>CM037032.1:54815377-64815377 GCA_020882235.1 Schizaphis graminum
TACAGTTAAATTTTCAAAAAATTTTGACCATTTTTAAGCTACTTATAGACAATTGAAATTTTCGACTTTTCTAAGTTTTTTTTTCTTCAAATGCCGATAAAAATTTTTTGGGTGGCCAGAAAATCTTGAAAATTTAATACAAGGTTTCTTATAAGTTGTTCTTAAAGTGGTAAAAAAATATCCAAAATCGTTAGTCACAATTTTTTTTTATAAGTGCTTAAGGTTCGAATTTATTCGAAATATTTCAAAATTTAAATGAAATTTCATACTCTCATTATGCGTATGTTGCCTAATATTTTTTTTATTAATAAACAAATACTATAAAGTAACCATAGAAACATATAAAAACTATACTATTTGTTTCAAAATAGAATATAATATGACAATATTTAAATATAATATATCCTAAACTGACAAATCATCTTCGTTCAGAATCGTTTTTCGTTTACAATGATACCTATCATTGGATTCAAATTTAACCTACCATAGTCCGAGGTCCACCCCACTCCCTAATATACAGCAGAGCGATACCCACTTACCCGCTTTTTTTTATTTAAAAATTAATGAAATTTAACATTATATAATACTTTATAAAGATAATTTTTTTTCTAATTATAGCCCACATCCTTTTCAACAATAGATGTATAAGTTTTCAACTATATTACTATAACATAACATTATAATATTTCTTTAAAACCCGAAAATATGTGTAATACATTTACATTATACATTTGATCTAATCGATTTTATGTTATGCATTGTAACTACTGTATGTTAATTACATTAAATTATTAATTTTAATTCCACAAATATAAATATATAAAATAAAATTTTACAAATGATATTTTCACTTTCAACAATATTATAATTTATGAAATATTAAATAAACAAACAATTAAAAATCTTGTTTCTCATCACAAGTTAAGTTGTAAATGAAATAAAAAATGATTGATTTTATACACAAATAAATAATATGCAATTATAGTTAGTACTTTATCATACCAATTGCTATAGTTACCTTTAGCGATGATGAAGCGTACACCTTTGAATAGTACACCTGATATTGTCAGTAACAAAGCAATTTAAAAGCTAATTTTTTTGTATTATATTATTTTTTAGAATGTTTACCGTAAGAAATAATTGAGATTGAGTAAGTAAAAACTAAACTTAACAGTTAACGCTCTTTATTAACAAAAAAAAAAAAAAAATAATAAAATGAAATATTTAATTGGTCTACCAATTCAGAAATATTAAAAAAAAATATTAATGCTTTGATATAGGTCGCAGTTAACTTAAAGCAGTTTCAAATGAATTAAAAAAATTGAACTATTTATAATGAATACATATAATGTATTTAAGCAATTAAAAAAATTGTACAATACCCTAGGGCCTACTACCCTTATTTTTTAAATTTATAATGTATACCAATAAAACAAATCATCAATAATGTCTATCCATAACGCAGTGAAATCATAATTTTATTATTTAATCTATTGAAATATTACATTTACATTATTTCAACAATATATAATTTATTGTACTTATATGATACTGGAAAAATAGATCAAATTACAACAGTTTACCTAAAACGTTCAAGGTTCATCCATAGAATATAATATTATGCAATTAATAATATTTTAATATTATCTAAGGGATACCTTAATGCTGCACTAGATCAATTTTGTATGTAAAAAAATTTAAAAAATAGTACCCATAATATCAATTTTGGAGATTAATTTAAACTAAATAACGTTACATGTACATAAATTATCATATTTCGAAACAACAATGTATAACATCTTATCACTTGGAGTGACTCGGGCCCAAATTAAAGCAATGAAACAAAAAAAACGTCGATAAAGATTTGGCGCAGGTATTTTATTTACATTTCATATGAATTTTGGGCTAAAACATAATATGTAAAAAAATCCTAACTAGGTTCAAGATGGATGAATGTTCATAACAGCATATAATATATTATAATTTAATGAATACATATATTTGTGTACTACGAATTATTGATACATCATCTAGCAGTGTATTGTGAAGTTATTCGAAGCGTACTTGTGCTCGTCGATGAATTTACTTGCGTAACAATCATACCTAAATAATATGCTTTGATATTCAAAAAAATCGGATAGGTACACGCTACGAATCAAATTCTACAATACCATCGGGTAAACTTGCATATTGCAAATACAATATTACAATGTTACAGACTTTCATTACACAAAAATGGTTTTTATTTTGCCACTAGAAAATTGACTATAGAGTATAGTATAGTATACTATA
Organism: Schizaphis graminum; assembly: GCA_020882235.1. NCBI lineage: Eukaryota > Metazoa > Arthropoda > Insecta > Hemiptera > Aphididae > Schizaphis > Schizaphis graminum. The sequence continues at coordinate 54,817,670 of CM037032.1, forward strand.
GCTTACTAAAATAGATAATAGAATACTCAAAAAATTTTCCCAAAATAATATATTAGTAGTATTTGGAATACTTTATTTTAAATTATTGAATGTGCTTTCTCAAATACTTTTAAAAAGTATGCTTAAAATTTGAATAATCACTGCACAAATATAACGTGTGACCTAAGTTTGACCAAATAGTTTGTTATTAATTTATTATTGTTATTATACAAAAAAACAATACTAAATAGTATATATATATATACTAATACAGTAATACTATACATGGGGTGTTGGGGTAATCGTATGGTTTTCATGAACCGATACTTACTAATTAGTAATTTACGATAATATAATCTATAGTATGTATTATAACAAATCATACATTTCTTCTATATCATATTTTTCAAGAGTTAATGTTTTTTAAATATTGTACCCATTTGCTCAAAATTGTACTTAATTAGTAATTTTTACCTGTTTAAAATAGTATGATAATATCAAAAAAACTTGATAGATAAAAATTAATCAGAAACAAAACATATTTATTTGGGTTTATATGAAAAATCAAAAGTTATAACTTTACATAAGGAACTAAAAAATTATTTAAAATCAAGTTTTTATGATTTTAGATAATACAATATCAAATATACCTACGTCCTGCATAACGTTAATTTATATTAGATTAAATCAAAATATAAAAAGATAATTCTTTTCTGATCTTTAACTAAAACAATAAGTGTTAGCATCTACAAACATTCAATAAAAAAAAATTTTATTCATATGATATTTGCCTTATTTATTCAGGTGTTTTTATTTAATTATAAGAAACGTGGTTTTAAAATTGCTTAAACTTTACGTATAGCTATAATAGCATTATAATTTTACTATTTTAAACTTTCTTTGATGGTTAGAATACATTTAACGTTTGATATATTTATAATTTATAAAATTTCAAATTAAATTAAAAATATCTAAAAAATATAATTATTTTAATATAAACATTCTGATGGGTTTTTCCATAACTACTATACTCCCATATTCAAATCGTTTGGAGTGGACTACACAGTCAAACACATAATTACTGAATTCATAAAATTAAATGAATCAAGAATTGAACACCGTATACTGATATACCACATATTCCCATATTAACTAAGAGAAGCCTTACAATCAAACTTTTAATAATAATATCATTAACTTCTTAAAGGAAAAAAAAATATATAACTTAATATAAACATAATTATAACTGAAAATATATTTTAAAAATGTTAACTAAAAACTAATGACCAATTAGCCGATATCATTAAGATTATTAATAAAAAAAAAAAAAAGCGGGGAAGTGAGTATCGCTCTGCTGTACATTAGGGGGTGGGGTGGACCTCAGACTAGGGCAGGTTAAATTTGAATGCAATGATAAGTATCATTGTATACCAAAAACGATTCTGAACGAAGATAATTTGTCAGTCTAGGATATATTATATTTAAATATTATCATATATTCTATTTTGAAACAAATTCAAACATTTAAGTATAAAAGTTTCAAGATCTTACGTGAAGTAATTTTTTTAAAAATAACAAAAATCGAAAATTATTTATTAGTGAAACATTATTTTGCACGTGTATTTTTGATTTCAAATTAAAATTAAAACTTTAAACACTCGTAAAATTTTTTAAATTGAATAATCCTCAAACTTTTTTATAATTATTCTAAGTTATACTTATGGACAGCATAGTATTAAATTTTCAATTCTTAGCTTTTGATAGTAAAATATTTATAAATTTTTAACTACCAAATAGTGAAAAATATTCATGATTTTGACGAATTTTTTTCAATATTTGAACTTCAAATGCTAATAAAAAAAAATTGTGCCTATGTATTTTTATAATTTTTGAATGAGAGTTAGAAAAAGTTATGAGGACCCTTCAATTAAATTTTCAAGTAATTTGTCCCAGCTAAATTTTTTTTATCAACATTTATAAAAAAAAAATAAAAAAAAATTGATAATTCCAATTGTCTATAAATAGCTCAAAAAAATTCAAAATTTTTTTTAAAATCAAATCACTAAAAGAAAATAGCAATCTCAATAACTGGTAAAAGTTTCAAGTATTTACGACTTATACTGTTTGAATAACAACAAATATCAAAAATCGTTTGAGGCTAAACCGTTATTTAACGTGGTTTTGTAAAAATTTAAATTTCAAACACTCATAAAAAATTTTTGTCTTAATCCAGTAGAGTTTTTTTTGCAGATATTTGAAGAAAAATGTATGGAGAACCTTGTACCAAATTTTCAAAACTTAGTTTTAAAAGAAAAACATTTTATGATTTTTCAACCACAAAATTACTTGCAAATTTTCGCAATTTTGACATATTTCGTATAAATTCGAACTTTAAGCACTTATAAAAAAAAATTGTGACTAACGATTTCGGATTTTTTTTTATCACTTTAAGAACAACTTACTTATAAGAAACCATGCATTAAATTTTCCAGATTTTCTGGCTGGCCAAACAATTTTTATCGTTATTTAAAAAAAAAATACTAAAAAAAATTAAAAATTTCAATTGTCTATAAATAGCTCAAAAAAAGTCAAAATTCTTTGAAAATTTAACTGTGTATGGAAAACGCTAATATAAACATTTGGTGAAAATTTCAAGTATTTATATCTATTAGTTTTTGAGTTATAGCAAAATAAAAAATTCGATTTTGTCGAAAACTGGTTTTGCGTAAAAAATCTCGCTTTTCCCTCATTTTTCTAGGGTTTTTCCCGACTCATTTAAAAAATATTGAAAATTTTTAACTTTTGACCCCCCAAAGTACCAAATAGATTCGATTTCCTTTTCAAAGAGGGGCTGAAGTCCAAAATTGAAGCATTTTTACTGCTCCAAATGTTGTCGTCACAAAAAAAAAAAAAAAATAAAAAAAAAACACACATCATTGTAAAATCAATACATTCATCACTCCGTTCAGAATCTAAAATAAAAAAAATACCTAATAATTAAATGAGCGTCACACAAAATAATTTTCTATAATAATAGTAATAATAGTAGCCACTTGTATTTTAAAAATATCTAACAGTATCAATGAAAAAATAACTAAGCATCTAGCTTAAAAACATTATTGAGTTCACAATTCATGTAAAGGCTCTCATGCCGAGTATAATACTTATGTATTCAAAATCTTGCGGTTTTTTTTTGACCGTAAATCTTTATCAACTCAGTAGTAGGTACTATATATTATAGTGTATGTTAGACAAACGTAAAAGTGGTTCGCATATGGAATATACATATTCTATATTATACGTTATACATGTATGTTGGGCGTAGGTATACATATAAATATATAAATATAAAGATCATTATTTTTACTAACGTCCGGTAGAAAGTTTTGCCAAGTGGAGAATATCGTCTTATTGTTGGTCATTATTTATAGTTAAAACAGTCATAACCTCCACCCACTTTTGGTGGTCAAATTTTGGCCCGCCTACACGTCTAGAACTTTAAAAGCACTGAATATACTCCCTTTGGTATAATAATATTACATAAACAGTATACCATGTATATAATATAAAACATTAAACCATTTTAAATGAGTAAATATACTTATACATATGCATATATATATTGTTGGTTTATATTTTAAAAATAGTTATTAACTATAATAGTACAAAGATTTGCAATTTGTCTGATTCTTTAAAGGTATTATAAAATTGATAAGACAAATAAAACATTACACAAACAAACATTAAATTATTAAATTATTAGACAAATTATATTGATTATTTTTTATTATGCCAGTTATAATCGCACTAATATAATCAATATTATACTATGCGTCTGATAGACATCTGTATTTATTATATAGATATCAACAATTTAAGGTACATACGTAATATTAAAAAAGCGGGTAAGTGAGTATCGCTCTGCTGTACATTAGGGGGTGGGGTGGACCTCGTACCAGGGTAGATTAAATTTGAATGCAATGATAGGTATCATTACGAAAAACTATTCTGAACGGAGATGTTTTCTAGGATATATTATATTTAAATATTGTTATATATACTATTTTGAAACTAATTTAAACATTTAAGTAAAAGTTTCAAGATCTTACGTGAAGTAATTTTTTAAAAATAACAAAAATCGAAAATGATTTATTAGTAAAACGTTATTTTACACGTGTATTTTTGATTTCAAATTAAAATTAAAACTTTAAACACTCGTAAAATTTTTTAAATTGAATAATCCTCAAACTTTTTTATAATTATTCAAAGCTTAACTTATGGACAGCATAGTACTAAATTTTCAATTCTTAGCTTTTGATAGTAAAATATTTATAAATTTTTAACTAATAAATAGTGAAAAATATTTATGATTTTAACGAATTTTTGTCAATATTTGAACTTCAAATGCTAATAAAAAAAAATTGTGCCTATGTATTTTTATAATTTTTGAATGAGAGTTAGAACAAGTTATGTGGACCCTTCTATTAAATTTTCAAGTAATTTGTCCCAGCTAAATTTTTTTTATCAACATTTATAAAAAAAATAAAAAAAATTGATTATTTTAAATGCCTATAAATAGCTCAAAACATTCAAAATATTTTGAAAATCAAATCACGTAAAGAAAATGGCAATCTAAATAACTGGTAAAATTTATAGACTTATACTATTTGAATAACAACAAATATCAAAAATCGTTTGAGGCTAAACCGTTATTTAACGCGGTTTTGTAAAAATTTAAATTTTAAACACTCATAAAAAATGTGTATAGAGAACAATAACATAAACATTTGGTGAAAATTTAAAGTATTTACAGTGATCAGTTTTTGAATTACAACCATATAAAAAAATCGATTTGGTCGAAACTGGTTTTGCGTAAAAATTCCCGTTTTTCTATCATTTTTTTCTTGTTTTTCTCAATTTTTTTGAAAACTGTTGGAAAATGTTTACTTTTCACCTTTATAATGGACCAAGGATATCCACTTTGCTATCGGAAACCACCCCCAAAGTTGGAAATTAAAGCATTATTTCGACTATACACAGACACAAAAACAAAAAAAAAACACACATCATTGTAAAATCAATACATTCATCACTCCGTTCAGAATCTAAAATATTTTCCAGTCACCAAATGGTCATATAGGGAAAAACAGTAACAAAGCATAGGTGTATAGTGTATACTATATAACGGCCAATAGGTATAAACAGTGTTAATGTTTTTTTTCTAATAAACACTTTGGATAAATGTTGTGTTTTTTATACTAAAAACAATTTTTAATGTTGTTTTAACTTCTTAACATACAATAAAGAATATCTATATAATATCGTGTTATTTGTATATACTATTTTCTATGTTATGAAATATTTCTGAAAATATTCATGATATGGTAATGATTTCTATATTATAATTATTAATTTATAATATTATAGTTCCTATTTTTATTTCAAATAATAGTCTTTTCAATTATACATTTATGATTTATGTTTCATGTAATACATAAGTATTATTTTATCTTTCACACATTATTCTTTACTATTTCTATTACGTTGCTATTTACAAAATACAAGTATATCATTAAAAAGTTAAATATTTAAAAAAATTAATTTTATCCTTACAAAGAAATACTGTATCTTCACCAGAAAAGTCTGTAGTGAAACATAAATTATATTGTTACATATAATTAATAATATTGATGAATACCTTATATGTCGTTAATTAACAATATAATATTATTCAAATTAATTTCTTTTTATTATCTTAAAAATATTTTTTAATACCTTAATATTTGATTAATAATTACATAAAAAAAAAATCTAATAATCAAAAAAAAAAAAAAAAAATAAAATAAAATATAAATGATATTTACAAAGTTTTAAGTATATGTATGCATATTGATTCATATCGTATAAGATAAGATAATATATGTTATTCATTTATTATTGTATTATATATGCAAAGGCGTTGAAAGTGGGTTTTACCTATGACACGTGTCACTACGTAAATTGTTAGTACGATTAAGTGGTTTTATGGTAGGTTGTTTGGTGGGTGGGTGGCTGGGAGTAAATGTCGATCCTCGGTATTTTGCCATACAAGTTTCATATTACTAAGGTGCCTCTGCTTATATTCACTTATATTAAGGGCTATAACAACATATGTATTATTGTATAATAATTAATATAACAATTTGTATAAGCCTTATACAATTACACATTTAACGCATTAAAATAATACAGATATGTCTGAAATGATTGTGAATAACATTGTGTATGTTTATGTCATCATAAAACATTGATCATAATACAATAGGCAACAATTAATATAATATTTTAAAAACTTTATTGCGGAAAAAAATATATGTTTTTATATTTATTGTGTAATATGAAAATATTGAATTTATAGTTTCCTCATATGAAACTTAAATCGAAAAAATACATACCTACACATACTGTATTTCTAGTAAAGATGACCTAAAATTTATTGTAAACTTATATAGGTACTAATAATAATGTTTATTTAATATGATTACATTTTAATTACAAATGAATGATAATATTATAAAATATGAGAGTGTATGTGTTTTATTAATCAAACACATTACACAAAAGTAAAAGACAAAGAAATTAACTTGAAATATAATTATGATGTATATCAGTACACTAGTAAGCAGTTAAATAACTTATACATGGTTTTATTAAATAGATCCAAGTTATTATAAATATAATTTTCTATGTAAATAAATACGTTTACAGGATAATACAAAATGTATTAGATAATTATAATTTGTTTCTAAAATTAATTGAAGTAATCTTAAAATATATTTTCTCTGGAAGTTTGTGATATTATAAATTAAATTATGTAGTTATTTAAATACAAAAAATTTAACTTAGCATTTTATATAATTTATTTAATGAAATAATGAAACGATTAAAAAAACGCATTCATGATAATATATCTAGATCAAGAAAGTCCTTCAATATTACAAAATAAATATCTTAAAAAAATATTTTTAATTACAAGCAAACTCTAACTTTGAGGAAACTTTTGTTTATAATTTATACTTTTTCTATTATACTATCTAATTTATTTAAATTATTAGTGATTTACATAAACTCTATTATTCATTATTCATATATTATATTTCTTTTAGTAGTAAATAGATTTCATATTTTCAAACAATTAAATATGTTTTTATAAACTGATTCAAAACAGTTCTTTTTAAATATTTTAAACTGTATCACTTTTTAATAAACCTGAAACTATAAATAAATTAATTAATGATAAAAAAAAAAGTATAATAAATGAATTATTTATACTATTACCGGAGACCATACTAATTTTGTTATAAACTAAAAATCAACGATTATAGCATCTTCCCATATGAAATATATAATGTAAAAAGGTACTGGAGATAATTTTATATTAATACTGGTATATTTTTAAAAATTACATTTTTACATTTTAAATTCTGAGCGGAGCAGTGAATGTATTGATTTTATCTTGATGTGTTTTTTTTTTTGTATGTACGAGTACACAATAAGTTAAATTAAAATACTTCGATTTTCAAAAATGGGGGTGATTTAGAATATCAAATTGGATCTAGTTTGTATATTAAAGAGGTCAAAAATCCACACTACTTATTTTTATACCTAATTTGGAAAAACAAACAAAAAATTGAGAAAAATCGGGAATTATTACGCAAATCTGATTTTTGACAAAATCAATCTTGTTTTTAGATTCTGAACGGAGTGATGAATGTATTGATTTTACAATGATGTGTGTTTTTTTTTTTTTTTTTTTTTTTTATTTTTTTTTTATTTTTGTGTCTGACGACAACATTTGGAGCAGTAAAAATGCTTCGATTTTGGACTTCAGCCCCTCTTTGAAAAGGAAATCGGATCTAGTTGGTACTTTGGGGGGTCAAAAGTTAAAATTTTTCAATATTTTTTAAATGAGTCGGGAAAAACATAAAAAAAATGACGGAAAAACGGGATTTTTTACGCACAACCAGTTTTCGACAAAATCGAATTTTTTATTTTGCTATAACTCAAAAACTAATAGATGAAAATACTTGAAACTTTCACCAAATGTTTATATTAGCGTTCTCCATACATAGGTAAATTTTCAAAGAATTTTGACTTTTTTCGAGCTATTTATAGACAATTGAAATTTTTAATTTTTTTTAGTATTTTTTTTTTAAATAACGATAAAAATTTTTTGGCCGGCCAGAAAATTTTGAAAATTTAATACAAGGTTTCTTATAAGTTGTTCTTAAAGTGATAAAAAAAAAATCCGAAATCGTTAGTCACAATTTTTTTTTATGAGTGCTTAAAGTTCGAATTTATACGAAATATGTCAAAATTGCGAAAATTGGCAAGTAACTTTGTGGTTAAAAAATCGTAAAAATTTTTTCTTTTATAACTAAGATTTGAAAATTTGGTACAAGGTTCTCCATAAAATTTTCTTCAACTATCTGCAAAAAAAACTCTACCGGACTAAAACAAAAAATTTTTATGAGTGATTGAAATTTAAATTTTTACAAAACCGCGTTAAATAACGGTTTAGCCTCGAACGATTTTTAATATTTGTTGTTATTCAAATAGTATAAGTCGTAAATACTTGAAAATTTTACCAGTTATTTAGATTGCCATTTTCTTTATGTGATTTGATTTTCAAAATATTTTGACTTTTTTTGAGCTATTTATAGACAATTGAAATTTTCAACTTTTTTTTATTTTTTTTTTATAAATGTTGATAAAAAAAATTTAGCTGGGACAAATTACTTGAAAATTTAATTGAAGGGTCTACATAACTTGGTCTAACTCTCATTCAAAAATTATAAAAATACATAGGCACAATTTTTTTTTATTAGCATTTGAAGTTCAAATATTGACAAAAATTCGTCAAAATCATGAATATTTTTCACTATTTGGTAGTTAAAAATTTATAAATATTTTTCTATCAAAAGCTAAGAATTGAAAATTTAATACTATGCTGTCCATAAGTTAAGCTTAGAATAATTATAAAAAAGTTTGATGTTCATTAAATTTAAAAAATTTTACGAGTGTTTAAAGTTTTAATTTTAATTTGAAATCAAAAATACACGTGTAAAATAACGTTTTACTAATAAATAATTTTCGATTTTTGTTATTTTTAAAACATTATCAAACGTAAGATCTTAAAACTTTTACTTAAATGTTTGAATTTGTTTCAAAATAGAATATATGACAATATTTTAATATAATATATTAACATATCCTAGACTGACAAATCATCTCCGTTCAGAATCGTTTTTCGTATACAATGATACCTATCATTGCATTCAAACTTAACCTACCCTAGTCCGAGGTCCATCCCACCCCCTAATGTACAGCAGAGCGATACTCACTTACCCGCTTTTTTTATTGTTGTTACCTGAAAACGAATAACCGTAAATAGGTACTTGAATTTTTCACCAAATGTGTATATTATCATTTTCTATTTACAGTACTCACTTACCTACTTTTTTTTATAACTTATAAGATTATAAGTTAAACCTTATAGACTTACAAAAATAATTGTTCATTTGTACCTATATAAAATAGAATTCTTTTAAAAAAATAACTCTATAAACACAAAAAATACATTATTTTATTATAAAATATTATTTATACGTAATATGAAATCATCTAAATTGTATATTATCTACTCTGTATTATTTTTTATTTAATCTTAAATAAAGTATGGACAATATTATAAAATGCATTTAAAATATCTATATGGACAATTCATAATTTACCAATTTTTTTCACGTACTAATAAACGTTCTTTTATTTTAAATTTTGAACTAAAATATTTAATAAATGATATTGAGCTAACAGTATAAACATTATATTCAATTAAAAGTCCAAATTACGTATATCCTTTCATAGAAGCGTAATACCTTAGTAGGTATCTTTTACAAATAAGTAAATACTCATACTATTGATTATGGTAATTAATTATTATTTGATGATATAATTGCTTTGTGTTATTATTTTCTTAGCATTAAATTTTCTTTTGAACGAACAATTTCAATCATCACTACTTTAAATAATTATTTGTATAGTGCCTATACTATTGTGTTCAGCTTTAACGTACAAAAATTATTTATTTATGTTACTTATTAACTTTGAGTTTTGACTTTATAGAAATTTTATTGTTTTACCCTCACTAATATAGAATGTATTGAAATATCAAACATGTCAATAACCACTACAATATGGGGAATCGTTTTACAGCTTCTAGTACAATTATTATAATTTATATTATTATTATCTGTAATTGTTTAAACCTATACAAACTATATTATGTAAATATAAATACATAACTCCCTACTCAATTATTAATTTTTAATTATTATTTATTATATTGTTTCTCGTATGTAGAATTGTATTGTTATTTTATTTTTTTATTTAAAATTTATGTTTTTCTGTTAATCTTATATCTATTTACTCTTAAAAATATATAAAATTTATATGAAGTTATGTGTGTTATTCTTATAATAAAATTAGACGGAGTTTTTTAAATCAATATTTTTATTACTTGGAAACATAATACATAACATAATATAGGTACTATAATACTATATGTATACTTATAATTATGTTATAACTTATAACTAAGTAAGTAAAACATAAGCCTGTGATTACTGACAAGCCAGTTCATATATTATTTTTGTATTTTATTTCAGGACAAGCACGTATTGTCTTGCCGGGGTACCGAGATTTCTCCCAGTGGACAATACAACCTGCATGAGCCCTTTAAATTATGTAGGTTTATTTTAAACAGACATACAAAATATTTTCGTTGTCTTGAGAAACTATAAAAATAATTTATTCAATAAAACAAAAAAATATTTATCTTTCATAATATACACTTAAATTAAGTTCATAAAATTGGAAACCATAGAACCAATTGACACTAAATTTGACACATTCATTCCTTGAAACTCGAGAAGTGTTCAGAGCTTCGTTTTCCTACTACAGTTATAAGTTACCATAGTGTAGCTATCTAAAATCGAATATTTTTTTATATATATATATAGAGTTTCCATTGGTTACAAAAATAAAAGTAACTCTTATATCATCTATATATAAATGAATGTACCCTGTTGTAGCTTATATAAATAAATAAAATAATATAGGTATATAAGTTTAGTTTATTAATTGTCAAATAATATGTTTACATGAAGATACAACAAAAACTTAAAGTAGATGTAATTTATGACATCACCTAAAAGCATAGCTTGTGAGTGATGCAGCAAGTTTAATACAACATTATGTTAACATAACAAATAGAATATTCAATATAGATTAAAACAATTGAAAATAAAATACAATTATGAGTTTCTAATAAATAATAAATAATATGATAAAGTTAGATTATATTGATCTAGAGCTGATGATACTTACTAAAATATCAATATAGGTATTAATGTTTTGGTAATTATATATTCATAAAAATATAAAACAATTTGTTACTTAAATCAGTTTTGGAATTGCGATTTTTTTTTCGGTTATATGGTATTTTGATTTTTTTATATTCCATGTTTTCATTTTGAAACCTTAACGATGATTATAAAAAAGATAATTACTGTATTAAAAATAAATGTGTTTCCTAACATTTTCAAAAAAAAAAAATAGTGTGTTGGACTAATTATATTATTATTACTAAATCAAAAAAATGAATTTGTTTATTTTATACACAGAACTTTTTGTACTTTAAGATTTTCGTTATTTTTAAATGTGAAACGTTAGCGTTCCTGTATTGTATTCCCATTGTGTGTGTGTATATATATATAATGTTCATGTATTTTGAAATTTTTATAAAAAATAATGTATATCATAGGTTTTGGTTGGAAGATTGAGTTTTTGATCAAAATGAAACTGAAAAGATAATGGGACCGTTGAAATCTATTGTTTAGGGGTAAAAGTTTTATACCAAAGCGGAGACTCCGTGACAGCCCGTGATTATCTGAGACAAGGCCAAGGTAATGGTAAAAATTGTTTATACGATTAAATATTTCGTTTAGATTTTCTAGAGGGTAAGTTTTTTGGGTCGTTGGTGGATAAAATGTTTGTTGTGCAAAGTTCATCTCGTTTCGTTTTCCCCGATGACTTATATACCATAGTGATGAGAGATAATAATATAATCTTACCAATATATGTTATAGTTTAGCTATATGTCGATAAAGTCACTGTCTATATATACTTACTCTGAAGGTTTCCTATACTGAATGATATAATAGCCTTGTCATTGATAACGTCCAGGTGAGGTGTGGTATTGACATGACGCACCCATGCCCTATATAGATTTATCTGCAATAAATGTATTTAAAAAAATAAAAAGGAAGAACATTAAATAGCATACATCGATCTTGTCACCACAATAATCAGAAATAAACTGAAAAAAAACTCTTTATAATTTTACAAAAAAGTATCAAATGCAGTTAGAAGTTCAATCAAAATAAAAATTCTCAAAAAGAATCTTTAAAAACATTTTGCGATGCGATATCTACAGATGGTTAAATTAAAAATTAAATGGAAATATAATATAACTAGATACACCTATTGATTTTGCAATTATATGTTATTTTTTTGTTCGAACGTCATCGCGTTTATGAACTGAATATTTGTTTCAATTTCCAACTTTGTAGGTAGTTTCAATATTAGAAATATTTCTTAATAACTGAGACAAAAAACAGTAGAAAAACAAGAATGCTTATGCAACATTAGTTTTTGAAAAACAAAAAGATTTTTTTTTGGGGGGGGGGGGGGGATAAATACCTATTTTCTAGACATATTTTAATTTTTCAGATCTTAAGACTGTTTCAAAGTTATTAATAGACATTCAACTTTTTTTGTTTATTTTAATTTCTTCTTGGTAAAAAAACTTAAAATGTAATAAGCGTTTTTTATAAGTCCTATCTACAGCAGTTAAAAATATCAAAATTACAATTAATGATTTATTTTTACAAGTACATATTTGAAATTTTTAATTTGATAGAATCAGTCAAAATAACGATTCTTCCTCAAACGGTATTAGTTACTTTGTTGTAATTTAAAAACAAAAAAAGTGTTTTTGTTTAATTACTACTATTACCAATTATCTGTATTGTAAAAAATTTTAGTTTAGTTATGTAGTAATATGGTATTGGTGATTTTAATTGATAATTTATCATTAAATACAAAATATGTAATTGATATAACTTGTAAATATCTATAATAAGATATATTATTTTGCATAATATAGACATTTGTAACTGCTGAGATATGGACAGTGACACATGTTTTTTATTTATTGAAATAATAATTTACGAAATTCAAAAATAATTGATTTTCATACAAATAGATAGTGTATTCATATAAAATAGATATTTTTAAGTATAAAAGCTACGTTTGCATCCAAATGAGAAAGGAACACCCTTGAGTCAGAAAAACAGTTTAACGGGTTTGCGATTTATATTCACCTGTATGTAGCATATGCGTCTGTGTATATAATGCACATCATAAATATGAATATTTTACATTTGTTTTCAAAGAAAATACAAACACGTACGACGTACGTTTACATTGAAAAAGGAAAAAACTATTAAAATGCATCAAAACCGTATGAAAAAAAAATACGTGGATATGGACCCGCTGACATTAACACGGTGTACCATTAAATTTAATGGCGTTAAGAATAAAAGGTTATAAGTTTTGAATAGCATATAGAGGGCTTTTAGTTGTAAAACAAGTACGAATTCTGTGCATATTTTCCGTCGAGCAGAGGATGCATTATAGTGTATGTATAAAGTAACAATGGAAATTAACTTCTAAACGTTTATCAGTTGCCTCTCTCTATATATATATATATAAATATACATCTTATGTCCTATAGATTATACACGCATATTATATTATTATGTATAGACAAACATTTAAACATAAACATACACGCTGTACACACGTCACACGTGCCATAATATAATATTGTATGGTATAATTTATATTAGATTTATAAAAATACGCATTATATATTAACACAATATACATATTATACAACATTACTACAGCCATACATTATATTGTATACATACACCTCATTGTCACAACTGTAATAATTACAAATATTTTGTTGAATTCGATTTGTGTTTGGCATATATATATATATTATGCAAAACCAATATGTTATACCATAATTTCTAAATTGGTCCAATGAAATGTTTATAGATTAATAAGAAAAACTTATTCAATAATTTAGTTGCCGCACTCCCATTCTCGTTCTTAGAATTTTATTTTTTTGTAAAAGCCACTTAGGTATTTTTTTTTTTAAGTATATTCAATAATAATTATGATCATATAATTTTTATATTGATTGTATGGTTAAAATATCTTTTTCAAATACTTTTGAATAACAAACTAAACATCTATCATTTTGGAACATTTCCCTTAGAAAATATTTTAGTTGCACTATATAATATCTTTTATTATTATAATATATTTATAATTAAATTAGATTCACGGACAGATCCCCGTTAGACATTTCCCCGTTAGACATTTCCCCGTTAGACATTTCCCCGTTACGCTTTCCCCGTCCAATATTTCCCCGTCCAGCGATTTTCCTCGTTAGATATTTCTCCGTCAAAAGAAGAATATATAATATAAGATATAACAAATAAAGATAGTATAAATGTTTATACAGCTTATATTGCACCTTGTACGGACAAATTAACTTAGATATATATTTATTATTATAGGTTTTATCAAATATAAATTACCTATAAAGATATAGGTACGTTATCGATGTACGATATACGTTATCCTAAAACGGATCTGGTATGCATTAGTAAAACTAACAAATTGAAATAGTTTAACAGTATCTCGATAATCGTCGCGTCGTTATATTATTTTTGTTAAATGCCGTCACATTCGTAATAGGTACGTACATTAGATTTTTTTAATTAACATATTTTTTTTTTACTATTTTAAAATGACTTACGTAAAAAATACCAAAGGAAAAAATTTATTAGTATATGCGGAATATATTTTTGAAAAGGACTATACGAAAAATGAAAAGACATATTGGAAATGCATCAAATATAATATGTACAAGTGTCGTGGACGGGCACATACAGTAAATGATGAAGTTGTTCTGCACAAAAACACTCACAACCACACACCAAACATAACAGAAATTAGTACTAAAACTATTATTAACGAGTTGAAAGAGACAGCATCCAGTCAAGTAACTTCAACTCCTCATCAAATAGATACTAATACTATATCTACTACCTATATCATCTCAAGCAATTTCTGGCGCTTTACCTTCAGTAGCCACAATGAAGAAAACGGTACAAAGACTAAGGCGTTGTAAAAATGCACCTGTAAATCCGTCAACGTTATCATAAATAACTATATAATAATTGACCCGTATACATTTACATTAAACAATAAACCCTTCCTCCTCTATGATAGTGGTTCTGATGATATTAATCGAATATTATTGTTTTCAACTGAAGAAAATTTAAAAATATTATCTGACCAGTGTCATTGGTTTATTGATGGTACATTTAAGTCATCCCCACAACTCTTTACTCAGCTCCTTACAATCCATGCAATAAAATACGACACAGTATTACCGTTAGTGTTAGCACTTGTGCTAAATAAAACACGTGATAGTTATACTAAAAAAATTATAAAAGAACTTCTAAATTTGGAAAACAATTTACGGCCAGCAAGTGTTATGGTTGATTTTGAACAAGCGCTTTTAAGTGCGATTGCAGACGTTTTTAAGGACATCCGAATAAGAGGCTGCTTTTTTCATTTTGGGCAATGTATATGGAGAAAAATACAGTGTATCCCTGAAATACGAGAAAAATATATTTCAAATGCTGACTTTGCCTTAAATTTAAAACAGCTAATGGCTTTAGCATTTGTACCGATACCTGACGTCGAAAAAAAATTTGACGAGTTAATGACCCAACGTTTTTTTGTAGAAAATGAAGAACTATTGTTTCCATTGACAGACTATTTTGAAGATACATGGATCGGAAGACCAAATAGACGTAGAACTCGACGCCCACCTACATTTAGTTTAGCACTGTGGAATCAATACGACGCAACACTTGAAGATTTACCAAAAACAAACAACTCCGTCGAAGGTTGGCACAGAGCATTTTCGTCATTGTTAGGTGCATCTCATCCAACGATATGGCGATTAATAGACGTAATAAAAAAAGAACAAGGGTTAACAGAAATAAAAATTAATCAATTAATAGCAGGGCAAGAACAGGTAGCTAAAAAGAAAAAATATACGAAGACAACTACACAGATTAAAAAAATTATAAATTCTTACCATGAACGTAATATCAATGAATATTTAATTGGAATTGCTCATAATTTAAAAATATAAGGTATTAATTTTTATTATAATTATTGCTCAAAATTTTTATTATTATTTATATATATTTTTTTATTATTATTAAATAACATTTTACAAATTATTTTATGTGTCTGTAATAACGTATACCAGTAGTATTATTTTTTATTGTAATCATTGCTCAAAATTTTTATTATTATTTATATATTTTTAGATTCTGAACGGAGTGAAGAATGTATTGCTTTTACAATGATGTGTGTTTTTTTTTTGTTTTTTTTTTTTGTGTCTGACGACAACATTTGGAGCAGTAATAATGCTCCGATTTTTGACTTCAGCCTCTCTTTGAATAGGAAAATTCATCTAGTTGGTACTTCGGGGAGGTCAAAAGTAAAATTTTCAAATATTTTTCAAAAAAATCGAGAAAAACAAAAAAAAAATGACAGAAAAATGACAGAAAAATGGCAATTTTACGAATAACCATTTTTCGACAAAATCGATTTTTTGATTTTGCTGTAACTCAAAAACGAATCATTGTAAATACTTGAAATTTTCACCAAATGTTTATATTATGATTATCTCTTTACAGTTTTCAAAATATTTTGATCATTTTTAAGCTACTTATAGACAATTGAAATTTTCGACTTTTCTAAGTTTTTTTTCTTCAAATTCCGATAAAAATTTTTTGGGTGTCCAGAAAATCTTGAAAATTTAATACAATGTTTCTTATAAGTTGTTCTTAAAGTGATAAAAAAAATCCGAAATCGTTAGTCACAATTTTTTTTTATAAGTGCTTAAAGTATTAAATAATTATATAAAGTATATAAAGTATATAATAATTATACTTTAATAAGTATTATTATTAATATTATTATTTATATATTTTTTATTATTATTATTTAACAACATTTTACAAATTACGGGGACGGGGAAATGTCACACGGGAAAACGTATTAGACGGGAAAATGTCTTACGGGGAAGTGTTTACGGAGAAATGTTCGACGGTGAAATGACCCGTTACCATTAAATTAAGTATTGTTATGTGAAAAAATTTGTCAAATTTATATTAATTTACTGAATATTCAAAATCAAGAGTATTGAATAAAACAACAATCTATATAAGTAAAAATATTCAATATATTTTTTGTATAGAAATTAAGAATATATATTTTATTGTGTATTTAATTTCTAATTAAAATATTACAAGCACTAAAGCATTCCATTCACGTATGAAAAATGTATCAATTATAAATACCTGAAAAAAATTAAAAAATCAAAATAAATTGTAAACTATTCTGATGTATACATTCCTTGCATATGATATATGTCTCAGCGGTGAATCATACTAGCATATAATGATAACCATGTGTCCATGTATAAAAAAAAACACGTAAGATTTTATAGCTATTATGACAGCAAATAATAGCAGTAATAATATTTTAGATTCTGTATATGGAATGATGAATGTATTGATTTTACAATGATGTATGTTTTTTTTGTCTATTGACAACATTTGGAGCAGTAAAAATGCTTCGATTTTTGACTTCAGCCCCTCTTTGAAAAGGAAATTGAATCTAGTTGGTACTTTGGGGGAGGGGGTCAAAAGTTAAAAATTTTCAATATTTTTTAAATGAGTCGGAAAAAACCCTAAAAAAATGAGGGAAACCAGTTTTCGACAAAATCAAATTTTTTATTTTGCTATAACTCAAAAACTAATCGATATAAACACTTGACATTTTCACCAAATGTTTATATTAGTGTTCTCCATACACAGTTAAATTTTCAACTTTTTTTGTATTATTGAAATAATCAATTTTTTTTTTAAATAACGATAAAAATTTTTTGGCCGACCAGAAAATCTTGAAAATTTAATACAAGGTTTCTTATAAGTTGTTCTTAAAGTGATAAAAAAAAATCCGAAATCGTTAGTCACAATTTTTTTTTATAAGTGCTTAAAGTTTGAATTTATACGAAATATGTCAAAATTGCGAAAATTTGCAAGTAATTTAATGGTTGAAAAATCGTAAAAATTTTTTCTTTTATAACTAAGTTTTGAAAATTTGGTACAAGGTTCTCCATATATTTTTCTTCAAATATCTGTAAAGAAAACTCTACCGGACTAAGACAAAATATTTTTAGGAGTATTTGAATATTTGAAATTTAAATTTTTACAAAACCGCGTTAAATAACACGTTTTTAGCCTCAAAAGATTTTTGATATTTGTTGTTATTCAAACAGTATAAGTCGTAAATACTTGAAAATTTTATCAGTTATTTAGATTGCCATTTTCTTTACGTGATTTGATTTTCAAAATATTTTGACTTTTTTTGAGGTATTTATAGACAATTGAAATTTTCAATTTTTTTTATTTTTTTTTTATAAATGTTGATAAAAAAAGTTTAGCTGGGACAAATTACTTGAAAATTTAATAGAAGGGTCCACATAACTTGTTCTAACTCTCATTCAAAAATTATAAAAATACATAGGCACAATTTTTTTTTATTAGCATTTGAAGTTCAAATATTGACAAAAATTCGTCAAAATCATAAATATTTTTCACTATTTATTAGTTAAAAAATTTATAAATATTTTACCATCAAAAGCTAAGAATTGAAAATTTAATACTATGCTGTCCATAAGTTAAGCTTAGAATAATTATAAAAAAGTTTGAGGATTATTCAATTTAAAAAATTTTACGAGTGTTTAAAGTTTTAATTTTAATTTGAAATAAAAAATACACGTGCAAAATAACGTTTTACTACTAAATAATTTTCGATTTTTGTTATTTTTAAAAAATTACTAAACGTAAGATCTTGAAACTTTTACTTAAATGTTTGAATTTGTTTCAAAATAGAATATATGACAATATTTAAATATAATTATATATCCTAAACTGACAAATTATCTTCGTTCAGAATCGTTTTTCGTATACAATGATACCTATCATTGCATTCATATTTAACCTACCCTAGTCCGAGGTCCACCCCACCCCCTAATGTACAGCAGAGCGATACTCACTTACCTGCTTTTTTTTTTTTGGTTGTGTTTCGTTTTATTATTTACCTGTATTTCACGATGTCTTCAAAACGTATAATAAAATAAGCTGCTGAATGCATAAATCTTATAAAATTATTTTTATAATAAAACTTTAAAACTAGATATTAATAATTCAAAAAATTTACATACTTACAATCTCTTCTACTTAGTCGCAGAATTATAAAATTAAATTTATATTTTATATTGGTCTTATAAAACGTTTTTAGAATTTGATAACTCACAATATAATTTATAAAATTATTTAAAGACTTTTTTAAAATAAAGGTGTTTGTTATTTTGACAGTTATTTTCCCATTATAGGTGTATAAATATGTAAAATAGGTGCTTTATATTTACGCTGCACTCAAAAAATAATACTGATGCTGCCACATCAAAATTATAGTATAAATATTAAATATATTTTAGGTATTTTTATGTAATAGGTGTAAAATAATATAGTCTTGTGAGTTCGTTGGACGGCTTTTATGATAAATTAATATTAAAATTTTAAGTAAATAATATACTTTTCAGATAATTAAAAATCTAAATGTTTGATCTATTTTTGGTATTTTTTTAAAAGTTTAATATTTTTGTTAAAAATGTATATTAATAAAAATATAATAATTATATTAATTACAGAAAAATCAGCCAATACATAAAACCATTATGCTTCATATTTATAATAATAGTACATAAGCCACACCCCATGTACACGTTGCACGTATGCGAGCATTGCGAGCACTGTATACGAATTACGAAATCGTCTTACACTGTGTTAACGTGTATAAATTTATATCCGTTAGGCCGGCGCGTTATATAGGCAATTTCGGTACATCGGCGTATTGGCAGCTTTCGAATGATATCCCCAAAAGCCGGTGTAATCGGTAAACTGATTTTAATATGGCAATATTCATCGCACGTTATGGCGACATAAACGTATATTTCAAGTGTCTATGTGAACTACGCGTGACTAATATTTAATAGATAATCATATATTGTGATTTATGGCCGAAAATTCGCTGTTATCAAATTGAGCGACAATGGAAGTTGGAACAACTATTTTCTATTTTAAATAGCAAAGAATACATATTTTTTTAAAGCAAAAAAAAGTTGTACATGGTTGATGTTAAACATTGATATTTATATTTTCTATTTATCATAATATTAATAAAATTTAATTACATAGGTGCACTTAGACAAATAAACTATAAAAAAAAAAATGATAACTTAACAGTTGATATTTATTTAGTCAGAAAAATGTATTTTTTTAAATCAGACATAAGATTAAATTATATTATTAGGTACTCTTAATTATTCTCATTATTGATGAAATCAGAGAGATTGGCCGACGTTGATAGGTCGAGGTCAGCTAATATACGATAATAATATTGTTTGACCAAACGTAGTTATCAAAATAAATTACAATATAATATCAGCTATTAAGATTAAAACTACTTCATTTTAATTTGTTGTTATTGTTTTATCTCGTGTAAGCTGATAATATTATATACTCGTATAATACTCTTGTATTAATATAATAAAAAGGGTGAAGTGCTGAATTGAAGCAAAACATTTAAATGAATAAATAAATAACGTCAAACGAGTATACAATCACTTTTACTCAACCTCGAGTCGTCATTTTAAAAAGTGATTTATATATGTTTGCCTACTATTCGTACCGTAACCGTACCGCGACCTGTACCTAGTATAATGGTAAATAACAAATGTAAGCCATTAGGTGTCCACTCCCAATTATTATTATATAATACAATATAATATTATTATTATTATTATTATTATTATTATATATAGCCGGGTGGCGAGGGAATGGGCGACTCGAATGTACGACGCCGCCGCTGCCGCCGCCGCCGCTCGTCTTCCGCATCCGGTCACAGCGATGCGTCGTTATATCATATACCTGTACATAATTAGGGCGTGGTAAAAATGTTTCTCTTGTCCGCTCCCTTCTCCTGTGCATGCTCTAATATACGCGCGATACGACGATGCGATATTAATATTATAATACGCGAACAGACGTTTTTTTTATAGCGTCAACACTCAACACATACGCACAATGTCTATTAACGGGTAATTATATTATACGAGTATATAATATTTTAATGACGAATACGATAAATAATTATAATAAGCGCGTTATTTTAAATATAATTAATTGGCCTATATTATGAAGTGTTAACAATATGTATTTATCTTTACGAGTTTACGAAAAATACATCGACACGGGCCCCAATTTATGTTTACTTAAATTGAATTAAATATTAAACTCATATTTGAGTGCTGTAAATTATTTTTGTTTCAATTCTATACATAATATTCTGCTCACTGTTTTGATGCCGAACTTCTTTCTCGCTGCTGTTAACCAGTAATTTAATTTCAACTACCCGAATTCGTGGTGACTCAAATGATTGTATCCTTGTTTTCAAGGGTTGAGCCCGTGTGTATTATAAATAAATAAGTATCGCATGCCCTCAGTAGATTTATTAATCTTTGCGGTGGATACACGGGTTCGTTATAAACGTACTAAACGTCACGGTGAATAATGCGCGATGAGCGCCTACACATATATCCATATGAAATTAACGTAATATTGTGCCTAGCAGATATGTGTATGGTATAGATTAAACTCAAATCACTCATTAAATCGTTAATAAATATATTAATTATTGGCTATATTATATGTAAACTATTCATTTATTCAATTTATTGGACGGTTGATTATAAATTTACTTTAATCGTCGTGATATTAAGTACATATAATATTATATTAATAGTGTATTATAATTTAGTCGTTACAATGACATGGGCGCCGATGTAGTGTCAACTGCAAGGCATGACTGGCCATAATCACGTTAAATAATAGTGACGAACGTATGCCCGATCTCGAACACATCACGTACACCGATATTCGTACGATGCTCGCAGAAAATAAACGCCGCCGACGACACCGGAAACGCTCGTGTAAGCGAAAAATGAAGTCTTGCTGCGCCACACGGCCGCAACTACCCCCCCCCCCCCATTTCACCTGGTGGTTCGATGTCTCATACATATTACATATACAGATAGTCATCCCGCGGGAGGGCGTGCGCAATAAACTTCGGTAATTTGACAACTTTGGCGGCGCATTCGAAAAACACGTTTTATTTTCTTTCCAATGTACCCAGACACTCACATGCTCGCACGGATATATACAGGGTGATTCACCATTTACTCGTCCTCCCTTTTTCTTTAATCTTGCAGTTATTTAAAATCTGATTTTTAGAATTGTTTAGTACACTTAAAAACTATATTTTCAAATTATTAAAATTTTTTATAATATTTTAGAAGTTAACCGTACAATACACAACTTCAAACTGCAAGTGTGCACGACAAACTTTGTCAGTTTATCAGTGTATGTAATCGCGATCTGTGACTTCATTTTTAAATGAGAAATTCTATTTTTTTTTTTTTTACTATAAATTATTAAGTGGATAATTGTTTAGAAACTTTTGATGTAAGTATCTAACTTAAAATTCAAACAAATAGTTTTTGAATTATTTAACATTGTATACTGAGGATTATAAGCCCATAATAATGAGTTTTGAAAATATGGGAGCTATGACAATTTTAAAATTTATGTAATTTATTTTAACCTATCAATATATTTTATAATTTATAAACAGTGTAAAAGTATAACAAATACCAGATCTGATAACACATCTATTTTGTATTTTTATAAACCATATTTTAGAACTATTATCCTTAATATGAACATTTTAATAACTGATTAACTACTCATTTAAATTTTAAATTAGATACATCAAAAATTCTAAAAAAGATGTTTATAGTGAAAAAGGTCAGTTTTCATTTTAAAAACAAATATCTCCACAGGGCACTCCTTAAATATACCAAAACTCTCAAAAATTTGAAAATATTACCGTTTTTAATTGTAGGTATAAAACTGCAATTTCAAAAATCTTTATTAAATATGGTGAAATGGGTGTGAGCACGATTACATAATGAATCACATTAAACCGTTAAACATTTGCAAGGCCGTAACGGAAAACAATTTCGGGGGGAGGGGGGTCAGATACGGCTTTGAAAATTTGTAATGTTAAATTAATTTCACTTTTACTGAGTTTAAATATTTTAACAGACATGAATAAAATACAAATACATCAGTGGCGGATCCAAGGGAGGAGTAAAAGAGTAAATACCCCCCTTGAGCTTATTTTATTTAAATTTTATAAATTTATAAAAGTATAAAAATGTTTGTACCAGTTTGTAAGAATAAATTGTAAATGGTAAATATTAATAAGTAAATAATAAGTAATTAATGTTTATATTAATAAGTATGTAATTAAGTAAGTATGAATAGTATCTGATGGATATATTTTTATTACCCCCCTTGATGAATCTCTGGATCCGCCCCTGAAATACATTGGATTTTTTTTTTAAGTTGAAGGTGTCCAAACATATTACATGAACATCCTCCTCTCCCCCCCCTAAAAAAAAAGGTATTTATTTTTAATTTCAAGAGCAACCACTTATAGAAACATTTTTATCAGGTAATAACTCCAATGTTTTATTTTCACTCCCTAAACTAGGTACGTGCAACTTATCAAATTTGCGTTCAGCAAATTCAGTCTTAGTAGTAATAGCTTACTTAATATTAGAGAGAATGACATAAGTACTGAAGAAATTGAAAATTTCAATTATTGGGGCCCTCAATATTCAGTATTTACTGGATCAAACTTTGGCCCAACCAAGAACAACTTATTTTTAGAGTTGATCATAAATTTCAGAAATATTAATGTAATTTATTTATTTGATTTAAGATTAAAATCATATTATTTCAGTATATAGAACATCATTTTCGTGAAATTTGGATCAATATTCAATACGTTACTCCGTGATTCTACGATGTATGTTCAATTTTTTGATACTATAATACTGGCAAAACTCACTGTTAGATACAAAATGACTACCAATAAGAAATCTAATCGTCTAGAATAAATAGACAAACTCCGAATTTAAAATTCTAGAAAGGGATCAGACGATTAAACAATTGCGCTGTATTGACATCAATTACCTACTATTAGTATAACCCGTGTAATATTTAACAAATAATTCGTACTTTATTAAGATGCAATATTATATTAACCATGAATCATTACAAATTGTATAGTTTTAAAAATTATGAAATTGTCTATAAATTCATATATTATATATTTCATAAACACAAAACACATTAACATTGTTATTATTTATTATTGTATAAATAATCAAATTAAACAATCCATAGTACCTATCACTTTATTAAGAAGTACCTACTCTGAGATAACTACAATATTACATCAATTTAATTTGAAAATATGTTTTTTTTTTCAATTTTAAGGTACAGTACAAATAAAGTGTAAAATAGAATATATTAAAAAATCATAAATATATAATGTACAATATATCATTATAAAATAAAAAAGTGATGGTTTTAAAAATGTAATGGAAAATAATGTTGATTAACTATTTAACTATTAATGTTGTATCTTGTATAATGAAAATAAATAGGTAGGTACCTAACTGATAACAACAGAAGTGCTCTGACATCACTAAATATTTATACTTATTATGTATAATTTATAATTTTATACAAATTATTAAATTTAATTCAGAATTTAATAATTTATGTAAATTTACAATGATTAACCAGAACAAATATCATAACCTTCATATTATGATTGTTTTCTCTTATATTCTGGTCATCAATAAAAAAAAATAATGTATTATTAAATAGTTTTGGAAAGCAGTCTTCTGTTGCTTTATACACTTGTACCAGTTGTACTTATCCATATTCTCTGTTTCTTTTTTACTTCTTTGAAAAATATTTTCAGCATTTCATTTCTGAAACAAATTTGTGTAAAATGTAATAAAAATAGATTTTACATTTAAATTACTTTTGTTCTTCAGTTCTTATTGGTTGTTAAAACATTGGATTTTTATGAAAATTTAATAAAATTCGATATAATCATTATTCATTTGAATAATAAAATGTAGGTACAACTGAATAACCTAACATAAAATCACATCAAACAATACAGTTCATTTATTTGTAATGTTAAGTACCTAGTACCTATATGATTATTTTTTCTTCTGCAGTTTCAAATTTTATTTCGACGATTATTGTTAAAAAACTAAAAGATAAAATATTATATAATAACGCATCGTATATTCTAAATTCTTATGTGATCGCCCAGCCAATAACAAGCCATTAGAGCAGATGACTTTTGAAATGTTCATACTACCTACCACATCATATAAAATATACAGTAGTCGTACAAATTATATTTTTATATTTATCAGTAGAGTAGTAGAGTGACCGTATTTTATAATACGTAATTTTAGGTAATAAAGTTATAGCTGGATCACATTTTCGAAGAAATATACCTTAAAAATAATGATTAAATACCTAATTATAAAAACCTAATTAAGTACAACTTATAAAAATATTTAATATTCTACATCATAATAAAAAATTCCCCCCATATTTTATTTTAGCCACTACTAAGATCATAATATTTATACCTAGAAAAGCTTAACTTTTCCTTACAACAAAACTATTCAAAACAATGATAAAGGATGTCTTAAAATTTTTCTAACGTCATCTTCACAATACAAACTAAAAATCCACCGGACTTCCCTCAATCATACACACCAATTATTATTCTCCTTCAAATTTCCTCAAAAATATTTGAAAAACTCGATTAAAACATAGGTTAGGTACCTAAGATCCTAACAACGATAACAATTTGACGAAAAATTAACTTAACCAATAACAAACCATTAAAATATTAAATAAAATATCGATAATAAGAACACTATCTAATATCTATGGGTAAGCTTAATAAGAAGACAAAATCGATAGACAGACCATAAAATCAAAAGCGAAAGATTGTGTTGTTAAAATTATGAAATCATAGGACCAAACTTCCACCATCTCAAAATTCTATTTCGTGTCTCAATAATTTACTTCGTTCTAATTTAAAAATAATCACTAACACTGTCACTATCTAAAGTCCATTTAAAGTATTACAATACCTATTCAATAAGTAATAACCCACTATCCTATATTCTAAGTTCTAACCCACAAGTTGAACAATAACTTAACTTTTATCAGTAACTATTCTATTCAACCCCAATAGAATATTAAAAAGACTAGTACCATAAACTAATTATCTAAATTAATAACTTAAATTTAAATAATTTTTTTTTTTTATAGAAATAAATACTTTGGTCCCTGAAAGTGGGGAGAAATTTCAGGATAAATTCATAATTATTACCTCATTTATAAATATTATACCAATCGGCAATCATATAAGTGTTTATGTATGGAGAATTTATTATCTATAATTTACATTTATATTTAATTATAATTTAAACAGAAATAAATGGTATTAACATGGTAATATACACGTAATAGTCACTTTATTTTGAAGTAATTTTTCGACATATTAATATGTGTATTGTGTAGTGTACATAGATGATAGGTGATTCATAAAATACAATTAAAAACTAAACAATTTAATTTTTAGGTAATTGTATTGTAATTAAATATTACTTTTAAGTCAGAGCAACTAGTTTTTGATTTTTTGAACCAGACAAAGGGGTCAAGGATTGAGTATGGCCATGTAAACATAAACACATTAAATATTAATTTAATAGACATAGTTCCTTATTATATTTGTTTATTTTAGATTCTGAACAGAGTGATGAATGTATTGATTTTACAATGATGTGTTTTTTTTTTTTTATTTTTTTTTTTGTGTCTGACGACAACATTTGGAGTTGTAAAAATGCTTAGATTTTTGACTTCAGCCCCTCTTTGAACAGGAAATTAAATCTAGTTGGTACTTTGGGGGTCAAAAGTTAAAAATGTTCAATATTTTTTAAATGAGTCGGGAAAAACCCTAAAAAAATTTTAGGTAGTTTTCGACAAAATCGAATTTTTTATTTTGCTATAACTCAAAAACTAATAAATGTAAATACTTGAAATTATCACCAAATGTTTATAATAGCGTTTTCCATACACAGTTAAATTTTCAAAGAATTTTGACTTTTTTTGAGGTATTTATAGACAATTGAAATTTTCAATTTTTTTTATTTTTTTTCTATAAATGTTGATAAAAAAGTTTAGCTGGGACAAATTACTTGAAAATTTAATTGAATGGTCCACATAACTTGTTCTAACTCTCATTCAAAAATTATAAAAATACATAGGCACAATTTTTTTTTATTAGCATTTGAATTCAAATATTGACAAAAATTCGTTAAAATCATGAATATTTTTCACTATTTGCTAGTTAAAAATGTATAAATATTTTACTATCAAAAGCTAATAATTGAAAATTTGATACTATGCTTAGAATAATTATAAAAAAGTTTGAGGATTATTCAATTTAAAAAAATTTACGAGTGTTTAAAGTTTTAATTTTAATTTGAAATCAAAAATATACGTGTAAAATAACATTTTACTTATAAATAATTTTCGATTTTTGTTATTTTTTAAAAATTACTAAACGTAAAATCTTGAAACATTTACTTAAATGTTTGAATTAGTTTCAAAATAGAATATATGACAATATTTAAGTATAATATATCCTAGACTGACAAATCATTTCCGTTCAGAATCGTTTTTCGTATACAATGATACCTATCATTGCATTCAAATTTAACCTACCCTACATACACCCCATCCCTAATGTACAGCAGAGCGATACTCACTTACCCGCTTTTTTAATATTACACATGATTCAGAAAAATTTAAAATATTAAAAAATTTTTTTATAAAATATTCTTAATATGATATATTATAAAACTATAAATAATATTGTAATACAAATTAATAATATTATTATATTTAATGAACACAAATAATAATTTTTATTTAATTCAATCATCTGAGTCATTTGTACTTCCAGAACTATCATCTAAAACACTATTATAAAAAAAGTGTTCTTCTGCTTTCACACGCTCTTTGTATCTTGCATAATGTAATTCATAGTCATCAATATTATCTTCTGAATCAGTACTGCTATCACCTAAAAAAGAATACAGTGCAAAATGAAAATTTTTTCTTTATTTAATAAACAAACTATTTAATTTATAATTAACATTTTATAATATTTCATAAAATTCAATATAAAAAGTATACTAACTGTGTATTTTCCATTGTTTTGATTTAGAAACCAGATCTTGACAATAATCATCTTCGCTAAAATTTAAAATAATTAATTAATTATTAAATTACGATCATATAATTAAACATTTTTATCTTTGATAGATCTAATATCTATATTCTATAATAAAGCAAAGTAATAGAATAAATGAAACTAGAAAAAATGTGTTAATGCATTACATTGTCTTTGTTGAGAGCAAGGTTAGAATTAAAGACCATTTAATAAAAACATATCTATAAATGTATGAACAAAATACCATTTATTTATTTATATAGATTAAATCCACAATTTATTAAATGAATAAGAGTAAATTTCATGTCATAACTATATTTTTTTAAATTTGAGAATGGGCAGTTTCCTGCATACTAAACGAGAGATTGTATGTTAACTCGACCCATCTAATGCAAAGATGGCAATGATCGTATACCAATCATATCTGATAAATAAAGAAGGGTGAGTAGTTAGCTAGGTTGGTGCTAGTATTAGGACAGTTTCAACATGTTTTTGTCTGTAGCTTAGCCATTTTTAAATTTATACAATTATTTTAGTATAGTTCAATAATTTAAAACAATTACTATTTTTTAAATGAATTAAAAAAAATTAAAAACTGATGAAGTAAAACAACTTTATAGTATGTTCTTTGATTGAATCATTGTAATGGATGAGTTAAATAGTGGTGATTTGTGTCGTTAATTTGAAGGCGTCCAAAAGAAATTCTAAAGTTATACCAGTTACTCTTTGAAAATTCTTTGCCCTCTTTACGACTATACTCCCATCTCGTCTAAATTCAACCTATTCACACTAGCTAACCATCGATACTCTCACAACATTTTCTGCCTTACAAAACTTATCTTTACAGAAATTTATGCTCCAACTCTTTTCTAGCTACTTAATCCATTTTATTCGCAATAACACTTAGTTTCATGTACCTCTCTGCTCAACCAATTATATGTCCAACAAACCGATTAAACGCTTAAAGAAATTAGCAAATGAGGACCCCTACTTCCTTAGTTTATAAGTTGATTTTAGATGTCATTAATATTATTAATCACTAATCAGTCATACTTTTGTTACATTAAATATTTATATTATATGTACTTTTTTAACCTAGGCTTAAGCCCGTTTATATGTAAAAAAAAAAAAAAAAATTTGAATTTAATGAAAATGATTACATCTAATAATAATAAAATAATCATAATAATATATTATGTATGATTATTATTAACTTAAATCAATGCAAATATATGTATAGTATAAATAGGTTTGTATATTTAAAGAATAAATAGTTTAAAAATTGTCTAAATATTTTTAAAATGTCTTAAGCATACTTCATAAAATAAATATAATATACATAATGATACAAAGTTTCATGACACCAAAATAAATACATTTTTAACAATAACAAAATAATTGAACTTATCAAAACCTGAACTTCTAATACTTATAAATAAAATTGTGACTATTCAACTTTGGATATTTTTCAATTGCTGAAAGAATAGCTTATTAACTCAGTACCTTGTATTAAATTTTAAAGCTTTTTGACTCAAATAAACAAATTTTATTTTAATAGTTTCAAATGCCAATAAATAGTTCAAAAACTATAATAGATCTAGAAAATATTAATCTTAACTGTTGTATTTATGGTTATTCATTACAACAAAATGGCTTTTTGTCAAAATTTGGTTAGTTTTTTTTTCACAATTAATTTGATAAATAGTCTTAAAATTTTATGTTTAACCCTAAAAGTATCAACTAGAACTAATTCTCACAAATTATTTTTTTAAATATTTTTTTTTATATTACCAATGTAAACACTTGATTACTATTTTAATGCTATTTTTATAAAATATATTCAAGTAATAATATTTTTTAATACTTATATATTTAAATATCTTATATTAAAACTAAATAAATATAATGTAATTAATAATATATTATAATAAAATTACTCGTTCTCCATTTCATCCTCGTCAGGATAATCATTTCTCCAATTCCCTTCATCGTTGGAATCATCGTCATCTTCACAATGTGAAGAATCATTATCAGAGTTATTATTATCAATATTATTACAAATATTATAAAAATTCTCTGAATCTAAACCATGTACACTGAAAATAAAATTCATAAAATTTGTAATTCTCTTAAAGCAGGTAAAATTAATAAATAGTAATTAGTAATGGTACCTATCAATATCTTGTATATCAATTGATTTATCATCATTATTTAATGCATAATACAAATCGTATACATAGTCAATTGAAATTCCTTCATCTATTAAGGGCTTGCTACTGTCTTCGGCTTGCTTAACAAAATCAACAACTTTTATTTCTGAATTCTCTCCATCTATTTCTCCAATGGGTACTGTGTCTTGTTTAACAGCTCTGAGAGTATTAACTAGCTAAAAAAAATAATTTTATGTAGGTACTTAATATTATTTACCAAGGAATTAATTAATAAGAGTTGTCTATATTTTAACAATATATTAAGTTAAATAATATACAGTAAATTCTTATAGTCGAATGTTGTTATCTCAAACTACATTAAAATCCCCTTGAAACTAGCATTATATTTAATAGCGTTTTGCTCTTAATAACTCAAAAAAAAAATTAACTGTTTTTTGTTATCTTGAATACACAAGTAATATTTTTATTAAGGTAAGTGCAAAATATTAAGCTGAACATTCAATTATAGTGATTGCGATTTTACACATTTATAGTCAATATTTGTTTTCATTCATATATAATATAGTGAAATTGAAAATAGTAAAAGAGACATAAATTAAATGTTCTTACAATTAATTTTTATATTCTTACAAAATAAAAAAATAAATAATATTAAACAAACTTTATATTTTTTTACACACATATTTAATTAAAAATGTATTTACATATTATTGTAGTTTATTGAGTAGTACCTATTAGTACTTTAAGTATTCAAATGATGTATTTTAAGCATTCAAATTATTTACCAAATTTTTAATAAAACTCGATATTTCAAAATTTTTCTTGTTCCCCTTGAAATTTAACATAATGAAAATCGACTGTATTTGTAAAAGTAGGTACAATCAGGAAACAAGAACTGAAGAACTGACTAATTCCTCTAATATTAGCATAGATTATTATTATTATTATTATTAGTTTAAAAGCTATTATAAACTACTTAATTCAAAAAATGATTTTGAACTCAGATTAATTAACAAAAAATGCTCCAAGATTTTAAGAACAAAGAATTTGTAATAAAACTTTAACAATTCTCATAAAATCTAAAATGTATCACCATTTTTAATTAAGATGGTTGTATGACAAAATACAAGTATAGATATTTACTATTATTTATAATTGCTATTAAATATTTTTAACAATTAAAGCACCTACTGCATGAATATAAATAATAAATAATAACTATAATTTATGACAAACCTTTAAACGTTTATCTTTTGAATGTTCAATCATATCATTAATGTTTTTGTTTTTGTTCTTCTTTGTTAACATTTTTACAGATTGTTCTTCTCTGACTTCTTTCAATATTTGAGATAAGTTTTCATACTAAAATTAAATAATGATGAGTATTTCTATATAACTAAAATATGGCAATACCATAATGTATATTATGTTACTAAATGTTAATATCCATGAATTAAGATTGACGCCTAGCAGTTTTTAAATTGTCGTATGCAAAGTCTTTATAGTGGTAGTACAGAAAATAAATAAATTCATATTTTTACAAATATTTGTAATAATTCTACTAGTAGTTTATATTTAGGGTAAGGCTCTGGATAGAGTCCGGAAAAATTGGGATTTTTGATAGCAATTTTATCAGTCCCGGACAATTTTTTATCATAATGCACATGCGCGGGTACTAAATATTGTAAATGTTTAATTATTATTTGGTATTTTTGTACATTATTATTGATGTTCAGAATTACAAAAAATACATCAAAAGGCTATAATAGTTAACATAATATTATATCACATGCAAACACGGATAATTCTTTTTTGCATTATATCTGTTTGCCATACATATTTCACAATAAGATCTAACTATAAATTTATAATTGATTGTTTAATTTAATTACACTAGTCAACATACATAGTAAGTAGTATATTATGTACAAAATCATGTATGAATATTTTGGATTATTAGCAATATACCTATAATATATGATATAATCCATTATACGTCTTATGTATATAGGTAATACGAAAAAATAAAATCACAATATCCACAGTTGTGTTAATTTAAAACATTTAAAAGCAATTGTACAAAAATAGAATCAATACTATTTTCATAATAGTGAATTGAATACAATTAAAGATAAAAAATTAACTGTAAAATTGATATTATAACAATACAACTATGAGTCTTATGAGTCTTAGTTGGTTATAGTAAAAAAAAAATACTAACTTCGTCTTTTAAAGTGGCAGCAAATTGAAATACACAATCTCTATTGAAATCTGTACCGACAGTTTTTAATTTCTTGTGGGATACAACAATAGAGTTAAACGGATCTTCATTATGACGCCTTTTGACACGAACAAACGCCATAATTATAACTTATTATCAACTTTTGTAGTCAACCTCAATACGTGGTCACACAGGTCGCAGACTCAAAGTATAAACAATGTTCTAAAATTTTAAATGAACATCAAGTATTCAAGTTAAAACCACAAGCGTACGGTATTCAAGATAAAAAATGTAACACCGCTGCTTTAGTGCTTTATCCACGAATTAAGATATACCTTAATTATTATTATTATTATTATATCTTAATTCGTGGCTTTATCACAACTTCGCAAGACGCAAGTGCACATTGCACAACGACCGCGAACACGCTACACAATAACAAAAAAGATAGTACAATACATGGCTAAATCACAGATATATATAATAATAATATAATTATATATATCTGTGGATTACACATTCAATATAGATTATGTTTTATTATATTTTATGCCATGAATTAATTTTTTATACCATGATTTACTCCACAATACGTCACAGCTTATGCGCTGTATTATCTTGCTGACATGCCTGTCTATTTAGCCATGAGTATTCTATGGCCGCAGCGATATGAAATTCAACGCCATCTCTTGAGCGCTGACGCGCTGTATCCTGTATACGTTTGAACGTTTCACTTTTAGTTTTTACCATAACGGCCTCTTAACATGGATTATGGAATAAAGCTGAACTGCGAACGCTGATAGTTACTTTACTTACTTTAATTCTTAATGCTAATATCATTCTTGAAAAGTTTAAGACTGTAAAATTCCAGTTTTAATTTTTCCATACATAGTTATTCTAAAGGCTAACAAAGTATAAATATTATAAATATTTTGATTACCTATAAAAAATAATAATACTTTTATACATTTTGTCAATAAATCATATTAATATCATTGTGCTTAAATATTTTTTGAATAACTGTTGATATAATTTGAATCTATAATTGTGAAACAGAATAATTGGCAAATAATTTATATTTTATAACTTAGTAAACATAATTATATAATGGTACTCTCATTGAATTTCGAACAATTACAACTAAAATCTGAGTATTTACACACAAATTCAAAACATACACACTTTCATGAGGATGATGAAAATACTTTGTTAGTTTCATGGGATGATTGTGTTATGGTTTTATATTCATTAAATAAT
Organism: Schizaphis graminum; assembly: GCA_020882235.1. Lineage (NCBI taxonomy): Eukaryota > Metazoa > Arthropoda > Insecta > Hemiptera > Aphididae > Schizaphis > Schizaphis graminum. Next base: position 54,851,951 of record CM037032.1, read on the forward strand.
TTACCTGAAGCTAGTCTTTGGAATCCTATTGAACCTATTGTAAGTTATTATATAAATACATTTGTCTTAAATTTTGAGAAACCTATCTAAACTAAACTATTGAGTGAGTTAATATTCCTATGTTAAGTACCTTTAAATACCTAGGAACCTTGTTGTTATCAAGTTAATATTAAAATGTTTTTAATTGATTTATATATTTTTATGTACATACATTAACATTATATATATTTAAATTAAAATAATTAAAATGTATTTGATACAATGACATATTATAATATGTGAAAATATAAATAAATTATAATTAATCTATATTGACATAAATAAAATATATTAATTCTTTTATGTACTTTATAGCATAAATTATATAGACTTTATAGTACATACTAGATTATATACATTGGTATATATTTTATTATTTTTAGGTATTATAAAAACCAAACATAACTTGGTAAAATACTCAAATATTAAAGTATACACTAATATTTCAACAACAAAAAAAGATAAATTATGTAAAATTTGATTAACATGTACCTATTTTTATTTTGAGTAGATTGTGCAAATAAGTAATCCAATAATATCAATATTGACCTTTAATTCAAAAATGTATTGTGTTGATGAAATTGGATCTATTTATCATCTAAAACAAGTTCAACGGTAATTTATTCGCTGCAAATTCTTTGACATAAATTTATTTTGATTTAATATTTTAGTGATTCTCCAGACTTATTTGATTGTTCTGGGTTTGCTCAAGTTATTCAACAGCCACTATCATGCAATTATGAATGGAAACCTTTCTACTCTCAAAAGTGTCCATGTGAAGTTTTAGGAACAACTTGCTATTCAGATGGAATTGCTCTAATAATAGCAATGGGAAAATGGATAATTCTACAAATGTTAAAAATTACTATTAATGATAATAATGAACCAACTATATTCAATACCTGCAATAAACAAATTAGATCTCAGAAACCGGTAATAAAATAAAAAAGATGTTCAAATACTAACAATAATAATTTTATGTACAATTAGTTTCCATTTGTAGTTACTTCGTTTATATCTTGTAATTGGAGGGATTGGTTCAGCAGCCAAAGAGCAAGAGAACTTTTTGAATTAAATGTAATTGATAATCTAGACATTTTCTTAATAGCAACAGAAGAGTCTAAAATATATTGTACAACATCTAATGTGGTCAATAAAAATGTTTCATTATTATTAAATAATCCACAAAAAATTCTACACATACAATTTTCCGATTTTGGTAATAATTTTGGGGATTAACTTTATTTACTTTTTAAATTATCATAATTTTGTCAATGTTTTAGAATCAAAAAAAATGCTGTTGGTGTCATCCGATGGAATTCTTACAGTCGTTCATTGTATTGAAAATATTGATTCAACATTCATTTACCTGGCAGTTACAAAAACAGTTGCTACATATATTGTCGACCATACAGTGATTTTAAGTGATGGTGTTAATTTATTTCTTATTACATTGGATAAGCAATTTTCTAAAATAGACAAACAAGTGGTAACTCTGTTGAAAGGTATTATTTTAGTTTTAAATTCCTGTATTAATAGTATCTTATCCCGTTGTTAAATATTTATATTTTAGGAGTTAATTCATTAAGCCTATTTCAGTCCAATAACATTATTGCAATGACTCGATTAAATAAAGTGTATAAATTATCTGCTAAACATGAAGTGATCACTCAAGAAGAAGAACTCAAATTTAAATTTAATGAAAAATCAACTTTAGAAAACATAAAAGTTCTTTGTAAGAATATAGAATCTTTAGAAGAGCAACATGATAATATGAAAAAATACATAAATGCAGTATCTATTGTTGCTCGCAAAGATTCAGTTGCTCAACATTGTTCATTAAACCTTTTAATATATTCAGGTTATATTGTTTATTCAATTTTATTTACTAATTTCAATAAAATATTAAAATATTTCAAATGTAGGTGCTAAAGCCGTCAAATTAGGAGCTTGTCAAAGTGAATATATTCTTGCAATCAAACTTTCCACAAATTGTTCATGGTTATCACTTCCATCTTCAATTTGGCAACTTTTGGTTCGGATTACTGATAACAACAATTTGTCATCATACTGTGGCCTACATTCTTTTGACGTTGATCTCTTTGACATTAATCATCCATTACTGGTGAAACACCATTTATTGGCGACAGTTGCTGAAAATTGTACATCTGGTTTAGTACACTGTGAATTGGTGTGTCAAGTACAAAATGATTCAATTAATCGTTGTTTAATTATTCCATTAAATCCAATAAAATTAAATTCATTATATTTTGTCAAAGCTGAAAAACGAGAAAAGATACTGGTGATTAATCCTTTGGAAGATCGACATAAGTATGTTTTTAAATTTCCAGAAAATGTATTATTATCAGATTGTTTGACTATAATTACAAACAGAAATAAACATAGAACATCAAGATCATTTTATAAAAATATAATCGGTAAGTGCTAAAATCAGTATTTCCCAGTTGAAAGTTTTTTTCAATTTATTTTTCCTCTATGCTATATACTTTATTATTAGTTTCATTTATTATTTTAAAAGTAAAATGTAGAACTTATTATAGTATTAATATTTATACTATTTGAATCAAAGTATATAAATTATAAATAAGATTCAAAAGCAATATTCAATAAATATATTAATATTTATAGATCTATTGGTCTATGGATATTGGATACAACATACAAGATACAAGTAATCTCCTTGTATTATTTTTAATAGTTAATTTCCAAGAAAAATTTACAAATAATTAAAAAAATTTTAATTTTACAAGTCATTGCAATATAAATTTAAAAAATATGATTGTATTTTATTGGTAAATATTTTTTAAAGAAAATACTTTACAATTGCAGTTGAGTGTACCTCATCATTGAGTAGATGAATGTAATATAAATTTGTATATTTTAATTAAATGATATGTCATCGTAAAATAAAAATGATTCAGAAGGGAGACAGTTTAATAATCTATTTATGACTAAGTTTATTTTTAATTAGTTTTAATATTAGCATTATAGAGTAAAGTAATTGCTTAAACTTAATCTTAATTTTTTTTTTAAATATATCATTGCGTTTTTTGAGTGAAGTAAAATAATTTAAGTCTGTAAATAGTATTGTATTAAAACAAAATAACTAAAATTGTCAATTTTTATAATATTTGAACTTCAGTTTAAAAAAATTAAGACATTAAATTCTTTAAATCTGGTTTTTAGTAAGAACTACTTATTATTAACCTTATATGTATTATATTTTTAAAGTTAAACAGTTCATAAAATTTAAACTATAACATTTTTGTAATTTTAATAAATTTTGTCAAAATTTGAGCTTCAAACAACTTGTAAAAAAAAGTTTTAGTTTTATATTTTTAATATTTTTAAACTTTTAAAAGTTTAACAAATTATTTTTGTTTTTGTATAAATATTCTTGCTTTTTAACTGAGCGTAAAAAATTTTATCAACTTTTTAACAAGATTTTTTGAAACTTTATCATGTATATACTATAATACTAAAATAAATATTTGATGAAAATTTCAAGTATCCACAATTATTTGGTTTATAATACAATAAAATGAAATACATTTTAGTTTTCCCAAATTTTTAAGAAAAGTCCTGGAAATTTACTTTTGAGTTTATCATTTTTTTATTCTAGATAATACTCAAAATACACTACATTTAAATTAATTTGGAAAAATAGTCTCTATAATTTTGGACAACAAAATTACAAACACAATCACCCTGGAGTGTCTAGATCAAGATGCTTTGGTTGCAGTTCGTAATGGAGTTTTTAGTGAACTTTCAAACGATCAACCAGCAATCATAAACTGTTCAGTTCTTGCAGACATACAAGTAAATATAATTATACGTTTTTTATAGGGATTAAATGTAATATTTTATTTATCTGGTTTTTAGAAACAACTTTGTTTACTAGAAGAATTATCAGTTAAAGATCATCAAAACAAATATATTGTTAAAGAAATTAAAACTAAAATTCAAAACCAAATTAGTAATCATCTACCTTTGTAATCAGATATTTATTTAGTTGAATACAATAAATTATATTTTACTTTTCAACAGGTTTAAAATATAATATACTTTTTATTCTTAAATTATTACTCTTGAGTAATACTTATAAGTACTCTACACTTAAGAATGTAAAATATTACATTTTTATTATGACCTTATACAAGGTAGATACTAATTTAATAGAAAATCATTTATAAGATACCAACATTATCAATATAATAGCTTTGTCTATTCTTCCTGATGTCTGATAATATTTTGCTTTGGTCACTAATAATTATTTTATATTATGTGTTTATCTAGTTATTTTGTTGCTAATTTGTCACTATTATTAAAAATTATAATGAAATATTTTATAAAAAATAAGTTAATATGACTCCATATCAATAATTATTTAACTTATAGTAACAGGCGTGAATGCAGGAAAAATTTCTAGGAGGGAGTGGTTTAAAAAAAAATGTTCATAAATAGCATACTATTCATTTGCAGGTCAGGTAATTTATTTTTTGTTACTGATATTAGGGAGGGGTTAAACACCCAAAACTTCCCCTGCGTTCGTGCTTGTTTAGTAGTAATTAATTTTTAAAAATTATCACTGATAATGGAATTTTCCTCACTTACCCATTCATAATATAGAATTAGCTATTGTTATTGTTACTAAAAATGAATGATAGTAAGTCAGTGATTAAATTAAAAGAAATATAAAAAAAAATAATAGCATTAATACCGTACATACAAAATACAAATCAATTAGGTATACAAAATTTAATGATAATATACTCTTTTTTTTAATTTAATTTTATAATTTATTATATCCAATCAATGTCAGCTTAATTAATAATAGTTAATAACCTCTAAGTATTAATAAAAAAAAAAAATTATTATTTGATTCGTAGTAAACTATAAAGTTTAAAGTTTGGGATTGATAAATGTTTAATCTGAAAAGAATGTTAATTAAGCTGGTAAACCAGCATTAATATCTGTTTCAATACCACACTCGTCACTTCCTCTCAATATTTTGAAAAAACCATCGCTACCCCAATCGGTGTTCCATGAATTAGCTACCAACCAGTATGGTATTGTACCATTCTGAACACCCCAACCAAGGATTTTAACTGCATGACCTCCTACATCCTTACCAGCAACATGTGAATATACTCCTGTAAATAATAAAAATTATTAATAGTTAGATTTATAAATTATTTATTATTAGAAGTTAATACTAACCATCTTTGTAAGATAAAAAATCTTCATATACAGTATATGAAGCTTCTACTGGACCATTTTCATAAATTTCTTGTTTGATTAGGTCGACTTCACTGCTACTAATCGAGTATGCACTTTTACCTGATATTAAATTTTTTTTATAAATATCAATTAATAAAAATATTAGAAGGTATTTTTAATTTTATTGGATTTAGATTATTTACCATGGTTCAAATCTTGTTCATATGACACATTATATCCATCTTCACATTTTTTTTCACATTTAGGAGTTTTAACTCCATCCTTACATTTTCCTCGAGTACCATTCACATGATGTTCACATGGAGCAATTTCATATGGAATACATCCCTATACCAAAAATAAATAACATGTTAAATGGGTATTTATAATTTATTTATATGCTCCATATTGTATACTTTTATATTTTGCTCCACACAAACATCTTCTTGAAGATTTATTAAATTGAAAATACTTATTTACAACTAAATCAATGAACTGTAATTTTAGGTATATCACAGTAGGTAATGTGTATTATTAAAATATATATTACATGGTTGTAGGAAAAAAGACCAAGGTAAAAAAACCACAAAAAAAAAAAACCAAATGAAAAAAAACCATGATATTAAAAACCAAATTTTTATATTTTATTATCATATTTTAGGTACCTATTATTATAGAAAATTACAAATAAATATTTTGTCAGTAGAATAAAATATAATATAAAAGTTATGGATACTTCATTGTATAATAGAGAATAAAACTAATAAATTACATAGAAAAATAAATATCTTGTCAGTTGTCAGTAGATTAAAATATAATAAAAAGTTATGGATACCTTATTGTATAATAGAGAATAGTTATAGGTTAGTTATAGGTAATACAGTTATTATTTACAGTTTATACTTTATAGTGTTTATACTTATATTCTATTCTACTGACAAAATATTTATTTGTAATTTTCTGATTTATTAACTAACTTATTAATTTTTGTTCTTTATTATACAACAGACAGAATACCTAAAATATGTTAGCAAAATATAAAATTTGGTTTTTATTTTCATGGTTTTTTTTCCGCACGCCATAATACATACATTGACTATAGTAAAATAAATACATGGGAAATCAAAAATATTTAACCTAAATTACATTTTAGACATTTCAGTAAACAATTATTATTTATTAATATAGACTGTGTAGAACTCATTATGTTTCCTACAAGGGAGTAGGGTCAAAGGTGGATTGTTGAACGTTTACAATAGGTATATAATTTATGTAACATTTGTATAGTATATTAATACGCAATCGAAATGGTATAGTAGATATATTTATTTAAACAACTCCTCTAACATGGTAGTTCACGACACAACTTCGCAATGAACACTGACGTCTGACAGCGACGTAAATACGTAATAATAAATATAAATCCACCGGGGTCGGCACGATATTATCGATAAGCGATAACACAATATAATATAATATTACACAAATATCACATTTAATTGATAAAATAAGAGGTAAATACAGTGCCGGATCTAAGTCTCAGGAGGCCTGGATGCGACTACCTATTTGAGGCCCCTTATAAAAAATTTTTTTGACATAGCACTTAACCATTTATTAAATACATATTGAAATATTAAATAACCTAAAATCATGAAATATTAGTACCTACCTTAATTGTTAAGTAAATTATGAAATACACATTACACATTTTTTTATATCACTATAAGAAAAACTTATAAGAAACCTTGTATTAAATTTTCAAGATTTTCTGGCCACCCAAAAAAATTTTATCGGCATTTGAAGAAAAAAAACTTAGAAAAGTCGAAAATTTCAATTGTCTATAAGTAGCTTAAAAATGGTCAAAATATTTTGAAAATTTAACTGTAAAAAGATAACCATAATATAAACATTTGGTGAAAATTTCAAGTATTTACAATAATTCGTTTTTGAGTTACAGCTAAATCAAAAAAACGATTTTGTCGAAAAGTGGTTTTTCGTAAAATTGCCATTTTTCTGTCATTTTTTTTTTGTTTTTCTCGATTTTTTTGAAAACTATTTGAAAATTTTAATTTTGACCTTCCCAAAGTACCAACTAGACTCAATTTCCTATTCAAAGAGGGGCTGAAGTAAAAAATCGGAGCATTATTACTGCTCCAAATGTTGTCGTCAGACACAAAAAAAAAAAAAAAAAACACACATCATTGTAAAAGCAATACTACATTCATCACTCTGTTCAGAATCTAAAAATTGCTCATTATACCTACAAATTGAAAAAATTATAATTGTATACAATTGAAAATTGTTTAATTACCTGAATTGATGAATACAAAATTATTCATTAATCCTTTATATTTTTTTAATTCATTATTTTGTATATTTTTTCTACGTCTCTTGGATGCTCCACTTTCAAACTGTCTGTTAGACATTTTTTTTTTTTAAAAGTCAATAAAAGATAGGTAGTGTACATAGGTAATTTACGTTTTTAGTCGATAAATGAAAAAAAATAATATAATAGCGTACGTAAAAAATAAGTAACAATATAAAGTATAAAATAATTTGATCGAAATCCAATAACACTGCACCAAGAGTCAAGACGTATCCGTAATTCGTAAATTATATCATTCACTATATAAATAAATTTATAAAATATAACAACGGTTACTATAGTTCGTCCAGCTAGACACAGCAGTAATGCATTATCGTCCAGACGAAAAAATAAAATGATAGGATATTACAAAAACAGTATACGACGTATAGTGTATACTATAAGTAATGTGTTTAAAAATAGATCTGTATAACGGACAATAACAATGATAAATAGAATTATCTGAAATTACAACAGTCCTTAGGCTTGGATCACACTGTGCGTTTTATCGGTAACCAAAACCGTATAAACGATATTAAAAAGCGCGGGAATCGTTTTTAATTTGAAATTTTAATTTTAAACTGATTTTTGATTTCAACGAAATGTATCTAATATTATAAGTTATATAATATAATCATGAAAATCAAACTAGCCAACATGTTATTCGGTGGTTCAGTCTGTTTGGTGCAACAAACGTGATCACTTGTACTTTTAAGCATCTATAGGTATACCTATTAATCTCCTAAAAGCATATTATTAGTATAATACACTCTATCTATTGTACTAAAGAAATCAAATTTTTATATTTATTTATAATTACCATTATTTAAGAAAAACATTTTAAATCAGGTAAGTGTTTATAAATTCAAAATATAATTGATTTAATTTATGAGTTTATCAGTGGCGCAACTAGCACAAAATCTTAGGGGGGGCTATAGCCCCACCTCAATATTATACCAAAAATAACCCGTGGGGGGCTATGCCCCCCCATCCCCCCATGTCCATCATCTTAAGATTTAAACACCATTAATATCAACATTTATTTTTAATTATATATTACGATTCTGAACGAAGATAATTTTTCAGTTTAGGATATATATATATTATTATATTGTCATATATTCTATTTTGAAACAAATAGTATAGTTTTTATATGTTACTATAGTTACTTTATAGTATCTGTTTATTAATAAAAAAAAGTATTTGGCCAACATTCGCATTATGAGCGTATGAAATTTAATTTAAATTTTGACATATTTCATATAAATTCGAATTTTAAGCACTTATAAAAAAAAATTGTGACTAACGATTTCGGATTTTTTTTTTATCAATTTAAGAACAACTTATAAGAAACTTTGTATTAAATTTTCAAGATTTTCTGGCCACCCAAAAAATTTTTATCGGCATTTGAAGAAAAAAAACTTAGAAAAGTCGAAAATTTCAATTGTCTATAAGTAGCTTAAAAATGGTCAAAATATTTTGAAAAATATGTAACTGTAAATAGATAACCATAATATAAACATTTGGTGAAAATTTCAAGTATTTACAATGATTCGTTTTTGAGTTACAGCAAAATTAAAAAATCGATTTTTTTGAAAACTGTTTGAAAATGTTGACTTTTGACCCCCCAAAGTACCAACTAGATGAATTTTCCTATTCAAAGAGAGGCTGAAGTCAAAAATCGGAGCATTATTACTGTTTCAAATGTTGTCGTCAGACACACATCATTGTAAAATCAATACATTCTTCACTCCGTTCAGAATCTAAAAAAAAAAAGGGAAATACAGCTGAATTTTTAAAGGTTTATTAATATATTAGGAATCAATTAAAAAATTTGTTTTGAGGGGGCTATTAGAATTTTTTTTGGGGGGGGGGGGGCTAAGCCCCTCCAGCCCCCCCCCCTAGTTGCGCTTATGGAGTTTATATATTTTAATTGTAATAATTATAACTATACATAGAAATGAGTTCTCTTCTGAAAATAATTTGTATGGCTTTAATCTCAATAAACATTAGATGTAACAAAATATGATTTTTTTTTTCTATGTATAAATAGGTATAAATAACAGAATAAATATTATATATTATTATCTTACTTCCGTTTTTTCACTGTTATATTTAAAAAAGACAAGGATTCAGCGTAAGTATAAGCCTTTCTTTTACTTCCTCCTGAGCCACTTTTTACATTTTTTTCGTCCGACACGTGTTTCATGTAAACATCACGAATATGCCTCCATTTTTTATCTTTTATTTCTTTTACTGAGTATATGCAAATAAATAAATGTATTAATAATATAATATAAAAATTAAAAAAAGTACAATTAAGTAAAATAAACAAAATAATGCATTTTTTTAATCATATTTTCTATCTCCATAGTACATTGAAAACAAATCAATTAATATACATTTTGTTAAAAAAAGTTGATGAATTCAAAAAAACAATAGGTAATAATATGTTTTAAAAATAAAAATAAAACCTAATTTGTAATTAAAAATATGTTTTCATTTTTTTATAAACCATTACATTTTTTTTTATAAAATATTTAAATATAACCCCAATATGGCAATTATTATTACTAAAACATATTATTTTGTTTAAGTGAAATAATATTTATTTTTAAAAAATCAATAGAAAATAAAAATAAAAATAAGTTATCTTTAATATACAATTGTGTTTTACGTAAAAAGACGAATTGAAAAAAAAGTATGAAAGATTCGGACTGTTACTAATATTTATGCCAGTGTTATAAAATAAACAAAAAATGGTTTTATATTTATCAGTTCATTTTTGGAAAAAATAGATAATATAACAATTATTTATCACCTATAGCCTATAGATATATATATTATATTATATTATATTATTAAAATATTATTAAAATATAATAATATATTTTAATGTGTTCATTTAATTTAAACAGATATTTGTCCACGGGAACTAATTTTGCGGCATTACACTTCGATTTTTCCATAGGAAAAAGTACAATTAATGGAATAGTAAAAGAAACGTGTAAAATATTATGATCAGTGCTATTAGAAGCCGAAATGCCACAACCTACAAAAGAAACCTGGTTACAAATATCCGATTTATTTTATAAAAAAACCAACTTTCCAAATTGTCTTGGCGCTATAGATGGCAAGCACATCAGGTGCAAAAACCCAAACCACGCAGGTTCGCTATACTATAATTATAAAAAATATTTTTCCATTGTGCTGATGGCTGTGGTAGATGCCAATTTAAATTTTATTTCAATTGATGTTGGTGCCTATGGAAGGGAGGCTGATCCAAGTGTATTTCGGGAAAGTGTATTCGGTTAGTGTAAATCTTAGTTATAAAAGAAAAAATTTTTACGATTTTTCAACCACAAAATTACTTGCCAATTTTCGCAATTTTGACATATTTCGTAAAAATTCGAACTTTAAGCACTTATAAAAAAAAATTGTGACTAACGATTTCGGATTTTTTTTTATCACTTTAAGAACAACTTATGAGAAACCTTGTATTAAATTTTCAAGATTTTCTGGCCGGCCAAAAAATTTTTATCGTTATTTTAAAAAAAAATACTAAAAAAAATTAAAAATTTCAATTGTCTATAAATAGCTCAAAAAAAGTCAAAATTCTTAGAAAATTTAACTGTGTATGGAGAACTCTAATATAAACATTTGGTGAAAATTTCAAGTATTTACATCTATTAGTTTTTGAGTTATAGCAAAATAAAAAATTCGATTTGGGCGAAAACTGGTTTTGCGTAAAAATTCCCGTTTTTCCGTCATTTTTTTAAGGTTTTTCCCGACTCACTTAAAAAATATTGAAAATTTTTAACTTTTGACCCCCCAAAGTACCAACTAGATCCGATTTCCTTTTCAAAGAGGGGCTGAAGTAAAAATCGAAGCATTTTTACTGAATTATTTGTTTTTATTTAAAACGTGTATCAACTAATTATACTACCTATAATAGATAATAATATACAGCTATAATATAAATTATATATAATAATATATAAATGTATATTACAAATATATTTTATAAGTTTTTAGTTATTTAAATTTAAAAATGTTTATTAATTTTTCATAAAATTTTCAATTTCGGTCACCGATAATCCGCGCAAGTGTGATCGAACAAACTGAATTGCATGTGTTGTGCTTTACATCCCGAAACGCATCCGGACGGTTGAACCGCAACACGTTGCGGTCGCTTCCTAATCGGTTCCGCAAATCGGTCTAGTCTGGCCCTGATAACGCGTTTTATATTTAAACCTATTTTATTTTGGCTGTTGCGGTTTAATTACCGATCGGCTCCTGTTAGTCGGCAACCGACAAAACGCATAGTGTGATCCAAGCCTAATAAATGGTTGTCAGTAACTTCTTAAAATAAACTATTCATTTCATTACAATATATTATTAATTATTGATAGTTAATTTAAAAAATATAGGACTTCGATCTGAGGCCCTTAATATAACCTCAGTCTTGAGGCACGGTGCAATGCACCCCCTGCACCCCCGCTAAATCCGGCACTGGGTAAATAATTACGTGAATTATTACCAATGACAAGTTTGGTAGATATTTAATGATTCTTATTTAGTCTATCAGTTATTTTTATCACAAACTCCTCTAGAGCAGCAGAGCAGCTGATGCCACAGATATATATTTGGTTTCGGATTTAGTCGATTGCGTCCCAGATGCAGGTAAATGATTTTTTTCACACCTTTTCCGTGTTCCGATTGCATCCTATTGTATAATAGGCAAACGTTAATGTGACAGATAAATTGACATCTAATATTTTTGAAATACATAGTGTGGAGGTATATTTAAACACGAATTGGTTTTTACTTGATGAATTTACGAGTATGCAGCGTACAACAAACGCTTGCGAAAGCTTTCATTCAAAATTTAACTTTTTTTCTACACATCTCATTCTAATATTCATCAATTTCTAAATATTTTAAAACAATGTCAAACAGATACATACATAAAAATAACGTCAAATTATAACTTAATATCTGTGAAACGCAGAACAAAGTATTTGAAAAAAACAGAAATTTATTGATAAACAAATAAACAACTTAAATAATATAATTATAACCCCTTTATAATATACCTTAAAACTATTTCATTTAAAAAACCTTTTTTTATATGACATATTTGGACTTAATTTTATTGATTTTTGTATTAATATTATTTTTTATTACTGACAAGAAATATATTATTTTATAACTCTAACTAGAAATATATTATTTAAATTATTTATTCCTATATATATTTGGATGTATTTTTATTGGTTTTTGTATTATTATTATTTAAAAAATAATTATTAATTATGATTATTCGTTTTACAAAATTGTATGCTTATATATCATACAATAGGACGCAATCGGAACATAAAAAGGTAAGAAAAAATAATTTACCTATCCGACTTGTGGACGCAATCGACATATTGAAAAGCTATAAAAGGTTGAAACGGGACGCAATCGAATGACGCCCTTTGGTTTTACACCACTAATAATTAAAAATTAAAATATTCATAGATAATAAAAAAAAATAGGCATGAGATATCAGTGGCGGACTGGTAAGGGATGCCGGGATGCGATTGCATCCCGCGCCCTAACTTAGCAGTGCCTCACGGCCCCCATGTACACTACCAAAAATAATTTAAATAAAATGCTTTTAAGAATTATTTGTCAGTGTAACGGGTCCAAAAAAAACGTTATTAATAATTATCATTATTTTTACTATTACTGCTGAAGTGCTGATTACAAAATATATTATGTAATGATCACTGCTATTATAGTACCATGAACAGTATGTTGCGCTGTTTCGATATGGAGCTGTAATAATGTAACAGTTGGTACTCACTTATAATATTATTATATTAAGGTTATGTTTGTATAATAAAAGTGTTCAGTACACACACTTACAAGTCTTACCTCGTGTTCGTTGTATTTATTTTAATATGCAAGTTATTACATTGGCGACGAAGGATAAATGGTATTGTTTTTATTTCGTTCAATGAGTGTCAATTAATCGTCGGAAGGGTCGAGTTAAATATGGCAAAACAAAAAACAGATTTCCGGGTATACGGCAGCATTGGTAGCATGGCTGAGTTTGGTGGATCAGAGGAATGGAAGTTGTACGAGGAACGGCTCGAACAATATTTTTTAGCCAATGGAATCGAAAAAGAACGCCAAGTACCAGTATTATTGTCAGTAATTGGGAGTAAGTCTTATAAAATTGTAAAAGATTTAAGTGATCCAATCTTACCAAAAGATAGACCATATGATGAAATATGTGATTTATTACGAGGACATTTTACACCTACAGTGTCATTATTCCGTAAAAGGATAGAATTTTACAACCTTAAACAGAAAGAAGAAGAGACAATCGGCTTGTGGTTCGCAACTCTTAAAAGTGCTTCAATCGATTGTAAATTTGGTATTAGACTAAATGATGTTATTAAAGATAAGTTTGTGGCAGGCCTTCGACCAGGAAGAGTGCTGGACAGATTATGTGAAGAAGTTACAGAGGAAAAGACGTTGAAAAACATAGTAGAGTTGTCATTGAAATATGAAACAACTACAAAGAATGCAACAACGGAATTTCATAAAATGAATGTTCAAGGTTGGAAAGGGAAGCAGTCAAAAGGTTTGCAATTCATCAATAAGAAGACAGGATGGTATCAAAAAGGATCAAGTTTCAAGGAAAGGAGTAACACACAACGAAGCAGCGTGTTATGTTTGTGGTAATACTAATCATAAATTTGCAGATTGTAAGTATAAAGAATATAATATATGTAAATTATGTAATGTAAAAGGGCATTTAGCCAAAGTTTGTAAATCTAAAGTAAAAAATAATAAGGCTAATAATTTTATTGAGCAAGTAAAAGATAGCTTAGATGATAAGGTAGACTATATTAATATGTTTAATTTAGGTGATAATAACTGTACTAAAGCATTCACAATTAAATTATTGGTTAATGAAGTGTGGTTGGAAATGGAATTAGATACAGGAGCAGGAGTGGGCATGGCCGTTTTCGACCAAAAACGTACCCTTCCCTTTTCGGCCAATTCACTTTTCGACCAAATTTAAAATAGTTCGATTCCCTTTTCGACCAAAAACGTACCCTTCCCTTTTCGGCCGATTCACTTTTCGACCAAATTTAAAAAAGACCGATTCCCCTTTCGGCCAAAATAAAAATTATAAACATAATAATACTTATATATAATTTTTGTAAAATTATAGCAATTATAATATAATTATACAATTTTTAAAATGATTAAAAATATAAGTTGCCTAAAATTATTTAAAATATAAGCATATCTATATATTGACATTATTTTTATGTTAATACGTTACAATATTTATAATATTATATAAAAACATAAAATAATATTGCCATTATTTTATAGCAATTGTACACCTATTAAATTTTTTTCAAATAGTTAATGACAAATATTGAAATATTACATATTTTGATTTTAATCATTTTCGATATGTATAACATAAAAAGTAATACATTAAACTTTTTGTATCGTGTAATTTTCAAAATTACCTATTTTATATTACTATTATACTTAATTATTATTGACAAAAATTGTATATTATTATTTTATGGTTTTATATTATAATATTATACATATTGTAACATATTAACATAACAATAATGTCAATATATAGATATGCTTATATTTTAAATAATTTTAGGCAACTTATATTTTTAATCATTTTAAAAATTGTATAATTATATTATAATTGCTATAATTTTACAAAAATTATATATAAGTATTATTAGGTTTATAATTTTTATTTTGGCCGAAAGGGGAATCGGTCTTTTTTAAATTTGGTGGAAAAGTGAATCGGCCGAAAAGGGAAGGGTACGTTTTTGGTCGAAAAGGGAATCGAACTATTTTAAATTTGGTCGAAAAGTGAATTGGCCGAAAAGGGAAGGGTACGTTTTTGGTCGAAAACGGTCTCGCCCGCAGGAGTGACTGTGTTACCTGAAAGTGTTTATAAGGATAAGTTTTGGAAATGTGAATTAAAGCCAACATTAATTAGATTAAAAACATATGATGGAGCTATAATTAAACCAATTGGTGAAGTGGAATTAATAGTTTGTTATAAATCCATAAAAAAAAATTGTATCTTTATTGTTGTTAAGAGTGACAATAAACCGTTAATTGGGCGTGATATAATGAAAGAATTTAATATTGGTATTTATAAATTAGATAGTAGGAAGTCAACTATTGAAGAAAGTAAATTTAATGAGTTGCTAGAAGAACATAAAGAGTTATGGAAGGATGAAATAGGAACTTATAAGTTTAAAAAGGTTAATCTTAAATTGAAAGCAAATACAACTCCTATTTTTGTTAGACCAAGATCGGTACCATTTGCATTTAAGGATAGGGTAGAGGAAGAATTAAATAGATTAGAAAAAGATGGTGTGATTAAGCTAGTTGATAATAATGATTGGGGAACACCATTAGTGCCAGTTTTAAAAGGAAATGGTAAAATAAGATTATGTGGTGACTACAAGACTACAGTAAATAGATATCTAGAAGATGTTAAACACCCCTTGCCTAAAGTTGAGGAATTATTTGTTGCGCTACAAGGAGGAAAAAAATTTTCAAAAATTGATTTTAAGAATGCGTATAATCAATTATTATTGGATGAAGAAACTAGTAAAGTCTTGGCGTGGAGCACACATAAAGGAATTTATATTGTAAATCGTTTACCTTATGGAACTAAACCCGCTTGTGCTATATTTCAAAAGATAGTAGAAGAAACCTTATTAGGACTTAAAGGTACTATGAATTTTCTGGATGATGTAATAGTTACAGGACGTTCAGATGAGGAACATACAAAGAATTTGAAGGATGTGCTAGTAAGATTAGAACATGCAGGATTTAAAGTTAATTTAAATAAGTGTAGTTTTTTCAAAAAGAAATTTGTTATTTGGGACATATAATTAATGAGGAAGGTTTAAAAAAAGATCCAGCTAAGGTAGAAGCTATTGTTAAGGCATCCAGGCCTCTAGATATACATGGTGTTAGAGCATTTGTTGGAATGATAAATTATTATGGTAGATTTATAAACAATGTGTCTAGTTTATTAGAACCAATGTATAGGTTGTTAAAAAAAGGACAAACATTTAAGTGGACAGATAAATGTGAAGTAGCTTTTAACAAAGCAAAAAAAATGGTGGCGTCAGAAAATGTGTTAATACATTATGATCCATTATTGGAGTTGAGACTGAATTGCGATGCTTCAAATATTGGTATAGGTGCAGTGTTATCTAGTATATTACCTGATGGAACAGAAAGACCTATAACATTTATTTCCAAAATCTTAAGTGATGCAGAATGCAACTATTCAGTTGTAGTAAAGGAAGCTTTAGAAATTTATTGGGCAGTTAAAAA
Organism: Schizaphis graminum; assembly: GCA_020882235.1. Classification (NCBI taxonomy): domain Eukaryota; kingdom Metazoa; phylum Arthropoda; class Insecta; order Hemiptera; family Aphididae; genus Schizaphis; species Schizaphis graminum. The sequence goes on from CM037032.1 coordinate 54,869,004, forward strand.
GTTAAGTCAATATTTGCTAGGTAGACATTTTAAACTAGTAACTGATCATAAGCCACTGTTGGCAATTTTTGGAGAGAAGACAGGAATTCCAATTATGACAGCAGGGAAGCTACAAAGGTGGGCATTGTTTTTAACTGGATTTGATTATGAGATTATTCATATTAAAGGCAGTACCAATAGTGTAGCTGATGTTTTGTCAAGGCTTCCACTGGCAAGCAAAGGAGAAGAAGACAATGAGGAGTATCAAAAATTTATTGAGCGTTCATGTCCTATAGATGCTTGCTGTATAAGAGTGGAAATTAAAAAAGATAGTATTTTGAGTAAAGTTTTAAACTTTGTTACAGAAGGATTTCCAACTGAAGTAGTGGATATGATATGATACCGTACTTAAGAAAACAAAGTGAATTATATATGGAAGATGGTATTTTAATGTGGGGATATCGTGTGGTCATTCCAAGTACCTTGCGGGAAGAGCTGTTGAAAGAGTTACATAGTACACACATGGGCAGTGCTAAGATGAAAAGCTTAGCTAGGTCTTATTTTTGGTGGCCTAACATTGATCAGGATATTGAGCATTATGTTAAGAAATGTGTTATGTGTTTAGAAGTAAGGTCAAATCCACCCTTAGCTAAATTAGTGAAGTGGCCAGAAAGCTGTGGTGTGTTTGATAGAGTTCATATTGACTTTTTAGGCCCAGTGAATGGTAAGATGTTTTTTTTATATTGACAGATTCGTTTTCTAAGTGGCCAGAAATTTGTGAAATGAACAGAACAGATTCAAAATCGATGATAGACAAATTAAGAGAGATTTTTGCTAGATTTGGTCTTCCTAATAAAATAGTTTCAGACAATGGTCCACAATTCACATCCATAGAATATAAGAATTTTTGTAGCCATAATGGTATTAAGATGGTTACATCTCCACCATTTCATCCCTCAACTAATGGTGCGGCAGAGAATGCAGTGAAAACGTTTAAGTCATGTTTACTCAAATTAATTAAAAGCAATAAAAGTAATATGTCAATCAGTGCAATTATTAGTAGATATTTATTCACTTACAGGAATACGCCTCATTGGGTGACTGGTGAATGTCCATCAACTATAGTTTTTGGTAGGAAAATTAAAACAAGATTTGATTTGCTTAAAGATTATGGAGGAAGGAGTAAAGTGCAGGAAAAGTATTTTAAAGGAAAAAGAGAATTAAGTTTTGAAGAAGGAGAAATATGCTATGCAAGAGATTATACAAACCCGAATAAAAGAGCTTGGAAGAAAGGTATAGTAGAGGAAGTCATGGGTAAGAGAATTTATTTAATAAGAATTCTAGAGGAAAATATTGTTTGGAAACGACATTTAGATCAGTTAATTAAAGCTGTAGATTTTTATGTAGAACCAGAGCAAGAGTCAGAAAATATTAAAAATGATGTTTGTACTACAGTGGAGGAAGATATACATACAAATATGAATACTGCAAAAGAGATACATACAAATGTAACTACAGAGCTATTAAGAAACACTGATATTACTGAGAATGGTATTGTTAATGATGAACTAGCGTTAAGTAATGAAAGTGGGAGCAATATTATGAGTAGAAATACAAACAGACCAGGACTGAGAAAGTTAATAAAAAAACCAATTAAATTGAATTTATAAAATGTTGTTATATTAATATTAAAGTAAAACATTGTTTTATTCCTTAAGTTATATAATATTATATATATATATATATGTATATGTACAAATTTTTTTATATGTAGTAACTTAGTGTTTACTGTTGTATTTGTATTAATTATATTTTATATTAATTATATTATATTATTTTAATTATAATTACTTTATATATTATATTTACTTTATATTTTATAATTATATTTGTATTATGTAAGTATTAACTTAGGGAAGAGCAATGTAATAATGTAACAGTTGGTACTCACTTATAATATTATTATATTAAGGTTATGTTTGTATAATAAAAGTGTTCAGTACACACACTTACAAGTCTTATCTCGTGTTCGTTGTATTTATTTTAATATGCAAGTTATTACAGGAGCGATAAGGAATTCGGTCTATAATAAAACGAAAATGAATAAACTTTATTTTATTTTTGGATTTCTCTCTGAACAATAATGAAATAATAATATATCATGTAAATATAACACTATCGACTATCATCTTATAATCACTACTATAACTGCTGTTTGATTATTTTTATTTTGTGTAAAAGTAGAACGTACGTAACAATGTAACTAGGATTAGTTTATTATTTTTAATAAGAGCTTTGTGCGTTAATAAAGATAGTTAGATAGGTACAAAAAATAACATAAGAAATTCAAGCATAATACATATTTTAAGAAGATAAAGTCCTCCTTATAAAATAGTTTCTACCAATATTTCAGGCCCCTTACATAGAGTACATCCCGGGCCCTTAATGTCCAGTCCACCACTGCATGAGATATTGGCTATTGAGATACGACATAGGTACCATTGGTTTTAACTTATAAACAGAGCCGCATAACCATTAGGAACTGTAGCGCGTGTAGGAACTGTGCCAAAGGTCTACGAAAAGATGGTTAAAAATATACAAAAAAAAAATAGTATTCAAAAGTGGCTACCAACCTATGTTATGAAATTCAATTTTTTCTTATGGCTAGAATCTACGGATGACTAAATCCGACCCTGATTATAAATACGAATTTTGTTGATTTGTATAGTAATTTTCATAAAAAAAAGTCATACTATTTTGAAAAGTCTCTTTCTAGTAGAGGGTAATACACCGATACGTATTTCCATCGATCGAAACATCATAAAATCTTTTGATAAGGCAGTATCTATGCTAATTTATTTTTATTAAGTAGGCATCTATATGAAAATAATAAATGTCTAAAATATAAAATATAAATACTTTCATACTACCACGTCCTCTTCTAAAAAGTAAATTATACCAATATAAATAATAAGCATTATGTACACAGAAATTATTACAGCTTTTAAGTACTTACCGATAGATAAAAAAATTATGACAAATTGAAACAAATCGATATAATTTGTATTAATTTAAAATCAAAGAATTAATAACATCATTACCAATTTAGATCCATATGGGCCTCCGCTAACAATGCCTTCAGTTTTCCAATAATTCCATGCTGCTCCAGGATAGCCTCCATCGCATCCATCACCACAAGATGACCCGCAACAGGATAGTAAATTCTCTGCCGAAAAATTGAAATTTTTAGTGCCATTAGAATGAATGCAGACACGGTCAGACATAGCCTCTACAGCTGCAAAGGCCTGTAAATATCGACGGAAATGTAAAAATCGGCGTTGAAGGACGAAAATTCAAATTGATTTATGTTAGGGAAACCGAATTACCCAACAAGACCCGCATGAACCTTGGTCCCTAATTTCTCCAATGGTAGGGCAATTCGGCCAATATTCCCTAGCGTCAAAAGTCTCCGGAAGTTCGTCCGATGTTCCGTTGTTAGACTTTATATCCAATTTGGGTTGATCTATGTTGTTCTTGTGCACGCCCATCAATGATTTGATATAAGAAGGCGGCGTGCTGTTATGGAAATTACGACCGGCCTGAAATAATACGTGACAACAACAATAATATAAGTAATCGACATGGCATGATGGTTACATCATAGACGTACGGTCCAATTAGATTGTATCGAATTAATGTGATTGATAAAATCGTCCGACAACGGATCCAGTGCGACGTCGCTGATGTCATTGCCGCCGCGTCCGAAACTGAAGATTAAAAAGCCCGCGAGCAAGAATATAATCGGCTTGAACATTTTGTAAGCTTAGTCTTTGCTGTTGGACTGAACTGTAGCAGCTGTAGTGCCGTGTGCGACGCGACCTGTACTGGCGAGTGGCAGGCAGCAGAGGACTAAATGTTATTTAATTAATGTTCTATATGAATATAAAATATGTAAACAACGTAGGTATTTGTTTTAGAGGACTTTGATTGACGACAAGACGTAGGCGTACGTGCGCGTACAATCCAACGAGAGACTAACACGTTGACTGCAGGCTGCGGCATTGGTTGAACTGAGCGACTCCCCTATGCGGGACATTTTTATACAATTATAAACATTATATTATTATTTCATTGGCTTATGTGACAAACATAATTAGTGTGGCTCCACGTGGAGCCGATTTCGAGTAATTTATAATAATTATAATGAATATGGTTATTTAATATTTTACTTTTATTATGAAAATCGACTATAAATAGTACAAAAATACTAGGAATCTCGAACCACAGCGAATTAAAAAACTTCAATCTTTTATCTGTGCGGAAGCTCAAGTACTAATGGCTTGTTGTAGGCTGGTTTTATTAGGAGAGGTCAGAAAGTAGTATAATATAGGATGTCAACGATGCGTCGATGTCCGCCGCATAGTACTAATATGATATGTCGACGACGCGCATAGGTACAACTAGGGGGGTGCTTCAGCGCCCACAGCCCTTAATTTAGCACCCCCAGATCAAAAACACCAAAAATAGAAAAATCATATGAAAAAAGTTTTCATTGTTTTACGTAAGGTTTTTTTCTATTTGGCGTTTTTAATGGAAACACAACTAATTGTATATGATGATTAAAGTTATATAATATGGTGTTATCAAAATATTAGGTATGTAACATCGACAATTATATCGTTGCAATCATAGATTATAAAATGCAACAGCGTTTTACAGATTTAGCAATATTAAATATTATTAAAAGAGATGTTGTTAATACAATTAATTCATCAGAAATATTGGAAAAGTATTCCACTAATAAGAGAAAAATAGTATTGGTATGAAATAATATATTATATATAATAATTAATATTAAAAAGATATAAATAAAAAATAAAAATATTATTATTTAAAAATAATGTTTATTTATCTGTTTATACTAGGTCATTATTTGATAAATGAATCACCTAAATATTATTAAATAATATTAATAGGTATATTACTGTTTGGATACTTAAATATTAGTGTGCATTATACTTATGTTTTTACAGTGCATTTAAGTAAGATAGGTTAGGTTAGGTTAGGTCTGTTTCATCTACATAATTTTAGCACCCCCAGTGTTTGGCCTCTAGTAGTACCTATGACGACGCGTCGACGTCAGCACTCAACGTACTAAAGAGGGAAGCCGTGTTGTCTGTGTTATGTAGTACATATTATATATACACAGCAAGATTATATTTATACATGTATATACAGTATGATCACGATAATATGTGGAAACACTCAATAACTATGTGCAGGCTTCATATATTTCAATTCTGCTTTTTTGGTTAACTAATAAACATTATTATACACATTTTCAAGTAATTAAGACTATTTTTGTGACACTTCATTTTACGCATGCACACAATAATTTTTTTTTTTTTTAATGGCATGACCTATTTTTGACCACAAATTATTTTTTTGACTTTTTTTTAATGAATTTCAGTGGTTGAATTTCTTTTCTAAGTTAAAAAATGGCCGAGTTATAGTAATCTGATTTTATTTTATTAGCATATGGGTATAAAACTATAACGGATTATAAAATAATAATAAATACGTAAAATAAAAATACAAAGATTGATTTTTTTATTCCTAAAATTTTTGTTTATCTAACAAATTGTTCAAACTGTGCACCATGGTGCTATAAACAACATTCAATACGAATTAAAATTCTCGTTTAATAGCAGTCAGCAGAAATAATTTGTTCCTCAGTAATTTAATTACATGCTGCAATTATTTTGTTTTTCAAATCAAGAAGACACGTAGGTGGATTGGCATACACAACCGTTTTCAAGTGACCCCATAGGAAGTAATCGAGTGGTGTAAGATCTGGTGACCTTGGTGGCCACTGAACTGCTCCATAGGTCCCTATCCACCGATTTGGAAACTTTTCATTAAGGTTTTAAATAAACAGAACCATCGTTATTGGGATGACCAAAATCCTCATTGGACATTTGAGACCAACAATTAAAATGTGTGGGGAACGAATGTATGGTGTGGTTTAATAAATGCTAAACTATTAGGACCATTTTTCTACGATGGCACACTTAATGGAAGACGATATAAGGCTTTAAGGCTTTAAGGCTGTATCACAACTTCGCAAGTGCACAACGACCGCGAACACGCTACACAAACAAGGTTTATAGATTATCTATAAACCTTGCTACACAATAACAAAAAAGATAGTACAATACATGATTAAATATCTTAGTCCGTGGTGGTACAACAAGGTTTATAGATTATACAGGTTGCCTCATTTAGCATTTTTGAAATTTTTGGAGTGGTAGAAGCCATACCGTGACGTCACCCGAAGTATAAACTGTTTCGTTATTCCCTTATAACACGGGTAAAATGAACACGATTTTTAACTTTCCCGAGCTCCTACAACTTCAATATTAATTTTTTTAATTTGAAAATAAATGGGTAAATCTTTACTTTACCGGACACCCTTTTTTTTGCAATTTTTTTTTTTTAAATAATGTAGTTTGGTATACTAAAAACGATAGTGAAGACAGAATTTGGGGCTCGGACTTAGTTTCGAAGTTATAGGCCCGTGAAGTTAAACCCTTTTTCACAACTTACTTAAATAAGTAGTTTGGTATAATATTGCACGAAGTTAATCGTGGTGTGATGGCGTCGATATCGCTCACGGCGCGGATTATCCCACGTTCAAACACGACCCCCTCCTGTAGGTGTTACTGGTTCGGAATAACAAATAAATACACACGTCGCGTCAAACGTTACGAAGCGTCACTTTATTAAGGTATTATATGTACATATCTTATGTGGTTACAATATAATAATAACGTACGCGAACGTAGATCAATTAAGACTGACGCCTGACCCCGCGACTGGCCCGGTCCTCTCGCGAACTTAGATAAGCAGTCACGGTCGTTGCGATAACGACCGCGACATATTCCCCCCAAGTCCGCGAGAGGCGACGGTACCACCGCTGATTAAGGTTCCAGCGTGGTACCGGTCTCGGCCACCTCCATGGCCTTGATCCACCGCTCCACAGTGGCCAGCTGTGCCTCTGGCGTTGTTGTGGGTGACGCTGGCTGTTTTGGAGACTGCTGCACCGGTGGCTCTGCAGGCATGGGAGTTGGTGGCTGCACAACTGCCTGCTGGACTTGAAAATATTGTGAACATCATTTAAAATCTTGAAAACGATTATTAAATTCGTATTGAAGTTTTGAAATAAATTCAATAAATTTAACTGATGAAAATGAAAATTTCGACAATTCAAAAAGATTTGATTTTAAGCAAGAAAATGTATTAATTCATTTTTTGCAAGACGATACTGTAAAAGTTTCAACTTTCCTTCGAAAGACTTAATATAAGACTACAATCAGGAATAAGTTGATTTTTACTTCGTAGTTTTATATGAAGTTCATTCATATACTACAATGTTGAATATATACCAACAAAAAAAGCGGGTAAATGAGTATCACTCTGCTGTACATTAGGGGGTGAGGTGGACCTCGGACTAGGGTAGATTAAATTTGAATGCAATGATAGGTATCATTCAAATGGTTATTTGAAACAATTAGGCGAAGGTCAGTTAACAGATACACCGGTTATGCGTGCAATAACCAATGTAATTTAATCTTATCTTTGCTGTCGTTACGTTTATATTTTGGACGTACTTTATCTTACGTTCTAAAATATGGTTATGTAGTTACTTGACGCAAAAAAACAAACTTCAATCGATAAATATTTTAGACAATATACATATACACACGTACATAGTTAAATAAATACATTTATAAATAAATTTTCCGCGTATTTTTCATTTTATAGTACAAATCAAACAAATCACTTATTAGAAACAATCGTTTAATTGACACATTTCACAAAGTGTTTCTAATAAGCGGCTTCTACTGTATATAAATTATAAATAACATTCAAAAGCAATATTCAATAGACATATTAATATTTATAGATCTATTGGTCTATGGATACAACATACAAGATACAGTAATCTCCTTGTATTATTTTTAATAATTAATTTCCAAGAAAAACTTATAAATAATTAAAAAAATTTTAATTTTAATTTTACAAGTCATTGCAATATAAATTTAAAAAATATGATTGTATTTTATTGGTAAATATTTTTTAAAGAAAATACTCTACAATTGCAGTTGAGTGTACCTCATCATTGAGTAGATGACTGTAATATAAATTTGTATATTTTTATTAAATGATACATCATCGAAAAATTAAAAATGATTTAGAGGGGAGACAGTCTAATAACCTATTTATGACTAAGTTTATTTTTAATTAGTTTTAATATTATCATTATAGAGTAAAATAATTGCTTAAACTTAATCTTAATTTTGTTTTTAAATATATCATTGCGTTTTTTGAGTGAAATAAAAAAATTTAAGTCTGTAAATAGTATTGTATTAATACAAAATAACTAAAATTGTTCTTTGTTTACTTATTAATTTTGTTAATATTTGAACTTCAGTAAAAATTAAGACATTAAATTCTTTAAATTTGGTTTTTAGAAAGAACTGCTTATTATGAACCTTGTATGTATTATATTTTCAAGACTTTTCAATATTTTCAAAGTTAAACATTTCATAAAATTTAAACTATAACATTTTTGTAATTTTAATAAATTTTGTCAAAATTTGAGCTTCAAACAACTTGTAAAAAAAAGTTTTAGTTTTATATTTTTAATATTTTTAAACTTTTAAAAGTTTAACAAATTATTTTTGTTTTTGTATAAATATTCTTGCTTTTTAACTGAGCCTAAAAAATTTTATCAACTTTTTAACAAGATTTTTTGAAACTTTATCATGTATATACTATAATACTAAAATAAATATTTGATGAAAATTTCAAGTATCCACAATTATTTGGTTTATAATACAATAAAATGAAATACATTTTAGTTTTCCCAAATTTTTAAGAAAAGTCCTGGAAATTTACTTTTGAGTTTATCATTTTTTTATTCTAGATAATACTCAAAATACACTACATTTAAATTAATTTGGAAAAATAGTCTCTATAATTTTGGACAACAAAATTACAAACACAATCACCCTGGAGTGTCTAGATCAAGATGCTTTGGTTGCAGTTCGTAATGGAGTTTTTAGTGAACTTTCAAACGATCAACCAGCAATCATAAACTGTTCAGTTCTTGCAGACATACAAGTAAATATAATTATACGTTTTTTATAAGGATTAAATGTAATATTTTATTTATCTGGTTTTTAGAAACAACTTTGTTTACTAGAAGAATTATCAGTTAAAGATCATCAAAACAAATATATTGTTAAAGAAATTAAAACTAAAATTCAAAACCAAATTAGTAATCATCTACCTTTGTAATCAGATATTTATTTAGTTGAATACAATAAATTATATTTTACTTTTCAACAGGTTTAAAATATAATATACTTTTTATTCTTAAATTATTACTCTTGAGTAATACTTATAAGTACTCTACACTTAAGAATGTAAAATATTACATTTTTATTATGACCTTATACAAGGTAGATACTAATTTAATAGAAAATCATTTATAAGATACCAACATTATCAATATAATAGCTTTGTCTATTCTTCCTGATGTCTGATAATATTTTGCTTTGGTCACTAATAATTATTTTATATTATGTGTTTATCTAGTTATTTTGTTGCTAATTTGTCACTATTATTAAAAATTATAATGAAATATTTTATAAAAAATAAGTTAATATGACTCCATATCAATAATTATTTAACTTATAGTAACAGGCGTGAATGCAGGAAAAATTTCTAGGAGGGAGTGGTTTAAAAAAAAATGTTCATAAATAGCATACTATTCATTTGCAGGTCAGGTAATTTATTTTTTGTTACTGATATTAGGGAGGGGTTAAACACCCAAAACTTCCCCTGCGTTCGTGCTTGTTTAGTAGTAATTAATTTTTAAAAATTATCACTGATAATGGAATTTTCCTCACTTACCCATTCATAATATAGAATTAGCTATTGTTATTGTTACTAAAAATGAATGATAGTAAGTCAGTGATTAAATTAGAAGAAATATAAAAAAAATAAAAGCATTAATACCGTACATACAAAATACAAATCAATTAGGTATACAAAATTTAATGATAATATACTCTTTTTTTAATTTAATTTTATAATTTATTATATCTAATCAATGTCAGCTTAATTAATAATAGTTAATAACCTCTAAGTATTAATAAAAAAAAAAAATTATTATTTGATTCGTAGTAAACTATAAAGTTTAAAGTTTGGGATTGATAAATGTTTAATCTGAAAAGAATGTTAATTAAGCTGGTAATCCAGCATTAATTTCTTCTTCAATACCACACTCGTCACTTCCTCTCAATATTTTGAAAAAACCATCGCTACCCCAATCGGTGTTCCATGAATTAGCTACCAACCAGTATGGTATTGTATCATTCTGAACACCCCAACCAAGGATTTTAACTGCATGATTTCCAAGTTCCTCACCAGCAACATATGAATATACTCCTGTAAATAATAAAAATTATTAATAGTTAGATTTATAAATTATTTATTATTAAAAGTTATTACTAACCATCTTTGTAAGATAAAAAATCTTCATATACAATAAAATCAGCTTCTACTGGACCATTTTTATAAATTTCTTGTCTGATTTGGTCGACATCTTGGCTATAAATCGAGTATACATTTTTACCTGATATTATAAATATCAATTAATAAAAATATAAGAAGGTATTTTTAATTTTATTGGATTTAGATTATTTACCATGTTTCAAATCTTTTTCATATGGCACCTTATATCCATCTTCACATTTTTTTTCACATTTAGGAGTTTCAACTGCATCCTTACATTTTTCTCGAGTACCATTCACATGATGTTCACATGGAGCAATTTCATATGGAATACATCCTTATACCAAAAATAAATAACATGTTAAATGGGTATTTATAATTTATTTATATGCTCCATATTGTATACTTTTAGACTTTGCCCCACACAAACATGTTCAATGGGACCCGTTATCTTCTTGAAGATTTATTAAATTGAAAATACTTATTTATAACTAAATCAATGAACTGTAATTTTAGGTATATCACAGTAGGTAATATTTATTATTAAAAACATATCATATTAAAATATATAATACATGGTTGTAGGAATAAAAACCATGAAAAAAAAAAAACCAAAAATAAAACCAAAAACAAAAAAGCGCGTAAGTGAGTATCACTCTGTTGTACATTAAGGGGAGGGATGGACCTCGTACTAGGGTAGGTTAAATTTGAATGCAATGATAGGTATCATTGTATACGAAAAACGATTCTGAACAGAGATGATTTGTCAGTCTAGGATATATATATAAATTCTATTTTGAAACAAATTCAAACATTTAAGTATAAAAGTTTTAAGATCGTCAAGTAATTTTTTAAAAATAACAAAAATCGAAAATTATTTATTAGTAAAATGTTATTTTACACGTGTATTTTTGATTTCAAATTAAAATTAAAACCTTAAACACTTGTACAATTTTTTAAATTGAATAATCCTCAAACTATTTTATAATTATTCTAAGCTTAAATTATGGACAGCATAGTATTAAATTTTCAACTCTTAGCTTTTGATAATAAAATATTTATAAATTTTTAACTACCAAATAGTGAAAAATATTCACGATTTTGTCGAATTTTTGTCAATATTTGAACTTCAAATGCTAATAAAAAAAAATTGTGCCTATGTATTTTTATAATTTTTGAATGAGAGTTAGAATAAGTTATGTGGACCCTTCAATTAAATTTTCAAGTAATTTGTCCCAGCTAAATTTTTTTTATCAACATTTATAAAATTTCAAATGCCTATAAATAGCTCAAAAAAATTCAAAATATTTTGAAAATCAAATCACGTAAAGAAAATGAGGATCTAAATATCTGGTAAAATTTTCAAGTATTTACGACTTATACTATTTGAATAACAACAAATATCAAAAATCGTTTGAGGGTAAACCGTTATTTAACGTGGTTTTGTAAAGATTTAAATTTCAAACACTCACAACAATTTTTTGTCTGAATCCGGTATAGTTTTTTTTACAGATATTTGAAGATAAATTTATGGAGAACTTTGTACCAAATTTTTAAAACTTAGTTATAAAAGAAAAATTTTTTATGATTTTTCAACCACAAAATTACTTGCAAATTTTCGAAATTTTGACATATTTCGTATAAATTCGAACTTTAAACACTCATAAAAAAAAATTGTGACAAATGATTTCAGATTTTTTTTTATCAATTTAAGAACTACTTATAAGAAACCTTGTATTAATTTTTCAAGATTTTCTGGCCGGCCAAAAATTTTTATTGTTATTTTAAAAAAAAATACTAAAAAAAAATTAAAAATTTCAATTGTCTTTAAATAGCTCAAAAAAAGTCAAAATACTTTGAAAATCTATCTTTGTATAGAAAACACTAATATAAACATTTGATGAAAATTTCAAGTATTTATATCGATTAATGTTTGAATAACAACCATATAAAAAAATCGATTTGGTCGAAAACTGTTTTTGCGTAAAAATTTCCGTTTTTATATCATTTTTTTTTGTTTTTCACAATTTTTTGAAAACTGTTGGAAAATGTTTACTTTTCAACTGTATAATGCACCGAGGATATCCACTTTGCCATCGGAAACCACCCCCGAAGTTTGAAGTTGAAGCATTATTTCGACTAGTTATGCTGTGCACAGACACAAAAATAAAAAAAAATAAAAATACACATCATTGTAAAATCAATACATTCATCACTCCGTTCTGAATCTAAAATTAAAATATTCATAGATAATAAGAAAAAAATAGGCATGAGATATTGACTATTGAAATACGACATAGGTACCATTGGTTTTAACTTATAAACAGAGCCGCATAACCATTAGGAACTGTAGCGCGTGTAGGAACTGTGCCAAAGGTCTACGAAAAGATGGTTAAAAAAAAAAAAAAAAATAGTATTCAAAAGTGGCTACCAACCTATGTTATGAAATTCAATTTTTTCTTATGGCTAGAATCTACGGATGACTAAATCCGACCCTGATTATAAATACGAATTTTGTTGATTTGTATAGTAATTTTCATAATCAAAAGTCATACTATTTTGAAAAGTCTCTTTCTAGTAGAGGGTAATACACCGATACGTATTTCCATCGATCGAAACATCATAAAATCTTTTGATAAGGCAGTATCTATGCTAATTTATTTTTATTAAGTAGGCATCTATATGAAAATACTAAATGTCTAAAATATAAAATATAAATACTTTCATACTACCACGTCCTCTTCTAAAAAGTAAATTGTACCAATATAAATAATAAGCATTATGTACACAGAAATTATTACAGATTTTAAGTACTTACCGATAGATAAAAAAATTATGAAAAATTGAAACAAATCGAAACAAATCGATATAATTTGTATTAATTTAAAATCAAAGAATTAATAACATCATTACCAATTTAGATCCATATGGGCCTCCGCTAACAATGCCTTCAGTTTTCCAATAATTCCATGCTTCTCCAGTATAGCCTCCATCGCATCCATCACCACAATCTGACCCGCAACAGGATAGTAAATTCTCTGCCGAAAAATTGAAATTTTTAGTGCCATTAGAATGAATGCAGACACGGTCAGACATAGCCTCTACAGCTGCAAAGGCCTGTAAATATCGACGGAAATGTAAAAATTGGCGTTGCAGTACGCAAATTCAAATTGATTAATGTTAGGGAAACCGAATTACCCAACAAGACCCGCATGAACCTTGGTCCCTGATTTCTCCTATGGTAGTGCAATTCGGCCAATGTTTCCTAGCGTCAAAAGTCTCCGGAAGATCGTTCGAATCATCGTTGTAAGACAATAGTTGTTCCAATTTGGGATGATTTTTGTTGTTCTTGTGCACGCCCATCAATGATTTGATATAAGAAGGCGGCGTGCTGTTATGGAAATTACTACCAGCCTGAAATAATACGTGACAACAACAATAATATAAGTAATCGACATGGCATGATGGTTACATCATAGACGTACGGTCCAATTAGATTGTATCGAATTAATGTGATTGATAAAATCGTCCGACAACGGATCCATTGCGACGTCGCCGACCTCATTGCCGCCGCGTCCGAAACTGAAGATTAAAAAGCCCGCGAGCAAGAATATAATCGGCTTGAACATTTTGTAAGCTTAGTCTTTGCTGTTGGACTGAACTGTTGCAGCTGTAGTGCTGTGTGCGACGCGACCTGTACTGACGAGTGGCAGGCAGCAGAGGACTAAATGTTATTTAATTAATGTTCTATATGAATATAAAATATGTAAACAACGTAGGTATTTGTTTTAGAGGACTTTGATTGACGACAAGACGTAGGCGTACGTGCGCGTACAATCCAACGAGAGACTAACACGTTGACTGCAGGCTGCGGCATTGGTTTAACTGAGCGACTCCCCTATGCGGGACATTTACATACAATTATAAACATTATATTATTATTTCATTGGCTTATGTGACAAACATAATTAGTGTGGCTCCACGTGGAGCCGATTTCGAGTAATTTATAATAATTATAATGAATATGGTTATTTAATATTTTACTTTTATTATGAAAATCGACTATAAATAGTACAAAAATACTAGGAATCTCGAACCACAGCGAATTAAAAAACTTCAATCTTTTATCTGTGCGGAGGCTCAAGTACTAATGGCTTGTTGTAGGCTGGTTTTATTAGGAGAGGTCAGAAAGTAGTATAATATATGATGTCAACGATGCGTCGATGTCCGCCGCATAGTACTAATATGATATGTCGACGACGCGCATAGGTGCAACTAGGGGGGTGCTTCAGCGCCCACAGCCCTTAATTTAGCACCCCCAGATCAAAAACACCAAAAATAGAAAAATCATATGAAAAAAGTTTTCATTGTTTTACGTAAGGTTTTTTTCTATTTGGCGTTTTTAATGGAAACACAACTAATTGTATATGATGATTAAAGTTATATAATATGGTGTTATCAAAATATTAGGTATGTAACATCGACAATTATATCGTTGCAATCATAGATTATAAAATGCAACAGCGTTTTACAGATTTAGCAATATTAAATATTATTAAAAGAGATGTTGTTAATACAATTAATTCATCAGAAATATTGGAAAAGTATTCCACTAATAAGAGAAAAATAGTATTGGTATGAAATAATATATTATATATAATAATTAATATTAAAAAGATATAAATAAAAAATAAAAATATTATTATTTAAAAATAATGTTTATTTATCTGTTTATACTAGGTCATTATTTGATAAATGAATCACCTAAATATTATTAAATAATATTAATAGGTATATTACTGTTTGGATACTTAAATATTAGTGTGCATTATACTTATGTTTTTACAGTGCATTTAAGTAAGATAGGTTAGGTTAGGTTAGGTCTGTTTCATCTACATAATTTTAGCACCCCCAGTGTTTGGCCTCTAGTAGTACCTATGACGACGCGTCGACGTCAGCACTCAACGTACTAAAGAGGGAAGCCGTGTTGTCTGTGTTATGTAGTACATATTATATATACACAGCAAGATTATATTTATACATGTATATACAGTATGATCACGATAATATGTGGAAACACTCAATAACTATGTGCAGGCTTCATATATTTCAATTCTGCTTTTTTGGTTAACTAATAAACATTATTATACACATTTTCAAGTAATTAAGACTATTTTTGTGACACTTCATTTTACGCATGCACACAATAATTTTTTTTTTTTTTAATGGCATGACCTATTTTTGACCACAAATTATTTTTTTGACTTTTTTTTAATGAATTTCAGTGGTTGAATTTCTTTTCTAAGTTAAAAAATGGCCGAGTTATAGTAATCTGATTTTATTTTATTAGCATATGGGTATAAAACTATAACGGATTATAAAATAATAATAAATACGTAAAATAAAAATACAAAGATTGATTTTTTTATTCCTAAAATTTTTGTTTATCTAACAAATTGTTCAAACTGTGCACCATGGTGCTATAAACAACATTCAATACGAATTAAAATTCTCGTTTAATAGCAGTCAGCAGAAATAATTTGTTCCTCAGTAATTTAATTACATGCTGCAATTATTTTGTTTTTCAAATCAAGAAGACACGTAGGTGGATTGGCATACACAACCGTTTTCAAGTGACCCCATAGGAAGTAATCGAGTGGTGTAAGATCTGGTGACCTTGGTGGCCACTGAACTGCTCCATAGGTCCCTATCCACCGATTTGGAAACTTTTCATTAAGGTTTTAAATAAACAGAACCATCGTTATTGGGATGACCAAAATCCTCATTGGACATTTGAGACCAACAATTAAAATGTGTGGGGAACGAATGTATGGTGTGGTTTAATAAATGCTAAACTATTAGGACCATTTTTCTACGATGGCACACTTAATGGAAGACGATATAAGGCTTTAAGGCTTTAAGGCTGTATCACAACTTCGCAAGTGCACAACGACCGCGAACACGCTACACAAACAAGGTTTATAGATTATCTATAAACCTTGCTACACAATAACAAAAAAGATAGTACAATACATGATTAAATATCTTAGTCCGTGGTGGTACAACAAGGTTTATAGATTATACAGGTTGCCTCATTTAGCATTTTTGAAATTTTTGGAGTGGTAGAAGCCATACCGTGACGTCACCCGAAGTATAAACTGTTTCGTTATTCCCTTATAACACGGGTAAAATGAACACGATTTTTAACTTTCCCGAGCTCCTACAACTTCAATATTAATTTTTTTAATTTGAAAATAAATGGGTAAATCTTTACTTTACCGGACACCCTTTTTTTTGCAATTTTTTTTTTTTAAATAATGTAGTTTGGTATACTAAAAACGATAGTGAAGACAGAATTTGGGGCTCGGACTTAGTTTCGAAGTTATAGGCCCGTGAAGTTAAACCCTTTTTCACAACTTACTTAAATAAGTAGTTTGGTATAATATTGCACGAAGTTAATCGTGGTGTGATGGCGTCGATATCGCTCACGGCGCGGATTATCCCACGTTCAAACACGACCCCCTCCTGTAGGTGTTACTGGTTCGGAATAACAAATAAATACACACGTCGCGTCAAACGTTACGAAGCGTCACTTTATTAAGGTATTATATGTACATATCTTATGTGGTTACAATATAATAATAACGTACGCGAACGTAGATCAATTAAGACTGACGCCTGACCCCGCGACTGGCCCGGTCCTCTCGCGAACTTAGATAAGCAGTCACGGTCGTTGCGATAACGACCGCGACATATTCCCCCCAAGTCCGCGAGAGGCGACGGTACCACCGCTGATTAAGGTTCCAGCGTGGTACCGGTCTCGGCCACCTCCATGGCCTTGATCCACCGCTCCACAGTGGCCAGCTGTGCCTCTGGCGTTGTTGTGGGTGACGCTGGCTGTTTTGGAGACTGCTGCACCGGTGGCTCTGCAGGCATGGGAGTTGGTGGCTGCACAACTGCCTGCTGGACTTGAAAATATTGTGAACATCATTTAAAATCTTGAAAACGATTATTAAATTCGTATTGAAGTTTTGAAATAAATTCAATAAATTTAACTGATGAAAATGAAAATTTCGACAATTCAAAAAGATTTGATTTTAAGCAAGAAAATGTATTAATTCATTTTTTGCAAGACGATACTGTAAAAGTTTCAACTTTCCTTCGAAAGACTTAATATAAGACTACAATCAGGAATAAGTTGATTTTTACTTCGTAGTTTTATATGAAGTTCATTCATATACTACAATGTTGAATATATACCAACAAAAAAAGCGGGTAAATGAGTATCACTCTGCTGTACATTAGGGGGTGAGGTGGACCTCGGACTAGGGTAGATTAAATTTGAATGCAATGATAGGTATCATTCAAATGGTTATTTGAAACAATTAGGCGAAGGTCAGTTAACAGATACACCGGTTATGCGTGCAATAACCAATGTAATTTAATCTTATCTTTGCTGTCGTTACGTTTATATTTTGGACGTACTTTATCTTACGTTCTAAAATATGGTTATGTAGTTACTTGACGCAAAAAAACAAACTTCAATCGATAAATATTTTAGACAATATACATATACACACGTACATAGTTAAATAAATACATTTATAAATAAATTTTCCGCGTATTTTTCATTTTATAGTACAAATCAAACAAATCACTTATTAGAAACAATCGTTTAATTGACACATTTCACAAAGTGTTTCTAATAAGCGGCTTCTACTGTATATAAATTATAAATAACATTCAAAAGCAATATTCAATAGACATATTAATATTTATAGATCTATTGGTCTATGGATACAACATACAAGATACAGTAATCTCCTTGTATTATTTTTAATAATTAATTTCCAAGAAAAACTTATAAATAATTAAAAAAATTTTAATTTTAATTTTACAAGTCATTGCAATATAAATTTAAAAAATATGATTGTATTTTATTGGTAAATATTTTTTAAAGAAAATACTCTACAATTGCAGTTGAGTGTACCTCATCATTGAGTAGATGACTGTAATATAAATTTGTATATTTTTATTAAATGATACATCATCGAAAAATTAAAAATGATTTAGAGGGGAGACAGTCTAATAACCTATTTATGACTAAGTTTATTTTTAATTAGTTTTAATATTATCATTATAGAGTAAAATAATTGCTTAAACTTAATCTTAATTTTGTTTTTAAATATATCATTGCGTTTTTTGAGTGAAATAAAAAAATTTAAGTCTGTAAATAGTATTGTATTAATACAAAATAACTAAAATTGTTCTTTGTTTACTTATTAATTTTGTTAATATTTGAACTTCAGTAAAAATTAAGACATTAAATTCTTTAAATTTGGTTTTTAGAAAGAACTGCTTATTATGAACCTTGTATGTATTATATTTTCAAGACTTTTCAATATTTTCAAAGTTAAACATTTCATAAAATTTAAACTATAACATTTTTGTAATTTTAATAAATTTTGTCAAAATTTGAGCTTCAAACAACTTGTAAAAAAAAGTTTTAGTTTTATATTTTTAATATTTTTAAACTTTTAAAAGTTTAACAAATTATTTTTGTTTTTGTATAAATATTCTTGCTTTTTAACTGAGCCTAAAAAATTTTATCAACTTTTTAACAAGATTTTTTGAAACTTTATCATGTATATACTATAATACTAAAATAAATATTTGATGAAAATTTCAAGTATCCACAATTATTTGGTTTATAATACAATAAAATGAAATACATTTTAGTTTTCCCAAATTTTTAAGAAAAGTCCTGGAAATTTACTTTTGAGTTTATCATTTTTTTATTCTAGATAATACTCAAAATACACTACATTTAAATTAATTTGGAAAAATAGTCTCTATAATTTTGGACAACAAAATTACAAACACAATCACCCTGGAGTGTCTAGATCAAGATGCTTTGGTTGCAGTTCGTAATGGAGTTTTTAGTGAACTTTCAAACGATCAACCAGCAATCATAAACTGTTCAGTTCTTGCAGACATACAAGTAAATATAATTATACGTTTTTTATAAGGATTAAATGTAATATTTTATTTATCTGGTTTTTAGAAACAACTTTGTTTACTAGAAGAATTATCAGTTAAAGATCATCAAAACAAATATATTGTTAAAGAAATTAAAACTAAAATTCAAAACCAAATTAGTAATCATCTACCTTTGTAATCAGGTATTTATTTAGTTGAATACAATAAATTATATTTTACTTTTCAACATTCATTTGCAGGTCAGGTAATTTATTTTTTGTTACTGATATTAGTGTAACGTGGTCGGGGAATGACCAGTTAAATATGAGATATCCATTGAGAGTCGTAGAACTCTTTAGATATAATTTCCGTTGCCAGGGGTAGGTTATAGGAATCTTAATTATAATATGGATAACAAGGATTCTGTTTCAGGTATTACTATTTTTTATTAAATACTAAATACTTATAAATAGTGTTACTCACGGTAATTATCTTATGTACTACTGTTGACCGTTTTTGACCGTTTTTTTGTTGTGGTTAAACGGAGTCCTGCCAATACTGTTGATCTGAGGTGTACAATCGACTGACTGCCTATCGTGTTGTCTCTTGGCCATAGGCCTTAAAATAATATGTGTGTGTGTTTAATAAAGTATTGGTCAGCAGTAGTGTCATGTAACATATTAATATTTATAATAATTGTTACATTAGGGAGGGGTTAAACACCAAAAACTTCCCCTGCGTTCGTGCTTGTTTAGTTGTAATTAATTTATAAAAATTATCACTGATAATGGAATTTTCCTCACTTACCAATTAATAATATAGAATTAGCTATTGTTATCGTTACTAAAAATGTATGATAGTAAGTCAGTGTTCAAATCAAATCCAAATCAATTAGGTATACAAAAATAAATGATAATAGGTATACTCTTTTTTAAATTTAATTTTATAATTTATTATATCTAATCAATATCAGCTTAATTAATAATAGTTAATAACCTCTAATTATAAATAAAAAAAAAAATTATTATTTTATTCGTAGTAAATTATAAAGTTTAAAGTTTGGGATTGATAAACTTTTAGTCTAAAAAGAATGTTAATTAAGCTGGTAAACCAGCATTAATATCCGATTCAATACCACACTCGTCAGTTCCTCTGTATATTTTGAAAAAACCACCGCTACCCCAATCGGTGTTCCATGAATTAGCTACCAACCAGTATGGTATTGTACCATTCTGAACACCCCAACCAAGGATTTTAACTGCATGACCTCCTACATCCTTACCAGCAACATGTGAATATACTCCTGTAAATAATAAAAATTATTAATAGTTAGATTTATAAACTATTTATAATTAAAAGTTAATACTAACCATCTTTGTAAACTAAAAAATCTTCATATACAGTATATGAAGCTTCTACTGGACCATTTTCATAAATTTCTTGTTTGATTAGGTCGATTTCACTGTTACTAATCGAGTATGCACTTTTACCTGATATTAAATTTTTTTTATAAATATCAATTAATAAAAATATTAGAAGGTATTTTTAATTTTATTGGATTTAGATTATTTACCATGGTTCAAATCTTGTTCATATGTTACATTATATCCATCTTCACATTTTTTTTCACATTTAGGAGTTTTAACTCCATCCTTGCATTTTCCTCGAGTACCATTCACATGATGTTCACATGGAGCAATTTCATATGGAATACATCCCTATACCAAAAATAAATAACATGTTAAATGGGTATTTATAATTTATTTATATGCTCCATATTGTATACTTTTAGACTTTGCCCCACACAAACATGTTCAGTGGGACCCGTTATCTTCTTGATGATTTATTAAATTGAAAATACTTATTTACAACTAAATCAATGAACTGTAATTTTAGGTATATTACAGTAGGTAATGTTTATTATTAAAAACATATAATATTAAAATATATAATACATGGTCGTAGGAAAAAAAAACAAGGAATAAAAACCAAAAAATAAAAACCAAATGAAAAAACCATGAATTTTAGATTCTGAACGAAGTGATGAATGTATTGCTTTTACTATGATGTGTGTTTTTTTTTTTTTTTTTTTTTTTTTTTTTTTTTTTTTTTTTTTTTTTTTTTTTTTGTGTCTGACGACAACATTTGGAGCAGTAATAATGCTCCGATTTTTGACTTCAGCCTCTCTTTGAATAGGGAATTGAATCTAGTTGGTACTTTAGGGGGGTCAAAATTAAAATTTTCTAATAGTTTTCAAAAAAATCGAGAAAAACAAAAAAAAAATGACAGAAAAATGGAAATTTTACGGAAAAACCACTTTTCGACAAAATCGATTTTTTGATTTTGCTGTAACTCAAAAGCGAATTATTGTAAATACTTGAAATTTTCACCAAATGTTTATATTATGGTTATCTCTTTACAGTTAATTTTTCAAAATATTTTGACCATTTTTAAGCTACTAATAGACAATTGAAATTTTCGACTTTTCTAAGTTTTTTTTTCTTCAAATGCCGATAAAAATGTTTTGGGTGGCCAGAAAATCTTGAAAATTTAATACAAGGTTTCTTATAAGTTGTTCTTAAAGTGATAAAAAAAAATCCGAAATCGTTAGTCACAATTTTTTTTTATAAGTGTTTAAAGTTCGAATTTATACGAAATATGTCAAAATTTAAATTAAATTTCATACGCTCATAATGCGAATGTTGGCCATAGTAACCATAGTAACATAATATAAAAACTATACTATTTGTTTCAAAATAGAATATTTGACAATATTTAAATATAATATATCCTAAACTGACAAATCATCTTCGTTCAGAATCGTTTTTCGTATACAATGATACCTATCATTGCATTCAAATTTAACCTTCCATAGTCTGAGGTTCACCCCACCCCCTAATATACAGCAGAGCGATACCCACTTACCCGCTTTTTTATATTTTATTATCATATTTTAGGTACCTATTATTATAGAAAATTACAAATAAATATCTTGTCAGTAGAATAAAATATAATATAAAAGTTATGGATACCTCATTGTATAATAGAGAATAAAAATTAATAAATCACATAGAAAATTAAATATCTTGTCAGTAAAGTTGTCAGTAGTATAAAATATAATAAAAAGTTATGGATACCTTATTGTATAATAGAGAACAGTTATAGGTTAGTTATAGGTAATACAGTTATTATACACAATTTATAGTGTTTATACTTATATTCTATTCTACTGACAAAATATTTATTTGTAATTTTCTGATTTATTAACTAACTCATTAATTTTTGTTCTTTATTATACAACAGACAGAATACCTAAAATATGTTAGCAAAATATAAAATTTGGTTTTTATTTTCATGGTTTTTTTTCCGCACGCCATAATACATACATTGACTATAGTAAAATAAATACATGGGAAATCAAAAATATTTAACCTAAATTACATTTTAGACATTTCAGTAAACAATTATTATTTATTAATACAGACTGTATAGAACTCATTATATTTCCTACTAGAGAGTAGGGACAAAGGTGGATCGTTGAACGATTACAATATATAATTTAATTGATAAAATAAGACGTTAACAATTACGTGAATTATTACCAATGATTATAAGTTTGGTAGAGATTTAATGATTCTTATTTAGTCTATCAGTTATTTTTATCACAAACTCCTCTGAAGAGCAGCTGAGCAGCTGATGCCACAGATATATATTTGGTTTTACACCACTAATAATTAAAAATTAAAATATTCATAGATAATAAAAAAAAATAGGCATGAGATATTGACTATTGAGATACGACATAGGTACCATTGGTTTTAACTTATAAACAGAGCCGCATAACAATTAGGTACTGTCGAGCGTGTATGCACTGTGCCAAAGGTCTACGAAAAGATATTTAAAAATATAAAAAAAAAATTAGAATTCAAAAGTGCCTACCTACCTATGTTATGAAATTCAATTTTTTCTTATGGCTAGAATCTACGGATGACTTAATCCGACCCTGCTTATAAATACGATTTTTGTTGATTTGTATAGTAATTTTCATAATCAATAGTCATACTCTTTTGAAAAGTCTCTTTCTAGTAGAGGGTAATACACTTATACGTATTTCCATCGATTGAAAAATCATAAAATCTTTTTTGATAAGGCCGTATCTATGTTTATTTATTTTTATTAGGTAGGCATCTATATGAAAATACTAAATGTCTAAAATATAAAATATAAATACTTTCATACTACCACGTCCTCTTCTCAATAGTAAATTGTACCCATATAAATAATAAGCATTATGTACACAGAAATTATTACAGCTTTTAAGTACTAACCGATAGATAAAAAAATTATGACAAATTGAAACAAATCGATATAATTTGTATTAATTTAAAATCAAAGAATTAATAACATCATTACCAATTTAGATCCATATGGGCCTCCGCTAACAATGCCTTCAGTTTTCCAATAAGTCCATGCTGCTCCAGGAAAGCCTCCATCGCATCCATTACCACAAGCTGACCCGCAACAGGATAGTAAATTCTCTGCCGAAAAATTGAAATTTTTAATGCCATTAGAATGAATGCAGACACGGTCAGACATAGTCTCTACAGCTGCAAAGGCCTGTAAATATCGACGGAAATGTAAAAATCGGCGTTGCAGGACGCAAATTCAAATTGATTAATGTTAGGGAAACCGAATTACCCAACAAGACCCGCATGAACCTTGGTCCCTAATTTCTCTAATGGTAGGGCAATTCGGCCAATATTCCCTAGCGTCAAAAGCCTCCGGAAGTTCGTCCGATGTTCCGTTGTTAGACTTTATATCCAATTTGGGTTGATTTGTGTTGTTCTTGTGCACGCCCATCAATGAATTGGTATAAGAAGGCGGCGTGCTGTTATGGAAATTACTACCAGCCTGAAATAATACGTGACAACAACAATAATATAAGTAATCGACAAGGCACGATGGTTACATCATAGACGTACGGTCCAATTAGATTGTATCGAATTAATGTGATTGATAAAATCGTCCGACAACGGATCCATTGCGACGTCGCCGACCTCATTGCCGCCGCGTCCGAAACTGAAGATTAAAAAGCCCGCGAGCAAGAATATAATCGGCTTGAACATTTTGTAAGCTTAGTCTTTGCTGTTGGACTGAACTGTTGCAGCTGTAGTGCCGTGTGCGACGCGACCTGTACTGACGAGTGGCAGGCAGCAGAGGACTAAATGTTATTTAATTAATGTTCTATATGAATATAAAATATGTAAACAACGTAGGTATTTGTTTTAGAGGACTTTGATTGACGACAAGACGTAGGCGTACGTGCGCGTACAATCCAACGAGAGACTAACACGTTGACTGCAGGCTGCGGCATTGGTTTAACTGAGCGACTCCCCTATGCGGGACATTTACATACAATTATAAACATTATATTATTATTTCATTGGCTTATGTGACAAACATAATTAGTGTGGCTCCACGTGGAGCCGATTTCGAGTAATTTATAATAATTATAATGAATATGGTTATTTAATATTTTACTTTTATTATGAAAATCGACTATAAATAGTACAAAAATACTAGGAATCTCGAACCACAGCGAATTAAAAAACTTCAATCTTTTATCTGTGCGGAGGCTCAAGTACTAATGGCTTGTTGTAGGCTGGTTTTATTAGGAGAGGTCAGAAAGTAGTATAATATATGATGTCAACGATGCGTCGATGTCCGCCACATAGTACTAATATGATATGTCGACGACGCGCATAGGTGCAACTAGGGGGGTGCTTCAGCACCCACAGCCCTTAATTTAGCACCCCCAGATCAAAAACACCAAAAATAGAAAAATCATATGAAAAAAGTTTTCATTGTTTTACGTAAGGTTTTTTTCTATTTGGCGTTTTTAATGGAAACACAACTAATTGTATATGATGATTAAAGTTATATAATATGGTGTTATCAAAATATTAGGTATGTAACATCGACAATTATATCGTTGCAATCATAGATTATAAAATGCAACAGCGTTTTACAGATTTAGCAATATTAAATATTATTAAAAGAGATGTTGTTAATACAATTAATTCATCAGAAATATTGGAAAAGTATTCCACTAATAAGAGAAAAATATTATTGGTATGAAATAATATATTATGTATTTATGTATAATAATTAATATTAAAAAGATATAAATAAAAAATAAAAATATTATTATTTAAAAATAATGTTTATTTATCTGTTTATACTAGGTCATTATTTGATAAATGAATCACCTAAATATTATTAAATAATATTAATAGGTATATTATTGTTTGGATACTTAAATATTAGTGTGCATTGTGCTTATGTATTTACAGTGCATTTAAGATTGGTTATAGTAATTATAAAATTTAAGTATAGTATTTTGGGGTGTGGGGGCATAGCTCCCACGGGTCTGTTTCATCTACATAATTTATCACCCCCAGTGTTTGGCCAATAGTTGCGCCTATGACGACGCGTTGACGTCAGCACTCAACGTGCTAAAGAGGGAAGCCGTGTTGTCTGTGTTATATAGTACATATTATATATAGACAGCAAGATTATATTTATACATGTATATACAGTGTGATCACGATATGTGGAAACACTCAACAACTATGTACAGGCTTCATATATTTCAATTCTGCTTTTTTGGTTAACTAATAAACATTATTATACACATTTTCAAGTAATTAGACTATTTTCGTGACACTTCATTTTGCGCATGCACAAAATAATTTTTTTTTAAATGGCATGACCTATTTTTGACCACAAATTATTTTTTTGAGTTTATTTTAATGAATTTCAGTGGTTGAATTTCTTTTCTAAGTTAAAAAATGGCCGAGTTATAGTAATCTGATTTTATTTTATTAGCATGGGTATAATACTTTAACAGATTATAAAATAATAATAAATACGTAAAATAAAAAGCGGGTAAGTGAGTATCGCTCTACTGTACATTAGGGGGTGGGGTGGACCTCGGACTAGGGTAGGTTAAATTTGAATGCAATGATATGTATCATTGTATACGAAAAACGATTCTGAACGGAGATGATTTGTCAGTCTAGGATATATTACATTTAAATATTGTCATATATTCTATTTTGAAACTAATTCAAACATTTAAGTATAAAAGTTTAAAGATCTTACGTTCAATAATTTTTTAAAAATAACAAAAATCGAAAATTATTTATTAGTAAAACGTTATTTTACACGTGTATTTTTGATTCCAAATTAAAATTAAAACTTTAAACATTAGTAAAATTTTTTAAATTGAATAATCCTCAAACTTTTTATAATTATTCTAAGCTTAACTTATGGTTATCATAGAATTAAATTGTCAATTCTTAGCTTTTGATAGTAAAATATTTATAAATTTTTAACTACCAAATAGTGAAAAATATTCATGATTTTGAAGAATTTTTATCAATACTTAAACATCAAATGCTAATAAAAAAAATTGTGCCTATGTATTTTTATAATTTTCGAATGAGAGTTAGAACAAGTTATGTAGACCCTTCAATTAAATTTTCAAGTAATTTGTCCCAGCTAATTTTTTTTTATCAACATTTATAAAAAAAAAATACTTAAAAATTGATTATTTAAAATACCTATAAATAGCTCAAAAAATGTCAAAATATTTTGAAAATCAAATCACGTATATTAAATGGCAATCTAAATAACTGGTAAAATTTTCAAGTATTTACGACTTATACTATTTGAATAACAACAAATATCAAAAATCGTTTGAGGCTAAACCGTTATTTAACGCGGTTTCGTAAAAATTTAAATTTCAATCACTCATAAAATTTTTTTGTCTTAGTCCGGTAGAGTTGCAAATAGTTGAAGAAAAATTTATGGAGAACCTTGTATCAAATTTTCAAATCTTATTTATAAATTAAAAAATTTTTACGATTTTTCAACCACAAAATTACTTGCCAATTGTCGCAATTTTGACATATTTCGTATAAATTCAAACTTTAAGCACTTATAAAAAAAAATTGTGACTAATGATTTCGGATTTTTTTTTATCAATTTAAGAATAACTTATAAAAACCTCGTATTAAATTTTCAAGATTTTCTGGCCAGCCAAAAATATTTTATCGTTAATTTAAAAAAAATTAATAATTTCAATTGTCTATAAATAGCTCAAAAAAAGTCAAAATTCTTTGAAAATTTAACTGTGTATGGAGAACGCTAATATAAACTTTTTGTAAAAATTTCAAGTGTTTACATTGATTAGTTTTTGAGTTATAGGCAAAATAAAAAATTCGATTTTTTTGAAAACTGTTGGAAAATGTTTACTTTTCACCTCTATAATGCACCAAGGATATCCACTTTTCCATCGGAAACTACCCCCAAAGTTTGAAATTGAAGCATTATTTCGACTAGTTATGCTGTACACAGAAACAAAAACAAAACAAAAAAAAACACACACATCATTGTAAAATCAATACATTCATCACTCCGTTCAGAATCTAAAATACCAACATTGATTTTTTTATTCCTAAAATTTTTGTTTATCTAACAAATTGTTCAAACTGTGCACCATGGTGCTGTAAACAACATTCAATACGAATTTAAAATTCTCGTTTTATAGCAGTCAGCAGAAATAATTTGTTCCTCAGTAATTTAATTACATGCTGCAATTAGTTGTTTTTCAAATCAAGAATAGAAGACACGTAGGTGGATTGGCATACACAACCGTTTTCAAGTGACCCTATAGGAAGTAAGCGAGTGGTGTAAGATCTGGTGACGTTGGTGGCCACTGAACATAGGTTCATAGGTCCTCATCCCCCGATTTGGAAACTTTTCATTATGGTTTTAAATAAACAGAACCATCGTTATTGGGATGACCAAAATCCTCATTGGACATTTGAGACCAACAATCAAAATGTGTGGGGAACGAGTGTATAGTGTGGTTTAATAAATGGTAAACTATTAGGGCCATACTTCTACGATGACACACTTAATGGAAGACGATATAATGATTTTTTACTAAATGAGCTCCCAAACATGTTAGATGACCTTCAACTAGACATAAAAGCAAATTTAATATTCCTACACGGTGCTCCAGACCATAACGCAAATATTGTGCGCGATAACGCACAAGTACTCTTAATGTGATTTTGCTTTTGGATATTGTTCATTTCTTTTTTTGAATTCCACATCAAAATTACTTTTGGTACCTACGCTTTAATTCTCTAAGCACACGTTAGATATGGTAATTTGTATAACGTTATCGATGTGTAGATTGAAACATAAAATAATATTTTGTAACTATTATATTTAAAAACTTTGAAAATGATGAATTAAGTTAAACATAATAAAGACATAAAGTAAAAGCAATTATTTGAATAAGTACCTTTTTAGTTTTTAAGAATATCTCGGGACTGCAAATATATTATTAGTGTATATTTATATGAAGCTTAACAGGAATATCGTCAACATCAATATTGGATTGGCGAATAATTGAAAATATTGTGAACATCATTTAAAATCTTGAAAACGATTATTAAATTCGTATTGGAGTTTTGAAATAAATTCAACAAATTTAACTGATGAAAATGAAAATTTTGACAATTCAAAAAGATTTGATTTTAAGCAAGAGAATGTATTAATTCCTTTTTAGCAAGACGATACTGTAAAAGTTTCGACTTTCCTTCGAAAGACTTAATATAAGACTACAATCAGGAATAAGTTGATTTTTACTTCGTAGTTTTATATGAAGTTCATTCATATACTACAATGTTGAATATATACCAACAAAAAAAGCGGGTAAGTGAGTATCACTCTGCTGTACATTAGGGGGTGAGGTGGACCTCGGACTAGGGTAGGTTAAATTTGAATGCAATGATAGGTATCATTGTATACGAAAAACGATTCTGAACGGAAATGATTTGACAGTCTAGGATATATTATATTTAAATATTGTCATATATTCTATTTTGAAACCAATTCAAACATTTAAGTAAAAGTTTCAAGATCCTACTGTAATGATATGCGCTCATATCATATAAAATATGTAACAATTTATTTCAAAAAGAGTTTTAAATAATAAATCAGTTACGGTCGAGTTGCCGCACCCGGATAACGGTAAACATCAATGAAATCTTTTATCGGTAATCAAGGGGACGATTTATATTACGAGGTCACACAGAAACGCCATGCGTGTCTTTGACAATAAAGCGCAGAACGTGTGACTTTTCTTGTATGCCGACAAAGACAATAAGGGATGGCCCAATGAGGGTCCCTATAATCAAGAACAAAGCCAGATCTTTGGAAACGCGGTGGCCTTTGATGGGGCTGCCTACGTCTCTGGCCGGATTGACCAAATCCTGTCCCTCGCCAGTACATGTGTACCCGTGTTTGGACGAACTTCTAGAGTCCTTTTCCGTCGTGCGGTAATTAAACCAGTTCATGTTGTACATATATTTAGTCAGTGTTGTTTTTTTATTTGGATATATATATATATCCAGTAACCCGATATTATCTGTGTCACATCATCGCGTAAATGTGGCAATTGTGTTCATAACTCATATAACATATACATATCCGGATATTACAGATAACGCGCTTCCCGTGATAAAATATTATTCGGGATAACGTGTTTCCCGTGATTAAATATTATTCGGGATAACACGTTTCCCGTGATAATGTATTATTCGGGATGTGGCGCTTCCCGTGATAAAATATTTTTCGGGATAACGTGTTCCCCGTGATTAAATATTATTCGAGGTATCATGTTTTCCGTGATAATGTATTATTCGGGATAACGTGTTTCCCGTGATTAAATATTATTCGGGATATCATTTTTTCCGTGATAAAATATTTTTCGGGATAACGTGTTCCCCGTGATTAAATATTATTCGGGATATCATGTTTTCCGTGATAATGTATTATTCGGGATAACGTGTTTCCCGTGATTAAATATTATTCGGGATAACGTGCTTTCCGTGATAATGTATTATTCGGGATAACGCGCTTCCCGTGATAAAATATTATTCGGGATAACGTGTTTCCCGTAATTAAATATTATTCGGGATAACAGGTTTCCCGTGAAAAATATTATTCGGGATAAAATGTTTCCCGTGATATTGTATTATTCGGGATAACATGTTTCCGTGATAATGAGTTATTCGGGATAACGGGCTTCCCGTGATAATGTATTATTCGGGATAACATGTAGCCCGTGATAATGAATTATTCGGGATAACATAATTCCCGTAATAATGTATAATTCGGGATAAAATGTTTCCCGTGATAATGTATTATTCGGGATAACATGTTTCCCGTGATAATGAGTTATTCGGGATAACGTGTTTCCCGTGATTAAATATTATTCGGGATATCATTTTTTCCGTGATAATGTATTATTCGGGATAACGCGCTTCCCGTGATAAAATATTATTCGGGATAACGTGTTTCCCGTGATTAAATATTATTCGGGATAACAGGTTTCCCTTTAAAAATATTATTCGGGATAACATGTTTCCCGTGATAATGTATTATTCGGGATAACATGTTTCCGTGATAATGAGTTATTCGGGATAACGGGCTTCCCGTGATAATGTATTATTCGGGATAACGTGTTTCCCGTGATTAAATATTATTCGGGATAACAGTTATCCCGTGAAAAATATTATTCGGGATGAAATGTTTCCCGTGAAAATGTATTATTCGGGATAAAATGTTTCCCGTGATAACGTATTATTCGGGATAACATGTTTCCGTGATAATGAGTTATTCGGGATAACGGGCTTCAGGTGATAATGTATTATTCGGGATAACATGTAGCCCGTGATAATGTATTATTCGGGATAACATGTTTCCCGTAATAATGAGTTATTCGGGATAACGCGCTTCCCGTGATAATGAGTTATTCGGGATAACGTGTTTCCCGTGATTAAATATTATTCGGGATATCATTTTTTCCGTGATAATGTATTATTCGGGATAACAGGTTTCCCTTTAAAAATATTATTCGGGATAAAATGTTTCCCGTGATAATGTATTATTCGGGATAACTTGTTTCCCGTGATAATGTATTATTCAGGATAACAGGTTTCCCTTTAAAAATATTATTCGGGATAAAATGTTTCCCGTGTTAATGTATTATTCGGGATAACAGTTTCTGTGATAATGAGTTATTCGGGATAACGGGCTTCCCGTGATAATGAGTTATTCGGGATAACGTGCTTTCCGTGATAAAATATTATTCGGGATAACGTGTTTCCCGTAATTAAATATTATTCGGGATAACAGGTTTCCCGTGAAAAATATTATTCGGGATAAAATGTTTCCCGTGATAATGTATTATTCGGGATAACATGTTTCCGTGATAATGAGTTATTCGGGATAACGGGCTTCCCGTGATAATGTATTATTCGGGATAACATGTAGCCCTCGATAATGAATTATTCGGGATAACATAATTCCCGTGATAATGTATAATTCGGGATAAAATGTTTCCCGTGATAATGTATTATTCGGGATAACAGGTTTCCCTTTAAAATATTATTCGGGATAAAATGTTTCCCGTGATAATGTATTATTTGGGATAACGCAATTCCCGTGATAAAATATTATTCGGGATAACGTGTTTCCCGTGAAAAATATTATTCAGATAAAATGTTTCCCGTGATAATGTATTATTTGGGATATAATGTTTCCCGTGATAATGTATTATTCGGGATAACATGTTTCCCGTGATAATGTATAATTCGGGATAACATGTTTCCCGTGATAATGTATTATTCGGGAAAACAGTTTCTGTGATAATGAGTTATTCGGGATAACGGGCTTCCAGTGATAATGAGTTATTCGGGATAACGTGCTTTCCGTGATAAAATATTATACGGGATAACGTGTTTCCCGTAATTAAATATTATTCGGGATAACAGGTTTCCCGTGAAAAATATTATTCGGGATAAAATGTTTCCCGTGATAATGTATTATTCGGGATAACATGTTTCCGTGATAATGAGTTATTCGGGATAACGGGCTTCCCGTGATAATGTATTATTCGGGATAACATGTAGCCCTTGATAATGAATTATTCGGGATAACATAATTCCCGTGATAATGTATAATTCGGGATAAAATGTTTCCCGTGATAATGTATTATTCGGGATAACAGTTTCCGTGATAATGAGTTATTCGGGATAACGGGCTTCAGGTGATAATGTATTATTCGCGATAAAATGTTTCCCGTGATAATGTATTATTCGGGATAACATGTTTCCGTGATAATGAGTTATTCGGGATAACGTGTTTCCCGTGATTAAATATTATTCGGGATATCATTATTTCCGTGATAATGTATTATTCGGGATAACAGGTTTCCCTTTAAAAATATTATTCGGGATAAAATGTTTCCCGTGATAATGTATTATTCGGGATAACTTGTTTCCCGTGATAATGTATTATTCGGGATAACATGTTTCCCGTGATAATGAGTTATTCGAGATAACGCGCTTCCCGTGATAATGAGTTATTCGGGATAACGTGTTTCCCGTGATTAAATATTATTCGGGATAACAGGTTTCCCGTGAAAAATATTATTCAGATAAAATGTTTCCCGTGATAATGTATTATTTGGGATAACATGTTTCCCGTGATAATGAATTATTCGGGATAACATGTTTCCCGTGATAATGTATAATTCGGGATAACATGTTTCCCGTGATAATGTATTATTCGGGATAACATGTTTCCGTGATAAGGAGTTATTCGGGATAACATAATTCCCGTGATAATGTATAATTCGGGATATAATGTTTCCCGTGATAATGTATTATTCGGGATAACATGTTTCCCGTGATAATGAGTTATTCGAGATAACGCGCTTCCCGTGATAATGAGTTATTCGGGATAACGTGTTTCCCGTGATTAAATATTATTCGGGATAACGTGTTTCCCGTGATTAAATATTATTCGGGATAACAGGTTTCCCTTTAAAAATATTATTCGGGATAACATGTTTCCCGTGATAATGTATTATTCGGGATAACGTGTTTCCCGTGATTAAATATTATTCGGGATAACAGTTATCCCGTGAAAAATATTATTCGGGATAAAATGTTTCCCGTGAAAATGTATTGTTCGGGATAAAATGTTTCCCGTGATAATGTATTATTCGGGATAACATGTTTCCGTGATAATGAGTTATTCGGGATAACGGGCTTCAGGTGATAATGTATTATTCGCGATAAAATGTTTCCCGTGATAATGTATTATTCGGGATAACATGTTTCCGTGATAATGAGTTATTCGGGATAACGTGTTTCCCGTGATTAAATATTATTCGGGATATCATTTTTTCCGTGATAATGTATTATTCGGGATAACAGGTTTCCCTTTAAAAATATTATTCGGGATAACAGTTATCCCGTGAAAAATATTATTCGGGATAAAATGTTTCCCGTGAAAATGTATTGTTCGGGATAAAATGTTTCCCGTGATAATGTATTATTCGGGATAACATGTTTCCCGTGATAACGTATTATTCGGGATAACATGTTTCCGTGATAATGAGTTATTCGGGATAACGGGCATCAGGTGATAATGTATTATTCGGGATAACATGTAGCCCGTGATAATGTATTATTCGGGATAACATGTTTCCCGTAATAATGAGTTATTCGGGATAACGCGCTTCCCGTGATAATGAGTTATTCGGGATAACGTGTTTCCCGTGATTAAATATTATTCGGGATATCATTTTTTCCGTGATAATGTATTATTCGGGATAACAGGTTTCCCTTTAAAAATATTATTCGGGATAAAATGTTTCCCGTGATAATGTATTATTCGGGATAACTTGTTTCCCGTGATAATGTATTATTCAGGATAACAGGTTTCCCTTTAAAAATATTATTCGGGATAAAATGTTTCCCGTGTTAATGTATTATTCGGGATAACGTGCTTTCCGTGATAATGTTTTATTCGGGATAACGCGCTTCCCGTGATAAAATATTATTCGGGATAACGTGTTTCCCGTAATTAAATATTATTCGGGTTAACAGGTTTCCCGTGAAAAATATTATTCGGGATAAAATGTTTCCCGTGATAATGTATTATTCGGGATAACATGTTTCCGTGATAATGAGTTATTCGGGATAACGGGCTTCCCGTGATAATGTATTATTCGGGATAACATGTAGCCCGTGATAATGAATTATTCAGGATAACATAATTCCCGTGATAATGTATAATTCGGGATAAAATGTTTCCCGTGATAATGTATTATTCGGGATAACATGTTTCCGTGATAATGAGTTATTCGGGATAACATGTTTCCCGTGATAATGTATTATTCGAGATAACATGTTTCCCGTGATAATGAGTTATTCGGGATAACGTGTTTCCCGTGATTAAATATTATTCGGGATATCATTTTTTCCGTGATAATGTATTATTCGGGATAACGCGCTTCCCGTGATAAAATATTATTCGGGATAACGTGTTTCCCGTGATTAAATATTATTCGGGATAACAGGTTTCCCTTTAAAAATATTATTCGGGATAACATGTTTCCCGTGATAATGTATTATTCGGGATAACGTGCTTTCCGTGATAATGTATTATTCGGGATAACGCGCTTCCCGTGATAAAATATTATTCGGGATAACGTGTTTCCCGTAATTAAATATTATTCGGGATAACAGGTTTCCCGTGAAAAATATTATTCGGGATAAAATGTTTCCCGTGATAATGTATTATTCGGGATAAAATGTTTCCCGTGATAATGTATTATTCGGGATAACAGTTTCTGTGATAATGAGTTATTCGGGATAACGGGCTTCCCGTGATAATGAGTTATTCGGGATAACGTGCTTTCCGTGATAAAATATTATTCGGGATAACGTGTTTCCCGTAATTAAATATTATTCGGGATAACAGGTTTCCCGTGAAAAATATTATTCTGGATAAAATGTTTCCCGTGATAATGTATTATTCGGGATAACATGTTTCCGTGATAATGAGTTATTCGGGATAACGGGCTTCCCGTGATAATGTATTAATCGGGATAACATGTAGCCCTCGATAATGAATTATTCGGGATAACATAATTCCCGTGATAATGTATAATTCGGGATATAATGTTTCCCGTGATAATGTATTATTCGGGATAACATGTTTCCCGTGATATTGAGTTATTCGAGATAACGCGCTTCCCGTGATAATGAGTTATTCGGGATAACGTGTTTCCCGTGATTAAATATTATTCGGGATAACGTGTTTCCCGTGATTAAATATTATTCGGGATAACAGGTTTCCCTTTAAAAATATTATTCGGGATAACATGTTTCCCGTGATAATGTATTATTCGGGATAACGTGTTTCCCGTGATTAAATATTATTCGGGATAACAGTTATCCCGTGAAAAATATTATTCGGGATAAAATGTTTCCCGTGAAAATGTATTGTTCGGGATAAAATGTTTCCCGTGATAATGTATTATTCGGGATAACATGTTTCCGTGATAATGAGTTATTCGGGATAACGGGCTTCAGGTGATAATGTATTATTCGCGATAAAATGTTTCCCGTGATAATGTATTATTCGGGATAACATGTTTCCGTGATAATGAGTTATTCGGGATAACGTGTTTCCCGTGATTAAATATTATTCGGGATATCATTTTTTCCGTGATAATGTATTATTCGGGATAACAGGTTTCCCTTTAAAAATATTATTCGGGATAACAGTTATCCCGTGAAAAATATTATTCGGGATAAAATGTTTCCCGTGAAAATGTATTGTTCGGGATAAAATGTTTCCCGTGATAATGTATTATTCGGGATAACATGTTTCCCGTGATAACGTATTATTCGGGATAACATGTTTCCGTGATAATGAGTTATTCGGGATAACGGGCATCAGGTGATAATGTATTATTCGGGATAACATGTAGCCCGTGATAATGTATTATTCGGGATAACATGTTTCCCGTAATAATGAGTTATTCGGGATAACGCGCTTCCCGTGATAATGAGTTATTCGGGATAACGTGTTTCCCGTGATTAAATATTATTCGGGATATCATTTTTTCCGTGATAATGTATTATTCGGGATAACAGGTTTCCCTTTAAAAATATTATTCGGGATAAAATGTTTCCCGTGATAATGTATTATTCAGGATAACAGGTTTCCCTTTAAAAATATTATTCGGGATAAAATGTTTCCCGTGTTAATGTATTATTCGGGATAACGTGCTTTCCGTGATAATGTTTTATTCGGGATAACGCGCTTCCCGTGATAAAATATTATTCGGGATAACGTGTTTCCCGTAATTAAATATTATTCGGGTTAACAGGTTTCCCGTGAAAAATATTATTCGGGATAAAATGTTTCCCGAGATAATGTATTATTCGGGATAACATGTTTCCGTGATAATGAGTTATTCGGGATAACGGGCTTCCCGTGATAATGTATTATTCGGGATAACATGTAGCCCGTGATAATGAATTATTCAGGATAACATAATTCCCGTGATAATGTATAATTCGGGATAAAATGTTTCCCGTGATAATGTATTATTCGGGATAACATGTTTCCGTGATAATGAGTTATTCGGGATAACATGTTTCCCGTGATAATGTATTATTCGAGATAACATGTTTCCCGTGATAATGAGTTATTCGGGATAACGTGTTTCCCGTGATTAAATATTATTCGGGATATCATTTTTTCCGTGATAATGTATTATTCGGGATAACGCGCTTCCCGTGATAAAATATTATTCGGGATAACGTGTTTCCCGTGATTAAATATTATTCGGGATAACAGGTTTCCCTTTAAAAATATTATTCGGGATAACATGTTTCCCGTGATAATGTATTATTCGGGATAACGTGCTTTCAGTGATAATGTATTATTCGGGATAACGCGCTTCCCGTGATAAAATATTATTCGGGATAACGTGTTTCCCGTAATTAAATATTATTCGGGATAACAGGTTTCCCGTGAAAAATATTATTCGGGATAAAATGTTTCCCGTGATAATGTATTATTCGGGATAAAATGTTTCCCGTGATAATGTATTATTCGGGATAACAGTTTCTGTGATAATGAGTTATTCGGGATAACGGGCTTCCCGTGATAATGAGTTATTCGGGATAACGTGCTTTCCGTGATAATGTATAATTCGGGATAAAATGTTTCCCGTGATAATGTATTATTCGGGATAACATGTTTCCCGTGATAATGTATAATTCGGGATAACATGTTTCCCGTGATAATGTATTATTCGGGAAAACAGTTTCTGTGATAATGAGTTATTCGGGATAACGGGCTTCCAGTGATAATAAGTTATTCGGGATAACGTGCTTTCCGTGATAAAATATTATTCGGGATAACGTGTTTCCCGTAATTAAATATTATTCGGGATAACAGGTTTCCCGTGAAAAATATTATTCGGGATAAAATGTTTCCCGTGATAATGTATTATTCGGGATAACATGTTTCCGTGATAATGAGTTATTCGGGATAACGGGCTTCCCGTGATAATGTATTATTCGGGATAACATGTAGCCCTTGATAATGAATTATTCGGGATAACATAATTCCCGTGATAATGTATAATTCGGGATAAAATGTTTCCCGTGATAATGTATTATTCGGGATAACAGTTTCCGTGATAATGAGTTATTCGGGATAACGGGCTTCCCGTGATAATGAGTTATTCGGGATAACGCGCTTCCCGTGATAAAATATTATTCGGGATAATGTGTTTCCCGTGATTAAATATTATTCGGGATATCATTTTTTCCGTGATAATGTTTTATTCGGGAAAACGCGCTTCCCGTGATAAAATATTATTCGGGACAACGTGTTTCCCGTGATTAAATATTATTCGGGATAACAGTTATCCCGTGAAAAATATTATTCGGGATAAAATGTTTCCCGTGAAAATGTATTATTCGGGATAAAATGTTTCCCGTGATAATGTATTATTCGGGATAACATGTTTCCGTGATAATGAGTTATTCGGGATAACGGGCTTCAGGTGATAATGTATTATTCGCGATAAAATGTTTCCCGTGATAATGTATTATTCGGGATAACATGTTTCCGTGATAATGAGTTATTCGGGATAACGTGTTTCCCGTGATTAAATATTATTCGGGATATCATTATTTCCGTGATAATGTATTATTCGGGATAACAGGTTTCCCTTTAAAAATATTATTCGGGATAAAATGTTTCCCGTGATAATGTATTATTCGGGATAACTTGTTTCCCGTGATAATGTATTATTCGGGATAACATGTTTCCCGTGATAATGAGTTATTCGAGATAACGCGCTTCCCGTGATAATGAGTTATTCGGGATAACGTGTTTCCCGTGATTAAATATTATTCGGGATAACGTGTTTCCCGTGATTAAATATTATTCGGGATAACAGGTTTCCCTTTAAAAATATTATTCGGGATAACATGTTTCCCGTGATAATGTATTATTCGGGATAACGTGTTTCCCGTGATTAAATATTATTCGGGATAACAGTTATTCCGTGAAAAATATTATTCGGGATAAAATGTTTCCCGTGAAAATGTATTGTTCGGGATAAAATGTTTCCCGTGATAATGTATTATTCGGGATAACATGTTTCCGTGATAATGAGTTATTCGGGATAACGGGCTTCAGGTGATAATGTATTATTCGCGATAAAATGTTTCCCGTGATAATGTATTATTCGGGATAACATGTTTCCGTGATAATGAGTTATTCGGGATAACGTGTTTCCCGTGATTAAATATTATTCGGGATATCATTTTTTCCGTGATAATGTATTATTCGGGATAACAGGTTTCCCTTTAAAAATATTATTCGGGATAACAGTTATCCCGTGAAAAATATTATTCGGGATAAAATGTTTCCCGTGAAAATGTATTGTTCGGGATAAAATGTTTCCCGTGATAATGTATTATTCGGGATAACATGTTTCCCGTGATAACGTATTATTCGGGATAACATGTTTCCGTGATAATGAGTTATTCGGGATAACGGGCATCAGGTGATAATGTATTATTCGGGATAACATGTAGCCCGTGATAATGTATTATTCGGGATAACATGTTTCCCGTAATAATGAGTTATTCGGGATAACGCGCTTCCCGTGATAATGAGTTATTCGGGATAACGTGTTTCCCGTGATTAAATATTATTCGGGATATCATTTTTTCCGTGATAATGTATTATTCGGGATAACAGGTTTCCCTTTAAAAATATTATTCGGGATAAAATGTTTCCCGTGATAATGTATTATTCGGGATAACTTGTTTCCCGTGATAATGTATTATTCAGGATAACAGGTTTCCCTTTAAAAATATTATTCGGG
This sequence comes from Schizaphis graminum, assembly GCA_020882235.1. NCBI lineage: Eukaryota > Metazoa > Arthropoda > Insecta > Hemiptera > Aphididae > Schizaphis > Schizaphis graminum. Next base: position 54,908,908 of record CM037032.1, read on the forward strand.
ATAAAATGTTTCCCGTGTTAATGTATTATTCGGGATAACGTGCTTTCCGTGATAATGTTTTATTCGGGATAACGCGCTTCCCGTGATAAAATATTATTCGGGATAACGTGTTTCCCGTAATTAAATATTATTCGGGTTAACAGGTTTCCCGTGAAAAATATTATTCGGGATAAAATGTTTCCCGTGATAATGTATTATTCGGGATAACATGTTTCCGTGATAATGAGTTATTCGGGATAACGGGCTTCCCGTGATAATGTATTATTCGGGATAACATGTAGCCCGTGATAATGAATTATTCAGGATAACATAATTCCCGTGATAATGTATAATTCGGGATAAAATGTTTCCCGTGATAATGTATTATTCGGGATAACATGTTTCCGTGATAATGAGTTATTCGGGATAACATGTTTCCCGTGATAATGTATTATTCGAGATAACATGTTTCCCGTGATAATGAGTTATTCGGGATAACGTGTTTCCCGTGATTAAATATTATTCGGGATATCATTTTTTCCGTGATAATGTATTATTCGGGATAACGCGCTTCCCGTGATAAAATATTATTCGGGATAACGTGTTTCCCGTGATTAAATATTATTCGGGATAACAGGTTTCCCTTTAAAAATATTATTCGGGATAACATGTTTCCCGTGATAATGTATTATTCGGGATAACGTGCTTTCCGTGATAATGTATTATTCGGGATAACGCGCTTCCCGTGATAAAATATTATTCGGGATAACGTGTTTCCCGTAATTAAATATTATTCGGGATAACAGGTTTCCCGTGAAAAATATTATTCGGGATAAAATGTTTCCCGTGATAATGTATTATTCGGGATAACATGTAGCCCTCGATAATGAATTATTCGGGATAACATAATTCCCGTGATAATGTATAATTCGGGATAAAATGTTTCCCGTGATAATGTATTATTCGGGATAACAGGTTTCCCTTTAAAATATTATTCGGGATAAAATGTTTCCCGTGATAATGTATTATTTGGGATAACGCAATTCCCGTGATAAAATATTATTCGGGATAACGTGTTTCCCGTGAAAAATATTATTCAGATAAAATGTTTCCCGTGATAATGTATTATTTGGGATATAATGTTTCCCGTGATAATGTATTATTCGGGATAACATGTTTCCCGTGATAATGTATAATTCGGGATAACATGTTTCCCGTGATAATGTATTATTCGGGATAACAGTTTCTGTGATAATGAGTTATTCGGGATAACGGGCTTCCAGTGATAATGAGTTATTCGGGATAACGTGCTTTCCGTGATAAAATATTATTCGGGATAACGTGTTTCCCGTAATTAAATATTATTCGGGATAACAGGTTTCCCGTGAAAAATATTATTCGGGATAAAATGTTTCCCGTGATAATGTATTATTCGGGATAACATGTTTCCGTGATTAAATATTATTCGGGATATCATGTTTTCCGTGATAATGTATTATTCGGGATAACGCGCTTCCCGTGATATAATATTATTCGGGATAACGTGTTTCCCGTGATTAAATATTATTCGGGATAACAGGTTTCCCGTGAAAAATATTATTCAGATAAAATGTTTCCCGTGACAATGTATTATTTGGGATAACATGTTTCCCGTGATAATGAATTATTCGGGATAACATGTTTCCCGTGATAATGTATAATTCGGGATAACATGTTTCCCGTGATAATGTATTATTCGGGATAACATGTTTCCGTGATAATGAGTTATTCGGGATAACATAATTCCCGTGATAATGTATAATTCGGGATATAATGTTTCCCGTGATAATGTATTATTCGGGATAACATGTTTCCCGTGATAATGAGTTATTCGAGATAACGCGCTTCCCGTGATAATGAGTTATTCGGGATAACGTGTTTCCCGTGATTAAATATTATTCGGGATATCATTTTTTCCGTGATAATGTATTATTCGGGATAACGTGTTTCCCGTGATTAAATATTATTCGGGATAACAGGTTTCCCGTGAAAAATATTATTCAGATAAAATGTTTCCTGTGATAATGTATTATTCGGGATAACTTGTTTCTCGTGATTAAATATTATTCGGGATATCATGTTTTCCGTGATAATGTATTATTCGGGATAACATGTTCCCCGTGATAATGAATTATTCGTAAAAATACATTATCACCGGAAACATTTTATCCCGAATAATTTATAATCACGGGGAACATGTATCCCGAATAATACATTATCACAGGGAACATGTTATCCCGAATAATACATTATCATGAGGAACATGTTATCCCGAATAATACATTATCACGGGAAACATGTTACCCTGATTAATTCATTATCAAGGGAAACACTTTATCCCAAATAATATTTTATCACGGGGAACGCGTTATCCCGAATAATGTATTATCACGGGGAACATGTTTTCCCGAATAATATTTTATCACGGGGAACATGTTATCCCGAATTATATATTATCTCGATTAATATATTATCACGGGATAAATGTTATCCCGAATAATATTTTATCACGGGGAACATGTTATCCCGAATAATATATTATCTCGATTAATATATTATCACGGGAAAAATGTTATCCCGAATAATACATTATCACGAGAAACATGTTATCCTGAATAATATTTTATCACGGGGAACGTGTTATCCCGAATATTGTATTATCACGGGGAACATGTTATCCTGAATTATACATTATCACGGGGAACATGTTATCCTGAATTATACATTATCACGGGGAACAAGATATCCCGAATTATATATAATCTCGATTAATAAATTAGCTCTGGGAACATGGTTTAAAATTATTAAATCATTATTTTAAAATACGGAACAAAAATATAGAAAGGTAGGCCAATAAGTTAAGTGCACACACACAAATTTAATTAAATTATAAAAATATTAATAATATCATATTCATATAATAATAGGCCAACGAAGTGATCAAGTAAATGAGCTGAGGCAGAAGAATGTGCATTTTTAGATTCTGAACAGAGTGAATGTATTGATTTTACAATAATGTGTGTTTTTTTTTTTTGTGTATGACGACAACATTTGGAGCAGTAATAATGCTCTGATTTTTGACTTCAGCCCTCTTTGAATAGGAAAATTCATCTGGTTGGTACTTAACCTTGGGGGGTCAAAAGTAAACATTTTCAAATAGTTTTCAAAAAAAGTCGAGAAAAACAAAAAAAAGTGACGAAAAACCACTTTTCGACAAAATCGATTTTTTGATTTTGATGTAACTGAAAAACGAATTATTGTAAATACTTGAAATTTTCACCAAATGTTTATATTATGGTTATCTCTTTACAGTTAAATTTTCAAAATATTTTGACCATTTTTAGGCTACTTATAAACAATTGTTATAATATTATAATTTTAAAATTAAACAAATTTTTGGGTGGCTAGAATATCTTGAAAATTTAATACAAGGTTTCTCATAAGTTGTTCTTAAAGTGATAAAAAAAAGTCACAATTTTTTTTTATAAGTGCTTAAAGTTCGAATTTATACGAAATATGTCAAAATTAAAATTAAATTTCATACTCTCATTATGCATATGTTGGCCAAATACTTTTTTTTATTAATAAACAGATACTATAAAGTAACTATATAGTAACATATAGTAACTATTCTATTTGTTTCAAAATAGAATATATGACAATATTTAAATATAATATATCCTAAACTGACAAATCATCTCCGTTCAGAATCGTTTCTCGTATACAATGATATTCATCATTGCATTCAAATTTAACCTACCATAGTCTGAGGTCCACCCGGCCCCTAATATACAGCAGAGCGATACCCACTTACCCGCTTTTTTTTATTTTGACTAGATTTTGCCAATAAGTTATCCAATAATATCAATATTGACCTTTAATTTAAAAATGTATTGTGTTGATAAAATTGGATCTATTTATCATCTGAAACAAATTCAACGGTAATTTATTTGCTGCAGATTCCTTGATATAAATTTATTTTAATTTAATATTTTAGGGATTCTCCAGACTTATTTGATTGTTCTGGGTCTGTTCAAGTTATTCAACAGCCACTATCATGCAATTATGAATGGAAACCCTTCTACTCTCAAAAGTGTCAATGTGAAGTTTTAGGAACAACTTGCTATTCAGATGGAATTGCTCTAATAATAGCAAAGGGAGAATCGATAATTCTATAAATGTAAAAAACAAATTAGATCTCAGAAACCGGTAATAAAATAAAAAAGATGTTCAAATACTAACAATAATAATTTTATGTACAATTAGTTACTTCGTTTATATCTTGTAATTGGAGGGATTGGTTCAGCAGCCAAAGAGCAAGAGAACTTTTTGAATTAAATGTAATTGATAGTCTAGACATTTTCTTAATAGCAACAGAAGAGTCTAAAATATATTGTACAACATCTGATGTGGTCAATAAAAATGTTTCATTATTATTAAATAATCCACAAAAAATTCTACACATACAATTTTCCGATTTTGGTAATAATTTTGGGGATTACCTATATTTACTTTTTAAATCATTATAATTTTGTCAATGTTTTAGAATCAAAAAAATGCTGTTGGTGTCATCCGATAGAATTCTTACAGTCGTTCATTGTATTGAAAATATTGATTCAACATTCATTTACCTGGCAGTTACAAAAACAGTTGCTACATATATTGTCGACCATACAGTGATTTTAAGTGATGGTGTTAATTTATTTCTTATTACATTGGATAAGCAATTTTCTAAAATAGACAAACAAGTGGTAACTCTGTTGAAAGGTATTATTTTAGTTTTAAATTCCTGTATTAATAGTATCTTATCCCGTTGTTAAATATTTATATTTTAGGAGTTAATTCATTAAGCCTATTTCAGTCCAATAACATTATTGCAATGACTCGATTAAATAAAGTGTATAAATTATCTGCTAAACATGAAGTGATCACTCAAGAAGAATAACTCAAATTTAAATTTAATGAAAAATCAACTTTAGAAAACATAAAAGTTCTTTGTAAGAATATAGAATCTTTAGAAGAGCAACATGATAATATGAAAAAATACATAAATGCAGTATCTATTGTTGCTCGCAAAGATTCAGTTGCTCAACATTGTTCATTAAACCTTTTAATATATTCAGGTTATATTGTTTATTCAATTTTATTTACTTATTTCAATAAAATATTAAAATATTTCAAATGTAGGTGCTAAAGCCGTCAAATTAGGAACTTGCCAAAGTGAATATATTTTTGCAATAAAACTTTCCACAAATTGTTCATGGTTATCACTTCCATCTTCAATTTGGCAACTTTTGGTTCGGATTACGGATAACAACAATTTGTCATCATACTGTAGCCTACATTCTTTTGACGTTGATCTCTTTGACATTAATCATCCATTACTGGTGATTGGTGAAACACCATTTATTGGCGACAGTTGCTGAAAATTGTACATATTATGGTTTAGTACACTGTGAATTGGCGTGTCAAGTACAAAATGATTCAATTAATCGTTGTTTAATTATTCCATTAAATCCAATAAAATAAAATAAATTATATTTTGTCAAAGCTGAAAATCGAGAAAAGATACTGGTGATTAATCCTTTGGAAGATCGACATAAGTATGTTTTTAAATTTCCATAAAATGTGTCATTATCAGATTGTTTGACTATCATTACAAACAGAAATAAACATAGAACATCAAAATCATTTTATAAAAATATAATCGGTAAGTATTTCCCAGTTGAAATTTTTAGATTCTGAACGGAGTGATGAATGTATTGATTTTACAATGATGTGTGTTTTTTTTTTTTATTTTTTTTTTTATTTTTATTTTTTTATTTTTGTGTCTGACGACAACATTTGGAGCAGTAAAAATGCTTCGATTTTGGACTTCAGCCCCTCTTTGAAAAGGAAATCGAATCTAGTTGTTACTTTGAGTCAAAATTTTTCAATATTTTTTAAATGAGTCGGGAAAAACATAAAAAAAATTACGGAAAAACGGGATTTTTTACGCAAAACCAGTTTTTGACAAAATCGAATTTTTTATTTTGCTATAACTCAAAAACTAATAGATGAAAATACTTGAAACTTTCACTAAATGTTTATATTAGCGTTCTCCATACATAGGTAAATTAAACCTATAGTAAATAATAATCGGTAAGTATTTCCCAGTTGAAATTTTTTTCAATTGAATATATCCTCTATGCTGTATACTTTATTATTAGTTTTATTTATTATTTTAAAAGTAAAATATAGAACTTTTCATAGTATTAGTATTTATACTATTTGAAATTTGAATCAAAGTATATAAATTATAAATAAGATTCAAAAGTAATATTCAATAGACATATTAATATTTATAGATCTATTGGTCTATGGATACAACATACAAGATACAAGTAATCTCCTTGTATTATTTTTAATAATTAATTTCCAAGAAAAACTTACAAATAATTATTTTATCAAAATATTTAGACCATTTTTAGGCTACTTATAAACAATTGTTATAATATTATAATTTTAAAATTAAACAAATTTTTGGGTGGCTAGAATATCTTGAATATTTAATACAAGGTTTCTTATAAGTTGTTCTTAAAATGATAATAAAAAATCCGAAATCGTTAGTCACAATTTTTTTTTTTATAAGTGCTTAAAGTTCAAATTTTTATGAAATATGTCAAAATTTAAATTAAATTTCATACGCTCATAATGCGTATGTTGGCCAAATACTTTTTTTATTAATAAACAGATACTATAAAGAGTATAAAGTAACTTTAGTAACATATAGTAACTATACTATTTTTTCAAAATAGAATATATGACAAATGACAATATTTAAATATAATATATCCTAAACTGACAAATCATCTTTGTTCAGAATCGTTTTTCGTATACAATGATACCTATCATTGCATTCAAATTTAACCTACCATAGTCTGAGGTCCACCCCACCCCCTATTATACAGCAGAGCGATACCCACTTACCTGCTTTTTCCATATAAATATTTAAATATATTTACAATATACGCAGTTATACATTTCAATTAAGTTAGACTTTGTTAAACAAATTTTTTTTTGCTTTTATAACTGTATAAATTCATAATTTTTGTCTGTTACATATATTATGTCATTACAACAATTAATATAATAAATGATGGAGGGTAACATGTTTAAGGCGTAGTATCTAGGCATTATATATTACGGTTCCACGACAAAATATCCCCGACAAAATATTCCCAAACCAAAATATCCCCGCAAAAATATTCCATGACATAATATCCCCTGTAAATATTAATTCAAAATTTAAACTTTTTTATACATGTTAGATGGATACTAATACATTAATAGAATAGAAAAAAAATATTCGTCAATAATTAGATTTAGATACTTATTTATTTATTTATTTATTCAGCCAAAACAATTTTAATTAAATAATTACAATAATATTATCTGATACATATACCAACTGAGCTATTAGCTTGTATCTGGTATACGGAGTTCAACGATATTATAATTCGTTTAAAGTAAAATACTTATACAAATAAATTATGATATAAATAAATAATAAAAAAAACGAATAGCCTTCAAATACTAATAAATTATTGCCTTTTTGGCTTTTAATAAATTCCAGCATTTTTTAATAGAATAAGAAAATAATAAAACAATATAAGAAATGTTAAATGCTTACGACACGTTTTGTAGGTAATGAAATAAAATGACAGTATGACATTCTATACTATCATCAAAATAACGAATAACACACGTTCACTTTAGAATTTAGATAAAGTGCGAGTAAAGTAAAGTTAAGTATCTAATCGCAACTTTTATAATAAAGGTCAACATTTTAAGTTATTATTTAATCGGGGAATTTTTACGTGGGATATTTTGTCATGGAATATTTTTGTGGGATATTTTGACCAGGATATTTTGACGTGTCACCATATATTACCGTATACATAATATTTATTATACTTAGATAAAAAAAATGTGCTATGGACTATTATTACTTATTGTGTCAACTGTCAATGCACGAAGAGTAAAATAAATTACTATTATCACTTCACTGAATACATTATTTAACTATTATCATGATACGTCTGTACCTGGCGAAAACATGATAAAATTAACAATAATGTATACTAGAGAAATTAATTTTTATAGTTTTAATATAAAGGAAAACAGTTATTAAAAAATTGAATTAACTAATTGATCAGATTAAGGGAATATTTATAGTTCTTCTTTCATAGGGGGGATGGAGAATCGATTTTTCTTCCTACCACTTTTTTAAAAATAGTTAGAATAATTAATTCTTAATTTTTCATAATATTTGAGCGCAAAAAGAAACCAAAATTATTATACTTGATAAAATGTTCAGTTTATAATGTTTATAGTATATACTTCATGCGTAAATTGTTAGTCAAACTAATTCAAGAGTGGCAAAGCATAGTAGCGAATATAATAATCATATTTGTATATATTTACAAAATATAAGGCGTATTTTTTTAGTATTGCTGTAGTATATATAAATTAAAAATATTAATAATTGCATCAAGGCCACAGCAACTGAATTAGACGCGGAGAACCAGCGGTTTAGCGATATCATAAATCTGAGGCGCACAGCCCTTGAGAAGGTTACAGCCACTGTCAAAGCAGCTGGCGATCAATTGTGACAAGACCCGCAAGCTGTCAACGACCGAATGACGTGTATCTTGATGGCCACCGCTTTAGAGCCCCAGGGACCCGTAGCTTCGCAAGACAGTGGATCTGAGACGCACAGTGCTTGCAAAGGCCGTAGTCGGCGGCCGATTTCGCCAGGACCAACCTGTCAACAACATGACAACGCATAACGCGACGACTACCGTCCGCCGTCCACGACGCACTTATTGTTGGTCACGACCGCGTGCCATGGTTCCAGCTTCCAACCGTTACGTGCGGATGGGTTGCGGCTATAGACTTTTGTACGTAACAGCTATATAAACGATTTTTTTCAAACGGTTTGCAAACACGCCATTACATAAGTGACCTATGATCTTGGTGGATCGCAGCCAACTAGTAGTATATACTATTCGCTATTCGCACAGCAGGCCACTCATCGTATAAGGAATAATTACACTTTGGGCGTGTCTGCGGAAGTTCAATAGTGAAGAATGGCTACCGGCTGCGATGCCTGCATTTGTGCAGCAAAGAGCTCATGACGTGTTAAATTCTTTTCCGTGTAATGCTTTTAAACTATAATATACTACGTTATAACTTAAAAAAAAAAATTATTTTTCGAACTTGAAAATTTACTACACCTAATTAAGTATACGTATAAGTACATATTTTATGCTTTACAAGTATAATGGTAGATAAACACATAACACGGTGACCGATTTGAAGAAGACTCAGTGCGCTAACAATAACTTTACAAAGTGCTGAATGAAATAATTACTCGGGGTTAGTGCATCGTTTTTATTATTTTACAAATATTTTTAACCATAGTTAATTTAGCTCCTTTGATTATAAATTTATTAACAACCAAGACTAACCATAAAAATTAATTAGGCTAATAGGCACCTTTTTATAAAATCCACAGTCAAAATTATAATCATAAAGTTTTGTTTTAAACGAAATATTCATTTAGAAAGTTTTAGATTGTAATCTATGGATAAGATAAGAACTAGTTTATAAACTTGTAAAGTTTCTCTCTGCTTTCTGCTCTTATTGAAAATTGTCTATAATTTGTAATATATTTTATAATCAACGACGATATTATAGGTAAGTAGGTATACACTACAAAATACAAATAAATTCATACATAATATAGTCTATATGCAACTGGTACGCATTTAACATTTTTGATTTACTAGGTACGGCTGGTGAGTGGTAACCAATTGTTAGACACTCAAACTCAGATTTCATAAGCATATATTCATAAGTATTCGAAACAAAATTTCCAAAGCATCAGGCCACCAAATTAGTGGTACCAACTTCATAGACATCGCTATCACCCACCTCCAGAAATGTATTTAGGAATTTTGCACCCCAGGTAAAAAAAAACGCGTACCGTATTAATCGTAATATATCAAAATGCTCTCCAAAATTAAAAATTTACCACTCAGGGTTTAATCACCCTGACCCCCTTAAATACATCACTGCCCTCCTCATGTCCTCATCACAAAACTAAACGTGCAACAGTGGCGTATATAGAGGGAGGAAGTTGAACCACTATAAGTTCAACCTCCCCCCTCTCGAAATGTATTGTTGATATGGCATACGTTGCACATCACTTCATGACCCTGACTCGAAAATTGAATTTTCTTGCTTTAATTTAACTATAACATTTAAGTTTTTATAATTTATTATTAAAATAAAATAAATTTATAACATATATTAATTCCTATATATACACCACTGCGTGCGATTAGTCTTACCAAAGTTTTTCTCAGAGAGACTAAGTCTTATCTCCGATCTAGAATACTCAGTGTTGAGACTTATCTAGATAAATTTATCTAGATATTTCATCTAGATAGTATTTGTTCATTTTTTATCTTATCTAGATGAAAATTTGAATAGGTATCTAAGAGTTATCTTAGATTAAAAATCAGTATCTTTTTAGTAATTATCTAGATAATATTCATTGTTACTATAAATATTAAATCATGTAAAATTTTAATTTGGAATTTTTATGTTATTAATAAAAAGATATTTTTGTTTGGAAGAATTATTATGTTTTGTATTATTTAATTATTAATTTATAATTTTATTTTGTAAGGTCATTAAACACAATATAAATGTTTTAAAAATGGTTTATGGAAAATTTCTATACATTTTTTTTATTATTGGAAATAGTTGTTTATTAGCAATTAAAACTTCAAAATTGATTAATTTTTTCTGATACTATGAGATATAGTAATTAATTGAATGAGTTTCATTGTTCAATTTTTAATTAATTTAAAACACAAATTATACTTATATTAATCTTTGAATTATGTTAATAAGAATGGCTATTGGTTAAACATTAATTAAGATTTTTATCATTGAAAGGTATAATAATTTCCAATAGTAAAATATAAATTTAATTGTTGGTTTAATGAAATTATTTTAAATATTTAAATTTTCATCTATTTTTTATCTAGATCAAATTTTTTTGTATTTTATCTTATCTGAGATAATTAAAATACATGTTATCTTATCTTAATCTAGATAATATTGGAGCAATAATCTTTTATCTATATCTAGATAATTTTTGCTTATCTCGTCTCAACACTGAGGAATGAGGATACTCAATAGTCAATATATACTTAAAAGCAAGGTTCACAATCACAAGCGACAAACTTTTATTATATAAAATGTAAATAATATTGTGAATTAAAATTAATCAATACTTGACGTACCTATTTATACTTTATTACATTTATAGTTTATAATCACAAATTATTTTAATATTTTTTCAGTAATTATTTTGTATTTTATTTGCTTTTATTTTTAATAAATTATTGATAGTCTGTAAATCTTGCACCATTTGTATCAAATGGTGTTAAAAACGAAAAAAAAAATTAATTTAATTCATTTTTTTAAGTTATTCCTAGCTCTAACTTTGTCAATTTTGGATTTAGAATACACGTTGATTGATCAATATTACTTGAAAAAAATTGATTTATTCGAAAATAATATTCAAAATAGAGGTTTCCATTTAATAAAAAATGAAGTTGTGTTGCGTATGAGCAAAATACATGAGTTAAAAAATTGTAAGTCATGGGAATTTATGGTCAATTAATCTAGCTCTAACGTCAAGCAAACAGAATTGAAAAATATTTGAAGAGTAGGTAATGACTAATTAGTATAGTAATTAATATAGATAGGTACTTGAAAATATTGGTTTTTTTATTTTTGAACTTTTATTAGAAAATTGTTGTCGTTTATGGTTTATAAGCTTAAACATATAATACAATGTTCCTCATATAAAAATCCCGTATTTGATTTAACGAATATTAAAATGTTATAAATATATAAAAATAAAATATTTTTGTTCGTTATTTTGACGAATTTAGCGAAGATTTTAATCTCAAACACCTTTAAAAAATAGTTTACTCTTCATATACTTTTTTTTATTTTAGTATTAAAAATGTGTTACTTATTATTTTATGAGGATCCTATTGTATAAAAAGAGATAATATTTCGAAAATTATACCATGTATAAAAATTTTTAATATATAAACATTTAGTGAAAATATTAAGTATTTATGTATTTTTTTATTTTGTTTTTTTATTACAGCGATATAATAAAATTGATTTTTCGAAAACTTATTATTGTTTTGTGTAAAAATCTCTTGTTTTCCTTATTATTGAGAAAAGTACTGGGAATATTTGATTTCCTAGAAAATAGAAATACTTATTAGATCCAAAACTACATACATATTATAATTGTTTATACAAAATTTAATTTCCAAAATATTTACACAAAATAAATGTTAAGCTATTTGTGTTATGAAATTGTACACGATATTCTATATTTATACTGTACATTTGCATGGACTTAAAAGTTCATTAGTTCATATACAATACATAACAATAATATATGAAATAATATGATGGTAATATTATAATATGCGATGTTGTTGGAAACAATTAGCTCGATTTACCGTATGAGTAACATAAAACAATTGATTACAAATAATATAATGTAAATAAATATTGTAAATACAAATCAATTTTGCCCAAAATCGTTTTTTTTTCACGTGTATGATTTATCATTGTATACAAATTCAATAAATTATATATATATTTCAGTGATAACTAATGATAGTATACGCTTTAGTATATTATATAAAAAAAGTGAGTTGCTTGTTTTTTCTTTTGTTAATTCGTCTTGATTCAAAGCATTTTCCTGAATTCTATTTACGCATTCCAAAGAATCTTGATATAGATTTCATTATTAGAGAATCTAATCTTTAACCAGTTTATTCTATTTCCTACATTATATAAAGCCTATAAAATTGTTGTAATGATTAAATTATTTCATAAGAATGTAATAAACATAAGGTAATAAAAAAGTTTTTTGGAGAATTTTGCTCTGATAATTTTTGATGATAAAATTATAGGTAAGTAAACACGACCCAATTTAATCTATATGTATAAAAAAAAAGGTATTTTATCGTGTACATAATTGATAGTAACAGGAAATTACGTTTAAAATAATACAAAATTAGTGATAAATAAATTATTATATCCATTAAAATATTATTATTTTGAAATAAAAAAAAAAATTACATAATATTTTTCTATGGATTTTTAATATCCATGATACTTTATAAACTATTTAGAGAAATAATAAAATAAAATAAACATTTTTGGAAGTTAATATAATTGACAAGTTTCTCCTCACCTTTTCTTAGAAAATAAAATAGGGTAGATTGTAGATTCATATATTTTTTGTATGTAAATACAATTCAGTTTTTTTTTCTTAAAATACTTGTAAATTTCATCAAACTTATTAGTTATTAATTATTTGTAGCAGGCTATAAAAATAAAAATTTAAGTTTTATTATTTAATATAATATTTTTTTGATCAATTTAATTTTTAAAACTAAATTTTATTGTATTGTATAAGTACATAATATTATCTTTAGTATCCACATTTAGTAGGACCACGCGGCTGTCCACTACTGTTGTTTAATCTCATATAAATGTCAAATACAATGGGATTTTGTAAAAATAATTTTCTAAAATATTTATCTAATAGGTACTTTGTACAATTATCGATTATTTAATATTTATACGATTTTCGATTAAGGTTTTCCACTATTTTACTCGTTCCATGGTGGCCTTAGTGTAGTATTATACAGGTAAATATTTATTGTGACTCTATATAAGGACGTTATACATCCGTATATGTGTTGTGATTACGACATAGACGATTTGTGTCTAACAGAACCAATTTCGTGTAATTAGTTTTAATTATTTTAATGTTAAGCTATAATTCTCGTATAAATAAGTAAGAGACAAGAACATTATTTGAGTTTCTAAGTAGGTTTTTTACGATATTTCAATATTTAAACCAGTGATAGATAATCATTTTTAAATTTCAATATTGAGTGCAGACTTCCAGAATCTTACATAATAATGTATGTTGTAAATATAAGCACCCCCTTCTGAAATTTCAGTGCATTTTCGCCTATGTATACGATTTTAAAATATTTGAATAATAATGTGTAGCTTATTATATTATTTCAGTAATGCAGTAAATAGATTATAGGGAGTAGGAACTATAATAATATATTATAAATATTATATGACAACTATATGGTAACTATACAACGTCTATGAAAGCCCCCCCCCACCCTCAAAAAAAATAACCAAATTTTAATTAAAATTTTAAAATTGTATTCTTTGTTATATAATTATTAACTGTAATACAATATTATTAGGTATGTATTTATTTTTCTTATTATCGTGCATATAGGACAGTATTGGGATTTAAGATATCCATACAATTTAAAGTATAGTAGGTACTATTTTAAATTGTAATTTGTAATCATTATCATTCTTATAGTATGACTCATCTATTATCAATTATCATCAGACATCAATATCTTATTGCATATGAAATAGCAGTTAAGAAATTGTCAATACCACGAATGCTATTTTTATAATAATTACATATAAAAAGGTATTATATACAGATACAGTAATGTAATGCATAACGTATAGGCTTAAGCCTAACCTTTTTTATCTTATTATACAGACAAGCAAACAAGCTCTATAGGTCTATGATCTACCAGTGGTCTGGAATTCTGGCGGCCCGCTCCAAAATGATAATTAAATTGAATATTTAAATTTTTTGTTATTTCCTTAAATTTATATATTTATATCTATAAATGATAATTTAATGATTGAAATGTATTTTATTTATTGTATGATTGCGTCTCGATCTTATTTCAATCAAGAAATACAAGATTATTTGGAAGAAAAGAGAAAAGACGCTTTCATACTTATAAAGGAGTTTGGATTTCTAAACTGGTGTTTTTGTTGGTATATTCAACATTATATAGTATATGAATGAACTTAATATAAAACTACAAAGTAAAAATCAACTTATTCCTGATTGTAGTCTTATATTAAGTCTTTCGAAGGAAAGTTGAAACTTTAACAGTCTCGTCTTGCAAAAAATAAATTAATACCTACATTTTTTTGCTTAAAATCAAATCTTTTTGAATTTTCGAAATTTTCATTTTCATCAGTTAAATTTGTTGAATTTATTTTCGAAACTTCAATACGAATTTTATAATCGTTTTCAAGATTTTAAATGATGTTCACAATATTTTCAATTATTCGCCAATCCAATATTGATGTTGACGATATTCCTGTTAAGCTTCAAATAGATACAACTAGGGCTCGGATTTATATGCAAATGCATATTCTTCAATAATTCACCTAGAATAATTTTGATTATAAATGTTGACGTTTCGTAATGTGTAGATTCTATGGTTAGTTTTTTTTTTTGCATATTTGAACGAAAATGCATATTTATTGCATATTTCTTTATAGTTGCATAAACGTTGCATATTGTAAAATTCGTAGATTTTACGTCTGTAAAAATATCTACTAGTTCAGTCAAATTAGACAAAATTAGACACAAATTGACAAAGTTAGGAACAAATTCCACGAAAGCTGGATTTTTATTTATTTTTAGTTTATACCTTACTTATAAACATACTTAAAGTCCTGATACCTACCCCTTGTGCATAGCCCTACAACCCTCTTTAAAGGGTGGTGCGCCTTTTCACTGTTTTCGTTTATAACTCGTCAGATTTTCAAGTTACAATAAAAATACCTATTATCAAAATTAAAGGCCATCAAATTTACCATGGAATAAATAATGTTATTGGTTATTCTGAATTTTATATAATACTTTACTTAATTAATTTATAATATTTTTATATACTTACACAATTTAAGTGCGTTTACCTACATTTTGTGTACATCGTACATGTATGTGTTTTTTTTAATAAATTTTAGCAAATTTGTTTACAAAATATATTATTTAGATTGTGTATATTTTTTACTCAAAACCTTATAGTTTGTTAATTTGTAAAAACAATTATTTTGCATATTTTTTGCATATTTATGATATGAAACTGCATATTTTATAGATTTTTGTTGCATATAAATCCGGGCCCTAGATATAACACTAATAATAGATTTGTAGTCCCAAGATATTCTTAAAAAGGTACTTATTCAAATAATTACCTTTACTTTATGTCTTTATTATGTTTAACTTAATCCATCATTTTCAAAGTTTTTAAATATAACAGTTGCAAAATATTATTTTATGTTTCAATCTACACATCGATCACGTTAAACAAATGACCATCTCAAACGTGTGCTTAGAGAAATAGAGAATTAAAGCGTAGGTACATAAGTAATTTTGATGTGGAATCCAAAAAAAGAAATGAACAATATTCAAAAGCAAAATCGCATTAAGTGTATTCATCAAGTATTCAAACATTTGTAATTTCATTATTCTCTAATTTGTACCTAACCGTTAAATTATAATATTTTTACATAATATAGGATACCTATAAACAAACAATTTTAAAATAAGACTAAATGTTTATTGTCCGACACGGCCTGTGAAACTTTATAAATTTTTGAATGCGGCCTCAGAGTTAAAAGAGGTGACCGGCTACTGCTCAATAACACAAAATATCACCTATACTTAAATGATGCCGTTCATTTTTATACGGGCATTGATGCATACACATTAAACACCAATTAAACTAATATCGATAGTATCTACAATTTCCTAATACAGATTATAGTATAGGCAGTTTTTATGTGAAAAAATGTATAAATTTGGATAAATATAATTATAATTCAATATGTAATTAGAATTAATACATAATAAAATAAATAAATTTGGTTTTTTTTTTCGTAATTCGCAGTAGGTACGTACTATGCCTACAAGTATTAATGTTTTATTATTACAACTATCGGGTGACGCATAAATATTTTATAAGTTTTACACTTACATAGTTATATAATGAAAATCAGTATAAATGATAATAACTTACTACCTATATAATATCAAAACAATAATAACAAAAAATCGTAATACGTAGATAGAAATAATTGTGACCCTTCCCCTCTGAACAATTAACAACACGGACGGACGTTAATACGGCTACTAGCTATTATATTACACATTATAGATCAACATAAACTATAATACATAATTTCTTTCTATACAGGGTATGCGTTCAGTTATGTTATTTTCATAGCAATTGTTTTATGTTGCGACGAATGTAAAAGGTTAACTTATAGTTATTAGTTTATTACCTATTATATACATATAGATATTAATATATAAAACATCAGGTACACTGCAATAACACGGTAGTTATATAAACGAGAATTAACGTATATAACACGGGCTAAAAAGATATAGTAAATAAGTAATATGTAGGAATAATTTATTAGTCACAAAAAACTTAAAAAACCTAATCTTATCTTTTGACTTTTTAAGTTAAAAATATACGTATATATACAGTTCGATTTCTTTGAATTTTCCACTATACAAATGTCGACGATATAATACAACAATGGTGGAATCTTAGTCCCAGATACCTTAATATGTACCTATATAGCTATTATACGTATACGTATATTGGATCAGAGTAGGGAGGAAAGGTCGTCTGTCTATGGTCCATCAATGCATTTTTTATGTAAAATTTTTTTTCTTTCTGGCAAATATAATGTAATGTCGTTATAGACAAGCGTGAAGCGTCATACTTTGTCTCTCGCCCCGGCCCGGCCCCTCACACCGGCGATCGGATATTGTTAAGAATAAGAATATCGATCAAACACAAAATAATGTAATATCGTGTAAATCATAGTAAACCGAATAAACGTATTTTATTCTGACGACGCGTTAATGTACCCCAATAATATAAGACCGCGATGAATGACGACTACGGTGGTGCATTAGAGTTTTAGGACATACTCTACGATCTGTCAGGGCGATAAAACCGGTTGAGGTCGATTATTACATATTATAGTTCTCCTATATAGGTACAGCGTCCAAAGGTTATCGCGTGCGTTCGTTACAATGTGCTGTACATAATACACTTATCATTAATGATCCGAATGAAAACCTCTGAACGTACCATTAGGAGGGCATTATATTATACGTTATGAATTATACATAATAATATATACATGTATAAATATAATCTTACCGTGTAGGTATATATATGTACTAGATAACTCAGATAACACGGATTCCCTCTTTAGTCTCTCGTTGGACTGTACGTGCACGTACGCCTACGTTTTATCGTCAATTAAAGTCCTCTAAAACAAATACCTACGTTGTTTACGTTTATATTCATATAGAACATTAATTAAATAACATTTAGTCCTCTGCTGCCACTCGCCAGTACAGGTCGCGTCACACACGGCACTACAGCAGCTGCAATTCAGTCCAACAGCAAAGACTAAGCTTACAAAATGTTCAAGCCGATTATATTCTTGCTCGTGGGCTTTTTAATCTTAAGTTTCGGACAAGGCGACAATGAGATCCGCGTGGACATGGATCCGTTGTCGGACGAATTCATCGATCACATTAATTCGATACAATATTATTGGAGCGTACGTCTATGATGTAACCATCGTGCCTTGTCGATTACTTATATTATTGTTGTTGTCACGTATTATTTCAGGCCGGTCGTAATTTCCACAAGAACACGCCGCTTTCTTATTTCAAAGGATTGATGGGCGTGCACGAGGCGAACAAAGATTACCCCAAATTGGAACAACTGTTGTCTTACAACGAAAAATCGAACGATCTTCCGGAGACTTTTGACGCTAGGGAACATTGGCCGAATTGCCCTACCATAAGAGAAGTCAGGGACCAAGGTTCATGCGGGTCTTGTTGGGTAATTCGGTTTCTCTAACATTTATTAATTTGAATTTGCGTCCTGCGACGCCGATTTTTACATTTCCATCGATATTTACAGGCCTTTGGAGCTGTAGAGGCTATGTCTGACCGTGTCTGCATTCATTCTAATGGCACTAAAAATTTCCATTTTTCGGCCGAGAATTTAGTATCCTGTTGCTGGTCTTGCGGTTTTGGATGCAATGGAGGCTTCCCTGGAGCAGCATGGCACTATTGGAAAACTAAAGGCATTGTTAGCGGAGGCCCATATGGATCTAAATTGGTAATGATGTTATTAATTCTTTGATTTTAAATTAATACAAATTATATTGATTTGTTTCAATTTGTTTCAATTTGTCATTATTTTTTTATCTATCGGTAGGTACTTAAACCTGTAATAATTTCTATGTACATATTGCTTATAGCTTATTATTTATATAGGTACAATTTACTATTTAGAAGAGGACGTGGTAGTATGAAAGTATTTATATTTTAGACATTTAGTATTTTCATATAGATGCCTACTTAATAAAAATAAATAAACATAGATACGGCCTTATCAAAAAATCTTTTTTGATGTTTCGATCAATGAAAATACGTATCAATGTATTACCCTCTACTAGAAAGAGACTTTTCAAAAGAGTATGACTATTGATTATGAAAATTACTATATAAATCTATAATAATCGTATTTATAAGCAGGGTCGGATTAAGTCATCCGTAGTTTCTAGCCATTAGAAAAAATTGAATTTCATAACATAGGTAGGCAATTTTGAATACTATTTTTTTTGTATATTTTTAACCATCTTTTCGTAGACCTTTAGCACAGTGCCTACACTCACCCTACAGTGCCTAATGGTTATGCGGCTCTGTTTATAAGTTAAAACCAATGGTATGTCGTATCTCAATAGTCAATATCTCATGTCTATTTATTTTTTTTATTATCTATGAATATTTTAATTTTTAATTATTAGTGGTGTAAAACCAAATATATATCTGTGGCATCAGCTGCTCTGCTGCTTTTCTGAGGAATTTGTGATAAAAATAACTGATAGACTAAATAAGAATAAATAAATCTCTATCAAACTTATCACCATTGGTAATAATTCACGTAATTTATTGTTTACTTATTTTATCAATTAAATTATATATTATTGTTAACTTTCAACGACCCACCTTTGTCCCTTGTAGGAAATATAATGATTTCTACAGAGTCTATATTAATAATTGTTTACTGAAATGTCTGAAATGTAATTTAGGTTAAATATTTTTGATTTCTCATGTATTTATTTTACTATAGCCATTGTATGTATTATATTTAATATAATATGTTTTTAATAATAAATATTACCTACTGTGATATACCTAAAATTACAGTTCATTAATTTAGTTATAAATAAGTATTTTCAATTTAATAAATCTTCAAGAAGATAACGGGTCCCACTGAATATGTTTGTGTGAGGCAAAGTCTAAAAGTATATAATATGGAGCATATAAATAAATTATAAATACCCATTTAACATGTTATTTATTTTTGGTATAGGGATGTATTCCCTATGAAATTGCTCCATGTGAACATCATGTGAATGGTACTCGAGGACCATGTAAGGAAGGAGGTAAAACTCCTAAATGTGAAAAAAAATGTGAAGATGGATATAAGGTGCCATATGAACAAGATTTGCACCGTGGTAAATAATCTAAATCCAATAAAATTAAAAATACCTTCTAATATTTTTATTAATTGATATTTATAAAAAAAAATTAATATCAGGTAAAAATGCATACTCGATTAGCAATGATGTCGACCAAATCAGACAAGAAATTTATAAAAATGGTCCAGTTGAAGGTGCATTTACTGTATATGAAGATTTTATAGCTTACAGAGCAGGTTAGTATTAACTTTTAATAATAAATAATTTATAAATCTAACTATTAATAATTTTTATGATTTACAGGAGTATATAAACATGTTGCTGGTAAGGCTCTTGGAGGTCATGCAATTAGAATCCTTGGTTGGGGTGTTCAGAATGGTGAAATACCATACTGGTTGGTAGCTAATTCATGGAACACCGATTGGGGTAGCGATGGCTTTTTCAAAATATTGAGAGGAAGTGACGAGTGTGGTATTGAAGGACAAATTAATGCTGGTTTACCAGCTTAATTAACATTCTTTTCAGATTAAACATTTATCAATCCCAAACTTTAAACTTTATAATTTACTACGAATCAAATAATAATTTATTTTTTTTTATTAATACTTAGAGGTTATTAACTATTATTAATTAAGCTGATATTGATTAGATATAATAAATTATAAAATTAAATTAAAAAAAGAGTGTATTATCATTAAATTTTGTATACCTAATTGATTTGTATTTTGTATGTACGGTATTAATGCTATTATTTTTAGATTCTGAACGGAGTGATGAATGTATTGATTTTACAATGATGTGTGTTTTTTTTTTGTGTGTCTGTCGACAACATTTGGGGCAGTAAAAATGCTTCGATTTTTGACTTCAGCCCCTCTTTGAAAAGGAAATCGGATCTAGTTGGTACTTTGGGGGGTCAAAAGTTAAAAGTTATCAATATTTTTTAAGTGAGTCGGGAAAAACCTTAAAAAAATGACGAAAAAACGGGAATTTTTACGCAAAACCAGTTTTCGCCCAAATCGAATTTTTTATTTTGCTATAACTCAAAAACTAATAGATGTAAATACTTGAAATTTTCACCAAATGTTTATATTAGAGTTCTCCATACACAGTTAAATTTTGAAAGAATTTTGACTTTTTTTGAGCTATTTATAGACAATTGAAATTTTTAATTTTTTTTAGTATTTTTTTTTTAAAATAACGATAAAAATTTTTTGGCCGGCCAGAAAATCTTGAAAATTTAATACAAGGTTTCTCATAAGTTGTTCTTAAAGTGATAAAAAAAAATCCGAAATCGTTAGTCACAATTTTTTTTTATAAGTGCTTAAAGTTCGAATTTTTACGAAATATGTCAAAATTGCGAAAATTGGCAAGTAATTTTGTGGTTGAAAAATCGTAAAAATTTTTTCTTTTATAACTAAGATTTGAAATCTTGGTACAATGTTCTCCATAAAATTTTCTTCAACTATCTGAAAAAAAAACTCTACCGGACTAAGACAAAAAAATTTTATGAGTGATTGAAATTTAAATTTTTACAAAACCGCGTTAATTAACGGTTTAGCCTCAAACGATTTTTGATATTTGTTGTTATTCAAACAGTATAAATCGTAATTACTTGGAAATTTTACCAGTTATATAGATTGCAATTTTCTTTACGTGATTTGATTTTCAAAACATTTTGACTTTTTTTGAGCTATTTATAGACAATTGAAATTTTCAATTTTTTTTTATTTTTTTTTTATAAATGTTGATAAAAAAAATTTAGCTGGGACAAATTACTTGAAAATTTAATTGAAGGGTCCACATAACTTGTTCTAACTATCATTCAAAAATGATAAAAATACATAGGCACAATTTTTTTTTATTAGCATTTGAAGTTCAAATATTGACAAAAATTCGTCAAAATCATGAATATTTTCACTATTTGGTAGTTAAAAATTTATAAATATTTTAGTATCAAAAGCTAAGAATTGAAAATTTAATACTATGCTGTCCATAAGTTAAGCTTAGAATAATTATAAAAAAGTTTGAGGATTATTCAATTAAAAAAATTTTACGAGTGTTTAAAGTTTTAATTTTAATTTGAAATCAAAAATACAAGTGTAAAATAACTTTTTACTAATAAATAATTTTCGATTTTTGTTATTTTTAAAAAATTACTAAACGTAAGATCTTGAAACTTTTACTTAAATGATTGAATAAGTTTCAAAGTAGAATATATTACAATATTTAAGTATTATATATCCTAGACTGACAAATCATCTCCGTTCAGAATCGTTTTTCGTATACAATGATACCTATCATTGCATTCAAATTTAACCTTCCCTAGTCCGAGGTCCATCCCACCCCCTAATGTACAGCAGAGCGATACTCACTTACCCGCTTTTTTTTTTCTGAATAGTATTGCCTTTTTTTATATTTCTTCTAATTTAATCACTGACTTACTATCATTCATTTTTAGTAACAATAACAATAGCTAATTCTATATTATGAATGGGTAAGTGAGGAAAATTCCATTATCAGTGATAATTTTTAAAAATTAATTACTACTAAACAAGCACGAACGCAGGGGAAGTTTTGGGTGTTTAACCCCTCCCTAATATCAGTAACAAAAAATAAATTACCTGACCTGCAAATGAATAGTATGCTATTTATACACATTTTTTTTTAAACCGCTCCCCCCCTGAAATTTTTTCCTGTATTCATGCCTGTTACTATAAGTTAAATAAATATTGATATCAAGTCATATTAATTTATATTTTATAAAATATTTCATTATAATTTTTAATAATAATGGCAAATTAGCAACAAAATAACTAGATAAACACATAATATAAAATAATTAGTAGTGACCAAAGCAAAATATTATCAGAGATTAGGAAGAATATATTATAAAGCTATTATATTGATAATGTTGGTATCTTATACTTGATTTTCTATTAAATTAGTATCTAACTTGTATAAGGTCATAATAAAAATGTAATATTTTATATTCTTAAGTGTAGAGTATAAGTATTACTCAAGAGTAATAATTTAAGAATAAAAAGTGTATTATATTTTAAGCTTGTTGAAAAATAAAATATAATTTATTGTATTCAACTAAATAAATATCTGATTACAAAGGTAGATGATTACTAATTTGGTTTTGAATTTTAGTTTTAATTTCTTTAACAATATATTTGTTTTGACGATCTTAAACTGATAATTCTTCTAGTAAACAAAGTTTTTTCTAAAAACCAGATAAATAAAATATTACATTAATCCTTATAAAAACATATAATTATATTTACTTGTATGTCTCCAAGAACGATTCTGAACGAAGATGATTTGTCAGTTTAGGATATATTATATTTAAATATTGTCATTTGTCATATATTCTATTCTGAAAAAATAGTATAGTTACTATATGTTACTATAGTTACTTTATAGTATCTGTTTATAGTTTATTAATAAAAAAAGTATTTGGCCAACATACGCATTATGAGCGTATGAAATTTAATTTAAATTTTGACATATTTCGTATAAATTCGAACTTTAAGCACTTATAAAAAAAAATTGTGACTAACGATTTCGGATTTTTATTATCACTTTAAGAACAACTTATAAGAAACCTTGTATTAAATTTTCTGGCCACCTAAAAATTTGTTTAATTTTAGAATTATAATATTCTAACAATTGTTTATAAGTAGCTTAAAAATGGTCAAAATATTTTGATAAAATAATTATTTGTAAGTTTTTCTTGGAAATTAATTATTAAAAATAATACAAGGAAATTACTTGTATCTTGTATGTTGTATCCATAGACCAATAGATCTATAAATATTAATATGTCTATTGAATATTACTTTTGAATCTTATTTATAATTTATATACTTTGATTCAAATATAACGTGACCATACGTCCCGCTTTCGAGCTAAGTGTCCCATTATCCCCAAAGAACCAAAAATATCCAGCTTTAAGAAAAATCGAAATGGGGTAGGTATTTATTGATCACAAATCCCAATCATACATTAATATAGCATACTGTATATAGTTTATACGTATTATACCTACGTATACTTAATTTAGGAACTCTATTATTACATTATTATTATTATTATTATCATAATATCATGATTAATATTTTATCAACTACGTTTTTCTATCATAATTTTTTATATATAGGTAAACAATTAGTATTTTTTTTTTTCAATAAAAATTTGTTATTTACACAAAATTATATGGTTTTCTTATTAAAATAGACAGGTGTCCCGCTTTGAACAAAAAAAATTATGGTCACGTTATTCAAATAGTATAAATACTAATACTATGATAAGTTCTATATTTTACTTTTAAAATAATAAATAAAACTAATAATAAAGTATACAGCATAGAGCATGGGTCACCAAATGGCGGCCCGTGGGCCGCATACGGCCCACCAACACATTTTATCCGGCCCGCAGACAAAAAATAAATAACACATATTACGACAAAATTATATGTGTTATAATTGTAAATTATTATTTTTGTTTAATATTATTAGTTTTTATATAATGTAAATATGTACTTAGGATCTTGATGGCCCGCGAAAATTTTTTAGATTCCTTATGTGGCCCTTCAAAAATATTAATTGGTGACCCCTGGCATAGAGGATATATTCAATTGAAAAAAAAGCGGGTAAGTGAGTATCGCTCTGCTGTACATTAGGGGGTGGGATGGACCTTGGACTAGGGAAGGTTAAATTTGAATGCAATGATAGGTATCATTGTATACGAAAAACGATTCTGAACGGAGATGATTTGTCAGTCTAGGATATATAATACTTAAATATTGTAATATATTCTACTTTGAAACTAATTCAAACATTTAAGTAAAAGTTTCAAGATCTTACGTTTAGTAATTTTTTAAAAATAACAAAAATCGAAAATTATTTATTAGTAAAAAGTTATTTTACACGTGTATTTTTAATTTCAAATTAAAATTAAAACTTTAAACACTCGTAAAATTTTTTCAATTGAACAATCCTCAAACTTTTTTATAATTATTCTAAAAATAACTTATGGACTGCATAGTATTAAATTTTTATTTATAATTAAATTCTTAGCTTTTGATAGAAAAATATTTATAAATTTTTAACTACCAAATAGTGAAAAATATTCATGATTTTGACGAATTTTTGTCAATATTTGTACTTCAAATGCTAATAAAAAAAAATTGTGCCGATGTATTTTTATAATTTTTGAATGAGAGTTAGAACAAGTTATGTGGACCCTTCAATTAAATTTTCAAGTAATTTGTCCCAGCTAAATTTTTTTTATCAACATTTATAAAAAAAAAATAAAAAAAAATTGAAAATTTCAATTGTCTATAAATAGCTCAAAAAAAGTCAAAATGTTTTGAAAATCAAATCACATAAAGAAAATGCCAATATAAATAACTGGTAAAATTTTCAAGTATTTACGACTTATACTGTTTGAATAACAACAAATATCAAAAATCGTTTGAGGCTAAACCGTTATTTAACGCGGTTTTGTAAAAATTTAAATTTCAAACACTCATTAAAATTTTTTTGTCTGAATCCAGTAGAGTTTTTTTTTACAGATAATTGAAGAAAAAATGTATGGAGAACCTTGTATCAAATTTTCAAAATTTAGTTATAAAAGTAAAAAATTTTACGAATTTTCAACCACAAATTACTTGCCAATTTTCGCAATTTTGACATATTTCGTGTAAATTCGAACTTTAAGCACTTATAAAAAAAAATTGTGACTAACGATTTCGGATTTTTTTTTATCACTTTAAGAAACACTTATAAGAAACCTTGTATTAAATTTTCAAGATTTTCTGGCCGGCCAAAAAATTTTTTATCGTTATTTAAAAAAAAAATACTAAAAAAAATTAAAAATTTCAATTGTCTATAAAATAGCTCAAAAAAAGTCAAAATTCTTTGAAAATTTACCTATGTATACATATATGGAGAACGCTAATATAAACATTTGGTGAAAGTTTCAAGTATTTTCATCTATTAGTTTTTGAGTTATAGCAAAATAAAAAATTCGATTTTGTCGAAAACTGGTTTTTGCGTAAAAAATCCCGTTTTTCCGTAATTTTTTTTATGTTTTTCCCGACTCATTTAAAAAATATTGAAAAATTTTGACTCAAAGTAACAACTAGATTCGATTTCCTTTTCAAAGAGGGGCTGAAGTCCAAAATCGAAGCATTTTTACTGCTCCAAATGTTGTCGTCAGACACAAAAAAAAAAAAAAAAAAATAAAAAAAAAAATAAAAAAAAAAAACACACATCATTGTAAAATCAATACATTCATCACTCCGTTCAGAATCTAAAAATTTCAACTGGGAAATACTTACCGATTATATTTTTATAAAATGATTTTGATGTTCTATGTTTATTTCTGTTTGTAATGATAGTCAAACAATCTGATAATGACACATTTTATGGAAATTTAAAAACATACTTATGTCGATCTTCCAAAGGATTAATCACCAGTATCTTTTCTCGATTTTCAGCTTTGACAAAATATAATTTATTTTATTTTATTGGATTTAATGGAATAATTAAACAACGATTAATTGAATCATTTTGTACTTGACACGCCAATTCACAGTGTACTAAACCATAATATGTACAATTTTCAGCAACTGTCGGCAATAAATGGTGTTTCACCAATCACCAGTAATGGATGATTAATGTCAAAGAGATCAACGTCAAAAGAATGTAGGCTACAGTATGATGACAAATTGTTGTTATCCGTAATCCGAACCAAAAGTTGCCAAATTGAAGATGGAAGTGATAACCATGAACAATTTGTGGAAAGTTTTATTGCAAAAATATATTCACTTTGGCAAGTTCCTAATTTGACGGCTTTAGCACCTACATTTGAAATATTTTAATATTTTATTGAAATAAGTAAATAAAATTGAATAAACAATATAACCTGAATAGTGAATATATTAAAAGGTTTAATGAACAATGTTGAGCAACTGAATCTTTGCGAGCAACAATAGATACTGCATTTATGTATTTTTTCATATTATCATGTTGCTCTTCTAAAGATTCTATATTCTTACAAAGAACTTTTATGTTTTCTAAAGTTGATTTTTCATTACATTTAAATTTGAGTTATTCTTCTTGAGTGATCACTTCATGTTTAGCAGATAATTTATACACTTTATTTAATCGAGTCATTGCAATAATGTTATTGGACTGAAATAGGCTTAATGAATTAACTCCTAAAATATAAATATTTAACAACGGGATAAGATACTATTAATACAGAAATTTAAAACTAAAATAATACCTTTCAACAGAGTTACCACTTGTTTGTCTATTTTAGAAAATTGCTTATCCAATGTAATAAGAAATAAATTAACACCATCACTTACAATCACTGTATGGTCGACAATATATGTAGCAACTGTTTTTGTAACTGCCAAGTAAATGAATGTTGAATCAATATTTTCAATACAATGAACGACTGTAAGAATTCTATCGGATGACACCAACAGCATTTTTTTTGATTCTAAAACATTGACAAAATTATAATAATTTAAAAAATAAATAAAGTTAATCCCCAAAATTATTACCAAAATCGGAAAATTGTATGTGTAGAATTTTTTGTGGATTATTTAATAATTATGAAACATTTTTATTGACCACATTAGATGTTGTACAATATATATTACACTATTCTGTTGCTATTAAGAAAATGTCTAGACTATCAATTACATTTAATTCAAAAAGTTCTCTTGCTCTTTGGCTGCTGAACCAATCCCTCCAATTACAAGATATAAACGAAGTAACTAATTGTACATAAAATTATTATTGTTAGTATTTGAACATCTTTTTTATTTTATTACCGATTTCTGAGATCTAATTTGTTTTTTTACATTTATAGAATTATCCATTCTCCCTTTGCTATTATTAGAGCAATTCCATCTGAATAGCAAGTTGTTCCTAAAACTTCACATTGACACTTTTGAGAGTAGAAGGGTTTCCATTCATAATTGCATGATAGTGGCTGTTGAATAACTTGAACAGACCCAGAACAATCAAATAAGTCTGGAGAATCCCTAAAATATTAAATTAAAATAAATTTATATCAAGGAATTTGCAGCAAATAAATTACCGTTGAATTTGTTTCAGATGATAAATAGATCCAATTTTATCAACACAATACATTTTTGAATTAAAGGTCAATATTGATATTATTGGATAACTTATTGGCACAATCTAGTCAAAATAAAAAAAGCGGGTAAGTGGGTATCGCTCTGCTGTATATTAGGGGGTGGGGTGGACCTCAGACTATGGTAGGTTAAATTTGAATGCAATGATAGGTATCATTGTATACGAAAAACGATTCTGAACGAAGATGATTTGTCAGTTTAGGATATATTATATTTAAATATTGTCATATATTCTATTTTGAAACAAATAGAATAGTTACTATATGTTACTATATAGTTACTTTATAGTATCTGTTTATTAATAAAAAAAGTATTTGGCAGCATACGCATAATGAGAGTATGAATATACCTCAAGCACCCCCTTAAGCCTGGATTTAACACAAGGGTACTTATAATTACTTAATGTAAATTCAAAATAAGAACTTTGAAGTGTTCGTGTTTTTTTGCAAATACCTAATTAAGGTGGGTACATATTTTCAAAGTTCTGTGACAGTTCATGATACGATATGCACTTATCACTTGCTCTCTATATATATTTAATTATGTATATGTGCATTGTATAAGTATAAATAGTATAATAGTATTAAAAATGTGTGTACAATAATTTCAGCAAAAGAGCAAAGCCCTTAAAGTTAGGTACACATGTTGAGGAAATTCTCAAAGAAAGGGATCGTCACCATACCTACGCCCGGGAATAATTTGATAATTTTGTCATTTTCAGTATAACTAGTATAACTACTACAGTAGGTACGTGTATACTTAATCGTGTACCGTATTTTTCGTGGTTGCATTGAATATTCGTGTTTAAACAATAATATAATTATTATAATTTTACTTATATTATAACGTATAAGTATAATCATAAATAAAAAGCGGGTAAGTGAGTATCGCTCTGCTGTACATTAGGGGGTGGGGTGGACTTCGGACTAGGGTAGGTTAAATTCGAATGCAATGATAGGTATCATTGTATACGAAAAACGATTCTGAACGGAATGATTTGTCAGTGTGGAATATATTATATTTAAACATTTAAATATTGTCATATATTCTATTTTGTAACAAATTCAAACATTTAAGTAAAAGTTTCAAGATCTTACGTTTAGTAATTTTTTAAAAATAACAAAAATCGAAAATTATTTAGTAGTAAAACGTTATTTTACACGTGTAAACAAGTGAACTTTAAACACTAGTAAAATTTTTTAAATTGAATAATCCTCAAACTTTTTTATAATTATTTTAAGCTTAACTTATAGACAGCATAGTATTAAATTTTCAATTCTTAGCTTTTGATAGTAAAATATTTATAAATTTTTAACTACCAAATAGTGAAAAATATTCATGATTTTGACGAATTTTTGTCAATATTTGAACTTCAAATGCTAATAAAAAAAAATTGTGCCTATGTATTTTTATAATTTTTAAATGAGAGTTAGAACAAGTTATGTGGACCCTTCTATTAAATTTTCAAGTAATTTGTCTTAGCTAAATTTTTTTTATCAACATTTATAAAAAAAAAATAAAAAAAAATTGATTATTTCAAATGCCTATAAATAGCTCAAAAAAAGTCAAAATATTTTGAAAATCAAATCACGTAAAGAATATGGCAATCTAAATAACTGGTAAAATTTTCAAGTATTTACGACTTATACTATTTGAATAACAACAAATATCAAAATTCGTTTGAGGCTAAACCGTTATTTAACGCGGTTTTGTAAAAATTTAAATTTCAAACACTCATAAAAATTTTTTGTCTGAATCCAGTAGAGTTTTTTTTACAGATAATTGAAGAAAAATGTATGGAGAACCTTGTATCAAATTTTCAAATTTTAGTTATAAAAGTAAAAAATTTTACGAATTTTCAACCACAAAATTACTTGCCAATTTTCGCAATTTTGACATATTTCGTGTAAATTCGAACTTTAAGCACTTATAAAAAAAAATTGTGACTAACGATTTCGGATTTTTTTTTATCACTTTAAGAACAACTTATAAGAAACCTTGTATTAAATTTTCAAGATTTTCTGGCCGGCCAAACAATTTTTATCGTTATTTTAAAAAAAAATACTAAAAAAAATTAAAAATTTCAATTGTCTATAAATAACTTAAAAAAATACTTTGAAAATTTAACTGTGTATGGAGAACGCTAATATAAACATTTGGTGAAAATTTCAAGTGTTTACATCGATTAATTTTTGAGTTATAGCAAAATAAAAAATTCGATTTTTTTGAAAACTGTTGGAAAATGTTTACTTTTCACCTCTATAATGCACCAAAGATATCCACTTTGCCATCGGAAACCACCCCCAAAGTTTGAAATTGAAGCATTATTTCGACTAGTTATGCTGTACACAGACACAAAAACAAAAAAACAAAAAAAAACACATCATTGTAAAATCAATACATTCATCACTCCGTTCAGAATCTAAAATGGAGAAGTCAGATGGCGGCTATTGGTGGAGTGAGTTGTTTAAAAATGTGCGTGAAGAAACCACGGACTAATATATATATATATATATATTATATATTATATATATATTATATCTTAGTCCGTGGAAGAAACGTAAGATACATAGTTATACGATTTTTGATATTTGTTGTTATTCAAACAGTTATAAGTCGTAAATACTTGAAAATTTCACCAGTTATTAAGATTGCCATTTTCTTTACGTGATTTGATTTTCAAAATATTTTGACTTTTTTTGAGCTATTAAATTGTCTATTAAATTTTCAATTCTTAGCTTTTGATAGTAAAATATTTATAAATTTTTAACTACCAAATAGTGAAAAATATTTATAAATTTTATCTACCAAATAGTGAAAAATATTCATGATTTTGACGAATTTTTGTCAATATTTGAATTTCAAATGCTAATAAAAAAAAATTGTGCCTATATATTTTTATAACTTTTGAATGAGAGTTTGAACAAAGTTATGTGGACCCTTCAATTAAATTTTCAAATAATTTGTCCCAGCTAAATTTTTTTTATCAACATTTATAGAAAAAAAAAAATTTAAAAAAATTTAAAATTTCAATTGTCTATAAAATAAAATATTAAATAAAAATAAAAAACAATTGAAATTTTCAATTTTTTTAAATTTTTTTTTTAAAAATGTTGATAAAAAAAATTTAGCTGGGACAAATTATTTGAAAATTTAATTGAAGGGTCCACATAACTTTGTTCAAACTCTCATTCAAAAATTATAAAAATATATAGGCACAATTTTTTTTTATTAGCATTTGAAATTCAAATATTGACAAAAGTTCGTCAAAATCATGAATATTTTTCACTATTTGGTAGTTAAAATTTATAAATATTTTTCACTATTTGGTAGTTAAAAATTTATAAATATTTTACTATCAAAAGCTAAGAATTGAAAATTTAATACTATGCTGTCCATAAGTTAAGCTTAGAATAATTATAAAAAAGTTTGAGGATTATTAAATTTAAAAAATTTTACGAGTGTTTAAAGTTTTAATTTTAATTTGAAATCAAAAATACACGTGTAAAATAACATTTTACTACTAAATAATTTTCGATTTTTGTTATTTTTAAAAAGTTACTAAACGTAAGATCTTGAAGCTTTTACTTAAATGTTTGAATTTGTTTCAAAATAGAATATATGACAATATTTAAATATAATATATCCCATACTGACAAATCATTCCGTTCAGAATCGTTTTTCGTATACAATGATACCTATCATTGCATTCAAATTTAACCTACCCTAGTCCGAGGTCCACCCCACCCCCTAATGTACAGCAGAGCGATACTCACTTACCCGCTTTTTTTTTTTTTTTAATTAATTGTTCTTCTATTAATCTATTGGTCAACAGTCAACACAATTACGAACTCATATGTGTAAAACATTTAAAACGTCTATAGAATATAGTAGAATATGAATATCTATACCTACTTATATTAATTATTCGTAAGGAAATAATGCTATAATCTTAATAATATGAAACGAAGCCTCGTAAAGTCGTAAATATACGACTTATACTAATATAAACTATAGGTACCTGTAATTTTTAGTTTTTTTATAAGAGGGTATTATAATAAATATAAATTAAGACAAATCCGTTCAAGTAAATTTTAGCTTGATCCAAAATGAATATCCCCAACTCCAGACTAACGAAAAGCTAATCCCAATCCATCCCTCAACAACATATTATTTGGGTTTCATTTTCATCCTAGACAACTTTGGACTCACCACATAAAATGTAAACGTATTACGTAAACATGCAAATTATCATCTTCATCTCAAAAACACTCCTCAAATCCAAAATGTGTTTCAAATATAAAACTTCAATTTATAAAACTTCGATTAGACCAATTTGGTCTTATGGCTTTCAAATTTGGGGCCCTACCAAACTTTTTAACACACGCCCACTCACTGTTTGGAGCTCACTGGTTTGTTATAAATTAACCTCTCCATAATAAAGACCTCCAAATTCCCACAGTCACGAAACTTGTTAAAATGTATTAGGTTTAGGTATAAAAATGTTCACACTAAATAATCAAACCATCCCAATTTCCTTATCAAATATATGTCTTCCTTTTCCCTTACCGATAATTTTCAATAATGTCTTAAACGTAACTGGCTAAGAGATCTATACTTAAATTAAAATTTTAAAAAAACCGTGAACAATTTAATACGAAATTCTGAGATATGGTTGGTGAACGGCTCCGTCCCCAAGTTTTTAATGTGTGCTTTATTTTTATTTTTACTAGCTATTAAATTTGTTTGTTTTAGTTAACAGAGAATAGCGTAATTACGAGGGGGGATTTGGTGTCGTATCCCACCCATGATCATTTTTTTAAAGACTGGTTAACTACATTTCTATTTATTAATTTAACAATACATATTATCCTAGATTATTGAATATTTTGTAATTATTTCTTTCCGTGTCACACATACGTATATACATAAATACATTTATTATACTGAAAGAAGATGCTTATGATAAATACAATTTTTTTTTGGGGGGGGGTTGCTTAGATAAATTACAAAAATATTTCTTCCCCCTCTACAAAAATGATCAGATTACGTCACTATTAACAAAGTGTACATAAAATTAAATAAATAAATAAATAAATAAAACACTTCAACAGTAATTAATTTAGTTCAAATGTTTTCCATGTACCGAATTACTATCATTTAATGAATAGAAAATTAAATATTGGAAATTTATTTTTTATTGGTTATGCAATAATTTCGTTAGGTTTTTTTCAGGTAAAAAAGCCAAAAGGTAACAGTTCATTACGGCCATGAAGTTGGCCCACCGACATCTTACAATCCATACAAAATCTATGCCAAAATTTCGCGAATAATTTGCTAGAATTTGCGAGTCCATTCTCGGAATTGGCTAGTCATAAACTTTTAAAGCAAGTTTTTCACGTAAGTGGTCCATTCTGTAACCAAAAAATATAAAAATATTTTAACACATTTTTTATCTATAATTGTATTAATTTCAAATTTCGACGAAATGACATAAGAATAACGATTTTAATCATTTTGTTGTTATTTAAAAATATCATTCATGGGTATATGAATTTTTTACAGTAGGTATATTATTATATTTTATACACGTAATGACATTTGGAAAAAACTAATTTAACATACCTATACCGATATGAATTGTTTTGAGTTAGGTGGGTGGGCCGACTTCAGAACTTTGAAAGCTCATATCTGGGATTTTGAGGACTAGCAAAATCCGGGAGTGGACTCGCAAATACTAGCAAATTAAGACGAAAGTTTTGATACCGATTTGGTTTGTTTTGAGTAAGGTGGGTGGGCTACCTGAAGTTGGCCCACCCTTGAATATGGGAGGAAGGAATGACTAGCAAATTCTGAGAATGGACTCGCAAATTCTAGCAAATTATTCGCGAAATTTTGGCATAGATTTTGAATGGATTGTGCGGTGGGCCAACTTCATGGCCGTCAGTTCATTATATTATATGACCTTTTGCCTATGATGACTTATGCCTATTATTGCTAATTGTTTTTTATTGATTGGCGATTGCTAAGAAATGATAATCAATACTATAGCACATTCAATCGGCAATGTTCATAGTTCATTATGTACATTTTAGTATATTTTTCATCACTATATGGTGTAATATAAATCATACAATCTTTCTCCATATTCCATAAAATAATAAAATATATAAATAATCAGCAATACGACTTTAATAAATATTTAGATTTAAAAAGTTTAATTTTTAATTATTCTTAAACTATATTGTATAATACACAGTTTATATATACGAGGTATATCGTATATACTTAATACTTATTATCTATAGTCAATAACGTATCCAGAATTTTAGTAGGTACCTACCTATCACAGGTCAACGTAGATTACTAGTCCATCACCTGTACCTATATAATCAACCAACTACGCATTATTAATTATTGGCAATTTGCGATTTCATTCATTTACTAAGAAATTTCAAATTTTGATATTAAAAATATAAAATAACTAATTTGCAATACAAACTGAAATAAAAACAGCAACTATGATTTGCTTTTGCAATTTAATTATAATGTGCATTAATTACATTTTAATTGTCATAAGTAGGTATCACATACTTACTGACAAACTTTTCAAATGTGTACTGCCTTCAACTAACGGGTCAATTTGCCAGGTCTTATGGTATTGAAAGTAATTTTAACTTGAGTATATTTATAGCCACATAGCCACATAGGTATACTCATATACCAAAGTAAGAATTAGGTATTCCATTAACAAATTGTTAGGAATATCATATTATACAGTACATGTATAAATTATACTGTGTATGTACCTACTTTTTAGGAACCTATACTAATTTTTGTATTTATTAATTTTTCAATTTCGAAATTTGACATTTTAATATAAATAGGTACCCTAAGTAAGACTGACCATTACTGCGTAAAAGTTAAAAAGTAAAGTTTACATGAAAGCTAACTTGGTTGTCAATGTTGTGATAACAATTTATATATTTTATATTTTTTTTTTTTAATAAATAGGTACCTAACTTTTACTTTAACAAGTTAACTTAGTTCTATGATATGCAGTTATTAATTAGTTAACTAATTTAAAAATTTCTAAATCAACTATTAGTCATGTTGGATTCATTTTATTTTATTATAAAGCTCATGGATTTAAAATATATCTATTTTGTTTTAAACAAATTATTGTTTTTAAAATAAATAAATAATTATAAATATTAATGATATTATATAAGTTTTATTTAAAATATTCTAATTTGTACTTTTTTTCCTACCATCATGTTATACATCGTGATTCTTTTATCATAAAACACTCATTATTTCAAAAAGTATTCATGTTTTTGAAAACATTTTTTTACATAGTTTCAAGTTGTTAAAAACAATATTTTTATTAAAAATTATATTTTTAAATATTTTTATCCTTATATTCTTTTTAAGTTTTTTACTTTTTTGAATGACAACATAGTTTTAATTTCATATTCTAAAGGCCAAAGCAGAATATTTTTCAGAGTATTTTGATACATCAAAAATGAATTTAGGGCAAGTAGTTTATGAGTTATATTATGTATTTAAAGTTTTGATAATTGATAAGCAGAGTGGAGTGTTACGGGGTTACCCGCAAAATGTTTGTCCACTCGCTTGTCTAAACTTTAAATAAGTATAACTCATAAACTACTCGCCCTAAATTCAATTTTTATGTATCAAAATACTCTGAAAATTATTCTGCTTTGGAATATGAAATTAAAACTCTATGTCGTCATTCAAAAAAATATTTTCAAAAACATGAATACTTTTTGAAATAATGAGTGTTTTATGATAATCACCTCGTATAGGTAACCTATAGGTATTTACTTCCAAAGTTTCAATTGTTGAGGGTTTTTATGAAACAAGTCTTGATTTAATAAAACTATTTAGATTCCTATGTGTAGAAAATGTTAACATTAACATTGTACAAAAATAATGACGGAGATAATAAATACAACAAAATAAGATTGATCTTTAAAACTTAAAAATAAAGGAGGAATAGTGTTATGAAATGATTGAAATAAAAAAACTATGTGATAAAGTCATACTAATATATAACATTGTGAATAAGAATGAGTTTTAACAAAAAAATGAGTACTAAAAGTTAAAATAGTAAGTAACTTAGAAAATTCCCATTTTAATTTTGATTCAGATGAATAAAAATTATTAAAATAATCATCAGCTCATAGTCTCATACTTAAATTGTTTATAATGTCATTAAACTAAGACATTAGGACATTTAAATTTCATAAAATATGGTATTTTTTTTTTTAATCAAATTTTGATCATTTAAGTGAAAGCTGTGGAATTTTATGTTTTACTTGTAAGTTGTACAGTTTGTTTTTGGAACAAGTGCTTTGTATGTGGGATATTAATTTTCATTGTTAGAAACTTAAGTGATCATCCATCCTAGAACTAGTAACGTCACATCATGCCCCAATATGATGTTAAAATATATAAATATATCAAAATTAATTATTATAGAACTTCATAATTAAAAGAATTTGTATAGATATTATTATATTAAACACCTGCAAACCAAGATGGCCCGACTTGGTCCTCGAAAGGCCCAGCTAGTCTGAGTGCACCGGGCCGGGTGTTAAAAAAAATATAAAAGGCCGTGATGGACTTGAACCAAGGCTGGATGGGGTTTTTTAAAAAAAATTTACATCACGCCTAGG
The DNA here is from genome assembly GCA_020882235.1 of Schizaphis graminum. Lineage (NCBI taxonomy): Eukaryota > Metazoa > Arthropoda > Insecta > Hemiptera > Aphididae > Schizaphis > Schizaphis graminum. The sequence continues at coordinate 54,946,360 of CM037032.1, forward strand.
CATTTTTTGTATGACAAATAATTATTATTTAAAACTAAAATGATAAGTTTACAGTTCGATGTTGGATTAATCTAAAATAACCAACCGGACCGGGTTTATAAAAAATATCCTTGGACCGGACTGGGCTTTTTTTTCACACCATTTTTTGGACTTGGCTTGGCTGGGCTTTAGAAAAAAATTGAAGGACCAGGTTGGGCCATACATGTATGACACTTGAAGGTCTGAAGTAAATAATATGCATTCTAAGAAAATTTCCCCCCGTATATTGTTTATTCTGATTATAGAGTTGGAAGTCCTTATTGTAGACAAATTGACAGTAAACTAATAATATTATTTATTATTGCTATAAAATGTTCCACTTTGCAATAATAAATTTTAAAATGTTTGTCAATAATTTAGAATAAGTTTTGCATATGGTTATTTAGGAGGAAATGTTTAATTAAAAATAAATGGTATATTAGTAAATATATCATATATTAAATTTCAAGATCTAGTGTTTATTTCATATCTCAACGGTATTGAAAATTATTATTTAATTAGTATACAAGATAATACTCATAATTATATTAAGAAACAAAGATACTTTAAAACAAATCAATCAACGTAATTTGTAAAAGAAAATCATATTTATACTTTGTAAGGAAAAGATAAGTAAGACTAAAAGCAGTCTAAACATTTATAGATGGCAATATTACACGATATAAATTGAATTTATTTTGAGCTCAGCATTAAAACACATCTGTGACACAAATCCATTTTATGATTTTTCTTCTTGTTTTTTTAGTTGTTTTTCTCTCATTCTATCAGCATCTCTAAAAATAAAACAATTCTATTAGTACATATTTTAATAGTCTAGGTACTAAATTTTTACAAAATTAAACATTGATAAGTAATATATTAAGGTATCAATTATGATTTTAAAATTAGAAATACAATAAACTAAAATAAATTGTTCACATTGTTTATCTAACACATAATTATTTTAATATTTTATAGTTACTACAATATGGTCAGTGTTTGTCTTAACCAATTTAAAATTATGCCAAATAAAAAATAAAAATTCTCACTACTCAGAATCTAAAAAAATTATAGAAATCTTGTTTTTAATTTAATACTTGGAAATATAATTAAATTTAATGTAAAAATAAAATTGTTATTATAATATCGTTTAAATAAATTAAAATTTTAGAGAAGCGTGGGGGCTATTAAACCAGTTTTAAAAATGTACCAACTGGCACAGAATATACCACTTCCTTTCAATATCAATAATGATGCTAATTAATAAATAATAACTAGAAATTTGTTAAGATTTGATAATTTATATACATGAAAAATCTCTAAAATGTATTCTGAGAATGATTATGAATAGTTAATTAATAACGAATAAATAAAAATTATAATATAAAATATAAATGTTACATACATTATATTTATAATTAATTAATAAATATAAAGTTAAAATCATTAATTTACAAAAAAGAAATCATAATAAAAAAAGTAATTTTGTACAATATACCTAACCACATATTAAAAACAATTAATTGTTTTTTTTCATTTAACACTTGTCACTTTGTCAGTAAACAATAAAATGCTAGGACATTTAGTAGCAACAATTTAGGGTCATATCTCCCCTCTCAAAGAAATTCTAAACATGCTAATGTTAAATGAGTATTAAAATATAAAATTTCATTATTGCAGTAAGTAAAGTGCACCTAGTTATTATCTACCTTTGTTTTCTTTGTTCCAATGTCAAACCCTGATTTGAACCCTTGTCCGAAATTCCTTTTTTTTTTGCTTGTTCCTGCTGTTTCTTTTGATTCTTTTCTCGCGCAAGATCTCTAGCATTACCTCCTAGAAAACAAAATTAAAACAATTATATTAAAGCTCTATAAACTGACAAAAAATTTAAAATTTGAATGATACTTACTCGCCATTTCTTATCCGAGATTGGTAATTATTATTTACAAGGCTTCACAATCCACTACAAAAATGCGACTATGTGTTCGTAACTTTGTAAGATCCTCGAGTGACTGGAGGAAATAATTATACCGTACAATAAAAATTCAGGAATCTATTGATATTTATAATATCGTAAGACTGAAAACAATTTAATTTGAAATAAAGGTATAACGAGGTATGACATTTAAGAAACTCACAGTACTCACAAATACTATAAATGACAATACGGGACAACTAGTGTCAAAAATCGCGACAAAAGTATGCCCCCTGATAAAGCAGCTAACGCGCTCTAGGATTGTAATTTGTAATATTCAGCTATATAGGTAACAGAAAAATTTGATCAGCTGTAAAACATAAAATACATATTACATAATATTTTTATATTTAACAGTTATTATATAATATAATATACAATAAATTTATTTACAAAAAATATTCATATTTCATACAACTATACAAGTAAAATAGGGTACTACTTACCTTGATACTTACATTATTATTCATATTATTATAAATGCATTATTTTTTTTAATTTTTTACTTTTCACTTGTTTAAAAATTGGTGTATTATTACATTTTTTTATAAAAGAATTTATAGTTACATTCAAAATTTTATCAATAAATAAAAATCTACAATTTTGACAAATGTTTGGACATATTTTTATATAACAATCAATCTTAGCCAACATTCTACTCTTTATACCATGTTTGTTGTCTATCAATAATTTTTCTATATTATTATTGAAAAGACAAACTATTTTTTCAACAAATTTTGAAGTGCCTGGAAGTGGTAAAAGTAAGTTACATTCTTCGTATTCTTTCATAGTTATAAAATTGTTTTTCATTGTCATTAATTGATCTTTATCCTTTGTAGCCAGTTCATTTACACATTCTGTGTGGCTTAATTTTGAACAAGCCCAACCAGCTATGTAAGCTATAGAATTTTCTTCATGAATACCCAACTGTATAAATTTTATGTTCATGTCACTTAAATTATCATCAAACCTGGAATCTATATCATCAGGTGAAGAAATATTTACTTCTTTTTGTTGAAATTCAAATTTAAACTTTTTTTTATTTTTAAGTAAATCAGCACAGCTAATTAAAAATGCACATGCATCAACCTCACAATTTCCATTAACGGGAGGCATAAGAAGTTGTTGAGCAATGCACATTCGTATTGCAGAATGAAACTTGGAGGAGTCTGGTGTGATGTTATTACCTCCTTTTGCACGAATCACCGAAAACAAACTTTCAAGGCAATCTTGAGTTAAGCGTCTTACTAAAAGGTACTCAAAATTAAAATTTTCATGTAAATCTTGATATAAATGTTTTAAACATATTATATTTGCAATCCATCCTGTGATGCACGGAGGTTGTTTATTCATTGCATTTTTTATTTCCAATTCATTAAAAAATTGTAGTGCTTCATTTAATATTTTCCAATGGATTGTATTTTCAGATAGAGGTCTGCGAAATACTTTGCATTCATCAAATGTGACGCTGTTAAACACATCAAATAAATTATCTAATAGCTTGATAAATTTTGCAGTATAGGCTGCTTTGGAACAAAGTTGATTATTTGATACAAGTGTTAAGATTGCAGAGCTTACAGTGTGACTAAAAGTCTGTGCTGCCAAACATACACGCATTGGAGAAAATGGAGGCAACTTGATATGTATTTCTTTAAGCTTTGGGGCTAGTCTTGGCACTTTATCTTTATCAAGATTATAAAAAGCTACAATATCTGTCCATGAGTATATTTCGTTTTGATGCTTGAAGTCATACTTTTTAAAATTATTTCTAACCGATTTTAAAAGGTGAGGTGTATCGTACATAAAGAATATTTTATTATCTTCATAAATTATCCATGGTTCATTTTTTGTCACGCCAAGTAGTTTTCTTAATTGTTGATTATTTGTACCTTGGTCGCAAATAATGACTTTTGGAATAAGATTTATTGAATATATTTTGTGAATTGTACTTGATATAATAGTTTTAAGTTTAACTCCTGATATAGGTCCATTTGAAAGAAAGTAACCAATCACTTGTTTCCATGAATGTTTTATACCTTTTAACATTATAACTAAGGCTTGATTACATTGTAAAATACTTTTTGAATCAATAAAATTTGCTAAATTGCCAAAATCTTCATAACCCGAAAACATATCGTTTTGGGAATTGTAGGATATAAATTGTTTTATTGACATTTCATCAAAAACTATTGAGACAGCTCTATCTGATAGTGGTGAAGATGATAATTTAAATTTAAGCACTTCTAAAATGTTTTCATTTATGCCACAAGCTAGATTTAAATTTTGGAGCCATCGCCTAAGTGATCTTACTGTAGGTAAACATAAAAATTTTCTCATGAATGTATAGCCTTTAGGAGAGTTATAATATAAACTCAAAGCAAACTTTTTTTCATCCTCTTTAAATCGCCATGATTTTTTTTTTAAACTCATTAGTCTCATCTGTGTTTTTAACAAAAAATTATTATTTGTCTTTTCTACCATAATTTTAGTTTTGTTACTATTTTTTGTTTTTAAATTTTGTATTTGTTTATTTTTAGTGTGAATCATTTTTTGGTAAACTCGTATCTTTGCTTTTAATTTAGTTATTTTTTTTTGAAGTTCTGAATTATTTTGCGTATCTGATAATAAGTTACCTGTAAATAAACATTGAAGTTTATTTGATTCAACTATCTTATAAAATATATTGATCCATTGTTTATTTTTTTAAATCAAATCAAAATTGTTATGTGATTATTTATTTGGCCACTGTAGATAACCAAAAAAAATTAATGATGTATTTCTTTTTTTTTTTTTGTTATTCAATATAAGTGAATCATTAATTTAAATAATTTATTTAAAAATATTTTTTGAATTGATACTAAATTCTCAAACGGTACATTTCTAAAGTAAAAAAAAGAGGAAACTTACATTCAAGTAAATCTTCTGGTTTCATAGAATTTTTGTCAAAATTTAAAGAGCGTGGCATAAATTTTCTTTTATTACATTTTTTATTTACTGAAATTTTAAAAAGCTCTCTACCTGTAAAGTAAAATATTGTACAAGCTATTATAATAGTTAAAATTATTAGTATTGAAGTTAAATTAATAAATTTTACTACCGTTATCATTAGGATTTGGGTTTCGAGGGCTCCACCCAGGTTCTTTCCTCGCAAATTGATTTTCAGTATGGTCAATTTTAGCATTTGAGAGACTTTCAAGGTCTATTTGTTTTTCACTATGATCTAATGTAAATTAATATTGTATTGAATTGTTTAAAATTAAATTAAGTAAAAAAGTAATAAATCACGTATGCATATTTATTTTTTAAACATTTTAATTTCTTTACCAACTAATGATTTTTCAGGTAATGCTCCAGTAGTATCAGTAGTTGATTTATTCATATCTGGCGGTTGCCACGATGTTAATACAGGCACTGCCCATTTGTTTAGAATTTTCCTAATTGTAATCAAATAAGTAAGAAATTTTTTTAAATTTTTTTTAAATCAAATCAATATTACCGAACTCCGCTTGTATAATTACAATAATCTTCCTTTTGAAAATGTTCTGAACAAATGGTATAATTTTGTATTTTTTGTTTTCCATAATTATAATATTCATTTATTATTTTTTGGTTTTTACACTGATCAAGCCATAGTATGCAACTAAAGTAATAATATTTCAAAATAAATTTTTAATTAACTTAACTTAATAAACCTAATTTGGTTTTCCGTTAACTAAATTAAGTAATTATGCCATGTAGCCATTAGAATTATTTAAAAAATGCAACATGTTACTAAAATGTATTTTTTTACGATTCAATTAGGTATCTGATACACTCATAATTTATTGTTTTAATAAATTATTTATTCTAATTATTCATATTACTGGTTACAGAATAAATAATATTTTTGATCAATTATTTCTATGAAAGTATGAAATGTATAAAATTTTTAAAATCTTAATGAACTACTACAGGTTATATAATTGTATTTGTATACAATCTGTGATACCTCCTTAAAATGGTCAAAAAATCTCCTTATAGATATTTGACCATTATAGTACCTAAGTAATTAGAATAACTATACACTTACTAATTATCATCTGATGGAAATTTATGAAAACTTAAACCTCGATTTCGTCGGCTGTTATTTGTGCAACTCCAAAACGAACAACTTTTGTGTGAAGGCATTTTATTTTTTATTTTAAACTATTAATTTAATTTATGAAGGCCCATTACATAGAAGAGAGATATATGCTTTGTATCACATAATTATTACAAACATTTATGTTTGTAAAAATAAATGTTTATTTTTGTTATCGAATACTATTTATAGATATTTATATTTATAGATATTTATATTTATATTATATTTATAGAGTCCTTCCAATAAAACAGAGAGCGGGTGTTTTTTTATTCTGAACGAAGTGATGAATGTATTGATTTTACAATGATGTTTTTTTTTTTTTGTGTATTAGTGTAAAGCATAACTTATCGAAATAATGTTTTATTTTCAAAGTTTAGGGGTAGTTTCCTATAGCAAAGTGAATATCCTCGGTGCATTATAAAGGACAAAAGTAAAAATTTTCAAGTAGTTTTCAAAAAAAAATCGGGAAAACTGAAATTTTTACGCAAAACCAGTTTTCGACAAAATCGATTTTTTATATAGATATAACTCAAAAACTAATCAATGTAAATACTTGAAATTTTCACCAAATATTTATACTAAGTAGTGTTATCTATATACAGTTAAATTTTCAAAATATTTTGAATTTTTTTTTTAGGTATAATTCATAAAAAATTTTGTATAAGCACTATTATATTTATTTATTTATTTATTTATTTCATACAGAGTTAACTCCATTTACAAAAAAACACATCAGTATACTAAACTAAAATTAAAATAGCGTTACAATTTTTAATATATAAATAATAATAAACATTTTTAAAAAAATGTATAAAAATAATTCGACATATAATAATTAATAACATCAAAATTCACAATCATAATCATATCGATAGAACTTAATATTATATAATGTAGAAACATTAAGTAGCTAAAAGTTGAAAATTTAATATAAGATTTTCCATAAGTTTGGATTACATTGCTTACAATAATTAGGTATAAAAGAACTTAAATTTTGGTGTATTCTGATTCCAGGCTATTAAAACATAAATCACCTTTTTCACCAAGTACTTGAAATTATATCCTAGGCTGGCAAATCATCTCCGTCAGTACCGTATCTAGGCATTGGCAAGGTGGGCGGTAGCCAAGGGCGCAGTTTAAAATGATTGCGCTGGGGGCACAATTTTTATATTATATAGGTAAATACTAAAAATTATAATATTTTAAATCAGGGGCGTCATTTACGGTACGCAGGGTATACATTTGCGTACCTAAAATTCTAAATTGTTAATTTTGGCCCGCAAGGCATATCCACATGGCCCGCTCGGTCACATCACAATAATGTCAAATATGTTGAAAAATAAATAAATAGTGTCCTGCTCAATATTAATGCGTACAAAAAAAAAATTGAAATGACGTCCCTGTTTTAAATAATATTAATATTAAAATTATAGGCGCTTAGGGGGTATTAGCACCCCCAATTTTGTATATATATTATATAATAAATAATTCATTATAAATTTATAACATTGGTTGCCAAAGGCGCACATAAAGCTAGTTACGGCACTGATCTCCGTTCAGGATCGCTTTTCGTGTACAATAATTATGATACCTATCATTAGATTCAAATTTATTTTTTTCACCCTTTAGTAGAACCACTATTAACTTTTGATTTTCAAATGGAAATCCATATTTAAAGTGTACTAAATTAATAAGGTTATTTTTTTTTAATTTTATCGTTCGGATTATCATTTTTGTTAATTTTTAGCGAGGTATAGCTTTTTAAAATTGGGCAGTCTTCCTATTATTAAAATAATATGAAATTCAGTATTTGATACATAGAGCGCGTCCGAGTATTTTCAGGGGGCTATGTCGTCTACAATTATCATTGTTTGTCCCGTATTGTCATTTATAGTATTTGGTACTCACTAGTCACTAGTCACTACTCACTCCAAATGGGAAATACAAATACTAAAAAGCAATTAGCGAAATAGCAAATTCCAAAATGATAACAATTGGTTTGGTTTTGGTTAAAATATGGTCAATTGTACTTCAAATCTTCAATTGTTTAGTAGAACCACGGTTGTAGATAGTGGCAATACATAAACTCGCAATCCCAATGCTATTAAGAAAAAGTGGGAGACACGACCGTACATATTATTTTATAGGCACTGCCATTTTGATATTTTTCAGAATCAGCTGATGCTCATATCACTATCATACATTCACGATTCTCGGTTTAGTCGTTTTATATTTTTACCACGAAAAAAAACGTGATTTTTACATTCACAAATCGCAAGTCGAATGTACTACTATCTATATATATTACATTTTCAAAAATACTATTTTAAATTTTTCATAATTTTGTTCTTGAGTTATCAAATCTTCATATAATGGTTTAAAATTATTTCTGTACATAATAGTTTTAAACTTTTAAATACATAAAACATACATAATATAGTCTGCAGTTAAAGTAGCCTAGGAGAAAAATATTTTATGTTGGTAAATCGTATATTTTTTTATGATATTACCAAGTTATATATTATAAATTGTGATATCATTTTATAATTGAGTATGAGTTGTCATTGCCACTGTCTATAATAAATAATAATGTATTAATAAATGAAACCGACACAGTGCCTGATATTAGTGGTTTATTTTATATGTTTAAACTTTTAAGGCCTTAAGGGTTTAATACGTCTTTAAGTAGTTTAATTGTTCCGATATTTAAGTATTGAGTACATGATTTAATTTTTTTCGGATATATAAAATACATTATATAACTTGTTTCAAAATGAAAATATGAATAAAAGCTACAGGTGCCCCACATATGGCCTATTCACTTTAATATTAAATATACATAACAGATTAACTGAGTACAGCGATTTTTCTTGAAAAAATTTGATGTGTGCATTTAAGGCAAACCTCACAAACGATAGGAGGAACCGAGGAAGTCATAAACTGTATCTATGTGTTGGTGAACACTCTTGTCTCTTACAACTCAGGTTACAATAATTAGTATTTAGTATATAGTAAATAGTAATAGTAGGGCCCTAGTAATAGTAGTAGATTATGATCTACTATGGTGACTGGTGAAGTGGTGAGCATGGGCACAACCAATGTGACCAACTTATTATATTATACCCATTATACCATGGTTGTGTATCTACAAAGAAAAACGACGAGTATAAACCACGGACTAAGATATACAGGACTGGACACGACAAGGTTGGAGGGTGTGGGGGGTTGACTACGAAATGTTGTACAACAGGCGGTGTTCGGGGGGATATTTTCCTTTTAGCATTACTAGCGCTGTCTTAGTGGATACTTATGGAACTATCTATGATGATAATGTCATCTAGTTCCAAAAGTATCCACTAAGACGGCGCTAGTAATGCTAAAAGGAAAATATTCCCCCGAACACCGCCTGTTGTACAACATTTCGTAACCACAATATTCATCTCGTGTCCGACCAGTCCTGTATATCTTAGTCCGTGGTATAAACTATAAAATGACCAGATTTAGACCATGCGGATGTTATCAAATGTTTAGAATATTTTCAAAACATAAAAATTTAAATGATAAGAATTTAAAAGTTCAAAACTTCATATTCAATATTTCAAACGAAATTGTTACAAGTTTAACTTGCATGTTTTTAATTTTTATTAAATATATTAAAATTAAAGTAAATGTGTTTTGACCGAAATTTATTAAAGTTAATGTTTAAATAAATATCATGACGGCAACAAATCTAGAAAACATCATCTCGCGAGGTGATTACTTAATTATTAACAAAAACGAAACTTATTTAATTCATCAAATATCGAATAAAGCCATATTGAAGTTGGGCCGCGATGTTATCGACATGAAAGCTGCTATTGGACAATCATTTTCATCTACCTACAAACTAGAGCCAATTCCAGAAAAAAAAAGACATTACACATTGGTAATATGCAACGACAATCAGGCACGTAATCAATGGTCAACGAATGGTTGCGGTACCGATAACAAACTTATAACTGATGATAGTTCATCTCAGTTGTTGAGCACTGACGAAATAATAGCATTGAAAGAAAGTGGAGAAAGTGGGCAGAATATTGTTGAACGATTGTTAGAAAACAGTAAGACATTTCAACTAAAAACTGAATATGCTCAAGAAAAATACTTGAAAAAAAAAGCTAGGAAATACTGTGATTATTTAACTATATTTAAACCGACAATACGGCTTATTACAGATGTGTTGTACAAACAACAAACTCTTCCTAAAACTATAGCTTTAAGGTTTGATACATTAGCTCAGATATTATGTCGTGTGAATTTAGATCCTGGTGGTAAATATTTGCTATATGAGAATGGAAGTCAAGGATTATTACAAGCGGCACTTCTTAACCAACTGTACGATAATGGGTGTCTTGTTCATATATTCTCTTCAACATCTGAACAAAATGCATTAAGAGCAGTAAAGGCTATGAACTTTTCTGAAACTAAAATAAAACAAATGTTAACTGTGAATTTAGATGAAGTATTAAATACAAAAATTGAAGACAATATTCCAGAAGAAGAAAAAGATGAAGAAGATGTACCTAATTGTTCAGACGATAAAAAAAGGAAAAGTGATGAAGCATATACTCAAATAAAGAAAAAACATCGACCAATAACAAGTACAGATGGTTTAAATTTTTTAAAATCAAATAAATTTGATGGCTTAATTGTAGTCTGCAGAGAAGAACCAACTGAATTTGTTAAAACCCTTTTACCATATTTATCTTTGTCAAGACCTTTTGTCATATATTCAGCATATAGAGAAGTGTTAGTTACTATGTATGCTGAATTTAAGATGAGAAGAGATGTAGTGTTCCTTCGACTAACTGATAACTTTATGAGATATCATCAAGTCCTTCCAAATAGAACACATCCTGATGTCACAATGGATGATGGAGGTGGTTTTTTGTTTTCTGGATTATTTGTTGCCGGAAATAAATAATACAACTATAAATAATGTCATATTAATAAATGTTGTTATTTTTCCAACAAATATTTATTATTATTTATTAAAGTGTCCATTATTTCCTAGTTCCTACTTATATAAATAACCTATTCAAAAAAAAAAATGTACACATTTATTGTTACTGAATAATTTTAGTTTTCAGTTTTTATTTACAATACAATCATTACATATTTAACATTAGACTCGAAAATAACCCAACCTTTATATAAAATTTTCTTTTGAGTAATTGTACCTATATTTATGGTGTAAATTGGATTTAACTCTATGATGTATAATTTCAAATGTTCTATGTCTAACTTTTATAATAAAAACACTAGATACGCCATGGAACAACTAATATTATTTTGTTAAATAAACTAACAAATTTTATTTCTTAGAATTTCTACAAAAAAATTATTATAATGTATGATGTTAATATTTTTGAAAAGCTTCTTTTTATTTTGATAACAATTTGTCATAAGATTTATGGTCAATCGCTAAAAAATGATTTGGAAGAAAATGTAATTTGTGGACTTTCTCAGAAACAAATACATGAAGCAATGTCTTATTCTAAAAAACATTCATCGAAAGGTATTGCTAAAAATTCAGAATGCTTGGAAGAACAAAACATTGGCAATGATCACTGCTTAACAGAACAGATCAAATTGATCGAATGTCTTCAGAAAGAATACTTTTTGGCCAAAGGTAACTGTGAAATTAATATATGATTAATTTATATTAATAACCCTCTTCCTATTTAAATATAGGTAATAAATTATGTAAGATTAATAAACAATTAATAATTTACAATTAACAATTAAGTAGAGTACCTGAGTACACAATGTATTATGTAATAAAGCTAAAGCATAATATATAAATATTATGATTAACACTAAATAATAGCAGTAGGTAGTATACTATTATAGGGTAGTCTATAACCTAAATATATATGTGTTAGGTACATAAAGTATAATTATTAATTTTATTTATGGAAGTAAGAAATCATATAATATTGTTAATAATTATGAATCATGATTAATGAGCATGAATTATTAATTAAAACTAAAGTTATAAAATAATATTATACATCATGTTAAAGCTACGTATCGCATACAAACAAAACATTTTTGTTTCAAAAATTGCATTGCATTTTTTTTAGTGTAACTCAACCTAACCTGCATCTTATTGAGCTATATCTATACATAAATGACGACTTTTTTTTAAATGTCGATACATAATTTTTTGATTCGTCAAAAATTTTGAAAATTTAATACAAAATTCCTCATGAATAATTTTATGGTAATCAAAAAATATAAAACATATAAATTCAATTTTTTTTCTAAACGTTTTAATTTTAAATTTCGTGGAAATATTACATTTTTACAAAGAATAATAATTTTAGTTATTTAGTAATAATATAAAAATATCATTGGTGCATACTTGAAACTTTAAACAAATACTATTATATTTTATAGACTATAATTCGTATATTGTTATAATATTATATACCTACAATGATATTGTGTATAGTTATATCTTTTTAGGGATATCAGCTATTGAGTAGGTACCCAAACTTGCTTACTTTGAACACTGAAAAATACCCAATTGGCCAATTATACTACATTAATCAACAGATTCCAAATTTATATCATGCATACTTTTTTTTTATTAGGGGAGGGTGTAAGGTTTAAAAATGTACAGTGTAATCGGAGCTTATAACCTTAATTTCCAATATCTTTCCCTCTATATTCAGGGCCGTATTCAACTTTTTCGGGACTCCTTAAAAATAGGCTTAGGGCCAGGCCCGGGATATAATATGACCCGAGAAACCCGTCCTGAATCCAGCCCTGCCTATGTTCGATCCATCGATGTCTATTATACAAATTAATAATTATAATATGTCAATATCAATATATGAGCAATTAATTAACATAATTTACAGAACAAGGGAATGAGCTAACTGAAACTAATTTAGCGAAAAAGGACAAAAAACTCCAAGATATAATTAAGAAACGTAGCTTACAAAATATTATTGAAGGAAATGAAGCATTGGATATCATGGCTAGAGACTATGAAGAAATAATTGTGCAACATTTGCAATCTATTGATAATTTGATGAAAAAAACGATTTGTGTTGACGATATAAATAAATCGTTGACTAACACAAAAGTTGAACTAGTTACAGTACTACGACGGCAGATATTGAATAATAACATTGATAAAATAAATAGACTTGGCATATATTATAATTAATAATATTATGCTAAGTACATATTATATTATATATTTTATATATATTAGATAGGTTCATTTATTAGTTAGATAAATACTTTTCTAATAATATGAATTCAACACTGAGAAACATACAATTAAATAAATACTTTTTATTACGTGTTCAATACTTCAATGTTTAAATAATACAAAAATAATTGATACATTAATTTTAAATAATATATTAATTATTGGTTATTTACTTCCTACTTATTTATAATTTTTTGCTGGCCGACGTATAACGCGTAATTATAGCCTAAGGCTAAAAGAGTAAAAATTAAAATTAAAAAAAATACCCAAAATTCACATGTTAAGTATGGACTTATGTATATTTAATTCAACTCTGCAAATTGGATCTACACAAGAACTTCAGAAACAAATATTCAATAGGTAGTTTTATACAATACTATAAAATATTAAAATATAAATTAATTTGGTAAAACATAATAAATGTATTATTGTTCAATGTATTATAATAGGGTTATAGGAACTCCGAACTTACATAAGGTGATACGTTTGTGCCACGGAAGTAATGCGAGAGCAGTTCCCGGCTCCCGCGGTGCCATCGGTTCAAAAACAGGGGAAAAAAGGTAATAGGCATTATAGCCGGACCCCTGGACTCTCCCCCCAGTTAAGGCCTTGATCATTACTTATGACTTATATCTAATTTTTTTTATCGAGAGAATCAACAACTATCACATCTTTAAAATGGCATAAAAAATAAAAATAAACAGAAAGTACAAGGTATATTTACATGTCTTCCTTAATTCCTTCATAAAAATATATTTCTATAAATTACATTCTCTTCCAACATCAGAAGTAACATTATCTATTGATTTTATATTATTATAAAATCAATGGAAGTATTTATTTTCACAATTTTCAGGAAAATTATTCTTAATACAACCCCTCCAAAAAATATTTTTATAGAGTATAGACTTTAGTGCACTTCTACTAAATACTAATTAATAATTTACCCTATATGCTGACTACAATCACATTATAAATAGTATATTTGCGTTGTTAAAACTTAAAACCGCTTATTCCCACCAAATAATAAATATTCATAAATTAGTCATTAAAACCAAAAATAATTAATAATATTGTGAATTAGATTTTAGGTAATTAACAAAAATCAATAATAGGTATTAAGTACTTACCTATAAAATATCAAAGGTAAAAAAACTAATAATTGATTGTATACTATCAGTGCCGAAACTACACCAATTTTGGCCCGTGTGGCCGTGTGTAAAATAAAATTAGTGGGCCCGTCGGCCGTCGCCCTTGTGTTTGACACTTTGATATTTGACACACGCAACACACTCAGTTATTGCGGGCTGCGGCACCTACAACTGTATAGTATACATATTATTTTGTTAATTTTGTAAATGCACGCATTTATTATAAATATCTGTCGATGCGTAATAACTAATAAATAATTAATCCGTCAATTTGCAATAAACTAAAATAAGACTAACTCGTGGCAAAGTAAATAACTAAGATTACATAACTTAGGATATTGAAAAAAATTTAAGAATAAATAATGAATAAATATTATTTGAAGTAGATATCTATTCACGTACGATGTACAAAATGTAATGAACAATGAACTAAATCTTGATGCGGGACTACCTACACCTATTTATTATAATACGAACGAATCTCGCCTGTTCAACTTTCAAGTTTCAACTGTTCAATATTCAATATTTCAATTACTTCAATTACCTATGAGTGGCTATGACTTATGATATATGACTATAATATGAGGCTAAAAATATGTATAATAATATTAATACCTAATTATTGGTGCAATAATAGGTAGCCAGGTAGGTAATACTGTATAGCAAGCTTGCTGGTGTCTGGCATTAATAAGTATACATAACCATATAGGTATCAAATTCTGTGATTGGTAAATAGTTATTAATTAAAAGGAAATAAGAATATCTAAAAAGTTGTAAATTGTTGCTAAATAACTAGTTTATACATTTTAAAAAATAGTTGAAACTTAAAAATTAAAACAAATACATATTTGGAACCTCATTGAAAACAATTTAACACGGGTTGGTCACATTGTTGTTGTATCCTTTGTAGCAACGACGGTTTTATGATAAGGTTTTTTTTTTTTTATGAGAACTGAGAAGCACACGCTACAAGTTTTTTGTTGAATTGAAGCATTTGATCAGAAGTGAAAAGCGTGGCTTTGTGTTACGGTATTTTACTTTACTTTTCAAGTAATTGTAATTTGGTAATTTACAGTAGTGGTAAGTAGCAAATGGCCCATCAGTACTTGGACCAAACTTCTGCTATTTTAAAAGACGATAAGGGTTACTTCGTTCCAGCTACACAGCGCGCAGACGGCACTTGGCGTAAGGAAAGGCGACTCAAGGAGAATTATATTCCTCAAGACGAAGTAGCACTTTACGAATCCAAAGGTAAAAAATTTGCTGCCAACAAACCTAAATTACCTCCAGGTGCACCTGTTGCAATGGTTGCGGTACCTAAACAGCAGCAACAAACTAAAAAAGTTCTCACCGAAAAGCAACCTAAGCAGGAGAAAATTAAAATGCCCGAGGTACAAAAAGAAAAAGAAAAAGCTAAGCCAGTAGAAAAGAAACCTGAGTTAGAATCAGGAACTGATCCTGTTAAGCGGGTAAGGAATCTTAAGAAAAAGTTGAAAAACATTGAAGAATTGGAAGTTAAAGTAGCAGAAGGACAATCTATCGATAATGACCAACGTAAAAAGATTTCGAGCAAAAATTTAGTTAGCAAGGAGATTGCTAGTCTCGAAGCACTTATTAAGTGAGTATATTAATATGATTAATTAGTTAATAATTATTGAAAATAATACCTAATTATATAACTATTTTCATTGTAAATATAATTTTTTGTTTCATAGAGTTATGTTTCCTTCGCCTCCTAAACCAACCAAAAAAGATGGAAAAAAGGATGCTAAAAAGGATAACAAGAAAGAAACATCCAAAAAAGAAACAAAACAAGAGAACAAACAAAACAAAGCTAATGATAAAAAACCAGCCTCAGTATTGACAAATGGTACACAGACCAAGAAGGTTGAAAAAAAAACAATCCCTCCAGTACAGCAAAATGGTACAGCAGCTATTAAAAAGACTGAAAAGGTTACCAAACCTGATGTCAAAACAAAAGCTCAACCTAAGACCCAAGCCCAACCTAAGACTCAATCTCAACCTAAGACACAAGTCCAACCTAAGACGCAATCCAAAGCTAAGCCAGCTGCTCCCGTTATTGAGATTTCAGTCGAAGCAGCTAAAAGAATTAGGAACCTCAAGAAAAAGTTGAAGACCATTGATGAACTAGAACTTAAGGTTGCTCAAGGTGGTAAAATTGATAATGATCAACGTGTGAAGATATCTAAAAAGAGCGAAGTATTGGCAGAAATCCACGCTCTTGAAAGTGGCAAGTAAAGAGCCTAATTCTTTTGAGTATTACAGAGGTTAACAATTTATTTTCTGTTGGTATATATTATATATATATCTGATTATATTGATTCTGATTTAAAAAAAATGAAATTTCTGTTTGTTTTGAAAAAGTATTTTTTTTAAGCCGTGTTCAAACTATTTCAGTTTTTTCTTCCTAATTAATATAATTGACAAAAATCAATTAAATAATAACCAAGTTTCATAAAATGTGTTTATTTTATTTTTATTACTTATAATTCTTTTCCTTTATAAAAAAAATTTGAAATCTTATTCAGACAAATTTTTTTTTCTATTAAAATAAATACTCTTAAAATATTTGAGTATGTGTGTGTATGTATTAATATCAAGACTTATTCTTGATTACAATTGAAATATACTAAAAAATTCAATGTTATGAAAAGCAGGACATTTTGTCTATTTAAATTTAGTTTTTAAAAAAGTGTATAGTTGAAAGCTATTTAATTTTATGTTTTATTTGATTATCTAATCATTATGTACAAGTATAATTTTGTTTTCTGAAATATTGCATTGTTTGATTATTAAGGTATAAAAAATATTTTTGATGGAATGTAACATTCTATTTTTTATTGAAATAAGTTATTATACAGTGACTGTTTTTTAAAACTACCTACAATAAAGTTACTGACTTGTATAAACTGCTGCGTTTGGTTTTATAATTTAAATTACTTTGTTCATAAATACCTACCTACTAGCCACTGGCGGTTATTGAGATTCATATCAAATGGTACACAAATAATTTTATAAGTTAACTTTATAGGCTAGTAAAATAAAAATTAATTTTGTTACAGATACATAATATCCTAAGTAATGTACTTTGGTAATTAATGAACAATGCATGGTGGTCCATCGTTTTGACGATCAATGTGGCAAGTGTATTCCGCACACTAAAAATTGATACGATACTTACATTAAATGTGCTTCAATAGATTACATTTTACTAGCCGTATTGATGCAAGCTTATGTTCCTTATGAATTATTTAATCGTTAGTAGACTTTTCAACACTACAAAGCTGCTAAAACTTATTTACTTTTTAATAAACAATTTTTATTCTACAAACTGTGCATTATAATCAATTTGAATTTACTATAAAAATGTAATACATATTTTTGGTAGTTCACTGTTACTG
This sequence comes from Schizaphis graminum, assembly GCA_020882235.1. NCBI lineage: Eukaryota > Metazoa > Arthropoda > Insecta > Hemiptera > Aphididae > Schizaphis > Schizaphis graminum. The sequence goes on from CM037032.1 coordinate 54,964,316, forward strand.
ATGCTTCAACTGTTATATTTTATGTCTATGAAAGTTTTATAATTTTTTAATTGAATAAGCACTATAATAGCTCTAATGAAAATCGTTAAACAATTTTTAATAAATATATAGTGATCAAGGAATGAATGTCCTGGTAAGTAAAATATAATCGTTTTTTTTTTTTTTAATTTTTACAAGTAATATACAACCTATAAAATTTATCACAATCAATATAAGTAAGAAGAGAACAATAAACAATTTAGATGTGTGATTAAGGAGCCACCCATTAATGACACTTAAAAATTTTATTTAAGTTTGATTTCTTAGCCGAACCTCGGAGAAATCCTATATGTTCATAATGGTTATAAGAGTGTTCTATTAATAATAATTTGGTATTTAGGGTAGTGAATTTATATTTTGATATTAGTATTTTTAGAGAGAGAGAACGTGCATTGAGTCTCAATCTTCTTTTTTAATACGATTTTTCTAGGTTAGTCTATTATCCAAATTAAGCCAATTTAGGCCTAAGTATTTAACAGTATTGGAATAAGAATTGATAGGTATATTATTAATGGGTTCGGATTTATTATAATGTAACATAATCACCATTTTGCGTTCCTCACAAAAATTTGATTCAGATGGATTTGTAAATTTTTTGAGGCAGTAACCGGATCACTGTTTATTAATTAAATAATTTTATTATATGTGTAGTAAGTTATGAAATTGTCTATTAAGATTATTTTAATACCCATACATGGTTTTATATTTATTATTTTTATATTATAATTTATAACTATGAACACATTTATTTTTTTAATAAAATAAACAAGTATTTTAAAATATGGTCTTTCAAAAAAATTCTAAAAATCAATAGAATAATAGAATTTTCATAAATGTACTGTAAAATACATTAATGTATTAAAGCAGTGATTCCCAACGTGGGCGCTACCGCCCCCTTGTGGGCATTTTTTATTTTGAAGGGGGCGTTTTTATGAGGGGGGCGCTAAAGAGGGCGCTCATCTATCATTTAATTTTTTTTGTTTATAACTGATTGTAATGAAATGTATAACTGCGTAGAATAAAATACCTTATGTAATCCACAGAATTATATAGGTATAATATTTATACACTTAAATAATATCAAAATAATTATATTGACAGGTACTTGACATTATTAAAATGTTAAATGATATTTTGTCTTAAATTAAATAGCTTATTAAAAAATAAAACGTTTATCATTTTAAAAAATTGATTGGGGGGGGGTGGTGTGAGATTTTTAAAATCTAAAAGGGGCGTTGAGTAAAAAAAGGTTGGGAAACACTGTATTAAAAGGTGAGCATTCCTAGAGAAGCAACCGATATATACTAATTGTTTAACTAAGAAAGAGCATTTACAGTAAGTTCAGCCTTCTCATAAACTCATAATGATTTAGAGCTAGTTGTGCCAATAAACAAACATAATACAATAAACCTTTTTACTCTGGGAAAATATGCATACACCACTTGGGTATTTGAATATGTATACAATTCCTTAATATAAAATAACATCATCTTGTATGATATAAACCTAGTAAAGAAATAATAAAAGTATTATATATGTATACAAGATGATTCTTTTATCTTTTAACTTTTTTTTTCTCTTTTATATTTAAAAGTGAAATCAACTATCAACTTTTAATTTTCAAATGGCAAGTTATGTTTAAAATTATAGGGCTATTTTTTTTTTAAGAATTTTAACATTAAAATTATTATTTTTCATTAAACCGTTAGCTGCTCAAAGTTGGGTGATTTAAGGTTTTTAGGTGTTCATCCTACTGGTTTATACGGTTGTGAGACATTGGTAACTACAGGTACAAAGTTCATCACTGCCAGTGTCGGCCTGGGATCTAAAGGGCCCAGGAGGCAAATTATTCAAAGGGCCTCTCAAAAATACCAAATCTCAAAAAAAAATAGTTTTTATTGACAGTTTTTATTTTAATGATAAAAAATTCAAATGTTAAGATTAAAAATATCTATATTTATACAATATGTATTATGTAACCACAAAATGTAATGTGTATAAAAAATTAAAAACTATATAATTGAATAAAACTAGATTTTTGTATAGTACATTTTATATTAGTAAACCTTTTAATAAATTTGATGAGTGAGCAACATTGTCAATCAATATAATATAATATCGACCAAACATCACGATACGTATTTCAACATAATCTATGGACTATGATTCCAAAATTATCATATAATTTTATTATTATCACGGACTAAGATATTATTATGATATTAAATTATTATTTTAAAACTATTTAATGGATCCAAACGCATACCCCATTGGGTTATATATTATAGTAGGTACATTTTGGTAAATAATTTCATTTATTTCTTGAAAAATATGGGTCGAGGCCTCAGAGGTGATCGCCTCCTAGCCACCTGGGCCAGGCCGATACTGATCACTGCGTCAATAAAACTTTGAAAAACTATATCTCATTAAAAAATTAACGAAAAATTGTAATTTTAAGTCAAAATTTATAAAAAAAAAAATAGCCCTATAATTAGTACATTTTAAATTAGGTTACTATTTGAAAATCAAAAGTTGATAGTGGTTTCACTATTAAATAAATGGGTGAAAAAAATTAAAACTACATATAGTTTGAGAAAAGCATGAAACAAAATATTTTGAAAAAGAAAAATGAAAAAAGTCAATGCTTTATGAAATAATGAGTATTTAATAATAACAAAATCACCCTGTATATATATATTAAATAATTTATATTATTGTATTATATTATTTGTGTAGATATTTATACGTAAAATCATTATTATACTAATATATTTATAAATATTATAATAAATAAATTAATATAATATATTTAAATAAAATAACAACATGCATTTATTTGTTGATTAATTTTAATGCAATATAATCAATAACAAGAATATTTATAATAATCTACTTAACATTGGTTTTAACTAAATAATTTTCACAATCATCCAATAATTCTTGCATTTCAGGATAAACAGCTAAATTTTTAGCTTCTGTAAGTGGCAACCATTTGTAATCCTGGTGTTCATTAGATAACACTACTGGTATATCAGGATTAATTAAACGAGCTAACCAATAAGTGACTTGTTTGGAAAATGGTTTATCTTTTGGATCATACTGTAAAAAATAGGATAAGTCACATTGAGTCAACTAAACTAGACCAAAAATAATAATAATAATAAAATTAAATTAAATAGGCATAGAAAAGCTGTTTATAAACTACGATTTAAGATAAAGTTTAGTTTTTTTATTTATTTAAAAAACAATAGGTAGTATAATTTAATTTTGAATTTTCCAACTAAAAAAATATGTATTATATTTTTAAGTTATAAACTGAACCTGTATTATTTTATTATTATACTTGGCATGAATAATATAATTTAATTTTTAAAATTATACCTATAATACAATTATAATGAAAAATATATTATTACAATAAAATATATAATCATGTTAAGAATTATCTAAGGCACTCAGAAGCCAAAAGATATGTATAGAGAATATGATTGAACAGAAAACTGCTAAGTATCCTTATAACTAGGGCTCAGAAGTTGATGACCTTAAAAACTTTAAAAAAAATGACCTAAAAAAATTATAAATATTTGTTTTAAATAAGTAAAAATATAATATTTTTAATTTGTATTCTATTCTACTATAAACTTTTATCAAAGCTTACAAATTACTCAAAATATTACATAAAAATTACAAAAATGTCTTTAAGAATTAAATAAAAAATTACAAATATAGTAGACGTTTTAATAATAAGTTATCGGTATAATGATCAATAAAAAACGATAAAAAGTGAACCAATGTGAAATCAGTAAAAATTACTAAAAATGTAGGAATATGACCTAAAAATTTCAAAAAATGACTTAAAAAGTAATAAAACAAAAAAAATGCAAAATAAAAATTAGTTGTTCAAATTCACATACTATTGAAAATTTGAAACACATATGTGGCTAGGAGAGCATTGTCTAAAAAGTTCTAAAAAAAATACAAAATATATCAACTTCTGAGTCCTACTTATAACACTTAATAGGATAAACTAAAAATAACGCAAGAGTCAACATTACATTACTAACATAATATAAAAAGTTATGAAGTAATGAAGTGTGTATAACTGTCAAAAAAATACAAAACACACACATTATTATTCACAGGCTTTCACAAAACAACTAATACCTTCAAAACTTTTTTAAAATTATGATCAACACTAAGGTCTTTCACTTTAATACCAGCTTCTTCATCAGTTTCTCGAATAGCTGCATCCATATTGGATTCATTTTCCTCTAAGTGACCTATGAATAACAATCAATATATTGAACAATTAGATGAACCATGTTTAGTTGTAACATTTATACCTTTTGGTGGAGTCCAATGATGATTTGCATAAGAAGCTTGCATAAGTAAGTACTCAATTATTTCATCATGGTTTTTTCTGTAAACTACGAATCCAGCAGCTCTTCTTACAGCCTTAGACATGGTTTAATTTTAAATTCTATTAAATACTTAGTCTTATAATTTAATTGAAATAAATTGTTAATTTAGTTTTATAGCTAGATACAACTTAAAAGGTTGTTGCATAAAGTAGTTACATTTATTTTTTTTGTAGATAAATAAAATACTAAATAAAGAATATAATTATAATAATTAATAAAATATAACAAGTTAAAAAAGATAACGTTAATCAAAATAATCTAAAACCGTGATATCAGCCATAGATAAATACAAAATTCAGCATATATGCATAATATATGATATATATAAATATAATATTAATATATTATACTCAATAACATATTTTACTTGTTTTCCGTTTTGTGACTTTGTGTATGGTATCAGCAAGTAGTTGGAAAAAATTGAAAACTCCCAATATAAAAATATATAAAGCGCCAAATATCCGAGAGACTAATCCTTCACACATAACTATGTATCTTACGTTTCTTCCACGGACTAAGATATAATATTATAATATTATATATCTTAGTCCGTGGTTTCTTCACATGAATTTTTATAACTCACTACCACCAATAGCCGCCATCTGACTTCTCCATTTTAGATTCTGAACGGAGTGATGAATGTATTGATTTTACAATGATGTGTTTTTTTTTGTTTTTTTGTTTTTGTGTCTGTGTACAGCATAACTAGTCGAAATAATGCTTCAATTTCAAACTTTGGGGGTGGTTTCCGATTGCAAAGTGGATATCTTTGGTGCATTATAGAGGTGAAAAGTAAACATTTTCCAACAGTTTTCAAAAAAATCGAATTTTTTATTTTGCTATAACTCAAAAACTAATCGATGTAAACACTTGAAATTTTCACAAAATGTTTATATTAGCGTTCTCCATACACAGTTAAATTTTCAAAGTATTTTTTTAAGCTATTTATAGACAATTGAAATTTTTAATTTTTTTTAGTATTTTTTTTTTAAATAACGATAAAAATTTTTTGGCCGGCCAGAAAATCTTGAAAATTTAATACAAGGTTTCTTATAAGAAATAAGTTGTTCTTAAAGTGATAAAAAAAAAATCCGAAATCATTAGTCACAATTTTTTTTTATAAGTGCTTAAAGTTCGAATTTATACGAAATATGTCAAAATTGCGAAAATTGGCAAGTCATTTTGTGGTTAAAAAATCGTAAAATTTTTTTCTTTTATAACTAAGTTTTGAAAATTTGATACAAGGTTCTCCATACATTTTTCTTCAAATATCTGTAAAAAAAAACTCTACCGGACTAAGACTAAAAAATTTTAGGAGTGTTTGAAATTTAAATTTTTACAAAACCACGTTAAATAACGGTTTAGCCTCAAACGATTTTTGATATTTGTTGTTATTCAAATATTATAAGTCGTAAATACTTGAAAATTTTACCAGTTATTTAGATTGTCATTTTCTTTACGTGATTTGATTTTCAAAATATTTTGACTTTTTTTGAGCTATTTATAGGCATTTGAAATAATCAATTTTTTTTTATTTTTTTTTTATAAATGTTGATAAAAAAAATTTAGCTAAGACAAATTACTTGAAAATTTAATAGAAGGGTCCACATAACTTGTTCTAACTCTCATTTAAAAATTATAAAAATACATAGGCACAATTTTTTTTTATTAGCATTTGAAGTTCAAATATTGACAAAAATTCATCAAAATCATGAATATTTTTCACTATTTGGTAGTTAAAAATTTATAAATATTTTACTATCAAAAGCTAAGAATTGAAAATTTAATACTATGCTGTGCATAAGTTAAGCTTAAAATAATTATAAAAAAATTTGAGGATTATTCAATTTAAAAATTTTACTAGTGTTTAAAGTTCACTTGTTTACACGTGTAAAATAACGTTTTACTACTAAATAATTTTCGATTTTTGTTATTTTTAAAAAATTACTAAACATAAGATCTTGAAACTTTTACTTAAATGTTTGAATTTGTATTACAAAATAGAATATATGACAATATTTAAATATTTAAATATAATATATCCCACACTGACAAATCATTCCGTTCAGAATCGTTTTACGTATACAATGATACCTATCATTGCATTCAAATTTAACCTACCCTAGTCCGAAGTCCACCCCACCCCCTAATGTACAGCAGAGCGATACTCACTTACCCGCTTTTGACTTATGATTATACTTATACGTTACAATATACGGAAAAATTATAATAATTTTATTATATTATTGTTTAAACAAGAATATTCAATAATGCAACCACGAAAAATACGGTACACGATTAAGTATACACGTACCCAGTGGCGTACTCACGGGGGGGGGGGGGGTCATGGGGTTTGACCCCCCCATTGGCCGTATTTTTTATATTTCATATGGGTATCACAATACAATATTTTTTTACCAACAATATCATGATTCATGGTATTCTAGTAAATTTTTAGAGCCCCCCCCCATTGAAAATTCCTGAGAACGCCACTGCACGTACCTACGGTAGTAGTTATACTGAAAATGACAAAATTATCAAGTAATTCCCGGGCGTAGGTATGGTGGCGATCCCTTTCTTTGAGAATTTCCTCAACGTGTGTACCTAACATTAAGGACTTTACTCTTTTGCTGAAATTATTGTATATACATTTTTAATACTATTATACTATTTATACTAATTATACAATGCACATGCACATAATTAAATTCATATAGAGATAAAGTGCATATCGTATCATGAACTGTCACAGAACTTTCAAAATATGTACCCACCTTAATTATTTGCAAAAAAACACGAACACTTCAAAATTCTTATTTTGAATTTACATTAAGTAATCATAAGTACCCTCGTGTTAAATCCAGGCTTAAGGGGGTGCTTGAGGTATATATATATATCATCCAATAAAATCGCAGGGGCCATAGTCATTTTTAATACATTATTACATAATTTTTATTTTATTAACCATCTGAATTTGTTATTTGTTAATATTCAAACACGCGTATAATAATATAATACATTTTCAGATTTTTAAATAGAGATAAAATTGAGCAAAATTGTTAGTATCCTAAAAGAGGTTGAGGTTGAACGAACTTATCTTAGATACACTTTATTTATAAAATTTCTAATATTTATGAATACCACAAGGGACAAACATTTTTGAAAATTATATATTACTGTCTTGTATATAACAATACGAATCAGGTATCTACAGTTTTTTGTTTTTGAATAACAATTTCCATTTTCCATTACACCTCTTTTTTTGGGATTATTTTGAAAAATACTGGTAATTTTTACATTGACCATTTTCAATCAAAAATAATTTTAAATTTGAAAATTAAACATTTTTTCTAATCTAAAAAGACGTCAGACACATAGAAAACTAATAATAAACAAACTGTTTTGAATTGATTTTAAATTATTTATTATTTAGGACTTGGCTAGTAATAAATTAAAATTGTAAATAAATTAATTACTCCAACTAAAATAGTACTTGATAAAAATGCATCAAATTCTATAGCAAAAAACATGGTGTAGAGAATATAACATGCAAAATTAACTACAATCAAATTAAAATAAAATAAAATTGCTTGGTAGTTATAACACCAAAACATTGAGTAATCCTAATCAGTCCTAATCTACTTATAACAATAATTTTCAATATTTGAGTTGGTTGTATCATACTTTAAATATTATGCATTAAATAGTTAAGATAAATTATGCTAACTTTAGATCAGCTGCTGATTATCGATTTTTTAATTAATTACATTTTTGCACATTATGAGTAAATAATATAATATTTGTTTGACTTATGATTTGAATTGTAAATAATAATATTAGTCAGTACTCAATAAAAGTAAGTACTGAAAAGATATAATATGTATTATAAAATATTTACATATTACCAATAAGTCCAAATACATATTATAAATTAACCGGTACAGCGATAAAAGTATTTAATAATTATTTTAACATAAATTTCACACATTTGTTAATAACATTAAACAGGTATACTATATACTATGTTTTATTTCATTTTAAATTGTTAAAATGATTTGATAGGTATATTAATCAGACTTGTATAGTTTTGTTTTCATTTGAAATTACATTTTTTTTTTTATTATTTATTAAAACATTTTTTTTTTTAAATTCTTGGACAACAAAAACGCATAGACCACAATACAACATACTTTGTGTCATAAAAAGTGGAACATTTTCTTGATATTATTCACCCAAATAGAGTAATACATCATCAATACAAGTTAAAATCATAATAATGATGAGAACAAATTATTATTTATATGGCGATGAACACGATTTATTAGTGGCTGGATACCTGAAATATAAAATATACATTTTATTAAAAAAACTTATAAATATATTTTTAAATAGGTAATATTTATTATAAGAATAATAACGATTAAAAGGATTTATTAGCAAAAATTAAAGCAAATCATACAGATATTAAATATATATATGTGCACTTAAAGTTATTCAATATATTCATGTCCGCGTACATTTCAGAAGTCGAACATAATATTACACTCGTGAAGACCAGGCAAATTATAAACATAATAATGCCGGAAAATCGAAATCAGCTGTTTGTTGTTGTAATTATTAAATATAATTAATAGTTAAAACTATTTTCATAAAATTTACTTAATACTTAAATAATTTAATTATAAATATTTTACCTTCTTTAACTTTGTTGTCTAACATCTTTGCAATAAGATTATAGCGATTAACTTTGGTCATGGCTGTTAAGTATTCTACAATAAGATCTAATTCATGATTGGGATCAAATTTCTGGTTTAGGGTTTCCAAAAACTTGGACATGATTTCTTCATCCAAATTTGTACTTATAACTAAATTAAATACAAAGTCATTAGATATTAATTATTTAAGATAATCAAGTATAAGTAAACAGTAATACAAATAAATTTTAAAGACATTTAGGTGTTAAAAGTCTAACATCATAGGCGTAACTAATCCTTTAAGTCAGGTCCCCTTCCCCCGGGCTAGATTCCTAAAATTTTTTTTTATTTAATTATTATTTATTGTTTTTATTGGTGTTTTAAACTGAATGAATGATTATTCATTTATACATGAAACATTATATTTTTTTATATACCTATGGGAAAAAATAAAGTTAATATTAATATGTTTATAAGCACATACATTTACTTAAAATTCTGGGGGAGGGGGCTAAAGCCTAATCATGTCTCTATAGTTCTGTTATGCTTATAACTTGCTTCATAATTAAGGGGCCGCTACACCAGCATTTGTTTTCTCTGTCTATCTTCTACATAATATAGGAACAAAGATACTCTGTATTTCTACGATTACGACTCTCTGGTTCAGTTTAGGGCAAAAGCAACTGTAATATATTTTATAAAGAAAAGTATTTCCTGTGCATTGACCCGATAGATTTTTAATACATATTTACAATTTTGAATAAATTATTAATGGTTAAAAATAATCAAAATTATTTTAAATTAAAACATACTTATATTCAGGCAAATTATAAAAAAAAAGTAATTAATTATAAATAAAAAATTACTCAAGATACTAATAATTAATTACAAATTATTAATTACATGATTGTAGAACATTTAATTACAAATTACAAATTACATAATTGAATTACTTACAATTACCAATTACATTTAAACATTTTATTACAATTGTATTAGTTATTAATATTATTATATGAAAAAAGTATATAAATTAAATAAAAATAAAAACAAAAAAACATTGGAAAAATATAGATACCTACATAGAAAAATGAGATAATCCCGTAATTTTGGTTACCTTTTAAAAATACAAGTTTTTCGAATTGTATGTCAGACAACCGGGAACGAGTAGGTGCCATTATAAAGCCAGCAAATGAAAATAATCTCTCTACCGATGCTGACGAACAAATATTAATAAATAAGGAAAAAGTAAAATAATTATCAATTTTTAAGATATTAATCAGTGACGTACAACAACGAGATGGTTACTAAAGCCTGTACATAGACACAAAGTGTACAATTTGTATATTGTACAGTACAATTGTCAATGTATACATAGAACATGGACAATTAAGATAGTTTAAATGTATAATATTATATCTATATTATCTGTATTTTGTAGTAATGTTCATCATAAAATTATCTTTTAGTATCGGTGCCGAATGTTTGATAAAACTTATCATTTATGCTGTATACGTTATATATATTGTACATTGTAGAAAATCCTAAATTTTTATCATTGAAAAATTGTAGTTCTTTATACCAATTACAAATTATATCAACATTTAATAATTAATTACTTATTACAAATTACATAAATATTTTTATAATTAATTACCAATTACAAATTACTTAAGTAATTGAATTACTGTAATTGAAAAGTGCCCAACCTTGCTTATATTTATAAAAAATGTAAATATTAAAAAGCGGGTAAGTGAGTATCGCTCTGCTGTACATTAGGGGGTGGGATGGACCTCGGACTAGGGAAGGTTAAATTTGAATGCAATGATAGGTATCATTGTATACGAAAAACGATTCTGAACGGAGATGATTTGTCAGTCTAGGATATATAATACTTAAATATTGTAATATATTCTACTTTGGAACTAATTCAAACATTTAAGTAAAAGTTTCAAGATCTTACGTTTAGTAATTTTTTAAAAATAACAAAAATCGAAAATTATTTATAAGTAAAAAGTTATTTTACACGTGTATTTTTAATTTCAAATTAAAATTAAAACTTTAAACACTCGTAAAATTTTTTAAATTGAACAATCCTCAAACTTTTTTATAATTATTCTAAGCTTAACTTATGGAAAGCATAGTATTAAATTTTCAATTCTTAGCTTTTGGTAGAAAAATATTTATAAATTTTTATCTACCAAATAGTGAAAAATATTCATGATTTTGATGAATTTTTGTCAATATTTGAACTTCAAATGCTAATAAAAAAAAATTGTGCCTATGTATTTTTATAATTTTTGAATGAGTGTTAGAACAAGTTATGTGGACCCTTCAATTAAATTTTCAAGTAATTTGTCCCAGCTAAATTTTTTTTATCAACATTTATAAAAAAAAAATAAAAAAAAATTGAAAATTTCAATTGTCTATAAATAGCTCAAAAAAAGTCAAAATGTTTTGAAAATCAAATCACGTAAAGCAAATGGCAATCTAAATAACTGGTAAAATTTTCAAGTATTTACGACTTATACTGTTTGAATAACAACAAATATCAAAAATCGTTTGAGGCTAAACCGTTATTTAACGCGGTTTTGTAAAAATTTAAATTTCAATCACTCATAAAAATTTTTTGTTTTAGTCCGGTAGAGTTTTTTTTGCAGATAGTTGAAGAAAATTTTATGGAGAACCTTGTACCAAATTTTCAAATCTTAGTTATAAAAGAAAAAATTTTTACGATTTTTTAACCACAAAATTACTTGCCAATTTTCGCAATTTTGACATATTTCGTATAAATTCGAACTTTAAGCACTTATAAAAAAAAATTGTGACTAACGATTTCGGAGTTTTTTTTATAACTTTAAGAACAACTTATAAGAAACCTTGTATTAAATTTTCAACATTTTCTGGCCGGCCAAAAAATTTTTATCGTTATTTTAAAAAAAAATACTTTAAAAAATTGAAAATTTCAACTGTCTATAAATAGCTCAAAAAAAGTCAAAATTCTTTGAAAATTTAACTGTGTATGGAGAACGCTAATATAAATATTTTGTGAAAATTTCAAGTGTTTACATCGATTAGTTTTTGAGTTATAGCAAAATAAAAAATTCGATTTTGTCGAAAACTGGTTTTGCGTAAAAATTCCCGTTTTTCTGTCATTTTTTTTTTGTTTTTCTCGATTTTTTTGAAAACTGTTGGAAAATGTTTACTTTTCACCTCTATAATGCACCAAGGATATCCACTTTGCCATCGGAAACCACCCCCAAAGTTTGAAATTGAAGCATTATTTCGACTAGTTATGCTGTACACAGACACAAAAACAAAAAAAAAAACAAAAAAAAAAACAAAAAAAAAAAAAAAAAAAAAAAAAAAAAAAACACACATCATTGTAAAATCAATACATTCATCACTCCGTTCAGAATCTAAAATCTATCTAGTCAGTGCATAGGAAATACTAGGAAATACTCTTCTTTATAAAATATATAATAGGTGCTTTTGCCCTAAACTGAACCAGAGAGTTGTAATCGTGGAAATACGAAGTATCTTTGTTCCTTTATTATGTGGGAGATAGACAGAGAAAACAAATGCTGGTGTAGCGACCACTTAAAATAATAATAAAAGCCTACAAGATGCTGTAAATAATAATCATACTTTTACATTTTAAAAAAGGTCTAATTTTAAAGATAATAAAGTAAAATAGAATATTCAAAATGTAAAATTTGCTATGCTGACCACACATGCAGAAATGTGAGTTTGACATCCTCTAGATAATTTTTAATGTTCATGTTTTTAATACTTATATAACCTTATTTTTTTATTTACAATACATTGCAAGTAGTAAATGTATTTAACATTTTAATTAAATGTTATAAAAAGGATTTTAGTCTTTTATATCCTAACAAAAAAGTCATAACTACAAATATTAATTCTCTATGATTTGGGCACTCATCATTCAGGTTTGCAAGTCATGTATCAATATGTGAAAATAACAATAATGATAGTACTTACCCCTAGGTAAATCTTTTGGTTTAATACTCCGCAATAGTTTATGATATAATTCATAATTATTTTTTTGACTGGCTATTTTCCAAGTTTGTAAAAATTCTTGAACATTAGACACTGGTTTTATATTTATTTCGTTGTTATCACAATTTTTACAGGGAGATTTATCAATTCCATTGATTTCTTTACCATTCATTTTCTGAAATTCACAATATAATTTTTACAATAGTCCGAATATAATTATAAACAAAAGTCAAAGGACTAAATTCTAACCTTTGAATTATAATGACCATTCATTTTAATTGAGTTAATTCCATTATTGCAAATTTTCTGAAACATACAATAATATAAATATAATTATCATAGTAAAGTGAATAAAATTATGATATAATGTCTGAAAATTAAATAAGAACCGTTGGATTATGATGACCATTTATTTTAGCAGAATTGATTTCAATAACGTTCATTCTTTTCGGTTTTTGAGTTTCTGGAGCTAAAGACGTAGACAATAATGCAGGAACAATATCAGGTGTTAAAAATTGCCAACGTTTCCTTGGTCCTTCATTTTTAAACATTTTGTGACGACCCCATTTTTTTTTACGCTGCTGCCACTCGTGCCAAGGACACAATTGACAAACACATTCTGTTAAACATCCAAAAGAATCAGCTTCATAAACATATTCAACACTGTCTTTGCTTAACTCAGAAAGTTCCATGTAAGACACATGAAATGGGTCTTCTATATCCCATACAGTTTCATCATAGTGCCTAGTTATTTCACGAACTCTAGAAAAAGAACAAATTATAGATTAATAAAATATGATTTAATATATTTTGTTATTTTAAAATCAATATTACCTAATTAATTTTTTTGGATGCATATTTGTAATTGTATTTTTTAATTCTTTTATAGAATTGAGAGCATTTACATTGTTACAATCATACTTTAATGTGAATTCAAATGATCTTAATGCCTATCATAGAAAAAATACAATACTAAATAACTATAACTGATAAACAATTAAATAAGATATGTTACAAAACTTACTAAGCAGTACATGGATATAGCTTTATAACAAGACCCTCTTCGATAATGTGCTTTTATATTTCTTGGGTCACTTTCAATCACTTCTCTTAAATCGTCTAATGCTTTTTCATGTTTTTTCAATTTTATAACTAAAATTTATAAATACAAATATTTAAAATAAAATTTTCAAGTAAAAACACAAATGAGAATATTATACAAAATAAGTTTAAAAATATATACATAAAAATTATTGTAATGTACTATGTTAAAAAATTACTCTGTACACAGTTTTAGCCATAATATTTTGTATTATATTTAACTACTAATTTAAGAAACTATTAATATAATTAAACTAATAAACAAATATGATAAATTTAATAAATTGTACATGCCTAACTTCCATTTAATTGATGCCTTAAATAATTTATATAAATCATAACATTTTTTGGGGAAGTGGAACAGTTATATATTAGTGGTAAATTTTTTTACTTTTTTGAATGATTACATACATTTATAAATTCATATTCCAAAGCAAAATATTATAAGGAGTATATTATTGTATAAAAATAAAATTTTGGAAGATTATTAAGTATGGTCAAGCAGAGTAGTAGACCAACATTTTGTGGGGTATTTCTTGATTACTTTATTATGCTCATCTATATTAGTTATAACTTATAAGTATTTAAAAATTAAAAACTCATGAACAAATTTACTAAAAATGTTTGCATCAAGTATATACTCAAAAAAATATTGCTCTATAATAAGAAATTACAAAATTATAACAATAGAAAAATATAATTTTTTTCAAAAAAGTTGTATTTTAAAATAACTTAAATTCATGAAAAATATTCAAAACATAGTTATTAAAATAATAAGGGTTCTTGAATAAAAAAATCAACTGGAACAATTATTAATACTTAACTATTAGAAAAATTAGAAAGTTAACTTATAATACAAAATAAAAATAATATAGACTTATTTAGTAAAAAATGAAAGAAAATATAAACTTTTAAATTTTAAAATTTCATATTATACTTACAAGACATAGCACGATTGTTTCTTGCTTCAGGTGTTGAATGAATACTAATACTAGTATTGTAATGACAAATCGCTTCTTCATAATCATTTGATTTAAAACATTCATTTCCCAGTTCTTTTTCTCGCATAGCCAAGTCTTGAGGTTTAAATGTACCACCTAAAACAATTTAGATGTTTATTTTTACAAAATATTTAGAATTTTTAAGAAAGCTGAATGATTGCCAGATATTTTATTTTAAATTATTTATTTAGAATGTTAAAATTTAAAAATCACTAGTTTCTCAGAACTTGATTTCAAATACAAGTGTTTGTGCAATCACTAAAATTAATGGGTATAGTTTATACTTTTATATATAATAATATATTCTTTGTTTTATAATAAAACTTGAAAAATTAATTTATTAAGCAAGGTTAATAACAAAAAGTGAGTAGTTAATCCTGAACAATAATTTTAAATTACTTTAACAATACAAGTTAAGTAAAAATATGAGATAACATAAAGTAATTATAACTAAAAATTACTTAGTTTTATACAATAAGAAAAAACTTATTTAAATTGTAAGCATTTTAAAAATTCTTTTAATATAAATATCCAATTGACATTTTAGAAATTGAATACCCTCCATTAAAAATAAAATAAACATGTTTAATGTTGTCAAAATAACAAAAATGATACAAATTTGATGGTGGATCACTTACATTTAGACATTGTATCTACATAATTCTTCATAGATTTAACTCTATCATTAAAACTTTTCGAATCATTCAATCCAACTGACAAACACTTTGAATTCATATTTTTTTTCTTATGCGCTTGTAACTTGTCAATCTTTTCTTTGTTATCCAACTTCATTATTTCGACATCAGGATCATATTTATCCCATTTAGAATATGAGGCTCCCAATGGTTCATGTTTTACACTAGATTTTTTGTGCATTGATAATTCTTGTTCAGGCTAAAAAGTAAACATATTTTAATAATTTATGCATGTGGAAGAAAAGCTAGTATAATCAATTGTTTTCAATGAATTTAAATTTATAATAATACCTTTTCACTATTAAACATTGATGTTAAATCAATAGATCTTCTAACTGGTGGTTCACTATGACCATTCATGAGGCTTTTTGAGTTTTGCCTTACAGATGACAATTCTTTTTCTTGTTGATTTGATTTTTTTATCCAATTCTAAACAAAAAAATATATAAACATCATTCAAGTATATTAATTAGTTAATTGATTTATTAATTGATTCTGAAAGTGAAATAATATATTGAATAATCTAAACTTATTTTAGGGTAAAATGTTTAGACTTTGTACATTCAACTTTAAGTGAAAATCACTAAGATTTTTAAAGGGAAAAAATTGATATAAATTGAATAGTATCAAGGCCCAATATACAGGTCAATATGTTTGACTAATATATATTGGTCCTGTAACTTCTTGAATACTCAATTTAAACTAATAAGATTCAATGCATTCAAATATCTTCCTTAAAATCTTTAACATTTTTAAAAAATTGATGATTTTTTTTTCATTATTTGTAGCTAATAAAAAATAATAAATAATACAATAATCATATGTACAATGTAAAACATGGTTTTTTCCAAGATGGTACCAAAAAAATGGCCAAAAGTAACATATTCCATTTTACTCATGCATCATTCAATTATGACAATAGTATTGTACAAACTACATTTATTATTAGTTATAATTGTTAAAATTAATCAATTATTCTAATAGTTAAAAATATAAAAAACATTTTATCTGTTTTATATTTCTGATACATTAAATTTTTGAATATTTAACTAAATAGACAAGTTGAAATATAGTATAAACATGGTAAAAATGTACTATAACTTGAAAAAATACTGACTATTTTTTTCCTCAGCAATTTATTTAAGTTTAAGTTTTTATACTTACAGCCACATCATTAAATTCATCATCATAATCTTTGTTTACTGATAGATCAGAAGATTTTTGAGCAAAACAAAGTTTTCTATTCAATATTGAAGCATCTGGTTTAATTTGACGTAAACGAGTTTCAGTTGCTCTCAATAGTGCAGGATAAAATCCTTCTTCTCCAGATCTGAAATTATGCATATAATTAAAGACAAGAACATTATCTGTATTTAGGTACTTATTAGTTATCAAAAATTAATAATATTAGATAAAGTTTGGAATGTTCCAACATTTAAACTTGATAATAGGTTAATTCAAACTAAAATTTAAGCTAACAACATAAAATTTGAAATACTAAATGTAAATTTAGGTTTGTTAAACATTATTAAAATTAGATGATATACACAAATGAATCTACCTAAGTTTAACTAATTTCATCAATAATAATTTAGAAAACTTGAAAAATGTAAGTATCTAGCTAAATATTAAAATAAAAATTTAAGTGTTTAAACTAATTATGGATAAATAAGATAATTATTTTATACCTATGGGTTATGGCCATAGGTAAATATATAATTAATAATGGGTTTTAGATACATTACTAAATAATCTATCTAGGTATACACAGGTATAAAGTAATATTATAAATTATATTAAAATCATAACAACGAGACAAAGAATTTTAATTATTTTTATATATTTAATATGAAAACTAGTAGTGATTACATAAGAATATGATATTCAATAACAAAAAAATAAGCATAACTACAGTTCATTAAAACTGTAATTGTTCCAATATGCTTCACTTTGCTTCACTATTATAAGCTTAAATTAAAAAGAAAATAAGTGGATTTAAATGGATTTGGTGGATCATTTCTATTTTAGTATACTAGACAAATGTATTAACGTTTAAATACTCTGAACATACAATGATAGGGTGAATTAACCTAACAAAAACATTGAACTCACTCTAATATTTTAATGATGCGTTTCAATAATTTCGGATCCTCGCAAGTCTTCACATAGTCGAAGTCGATATCGGCTATGGGGATACCGTATTTTTCGATCAGTGACCGGTTCTGGTTGACGGCCATTTGGTCCATGACGTTCATGTTTGGCAGTCAAAAACTCACATTGTGTACAGTCGGGCGGTCATTGGTTAACGGTAAGAAACAAGACGTACCTACAAACGAATATTAAAAATTGATGAAATACGGGGAATATGAATTTGAGCCACAACCAGTAGAAACGATTTTTTTTATATCACTAGATTTTAATGTTATAAAAATATATAAATGTTATTTTTGGTTTTAGAAACAAATTTGAAGAAAAAACGTGAAACGAGAGAAAGACATCGGAAAACATATGATTATCAACAAGAAAAAAAATCTAAATGATAAGACGTGCGAATACATAGATAAGAGAAAAATGAACATGTAACGCTATCTCGATGACCTATGTCCAGCGCGTACACAAGGGGGATTTTAGCGGTTCAAACTTTCCCCCTCCCCGAAATTTCAGGAAAATTATTAAATATACTTTTATGGTACAAAAGTGGTTTCTGTCAATACGGAAGATAAATATAATTTTAGTTTTATTAACATTGTGTATTAGGTTATAGGTTAGGTTAGATCATATAAGTATGAAATGTATAACCTAATCCCCCTCTCAAATATTTTTTTGTTTACGCACCTGCCTGAATCCATAAAACTGTATTTAAAATAGTTGCAGACTCACTGATACCTAGCCACTTAGGTATATTAGATCAAAACAAAAATATTCCGTGTAAAAATGGCTAAGTAGGTAATAAAAATATCAGTCATTTATTAGATCTTTAAGCACTATAATAATGTGAAACCTATCATGAGACATGAATAAATGCAGTGGTACCCAGTACCCACGTAGAATACCTACCAAGTAGTGCAGTTGCACTGGTTCACGCTGGTCTGGGACCTTTAAAACAATATGTTGGTCGTGAATTTGCAATATTTTTAAATTTAGTTAAGGATAACGTGAGAAATTGAGAAGCGTTATGTATTAGAACATTATAGCTTATAAACTATACCTATTACCTAGCATTTGGAAAATAATTATTTTAATCAAGTGAATATGAATTATGAATATAGACTAAAATAAATTTGGGGACCAATAATATAACTACATTGGTTTGGTTTATGGAAAACCCGTGGGCGTCATTGAATAAAAGCTCATCTTATTTTATGTCATGTAAAGTAAATAATTAGGTATTCACCATAAATACAATTATTAAAACAAAATAAGCGTACTTTTAACTTTGATTGAATTTATTTATCATTTATTCATGATATTACATATTTGTAGTGTTAAAAGATCTAACTATAATAAATGACTAAATTTTTTACTCAGTCGTTTTTCACGGTGTTTGACAAAATGTTTTTGTTGTGATATCATAAATTTTATAACTAATACTTCAATACATTTATATAAGTTTTGGCTCTCGAGGATTATAATATAAGCGTCTTTGCCATCACGAGGCCATCTTTTTTTATTAAAAATTGACCGTTTAATCCAAAGATTTAATTTTTTTATGAAACTTGTGTAATGATTATGGTGTAACGATCTCCGTAGTGAAGATTTTAGAACATAATCTAGGTAGGTTTATGTTTTTTTCAAAATATTTTTATCTATGACTTTATTTAAATATGAGAAAGAATTAATGTATGATTGTATGTTACTTTTTTTGGACATCATATATAGTAGATTTTAGAATGTTGTCAGATTGCATTTTATTCTAGTAATACCTTAAGGCATTTCGACAATGCTTATATTATAAGTCATTAGTCGATAATTTTATTTTTCAATGTGTTCATGAAATGAAAATAGTGCTTTGTTGTGACAAAATAGTTTTCTATGAATTTATTTGATCACTAGTTTTATTAATAATAGTAGGTAAGTTTCTTTTTTTTATTCAATAAATACCTACATTTCTTTATTTTGAATTCTTTTTTGTACGCTTTTAGTTAGGTTAGTAATATTTATAATTAAATTTATGCCAATATATTTTCTCAATAATAACTATAAAAGATATTTTTTGTAACTTAAAATTAAGTTCAATGTTACAGTCGTATACTGCTAGTATACTAGTATAATACACTTACTTTACTATATTATAGTTAAAACTTTTAAAGTAATAAAATAATAACCAATGTGGTTTTAACAATTAGGTTAAAGAACGCGTTATTGCAAAGATTCAGATTTAGTTCAACATGTCATTTTCTTACCCATATTATCATATTGTCATTATTATTATTACTATACTGTACGCTACGGCTACATTACATGCCTACTAAAGGATCTGATCGTCAAAATGTTCCAGATCATACCTTGTTGTTTATATCATGAATAGTATTTAAAATATTTATCTATGGAAATAGTGATAATGATAAATTTCAAATTGCATGAAAATTACTACTAATTATTATTGTATCCAATATAGTGCCTGTGCTGGATTTATACCTACCCGAATCTCCAGATGAATCGTGGAGTATAAAAATCATATGAATAAAATATATCCACTTCAATAGTAATTGGTATTTTATAGTATTTTCTATTCAACATCAATTATTATACATGGATCAATAGGTGTATTGACTATTGAGCATTGATATACCTTGACTCGGACTGTGCGAATTGATCAAACCGATGAATAAAACATGGTACTCAAAACCATTTGTTACAGTTTTATAAATAGTACCTACTCTAATAATACTTTAATATACCTACTAATTACTATATACTAGTATACTACCAAAATTGATATATATTATATTCATATGACTTTTATATTCATCATCCAAGATTTACTTTGAGACTCGGGTAGGAGGTATAGTTATTACTAATAACAGTAATAACTTATCAGTTATAGCCTTATGCCCTTATAAGTAGGTACTATTAGATTTAGACATGATAATAATTAATAGTACCTATGTAATAGTAACATTGCATTAATTTTTTATTTATACAATAAATATATTACTATGTCTCAATACAATGCATTAATGCTGTACATTTTGAGTAGGTTTCATATTATTTAAGATTTATCACTAGGGCTTAATGTACTAAATACTTAGATAAAATTACCTATTAATTAAAAATTTATAGGAAACAATTAATGTTTTATATAGACAACTAGCACTGTAGAATTAAAATGATCCACGATGACAATTTGACCGATTACATGACCTACTTCGAAAATTTATCTTCTATACCTACGCATAAAATATAATGTTTACTATTTAGGTATTTTAAATACTAACAGACAGAATAAGTTGCCCATATTCCGCATGACTATGCTCGATTTCCCAATTACATAAAAGTACCTACCTCATTTGTCATTTCACATCAAGTAATCGATATTGAATTTTTTATTCTACGATTTATTTATCGGTCCAATTAATTAATATAAATAAAAACTGAAATTAAACGGTTATAACTGCAGTTAATGTATGCATATATTATATTAATGAGAGTACGAACAAAATTAACACAGATATATACGAAATACCTATAATTGTCGTATTGTATAATGTAGATATATACTCTTTATTGCACACTTGGTGACTTATTTGTAGTTAGGATGTTGGTTATAAGTAAGCAATAAGTTGCTTAGATACATAAATATTTATGTTCGTCTCTAAGTAACGCGCGTTCTTGCAGCAGTCAACCCTAAAATATATATACCTAGGTATATAAATGTTGGGCACAGCTGCACAAGTGTGCAGCGTGTACTGTGATGCACGGTAGCACCAGTGACCATATCGAGAAAATAAATTAATGAATTAGAATCGTATTATATACGATTATCCCGAACAAGTACCTACCCAGAAAAATAAATTACGATGCGTGAAGCTTAGTTTTGGAAAAAAATTATATAGCTTAACAGTTTTTTCATATATATTATTTAGGTACATGTTATATATAAGCATTTAACCGTTTTTAATATTTACTTAAGCTTTGCAAATCCTTCATTTTTATTTTTTTAAATTTTATCTCTATGATAGAATTAAGCAAACAGATTAAATATTGATATTTTTTAAATAATATGAATAATATGATTACTCCTGTAAAATAACTTTAATCCGGCGTTCTTTAAAAGTCAAGAAGATATATTTTCCTCCACAACAGTTTATTCTATCTATTTAATTATATTAGAAAAATTGTCAACCAGTTACCCCCAGGCCCCAACATTCAAAATATCCTTTTTCACCTATTATATATAAACTAAGTAATTATTATTAAGTTATAACACTATAAAAACTTACAAAATTTACTTCAAAATATTCAAATTTATATATTGATCATTTACTATGTATGAAACTATTAGTATCCATAACCTGGCAATATAACTTGGAAATCCACTACTTAGTTCTCAGTAAACAATACAGTTTATATTTATAAGTATAGAAGTGATATGCATTAGTAGGTACGTAAAAAGGGTAAAGAAAAGAGAGTTGTACGTATGCAATTTTGTCTTTTGAAAGATATGACGGAAGTTTTTATGGAATAATGTATACTTTGAACGATTGCTACACTAATAAAAAAAAAGTAATGTATTATCTCACGTTCTTAACAACAATTTAGATACAATTATTAAACATTATTTATAAGTACTATATTTTTTTTAGTTTTAATTTTTTTTGTAAAATTCTATTTATTATGATATAACTTTTTATTTTTTGGTTGTTGTTGCTGTTTATTTGGTGAATAACGTCGACTGTCGTTGACCCCAGAATAATATTTTATAATGTCTTGTATTAATTCAATTTCAATACATACACAATAATATTATAGCTTATATTAGTTATGACACAGAACAATTATTTATAATAATGATGTACACTATTTATGACTTATGAGTAAAACGAGATATCGCATTATCGGAGAGCATTTATAACTTATTCAGTATTCTTGGAAAAACCAGCGAGGTTGACTCTTTATACGTACACACTACACGCCCAAATTGATTAAAAGTGTTAAAACAACTACTGTTAACGAATCAGAATTTGTATAATTTTTTCCGTTAAAAACTACTAATTTTTCATCGATTTGTCCGATCGTTGTATTACTTGTATTGGTGCGATAACACTTCTGAAAATTTATTTGAATTCAGAGTTAACTATACTTGAGATCGGTCGGGGGTCGGGCGCTCGGTCCACTTTTTCAGTTTTATTTAATAATATTTTTTAAACAATGCTACAACATTTAATATTTTTCAAAAAATTTAAATCAAATCTGCAGAATTTAAAGGTTAAAACTTAAAATTAAAGAATGTAGTCCGATCGATCTCAAAAAGACTTCATGCTGAATTCATATACATTTTCAATAATCTTATCTTCAATACAATGATTGGACTGTAGATTGAAGTTAAATGGGTAGTTTTTGTCGGAATAATTGGTTAGTATTCAAATAGCCTTAAGAGTTTTTTTACATAAAATATACGTTTATAACTGATCAGTAAATTTATAGTTAAGTTTCTAACGAAACAATACTCAAGAGTCAATATGTATAAAATATTATGCAAGAAAATATTTATAATTTTTTAGTATAATAATATTGTCTAAAATTAATATAATAAATATTTGTGGTAACGCCTTACGTAATAGAAATAAAAATATAAAGCAATAGAGAGGACTCCCAACTAAAAAAAAGATTTATCCTGCAGATCACGCTTCTAATAAATATACAATACCTGAAAATAATTCAATCATAATATTGTTTAAAGGATATGCATAGTGTGGAACAGGAAATTCAAGTTACAGACAATAATAGTGCCACTCTGGAGGAGAATACAAAATATTTCATTACCAAGCGCAGACGTTCAATAAGTACTGGAAATAAATTGAACTAAGCACAAATAATCTGGAAAAAGTCATGAACGAAAAAGAATTAGATGAAACGATTCTGAAGACAGATAACTCCACGCCGGAACCTAATCTAGGCTAATCTAATTACCTACATTTGTTAATGATTCTATCAAATGGTGATAGGAGTTGTGGGACACAAAACTTGGCACTGTTCTATCGTTCTATGTGAATAATAATGGATGATGTAATCAATAGCGATTAACAGTTCACACAATTAAAACATTCTTGCAACCTATAGTTTTGACGTTACAGGTGTTTGTCATTTTTTCAAACATTTATAGGTAATAGTAATGGCAAATATTATGTTTCGAAAGTGTGGATAAATTAATAAATAATCGCAATTGTACATTACCCACGATTGTAATGCAAATACAAATGTTCATTGTAGCTATAATACAAATTAATAATTATACTCCAATAAAAATAATTTACATAATATAATAAAAAGGAACTGTTCTTATATTTCTAGTCTTAGTCTTAATGGCATGTGATGAGTGTAGACTCTGTTTTACACATACGTAACATATTATCAAATTTAGCGTTCAGTATATATTTCACTCTATTATTTTTAAAATTAGAGTAAATTGATTAATAATTTACACACAATTAGTGTACAGTTTAAAGTTAAGATTAATGAAAATCTACAAAAAGATTATAATTTTAAAATACTAACTTTCTTCTAAATTAAAATGTCAATAAAACTTTTCAATATACCTACCCGGATAATAATTTTAATAATTTTATCATTAAATTTTACAATATATAAACTTACTCTAGTTTTAAAATAACATAATAAAATGGATTATTCTAATTATTGTATTATTCTGAATGCAAAATTTTCCATGTTACTTGTGTGTGAGATAGTCGACAGAGACAACACTTACGGATTTTGTTTTAAAATGTAGTCGGCAAATTCACATATTTATACCCCATCCCCATAAATATTTGCTAGCGTCAGTCCTGTACAGAGACCATAATATAATCTAAAATTCTAAAATGTAACTTGGTAATTATCGGATCACTCGTTATGAGTAACACCCACCAAAACCTGTAATGTCTTATAATTGTACACTCTAATTAGTTAATGATCCTATCCGAAAATCAATTTGACCAACACTGTTAATTTATATGTATTGAGGTACGGATGAAATAGGTTTATCGCTTTTGCGTTTGCTCCCTTTTAGAACTCAGCAACTGCCAACTGAATGATTTGTATACCATAGCAGTTTAGCCTGATTCAGTCCTTTCAGAAAGGATGTCATTAACAACTCAATGGTGTGTATACCCTAGCCTGAATCGGTAAATTCGGATTGCAATATTGCATTCCAAAAGAATAAACATAAATTGAAATGTCCAAATTGTTTGCTACCTCATTAAGGAGTCTGCCCGAATTGCATGCCTTGCATAATTTTACTAAATAAAATAATTTAACTTAATTTTCCACTGAAGGAATAGGCTTTTATTATATTAAAATAAAATATATAAATATTATAGAGAAGTTAACACTGTGGATATTATTTTATTTATTTTGATGCCGGCAGACGGAAACGCTATCTATTCCAATTTTTCTATAAATAAAATTCTATTAATTACATTATTTTGAAATAGTGTCATCACTGAAATTATAAATATTTTTTTTCGAATATTTCTTGAAATCTATTGTTTAAATTTTAACTACGAATTCTTATATATATATATATATATCACACTATATAGTGTACTTGTTTTAAAACATCGACTAATTGAAATATACGAGGACTTAGAGAGTAAAACATGCTTTTCAGTTTGGGATGAAATGATTCACAAACATTAGTTGTACGCATTGTAAAATTAAAAAATTTGTTGAGTTAGATTACCATGAATTTTCAAATTAGAAAGTTCAAAAAAAAGTTTAAGTGATGCACATAAGTTCATAATACATAAACTTGTTGGTACACGGTATACAATTCTGATAGACTTCTTTAAGAGATGGCATGCAATTCGGATGCAGTCGCCTGGGTCAATCCTCAAAGGTTGAACGTAAAACGATTGCAATGAAAAGTACAACACAACACTATGGTAAGAAACACATTGATATCATTAAAATACCGTTTGAGTTCTGTGTGACGCCAGTTCGTCTTTCCTGACATTTTGTCTTTACACCTACAACGCTTTTGCCGACATTAGCGAGAGTATCCTCTCGTACGCATGGCAGCAGTGGTGTTAAAATTATATAGTATTATGTTGCCTTAGCATAATTTGCTTTACGGTTCCTGTCTATAATGAATTTTACGCTAAAACATATATTATGTATATATCATATCTATATTATAATATTGTGTTCCTATGCTTCTATATAATGTATTATTCGAGCCATAATAATAGTATACGACATAATTAATAATTATATGTAAACTCACTGTATGAGTTTAAGTTGACTCTACCTAAGGCCGTACCCTCATCTCCCCGAAAATTTATTTTGAGTATGACTCTGACCACGATAAGGTGCGCTAAACACTATGTAGGTACTGTACAATAGAACGACTTCTATGGTTTTTTTTTTGAATTGTCGATGTATTTAAGCTTTTGATTTATAACATTTATACACAGGTAATAAAATTTAATTAAAGTAAGTGATTGGTGTAGTGGTATAATTATATTACTTTTAATCGAACTATTAAAAGTGAATTTTGGGTAAGTTTAGTAAGTACTAAGATATTTTCTATAAACCAATCTTCAATCTTATGAAACAAAATTATAAGCACTTACTTAAAATACCTACTCAGAATGTGTTTTAATTGTTCTTGATAATTTTACTTATAATTACCAAACTACCAGTTCTAACCACATGAAATAAAAACAACTTTTTAAACCGTTTTATTCATTTTAAAATTTTCTAAAATACGAGTATATGCGTATTATGGGATAATTTTTTTTATCATTCTATTTTAAAATTATTTTCAATACAAGGACGTACATACATTTAAAAGCCCATAATAACATATTATATAACATACTCAATACGCATTTGTGTGAATTTTGATTTTCAGGATTATAATATGTCTTAAGGGTATTAAAATGCACATACCCTAATTCCACCGAATATACCATTATTTGTTTAATAGCTTTTTATATAGTATATTTTTCTCTACGTCATGTTATTCATTCATCCAAAATTAATTAAAACAAAACTTTGTAAACGAAATTCGCCTTATTCTTTCAGCTGATATGATAAACTTATAAACTTACGTGACTAAAAGCGCACGCATAATTAATAATATGGAAAAGTGTACATTGTTTGTATATTACACACGCTACGTATTAACATATTTTATATTAAATATATAAATTAAAAAACTTCTACTCACTTTCTTGGTAAACGATAAAACAATATTATAGGTAGTATTTTAACTTTTAATTATTTTTATCTAAGCAATCTAAATAAAATAATTACAGTATTTCAAAATCGATTAGGTATATACAATTATTTTAGATAATACCTATATAAAATAGTATAATATTAGACTTATACAGAGGTCATTTAATATGAGAACACTAGTAAGAATATTTTTGATGATCATAAAATATCAAAATGTTTATAATTTTCTGATAAAATCACACGCTTACTGGCTTACTTATAATAATATGTTTAGGTGTAATAATATCTTTCTCTATGTGAAATTTCTTAGAAAATCTTGCTATAAGCTATCGGAGTCTTTTTACTTTATAAAAATTATAAATGATAAAATGGTAGGTATATAATATACATATAGTTGTATCAATTTTCAAAGTTTACAAAAATAATATCTCTAATAGAATTCAATATTGTTAACGTAGGTACTAAGAGAACAGACCAATCACTCGCACCTTTTAGCATGCCCGATTGGTTATAATATCTTATGCCTTATATGTATATCAATTTATGTTTCCAGACAAACTTGATGTCCAGAAAGTGCTAACCATGTTATGTAACGCGAATACATGACGAAGGTTGATGTGATTGATCACGTGACGGTCAGTGGTCACACAATGTAATTTAATATTAGATGTATACAACAAATATGGTTGAAGTAGACATAGACAAATATTCTTTGGTGGCTTCGGTCCTGATGTTTTTATTTCTCATAGTTATTTTATTTTTATTTGACAAATAACGTTACAGTTCAACCTAACGTATCACCGGTGGGAGTTTAACGAAATATATTAGATGTTTGAGGTGTTTTATAGTCAAGTTTACAAATAATATTATCATATAACTCGTAAAAAGTATAGTAGTTTTATACGGGTCAAAACATTATACATTAATATACCGCGATGTATTATATAAAATTATAAAAATTATAATGATTTTCTAAACAGCTTTAGATGTATTTGTTTTTAATATTATATTCAATTTATAATTCAATCATCACTAAATTTTAATGTCTGCGTGTACTAAATGTGACTTTTTTTAATCATTGTTTTGTGATGAGTTACTATGAAAAGAAATTGCCTAGACAATACTCCTTAATAATATGATGCAGATGTAACAAGTATTGTTTTAAAATTATTCAACTATAAACACTGCGATTTCTTTGGTGATTATTAAATTATACTTGCTCATTAAAATTTTTTGTTAAAAATACTTTTATAATGACGTTTTATACATCATATAACTTAAACTATAATAAGTATAACTATTAAAGACTATTTCAAACATTTATTATTTTTTGATAATATTTTTTCTCATTAATCCAACTTTTTCTTCTTACTTTGTTAGTTTCATTAGGGAAGTTATAAAATCTCAACTCCAGCTCATGTCGAAATCTTGAATTATATCCGGAAGATCGGAAACCTAGCAGTAATGGTTCAATTTATTAGGGCGTGGTGAAAACTTAACACCATCACTTTCATATTCAAATTCCATATTTAAAATATTATTTAATTTGTAAATTACATAAATTTAAATGTGTTTAAACGTGTTGTTTTTAAAATTTGTTAGTTGTTATATTTTAGATTCTGAAGGGAGTGATGAATGTATTGCTTTTACAATGATGTGTATTTTTTATTATTTTTTTTTTTTTTTATTAGTGTCTGACGACAACATTTGGAGCAGTAATAATGCTCCGATTTTTAACTTCAGCCCCTCTTTGAATAGGAAATTGAATCTAGTTGGTACTTTGGGGAGGTCAAGAGTAAAATTTTCAAATAGTTTTCAAAAAAATCGAGAAAAACAAAAAAAAAGTGACAGAAAAACGGCAAAACCACTTTTCGACAAAATCGAATTTTTTATTTTGCTATAACTCAAAAACTAATAGATGTAAATACTTGAAATTTTCACCCAAATGTTTATATTATGGTTATCTCTTTACAGTTAAATTTTCAAAATATTTTGATCATTTTTAAGCTACTTATAGACAATTGAAATTTTCGACTTTTCTAAGTTTTTTTTCTTCAAATGCCGATAAAAATTTTTTGGGTGGCCAGAAAATCTTTAAAATGTAATACAAAGTTTCTCATAAGTTGTTCTTAAAGTGATCAAAAAAAATCCGAAATCGATTGCCACAATTTTTTTTTATAAGTGTTTAAAGTTCGAATTTATACAAATATGTCAAAATTTAAATTAAATTTCATACTCTCATTATGCGTATGTTGCCAAATACTTTTTTTTTATTAATAAACAGATACTATAAAGTAACTATAGTAACATATAAAAACTATACTATTTGTTTCAAAATAGAATATATGACAATATTTAAATATAATATATCCCAAACTGACAAATCATCTCCGTTCAGAATCGTTTTTCGTATACAATGATACCTATCATTGCATTCAAATTTAACCTACCATAGTTCGAGGTCCACCCCACCCCCTAATGTACAGCAGAGCGATACCCACTTACCCGCTTTTTAAAAATATTTAAAATATATAAACACAAACTATTTGTATAAGCATTTGAAGTTAAAAATTTTAAAAGTTAATAACTAAAATAAATTCACTAGTTAAGTTAAATAAATAATATATATATTATATATATACACAATATACATATAATATAACATAATATAATAATAAACATATATAATTGTATAAGTTATGTAAATATTTTTATTATTAATAAATTTATATTTTGGTACTCGACAAATATTTTATTATATTTTTATGAATCATGCATATGCCAGTTTGTACGTATTAGATTCATAATATTCATTAATTGTTTTATCTAAATATTTTATGTTAGTAAATCCATTTGAAAGAAACATATTTTTGATGCTGATTTTATTTTTGAGTAAGTCATTTTTTGTGTTTCCTTCAGAATCGATATAACTTATAACTTATGGACTATGGAAATGGAACTAGGCTTTACATTATCTATTAAAGCTCTTCGATTCATTTTTTATACTTGAAAAAAATTGACGGTTAACATCTAATGTCAAAATGTATTATACTACGGTAATAATTAAGATACTTAGATATTATACCTCTCAGTTAACAATTCATTTTTTTATAGGTCTATACACTATACTCTTAGTTCAAACACAATGAACAAGATGACGATAGTTATTTTTATTTGTATATCACGATATTCACGAATATGAAACTATAATGTTTGTCTGTTTAAGATCATCAATCATCATTAAGCAATATTTCATTGTTTTTAGAACATAAATAGATTTTTCATTATATTATTCAAAATATTGACAACATTTTTTAAGTAAAAAGTTAAGCTTAACCTATATTCCATAACAGCAGTAAATTTTAAATATCGTATACATTTTTCTCTGTGCAGGAGTATTACCCTCCGGAAATAAACACTGCATATTAGTGAGATCTGAGATGATATAATTATAGAAACTTATTTTTTTTTTTAATTAAAAACTTCTATTTTTTTGTTTTTTTGTGTCTTCCCACGTCGCCGTAACTCAATTTATCGAATCTTATATCGCCGACAATCCTAAAAATTATTATTAAAGACTATTACCCTTTAATATCCTTATAAATTATAATGTATAATAGTATATACATTATAATAACTTATAAAATTTGATTTAAATACATTTCTAAAAAATCAGGTGACTAACGATTTCAGATTTTTTTTTTCATCACTTTAAAAACAACTTATAAGAAACCTTGTATTAAATTTTCAAAATTTTCTGGCCGGCCAAACAATTGTTATCGTTATTTTAAAAAAAAATATCAAAAAAATTAAAAATTTCAATTGTCTATAAATAGCTCAAAAAAAGTTTGAAAATTTAACAGTGTGTAGAGAACACTGACATAAATATTTAGTGAAAATTTCAAGTATTTACAGTGATTAGTTTTTGAATTACAACCATATAAAAAAATCGATTTGGTCGAAAACGGTTTTTGCGTAAAAATTCCCGTTTTTCTATCACTTTTTTTTTGTTTTTCTCGATTTTTTTTAAAAACTGTTGGAAAATGTTTACTTTTGACCTCTATAATGCACCAAAGATATCCACTTTGGCATCCGAAACCACCCCCAAAGTTTGAAATTGAAGCATTATTTCGACTATAGTTATGCTGTACACAGACACAAAAAAAACACATCATTGTAAAATCAATACATTCATCACTCCGTTGTTCAGAATCTAAAAAATTATCTACTTACAAATTTACGATAAAAAGAGTGATCCTCAATAAAAACAATAATTTTTTATAATTACTTATAGTACATATAATTTATTAAATGATAAGACAAACCTAGAACTTTTTTGAAAAAATAGCTCTTTAAATATACTAAAAAAATTTCAAAATGCAATACTAAAGAATAAAAGGGTGGAGGACTGAATGCTTGGTGAATAACTTTATACAATGTACATTGTACATTTTTTTAAATATTATAATACGCATGTTCTGCGGGAGAATTTTGAAATTATAATATTATAATCAACGTGTTCCTAACATGCGCACGATGTAAACGACAACGGAACTCAGTTATAATAGTTTATATCGTATAATATGTAGTTATATATAGGTAGGTACTGGGAATATTATATAAAGAGAATCCGGTCGTCTCCGTGAGGTTAAAACGGAAATTATGTACACTATATTATATCTACTATACTTCGTATAATTATTATATATATATATATATATATAACTGGCTAGGCAAAGGTTCTGTAAGCGATAGAATTATATATATATATATAACGTGGAGTGTGGACACTATGTAAGTGTATATAACTTGTAAGTCGTATAAGTACACATTCCGTTCGAGTATATTATATAGACAGCACTCGACGACAGGTCGAGCGACTGACCTCAGTCGTCGAATCAATGCGCGCACGGACGAAATTCCAATTACAACAACGCGTAAACGTGTTTCACACACCCACGCACGAGATATCACAATAATATATATATTTATGTGTACACGACATCAGAATTTTAGACCCCGAGCGAAATGCCGAAACACACACACGCAAATCCTCACTCACTCTCTCACTCTTGCGCGCGCGCGCCATCATCATTCAATGAACTATTTTGACACACCCACCCGATTAACCCTTGTGTCGTCTTGTCATCAAGTTCTCGACTGTTGTTTTTGAGTGACTAATATTTATTATAATTATTATTTTGTGGTTTTTATTTTATTGAAAAGAAAAATAAGGCTTCGACATCTGAGGTTGTTAGCCTTGCATGTGTAGGTACATGTTAAATTGTGTATATTACATTAATAATTAAATTTGAAAGGTACAAGTTTAATATTTAAGCATTTTTAAATCATGTATACATATTAGTCAAAATTTATTTATAATACTAAAATTTTTATCGAGTTGTCTTGATCTAAATTGTTTGGTAATGATAGTGTATTTCGAGTATTTTGATGATCTGACCAGTCTTGGATGATGTATTGGATAGTTAAGTCTTGTTGGCATTTATTGCATTTGGGTGTTGGATTTTTGAATTTTTCTAATTAAAATTGCCTGGATCAAGAAAGAATGTCCAATTTTCACTCTGGATAGAGTGATGATTTCTTATCGTCTGCTCAAGTTTTGGAGAACATTTTACGTTGTTTTATTTTTATAAATAAAATATATTTATCGACGTCACGTTAACTACTATATCGTCGGCAATCAACCACTTAGTTAAATTAGGTTCGTAACTGCAGTAATCAGTTCGGTCGCGACCGTTGATAATGAAACATCGTACGCCGTTAACGTATTTCTTTCTCTTATCATTGCGTGTTAAGTACTCTAAATTTTTCCCAAAAAAAAACGTTCTCCTTCGCCAAAGTACGCTGAGTCCAATCCGCGACGTCTCACATCTCTACATCGGCTCTGGACCGTCTCATCATCAAATCGGTAATAAATTTAATTAATTAATTAGGCTAGGTCTAGTTATCTAATCCACAGCGGCCGATCGGTCGGCCCGCTAATTACTCATTACGCAATCCTACCAAACCGGTGATAAATATAAACACATAATGAGCAACAAAAATACCGTCTCTCCATTAATTATTCAAAAGTCTCGCATACAGAGCGTGCCAAATAATTCTCAAAACAAATCTCCAATTTCTCCATCTACACCTACCTCTAGAGATGGATTCAGTTTTCCAACTAATTCAAAACGTCTCATATCTCCGTCACAATCACTGAGGAATAATGAACAAAAAAAACAAGCTACCTACGTTTCTAAAAATCGTTTCTCGTTATTTGCTACAAATGAAACCGTTGACACTGATCATCAGAGCACCAACATGGACTTAGATAACGAGCCGATTACCGCGACCAAACCTCCACCGCCAATATTTATTCGAACAGTTAATGACTATAGCACATTTTGTGCACAAATAAAGGAGTTAATTAAATGCGACAATTTCTCTTGCAAAAGCTCAATAAATGGCATTAAACTTTCCACGGAAACAGCAGAGTCATATCGCTCTGTTATTCGATTCCTACAAGAAAATAAGGCAGACTTTCATACATACCAATTAAAGCAAGAGAAAGCATATAGAGTTGTACTCAGAAACTTGCACCATACTACCCCAATAAATGTAATAAAAAATGAACTAGAATCCTTAGGCCATACTGCCAGAAACATCACTAATGTTCTACAACGCACAACTAAAATACCACTACCGATATTTTTTATCGATTTAGAGCCCGCATTAAACAACAAAGACATATTTAAAATCGAATTTATACACTACACCAAAATTAAGGTTGAAGAGCCTCGTTTCAACCACCAAACTATTCAATGCCTTCGATGCCAAGGTTTTGGGCACACAAAATCGTATTGCTACCACCCTCCAAAATGCGTCCGCTGTGGAGAAAATCATCTCTCTGACACCTGCCAAAAATCTAAAAGTCTCCCTGCAAAATGCGCCTTATGTGAAGGCAACCACCCAGCCAACTATAGAGGATGCCCGATTCACAAAAAATTTCAATCAACTCAACAATCAAAAAGAAAAACCTATCATATCCAAAAAAACCCTGTTTCCAATCATATTAATGTTAATTTAAATAATGTAAACACTACTTCAAACTTAACTACTGATTCGGAAAAAAAAACCTATGCCCAAGCAACCAATAATACCAATGAAAACAAAAACAAACAGTCAAACATCCCCTCCACTGCTCACACAGATCAATTTACCCAAAAATTATCCTCCTTTCTTGATGATTTCAAAGCAATAATAAATCCTCTTATCTCTCTTTTAACCACAGTCATAAATAAACTTATAAGTAATGATAAATAGATCTCAAAATATTAGTCACCCGCTATCAATATTACTTTGGAATGCAAACGGTCTAATCCACCAAATAAACGAAATAAAAGCCTTCCTTTCACAAACAGATATAGATATTTTATTAATTAGCGAATCCCATCTAACAAATAATTCCTGCTGCAAAATTCCTGGTTACACAACGTATCAATGCAATCATCCTGATGGTACTTCCCATGCAGGCTCAGCGATACTCTTAAAATCAAACATCAAACATACAATCCTTCCAACTTACCAAACAAATACCATACAAGCGACAAACATAGCCCTAACCCTAAACAATATACCCACTACGATTTCATCGGCTTACTTTCCACCGCAACAAAAACTGAGCACACTTGACCTCCGTCAATATTTCAATTCTCTAGGACATACTTTTATTGCAGGCGGCGATTTCAACTCTAAACATCCCTCATGGGGCTCTAGACAAACAAACACCAGAGGTCGTGTCTTAAATAACTACATTATAAACAATAAGCTAAAAATTATTTCCCCGAAAAATCCTACCTACTGGCCTTCACATACTAACAGACTCCCAGACATACTTGACTTTTTTATCACCACCCTCCCAAATCACGTTAAATTTCAAATATTTGATTCATTAGACCTCTCCTCAGACCATACGCCTGTGATTCTAATATTGAATGATACTTCCTACACCACCAAATCTTATCCTACCCTAACCCCAGGTAAAACAAACTGGTCGACATTTCGCAATATCCTAGATAACACAATTAACCTTAATACATCACTTAAAACCCCGACTGATATCGAATCAACCGTTCTTACACTTACTTCTCTTATTCAAAAAGCAGCCATCGACTCATCCACTAAAACCAGTGATATCCAAATCACTACTAAAGTCATACCTCAACACATCTCCCAATTAATTTGTGAAAAACGTCGAGCCCGCGCAAAATGGCAAAGAACCCACTTGCCTAGTGACAAAAGAATTTATAATAATCTTACTACTTCTCTTAAGAATACACTGCGTAAATTCAACTCAAATAAATTTCACGATTATTTAAATTCTATTAAAAACGCTGATAACTCCTTATGGAAAGCAACAAAAAATATCCTCAGAGAAAAAACCAAAATTGCTCCCTTGCGTTACCCAGACAACTCTCTAGCTATCTCTAATTTAGACAAGGCAAATTTATTTGCCACAGATCTTGAAAATAGATTCACGCCCCATCCAGATATCCAAAACAGAGATCACATGTTGCACGTAGAATCCCTACTCAATCAAACTCTTCCCATGTCTCTACCGACTAATCATACCTCTCCGTCTGAAATCCTACACATAATCAATAAACTTCACAATAACAAAGCACCAGGCCATGACCTTATTACCAATCGTATAATAAAAAACTTACCGAAAAAATCCATAATATTCCTCACGTTCATTTTCAACTCGATCCTTCGGCTATCTTATATTCCACCTTCATGGAAGCACTCAATCATTATACTAATCCACAAGCCAGGTAAACCTGAAAATCTTCCCTCTTCTTTTCGTCCAATTAGCCTATTGCCGTCTTTCTCTAAAATACTCGAAAAAATAATACTGAAAAGAATCTACCCAATCATTAATGTGCAAAATACTATCCCAAACACTCAATTTGGATTTAGGAATAAACACTCAGCCCTCCACCAAGTCCATAGAATTGTAGATAACATTGCTTCTTCTCTAGAAAGAAAATATTTCTGCTCGGCTGTATTTCTAGATGTTGCTCAGGCATTCGACCGAGTGTGGCACAAAGGACTTTTATACAAAACCCGATTTCTTCCTGTTCCTCTCTATCTCATTATCAACTCATTTCTCTCTAATCGTACCTTCCAAGTGCGCTGTGACGATGTTCTCTCTGAAACTCATTCTGCAAAAGCAGGTGTTCCCCAAGGTAGTATTCTTGCACCCACGCTCTATAATATTTACACATCTGATATTCCTCAGTCTCACCTTACTAGCCTTGCAACTTTTGCCGATGACACATGCATAATATCCTCTGATCCAGATATAATAACTTCAACGGAGAACCTTCAATCTCATCTTAATGACTTACAAAATTGGTTCAATCTATGGAGAATAAAAATAAATGAAAACAAATCATCTCATATAACATTTACGCTTCGACCAAATACCAGCCCCTCGGTTACTCTCAATAACGAAACTATCCCTAGAGAAAGTTCCGTAAAATATCTAGGTATTCATCTAGACCAAAGATTAACATGGGCCACTCACATCAAAACCAAAAGAAAATCAATGAAAATAAAACTTCATAAACTTCGTCAACTTCTCCGTTCTAAAATATCACTTAGTGACAAAACTCTTGTATACAAACAATTAATTCGTCCTGCATTGACATACGGTATAGAATTCTGGGGCTCAACCAAAACCTCAAACCTAAATCTTCTCCAATCTTTTCAATCGATCAGTCTCCGTCTTATGACAAATGCACCTTGGTATGTTAGTAACCTTACAATCCATAAAGACCTGAATATTCCAACTCTTCTCACCCTCGCTTCAACACACTATAAAAAATTGCACTCCAAAACAAATAATCATCCAAACCCGCTAATTTCTAACCTCTCCTCCAAGACTCTCCCGGATAACCCTCCCCGTCGACTAAAACGAAATTGGCCTCGTGATTTACTTCGCTAAATAATAAAAAAAAAAAAAAAAAAAAAAAAAACCAGTTTGAAGTAGTGTCAATGGACGCTCCCTTCAGTCAAGCCTCCAAACCTTGTAAATAAAAAAAAAAAAATCTCACATTTACTTATTGTTTTATTTTTATTACAGATTGTAAATTTATATTATATTATAATAAAAAAAAAAAAAAAAAAAAAAAAAAAAAAAAAAAAAAAAAAAAAACTGCAGTAATATTTGTTATTATATTTTTTTCTGTAACTTAATTATATAAATTTTATTGTATTAAAGTGGTACCTATTCACTATAGTCTATAATATTTAACAAATATTAATATCAATAAAAGAGACACGACTTTTAAATTTTAGTATAATAGTGGAGCGTCATATGTTTGTGGATTGCGGTCTTGAAGTGGTAAATTAACATTTAATATCCTCATTATGAATCAGTATTACAATTCTGTTACAGATTTCATCGAAATTATTTCTAGATTTAAAAATGGTCAACGAGTACACATTTGTAACATTTTGTGGTGTGTTTACGTGTAAATATTAATTTTAGTAAATACTAAAATACCTATTGTGTAACGAAAGATATTAAAATAGTAATTGCTTGCTGCCTACTGTACATTGATTGTAATTTAAAAAAGCGGGTAAGTTAGTATCGCTCTGCTGTACATTAGGGGGTGGGGTGGACCTCGGACTAGCATAGGTTAAATTTGAATGCAATGATGAATATCATTGTATACGAGAAACGATTCTGAACGGAGATGATTTGTCAATCTAGGATATATTCTATTTAAATATCGTAATATATTCTATTTTTAAACAAATAGTATAGTTACTATATGTTACTATAGTTACTTTATAGTATCTGTTTATTAATAAAAAAAAGTATTTGGCAACATACGCATAATGAAAGTATGAAATTTAATTTAAATTTTGACATATTTCGTATAAATTCGAACTTTAAGCACTTATAAAAAAAAATTGTGACTAACGATTTTGGATTTTTTTTTATCACTTTAAGAAAAACTTATAAGAAACCTTGTATTAAATTTTCAAGATTTTTTGGCCACCCAAAAAATTTTTATCGGCATTTGAAGAAAAAAAACTTAGAAAAGTCGAAAATTTCAATTGTCTATAAGTAGCTTAAAAATGGTCAAAATATTTTGAAAATTTAACTGTAAAGAGATAACCATAATATAAACATTTGGTGAAAATTTCAAGTATTTACATCGATTCGTTTTTGAGTTACAGTAAAATCAAAAAATCGATTTTGTCGAAAAGTGGTTTTTCGTAAAATTGCCGTTTTTCTGTCATTTTTTTTTTGTTTTTCTCGATTTTTTTGAAAACTATTTGAAAATTTTAATTTTGACCCCCCCCCCCCCAAAGTACCAACTAGATGAATTTTCCTATTGAAAGAGGGGCTGAAGTCAAAAATCGGAGCATTATTACTGCTCCAAATGTTGTCGTCAGACACAAAAAAAAAAAAAAACACACACATCATTGTAAAAGCAATACATTCTTCACTCCGCTCAGAATCTAAAAATTAAAATGAATGTTTATTACCTACTATAATTTCTATAATACCTGCCTATGATATCCGGCCAAAATAGCGAATATAATATAATAACCGCGAATGTAAAATCGCGAAATAATAATGGCGAAAATAAAAACAACGAATTTTAAAAAAGAGCGAAAATATACAATTAGGCATTTAGTTTGTTTTTTTTTAAATTTTTAAAAAAACAATTAGGTTCGTGATAAATTATATGCTACACTATTTACAAAGTTATTATTATTATTAGTATTATAATTTTTAATTATTAACAAATGAAGTCTTTTAGCACAGTCCTTGTACATTTTTTTTCTGTGGTTGTTCTCCAACATCATACTGTTCTCGTTTCAATTCTTCTAAATTTTGAATTTTCTTTATTCCGTCAATAAATTTGCATATAATAAGGTGGTTTCCTCTAAAAGAATATACAAGCTACACATTGACGCACTACTAAACTACAACTGTATTGACTTGTCTTAGCTCAAATATAATACGATTGACAATCTTATCTTAGTATATTTCCAATATTAAAATAGCTATAATAGTAACTAAGATAGCACATTGACGATAACCCGATACGTCCGTGGTTACTGGGTATATATTAATTGCGCTAGAAATTACAGGTAAAAATAAGTTTTATCAAGTATTTAAGTTTTAGTTTTATGTTTTATAGTATTTAAAAAGAAATAATAAAAATCTGCAGTTTCGCTATTATGCATAATCGCTTTTTTTTAAATTCGCTATTATCAATTCGCGATTTTTACATTCGCGGTTAATTGTTTCGCTAATTTGGCTTAGACCCGCCTGTCTATATACTATATTAGCCAAATTTTAAACTAATTTTTTATTGAAATTATTTTATTATATTAATTTTTAGTGACGACTTGAACTTGTTTAACAGCAAGACAATAAGAACCTTGATGCAGGTTTTGCATAACGTATTAGTTTTCTTTGTCACCTTTCTGATAAAGGCCAAGGGTAAGATACTTAATGTTTTTCCAAGGCGCCGCGTATTTTAAATATCTGTCTGGCTGTCTACACTATTCACTACATTTAATGACTTTTTTCCTCAACACAATTACGAATTCCTATGCTGATGTGCGATGCCTTACCAACTGCGTAGACTAACAGTAATATAGGTAGCTGATGTGGATATTAATCAAAATAATCTAATAGTTTGATCTTTATATGTTTTTTTTAAGTAACTTATTATTATATTATATTATTATATTTCATTTTGTAAATGATTAATAGCATACCAAATAATATTATACAGAAAAGAGCGGAGTGTTATAAAAAAAGTAATTATATATTTTAGAGATTTGTGGAGGAGGGGTTAAACTATAAATTAAAATAGCGAGGCTTTTTAGAGTTAAATCCTCCATAAATGATTAATTGATTATAAACTTATAGCCATGAAGTAGAATACAAGTATATCTTATAAATAATTATTGATTATATATAATAGTTTAATAAATACTAATACTTATGCAATATATCTGTTACGATTTTTACGTGCTCTGTTACAGTTAGTACGTATAATCTTTAATTTTTTTAGTTTTATACTTAATTGTAATTTAAATTAACGCATTAAAAATTTTAAAAATACGATTAGCTTTAGTAAGTATATAGGTACTTATACGCTTATAAATTTTAAAATAATATGTATAAATAATAATATGATGTTTGTGTGAAATAATATTAAAAATAAAATTGTTGTTGATCACATTAAATAACTTAAGTATTTGTTTTTGGTAATTTTCTGTATAAATTCATCATCATACATCACATACACTCACTGAAAAATATAACTTATGAATACCATGATTTATGATACCTATTAATTTAAAAAATAAAATTGTAATAAAATAAATAGTTATACAATTTTTTAATAATATATAATATATATATGTGTAATGTGTATATATATATATTAATTATTTTGTCTGTTCTTCAAATAGCTACAATAATTCAATATTAATTAAATGGTACCCTGACTATTTTTATTTAGCTGTAAAAGGAAAGATATGATTTTGACGGAAAATCAATTTGAAAATAATAAACGAACAATGCACGGCAAATAAGGCTTAAATATTAATATATTTAAAAAAAAAAATAAATTTAAAGAGGAATTTTTATAATGGTTTTTCATATTTTTTATCGAGAAGGGATATATAGTCATGTATTATGTACATTGTACATCGTATTTGAAATGAAAATAATAAATACAACAAATAAAAAAGATAATAACTGTATTGTTTACAATTTGTATTTAAATTGTATACAGCAGTTATATATTATATATATATATATATATGTTTAGTTAAATAGTAAGAGTTTTAGGCGAATGGAGTTCATTAGAACTGTATCAACCTAATCGAAATCTGGCTTCTGATATGTAACATTTCAGCAATACGAAGAATATTATTCTTATCAGGAAGAGGTTCGCTGAATTCATATAATATTGTAATATTGTGTTTTGCTTAATTTAAAATAAATAATAATCGATCATAATTATTAGTAAGTACATTGAGTACGTATAAATTATTCAAAATAACAAAATATATCGTTTTGTATAAATTAAAAACACGCGCATTAGTAAAATATTATTTTTTACTAAGTACTAGGTACTTAGTAAGTAGTAATAGTACCTATATATATTTTATATTTATATATACAGTTGAAAATGTGTAAAAAATTCTAAATGTATTTTTGACAAGTAAGATTGTGAAAATGAACAATTTTTTTATAACTTTCAGTTAAGT
The DNA here is from genome assembly GCA_020882235.1 of Schizaphis graminum. Lineage (NCBI taxonomy): Eukaryota > Metazoa > Arthropoda > Insecta > Hemiptera > Aphididae > Schizaphis > Schizaphis graminum. Next base: position 55,006,015 of record CM037032.1, read on the forward strand.
CAATAGTCAATACATTTTTTAACTCAATTTTCTTAAGATGGAAGTTGATCACAAATATAAGAAACTATCTAGTTATACGTATCTTAATATTTATTGTAATTTTAAATTACCTATGGCAATTTTAATTTAGTGTCAATGGATGCCTTCTTCTATCATGTTATCACGCTCTGTTTATAAATTATAACATTTTGCTTATATTGTATTATATTGAATACAGATTGTAATTGCTTCTATTAATTCTAATAAAAAAAGTATATATCAGTGTCAGCTTAACATCTATTTTCCCCGTATAATAATTTGATAATTAATACTTAATATTCTATAAACTCTACTATAAGAAATAATGAATATTTATTTTTCAGCATACACGTTTACATTATTGGGGTTATTATAGTATGAAACTCGGAGAGCTCAGTTTCCCGAGAGACGTCTCGGTGCCATGAAAAATAGATTATAAAATTTTTTTGAAAAAAGCTGCTCATAATTCCTTATAATTTAACTGCAATATATATTTATTTAGTTATTGAATAATATGATATTATGCCATTTTTTTAGTGTGTTAATTTTATGAAAAAAATTTATCGTGCATACATTATTATACTGTAGGAAAAAATCGTTGGGTAATAATAATAATAATAATAATAATATGTAACAATCATTTTTAACTAGTAAACATAATAAAGTAAATTGTCGTTGGAAAATAATGATATGCTACATAAAATAAAATATATAAAACGAGTATAATAATGCAATATGCTCCTTTTTAATATACCTTTTAGTGACATTTATCAATGAAAAAAAAGAAAAATTTACCAGGAAAAAACTGGGTGATAAATGAATTATATGCTAAATAAAATATAGAAGAACGTCCAAAGTCTTGACAGTTTGGTCAATCATAATTATTAAAAAAAAAAAAAAAAACGCAAATATATCATTGAAAATATGCCTTACGTTTAAATCACACGGGGAAAAATCAAGATAGTCCAAATTGATGACTGTATTTTAATACATTTTTCATGTTTTACTAAGTATTATATACATTCTTATCTGCATGCCAGTAAGAAATTTTTATCGTTTATTTATATTATATTATACAACAACTTAAAAGTGTACAATATAAGTATGTACAAATTAAAAGCTAATCAGTTAACGATTAAAAAAAAATAAAAAATACTACATATATATATACCTTAATATTATTACTATAAATAAAATGGTTGAATTTAATTTTAATTTTGATTATTCGTGATCAGCGTACCGTAATTATTACTGACTTTGTCATAAAAACGTCTTCTACTATATAATAATAATACAAGGCATTCGCCATTATCAATGCAACAATGGCTTGCAGTGTAGGGTGACAAACAATTTATTACGAAGCATTAATTTTCTTGTAATATATATAGTGTAAGATGCGCGGTATACCGTTAATTTTCATTAGCAGCATCCGTCTGCAGCAGCTGTACAATATATATATTACATTTTTTTCGATTTTAAACGTTTACGAGCAACTGATTGTGGGAGAAATAGAATAAATGAACACTGAATGAGATGTAGAAGAGGAATGGATGAGTATTGAGCAGTATAGCCTGCAGGAGGCGTCAAAATAACCTAGCTGGCTTGAATTTTACACGTATAATATATATATAAATTATTATAATTATTGTACATCTTTTCATTTTCTATACATAATGACATATTTAAAATATTCAAAACTAATGTTAAGATAAGTATTTAAAAGTATTTTAAGTTTTTGAATATTTTTTATTTTTGTTTTTCAAATGTCAATAAAATATATTTTTTTCGACAAACAATTTGAATATGTAATATAATGATTCTCATAAATTGTTTTTATAAAAATTCAAAAATATAAAAGTGCTTAAATATACATTTATATTTTATATAAACATTTAAAATGTTTAGATCAGTATTATTCACACAGTTTTAAGGTATGTAGATTTACGACTATAATTAAATATCGGTAATATATAAATATCGGTAATATATATAATAATATGATTTATGCATGCGATAATTTTGGAAAAATTTAGTTTAAAATATATTTAGAAATATAAGTTGATAGACTATTTCGTATATAAAACATATATGTATAGTGATTCATTTTTGAGTTTAAATTTAACATATTATTTTAGTAATCTATTCAATGACGAAGTACACTCGAAACGTACTATATAGCAGAGCAACTTCCCTCATTTTTACTATTTTATAAATGAAAAAACTGCCGTTTTCTATTTTATTACCTTGTATAATGCTATGTAAGGATGTTTTAGGAAGGGCGTGTGGGTCGGTTGAAACTACTAGAGGTATTATACTTTATACATTTGATATTTTAATCTTTGAACAAACTACGATAATCACAAATATCACATGAGACATAAATTATTATTTGTATTAAAAACCGAGTTTCTTGGAAATTTGTACTTCAATGGAACATATTATTGTTTAGGATGTTTACGGTTTACCATTATTGATACTCCGTTTACCGTTAAAGAAATCAGGTCCACGTCACTGTAATGTCATTTAAGACAGTATTATTAGGTAAATGTATATATAAAGCAGATCCGATTATCATCTGTGGACTAGGGAGTGGCATGCAAAGACAATTGTTTCCAGAAATCTATAACAAAACCGCGTGCTGCGTTTAATGCGTTTTGTCTTTCAATCAGTGCAACCTTCTACGTACTACGTAGAGAGATGTGCTAGGTAATATTATTATGGCCACCCCGAAAAGAATAAACGATACGCATCGTAAAATCTAAATGGTTTTGCTCAGAACCCCACAAACGGCACGAACCATCCGCCGCAACGACGTCCACTATATGACCACCACTATGATACTATACAAATACAACATATAACTATAATATAATACATATAAACGGTACAAAACTCGCTATATAATAGTCGGTATTACGTTAATTATCGTGCAATAGTTACCAGCAGGGCATTTGCCATTTAATCAATGCCGCCCCGTCACTTTCCCGCCGCCAAATTCGCCACAGGATTTAATGAAATTATGACCATGCGAGTTCTTTCTGTATAAACACGCGCCTGGGGAACATGACTTACTGTACTTACTGTAAACTGGTATACTATTATGTATAAGTATAGTCAGTATATAATACATATATTATATTATATAACTCGTATAGGGTGTGCCTGTATATTATAATATGAGTGTTGAGTAATGAGTATTTATATTTTAATCGATTGGATCAATCTTAATTTTCAACACGACTGCAAAATATAATAATTTCAAAAAAAATTGAAACTCGTAAATTATAGTATTCGTAAACACGAATCGTTTACATTATTATTATTATCACCACACTCTTCGACGGCGTGTTTCAGTACTCATTCTAATGCATACACAGCATGCGTGCATATCAGTATATAGTACATCGGTTATAAGACTGCCGACGCGTGTAAGTCTATGTTAAATAAATATATGACTAGTGAGAATGAATTAAAATAAAAAAAAAAATCGTACTTTTTCATTATACATTATTATTGTCGTCGCCGAAACAAGAGAGTGAGAGAGAGAATGATGGAATCACACACTCAGTGGCGGGTATATTATATATATTGTATATACTATATATATAATATACAGAATGATTCATCAGGCGCGCTCGCCCCTTTTATTCCATTAATTCCAATAACGAATATTTTCGCATTCTGATTTTTTCAAGTCTATTTTTGATCAATTTTTTGACTATTAGATATTTAATGTTATTTAAGGAGTGTCCTTAGGCAATAGAATCTTCTTTTTGTCAAATAGAAATCGCTTTATTATCGTGCACTACCTTTATTAACTATAAATTCTTGTGCATGCAGATTATTATTTTTTTTTTAATGTTTACAAACAAAAATAACATTTCTATAACGAGTAGTTTCGGAATTATAATTATTAATAGCTTTATGTAGGTACCAAGTATATTACCACGATACAAGTTTAGTTAGTAAAGATCATATGTAGCCATATAGGTTATTATGATTTTTAAATACGTATTATAGGTATGCAATATTTAATTAATATAACAATTATTATGCTAATTATTAAAATTATTAATTTTTAAAAAAATTTTAATTATTAATTTTGTACTAAATTAAATATTGCATATGCTTTAAATTTGACGTAAGATCATTAAAAGAAATAATAAGGATTATTATCTTTAACATATAAGATGTAACGTTTAATAATTCAGAAACTACTAAGTTAGAATTTCAAATTAGATTAATCCGCATTTACAAAGAAAAAAACCATTTAATTATAGCTTAAAGTAAAAAAAGAACACAAGACACTACTTAATATACTTAATAAATGGTATAAAAATGCAAATAACTGCATGAGAATATTAAGGTCTTTAAATATTAAAAAAAAAATTACCAAAATCATAATTTTAATAAATTCGCTGTTAAACGATAAAAAGGGGGATGAAAATACTAGTAGGATCACCCTGTATATGTGTATTGTGTATGTATGTATATAGTACCGCGATCGCATCGATCGGCGGCGTTTTACGGTGACGACGTCGGCCGCCGAGCTGGCGAACGACAACGGGCATGCGCCTCGGTCGGATCATGTACACACACACGCGTATACGCCTTAACGCCGCGCGTCCAGTGTTCGTTGGAATAGTGGGTACCGCAAGCGCGTGCAACTGTTGATATATATATATATATACTGTCAAGTATTACAGTTCGGGCGAATTTTTTTTTTCGTTCCGCCGCCGCCGTACAGTGGGAGCTCCGAGTCCTTTCAGTATTCGCGTCCACTCGTCCCCCGAAGGAATATTATTATAGTGTAACCGGTGGCGTACCTCTACACGTCGTCACACAGTATTTTACGATTATCGGCGAGAAGAAAACCTTTCAGCTACGCTACTGCAAAACGATAGAATAATAAAATATTATATTTTTTTTAATACCATAGTATATTAAATAATTAAATCCAATTCACCGCCAGCGCCGGACCGAAGATTCACAATGTCTTTCTTTCAGGAAGAGAACGACGAGTAAGTGTGACAGTACAATTTAATAAACTTAAGATAATAATATTTTAACAAAATTTAAACTAAGAGCCCCGTCTATATAGACAACATAATACATACATTATAATATATATGTATTATACATCGTCTCTAGTAGCAACGTGAATAATGTGTATTCAAACGTGTTCGTTCATGATCGTATAATCGTATTGTTTATGTTACATATTGTATGATAGTAATATTATACCTTTAATACAGTTGTTTACCTTGCTGACGAGTTATATTCTTATATATCTCATACTTGACATAATAATAAATAAATAATAATATTATCATAAAGCGATTCGTTCCGAAATATGTATATATACCTACCTACTTGTAACTGTTCCAAGTGTATCGTGACTGTATTAATTTTTAATGATAAAATAAAAAAAGAACGATACAATTACGTTATTGTATACCTATACATAAATACATAAATTTATCATTTACATTTTTTTTAAATTAAATAATAGATTAATGTCAGGTACCTACACATAATATTTTACTATATATATTTAAATACACGCTCAAAAAACATTTAACTATATAGTTTGTATACGATTCTCGGAAATATACAAATATTAACTGCAGGTACCTATACTATAATGCCATAATATTACATTTAATAATATTGTAATATTGATTATTATATTGTGTAGTTTATTATATAAAAACTAATGTAGTATAAGAAAAAAATATGTTTATTATAATATTATGTTTAGTATAATGTGATTATCGAAATAAATATTAAATTATTTTTAAAATTAAAAATTACATAGAAATATATAAGTATATACTTTAAAATACTATAAGATATATTGTTGTAAAAACTAAAAAGTGCATTCAATGTAAATTTTAGATATTCCTGTATTAAAATGAATACTCGAAAAAGAAGTAAAAGTAGACGTAATAATGAATTAACTTTTTTAAAAGACTTTTAATAAACTCTTACACAAAAATCATAAAATGTTCTTAACTTTTGATGTCCGCAGACAACATAGAAATAAACAACAAGCTAATACAACAATGGAGAATAAAAATCAATAGTGTGAAAGTTTCCGAGGTTTTGACTAAAAAAATAATAATTCAAATTTTTATTCAAGTAGGTACTTATTACCAAGCGGTATGATAGTTAATTACTTTAAATTTAATTTTAAATTTGTAAGTAACATTTTTAAACATTTGAAATTTAATAAATTAAATTTATTAGTCAATATTTTGTTTTATTTTAAGTAAATCACAACTTTCTACGCAAAAATTGCGAGACAAGCAAATAATACCTAAGCCATGAATTTATGTTTGTTGTAAACATTGTGTTGAACAACATTATAATCATGCGTTGTACAGTATACAAAGTATAAACATTTACTATAACATAAACACAGTAACTTATTATTAATAATAATTTAATAATAAAATAAGCCGGTTTTGGTATATATGTTTTACAAAAGTTTATCTGTATACCCATTCAATTTTATCATGAGACTGACCCTAAGCATTTGGGAGATTTTAATTAGCATCTTGTTTTCATATAACATTATATTTTATCAAACACATAGACTTTTTAGATTATTCAATGAAAATAAATCTTAATATTTAAAAAATTATTGTGCGATTAGTCATACTATATCAATTAGTTTTTTAATATAATCTGTAGAGTAAGTATAGTATAACGTTATTAACTGATTGGGGTTAAGGTTTAAAAATCATTAATTGCAGTATGCGTAACATAAAAATAACAGAAAGGTCGTTAGTGTTACTATGTAAGAGTCCAGTGCTCGAATTGTGGGAAGAGGGCAGGGGGCAGAACTCCTTTTCAATTATTTTATTTTATTTTTAGGCACCTCTTCAAATTATTTTCATTAGAACGGGAGGACGGAACTTTTTCTAGTTAAAATAACACTGTAATTTTGTAATTTTTATTTCGTAAATTAGTATCTATTTAGTAGATTCAATTTAACGATTCTTTTTTTAAATTTTTATTGATAAATGATAATTATTATTCATTAATAATGTGATCAAAAGCACTAACTATGATATAGTATAATATTTTAGTCTGTGATCAAAAGTCTTTTATCTATTTATCATTATTATAATTTATGATTAATTAACTTTGATAATCAATTAACTTAAAATAACCACGTGATATTATTACAGATAAACGATAATCACATCATATAATATCTCGATTTATACTTCTTAAGAATTACCAGTTTATAGACAAATACACTCAGGTCTCAGTTACTTAAAGATTTGGATATAGTACCTACCTAGATCAAAACAATAAATTGGCTTGGTAAGTGTAATATTGAATACAGCGATAGTGCCGTCGGGCAACTAGTAAAAACATTTCAAGTTTATGAAAAGCCAACAATACGAGGTTTTCGAGAATTTAAAGATACTAACAATAAACTTTGTATACAAAATCTGAACCCTCTGTTAACCGCAATAAAGACAATTGCAATATTATCAAGTGAGCAAGAACGTGATTTTAGTTCTATATGAGCAATTAAGTGACTTTCAAAAAGAATGCGTTAAGTTATATCCATATTTTTTCCTTAATGTTTATAAAATGTGTTAAACGACTAGTAAAAAAAAATTTAATTAGAATCTTATGTATTATTTTAGATAGGTACGTAGAGGGAAAATATCTGCTGAAATAGAATGTTGTACGTTGTACTAAAAGAAATAATACTGAATTAAATCGCATTTGCCAAAAGTTATGGAATTAATATAACATTTTTTTTAATGAATTACCTAATTAGTTAGAAATGTTAATAATGTTAACCATTAATTGTTATCTTAATAAATGAGAAGTAAATTAATATTTATTGTAATTGATGGTAAATTTTACTTGTATTTGTGTATTAAATTTCAACTACCCATTATTAAAAATGGATAGTTGAACGTTGAAGTTGTAGAGGACGAAGTTTTGAAATTCCTGAATATTTCCTGAATTTGCTTCGATAGACGATATCTTATGTACATTAAAATTATTAGGCTGCAATATTGTTATAATAAATTGATTTTTCTTAATTTTCAATGTTTATATTTAGTATTGGTCAAAATAACAGTGGTATTAACATTAAACTTTCAGTAAAATCCTTATTATTTTGACGAAAACATTTCAATACACAAGTTGTGTGATTTGAATATAAAATAACAAATAACAATTATTGTCACGTTGTATTGAACACTAAGTGTGTCTACGTGATAGTATAAATAATAAAATATATAACTATATTAGAAACACTAGGAACTACATGATATAATCTACAGACTATATACTCAGTATATTCGTAATTTTTTTCTATGCATATAAATTGAAATCTTTTCAACAAAACATATTTGAGTGTTTTTGAGTTCTCAAGTTTAATATATATGAGAGAAAACGTCTTAATTACTATTTTGCTTTAGTCAGTGTCTGAGAACAATTATTTAAAAGAAATATAAAATATATTTTTCGTTGTATATGCTTATTATATTTTATATTAAAATTTGGATATTATTGCAACTGTGCAGTGTACCTACTGTTTTTAAATGAAATGAAACAACAATTTAGTATAATACTATAATATGTACGCTGCAAGTAAGAACCGTTACTTCTCTAGAAATCTTGAATTTCCTAATACAATATTGTAATTTATAGTTACACAAAATAAACTAATAATATTGTTCGTTTTTATTAAAAACTAACAACACACTGACTGAAGGTTACTGAAATGTATTTCTACGACTTCAGTAATAATATGAACCCGTCAACTGTTCTTTTGTCAACACTCATAGGAGCAAATAGTTGCAGCCATCGTTTAGTAGTAGTTTTTAAAACATATCTACTTGCATATATCTTTAATATACTTACTAAATTTAACAAGTATTAAACGGAAAATATGAGTCGATAACCTTGCACGTGTTTAATATAATACAATAATATTATATGTTTCTTTCTGTACATTGTGTGTATGCGTATTATTGTAGTTGTAATACAATAATCGTCATCATCATTCACGACCAATAAATTCCAGACAATATATTAACTAATATAGCTAGGCCTATACTAAATAAATTGGCAGAACAAAATGCGCGCTTGAACTCTTAACTCTAAGCGTTCTATCTTGTACATACTAGTAAGTAGAAGGTATAGTCAGTATAGATAGTAGATATAATAATAATATGAATTAACGTACACGTGAACGCATATATAGTTTGATGATTTAAAACCATGTGTCCGCATAATAGGTACCCATGAATGATTTAACAAGTAGTAGTCGCCATGGCTGTGCGAGGTATTGCGTTTATCGTCGAAACGTTTTTAAACATTTTTTATTGACACGCTCGTTTTTAATCGGCCAGTTATGAAATTAATTTTGTAGACGTTTTCGTATACACTGAAAAACATTTTTTATTTTTATAGCGACGATGAGGTTATTATGTAAAATGTTCTTTATTAATATACGGACAGTGTATAGACTACAGCAATATTATAATATAGCGATCACGATAGTAAATTACCGTTTTGACTAGGTGTTAAAATGCACAACGCCGGTACATTATTATACATAAAGATTGAATACATAATAATGTGAGTATATAAAAGCTTTTACATTATTATGCATTATATACTTACACTTATTAGTTGTTTCGATCGAAGAAAATTACATTGCTAAAACAAAATATGTATTTCAGTGGAAGTTGACTATATCACTTTAATATATTACGGTAATACACATAGCGTTTAATAATGCATAATGGTTGTAGCGCGTGTAGTATGTATATTGCAAAGTTATACAGTTAAATTGATTTTCACTTTTCCGAACTTTCTTTCTTATTCCATCAAACTGAAATTAAAATATTCTGCGATCATTATTACAATAAAATTATATTATGAAAATATAAAATAATGTATTTTATATTGATATTATGTATGTTATTATTAAAATAATATCATTCATACCCCTTATTTAATAATAGTTAATACAATATATAATGAGAGGAACATAAAATACGCATGTGAGAATTATGACTAAATGACATTTTAAAGTAATTATTATTCATTTTGTAAGCATAATATGTACATATTTAAATATTATTAATGACTATAATGATTAATGACCAATAAAAAAACAATAGTGTAAAATGTATCTTGATTTCATTATGATTACAGGTATGAAGATGTGAGCACTGTTATGATTCGAAACTCTCATCTAGATCTCATGGATCAAGATATTTTATATCATTTGGCTCTAGGAAGTGGTTCACATGATTTAAGAGCCATGTTCGGTGATGTTAAGGTAGTTATGAATAATCTAATTTTTGTTATTTTATTGTGCGCAACTATAAAATTAAAACCGCATTTTATTAAAACGTGCATCCATTCAATAATTATTTAGTATGCGCTGCACAACGTTTAAATTTTAAAGTAAATAATTATTTGTGGAAAAAAAGGATAAGAAGAGGAAACATAGGTAACTATTTTACTGTACAATAGGTGTTTTATAGGTTGAGAGTACTTCATAATTGAGTATTAAATCACTTTAATGAATGAATTAAATTTTAAATAAATAGTAGACTGTCAGTCATCCTATATATTATTACTAAGTATATTTTATTTTACTATTGATAATACAGTAGGTAAGTTTAATTCATTTCTTCCGTAAACATTGCATTTATTATATTATTAATATTTAATGATTACAATCAAGCTGTGAGTTAATTAAAACTTACCGTAGAACAGTGTAAATAAAGTTCATGGTATGGATAAGCAATAAGGCAATAGTATAGAATTAAGCTAAATGTTATAAAAACGAAACAAAATAAAAAAAACCACGTGTTTATTTTTTACTTTTGATCATCCAGTGTACCAACTAAATTCAATTTCTTACTAAAGAATATTAAAGTTGAAAATTCAAGCATATTTACTTTTTACTGGATGACACACACATACCGCACCCCTCAGAATTTAAAATAGATATGATATTATATAATAATTATAGGCATATGCCAATTACCCACACACACACACACACATATATATATATATATATATAATATATATTATATGTATAAAAATAAAGATTATAACGTGTATGCTAATTTTTCCAAGTATATATTTTATTTACCTAAATTAATATTTTTAATTAATTTAAAAATTGATTAATATTTTATAGGTTGGTTTATTACCAGTATAGTACCTACTATAAACGTTAGATATAGCTTGTTTTTAATATTTTATTACTGCATAACTATACTTTTTACTAAACTTGATAATAATTATATAATACAATTTTTATTTTTTTTTCAAGTAAAAAAAAAAGTACTGCAGATTATTTTTTCTTATATTTTGATTTAAAAGTGTAGGTTAATTGAAACAAGCTGTAAATTTATCCGTACATTAATTTGAACAATATAAATATGATATAGTGAAATCTATACTGATGAACAGTATTTGTAGTTTTCTTTATAAAATAAATAAAAGGCTAAGCATATTTGCTAGTAACCATCACATTAATAATGAATCTTATATTAAAGACGCATTGTCAACTTTACTTACTATCATTAAGAATTCTAATACTTTCTAAAATATTCCTGATAGAGATTGAATTAAGCATAACCATGAGAATTATTCTTTAAACCACTTAAGCTTACGGCCTCTGGTCAAATTATATTAATCAATTCTTTCTTAAATTCTTAAAACGAAGCTACTAATTATGATCTCAAATACACATTCATAAAATAATTAGTTATTTTACTAACATATGAATGTCACAGTTCTTAATCTTCTGGGAATTATAGGTCTTATAAAATAAATATTAAATACTTACATCAATTACAGATAATTAGGAATATCCGAGTTAAGTTATTGACCAATTTATTTTCCCAGTCTAGAAACAACATCGATGTCAGTAAAATTACCATTTTTATAATAATAATAATATAATATAAATTAAGCCAGTAAACATTTCAAAAACATCTAACCTATCTAATCGAAATCCTTTATAGACTTTAGATAAATAAAAGATGAAAACAAATATAATGACAATAAACATGGACAATTAACATTTATACAAAAAAGGAAAACCTTGCGAGTTATAAAAGCGTTCTCGATACTTCTAACAATTAGTTATTATGCAGTACGTGTAGTAGTAAATAAGAACGTTACGCATATTTATATAGTAATTATTAATAAGTTAATAAGCTATAAACTAATAAGTATAAAATAATCGATTATTATTGATTTTATTTTTACTACATAATATGTAATATAATTGCAATTATCTTATAATCAATATTTATTTTTGATATTTGTTACATAATTTTGAGATATCTTTGTTTGCTTTTATCAGAATAAAGAGTTTGATTTTTTTTTTATAGTTTGTGTGTATGGGTGGGACACCAAAACGCATGGAACAATTCGCTTATAGATTAATGGAAGAAATATCATACAAAATACCTACAGGTACCACATTGCAGGACATCAGTCGATATTCGTACAGATACTCAATGTACAAAGTAGGCCCCGTCTTGTGTATAAGCGTAAGTACATTATAATAATTATTATAATTAGAGTAAACTATTAATTGTTATAAATAAAACCGCATGTATTACCATGTGTATAATATTTTTTACTCGTTGTTACCATTTAAGGAAACCAAACAATTTTCCCGTTTCGTGTTATTAAAACAAATTGCCTTTCATGTATGGTTTTTATTTTTAGCATGGAATGGGCATGCCTTCGGTGGGAATCCTTTTACACGAGATCATTAAACTGATGTTCCACGCGAAAGTCGTAGATCCTGTTTTCTTTAGGATAGGTACAAGTGGTGGTATTGGGCTGGAAGGTGGAACCGTGATTATTTCCGACGAAGCTGTGGATGGAACTCTCCAACCACATTTGGAATTGGTAAGTGTATTACGTCTTGTATTTTTACATATAAATATATAATATTAGTTGAATTGTGTAACAAGTATTTCTTGCATGATCGTATCACTATTGTTATTGTAATTATTTATTTGAAAAATATTACCTATGCAGCAAATTTTGGGCAAAACTGTGAAAAGGAGTTCGGTTCTTGATAAGAAACTGCAGTGGGAGTTAAAATCGCTAGCGGAACCGGACGACCCATATCCAACAGTGATCGGCAAGACTGTATGCACTAGTGATTTCTATGAAGGTATAAAATATAAATTATACAAATAAATTATTATCATATACTATTAATAATGTGCTCCGGATGTAAAGACTTAATTGTTATCGCGTTATTTAGTTATCTAAAAAGAAATATGTCTAGACGCCCAGGAATCCTATTAATATGAAAAGCTATTTATTATATTGATATAATATATTCACGAGCTCATGACAATATTATAATATTACCGTATTAACCCTGGTCTGGTAATAATTTATTATTATCAGTTATAGCCTTAAACTGTTGAGTTAATATAATATGTAACATGTTTATAAGATTGATATCATATTATAAAAGTATAATATGGTTTTTAAAAGCTTTGAAATATTTTCTCTAGTATAATTTGTAAGTTAATTTTTTCAATAAATTGCTATTTTTTAAGTGTACCTACTTATCTTCTACTTTTATGTGATATATAATATATAATATATATAAAAAAAAATAATAATATAACAAATATATAGTAAATAATAAATTTTATAACTTAAACAATCATTAATTTCTACAGAATATTTTTAGAATGTCAAATTAAAATAGTCTAAGTTGCTTAAAAGTAATATTTGTTTTTAGTTTTATAAAATCATATTGAACAGTGAACACGATTATCAACCTAAGTGATGTGAAATCGGAAAAAATTGAACTTCTATTTGCCAGGATCGAATTTATTGAATTGCCATATTTTATTTTATATATATATCAAGGCAAACTTTTTTGGTGTACTTTTATAGGAAAAATCTACAGTCGGCCACCTGTTTTATTATCATTTTTTTTTTTTTAACTGAAATACTTTCACGGATACACACACACAAATATACGAAGGTCAGATAAAGTAAAAATTAACTAAATTTACTAAACTACTCGTAAATCGGGATGAGTAACCGACAAACTAATCTATTAACAAACTGTATTATTTAGTAAATATTGAAATTTAAACGTGAAACAATCGGTGTAGTCGTGGACAATACTTCATAGTATAAACTTTATAGTTTATACCAACATGACGTGTATTATGACTTAACGATTATTGATTCTATAATTTTGAGTTTTGAGTTTTTTTTTTAATTCTAAACAGGGCGAAGAATGTATTAATTTTACAGTAGTGTGTAGGGTATTTTAAATTATGACCAGATCAATGAATGTATTGATTTTAAAACGATACATGTTTTTGTGTCTGAAGACACTTTTTATAGTAGGAAAAATTAATTCTTAATTTTCAATTGCAAATTGCAATATATTTCCACTAAGTCTTATCTCTGCCTTAGTAAGGGCCTGCTGGTTACATCCTATTTGGAAATGTGGTTAACCGCTGTATAAATAAAAAAAAATAATAAATGGCTATACGAGGTACCTTATAATATAGTTCTGCAGCTGTAGTCACTCGAACAAAAACCTATGATATTAAGCAATTGTACAAAAAAAAAGATGATTAATAAATTGATTAATAATTAATTAATTTTATTTCGAAATATTATTCATAAATATTTAATATTAATTTTTCGTTTAAACATTAAAAATTAAAAATTTAAGTAGAGAATAATTTCCTTCGTGTTGTTTTTATTCAATAAACTTGATGGGTTTTTGAATTCATCTTAACTTATGATGATGTTATGTAATGAAAACATTTTAACAACTTAACAATATTGTGATAATTTAATAATAGTAGTTTAGTTAGTATACATATATACATAAAATACAACTAATACAAGAAGTCATAAAATGTTTCACAACTGAAGTATTGTTTGTATAATTATCACGTTTCTTGGCAAAAACAGTAAATAGATTAAAATTAATTACATTTTCGTAGGTCAAGGACGTATGGACGGAGCATTTTGCGACTTCACAGAAGAAGAAAAAATGGAATACTTAGAAAAATTAAAATTTAATGGTGTAAGGAATATCGAGATGGAATCTTTAGCTTTCGCAGCGCTCACGCATCATGCGGGAATTAAAGCAGCCGTGGTTTGTGTCACACTGTTGGACCGACTAAAGGGAGATCAGGTAAAATATTATTAAAATTTCAGTGGTTTTCGTTAAAATAACTGATCCTTATTAACTATATTAAGTTAAATTTCGAGTACAAGACACAAGTCTCAAAATGTTTGAACTGTTTTATCATTTCATCTTAAATACAAAATAATAGTGGGATTTGGATACCTAATTAATATTTTTAGTATTTTTACAATCATTTATTGAATTCATATACTAATATAGGTACGATTGGTATTATATAATTATATTATTATGTAGTACGTTTCTTAAATTACGTTTATATGTATATATATTCATATACCTTACATATGAACACAAATTATTAAGTTTATGAAAACTTTATTGATAAAAACATACTCGATGTTTGTAAAAATAATAGGAGTATTTGAAGATCCAATAGGTATTTTATATTTTATTTAGTTTAATTTTCCATTTTGCGTAGCAGTTAGATAATTAATAAACATACTTAAGTGAATAATAATATTTATTACCACATTAGAGGTAGATGAATACAGATGAACAAATTAGAACGGTTATACACATTAAATAACAGGAGGTGTCCGAGTCCCCTAAATTCACACCTGATATACACAAACAACACACACATACATAAATATTTATACAAGACAAGTATATACGCGTATAGTACATGTATATTATGTATAGGTACATTATACGTCATAAACACTCCCCAAAACTCTGTGATTTTCTTCACCTTTTATTATATAAACATCATTCATCACTCTTTTTTTGCAGCTAATAAAAATAAATCTAAAAATTCCTTTTCTCCCCTTAATATTAATTTTCTATCATTGTCGTGTTTATTTTGTATCATCATGTTATATTATTATTATAACTGTCGAATTATGCGTTTGTATTTACAGATCCATTACCCCAAAGAGGTGTTGGACGAATGGCAGCAGAGACCTCAAAAATTGGTATGCCGCTATATAAAGAAATACCTTTCAAAACGGGGTTTGATTTTGAACAACCATTGTGGATCGGTGAACGTCAAGAGCCCGAGGAGGTTTAAGCTCGTCCAACAAGAATCCGAAAGTTATGACTAAATCAAACGATTCAATATACCTAATACGCTTCCGGACGTGCGCTTCAACACGATACACGCCTAAATAATGTTATATTATCCTATAACCGTCGACGATAAAATACTACTTATCTATACACGATACTTTATGTATATGATTTACGCGGGTTCGTGTTAAACAACGCTATTTTATTCCAATTATTTCTTCTTTTTAAAGACTTTTTCATACTTAATATTATATTCTATCTTTATATCATACACCTATATATACTACATATACCTAACCTAACATTAAATACTATATATTCTACGATATATATCTCATTTAAAATATTTTTGAACGTTTTGTATATTAACTATATGTGTATTAAGTATAATTTCTCTTGTAATAAAATCTTAGTGTACTAGCGATATTTTAACCGGTAGAAAACTAAATTACTCACTTATATACGATTTAAATATTATTTCATATAACCTGGTTTAACTCGGACATGTAAAACCCACTTGTTTAATGACTATATATACCGATAGTTGATTATAGTTGTACGATTATACTTGAACATCACGTCTTCACAAAATTTCATAATAAAAACGGTTTTTAAACAACGTATATTATTTTATAAAGCCTATGACTACATTATTATTGCTCAAAATTTGTTTGCACGTAATTCCAAACACCAATAATTAGGCAACTAATAATGATACAAATACAAATTACAATAAATTAACATCCTATGTTATGTAATAAATTTACTCAGTTCAGAATTCTAGACTAAAACAATAATATTAATGTATTTTAGCAAATTTAGGTGTAATAAAAATAATTTTAGTATGTTAATCAATGACACTGTTAAATGTACCTATTATTGTTATACAATATTGTAGTTTAGTAGAATAAATATTTTTTAAATACCGATTTTGCAGATCTTAATATCTTATTGGACTTTTTTCAATTTATATTATTTATTATAATACAAAATGACCTTCTTGTATTAATAATTATTTAGAGGTGATTGTTAATTATTGTATTTTAAAGTTCAGTGTAGCCTCATATATAAGATCATGTTAATTATTTTTTCTGTACATTTTATGTAATTACAAAAACCAAGAGAACTGTATATTATATAAAACGCACAGTACATTTTTGACTAAATGTAAAATTATTTTTAACATAATATAACTATTTATGTAAGTGTAACATATTCAACCATATACAATAACTATTATTAGATTATAATCGTCAATTTTATATGTTATTTAGTTAGAGCATTTATAAATCAACGATTTAGACTAGATTAATTTAATTACAATACCTATATATTAAATATATAAGAAAAATGTAAATCAACAACCATTACAAATAATATCATACCTATTGTATACATTTTATAATTAAATATATACAAGTTTGATAAAAAAAAAAAGTATGATATTAAATACCTAGATGCTATAACATCTGAATGTCGGTTCATCTGTTTCCGGGTGAACCCTAAAATCCTAGTTCATTGATGATATCATCAATTGTCGCAAATGTTGATGATAACCAATTTGACGCAAATCTGTCACACCTACAAATATTTATTTCCGTGGGTAAAAAGGTCTTTTTTAGTTGGTAAGAGAGTTGTAGTGGTGCAACTGTTTCAAAATAGTTTTGCTGGACCATACTGAACCCAGCAAGACGACATAAGACGCTTGAAATGATGAACTATTTAGAGCCGACGCTCGACAGTCGACAACATCGATCAAAAGAAATTAATTGAACATGATTTTCTTCTTTTAGAGGTCAGAGACCAGAAGTTTTAACAACTGATATCTATTATTTTTAATTTACATCTGTGATTATTTTATTTGAGTCACTCATCGTATTAATGTACACACCGGGTGATTCTTTTATCGAGAACAGTCACACACATTTTAAAAAGTTTAAAAAATATATGTACCTATTTATTCTCTCTCCCGTTAACAGCTCGAGGACTTATAGCTGACAGTAATTTTTAATTCTTTACGATTTTCAGCTTTTATTTCTTTTTAACTCATAGTATGTTGTATACCCTTTATATTTCACTACCTATCTTATATATTCGAGGGTGATCTTTCTCTACTCTCTTTATCTCTTCTATAGATCCCTCTATTACCTACTCTTCCTAGTAAATTTATTGTTATGTTGTAGACTCGTAGTGTTTGTCTAATAAACAATTAGGTAAATAACCTTTTCTAATCTCCAGGTCTTCTAGAAAGCATCTTCCTTTTTATTCTTTATAAAAATCGTCTTTATTTGGTACACGATCTATCTAATTCATTTTAAGAATTTTCCTGTAGCACCCCGCTTTGAATGTCAGTAATTTATTTTCTTCAGCAGATCTATTTTCCTGGAAGTAAATTGACTTTTCTTTCTTTGAAATGGTCACCGTGTTTGATGTATAATCTGCATTTTATTTCTCTGGCGCATCTTCCGTTACTTGTTATCATACTTCCCAAGTACCCATTTATTTTTATTGACTGCTTTTCCTGTAGTGACTAGTGTGTCACCATTCAGTTTTATATCCGACTTAGCTTTTCCGTTTTAACTACAAACAAAAATTTTGGTTTTCAATTTATTTATTTTCGTATAGTAATCTTTGTCATTAGAATATTTTATTAATCATCTTCATTCTTCGTTAGTATTGCGGTATCGTCCGTGAATCGAAGCATATCTACTTTTTCGTTTTGAATTTCTATTTCTATTTGTATTAATTCTCTCACTTTGTTGACGGCTTCTTGTGCATAAATATTAAATAAACATGTTGATAAGAAACATCATCGACTTACGCTTTTCTTAATTACGTTTAAGTACGTCTTATTATATATACCTAATATATTATGTATGATATTATATATTTAGAGATATCAGATATTTATTACGTATAAACGTAGATACTATATATTTTTGTCGTTATCATTTGGATATATAAATATTGAATTTTGTACGAATAATAATACTCTAATGGATCAATTAATATTAAAATTTAGTTTTATAAATACCTACTATAAAAATATAGAGGTTGATTGTGTTGATACACAGTTAAAAAATATTGTAGGTATATTTCATGTATTATTTAATTATTTAAATATAATATACCTACCTATTATAATTTAATTCAAATTTAAGTAATTTAACACATCCATAACAATGATATGTTATAAATTTATAACATTATGTTTATAATTTCACTTATAATTTCTAAGTTCAATTTATGTGATAGGCTCCTGGCTCCGACTACAGGTACAGATCTAAATACCTTCATAAATAATAGTGTGGGATTGGTGAATTTAAATATAACGATTCCAGGCACGTACACAAAAAAAATTTCGGGTGGGGGGGGGGGTTTACAAAATTTAGTAATGCAATTTGTGCCGCACATAATAAAACAATTTTTTCCTCGTTAATTGAAAATATTTCGGTGGGTGGGGGGTTTAATCCCCCCCTGTATACGTGCCTGAACGATTCGACGAGATTAACCTAATATTTTATAATTTGTGGGTTAGGCCACTTTGGTAATTAGTAAATAATAATAAATAATTTGTGTATATTGTATAGAATACGGATATTCTAATAATAACTTTATGTCATTATGAAATATAAATTCACAGTATTTAAATCGACTTCTAAATTTAATTTTCCAATGCGTGGCCATACTGTGGTATAGTTAACATCTTATCAATTATTGTTTACTATCAACAATATTCTAATTATCAACAAATTAAATTTTCAAAATACAAAAACTGTTTTCTGTATTTTATTTCCTTGTTTTAATGTTTTTTAATAATGATTTTAAAACACCATTAAAAATACACGAAAGCGATGAAACCATTGTAATTAAATTAAATTTGATTACTTGATATTTTAATATCTTTTCATTTTATCTAAGCACAGCAAACATCTAACAGTAAGCAACTTAATACAAACACATTTTGTTAATTACAATATATAAATAAATATATATAAAATACAATATTGACTTTATATAAGAGTTAATTAATAGGAATATTTAATTTGTTTTTCTTCTTTAAATTCGTTCAAATTCTAATTAATAATTTTATATTAAAGTTTTAGTAAAAATGTAAAATAAAGTTATTTAATTCAATACAACAAATACTAGGTATTATTTGTTTTAGAAATGTCTGCTGGAGAAGTGGTTATGGAAGTGCCAACAAGCTTAAAGCGTCTTGCACGATTGGTTGTAAGAGGTTTCTACACTATAGAAGATGCACTCATAATTGACATACTGGTTAGAAATCCTTGTATGAAAGAAGATGACATGTGTGAATTATTAAAATTTGAAAGAAAAATGCTTAGACAACGTATATCTATACTAAGAAGTGAAAAATTTTTACAAACTAGATTGAGAATGGAAACTGGTGCTGATAGTAAGGCACAGAAGGTCAATTATTATTTTATAAATTACAAGGTGGGTTATGTTATATTAGAATTTAATAGTTTTAAATAAGCTAATATTGTCTAATATACATTTTTAGTCTTTTGTGAACATGGTTAAGTATAAACTTGATTGTATGCGAAAGAAAATGGAGACACAGGAACGTAATGCAACAAGTCGAGCCAGTTTTAAATGTGTTCAGTGTTTTAAGACATTTACCGATTTAGAAGTAAGTATACAGTATGCATAACAATTTTCTTAGAATTAATTTTCATTTAAATATAATTTATTGAGATAAAAATGTACTATTATAAATAGTAACAGGTAAAAGGTATTTTATAATTTTAAATATCATTAAATATTTGCATTTCTTTAAAAAAATAAAAATAATTGGGTACCTATATTATTATTATTATTATCCAATATTGTTTTGTAATATTATTATTAAAATAAATACTATATTCAATAAATAATTTAATAATAACAGATTTAATTAAATTAATTTAATTTTGAAGTTAAGTATTAATGCAGTGGTTCTCAATCTTTTAAGTACCGCGGCTCAAATTACCCTGAAAAATCTTTTACAACCCACATGGTTTCACTTTTCAAAAAGTAGTTATAAAAAACAAAGTTTGTATTATATAAATATGTATAAATTTGTAATATATATTTAGTGTTTTATAAGTTTATAATCAATTTATTTTTGTAAATGTAGGTACTTTTAATAATGAGGTGTATGCGAAATGTTTGTTTGTTTTCTATTATGGTTAATAACAGCATTGACATCATATTTCAAAAAATTGTTTGTAACCCACTAAAAATTGACTGACGACCCACACTTTGAGAAACATTGTATTAATGTATTATTAAATATTATGGTGATGAGCTATGTTAGTTGGGGTAAAAATTGGTAGGTGTAAGCTATTTATGTGCCAACAGTATTTTAATAGGAACATATTATAACTTATTATCCTAAGGTTGTAAAGTATAACTATTGAACTAAAAATGTATAAATATTTTTTAAATTTTGATTTTTAAAGTAAATATTGATAAAAAGAGGTTTAAATTTCATAAAAAAAAAAAATGCTAACGGTTACATAGGATTATTATTTACTCTAAATTAAAACATAAATCTGCTCAAAAAGTGTCACTACTTTTGAATTAATTTTACCTGATTACCATGGTTTGTATTTTATATTTAAATTTGCTTATTTGTTAATTTTTTATAAATTTAGATTTTTTATAAATGTTAAAAAAAAAAAAAAATTCTTATAAATTATTTAAGGATATATTATATTGGGGGTATTTTATTTGGTATAGGTACCTTCATATTATTTACTATAAAAAAATTCTGTATAATATTTAAAGTGATAAGAGTTAGATTAGTGCTATATCAAATATAATTTATACATTTTGTATGTACATTGTACACCTATGTCTTTTTAAGAAGCATTTTAAACAAATATTCAAACATTTAATTTTTTAGGCTGATATGTTATTTGATTTTCAAACCAATGAATTTCATTGTACTTTTTGTGGGGAGTTGGTTGAAGAAGATACTTCAGTTCTACCACAACAAGATTCTCGTGTAATGTTGGCTAATTTCAATGAAGTTGTAGAACCTTTTTATTCGATACTTCGTGAACTAGATGGTATCCGTCTTGCACCAGAACTTCTCGAACCTGAACCTACCCGTATTCTAGGGTACTTGCACTATACTTTAATTAGGATAATTGATACTAAAAAATAACTACATAATATAATAATTATAAATTATTTTGTAATGTTAGACTGGAATCAGCAACACAGTCTTCTGGCAGTAAACAAACGAATGGTATGGAACGATGGGGGCCTGATAAAATGCGAAATATGGACTCAAATAGTTCTAAAATGGAAGTTACTATTGGCGAAGACCTCCAAGACAATCGTACAGTTATTAAAGAACGGCCTATATGGTTAACAGAAAGCACTGTTGTAGAAAATACTTCTACTCGAGTAAGAAATAAATTTTCATATTTTATATTTTTAAAAATTAATTAATAACATAATACATAATATTTGTTTTTATAGTGTGCACATTTATTTGTTTTATTAGTAAATTTTATTTTATAAGATAAAATGGTTTAAAATAATTAAACTATGTTTAAATGTAACATAGTAAAAATTATTTCTATAAAAAATTTGTTATATTATACTACATATCTTTAAGCCGTCAAATAATTTATCAGTGGAATTATGTATATATATATATATATATTAGATTCCTTGCATTTATAATTCAAATGATTAAAAATAATTAAGTTTTTAGAGAATATACTAGTATGTAAAAGTTTCATCACTCAATGATTCTTCAATCAAGTCCTCAGTTTTCTTTTAAATATACCTAATTAATTAAATCTTATTTCATATTAACATAAAGTTAAATTTTTTAAACATAATTTGTGTTTACTGTAAAAAGATATTTACAGATTGTACTAATTTGAAATTAAGAAAAAAAAAGCGGGTAAGTGAGTATCGCTCTGCTGTACATTAGGGGGTGGGGTAGACCTCGAACTAGGGTAGGTTAAATTTGAATGCAATGATAGGTATCATTGTAAATGAAAAACGAATCTGAACGGAGATGATTTGGCAGTCTAGGATATATTATCATACATTCTATTTTGAAACAAATTCAAACATTTAAGTAAAAGTTTCAAGATCTTACGTTTAGTAATTTTTTAAAAATAACAAAAATCGAAAATTATTTAGTAGTAAAACGTTATTTTACACGTGTATTTTTGATTTCAAATTAAAATTAAAACTTTAAACACTCGTACAATTTTTTTAATTGAATAATCCTCAAACTTTTT
Source organism: Schizaphis graminum (assembly GCA_020882235.1). NCBI lineage: Eukaryota > Metazoa > Arthropoda > Insecta > Hemiptera > Aphididae > Schizaphis > Schizaphis graminum. The sequence continues at coordinate 55,029,556 of CM037032.1, forward strand.
TATAATAATTTTAAGCTTAACTTATGGACAGCATAGTATTAAATTTTCAATTCTTAGCTTTTGATAGTAAAATATTTATAAATTTTTAACTACCAAATAGTGAAAAATATTCATGATTTTGACGAATATTTGTCAATATTTGAACTTCAAATGCTAATAAAAAAAAATATGCCTATGTATTTTTATAATTTTTGAATGTGAGTTAGAACAAGTTATGTGGACCCTTCTATTAAATTTTCAAGTAATTTGTCCCAGCTTCATTTTTTTTATCAACATTTATAAAAAAAAAAAATAAAAAAAAATTGAAAATTTCAAATGCCTATAAATAGCTCAAAAAAAGCCAAAATATTTTGAAAATCAAATCACGTAAAGAAAATGGCAATCTAAATAACTGGTAAAATTTTCAAGTATTTACGACTTATAATATTTGAATAATAACAAATATCAAAAATTGTTTGAGGCTAAACCGTTATTTAACGTGGTTTTGTAAAAATTTAAATTTCAAACACTCCTAAAATTTTTTTGTCTTAGTCCGGTAGAGTTTTTTTTACAGATATTTGAAGAAAAATGTATGGAGAACCTTGTATCAAATTTTCAAAACTTAGTTATAAAAGAAAAAAATTTTACGATTTTTTAACCACAAAATTACTTGCCAATTTTCGCAATTTTGACATATTTCGTATAAATTCGAACTTTAAGCACTTATAAAAAAAAATTGTGACTAACGATTTCGGATTTTTTTTTATCACTTTAAGAAAAACTTATAAGAAACCTTGTATTAAATTTTCAAGATTTTCTGGCCGGCCAAAAAAATTTTATCGTTATTTTAAAAAAAAATACTAAAAAAAATTAAAAATTTCAATTGTCTATAAATAGCTTAAAAAGATACTTTGAAAATTTAACTGTGTATGGAGAACGCTAATATAAACATTTGGTGAAAATTTCAAGTGTTTACATCGATTAGTTTTTGAGTTATAGCAAAATAAAAAATTCGATTTTTTTGAAAACTGTTGGAAAATGTTTACTTTTCACCTCTATAATGCACCAAGGATATCCACTTTGCCATCGGAAACCACCCCCAAAGTTTGAAATTGAAGCATTATTTCGACTAGTTATGCTGTACACAGACACAAAAACAAAAAAACAAAAAAAAAACACATCATTGTAAAATCAATACATTCATCATTCCGTTCAGAATCTAAAACATTTTGAGTGTCCCATATTTTTTAGTTACTGGTCAATAATAATTCCTAGATACCAATGTTATCAATATTTTAAGTTTTTTTTTTAATAACGCCATGTAAATATTTGTTTGTTGAAATTATTTTACATTTATAATTAAATTTCAACTAGGTTGAGTTTATTTATCTTTACATGCTTTATCAATTGGTAAATGTTATTGATTTAATTGTTTATTATAGTTTATTATTCTTAAATTGTGTGTCAATAATTAAGGTTCTACCATCCTATGAATATTGGCCTCTGTATTTTGATGTATTAATATATTGTGTTTATATATACTTTTAAAGGATTCAATTGAAATGGATACTAAAGATCAAACTGAAGGAGCTCCACTTGAATTCACTCCTGATGTAGATATAATGACTGTCTTACTACAGCATGAAAAACGTGCTGATCAAACTGATGGGCCTGGTAAGAAAAGTGGACAGGACGTGGATTCAAGTGATGAAGATTTTTCAAAAACAATTAAGAATGAACCATCTATTGGTTCAGGTAATATAGATGTATTAATTATTTAAATATATTCTGATTAGTAAACAGGGAAAATATGTAAAAAGAAATGTATAAACAATATATTGTATTTATACAATTTTTCAATAAATATTTTTGTAATTCTTGAAAAAAATTCAAATACTCAAGCTAAAAATAAAAAAAATCCATTGATGGTTTGATGAGAAAAGTCATAAAAAATCAATTTAGTATTTATGTTAAAAATGTTAAATAAGAACAGTACAGTTATTAAAATGTTTTATTTTGGTTTTAAATGTATAAATAATTGTTTTAGGGGTTGAAGAGTTGACGTCAGAAGAGGAAGAAGAAGACGAAGACGTACCTTTAGTCAGTGTGGCTGGACGTCGTGTACCAATTACTGAAGTAGTGAATATGACTGATGCTATTAGTCAAATGACACCATCAGAAAAAGAACACTACATACAAGTTTATCAAGACTATTTCTCTGCGTTGGGCGATTAAATGTTCTGTAATGATAATTAGGTTGTGATTATAAATATTGTAATAATGTTGATACAATATAAATGTATATTTTGTTCTAATTCTAATTTAATCCATGTATGTGGAGTATAGGAAATATTAACCAATTTATTGAATAGATAATATTATATTTTTAAATTATGTTTTTTTTACATAGTATTATATTAAGTAACCTACAAATAGACTGTATTTTTTCTCTTTTATTATTTTGTAAATCGACAAACTGTAACATAAGCATACAATACAAAGATCTAAATAGTGATGTAGGTACTGGTGTATGGGTAAAACAGATATCTAGCAATACCACTTCAAGTATTTTTTCTCCAAATTAACACATAAATCAATATTTGTAATCATTTAAAATAACAAATTTTTACTATCCCTGAAATATATATGTTTTTATACTTGAACATTCTACTTAAAATTGTGCATATTCCTGAATATTTATTACAGACAAGAAGAAATCAATTTTCAAGCACGTATTATAATACTCAATAAAATTTAAATAATCTTAATTTCTATTGTTATGAATGAACAATAATACAATATATTCTACAGTTTTGAGCCCAGATAATAACATGTATATTATATAATACTAATAAACAGGTTAAAGATAATTTTCTTAACATTTATTTACATTAAATTTGTACGTAACTGGTACCTATCTAGTTCTAAAGGTTAACAAAGATTGATAATATTTTGTTAGTTTGTGTCAAAATTAACTAGAAAAAAAAACAATTGAATGACTTCAGGTGATGTAGAAGAAGGAGCTATTCTAATTATGTTACCATTTCCTTTCCTTTTTCTTTCTACATTAATTTCCATAACAACTACTAATGAGGTCTGAATTATCAATTAATACTTGTAATCTAATCACTCCGCTCTTAAAATTAAAATAATAAATGCTCTTCGTTCTTACAATAAAACATATTCATAACTGCCAATGCCCATACACCTGTGAAAAATCATGGACTTGCTGACTTCTAAAATAATTATATTTTTACAATAACGGCATGGGGGATGGCAACTAAATATGCATAACTGTCTGTATTTTTTTTTAACTGGCCTCGTACTAGCCAATAACGATGCTAGTAATGATATTATAATTATGCATATTATAGTATAGCAGTTATACCATAGTCCATAGGCTTAAACTGGGGGGGGGGCAGGCATAGTACTTTATGTAAAGTTAACTATATAGACTAGTTGATATGTAATTATATATTTGCCCCCCCTAATAAATTTCCAAGTTACGCCCATGTGGCCATGTACCATACTGTCTTACAACATACACAATAGTCCATAATACATAAATATTGTGATAGTATTTTATGGTTATAATTATTTTGAAACTGTTCATATAGGTACTCAATACAGGTTTAACCAACCCATTATTTTATAAAGTAAATCGACATTTTCAAATATTATAGTACATATACATAGTTATAATAAAGTTATAACTAAAATTAAAAATAAATAAACGATAACTTATGACTAGTTAATCACTAAAATAAATATCCTTCCACGCGTTCAGATTTAGTGTAAAAGCGTTACAATCGATTTGTTTTGTATTAGATCTGTAAAATATATCTAATCATTAATAGGATTCGTAATGTTTTTAAATTTTTGCCTCAATATTCTCAAAACGAAGAACAAACATGTCATAGGTATGAGTATTAAGTTGCTTACTTGCTGTCGAACGGCATAAATATGTCTTTCGGTAAATATCGGAGATTAGACGTCGCGCATATTACACTGCCAAAATTCACGTTTTTCAATGTATGTAATTGTTCTGAAAACAAATCGTATATTTTTAATTTATAAGCTACGCACATCTTTTAAATATAATAATTAGCTTAAGTTCACTTTGTATAATCTAATAAAATATGTAGAATGTGCAGGAAACTTTAATAGGTTTTGTATAAAATAGATTTAAAAACGCAGACAGCGTATTAAATACATAATATGTATATTAGCCATTAGGTGAAAAAAATGAAAAAATACTGCTAGGTATGTACTAGATGAAGATTCATGGATGTAATGTATTAATATGTAATGATATTAAGAGGGAGCTTTTATCAAATCGATAAATAAGTTATAATTTCCTGAATATATATTTTAGTGACAATGTTAAAAATAAAATGAAAAACAGGATAAAATAAATTCAAATTAATATTTATTAAGCATTACAATTTTTTTTGTTAATTTTTCATAATCATGCTTTTATTATTATGCCTATAAGTTACATTGCAATTGTCATCCAAAAATGCAACGATTTTATTTAATAAATTGTATTTTATTTAAACATTCATTATAATATAGTTTATGTTAAAAATGTTAAAATATTTGATAATAGATACTATTACTATAAGATACTCCTTTTAATTTCGAAAATTGTATACATTTTATCTGCACTCCTATTTGTGGGTTAAAATACCAAATTAAAATTAGGACAAGTTTTAGATTCTGAACGAAGTGAAGAATGTATTGCTTTTACTATGATGTGTGTTTTTTTTTTTGTGTCTGACGACAACATTTGGAGCAGTAATAATGCTCCGATTTTTGACTTCAGCCCCTCTTTGAATAGGAAATTGAATCTAGTTGGTACTTTGGGGAGGTCAAAAGTAAAATTTTCAAATAGTTTTCAAAAAAATCGAGAAAAACAAAAAAAAAAATGACAGAAAAATGGCAATTTTACGAAAAACCACTTTTCGACAAAATCGATTTTTTGATTTTGCTGTAACTCAAAAACGAATTATTGTAAATACTTGAAATTTTCACCAAATGTTTATATTATGGTTATCTCTTTACAGTTAAATTTTCAAAATATTTTGACCATTTTTAAGCTACTTATAGACAATTGAAATTTTCGACTTTTCTAAGTTTTTTTTCTTCAAATGCCGATAAAAATTTTTTGGGTGGCCAGAAAATCTTGAAAATGTAATACAAAGTTTCTCATAAGTTGTTCTTAAAGTGATAAAAAAAATCCGAAATCGATTGCCACAATTTTTTTTTATAAGTGTTTAAAGTTCGAATTTATACAAATATGTCAAAATTTAAATTAAATTTCATACTCTCATTATGCGTATGTTGCCTAATACTTTTTTTATTAATAAACAGATACTATAAAGTAACCATAGTAACATATAAAAACTATACTATTTGTTTCAAAATAGAAATATGACAATATTTAAATATAATATATCCTAAACTGACAAATCATCTTCGTTCAGAATCGTTTTTCGTATACAATGATACCTATAATTGCATTCAAATTTAACCTACCATAGTCCGAGGTCCACCCCACCCCCTAATGTACAGCAGAGCGATACCCACTTACCCGCTTTTTTTAATTATTTTCGTTTGACGTGTTTATCACAATTTTCGCAAATTTAAATTGATTATAATAATAAGTTGAATGGCAAAAGAAGCTATTAAATTCACAGTTGTTATGGATTTAAATTTTGTATGTGCACATAAAATTCTGTTTCATGGATTTTTTTTTATATTTTATTATTGATGTTTTATTATCCATAGATCGAAACGAAAGATTATGTATTATACGCAAATAAATCCTTTTCCGCCACAATACATTTGCTTTCATTTGTTGAATTACTAATAAAAAATTAAGTTATCTTAGTTTAAGAACTGATTAATACGACCAATAAATGATTTTTTTGTTTTACATGCATATTAATATCTAAACGGTCACTATTTTCGAGTGAAAAAACTGCTTTACATAATTTACCTTTGTACATACGACTTTTCCGATTTCATCATCATCTTTTAAAAATGGAAATTCAACTTTCAAGTTGGGATACTTTATTAGAATATAATATAATAATTTTATATAATTCCAACTTATGCCGTCGATTGTTGTACCCACGATTAAAGATATATCTTTATCGTGGTTGTACCTCAAGGTTTATAGATTATAATCTAGAGTATAATCTATAAACCTTGGTTGTACCTAACAATACTAATGAAAATATGATAATCGAATTACGAAACATACCTACCTAAAAGTAAACTATTTTAAAATAACTGTAATTTCCGATAAGGTTACGCTCGCCACTCGACATAATCTATATATAACTCACTGTCATAATACCTATATAAAAAATATTGTTGATAACAAATTTATTATATTCAAGAATGAAATAAAATTTTAATCATCTATATATAAAATTAATTTTATATCTCATCATTTAATTAAATAATAATGAATACAAAATAATTGGCATTGATATAAAAAAACAAGACAAAAAGCATTTTAGGACAGCAGGACACAAAACCGAAAAAAATAAAACAGGACTTATGGTCACCTTAATATATGTATTATAGGTAGATAGTTAATATAATAATACACCATAATAAAAGCAAATTACAATACTCGAATTGGACAAAATAACGTTTTTATACATTTATCGAAAATTCCAAAAACCATAAAATAACTTCCTAAAAGTACCAACTAGATAAAATGTTGAATTAGAAAATGAGTATATACCTCTTATACCTACGTGTATGGATTGGATCTAGTCTTTTAGTAATTTATTAAAAAAAAAATATATATAGTTATGTTTATAAATATGACATGTAAATGCTATAAAAATAATTGTGTACCTAGTCTCAAATTATTTATTAATTTATAATTTAGGTAGTACACGTAAATATATTTAAATTAATGAAGTAAATTAATAGTTATAAATAAATGATTTATTATAAAAAAAAGTATTACAAATGTAGTTTTAACATTAATTATTAAATATTATAATATTATTACATTTTTGAGCTGTTTATTTTTATGCCTTGTTTTTAAAATATTAGACTTTGTTTATTGCTTTTTAGTTTTTATGTCACATTATCACCTACTGAGATCTGATTATTTTAAGAATAGATCATAAAATAGTACAAAACTTGGATTAGTTGTTTAGTGTTGTTTCAAACAAACTCTTTATTCGATGTAATTGCAATTGTTAGTGTTTAGTTTTTACATTAAATAAATAAAATGAGGAAACTGTGGATTCAAATTTTTACCACTGTATTATCTAAGTGTAAAATGCAAGGGAGTAAATCATGAAAATATTTATTTTGTGTCAGGCTTAGAAAATAATATTTAATTATACTTATGACCGGTTTTCGTTCGATGGCATATATACCCCACATTATAAATTATAGTTGATATATTTTGGAAAATAGTGCGAAGAGCTCATAATAATATTATTTTCTGGAATCTAACTAAAATAATATAGGATATGCTTAAGTTATATACAATTTCATATTTTTGTAAATGAAATAATATATCTAAACTTAAGGTCAATGGACATATGACCAGTGTTGGGAAAGTTCCTTTTAAAAAGGAACTCGTTCCCGTTCCTCGTTCCTACTGTAAAAAAGGAACTCGTTCCCGTTCCTCGTTCCTGTCGCGAAAAAAGAACGCGTTCTCGTTCCTTAGCAAATTTTTTACAATTTGAGTGGTGTCAATTGTGTTTTTTGCGAACAACTTTTAAGTCAGAAATAATCGGACCGAGAGAGTTAACCGATTATTTCTGGCTTAAAAATTTAGGTTAGGTTATGTTATTAGTAGCTTAAAGTAGACTTGAAACTTTCCACAGTAAAAAGTTTATTATTTTGACTAAAAAATAAAAATGCACTCCTTAACTCAGAATTGTTTATTATTTAATAAGACCGACGGCGTCGCAGCTCAGTTTTGGCGCGGAAACACACTATACGCGCTTCATATTTTCATAAATACTGTGGCACTCAAAATGTTAAAAATAACTATTTTTTTTTTCATTATTTGAGGAATGGAAATTTTCTTTCAAGTTCTTTAAAAATAGGAACTCTTTCCCGTTCCTCGTTCCTATATTTTAAATAGAACGCGTTCCGAGCTTCGTTCCTATAAAAGGAACCCGTTCCTTCTCAACACTGCATATGACAAAGGTATCTACAGGGCGATTCTTTTAAGTGGGTACACTAATTATCTCAAAAAGTATTCATGTTTCTGAAAATATTTTTTTACATAGTTTCAAATTGTTAAAAAAACAACATTTTTATTAAAAAATTATATTTTTAAATATTTTTTATCATTATAATTTTTTAAGTTTTTTACTTTTTTGAATAACAACATAGATTTTTAATTTCATATTCCAAAGCAGAATAATTTTCTGAGTATTTTGATACAAAAAATTCGAATTTAGGGTGAGTAGTTTATGAGTTATACTTATTTAAAGTTTAGACAAGCGGAGTAGTGGACAAACATTTTGCGGGGTAACCCCGTACCACTCCACTCCGCTTGTCTAAACTTTAAATACATATAACTCATAAAGTACTAGCCCTAAATTCAATTTTTATGTATCAAAATACTCAAAAAATTATTTTGCTTTGGAATATGAAATTAAAATTCTATGTTGTCATTCAAAAAAGTAAAAAACTTAAAAAATTATAATGATAAAAAATATTTAAAAATATAATTTTTTAATAAAAACGTTGCTTTTTTAACAATTTTGAACTATGTAAAAAAATATTTTCAAAAACATGAATACTTTTCGAGATAATTAGTGTACCCACTTAAAAGAATCACTCTGTATAGGAGAGGCGGGCTTCAGTCATAATACTATAATAGTCCCTTTTTTTGCATGCGTTCATGGTTATGTACGATTTTCGTACTTATCATACACAAATAATCAAAGTTCAGTATTTGCAGGTAAAAATAGTTATAACTAATTAGTTATTTGAGTCGATAGAGGTTATAACTATAGTTTAGAATTAATTATTTTTCATAAATTTATATTCATTGAATTTATCAATACTTAGATAATAATAAATCGTATTATAGTTTTAGTGAACTTAGTAATAATGCCTACCCGGCGTAAAGCTTCCAGGTTGTCCTCGTACGTCGTAAAAGAAACGATCACCAATCTTTTGTCGGTAAAAATTATCGGCTATTATGCACTGAGACGTGGGACCAATCTTTGAACCTTCGGCGGGCATTTCTAATAGTGCACCCACGATAAAATCGATGTCGTCCACACAAGAGTAGAGGGTTTTCAATTTTTGGATGTCCTACACGTCGAGTTATAACAATAATAATAATAATAATAATAATACATAATATGATAACTGTATTTTAGAAAATAAATACCAACTTCGTAAGCAATTAAATCAATTAGGTCGTCAAACTCTGTAGCTTCCGGGACTCCACAAATCGATCTCATTTTATTATAAGGCGGTATCCCGGTATCGCGACCTCTTTGTATATCCGCCGAGAGCAAATCATTGCTCCTGAATTTTGGGGTGGTTTGTTGGAATAAGAAATTTGAAATCTGTAATGGGTAATATAGCAAAATATATTTTATAAGCTTAAATATTATATTACATAATAAGCAGTTGACGATGATTAATTCGGTTCGGTAATTATGTAGGTATAACCGTATAACATAACGATAATACCTACAATATCACAGGGGTTGCCACAACGAGGCTCGTGGGCCGCATGCCCGCATGTGCCTCTTAAATCAATTTCATGCGACTCTTGAACCAAACTTAGACTAAAATTAAATGTAAGTAAATGTTCCTTCATTTTATTTAAAATGAAAAATGTATCCCCATTTTATAAACATTGCTTTACAATGTGCAGGCACACCTCGAATCAACTTTATGGATTTGTGCAATGGCGCCCAAGATATATTTTTCAGGTGTAGCAAGAAATAATTTTACCCACCCACCCACCCCCTTATAAACTCAAAAGTCAAAATAATATTATTTTATACATTTTATCATATTATTTTAATTGATAATATTAGTAAATATTAAGGTACCAACCAATATAATCTGTGTTTTGTCAGAATAATGTGTAATTTTTAAAGAAATATACCAATATACTTTAATATACATTCATACACATATGTAACAGGCATTATATTTTTTAAATTCATTAAAATCTTCAAAATAAAAATTTATTTTCGAGTATTATGTAAATAGTATATAGTATAGGTGGTTTACTGTTTATTTCAAATGGTTTACGAAATATAAAGCATGAACAAAATACAATAACATTATCATTATTTTATAAAAATAATTAATAATGAACATATTTCAAGTTAATTAGTTTATGTTATTATACCCATCACCTAGTACTCACCCTCTCCTTAATTTCAAGGTGTAGCGATCGTTACACCTAGTAATATAGGGTTGTGTGCCACTGGATTTGTGGCTCCCAAACTCCAAAGTTAAGGTTAGTGGCCACCCCTGCAATATCATATCATGCTAGTCGATAACGGTTAATAGGTATTGGGTAGGTAAATTTTATTAACGAGTATACTTTATACTTTAAATTTTACAGTAGGTTATTATACCCAAGTGTTATAAGACGGTTGTTCTTCACGAGTAGGCGTCTCTTGAAATCCACGCAATAGTCCATCAAAGTTATTTGGTAATGGCAGAAGATCGGGATTGTTCATCCAATCGGTGAGTAAAATGCGATGGAAGTTGAAGTGGTCTTCATCTATCATGCTGACGAAAACATTGAGTTCATCAAAAGATAATTAATATAATTTTTGAATAGTTAATTAGCAGGGCCGGATCTAGGCGGGGTGAACCAGGGCACTTGCACCTGCAGAAGTCTTGGTCGAGGGGATAAGTTAGTAATACGCGTGTTATCGCCGTCTTTTATAAAAATAAAATATTTTGAATTTGCATTCAGTAGAAATAATTTTGTGTGTTAGCTTTAATATTAGAGTGATTCGGCCTATTATAGGACTTAACGATAAGAATATTATTTGGGCATCTCATAAGCTTTTATTGATATTTTAATTTATAATTAGTTGTTATAAGTTATAAACAATATCAACTTACTCTTAAGATGCCATAGATATTAAAGATACCTAACCCCACACCCTACTAAATCAAAATCACATTAAGCGTTTAAAAATACGTATTTCCAGTCCTATCTTCGAAAGTTAATATTTAATAATAATATTTTTAAATTTTTATATACGTTTAGTATTAACGTAAATACTTCATATAGTTTTTTTATCAATAAATTTGCTTATAACTGTGTAATAATTTATCAGTTATCGGCAGCTGCCTTAAATCGTATAATACATTTTCTCCGAAGTGTCTTAACCCGAAGTTTAGTGTCATCATCGGTATGAGACATTGGCTTGGTATCTAAACTATGACTGTGCAGAGAAAATGTACCATAACGATCGTACATACAGCACAGACTAAGACATACAATTTATCCATTTAAAATTCTATATATTATATAATTTTAAGTACAATATTTAGTGTTTTAATTAAATTATATTATAATTTATAAGATTATACCAAATAATATAAGATGAATTATTTACAAATTTTAATAAAAAATAAAAAAGTTGTTACTCATGAAAAGTTGTTAAAATGTCCATAATCCTTTAACAATCGTCGTTCATATAATGATAACAATTTAAAATTACTTAAATGATTCTTAGTTATTAGGAAGTTATATTTATTATTATATTTTGCTTATCCATAAATAAAAAAAACCGTTTAACAAACGTTGTTTAAATGTATTAACTTAAATTTATTTTTTATATATCACGTCATGATAATTTCATGTAAATATAATATAGTTACTTTAAAACAGAAGGAATTTGCTTATGGAGTATTCGGAACGCACCAGTCGAATGCTCTAAGGTCGTGCTTGGATTTACAGTTTCGTCATATACTGTTTGTTCGAAGAATCCGTGGGAATACATAAAATTTTCTCCTAAAACAATTAAATTGCTTGCAAACAATGCAAACATTGTAAATATTATAAATGTTAATGCCTACCTAATAAAATTGGCAGATAATGAGTGTAAGTAATATGCTGAATGACGGCGATTACAATTCTACGCGTTTCTTGGTAAATTTCTTCGTCAGACCAAAATGGATTGAAACGATACAATTGATAAGCTACAATATTGTGAAATCTCAAAAAAATATTTTGAAAAAGAGCTATTGCTAGATTTTGATTTACTCGACTGTCACCTAAAATAAGAAACGAAAATATTATCGAAAATGAAACTTTTCAATTACATATTTTATTTGATGATATAAGTATTTGTACCCGCAAAATAACAAATTAACGAATGTGCCGACGAGTCACATCGCAATGACGTCCGATTCCTTTGCGGGCAAAATTCTTGTTGACCTACGAAAAAGTCCGATTTTAATCGACCGTTTTTGAACGACCGCAAGTTTGCAGCGAGTTCTTCTGCGGAACCATATATTTGAGATCCGTCGATGAAATGTGTCGCCTGGACCATCTGAAAATAATTTATTGTTGTGCTTAGAATTTACAGCATTTTTCAACCTTTGAGCATACATAGATTGAGCTATTATATTTTACTTACAACTATTTATCAATATTATTATAAGTATAACATGGGTAATTAAAGACGATATCTTAATATGCAGTCTAGAAATGAAAATTAAAAAATATGTACAATGATTGAGAAAATCAAATATTTTAAAATATAATAGTGTATTTGTTTTGTCTAAAAAATCATTTACCTAAAAGTATTTCACAAAATTGTTTTAACAATTACCTATGGATAGTCCTAAGATAAATATAATATTATACGTGTAGGCCCAAAAATTGAAAAACGCTGGACTATATTATATTATATATTATATATAATTATTAACTATAATATATAAATTCAATACCACACAAATTATAATATATTATTATAGTGATGAATTAAAAATAATTTTATTGTACTGACAAATGTTGCCGGTTTTAATTGACAGCCGTCGGAAATAGACGTCCGCGCACGGTTAAAATTGATGCACGTCTGTCCGAGTTTTGAATAAGTCGGATCATTTGCCGGTACTTCAATGACCGCTTGACATTGTGGAGGCACCGGTTTGATTTTTTGCAAATCACAACAATTGCTACCAACTGAAAATGTCCCGAATCACATAAATAAGTACATTTAAGGAAATTAATTACTCGACTTTTTTGTGATAAAATTTGAGTTCAGCTTTATATGTTTAGGCATATATATATATATATATATATATATATATGTGTGTATAATGTATATAGGTTGAATAAAAATCCCCGAAATAAAATATCACGTTTTCTAATATTTTAACGATATAAAAATTTAAAATGTTATTTACCTATTGACGTAGTGCAGGGGTCTCCAAACTTTTTTATTCAAGGGCCACAAAAAATATCAAATGCTCTTAGCGGGCCAAAAGTTTATTAACACATATCATTTTTAATTTTATGAAAATACAGGTATACAAATATAAGTTTTTATTTACCGTCCTATGGGTGCTGCGGGCCGTAGTTTCGAGACCCTTGACGTAGTGTAATGTATAGTGTTTATAAACGTTATAAGTATTTTATTTTATTAAAATTTATATGTTTTTAATTGAATATAAATAATTTTGTAATTAGCGTTTAAAAAAATATTTATTCAATAATTTTCATGTAATTGTGAGTAATATTGAAGTATAGTGATTTTTTTCCTAGGGTCGGAGATTTTTATTCCAGAATTCTTGCATACGCAGTATAAATGTATAATGCTGTATTAAAATTTACAATTGTTTTAAAAAAGACTATACACAATTGTAATTTGTTAGATGTAGCTTAATTTATTACGTTACGCTTACTTATATAGTATCTAAAATACAAATACGTAATGTTGCAATACAAAAACACGACTTTAAAAATTCTAGAATTCATAATATTGTATTAAAGTGATGAGTTAATTTATATTTTCCTTTCATCTCTTCCTTTCCATTCTCTGGCTTAAAAATGTTTTGACTTAATATCTGTATTAGTACGTTGTGTACGTTATGTGTTTCGTGGAGTGTTATATTTTTTTAATGTTTACCTGAGACGTCGGGTGGTAGATGGGTTGTATCGTGTGCAATAAATTGACCCCATTCCATAAAAAGGATATTATGATCGTTTAGAAACGGAAACTGTTTGTCAAGAAACAATTTTAATTGAATGTATCTTGCGTTGGGCAATGGATTGCCGTTTGTTTGTCTACGGAATTCATACTCCCCTGCGAAAAATGGTTTTCATTCTTTAATCGATTCCGATTATTTTCAAATGAGATAACACAGAGCAATTCTGTTTACTTTAAAACTATTTTAACAATATTAATTTTATAGTATTTATTTTATTAATTAATTTAATGTGTCACTTACCATCATCGTAGTAAGCATCAAATATTCGTAAATGTGGAGTTATAGAAGCACCTAACCACGGAGTTTTCAAATTATTGCATGATCCGTTAATACTTCGATATTTGACATTGGAGTCACACGAAATGGTCGGAGCACATAAATTGGCATAATCGTCGTACGTCAAAGCATAATTTGGCGCTAACTCAAACTTTGAGATAAAAAAGTATAGGTATATTTAAATATGGTGTACTTATTAGTTATACATACATATAATAAATATGCATAATGTGAAATAATTTGAGGTGTACAGTGTGTTTAACGAGAAAGGTAAAACGAAATATTTGAAACGCATGATTTAGAATTTGATTCATGTTATTTTTATAGTATAAAGGACTTAATAATTATCGTATTAATTTTCAAACTATTTCACATTTTCGACACCAATAAATTAATATATAAATTAAATATTCTTTTAATTGATATGACTTATGGTAGAGGCGGCTAACCCAAATAATCCTGCTGGCCACATTGGAAATGTATTATAAACCCATAGGCCTCACACAAAATTATATATTCCAACATTAAATTTGGACACGCTATGCATAAAAATAAATATGCTTTGTAAAAGTGTGATAAATCTCGAGGGTCAAGGATTAGCAACCCCTGTAGCTTAATAATTATGGTAATCAGATATGTAGGTATATAATTTGAATGACCGAAGGTTAATAACACTGAATAATTTATTTTATTTAGATAATAAATTTATAACTAATAATAATTATGCACATTAGATAATAATGAAAATTAAAATTAAACTTACCAACATAATAGACATACTAGTAGATATAATATAAACGATTGTTGTACAAATGGTCCTAAAATTCGCCATGGTTATGGTTTGATGTGTATTAATTGAGTGCATCTATGAGAATGACAATGCCAATGAGTATAAGGTGTTATATATTGTCACCAGTATATTATATTACTTGTTGTTCTTGGCTAACTTATCTGGAAACAGTAGAAACCTATGAATTATGCAATAACTAGATTTTAAACATAAAAAAGTTCCACGGAAAGATAAATTACTGAATGACAAATAGCAACTGTAACAGTCACGTATGTATAACTTATATATATATATTATATGTATGTTTTATTATGATTTCGTTGAAATACTATGAAAATTGGATAGTAAAATTTCTTTAGGCTTTAGTTTTAATTTCACATTTGCATATACCATAAATAAAATTAAATAAAAATACATTATTTTGTATACAAAAGTGATCTGTAGTTGTGGATTGTATAACTTACTACATACGTTTATGTTTATAGTTTCAAGCGTTCTAACTATAAATAATGAGATGGAAATTTGTAAACTAAGTTCATTAGTCATTAAAATTAAATTATTATTAAATTGATTTTAAAATGTAAATTAATTTAAGTAACTTAGTTCAGTTACACATTTTTAGAAAAAATAATATCTTCTTTAAGTTAAAAAATAAGTTAGTTTTAGGTTTCGTCTAGATTGTTTGGGCAACCACAACGATAATATTCTTTTTGCTGCGTTCACATGATAGTGTTTATAAAGTATGATTTAAGTATTATTACATTTCACGTTGACTCCTAAAACCGCATACTTTTGATAAAATACAAGAGAAAACTGCATACTTTTGGTAGGTTAAAACCACAGAATTTTTAAAATTGTTGTATCCAAAAACCACACACTTATTATTTTTACCACAAAAAGGTCGATAAACAAATAGTATTTTAAAATTCTATAATTTATTAATTATTATTTAAATTGATAAAAAAAAATGTATATAGGTATAGTATTCAAATTAAAAAAAAATTTAAAGTTTGATTGACGAAAATCATATTTTATAATGTGTAAAAATGTTAAAAATGTTAATTAATAAAAAAAAAAAATGTAAATTGTAATGTAAAGTATAAAATTTTTAAAGTTTGATTGGCTGAAATCTATTACCGACATTTTTTAAAAACTTAGTATGATCTCCGTCTACTAACAATTCTTCACAATATTTAAACAAATGCTCCTATAAATGAATCTTATCTGCTATTTAGCAATAAAAATAGTGTATGATTTTAACCACTATAAGTTTGCGGTATTTTGTTATTCAATGACCGATAAACTTTGTAGTTTTCGAATGCAACCAAATTTTAATACGAGATAAAACTATATGTATATCACAAATAAACGCAAAAAAATGTACAGTTCATAGTACAAAAAAATTATAAATATATTTTTACAAATATAACTAAGTAAAGTTATAATTGTTTATAAAAATTAATAGCTTTATTATTATGTTGTACCTATTATATATTAGATAGTAGATACGGATAAAATTAAATTAAGAAAACAAATTATGTAATAAGTAAACAAATTTAACAATAAGTCCTAGTAAGTAAGTATTAGTATATGCCTGCAATATAAATCATGCATTATATCAACAAAGTAAAATAAGTTAGGCTGTGATAATAGGTATACAAGAAATAAAGAGAAGACGAAAAGAGGTTTGGGTAGTGTATAAATGTAAAATATTGTTTTGTGTATGTACCGTAAAAGATATTATTCCAACTAAATTATTTTTTAACATTCCATTCTTTTTAACCAGTTAAAATTAAGTTAAAAAAAGTTACTTTTAACTTTTTAATTAATTACTGCCTAGCTTTGTTGAAATACTGTTATGTGTAAAATAAAAATGGTTGGAAAGTGGGTACCGCTCGCTCTACTGTACAGTACATGTCGAGTGGGTAGGTCACTGTATAATAGATATGTTATAAATTTGTATTCAATGGTATATTATTGTATACGAAAAACGATTCTGAGCGAAATAGGTTTATGCCTTTATGGGATAAATAGATAATATCTTAAAATAAATCTATATTTTTTTAAAAGGTTTGTGTTGTAAAGTAAAATTTATAAGAAATAGTTCAGAAATAGTCAATAGTTTTTAAAGGTTAAATCTTGTATAGAAAATGACACAAAATATTAATATCTGTTAAAAAATTATTTAACTATTGATATTTTATATTTTAATTTAATATTAAATTAGTTCCTTTTAATTTTTATATTATTTTTGATCTAAAATCTAATATTATCAATACATAATATATCACGACTACTATCGTGTATGCAGATACACACAAAAAATACACTCATTGTTCCGCTGGGAATCTAAAATAGTCCTAATGTAGGTATAAAATCGAAGAAATAAATTATATAAAAATAACGATAAATAAATTAAGACTACAATAATAAATAATGTATACATTAATAAATCAAATATATTTTATATATTTATTAAAGTTATGAATACATTTAAAATTTTGTACTATAGTGAGTTTCGAATAATATAATAAAACAGACGCAAATTACACAGAGAAATTAAATTTGGTTTTAATGATACTTCAATCTCTCTAATCAAGGTCTTCTTTCCATGGTTTAAAATCTATCATATATTTTTCACTGCAACCCCACTTCATTGAAGAAAACCATCTAAAATAAATTAAAATACTTAGGTACGATATATTATTTTAATAGTGTAGTAGATAAGTTATACTATACTGAATATTTTTATATTCAACAATAAATAATGAATAAAATAGTCCTCGTAGTATTTTAATTATTATTTTCACTACAAATTAAACTAAATTTAAAATGTTTCAACTTATTGACGTTTTAGCTAAATAAAGATAAGTAACTATTATATATAAGTATTTACGTTATTATTGATAATATAATT
The DNA here is from genome assembly GCA_020882235.1 of Schizaphis graminum. Taxonomy (NCBI): domain Eukaryota; kingdom Metazoa; phylum Arthropoda; class Insecta; order Hemiptera; family Aphididae; genus Schizaphis; species Schizaphis graminum. The sequence continues at coordinate 55,047,732 of CM037032.1, forward strand.
AATATTCTTACTCGTTGTCTACTTTGGTGAAGATATTTTTTTGCAAGTTATTAACAGACGAGGTAGTGCATATAATATGATTCAGATTAATTGATTTGATTATTTCAAGTTGATCTAAAAATTCAAATATAAAATTAAATTAAAACATTTAATAAAAGTAGGTATATGAAAATACAAACGTGTCACAGAGACTTAAACACTAGATAAATTGTTTACTTTTAGAAAATTGACCGGATTGTCCTTTGGTATTGTAAAAAAAACGATCACCAACTCGTGACCTATAGAAAAAATCACCAATAATACATCGTGAGGTATTTCCAACCAAAGCATCGTCTTCTGGTGTCTCCAACAAAGCCCCCACGATAAAGTCTATGTCATCTACGGAGGAGTAAAGTGTTTCTAAATCATAAATGTCCTGAAACAAAAAAAAAAGAATCAGTAAGTGATTGAATAACAAACAACATAGTACAATATACTAAATAATTAACAATTAACTATGTATAAAACTGATTTGTTTTGATACTTATTAGCTATTAAAGTGTGGTGATAATAGTTTCTATACTCCAATAAATTATAATCACCGGACTCATATAGTAACAGAAATTCGTAAAATAAATATTTTATCAACTTCTCACTAACATCTGTTGGTATGATATCGCTCAAATCTTCAAATGATTTAGCAACAGGTAATCCACATAATTGTCTCATTTTATTGTACGGGGGCAGACCAGTATCACGCCCTCTTTGGATATCGTACGACAGAAGATCTACGCCAATCGAATTATTTGAATGGAACATTAAGTTCGAAATCTATTCAAAAAAAGAAAGCTATATGTTACTACGTAAATAAGTTAACACTGTAACTTTATTCTTTAATTATTATTTATTTAATAATAAGACATTACTAAAGGATTGTATGAAGGTTGACTCAGACGTCCTTCTGTACATAATAAACCTCGGAGTAACTGGTCATAGTTCGAGCCTTGTTGTAAAAGATATGGACAATTCATCCAGTCTGTTACATTGACTATTTGTACAGTTGTGGAATTTGAATCAATAAATCTAAAAATAATAAAAACAAATATGTGAAAATCTTATTCACACGTGATATTTCAATTAAAATAAGTGTATTTTGTTTGTACCTATGTTGAGCTGGTACAATATTGTGCAGTACACGGAATGCGCCAGTTGAAAACTCTTGTGAAGTTGATGGGTTCACAGTGGGATCATATTCATTGTTATCATCAAGTACTTCATCCGTAGTATAATTTTTACCTAAATAATAGGTCATATTATGACATTACGCATACAATTTTAAAGATTTATACAATGTTGAGTGTCGGGTAAAATATTTTTATATATTCTTTAAATGAGTATAAACCTACCTAAAATTATTGGCAAAAACTGTGTGTATGTAATATGCTGGATAATTGCACCAACGAATCTGCGAGATTCTTGGTATAACTTTTCATCAGACCACAAAGAATTCTCAGATTTTAGTTTAAACGCTACGTAATTGTGAAATCTCAAAAACATATTGTGAAAAAGTGCTATTCCAAGGTTCAAGTTTGCACGCGAGTCTCCTAAAATAGAGTATAACTATATATGTATATTATAGTACATGGTACGTGGTCAGAAAACAGTGTCAACGCATGGATAGCTTTACCGGAGCTGAACAAATATTTGTTGGTATCTGAAGACTTAAAAGACGAACGTGGACAAAACTCTTGGTTGTTATCAAGAACAGAAATTAACGCCCCACCAGTGAACGATCTCAGTTTCGATACAACGTCATCATTAGAACCATAAATCTGAGAACCGTCAATAAAGTGCGAAGCATCGTCTATCTATAAATACAGATTTACTATTAAATTAATTTATTATATTAAAGTTGATTAGGTATGTAAAAAAATATTAATTAAAACTAAGTACATAATTTTATCAATACAATCAAAATATAACTTAAACGGAATAGAAACTATAGATATGGATGGACTATAGGTACTTCTAAATTGTATACAATATTTAAAATACTAATGTATTGGCATATTTTTAGCTTGATAATTATGAAAAAGTGGTTAGGTAGAATATAAACAATTTAAATTGGATCTGAATTAAGAAAAACACCCGTCGTCTTATTGGTCATCAATATTTAATTAAAAATGCACTATATAGGTAATAATATAGGTATTCTACACAGTAAAGATTTTCGTAATACATTTTCAATAGATAAAATAAAAAAAGAAGATAGGTACCTAATAAAGATTTTTGTATTTAATATTTTAGTCATATTATAATTTTTAAGAGATATAATTATTTAAAAAACCGTAAAATAATTTTATCTACAACGGAAATCTTAGTAACTATTTGGTTTGGTAAACAATGAAATGCGTAAAACCAATTCAGAAATACTGAGACTATCAGTGAAATAACATATTAACTATATTAAAATTCCCGTATGATCAGTGGCGCAAATAAGGGGGGAGGCTTAGCCCCCCCCCCCCGAAATAACTCAAAGCCCCCTCAAAAAATAATAGTAGGTATAATATATGTATGTTATTCTTAATAAGTTATTTTTACCGGTTTTGGTAATTTTGGGGCTTGAGCCCCCACTAAACATTTTTCCTATTTGCGCCACTGCGTATGATATATATATATAGTTATTATTTAATTTTATTGTATAGGTACAGACGGTCATGTACTCTAAATTATAGAGTATGATCATTTTAAGTGCAATGATATAAATCACGGAATTTTCTATATTAAGTGATAAATAATATAATAATAACTTACAAATGTCAATGGTTGTAAAGGGCAACTATAGTTGTATGATGTCATTGCCCGAGTAAATTTCATGCACGTTGTGTTGTACTTTGAGTATATAGGATCATCTATGGGTATTTTGATTGTAGCTTCGCACGCTCTTGAAACCCAAGGTTTATTTTTGTATACACAACAATCTGAAAAAAGTATTTAAATTGTATTTAGAATAGGCATAAGTGTAATTTAATTCCGAATTTCAAGAGGTAAGCCTTATACATATTATAACTTATCATATAATTAAATATCAAATGAAAAATGTCATCATGTTACCTTCACCGTTTGTATCAATTGCTAAGTTAGAAACGTCATGAGCGACGAATTGACCCCATTGCATTAATAGTTGGTTATTTTTGTCAGGGATTCTTATTTGTTTATTTAGAAACAGCTTTACTTGAATTTCTCTTGCACTCGGCAATGGTTTCCCATCAGATGATGTGCGTAGTTTAGAAATCCCTTTAAAAAAAACTACAATTATAGGTACTTATTAATGTACATACGGCAATGATGGATAATATTCTCAATATATTATTAACACATAATATTAGTAAAACTCATAAATTATAATTGGTAATATAATTTTTTTTTATGATAGTTATAAAAATAATTAGTTATTTAAAGATATTTTTTTCCATAATCGTAGTTTATTGCTAATTAACCGGCTTTAAAATAAATTTAATTCAAAAATCATGATGATGTACAATAAAATATTATTTATAATATTTTTTAATATCAATAATTTATTTTACTATTTATAAAACTATAATCATTCGACTAAGAATTGAACACATTAAATTCTCCCATGGTTATCAGTTTATCACTTATATGGTTAGTACGTTAAGGAACCTCTATTAGCATAACATACAATACAATCAAATAAACCATTGCACATCAATCATCAATCATTCACTGCCCAAAATACACTAAAACCAAAAATAAATTCAACATCCAGAACAATCTTTACGAAGTAAACAGCCCACAATGAGATAAAAAAAATTATTTCCTTTTTTAAAAAAAAATTAATATATCATAATTAAGATTAGCTAATAATCACAGTAGCTGATGCTATAAATAATAATACAAATATATTACTATAATACTACTAATATAAGATATGCTATGCAAATGCAATAAACATTAATCATATGATATGCTGTTTTTTCAAATATACAATAATTGAATAATATTAATATTTAAACTTTATATTTTAAAGATATATATATTATATAGTATTATAGTATCTATATAAATTAGTTCAAGTAATAACAAATGTGAAATGGGTTATATTAAAATTGTTATTGTAATAAATAATAATACTATTAATATAATATATCACACGTTATAATATTAGCGTTGGATTATGTAGTTCTTAACATTTATCAAACATAGATACCTAGAACAATATTAGTAATTTGTATCAGGACTCTCTAATATTATTTTCTTATTCATAATACGATAATAATTTTGTTCATACGTTTTGTTATGGCTAAATATACAACATGGAAATAAGCCTGCAGAGTGTTGTTTTATATTTTAACTTGCCATGAAATTCAATTTGGTATGAATTGTACTTTACTCCTGTTTATGGTAAAATTGGAATTTTTACTCAAAAATAATTTCAGTCTAAAATTAGTAAAACTAGATTGAATTCTATACATACTACGGACATAAATAAATGTGTTTTCGATAGATATTGTAATATTGCCAATGTAAGTACGTTTTAATAATTTAAATTGGCCTACTGGTCATTATTTACACATTATTTATACAAGTTATTATTTTAATTATTAAACGTTTTTTCTAAGCTTTATTTTTTAAGAAAAGTTTAGCCGTAACTCTAAGTTTTTGATTTGTGTTATAACTTATAATATGCGTTTCAATAGAACTGTAGACTGATATAATGCAGAGCTTACAATCAATGCTTCAGTCTCCTACAATATTTAATATTACGCTTACATGAATATGTACGCGTGCTGGTGTATTATTATTTTAATATACATGATACACGCTTGTTTTAGTTTAAAATTTAAAATATTAAACTATAAAAATATTATAATAACGATTTATATCAAAACCTTCAACAGTAAAAATCATCAATATTCTCCCTATTCTATATGTTATGTGGATATATATATCATATATAAAATACCACATAGATATGAACAATTGTTTAAACAATAATTATTAATTACCATCGCTGTAGTGTGCGTCGACAAGTCTGATGAATGGGGTGTTCGATGAACCCCAAATTGGGTTGTTTGGATTGTTACATGTCCCATTGCTAGTTCTATATATGTCACTATAATTACACGAGACAATAGGTGCACACTGGTCGAAATACTCTCTGTTTTTCATTGCGAAGTGATCTTTATTTTTAATGACTGCGTGCTGTGACTATTTTAAAGGAATATAGTTACGTTATTATGAAACATAGTATAAATATAAATTATTAAACAAATAAAAATATTATTTATTATAAATGGTTAATATAAAAATCGTTCTTATCAATGTATTAAATAATTCTTTGTTACTTTTTTCCGTATATTTTTTAACCATTAATTGTTTATTTATATATATTTTTTTAGATTTTTTTTAATAAATATATTTTTTATTATATAGAATGTTCTTTATCTGTATTAAATACTTAATAAGTAATTAACGTTTTTTTACCGATTTAAAGTACATAAAAAAATATAATAAAAATGCATAAAGTCAATAAATGACTTATCTATTGTATTATTATAACCATGTTTTATGATCTGATATTATTTGCAAATTATATTAGCTATGCTTTACAGACATTTTTGAATTTTTCTTACTTTTTCAAAAACGTTTTCCGAAATAATAATCACACGAAGATATAATAATTATAATTGTATTACACTAATACTAGTAATTTATAAAAAGAACCATCTTTCATATTTATGTTTAATTTATTATTTTTATATAGTTCATTAATCGATATCCATCAATAGACACATATTTTATAAATCTACAAATTATTAGATAATAAAACATAATCCATCCATAGAAATACAGCTAAAATATTCCCAATTGACTTATATACCTATATAGTTTTTAATTGTATTATTGTAGTTCAATATATATATATTATATTAACCTCATTATATATTTATTTTATCAAACTGAAAGAAACTAATTTATGGCACATTTGACCCACTGTAGGAATTTAAAAATTTAAGCTATAATGACGATTGATATGAGCTTATTAAATGGTTAATGTCAATTATCTCTGAGTTCTGATAATCATACGTGTAATATAATAAATTAATTTACCTACTTAACAGTGGTTAGGAACAACGCTTATTCTACGTGAATATTAAAACTAATAAATTGAACTAAATTATTAAATTGAAACACGTGAATATTGAGATAACGTTTTTATTTTTATATATATTTCAATCATTTTTTTTAGTGTTATACATACATTTAAGTTATATATGTCGCATCATTTTTGTTATGATCTTGGTATTAAAAATTTAATGTTAAGTTATGGATAATATTTTCATTATACGAGTATTCTATATAAATAAAATATTTTATTTTGTAGTTTTTTATAATGGTCGTCTGCTTGTGCATATTTAAATAATTTAAAGAATAATTTAAACAGTACTATGATTATAACGATAACACGAAAATAATTTAAACTGCTTTGTATTCACATAGGAATAAATTAAACGTCATTGAATATTTCGATATTTTACGAGAGTCTGTACTCTATATAACACAGACTAACACAGACTATTAAATCATTAGGCATTTCTCTTTGTAAATAGTTATATTATGTCCTTAGTCTTTTTTTATGAATCCACCACTGAGGAATCAGATTCATTCATAAATAAATAAAAAAGAAACATAACCATAAACCAATAATATATAATTATACTCCAACCTGATGTAAATATTTACACACGGCTAAATGACATGTAATAATCGTATTTTATTTTACCTGTACAAATTGGTCGTCTGACCAAAAATCGATCACTGACATCAAGAATGTGATAATCAACACCGAAAATATGAAAAAAATAACCAATAATTGATTTCTGTAGGCATGCAGCGGTTTTGTGTCCTTATCGTTTGTGTGCTGAAGGAGGCCACTGAAAGAACAAAATGAATTAATATGATGTAGTTTTTCATATTTAAAAACATATTGCAGTGTATACTTACATCGTTTCTCCATTCTTGGTCCACGTTTCTAATGCAATGTCGTTTACCATTTCGAATTAAATAAAATATACATTTAAAAATTCGTTATTAAAGTGCATTATTTGCACGTCACCTAGAGTTTATAGCCAGACCAACTGAATGTACTACATAACTACTGACATTTGAGCACAGCATACTGCACAGTATACCTAACAACACAAACGGCTGATAACATTTTTTATTAATCACAATCGTATCGATTATTGTTGATAGTTTGCTACCTATTTAATCGATAATTATTTCATATACATACTTTTTGTTTATATACCTATTTAATTATTATTATATTATGTAATAATAATTTTTAATAATAACTAATGAATGATTATGAATAATATAATATGCTATATGGAGTATTTTTAATAAATAATATAAATAACAAATAACAAAATATACCTAGGTAAAATTTGAAATGATTAACCTGTATATGCTGTATTTTAATATTTTGTTTTAACTTTTAACGTATAAACTTAAAATATAAATATAAATAAAAAAGTATTTAAAAACCTAAATGCGTTTATTTTTAAAACGTTGGCCGTATCGGTTGTTTTTTTTTACTGTAACATATTTAGAAAAATCAATTGAGAAAATCAAAAATTGGCTTCTTTTATCCGTTAAAGAACAAGAGACAAAATTAATTTTTGTACTGACAAATTGAAGCAGGAATTTTTGATGTATTTGACTTTCACATAAATTATCAGAAATTATACGATTACACAGTACAAATATTAGGTAATTTAAACAATTTATTTTATTTTAATATCATGCAATACAGTGCATAATAATTTATTAGGAGCATTTCATAAAGTTAAATATTGGAAAATTAATATTTAATAATTAACACACGTTTATATAATATTATTGTTATAAAAACAATAAAATGAGTAAATACATGGTGATCTATATCTGACTATATTATTACTGTTGGTAAAATATTTTATAAGCGGGATTTTAAAATATGAATATCAAGAAATTAACTTTGAAAGGTAAATGTTCATTATTATATTATATATGCATTGTACATTTGTACACCAAAGTCTAAAAATATATAATGTTATTAATTATTGTATATTATATAGTTTATAAAAAGTAAGGAATGTATAATCAAGTTAAATAATAATAAATTATATTTCGATAATATTTATATAATTTGTTTGAGCATATCAAATGTATACTTGGACATATGCATCTATATAGAACTTATATAAATATATATATATGTATTTCTTGTTGAGTTCTATACGACTATACTTACACAGGTAGGTATATAGTTTTATATGTGGCGCGTCAAAACGTCTTGTCCGTAAAATGTCTATTCGGACAACGACCGCGCGCGCGTCCTACCAGCTCGTGTATGGCTCATATACACCGGGCGAAGAAGTGTTTATTCCAAACACACCATCAATCTCCTTCAGCAATGACCCGAAACAATTATTTAATTTTTGTTTTAATTGGTTGGCTCCCGGGCTGCGGTTATATATCCGCGAGAGGAAAACGGAATAATATCCCGAGTGTGTGTACGCGTACGCGTATATACGAACGCCGAAGGGATACCCTGCAGGTTCTGTGCTGGGTGTTTCAGGTTGACAGCGCGCTTGATCGATGACCATAACTCCACGTCCTACACATAAAACACTCCCCCACCCAACATCTATCCATATTATATGCTTTTCCTCTTACCCTGTATCGTCACATAACGCCCACGGACCATCCCCGCTCGCGCACATGCACTATCCTGCACGGTGTATACTATTCTCCCTTGCACGACTCACACGCGCGCGCTATAGCTACGTCACCTCACCCCCTCGTTCGCTACAATATTACCATCAGCCTCCGGACGGTGAACAAACCACTTCACCCCAACCTGGTGTATAATAATAATAATCACAGATGCTGGTGATCGGCCGTGTACGCGTGGGAGCAGAGTCCGTCGATTTCTATGCCCCCGAAAAAAATATCCCAAAACTCAGCAGTGCAGTCTATAAATACAATTAAAACACGTTAGTATCGCAATATTATATTATATACGATTATTATGTATCTTGGATATGTTTTTTCGTCAAGATCACCTCACGAATCTCAGCACCGGTTTAAAATAAATGTTAATATACCTACGTATAATATGTACATATTAAATGTTATAATATACCAATGAAAAAGTATTTTTAGTGTAGGGACCGTATAGGGTTTATAGGGATTATTATTCTATAAAACAATAAAAATAAAATTGTTATTAGCTATATGTATGCAATAGCGTGTCCAATCAAGAGTTGACAGTTTTTAATGACTATAATATGAATAATAAAATATACGAAAAACATGTCAAGAATTATAATAATTCAATTATATTTTTAAGAATAATTAAAATAAAAACAATTTCAAATTTATACATGCTGTTGTTTAAAAATGAATATTTCTTTATCCGCTGGCCTTTTAATGACTCGGGTTATCAATCGACAATCCTTGTTTGACTGTATGATCATATATTATATAAATCAATCATTATACTCGCATTTAGTTATCAATATTAGTTACTGTTATTTGTAAATGTAATGTTCGATATGAAAAAGTAATAATATTTTAACTGTAAGTCTGTAAACATTAAACAAAGAAGTAAACAAAAGGGCACATTAACATAATTTTGCATGAAATACAAAATAATTAACCACAATAGCCAACCGTTATGGATAGAATCGCTAGAAAAATAGTTAGTCTTGAATTTAAAAATTATAATCAGCATTATAAAATTTTAATATTTATCAATTTTTCTTTAATATAAATGAAAACGATTAGGATTCTTAATATTTTTAAATTCTGAGCAGAGCGATGAATCTTTTAGTTTTAAAATTATGTATGTTTATATTTTGGTATCCATCTTCAGCTTTTAAAGCAATAAAACTATATTAAATCTTTAGTTGGTTTCTGGTAGAATATTAAATGAAACAGGTATTTCGAGGGGTCAGACGTAAAAAAAATTCCTACTGTTATTCCTAGTACCTACTTTTTAAAATAATTAGAAATAAGTCCAAATAATAAAACAATTTATTAAAGTCTTCCTTAATGTATTTATAAAATAATTTTCTTAAAGAGGTTATTAAATTGTTTAAGAAAAATTGTAAAAAAGATTGTACAATATTTTTATCAAACATAAATTTAATGAAAACCAAAAATAGTCGATAATAACATAATAGGTTTATAAAAATCTTAACGGTTTTACCTAATTATGTCTAATTTAAAAAAAAATCCAAACTTGTTTTCCATTGTTTCTTGTTTATCCTGATTATTTAACAAATAACTGTAAAATTTCTACTTTTGACTCTTCAAATTACAAATTTGCTCCAATTTTCTACTAGAAACTTTTTTGGAAGATTATGATAGCAATATTTTTTTCTATTAGGAAAATTATCTTATGAAAAAATAAAATTGTCTAAATAAATTAACAGTTTTGAAATTATTCATGTTGGAAAGTCTATCAATTTTAATAACAAATTTGTAAGATAAAGTAGCACCCAAAGGTTGCAAAAGCTTATTATGTATAATTATATCGTATATAGGGAACAGAACACTTAGTGAGACGCACTGAGACGTTTAATTTTAATTTTCCTCAATTTAATAAAAGGAAACAGTAAATAAAACTATAGTTGCAGACCAGATTACTATACAATAAATTAGTTACAACATCTGATTACTTGATTAAATATAGAAGCAAAATAATTTTTTTAACTAAACTAAAAACAAAATTAAAATTACCGTAGAAAACCAAACAATTATTTTCGGTTTCAATGATATCTGATGTGTCCATTGCACTATTAAAAAATATCTGTATATATGTAGAGACGCAACCGATATAATTCAATTGAACGTGAACCAAAAGAATGTCGATCACACCCACTCGTAATGTATACGGATAATATAATATCGCTCAAGCCTCGGGGACGGCATGTCAAAATAACAGGACGTAGGTACGTATTAAAGAGTTTTGCGAGTATCGTCACAGTCCACAGAGGTGACCTTTTTCTTCTTTCTTCTTGTATAATATTATGATGTGTGAGAGGAGGACACCGACAAGTATGTATGTATGTATGTGTATGAGTGTGTGTGTGTGTGTGTTTGCGTAAAAACAAGACTCTCTCAGGACGTCCCGCGGTGGGAGGGCTTGCATGCGCTATCGTGAGACTCGTCTCGGATGTCAGGTCGTCCGTGGACTAATAGACGTTTAAAAATACAGATATCTTCGTACATGCACGCGTTAGATATTATTATAACGGGCGTACCTATATATGTGTATACTGTCCGTGTGTTATTATACCAGAACGAGTGCTGTCAAGTCACCTGGTATAGTATAATAACGTGTGCCAAGAGACACATATTATATTTTATATTATTATACTATCATTGTAATCGCGGTTTTTACTCTTCTAATGGTCCTGCCATCTATATACATGTATTATACTAAAGGCATATGGAAATTATTATATGATATATTTATATATAAATAATATAGAGTTTATATATGACACATTATTGACGGTTCCTTTATTCTCACGTCCTCCTACTCGTCAGAGGTCTTCACGAAAAAATTCGTGAAATATATGTTGAACGTCCTATCGTTACTGCAGGATTGCACAATATAATGTCTGTTATTGCGGACGCCGGAAATTACGATTGATTTGATTTTTATTTATAAAAAGCAGATCGCTGTAGTAATAATTTACATATTATTTATCATAAAGCATTACAGTGAAAACAATAATCATTTACAATCAATTTATTTAAAACATTTTTTTTTTATGTCAATAATTGACTATTATAGGTTCGATTATTATTGTTCTCTTTCGAATGTTTGTTATGTGGATAATATATACATTACACAATACGGATACAACTTTTAAACATAAACTATACAGGCAAATAACTAAAATAAATCTATACACGAGATATGCAACAAAAATAATTAAACTCTGATGTAATATTTCCCCTATGTCTGTTTATGATTTTAGTAAATATTTACTTTTGGCACAGCTGCCGTTGAGTCAACTTTGACGTAATTTAAGACATATATTATGTGTTTATACTGTTTGTAGATAAGCTAATGGACTTGAGAGCTATAGTACTTGGTAAGTTATATAGCTATTATAAGTACGATGAAAATAAAATTTTTCTTTTATATTTACCAGTAATATATACAGTGAAACTTACAATATATTACAAAGTCTCATTGAAAAAAAAAATCATAAAATAAAGACATTTGTTCAATACAATTAAATAAATTTGGTTCGGATTTTATCTACTTTGATTTGATCCTTAAAAAAATTGCATCAAATGGAAATATTTTATATGTAAGTTTCATTTTGCCTACAATTAATACTTCCTATAAATATTATAGATACAGCTATAGCATAATAAAATTTCAGAAATTAATGATAACTCATCAGAAAAGTGCAATCGCGGTTTACTGGTTTTGGAATTGTATCTGAAGAACCATTTTTGTAGTTTATTGTAACTTATTTTACCCAGTAGAGTACAGAATTGAAAAAAACGATCATTTATCGCAGTTTTAAATATACAGTACCTATTCTGAAATACAAAACACTTGTATTATACTCAATACAATTGGTACAAATCTCAGTATCCTAAGCCATGAATAGATGATCATGAACTAAAAAAATATGTTTAAAAAGGTACATATTCGTCCCTTGGGAGCACACCTCACATCAGTTATACTACCCTCCACAAAACGCCCAAACTCCTGGACAGCACCGTATCGAATTGCATATACTTATTTGAATTGTCGAGTTATGTGGGGTAAATCCCTTGGGTGAGACACACAAAATTTGGTGGTCATGCTAAAAGACACGATCGACGACTAAACCCCTAAAGCAATAATAATTCTTATACATCGAAAATAACAGTTCTTTTATGTATAAATGTATAATAGGTACATATGTGAGAATATAATATTATAGTAACATACAGATGGTTAAAGTTGGTTTATTATATTATAGTATTGCATAAATATTTAACTTAGTTAATGGTTATATAAATTTATATGATTTAAATAGTTTAATGAAAATAAATAGTTACCTAATAATATTATCTTTGCATAAAAAGTACATTTTAATTTTTTTTAAATGTTTTTTTTACTTTTAATTTGTATCTAGGTATAGTTATTTAATTATTGAAGATCTAATTTATTTTTTAGGAACAGGTATAGTACTAGTAATTATTACTTATTATTTTTACTAATTAATTAATTAATTATTATTTTAAAGGTTTAAAATAAAATCTATAAATCTATTGTATAATACCTTAGTGAAAATTTACCTATTTTACAGCCTTTATTTAATGAAAAAAAATACCTTTGTTTCCACTTCTACAAACAGCTATAATATTTTGTATTGGTTTAAAGAGACATCACAGAATGAATAATGGTCGTCAGCTGGTGCAATTTATTTTGAATCATCACGTTACACTATATTGGTCAAACTCACGAACACGTACCTATATTTTTAAAACAATCTTATAAGAAAGCTAAAATTTCGAGACTTAAAACCAAATTAGATACTAACATATTAAAAATATATACCTAAAATATTTAACTCTAGGTTAATCATATAAATATATTAAAAATTTAAAAATATAATTTTTCACAAATTTACAAATATTTTAAACTTTAAACTTTCATATTTAAATAATATTAAGCTTTTTGTTATAGTTTACGTATAGAATTGTGAAAGAAAAAGTGTCACTAGTTGAGTATACCTAACTATTAATTATAATACAGTAAAACCTCTATTATCCGAACTGCAATTATCGTATACGAACGTTCTGTTATCCGAACATTAAAACTCGTATACGCGACTTGGTTGCAGAAAAGCGCGTTACAGCTCATCATCGTCAAATAAAAATCGATAATTTTGTCAAAAAAATATAACAAATATTATCTTATATGTATGTAATGTATTTCAAATAATGTAATGTACTAATGTATGTAGTTCTAATAAAATATTAATAATAACAAATATGTATGTACATATTATAAAAATATAAAATATTTAACTGTTTTAAAAATTTTTTTTTTAATTTCCAATATCCGAACTTTTGCATATCCGAACTAGGCGTGGTCCCAATTAGTTCGGATAATCGAGATTCTACTGTACTTACAAATTTAAATTACAAATAATTGACTTATCACATGAAATATCTTTGATACAAATAGAAAATATACCTAATACATTATTATTGTTTATTAGTATTTTTTGATAGTGTTAAGGTTTAAAGCGACGAGTGTCTTATTAATTATTTTTTTTTTATTTTCAATATTAAAATAATAATATAATATAACAGTTATTTTGTACTTTTTTCATCATAATAAAGATTGTTTAAACATACAAATAATATAAGTAAGTATATAATAGTGTAAGTAATATTTTACAAAAGGGTAATTAAATTATGTTTATTTTTAATATATATAATACATAAATATATTATAATATTTAAATGATAATAAAATATTTAAATATTACATGTTAAAAAGTTCCTTTTTGTAATTGGTGTTTTAGTAAATAATTAAAACATATCAACAAAATAAAAACATTTAAACAAAAAAAAGAAAATTTAGATATTTTAAAAATTTTATTGTTTATTTGTTTTTCCGTGAATGCACAGTGTAGCCAAAAAGCTACAAACCGAACAATGTAAATTACACAACACAAAAGTAATTATACACATTAGAATAACTATGGTTTTAATAGATAATACTTACAATAATGATTTCAAAAATATTTATTTTGAATCCAAATTCCTTTAGAACAGTTTGATACAATATGATAAACACAGCAACATTGGTCAATTGATAAAGATATTAGCTAGGGAGTGCAAATAAAACATATGATAACTATGATTGTACTATGGTTATTTTGATAATTTTGATATCAGTATATTACTTGGTATGTTGACAAAATGTCTACAACGTTGATAAAAAAATATCGTTATTTTCAAATAATACTATTATGTAGCCAAATGTCTTCACTATTATATGCAGTGTAGGGTTAAATTTATGTAAACTTATTTTGTTTTACTTATATTTACAATATTTATTATTCAAATTTCGTATGTAATAATACGCGTTTATGTAAAGAATATTTCGCATACAAATATCATGTTGGTTAATAATCATAAATGATAATAGTCATTTTAAACCTTGTAGAGAGAGAAATATTGACACTATCGACAACGCGATAAACTTTCATATAATATAACAAATAGGTACCTATAATTTATAAGCAATGGTGTATAGTATGCGTATAGTATATAATATAGCTTTAAGACAAGCCAATTTGTCATGACAAAATGTGGGCTTACATTAATTTATGACTCTGGACTGTCAGACCCCTTCGGCGCGAACGCTCTTAATTAAGCCACATCCCATAGCCGGCTTTTGACGATGACTTTCCTAACTGGGGTGTGTTTAATTATCAGTGTTATAAAGCCACACAGACCGTTCCAAACACACAGTTTTGTAATATAAACGGAAACACGATCTGGGTTTATATCATGACACAGTCGTTTTTCTAATCCTTACAAATCTATATAAATATATAATATTGTATATTGTATATACGCACGACTCGACGGAGTATAATATTTAATATAAAAAATATAAGAAATTATTAAAATAAACTAAAAGCAAATACAATTAACCATAAACACGTTATAGATTAAAAAAATACGTTGATTTACGATTGAAAGGCGATAAAGTTGAAAATTAATTTAAAATTTTGATTTATTTTACAATAGAAAAATTATTATTATATGTTATAAATATATATTCATATGCATACAAATAAATGTTTATTTTCTTTTTCTTTGTCCTCTTTTTACTCAAAAACTACAAGATCGTTTTCAATCTAATAAGTTATATCAATCGATTCCTTAAGATTCGGAAGTTGGGGAAGGATATAGTTGGTCAGATTTTCATTTTGAAATTCATATAAGTTACTGTAGTGTTGATCACACATTTATTTTATCACGAAAATTCAAGGTTGGGTTAGATCAGGTATAGCTGAGATTTAAATAAAATTAAATATATTCAAATGATTCTGACGATTCGAGGAAGGTTTATAGATAAGAAATTGAAATAGTTATTTTAAGGTATAACTTACCCGCAAAGTTCATGCAAGAAAAAATAAATAGGTACTTATTATTATTATTTTAAAGCTGAAACTTTTATTTTGCATATTCCGAGGTTTTTTCATTATTAGAGCATTTTTTTTTTGTATCTATTGGGTATTTAGTTGGCTTTAATGCATATTTGTTCAATATACTATAAACAATGAATTTAGTCTATTTAAAATATTATCTAAAGATGAATTGTTTTCTTGATATTTAAGTTATTTTCGTTTAATAGTTTTATTGGGTTAATGTATGTTTAGGATGAACTGCTCCAAAAGATATTCATGCAATCATCATCACCGCATCAAGACATCAAGTAAAATTTTAAATTTCAGTTTTTTTAACAAAATAATAATTATGCCTTATTATTTATAATTTACCAAATTATACGAAAAGAAAATTAAAGGGTATGTTTGGCTATTTTTTAGAGCATATTTTTATATGTTTTTATGATAATTTAAATCCAGGTCCTAGTTATTATTACTTAGGTATTACTAATATATGAATATATCTACCAAGGAGAATTGCTTATATCGGTAATACATTTATTCGTATCCTAATCTAAGTGATAATTATGAAAATTGTAAATATATATGCCACTTAAGTACAAAAAAAAAAAATCCGAAAAGTTGTGAAAATAAAACAAATATGTTAAAAGTTCTACTATTATGTATATTTTTTAACATTTTATAAAAGTATATAAGTAAATAATTTATTGTATGATCCCAAAACGTCTGATAATAATTTTAAAGTATGTATATAATATATATAGGTATTATTCAATTTTAACGGTTAACAATTAAATGTTCACAACATTTTATTACAGAGTATAGAAATTATTCATGATTTTTTTTTAACGATTATGATAATATATGTTATTAAGTTGACTAGATGACGTTTTAATTATATTTATCAAACGCCTAGAAATTATAAATAGCAATCGAACATATTACATTATCTATACCTATATAGTAAATGTTATATTCAAATCAACGTAACAGTGCTATATAATAATGATAGGTATGACGAATTACATTCGATTTAATCGAACGACACTCGACAATTGATTATGCGCCACGAGCACTGCACTGACAACAGTGAATAATATACCTAATTAATTTGCAAGCGTAATTTAATAATAATATAATATTATGTTACTATAAAATATTTAGTTATCGTCAGACTTTGTATACGAATGTTTAGGACTCTCCACGATAGAGGTTTCAAGTGTTTTGACTTAAATGCGTATATACGGCGACGTCTCCATAAATTCCGTCATCTGCAAATTTCAATATGCTGCAGTCACTGCAGAACTATAGCTGCAGCACATTGTATAATATGATGTGATATTATATGCCACTCTATATTATTACACTATAATTTGGTACAGTGACTGCAACTCGGGAGAGTTCTCCGGACCATTAAAAACGGAAAAGGGGCGACGCGATGACCGAACGGCTGATTCGTGACGAAAAAAGAAAAAAGATCGTAGAAAATATTATATGTACTATTACGACGCAGTACGCAGTGCGTCGCGCGAGGGCCAACCGAAACACGAAAACCGTCAGTAAAACGTATATAAAATGTTTAATGGGAGGTAGCTGTGGTACACGAGAATAATAAAAGCAGCATCGTACACGCGATGATAGTATTGTAATGGACGGGGACTGTTACTCACACGCGTACAAGCATAATATTATATACTGAAATATTAACGAGGAAAAATGAATTGAAATCAAAATCCCGTGTCGGCAAATCACAATATATGAGTGAAAAAACACCACCCAAAGCGTATGCCGAAATCACACACGTACTATATGTATATGCCCACTGTTGTATAATATATTATTTTGTAATATAATAATATTATATTTATAATATTATGCCGAATACAATATATTATAGAAGTCGTACCGGCGTGACGACGGCGGCGGCGGTTGCGGAGGGAGTGCTACCGCTTTTGACAAAAGACGCGCCGGCGAAAAAGTGGGTCATATATACGCGGCGGCGGCGGTGGCGGCGACGACAACAACAATAACATCGACGACAACGACAAGCGCAAGAACAACAACAACAACAACAACAATAGGATAGTTTACGACACCTAGGCCGATCGCTCCGCCCGCCCATTGGCCCGGAATCGGCGGCCGCGGCAAACAATCGATCACCGGCGGCGGCGGTGACGATCGCTCACGCCCATCCGCGGGATGCTGCGGCCACGTGGACCGGGCAGCGCGCGGCCATTGGCCCGGCCGTGCCCGATGGGTGTCGCCGTACCGCGCGCCGCGGCCGGACTCCACCCTGTCGGCGGATCGCCGTAAACCACGGCCGCGATACCGATACAGCGGGCGAGCGCGCCTTACGGAGGAGGTAACCGCGCGCAACCAGTAGTATGACGATTCATCGCGGCGTTTATCGTAATACCGATAGGTGTGGGTAACCGTCGGGCAGTTGTGTACCGCGATAGTGCGCGATATATACCGTCCACGTCCAGTTAGGCACGTACCGCCCGGCCGCACGGTACACCGTTATATTATTATCATTATCATTACATCTACCGACTGCAGACTGACCGCGCACAGCAACAGTATTATTACACTTAAAATAATAATATCGTCGTCGTCGTTGTAGCGCCGCCTTGCTCAGTAGTGCCATAATACATTACCGTTTTCGTCGCGATCGCGCGTTCCGTCCGCGTTAATTTTTCGTGCCGCGAGTTTCGGGTTAGTTTTTTTTTTTTTACCTGCGAGTTTCGCGCGCGCGCCCGCTACGGTGGTATGCGCCGACCCTGTCGCCACTGCAGGACGAAGTGATGTTATCGATGAACAGGCCTATTATCTATCAGGTGGGTACTGCCAAATGGGGAAAACACTAATTTTATTCTTATTGGTCATCACTCGTTATCCGTTAATGACCGCAGCAGTACGTATAAAGGCGAAGGCATAGCCTGCAGTGGTGTGGTGAACGACGTTTGTCAAATTCAATAAATTGCTTATCATTACAGAAATTTATCTCGAATTAAAAAATTAAAATTTGTGTGGATGAATTTATTATTAATGTATTACCGTAGTATTTTTTTAAAATTAAATTGTTAACGACTATTAGCTATGTCACATAACATTGTCATCGTTTAAATACCTTGCATAGGGTTTGAAATATGCTTGCCACGATACACTGGGTATAGTTGGTCTACCTAATACATATTAGAACATATTATAAAATAGTAACTTATAATATAATAGTATACGCTTGCCACGACACAAATTAATATGTATTGACCACTATAGAAACAGTTTTGGGAGAAAAATACAAAAAGTTAAAGGTTGATAGGAACTTTTTTGAACTTTTCTCTCATATTTTGTACTTTTTTTATTTTAACTGGAAAACAGTGAACAATATATAGATTAACAATGAACATAGTTCAGACTCGAATAAAAAAAACACCAATATGTTTTTGTATTGGATGAATTGCGCATCTTCGTCAAAATCTATATTTTGTTTTCAATAATTAGGTACTTTTAATTTAACTCGTGCTAATAAATACCTGTTGGTAGGTAAAATATAAATATTTATAATTATATTGATATGAACATTGTTCACCTAAAATATTTTTTTAATTTATAATAAATATAATAATTCTACGTGTTTAAGTTAATTTAATCTTAAATTATAATTTATGAATACATTATTACTGCACTTAAGGTTAAAACTATTTTTTTTTAAATAATAAAATCAATCTAACCATTCTTAACTATAGTAACTAGGTATACATAATAGAACCAGCAAAAATTGTTGTACAATTTTGGTTACACTATAAATGTATTTAAATAATATAATATACAAATACATGTTTAGCCTAATACAAACTTTATAACGATTTTTCATACGTATAATAGTTTATTGTCATACATTTTATGCTAACTACGGACATCATATTACTATAATTTAAAAATGTATTATGGTGTGGAATTAGATTGAAAAAATAAAGGTATGCTTATAATGATTTCCCTTTAAAAATAAATAAAAAATTCGCTTGTTCCATTAGTTCTACAGTCATGTTGTACAACTAAACTTTTCTATTAAAAAAGTTTACCGAAAACTGTCAAAACTTGAAAAGAAACAGACATTGTCAACGTATGTACATTATATACTTTGCACAAAGGATTTGTCATATTCCAAACAGATAAACATCACCTGGATACATCAACATCAAAAAGACATATTATTGTAATCCAGTGACAGTCAATTTCAGTCTATTCATGCATAAAATCTGACATTTTTGTTAGGATAGTAAATTTTTCTCTAGAGGTGGGTACACGAACATCTATGTATACACGTTTTACTATACCACTCTATTACCTCAATAATACCCGCAGCAGTCAAATCAGTTAAAAATAAATGTGTATAAATCGCATATTTATATAGCCATATTATAGGTATAATACTGCAATAATATTATTCCAGTTAACTATAATAATATATGTGTAGTTAAATCACAATTTCCTAACTGAGAAATTCGCATGGTTTATTATGGTCTTTTTAATGTAGGTATATCAAATATTAACAATTTATTTACAGTAGAATCCGCTTAATTGGGATACATTGGGCGGTGATCTATTTCTCCCCATTATCCGACTGTCCCGATTAACAGAATAACTAATAAACCGATACATTCGTTCGGAACTATGCAATCTGTCCCTATTAAGCGGTTACCCCCTTTATGTAGTATCCCAAATAAGCGGATTTTACTGTATTATGTATTATTACTGTATTTTGACCGTGAGTTTTACCTATTAATGATTTTTTTTTTTAATACGCAATGTAATTATAATGCATTTTGTACAATCATGTAATACACTAAGCATCTATATTTGTCGAGTCTAACCTGCATAATTATTAAATTATCATAAATATACGAAAATGAATATAATAATTCATTTAAAAATGTAAACAGTACAATTTACATATCAATTGTTTCATGATAGACGTTTTAATATAATATTATGAAATATATTTACGTAAGTAGTATAGTAAGTACTTAATATAATCACATGGGTAATATAGATATAGACACAATGAATTAAGTGTAACTACATGTTGTAAAAAATACAAGAAAAAATATGTTGGCATTTATAATTAATAACAGAAATTTAATTTCCAGCTAAAATGTTTATTTTAAATATATTTTTAAAGAAAGTAGATATCAATAAGTTGCAAAAATAATATTATTAACACAATAACGACAAGAGCATTAATATTTTTATAATTCATTTACAACTAAAACATATATAATTGAGTTAAAACTAACTTATATGATTGTTTATATACAATATCTAAATAAAATAAAGATACAATTTAACGATGTATGCGGGTATGCGGCTTGTTTATTATTATATACTAATACTAATGCCTATAATGGTATTGGTGTATACTTATAAAACTTATACTATTAATTAGAAACTAAAATAATATTCACCCTTTTTTAATGCCCTACATATTTATATCGATCGTTATATACAACTGCAGCTGATTAAATTAATATGTTTAATGTAGACGCATAAATTAAGACGTTGTCATGTTTAAATACAACGCAAAGTTATAGATAAAAAAAACTTAATGGACATTCACTTGTTAACTTGTTCAAATCGAAATTTAAATAAAATAACGAATTCTAAATTAATACCGTGTTGCGAGGAGTTCGCACAGAAATTAAAAATATACATGACTCTTTTTTACCTAACGAAACTTTAAAATCAAACGTATACAATAAATATGTAAAAATGTATACAAAAATAATAGAATTATTTTAATGATTTTTTAATTTTTTTCCATGCTCTGTTATAGATATCGTACTTGTATTTTTGCGAATAGATTGATTTAAAAATCATTCAATTGGATGAATTTTGAATTATGGCGTATGAATGATATATTTAATATTGATATTTTTAATTTAAAAATAGAATATAGTTTATTATTTAAATATTTAAAAATTCTATTTTGCAGAAAGATTATTGTTATACATGATAATAAATAATAATACGGTGCAGAATACACTCTACCAACTACTATTTTAAGTAAAAATTACAACATAACACTAAGATGAGTTCCTATAAAAAAAATACATTAGTATCTAATGATTTAAAATAATTACCTAATAAGGAGTAATAAAAACCAAAAATAATTATTAGGTATACACAATCTGTACAATTTGATATGCATCGTGTACATAGATAAAAACATATTATTTTAATTTTTTAAGTATGATAATTTGATGTTTTTATACGTGAATTTTTATGAAACTGAATTTGATTAATTTGTCTTAAGTGATCGTCAATCAATCAAGTATTAAACATGAGGTATAGAATACATTATTTCATTAGTTCTCGAATACATTATATATATATATACAATTTCGTTATAATTTTAAAACAAAATTTAAACTTACATAATGTAAATGCCATAAAATACATTAATATTTTCATTATAATCTTGAGTAAAAATATAAATTCACACATAAAATGGCTAAAAACATAAAATTCATAAAAATTAAAAAATAGAATATTCTAAAAAAATGGAAAATAAAATTAGGTTTACTTATCTATTCAATACGACATGGGATTTGTGACAAAATATATTGTGCATTGTTAGTAGCTATTTTCACAACGTGAAAGTAAGTCCTGCATTGAAATCCTAACCGACTAGCAGCTAATATTATACATTATAACATACTTAATATTATAAGTTATAATAAGTGGCGGGGCGAAAACTATTGCCTCAAAATGATCAACGGATAACAATTTATAGTGATGATTATGCTATTTTATCACGATAAGTGGGTAAAAAATATGACAGTAAATGTGCCTCGGTGGTGTTAGATCCTAGGTGGGTGGATACAACATTAGACTGTATAGCCATTTCACGTTTACCACGCCACTGAATTCGCAATGGTCATATTAATATAATATTATAATGTAATACTCGCGGTTGTGTGTACTTTCGCAGACGACAAACATGGGAATGCACAACAACACGTGCGGCGGCGGTGCGGTCAACGGTGGCGTCGGCGTCGGCGGCAGTGGCGACATGATGTCGTACGCTACGCACACGCCGGCTGCGGCCGACGATTATTACGGCGGTGCCAGCGGACTGGTGGCCGACTACGACCTGCCGCAGTGTCTGGGCGGCCGGCCGCCACTGGAACCTGCGTACGCGGCCGAGTGCGGCGTTTACTACGAGAAGAACGCGTCGGCGGCCGATTACCGATCGTATTACGGTGGCGGCGGTGACGGTGCTTACGATCAGCTGGCGGCCGACGCAGGGGGTGGCACATACCATGCCCATCACCAACACCACCACCATCACCACCAGCACCACCACCAACACGGCCATCACAATCACCAACACTCGTTGCAGTCGGCCGAAGCGGCCGTCATCATCACGTCGTCGGACGGTCTGAGCTATACAAACTTGGACTGTAACGGCATCGCGGCCGCCGTACACGGACAAGACTATGGCGCGTACTCGGACGACGGTAGTGTCGGTGGCGGCGGTGGCAGCGGCGGTTACAACGGTTACGGCGGTCATCACCACCGGGACAACAACGCTGTCCGTAACGAGTCGTATTGTGGTGGCGGCGGTGCGTCCGTGGACAATGCGTTCTTCAACATGCACCTGAACCACAACAACGAGCACTCGGCCGCCGGACGACAAGCGGTGCAGCAGCCGCGGCCGCCGTCCGCGCAACCTCCGCCGCCACCGGTCCAGTCGTCCGCTCAAACTACGGCCGCCGTGGCCGCGGTACCGCTTCAACTACAGACCGCGCCGACGTCCGGTGACGATCGGTGTCCACGCGTCATCAAGCAGGAGGCGTCCTCCGGCGGCCAGTGTTACGGCGGCCGAGACGGTACGTCGCCGTACAGTGACGACGCGTCTGCGTACCACACCACGTTGATCGCCGGCCAACCGCAGCAACACGTCCAACAGCAACAGCAACATCACCACCACATTCATCACCAACAGCAGCATCACCAGCACCAGCACCATCAACCACAGCAGCAGCAGCAACAACAGCAGCAGCAACAACACTGTGGCCGGCAAAACAGCGGTGGCCAGCAAAAGCACGGAGCCGCCGCAGCCGCAGCCTCAGCGGCCGTACAGACGGCCGTACCCACTTACAAGTGGATGCAAGTCAAACGAAATGTTCCTAAACCAGCTGGTAAGTCTTTTCCGTTTAAACATTATGCATATCATACAGGTAATACATTATATACATGAACAATCATTATTGAAATGCACGTGATTTTTAATCCGTCCCTCCACTGAAATCTGAAAATATATTTTATTATAAGATAATATATATATATATTTATATTATATACTTAAAATGAATTATTATGCGATTATATTTATATACGACGAGTACGATCGGCCGGATGACTAGGATGCGACATTAAAATGTAAAAGTTGAGTTTTTAAAAATTATTATTCCATTGCGGAATATGGCCAGAAACATCTTTTGGCCGTTTTCGGAAGATAAGATAAGAGGATCTGGAACATAGTTTAAGCGGTTGAGGGGAGGAGGGAGTATTACTTTGTCGAACGTCGCATTACATAATACCGTTATACGTATTATACGTGTTATAGATTTACTACTAGATTTTACAAATAATTGTCTATTTTAATTTATTCAATAATATCATTGACTATTCAGTATAGATAGTATATATATAGTATCATCTATACTCAATGATAATATATATTATACAAGTATATTATATATTTTATATGACATACCTAATTATAATTATTTGAGTATAATTTAGGTATATGTGTATTTAATCTAATTGATTGTGAAAAGAAAAAAAAATATATAGATATTATTTAAAAATATTCAAATTATTGAAAAAGTGGTGTATTTAAAAGTCAAATTAAAAATATGTTATTTTGAATACATTCAAAATAAAATAAGGGTTAGCAAATACAACAATCAGAATTGGTACTCAGTTAATAAATTTAATTAAATAATTTAAATTCTACATCATTTAAATAATTCGATATTGAAAAACCGATAGAGAAACAATATTATATTCGTAAATATTGTTGTGTATATTAATATAGTACATAATTATAAACGTTTTTGAACAATAGCTAAATCTAATGGGTACAGTTATTTTGTTCAGAGTAATAATATATGTTTTTCAATGATATAAGTAAGTACGTACAACACTGTACTGAAAATAATACCGAAAATCAGAAATTCGCGTGGTTATTACAAAACATGTCAGATAAAGTATCATAATAATATGATTTTCAATTTAATATTTTTACCTTAAATATATTTGTGAGCGATATAATTGTTACGTTTTAATTTTAAATGTAATGTCAAAATGGTTGTTACTAGTGGTGGGTTTAAAATTGAAATGATAAATGGCAAAAACAAAAGGCGATACATGCGATATTTATCCGTGAGTCGTGTATACCTTTTACAAAACATTTTCACTGTAATTCAGGTTAGCCCAGCCCACAGAACAAAATACAGACAGGTGGGGGATTCTGGTATTTGCCGAAAAATTAATGTTAAATCCGCCACTGGTAGCCATAATACGACTAAGACACGTAAAACCCACGTTAAGATCGTTCGAGGCGCAATAATAAAATTAATTATTATTGTAATGGCGTGCGTTCAGAACTATACGATGAAGGGCGAGTTGCTGTATTGCATGCATACTATTTTATATAAATTGCAGACTAACGAAAGATATTTACAAAGAATCTGGAATACATCATACATTAATACGTCATACGTGCATGATGTAGGTATATAGAGAAGAAAAATAGATAAAATAGTTGTTCATTCTTATACAGTTTTAATATTTTAAGATAATTATTGATAAGGTATCTCAGAAATTTAATATTTTACAAAAATAAGTCCAAATGAATAATAATCCATTGAACCATCAACTTATAAAGTCTAGAATATTGTCTTTAACAACTCACAGTGACGACGGTGTTATAAAAATCTACCCTCTAGTTGTGTTAAATAATTTTCCAAGAATGGTATATACACATTCAACCTGTAGTAGTCTTCTACTGTAATATTTCCATTTATTTATCTTTTTTGCAGTATTCTGGTTACCTTATAAAAATCAATATCCAAATTTTTAGTTTATGCAATACCTGTTATTAATAGATTTCGTATTGCCGTCGGTCCATTGCTCAGACAACAAACACATCGTTGTTATGTAATTAAAATAACTATCATTCGAGAGATTTTTAAATAATAATTATTGATATAATTCACTTACACGATGAGCGGCACACACGATGAGTGTGAAGAGTACTACCGACTGCGGGCGTCCGAGATCACGGGACAGCTGGCGTCGTGGTCGCGGTCAGCGGCCGTTCGGGATGAGTCGTTCGTGAAGCTGTTGGGGACCAAAATCGAGCGGCGGGCACGTCTCACCGACGCGGTAGACCGGACTTCGCGGAATGCTGTGGCTGAAACACGGCTCGCACTCGAAGCTAACAACGAGCGTGCGGCAGCCGCGTCGGACAAAGCGGCCGTCGAGCTTGAGCGTTTCGCAGATGAATTGCGGCAGGCTGGCTATGACGGTAATGAGGCTATATTAGCTGAGTTGGACGTGGAGAACCAGCGGCTTAGCGGAATCATAGATCTGAGGCGCACAGCCCTTGAAAAGGCTACGGCCACTGGCAAAGCGGCTGGCGATCAATTGCGACAAGACCAGGCTGTCAACGACCGAATGACGCGTAACTTGATGGCCACCGCTTTAGAGCCCAAGGAACCCGCAGCTTCACAAGACAGTGAATCTGAGGAGCAAAGTGCTTTCAAAGGCCGTAGTCGGCGACCGATTTCGCCAGGACCAACCTGTCAACGAAATGACAGTGCATAACGCGACGACTGTCGTCCGCCGCGCACTTATTGTTGGTCACGACCGCGTGCTTGGTTCCAGCCGTTACGTGCGGGTGAGTTGCGGCTATAGAATTTTGTACGCAACAGCCGCACGAATGATTTTTTCCGAACGGTTTCAGACTGCAAACACGCCATCAGGTGACCTACGGTCTTGGAGGATCACAGCCAGTAGTATACTATTCGTTATTTGCACAGGCCGCTCATCGTATAAGGAATTGAAACACTGTGGGCGTGTCCGTGGAAGTTCAATAGTGAAGAGTGGCTACCGGCTGCGATGCCTGCATTTGTGCAGCAAAGGGCTGATGACGTGTTAAATTGTTTTTCGTGTAATGCTTTCAAATTATAATATAGTATTATATTATAAGTTTTTTATTTTTCAAACTTAAAAATTTACTATACCTAATTAAGTATACGTATAAGTACATATTTTGTGCTTTACAAGACGTATAATAGTATAGATGAACACACAACACGGTGCATGATTTGAAGAAGACTCTGCAGTAACGTTACAAAACGCCGAATGAAATAATTATTTAGGGTTAGCGTATCGTTTTCATTATTTTACAAATATTTTTAACCACAGATAATTCAGCTAGCTTCTTTGATTATACATTTATAAACAACCAACCATAATAATTAATTAAGTATCTATTTATAAAATGCACAGTCAAAATTATAATCATAAAGTTTTATTTAAACGAAATATTCATTTTGAAAGTTTTAGCTTGTGGTCTATGGATAGGATAAGAACTAGTTTATAAACTTATAAAGTTTCTCTCTGCTTTTTGCTTTTGTTGAAAATTGTCTATAATTTGTAATATATTTTATAATCATTGACGATATAGGTAAGTATACACTACAAAATACAAATAAATGCATAGGTACATAATATAGTCTATATGCAACTGGTACGCTTTAACATTTTCGATTTACTACGGCTGGTGACCAACTGTTTGACACTTTAATTTAACTATAATATTCTAGTTTTTAAAATGTATTATTAAAATAAAATAAATTTATAAATTTATAATATTAATTCAATATCATTTTTCTATAACCCCCTCCTTCCCCCGAAATTAATTCCTATATACGTCACTGCGTGTGATTACTTACAAAAGTTTCTCTCAGAAGTTAAGTCTTATCTCCGACCTAGGATACTCAATACTTACTCAAAAGCAAGGTTCACAATCACAAGCGACAAACTTATATTATATATAATGAAAATAATATTGTGAATTAAAATTAATCAATACTTATTGACGTATTTTATTACATTTATAGTTTATAATCACTTGTAATGGATTATTTTAATATTTTTTCAGCAATTATTTTGTATTTTATTTGCTTTTATTTTTAATAAATTACTGATAGTTCTTAAATCTTTCACGTTGCAATGTTCGATCTGTGATTTTTATTGTAATGGTATTATGCTTTTATCCCGTGGACGCACGCCACCTATTATAATTATATTTATATAATATGGGATGTATAACCTATATATTATGTGTTGTGTATATTGTGCCTATATCTCTATTCACTATGCAGAGGGTCCGGTCGGAGTTTACGCAATCAAATATCCATTTCACGGTAAAATACTCATCGGCAGCTAAACACATACAAAACGATCGCCTGCGTGTAATTCGATACGCATATATAATATGTCCCGTGCATACTAGGTATCTGGTATACAACGTAAACGTATTTTCTATGTTTCTCTTTATATATATATATATATATATATATACCTTATAAATATAATATCATTGACGTCAATACAATTTTACTATTTATAAAATGCATTAAGCGATGACCACCCTTACTGCCATCCACGATATTACATTCTGTGCATTATATTATTATTTATAATACGACGTCACTGTTATTGCGATTGACGCGTACCTACACGCCGTATAATAACACTATTAAAGCGCGCAGTCTATAACAAATGGACGGTATGCGAATGGTACGATGAAATTGTACATGTAAATGGGTAATATAATATATAATATCATACCGTTACATAATATTATTATAGTATGCGCGGCGTATATCAATTAATTTACATAGATGGTACGGGCTAGCGTAACTGAGTGATGACACCACCGCTTACTGTATACATAGGGAATCCTAGTGGTACATATTTTGGTCGAATAATAAAAAACAGTTAATTATATTTACTATGTGTACAAAATGTCTTGTACATAGATAGTGATAGATTTTGCGTTAGGTATATGTGGTATAATGTGTTTATGGGTTAAGTCTTAATAATATACTTATTTTATACTTCGTGTCCATACTCCATTGTGCCAAATCAGTCCCTATTTTTGTGTGCAACAGCACACACAGTGTGTAGTAGCAAATATATGAAAAAAGTTAGTTTAAAAAGTTTCTTTACTAGTTACGAGTACAACCCTTAAAAGATGTTTGTCTAAATATGCTAAAATAAAAAAAAATGGTGAAGTGTGTAGTAGTAAAATTTACAAAAAATAGGGACTGTGCCAAATAGGTATAATATGACTGTGGGTATGTACGACATACTATAAGAATGAATATATTTATCTGTCTTAACACACGTATATGCAATGTCAAGGTATCAAATTGTAATTAATAGGAAAAAGTTTTATGGGCAAACTGCGTTTAGATCAGTTCAAGAATATTATGTTTCAAAATAGAAAATCGTTTGGATTGATTTTTAATTATTATAAATAGAACAAAAATTAAAAATTAAAAACGAAAATGATAGATTTTTTTATAAAAATATACGATATATCATAATGTATGCAATATCTTCTTCGTATATAAAATAAATAAGCTTGGATTTTACAAACTGAATAGGTACGTAAAGTTAAAAATAATAATAATAAAATATTCTTAATAATTACCGTATACAATTAAGTTGGCCGATGCGTATATCCTATTTTTTTGTGAGTCACTCGATCTGTAATCCTCACGGAGAACTAGACCATGTAAAGCTATGTAGATAATAATATAAAGGCTCGTGTCGTATGAGACTAGCTCAAATTCAATCACACTACACAAGACTATATAATACACGTACAAAATTTTGAATGGTTAGGCGTCGAGAAAAACACAAATAAAATGGAAGGTAACAATCGACAATCGTTGTTGTACCTAAAGTAGTGTTCATAGCTATGCGTTGTATGTTGTGTTGTGTTCAAAAGTCGAGTTTTTTTTCAACTTACGGTAGATCATGGTCAGCGAATAATACCACGATTACAACGGCCAATTAAAATACGATATAAAGAACATAACACGACGTAGACGCCGCGCTCCGTAGCTGTAACCTAAATCTATGTAATTATGTTTCAATCGCAGTAAGCGCCAGGTAATCACTGGACATCAACGCGGCGACCTGTATGATTTGTAGATAACATGAATTGTCCAATAGTAGTTTCTCACGGGTACGCGGACATTGCAAAAATTGAACAACGCGTTTGTGAAATGGGCAGCCAAAGATCAGGTTAAATTTTCAGATACAAAACTGTAATACGCAGGTCTATCCGTCACTGGGTTAGTCACAATAATTAATAATGTTTGTATACTTATTAGTAGTTATTATAAAGCTATAAATTATTTTCATAACTACTTTTATCATAAAAGAATTGATTTTAAAGTATTTGTAACTAATGATTACATTATCATTATTATTATTTTTTTTTTACTAAAATAACCCTTGATATTGTAGCCTTTGAGAATCGTTACATCTGTCATAATATTTACTTATTATTTTGTTTCTTAATAAAATACATAAATATACATGAATATAATAATAGTATTTTTATGTATTTTATTACTCAGAAAACGTACTATTTTGTAAGCCATTTAAGAGTTCGATATAAATATTCTTTATTCTTTCACACATTAACGTGGGAACATTTTTCATTAACCCTATCCTGCGGGCTTGCAGGCAGCTAGTACATATTATATGATATTATAATGTCATGCCGGTACTACTGTCGTAATTTCAAAAGTCAAGTCAGATACACCACCGCAAAGAATAATAGAGATATCATAGGTTTATTATGTCATAATATTGTTCTCACATCATATTTTAAAAACAGTTTCCGTTCACTTTGTTTAACCCCATTCCTAATACTCGTATTATTATACACGGGGTAAACAGTGATACCGCCTTATAAAAATGTTGATAATTATTTTAAATAGTCGTAAATTTTCAACCCGTTTTTCTACAATTCTGATCATCCAGAACACGTGTGTGGAACTAATGTAAAAAATATACACGTAAAGTATTATAATAAAACGCCATGAAAATATTTTCGATACTCGCCGGTCCGCGTACATGATATTATAATAATAATAATAAATAAATATATACCTCTACCTTTGTGGCTTTGTAATGCTAACTGTAAGAAAAGAATGTCGCACCACGACGTGACACGTCTGATGCTATATTATATTTATACATTATTATTATTATTATCGTCGTCATATAATAATATATAATACCATATTTAGCTGTATCAGGCCGCTATGTGGTTGTTTGTGCGCGAGTCGAGTCGCGGAGAGCTCGAAGTCCGTTCTCGGCGGGACATTCTCGCGGATATAATATTGTTATTATCATTGTATAAACGATTTTTTTCCTCTGCGTTCTCATCATCGTCATCCTCCTCCTCCACCACTTGTCACGCGTTATTCCACTGGCATACCTGCCACAGTGTAAAACGTGTTTAGAATGTTTATATATATATGTATACACACACCTATATATTATGTGTAGGTATACAAGCGGCGGCGATGACTACTTATACGTATGACATGAGCCGATTTTCACAATGAAATGGCGTAATTTTTCTACGTTTCACATTTTTTTTATCAGGACGAACACGATATAAACTATTATAGTCCGCTGTCAAAACAATTTGATTTAATTTTAAACGTCAATATAATATAGATATGCGTGGGTGGGAGCGCAATAAGTCGGTTACTTATTATATACAGAGCTTAAGCGGATTTATCGTGTATAATATTATGATGCATATTATATATTTACTATATAATATGTATTCAGTGTTCTAATGTACTATTGACTATAAAATATAATAATACTTTGATGGTCCATAAGAATGAACTATGTTTTCAGTATTTTTTAATATTATACTTTATAAATTATAATATCTATAGGTACAATTTACTGGACCCAAGTGACTAAAAATTACCATGTACAATATGTAAAATACATGCCGTGTAATTTTTAGTTTTGACATTTTTGCGTTAGAAAGTATAAAATGTTGATAAATTAACATTTTATATTTAATAAACGATTAATAAATGTATGTATAGCACTTATAGCACTATAACCTGCTTCGAATGATTTAAAAACAGCTATAATGATGTAAGTAGTTTTCCTAGAAATATAATATTATCTTTAATTTAACATGTTTTGCACTTTACAAGAAAGTATTTCCATCTAAAATATATCCATCAACATTTAACATATTATTAAAAACCTAGTCCTAATGTAAATATTATATTTTATTATTTTAATACTAAATACAACAAAAAATTACATGTTTTCAATACGAATAATTAGCATGATTTTGCTAAACCTACCTTGATGTTTATTAATTGTACATAATTATTATGGTTAATAATTCGTGAAAGTTGTTCAAAAATGTTGGGGCTGATTTGCGTAGGAAAAAACTCGTGAACAATATTATGCCGAGTATTTTTCGAACGGAATATTAAATAATTATATGTGTTTTAATTAGAAACACCGCATAGGAACAATGACGACCGTTGATTGTCCGTTTCGTGAATGGAAAAAAAATAGAACTGTAGGCACTACACGCCATATTACAAGTATATACGGTGCATTGTATTATTGTAATATGTTATATATAACTATATAGCCATTTCTGTTTTTTTTTCATTCGAAATTCGAGCGCAACGTTTTTAATTTTTGTTTTCACCCTCGTGTGCGTACTGAGTACTGACCTATAGCTGGTCTACGCTCTTATTTAAATAATATCATTTTTAGTCATCGGACACTAATTATATAGTCCCCGCTTAAGAGGTCTCTCTTATCTCACTGTGCACAACCACACATTTGTGTGTACCTATATATATATGTATAAACACGCGGATTTTATTGTGCTTTCACTTAAAAATAAAAAACACAAACACACAAAGGTTCTACGGGGGTGGCACGCAACCTGTCTTGTAGTCGATATCGCTTTGGGTCCGATAAGTTTTAAAAGTAGTTGCATATAAGTGCAGGTTTTTAGACTACTTATATGCTATAAATATATATATATATATATATACTCGTATTTACCTACAGGTATATTATACGTTGGAAATTCTTGTGAAAAGAATAAATAGGCATACCTATTATATAAAATACGACGGGATTTTGAAATCCCTATTTTGTATATCATATATATATAATATATATAGGTATATAGATTTATACACATATATGATATAATTTATACTATATTATTATAGAGACGTCCGGACCACAGAATTCATCGCCATGGCTTACAATAAAAAAATATATATATATATATATATATTTACCTTACCCTATCGTTGTTATAGAAATCTCACATAGTATTGTGTTACGTTCAAATGTATAATACATACATACAAACTTCGTACCAAAAGAAAGTGATCCGTCTTGTGTCAGAACTTCGCGTCGGATAAGGTACACGGACACAGGAATCTATAAATATATACATTCATATGACGTACAGCTGAACTAACGCGATCTTTTATTATATTATATTATATAGGTAATACCTTTGCGAGGTGTTGTAGCACTTGTAGGTCATAAACGCATCACTGTGAAGTGATTTTAAATGGCGAATATTAGACAAATTGACGTGTAAATTATATTTAAAATTTTAAATAATATACAAAATCCTTGTGACATATCAATATATTAAATGTATTAAATTTTCAAGAAATTTGACCCGTTGATTATTTTTTTATTAACATTTAAAAAACTAAAAATAATCAAAAATTACTCAAGCCTATAAATAACTTAAAAAGTGTCAAAATAATTTTAAAATTATATTATGTACCTAAAGAAAATGATTTTAGTAAGAATCTCAAGTACATAACTTATCTAAGGCTTTTGTTTTTGAAACAAAGGTAATAAAAATTTAATTTGAATTTCTACAAGTAGTAAGAATTGTTTTTTTATTATAGGTTGCAAAAGTATAAAGTAACTTATATTACATTTAAAATTTTTAAGTATAAACAGATAATTTTTTTTATGAATTTTGAACTGAAATATTATAACTAAAAAATAATTTGTAATTTTGACCAATGTTGTCAAAATGTTAACTTTAATGCGTATAAAAAAATGTGACTAAATTGTCGATATTTTTTAATTGGGATATGAACCATTTATTAGAAACTTTGTACTAGGTGTTTAACTATTTTTACCTATTCATTAATTTTTTAACATAATTTAGGTATGAAGAAAATAATTATGAATAATCGAAAATTCAAATTGTCTATAAATAGTTCAAAAAGAATCAAAATAATTTGAAAAATTAGAAAATGATTATATAAATATTTAGTAAAATTTTTGAGTTTTTACGATTATCCGTTTTTGAATTATAATAAAATAAAGAAATCATAATTTTGTCAAAAATTGGTTTAACATAAAAATTCTCATTTTTTCTTATTTTTTTTTTTTTTTTTTTTGATACTAACTTTTGACTCCTCAAAGTATCAACTGAGTCATGTTTTCTACTAGAAAACGTCCCAAAATTAGAATTCATATTTTTATTGCCCCAAAAAGTGATGACAGAAAAAAAACACATATCATGTGAAATCAATACATTCACAGCTCCACTCAGAAACTAAAATAGCATAATATTATTACAATGGTTTATATAGTATAACATACATAGCAACATTAAATTGGCACATAAAGAAATAAGTAATAACACGAACAAAAATAAATAATAATAATACGATGAAAAATTAAAACGTAATGCCTTTTTTTTATTTTATTGTATCTATACAATATACATACATAAACAATGTTCGTATATGCGTTTAAAATGTTCTATCGAAAATCTAAACTTCTATTAACACATGGAATTATAATACACACAATTCAGAAGATTTTAATTTAACATTTTTTGTAACTATATTTTTTTCAATACAATTTTAAGTTGTATGATAAAACATTACTATCATCACTGTAAGTGTTGTTGTGTTTTCAAAAACATGTACGTACACATGATCTAAAAACGTATTAGTGTCTTAAGAACAATTAAAACACAAACAGATTTACCCGAAACCTATTATACCTCTTATAAATAATTTAATTTATCTATAATATCTACAATTTTAAATCGTTGTGTTAAAATATTATATGTATTATATTTTATTAGAAGTAATAAGATTTTTCATTATTTTTTTTTTATTTTCTTCGTTCAACCTTTTCCTTATTTTTACAAGAGTGGCGGACGCTCATGTTTATATTAAATTTATATACGTATATTATACATATTATATTAAAAGGGAATGCATGCGTTTATATAAATAGGACGTTGCCCTTAAATCCTCACCATCCCGTTTGCCCTTAACGCTTCTACCACCACACTGCACTGGAGGTATGGTGGAGGGAAACTCGAGTCGACAACCCGAAAACGAGACCCTCTGTACACCATCACCGGTTCTGACTTTTATCCTCCCTGGTATATCGCGCGCGTATACCATTAACCAAATTGACTGTGGACGGCCGCCACCTTACATATAACCCTCCATACTCCTTTAGCCCCCCCCCCCCACCCAGCACTCGCCGAAGAGCATAAACAAGACGTAAGTCGTGCGAAAAACCTTCCCGAGAGAGATTGACTTACATGTATATATATGTGTGTGTGTGTGTGTGTATATTTATAATATTATATGTATATAATAAGCGCTATTCGATAACCAACAGCGAAGTGCTTTTAGCGCCGAATAAACGCCGGTAAACTGAGAAACGTTATTATACATACAAACTATATAGGCGATTGTTTTAATGCTTTATTAGACGCGAATTTTTGTGATTTTATTATTATTTTTTTTTTATATAGAAATTGGGAATATAATTTATGTAATATATACATTAGGTAATTATCTTTAATTTATGAACAAAAATATTATATTAATTATGATAATTTATAATATCAATTATTTTGTTTTTTACATAAACAAAATTAATTTACCGTATTACTAATAGAGAAATAAATTACTTAAATGGTAATACGGATACATTATAAAAATCCTCAGAAATAGAGGCCGATATACTATATCTTCTCTAAAAAACCAAGTGATTTAACAAATTCATTACAATGATCTACTGAAAGATTAAGAACACTAAAAACCTACAATGTGCCATGCAGAGCGACTTCGCGGGTTTTAATTTTTGTGTTATACTTTGATATTAGTTTATAGTATGTTATTTTATTGTTATAGTATTAAGTATGTTTTAAAATTTTAAATATTAAGCATAAACAATAAAATGCTTTTAAGTCGTATATTAGTGAAAATGTGGGAAAGCTAGGGAGTTATAAAAAAAATACCTTGTGTATTTATATCATCATTGAGTGCAGTATTGTATATAATATCAGTAGAATAATACGGTGTGTATAACATTTGCTATCAAATTAGGTTGTATATACCTATAATAGTAAAAACTTATAACTAGTTATAACTTATAAGTAATAACCGAATTAAGGTTGGGAAAAATATAATAAAGTAATAAACCAGTATTGTTAATAAGTTTTAATGTAATATAAGCCATTGCCAATTGTATGATAGTATCATATTAATATCATTTAAAATCGCAGTACTCGTGAAGCATTAATCATTTGTGTTTTGATAATTATTTCGGTTCACGAATACCAGACATGGCGGGTAGCCACAACTATATCACTATGTATTATTAATATTCTTGTACCTACGTATCATTTGTAATTGTAATTTGCATCGCCATTAAAAATCGACAGCGAACTAGTTTGACGACTAAACAGTACGGGTGTTTGTTTAGTATAAGACGACGTGCGAGGAAAGTCTGTGGCCTGGGGGTGTCGAGGAACTGAGACAGTCAAAATACAATATTTTACACAGTATCGTGTCCTAAACATGTATTTGGTCCAAAAAAAAAAAACAAGTATCGCCGACTCGCCGTTGTATAATAGTATTAATAATAGTAAAATATTAAAATAATAAAATATATAGTGCAAAATTACGTTTTAAAACGACGCTACAATGGACACAGATAAGTTTTGTATTCATATAATATGTGTGCACCTGCCACCTATATTAATTATACCTACTAAAGTAATAGGTATTAATCAGTGGTGCGGACTTGATGCGATAGCCACTTTTTTATATCTGCATATTTAATTTAGATACACGCGTGAATGCATTACAATGTTAGAGAACTGTAGCTTTATTTTCTGTATCTTATATATATATATACGTTAGACATACACCAGTGGTCACTGGTCGTTATTGATATAATTATTGTATAGTGTTTTCTTTCTTCTGAGAAAATTTTATTATTACATTCATATTTTTACAATATTATGTATTTATGTTATGCATTATTTTAGTTTAAAATATTTGAGAAAGAGCTCTAAAAATTGATGTTCTCACAAAATAGATTTGAAATTAAATACCAATTATTACTGTTTTATTGTGAATTTGATAATAATAATAAAAAAAAAACCCCATACTTATAGAAATATCCCTTATTTCATTTAATCTACAATGCTCAACAAAACTAAAAAATATATAATATTTAAAACAGTTATACGTTTTCTAGAATTTAATACTCATACTACACGTGGATAACATCTACTATAGGTACAATATCTATAACAGGGGTCTGCAATCTTCGGATCACAAGCCGTATGCGGCTCTTTTGATCTTAAGTTGCGGTTCCCTAGGTTTATACTCACAAATAATTATTTTATTATCAAAAAAAAAAATATATTTTATCATATAAAAAACATATATATATTATTTATAATTTTATTTTTGTTGCATTTAAGAACATGAAATACCTGCACAGGCCATTGTAATCAACTAAAATTAAAAGTGTGTACAATATATATATATATATATATATATATATATATATATATATATATATATAGGAAACCCATATTTTTATCTATTAGCGATATAAATGATTCATAATAAATTATTTATAATAATATTATTTCGTATTTAAATTTGTTTATTTTAAATCGAAAACCAATTATACATAAGAAAATACTAAAATATTGAGACAATCATTTTTAGTGACTCTTTAAAAATTGGGAAATTATGTAAATTGTAGGTTTTGAGTCTGCTGTCGCAAAAGGTTGCCGACCCCCTGACCTATAGTAACTGTAGCCATAATGATTTCACACAGACATTCATCCAAATTTCAGTGATTGCATTTCACCATTGATCTGCGTGAGGGAAGTAAGGGTGAATTTATGAATAGTGAATGAAATCACATAAAGAGATTTTATCGCTACAAACATTTTTTTTTTACTTTTTTTTTACATTTTTTTTTTATCAAATACCTAAATATCTAAAATATTAGTTTTATTGTTGGTAAACATTCTGCGTTTTATTTCATATTTCAGATAGTCTATTTTATTTTAAAAATACCTATCTAAAACAAAATGTCGCATACACAAGATACTGTATACCAATAAGTATAATACCTACTCGTAATAGTATACGATGTATAATATTATATCGGTATACACTACCTTCATATACTACTTACATGATAAACATTAAACCGCGACATTTCGGACGAACATCGTGTGAACGTTAATAATAATAATAAAATAGAATTCTTTAAAAATAAAAAATTAACACGGCTGCACGTCCCCCGGGTCGCGGATCGGACTGACAGACAATAAACAGTGTACTTATTTCGAGCATTAGCCCATACTCTATAGCGTCGTGTGTAGCCGTCGTAGTGAAGTTTCGTTATCGGTCACCGACATCTGACAGGCAGTCGGCGCTGGTGGCCGGTCGGCCTGTCAAGTGCAGTACAAGTGCAGTCATGGTATATGTATATACACTATAGTACAGTACAGTATATTTTATGTATATTATTTTATTATTATTATAGGTACACGCGTCGTATAATATTAAAATAGTAGCAAAGTATATCCGCGTGAATATTATTTTGCCACTGCCGTACACACGCACATGTGTAGACCGTAGATATAGGGTAATGTTTTTTTACTATTTTCTTGACACATTTCTTTCTTTAAATATATCTATCTGACCAGAAACCACAATCATTGCGTTTTTATATAACTCTAAGGACTATTAATCAAAATTTATAGGCTACATAAAGAGGACTTGATTTCTAGCTTATTTTTTATTGTTACATGATCACTTATTTTTATTTAACTCACCAATGCAAAATGTTTGTCCGTGAATTTAAATTTACGTAAACACCATATAGGTATACTATACCAAAATATTATTATACTACAATATTATAATATGTATATAAAGTATATCGTTTACATGTAACTGACGTTTTGATAAAAGTATCTTGGTTATTATTTCAAATACCTATATACTTATATATTAATTAATAAAATGAAAACCAAGTGTTTCATGTTAAAAATATTTTTGACATCATGAAACACTAGGTTTTTTAGTACATATTTATGTACTTAACCACATTTTTGATTGTCAAATAATAACTAAATTATAAAATAGATACATTACCTTATGTAGCATACCTTTCTAACTTTGCCTTATATATAATATACACTTGTATATTGTATAATTTAACATGGTCAGTTGGTCGCGGCGTACTACAGCGTTTGTCACGCGAACCGCTGAACCACAACCATTTTCGCACAAAATCGTTTCAAATGAAAAAACACAAAATAAAAATAAATTAATACAAATTGAAAGTTCCGAAAAATATACTTCCCCGAGAAAAACAGTGATCGTAGATATATACATACGTTATGAATACAACTCTATTTATTGATATAATTATTATCATATATTGTATGAATTACCTTAATTGAACTTCAAAATAATGGATATTAATTATGCCTATTGTAATCACAATTCACAATTCATACAGATGTCACATTTTAATAACAATCGTGTAAGTAAAAAAATGATATCGTCACTGAGTGAACGATTCTATCATTTCGTCACAACCTCATAAATAAAACAGTCTGGTTGGCTTCCTAATGGCCAGACTGCCAGAGAGTACTTTCCCAAATCATGCAATAGCATAATGTCATCCAATTGTAAATTTTAACCTAATATCATACAACTAATGGCCTTTGTTGCTGATGTTTACTTTGGATCAACAAAAAAAAAAGACAGTCTGTTCTTGGCAACAAATTGCTCACATGAAAGAGCTCGTCTTAGACACTGTTCCAGACACACGTTCAGTTGACTTTGGGTCACGATTCAGTACTTAGCTTTATTTTAAGTCTTAAAATAAGTTTAAAAACAGTATTTTAGTCTTTTAATTATTATACCCAAAGGTAAGAAGCAATTAATTTATTTGTTATATTCTATTCTATAAAATTCTCTAACCAACATTCAACTTATATTACTAAATAACTCATTATACATTTTAATTATTAAATATAATATCGTATTATATTTACTTTTAAAGCTTTTTAATAGAGATATTAAAAGTGGTATGTAATGCGTAAATAATTATAGTATATTTACCACTTGTATAGTTGAATTTATATTATAGATATATTATATCCGCAGATCGTATCTCTGTATGATAAAACTTTAAAAATATAATAGAACTATGAAATTCGAAATTTGTTCTTCAATATTATTGGTTCAGATTAAGTTATTTTAACAGTTATCGTATGTTTTCAATAAGATTTTTCGGCTTTAATTATTGTTTTAATGATTATTATAGCAATGCACCCCTTCCTGAAACCAGCCTGTGTCGTCGATGGTAATTTTACAGATGTTACGTGTGGTTTTTAATTCAAGGATTTTTACCAATATTAAATAAAACTCATAACATCAAAACCTATATAAACTAATTACATTTTTTGTTCAAATTTCGAATATTTATTTTTCGTAATAATAATTTTATGTGATGTCTTTTTGTATTTGAATCCTTTAGTAATAATAATATTATTAAACAGGATATGTTTTAACTTTTTAGAAAAATAACATTTTATGATTTAAACAATTATAATTTATAAAGTTATTTTATAAGTAGATAATAATCATATCATAGTAGTATTTTATGAAATGAAATAATATACCAAGAAGAATATCCTATAAATGAAATATGCTCCTAACTTTTAAATTCAAATTTAGCGGGAGATAATGAATTTTTTAACACCCACACTGAACCAAAATTTTTAATAAATAATTTGAGTAATAGGCCTTGATTTTAATGTTCTTTAATTATTAAATTAAAAAAAAATAAATATGCTCATATCTCACGAAAATACAACATAATAAATTCATACACTAATACATAATTTATATACATTATAATTTTTTATATTTATAGGTAACGTAGATATCCTTCATTTGTCGCAGATAGACATTAAATATTGTATCTCTAATATGATATATGTATAATGGACTATTGAAGGTTGTTAATATTATTAAATATCAATAATTACAATAATAATTTATATTACGAGTACGATAGACACATTTAATTCTTAATCATTCCACGCCCCACACTAAAAACAACAATATAATATTATTACATAAAGTATAATAACTCTCAAAAAGACACACTGTGTTTATGTATATCACATAAGTACATAACGTGTTCAGATATGAAAATATATAATCAAACGAATTTTTAGTGCATTTATAGTTTAAATTTTTACGCTTTCTTTTAGGCGTTATGGCACGTGATTGCCGCGAAGGCATGCACAACAAGCTCGCTCTTGCTGTATTTTGTCGTCGTCGGTAATAACCCGTACCCGAACTAGGGAGAAAAATGGTATAAACGTTAAGTGGTACTCCGTGTAAATTAATCACGGTTCAGATGATCGCCGCACTCGCGTTTATCGTTTAACACGTAATTTTTTTCTTTTCCCTTGTATCTATACTCGCCACACAAACCAGTTTTGTACATAAAAAATATAAATAATAAAATTCAAACCTAAACCACACAACGATCAGCGGTAACCAAAATACTAGTTGCTCATATAAGTATACATATACATTATATTTAAAGTTACGTACGACGGTAAGTGTGATATTATAAAAAGCACAGAGCTTACGCCAATTTATATATTATAAACATTAGACGTATTTAATATTTATGAAATTACCTATGATATATAGTACATTAATAATACATATATTCATAAATTGTACTAATTATTGTACTCGTGACTCGTGTATAAAATAAAAATGCTCTAGCGACGGCGAATCAATATCGACGAAATAGTCAACCCTATATTTGTACACACGTACTACACGTAGATATATAATATATAAATTTTGTAGTATGATAAATAAATAATCAAAACCTCAATGGTTATGAGCTCGATGTTATCTGTGGGGATAATGGGCGCCTTTTACATATTATAATATATCCTCAAATCCGTGTAAGTTTATACTTACATTGCGGATAATATACCGTTCTCCGCCTGCACCATCGCCACTGTCGTTGTACCGGTATAAGTGACGTGTAAGCGCGTCTTGTGTACATATATTATGTGTGTGTGTGTGTGTGTATATGGGCACCTAAATACTATGATATATATCATGCGTATATCTGATATTATAGTGGTCGTCATGTGCACTCCTCTATACGTATGTGATATTATATTATGTACAACTTCACTGCGATCCAAATACGATCGGACAAACTGGTTTCCGATACGAATGTTTGACGTGTGCATTATAATATTGTAATATACGTTTTAAACTCGTCTCAGACCGCGTGCGTAGTAGGTTGTTGGTATAAAGTATAGGTATATTATATGTATTATGTACGACATCGCGACCGTTCGAGAGAAATAATAATAAAAAAAAAAAAAAAAAAAAAAATGAAAAATATTATAAAACTCGACCGAGGTATACAAGCCACGCGGGCGTATATATTATAAAATATATAAGGCCTGAGAACATGCGCGTGCTTGTGTGTGTCATTCACGTTGTGAGGACCAGAAGACTTTGGACAGTTCAGATAAGGTTGAATGGGAGAGCTCTAGAAGCCATCGGTTCTTCGCTGCTGCGCGCGTATACGTACATATATATATATATAATATGTATAATGTATATTGAACAGATACGAGAAAATATGTTATCCAAAAACGGACGTGGTGT
This sequence comes from Schizaphis graminum, assembly GCA_020882235.1. Taxonomy (NCBI): domain Eukaryota; kingdom Metazoa; phylum Arthropoda; class Insecta; order Hemiptera; family Aphididae; genus Schizaphis; species Schizaphis graminum. The sequence goes on from CM037032.1 coordinate 55,091,212, forward strand.
AAAAAAAAAACGACGATGACGCCGAAGAGGAGATAAACATAGGTACGCATGGCCGGTTTATTAATATTACCGTACATATTATTATTTATTATACGTATATAATATGTAATAATATATTATAAACGTGGAATTATTGACGCCGTCGTCGTTGCTGCTGCGGTATTCTTTTTTTCTTATACAAAACTCACTGTCAGCGTCGATTACAGGCGCCACGTTTCACCGCGCGCGCTAAGGACTATAATACACGTATTAGACTTTATATAGGTATATATATATATATTATATATGTATTATAATATGCGGCTATGGCTTACACACCAAACGGTATTTCGAAACTATATACATTTCACATATAATGAGCGTGTGTGTATCTTTGTTTAGAAACCGATACGTCGATTCAAATATCGTTAAGTGATCGGACGGTGAATACCTCTTTAGAGCTTTAGCCAATACTCTCTGGGTAAAGTAGGTGTGAAATAAGATTAGGTTTGACTCGCAAGTCACACCGATTTATTATGTATACATATATTATGTATAATAATATAATGTGCATATTATGTTTAAGAACAACTAGGTTTTTCCCATCGCAGGTATTTTCGTCGTGCAATTTTCCGTTCTCTTTTCGATCAGAAGATGAGCCACCGTTAATGTGTTTGCGATATTATTGAACGATTTTGGTTTGAAAATAATAAAACATCTTACGGAATGATTGCATTAGTGGTGAATTAGAAAAACGCGCGCTTGCTGGTATTAGAATGTTGAAATCACATATCATAACACAATAATTAAAAGCAAACGAGACTGAATAGGATGAAAAAAACAACTTAATCTGCTGTCAATCTGTTTTTTTTTCTTCAGAAGGCTATTCAATACATTAATATGAAATATGCGCGCACAAATATCAACTACAGCAGCCCACCTTCAGGCGCATAATTCTTATATTTATATACTTACATAATACATTATCTATCTATATACATATATGTGTGTGTGTGTGTGTTTTTTTGTGTGTGTGTTAGTAATATATTATATAGGTATATGTGACTACTGTCTATATAATATTACACATCTATTAGACTAACCCGTTTATATATATATTAATAACATATACACATAGTAGCTGGTATATTACTCAAATTATATACGGCGATAATATGGTTATATGACTAGGGCAAAGAATTTGTAGCATTTGCATTTTTTCGTAGTAGGTAGTAGGAACTCCAAAACATGGCTCATCTAAAACGAAATTAATTTCATACATTAGAAAGTTCAAGTATACAATATTTTTGTAGAATTTTTTTGTATTTTATTATGATATTACATAAATAAATAGATTTTAAATTTAGTTTTTTATTAATTATATGCTTTACATTTTTAAAACTTTTAAGTACGTATTTATAAATGAATGTAAAGTAAAATTTTTGTAGATATATTTCGTGTTTTCGTATCTATAGTCAAATGTCATCGCCTTATTATTTATTAAAACATTTTTTTCATTTATTTTTTTACATAGATATTAAATTGTATGCAGGTGAAAATTAATTTATTTGAACATACGTAAAAAATGTGTTCATTAATAAGATTAGTTTTCGATTTAAACATTTACATTTTTAAGTCACTTTAGTACCATTTTCATGGTTAAAATATATTTTGTAGTATATTGGTACCTTTATAATAACTCTACGGTATCGCATCAATTATAGTCACGATGGTCCAACCGTAACTGAACGTGAAATATATATGAATATTGAATATGTACATTGTATCGTGTTCGGGTGTTCCTTAAGTTATTATATACATATTATTATAACGATTTACTAATTAATTGTATAGAATATAAAAAACTATAGATGTAATTATACACAGCAATAATAAATATCTACACAAATAGGGGATTTTAGTAATTAAGTCATCATATTTAAATAATTTAGATATATTTATTTAAGAGTATCTATAAGTTAATAAAATTTTTACTAAAACATTATTAACTTGAACATTTAATTTAATTGTATAATTATTTATTGGTTAATCATTACCTAATATATTTCATTGGTGATAAAAAACTTGTATTTAATAAAATAATTTTAATAAGATATTATTTGAAGATTAATATATAATATTTTGATTTATTTTTATTAAGTTGGGTTTTTTTATGATATACATCTGGTGCAATAACATAAAACTAGGTACATAGAATATTTATATTTTTACCTGCTAAAATTTGATAGTTTTTTTTTACTCTCGTGATTATAATATGATGTAATTATTGATAGCTTTTGAGTAAAAAAAGATAACAATACACAAATTTAATAATTATTGTGCATTTATATCAAAGTAAAAGTAAAAAAATCTTTACCTTACAATAGTATATTTAATTTTACTAGATTATAGTGAATAAGAATTATATTTTATCGAGGCATCGGTAAAAATTGAATGACTGGTTGGAGGTCCTTCTGTTGTCATTGACGGACAATGAATAAATATTGTAAATTGTATTATAACTGTTGAAAAATTAATAGCTTTTAGTAAACAATATAGATTAGGTAGACATTACCCAATCAAACTTCAATACTATAATAAGCAAGTTGATAAAATATTTTGTTTGGCTTCCTTTAAATATCATCATTAAATATGCTTATCGCATTTATAATTCAATATTGTAGATTATTTTAATTAATTATACAAAACAAATTAGATAAAATAATTTAATCATAAAAAACGTTTTTAATTACATTCTAGAACTCGGGTGATATTTCGTTATATTTTCTATTTTCTATTATTTTACCTAGGTAGACTCCAACCAAAACCAAAACCAAAATAATTTTTCATTGATAATATTATATTATCAAACTTTATCTATATAATATCTAATCATTTTATAGACAGCAGAGCGAGATTTCACTATTTTTAAGTATTAATATTTAAGTATACCAATTTAATATACAATTTCGATTTATTTTGTTAATTGTACACATTTTTTATTATATTATTATACATATGAAAACAAATACAAATATTATATACTCGTAGTTACAGGATTTTGAATTTTACTCAAAATCTATGGAAAATTTTTAGATGTAATCTAATGATATTTTGAAACATTTATGATATATTTACGACAATGCACATTTTTTTCGTACAGGAAAACAAATAAAATTTGCGTAAACTCGTCATTATGGCATTCCTTCGTGCAGCACGATCATTAATTATATACAGATATCTACTCTATACTTAAATCTACAAAAAAATCTTAATTTAACTTACAACCAGTTTATGATGTACCCTGCAATCGTGAACACAAAACATAATATTTACATAGGGTATGATATTTCCAAGGGGTTTTGTTCGTCCACCGAATGGAATTTTTGTTCGTCGGGGTTACGCGCAAAGATCGTTCGCACACACACACACACACACATATATATATATATATATATATATACGGTTATCTGCAGCAGTGGACAATAGCTGCTGCATCAGGACTGTTTTGAAAATTGTACAATTAATTCCCTCGGGAGGAAGAGATTAAATTCTATGTATAATATTATTGTCTGAGAAAATGCGTCGTCCGTGACCTAAGTGTATATACACACACACACACACACACACACATTCATATATATATATATATTACACATGAACACGGATAGTATCATCTATAGGTATTGATATACACACACGCGTGCACATATATATATATATATATATATATACATTATGCGTGGCTACGGTGTACAAAAATATCGCCTGTCAAAATATTACACGACGTTCATTAATAAAGGTCGCGTCACCTGTTGGGCCAGACGCTGGCTTACATACTGTGTACCGGGTGGTCGCGGTATTGTCGTCGTACAGTTTTCGGTGACTCGGCAGATATTTACACTTGCTGCAACAGGGAACTCTAATAGAACGCAACCGGTGGTGGTTTTTTTTTAAACATAAATACCAAAACTCATAAATTGCGGACAATAAATACTAGTATAATAATAATGTAAAAACTTGTTCAGGTCAAGTTTATCGGGTGTCTATATTTAATGCATACTGCAACCTTTATTGACTTGGTTTTTTTCTTAATATTTGAGTTGGAAACATACACCCGACTCTATACAGAGTGATCCATTAAATATAATCATCCCTATTCTATCTATTAATTCTGATTCTTAAAATTTTAATTTAATTTACTTTTTATTTTTATTTACTGATACCTAATAAAAGCCTTTTCGGTTCCACCACAGTATATACCACATAAATAGTTTTACTTATAATTAATAAGTTATAACTTATAAGCTTAGGCTATTATTTAATGTCTATTCGGTTAATTTATTAATACAAATATAACAAAATTAAATTTATCTGGTGACTTTGAACACTTTAGATTTTAAGCTTTAAAGTTTAAAGTAAAGATCTTAACTTAGTGTGTCGTTGTCGAAGAAATACAATTTTTTAGTAGAATTGTCGTGCTCATAATATTCTAATTTTATTAATCAGAGCAAATTGATTGTAATTTTTGTGGTTAGTAAATACATAAAATGTTTGTGATACCTACATGAGTATTAACGTGAAGGACGTTTAAGGAATTTTGATTCGATAGTTCAGCCAGTTTAGGACAGTCAATTTGAGAATTGAATAACTTGCATAGCCAGAAAACATTATTAAACTTTTTTCACTTTAAAGTGATTCGAGATTAAAATTAGTCGTTAATTGTTCGAGGGTATATATATATTATAATATATTTGTTATATACCAGTAAATTTAAAAATCCCAGCCCGTATTTTTCTTTGTATAATATAAGTGCAACGAGTGCATAGAATTGTTATAAATAAGGCCAAGATAATCGATAAATTTTTGATCTGCAATTTTTAAATAGTAATATTTTAGCAACGTATGCTCGAAAAGATCAATAATAGGTGTTATGTATATATCATGTAATTTGCTTTTTGCAATTTAATATTTAATACTATATTTACACTATATTATGATATTAGGTACATATTTTTATGTTTTATTGTTAATTATTATTGTGTACAGACTAGTTTTATCGTATAATCTGAAAGTAAATATGCGACCTTGAACGTAGTTTACTAGTTTATAAAGTAGGACGATTAGCGAAATCCAGTCTTATAATATGTCAATTGAAAATAAAAATATGACGCGTCGTAAAAGAAACATCAAACACGGCTACATAATATTATAGTTCAGAAATATTGGATTACATAATAGATGAATAATGTAGGTACGTCATCGTGATGTACCATTAACATAAATATTTAAAGGCAGGTTTTAGTAATCCAGTTTTTGAAAATTTAAGTCGAAATTACAGCATATTTAAAAAGATTAATTTTGATTGTATATAAAATTAATTTTAAAAATATTGTATATTATATCCGTAAAAGCTGTATACAGACGGTTGTGGTTAATATTTCATATTAAACACCGCTAAATTACCGGTTCGTATCATATTATCATTATATTATACTCAAGTCACGTCGTTGCTATTACGAATGCACACTGACAACTAATTAGTAATTACCTATCTTAATCAGAAGTTAGACGTGACGTAATTATACAACAATAATATTTAATAAACAACCCCGCGAATAATGTTTTCACAATAGAATATAATTATTATTATTTATTAATGGAATTAAATTTATATATTTTAGTATTTATTTACATGTTTATATGTGTGTATTTATATGAGTGTACCCGGGGATGTATACATAAATGTATGATTACAATAATTACGACAAAATATATTCACATATTCATATTACATATATGATGTATATTATATATATTATATACATATTATTATTAGTGCGATGTAAATCGCAATACTCGTCATCTTCAATTCCGTTCAATAAACTTTAAACGCGTAGGCATACAAATCTACAATTCCATTTACGTTTATAGAAGTACGTCCACTTCGAAATTGACAGTTTATATTATATCTCTCAATCTGTTGAAGGTTTACAATATTGAATATTCGATATTGCGTATATGCGTGAGTGTTTGTACCTTTTTAGATTTAAATCCACTGTTATACTTGTATATACAATATTAAATTTGCTCAGGCGCGGATCCAAGGGGGGGCTAAGGGGCTTTAGCCCCCCCCTTTGGACGTGTATATACCTACTTATATATTATTACATATTATAATAATATATTAATATATTACTTTTCGAGCACCAACGACTATTCGATGTCGACAGTCGGCGGATATCATAGATACTGACATGAAAATATGATATCAGTCATCAGATATATCATTATTATCATAATATATGAAATGTCAAGAAACATAAAATAGGAGTGTTTTCACGCTTAACCAAATGTAACCTGGTGGCTGATTGCTACACATTTAATTACCATAGGGAACACTGTTCTATCAAAATACCCATCGATATCGACGATGTCATAAATAGATTTTCTCGACAAAGGAGAATGAAAACTGAAGATTGGTCAAAAGACTAATGAACTTATTTATCTTAATATCTAACTTATTATCTTTTTATTATTTTAAGATATAATTTAATTAATATACAGAGTGATTCTTTTAAGTGGGTATACTAATTATCTCGAAAAGTATTCATGTTTTTGGAAATATTTTTTTACATATTACATAGTTTAAAATTGTTAAAAAAGCAACGTTTTTATTAAAAAATTATATTTTTAAATATTTTTTATCCTTATAATTTTTTAAGTTTTTTACTTTTTTGAATGACAACATAGATTTATAATTTCATATTCCAAAGCAGATTAATTTTTTGAGTATTTTGATACATAAAAATTGAATTTAGGGCTAGTAGTTTATGAGTTATACGTATTTAAAGTTAGACAAGCGGAGTAGTGGACAAACATTTTGCGGGGTAACCTCGTACCACTCCTGCACTGCGCGCAACTAAACTTTAAATACGTATAATTCATAAACTACTAAAAAAAAAAATTATAATTACAATATTTGTAAAAAAATATTTTCAAAAACATGAATACTTTTAGAGATAATTAGTGTACCTACTTAAAAGAATCACCCTGTATATACGTACTAAAATTATATATTTTGTCTTTGTGTGATATAATTTATAGCCCCCCCCCCATTTCATATTTCTAGATCCGCCCCTGAATTTGCTCAACATTGATTTGAAACTTGTGATGGGCGTTCAGCCCTATAATTCTTATATACCAAAAATAAGTAATAATTACGCGATTGAATGAATGAAGATCTCCATCAAACATGCAGCAATAATTTCCTCCACGATGATAGTGATAAAAACGTTTGTTCTTATTGTGGTGAATTTGTGACGCGTTGTTTTCCAAAACATTTATTTGCCAAATTTAATATAATAAGTAATAAGTATTATTACTTATTAGTTATTACCATAATCGCCATAATAATAACTAATAACGATTTGTACATATAAGTGTGACCATGGCATTGTGTAACCAATTCAAGTTACTACTATTTTGATATTTTTTTATTTGTGCAGTTAGACCTGCATAAACAACATAAAATATAATATTATAATATGTGTAGTCGTACGGACTCCAAACGAAATGAATAAATCACGAATGAATGAATGAAGATCAAGTGGGCGTCGAGAAAAAGTGGTGTTTCCGTTAAGCGGTTGATTGTTTGACGGAAGCGTTTGTCGAGGGGGTCGAGACGGCCCCAGCGCTCCAACGGTTATGAATAGCGTGTTGTTAGGGGGGAGAGTGGGAGGGGTATTAGACAGCAGATGTCCTCCGTCCTGTCCGCGAAAGGGTTGTGATGTATCGTGTGTCAACTTAACTTTAATTCGACGCGTTATTAACGCTCGTGTTAATATTAGATATCTATGTATATAGGTGTAAATACACACAATCTATATACAATATAAATATATATATATGTATAATATAATATATTACTATAGAAACGCAATGCGCACAGGACTTGGTTACATGCGTTTGTTCCGAAATTGGTTCAATTTTAACGACAGTCGTAACGTTAATACAAAATATTATTAAATGATTCGAACCGATGTTAAACTCACGTAAAATATGGGAGTGTGTATACAGGAGCCACCTCCTTATAGCGTTTATTAATTTTTTAAAAATGACGTGGATACATAAGCACAGTTGTAGGTGGGGCTGACAAGGGGAGGGGTGTGCGCAGGACCTTTATATTTTATTCGTTCCTCCTTAAAATAACATAATTAGTTATTTACTTAAACTAGGTATATTATACGTAATTTACGTAATAAATAAGAAATTGACGGATTTGATTTCTAAACGGAATATTGAAAAATATTTAAAATATCAACTAAAAACTTAATGTGCTATTCAATAAATTTGCAAACAGATAGGGGAATTGATTTTATGTAGATATATAGATACTTACTATTAGTCATTCTTTTGTATTTTATTTGAAATAGTTTTGTATTATTTTAGCTCATTCTAAATCGAAGAGATAGTTGCGTCATGTGCAAGATATCAATAAATAATATACATAATACATGTGCATGTCGGGCGTCGGCTGGATGTTCAGACATCGATTTAATTTTTTTTTGTCTTTCCACTGAATATTTTTCACATTATTATTAATCAGGACAAATGTTAAATTACCACGGAACAACTTGCTTCTGTCGGTAATACTTTAGTACTTTACGCATAAATAGTATACCTACATAAATTATTAAGTATTAAATTAATTATTTTAAATAGTACATTAAATATTAAATGTGCATAAACATTAAATATTCAGTATGGGCAGTACATATATTACACATTTACGTCAGAAATCATATGCAACAGCTGCATATTTAATAGTTGTTAATCATTTTTGCTTGATTTATCATGATTAGTTGTCGTATTTGATTAGTGTCATATATTAGTCAGTATTATCAGTTATCACGCTTGTCCAAATGCTTCAAAAACCGCCTCGTAGTAAATGTAGTCACCGATTTTTAACATGAAATTTGAAATTTCATATCAATCGTACTTATAAGAATTTCACTGTGTGCCAATTATATTTGTCGATGGGCTCTGGAACACTGGATGATAATAATTATAATGAAATATACCTGTATTCATTTATTTATGTTTTAAATTTCAAGCTGAAATTGAATCATGTGCTATGATCCTAGTACTTACCATATATACGACATTGTACAATAATTAATAACAAAATAGAGTAATATCTATGTATTGTGTCGATTGATATCCTACTAAAATTGAACCTGAATATATCAATAGTATTATTTAATTTGAAACGAAATTCAAAATACAAAATAACTAGTAGTTTATTCATTCAAGAATATTAAATACGGATTAATTTTTACGTTACATTTTCTATCATATTTTTAAATAATTGTCAAAATAGAAAAAATACGTGTTATATTAAAAATATATATTTCAAATAAATTCAGTGTTTAACACATGGATTTGTATACTAATTTTTAAAAATCTAATAAATGATTTTTTTTTTTAGTATTAATAAGGGTACAAAATATAATATAAAATACTATAAATTTAAAAATATTAGCACATGTCAACAAAAATAAATTAGATGTATTAGTATTATATAATTATTGATGTTTATAGTCTTTATACAATTTACAATACTACTCGTATATTTCTGTTTACAGAATAACATATTTTCACGGGTTGAATATAAAGTTATTCACAAAATCATACGACTGTACATCGCAATATTATAATAATTAAATATACATAGGAATATGTGATAAAAACGACTAGCGGTGTAGTTACCTATTTATTATTCGTTAAAATTGTTGACTTATTTCAACTCCTTTTGTATAAAATAAAGTATTTGACACATTAAGTATAAAATATTGAGTTTACCGACTATAAAAATAAAGATTATAAGATGATTGCTTTGTGATTACAACACTTTATTTAGAGCAGTATAATTGAAGTCCAGACAGTTTGTACTTTCTATGCACCCTTCATTTCGAATATTTAATTTAAATTTGTTTGTGATTCACTCCCTTTGAATTTACCCCAAAATATAACAGGGGGTTCAGGGTACACGCTGACACCCTCCAATCGTAGTTTTATGGAATCATACCGATGCCAAACTTTGTACATTCAATAGTGGAAAAAAATGCCTGCTATTGCTCTCACTATAAAAAAAGTTATTCATATTTCACACATAAGGTATATACAGATGATATATGCCAACACGTCATTATTCGTACTAAAAGTTTGAAACCCAAACTGTTAGTTTATATTGTTAGTACTCGTTTGGGTAAAAAATGTTCGTTAATGCTCCACCCCTAAAAATGTTATTCATATATCGTGCAGGGGTAGACTGCTAAGGGATATGACAGTGCCTCACTTCCATTTAAAATTTTTGGTTCAGACGACCCAGACATATGCCATTCGTTTATGTTTGTAGTTCCGCCATTTTGGGTTCTATAGTAAGTTATCTTTTGAATTCTCCCCTAGTATTATCATTGGGGGATGTAGGGGACATGACAGATCTTCTAGCCCTTATACATGTTTAAGCTCAGACCGATGACCACTAATTCGATTTAGAACACTTACAAAAACAATTTTACCAACAGTTATTTTTGAGATACTTAAAAGAATACTTTGGTTATTGATTTATAAAAAGTAATTACATTTAATAATAAAAATTGAAAACTCTATAAAAACGTAAAACATACATTTTCATAATTCTATAATAAACGAGAAATTGTAAACATATTTTTTAAAATCGTATTGTTTAAATAATAATATAATACACGCTCATTAAAAAATAAAAAAACTATTTAGAAGTTCTTTTCTGAATTATATAAAATGCTTAAATAACTAAAATCCATTTTTGCATGAAATAAATAATATTACTATTTTTCTTTATATTTTATAAAGTTACCATAATTTACCAAAAATGGAGATTATATAAAAAATGACATTTCTAAAACTATAAAATATATAATATACAGGGTGATTTTTTCATCGAAGAACACTCATTATTTCTGAAAGTATTCATGTTTTTGAAAATATTTTTTTACATAGTTTCAAATTGTTAATAAAACAACATTTTTATTAAAAAATTATATTTTTAAATATTTTTTATCCTTATATTTTTTAAGTTTTTTACTTTTTTAATGACTTTTAATTTCATATTCCAAAGCAGTATAATTTTCTGAATATTTTGATACATAAAAATCGAATTTAGGGCCAGTAGTTTATGAGTTATAAGTATTTAAAATTTAGATGCGTGGAGTGGAGTGGTACGGGGTTACCCCGCAAAATGTTTGTCTACTACTCTGCTTGTCTAAACTTTAAATAAGTATAACTCATAAACTACTGGCCCTAAATTCAAATTTTATGTATCAAAATTCTCAGAAAATTATTCTGCTTTGGAATATGAAATTAAAACTATATGTTGTCATTCAAAAAAGTAAAAAACTTAAAAAAATATAAGGATAAAAAATATTTAAAAATATAATTTTTTAATAAAAATGTTGATTTTTAACAACTTGAAACTATGTAAAAAAATATTTTCAAAAACATGAATACTTTCAGAAATAATGAGTGTTCTTCGATAAAAAAATCACCTTGTATAGCAACACAAGCTATTAATACACACGTATGTTTACAAAAAGAAAAAGAATAAAAAAATTAATACTTTTCATACGTTTTGCATCTTAAGAAATAGTATACTTCTGAGAATTGTTGCGGTTGATAACATCCCTGAGGGTTCGCATTAGCGTTACGTTGCCGGTTTAAATATTGCAGTGATATTTAAACAATTGTATGAATAATCCGTTTGGTGTCGGGATAATATAAATTTCAAAAGACTCCGGAATGCGATTTTTTTTACATTTTGCTATACTTACTGAATATAATCTAAGTTATACAATATAATACTCAGTAAATACATAAAAGTTAATAATGTAGGTATACACTATGCATCTATAATGTTCAATACAGTATTTTTTTGTATTATATTGGGCAATTGCGTTCTACCGTGTTAATAAAGTGTTAGGTATTTGTTTAATAACTTATAATAGTACGTTTATAATACGCGAGATCACACAGTTATGCACTTGTTATTTATTATTATTATTATAACAGTACCATCATAATATACTTGTATTTGAATGAAATTTTATCGATTTTTCGTCGCATAAAATATGCATTATACATATTTAAATATAATTATGCATCTACTGCAGCGGTCATTTTGCAAGAGCATTTGACATATTATAATCGGACAATGAGAACCGCGATACATTTCGACGTCTTATTGTTTGCTCGTGGTGTCATAACGCCGTTAAGATTTATTTCACTTGTAATCAGCTAAAATACGATCAGTGATTCTCGCGTAACTGCATCTATATAATATACTTAATATATATAATAGGACATAGGTGGTACACCACTGCACACGCTCGCATTAGCCCCGAAGACATTTCGGTTTCTGTCCACCCAGTCATCAATCACAGACAAGGGATATTAAAGGAAAACAATCCCCCCAAGCAGCGAGTGTGAGCGTGTGCTTTGTGTGTGTGTGTGTGTTTAGTTCCCAGTTTCTTTTGACTTTTGTACGTATATACACGTCGTGCGTGATGTGTATTATATACCAGGGAAACCGTGTATACGATTCCCGAGAGAATTGCGGTGACACTTATGGTTATCGGTGTATACGCACGGTATACACAAATATCGTATACGTGTATGTGGGGTACAGGCTACTCCGGTTCGGTTGATTCCAATACGTGAAAAATTGACATTTTCGTTTAGACCCTCGCGAAAGCGTGTCGCTATATAATAATAAACACAAAAACACACATACATACTAAGCGATACAATATAATATATATTTTACACGTATAATATTATTTATTGGACTGCAGCGGCCAAAGTCGTGACTCAAAATAAATGGCGAAATATTACAATTTTGTAAATAATCTACACATAATAATAATAATAATAATACCTAATATATAATTGCGTAAAAGGACACATAAATATATAAACATTTTTTAATTTATTTATATACGTGAATCCTCTTCAAATCCATTCTAACACACAGACTATAGAGTATATAGGTATTAGTTAAAACGTTATGCATGTAAATCACTTGTTACTTTGCAACATTACGTTGACCACATAGTATTATTATGTGATATTATAAAAAGCACTTAATATAAGTATTGGAAGTTTATTTTGACTTACCAAGTTCTTTTAAAATATATATATTAAGTGTATGCCTAAAGTTTTGTTTTTATAAATATAAAACTTGCGTTTACATATTACTGTTGTACCCACCTAACCCCACTAAAATATTAATACATAATAATAAATAAAATTATACCAATGATTAGGTTATAGTGTTCTACACATATTTATCCCATATATTTAATATAATCTCTGACTAATTAATATAAATTGTCGTAGCAGAATATACTTTTTCTTATTTTCTCATTATATGTCCGGCGACGCATGTTTAATTTAACAACAGTAAAACTAAAAATATAATTATGCATATAATGCGCCTGTCAAAATGACTTATCAGTTCTTATAATGTTTAGTATAAAAACCGGTCCTATAATAAAATTTCTAGGGCTAAGGATTTTATTCGTTATAATAGTGATATCTCTTATTAAAAGCAATATTGTGTTTTATATTATTTACATACACATATTATATAGGTATAATTATTTATTTGATTGTATATTCAAAAAATTGTAATTATTACTAGTTATGTTACCAATTATATTTATACATTTTAATGTGTCCCATAAAAATATAATATACTATACTGCATTACTACGAGTAATAATGTACTATAAATATACATATAGTTTACCTATATATTGGATATGATAAAATAAACTATTGTATATGTATAATAATAATACGGTTAAATGTGTAATAGCCAATAGGCAATATAAGTATCGGCAGATGCTTCGAAATAGTTTATTATTATAACCCATTTTTGAATATGGGAGGCGTATCGTTAGCTTCATCCAGTATTGATGGATAAGCGAATGAAAAAATTTCCAGAACAATATATAATTATATATATTATTAATCAGACTTGCGTATACATGAACTAATTTTTCATCACAGCCACACATCACGAACTGTTTCTATGATATATACGTTGCGTATAGGTACTCGCGTACTCATAATATTATAACACGCTATATATTATTATCGGCTATGGCTACTACACACGATGTAAACGAACTGCAGTGTCAATTTAATAATGTGAAAATCGTGTACGTGTACCTACATGCGCGTACTGAATTTTGCGATGTACAACAACAGCAGGTTTCACAGTTTCCTACTCGTCACGCGGACAACGACGGGCCGTATAGTTTTCTCGTAATGTAATGTATAACCGCAGTTTTCTACAAACAGTACAAACACACATAATACACACACACACACACACACACACACATAAAAATTATTTATAATATCTTATGATACGCGTACCTATGGGCTATGATACGAGTTTATAATAACCCAACGCGTTATCGTCTCCCATACACCGATGCTCTTAATATTTTGATTTATAAACGTACCAAAACGTACTCTGCCAAAATCGAGGCCAAAACCATCTAAAAACTTTCAAAAGCCAATATGAAATATGACTATACTCATTATATTAATATCATTAATCATTATATTTAATTATAAATTATGCGATGTATGTTTAATAAAACGTGACAAATTCGCGTTTATTATATTTATATATTATAATAATGATTTAAACACGCGTTATTGGGTCAACTACTCCAGGTATACAATTTAATAATAATAATTATTGCTGGTGAAACAATATAGAAAAAAAAACATATACTTACCTATTAATTAATTTTTATATTACAAACCATTTATACACAATCGTATACTGCATTATTATTCCGTTAACGTTGTTGCGGAAAATATATTTTGGATAAGTACATAACAAATCGTTCGTTTAATAGATAATCGAATTTTATTTATTTCTGCAGCAACAATTTTATTAAAGTACCGACAAAATATTATATACACTATATGATATACTTATAAATATTACTAGATTTATAGTTTTATAAATAACTAGATATTATATTATAATACAGTAATATGCGTATATATTATAATTTGTTGGTATCTCGACGATATTTTATCATCTAATTGGTGGAGACATGTGAAATAAATAACAAAAACGGAAACAATATATTCTTGCGCAAGTTACATTTAGTAACGGTCGTCGTTTTTACGAAATGGTCGAAAGACCATAATATATCTACGCGGAATTTTCTGGGTAAAAGCGAAATGATTAAACAAACGTGAAAGCTGTACGGGCATTTTCTCTCCCTATCCTATTTGGGAAGTATGTTTAGACGAATCAAGACAAATCCGTCTTTTTTAACTGGATGGTACGAATTAGTGTCTGCGCCTCGAAAATAAGTGATTTATCAGAGTTTCACCATCGGTCATTTAGCTTAAGGGAAAAGCGCAGATATAAAGTTTAAACGAAAAAATGAATTCAGAGTTTTGGACAAAGTATATATACTATGTATATAGGAACGTACATTTGGCATTGCTTTTAAAACTTTCCCAAACGGTTTTCAACACTTTAGGCTGTTCTTACACTATATATATATAATATATATATATATGTTATGTGGTCTCTGCAAAAGTAAAACACATTGCTGATTTAATAATGTGCACATAATATGTCGTGGTGGACCTTATGGATAGCCCAATAAGGGATATGGTATTTTTTTTCGAATCCCAACTATAGCAGCGGTCATTAAAAAGCAACCCTACGATTCTCGTATATTTGGCCCCTGTATACAAGTCAAATGAACTATATAATATTCATCAAAGATATAATAATTGAAGCGTTTATACATTTTCATCACTTTTAAAAAAGCCATTCGTATAGTTATACAATCATCGCAAACCAAATACACCTACCTACTCAAATTCTGATAAATTACGTCAACCTGTTATAGTAGAATAGAAATATATACCTAGATAGGAAACTTTTAACCGCACAATAGTGTGTTATACTTACACCGCCCAACTCATTCGGTTTCCCACACACTCCCGCAAATTAACCAACGATCTTAATTTTAGTTTTTTTGTTTTATAAATTATGATACAGTTATTACGTTTTGCTTCATAGCCTAACTTTACTACGTTAAAGTCTCAATTATTATACAAATTAAATGGTATATGATTCCAATTGAATAATTGTGTATTTGCAAATAATTTCATTAAAATTATAGTGTATATTATGTACTTAATAGTGAGGGATAAAAATAATTTTAGTATTAGCATTATAAGATTTTTTTTTAAATTTAAATACGGGTTACACATTTTATTTTTATTTGTTATAAGTTATACACAATCTGTACCAGTAGGTACATTAAGAGTATGAGGTATGTGAAAAAAATAAAGAAAACATGAACAATTTGAATCGAGAAATCACCCATTGGTGACACTTCATGGGTTACACATTAAAAAAAAAAATTAAAAAATATGTCACTTTATGATTTAGGAATCTAAAGAAAAAGAGGCAAATATTCAATTATAACGTTATTTTTTATACAAGAATGAAAAGTAGGTTCAGATTAGCATTCAATAATATTATATTCATTACTTGAAAAATAATTGACAACTCGTTTTAAATATTTTTAAAAGAAATTTGATTTGACATTTTGTTGGTGCTACACCAACAACAGCTTCGTGAGTCTTGATTATAATGTATTAATGTAATGTTTTATTATAATCAAAGTGGGTTTTAAAAACAACTTAGGTTTATAGACAAGTTTTAGACGTGGTAAAATTATATTTTTACTATGAAAAATGGTTGTAATAATTCATCGCTGTAAATATTATTCTCAATTTAATAATATATAATATCATTAAAGAGTTGATGGCCATCGCTTTTATGAATTATTATTAGGTAATTTTATAAAGTTCCATGACATAAATTTTATGTTACCGCTATCGATTAGCATTATTAATTATTTTCGTTACTAAAATTCTATCCAAAAATTCTAACAACAAATTTTGCATGAAAAAAGTATTGTCATGTATTAAAAGTTTTAGTTTACCACCCTAAAATTATAATTATATAATTACCTGTTACCCGTACTGTTGCAGTGATGAAAACCGAGTACCATCATCACCATCAACACCAAATGCAGGCGGCCAACACGGCGGCGGTGGCGTTCGGCGGTACTCAGTCTATGATGTCGGCGGCTGGTCATCACCAAGGCCTGCAGATGTCGGCTGCGGACGCGTCTCGCGTCGGTGGCGGCGGTGGACAGCAACAACAGCAACTGCAAAACATGTTGAATCAGTCACCGGTTTCCGTGACCCGTTCGCAGGCGATTGGCGGCGGTGGTGGCGGTTGTGGCGGCAGCAGCGCGGCCATGATGCTGATGAACAACACTGGCCGGACAAACTTCACCAACAAGCAGCTCACCGAGCTGGAGAAGGAGTTCCACTTCAACCGGTACCTCACGCGGGCCCGGCGGATCGAGATCGCGTCCGCGCTGCAGCTCAACGAGACTCAGGTGAAGATATGGTTCCAGAACCGACGGATGAAACAGAAGAAACGGCAGCGGGAGGGTTTGCTTCCGGTGGCCCAGCAACAGCACCACCTACAGCAACAGCAACAGCAGGAGACCATGCACCTGAGCGGCGCGAGCAGCACCAGCAACTCGCCGACCGCGTCCTCGAACGTGTAATATCCGGACCACTGCGCACAGGATCCAGTGGCCGCGAATTATAAAATAATATAAAAACGTGTGACCTAGCGGCACACATTGCCTCCTACCTGTGTACTAATCCTTTGACGACCGTTTTTAGAGGTTGTGCTGACGCACGTTTCATCATAAAATTTGCTCATCAAAGGGTTATCATATGAGACGACGATAGATCAAATTGTGAGCGACCGCGCTGTTGTGATCCGATTGTGAAACGTACACACGTGTATAAATCTACGTAGACGACCGCCGCCCATGCGTTCCTGACGTCGTAGATTCCGCGACATCGTAGTCTGTTATAAAATAATAACATACCATCCGTTGGTACTATATCATAACGAATCTGATGTAGGTACATGCGTTTTTATCTATCTGATTTTCTATCTCATATAGTTATTTTCTGGTAATTTGGTATATGTTAAATCTGATCGCCTAACTCTAATCTAACCCTCTATCACATACCTCAAAATATATGCAATAGAAATATGGCATATTATAATTTAATGGTACTATAAAATATTATGTGATTGTGTATAATTAATATTGTTGTGTTTTGTAACTGGTGCCTGTTGAAGAATCATAAAACGATTTGTGTAATAAATCGAAAACCATGATTTGTTATACTTATACTAGGTACATTGTTAATATAAAATATTATATTTAAAAATTATGCAATATTAATACAACAAAATTATACAACTATATGATTAAAATTGAATTAAAATTAAAAACAAAATATCTTAAATTCCAATTTTAATATACTGATATCGATCAAGAGTATTTTTTTTCTAATATGCCAAAAGATCGCAAAATATCGAAAAACTACCAAACTACCAAATTACAACTAAAATATAAAAAATAACATTTTAAGTTACATTTTTTTATTGAGTTACTATAATACATTTGTTAATATATTTAGATAATGATATTAATTAAGTGTAATTGAAGGCACTTTATCAAAACACACGAAAGTGCTAAAAAATCTTTCATCGTATATCAATTATCAATAATTACGTATTTATACATAATTATATGGAATTTGTTAAATTTTATCAGTATGGAAAATTAATAAATATATTATATTATTCATTTTAAAAATTACAAAAACGAGTTTATCTGCTATTACTTGAAGAAATCATAAAAGTATAATTTTAATAATAACTATTATTGTATAGTATTATAGCATAAAAGTGATAAATCATGTAAAAATAATGTATTACCACATTTCACAATCGGCGATCAAAACGCGCTTTTAACAATTAATCTGTTATTGTATGATGGCGGTCGCACTTTCTTTAGTTCCTATATAATATTTGTATTATTATCATTATTATTATTATTATTATATTTATATTACATAATTACATAATTATAATATGACTTATTATGTGTTTAATTATGTAGTAATGCGTATGTAAAGACTGTACAGTACCTATACATTATACAATTATGACTGTCATTGCACGTACCTATCCGAACAATTTAAAATTTTAATACTATACACAACATCCTCCAGTACTTTTAATTTTTATGATAAATTATATCATAGTATACTCGTTAAATTTCTAACCTATTCGTATGAAAAATTGCCTATTATATAGGTATAAATGCGTTTATTATATTTATAACTGTACCACAAGAGTTCAAAAACAGTATTTCTTCTCTGATTACTGAGATTAAAATCGAAAAATATTAATTAATCGACAATTTTGTATGGACTTAATATTTTAACATTGTGTAAACTATATGTTATACATTTGTAGTGTGAAAGTATCTATTCAAATATGGTGTATTAATTATATTAAGTATGTACAATGGAGATTCTAGAATACGATTTCGAATAATAATATGTAATTCCATTCGTGTTATGATTTATATATAATATAATACCTATGTGTACTATATATTAATTGTGTTGTACTATTTGTAGTGGACGATATGTATTATAAAATAAATAAAAAAACAAACAAATCATAATACCAAATGGATTTTTTTTTACAAATCCACGATAAAGTGAAAACACCTCAAACACCCAATACCTACAGATATATTTAGACCTAGATATTTTAATATAAATTTTCATTATTTATGTTATTAGATTTTTTTTTTTTAATACTTGAATTTCAAGTGTATGCAATACACCATTTTTTTTTCAAAATAAATCGCAACCATCCTTTTTCAACGCCAATTATTATTATTTTTCTCTGTATTGCTTATGAAATTTAGTAATCGATTCAACCTCCTTATAGTAATTTTGAATGTTGAAATAATATTTGAATGTCCAAAGTAAATTTTTCGTAAGACCACATATTTGATTATATCTTTATGATCTAATGAATTCTTGAATAACATTGGTAATTATAATATACTATATAGTATAAATAATGTAATTTGTAAATTATAGACGTGTAGACATTACATTATTTGCAATTATAGGCCACAAAGTTATTACAAAAACTAAGGGAGAAAATAATAAAGTTTAAAAATATGTTTCAAAGTATGACAAAAAATGGAGCGAAAAACTTTAAAGGTTTGTATTATATAATAAGCTCTATTGGTTCACAATTCAATATTATATTTATACAACAAAATTTTAAAGAATATATAAACAGACCAAGACAATCATGAATGATAGGTGATATTTTGCTGTAGAGAAAAAAAGTTTAATAATTTATAAAATATATATATAATATATATGTATTAAAAGTAACAAATTTTAACAAAACTTGATTGGAAAAATTAATATCTTACGTTTAAAAAATATTAGGTACCTATTATAGGTATATTATATGATACCCGACTACATCGCATTATTTCAGGTAAACATATTTCTGGACGTCGAAAGTTTTAAACGCGCTTTATTTATTTATTGATATAAATGCTTATAAGGCTTAAATACAACTAAGATAAATTTACAAGAAAGACTTAATTAAACAGACTGGTTAAAATGAATATAATATTATAACATTTTATAATTTTTAAGTATTAGGTAATAATAGATTTAACATTAAGTAAAAATTAATTAATGTACAATATCAGTTGAATTTACGAACAAATAATATGTATAATAATTTGTATGATATTTACGCGTTGTTTCACACCAGCTGACTCGATAAAACGAACAACGTCGTGGAATCGGCGATGGACCTGAACAGGATGCATCTATTATGTATCATAAGTATATGGGTTATAATATATATAAACGTTCTTCAAGCCCGCTCCGTTTAGGGACCGGAAGCCAAATTTCTAACCAGACACGCGCACACATAAATAATCTGTATGTATATACATTATACGTGTATGTAATAATACGTATACACGCCGCCGCCTGCCAATGGCGTACGAGCGAAGGGACGCCGTCGCCGTGGACAATAGAGATCGAGCGGCGAGAATTGAACGACTCTCATCGTCCGACGGACCACTTTTTCGTCTCCTCTGCCACTCGCCACTCTTTCGCTGGCCGATCATCGCAAGGGGCAGAAAGCAAGCAATAGGGACCGGACATTTTAATCTACCATTATGTGTCCCTGCTGCCTGTCTGCACGCCTCGCGTATATTATGTACATATATATTACACACGCACACGCGGACGTGCGGATGACTTTATCCTTGTATACGCGTCGATATAGAGTGAGTGAGAGAGAGAGAGAAAGAGAGAGAACGAGAGAGTATGTTTCGGAGTGTTGGGTGAGTGCGAGAGTGTCTCGGATAGTTTTGGGGAGGGTGCGATAGTGTTTTGGGGGGGAGGGTGAAACACTCATACACGAAGTATAAAAAAAAAAAATGAGAGAGAGAGGAAAAAAAAGTAAAAATAAAACACAATGGGGGTCCGCCGGTCACGGCGTTATCGGAGGAGGTTGCGGGCTGCAGGGGCGAACAGGCAGTGGCAGTGAGTGGCAGTCGGCTGATAATAATGATGGATTATGAGAGACCCCGCGCCCGCGAGAGTTTCCCCCCGGGGGCGACCCGGTGCATGTACGCAGAAAGTGGCGTGTGTATTATTATTATTATTATTATTATTATTACACACACACTCTTGCATATACACACAGGGACCCGCGAAAACCTACGTCAAAACTGCTCTACGACCTTTGCACGTCGTGCCAACAGCTCCCACCTATATATAATACGTATAATATATGTATATATATCTATACAGCTATCGTGTTCTATACATACGACGCCGTCTGTTATGTTATTATTATTATTATATTTTTGAGAGAATTTTTCGGTTATTTCGATTATATATTTTTTTCGCCGCTTCGTTCGCCCCTTTACCACTACCATTATTTTGCGCGTTATTTTCATCATGCAATGTATTTTGGCGAGAGCGCGTTCGAACTTTCGAACTCTTTAATGCAACCACGTGATGATTTTTGATAATATACTTAATAATAATGCATTTTAATAATATACGCATTTATATTAATATACCTGGACATAACGATGGATCAGCTTGGCACCATTATAGATAATCGCACATTTTATATATTCTTGCCGAACAAAAGTTTAATTGTTTTTTTTTAGCATATACAATATACCTAGTTAATACTTAATATAAAGGAAATGCATGCTCCAAAAGTATCATGTAATTATTACATTGTAATATATCAGAAAAATTATCAATTTGAAGTGTAATCCAGATTACATTAAGACTTTAATTTAATTTTAACTTTAAAGTTATTCTAATGATAATTAAAACTTGTAGGTCAAAGACATTTATTTTTTGTATAGGTTTAGGTAAGTGTTTTATAATTTATCATGTGATAGTTAACTATACGTCTATATTACTACTACGAATAAAGAAATATTCACAGAATCGTTTTATATGCAATTGTTCAGTGTCAGCCTGGCCATGGCTGCTAGGCCGCGAACGCGGCCGTGGCCCCTCCGTTTTTTTTTTAAGGGGGGTCCGGGAAAATAAAAATTACAAAATCTTAATAATTGGATCAATAATCAGATACTTACCTATTATCTATATTGTGAGAGTAGTGCATACTATTGCAAGTGTCAAGTAACAATTATAATAGTAACATTGTAACAAGTAGAAAGAGGTTTTTTGGAATAATTGCGCTACTGTAGGTTATGTTAGGTTTTATCTCTTGCTTCAAAAACAATGGCTTGGACGACTGCACGAGGGCCCTGCTTACCCGACCCTGCAGAGGGCCTGTTGTTAAATACAGCGATCATGCAAATATTGCATATAAAAATATGGATGATACTATGATATACAATACTATACGTTTATATGTCAATATCTATTTATATATATAAATAATATGTATAATAATGATGAAGATAAGACATTTACTTTTAGAAGTTAACTTAAATAATATTATGCTTAGGGTTTATGTATTTGTCTTCTAAGTTTAAATTCTATAGTAAAAATATAATTTTAGTTTTGGGGCCTCCTTAAAAAACTGATCCATGGGCCTTTGGTGTGCCAGGCCGACACTGCAATTGTTCATCAAGCGTTACCAAAAACTATACCTTAATAACGTTTTATTAGTAAAAATGCATTTAATTTTAATTATTTTTATCATATCTTATTAGAAAGCGTTGATATTTGATTTTAAAATAATATTTATTTTATTGTAGGTATCATTATGGAATTTTAAAATACTAAACGTTGACTTTCAATATAGTAAAATAGGTATAGTTTTAAATATAGTTTAACAGATTTATTTAAATATACCTTCACTAAATTATACTATATGAAACTATTGTAGGCTGGCAATAGTAAAACTATAAAATAAATTATATCCAGTGTACTTAAAATTTTGTAAATGTTTCGTTAGGATTTGTACATAATGCATAACGCATATATATCACAGAATATATTATATATATTTATTCTGTGTATATATTTCCAAATTGAGTCATGTTAACAAAATATTTACACTACCTATAACCATACTGACAATTAACAACCTATTGTAAAAATAATTCAAATGACTTTTAGAATACAGTTAGTTTTTTAAAATTAGAACTTTAAATGCATAATATATGTAAATGAAAATGTTTCTTTTATAATTTTAGAGTTTTGTATTATCATTTTATTAAAAATATTGAACTCGATTTTCATGTTTTCGATATTTAAAATAAAAATTGTATTCATTTTTACTCCTTAGGAGTCAAAAATACCAGCTAAAATCTAAATCTAATCTACGAGAAACCACTATCGAATTTGAAAATGAATGCAATTTTATACAATAAAAGTGTCTTTGTTTTGTGTCACTTTTCACGCACAGAAAAAAGAAAAAATACAAATCATTGTAATATTGTTAATTGTAACCTCTTTATATTTTATAATACACAATAAGTAGAGTTCAATCTGAAGTACTCCATGGTTACTATCCCATTACATTTTTTAAAAAATATTATAAAATTATAAAAAACTTCATTTATAAGATACAACATTGCCCGTGAAGAATTAATAACGTGTTAAATTAACTTTCCAATTAATCACGAAAACCAACTTTATAATATCTTAATAACAAATTATAATTGCTGATCTAATTTTATTTTACTTTTTAGAACTTTTATGTGATTTGTAGTATAAAAATGTTGGATGAATTAATAATAGCTACTACTTACACTTAAACTAAAAAACAATAATATATTTAATTAAATTTATTCATTATATAATTAAATAACTTGGTAACAAATTATCTTGAAGAATGATAGCATTAAATAATAAAAAAGAATGATATAATATCTTTAAGAATTTGATATCTATACTGACTATACTAGTCGTAAACAAAAAAACAATCCGTCATTTTATCGGAAAGAGCTAAATATTGATAAGTATTTTATTCTGGTAATAGTATAAATACGCGTGTGAAAAATAATTTAACCACCTACACCCTACAGTCTATACAATATGTAATACCGTTACACTATAGTCTGTAATGGGATTTTAAATATATGTTGATCGTAAATACTTTTGACTGTAAACCTTAAGTAACCACTGATTATAACAAAATAAATGCTTTTCAATAACAAGTGTAATATAGTGTAGAGTCTACTGTATTTGTACAGTGTGTAGACTGTAGACCTTTCTGGGATTGTAAAATGATACTTTTGCTACCTCAGTTAATGCTACAGCTGAGACTCAAGTAAAATAAGAGGAAGAATTTTTTTTTGAGAAGTTTGATTTTTTCGTTTATCGCCAATCCAATATACCTACTAGCAGTATAACAATACATATATATTTCCATTTTATACTACAATAAATGTCAATTATTTAACTTTGGTAATTCTTAAGTATGAAACACTTAGAAAATACATTGAATATTTCTGTAATCTGTACAAATATTATTTAAAAATAATAAAAACGTTATAACTGTTATTAACACTTTTTGAACTTTTTTCATATTTATATTCTACAACCCTGGATTAACTCATGTTAATTTGAATTTATATTGAAAATATGTTGTTATTTTTGAGTAAAAAAGTATAAACTATAACTAGTGTGTATTTATTATCGATAAATATTTTTAAAAAAGTTAATCACAATTATAATGATATAAATACATGTTTAGTATAATTAAAATTAAGAACAATATAATAAATTTGATAATTTTTGGCAAGAATTAACCGAAATAAAAACGGGATGCCATATTAATAACTAAATAATAGCAATATAAATGTATAATTATAAAATATCCAGACGGAGTGTTAGCTCAAAATAATTTTTCGTACGTAATAATTTATCTTTGAATTCAAATTCAATATAGTCATAACAATGAACCACTTGAATGTGTAATTTCATATCATTATTATACACTGAATAATGGAATCATTAAGTATCTCTATTCGGGGTGATTTTTTTATCATGAACCACTCATTATTTCAAAAAGTATTCATGTTTTTTAAAATATTTTTTTACATTGTTTCAAGTTGTTAAAGAATCAACGTTTTTTAAAAAAATTATATTTTTAAATATTTTTTTTCCTTAATTTTTTTTTTTGAAGTTTTTTACTTTTTTGAATGACAACATAAAGTTTTAATTTCATATTTTAAAGCAGAATATTTTTCTGAGTATTTTGATACATAAAAATCGAATTTAGGGCGAGCAGTTTATGAGTTATAAGCATTTAAAGTTTTGATTTGCTGAGAGGAATAGTAGAGGGGGGGGGGTAGTGAGCCAGGTTTTAGAAAGTCATATTTTAGAATGCTGAGTTTTAGAATACAAATTTTTAGAAACACTGTGTTCTAGAAAATAAAACTTTTAGAATTTTAATTTTTAAAAATATATTTTTTTTTATTGTTTACTATCATAAAAAATAAATATAATACCTACTTAAGATTATTAGCAATAGCTCTTATACATTCATCTAAATTATAATTAGAATCATTAACTATTCGTTTACATATTTTCAATAAGTTATTATTCAGTATTTCATTGTACTTTTTTTTCTTGAATACTTTCTTTGAAATCAACGATTCGATTGTTGATTCAATTTCATGTTCATAATTAAGTTTTTATAAATAATAAACTTAACTAAATAAACGTGGATATATGTATTACTAAAAAAGATCTTGTATAATAGACAATTATTATACGTTACAATTTGACAAACACTACCAAAAAAAAAAAATTTACGTTTTCGTAATGTGTACCTATAGGTACAATGTTTCGAACAGATTCGTATGTCATTCAACGACGTCGCAGCCACCGAATAATCGGATCAAAATCAAATCGCATGCGTTGTCAGATCATTACAGTGGCACACGAGACAGGTAGCTCAAACGAGAGCGATACACCCGTAACGTGGAACTCTTACGAGTCACTGGAACTATGCCATCTGCTCACTAGATCTGACGTACGCGCGACTCGTCATCTCTGCGGAACATAACCGCCGTAGCTCTGCGCATATCGACAATGACGACGATTCACAAGGAAACGGGGTTTTACAAATATACGTTCTGTTTGGGAAACATACTTGAACACTTACGATTAATGTATTTCTATGAATGACTGTTTATCGCATAACACGGAAACAGAAAAAATAAAATATGCATTGACGCAAATATTTGATACAGATGTGACGATCAGTTTTCTCGAAAACTCAACAAACCAACCACTCACGCACTGCCCAAACGGTATCAGACTTATATTATAGGCCACGGAACAAGGCCAAGGTCGAATTTTGTTTGTGCATACCTGAGCTTGAGTTAAGAAAATGTTAGATCTGCGAATAGGTATGAATATAGATATAAATAAAATCACTATTTAATAATACAAGTACAAGCAATGTAATGTGCAGGCAACATAATATGTTAAAGATCAAAAATTATAAATACCATCAAATGCCTTCCCTAATCGCGCAAGTCTGTCCTGGGTGGGTCTTGCTACGACGGTGGACAGGCAGTGAATGTCAATGCTGGTCGTTTCACCGGGACTTTTATACCCGGTGTTCTATGACAGATAATAAGAAACCGTAGAAACCCCAATAGTGCAATAACCGATAGACGCAAAATTTAAATAAAAGTTATTATAAGAATAAAATAATTATAATAATAAAAATAGTAATATTAATAATAATAATAATAAGATTATGAATAAGAATAATAAAAATGATAATAATAAAAAAGAAAAGAAGAATCTAGAACCTTATCCGTACATCCCCTCCATACCGAACGGAAAAATCCCCCTCTCGGACAAAAAATTAAAAATTAAAATATTAAACAATTATTATTTATTATGTACAAACTTTTAATGGGATTTTAAGACTTTTCCAGAGTTTTTTCCAACCCGTTCTTTTCATATTCGCGTAGTTTGCGTCTTTTGAAAGCCGTGCGTATATACGATTTTTTCGCCGTTCATAGTGGTTGCGATCACGGTAAGGACTAAGGAGTACGACCGCCGACCCCTCCCCCCGTACGTTTTTCTTCGTTCTTTTTATTTTTGCACATAGGATCGCGGACATCGATCGATGTACCTACGTGATTTTATTCTATTGTTATTGCTTAAATAGTTAAATGTACACGTATATAATAATATGCGTTTGATTCGAAGCCCATTTGTCGATGTAAAATACTGTTTTCTTTTTATTCAATAAATTGCATTATATATTTATATTATTTTTGTTGTTATCGGTAGCTAAACTTTTACGTCATACTTATATCTTCAACCACGGGTTGTGCTGTATATCATAAAAACGTTTCTCGACGACGTCGCACAATACTGTATTCATGTACATGGGTTTATTGGTGTATATATGTAATAATACATGATAAGTTTTTTGTAGGTGTATTGATGAGTTATTAATAACATGTTATATATCTTTATAAATCGTAATTTAAATTATAATGTCATTAGATGATGTGTAATAAATAAATAAGTGTTTCTTTATTTTTGAAATATTTTTATATAATAAATTTAATGATTTTTGGGGATGATGGGTAGCTGAAGGTGATAGGGGAGCTTTTTGTCGCAGTCCGCACAGTAATGTGATATTTAACTTTTTGAGGAACGTTCGTTCATTCAACATCCACTGAGTCCCCCTTCTAGTTTTTTCCAAATCAAACACTGTATATATCTGGATGTGTTGATAATAAACAATGTTTTTTTTGTTGTACTAACCTTCTGCTGAATTGGATGTTCTTGGCATTTCGTTAACTGTTCAACTATGTACTGACCACATTTCAATTGGAAAACATGATTCATAACGCGTTGCTTCTTTTTTTCTAAACCTCATTCTAATTTTTCCAACCCCGTAGTTTTCTTCAAAATATGTCACAAGATCAATTTCATCGTCCTTAAATTCAGATATCAAAATACCCTACGATTCCTTCACTTTCACCGGGGGCAAAAATGCTAAGCTAGCATTTTACGAGCTTGAAAAACATCATTTAACATTTTTCTAAAACACAGATTTTCTAGAATTTTCATATTCTAAAATATAGATTTTCTAAATTTTTTCATTCTCAAACTTGATTTTCGAAAACATGCACACAAATCGGTATAGGGTTACCCCGCAAAATGTCTGTCCACAACTTCGCTTGTTTAAACTTTAAATACGTATAACTCATAAACTACTCGTCCTAAATTCGATTTTTATATTAAAATACTCAAAAAATTATTTTGCTTTGGAATATGAAATTAAAACTATGTTGTCATTCAAAAAAGTAAAAAATTTTAAAAAAATATAAGGATAGAAAATATTTAAAAATATAATTTTTTAATATAAACGTTGATTTTTAACAACTTGAAACTATGTAAAAAATGTTTTTCAAAAACATGAATACTTTTTCAAATAATCAGTGGTTCATGATAAAAGAATCAACCCGTATAGCCAATGATGAGTTACGCTTGACACATAGCTACTATACAGCAGAGCCAGTATGCTGTTTTTTAAATTTGTTTGATGTATACTGAAAAATATTTTTGTTCTTTGATAGAAAAAATTTAAAACTTAATACTTAGTTCCTATTGAGTTTTTTTTATTAGTAGCTAAAATAAAAACCAAAAATACATTATCGAAATTTTTACACGCCATAAATTAATTTTACAATAGGGTTTTGGATTTTATTAATTATATTTCAAATAAAAATAAATTAAATTACTTAGCAAAAAAAGTATTTATTATACGATTATCACAATCAATATATATTAGGCATTTTTTTTATCAGGCATCAATGTGATAACTTTCGTTAGTGGACCAGTCATTATAGTAATTAATTGATAATATATTATGTATACGACGTTCATTATAACTTGTATTCTACAAACAAAAAAAAGAATTTGCCATAAACTCATAACATTGTAAAGATGATTGTGAAACAAAGATGAATTAATATTATATTTAAACACTATTTAAAAATATTCATGAC
Organism: Schizaphis graminum; assembly: GCA_020882235.1. NCBI lineage: Eukaryota > Metazoa > Arthropoda > Insecta > Hemiptera > Aphididae > Schizaphis > Schizaphis graminum. The sequence continues at coordinate 55,120,791 of CM037032.1, forward strand.
CACAACATTTTTATTGTATTTGTGGTAAGAATACATTTTAGTTTTAATTTAAAAAAAGCGGGTAAGTGAGTATCGCTCTGCTGTACATTAGGGGATGGAGTGGACCTCGGACTATGGTAGGTTAAATTTGAATGCAATGATAGGTATCATTGTATACGAAAAACGATTCTGAACGGAGATGATTTGTCAGTCTGGGATATATTATATTTAAATATTGTCATATATTATATTTTGAAAAAAATTCACAAATTCAAACACTAAAGTAAAAGCTTCAAGATCTTACGTTTGATAATTTTTTAAAAATAACAAAAATCGAAAATTATTTATTAGTAAAACGTAATTTTACACGCGTATTTTTGATTTCAAATTAAAATTAAAACTTTAAACACTCGTAAAATTTTTTAAATTGAATAATCCTCAAACTTTTTTATAATTATTCTAAGCTTAACTTATGGACAGCATAGTATTACATTTTCAATTCTTAGCTTTTGAAAGTAAAATATTTATAAATTTTTAACTACCAAATAGTGAAAAATATTCATGATTTTGACGAATTTGTGTCAATATTTGAACTTCAAATGCTAATAAAAAAAAATTGTGCCTATGTATTTTTATAATTTTTGAATGAGAGTTAGAACAAGCTATGTGGACCCTTCAATTAAATTTTCAAGTAATTTGTCCCAGCTAAATTTTTTTTATCAACATTTATAAAAAAAAAAAATAAAAAAAAATTGAAAATTTCAAATGTCTATAAATAGCTCAAAAAAAGTCAAAATATTTTGAAAATCAAATCACGTAAAGAAAATGGCAATCTCAATAACTGGTAAAATTTTCAAGTATTTACGACTTATACTGATTGAATAACAACAAATATCAAAAATCGATTGAGGCTAAACCATTATTTAACGCGGTTTTGTAAAAATTTAAATTTCAAACACTCATAAAAATTTTTTGTCTAAATCCGGTATAGTTTTTTTTACAGATATTTAAAGAAAAATGTATGGAGAACCTTGTACCAAATTTTCAAAACTTAGTTATAAAAGAAAAAAATTTTACGATTTTTCAACCACAAAATTACTTGCAAATTTTCGCAATTTTGACATATTTCGTATAAATTCGAACTTTAAGCACTTATAAAAAAAAATTGTGACTAACGATTTCGGATTTTTTTTTATCACTTTAAGAGCAACTTATAAGAAACCTTGTATTAAATTTTCAAGATTTTCTGGCCGGCCAAAAAATTTTTATCGTTATTTAAAAAAAAAATACTAAAAAAAATTAAAAATTCAATTGCCTATAAATAGCTTAAAAAAAGTCAAAATTCTTTAAAAATTGAACTGTGTATTGAGAACGCTAATATAAACATTTTGTGAAAATTTCAAGTATTTACATCAAGTAGTTTTTGAGTTATAGCAAAATAAAAATTTGATTTTGACGAAAACTGGTTGTGCGTAAAATATCCCGTTTTTTCCGTCATTTTTTTAAGGTTTTTCCCGACTCATTTAAAAAATATTGAAAATTTTTAACTTTTGACCCCCCAAAGTACCAACTAGATCCGATTTCCTTTTCAAAGAGGGGCAGAAGTTGAAAATCGAAGCATTTTTACTGCCCCAAATGTTGTCGACAGACACAAAAAAAAAAAAAATAAAAAAATAAAAAAAAAAACACACATCATTGTAAAATCAATACATTCATCACTCCGTTCAGAATCTAAAATAAACAAACAGGGACGAGAAATGAGAAATCTGGTAGGTTGTAAAACGTAAATATAAAGTAATGTAAAAAGCAAATAAATTTATTTATTTTAAATAATACAATTGTTTATAGAATTTAATGATTTTATCTCCTTAACATGTAAGTTGAATAAACTTTGATAAAATAATAAAATCATATAACAAGACTTTGTAGTCAGGGACGTAGCCAGGCTTTTATTTTTTTGGGGGGAGGGGGAGGTAAGACAAAAAAAAATAATAACAATAATAAGTTATTTTAACCATTCTTATTAATTAAGCAAAAATTAAATTCGTTATGATCTACGGAATGTTATATTATTATGTACCTACATATTGTAAAAAAAACGCGTGCCGCTAAGTCAGAGATCGGCATGTAATCTTTCTTGGTTTTAAATTTTTAGAAATTTATTAATTGTATGTAATATGTATGTATAATGTATTTTATTTTCATTTCATTTAGTGAGATAGATCTCTGAAACCGGAGAGCGGATTTTGTTGTTTGGGGTCTTGTTAAATTCACATTGTCTAGTGAAAATTTTCAGAACTTTATCTTTTATAGTTAATTCACTACAGAGCTTCAAAGTTAATTAAAACACATTTTATTAGGCGTTTTTTTTGTGTTTTTCAGCTTATAGCTTTGTAATGATTGAAGATAAAGTTCTGAAAATCTTCACAGCACTTTTCCTAGCCAATGTGAATCTAACAAGAACCCAAATAACAAAATCCGTTTTCTAGTTTCGGTAAACTACCGCATGCTAAATGAAAATCTAGCAAAAAATAACTAATATTTTAACTCTGAAAAATTAAATAATTGTACAAATTGTAGTCATTGTCTCATGTAATTTTTTTTCTCTTGCTCGTGGAGAAAAAGCATATATTGTAAAAAATATTATCTACGTTGTCTATATAATAATCTATCAACTATTATAATAAGAAGTTATCAAAAACGTAATACTAAAATTTGTTGTGAAGGGTAAATTATACTATCTATTAATATACTGGTGGTAAACATAATACATTTCATCGGCGATATTCTTTTTTTGGAGCGAATTCCGAACCCATTGGATTCTTCCGGTAACCTAAAAAACAGTTATATGAGTGACTATCATATTAAATGAACACAATATATTATATGTTACTACGTATAACGTATTCGAGTCGAGTCCAGCTCATGAATTGGATTGGAAACGTGTTTCTGCCTGTTTCCAAAATAATCCTGTACGCGGAACGCGCGAGTTAGCATGATATTTAAAAAAAAAACATGTTTACTATTAAATACGCGTCCATGATACGGACGAAGGGTGCAAATGAGGGTCAATGTCTGCATATATATCTTGAGAAAATTTGACTGATCGGCCGTGACTAGGAGGGGGTGGGTTTGGCAGAGAATGTCGCAAAGGGATGGATCGAAAAGGATTTCGTGCAGTATTATACGTTATACGTGCGTGCAACGTATATTTTACTTACTATATCCTCCTAGTCGGGCGGGATAAGAATAAAACATGTCAATCGGTAAAAACGCGCGCAATAATAGCGTTCATTGTGCGCGGGCGCGACGCGTACTCGTGGCCGATGAAATTGCCAAAGAAATCAAAAAAACGCCCGTGAGGTACGTATATATATATAGGTATCGTATACCGCATACCGTATTATGTATGCTACCGCCGGTCGAGTCGACAAAGGCTGCCGAACTGCCGAAGACAAGCCGATCCATCATACATATAGAGACGTCTACATACATAAATATACGGCGGGGCACTGTGTGAGTATTGGTGTACAATATATATATATATAATATAATATATATTTGTATACGGAGGACCGTATGCTGCAGAAAGGGCAACTGCTATATGGCGTGTTACAAAATGTCCAACACGGTTTTTGTATATCGCATCCCGCTAAATAATATAGGTATATAATATAATTTTATTTATATATATATATATATATATATATACTATATAGGTGTAGTATTGCCGCTGTCGTCGCCACGTGGGAATCGAGACGAGACTGTTTTGTACTTTTGTACATCGTCGACAGTGCTTCTGTTCCAGTCAGTGGCGCACAGTATATTTTTCACAAAGGTGTCGAAAATATATATTTCAAGGTACCCACCCACCCCCACCAGTAAAATAAGAGTTTAGGCATAGTATAACTCTTATTTTTAAGTATTTTTGGTTTTTTCTTACTAACAAAGATACTAAAAATAAAATTATATATACAAATATTCATCTTAGTCCACAGTTCACACAGCACTAGCCACCAAATAATTCTCTGAAGAGTGTCAGCTCTATGTGCGCCACTGGTTCCAGTACCTACGGACTGTATAGGTACCTACCAAATAAGTATTATTATTAATAGTAGTTAGTTTTTACTCGTTTTAGTAGGTAGTTTAGTAGCTATAAGACGTCAAATGGGATATAATATGCATATAAATATTATAATATTGAAAATACACGAGTGATATTTTATAAATTTTTTACTGTAGTATGCATTTTGATGCTAATAACAACCAATTTAATGCATGTCTTTAGACTTTAAACTACACGTTTAAAAGTTTAAAATTTAAATTCTACAATTAATATTCTGCTCGTACTATCAACGAAATATTAATAATATATTAATAACGAATTGTAGTAAAAGTGTTGATTTGAACACAAGAAATATCTTATCTTTGCACATAAGTAAAATTTAAAATAATTATTCGTCATATCAGAGTTGGACTTGGTCGATAAAGAAAGAAAGAAAGATAAAACAAGATTAAAATATAATATATGTATATATTTTCTCCATACATGTATTACTTAGTTTAGTAGCATGTTATCACTGTTATCTCATGATTCGAGTGGATAATAATATTTTTATGTATATTATATTTATTACTTTTTTATATTATAATAAATAATTATATACTATTATATAAAAATGAATAGTAAAATGAGTATAAAAGCCAAGCCACTAGCTATATCAAAAATCATTAAATTCTCTCCATCAACACCCAGATTCTATTGTTTGATCATTTAATAATTAGATTCTAATTAAAAAGAAAATAAAGTAGTAGATTCTTAATGAAATAGGTACTCATAATCTGCAGTGGCCAATTGGATGTGACTTTACTAAATGTAACAATAATACTTTTAAACCTTCTTTCATATTTATTTTATTTATTATATTTCTTATAAATGTATTTTAATTTTAAAAACCACTAGGACTAGTCAAGTAACAATTTTATTTTAACTTAAAATAACAAGTTTCCAAATAATTGTAAATATGAGTTTGAAAATAACGATAGGTAAATCAATTTTGGGTCTTAAAATAGTTACATTAGGTACTGCCTAACAGTATTTTATGTTATACTGATAATTAATAATATTTTCGTTTGTTGTCTAATGTCTATTATGTTTCAATCGTTTGTTATTTTTTGTTCCGTTATCTGTTTCAAACGTTTATCGTTAACTGATATGTTATCCTCATGCTATTGAGTTCAATCGTTTTTTAAAAGCTTAACATCATGATCAAAATTCATTAAGTTTTGAAGCTCTGAATTTTAAATAGAATATAATATTTTAACATCGTTATTCAATGCATCATGATGACCAATATATATTAAAATATTGTTTTATAAAATAAATTGACCCTTTTTGGACTTTTGGCATTTTGGCAATACTTTAATTGTAATTGATTATTATTAATATCAAACAAACTTTATGTATATATAAACTATTGAGATGGTTAAACGATACGTGTTATCACTACGGTTATTAATAATAACGAGTCATTCGTATGATTAAGTATATACTCATTATTTTTATATTTAATACTTGGTTTATTATATTAATAATATTTATAAAGTCATTATACTCACATAATATTATATATATTAGTCCATTATTTTATGTTATTATTATTTTATATAATGAGATCTATCAATAATGGTGAATGGTGATACTCAAGGTCAGATTGGCTACCTATAATATTATATTGTTTTGTTTTGCACCGTTGTAAGTCCATGTACTATTTTTGAGATAACCATCACAGTACCACAGTATTCACTTTGCAGTTTTTGAAAACCACGAAACAGCTTGTATATATAGCTAATACTTTCATTTAAATATTATATTAAATAAACAATCTATATTATATTATTATCATAATATTTTTTTTATTATTAATTTGATGTATATCGACGTAGGTACTCAACGTCAAATAGGTAGGTTTATTAAAAGTCAAAAAAATAAAACGGCATACCTAAATGGCCTAAATGGAAGGGGAAAAACTCAACCTCTCAAAACTTTGGTAGAAAATTCAAAATATAGGAATAAATGAAGAACAATGAATAGAATTTGAATTGATTCAAAATTCACATTAAACACACTGTGGAAGATTATTCACTTCAATACTCCATAAAGTCAAAACAACTTCTATATTATAAAATGCTATATCATTAAATGTATAAATAAAATAAATAATAATTAAATTAACAAATCTAGTTTTCTCTTTTTTTTTTTTGCTAGTTCGTCTAAAAACTTTTTTTGCTGTAATTAAATATTTCTATAAACTACCATAAGTGTTTGGCCATTTAGCCGTTCTTGTAACAAATACATTTTCATACATTCCGTAAGTGTTTCTTTTTTATATTTCAGATAAATGAATGATAAGTATATACTATGTACTATGTATACGCGGTGAACTTAACTCGTAGCGATAATGATCTCATTTCTCATAACTAATAATAGCGATAATATTCGATAACATTTTAAACACAGACTCACAGTGGAGGCTTAATCCTTTTAGTTAAGCCTTCATACATATTATATATTATTAAATATAATTGTATCTATAAAAAATGAAATAAGCTATAATAAAGTTTAATCATTGTCGTCAGTGACCATTTCAACCAAATAAATATTACTTTGCTACAAATAAACTAAAATAAAATCATAATGGTAATCAGTATTGATCAAATTGTCAAAATTCAGTAGATCGATAGATCATAATATCAAAAAAATTACATTATAGTACATAGGTACCTACTGTATAATGTAATGAAAAATAAAAAATAATATAAAACCAATGGTGGGCCCTATACGTCACCCCTTGCATAAGCCACTGAAATGAACTGGGGCACAAACTGGTCATAATTTTTTGCAATGCACTAAGATACAACACTAATACAGCCTATACAAATATAATTGCTTGATGCACTTGGAAGATCCCTTAACATAATACATGCCTACTGTACATTCCCCTGTTGGTTTGCCTACCCTCGATCGAAATATGTGAAAAAGAAAAATAGTAATCACTTAAGCAGTTTTTTTTATCCAAAACTATCCTATCAACTAGAGTAGCGGTGTTTAGATTTTATGCACGGGAATTCATTTGCATAAACCCATGGTTAAAGCCAGTTGCCCATAATGTATACGAGGTATAGAATGAAAGTATACACCTATAGGATTATAATATATGCAACGATATGCTGTGGCCTGTGACTATATATAGCTATTACATTATAAAGTCAGCATAAATCCATAGGCGTAAACTGGGGGGGGGGGGCGAGAGGGGGGGCAGTAACGGGGCAATGCCCCCTTGGTATTTTGTAAATTATGGAATTAGAAAAGTATTGTCTAAAAGACATTTTAGAAGGAATAATTTTATCAAAAAAACTAAAAAGTATAATATTTTAAATGATTAAGAAAAATAAAAATAAATATTAATAATTGATAAATCAAAATGTTATTGTTCATTGCCAATACGCGCGGATAGTATGACGCTTATTTAGTCTCTATAAGTACCTATACGGTGCCATGGTGTGGCGTAGGGGTTGGCCGCAGACAGAACAAATGCTGCGGTGTTAAACTAAGTCCAGCGTCGCTAGCTCCCGGATGGATGACCATCTGGGATTTTTAGCGAAAAAGCCATGGCATACATGTCACATACACATACGTGTTAACCCCCCCCCCCGTTTCATCCCTACCGTTTTCACCCTTACCGCCAATGGCCATAGTTGCCGCGGTTTAAATTAATAAAATAATTAAAAAAAGTGCCTAGGTATACCTATGTAAAATAAAGTTTGACCCCCTATAAAAATTGCCCAAGTTACGCCCATGCATAAATCTATTATAATAATTAATAATAGGTAGAATATAATATGTACCTGTTGTACCTATATCTATTGAGTGCAATTTGTTTCCATTGATGACTTTTTTCCAACACCGTTTAGTTATACTTCTGATCATTATTATTTTATTTAATAGCCAAATAATTGGCTAAAAATCAGTAACACAATAAAAAAAAAAATTTGATACATTTTATTAATATTAAGTAACCATCCAATACAGATGACACTCCATACCGTAATGATTATAGGTTTTTAAATAAAAATGATTATGATTGTGTGTAAAAAAAATGATTTACAGGGTTAAAAGTATATATTTTAATTTCAATTTTTTTTCATTGATATTACATTAAATGATTAGGTTTGTAAATATTACATTTACAAATATATTTACACAATTAAATGAATAAAACATAAAATTATTTATGGTTATGACTATAGTTATTGTTATAAGTTCTGTTTTTTTAAATTACAAAATAAATCTTATTCTAAAGCATACACATTTTAGAATTATATTATAATAAATTATAATATTCTATACAATGTATTGGTTATTTTTGTATAAGTATTATAAGTTATATGTAAATATTAGATGGATAAATTATTAGTTTTTTTTTATAAAAATTGATATTGTATCGGTATCTATTGATGTTTTTTTAACATAAAATTATTATTAAAAAGTTTAATTATTATCTATTTGAAAAATCTAATGAAAATTAAACCAATATTTTGAAATTGATTATTAATTTTAAATAATGAATAATACTATAATTTCTTTAAATTCAATCTGAATAATTTGATATCAATATCGTATACGAAATGTAAATTAATATAATATACCTATAACAGGGGTGGCCACTAACCTTAACTTTGGGAGCCACAAATTTATAAAGTTGATTCGAGGTGAGCCATATTGTAAAGCAATGTTTATAAAATGGACATACATTTTTCATTTTACATCAAATGAAAGAACATTTATTTACATTTAATTTTAGTCTAAGTTTGGTTCAAGAATCAAGAGCCGTATGGAATTGATTTAAGAGCCGCATGCGGCTTGTGAGCCACCCCTGATATATAATAATATTATCAGTAAATATTGAATTATGTTACTATACTGTATTAGGACCACTCGTATTTCTCGCATATTCAGTAAGTTTAATTGGTATTTAAAATATGAGTTAACGTCCTTGACGTCGGATGAATTTTAAATGGTAAGTCAAACATTACAATATAAATGTGGATTTAAAATCATAAGGGTTTACTAAAAACTTAATGTGTTTTTCTCATTTTTAACCAAATATGAAATAATTATCTGAGTGTAGAGCATTTATTTAAAGTTGTGTAGATCTTTTATGTTTTATGTATATGTATAAAAAAAAAAAGTATTTAAGTGTTGAGAACAAAAATACAATAATTCATAATATATTTGATATTTTTTTTATGGTTGTCACCACTATCCATGGTCATGTAGATAGGTACCTACTATAGATAATAGATACCTGCTCTTCTATTATTTATTTAACTGGTAATGTTCTTATTATGCTGATTCCGAATTCAAACATGGAGCGCTATCTATACTTCAAGTTAGATGATACTTTGTCCGGTAGTCGTATTCAAACACACTGATCGGACAACTAGGTGGCAATGCATAAATAATTTACAGTCATATTTTGTTTAATAAATTACCTATGAAAATGTTAATATAAAAGCGAAAAAAATCAAGAAAAATGGAAATTTTTCTCCAATTTTCGAAAAATCGAGAAATCGAGTGATATAAGCTGACAGTCTGTCTCAGCTTAAACCTCAGATTCTGAACGGAGTGATGAATGTATTGATTTTACAATGATGTGGTTTTTTTTTGTGTCTGTGTACAGCATAACTAGTCGAAATAATGCTTCAATTTCAAACTTTGGGGGTGGTTCCCGATGGCAAAGTGGATATCTTTGGTGCATTATAGAGGTCAAAAGTAAACATTTTCCAACAGTTTTAGCAATTTTACCAGTTATTTAGATTGGAATTTTTTTTACGTGATTTGATTTTCAAAACATTTTGACTTTTTTTGAGCTATTTATAGGCATTTGAAATAATCAATTTTTTTTTATTTTTTTTTTTTAATAAATGTTGATAAAAAAAATTTAGCTGAGACAAATTACTTGAAAATTTAATAGAAGGGTCCACATAACTTGTTCTAACTCTCATTTAAAAATTATAAAAATACATAGGCACAATTTTTTTTTATTAGCATTTGAAGTTTAAATATTTGACAAAAATTCGTCAAAATCATGAATATTTTTAACTATTTGGTAGTTAAAAATTTATAAATATTTTACTTTCAAAAGCTAAGAATTGAAAATGTAATACTATGCTGTCCATAAGTTAAGCTTAGAATAATTATAAAAAAGTTTGATGATTATTCAATTAAAAAAATTGTACGAGTGTTTAAAGTTTTAATTTTAATTTGAAATCAAAAATACACGTGTAAAATAACGTTTTACTAATAAATAATTTTCGATTTTTGTTATTTTTAAAAAATTACCAAACGTAGAATCTTTAAACTTTTTCTTAAATGTTTGAATTAGTTTTAAAATAGAATATATGACAATATTTAAATATAATATATCCTAGACCAGTGTTTCCCAACCTTTTTTTACTCAACGCCCCTTTTAGATTTTAAAAATCTCACACCGCCCCCCCCCCCCCCAATCAATTTTTTAAAATGATAAACGTTTTATTTTTTAATAAGCTATTTAATTTAAGACAAAATATCATTTAACTTTTTAATAATGTCAAGTACCTGTCAATATAATTATTTTGATACTATTTAAGTGTATAAATATTATACCTACATAATTCTGTGGATTACATAAGGTATTTTATTCTACGCAGTTATACATTTCATTACAATCAGTTATAAACAAAAAAAATTAAATGGTAGATGAGCGCCCCCTTTAGCGCCCCCCTCATAAAACGCCCCCTTCAAAATAAAAAATGCCCACAAGGGGGCGGTAGCGCCCACGTTGGGAATCACTGTCCTAGACTGACCAAATCATCTCCGTTCAGAATCGTTTTTTCGTATACAATGATACCTATCATTGCATTCAAATTTAATCTACCCTAATCTGAGGTCCACCCCACCCCCTAATGTACAACAGAGCGATACTCACTTACTCGCTTTTGTACAATTACCTATACAATAATAATATAATACATTCATTACAGTGGCCCACTCGACATCTAATTTAAATTAAAGAATATATTTTTATTAATTCAGTTGTTCATTAATAAAAATAAATAATGTTAATATTTGTATACATTTTTTTCAAATATCTAAACTTTTATAAATTATGTATTTTATTTTATTAAAAAAAATATGTTATAAATATTATAATAGTACCTATTTGTTTTTAAATGTTATTTCTACATTCTGCATATCATTTAATATAATTAATACTTGAAGTATCTAAAAAAATATTAAAGTAATAACTATTATGTAATAGCAAATAACTTGATCATATTATTAAATTATATTATTTAAAAAAGGGTAATTTGTATTTCAATGTTTTAATTAAATGTATTAATGAAACTGAGAGTAATATCATTGATAAGATGTAATTCTTACATACGAATGCATTAGCATAATATATTAATATATTCAAAATAATATTGATATTATTATAGTGGTTAATTATAAAAAAACGTGTACAACGATATCAGTGGCTAAATTTATAATCGCGTAAAATGTTTATCAATACTTTTATGACAGTAATCGTTTGACCGAAAATACATAGATAGCGCTCGTGTATATGAAAACAATAATAAATAATATTCTAACATTCTAATAGTGCAATGTCATGATTGAGCTACAACAAGCGGCAACTTAAGCAAGTTTGAGATGCAAATATGCAATGATAACAACTTAGATATTATACAATATTATATTATTATTATATAGGTTGACGTATATTATTCATTAATGGTGTACACAGTGCCGGATTTAAGTCTCAGGAGGCCTGGGTGCGACTACCTATTTGAGGCCCCTTATAAAAAATTTTTTTGACATAGCACTTAACCATTTATTAAATACATATTGAAATATTAAATAACCTAAAATCATGAAATATTAGTACCTACCTTAATTGTTAAGTAAATTATGAAATACACATTACACATTTTTTTATATCACTATAAGAAAAACTTATAAGAAACCTTGTATTAAATTTTCAAGATTTTCTGGCCACGCAAAAAATTTTTATCGGCATTTGAAGAAAAAAAACTTAGAAAAGTCGAAAATTTCAATTGTCTATAAGTAGCTTAAAAATGGTCAAAATATTTTGAAAATTTAACTGTAAAAAGATAACCATAATATAAACATTTGGTGAAAATTTCAAGTATTTACAATTATTCGTTTTTGAGTTATAGCTAAATCAAAAAAAACGATTTTGTCGAAAAGTGGTTTTTCGTAAAATTGCCATTTTTCTGTCATTTTTTTTTGTTTTTCTCGATTTTTTTGAAAACTATTTGAAAATTTTAATTTTGACCCCCCCCCCCCCCTCCCCAAAGTACCAACTAGACTCAATTTCCTATTCAAAGAGGGGCTGAAGTAAAAAATCGGAGCATTATTACTACTCCAAATGTTGTCGTCAGACACAAAAAAAAAAAAAAAACACACATCATTGTAAAAGCAATACATTCATCACTCCGTTCAGAATCTAAAAATTGCTCATTATACCTACAAATTGAAAAAATTATAATTGTATAAAATTGAAAATTGTTTAATTACCTGAATTGATGAATACAAAATTATTCATTAATCCTTTATATTTTTTTAATTCATTATTTTGTATATTTTTTCTACGTCTCTTGGATGCTCCACTTTCAAACTGTCTGTTAGACATTTTTTTTTTAAAAAGTCAATAAAAGATAGGTAGTGTACATAGGTAATTTACGTTTTTAGTCGATAAATGAAAAAAAATAATATAATAGCGTACGTAAAAAATAAGTAACAATATAAAGTATAAAATAATTTGATCGAAATCCAATAACACTGCACCAAGAGTCAAGACGTATCCGTAATTCGTAAATTATATCATTCACTATATAAATAAATTTATAAAATATAACAACGGTTACTATAGTTCGTCCAGCTAGACACAGCAGTATAAATGCATTATCGTCCAGACGAAAAAATAAAATGATAGGATATTACAAAAACAGTATACGACGTATAGTGTATACTATAAGTAATGTGTTTAAAAATAGATCTGTATAACGGACAATAACAATGATAAATAGAATTATCTGAAATTACAACAGTCCTTAATTGTTGTCAGTAACTTCTTAAAATAAACTATTCATTTCATTACAATATATTATTAATTATTGATAGTTAATTTAAAAAATATAGGACTTCGATCTGAGGCCCCTAATATAAGCTCAGTCTTGAGGCCCCGGTGCAATGCACCCCCTGCACCCCCGCTAAATCCGGCACTGGGTGTACATAAATATAATACGAAACGAATATAAGGTAAAATATTAAATATCATTGGAAATTCTTGAAGTAGTGAAGTCACTTCAAGTTTTGTCAACACGTTTTTAAATATATGTATTATGTACCTAACATCTTCGTGGAAATTAATGATATTTTTGATTTTTGAATTATTTGAATAAATTTAACCATATAGATTTTAATATTTACAAAAATAAAAATGTTGACTTGGTTAAAAAAAACACTATAATTTATTATAATTCATAATATTTAATAACATAATTTATAAAACTCTAGTATAGAATAAATTATTTTACTTTAGAGTATCCTATACTCCTATTTCTTTACTTACTTCTTTACACATTGAAATTTTCAAAAATGTTATATTAATTTTAAGATATTTATACTACAAACATATTCATATTATACTTACTAGATACCATGTCTTTTTCGAAGTTCCTTGTACTACCAATTATGGCAGAAATAATCCAATAGACCGTATGACGCGGTTGGTCAAAGAGGGCACCATTTATCATGACTAGGGCTCGGTTTATATGAATTTATGATTTATGAAACCAAAATATGTGATAAAAAACTCAAAATGTATTTTACTAATATGATTAGTAAAATTATCAAAAAAAAAAAACGTATTAAAAATTATAAAATACATAAAAAAAAAATATTAATTATCTTGATTACAAATTATGATAACATGCATTTTTAAATTTTCAAAATCAAAAGAACATAATAATTAGTGGCATTTAACCAAATTGACAATTAGTTTTGGGGGAGGCTTAAATCTGGGTACATATTTTTAAATATTTCGATACGGCTAGGAGCTTTTAAAAAAGTTCTTTTTAACTGTAGATAATATTAATTCGTCTACTTTTGAAAATTTTGATTGGGTGGTTTCTGCTATTCGGTAAAATTCGTGTGCTAAATACGTTAAATAGATTATTCAATGAACAAATTGTCGAAATATATAGGAAAACTCATAAATTATTATTTTAAGAAATATGTATAAACATGTACTTATGGCAAAATATGTAAAAACATATAAAATAAAATATAGTTAATAATATTGAAAATCCCTCGAAACAAACTTATCACTCACCTAAATTAATTTATCAATTCACAGTAAAAATATGTATTTACATATAAATCCGAGCCCTAAATATCATAACTTATAATATTATAAATTATTGTTACTACTTGTTTTATATTTATATTTATTCTATCTTACCTAGCTATAAGCCTATAACTTATTATTATTGAATTATTATCATGCTTAAACTTTTAAATGTCATTTAAACTTTAAACTGTTGTATAGGGCTTCGCCCGTTAATATAAATATAAATAAATAAATAATGACCAATTAATAATAGCTAGAAATCGTTTGTTAAATAATATAGTAATAATTATAAATTATAATACAATATATGAGATTAGTTTTTGATAAAAATTGGTTCAACCTATTAATTATTAATAACAATATAACTATATAATATTATAATAAAACATACATGATAATATAGGTTGACCAACCGCATCTGGCCTTTATGGCTTTATGCAATGTAGTATAAATACTACATTATGTACAACTAAACAATTTAAAATAACGTCTTGCATATTACGAAAAACCTGTAGGCTGTGGATACAGGCATGTATACAGAAAAAAAATTTCGGGGGAGGAGGAGTTACAATATACCTATAGTAATACAAATTATGCCACAACATAATAAAACAATTTTTTCCTCGTTAATAGAAATTATTTCTTGGGGGGTTTGAACCCTAAACCTCCCTGTATACGTGCCTGTGTGGATAAAATCATAGATAATAAAAGAATGGATAGGCCATCAGGCCTTATCGCATGGGCAAGAACATTATTTTACTTTGAGGTTACAAGGGGTTTTATCTATTATCAAAATATCAAAATTGCTATATAAATAAATGATAATACCCATTGCTAAAGTGAGAGCACTATATAAAAGCAGTCTGTCTCTCATCCACATTCCGGCCCGCAAACCCCTATGTTGTTAATATAGGAATGGCCTATCCATTCTTTTATTATCTATGGATAAAATATACACATTTGACAGGTATGACGTATGTTTTCTTTTAATACTTCATTATAGGTTAGTAATTCTCTGGAAACTGGCCAAAATCCGTAAATATACGAATGTACTACAAAAAATTTTACCTAGGTACATATATCACAACCGTGGTATAAGGTCTGTAACCTCCACTGTGGACCGTGGTCCATATTTTATACACGTTATACCTATATTTATGAGATTGCAATATTGCTAATCAACTATCAAGCCGATTATAGCTAAACAGTATTTAAGTTCATTTATCAAGTGAAAAAAAAATGAAAACTAAGTATCAGTGAGTTTCCAAAGTTTTTTTTCCTAAATGTGTCACAATACTCATGAGTTATAACTACTGTCTACTATCTATACTTTGATGTACCTATGTATAAGCCGATGATTATATTACATTATACTACAGATCTCTAGCGTTTTTATATAAGTATAAATACATCAATATATGTTTTCAATCTTGCTACCTATAATATGCTCAAACTTTCAAATATGCCGAACAAAATTTTGCTTGCGTGCGACAAAGTAATTTTATAATATTTATACATAAGTGAACTGATTTAACTTATTTTATTATTTTTTAATAGTAGCACCTGGAGGTACGTTTATTTACAAAGTTCATACAAAACAAAATTTCATAAATTATAAAGTAAGTATATACCTTATTTGTATTTGGTATTAAATTTTGAATTTTGAATAAAAATTTAAGATGTGTATACAAACATTTTTTTTTTTTGAAAGTGGGTAATAACATATAGACCAATAGTATATTTACTTATAATTTATAAACATGGAATAATAAACATTGTCTTTTTTTCTGAAGGTCCTCTCCTCCACTAATATACAAAAAAGTTTAAGGTGTTCAAAGAACTTCTATGATTATAATTTTTGGTATTTTCATATATTAGAGCCTTTTGAAATGTATAATAAGGCCTCGCAAATCCCACCGTTGTCACTGCCCCCCTTCCCTCAACACATATTCTAATCATTGATGCAAATACCTGTATGACGTGTATCTATACGCATGGTTGTATGCCCTTTCACAGTAAAAAAAGTCGTAACGATATTATACTCTGACTGACAGCTCGTATTGCCTCGCACAGCGACGAGTCGTGAGGGGGGGATCCGCCTCTCCACACAACAGCAGCCATGTTTGACATGTTCAAACGATTGCATGCAAGCTCGTTGTCAGCGTCTTGGCGATCGTTTTGGCAGCAGTTGGCCGTATAATATTATGAAGTATTAGTTTATCATTCTGGGCCCGATATATTTAAATAATAATACAATATAGTCACGTGAAGAGAATCATAACATACCTAAAATTACTTATATTAAAATATTATTACAATGTCTAAATTTTATTGTGTCAATCGAACTGAACTTATTTATGAGTTTATAGCAATCACGTTATGGTTAAAAAAAAAATAAGTTTTGTATCATATTGTCATCAAAGAAAATTTAAAAACTGTGAAAATATATATTTTTTTAAATATTATTTTAAAAATGTCAATAATCTTGAAATATTTGGACCATTATTGAATGCCCATTTGATAAACGTTTTGATTAGCCCCCATAAATAAACACATTTTAAAATGTTAATCCAGTATTATAGGTACCTACTATAATATAAAAACTCCAAAATAAAAATAGTGTTAATATTGTTAACGTTAAGGTATAATGATCTATTTAGGATTGGCTATACTTTTATTGTTTTTAAGAAGTATAAAACAATTTTTATGTTTGACGAACACACATCCGCCCGTTTTATAAAATATGATATTATCTAACATTATCGCCAGGTACGGTTATATATACATATAAGTAGAGTATTATTTTTTTACCCGGAGAGAGACAATAATA
This sequence comes from Schizaphis graminum, assembly GCA_020882235.1. Taxonomy (NCBI): domain Eukaryota; kingdom Metazoa; phylum Arthropoda; class Insecta; order Hemiptera; family Aphididae; genus Schizaphis; species Schizaphis graminum. The sequence goes on from CM037032.1 coordinate 55,138,086, forward strand.
ATATCCTACAAACGCTAAGTGATTTTTTTTAACGGAGTTTTCACATTTATATCGTGTATTTCTTTATACGTATACATAGTAATACTGTTGTAAGTATATAATTTTTATAATTATGTATAGGTACCTTACTACCACAGTACTGCCTACCTAGCTACCTAATCATTATATTTCAGTTTTTTTTGGCTATAATTATTATTTATTTTATTATTCGTATTATATAGAATAGAAAATGAATGCATGTACTTACTGCAGCAAAAAACTATAGTCTATACGAATAACTTAATAGGTATGATTAAAATATTTTAATTCTTCTATAATAGAATGTTATGTTCTATGGAACGTGTGTTTAATAACAAACGTGTATACTTTATAGTATGTAGATATATAATAGTCGTGTATTTTGGGTTGTTGGTGTCTCGTTTGAGGAAAATGCATAGATTTAAATTTCAAAAATTTGAAACGATAATAATTTACTTAACCGTAATACTGCGAAAATAAGGTCACTTAAATTAAGTATAATAATATATATGGTATTACATCAGTATATTATTTTATAGTCATTAGTTATGCATAATATTATTATACATGAATAATAATCGGTAATAATAATAATAATATAGACGATGGTTATAATAAATTTATATTTATAATATAATACTTTATGAATTAAAAACCAGTGATGTTTACATAGACTATATTAAATAGTCTATCACGTACACTTTTTTTTACTAATAAATATCACTAATACATTGAAAGTCACTAGTTAAAGCTTTAAAAATGAAAAAGTTTTGAACAATTATTATTATTATATAACACACCACAAACAATAACACTATATTATAGCATGTATATTATGCATTAGTCAAGTGTATGAAATGCATAAAAGGTATAAGGATTGTATTATTAAGCCACGTATATACATTATACAATATACATACTATAATATATAGTATAAAACAATTACTTAACCCTTCGCTCGAAAAGGGACCCTTTTCGATGTCCGCGCGGTTAATGGAATAAAATTGTCTCGGTAAAATAATAATTTTCTTACAACACAATACAATATATTTTATTAAAATATATACTCGCCCACAAAGTATAATAATACCAGGCATCATATCAAATTATATTAGCACTTAACAGATGCGTGCAAAATAAAAATTCATCGTTTTAAAATATATTTTTAGTTTTTTACAATATGAATTTGCATATTAACGTACCTACGTGTGTACTTATGTGACACGCGCACACTAATATATAATAAGTCGGTATAATAAACCTAAATTAAATCTTGTTGTTAGATATAATAGTATACAAGCTGTAAAAAGCAAATTTATGGGTTCTTAGAAATATTATTCGGATATACAGATTTAAATCTGACCGACTGCGAAAAATTCAAATTATTCGAATAAATTTTGATTTTTAGGTGCGTGTATAATATTTTTAAATGCTTTTGATTTAATTTAATACAATTAGATTAATACCACGTATTTACCATGCTGTTCATATTTTAACCAACTGCCTGATTATAGTAAAACGAGCTCGTAATAATATAATTACTATTTATAGTTATAGTAATTCAATTGAAAAGCCGGTTATAGGTTAGGTTAGATTATTGAATTTATTATTTAAATAGAATGATGTCTCTGACCTCTGTATATTTACTAATAATTGTGTATAATGAATAATATGGTGTATGTTCAGATTGGTATTACAGAAGATCACTTTGTAATTGTAGGTTATAATGTTTTTATTTATTTGAATTCAAGTATAATAATTTAATACCGACTGGCTTATTTTTATATAATTTTTAATCAATCTCGACACTTAAAGTGCGTATGGGAAATACGATGCGTGGATCTATATACGATATACCAGCAATATATTACCTTTATACATATACATTTATGTACCTATGTATATATACATAACGTTACGCAATGTTCGACGTTGGAACACCGGCCGATATAGGTATAAATTGTTTGATTTATTATTAATGAATATAGTTTATATGGGAATAATATTATTATATATATATATATATGTATATATTATGAAATGCGTGTGTTATAATAATATTTTGCTTTTACCGTAATTAGCTGCCGCCGTGAAGTTTTCGAAAAATGTGTACACGACAACGGCCTTATACTAATAGTAATAATAATAATAATAAACTCGTTCATGGAGCTTCGATGGAGTTTACCTACCGTCAAACCGCTCAAAATGTTTGGTGGAAGGGGGGCGAAAAAACATAAAGTTCGATCGCACTTTTGGACCACCGCTGTATCTACAGAGTGTGTATCCGTCGAAGAGGGAAATATGCAGTACAACTTTAATGGAAAAAAAATCGTAGGTTCCCATGTAGGTAGAGTTGGCCAACAACACACATTTTTTAATTTTTATTTCATACAACCCGTAACGACGATATATGTATAATAAATCATGTTAAAAATGCTGTTGGTGTATATATTGTTATTCATTACTATTATTATTATTATTATTATTTAGTATAATAGTATATCAAAAGGATATGGGATTTTAACAATATTGATATAGTGGTATACATTTACTTAAAAATCAAAGAGAAAATGTCCAATTTAAAATATAACTCACGAGTAGTATACGATATAGTTATTTAATACCAACGGTCTTCAACCTTTTTGGATTCGCGTCCCATTCCTTCAGGCCTAATTTTTTCGCGACCCACGTAAACTTTGTAAAATAGCTAAAATTGCTTAATACTTTGCAGTAGTATACTATTAAAACTGAATAAATAAAAATTACATTTTAGTAGGTAGAATATTTAATTATTATCAATTAAAAATATATAGAATTCATACGAATATATATTTTATAGTTTATACACATTTTTTTTTTTTAAAAGAAGACCCAATTTTAAAGCTTACGTAACCCACTGCAGGTTGAAGACAACCGCTCTATATTATAGTCTATAAATACATATAAATATAGACAAATAGATTCGGGATTCAAATTTACTCACATAACCTCATCTGGTGAAATATGTTAGTATTTATAGACTATAATATAGAGCGGTTGTCTTCAACCTGCAGTGGGTCACGTAAGCTTTAAAATTGGGTCTTCTTTAAAAAAAAAAATGTGTATAAACTATACATATTGTTCACTCTATACATATAGATAGGTAGTATGACAAAATGTTAAATATCTGTTAATTTAATTATATTGTTAATAACAATTTTTTTTTTGAAATGTTAATAATAATAAAATCGAACTTAATTAAAGTTTATACCCTAAAAAATATAATATTAACAAATAACAATAATTGAAAGTTTTACAATTATTAGGATAGATTTATCATATAAGGAAATTTAAAGATTACAATAATAGTTTATAATATTATTGTTGGTATAATGGTGTCACAACTGGTGCAAACGCGTTAGTATTAAACTCGTAGTTTTAATAAATTATATATTTAAAAAAGTGTAGTTTATCTTAAATACAATTTTTAATGTATTTATGTAATATTTGATTATTAGAAGGGCGCAATTTGGAATTTATTTGGCATATTATTATTTATAACCATTTTCAGATTCTTAATGGTCGCAAACATTCTGAGCTTGGTTATGTGTATTGTTACATACGTGTAATGAATAAAATATAAAAAAAAGCAGGTAAGTGGGTATCGCTCTGCTGTACATTAGGGGGTGGGGTGGACCTCAGATTAGGGTAGATTAAATTTGAATGCAATGATAGGTATCATTGTATACGAAAAACGATTCTGAACGGAGATGATTTGGTCAGTCTAGGATATATTATATTTAAATATTGTAATATATTCTATTTTAAAACTAATTCAAACATTTAAGAAAAAGTTTCAAGATCCTACGTTTGGTAATTTTTTAAAAATAACAAAAATCGAAAATTATTTATTAGTAAAACGTTATTTTACACGTGTATTTTTGATTTCAAAAATTAAAACTTTAAACACTCGTACAATTTTTTTAATTGAATAATCATCAAACTTTTTTATAATTATTCTAAGCTTAACTTATGGACAGCATAGTATTAAATTTTCAATTCTTAGCTTTTGAAAGTAAAATATTTATACATTTTTAACTACCAAATAGTTAAAAATATTCATGATTTTGACGAATTTTTGTCAATATTTGATCTTCAAATGCTAATAAAAAAAAATTGTGCCTATGTATTTTTATAATTTTTAAATGAGAGTTAGAACAAGTTATGTGGACCCTTCAATTAAATTTTCAAGTAATTTGTCCTAGCTAAATTTTTTTTATCAACATTTAAAAAAAAAAAATAAAAAAAAATTTAAAATTTCAATTGTCTATAAATAGCTCAAAAAAAGTCAAAATATTTTGAAAATCAAATCACGTAAAGAAAATGGCAATCTAAATAACTGGTAAAATTTTCAAGTATTTACGACTTATACTGTTTGAATAACATAAAATATCAAAAATCGTTTGAGGCTAAACCGTTATTTAACGCGGTTTTGTAAAAATTTAAATTTCAAATACTCCTAAAAATATTTTGTCTTAGTCCGGTAGAGTTTTTTTTACAGATATTTGAAGAAAAATGTATGGAGAACCTTGTACCAAATTTTCAAAACTTAGTTATAAAAGAAAAAAATTTTACGATTTTTCAACCACAAAATTACTTGCAAATTTTCGCAATTTTGACATATTTCGTATAAATTCGAACTTTAAGCACTTTAAAAAAAATATGTGACTAACGATTTCGGATTTTTTTTTATCACTTTAAGAACAACTTATAAGAAACCTTGTATTAAATTTTCAAGATTTTCTGGCCGGCCAAAAAATTTTTATCGTTATTTAAAAAAAAAATACTTAGAAAAATTGAAAATTTCAATTGTCTATAAAAAGTTCATAAAAAGTCAAAATTCTTTGAAAATTTAACTGTGTATGGAGAACGCTAATATAAACATTTGGTGAAAATTTAAAGTATTTACATCGATTAATTTTTGAGTTATAGCAAAATAAAAAATTCGATTTTGACGAAAATTGGTTTTGCGTAAAAAATCCCGTTTTTCCGTCATTTTTTTAGGGTTTTTCCCGACTCATTTAAAAAATATTGAAAATTTTTAACTTTTGACCCCCCAAAGTACCAACTAGATTCGATTTCCTTTTCAAAGAGGGGCTGAAGTCAAAAATCGAAGCATTTTTACTGCCCCAAATGTTGTCGACAGACACAAAAAAAAAAAAAAAACACACATCATTGTAAAATCAATACATTCATCACTCCGTTCAGAATCTAAAATACTTAGAAAAATTAAAAATTTCAAATGACTATAAATAGCTTTAAAAAAGTTAAAATTCGTTGAAAATTTAACTGAGTATAGAAAAAGATAATACAAACGTTTGGTGTAAATTTCAAGTATTTACATTGATTTGTTTTTGAGTTATAGCAAAATAAAAAATTTGATTTTGTCGAAAACTGTTTTTGCGTAAAAAATCCCGTTTTTCCCTCATTTTTTAAGGGTTTTTCCCGACTCATTTCAAAAAGATTTAATTTCCTTTTCAAAGAGGAACTGAAGTCAAAATTCGAAGCATTTTTACTACTCCAAATGTTGTCGACTGACACAAAAAAAAACAAAAAAAAAACACATCATTGTAAAATCAATACATTCAATCACTCCGTTCAGAATCTAAAACAAAATGATTAGAAATTAAATAAAACCGCTAAGATATACAATTTATATCGCCTGTATTGATATAATATTATGTAATATGACGAATATAATAACAATACAAATAATTATAGTCCCTTTGCCTCCCAAGTGCCACCCCTCTCCCTCCTATCACCACCCTGAAATTAACCTACACGTTCGTCAGACAGTTCGTACGTCTGGTTGTATATGTATATATATATATATATATATATACTCGTTAGATCGGTCAAACCCGACACGTTATTATGTATACACGACGGACAACACAAGTACACCTACCCATATATTATTATACGATATAATTCGGACCGCAAGAACTGTCTTCGTGACTAATGATGCTAAATTACGGCGCGCGGTAGCGTCGTCTGTCTCTCATTCGCTCACTCACTCTCTCTCATTTGCGAGTGTATATGCGTGTATGTGTGTGACGTGTGTGAGTGCATATTATTTCCTTTGAAATAATGGTGTTATTATTTTAATAACATATCGGTGAAAAATTAGGAAAAAAATACGAGAAGTATACGTGTGTATATCTGAGTATGAGTGTACGCATAAATATTAGTATAGTTTGCAGAGAAAACGAATGTATCAAACTGTAGGAAATAATATTTTTTCGAACCGTATAATTCCACTTTGTTGTACACGCTGATTTTTTACATTTTATTTTTTTGTTTTCCCCTGAAAGATTTTTACTCAAAGCTTTTCTTATATTCCACTTTTGGGTGGTATACTGTATATCTAAATGTATATATATATACTATTACCACCTGTTACCGGCAATCTCGACGCTCTAGTTTTGGTCGACATTACGAGATTATGATATCCACGTACGCGTATTATATACATTATATACGCACGCTGCCGCATATGTGTATAGGAGACGAAAGCCGCGTGTGCGATTAAAATACAATTTTGGTTACGTTACAGTGCCTCCCTCCCGCCTTTGCAGCCTGCCAGCCTTTGCCACTATGTATCGAGCAGCTGCTGTCGTGAATGCAATACGCGCATATAATATGTGTACTACATATATATCTCATACATTATATATAATATATATATATATATATATATATGCATGCACACTCACACATGCTCAATGTTCATACATGAATTATAATATCATATGAGACAATAATAATATGTGGTGAGTAGTGACGGTTATAACCTATGGAATTGCCGATTAATTAAGAAAACATAGTGAATTTATCGGGTATTATTTTATTACCGATAACGCTAAGTTTACATAATATAAATTACATAGAATTTCAAAAATATAGTATTTTAGTGTACAGCCCCCCCTCCCCCCAACAAGTGAGGAGATTTACCAATTTTTTCACGCTCGAGTATGGTTTATAATGTTTATATTATTCTTGGAACTCCCCCTTTTCAACACCTTGGGCGTATTTGGTATAAAGATATTCGAACTAACTAAAACTAAGTCCTCTCATGTCACAGAGTATCAATAATGACAAATCACCACCATACGTATTTCATTTATGATATTTATAAACGTAGTACCAAAATACTTAGTTTGAAACAAATGTACAGAATGTATATTTTAGAAAATAAAATCTAAACAATTTTTATTTTAATTATTATATTTATTAATAAACAAATTCAAATAACTTAAAATTAAACATAGGCTCTTAAATTACTTAAAATTAATGTATACAAAAAACACTGCAGTACGGTATAATTTTTCAAATTTTAATTGTCATGTACCTATATATTGCAGAAAATATTTTATAATATGTAATAAACGGATTTATATTTATTTAATCATAGATCATCCATCAACGCCACTGTATAACATTATATTTTATCTGGTTAGTTATCATATTTTATTAAAATTGAATTGAAAAATTATTAAGATCACGCATTTTATATTTTCATGTTTGACAATATACGAGTACTAAGTATCTTCGGTTCATAATAATTATATAGAGAATTATGTCTAAGTACACAACTGAATTTCTATTATAAATGATTTAAGAATTTATTTATTCAGACATTTTATTAAAAAATTTTCGGTATTGATTATAAGTCCAAGAATAATTAAGTACTTAATAATTTTGGCAAAATAGAAATCAAAACATTTTGAATAATTTAATTATTATTTGAAATACAATTTAGAGTTTATACTAGACAATGCAATAAAAAAAAAAAGATATCGTGTGATAACTTTTTTTCTAATATTTGCCGAGTTTAGCTATTTTATGTTTTAAAAAAACAATTGATTATTTTTTTTTTACATTAAACACGAATACACGATTCATCCGGTTATTTCTACGGAGGTTTTTCATGAAAATGTAAAGCACCACGTAAAAGTCATCGAAGTTGTTGTCCAATTCAAAAAAAAAGTTTAGACAATTTCGTATATTATAATATTGTGTGATAGTGTAATATATATGATTTTGTTTATCGTTTTTACGAGGTCAAAGCGCACCCGTTTATTATTGTAATACATAGGCTTATTTCTTTATAAAATCATTCTAACGCCCTTCCTCTTCCAAAAATACCCAGCAGATTCGATATATCCACCGCACGCAATAGTCGAATAACAAACAAACACATACTTATAATAATATTTATTATCGTAATTATCATAATAATAATAAATAATAAAGATATATATATATATAGAAAAAAATAGTGAGAGAGAGAGAGAACATGTTTATGATATTATTATATTATTGTACAAAGTTTAGAAGTACAGGAGGGAAGCGGATTGATGTGAAAGAAACCTTGATATATAATATATATGCATAACTATCAAAAGTTTAAATTTATTTAACGTTTATCTCCGGAAAAGAAAAAAATGTAAAATTATTATACCAACGATATTTGCTGCTCAGGGTTATGCCAGTGTATGCATATAATAAACAGAGCTTGTACATAAAAACGGAGCAGATGACTGGACCGATGCCAATATAAAATAAAGGGCCACCCTAATACCCTATATTATATACATATATAAATATAATATATAGACTATACCCAAACCTAACCCTATAACCAGATAAAATTTGATAAGAGTAAGAGATCAAGTATTTTTCATTTTTTTATTTTTTTTTTATTGTTTTTCGACAGTCTTAATAATACGACCAAAAAAGTAAAAATAAAATAAAATGTAAACATTGATACGGTTTCAATATTTCTCAGATATACGAGATATCTACGCTCGTTATTATTACCATAGCGAGTAGTGAAGCACTATATTTAAACGATTTACTACACACACAGTACATATTATTATGTAATACATGTGAATAATACATTATTAAATATTATATGCCGTATCAATTTTGTCACTGGACAATAGATAATTACATTTTAATCATTAACTTAAAGTAGGTATATTGCACTGAAGTTAGAAACAATTTTTCCATTATATTATATTAAACAATTAAACCATTGTATTTTAATATTTTTCTAAAATGTTTATTATTTATTATAGTTATTATTAAAAAAAATTACACAAAACTTTTATATTATTTTGTATATCTGAATTCTGAACATTCTTTTAAAGTTATAAATATTTTGCTTATTACCTATATAATATACATTCTAACAATCCATTAATTTAACAACCTAACATTTGAACAAGTTACGTACATATTACATATAGGTAACTTTATTTATATAGCTCCATACTAAACATACTCTTCACTTCCCTTTTATTCCTTCAATTCATTTTTGAATAATTCTCGTGTACGTTACATTATAGTATTATACTAAATCAACTTAAGTTCTTGAGTCTTGATATTCTATTTGTTATTAAGTACTATTTGAAGTTGATTTCTGCTCTTATTTACCTTTTAAAAAGATGTGTACGCTTTTCCTCTTTAATATTATCTATTCTAACGAATTTCCTTTTAACTCAAAATTTATGTTCTCTAACCAATTTAAATCCGCTCATATACTAAATTGTTTATTTCTCAGCCATGATAATTTTATGGTTTATGTAGATTCTAACTGTTGTTATGTATTTAAGTATTTTAATTTTATATTAATTACAATTTTCATAACATGTATATTTTAACTACTATAATAATAGTAAATTCATCTGCCATCCACATCTGTCTTATAAATACAATACAATGTAATATAATAATATCATGTATCTCAGTCACATCAGAGTATCAGACACATATTATATCTAATACGTTAAATTATAATAAGTCTAATTTTGTATTACTTGATTATTCACTACTTTTTTTGACTTAATACATAAATACTATACTATACTGTACAATAATTTACTTCTAAATAGTCCTAATGATTCTAAAAATATAGAGTAAAATAATATTTATATTATTATACATAGGTAAATGTATATAATATACTATGAATATACATAATATATATATGTATACTCATAAAGTTATATTTTAACAATAAGATAATTTATAACTGAATCTTACTATGTTAAATTATACTTTAAAAATGACAAGATTATGTGTCTATAATTGATCATATAAATTTAATAATTAAACGATTTAACTTTTGGAATATTATGTTTAATTATTTTTTCTTTATTTTTTTCACTTCATTATACTCAAGCATAATATAATAGTAAGTATAGTATAATATAATTATATAATTATATAATTAATAATAATAATATAATTATAATTATAATAATATAATTATGTATAATTCTCTAAAGCTGTATGTGCAGTACATTAAATTTTATCAATATTTAAGTAATCAAATATTTAGTATAGTTTAGACGCAAATAGGCGCAATACTGTACAATTTATAATATGTAAATGTCGATCATTTTATTATAAGTTTAAAATTTCAGAGTGTATATTTTGTGAAATTATTATATTGCAAATTTAAAATTAATCTATAAAAAAACACTAGAGTGTATAATAAAGACTAAAGAGTAAAGTTACATTATGAAAGTTTTCCATAATTCAAATAAAACTAGACTATATTGTATTGTTTATAACTTTGGGTGATTTAAACTTTCATCGCGTGTATTTAAAATACCGAAAAATATAAATTGTCGTGTGAATTGACTACAATATTTGATATATTTACCATATACTGTATATAGTCCATTCGTCCAACTATATATATTACGTTAAAATAATACGCGAGTATAATTCAGCTCTTAATTCGTGTATAAAGAGAACAATGTAAAATTTTATTTCGAGGCGTCTGATAGTATCAACTATATTCAGCTCATACAATAATACAATAATATTTTAATGCGCGAAATAAGTGCATGCTGATCAAAGTATAACATAATACAGTATAATATAGACTATACAGAAAACGTATATTCATGTATACATAATAATAAAACAAAATCGGTCGAACAATGGCACAATACGAAACTTCAAGACATCCAATGTCATTAAATTAATGTGCTAGCTCAGTTTTAGCGAATGGCAACACACTCGCATAGAGGGTTCGTCGTAATAATAGTATTTCCTTAACGAATTTCGTGACAGCCCATTCACCGGAAACATATTGTACGCCACGAATAAACAGGGTAGTTTCCTCGAGTACACAAGCTAACTTTATAATACTCTACCTATATTATTATATACATTATATATATACAATATATATTCATATATTAATTTATTTATATTGGCATTCGTTTGGCTTAAATATTTATTTTATGTACATAAAAAAAAATACACAAAAACCATAGCTTAAATAAATTCGTAAAATTGTATATACAGTAAACTATATATTAATATATTATACTATATACATTTAAGGTGTAACTTAAAATTCGCATCGACCCTTAAAAGGCCATTTAACTTCTATTGCGTCCTCAGCGATATATTTTATTTAAGCCTTCGCCCTTCAAAAGCATTTGTGACTTTTGAACGTACGCCAAATTATACATCAGCTGATTTTTATCTGTGATAGATTGATTCAATATATACAATAAAGTATAAACGTAATTAGACGTTTTAAAATTGTTAGCAATAACATTATAAATACATGATATTATATATTAAGTATTTTAAATCATAGTTAATACATATAGTTCAATATAATATATAGATGCAAGATGGCTAAAGTCTAATAAAAAGATCTGCAGAGTCCAAACATTATACTAATATTCTAAATTTTATAATTTTTAAAATGTTAACTAATTTTTTGTTGTATTAATTATAATAATTATTATAAATATATTAAATTCATAGGATAACACGGATACATAAAATAAGTATCTTTTATGTAGAGTAGTTTTAGTTTGCGAGGAACATAAGTGATTCACTAAATATTATTTAAAACATATAATAAAATATAAACTTATAGCAGTTTTTTTAATGGACTAAGTTGGATATTTAGACTAGACAAAAAATAATGATTTCAGTTAATTTGTTGTGATTCAAAAAATATATTATTCGTTAGGCCATCACAAGCTTATTCGCATTCATCCATAATACATCAGTAATTGATTTATACCTAATTTAATTATTATTTAAAAATATTAATAATATTATTATTATAAAATATAAAATTGTATTTTATTTGACTTAATTTTTTTGTTGGTCATATGATTATGATGATTTATCAGCTAAAGCCTTTGGTTTAAACATATTTGTCTACCCAATATAGATACTAAATTACATGTTTTATGAATATATATTTTATATGATTTGTCTTAAGCAAAAATTGTTTAACCAAACAATATAAAATAAATAAAAAAAAATGCTGGTATAAATTTATAATATAATATTATATATTATAATAAAATACTTCTAGAAATATTGTCTGACAGACTCGAGTCACTCAAAATCGTTTTTCATCGTATAAAATGATTTATCATTGAATTCAAATTTAATACGTTGTTACAGTGCCTACACTAAATCATAACATACACTCGAGATCTACTTAACAGTCCTATTTTTTTATGATGTTATTTTTTTTTTAATAGTTATTTATTCATAATATCTATGTTTTTCTTATATATTTCATGTTTTTATCTCATAACATCAAATAATATTGTTAAAATATGAAATTATTACAATTACACTTGTATTCAAACACATTTGAAAATATAACATTATTAATTTAACATTATTTGAATTTTTTTTATTATTATTTTTATACTATTAATTTTTTTAAATTTTTTTTATTATTTAGTTATTATGGAAACCGTAAATCAATTATAGAAAAATTGTAAAATACGAAAATTACTAATCATAAAAATTTATGTTTATTAAATACATATTTTGTGACCATAATATTAAGAGTTAAGCTAAAAGTGTTATGAACACTATATAGTGTAAAATAATAAGAATTTTTTAATTAATACATTAATTTTTAAGGCGTTTTCATTAAAGAATATAATTTGCTTTATGGTAAACTATTTGTTGAACATCTTATGCAACATACTAGATAGATATACAGTCCTTTTTTTTTTTAAATATTTTAATTGGATTATTTCGAAAACGAATTTTTCTGAGTGTAAACATATTGTTGTAGCAGGAAACACTTAATAATATTTAGTCATTTTTAATAGTCTTTACCATACGATTACTGTCCGACGTCCGTACTGCAGTGTAAGTATACCACATTAATAGGGTGTCTATTTTGAACGAGTTATTATAAATATAGTTATAATATAAAATAAATTACGTAACGGGAGTTTTATTTCGAATGGTTAAATTTATAATAATAATAATACGCGATTAATTATTGTAAGCAGTAGGTAAAGACGTGTATATACAATATACATATATATATATAATATAAGTATACCTATTATATGCATTATGTTGAGATAACCGACACGTGTCAATTAAAAATATCCAGACCGATATATTATAATTAAATAACTTAATACAATATAAAAATATACAAATTGTATTTAAATTTAGTTAACTACGAAAATAGTACAAAAAATTATTTAAATTGTAGATAATATACAGTATAGCGTTTAAGATATTATTAGTAAAACGTTTTGTTTCAATATTAAATAATCTAGTAATTTTAATAAAATATTTATTAATTTTAATTAATCCCTTATACCTAAATAATATACCTTAGGATACTACAATTAGGCACTTATTTTAGTATTGCTTGCAAAATATTAAGTATTATTAAAAAAAAAATCACTTTATAATACATCTTTACTAAACTTATTAGATTTAGAAACTTCCATCTTCTATCTTTAAAACATTATATTATATACATATAATACATTTTTATTATTTCTTAGATTGTATTCATTTTGTATAATATTTTAATTATTAAGCATAAATTATTATTTATAAAAATTAATATGATATTTTTTTAACGTTAAACGTTAAATGATTGTAACATTATTCTTAAGTAAATATTAAGTAAAAAAAATAGTAAATTCATTACAAGATATCATAATACTATTTTGGCACCTATTGGTAATAAGTTCTTGTTTATTTTATTGTATGCATATAGTATATACCTACTATACTTTACCAAGTTCACCACACAATACTCTTTCGAATAAGTAAATATATAATAGTTTAATTTGTCATTTAACTGATAAATAAATAATTACTATTGTTGTGTACATTTTGTAGTATTTAGCGATATTGAAATAACAAAAATATAAATGTTTAATAAGTATTCCAATCACAATTATTAAATCAACAGTTATTTAAACTGTATCAAAATATACGAATTACGAGTATATTTATACTTTTATTTGTGGTTTGCAACTAATATTTTTAGATTTTCATTCATATATTTTAAGTTTCGAATTTTTATTAGTGTTACTGGGATTAGTATATATTATCCATCCATCCATCAACTCTAGAGATCTAAGAAGGTGAGTAAATTACTATTATTTAATATTATACACCTATAAATTATATTATTAAACATTTTACACATTTAATCTCTTTTGAGTTGCATGGTAAATGTTTTCAGGAGTTCTGGTTCTTAAAAAAGAAAGCTATGAAAAATTGAGTTTTTACTGTTAAACATTATCGTTAAGACGAAACGGGTACAGTTTATTGCCTAAATACAGCTGTTAGAGAAGTTGGCTAAATCTTTGAATTATCCAATCCTTTAGTAACGAATTGTACTGAATAAAATCACTAAAATCCAATTGAAAAACCAAAATGAACGTATGTGGCATATGAATCGAATTTAATTCGTAATTATCTTTAGTATTGTAATTTATTGTATAATAAAGTAATTAGATAATGTAATATAAAAGTTATTAATTATTAATATTATTTTAAAACCTAAGTATAATATTATATAATATTGTAAAATGGAATTTATTGTCAATAAAAATATAAATAATCAAGACAAATTTTAGAATTAAAACAAATGTAGTTCCATACCATAAATAATATAATTTACATTGTAACAAAGTAATGCTATTAAAAATTACTTGTACCATTTTTTTATCTGTTAAAACTTAAAACAAACTATTTCAAACTTATACACACCGGTCTACAGGTTTATGGATGAAACCAGAATAGTAGATAGAAACTAAAAAGGAAGTTTATGATCTGTGTTATTTCTATTTTAGGATAATATGTTGATTGTTATAATAATATTATGCTTACTTATATTATGTAAAATGAAAAAAAAATAAAAAAGATTCAAATAGGCATTCTACATATTCTACATTAACCTTACATTATTGATAAATTTCGATTATCGGAGGAATACAGTAAAAATACCGTATCGATGGGTTATATACATTGAAGAATAATGGATATTATTTAGTTATTGTTTTTCAATGATTTTCAAGTAATGAATAAGTGTGTTTGTCTCCTAAAAATTTCGTGGGTTTACTATGGAACCGCTCGTTTAAACTGTATTAGAGCACATCATAAATAAGTTGAATAAGTAATATTTATTCAGTTTCCTAGACACACTATTATATTATGTAGGTTTTAGGTAGGTACGACAGCAAAAAGTCTTAATCACGTTCGTGTAACATTAATTATTATAATAAGCGTGCGGCCATCGTGTATTATATTTAATAGTTATTATGTTTGTTAACAGTTTAATTACAATTTACAGATGACTCCCGGAAGCGCCGACAACGCCTATATCGCAGACACCTTAAAGAAATAGTACTTAAGCGAATTACTTGTCTTTTTTTTATAGGCTCTGTGGCGGCAGCCGCAAACGCGAAGCGGACGACCGCACAAGACGATCGAGCGTTACCTGCTTAAATATGTATTCGTTTATAATTATATGATACATTAAATTAATATAAAATTAAACTATAAAGAAACATTTAGTACATTTTATACGATCTACATCGTGGTTTACAAGAGTTTTTTTTATTATTATTATCATTATTATTATTAGAACTTAGAAATAAAGGCCTCAATTTATAAGTCATTAGTCTATATTTACAATAGAAATACTATTTTAACTTAACTGACGAAGGCTTATGATATTACTTTAAATTGAGTATATATTACAATGGTAATATCATAATATTATACTTTAGTATCTATCAAGTATCAATACTAATGTTAAAAAAATAACTGGTTTCCCAAGTGTTTCCTAACGTGAAGGATTTTGGGCAATATAGAACAATATATTGTTCTGTATGAACTACGTTTGATGCAGTTTGATTTTCTTTTGTGCTTAATTATATAGATGCGAGTAAGTTTTGTTTGTTCAATTCTTGTTTTAGTGGCCGTATTACTCGTCGAGATATTATATTGGTAGGGATATATCATTTTTTTTATACACATTTTTAATTTCCTTGAGTTTGTTTATGGTTGGTAGTCAATAGTTTGTCATATCTCAACAGTTTCTCACATATTCTTAAAGTGTATATTTTATGCTACGTTTACATTTATTTAGAATATTTTTTGTCATTTTTTAGCTCATTAATATACGAGTCTTTTTTTAAATTACATCCTAACGAATAAAATTAATATACCCAATTGTATTAATATTCTATTAACGCGTACCTACTTGTTAATTGTGTGAACAAAACACATAGATCCTATGATATGAAAATTTGTGGTTTTACAAAATTGACGTGATTTATAAACTTGTATAATATATTTAAATCGTGTTAAGGCCATGTTGTTTTATTTTATCGTTGTCCACGGGGTTACAACAATAAATAGGCAAGTACTCGAAATCGAGTAAATTACAATTGCGCGTGTTTAGAGTTCAAACTATTTTGAATGTTTGTTTTTATTATTAGATCGCGCGTAGTTACCACGGGTAAGACATTTTACACAACTAAAAACAAAAATGTAATCGTTAAAAAGGTTGGGGGAAAATAGTATATTATATTATTAGCTAATTTACTAATAATCATCATAAACTTATTTTAAAAGAAATATAATAAGTAACAATATCAAAAAATTTGTAAATTATTAGAAAAAAGTACAGACACTATTATACGTAGGTATGCTATAATATATAAAAACGACATCGGTTACAGGCACTGCGAGAAATCGGTTAGTGTTATAACTAGGGATTAATTTTAGGTATAGAGAAACGAGAAGCTGTTTTTGAGGGAGTAGCTAGTATTTTTTTTAATTGCATTGTAAATCATAATTTCTATAGCCCTATTAAACATCGAAAGTGATCTTACTTTTACCATCCATTATGATAATAATAATAATAATTTTCCTAGTCCAAGAAGAAAATTTAAATTTTTAAATTTTTAATCTAATTTTGGTACAAAAACAGTTTTTTTTAAACTAATGCATATTTTTTTATCGCTTCTGGACGGAAAATCACTAAATATGACGACTGCCTTTGATTACCGAAATAATTTTTGCGGTAAGGTAGAAATATTTCATACACGTGTATAAATTATTTGCGCGTAAAAATGGATGAAACGAACCCATTGTTGTTAAATGGCCGTTATAAGCAGTTTCTACACTGTAGTTGTGTGAACCGCGCTTTCATGCATCCGTCGTCATCGTCGTCGAAACCGTAAGAAAATACTGCGCGGCGGCCTACTACACACGTTCAGCTAGTCCGCCGGCACAGATCCCGCGCGACGACCGTTTGACGTTGATTGATCGATCGCCGCCGCCTGCTCATCGCTACGCCGTTGCACAGCCGGACGACAGTCCGCGCGTATATACGTTATATCTACTCGGCTATCGAACAATATTGAGCTCGATTGTATACGTTTTAAGTGAACAATTGCAAACACTGCTGCTTCGGATCTAAGAGCTGTGCTCACACTCGGGAGGAAAAACATATAATAAGTATATTATACGATTTATAGGTCATGACGTACTATAGTGAGTGTACTATCCCGGTTCGGGACTATTAAATTTGGCCCCAGGGCGATGGACATCCCAAATACTCAGTCCTCGTGAAGCCCCAACGACGAACTAATTAAATACATATCCATACGCGCGACGCGCTCAGTACAGTCGAAGATTTGAACGTTGCAGCAGCGTGACATTTGAATACATAATAATATGATTTTGTAATATTACCATATTTTTTCAATACATCCATTGTATTGTATATACGTATCGTAGATACCTATATATAAGCATACGCAAAATAAAAACCAATGTATAAATTATATTAATGTTATCCACAATATTGTGTGTAGGACAGAGTGTATACTGTGTAGGTACAATATAATATAATATAATATTATGCAATCAGTTATGTAGTTTGAATTAAAGAAAAATAAAGGCTGAAATTAAAATATTTAAATTATGAGAAGTGTTTGAAGTATATATTTTAGTTTCGGTAGGCAGTACTTAACAATGTTTTGAAAAAATTAAAATTTTAAAATTATAAAAATGCCAATGATTTTTGAGTCAACAAAATATTAAGTCCCTAATCGATTTAATTTTAACATCACAATTCACGATATAGAATGCGTCTCTTTGCGCCATCTTGTACGTATTTCAATCTTGATTTTATGGGTTGTACCTATATTATATTCGTGGTTTAATCTTTAATTGAAACGTATTGTATGGAAAAAAAATTATGTAGCAGTAAGTTTAAAGGTGTTTTATTGGCCTTAGAGACACAATACCATTTGAGTTCACTATAAAGTATAATTGGTCCATTATTTTTTATAGTGACGACTTTAAGAATATAGAAATAAAAAGCCAAGGTAATGCAAATTGGGTGATTGTATTTAAACAATAAAAATAATTTTCAACTCTGTCGGTATCTTTTAAAAACGGAAATTCAACTTTTATGTTGGGAGTAAATACAAATAAATTCTTTTAGGTATTTTAATTTTAATTTAATATTTTAGTTACCGAGGTTCCACTTTCACTGTATATAATATTACGTTGATGATTGTTGTAACAAGACTAATGAAATGAAAACATAAAAATTATCAATTTCAATATCAAATTTTATTTTGAAATTTAATTTAAGATAACACAACTATCGCCGCTTGACATGAAGATAAATTATAATATAAATAAATTACGTATTTTTCCCGATATCGATTCTATTGTGGTTATTATTGAAACAGTAAATAATATTTTTGTCAACAATTTTATTTCAATAAAAATTAAAATATTATGTAAATATATAATGTATAATACATGTTTATTTAAAAAAAAATAGTACTAATTATAGTATCGAAAAAAAACATCAAAACAAAAAGCTTACTGAAAGAATTGAAAGAAGTTTGTCAGGATACAAAGATGGAATAAAGGAGAATCCAGTATACAACGGTACAGGCCACCATTAGGTTAAGGTAAATTATAATATTTATGTATAATATTCTTGAGGATTTAATTTATTTATTCATATTTAGAAGATAACAAATATATTTAATTGGTAATATTAATAATAAAAATATATTATCAATTGTGTACCAACCACATATTATATTTGGTATATTTTAAATATGAATAAATAGATTAATATCTTCATGAATAATACCGCCATGTGAAAATATTATTATTTAACCTATATAGTCACTTTAATTATTAAAATATTTAATACTTACAATAGAACAATAATTATTTTAATATTAAAGTACAAAAATATTATCATGCATTAATAATAAATTGTGTTCGTGATGGATCAAATTATTTCACTTACCGATTATGTTCAAAACTAATTACTATTATAGTCTTATATCAAATTATAAATGTCTTTCACTAAAGTGTCCCATTTCAAGTTTTAGCTAAATGAAAGTTTTGACAAATTTGTTTGCCCGGAAACTGCATGGAATGACAAACGCCGTGTTGCGTCTTCGACATAAATATCATATGGCTTAAAATATAAGTACCTATATGCCATACTATTCATAATAACTAGCATAAATGCATGATTACCTAAAGTGGTTATTTCGTGACTAGGAGACTTAACGTGTATATTTTTAAAATACATAGGTACAACACGTCAGTTAAATATTTTACTATTAATAATTAAATTTAATATAATATATAACATACGATTTAAAATCGAACACGTTGTAAGTATGATGTATTGATATATCTAATATCTATATTCTATATAGTATGTGTATGGTTATATTTTATAGTTAGTCCATTATATTAACTCGGTACTATTACTTTAATATGTATACATATAGATATGTTATACACATTATGTATTTATAGTATACACTTTGGAAAACAGACAACATAAGACCGCGTGTGGGGGCGAAACATAGGTATACATATGTATTGCCAAGCAAACGCCCAATCACGAAAACGCCATTTGTTGTATTGGTAAAAACCGATTATAGGTACGTATAATTTTCCCGTCAGCTAACATGAATATATACCACAAACCATATTAATCAGTTTCGTTTTCAAAACTTATATAATACAAACTATAGCTACACACAGTGATTCGCACCAAGCACGCTCACCCTTTTTTTTTCTTCAACAATATAGTTATTCAAAATTTGAGTGTTGAAATTTTTAAACAATGTACTTAGTCTAAAGATCATTAATTATTATCAAATACTTGAAATTTTTTATAATATTATAGAATGTATTGTAGAGATACGAATTTCTGTTTTTAAAAATAATTGTCATCCCTATTCTTCTATTATAAATTATTTGGCATTATCTGAGAATGTTAACCTAATATACGTGTAATAAAATTCGAACAAGTAGTTGAGTTATTTAAATTAGTGTACTAAGAATAATAGATCCATATTATGGATTCCATACTAATGGGTAATAATTATTCGAGCAATTTAACAATTTATATTAATCTATTAATATTTATAAAAACTGTTCTGCAAGTAAAATAAATACTAGATTCGATATGAAATTGGTTTTATATTTTTGTAAAATAATTTTCAAAGAAAATGTATTATCATTAATGTTATTAATATAAACATTTTGATGTTGACTGAAAAATGTACTCATCTAAATTTTGAATTAGATATAACTACATTTTAAAAAAATTTTCCACTTAATAATTTTTTATAAAGAGAGTTCTATTTGAAAAACGGTAGTTTCTATCTCTAAAGGACACTTCTTAAGCAATAAAAAAAAAATCTCAAAAATTTAAAGTATATTTAAAAATTTCAATTATTTGTATTTTTTAATTAAAAATGTGAACATATTTGGTGAATCACTCTATATAATGTACAATGTACATACTATGTAGGTATATGCCATATGAATGGTATAGGTACCTACTATTATACTTATTCCGTATTCGACTTATTATTCTCCCATTTATACCAGAAACATATCATTTCCAGCTCAAGTCCCAACCAAGGTCCAAGATTAACATATATAAACTTTTATGACATATGTACAGCTGATATTTGTATTGAATATAAAATATCATAATATTTTAAACTATTTGCAATATACTCACATAGCAGTATAACACATAATAATAAGATAGTGACGGGTCTTCACGAGAGTTTATTTTGTAATACGAAATCCCACTTGAACGGCGGCGTGGCAGTGGTGGTGGCATTATGATTGACAACTTGTCAACCTCAAAATAAACGGAAAAGTTAAACGAATTTATTTTGTGTCAAAACCGATAAAAATATAGTAAATAATATCACACTCTAATACTGTAGGTATAATACTATATAAATATATAATAATAATAATATTGTACGTACAATGTACATATAGGTACTACAATAGTATGTACCGCGGCCGACACACTACGTGACGAAATTATATTATTTTTACTCTCATTATTTCGTTTGCGGCATAGGCACATTTTTAATGGTATATTGTACACAGATATGGTTTCGTAGATTCACAACGTTACAAACTTACAACTAATAATATTAATAACAATAAATTTCATCAAAGCACACTCACACACACACACACACACACACACACACACACACACACACACGTACACCTATATTACATTGCACATATACCAGGACGATAAGACTATTAGTCGAGTCCATAATAGCAATATATTATTATATTATTACAATGAAATATTAAAAATCACCGCCGCCACGGACTTCATTCATGTCGTTGTTATTTCCATTCAACAAAACGTCGACCGCGCCGCACGCATTCTTTGCTTTTTCTCATCACCGTCGTATAATATTATTATCGTCACTCCTTCACGGTACCGCCATGCCGCAACAGTAGTCCTGTGGATCTTCTTGTATGGTCCAATATAACTACGACAGCACGATTCGTATTACGAACATGGTATACTACACATAGCCATGGGTGGTCAGATTTGGGGGAGGGGGTGGGGATGAATGAATTACGATACAATAATATTATACCTACCCTCGTTGGCTTATTTTAAATTGATTAATGTGACTTAACACGTTAGATGAATCTTTATTATAAGTCATTGAATGAACTACGCATATTATAATTTATAAGTGAAACTCTTTTTATAATCTCATAATTTATTTAAATTAGCTATCGATGTAGTGTAGATGCTCTTGTTATTATCTGATATGCGTTTTAATAGTTTCCAGTTTTTTACGACAAATAATTTATTTATTTACTCTTACTCATCATACTTCTAAACTATAAAATTTGACATTAAATACAATTATTATTTTTATATAGTATGTTTGTTTTTTATCTAATAGCTTAGTTTATGCAATATTCATAGTTTGTCTTTAGTACAAAAAAACGTACACTATTCATATTAAATTAAATTAATAGCTAACAGAATTAATTATATATTTTTGTTTATTTTATAATACTTCTAAGTACCTCTTCATTTCACGAATATCCTAGCAAGGTCTTTAAAGGTTCAAATAATGCCAAAAATATTTAAAAATATTCAATAGTAATTATTAAGTATTTGCGTTTCTAAAACAAAAAACAAAATTATTAATTGATTGTCGACGACAATATATTATATAGGTATGTAAAAATTATAGTTATCAATACTACAAAAATGAATGATTATAATATATTTTTTTGAATCTTATAAACCAACCGTTGTTATTGTACTTTCAATAAAATTTTAATGATATAAAATAAAATTGTTCAAAATACTAAAAATCATAAAAATAATAATTTACGTACGATGACATCGTAAGAGTGTTTCAGTAGTTTATTAGTTATTATATTTTTCATTAAAAATAAGCAGACATGACTATATGCAATAAAGAAAACGTCGGCAACAAGTTAGATAAATATTTAATGAAACCTCGAAGAATCGCATTTACCTAAGTATTGAGAGCTTCTAGTATCGCTATAATTATTTATTTATTATTATAATTTAATTTCCATGTTTGAGCAAACTTCCATCTGGCAAAGGCTTAAGGACCAATAACAAGTTCCACGTTATATGCCAATATTATATCATCGTAGAACCATGTACCCGCGCATAAGAACCTAAAAAATATCGTATGACGTATATTACGATAAATAAACGTTTCTGGCTCTCCCCTCTCCATCCCACGACGAGAAAGTAACAATTCGTGGTACAAATATATAGGTGTGCTCAAAAAACGAATTTAATAATAATACAATATCAACGACGAAATACGAGATTATAATATGTGTGCATGTAATATTATAATTTAAATTATAATATATCTACATATATATATTTATATTAATATAATGCGCTGATGAGCTGGTTCGTCGTGCGATTCGGTCGCTGTGCTCACTTGACCGGTTAATACTTTTGGGCGTTTTTTAAATAAATTTTTTTTCCGTTTCACACAAATCTCACACCTCGACGCGTCGGCGTCCACTCCCGCGGCTCTTTGCGTCCATTAAAATCATTATCGTCGCGTCGCAGGCATCATTTTATTATTATTATTATTACTATTATTATTACTATTATACTCGAGTACCTATATACATAATATTACACGCGTTCCGTCCGCCGTGTAATCTTAAACATTTTCATATACCTAAACGCGCGTTCTCTATAACCTACGACCGTCGCTTCGCGGGTTTTCTTTTCCGCCGCGCCGCCGCTCCGATGAATAATTGAGCAATACACGGCACGAATTCTATATATATTTATATATACGTATATATTATTATATACGCGTACCTACATATCGACGTAGCTGCGAGCCCCGTGTACACGATGTGCAGTGTAGGTGTACCCATGTAACTTGTAAGTACATGTGTATGTGTATGTATGTATGTATGTGCACGTCTATACACGCCGGACAAATTGAATTATTATTGACCCGCCGAGGTGCTCACTCCGTGTGTGTGAATGTGTGTGTGTATGTGTGTGAAACAATGAGCCCATTAGCAGTCCGTCGTAACCGCGTGCATGTATATATGTACATGTATATTATTATACCTGCGTATGTAATAACTTACATTATATAGGTATATCGTATCGTTATAATAATATAAGCGTCTAATACATATATATATATAGTGCGCTCGCGTTGCTTCCATGCCCGTCGGTACCGCCGACGACTTCACCCAGCGACGTGCCCGTCTGTATAATATTATTATATATATATATTTTATAATATACCTCGCTGCACTCTTTGAACTGGACCGCCTCGCGCGACCGTTCCCCGTACATATTATTACATTTTCGTACACCTTCATACACGCAGTAGGTACATAATAATATGTACGTATACGTATATACGTATATAGGAGGCACCTATACCGTGTACGCACAGGTACGACTGGGCGCTGTTTTCGTGGTCGTCGTCGTCGGATTTTTATTTTAGTAGCCGCGTGAGATTTCTGGTTTTCGACTCGTCTGTTCCATTACACGCGTATTATTATTACGCGTATATAGGTACATACGGCACCTGTATAATAATATTATTATACCGCGCGCACCACCACTCTTCCACTGCGCGCGCGGTGCACTTACACACAACATTATTGTATTACATGTACCTATATACGTGTATTTTTTTTTATCGTATTGCGTTATGCACCTACCTATAGGCGCGCGTGCAGTGTACGCCATAGTAGTACGGTATTACGGATATACACACATACATGCACAGTATAAACTATGTAATATTACAGTGTAGGGTGGAGCCCTGAAAAATGATAGCCCGTGTCCACGTCCCGTTTCACAACGACGACGGTATAATAACAATAATTATTGCGCGTACGCACGCACACTGCGAGACCGCTTGCAATGGTGTGCGATGCGTTTTCTGTTTTCGTGTTCGTACGCATAGTCTACGTGTGCCGCGGCGTACATAGGTAGGCACCTCTATCATACATAACAGTGGCTGGGTCTCGTGTGACGCCATTTTAGATATCTCGTTTCCTCTCGGCCGCCCACACGTGCATACGCAACACACATGTACACAATATTTCGTACATATATATATAGGCACCTGCGGTAATGGTACCTAACTACATCGTGTATGCGCCGTATATAATATATTATAATACGTTCAGCACGATGGCATGCTAATATTATGACGTGTATGCGCGCATGATATAATATTATATAGTCAACCGTACACGCGTAGTCACAGCACATTAATATGTACACATATAATAATATATTACACACGATTACGACCCAGTGATGTCAACGACGAATTAATTGTAAAAACATTCGGTCGAATTCGTATACATACTATAACGGCCGTATTGTGTTGTGTGATTGCGTTAACCGCATTATACATTATGCATTTAAACCCATCGGCCATCACCTATACGCGTATCTGAGCGTATTGTAATAGATAGGACAACTCGCCATTTATAAATAAGCATAATATACAAGCTTGCAGAGGCTGTAGAGGGTCTGCAGCAGAAATTCTTCAGAACCGCACGCATCATCCGACGATACTGCAACCATCGTGTGCAGTGGCGCTGCACTTCTAAACGTGGACTCGAGCCAAATGATAATGCATATTATTTACAAAAGTTCGCATGCGTTCTACATTTTTATCCCGTATAGAAGAACAATCTGTAAATGTTTAATTTGTTGATACTCCCGAAGGAAATATCGATACCACAATGCAATTAATTAATATGACGTAGGTATTACACGTCATTATACACATTGTCCTAAAGTCTAAACTACACAAATAAGTATTCATATATCCCCCTAATTGTCATTAAGTTATCATACCATATTCTGTTATACATTTTCAATCACAGCCGTTTGGGTCTCGTCGACATTTTTACAAAAAAATCGTCAAGGCGCTACGCCAATTGGCCCCGTGTACATATTACTTCTCATTAAAAACATATAAAGGTCAATATTCAATACCAGTCAAACTGCAGCGTGTAATGTTTTCGGCGGAACGCAGGTTATTACGTCGTATTATTTCGAATGTCATCGAACGCGCGTATATATATATATATACGTATATCATATTGCCGTGGAAAATCAGACTGGCGCGTACATATTTTAACATTATATTTACATTTGGCACTGACTACACATGAATAAACCAATAAGACCGAGAATAAATATATGACGGTTGTTATTATCCTAAAACCGTGAAAGTTTTCGCGGAACTTTGACGGTATGTTTAAAAGTTTTGTAAGAGGTTTCAAAGCATCCCAGCGTGCCGTGCAATATGCGAATATACCCCCATAATACGTATATATGTATAATATATAAGCATATTAAGCACGCGGTCAATATATTATACTTCGTGTACAAGACACGCTCTACTATCGCATACACTTTCGCGTATAAAATAATAATATTATTTTATATTCTATCAGCTATCGCGGTGTTGTGTAACACTAACTAAAACAGATATGAGTATATGTGTATATTATTTAAGTAAATTTTACAAGTGTAATTATGTAATACATATTATAACACAATGTATACTTCGTAGTCAAAAATCATAAATCGTTTATATAAATAAATTGACGATGAGCTAAAAACCTTTTTTTTTATGTGTGTCTGTGTTCATGCCATGCCACTGAATGATATTGTCTTACTTATTTTGTTTTTTATTTATTTATTTTTTACATTGTACACTTACAACACTTTGTTTTTTCTTTCTTTTGACTATTATAGATATAAAGGTAGACATTATACAGGTACCGTAACTCATTAGAGTTAAACTATACAATCCAAGTCAACATGATTTTCAGAAAGTTATTTTATTAGGTACACCTCTACCTATATGTACATCAAAATACGTCGAAAACATTTATTAATTATATTGCAAAATATTTTTTCGTCAACAATATTGTAAGAGTTATGTTTAGAAATTATAGCGCGTACGTAACGTTCTTTGCACTCACAAGGCCTTCTTGACCACGTTTCACTTAGATGTAGGTATTGCCCGAAAACTGTAAAAATAATATTACACAACGACAACGCTATATTCGATAGTAGGTAGAGTTTGGTATGCGAGTGTACACACTTGTTATATATAAGTATATAATATATGGGTCACAACTTTGGTGTCCGTTGTAGCACAAATGACTTTTAAAAGTATCATATTTTCAACCCTGACATATATAATAATATATATAGTAGGTAGGTATGTACACACGGGATAAAAGTTTTGTTATTCAGTATTTATTAGAAATAATTATTTTTTTAAACTCGAATTAAATGTGTATCACAAGGTTATCTATTATTATTATTATTTGAAAATTTAAGATATTGTATATTTGTATGATGCTTAATCAAGAAATTTGGAAGATTAAATAAATGTAGTCAAATCTATAGTAATTTTTATGTCATACAGTATTTATTTTTTATTTTTAATAAGAACAAATTACATTTTTTTAAATGTAAAATCAATCAATCGTTATCATTTATCTTACATAAAGAAACAATATTTCACAAGAAAATCTATACATTTGAAAAAATTAATTAGAATATTATATATAAAATAATTTAAACCGTACCGTACAGCGTTCACGGCCCTATATTAATGCTGAAACGTACAAAGAATATTCTACCACACTAACGTTTTATACCGTCAGTTATTACGGTGCATTTGACATAGTATAATATTATAATAATAATAATAATAATGATGATATTAAACGTGTATTTTAGTGTGTACATTTAACCGGAAAAAAAAAATCACATATACACACACATGTGCAGGTGTCATGGGGTCGTGAGTAGAAGGCATTCGATACGACAACTTACTGTATGCAGGATATATATACACGAGTAGAACGTGCACGTAAAATGACGTAGCATTTTAGGAAAAACGTGTGACGAAAACGGTTGTCGGTGTGGGGCAGGCGGTGTCGTATATTATATAATATATTCTATGGTCCCACGCATATAATGGAAGAATAAGACGTGAAAAGTGTGTTTTAATGCTTTTATCGCGCGCGCGATCTGCGCGACCTTTTAACGCGCGCTTTACGCAATGTATCAATGTGTATACATACGATAAAAACCAACGATAGTGTAAAAATATAAAATAAATAGATACGTAGTGTTCCAAGCCAGCAGTGTAATCGAAGCAAGTACTTATTACGGATCGATGGAAAAAGGGGTTGTCTGAGGTTATTGTATTTAAGTATAGGCATATCAGACTTGTCTGTTGTGTGACTATAGTGTGAGATATTTTAAGTATTACATTTATCCGTTTGTCTAAGCAACTTTTAATCGAAAATTTCTCGTCTATACACCGGCCACTAAATAGCAACTATTATACGTAGTTAGTTAAAGAAATAAATAAAATACTCAGTTTGGGGTAAATAGAATAACACTGGCACAAATACCAAAACAATTTTTAATTTTTTTAACTGATTAATTCATACGTTCAGGGTCTTTGTTTATGTAGAAATCTTCTGGGCAGGAAATTAATGAGGATTATTAAATTAATATTACGCTTTACGCACTACCTCTTTAAATACACTTTTCATTTAAAGATTTTCATAAACATCTGAAGTTCAATTATTAAACAAGCTAGATACCCATTCAAATGAAAAATAACTATTTTAGTTATTTTTTTATAATTCAAAAATTACAAGACTTGAAATACCTATAAATAAATGCTGACTCAGCGTTATAGTTCAAAACTATTTTTTTGTGCAATGATTTATCATTGAATTAAAATTGAATACGTTTATTATTCAATGATGACAATTGTCATTGGCGACATCATAAACTTATACTTTACATACCTATTATACCATATATATAAATATAATAATATAATAATATACCTAAGTTTATTAAATTAATTAATTAAAAAAATGAAAATAGGTTGTATCTCATTCATTAGGAATAATAGGAATAGATTTTTAAATTAAAAATTAAAACACTAAATACAACTAACTGACCAAAAAACAAACAAACAAACAAATAGCCTTATTAGGTAATTGGGTACATAAATTTAGACACGCAAATATGTGCAAAATAAATATATTAGTGACTAGTGTATATCATTTTATTATGAAAGCAATTTCCCACGGGCTATGTTGGGTAATACATTAGAGACAGCGGGTGAGCGTGTGTATTTGTTTGCATTGTTTTATATTAAATTTTCAAAACCAACTAATAAAATATCGTTATAACATTAAGTTTATGTTATTTTAAAAGTATTAATTATAGTTTGTTAAAATAAAACATACAACATTTAATTTAAAAAAAAGTTTTTAGTAGTTTATATACAATTAATTGATGTAAATTTTATGGCTCATATAATAATCAATCTAACTACCAATATTTTATTTAATCTGAACAATTATTTTGATATTTCATCTTCATTTATTAACTATCGTTATTAACAGTGATGACATATTATAATGATATAATATAGTATTGTTGCATTAAAATCAATCGAGAAGTAATTAGAAAACTATGTGCAAATATGTATACGAGGACATTATTCAGAGGACTTGGACAATATTTTTTGTTGAATCAACTACAATTTTCTATGCATACTGATTATATAATAATATATACCTTAAATTTACTACTGTACAATATACAAATAATTAAGGTGCTAAACACACGACCATCAAAATCAGCTAACACCACTAATTTATTCATAGGTACTATCTTTATAAAACACTACATAAATCCTATTTACCAGCTGCTTAAAAATATACTATAGGTAGCTTATTTATAGTCTATAGATTACAAAACTTTCTTAATAGTCAGATAACATCAACTATGTGTATGAAGGCTTCATGTTAGCCACCTCATTTACATAATATTATTATAATACGTATTTATGTATATTTACCACAAGTAAGTATTGCGGAAATCGGTATAATTTAGTTTGAAGAAAATTTCTAAAAACTATTAAATACCTATATAATATTTAACCTGTCATACCTATTGGTACCTATAAATTATATTATACTATCGGCATCATTATTTTACGCACGCATAGGCCTGGGTATGAAGATATTTATTTAGATTATAATACTGAACTCTGTGTGTATTATGTTTATAATATACTTCAGTTATACGCGGTCAATATGCGCCTTCGGGCGCTGGTTGTTTGGATAAAAGTTTTACCGTAAAACGATTCTCCGCACTTCCAATGACAACGTCTTGACAAAAGGGGGTCGGGTGGCGATGGACAGTGAGCTAGCACGAGTGTGCGTGTGTTTGTAGACTTGACGTGCACTATAGTGGAGAGAAGAGAGGAGATATGTCTCGGTATCTCGATGTGCGAGACGGAGTGGCGATGGCGATGTGTCGATGACGGAGGGAGAAGAGTTGTCGGGAGAAGAATAAAAAAAAAAAAACGTATACTATAGTTTCGACTGAGGATATATATATATATATATACAAGTATACAAGTATAGCTAGTGCACTCCTCTCTACGCGCGTGGCGATTATATAAAACGAGGGAAACGGAAAAAGAAATTAGAACTGTAATCCTGCTGCGACTATATATGTATATAGTATATACATTGTAGCGGATATAGTGGTAGTGTAAAGGTATATGATATATATCCGTAGGTATATATATATATATACATAGCAGTGTGTTTCTAAAAGTCTTCCGTTCGGAAAGAACCGTCGATCGAACGCTACTATATATATATAAGTATAGTCGGTGGATAGGGACGACTACGTAGATTGCGACGCACGCGGGTGACCGTTTTTTTCTTTCTTTTTTTTCGTTTCCTTTTTTTCCGATTTCAACCCCCTCACCACTTTCACCATGACGCCACCGCCCACCGTATCGAATCTACTCGGCGACGCATCCGCGTTGTTCTCCTCGTCCGTCCCGACTGCAGGGCAGAAAGTCGCGGTGACGAGCAGGAAGCGAAGAAGAGAGCTGGAAGACATTGTTTTCCACTCTTACAGATTTCCCCTCAGACTTGATTGACAACCGAGATACCGTTTACATATTATAACGTATATAGAACGTATATATACGTACACAGTATAATATATAGTGCGTTGTATATACGTAAAATATATATATATATACATTGTGTGTATACCACGTTTACCGCGTTAACCATAGTACTCCTATAAGTACTATGTTATATTGCTATACAGGCCGTATGTCCGTAGAAGTATACAGAATACATAATATTACACTTTAGATTTGTACATGATACCTAAAAATATTTTCATCACGGATTCGATAAAGTGTATAATATAATTGCTTATATAATTTTTACCATGTTATTAGTCTATAGTCTTAGTTATTTTTCACTATTTGTATTTATAGTTAGTATAGGTATCCAGTTAGCATTCATTAAAAAATAGTGAAAGGTACCTAAGTTGTTAAAAATAGAGCAAATGGCCTGTTACATCGTAAAAAAGTTCCAAAAATAAAACATTTACTTTATGAACTTATCGTACACATGTTCATCCCATTTCCGACTGCCGTCACTGAAATAATTATAAAAAAGCAATTCATTATTAAGTGTATCTATCGCACAGTTGTGTTTTTATGCGTAACTTTAGAGACTCTTAGACAGCCAATTTAAACGGTTGTGTAATGTAAATAATGAATATATATACATAGATACCAATGCGTTATCGTATTTCTACAGTACGGTGAATAATATGAATATTTATATTATGGGGTCATATACCCATGCAAAGAACAAGTGATCGGAAAAATAACGAAATAAACATCGTTTAAAAAAACCCTTAAAAGTTATATTTAAGTGGCAGAAGTAATGTGTGGCGGTGGAGCGACGACGACGACGAAACGCTGTGAAACGGGATAAAATTACTTTTTGTCCGTTTTGAACGGACGCCAAGGGAGTCGGAAACTTTTCTTTTTTTTTTCATACTTCAACGGTTTGCAGTTTATTCGTTTTTAACTGATCCGTATTGTACACGTTATTATTGTCATGGCTTAAGATTACATGATGTACAAATTCGATTTAGATAACATAAATTATTTATAACATAACATAATATATAGATAAATCAAATATTAAAAAAATAACTACAACACGTCATGTAGTTACTAGCTGTATACTTCTAATTGATAGATCAATATATTATGTATATAAGTTATAGAATGATTTTTTTTTTTAATCAAACACTTTTAATTTAATTTCAAGTCATTATTACTCATAATAAAACAACATTTTTAAAAAAAGTCCATTTTTATTATTATAATTATTTTATGTTTTTTTCTTCTTGTATGACGGTATATTTAGTTTAATTTTGTGTTTTAAAGCATAATACCTACTTTTCTAACAATTAAAGTAAAATAAAAATAAAATTATATTTTGAATAAATAGTTAATTTGTTAAGTCTTTTAAGTTTTGAAACAAACTCTAGTTATCACTTCTCCGACAACATACATTGCAAAAATATACCCAATTATTATAGGTACTCTCAAAAATGTACCATACATAGTTGATAGTTCTTATATTAAAAAAAGATCAAATTATACTCAATGTATTTTATTTTTTTAATAATTTATGATGAAATTTCAATTAATTTTCATAATTTATTAAAAGAACCTATTAAACAATTTAATTTATTATTCCTACAGACTGTTATATTATGTACCTATTCGCGATTCGAATATTTAAAAATACATTTTACATATTATTTTAATATCTTCAAAGATAAACTTTGAATCATTTACTAATTCTGATCATTATTAAATAATTTTTAATATTCATAAATGTTTCAAGTTTATTATTATACTTCTTTTTTATAATTAACTGAATACAAATCAATAACTTTTTAGTTTAAGCGATTTGATTTGATATAACTCTATCGCCATTACGATGCTATAATTTCTTATAACTTGTAAGAAAATATAAATTAAATTAAATTAAAATACGATGCGAAAAGTACCGAACATATAATATTATTTTCTAATCTATACAGAATCTCTGATGTTTCGGTATACTGATTATTTATGTCTAATGTGGAAACAATACAAGAATCGCTTACTCATAGTCTGTATACATATTACATAGTAATATATAAATACGAGTTTGTACAGTATAATGCTATTACTGTGAATTGCTCTTTTCTTAATAGTTTCCGAAAAACTGGCAGAGAATTAAATTTTATAAATAATTTGGAAATCGTCCATATTATTACTGTGCATATCAT
This sequence comes from Schizaphis graminum, assembly GCA_020882235.1. NCBI lineage: Eukaryota > Metazoa > Arthropoda > Insecta > Hemiptera > Aphididae > Schizaphis > Schizaphis graminum. The sequence goes on from CM037032.1 coordinate 55,171,579, forward strand.
AGATGAATAAAATTATTAAAAATACAATGATTCGCAAGTGTGTTTTTTTATATAGTTATGTAACATAACTTATGTTTAATGAACTTTACTGAGCTAATCGTGATCTGAATACAAAGTGGATGTTTTTGAAATATACAATTTTTATCGTGTGTAACAAAATTGTTGTAAACAAGAAACAAAAAATGGCTATAATGAAATCGAAAAATGTTAAAATAAATGTTCTTGACGTGAACCATCTATATTTCTAATAGTGTAACCACTTGTTTCTACATATATATATATTGATAAGTTTCTGACGAGGGATGAAATTACTGAAACAGAATTTTTTTTTGGTTTAAAAACTGAAAACCAAACCTATAGTTTAACTTTTAGAAAACACTGATTTCTATTTTGATCAAGCATGATAAATGTTGAAATTTCTATAGATGTTTGATCATTTTATATTTTTTCTAGATAGAAAAAACTTAGATGGGTATATAATAATATTACAGTACGGAAAAAATGTGGATTTCGTAAAGATAAAAAATAAACTAAATTTATTTTAAAAACAATATATTAACAATCATTTTCCATCTTATACTTATTATTATATGTATACTATGCGTGCGTAATATGTTCGTATATATATATCATTTTCTTGCGATGAATGGATCAACGCTAGTCAGATTTGAGACTAATGAATTCGTTTAATTTTCTTTAAATATTATATGGGTATAAATGCATTCTGTGATTGAATATGGACCTCACGGGAAAGTATTCGATCGGTAATTTTTGCAGTTAAAGCCTATCCATTCACTTATCATGTCCTATATGTGCATTATTATAATAAAAATTACGTATAAAAATATAAAATAATACACGCACACACACACACATATACAGTCAATACTCTCTCGTCGATATTATAGGTAGACGTTTAAAAAGGAAATGTGAATGTGTGTGTATTTTTAAACTGTCTTCGTCGTGTCGACTGTCGAGTCTTCAAACAGCAGAAGAGTCACAGGCGACTATATCGGATACTTACGACGAAAGTGCGCGTTCGCACGCACTCGCACCGAAGTGTCGGACCGAAATTGACGGCGGAACGATGCGGCGCTCGGTGTGATCCGGAAAAAAGACCCTCCGGCTGGCGGCGGTGCGTACAGAAGACTACAGAGGGGTTGGAATAGAAAGAGAATGAGAGAGAGAGAGAGAGGAAAAAAGTCAAGGGTGAAACGGGGCCGGCCGACGGCCATTAATCAAAATCCCGTGACATATTGCTGTGTGTTACACCACTACTATATACGCGTGCAGTATATATATATAGTTATATACTATTTGCACGATATACACGTTCACACACACACACACAGCCTCCTACCGCGTCTATGTATCCACAATTCACGTGTGTGTATGTGTGTGCGTGCCAAAACCCATTGACCTAATCTCCGATCTCTGTCAATCGATAGGCATAACAATATAATAATTTATGTCTGTTCGAACGGTTAGACGAAGACGTGTCGCAAATCGACAAACTGTGGAAAAATAACAATATAAAATCTATATTAACGAAGGTAAATGTTTGTTTGTGCGTGTAAGCGATCCACTGCAGCAGAGTCTATAATCGCACTCGTTTTTTTTTCAAAATTTAGTGCGCAGTAATACCCGATGACGTACACCTCGAAACCGAATTTTTAAATTTTACCATTTTAGGGGGTCGCGAAAAACGAATATTTTGTCTATATTATAAGATTGCCCCATTGGTCACAGAAAACAAAACGGTTGTTCTCATAATTGGATACAATTTTAAACTCGTATTTAGTATTCGGTCAAAACCGCCCTAATGCATTTATGAGAAACACGTGTAGCTTATACGACAGCGTTAATCCATTGGTATTATTTCACCATGCAGGATCAACCATAATTAATAAATACATCTGTTGTATAAACCAAAGACCTAAAACGATAGATTTTCATTATGTGATCGTCAATAGATTCAGCAAGATCCGTAGTAGTGGCACAGCTTATTTTTATTATTTAGGTAATTTTTAATGTTTAGACGTCGGTGTTAAAAAATTTATAGTAGACTTATACCAGTGTATATTTTAATAGTTATAATAATATACTTTTGCCATTTGTTACAGAAAAAAAATAGTCGTTGTGATTGAATATCGTTTTAGACGTTCGTATTTTGGTTAAAACAATCCAAATATAATAGTGTTAAAAATCTGTGCGGTTTACATTAAATGGAGTTTAAGAAAGTATGTAAATCCACAAAATCCGTCAAATTCGTCACGGCAACGTCGTGCAGGATCAGTTATACGCTAATGTATTACCCGAATCGGGTAAATGCGCATGCACTGCCGTATAATAGGTATATGCACATCATGCGTAATATTATCATTACTACGTACACGCGATTTCTCCGTTTCCTCGATTTCGTTTCCGTTACATTACCTATTGTACGGTTCATACCACACAAAATCAGATTGTCATGATATTATTATAAAAATAATATATCACGACCGTTTCAGCGAGGCGACTGCCGTCGCGTATTAACAGTATTTTGTTATTTTCTTTGACTTCCAAATTGTACGACATAATATGGCCAATATGGGCTACAATCGTATTATAACATTGTATTTTATATCAAACACTATGGCGTCCGCTAATGTAGGTACTGATGTCAAGTGAAAAAATGACGACTTTTACCGTTTCTACGTTGAGGTGTGAAAAACACGCGGTTTGGTAAATTATCGTAGTCTACAACTTGTAAATTAGTATTTTACATATATGTATAATGATCAATAAGACAACATAATATTATTTTGATTTGTCGGGTATTCATTATTATTATTTTTTATTTTTTTGTATAATTTAATCATAAGTTTTAACTACAATTTATTACAATCGTTAGGTAGTAATAATAATAGCAGCAATATATTTAAATACATAATTAATAGAAATAAAAAAAAAAAATAATAAAGAAAAACGTATTGCAATCGTGTCCGTTACTTTGAACCATTTATACAACTTTTCTTATAATTTTTTTTTTTTTTTTGTCCCTTGCAGCGTTACAATAAGACGAATGTTTTCTACTACATAATATAAACATTAAACATTAGGCATTAATTTATTTCCCTTTTCAACGTATTTCTTAGCGATTCAATTGAAACTAAATAATAATAATAATAATAATAATAATAATCATAATAATAATAGTAATAATATCATAAAATAAAACGCGACAATAATAATAATTTTATATAAGACAACAATTTCTAATAATGTTTAATATAATAATATAGTAATAATTATTTTTGTACAAGAAATATTTAACACGACCAAAAGGAAACAGTTATTATATTATTTAGTTACAGTATTTCATCTATAATGTGTATAAATAATGTACAAAGTTGCAATGCAATGCGTCACACGGTTACAAGTGCAACATATCTACATCGCTGTTATTTTACAACGAACTTTTCCTAATCTAGAAAATTAACGGTAAAATAATAATATACAAAACAACAAAAATAATAAATAATAAATCGTCGAAGATAATAATATTATTTGTTTTTCGTTTAAAATAATATGGTATACAAAATAATGATGAAACGTAACGGTTGAATAAAAAAATATACTTAACATAAAAACAATAATATTTTAATGAGCTTGGACATGATCGAATGTTGTGTACAAAAACGAAAATAAATTTTATGTGGCAGACAGTTGTTTTCCGAGTGGACGTCCGTTTAGAGCCTGTGTGATAGAATCTACCGGATCTCGGCGAACCACTGAAGGTTTTTTGGATAAAAAAAAAACACTCGAAACGTACAAAACACAAATTCAATCGCAGTTAAAAGTTAATATTCATACATTTTAAACGCCACTAATATCATAATAATATTATAATGTGAGACGTGAGTTTTGGTGAAACGTAGTTCTACGAGGGTTTCGACGTGCTTGTACTCACATACATACTTTACGCGTGATGACTCGAAGACAGTCTATATCGGTGCTAATTTTTATAACTTTTGATCAAACGCTAAATATTTAAATAGGTTAATCGTCCGACGGTCGACGGCCACGACTTGGACGAGATGACCGAATCCAAATTAGATGTAATCCAAAAAAAAAAAAAAAATACACACGTATAGTGATGACAAACATGGACGACTCGCGTCGGCCACGAATGCGATTCCGAAAGACAAAATAATATTATAATAATTATACTGTTAACGAAAACCGCCGGGACCGCGACGAGTATATTATACAACAAATTATAGGCAGACGATGGTATGGTACACCTCGCGAACGTGCGAGTTATACGTACGGCGGCGACGATGTGAGCTAATAGTAGAGCGAATCTCAGCTCAGCTGATAGTATTCGGGTGCGAACTCGTTGGCCAGGTTGCTGAGGAAGTTGAAATCGGACGAACTGTTGCTGTTGTCGTGCACGCCGCCGTGATGGTGATGGTGGTGGTGCGGCAGCGGCGGCGGGGGCGGGTGATGCGCCATCGCGGCTGCGGTGGCGGCCGCTGCTGCCGCGGCTGCAGCGCTGCCGGTGACTGGAGCGACGACGGCCGCGGCGACGGCCGCGTTTGCCGGCTGGTGATGGTGCTGCTGGTGCAGCGACGGTTGCTGGTGCTGACAGTGCGGTTCGCCGACCACCGGGCCAGCGGACGTGGACCCGTTGTAGAAGTGATGGAAACTGTTGAAGTGGTCGCCGGACGAATCGGCGGCCGCGGCCGCCCGGACGCTGTTCGGCGGCGTCATGGTCACAGACGAGCCGTGCGCGTGGAACTGGTCGGCGAACGCGGCCTCCAGTTCCGGTACGGCGGCCACGGCGGTTCCGGTACCGCCGCCGCCACCTGCCACGGGGTCCACGTAGTACTGGCCAGCTGACACCTGCACGGCGGCAGCCGCGGCCGACTTGTTGTACCTGAGCTGCTGTTGTTGTTGGTGGTGTTGTGGCTGGTGATGTTGTTGCTGCTGTTGGAGTTGCTGCTGTTGATGATGCGGTTGGTGGTGGTAGTCCATGTTGTACAGTTGCGAGCCCGAGTGATGGTCCTGTTGGTGGTGTTGCTGTTGGTGATGAACTCCGACGCCTCCGCCGCCTCCCATGTGATGGTTGCTGGACGCGTATCCTTGGCTAGTGGCTTGGTACGTGCCGGCGTAACTCAAATGGTGGTGATGATAATCGTCACCGCCGCTACCAGCGCCTCCGACACCGGCGGTGCTGCCGCCGTAACCACTGACGCCGGTCTGCTGCTGTTGGTATGCCTGACGGTGATGGTAACCGACAGCTGACGGTACGGTCGCGGTCTGCTGGTACGAGTCGCCGGCACCGCCGCCGCCGCCCGACTGATAACCGTTGTTGCTGTAACCGTTACAGTATTGCTGTTGTGGACCATAACCTGCGCCCTGCAAGTACTGTTGACGGCAATGGCCCGGACCGGTCTGTTGCTGTACCCTGCCAGGGCTCTGGACGGCTGCGGCCGCTCCGGACTTGGACTTGTAAGACGAAGACGACGACGGGGGAGACGAAGTTTCCGGCGACATGTACCAGCGACTTTGCGTGGTCGGCGGATACTGTGACATGTAGCAGTCCTTGCCGGTGCCGCCGAAATTGTTTTGCTTGTTGTATTGCTGTTGCTGCTGTCTGTAAGCGTCGGCGACCCTCGAGTACGGTGACTTGGCCGCCGGTCCCCCGTTGGACGGCGTCGGCGGTGTAGACACCGAGTGATCGAGTTGCTGTTGTTGCTGTTGCTGGTGTTGCTGCTGTTGTTGCTGCTGCTGTTGGTACATGGCGGCCGCGGTGCCCAGAGGACTTGACAGAGCGGTAGACGGCGTATCCGGTGTGGATGGCGTCAAACTTCCCACGGACGTGCCGCCTCCCTTTAGCGACTTGCCTACTTCCGGCGAAATATCCGGCATTAGCCTCATAGGGTCTTTCGGGCACATCGCCGCCGTCGATTTCTTGTTCGTCTGTGCTTGTTCTGGTTTACCAGATGGTTCCCGCTTGACGGCTATGTGCATTATGCCCTCGTTGGACCGCGAGTCGTCTTCCATTTTCGTGTCGAACGAACTGACGCTGCCAGCGCTACTCCCGGCTCCACTGCTATTTCGGGTCACGTGATCCATCATTATGCCGGGTGGCAAGTCACAGTTCTGACAACTTTTCTTGTCGTCCATCTGTTTGTCGCCACCGCCGCCACCTCCTGATGACTTTCCGTGTTTGCCAGTAGTCGTGCCAGAACTTTGTGAGTCCTTGTCGTCGCCGTCTTCGCCCTGCTTGTTGATGGTCTGCCGTTTGTGCTTCATCCGTCTGTTTTGGAACCATACTTTGACCTGAAACATGTATATTTGACCAAATTCAATCGCACGTTTTCAATTTTTTCCCCTCCAGACAACATTTGATAAAAAGAAAATCGGAATAGAAGAGACACACGTTCATATTATATTATTGTCATTATTATTATTATTGTTCCTATTGTTGTTATCAACACACGCGGCATTATAATATGTATAGGTACAATATAAATATATACATACAATGAGCACACGTACGACCAACTCACCGTGCAGCCCATGGGAGCATGACACGTTTTATTTTTATTTTTTCCGTTTCGTGTCCGTCCAAATTACAATTTAATAGGACCACAAACCACATACATATATATCGTATACATAGACGGGTACATAGCATAAAATATAATGTTATATTCTTGCTATGAGGCCGCGGCGTTTCACCCGAATACTATGTACGACCGTTTCCGTTGCGTTTGCACGACATACACGAGCCGTTTACAACACTATGTTTCGCTGTCGTTCACGCGACACGGTCAGATGACTTAAAACGTGAAACATTCGAAATTTCGAATCTGCGTCAAAAGTCCGACAACAATCGAGTACAATCTCTCTGCCCCGCCCGCTTTATATACCCAAATTCAAACTGTACCTTTATGGCTGGTATATGCGTCTAACTGTACTTACTGTTGTTAAACAAAAAACACGACTGCGTTTTTCGATGTCGGACAAACCGCATCGATCGCGTATTGAATGCGCACACACAGTGGTTTAAGTCACAACCAGACGTGGATATTGTGCATATATAATTATATTATGAATTATAGTCGATTAATACAATAATTATTCCAATATAAATAAAAAATTGTTTTTCGATACTATTTTTATAATCATTCTTTTTTGAGACCAGGATAATATAATAGAAACTAGAATATTTTGATTGCCATCCACCCGCCACACACAATATAAAAATGTTAAAAACATTCGAAAAATAAAGTGTATTTGATTTCTATAATATAATGTTTTAATAACGCTGACAATGAATGTAATATTGTCTTAATGGCATAAATATTTCAAAACCGCCTGAAGTCATATCAGGCATTATTTTCCCTTGAGAACTGCCTACTTATAATGTACTGTATGAAACCATGTCATTTTTTTTGGAAAATATTATTATTATCATCTTGTTCAAGGTCCGAGTTCATTGAAATACAGCTGCATTATACATTAAACGCGGTAATCGCTGGGAAACCGATTTTTATAACTCCGAAGAGCATAACATAATAACAACAGTGGCTATTTATGTTCCGGTACGATTTTACAATGCGAACACACTACAGCACCAGCCAAGACCTGTAATTTAATGTCATTTAATTTTTTTTATGAACACAATCTGAAACTATATTTTTTTTATTACGCTTATAGAATAAAAACTCCGAAAAATTATTAACCAGGTAATAATATTATATTCGTAGTCATTTTTTTAACGTAGTTATTATTATTATTGCACACTTATATTATTTGATTTACATATTATTATTCTGTTTTTTTTTTTTATTATCAATTATTTTTTGAAATATTTTGAGTCTCATACGACTTGACAGATTTATAACTATAACAAGTAATATTAATGCGGTGACTTATAAACAATATAATATAAATATATTACCTGTCTCTCGGTGAGATCTAGAGATGCGGCGATTTCTATTCTCCTGGGCCGACACAGATACTTGCTGAAATGAAATTCCTTCTCGAGCTCCAGGAGCTGAGTGTTGGTGTACGCGGTCCGTAGTCTCCTAGGCAAACCGTTTTCTGAAACAAATAAACGATACGAAAAATATAAACGATTGCCAGAATATGAGATGCGGGTTATAGAATAATAAAAATCCGTGTCAACCTCGAAGTTATTAATTATACGTAAACCTATTGGCGGCGTCTTATTTTTTCGCCTTCGCATCTGACAAATGACATTATTAATATTATAAAAATATGAAAACATAAGACGGGAAAAAAAGAAACATATTGGCCTGAACGTCCCTAATGACCGTCGGCGGCGTAAGAGATAAATTTTATCCCAATGACGAGGCATCCGAAGCGGACACGAGGGAAGGCCGACCGCATTTGTTTCCGTCAAACAAACAACGCGCACGTTCTGCGCGGCAAAACGTGTTTGTTTTTCTTTTTAAAAAAAGCGTATCTCGCCGACAACTGGCGTGTACATTGTCGAAATGCGCATTTACGTTTTACGATGTGCACATCACAGCGATCTCGTTGATTTCGTGATGAAATGACATTAAGAAAAAAAATAAGTGGTGTCAACTGTCAGAAATATTTTTAACAATATTTTATTGATTATTTCGAAATTTGAAATTAAATTCACTACACGAGTTTTAGACAAATAAACCGACGAGCGAGCGTTTTAGGTTTGTGAGTTATGACATACAAATGATCATGCGCAATTTAAAATGATTTGCATGCACTGCTTTTTTATAAATAGGTAATATTTCTACATTTAATAGAATACCTATAGGTATATATTTTATAGAAAATACATTTAGTGACATAATATAAAATAATGAAAAAAATTATTCTTGGTTTTACATCAGTTATAATGCAAATTAAGCTTGAATAACTATATTATATATAAATAACTATACAAATATAAAAAACTGTTACCTATTTTTAACTTTTCTTTCATAATCTTTCGTAAGAGTCTGGATATATATTAGGTAAAATTTGATTCAAGCAATTTTAAAATAAAATTGTAATATAATATAAACTCTAAGAATAACATTTGAATAGCACACTCCGTATACATAGTATACAACTGAGTGAAAATAGACGATGCTATGTTCCGTCACAAAACCAGTTATATCAATCGTTCGTAAAATTTAAATTTTGTTGAGTTGCAAATATTTAAATAAATGTAAGAAAAAAGCTACAATATAAAAACTGTTAATAAAAAACTTTTCATTTTCCACGAAGATTGCGATCATTAAAATGTTTGTGCGATAAATTGCCATTATGATCAATTATTATTTAAGATATTTTTTTTTTACATCAGGTTATTTGTAAATAAAGACTTGTACCTATGTAAAATACTATATTATGACTTCATATTTTGCATTCGTTTTCATATAGGGTTTGTGAAGTACGATTAATTAGTGCGTAGTATAATACGGGTTCTTATAATATTTTGTTTGAAGGAAAACACTCGTTGGAAATGTAAAAACGTTGTGTTCGAGGAAATGTTTAACTTTTTTTTTTTTACTGAATCAGGCGAAACCCGAAAATGCCGGATCTTTTCGAGTGATTTGTAACGCGCGAGAGACGTCATCAACATTCAAACATTCAACGAATAGCGAAAATACTTGCGGCGGGGCCCCAACCGTTTTCGAGTGACGATAAACCGATCGAACCCGTGGGATATTTTAATAATGAGAATTCGAATGGCTCATACACTCTTCACCGAAATAGAGGTATAAACATGCATGACGTGCGTGTGTGTGTGTGTGTGTGACGTGTGCGTATGTGTGTTCCTCTAAATATCATATATTAATATATATATATATATATATATATTTCATAGGTAATAGGTATATACAAATACGGTTCGTTGGGGCGGAATTTGATTTTCGGAAGTCACTTCTCTCATCTCCGCCGTCGTCTCTCTCCCCGTCGGCCACCGTATAATATCATCGGTATACTGCAGTGTGTATTGCGAGACGACGACCGTGGCATGACGGAATAAGATAATATATAGAAACGGCCGCGGCGGTGGCGGAATCAAAGGCGCGGGCTGCAAACGAAATATTATATTATATTATATTACATAGGACGCACATCTCCGGACGAGGCGATACGAGGGTCGTGGAGACGAGAGGAGCTGCGGAGTGCGTGTGCTGCTGCGCTCGTATTCGTTTATATATAATATAACGGTCGGCTGCGACGAGAAATCGACTGGAGGGCGGTGGGCGGCCGTCGTTCATCAGTCATCGTCAAATCTCATATATACGATATGATATGATATGATATGATATGATATATATTATTATATACGCGGCCATGTGTCGCCAGGTAAAATTTAATATCGCCCGAGCGGCAAACGCGAGAGTTTGACTGGATGACAATAAGCGGGCGAGGACCGGCGTCGCTGCTCCGACTTAAACTGCGTACATGTATAAATGTGTGTGTGTATGACATTACCGTCGTTGTCGTCGTCGTCGTCGTCGTCGTCGTTGTTGTTATTATTATTATTATTATGTATATGTATACGGATGCACGAATATCTTTTACTCGAGCGCGAGAGGGGTTATTGCTGACATCATTTGTTGGGGTTCCGTTTCGGGTTTCGTCCGTCAGTCTCCTGCCGCATATATCGTCCGGTATATTATATATATAGGTACCGCCGACGAGGTTACGACGGCCCGGTTATTGTGGTGGCGAGCGAGGGTGGGGGTCGGTTGAGCATTTTTGTTTCTGTCTCGCGAACAAACATTTTTTTCTCTTCTTTTCGCTTTTCCAATATAAAACATCCGAAAGTCATCCCGCACCCCTTTCCGCGCTCGTGTACCCCCTCCCCTTCAACCGTCGACCCCCCCCAACACCACATAAAGTTAAGAAAAGTTACCGTATTCTTTTTTTTTGTTTTTCTATACGAAACGCTCCCCCTTTACCCCGCCGACCCTTTTTACGCGTTGTTTTTTTTTTTTTTACAGACCGGTAAAAGAATTTTTGATTAATGATATTACATTGATTTTTTCGTCGTGCTCATTCCCCCTCTTACGCAAGGTTTTTACTTACTTATTATTATTATTTTTTTTTTAAGTTTTTGTTTTGCATATTTCTCTCAGTTTTCCCTATGGGCGCGCGCGCATCATAACCTTAAGAATTTATGCGTTTGACATGACTGCATTATACATACCTATTTCTCACCCCATATACTTATATATACATATAACCTGAACAAACAAATGACTTTTTTTTACTCTCCGTTTTTTAATCGTTCATTATAATGTAATGCATACCGGTGTTTAAACTAATCGTATTAAAGTATTGTTTACCGATGTTTCTGTTTGTATGGGGTGGGGAGGAAAGGTGTGCAGGAAAACGAAATTTTTCCATATCCGTCGATTAAATAATCAAAACGTGACACAGAAACCTGCTAAATCTGTATCAAAACGACACTCGGTTCAGATAAACTATTGTACGATACATAATAATAATGGATAGGATAAGTCAATACTTAATACATGACATAATATATATACGTATACAGGGTGTATCCGATAAATCTGAAATTGTACATTGAAATTACATTAAACTGTGTCAGATCTATACATATTATACACGTGGTCCTGTATATAGACGTCGTGAGGCGTGCAGTATATTATACACACACATATAATGATATTTACGATGAGTGATTCATCAAAATATCCACATACGTACACATAGCCTGCACAGACTTCGGTAAACTTTTGACGTTTTCAATGAGAGACCGTTTATGCTTGTCGGAAGCCTCAGCCTCAGTCGATGTAACAGGGGCGGGCTCGCGACTACACCCGCGTACGGCGTACTACTACATGTATATATATGCCGTAATAATCATACGAGACCCTTTGCGCTGGGTATATAATAATCTAATTACGATATTCTCAGGTTTTTCTTCGGAAATCCTTAAGCCCTTCAACAACTTGTCAGGCCGTGTTTATGGATCGGAAAAGGGTATATATTATATTTATACGCGATGTATCGCAGCTAGTACATGTGCACGCGTAAAGGCGAGAACTGCAGGCGGTTAACCTGGCGGCGGCGGCGCTCCGTATAAAGCAGTTGTATTTGTATACAACGATGGAGGGGGGACGGATGCAAAGTAAGTATAAAATATCGTACGGCGAACGGGCAGAGAGGGCGCGCGGCTATGACGACGTTGACAAAAGGCTCCGCGACACTAGTGTTAATAATATAATCTCTCTCATTCAACCGAAATCACCGCGAGTTTGTTATGCCGCGTAACACACACCACCCCGCCCGCGGCTTGGATGCACCTTGTCATCGGTTATATGGGTAATTTTATACATAATATGATAATATGTATAATATGTAGGTATGTATACTTCATTTGTATATTATGTATATATTTTATATGACGTCATTAACCGTGGCAAATATATACATACACGTTTGTCGTGTGGTTTATGTATGTGCGTTCGGTGTCGTTTTGTATATTTGTAAAAACATTTATTATTTCAACTCTTTATTATATATGAAATACATTCAATTAGGTAAATAAACATATATATGTTGAACACTTAATATAATATAACAAGACATTTTAATGAATTTCAATTTTAATAATTAAAATGTTGCAAATTTTTTTAATTAAATGCCCACCAACCAGGGCCTGATAAACCAATAGGCTGAGTAGGCTACAGCCTAGGGCGCCAATCGGCCAATGATAAATTGGGGGCGCCAAAAAATATTTTTCTAATTGTACTAGGGCGTCAAGCCACCAAATGAACCCAGCTAGCCTACTGGTGACCAACTCCTTAATCAGGCCCTGCCACCAACGTTAGTAAAACAATACATTATGACTAGGACAAAGACTTTCAAGTGCTAAAAAAACATCAAATATGTATTTACAAATATGCACTAATACATTAAAAAAGTAAAAATATGCAGTTAGATATGTCCTAAAATATTTATTCCCATATTACACTAAAATATTACATATTTGTTCTTTAAATATTTTTTGTATTATAATTTATTTTAATTATTTTATTTTATTCAATTTTCTATGTACCTATATGTATAAAAATAAAAATAATACACATCTAATTTAATCTACCCACTGACCATTAGGATAAAATTAGTTTCTTTTATCTTTATGACAATTTCACAGTTCATAATTGTTAAATTTAATTCAAGAAAAATATTAACCAAAGTAAAAGTACTTAATTCTCAATAAACTATCAAAATGTGCATTAAAAACTTAAAATATGCTCTTATAATCAAAAAATATCGTTTAAACTTGAAAATGTCATAATATGCAAAAATGTGCACTAAAAACTTTAAGTATTTGATCACAACCATTGTGAAATATATTGTATACTTACTAAGCATACAATAAAGTTAACCAGAAAAAATATGCAAATGCAGAAGTCCTTACTTTAATTATTACGAATCCATAAAATTAACAAATATTAAAAGGATAGGAACTATACTAAATGATATAGAAAAAACTTACGATTTCAGACTTAGATCTGTAATAAGAATTAACCATGGTTCAAATCATTCTAATAAATATTTATATTTAAAAAAAAACCGAGGATTTATCTTAAGAGTTATTCAGGACTTGAGTACTGAGTTTTAAATAATTATTATAGATCAACTATGATAAATTTTGGAGCTTGTTCAATTTAAAAAATATTATTGTCGGGTGTCTAATTTTTGCATCTATAAAAATTAAAATTGGCATGCACAAAAATACAAAGCAAAAACAACTAATTAAAACTAATCTGTGGAAACACGTATTCCCACATACCCACATATAGAGTACAGACAACGACAAGTACATCACAATAATTAACATTTGGTATATTCAGTTCCGGAATAGAGGTAATGGGGATTCGGTATATTATAACTATATAAGGGTCAATTAAAGGAGTTCGAAACACATCATCTTTATATAGATATACCATATATTAATCACTGAGCTTCACACCTTTACACCAGATTTTTTGCAGAACATTATATTTTTAAATACTTAGGAGTTCTACGTAATTTTACATTAATCTGAACTCGTGTTTACTTAAAATATATTATTACGGTATTATTATTATTATTATTATTATTATTATTATATTATAATTCTACGACATTAATATTTATAATCTGCTGTTATTATATCTTCAGCATAATAAAAGATTATTTACGGAATTAGTGTATACACATTACACAATAAAGATTTTTAACCAGTGAATCTAGAAATAGTGTACCTATCAACCTGCTTGTATCAATTTTAACAAAAACAACATTTGCACCAGATTTTAATGTACCTACCTAATCATTATTTTTGGTACACCATTTGGATTACAGTGTTGAAATTCGACTGACACAATTTATATCTGTGGTTCGTTTAATTATTGCCACGAGTCAATATTTTAAAATATTTATCCTCGTATTTCGGAAATGGGTCCCTTTTAAGACTTTTTTTCATGTGGGGGCCCCTTTTTAAAATTCCCCGGTAGGCCAAAAATAGCCTATCCGCCCATGCTACACAGGTATATGTCTATATCGTCTGTATCATTAATATTGCCATGTTAGAGATCATGTATACAAGATTCATAACAATATTATACACTAGCTGCAGCATGATGATGCAGCACGGAACCGGAAGAACGGATGGCCGACTGGACGTTTCAAAATAATAATATTATGATGCGGCGAGCATATTATTATTATTATTATTATTATATCTGCCCGTGTACAAACGACAAAACGAAACACTGTCTCGCGCGCAACACTCTGTATATTATAATAGTAGTACATTATATTATTTATAGTAATATTATGTCACGATATAATATATGTATTATTATGGTCGACGTGACCGAAAAACATGGCAACCGTTTGGCGCTCACGTTCATCAGTATTCGCGTCTTGTCATTGGTTCGTTTCCTGCCCCGGAGTAGCGGTGGAGCTGTCAATCAAACCCACGGGCCCCGTACATAGTAATATTATACATGCACGCACCGACCCTCGGCCCGGGCGACGTATAGTCGGGTGGCGGTGGCGGCGGGACAAAAACACTGCAGCTTGAGTTGCCTGTCGCAACACATCCACTAAACAAAATACATATATTACGCTTCTGAAATCCGTACGTCGACGGTGCGCGGATGTGTAGTGTAGTTAATTTATCTATATTTTTTCGTCTTATACTATACTCGTCGTCGTCGTAAATATCGCGTAGGTACCTAACACTGCATAGTAGCGCTCTGCAGAAGATTTTCGAGACTATATAATAATAGTATGTATATATAATAGTTATATATTGTACATTCTCAATTGTTTCGACTTGAATATTATTACGTATGTTAACCAAAACCATTTATATTTCATTTGATAAACCGTTTCTTGGTCTTACATAAATATCACTCGTGTGATTATATATTATATATTATTGATATAATTTGCTAAAGATAATATTAAACATAATCACATAAAGAACACACTGGTACAAAATTATACGAGTTTATTATGGTCTAAATTTATACACACTCTCCCCTTATTCATACTTGTCGTAAATGCATCTCAAGTGTGTGTCTAAAATTATTTCGCAGATCTGGCCAAGAATATAGTTTTTTGATCTTTCCTTATGAAATCACGAGTCGTGTTCTAAACAAAATATCCAAGAGTTAATTTACTTCTTTTGAGTTAATTTAAATTCACAGGTCCGGCCACTGTGAAAATGACACTCCTATAAAGTATAATGCGTATAGGTATAACTTATAATATATACAATATATACGACGATACGCGAATCTGAAACGAAATTCCCCTCCAAAACGCCGTCGCGTGCTATATATAAAGCACCATCGTGAATATTATCTCTTTATCACTTATCACGATTCAGGGATGCGATGACTTGCTGTCGTAAACACAGCGGTTCAAATCGTCTGCGATCGATTTACCGCGTTTCCACCGAATTTCGTCGATTATATTCTTCAGGAGAAAATCTCGCGCGTGGTCGTCGCCACCGTAAATCGAATTCTTTCGCATTGTCGTTAAACAGCCGCGTAATTATCGCGGCCAAACACGCGCGTCTCTCCGTGTGGTTCGTGCGAACAGAGGTACGCCATTATATACACATAGTTTAAGCGTCGCCGCTCTCGTTGTTCCCGCGATGTCGCTCTGTTTTATGTGTACCTATATGTGATATATATACACTACACAGGTATAATATGCAATGTGTTACGGATGAAACTTAGACCGCGCGTAGCCGTGATCTATATATAATGTATTACAGTATACGCGTGTGCATAGATTATATTATACAATAACACGAACACATACAGTTCGCTCGCGTCCCTCTGCTCCCTCGCGCGTCATTCCACCGCCGCCGAAACGGTAGTGCGTCTAACTTATTATTAAAATATGCTAATATGACGTCATACTTCGCTCAAGTACCCGCGTACGAGTATGTATATATATATATGTATATACATATCGTCACGGGGAGCGATAAAGACGCGCGGCGTGGATATACGCGTTTAATATGTGTGCGTGTGCAATATACATATATGTATATATAGATTCGTGCGGGGTGCAACGCGTGCGTGCAGTATAGAGTCACGACTTTTGGACGAGGGTTGTCGCGTGCGTGCGTAATTTATATACGTTTCGGCAGACAGTAGTGCGTTTGATCGGGGAGGGGGTTGTCAAAGTTTACCTCCCCACTAGGAAATCGACAGCCGATGACACCATATATATATATATATATATACGATGTAAATTGCTATGTGCGTGTGTGTGTGTGTGTGTGTGTGTGTGTGTGTGTGTATGTATTCATGCGTCTCGTGTGTACCTAATTGTAGGTATAGGTATATATAGGTACTTCAATATAATATACGGGTGGAAATGTGCAATCAGCACATCTGAATCAAATTTCCGCCTATATGATGACGTCCTTTCGTCGCCGAGGTGGTTGAAACTGTACTGTTTTAATCCGATTAAAAAAAAGTAGCAACAAATAATCCTTGTGTGTAAAATCGGATATATGCATAAATTATATTATGTAATATATACACGCCAAACCAAACCACATTTCGTCCGCTCCCTTCTTTATTCGTATAAGTTCCGTTTCATTATCTTGCTCTGTATAATATGTACGTATTATATCATTAAAATAACGGACGGATGATACGAAATAATATATTATATAAAATAAAAGAGAGAGAGAGAGAGAGAGAGAGAGCTCGCGTGTCTGTGTATAGTTTTTGTAAGGGTTGTCGGTTGAAAACGCTAAAGAAATGCACGCGTTGAGATAGCATTGACAATATAAATTATATATATATATAAGTAAAGATATTATATTATTATATACGACCAGATGAAAAATCACGCAATTGATAGCTGTTTGTGTGCGTTATACGAATATTGTCGATTTGTACGTTATATTACAACGAGATTACTACGTTTTTGAAAAATAACAATGTGATTTAGGTATAGTATACAATAACTTGTTACATATATCATTGTGACCAGCAAATTATTAAGTTGTAAAACGTTTTTAAAGCTGTAATTTTCTAACCAGATTACATTTGAATAAGTAGCGTGTTATATTATGCGTCACGTATATTCCAAGTTATAATATAGAGGTAAAAATCGAGTAAATAATATTATAATAAACGAAAAACCGTAAACACCATAATATTATAATATAATATGATACGTTAACGGTAGATAATATAATATGAACGGTTCAGTAAGCGTTGAGGGGAATAAAAATGTACCTATAACATAGTCAGCGGTATTCATTACAAGTGTCTAAATTTGATACTAAAAACAAGTCTTTATTACTAAAGTTTGCATAATCAATATGGCTTATAAAATTTAGAATTAATAAAATTTTATAAAATAAAACAAAAATCAAACATAGCAATTGTTGATTTTAAAATCATATAAAACTGTAAACTATATTATACTACAGTAGTATACTACTATATAGCACTTTAGTATACTAAAGAACTTTTTTTAAAGTTCATACAATGACAACTACTTAGGTATTCATACAATATTATTATAATTTATAAGGTTACTCGTTTGTTACAGCCCCGCCACCAACCAGTATAAAATTTATCGTCCCTCCGAGATCTTAAATCAGCAGTCTTTAATCTAAAATCTAAAATTTTGATATTCATAATCGATATCTGCATATTTAAGGATAAAGGGTAAATACCTAGTATAATATTTCAATTTGTATTTTATTATTTAATCGTGTTAGTATGTTTTCGGCTTCTTACTATATTGTATTTAATTCTATTTTAAAATGTATATACCTATCTTACATAATATACTCGCATTAAATTATTTCAAAATAGTATGTAAAAATTAATTTTAATTAGTTATTCCTTGTAATGTTTAATACTGACATTAATGGCATTTAATTTTACAACAAAAATTATTGTAAGAACAAATAAAATACGTGCTGTTTAATTATTTTAAGACACTGTCTTATTTTTTACGTAATGTAACTATAAAATATCAATTGTCAACTATGTTATTATTAATTGTAAATAATTTATCATAACTATTTTTTTACCGTTATTTGAAAATTCTGTAACGCTGTATAAAAAATTTCATATTATAACGGGTGATCACTTGATGGTGAGGTGATAACAAACAAGTACCATTTATAATGGTACCTCTGAAAATGAATCATACCTAACGTATAATTCGATATACGACAGTGTGTATGGTTTAATACATATTATATATTATAAAATATCGATTGCAGTTAAAAAAAAAAAAAAAACGGTAAAGGAAAAATTTTACCTCGAGTTGATTGACCATGTATAATATTATGGTAATGATAGGGGATTGACAGCCTGTTTCCCCGATGATATAAATACGACTGTGAGAGTATTTATACAGACGGGTAAAGATATCTCACAAAATTCCGAATATTTTCCACGAGGCTTCGTGATATATATATATATATATATAGTGCTGTTATATAAGGACCCTATCGTCGTGTGCCAAAATAACGACACTGCAGCACACTATATTGGAACATTCTCAACAGACACCTCTGTGCGTGTTTATGTCCCTCCCTCCATCACTTCGATGCGCCGTAGGGCTGTTGCGGTTTATTTTCCTCCTGAGCTCTTTTGAATCCGCCGCAAAGGTTTGTAGTCCCGCAGGAGACGAGCTTTCGGCAAACTCTAAAAGGTTCGTGCGTCAACCGTCGTATTATGTTATATAAATACTGCGTTTATATTATATATTTACACACATTGCACACACTTGCTATATCGTATTATATTATACGTTTACGTTAAAAGTAATAAATGAGTACCTACCTATAAATAGTATTTGAGCACGATTTATATATGGAGTATCGACGACATTAAAAAAATCAATTTAAATGAATAAGCGACAGTACCTCGAGTGTGTAAGTATATTAGTCATCATTTTAGTTTAATACTTTAATACAAATCTATTGGTTCAATCTTAGTAAAATAAAAACCCATTTTCATTTACTATACTTATTTATACCTGTCTTAATTGTACATCGCCAAAAAATATATATTTCTGAATCTGAAGACCAAATTTCCTCACTCATCTATATTAAAACACATTACGTAAGAGATTACTATGCTTATAAAATGTACTTGTCGTCATAATATGATCATTATTATTTTAGACATATTGACTATTATATTTATATATATACGGTTGTCATTAGACATGAATATTCACATATCATAATGTAGAAACGACAATTAATAAATTATAATTTGTATATGTTGATGGTAACAAAAATTTGTAAAAAAATTATATTAGTGGTTGCCAATTATTGCTAATTAATAATTTATCGTGATAATGCATTTATTTTTTATTTTTTAATGTCTCCGTAACAATTTGTATATTCTAGTTGTTGACATTGTTCAGTAGCCAGTAGGCAGTAAGTCACATACTATTTTCTAAAACCCACCTCTTCTATTGTAATAGATCTGATAGAATATATAATATTATGTATAGCAAGACGCGCCCGAGCAAGATGCGGTGATTTCTACGCTGCACTCTTTCTTTTTGTTTCATGGGCGTCGTATTATTATTATTATTGTACAGACGCACACAAAGAGTTTGCCAGAAAAGCGACGCGGCGTATAACGAAATATATTATACATAGAACAATATTATATTATATATATATAATATATAATATGTCTACGCAAAATTCGGTGTAGGTATTATTGTTATTATATACGGAGCGCGTATTTGTATATATATAAACATAAATCTATTCAATAATGCCGACAGATGTGTAAAACGTGTTTCGTAAAAAAAAAAAACCAACCACCTACCTACCCGCAAAAAGGTAGTTTTAAACCTTCACGATATATTATATATATAATATGTACTAGGGTAGCACTCCACAAATTTTTTTTTTAGTTTTCTCATATTTTGAATTCATTCTATAATTCAAAAAAAAAAAAATAATTCTGTGAATATAATATGAAGTCATTATATAAACATTAAATGGTAGCTCAATAAACTTAAAAATACCAAATTTATTGTCTTATATGTTTTCTAACATAATAGATACTATTAACTATTAAGTACTTAAGTTTCTGTTCTTACGAATATTAGTTATTTTATGAAATTGAAATCTTTTATAGTGGTTTATGTTATAAGTATAAATACTTCTTACTCTTAATAAAAACAAAGTAAAATATTTAAGTTAATATTTCTGTTTAATTATGTTACAAATATATTCTATGATATTATATATTACAATAAGTAATAATATTATATTTTATTCATCTGACATAGAAGTATTATTTTAAAATATAGAATATGGCTTGTAAAATGTTAATTGGTACCAGGGATAATATTTTTCAAAACATTACGTAAAAAATATTTTATAAAAATATATTGAAAAAAAATTATATGAAACAGATATTAAAAATATATATGTCGAACTACTCTTGGTTCAAGTTGAAGCTTTTAAAGAAATAATATAAAATATACGAGTATACACAAATACTAAACTCATATTGGTAATAATATTGTTGTAAGTACCTATGTATAAAAACCCGATAATATAATAATAATGTTATAAAAAAGTTAATTAATTAATTTATAAACTGTATAATAAGACATTATTAGAGCTGAAAAGGCGGATATTATCTGATTATACTAAGTATTAATGCGATTTATAAATTATTTCAGTTACAGCTAGTTTTAATTATTATCATTCCACAAGGAAAACATACTATAAGATAAATAATTTGAGTAGCATAAATAATAATATGAATACCATATATTTGTTTTAAATATTCAATTGTTTAATTGCAATTCAAAATAATAATATAAAAATACTAATAATAGTTGCATATACGAACAAAAACACGATTTAAATCAAATACACATTTGCAAACAAATGTGAGATTTAAATTTTTTTAACATACGTGGTAAAACCCCATAATGTTTGTTTCAATGAGTATAATATAATATTATAATTTTATATTCTTGAACTTAATAAAATACGGTAGTAAAGCTTCCTGTTATTACGGTGCAAACGCTCTAGGAGAGTTACCGTTGGGGAGGCGTACAACGGTTGCGCCGGTGGTGAAACGACGGATTGAAAATTATATGCATAATATATCGACGCTCGTGAATATATAAAAAATAGTAATTAATAATCGAATAATAATATGTGTATTGTGTAGGTATATATACAATTGTTCTCTGGTCATAGACAAAATTTGATTGACGTGACTATGATTCAATTCTAATCCTGTACCATTTTTTAACATAATACACCCATTGTTGTACTTATATCATTACATGTATGTATAATATTCACGAGAAATAAAGCCAAAATGTTACGTGTTTAAGCAGAACGACAATAAAAAATTAAATGTTTGTTTACGGTATTTGAATATTATCAGAAATGCAGGATCATCTGCAAAAAAGTAGTTAAAAAACACGCGAAACAAAGAATCGAATGTCGAGTACAATGCATCATTCAATAATAAAAATTACAAAACATTATATAATATGCAATTAAAGCGTTAAATCATAAAATCACAATAACACGATGTTTATACTTTGCATATTGTTTTACCATGAATCTATATCGTTAGGTGATTTACTATAATAATAATATATATTTTTTTTTTTTTAATAAATAACCACCGTTTAGTGTTGCGGTGATACCTGCCTAGTAATAATAATAATAATAATAATAACAACAACAATAATAACATTATATTAAAATATAATACGTGCTATGTCGCGTAATAACAAATACCGCGAAAAAAATTAATGGAAAAAATGACAAAAAATCAGGAACGGGTGAAAAAAAAACTGCTCGCCATCCCTCTGCAGACGTAAATTGATGCGTATATATGCATACCACGTGAGTGGCGGGTGGGTGTGGGCAATCACGCCGATTGTGTATGTTTGTCCACACGCACCCATCACCGCGGTGTTTCCGGCCGGATGACCGGACACTATAATATGTACGCGGGCACACGCTTTATATATAATATAATATTATTTGTACGATATGGTTATTCGACGTCCTCTCCGCCAGGCTCGCGAGGCTATTATAATATATACGTATACACGCCTGCACACGTGATGGAGCAGCGGTATTTGTGGGCATTTTGAGTGTGTGCGGCGGTGGCGGCGGCAACGTGTCGCGCTCGCTATTTAAATTAAAACACTAAGCGGTTTTCAATTTGTTCGCTGCAGCGGCTGTCGCGCGCGTCGCCGCCACCGCGTACGTCCCCCTCTGAGCTTATGCAAAACGAGCCGCCGCCCCGCGCTGATCCGCCCGCACCCTCACCCGCCGCAACGGAAAACCCCCCTCCTACTACCCCCTTATTGTGTTCAAACTCGTCGGCCGACGGAGGCTGCGTCGTATAATAATAATAATCCGTTCCTCTCGAGCCGTGCAACTGCGAAAAAATATCGAAAAAAATAATGTATATAACGATGGTAAAAGATATACTTAAAATTAAATAATATATAAATTCCAACAAACCTAACGAAATCGGTTTCATAATATTATTATATAGTTTTTAATGATCATATCATGGAATTTAATATTGGCAGGCGCGGCCTATTGTACCTACATTTTTCAGCCAACGGGTTTCTGGTGCTATAGGTACTCCTCCTATCAATCCTATCTATGGTATACGGCGTTTTATAATTTTATCTATACTTTAAAAATAGTCACTATATAAGTCGACGATAAAGAATGTAAATCATAGTCAACGCTAAAGTGATCTAAATACATAATTATCTTTATAAAATGTGCAAATAATAAGCAATAAAGTATATTGTTATATATTAATTTGTAAACCGACATATAATAGGTTACGACTTCGTACGATTAAAATTTCTAAAAAAATTTTAATATGATATTTAATTATTTATTTATATTTATTATTATAATAAAGTTATTATCAAAAAAAATGATTCTCCATTAACCTTGTGTATAATTATCACCCTTTTTTCGAACAAAATCCACTTCCTAGATATTGTATTATAAATTATGATACCTACATATTGTACGTATTGTATCTACTATAAAGTACTTCTATAGAATTTCCTTTAAATGTAAAAAATAAATTTAAATGCTTCAAAAACTAATAATAAAATTAAAAAGTCACATAGGTAGGTACTATTTTAATTCGTTTTCTGAATCATCTGAATTAAATATTATAGTGTTGCGAAGTAAAATTTCTTAGATGACGTAAGATAATAATATAACATTCATACATAAAATTCTAGTTTATTTATATAATACAACGATAACATTTATAACGATGTATTTAATTGAAAACGTTATCTTTAATTTTGTTTTACTATATAAATTATACGTATAAGTACAACGGTTGTCGACATCATTACAGTTTGCATAGGATGATGCGATATGTATTATCATGTCTGCTCATTTCTCATTCAATTATTATTTTCCCTAATTATTTTTTTTTTTTTAAATGCTATCCCTATTAACAAAGAATAGATACATATCTACGTATATCTAGACGTAAAGTATAAAGTCTATTTAGATTTTAGATTTATAATATGTCTCAAATAAAAAACATTTCTTTTTTATGATAAATGATTGAATATTATAATAGTATATGACACCGTACTAAAAACGTAATAAAAAAAAAATTCAAATTGAATATTATAATTCATTTTGATTAGGTAATATTTTAATATCTAAATATGGTACAGAAACAATATACACATGACATGTATCGAATAACAATATAATGCACAAATTGATTATTTCATTTTTTCGACTGACACCAAAAATCACGCGTTATTTATGCTCTCAAGCCTACATCCATCGAACTCTGAAACACCAAACCCTTAATGGACCCCCTTCACATTCAAACACCAACCCATCTTACTTCAATAAATACCGTTAATAATAAAATTACCGTTTCTTATGGCTGTTTATATCATTTAAAATTAAATAAATCTTGAAAAAGTTTTATGCAATATTATATTGATATTAATATTTATATTATGTACCTAATTATAAATTAATTGCAATGATATTATGGGAAAGGTTATGAAAAGTGAGCAGTGACAGATGCCGTAATTTATCCCGTTTGTAGTCCTCATTGTATATCCTCATTTAATCTACCGTCACCACAACTACCACAGTAACAAATCTTATTTTCAGTTTAAACAGCAATATAAAATGTTGTTACCTTATTGTATACGAATAATTCAAACACATAATAGGAATATATTTTCACACGCATGTACTCACGTAGGAAAATAGATTTTCAAAATAAAAATGTCGTATTAGAATACACCAATATGCGACAATGATATGGTACATATTATATATATCCTCAAACAAACACCAATGCACACACATATAGATCGATCGAATTCGAGTCGACCACCCCTACCACTATTTGTAAGTGCGGTGGGAGTAGGGGTAGAAAAGCGTTGATTGCGCCATTGGTTTATTAGCGGAAAAGACGCGGCTGCGGTCGGGAACGGTTTTTTGCTACGCGCGTTTATCTCGACCGGGGCCCGGCGCAAAAACGGAATGAAATGTATCGGAAGGAAACTCACTCCTCCACTGCAGCCTCCGACTCTTATCTTGGTATTTATATATGTATACTCAAAGGCGTACAGTGTATAAACCGCAACGTTCTTTTTCGCGGTGTGTCTGTCGCCGCCGAAGGACCCCACTGAGCTCAACGGGTGGCGTGGTGGTGTGGACTGGGTGTTGCAAGGGTCGTATACATATATACCACAAGAAAAAAATAAGGGAAGTGTACCGCGCGTATCGTCGTCGCCGTCGTTGTCGCCGTCGTCGTTGTTATAATATTATTATATATTATTATCGTGTGCGGTGTGTGTATATATATATATATATATAGAGGTTTTTTCTGTAAAAATATTGTTTATCTCGCCACCGTTTTTTACGACCGATGTATATGTGTGTGTATGTGTGTGCGTGTGTGTTGTATGTATGTTTGTATTTATAGGTTATTTTTTAACCTCTATACACGCTCCCACCGCCGACTGCAGATCGTGAGATTCCACTGGTGCCTGTAGGTCCTATACATTATTTATACCTATATCAACTATTATATGTACCTACCACTGCAAACCTCCTGGCAAAATTAACCTATACAATTTAAATATATATAAATATAAGCATCGTGATAAATATTAGTCACGTATGAATATATTCAAAATATAGTTTTTTTTTTCATTTTTACTCGATTCATCATGATCACGTAAGAGGCTCGTCGTACGATATATTATTCATCATGTACTATACATATTCTATATATATATATATTACAATGAATACTAGTACTCGCGGACGATTTGCTCGATTAAAAATAATGGCTTAAACGAAAACGGCAATTATGATAATCGTCAGTGATTTATATCGTACAGTATAATATATTATGTAGCTATAGATCTATAACGACTATAACTATACATAGAGCTTCGGACGTCGCTGTCGTAATAATATTATCATATAGCAGATGTACGCACACGTATAAAATATAACGAATTTTATATGTCTCTCTACGATGCTGCAACGGTTAACTATATATCTATCTAAAACATTAATAAATTACGAGTATTTATATTACGTTTATAAATATGATATTTTTACTGTTTTGACTTACGTTTTTCATCGAATAAACACGTAGTTTTACGCACTCCTGGAAAAAACAACATAACATCCTTTTTATTTCAAACGTTTTAAGAGAATAACACCATAATTTTATTGTTCACCATTTATACACAATATAATTATATTTATATGATATTGTTCGCACAATATTTTAACAATACATCAAAATTATAAGAGTTTTGAATGTTATATAATATATATGTATATGTGGTACGTCTTTTGTTAATTAAAACTGCACATGAATTGGATTCAGATATTATAATTATATATTCTACAATAAACGCTAACACTTTTGTATACATTTAATCTTAAACTACAATAATATAATATAGTAAACGCGTGTAAAATTATTCGATTTGAACGACATTGGCATAAATATACACTTCACTGTTCTTACCCGACTTATAATATTGTATTTCAACGTACAGGATGATATCGCATAAAAAGTTTAATAATTATTCATTTTGACATTTTTATTGCATCCTATGTACTAAAATATAATAATAATAACAAGTGCGTTAATGCAATAATAAACATATATTTATACGCACGTGGACGTTGCTAATAGTTTTCCAAACTTAATTTCCATTTATATTTGTATATAATATATAAATAATACATTGAATATGTGACGATACTATATAATATATTATTTTATACTATACATATGCACGTACATTATAATATAGAATTATGAAATAAAGCGACAAACTTAAACGTAACATAATTGATTTTCTACACAGGATATCCGGCAGAGAATTTTATATATATATTATATGCGAAAAACAAAAATTCTTGTAATATTTTATGTTGTGTACGCGTATTATACATTTCCGGCGTAATTATAAAGCGTCGTGCATTCGTTATACATATAAAAGCAAGAGAACGAAAAATGTCTACCACGAGATATACTATTTAAGAAAAAAATGCATATAATAATAATTGGCGTGTAACTGTAATTCATTACTATAAATATTATACCATCGCCCGTCGTACCTGCAACGCGTTTTATATAATATGTTATATAGTTATTGTTATTAACCGTGGCGACCCGGTGTCGGTGGCGGAGAAGTCATCATGCTTATATCTAAACGTAGGCGCCCGCCGTCGATTGCGCGCGTAAAGAAAAAAACTAAAGTAACTCGGAAAGAAAAAAAAAACTAAAAACAAGAATAATAAAAAAAAAAAATGGGAAAGAAAGAAACACGTCAATCGGGACAAATTGCCGTAGGCGTTCCATTTGACTATCCAGTCAGGTGACTTAGACAAATTTCGTGGGCGTATCGTTTGATTTTTAGTTCAACCCGCCCGTCCTCGAGCTGTACTATTAAATAATTTTTCAGGACTTCGGTGGATACAAAATCATACGAACAAAACGTAATTCGTTATAATTAAATTCTCTCTCTCTCTCTCTCTTTCTACCTCTATCTATTTCCCTCTCTGTGTCCCTGTATCTATCTTCCGCTCTTCATCTTCACGTGTATTACGTGGCCAACCGCATCTTTATATATATAATATATATATATACCTACGGTAATAATAATTATTAATCATTATATATCTGGTGGCGGGTACAAAGACAGCCGTGGTGCGACGATTGGAAATAATTTCGAAACGTTGATGGCATTGTAGAAATAAAAAAAATATTTTTTACTGTCAAATCAAAAAATACACAGTCTGAATAACATGTCATGATAAAAATATTCAACATTGTATAATTATTTATCCCAAACGTATATAACATTTAATTACAACAATATAAAAAAAAATTCCGTTTTTGAACATAGAATAGAAAATTGACAAAATACTGAGTAAATTTCGACTATCGTTATCATAAGAATTGGAAAATTCAATTCTTGGTCTGATTTAACTATGAATGTTTACAATTTTTGATAAAATATATATCATGTGTGTTAATGTATTGTTTTACCTATGCACGTTATTGGTCGCGTGGTGATTAGTAAGTATGGTTCTATAGAATAGTATAGATATTATAATAGAAAATCGATCAGTTTTTTTAAATATTTTTTTTCCGTCCGTACAACAATCAAAAATTTCTAAGAGTCGTTTGAAAAGCATGCCGTGAAAAAGACAACTTATGGGTGAGACGTTTTTGCTGTAAAAGGTTTATAGAGGTTGGATGGGGGTAAGTTCTTTTCGAGAGATCATAAAATCCGTGCCAAATTATTAAAGGGTGTAGCCGGTTAAAAAAAAATAAATAAAAATAAGTGGCACAAAACCTACGTTCGTAATTCAAAGGAGCTTATTCCCCTCTAAGGTGGTAGGTTTAAATCGAGAAACACAACAGTTTTGAAAGAATGCTTTTTTTCAAGCAGTTTTAAATTAAAATATATCTCCGTGAAATATTCATCGGAATAATAATCAGCACCAAACAAACATATACTCTTTAAAACTATTTCGTTTGACTTATTTATGTATAAAAATTATTTTTATCGTGATAGAAGTCAATATTAATATTATTATAAGTTATATAGGTATTCAATGATAATATATTATAATTTAAAAAATTTAAAAACTTTAATATGAGTTTTGTCCTTGTAATTTGTAAGTACATATTATTATAATATAATTCTTGTGGTTTTAAGGATTTCTCGTCAATTAAATATAAAATTATCATGAAGTACCTATATATATATATATATATATATATAGTTATAAAACTGTACACATTTTTTCATGTACTTATATAGTTAAAACTACATATGCATACACAGATATACTATACATATATTATATATTAAAAAAAATAATAATTATTACATATATATATATATATATAGGTGGATGCGTTCTCCTTCGCTAAGTTCATAGTTATTATCGTTGGATTTCAAGAATGGCTGTATAAATCAAGGTGCATATAAATATTATTATGTACCTATTATATTATTATATCATATGTATATTTTATTTCTCTGAGAAGATAATGAGACACATAAATTTGTGTGGTGGTAGCTATAACATACGCATATATATTTTACATGATATATAAATTGCATTTCATTTTCAACAATAGTTATCACATCATACTGACATATTATTAAACAAAATTAATGAATAGAAACTATTTGTATATATAAGATATATATAATGTATCACATTAAAATATAATGTTTTTAGTTTACATAAAATTAATAAATAAAAAATTATTCTCACTGCGGACATTTATCAAATGCATATTGCATAATATGTAATATTAATTTTAATTGACGTAATTATTTTCGTTTTAAGTAATATAAATACAAACTTAATAATATTAGTTTTACGCGTATAAAACGGATATACTTGCGCTGGTATATTACTACGTACATTACATAATATTACAACAATAAGATGAACTCTTATTACATTTTATTACAGACCAAAATACATTTGGATATTTAATATACATACTATACATAACATACCTGACATATCCACCCAAAAAATAAATTTATATTGTGGTATGAAATATCAATGTATAAAATTCTGTATACAATATGTATTTATTACATTATTCTCAAATGTTTATTTATTTATAAAACAAAATGTTTTATGATTTATATAGGTTTTCAAATATTAACATAATATTTTAATATAATATTATAATATGTTGTAAAAATATCCTATACCTGGATACCGATAATCGAGTTCCTGCTGAGTAATAGCTCGATTTATCGTGCAGTGATTTTATTCAAAATTGAATACAATGAAATGCGTCAAAATCGGTTTAGGAATAACGTGCGTCACAGTCACTCATGGTTTTTAAAAAAAAAAAATGTTACGTTATATTTCTGTGTCACGTCTTCTACCGACGACTTCGTCGACGAGCATCTTTTTTTTAATTATAAAACAGTCTCGCCTGTGGTTGATTTATACGCGTATAAGTCGGCCGCCGCGGTGGCTGAGAAAACGTGGAAATTGCGAATAATTTATGTAGGTACGCGTCCGCGAGCACAGACACTCACACATACACGCATAACTGTGGCCCCGAAAAGGAAGGGTTAGACGTTTCTTGGTAGTGGTCATTCTCGTTTTAATATACCCTTTCCGGGGGTGGTTGTGGGTGAGGGATTCGTCCTTTTCGTCGGCAGCGACAGATCCTCCGAATAATATAGTACAAACGTGAATTATACGTATATTCGGACGCCGCACGCAGACGCAGACGCTCTCATACACACACACACATTTGCGCGGGCGTCCCGTGTAAATACGGGAATGTTATTTAAATCGGGAGGTATGTGCGCGTGTCCTTATATGTAAATATACGCACACTTTCGGGGTGGCTTTCGGGCGGGGACATGACGATGTGGAGGGAACTACCGGACCGAGCCGGACCTTATTAGCGGACGACGACCGCGTTTCTTGTGCGCTCGCAGCACACACAATGTGTGTCCGGCCCGCCACGTATATATGCATTTATACAATTATATACACGAATAGTATGTATATATATAAATATTATATACCGTGGGGTCGAGTGCGGCACACACGCATAATATGTATTTATATGTATATAATATATATATATGTATGTAAGCGTGTAAATAATATACGCAGGGACGCGGCGACAAGAAAGAGAAACGCTGTACATAATGTCCACTCGACGTCACGCTTAATAAATTATTCGCGCCGGGTCCTCCTAAATTATCGTATATACATGTATAAATACCATACGAGTATACTGCGGTGGTTACCGTTCTTTTTTTCGACTTCTTTTCATTATTATTATTATTATTTCCTGCAGGTCAACGAGACGGGTCCCGAATACCCGCGGACGTATATATTGTACAATACACGTTTAATGTTTATATACATAGTCGTAATACGTTGTGTATGTGTGTATATGGTTAAAAAGGAAAAACAAAAAATTACAACGCCGTCTCTCGTCCACACGGTATGTGTACGGGTCGCTGGACATCTGCACCACCGTCGTACGTATATTATATACGCATTACGCATACGGAATACCACTCTTCGAACAACTGTTTATGTACGATGTTTATAATACTGGGCGTATATTATAATAATATATACACGAGTATAAATTACACTCGACCGCGACTGTGTGCTGTTACTGCCTTCGCTATAATGCTGTACTTTATTATATATCTATATAATATTATTGTATATACGGACAGACTATATGACAACTTTTCGCCCACGACACGCTGCCCGCTCCTGGTCTCGCCCTTCCGTTATCCTTATCCTCCGGCACTCGACGCGTCGCCTGCACGCATGTAGTCCTATCACGGTATCGTAATTCTAATAAACGAACGACCTCGTTTGTACGCGTATTATATATGTTATTATATATGAGGTTAGGATTTTGGTACGCTTAAAAGTTGTACGAGACGCTCAAAAAAAAAAAAAAATGTGCAAAATTAAAAATGCGTTAAAATAGATTTAGTTTAAAGATTACGAAAAATAAAAACGTGAAAAACTACAAAATAAAATTACATTTAATTATAAAAACACTACATGAAATACATTTTTCTGGTTATGTGGAATTACATTTTTAAACGTTAAAAATTAATATTAAAATCTATCATAGGTACTTTCTACAATATTTATACATAATATATGATAATGTATATTATATATTTATTATGTATTAGTGTATATGTAATACACTGTGTCACGTTAAAAAATTTTATTGCCAAGGTTATTTTGCTTATTTTCTAATTCTTCATATCATATTCTAAGACTAGTTTTAAGATATATATACGAACATTTAAGCCCTGAAATGGATAGACTTAGATAAATATACAACAGTATATCTAACAGTTAATATTTAATTTAATCAGTAAGGTACAGGTACTTGAAAGATAGAAAATGCGATATATTTCTGCGAACATTATTTTGTAATTGTTTTAAAACTGCAGTATTTTTTATTTATTACACCGCGAGAAATAAATTTCAATCTACAGTTTCACACGAAAATATTGTCTTGTTATGAATTGATTACAGTAAAGAGGCTGTTTTGCATTTTATTACTTTATTATACTCATAATAATTCGATATTAAATTTACTTGCTCATCATTATTTATATACAATTGATAAATAGTTTAATCGAAAATATGTAGATACAAATTAAAATGTATAAGTTTTAATTTAATCGAGTCATCCCAAAATAGCATAATATAATATAATATCTTTATACATTTTCCGAATAACTACATTTATGTTGTATATCATTGAAGTTTAACAAATTTAATCATCTTTAAAACGTGAGTTTAATCGATGTGAGCTTGGTACTATACACAAACGATTTGTTTTAACACCGACAGCAACATCGCGACGCATAGGTATTGTTATTACGCACGCGATTCATCTACGTGGAAATAATAATAATCGATTTTCAGAAATTCCGTCACGTGAAATATTAAATATTTACCGCTTCTCCCGAGTGGGATATGTCTATTATAATAATATATTATTATAGCAGGCACATAAATCGATTTGCATACCTTACACCCACACACACACATACACACACCATATATTTATAATAATATTTTGTACAAATAAATAATAACAAATTTACTTATAATACAGGATCTATGATAACCCCTCCCATTATATCAACGTGGATTACATAATATATTGATATACACAATATAGTCTGTAAGGAGAGTAAAGTAATGCGCCAAGTAGGGGCTTGTTAAATTGAATCCCAAATGACCCAAACTCGGTAAATTGAGTCCCAGGAAAAAACAGGTAGTAAATAAGTTGAGTCTCGGAAAAAATAAGGTAGTAGGTAAGTTGAGTCCCGGGGGAAAACGAATTATTTGCATTTTAAATTTAAAAATATGCTTGCTAACATGTGCACTAACGTCAGAATATTATGCAGAAATATGCACTACAATTTTTATTTGTGATTTTTGGACATTTATTGACTGCATGTATAAGATTTTGCAATAATTATTATTAATTATATAGTTATTTTTTCCCCAACGATAAAATAACGATACACTCATAGCAATTAATTTGTAAATAAATGGAGTGTATAATAATATAATGTTACTATAATGTATAATAATAATGACATTTATTTTTATTTTTTTTTTATTCATTTATAAGTAGGTATTTGTAATATTTTTAATCAATATCAATGACGTTTTTACTGGGTGCATAATATATATATAATAATAATGATAAATTTTTTTAAATTAATTTGTTAATAAATTGAGTGTAAACTATTATGACTATTGTTTTATTAATACTATTATTATATTTTTTAAACAATTTTTATTTTATGGGTTAATATATTGCAAGACTAATATTTTTTTACAGCAATACGAGCGGTATCAATTTTTTGTAGGAGTTAACACTATGTTTTGAAGGAGATTACACTACAATTGTAGGAGTGTACAAATAAATAGTTTAACGTAAATCAAAATATTTACTTACTACCAATTTTTTCCCGGGACTCAATTTACCGCTTTCAAAATGTACCTAACTTATCTCGGACTCAATTTACCTAGCCCTGCCAAGTATGTGCACTACCATTTTTCCTTTAATAACCTAACCTTACCTTTGATAATATATTTGTGATATTTGGAATTTTTAAATATACTATATATAACCTACTTATATGGATTATATTTAAAAATTATTAGGATGTCTATACCATTTAAGGAGTATCCTGTGTTGGAGATTATTTTATGGGAAACAAACTTTTTTATTGTAATTTGTTAAGCAGGTGACTTATTTAAACATTTTGATGAATTTTAATTAAACTTCAAATAAATAATTTCTAAGTAGTTACAATGTATGTACTTAGTTATTGTATCTATACTAAGTTCTAAGGATAATAGTCCGTAATAATAACTTTATATTATAAAAAATACTTTTTAAACTACAACATTTTAATACATTAATGTTAATTAGGTAATGTAATTAATATAATTATCAATATTGTATAGCTTCCATAATTTATTATATTTTCCAATCCTATTATCATGAGCCTACATTATCTTAGTATACATTATAGAATATAGATCGTTAAATAACCTAAAAACTACAAATTCAATTTTCGATTTAGATACCTAGTTTGTTATTTTCAATCTCATTTGAAAATAAAAATTTTTGTAACACCACTTTTTAAATGGTACACAATTATCAGAATTTAAAAAAAATGTAGGTACTATTAAAGCATAAACGATAAAAGGTTATGAACTGCAACGATTAGTCGATTGATCAGAATACAATAGGTATTATATATATATATATATATATATATACTTATAATAGTTGTATTGATTGTATTTATATCCTATTATCATCGTAATTATAACTTATAATTATTATATTATTGTACAGTCAGTACTTATACGAGCCATTATTAAAGTATTTTTCACATTTAAAAAAATCCCGAGTATAACGGGTTACAAGAGTTTTCACGTCGTTGTTCGGAAATAAAAAAAAAAAGTAAACACGTTTCTGAAGATATTCCCACGCGAAGACGACATGATGTCATCTTGTATCGAAATTATGACGTTGACGCGGCGGCAGTCCGAAATATAATAATACGACCATGATATTATTATTATTAAGATATATTACAACGAAATGACGTCGACGAAGCGATCCCGGTTTTTACAAATCTATCAGTTCCGGAGGCGATGGTAATTTTTTTTTTTGACCGCGCGGTGAATGAATAATATTTATTTTATTTATTAATATAACAGATAAAGTTATTGTTGTGTTTTAAAATCTCACGAAACTACGTTTTATAATACCTCTGCTAAAATCGAAATCTCTTATTCATTGTCGTCTATCTTAGAGTTTACCTTATGGTTTGTTTTTGTAAAGTTTTCGTCACATTCTCGTATAATAACGCCGCTATAATAGAAGTATAATATTATTATAAATATATAATATCACCACACTATTACTGCAATTTCCCATAACATATCTACTTATAATAAACAGGTACATGGTAACCTATATATAAATACATGGTCAACGTGTATATAGAGCGTTTTTTACCCACACTCCGGTCCATTATTATTAGTTATAAATTCAGGGACCTAGGGTTATGATTTCAATGATTGTACACATCGATGAGTTTCATTCTGAATAGGTTCATAATAAGTGAGTTACAAATTTATTCTATTCATTTCCATTCTAAATATAAGGTTTTAGTTTATATAATTGTGTATGTATATTATAAATAATTCAATATTTGTATATTTTAAAGTAAGCGTTTAACGTTAGTGCATAAGCCACATACATACATATTTAATGTATATCTGAGGAAAATTCGTGGTTTTTACCAATACATAAATACATAACATTTTGAATAAGATAATTTAATAAAAAACGTTATTGTTTACAGTAAATTCTTAGAAAAATCACTTTTTATTTGTAAAATGCATCTATTTTTTTTATATACAATCATATATTATATTTTTAATATGTTAAGGTTGTTTAAATAAAAATATTCTTCAAATAACGAACATATCATTGTTAATATAATTTATATTATTAAAAGCATGTACATAGTCTTTTGCATAATCTGGAATTTTCAGCGCATAATAAGCGTATGTCTGCAGTAGTTTTTAGTGATGAAAATCTATTTTCTACTACATAATGCTACAGCGCAGACTATACGTTATTACGTATTGTTATAGTTTTTAGGTGAATTACATAATGCTTGTACGCGGTGGAAAAAAATGGACGTTTTCCCGTCAGAACGAACGGACGTCGCCGCCAGCGTTGGCTCCGCTTACAGTCGAATCAAAAAACACAATATATAAACCATATATATATATATAAATATTTTTTTTTTTTAACGGGGTAAGGCCGGCGGAGCCATTATACATATTACGCTATAATACACACACACACACACACACATACACATTTATTCGTATGTATTTATGTGCGTGTGTGTGTAGCATTACACAGAGACTACCCGAGTACACCGCGCACTGGTCTGTGCCCGCCACAGGTCGCCGACTGTGTTTCCTTTCCCCATAATTACGGGTTTGTGTCGCCACCGCAGCCGAGTCTATTATTGGTGCGCGCGCGTTCGGCCCGGGCGAGTTTCGTGTTCCAATTATTATTATTTTGTTTTCGTCGTTTCTATATATTATACGCAGTGTTTTTGTTAATATATATATATATATATACGTATAGTGTATTGTGTACCTATATAGTCGGAGTAGCGGTGGGGCACGGGGAAATGTTTCACTCGCGTATACCTAAATATATATATGTATGTATAATGTAAAGCCCTCCTCGGGGACGCCAAGACGGCGGCGGCAGGAGTCTATTAATTTTACACCAGGCGAATAATAAAAAGTAAAAACAACACGATATACATACATAAATATAATATGCGAAA
The DNA here is from genome assembly GCA_020882235.1 of Schizaphis graminum. Taxonomy (NCBI): domain Eukaryota; kingdom Metazoa; phylum Arthropoda; class Insecta; order Hemiptera; family Aphididae; genus Schizaphis; species Schizaphis graminum. The sequence continues at coordinate 55,208,158 of CM037032.1, forward strand.
TCGCGGGCATACTATATAATATACGAATATAAAATACGAGAAATGGAACAAAAAAGTCGTATTTATATACGTCATAGTGTTTTCCGAGTTAAAAATTTTTTTTATTATTATTATTTCGTTTTAACCCTGGCCCGCCATTCGCCGCCACTACTATACTGCAGCACGTATACACGACCACGGTCGGTTAATTTCTCCTCCACCTCCACCGGGGTCGAAGTAAAAAAAAAAAAATAATAATAATAACCAAAAAAATACCAAGAAGAAGAAGCCACGACGACATAAGGCGGGCTATACACGATATGGCTACGGGTTTTTCAAAACTACGTATATAATATGCTCGCGCAACACAAACCGATGCGATAATAATTCACCGGGTTTGCAAATCTTTCCCCTTTTTCCTGAGGAAGTGCCCGTTTTGCATTTTGTGTATACTCACGCCGCGGGGGTGGAATTATTTTTAATTCTAATATTTGTTGGTTTTATCGTCGTCGTTGTCGCCGCCGTCGTCGTCGTCGTAGTATATATAGTAGTCGGTCGTCGTCGTAGTCGTCGCCCCCGGTAAACCCACCCCCGAAAAAACCCCTCGCGCCGTTGCCACTGGTTTGGCCTTTTGAAATTTATGATCCTTTTCCCCTCTCTCACGGTCCCCTTTTAAAAAAATATTATATATATATATATATACACACACACACACACTAACAGCACGCGTATATAAAATAAGCGACTACGCTATCTCCCGTACACGTATATATATATAACGCAAGTGAGACCGTTAATGAACTTATATAGTACTATATAACTGCCTTATGTTCGTATTATACGAGAGGATTGTTTTCGCGTCTTTTTTTTTCGCAAGTCTTCTGTTTTTTTCCCGCTCGTTTCTTTTACGACGACGGCGCGCGTTATTATATTATATTAAGCTCGCGCACAGATTAAACGGCCAATTATTTCCTTAGGTGCACTCCTCGGTTTAAGTGAAAAATAACTCGTGGGCTCCCGAGCACGGCCCCATTACCGAGGTCGTAAACACGGCTTTTGCGGACAGCGGGATAAGCGCTTATTTGCTTTCCAGACCCATATTAAATAGTTTATAATATATTATAAATACCGCTGTACCGAATACAGAATAATATCATCATATACATTTTGTGTATATAAATTATAAATATATTATATAAATAAACTATATACCTAAATTGTATACTATGGTCAATGTTGCAGCGTTTTGTTCACCGGAATATATTATTATAATTATAACTATCCTAGTTACGATTAAAATAGAATACATACCTATATTTATTATACTGCACTGCAGGTTAATGATATTACAGATGATAAAAGAAAATAACTTTGTTAGCTCGACTGATTATATCTACTATCATCTCATGTTACCATGCAGGTACCTTTAGGTATAATCAGAGGTTGTCTATCCAAGCTTATTATAAGAAATAATGTTCAATTACGTATACAAAATACAAATACAGCACACACCGTATATATATTATTATCACTCAATATCATCGCACACGTTAATAATAATATACTTTTATTTGTTGAAGTAAATTAGGTAAGTGTATAATAAACGTTGAATTTATTTTTTCGTTGCAAGGTATATCATTACATCATTGATAAAACATCAATAATTGAAATACGTCAAAAACGTATAAATGTATTTAATTGTTTCTTTAAACAATTGTATTACAGATACACGATTGTGATAAAGCTGTCTATTGTTTTCTTAATCATAATATTATTGAAATGTTTGTGTGATTAATTAATTCGAATGCGTACTTACACTCACAATATCTATAATCTATATATTATCTACAAACGGGCATAGCATTTCCTTTTAAATAAAATTAAGAAAAAAAGAATTACTATTGATATCGAAGTATCGGACGCGATTTATTTTATATTATGCTGTCCAAAAAAATGTTTTCTTTCGACATTTTATAATATTATTATTAGTATGTAGCAATATTATCATCATTTATCACCATGGGGTTTGCGGTTATAGTGTAACATAGACTACTGTAATAATGACGCATGTTATAAATAATAGTTATTGTGAGCCAAAAAAGTCGAACTCGATAATCTATATACATATATTTATATATTGGTCGGACACATGATTTGAAATTTTTGATGAGGGGAGGAGGAGAATTACAGTGAAATTCCGTCGTCTATATAACGGCGGCGGTTATACCAACTGTTGCCTCAGCGTTCGCGTACCGCAATATGTGCGTCGGGTATAGGTACATAAATCGTGATCGAGACCACAGCGCGCTTTTATCGCACGCCCTCAAAAGCGACGTTTCAGGAGAGGAGAAAAAACAACCCCTGCGTACCTCATACATAAGACGTGCGTGTAAAATGCATAAAATATCGCTTGTAAAATAAAAGTAAAGTATACGGTAAAAATCCGTGACTTGATATTTCAACTGCCGCGACGCCCGTGTGGATGATATATATATATTATATAATATTGCATATACGTTGTTGCGGTGGTGCTCGTAAATCAAACGCGCGCCCGCGACTCTTACTTATACACATAATAATGATATGTATATACGCGCATAACAATGTCATACTCGCGCGATCGAGCTTATAAGGGGGGAGGTAGGGGGTGACTCGCGCTCCGAAAAAAAACAAACTAAAAGCAACCTTAACGAAAACGGTGGAAAAAAATTAAATTAAAATATTCGCGCTCGTCGGACATAAATAATATGCGTGTATATTAATATATATTTCTCCTCGGAGACCGATCTTAACCTTAAAGCGCCCACCCCGCCATCATCGTCGCTCCTGCCTAACATCATCGAATACCAGTACAAGGCTTCCGACCGCGGTCGACATGATATAGGTGCCTATATTATATATTACACATAATAAAATATTTTTATAATCGTTCAGCGGGGGCTCCGTTTATGTTGTTGTTGTATGTGCGTACGTCGCGTAAAAACTTGATGAGCCGTTCTTTTTATTGCCCGGATGACATTTTTGAACTTCCGCGCGACTGGCTGCGCCGCTTGGGCCCGCGTTTGACATTCAACACGTGTAGCGCATACACAGTCGCTTCGACGACGGGATAACATAATATTTTAAAGAGAACTCGAAACGGGCTGAAAACGTAACGTGTACATAATAATATTATCACCTGTGTGATACATAACGCGTGTGATGAATTTTTGTGAGCAAGGCAGGAGTAGGTGTGTTTTAGGTGTTTAAAATCCCCTCCGTCGGCGTTTTCACGTCAAAAATAGCTTACTATCGGTATGTAAATATTCCCATCTAAAAATATATTTTACTCGGTAACCTTGTAAATTTATTAAAATTGATTTAACAGAAAAAAGTTGAAAAGTTGATTTAAAAAAATAATATTAAATTACCTATATAATGTATACATCCTATTATATATTTTTTAAGAGTTTATTGAATATTTACATTCTTCAATTTTGTATAATAATAAGTATTAGTAAAATAATAAAAATAATACTGTGATAATATAGGTTAGCTACTTTAAGACGACTTTTAGCATAATAGCCTTTATTTTGTTAAGCATTAAACAACTTAAAATTATCACGTCTTAAGTACCTTATTTATTTGAAAATGTTATTAAAGCTTGTACAACAAAACAATTTGAAATTTTGCGCGATTTGAAACATTTAAAAAAAAATTTCAACTTTACCTATTTTATGATATTTTCTTTAATTTTTTTTCTATTTATATGAAAAATTGAAAAGTATTTGAAATTTCAAGTTTCTGAATGCCTCAACTTGATAAAAGATCCCATATCCTTAAAAATGTTTAAAACCCTTAAAACGTTATTATTCGTATCGTGTTGTCGGTTTTTGGTATAAGATATCTAGTAACCATTTCACGGTTTAGGTACAAGTGAAATTCTGAACATTTTCTGTATTTATAGCAATGGTACGTGCGATTCATTCAAATAATCGTAACAATAATAAAATACATGCACCATGTAAACCGACGCGCTTGAGTGCTGCAGTAAGGTACTGCTAATTGCTCGCGGCTACCGTATTATGAGGATAATCGTGCACTATATATAGGTATACAATTTAGGTAGGCAGAGCACTTCCGCGATATACACATAGATAACACCACAACGTACGAATAAAACAAACGCGGTATCGTCGTTAATCTACTACGAGGGGTGAGGGGTCATTTTTTCTTTCGCCTCGAAGAAAACGGTCGACGTCGGCGGCGGATAGGGAAAAAGTAAACGTTTCGAGTTTGCGGCCGAGATATAAAGTTTTTCCTCACCGCGCGCGATTACTTTATTGTTTTTCATTTCCTCTCCGGCACTCGTCGTCCTTATCCCCGTCGCCTCCCGATCGCCACAACCGAGTTTTATAATATACACACGGCGGTGCACATTCTACAACGCGCACACTTTTCTCCCATCGCCGCCACCACGACAGATTCGCGGAATTATCAAGAAATTAGTGCCCGGGAGGAAAAAAACAAACGAAACGAAAGCAAAAAAAAAAACCACAGAGAAATGAAACAGAGAACCCATACTGCCGCAAACGCGACCGCCTGGTCTCGAGCAACTCGAGCGGAAACGAAATCTTTTTCTAATCTTAATCTGCATACGAAACGGGAGCGCTTCGGGGAAATTCAACAGATAGCTTTTTTTTCCAACCACCGCGAGAGATAGTTTTTAAGCTTAAGTTAGTGTATATAATATCGTTTCTTTTTCTTTCCCCGTTGCGTTTTCGTATTCTTTACTGCGCGCGGAATAAATCTGAATACATTAAACTGATGACGACGGTACGCCTCCTCCCACCACAACGAAACATGTTGGCGGCAATTCAATCAGCCGCCGCGTGCCTGTTTACGCGCTCGTCGTATATTATTTATATACATATATGTATATAGATACCTTAACATATTATTATAGATATTCATATAAACGCTAGTGACGTGATATAATATGGGTATATATATGAAAACGCAAAACGAATACGAGCAGTATATACAATCATATATTTGTATACTTTATATATTATAATATAGTACTGTTTATCGTTTTAAATGTATACACTATACATGTTAGTATCTTACACCTATAAATACTAGCTTCGGAAGTATATTAAAGGGAGAAAGCTTAGGGGACAATTGGATTTAGCATTTTTTTTTTTAGGGGGGGATGGGTGGAACATTTTAAAAATAACCGTAACTAATCTATACACCTATTAATTTGTAAAATATTAAAATTAAAATCAATTTTTAAAAAATTTACCGGATATTTTACGAGTAAATGTATTAATAAATTATTTATATTTTTGGTTATTAGTGTGATTACAACGATAATTTATTATTCATTATTAATGTAATTTTTCGAAAACTTGTAAAAATATGCCATTGTGATTGCAATATCCTTATATTAAATGTAATTATAACTACCTTACCTAACCTATTTGCATTTAAAGATTGGCGTTTATGCTTAATTTAATTACAACTATGTAAGTTAGAAGATAAAAATCAATGTTTTATTACATAGATGATTTTATATTTATTTTTCATAAATAAAACATTATTCATATAATATACATTTTCATTAATTTATTGTTAATTCATTAAAAGTATATTGTATTCGATGAAAAGAATATGTTACATTTATATTAAATATTAAAGCAGAATTAGATAAAATGCTGATTTTTTAGCATCATATTGTTATATTATATACCAACTTATAATTGAATAGAATATTTGAATAATGTTAATAAGATAAGCCTACATTGTTTAACATCTATAAATATAATATTTATGGAATATAGATTAAAATAATAATCTTATAAGCCCTCACCCTCTCAAACTATAAAAAAAAACATTCAACCTTGTCTGTATATATATATATATATATAATATGATAATTGATAAATAACTAAACAGACTATTTATAATATAATATTAAATTATTATATTAATCAGCGTTTTAGATTGACTTAGTGACTGCTTTTTATACAGAATTACCAATTACTATGCAGGGGACTAAAATTAGAAATCGTATTTAAAATAACTATACATAATATAAGTAATAATAGATTCATTGTAAAATGTTTTAAAATCTAAGAATATGTAATTTTATTAGTACCAGAGTGTCGATTATTCTATAAATACCACTAATACCAGTAAAAAGCTTTGCAGTGCAAATTTCGATTTTGTATTAGTGTTTTAATATTGTGTTTATTTTACCTACACAATAATATTTAACTTGAAAACAAAAAAATCTTTGGTTTCCCGTTCAAATCGGTTTGTAGAAAAAAATTTAAAAAAAATTACCTTAACCAAAACCAACTCAGACAGACGAATAAACAACGAAGACGTGTGGTCTTTACAAGGGTTGCTGATGGTAGTATTGGTTGTATATGTATAGACGCAATCGATTACGAAAACAAATTAATCTTCTCCGATGGAGGCGACGACCGTCTACAATATAAACACACTAACCATGGTCGCGGGGGCAGAGGGGAAGGTTTTTGAACGCGATTAGTTCGATAGGCCCGACGCGTCACTCGGCGAGTGTTTTATTAATGAAAATACGATGTAATGTACGCACACGCACGCACACAAATTTAATAATACAACATATTATATTAGAACTTAAAAGTTTCCAAGAACGATGTGGCGGCGATAGTTTTTTTACCTCTATAATAACACCGATTCATTAATGTGATGTACACGTGAACTCGTATATTATCGTAGTATATACAAGTAGATGGTATAGACGTACCTACGAACAACAAAGCGAATTTTCTTTATTTTGTTATTATTATATTGCCGAAGAGTATATTTTCTATTCTGCTCGTCTATCCTATTGGAACACCGGTAGCCGCTAAAATGTGTGAACGCGATCTCTCTTAGCGCACACCGTTCTAAATACAATAGACAATACTTTTCGTAGGTGTGTATCGTGTATGCGTCGTTTTTTTCCCTCTGCTCGCTCGCATTTGCTATGTCATTGCGCCGCCTTTCACGGAAAAAAAAAATAAAAAATAATAATAATGAATAAAAATAACCGTTTACAGTGGCCATCGGTAAACATCAAGGCCTCCCTCCTCTCGGACATCTGAAGATAAATACAAAAATGTATACATATATCTATGTGTATACTGTGTATACTCTATAGTAACATGAAATAACCGACGCGTAGATACTATACAGAAAATAATACTGAAGCATTGATCGTAGGTACATGTGTCGGCCTAGGAACAGTATAAATCGGTGGCAATACGTCCGTTGTATCTTATATTATAATATATACAAGTATATGAGTATATACTGTATATGTGTGTATGTGTGTGTGTGTGTGTGCGCGAGCGCGCGCGCGTATTATTATGTTCACGCCTAAAGAAGTCGACAGCGGATGAAGGTCAAACTCACTGCACCCGTGTACATACGTGCTGACGACTTCTTCATGCTAAAAAATCGAAAAACGGAATTTGAAAATGATATATACCCTAGACTAATGAATAGTGATATTAAACATCAATCGTAAATCGTTGGATTGATTGTAGTTTCAGGAGCGTTAATTTTACATTTGAAATTTTCTATAACTAATAAATAATTATATAATATACATAATTTTCAATATTATTACAAATATGATTTTTTTTTCTTTAATTTAAAACGACTACCTAGTTAAATATTATAAGTCCTCTTTATTATTAGGTACATGCAATGTTTATATATTATTCGGTAACTTTAGGTAATTATCCCTAAATATACCTATTATAGTTTATACATATTGGAAACATTTTAATTTTAAGATGATTTGTTTTTACTAAATTATCGATCAAGACTATTCAATAGATTAAAAATGTAAACAAATGTTATCGTATTCCACAAAATTAGTTTTTCAACAGTTGTTGAAAAGAAAATTGTGAAATAAACAATCTGAATCTATAGAAATATAAACAATGTCAAAATGTTTAATAAAAACTTGAAAATGATTCCAGGTAAAGTTCACCAAGGCGAAGAATGAAATTTATTTTAAAATAAAAACCAAACCTCCCTTACCGAGTATGGTTTGCTCTCTGTTTATCACTCCTTTACAACAATAATAATAATGTGCGAGATACAGAATCGAGTAATACGCGTGTTCGGTCGACGGTTTGTCAGTGTATTAATTAATCCGATCGTTTAATAAAGTTGTCGCCTATGCCAATTCGATTGGTTCGTGTGCTCGGTCGACAGACACGTACATAAATACGCGTGTAATATAGTGATCATGTCCGCGAACGGAGAGTAGAAAGTCGGCAAAAAAATTAAGAAGAAAAAGTACTCGCGCGCACGCGGTATAAGTGAACGACGACGACGGGCGTCGGTAGGAGTGATGTGGAAAACCACCGCAGTCGGCGAGCGAGCTTCGTTTGGTTTTATATTATTTATAATATATATATATATAATATGAGGTCGAAGAGAACGGTCAGGGGATATAATACGGCGGCGATGAAGCTGCGTGACAGAGTGAAAGAGAACGAGTGCGAGTTCAGTGTGTACGACAGAGAAAGAATGTGTGTGTGTGTGTGTGTATGTATTTATACAAAGAGGAGACGAGTTGACTCAGCAAATTCGTTGATTAATGATGGCTGTTTGCGGCGGCGGCGGCGGCTGCCGTTTTGGGGGCCGCCGCCGCAACGTGCACGCACACACACACACACGTGTACACGCTCACACGTAGATCCCTATGAATGCGACTTAACACGAGGCAACTTGTTATGTACGTATATAATGTACGTGTACCGCAGCCGCCGACCGGGAAGCCCTTTTCTTTTCCATTTAAAAACCTTTTACGCCGCTTTCATATGTATATAATAATATATACGAGCTGGCGCGCATACACTGCTAGAGGTGTATAATATATACAGTGTGTTATAATATTTTATAGGCCTATGAACTCGTATGCATATATAGGTATAATATATATACAATATATGCGTCGCATTTAAGATATGTCGCATGACGACGGTATATATATTATAATATTACAAGTGAGGAAATTTCACCTCCATTATAAAATATGTATAGGTTGTTTATAATAATATTGTCAACAACGAGTCCCCGAGGACCGCGACGGTATAAGGGATTTTTATAACTAATTCAATGTATCCTCCCGGGCCACCGTAAGCGATTCGTATGAAAACTCGTCCGGAAAACACTACTTCGAGACATCACGGGTCGGTTTATATAAATATGTAAAAAAAAAAAAAAAGCGGTGACAGTGGTCGAGATCTTGTATTTATTTTTTAAAATGAATTTCTCCATTGCCGGGCGTACGCCTCGTGACCGAAACAAATAAGATTCAATAACCCAATTTGAACTATATATTATACAATCTAATATTACGATGCAGTATAGTGCGCCTCGATAAACCAGTTGCGTAGAATAGTAATAGACGTATAATAAAATATTAATATTGTAACTAAAATTGACCGACAAAACATACGTTTTCAACTATGAAAACGTCAGAATTGTCTTAAGTCGATATCATTTATTTGCACCATGTAAAGCGTAAAAATCATAAAAAAAACCTTGTCCTCGCAGTAAATGTTTTACATAAAGGTTTTAAAAATTACTTTTATTCGACGGTTCATAAAATGCGACCGTGTTTTCTTATCGACCGGAATACGCGCATATACTTATATTAAATTCTGTCCTTGACACAATCTTTACGGTCTCGTTATTATTTTCGCAAAATGCAATTCATGTTTTTATGATTACTAGGTACCTACTTGGTTTATTTTGCAACCTTCCGTTCGGTCGATAAGTGTGTATGTAAACTATTACCGAAATTCAAATAAACAAAATATTACTCGTCAATGTGCCACGAATATCACATTCTTGGAAAAACTATCTTCGTCATTGAGTTAAAAAAATATTATCTTTTGCATTATTTTTTTTCAAACATTTTTCTAACGATATCCCGTGCACACACCAAGAAATAATATTTTTTCGTATATTGTACATACTTTTTTTGGTTGTTATTAATTTTTACATCATGTACCAAATTATTCACTCATTAACGACACTAACATTCGTAAAATTGTACTGTCATAATTCCAAATAATAATATAAACGTGAATGATGATATGCGATAATAATAATTACAGGTATAATGTACACTTGTTGGTGTAGAATCGGGCAAACGTCACCCCTCCCTCCGAATCATGGGGTGAATCTGCAGTGAAGTATTACCCATTATTATTAGGTGTATATACTATTTATATAAACGTGATGGAGGAGTAGAAAACGACCTAATCGCACGTGATGCGTGTATGATCGCATTGTAGTGTATACTTGTCGTATAATAATATATCAGTGACGATGGCGTTTAAATGATAACGTCATTTCGATCTGAGTGTTTCTGGATTTCTTGCGCATCCCGGTGCACCACGCTCTATACTTCCGGTCTTAGCCGATGACTGGTCGGGTTTTCGTCTCAATCGCTGCTGAACCCGACTCCCCTAGTCCTTTTGGCTGTGTCACTCTGTTGCACATCCGTCAACGTCGGACATCGCAGTCCGGTCGTCATCGTTTTATCTCCGGCCCTGGTTACTACGCGTGGCAGCAATTTATACAAAATCGATACTCGAGCAAACGTCCAATTACATCATTATACATATAGACATATAGGATATAGTATTATAGTAGATAGTTACAATATTCGTAAGCGGAGCGTATTGAATGGTCGCAATGTAAAGTAATATTACAGCCCTTCCTAGGTGTAAATGTGTACGTATAAATGTGTTTAATCAAAATATACTTTACTTAAAAAAAAATAAAACAATTAATTTTCTGCACACAAACCGATATATTATATTTTTAGATATACCTATAGCACAAAGACCGTTTTCGGTGTTAATGACTGGTCGACGTCTGTGGCAAACCGCGTTCCTATAATACGTATACGTTCCTATATGACGAAAACCGTACAAAGTGATTCGTTTTTTTAACGTTCTCATACGCAGTGAAACGCATCTGTACCCACTGCACTACTCTCAGTATACTCTCGTATTATATGTTGGTAGACTACTTTGATCGTGTAGTGGAAATGTCTGTAAAACTATCCTATCAACGATTTAATGGACTCGATTTTGCCTCGGTTGCAGAAATTCCCTGGCTAATAACCTCTCTAAATAGTTCACGCCGAAAACGCACAGTGTTGAATTACTGTCTGTCGAAAAAAAACGGTAAAGAGAAAAGCACTAAACCTAATTTTTACCTTTACCGTAAACAAAATAGGCCTTTAAAACTTACTTCTAAAAAATGTTATATTAATCATAAAGAACCAATAAAGTAACATATTGTTATTTTTTTTTTAATTTAACAATAAATAAGCAATATACCTACCATCAAATGAATATATTTTTGATTGCAGCCCATAATGAAAAACCAAAATAATTTTTCAAAAATCAATAACCATAACTCCATGCGTAACTTGTGCAGAGCATAATAAATGACCTCCCTTATCCGATAATTTAGATTCCGCCCTACTCCATATTGCACCCTTTGCTTAAAATTCATTTCACGCTAAAATAATGAAATTAAAAGACCCTCGGGATACTTTTAAATATAATAATAGATTGAAGTTTGAATACAGATAAACCAAAAATTGATTTAATGACTTTTTTAAACAAATACAATTTTATTAAGATTTATACTCACATTGACCATTAGTATCATTTTCAAATTAATTCTAATGATTTGAGCTTTTTAAATGTAGTATATACAAATTATATCATTTAATTCCAAAATTTAAAATTAACACATAAAATTGATTTGAAGATTCAAAAATGTAATATTATTAAATTGTTTTAAATGTAATAATCCCCTATACTACATCAATGATCTACAGTGATATTTAAATTACAGACATTTTTCAAGCAACATTTTTCCAAGGTATTTTCACAAAGACAAATGGCAAATAAAAACAAAATTAATAAATTAATAAACAAATGTAACGAATACTTTTGAATCATATATTATTATTCATTAAAACACTTATATTTATAATATAATTTTTATTTAGGTTCTATTTATCGTATTAAATTATTATGTATATAAAAATTCGTCGATTATTTAAAAAAAAAATCTAAAACACACAGCGCTTTTTTTTTAGATAAAACTTAATCATTATTTTTCTATTTTATTATTATCTAGTTATGTTTTCCCTAAACCATGCACCTATCGTTTTAGCAGGTGAAATAAAATATATCTATATATTATATATACTGTATACGTAGACATATATCAGACGACATGCCCCTCGCAAAACAATAATAATGATTTCATTTTCACACGTCCGATCGAGCGGTGAGTCTAGGGTAAACTGCTGAGAAAAACAAAAGTTTGCGCACACGGACAAATGAAAAATTGACATCATCAACCAACGGCTATGTGTATATATAGCTGTGGTGTAGAAGATATGCTCGTGTGAGGGTCCGAAAAAATACTAGCACCGGGGGGGCTGGAAGTGGTGGAGGGATTATGGGGTGGATGTGGCGATAGGGAAGAACACGAGAAAAAAATAAGTGAGAACTGGAAATGCGTAGAGGGGAGGGCAAAACCCGTGAAAGATGGACAGTTTTTTCTCTTTGACCATTTGTCTTCGCCCATCGTGGTTAAGGTCTTGTTACCGACAAACAATAAACACTGACACACATGCACACACACACACTCTCTCGAACACACGTGCGCATATATACCTTGCTAAACTTTTACTTCATCACCCGTAGGAAGAGTTCACGCGCTAAGTCCATACCCTATCTATGTATACACTACCATTGCTGTATATTATAGTGTTTATGCTCGCCGCTGCTGTATATAAATGTACTGCGCGTTGTGGGCGGCGACGGTTCGGCCGTTTTTTTCGCATCATCCGTGATAGCCGCCTCCGCTACTGTCGGAAACCTGTTGAGCATCTGTCCTACTCACAGCGAAAATTGTGTGGGGTTAAAATAATGTTTGTTTTTACGATTCCGAGATGAAGATAAACGGCGGGAATAAAAAATTAACAGATTAATATTGTCATCCGTTTTACCGCGGACTTTTGAATGCATAATATAATAAGAAACGTACAACGTGTAGGTAAATTTTTATTAATTAAGTACATTACAATTACAATATAATTAAATTGTATTAACTATATGGACATCTAATGTAACTTAATATGCAATTTCGATAATTTTTACGTAATGGTATATTAAGTGGATTTGTAAAGAATCGATTTAAAATAATAAACTAAGCATTTGGGTAGTTCACTGTAAAATTAAATATTATATATAGGTAGTAATACGCATTTATATTTTTAAATATCAGTTCAAAAGAAAATCCCTAATGATTAATACATTTTTGATATTCATAAATAACTAAGACGTAGACTAGAGTTTATTTCTGATAAGGCTCTAATCAAATATTATAGTCACAATCATAAAATAAGATAATATATTTAACATTTTTAAGGATATTTATAATAATTATTATGTATAGTTAAAATAATAAAATATATTATATATAATGTTAGTTTGACATTCGTGAATTATGTATACTGAATAATATGTCTATTATAAAATGAAATTAGTATATTATATTCGGTATGACATTTGTATGACGCATTGTGTTAAAATTGACTTGTTTAAATTTTAAAATACCGTACTACCGTAGCATATTTAAAATGTTTTACTTGATATTCATATAGGCACATGAAATGACTGGAACATTGACATCGTGCGTAGACCATCTGTCGTCGTGTTTTAACTTTTATATATAGTTATAACACACGTTGCTGTGGAACGTGCGTATTGTAGATATTTTGTATAATATTATACTATGTAATAATAATATAGGTACCTATGTAAAATTATAAAAAAAAAATGTTTGTTTTATAACTTCGTGTGGGTGGCGACTGGTGAGTGCATTATTTTACCAGACGCAAGAGAAAAAAATGGATAATAATGATACGGTTGAATGGATGCCAAATCGTATATATGCATGCGTTTAAATAATATACATAGTACCTATACAAATATACATATGTATGTATATAGATAAAATAACATTTTTAATATTATATATTATTATTATGCACTGTTATTATAGGAGGTGTATACACCAACGCACACGAAATATACAGCGAATTGTGAACCACAAAATGCCCAGAATGGAGACGGCAGCGAACTATACTATAATATGGTCCGGTGGGGAACTTTGCAGGTGTCGGGGGAAGGGTTCGCATTGTAGAGAGAAAAGAAAATCGAAATTTTTTCGTTTGTGTGTTTATATACTCGTCGACTAATGAATGATTCGCGTGTGGCAACCGTATTACATGTTATGTATAGGTACACATTATCTAAATATATGTGTACACGGCGTATACCACCTATTTATACAGGTATAATATTTTTGCTTTCGTGGATAGTGTTTTACTGCGGGGTGTTTGTCTGAGTGTTGTGTAAACACAACTATATGTATATTTTAATAATAATAGACCAGAGGCTATAGTAGTGTTTTTTTGGATTTATGTTATTTTCCAACTTCCATTAGGCGACGAACCGAAAAACTAAAGAATATTTTCGATAAGCAAATTAACGACGGCCGAAGGGCGTTGGGCGAAATAATATTAATGATAGTATAACAAAACATTTTTTTTAGAGAACTCGTACGGGCATACGATTAACACAAGCTCATCAGCAGTCGAATTAATTATCATAATCTACGACCATTTATATTACGTGTACAAAATCTCGACTTTGTTGCAATTATTCGAAATGTGTCACTATATATCTATAAACTATATACTTATACTTTGTGACTGGTATATTATTTACCTATTATTTATATTTTATAAACAAATGTTAGATTATAATTATTTATTTAGCAAAAATACAAGTCTTATTACATATTATAATAATATATAAAAACTATAAACACAAGGAACATAATTCTACTAAATCTCCCCCTCCCTATTCCCCCCAATAAAACCCAGTCAGTAATGTTAGTAAATAACTTGCCAAAATAAATAATGTATTTTTCAAATAAAACAATTTTTATCAGTTCTGTTACAAAAATGTATAACATTGTAGTTTTTATTTTAAATTAATAACTTTAGGAAAATTTATTTTAGAAATTTCTCAAATTTACAGCAATACACACAAAACAAATAAATTAATTTATCTATACAATATACAATAATATGTACATATTATTTTAAAGTCATAAACTCAAAATAATTATTATCTAAAATTTAACTACGGTAAAATGATTAGCAATTAAACATTTACAACCATAAATTTGTACAGAACAAAATTATACATATCAGTGTCAATTTGCAGCTTACATCTTACTTATAAAAATAAAATATACTCATTATTATTGTGAAATTTATTTTTTTTGTATAAATTTATAAAAATGTATTAAATTATAAAAATCCCTTTATAAATATTTTAGCTCTAGATATTATAATTGTATCTATCCATATGACTCACGGATATATTTATGTTAGCCACCCCTGATATATATATAATGTACAAATATATACTATAGATCAGTCTAATCTGCATTTAGTAATAATAATTTGTTCATTCTCAAAGCTTCTCAACAAATTATTTAACTGACACTGCAGTAATTCAGCGCTATGAGTAAAGGTAGTTTATAATATTGCGCTGTGTCAATATATTATTATACTATTATATAGACCGAAATACTCGTATACGATTTATTATAAACCACGTTAAATTCTTAACTCTTCGTTCACACATACATGATACATATAGATTCGATGGTGTATGTGAAAGTGACTGGTGGTCGAAGGATGCATCAGTGCGTTTAGAGGCTTTAAAACCGGCGTGGAGAAGCGGGTGTGGTGGAAGGGTTTCCGAGGTACCGGAAATATATATACATAGGTATTACCTAAATATATATAAGGGCCTTCTCCCCCACCCCCACGATAGGTTTTAGCCATCCCCGATACATAATCAATCACTGCCGGAACGCGCGTTCCGGGCCGCCGGGTGCCGCCGCCGCCGTTAACTAAGAAACTTCGCTAGTCGTCAAATTCATTCATGCTAACCACCACCGCCGCCTTCTCCTCTCAGCTTCGAATCTCCTCCACCCTATCTATGTTTCTCCCTCTCCCCATGCAGTTTCTCACCGATCTCGTTTCATTTCTCTCTTCCCCACGCGTATAAAACGTGCTCACCCCTCCGCAGGGTGTAGACGATCCAACCTATTTATCCCTTACAAATTAACTCGACCCTACCACCGTCATCGTGCAATTCCGTTAAATTGATTGAACCCGCAACGGCATCGGCTTCGGCGGCGCCCAACGGCGACGACGGATGAACCCGACGCGCGGCGTATACAGAAATATGACAACAGAGTGGCAACAAAATCGAATTCCATCGTTCATTTTGTCGCATTTAAGACTTGTTTATCTGATGTATAATTTATGTCATTAAGTCTTCTTATATTTTATTATAAAAAATATGTCGAAAAATAAAAATTGGTTTATTATGTACATAGCTACATAGTATCAAATCAATTTCCTATACGTTTCGATGATCAAACTCCTCTGCAAACGTATAGTTACTACTAAGTGTATAATATAATCAATATTCAGATACTTAAATTTTTGTACCATACATATATTATATAATTATAAGCATATTCCTTAATATTATCATTTTTGAGGGTACGAGTCGTTTGAGAACTGAAATAACTTCTAAAATAAACGTATATTATATTATATCATTCCAGCTGTAGCCGGTTTTCAATTATTATTTTACATGTTATATTATAATATAATTATTCATTATTGTTTCTATTTCCACGCTAAACAGATCCCATATTATTCAGAGAACGATGTATTTAAAAATATATTAAAGTAGTAGAGACCAACAAATCTTCCATAGAAAACAGGATTCCATGTTATTCGTGTTCTATATCACACAGGCGTTTTATTAGGCGACTCTTGAACCAAACTTAGACTAAAATTAAATGTAAATAAATGTTCCTTCATTTGATTTAAAATGAAAAATGTATCTCCATTTTATAAACATTGCTTTACAATGTGGCTCACCTCGAATAAACTTTATAAATTTGTGGCTCCCAGAGTTAAGGTTAGTGGCCACCCCTGGTCTATAGGATTTGAATCAGTGCTTGAAAAATGTTTCAATATTTTTTACGCCATGTAATCACTAATAATAATAATAATAATACATTATGTTTGTACCATGCGAAAATTGAAACGTGCTTACGTGTGCGTGTAAATTATAATATGTTGTGTATTATATATAACGCGTATGTGCGTGTACTCGACGACAAAATTACAGGATTTAAAACGGCCACCGCCGGCGTCGACAGCGCACCATCAGCGATCGGATTACACGGGGGCTTAGCGCAAATAATATATATAAGGACGATAGTATATATATAAATATATATATATATATATATATGTTGGGGTGGTAGAGTGGAGGGATGGAAAAGGCGGTAGACGAAATATATATAGGTATATAAATTCACGAGGGGGTTCGTCAAACGCTTGGTGGAGAGGAGGGATATATTATGGATGGAGGGGTAAACCGAGGGGGTTTGTTTCTGGTGTGCACCACACGCGCATATAATAGGTATATACGTACACCGGGCTGCGGCGGCGGGTTGACTCTGACAAATCGCATATGATTACGGAGGTACTCGCCCGTGTGTTATTATTATGTCATTAGTGGCGCGGCGGCGACTGAAGGGTGCCCAGCCCGGCCTATATATCTGACTACGCGCATACGACTATATAATATATATATATTATATATGTACAAGCTAAAGTCTGTATGACTGTATGTATATGTGTGTGTGTGTGTGTGTGTGTGTGTGTATGCTACGATGTGAAACTATACGACTCTCGTATATATTATTACATACATATAGAGCGGTTCTACGTCATGTTCAGAGTATTTTTTTTTATTATTTAAACGGCTACCAATATAGATATATTGCTTTTTGTACTGAAATAAACTCGAAAAAAGTATCTTATACCATGGCTGGGTGAGATAAGGTTAGGTTAGGTTTACTTATATTAAGCATAAGTGCCTAATACGTTGTATTTAACATTTTAACGGGAACTACAAAATATAATTTAGGCGCATTATACATTTTGTACGTATATATTCTGCTGCGCATAGTATACACTAGGACACTTGGTATACATGATATTATTGTTCAAATTATTTTATATAACACGCCGTTTGCTGAATGCATTCTTATGTAAGTTAAATATAAGTGATTTTAATAATTTTTTTGTTCATCAAACCACAATAAACCTTTGACGAACGACGTATATATTTTCGTCTGTTGAAAAATCACAGCTTTTTTTTTATAAATTGCCATTTATATAGGTAACCCGTGTAAAAATAACGATTGAACATATAGTATTATAGTGTGACAGGACTTTTCTTGCAGTGTACAAACAAAATAAACTAAAATTCTAAATTATTACCAACTACCTCTTAAGTGCCATTTCGCGTGTCCCAAACTGTAGCACGCATAATCGAATGGATTAATTGATTTAAATTACGGACGTTTAAACACGCGCGTTGTACGCGTTAAACGAATAGTCTGTTGTCAAAAACTCAAAACAATGATTATTTAGTAATCTTAAGCGTATTTTTAGAAAAAAAAACTATTTATACTACAAACAACATAAAATTTACTGAACGCATAACAGCAAATTATAGTATAAGTTTATATACACACACATATAAACCCGCGAGTTAAAATATATTATATTACACATTTATTCCAATAGGAGGTACACAACATAACATGCATATTACAAATTACATATAAAAAAAAAAAAACGATTGATTTATACTCGTTGCTGCTTTTGAAATCGAATTACACTTTTTTGCTAATGAAACGAGTGAAAAAGTCTCTCGGGAAATGGTGGCGTGACGCGACATACCTGCCACTCGAACATTTGCACTATACAAAACTATATTATTATACTCTATTTTTCACTCTCTGCTGACTCTCTGTCCCACGCACAAAACGATTTTACTCGCGTTATAAAAAAACATACCTTTAGATTTATCTGTATGCTTTTAAAAAGACTTTCTTGAGTTGGCAGTATAATATAGTATAATTATATACCTGTATACTAGCCATATTGATAAAACCTAAACTATATACTTTTATCGATTCTCAATATTCCTTATTTTAAAGGTTTCAATATTGACCATATACTACACGATAACAACATTTCCAGCATTTTATTTCTCTTTATCTTATACATTATACTCTTGCTATTTGTTATTGTTGTTTAAAATGTAATTTGTAACTATTGTTATGACTTTCTTTATACTTTTTGTCATCAATATTACCATCTTGACGCGTACTCCGTAGTCTACAAAATATGAAATAATATATAAACATGACAACGACTACGCTGTTCCGAAATTTTGTTTACAACGCGCGTACGATTCGCACGCATCGTGGCGTGTGCTTATTTGTACAGACGTATTTCATTATCTGAAGCAAAAATTTCTACAGCAGTATATGATACTTATCGTCGCCGTCACCAAACAATCTTTTATACATATTTTATTATTGTTCCCGATCCGTCGCCTGCAGTATGAGAAATAATCGAGTGAATTTCCCGACCATCAGAGGCGAAGCGGTTTGGAGAAAAGAAAAATTTGACATAAAAAAACCACTATAATATGGTTTGTATGGGGGTGACGTGAGGGGACGACGACAACAACAAGAGTGGGCGAAAAAGAGAAAAATTAGAAATTCAGATTTGTGATATGAAAAATATATATATGGCGTGTGTATGCGTGGCGTATGTATATGTATACGAGTAACGCGAGTGTGCTCCCGGAAGTGGAGAAAAAGAATATGATCGAGTGCGGGTGAGAAGGGGTCGAGAGAGTCGGAAGGGCGTGCGGTGTACGTTTAGAGCTTTTTGTGTCTGAGGCCGCGGCCAATTTATCAAAAAACATGTTCGACCCCTTCTCCCCCCGGGGGGTCAACCGCCCGTCAACCTTGTGCTGTGGCGGCACCGCTCAAACAGTGAATCGTATCTTCATAATATTACAACGGTGACATTTCCCCGTCATTTTTTCGTTTTACGACCATTTTTCTTCACTCGCTCTTATACGCAGGCTATACTGTTCTGTATATATAATACTACTATCGCCTTACTCTGCAGAAAAAACCTACACCGCTTTTCTTTTCGTTCCCGCCACTCTTCGTGCGTACACATACATACACACACAAAAACCCCTCGGCTTCATTTTTAACTTGCAAAATGACGTGGAAATTGAATCCGCTGTGACCGGCAGCGCGGCACAGTGACTTTTTTCCGTATATACATTTTATACAAAGTCGTTTTTTTTATTATCTTTATTGTGCATTTCTGACGTATGACCTTACGGCCACCCAGTTTCCGTTTCCATCTTATTTATTTTCATCGGTATACATACATCGTAGCACACCATCTATTTTTACATACCTATATAGTAATATAATATTATACATTTGTATTTTCTATACGCATCGTGTACAGTGCATGCACCGCAGTAGTGACTGCAACGAACTGTAATATAGCATTATAATATATATATAATATAATATATAAACATACAGTAATAATAAAAAGGTATGTCCGTTAATGACACGTCCAACAACGCGATGACGGTAGGTACGTATATATAAAAGTTTATTATTAATATTTTGTGTTTTTTTTTCTATCGCACCCAAAATCCGAATCAACGGAAATTGGTACGTCAATCAATCGGGTTGCTGCAGGAAGCGGCTTCGGGTGAAAAACAAAAACAAAAAAGGTAGGTAGATACGACGACATAACATATGCTCGCATATATATATATATATATATATATATAAATTCAAGAGTAGAGGTTATTAATAGTCTCCGCGGACCGCGGTATCACCGAGATTAATTATTATTATTGTGTTATACGCTCCCCCTTGACGCCGCCGACAGTTCTCAACAAGTCGTCCTTGGTCACAGACTTGCCCTCCGGTCATTTCTCTCCACTCCGTCATCCACCATTGCCATCATTCATATATAATATATTTTATACTAAATATAATAATAATATATAGTATGCTGTGTACTTTCCTCCCCTCGCACTTTTCGTCTCAATAAACGCCGCCGCGTCTTTGCCACCTCTGCCGTCTATATAACATTACATTTTAGACAGAGCTTAGGTACGTATATATAATAGATAAGTAATATATTAGTACCTACCTTCCTGTACATTTCAGAAACCTTGAAAAAAATTGTTGAACGTAAAAATAAAAATGAATAAACGCAATGACAACACTGTAGTGTATCTTTATTTATTATTCTCAATTCTTTTCAAAATTGCACATTGGTTATAAACTTATAACTTTATGATAAAATATACACAACAAAAATTTACAAAAATGTAAATTTAATAGAAAGTACAGTGTTTGACTTGATGAGGACGTAGGGGGACGGAGTATTATGGATTATTACAACTATAATACTTACCTTTGTAATATAGTATTATCAGTTACCACTGTTATCATTATTCACTAATAGTTGTTATAAATTATCATAGATTTAAAGATTATTATTTTTGAATTTCATTGTCATCATTGTTATTAATAAATGTACCAGTTATAAAATATTTTGTATAATATGTAGTAAAAGAAATGAAAAAGAAAATTGTTACCCAAAAAGGATAAATTTGAAAGATAAAAACCACATAATACTATAAAAATTAATGGAAATATTTAAATAAATAGGTTAAAATGGATGTTTTTTATTTACTTACTTTCATTATCCTTTTGATATTGTTATTATTTATAACTATATCATATGAAATAGGTACAGTAATTATCTATGTCTTTTATTAACTTATATTTGATTTATTAATTATTTACAAATATTTTTATTTAATTTAAAAAGGTGTATTAGGAGATTTAGAGTATACATATAGTCCCCACTCCCCACAGCCTAATAACGTTTAACAAGTGATGGGGACACTCTTTTTTAAAAGTAAATAAAGTCCTCCTACTTTAATTTTGTGAAGTCGAGTATTAAAAAAATATCTATTTTATTACTATTTATTATTATAATAATTGTTTGATGTTCACTGTACTTGCAGAAATTAAAGTTTATACTTTTTCATAAACTTTTTATTTCATATTATGCAGTTTTAAGAAAACGTCATGGTTGCGTATTACTATTTAGTATTGTAGTCTATAATATATTAATATGATATATCCATCTTGCAAACGTATAAACAGTGTATCAAATTCGTGTTTAGTTGAACCAATTGTTTGTAGTTAGTTTAAACATGACAGTGACTTAATTTATAAGTAAAAATATTATCTGTATTTAAACATCGTTTTTTACGATGTTTTTATTTTTAAGCGAATTACGAACAATTGAAATATTTTAACTACTCTTATGAATCGATTAAAAATTGAAAAAAAATCTAAATCTATGATAAAAAAAACTGTGTACAAGCAGATATTATAATGTTGTTTTACTTTTAAGTTTGTAAAACGAAAGAGACTAGTTACACGTGTACACGCAGTAAGGCGGTTTTATTAATATTTATTCGATGTTAATTCGTATGCTTCGAATGTTAGATAGTTGTGTATAATAGAGAAACACGAACAAATATATATTCTAAAAATGTGTTGATATTTTATGTTGACTTAACGAAAACTGTACATACAATTAATTGTAAATTACACGATTATTAATGATACTACCTACATATCTATTATTTTTATTTATTCACTTTATTCAAGTAAAAATTTTCTAAGTACTTAAGACTATAAAATAAATATATATTTTAGCTGTTAGGATATAATAAGTAATATACTAGAATACGAAAATAAATTACATTTTATTAGAAATTAGAATGTCTATATTTATGTAATAAAAGTAGAGCAGTTTTACTAGGTTCATATATGATATTACATAAGTGTAGTTGAATCTGATGAAAGTCGTTTTCGTAAAAAAAAACATTCTTTACTTTTTTATTCTGTTACTCTCGTGTGGGTACTTATAAATTATGATATATTTTATGAATATAATGAAAATTAAATACTTTAATATAAATAACCTGTTATAAACATTAGGTATATATGATGAATACATTGATACTTTATCTGTTAATTTTAATTCAAATATTCTCAATATTAACTAGATTGTAATTATAATCGATAATGTATAATACTATGTTTAATGATTCTAAAAACATAATTCTATAGTATCCGAAAATGCAAAAAATATGATGAAATCATGTATATCATATTACTGTAAGGGTTCTTATATTATAATGATTTTATTTATCTAAATAGTATATATGTCATAGGGATATAGTCAAATCAAGCATTATACTAAATGCATAGGCAAATACGTCGTCAAAGAATTTAATTTTTATATCACTTAACTATCCACCAAAAATTTTAGTTTAATTCCTATTTAAGTCAGCAAATAACAAAAATGAAACATTTTGCATTATTTTAAAAATGTATCTATATTTTCTTATTAATTAGTTATTGCTATTATATAAAAAAAAAAAATTATGTATTATTTAAATTTAAATATAAATAAATATAGGTTATTACTATAGGTAAACCTGTCGGTGTTTTTGTTTTAAAAAAAAAAAAATGTTAAATGTTCCAGCAAATGCCACCAAACAATAATTTATGTAACAGCAATTAGTAATAGGTAACTAAAAAATAACAAAAATGTTTAATGTATTTATATGTTTATATTAGGTATTACTGTTTAAAAATATCTTGAATGATTTTTGAGCTATTGAATCATCATTGATGTTCTCCTTGAAGTTTTAAATATTATATTGTAATTTAAATGTAATTATATCTTTCAAAATATTTATGAATTTATCATAGAAATAGCATATTATTATAAAACAAAGCAAGCATATTCTTCCTCCTTTTTCCTTCATATATTTTCCAAACATCAAATTTAATTGGAAGTAAGCATTTAAGTATAAATACTGCTTATTTATGCATTACCTAGCTATTAAATACATATCTTTATTTATTATTACGGATTGTTAGTATAAATTTGGTATTGAGTTAATATTTTTAGCATCACATGAATACATAATTTAAAATATTCAGTTTATTTTTACCTTAATAAATTAAATAAACGTATATTATTTAAAAATCAATAAAGGTACTTAAATAAAATGCATCATGTTATTTTTATATTAAATAAAATTAATCTAAACCTTTTAATTTTCTATAAATATCAATTTTTATGGTATAATCCTATGCAATATCATACTCACTCGTTCAAGTCTCCTTAATACAATTATTAGTAAGTTATCTTAATCAGCATTATATTACTCATTGTTTATTTAGTTTATTATCATATTATATAATGATTAATAACTAATAAATATCAAGGTATATTCCAGGATTATTAGATATCTTCAATAAGGATTTCTTAGCATCTTAATACATATGAATTTAAAAACAATACTTTAGTTTATTAATTCTAAACTAACAATTTTAAATAAATAATAAATAGTGATTTTCATTGCTCAACAATTTAATTTTAGATATTTTATTATTCACGAAAATGAGTTATAAAAAGATTGACCGTCCAATTCTTTAAATTTTAGAAAATCAAAATAATATATAACTTACAAAACAATATTATAATATGTATTCTCTTTATTATTACAAATATGAACAGACAGAGGTTGACGATAATAATTTTAAATACTGTAGACGAAAGTTTTCGTATACTTGACAAGTACCACAAAATATAATATCTAGGCAAGACAATTTAAAGAATAGGTCGTCATATTATTTGTTGATATTTTTAACATTTAATTACGGTTTTTGTGTAGAGAAAGTATATACTTATAAAGTAAATATAAATAATACATAATATATAATTATATTGTATTATTACACAATAAATTACTACACATTTATTATTAAGCATATTTCAACAAAACAATTCATATTATATGGTTTAAAAACTGAAAACACCATGTGCTTATTTAAATACTATATAGAGTTACGTGATGCATAATATACATATATTATGCGAGTTTTAATAGTTAAAGTTATAAGCACTTTCTTTCTTGTAAATACTGCAGCATGCACATGATGTGCATAATTATCACAAAAGAACGCGGCAACTTGTCCTACACCGATAATTGTTTGATCAGCGGTTATCCTATTGAAAACCTGTTTATTAACTAAAAACATAATGAATACCCATCATCGCTGCACGAAACAACATGTACAGGTAAATAAGTGCACATTATACACCCATTCAAGATATTCTGCAAGTGTATTAAGTTAATTAGTACTCTGTGTAAATATTATATAATATACATAATAATACTATTATAATACACTATCGTGTAAATTGACAGCTTGTAAAGTACAACGAAAATATATCACACAATATTTTGCCGTCCCATTTAATAACCGGATGATCCTTAAATTACTATATTTTGTTGATACGTTATTCAACATCGAGAATAATTCTATGAACAGTGTATATTTTATACGAAGACAATATAAAGTCATAGCGCATTGTGGTATTCAAATCTGCCGTTATAATAATATATCGGTCTAACCTATTGAGACACGAAATAAGTAAAATAAAGCGTTTTGTGCCTATATATGAGTAGGTATAGATTATAATTGAGGTTGTACACATAATATTGTATTATTATACATCATAAAAAAAAAACTTTTTGACGGTGTATAGTTTCGGTAACCATAATAATTTTTATCGTACACGTCGTACAGCATAATTTAACCTTCATGATAGACAGATTAAAATAATAGTATGCGGACAGTAATTAATGTTTGAACTCCATCGGCGGCGGCGGCGGTGTGGATGAGCTTCCATATTTGACCTGTTCCACCTTTGGGGATCTAACCCCAGCGCGGTTATATAGCAGGTATATTAAAATGTCGTCCTATACTCCTATATAAACTTGTTCAAAGTAATGTTATTTTCGATAATGAATTATCCAATGACTTCCAAAAACATCGAGAACAACCTTTGAAAACACGATACTGTTTATTTTTTATCTTTCAATAATTCGTATAGAAGCAACACGATCTTACATACAATACTTTATTCATTAATGTTTTCTTACGTGAAAAGAATGACCCTACTTTAACACAACAAATTTTCTCACATCAACAGGCCTATCGATCATATTCAGTCTGACAGTAGTCCACATTTCACAAACTACACACAAAAAGTTCAATTTATTCAAAACGATCCTTATAATATTTATATATTATATATTATGAAGTAGTAAACATGTTTTCTTAAAAAGAAGAGGATTCAGGGCTCAATTTTTTTTCTTTTAAATATATACTTCTGTAAGTAAATAATATAAAAGATGTCGAGAGAAATCAATAAAATATATTTTAAAATGCTATATTAGCTTTAAGTATATTAATTAAAACAAATAAAGATATAAATTCTATATTATTTTTCAGACTTTCAAAATATAACATACCTACACATTTTTATATAAATACACTGCTGTAGCTATAGGTTTCAAGTATAAGTAATTACATGAAAATTTTAGTTAAATTAATAAAAAAAATTATTTATTAACTAATTTAAATACATATTTAATGTATGTACTTAATAAAAATGGTTACTTAAATGAAAATATGAATGAGTACAAAAAATAATAAACTCAATATAGATTCATTATAGTTGTGTATTTATTATAACTATAGTTCTACATTTTTCTAAATCTTAACCGATTTTGAATTAACACCGGGTTTATACTTAGACTAAAATGATAAATTTAAATTTTTAAGGTATATGTATGTAATAATTGTAAATTGATTTATAAATGTATGATGTAATAATAATGTAATTTAAGTTTTATTAACATTAACGTTAGGTTATTTTTGTTACAAGTTACAGTGCTCATGCCAATAACACAAATTCTAAATTAAAAAAACTGTAAAACTGTCATTCAACATTCCTCGTAACATATTATAAGCAATTAAAATAGCGAATCCATAATTGATTCACATTTAACATCGAAATGATTTACGAATTTACGATTCAATAGATTTATTTAGGGGTTGTAATCATGATACTTGAGGGTGAGGGTAACTTACAGGATATTCGGTAGTCATAACAGTGTTTATTCACGCCACTTATACGGAAATCACACAAACGTCGGCAAATCGAATCATGTTTTGTTTTTAGCTATCTAATCGTTTCAATTATCCTTTTTTATTAACAACCTTTTTTGTTAATTTGGACCAGTCTTCTGTTTTATAGGTAGGTACCTACGGCAGTCGGCAGAATAAGCGGCGTCGGCGACGGCTATTATAGTATATACGGTCGGTGAGAAACACCGATTTATCTGGCGGTGTGTACACCATAAAAACACGATAATGATAAATCGACACGGTCAAACCCTCAACCGAATGTCAAACACAAATTGATGGGTTATTCGTCTGGGAAAAACAATACCACGCTAATAATTTATACGTACGGGAAGTACATTTCATATGAAACAATTAAAATTGCTTTCCGAAGTCTGTCTGGCGTTTTAGAAAACGTTTAACAAATTTTAAGTCCGCGAGAGTTAATTATATTAGCTATAGTGATGGTTTATAATTTGCTTCAATAAATAAAAATTACATAGGTATAGGTATTAGTTATAGGTACAAGTGATAAACGGTGGCGTTGGCAAGTTAATTACGATTCTCAGTGTCACTATTCTCTTAAATACTGGCATAATAGTAGTTATGTCTTATGCAATTATAATTGAATATTTCGTTCGGTACATAATTATTGCGCGGTTGTTATAATCCCTTTTAGTTTATATTATAGTAATTTAATTTTCCATCGTGTTTTTGTATAAAAAATCTTCACGTGTTAAGTTGTGATATTATAAAAATACTATAAAAATAATAATATGACAACAGCCATTCTTCGAGGGTACTTACTGAGTTTATGTGAAAAGTTACCATATAGAGTATGAAAGATTTTATTAAAAAAAATAAAAAAACGGTGGTCTTCTCTCCCCTTATGTGATTCAAACACACAATAAACGGGGTGAATTTAAATTCATGAAGTGATAAATGAAGTAACACATGTATGAGTAGTTGAAAACTTTTTATGTGTTCTTACTTCTTAATAAATAGGTATATGCCCAGTGTGGCAGTTGAAAAATTTTTGTTTATAAATATAAAATTAAATAAGTACAAAACTAATATTAAATATTATCGTTTGTTAGTAAATAATACAATTTAGGTTACTTTCAATATTAATCAAGGATCAGCAAAAATATTTTCATAGCTTAATAATGTATAGTATACAAATTATAATTATTGTTCTATCAACTTATAGTACAAGAATCTATCAAATATTTAATATCATCTTTATTTACGGAGTAAAATAATGTAAGATAGAAAAAATAATTATTATATATACAGAATGTTATATACCTATATGTTATAGTACCTACACATATTTTGAGACTACTATTTTTTATAGGTTTTAAAGTATAAGTAAATAGTTCTAGCATTTTTATTTTTATAACTGTTCACTAAAATCCATTTTAGAGAACAAATATAGTACACTTGAGTTGACGACACAATATGAAACTATACCACTGCTGCACCAATGTCCCTCGTCAAAACAAAGTTTACGGCCTAAAACAATATGTGTACGGAATGCAATTTCAAACTTTCTTAGACATGCTGTGTTAGTATTATATACACTTCTATACGTACAATATAGATATAATAATGTAATAGCGCTTCAAATTATTATATATACATAAATAATTTGTATGACGTGTTATCGGATTTTGGGAGGTTATACGGTAAAAACAAAAACTCCATCCTAGTATCTCTAATAACTTCTGATATTGTAGAGTTCACATAAAGTATGAATTACGTCAAAGTTTACGATAAATGTGGCTGTTTGCTTACGAACAATATAATCTATTCACGAAACTTACCTTGATGGTTGTTTTTCCTAGTGGTCTTTTTCTCCTTCATCCAAGGATACTCTTGCTGTCCACCGCCTCCACCGGCACCGATACCACCACCACCGCCACCGACCTGCTGGTCTGCCTGCATCTGGTACATGGCGGCGGCGGCTGCGGCGGCGGCAGCGACCTGGTGGTGCTGCTGCTGCTGGTGTTGCGGGTCCACCGGCGACACGTTCTCGTTACCGCCGCCACCGCCTCCCATCACGTGGTGCATCATGTAATCAGGCACGGCGGCTGGCTGATAGTCAGCCGCGTGGTGGTCCATCTGCGGCCCGGCCGCGGACACGGCCGCCATCCAAAACCCGTTGCCGTCCTGCAGACCGGCTGCCACCGGCGAGTCCTTCATGGCCATAGCGGTCGCCGCGTACATGTCTCCCTTACGATCTCCGCCACCGCAATCGTCGTCGTCGTCTTCGTCGTCGGCGGCCGTGGCGGCGTGCAAGGTGTCTGCCAACATCTGCGGGCCGCCGAACGCGCCCAACATCAGCTGCTGCTGTTTGCCGGGTCGCAAGTCGGCTTCACTGTTTTTTAACATCATTCCGAACGCGCGGCGACGGTATTTTTCACGCGAAAACCGTTGTGTTATTATTTTCGATATCACCCGCGCACAATACTATTAAGTAGATAATAATCGGAACGAATATCGCTGATATTGATATATCAGTGGCGTAGTATAATAATATATATATTTATAACAGCAATTTATACCATATAATTATAATAGTAGGGGCCTAATAAAGTAACTAGTAGTAGTATAAAGTAGTAATAGTAGTGATAGTATATTTATAGTATGTGTAACAGTAGTATAGTTTTATATCGGTGGTAGTTTATATTATTATAGTCGTATATTTTATAATGTCAGTACCGAAAAAATATTTTAGAAACGATTTTACGACGGCAATTTAATACGAAATAAAACTCGCGCACATTCATCGCACCATCAATTCACGCCCGTACGTACAATAATATTAAAATATATCATAGGTATAGCACTGGCTGCTTGACGTTTAGCAGACGTCGTGGTCGAACGTAGTCCGCCGACTGTCGGCCATCGGACGCGTATGTCGATGTCGTCGCAGTCGTCGCAGTCACAGCAGAGTGTACAGTGCCAGTTACGGCGGATGAGGCGATACGCCGACGATGGCGCGCGACGGACCGATAGTTTTATTATTATTATTATTCCCGTTCCCGACACTACCGCACGCCGCGCGCAGCACATGAACCATACATCGTGCGCCTGCGCTGCGATCGGTATGACGGGGCCGCCTTTTCTCCGCCGCCGCCACTGTCAGTCACCACCACCACCGCAGCCGCCGTCGCCGCTGCCACACAGCAGCCGCAGCCGATGATTTTTCCCGCGCACCACCTGTCAATCATTACACACACGCGTGCGCGCACAAACGTTTTATTTTAAACTCCTGCGTGTTACCTACAACTTACTGTATAATATATTATTATTAAACATATGATATTTTTTATATTACCTATATAATACCGTATACCCTCAATAATATATACGCAAAATGTGTATGTATTTAGCACCTTATCCGCTCAATATAATATACTAATCATCCATCCAAAATGTGTTCCTATCACCACTACTCGAAGATTATTACAATATATGCTAATTAAATTTACACATTTTATTTAATCTTTTTTCGGGTGAAAAATTTAAAGGTTATACGAAATACGACTAATATATTTATGCATTCTGATTGTCGAATTCGATCATATACTTATTCAATTATATCATATTGTAACTTGTATAAGTTACAACTTAACTAAAATGCATAAATGCATTGTTCACATAGGTATACACTGCACGGAAGACGAATTCACGCGTTGTAAATATATTTATTACGTATTATACGCAACTAGGATATACACACTTAACTTTGTAATCGATTGCCCTAACTCTATGGAGGAAAAACATATGACTTTTGACAAAAACCAAAGAACAAATTATGGAAGTGTTAGAAAGAAAATTACTCAGAAGAATGCTGAAAACGTATATAGAGCATAAATACTTTAATGCTCAGATAAATGAATAGAGGAAACTACATAACGATGAACTGCCACCTTGTTTTCAGCGACCAAATATATTAAAAGAAGTTTTAAAAAGAAGACTATGTTAGGACAGATCATACCTGAGGGAAGCATGATTTGCTGATAAGAAAAGTAATTGAAAAAACCCCAATAGAAAAGAGATCTCTTGAGAGACTGCGGTTAATATGAGAAGATTACGTTAAAAAAAGATGCAGGAATTGCTAGTGGAACCAAATATAGCTATTGGCAAAAATTATAGTAGAAGATATATAATAAGATAGATAGAAATAATATATGTTGACTTAGCTAGTGGTATACTTGGGTAATATAGGGACGTATACAATACTGCAATATATAATAATATAATAAATTGTAAAATGAGAAACTATTTGTTATACTCATATACAAATATAAATTGTCATTTTTAAATAAGTATTTTAGTATTTAAGTATAATAAATTGTTGATATAAAAATATAATAATTAAATTCAACTTTTTAAAACCTTGCTTTTTTCTAATGAATTTACCATAATAAATACTCATTGCTCATAGTATATGCTATAGCACTATATTGTTAATTTATTATAGGTATATCAACACCTATACCTATAATTGCATTACTTGTTGGAACAGGTCATATATCGTATCATGGTATATATATTATTTCGTTTTTTTTTTTGACAAATTGTGTTACATAGAAATAAAATTAGGTACTCAATTAAGTTTGATATACATAATATATATATATATTATATGTATATGAACAATATATAGGTATACCTACTAAGTACAAATGTATATTTTTCTTAGAACTTAACTTATATCACCAAATACAATAATACGTAAATAAGAAGAAAACTTACCAAAACAATAATTCTACATTTTTGATAATATTTTCATCTATATTTTCGAAAAAACTCTTTGAAACTGTACGCATAGCAACTGCTGCAATGGTGAAATCGGTGATAGATATACGTATATAATATAAAAATGTATTTTATTATATCGATAGCTAGTATTATTAGTAGGTATGTATACAGTATACTGTATAGTATATACTATGTATACGTACATTGATTACATCGTCGTGACATTTAACCTAACCTCGAAGTAGGGAGGCATATGTATATTGTATACCTAGTACCTACAGAGTACAGATATCAGCTACTACGTATACGTATATATATACGTCATCTTCTTCTTTTTTAGTTTTGGCCACTTAAGACCAAATATGCTGTATAGGTAAGGGGTAACAATAAATTAATATATACGTCATTTAAAATAATAATATAATATTACATTAAAATTAAGATTATATAAAATAATTTAATTTTTAATTAACATCAGTTTTTATTTTGCCAGAGGTTTTTAAATTCTATTCATAATTAAAACCTGTGAGGCTACTAATATATAATATTAAGAGATAAAATATAATATATATAATATTATATATATCCTATATTTTTGTTATATTATGTATAAATAAACTTTTACCTACATATTTATACCACCTTGTTGCAGGTTTGTGTTAAGTATTATACGTAAGAACAAATTGTAAATATTTGATTCAACGTAAATATATATATATATATTATATATTCAATATAATTTATTCACCATATGACTAATGAATTATCTGAATAGTAGGTATAGCCACACGGATGGTACGTATATTAATATAAATAAAAATAAATGAAAAATGAATAATATTATAATATAATCGTCAATGAGTGGCAAAATATATTAGTTTATTTATTGTGCATATAATATAATAACGATTGATGTGATTTTTTTTGAAATTTCTAATAGCAGCAAATACTTGCAATAGATCATGGATGTATATGTATAAATAGATACAATTATAGTGTATTATCGTATAGCGGTTTATTATTATACCTACATTATAATATAATTTAATATCGGAAGTTCAAAACTTGCGGAATATGATAATATATCATACCAGCTAGATCGCGACGACGACTGTGTTTCACATGATTCACGGACACACGATCAGTCGGTAGGTCATCAATGTTTTGGTAGTGTATTTTTTTCTCTCTCTTGACCGTAGCTCCTTAAAAAATACCCCCTCCTATCCACCTACAACCGTCACCGCCGGAGACAATGAACACCGCCACGTACAGGTGAC
The DNA here is from genome assembly GCA_020882235.1 of Schizaphis graminum. Taxonomy (NCBI): domain Eukaryota; kingdom Metazoa; phylum Arthropoda; class Insecta; order Hemiptera; family Aphididae; genus Schizaphis; species Schizaphis graminum. Next base: position 55,241,430 of record CM037032.1, read on the forward strand.
GTGCCGTGTATGTGTTTTTGTGTGAGTGCGTGGGTCGTGGCGAGGGCTGCGCGGGGTCGGGCCAACCGGCCAATCGGCGACACGCGGTCCGACTGCAAACCACTCCTCCGCCGCGTCGTTCGTCCGTTTCGGTTTCGACTGCGCGCTTGTAACCTGCCGGTAACAACGCCGCACTGTTATTATTATAGTCGTATTATTCGGTAGTCAACCACCGACGGTTTCCGCGTACCTTGACTCCGATCGAGAAGCACGTAAACAAAACGGAAAACGTATTCATGACAAATGTACGAAACCCTATCGAAGTGCATTGACATTATGCAATATATGTCTAAAATGAATTTTATTATATACCTATACCTTATACTTTATAGCCACTATTATATTGTAATATAGCATAATTGTTTTTAAATATATAGATCAACACGCATATAACGTATTATACCTATGCGTATTATTAAATAATACGATAGATTATTATATGATATTATGATAACGTAATAAAATGTATATTACTAATGTCTAATATTATTAGCTATTGTATCACACCTATTTTGAATTAACGTGTAAATGTTTATTATTGTATAGCCGTACAAGTTTTGGTGTATTAAATTGCAGGTAAAATTAATTACTTGGCGAAAAGTCTGTACAAAATGTTTAATAATAATATATTTTTATTAACGGCAAACTCCATTATAGGTAGGTACATATAACATGTGTATCAGTGGAAATAATTATTATGTATATAGCATTATAGCCATATAGGGTGCATATTATAATATAATGCACCCTTCAAACATTTAATAAATTCTATCGAGTAATATGTAGTATATTATATTATATATAAATATCTCTTCTGAATATAATACCTTTACAGATTTCATGGATTTAAATTGCAGCATCATACATTATGATATTACAGGTACTACCTACTGGTACTAGGTAAGTATTTATAGCTAGGTATGTATGGTGTGTTTACGAAAAATGTATAATTTGAAAAAAATATAGCTTATATGATATAGCTAATATATCATTACAAATATGGGATATCCATTCAATGTTTTTCAATTTTTCGAATAAAATATTTATATTTTGAAAAACTGTCCTGTACCTATATAATTTATTCATATAATATAATCTACAGTATTTAAATTATAACTATATTAGTAAGTTATACAATAATATATGCTTTAAGAACATGATAGTATAGTCAAAAACTTAAAATATATATAGGTATAGCAAAATAAAACAAAGACGAAAGAACAGTATAATTATATTATAAAAAAATATAGGTTTTTATAATATCAAGTATATATATAGATATATATATTTATAGGTATTTAATTATTAGGTATAGATACTCGCAAGAGTAAATTATATATACTGCAGTCAGTATTATCTAGTCACATAATTAAATTATAATATCTATATATAAATATAATAATAAAATAATACCAGAATAGGTAGGTACATACTTATAACATAAGTGATTTTTAATTTGACAAACATATTATATTTATTACTATAACTACCAAACTCATACTCTCTAGAGTCTGAATTTAAAAATTATTTAATATTTTACAATATTTTGAGACATAAGTTTTAATGGACAGCTGCAGTTTGAAGGTGCAGTAGAAAAATAACAGTGTCAGTGCGACATGTAATTGTATAGCATATATATATATATATATATATATAAGCAACTATGTTATAAATAGATAGTTGTTACTTGTTCTTATTGCCGTAATGTAACAATAAGCAGACAATTTGAAAATTCATTTTGAGCAAATTTCCTAAAAGTTATAATGATAGTAATCTAAAAACAGGTGATTTTATTGCTTTATACATCTTGTAGAGTTTTCAAATTATATTTGTATTTATATAGGTTATAGGTAATATAATATTGTATGCATGTTTAATATATAAAAATTACATGCATATTGTTAACAATCAAATTTTAAAATAGGTACTTCGACTTTTTTGAGCTATATTATAAAAGCTATATTATAAATTTAGTATAAAATTCCTCATAAGTTTTTAACTTCTCAATTAAAAAATATTGAAAACCTATTGTCACAAAAAACTTTTGTGAGCAATTAAAATTAGAAATTTTACAAAATTCATAAAAATCTCGAAAATTAGCTAATTATTTTCTAGTTATAAAAACCATAAACATTTTTCTTTTAATAACGAAGATTTGAAAATTTAATACAAGATTTGTTTATAAGTTTTTCGACCTATTAAAAAAAAAAATTTTCTTTGATATATCATTATTATCTGTTAATATAATGTTCTACGTATACTATAATAATTTAATCTATTTTTACCGTTTTATCGTGTTTACAGAATGATGTTATTCAATTTTAAATTATATTATAAGTTGATATAATATGGTATAAATATTATATAATATATATTATTATAATAATTAAATACTAATAATATAATAAATTCAATATTTTACGAAAAAAATGTATCAACCTATTTTAGGTAATACTAAAAGTAAAATAAATGACTTCATAATAGCTATATAAAATAAAAACATCACGAATTATATTTATACCTATAATATTTAGTAACATATTATACATTTATACAGGCTGACAAATGCTCAGTAGTTTTTCGTGTACAGTATCATTGAATTCAAATTTAACACACTCATAGTAGTGACCCACTATAATGTAAAACAGAGGAATGTCCATTTAGCTACATTTTTATTTTTTATTTATTATTATTTATTTACATTATAATAATAACTATTGTCTATAAGATTTGCAGTTGTAGCGGTAAAATAGGGATCGAATTACATTAGTATAATATTTATTTATTTATTTATTTATTTATTTATATATATTTTACGCCAATCGGCAGTTAACAATAATACATATTATGTAGGAAATAACAATTAAATTAAAAATTAACAATAATAAAATATAAGAACTGTATAACAACAACTAGAGCGTACAAATAACAAAAGCAGCCTTAGAACGCAGTCAAAACAACTAGGGCATATTTAGGTTGGTGACTCTGAGCATTCTGTGAAGTGGATGGTTGTAACCATAGGCAGTAGAGTGGTGGGGAATATAAAACTGGTCTAGGTTTCGTGTTCCATGGGTAGGAACTTTGAATGGAATTTCAGCAAGTAAATTAGGTGCGTCTAGAGTACCGTTTAGAATGGAAGTTAAAAAGTGTACATCTATATTGGTGCGGCGAGAAGAGAGAGAAGGGATATTAAACATATTACGTAGTTTGACATAGTCATGGGGGGACACATCAGTTTTAGTCACAAATGCTAAGTAGCTTAGGAATCGATTTTGTACCTGCTCTAGCTTATGCTGGTGATGTGCAAGGTATGGGTGCCATACCACAACTCCATACTCGAGTATTGAACGCACTAATGTATAGTAGAGGGAACGGAGACAGTTCACTGATGTGAAATGTTTTGTGTTGCGTTTAATAAATCCGAGAACCTTAAGAGCACGTGCTACTATGGTATCAATATGTTGGTTAAATGAAAGAGAAGACGTATAAAGGATACCGAGGTCTTTAATTTGGAGTACTTGTTTAAGTGGAAAGCCATTGATGGAGTATGTTCTATTGGTAGATGAACGTGATTTAGAGAAGGTAATTGAATGACATTTGTCAAGATTGAGTACCAGTCCAAGATGATCTACCCAGGTAGAAAACAAATTAAGCTCACTCTGTAGAACAGCCTGGTCAGCCGTAGAGTCAATTTTCAAAAATAGTTTGATGTCATCAGCAAAGAGAAGAAACTTGGCCCTGTTAAGGCGTTGGGACAGAGAATTTATAAAAAGAGAGAACAGCAGAGGACTTAAGTGCCCCCCTTGAGGAACACCTGATGGAATGTCGATTACGCAGGATGATACCCCAGCCACTCTCACGAATTGTTTTCTACCTGTAATGTAAGATTTGAACCATCCAAGCAACGGATATCCAAAGCCTAGACGTTCTAATTCGTAAATAAGCAACTCGTGGTTGACCGTATCGAATGCCTTTTTAAAATCGGTGATTATAACGTCTATTTGAGAACCAGACTCAATATTCTCAATAATGTATGATAGAAAGGAGACACCATTTGTGCAGGTAGATTTACCTGGCCTGAAACCATGCTGCTCATCAATCAATATATGATTAAGGCTACGCTTAATGCAATGATAAACAACAGATTCAAATACCTTGGCAATATGTGAGATTATTGATATTGGTCTGTAATTAGTGACGTCTGAAGCATCACCAGATTTCAAAACAGGGGTTATAGAACAGATTTTCCAGATTTCAGGGAACGTGCATTCATCCAGAGACTTTCTAAACAAAAGGAACAACGGAATATAGACAGTCAAACGACAGTTGAAAAGAAAAAGGGCCGGGATTGCATCCGGACCTGTGGAGGTTTTATTGCACAAGGTAGATAGTATTGAAAGAATATCCTCTGGTGAAAAGTTGATATCTGAAGGGAGATCAAATGGCAGCCTACTAGAGCTGTGTGATTGGGATTGGTTTGGGGTAGAAGAACAGAAGACTGATTTAAAATAGTCTGAGAAAAGGTTAGCAGATTCAGAAGGGTTGTTTGACGAATGATCGCCAAAGTGTACTGAAATTGGAATTTCAGGATGCTGTTTAAGATTACGTACATATTTCCAGAAACTACGTGGAGAGTTGGACAATGCTCTTTCTGTTTTTTCAATATACGCGCGGTAATTCGACTTTGAAAGATATTTACATTTTGCCCGCAGTTCTGAGAAAACATTATAGTCTAATGCTAGACCTGATTTTTTAAAAGTAAGATGGGTTCGCTTTTTTTGAAAAATTAGTCTTTTGAGTTCAGGAGATACCCAGGGAGGAAATTTATGTTCATGAAATGTTTTGAAAGGTATGAATTTATCAATGGCCTCTGATAGCTTACTATTAAAGAAAAAGGCGGCGTCGTTGGTGCTACGGTTATAAAGTTCTGATACCCAGTCTGTACATAATAAAAATTCATTTATAGGTTCATAGTTTACATTTTTAAAATCCCTAAATTTTCTAGGTTTATTTGTACCCTGCGGACGTTCTAACATATAATTGATGTCTAAAGGTGGGTGGTATGGATCAGAGATCACTAACGATAGACTAGACTTGTATACTAAAAGTTCGCTCGAATTTGAAAAAACTAAATCTAGCAGGCTACCATGGGAATTATAATGAGAATTGACCTGGAAGAAGTTTAGGAAAGAGAACGAGTCTCCAATGAGCGTGGATGCACGTGTGGAGCACCCTAATATTTTGAGACCAATGTTATCACGTGACCAGACGATGCCTGGCATGTTGTAATCGCCACAAATAATTATGTTACATGGAGAATATACAGATACTATTTGTTCAACAGTATGTGAGTGTTGTTCATATACGTCAGCAGAAGAATTAGGAGGTAGATAAACAGCACCGATTAAGAATTTAGTTTTTAAAAATGTTAGAGCTATAAATACTTGTTCAACGTTAAGACAGTTGTTGAGGATTAAGGAAGCATTAAGGTTGGATTTTACTGCAATGAGGACACCACCACCACGGGTGGATGAACTTGTGTATGAGTTCCTGTCAAATCTGAAAATATGGAACCCAACGAAACCTAGTTCAGCATTACCTATGTCTGGCGTGAGCCAAGTTTCAGTTAATATGATTATATCATAAGAATCAAATAAAATAAAGTTGCACCTGAGAGTGTTAAGTTTAGTTCTAAGGCCACGTACATTCTGGTAGTAGGTTTTTAGAGAATTACAAGCAATATTACAATCAGAAGACATACAGTTTTTTTGAATAACAACATTAGTATCAGCATTGATTAAGGGCTCATGTGTAGAAAACTTATTAATAAAACGTTGAAATTCAGTTGAAAAATTATCAGAAGATGCCAAAGTGTTTTTGCAGATAGTACAGTTTAAGTGGTAAGAGGCATGTATGTTGTCTAATGAGTATAATATTACACATATATATTTTACCATTGTCTTATAATATTAGGTACATAAAATAATAAATAAAAACTATTACAGAGACTTTATTTTATAGTTAAGCATATAGTATATGTATATATATATATGAATTTAACAATAAAAATACTCTTATGCATATAGGCATGAATATTAATATACTATAGATATAACTGTCCATTTATAAAAATTATTTTTAGGGTTTCTAGTTCCACATAGTATTTTTTTTTTTTATTCAAAAGCGATTATGTACTTATACATACCTATATTATGCATTTATTTAATAATTTCAAAAATTATATACTGAGCGTATATATTAGCGGTCCCCATTACGTGTCCCGCACTAAAAATAAATTGTACATTCTAAAATTCAAAATTCTATAAATTAATGTGTCATTAATGAATTTTTTCTAACAATACCCTTGCCTAACAAAATATACTGTCTCATTTTATTATTCTCCACTAAATTTAGTAAGCAGTTGTAAATTTTTAAATTTTTAATTATTTTCATTAAAAATGTAGGTGACCCGCAAGTAATTTTAAAAAATGACAATTGACCCTTCCTAAAATCCTAGTGAGGAATATGTATAAAACTGACTCGTACTCAAATCTCAGTAGATTATTATGTATTATAGCGTGTAACTTAATTCAAGACAGAAAAAAATTAAACATGCAGACATTAATATAAATTTCATATTCATAAATATGCATAAATACACATACAAAAATATGGAGTGAAAACGTGCACTGCTGCAACGAGAGATATAGACGCTGTGGATTGGGGTTGTTGAGAAAGTCAAATAACCATTAGCCACTTTAATACGATGATTTATAATCGGCCGTTTTAACCCTTTTTTGTGCTCAAATTGTCTGTTAATCGACTTCGAGATGCAAATAACAAACTCAAAGAACTGTTATATGCTCGTGCGACTATATACATACATGTTATTTTAATATTGTATACATAATGTACTCAAAAAGTAACAGCGCATGATATTGTATTTATGTATATTGTACATAAACACAATATATAAACTGTTATTTCGTCTTTTGTCACATGCATACATATAAATAGGCCATATTTCAATTCGGAATCGGGACAAAACTTATACACGTGGTATAAAATATAATGTTCGTGGAGAGGGATGTGAAAAAAAATCGGACCCTCTGTCGAGGCTGTCGGCTATTACAAGCCCATAAATCTACTGCGTATGTCTGTACAACCCCTGTATCACGTACACGCACTATCACCCTGTATACATACATGGTTTGGCTAATATATAATACACCTATTATAACTGCAACACATATATATTATACACATCAAAAATATTGCAATGCGAATCCACACAACCACGTCGACAGGCCTCGCGTATATACGTATAAATAACTTGTTGATCGCCGTCCACTGAGTACATTATATGTATACATACGTATTATGTATACATAATATGCTTACCTAATAAGTCTACGTAGACTTAAAACGGATGACAGTTTGTAGGGTAGTCGGCAAAACGTTAGTAGTAATAATAGTCGTGCCGATTAGTTTTTGTATACACAAAAATAGAAGATATATAGTGTTTAAGTATACAGTCAAATTATCTTTTGAAATAAATAAACTAATTCTATAAAAACAATAATAACAATTGAATTTAATGTAAAATTTAAAATAAATGATCACATTAAAATATTATATGGCAAGAAAGTAGTAAAAACATAATCAAACTCTTCTGGTAATAATATATATTTAATATGTATCATTAGGTACTTTAATGTAAATATTTAAAACAAGTTTAAACTTTAAACACACCCGAAGCTAACAGTATATATTTGTATCCATTACGAATTAAGTTATAATTATAAACATCAAGCAAGTTAAACAAAATAGTTAATTAGTCAACGATGCCGCGATGAATTAGTCACTATTGTACGAGGAAGAAAGAAGATATCAGTGGACTACCTATTTGTTTTGTCTTTCAGATCCTTGCCGCTAGATGTTTTCGAATTAATAATATCTATTTTTGCTTTCATATTAAAGTGAATTGACTTAATATAAAACTTAAAGTTCAGAATAGTATCGAGTCTTATAAGCGTTTATTGAAATTTTAATTGTAAAGTTATAACTATTAAATTTGTTATGTTATACTCGTGAGTCAGTGAGAAAAAACTATTAGTACACTGAGTCTTGACATTTTATCAAATTATGATAAAAAAAAGTGGGCTATTCGCAGTGATAACATAATTTTATTTGGACATACTTTATTTTATCGTAAATAATTTTACACTATAATAATCAATCGCAAAAATTTTACCGAACGATGATTGACCGCAAATACCAATTTATTGTTATTAAACATAAATCACCATCATATTCGTATTTTTTCTTATCTGAATTAGAGGCTATCAGCCTACCTGTCATCATTGTTGAATTAATAACTTAATATATAACTATGTAAGTAAACAAAATTACAATAAATTATTTATGACTACTTTAAGTTTGGTATAAGTATAAAGTAATTTTAGAAAACCTAAATAAGTTGTATTTTCTATAATTGTATAAAATATCAGTTAAAATCATAATAGTATTATTTAATTTTTATAGATATATACATAACTATATAAGTATTGAATCTAGCAGAAAAAAATAATATATTCTTATATATTTTATTTGTATGGTATAAATTATAAATTAATTCTATTTAAAATTTAATTTTTGTATTTAGGTCAAACACTGCACACTGTTTATTTGAACTCCAATTATTATAACAAATAATAATAAATAACATAAAAGTCTTGAATTCAGCATTGTTATACAGAGAATAATAGATGAATTCTGACAGCTAAATGATACATGATTAAATTGAGGTTTTTATTTTAACCATTATTATTTTGGTTTGACACGTTACTTTATTATACTAGGGTCTATGATCACAGAATAACTTACCATCAGTTCACCCAGTCTCTCCATACATGGACTATAGACCTACTAACTATTCGCCAAAGCATACCACAATGAAAAAAACATGCCACTTGCAATTCCTCATCATGTGACATCAAATATGACATAAATAGAGTAATTGATAATTGATTGTCATTTAGCGTGACCTCAGATGCGAGGAAACTTACAATGCTTAAATATCAACAACATATTGCATCACATGTTTATGATTTTTACTAAAAAATTAAGACTTATAAAGCAAAATAATTTTGTATAATAAACTATACTTATAGGCAATTAGGCATTCATTCTTTTTGATTTGCGAAATGTAGAAATTGCAATACAATATTAGATTGTCGAATATTATTTACATGAGTATAAAAAAAAATATATATATATAAATAAGACCTGTAAAAGTATCTTAAAGCTTAGAGATGTATGAAATGTGAATAGACCTGTATTAGATAAAATGTATCTTATATTTATTCAAAACAAAAAAAAATAAGAAAAAAAATAGGTAAAACGGAATATTTTGTGAACATGTTATGTAATATATATATATACATTATACTTATTGTACCTAATTATTATTAACGCAAAACGGTTGGCTTAAATATATAGTACTATTCAAATGTACCTTTTACTTATTATTTATACCGTAGCTACTATAAATTTATCATACGAATCATAAGCTAAATATATCGATATAATATTATTTTAGTGACAAATTATTATAATTATATAGGAACTATGCGAGTATGAGACTATGTAGATATATATAATATATTCTTGTAACCTAAAGTGCTATTAGGGTTGCATGTATGATATCATATTTACTATGACAAATGTGAAATTAATTTTGTAACAAGGGTGACGTATATATCATATAGACATACCTAATGACTAAATCACTCCATATTAATCGGACCCCCTTTCGATTAATATTCTCATTCGATGAAGTGGCAGCAATAGTCATTTTTAATAGACCACTATCGTATTTGTATCTCAAAATACACTACGTCACTTAGTAATATGGGTATGAACAAAAATATATTTTTTATTTAGGACTTACAGAAAACAGATTTTTGTAACAACTTATTATCATCAATATCAAGGTATGTGGTATTTAAAATAGTATAGATTATTATTCTAATTTTTAAAATTCTTAAAAATAAATGTAAGAGATTAAAAAAAAAATAGTATTTATGTGTATTTAATAATATTTTAAATAAAATGTAAAATTTAGTTAGTTTTTAGCTTAGGTATTTGAATTTTTTGTAAGAAATTAATCTTTTAATGTTTTATATAAGGTTAAACATATTTCCTCATCCACGTGTCAATTGTATAAGTTAGGGGGATTTACGCACTCTGTTTTGTTTTATTATTATTACTATTATTTTTTACTTATACAAAAGTCTGAGGTATTGTCTATATAAGCCGGTGTAGAAGCCGTTTGATGGTCCCCTTTCAGTGGGTGGTTTCGGCACATAAATTTAATTGCACATCATCGTCGGCTGAGGTCATAATAAACGTCACTTCCGGTTTTTTTGCCTTCTTTATACTTTTCCCCTATACTGTGTCTGTAAAAAAAGGGGGCCACGCCTATGCAAAGAGATAGTTCGCATATATTCAAACCTAGGAAGCTCAACTTCCTGTTTTCACATATAATATACCCCACGGTCGGACGATAACTTTAAATACCTATATATCCTTCCTCTTCCTAATAATAATTTAAAATATTTTTGTTTTATACTCTCTAAAAATATTTTTTTTCGTACAACTAGTAAAAAGTTGTTGTATATACTCTAAAACTTTATGAATGTTTTACGTTAAAATATATGCTAACTCGCTTGATACCATATATGCTCATAAAAATAAAACTATTGAATTATTATTGTCGTCTAGCAAACGGAATAATTGAATAAAAGTTATAATAATTTGGACATGGATACAATTTTAAAAGTATTAATATTTACACATTTCTAACATGTGTAAGTTTGAAAACCTATTTGAACTGTAAACTGTTAATAAAATTAACTATTTATTTTTACACGAAAAGTGGTTATAATTTATATTCTATATTATTTTATATTTACCTATAGTCTCAATAATATAGTACCACAGTCATTTGTGCTGTGGAGCGTAGATAGCTATGCGTGTGTTTCATTTATATAACCGAATTTAGCGGCGTCGTACGCAGTAGGTATATATAGTATAATATATAGGTACTATACAACACAAAGGGATCGAGTTAAAAAAAAAAAAAAATGTTAATATTATTTATTTTTGAAGAAAACTATATCTATACATATTACATATATTATAATCATTTATCGTATTTTAATAACGAGCCGCAGCTATGATTCGTTATAATATTAAATGTATACGTATTTACACATAACATGTATATATTTATAAACGCAATATGTAATGACTCTCTCTCTTGGTACGTCGAGAGAAATCGATATCACGCGGCAGACTTATACTGGCAAAGGGGTTAAGTATTAAGTGCAGGCGGCGGACCCGATAAATTTGGTCGCGGACCCCGCGGTCTTCGGACAATTACGCGGCGGCGGCCCGCTGCAAATACGTATACAAAGTGCACGGGATGTACATATAATATAACGCACATACACACACACACACACATGCGTCCGTGACCGCGCTCGCACTGACCGACTTGACTTTGGGACAATAAGGAGCGAGTATAATATATATACATATATTTATATTATAATATATAGCACACCCCATACGTATATACATTATACATGTATATTATACAGGGTGCGACGCATATATCTCGAGAATTGGGTCCGGGACTGGTGCAGTGTGCGAATTCCGCCGAAACGCTGTGGTCAAGCCCCCCATTAAGCTGGCGCGCGCAAACTTTTCCCGTTCGCGACATTTCGCGCTTTTCGGATATTATTTATGCCGGGGCAACACATGTTGTTTTGTTCGATATTTTTAATCCTTTTACCGTGACCGCGGTATCCTGTATATTGTATATTTCTATATACATATATATTATATATATATATGTATGTGTGTGTGTGTGTGTGTGTATTTAAGTAGTTACCTCTTTTATGTATATATATATATATATATACTCGGTATAAAAATGTGTACAAAACATATACATATATATGTATAGTCATTATACTAACAGTATGTATATACTATATAGTGGTGTTTGCTGCAGCTGCAGAGGGGTTGCCGCCAAAATGCTGCTCTGGTAGGTACCTTATATAGTAGCGTAATAGTATAGTGCGCTTCCAAAAATGAAATGTATATGATATTTATTTATACACCATCTATGTTATGTACTAAGCGTATAATTATGTTCATGCGCGTTGTACGGTTAGAAAAATGAGAATAAAATATGTTTCAATTTCTCCACATTTCTGACTTATACTTAAATGCAATTAAATTGCTCGTTGACTTAAGGTAATACCTATGTACACCACTGTGCTTGTCATCAATAGACATTCGTCACACTGACATCGTTTTGTTGTACTATCAGGATTTTAATTTATTTAGTATGTTTACTTACCAATATCACCAAACTTTCAAATTTCTAGATTCAGTTTTTGGAGACTTATGAGCTTAAGTAATGAAAACAATAAGAGGATAGAGCTCAAGTAATAGCCCAATATTTTAATTGTAAACATAATATAATATTAGTAACATTTTTATTTCGTCAGTGGTTTAATGTAGATAACTACACATTATTTTATAGCAAACTGAGACTGGAGTAATTAATTTATTAATTAATATAACTATAGGCTATAGATAATAATTATACATCAAGAGCAAGCTCATTACAAATAGTCATACAAGGTACCTACTGTCCCTTTAAATAATTAATATTATTTTATTACATTACAGGTTGTGCAACATAACATAAATTGTTTCCAAGGTAAAACTATTTATAAAGCGACACTGACGTATGTATTGAAAAAAAAACACGAGCAATTTTTTTTCTTTCATGTCGCGGTTACCGCTATCGACTTTATGCTTTTTTTGTGTATTATAATTTAAATAATTTAATCAAAACAAATCGTTTAAATATCTTAACTTCTAGTATTTTTCTTTTAAAATATTACTATTAGAATTTCTAGATATATGCATTTAATGAATTTGTAGATTAATAGCTGAATAGGCACTATATCTATAGTAAGTAGAATTCATTGATTGTATAATGTATATGGTACCTACCTATATTATTTAATTTTTACTATTACTCGTTAATCATATTATTATCAGAAAGTATTAACCACATCAAAAAGTAAAATGGTTCAAATTCCAAATGATTCAATACGATCGGTATTAAGAATGTCATATACTTGTATACGATACGCTGTTCAATAAATAGTAAATTGACAATTATATAGTCGTTTAGATGTATCGTAAAATCTATATAGTATCTAAAAAAACATCAATATTATTGAAAAACGCGTAAAAAATCACTTTTTATGTACCTATTTATTTTGTCCACCGCCCAGTTACTAAATAATAGTAATAGTAATAATAACAATATGTTTACATTATAGTCGTCATCTCCGAAAGACATTTGAGTGAAATGGCGTTACTTATATTCTCGTAAAAAAAAAATAACACTAAAAACATTAAATCTAACTAATGAGATTATGTAATATAATAAAACAAAATAGATAATGTATTGTTCCGAGGTCATCGAGTGTTATCGTACAGGTATAATATTAGACAGATTACACTAGATTACCAATTTATTTTTAAAATGCCTATAGCATTACAGTTATGTTATGTACACGGAATTTTTTCGTTTCCCTGATTTGGACGATATATTTCATTTATGCATATTTAGGATATATTATGTTCAGTGATGGTACGAGGTAGAGCTGAATTGGTATCTAGTATATAATATACATTACAACACCAACTCCGAGCTAACTTCAAAATATATTTTACATAATTAATTATTATCTATTACAGTATTACATCATTACAGTATTACATATGAATATTATACTACATTGTGACTAAATTTAATAATAGGGCTATAATTCTACCAAATTCTCACCATTATAAAAAAAAAACTTTGACTAAATTGATTTAATTTTTTTTGAAATCACTAATAATACGAAAAAAGTTAAGTATTGTATATAGTTTTAAAATCCACTATTATTTTCTATTTTTTTTCAGACTTGAAAAACTTTTTTCGTTTAAATAATATCGATAAAATAAAAATATATTGAACTGACAATGTTTTACTTTTTTATGGTAAAACTGTGTTCCTTATTTATTACTGCATAGCCTCCTTGCATCATCGCTTTCACCCTATAATCGTTATTCTCTATAATTTTGTATCAATTATACTCAACAACCGTTAACCAATATTGATACTAACGTGGAACCAAATTTAAGTTACGTTAAATTAATATTTTAGTTTTTAAATTTTATGAATTCTTATTAAAATTGCTTGTATCGAATCCCTTAGAAGATACTGACATTGTATATTACTTGCATTTATATCGAACGACACATCAACTTAATTTACTTTAGTTATCGTCTAAATTCACAGTAGTTGGTACCACAATCTACAATACGATACTGCATAATAATAATATAATATACAATAAATGATTTTGTTTCCCCTTTTTATGGTGAACACATTTTGTTTTTTCCTTATTTTATACTTGCGTATAAATATAATAATATAATAATATATTATTAGGAAGATAATTCCGCAGAGGGTGCGCGCAGTAAAACCAAACCAATAATAATATTAGAACGAACAAATCCTATATAAAACGCGAAATGATAATGATAACATATTATTAACGGGTAATAAAAAAAAATAAATAAAACTGTGTATACTTACATCGGTGGTGGTGGTTCCCGGATGGCCGTGCTGCCGACAGTACCTACATTAACTCATATATCTATATATATACGCGACAATAATATTGGCGGCGGCTTCAGTTTATGACGCTCTCGTCGCTCGCTTGCGACATATACTCGTAATATACGCGCTGCACGTCGTTACATCACATAAAAACGTCGCGGACCCCTAGACAAACACAATGTCAGTACATGTGCCCGCGGGGCCGTAAAAAACTTCCGTATAAATTGTCTGTGTATATATGATAATAATATATGTGATAAGCAACACATGTGAATGAATTTAACGTAAAACACTCGTTTTTGTGGTTAACATATATTTTTTTGTTCTTATAAATTTGCTAACGATTTAAAAGTGACTTATAAGAAACAAAATTCTATAGTTTTACTTTTGGTGCCTTATACGTTAGGTATATGGGTTTAGAGCAGGGGTCGGGAACCTGCGGCTCCGGAGCCGCATGCGGCTCTTTAACATGCAACTTGCGGCTCTTTGGATAATATCATTATTATATATATCTTTATTCTAATAAACTAATAATTTATACACCACAATTAAAAAAATGGTTGTTCAAACCTGTGCAGCTCCCTGGATATCATAGTTTTGTAATTTTTTGAAAAAATGGCTCTTTCCTACGAAAAGGTTCCCGACCCCTGGTTTAGAGACTCCAAAATTTAATAAAACATGATTCTAAAAAGAAAAAATTGATAAGTCACATTAATCTGTTAAGGAAACGCCTAAAATTGAGTTGTATTATAATATAATGTTTAATTTTAGAATATGCAATAAAAATGTAATAAATAAAATGTATAGGCTCCATCGCCGATTCGAAGCTGTAGTTTTGTAGTTTTGTTTATCTTAACAATAATTAGCGTTTACAAATAAGGACAAATTGTAAATTTTTATTAAAAATATATTTTAATATTTTCATTTTTAGATTTTGGAGGTCATAACTCATAAGTTTGTCCAAAATAGTGCTAAAATTTAAATCTGTGGAGATCACACATATACTCTATGTTTCCTATAAAGTTACAAAGAGCTTTTTATTTATAATGTAAATAATATAGGCGAGCGCGCCGTAATAAAAATGTACGATGATGAATGGGGATCATTCTAACTTAATGTCGACTTCCATTGTTGCGCTAAAAATCCAACGACGTGACGCGTGTTTTAGATCATTATGTTTGTTCGGCAAGTGGAAGAGACTGCGATAACATCTATCGCGCGCGTCAACCGCCAGTCCGACGAACATCAGCCGGGCGGCTGACTAAAAAATTGGTTGACCGTAAATAATACTTATATATAATATGATAATTCGCTATGCCGTTTTCACCTGAAATTGCTTTAAAACCCCATAAAAAAAACTGTTTCATCAGAATGTCAGATGCTAATAATACTGTATTTAGAAGAAAAAAAATGTTTTACGTTACCTATACAGTTACAATTATTTTATCGCAAATATTTGTAAGTTATTTCTATACCCTGACGTGCAGTGCTTAAGAGGAAAACCATGATTTTATCGAAATGCCAAATTGTATTATTTATAATTTAATATTTAAATATATTTATTTGTACTGTGCCTATGCAATTCATACATAAAATGTAGACAATTCTAGCAGACTACAACCCTCAGGCAAGTCAGTGGTGCATAGCAATTGGGGATGCCCCCCCTATCTTTGGCCTTTATTTTATATATCAATTTGTCATAATTTATAGTTGAAATAAAAATCCATATTTTCAATATTATTTTCTGCATGATAATATACGATTTCTAACAATATGATAAATAAATGAAAGCATATTTACTACCATCATCCACCGTGATTTACGTCTAAATATTACTATAATAACTATAATAATATACATGATATGCAAATTCCCTTTTTACACGATTAATTATAATATATTATTATAATTAACTATATAGCACCACCTGCTATCAAATTCAAAATCATGTATTTTTTTTATTTTTAATAAAATTATATGAATAATATAGTCAAACATTCATATCTCTGCCTCCCTTTTCAAAAAAGCTAAGCACGCTATTGGGACAATTTGGCAATAACGTCGTCAAATTCATTTGGCTGTGGGTTACATATTATATAATATATATAATAATAAAATATACACGCTTTTATTATACGTCTATTGTATAATGTACATATATTAATATTATATATATTTATTTGATGTAATACATCACATGTCATCGTCGTACCCGGACAATGCGCGTGCGAAATGCAAATAAAAGTAATAACGATAATAGGTACCTATGCGTATTATTTTCATTGTCGTGTTACCTACCATACACGAAAACATTGGTCGACGTGTCAGCGAGTCGCGCGTGGGTCACTTGCGAGCTGCCACCGTACGCTGTAGAGACATGCATTTGTCCGGCCCGTCGTCCGTTGATTGATCGTCTACATACCTTCTCGCTCTTTTTCCTCACGATCGGCTGACAAACCGTAATACCTATTATTTCTCTATCTAATCATGTATATTATCGGTGCTTGTATGACGTGAGAACGATATAATATATTATATATTATGTGCACTTCCATTCATTTGTTCTTTCTGAAAAATGTCTAAGCGCACAAAATAATAAAATGTCTTCTATAATTATTCGATAAACTGTCTAGTCATTATCAAAAATTAAAACTTAATATGGCATTAATGGTTTTGTATTCAGGAAAGCGATTTTTTCGAATTTTAGTTTGGTTTTTTTTCTCTCTCCCCACCACCGTCACGCAAAAACTCCAATCGACATTAACAATGTAATGTCGCGAAAAGGGTTAACGACGACTGTATCGTATTCGGCTAATCAAACGACACTAGTTACCTATATAAATATACCTAATATATCTATACGTGCGAGGGGAAAAAATGGGGAATATGTTCGCACACGACGATGACGGCTTTTTCAACTTTTGTTTCGCTGTACAGCGGTAGTTAAGAATAGTAGGTAGGTATTTATGTCATATGTGCGTGTGTGTATTAATGCGAATAACGTTCACGGGTAGCGTGTAGTGTGTGTATGTATATTATATATATATATAGATTTACAGTGTATTGCAAAAAGAAAGAATAAATTGGTAGAAAAAAAGCAGCCAAACGGCCGCAGTATATTTGTCCTGGCAGAGCGTAGGACTAATGGTCTATGTGATTTCTTGCGTATATAGTTCTTATTCTTAGAAATTAACTCCGTTGGTTAGGTCATCCACAAAATCGAGGCGTGCGTGGCATATTAGCAGTTCGATCGGCGTTTTTATACTTATAGGTATATAGTAAAATCTACGTACATTACCTATATAGAGGAATACAATTAATTATAGAGCAACGTTAATGAAATTTATGACAATCTATTAAATCCAAAATTTCTCTTTATTAACATTAATTGATTCACTTAAATACGTACGAAAAATACAAGGATTAATATCCATAGTTATGAATTATGATAATAAATGATTTTAAATATTATAAAGATATTCACGTAGATTATAAACCATACTCAGGCACTAACATTCTAAGTTTATCTTTCATATGTTTTAAGTACTATGCCTTTTCTCATGTCGGTAGATAAATTCACATGATAGTATTATATAATACAATATGTGGGCATGTGGCATATGCTTTTGCCTGCTATCTATTTTATAAAATATATACGGGAGTTGATGTGACCAAATTGTTTGGGTGAACATTTTCGATTTGTATATACTGCAATACAACGTTCGTCTATACATCATTAAAACAACTACCTGTGCTCCATTTACTAATAGAAATTTAAATAATATTTTATGTATTAATTTAAGTATTTTAAAAATGCATATTAGATTCTGAACGAAGTGATGAATGTATTGCTTTTACTATGATGTGTGTTTTTTTTTTTTTTTTTTTTTTTGTGTCTGACGACAACATTTGGAGCAGTAATAATGCTCCGATTTTTGACTTCAGCCCCTCTTTGAATAGGGAATTGAATCTAGTTGGTACTTTAGGGGGGTCAAAATTAAAATTTTCTAATAGTTTTCAAAAAAATCGAGAAAAACAAAAAAAAAATGACAGAAAAATGGAAATTTTACGGAAAAACCACTTTTCGACAAAATCGATTTTTTGATTTTGCTGTAACTCAAAAACGAATTATTGTATATACTTGAAATTTTCACCAAATGTTTATATTTTGGTTATCTCTTTACAGTTAAATTTTCAAAATATTTTGACCATTTTTAAGCTACTAATAGACAATTGAAATTTTCGACTTTTCTAAGTTTTTTTTTCTTCAAATGCCGATAAAAATTTTTTGGGTGGCCAGAAAATCTTGAAAATTTAATACAAGGTTTCTTATAAGTTGTTCTTAAAGTGATAAAAAAAAATCCGAAATCGTTAGTCACAATTTTTTTTTATAAGTGCTTAAAGTTCGAATTTATACGAAATATGTCAAAATTTAAATTAAATTCTATACGCTCATATAATGCGAATGTTGGCCATAGTAACCATAGTAACATATAAAAACTATACTATTTGTTTCAAAATAGAATATTTGACAATATTTAAATATAATATATCCTAAACTGACAAATCATCTTCGTTCAGAATCGTTTTTCGTATACAATGATACCTATCATTGCATTCAAATTTAACCTTCCATAGTCTGAGGTCCACCCCACCCCCTAATATACAGCAGAGCGATACCCACTTACCCGCTTTTTATATTATGTATGCATACGTTTTTATTTTTTTTTAAATTTATGAAATAATAAATATATATAGTATTATATATTATACCGTCTATACTCTATAAGCTCTATAATATAATATTATATTATATAACCTTTGAATTAATTTTCATTGATGTATTAAGCATAAGTTATATTTAAGTAAAATATTTTATAGATATGGACATATGGCTAACACAAAAGAGTTAAAACGTACAAAATTGTTGTTCCAAAAATGCAAATGAACTAACTGACCTGTGTAAAAAAAGGACACGTACCTATATATATTTATATAAATGAGGATTAAGGTATTTGTACAAAGATCCAATCTCTAGTATAATTAAAAACACATTTAGAAGGGAAATAAAAATTATTCATCTAAAATTTATAGGACCAATGAATATCAAAAGATATTTTATGATATAAATGTTAAAACTAAACGAGCGTTATAAAAACTGCATAATATATAGTGTCGTACGTATGATATAAATATATGTATAATAATATTTATATTATGTATATATTATTTAATTCACTATAATTTACTGACGTTATTATTTTCTGTCTTTTTAGCATTACAGTTGTCCAATAGATTATATACGGATTTTATTCGTGATGTTTACGCTATTCTATTTTACAAACCGTTGCACACGAGACACTAATAACATTAGACTTTTAACGAACGGAATAACCATCTAAATTTATCGCCTAAATCTAAATCCAAATAGTGCATTTATATATTATTAATATGTTGCACCGTAAGTTCTGTCGAATGCACCAGTAGTGTCTTGTATACGTACTTATAATGATAAGTGTAATATATCTAATACTGTGGGGACCGTACCATAATTAATAGACGACAGTGTCAATCATCAACTGAATGTGCGCTTATGAATCGCATATTTTTAGGAGTATAACTTTACTTACTACACTGACTGTAGACATCATTATTTAACAGTTGTGCGCGAGGGTCGGAAGTCGGCACAAATCGTCCGTTTAAGCAGCGACCAGGGATTTTGGGGATACCGTCTGTCAGGTCCGGAAAGATGGAACGGTCCCCTGAGAAACCATGCCAGAGATTTTTTTCCCCTTTTTTTCATGCTTCTTCTATATCGGAAGTAAAACAAAAATAGAAGCCCCGCAGAGATATGAAAAACTTATATAGTGATATCAGAAAACGAATTTAAGTTTCTTTTCTTTTCTTGAAAGTGTATATTATAATGTAATATTATTATAAACACGAATATACAATAATAATATATTATTTGCTATTTTGTTTTGGAAAGAAGTATATAAGTAACATTCACAAATAATGTTTTAATTTGGCATTAGTGGCTCAAGAGTTTTTATGATAATGGTACCTAACTACTGGTAAATACTTATACATTTATCATACAATTAAGTTGAGGTACAGGTACTTATCAAATCAAACATCTCATTACCATGATTGATCAATGAAATTGTAATTACATGCAATTTTAAATACTTAAACAATATTTACATAAGTATTCATTAAGTAATTATCAACTTTTGTAAACTGCTACCTCAACAATTTTATTTATCGTGACTCCTATTATTTTCTTGTAATTATTTAAAAATTCAAATTAAAAATGTATGTGCAGAAAAAAATACTCTATGAACATATATAATAAATACACATATTTTTTTATTGTTATAACTTATAAAGTTATAAACATTCAAACATGTTGTCAAATTAATCAAAAAGATAATGTTGAAGGCTTTAATCATATTTTTAACTATACAAAATAGAACTACTGTACACCGAAAATTTAACAATAATTTTAAAATTCACAAATTTTTAATATAGGTACCTATGTAAATAATTTACTGTGTATATTAACCTAAGTAATTCTACATAGAAATTATAATTTGTTTCTAACTATATGTTTATTTTATATCGTTAAAAATATTATTCCAAAATAGGTATACTAAGAAAACGACAAACAATAAATGTATTTATATTTATAAAAAAACTGTATAATTTTGCATGGTTAAATTTCAAAAATGAAAAAATATCATAGTAATATAATAAATAAACTGTAATATTGGAATATTATAATAGGTAATATAGTAATTTAATTTAACTTTTATAATGTACGGGGTGTTTCACGATGAACTGACACTTTTGAACTTAACTTATGTGTGTAATTGTCAGTTCATCGTGAAACACCCTGTATACCTACTTTATATAAAACAATCACAATTAATATCTTTCTTTAGATAAGTTGTTTTAAAGTATTATAATTTTTTGTAATAAATATTGCTATAAGATTGGAATATTATTCATATCACACAATTTAATGTTTAAGATTTTCATTAAGGGGATTGGAAGCGATGGTTTCCTGTCTTTATCTAACACACACGCAACATAGGATTATAGCAGTGTTTTATTTTCAACGTACCAATTGATATAATGGAGCGATAAGAATTCTGAATACAGATTTGAATTTTTCATAAAGTCTACTTGAGATTGACTTTCCCTAATTTTTGATTTTACCCTCCCAAAATCCAAAAAACGTAGTTATATTAGAAAAGAGTAATTAAAAAATTGACATATTTCAATTTTTGGAGTAGTAAAAATCAAAAAATCAAAAATGTGGGAAAGCCGATCTTAAGTAGACTTGATGACGAATTCAAATCTGTATTCAGAATTATTATCGCTTCATTATATCAATCCAGAGCTTGCGCTAATGTGCAGTTGTACATAAAAT
The DNA here is from genome assembly GCA_020882235.1 of Schizaphis graminum. Classification (NCBI taxonomy): domain Eukaryota; kingdom Metazoa; phylum Arthropoda; class Insecta; order Hemiptera; family Aphididae; genus Schizaphis; species Schizaphis graminum. The sequence continues at coordinate 55,263,671 of CM037032.1, forward strand.
GTGCAGTTCTAAATTAAAATGTGTAGTTCTTATTTAAATGTTGTGCAGTTCATAAAAAAAAATATGTTTTGAATTTTTAATAATTAATTCTATAATATGTCTATGAGCTTATAACATAGATATCATTTGACATTATTTTGTTTTTCAAATTAATTAGAAATTATGATTGAAACGTTGATAATTAATCTATGAATATCAAGAGATTAAATCTACTACGGTCTATTAGATAAACCGTGATCATGACCATTGCGTTATGCCACCAAATATTGTGATTGTGCTCAAATTAATAACCATCTCCAATTAGAAAATATTGTTATCGATGAATAGGTTGTCGTAAAAAAGAAAAACATTTAAAAATTAGATTAATATTGATTGCTGTTAATCAAAATATAATTAAAAGGAATTTGTTATTTAAACTTTAAACTGACAATATTTAATATATTTTATGAATTTATGATATTATATAGTATGTGTTATGTATTATACGCGAGCGAAGCGAGCATCAATTTTTTTCACTTCTGAAAAAGACAGAGTGTGCAGCTCTAATATTTCTTTATCGCAAGCTCTGTATCAATCGGTACGTTGAAAATAGAACACGTCTATAATCCTATGTTGCGTGTGTGTTAGACAAAGAAAGAAAATCATCGCTTCCAATCCCCTTAAACAAGGCACAAATATTCATACCTATTTACTACTTTTCGAAGAAAAGAATAACCATCTTTTAAAATATACCAATAAGTGTTCCTATTATATTGTATGCGTATTTTAAACGTCTACACATCATTTGTGAAACTTTCAAATCATTACGTAATATCGTGTACAGTAGAAGAGGGACGACAACACTGTGCGCATTTTCAGAAGGAGCGATGACAACGAATGGGTGAAGGAGAGGGGGTGATTGGATTTGAGACGACGGTATATATAAGTAATAAATGCGAAAGACTTGACGGCGTGTAAATGGCCGCAGTTGAGAGGTTGGGGGATTATAAGGGGTAGGAGGTAAGTCGAAAAAGTAACGGAAGAAGGGAAACCCTAGTAGTGTGTGTCTATAGTTATTTGAGTGGGCCAAACTTGGGGAACATAAGGCGCGAGAAATTTAATTAAGACGATTCGCTGCCGCCGACTGGCACGTTGTCCAAAACGCTGTCGGAGAGTTTTCGGGGTCCAAAAGTTTTCGTCTTCATCAAAAACGACCCGGACTCTGGATTGGAGTAGTTCTCTCTCATTCTTCCTCATTCTACTCTCTCTGTCGCCCTTTGTAAGTTCATATATCTATCTTTCTTACTCGTTCCGTCCTCTGCGTTCGTATTCGTACCCGTCAAAATGATTATCGGACTATATTAAAAGTTCCCGCTGAATTGAAAAGCTCCAACGACGATGCTTTTAATAGCTAATTTATTTCTCTTCAAACGAGTCTCGTCGATTTAAAGATGAAAAATAAAACGAAATTATAAAAAGTTGAAACAATATGACGACAGCCATCGACCGTCTTCCGTCGCCTTAATTTATCCATGTGAGCGCTTCAACTCAGTACTAGTGCTCAATGAGTTGCATATCTAACGGTTGTTTAAGGTAAACACGTTTGCTTTCAAAATTGATCGATTTTTTCAAAAATATTATTTATTGTAGTGCAATACTCATAAATAATATATCATTAAGTATTTTTTTCAAGTCTTAATTCAATCAATTTTAACCTTTTTATATTATGTAAAATATATGTACTTATATAGTTATATGTAATATATACCTGATAAGTTTTGTAACATTTTGAGATAGAAAAAATAACTTAAAAAAGCGGCAATCTTTTCATTATTATTAAAACGTATCATTCAATATTTAATTTGAATAACACATATATATTGATAAATTATACTATATTATTATGTATTTTTCATACTAGTTTTTTAAACCCAAGTTTTATAATTTTATAGTCAAATTAAGTATTATAGTTTTCATTATTAAGTAAAATATAATAAAATAGACGTTCAAAGTGTTTACTAAATTGTAAATGTGTTGTGACTTGTGAATTTTTAACATGACAATAATTGATAGTTTAAAAATAAATTCAATATACACTGTCCACGTTTCTTCGTGCTATTTTTTACAACCATATGATATTGCTATAAACACAATCAATGAATCACCTAATATTGATTTCTAACACGTGGGTCTCTTAACCATCATAAATTCTGCATGCATAGTACGAGATACGATGCACTTGGATAATGCAAAGAGACAAGTGCACTGTGTTGTACCTACCAAACAAACCCAACGAGAGTATTTTAAGAATGTATAAAATTGTGAAAAATGTGTAAAATTATTATGTTTATATATGGGTATGATAAAGTTCACCGAACTCGTCGTATCACGCACAATACTGCAGTCTGCAATGTATGTGTTGCGAGTGCGTGTAGACGACGACGACGACAAGTCTTGATTAGTCGTGTATATACGCGCGATCGGTCGGTGTTGAAGGGGTGTCGTCACGGTGCGGTCTGTGGAGGGTACTGCGTGCCGAATACAAAACGACGTCTGACGTCACATCGTGGCGGCAGCCAGTAGTAGTATAGTAACTCGGTCGCGTGAATGATGGATGGGCGCCTGTCATATTTATCCGGCTACTGGAGGGTGAATGTTTTTTTTCTTCCTCTCTCTCGTTCCATCTCTCTCGAACCTACCGTCACTCGTCTACGCTATATTTCTCTTTATATTTAATTTAGCCACTGTTGTGTGTTAAAATAAGAGGTGGAGGGGGAAGTAACACAAAAATATACATACATAATATATATATATGTATGTATATGAAAAAGGGTTTAAATAAGGGTCGGTGGTGGCGGCAGTGGCGTAAAAATGTAAAAAGAGGGATAAAACACACGCCGACAGCGTCCCAATAAACTATGTCAAGACGGATGATAAGCTCTTTTCGGCTTCGTCATTTTTTTCTCTAATTTTTCGTATACGTTATATTTGTATTTATACCACCGTCTACAAACTATACAGTCGAAGCTAAAAACCAGTAACCACATATCATATTAATCAACTCATCACTTTTTATTTTGTGCGCCCACAAACATAAAATCTTAAATTTTGTCATTAAAATTAAAATTATATTATAATATATACGAGTAGGTATACTATTATACGCGTCCCGTCAACACACGTTAAAAACACACGGTCAATCACTTACATTGTGCTTTTTATTTTCGTTTTATCTATACAAAAAGTATGCATAAACTAAATTAAATATTGTAATATTGTTTTGTTCCGCGTTTTGCAATTTCTTTGGTGCCTATTTAGTATTTTTAGTGAAAACACACTTTATAGAAAGCGTCACCGCATAACATATATATGCATGAGGAGTACATAGTATTGTTCAAACAGAACCTCCCCTGTTGTCGGTTAAATAAGGGTAAAAAGCATAATAATTATATATGCTGTCTAGAAAGCACACACGCATGTAAAGGAGGTGATAATAATGTCTTCATTTCCTATAAACCTAAGATTTTTATGTATTCATTATTATAAATGATTATTATGTACTCTATTGTTTTGATATTTTTTATTAATATTGAATAATCGTTTTTTACCACTAGTGCCGTATGCCCGTATATTATTCTATAATTAATAATTATTAATAAAATGTTTACATTGTTATGTTTATGTAATATAGGTAGTATAATACTATATACAGTGGAAATCGTTGATTAACAAAAATCATATTTGTAAAACTTTATTTTTTTGTGGGATATCTGTTGCGGTACAGCTACACGTATAATATTTTTGTATTGAAATAAATTGCAGGCTGATGACTTCTTGATTGGTTATTTTTATGTGAGTATATAAGTACAAGTAACTATTATACCTATATTAAAATATCAGAATTTATACAATTTGTATCAAATATTTTAAGGAATATTATGCATACATATTATGGGGCCGCCCTACGGACTTGTATAAAATAACAACCGTGGTTTTCTTAGTGCACAGAATGATGGTTTTTTTTCCCTCTCTTTTGGTTTTTTTTTCTGGCATCCCGTTTAAAAACGTTTTTTTTTTATATATAAGATTAATGACCCAGTAACTTCAAGAACATAACCACTGTTTATAGATCCCTTAACCCTTGTTATAAAATTATGTACGTATCGGATATACATGGGCTAACAAAACTAAAGAGAAATATAGTAGCTATAGCATGCGTATCTAACCTACATGCATATTGCATATATATATATATATAAACTTATGCAGTATCTTTATCATAAAACGTATAAACATATTTAAATATTTAAAATTATACTCAAATAATTCAAGCGTTTGTTGAACGTAAACAATAAAATTATTGTCACTAAATACCTTTATTATTTTGAAAATAAAATTACTATAGATGGACTGCTTAATGATGATATTTAATTTAAACATTAAAAGTGAAAAGTCGTTTAAACGCTTTATCCTCAGCAACATAATACAATAACCTATGCAGTTATACGTATTAAAATTAATTTCCAAAATTTGTTTGGCTTCTTTAAAGACTGTGAAATCATATGGTTAATTACATTTAACCTATATAATAACCATATCTCTGGAAATAATTAAAATCTTACCTATACCTATATATTATTATAATATTGGACAATGCATTTGTTACATTAGTTGTATTAATATTTTTAAATTATGATGCATCAATACATCGTGTATATTATTATATGACTACTTTTTAAGTTTTCAAAAAAATCATTTTTTATTATACTTATAACTTTATAAGTGGATTTCCTTTAAAGACAGCACATTTGCCTTTGATATTTATATTTTTGAGTGATAATTTAAATTTAATATTTTGTACAATATAAAAATAATAAATTATGTATAGATTGAATTATATTTAATGAGATTCTAAATTTTCGTAGAATTAAATTCTATCAAATTGTTATTTTAATATTTTATTCATTTACTGTATACCCATTTAATAAAAGAAGTATCCCCCTTTTTACTTAAATTTTAAAAGTAATTATTTTTCTTATTTTTAGAGTCACTACAATGATTACCAAATTTATAAGCGTTAAAAATCGTAGAATACTAGAATCTGCAATTTATTTGGATATAGTTATTAGTTATTACCTATTATTTATTATTATTATTATTATTATTGAAATGAGTAATGGTTTTTTTCCATCAATTCTTTTATATTATTTCTAAACATTAATATCAAATTAAAAAAAATATTAATCCTATATTGACTAAATTATATCATTATTCATTTTCTTATTGCAATTTTATATTACATGGATTATTTATCGATATTGATAAGTTTTGTAATAACTGTATTATTTAGACAATACTCTTAACGATTTATAAATTAGTCTCAAACCGTTTTGTAACATCCAGCTTAAATTTAGATAGTATTTACTAATTCTAAATTCCTGAAGAATTCTAAACTTTTTAGGTACTTTAAAAATGCGTACCTTAATAAATATGCAATCCAAATATTGTTGTATTAGTACAAATTGAGGAAATGCACCATTCAATATAATCATGGTCGACGATCTAATTTTTGAATATACATATTATATTGGTTCGGAGAATTCTAAACTATTTATTAAAATATTATTATTTATTAATCGATTAGTCACAATACAAAGTACTAATGATAGTCTATTTTCAGATGTAGTTATTATACCAAAAAGCGTATTTCGTACTGGACGCTTTAATGGTATACTCGTTTTGTTCTTTCAAAATGGATGTATCCGTATTGTATCGATTAAATAAACCATATTTTGCAAATGATCCTTCAATTGTCAATTTAAATGGGCGTGAGAAAATTGGGTCGATTAAATATCTCATATTTTGCAAACAGGGCGCCAACTGTCAATCAAACTTAAAAATTATTTATTTAGTAATTATTAAGGAATAATAAACAACTATTTAATTTAAATCATCCTATAGAATACTTAAAAATTACAATTGATCTCATTACTTATATCTACTGGTCTGTATTTTTTGCGAATCATATGTACAGATAGGTATAATGTTATGAGTATAGAAATTATGAACAATAAACGAATGCATAATATTCTTTACTTACATGCAGCCTATTTAAATAATAAATGGCAGCTATTACGAATAAACATAAAATATAAAATATAAATGTAAATCGTTTGTGAATAAATAAATACTTAAATTAGGTGAACGTGTGGTCCATGTTATCATCGATCATCAAAATTTAAAAAACACCTTTTCGAAAAAATGTGTACCAACAATACTATTTTTATTTTTATTTTTTTAGGTAAATACATTTAGTAAGTAATCAAATATATTTATTTATAATAAATAATAATTTATAACGCTCATCAATCACCCATTTTCAATTTAATAATGTAATTCTAATTTTAAACAATTTTTTACCTAATCTAATTTGATGTAAAAAGTAAAGAAAGGTCACAGTGTGTCATGAAAATGTTGAGAAGAACACATTGTGCCGTATTCAATAAAATTTTGAAACCCCCTGGTAAAGATACTATAATAAAATCTAGAATTTATACCTTAAATTTCAACTATTATTATTTATTAGTATACGTTTTACATTAATTTTAAATAGCTTTAGTAGTATTATTGATATTCGCTCCTAATTGTCTTGCACGCAATTGTCATTGCGCCTAAAAGTCCCGCACCCAAGTGTAGGCATACCTAATATATTATATTTGTATTTGGTATCAAACCAAAGTATTTTATTATATTTTTAAATGATTTAGTTATTGATAATAACTTTTTATATAATAATATTTTTAGTTCATTTAAACGTAAATATTCAATTTTAATAAAAATCAAAAATTATTTAAAATGTGTTTAATGAATCTAAGACAGTGGTTCGTATATGTTTTAAATACAAAATTACCATATCGATAAGCTTTTTGAAGATATCTATAGTTGTTTATAATATTTAATTAAACCCTTGTTGGTTAATTAAATTCTTGATTAAATATTATTACTCTACGTATGTATTTTTTTTATTTTATTTTAAACTTATTCCGTAGTGTCTTATTTACGGTCTTAGTATTAAGTACAAGAAGAAAGTAATAAAGGTTGTACATGTACTTATATATTTAGGAATTAAGAGTTGACAATTACAGATTAAAAATGTTTCATTATATTAATATAGTAAGTAGGTATTTAAATTTATATATACCTATGTTATAATTGACATTAATTATCAAGTATAATTAATATTATAAAACATCAGCAGACCATAATAATTACTTATTGGTTATCAATATTATCAACCATACTCATACAAATATTGAAATATACAATATAGACTTTATACATACACCTAATGGACAATGGTCCATATTTCAGCAAAGTGAATTAAAAAATGGTATAATTGATTAAATTTTAAGGTAAATACGATAAATTTAATTTCAGTCGTTTGCAATATTGAAGAAGCAGAAATAATCCATTTTTATAAAAAATTTAATTAATAAATGAAATAAAATTATTTGTAAACAAACTATTGAATTCAAAAATTCATCCCACATTGTATTTGTATTTCAATTCAATAGAAAAATTACTTAATCGTGGTAAAGCATGATTTGATTAATTTTATTTTATAGTAGGTAGGCTCTTGATATTGAAACATAATAAATACACAGTAAAGAAAATATGGAACAAATTAAAAACAAATTTTTTTATCAAATTCATAATACACAACTTTAAGAATAATTATATGCTATAATTTTAAATATGTTTGTGTGTGTGTGTGTGTGTGTGTGTGCACATAATATGTTTTGTGTGTAAATAATACTACTTTCACTATGATGTTTTATTTTTAATCTAATCTAAGTGTAAATATCAATTAAAATTCCAATTTCTAAATATTTTTATTTTTATTGATTTTGTTTTTAGTCATAATCCAAATATTTTTATTCAAGTTTTGAATAAACAAGAATCACATGAGGTACAGGCACAGATACCATAAATGTACGACAAACATAAATCATAGTAATATAATATTAAAAGAGACAAATATTAACATATCGATTTGATTTAAGACTCTATAATATAAAAAATAACCCATAATGTCGACACTTTACACTTATTTATGATGTATTGCTATTTTATTTTGTTACGTATTTACATTGATATTGGTAGTCAGTATTACCTTGCTATTTATTTATTCAGTGTAGATTCACTGTCCAACAACAGCGGGTATAAATTAAAAACAAAAAAAAATTTACAGGAGGCCGCAGTAATGTAAATTCGATATTATTAAATAAATAGCTCCGTTCAAAATCTACGCATGAGATTTGAAAATATATCACAAAGCGATTATACCCATCATTTAGTCATCAATAAGTTTTTGGGTCATATATTGTTGCTGTAACTGAAATTTTTGTTATGTCGAATTTAATAATGGCTATCGTCAAAATCTTTACCGTTATGATATACTTATGTGTATACACCTAGTCGTACTCAAACACATTTATTTTATTAATTATCTAGTGTAGAGAAATTGAAATCAATTCTATGACCAATGCGTTTTACAGTTATGAGAGTCTACCCAGAAATGTGTGCATACAAATTTTTTTTATATACTTTTGTTTCACTGTAAATAAGCTTAAAAGTTTAATGAAAGGTTTCCTTAGAAATTATTTCAATAGTTTAAAAATATCAAAAAAGCATAATCGACATTTTTTTATGCATTTTAACAAAATTCAATATTCAATACACAAACATAAAATAACGATTTTTCATATTAACAAACTTATAGTTATTTTATTGTAGTAAAACTAAAATGCATTAGGGTTAATCGTCCAAACTTGAAACATTTCACTTTAATTTATTTTATTATTTTATTACATTATATACAATGACATTTTTAAAATATTTAAATTCATTTTAAGCTATTTATACCACAAACTATGTTCGTACCATTTTGCAGTGTTAACCTATAAGTTATATCTCATATGTATATGACTGCGTTTGGCAAAAATTAGTTTAACTGATCAAATTATCAAAATACTAATAATAATTTAAATACTCTTTTACAGCATTGAGCAATTGAATTGACCTACATATTATTTTCATTGTTCATGTCTAAATTAAAATAATTAATGTAATCATCACGAAAGGAGATGTTGGTGACTGGTATTTGGTAAGGTGGCATTATAACGTTTGCAATCAAATTTAATTTAATTATATTTAACTTCCATATGTATTCACTATAACAATATGCGTAATACATGAATATATAATATATTAATGTATGTATATGTATAATATATTTTAATTTAAGATTTTATAGCTAATGTTACAACTTACTAACACAAATTGTTAAATTTTCTAATTGCATTTTCAAAAAATATAATTCGACGACATCGTTCATTCAATAAAGAACTAAAATGAAAATAACTTTAAATAAAATATTAAATGCTTTGATCAAAACAAAGTTGTAATTTAAAAGTTCTCAAATTTAAAGATTTAAAACCGTACACGTGCACCAAAATCACACATATTGTAAATTATTTTATTATAATTACTATTGAACGTGTCTTGTATTTCTATAATCGTATTTTAAAAATGTGTATAATATAATAATATAGAAATGCTTTTTTTTATAATATTAATAATATAGTAATGAAAAAAACATTGTCATTATAATACGAGTATATATTCTTGAAAAATCTGTAGAAAGACCCTTTGATTTTTTCTCGTTCTTTCTTTTCATTTTTTTTTTTTTTTTTTTTTGTTACCAGAAATAACTATTAATATCTTGTCATACCCGTTTTTTCCCCTTGACGAAAGCCCCGGCGACTTTTTACTGGCTCTTTCAGTTCTCAGTCCGCCGCCGTCAGCGGCTGTTTGCGGTTTTTTTTCCGCACCCTATTCCGCCACGAGCTTCTATATACGTATTCCTTCCAGGACATTAGCCGCGGCCCGTGTCGGCCACTTTTGTATTATTATTTTTCTCTCGCCCAAGACATTTTGTCCCAATAACATTACGCGGGCTTAACCCTCCCGCGCATGCCGTCCGCTACATACGCACGACAATGTGCACTGTGGTTTCCATTCTCTCTCTCACTCTCTCTCTCTCTCTCAAAATAGCCCTCCGCACGTACGTAGGTTCCAAAAATCCTTCGTCGTTGATATGTGTTGTTTTTCATTTTTTTTTTTTTTTTTTTTTTACTTTTACTTTAACTTTTTTCGTCGTTCCTTGGCATAGCGTTTTTCCCAGTCACTGGCGAACGATTTATTAAAAGATAATTTCTCGATTGCCCACCGCTCTTCACCGTTTTCTTTCCTTTTGACTTTCCTATTTTTTCCGTGTTTTTCTTCTCTCCCCTTCCCCATTGCTTATATCCGAGTTTTTGCCAACCGACTGATACGTCCGTCCTCCCTGCGGCGGCGGGTCCTTGTTTTACACCGCAATAATAACGCCCCATTAGCAAACACTCCTGCTCCCAGCTCTGTATTCTCTCACTCACTCTTTCTATCTCTATCTCTCTCTCTCTCTCTTTTTTCTCTAACTCTATCTCCTCTTGCACTACAGCAATGTGCTCGTTCTGTGGGGATTATATTACTATATACATATATAGTACAAAGTCGAGAGAATGGCTAGGCTGCGCGACTCTAATGACGGTGTACGGCGTATGTATAATGTATAATGTATATATTATATATAAATTGCAACAGACCATATGCTGTTTGCACGTGTAATGTGGAACATTATTATTATTATAATTTTCATTTTTTGTCCAATTAATTGCCGCCAATTTTACTGATCGTAATACAGTGGTCGCCGCTTATAGTGTTCACTGGTTATAAGAATCAGCCGCTTTTAGTGATCAAAAATGTCAGGAACGGAACAAACAGCCTTCTTTTTTAAGTCGCCGCTTATAGTGTTTTCCGGTTATAGTGATCAAAATACTCTCGGACGGATGTGATCATTATAAGCGGCGACCACTGTATTATTATCACAAAAATATATCATTATCATCGCGAGTATGCACTATTATAGCAAAATATTTTATAGGCCTGAAATACGTCAAATCCATATAGTAACGATTTCGTTGTAATTTTCTTCGGCAGGCATTCACCTAATTAGATCGGGGACGTCATTAGTTAAATGTTTGCCTGACCAACACAGGAATGTGTAGCATATAAAATACCTTTTAGCTATTGGAATTCGTTTTAGTAAACGATGATTAAACTATTATAGTGTGGCAAAAAAATAATATGAAGATATTATCGAATTCCGCGAGTATTTAAATCAAATAAATAATACGTGTTTAATGCGAAATATAGGTATTTGTGCTAAAATCTCTAGTCTTGTTACAATTATAATATAATAGATATAATATGTTCTCCAAAATTACTGTACCTATCTATAATTATTAATTACAACTTAATAATATTATAATTTTTGCCTTGTGATTTTAGTTTTTTAATTATATACTTTTATATCAATAACTTTAAACCGTATTGTCCGTATGTAAACATTTTTGTAAACGATGAATAGCTGTTTATTCATCAAACGAATAACAAAAATTAAAGTTCACGACTTAAAACGTTTTATTAATAATTCATTCTAACATAATAAGCAGCCATCTTATAATCTTTCGGTTATAAAAGTTGTTTTATTTATAAAACAATTGATAATATCATATATAGTATATATAATATGACTATAATATGTATCTACAGTATAATATTATAATAATTAATAATAATAGTATTTTTTAAAACGTTTTATTAATAATTCATTCTAACATAATAAGCAGCCATCTTATAATCTTTCATAATTAATCTATAATAGGCTCTTTTTTTATATAAACGATAGGTGTATTTATTTTTATATAATTACAAAAAAAATATTTATATCATACAACTAATTTCATCAAAGATGTTGGTTGACCCTTTTATAAATAAAAGATAAACAATCAAAGATTTTGAATTTATTGTATTTAATTTTTTTTTAATTCAAATAAGGTAAAATTTTATTTTAAGTTTTAACAAATATTATATTACTTATATTCTTTTTACACATTACCTCAGAACTTCACCAATTTTTTTTTTACTTACATTGAATTGTCTGTGTCTTAATTATACGTTTTATGCATTCACATTGTGTATTTATATTATACTGTTAAGCTGATACTAAATATATATTAATATATAATTTTAAACACGAATTTGGAATTTCTATTTTGGTTATAAAAGTTGTTTTATTTATAACACAATTGATAATATCATATATAGTATATATATATATAGATATATATATATTATAATATGACTATAATATGTGTCTACAGTATAATATTATAATAATTAATAATAATAGTATGCAGTTAAAATACAGAGAATCCGAAAATGATATAATATGGGCGCGGTTTGGAGTGTGAATATAAAACTACGTAAATTGTAAGGATCAACTGCTGCTGGGGAGTAGATTATTAGCATAATCGGAATAATTCGGAGCAGCTGACAGCAGACGATGGAGACGTTATCTCAACTGCATTTCTTAGCCCGTTTTTATCACGCATTTTCGTACCCCTTACTGCTACACTGCAGTGCCATGCGCGTCTGATCGCTAGTCGAGAAAAAAATTGTCCTCGTTCTCCGTGTCCTCCTCTTACTTACTCTTTTCTCCTGTTTTCTCAAAGTCTCTCACACGCTCTCTTATTAACGTCCTCGTTGAATTGTGTGTTTTTAAACGGGCCACGCTCCTCCAGGCATGGGCACGGTTCCAAAATCTTCCTCGACAGTCAAACATCCGAGTAGTGAGACGAGTAAAGGGAAAGAGAAAATACAAAAAAAACAAATTATGTATATATTTATATAAGTATGCTGAATTAAATTCGTTGATGGTAATATAATATTTATTTGTGCATTATACAGTCAACGAATATTTCATGATTTTTATTCGGAGAAAAATCGTTCTCTATATAGAAACTCATAATATAAATATTATGTTCGTTGATCATGCATTATTTCTTAATATAGAATAACGATCAGCTTTAATAATATTTATTTCCAACGTTGTATCTATCACGTTTCCTATGACTATATGTCTATATAAGACAACATTATAACATACTCTGAATCGTCTTATAGTTATTTTTCTAGTGACCAGAGTCATAAACTATACGGTGGTCGAGTCAAAAGGTATATTAATTAAGAAAGCCCATTAGAATAACGGCCAATACTATGTTTGCATTACGAGTATATAATGTATATATATTTATATTATACATGTGAGTAAGTATTATAATATATACTCGTATATTGTTTTAAATTTTAAACGTTTCCAGTTAAATCATGCGTAGTAGTTTAATACCATTTATTTATTTTTGTGATATTTTTCGTTTTTATAAATGATTTTGTTACCTATGAAGTATAAAATGTAACATTTTATTCCATATAGCCCTTATATTATTTTTGGGAATATAAATTTTGATATTATGTTTTTGTACATTATACAGTATACCATGTATTATTATTTTTATTTACAAATTACAACCAATTTAAGTAGTACATTAGTGTATAATTTATTGTTAACAACTCTTCTTTAAATTATATATAGTACCTATATACTATGTGTCTATGTACCAACCAAACCAATATTTTAGAAATGGTTTTTAAAATTCTCCAATAATGTGCACAACTTGACGTCATCTCTTTTCGGGTGGATTGACGTACTAATGGAAAATGTTTAAGTTGCAATTCTTGACGTTTCACAATGAATAGAAACTTTGATGATTCATTTCGACATCTGAAAAGAAATTAAAAACGATGTCAAATTTGAAAACAAAATGTTTTATTTTATTTTAAAAAACGATATTTTATTGAATACCTACCTATATATTTTTCAATTTATTAATATTTTAAATGGAGTTTTATTATAAACATCGATTGAAAAAAGACACACTCACACACTATCATATATTTATATAATATGTGTATATAATTGCATGTAAGATTTTTAATTAAAGTTTATGTATTTTACAATTTATCATTATAATATTATATAATAATAATATATACGAACATATCTGTCCAAAACATACGTTCCGGTTTTGTATATACGTAGTACAAGTTGAATAGAACGGAATCTGTTTAACGCGGAAACGGAAAGCATTTGCCAACCGACCTCGTGTAGTAAATATCATTTGATAAAACGGAATTTCCGATAGCATAACGGACAAGATAAGAAGCGGAGCAAAGGCTTAATATACAACAGAGATACGAGTATTGCGAACGCAACCATATTATAACCGTGGGAGAAAGCACTGTTAATATTTGATGTAAGATCGATTTCCGAACAGTATAGTATAGTAAGTACGTCGAAATAATCAATTCTAACATCTTGATATACTTTACATTTCGAAAAATTTATTTTTATTAAACACACAATGTACTATATGTATATTATATCTTATATTTTACTTTTTTATACAGTTTACATTTTAAAAATATCCCATCGCTAGTGTGCCTGTGTAATATGTAAGTGAATAAAGAAAAATGTTAGATGTATTTATAGAAAATATTTTAATAGTTATATTGTATTATCAAATTTTTGAAAATAAATTCTTGTTCAAATTCCTACTTTAAATTTTTTATGGCATATTAAAAATTTCATTATAGGAAATTTAAATCTTTATTTAAAAGTAAAAATGCACGCCGCATAGTTAAAAAAACTTTTTTCATTTCGATAGTTCTTTATTTAAATATTTAAATATACTAGATGAATGTACATAAGGAAATTTATTCAAGTGAACATATTATTAAATTAATATAACAATAATGTAATAGAAATTTGGAATTACAGAAACTAAAAAATTATAAGTATAATATATTAATGTATTATAATATAATACATATTATTATTTGTAGTTACTAACTATACCATATTAAGCGTAGTGATTTGTGTATGTGTGGCTCAGTATCTCAAACATCCATACTCTTATCAAAACTATTGTTATTAATTTGCATATTTCATATTATAATAATACGCAAGATGTATTGCGCGATAGTTCAAACGTCATGCTATACATATTATATTTAAATGACTGCATATACACATAAACAATGTACCTATTAAAATATTAATATGGAATAATCAAATTATTTATTTAACATTACCTATTACCTATTATTACTACTGCTATAAATTAGTATACCATTATGATTTTCGTTTAAAATAATACACAGATATATTATTATGAATTTATGATTTATAATATATTTTATATTGTAAATATTGTATTGGTATGTATAATATAATAAATTTTAAGTTATAACACATATATTTCCACATTAAACTAATATTGGTGTCATGATGTATTATATGGCGAAATATACATTAAAATTATTTTAAATTCAAAATAAAGTATAACAGTATAGCGAAAAATGATTTTGATTTTGTCATAAAGGGGATGTGGCTAATTTTTAATATATACTACTTAATCATAAAATATAATTTATGATTATGCACTTATGCCTAATATCAATTTGTTAAATAAAAATAAATTAATAATCTATTTATAATAAGTGGAGGTGGAGAGTTTGTTGTTATTGAATATTCACAATCACCGAGCGGGGAAATTGCCATATATTTTGTATAAGCAACTAAATATTAATAATAATAACAGTCTTGTTTTTAGATTGAGTCTAGAATCTATATAATAATAATAATAATATGTATACGGTCATAGGCGTTGTTTTGAGATAAACATAATATATCAGTTTATTAAAAAATAAAAATGTTGTTTGTATAATATAATATTAATATTGTACAAATTATTATAATCTTGATCATTATTATTATATAATCAAATTAAACATTTTTCATACACATTAAAAATTTAATTTTAATATTTCTTAAAAAATGATAGCAACTTATTTCTGTTAAATTGTATCTCAACTTCATGAATTCAATAGATACTCGCAATTAACATTATCGTAATCAGCGATAATGTAATCGGTCGTAATTCGTGTTTTCGCGTGTATCTGGTATTCCGCTCCGTATTGACGCTATTTCGTAATTTATTCATACATATGATGATATAATACATATAATTAGGATTTGAACTAGGATTTTTGTCTGTTATGAAATCACTGGGGTAAAATTATATTAGTGTCCGTGTCCGTAATACAAAGAATCCGTTATAGACAGGTCAAAATACATTGGAATACGCATATCTTTTGATTGGGACTAGGTCATTTTGGTGTCTTTAATTTATACAGGTGGTGTCTGTTAAGTCAGGTCTCACTGTATTTAGATTATTACGTCTTTGTGACATGTTATCACCATTTTCTACGAAAAATCATTTTCAATAAAATATAAATTAAGTATTAATATAAAATATTTTTTTTTCACCTACAACATCATTCTATAAAGTATTATATTATAAAAATCTTAAAATTATTTTTTATAAATTGTTAACCAAAAACATGTCTTTACATCAACAAATATACATTTATAATAATAATAACATTTCGATTGCAATTAAAAAATAAAATAAACAAATACAATATGACAGACTGAAATGGATACAATAATGTTCGGCATTTCACGTCCACAAATTAGAATATGATTTGATCATAAGTCAATACAGGGTACTGGTTTAATAAAAAAACTTTTGAACGTGCAAACACTTGCGCACGCGAGTTCAAAAACGTGCTAGAAACACAAGCGATTTTATACTCACTCTCCGTCTCTCTCCTTTCGGATTTCACGCGCACGCAATAAAAAAAAATAAAAAATAAAAAATATCCAATAATGTATACACACACACATACACACACAAACGCACACCTACACACATTTCTCGTATTTTTTTTTCGACTTCACGTGTTCGCTCCCAATTTAATACCGCTCTCGCGTCTATTTCGTTTGCCCTTAATGTCTGTCACGTTTGTCCTCGCGTGCCCTATGGCCGCGGCGCACATATACGTGACATATAGGTGAACAGTGGTAGGAGTGGTGTGCAGTGTACAGGGAAAAAAATGTGTGTCCTCGCAAAACGCCACCTGTTTTTTCTCCTCCGCACAGTATATACATATTATATATGTGTAGTGCGACAACACAACGTATGCGGGATGGGTGGGGAGACGATGGTACCTATATATATATATATATATATATATAAAGGGTAAAAAGGAAACCGAACTTTTTCTAACCGTATACGTGCACGTATATATGTATATTATATATATATATACCACGTGCATAATATTAGCGTCCGGGAAAACGTCAGAAAACGATATAAAAATGTTAATGCACTCGTTTTGGGCCCCTGCACCCTTCTGTATATATATATATATATACACAGACACATATACCTACGTCCGCACGCAGAAATCCGAGGGAATAAAATAATAAAAAAAGAATCCCAAGGTATAACCCTCGGCGCATGCTATACTTTTTTACTTCTTTTTTTTTTGCCTCCCGAGTTTTTACCCATCGCACGACTGTAGGCAACTATATACACTATATATAACGTGCTGCAGTACCTATATACCATACAAATACTATTATATTATATACGAATATAGTACACAGACAACATGTGCTAGCTCCGGCCCGGCCTGTCTGCTCGCCGAACAAGTGCGAATACGTGGCCGGAATGTCCAAAACGATCGTGAAGCAGCAACGGCGGGGAGGGTTTCGGGAACTAACCATAGCGGGAGGGTATATATAGGTATATACCACGCTGTAGTTACACTCGACTTCTGCTGCTACGGGGCTTAAAGTTTATCAATTGTTTTTTTATTCGTCATGTGCGCACCTCTATGTATGTGATGTTCCTAGAATGTGTGACCCGCGTGCGAATCGTTCGAAGCCCCCGGCAACCCTGCGGCGCTTTTTGCTCCAGTCCACAATCATTCCGCGCGACAGCACATTGTGGGTGAAGTCGTAACTCGTAGTCGTTCAAATAATTCCCCCTTCCTAGACCTTTTTACTATATAGACACTTTAAATCATACATAATTGTATATTAAAATACAATATAATAAAATATTATAAAATATTCGATTTTCAAAACGGTTATAACTTGTGGATAATTATCTATAATTGTGATTTTGACAAATAAAATGTATTTATCTATGATAACTATTGTCTGGTTATTGCATATTCCGATACTCATATCACTTGTTTTTTAAATTTTGATTGTTTTATGTTTATTATTTACAAATATAACATAACGTAAGTACCTACTACCTAAATATATTTTTCGATATCGGTTCAATGAAAAAAAGATCCTAATATAATCGGAATAGTTGCTTGTTTTGTAAAACTATGTTCTATGATATTAAATTAATAATAAACTCTTTCTTGTTATAAAAATAAGGACACAATCTTCTTTAGTCTTCTACTAAAACTCCAAATAACTCAATTCACTTCCCTTGCCGTTCCTAAATGTAGGTTTAAGAATCCTTTGAAATAATCGGTAGAATAAAACTTATTATAAGTTATAAATAGGGTACCTACTACCTATATATATTATATTCTATTTCCCGATGCCATACATAATACGATATTATAATATATATATAAATAGCGGATGTATGTACTATAGCATACGACGTGCTCGACGCCGACAAATCGATTATCAAATTCGCTTCTAGTACATTCGACAACGTTTCGGCTTGCTAATATTATATTATTATTATTATTATTATATTTTATACTATACCGACGACACACGGCGGTCGTTAGCGCCGGGACATAATATAATATATGTGAATATGTTTACATTGTATCTATTTAATAACGCGCGTGTGTGTGTGGGTTAAACGTATTTCTTTATCGTTTAGATGGACAACGTTATATTGGCTGCAAGTATATTTATAATATAATATAGTGTACTACCTATAATAATATAGATGTATTCCTCGCAAATACAATAGCCGATACCTAACCCCATAAAAGGTTCACTGCCGCGACTGCAGTGTTCGCATTAAATTTACCTATGTAGTATGTACATGTTATTATTATATTAAATTGATCTTTTTTCACTCTATTTTATTTTTTTCAATCGTCTATAATATACCTATACATTTTAATCGCCAGCTGTACATTTAATATACTATTTATATATTATTATTATTATGCTGTTTACATTGTTATTAAACGATATTGTTCCGTGTCATCAATTCCGTGCGCCGGACGACAGTATTAATCACACATAATAAACTGATTTATCTACAATATGTAATTTCTTTACTAAATAGGGTATGATAGACGGATGTGGTGCGTTAAACATTTCGCTCCTTTGATCTATACCATTACATACATCCTTTACAAGTATATGACCCGGTAGTTTCCGTCTCAAATTCGTCTAATTTAGCACAAAAATCTTCAGATTAAAGACCGGGGCTATACACAGCGTATTCCACCGCGTTTCGAATGCCGTGTATAGCACCGGCTTAAATAATATTAAATATTTAAAATAAGAAGTTTAGAGCTACATTTTAATAATTATAAGTACTATAAACGTAGTGACGTACCTAAATATTCTATAGATGAGCCACCAAATGTTTTCCTACGATTTAGAGTAACACAATCAAACACTACGGACTACGGTTCACTTCAAGATATATTGCAATCAAATACATAAATATTAATAATTAAAACAAACCATCAAGCTGGGGACATGGTATAATATAATATGGGTGTGTACTGTGTAGTTGTGTACTATAGAGTTTTTTTTATAATTTATTTAAAAATATAAGTTTCTTAAAATATTGATAATTCGAAAAAAATTTAAAAGTGAATTGACCTATTATCAAACTTAAAAGTTAGAATATAACCGAGATCATTTGTAAGCTTATTATAGTACCTAAGCTATGACAATGTAAAATAAATGTTTAAATGCTCAAAACTTGTAACAAAATTAAAATATAAAAAAAACCTACAAAATGACCAAAATAATATTTTTATCTTTACATTTTATTATTGGTCAATTCACTCCAATATTTAAGTTATAACAACATAAAATTGATACAATTGAAATTTAAGATGTTGTTCTTTTGTAAGACAAAGAAATCGCCATGGATTATAAAATAATATTTTTCTTTTATTTGTTATAAATATTATAATTTTTTAAGTTAATGAAAGTTGTTTTCCAATTCTTATACAGTGGTTGTGCTAACCCCCTCCAATACAACACGTCACCGAGTATGTAAGCTTAGATTGATAATAGTATACAGCGATGCAAATATTATATTTCCTATTTACGTGCAGGATGTCCGTGCGTGATGTGTGCCAATGTGGCGGTGCAAGGCAGGGGTTGAAGTAACGCGGAATATAGTGGGTGAAAAATAAAAGATTTAACAATAAAAAGTTCACGGGACCAGTGTGCTAATGTGTGCGTGTGTATCGAACGGCGGGTGGGAAGAATACGTCGAAATGCCACGTCGGCCACGGGGATGTGAGGGGCGGTTGCGAAAAAATCTTCCGGCGGGCAACCATTCGTCACCGGGCGTCAAATTGTCATTCGGCAAGATAAACCCGCCGAGATACGGGTGAGTGACAATGAAAAATGAAATATTATAATTTTCTACAGCGGTGGTGGCGGCGGCAGCAGGCGCGGACGACCAAGACCGGCTTGAAATAAAGCTCCCCGCGCTGGCAGCGTCGACACAAGAAACAAAAAGGAAAAAGTGAAAAGGAATAATATAAAAAAAAATACACGAAGCGAATATTTACATATTATACTAAAGGGAAAACGAAAGCCCCCGCAAAACTTGATGGCGCGGAGCGGGGTGGACGGTGAAAGTGGAAGAAATTCAAATGAGGAGATCCGACAGCGACGTTGACGGCGGCGTTCGCGGGGATATATATTATATAAGTATACGAACTCGAATTCGGTCGCTGACGCGCGGAGGGCGACGAGACGTCACCGCGCGTTCGACGAACTTGTTACACCGAACCCGTCGACGGTGGCGGGCAGCGCCGATAAAAACGTATACTGTTTTTTTAAATTTATTTTTATTTTGTTTTCACAGACGACTGTTGGAAAAAAATCAAATGGTAGGAGTCTAGCGGGTAGTCGTAAGTCGGGCAGAGGGGGCGAACAAGAGAAAACGATACGGTGTGACAAGACTGTGCGGTGTATACCTATAGCTGCGCTACAAGAGAGGGAGATGGGCGAATACGGTGATCTGTCATTTCGCGTTTTTGTATTGTATAATAATATAATATATTGTCTATACCCACAGCGACATTCGTCGACAGGGTCGGTTTCGACGACAATAAAAATTCCATTTAATTAAAAAATATATTATTATAATAAACATAATAATAAACAACTTGTGTTACCAAGACGTCGTCTTGTTTTTTAGCGTTTACTTATCACACACCGTGACGATAATACGTGGAAAGAACTTCCCTTATAAGGAATTCAGCATAATATCGGATATCTCTATACTGATATGGTATAGTATATGACAATGCAGAAACGAGAAAAATAAATAACCTCACTTGCCAGCTAGTATTTAATAAATTTGATATTAGATTTAAAATGTATTATGCGGATACGTTTGTGTGTATCAATCTGATTTGTATAGCAACTTTGCCTGACAGAAAATGGTTATTTTCAAGCGCTTCAGCCACCATCAACAATTAAACTTTCGGTAACAAAATATCGTTTACGATATCATTTAATAACAAACTTAATATACATTCCTATAATATTCAGAATAATCCATTTAAACGCCTACACTTATTATTTTAAATACAGCTTTTTTAAATAATTTGATATCATCACAAAACAAAATTTAAAAAAAATATTTTTTACAATTTTTATCGTTATCATTTTTTTAAATGTTCTATTATTTTGAATGGCATGTATTTTTAATTTGGAAGAAAAAAATTATTTGGAGTACTTTGAATTCTGATAGGTACACAAAAATTTTATTACAAACGAATAATTAGTATACAAAGTTTCAAAAAAGTATATGGCTTAAAAAACGATGAAGCTAAAAATTCAAAAAAATATAATATTCTGCTAAAACTTTTGAAATAATGATAGTAGACACTTAAACGAGTTCAACGGATTACCTTGTATAGTGATATTTTTATAAGTTCTATTTCAAAGTTCTGTAACTATACCTTGTACCAAATAAGAGCGCACCAAATTTACGTAACAAAACCGGTTTTGTCTGTGGCCGCCCGGTGCGCTCTTATTTGGTACAAGGTATACCTACGTATTTATAGATTTTTAGATTATTAAAATAAAATATATTTCTAAAACTTAAAATTACTACATATAGGTACATATTATTATTTATATTCTTATATTGAGCTATATGATATAAAATTATAATCATAGACAAAAGACTATTGTCTGGACGCTTATATTACTGGTGACATACTGTTTTGTTAGGTATATGTGATTAGAACGCGTATGCACTGATTTAGAATAATAAATAATATATTAAAATGTATACCTACCTAATTTTAACTTTTTAACCAATATATAGTTAGATGCATACCTAGTGGAAATCGTTTTTTACGTGTTAGTAATAAATTGTAGAAATGGGCGTGTACTATCAGTGAACGGTGTAACCAACCAGCCAACTGCCATATGCCCATATCTCTGTATTATATTATGTAAATATTTGTGTATGTGTATTATTATACACATTGTCCGATTAAAAGTATTTTAACATTATCATGAATAGTATGTACCACAAAATCATTCTGTGTTTGATTAAAATTACCTTAAAAACTTGAAACATAATATTTTGTGTAGGTAGGTTCAACGTGGGTATATATGTTCTAATACGCAACCAATGCCACTATAATGTAGGTACCATGAGAATAGTACATAATATACACATTCATTATAATGTATTATTATATTGATATCATAAATTATTAAGTGTAATCCACTCAGTGGATTCTACTGTAATAAATAATAATATTATTTACATTAATTATATTTATATTGTATCGCCTGAACGATACTTTTATACCTGTATAATATAATGTGTAAAGTAAGTATCACACATAGAAATGGGATAGTTGTTTAAACTCCATATTATGGTCTAGAGCATTATAATCGAAGTGAACTGAATTATTTTAGTTAAATTAACTACAATAAAGCGTTGATCTAGTTATAATATTTTGACTTTTTGAAGGTACTGAAATAAATAATAATACATTAAAATTATTATTTTGAGAATTCAGGTTATTTCATTTAATATGTTTATAGGATTAAAATGACTACAAGTTTATGAGTTATTCTGAATTATTTTTACACTTAAAATAAATATCAATTGACATTGTTGTGACTATCCATCTACAATAGTTAATTTGACTGTTATGGTTTGAAGTTATTTTTACTAATTACGTATATCATTAATTATAATATTATATTATTTTAATACCTATATATATTTTTCAATAAATATCAAAATATTTATTAAGCCCGTCAACAATTATGTTTAATAAGAATAAAAATTATATTTAAACAAGTTTCACACGTTCGTTTTGTATCATGTATATCTTAATTATTCATGTTGCTAACGATACAATATTAAGGTACCTAATTATATTGATAGGCAATTCGTTTTATTTTATCTCAGTAGTGAATTACAAAAATTTTTTTCATAATATCTTAGTTATATAGGTAAATACTGTAAATATGTCTTTACTTAGATAACAGTGTTTCCGTTTGCATAATTAAATTAGGTAGTGGCTCAGTAGGTTAGAAAATATAGAAAATTAGAAAACACCCCCAAACCCCTACCGAGTTAGGTTATGACTAGTGACTATTATAAATATACGAGTAAGAGATTATACTAGTATCGTGACAAGTCTATATATAACATAAAGATAGTACAACTTAATAATTTCAAGAATCACGAAAAAATTAATATTTGTGGAAATGAAACTCGAACCTTTTTTAAAATTTGGTGGAAAAAATATTATAAAAGACACGGAAACAAATGCTTTTTTTATGGAAATAAATAGAAACACTATTATAGTAGCTACTTTTAACTTTTTAAGCCACAAACTTTAGCTAGCTCGTTAAAAATAACGTTCCGATGTAGTTATTAATATTTTATATTATTTTATATTATTATTATGTACCTACTGACTACTGCCATATATTTATTTTTTATTGCGTAATATCATTTAGGTTTGCGATGTTCCGTTAAAATAATCTGCATTGGTGAGGCCTGTTTCATGAAAAAATTAATGTTTACAAATTGTAACTTACAAGTGAGAAATAACATGATAAAACACTAGACAAGCTCAATTTATATTTTTTTCATAAAATTATATATTATAGTATTATTTATTATACACGCATAATATATAAGTAACAATCGACTTTAACTCAACAACGATGTACAATTTACTAATGATCTACCGATTACCAACGTATACTATAATAAGAGTAAAATACGATTATTGATTAACAACTTTAGTGTTAACTTGATGGCTGTACCAACACAAACTTTCTTCGTGATGTATATAGTTATATTTTAATACAGTAGATGAGGTACATTATACATAATAGACGTTTCAACAAACACAATAATAAAAATAAGAATCAATAAGAATCAATTATCGTGTAAAATCAATAACCACGAATATCATTTTTTGTATAGGTTTTATTTTTTTTTAATACGTAGGTATGTCAATAAAATTATATGATTTTTTTTTTTTTTACTATCGATATATGTTTATTATGCACTTACTACTTAGTACTTACATAGAAATCTGCTACGATACCATGTAAATCATATAATATTACACCCGGGAGCAGCCAACTGAGTTTTTGACCAATACATATTTTATTAAATCTCTAAAAATAATAATCATCGTTTACGCTATTGGTATTGTAGTAAACATTAAGAGTCGTGTGATGTTTTCGTTTAAACGTTATATACATACCTATATACCCACATTGGAACGGTATTTGCGGTTGTTATTATGGTCGAAATAGTTATTTTTCTCACCTTCGAATAACAAAACCGACGGTTCGTAAAATCGTAACACATATATATATATAATCTATATAGACTAGGTGTATTATATTGTATTATTATAAGATATAATATGTATACGTTGGACGGTGTTTCGCAAAAACGTGTTAGAATTACGTAATAATAGAATGTTTGAAAAACACTCGAAATCTATTTGTTTTAAATTTCTTACACGGCTGTAATATTTTCGTCCCGTCGTACAAATCGCCTCGAGTGATTTTAATTTTTCACCCTTTATAATATCATAACACAATGTCATATTATTATGTACGATACAGCTAAACTCGCGCCGCGTCGTTGTCAAACATAATAAGTAGTCAGTTATTTTTCATAAAATCGAAATAATATCTTGAGTGCGGTTTCCGACAAAACCCGGTAACTGCAGGCGCATTATTTTATAATAATGCAAATCCTTAGAATATATACCTATATATTTATTTAAACTATACGATCAATGAGGCATATGTATTTTATAAAAAAAAATCTATCACTATTATTGATAAATTGTGTGCATATACACCAAATATACGATGTTCAGAAACACAACACAATAAAATAAAAGATGATTAAACTAATGGCAACATTAGAGATGTAAATCGATAAAAAAATACTGATCTAATTGTATACCTGTATATTGTATTGATGGTATTATAGTGATTAGTGGAGATAAAACCTTTTTATATTAAAATTATTGACATTCTATTACTTCGATTATTCTTAAACGATGGACCTTTCTATAATACTAATAACGTTTTTATTTAATAGTTTGCTTACAAATCGTTAGTTGTTACTTAAATGGGTTTCAAAACTGGCATGAGTATTTCTTAGTGATTTAAATACATATATAGGAACATTTTACTTTTCAACAAACCGACAATAATGTCAGCATAAAGTATAGTGATTATTAGCAGACTAATAATAAATAATAATAATAATAGGTATGAATTTAGAATTAGTATTATTAAAACTGGATTTTTAAATAAATTTATATTTTCAAAAATAATTATGTTTATTTTAAAAATAATATTATCGTGGTAAGCATACAGCAGCTTTACTTTTTTGTCATTGTCTATAAATATTATTGTAAAATTTTAATTATATTTTTAAGTAACCGCTTTCGATTTTGTATCACTGCATGTTATAGGCGCATAGATGACTGTATATTTTACTCTCGGTCGCTATATGACCTCGCATATGACATTGACATTATGTGTATTGCGATCGAATTTTTTGAACTTTTATGTTAAATGTTTGCCTTTAAAATATGTCGTCGAAATATTTCCATTATTCCACAAACAATGTTATATATTATAATAGTAAGCTATAGGTACATGAAACAACATCATTAAAACAATATAATAAATAATATTTATGCATGACTAATTTAAAACATTATTTTATCTAAAAATGTATGTATAAATATTTTCTTAGGCGGTTGCTATTAATTACAAAACATAATATATTGATTATATCTGTAGATATAAAATCCTTATCTATAGATGGCCCCTACAATATAAAAAAAATATATTTTAGTTACCTAATCAGTTTCATCTTAAGTAATACAATACCTTTTAATCAATATAATATTATCTAGGATTGTTTATTATGTAACGAGTAATGACTAATACATATTTTCAGAAAACTTTTTTATCGAGAACCATTGCGTGAGAAATAACTACCTTCTAACAATAATTGTAAAATTTAATAATGTAACATGGTAATCCATCGTTAGTTATATCATGTCGTGAAGTGAGCAAAGCAAGATTGCTGTCTGATTATATTTTTATCTTAGTACTAATATTTGATAATCTCATTTAAAAAATAATCGCTGTTAAATAAATAACGATTCTACTCTTTTTTAAATAGTAAGAGCAAAATTTAAATGATTTTAATTGATAAACTAGGTATTCAATTTTTATTGAAAAATCAAATAATATTTGACTAAGTATGATAATATAATGTACTGTTATTTGTAGAAAAAACTTGAAATAGTATTCTTATAGTTATAGCACTTATAACATAATATGAAGACTAATCTCATGATGATAATTTTTAATTACTTATTGATTTAACTCTTGTTTAATAAAAATACGTCATACGATGAATCATGTCTAATCTGTCGGTACACATACAAATGATAAAATGTATAAATTGATGTCAACTTATTCATATCACAATTAAAAATAATATGTTTTGATCTACAGATCGGCTTGGGTTAGTACCTATACATTAAATTACGCGTCAGGGGCGGATTTAGATCAAGATAAGGGGGAGGGGTGCGATTTTTAAAGGTCAAACATGATATCTACGATGTCTTATGAAATACGAATAATGAACTATGAAATAATTACGTTAAAAACTTAAGCCTGAGACGCGAACCTTCCTGGATCCACCCCTGTTACGTGTAGCTATATCATATGCAAATGCAAATGTTCGTATAAACGAATACGATTTGTTTTCTGATAGACGAAATGCAACGGACAACTTACTAATAACTACAACAATAACAAGAGGGAAATCGTAAAAATAAATAACACAAATTACACAATACAGAGGACAATATTATATTATGCGGTTTGAAAGAGGAGAGTATAGAGGTTTTTCATACGAAGTTTCATGTATAGTAAGAGTATAATAAAAATAGGAATGATGGACCGAGAAGTCGAAATGGAGTGTGATTTCGATTGAGGTATACGCAGTCCAGAGAAGAAAGACATGAAAAAAATGCACTCGAATAGAAAGGGAACATCGACGACACAATAATAATACAATATGGGTGTGTATAGGCAGTACAGGTACGTCCCGAGTTGTCGAGCATTATTGCACCGAAAGATATTTTGTCGAGTAGTAGAACGGCAGAGGAGTTTATAGTATATTATTATAGTAGTTTAGATTCGCGGGTATAATAATACGTTATTATTGTACGCCTATAATACAGTGTGTACGTACCAGTCGTATGACATTGTTGTAATACAATTTGACGTGTATACCGACGTTATATACAAATAATCCGTGTATAATATAATAATATACGATATATTATTATTATTATTATACGGTGTTGGCGCGGAAAACCATTATGTTAATAATAATAATAATATGTGTACTACAACAACAGTAGACCGAACGCCGTGTGATATTAGCATTGTGTTATTGGATACGGCACGATCGACTACGGCAAGCTATATACACGTACCCATCCGTAGTGTGTGTTATATACATGTATAAAGGTTATAGGATATCACTAATTGAATCGTCGTCGTCGTCGTCATGATGTCCCCGTACTGCAGCAGTTGACGCGGACCTTTCGAAAGGCAAATCGACACAGTCTTATATGTATATATATATATATGTATAGCGTGTTTGGGTGTAGCGCGTGCGCGCGTCGGTTGTACTACGATGCGATGGCTGCAGCGTATCGGCCGTATCGCATTCGTACATGCATAATATTAGAACAAACGCACATGCACGTTGACGGGTTTAGGCGGCCGGGGTGGGGATTTCGCGGAAATCGCGTATACATATTATAATACTGTACATGATTACACATTACGCGTATTTACGTGCGCTTATAATATTATTATCTAATACAATGTTTGAATTGGCGTGTGCGTTTAGGATCGCTTCGAGGACTTAACGAGCGCCGAGCGAGCCGTTCCGCGTATAATATGTACGCGATATCCAACGTAATTATTGTTCGCTACCGTTGTCGGTTAGGTTCATGTATATACACTCGTATAATATATGTGCACGTGTATAATTTATATGTTCGTGTAAATATTTCGTGTTTTCCGAAATTTTTAGTCAATCTTTGGTCGACGAGTTTCCCATGACAATGGTGTGTATAATAATGTCACAACGTTGCACCATACCTAAACATAGTATCTAAATATATTGTATTAATAATTCTTTAATTATACGCA
Organism: Schizaphis graminum; assembly: GCA_020882235.1. Classification (NCBI taxonomy): domain Eukaryota; kingdom Metazoa; phylum Arthropoda; class Insecta; order Hemiptera; family Aphididae; genus Schizaphis; species Schizaphis graminum. Next base: position 55,292,592 of record CM037032.1, read on the forward strand.
TATCATGCATTATAATATATTATCAAAATCTTATCTTTTGCGGATACTTATATGAAAAAAATAATCAAAATGTTCATAGCCTTTCCAATATAATATATACATGTGGGTGCACTTGTAAATTTGTATTTTATGTGTAAGTTCAACTATCGGATAGATTTAACAACAAAAACAGAAATATGTTATACTAAATATAGGCAACCCCTACATTTTAGTGTGCCGAACGAGAATGTGAATGTCTTGTATAAATTAAAAATAATATGTAGCTTATATAAATGTGTTCAAATTTCCTTTAAGTGTTTATAATTTTACTCCTATCGGACTTCCAAATCCATAAGTATAACGAACAAAAATGCATGTAATATACCAGTACGTAAACTCTATTGGTTAAAAGGGATTCAAAAATAGCTGGTAGTATTTTGTAAACTTCACGCATACATATGTGTTGCATTTAAATAATTATTTATCTATGTATATATATATATATGTTATGTAGGTATACGTATTATAATAGGTGATAAGAACTGTGTTTGACATTACCCCGCAGCGAATAAGGACAACAAGACGAGACGATCTTATTATTCTCCAAATGTGTACAGTGTGTGATTCGATTATTATTCTCAAGTTTGGTAATGTCCGGATACACCTTTTATGAAATCATCAATAGTGTTTTTTCGTACCTGTTTCCTTTTAATTGTATTATTATATTATAGTGTAACATACTGATATATATATATTCTATTCGGTTTGGTATTCAAAGTTCGCTGACAATTACACAGACCCGTGTGGGAGTTTACGTACGATGCATATGACTGTGGGATTCACAATCACCCGCGTATATATATATATATAGGCTGCTGTTTTTGCAGGTGCGATGGCGATGTTTCCAATATAAAATGTTTTACATCTGTGTCTCAGATAAAACACTATTATTGTTTCCGACGATTTGTCTGCAAAAGACGTATTTTGATGGACCATCACGATACCTCGCAGATACTACAAAATGATTACACCCAAAACTGACCTATACATTATTATTAAAAGTACACTTGAAACTACACTCTTTATATACGAATAGCATATATATATATATATATTATATTATACGCATAAATACATATTGAATAGATACATAAAAATCGTTAAAAAATTATTCATTTCGTTCGTTATGTATATATATTATAATATTTAACATAATATTATATATTTATATGTATAAATATCACAGTATCAATTTATATTCTTAAATTTCTTATGGTTGTTTTAATTAGAATAAAACAGCTAAAAAAAGTATCAATTATTAAAATTTACAGAATTTTTTTTTACTAATTGTTTGATTATTATGAGTATAATACTATTAGTATTTGTATATTTAAAATACTCGATTAACATTATGTGTAGATTGTAGACGTGTAATGATATTGAATAAATGATATTTGCATTATTCAAGTTAAACGAAGAAAATAAATCTATTATCGCACAAAATATGAACGTACAAATATATAATTTTCTATGTAGTGTGTTTGTAAGACAGAGTTAACGCATATGGTTGTAGGATCATAAAATTTCCAAACGTTATTCCGTATAAATGTCATATATTCGAATGTGATGCATAATATTATTAATTAACACTATAGACCGACGTTTTAGATTTACATTTCTGATTCTCTTAATATGGTTTAAATCTCAATCGTTAGTTAAATTTTTCGAAATATTTTCATGATTTTTCTATAGCAAGTTAATTTTGAAAAGCAAGCATTAATTCAAAATGCATTAACTTAAGATTAAAATCCTGAAAATTAGGAACTGCTATACAGACGTACAACTATATTATATTATAAAGATATACATGGTTCTTAAATAACTATAAGATATCAGTGGTGTGATAAAATCCGCAGGACCCGGAAGGTCTATAATATAAATCTGGGGAGGAGGGACGTATTTAGCTGTTTTCACTTAAGTTATAGCTATAAGCACGGGAAAATACTATAGCGACTCGCCCTACGGCCTACAATTATATAATATTGACCGGTAGTAGTAGTTGACCTACGGGATTACAAAACCCATCGACCTGACCTGGCCTGTAGTCACTTATTTCCACCATGCACCAAATGTATACATTTATTGTAATATTATAATATTATAAATGTAAAAATATGTTTATTATATTAGATATGTCCTAATTAATGTATAAAATCGTTCGTTTTGAACTAAGATGAATATTATATAAATATTATAACAATATGATATTATAATATTGTGGCTCGTACCTAATAAATTAATACGCGTGGGATGTTACTACATAATCTAGTAACGTCTAAACTCCACATATTTGTCCATACTTATATAGGACATTGGTACTTATTGTTGTTTTATGCATTTTATCAAATACAGAACTGTGAACCACGCGTACTTGTATGATATCCCGATGATGTAATGAGCATCCATGATTCATAGACTAAAATATTATGTTAGTACGTAAGTATATTCAATCACTCATGATTGATATTTTTTCCACCGCCTGTCAAGGTCATATTTTCGTTGTTACGTATCTAGTACCAGTAGTACCCAAACATATATTTTCAAATATGTGTATTTTCTTAGCAAAACGATAAATCACAAATGTACCTACGTGTGCTTGTTGTAAAACGCTATAGACTATATAATAATAATATTATAGACGTTTATTCTCGATTCAAATCTCACTGCTGCAGCAGAAGTTCCACGTTATAATATATAATATACGAGTATAGTACTAACTCCTACCCTCCGGCCATTAGTTATTTCTGACTCCTACCGAAACTCGAATGATCTTCCCTCGAAAAAAAATTGTCGATGATATAAAATAAATAATACACATTAATAAATCGAGAAAAACAGAAAGTAAAATTCGAGAACTTGTAAAGATTTTGAAAATCGTCCCGCTACGGCATCGAGGAAAACGGGAAACAACTCTTAGCGTTAGGTTATAATAAAGGCTCTCGGTCGGCACAGTCTTTTACACATATATAGTATATTATACAGTAGTATTCTGAGCAAGAGCGTGTGTGTGTATATCTCATGACGACGTCATTGTTATGTGTGTGTGTGCGTGCGTGAGTGGCAGTCATTGTTGGCGTATATTATACATAGTACGTCGTCAATAGAGGTTAGGCCATTGTGCGGCGGCGGCGATTACGTATAGGCCAAATCCTTATGCTTTGCGCACACATTCGGTCCCGTAGTTTTTCCTTTGTGATGTGTCCGAGGGATTTTCCGCCAACGCATTGTACAGCGCGTGTATGGGTCTAAATTATGAAAATTTGCAACTATCCGGCAAATATATATAAGGAAAAAATACATGTATACATATTAACACGAGACTTCGAAAAGATATCGTAAGAAGAGGATATGAATGAAATATTATATATATTTTATATATATAATAATATGTAGTATAGACAGTATAGTCATAGTGTGTGGCTACAAAATATAATACGTATATGCACATCCATTCTGTGCGGCTAAATCGAACCGCCGAGCCGATAAAGTATATAGGATTTTTATAAAATTATACAATGTGACGCCTGTATACTGAATTTTATAAACTTTTCGAATTTAAACTGTTGAGAATCAAATATAGTCAAATGGACTTGAATAGCAACACTGTTTTAATAATCTTATATATCATGTGTAATATAAATTATTATAGGTATTCAGCATTTATCAAAAATGTTATTATTTATAACTAATTATTAACTTTTAGATTCTGAACGGAGTGATGAATGTATTGATTTTACAATGATGTGTGTTTTTTTTTTTTTTTTGTGTCTGACGACAACATTTGGAGCAGTAATAATGCTCCGATTTTTAACTTCAGCCCCTCTTTGAATATGAAAATTCATCTAGTTGGTACTTTGGGGGGTCAAAAGTAAACATTTTCAAATAGTTTTCAAAAAAATCGAGAAAAACAAAAAAAAAATGACAGAAAAACGGCAATTTTACGAAAAACCACTTTTCGACAAAATCGATTTTTTGATTTTGCTGTAACTCAAAAACCAATCATTGTAAATACTTGAAATTTTCACCAAATGTTTATATTATGGTTATCTCTTTACAGTTAAATTTTAAAAATATTTTGATCATTTTTAAGCTACTTATAGACAATTGAAATTTTCGACTTTTCTAAGTTTTTTTTCTTCAAATGCCGATAAAAATTTTTGGGTGACCTTAATCTTATAATCTTGAAAATTTAATACAAGGTTTCTTATAAGTTGTTCTTAAAGTGATAAAAAAAAATCCAAAATCGTTAGTCACAATTTTTTTTTATAAGTGCTTAAAGTTCAAATTTAAACGAAATATGTCAAAATTTAAATTAAATTTCATACTCTCATTATGCGTATGTTGCCAAATACTTTTTTTTATTAATAAACAGATACTATTAAGTAACTATAGTAACATATAGTAACTATACTATTTGTTTCAAAATAGAATATATGACAATATTTAAGTATAATATATCCTAGACTGACAAATCTCTCCGTTCAGAATCGTTTTTCGTATACAATGATACCTATCATTGCATTCAAATTTAACCTACCATAGTCCGAGGTCCACCCCACCCCCTAATGTACAGCAGAGCGATACTCACTTACCCGCTTTTTTTTTAAGCATTAGTTTTTAGTTTCTACCCCCAGTAAGAATTTATAGCAAACATTTTCATTAAAAATTCCTAAAAACGCCTTTGAATCTATCGACCTACGGTCATATTTAATATATTAGAGAAAACTAATTACTACTTTTGAGGAATCAAATATATCAATTAAATTTTAAATAAAATATTCTATACATACAAAAAAACTATTTGTTCAGTGTCTATTTTTTTCAGATTTATATTTCATAGTTTGTAAAAGTAAAATAAATTGGTAGTTATCAATCATAATAATGAGGAATTTGATTTAAAAAAAAAAGAAGTATTTCATATTAAAATTGTTTTTGATATTTTATTAAAAATTATAATGAAATGGAGGTAGTGTAAAGTAACGTGAGAAAAGCTTTACCCCTACATCTCTGTATCAAATCATTGTATCTACATGAAAAAATGTATAGTATGAATTTCATAAAAAATATGGGCTGGCATCTAAATATGTACGACGTACGTGAATAATGTTGCAGAATGGTGTACACCTTCTTACACCTATCTTCGAATATAAGTAATAAATATTGACATGCAGATTTGACGAAATTTCGGCATAGATAATATAATATATAATATTTTATTATAGCCTTTTCGCTCGTGAATAGCATATCCTTGTACCGTTGTTTATCGTCGTATAATATTAAGCTGCATCATGCAACCTGGTCGGCTAATTATTATAATATCGTCTTCGTAAAACAAGCATAATTGGATAACACGACGTATAATATGCATATTTGTATCCATCGTATATATTATATATAACGACTACCGATAATACCTACGCATATAATAATATTATAATAATAATAATAACCACGTATACACATGAGAACTGTGCGTCATTAGGACGTTGTGCAAAGGGGTCAACGGAATTACCTCTAACAAAGTCATGATAAGTTAAACGTAGAACAAGGACCTGCATGGCCGCCATGAAAATATAGAAGAGATAACAATATATTAATATGAATCTGTGATACATAATGCGCCTATTTCTATATGTGTACATAATATTTATACATACTCCAACAATACCTTATATTAATGCATTACTTATAATATACTACTTCAGTGATCGGAATGGGTGTGGAAAGATTAAAGATTGAGATGCGAGCTGTCACCGTCCCTCAACATTTTTCCATTCGCTTGAGTATTTTCATCCCCTTCGTATTATACTATAGACTTTCTCGTAAAATACTATCACTTTATTATACTTGTATGTATATATATATATATTATAATATTATAATATACATTATAATATTATTAATTCACGTTTGTATTTTATTAGTCGTGTTTAACGATATGCAGCTACTGCTACTTCAAATAATAAGTAACGTTTTGATAAAAAATAAAAATAATATAATACTATTAAACCATGGATTTGATTTGAACGAAATTTAATCAGTCTGTAGCTAATAATTTTTATTAAATAATAATAATAATTATGAACCATGAACAGCATTTTCAATTATATATGATAAACATCGTGTTAAAAATGTAATGTGTTTATACATTATACATCATCGATATGATTACTTTGCAGATATTTTAAATGTCACACGCAATTAATAAAAACGCGTGTATCCGTAATTGTTGATTATACTCTGAAGTCTGAACATATTTAGAAGGTTTCTCTTAAAAATAAAAGTGTATAGTCCAAAGTTATGGAACTATAATATTATTATGACGAAAAAATTATTAGAAATTCTTAGCATTTAGCAACATATCATGAGCAAACATTTGAACTATTTCGTGTATAATTAATTTTATAAATTTGTTGTTATAACAGTATACATGTTGCTTTCGTGTTGTTTATGTACTATTTGAAATAATGTTGTGTAATCTGAATCCATAGACCATTCGTTAGATAAGACTTATATTATTATAATTCAAAACACTGCAGTAACAATAATAAACAATTTTCGAGTTACCCCACGTATCATTTCGTATTTAAAAACTAAAGAAAATGAACGTATTTCGTAAGTTTTTGATTAAAAATCAAAACACAGATTTATTATAATATACGTTTTAAACATTTTAGTAAATTGTACAACGATGAGTTGTAAATTATATTTATATTTAGCAACATAGTGTAAATAGTGAGTACACTTTATTCACAATTCAACATTGCTTGTCGTTGATTCGGTCAATTTGACTAATGTGCAATCAATCAAATAAATTGTATATTTTGGTTTTAATGATGGATATTTTAATTAATTAATATAACGATGTCATACATCGTTTTTCGTCGCATTGTGTTTACGCAATCAAATTAAAAATGACCAGAAAAAAAATGTAATTAGTCGTTTGAGTTTTGTACAATCAATATTCAATACTATATATGTATACATATAATAAACTATTCACAAATATTATTTTTGTTGTTATTATTTGTGATATAATATAGCGAAGGAAACGAAAAATAATATAAAATGTTTACAAGTCCATCATCGTCGGCCTTGGCTTAGGCTAAAGATATCCATTCCCAGGGTGACATAAGCCATATCGTATTGTTGAGTATTTTCGATATTTTTCGTATATATACAATTTTTCTCTCATCTCCCTTCCAATACATACATATACATTATACATATTCCTTACCCTCCCTCCAACCCACCCTTCCATCCATCACCCCTGCTGTAAAATTATTATGATAGCTCGTTGTCGCACTTGACTCATCGCCCGCCTGCCATCTTCTCTACATAATATAATACAATATACCTGTATAATACTATATAGTCCGTACGCTACGCAAGGTCGATGGTTAATGATGTTAGATTATCAATTACACGCACTACCGTGTTACACACAAACACACACACACACACACACACACACACACACACACACACATACACACACACACACATACACACACACACACTCACACCAACACACCGACACGCACACTCAATCCAGACTAGTCTCTGATATGGTTTTCGAAGAATAATGTTTTCAACGAAAACACGAGAGCTAAGCTGACAAAAACAAAACACAGTATACGCGATACGAAATTAATATTATAATGTAACAACAAAATAAAATAAAAAACAGACGTCGTTGTCCGATACTGTGCGGCGGCGGTCGCGTGTCAAAATAATAATATATATTATTATATAGGTATACACTATACACGATATGCCTAACACAACCACGTGCCTATGCATACCGTCGTCATATTAATGTAGAATGTACATACACACTCGAAGAGAGGACGCCAACGCCGGTTTATCGTCATCATCATCGTCGACGCTTATGTACATACGACGTTTTCGATAGCAACAGAAGAAGTCAGAATGATAAAGATATTATAAGTAGTAAAATATATCAATATATCGTCGCGACGCCAGACTGAAATTTATACACGGCGATGGGGTGCGAAACGAAAACGGAAAACTTTAACGGTGGTGCACGACAGTCGCCACACTAATGCACGTTAGGTATAGCGCGGAAAGATCCGCTACAGGAATAACGTGTCCACCGTTACGTTTTGCAACGATAACTTTTGAAATGTCGTTTAGCACAAATCAATTATTTTTACACGATGACTTAATCAATATTATATATTTTACCAAGCCATAACTAAGTATATATACCTACCTATCAGTCGACACACTATAAACTGCGTCCCAGTACTCGTATTCACTAATTTTCGTTGATGAAGCGACTATCCTTAAAAATGACCTATGTTACCAACCACTACGTCCATATATATATATATAAGTACTACTTGATACTTCTATCTAAAAATAAATCTACATTTTATATTTTTTACTTGTTTTAAATGATTGAATGCCTGAGTCAGTATTTTATTTTTTCGTTTCAATTATATTCATTTACCTATATTTATGAGATTAAACACAAATCATGTGTAGATCAAAGTATATCCAATATAAGAAATGTAATTATTATCATTAAAAGTATTGTAAAGGATATAGTAATAATCTTTTGGTATCTATAAAGGTCCACTACAACTGCCACAAGATTTGATCAAGTTATGAATATATGAGAATAATATGCACACGGAATATATACACTATAAGGTATACGTATATGAAACAGGACGGACGTGTAGTACTACCAATATTGACGATCGATGCACGACCAATAGAAATGGTCAACGGCAATAGTCCTCCCCCCCAACTAACGTCACCCGACGCAGCGTCGCTACGATCCTCGAGTAGCGCGTGGACACTAGACACCGCGACATCGTCTCTCGTCAGTCTACAGGACACTCCGCCGACGTTAAGACATCGTCGTCCCAGCTAGATTTCTGAATCTACTTCGATTACTTTAACCATAACGACTTCAGCAGCAACATCAATACACTTTTGCCATGGACATGAATTTCGGTACATTGTTGGACTTGGATCGAGGTCAACACGACGGTAAGCAAATCACAATTTATCGTTCATATAATTTTAATATTGTATTGATTTGTAAACAATTTTGGAATTTTTTTTTCAAACAATTAAGCTTCTATTACGCGGGTGACGTATTGTGTAGCTAATGTAACTGATCTTATAGTCGACATGCTTGATAATTAAACTATAGTGTTGTTTTATTATAATTTATTTTAATATAAGTTCACATATATGGCGGATTTAACGTCAGACAAAATAGGCGGCCGCTTAGAACATTAAATCATAGAGCGCAGATATTTTGTATTAATTTTATTTTAAATTATTGAATATTGTACTTGTAGATTTTTTAGTACCTATTTTTACCTTTTTTGTTGATAATCATTGAATAAATACCTATCGTATTGATAACTTAATTTCGCGATTAAACTTATAATGTCTAATGTATTATGTATAATAGAAACCCTATAAGTATTAATAATTATTAATTTTTTTGCATATGCTTGGTAGATAATAAAAAAAAACATTCTAAAAAATAAAGACCAGTGACCGAGGGGCAACAATGGAAATATCTGTTTATATTTTTGTTCCATAATATTCCAATATTATTAACTATTAGGTCACTATTTTTTGACATCGACACGCGTATAAAAACATTAAAAACCGTCCACGAACACATCGTACTCGTAGGGGTGGTTAAGCAATATACAAATATGGCCAGGACATCTAGATGCACATTTCAGAACTGTCTAACCAAAGAGTTATTTTTTTATTTCTTCCTCTTCTTCTCAGAAGTCATAATTAATATGATAAGCAATACAGAATTAAACAGGCAAAACCAATTCCACAAAGAAATTTAAGAAATTGTATAATAAGTACTACCTATCAACTTATCAATGAAATTTCAATAAGTAATTACAATCACTAAATACGCATAACTCTAAGAATAGTAAAAGAAAATTTCTAACAATTTGAAAATAAATTCTGATATGATTAATTTAGGGCCGGAAGTTAATGCGTTAAAAATTAACGAAATATGCATACATTTATCATTTATACTTTGTGGGCCATTGCATTTTTTTTAAAAAATTTTAAAAATAAATAAAAAATCTTTTAAATACTAATTTTTATTTCAATTTCGTTAACTTTTACGTAATTAAACGTATTACTTTATCGTACATTTAAAAAAAATATAAAATAATATAAATTATTAAACGAATAATTATTGATTGTATTAATATTATTATTAGAAATACAAAAAACGTGAAATTTTATCCAAAATTAAAAACGGCACCCCCTAGCCCCTTTAAATACACTTCTCTTTTAAAGGTGTGCGTGTTGGGGCGGAAGGTAACGTCACTGTCAGGGTGTGTAGTCTCATTCGTGTACCACCTCTTATTACCCGCGTAATCGACAACATCGTCCGTTCCCCCTCTCTGGGCATGCGCGATCAAACTCGCGATTAAAATTTTAATAAATAGTATCAAAGTAAGTAATATAACAGTAATAATAATAATAATATAATAATCACTATCGTTGTCGTCATGCACTCATGCTTTCGCGAACATTTCCATCGGCAATAATAACAATATAATAATTATGATGATAGGCGATAAATGATAATAATAATAATAATAATATTTTAACGTGAACACGTGAATTTTCAAGATAAGTATTGCGCTAAATTTAAACGGGATTTCGTGTATTGTGCTTATCCAGACTTGGAGCCCGCCGCCGCCGCCGCCGTCGGATCGTCGATCACCGTGATCGTGTCGTCGAGCAACAACAACAGCAGCAACAGCAGCACCAGCAGCAACCGCAGTACGCCGTCAAGCTTTCCGCCGGTCACTGACTACCGCCATCAGCACCGCCGCCAACAGCAGCAGCAGCACGTCCAGCCCGGCGCCGTAGACGTCCACCGTCACCAACGCGATCGCGACGACCGCCTCGACGGCGTGGACAACATGCACGCGACCCAATTATCCTCGTCGGCCGTAAACGGATACGACAGCATGATGATCGCGGGATACAACAATTACTGCAGCAGCGCCGCCGCCACGTATGATCCGTACAACGGCTACACGCAAACGTACGCGCCACTGCCGCCATACGACGGTAAGTGTTTTTGTCGTTTCCACGTGCCGTAGTATACAGTATTTGATTTTATAGCGCGCCCCGCCGCCGCCTTTTCGGGAATTCGATTTTTCCATTCGATCGCTACTTACCCGTACGAGTGACTCGCACAAATCGTTCAAAGGCCGTCGGACCGTCGTCGTTAGCGCATATCGTTTTTAAAACTATTGAATAATAACGGCCGCGCGTCGTCCGCCGATTTCACCAAAACTAATGTATATAAACGATATTTTCGTACTTCCGAGAGCCCCCGCAACAAACACGTCTTGTTCAAACCGGCGGCGGTTTTGTTTTAGTTCCGTTTCCGTGTAATAATATCTCTACCGTCCAGTTTACGAGAAATCGTAGTATTTCTATTATTTCATATTGTATAATATTTTCGAACGCTCTTATAATAATATCAAATGTAATTTATTTATTTTTTAAACCCACAATTACACGTGTATCTACGTGCGGTTCACGGTCAATGACCGGCATTTGTCTTTACGTAAATCGAATGCTTAAACAGGACCAAAATAAAATGTTTATAAATATCTACCTGCGAACGGCATTGAATCGATTCGTTTATTTATATATTAAAAATATTAACGAGCGGTGCACCTATTAATTATTATTATTGTTCAATATCGTTGTCAACAAGTTGGGCGGCTCGAATTCATTGTACATATACGAGGCCCGCAGTTCTCGTTTCCTTTCTGTCTATAATAATTTTATACTTTTACTCGGCAATGCTATTTGTACTTAGATTTATTGTTGCTATAATACTGTACTAGTCCCTCCCAAATTCGAAAAATGCATTATGAATAACTATGATAAATGTATAAGCAATATAAAAATATTACATCTTATAATTGTTTTCGTTTTCCTGGTTGACCGTCGATAGTTATTGCCTAATAAGTGGGCTATTTGATACATTTCGAAATTTACAGTCCACGTTTTATTGATTTGAAAGATTGGTTTTTAAATTTCAAAGTCATAATCATGCCACACATTGTTTTCAAGTGACAATTAATATTTTATAATTAAGATTATTTCCATTAAAAATAAGTATTCACAATTATCAAAATATTATTATTATATTATTATATATATTATGTTCGTGTAAAACAATAGACTATCGTCCAAATACAACTATTACTCTATAAAATACCTATAACGTTATATATAATATAATATAATATATTATGATTATGATAAAATCACATTACGTTTAATACATCAGTTCCCAAACTGTGAGGCGTCTTAGGGAGTAGAAATACTCGAAATCACTATACAATAATAATATAGTACTATGCAGTATGCACTAATGAAAAATAGTTGTTTCAGTAATCTTTTTGTTATTTATTTTAATAGAAAATAAAAATGTATTCAAAGGAAGCGCAATTATTTTTTTTTATTTTTGGAAATACGTTAAACATAAAAATTTGGGAACCGCTGGTTTAGTGTTTAAATGGTCGACTTTCGGTATTAATAGTTTAATACTTTGTTGTATTGTAAATAATTTTGTATTAATAATAATCATCTCATTCGGCAGACATTCGTAGCTCGGCTCCACTGTTGCCCCTCTTGCACCCACAGCAGCACATGCCACAGCAACACGGTCCCGCATTACTTGGCAGCGATGAGATGCAGACCGGCGCGGTCAGCGTGCAGCGCAAACGGGAGAAGCAGAAGCGCCAGCGAACTGCTTACTCAAGCGAACAACTGATGCACTTGGAGGAGTCGTTCACGGCCAACCAATATTTGAACAGAGCCAGGCGCATCGATTTGGCTCGGACTCTACGGCTTACAGAGAGGCAGATTAAAATTTGGTTTCAAAATAGGCGCATGAAAGAGAAGAAGTCCAAAAGGGATTCCAGTAAGTACTTTGCTATTGTATGTAATGTTATATTAACATCATGAGCGCGTGGGTAGGTTTTCCGTTTGGCAAAACAAACCTGGTGACATTAGCGAAGTTATATTTTCTTTTTCGATTTTAAAACGAACAATATTCTAAGCAATAATGTTTAAGTTGTTTCTCATTCAATATATTTTATGTCTATTGAATAGTTCAACCTACGAGTAGCTCCGAAAAAAAGGCCATTAATACTTAGTAGGAGTACCGAATACTGAGAACGCATGCCTTCTCCTCCCACGTTACCAAAAATAGCACAGTTGACTGAGTGTCATTTTCTCAAATCATTATCGCATAGAATCATATAAATTTATAATTATATTAGGTATATTATAATATATTATTGTTGTAACAAATGCGTTCGATAATATTTTCTGCAGTTAATAAATTACAATAACAGATGGCCGGGTTGTTGGCGTGTTCTCCATACACTTCTACCAATATAGAAATAAGTCTTGTCGCGAGCTAAAAATGTATGATCAAATTCTGAGAAGATCCGCCCGCGTTATGACTATTGTAACTGTGTACTGCTAATTATAACAACGGTATACATAAATACAAAATAGTAAAATATAATAATAATATTATCGTCTTACACGTGCCGTTTTCCCGTATTATAAATTTATAACCGAGGTGGATAATATTATACCAGTTCGTGAAATATTTGTTTTCCTACCGACTTCTCCGAGAATAACTGTAACAAATTTCGTTCCGGGGCCAGCCAACGTCAAAATATGAAAATGTGTAAAAAGAACCTTCGAGGAGGAAGGAGAGAATTACATTTTTTTTTCAAATATAATATCTTAAATAAAAATTTAAAAAGATAAAAATTCTTATCATAGTTTGCTTGATTTACAAATCACCATTTTTCTGCATAAATTATGTGTAGATATCATTGGTGAGTTTAGAGTTATTTCTCAACATATTTCGTTTCTCCACTTGATAAAAAAAAAATCTAAAAATTAGTTTGAATTTATTATAGATTTACACGTAAATTTGCCTATGATTGATAAATTATTGTTACTATTGTTTTTAACATTACCTGTTTTGATAATATACGGAAGATAAAAAACAATAAGATAATAATTTGTTGCTGATAAAATAATAAAATAATATTTCTTTAATAAATAGTAATAATGAACGGGAATTGAGGCGTTTTAGTAGATAGTTTTATAGTAAATGATCGGCGTTTCTGTTATTCGTCGTAATTTTAAAATTCATCATTCAAGTTATAATTTTCACTCAATATTAAATACTTTATCTCGTAAAACCCTCAAAATTCAGTCTCGTCTTACGGGTGCTGCGTTGGTGGGATTCGTTACTTGCCAACTTGCATCCCTCCGTCACCAACACACTAACACGCCAAACGTCACAATGAACACTATGACTGCATATCATCGTATAGACCCGACCTGTGCACTTCATACCAAATAGGTTACCTATACAACTGCGACAATATAATATATTTTCTCGTGTCCCCGCAGGCCAAGTGGAATCGACCAGCGGCGGAGTGACGGCCATGACGCCGGTGGCCTTGGCTGCTATCAGCGGTCCGCCTGCGGCGGTGCCGGTAACCGTGGCCGGTTGCGGTTACGGCGCCAGTCATTACGCCGCGGACAACGGCTGTTCGTCACCGACCGTCAACATGGCGATGAAGTACAGCCCGTCGAGCACGTACTCGACGCCGTCGCCGCCTGGCGTCGCCCAGCACCATCACCAGCACCATCAGCTCGTCGAACATCAGCGCCCGGGACCGTCGGGCACACTGCACCACTTTTCATCGTATGCGGCCAACATGTACAACGGAGCAGGAGCAGGAGGAGGCTCTTGCACGATGCCGCCCACGTACGAGGAAACCGTCAACGGACAGCACCAGTCCGTGCCGCTGCCGCCGCAAGTGCACCTGCACTGGTATCCGACCTCGGTCATAGCGTCTCATGACTCGACCGCCGACGGGTTGCAGTGACTCGTTAAGCTTTTGACGGCGACGACCGCGGACAGTGGGAGGGGAGTGCCGGGAGGGGGCCCGCCTCGTGCTTCCGATGCGATCTCAGTCCGGGATCGAATCGGAAGCTCGTCGCGCCTTACGAACGGTTTTATATTTTTTTTTTCGCTTTACATTTTATTATTTTGATTTCAATTTTGTTTTCCTATGTATTAATATCTTAATTCCCGATGTTGGCCGTCCCCGTCTCGTGGGTTTTTGAACGTCATAGTTGGAACTGATTAATTTTATTTTTTCATTATTATTATTAGGTACTATATTTGTTTTCCCCGTTACAATTATACTTTATACATAAATTTTAAACTACACGATATACCTATATATTATAATCTACGTTGAAATTTAAAAACTACTCAATATAATCCTTATCAATTATATTATACTACTATTATTATTATTATATATTATATCATTAAACTAGCAAAAAATTATTCTAAGCACGCTTACATATTATTATACTATAATATAGCACGCTAACTATCATGTTATAATGTTCGAAATTAAAAAGAAAAATGAAAAAATAACAATAACACCATTATACATACATATATATATCATAACACAACTATATTATATTTATATTTTTATTATAGCCCAGACTGTTTAACTTACTGTACTAACCTATTATCTATGCTGATTTTTGTACTCAACATATTTTTAATCACCAAGTAAATATCACCATATTATTATATAGGTATATATTGTTTTATTTCTATAAATAATATTAATTATATTATTATCATTATTTTGTAAAAAAAAAAACAAAAACAATGGGATACGTTCAAATTGTTTTTTTTTATTATTATAATTATTATTATTATATATTACTGTTACAACGACCACACACGAGTTATGCAATTTTGAAAATTTTAGTTATTACATCGAAAAGTACCACGTTAAGAACATTTCGTCTAAGAAATTGTTTCCGATGCGTTTTTTTTTTCATAAAAATTTGGCATTTTTCAATCATACCAACAATATTATATATTGAACTTTTACTTTGTTTTATTTACAACAATCGTACTTTTTATACTTTTTATACTGTGTAGATCATCATTACAATGTTATGTGTATACATTATACACTCATCAACAGTTTATAAAAGGGACAATTATGTTTAAAATATTTTAATGTTTTTATATATATTTATTAGGTAAAAAACTTTTTGTATTCTTTATCATATTCATATTTTTGTAATGCTGATTAGCAATTTCTATAAAGAAGGATTAATAGAAAACATATACTCATAGTGTGTCATTTGTTCTTTCCTACATATTATATTTAAGACTATTATTATAAAAATATATCTATAATAATTAATTTTGTAAATGTATATATTTTAACAACAATAAAAGCTTACAGGTTTACATGAGTGATTTATTTTATTTGTTATCTAAGGCTTAGATTTTTAGTAAAATATGGGCAATACGTGTACATTATTTTTGTATTTCATACTTATATTGAATGGTCAATGGTCATATATTTAAAGTTGTTCCATAAACTAGAATAATTGTTTTAAATTTAAACTGATGTACAATTTTATTTTACAAATATTATCACCGTTTCATACTATTCAAATCGTATTTTTAAACTATGTTATAAAATATTTAGATTTTAAACATATTTTATTTACTGTACATTTTAGTCTGGACTTTGACGTATATGTATAACTATGATTGCAGTATGCAAACTACAATTTTATCCAAAGAAATATATATTTTTCATTCGTTTAGTATTAAGTATTTAGGTAAATCATGTGAGAGAAGTATGATGATACAATTAAAACCTAAACCAAAAAAATAAATATTTAATACATTTTGATAATCAGTTATTGTTGATAGGTACATTATATTTTTCAAATTAAATTAAAATGTTTTGTTTTTGGAAAATCGAATTTAGCAAACAAAACGAAAAAATAAAACTCGATGCCATAGAGAACGTTATATTTTCTATTTTATTTGGCAGTGGGCGGAGACCTGTTTTTTTAAAACTTATAATATTCTAGATTTGAATACGAATGCAATGGCATGAAAAATTATCCTTCGTCCGTCAACCCGCCATGGCTTTAACGATATATATATATATATATTATATATGACATATATAATGATAAATATATTACAGATCGCGTGTGTCAGCGACTGTCCTGCTACAGATAGGCGTAATATATTTAAAAACGCCATGACCTCCAATCACACTAGTAAGAACTGAGTTTATAAATACGAATACGCATTACGCGTTGATAAATATTTAATTAAAATACTTCTACTTTTTTGGACTTCGTTAAGCTGAATAAAATTAAAATATTCCTGTCAATTTTTGAAAATTCTATAAATATAGGTAGGCCTGCAGTGCATATCCCCATGACTCTTCGACGTTTTTAATATTTCGGAAAAAAATATAATCTTTCGTCGTAGTTATAGTTGTTGATCGTTATGTACATAATATTAATTGTGTTAAATGCGTTTGATTATAAATATAATGTAAACACGGGTTATCTTTAAATTTTAATTTGATTTTCTATTGATGTGTAAATACGTACAACGCGTCTACAATTGTTGATATTATTGTATATTGTTGTAATACGGAAGATACAGTCATAGTGCACGTTGAGTCATGAATTACTTACCTAAAAATGAGTAATATTTTCTCAATTTATTCTATACTGCAGCTGAGTAAACTTAAATCAAAATAAAAATCTAAAAGTATAAATGTATTAATAAGATAGGTTATCAACAAATTAAAATATGAATTCAATATGTGAATCAAAATATTAAATAACAAAACGCGTAAACAAAATACGAAATATTAAGTGTTTTCACTGTCATCACGATATGAACTATGAGCTATTTTTATTAGTTCAATACACGGACGGCCGACATCGTTTACCACGGTAGTTCGTGCAAAGTTATACCACGGTTGCTATATGCAGTGTACCACATGGACAACGTTGTAAGCTTCAACGAGTAAACCATGGTTCATATTATTTTATCGGGTACTCGAGATATTTTCTTATTTTCCATCGGACAGTCTTTAGTAAACAGTTACCAATTACCATCGACCACCGTTTTCTTCACGATCTGCCGATCCGTACGATTCTCTCCGATTCTTGATCGAACCATTATTTTCTCGTTGCCGTTCATTAATGTGTAATATAACTGTTAAGTTGTGTACAATAGACATATCTACTGGCAAATCGAGTCTTGGCCGAACCAACATCAATTCCGGTCCGATGTTTTCCGAGGATATTATGTACCAGTGTAAGGTAATAATCCGTAGGTACACAATAAATCACCAATAGTTTTATGATTAACAAACTGATTCGTTTAATAGTACCTTTAACCTTAACATTAATTATCTCAAAAAATATTAAAGTTTTTTAAAATGATTTTTGTTTGCATAATTTGAAATCATTAAAAAACAGTATTTTTAAAAAACAAATTTTTAGACAGGACTTTCAAAAGAATCAAACAACATAATTCTGCACTTCTTATTGTGTCGTATTTAGGATTTTGTCTGAGTATTTATTCATAGCTCATTGCTTCAGTGTGACATAGCACCCCTCATTCCTAAGTTGCCTTAAAATTGTAATAGCTATTAATAACCTTTTTAAGGATAAGAATTATCACATATTGGTATGGAGGAATCTAAAACGAAGATTTGTATGGTCATTAATTTGAATGTACGAGTAATCATTATACAATTAATATTCTTCTTGTACATTTTTTGATAATACGTATATATTATATACATTATATATATTATATATATTATTATTATTCATCATTTGAGCTTATTGTTAAATTATAATTTAGAGATTGGTTAATATATAATATGATAATATGTATATACCTACCCAGGGCTGGGCAGTATCTTAGATACTAGTATTTAAGATACATATCTTAGATACAATTGTATCTTGTATCTTGTATCGAGATACATAATTTGAATGTATCTTCTATCGGGTATTTAAATACTTTATTAACTTGTATCTAGTATCTTTTTATGATTAAGATACTAGATACATTCAAAAAATATGTTTCATATTTTATTTATATAACAGTTTTCCTAGGTTATGCTATTTTAGCTACATGTTTTCACCCTACATTTAAATTACGTTGATTCCCAAAAAATATAACAACTGATCGAGAAAAAAAAAATTTAGATACTTTTTTTGAAGTATCTTGCCCAGCCCTGATTATACCTATGATAAAAATAAAAATAAATTAATAGATACAATTTTTATACCTTAATTTTGAATTTATCTTATTTTTATGTGTACCTAATATTAAATATATTATTATACTTGCCTACTTTATTTATTAGTGTCTGGGATCCAAGTAATTTATTAAATTATAAAGTCAAAACTCCATGCTATTTAATAGTTACATTACTTACAATAACTACCTATACATTCTCAATCAGGCATAATTAGCCAATAGATAATAAATATTATGTACTATTGATTTATTTTTCTTTGTATCATCGTTATCATCAAAAATTACATACATTTTACTTACCTTTTTATAATTTATTTAATTAGCTACATTATAATATGATTATAATTTATCATATAGATAAAATATTTTTATTTTTAAATCGGGATTCATGTTTGTGTATGGTATGTCTGGTGTGATATCTAGATGGGGACTTGTTCTCTTACCCAATCGCCATGATCCGTTACGACCATAGGCAGAAATCTATTGAAAAAGTTGGGGGGCTACGATTTTTCTCATAAACCAAAGCCGTGAGAAATGTATTAATTGTATCCAATATGTATTTATAATGGATTTTATTTTCATTTTCATTTAGTGAGATAGATCTCTAAAACTGGAGAGCGGATTTTGTTGTTTAGGGTCTTGTTAGATTCAAATTGGCTAGGAGAAGTGCAGTGAAGATTTTCAGAACTTTATATTTTATACTTTTTATACCTATTTTATTCACTACAGAGCTTCAATAAAAAATTAAAACATATATTATTGGGAGTTTTTTTTATGTTTTTCAGATTTATAGCTTTGTATAGTGAGTTAACGATTATTGAAGATAAAGTTCTGAAAATCTTCACAGCACTCCTCCTAGACTAAATGAACCTAACAAGACCCTAAATAACAAAATCTGTTCTTCAGTTTCGGTAATCTACTACTCTAAATGAAAATCTAGCAAAAAATAACAATTTTTTTAACTGTGCAAAATTATTATATACGTTGATTCTTTTATCATAAAACGGATACACACGAATTGCGTACCAAAACAGATAAACGTACCTTTTTGAACGAATTGCGTCTCGGACGCAATTCGTGTTACCTTTTCATCTACGGTTGATTATTGTAAGGGGTGTTATTGCCATAATAAAGATATGTCAAGTTATATAAAAAAATGTAAATTTAATAATTGTAAAAGTATAATAATATAAATTATAAGTCATAATAACGTACTTATTTATAAAAAAAAATTAAAATTGAATTGTAAAAATATAATTATATCATTTAAATATATAAAATAATAAATGACTGTTTAATAAAGTAATACAATAATATTTTTATCGAAAATATCTATAAGGATAGAGCTACACACGGCGTATTCCACCGCGTTTTCCATCGAACTAAAAAGCATTGGTTTATTTTTAATAAACGCCGCGGAATACGTAGCGTTTGAAACGCGGAAAATACACCATGTATAGCTCCGGCCCAAAAGTACAAACCACTAAAAATAAGTTTTCATTTAACATTATTATGTTAATGATAAATATTTAATTATTATTATTGGTTTTTTTTTTTAAAAAAAAAATTTAAAAATATCAAAATCAAAAATAAATTTGGAAACCACTGGAAAGCTCAAAAAAAATGTTAACTTAAAAGGTAACACGAATTGCGTCCGGGACGCAATTCGTTCAAAAAGGTTCGTCTACCTGGTTGGTACGCAATTCGTGTGCACCGCATAAAACACTCATTATTTCAAAAAGTATTCATGTTAACATTTTTTTTACATAGTTTCAAGTCTTTAAAAAATTATATTTTTAAGTATTTTTTATCCTTATATTTTTTTTAAGATTTTCACTTTTTTTAATGACAACATAGAGTTTTATTTTCACATTCCAAAGCAGAATAATTTTCTGAGTATTTTTATACATACAAATCGAATTTAGGGCGAGTGGTTTATGAGTTATAGGTAAGTATTTAAAGCTTATATGCGTGGAGTGGAGTGGTACTGAGTTATCCTGCAAAATGTTGATCCACTGCTCCGCTTGTCTAAACTTTAAATATGTATAATTCATTAACTACTCGCCCTAAATTCGATTTTTATGTATCAAAATATTCAGAAAATTATTCTGCTTTGGATTATGAAAATTGAAATTAAAACTCTATATTGTCATTCGAAAAAGTTAATAACTTAAAAAAATATTAAAAAGGGTAAAAAAAATTTAAAAATATAATTTTTCAATAAAAACGTTTTTTTAACAACTTGAAACGAAGTAAAAAATGTTTTCAAAAACATGAATACTTTTTGAAATAATGAGTGTTTTATGATAAAAGAATCACTCTGTATATTGTATTTCCAAATTAATATAATTTTATGTATTTATTGTTATATTCGACAGACGATAAAACAAATCACTATAATAGGACAGTGTTCTAACTTATAATTTTCGTATAAAATAGCGGTTCCCAACCTCTGCACCGCGGTGCCCTAGGGGTACCACGAGCACTTTCTAACGGCACCGTGGTCTACGTAAAATTGGTTATCAATGAGTATATTTTTTGTTCTGTCTTTCGTGTTATTCACAGCAGGGCACCGTGGCTAAATTGGGTTTAAAAAAGGGCACCGTTGGTAACCGCTGGTATAAAATATAATGCGTAAAATATTATACAAACAAATTTATAATATAAAAATTATTATGTGTTATATTTCTTATTTTTGAATACAATATATAATAATGAAACAACAACATTTTTATGTTTGCAAGAATGTTTGAGGGGGCTTGATGGGCTTTTTTTTGGGGGGGGGGCTAAGCCCCCTTAAGCCCCCTCACCCCCGATTTTCCGCCAATGGTTACGACTCACTGATCGCTGTAGTCACTGCACTCACAGGCAATGTAGGCTTATATGGGCGTGTAAATATTATAATAATTTAAGTAACTTATAAATAGAAGGAAAATAAGTGGATCAACTACATATTATTAATGTATTATATGAAAGTTTTCAATACATTTTTGGTTTTGCAGCTTTAACAAACTTTTATGTCCATAATATGTAATATGTTTTATATACATTTCTCAGCATAATTGAACTACTTAAAAATTAAATTCGATAACTGTGATGCAAGATAATTATAAGCTATGGTTCAGCTATTCCCTGAAATATCTGTCTTATTGTAAAAAAATGTCTACTCATCAAAAAGCCATAAATAGACAAATATGTAATTAATTAATTAAAATATAAATATATATATTTATCTTAACATATATTATCAAATAAATTAATTTGCTTTACAATTTAAATCGGAGACAAAACGAATTAATACGATTATAGGTTCTAGGTACTTACATTAAATAAAACAAAAAGTTATTAATATGTTATATGAAAACAATTTAACGCTAGTCAATTTTTTATATGTGATTTATGATATTCTGATAAGACCATTGAAATTGAGCTTACCCCTATTAAAATTATATCTTGCATTTCTCCTTTATATGTACGTGTATAATATATAGAAATTTAAAATTGGCAAGTATTGCGCCCATATTTTAACCAACTTCTATATTAGACATACCATATATAAATAGGTATATAATTTACAATACCGACGGTTAGGTTTATTGTTAGGTGTCATTGTATAGTTACCATTGAATGCTGTTAGAATGGGTTATGGTGGAGTCTGCTGTTTCAGAATCAACATCAAACGCTTGCTTTTGCGTACATCACTGTGAATATCTTAAATAAATAATAGACATAATATAATCTATCGCCGAGAGTCGAGACGATAATAATGTATATAATAATAATAATGTATATTAATGCACAAAAGAGTAATGAGTGTACAAAAAGTTGCTTATATTATACATTTAATATAATAATAAATAATATAACAAATATTATGTATTGTATATTCTTAAATTAACAATATTTTTAAATTTGAAGATAATCTCTTAAAACCAATACCTATCTGGTTTTGTGAACAATGCATTATTCATAAAAGATAATCCTAGATATACGAATAAGATATTTCCAATTATCCTTCTAATAATATGTACTATCGCAATATTCATTTTTATTCAAATGAAATTAAAATCCAAGTTTTGTTAATGATAATATTGACATTCTATTCGATTCTATAGTTGCAGTTCACTACCTATATTTTATATTTATTTTTATTTTTTGGGGGGGAGGGTTGTTTTAATGTTTTAAATTAAAATATTTATTAATGTTATAACGCAGTTAACGTATTTTTTTTAATGACAATGTACAATTTAGTGCTTTAATATATTTATTTTTAAATAATATTTTAAATTAATCTTTGATACCTATTTAATTATACATGTATACCTAAAAATATTTATTTGAAAATTAATATCATAAATCCAACGAAAACATTAAGATTAATTAAGCTATATAATGTGCATAATGCATTATAACTATAGGTATAAAACAAGCTTAATGTAATTGAATATACCTATTGGTCAATACTCAATTATCAGTGATACTTAATTACACATTAACACTAATTACATTAAAATTATATTTTAATAATCGTTAGATTAAATATATATTTATTTATTAAAAATTAAATGTAGTTAACTATATCTACAGCTATATATAGGTAATACAATACCACTACAATACTAGTACTATACTAAGTATTACATAGCATATATCAATATAATATATCCATAATGTAACATAAAAATTCAAAGTTCTTGTCAAAATGTTTTATATTATTTCTGTAATATTAACATTATAAACTTAATATATTATTAAACTAATTTACATTTAACTATTATCATTTTATTTTTGTCCAAAGATGAATGAAACTAACTTATTTATTCACCCAACAGAAAAGTAACAGTTTATTAGTTTGATAATTACTCTCTAGTGAGTCTAGCGTTTAGCATAGTAAATACAAGGTATTCACCTCGTTGTTTGTATACTGAATTCAAATAAGTTATTAATTTTAAAATTTAAACCCTTTGACCTGAAGAAGTGTCTCGTATATAAAAAAAACTATCTTATATATTGTTAAGAATACGGAGTTAATAAAATAAGTAGGTAAACTGAACTCGTACCTACATAGATGTACTGGCAAAGATACTGCCAGGTTCACGTTAAAAAAATTAAGTCACTTTCTTTAGCGGTCAACGAAATGCTCTGCATTTAACATAGTATTTTTATTTTTTTTTTTATTAATAATGTCGAATTAAAGATACATTATTCTCAAATTCTACAACGCCGATATAGTGCTCATCCGGTATTGTAAATTCACGATGACTATTTCACCTAAAAGGAAATGATGGACGTAGCAGTATCCGCTCACCGCTTTTGTTGGTGGTTTACAGGTGTGGTGCGTAAACTTAAAGAATTATTGAATATCCGCCCTCGCAGGACCTCTTCTAGTGGTCCCGCGGGTTCCGTCCTGCACGTTTAATAGGTACCGAAAACGTTGTACCTATGTATATTATATTATTGATGTATAGAATACCATAGTCCATTATATTTTATACGAGTACCTACATGCTATCTCATCATTGTCATTATATTACACGAATACAATACATTCTACATATGTTTATATTGTCCTTAACAAATCATAATATTATGATGCTAGTTATTATAATACTACATTTTTGATACTGTTATCCTTTAATAATATATTTATTAAACTTTTGATTTTTGGAATTTGTTAATATACTTATGTACTAAAGACCATACTTTAAAATTCTTATGTATGATATTTTTTAATGTCCATAAACATTTAAAAAGTGTTTTGTAGCAATACAATTTTTTTTTAAATTAAAATTAATATTTTATTGCTATATAAGGTGTAACAAGACTATTTGACAAATTTCCATTACAAATGTTACTATATTTGTTAAATAGTCCTGTTACACCCTGTATAAATAGTTGATTATGTTTTTGCAAACGCTGATGCATATTTAAATCCAAATTTAAACGAGTTATTTCTGAGTTATTAAACTTTATAGTAGATACTAAAAGTATATTATATAGCAGTCCAATAATTATTTTATACAAAATATAAAATAAATATAATATCCATGGTATAGTATTATTATTATAATAATATATTCGTAACAATTCTTACTAATTATAAGATGTTAATATAATTATTATATTAATTATTACATTTTTTAAACATAAAAATCCTCATATATTGTAAAGTTTTGAACCTAATGTCTATTATGGGATATTCTAAGTTGTTCTTAAACTGATAATAAGTTAGTCACAATTTTTTTTTATAAGTGCTTAAAGTTCGAATTTATACGAAATATGTCAAAATTGCGAAAATTTGCAAGTAATTTTGTGGTTGAAAAATCGTAAAAATGTTTTCTTTAATAACTAAGTTTTCAAAATTTGGTACAAAGTTCTCCATAAATTTTTCTTCAACTATCTGTAAAAAAAACTCTACCGGACTAAGACAAAAATTTTTAGGAGTGTTTGAAATTTAAATTTTTACAAAACCGCGTTAAATAACGATTTAGCCTCAAACGATTATTGATATTTGTTGTTATTCAAATAGTATAAGTCGTAAATACTTGAAAATTTTACCAGTTATTTAGATTACCATTTTCTTTACGTGATTTGATTTTCAAAATATTTTGACTTTTTTTTGAGCTATTTATAGACAATTGAAATTTTCAATTTTTTTTTATTTTTTTTTTATAAATGTTGATAAAAAAAATTTAGCTGGGACAAATTACTTGAAAATTTAATTGAAGGGTCCACATAACTTGTTCTAACTCTCATTCAAAAATTATAAAAATACATAGGCACAATTTTTTTTTATTAGCATTTGAAGTTCAAATATTGATAAAAATTCTCCAAAATCATGAATATTTTTCACTATTTGGTAGTTAAAAATTTATAAATATTTTACTATCAAAAGCTAAGAATTGAAAATTTAATACTATGCTGTCCTTAAGTTAAGCTTAGAATAATTATAAAAAAGTTTGAGGATTATTCAATTTAAAAAATTTTACGAGTCTTTAAAGTTTTAATTTTAATTTGAAATCAAAAATACACGTGTAAAATAACGTTTTACTAATAAATAATTTTCGATTTTTGTTATTTTTAAAAAATTACTAAACATAAGATCTTGAAACTTTTACTTAAATGTTTGAATTGGTTTCAAAAATAATATATGACAATATTTAAGTATAATATATCCTAGACTGACAAATCATCTCCGTTCAGAATCGTTTTTCGTATCCAATGATACCTATCATTGCATTCAAATTTAATCTGCCCTAGTCCGAGGTCCACCCCACCCCCTAATGTACAGCTGAGCGATACCCACTTACCCGCTTTTTTTTTTTTGTTGCTTTTTAGTGATATTGATATTCCCCATGTTTTTGATTATGTTATATATACTTTATTTCGTTATAAGATTTCTGGTTCAACACTTACCTGCGTGTGTTGTCTCTATCTTACATACATATAACATAGAGCAGATTTGCGTTCATTAGAACCCATTATATGTGTTGTTAGGTTTAAGATTAAAATGTATTTATTAATACGTAAAGTGAAAGCATGAACATTATCAGTATTATGTAGGATTGGGAATAGATACAAGCATTTTAGATTCTGAACGGAGTGATGAATGTATTGATTTTACAATGATGTGTGTTTTTTTTTTTTTTTTTTTTTTTGTGTCTGTCGACAACATTTGGGGCAATAAAAATGCTTAGATTTTCAACTTCAGCCCCTCTTTGAAAAGGAAATCGGATCTAGTTGGTACTTTGGGGGGTCAAAAGTTAAAATTTTTCTATATTTTTTAAATGAGTCGGGAAAAACCTTAAAAAAATGACGGAAAAACGGGATTTTTTACGCACAACCAGTTTTCGACCAAATCTAATTTTTTATTTTGCTATAACTCAAAAACTAATAAATGTAAATACTTGAAATTTTCACCAAATGTTTATATTAGCGTTCTCCATACACAGTTAAATTTTCAAAGAATTTAGACTTTTTTTGAGCTATTTATAGACAATTGAAGTTTTTAATTTTTTTTAGTATTTTTTTTTAAAATAACGATAAAAATTTTTTAGCCAGCCAGAAAATCTTGAAAATTTAATACAAGGTTTCTTATGAGTTGTTTTTAAAGTGATAAAAAAAAATCCGAAATCGTTAGTCACAATTTTTTTTTATAAGTGCTTAAAGTTCGAATTTATACGAAATATGTCAAAATTGCGAAAATTGGCAAGTCATTTTGTGGTTAAAAAATCGTAAAATTTTTTTCTTTTATAACTAAGTTTTGAAAATTTGATACAAGGTTCT
Organism: Schizaphis graminum; assembly: GCA_020882235.1. Classification (NCBI taxonomy): domain Eukaryota; kingdom Metazoa; phylum Arthropoda; class Insecta; order Hemiptera; family Aphididae; genus Schizaphis; species Schizaphis graminum. The sequence goes on from CM037032.1 coordinate 55,320,166, forward strand.
CCATACATTTTTCTTCAATTATCTGTAAAAAAAACTCTACCGGATTCAGACAAAAATTTTTTATGAGTGTTTGAAATTTAAATTTTTACAAAACCGCGTTAAATAACGGTTTAGCCTCAAACGATTTTTGATATTTGTTGTTATTCAAACAGTATAAGTCGTAAATACTTGAAAATTTTACCAGTTATTTAGATTGCCATTTCCTTTACGTGATTTGATTTTCAAAACATTTTGACTTTTTTTGAGCTATTTATAGACAATTGAAATTTTCAATTTTTTTTTTATTTTTTTTTTATAAATGTTAATAAAAAAAATTTAGCTGGGACAAATTACTTGAAAATTTAATTGAAGGGTCCACATAACTTGTTCTAACTCTCATTCAAAAATTATAAAAATACATAGGCACAATTTTTTTTTATTAGCATTTGAAGTTCAAATATTGACAAAAATTCGTCAAAATCATGAATATTTTCACTATTTGGTAGTTAAAAATTTATAAATATTTTTCTATCAAAAGCTAAGAATTGAAAATTTAATACTATGCTGTCCATAAGTTAAGCTTAGAACAATTATAAAAAACTTTGAGGATTGTTCAATTTAAAAAATTTTACGTGTGTTTAAAGTTTTAATTTTAATTTGAAATCAAAAATACGCGTGTAAAATTACGTTTTAGTCGTTTTACTAATAAATAATTTTCGATTTTTGTTATTTTTAAAAAATTAGCATACATAAGATCTTGAAGCTTTTACTTAAGTGTTTGAATTTGTGAATTTTTTTCAGAATGGAATGTATGACAATATTTAAATTTAATATATCCCAGACTGACAAATCATCTCCGTTCAGAATCGTTTTTCGTATACAATGATACCTATCATTGCATTCAAATTTAACCTACCCTAGTCCGAGGTCCACCCCACCCCCTAATGTACAGCAGAGCGATACTCACTTACCCGCTTTTTATTATTTGATGTATAATACTTTGTGGCTTGTTTCATCGATTTTTTAGTACATTTTGTCTGTAATTTTCATATTCTTAGTGATTCAAGGCAGTTTGAAATAGTTCAACAAATTATTTGCGCTTTTCAAGCTAAAACTACGTAATTAACTCCTAGGCAGGATATTGAGTTATAAAATGAAATCAAATTTGCTGTAGTATCACCGATTAGGTTAAGTTAGGATGTGATAAGATACCTCAACATTCATCTCAGCGTTATTTTTATATATTCCACAATCGCCAGGCCACCTATTATATGACTTATGAGTCTTTGTAATACAGTTGATGTCCTAAGACCTAAGGATTGTTCATTGTTGTTTGCAAGTATATGCATACGCTATATATAAGATAACATATGGATGAATGTAGATAGTAGATATGTATAATAATCGTTCAAGACGAAGCAGTCACTCGTGTATTGTCGTTGGCAATACTTATCTGCCCAGTCGGTTGATCAGTTCCGCAGTCTCCCATCCATTTCCTGTTTACGTTTCTGGTTGAACTCAGCGCGTATACATACATATCGTACACGTGCAATCGTTATAATAATAATAATAATACGTAATAGTTAACTAATAATATATAATATATGATATATATATTAAATAATATCACATAACGTTATATAACCCCCCTCGAGGACCAAATACTGAAGAGGTTATGGCGTAGATCGGGTTCCGTTTGACGTGAAAGCCCACCTCGAGCTCGCGGATTATGCTCCCTGTGTGTGCCGCTCGTAGTAGCTATTAGTGCATGATTATCTCTCTCTCTCTGTAGTTAGAACATTAAGGACTTAAGCCCCTTGCGCGTGTTTGTACTTATCTCAATCGCATGTACATAGTATAATATTATATAATGTGATTACAGACGCAGTCCTGCGATGGCGATCGCCGTCTTAAATACTATTGATTTATCCGATTTGCATTGAGTAATAAGTTGTTTACATTTTACAATAACATAAAACTTATAGGTACCTATTATGCCTATACACATACACTAGATCGATCTGGTTGACCATATCTTTGCGGTAAGAACCGTGTATTTCTTTATCAGTTCCCATTTTGGTTTAATATATTCTGTAGTATAACCTCAACTGCAATAAGAGACTCGTGAGTCGTGATACCAATTATGATACTACCTACAAGATCCAATAATTATTATTTAATATTTGAAAGGTCCAGCATAAATGTCTACCCCGTGGCTCGGTAGACTTAATTAAGCATTGATGATCCATATAACCATGTATATCGTATATGTATATGTATAAACTAATAAACTTTGCATAATGGCTGCATAATTTTAAATATATATAGCATTACGTTTCAAAAAAGTTATTCTTTTTCTTTACGAGTATACTACTAGTACATTTAATTTTTACTTAAATATTTATTTACGACAATAAAATTAAAAACAAATTAAACACATTTTAAAAATTTCCTATGAACACGAAAAATATTCCAATTGTTCTGCAAAATATCTCTACAAAATAACTAAAAACCAAATTTGTTAAAAATTCGTACAGACTGCCTCATATATTGTATAAATATATACAAGTATTTACTATTTACATATTGTTAATAAATCATAATTATTATTATAATATTATAGTCTTTTATGTCACTATCTGCTTACGATGTGTTAATTAACTCATAACTGTGCATATATTTATATTTTATTTACTTAGTACTTAGTAATGATACTAGGTTATAATTTCTACTAAAAATAGGATAACGAAATTAGTAAAGCTAAACAAATATTAAAAATAACGATTATTATAGATTCTTCACTAATATTCAAACTAAATAACAATGATTGCAATGTAATAATGTGTAGTACATAGTATATAATATTTAATACCATACGTTTTTGTAAAATAAAATACAATACCTGTTATATCGTATATTATGATATTGTGTAACTACGCGTGTATACGAAGAAATAATATAATGATTTACTAAAACCGCATAATTATTAATTAGTAGGTAGGTAATATTATATACATATCCGTACGTGGTACTTCGAACCTATTGGACTATCTGCGCAATTTAAGAGAATATTTACTAATTGACACACAAACGACCTATAATTATATCCGAATACTCACGCGGAAACTGTTATTTTTTTTAATCACCGACCCAAATTGTTCATAAAAGACGTATTTTTGAAAAACCACATTTTCCTCAAGTATATTCCCTGCATTATATTATACAATAATTAGCGTTAAATAAAATATCTGGATGTTTAATTGTCTGATTAAAATTTTGATGGACTGTATCTATAATTTAAAATGCCTACCTATATAAATATAAATATATATTTCAATAAAATATATAGTACATACATTACTTAATTTAATTTGCAAATCTATTTTTTTAATATATGTATTAAATATCAATGTAAACAAAACTAACCACGGTCAATGATTACATTAAAAATGTATATTGTTAAGCATGATTAATTTCATTAACTAATTTTATTTATTTTAAAATCATTAATAGACCATCTTAATTCTTTAGAATTCGCAAATTCAAAAAGTGTATTCATTTAAATTTATCAATTTTAATTACAAATGTATAATCTTTATAAACTGTAACATTGGTACCATATAATTATTTTTTTCAATACTAGTAAAATATTATGTATAATTATTATATAAACTACTATACACAGTATATGCAATATTCTTTGTAATTTTGATGAATCGGAAATAAAATTACCATACACAATACATGTATCATTATAGAATTTAATAAACCAAAAGTCGACTAACCGCTATCTACACACACACACACACACATAATATTCATATTAATTCATTTAATAGTGTATTTTTATCATGGATATGAGTGAGCTTAATCGTTCTGAAAAACACGTAAATATATTCGACTGCGATATTCATGCAACTGCAATATAATATTTTATGCGTATAAAATATATATATATATCAGGAACATCATAAAACCAAGTCAGTATACACAAGAGCATAAAAAACCCCTCTCAAAAGGCAATCGGTGGTGGTTAAACAATAATAATAAGCTCCTTGTTAGACAATCTATTTTGCGACCATTGCGCACGAGGCAGTCTTTACTTCTTTAACGTCTTAATAAAAACTAAAAAGCAGCATTGTTACGTTATTAAATGTATACACATAATATAAGCTACATTATTGCAAATGACAATGTATACTGTATAGTGTATCTATATCACATGGTGAATAATTCGCTGGTGCGTATAAACAGGTTTTATTATTTTCTGTATATTTTATTTATATTTATCGATTACCTATATGTTACAGTGTAATATAATACAAAATAATGTGTTTATAATACGTATATTTGTGTGTGTGTAAAACACGGCGAAAAGAATACTTAATATATATAAAAATGTATATTGTATTATATTTTAAGCACAAAACGAGTGTACAAAATAGGTATGCAATATGTTTTTAATTATAATTATTACAAATAAATAATAATATATCGTTATAACATACAACTATAGTATAAATAAATTGTATTTGAAATAAGCTTTAGGTATGAATACACATTATTTGATAAGGATGTACTATTATATTTTATGTGTTATATAATAATATAGAGGCTCATAACTTCTTAATAAATCAAAATATTTCATAAGAATTATTTTTCATCAATTGTTTCTATTACACTATTTATTTTATACCTATTTAGTATTTATAAATCCTAAATATTAGACCATCACATAATTCATCGTATAATTTCGTAAAATAATTGTTTATATGTTTGAACAAGCTTGCAGCAGATTTAAATACTTGTATATAGATACATACAGGATAAAGAGCATATTATTTTATGTACCAAAAATATTAGATGTAATATTATAATAATTATATATATTTATTCAAATATGAAGTATTAAGCATAATAAAGCTGGGAATTCACTTAAATTTACATGAATTATGTATCTATACGTTAATAGAGGATATAATTCATTTAAATGAAAATAATTATTCCCAGCCTTTAAATTAATAAACTACGTGAAAATATTATGTTTATCATCTTAAAAAAGTACTTAAACTGTAAAAATAAGCACTAAAAATGGTTGGAATTATCATGATATTTTAATCATAAAACGTTAGAATTTATATTCTTATTAGAGGCGTAGACAGGATTTTTTTTATGGGGGGGGGGGCTAAATACTTTTCACTTGAGTAATTGAAAACCAAATACAATAACAAAACAAAAATATTGATAACAGTGATAACATTATTAACGTTGATTTGCCATTAACGTATTTACTTTTTTAAATAATTAAAAATTTGTAAAACAATTTCCATATTTAAATTTAAATATTTCAAAACAATATAAAAATACGGTCAATGAATGGGGGGGCTATAGTCCCTTTAGTCCCCCCTTGGCTACATCACCACCACATACAATGTGCCTCGTTTGAGGCTAAACCGTTATTTTACGCGGTTTTGTAAAAATTTAAATTTCAAACACTCCTAAAAATTTTTTGTCTTAGTCCGGTAGAGTTTTTTTCACAGATATTTGAAGAAAAATTTATGGAGAACCTTGTTTTAAATTTTCAAAACTTAGTTATAAAAGAAAAAATTTTTAAAATTTTTCAACCACAAAATTACTTGCAACTTTTCGCAATTTTGACATATTTCGTATAAATTCGAACTTTAAGCACTTATAAAAAAAAATTGTGACTAACGATCTCGGATTTTTTTTTTATTACTTTAAGAACAACTTATAAGAAACCTTGTATTAAATTTTCAAGATTTTCTGGCTGACCAAAAAATTTTTATCGTTATTTAAAAAAAAATACTTAGAAATTCTTTGAAAATTTAACTGTGTATAGAAAACGCTAGTATAAAGATTTGGTGAAAATTTCAAGTATTTACATCAATTAGTTTTTGAGTTATAGCAAAATAAAAAATTCGATTTTGTCGAAAACTGGTATCCCGTTTTTCCCTCATTTTTTAGGGTTTTTCCGACTCATTTAAAGAATATTGAAAATTTTTAACTTTTGACCCCCTCAAGTAGGTACCAACTAGATTCAATTTCCTTTTCAAAGAGGGGCTGAAATCAAAAATCGAAGCATTATTACTACTCCAAAAATTGATGACAGACACAAAAAAAAATAAAAATAAAAAAAAACACACACCATTGTAAAATCAATATATTCATCACTCCATTCAGAATCTAAAATAACTATTTCACAAATACATACTATTTTATTTTAAATTCTTAATAAGTATTCCATATTATTGTCCACTTGAAATATCAAATCTGCGATATAATGTGTAATGTGTATAATAATAAATATTATATACCTCCGTGTTATAGAAACTCTTAATTAGTTCATACAACCCACGTAATATATATTGCTGTTAGTCGTACTTATTCATACAACTCGTTTGTTTATAAATATAACATAAATACAATATTATAATACATACCTGCAATATACTATTGTGGTTTCGCGATTTCAGTGTGTATGTTGTTTAGCCACGTAAATGAGTAATGTATGAAAAAAATAAAAGCGAGAAAATCGAAACTCATCTAATAAAAAAAATTCGGTCATGAGATGGGTGATTGGCATGTATTAGAGAGGGTGTTGAGATGGCGGGAGTGACGAGTGAAGAATCCGATTTCACTAGTAACTGTTGTAGAACTAGCAGTGGCGTCAGCTGCAGCAGATATATATCTATCTAATATACGAGAAAAACGAAAGGAGCTATAGACACGGTTATCGCGATTCACGAGACAGAGATCCTATTCCAATTCATGTCAGCGAAAACGTTTATATTTTATGTTTTATTATTATTATTTATCAAACGGCAAACGTGTATCATAATCTGGCTGGTATATTATATTCCGTGTGTATACTGGTAATCTTTATATACGTATGGACGTATGGTATCGTAGATGTTCAGAACTCAGAAGGTACGAAATGGGATACACCCTATAGCTTATTAAAATGAGACATGAGATACAATAACCAATACTTATTATTTAGCGAGAACTAACCATAAACACTAACATTAATGCTTGCACAGTTGCACCCTTTCCTCTAGAAGACAGTCTGTGATGGGTGCCTATACAATATACAATGCAAGACTTCAATGCAGTAAGTAAATATACAAACAAAACTACAACAGATAGATGTTTGTATCCGGATATCTCTGTATTCTATGTATATACATTGGTGTCTTATAATGGATATTGTAAATGACTTTTATTTTAGTAATATAAAGTTATAAATGAATGCATATAAACATTTCTTTGAAATGTACTTTTCACGTCAAACGCTTGGTTGATATTATTAGAGTGCAATTTAGTTTTGAAATATATTAAATTTACTGTTAAATAGACAACTGTACATAGTCTACTTGAATTTTTAAGTTAAAAAACAGTGTATTTCATAATAATATAATAAATGTGTGCGTTATTCAATTTTAAATTTTGAGCGTACCGATACGGTATCGCACCGATAAATCAATGAATGTATTGGTTTCACAATGATATATGTTTGTGTGTGTGTGTGTGTGTATGTGTATAATCACTTTGTGTTACAGTAATAATGCTTTAATTTTTAACTATGAGGTGATAACTATGGGGTGATTCTGGTAGCAAATTTTTTCATTAGAAATCAATAAAATGTTGGATTCTGAGCGAAGCATCATTGCATCAATGCTGAAATAAATTAAACCTATAATTTAGTGTCTTACTAATAGCAATATGCATATTAATATAATAATACATATATAATGTAAAACATCCCAGGCTGAATGAATGTCTCCGCTCAGAATCGTTTTTCGTATAAAACGATATATCATTGAATCCAAATTTAATACTTTCATTACAGGCCCCCCTTCCAACTCGATAGTAGAGTCCACGGAACGCATAATTATTGCCCACATTTTTTACATTTATATTCGCATGGATTTTACATTATAACTAATTATGGAATATAAAGGAATACATTATATTCAAATTAAAATTATATTATAATAATATATTGGTGTATTTTGTTAATTTAAGATTACATTTTAATAAAATATTAGTTTGTTCATAATTCAATTTTCATATACTTAATATTATGTTTAGATATACCTATTTAAATTATTTACAAATTATAACAATAACTATTACGTACCTACTGACTACGACTACATATTACTCAATTAATAAATACAAAACAAGTGATCGTGTCTTAGTTTATTTTTTTTAATTTAAATTTAATTTTGTATACCTATCTTTACGGAATAGTTATCCAATCACATTTTTATTATTTTTAAAGAACAGTGATTTAAAAATTTAATTATGATAATTTACAAACTTTATTGTAATGATAGTTAAATAAAAAAAGTTTGTTATCATTGAGTGTCTATTCAATATATATAGCTTCACGATAATGCTTGTACGAAAGAACCGTTTTATGTGGACACGTATTGCAGTAGGAACTGTTGTGCTCAAAAATTACAGGAACTGATTAGTACATATTATTATATCGTTTATGTAAAAGTATAGTACTAATTTTTAAGTAAAATCCGAGTTACGAGTATAATACCTTCAGTTATTTGATTCAACATACTATTTTAAACAATATTTTTATTTATAAAAACTGTCTGATCCTGTACGGCGTTAGCCGCATTGCCGCAATGGCGCAATACATCATTAAATCAAATAAAACTAATGGATTTACTCTGTCTTTAACTCTAAATTACAAGTTTATATGTTTTGTCGTTTTTGGAAAGTAGCAATCAATAAGTGTAGTATTTGGTTTTTAACTAAATGTAAATTGTAGACATTTAAATTATTATACAATTACACTTGCTTATTTAATCATAATAAAACAGTTAAGAAATAAGTTAGTACCTACATTTCGAATGGATTTTTTCGTTTTTCGTGTGGTTAATAAAATCTAAACAATTTTCAAAATTGAAATTGTGTTCAAAAAGTAAATAAGTATCGTTTCTGTACAAAGTTATTAGGTGCTCTATCTATTACAGTATTAGCTACCTACTAAATGTGATTGTACTACATTTTTTTTAAATCTTTACTTTGTTCAGTTTTCCACTAGAGCGCGCTCAATATTTCAATACAATTTGACGCCTGAGTTAATCTTACTAATTCAATTTATCTATAATATTTATTGGTACCAAATAATCGTGGCTTTTTCTTCTTAGGACTTATAGAGGGAATCATGGGAATGCAGTTAAGTATAAAAATAACATGGTTGTAAATTGTAATTGGTAATACAAAACTGTTTGGCTATAATAATAATGTATAATATTTAAACTAAATTATTATTGATATATATTTTAAAATAAAATATAATATTATACATTTTGTTTTAAAAGAATACATTAAATAGTACATACTACATGTACAGGAACAAAATATTGGGTATTCGTTTAGTATGTGACCTACCGTATAGGATATTCTTTTTGTATGTGTGACCTACCGGACCGATAATTAAATAATTAATAAATAATTAAAAAACAGTTATATTGAAAATCATAAAATTAGGTTATTTTATAATTACAAATTATGGATTACATTCAATATTAGTCAACAAAATATCAGAGTAAAAAATGTTATCAAATTATTTTATTATAAATATTAAATTATGTTTGGAAATACACTTTTTGTACATCACTTAAGAATTTAAAAAAAAAAATTGTATCTTGCCCGTTAATAGATCGGTACCATGCATTTTTCGTAGGATTTTAGTTTTTAATACTCCCTATAAACATGTGATACATAGTATAGTGCTAATTTCTCGAATTTCACCCGTAGCCAATCTTTTTTTCCTCATGTACAATGTACCTACCTACATCTTTGTTTCACTATGATATTTATTTTATGGCATAAATTAGCAATGACATATATAGAAATTAATTTCAGTAGAGATTAAAAATAAATTTCCGTTCTAAAATTCTAATTAATTATGCATCAAAATCAATGCCTGTATCAACTATATTTTTCAGGGAGCGTTTGAACCTCTAAAACCCCCTTATATACGCCATTGTAAATTAGTTTCGTTATTTTGTGGTAATAGTTTTGGTAGGTCACTTACTAAACGAATACCAAATATTACTACCTACGTGAAATAATTATTAAAAGACATTTATTTTAACGACTTAAAGACTGCTCTTGAACGGATTTAATGGTGCTGTATAAAACACAAACATATGATATTCTTGGTTGGAATAAATATTTTAAGTTTAAAATACAAGTAGTTTGCTCGATTCAAACACCTATTGTAATTGACAAATACACACACATCAATGGCAATTGAACGGCATTTCCGCCAACATTTAAACTGACGATTTGCCGAAACGATTTTTATAATGAAAAACATTATAAAGCCATAACCCTCAATGAAAAGTCTTTATAGTTTCAATTATTGAATGTGTTTTGTGTTTTCAATTAAAATTCTTTTTGGTCATTAATTGCAATAGAGATAAACTTTTTATATTAGAATTACAAATACAAATTGTTAAATGTTTTCCTATACTTGGAGGAACCAGGTTAAAATTTTAAAAAAAAAAGGTTTGAAAATCTAATATAAAAATATTCCTTATAAGTTGTTATTGTTGAAATAACATTGTGATACCTATAAATGGGCTATTTGCGCTGTAACTTATTTACATAGGTATTTTATAAAAATGTATTTAAATTAGATATATATTATGAGATTACATTAAATTTAAGTCTTACATTTTTCTGATAAAAATAATAAATATGATTTATTGATTTTCCGTGTATAAAAATTAACTGTCAAGTAATCGTCATAGATTCACGTTTGAAAACATCAGGAAATATGTTATTAAGCGCAGTGAAATTTTCAAAATATTATTAGAAAACAAGAATATTAGAAAAGTAATATTCTAATACATAATATAAATTCTAATAAAATAAATATTTAATTTTACCACATATTTGTTATACTTAATTTTTTGGGGGGCCATATCTTAGTTCATATACGATTATTTTTAAGTGCATATTTTAGAGCATATTTAGCCACTTTTTGGTGCATATTTGGGTATTTTTTAGAGCTACAAATCCCTAAGCCTAATTATAAGAAATTATTATAAAAATAAAAATAAATTTAGAGAGAGCATAATATAGTATTATATTATTAGTATTCTACAACTAACCTTATTTTATTGTTTCAGAGATCACAAGAAGTATTAATTAACTATCAATATTATTTTAATTTTTATAATATTGAATTCAAACTATATGTAAGCAAAATTATTGTATTTATATTATCTGATGAAAATTGTATGAAATTTAATTCTACTTAGGGTAAAGCGCCATTGTAGACCTGTCTACCAATACTGCCCTACTAAGCCTAATGGCCGTATACGCCAAAAATTGAAAAACAGGTTTTTTTATACTGTAATTTTCTAAATTTAATTTCAATTTTTTTATGTGCTAAGCAAAATCATCGTATGAGCCATTATTTACGAGATAAACAGGGAAATGCATATACGGTTTTCTAAAAAGTATAGAGTTTACTAAGCAAAACGGCAGTTTCAGTATGAGTATTTTTATTAGAAGTAAGCAAAAATTTTTTGAGGTTAAAAACATTAATTAGGTTTAAAATGAAAACAGATGCTAAGTGGCACGAATAATTTCACAAGACTCAATACATTAAATGATTGCTCTTAAACGGATTTCATGGTGCTGTATAGAACACAAATACCTATATGATATTCTTGGTTGGAATATATATTTTAAGTTTAAAATACAAGTAGTTTGCTCGATTCAAACACCTATTGTAATTGACAAATACACAAACATCAATGGCAATTGAACGGCATTTCCGCCAACATTTAAACTGACGATTTGCCGAAACGATTTTTATAATGAAAAACATTATAAAGCTATAACCCTCAATGAAAAGTCTTTATAGTTTCAATTATTGAATGTGTTTTGTGTTTTCAATTAAAATTCTTTTTGGTCATTAATTGTAATAGAGATAAACTTTTTCTATTAGAATTACAAATACAAATTTTTAAATGATTTCCTATACTTGGAGGAACCAGGTTTAAATTAAAAAAAAAAAAAGGTTTGAAAATCTATACTATTATATAAAATTGTAAGGGTTTTTCTACGACCGCGCTAACCGAGAAAACTACTGAACCGATTTGGCTGAAATTTTTTTCTGTTATACCCAACATTCTGCTGAAGGTTTTAGTACCACTTTTGTCGATAAATAAAAAGTATAAAGTTCATAAAAAATTAAAAACAATTGCACCTATATTATATACATATATATTGTACGACACGCTGGCCCGCGGGTTAAAGCTACCCGTAATCTGACCTTTTTGTTCATCAAATTGTATTGTGTTTGATATAAATAATATTGTTTCGAGAAATTTATTGCACGTACACTGACAACATGTATACCCAATATTCGTATTAATCAATACAAATATATAGTCAAACATTCAAATAGATCTTCGTAAAGAGTGCTCTTCACATGGACTACGTGGGATTTTCTAGAAACTGGGGACCCAAATCATCTTATGATTTTAATTTCAACAAGAGATAAAACAAAAAACGTTATATGCTCAGAAGTCTTATAAAATTCTTAAGAAACCATAAATTACTCAGCATTTCTTTTTTATCTATGTTTATTTTTAATAAAAATATATTTATCATTTATACCGTAAGAAAAATTTCAATCTATTTTCATTAACTGTTTTTTATATTTACTTGGCGATCACGTTAAACAATAATATTTGAATAAAAAATTCTACATATCATGGTCCGAAAGCAAAATAAACAACCAATCACGGGCGAAGTCGTGACGGGTCGGCTAGTTTAATATAAAAATATTCCTTATAAGTTGTTATTGTTGAAATAATGTTGTGATGTAAATGGGCTATTTGCGCTGTAACTTATTTACATAGGTATTTCATAAGAATGTATTTAAAACAGAGATGAAGCAAAAATACTGATAAATAGATTAATATATATAATTTATCTATCTTTTAGAACATATATGTATAACTTAAATAGCTTTTAAAGTATACTTATTTATAGGTACTTAAATACTGTACTGTAGTATAATATAGTGTAGTATTATATTATATTATAATGTAGTGTTATGTTAATATTTTGTTATAACATAAATCAATTTTAGTATTCAGTTTTTTCTTAAATGTAGGTATAATTGATATAATGCTAAATGTAAATATCGGTAGTTTATTATAAAAAGTGTAATAAAATGTATTATTGTAATGACAAAACAACATTATACGTTTTGTAAACATGTTTACAGATAATTATAAAATAATATACCTAAATAACCAAATATTTATAACTATTAAAAATAGCTTTTTTAATTTTGTTAGTTATATCTTTTATAATTTATTATTAAGTACTGTGCTAAGATGGATCATTTTGTAGATCATAATAACTTAAGCTATACCAAAAAGTTTAATGTTTCTACAGATAATATTTTTTTTAAATAATAATAAAAAAATACTCGTTATTATACGTTCGATTACTTAATGTCATCTAAATTTTAATTTAAGAGTTTTAAGTTTAGACTCATAAGAAAGTAATATTGTTTAATACGCATAACTTAAGAAAAATGTATGAAAAACCTTGTATTACATTTTTAAATCTTAGGCGTAAATATTACAAACGCCTATAAAAAACTGATGTGAATCTAAATTTCACTTGTTTTTTAATTTCTGTAATAATTATATACATTTGGATAATATATTATAACCTTGTACCAGTTGTACCACATTTTTTTATTGTTTGAAGAATATATTAACATTAATATTAAAGAAACTATAATAATACTTTATACAAAATTTGTCTGATATATATAGTATTATATTTTTGTACGCATAACACATTAACTATTGTCTAATGTCTATTAATATTATTCTTTGGTACTTATTTTCATAAAATGATTTATATATTTTTTGATTACTTTATTTAAGAGTGAGATTATTAGATAGCCACTGTATAAATTAATATCAACCCTCGATTTTACTCTGGTAGTATATCTATATGTTAGCAATTAGTGAAAGAAAATAAGGGAAGTAAATCTGCACCAGTTGGCATGCCTGTAGTGAGCACGAGTTTCATAAAGTCTTTACCTTACTTAGTCCAAAATTTCTAAAAAATATTGGATTTAATGGTTCCATAAGAAAAATAATATTATATTTTCAGTACCTCAGTAAGAATATATTTTATATTTTATATAATTCGCTCAACTCACGCAGTCATATTATGCTCATAGATACATACACACCTATGGCAATTATTATACCCGTTTCCGCCAAAATTTAAAATGCCCACGTTGATTAACAATTGTTGTAATGAAAGGTATTATAAAATATAAATCCATAACCTTCAATGAAAAGTATTTAGTTCGAATTATTATTGAATGTGTTTTCGATCAAAATTCTTATTGGTTATAAACCGCTTAGGCTTAAGCCTAACTTTACTCCATATATATTATATATATATAGAATTATAAATGCTAAACGTTGATTTTTTTCTGCTCGTGGAGCTTAAACGTTGTCATATTTTATTGTTCAATTGTGTTGAAAAGTGAAATAACTGAACTGCAAGACAGATATTAATACGTAGACCATTTTATAAACTAATTATTTACTGTTAACAACATTTTTAATACTGCATATTCTATTATTCTAATTAATTTAAACTTAAAATGTCTAAACATAAAATAAATATATGTAAATTAGTACAAAAATATATTCAAACGTTGGTATTTAAATGAATAGTAATTGATTATAATAAGATAATGATAAGTGATAAAAATAATATTTATTAATGTGGTGTCTTACGCTTTAGAATATCGAATTCATATCTTTGATTTTGCTTACATTATATTACATTGTATGTATACCTTTTTTTGATCATATGAGTCTTACAAGTTAGAACTGTTAGAATACATTTATTTAGTAGAATATTTTTGTAGTACTAATAATTAAAACATGTACTGATGTACTTTGTTTACATAAACAATATACTAAAAAATAAAAACTAACTTACTATAAATAAACACCATTACTTTATATCGTACCTATTCAGAATATAATGATATTTTATTAATTTTCAAAGCAAATTATATGCTAGATGATCATTGTGGTTTAACTACATATCTGAACTATTATACTACGATTTCTTATAAAGTTTTAATAATTTTAGCATTAACTTTGATGTTTATTATAAGGTTAGTGTTATTTTCTCAGATAAAAAATACCAACAATTTAATATTTAAATAATTATAATATAAAATTGATATTAAGTACCTAGGTAAGAAACATAATAACACTTGATATTTATATATTAAATAAGAGTGATAGTCATTATTGTTTTTAACTTTTTAAGATATATTTTTTGTACCTACATTAAAAATATTGTTTTATTTTATCAATATTTGACTTATAATTATTTTTTATTGTAAATTAAATTTATATCGTGTAATAGTTACAGGATTTTTATACGTCTAGAATATTATTTTGATTGATTGTGCACTAAAGAAAACATGAATCAACCATAAGGCATAAAGGTTGTAGATTAAAAATAAATCGAATAGTCATTACTCATTATTATAAGTTATAATATTCGGTAGTCTTTTGACAAAAATAATACGAATTTTATTAACTACATTATATTACATTCTTATCGGAAACTCGGAAATTAAAATAATATATCATATACAAATTATTGTGAATTTTTAATAAATGTATCTATGAGAGCCGAGAGGTATTAAAGAAAACATATGTATTTTTGTTGAAAAATGTTTATACCTAATAGCATTTAAACGTTAAACCTATACATATAGTAAGGTGAGTCGTTCTAGCACCCGTAAATCAAAATTTTAAGTCCAGACCAATTCCATTGTTTTGTAACCTATTTGTAACCATTTGTAACCACGGTTTCGAAATTTGTAACCTAAAAGTAATTTCAAAAAATCAAACTTCAAATCCGGGTGCTGCAACGACGTCGTCCTGGCACCCGCAACTTTAAAAAATCGGATTATCGACTCTGGACCAATTCTATTTTTTTGTAATTGATTCGTAACCATTTGTAACCACTGTTTCAAAATTTGTAACCTAACAGTATTTCCAAAAAAATCAAACTTCAAATCCGGGTGCTGCAACGACGTCGTCCTGGCACCCGCAACTTTAAAAAATCGGATTATCGACTCTGGACCAATTCTATTTTTTTGTAACTGATTCGTAACTATTTGTAACCACTGTTTCAAAATTTGTAACCTAACAGTATTTCCGAAAAAATCAAACTTCAAATCCGGGTGCTGCAACGACGTCGTCCTGGCATCCGCAACTTTAAAAAATAGGATTATCGACTCTGGACCAATTCTATTTTTTTGTAATTGATTCGTAACTATTTGTTACCATGGTTTCAAAATTTGTAACCTAACAGTATTTCCGAAAAAATCAAACTTCAAATCCGGGCGCTGCCACTGACACACGCACCTCTAAAAGTCGTATTATCAACTCTGGACCAATTGCTCATTTTTGTAAACAATTTTAACATATATTTTAGTACCTATATAATATAACTGCTACACATTTATTATGCAAAGTATTAAATCACCTCATTCAGTATAGCATATTATCATTTATCAGTTTCGATTAATCTAATGACCGTTTCCAAACTTCTTTAAATACTTATATAATTATTGAATTTGGCGTAAAAAATACAAAATTTGTATTATTTTGTAATACTTTTTATTTAATTTTATTCTAATTTTTTATGTTTTTACAATCATTGTATTTTAAAATTATTTTATTTAGTGTATATTAAAAATTCAATATTTACTAGTTTGTTACCGTTTATAGTTAACATTTTTTCTTTTGTATCATCATAATGCTCCCAAGTTCCATTTAACCTGAGAGCATATGCTGTATAGTGGCCAGAATTCACCCTTAGTCCAAATTTTTCTGCACCTTTGAATTCTATGACCCCTCTTAAAATATAATCAGCATTATCTGTACCTATGTTCAATAATTTTGGTAATTTGTTCAATTTTTTTAAAACTACGCCAGCATAATTTTTTTTTATTTCACTTTCTTTCTTGGATGTATGACTCGCATCACTGGATGACACGTTTAGATCTATAAAAATAAACACAATTATAATATATAGTATTTTTTTTACACTCCTTAATTAATTACCTTTCGGAATAGATACCAGTTCAATTAGTATATGACTCAATGGTCTTATCTTTATTTCTCTCTCTTTTCCACAATTGTTATAATTACAAACTTCATTTGATGATTTAAAAAAATTTTCGATTTCTTTTTCCAAATTAATTTTTCCATCCACCGCACTTAATGAAATCACAGTTATTGGATTAGATTCTATAATTATTTCATCACACATGTAATTTGAACATTCATTTATACGAATACAGGTAGGAAATTCTTTCAATAATTTTTCAGACATGTTCTTAATAGTGTCCATTACATCCACTTGTCTTAATCCACCAACTAACATATTTACATCTGTTTTAAAATATTCTAACAATAACACTGCTCTATCTTTGTAAATGTTTTTGTTACCACCAATCATTTTAATTATACATGTTGATGTCTTATTAGTTAACTTCGAACTTGCAAATGTTTTTTTATAATTTTTACTGTCTGCAGCTGAACATGCTAGAATTGTTAAAATTGAGTCAACAGAACATGTGTTACTTAATAATAATTTTCCGATACCAGGTACTGTAATAGGTTTATGGTGTAGTGTATTACCATTTTTTAAATGTACAATTGTCTTAATAGGTCCCTTTTTACTAAAATCTACATGCTCAAAATCTGGTTGTTTATTTAAGTATGATGTAGTGGACCGGTTTTTTGGTTTGGAGCTACTTTGTGTTACTTGTCCTCTCCAATTTTCAAAAGATTTGTCTTCTGCTTCAATACATATATTTTTTTCGTTACATTGCAAGCAAATACGAGTTTCTCCACATCCTTCTTCAGTGTTTTCTGCAGGTACTGAACAACCAAATAGATGAATAGCTTTTCCACATAACTGACACAAATGTAATCCAGTTGGCTTATCTCCATTTTGACACATTAGACATGCATGCGATTTCAAATCGTTTCTTAATTTATTTTTTAAATATTCAGTGTTGAAGTTAGATAGATTATATTGAGGTGTACTTTTCTGATTATCAATACCAATATTAAAAGCTTTAATACAATTACCAATTTCTTCATTAACAAATATTTCTTTAGAATGAGTACTAATATTTATTTCTTCATCAAAATGATAACTTGTATTAAAATCTCCATCATAATTATCAATACTACAGTTCTTATATTTTTCTCTTATATTATCATCAATAATAGTGTCAAATTCTTCACGAGTATAAATATCGGTATTTAATTCATCATTGGAATAAATATTCATATTACTTTCTTTATCATTTACCACACTATTAACTGCATTGGTATTTGTACTTTTATTTGGAATATAGAGTTCACTTTGCTGTCCTTGTGTAGTTCTTTGGTGCAATATATTATCACCTCTATAATAAGGAAGTATTTCTTGCACAAAACTATCTACTCTGATTGGCAATGTTTCTTTATTAAAGACTCTATTTTTTAATTGATTAAAATTACTTTCAACTCTAGAGCTTGAAACCGTTGATTCTCCATAACCAAAAGAAGAAACCATAACTGATGACCAACATGGAAATAGTTTCATTGCATTTACTACATACGATTCAAGTTCAATCATAAACTGTGCATTATCGCCTGTCCCTCTGATTCCTTCAACTCTTGTCTTGCATCTATTTGCTATTAACTTTGTCCAATATTTAAATGACCTTATGCTGTTAAATTCTTCCATTTCTATTTCGTTGGTAACTATGTCAAATGAATTTAATCCTTCAACAATATTTTCATTGGGTTGCATGTTAAACAGAGTCATGTTTTTTCCTCTAATTGAATCTCTTAAAAACTCTCTTGAATTATGACATGGTGTATATTCATTACTGCCAACAATTTTATTATCAAATTCACTAAATGCAACTATGAAAATAGCTTCAAGAATTTGTTCCGCTTCTTTTAGATTACAACAATAAACAAGTAGTCCCATAGATCTAGAAAATAACTCTTTTGTAGTTAAGTGTTTAGCTTTTTTCAAGGGTGGCCATTGTGAAATTAAATGGATGAAGTGATTTATATCATTTCGTATAAAACATTTTGGTATTTCAATTTCTTCCGCGCTCCCTTTCAATATATCAAAACATACTTCCAAATATTTTTCTAGCGAGTTATATTGTGTAAATGCTTGCACTATTCCAGACATTAATGGTAAAGACTGATCAGTTACCGTTGTTTTTGGTGGTTTTACATCATATCTTAGCCAGCGTTTAAGCCACGAGGAAATAGCCACATTATCATGTTGTTCCGATAACATAGATAATACTGTAAAACTCTCACCATTTAAACTCATCACACCTTCATATAAAAATATTGCACTGCTTAGTTGATGGTCGTATCTTTTAATTTTTCTACAAACACCTCCAGTAGCGTCAAAACTTATAGTCGGGGCCTGGACTTTCAAGTAAAAGTCCCGGTATATTTTTAATTGTAGATCACTCCATAAGTGTATAAAAAATTTATCATATCCGATATCGTGAATTGCTGCACCATATCTATCGCAATTTTTAATAATACTTAGTGCTACAATAGGATCTTCATGTAACCTCGAAGATAATAAAGCTTTACTTTTCGCTTGTCTTACACTTTTTGAACTAGGGATATGAGCAGCCAAAACATCATCTGAAATAATTTATAGTGGTTTTCTTTGTTTAATAATCTATAAACCTATACGATGCAACAGAATAAACTGATTAATAAAATCACTTTTATTCTAATTAATTACTTTTAAACCGATAATTAACTAATTACAATGAAAGATTATAAGATATTATAATATGTATAGTGGAACCTCGATAAGTTGAAAAAATCGCATTTTTCTTGAATTTCGACTTATTGGGGTTTTACTTTACATCATCAGTATTATCTACAGCAGTATTTTTTAGATTGAAATAGGTACCGTAAACAAAAATACAGATACGTAACAGAGAAAAATCCAAACAAAGTCCCAATGAATAATATATATTTAAATTTACATAGGTACCTTCAACCATAATTCTATTGGCTTCACTTCTTGTATAGACAGATGGAGCAACTCCTTTTTCTATTACATCAATAAGAGCTTTTTCTTTGGCGGAACCCATTAACCTCCGCTTTTTCTTATGGTTTTCAGTAAAATTTCCCGTATAAATACATTTCATAACAACCCTATTTATAAAATATAATTATGTAAAGCCATTTTTGCTTGAAACTGTTTTGTCATTAAGAATTACAAATATTTCAAAAAACACATAATAATTATTGTTAAAAAGCTTAGGTTAATTTGTAAAAAGTTTTAAGTCTTATATTAGATACCTTGCGTTTTCCGGCGGAATATCTTCAACTATTCCATTAAATATTGAACCACAGTCCACACAACGACCCCTGACTGTTATGTAAAATTTCCCAGTTACCGTAACTTGTGCCTTCTTAAAGGCTAAGGAACAAGAAAGTCTTGAATGCAAAAAAAAATGTTCGTGTATAACGTTACTCCATGTGAACGGGGTTAACACATCGTAATCCCTTACACCTCTACTTTCCTTGTAACGTTTCATTCTAGGTTTGATCGAGTCCCATTCTTCAGATGAAAATGTTATGCAGAAGTTGAGTTTTTCATATTTTTCGTCTAATTCATCAGTGCTTGAACTATTGTATTCTTTTTGTGATTCTATTTTACACCCAAATAAATTGTTTATGCTTATAAAAAAAATGTTGATTCCACAAAATATTAAGAAAATTTATATTTAAATTAAAATAGGGTAGGTATACATTGGTGACCCTATTTAACTTCTAACTGCTACTAAATTGAGTTACCTTAATATTATATGCTAATGCTAGTACTAAATTAAACCAAAATTAAAGACTTACAACGTTTTAACAAATAATTAATAACACATTAACACAAGCCGAATCCATTTTACAGTAACAAAATATACTAAATTACTACTATAAATTCTCATTTTTTTTTTTATTTTACGTAATTGAAATTAAATAGAAAATATATATACACTAAAAATACAAAGAATTTAAAAATTAAAATTTGATTTTGTGTATACTAATACAAACACTTTAAAAATACATATCTGGGTATTTAAAAATATTTAATTACCTACTCATATAGATATACAGCATTATACTCAAATACTTTACAAGATTGCTAAGGTCCTGTTTTTAATATATACAATTTAGTTAAAGCGATGATTCTGGTGATAGAACAGCAAGGTATAATATTAATAATAATAATATAGTAATATAGTTTTATAATATATTAATTTTGACTACTGGTTTTTACTTTTATTTTTATTAAATACCCAGTATAGCGGAAAATTGAAAGTATATTTAAGCGTTCATAAATCGTAAACGGATTACCTACTTGTACACAAATTAAATACTGTAACCGTTAAAATTATATTTATCAATATTATGTTTATTGGCTATTTTGAATTTTTTATTTTCTGTACAAAAAAATAAAAATAAAAAAGTTTATATTACTCGTTTAGTAGTTGCATGCAACTATTTAATTATTGACGGCCAGTCATTATGTGCTTACATCAATATGCACTGAGCGTATTATATTTTTAATATCAAAAATAGAAAAATATGACTATGAAATAATATTATGTCTCAAAAGTCCGCACCACCCTAATTATTTTAGAATAAAAATTATTATTTTTATATATGATTGGACTTGGAGGATTTTAGTGACAAGTATGTTACAATAATTAAGTTTTCATAAAATAAAACAATTATTACATTCGAAAATAATAATATATTGATATTATACATTACCTTCATATACGATATTAGATCCAGATACATCATTTTTTGATGGCACTAATTTTAATCCTAATTTACTTCCTATATCACATCGATTGAGTTTGACCCGCAGACGAATTGCACCAACTGTAGTAAAACCATGTGTACTTAATTCATTTACAATATTCTGCCATACTTTAGCTTGTGTACCCGGTATGCCTTTTAATCCAAAATATAGGATATAATTGTTAATTAATTATTAACAAATTAATTTAAAAAATTTTATCATTACTATTATTACATTATATATTATGCACCCAGTAAAAACTTCATTGATATTGAAAAAACTAACTGAAAAAAGCGGGTAAGTGGGTATCGCTCTGCTGTACATTAGGGGGGGATGGACCTCGGACTAGGGAAGGTTAAATTTGAATGCAATGATAGGTATCATTGTATACGAAAAACGATTCTGAACGGAGATGATTTGTCAGTCTAGGATATATTATATTTAAATTATATCATATATTCTATTTTGAAACAAATTCAAACATTTAAGTAAAAATTTTTCGAGATAAAGTAAAAGGAAGTAGTCAAGTAATTTTTTAAAAATAACAAAAATCGAAAATTATTTATTAGTTAAAAGTTATTTTACACGTGTATTTTTGATTTCAAATTAAAATTAAAACTTTAAACACACGTAAAATTTTTTAAATTGAACAATCCTTAAACTTTTTTATAATTATTCTAAGCTTAACTTATGGACAGCATAGTATTAAATTTTCAATTCTTAGCTTTTGATAGAAAAATATTTATAAATTTTTAACTACCAAATAGTGAAAAATATTCATGATTTTGACGAATTTTTGTCAATATTTGAACTTCAAATGCTAATAAAAAAAAATTGTGCCTATGTATTTTTATAATTTTTGAATGAGAGTTAGAACAAGTTATGTGGACCCTTCAATTAAATTTTCAAGTAATTTGTCCCACCTTAATTTTTTTTATCAACATTTATAAAAAAAAAATAAAAAAAATTTGAAAATTTCAATTGTCTATAAATAGCTCAAAAAAAGTCAAAATGTTTTGAAAATCAAATCACGTAAAGAAAATGGCAATCTAAATAACTGGTAAAATTTTCAAGTATTTACGACTTATACTGTTTGAATAACAACAAATATCAAAAATCGTTTGAGGCTAAACCGTTATTTAACGCGGTTTTGTAAAAATTTAAATTTCAAACACTCATAAAAATTTTTTGTCTTAGTCTGGTAGAGTTTTTTTTACAGATAATTGAAGAAAAATGTATGGAGAACCTTGTATCAAATTTTCAAAACTTAGTTATAAAAGAAAAAAATTTTACGAATTTTCAACCACAAAATTACTTGCCAATTTTCGCAATTTTGACATATTTCGTATAAATTCGAACTTTAAGCACTTATAAAAAAAAATTGTGACTAACGATTTCGGATTTTTTTTTATCACTTTAAGAACAACTTATAAGAAACCTTGTATTAAATTTTCAAAATTTTCTGGCCGGCCAAAAAATTTTTATCGTTATTTAAAAAAAAAATACTAAAAAAAATTAAAAATTTCAATTGTCTATAAATAGCTCAAAAAAAGTCAAAATTCTTTGAAAATTTACCTATGTATGGAGAACGCTAATATAAACATTTGGTGAAAGTTTCAAGTATTTTCATCTATTAGTTTTTGAGTTATAGCAAAATAAAAAATTCGATTTTGTCGAAAACTGGTTGTGCGTAAAAAATCCCGTTTTTCCGTCATTTTTTTTATGTTTTTCCCGACTCATTTAAAAAATATTGAAAAATTTTAACTTTTGACCCCCCAAAGTACCAACTAGATCCGATTTCCTTTTCAAAGAGGGGCTGAAGTCCAAAATCGAAGCATTTTTACTGCTCCAAATGTTGTCGTCAGACACAAAAATAAAAAATAAAAAAAATAAAAAAATAAAAAAAAAAAAAAAACACACATCATTGTAAAATCAATACATTCATCACTCCGTTCAGAATCTAAAACTATTTACAAATACTTATAAATGAATACAAAAAATAAAAAATAAATGTCATTATTATTATACATTACATTATATTATTATTATACACTCCATTTATTTAAAAATTAATTGTTATGAGTGTATCGTTATTTTATCGTTGAGGAAAAAAATAATTATATAATTAATAATTATTATTTCAAAATCTTATACATGCAGTCAATAAATGTCCAAAAATCACAAATAAAAATTGTAGTGCATACTTTTGCATATTTTGACGTTAGAGAATGTTTGCAAGCATATTTTTAAATTTAAAATGCATATAATTCGTTTTTCCCCGGGACTCAACCTACCTACTACCTTATTTTTTCCGGGACTCAACTTACCTACTACCTGTTTTTTCCTGGGACTCAATTTACCGAGTTTGGGTCATTTGGGACTCAATTTACCAAGCCCCGACAAAAGTGATATTTTAAAACTTTTGTTGGGATACTGGGACGCTTCATTTATGTACGGTAATTAGAAATATAGGTACAGGAATAAGTATAGGATCTCTAAGGTAAATTTGGTAATATTAAATGTGTAAATTATAATAATTAACAATTCAAGAAAGTATATTTTAAATTGCAGAATCAGTTTGTATCATCATCAAAAATCTTAATATATTTTAAATAATACATTTAATTGATTCAGTCTTTACTAAGTTAGTCTAATTATTAACTATTAAGTACCTAGTTATTGAAATTACACTATTTTTTTTTCCCCTATTTTTATGTGCAACAGCACACACACAGTGTGTAGTAGCAAATATATGAAAAAAGTTAGTTTAAAAAGTTTCTATACTAGTTACGAGTACAACCTTTAAAAGATATTTGTCTAGATATGCTAAAATAAAAAAAATGGTGAAGTGTGCAGTAGTAAAATTTACAAAAAATTGGGACTGTAAGTACTTACTTAAACCATTTTCCGCAACAATTTCTGTTCGGTATTTCATGATTACATCATTAATAATGTTGTTTGGAATATTTGGTTTTCTTCCCATTTTAATGTTCCATCACCAAAATATAATTCCAGAATACAAGCATAAAATTAAATGTACTAAATAATGTGAGAAGAATGAGTGGAAAAATAAACGTGACGCTGCCTCACTAAGCAATAATCTAAAGCTATTGCATAATAATATTATTTACGGGTCGATCTGTGAGTGTGTATGTGTGAATATTCGTATACATAGTATAAATGTATTACATAGATGAGACAAAATAATTATTTTGATCGTTCATCAAAATATTATTAGGTTCTAAAAATATCTTAATTTAATAATTTGAGATTACGCTATTTGTATATCATAATATATATATATATATATATAACTGTAGTAATTTCTTATCTCCCACGCAATACGAACGAGACAGTGAAATAATATCACGACGTCTGATGTATGACGGACGCTATCGATGGAGTCGTGTTCTCTCGCTGCCAACCAAGTCCGATACATTATCTGATTTTCATATTTACGTCGGCTAAAATATACTTTCGTCATCTATCTATTGAATTATGAAACTGATATGTTACTTTTAAATGTATTATAAAATACCAACGTTTTTTTCCGTCGCTGTGTTTTATTCCACAATTGTGTTTACTTTTAAATAAACAAATACCCTTTTGGAAACAGAACAGTAAATAGGTACTGAGATCACAAAAATATGTAAAATAGTTTAACAATCTACCAAGACTATTTAATATAGGAATAGATAATAATAATTGTATCTTAAGGGGAATCATAGAATACAAAGCTGGATTAAGGGTGAATTCTGGCCACTATACAGCATATGCTCTCAGGTTAAATGGAACTTGGGAGCATTATGATGATACAAAAGAAAAAATGTTAACTATAAACGGTAACAAACTAGTAAATATTGAATTTTTAATATACACTAAATAAAATAATTTTAAAATACAATGATTGTAAAAACATAAAAAATTAGAATAAAATTAAATAAAAAGTATTACAAAATAATACAAATTTTGTATTTTTTACGCCAAATTCAATAATTATATAAGTATTTAAAGAAGTTTGGAAACGGTCATTAGATTAATCGAAACTGATAAATGATAATATGCTATACTGAATGAGGTGATTTAATACTTTGCATAATAAATGTGTAGCAGTTATATTATATAGGTACTAAAATATATGTTAAAATTGTTTACAAAAATGAGCAATTGGTCCAGAGTTGATAATACGACTTTTAGAGGTGCGTGTGTCAGTGGCAGCGCCCGGATTTGAAGTTTGATTTTTTCGGAAATACTGTTAGGTTACAAATTTTGAAACCATGGTAACAAATAGTTACGAATCAATTACAAAAAAATAGAATTGGTCCAGAGTCGATAATCCTATTTTTTAAAGTTGCGGATGCCAGGACGACGTCGTTGCAGCACCCGGATTTGAAGTTTGATTTTTTCGGAAATACTGTTAGGTTACAAATTTTGAAACAGTGGTTACAAATAGTTACGAATCAGTTACAAAAAAATAGAATTGGTCCAGAGTCGATAATCCGATTTTTTAAAGTTGCGGGTGCCAGGACGACGTCGTTGCAGCACCCGGATTTGAAGTTTGATTTTTTTGGAAATACTGTTAGGTTACAAATTTTGAAACAGTGGTTACAAATGGTTACGAATCAATTACAAAAAAATAGAATTGGTCCAGAGTCGATAATCCGATTTTTTAAAGTTGCGGGTGCCAGGACGACGTCGTTGCAGCACCCGGATTTGAAGTTTGATTTTTTGAAATTACTTTTAGGTTACAAATTTCGAAACCGTGGTTACAAATGGTTACAAATAGGTTACAAAACAATGGAATTGGTCTGGACTTAAAATTTTGATTTACGGGTGCTAGAACGACTCACCTCATATAGTATATAGATAGTAAATAGATATTTGAAATAAAAAGTATACCTACATAAGTTTATGGATAACCAAACCTAATCAAAAGTTATTTGATAAATAATATTTTAAATACGTGAAGTTGAGATCATAATAATAAATTAATATTTGAAATACAATAATTGTTAATCGATTATATAATATTAATATTTAATTTGAATTTCATATAGTGAAATACAAATAAATAAGTGTTATATAATATTATACAATATCATGTACGTAATATGCATTCAATGACATTCATCACTTTTCAATGTCATACTACATATTTTATTGAATACTGTTACTTTTTTCAATATTTATTCAACATTACATAATACATTTTTCTAAATTTTACGTACAAGATATTATTTAATGATAATATTTAAATTTAAAACAATATATTCAAGGTGTATCATGTTATAAATTTCAACTATATTCATTCATATTATAATATCCTTCTCCTCGACTCATGGCATTTAATATTACGTGCCTAATACTTATTTTACCATCGTCAGTACTCGATTATTGCAATAGTTTTTTGTTTTTGTGATAATAAACAGTCATTTTCTTAATGATAGATTTAGGAAACATTGTTCAATATCATGTTTGAATAATTATCGACATTTACAATATTAAATATTTTGCTCAAACTAAACATCTAACGACATCTCGCGTTTCGAGTAGTAAACGAAATATGAGATACACTGGTACTATTATTAGGAAAATAAAATATCTACCAAATATAATATAATTGTGTTATTAAAACAATTTGAAAATCTGTTCAAAATTTAAAAAATTAAATGTTACCAATTTCATAAAGGAAATACCTAGGTAATGGTACTATCAGTGCTGTGTTAAGCTATGTTTCCGCCCCGGGGAAAATTAAGAAATGCCGCCCTTAAGTAAATTACAATGCAAACATTTGCCGCCCCGGGGCAATTGCCTCCCCTTGCTCCCCGTTAAACGCGGCTCTGGATACTATTTTCAAAAGCAACGTTAGTCATGGTATTTTAATTGCCATAATAATAATATAATATAATATTCTTTTTTACGAAAAAATATTCCAATTCCAATTATTTATAATATTCGGGCAGTACTTTTTTAGATTCTGAACGAAGTGATGAATGTATTGCATTTACTATGATGTGTGTTTTTTTTTTTTTTTTTTTTTGTGTCTGACTCCAACATTTGGAGCAGTAATAATGCTCCGATTTTTGACTTCAGCCCCTCTTTGAATAGGAAATTGAATCTAGTTGGTACTTTAGGGGGGTCAAAATTAAAATTTTCTAATACTTTTCAAAAAAATCGAGAAAAACAAAAAAAAAATGACAGAAAAATGTAAATTTTACGGAAAAACCACTTTTCGACAAAATCGATTTTTTGATTTTGCTGTAACTCAAAAACGAATTATTGTAAATACTTGAAATTTTCACCAAATGTTTATATTATGGTTATCTCTTTACAGTTAATTTTTCAAAATATTTTGACAATTTTTAAGCTACTAATAGACAATTGAAATTTTCGACTTTTCTAAGTTTTTTTTTCTTCAAATGCCGATAAAAATTTTTTGGGTGGCCAGAAAATCTTGAAAATTTAATACAAGGTTTCTTATAAGTTGTTCTTAAAGTGATAAAAAAAAATCCGAAATCGTTAGTCACAATTTTTTTTTATAAGTGTTTAAAGTTCGAATTTATACGAAATATGTCAAAATTTAAATTAACTTTCATACGCTCATAATGCGAATGTTGGCCATAGTAACCATAGTAACATAATATAAAAACTATACTATTTGTTTCAAAATAGAATATTTGACAATATTTAAATATAATATATCCTAAACTGACAAATCATCTTCGTTCAGAATCGTTTTTCGTATACAATGATACCTATCATTGCATTCAAATTTAACCTTCCATAGTCTGAGGTCCACCCCACCCCCTAATATACAGCAGAGCGATACCCACTTACCCGCTTTTTTTTATATTCTATATTAAATTCAAAATTTAAATGAACAAGTTTAATAATCTAAGGATTTAGTTTAAACTAATATAATAACTAATAAGATTAATAATTAAATTACAATAACTAAAACAAGAAATAAAAGTCATGACATTTATACAAAGGAAGATTTATTTAAGGAACATGTCAAACGGTAGTGACCGATGAAGATGAATATAGTTAGCATACATAGGTATTTTAATTGAATCATCATATAGCATACACCACACTTTTAAAACTAAAATAATTGTTCTCGGTATTCGATAACGTTGAAACGATATATTTTAACATATTAATATATTACACGATTTAAGATTTTAAGATAGCATCTTAAATCGTGTGAAAATTATACATATATATGTATTATATGAACATTAATTACTAGAAAATAAACTACGTGAACAAATCGTGTGCACGTGAAAATAATTTTAAATTGCCAATTAAACGTCAAAATATGATTATTTTTATTATAATACATAGGTATTTAAGAAGTTGTATTTCGCGATGAGTTGAATGGTATAAAAGTGAAACAATATCGTTTGTGATTTACTCTGTCGTATAATAGTATATAGGTACTATGTATAAATAAATTCGCACATACATACAAAACATATAATTATATTATATATATATAGTGTTTGTGTGAGTCTTGATCTCGTCAATTGTTCGAAATCCAAAAATGTTGCAGATGTCTGGGCCCGGGGCGAAGAGTGGCGTTGAGTCACATTACTTAGTGGTGTGTGATGTTTCTCGTCTATGTGTGTCCCTCCGACAGTACCCTCCTCCCACCGTTGGATGATTGATGATATCCTATCTTTATAGTCCCGTTCGAAGGAGATTGAAAAAAAAATATATTTACGTACGTACGCACACGCACTGTGCGTTACGATTTACAGTGAATCCCACCAAGTAGCAAAGGCCTACCACTCGCCGTTACAGATATTATGTATTATATGTGTGCCAGTGTTCGTGTGTGTGTGTGTGTGTGTGTGTGTGTGTGTGTGTGTGTTACTGTCAAGGGAGGACGTGGCATGCGAATGGATGCGTATTTATATATTATATATATACATAGATAGTGTGTTTGGGGTCCAAAGACACACCAAACGTTTTGTGGCTAATTGTTGCGATTTAGTGTCCCTGACGGTAATAAATTGATTTTGACAGATGGCTCAATTTACTATAATAATAATGTGCTCTATATTGTCGTTGCTGTTGATATATTATAAAAGTCTTTCCGTTTTGGTAAAACCATTGTTGCAATATCAATGTCTGTTGCATAGCTGCAAAATCTTTTGAGATCTATAGAAGCATAATTTTCGAGTGGTTATAATATATTATACTAGTATCTTTAATGGTTTTTGCTGTGTGTGTGTTTTATCTATAAATAATAATTAAAGTATATATTATAGTAATAAGTAATATAATCTTATATTATAAAACGTTAACTAATAAAGCATATAATCAATGGTTAGTTGTTAGTTAATACTTAATGTAATATGATAGGTAGAGGTTAAAATAGAGTGGATTATTTTGGTGGGAAGGGGTAGTACGCCCAACTGAATCTAAGTTCCTCAAAATATTCTCATAGTATAATAAATTTTCTTATGGCAATTATTATTGTCAATGCAGTTCCCTAATTGCGCCTATGCGACCTACCTGTATAATAATTATATTGAAATATTTTTGTTTTTTTCTCTTATTTTAACAAAAATCCGGAAATATGATGTTAATATCATAGATATGAATAAATAATGCTGTAAATATTAATGTATTAAAAAAATTAAAAAAATTAAATAATATTATAATATATTCATATACAATTACACATCAGCAACAAATGCATTCAATTAAACAATAAATTGTAAATTTTAATTTTTCTTCGTAAAATATTCTAATAATGAAATTTTAGTAGATAAACAATATTTATACAATATATATATAATGATTCACCAAGCCCCCATTTTACCCACAGTACTCTAATGGTAATTTAAATTTTTTCAATTAATAATGAATTTTTCAAATTCTGATTTTGAAATAAATTATACTAAAAACAGTTATCTGCTAAATATTTTACTGTTCAAAAAGGGAGTTGTCATTTGAAAAATAAAGGTATAATGATATAATGATAAAATTACGAAACTCGGCAAAATTAATTTTAAGACTATAATTAATATAAATATGATGAAAAAAAAAAAAATTTTTTTTTAATTTTCCAAAAGTCGGGTCTGAAACGGTTAAATGACGAATAATCTCAATCATTTTAAAATATGATCTTAAGGTAGGTATAATATAGTATATTTTAAGAATTCCCAAAACAGATTTTAAACAAATTGAACTTTAAAAAAAAGAGTTAGCATGCTTGTTGAATCACTCTATATAAAGTATAAACCGATCCTATGATTTTAAAGAAATAAATTCAATGTCATCTTTTGGATCATAATTAAGAAATACATAGTACCTATTTATTTATACATTAATAAGGTCTCTCAAACCCATTATCATATAATACCAGAACCAGATAGAACATATTTTACACAACTCGCCTAAAAATAATGACATTTTTCAGAGTATCAAAAAACTATAGTCCAAATACGTTATGGCCTTGTGATCTTGTGATTAGTAGCTTATTAATTATTGTATTTATCTAAGTCACATATTTTTATATTATAATACTAATAAAATATATAAATAGTTTATAATAATTAAAAAAAACAATTTAGATGATGATTAATCCATATAAATTAGTACCTAGATAGAAGTAGAGTATAGCATTGTTTTATCTAAATTTTATCAATAGCTTTATAATCCTATAATTCATATTACATAAACAAATATACAATTATAATAATTCTATACATTTATAGTAATGGACTACAACATGCCTTACTCAATAACTTAATTGTCTTACATTTGTTATTAGTTATCAATGTTACATATATAACGTATAAACTTTACTTTTACTCATTAACACATCTCATATGAGATTCGAGAGCGTTTATATATTTTAAGTTAAATGTATTTTACAGTAGTTTGTCGAGCTGCACAATAATAATTAACAATTATCTATTATGAATACAGTTACAATTTATAATTAATTTTGATAACACAGAAAGAATCACCATCGTAAAATAATCGTCGTAATAACTTCGCTGTATTACATTATTAATGTTATAGGTATTATTATTCCTTACATTCTTGTAATTTTATTATTTCGGTCATTAGTCGCCAACTTACTAAACATCATCGTCTGCGGCACACCAATGCTCCAACAAACAGCCGGTAGATGGCGTTTACAAGCTAAGTCGTTTACCGACGTAATTTTATTACCATAACTGGTCGTTTTAAGCGCACCATTCTGAACGATTCTTACGATCGGCTTTCGAGATGACATTAAAAGCTTGCATTGGTAATGGCCGTATGCCTGTATGTGTACTGACCTGACAGATTTACGTTTGAAATTGGGAATACGAGGTGTGATTAACACTCACTTACTACATGGTATCGAACCTGTGCAATCGTATCTAATGAATTGATCAAAATTTTTTTCACAAATCCGGTTCCCTTTCAAATCGAAAAAATCTTTCGCCTTATACTAAAGATTACCGTGGAGGGGAACATTCCAAGGAGTCTAGAATGTAAATTTTTTAAACGTCTGACTTAATGGTCGGGCCCATATCTAATATTTTATTGGTGCTACGTATCTATTTTCAACATTTAACTACCAGTTAAATTTGGACATTTTTATTGATTTTAAGATCCAACAAAAAAATAATGTAATATTAATATCATTACGAATTGAGTGAAGAAAAAACCAAACAATCCAATAAAGATTATGAAACATATTTCAAATATATAAAGTTATTGATGATTGCCTTTACAACTCTATCATGGAGAATAGCAGAATATTACACTAAAAAGATAATTTAAGATTTTTAATTGTACATAGAGAAATATACTCACTTAATACATAAATTATAAATATATTATAGTAGTATTGTACACTTATAGTACAGTATAATAATAATATTTTTTTATAAATTTTAATAAATGTTAAATAATACCAATTACCTATAATGTACGAATATATTATATAACCAATTTTTTCTTATAGTTCATATTATTTTGTAATTCCTCATAAATGTTCACTATATCGAGGTTTTGCTGTAATACCATTATAATATTATATTGTGTAGACTGTAGATTGAAAAGATGCTCAAAAGTAATACCTGCAGTAAGTAATATATATACATTATATATATAAGTATATAAAATCATAATTTTTTTAAATAATGAGTTAACCATACGTAAACACTTATATATTGATCTGGGTTGATCTCATAACCGTAAATTTATAATATTACTCAATATATTGACAATATTCAACAGTGTTATAGTATTTTTGGCTGGCAAATGACTGTTGAGAAACGGACTATTTAAATTATCTATGATAATTTATTTACCAAGAAAAATCGTAAATTGTTATGACTAAATGATTCGTATTAATTAATTTATGATTACAGTTTATAAAATAGTTACTGTGTGTACACACTACACATATTACTCATATCATTGATTTAAATATAATTTCAATGTTATAATTGTTCACGGGTTTTTTTATGTAAAAAATATGTTATATATTCCAACTACCTAGTATTTGTATTTCAAGCATTGACGCAAAATATGATAACACAGATAAACAACAAAATAAACTATTAAGTAAAGAAGTCTAAAATTAAATACTTTTAAAGATAATTTTGTTTAAAAATGTAATAATGTTTTCGATTCTAAGCGAATTTAGGATTAAAATGACAAGTTTTATTATTGTATCTGTAGTCGCCTTTTAGTAAAAGTGTTTCAATCCTCTACCTACTACAATATTTGATCAGTTATCTGCAGATAGAAAAACTTATCTAGTTGGTATTTTGAATTAAACAATTTTACAGTACTAATCTTAATAATTGTGAAAAACAAAAATTTAGAAATAGCAATTTTTAGGTAAAGCCAATTATTGACAAATCGATTTTGTTATTTTGGCCTTTTGGGTGATAAGCCGGTTTCGCCAAAAGTGTACCTTTTCCTTTTCCGCCAATACTCATTTCAATAAAAATAATTTCTATAGATACTATTTAATCAGTACAATAAGTACACAAAGTTTTTTTTAAAGCCTAGGTATATGATTTTGTAAAAAGGTGTAAGTATTACAAATTTTAATAAAATAATTTTTGTATTATTATTGTGTTATAAGTAGGGTGACCAGACGTCCCGTTTAAAACGGGATTGTCCCTTTTTTGATCATCGTGTCCCGTTGTCCCGACAAACTTCGAACGGGACGCTTTTTGTCCCGTTTTTAGAAGATGGTCCCATTTTAATCCCGTTTTTTACAAATTATTACATTATATTTTTAAAATAAATCGATCTATGAAACAAATCTAAAATAGTTTTATAACCAAATTTATAAATAACAGAAAGCAGTTTTCGTAAAACAAGAATCTAATAAGTAATTAAATTAGCGGTAGTGTTTAATAATAAAAAGAAAATTTTCCTAACTAATTATTTAAAAAAATTGTATTAGTTTTTAAATGCAACATTATGGTGTTAATTAATGATAATAAAAAAAATATTAATTATTTAATATAGGTTAATTAACTCAAAAAAGTAAAATAACAATATTAATTTTTTAGTGGGGGGGGGGGGTAGCAACTGTCCCGTTTTTTTATTTTTTAAAAATGGTCACCCTAGTTATAAGAATAATTAAGCAATAATAATAATAATAAACCACGAAGTAACTTTTATTCGATACATATTTGTTGTTACGTCCGTGATTTGTTCGTATAATTTATTAACGAATGGCCATTGACACATACAAAAAAACGTTTTCCAAATGTTTATATTACGATTTTCTAAACATAGCATATTGATATTATATGTATTTTTCAAAATATTTTAATTCTTTGTTAGCTAATTTTAGACTGTAATTTTGTACTTTGTTAAGATATTTCAAGAGCACGATTTTTTTTTAATTTTAAATTTTGAAATATTATTTGTGTTTTATTATGTACCCATGATAATCTAATATTGATTTCACCTTCCCATGACGTATAGATAGCGCTGCATATTTCGTTTTGTATAAATTCTCGTTTCGTGTTTCATCCGACGACATCATAGTAATATTATTTAATTCTTTTGTGTCCTTCGACTTTTATTTTGCCCTTCAACTTTGCGCACTGGACATTTGAAAGGCACTGATGGACTGATGTTACGCGTCGATTTGATGGCGCAACTGACAACTATTGAAGTTGTCTGTTGTAATAATTTTAATAATATTATCTAACAATTATATTATTTATTATTGCCAATTAAATGCATACAATTTATTCGTCGTTATGAACTCAACATTTCATGCCAGTGCTTTTACAGTGTTACACGTTTCGCAAACATTTTGATTTACACGTATTTATACTCTAATTGGTGTTTGGATTTATACATATCATGGGTTCGATGGAAGTAATAATATTAATAATAAAAATAATAATAGTATGTAGAATGTAGTATGTACGAAATAGTAAGAATATAAAATATAATAATATGTATGTACCTACTGTGAAATACTGATTAATTTTAAACCAGAATATTGACATTGAACGCGAGTCGATCGATATTCACGAATATTCGCGATAATTATTTGGCGGAGTAGCGTAAGGCGCGCGCACAGTTTCAACTTTCAAACATATCTATTGGTCATTGATTAATATTATTTTTATTTTTATTTACTCTGATAGGTAATAATAATTAAATCCCCGAAATGTTAAGGCGTAATTATAAAGTCACAAAATAACATTTCTACCCGGAGCTATACGTTAAATGGGTCGGATTATGTTTTTAGTTTTTTGGACGTTGTAGGACTACTATAATATTTATATAGATAATATTATAATATCATGTACCTATATTATGCATTTGTTTTAATATTTTATTTTGGCAATAGTAGACGAATATAATATATTTTAAAAATGTGACTAACATAAGTCATTGTTCTTATACGCATACATATTCGGGAACTACGAAATAGTTAAATAAATAAGTAGATAGATAATTAACTATTTTTAATAATGTATTTATAATACGTTCCGATATAGTATTTTTATTTCTTTTTTCAAAAAAATACTTGACAATTTTAATTTAATTTGACACCATAGTATGTAATTCTATTTTATTAATAAGACCGTGAGTAAATGTGTTTGTATTTAAAATAATTAAGTGTGATGTATACCTTGACTATATTTAATGTCTTGCAAAATTATAAGATTACACATATTATTATATTATTAAGTGATCATAATTATTATCGATTTTATACGTCTACTATAGTAATAATATATAAATAAAAAGTAGAATATCTACTATTATAATTTAAAATCTGACAAATACAGATATTACCATATTGGTGTATTTTCATTTTCATTTTCATTTATCACACATATTACGCATATGTTGTACCTAACGATTACATACATTAACGTGCAAATGTAAAGTATGTTTAACATTAGCCATTAGTTATAATGATATGTCAAACACACATAATTGCAGTGTTATTATATTATATGTTATTATTTGGTCAAATGAAAATTGCGTCAGATATCTGCCATTATACCAGGCTCGCGTATCTATAGATTTTTCACAAAATAATTTACATATAAATAGTAAGTAATAAACATTTTTTGGTTAACCTAACTAAGTTAATCGTGTTCTTACTGTAGACCATACATTTTTTCCATTGGGACTTTTCGTTGGCTCTATTGAATTATAGACGCTAGAGGTGTAGACACCTCGAATAATGCAATGTCTCTTACCAGCGATAAGCCCGGCGGGGCCGCATATAAACAAGGAATGTTTTCATATGGAACCGTATTTTTCAGGAAAATAATTATCCAGACTAAATTTCTCGTAGGGAAAGATACTTCAAAAGAATGGTTTAATAAAGGAATGATATTTGCAAGGATTAATATATTCTTGGAACGATATTTTTCTAAACAGTCTTATCTTAGGAAAATATAAAACAGTAAATTTTTTAATTTACACGGAACCGTATTTTTCAGGAATGGTATAAATTAGGAAAATATCGCTCAGGACTGTATAAATCGAGACGATATTTTTGAGTATATTATACACGTGGATCCGTATTAATCTAAAATAGTATTAATCGAAAAAATAAATCATAGAACTGGGATGGGATAGGACAGTTATTTATAGGAAAATATTCACGAGGAATAGTATTAAAAAGAAATATTATTTTCTAAGAAAAATACGGAAAGAGATTAAAATATAGTTAAAACTTATTTACTTATATGGAATTATTAAGTGATAAGCACTTGTCCGAAAAATGATAAGAGTGGTAGGGTAATATGCGTGGTTATACTGTGGTTACCTAGTGATCCACTTGAGGTGGTGTTGCATAGCAAGTCAAGGGATATTTTCGTTTTTTTTGTCCGAGTGAGTGCAGCGAGCGAGTGGCGACGTGGGCATCCGTATTTTTCTTATAAAATAATATTTCTTTTCAATGCTATTCCTCATGAATATTTTCCTATAAATAACTGTTCTGTCCCATCCAGTCCTATGCTTTATTTTCTCGATTAATACGGTTTTAAATTAGTACAGATCCACATGTATAATAAACTCAAAAATGTCGTCCCGATGTATACAGTCCTGGGCGACATTTTCTTAATTTATACCATTCCTGAAAAATACGGTTCCGTGTTTTTAATTTACTGTTTTATATTTTCCTTAGATAAGACTGTTTAGAAAAATATCATTCCAAGAATATATTATTGATCCTTGCAAATACAATTCCTTTACTATATAATTTCTTTGATATACCGTTCCATGAAAATACCAATCCCGGATTTTTTTTTCCATCTGTATATTTTCCTGATTCATATAGCCCTCCGAGCCCAGCCAAGCCTACCCGGTAAAAGCTGCTTGTATTAATATTACTAGACTTTCTTGTCCTGCAGCAGTCAAATGTTTAAATTTTCGATAACCATTGTCATTGTAATAATGCAATTTTTACAATGTTACTGTATTGGACCAGTAAACAATTTTATTTTACATTCGTATACGAGTACGTTGACCTACGTTGATCGAAAAAAAAATTAAATCGGTAGCCGACCGGACCATGAACGGCCTAACCCTCCACATTTACGATGACAATGGTCGCGTAGGTACGTATTTTTCTAACGGTTGCGGGTACATTATATATGTAGTATAATATTTATTGTACTATATTCCAACAACCCCTTTTACTCTTTTTTTTACACAATTCTTCGTGAGTGATTTTATAATATCGTATATTATTATTATTATTATTATTATTATATAAACGATTTCGTGCTCGTCGCTCCCTCGCACGCCTTGCATCGTACAATACCTACGCGTATTGTATACTTACTGCTTAGCGCGACATATTTAATAAACCACATATTATATAGGTATATATATGTAAGTAGTTACTAGTTACGCAAACATATACATAGTGTTCCGTAAATAAAAGCGCAAGCAATTCGTGTGACCATGGTAAAATCGATATGATTTTCCGACATAAAATATTAAATCAAAAATAACGCCATCGGCTATTCCTCTCCCTCTCTCTGTCGCTAGTAACAGATTACTGTCGTATTGCAGCTGCTACTGTGTTTTTACTATATAAAATTGGCCGAGTTTTTATATTTTAGAAAAGTCTTTAACGTTACTATACTAAATACTCTAACACGGATTTCACCGCGAGGTTATGTACTTCGTAAAGTATAATGTCAATCTACGAAATATATTTTGAAAATTTTGGTTTTATTGGTAGTATAATATTATATATTTGTACTTCTGTAGATGTACCTACGTTGTCGACCTGTAAATCAATCATTTATATACATAATTACATTAAAATATATTGGACAACATATTGATATTTCAGTAAATATACATACATAATACATTATATACTTTACGAAAAGAAAAAGCAACCCCGCAAAGATTTAATAGCATTTCTTTTTATATCATCTTCATTATTTCAAACGTTTTTCTTCTGTGCATATATTTTTATGTGCCATTTTTAATCGTGAACGGGTATAACATGCAAATGTTTTTTATTTTTAACAGCTAAAGTTTTCGCTTCTCTACTCTGACCTAAACACACACACACATACATAAAAAGTGAGGAGACGAGTCCACCTCGACGATGGCGTTTCCCCGCGCCGAGACTTTTGCATTTTATAGATTAAACCGACTGCGGCGTGTGTGCGTGCGCGTGGCCGAGGGTGGCGTCGCGCCCCTTCCCGTACATTATTAGCTGCCGCAGCAGCAGCCCTTCGCAGCGGTGCGCACAGCATCGGAGGCCCGGCAGAAGGACCACGACTCTCGGAGAACCCTCACGTCGGCCGTGGACCGCACACTGTACGTATCACATTCGATCATTTGCTGTTAGTAAGTATAATAATATGTCGATATAATACTATGCCTTTATTAAAACTATTATAAATCATCTTTTTCTTACGGAATTACTGTGTTAAAATGTACGTATTATAATGCAACGATTATAGCCATTATATTATTATTATTCTATTCACATTTGTATATTTTATCAGTGATACTGCGCATCGCGGAAACTACATTACGGGCCTCTATATTACACGCGCGTTAATATATATTATTATAATTAAAATATATAATGTAATATTATATATATATTGTTATTTGCTTTTCTTTGTCATACGCACCTATTTATTTGTAGTATGTACCTCGTTCGCTCACTAAAATCGCGCATTCGCGCAACACGCGTGGTGTGTTATTTATATACGTAATGTAAACTTCCGTTTTTTGTAAATGTAAGATATTCGTTTAAGACGAGTCCGTGCAGAGGAGCTTTGAGTAGATCTCCGTATTGGGATGTTATTATACTACATAAAATATGTTTATTTCTTTCCGATTTAAGTATCGCATATTATATAAGTAATGCCATTATTTTAACGGTCATGTCCCGGTTTTCGTCTGGGAGACAAATATGTACGGTAGTTTTTTCCGCGTTTTGTGTTTTCATAATATGTACATATTTTGTTTTCGATTTTCGCATCGTATATTTACAAAGCAGCAGCCGCCGCCGCTGAGTTCCGGTCTCGTCCCCCACCGCGACACGTTCTCTACGCAACTCTCGCCCTTTGCCCACGCCCCGGACTCAGCAGCAGCATCAGCAGCCGTGATCAATACACGTCGGCCGCCGCACCGAGATTCGCAGCACCCACTGCCACCACCATCACCACCACCACCCTGCTAGCTCCACTAATCGGGCGGCCTCCCTTCGGCCAAGGTCAGAGGTGCGTTCGCTTTATATCTCCCGACGTGTTCGAACGCCCCAAGTGCGCCGTTTCGTTTCCGGTGCAGACTTGTCGTAATATAATATATTTATACAAGCCGGGCTTACTTATGACGAATAAAATTTTGTTCTCTTGCCATCCATACTAGGTTAAGTAATTTATAGACACAGACTATTATTATTATTATTATCGTTTTCCAGTCATTTACAGTTCGCTCATCGTCGCCCGCCGTGGTCCATGTGCAAGTATCCGGTCACGTCAGAAATGTAACGCATCCGTGATCTACCCTGTAGATCCGGGCTTTTGTAGAATAATCGATACGTTCAGAAGCTCGTCTCTACAGGTATCTTACGGATGGAAGTTTACCCCGACCCGCGGCGGCACCATACATCGAACGGACGGAAGCCACGACGCCTGATGATAGTATAGTACCTACCTATACAATATATTATATTATTAGTTAATTTTGAGCCTTAACCCGTCGTTGCATCCTCCGCCGACGTCAACGAACGAGTATAAAGGTTTTCGATGCACGTATGGTTTAGCTGTCGCGGCGTCTCCTCTGCGCTCGTCAGTCGTCATTCATCATCCGTTCGAAATTATAATACTTAATATTTTTACTCATTTTTTTACATTTTGTATAATTTCCGCATCATTTCTTCTATTTAAAATAAAACAAGTGTCAATATTCCATCCTTGCCATGGCCGCGGATCAATCGGTTATTTATGGCCACTGTATAGGTTATTAACATATTATTATAATACATAATATATATAGGTACGTCGTATGTACAAACATAAATAATATGGTACACCATACATTATTGAATACTCGGTTAGGTTAGCTTAATATCTTTCGTTATTTAACAATGTTTTGTTATTTATTTTTTTATGGTTGTAGTTATATACCTATATAGTCGTATATATTATATATATATGAGTTTGTCACAATTAAACATTATTGAATATTATTGTTATAGTAATGGTGACATTAGTTTATAATCCATATATCAAGGTGCTTGTATGTATGTTTAATATATTATAACAATTAACAATAATTGTATTTTGTATAACAAGACATTTATCTACAAAAATTGTTCATTTTTTGTGTTTTTATATCATCACAATATTATTTTGTTATAGACATATAGACTAAAATCTAGAATAAGAAAAAAAAAATATATGTTCACATACCTAATATACATACCAGTAAGTACTAAGTTAAATTATTGTGTATTGCCTTAAATAGTTCTAAATATATTTTTAGTGATACAAGTTTTTAACATTTTTAATTTTTATGTATATTCATTTATTTTATTTTTAAATAAATTTTGTTTTAACTTTTCAGTATAATAAATAATTAAACTTTATTTTTGCATACACAATTAATTATTTATTTGTAACAATAATTTTATTTTTAACTATTATTTTTGGAAAAATATCAAATAATAATAGAAATTAGAAATATGTACAAAACTCTTATGGCCATATAATTAAAAGTATTATTTTAAATAGTTTTGTTTATTTATATTTAATAAATATATAGTTAAAATGTATAGTATTTATAAATTATAATTTGTGTTCGATACCTACACTTTTTGAGTTAAGTAATAGATTTATATAAATTTACATATAATTTTTTTATAATTCATATTCAGTAATATTATTATGGCAACAACTCACTTTCTCTATATCGAATCCTGTAAGGCTGTAAATGACAATTGGACTTGTTTTTAACTAATTATGTTTTTTTCTTGGATTCAAGTATTGATCTTATCATACTACAGTATAGCCTATATAGGCAGTTGTGAGTCAATTAACGTGAGGTATGTATACATTTCACATTAAACTTATATTTTATATATAATTGTATGGTATGATATACTACACTTTATAAGTGTAAGGAAGAATCTACCTGGACTAAAGTCTTATTATCTAGTATTAGCCATTTTTAGTTATATTAACTTTAATTTTACTTATTTTATTATTTTTACATTATAACAATGATAGGTATATATAATTATTTCCATTATGTGCCAATTGTCTTATCCCCTTAGCATTACACGACGTATTAATTAATTTATTATTTAAAAAACCTGAGGTATTATATTAGTTAATCATTTTTATTGTGGTATATCTCTGTTAAGGCATAATAATTCACATACATACAAAGCGTTCATATTTTTTTACACTATTAATATTTACGATTAATTATTTGTTAGCAAATTACGCATCAACTTTAGTAAGTATGCCAAGTATGTTATATCTTATTTAAATAAACCTAATAGTTCAATTACATTTGATCTATGTAGAATTAATTTATTAATAATCAAACTAATTTTTATCAATAATATAGGTATAAACTATAAAGTTAAACAAAATGATAATGATAATGATAGTATATACTATATATAT
Organism: Schizaphis graminum; assembly: GCA_020882235.1. Taxonomy (NCBI): domain Eukaryota; kingdom Metazoa; phylum Arthropoda; class Insecta; order Hemiptera; family Aphididae; genus Schizaphis; species Schizaphis graminum. The sequence continues at coordinate 55,362,801 of CM037032.1, forward strand.
TTGTATTATATTTAAATAGTACAATCAATGTTGGATGGTGGCGTTTATTTTAGCGCACACTTTTGTAGTACATGTATTATATTATTATTCACATTATAACTTAAATCTTTGTTAAACTTTTTTCATATATTTTTTAAAATCAATATTCTTGACTTGACTAATATTAATTTTGTATCTTTTTGTACAAATATCGGAAAAAAATATTAAAAATATGATACACAGATCGGAAGTTAGACTGTGAAGCATAATTGAAAATTTAAAGAACTAAACGTACTATATAAGTTAATACCTAAGTACAAAAATTTCAAATTTAAAAACGATCACAACCCAGAAAATTCTTGGAGTTATATTTTATTTCAACATATATTTTCTGTGTATACAAATATTTATCAACTCATTATTGGTATTAATACAGTCTTATAAATTATTATAATCTTTAATCTAACCTAACCAGTTGGTAAAGCTGAGAACTTGAGTAAGCAATTTACAATATTTGCTTACAAACAAAGAACAATTTCAGTATTTCACACAATTCGATTTTAAGGAGCATTATATAGGCAACTTATTTGTTATTATTAATTTTCCATAACAAAATAATACTTGTGGTCGTCGTACAAATTCGTAGACTTGAGTCAATCAATTTTAAATTGAACTTTATAAGCCGTGTTCTTACTTTGGATCTGTGTTATGTTCCATAATACTTTTGTTATTATTTGGTAAATACTCGTAAAATGATCCCACGAAAGACATTAGGTAGGTAGCTATCAAGAAGTATCTATGTATTGGCGTAACTAGGGGGGTCTAGAGGAACTTAGTCCCTTGTATTTGTATTAAGCCTCGTATAAGATTTTACTTTTTACCCTCAATCAGCCATCAAATTAATTTTAATTTTGGTTTTCTAGGACTCTAGTCCTTGTAACAGGGTCCGGCAAAAAACCTCCCATATTTTAAGAGGCAGTTGTAAATAAACAAACAAACAAATAGAAAAAATTCTTTTATTTTTTTCTAATAAATATTATGCCACTTTTAATTATTTATTTTAAACATTATATCGCTAAGTGGTATCCTCCATTGTTAACACATTCATGAAGTCTTTCCCGATATTTTTCCATAACTTTTCGTGTCATTGCTGGTGTAATGAAGGCCAATCCCTGATTATTGGCTCCTTAAGTGCTTGTAGGGCTGTGGAATGATGATCGTATACTGTGCATTTAAATATCTCCAAAGAACGTAATCATAGCCCACAGAGTAATCACGTTAAAAATTTTTTTTAAATCAAGTTTTACTTTCGTTATTTTTTGTTGGTTTTTATTTCGTTTTTTTTTTGTTTTTATTTTTGTTCCTTGCCATTACATCTAATAAAAATGGCACGTAGGTATACCACTATCCATCGATACCCTCTTCACTGTTGTACCACCACCACAACACACATAGCGCTATTTTTAAATAAGGGAGGTTTTTTTTGCCGGACCCTGTAAATGGAATCTATATAAAATTTATGTGATCTTGAATGGTTGCGACCGATTGTAAATTATCCACCACACGTATAATTAATATTATTTTATGTTATGATTAGAATACGGATTTGAATGCAAATAGCATTTCTTTCTGAATATCCCAGGGTACATTGCGTTCCAAGCACAAAATTCATTTCATCATACATCAAGGAATTAAAAATTATAACATTAATTTTATTTTCATCCAAGAGCAAAATATATGTATATTATAAAATATATCATTTTTAATTTATACAAAACTACATTTATAATAATATATTATAGTTAGTATAACTCATAAAAATATAATGGAAATGAACAAACGAGTGTTAATTAAACACAAAAATATTTTATATATTTGAAGTCTTAAATAAAGTCCCCCCTGCAATAAAACCAAAAATATAAAACAATTAATATTAACTGTAGTATTATAAAGTTTTGTTTAAAGTATATTATTATTATATTTATCAACGTTAAATTATTATCTAAAAAGTCTTATTTATCGATAAATATTATCAATTTGGTAAATATCATTTTATTTAAAAAAAAAAAAATGTAATAATGTAAATATACGATGTATTTAATTTTATTACCTATGTCAATATACCCAAGGTGAATGTACGTTTCATACAAATAATAATATTGGCATTAAAAAAATCTTCGTTTGCCGTGTGGAGAACTCACTAAAACTTATTTTCATCAATGTAATATATTATATATATATTAGTGTTAGTAAATATTAAAACATTTCAAATTATCAAATATATAATTATTAGATTCGATGTTCAACAATAAATCGTTCAAGGTTTATTGATACGTTTATTCTATATCACAGAGTTTTGGCAATATTTTATGTAATTCTGTACAAAGTACGATGTATTAAATAAATACACATTAGATATAAGTACAATTATCGAACAAATAAAAATGGCTTTATTTTAAGACTAAAATGAATAAGTTATAACTAATTAAGTTCAGTCAGTTGTCAGTGGAGCCAGTGGAGGTAGCAGTAATCAGTGGTCAAACATTTTATCAGAACATCTGAAGTATAGGTAAATACTAAATTGTTATTTATTATTTTAAATATATACACTAATAGTGGTTATTCCTATAAAGCTATAATTTATGGTATTTAAAGCTATGTAATAAACTGTATAAGCTGTAATATTTTGTTTTTTTAAATGCTACGGCAAACTTTTAGTACACTGAACTACTGGAGTACTAGACATACTTTGTAGGATGTTGTTACTTTCGTTTGAAAAATGTGAGAAAAATATAACTTTGTGTGATCATGAGTCTGGACCACAAGGATGTTTGAGCTTCGCAGTATACTAGTTGAACATAACTAGGCTTGTTATATATGTGACATGTTATATTATGTACCTAAGGCTAAGTAATATTAATTGGAATATTTACTCTTTGAGGTGTATTTTCCATGCAAACTATGAAAATATTTTAAAATTCGACCCTGTCGTAATGAAAGTCTATGTAAATTAAATCAATGTCAGCTATAAATAAAACAAATAGTTTGATTCCCAAGCGAAAAAAATCGCAACAAGTATTTATGTATTAATAATTGAACGATATGAAGATAAGGTTAAATTATCGATTTTAATCAAACATTTAATAAAGATAATTTTTTGAAAATATTCAACATTAAAGAACATTTTTTCGCAATAGTCCTCCGTTCAGGATTGTTTATCATTGAATTCAAATTTTACACGTTTTTACTGATTTTAATGATCTACCATTTACTCTATGACAAATGACAATGTAGTACGCCTATACTGCCTATTATAGTAATCATTTATTTATTTTAACAGAATAATGGGTCGCACTACTTGTAACGAGCATACTCGTACAGGGGCCTATGAAGACTTATCTAAGAAATATCTTTTATTTGATACTTACATAGCCCTTGGTAAATAAAGATTAAAAACTATACTTTATGGACTATGATGAATCTTTTAATCTATAGTTTGTAAAATTATTTACTTTTGTGGATGATAACAAACAGGGCCAGATTAAGATATTTTGCGCCCCGGGGCAAACCTACCTAAAATTAAGAACTACTTTTTTATAAACATAACATTGTTTTACTATAATTTGGCATTTATTAAATAATATATGACTGTAGTTATTACTTTATACTTGTAATTCAGATATCGGTAAATTCGTGGAAACGCGTATGTGAGTTTGCACGCCATGTATACACTGTCGTAATCGCTAATAGTTTTTTCACTCTAAATGGTACCTACAATATTTCAAAACTTATTTGCGTCTTTAAAATCTTGCGCCCAGGGGCAGGTGCCCCCTCTGCCCCCCTTTAATCCGGCTCTGATAAAAAATTATTTGGTAAAATTAAATTAGTAAATGATTCGTAAGTACTTATTGAAAAATAATATAAAATACGCAGTTGAGGAATGGTGTTTAGAAAATGATATGCACTTAAATACTTAATACTTAAACTAATTTAAATGTTATATCATTTAATTGTATTGTATAAAATATCAATACCTAGTGTATCCCATATTTCCATCCCTAAATAGTATACCTATACAATATCAAACTTTGAATTAGGTACCGGTCGCTACGACGTTACTCATATTAGGATTTTGATGTCATATTTGAGTCTTATTTAGGTAATTATTAAAATACACATTATTACAATTTTCAATAAAGCTGCAAATCATTTAGGTTTAATTATATCTATATGATTTATATGTCATTGTAATAATTTCAATAATATGTATACTTTAAAAACCCTTTATTGCTTTCTCGTTCGGTCATTTTCGATTATAATAAAATTCTTTTCTTTGGTCTCCTCATAAACTTAATTTAAATCACGATATAGAAACCATACAAAATTGATTTTTACGATTTGTATCTTTTAATTGTTATATTTATAGAGCTTCACACGCATCGTATGTGGTATGTACATTTACTAAATTGTTTAAATTTGGACTCTTTAGAAATATATCGTAATAAATTAATAAATAATATTTTTGTTTAAGCTCCTTAATAACTAACTTTATAGATAATTCTGTACTATTGAACTATTATCAATAGTTAATTTTAAGATAAATTAAGAAACTACTACTAACTTATTTTACACATTTTTTACTTCTATTAACTTACTACTTAGTGTCAAACTCGGCAATAAATTGCATAGGTACCTATTGAAATTAGCTAATAAGTATAACATAGATCCATTTGTAATAAGTAATAAGTAATAACATACATAAATTTAAAAGTAGTGTTAAGTTAGAAGTTAAATAGTTTATTGTGTATATTTTATATTATAGTATGATTGTTATTGGACCTAACAGTCCGTATAAAATGTATAAGATGAAATAAAATAAAATATTATGATTGACAAACAATAAAAATTAAATAATGAGATAACATTAATATTAGTAATTAAAATTATAAAAGTATTTCATTAGGTACACAGTTTGTTGCATTAAACACTATTATTTATAATATTATATTAATGTAGTTGGATTGGTACTATTAAATTTGAAATATTGCAAAATATTAGTTAAAAGCCTCTAGGGAGTATCTATTCCCCTCATCATCCCTTAATTACGCCCCTGCTATGGAATGTAATGAAATATTAAACTGTGCGTCTATCATCATCATATTACGATGAGTACCTATAATATCAATACCGCATATTAAGTTAATACTAAGTCTGTAATAATTTAGATTTTCGCTCCAAATGCATAGACCAAAAAATCGTAGGGCTAGATTCATTCAAGAGTTTTATTTCATGCGTAGGATGAATAATATGTACCAATGTATCCCGGTTAGGGTTCGAACTGAATGTCGACACGCAGTGGCGAATTAACCACTAGGCTCGTGGACTCACAAGCCTAGGGAGGCAACTGCAGGTAGAGGGCGGCAAATTTGTTATGTTATTTTATTTTTATTCTCAAAACAATGAACAAAAAAAAAAAATTGAACCATTACTATTTTTCACTCCCGGGGCGACCAACTTGATTACCCATCATTTTTCGATGTTAGCCCATTTAAACTACGATCATTGGATAGTATTAAAAAAAGGGGGGCTGTAAACACTGAGCGTGCCTCGGGGCGCAGTAAAGATTAATCTGCCACTGTCGACACGTTGATAACGTACGTATTACAAGAATAGATGTGTAATAATGTAAGTACCTATTAACCCTGATAGTGTTTGACGCGTGACGTACAACTTCGATTACAGAAATAATTATACGGTAATAATCTTCAAATCTTACGCGCAACTGACGTCACGGTGATCGAGTATTTGAGCGACATATTATATATTTTCAGTGAAAGGCACTTTCTTTATTTCGAAGTACTGCAACGGTCAGTGAAATGTTGCACATCGCTTCGCTGTACGCGTAGATAATATTTGTATCGTGTATAATATATATATATAATATAATATATATGTATACACTTATTATCAAAGACTGTACACCGTTGGCTTATCAGTTATTTTATTATTATACAAATATAAATATTAAATTACAAATAATTGAATAATTGCTCCGATTTGGAAATCTATTAGTAAATTAAAAAGAGTTCGAACGACAACGATCAACGATGGTCGGCGGAAGTGGCGGAGTTCAGCTCCGACCGGTTATACATAGTGCGTGTTAGACGGAACAGTAGTATACTTTAATCTATAGTCGTGCTGTGCCACGGTCATTCGCGTTAAAAACTTGCTCGTAAGTCATATTATGAAAACCCCATGTGCCATTGCTATTAATTGGCTATCGAAAATTTGTTATTTACGAGGTTAGTGTTTGCGCAGTCCGTAGTTTTGTACTCGGTAGTTAGTTTGTAATTTCATGCGTCGCACAATTATTCCGGCGTAGTGACGTTAGTATTGTTAGTAAGTGTTTGCTTTAGTAGTACTTACCTATTGTGAAGAGGTCGGTGTATGGATATTTTTGCAGATCCATTAGCTATGATTTCTGATCCACCTAAGACCCGAGACTGGTGGCCAGATTTGGAAGACTTAAAACTGTCGAACACAGCTGTAGTTGTACTGAACACAAGCATAGAGAATCCACCAAAGCTGGTACGGCATCTGTGGAATAATTGTGAGTGTTCTGTCACTGCTATCACGTCCAATAATTAACTAAATTTTGTTTTTATCTTTATTTCTAGCTTGGCTCCGAGTGACTGTTGATGGCGGCACCAACAAATGGCACAGTTTTGTCAAACAAAATTCATTTGATGACTTAAAATTCCCCGACCTCATAACTGGTGATCTGGATTCGGCAAACCCTGCTGTCGTTGAGCAGTTTGTATCCATGGGCTCAACAATCATTCCCACACCTAGCCAGGATGAAACAGACTTCACCAAAGCACTTAAAGAGGTTAAGAAATACTCAGCAAGTAATTAAACATAAACTTATGAGCTATTTGTAATAGTCTCATGATAATCAAAATTGATTTTTTTTTTTAGAAAATTCTAAATCAATAGATTCTATTATTGTTATGGTAAACATGTGTCATAGAGTTGATCATTTCTTGTCAAATTTAAACACTTTGTATAAGTCTAAGACCAAAGACCATTATTTCGATGAAGACATATATCTTCTGGGAAGAAATTCATTGACCTGGTTGCTCCAGGCCGGCACACATCGTATCCATGTTCCTCAGCTCCTCAGGTTTCACCCTGAGAACAATTATGTAGGCTTTTTTCCAATGGGTTCGGCATGCAACGAATGTACAACTACAGGACTCAAATGGAATTTAAGTAAGTTGCCTTTTTTCTTAGCTAGATATGTTTTATCAAATCATTTCCAATTTTTATTACTAAATTATTGGTATATTTGATTTATTATTATTTTAGAGTAATAGTTGATTTACCTTTTATTTAGCTATTATAAATTATCTTACACTTTGTTTTGTAAATAAAATTAATGATGGTAAAGTAATCAATATACTGTGTATTACATTTTTATATCTTAAATTTTATTAATTTAAAATATATTAAATGGTTGAGTTGATCACTATCATTCCTCTTTTTATTTCTGATGTTTGATTGAATATACCAGGGGTGGCCAAATTGCGGCTCACGAGCTGCATGCAGCTCTCTTCATCGATGTATGCGGCTCGCTGTTTTATTAACAAAAACCAAAATTTTAATTTTTTTAGCATACATTTACATATAAAAAAAAAAAAAAAATGTTTTTATTATTATTTTATAATTTAATTTGATATGTTTATCGGATGTTAGCTATCTTTATTATTTGTGTGGTATAAAAGTACAAATTAGATAATTTGGCTCTTGATATAATTGCATTAATATATGTGGCTCGCGTACATAGTCATGTTGGCCACTACTGGAATATACTGTCTAACAAATGCATTCTATTTGCTGAAATTTTATTAAATATTTATATTTTTTAATTGTTGATTGATCATCTGATTATATAGATATATTATGTGTAAAGACAATTTTAAATTCACGGATATTCGCTTTCTTTTAGACAGTTTAATTTATTTTATATAATAGTATTTATAGATCTAAAATCATTAGAGCATTATTATATAAACATATTAATAGTTACTATAAAAAGAAGTTTTAACTATAATAATATTATAAGTAATGTTTAGATCAAATAAAAGTTTTAACAAATGTTATATATATTATTCTATATATTATAATTACGGCTTAGAAGTTGAAGCATTTTGCATTTTTTATTTTTTGGATCTTTGTAGACGATGCTCTCCTGGCCACAAATGTGTTTTATTAGTATGTGAATTTGATCAATTAATTTTTATTTTGCATTTTTGGTGTTTATTACTTTTTTTAAGTCATTTTTTGACATTTTTAGGTTATTTTCCCACATTTTCAGTCATTTTTACTGATTTCACATTAGTTCACTTCCTATTGTTTTTTATCGATTGCCATTATGCTGATAACTTACTTAAAACTTTGAAATTACCACAGACTAAGATTAGTAACTATCTGATTTTATCTCACCGATTATAGTCGTTGTTGTTGTGTTGTAGTGAATATTATTGTACCTAAACTTTATTATTTTTTCGTAATATTTTCAAAATGCCGAAAATTAATATGTCGGCTAATGCTCGTCTACTTCTATTATATTTTTAATTTTTTTATTTAATTTTTAAGGACTTTTTATGTCATATTTTGAGTAATTTGTAAGCTTTGATAAATGTATATAGAATTTTATAGTAAAATAGAGTACAGTTTTTAAAAAAATTTATTTTTATTAATTTAAAACAAATATTTGTAATTTTTTTAAGGAGATTTTTGTCATTTTTATATCATGTTTGTGTATTTTTTTTAGGTCATTTTTTAATGTTTTTAAGTTCATCAACTTCCGAGCCTTAATTATAATTATATAACAAAAAAGTTCTATAAATATTTACCATAGAATAGATTAGGTTTATCAACATTAATATATTTAGTAAGTTTATGGGTTATATGTGTATAGATTTTATTTATTATAACTAAATAAATTGTAATAATTAAATAATAAATAGTCTTTTTTCATTATTTTATTTTTTTTTTTTATAGAAATATGCATGTTTTGATAATTCACAATTTAATAATAATCAATGGAATTTTTACTGGATTACTTGATAAAATACTGGGTATTAAATTCTTAATTGATTTTTAAATTATTATTAAAACTTTTACTTATTCAATTTATTCTAACTTTAACTTTTTCTTTGTAGCATTACAATAATCATATGGTCTTAAAAATAGAAGAAATATTAGTAGGAAATGTCTATGGTCTTAACATGGTAAAATAATTAGACTATAATTCTTGTTACTTTAAAAATTGATTATATACCATTAATACAAATCCAAAACTCTTAAAAAAAAAACTGTGTTTCAAATATATTAGGTAATCGAAAGTATTTAGAATACCTGTTATGAAATAATAAATAAATTATGAGTGTAATCACTAAATATATTTTATACTAGAAAAACAGAAGTAACATTATTCATAATAGTACAAATATTTTTTCTATTTAATGAGATTTTTTTATAATTTTCTTTATATTTTTTTTATTAATTATTCAAAACAATTTTCAGAGAAATGAGCGGTTGTCTACACTTTTATAAAAGTAATAAGTTCATTAATTGATTTAATAATACTTTGTGAAACAATGTATAATTTTGTAGCTTAACGCATAAAAGTAAAATATGCTTCAAAATCAATATAAACTATTTATTATTTAAATTCATAATTTTTATTACTATTTCTGTGACAAGGTTAAACCTAATACAATTATATTTCACATTATAGCTATACTGGTTAAAAAATTTATAATTTCTTACTAAATTCAATAAAATAGATTTTTTTAATCAAAGCCAGGCCCGAATTAACAATTACAGTGCTTATAGCCTGTGAAAACTTTGGTGCCCTTATTTTACTAGTTTACCTTATACATTTTTCAATCAATGTACAAATATTGAAACAATCCTGATTATGCAACTTGAATAGGTAGTAAAATAAAAGTTTTAACTTTATATATATAAATAAAAAGTAAAACAATAAAAATAAAATAAAATTATAAAGGTTTATTTTATTTTAAATATGTGTATAATAAATTTAAATTAAACGATAGTACAACAACTTAATAATTTTAGTTTTGGATACAATCTAATCAATCAGTACTATAAACTCTTGTAACTTCATTTAGATAATTAATATTCAATATTTTGTATCGAATAAAATATAGATGGTATTCCTAAATTTGTGGTCAATCATGAATCTGTAGGTTGTACACTATCTACTGTTTATACCTAGCTTATATCCGGGCCTGATAAAAAATTTTGTATAGCCTTTTATTTTTATCAAAAAGTTATACAATTTTAAGTTGTGAAGTAGTAATAATTATAGTTAGTTAGAATACAAATAATTATTATTTTTTATGGAGAAAAAAAGAGGGATTTTTTCAATATTTATGTTTATAGCCTTTTTTAATGATTTTAGTTAGTCTATTTAATATCGCCGTGGACACAAAAATGAGATTTGTTTATTATGCACCAAACGACTTTGGTAGTGGTTCTTGCAACAGAAAAATGTTAATTTTCAATGCTATATAGAATCTTAAGGACATAGGTAAAAAACTATAAGTAATGTGTGGTCTAGTTAGTGGCTAGTTGGTCAGCGCTTAATTTTTCATGTCTGCAAATACAAAATTTAATGATAAAAATGTTACAATGTATTCATGTAAAATTTCAATAACGGTGCAAATTAATAATAGGCCGTTGAGGACAGGTCTCATTTTTTGTACAAGTGACTATATAACTATAATTTATAAAGGACTCTGCATGAACATCACTGGTTGCTTTTATTTGGAAATTGTTTGATATGACTTATTTTTAATTGTAGTACTGTCTGTGAACAAACTATATTTGCTATACGATTTTTTTAAATAAAGATTAAGTTTTATTATTCATTTTAGATGGAAAACTTATGGAAATGGGAGGACTTACTAGTAGTAGTAATACATTCAATGGAGAACCAATCGTCACAATCACCAACAGTTCTCCACTATTGTGGACAATGACTATGGGCTATGAAGAAAGTTTCTAAATCAAGAAAAACTCTGTTAGATTGGTATATTTTATTTTAAAGTAAAATTTTTCCCTTCCTACTGCCTTACCACTTGTTATTTACCTGCACAATAATTATTGTGGATTTTATGATCTGCACTGTCAGTATGACTGCAATAAAATTTACTACATACTTTGTCTAATGTATCTATGCGCTTAATTTTTATAAAGCAATATAGAAATTTGTTATATGTTTTTAGAATATATATGTTGTTAGGGCCTTAAGGGTTGTTATATTTGAAATAGTCTATGCAATAATGTATTTAATTGTTTTTTCAATCAAATATATTTATACACATGTATTTGTGATGATGTTCCATTTTTATTGTAAGCATTTTATAAGTTTTTCATGTTAAGATAGATAATCAGTCAGTAATACAGCACAATATAATATTAAATCAATTTTCAATTTAATTTCAAAAATTGGAAATTGGTACTTTAGTTAAACCCTTATAATTTATATATACATTTTTATCTTTGCATTTGAATATAGTATCTTGTGTTACTTTTTAGATTAGTAATACAACTATATTCTCACTTAATAAATTATTCAATATTAAATTTTTTTTTTTTAAATCATTTTGCAAATCCATTGTATAAAAAATACTCAAAGAGATATGGAAAGTTAAAAAAAAAACCAAATAGTGTCATGACATAATCATAAAGTTGTTCAATACATATAATTCTAATTTGTACATTATATTCAATTATGTTTTTAAAATTTCATTATGAATTATATATTTTATTATTTAAATAATACTGTAATCTAAATTATTGGAATATAGAGTTATGATATTTTTATATTTTAAATACTTTGGAGAATAATTATGTAATTCTAATATGTTACCTTCATGTTAGATGAATAAATTACTGCTGTGACACATGATTGTTATTTTACTACTTTAGTTTAAAGAAAGTTTAAGTTTTTAGTTTAAACACTAAAAAACTGATTTTACTCATACATAAATCTGTGTTAATATTGTAAAAATATAACAACATTTAATTTTAATGTTGTAAAATTATCCTGTAAATTAAATAAATATGTAACAAGTCCTTTTTGATCAAACATACTGTAACATCAAAATACGATTTAACATTAAATAATTAGTACCTAGATTGTATTCTGTAGAAAGTATAAATTTATCTAACAATTTAAACTAGTTCCAACAATATTGTGGCTTTACTTATTTATTTAATCTATCCAGATTCCAGACCTATGATGGAATTAATATTTTAATCAATTATGTGGGGTTGTTTTCTTATACATTCTACATTTCAGTAGCATCAAAATGGGATTTTATCCACAAATATTGAGTAATGTTTGTTATTATATACAATGACACTTTTTCTTATCAAATGTCAATAATTTAATCAATTTGAAAAATTAAAATAATTACTGTACAAAATTATTTATTTAATTATTGATATTTAACAAAAACTGCTCGTTGTTGAATAGTGATCCAAGTATTCATTTTACATTTTCATATAACTCATCTATAGCTCAAGCTATGCAATTAAGCATTATTTCTTTTTTTAATAAAATATAGCTATGAAAATAATTATTAATAATTCCCATTATAATCAATTAAAATATACGATAATCATATCTACAATTTAAAATTTAAATTAATATATCTGAAGAAAAGAAATTGAAATTGACTAAGATATTCAAACAAATATACAATAAATTATTTCTGAGAACTGTATTACCTACTTAAATATTTAATTGTTCTCATCCCATATTATTACTAATTATGATAATTGTTTATGAATCTATGATTTATCCTTATAATTATTTCATTGATACGGTTTTTTATTTTTAATTATTATTTATTAGTAGATTTTGATTGTTATAGTTCTGATTAAAAAAGCTTAAAAACAATATTAATTTTTGTATTATTAATGGTTCATAATAGTAATTATAAGTAATTGATAAGTCAACATTGATATTTGAAATTGAACTAAACTATAATATTTTTTTAATAAAGTCATTGACTTAAACCTTCATATTTTTACTGAACCAAACTTAGAAAAATTTTCAATCAGTCAAACTTGAGATATTTTTATATTCAATATAAATATACTATAATAACAATTATTTTTACTTATTTTTAATATGTTTTTTATTTAAACTATTTATTTATCATATATTTTTCTATTTAATGTGGTTATATCTTATATCATGAAATAAATATCATTGAAGACAATAGTAGTCATAAACTCATAACACTTATAAGTTATAACTTATAACTACCTTAGAATACTGTGTAACAACCATGACAAAATATATTTTGCCAAAATAACAACTAACGTCTACCTTTAATTGTTTACCTTTTATTATAATAGTGTAAAGTACTAAAGTGTAGTAAATATTGAAAACTGAAAATAACTGTAATAGTGTAATACTAAATAGTAAATAGTGACCTATCTCCCATCGGTTGTTAATGTTGTTATCATTTATATGATAATATAATATTTTCAAGTTGGATTCATTAATCAATCAACTACCTTGGGGATTTTCACCTTTCAGTGATAATAAAAGATATCAGCATAGAATACAAAAAATACAAATACCAGATAACGAGATGATAATAGGTTTAACATCGAATGCTGGCAATACATTTTAATTTAATTTGAAATTTGAATTGCTGTCTACAAAATATAATAATTGGATTAAAATTTTTATTTTCACTTGATATTAATCAATATGGATTTACAAGTAAAACTTAATAAAAATACAGTTTTTTTTAATATTCGACGCGATTTATTGACCTTAGGAAAACATTCATATTTAGTTATCGTATCTACAAAACGAAAAGTAGGTGCACACATAGCAATGCCCATAAAAGGCAATGTTCACCTGTTGTTTCATTATGCTTGAAACCCACGGTACGAAAGTGCGTTTTTGTTAAATGTTTAACAGTGTTTAGTCGTAATCTTCGACGTCAATAATGGCAATGCTTTCTTTACGTATTCGGTTTGTAGACGACGGGGTGACAAAGACGATACAATTCGACCCATCTACGTCTGTGTACGATGCGTGCTGTCAGATTAGCGGGAAAACATCACCTAACCATCTGTCAGAATACACATTGTTTTTGGCCGATGAAGATTCCAAAAAAGGCATATACCTTGAACCTGTACGTAATTTAGAGTATTATATACTACGAAATGGTGACTTGCTTGAATATCGCAAGAAAGTGCGTCCACTTAAGGTTAGCACACTTGACGGGACGTTAAAAACTTTAATGATAGATGACACTCAGCCCGTCGCCAACCTTATGGCCGTGGTTTGTGCTAAACTTGGTATTACTAACCATGATGAGTATAGTTTGGTACGTGAATTTCCTGAAGGCGATGAAAATAATGCCAATGCAGGAAATTCAATTAAACGCGATCATAAGATGGAACATTTGCGCAAAAAGTTGAAGACAGACGAAGAAACTAATTGGATTAATCCAGGAGCAAGTTTACGAGAACAGGGTATTGATGAAAAGGAAGGCGTTTTATTAAAACGCAAGTTTTTCTTTTCAGACGGTAATATAGATTCGCATGATCCGATTCAATTAAATTTGCTATATGTTGAAACGAGGGATGCTATTTTAAAAGGTACCCATCCTGTTACTGAAAATCTTGCCATCCAGTTAGCTGGCTTACAAACACATATTCAATTTGGTAACCACGATGAAACTAAACATAAACCTCCATTATTGGATTTAAAAGAATTCTTGCCACAGTCTTATGTAAAAAGTAAAGGTATTGAAAAAAAAATACTTAACGAACACAAAAAATATATTGATTTGCCTGAGCTTAAAGCTAAAGTTTTGTACACTAGAACTGTTCGAGCACTTCCAACTTATGGCGTTACATTTTTCTTAGTTAAAGAGGAAATGAAAGGTAAAAATAAACTTGTGCCTAGAATTCTTGGAGTTACTAAAGATTCTGTGTTGCGTTTGGATGAACGAAGTAAAGAAATATTACAAAATTGGCCTTTAACCAGTGTTCGGCGCTGGGGAGCTTCACCTCATACATTTACATTAGATTTTGGCGATTATTCTGATCGTTATTATTCTGTACAAACCACTGAGGCAGAGCAAATACTACAATTAATATCTGGTTATATTGATATAATTTTGAAAAAAAAAGAAGCTAAGGATCATTTTGGGATTGATGCAAATGAACATTCTACAGTGATGGAAGATACAGTAAGTCCATTAAAAGCAATTGTGATAGAAAGTAATGGCCAAAAGGTAAAAACTGAATCAGTTGCCAAACCTGCTATTCTCAGAGTTCCACAAGAGGCTACATCTTATACAACTGGTTACATTTCTGAAGAACAATATACTTCTATTGAAATCACTTGCACTGAAGCCATATCAGGTGTTTTAGAAGATCTTGATACCACTATGTCTGAAAGTAATAATTTAGAACTAGAAATTAATGAACAGAAATTTTCTGACTACAGGGAAAATATCCTAAAAACTTCCAAAACGTTGGTGGAAAATACCAAATCATTAGTAGCAGGTGTTGGTGTGTCCAAAGAACAATTGGACGATTCTTCTAAAAATGCAGTAACTACAGTTTTGAAACTTGTAGAACTTGTGAAATCTGGTGCAGCCTCACTAGACGACCGTGAAGTTCAAATTAAATTGATTACAGCTGTAAAAGATGTTGCTAGCTCACTTGGAGAACTAATTAAGGGTTGTTTTGAAACTCCATCTATGGACGAACTAAAAGATAAAGCAAAAGTTTTGGTAACTAATGTTACTTCTTTATTGAAAACTGTGAAGTCTGTTGATGATGAACGTACAAAAAATACTAATGTTATGGAATCCACTGTTGAATTGATTGAAAAAGATTTACAAAGAAATCATAATGTATCAAATTATGAGACAACAACAGAATCACTTATTCAGTCTGCAAAATGTATTGATGAAACTACTAAAAATATGTTGGATATTGTCTATAAAGGAAAACCAAATGATGTCAGAAATGCAGTACAAGAAAGTCGTAAATCAGTAAGTGAGTTATTAACCGCTTGTCAAGGGAAAAATTTAAATGAAAAAGTGTTGGATGCTGGACGTCAAGTTGCTGAAGAATTTAAGACTTTTTTGTCTACAATTTTAGAAAATTCAAAAAGGCCTAGTACTACTACAAAACGGGTTTTAGAAGAAGTATCACAACGCTTGTCTTCAAAGGTACATTATTTAATTACGATTGTGGAGCACATTGAAACTATAGAATATCATTTATTGGATTCAGCAACTTCAATTGATACAGCGGTAAAAAAACTTGACACAATTCAACCCAGGCCTTATGAATTCAAAGTTGATGAAAGTTGCTGGAAATCTGATGAAGTTATTTTAGAAGCAGTAAAATCGATTGCGGCTGCTACCTGTGCATTGGTAAAAACAGCTTCACTTGCACAACATGAAATCGGAGTTGATGAAGGGGTAGATGGATTAGTGTATGCTGCTAGAATGGTTGCCACAGCAACTCATACCTTAGTAGAATGTGCTCGTGAAATAATTGAAGGTTTATCAAGCGAAGACAAACTTATATCTGCTGCTAATCAAGTGGCTTCTTGTACAACACAACTTTTGGTAGCATGTAAAGTCAAAGCAGATCCAAATAGTGATGCTACAAAGCGCCTTTTAGCTTCTGGTAATAATTTTAGATTAATTTTTTTAAATAAAGATTTTTAATTAATTTTTTATTTTAGGTAATGTAGTGAAACGTGCAACTGAAAATGTAGTTCGTGCTGCTCGCCAAGCCATGAAAACGGATGAAATCAAGAATCTTATACTAAATGAAAAAATGGTTGGTGGTATGGCCCAAGAAATAGATGCTAGATCTGATGTGTTAAGAATTGAAAGAGAGTTAGAAGAAGCGAGAAAAAGATTGGTGGTTATCAGGCAAGCAAAAAATAGAAGCGTTGATAGTTATTAGTATATTGCAATTTGTTCAAAATTACCTTAAAAACCATTAATTTATTTACTAGTAACATTATGTAATTATTGAAATTGATACATTCCTTATGTTAAATGTTAAAATATTTTTTATAGATATAATATTATTTGAATTATACAAATCCAGTGGCATACGCAGGGGAGGGGTGTCAGGGAGATATGACACCCTCCTTAAAAATAAGTATCTGTTCAAATTATGAAACGATGACTAAAAAAAAAAAGTCAATTCGTGCATATGCCATATAGTTATGATTTATGACACCCCCCTTCAAAAAATCCTGTGTACGCCACTGTACAAATCCATTTAAAATTATAGATTTTTTTCAACCAGAAGTCATGAAAATATTCATGTAATTTGATTATGTTAAATTTTAACATTAGTTTTCTCTTAACTTGGTATTTAAAAAAACAACTTATAAAATTAATACAATTTAATCTGTTTCAAATTAATTAATATTAACAAAAGTAAAAATAACATTAAAATAGTGTTTTGTAGAATCAGTTTTTTTTATTATATAATGTCTTAAGGAATTAAAAAAAAAATTATATCTATATTTTTTTATTATCTATTTTTAGTTTAAATTTATTTTTATATTAACCATGTGAAGTAATAAAATATTTTTTAATTTTTCTATTTTTATTTGTATGTGATAATATAACATATTAATAGTATACCTAATGTGATATTTATTAATGTTGGCCGTAGAAAAGATAATTGCATAGTTAATGGGGTTATATTAAATTGTTGTTTAAAATCCTCGTCATTCTGAGGAAATACATGTTTTGCTCGTTACTTTTACAGATTAAGACACAGTAGTTAGATGACGGCATTGTAAAGTAAAATTTCAAGTAGAAGACTGAACCACAAACATATTTTTTTTTTAAAGTGTTACATTTGCATTCACATTTTTGAAATATTTTGGCAAAATCAAGACCAACCAAAAATTAGATGAAAGCGTTGGTTGAACTTATGTTCAATAACCTGAGACTAAATTCTGGTAAATTTTCTGCCAACTTTACCAAACAAATTGCTAAGGCAAGATGGGAAAGATATTGAAAATTAATTAAATTCATTACTTGGTGCTGAAAAAACATGGGAGAAACGGAAAAGGTAATATTTTCATAAGAAATTGAAAAATATAAAATATCTAATCGAGTGTTAGAACAATATTTTCCACATATTTTATGAGTAACCAAAGAAGATATAATCTATTTTCTTAAAATAAATACTGTTAAATATGTGTTATAAAATACCTACTACATAAGTGATAAATCATAGATATAGGTAGATGAACAGATATACTGATATAGAATGAATATTATAAAATAATTCAAACTTAATGCAACAATAAGTAATTAATAGGTTTTATGTTTTTGAGTTTTTTATACAGAATACTACTATTTAAAAAAAAACTGTGGCACATTTAAAAATAATAATATTAACTAGTGAAAATCTTATGAGTTTTTTTTTATATTTTTATTTTAAAGTAAGTTATGAGCTTATTAGAATTCATAATTGTTTGTACATTTTAAAATGCTCATAACTCACTTTAAAATAAAAATTTAAAAATAAAACCTATGAGGTTCACTAGGTAATATTATTATTTTTAAATTATAATAATTCACTGTGATATTAAAACATGACAGAGTTAAATGGATTTTTCACAATAATTTGTTATGCTATACATTGCAGTGTCAGTCTGGTTCATAACTGGGCCCCTGGTTAACTAATTTCGAATGGGCCCCTTACAAACTTAATTTTAACGAAAAAATATTTAACTGTCATTTAATAAAATATTAAAACTATTTTATACATAATTAATAAAATTACGTCATTTTTTTCAACGCCTTTGTCAATATAATTATGAATATAAAAATGCATACCAATATTATTACTTAACAATTTTACAAATAAAATACAAAATTTGAATTAAAAATTAACATTATATTAAGTAATTTTTTTAATTCATTGCTTGACGATCCTAATATATCAATAACTTTATCTTTGTTTATTAATTTAATGATATCATCTTTAACAAATAGACAAGTTAAAGGATCCAAATATTACTGGATGAAGATCTAAGTTTGGTTTTTAAAATTTTTAGTTTTGATAACACTCGTTCACACTTTTGAATAGATCTATTTTTATTCCGTGAACAATTAGACTGCAAGTAAGCTAAATACTGCGTTTATTTATCCTTATCAGCAGACCACAATAATTACCATATAATTATATTCAATGTTTACATATTTATTTGAGTTGTACCTGATTAGAATTTTAAACACATACATATTTTTAAATTATTTTATATCCATAGGCGAAACTAGACACTTTTATTAGGTCAGGCCAAATGAAAAATATAAAAAATACTTCTATTAACAACTTTACAATATAATAATTTTGTTTAATGCATATATTATATATAAATATATATATTATAATGAATATTTTTTTATAATTTAAATATTTAATAATAAATAAAAATTTATAATAATTAATAAATTTATAATAATAGACATATTAATGGAAAATTTCACAAATTTTAGATGCCAAAAATAAAGTTTTTAGTTTTAAATAAATATATTATTACTTATTAGGAATTTTAGATTCTGAGTGAAGCGAGGAATGTATTTATTTTTTTTATACAATGATGTTTATTTCTTTTTCTTTTTTTATTCTGGAAACACTTTTTCTCCTCCTAAACTTGCTCAAAAGTATCAAGTGTTGAAGTGTAGGTGTAGCATCTTTTCTGAAAGGTTATGTTCTTGAGCTGTAACTTTAGACAGGTCATTTTTCGATTTTCAAACCGGTACTCAAAATAAAAACAGTTAAATGAGAAAAACTGTAAGATTTCACGATTCTATAATATTAAATAATTACGGACGCCGTTTTCTACCAGAAAACCTATATTAATTAAGAACAAAGAATGTGATTTTGAATAATACCATAATATTTTTAACTACATTTGTATTTTAGATGTACCTATTTATTTATTTTACTATTTAACAATTAACAAATTATAGATTGTTGATAATGTAATGCTATCCACCGAGCTTCACTCAGAATCGTTTTTTTTAGCAGTGGTATACTGTTGCTCACAGATACAAATTAAATAACCTTTTGTATCCCACCTTCCCGACTTTTTAAAAAATCACTTTATTATGTTATATTATAATCCTCATTTGTACCATTTGTACCTATATACTATATTATATTATAGTATTATATAAAACGTACAAATGTATACGTTTCCATGTATAAATATATTATTAATTATAAGGCCTAAATAATTATTAAAATATATAATATACACAAATTTTTAGTCAGTATTAGGTCAGGCCATGGCCTGACTGGCCTGACCCGTAGTTTCGCCTATGTTTATATCACATTTACGATTGGCTCTGGGCCCCTAAATTGAAAAGTATCGAAGGGCTCCCGGCGATCGCCGGGTAGCCGGGTGGGCCAGACCGACACTGATACCTACATTGTACTTGTAAGATTAATTAAATTAAAATGTATTATAAGCAAATAATTGAGGCCATTATTTACAAGCTGAACCTTAAAAAGGGTGGCAAGTGCATTTGACTTTTTAAGGGTATCGTTCTGCTGTATAGAAGAGATGGTGAGTAAGTCACTATAATGGATGTGTTAAATTTGAATGCAATAATAGGTATTAGGTATCATTGAATACGAAAACGATTTTAAACAGAGATGATTTGTCAGTCTAGGATAATTATAGTAGGATTTGTAGAACAATTAATATAGTTGAACATTGAACAACTTATAACTTAGTCGCGCGGGTGACTGGGCGTACAGTATTTGTCGTTTCCTCGTTTGGTGCTCGATGCTCGCGCGTGCAGCATTGCGTCGGGGCCTCGGGGGCACGCGAGTTTGGTGTCGAGAAGTTAGGGACTACTAATTACTATAGTCTATAAGGGTGAGCACGAAGATGTGGTCGTTGTCCGACCTTCGCGGTGAGAGTCCGAGAATATCGTGTGATGAGACGTGAGTGGGTCGGAAGCGCATTTCGAATATAAGTGCTCGTTCGTCGAAGTTCGAGAGAAATATAACATGACCATTGCGCGTTAAAGGTGGTTGCTTTGAGGTGCGTGCGGTACGTGTCGTGTCGTAGTCGTTACATTTCGAGGTTAGCGATCGTCGATGCGCGTGGACGTGGCCGCATTTCCACGTGGATGAGGTGCGTTGGACTTTGTCGTTCGTGTCCGGTGGTTAAAAGTATCGTGTCGAACTTCGTGTGTTCAAAATATAATTGCATAGTTAATAAATATTAAATTTTGATCTAAAATCCAGGTGCACAGTACAAATACCAATTAAAATGGTAGATTGTTAAGCAATTAAGTCTTTTAGCATAAAACTGTGCCAAATGCATTACATTTTTCTTGTCTTCAGAAGTGGCATTTGAAACAATTTTGGCCTTCGGGTCAAAAATGTTTGTCCAGGCCATATTTTTTACAAAAATATTCTCAATTCAGATTTTAGACACGTATACAAAAAAAATTTGGGATTTCGCTATAGGTACAGGAGGTATACGTGCCTGCCTTAATTTAATATATTTCTATGGAATTTAAGGAAGGGAGGAAAGTGAGCAAAGAAGCTAATAAGCTTTTCAAACATTTTATGAGTTGTATAATAATATAAATTAAACAAATAAATGTAGGTAGGTAATAAAGTTGAAAGACATCTTGCAACTAGCTGTCTAGTTTATGGTAAAAGGTAAATGGTCTATTATGTAGAGCCGCCGAGAATACTCGGGTGTGCCAGATCATCCTGGTTGTTTGAATCAAATTGTTCTTTAACTAGTCACCAGGTGTAAAAATAGTTTTAAGATTCCAGCGCCTGAGAAAAATATTAAAATTTCAAAGATATCCATCTAAAAATATAAGTGTCGTCAGTGTCGTTATAATTCTTCCATAGAACATACAATAGTGTAAATAATAAATATGTTATGCATATTATGCAAAAAAATAATTTGATTTCAGATAAATAATTTATGTACTTTCATAGTTAGCTGTTAAGAAATATTAAAATCAATATGTAATCACAATAACGTTTGACAAATTTAAATTACAAAAAAATCAAATTTTAAAATTATTATATAAATAATTTAAATAATTTTATGTACTTGATATTTTTGTAGTCTGTACTTAGACTTTATTAGTTTGGATAATTATTTCTATGCTAATGTATATTTTTACATTTTTATTTTTCATGAATATTCTGACAGGACGGCGATGAATGGTGGCAAAAAGCCAAAAAATTGAATGAAATCTGATATAATGGATGAAATGGATTTAAATAGATTTCATGAATTCTGCGTTTCTGTAGTACCGCCAATCAACCGACCTACCAAACCAACCAACCGACTACCGAGAACCGATCTTAGATCATATATATAATATATATGATCATATTATGTATGATATTATGATCTAAGATTTTAAGGAACCTACACGTCCGACACCGAGTCGCAGACTCTTTTTTAGTCTTCTAATGAGTGTAGTAGTGTAGATTTTAATCGCTTGGAGCTCTAGTAAACAGATATTCGATTAGAGGTTTCTTATCATAGATCATATCTCGTTCTCATGATGATAAGGCTCATAATAATATTATGATTTAAGTATAAATACTCAATATTGAGTATCGTAAAGAGGAATCTCTGTACCTCACTCATTATGATGTTAAGGAGCTTAGTAGTTTACTAGTATAATATTACGCTTATATTATAGCCTGTAGTTGTATTATAGAACGCTAAGTCATTATTAAATTTACTATTATTTATTACTTTCCTTCATTATATTGTTTTGTTTACTTTGTAGTATTCATTTTTATTTTTATATACTACAACCTGTTAAATAGAATTACCTTACAATTATATTGTAAATCTTAAAATTTTATTATTTTTTATTGATAATTGAAGTCTAATAGTCGTGAATATAGATATGGAAAAGAAAGGCAAGAATACTAGTCAAAAGAAGAATCTTGCTAAAATGCAAACCATAAAATTAAATGATTGCAAAGCAGTCATATTAAAGCTGGTGGATGAATTACTTGATGGTTAAAAAATTTATTTATTAGTTGGGAATGTTTCAATAATGTATGCAATATTTATATTTTGTTATTTAGCGACGAGTATGATGTCCAATTCTCCATCAATCAAAGAGCAATGGTCCATACATTTGGTGATTGTCAACCTATTATCTAAGATTAATCAGTTTGAAGCAGAGTTTGATTTGAAGCCCTTGTCTCAGAGAAATGATCAATCTATCGAGAAGTTGACTAAATGGGCCATAAAAAATGGTGCTATTCTTAATGGAGTAGAAATTCATCAATTTGAAAATTATGCGTATGGTATGAAAGCTACTAAAGATATTGCTGTTGGTGATAAGCTTGTGACTGTACCTAGAGCATTGATGATGACTGAAGAAAATATACCATCATCTCCACTATGTAAGTGTTTAATTTTAAAGATATTATATTTAATCATATAATTTTCTATATTTATTTATTTAGGGAAATTGCATTCACAAGATATGATGCTGCGTAATATGCCAAATGTGGCTCTGGCAATATTCATTTTGGTCGAATCTTTGCGAAAAGATAAGAAAAGTTTTTGGCATTCATATTTAACTACCTTGCCAGTAACATATTCAACACCAGTATATTTTGATGTAGCTGATCTAGAAGCTTTGAAAGGATCGCCTGCATTTGGTATTATATGCAGTTTTAACAAATTTTAGATTGCTCAAATACACATAGTACATAATCTTTGGTATATTATGATGTTTACTTGTTTACTTTAAATATATGAGTATAAATTACTAAAAGGTGCAGCAAAATAAACAGTGCAGTTTTGAAGGGCTATTAAAATATAATTATGTAACTTATAGAAATGAAGTTTATTTTATTTTATTTGATATATAATGCTGTTTAATACATTGAGTTTTGAAAATGACATCAGAAAGATGATGGCTCCCAGCAGTAATACATTGTTGGAGTTTTCAGCTGTATTTTTGCATATTTCAACGGATATAGTGTTTCTATGTTGAAACCCTTTTTTTTGAATTTCAATTGAAAGCATTAAATGAGAAAGCATATTCAGGAGTCATCTGGTTTCATTGTTTCAGTATGACAGAACTATTGGCTATACTGCTTGAGTTTTAATGACAAAATTGTAATATATGTTCCCTGTGCGCTTCATTTCTCTGAGAGGTGATGTAAGATGGCCCACTCATTCAACCAATTTGAGCATTTATTTTTTTCTATTAAGCTTCCAGAAAGAAAATGTTTTAAAATATTGACTTTACATCTTGGAAGAACTCCAAGATTGAATTCGGGAGAAAATTGCTGCTAACCCATCGTTATAGGCAAAAATACGCCAGAAAACTTAAAAAAAATCACCTTTAACAATGTATTGCTGTTGGGGATCATTATCTTATTGATGTAATTTTCAAAACTTAATGTATAAAACAGCACGAAGTACTGATTAAAATAAAATAAACCTTATTTTTTAATAGTCTTTCAAAACTGCACTGTTTTATTTGCCGCACTTTGTATAAGATTAAATTTACTTAAGAATTTCTGTTTATCTCAGTTAATTTTATCATATAGTTTCAGTTATTTATCATATTGCTCCAGATCTGTATATTTGTATATTTGCAGATTTGATATTACATAACATGTTTTTCAATTTGCAATTAGTTATTAACATATTTTTATGAATGTAGAAGCAGCACTGAAACTCAATAGAAATATAGCTCGACAATATGCGTACTTCAAAAAACTGTTTCAGGTAATTATGACTAGATATTATTATTTTTAACTTATCATGTATAACTTATTGATATTTTTTTCCTATTGTTATCGTATTTTAGATGCAATATGTAGATATATACATATGTTTTGGGACAAATAATGATGTTTTTTTTTAAAAAATTGAAAATATTAACTTTATTTTTTTTTTATTCGAGATATAAATACAAATCCTTTTGCAATTACACCTGCAATTTTTTTTTTACTTTGTATAAAATATTAATTTTAATATGAAGTTATGCAATAATATTAAATAAAATAGTATAGCATATGATAAGTATAGAGTGTTACCTTATGACAATACGTATAACCGTATAAGTATAATATAGAATGTTAATATATGTTAGATATGTTAAATACATTTTATATATTTCAAAGTTAAATTTATTTTAAGTTTATGAATAGTTTTAATAGTTGACTTGATTATTACAACAAAATATTTATAACTTAATTTTTATTAGTATGAAGTTGATGATAAAGACAAATAGTCTTTTCTCTGTCTTTTATGAAATCTATATTATTGAAAATCAGTTTTAAGAATAAAAAATATTAAAGTATAACTTATCTGATATCAATGGAACTAACTAAAAATATTGTAACTTGAGTTTTTAGTTAATGAAAAAGTTATACTCCACAAAAAATGTTGACTTTACTTAACGAGTTATATTTAATTTTTGACGAATAAAGTAAATTGAATTAATTTAAGAAAATGTTCTTATATAATTACATTTTTAACTTTTTAAAAATTCTTTATAAATAACTAATTTGATTTCATAGAATTTAGATAATTGAAATTTGAAACTTGCTTAAAAATACATAACAATTTAGAATAAGTAATTAAACTTTAAATTTTTGTTTGACATCTGAAAAGTTATCAAAGATAAGTTATTTTTCTAGCTCAGCTGTTAATATATTTAAGTAATTGCACATCTTTAAATAAAATTGTCAATTTTTAATTTTAACCACAATTATCCAAATTTAAAAAATAAAAAACATTACTTTGAGATTATAAGCTACTTGTTTAATTTCTTTTGTGGTATTAACTATAGTTTGTTTGATCAAATGAGGGAAGTAAACACAAATTTGCTTTTTTAGATTAATAATAATTGTATATTTATATTTTCAGTTATCCAATGATCCCGCTAGTGTAATATTAAAAGATACGTTTACTTATGAGTATTATAGGTAAGTTGAATTCATTTTGAGTTTTTGATTTATGATTTATGAGTGTTTCTAAAATCTAGTAATGAAGTAGAAGTATAATTGCTAATAGCTTTAAATACAAAATTACTCTTGCTGAATAATTAGACTTTGACTATTTTGCATTAATTATTTTATTCTTATTAAATTGTATTGTTAGGTAATTTCAGATTTTAATAATAATCATTATAAAATCTTTTTGTTTACTCTTTACAGTGATGTATTTATGGGGGGGGGGGTGATATGGGTGATATATCACCTCCATATATCACCTTTTTTTTAGGTTGGAGATATATAGATAGCCTATATATTTGTCCCCTTGGTGGTCTGGCCCTAATGTGCTAAATAGTTTTAATCATATCACCCCCTAGAAAAAAATCCTAGATATGCCACTGACTCTTTATGTTTAGTGTAAATTTAACAAGAGAAATATTATGGATAATATTATTATTATAATTTGGTTATAATATTTTTTTATTTATACTTGAACTTATTTTCTTGTAAATATTAAAGAATATAATTCTCAGTTAGGTTGTAATGTGATTTATGGAAGACTGGACACTAATGATTTATTTATTTTTAAGTTTTTTCAATATATGTTTCTATGTAATTAAAAGAATTTATATAGTTCTTTTTATACTTATTTTTAACTACTAATTAATGTATCACCATCATTCTTATGATGATTTTTTTTCCAAGCGTAAAAATTACCTGAGTACAGTGAAACTTCCAATTAATGGTCACCAAAGGGACCATAAATAATGACCGATATTTAGAGGTAGTCGTCCTATAGAGGTGACAATACATAACATAACACTTGATGGGACCAAAAAACCTAACCGTTACATAGAAGTGACCGTCCTACAGAGGTGACCGTTAACGGAAGTTTTATTGTACTAGTATCTTTTATTAAAAATTATTGCCCTATATTAATGGCAATAATAAATTTAGAAGTAGAGTAAATTAATTGAATATTAGTAGAATTAGTTATACCACTTAATAATCTTTATTATCCTGTGATTTAAAATTGTATTTAAACTTCATTATTTTTAATTGACATATATATATATATATATATATATATATATATTATATATTTAAAAGCTAGAACCAAAATTTAAGATCTCTATGTTTAATAAGTTGTCAACTTTATAATATAACTTTTATTTATGTGTTGTAATATATAATTTTTGGTTCATATATATATCAAATTTTAATATGCTTATTTAATTAATCTACAGACTACAATTCGTGTATCATGGTTTATTAGCACAGAATAAATTTATAAATAATAAATAATTATAAATTATTTTATTCTGTGTTATTAGCACTTATTTGGTTAATGATAATATGTATAGTTTTAACTTTTAATTTACAATGCATAGAATAGGATGAGTATGATAAAATAATACAGGAACAAATTATTTTATCTTACAATAAATAATGAGATTATTTTTATTGATTAAAAACAAAATAATGTATCATTTATTTTAAATTGCGCATTTTCTTTAAATTTTAATAGTATAAATTTAACAATATAAAAAATAATTTAAACTTTGTCCAAGATACGAAGATTGAACAACTGTAACACTGATCAGTCATAACGGAATGTTTTCCTCAATGTTCTCCACAGGTAATATTGACGATTAGCTGTTGTGTGAGCATCGATACGTCCTCCATATCCATCATAATATTGATCTTCGCAATGTTTATCCATGACAGGACTTGTACTACGAGCGCTAGACCTAAGATCTGGGTCATGGTGTAGATTATGTGGGCAAAACACAGATTTTTTTCTTATAACCCGTTTTTTTTGCCTCATTCTACACGATATGAGCAACACAAAAAAGCCTAAGACTGCTATTGCCAATATTGCAGCACTAGCTATGATAGCCGATTTAACAGCTACTGGTAACTTTCTCATTTCAAAACGACGGTATACTAAATTATTTTCCTCGTCTATGTCTTTATTTTTTTCTGAATAACTTTGATATTTATCTAAATGATTTGTGTCTTGAATGAATAATACCTGTGAAGGAATAGTTGGTGCTATAAGAGGCCTTTGGGTAGTTTTTATAGTGAAATCTGGCATGCTATCAAAAAGACGCGGTTCTCTTTCAGATGTTTCAATAACGATTCGAGTTTTTGGGGTTTTTGAAACAAATGAAGTTCCTTTATTTTCGGGGTTTTTAACATTTGTTGTTGTATATGTAGTCGTTGTCGGAAAACTAAATACTTTTTTCTCCTCAAAAATCGTATCCAATTGAATTTTACCAATTTCTGCTTCTTGATCCACTTTTAAATTATTTAAATGCTCAGTGTTTATTGGTGGTTTCGAGAAGTTAGCGACTTCGTGATCAATCGTTTTTTCGTCAATTTGAATTGACGATTTAACATCATCAATTTGCATCTCTTGTGTGAGTTTTGATTTTGGTTCATTAGTTGTACTTTTATATTTATTGTCATGATTTTCTTCATCTAAATTTGTAGGTATCGTTGATACTTGTGTTGTTAATTCTTTGTTTTTATCTTTAGTTTGTTTCGACTCATTTAATTCTTCCTCTTGTAACGTAATTTTGTTATTTTGTGCTAAACGTTTTGTTTCTATTAAATAGTTAGTGAAATTTTTAGTATTTTCTGATACTATTGGCTCATCGGCACTTATGTCTACCAATTCTTCTTTTGTGTCTATAAACTCTTGATGCCGTTGACTTGACCCTCGTTCTCTGTGTTGTAAAAGTTCTTCTAAAGTCATGTTTCTAAGATTTAATACATTTGATAATAACGATGATCCAGTTTTAGTTTTTAATAAACTTAATATCTCGTCTTTGACCTTAGGTATGCTATCGGATTTGAATTTGTATTCGTCGTTGTTATTATTTGGCTGCTCTTTCATTATTTTCGATAGTGCTTCGTCATTGAATTGATAATCATCCGTGTTATTTTTAGATTCTTTAGGTGGTGCGTTATCTGTCATTTTGAAGTCTGGGGGAAGTAATGATAAAGGTAGTTCTTCTTTTATTACTGTAATTTTCGGTTTAATTGTTGTTATTTCTTCAATAGTCGTATTTTGTGGTTTAAAACGACGCCTTATCACTGCAGATGTTGGTGGCAAGTTACTATTTATCGGCCTTTTATGCAATACTATTATGTCGGCTCGCGATGAATTTGATTTTTTTAATAACCCAATGTCTCTATGGTTAATCTTGATGTTATCGTCAGGTAATTTATGTGTTGATAATGTTGGTGAAATCGTAGATGTTTTTGGTGTGTTAGTCGTTGTACTCGTAGTTGCAATAGAAGTAGATTTAGGCGTTACTGTTGAAACTGTATTTGTGGTTTCTGTTGTCGTGACTATTTTCCATTTACCTTCTTCGGTTGAGGTTATTGGTTCCCATCGTTTTACATCTTCATTGCTCACTTTATTACCAGAATCAGCTGGCCTGCGGATCAGTTTTCTTCGTGGTAAAATATTTTCTTCTTCTGCGATGCCACCCCCTTCAATTAATGGCCTTCTTTGTAATGGTCGCCTTCGTCTCTTTATTGGCCGTCGTCGAATATATCCTTCTGCATAGTCTGGCTCTAGCGGTTCCTGATTCCATACTACTGGATGATTTATATTTTCCTCGTACGTGTGCGTCGATGTCCTCGGGCGTTTGCGTCGACGACGTCTTTTACGACGAGGCTTCCTTACTAGGACTTCAGATTCAATCTCATCAGGTTTATTTGTCGGAAATGGCACTTGACTTTCAACAATTTCTGATGAAGCTTCATCAATACTTTCTTCAAGTTCAGAATCATCGTTATCGTTACTTATCTGTTCGGCATCAAGTTCGTGGTTCTAAAATACAATTAATAATACATGTTTAAAATCATGTTTTGTATTTTAATTTTTAATGGAAAGAGTACTTACATCAGATGTTCCGTGAGTAGAAGAGTTAGACAATTTTAGGTTAACATTTAATTCTTCTTTATTTTTAATACAATAAGTAACCGTGAATAGATTAAATACTAAAGTGTGTATTAAAAAAATCCAAACAACATTCTTCATTTTTCTGAAAAAAAAAAATTATATATATTAGGTGTATTATAAAAACATAATTATTTATTATTCGTAACACTGTGATCAGTTTAACATGATATTTTTGTATTTTTATATGTATTTGTAATGAATTATTTAGGTATAAGCTATTTTTAATATAGGTGATTTGTTTTGTTTTTGTTTTGAGCAAAATCGAAATAATTTGAATTGATGACCAATATTATATACTATATTTTATAGTTATTCAATCTACAGTTATTTTTTTTTTGTAAGAATATGTAATATATCAATTGACAAATAACCTCTATATGTATGATTTCGATGGTTTAATGACTTAAATTAAATTTCAGTACGCTCTAGTAACTATACGTCAAATAACTTACAAAAATGATTGATGGTCAGTTGAATAATAATTGCGAACTTGAAAGAATACTTTCTCTGTCTAAATCGTGTGCATTCGAAAATCAAATAAAATGAAACTCATCTAGCTACTCAATGTTAGTTCATTGTCATCGTGTGTTTACCACGCGAGACATGTTTAAGGTTCATGGTACACTGAATTTTATCGAATCGAAATAATATTAATAATAATAATAATATTACGAAAAATGAATTGTTAAATATAAAGAAGTTTTTACGGTTTTTTTTTTGTAATCATTAGGTGTTGGATATTAATGTCAATCTCGCAGAAATCATACACCACTAATTTTGTCAAATTAACTTCTAGTTCTCCGCAATTAGTCTTCACGAATATGGTATGAAGAAGTGAAACTAATATCTGTATGTCCATCTTTATAACATCTATCAAAGTAGTTGTATAGTATTTACAGTTGTGAGTATACTGTATAGTGTATATATAGTAGTATGGTGTATTTTTGTCATGTTTATAGTTTTCACGGTGGATTAGAATCGGATTGAAAACTGAAAAACGTCTATTATCCTTATAAACTATAATGTTATCCCGATCATTGTGTGTTTTTCTTATTTTTATTTGTCAGTAGAAAATTTGAACGATTTATAATTTCACTTGACATTCTAAACAATAATGGTTATAATTCATTTTTGAACTTTTATCTTTTTTTTATTGTAAGCAATAAAAAAGTAGGTATTGATGCACTATTGTACATGATATTACATACATACACACACTCACATAGTCACATATATATATATATATGTGTATTTATAATTTATATTTATGAACATTGAACTTATCATAGATGATTATTTAATATTTTTTTCTAAATTATTTGCAATATATTCATATCTAAGATATCGTTAGGAGATTAGTAGATGTTTTAGTGGACGCACTATAGTTCTACATAAATTTTGTGATCCGTAACTTCGCATGTTCCTACCTCATTTCAAGCGGTCGAAAAACGGCGAACCGTAGGTCCGCATTCTAAATCAATTTTATACACCAAAAGTCCACTTACCATTAAACTAATATAATTGAAAACATTTAAACCAATATATTTTATTTTAGCCGCGTGTAACGTTTACGGGACGAATTCTCTAACTAGTAGTTGCTTAAAATATTAAATTTTATATTATTTAAATACTGGAAGTGAGATAAGTTTCGTATACAGTAACGTATGTGCGGAGTTGGGGTGTTAAAAAAACCTTGTATGCGGAGTTTAAGTGATATACCTATTATAAAATGGCCACGATGCTTGCGAAATTACGGTGTACCGATTTTAAGAGTTATAACCTATACATAGGCGTAAATTGGGGGGGGCTTAGTCCCCCTAAAAAATAGTATAGCCCTCTCATTTTAAATCTTCAAATTTCAGTTTTTTGTTAGAAAAAATAATTCAATTTATTACGTAATTCCTATAAGCAGGAAAGCAGTAAAGCACTGATAGGTATAAGATTATATTATGAAGGTTTAAGTAATAGATTTTGTATTGTAATTATAGTAAAGTAATATTAAGATGATATTAATTGTTATTACTTATTAATATTTGAATTAAATTATGTACGGTTTTATTTAATAAATAATTTTGAAGTATTTATATACATGTTTTTAAATTGTAAAATTTAGATGTAGATGGTGAGAGGGAGGACAAAGCTCGCATAGTAGGCTTGTTATAAATTATAAATTATAATCTTAGCGTTAGCCCCCCCTTCTAGCAAGCCAAATTTACGCCTATGAACCTATAGTTAACTACCTATGTATCGTATTAAACAAAAATCCTTATAAGTTATACACATATATATTACTATAGGTACATATATGCATTGCATGATTATTATTTGATAACGTGTAAATTAGGGATTACAATAATATTAAATATTTACATTTACGGAGATTTACAATTTTTCGTTATTATAAAAACAATGAAGTTTTAAAATTGTAAATATATTTGTAAAATAAGGTTCATAAAATCATTAGATGATACCAAAGGATTCATAATTATTGCTATAATGCTATGTATCTTTTGTATTAAATATTTTGTACTTGTATTTGGCAGTGCAGTAAATATGTAAGTAAATTTGAACATTATACCATTGATTATATTTAATAAATAATAATAATATTGATAAATACATATACAATCAAAACACGAGGAAAATCCCTTTTAAGCTCCGATAAAAATAACCATTATATATTTTTTTAATCGATAATATTACTGACTAATTTTAAATTAAATCAATTTATGGATTTAGAAACTGTATGGAACTTTTTAAAAGTTATTTGGAAGTGTAGGTTGTAAACTGTTAACTACGATAGTCGATAGGATTGTATATTATAAGAATTTAAAATAGTTTTAAATAGCTTATGTATATAAAAACATTATTTCGCTATTTAATTTTTATGGATTATATGTATATATTACCTACTTATTACTTTTTTTGGTTGAATTATCTAAAATATTATGATTTTTGTACGTTTTTTCTATTATTGTTATAATAATAGATTAAACACTTCGCGAAGATAATAATTTTCACTATTGAAGCATGTACACGTGTAATTTGTTACATAATGAATACTTAACTCATGAATGTTACGGTCGAAATAAAATAAAACAATTTAAGAATAAAAAAAACTCTAGATCACACGTGATAGGGAGATAATCCAGTTAAAAAATTAAAATACAATGGATAGTAAAAACAGTGCAGAAAGAGAAAGTAATTGCGAGTTGGTATTTAGAAGCAGATACAAAAATGAATACAACACTCACACCAGGAAATGGTCCAATTCGTATAATTGTGATTAAACGGAGCTATTGTTTTGTATTTTGTTTTTTTTTTGTCATTGATAACAAAAAAACACCTTTTATAATATTACGAATGAATTAATAAATTATAGGTTATTAAGTAATAATTCCATGCTATACATATTACATATATATACTTGCAGACATACGTATAATATGTAGCAAATGTCTATGTAATATGTAACTATGAGTTTTGATTTTGACGGTTGACACAGAATTTTTCGGCGAAAGGGTAAAATAATATGTAAAAATAAAACGAACTATTGGCACTATAAACGCGTATCAATAATATGCCAAATTGTCAAACAAAACATCCTGTAGAAAGTTTTTCGTTTTTAAATTAAAATCTCAGTTATTGTGTATCATTTCTTCAACATGTTAAAATTTGGCAGACTCAATTATTATTCATTTGCCGCATGCATATGTGATACGTATATAATAGTATAATATAATATGCCTATTTTTTCACACTCGTGTATGTCATAGAGACCAAAGTAATTTTTATAATAAAACATTAAATACGTAATAGGGTACCGACATCTTACATTACGTTCTAATACATATATTATCCAATACATTGGATATAGAACAGAATGTAAAATAATTTTGTGATTACTATTATCATCAACACAATAATAATAATATTACCGATATTTTATTTACTAATTGTAATATAAAAATTATAATAATATTATGAATATAACGTAGGGTGTGTAAAATCCAACATAAATAATTAATATACTGTAGGTAGTCTTAATTTTTTAATATATTTATTGATAAATAAATTAAAACATGAATTATTAGTTAATATTATTTAATAATTTCACGCATATGTTTTGTTATACATTTTCATCAAGAATTTATTTCTTTAAAATCTCAACTACCTTTCTCGTTAATATATCGATGTATAAACTGTAAATAGATAAGCAGAGTGTTGTCTGTGTTTTATTTCTTTAGATACCTTTGAAGTATGAGTTATATATATTAAACATTTGGTTTAGCCACTAGTTGAATCGTTTTTATAAAATTTTAATCAATAGTAAAATATTATTCTGACTATTCTGAGGTATATATTTGTATTCATTGACATATTATATAATTATAAGTTCATTACAGTCTTCATATATATATATATTGTTTAAGTTGAACAAAAAGCTTAATATTTAAAATAAATAATAAGATAAAAAATAAGAGTGAATATGCTTCTTAGGGGGAGATGATTCGTTGAAATGAAGTAATAGTTTTAAGGTTTAATATTCAATTTTATAATTTATTAAATCGAAAAGGTACTCATAAAACATAAACGAAAAAAAATATAAAACAATATTATTCATTATACTAATTGTATTATTATTATAATTATACTTATAATTAAAAAAATAAAAAAATTGTATAATCTGTAAAATTGAAAAACAATTGAGATAAATCTGCAATAACCGGATAATTTGATGGAATTAAGTCCAGTGATACTATTCATGACTATCATTATTCATTAATTTTTGTTAAACATGTAGTAATGTTTGATCTTTTAATAAAATATATGTAACTAACATTCATATATTACATTAGTATAAAATTATCAATTCTATCAAATTAACAAGTAATTAAGTTTTGAATTAAATTAATAGGATTTGGTTAAGTAATACTAATATTATATTTATTATATTATGCATTAATATGAATATAATACGTATAGTCAGGGGTTAAAGTGGGAAACAATTCCAGAGGGGACTAATGTCTCCATATAGTTTTAAGCGTTCCATATATAATTTTATGTATAATGTCTAATATATAAAATCCTAATTTGTTAAAAGGGACGCTTTTTAACCGTTGTCAGAGGCAAGGGGACTGGGTTCTCCTGCGTCCCCCCTCACTTTAATCCCTGAATATAGTATTATAATTTATACGTGGTTTTACTTTAAATTTCTTATTTTTTTTTTAATTTAAAACTGTAGAAATAAAGAAATACATTTTTTATAAATGTTAAGAAATAATAGTAATGTTTATTTGATATGAAAATGGTACATAAAGTGCGCATGCTATTATGCCTAGACATTCATTCGATTTGTTATATCCATCATAATTTATTTTGAAGTATCAATTGATACTTATTATTTTTCATCTCAGTCCATTTAATGGAAGAATTATTAGCATCAGGTTTTTAATAAATTGAACTTTAAAAATTGCACTTTTAAACTTTGTTAGATATATAATATTTTATATTGTATAATTAATTTAATGGATAAGTGTATAATTGACATTTTTAGTACTTATATTTTACATTTAAGTAACAACTTGTGTATTTTATTGGATTTTTAAAATATATTTTAGAAAGTGTAAATCTAGGGAATAAAAATTGAAATTAATTATACAACTATTTCTTAAATTAATGGTTATAACCAGTAATGTGAATTGCATGCATTAAGTAATTGCTAAATATATATGCATGCACTTTAACATTAAAAATAAGGAAAATATCGAAAAATGTATACTTTAAAATTATACAATTTTAAAAATATGTTAATATTTTTTTAAATATTTTAAATAAACCTTAATCAAAATTTTGCTTGCAATTATTATTTTGCATATAATTATAATACTTATTGTACAAATTAGTATTTTTTTTTCTTTTTAAAATCAACTTCTACGGAATATTCTTTATTCTTTTCGACATTTTTATTCAATAAACGATATAATTGTCCGTAAAATAAAGTGTCTGGAAGTAAAATTGCCTATTACTAGAAATTAACGTTTAAATAAAAAATGTATTATTTTTCGTACAGATGTACTTACTTATTTATGTAAAATATTTAATTTACAACTTAAATTCTGGTTACTTTTGGAGCTATTTCAGCTATTGTTTGCGTTTTATCCTTTGGAGTTTAAACTTAGACATAGAATGCACAAAATAGTTTAAAGAGTATTTTACATTTTAAATTGGGACTTCTGAACTACATATGTAGAAAATGTTAGAAATAATAATAATGATTAGTGTATTGTATAAATGAGTAACAAAGTTTTCTTGTGTTACGAAATTATTTCTATTATTTTTATTAACAATGTCTATTTAATCGTAATATTTCGTGTACACTTGTACACTTTAGAGAAAGCAAGAGTATCATTCATTTCATTAAACTAAATATAACAGAGTCACGATGATAAAACAAGAGCTGAAGAACCGGATCCTAACTGGATTAGTATTAATCGTCGCACTTAAAACTACTTTCCTCATCATTTAAACATCTTCTTCGAAATGAATAACCCATTTAATAAATTACTGCTACTTATTGAGGTTTTTTAGAATTATTTTCTTTTAGAACTACGTTTGAACTATCTTTGATTTTTGTTTAAAAAAGGAAGAAACTGGAGTTAGGCGTAAAGCAACTCTAAAGGAAGGTATTTTAAAATTTAAAAGTAATTAGGTTAGAGCTCGAAATTATTGGTATGCATTTAATAAATGCAATTAAATGAATTTTATTTAATTATTATGAGGCATTATGCATATATTCAAAAAAAAAGTAACAAAATATGCAGTTATATCCATTATATTTTAAACTTGATATGCTTGATAAAAAATTGTTTACAATTTACTACATATACATTAATCTACATACATTACTTTTACACTAGGAATCAACGTTGTTCTTTTTATCAGAAGCAATAAGAAACACTAAAATAATCAAAATTAAAATAATACATTATTAATTAAAATGCATTATTCCACCAATAATTAACAACAAAAATAATACCAGTTATTATTATTATTTTTTTAAGTTATTTAAAAATTTAATTTATTTATTTATTTCACATGAAATGTGAATTTAACTAATATGAACTAATTTTTAATAATTCTTCGGGTATGAAAAAATAAAATTTGTGTTTTTAAAGTTGATATAGGTAAATCGTCGGCGTTTCAAACCACGTGTTTACTACATTCGGTGTAAACTAACATGCAAGATAAAAATTGCAAATTTGTACTATAATTCGGGCTTAGTATAAATTACTAGTCAATATACTCATTGTTCGTGTATATACTTTTTATACATTATATTTAATAGTACTATGAATTATGATGTGTACTCTATAATACTCTATTATATTTATTGAATTTAATAATTCTACTGGCCGCTTAAATAAAGATGCGTTAAGGTAGTGTTTGCCGTAATTCGAAAATGAATGACCTTAAACTTAAATTTGTCACCAAATATTTTTTTATACTAGAAATGTTTAGATAAGTTAGAATATTAAGTATAATTTGGCTTTTTTTTGAGTTATTTATAAATATTTTAAATTGTCGACTATTTTAGTTTTTAATATGTATGATAAACTTTGCTTTTTAGTAAAAAAGTTTGAAAAAGTAACACAAGGTTGGTTCTCCGAGGTTTTTTAAGTAGCACTTAAAAATATCGAAAAAAGTTACGTAGGTATACCTATATATAGGGTCACAATTTTATTTACATGTATTTAATTTTTAAATGTTGACGGAATACTCGCAAGGAAGAAATAATTAAAAATTTAATATAAAAATCTCCTTAAGTTATTAATTTTTTCATTAAAAAATATTGAAATTCCGTGGATACAATGTTTTTTATAATCTATAAATTTATAGATATTTGACATTAAAAAACTGCACATTATTTTGTAGTTAATAATTAACCTTTTTGTTTTATTTCTGTTTTGAAGTTTAATACAAGATTTTTTTATAAGTAGTTCATATATATGTAGAATGTAGATGGTTATTTTTTTATAGACATTTTAAGTTCAAATTAGAACGAAATTATTTATTTTAACAATAAATATCATCGTTAATTATTTTATTATAATTTAAAAATATTCACGGAGATTTAAAACATTTATACATATTATATTATGAATTTTGCTATACGTTATGACATTTTTAATTTATTTTGAAATATTATCTATGTAATATATTATATGAATCTACTTTTATTGTTTTACGGAATTTATATAAATACCTATATTATTAAATTTGAATTTATATAAATTGATATTATAATTTGGTAAAAATTTATATTATAATAATTAAATGCTAATCATATAATAAATGTAATTTTCTGGAAAATGTCATCAACTTACGGTAATATTAAATAAAATAAATAATTTTAATAGCTATTACATAAAAAAAAAAAAAAAATCATAAAATATATTTGGTATTATAGACTGAATGATCATTTCCGTTTAGAATTGTTTTTCGTATACAATGATATATCATTGAATTCAAATTTAACAAATCCATTATAGTGACCTACTCGACACCTAATATACCTACTGCGGTGGTACCCACTTGCGTACTTTTTTAAATTATATTATATAAATATATAAATATTAAAATTATATAAGGTTTATCATAAAAGTTTATTACAAGAAAAACTGTTTAGTGCAAGGCTAAATTACTTTTTTTTTATGAATATTTGATTTTTGAATTTTGATGAAAATTACTAAAATCTTCAAGGTTTCGAATTATTTTGCAAACACATAGGCTGATGTCTCTGCTCGGAATATTTTTTCATCGTATTCAATGGTTTATTATTAAATTAAATATAATATCTACTACAGTGACCTCCTCAATGATGAAGTATAGATACTAGATAGGTACTCTACACCTACTATATTGCTGAGTAACATCTTAGTTCTTTTTGAAATTAAATTACTCACACACATTTATTTACATAAATAAAATATTTCAAATAAATTACCGAAAACCTAGTTTTTTAAAATCTACCTTCAAAATATATTATAGTGTACCTACGATACTTACTTAGAATATCTTAATTTAAATTGAATAACAGTTTTTCGTGAGAACGAATTAGCTTTCCAGTAACATTGTTTATAGTACACATACTTAATTTTAATGCATACACATAGAAAGTATCGTATTATATATTTTGTTTATGCGAAATCCACTCATTGCCAACAATCAACATAGAAAATATATTCAAATCATGATATAACGTGACGAATAAGAATGGAGAATAGTAATAATATTACGCATAATTTTTATTTTACTTTTTATGTATACGTTGTTTACTAATATGACTGAATTATTAACTTTATATTGGCATCAACTAGTATTTGAGAGAAAGCCAAATAATGGCATCTCGAAAATGTCAATTTTACACTTCTATATACTCTTACGATTATGATATTCGGAACTAGGAAGCGAACTCGAGTGATTTATTAGACACGTGAACTTGATAATAATTGTGCAATCATATTTTTCTCAGACGAAGCGTGATCAAACGAATAAGCTTATTAGTGCGCAAATA
The DNA here is from genome assembly GCA_020882235.1 of Schizaphis graminum. Classification (NCBI taxonomy): domain Eukaryota; kingdom Metazoa; phylum Arthropoda; class Insecta; order Hemiptera; family Aphididae; genus Schizaphis; species Schizaphis graminum. The sequence goes on from CM037032.1 coordinate 55,402,451, forward strand.
ACGAACCCCCTTAATTATATAAAATTAGCGCCTTTCTAAATTCCGCCTAGTTGGATTCTATATATACATAGTATAGAGTGATAAAATTGAAATTGAATTCTAGAAGGTTTTTCGTATTGAGAAACTAAGAAGTATCTATTTTGGACCAGAAAATAACATAGGGCATAGGTCGTGCAATGGACTTCGCGGCGTGTCGGACCTCGCTCTCTTTTTTTTAGTTACATTTTATTTATTTATCTATTTATTTTTGTACCGGTGAAACCAGAATTCTTGCCCTAAGCATAAAGTATATTAGTATTACAATAAAAATGAATTTGTTCTCAAATATGTAGTAGCGGGTGATTAGATGAAAAGTCGATTGTTATCAAAAATATAACAAAATGCACTCGCATATAATAGTATCAAAAAAATAAATGATTCTTTATAAAGCCTCAAGGTAAATAATAATAATAATAATAAATTATAATTTCCAACTTATACTTATATAGTAGTTGAATACTATTGAATGTACCTATAGGCTATAATATACTAGTAAAATTAACCGCAATAATAACAATATGGTTTATACGCATCGTGTATTAGGGTTTTTTTTTTTTGTAAGCTACTTTTAAATATTTGTATATAAATTGGAGCATTGTGTTTTTAATATTTATTTAACATTTAAAACAATTTTAACAATTGTTACAGTTAATTTTAGGTATAGTATTATTAGTGTGTCGTAATCATATTATGTTTCTAATTAAAAAATTTAATAATTTTACGTATTTAATTAATACAAGCTGTATTTCGTTAAATTAATTACTAATCATAGTTACGTTTGGTTAGATTAAATTTACAAATTAAGTACAAAATCATAAAACTGTTTTCATTTTTATAAAGTAGATATTTGGTTTTCATTAATATTTTTTATTACATAACAATTATTGGTTTCAGACTAATGTTGTTGTTTTATAAAATCTATGCTTAAGATTTTTCAATGTATCAATATGTGAAATTATATATTAGGTACCTATTACAAAAAACTAATATTGTAGACTTCACACACCATGCACGGTAGTGTTGCACTATTTTATATAGGTAGGTACTTAACTATCACGTGAATATTGTAATTTATAGTGCAATAATGCCCCTGTTATTATAATTTCGTATTTTTGTATTGAAAATAAATATCTTACAACATAATGTGTAAATGGAGCCATGTAACATTTGAAGATATTCACATGTCGAAATGTTACTATTGTTTATAATTTATAAGGTTTATATCTATTTTATTGTTCTAAATTTCCACGATAGAACTAAAGATTTGTTTTTTGAAATGTTTATTTAAATTTGTTTAGGTATGTTATATTTTATATCATTACATAATATTATATCAATAAAATAAAATACACTTTTTAAAACTATTATTTTATACCTATGTAAGTTATAAAATGATTTGAATAATAAGTATTAACAATCACTACTGATTATCGTTTTTATTCTGGAACTCTATAGTACCTACTGGCTACTACCTACTATAAATCCATAAGATATTAAGATGTAATCTCAATAACCCTTTTAAACAAAAAATACAAGAGTATTTGTTATTAGAAAAACTAAAAAACCACGTCAAGACTTATATCAAAAACACTAGTCCTTTATCTATTTGCTTAAGAAAACTCATTTTTGACTTTATAAGTCATTTCTCAAATATCTTTTTTGCCACGCAACATTTTTATGTTACCTAATACCTACAATTTAGTATTCTGAAATATTAAATCTGTTTTAAACAGCTCGTAAGTTTGAATTAATTGTTTTTAAATTTAAATTTGTATTATATCATATTGTAAATATTCTAATAGTTAACTTGACTAACCATAATAAAATAAATATAGAAATATTTTAGTTTTAAATAATTTAGACTCCCGGGTTTGACAATGTTATTTATTTTATAGTTAGGTATATTTTGTCTTTTTGTTGTTTTTGTTGATATTTTAAATGTTTTTGTAATTCAATATTTTAATATTTACATTTTCTTTTATTGTTTTATTTTACATTTAAAATAATGTTTGTTTATTAAAATTCAAAACACTGAAATTTGTTTTATTTTACAAAATTAATAATAGAATAATTGTTATTGTTTTTTTAATGATACGTGATGTTTCTTATCATTTAACTTCAGAAATATATTATATGAAAATAAAAAAATCGTAATTAATAAGCTCATAATACTTTTCATCAAGTTACAATAAATAATAGCAAAACTACTGCGATTTTAATTTATAGAATAATTTATGTTTATACAATTCATTCCAATAATTAATATTCTGTTCAAAATAATTCTTTTAGAAACTGAATTATTTCTTTATTATAAACATAGTAGATAAATATTCCCTTTATACAAAATTTGTGTTTAATGATATTATCTGGTGCAATAATACATACTGCGCGTGGATTAATTGCCAGATTTGAGACTATTGGTATACCTATAATTTTTTCTTTCTATTTCATCTCATTATTTGATTTATTATTAAAATCAACTTTCTTGTACCTATTCAGTATGTGGTTATTTTGATTTTATTGTTATTTACGCGTAGTTGCCAATCGATATTTTTATTTACTATAAAGTTTTATATAGATAATATTTTCAAAATTATATAGTACAAAGATCGATGTAGAATATAGATTATACCTATCTGATATAATTATAGCCTCTCGGATATGTAAAGTTAAATTTAACTTGAATCGAAATTTTTGTGTTGACATGTTATAGTACGAAATTTATTCATTTATTCATAATTAACGGTATTCGATGTTTTCTATACTTTATAGGATAAAAACATTAAAAAATAGTAAACATCAGTTCAAACAATTCAAATTATCATTTCACCCATCTATGTATATTATATAGGTATAATATGCTAACCTAATTTGTAGGTATGCTATTACCTATATTATAATACAATATAATATGCATGTACCAAAATCACATGTGTATCTATTATGTTCACGAAGCTAGATCCCGTTTTTGTAGATATTATATTAATAGTGAAACGATGACCACGCGCAGACCATTTTTTTTTTATAATAGCGAGACAACAACCGTTTATGTATGTGTGGTAATTTATGTAATTCTCTCAACAATATAAATATGCGTGTATAAGACGTATATCTAATTACTTTCATGACATTGTTAAAAAATATACACATGTGTAATGTGTATGTGTGTATGGCTTGATGTGGGCATGAGAGAATATACGCACTATTATATGTATATTGTATATAATATGTGTTTATACGTATATATTTACGTTTTTTTTCCTCCAAACCGTGCGAATTCATAACAAATTTAATATGTAATTTCAGTGTATGTATATATAAATATTTTCCACTTCGTATTATAATGGGTAGATATTGCTTAACAAACAACGCGATACACGCGACATGTTTTTTACTCACCGCATCTACTTAGCGGCGTATTTAGTAAATTAAAACACAAATCCTCCGTCTCGTATGTGAAAAGATGTAATACGTATAATATTGTTCGAGTAGCTGTTATGGGTACCCAGTGGTTTTTCTTTTTGAAATTGTGTGTAGTGGATTAAATATTACATTGTAGCTATATAGATACTGCGAAGCGCTTTCACCCGCGGGTTTCCTCGAGAAACTGGTCCCGATCGAAAGCAAAAATACTCGTTTTTCTTACATTTTAATTCAATTTCCGAATGCTGTCTAAAACGAACATCCATCATAAATTAAAAATAAGAAGCGTCTTTAGTCTTAGGGAACAAACGCGGCGACGACGATGCTAAAATCGGAAATCCGCATTTAGCACGGATTCAAATACCATGAACAAACGGATGAAGCGCCGCGTCGAGGTTTGTTCCACGTGGGAAAATGTTCACGGAATTTGAAAAAAAAAACACTCAACATCACAGTGTTGTTACAACCTGTTGTTGTATAGAAGGATTGGTATTATGTATATTATCCAGTTAGACAGATAAACGCGAACGGGCGTTTCAAAAAGTCGTTACAATTAAATTCGAATACCACGGGTCTCCGCAAGTCTATATAAGACCGTAATGATATGATATGATATAATATAATATAATATAGGATATATTATTATACAATTATATAGATTCTATGGAGTTTAAACTCTACACGGTTTTCGTTCAGATAGCTCTATAGCTTACAACGACCAGAAGTATATAGATACGTATTAATTGTCTCCATTCCTCCCACGTATTCAGTGTAATTAATTTCAAACTCGTTATATGATAAATGCTTGATAGTTATTAATTATTATTTATTATTATACTTTTAATTATGGTTTTTTTCTTTTTAATATGTCAACGATACTACAATGATAACAAATTATAATAAATATAAATTTCCTTTTAGATTCCGTTTGTGTAAAATAATCGCCATTGCTTCCGGAAGTAAAATAAAAAATTAAATAGACAAATTATTTTTGTTGATGATTATTACAGTGTGTTTATTGGTTGAGATACATTTATCGGTTTCATATTTTCTTAATTACAAACATACCTATAATAGTGACTAGTGATCACTACACTTACGTGCTATCGCTATGTGTATCTATTGGAAATAAATATTAGGTTAAATTCTTTATCCACCATTAATAAATACAATTATTTAGACGAAATTAAATGGGACAGTTTACAAATAGCTACATATTATTATTGTTTTAACTCATAGAAAGTGGTTTTACTTATCCGTCTTGTGTTCAACACCAGAAAATGTTTTGTATACAATTTTAATTGGGTCTCATTAAAATGATAATGAAGATTTAAAATGTTTACTTTCATACTAATTAATAATCAAGAAAGTTTGGTCTTTTATTATGCAATTGCAATTGTTAGTATAAAATCTATCAAATGTAGTTTTATTAGAGAATTGTGTTCGTGTTATCGAACTTTAAAACACTTATTTTTTAAAATATAGCGGTTTTAAAACTTATAAATCATTTCTGTCTAGGTGGATGATAATGTAATTATTTCATATTATACAATTGTTATTTTTTAAATTATAAATTACAATACATGATTTAAATTATTATTTTTATTTTCTAGCTATTATATTATTGTTATATTGTATTAAAATACTTAAATATAATAATAACTATAAATAACTAATCCTAGAAAGCTTATTTTGTTTTAATTTTATTACATATAATTATTTTCATACTTATACGTAAATACATTTTTTTACTCACATGAATCCTTATTTTAGTAACATTATTAAAGAAAATATTTATTTGTATGTGTATAATGAAGAGAAATACTAGTTATACACTATTAATTATCACACATATAGGTATTTTATTGTTTTATGCTTAAAATACATGTATAATATAGGAATATACGAGTTTATATATGAAAGTAGTTTTATTATAGTTGTCAGTTATTTATGTAGGATACAATTTTATGTGAATAAGTATTTAGCAGAAATACTAAACCGGATTTAAAAGAGAAATAACATAATAATAATAGTTTACTAAACAAAATTATATCTTTATATTGTTTATAATTTAACACACATTTATTTTGTAGAAAAAAAGTATTTGACTTGAAATCTATGCACGCGTTAGGTATAATTAAGTTTACATTAAATACGTATATCTACTTATTATATAATGCGTCAAAATAAGAAAATTTTATTTTAAGCAGTACTCATGTTGAATTTATAAGCCTTTGTGATGGTGTGTTGTACCTTGACTATATTATAATATTGATTGTTATTTAATAAGCATGACAAATTTTATAATTTTTAATGATTAATTTTGAAAGAAAATATTATAAATTTGTAGATATATTTTAAAAATATTATTTGAAAGATTTTAAAATATATACTACAAGTATATATTAAATATCAGTTCATAATGTTTTTACATTTCGATTTACATCCACTAAAAATAAGTACTATTTTATGCTCTAGTGACGCTCAAGTATCCGAAATAATAGTATTATTTTATTTATATGTTTAAAGCTGCTTGGGTTGAGTTAGAAAGCAATTCAGTAACAAAATGTATCTTTATTTCATAAGTAATTGCGATTTTTCTTTTTAACACATTTTTATTTAAGGACCAATATATTTAATAAAAATATTCTAATGCCAATTATTACGCGTTGCAATTAATATGTTTATAAGTATAATTTATGTAATGATGATCTAGAATTAGTTTGACAAGGTTATAATTGTAAATTATATCGTAACTAATGATCAAATTAAGATTTAATCAAAAAGGAAAGTAACTTAAAAACATTCTTATAAAAAATATTGTCCCTTAAAATTGTTTAAACTACATGTTCTAAACAATTTTGAGCGTAACATGTTTACATATATTGTGGCACAATAAAACGTTTTTATAAATATTAAGTTACTCATGTAAACAATTATCTATTGAATATAATAACAAAAATTAAGAAACTTATACTGGAATTCAAAACGTATGTATGTACATACACTACGAGTATATACGTATTATGCTTATAAAAATGAATGTTCCTTTGCTTGTTTGTCCTCTTTGACTATATATATTTAAAAACTAAAGAAAAATTTTCAATAAAAGTTATATTAATAGATTTTTTAATATTTGGGGGTTGTTTGTAGCATATTTTTTTTAAAAACTTTTATATGTTGCGAAAATCGAGTATTTTTTGTTGATTTAATTGGTTGTTATTGGTTAGGTTATAACAAAAGATTACTATCATAATTAGTAAAATATGTCATTTAATTTTTTTATAAATATATTTAAAATAAAATACTTATGACCGCAAATTATAATGATTTTTAAACGATACTAAATTTATGACGGCTTTCAAGCATTAATTGAAACTGTTTTCTTTATTTTTGCGTTTACATTAAAAATATGATCAGAATTAAGATGTGGAAATAAAATTACAAAATGAATCACTCTAATAGTGTTTGTATTACAAATTCCAACTGAAAAAAAGATACATTAATTTTAAACCAGACGAAGTTGGGCTACACAGCCTACTTTTAAATTTTAATACTTAAGACTACAAATTCAGTAAAAATAAAATAAATATAATTTTATAAGTTTAAATATAGTACGAAGTAACATTTTAAAAATATCTCATCATAAATATAATAATTCAAAATCTAAGATTTGTTTATTAGTAGGTATGCAATATACATTAGTAGGTACTATAAATTAATATACTTTGCTATTTAATAGGTAGTAAAATCATAATATTCATTCGAATCAATGCGATGATGTTTTAAATGCTTAGAAAGTAAATCGTCCATTACTCCGCACTTAAAATATATTTAATTGATTAATAACATTTAAATGCTACCAAAATCGTCTTCAAAATAAGGTGTTCGTTCATTATGTTTTGATTAATCACATAACGCGGAACTCTCTTGGAGCTGTTAATAGTTTGTTCCGTCATCCGCGTCCGTCGGAAAATATATACTTCCTCATTTTTCGACTATTCGTTCCAGAATCAAACTTAAAGATGAACAATTTCATTAAATTAAAAACAAATTATCGATTCGTTTTTTTTATTATTATTTAACTGCAATTTGTTTGTATATTTTATTTTAGATATTATGTTATAAACAAAACTATAACTATACAATAAATGTTGTACCTATTATTAATAACGTACTTTCAGGTTTTTAAAGAAAAAATAAAACAATTATCTTTTGTTTGAAAATGATTCCATTTAAAATAATTCAAATTAAATTATAATATTGCATAACCAGAAAAATATTTTCCTTCAAATGTATAATAAGTCTGTAGGTACAGTTTACATGCTAGTAGTACAATAATAGCTTATATACGTTATAATGTTAAGTGATAATAAAAGAAGAATACCTATATTATATCAATGCATGTAAAAGTAAATAAGATACTTTTAACTACCTACTTAAACTATGAGACAATCATAAGAGAACATTATTACTTTTATTTAACTAAAATTGTCTTTCGTTATTATGGTTAACATTTGACTATAGTTATTAGAATTTTTTTTTCTTATTTTGTTAGATAATATTATAATATATATCTGTTAAGCATTTAATTTGTAGTTTTAATGATGATACGAATACGGTGGTTAACTTTTCTATTTACTTCAATGTTTTAAATTACCAAGATATATATTGAGAGTAAAAGTAAAATGCGTTATAAAGTTAATTTTTTTAAATACATAGGTATGTAATTATTTTATGGTTTTAAAAAAATATATTATACATAATACTTATTTAACTCCTTTTTTTGTTGTTAAAATTTTACTATATTTTAGGCAGATAAAGTTCCAGCATTTAAGTACATATACAAAAAGGTTATCAATATTTTAAATGTTTTTATTTATTAGATACCTATACTGTAGCTAATTAGTGATTATAATGTTTTTGTCGACGAACCTGTAATTATTGAACCTTTAGTTTTTCTTTCATTAGTATTTCCTTGACGAGCGTCCCGGCGTATCCATAACGTTGATGTTCGCTGCGGTGGTGTTCGTGTACCCACTTAAATATAATATTATTATGCCGGCATTAACTACAACAACTATCCGTTAATTATAAAATTATCACACCTATGATGTATCGTACACACTAGTAGCAGCACTACTAACACCGTGAACCATTAAACGTTAAACGCGCACTGGCACATGCCCACAATACTACGATAGTTTCCGGCGCGAACAAACACCGAACACGAGACACGAGTAAATAACCTTTCACTGAAGAATTGTATTTCTGTATATCTATGACAGGATGTATATATACACGTTCGTACCACTTCCACTCCATCTCACACTCCTTCCGTCTACAATAATATTTATATTCGATCGCGTGCCACCGAACGCCGTTATTTATTATTGTTATGACCACTACTTGTACGAACGTTTCGACCCTTCGAGCTATTTATCGTCAATTAATTCGCAAGGCACACTTTTGATATTGTATATATATTATTTCCGCATTGAATTATTATATGTACTCTAATTAATCTAGTTAATCAGCTATACGCTTCTATAAACAGTCAATTCGCAAAATTAGGGCTGAGATTAGGGGCTGATAAAAATAATGTATAACTATATCAGAGGTATTTTTTTTTAGTAATTAATCAATTTTTTAAATTATCGATGTGCATATACGTAAGTGGGAAATAATTGCTATTTTTATGAATCGTCGGACATGATGGCAATTCCAATTACCTTTCCTAAATGTCTGGTTTCTTCGTTTAATTCATGAGTAATTTAAGTTTTTCAAAGAATACGTTTCTAATTTCATTTCCAAAGCAGAATAATTTTCTAAAAGTTATACGAAAATAGAATTTTCAACTATTAGTTTACCCATTGTAAGTTACCTATAAGTATTTATATTTAAAGTTTAGTTGACCGGATTAGTGTGAAATATAAAAGTACCCTGTCAAATGTTGGTAAACACAAAATTATTACAACGAATTAAATATTTATTTGAAATTCGTTTTTTGTTTAAGTACAGACGTTTTAATTTTAAAAACTTAAGTACTTATCGAAATAATGATTGTCGACTGTAGTAATAGCAATCAATAATAGTAATAGTAATAGTCATCCAGTATATGTGATAATATGTAGATATTATATGAGTTATTATTATAACGCTGTGTACATCTGATAAAAAGTCTTTGAATTATTTTAATTTAAATTATTTAGGCGAATTTACAGTTATCCAACCATCAAGGTATTATATACGGTAGCCAGTAGATATTACACAAAAGGCATAGATGGTTATTTTAGAGTAGATTAATCTACTTACAAGCTCTATACGGGCTTATTGTAAACGCGTGTATCTTAATGCTCAAACAATAAATGCGTTTTAATTAAAATATTCAACATCAATACAAAATATATAGCTTTGTCGTTTGATTATGATAATGATTTGACCTAACACTTATGGCAAAAATATTTTTAAATGTTTTATGTAGGTATAATGTATATATTATAGGTAATGATTAAAAAAAATACATTTATATTTTATTATATAATATTAATGTTAATATATTCTTATGATGAAAATGTTGGAAAATGATGAAAACATGGAACTTTAAATTTTTAATTTATATAATTTTTTTTCATTTTTCACTCTAAAATTGTATAAATATTTGGTACATCTTTAATCTTAATTATTTTGTAGTAGATATTTTATCTGCTACCTACCACTGTGTGTAAACTGTAAAGGGACTGCTTACTACGTCTACATAGGATTCTACGCGTTTATCATTTCAAATGCCTGCCTATCCGTGTAACCACGATAATTGCTATATGTACTATGTAGGATTAGATGGTTTTTTGTTTGAACCTAAAACATCGCTTCGTGAGACTTGGGCTTTGGCCGCTTTGGGCTGTATAAATTTGGGTGGCAGATAAAAAAAAATACCGACCGATCATAGGATTTCTATTGTGATTAGAAATTGTTTTAATACTTTTAACATTAAAAAAAAAAAAACACTATGATAATCGTAATAATTGTCACTTATAGGTAATATAAATATATATGTTGTACAATTATTATTAGATTCTGAACGGAAAAAACCGTAAAAAAATGAGGGGAAAACAGGAGCTTTTTGAGCTATTTAGAGACAATTGAAATTTTTAATTTTTCTAAATATTTTTTTTTTAAATAACGATAAAAATTTTTTGGCCGGCCAGAAAATCTTGAAAATTTAATATTTCTTATAAGTTGTTCTTAAAGTGATAAAAAAAAATCCAAAATCGTTAATCACAATTTTTTTTTATAAGTGCTCAAAGTTCGAATTTATACGAAATATGTCAAAATTGCGAAAATTTGCAAGCAATTTTGTGGTTGAAAAATCGTAAACATTTTTTCTTTTATAACTAAGTTTTGAAAATTTGTCACACGGTTTTCCATAAATTTTTCTTCAAATATCTGTAAAAAAATTCTACCAGATTAAGACAAAAATTTTTTAGGAGTGTTTGAAATTAAAATTTTTACAAAACCGCGTTAAATAACGGTTTAGCCTCAAACGATTTTTGATATTTGTTGTTATTCAAATATTATAAATCGTAAATACTTGAAAATTTTACCAGTTATTTATATTGCCATTTACTTTACGTGATTTGATTTTTCAAAATATTTTGACTTTTTTTGAGCTATTTATAGTCAACTGAAATTTTCAATTTTCCTAAGAATTTTTTTTTGAGGTGTCGATAAAATTTTTTTGGCTGAGTCAAAATATTTGAAAAATTAATACAAAATTCATCATAAGTTATTCTTATGGCGATAAAAAAATTATAAGAATACATAGGCACAATTTTTTTTATTAGCATTTGAAGTTCAAATATTGACAACAATTCGTCAAAATCATGAATATTTTTTACTATTTGGTAGTTAAAAATTTATAAATATTTTACTATCAAAAGCTATAAACTGAAAATTTAATACTATGCTGTCCATAAGTTAAGCTTAGAATAATTATAAAAAAGTTTGAGGATTATTCAATTTAAAAAATGTTATGAGTGTTTAAAGTTTTAATTTTAATTTAAAATCAAAAATACACGTGTAAAATAACGTTTTACTACTAAATAATTTTCGATTTTTGTTATTTTTAAAAAATTACCAAACGTAGGATCTTGAAACTTTTACTTAAATGTTTGAATTTGTTTCAAAATAGAATAATATATGACAGTATTTAAATATAATATATTCTAGACTGACAAATCATCTCCGTTCAGAAGCGTTTTTCGTATACAATGATACCTATCGGCTATCATTGCATTCAAATTTAACCTACCCTAGTCTGAGGTCCACCCCACCCCCTAATGTGCAGTAGAGCGATACCCACTTACCCGCTTTTTTTTTTATAATGAATTTCCATTTAAACATACACGTCCTACATTATATAAATATATGTTAATGTGTGCGTGTATATTAAAATTCGAATATACAGTGAAACCTCCACTAACGGACACCTCCCAATAGCGGAGGTTTTTTGAGGATCGGGGACATTTTCACTATACTTTTCAATAGGAAAATCTCCGAATAGTGGAATCTCTGAATAACGGATATTATTTTATTAGGGTTTTTAAAATAATAATAATGGTAAGTCCCTCCTAATCTTTATTTGGAAATAATACATATTCATATTCGTATATATTCTCGTATTACTATTGAGATTGTACAAAGTCGGTGTAATAATAAACAGACAAAGATCATCGATTTTTTCAAACAAAAATAATTTAAAAATACATGTAAATAATTTTGATTTCGATTGTAAAAATATACTTTAAATAATAATAATTAATAATAATTTGTAAATATATGATAATTTACAATAAATAATAAGTAATAACATTATACAATATAATACATAGTAGATACATTATAATACAAATAAATTTAAAAAATGTATCCCCTCTGAATAACGGACAAAATTTTGGCGACCGAGAGTGTCCGCTATTCAAAAGTTTCACTGTATTACATTAATTATTAAAGTTAATTTTTTTAATTTTTCAATTTAAAGATTAAAATGAGCAGTCTATAATTGTATTTTATGCATATTGTTTTAGGTGGGCAGTATCGACGCTAATGTCGCGTCAAAATACAGTTCCCAGCTCAGATAATCCGTCCGAAAATGTTAGTGCGCTCATACCGCTTTGGGACATGTTCAACCACCGAAGTGGAAGAGTAAGTAGATTATTATAACTTATTTATTCGTGTAAACAAAAAAACTGCAATTATGAATATGGATAAATATTTGGTTGTTGATTTGTTAATAAATGATTATAAATACGAATATATTATGTTATAATACATTTAATTTTAGAAATCGAAACAAGTGGGCCGTGGGCATGTAGATTCGGTTAAAATAAAATTGTATTAAAATTGAACTTACCTTTACACAAATGACTAGACTTCGGGGTCAACAATACACAACTTTTTGGTTCGGGGTTAGTTTCTAAAATGTGTTCTTAAAATATGTAATTGCATCCAAACACATCACGATTTTTTCGTATAGAATTTGGCCGAGGACGTGTATTTGTTTTTTACTCATACTATAATAATATGACATATGTTATATAATGATACATATTTTGATTCATATAATAATGTAATATAAATACAGGTGAATGATCTATAATAACAAGTATGTAAGACAATAGGTTTTTTTTTTAAACCGCAAACTTCAATTCGAAGTCAAACTAATTTTTATTTTTGTTTTTTCGTTTGTATATAATATTTTATAATATTTATACCTACAAATTCTGTTATTGTGATGTAATTTATTTTTCCTGCGACGTGGTATATGGTTATCTCGCGGTGAGCAAGCAGTGTATTCGTTACGGCATTATTCGTGGCTATCATAAGTGCGACAAGGTCAATTTGCTTTCGATTCATCATTATAGATTGAGTTATTTTTAACTTATTATATACATAACTTAAACTTCGAGTTGAAGGGGATCGAGTCTCGGCTGCTATTTCCTTCGAGAACCTTAAAGCCTATAGGAAACCAAAAATGAAGAATAAAGTCCTGATAAATAACGTATACTCACGTCTTAAAAAGTCTGAAAAGGCCATACAGTATTTATAAAATTTATAATACAGTTTTTCTTGTACATACTACATTTAGAAGTACCAGATGTATGCGCGTATTTAAAATAATAATTATTTTGGGTCATAGGGTGCGAATATCGACTATGCCCGAATGAAAATTATTGTACAATTTTAGATTTTTCTCGAAATAATTTCTTGTAGGTATTTTATGCAGTTGTGCAATAACCGTGACCATACATAGTTTGAGGTTATTTATAAGTGCAATAATATAACAACTCATCCAGGTTGTCATAATTATTATTATTTTATAAGCTTGTAAGTTATAACACATGTATACCTATTGCAATGGATTTTTTTCTTATTTATTCGTATATCATTCTGTTATACAATTGGTCTCATACATGGTACCTACTACCTACATTATGTAATATAAAATACAGAGACCTAACCTAACCTATGGTGATAAAAACTATTTTTTTTAATTTTAATGAAAGCCACATTCAAGTATAGTATCATTAGTGTTTGAGTTTATAACATCATGTAATATAAATAATATAATAACTTTATTCTTTTAATTATGTATAATAATGAACTGAATATAAACTTTAAAATAAATAACAATAAAAAATGTATTAAATAAATCAGTAGAATAATAAAAAATATATGTAATATATATATATAATATAATATCTAATTAATTTTATTTTTATTAAATTATGTTTAATCATAGGTTCTAAACCAACATGTATTTAAGTATAATATTACATTAACATTTTCAACAGACATTAGACAGCAGTAACCAGTGATTGCTAATTACTAATCATTTGCAAATCACAACCCAGATTACACTTAAGTAGAAAGTATAGAACAAGTATAAGAAACTATACTATTTTAAAATTTTCAAAAACTAATCAGCGCTTAACTGTTTTTATATACATAAAAAAGGATGTTTGAAAAATAAATGTGTATCCCCAAACAGTCCATATTGTATACACATAATGAAACACATGTACGTCTGTATATATTAGTATATATACCTAGTTAAAAAAAAAATTAGCATTTTAGCGAGATCTTTTTTATAAACAGTGCGAGGGTAATCCCTCGATTAGCTATGTATTATGTCGTAATATGATTTTTTTGCCCCGGCGGGGCGGCGTTTACCGGCTCAGCTGTCGACCGATTTCGTCAAGGCAAGTAACGTGTGCGTGTGCTACGCCGACGGCGAATACGCGGCCGACGACCAAGTGTACATATTCTACGGGGTGCGCACCAACGCGGACTTCCTGGTCCACAACGGGTTCGTGTACCCGGACAACGAGCACGACGCCGTGAAGATACGGCTGGGCGTCTCCCGGTCTGACCCGCTCTACTCGACCCGGTACCGTCTGCTCCAGACTCTCTCGCTTCCCGCCCTCGCCGAGTTCTACATCACGCCCGGCCCGTTTCCCATCGACGGCAAGCTCCTCGCATTCGTTCGCATCTTCAACATGGATCAAAGTACGTACCAATGTACACTATTTTCGGTATACTGAAATACCGGTTAATTGGAAAACAATTCAACGTTCCGGTATATCAAAAATATCGTGTAGTTGAATATTTATAGATTCTGTGAAAGAAACGAAAGAATGTGATGAGTATTTTTGATTTAATTTCAATATTAAAAAAAAAAAAAAAAAATTCAATAAATATGATCAAAAAATAGTTGTTTTGAAAATTCGTTTAAAATTGAATTGTAAAAAAAAAATATTTTTTGGAATTTTTGCCATTTTATTTGAATTTTTTTATAGATTAATATTTTAAATGTGATTTCAAAATAAAAATAAAAAATGATAAAAATGATTTACCATGTAAATAGTTTGGGTGATATGGCATGTCTGTGATATAATGATGTAGGTATGATGTCCACACTTCTGGCCGTGTGTTACAATTTAATAAATAATAACGCTGTATCTGTAATTTTGTGTTCGTCAGAAACATTGAACGATTGGACACAAATGGAAGAGAAACTTTGCCTGAACTTAACACTACTGGACGGTACTCTCGATCCTGCCCTCGAGACTAAGTGCTGGGAATTCTTGCAAGTCAGAATCAATTTGTTGATAAAGCAGTATCCAGCACCATCGGAAAACGTGGTTAGTATTGTCAATTTTAATAAAATGATACGTTCGGTATTTATACGATACGAAATTCGTATTCCAATACGTAAATAAATGTACTATATAGGTCGATCGTCAATATATATATAGGCTGTAACTAACTAGTTAGGGAGCGGATTTCAATGCAAATCGTATTTTTTTCTGATTACCCGAAAACATTGCTTTTCACGTACAAAGTTGATTTCATATATCGAGGAATTTTGCATTTTTTTACATTCCTAAGGTTATTACTTTTTAAAGCATTTTTAGTCCATTTTTATATTTTTAAGTCATTTTCGTATAAGAATGGATAACATTTTATAAAAATGTATTTAAAATTCATTTTAAAAGTTAAATATTATTTATTTTGCTTTGGCATACTTCTATTTTTATTATTTGTTATGTCTTTACCGACTAGATAAATATGACACCGTCGCCATTTATAAATTATTGTTGACAACTATAGACCACTTAGGTATTTATAAACGTACATGGAATTAAACAAAATAATTAATAAGAAGAAGAATAAGAATTTTTCAATGTTAAAAAAAATTCCTGATATTATTGCATTAAATCGTATTTTTCAAACGAATTTTTCTTGTTTTTAGAGAATTTAAATCCGTTCTTGGTTATAACTGATAAAAAAAGAACATTTTTTTTTCCATTTATGAGCAAAATGTCTAATTCCTAACCACACTGGAGTACCTATATACCTATAATATCATATATCTATTACCGTTGCAAATGTTGCAATAATATAAAAAGTATTATTAATACCTATTATAGTTGTTTTAATAATTATTTTACAATATAAAATCATTTTTTTTAATTATTTTTCTAAATAACCTTTTTTTTTATTCTTAATGTACTTATTAAATTAATTTTATTATATATCTAATAATAGATAACAACTAAAAAATGTGGCCCCGTCGCCAATAAGCAATGTTGATATTTCATCGTAATAAAAGTGTTATAAATAACAAATTATTGGGTAGGAAAATTATAAATTTACCTTTTTCAGTTGGTACGCAATCGCGTCTGGTTTTATTGGATACAAAAATGTAAAAGTGCGCAATCGTGTGCTACACCGTTCAAATCTATTACGTTCGCTAAATATATACGAATTATGATAAATATATAGTTATAACTTATAACTACCTAGCTACCATATGAAAAAACGCCGCCGAAGGTTTAATTGTTCAAAACCCGCCGCGGTATTTAATTTTAAACGCTCAATAAGTTCGCTAGCCCGAGTAACTAATAACTATATTGGTTCCAACCATACGAGTATACTGCCTATACCTACTGATTGTATTACGTATTAATGGGGCGTATATATAGTATACTGCGCGAATGTACTTTTAACGAAAACCATAACTAAAATGTTGATAGCTCGTGCGGTTTTAGAACCAATTATTATAATGGTGGTATTATATATATATTATAGGTAGGTATACCCAATTGTAATATAGGCACTTTATATCGTAGTGGGCTTGGGCAATCCAATACGATCAATAAAAATCATTACGAGACGTAGGTATTGCGTTGGTAATAATATTGTATAGTGATCGTGGGATGTGAAGTATTGCAGTTAAAATTGACTTTGTAATAATATATAGGTAGTTTAGCTGCAGTATATAGGCTGGACCTCTAACAGTAGGTATTATATTATATTGTATATTGAATACATCGGCTATATATAATGCGTCACATCTACGTGCGAGTCCGTTATCGTCGTCGTTATTATTCCGTTTTCGTCCCCGTACCTATACGATAGTTATTACAACGAAACTAGAAAATTAATTAATTAACTATCATATTATAACTGTTGCTGCAGTTGTGCGATAGGTATAGATGAGTAGATCGTGGGTACCCATTTCGGCACTAAATATTATGATTTATGGCGCGTTTGCAGCTTATAGTTTTATACTGCACAGTTTATTAGGTATACGTTAATTGATTTCGAACGCGTACAGTTTTGATTTATCATAATATTATGTACTTCCCTATTATATTTTTTAAGTAGTAATGCTCAATATATTTTTATTTAACAAATTTTAAGGTTGTGTTCTAATGCTGTTAGTGGCGTATTATTGATTGCGTTGTATAGTGTGAAGGTTGAAATGTATAGGTCATAAAACGATTTTGAAATCGTTTTTTAATTTTCACTCAAAAATCAAAATCAACAATTCAAATTTAAATGTTAATTAAAAAGTAAAAAAATCATTAATTTCAAATACCTATAATAGTTGTTTAAAATTAGTCTTCATATTTTGAACATATCATTATATGTATATTTTAACTATTGTGAAATGATTCAAGTTCTTACAAAATTATTTGAGGGTAGATCGATTTTTATTTTAAGTTAGAATTTTGATGATCATCAAAATTTGACTTTAAACGTTTATAAGAAATTATAAGCTTGAGCACGCTAAACTTATTATTTATTTTAGGTAAGGATAATTTATGAAGAAATGAAGAATATAGTAGGTACCTAATAGTATTACATAATCAAACTTTAAAAAAAAAATTTGATATTTGCCTGTTATATAGAAAAACAATAAATATTTCAACCGTATAAAAATGTTTTTGCAGGTTTATTTCGTTTTTTCATTCATTTTTTTTTTAAATTCTAGCTTACTTTTCTTCATCAGTCTTCGTCGACGAATCAAATAGCGTACGAATTCTCGATATTAGTGTAGTTCTCAACCGAGCTGACATGGACACAGTATCACAGTTTAAGGGTGATACAAAATTCTTGAGGACAAAAATGGAATTTTTAATTTTTTCTAATGCAATTATTCCCTTTTTATATACTTATATAATACCAACCACTTGCTCTATAAGCGTGTCCAGAACTTTTTCGTAGGGGTGCAATATTAACCATTATCATTAGAATTCAACCCACCCAATAAGTTTTCTATGTAGTATGAGTGGTTGTGCCTGATCTCGCGAATCTAGGAAAATAACAACAAGAGTAGAAAATGAATTTTTATAAATAAATTATATAGATATTATATCGAATAGTATACGTCAAGACAAAAAACGTTAAATGCAGTTAACTTTAAAATTTTAAATACGTACCTATTATTTATTAATTAAGTATAAATATATTATAAAAAGGTAATTATTTTTAGTTTTATTAAATTCCCGTAAAGTACCGCGTATTCACGTCGCACGATTAAGACGTAACTGACGCCTAATGTTTTACAAAATACAGTAGAACCTATAGTTTATATCCATAATCTTATCATAACATCCAAAGTAGTAATTTAAACTGTTATTATACTCAATAAGTAATAGGTGTCTGTTCTCTATATTATTATTATTATCGTTGCGACTTCGCTCATCAAAACTACGTAGGTACTTAGGTATAAAATACGATTACATTTTTAACGATAAAATTTATATAATTGTGTAGGTATCTATAGATACAAATATAACTTTAGGCTAATTACCTGTGATGTTGAAGCCTTACTTCTAATAAAATATATATATAACTTACATATTAAAAAAATTAGTACAAAATATGTAAAGTTTATTTCAACAAGCGTGCTTTCGAATTTTTATGTAATTTAAAAATAATTTTATTTATGACAATTATTTTAATAACTTTTAACCAAAATTAACATTTTTCACTTAGTCGTTTTTTACCGATTTCCGATCTCGCAGAGGATGCAAATGCATGCTCTGCCCACCCCCTTTGGACACGCCTATGAATTACTTATTAACGATACGGGTTCATATCCAACTAGCTATACAAGTATAAGTATAGATCGTAGTGATCGTACGATGTGCAGATATAGACTATATTATTATGAAGTATTTACGTTCGCGTTATGTTTTCTGGTGTTCAGTATTTGAGCTATTCAGTCTAATAATAATTTTTTAACAATTTTATTTATGAAAATTAGTTCTTGTGTAACGCAAACAAAATTTCGAATAATTAAAATTTAATTAGGTTTGTTAAAAAAAAAAATAAATGTATCGACGAAATTGATATAGTTACATAATATGCAGCGACAGTGGCGTGCCTAGGAATTTTCGATGAGGGGGGATATATGTTATAAGAAAAAACTAGATTTAATTCCATTAAAAAGACACAAGAACTGTATAATTATACCAAAAACTACATAAAAATTGCATAATAAATTGCACTGTAAAAATACAAGTCATATAAAAAACTTTAAATTCTTAATTATAATTTAATTAATTTTAAAAAGAATTGATAAATGTATTACTTTTTTGAATTAAAATTAATAATTAAATATATTTCCAAATTATGTTCATTAAAATTAAATCTTTTATTACTTAAAATATGTTTGTACCTACAAAGAAAAAATACGTTCTACTTCTACTACACTAGTTATTAGTGTATATTAAAAAAACTCAATAATTTATAGGTGTTATATCTAAATAAACATCTGCTTTACCCATGACTTAGTAAGATTTAATAGTTTTATATGTTATATCCTTTATTTTTTTTTTCAATTATATTTACATACATTTATCTATAGTAGGTATTTTTTCGTTTAGATCAGGAATATTTGTTAAAATATCTTCAGCTTTTCTAAACCTATTCAGTATTCATACTTATTAAGTAGCTTAATATTCGATTTTTCCAAGTTTTTAAGATTTATGGGTAACTCAGATAAGTGTAATTGTATGAATACTATAAACCACATTTGACTACATTATATATTTATATTGTACAAGTTGTTTCAGCTTTTTCACACTGATGGGGATTAACATCGTTTTTTAAAATTTTAATCACAATTAAAAAATTTTCAAAATAATTTGCATAGAAAATGACAGTAATAACCATGTTTCCGGACCTTGTAATAATAGGTTTGGGAATCGGGAGGTAAAGGTTTACCCGGCATTTCTTTTCTGTATTTATTTATTCTTGATGGTATTACTTTTAAGAAAGCTTTTTTTTCCTAAAATGAACGAAATAAGTTACATAATATGTAATGTACTAAGATTTTATATATTAAATTAATTACCATTGTAAAATAATCTATTTATGTAATAATGAATTTAGTTTAGTTAAGTATTTTGTTCATTAAAACACCATATTTAAAAAAAAAAATCCAAAAACGTGAGAAATTGTAAAAAATTGCATCATAAAATTAAATAGGCAGAGAATGAGAGAATATAGAGTATATAATTATAATAAAATATATATATTATAATAAATATAATTTATAAGCAATAACTTATTAGTTATTACTAATAATCAAAAGCAATGACTTTATAACAAGTAACAACTTTAATATCTAATAATTTGTTTTCCGAAAGTCAGCAAAAAAAGTCGATGGGGGATGGGACATAACCCCTAACCTCCCCTCCTGGGTACGCTACTGTAGCAGCGGTTGTTTGGGGAAACATATGTAGTATAGTCTATAACGTGAAATTAATCAGAATAAAAAAAGTCATATTCAGTCCAAAAACATATTAATTTAAAGAACTAATTTTTTTTTAAACATTTTAATTGTTTATAAATTGCTCAAATATTTTGAAATTCATACCATATCTGAAAAAATAGTAATATAAAATTTGGAATCGTTATTGTAAAACTTGTTGTTACATAAATTATAATCCTATTTTCAGTAAATTTTTTAGTTTTCCTTATTATTAAGAAAAGTACTTGAAATTTTTAACTATTGACTTCTTTAAAGTATCAACTCATAGATTCAATTTGCTGTCAGCAATAACCCTTAAAATTGAAGTAAAAGCATTTTTTCTACTTAGTCTTTGGACACCAGAGTAAAAAAAAAAAAAGCGGGCAAATGAGTATCGCTCTGCTGTACATTAGGGGGTGGGGTGGACCTCGGACTATGGTAGGTTAAATTTGAATGCAATGATAGGTATCATTGTATACGAAAAACGATTCTGAACGGAGATGATTTGTCAGTCCAGGATATATTATATTTAAATATTATCATATATTCTATTTTGAAACTAATTCAAACATTTAAGTAAAAGTTTCAAGATCTTACGTTTAGTAATTTTTTAAAAATAACAAAAATCGAAAATTATTTATTAGTAAAACGTGATTTTACACGTCGTGTATTTTTGATTTCAAATTAAAATTAAAACTTTAAACACTCGTAAATTTTTTTAAATTGAACAATCCTCAAACTTTTTTATAATTATTCTAAGCTTAACTTATGGACAGCATAGTATTAAATTTTCAATTCTTAGCTTTTGATAGAAAAATATTTATAAATTTTTAACTACCAAATAGTGAAAATATTCATGATTTTGACGAATTTTTGTCAATATTTGAACTTCAAATGCTAATAAAAAAAAATTGTGCCTATGTATTTTTATAATTTTTGAATGAGAGTTAGAACAAGTTATGTGGACCCTTCAATTAAATTTTCAAGTAATTTGTCCCAGCTAAATTTTTTTTATCAACATTTATAAAAAAAAAATAAAAAAAATTGAAAATTTCAATTGTCTATTAATAGCTCAAAAAAAGTCAAAATGTTTTGAAAATCAAATCACGTAAAGAAAATGGCAATCTAAATAACTGGTAAAATTTTCAAGTATTTACGACTTATACTGTTTGAATAACAACAAATATCAAAAATCGTTTGAGGCTAAACCGTTATTTAACGCGGTTATGTAAAAATTTAAATTTCAATCACTCATAAAAATTTTTTGTTTTAGTCCGGTAGAGTTTTTTTTGCAGGTAGTAGAAGAAAATTTTATGCAGAACCTTGTACCAAATTTTCAAATCTTAGTTATAAAAGGAAACATTTTTACGATTTTTTAACCACAAAATTACTTGCCAATTTTCGCAATTTTGACATATTTCGTATAAATTCGAACTTTAAGCACTTATAAAAAAAAATTGTGACTAACGATTTCGGATTTTTTTTTATAACTTTAAGAACAACTTATAAGAAACCTTGTATTAAATTTTCAAGATTTTCTGGCCGGCCAAAATATTTTTATCGTTATTTTTAAAAAAAATACTTAAAAAAATTGAAAATTTCAACTGTCTATAAATAACTCAAAAAAAGTCAAAATTCTTTGAAAATTTAACTGTGTATGGAGAACGCTAATATAAATATTTTGTGAAAATTTCAAGTGTTTACATCGATTAGTTTTTGAGTTATAGCAAAATAAATAATTCGATTTTGTCGAAAACTGGTTTTGCGTAAAAATTCCCGTTTTTCTGTCATTTTTTTTTTGTTTTTCTCGATTTTTTTGAAAACTGTTGGAAAATGTTTACTTTTCACCTCTATAATGCACCAAGGATATTCACTTTGCCATCGGAAACCACCCCCAAAGTTTGAAATTGAAGCATTATTTCGACTAGTTATGCTGTACACAGACACAAAAACAAAAAAAAAAAAAAAAAAAAAAAAAAAAAAAAAACAAAAAAAAAAAACACACATCATTGTAAAATCAATACATTCATCACTACGTTCAGAATCTAAAAGAAAACATCGTTGTAAATCCTATTCATTCATTATTCATCTAGATTCTAAAACTTATGGTAATTTAATTATAATTTACTTATTATTCATTATCAAATGAATGTTTAGAATCACGTTCCATCATTCATCATTATTATATTTTGTAAAAACAATTTAATTTTTATCTTTTAGGCAACAGATCTAAATTTAAACTCATCATCACTTGTTTTTTGACTGACAACTTGGTTAAAACATAGACAACAATAAATTAGTGTTGTTATTAGTTACTCATATTATATTAATTTATAATTAGATTACATGTAATTATTTCATAATTTGATTTTTAATATTATTCATTAATTATAAACATTTTTTTGTTTAGGAAAATCTGTCTAAATTTCAACAGCTAGCCCATACTCAGATACAACTGGAATTGGACATATTGAAAAATGCCTTGGAATATGTTAAACAACACTTGGATATTATGTTAAAGCCATAATCATATTTTTAAATAGTATCTTATTATAATTATCTAAATAATAAAATCTAATTGTAAGGACTTTCAAGTAAAGTATATTTTTTTCAAGACTATTTGAATTTCATAAATTTACTATAAATAAAATAATTGTTTTTTTAAAAAAAATATTTATTATTAAATAACACACAACACACATTTTAATATTGTTTTATTTTTATTTAGATTTCTGTAAATCTCTTATATTATTTAAAATGGAAGTATGGACAATGTATTATTAATTGTACACTACGGCATTGTGCTTTAGATTTTTTGTTATAAGTTAGCTTCTCCATAAATATAATAGATAATTTCAATTTGATATAATATGCATTATTTGGCATACATATAAAATATGTACAGAATTGTCTTTTTCATTTAAAAAAAAAATATATTATTGATGACATAGTCACATGGATAATATTATACATTATAAAATAATGTAACTAAAATAACTAACTGTAATAACTTTTCTTCTAATCAATATTGAAATTTCTCTTTTATTTAAGTGGTGAAAAAAAAATTTGTATTGCACATATTAGGTGATTACATTTATCAATTTTTTTTTATTACATTACCTTGCATATTTTAAATGTTCTAAAATAAAAACAGATTAAATAGTTTTTAACTGATTTTATTCATACAACAAATTTTATTAAATAATAAATATGATAATACAATTTAATATAACAATACTTATAAATAATATAACAAATTTTAATAAAAAATAAAAAAGTTATTAAAAACTCACTCTTTTTTTTTAGCTTAGTCTGCTTAGTTTAGTAATGTAAAATAGTCCATGCTATTACCCTGTGATAAAATATAATTTTAAGATTAACCATGCAAACCAATCAACTAATTAAGCATAGTCTAAATACTAAACATAAATTAGATGAAAGTTTAAGATCAATCTATTATAAAATACATTTTACATTATATTTCATTAATCATTTCAAACGCCCTTGCAAATTCATCATAAGCATTAATACTTAAGGCTTGACATAATGTTTCTGATGTGTCTTGCATTGACCATCCACGATTAATTCTTTCAATGGAATCTTGCACTAAATCTACTCGTATGGATGGAAATTTTTTACCATTTTTTTCGCCAACACACTGCAATAATAATAAGGACAAAACACCATTCATCCTTTTTAAGGTAATTATTTCATCTGGATCTTTCCATGCACCATTTTGATTAAGATCTTTCAATAATCTTGTTCTCTCTCTTAAAAGTTTATTGATCTTAAAACTTCTGTTTTCACAACCTTTGCATGGAATTATTACTTGGCATCCCTTATCTTGGCTTAATGAACCTTTATCTGTATTTAAAGACGTGCATAGACTTTCATTATTTTTTAATAGTTTCTCACACTTATCATCACTATCAATTTTATTAATTAAATTATTTATAGGTATACATTTTATATGGTTATGAGTGTTTTTGGTTTCTTTAGAGTCTGTGACTATAATCACTTCAGTGTTATTTCCTTTCACTTCTTCCTGATATGAAGACAGATCTATATGGCTAGCTTCATCTTCCGTGACAATAATGATTTCTTCTTCCTCATCAGTAATCGTTTTATCCAAATGTGTATTTGATACATTATTAACTATTTGTGGTAGAGCATGTAACATAAGTCCGCCTTTAACAGGTGTTACTTGAATATTTTGATTCATTTCCTGAGTTAATCTATTAATAAATGGCGATTCTAAATGTTCTGTATTTAAGTTTAGGTCCGTAGATACTTTCCTTTTTTTAGAAGGAGGATAGGTTATTGGGTTATCTATTGATTTTAACAATTTTAATTTATCTCCAAGTTTAGCATTTGAATTAATTTTTGGAGAAAAAAAACCTGGGTATTTTGTTACCATGCCATTCAGATGACTCTTTTCATTTTTTTGTTGCTCCTCATAGTCTGCTAACAATTTATCTACAAGTTTTTTACGTTCTGTCCTTAATAACTCGTCTTCAACATTTTTAATATCTTCATTCATAATTCCACCATTTAATGTTGGTACTGCATCTTTTTTCAGTACTTTTATTGGATACGATGACTTCAAAAACATATTATTTTAATAACAATATTAATTAAGTGTTTACATTTTAGATAAGAAATTGATACCAAATCATAATATACTTTACCTCATTAGTAAATTTGTTTTCATAATTGTCTTTGTTGAAATGCTCTGAACATATTTGAAAATTTTGATATTCATCCGAAATAATTTTATAATTATTACAAAACTTCAACCATTTCTCTAATATTACAGTATCAGTTGGAAATTTGTGGAACATTATTTTACTGTTGCTCATCCGATTTGACTCATCTGATTCACTATACATAATACTGTTACAATTGGAAACAGCGCAGCATTTTTGTACATCATATTTATTATTAAACTGCAACTGTTAAAAAGAAAATTTAATGAAATAAAAAATATGAAACAATTGTATTTTCAACATTAGGGGAGAATAGCTTATATAATCTTACATGTTTTATATTTTAAATTCAATTAAACATTTTTTTTACTATGTGTTCTACTAGAGAACTCCCCTCATACAAATAAATTACTATGTCCTGAGATTAAATTCCCACCAATGTGCTATATCTAGTATGTATATAGATCAAGGTAATTTCACGTGTGCGGAATGTGCTATGTCTAACCGTCTAGATTTTCTAATGTGAATACCAAGAATTGACAACTTTAGATAGCTGCCAGGTTACATTTTCTCACAAAGCACATTAAAATATGTATTTCAATGATATACTATACTTACACTTGCACCTGGATTATTAACTTCATTTGCTAATTTTTCTTCTTTTGAAGTATTAGACAAATTAATGGATGGAATAGCTGAAACAATTTTGCACACTTGAGTATATTTATAACTTTTCAAATAGGTTATTGATTTTATAGTATTTTAGATGGATATATTCACCAACCAGTTCTTTTCAGTTGTCTTTTAACTTTAATGTTAAGTAATTGTTCTTTTAAACTATTACATTCAAAGTCATCAGGAACAAAATGTTTGGAACAGACATAAGATGTATCCGCATTAAACTTAAATGGTTGTTTAATATTGTTCATCCAAGCATTACGTCGTTGTGTATTTTTAGGAAAAATATGATAAGACACATCTTTTTCATGTTGCTTTGTAGCTTTCAAATTGTTACTACAGCCAATTATAATACAACAAGGCATGACAATTATAATTCATATGCAATATAAAATTATCTGAAACAAAAAATTAACATGAAAACTAATATTTATAATTTGTTATAATTTATTATTCATAATTAATTGTAATAGTATATTTTAAACTATATATTTTGCTATTCTAATGTTTTAAGGGCCCATAGAAATAATAGAATTTATTGAATACAATATTCTATAAGAAGATATTATATTTTTAAAAGCTGAATTAACATGGATTTAAATTAATCATCTAAATAATAATATTTTAATAGTAAATATTAAAAACTTTAGTTATTTTAAAACAATATAACATAAATATTAGAACACATTTTACTCTTTCGGAATTTGAAATATTTATTTTTTAGAAAATTATAAGTATGCATATCCTTATACTATTCTTAAATGTCAGCATAGCATAAAAAATAAATTTATAATATTAAACAATTGTGGTTATACAATGGCAAGAAATAAAATTTAAAAAAATTTTCAATTTTCTCTCATGTATAATATTAATAATCATTAAATTTATTTCAAGTTTAATTATATAGATTTAATTAAAGGTAACTTGTTAAATGTTACGTCTTATGTATAATTTTAATATGTATATATTATATAATAATTAATTTTAATTTTTAAAAACGTTTATGCACAGCATTTAAATTTACAATAATAGTAGGCAATAGGCAATAGCAACAAAAAAAGTAGTATTAGCATTGCAATTTAGAATGATATTTTTGTTATTATACCATTTATTTATATTATATACCTACCACAGAATAGATTTTATCTATTTTGTGATTATACTTTTAAATAGCGTACTATTATTCTAGTAGTGTGTTGAAGTACATTAGATTATGATAAATGATTTAACGATGTTGTTGTTTAATATAATATTTATTATAATTACTTAAACGGACACGTGATATTTTGGCAATACACAAAATATGAAAACCGCGGCCAATAACACTGAAACACGGTTAACCTAGATAACAGCGGACGCATTAATTACGGTTGTGCGTGAATCTGTTCAATCTAGACGATCTGAACTTACCACCAGCTAATGAAGTACAGGCGTTCGAATCAACGGTAACAGCGATCTCACCGAAACTGTAACAATGATCGCGGTAAGTGTGTAGATATTTAATTTACGGAGTCGATGTTATATAAATTTAATTTTATTAGTTACCTATTGATCATGAACGGTAATTATCGTGTGCTGACTGTTGTATCGTCGGAAGTAGTAAGTAGTAAGTACAACGTTTAAAAATGTACAGAATTAACAAAAATTAAAAGTATTAATTCGGATTTCAGAGTTCGATAAGGCAGACAGGCAGTCGTGCAGTCGTCAGAAAACGAAAATCAACAAACACCACACTGACGTCACAAAATGTCGGAAAGCAGAATATGTAAAGTATTTACCACGGTTTAAGAGAATATATTATCTTAAACCGAGGTGATAGCACGGAACAATATTGTGATAACATTTCTCAACGGTGATAACATGGTGCACCACATATATATATATCTTATATTATAAAACCACAGATAGTTACGTTCACTATAACCAGGATCGCGGCGGCCGCATAGGAAAAAGCTCTATGCCAGTATGCTGTACGCCTGTACAAGGTCTATGGCATTGTTATTAAATATTAATTATTAAATACCTATTATTAATAATTTTATTATTTTTATGCCGATCGATGTACGAAATATTTATTCTATTTTTTGCTTAAATTTACACGTATGCTGTATTACGTAGAGCACTGATGTTTGATTCGAAGCCCATTTATCCATTTACCTATCGTATTTATATTGTTTTGTTGTTCTCGGTAGCTTTAACGGGTTGTGTTGTATATCATATTATAAAAGTGTTTCTCGACGACGTTTATGTCGCATAGTACTGTATTCGTGTACTTGAGTGTAGTGGCGGCGGGATGTAGGGTTATTTGAAGCAATTGCTTCAAATATTAAATAATATACCTAATATATAAAAATGATAATGTGTGAAATTATTCAGATTTTATAGTTACCTATGTCACATTCAGAAATCTGTCACTCAAGTTGAGTGTATGGCAATAATATTTTATATTTTTGTACACCAAATAATGCAAATGTTATTAAATCATTGATACTGCTGTCATTCTGTCAACATGTAGCATTATTATTATTCTATATTAAGGATAATAATATATAATACAATTTATAAGAGCACGACATATTTTAGATAAATACATTAAAAAGACAATTAATAAGAACATCCAAGCTTCATCAAGGTTTTATGCAAAATTATTAATAACGTTCAAGTTTCAAGACTAAAAAATATAACACTTTTACAACATAATGTAATAAATGTATTGTGGATTACTACACTCATAATACTCACATTGTCTCACGATTTGCACTGGTTGATGACTAATTGCTAGACACTCAATTACCATTATTTTATTCTTATACAAAAAAAATCACCGGGAAAACGATACGATATGTATCCAATCCGCCGTAGGTGAATTACTTAGCAAGGTATCAATTTGCATCGGTTAAGGACTGATATAGCTAGACGCTCAATTACAACTTTTGATATGTTATTTATTATACGTACCAAAATTCTGTCAAGTGATCGCGAAGAACGTTTTGGGTGTAAGACAAAAGTCGTTAAATACATATGTATTATGTATTATATATAATAATAATAATTAATAAAATGCATATTGATTACAAATATATTTAAAAGAAAATTAACAAGAATCAAGAATGTGTGTGTGTAATGAAATACGAATTAAACGAGTAAAACGATGTATAACGCAAATTCAGTAACGGTTATCTAATTATTATTTCATATTATTATTATATTATATTATTTTTTATTTTATTAAATATGAGGTTGACTTACCAAAATTAATTATATTAATTTTGTACATTACCATTATTGATTTGATTTTAAATATTGGTCAATTTGGCACAGTTTTACAATATACTTTAATTTCAATTTGCAAATATTATGCAGTAAGTACATTTTTATATACATTTTACATTCTTATAGGTATATGTTAAATCAATCAAAATCTGTGCTTAATTAAGCCAAGGTTTATCAGGGTTTTATGCAAAATTACTATCATAATTTTCAAGTTTCAAGATAAAAAAATATAACACTTTTACAACATGATGTAATTAATGTATTGTAGACTATTTCACTTATTACACTCACAATACTTAGATCGTCCGCGATCTGACGCAGTTGGATTGCATTGCCTACCCAAGTAGTTTAGTAACACATAAAGAATATTCAATTTATAGCAAATAAAAAATTCAGATTTCATTAATTGCTTCCACATAGTCTGCAATTCGACGCAGTCGGATTGCCTACCTAAGCGATTTAGTTGTGTATAAATCGATTTTCCCAAAAGATAGAAAGCTAACACTTCGTTCAACTTAAACTTTTTCCACTACAATACATAAACTTTCGACGTTAGGAGGTATAACAATCCGCCGTAGGCGGATTGCCCAGCACAATTATTGATTTGCACTGGTTGATGACTAATTGCTAGACACTCAATTAACATTATTTTACTTATTTATTTTATTCTCATGCAAAAAAGCACCGGGCAAACAATACGATGTGTATCCAATCCATAATTGCTCAGCGAGGTATCTATTTGCCCCGGTTGAGCACTGATGGCTAGACGCTCAATTATAATTTTGGATATGTTATTTATTTTTTTACATACAAAAAAGAACCGGGCGGGCGACCGGACGCGATATTACACCATATGATGATTGATAGCTAGACACTCAATTACCATTTTCGGTACACATTTAATTTTTTTGAATTCAAACAAGCCCCAGGCAAGCGTCAATACAAAGTTTTACACCGAATGATAACTGATTACTGATAACTCACACTCATGTTAATCAACTTTATAACAATTTTAGTGACCGATTTCTAGAAATCGGACTATCATTTCCAACCGAATTTTCCTTGAAACGATTTTTACTCGACCCTTCGAAGACGCCGGAAGCGGCTTCTACAAGCCTGGAATCGAGGCACACCAGCCGCTATGTTGCGCGGAGTGGAGTGGTACGGGGTTAGAAGTTAGAAGTTAGAAGTCAAAATTTAGAAGTCAAAAATCGAAGCATTATTACTACTCCAAAACGTGATGACAGACACAAAAAAAAAAAAAACACATCATTGTAAAATCAATACATTCATCACTCCGTTCAGAATCTAAAATATCTAAATGCTGGCTGATTAGATTGAAAAACATAGGTACTCCCTGGCTGGTAATACAAACGACGTTATTTTCGTCGTCTAGATGATTTTGAAATTCTCGACAACAGAATCAGACGATATATTTTTCGAATTCAGTATTAGTTTGAAAAGTCCTTAAAATGGATCTACGCCGTATTATGCAGAAAGTATTCAAAAGTATCAAAAATGAAATGTTATATGCTTGTTTCCATCTTGGTGAGTTTATTATTCTTTTTAATTTTCATTGAGTAAATTCATTAGATTTTAAACGTCACAATATTATTAGTTTAAATCACGAATAACACTTTTATTTTAGGTTTTTCATTGATGTTTGCCGGGTTCTCGGCAGTGTACCAAATATTTTTATAAGACCGCGGCGGAATCGGTGAAACAATGTATCAGGTGCTGATCCTGGGGGGGCGGTAGGGCCCCCCCTTCAGCCGTATCAAAATGTGTTGTATCTAATTTGTTGTACTATTAAATTACATTATTTTGTGTTATATCTTTCTAATATATTGTTAATTGTTATTGTCACAAATTTTCGTCTTTTATTTTTATAACATAAATATAATATGATGTGTCCATATCAACAATATTATTGCGACCGTATGAGCGACGACAACCACCAGCCGGCCAGCCCAGCCGACTCATAGAGTTTTGTCCTAAAATAGTATGAGATTCCATGTTTATTTTGTAAATGTTAACTGTTTTAACAAAATATTTAAAACCGCTAAAAAATCTGCAGGTGGCTAACTTGGGGATTTCAATCGAAATTAACAAGTCAAGATTATCTGAAGTAATGAAAAACAGAGAAAGTCCTCAAACTCAATCTGTTGAAGAATATTTTATAGGTAGAAAAACTTTCTTTATTCCCTTTCTCGATAATTATTTACTATATGATTTAGAATCTAGATTCGATGAAGATTTAATGTCAGTTTTTGATTTAGACGTAGTGTTGCCCAACATAGTATACAAAATCCATTTTTGATGACAAATTTAAATTAGAAAATAAAATAAAAAACGTGATTAATCAATTTGGTGACTTAGTAGCTTGTGAAATAAATATACCTAGAGAATATAGCCAACATACGAACGCGTATAATAATATTATATTAAAATTAAACTGACTTTGGTGACTATAGCAGTCATATTTATATAATAATTTATAGAAATTACATACATTTTACTGGTTTTAAATATTATATGTATATTATTTTTTCATATAATTAATTTTTCTATTATTATTTCGGGAGTAACAAAATATTATTTTTAGTTACCGTAAAAAACTATGTAACGCTACATTTAAAAATGTACAGAATTAACAAAAATTAAAAGTATTAATTCGGATTTCAGAGTTCGATAAGGCAGACAGGCAGTCGTGCAGTCGTCAGAAAACGAAAATCAACAAACACCACACTGACGTCACAAAATGTCGGAAAGCAGAATATGTAAAGTATTTACCACGGTTTAAGAGAATATATTATCTTAAACCGAGGTGATAGCACGGAACAATATTGTGATAACATTTCTCAACGGTGATAACATGGTGCACCATATATATATATAATAAACTAAGTCGTTTGACAGTATTTTCTCATTGGTGAATGGTTAGTAGTTACCATTGTTTTAAGATTATTGTGGTTACTGTGGTACAACAGAACTATGGAACAATAAATTATAAAATTACACTTGTATTTGCATGGGTTCTAGAGTTCTAACCACAGAGTAATAAAAAATTTTTTTATATTATTCTTATTACCCTTTGGTTCTAACTATATTTTATTTTACACGAAAAATTAAAATCTACTCTCAAGCTCTCATTTGCTAATCGTTCGCGTGTGTTGAATAATTGCGGTAGAATATTGTCCAACTATTACTACGATTACTACTATTAATACGATTTGTGGTATACTTAAATAGGTGTATCTTTTCGTGTCTACAACCACGAGTCCGCGAACCATTACTTATCCCTAACCATTATCTACGTGAGACGATAAAGTGAAAAATTATAAAATTAATAGGTATCTTTTGTCTTTTGGATCTATAACCATGAAAATATTCAAATCATAAACATAATACATACCTAAATATTAAACTTGTCGATGTGTGGTTACAGGTGATTAACATTTAAACTACTTTGTACAATATAATATGTCTATTATCAACCACAATGCTGTAGCCAGAGGGTTAGTCAAATAGATCTGGGCCTACCAAATTTTCTCCAAAAATAAAATTTTCACATTATTTTGAACGTGTCTATAATTATTTATATGACTGAAATTAAAATTGCCATTAAAATATCGGGTATAACTCAGAAAAAGAGTCTAGCACTCTCTAGCTACGCCATTGCGGTATACACAGTATATACAATTGATAGGTATAGGTATTGTTATTAATTATAATAAAACACATTATTTTTTATACATTTACTCTGTATTTGTATTAATAGTATTATTATTTTGAATAAATAAATAGGTATCAATAAGGATGACCCGATAGAGTGTCGAGGGCAGACAATGTAAGCGCCTTAACAGGTAATTTTTATTAATTAATAATTTAATAATATATCAATAATATAACGTAAAATAATATGCATAATATAAGTTTATAAATATTTAACTAATTTTGAGTTATTTATGAACATTTTAAATTTTCCAATTTTTCATAAATTTCGATAAAAAATTATTCGCTGTGTAAAAAATAAAAATGTTTGAAAATTTACGTAATAGTCGTAATACAAAGTTTCTGATTAGTAGTTCATACTAAAGTCAAAATATCTAAAAATATAAGCATAATTTTTTTCGTAGACATTTTAAATTTAAATTATGTCACAATTACATGCTTGTTTTAATCTATAAATAACAATATTCATTATTTTGTTATACTCAGTTTAAAAACATTATTTGTGGAGGGGGACACTTATACGTATATTATTATAATATTATACAAATACAATGATATTTACAAATATTTATAATTTAAAATACTCTATTAAGTAAAATAAATTACTTTACCTTAGGAATATGTATTTAAAAACAAAATATGAAATATGTACATATACTAAGCTGATAGAGTGATAGACTGTCTTTAATACTTTAAATACGTTTAACTCATAAACTATTCACCCTAAATTCGATTTTTATGTATCAAAATACTCAGAAAAATATTCTGCTTTGGAATATGTAATTAAAACTCTATGTTGTCATTCAAAAAAGTAAACAACTTAAAAAAATATTTAAAAATATAATTTTTTAATAAAAGTGTTTTTTTTTTTAACAATTTGAGATCATGTAAAAAAAAAATGAAGTAAAATTGAAATAATGAGTGGTTCATGATAATCACTCTTCTGTATATCTAAATATACTTATTATTTTTAATACGCATAAAAAATGAAATTGGTGAATATCTTACTTGATTTGTGAATCTTGTATTGTTATTATAAATACTTGTAAAAATTCAATATTGTGTATATTCCTACTCAACTAAATACAGAAATAAAGGTACATGAGACACAACCTTTTTAATATATTAATTGAAATTATATACATAAAAATATAGGTAATATAAATAGAAAGTACTAAAAAAGGTTCATTTGCAGGTTTATTATCAATGTTTACTTATTTTATATTATAACATTATAACTGTATCTACGTGCTACGTCATACTCATACAGCGATGTATAACGAGTATGTCAACTATACAGCCTATTTTGAAAGAATACGCCTGCTATAGGCGGCCCGCAAAAGCATCTATTAAAGATAATAGTTTGATGTGTTTGAGAAATTATCTAATTCACGTAGTCCTCAATGATTTTAATCGTGCAATCTGTTACTCCTTTCCCTGCTATTGTCAATCCTTATCTATGATTTTGGAGGCTGTGCATTGTGCTAAAAATCTAACCTAATGGTATTTTGTTTATTCTTTTTTTTCACTTTTGAAACACAAAACATTAAATGTGATAAATCTGGGAAGAATAAAGGCTTCATTAGACCATGGTTTGAAGTTTGTAACTTTTCCTGATATTTAATTATTAACAAATGTGAGGTAGGTATATATTATCCTCTAAGATAAAACGTTGACTGTCTAGCATTCTTGTCTTATAAGTAAGTTGTATACTTTCATAATTTGGTAGTCTTCGTAGACGTGTCTCTAAGTAATAAGACTATATACTACTATAGTATTGAATACCCGTGTAGCTTTATTATTTATAGTAAGGCGGATACTGCAGGACACGTGTATTTCTTGGCGCCTGATCATCGCTTCATAGTGTAAAGATTGCCGTATATTGGTTCTTAGATAGAGCACAGCAAACATGCCAAGTGTGAGGAATGATGAATAGGGCTGACTGCATCAAAGTGTCTGCAGACTAAAGTTTTCTCGTAAGCATCGTGTTATACTTATTATATAATGACCGATGTGTGCTAGGGATAGGGTGTGTAAAAACTAAGAACAAATAAATTTAATTTAATTAAAAAAAAAAACATCATTGTAAAATCAAATCAATACATTTCATCGCTTTGTTCAGAGTTCAAAATAAAGGGGCAAGACTTAAATAATTTGTTCCAAATATTTTTAACGGTTCATGTGATGAATGTATTTTAGAATATTTTGAGTAAGTACCTCAATGTGGTAACTATTGTTAATAATTAGATTTTATAAATAAAATTAACATATGGTTTATTGTTTATTATCTTATTTAAAAATTAAATTCAGCTTAAAAATTATACAAAATATTAATAATAAATAATTTAAATTTAAATTTTGATGAAATAAAACGAATGTTTAAAAAAAAATTTTCTTCACTACAGCTAGAAATTGTATGTTAAAAAAACAAATTGAAAAATAAAAAATGAAAATAAACAGAATCAATATTGGAATTTCAAAACTTTAGCTCTTACTCCAGAATATTGTAGTTCAGTAATTATTATAAATAATCAAATACAAGACAATTTTAAAGTTAATTTTAAGAAAATTTAAAATTTAAAATCAATTAAAACGGATTTCAAAATAATAAACACTGTAGAATTTACAAATTTAAAGAAAGAAAACGAATTTAAAAAGTTTAAATTACAATAAGTGGTCTTAACAATGATAATTGCGCGTAATTTTAACCACAAAAAGAAATTCGTTAATAATATGCCTAACCCTTATCAGAGTTTTAACAATTATTTAAGCATTGCATTCAATAATAGGTGTAATTATTATCCATAAAATAAGTATTAAGTATACAAAATTTTAATAACTATAATGCTAATAATATTTTTTTATCCCAAATTAATGTATAAATAATAGTTACAATAGTAAAATTTCAATCCAAATAGTACATATTATTCCAAACAATTAAATTAGGTAATAGATAATGGCTAACAAAATCAAAGTGGATTAATCGGCATAATAAAAACATCATTCATGTTCTAAACATGCGTGATCAAAATAAAAAGTTTCAAAATTACTACGGAAATAATAATTATAATCAAGTTTTTAATAATAATGAACATAATATTATGATTTTCAATTTTATAATTATTAAATTCTATAGAATAATATAATGATAATGATATGTAAATTTTTTTTTTTGCTCATCAACGACTTTTTTATTGTATCTATGAAGCGGGGCCTTTCCAATTGTGGTGATAGCGTGGGGCTCAGGCCGAAGACCCCGCTCGCCCTGCCTTTGGAACGGCCCTGAATACTATGAACCTGTTTAATCAAAAACTTACACAATATATACGTATATATTGTATACGTATATATAATATGTGTTTACTACAATATATGGGAATATTTTTATTTTTCAATCACTTGAAAAAAACGAATCTTTACCACACACCCTCAGGGGCATTCTCAGGATTTTTCTATGGGGGGGGGGGTTCTGAAAATTTACTTGAATTTAATAGTATATAATATCAAAAGTAGACAAAACGTGTATTACTAAAATGTAAGAAAACAAAGATCCTTGGGGGGGGGGGATCTATCCCCCATATCCCCCCCCCGTGAGAACGCCCATGCACACCCTGTAATCTATTTAAGTATATTATTCTTTTAGAAATATTGTCATTTGAATATTCTTTAGTATAAATTATATACTAATAGCCTTAATTTTTAATGCTTGACTTAAACATATTTATGTAAGTATTTTAAATTTATTTTGTTAAAAATGATATAAATTAAACAAGTTTTGTGAAACTATAAATTACTCGTTTGTATAGGAAATAAAATTTAAAAACATATCATTTTGTAAAGTAGCTAGCTAATAGTTGCCAAAACCAATAACCATTTGTTAAGATAGACAAAGGATTTTATGTATTTTTATAATAAGACATATAAGTTATATGTACTTATAACTTATCGAGTACAAAAATACTGGAACTTGGCAGTGAATATTTTTATGAATCTGTAAAAAAAATCAAAATGAAATATGTTCATATGTATGTATATCAGAAAACAATAATATAGCAAACAAACGTATAAAACAATATTTATTGCAATTTTAACCATAAATATTAAGTAAATTATCCGTCATAGTTATTTTTTGTTTGGCATGCTTAAAATTATTTAAAAAATATGTACAAATATAAAATAGATATAGATAATAAAATAAAGTTTATAGGTATCGAAGTGGAAGGTTCCGATATATCCATTTTACAATTTAAAATAATGTGACAACAACCTATAAATTACTTTTTCAGATCAGATTTTAGTTAACAATCTAAAACTATTATAATATATTCATAGTTATTTAAAAAAAACAACATTAGCTGTTAAATAATATCGCCAATGTAAATTATATGATATATCGAACAATTAGTTAATATTAAGAAGTTCTATTATTTTTCAATAATAATTTTAATAAATTTGATTGAAAATTAATATATAATATTATAATTATTAAATTATATATGTATGCCAAAATGCATTTTAGAGCACGTTTACTTTTTCAAAATAGTTGTCTATTATATTTTATATGTTGTAATCGGAGGAATTATTAATAGTAAAATTTTGAATTAAGTTATAATTCTATAAATTATAAAAATACTTTTTAATTGTATTTAGTGTTTATATTTAAAGAAAAAATGAAAATTGGGTATTTACTCTTCCCCTTTGATAAAAAAACAAATAATGTTCTTCATTTTAAAATGTATAAAACTCAATTTGTAGCGAGAGTAATAATATTTTATTTTAGTAAGTTATGTTGTTTTACTTTACATACAGAGCAGAAAAAATAAATTTAGTGTTGTGGTTATTTAATGTTCAATATGACCATGGGCTATAAGTAAGCGTGAAAAAAAACCAATGTCTAGTGCATTTGGATATTTGTTAAATAAATAATATAATCAAATGAAAATGCTAAAATATATGTTGAGATTGTATAAATTGTGTAGTTGGTATGTTTGATATTATTTTATATATTTTTAAATTAAAATCGTTCAGTGTTGTCAAATAAATGAAGTAGATAAGTAGTGTAATTTTTGAAAATTTTGGTCGATTGTTAATCAAAATAAAATTTGTCGGCATTGTTACTAGGTATGTATATTTTTAATATGTGCGTGTTAAGTTATTTTTTAACAGGCTGTACTCATGCAATTTAAACACGCAACTTGAATTATTTACCCTTCTACTGATAAACTTGTTAGTATCCAAAGAAAAAACAAATGTTGCATGGAAAAAAATATGAACGAATATTTCAAAATATAAAACAACCATGAAATTATTAATTAAATTTAGATAGCTAAATATATTATATACATTATAATAAATTATTTTGTTTATACCATTAATTACGTTTGCAATGCATTATGTTTTTGAGATGTATATACTTTGGGAGTTTCACTTAATATCACTCGTAAAATAATTTAAAATAATATAATATATCATAAATAACATTTTTATTCTTATTTTATATTTATTTAAAAAAATATTTTTGACTGATAATATTAACTCTATCTCGAAGTTTTTTCTGAGTAACATTTGTTATTATGATAGTAAAACTATTCTTTACGTATTTAATTTTGTTGGGAAACTATTAAAATTAGGTACCTAAGCTTTGGGTTTGAACATTTCACTAAATATAATATATAATGTTAAAACAATTTTAGTTTTTATAAAAAAAACCTTTTGGCGTTCGTACAGAGTTTATGAATTTTGATTTTGATTTTATTTTTTATAAAAATTGATTAATTACAAATGTTAATAATTTAGTATATTAATAAGTGTCATCGTAACTTTAAAATGAATAACACAGCTGTTAAGTCAAATAGAATAAATCCGAATAAATAATAATCATATTATTCAAAATTTACAATAGAGTATTGCTAAATTTACCGTTTAATATCCATCAAATTATTAACAATATACTTTTTATACTATTTGTATATTCTTTTTATATTGAGTATAATTATACTTTTAGCTATTAGATATAATTTTGTAAATGTATAATGCAAATAATAATAATAACAATAATACTTTCTTTGTAAATATTGAAATATTAAGTTTGGTTAATACAAATTGAATAATTTAGCTTAAAAGCTAGAAATATGAAGGGTGCTATTTTGCTTATATTGTGTTTGGATAGTGATAATAGAGGTTGCCCAGTCATTCTAATAGAAGGCAAACTCGTCTGAGTATAAATAGATATTTATCCATCAAATCTACTCATAACATTTTAGTCAATTAAGTTTGACACGAGCAATATAGTGTTTGTTATTTTTAAATTTTTGAATGAATCGTGTATAAGTGACCTATTGATCTGTGCATTTAAATTAAACTATTTAAGATGAAATAAACTTTAAATTCTGAGTTTAAATATGGATGTATTGATTTGGTAACGTGCCTGATTTTTATAGACGTTACCACTTTTTACAGTAAAAATGCTTCAATCTTCAACTTTGACAGTGGTTTTTGGTAACATATTGAATTTAGTTGATATTTCGGCAAAAATGCTTGGTATATATATATATTTTATAAACAAAAAAATTATTGAAAAAAAATTAAGGAAAACGGAAATTTATACACAAACTAGATTTCATCAAAATTGATTATGTATTTTTATTGTTATTCATAAATGAATACCTGTAGAGACTTGAATACTTCACCAAATATTTATATTATTATTGTACAGACAAGATGCAAATTTGGTTCATGGTAATTTTTGACAATTTTGTACTATTTATACACTTATGTAATTTTCTTATTTTGCTTTTATTTGATTTATGTATGATAATTGATAACATTTTTGTTTTTGAGTAAAAAGCTAAAAATGTAATGAAAGGTTTCTCAGAAGTGTTTCTTACATCGAATAAAAACAAAGTTTAGCATAAAGCCACATAAATATTTTATGAGCTATTGAAGTTCAAATTGGATGACTCTATATAAAACTATTATTTCTTCTTAAACGATTTTTGTTAAAACATTTTACTATTAATTAATTTATATTTTTATTTACATAGTGGTATTTTTAAAATACCTAAACAAATTATGAGTTATTTAATAATTTTTGTAATATAGGCTGACAAATTATTTTTGATTAGAATCGTTTTGCGTATGCAATAATTTATTATAATTAAATTCAAATTTAACACATAAATTACAGTGACTTACTCTATGATGAAATACATTTAACACATATCAACAGAGAACTAATCTGTTTTCCCTCTTTTTTTTTATTTATAAACATTTTAAATTAAAATTTGATTGAAATTGGATACTAAACGAAAAATAATAAATAAAAAAATTATTTTGTAGAAATTAAAAAATATTATTTTTAGTGATTTGAAACATTTTTTCACTAGGTACATCACTGTTTTTAATACACGATGAAATATTCAAACTATCTATATTAATTTAAAGATATAAATAAATGTGTGTTATATTATGAACCAGTTTACATTGTTTTACCATGGTATGTCAGTATTAAATTATAATATACCTAGTTACATGAATTAATAACAATTAACAGATAGGTAGTTAGTATACTATATTAAATTATAATTGTATATGCGTTGTTTTTTGCTAAAATTAGTTCTATTTCTATATTACTAATCGAATAATATACTTCAACTATTAACAGTATAAATATGTTATCAGATATCTTTATAAAATATATAGAATGACAGAATTAATTTACTAAACTTTGAAAACAAAACAATTTGCATGTGGGTTATTCCAGAAAGCTAAAAAGGATAAGTTAGAGCCTAAAACTTTTGAAATTTTTCATCAACCCTCACTAAATATAAAGTTGGCAAACATTGTGTAACTAAACAGCAAATAAAAAACAATAAGTATACCACATGGTCGAGATCCAAAAATATACTAGCAATTAATTTTATACATTTTAAGCTTTCAAAGCTATTTTATTGGAATAATATCAACTGTCATAATTCATTGGTTTATGTTTATTTCATTGATATTCTGTTTAGAGTGTTTAGACACATAATATATGGCATATATATATATATATATATATTGGTGATGTATGTCCTGGAAATATTTTAAAATAAGTAAATTAACTTACAATATTTATATAATTAACAAATGCTTACTAATTTATACGGAATGTCTGTGTGTGTACAAGAAAAGTAATTTTAAAGGCGATTATATGGGTATTTGTGATGAGTTATTTTGTGTGCTATAAATATTTAGATTTTAAATTTGTGTGAGATATATTAAAGGGGGTGGGGTAAATAGTTTCAATTTTACTATCCAATACAATACATACATTCTATGAAGTACCTACATAATATGAATAATTTTAAATTCTTTTCTAATATTACTTTTCCGCCCTAATTGAAGCCAAATTACCATACTAAAGTTTTGTATGTGATGTGCTGAAGCTTCGGCAGTGG
The DNA here is from genome assembly GCA_020882235.1 of Schizaphis graminum. NCBI lineage: Eukaryota > Metazoa > Arthropoda > Insecta > Hemiptera > Aphididae > Schizaphis > Schizaphis graminum. Next base: position 55,444,354 of record CM037032.1, read on the forward strand.
GCGGATATTATAATATTAACGGTGTCCAGTGAAGTATCACACGAACAATAAGTATTGGATATAGAATTTTTTGCTTGCTAAACAACAATAAGTAGGTAGCAATAATGCGATTGATACTATATTATGGAAATAAGTATTAATAGATATTAGATAATCTCAAATATCGCCGTGTGTGTCTGTGTGTGCATGCGTGTAGGTGGTATAATGTATAAGTTTCAAGTGTAAATGATTAAAGCTGTGGTAGTGCAAATGGTGAGTGGTAACTACAAATGACTAGCCTTGTACAAGATATTATATATAGTACATAGCTTTGAGGGGAAAAATAGCGATCTGCACCGAGACGTATGGTTTAGATACGCCGTCGTCGTGGAACCTAAGTACGACGCGCGCGAGCACATGCAATATTCATATAACGCGTACGTATTTTATACGCATATATACCTGTCTATACCTGCCTTTCCACCCACCCACCTACCTACTTTCGCATACATAATAATATATGTGCTTGAGCGATGAGGGGTGGATAGTGCCAGGGTGTTCTATAATGCCTATGTGCTAGCGGCGAAGGTTTGTGCGCGCTGTCTGGCGGCGCAAATTTTTTTTCCTTTTTGTTGAACCTCCCTTCTCGTGAGGGGGTGGTAGCGGTGGCGGCGGGCCGGTCAGATAAAATGCTAGTGCCGCCGTAGTACAGCGTAGTAGTAGTAGTAGTAGTAGTAGTCGTCATGGTGCGGTGGCCGTACGCGTACGCTCTGCGTTCGTCGACTCGCGTTCGTTCCGTCGTCCGCAGACGGTCCGCTTCCCTGTCTCGTCCGTCGCCCGCAACTTGTTGATGACCGTCGAAGTCGCCGCCGCCGCGGGTTTTCCGCTCGTTTCCTCTCCTCGTTGCCGCCGGCTATACCAATGATAATAGTAATATGTCATTTCTCGACCGTTGTTCTCTATTCGTTTATCCTCGCGGTGTCGTGTCACCGTTCCCGATACAATGCCTCGATTTTACCGGATTTCTTCCGGTATTGTTTAGGAGACTTAATTAGCAATCGTTAACGACGATGGTGATGATGTGAGCATAGCTTTCAACCATCAATGGACTAAAGGTTCTTATTATTTATTTAATTTTTGTATAATAGATTTTCCCTTTTTTGTATCAGTTATAAATTACTAGTTGTTACCATTGAGTGTCGACAGTATCTATGCCGAGAGCGGTTAGGTATGGTACACTTGGTGTATGCTTTTTGTTCTGTAAATTGATTTGTTGAAGATACTCACACGATTTAAGCGTGCAGATATTGAATCGGCCATCATTCAAATAAATCGTTCATCGTTTTTTGATTTATAATAACTATACCTATTTACCTACAATTTGTATTACGTTTTATGAATTAAAATGGTAAATTAAAGTAAATATAAATAGATTATGGTGAAATATATTTATTTAATGAATAAAAAATACTCTTTTGTTTATTGAATTTCAATTTTAATTCTTAAAATAATGATTCTTTTTTTCAACATATGCGAAAATTGCTGAAAGTTGTAATTCAAAATAATTTATGAGCGTTCGAAGTCTGTAGAATATCAATTAAAAACATAGTATACGAACAAGTAAACCGAACTTGTTTCACAATTGTTTCTTATAGGTATAAAATCATTTATTATTCCTTATTTAAATTTACGATGAAAACGATACTGTCTTTTAACAAAAAAATTGATGCTAGACTGGAATTCAACACGTCTTACTCACCGTATCTTGCCATGTTTAACATTGAATAGGTGTGTACCACTTATTAGAATGTCAATTAAAATTTATTCTAAATTCTGAGTAAGTTATATAGCTATTAGCTTTTTATATATATAACGTTTATTCTTAAATATCAATATTTTATGGAAAAATATTAAATACCGTAAACAATTTTAAGAACACTAAAATGTTTCTAAAATTCTATTTTATTGATTTCAGTTAGTCGTAGATATTATTATTTAAAAAAAGAAAGATTTTTATATTAAAATATTAATATTTACAAAAGTTATTGAAAAAAATACCAAGCAAATTTCATGAATATATTTAAAAATATTATTTTAAATTTGTGTAATTTTTTGTTAAATAAACTGGAAAAAAAGTACGAGCTACGAAAGTGGTAAAATATCATAATGGTATTAGTATTATTTATTAAATATATAAATAAGTACCTATATACTATATAGACTATAATAGCGAAATACCGGTCATATCGGTTTCTATTCACGACCGTGCGTTGTACATCACTTGTCTTGCTTTGCTCATTTTGGCGCAAGATAGTATAGTGTATACTGTGTACTGGAATGAAATTCCTAATCAGTATCATTAATCGTTTTTAGCTTTTATTATTATTTTACGTGTGTATAGATGATTAAATCTAATATAAATAATATACTTTTGAAATACAGAATTTTGTGCATTATTCTAATACTGTGAATATCATTGAATTCAAGCATTATAATAGGTTATATTTCAGTCAATAGTAATAAGAACAATATCATTTAATAGTATTGATTTTAGAGGTTTTAAAACTTAAAAAAAAAAATGTTAGATATATATAAAAAAATATTAAGGTAAATTAAAAATATTTCTTTTTGTTATTCAGTTCACTATGTTAATCTGCTTAGTCTTAATTTTTAAAAATGTTAAATGTTTATTATTACCTGAATATTTAATGAAAAATCCATACATAACATTTAATATTTAACTATAATATTTATATATATATCTAAAACTTAAAAGGTATTATGTAGAAACTTTTTAAATAGGAAATTTCATATCGACAGTAGCAGTATAAACTAAATTATGCGATTGTCGACTAGTTTTATAAAGTGTATAATTAAATTATACGAAACATGATTTTTTTTTGAAACCATGATGGGATTTACGATACATCCGTGTTTATCGCAAATAGTTTTATTTATTTTGTATTGCAATATTCAAAAACAAGTTAGTTCATCAACCCGCCTCTGTTTCCTGTTCGAGAATTTTATGTTTACGATAAACTTAACACATACAACATAAGTAAAATGTATTCTTAGCACGTTTCTTCAATATTTCTTTGCATCTATAAGATAATAACTAATGAAATAAACAAATTTTTAAACACATGATCAGTATACTTGTTAGAACTGTTGAATAATTTTGTTTGAACTAATGATAATAATAATAAGCACTATTCTTGATATAGGTTTGAAAAATAATACAATATATTTATACCCTTTATACCTAGGTGTAATTTTCTTCATAAAATAAAAAAAATGATGAAATATATAGGCATATAAATAACGACGTTACTGTATTATGTTTATAACAACAAATATTATCAATTTATTTCACATTTTCATGTTCATACTCGTATATTAAAAATGTATTGTTTATATTTAACTTAGTCATACAATTAAAATATTGATTTCTGTGATTAATAAGATAATTGTATTCAGATAATAGGTATGTAATCATAATTTTTTACAGGAATTATATTATTTATTTATTTTTAGTTACATACGGGTATGCATTGATTTTAATTTATAATATTTTTTTATACACATTATTCGTTAAAAATACCTTATAAAAATTAATATAGTTTTTTTATTTAAATATATATTACAGTTACTACCTTTGATAAGTATTAATAAAATGACTATATTTTTATAACAGACTGTGATGTAGGTTGAACAAGAATTTATTAAAATTTAATACTTAGAAATTATATTTAAATAAGTCATTACTCATCACTCATTTATAATTTGTTTATAAATTTAGTGATAACGTAAAATATAAATATAAGTTTAATTTTATACTAGACAAGTGATTATTATACTTAAAAGCTAATGGTTTTTATTTTTTGATTAGAATTTATCAAAAGTTTAACTATTATTTATGTATTTCGTGCTTGCATTTAGGAAAATTTTGCGCATGATGCACTATCAGAATTAAAACAAAAGAATTCTCATTATTTTGTATAAAAAGTAACAATAAAATGCAAACTATAAAACAAACCATATGAAATACGAATTCAGAATTTTTTTAATGAAGAAAGTACAATGCATTTGTTTTAAATATATCTCATATTTTCATTATAAAGATTTCTATCCAGGATCAATGGATCATATTATACTAGGAGTTCATCTGTTGAAAGACTTAAAACATTTTTCTACTTAAGTTTTGTTATATTTTCAAAACATTATACTGTATATTAAACATTACAAAGATACGATAATTAATCTTAATTAAAAACATTAAAATATCTATTACCTAATATGACAACTAAAAAGAAATTTAGTTACCTTAGTAGGCGAAATTTGAATATAGTAACTGTATACCTATTATTTGGTGTCTATTTATAAAACATTTTTCATGTATTAAAGTATTAAAATATATAATAGTTAAGTGTAGAATATTTTCGATTTAAAAAAATATTATTTTCATTTTTTGTTTAATAGATTAAAGAAATAATCGTATAAGTGTAATAATGATTTAGTAAAAATAAAAACAAAACATTTATGTCTGAGGAAAAACCCTTGAAATGAACACAAAAATATTATACCCTGTAGTGCAACTCATCGGATACGTAGACCTGTTGTTGTTGTAGCAAGCTAGACTTCGCACTGTGTCGTAGTATTCCGTAGTCGGCTAATCTCTTGAGTGCTTCATGGCAGGTATAGCTGGGTAGCGATGTGTCAGTATATCTTTCTTAAGCTGTCTAATGTACGAGCTCGGTACCATTGTTCCACTCTTTGGCCCGCTACACTTCTATCGCGGCGTAATCCCGTAGGTGCGAAGTGCGTGACCGACCGTTTAGCAACCACGTCGCCTATCGTGTCCATCAGTATTGCGCGTTTCTTACAAACATGGCGTACGTAGGTATAGGTATAGGTACCTCTTCCCCGTTCTTGCCATCGGTACATCCTTATTATATAGGTACTATCTTTATATCCTAACACCGCATTCCTGTGTTACAATTGACTTTTTTCGGGATACGTTTCTCAGCAGTTGAATATCGCGCATTGATATACATCTTATCTCGATGTTAATTTATCTCTTTTTTTTTAACATCATAAATAAAACTTATCTCAAACATGATATCATTTAATCATTAACATTATATAAGTTCATATATACTATCAATATTAATGCTTTACAAATGTATCAATAGAAATATTTTAAAAAAAGCGAGTAAGTGAGTATCACTCTGCTGTACATTAGGGGTGGGATGGACCTCGGACTAGGGTAGGTTAAATTTGAATGCAATGATAGGTATCATTGTATACGAAAAACGATTCTGAACGGAGATGATTTGTCAGTCTAGGATATATTATACTTAAATATTGTCATATATTCTATTTTGAAACTAATTCAAACATTTAAGTAAAAGTTTCAAGATCTTAGGTTTAGTAATTTTTTAAAAATAACAAAAATCGAAAATTATTAATTAGTAAAACGTTATTTTACACATATATTTTTGATTTCAAATTAAAATTAAAACTTTAAACACTCATAACATTTTTTAAATTGAATAATCCTCAAACTTTTTTATAATTATTCTAAGCTTAACTTATGGACAGCATAGTATTAAATTTTCAATTCTTAGCATTTGATAGTAAAATATTTATAAATTTTTAACTACCTAATAGTGAAAAATATTCATGATTTTGACGAATTGTTGTAAATATTTGAACTTCAAATGCTAATAAAAAAAAATTGTGCCTATGTATTTTTATAATTTTTGAATGAGAGTTAGAACAAATTATGTGGACCCTTCTATTAAACTTTCAAGTAATTTGTTCCAGCTAAATTTTTTTTTATCAACATTTATAAAAAAAAAAATAAAAAAAATAGATTATTTCAAATGCCTATAAATAGCTCAAAAAAAGTCAAAATGTTTTAAAAATCAAATCACGTAAAGAAAATGGCAATTTAAATAACTGGTAAAATTTTCAAGTATTTACGACTTATACTATTTAAATAACAACAAATATCAAAAATCGTTTGAGGCTTAACCGTTATTTAACGCGGTTTTGTAAAAATTTAAATTTCAAACACTCCTAAAAATTTTTTGTCTTAGTCGGGTAAAGTTTTTTTACAGATAGTAGAAGAAAAATTTATGGAGAACCTTGTACCAAATTTTCAAAACTTAGATATTAAAGAAAAAACGTTTACGATTTTTCAACCACAAAATTACTAACAAATTTTTGCAATTTTGACATATTTCGTATAAATTCGAACTTTATGCACTTATAAAAAAAATTGTGACTAACGATCTCGGATTTTTTTTTATCACTTTAAGGACAACTTATAAGAAACCTTGTATTAAATTTTCAAGATTTTCTGGCCGGCCAAAATTTTTTTATCGTTATTTAAAAAAAAATACTTAGAAAAATTGAAAATTTCAATTGTCTATAAAAACCTAAAAAAAATTCGATTATGTCGAAAACTAGTTTTGCGTAAAAAATCCTGTTTTTCCCTCATTTTTTTAGGGTTTTTCCCGACTCATTTAAAAAATATTGAAATTTTTTAACTTTTGACCCCCCAAAGTACCAACTAGATTCAATTTCCTTTTCAAAGATGGGCTGAAGTCAAAAATCGAAGCATTTTTACTGCTCCAAAAAAAAAAAAAACACACATCATTGTAAAATCAATACATTCATCACTCCGTTCAGAATTTAAAATGCGGATAACATACAGATACACTAAATCATTTAATTTATTGACCTATAATATTACACGTATTTTAATAAAAATAAGTCTTAAATAATTTATGTCGTTGATAACTGATAAGTTAGCATATTTTGTTATTTTTAACTGTGGTATTTTTTATGAAGGACATTACAATATTATAATAATATAAAATCAATTGATATATTTGAGTATGATTGAATAATTTTCGTTAAAAATATTTTCATACTAACATATTGTAGTTATTATTGTAATGTATATTGTTGGATAAGAAAATATTATTATTAATGAAATTAATTTAGTTGAAGAATAATAATTATTTATAGTTTATTGTTGCTTTTAGAAAATTAATTGTACGAACGTGAACCTGTGAGATATAATCTTCCGATCATGTTACCAATCCGTTTACCTAATACAATCTTGGCAAGTCGTCGCCAGCAACCACCTACACCTAGCCCAACAGAACCTAAAGTACAAGTTCGGCCACTAACGAAAGATTCGCTGGAAACTAGACAACATGTTTCAACATCTGTTGGGTATGGCTACCAAACTCGAAATAAAGTGAGCGTGTTAGATGGATCTGTGTTACCCAGTAAATTTGAGCCGTTTCCTAGTGAGTTGTATGGCATGCCACTCGAGGAAATTGACAATTTTATATTTGATGAGGTAAGTTAAATTGATTTTATTCTATTTCTAAAGGAGTGATTTTTAATTATTTGTAAACGCAGTATAATTGTTATCGTTATTGGTTAGTTAATAGTTATTATGATACAACAATGCAATTTTTAGGTGACTATAATATTTCGTGTTTCCCGTCTTATACTCTTATAATGTATTATTTCATCTTAAATTATTGTGTATTAGATTTGAAACGCACTGAGTGGCTATTGGTTAATAGCGGACTACAAATTTTTAAAGTAATTCGTTCATTTTGATGACGCAGTTTTATATGTTTACATTCTGGGTTAGTACTTTGATTTCATATACTTCGTAATCATAAATTTAACTAATTTTCTTATAGAGTTTATTTAATTCTATTTGCTATTAATGTATTGTTCAAAATATCGTAAAATATCCGGTTAATGGATTAATTTTTCAAAAGTTTTAAAGCGTCCTATAAAACACCACACGTCAAGCTGAGATCCATTTAAAGAATTGTCTTTCTAACACCACGATTTATCATTGTTTTAAATTTTAAATAATTAGCTTAATCACTATCGCATGCATCCTGTATTGAGGTAAGACCAATACCCAAACCAGATCTCTGTACCTATCCTATCCATCCTTTCATACCTTTATTGACGTAAAATAAAAAAATACACTTCATGTCATTTTAAAAATTAATTAATGAAATGTATATGTTGGGTAAAATAAAACATAACAGTAACTCACAAAAAAAAAAAAAAAATGAAAGAAGGAAAAAATTGACATGATTAATTTACTTTTTAAACATTTTATAAATATATATAATATGTATATAATATAGTAAGAATTATGATTTTCTAATAAAATACTTTTCTTTATAATAATAATACATTATATCAAATTTAAATGACTTTAACATAAAAAAATAGCAGATTGAAAAAATGTATTTAGTATTTATTAGTTTAATATTTTAACAATTTTATAAATATTTAATTAAAAAGTGTCAACATTTAATTATTAATTTTAATGACTCAATATTAATCAGTTTTAATACTTTTTGACTTTTAATTTCTGATCACAAAATTACAATTTTTAACTTCCCTAGATTAATATTTTTAATCAAACGATATAATATGATTACAAAGTATTAAAATTAAATTTATAATTTATTAGATTTTCATACATGATAATATTATAATTACTATAAACTTTTATAATTTACCATAGAAACTATGAAAAATAAATAAGCAAATAATTAAACGTTTTTACTCTTGTATTACAAATAAATCAGTAGGTATACGAATAAAGTATAATATATATAATGAATTTCCATTATTTTTTTAACATCACCAATCATATTTTCTGGGAGGATACTTTAAATGTTTATATTTAAGTATTTCTGTTTTGTTGTTTCATTTGACTTTGACAATTTGACTAATATTTTTTTAAAAAAAAAACGAGGTAGTTATATTTATCGTTTGTGAGTATAAAAGGTTAATTGTGGTCGGCGAGCACTTAACCAATAAGATAAAATTACTTCCTAATTTTTTTTTAACATATTATATTATGGGCTGTAATTAGTAATTACAATATAGGTACAGCTTACACAGACAAATATTAATACCAACCATCTCTACTTTTCTGTAAAAGAATATCAAGATATATTTAAAGAATTATAGTTATTAGTATATACCTACTAATATTAAAAAATGTTTGATAGAGTTTGTTAATTAATAATTGATAACTTTCATTAGTTTCAAAAGTTTCATTTGACTGGTTTCTCGAAATAATGACTGAACTTACTAGTTATAACAATTTAATTTTTTAATATAGCTTTTAACCTCTTCGAATTTAATTTTTAATCTTTATAAATACTATTTGAAAATTTTTTTAGTACTTTTTTACCATCAAAAGTGTGATAATAAAAAAATAGAAAAAAATATCACTGCGAGACGTATTGCTTTACATAATAAAAATGCTTGAAACTTCGCCAAAATGTTTTTACAATGCGATGGGTAATAGTAATCAATTTTTGTTTTTGTTTTATAACATACTCACCTCGCCTAAAATAGTATCTAACCTGATAATATGCGAAGAATTTTTTTTTTTAAATGTGTTCTTAAAATAATGTTATGGACTTGACTTCAGTAATTAATTCTATAAATTTCTAAAATGTAATATTAGATAGATATTTTTACACCTCTCTTTATTTTTTTAAATGTCAAATTACGATTAACATTTGTGTTTTTGTCATTTGATTTATGTACAAATAAAATAAAATAAATTTATATTATAAGTTATTTTTTCAAATCCAAAATGGTATAAATCAACTTGTATCTTACCAAGACGTATCATTCAAGACAGTTATTCAAGTATTTATTTAAATATCATGTTTAAAATATAGGTTTTCTGTTTGAGAGCCACATAAAATAAAAATCGATATTTACGTTTACTTATGATATAATAGAAAAGACATATATATTTTAACTCGCCAGCAAATTGTATTTGATTACATATTTTGAATAATAATAATAAAAAAAAAAATCAAATTATTTTACCAAGCTTTCGTGTTTTTCAATAAATAGTATTAATAAATAGTAAGTAATAATATAAAATAATATATACATATACCTACGAGTAGGTACTCTTGTACACCTGACGTGTACTAACAAAATCTACGGACTGGTGCCTGTAAAGGGCTCAGCGGGCGAGTGTTCATAATGCTATATTTTCATGAATATATAATAATATACAGGGGACCGAATCTCCTCAGCTTGAATTTCGTTTATTTAAAGATGAAAATGGCAGTGGTAAAATAACAATCATAAAATAAAACACTCCCTATCGCCGTTCATGCTTTTAGTATAATTTAGAACAATAACATTCCTTTTTTTTGTTTCACAGTAATAACAGTCAATATAAATACATATTTACGTTTTTACAGTTCCAAATAATAAGAATAAAATATCTTAAATATTCCACATTGTTGTAAATTGATTAAAACCTATATTTTGTTGCTGTTCAAAAAGTGATCACAATTATAGATATATACATATTTACATATTTGAACTATTATTGACTTGGTATACTAATATAGGAAGTATAAGAAGTATTGGAAATGTTTTCTATGTACTACTACGATTGCGTGGTTGTCCATGTTGTAGTGAGTCCAATGATTAACTAGTTTAAGTTATTTATTTATTATAAAATTACCTTTATGTATGAATGCCTGAGCATGTAGTTTGATACCTTATACAACCCCCTCTACCCCGCTGAAACTATATCACTCAACCACTATTTACCCTTATAGCCATAATGTTTTAGAACTGCATAGACAATTTATATTTTATCTATAACTTTGTTAGATATATAGGCATTAAAATTATTTAAAATTTCCGCGCAAGGTTTAACAATTAATATTAAGATTTTTTTAACAATTTGAACTCATTACATAATAGTATATTAATTGTATATTGGCTTTATGATATTTGAACTAGGTAGCAATTAAAATGTTCCAAACAAAGCATAATAATGTATTATATAATTTGTTTTAACATAAATTTTAGTTATTTACAACTAACAAAGTTTATATCTATATTATATAAAAGAATTAAAATTAAAATATGTATATTTTTATATTGAATTATATATTATCATTTTTTATATAAAAAGGAAAATGATGGTAGTTCAAATTCCAAAAAAATGTTCATGTCACTTAAAAAAAAAAGATTTCTTCTTGTCTCGTTGAGTTGTCTGTCACGAGGAAAAATATTCGTTTGTAAACTAGTCACGTTTCGTATGGGTAATTGTTGGCGACAGCTGGTAATTACGTCAGTATAATTTCATGTTTCCAAAATTCTGGTCAAATGTTTTTTGCCGTAAATTACTATGGTGCAATACGAATCAAATTTTTTTAGTTGGTTTAAAGAATAAATGAAAATACAGGGAAGTAAAGAAAAAACGGAATACACACTATACAAAAATAATATAAAGAACTCAGTTTTTTCTCTTTTATGAAACTATAGTAAGACTATAGTAAAACTTTTAAAGCGATAAAATTCTAAAGTTCTAAAAAGTATACTAGGTAACAACTTATTCGTATTTTACTAAACTAAGATTTTAATATTTTTAAATTTTTCTTCAACGCTTCATATTTTATAACTAGATGACCTCAAATTCTGTGTTGATCAATTGGATAGATACACAAATTATTTTTACTTAATCGTTTGGGTGAGTAATAGACAATTTTCTCACTCGCTAATATAAAATAAAATTAATAATTAGATGTACAACTATGTATTTAATTTTTTTATCGATTAACTCTTTTATTAGTAATACAAATGAATATATTGATAAGAAAATATATAGGTACTTGAATTTATCGTGATACCCATATTGGTTAAACCGTGTTTGACTTGAAATCATTTTTCAAATGTCATGACTTGTATTAAACGCATGCATATTTAACATGAAAAGTCTTACCCAATCTATGATACACAAATTCTAAGTATTTTTTTTTTATGATTATTCTAGGCCATAAGTATTTCAATTTTAATTATTTTTATCATCAATACAAATAAGATATTTATTATTTTGTTTTATATATTCCTAACTTTCTCACCATTTAAAAACATATATCGTTTGTACTTAAATAAATATTATCTTTAGTAATAATATTGATTATAAATTAGAGTGAATTGACTATTCTATAATCAATGTGAATACTACTTTTATTTTTATTTTGTGTACACTTTACTTTCTGCATACTAACATTTAATTATATCTATGAAAAGTATGTACAGTTCTTTTATTCAAATTTGTTATTTTAATTTATTAGAATGTTCATTTTTTCATAGTATTTTTTTATACGAGTAGTATTCAAGCGTTTAAAATATTTTAAAATATAAGTGAAGTTGTTGTGGTTGATTTAGTTGTATCAATTGATTAATTATAATAATTAAAAATTGAATTATTAAAAAGAGCAGAATATTTATAGTAAAAAAATAGTATTTAAATTGTATGAAAATTTAAATAACCATTTTTTTTTATATTTATTACATATGGAATAATATTTGAATTTATAAATATAAGTAGTCAAGTACAGCATGATACTTTTAAAAATGTCATATTGTGTCATTCGTACAGTATATCACTATATTCGTATTGATAAGTGTGCTCACATCCAATGAATACACGTTTAATATCTGTACGTAAGGAACGATTCTGTATTATTAATTAAATTTGAATTTACAAGTGAAATTTTGTTAATGTTTTTTTTTAAATATATAACCACTTGTTTGGTCCTTGAAAATGTTAGAGTTGTACTATGCGTATATGTGGAGTAAAGTATTTGGTAAAAGTGCATTAAAGTACGAAGGGGTCACGGCGTATTGACAAAATCAATACCCCCTCTTTTTGTAACTATATGCCTACTTGTTGAAGGGTGCACGTGGTCACCATGTATAGGTACCTCCCCCAGAACCATTGTATGCTTTATGAACTCAATTCAAGCGACATGGTGCGCACACATTAAGTTATTTGAATACACGCCTCTCGTTCGATATGTAGGTCACTATTTAATGTGATATATATGTGCCAAAATATAATAGTTCCCGCAAGTTTTATAAAAAAATGTATATGTTATTATATATATATATAGAGAGAGAGAGAGAGTGAGAAAGAGCAGTATTTTGAAATAATTATATTTTATCACACAACAGATTCGGTTATACAGGATTACTTTATGTCATCCCTATAAACATCGCCTGCTGGTACCAATAGTGTTTATTGAAACTTTTTCAATTTCTAAAAAGTGTGCACGTTAAAAATTATAATAAATGTTATTTTTGTTCATAAGTGGAAGTTTTTACGTAACAAAAAAAATATGAAAAAAAAAAACATTGGAAGAGGTGGTTCGTAAAAGGTCAGTTTTGTTATAGTGTAACCCATTTATATAAGGGTGGAGGAGTGTCAGTTGAACAATTTATGACCATAAATTGACCATGTGGAAAGTTTTCTCTGAAAAAAAGAATGGGATATGCATAAAAAAAATATATGCCGACACATATCTATGTGTCAATTTGTATGAAGAGATGAATGGAAGTATGAAAATTGTCATATCAAATATATCATTACATTTAAACGTTGTTTGAGGATGAAGCAAAATTTTATTAGTATTAAATATAACAATCATTTAAATACATGTACATATTACTATAAAATATATATACATATCAGATGTCAAAAATACAATAGATTATTAATATATTTTTGTTCTGTATTAAAAAAAAAAATAGTTTATTTTCTAAGTGCCTGTACAACTTGTATTGTGGATATGATAGTTATAACTTATACAAATTATCAGCGACACATAATATTTTGCAGAAATATTGATTACAATTACATCTACTCTAATATAAATTATTAAAATATAAATATATTTTTACACATTATAAATTATATTTATAACGATATGATTATATGAGGTAGTAATGTAAAATCTTATTATACATTATATTTATCTATTTTTTGCAGAAATCATTAAATCATTAGTATAATTTTGATTGCATTTAAATAATAGAAGTGGTATTTTATATTATTTTTAAAAGTCCAAATGAAATCTCATCAATTCTTAACAACTAAAACATATTTATTTTCAATTTAGAAATATTGTGATTTTTTTTTTAATTAAAATAACAGTCGGTTATTACTTATTCGATTGTTGTATAGTCAATATTATTTTAGCATGTAAAAGCCAAAATAGCAACAGACCTGGTATGGGTAATTGTCAAGGGATTTAAAATATTGCCAAACAAATATAATATACGGGTGGAATAGAAAGTGTAGAGGTTATGGGGGACTGCTGTCGCGATTTATAGTATGGCCCTCGGTTTTACCACACCTGGCCTCATCCTGACCCGGCTCTATTTTAATTAGACCTGGATATTGTAATAAAATGGCTACTGCATATAGATAATCCGTTATAAATTCATGAGTAGGTATAAATTTATATCTTTTGGTTTCAAACAACAATGAGTTATTTTTAATTCATTTTTGTTATTATTGGTTAGTAGAGATTCTGTAAAAGTTATTTTAAGTGTCTTATTATTATTATTAGTTCACTTGCTTCAAATTTTCTTCTTTTTCTTAATTTAATTTTATTATTTTTAATATTTTTGTATATGTCCTAAACTTTAATATATTATTTCGAGTATTTTTAATGTTTTTACACTTTGTATAATGTGTGTAGTATGTACCAACGTATTACGTTAATATATTATATATTATTTATATCTATAAATTATTATTTATTTGTAAATGCTATATTTTTAATTGTGTACACATGGACATTTTATATTAACCAAAAGCATAATATGTTTCAATAAAAGATAAACAACTTTGAAATTGTGGTGGTTTAAAAAATAGAAGGACTGACGCTATGAGAGTCATTAAAATTGGATTTACGATTTAATGTCATACCTATAGAGACCACCTGTACTTAAGTTCTAAGAAAGCCTTAATTAAGTAAAATTTATTATGTTGATAAAATATAAAAATAGTCTTTTCTTGTTTATACATATTTTATCAAACAGTTTACTGTTTTGAATTTTCAGGACTATTGTTAAAATCAAACTTATTTTAAACATACTTTCTTATTATTTTTATACAAACAACTCTGTAACCGGTAACCTTGTTTAGCCGTTTATCGTTATTAATCTATTAATTTTACAATAAAAAACATTTTTCTTTTAATAAAATTAAGTTAAGCGTTAAATTTTAAGTAATTACTAATTATATTTTATTATTGCCATGGTAACTATAGTAAAGTTATTTAATCTTTGTGAGCATTTTGTAATTTATAAATAAGAGTTAATGATGATTGACGAATTATTTACGTCTTTAAGACGTTACAGGTACAACAAAATAATTTTTTTTTAAAGGTCAGTAATTTGTTTGACTTAATTATTATTTTATTTTCAAACAGTAGGTATTTACATTTTTAGATTCTGAACGAAGTGATGAATGTATTGCTTTTACAATGATGTGTGTTTTTTTTTTTTTTTTTGTGTCTGACGACAACATTTGGAGCAGTAATATTAGTAATAATAATCCGATTTTTGACTTCAGCCCCTCTTTGAATAGGATATTGAATCTAGTTGGTATTTTTTTTGGGGGGGGGGGGGGCAAAATTAAAATTTTCAAATAGTTTTCAAAAAAATCGAGAAAAACAAAAAAAAAATGACAGAAAAATGGCAATTTTACGAAAAACCACTTTTCGACAAAATCGATTTTTTGATTTTGCTGTAACTCAAAAACCAATCATTTTAAATACTTGAAATTTTCACCAAATGTTTATATTATGGTTATCTCTTTACAGTTAAATTTTCAAAATATTTTGACCATTTTTAAGCTACTTATAGACAATTGAAATTTTCGACTTTTCTAAGTTTTTTTTCTTCAAATGCCGATAAAAATTTTTCGGGTGGCCAGAAAATCTTGAAAATTTAATACAAGGTTTCTTATAAGTTGTTCTTAAAGTGATGAAAAAAAATCCGAAATCGTTAGTCACAATTTTTTTTATAAGTGCTTAAAGTTTGAATTTATACGAAATATTTCAAAATTTAAATTAAATTTCATACTCTCATTATGCGTATATTGCCTAATATTTTTTTTATTAATAAACAGATACTATAAAGTAACCATAGTAACATATAAAAACTATACTATTTATTTCAAAAAAGAATATATGACAATATTTAAATATAATATATCCTAAACTGACAAATCATCTTCGTTCAGAATCGTTTTTCGTATACAATGATATCTATCATTGCATTCAAATTTAACCTATCATAGTCCGAGGTCCACCCCACCCCCTAATATACAGCAGAGCGATACCCACTTACCCGCTTTTTTATTTATGCTTTTTATTATTTTTTTAGGTAGTGATAGTAATTTGTAATTTTTCAGACTTAATGGTTTTGTTTAATGTGTTATCTATTAGTTTATACTTCCATTTCATATTATTTGTATTTTATTTTGTTATTCTATACAAAAAAATTGAATATTATTATTAATTACTAAATACTAATAAATAGTTAAATCATTAAATTAATATTATATTATTTGATTATTATTTATTTATCAGTATTATTATGCATATAATTTTTGTCTGTTACGTAAGTCCCACTCTATCAGCTATTGACTTTATAGATCTTATTATATTATTCAAAATAATTGTATTGTTTGAATATTATATATGCTACTTTTGATGTTATTGTAACAACTGTAATTTAAAACATTCATAAATCTTTCAACTTTCGATATGCTAATATTTATATTTAATAACTATTTTATGATTTTATAAAATATAACATTATTTTTATATTTATATAAATTTATAAAAATAATAATACATTTATTAAATTAATTTGTACTTTTAGAAAGTTGTATAAAATAGGTAATTTATGCGTGTATTGCATAATAGTGTTTAAATGCTGTATTATTTATATAGTGGTATTACTTCACATTATTCAATCTTTAATAAAAATGTTAGCAAATGTGGTTACACTGATCCATCAAATAATATCTATGCCATATTTGCCAATCCATATGTTTTAAGAGTGATGCTTATACCAATCAGAAAATAATATTTTATTAGGCTTTTTTACGTAAAGTATCTTATGTAC
This sequence comes from Schizaphis graminum, assembly GCA_020882235.1. Classification (NCBI taxonomy): domain Eukaryota; kingdom Metazoa; phylum Arthropoda; class Insecta; order Hemiptera; family Aphididae; genus Schizaphis; species Schizaphis graminum. Next base: position 55,461,379 of record CM037032.1, read on the forward strand.
GAATTACGAAAAAGTTAAATATACAAATTAACTATCTTTTATAAAATTATCGTTATTTTGTTTGTTTAAAAAGTGTATAACTACCAATATTATTTACGACTTTTTTTTTGATAGGTGAATTAGCTATTATTAATATTTATTGCATCAAATTAAAATAATGTATCGAAATTTCGGATATCCAGGTACTTACTTATTTAAGACTTTCCAAACATTCTATGCTTAGTACAAGAATATTGTTACTATTAGCATGTTTTGGTCGCGGGTGAGGCGTTATTAACGTATTCACGGGAAAACCGCCATAAAGCTGATGATAGATCATTGCCCGTGTTGCGTGTGAATACAGTGCTTTTGGCAAAAGGTTTTTTGGTGATTGATGTCTCTCTGATGACGTCGCGTACAAGTTTTGTTCAGGCAGCATGGCTCGCCTAGGCCCGCCGGGTTTTATATGATGAATTATCCTCCGGGTTGCTGCCGTGAATTACCCGGGCACCCGACTTCCTGCCTTTTGCTTTTCATTTCTATCTGCTAAATACAATCGTTTTTTCCCGTATTATTATTTATTTTTTTATTTTTTATTTCTATTTATTTTAGCGTGTTTCCTTGATATTTCATAAACTACTATGTTGATTTAATTAAAAATGTGAGACGAATCATTTTTAACATATACATTTTTAAATATTTATATTTGAAATTGATTCATCTCATATTTTTATTAAGAGACAAATATTTTAAGTGTAAATAATATTAATTAAAATTTTATATATTATAACATTTCGAAAATAACTATAGAATTTTTGTGAAAATATAATCATTATTATTGTTTTTTACTGCGTTAATATTTTTTTTATATTCAATAATATAAACAATATATAATAAGCAATATTTACATTTGAAATATATCAGAAAATAAGCATAGTTGTTTACAATTATACATAAATTTAAATCATATATCCATTAACAAAAATTACAAGATTAATAATAAATTATATCAATTAGATATAAAATATATGCTATTCCGTTAATCTTTATAATTGAGTTACTGTTTGTAATTGAATGAGAGGCTACTTCAAAATAATAAAAAAATTATACGTCTGTTTATTTTTACAGTCTACATGAGAATAATTTTACTAATTTGTACCTAACTATGAAAACAATTTTAACTGTATTTATTTAATTAAAAACTGATTTAATTACAAAAACATCTATATTATTAACTTATTAAAATCGGTTTTAGTTTATGGCTGACATTCAAATATATTATTATAAATAAAAATGTAATTTCCCGTATATATTTTATTTAGTTTCTAATTTTTATTGGTATAACACTTATTGATTGATTAATAAATAACTGTTTATTGTATTTATATTATCTAACCAAAAGACTAATTTTATAATTAAATCTATAATTTTTTTTCACCCGATAGTTATTAATTATTTTAATTATATTAAGTACTACCGTAATCGAATACGATAATAAAAATACCATGATAATAATATGATTTCAAAATAAATTTGGGCAAATTATTTAGTTTTTATTTTATTACAAAATTATCTTAAATAGAACTGTTGTAAATATTATTAAAAAATAATAAAAGTTCTGAATATTTAAACATATAATCATCTATATTCTATATCATTAATAAAATATAAAATTTCTAGGTTATCTGCAAGAAATTCGGATATTTATTACCTATTTATTAGTGTTAAAATATATGATAACTAATCCATTACGTTAGTCTTTTTTACCTGCATTCAAAAGTTTAAATAATTTAAATTGATGAAAACATTCCTAAAATGTTTATTTTAAAATAATTTAATTTTTTGAAAAAAATCATAAACAAATAGAAAATATGAATTAATATTTTAAGGATGCTTAATGAATATACAAATTAAGGTACCTACATGATATTTTTATATAATAATATATTATTCCTTCTAGATTTATTTGATTGTAAAATTTTCTATTTGCCATTATTCATATCGAAACTACTCTTTTAAGTTTAAAAATAATAAACTTTATCACAAAAAGGATAACGTATGTTTTAAACAATTTACATAACAACTTTTCGGGCAATTATTTTATAAAAAAATGTCGACTGGGAGTTCTTTGAGTAAATCCACTATTACTATTGCTAAACGACCCAGAAATTACATACCCCTATACTCCATAAAAATAGCCATTTAGCTTAAAATTAATATGACAAACGCAATGCGATCATTCATATTTTCAGAAACGACGACGTTTATTAAAATTATCGCCTTTTGTTTTTCAAATATATATGTACCTATTATGTATACACAAAAAATATCAACCTGAAATGAAAATCTATTATATTTTTGTTTTATTGTTCCTATTTTCATTATTAATTATTAATTGAAAATATTTTTTCAAATGAAATGAATAAGATGAGGCATTTATATCATGTTCCTTTGAGGCATAAAGTGATTCTAAACGGAGATGATTTGTCAGTCTAGGATATATTATATTTAAATATTGTCATATATTCTATTTTGAAACTAATTCAAACATTTAAGTAAAAGTTTCAAGATCTTACGTTTAGTAATTTTTTAAAAATAACAAAAATCGAAAATTATTTATTAGTAAAACGTAATTTTACACATAAAATTTTTGATTTCAAATTAAAATTAAAACTTTAAACACTTGTAAAATTGTTTAAATTGAATAATCCTCAAACTTTTTTATAATTATTCTAAGCTTAACTTATAGTCAGCATAGTATTAAATTTTCAATTCTTAGCTTTTGATAGTAAAATATTTATAAATTTTTAACTACCAAATAGTGAAAAATATTCATGATTTTGACGAATTTTTGTCAATATTTGAACTTCAAATGCTAATAAAAAAAAAATGTGCCTATGTATTTTTATAATTTTTGAATGAGAGTTAGAACAAGTTATGTGGACCCTTCAATTAAATTTTCAAGTAATTTGTACCAGCTAAATTTTCTTTATCAACATTTAAAAAAAATATAAAAAAAAAATTGAAAATTTCAATTGTCTACAAATAGCTCAAAAAAAGTCAAAATATTTTGAAAATTAAATCACGTAAAGAAAATGGCAATCTAAATAACTGGTAAAATTTTCAAGTATTTACGACTTATACTATTTGAATAACAACAAATATCAAAAATCGTTTGACGCTAAACCGTTATTTAACATAGTTTTGTAAATATTTAAATTTCAAACACTCCTAAAAATTTTTTGACTTAGCCCAGTAGAATTTTTTTCACAGATAATTGAAGAAAAATGTATGGAAAACCTTGTACCAAATTTTCAAAACTTAGTTATAAAAGAAAAAAAAATTTTACGATTTTTTAACCACAAAATTACTTGCCAATTTTCGCAATTTTGACATATTTCGTATAAATTCGAACTTTAAAGCACTTATAAAAAAAATTTGTGACTAACGATTTCGGATTTTTTTTTATCACTAAGAACAACTTATAAGAAACCTTGTATTAAATTTTCAAGATTTTTTGGTCGGCCAAAAATTCTTTGAAAATTTAACTGTGTACGGAGAACGCTAATATAAACAAAATAAGTCAAAATTTCAAGTGTTTACATCGATTAGTTTTTGAGTTATAGCAAAATAAAAAATTCGATTTTGTCGAAAACTGGTTTTGCGTAAAAATTCCCGTTTTTTCCGTCATTTTTTTTTTGTTTTTCTCGATTTTTTTGAAAACTGTTGGAAAATGTTTCACCTCTATAATGCACCAAGGATATCCACTTTGCCATCGGAAACCACCCCCAAAGTTTGAAATTGAAGCATTATTTCGACTAGTTATGCTGTACACAGACACACACACAAAAAAAAAACGCACATCATTGTAAAATCAATACATTCATCACTCCGTTCAGAATCTAAAAAAAAACACACATCATTGTAAAATTAAGTACATTCATCACTCCGTTCAGAATGTAAAACATTTTTAAAACTTTAATAATTGTTGAAATTATGTGTATCTTACGTCAAATGGTTCACCCGGTATTTGTGATTTTATTATATGGGTAGGAGTGGTGAAAGGGTAAAGGAAATTTACTGTCATTTGTCATTATCGTTCTCTTTCCCAACATCCGTTATATCGTTCGATTCTTGATCAATCCGTTTTCGGGTCCTCGTCCCCGAATTTATTTCAATTTAGTGGTGTGCAATGTGCCGAAATTCCTACGAAATGATTCTTGGTACGATTGTATACTCTTGTACGCATATTATCGTATGTTTGTGAAGCTCATCATTTCCACTCCGACAAAACACATCACCTGTCTCCCAAGGATTAGGAGCTGAAGGCGGTGCGTCAAGGTTATATGATGTAGATGATATAGAATATCATGTCACCTATATTATTCACTCGTTTCTTGCAGGAATAAATATATATATATATATATATATATAGTTATTCATACTGATATGGATGAGTAATGATTTTATATAATAAACTCGAGTCATAGCAAGGGTTAAATAACAATAATATTTTATTTTAATATACACTTTTAAACACATGTATGTCCATATTAAACGTGTCGTCATCCCACAAAGTACTGCATAGGTCAATCGAGCATTTAGTCAGGACGAAATGTGTAAGTATTAAGTTTATGTTATCTTTACATTAATTACACTTTTTATGTAATGAAATAAATGAATAAAAATATTTGACCTTTTTAAATCTAAATTTTTTATTTTATTCTTTAAACGGTAAGTAAAATTAGGTTTATATGATTTGGTCGCCTCATTGTTAGGATATTGATATATATGTAACTATAAATTATTTTTTATTTACCACTATATGGAATCGTATAGGAAGGATTAATACCAGACAAACTCTTTAGTTTTAAAAAATATATTTTCATCATAACTTAAATATTTAACCCCGTGACCACTTACACAAGATAATAATTCAGGTAATGAATCAGAATGTAAGAAATTATTTACCTGTTTTAATTCTTCTTAGTTTATAAATTGCTTAAATCAATTCTGTTGACTTTTATGTGATATAAATTCACCAATAGGTTATATATTTATCTAAAATTTATAATTTTTTAGTTTGTTTTATATAATATAATAATATAATATATATAATGAAGTCTTTAAAAGTAATTTATCGATATAATATGACGCGTATACTGAATTATCTTGAGCGTATGATCTTGTTAGAAATCGTTGAGTCTTTTTTGGTATAATAATAATAATAATTTCTTTATTACGGAATAAATTCCAATAACAATAATAAAAAAATAAAAATAATAATAATCAATAAGTTATAAGTAGTTTAGATAGTAATTAATTAAATAACAATGATAATGAAATACAAGAAAATGCTTATCGTGAGTACTTAAGGAAATAAAATCAAAATGTATTGCAGTGTTACCTGCAGACATTAAAATGTTAGCAGGACTGTGTGACATATATTTAATTTTAAAATTTGACAGATAAAATGTATGTTTAATTCTAGAGTTAATTGTATTTACCTTAAAGTTTAATTCTCCAAGAAGTTCTGGACAATCGATCATATTATGCAATAATTTAAATAGGAATCTTAAATTTAATGTAAGGTATCTATTTTTTAAAGAATCAATTCTAAAAAAAATTACTGATTATATTATATCCCGAATGAGAAGATCTTTCCACACTACATTTATATGACAGATATCTTAAAAAATTATTTTGAATTGAGGATAGGCTGGAATTTTGACCGATATTATCGGTGTGCCATATTAATGTAGCATATTCTATTTGAGATCTGACTAAAGAAAAATATAAAGTTTTTAATGCTGAGCTATCGTAGAAATCTATAAAAATGCGTTTTAGAAGACCTAATTTCATAAATGATTTATTACGAACGTAATCAACATGCTTATTAAAAGACAGTTTTGAATCAAAAATCACACCTAAGTCTTTGATAGTATCATTATGGATTAAGCTAAGTTTATTCAAGGAGTAATCAAAATATAAAGTTAGTATTTTTCAAGTAAAGTGGCTTGGATTTCTCTTTTTGATCAAGTTGTTTTAAAATACAACAGAGTTACGCTTTAATGTTTTTAATTTCAATCTAACATATTCAGTCTTCTCATGCAGACATCGAATAACTATCGTTTTTTGAATATGATAAAATGTTATTTATTTTTTATATATATTCTTAAATGTAAAATTGCACACTACATCGTTGACCAACATGTTTAAAACCGTTTTTCAGATAGTATGGAATTTTATCGCCACGTTGACTCAGTGAACGACTTTTTTCACACACAAAGCGTCTTCTAAATTTAGGTCATGTAGGCAGAATCACTTAGTTTTACATTAAACGTATAAAATGTCACGTTATAGTGTTTAAGAAACGTTACGCTCCTTTGAATTTCACTTAATCCTGATATATGTTCACTAGCTGTCGACTATTTTCAGGATTCTAATTCATAAATTATTTTCGGCTTATGTGTCATGATTGAAAAAGTATTTCAAACTGTTTCGGCGTTGCCTGTTGTGAAGTGAAGTAACCAAAATAGAAAGTAACATTTTGAAATTTTTATTATTGATTGTAAATATTTCAAATAATTTTTTTTTTTTTTTACTAAATTTTATTAACGCAATAAGCATTTAATAATGTAAATTAAATAATTCATGCATTTTTTATGGCGTATCATTAGGGGTAATTAATACTGAATGTATAATAAATTCAAAATTCTAATTAAACGTGCTATTTTATAAGAACTTCACCAATTATTTTTATTAATTTGTATTTGATGTATAGATTACTGGGAAAGTATTGGCCAAAGTGCTTAAAATATTTTATTTAAACAAAATTTTTCATGATTTTTTTTTAATTTAAACTTTTTTAAATCTATTCATAGTTATTTCTATACTCAATAATTTATTCCTTTACAATTTAAATTTATTATTCTAACATTTTTGATAAATAAGTGGCTTAATCCACATATTAAGTAGTCTAAGCTTATATATAATAATTTTATTTTTCATTTTAAGCTACACTTTTAATTGTTTTTCTTTTATATGTTTGAAAATAAAATTGAGTAGAATTATTTGTTTAAAATTAAATTCTTTATGACTATTTAATATATTTGTATTTATTGATTATATATTTATTTCACTATAACCGAAAAAACAAATCATAATAAAAAAAATAAATATCTCTCTTTTTTAGAATTTAAAAAAAGCGTGAAAAAATACTGGCCATATTTTTGTTTTATTATTTTCATTGTATTTTTTTGTTTTATTTCATAATAAATATAATAATTAATATTATTATTAATAGTAAATTATAATATTCAATTTTGTATTTGAAAGTTTTTCTCAGATCAATCATAAAAATAATAACAGTATAATAATTGTTTTATATTTATTATTATTATTATAAATGATACAATGCATAATACTATATTATGTTTATGTATTTTTTAAATAAATAAATTTTAAAATTGTCAAACATAAAATTGTTAACCACTCCATTCCTCATTATAACATAATAATAAATATTATTTAACACTTAAGTATAATAATTAAATATTTCATAAAATTTGAAATAACAAGTATTGTGTAAAAAAATTACTTTACTTTTTTTAAACTTTAAGGGATGTAATATATTTATTAAAATGTACAGATGAATCATATAAATTAAAAAAGCGGGTAAGTGAGTATTGCTCTGCTGTACATTAGGGGGTGGGGTGGACCTCGGACTATGGTAGGTAAAATTTGAATGCAATGATAGGTATCATTGTATACGAAAAACGATTCTGAACGGAGATGATTTGTCAGTCTAGGATATATTATACTCAAATATTGTAATATATTCTACTTTGAAACTAATTCAAACATTTAAGTAAAAGTTTCAAGATCTTACGTTTAGTAATTTTTTAAAAATAACAAAAATCGAAAATTATTTATTAGTAAAACGTAATTTTACACATATATTTTTGATTTCAAATTAAAATTAAAACTTTAAACACTTGTAAAATTGTTTAAATTGAATAATCCTCAAACTGTTTTATAATTATTCTAAGCTTAACTTATAGTCAGCATAGTATTAAATTTTCAATTCTTAGTTTTTGATAGTAAAATATTTATAAATTTTTAACTACCAAATAGTGAAAAATATTCATGATTTTGACGAATTTTTGTCAATATTTGAACTTCAAATGCTAATAAAAAAAAATTGTGCTATGTATTTTTATAATTTTTGAATGAGAGTTAGAAAAAGTTATGTGGACCCTTCAATTAAATTTTCAAGTAATTTGTCCCAGCTTAATTTTTTTTATCAACATTTATAAAAATAAAATAAAAAAAAATTGAAAATTTCAATTGTCTACAAATAGCTCAAAAAAAGTCAAAATATTTTGAAAATCAAATCACGTAAAAAAAAAAATGGCAATCTAAATAACTGGTAAAATTTTCAAGTATTTACGACTTATACTATTTGAATAACAACAAATATCAAAAATCGTTTGAGGCTAAATCATTATTTAACGCGGTTTTGTAAAAATTTAAATTTCAAACACTCATAAAAAATTTTTGACTTAGCCCAGTAGAGTTTTTTTTACAGATAATTGAAGAAAAATGTATGGAAAACCTTGTACCAAATTTTTAAAACTTAGTTATAAAATAAAAAAATTTTACGATTTTTCAACCACAAAATTACTTGCAAATTTTTGCAATTTTGACATATTTCGTATAAATTCAAACTTTAAGCACTTATAAAAAAAATTTGTGACTAACGATTTCGGATTTTTTTTTATCACTTTAAGAACAACTTATAAGAAACTTTGTATTAAATTTTCAAGATTTTCTGGCAGGCCAAAAAAATTTTATCGTTCTTTTAAAAAAAAATACAAAAAAAAATTAAAAATTTCAATTGTCTATAAATAGCTCAAAAAAAGTCAAAATACTTTTAAAATTTAACAGTGTATAGAGAACACTAACATGAACATTTTGTGAAAATTACAAGTATTTACATCGATTAGTTTTTGAGTTATAGCAATATAAAAAATTCGATTTTGTCGAAAACTGGTTTTGCATAAAAAATCCCGATTTTCCCTAATTTTTTTAGGGTTTTTCCAGACTCATTTAAAAAATATTGAAAATTTTTAACTTTTGACTCCCCTCAAAGTACCAACTAGATTTGATTTCCTTTTCAAAGAGGGGCAGAAGTGAAAAATCGAAGCATTTTTACTGCTCCAAATGTTGTCGTCAAACACAAAAAAAAAAAAAAACACATATCATTATAAAATCAATACATTCATCACTCCGTTCAGAATCTAAAATATGATATTCATGAAACTTTTACTTAAACGTTGAATATAATACAATTTAGATTATAAATAGCTAAGTGAAATTAGTCGTGGACTATAATTAAGTTTTTATTGGCTTTTATAAGTTATGATATGTTTAGATTATTACTTTTTTTCTTTATCAAATTCTAATAAATTGTTTTAATATCTTAATAGCGATAATCCACGATTTTAATTGACATCTTTTGACAAATTTAATGAATGTATGTTCTACTGCTTTTGTAAATAAAGTAGTTGGCAGTAAGTCAATAGTAGTAAGTTAATAGTTAAAGTTTATTACTAATTAATCAATTTTACTTTATAGATCTAAACTTTATAAACTTTAATAATATAATTTAACTTTAAAAATCTAGGTTATTACTTAACAATGATTACCATAAATTAAATATTTTAGCTTTAAGTAACATCATTAGTATAATACCTATTTATTATGAAATATGTGTATGCTTTATGTGTCTATCACCAACTTTCAGAAAATAATATATTTCAATGTTTAACTTAAATTGTTTCTTTGGTATGAAACTGTTCCAAAGTATATTTCATATTATATATGTGGGTTCACAAGCAAAATATTCCCATCGTTTTTCTTTATATACTTGAAAATAACAAAATTGAGAAAATTTATAATTTTTGTACGTAACTAGTTTTTGTTAAAATCAATTTTGTTGAAATTTAAATGTAAATAACTAAAGGTGCAATAATTTTACCATTGTTTATAAATATATGATTTTAATAAATATGTAAATTCTTTTTACACTATTTTATATATTTGAAATGCTTAATTTTAGATTCTGAACGGAGTAAAGAATGTATTGCTTTTACAATGATGTGTGTTTTTTTTTTTTTGTGTCTGACGACAACATTTGGAGCAGTAATAATGCTCCGATTTTTAACTTCAGCCCGTCTTTGAATAGGAAAATTCATCAAGTTGGTACTTTGGGGGGTCAAAAGTAAACATTTTAAAATAGTTTTCAAAAAAATCGAGAAAAACAAAAAAAAAAATGACAGAAAAACGGCAATTTTACGAAAAACCACTTTTCGACAAAATCGATTTTTTGATTTTGCTGTAACTCAAAAACGAATTATTGTAAATACTTGAAATTTTCACCAGATGTTTATATTATAGTTATCTCTTTACAGTTAAATTTTCAAAATATTTTGATCATTTTTAAGCTACTTATAGACAATTGAAATTTTCGACTTTTCTAAGTTTTTTTTCTTCAAATGCCGATAAAAATTTTTGGGTGGCCAGAAAAGCTTGAAAATTTAATACAAGGTTTCTTATAAGTTTTTCTTAAAGTGATAAAAAAAAATCCGAAATCGTTAGTCACAATTTTTTTTTATAAGTCTTAAAGTTCGAATTTATTCGAAATATTTCAAAATTTAAATTAAATTTCATACTCTCATTATGCGTATGTTGCCAAATACTTTTTTTATTAATAAACAGATACTATAAAGTAACTATAGTAACATATAAAAACTATACTATTTGTTTCAAAATAGAATATATGACAATATTTAAGTATAATATACCTAAACTGACAAATCATCTTCGTTCAGAATCGTTTTTCGCATACAATGATACCTATCATTGCATTCAAATTTAACCTACCATAGTCTGAGGTCCACCCCACCCCCTAATATACAGCAGAGCGATACCCACTTACCCGCTTTTTTTAGTTTTTTTTTTACATACAAATATTGATAATTATTGAAAATTAAAAAGCTTGAAAATTTAATACAGGTTCTTCACAATTAGCTTAAATTAATTTTAAACTAGTTTAAATTTTGGATATTTAGAATCATTAATTTGATTTTAGATATCATAGAGTAATTCAAAAATATTTGTAAATACTAAATTAGGTTACTATAGTTTATAATAATTATAATAGCTATATAAATATACAGTCAAGTCGCGATAACTTGAAGTTGAAGGGAGATAAAAATTCGCCTCGAGATATATATCTCGAATTTATATTAATTTATACTTCTAGGGGAATAAAAAAAAATTCGAGTTGTCAAGTTTTTCGAGTTATCTGTTAGGTTCGATTTATTGTGACTCGACTGTACATGATAAATTAATATACTTAATAATATATTATATATATAGACATTAGATTTCTAGACTGTTTCCAATCAGAATTGTTTTTTTGTATCCAATGATTAATCATTTCATTAAAATTGTACATATCTGTTACTATAATAAACTCAATAACAAAGTGCACTAGACTACTTTTGTACAGTATAGTGATACCTACTTGCCAAATTATGACTTCAATTTGTTTCTTATATTTTTTTTTTAAGGCAAACAATTTTTAAATTTTATACAATGGATTTTAAAAATAATTTAATGTATAAAAAATTCATTTGCACATTTTTTAGACACGTTTGAGCTTAAATGTTGGTAAAATTGGATATTTCAACAAAAAATAACGATTTTTAAATTTTAATTATTAAGGCTTGAAAATATAATATATGGTTTAATTTAAGTTGTTATTTCCCTCATTTTATTACTGATTTAATGTAATATTTTGTATGTATTATTTTTTCTTTTCTTTTCATATTTTTAATTAAAAATTCAATATCTGTTATAATTAATTATAATAAACAATTTTGATAGATATTTTTGTTTATCTTAGTAGTTGAAAATATCACTTATTTTGAGTTAAATTATATGAATATTAGTAAAAGAAAAATAATGATTTATTGACAAGCATAGAAAAATATAGTATTTTTCTTTTGCATAGGTATATAGAAACATTTTGTAGGTATTGTATTTATTTTGTGTTATGTAGGTGTGTCTAGGTTAAAACACAGGTGAACTAAAAATAATATGAAAACAATTAAGGAATCATTCGATTTTATCTAATATTATTTTAGAGTTACATTTTATGTACATATTTAAACTAAATAATAATAGTTTAATCATAGAAATAATGCTCTTACCGTGATTTTAAAGATTGATTTGTATAATATACATCAAATACATTTTTTTGTAGTTTGCTCGATTTATATAATTAATGTTTACGCTTAATCTTCTAGTGGTTTTATATTTCTTTGAATAGGTATTATAAAAGGGATAAATTAATTGATTATCATTTTTTATTTGAGTAAAAATGTATACTTATTAATTTATAATAGTCTTTAGTAGATATTCAGCTTCAATCGCTGCTTATTCCATTTCTATATTTGATTCATCAATTAATGTATTGATGAATTTATCTATATAAATACTTAGTAGGTGACTTAACAACAAAAACCATCAAAGTGTAAGGTGTGTTCGATTATTCTATGTATTATTTTAACTGTTTAAATTTCACTTCTTGTTTCATATCTTTACAAATTCAATCATAATATAATATTCATTATAATATATAATATATTATATATAATATAACGTTTAAATTTAGTATAATATTATATAATTGTCAATGGTTATTATTTTTCATAATCATATTATTTTTTGAAAATTTAATTCAACTCAATTATACAAAATGTTTGAACACCCGAGTTATTGATGTAGATGTGTTGCCGCACATAGCGAAGTTTTTATTAGCTAATCAATGATCATTTATTTTATTAATATCCTTTAATAAACGACGTTTTTTAGTTTTATCACTGTCAATTAATTTATTTTCTATAAAATTCCTTTATGGGATTTATCAGATTGCAGTTATGCGTTAGATTAAAACAATAACTGTCATTAAATTGAAAAAATGTTGTCCCCAACCGTTGTACTAACTATACAATTAATAAATAATCATAAAAGAGTGTTGGGTTTATTTAAATTGTTTATTTTGCAGTTATTTTACCACTGTTTTTTTCCGTATACATTTTGTTATACATTTGTATTTTTCTGTTTTATTTTATTTTCTCTAGTGTTTCGAATATTTAATACAGAACATAAAATCAATATGAAAAAAAAAACTCAACTACAATATCTTACGCCATTGAGAGCGAAGTTAATTGAGTGATTTTAAAGTCCAATACATCTTATTCTCACGTCCGGCTTTTCGTTATTTATTAAACATAGAAAAAACTTGGGTAGTTTTTGTTGCTAATTTTAATCATATCAAAATAATCCAACGACAACTTGTGGTTTCACTATAAGTCTATAAAACGCGCCTGGGGTTATATTAGTTTTAACATTTTGTTTTTAATTTTATATTAATGTATAATTATATATATGTATAATATACGAGGTGAAAAAAAGTCGACCCCATGTCGTTTCAGATATCATTCGTGATAAGTAACTGAACACGAAAATGTGCCACCATTAAGGGAACGAAGGAAAACTTAGTTTTTTTTTTTGTGTGTGTAGGTCAACCGCACACAACATTCCCCCGCCACTCCGTTTCATTTATTAACATAATGAATAATCGCATGTTAATGTTTTCTGGGTTATTCGAGTTGTTTATGAAATTTATTCAAATTCAAATTAGGAAGACTGTTGATTTCTGGTTCAGACACATATTGTACATGATATTATGTACATTTTGAGAGTATAGCTTTTTTTTGTTTTTTTGAAAAATGAAATTTATTTTATGCGTTTTTCTCCAATTTGTATGGATTAACTGTATAACAAAATATTGGATAAAGCAAGTTGCGCTGTTTTCAGTGTACTCTTTTCTTTTGTTATTTTATTATATTTTTTAATATTCTGCGTATCTATCTTTCATATTAAACACGTGCTCCAGATATTTTAAATAATTTGAATGCCACATAAAATATATATGTCAACGAATATGTTGTTAGTTATTTTATTCATTTTATTTGAAGATTTTAGATATTTAATACTAATCTTTGAAAAACTTTGTCAGTATAATAATTATTTCAAATTTTTTTTTTAATTATTTAAAGGTTTTCTTTTTAAATTAATGTTTATTTATAGCATAATATCTATGTATAAAATAGAAGAAATTTAATGTATTATAATAATAAAAAAAATAAGTTTCTTTTTTAATATATGATAATAAATTGTACAAAATGAAAAACAGTGGAAAAAATAGTAGAGCAATACATTTTAGATAATTGTATTTCGAGTATTTATTTAGTACTAGACGTGAATTAATCGTTAATTAGCATTACTATGCACTAACTTACATATTATATTTATAGTTTTATACTAAACATTATTAAAGACAATATGACGCGTGATTCTATTTTACAATAATTTTATGTTTAAAATATTATATATTTTTAGTAAGTATTATATTGTACTTAATTTATTGAAAATGCATATTAATAATCCTTGTGAGTTTTATTATTTAAGTCATAGATAATTTACTTATCGTGTTAATATTTAATTTATTGCATTTATCTTTGTTTTTGAATTGAAATTTACTCATGAGTCATGACGCACAGTGAAATATTGCACCTTATTTGATACATCCTCTGCCCTTAGGGATGATTTCTTATCCATCGCCGTCTCTTGAAAACTAATACTTCCCCATTAGCGGAACAAATTAAGGTATACTCACTTTATCACACTTATAAACCGATGACACTATTCAATAAATGACTTGTCTTATTAAGGTTAACGTACTTAGATGTTTATGTATTTCACAATAAATGTTCATTCTTACTTAATAAAATACACTCTTTTACAAAACATAATAATAATTATATTTTGATGATATTGAAGGATTTATAAATGAATAGTTTTACTAAAAGTTTAATAGGTAAATAATTGGTATATTAGAAATATATTCGATTAAAATTTAAATATTTTTTATACAAGCCAAGACAAATTTGAATTTGAGTAGTACTATTGTATGTTAAAACAATAAAACATATATTAATCATATTTTAATGATTGTACCACGATTTGAAAACTTATTGGAATTGAATAATGGATATATTTTATTAATATCTTTCTTCGTTGTTTAAAAAATAATTTTAAGTACAATAGAGTGTAGATAATATTGTTATAATTATATCAGTATTATCATTAAAATTGCCCAACTAGCTAAGCACTTTGGCATCTAGAACGGAATTCTATTTATCCATCCGTCCAATCGAGAAGCGCTTATGATTTGTGGAATTTCACAAGTCGTTAACCTAAAGGTGCAGAATATTATTTGGCTATTGTACTTGTGCATGACACGGTCGTCTAGGAGTCCAGCAGTAGCACAATGGAACGGTGCACTGGCAAAGTTGTTTGTAGAATTTACGATTCAAGAGGGTAGGTCAAAAGTTTTGGCAATTAACATTCAAAACCTCCCTTTTGAAATGATTTCAATGAAATATTAATAACAATACTAACTCGACTTATAAGGGTCATCTTCTTCTACAGATCATTAGGTAATAATTATATTTATTATTATTGTTTGGATTAGACTCTAAACTAAACGAGAAAATATTTGTTTTTTCCCCGATGCCACGTGTATTATATATAATAACACTAAACAGTCTTGTTTATTTTTTTAACCTCTGATAACCACCATATAGGTTGTGCGTGAATGACCTTCAACAGAAATGTTGTTATTATATAATATCAACGTTTTCATTTTTTCTAATATTATAAATTTTAATACGCAAAAAAACAAGGTACTTATAACATATAATAATAGATTGATTGGATTGTATGATAATATATTAATTAAAATTTTTTATTATTTTTTATTTTTTAAATATATCATTATTTAATTATTTTAATTAAAGCTATTTTATTTTATCAAGTATTATCTATTAGTTTTATATTTTATTTCAATTTTTACAATTGTTGTTGTTGTATTATTTTTTTTAATTTTAATAGAACAATAAAATAAACTGTTTAAAAATTATCATAATATAATAATTTACGAAATATTACGAATATTTTGCCATAATATTATTGTGTTTTTATGGATTCAAAATTCGTGACTCGTATATAATTATATTCGTACTAAAAGAATATATACAGTATATTATAAGTGCAATAGGTTACTGTCTTATATATTTAATATATAAACTGTAAATTCTTTTCCTTAATAAACAATATTAATATTATTATTATTATCAAGATCTACGTATATAATATGTAATGGAAGTTATAATGATTAGTTTTCAACAATTTGATAAAAAAACATTAATTATTACGTGTTTTTAATTTTAAATATACATCAACTATAAATAATTGTGTATACCTATCTCATACATGCCTTATAAAATATTTGAAAATCATAATTTAATTTAGTTTTAAGCATTTAAAAAAAATGTATTTATTCATAAAAAAGTAAGCATTACTTGAAATCTTTTTTTAAATTACAGTGAATCATAATGAGATAATGAAAAACGAATATACACTTTGATTAAACTGTCCAATTTGTTTTACTAATTAAATTAAAGCATTTTGTATTCTATAGGTATTTTATTATTCACTGTCAGTTAGAAATTTAATATTAAAATAATTTACAATATTAATTGTTTCACTATTAAATATTTAAGTAATATTGTATCTAGTATCTAATTATATATAGTTAGTTATAAGTTAATAGAAAAAAATATATTTATTGTGGTATTATGTCTATTGTGACATTATTTGTTTCACTGTTACTGTCTGTTAGACTTAAGCAGTTCTTTGACTGTTATCAAAACAAAAAAAACGTTAGATAATATAATAAGTAAATAGGTTATTATATATTAAATAACTTAATTTGACCTATCATAAATTCTATAAACTCTAAGTTAAGTTTGGACATTTTGAGTTTAACAGTCATACAATTATAAGTACTTATTCAATTTTTTATATTAAAAAATGTTTAATAAAATGCATTTTAGTACCTATATTATAATCAAAGAATTTGTATCAAATTATTTTTGGTCAATTAATCTAGTCGTAGGAAAAATATCTATGAAAACAATTCGGGTTTAATAATATGACTTGATTATATGACAATAAAACTTAAAATTCAATATTAAAAAAGCGGGTAAGTGAGTATCGCTCTGCTGTACATTAGGGGGTGGGGTGGACCTGGGACTAGGGTAGGTTAAATTTGAATGCAATGATAGGTATCATTGTATACGAAAAACGATTCTGAACGGAGATGATTTGTCAGTCTAGGATATATTATAAAAAAATCGAAAATTATTTATTAGTAAAACGTTATTTTACACGTGTATTTTTGATTTCAAATTAAAATTAAAACTTTAAACACTCGTAAAATTTTTTTAATTGAATAATCCTCAAACTTTTTTATAATTATTCTAAGCTTAACTTATGGACAGCATAGTATTAAATTTTCAATTCTTAGCTTTTGATACTAAAATATTTATAAATTTTTAACTACCAAATAGTGAAAATATTCATGATTTTGACGAATTTTTGTCAATATTTGAACTTCAAATGCTAATAAAAAAAAATTGTGCCTATGTATTTTTATCATTTTTGAATGATAGTTAGAACAAGTTATGTGGACCCTTCAATTAAATTTTCAAGTAATTTGTCCCAGCTAAATTTTTTTTATCAACATTTATAAAAAAAAAATAAAAAAAAATTGAAAATTTCAATTGTCTATAAATAGCTCAAAAAAAGTCAAAATGTTTTGAAAATCAAATCACGTAAAGAAAATTGCAATCTATATAACTGGTAAAATTTCCAAGTAATTACGATTTATACTGTTTGAATAACAACAAATATCAAAAATCGTTTGAGGCTAAACCGTTAATTAACGCGGTTTTGTAAAAATTTAAATTTCAATCACTCATAAAATTTTTTTGTCTTAGTCCGGTAGAGTTTTTTTTTCAGATAGTTGAAGAAAATTTTATGGAGAACATTGTACCAAGATTTCAAATCTTAGTTATAAAAGAAAAAATTTTTACGATTTTTCAACCACAAAATTACTTGCCAATTTTCGCAATTTTGACATATTTCGTAAAAATTCGAACTTTAAACACTTATAAAAAAAAATTGTGACTAACGATTTCGGATTTTTTTTTATCACTTTAAGAACAACTTATGAGAAACCTTGTATTAAATTTTCAAGATTTTCTGGCCGGCCAAAAAATTTTTATCGTTATTTTAAAAAAAAAATACTAAAAAAAATTAAAATTTCAATTGTCTATAAATAGCTCAAAAAAAGTCAAAATTCTTTGAAAATTTAACTGTGTATGGAGAACTCTAATATAAACATTTGGTGAAAATTTCAAGCATTTACATCTATTAGTTTTTGAGTTATAGCAAAATAAAAAATTCGATTTGGGCGAAAACTGGTTTTGCGTAAAAATTCCCGTTTTTCCGTCATTTTTTTAAGGTTTTTCCCGACTCATTTAAAAAATATTGAAAACTTTTAACTTTTGACCCCCCAAAGTACCAACTAGATCCGATTTCCTTTTCAAAGAGGGGCTGAAGTAAAAAATCGAAGCATTTTTACTGCCCTAAATGTTGTCGACAGACACAAAAAAAAAAAAACAAAAAAAAAACACACATCATTGTAAAATCAATACATTCATCACTCCGTTCAGAATCTAAAAAGTATTATTATAACTTATTTAGTCCCAGACAAAAGTAATATCGTTGATATATTATTAAAGTACCTATACATAATTGTTTTCAAGAATATAATTAAATGTGTAATGCTATAATTAAGTAAATATTAACTATAAAATCGTATTATTTTACTCTTGAGAGTGCATATATGCTGGTGTTACATTATCGTGTTATTATTATAGTTGTTTATTTTTATAACTTAAAACTTTAAAAAATAGGCCAACCAATGATGCTGCTTCAATCATCCACACAATACGTAATCAACGATTTAGTAAAATAATTGCCGAAGTAATACATTTTTGTTATTTTAGATTCTGAACGAAGTGATGAATGTATTGCATTTACTATGATGTGTGAATAGGGAATTGAATCTAGTTGGTACTTTAGGGGGGTCAAAATTAAAATTTTCTAATAGTTTTCAAAAAAATCGAGAAAAACAAAAAAAAAATGACAGAAAAATGGAAATTTTACGGAAAAACCACTTTTCGACAAAATCAATTTTTTGATTTTGCTGTAACTCAAAAACGAATTATTGTAAATACTTGAAATTTTCACCAAATGTTTATATTATGGTTATCTCTTTACAGTTAAATTTTCAAAATATTTTGACCATTTTTAAGCTACTAATAGACAATTGAAATTTTCGACTTTTCTAAGTTTTTTTTTCTTCAAATGCCGATAAAAATTTTTTGGGTGGCCAGAAAATCTTGAAAATTTAATACAAGGTTTCTTATAAGTTGTTCTTAAAGTGATAAAAAAAAAATCCGAAATCGTTAGTCACAATTTTTTTTTATAAGTGTTTAAAGTTCGAATTTATACGAAATATTTCAAAATTTAAATTAAATTTCATACGCTCATAATGCGAATGTTGGCCATAGTAACCATAGTAACATATAAAAACTATACCATTTGTTTCAAAATAGAATATTTGACATTATTTAAATATAATATATCCTAAACTGACAAATCATCTTCGTTCAGAATCGTTTTTCGTATACAATGATACCTATCATTGCA
Organism: Schizaphis graminum; assembly: GCA_020882235.1. NCBI lineage: Eukaryota > Metazoa > Arthropoda > Insecta > Hemiptera > Aphididae > Schizaphis > Schizaphis graminum. Next base: position 55,481,179 of record CM037032.1, read on the forward strand.
TTCAAATTTAACCTACCATAGTCTGAGGTCCACCCCACCCCCTAATATACAGCAGAGCGATACCTACTTACCCGTTTTTTTTTTTATTGTTTCAGAACATCTTTATCAGTTTACTATTTAACTTATTTTAAAAAATTTATTAATTTTAAATATTGTTTTGAATAAATGAGATTTTGGTGCAACTATAATCCATTTGTCAAGTATTTTTTTTTTTTTAATCAAATATTTTGGAGAAATATTAAAAGTAAAAAAAAAAATTCTATATTTTTAAAAGTAGGTACGTACTCAATTCGTCAGTAATTCAATATTTTGTCCAATTTGCCAGCAGTTTTCGAAAACATTTAGAAAATCAAAGAATAACTTTAATTAATCAATCATTTAAATAAAATCTTTATCAAATTTGAATGAACTTAATATCTAAGTTATATTCGAACTGCATTATGTATGTTATCATTTATCATTGTTATAAAACTCCATCATCTCCTCCACAATGACCAATACACTTCCGTTCTCATTTTTATTTTTTTATATTCTTAATTAGTTGTACTAAAGTTTGAACATTTAATACTTATGTAATACTAAATGTATATTAGAACATCGGGTGGGCTATATTAAAAGTTAGGAGAACGTAAATTATAGTATACCCACAGGCGGTAAAGTATTTAAGACGCTTTTGGTAGGTTCCAACTAAATTTTACCGTAATTTATGACGATTTATAGTTTTTGAATTAATCAATTTTGATCATTTTTCCTTTTAAAATAAAACAATTACATTGTATTGTCCTTATTAATTTTAAATAAATTAATAATCATCTACATACAAGGCTTCATGAAAGTTTTACAAATTTAAAAAATAATTCGTTTTTAGAAGCTTTTAAATTTATCAAGTACATATAGTTTTGATTTAACATCATATTAAACTTCGATGTTGAAAGTTTTTTTAATATAAATAATATAAATATAAATATAAATTATTACAATATTCATAAACGTTATTAATGTAAAAAGTCTTAGATGGTTAGATGAATCTAAAAAGGCTAGTTGAAATTATTTTTCTTATCCTATTAATGTATTTTTGATATGTATGTATGTTACTACAGTTGTCATATGATAAATAATGATGAAATGTCACGGGATAATCGTAAACTCAACTAGCGCGTATGACGAATTAGGACAAATTAGGGTTAAAACAGGGATTAAAGAATGTTCCTTTAACATCGACCCCCCTTGCGCTAGTGGTACTTGGATATAACTAATTATAGTGACAACAAATGGCCTAAGTATGACATAAATATTTGGAGTGCCGTATTTACACAGGTTACTCTAAAATTTAAGAAATTTATGATCCTGTGTTGTATATTAATTTTTTATCATTTTTATAGATTTATTTTAATTTTATATCGTGTTTTTTTTCTGTTCAATTTATCATTTCTATCCTGATGCAGGCTTATGCAAATAATGTGTTTTGGATTACGAAAAATCGACCAAGAAAATTGTGATGCTCCAGAGTCGTACGCCTTATGCTTGAATAGACTCATATGCGTCTCGAGTATATACGTTGGCAGTTAGATATCAGGTGGTGTTTATTGTATAAACCATTGTTCACTGTTTTACATACACGCTGTACAGCATATGACTGTATAGCATAACTAAATCACTACAGTCCTACACAAACGATCGCTTATTTGACCTAACCTAGCCAAATTTGTTTCGAAATTTTTTTAAATTATTTAATATAATATAAGTAGTTACTTACCTATATGGTTATATGTTTATGAAACTATCCAAAATATAATATTAGGGAAGAGATTTTTCGACAATCTCCTCGAATATCCAGCAGTTACATGATGCAGTTATATTATACATTATTGATTATACTACTTGTACTTGCATATCATTCGCATTACTGTGTTTTAAGATATACAACCATTCAAATTCTTTATAACTGACATCATTTGGAATCCAGAATATTCCAAAAAATGTATAAGAATGTTTTATTAACTATAATTTTCTTTAAGGATTTCTTAATATAATATTCCTGGAACATTATAATTTCTAAATATTGTGTGGGAAGAATATTAATCAGTTAACCGGACTACCGGAGTAACGGTTCAACAGTGAGTAGATGCTTACTGATATTTTTACATTTTATTATTTTGGTATCTAACATTGAAATATAAATTTATAAATAATAATTTAATATTTGAATCACGACTACTATAGTGAACACAAGATAAAACTATTTTATAAGCTTTTCAACAAGCCTATTATGATTAAGTTAAATTTATATAACTGAAATACTCGTACATTAATTATTACTATATAATCAGTGTGATAATTATTTTGAACGTGGAATTTAAAATAGTGGCGTAACATTGTACAAAATATAATGTTCATTGTTTGATAACATATGATATGATTAATATTCAGTCTGTACCAATGTAATGTTTGGTATTTGGTAACAATAACAAATGAGTAAATCTCCATTTAGTATTTTGTATTTTGTGTTATTTATTATTTGGTTAGGGTATTTTTTAGTATAAACATTAAATCTCCCCCTCTTAATATGCACACGAAAAGTACCCTGCCATTGAACGAAGTTATCTACCGTAATAAATACAAAAATACCAATATAAAGTATAAATTGTATATTGTTACTGCAGTAATAATTGTATGTGTATTGTATATGAATTATTATTTCATTATTATTATCATTTTTATTTTTTTATGTTTCCAGACCTTTTGTGTGGTATCCAAAAGATTTCGGAAGAATTATATACACCGTTTCACAGCCACCCAGTCTTTCTTTATGTTTTCTCCTTGGAACTCGTTTCGGCAACTGTGCATATACATTTCTACTAATCAAATATTCGACTATGTGGTTATGACCACTATATTGCTCAATTGTGTCTTCCTAGCCAAAACAGATTCAGTTGAAGAAGCTGAGTAAGTATCATATTTGTTTACTATTCAATTATATTCACATTTATTATTATTATTATTCGAGTAACATTTTCGGTAAACATACAACATTTAGTAACATATAATTAGGCAGGTAAATCAAGTTCAAATTTTTAATATTAGTTAAAATAATTATTAATTATAATATAATGTGTAATTACATTTTCATATTGCACTTTTCTAATAGTTAAGTGTAGTGAAAAATCACTACAATTTACGTACCTATATTTTATACTACATCTTAACAAATATTTTGGGCCTAAAATTAATACAATCACAGTTCATCGGATTAATCTTGTTTTTTAATACATTATATGAGTATTAATATTAAAACTGTGTGTCTGTGTTCACAAAAAATTAATACCGATCTAATTGTTATAATCCTTAAGCAATAATCATTCAATACTTTTAAAAATATTATTTATTTTAGATTGTTATAGGAAACATTGAATGCATTAGCTTCACAGTTATGTGTATTTTATTTATTGCATCTATCATTATTTATTAAACATCATATTATTTTGAGCAATAAAAGTTGAAAATATTTTAATTGTTCATTTTAATAGTTCAGTTTTAAAAAAGATACTACAATGTTTTTCGTAAATCTTTATTAGTTGCACTTACAGAATTCTAAAAATATTAAAAATAACTTGGCAATATTTTTAGAGGCATATGTAGTTCTAATCTTTACGATAAACGAAAAATTGTGATTTTCCTATAAACATTTTATTGTAAACTATATTCCGTCATTAAAATAATAAAAATCGTAGAGATTTGAAACTTCATAATCATATATTATTATTATATATGCACAATAGTATTTTCAAAATATTTAGATTAATTATTATTTAAAGCTATAATACAAAAAACGGAAAGTTCACACCGTTGGACTGAATTACTATATTATAGTACAGAGTAATTTTTCCTATTTTGATTACGTTTAATGTGAATGTGTAGCCTGTTGTAGGTTGTCTAATTTTATGGCCGGACTAAATTTTAAAGTTTCATTTGAAACTTTGAAAGTGTATCGAAGTTGATTTCTTTTTATGAAATTAACTTCTTGAACAAAATGTTTTCATTAATTCGTGTCTATTTACATCAAAAATGCTATTGCAGTAATATAATGTTACCTAACATAGTTGCTACGAAAAGTATGAATAGAGAATACGAATGTTTATTTACTTTGTGACCTACATAACGCTTGTCGTTTTACTGTAAATTGGGCGATATTTTCGATTTAGCGACGTGTGACGACATCGAATAAGTGCCAAACACGTGAAGTTACTGACATGCAAATGCATAAAAGGTTATAACTTAACTGATTGCCTACGATCAAAATTATATAAGGTTTACAACACACGTAACTATTATATATTATTTTCGTTTATCACGTATGTTGAATTATTTTTTATTACTTTAACTTAACACTATTTTGTCCGACAAGCAATTCTGATTGCTTATTATTTTTAAAGGGTAAAACTACATACATAATACGAAATATATTTTTTTTAATTCACTTATTCTGAGAAGCTAAGTATGTTAAAAAAAAATGTAAGATAAGTTAATATTGATCCATATAAAGTATAATATTGTTTAGTTTTATATATGCATATATTGATCTTATATTTTTTTTTAATAATATACACTTCATAATGAAGTGTCTTTTTAAAATTATTTATTAATTCACTCTTGATTCGTGTTCCTTTATAGATAAGACTCCATGTCTGAGTTATTTATAATACTAAAAATTTAATTTTCCAGTAATTTAAGTGGTTTTTATAATATTAAAAAAATAATATATATATTATTTAGTTATTAAAACTATTTAAAAAAAAAATGAAAAATATGAATCTTTGAACATGTAATCCAACGATTTCCTAAATGAAATACAATTTTATTTTCAGTAGTACCTATTGTTTTTGATTTTAAAATATTATTATAGTTTACGGAATAATTATAACAAGCAATTTTATTTTTATAATTTTTATAATTGAAATTAAACATTTTATAAAAAAAAAGTATTCTTTAGATTTTAATTTTAATATTTCAATATTTTCGTATTAACTATTAATACTTTAATTTTAATTTTACAAAGAAAAAAGTGAAAAACCATACAATAATGATCGCTGCGTAGATAAATTATTATAATCAATAATTATAAATATTATAAAATAATAAAAATTATATTATTATGATTTATTAAATAAGTAATTATGATCGTTATCGAGTTGATACTCGAATGCTGTTTCATTCTGTGGTTTAAGCAATAGAGGACATAACTGTTATATCATATTATTACCACACATGAGTTAGTGTTTCAATTTTCAGCTATTTCAGGGAAGTAGTTTTGATAATAGGATGTACTCTACCAAAAGACTGAAGAATTTAATAGATTGTTTATTGTCATACTCGATAAGTAAATGTATCAAGTGTCAGGTTTCTGAGAACAACGTAATTGATTGAGAATGTCTAAAGAAAAATATATACGGCCTAAAAATCGATAAAACTAATAAAAGGATTTTAAAAACATCAATTTTTGAAATTCTATATATTTATATACTGACTTACAGAGAAAATAATAAAGTATAAGAAAGAGAATATAAAATAAATCAGTTTAATTCACCAAAATGTTCTCATCACTATTCCAATAGAGATACTTTTTTTGGATAGAATTAGTAAATAAATTAATTAATAACCGTTTTAAACTTTATATTTAAAAATAGATCACTTGTTAATTGTAATCTAGACTAATTTATTCAAATAACATAATAATTAAAGACAATCAGTTTATATTTTTAAATTTAAATTACAAGGGCACACTGTTTAACTATTTACACAGATGATGTTACAGATCAAATCTATGGCACTGCTTCGATGTTGATGTCTATATTATGTGTAATAATTAAAAAGTTAACTCGTATAATATATTTGATTACTTAAAACATATCGTAAGATATTACATTTGTAACCCCCTGCGTCTGTTAAAAAACTACCATATTTTTTCAAACATTTTATTTATTGAAACTAATTAAAAAAATAATAATGCATTTTAAATCATGAAATATTTAACATTGTTGTTTACATAATATTTGAAACTTTATATCGTTGTTTAATGGAAATTCTAGAAAAAAAAAATTGCCATGTACAAAATAATGTTATGTGGCGTATCGTTTTAGGGTATAGAATATCTTTGAATATAGTTTATACATTATTGTAATCATATATTTGCAAAATATATTATGTATTCAAGTATCAATCGTGTATTTGTTCTTTCTGTGGAATGCGAGTGATACAATAATAGCAAAACAGAAATTGTATCTATTTGATGATTATTGATTTTCATATTTTATGCTATTATTTAATTTATTTTTTAATGCATATAAACATACCATTTTCTATATTTACTAAAACTTAATTTTACTCGATGATAATCGATAAAGATTTTATCAAATTTAAATATTATTTTTCTTAATCATACTATTACTAAAGACATAAAAAAATATGTAATTGATATTCTGAAATTATCTTTTTTATATTCATTTGGTACTATAAATTATTTAATATTAAAAAAAAAAAAAAAAAATCAATATTAACTGATATTTTACAAAATTATTTTTTCATTATAACAATTTCTAAGAAATAAATCATAATAAAGTAACTAACAGCTAATATAATTATTCTTAAAGTATTAAATAATGATCTTAAAATTATTTTTCTATTTGAAATAGTTTATAGATTATAAATCATATGCCTAGTTTTAGTTAATGCTAATGATGTAACTATGAAATAAAAAGTTTTAATTTGAAATATATTTTGAACACTTAAATAAAATAAATGCTATATTAGAAAACTATGTATACAATAAAGATGAATGGTTCTTCTTCATGAATTGAAAATTTCGATAAACTTTTATTTAAACTTTTTTAGAACTTGAAAACATGTGATTTCGAAATACATTAACTCGTTAAATGTCACATAGCAAATGCATCACGTATTTCAAATGGTAAAAAAACTAATATAGAAATTGTTCCACAATTCAATTCACTTTGAAAATAACCCAAGCTTCACAACATACTAAAATTAATCACCAATAAAAATAATATTAATAAAGTTTAACTTGTTTAAATAATCTTAACTACAATAATAATATTAAATGATATATGTTTTAAATATTTCAATATTTAAATCGTTTATTGCTGGGTTGGGTTGTTTGAATAAATTTATAATTATATTTTAAAATTTAAATTAAAATAGTAAAATACCTGTCAATCTCTGGAATATAAAGTAAAAAATATTCAATTGTGGTGTGTAGTGTAGATAAGATTTTTGAATAATAATTACATTTAAATTCGGTTGGTTTATGTTGCTTAAAATCACTAAAACCATGAATTGTGATGCTCTTATTAATATTGTGATAGTTATTTATCAAGAACCGTATATAATATATGTAATTAATGTGTATGAATATCTTATGAAATTATTGTTTATAAATAATAACAAAGCTGAAATAAATAAAGACACTGCATTAGTCAGATACGCTGTGCAGCCAAGTATAATGCATACGTTATTATTATTCAGTTTGCAAATATACTGATAAGTGACATTATACATTTTAAGAGTATTTATTTATATTTAAACAAATTTGTTACGTCATACTTTCGAGAAAAAAAGTACACATATGACTGTGTCAACTATAAAACCATCAATCGTCATTGATACAAAACGGCAATTTTGTTATTATTTATAGATATATTATTAGTTTATTTAAATTCTGAGTAACGTAAAATATTTTGTGAATTAATAGATATGTATTTAAGTAGAAATTCGCTTAAAATATGTATACGACTAAGATAACATTAATTCATATTACTATTAATTCTATAAAATAATTAATCAAACATAATTAACCTGCGTTTACTAAACTGTCTAGAAGTTGATTGAAAAAATAATGTCCTGCAATTATCTTTCAATTAGAGAAAAGACTATTGTGATGTTTTAGTAGTCAGTAATTAAAGTAACATGCAAGTTGAAAAAAAACTGGGATCAAATCTAAAATCGGATACTGAGCTGCAGGGTGTTAGGTTATAGCTTCATTTACTCTCTTGATGAAAAATACAGTTAAATATTTTTAGTCATTATAATAATATTTTGTAGATAATAGAAGTTTTAACGAACAAAGCTTGGTTAAGGGGGCTTGTTTGTCCATAAAATCGTGTATACAACTTTCAAACAATATTTAATCTCAAACATATTATAAGTATTATATTTTGATTTAGTATCACAAATTACAATTTGAAAAGGTAGTAATCTATACTTATTATTATTATTTTTTATACTACCTATTGATTTTTTTTCTAAAATTATTGCTATAATAAAAAAAAAGTTTTCTGCAATTACCTATCATTATAATCATAAACGTTCCGCCATACTTTCGAACAATTCATCGGAAAATAATATACTATACCTACTATATAGTGGACAAATACAGAGGTGGTTCAAGATTAACTAAATGCTATACACATATTATACAGGGTGATTTTTTTTATCAAACAATACTCATTATTTCAAAAAGTAATCATGTTTTTGAAAATATATTTTTACATAGTTTCAAATTGTTAAAAAAACAACGATTTTATTAAAAAATTATATTTTTAAATATTTTTTATCATTATAATTTTTTAATAAAATCGTTGTTTTTTAACAATTTGAAACTATGTAAAAAAATATTTTCAAAAACATGATTACTTTTTGAAATAATAAGTTTTGTTGGATAAAAAAATCACCCTGTATATAAATATAAATATAATATATATAATAATATACTATTTATACCAGTTCCTCTAGTAAACGTCATAATATGACCTGCAAGAAAGATAATTATCTTGGAGGGCTTTTTAACATTCATTGAACAATAATATAGAAATGCTTCCTTATTTTTTCTCTCACTTTCATGCAACGTTGTTCGCTTAAGAGTGAATTTTTCACCAAAGAACTGTGTGGAACACAAAAGAAAGCATTATAAACGGCAACCGAGACATACATTTGACGCTGCTTGACTATACCCTTTCATGCCGACGGGAAACTGATTATAGTCGTTATATGTATTTTGTATATATATATATATATATATATTAAGTCGATGTGAGCACATGTATTCACTTTGCCTGTGTGTGGGTGCAAAAACTGTCGAAAGATATTTTTTCCTTAAACGTCAGAAGGTTAAGATTGTTTCCGTATTGTTTCTTATAGTGATAGTAGGTATAATCGGCGATTCAAATACGCAATACGTTATTGCGCTGTCTATATGGAATAATATATAAGTCCAGAAATCATTGCAATATTAATGTATTACTATAATTAATACAACCGAACATATTGTGGAATCATTTTTTTTTTTTATATAGATTTATTATTGTAGTCTATTATGTTGATATATTATTAGAATGATACATTTTAACTTCTTCGGGAAAATATCTCCTTTGTAAATAAAAAAATTAAAACCTATTTAGTTGTTTTAAAATTGAAATTTATCCATAATATTCTGATATAGTATATTAAAAATAATTAATAATTAAATAAAGGTTACATAAATAATTTATGTAGGATGATACCTAATATGTTGATACATCCCTAGTATTTCGATACGCATATTTCACGAGTATAAAATGAAATACAATCCAATAGCTATAATTAATGTTGTCTTGATTCTTGACTATTAATTTAATATTATATTCAAATTGACATTTTACCAAACGCTAAATATATCTAAACAATATATGATAAATACGGGATGTTATGATATGAAATACAGTAGGTACACAGAACAATAGTTAATGGTTTAATCAATTCCAATGTCAATAGAAACTTGTATTAACTATTAAATATTGAAAACAATATAATACTTGTTGGATTCCATGACGGCAGATATTGTAAAATAATATTTTTATATAATTATTAATGTTAATAGTAACCACGATAACAAGAGTTTCATGTGCAGTATAAAAACCAAAAACTATAAAACAAATTATTATTGTAAAAGATTTTCTTACATTTAATTTTGACTATACAATTTTAAAGGCAAGGGAGTTCTGTTTAAGATTCTACACAGGAAAGTTTTTATGACTCCAATCAGAAAAATAAAAAATAATGGTTTTATATAACCTTATTAACTTTTACCTAAATACAGATATCATAACTTACTATAAATGGTGATTATTTAATATGTACTATAACACTCTTTATTTAATTATTTTGCGTTTTTGTAATATAATATTATAAATTACCTATTATTACATATTATACAATATGATTAATTTTTATTATTTATGTTATATTCATCACCAAGGGTTTTATTGTTTAACGAATTAATTTCTTTTGATTAATAACAAAAATAAAAGCTATTATGTTTTTATTACTATTAGATTGATCATTAAAATGAATACAATAAAATACATAATAGTATTGGTAATAATGTGTTTTAATTCATATTTATACTATTAAATGATTATAGATAATATAAGAATCTATTTTAATTTAACAATGTTTTTATTTATAATTAGACAGTTTAATATAGTACCATTAATTTTTGAATATTGATGTAAAACACGACCCGTTGCCAAAAAATTAGTTAAAAATCACACCTCTCCCTCAAATGTAAATTTGATTTTTATCAAATTAATTTTCAATTGTAGACTGTATAGTAACAATAAGTGTTATGTATTAAAATAAACACCTTGAATAAATAGATTTATATATCATATTATATTGCATAATGTATTTTGCTTGTCATTAATAATTGTCGTCAAGTATCCACAACCGACAATAACGGTATTAGTAGATTAATGTTTATTATTCATACTATAGCGGTATTTTATTAATACAACGCGTATGTACCATGTAGAGTTACAGTCAACAATAAATAGATTTATGCATACGCCACGTGTGAATAAAATATGAGTATATACGTATGTATTATGTACGCGCCTCCTTATTTACCTCAAAAAAATAATATAGACTGTAATATTTTACTATTTGGTAAATAGTTGGATAATCGAATCGTTTTCTAAAACACGTGTACGTTTGTTTTATTTTATTTACCGTGGAAAAATATAGTTTGCTTCTTTAAATCTAACAAACATAACAAAAATGTAAATAAATGGGATAATATTGACTAGGCTAAATCATAATATTATTATCTATAAGAAGTGTTATACCCATACATTATTGTGACAATTTAAATAATTATTTACAGATTACATTAGATGTGGTCTATATATACTATATCATACTTTATAAATAATATATAAAATAAAATTGTGTGACAAATTTGTAGAAAGTTAGGATAATCGTTTTTATTATAAACACGATTTGAAGCTTAAAATAAATACTGTTTACATTTTAATTTAAACTTCAATTTTGACAATAAAAGCAGATGATACCTATTGATTATAATCTCATTCTCAGATATTTAAAGTTGAGTAATTGTATATTCTAATCGTGATATAATAATCATATTATTATATTTATTAGTGATTTAAATAGTTAAATGTATTTTAATTTTTAACAAACCATATTATTCTTTTTAATATAGCCGAAAAGAGGATAAGATCTTAGTGTATCTGAAATGCCTATATAATGCGCCGTGTGATCATTATTATAATATTATTTATTATTAATGTAAACACGCTTAAATGTATATTGTAACTAGAAATATGCATATACAAAACACAGGAAAATCGACATACGACAGTAGTGTACTTAAATTTCACATTATTATGTTTAAATTGTTTTAATTTATCAACGTAAGTATTTCATAATACTTAATAAATGTACGAAACGTTCAGTAAGATAACATAATATAGTAGATGTTACAATTTCTAGAATATATATGTATATATTACGTACACATACCTAATATAAAGTTAATGTTTTTACTAAATAATACAACAACTATTTTATTTTCTAAATAAATCTGTAATAGATAAAATTGATTTTGATGGCATACTACTATATTTAAATACAACAAATTTATCAAGTTAACTATTTTTTTTTTTGTCTCGATAAACTCACTTAAATGAGTTTTATTATAATTAAACATTCGACATTTATTGAAAACATTAGTAGATATACTGTGTATTGATTTAAATGCCTGTTCGTTGTAGCATCTTATGGTTAAAATTTAGAGAAATAATAATTAACTAAATAACTAGAATACAGATGCAATAGAGGTTAAAAATTACACGTTAAATATAATGTAGACATTTTGTTTTAAAAGTTAATCTAGTGCACCTATTCTATACTTACAATTTTGCTCATATTAGATATATATATATACCTATCTGGTTTCTAATCGTAATTCACAGGTCTGAAATCAGGTTTAACCAATAATAATTAATGTTAAATTTCCTACGAGTAAATGCAATATGTCACTTTGACGGTGAACATATTATATGTACTTACGTATAATACATACTAGTTTCTAATCGAAATAATTAAATATTTAATTAGTTGAATGCCATTAAATCGACGTGTGTAAGACAATATCGCCTCTCTGGGTTTAAGTTTAAAACTAATGTTAAAACAATAATGTCAATAAATAAAATGTGTCAACTACTGTGAAACCAGATGGAAACGACAATTTTTAATCGACAGGCAAAAACATGAGGTCTTTTAATACGTAAACATTAAGTATTGGTTGACATCTTGAGTAGAAAATATTAACAAATTTGCACAAAATTATAACATACAAATACAATAATTATAATACTGCTGCGTGATAATAGATATTTTTGCGCTCATTTTAATTTAGTAACAAATAAATAATAAAAAATAAATACTTCTTCCATTTTAGATTTTTAGTTAAATAAGAAATGTAATAGCTTTACAAAGATTTTTTTTTCTATATTTTTTTGTACACACTTAGTTGATATAAGAAGTTCTTCAATAGTTTTAAGCGGTTGTATTTATATATAATATATAATATATATAGTATATATATATGTTTATCGATCGAAAATCTAATCTGGTTGATACTTTTAAGAGGTCATTCTTTGATTTTTTTTCAATACATTTTCCTAAGCGTTTAAAAGAACTATACAAAAGTGTTGAAAGAAATAGAAAGAATGTGTAATTGTAACTAATCTATGTACTAAACCGCTAATAATAATTGTATAGAAATTGATGCGTTGATTGTCACTTTAAAACTTGAGTTAGTACAATTCGTGAACAAATTTTGAACTTTTAAATATTTAGTTTGACATAGAAAATGACGAATCATTTTTGATTACTATTGTTTTGTTTTAAAACTAAATTTTGTGTAATTAAAAAAGTTAAATTATATATTTGTTGTCAGAAAACGACGGAGTCAATTAGGTACTATAAAAAATGTTTATGTTAATTTAGTTTATATATAGATTAGTTTTAAAAATGTTTCTCTTTAAGTAGGTATACAATATTTTGGTTTTTCATTTTAAAACAATTAATCAACAAATAAGTTTAAAATAAATTATGTTTCTTAATAATATTTAAGATTATTATAAATCGTAATGTTTAAAGTTAAATATAGAGGTTAAAAAGTATTCTAACCACCTTTTGAAATATCTGCAAAACAACTAAACAGTAGAGAATTTTCCCCTTCGCGTCACAGTTTGTATTTAAGCTGAGAGTTAAGGGATGCGGAAAATGTATACATATACTTCAAGTTATGTACAACAGTGCAAAGTTGTTTTATATTTAGGTAAAAGTAAAGGGCAAAAATAACGTCGAGTTTCTGACAAGAAATTACGTCTGGATTTTTCATAAATAAAAAAAAATCGCCGATTACCCATAAAACAAAACTCGGAATGCAAACCGCATTTAAAACGAATGTTTATGGAAATATTCGACATTTATATTTCTACTATTTTATTTGTGTGAAATGCTATCTCAAATATTTTTTATCGGGTCACTATTGCTCAAGACCATTAAAATGAACGTGATTTATCGGAGTTATATAATTCTTTATTTTTATTTATTTATTTTCCAGATACATATTCTTGGCCATCTATACGGCCGAAATGGTTATCAAAACTATATCAAAGGGATTTATACTAAATAAGTATACATACTTACGAAATCCATGGAACTGGCTGGATTTCATCGTCATCACATCGGGCTATGCAACCATCGGCATGGACGTCGGGAATCTAGCCGGGCTACGTACGTTTCGCGTACTCAGAGCTCTAAAAACCGTATCCATAATGCCAGGTAATATTTTCCGTTTACATGAAATGATATCTGATATTTTTGTGTAATCTTGTTGTGCATATACAATAATCCAACTATTATTGGCTGTCATTTCTTTGAATAAAAATATTCTTGTATTACACGGGGCAAAGATTTTTTCTCATCATAGCTGATTTCAAAATGAATTTAATTTAGATTATAATTTACATATTTTTAACTGCAAAATTATGTTATAAAATACTGAAATAAGTTGTTTTAATTAATATTCAGTATTGTGTATTAGTATTACTAATATTATGTTTAATCGTATAATAATTATATTATTTGTTTTTGATACGATGAAAACATCTAAATGAATAAAAATAATTTAATAAAAAGTTTAATTTAAATTATTCAGTGATGTTGAAACTTTACTTCATTTACTTTTTATGTTATGTATTTACATATTACACACTTTAAATCATTTTTTTGTTATGTGGCCATATGTGGCATACCGTTCACAAATACTAAATGAAATCTAAAAAATATATTTAGGTCAGTGTAATGTATTTAGAAAAATATTTTACAATAACTGATTAAATTTATTTTTTGTTTAAAGTTCAGCAATATTAAATTGAATTTCGAATATTATAAGATATTCATTGTTCCAACACATGCTAAGACTTAATTCGTTGCTTTATACTGCATTGTAAATTACAAAACATTATTTTAACTAAGTAAAATTTGTAATCCAATAATAGTAAAAACAAATTTAGTTGAAAATCAAGAGAAATAAATAATAGTAAAAATAGAAATATGTTTAAAGGCAGTAAAGAAAATGTACTACCAAGAAATATTAAAAGTTGTAAGAACTGATAAAATACTTAGAAAATACAAATAAAATTTACATTTTATCGGTATTTAAAGTGTCTACAAATACGATTTTATTTGAGTAGGTACGTATTAAAAACAAAATATGCCGAAATTATTACAATGTTTATGGCAGTGCCATCAAACTATTTGTTGACAACCCAACAACCTGTTTAATACATATATGTAATTTGAAAATAAACGTTCTTATATAATTAAACGTACAAATTATACATTTAACCTTAGAACTTCCAATATTAAGTAAAAAATTAATAATTACTAAGTAATAAATTATAATTCCATTTTCTTTTTTACTTCATACTATTTTTATATTTATACTTTTATTATAGTAAAATATAGGAATATTGCAAATATTATGAAAATACATAAACAGGGGTGATATAATAAGGTATGATACAGAGTGATATGTAAGTATCTATACTAAAAAAATGTTGGACCTCTTCCCTCCGGCATTTTTTTTCAGTTACAACTTTACCAGAATGCATAATAATATTTACATAGTCATTATTACACTTAAAAATACCTTAATATATAATATATATTGTATTGAAAATACAAAATTGATACAGTATTAATGATAAATATAATTATAAATAGTTCAAACCCTTAATTTGATTATTTATATGTTTTTATTTTATAAACAATTGTGCTTTATTTTAATCAAAATATTTAAACTGTTCAAGTGTAAAATAATTGTTACATAATATTCTATACTACAATCTTACTGTGAATATTTTTTACCTCAATAATGAAATGGTTAAACTATGTATTTATGATAATTTATTTCATTTTTTGCAACACAATTACGCATAACTCAATTATCTTAACTGCGTTTAACTTTTATTCTAAAACTTTCAAATTTTAAATTCAATATATTTGTGAAAAAAAATATTTCAATTAAACTCTATTTTTAAATTTATTATATTTTACACAAATTTAGAATTTGATACCTAAGTGCTTATAATTTTCCTAAAGTTTATTATTATTATTATTATTTATACAATTAATTAACAACAAATATTTAATTATTTAAGCTCATTTTTTAGAAAAAAAGCAATTTTATTCTCGGAGAATTTATAATTGATCGATGTATATTTCATAATATTAAATTATTATTTTTTTTAATTGCATACATTTCGTTAAAAAAAAAAAAAAAAGGTTAATAACTATAAATATTAATAACTTATAACTCTATTATAAAAAAAAGTAACTTACTTCAAATGTTTTCAATAATATTTTACGTGGATCGATAAAATATTTATTTAAAATTGCTTGTTCTTTTCATATGCTTTTTTATACAATATAAAATAAATAAAACATCAAAGTGATTTAAACTCTACTTGTAACTCACAATTTTTATTTTAATCCGTGATAAATATATTTATTTAAACTTTAAAAAAGCTTACAAATGGATTTTAAATCTAATTTACACTCGATTTATTAAAGTATAATATTTGGAAATAAAAATCAACACTCAATTAACCGACCAGTTTATGAATAAATAGATACCGTAAATGATTTTTTAATAAAAATAATTTATTGTATTAATATTAATTAATTTCAAACAGGTATATAATACATACATATAATTTTTTTAATTAATATATTAAATATGAACTAACTCATTCTTAGTGTTTAATAACATTCTTTGAGTATTTTTGTATATATTTTAATCTGAGCTGAAATTTGTAGATTGTATTATAGGTAAATATACAGTTTAATTAAATTAATAACAATAGTATTATAATATGTAATTTAACTAAACTAATTATATAAAACAAGTCAAAAAGTTTAAATTGTTATCTTCGTAGAAATTAATTAAAATATGTTTTTACGTGTAAGTTTAAATAAGTGGGAATTCAAAATATAAACATAGTTTAAAATAAAAATATAGGTTCATATCATCTAAGAAAATATTCTCTGAACGCTACTGATTTCTTTATTATTATTATTATTTTATTTTATTTGAAAAACTCAACTCACTTTAAAATGAGTATTTTTCAACCTATAATACTAACATCCTAGTAGTATATCGTCAATGAAACTGTAACTAATAATACAAAAAATAAAAATGATAAATAAGAATATGATATACAGTAAAAAGTACATTAGTTTTACATCACAAAGTAAGAATGACCTAAGGTAAAACTCTTATTGGCATAGATTTTTATATTAGGTAATTTTGTCTATATTAGTTTATAAAAATAACATCTGGTAACTTTAAAATTATATTTTACGGAACATTGATGTAATACAAAAAAAAAAAAAAGCGCGTAAGTGGGTATCGCTCTGCTGTATATTAGGGGGTGGGATGGACCTCAGACTACGGTAGGTCAAATTTGAATGCAATGATAGGTATCATTGTATACGAAAAACGATTCTGAACGAAGATGATTTGTCAGTTTAGGATATATTATACTTAAATATTGTCATATATTCTATTTTGAAACAAATAGTATAGTTACTATATGTTACTATAGTTACTTTATAGTATCTGTTTATTAATAAAAAAAAGTATTTGGCAACATACGCATAATGAGAGTATGAAATTTAATTTAAATTTTGAAATATTTCGTATAAATTCAAACTTTAAGCACTTATAAAAAAAAATTGTGACTAACGATTTCGGATTTTTTTTATCACTTTAAGAACAACTTATAAGAAACCTTGTATTAAATTTTCAAGATTTTCTGGCCACCCAAAAAACTTTTATTCGGCATTTGAAGAAAAAAAAACTTAGAAAAGTCGAAAATTTCAACTGTCTATAAGTAGCTTAAAAATGGTCAAAATATTTTGAAAATTTATCTGTAAAGAGATAACCATAATATAAACATTTGGTGAAAATGTCAAGTATTTACAATAATTCGTTTTTGAGTTACAGCAAAATCAAAAAATCGATTTTTTTGAAAACTATTTGAAAATGTTTACTTTTTACCCCCCAAAGTACCAACTAGATGAATTTTCCTATTTAAAGAAAGCTGTAGTCAAAAATCGGAGCATTATTACTGCTCCAAATGTCGTCAGACACAAAAAAAAAAACACACATCATTGTAAAAGTAATACATTCTTCACTCCGTTCAGAATCTAAAATTGAATTCAAATAAAATAATAAATAATAATTATAATATTATTTTCTTACTCTTCAATAAAATTATTTTTTACTTTTTATTTTAAAATGTGTTTTGGGCAAAAAACAGGAACTGTGATTTTTAAATTTCTTTTTTTTATTTAATTAATATAAATTCATAGTTATTAAACAATTCCATCAAGTTTTTTTTATGGAATAGCTTGTGGATAATCTATGTTTTGTATATTATTTTATAAAAACTTACTTGCAATGTTTATAATTTATGATAGTAGATACTTAGAAATCAAAAGATATTTATATTAACCTAACTATCATTTTGGTATCTTATTAAAATGCTTTAACAATGAAAGCAAATAAATTTTTGAAAAATGCTGAATTTACAAACGCTGGTTATTACGGACAATAGCTATTATAGTTTCCGCTGACCGTCCCCATCGCTTAAAAACTTTCAGACATTATCATTACCGGTATAACTTTATGGAGTGAAAACTTTCGTGTGGTGGAACACAATCGTGTACGGAACATCCTTGTTTTTCAAATGTCCGTTATCTCCGTAAACATGGCGTAGCTCGTTTTCCTGTATACATATCATAGACAAACGTTGTTTGAACAAGTAAAACAACAATGCAAATTATACACCTTTTCTCAAATAGTGAATCAAAAATTAAGCAAACAACAACAAAAATACCAATCCCAAATAAATATGTATATCTTGTTAATCAAAATGCAGTGTACTTGTATTATACTTGCATATTTTTTATACAGCATAATCGTTATTATGAGTATTGATAATTACCACAATAAAAAACAAAAAAGTATAATATTGTACTGGAATATTACATTTGTTTGATATGTTAAGGAAAACAATATTTTAAACTTATCTTCCGAAAGTTACAATTAATTTAAAGTGCGATACTTATTATTTATTTTTTTAAATGCCTATAAAAAATTATAAAATGATTTTTTTTAAATGTTGACATTAAAATGTTAAAGTTTATACAATTATCGTGCCCGTAGTATATAAATATTTTAAATTTGGATATGAGTAGGGTGGTAGGGAAATTATTTTATATCCCACGTATTTTCACTGCACCACTCCGCGTCATTAAACTTTAAATGCTTATAAATAATAAACTATTTGTTTAATATTTTACATTCATGCATTCAAATGTTTAGAAAAATATTCCGTCACAGAATTTTATAATATTAAAAATAGAAGTTTGTGTTTAAAATTCTGTATATGATAAAAATATTGGGAATTGGGCATTCTTCTCTCTACACTCACCTACTGGGTAGTGATGTTTTACATCATTTTACATTTGAAAGGGGTCAATGAATTTAAGTTACTTTTAAATGTATTTGATTAAAATCACGTTTGCTTGCATTTTTTTTTCTTTTTATGTCAGTATTTTCATCAGACATTAAAAATTAGAAATAGAAATTAAAATAAATACATAAAAAAAAGAAAATTTTTTTTTAATGTCCTTTATAAAATATCAGTTTATGAATTTGAAAAATCTTTTGGTAAATTCTATTTTGTAATAAATTAAAAATTTACTAATATAAATTTAAGTTTTTAAAAGTATCTAGTAATCTAGCATAAAAATAAGAATTGTATAGAAGGTTTCTAAAAATATATTTGTGCGTATAAAATGGTACGAAATAATTCATATGTAGGTAATAATGAAAATGAAAAATACGTAACCAACGCTTCGTGGATGTGTAGTAATATAGCTACCAATACTATCCTCATGTAAGATTCATATGTTCATAACTTTGATTTATTTATGTTTGTACTAAGTTACTTCGAAATATTTATTATGATACGTTTTCTGAACTTAATTATTTTTTATTGATAAATGCTTTTTATATTTAATTAATATTAGATTTTAAGTATATTAAAAGATTTTACACATAAAAATATAGAATATCTTAATTTAATTATAATTTTAATAAACCATATTTGTTTTTTATTTGTTCGAAATATATTTAAATTTCTTAAATTTGTAGTATTTTACATAGAATGGTTCTCAGTCGACTTAATATATCATAATATTTATGTTGACATGTACACTATTATATTTAATGAATTTAAACGGTATTTGTTTTAGTTTTTACTTTTTAGTAAAAAGTTTTGAAATTTTTCATAACATAAAAAATTAATACATTTTGATATAATAAATAACATATTGAATGTTATTATTTAGAAATGTTGATAATATTGCTATCATAGGTAAATGGTCGGAAGGAAAATACCATATACGTGTGTATAGGAAATGTAGAAAGGAAATTATTGAAATGCGTTTAAAGGAAATGAGATTATACCTACAGAGACAGTTATATTATCAAGGACGAATTAAATCGTTGTATAAGATAAAAATAAGAAAAATGATTGTAATATACAATAGCTGATGAGTATTAGAAAATAAAATGATGTGTCTTACAGCAATCAGCAAGATAATTAGTAAAAAACAGACATTTTTACGAAAAACCAATTTTCGAGTAAAGAATTTCGTTATAACTCAAAAATATTTGTGGGAACTGACATTTTTAACGAAATCATCATACTTTACTATAGGTACGCAATGTTGCAACGATATCATGAAAATATTTAGATTAATTAAAGGGCTGCTACATCAGAATTTGTTTTCTCTATCTATCTCCTATATAATATAGGAATAAAGATACTCCATATTTCCACGATTATGACACTCTAGTTCAGTTTAGGGAAAATTCACCAATAATATACTTTATAAAGAAGAGTATTTTCTGAGCATTGATCGGATATATTTTTAATATTTACATTTTTAGATTCTGAACGAAGTGATGAATGTATTGCTTTTACTATGATGTGTGTTTTTTTTTTTTTTTTTTTTTTTTTTTTTTGTGTCTGACTCCAACATTTGGAGCAGTAATAATGCTCCGATTTTTGACTTCAGCCCCTCTTTGAATAGGGAATTGAATCTAGTTGGTACTTTAGGGGGGTCAAAATTAAAATTTTCTAATAGTTTTCAAAAAAATCGAGAAAAACAAAAAAAAATGACAGAAAAATGGAAATTTTACGGAAAAACCACTTTTCGACAAAATCGATTTTTTGATTTTGCTGTAACTCAAAAACGAATTATTGTAAATACTTGAAATTTTCACCAAATGTTTATATTATGGTTATCTCTTTACAGTTAAATTTTAAAAATATTTTGACCATTTTTAAGCTACTAATAGACAATTGAAATTTTCGACTTTTCTAAGTTTTTTTTTCTTCAAATGCCGATAAAAATTTTTTGGGTGACCAGAAAATCTTGAAAATTTAATACAAGGTTTCTTATAAGTTTTTCTTAAAGTGATAAAAAAAAATCCGAAATCGTTAGTCACAATTTTTTTTTATAAGTGTTTAAAGTTCGAATTTATACGAAATATGTCAAAATTTAAATTAAATTTCATACGCTCATAATGCGAATGTTGGCCATAGTAACCATAGTAACATATAAAAACTATACTATTTGTTTCAAAATAGAATATTTGACAATATTTAAATATAATATATCCCAAACTGATAAATCATCTTCGTTCAGAATCGTTTTTCGTATACAATGATACCTATCATTGCATTCAAATTTAACCTTCCATAGTCTGAGGTCCACCCCACCCCCTAATATACAGCAGAGCGATACCCACTTACCCGCTTTTTATAAATATAAGTATGTTTTAATTTAAAATAATTTCGACTATTTTTAACCATTTATAATTTACTCAAAATTGTAAATATTAAAAATCTATCAGGTCAATGCACAGGAAATACTCTTCTTTATAAAGTATATTATAGGTGATTTTGCCCTAAACTGAACCAGAGAGTCGTAATCGTGGAAATACGAAGTATCATTGTTCCTATATTATGTGGGAGATAAACAGAGAAAACAAATGCTGATGTAGCGGCCCCTTAAGCTATTGCACATTTATACCGTATTACTAATAGTTAAATTATTATAATTCATAGAAATATACTTAGATACTGAGTAATACATGCTGAAAGGCCATTTCCACTCAGAATTGTTTTTCGTACTTACGTAATGATTTATCATTAAAGTCATAATTGACACATCCATTACATGCCATGACCTACTCAATTATTATGTAGTACATTCTATAACTCCGGTTCAACAAAGCAGTTACCTGCTTGCTAGTTTTTTTTTTTAAATATTATATTGTTTCAACTGTACGCTGCTTATATTGCTGGTCATATAAAATCATACTTAAAAACCAAGTGTAATAATAAATAACTACAATTATATGTCTGTAACTTAGTTTTACATTTAGATACTCTATGGCAACAACAATTGTTTTATTCATAGACTTTATAATCCATATAGATGTATAATACAATATATACAATATATATATTTTTATTAGAAATAAAATTGATGACTCATTGGCTGACATTTAACATTAATATATATATATAATTTTTTTTACATAATATTAGTTATTATTATAATAATTTAATGATACATAATATATATTTTAACAGCTAAAAAAAATAATTTAAGTTTAAAATAAAGTATAATTCATTTTAGTAAAGATTGTACGTTTGCGTGTAAGTACTCGCGTAACTATGGTTACCATGCATATTGCATATTAACAGTGAAAAATTTTTAAATTAGTAATTTATTATGCCGTTATTGTGGCTTTCCCTGTTTTAGATTTTGAGTATGTACACCTAGTCAGAAAAAACAATAGAGTTTGTAACAATTTTTATTTTTTTTTTTTATCAATTATCTGCATGAGGTAAACCTTTAAAACCTTCAATGGGCAGTGCAATGTACGCCAATAAAACTGCGTTTGTAAAAGTCATATAAATAACCGTAGAAAATATTTTAACATCTGTTACCTTTTGTTTCCTTGTTCCCTACCTATAATATTATATTACAATTTACTTGCATGACTATATTATATTTTCACTATATATAGTATTAAAACTTGAATATTTGATTTGAATATGATGTCCTCAAAATTTGAGTTTATTATTTCATCAATCTAATGTGTAAAAATACGACATTAAGAAAATTATTTTAAACTTTAAACATGCTTAGTATTATATGGTTTGTAAGAATTTTTATCACCAAGATGGCGTGATGGCCTTTATCATAAATTATTTTTCATACTTTGTAGATAAATGTACAGCGTATAGGATAAGTATATTCATTACAAAAATGAGTGAGACGATAAACTTTTTAATTTAATATATTCTATTGTCAAACTACGAGATCTATCTATCTCTGCGGACGTATGACTGCAGCTGAGCATTTATTCGTTTGTGCAAAATTAATATAGTAACAATTCGGGGACATCGATGTATGCCCTCGCAAAACTTTTGATTAAAAATTATGTAGGTATCGTACTTTATTGTTGGTTTCAATGAATGCAAATCAATATATATGTATATAATACACCGATAATTTCAACTACCCGTGTATTATAAATTTATAATATAACAAATGAACAGGCGTATTATGGTGTGGCTTGAGACTTTACGTCACAATTCAATATTACATTACTACGGTGGTGGTATGAACTGTTATATAGTATGACAGCAGTAGACGTGTGTAGTTCACACGAAACTGCAGTTGTAACGGAGTCGCCGTGGACGATATTCCGTCACTTTTAATAATTAATACAAGTGGTTTCTTGAGTAATTATCGAATTTGTATTTTACATAAAAATTATATATATAACAATATAAGGACTGTGACGACACACATTCCCGTGACTTATGGTTTTAGTCCTCGGGTACGAGGCGGCCTTACAGAGTCGGGTATGGTGTATATACAATATTGGGACGGCCCGGGTGGTTATTGATCAGCCCGCTCGAATAAGTGGCGTCGATCGATAGTTCCAGGCGGGAGAGCGTGGCCTAAGCAGGCGCGCTTGGGGGGACAGTAAACAAATATATTCACAGTAATATCAGGGGTGTGACGACACACGTTCCCGTGACTATATGGTTTCTAGTCTTTGGGTACGAGGTGGCCTTACAGAGTCGGGTATGGTGTATATACAATATTGGGACGGCCCGGGTGGTTATTGATCAGCCCGCTCGAATAAGTGGCGTCGATCGATAGTTCCAGGCGGGAGAGCGTGGCCTAAGCAGGCGCGCTTGGGAAGACAGATTGCGCGTCGTAGATGGCCCTGATAAGGGCCGTTTAGAGTTTCCGACGAGAATACGGAATGAGGTGCGGTACTTAATCCTCTTCGGAGCACCAGGAGTGGTCAGTGAACAGATACTGGTCGTCGGTTCTTCGGTGATATTACAGCCGGAAAATATCCGCGGTCGATATTGTCGCTAAGCTAATAGGCCGTTCGTAAACACGTACGTCGGCTTAGCCCGGAGACGGGCTATTTTACAGTATTCGAATCTGATTGCAATCGGTCCTTGCTGGCGACGGCCGGTTTCGGTGATTTCGACGTTCTGTCTTCGGTGTCGGTCGTTCTCCTTTTTTCCTTCAGTAGACGGCAGAGTGTATTGGTTTCTGATATCTGATGATCTGGAAGGTTGAAGGAGTACTGATGCTCGTTTGGTAAAATGTACCCGTATTTATACCTCTCTTCGTTCTAGATGCTGTTCTTATTGGCCGTGGAACTTGTTTTGACGAGTAAACACGACATCAATCTTATAAACTCTTATGTTTCGTTGATGTCATTTTTACTCGTCAAACTCGTCGACAATTCTTCTTGAAATACGTAATGTTTTTATGTAATTTTCTGTTTGTTCGCGTTATGTTATATCGTCATACGTGTTGATTTAGTACAAACCCAACGGGGCCTTTCAGGTGTTGTCGTTTGTGCCGTATCAATTCCCCCCCCCGGATTAGTGACCGGGTATCGAAGTGATCGGGTGCTAATGCGTGACAGGCCGAGTGTTCTTGACGGACGTTCTGTATACGGTCCTTCGTGATTTTTTAACTGTACGTATTTACCGTTGGTTTTCATTGTTATGGTTTAACTAATGTGACTGATGCTTGATTGTATAGCGTGTCGGTCCTTATATACTTTATTTATTTATTTATTTTTATTTATTTTTTTTTTTTTTCGTTGTGTGATTTGACTGGCTTATCCGATCGACCAATCGTGTGTTATCATTATTTTTACTGGCAGTTGTCTGAGTGATAATATGGCCGGATTTCGGCCACGTTTGTCAATTGTTCTTTTTTTGTTGATGGGTCCTGTATCACTAAGGTGTTTTGGCTAATCACTTTGATTATTTCATACGGCCCGTTAAATAGGTTGAATAGTTTTTTTATTTCCCTATGTTCCGCGTTTGACAATTGGTGGTTTTTAATTAATACTTTTTGTCCGACCTCGTATGTGTGTCTTTTGGCGTTTACCTTTCTCTTTTCTCTTCTCTCTGCCTTGGTCTTTATTCTCTCTGCAACCAAGCAAATAATGTCAGTATCTGTTTCTGGTTGGTTGGGGAATGCTATTAACTTATGTATTTGGTTGCTTGGTTTCTTTTTAAACATGATTTCGTATGGAGTTTCTTCTGTTATTTCGGATTTCATTTTGTTCATCCATTCCTCTACTTTTCCCAACATATTTGGCCATGCGGTATGTTGGTTGTTACAGTAAGTTCTTAGTATTCTGCCGATTTCTCTATTGTATCTCTCAACCGGATTTGATTGTGGGTGGTATATTGTCGAAAATGCAACTTTTATTCCCAGTTCGTTCATTTTTTCTCGCCATTTTTTGTTAGCGAATTGAGTGCCATTGTCTGTAAGTATCGATTCCGGTTTGCCTATGGTTTTTATGTAGTCTAATTCGATCTTGTTCAGTATTGCTTTGGTTGTGGCTCTTTTTAATGCATATAATCGTATATACTTTGAGAATGTATCTAATATTGCTAGTATGTAATGTACTCCGCCCCTTCCTGTTGGTAATGGGCCCATCAGGTCGACGGATATTCTTTCTAGCAACTTCGTAGGTTTGTGTGCCATAATGTTTCCTGTAGCTTTAAAATTGATTGGTTTGTTCTTTTGGCATTCGTCGCATGTTTTTATAATCTTTGCCACTTTTTTACTCATGTTTTTGAACATACATGTGTTATTAACTATGTGGTACGTCTTGAATCGTCCTGGGTGACCCATTGTATTGTGTGTTTCTTGTATTATTTGATTTTGTAGCTGTTCAGGAATAATTACTTTCCATTGTTCCGTTCCCTTGTGTCTAGAAAATACTACTCCGTTCTTTATTGTGGTGAAGCTTGTATTTTTTTTTCTTAGTTTTTTTGTATATTGGTCCTCTTGCTGTAACTCGCCAATTTTTTTTAATTTGTTGCACAAGTCTTTGCTGTACGTCAAATCCTTAATAGTATTGATTGATATTCTTTTTTCCTCGTGACCATCACTTATCCTTGGGTATCTTGTTAATGTATCAGCAATTATGTTTAATTTTCCGGGAATGTACTCAATATCTAAATTGTATTCCTGGAGTGCTAGTGACCATCTGGTTAGTCGTCCGCTGGTTAGCCTACACGTCCTTATGAATGTTAGTGCCTGGTGGTCGGTTTGCGCAATTGTTCTGTGGCCAATTATATATTGCCTAAATTTTGCACAGCAGTATACAATAGCTAATGCCTCTTGTTCGGTGGTTGTGTATCGGGTTTCCGCTGGTTTTAATGTCCTGCTAGCGTAGCCCAGCGTTAATCGTTCGCCATTGTTGAGCTGGAATAGTTCTCCGCCGATAGCGACTGTTGATGCGTCGGTGTTTAAGTAGAACGGCTTGGCGAAGTCCGGAAATGCGATTGTCACTTCTTGTAAAAATACCTTTTTTGCCTCTTCAAATGTTGATTGGTGGTGTTTTTCCCAATGCCACTTCTTATCTTTTTTCACTAATTCAATAAGTGGCTGAATAATGTGCGCAAATTTGTTAATGAATCTACGGTAGAAATTCAAGAATCCTAGGAAGCTTTGGAGTTCCTTTTTGTTACTAGGGGCTCTGAACTCTTGTACCGTTCTGATTTTGTTCTCATCCATTTTAATTCCTTTATTGGAAATGATGTGGCCTAGGAATGTGACTTCGTGTCTAAAAAATTGACACTTTTCAATGTTCACTGTTACGTTATGCAACCGGAATTTCGTCAATACTTGATGTATGTGATCATAATGTTCTTCCAAAGTTGGGGACGTTATTAGTATGTCGTCGACATAGATTGTCACGAATTCTTCGGTTAGGTTACCAAGCACTTTGTCCATTGCCTTTTGGAATTCAGCTCCACTTATACAAAGTCCAAACGGAAGTCTTGTGTATGAATAGTTTCTACCATTAATTAGAAATGAACATGGAGCTTTGCTTTCTTCATCAAGTGGGACCTGCCAATAACCAGATCGTAGGTCTAATGTGCTGATGTATTTTACATTTTTGAATTTGGATAGTATAGCTTCGATTGTTAATGGTCGTTCGCAATCCATTATTATTTGTTCGTTTAATTTTCTTGCATCCAAACATAGTCGAACTTCTCCATTTTTTTTAAAAACAGGAACGATCGGTATTGAGTATGGTGAACGGGATCGCTCAATTATTCCCATTTTCACCATTCTTTCCACCTCTTTATTTACAGCATCTTGTTTTGCGACTGGTATTGGGTATGGCTTTATGCATACCGGTGTGTTGTTTTTTAATTTGATTTTGCATTCGTAGTTTCTTATTTTCCCTGGTTCATTTCTAAACACATCTGAAAATTGTTTTAGAATTTTGTCTAAGTATTTTTGTTCTGACTGAGAGTAGCTGTTGATTTCTTTTGTGTTTATTGGTTCTTTGGGTACTTGTGTTTGTATGGATTTTAAATGTATTGGTGCTCCATTGGTCTTGTTGACAAATGGTACTACTATTTCTTCTTGTTCGGTATTAATTGTTATGGTCTTTTTTCCGAAATCGATTTTGGCGTTGTATGTTTCCAGGAAGTCATTGCCAAGTATCCCTCCTTCGTTTAGTGTTGGTACTGCTATAAATGGGGTTTGAATTATTTTGTTGTTGATTGATATTGGAATCAATAATTGTCTGTTAACCCTTGTTGCTTTATCCCCTGTTGCGTTGTGTATTACCATTCCCGAAAGTGGAAGTGTCGGTATTACTTGGTTGCTTGATGTAATCTTGTCTTCATATTTAATAGATATTGCGCTAATTTCAGCGCCCGAATCCACCAACATTTCATATTGTTTATCGTAAATGAGTACGGAGATATACGGACACCCATTCTTTTCATTTCCTGGTTGTGAATCAAATTCATCGTCCTTTGTTAATTCGTTTGCCGTAACCGTTGAAGTTTCACTTTGTTTGTTGCATGTTATTCGATTTATTTGTTTGTCGGAAATTTCGGGATACTTGACTATTGGTCTTCCGGGTCCATAGTCTCCCTGTCTTCGTTTTTTGAACTTATTTCGTTGTATTCTAATTCGTCCTTGTTGTCTACTGGCTCGTCGTTGTCGTCGATAGCTGACATATATTTTATTGATTTTGCTACTTGTGTTTCTGAATATTGTTTTTGTGCATTTGTCCCGGGTGTGTTGTGTTGTGTTGATTGTCGTGTACATGGCTGCTGTGCTGAGTTCATTTGCGTATATTGGCTTGTGGGACCCTGTGCCTGGTTGTAGTTGTATCGATTGTTGTTTGCTTGGGTTGTGTTACGGCTATATCGATTATTAACTGCCTGTGTTGGATTGTTGTTTGAATGTTTGTCGGCACTATTTTGCTTATTATAATTGTTTTCCAATTCTCCAAGTTTTTCCCAAATGGTGAGAAATTTCTTTTCCTGAGTAGTTTGGATATACGCTTGAATTGCGATAGGGAAATGTTTTGTTATCAAGTTGATAGCTTGTGCTTCATCTATCTTTGGTGAGTCTAAATATTTTAATTCCGCCATCCAGAAGTGGAAGTGTTCCTGGAAATTTCCCTTAATTGGTTTTTTCCCTGCCTCCGTGCATCTTATAAAAATATCCCATTGACGGTCTTCCGAAAAGAAATGTTTTAAAAATAGAGATCTGAACATGTCTACATTTGGAGTAGCGTCTTTGACCATTCCGAACCATTTCGCCGCCTTTCCCTTCATACCGTTTTCTATTATGATCATGCGATCTGTCTGTGAGGTATTTTTGTGTAGGAAGTATGCGTTTAAATCCTTTAAGTATTGTTTTGGGTGTTGGTCAGTTTCCCCGTTAAACGTTGGTGCGATTAATTCTACGTTGCTGGCCCTTACGATCGTGTCATCTTGTTTTGTTGATTTCAATGTTTGTATTTCTCTTTCTCGTTTTGCTGTTTCAACTGTAATTTTGGTATCCGTGTCGTTAATGAGTTGTCTAATTGTGTTGTTTGCCTCACGAAGCTCCGTGGCCAAACTGTTGTGAGCTTCTATGTGTTTGTCCATTGTATGCTGAAGTTGCTGTATTTTGTTCTCCAGCTCCTGGATTCGTTCCGTCTGGTTTTTTCCCATCTTGGTGTCGTGGTTTCTTGTCACTGGTTGGGCGCCAATTGTAACGGAGTCGCCGTGGACGATATTCCGTCACTTTTAATAATTAATACAAGTGGTTTCTTGAGTAATTATCGAATTTGTATTTTACATAAAAATTATATATATAACAATATAAGGACTGTGACGACACACATTCCCGTGACTTATGGTTTTAGTCCTCGGGTACGAGGCGGCCTTACAGAGTCGGGTATGGTGTATATACAATATTGGGACGGCCCGGGTGGTTATTGATCAGCCCGCTCGAATAAGTGGCGTCGATCGATAGTTCCAGGCGGGAGAGCGTGGCCTAAGCAGGCGCGCTTGGGGGGACAGTAAACAAATATATTCACAGTAATATCAGGGGTGTGACGACACACGTTCCCGTGACTATATGGTTTCTAGTCTTTGGGTACGAGGTGGCCTTACAGAGTCGGGTATGGTGTATATACAATATTGGGACGGCCCGGGTGGTTATTGATCAGCCCGCTCGAATAAGTGGCGTCGATCGATAGTTCCAGGCGGGAGAGCGTGGCCTAAGCAGGCGCGCTTGGGAAGACAGATTGCGCGTCGTAGATGGCCCTGATAAGGGCCGTTTAGAGTTTCCGACGAGAATACGGAATGAGGTGCGGTACTTAATCCTCTTCGGAGCACCAGGAGTGGTCAGTGAACAGATACTGGTCGTCGGTTCTTCGGTGATATTACAGCCGGAAAATATCCGCGGTCGATATTGTCGCTAAGCTAATAGGCCGTTCGTAAACACGTACGTCGGCTTAGCCCGGAGACGGGCTATTTTACAGTATTCGAATCTGATTGCAATCGGTCCTTGCTGGCGACGGCCGGTTTCGGTGATTTCGACGTTCTGTCTTCGGTGTCGGTCGTTCTCCTTTTTTCCTTCAGTAGACGGCAGAGTGTATTGGTTTCTGATATCTGATGATCTGGAAGGTTGAAGGAGTACTGATGCTCGTTTGGTAAAATGTACCCGTATTTATACCTCTCTTCGTTCTAGATGCTGTTCTTATTGGCCGTGGAACTTGTTTTGACGAGTAAACACGACATCAATCTTATAAACTCTTATGTTTCGTTGATGTCATTTTTACTCGTCAAACTCGTCGACAATTCTTCTTGAAATACGTAATGTTTTTATGTAATTTTCTGTTTGTTCGCGTTATGTTATATCGTCATACGTGTTGATTTAGTACAAACCCAACGGGGCCTTTCAGGTGTTGTCGTTTGTGCCGTATCACAGTATTTGACGAATAAATAAACGAGGAAATGCGCGCCAGCATAATATATATTTCCGTCCGCAAGCGGTAAACCAATATGCATTCCTTAACGCGTGGTTAGCCACATTACCCACCGATATATACAAGTTGATTTACCAAGTATGCTTTTTTACATTTAATAATGAATTTATTCAATTTAAGATTTTTTGAATGTTTAAATATACGTGCTTAAACAACGATTTTTTTATTCTACTTAGGTAAGGAATGTCTTATGGCGATAAAAACTTCTGTTTTTTAAATGGAGCTCACCTTTTTTACTGTAAATTATTTAGCACATAATATTAAAACAATTAAAATTTTAACGTATACTTAATTCAAAAATCAAACAAATATTTTTTTAGTTAATCAAATATGTTTATACTATGAATAAAAATCATTAAAATTAGTTTTAAAAAAATATAAAATATGTATGATATTGGATCTAGTGTTTATTTTACTTAGATTATTTTTATAATTAATAATGTATTTAGTTGATAGATCAATACGAATTATTTAAAATGTTATGTAATTATAATTATTATATCTTTAAACCCTATTATTATAGAATAATATTATCATATTGATAAACTTAGTTAAATTACTCAATAACTACTCGTAAAATTTTAATTTTGATGCATAAAGTGAAAAGGATGGCTTCTCACTTTAAAAACAGAAATTAAAATCACCACAAAAAAAATTTCAAAAATTTGAAAATATAGTCTTGAAGTATTTTTAAAGTTTTAAAAATCGAATTTTGAAATTTGTATTATTAATGAAGACAAAAAGTGGTGAGTATGCTTGATAAATTATAGCCTATATATACATACATAGTAATTCTTCTATCACAGAATTCTCAACATCGCTAAACTAACCAAACCTTAAAGTTAGAACAAACCTCCCTCTAACTACTTGTATAGGATAGGGTTAGGTCAGGTTAAGAATATCGAGGGTTGTGAGATAAAAGGATCACCCTAGCTGCTGCATATAATATACGACAGCTACAAGGGCGTTTAAGTCGTGTCAGTCGTGCACACAGCGGTAAAGCTGTTTTATTTTCCATCCACCAAAAACTGTAGTACAGGGTATATATAGTATGTTGACGAGGGGAGTAGGTATACACACTATATTCATTATTCATGGTCGAGCAAGATAACGAAAAAATGTGTCTAGATACACGATACAAGATATTTTTATTTTAGGCATTTAGATACAAGATGAAGTAACACAGAAAAAAAATATCTAATTTATGACTCTAAAATATTACAGATAATACGAGGTACGTTTAATTTTAATGGATTACTAAATTGTATTTTATTTTTGTTAATTTATCAAAAAGTTTACAACACAAATGTTTATTATTTAAATTTTTAAAACAATGTTTTTTAGATCATCTATATTTAAAATCTTGACTAAAGTAAGTAAAAAATAAATAAAAAATTATTTTTCGGATACTTTTACTCACAAGTTACAAATTAAAAGAAGTAGGTAAATATTGAGTGGTTTTTGAATTTAAAATATTTATCTTGTATCGTTTAACTAAAAAGATGCATCATGCAAGATACAATTTGTATCTGATAATATACTGTCCAACCTTATATACACGATAAGCAATTTCGACTTTTAAACTGAATTATAAGCGAATACGATATATGTACAACATAATAAGGTAATCAATCTGATATGCGTGTCGGACGGCCCGATAACGGCTTGTCCGATTGAATGATGAACTGTTCATTTCGGTCTGTCGTCTTAATACATTCGTATTCGTAACGTATTTGCGTACCTACTGTTCTCGGTAATGTCCAAAGTGATTAAAGATATATAGCCGAATAGTCCATGAAAAAATAACCGTATCATTATTGTATTGTGAATTATATAGTGCAAATGGCGCCGTTGTATCAGAAATCCCTCTTATGTAAAAAATGTGTGAAAATATTTTCTTTGGGCATCATTTTTTTTTCAAAAAAAAAAAATAACAACATAAAAATAGCTATATTCTTTATGGTCTATAGTTAAAAATATAAAAAAAATAAGAGATAAAAGAATGCTACAAAAATCTACAAGTAGTTTATTGTATTTTGCTTAGTCAACTTCTAGGTAAACAAATTTAAAAAAAGTATAGTTCAACAGTAAAAATATTATAATATAATTAATTATTTTATGTTTACAAGAACCCGCGCCTATCAAAAACTTTTTTTAATAACAATTAGAACCAATATTTTTATGTAATTAAGTCAATACATTTTAATTGGATTAAGTTGTTTTATATAGAAACTTTCGCTGACCTACCAGGGAAATAATTTTTTATTGATTATATTCAAAGTAATACAAATTAGGTATATTATTAATATCAAACATAGCACTTATAAATACTTTTCGTTTATAATTATAATACATTATGGCTCAATATTGTTGAATGTTTTGTCAATTGATGTTTATTATTTTATTATATAAGTATTGCATAATATGCATCGTATATTATATTATTATAAAATACATTCGTTTAGGTATTATGGAAATTATTTTACTCATAACCTAAAATAAAAATATACACGTTATATTCTATGAATAATATTGTAATTACCCCATTAAACATTCTACGCACATGTAGTTTCTTAAAGTATCACTCACTTATATTTTTTTCCGATTCTCATTGGAGCTATTATTATTTATTTTACTATTATTTTTGATATAAAGAAATTTATTAGACTACAATGTACACAATTTGATTTATTAAATAAAAAACGTTTACTAAAATAAATGTATAAATATTAGAATTACTATAAAATATAAAGGTTTTTTTTAAAGAAATGTATGAAACATATAAAATACTAAATCTATCTGATAAAAGAACAAACTTTTTTTTTTTTTTACGTAAATAATTTAGATTTATTTAGATTATTAAATCAAAAAGGTATGAAATTGTTGTTAATTAAATATTCAAGCTATAATTGTTATATAATATACAGCTATCAAAAATTTAAAATATAACACTACATGTTGGATACAATATTATATAATTATATGGTTGAAAAAACTATTTAAATAGATATGTTACTAAAACCCTATCAAAAGTTTTTTTTCTGTTTATCAAAAATAATTTTGAAAAAACAATTAATTAATTAGTATGTAAAAATTAACTTTGTAGCCACTAGGTACATCAATTAAAATTGTATTTCTATTCATCTAGATTCAAGACCTATCTATTAATTCGGTGAATAATTAATTTTGAATAACAATATAAATTATAGTCAAATAAATATTTTATTTTAATAGTGTATTAATGACTTTATTTTATTCTTATTCTTGAAAATTTAAAAAAAAATTCTCTTTATAAGTTTAATAGATTTTAATAATGATTAAACACATAGGTACAAATAGTTTTTATGAAGTAATTAATCAATACCGTTGGTATTAATTAGATATATACATTATACATGTATTTGGATAAATAAACCAATTCGTACAACTAAATTATTCTTCTATAGTTTATCAATTCATCATTTATGACTTTTTATATATTATTATACAGGTCTCAAGACGATCATCAATGCTTTGTTGCACTCCTTTCGTCAATTAGCTGAAGTCATGACACTGACCATATTTTGTCTAATGGTATTTGCTCTGTTTGCGCTTCAAGTGTACATGGGTGAATTGCGGAATAAATGTGTCATGATTAACGAAGACAATGTGAATTGGCTAATGTAAGAACAATTATTAATTTATAGATTAAAATTTTTTTAACTTTAACAACTAAAACAATAATAGTGTTATTATTAATATTTGTATAATCGATTTTAATTTTCAGTTTAAAACGTTGACCTACATACATTATTAATCTTATTATCTATAAAATATGATTGATAGTAAAAAAAATATTTCAAGTAAACCAACAATTAAATTTAAAATAACATAGTTAACATTTTTATATTTAAACTAATTCAATTATCAATATTCATTGAAATTCCCAACCTATCAAATGCATAATATATAAAATAACTTTGCTATAATAAGTAATTAAAATTTAAAATTACAAAAAAATATCGGCAACTTTTATATTAATTGTTTTAAATTAACATATAATACCTAATAACACTATCCATAGTATAAGATAATAATATCACGAAATGTTTCAAGTTGTATGTAGATGGAATTTGCTAAACTTATTATTTTTACTGTATAATACGTATGTGCCATTTGCACAATATATGATATTATGCAAAAACAAAAATTTAATAGTTGATTATTTTATACTTTTATTACATTTATGTTTTGATGATGGGATATTATGTTTACGGTTGTTACTTTTGAATCAAAAAAGTAAATATCACGGTTCAGGAATAGTACTTGCCAAGAGGCCATAAATCCAGTGCAATTGAACATTTCAAAGAAATAAGATTCAGTGAAATATAGTGTTTTTGTAAATATGTCCACAACAATAGAATGAAAATAAATAACATCCGAATGAGTAAAAGGCATAATACTAAGGAAACAGACAATAGTGATTTTTTTCTCTGGGTGTCCATTACATTTTTTTTCTCGTATTATTTATTTATTTTTTTTGTTCTTTAATTTCGCGTCGTCATCACAGTCCTTTGCACCACACAAAACAAAATAAAAATACTAGGCCATTTTATGTTTATAATTGAATAATAGTGGAAAAAATTCATAAAAATGTTTTAACTATGATATTTTATTTGAAACTAGAAACTGAAAATTAATTTCGATATTACAACTTTTAGAATTTTATTACAAAAAAAAAAAAAAATTATAATAATAAGCTAATCAACTTTTTGCTACATTAATTTCCAACAAAAATTTAAAATTATAAAATAACTGATCATTCTATTGTTACAAGAATTATTTTGTTTTAAAATAACCAGTATGCAATTACAAAGATAATATGGAGAAAAGTTAATTTATCCAGGTCAATACAATTATTTATTCCCAAATCACTCCAGTACAGAATTTAAAATCGAACATTATTATATGTGTTAAAATATGAATTAATTTTATGGAGAATACATTTTAAACATTATTTATATAAGTTTATTTTTATTTTATAAATATAGTATTGTTGTGGTTTATCTTGAGTAATAGAATATTTCGTATTTATAGTGTTTTATTAAATGTGCTTAATTAATATTGACATCAGAGTAATAGCGAAACCTACATTTCATCACTAAACTCGTGCATACTTAATGAACCACCCACGTCTATTAGCTTTATATACTTGTAAACCCTTATAAGTACATCGAATAAAAACAATACAACCGTGGAAGATAAGTTGGATCCAGATGTTGCATTACACAAACGGTTCCCAAAATAAATTTGAAACCATGGGATAAAAAGAAGACCACTATAACACTATTGCACACTACATAACTAGCAGAGGTTGGAAATCGGCATTTGGGTCTATAAACCCGATTTTCTTTTTTACATTATTCTACACATGTTTTATAAAAATCTTGGAAAAACGGTATAGGACGTGGAAACAGATAATATATTGTTAACGTCTTTTTTTACTACTATTCCATTATATCAATGTTTGTTTTTTTTTTTCATCCGCAAGACTATATTATTATTTATTACCAATAATTCGATTTAATATATTATATTGATTTTGCAGTTCACATAAAATCTACATCACAAACATAATAATTATTGTGTTATTAATTTATTATACATTATTTCAAATGTATGCAATATTTATTAACCTACTGTTATTCTGTTATTTGTATAAAATTAATTTACTATTATGGCCCTGCACAGGTAATCGATTTTATTTCAAATTCGTATTTTTAATTAGAAACAATATCTCATTAAAAAAAAAAAACTATTAATATTGTTAGTTTATTCCCTGTAAACACTAGTTACATTTAAATGTAAAATATGCATTGGTCTTATCATACATCACATTTTATGTGTTATTTGAAACTTTAGTATTCTTAAGTAAGCTAATACATCTAAAGATAATGCCAACCTAACGCAATGTCCTTATTTGTTCTACTATTATTTACACATTATTTCTCCTTCAGGTTAACCCGTTTAATAAACTCGATCCGTTTTGTTTGCGTATCGTTTTCGTATACCTACTATACATACACCGCACACCGTACTCGCCCACCAAACAAGAAACTGCGAAATGTACATTTGGCGATTTATGGTTTTTAATCTCTGGGGTTTCAATTTTCTGCGTTTCCTGTGCATATTTTTTTATCTTCTCTTTCTTTGCACTGTTTGTATTTCAGATGGATAAATAAAGAGCAAAACTGGCTGTCGGACAACGAAGGCAACCCAATGCTATGCGGCAACGTGACTGGGGCGAGGTGAGAAAAGCAAATTAAATATTTCAAAGATTCGTACACGCAATTTCACTTCGGGGGGTTTTAATGTGCCATTATAAAACTAATCGTTCAAGTCGAATGGTTAGATGGCGGAGGTAAGTTTCTTTGGTACATGATTTTTTTACGTACACCAGGCCCAATTCCATTTTCTAAGTAACATAAATTTCCATTATGAACAATGCACATAATATATTAGAAAGCATAATAACAGTCAAAGTAAAAAACACAAAAATAACAAAATTATATAGAAAAATAGAAAAACAATCACGTCAATAATCAAGCCGTACACATATATAGCTATTTTAATTGTGATTACACATTTGTATATTCAATTGAATTGCGGTAGAAATATTAAATCCGATTCGAATATGTGTGTATTACTCGCACAAGCCAATGGACAGAAATTGTATAATAATTGTCATATTCTCATATTATGTACCTACCTATAATACTTGACGATAATAAAATAAATAATTAATAGATAAACCTTTATTGATGTAAAACTTATTTTAATGGATAGCGTGCTTTAGTAGAATTATATTACTCAGTTAGTTTATTATAAAGTTTATTGGCAGTTCCTTATTACCGTTGTTTTCAGACATTGCCCAGTTGGTTACGTGTGCCTTGGCGTTGGCCCTAACCCCAATCACGGTTACACGAATTTCGACAATTTCCTGTGGTCTATGTTGACTACGTTCCAGCTAATTACACTAGACTATTGGGAAAATGTCTACAACATTGTAAGTACTTTTGTAAAATAATGCCTTTTAATATTTTCAGTTGAAATAAAAACAACTTAATAGGTGTACATTTTACTATCTAATACTATGTACATCATTTTATATTACGTATTATTTATTACATAAATTATACGCATAACCGTTTCCCATTTGTCTACAATAGGTATATTTATGTAAAAAAAAACTCAAAATATACATATTGATCATAACTATACATTTTGAATAATTCGTAACTCTATTAATCCATAACAATTATTGAAATCTTAAAATAAAAAGTCTCAATTTTATTGACCGCTAAGACGAATCATGTAAGCTAATAGAATAACAAAGACTAAAGTGAGTTTAAACCTTAGTCTTGAATATTACATTTGAAGATATTTTGGAAAGTCTTAGGTACGATAAAAAATTGTATTTGTACGAGCACAAAACTTTGTTACATTGGGTTAGAGTGTTAGACAGTGAAAATAAACAGTAAGTTTTGATCCCATCGTATTTTAAAGATGATTAAAGAATGTCTGTGCGTATCTGATGCTGAACTTTACAAATTAGTCCATGAGCTTAACAATAGTTCCAATCCATATTTTAATACTTGATAAATATTATAAAAATGTAAAGAATAAAATATAATAAATATTGACATGCACATATTATTTGTATACAGTCCGTAATAAATTCACAATGGTAATATTCCAAGAAAACTACATAGTACATAATATATTATGCATGTCTTCTATAAAAGGGAATGAACTAGCTGGAATCATATCAAAAAGGTCTTGGTGAATGCGTTGTATAATGATTCGGCTAGACGAATTATATATGGTTTATTACGCAATAAAGTCTGTAGATATACATTTTACGGACATTAACACCAAAGGTTTCAACAAGTTGATGATTTCAACTTTAATACAACTTTGTATGAGAAATAAATATTGAATTTCATAATAGTTTAAAAAACTACTTATTTTCTTAAATTTTCATCGTTCAAATGAATAATTTTTATTTGAAATTATTCTAATTAAAGTTGTCTTCGTTATTATAGACAGTAATGAAAATAATCAAATAATAATTTATAACTAAACTATTAGGACATCATTTTACTGAAACAATGTACCTAATTTATTCGATTTTCTATCATTAAATTATTCTTAATTTAACATTAATATAATTGGTTGATAATTAAATAAAATTAAATATTAATCTTAATTTATTATATACCTACCATAAAAGTTATCTTTGTATACTTCTATGAAAGTTTTTAGAATAGTTAATTGATTATATAAAAGTAATCTATTAAATACATGCAATTTTAAAATTTCATTTTATGAATTGTATAGACTATAGATACACTTTTATTTAAAAAAAAAAAAAACAAACAATAACTTAAAAAATATAATATTTCCTTGATTATTCAGTCAGAATAAATTTAATTTATTATTTAGTAAAAATCCTTCTTAGAAAATTATTATAAAACTAAATTTTCAAATTTTTGAAGCCTATCATTATATTTCTCACTCAATTATTCATTGAGATACGCAGAATGAAAAGGTTCATAAATTAATATAATTTATATAAATTAAATATTATTAATATAAAAATAATTTTCTTTCAACTCACTATTGAAAGATAAAAAATGATTAAGCTAACGAAATTATTATTCTTTTATAATGAAAAGGTACTATATTTAATTAAAATAATTAGTGCATTTGTAAATAAATCGATAATGACAATGAAGATTGTTTGTTATACAGTAAATGATAAGAAATATTTATTATTTTCGGAATTAATGTTTAAATATTCTTAATGGTTAAGGGTTCTACATCTGTTTGTTCACCTTAAAAAGATATTAACTCAATTTATTCACATTTAAAATACTATATATTATAAAGAATCTTTCAAAATTAAAATTAATAATTATTAATTATTTCCTTATAATAGTTTATTCGATCAAAAATCAATTTAATTGTATGATTGAATTTTTGAACTTCAAAATACGTTTCCTTAAAAATTTTAAAACCGACATATAAAATATTTACATTTTTAGTTCTTATAATATACCTAATAAATTATTTATTAATATTGGTAATCAAGGTTTAGAATTATATTGTTAGTTATTGTATCGTTGATTATTCAAACGTTTTTAAAACACATCGATATTATTAAATACAAACAAGAATGCATTATATTATAATACATGTTAGGTATTAAACTTCATTTACTGAAAATTATTCCCGTTTGTTGTTGCCTGCCAATACAATGCGAACTACAACAATAATCACCATAAAACAATTCTGATTATCTGTGACGCGTACCAAATATAAATTCAAACCACGCATTTAAAATGTATTTAAACCGGAATATTAATATTACCGACTGTTTTTAATACATCAAAAATACAAGAAGCAGTAGTGAAGTCGTTTGCCGTTTCCCGAGGCTAACGCACAACACTGTACCGACTTCCGTTACGCGTTATTTAGGTCACGCGACGCTTTTATAATATAAAATACCACGTCCATAAAAACTTTTCTGAAAAGGGATTTGTTTCTCCATCGCATCGACACTCCATCGATTCAAGTGTGTGTTTACCGGTTGTTTCAGGTGTTGGCAACGTGTGGCCCGATGAGTGTCATATTTTTCACGGTGGTGGTGTTCTTCGGTTCATTCTACCTGATCAATCTGATGTTGGCTGTCGTTGCCCTGAGCTACGAAGAAGAAGCGGAAATCACGCAAGAGGTAAGATGATGGAATTTTTATTATTATTCTTCTTCTTATTATTATTTTTTGTATAAATCTTTATTGAAATATAAAATATTAAAAAAATAAATAAAATGTAAACTGACGATGGTATGTGTTCCGGGTAGTGGTGCACATCATGGTTGTGATTTTACGAATATTGTACGAGTCTGAAATATGTATATCAAAAATAAACACACTGCTACCGCTTCAGGCAATGCCCTAGGCAAATGGGAATACGAAGTTGTAAAATAAATTCACACGTTTTCCTATTCTTATATTTTCTTCTTCTTTTTTTCTCTTCGGTCGCGCTGCACTAGTGTTTTTAATCCTTATCGTCAAGCAGTGTATAGGTAAAACGTATACAAAAAACTAAGCCTCGGTGTAATAGAAATGCCTACATGGAGCGCTGTGGCATGAAATATATACGAACTGACAAAAAATATCTCTTTAAAAACTCCACGCGCCCGCTGTGGCTTTTGCTTTTTAAATCCACAACGAAAATATATCTTCGAAACTATA
Organism: Schizaphis graminum; assembly: GCA_020882235.1. Classification (NCBI taxonomy): domain Eukaryota; kingdom Metazoa; phylum Arthropoda; class Insecta; order Hemiptera; family Aphididae; genus Schizaphis; species Schizaphis graminum. The sequence goes on from CM037032.1 coordinate 55,522,413, forward strand.
TTTGAACTTTTTTAGTGGTTTAAGTTTCTCTTTAACTTTGAGTTATTACTCACATAACTATTGCATATAACAGTATGAAAAATCTTAAGTTTCTATTACATATTATACTACTGGTGTACATTGAAACTCGGCTCACTATACTTTATTTTTTATTGAACTAGAAATTGATTTCCACTAAAAAACAATTTAAGTATTAAACTCGTTGAATGTTTTAAGTTATCACAAATAAAACGACTATAAAAAATACTCTAAAAAATATTGTTAATACTAATCAGAGTTTAATACTCGACATTATAATAATATAGTCTATGCAGAATGCAGATAGACATTCATTTTTTTCCGACATAATTTCTTCCCACATTATGTTAACCCTTTATTACTTTTATTTAATTTGATAATAATACTAAATCGATAATTTAAATATTAATTCACTTTAAAGCTGAAACATTAGTTCCATAATAAAAAATTTTTTGATAGTTAAATTTAGCTTAATAAATTATTATGAATAGAAACTAAGGTTATAATAAATAATTCATTATACTTTAACTCAAGTGAAAGCTAGGTAATAATCGCTATAGTTCAACATTAAATATAATATTTACATTTCAAGTACTCAATTGTACAAAGAAATAGTTATTTAGATACAAGTTAAATGTAAATTTAAATTAAATCATTTTATTTAAAATGTAAATAATTATCAATATGATATAATAGTATGTTATAATAAATTAAATAAAACCTAAAATCATAAAATCAGTAAAATAATTCAGTTTTAATATTATAACGTAATCATAAAAATTGAAATTATTAATTAATAATAAAAAATGTTAAAAAATTTGTATTAATTTTTATATTAATTGGTTTAAATTTATTTACTGATATTTTGTTGATGTTTTATTTAAAACATAATACTTTAATAATTTATTACGAAAATAAATATTATAAACACAATATATTAGTGTAATATGAGTGGAAATTAGTGTGTACTAATTTCAAATAATTTCAAATTGGTTTATAGTTAAAGTATTATACTAATATATTATTGCAGTTTATACCTGGATTATTTTTTAAATTAATACCCATTTATACATTTTTTTTTTTTTAATACTTGTTATTTATGTTTATATTAATTTAAATAAATTATATACATTGTAATTCAATAACATTTTAAAATTAAAAAAATGTTTACATTTTGAATTACGACTTTTTAATAATATTTTATTATTATTTAAATTATTTTTAAATTTAGTCAATGATTATTAGATTTATATTATTTAATTATAAAGTTTCTGTATACTATCTTGTGCAGACATTGGTAATTCCGAATTCTAAAAAAATGAAATTATAATGCAGAAAATTTAGAAACTTTAATAATTTCTTACAAATCTTTTGCAGTTATGAGTTCAGTTCAGTGGCTATATTGTTATAAACTATGTCATTCCAAATTAGTTTTCAGCAAACACTTGTTCAACATATTATTGTGTCCAGTTAAACTATGTGTACGTTGGTGGTGCTAACCTGTCAAGTTACTGAAATTAGTCTGTACATAAATCATTCTAGTATAAACTTGATGCGAAGCATATATATATATATATATACACACGCATAAATTGTAACCACGATGAATAATTAATTTTATAGTATGAAATATTAATAAGAAAAATACTATCCTGCGTAGCATTAAAAAAAAATGTATAGGTAGTGCTGAATCTTTAGTAAATAAGTTTTAGTTCTTTCCCAAATATTTTAAGTGTGTAGTACAGTAAAAAATAAAATAATAAAATCGTAAAATATATTTTTCTTTAATTTATGAAATTCTTGTAGGAATAAAAATAATGTACCTTCCGTCGTAAAATATAAACGTCACTACCTATTACAATAATTTTAAAATAACATATATATTATAATTACAGAATAAACCATAATATATATTATGCTAGATTTAGCCTATACAAATATAAAATCATATTGTTTTATTTGATGCATGTACTGAAATTATATTATGAATTAACTCAATAAAATCCATTAGAAATTGGTTATAATGTTGTATCTCTGAAGTGGTTATCTGTGTTAAGTTTCAAATTTTAAGTGCACTTATATGTCTATATTACACTATAACTATATAGTTTGTAGTTGCAGATACCGTAACATGATTTCACATGCAAAATAAATTCCATTCTTTTTAATATTACTTATATCGATTATTATTACTGTTATACCTACACATTTTTGCAGAGCCTCTTATGTTAAAATAGCGTATTTCGAGTTACTAAAAACGATTTAAAATTGATATTAATTCACCTAAGAATTAATGAAATGATATTATATGATATTATATTATTTTACAACCACAGTTACATTTTGCATACAAACGTAGTTTTGTCGGGTTTTAGTAGTACGGGTTATTGATGATGGTATTTAGGATTGGCGATGGTTGTTGATGTTTTTAGTTTGATACATTGAGTTGTTGACTCTATATTTTTTGCAAATTATTGTATATATTTTCAATTTTGTCATTAATAGACGGCTCATTTCACTGAAATAGCTAGTGGTTTTTAAAATGGATTGGGGATTTCCCTCATATTTTGCAAAAAAAATAATTAGCAATGTTTTTATTTTCTGGTGGTTGATATTGGTAACATTTCTTACAGTGTAATCTATTTTTTTATTGCTGATACAATATTAGTCTAATAATTTTAAAGCTGTTTGTAAATGGTAGTACATTTTTTACATAGTTTATTAGTTTATATATATATATATATATATATTAAACAACTAAGTCGCATTTATCAGCTGATTAAACTTAATTAAGAATCAAAAAAATAGTGTCATAACTTATAAGTATTATTAATATAATAAACCAAATATTAAATATAAAATTAATGAGTAGTATATATTATACATATACCTATGCATTATATATGTGTATTGCTATTTTAATTAGAGATTATACGTAATTTATGATCTTGAAGTAATTAATATCAAAATTATTATAATATTCATAAGTCATGACTATTTATGTAATAAAAAAATAACAATAGTTTAGTATTACAATAACGCATCTAACCATTTTTCACGCTCAAAGTGGTAATGATAAAACTTCCTGCTCACATGAGAAGAATATCAGCTTTTAATATTTAGTTTCAAAACTGAAATATTGGAAAAGCAATTTAAAAAAACAAAATATAGACACATATATATATTGGATGTACGGTGGTTTAAATTTTACAACCGATCAATATCCTCAAACGCAAACCGAAAACACTTGTAAGTTGTACACTTAAAGGCGCAGAACTGCGTATACCACGCAGTTTACTGTGTAGATGTAATATAACGTATGTACTCTGTACAGTGGTTTACTGCTATACGATAGCGTAAGAATATTTAAATTGTTATGTATCTATTATATTATTGTGAGCTTTAGGAATGTCTACCAAGATTTTCTTAACGTATAGGAAAAATCATGATATAATAATTATTAAAACGCGTACGTATTTTGATGTGTGTCATAGGAGAGGCGAAAAGACTTGACGGACTATCGGGACGAATCGACATTCAGTTTCGACCCGAGCCGCATCCCGGTCAAGCAACTGCAGGACAGACAAAACCGGGAAAAGAAGAAAGTAGACAGCCGAAAAGGTGTTCTACTGTCTTCGGTGACACGCAAACGGAAAAAATCGCGAAGACGTCGGACACCATCTCAGCAACGGTCTCAGCAACCGGAGCAACAGCAACAGCAGAATCCCACGGACGACCAAGATGGCACCATTGACGGAGTGACGGATACCGCGGAACCAGAAGTGGAAATAGTGGCGACGACGACAACGGTGGCATCAGAAGCTGACGCATCGGTGGTGACAGTTGCGTTGGGCGACTGTGAAGATGATGACGACTCAGGCAGTCGTTCGTCAACGCCCCGTCGAAAACTGTCGAGATCGCCCGATCCACCGGCACAACCGGTCACGCCACCACCACAACCAGAACCACCGCCTGTCACCTCCGCCACCGCTAAACCCAACGTGGCTGCCGACAGTCTGCGACCGTGCGCTCTTGTAGCTCCGCAAGGTAAGTGACACATGATTATTACTTCATACACGTTTTTCTATTTTGTTCTCTATCGACTCATTTGTTGGCTATAGCCCTGTGTGGCTAATAAACTAAATAAACCCCATTCCTAATTACTTAGAATTTAGAAGGTTTTTAATCCTAAGTTAGTTTTGTATGCACGTCTACTATAATTCGGGCCAGATATTTTAATCTTAATCAACCTATTCAAAATGAAAAACTATCTAAAAGTGTCGAGGAGTAAAATTGTTTGTAAGTAAAATGGTTGAAAAATTAAAACAAGGTTATATGTTTTCCTTATAGCAATTCGAAAATTACAAGACATAATATATTTATACTTTTAATATACATTTAAGTTTAAAGTTTCGATTAAATTGGATATAATAATTACTTTAATTAAAAAAATATTAATCATAATGTTTTTTTCTTAATAGACAATTGTTTTATACATATAAGTATATTGGTATATAGTTGTTCTATTAGTGGACCACAAATATTTTTTTTACAAAACTTGTGGTCTGCGCAACTAAAAGGTTAGAAACCGTTGATCTAGACCAATAAAAATTTGATAAAAGTATTATTCAACAGTTGTGAGATTAGGTTAAACAAAATAAAATATGTCTTCATAATAAATTAATTATTCAAATTTTTGAGTCAATATTAAATAAAACAGTATGTTAAATTCTTTTTAAAAATGTAATTAATTTATAATATATTATTTAAGCTACTTTTTTTTTTTATAATGAAAATAAAGTATAACCACAAAAGTGTTTAAAAAATATTTCAATTACTCATTTAAATTAATATAATATATAATTAGTAAGTTTGTTTATCATTAATTATAATAAAAAGAATGTTTACAAATTAAATTTCAATAAGAAATAAGATTAAACACATTGTCTTTATAAAGCTTTGCATATAATTATAATTTATAATATTTCATTGAATAATTGAATTATCTTATTTGCGTAAAATCAAATCATCTTTCGTGTAGTTTAAAATCATATTTTTATAGCTATATCATACCTATTGTAATTCGTTTTTTGTTTGAATGATACAAATACAAAAAAAGTGCTGATTCCGAAGTTGGATAGGACACTGGAATGAGATACTCAGGTTATTATATTTGAAAGCAATAATAAATCATTGCAGTTGAAACAATTTTTTGAGCAAAGATCGGTTCATCTAAAAATGGTCAAGACTGATGTTAAACACTGATGCTTGGCAGTTATATTTCTTCGCCTTTTTTCTCGAAAACTACCGAAAATAACGACCCCTTTAAATCTGTGTTCAATTTCTAGTTCATAACTTGAAACTTTTTGATATACTACTACATCATTGTAAAAATAGTAGCTACCTGTTTTTAAGACTTCAAAATATTACAATACCATATTCCCACAATTTTTAAAATATCTCGATTAATATTTTTTTTTTTTTTATAAATACTAATAATTTCAAATCATCCTATTCACGTTGTTTTACACCAAAATGATAAAAATGTTCAACAACTAATCTCTATATCCTGTCTGTACTTTTTGACTCAATTTATTACTTAATAAAATTTAACTAAATTTATTAGTCTTCTTTGAATTTGTTAAGTTAGAATAATAATCATATAACTATATAATTCAATATTAATATTTATTTTACAACATAATATAAAAAATAATTACCTATCTAAAAAAATATTTTTAAATCACTAAAATATAAATAATGTAATGGAAATAATATTGTAAATCTAATAATATTCATATTATTGTTGACCTTTAGTTTCAAATAAATGTGAAAATACTGCTTTTACATTTTATAAGGAAAAATTGAATTTTCTGTTTTAATTTAAACTTTGAACTCGTGAAAGCTATTTTAGTTAAATAAATTAAAAATAAAATTCAGAATTATATTTTCTTTCTTGCCATTAAACTTAGAGATAACGAAAATTAAATGTTGTTGAACACTTCATATACCACTATCAAAGGGAATACTTTTCGTATAACTCACTGATATAAAGTTTAATTTAATTTACCTTCGAGATAAAAAAATAAAAATGAGTAAATAAAAATAAATTCTCGAATATTATAATATATTATTATAATGACAGTTAAATAATAATTATTTAAATTTAATAAAAATAATAGATTTTGTATTGATCAATGCCATAACTATTTTCATAAAACACAGAACTTAGTACCTAGTTAGTTATCATTTTATCAATAAGTTTTTTGATAAATTTCCAATAATTTTTTCGTAAAAATGCAAATATTAATCTATTTTTAAATTGTTTTTAATCATGTTTAATGATTTTCTAATCATTCATATAATAATAAATGTATGCATTATTCTGTTTTGTTATAAGTAACAATAATAAATATAAATTTTTATTTATAATATTTAAATCTTGAATGTTGAGTATTATGTTCTTCTTATTGATTCTTGAAAATGTTGTTGATGTTGTTTTAAATCAAGGACGAGAACGGTGGTTACTGGGTAGTAGACAGGGCAGTGCGAATACCAGTGAAGGAAACAACAGGGATTCATCACTGGACGACTCAGGTGTAGTAGATGATCATGATGATGGGGAAGCGACGTCGCAATCACAATCCCATCATACTTCACCACAGCCGCAGCAATGCGGATACCATCAGTTACCTCAGGTAACCTCTATCGGGAGTAATTAAAAAAAAAGTTCCAAACTACTGAGATCATTAAATGTGTAAATCGATATCAATGAAAATTAAATGTAATATTATAGAATCTATTTTTTAAAACGCTATTTATAACAAACTATATGCATAATAATAACAATATACAGTAAATTAATTAATTCATAAATAATACAATAAGATAAATTTTATTAATTTATTTGGTTACGGACATATTAGGTCCTTATTAAAACCTTTAAAATACTAGCTGATTACTTAGTTATTTTCAAATATTACAAAATAATATAGATCTATACGTACAATTTAAGTTACCTATATAAATTCATTATTAATATATATATATTTATTTATAATACATAGTTAATAGATTTATCATATAATATTTAATAAAATATTTTTTTTTTTTAACTTGAATATTAATCCAATTAAAATTTTAAATTTTAATTATAAGTGCTCAAAATTATAATTGAATATATTTTTTTTTACTTTATGACCATTAATATTTGAGAAACCATAATAATTTAATATTCTGCAAATGTGTACACGTTTTTCTTCTTTTTATTTTTTGTAAATTTTAGATAAAAATGTTAAGCTTTAATCTTATGCTTAATTTTCTTTTATTTAATGAAAATTGATTAATGATGATTTTATCATGTGGTTATTCGAAATGAATTGTTCTTTGTGTCTGACGACGATCTTGTGTATTTCAATTGATTTACTCTAAATTAGAAACTTTTCGTTTTCTCTAAGTTTTTATAATAATGTAAAATATTCTTTCTAGAATTCCACCAACGATAATGGTTTAGCTGTATCAAAAAGCATTAAAGTGATCAAATGCAATGGGCTGAAAACAAAACCATTTGGCCGCAACGGCGAGGCCGAGTACGTGTCTCAGGTGGTTGTTATTGGTATGTGTACATTAATAACAGTTTTAACTCCTTGCACCGCCTCTAAAACTGTAATAGCTTGGAAAATAATAGTCTGTGTTAGATCTTTTTGCTGAACTATCAACAATACACTCACGATAATAATAGTATTATAGTGTATTGTATTACTTGACTATTTATGATAAATTTATTATAAATAGTAATTTTGAATTATATTATGAACGTTTTTTTTCATAACGATTATTTAAAATTAAAATTTATAATAATATACATACTTACACCAACAAAATACATAAATATCACTATTTTATGATTTCTGGTGGTAAGTCTTCTAAAATATTATAATTATTGTTATCAGTTAAACACAACCTAATGTATAATAAACGCTTGGTATAAATTACCGTGACTATTCACTATTATCCACTATCATCAGCTTGTATCTCTATATCATTTATCATAAATGTTTATTTAACTTACTAAATGTTTATTTATCTAACTAGTACCATTTGCTCTAGTTTATTTGTTGAATTTAATTTAAATAAGTAAGATAGTATCTTTAGGATTGTATAATATTTAATATTTAAAAATCCCTTACATCATTAAATATTCAGTTTTATAGATAAATACATTTTAAATATTTAGATTTTATGAATAGAAAAACGAATAATAATAAATTAATAAAATGTTTGAATATAATGAAAAATGTAATAATATATAATAAGTTATTCTCGATCTTAGAAAAATATAGTTATAACCATTTGATAAAAATTATTTTGTACTATTGCATTTTATAATAAGCTTTAGTACTTTTAACTTGTGGTAATTGTATTGACCTAAATTTATTTACATTTAATTTCAATAATTAACTTTAAACTTTAAATTTAAAGTATAGCTTCAAAAAAATAGAATATCAAATTTATAAAGTTAGTTTCTTGGTATTTATCAAAAAAAAAATAAATAAACTTATATAATTTAGGTATCTGCTCAATATTAAATTTAAAAAAAAATATTTTCTATTAATATTAAAAATTACATTAATCCAATGGTTTTGTTTAGTCTGATTATAGTTATTAACTCAAAAGGTTAAATCCTTCTAAGCAATCTAATTTTAAATTAAAATATCAAGTTTTTTTATTTTAATCTGATAAAAATACAGTTTCATGGTGTGTGAGTGACATTTATATATAAATTATATAATATATGTATACCTATGTATTTATTAAATGGTCTTAAAAATGTATTATTAGTATTAACCGAGTAAAATTATTTAAAAACTGTGTAAAATACATTGTAGTAATTTTATGTAACTTACTCTGTTATATTAATTTAACTGAATTGTTACTATTTTAATTAGTGACATAAAAATGTATATAAATAAGTTATAATGGTTGAATTAATATTTTTATTTGATACTGTGTACCTATTTGTATATCAATTAATTTAATTATAAATATTATACATTTTTTTCATAGATATTATTTTTAATTAACATTAACATTTAAATGTAATTAATTTAACCAAAAAATAGCTCTAAGATTAATATATAAATTTTACATATAACAAAATGTACATAACGATTATTTTATAATCATTGAACACTAAAAGGTTAATCCCTTTTTTTACTATTTCGTTTATTGCTTAATTATAAAATTCATCGAATTTAATTTGTATAAATGTAAACTTATAATTTTAATATAATTATCTTAGATATAATACTTTTCAACTATTTTTTTTTAAATTATTATCAATAATCACATTTAGTTATAGTATATAACTATTTATCGCTGAAAACAACTTATTTAAAATTAGATAATAGTTTCAAATGTCTATAATCTCCATTATATGTAGCGAAATTTTATATAGTTTATGAATAAACTCTGCAATATAATCACAATAATAATTTATAAATGTATTATTATTATTATTATTCTTAGATGATCGAAGTTGTATGAATTGCAACAGAAATTGCATTGACTACCAGACATGGTTGAGAGTTCAAAAATGTCTGCATAAAGTGGTTAGAGATCCATTATTTGAGTTGTTTATTATGGCATGTATAATATGCAATACAATAGTACTGGCTATTGAACATCATGGAATGTCACAAAATGTACGTAACATTTTGGACGTTGGAAACAAGGTAACTATTTTATAATTAACTTAAAAAGTATACCTCTAATTAACGCATTATTTAAAATAAAAATTAGTAAAAATAATGAACCATACAGTAGTATATAATTGTGATTGATTGGTTAGTAAAATATTTTAATAACACTATTAGTTAAAACTTAAGAGCACTTAAAGCATTCATATTCGGTGATATGTATAATGAAACTATTATTATGTAAAATAAAATAGTTTAATACTGGTTTTATATTAATAAATAAAAAGTTAGCGAGTAAACAATTATTTTTATATACCCATTTATAAATCCATTTATTTATTTATTTTCAATCTATACTAACGACAGATCAGTAGGCCACCATAATCATTTCCAGATGATTTGATTTTAATATAATTTTTGTTCAATTAGCATACAAAAAATAATAACTGTATAAAATATACCATTTAATATAAATGAGTAAACAAAATAATATTTTACTATATAAAACATTTGTCGTTAGTTAATAACATAAAAATAAATTTTTTTTAAACGATACAATTATTTTATTTTATCATCGCGTCATTATAAACATCAATAGACTCATAACTCTGTAACACCGTCAGTGTTGTCCAAGTTTCTCAAACTTCTCTATATTATATTTTATTTTATTTTACATCAACATTTTAAACAATTTCCACAATCCCTCTTCCACTTATGTGTCATACATTTACTCAACGTACATACAATCCAGATTTAGTTTAGTAGTAAGATTGAATGAAAACAACAGTTTCAGTAGTAAATTTCTTATAATCCTGTATTCTGTTAATCCTAATGACAATCAATTTTATCTTTTCAGGTTTTCACAACTATTTTTACTGTGGAATGTCTATTCAAGTTAATTGCTTTAAGTAATGAATTCTTCAATTGTGGTTGGAATATATTTGACATGATCATTGTAACAGCTAGCTTATTAGATTTATCATTTGAAATGATCGATGGTTTATCAGTTCTTCGCTGTTTAAGATTGGTAAGAACATTTTAATTTAATTATTATACTTCATAATAACTACACATTTACAAATACATTAGTATCTGTAAAATTTCGATTAAAAAAAAAAATACACTAACTGCATTGCACTTAATGATTATATTTGCTTATTATTAAATAAATACAACGAATAAAAATGTATATCATTATATTCATAAAACATATTTTATCATTTTTTTTTTAAATATTTAATTCTAAAAGAGAATTTTTTCAAACTGACATTAAATGAAAGTTCAACAGAAGTGTCTTGTATCACAAATGATGAAAAAAGTTTCGCTTATTTGCTATGGGATTATTATTTGTTTTTTTTTTTTTTATTAATCTACAGACTCATAAATCCGTAGAAACACAGAGTGGTTTCACAAATACACGTATATATCATAACAATACCGTTATAAATATGTCAGAGTAGCTTAACCGTTTGTTTTTAATTTTTTTAAATTAAATACAAACATTTTAACAAAGAATACACTATTGTCTTTTTAAAAATAAATTAGATGAATGTATTAAGATATTTATATATCAATATTAACATTTCAACCTCTTGGCATTAGTTATTATTACAATTTATGAATGACATTGTGACATTCACTGGATAGTGACTACAATACCGCATACACAAAATCAAAATTACAGATTTTTTAGTTGAGGAAAAAAAATTATTAATTTTATTCCAAGAAATAAATTTGAAACTTTTTTCTTCGGATAAATAAAAAGATATTAATTAGATAGATAGTATTTTATAAAAATATAATTTAATTCACTTTATTGAACTTACGAGGTGATTCAAACAATTATTTAGATAAGAAACGTATAAGATACGTGATAGGCTTTATTTAAATACAAATATTGAAAAATATATAAAATATTTTTTACTGTGTTATAGTTTATACTAAAATAATACAATATAGACACTAAAAAAAAAATGAAGTAATGTTAATATTTGAATTATAATATTATAGTAAAACTAATAACTTTTGTAGTTAATACTTAAACAATAAAAAAAAAAAGGTTTTAGTATATTGTAATAAATTATAAATAAATATAATATAATAAACTATATTAAATAAAAATGACATATATTTAAAATATTTTTATTTGAACCAGACACTATTTTAATCTTACATTACCTAGTACTTCGTATCTTCATGTTCATTTTCTTATAACACCTCATGAGTACTACAATTTAAATCGAATCACATAATTTAGTATAAATTACTTACATAATTTTCAAACTACATCACACTTCTTTAATTGATTTGAAAAAAGATAATTTTGTCATGTGTATTGTGTATTTTTAGTAACGTGGTATTTCGATGACTATTGCGGTAGACTAAAATTGTAATCACAATAAAATACTGTCCATCCACGTAAAATACAGAGAAAAAAGTTTTGCTTACAATTCATTATAAATTAATCATGATCTTTTGATAATGTAAAATTAAATGTTATCGCATAAAAAAAACATATCGCACAAATCGTACTTCCCGTTCGCAAAAACCAACGAAGCATATCTGTATTATATCTTACGAGACCTAACCAAGATTTCTATGAAACATTTAAAATGAATGGTTCAATACTCGAATCGTACAACATCTCCAAAACTATATAAAATATATGAGACGTTCCATATGCTCGGAACACTGGCCTTTTGTCTATTGAAAATGGTAATTGACTGGCCGTCTCGTACATATCATTCAACTGTGGTATTCCTTATAAGTGATGACCCTATGAGTTATGTTTCGAGAATGCGCCTGGCAGACTGTAAATTGCGCCCGCAGTACTGTTTGGGTTTTTAGGAGAAGCGGATAGCGACGACGAGGGACGAGGTAAGGGTGTAATAAACTGCATCCATGTTTTCCGAATAGCTATATAAGACATAAGCCACCTACCGTTATATTATGCAAAGTGCCGGGTTAAAATATGTCAGACCTATAACGAAAACCGGCAGGTTAAAAACCATTAAACATTTTCCGGTTATGGTATCGTTTCGTTTTCGCCAAAACTGCAGTAGGTAGTTATAACTTATAATATTTAACCGAATATGCCGGTGCAGCCGTTTAGGACGTTCATTGTTTTGTCGCCCGCGCCGTTGTGCTATTATTTATTCGACTGCATACGATTTGTGCACTTAAAAAACATATCACCGCACTTAAATTATATAAATGTATAATATATAATTGCCAATAGAGTTTTAAAATAATAATAATGTGTACATAATTTTATATTATTATGAACTAATGCATATGCAGCGGGTGCTGTATTCGTCTTCGAGAAAATTAGATTTCCATAATATAGTAGGTTGCCAAGTGTCCCTTTGCTATGCTACGCACCACAATATAGAGTAATATAATACAGTTCTATAGAATCTTATTTTTATAAATTCGGACTCTGAAACCAGCGGCAAGTAATATTGTTATTCGTTCGAGAAATTTTCGACTGTATGGAACATTAATTTTTGTCGTAATTGGGTGAAATGAAGCAGGGCCGCTGGAACATTGGCGACTCAACTGATTTACCGTTTTACACACATTATTACAGTGCGTTTTGATCAATTAAACAGTCGTTATTATTTTTTTTTTTTCTTTTTAAAAACTAGCTTCGAGTTTTAAAATTGGCTCAATCGTGGACAACCATGAAAGTACTATTGAGCATCATCATATCGACAATTGGCGCTCTCGGTAACCTTACGTTTGTTCTAATTATTATTATATATATATTCGCCGTTATCGGCATGCAACTATTCTCAAAAGAATATATGCCAGAAAAATTTGATCCAGATCCGGTGCCGAGGTAATTACTACATTCTTAATTTGTTTTGTATAATATAAATATTATTTTATATAGATTGCATAGTACAGAAATTCTATTTATAAGTCGGAAAAAAAAGGAATTATATATATTCATTAATCACGTGACTTACTTATACATAATGAATTAAATAATATGACTGTTAAATAAAATATATTATATTAATATAATATATCAGTTGTTTCCAAATTTAATTTTTACATTGTGATAAAGAATACAGTTTTAACGAATCGCGTAAATAAACAAAATTATAAAGTTGATAAATTGACAAAAATAAATTTTCAAAACTTAAAAACATTATCAACTATTCAAAATATTTTGAATAATCGTGACGGCCATGATATTATGAGTGCTTTATTATTACAACTTTGACAAGATTAAATGTTGTTAGAATATTAAACGAAATTGTAAGGCTTAAGTGATTATGTCACTTGTCAATATTGTCAGTAATATTGTAAAAGTCGTGATGGATAAGATATTTGTCTTAGTTAATTGTCTTCTTACTGTTAAGGCGTCCTTCGTCACACAGTGTATATTCATGATAAATTTCAAGAATGTTCTATTGATTCCCTATTTATTATTAACATTATTTTCATTTAGAAATTCGTTGATAAAAATTATAAGAATTAAAATAAATATCTTAGTATTAAGCTAATTAAGGAAGCATAATTTTAAAATAGAATGTAAACAAACCGAACAACTTAAGATAAAATTATTTTTTTTTTTATTTTAATATTTGTACTAATGCATAATACTTTAAAATTAAAAATTTCATATTAAAATCAACATTAATAAACCACTTTATTTGGTGGCTTTTGTAGATGGAATTTTTCAGATTTTTTTCACTCGTTCATGATGATTTTTCGAATTCTTTGTGGTGAATGGATTGAACCATTGTGGGATTGTATGAAAGCCGAAGAAAAAGAGGTATGTTATTCATCTCGATTAAAATTCCCCAGAGAAATAATTTCACAATTTATTAGAGTTCAATATAATTTTTAAGTTGACATTTTTATTTATAATAATGTTCACATATAAAATAATTTAAACAGACGTCAAGACAGTTTTTTAATTGTAAAGTATTATTATACATCAATTTCTCTGAGGATTATTTACTTATAGAATAATGTAAAAAGTATACACTATACAGCTAAAATTACTTTTAATAACTTTCTTTAGGGTTTCGGTATATGTTTCGCAATATTTTTGCCGGCGTTAGTGATGGGTAACTTCATGGTTCTCAACTTGTTTTTGGCGTTGTTACTCAATAGTTTCAATTCTGAAGAATTAAAATCAAAAAAAGAGGTAAGATATCGAATTATACACATAAAACAATAAAAAAAAAACCTATGTCGTTGCGTATAATATTTAGCAAGGTCAACAAGAAGTAGACGAAGAAATGGCTCATTACAGAGAAAGATGGGCCCATCATGTTAGAGTAATCAGTAACGTTTGCCAAAAGTGTAGAGTTCAAAATTCGTCAAGAAGGTCCTCAATTTCTTTGTCAAATATCCCAAAAGATACAATTGTATCTCTCGTAGATTATGAGGTATATAGACAAACAATATACATGTTTTTCTTTGGCTTTTCTACACATTTTTTGCTGTGCAGGTACACAATCGCCTATTAACTTACACAAAAAATGAATTAAACTTTCTCGCAATCAAAACAGCAAAAAAAAAAAATTTAAAAATTTAAAAAACTATGTTTTTATTTTGAGGACAAAAAAATGTTAGTCTCACGTTTGTTTTTAAAACTCGACACGCTTTGACACTCGAGCACACCTAATATGAGATACGGTTTTATAATGTCTTTATTCTATTCGCACATGGTTTCATTTATTGAATAATAATTGACGTATGAAATATTTTTCAGCGTGCACATCTAACACGAATTCAAAATAAAAGTTATTTTGCACATTTTTTAGGTGTATCATATACCTAATAAAAAGGTTGAATACAAAAAAATGTCTACAAATATTAATTTGTTTTGCGCTATTTTGTAATGCTATAATATAATCTTTAAACATACGATCGTATATTACACAATTCACAGCTTTTAAATATAATTAAATATCAGCTTATACACTATGAACAACTCATTAAATAATTTTTAATTAACTAATTAATAATTGTATTGTACTTTAAATATTTTATAAATATTTATAATAATGCACTTATAACATATTTTACTTAAATTTAAATTTAAAAAAATTTCATACGTAAGCTATTGAAAAATAAAAATATCATAGTGCCTTTTGTTATATTATAAATTTATTTATATTTTCTACGTGATGTGATTTCCAAACGGACCAAAAAATAATTAAATTATTATTACTATTATTGTTAATTAAATAACTACTTAAAACACTATTATTTAAAAAAGTTTATTTTTTATTTTTAAATATTTATAGTTAATTACAGATATTAATTTCCAATATGAAATGGTTATGGGAATAACTGGGAGTCTTGACCATTTAGGGGGCTAGTAAGAGAGGGAGTTGCGGGCACAGACCTCCCGGTTTATTAATAAAATATTTTAATATATATAGTACTAAATCCCGTAGAAAATGTTTTTTTTTAATTTTAGATTTATTTGTTTGGATAAAAGTAATTATCCTAAATATATCAGGCTCAAGTATAAAACATGGATTATTTAAGTTCAAAGATATCACATAAAAATTATTATTTCTGTTATGTCCCAGATGAGTAGCATTTAACGGAAATTTGTTGTACATAACTAACCATTATAAAAAGCAACATGTCTCTACCCTTAAAATGAATGCTCACATAAATAAACATGTCACTATAATATCGTTAAGTGAAAAAACAATATACTCAACCGCAGAAATATATATAAAAAAAAAACAACTTGGATAAGTTAATACAGTGTACTGTTTGTTACATAATACTTAATTAACATGTAAAATAGCAAAAAAAAATTAAGGGTATAATTATTATAATTATTTTGATTATTTAAATTAGGTTTAGGCTAAAAGCGTCACTACTTAGTGACTTCTTTAATTAAATCACGCATGTCAAAGTACACTAGGTATATATAATGTAATATAATATATCATTAGCGTTTATTCTACAAAAATGATTAAATACAGATTGACGTTCACTAACTTTAACAACAAGAAAAAAATACATTTTGTATTAAGTTTGGTGAAGGTTATTTCTTAATTTATAATACATTTTACTAAATATTTGTTTTGAATGAAAATCACCAACTTAAAAATAGTGAATATAACAATTAAAAAATGTATATATCAACATTTTGAATGATAAATGCATAAAATTAAAATTAAAATTATGTAGGTATTAGAGAAATATTCAAATTTCATAACTTTTAGTATCAATAATTAAACTAATAATTAAATTAGGTGATTATATAACATAAAATATTATAGTAAAATGTATATAAAATATTATATATATATATATTATCATTTTATCCACTTATTTTTATTCATTAAAATATGAATTACTAATAATATAAAAACGTCATCTTAAAAAAAATCTCTGATAAAGAACATAGTAAAAATTATTTACAGCCATGAAAATTCAGATTTGGGTGTATAATATATATATATATATATATGTGTGTGTGTGTGTGTGTGTGTGTGCTTTAGAGAAAAATACAGTTCCTATAATATTATAACATTATTAACTAAACAAACTTTTTAATATAAAATAATATTTTATACTTTTATTCTAGGTTGTGGTCATAATGTTTTTTGTTTTTGAATTTATTTATATAAATAATAAAAGTAATTTTAATATTTTTGAAAAATTTCTAAGCTGAAAATAAAGTTCAATGGGTTTAATATTTATTGGTAATCAGATAAAGCATTTTTACAATCGTTACACAAACACATTGTATTGCAATAAACATATATTTTTGTATATGTAAATAATTGTAAAATCTTTATAAAGTATAACATCATGAAATAATCATTTGTTTTTTTTATTTTATATTCAATAACGCTAGCAAATAAGAAAAATATTTTTAAAATACAATAATTTAATTCTATTAATTCAAGAACGAATTTTCATAGCACACTTTTGAACATTTTTAAAAGCTTGTATCCATCTAATTTTTTTTAAGGTGTTCCACAATTACACTTTAACAAAAAAAAAATAACTAAACGAATGTTATCCCCATTTACTGTATTTCATAATCCCTTAGACTGAAATGTATGTTAAATATTTTTTATTGTTTCTTATAAATACGCGTTTTAAGTCTAAGTAGAATAACTTCTTCTGAAAATTTGGTTTTCTAACAAACATGGCAAAATCTTATGATTAAAAACTTTTTTAATTCTGTAAAAATGTTAAAAATTTTCTCAGGAATTCGCAACTATTTACAACATATTATGGACTGTCTTATAAATAAGAATTTAAAAAAACTCAGATCAATTTAACATTTTTAAAAATATTCTATAAATATAGTTTATGTGAAAATTCATTACATTCCGAATATGGTACAATACACTTTAATTTCTAAACCAATTTGTCTATTCTGAATATTTTTTACCATTCAAAAAATCGATTAAACTGAAGAACGTATAAAAGTTTTAAAAAACACTATACAGTTATTATTTTCGTTGCTTTTTATATTTATATATATATTTTTAAATATCTGATGCTGAACTCAGCGCAAAATAAAAATAAACTGTTATTATAAATGTGAAAACAATAATAAATCATCTCATTCGAAAAACAATTCTAAATTGAGTTCACAGGTTTATTACAAAGTGTTATAACACATTTTATATTCGAATCATACCGATGAATGTATTGGGAATAAGTATTGTGTGGGAATATCTATTCCCCTTACTTTTAAAAACAATATGAAAAGACTAAAAAAAAGTAAGAAGATCATTTTATAACAAATGTCAGACTACAAATCGTTCTTTACGTTAGTCTATTCAATAACCAGTAATGGTTTTATTATTATAAAACCAGAAACATTGAAATTTTTTATTTCAGATAAAACTATATTATAGTATAAGTAATAAGTATATAATAGCTATTAGCTATATAAATAAAATGAATATGTAAACTTATAATATTGTATTAATTATCATAATATAAATAGCGCCTATGTTATTTTGAAAATAATTGGTGGAATTATGTGTATTCCAAGATTTTGAAAAACGATTTTATTTTATTCTTGTAAATTAATAACTATATAGGTATATTAATTGATCACTAGTTCTCATTGTATTCTAGACATGATATTATTAAACAAAATACTTAGGCAGATAATTTATATTCATAACATTTATTTTCTGAATCAAAAAGTGTTTAAATTCAATACAAGATATTTTTTACAGAAATTTAAAAATATTTGAAATTCGATTGCACATATTGTTTTAGATATTTTGAGTTAATTTTTAAGTTTTGTAAATTTTAAAATAACGATTTTAATTATTTAATTAAAATTCGAGAAATATTAGTTGTAGAAACATGAGTTACCTGCGTATTTATAGGTATTTTTAAAATACACTATTTTTAAGCTATTTATAACAAAAACTTTTTTATATTAGCTGTTTTCGGTAAGTCGTTTTCGTCGACTTGTAAGTTTTTACGAAAAATATATGCAATGCTTAATAATTAATTCAACATAAATTACTAATAATATTATAAATAAATCATAAAAATACCCTTTGAAATATTATTTTCTCAAAATCGTTTTCCGTTAGTTATTATAAATATTTTAATTCAAATTAAATATATTCATTGCAGTGACTTACTAAATGACAAAATACACTCTATGCCTTCTATTATATGGATTAACTTCCCCTGTGTTTTAAAATATAAAATACTTGTAAAAACCAATTATTGTGATTACAGATTTTCATAATTAATTGAATAAAGCAATGTACTCGTATTAGATGATGTATTTCAAGAAAAACATTTATTCCAAAGTAATTCGTAGAAATTAATAAATATAATTTAAACTTTAATCACTTATAAAATAATATACTGATAGAACACATATAAAGGTTTTTAACTTGACACATAATATAGTTATAAACAATTTAGATTAAAGTTTATAATTTACGCAATAAAAAATTCATATTATAATTTATAAATACGTAATAAATAAAATTTATCAACATACATAATACAAATCAAGTAATAATGTTACAACTCAGATTTATAATATATATTTCATTTATATATAAATATGATCATTAATGTTTAAAAATCTATACTTGAAAATATTAATAAATATATGATGATACATAAAAACATTCACAACAATTTATTTTAATTTTAAACGTATGATAATGTTTTATAGCGGACGAACTAGAACGAATAATACATTTTAAGTCATTGCAGAATGTCTGAATTATTGTCATTGTGCTGCAATTTAAGACTAGGACTTTAATGTAATATTAATATATCTTACAGGAAGTTGGCGATGGCTCCAAACTGGAACGAAGTTTTCAACGGATTCGTTCAATTATCAGGAAACGTAAGCGTCGACAATCGCGAACAGAGACAACTAGTTGTGATACTTCTGTAAATTTTAAACTGGAAAATACAGTTAAGCAACTAATGCGAATAAAAAATGAAAAAAAGAAATTAAAAACAGAAATGGCTAATATGTCGGATGATGAAATATGCGAGCGACAAGAGAACTGGTAAGATTTCCAAACGAAATTATATAAATACATTTTAGAAATAAGTCTGCTTTAGAATATACAAATATAATATTATTATTATTTTTAAATAATAAAATAGTATCTATATTTTGATTACCAACACGCATATCAATATGTATATGTTTAATGTTTTTATGAAAAATATTATTAATACTCATAACCATTAACTTAATATTTATTTTAATTTAAAAAATTAGAAAATAGGTATTTAAAAATTTTAAACAGAGATATTCCCAATAAATCATCATTCTTTTTTATTTTAATAATAAACAAAAAATATTAGAAATTCGCCAATGTTTAAAAGTATAACTAACATTGTTTAATTCCATTATTTTTGACGCAATAATTAAAAAAATAATTACATTGCAGTGTTCGTAACTACTATGTTATAAATAAGTATAATTTCTAGTGAATATGACATAGAAATTACCAACGATCGTATAGAAACTGATCAGAACGATGGGACGTCATTAGTACTAAATGCCGGATACTTAGATCAACAAGAAAAGACTGATCGTCGAATTCAGCGAGCCATGACGGAAGATTCTACTGACACAGGTTAGTTATTTTTACTATTTAAGAAAAAGTGGAGACCTTAATATGTGTTATTTATAAATAACAATCGTGTTGCATAAATTATTAAGATTTTATAAAAATATGTATTTTACGAAAAATAATATCACCAAATAAATATTATAATCATGTTATACTCGTATTATATAAAAACTATAATGTAAACGTTTATACTATTCTATTATTGAATGGAGCAACATAATATGATTATTTTTGTAATATTTTAAATAGAATAGTCATAAATATTTTATTGTAATCGACAATCGTTCAACTGTTCATAACTTTATTTTACGTTAATAAAAATCGATAAATAATAAACTGATACCACTTGTATAGCTTATTTGATTCTCTTATGCGATTTATTTTTTCGTACAAGACATTAAAAATGTTAAAATATTAAGTATAATCTTGTCCAAATTGTAATTCAAAGTACACTACATTACTGAAACTCTAATAATATTTTTAAAACTCTAAAATACAACAACATTTCTAAACTGTTTTATATTTTTTGTAAGTAATCAAAAAACCACCGTCATGAAAACTATTCAAGCTAATAACTTACACACTCTCACTAACATGTTTGTTGTTAGTGTACATGAACTAACTGTTAACTTTATTACTCACCTTTCTGAATATTAACGATGTCTAAGATAAAACTAAAATCTAAAATGAGAAAACACAATTCAAAATATGATCATATGCGATTGTTTCCATTTAAAAAAAAGGATTTAATATCTTTTGACGAAGTTATGAAAAATTATATAATTATACGTCCAAACATAAAAAAAATATAAATAATTTCAATTTTATAACAGTAAAAAAATATACTCACCATATCATTATTCGTTGAATGATACGAATATACGATAGGTACACTAATCTAGTATTATCGCTCTAAAATATAAAATTATTTTATTATTACGTTTTCGTTAAAATCAAATAAAAAACTAACCGTACCATTCCGTATATTTGATATTATAGATAAATACATTCAAAAACGTAGTTTTATACAAAATCTTGTCGTGACGTAGTATACTTTACAAAAAGAAAGACGACATTATGTAAATTGAGTTTCGTGGCATTTACGACTCAATCCAAGTCCATATAATTCAAAATGTTATGAAAAAAAAATGAATAAATTCATAACACTACAGAAGGTAAATGGTGAAATGAGCCTGAAGATCAATTACTCCTTGGGGATCATGTGGGCTGTGTCCAATTTAGAGTATCCAGTGCATACAGATGGAATATAACGTATGCTAGTGGAAAGACTCTGTAGGTCAGAATAACTAAAAAATAAATTCGTTGTAACAGATTGATAGAAACCAGCACGGTTGTTCTATTATTAATTTAATATAGTATAAAATTGGTAGTTTCAAATATTTTAAAATCTCTAGAAACTTTGATTAAATTTTTTTATGCGGAAAAAAAACATCTTGGTTGGTACATGCCTATTTCAATGACAGAATATACCCACAAATATGTATTGTCAGTAGACTAAATATATTAAATTAAGCTTAATAGAATTGTATGCACAATTTTTAGTATGATATATTATGTGTGTTGACTAAAACCGAAGTTTTTCTTTTTTTATTTTGGTACAACTTCATCAACTATAGTTATTAGCTTACAACATTAAAATATAAAATAGTTTTTTTATGTCGAATTAAACATATAAATATGTTTGAGAAATGAGATGATTTTTTTGATGTTGCCTTCAATTGTATTCAGCGCTTCAAAGAGATTGTCAGGCATTCCTAGGTTTTTTCTAGTTTCCATATGGCTTCGACAAGGAGGTGTTTAATTGTAAGAAATTATTAGTGGGTTTTGATTCATTGCATGAATTCTTGATAAATAATAATAATAACACGTCTTATTGACATACGTAGTATAATATAACGCATTACAAGAATTAATATATGTTATATGTATAATTCAACAAATATGATAATCTTACGTGTTGTTCAAATCATGATTTATCTTTACTCTGATGACAGTGGGCAGGTAAATAAGATTTTATCGTACAATTACAGTACAGTTATTAAACATAAACTTAACTATGCACATGGCATAAATCATGTTTGTTGTTGGATCTAAAATGTCATGTCAAAATGTATAAATTAATTTTTTGATATCACATGTCGTTTTCAATATAATATCAACGTATTTATTGACATTGAATCAATATTAATTGAATTGTAATTATTTTAAAAACACTATAGCTTTAAGTTCAAAATAAATGAAAACGAAATTCTGATAATAATACTTATATTATTTAAAAATAACTATAATATATACTCGTATATAATTTTAACTCAATTAACATCAACTTTTGATTATTTTTTTAGCTTTTCTTTTAAAATTTTATTATTCGACAAATATAACAACTAAAAGTAATTCATCTAAAATTGTTGTTTTTAAAAGCTACGATAAACTGAAATTATATTCTTTTTTTTTAATTATTTATAAATTAAACGGTAGCTTAAGATATCTATTAAAGTTTAATGAGATACGTCGGATCCAATTGTATATACACGTATACATAAGACACATCTAAATTGAAAAACTTTAGTGCATTATTATTTTAAATGTAACTTTAACTTTATAGAATATATTGCTTAAAGTACCTACTCTTGACTTGATCTTTCAATACGTATAAACGAAAATTATAAAATGTATTTGTTTTTGAATCGATTAATAAATTTTATCAAATAACGTTAATGTATTTTAAAATGTTAATTTAAATTCCTAAAGTTGTTATTATTTTTTTACTAAATAATAGTATGTTTACATTTATTGTCATTTTACATGTACTTATATAACTTTAAACCGTATAAATATGTAATATTTCATCTAAACTATATACGTTCTAAAAACGTAAATGAAAAAATATAATTTATGATTCTAATATTACCCCCATCAATTTTATACTGTATTTTTTATGTTTTATATTTTATAAACAAGTAAATTATCTAAACAAAACTATAAAGTTAACTACATCAACCTTTGTATTCTTAGTAACATGACACTTATATCTACTTCAATATATTATGAATGATATATGCAATAGATATTTTTACTTTTTAAAGAAACATATTATAAAAGTTTGGAGGATAACAAACCAGAGTAATTAACCATTATAAAATACAACGAATTAATAATTTTTAACTTACACTATTAAGACAATTAAAATTTAAAATATAAATAACAATTAAATGTATTAAAACTATCAATTAAATTAAATTATTTTATATGGATTATTTAAAATAAAACTGTGTATTTTTATTAACGGAAGCATTAGTTATCGATTATTTTAATGAAAGTAGAGCAATCTTAAAAAGCTTTCAACGATATTTGTTTTTGTTTATTTTGTCTGTGATTTTATAATTTAAATATTTCTTTACCTGAATTCTTTATAAATTTGTAGAGGTTAATGTATATAGAATATAACGTTCTACTAACAATTAATCAACAACAGTAATTGTTTATAGGATACCAAGCAGTGTACGGTGTAAGCAACTTTTTAAAGATCATTAGTCATTTTTTTTTTTTACAAAACCCCTTCAACGCCTTTTGTTTAATTTTATAATATCATATTTTATTTTACCTTAAGTAATTTAATTGCTATTTCACATAGTCTCATTTCATGTTTTAACAATATAAATATATATAAATTTCATTTTACAATCTCGACCGTTTCCAAATCAATTTATCATCATAATAATAATCATAATAAATTATGAAAAATGTATTTCATTAAACCTTTGGTGATATTTTTGAACCAATAAACTAACTAAAAAAAAGTAGTTTCTATAATATTAGGTAAAAATGAGCATTATATTCAAAATTATTACAAAATATAAAAATTTAAATTTAATTTAATGGATGAATTTCATCAAAGTTATTATTATTGTACATACATATTATATATATTATTCTTCAAATTCAAAACTTTTATATCAATACTGCTTTTGGTTCCTAAGGGATTTGCTGCTGAAATAGCTTTGTGTATTCAGTCAATACTTGCCGTTTCATATGTTACGTTATTAGAAATCAGAATATATAAATTGGCCAAATAAATAACATTTTTAAAATGGAATGACTAAAAATAAAATTTACAATTTACGATTTTATAAAATATAAGTAATTGAATAATCGTTTGTTTTATACGTTACGGTTGTGTTAGAAAATGTGATATGATTACCGTTATATATTATTTATTATTTCATTTTTATATTTAAAATTTAAAATAAAAAATCAGATTGGCATACCTATAATATTATTATAATGTGAGTTAGAGTTTGTCAAAAATTTTAAAATAACCCTAATCGTGTTTAATAAAATTTAAAATACACGTAATTTGTACAATTAATTGCTCATTCTATCTTATTGTTTTGTGATGATAATACCTAAATATATGATTTCATTTGAAATTTTAAAACAAAAGTCTTCCATTCCGCTTAAAAAACAGTTTCCAATTTACATATTAACAGACGCAAATACACAATAAAAATGTTTTAGTCTAAACTTATATATATATATGATTAAACCCAAAAGATAGCATAAAAACGCGATAATGCAAGCGCGTTAAATAATTTAAATTCCAATAAAGTTTTTTTGTTTTTTATCAAATGTATAGGTATACATTTTTCTTCCTGCACAGTGAATTGTTGGATATGCAATATTAAAAAGTACACGCGAAGAATGGAAGCGCGACGTAGATATAAATGTTACGAACAGCGTTGAGGGGTATATAGCAAGAAAACCAATTCACGTGGTATTTTCTGATGATAACATAATACATATTATGTATAAGAATTATCGGTGTCAGCAAATGACACAGAAATTACTTGCTCATGTGTGTAACGGGGTATACATAACAATTGGATATTTTGGACGTGTCGCAAACGGGATAGGACGTATTTGCATTTAAACAAGACACTTATAATGGTGGGTAAAACTCGTGTGGTTGTGTGGTGGAGTTAGGCAAAGGACGCGAATCCGACGGGTAAAGAAAAAATAGTGGCGTGAACAAAAAGGATCGGAGAAAAAAACCGTTTTTAGTGTGGAAACTCGTTTATGACAAGGGATTCACGCATAGAAATAATGTCCTGTTAAGTTTAGCAGACCAGATCTATGGTTCAAGTTAGGGTTAATTCCAACCGACTGAACTGGCATATTATCATACTATATTATATAATATCTCTTCACAGTAATGTAAATTAAACAAATGCATATTCATAATATTTACTAAGATTTAGATGCGTGTAACAGTTTACTAGATAGTAGGTTCAATTTAATATCAATATTTCTTTATTTGTCGACTAATCTCGACATAATATCACAATATTAGCTCTACTGAGACACTATTAAATACAATGCGCCGGCACGTAGTACACACGCTGCACGAAACTATGTGCTTGACACCTGTGTTTAATATTTTAGCGGTATAACTGCCTCAGAATGTAAAGGAATGGAGATTATATTTTTTATAAATACTCAACAAACATTTCTAGTAATATTATATACAATATGAACTAACAAGTTAAATTAAAACAAACACTAACAAATGGATAAATAAAGATTAATAATGTTCATACGATAAAGTCACTAACACAAAAAAATTAAATAACAATATTTTTAATTAATATTACATATATATTTAATTTTACTTACTTTTATTTTTATTTTATTTAATTCGTATACGGCTAGCTTTTTCATTACCCTTGGAATATTATTAAATAAATTAAAATATGTGAAATAGTTATTTTCAAACACCAAATCTCGTCACACCAAGATGACAATGTTCACAATCTTTGATTCATCATTGCAATGTTTTCAAGTCTAAAATAATAAAAAAAACACGGTCTTATACGTAGTATATGCAATCAAGCGATTCCGAACACCCAATATCGTTTGTTTTTAGCCATAGTAAATTTTAATATGTGTACTTAATCCAATATGGTCATTATCGTTACAGTCATAATGTTTCATATTTATATATATATATACATACATATTTGTTATCGTATACAACGAGCTTGATGACATAAATTTAACATAATAAGTGTCTATTAAATCTACCAATTTCAAAGCCGCGTGATTCGTTATAATATTAATATTTATATATATTTAAACTTTTAACACGGTCGATGGGCGTAGGCGATAGCCCTCTTCTTAAACACGCCACAGGCAAACGTATATTATACATATCATTATACAATGTACCTACATATATGCGTAATATATATTATACACTCGAAAAGCAGTTGCGGTTAAACATTTATCGAATGTAGGTTAATCTACAGTATGCGATAGTGGCAGCGGTTGCGGTGGTGTTCACTGTGTGTGCAACGCGTTTTTTGACATCATAAATCAGAACGAATTCCATTCGCGATGGAATCGCACGACAAGAGTCGATAACGCGAAAATGAAGGAGTAAAAGAAGGGTGTAAAAAAAACTGCCGCTCCGAATGGGTCGTTGGCGCTCTTTTGGTGAGTAATGGCAAACCGAAAGTGTTCGTCTCCCTCCACCTACGCCAACCAGCACTCTCTCACTCACTCTTTCTCTGTCTTTCTACCCCGTCTCTTTTCCTCTTCCGACGTCTGCAGTTTTATTTCACATAATGTTATACACAATATAGAAGGCCGACCACATTATTATTATATGTGTGTGCACGGTGATGAGACCAACGTACGATGATGTTTCAACAAACTTTTTGAGTGGTTTACACCCTCACGGAGAATCGAGAGTTCCTTCACATACGGGATATATCGTGGGTTCCGTTTATTCATGCTTAATTGTCGAGGAACGAATGTGTATTGCGATAGAGTAAAAAACTATACAGTATCTCTATTCAATTTGAATGAATATTATTTTATGTAAATAAACTTTTACAATGCTCTAGTTTACGTACACGCGAATCGACTCGTTTCAAATACGTTATACGCTTATACGTGGTTTTCATAAAATATAGAGTAAGGATAATTTTTCTAAATTCCTCTAGGCTCCTCGTGTCTTTGACTTTATTTCATTACTTAACTATCTATAACTTCTCAGAGGTCGGTACATTAATATATTATAGACGGTTCTAATTAAATTTCACACAACAATATTTTACTCCGTAAGCCTAATAAATTATGGTAATCAGCTATCGTATTTGAGCCAATATTTTTAAATTAACCCATCAGGACTAATGAATGCTAATTTTACTTTAGATTTATCGAAAAATCCACTATTCACTGTATTTTTGAGACATAATACTAAGACCAACACACTTTATAGCAAACAAAAATTAATATATTCCAACAAAATGGTGATCAGGTACATTTTGCTACTTTAGCCAGCTATTCACCAATTATTGATTACTTTAAACACGAATTATTATTCAAAAATTGACTTCATGCAACTATTTTCTTAAGATTATTTAAATAGTCCAAACTATGACATGAAAATATTTTAACAGAAAAATATTTAAACTAAAACCAAAAATTATAAATTAGTGTTGTAATGCAGTATTTCTCAACATTTTTTGCTATAAGGCTCTTTAAATTTAATGTAAAACTATCAAGGCCCACCTCAATCAGAATCATTAATTATTTTTCTTAATGATATACTAAATTTACATGCACTATTTCACACAAATACATTATTAAAATGTAAATAATATAATACAATAATATTTATATAATAACTAAATAATCGAAGATATTTTAAAGCCCCCCAGTTATATAGCCACGGCGCGGCCCTCAGGTTGAAAAGCACTGTTGTAAGGTATTGAAGTGAAAGTGTTTAAACACATTTATTGGTATCAAATAGTTTTTTTAATATTTTATGTACATAAATTGAAGTTAAGTTGAACATAAAATGACTTTGTATAATTTCACTATATTTTAGATTATGAGCAGAGCCATAAATGTATTGATTTTACATGATGAGTTTTATTTTTATGTGTATGAGTACTCGATAAATTGTCGATTTTCAAAAATGGTTTTGGATATAAAATTGGATCTAATTTGTACATAAAAGAGACCAAACATAGAAATTAACAGTAATTATTTTTATGATTGAGAAAAATAAATAAAAAATTAAGGAAAAAAGTATATTTGAACGGAAATTCAATTTTTTGCAAAATTGATTTTGAATTTTTTATATAACACGAAAATGAATAACTGTAGATACTTTAAATTTTCACCAAATGTTTGTATTGTTGTTTTCTATTTACAAAATAAAATTTATTATTTTTAGTCTGTTTTTCTAGAAATTTCAATTAAAAATTATTTGTCCTATCAAAATTATTGAAAATTTAATACAATATCTCATAAAAGTAAGTTATTCTCATAGCTATATTCAATTATTAAAAATATGTAAGCACGACATTATTTTTAATTAATTTGAAGTTAAAATTTTAACGATGTTCGTCAAAAATCACAAAAAATTACAAACTATTTTGTAGTTAAAATTTCATAAAGACTTTTCTTATTGTGTCTAAGTTTTGAAAATGTAATAATAAGTATTTCATACTAAAACTATAAAATCTAAAAAAATGTATAAAGGCAAATAATTTTTATAGACTTTTTAAGTTCCAATTTTAATTAAATTATTCGTTTAAATGATAAATAACAATATGTTTATTATTTTATTGAAAAACATTATTCGTGGGAACTAGAATTTGTATGTATTTTATATTATAGTGATTTTTACTATACCAGCATAATAATAATTTTTTATTTATTTTAAAATATTATCTATTTATTGGTACTGTGAATCTATTTTTCTCTTTTACAAAAATATTCAAAAATATTAATAAATATGTTAGTTAGTTATAAGTTGATATAATATGGTATACATACCATTGCTAGTATATTATTTGTATTATAATTAAATTAATTGTATTATTAAATTATTTATTTGTGCAGGCTTGGCTACTGTAGTGACATCTCGAGTTGCATAATACATTTTTGGATCGGCATTAATATCTGTTAGTTACACATTTTTTCAAACAATTACACCTTATTTAATTTAATAATACAATTAATTTAATTATAATACAAATAATATACTAGCAATAAATTTACTTAGTACATTTAATTTATCAATTTTTGCATTAGTACTTAATAATAATAATAACAATAAAATAATATACTAACTAATATATTAGTCATTGATATAGTACCTACCTTATATACTTAAATAATAATAATTATTAATAACTTTGGTAAAAATGTTTGGACTTTTACTAACACTGATTGTGTATCCTAAGATTTACCAAATCTCGTTTGTAAAAGTCCGAACTACAAAAATCATTCGGAGTTTGACCAAACGATGTTGTATATCCTAGGTTTTACCGAAATCAATTGGTAAATGTCCAAAATTCGGACATTTACCAACAGTAGTCGACGAAACCTAGGATTTACCGGTAAATTCTAGGTTTAACCGGTATTCGTACTTTAACCGTAACATTTATATATAATAGTATCTTATTATCTTACTATAATAATTAAATACTATTAATATAATACTATTGCAATATTTTCGGAAAAAATTATATCAACTTACTATAATACTAAAAGTAAAATAATAAATGACTTTAATAACTATATTAAAAAAATATTATCACATGGTGATATAGAGTAATAGACCGTTTCTAATCGGAATCGTTTTTCGTATATTATGGATATATTATTAAATTCAAAATTTCAGAGACCTATAGCATGTCCCACTCGACACCTAATATACATTGTAGAGTAGAGCGGTATTCACTTACCCACAATTTGTTTAATGGGAACATGAAAAATATACCAATGAAATAATATTAAAAAAAAAAAAAACTTATAAAATATTATAAAGGTAATTGAAAATTGACATTTTTTTTTATAAAATATACATATTATTTATAAAGTATTTTGAATACTTGTAAAAAGTGTTTGAGTTTTACTTAAATACATCAACTAAGTCAGTATTCGAAAAGAACATTGAATACTTTAAAAATAATGTATTTGAGTAGTGTTTTAAACACATTTTCAAATTATTTTATACAATATTGCGTTAAACGTAGCCACATAAGAATGTTTAAAGATTTTATACTTCGACAGCAATAATGGACTGTACCACTTTTGCCTATACAATGCGCCGTCCAACATATAATGAAAAAAAACCTCGTTCTGTTTGGGCACCATCTTGTTTTGCTGCAATGGTAATGTACCTATTATCATTAAATTTGAAACCAACAATAAATCGTCACACTCAAAGGCCTAGTCCAGTTATTTTAATGAAAACCATTAATAATCAGTTTAACTGAACGGTTGTGCCAGTCGTGGACAGTTAATTACAATGAACCGACATCTACAATTTGACTAACGAACGTTTTGAAAAAAAAAAATTAACACTATACCGACCACCGAATGACGGTGTAACGATTCGTAAGTCTTTAGACTTTGTGTATGCAATATATACTTGTCACTCCACCGACATATTCGTTTTCTGTCACCAATTGAGTGTATATATTTTGTAAAGAGGAATGTTTCGGAATAAATCCCAAAAGGACAAAAAAAATCAGAATTTAAAGTTGAAGTAGGCAGGATAAAGTATGAATAAGCCGTTAAAAATGGTGCATGTAAATAATATTCAAAAACTATAACTAAAAAATATACTTCTTATTGAAATAAAATAGGTTTTTGTAAATATATTGGTATTTACGAAATATCAGTCGATTGTTTTCAGTGTTTTTATTTGAAAAATGTATTTTCCTTTTGCTAATAATGTGGAAAATATTGTTTTCATTTACAATTTGACTTCACTCGACGTTATTTCTTGTTTCATTTCTTTTCTCGTGAATACACCACACAAACAGGCTACAAAATCTATTTAACAGTGTTGTTTTTTATAATTTGTTTTTAGTTATAGTATATAATAAGTTATAATAATATATGATGTGTACATGGTATACCAATGCCATTTCCCTCAATAAATGTATACAAGTTTAATTTTAAATATTTTATTAATAAACGCATAATGCACATGTCTTGCATAATTTACATCGTATTATGTTCTTGTTTATATTGAATTGGATTCAAATCAATATTAAATAGATTTAAATTAACAAATCTAATTTTAAATTTTGTGTTGTAGTAATTATATTTGTTAAATTATAATTATTATTCAATGAAATTTCTATTCTGCGTATCTAAATATAATTTCTGAAAATATGTTTACGTTTGACTAAACAAATATGACTGTTTAAAGGTATTAAATATAATAGTCTACGACAGAACGCATTCATTATAGTTGGCGATGTCCTCCCTTTAAACATTCCAACCCAAAACTAGAAAATCACATGTACCGTGTACTCCACTGGCCATCGAATATATCACTACACACATGTTATTTACTTATCAACGACACGAGATATTTCCTGTATATGCATACCATGTACAAGTACGACATATCATTGTACACTCATGACGCGAAATGTCACGTGACACGTGTCCGTTCGTGTACAGAGTCACCAACGAGAGATGAGATGGAAAAACGATATTGTTGGTCCGTGTCCCGCGCGACGACGACGATTCGCCCGAACGCGTACGTGAAAAATCTTACATTATACAGGGTGATTTACTGAACATATTCGGCCCCATTTTCATTTAACAATGAATTCATTCAAGTATTCTGATTTTTGAAATTTTTAAATACTATACTATACGATATTAAATCATTTTTTTTTTAATTTTTGAGTTTTTTTATTGCTTATAATGATTGTCCTGGGATAATACAAACTTCTCTTTTCAATTTCTATATTTTTATACTCTCTTTTACTGTAAAGTATTTAATTTATATCCTTTTTTTATATGCTTATACGCCTAATTCAAAATTTAAACAAGTACCTAATTTTTTTATTTAATAAAATAGTTACATGAGGATTAAGTCTTTAAAAATAGTTTTACGAAAATATAAAATTGATATTACCTTTATCGACTCTTATATTTTATACTTAAACAACTTTTACAACTTATAAATATTGACAGGTTAATATTAATTATTAAAATTTTCAAATTATTATAGTCTCAATATCTTCCCCAACATTTTTGAATCTATTATCCAAAATGCACAACGTTAAATAACTCAAAAACCCTTGTTCAAATTTTTATTTTAATACTTCAGAAGTTTCAGAAAAATTTTCTGCTAAATAACTTATGGTTTAAAACGAAGGTTGTTATATGAAAAACAGAAGTCTGTATCTTCTTTTGTAGACACTTTTTATGTATTATTAAAAATTTTAAAAATTTTAAAATACAGTTCTCAAGTATAAAAATTCCAAAAATCAGATTTTGAATAACCGCGTTTTTGAAGAAAATTAAGAAAAATAAACTCGAGTAAGCACGCTTGGTGAATCACTCCGTATAGTTTTTTTGTTTCAGGTCAGTCACACGCGCGCTAAGACCGGCCACCGAGAGATTTCGCACTGCGCGTTGTTCCCCGAGCGCATCATGTTCGCGGAGTTTGTTTCCGTCTCCGTGATTCGTTTTGCTATCCGTATACAGTAGGTCATACGCGATCACGTCATATTATTATAATGTTGCCATCGATTCACGATTCCACACAAAGTTACTTTTTAATATTTTCGATCAGATAGATTTGTATCGATTTCATATTTAATTCATTTACAAATACGATTGTCGTTTGTGACCGCCGACTGCAGTAACAGAAATAAATATGAGGTATATTACGATGGAATTCATACAATGAGTAACAACCATACGACATACAAAACACAAGGCGATCGTTTATTTGATGATTTCGTATAGCAACATCATTATTACTATTATTATTATTATTATGATTATTATTATTATTATTATTATTATTATTATTATTAATATTATTATTATTATTATTGGATTTACCATAAAATGTACAATAATATTATGAGTACAAATTCAATCCGAATGCATTTCATTAATTCCATTTTTATCGTTAAATTTGTCCTAGGTTTCAAGGGGAAATAGGTCATCGTTTATTTTTTTACATATTTAAATATTTTTACTATAACCGGTTTTTACAAAGTATTTATACTATTTATATTAATCAAAATAATATTGTATGTAAACAATGTTAGTGATTATTATTTTGTAATTAAAGCCTAGTTTAAAATAATTAAAAATATAATATTATTCTTATACACGATTTATCATAAGAAATCTATTTTATCTAATTAAATCATATGAAATTATTGTCGTTATTTTTCCTTGTTAAAGTATTTTTTATTTTTACTAAAATTGGCAATGACGGTGAAAAATCGACTTTTGTTGGAATCGCGTTATGTTCAAGAAGTAGAAAAAATACTTTTGCTTGAAGAAAATTGTCGATATCTTTTAATAAAAAGGTAAATGGTGTGGAACGTGTATCGCCCCAATATGCGGCATATACTCAATACCTACATCGTATACATTGTAGATTTCGAGCGTACGTAATAGTTTTACAAAGGAATATTTTATTTTTATTTTTTTATTTTTTATGTATGTCTGCGAGCGTTTTGTTTTGGCCTGCAGCAGGTAGAGCGACCAATAAATGATTCGATGACATTTTGGCAATATTCATTCAAACATAGATTACATATTACATATTGGAAGAGTAATTTTTTAATTTTTTTATAATATATTATGTGTATTGAACAATTACAACTTATTCTCAATTCCATAATATCAAAAGTAAACTATTATTCAATGATTTATATGCTTGGGAAATTGAATAAATTATTTTCTATTAATATGCATTTAAAGTTTAGATAAACGAAATATTCGAGCACCAAAACTTTTTCAGAGTATCCGACGGTTACACTCTACTCGTATAAACTTCAAATGATTATCAATAAAAATACATATAATTTAAATATATAATACACAGGTACTTATATTAAATATTCTAAATCTATACATAAAGTCAATTATAAAAGCATGCTGCTTCTGATTATGAAATTAAAATGAAACGGTTTTCATTAAAAAATAATTTAAAAAAAAAAAAACTATTAATTACCCACCACGATAAACATAAAAAGATTATTTTATAATAACTGACATTAAACTTATGAATGCTGCATTGTATATAAAAATTAAAAATATGTAAGCCGCAATATTGGTACATCTCATTTCTCTCATATTTAAATCTTGATTTCTTTATTGCTTAGAAGATACTGTGCGACTGGGAACCGTTGTTGTTCTCTACGTTGCACGTTGTGTTAACCCAAATATATGTGTTTAGTGTAGATTAAAATACCGTATCCGCATGTTTAATATCAATGGTAAACAATAAAAATATAAAGTTGTATATTATACAAAAATATAAAATAATCTTAAAATTAGTGTGACCATTATTTATAGCGGATTCATCCCGTTTAGCATATTTTAAACTCGGCCGCATTATCATACAAAACATTAATCAAACACGTATATAAAAAAAAACATCGTATTTATTCTCAAGTGCCCGTCCCACAGGAGTGCATTTGGAGGAAGGAAAATCTCTTGAACCCCCTCCCGCTCCAAATATACCTTAACTTAATTTCGTCAGTATAATAAATTATCTTAATACGTGTTGATCAATATTCCTAGCCTCTCCCCGATTTATAACAATATTTACGCCTACAGCTCCTGCGACAACGGTCACAGCGAATTTGTGTAAATACACAATATCGCTTTACGATTGAGCAGCTTCATAACGTTTGCGCGCGCACAAAATGACTACATTCATACACATTTGCGCTAACACTCGAGTGTTTGTGTGTGTTGGCGAATAACAGTTATTTCGGTCGTATAAATACATGTATATATATTATATATATTTATATACCTATATTACGAGTATATACACACATTAAACGCGGCGAATTGTTCGGCCGAAACGGCGACGGTCGCGTATTAAAGTGCACATCGGTGCGGAGCCATTCGTTATTAATTATTATTATACACACCTTTACACGACCCCTTTTGAGTGCGCCAGAATATATAGGTATAATAGGTATAGGCGTGTTACGTACTATATGCCTTCTAGGCCAAAGCAAAAGCGGCTTCGGTGGCGGGCTAAACGTATTACGCCGCCGCGGTGGACTAATAAAATACGCTCGTGGAGCAAACAGGCCCGCACCGATTATTATATTAGTCGAGTGATCGTAATTTTTATCTCTCCTGCGTACGATCGGGGTTCTTGGGCAGTAATCGGTTATGTGACATATCAAAGTTACACTTGTAACTTGTAATCGGTTACATATAATTTTTGAAGTGACTTTAAATAAAACATGCGGGTATCCAAAGTTACGTACTTACGTCTGAATAGGTAATAAATGGAAAATATCATCATTAGGTACTTTTGTTATAGATACGTTTCAATAATTGAAATATTTCATATAGGTAATGAACATCGTTATGAAAGTGTCTTTTTTTTTTTTTTTAATATTAATATTTATTACTTAATTATTTGAAATTTGAACAGAATCGTTCGATCATGTGTTATTTGAAAATTATTTTATATTTGATGTATTTATTTTCATATGTCGTCTATAATATCATATCGTCTATTCAAGACCTGTGTCTATCGATTAACTATTTTATATATGAATGAGGAAATGTGTTTAATTTAAATCTAAT
Source organism: Schizaphis graminum (assembly GCA_020882235.1). Classification (NCBI taxonomy): domain Eukaryota; kingdom Metazoa; phylum Arthropoda; class Insecta; order Hemiptera; family Aphididae; genus Schizaphis; species Schizaphis graminum. The sequence continues at coordinate 55,558,876 of CM037032.1, forward strand.
ACCCTCAGATTCGTTCGTAAGCACATTTTTCTACATTATATTATGATATACAGTCGATGACCTTGTGTGTAAGCTACAATATCATTTCATTTTTGTTTTTTTTTTTAGCCACTGGAGTACTTTTTCTCGTCGCTATATTATTACCGGTATAGTCAAATCTTCTTACGCGGTATAATAATATTGACAATATAATTTTATATTAAACTGCACTGATCGCTTATATACACAATATTACAAATTTTTATCTTTAGCGGATAAATTGGATTTTGAAAATCAAATACCTACAACGTCAATAACACTAAAAAAAAAAAAAAGATTACTCAACATCGAAGTTGCTTACCTAATGGCTATTACACAGAGTACAAAGTAGTATCTTACGGTTTTTCCGTAGGTGAATTGATGACCGTGAACGATGACACCATAGGCCTATAAATAAATAGACTGATAATAGAGAGAGAAAGAGGTACGGGAGCCAACGTTGGAAAAAAAAATAGCATACTACATCTATACCCACGTATTGTGAGAGAGTGAGAGAGAGAGAAGTTCAATAAAAAAAAGCGGGTAAGTGAGTATCGGTCTGCTGTACATTAGGGGGTGGGGTAGACCTCGGACTATGGTAGGTTAAATTTGAATGCAATGATAGGTATCATTGTATACGAAAAACGATTCTGAACGGAGATGATTTGTCAGTCTAGGATATATTATATTTAAATATTGGCATACATTCTATTTTGAAACAAATTCAAACATTTAAGTAAAAGTTTCAAGATCTTACGCTCAGTAATTTTTTAAAAACAACAAAAATCGAAAATTATTTATTTGTAAAACGTTATTTTACACGTGTATTTTTGATTTCAAATTAAAATTAAAACTTTAAACACTCGTAAAACTTTTTAAATTGAATAATCCTCAAATTTTTTTATAATTATTCTAAGCTTAACTTATGGACAGCATAGTATTAAATTTTCAATTCTTAGCTTTTGATAGTAAAATATTTATAAATTTTTAACTACCAAATAGTGAAAAATATTCATGATTTTGACGAATTTTTGTCAATATTTGAACTTCAAATGCGAATAAAAAAAAATTGTGCCTATGTATTTTTATAATTTTTGAATGAGAGTTAGAAAAAGTTATGTGGACCCTTCTATTAAATTTTCAAGTAATTTGTCCCAGCTAAATTTTTTTTATCAACATTTATAAAAAAAAAATAAAAAAAAATTGAAAATTTCAATTGTCTATAAATAGCTCAAAAAAAGTCAAAATATTTTGAAAATCTAATCACGTAAAGAAAATGGCAATCTAAATAACTGGTAAAATTTTCAAGTGTTTACGACTTATACTGTTTGAATAACAACAAATATCAAAAATCGTTTGAGGCTAAACCGTTATTTAACGCGGTTTTGTAAAAATTTAAATTTCAAACACTCATAAAAATTTTTTGTTTTAGTCCGGTAGAGTTTTTTTTGCAGATAGTTGAAGAAAATTTTATGAAGAACCTTGTACCAAATTTTCAAATCTTAGTTATAAAAGAAAAAATTTTTACGATTTTTTAACCACAAAATTACTTGCCAATTTTCGCAATTTTGACATATTTCGTATAAATTCGAACTTTAAGCACTTATAAAAAAAAATTGTGACTAACGATTTCGGATTTTTTTTTATCACTTTAAGAACAACTTATAAGAAACCTTGTATTAAATTTTCAAGATTTTCTGGCCGGCCAAAAAATTTTTATCGTTATTTTAAAAAAAAATACTTAAAAAAATTGAAAATTTCAACTGTCTATAAATAGCTCAAAAAAAGTCAAAATTCATTGAAAATTTAACTGTGTATGGAGAACGCTAATATAAATATTTTGTGAAAATTTCAAGTGTTTACATCGATTAGTTTTTGAGTTATAGCAAAATAAATAATTCGATTTTTTTGAAAACTGTTGGAAAATGTTTACTTTTCACCTCTATAATGCACCAAGGATATCCACTTTGCCATCGGAAACCACCCCCAAAGTTTAAAATTGAAGCATTATTTCGACTAGTTATGCTGTACACAGACACAAAAAAAAAAACAAAAAAAAAAAAAAAACACACATCATTGTAAAATCAATACATTCATCACTCCGTTCAGAATCTAATATAGGGACTTTAAAAAAAAAATAGTATACGGGCATACCTACTATAGATCTTACTATGTACAGGTATAAATTGTATCTCTTTCTAACAATGTTGGCTTTTGGCAACCTGTAGCCGGATATGGTGGCGAACAGTCCATTCATTAATATATGACGTCTATGCGATAGCACCACTGGCCCCTCTACCGTCCCCGTACGCTTTAGGTGGAAAGTGGGTGTAAATGTGTTTACGTCTATATAAAATCAGCATATTACGTTTTATTTTAAACTTAAGTATTTCAAACGCCAATTGTATTTCGCTTGATACAATGTCGTGGTCGTAGACTCAGTGTTTGTTGTGACCTTTGGTTTTATTGATTTTTCAGAATTTATAACTGAAATTATGTATTTTTTCCATGTTTTATTTATACGATGTTTAATATATAATATTTTTATCTAAATTTACATTTGTGAGTAAATATTTCATGATATAATTTATTTTCTCTAACACGCCAAAACGTTCATTTACAACCTACTCTTTAAAATCAATTGAATCGTTATTTTACTAGAACTTTTTATTGATACGTCTTGTTTAAATGTTATGTCTATATTACATACGACACGATAATATTGTATGAGCTATATTATACAAGCTTGTAACAGTTATATTCAAGCTGATAATCGTTCATTTTCTTGTATTGATTTTCGTTGAGTTGTCGATCAATTTTTTTCGTTGTAAATTTCATAAATACTAACAAAGTTCCAAAACATTTACTACACGTTTTATTAAAAAGAATGAAGCATTATAGTGTGCGAATCTTTGATCTTCAATATTCTAAAACAAAAATTGTCCTTTTTTAAATTAAAAAAAGCCTGATTCTTACTTTAGAAGTGTATGTAAAAATATGTTATGACAAGCAATATGTCACAATGGGTACACAGGTGTTAGATAATATTTTTATTACATTGCACTAGCACTCGGCGTCTTGGCTTGATGGCCACTTAAGTATAAGTGCTATATTTTTTCTATAAAACAGTGGAAATAAAAACCAAAATTAAATATCAATATTATATAGTTGTGATGTATTTTATAAGCAGACAAAATCAGAATAGCATATTATTTAATTACACAGACTTAATTTATTGTATTATAATAGTTATTTATGTTTAAAAACTAGTAATGGGTTTTTAGCGTTTTATTAACTAACGACTTTCTAACAAAAATAAAATAAAATACTTTTTTGCATTTATATTTCTATAAAACGTATACTTTAAAAATTAAAATTATTATTTTTTTACTATTTCAAGGTAAAGTGTGATTTAATATCTGTAATTAAATATTGTTATTCAGTAGTAATATACCTAACTGAGATTGTGTTAACGGTAGACATTAATGTGCGAGTAATGTGCATGTTTGATCCTAATTTACTTTGAAACTACTTATTCTTGACGGTTATAAAATATGTAATTTAAATATTTTATATATACGAATATTTAAATTTATTTTAAACTACTTAAATCTATAAAATTAGTTTTTATGGTTTAAGGTTCCGCTTAAAATATGACGGGTAACTTATTTTTGTTTATCGAGTTTTGAACGTTAATCCGGCATTACCATAAGCGCGTCTTCTCCTCCTTCTCGAAATATTTATTGCAAAACAAAATCATCGTTTATTTTACCACATGATAATATTTACAACCTTAAACTTTTAAAATTGATAAGACTTATTATTATTATTTTCATCATCAAAACTTACATCAACCACAACCGCTGTAAATTAAATATTCTGTGAATATCTGATAACTATTGATATTTTCTTTCAATACAACCAATATTGTGTATTGTGTCGTTAGATTTAATATCAAAATTAATTTACCTATTACCAAACCAAATTTTGAAACATCAACTTTTATACAATATTTCAATTTGTATGTGTTTTGTATACTTAAACACTGCAATTTATAAATATATATCATATCACAAAACATTTAAATATCGTAAAAACAGATTATGTTCTTAACTTAAAGTTTTTAATTGATCAATTCATTCTGAAGTAAAACTAACAAATCAAAATCGGCTCAGATAAACTCAAATGTTGCAAGTAGATCAGATAGAAAAAACAAAATATAGTGCTCTGACATCGTCGTTTTGATAAAGTATAATCTTAATTTGTGGTATAATCCATTAGTGGTTATTTTTTTTTTATTTCCTTATCGTCTCATATTTGGTATTGTAATTTATTCCTTTGCAAAAATCGGTGTATAGGAACGTAGGGTGACATCCTCTACAACACCTCTCGGGACAGACCTTAGTAATAATAACAATTTATCAATAAAACGCGACGTGGAAATCTTATAAGATATAAAAACTGTTAAAGCTGTTAAATGTAATCTAAAAACAAGTATGGCCGTATGGGGTAAGGGGGGCTCCTTCCATTCAGGTATATTTGGCATAAACTTGTTCAACATTTCACCTCAAAAATAAAAATAAAAATTAAATTACGCCTACGGGCGTTTTATACCATCTTCTTGTAATTTGTTATGTACATATTATAATAATATACTAAAAGCGACTTTCAAAGATACGCAAAGTTTACGGAAACGTTTGTATTTGATCATTTACAATTCCTGCAGCCGTCTTCTTCTATGGATTAATGTTTGTCATTTCGTAGTCACTTCTAGTATCGTCAAAACTCCTTCTCAAGCACAACTCATCGTATATTCATCCCTTCCCATACGTTTCGCATTAATTATGTCAACAGATCCGCGTATTGGTTTGGCAGTTATCGCACGTCTTCGCTTCGCAATCTATTTTTCTAAATTATAAATAATCGACTCCACCTGTCAATTTTTGTTCTGTCTAATAGTATTGACTCCTGTAGACGATGCTATAATATCTGCAACATTCTACACATTGCAGGCACTATACACGCTGATCCTAAAATCCTAAATCACCTTTTCATCGTATGGATATTTTAATTTCACTGAGATAATATTCATATTTTCACTTAATTTACATTCTCAAATATATGTATATATATATATAATGTATGTAATAAACTTACCTTCTTAAAATTCATTGAATAAATTATCTACGGTACACAGACATTTTTATACATAACATTTCAATAATAATTATAAGTTTATAGTATATATAATATTATGTATGGTTTAACATATCACAATTTTATTTATACAAACAAAGTAATTTTCTTAGCATGCTCATTATGTTTTAGAAATTACTAATTAATTATTAATTTCAATGTATATAGGTTGGATTAACTAATGTGACAATAACTTTAATATTCATTAAACGTATTACAGGCACAGGGTGTGCTACTAATATTCATAGTGGCAAAAATATATTTATCTATATAAACTTATTTTTATAAAAATTTCTATATACACCCTCCACCATTTTTGATAATATTAAATTTTGATTTCTTTATATTTGATTGTTTGAAAAATGTAGTAAAAATTCTTTACATATTTGAACACACTGTGTATAATATTGCCCGTTAAGTATAAATTTATTTAATTTAAATTAGTTTTGATTACAGGATATAACCAAGGGCCATTCACAACTCAACAAACGCCAGTATTTAGTTGCCAGGAATCAACATCTGATGATTTATTGTACCATCAAATCATGCAGGATGCCATGTGTTATGCGCCTACTTTAACAAGAGACTTAGAATTACCAATGTTAGATGAAACATTTGAGTTATCCGAACATTATACTAGTCCACCACCAGCAGGAATACACCGAAGATCATACATATTAGCTACCAGACAAGACAGCAGTAAAGGTGAAATTTATATTATTCAAAAACAATTGAATCTTTACTTGCTTATTGTTATTGTATAAACGACATGTCTTTAAATAATATTTAAGTATTATATATGCATCCAGATAAATTTAACATACACACTCTTACCATATTAAGGACGTATAAAATCATTGTTATAAATTAATACATCTAATATATTCTATAAATATAAAATAAATTATTTATCTAACTCGTTCGATAAAAAATAAGACACACAATAAATTATAACCAACTTACATATAATATAAAAAATATAAATATTCATACGCACAATTTATACGTATAACATTTTCATAAAATTTGTAAAGGCTGTTTGATTAAAATGAATTTAATTTTCTTCTATAAATGTATTATTTTAATTATCAAACTACATATTTTGACTTTGACTATCCAGACGAAATTGACGATCAAGACGAAACATGTTTCTTGAAACAAAAAAATAAGGATATAGTTATTGATGAAAAGTCCAAAAAGAAACCTTGGATAACACTTGTATCTTATGTGGACGAATTAACCGTGGGTGGAAGAAGAGACTCCCAAGGAAATTTCGTTGATGCAGCTCCTACTTTTCCAGGTTTTGGCAGAAATAAGCAATCAAAAGCTCCACTAGAATGTTTTCCTTTTAGTTGCTATCAAAGGTAAATATTGCATTTCTTTTATATCAAAATAATTTCAATAAAATTTTTTTTTTATAAAAATTATTAAAAATAATACAAGTAACTAGAGTTATCAACAAATTATTTTTATACTTGAAAACATATATCATGTATATTGAATAATTTAAATAACAAAATCGATTTTAATTTAATTGTTAAAATATCTTTGACAATAAATAATTAATTAATAAAAATATATTTATTTGTATAATTAATTAATTTTTAGGATTGGGATAAAAAAAGAATGGGTTGATACTTGTTTTGGCGACCGATGGATGACTTTTCGACAGAAAACTCTTGTGATAGTAGATACTCCGATATTTGAATGGTTTATACTAGTGTTGATTTTTGCGTCAAGTGTAACTTTATGCTTCGAAGATATTTACCTAGATGAAAATCAAACGCTCAAAACTGCATTGTATTGGACTAATTTTACGTTTTGCGTTATATTCACAATTGAACTTATGCTAAAATGGATAGCATTAGGAGTTTATAAATACTTTAAAAGTTTTTGGACGGCGTTAGACTTTATTATTGCAATGGTAAATGTAAAAAAAAATGTTAGATAGTATAATAGATTGAATTTTTTTTTTTTCGAAACAGATGTCAATTTTTAGTTTACTAATTGATGAAAATGAGAATTTAAAAGTTCTACGATCGTTAAGAACTCTCCGAGCTTTGCGACCACTTAGAGCTATATCGAGATGGCAAGGAATGCGGGTAAGTACTTCAAAGTCCAAAAATACTTTTACGTTAAAAGTAATATAATATGAGCTTATTTTATATATTACTAGATAGTTGTGAATGCTCTGATGTATGCAATTCCATCAATTTTTAACGTTCTGCTGGTTTGTCTTGTGTTTTGGTTAATATTTTCAATCATGGGTGTACAGTTTTTTGGTGGAAAATTTTTTAAGTGTGTTGACGACAACGGAGACCGTGTATCCGTAAACGTATGTACTTGATGTGTTTTTATTTATTTATTTATTTTTTTTTGTTATTGGTGTTAATCAAAAACTATATAATTTTTGTAGATTGTCAATAATCGCAGTGACTGCATGCTCCATAACTATACTTGGTTAAACTCGAAAATATCATTTGATAACGTGGGCATAGCTTATTTGGCTTTGTTTCAAGTTGTAAGTTTATTCGTGGTATTTGTTATTATTTTTGAAAATATGTACTCATGCTACACTGTTATCGAATTTATGATATTTATATTTTCATTAAAATTTAATTATATTTTCTTATAATATACCATATTTTTTAATATTATATTTTCAGGCTACATTTGAAGGATGGATGGAAGTAATGGCAGATGCTGTAGATGCTCGTGGTGTAGACCTACAACCTGAATATGAGGCAAACTTGTATGCTTACATATATTTTGTTATATTTATTGTGTGTGGAGCATTTTTTACTCTAAACCTTTTCATCGGTGTTATAATTGATAACTTTAACATGCTTAAAAAAAAGGTATACACCATTTTTTTTTTTTTTTAATGAGGTTATACATAATTTGTATGCTAATGAACTATCTGTTGCAGTACGAAGGCGGAGTATTAGAAATGTTCTTGACTGAAAGTCAAAAGCATTATTATACAGCCATGAAAAAACTAGGCCGGAAAAAGCCACAAAAAGTAATTAAGCGCCCAGTCAATCAATTTATGGCAATATTTTATGACTTATCAAATTCCCGAAGGTCTATTTACTTATTTATACTTATAAATTTCAAATGATTAAAACGTAACTTTATATTTCGTAGGTTTGAAATAGCAATTTTCGTATTGATTTTTTTAAACATGTTGACAATGGGTATTGAACATTACAATCAACCTATTTCGGTGTTTTTCATATTAGAAGTCTGCAACGCATTTTTTACTACTGTCTTTGGACTAGGTATTTTATTATTTTTTTTTAAAACATTATATAAACCAATACTATTTTAGGTGTAAATTATGACATAACATATGTTATAATTTTTTTTTCACAGAGGCTTTAGTGAAAATTATTGGTCTTCGATTTCATTATTTTACTGTTCCTTGGAATGTTTTTGATTTTTTACTCGTCTTAGCATCTGTTCTTGGTATACTTATGGAAGATATTATGATCGATTTTCCAGTATCACCGACACTTTTAAGAGTAGTTCGCGTGTTCAGGATTGGTAGAATATTACGATTGATTAAGGTGAGATAATAATAAATTGTTACTAGTTACTATTAAACATTAATAATCAAATTAAATATTTATTTAAATTCTTTAATTGTGTAATTAATTTTTACTTTAATTAATTATTCGGATTTTAGGCCGCCAAAGGAATACGTAAACTGTTATTTGCCTTAATCGTGTCTTTACCAGCACTTTTCAATATTGGTGCACTACTCGGTTTGATTACTTTTATATACGCCATTATCGGTATGTCTGTTTTCGGGCATGTCAAAAAACAAAAAGCCATTAATGACATGGTAAACTTTGAGACTTTTGGTAGGAGCATGCAACTGTTGTTCCGGTTAGTGCATAAATTGTGTTTACTCGAAATTCTAGAAAGTTATTTCAAACCTTATTTGTTTATTATAGGCTGATGACATCGGCCGGATGGAATGACGTACTTGAATCCCTTATGGTACAACCACCGGATTGTGAACTAGAATCTCCAGGACTTCCAAATGGCAATTGCGGACACCCTATTCTCGCGATTACGTACTTTACGAGTTTTATCATAATAAGCTACATGATCGTTATAAATATGTACATAGCTATTATATTAGAGAACTTTAACCAAGCTCATCAGGAAGAAGAAATCGGCATCGTAGAAGACGATCTCGAAATGTTTTACATCAGATGGTCTAAGTAAACTGGAAAATCCCTCAGAGTTTTTTCAATCATATAGCTTTAAACGTCGTTTTTCTATTTCAGATATGATCCACATGCAACGCAGTTCATAGCGTTCAATCAAATATCTGATTTCATTGCAAGCTTGGACCCGCCATTAGGCATACCTAAACCGAATATCGTGGCTTTAGTCAGCTTCAATTTGCCAATTGCGAGAGGCAACAAGATTCATTGTCTAGACATACTCCATGCACTCGTCAAACACGTGCTTGGTCATGTCGACGAAACGGATGAATTCAGAAAAGTAATCGATAATCGTTACACTTTTATTATTATAGAATATTATATTATGATGAATTTTATGATGATTTTAAATTTTAATATTTGTGTTCAGTTACGAGATCAAATGGATGTGAAGTTTAAAAAACAATTCCCGACACGTAAGGAACTGGAAATTGTGTCATCTACGCGTCTGTGGAAACGTCAAGATAAAGCCGCGAGACTAATACAAAGAAGTTACCGAAACTTCCGAAGGTATTGTATTTGTTTCGTGTTACTCGGATAAATAACAATCCATCAACATTATCTACTTTGAACACTTTTCCAATCCGTAGTTTTAATATTATTAACCCAATTTATACCTTTTCTTGTCTTTATTTTCCTTTTTTATATCTGTATTCTTTCCATCATTATATACTACATTTTTTATAATTCTATTATGTAAGTCTATAACTTAATTTTTTTTCGTTGTAAATTTATTATTCATTCAATTTTAAAATAACTCACGTTCAATTTAAAATTCGTAATCCGCTCATACTACTCATTACTACACACTCTAAATTAGGTATAATCATCACTAATATGTGTATACTGTATATTATATTACAATATTATATAATGTCATATATTTTTATACTTAGATACCATATTTATTTTTTTTTTTTTAATGCAATTTTAATTTCCTTGAAGTATTTTTTATAATTACAATAAATAACTATCCACATTTTTCAATATCGTCATCTGCATTAAAACAAAAATTGTTTAGGAGGAAAAAAGACTTAACAGATTTGTGTTCGGATACGCAGTCTTCAAGCCCCGGAGGTTGGCAATCACGTCTTTCGTCATTCTTGCATGTTAAAGGCATGTCAATCAGTGGTATTGGAGGAGGTATCGGAAGTAGTTCTAGAGCTTCGTCCAGAAAATCTTCTAGAGCCTCCGACACGTCTGACATATCTGAACTAGGAGCTTCTCTCTGGCTTAACCTGCCATTGTTTTTATTGTCTAACGCTCAGTTAGATACAACGGGTAAAAACGAAGAACAATCGCCCAAGAAAAAATCACAGTAAGTCATCAGTTCTTAGTATACCAACTCATATTGATAAAAAAAAAAATTAAGAGGTGCCAATATGTTGTTTTATTTTATTTTATTTTTTGCAGCGATTATAAAATATAGGCACAGCTAAAGTTGTTATATAAAAACATATTTTAATAATAATTACCTAATAAAATCATTCGATATACAATATAGGTGTAAGATTTTAACAACATTTATTATTTGTTAAATTAATTAATTTTAAGTTAATTTCGAATAACACATATTTGATATACGCTGTCTTATGATCAACGAGCATATTTTCAAATTATTATTTCTTTACTCTTTGAACAATCGTGCTATTGACTTTTGGATTTCCAATAGTAAACTATATTCTTAACATCGTATTTCCTTAGAATTTATTGTATTGTTGATTTACAGTGATCAAAACATACATTTTTCATGAAGACACTTTCAATGGAAGTAGTATACTAGTATAATTTTATTAACAGTAAACAACCCAAAGGGTCTTTCTATAATAGCAAAACAGTATTCTTATATATATGTTCTATATTTGATTGATACAATTATATTACTTCCAGATTCGTTTTCTAGCTTATAATTTTCTATAGAAATAAAAACCTAAACATGTAGTCATTATATTAATAATAATAAAATTAAACATATTTATTGAGTTTTTTTACTATTCGTTTGTATTAATAAAATTTAAATATACACACATAACTCATTATAATAATTATCATTTAATTTTATATTAAATGTATTAATGTTATTAAATTTTTGCATATCATAACATTTAATAAACATAATTTATTGTTACTTATTATTAATTACCTACAAGTTAACTGTGTTTTGAATTGGGTTGTAAATAAATATTAATTAATGGGAGAGATATATAAACGCATGTCGTGAAGGATTACACAATTTGTGAGTTAAACTATACCAAAACTTTAAATGTTAATTATTATCACAATGCAATAGAGATTTTGAAATACAGGTATTCTACATTAAACAGAAAAGTTCATAAATGAGGGCTGATAAGATAAATTTATTAAATATTATATTTATCTTAAACGTGAGAATCAAATTAAAAGAAAAATAATCTTATTTTTTTAAACAAAATAAATTATCAGATGTACTAATTAAAATCTCAAGCATACACGATTGAATAAATGTCATTAGACAGAAACGCGTTTAGAAGCTTTTTTATATTTGTTTTGCAAAGCGTTACGAGTACATTTTAATTAATAAGAAAAATAAAAAAAACACTTGAACACGTTGCGATAAGTAGGTTATAGCTATATAATTGTATAAAACTTAAAAAAGTTTTAATCAAACATGACGTTTATAATTTATATTTATAAAAAAAAAATACATGCACCGAATTAAAAAAAAAAAATTCAATTATCGATTGAACTAACAGTCTTCAAACACTTAAATGAATAAGAATGTTTTTAACATTTCATTATTTTTTACAATTGACAGGTCTAAAATTTTAAATTATTTTTTAAAACACATCGATTATAATAGTTTTTATTGTGACATATTCAGTCTGCATTTAATCAATAAATACCTGCGAATTTTATGAATAGTAACATTAATAAATAATAAATATATACCTAACTTTATTAGCAATCCATTACCGTCAGTCTACGTGGCGTCTTTAATAATAGCTTAACACTTGGTAAATAAACGAAATTAAATTAATGTATGACATTGATGTGATCAAACCAGGCTTACATCAACGCAAGTCTTATTAATTAAATATAATTTTTTATCTAAGCTTTGAGGGTTTTAAACTTAAATAATTTATATTTTTATACATTTTATAATTCAAGTGCGCGATAGTTCATTATTATTATTATTATTATTATTAGTAAGATCTGTCTACTGTCTACTGTTCTTTTCATTTGTAGTGCCGACCCTCATTAGACATGAATTAAGGAATAACGGTGTAACCGCTTCTACGTGAATAATATTGTTGAGCCCCAACCGGGCCAACCGACACTTAATGCCGAGAAAAATATTATATTAAAAATAGTTTAAATGTCTAGTAATACATAAATTCTAAAGTTAACTATTTATAAAATATCCGTATGTGTCAATTGCATACCAGTATAGACATAACTAAAAGTAACTTAATAGTTGAACCATTTATAAAACAATTTTGATTTAATCCAATTAAAATGTATGACGTATTATTTAATTTAGTTCATATATCAAATTACTCAAATGGTTGTTTTTATTTTTAATTAAAATTATATACTGAATGAATAGCCAACTAGTTTTAGTAGGTACCTACTTCCCTATTTTTACTCAAAAATATTAAAATAGTTTTACAAATCAAAGAGTGATTAGATAAACTAGTTTATGTTTAAAATTTCAATAGGTACACAACATACAAGGTTGTCGTGTACAATATAATACCATCATTTAAATTCCATTTTACCCGTGATTTTTTTAACATATAAAATAAACCATTACCTACCACCAAACAAATGACATAGGTTCTTTTGACGCAACTTTTACTTTTTTACATATCGACCCTTAAAACCGTCAAGTCAATTTTTCTGGTAATACAGAACCTCGATTAATTCGTAATCGCGATTTGTCTTGATCCCTTTTCTGAATATTTTTGTGTGCTAAAAGTAAAGAAATAGGCGCGTTAGCAGTACACAATATTATATTGTACGTAGGTAAAAAACGATAAATAATAATTAAATCATGAGTGAAATGTATTATAAAAAAAGTTAAAAATAAAAATATTAATAATTTCATATTTTAAGCCCTGATATAACTTTATAACAAGACAATGTACACACATATGTGTTTACAACATTGTTAAATAAATAAAAACTGGATTAACCGTGTTTTTCATTTATCCGTGTGACCCCTCTTCGCCATTTACCCTGATAATCGAGATTATACTGAGGTTATACCGTATTATAATCTTTTGAAACGCATTTCAATAGTTATTTTTTTATTTTATACAATAATATATGACTATATAATAAATATTATATAATACAGCTTAGGTACAATCAATTGTGGAAATGGGTATTATTTAGATAACGCGTTTTGATAGTATAATTCTTATAGCACGGCGTTCCGGATAGGCGATTTAACTACACTATTTTGTGGTTTAATTTCTCCTGTGGATATCTAATAACAATTATTATCATAAGTATTTTATACCAATGAATGCCGTCACTAAACGTTTGCAGTCTAAACGACGAACCACTAGACGTCCTCTCGCCCTAATTTTAACACTCAAATTCGGCGCAAAGAAGTAGATTTGGGACCCAAATTTTGGTGGGGGTCAAGAGTCTCATAATAATATAATATTACGGTTTTTAAATTGAAAATATTAAGACAATAAAATATTATCAGGTGCCCGGTAAAACAGACCCATGTTATCGATTTCTACATTTTTTTTTATTTGAGGGAAACGGAAATCACTGACAAGTTTAAGGCATGGTGGCGGCGGGGGGCGTTAACAGTATAGGCGGCCTTGCGATCCTATAAGGTCCTCGGTATTACTTGACCTATAGAAACTTCGATTTTGCCCACATTTACGTTTGGCTTTGACCTGCTACTATTGCTGGGGTTTACCAGTGATGGCCGAATGGAAATTAAACAACAAAATCCCGCTATTGGAATATTTGTATAAATAGAAATGGGGAGTATTACGTAAATCGTGCCCACGTGGGTTACGCCCCTGTGAGCCCGCGACCTACAATGTTTGGTCGTACTCACCTACCATGTCTGTCATCGTGAACTTATCTCTAACCACCTCGTTGTTTTTTGACCCTTACAGCGTCGAAGGAGGTGGTGGCGGACCGGTACACATCACGATCAGCGAACCGTCGCCCGAAGCCAAACCAAACGCGGTGCTGCCTTTATCGCTAGACGGGGTCGGCGACTTGGCGACCGGAAGCAGCACGGCGTACCGGAAGCAACAGCAACACCAGCTACCCCAACAACAGCAGCAACAGGCAGCACCCAACGTGAGTATCACCATAACTGACGCGTCGCCGGTAAGCCCGAAACCGTTGCCGGTGACGAACGTGCAACAGCAGCAGCAGCAACAGCAGACCGGTGGCAGCGGCGGCCCGACGGCGGCACACAGCAAACGGTTGGCTTTCCGGCGGGCGAGCGAAGCGAAAATCATACAGCACAAGGCGCTAGTGCACAGGACGTCCGAAGGGCCACACAGCTGATGGGAATTATGATAACACGTATAATATATTATAATAATATCGTTAATAATATTTATACACACCTAACCCACCAGATATACCTACCGCCGGAGTCATCGTTATCGTTGTCGTCGTTGCAGTAGTTGTTGTTGTTTGTTGATGTTGTTGTTTTTGTTTTTGTTGTTATTGTTATTTTTTACTATTATTTATTATTATTATTATTATTATTATTATTATTACTATTATTATTATCGTTTTCGTCCTTGTACGACGACTACGGTTATATTGTTTTATGTACAGGCTGCGTGTACAGTCCATCACCCCGTCGCACCCGCCAACCGAAAGCTCTGCCGCCGCAAAGATCGCCCGTGTGCCCGTGTAGCACTGCAAACGATATAGTGATGCACGACACGGACCGACTACGTTTACCGTATCATATACCTATAGTGTCTATCCGATCGTATGACAGGGGGCATCATCGCATTTATATAATGCGTCCTGCTGTTACAGATCCTTGAAACCACCCACACGGATGATTCGACCCATTTATATATCGTCAGGAGTAGGTAAATATTGCGTACCCGAAAAAAAAGGTCACAGTCACCCGTTTATTTTTGAAACGTACGTAAATTTCGTTCCGGGACATTAAAAAAAGACATTCAAAGTGATACGTATAGTAGTTTGAAAACTCGGGGAACAAAAAGTAGAAAAATTATGGGAAAAGATCCATAAATTAGAATTTATAGGAAACAATGAAAGAATTGCCAACTAAAAAAATAATTCTTTTATTCAGTCTGAGCAGGAATTATTATACATTTGTTCAAACTTTTACCAGTTGGTCATGATAACTACATTTTAATAATACATTTTGTATTCATATTATCAACATAAACATAGCGTAACCAACATGTATACAATTATATTTTCAGACCTAAGCCTAAAGAAACGAAGGAAAGAATTAATTTTTCGAATATAGCTTTAGACGTGATTTACGTATGAATAAAAAAAAATTTCCCCGCAATTTACAGCGATTCATATCGTCACTCTAGACTCCAGAATGTTTAGTCAAAACTACTCGTCACAGTTTTTGTAACTTAACGTTTAATCATAATCGACTTGTGTCCAATCGATAGCTTATCTGGAATAACTGATGAGTTGAACACAATTTGACCAAAACGTGTTGAAGATGTGGCTTCTTACGGAAATATTAGGTACCTACTCATCCTGATTCGGTACACTCTATGTACGTCGCATTTAACATTTCACAAAATTATGACCGAAAAAAGAACGCAGCCGCGATCGTTTGTCTCATCGGTGACCGAATTGTGCGTACCTATAGTGCTCGCAACTAAAAAACATACATTACGATGTAACAATATATTATAGCATTGCGAGTTATGCGTAATATATTATGCCGAACGCGTGTCGTAGGTAATTCGTCGTCCCCGCGGTTTTCTTATTTTTCGGTCGATAAATCCCGTCTCCGGCGTACACGCCGTTTTGTAAATTTTTACTTCTCCGTTTCCTTTTACACCGTCGCGGGGCGGTGGGGGTAACAGCCTCACTACCACCCCTATATCCACTGTTTTTCACCATTGTAGGTGCAATGGATGACGAGGGAGAGCAAACACCGAACAAACCGTGATCACGGCAAATTTCAACACGAATTAGTCGTATTGTCCGTCATATTTTGTTTTTTGTTTTCTCTTTTCTCTTCTTTTTATACTCATTTATAGCTGTATTATTATATTAAAAGGTATATACACATGAATAAAATGTATCAGACCTCGACAGACAATTATATAGGTTTACTTTATAATGTACACGTCTATACATATATTATGTTGCACAGCGACTGCAGAACTCGTAACAATGTGGTTCGCGAAAACTTTAAATTCACCCTCCTCTATACCACCTCGACTCGCACCTCCCGCAGCGGTTTTCCATTATGATTTTCGAATATTCACGACGCTCGTCCGCAAAACAACTTCGCAATAATTACTATTACATACACTCGACTAAACCGCATTGTTCGATATAGACAATAATAATACACAACATGTACGCTATATACTTACGCTTAATGTTTATAGAAAGAAAGAAAAAAAAAGACAAAGAAAAAGTTTACCGCGTAGGACGTAGCATTTATATAAAAATAAATAAATATATATACTAATATTTGGAGGAGACGTTTTACATTTATCGCTTACCACGATCGCGTAATTATACACACTCGTTGCCTTGGGCTTGACTGTCTATTTTTACTACGTATATTAAATATTTATTAAAAGTCATTTTTTTGAATTTTTTTTCTATAATAATATAGGCTAGATGGTAATTTAATCATTATAATATAGTTTTTTTACACGTTTACATTTTACAATTATATTAACAAACGCCACGATTAAGTCAATTTTCAAACTATATACCATATATCAAATATATATATATACATAAGTTCATGTGTCAATTATTAAAAAAACTTATTTTATAATATTAACTTTAGATGTTAGGGATATCGTATAGGATTCTAGATGTTCTAGTATTCTACTCATATTTATTGCGACAATTTGTCGGAAAAGTATAATTTATTATATAATATAATATAAATACAACGAGATATTGTATTATAACTATATTTATTTATCAAATGATTTGTTATTTTAACTTTTTGAAAAAAAAGAATGATTTATTTGACAATAACGTATACCATACCCAGGTATAGAATTTATAGTAAGTATTACGAATTGTACTCCGTAAAACCTGTATCGACCGTTAGCGTCATTTTACTTAACTCCACGATAAAATACATTATTTACTCACTATTAGGTACACGGATATAATATTCAAACCACACAATAAATATTGGCGAAAAGTGATGAAAATAATAATATTATGTGTAATGTATACATTTCCGATATAATATATTATATTCTGTGTCGACTCATTTTTTGCGAGGATCTATACGTATTAGGAAAGCATCGCTCCTATTAGCTACTACGACCGTGCACTAATCAAAATATTTGATTTGTAATATTATTTGGATACTAGACAGACTACCACTGATAATTTTTCTTTTTTATTCACGTCGTTTTTGCTATTAGAGCAGCGCGTGTAAAATTACACGTTATAACTACTCATGAGTTATGAGTCAATAACTATAATAACTTGTAACATATTATAATAAAATAATCCAAGAGACTTAGACTTTTGAATACTCTTGAGTAATAAAATTTATCAATTTCTTACTTTTTAGTGAAAAGCTCAACATTTTACGTCTTCATACTAGGTGCTATACGCCATATTAAACTTAATTCCAAATAGAGTCGTGTACAATGATATTTTTATAGATTTGTAATGTAGACATAGGTGTACTGTGTATAGGCTATGAATATAATAAATATATATTATAAATAATATGTACATGTCTAGTAACTATGATAATAATATTTTAACCATATATAGGTGCCCGTTGAAAATATATTATAATATAGGTTTTGAATTTTTGATTATGTCGATTGAATTTTACGAATGAAATTGCATTATAATTATAATACCGGGTACATGACTTTCGAGATATTTTAATTTGTTCAAAATAAATTATCGCGGAAGTGCAATATTATACATAGTTGATTATTTTATTAAGGGAACTTATCATTATAGTATTGGAGTAAAATATTCTAAATTTTTTATATAAGTTTAATGTAGGAATATAACTCTTTTTTTTATATAAACATTGAAATTAAATAATAAATTATTCGGAAAAAAATTGAATATTTTTTAAACGTTTAAGGACATTGACTGATTCGCGTAAAATGAGTCATGCTGTATAATATTATGCGTTATAGTAATACACAACAATAACAATATTATTTGACGAAAAACTGCAGACTGACTACGAAAAACTATAGAAACGCTTATTTTGTTCGGCATTGCGCAAACTTTTCGCTGCGGATTATTGTTAAACTTTTATTTCGAACTTCATTGTACAACCGCGTCGTGTAGAATATAGTATTAAAATTAAGCACGACACACACACACACACACGTGGCACATATTGCATAATGTTATATTATAACAATTACATCATATTATATCGATATACAAATATATAATAATATAATACGATGTGAACGTATTTCGTGTCAACGGTTCAAAAAGTTACACGTATGACAACAATATTAGACGAAGCGCGCGCGCGAGTAGTACAGGAAAATAGTGCGTTGGTACTTTTAGTACGTATTTTGGCAATTTTCGATTACTTATCTGCAGTCCACCGCGCTATCTCTGAAAGTCGTGTGCGTAGTTTGTATTTTTTTTTATTCCAAAATATAGATAATTGTTATAACTCGTTTGGGCCTTTATCTTCAAACTAACGTCGATGAATGAAAAACCCATTAACAGTCGGCACCGTTCTGTAACATATTATTATCGTCCGTTTTTTATGCGTATTCTTTCAATAAGTACGATTAGGGAAAAAATAGTTTTACTATAATATTATAATGGCGGTAATATGAAATAATTCGGTTTACGAGTAAGGGAGTACCTACAAAGTATTACTTACGATATTATAATTAAATCGCACATTGTATGTACGTTGGCGATAAAAAAAAACCCCTCCCGTTTTGTAATCCTGCAAATGGCCGTTTATCATCGTATATTTTATAAATTGAACCGATCGCCTTGACGATGCCGCCGCGCAAATCGATTTCCGTAAACAAAAGAAACCCGGCAAATAAAGTAAAATCATGAAACAAAAAATTGGCGTGTTGTCTTCAAACGGTCGTGTACCGCCGATCTCGACGAAAACGGGGCGGTAGGGTAGATCGTAATAATAATTAATCACGCGCTCGCGTATAAAATAATATATTACATTTTGATGTTTCGCGGTGCGGTGAATAGTCCACGATGTCATAATTTATCAATTAGAGACCTATCATAGCCGACGAGTACTGTCGTGACGACATCTCGAGTGTGATAATAATAATAATAATGCGTATGCGGAGCCATGTCAAAAACGGGGGCCGCGAGGGGAGAAAAACGGCCTGTATAGGACCCCTATTGATTTAGTTTATTTATTCATTAATTTAATCCTGCGATAGCAAAAAAGTTGACGATTTCACGTTTTTGCCGTACACACTACACACTCTGTATCGGCGGCGACGCGATATTTCACAGTTCCCAATCTTTAGAGTGACAGTAAATAATATAATGACGAATACTACAACGCCTACTTTTCACGTTAGCGATCGCGCTGCCGATGCGTTTTATTCGCAATGACGACGTTATTTTTTTAGTTTTTCATGCTATGCACGTACCGCGTGTGTCGTGTAAAGCGATTCTTTCCGACCCGGGGGGCTCGCCCATGCGTGCGCGGAGGAGGGACGTTAGCAAATCTCAACGGTCGAGGCGCGATCATCTCACAAATCTAATAAAATTAACCTACACCTATCTAATAATAATCCGTGTCGTACGGGTATTTTCAAATCCTATAACGTCAATGTCGATCGATAACCAATCGGTCCCGACAAAGAGCGTATCATTACTATTATTATTATTGTTGTTGATGTTGTACGATGTTGCGGGTAATTATAAAATATCGTGTTGTACACGAGTCTTAACGACCAATAAACCGGCCCCGTAAATCACCGTACGTGGTTATTATTATTTATTTTTGTAATCGTTTTTACGATAATGTCATACGTACACCTATAAATCGCGCGTATGCGTCCAGCTGCAGCGGTTGTCACAGAGGAAGTAACCGCACACGTTTATCCCTATCGTAGTAGTGTCACCCATTCGCGGCCGTTAATTCGTTGTCGTATTAATAATAATATATAATAAAGGTACCTACCCGCGATGTGGGTTTGGCGATTTGATGTGATATACGATCGATGTATATTATTACGTATTACATAACCGGTGGCCAACATCCGGAATGTTTCGATATCGCCGTCGAAGCAGACATTTTTCCTCCCGAAACGTACCTAATGAAACGTTTCAATTTGAAACACACAAAATGAAAAACAATAAAATCGTTCAGAAAAAAAAATCATCCCCCCCAGGCAAAGTGCATAATAATAATATCGTATTGGAACGGGTTCGCGGTGGTGGTGGCGACGTTGGCGGGGTGTTTTGCCGTGATGGTGCAGCAGTGTTGCGACTCGAGTTTTTACCGATGTTTTTCGAAGAACCGACAATAAAACTTAGCGTATTTTAGGTGTGTAAATAATAATATATACATATTAGCCGAGCGTGCGAGTACATAAATATTATAATTTTACATTGTGTATTAATAATAATTAATAATATATATATTATATTATATAGCATAGGTATACGCAATTTATTATTGCTGATATAATAATAATAATAATAATAATAATAATATTTAATTACCGATGTATAATTATTATTATATTAATAATATTGATGTTGTGTTGCTTGCGTTGTAATTTTAAGATTTTTTGGTTGTTTTTTTTTTCATATTTAATTGTGACTTACGGGAAATAACTATTTATAGAGAACAAGAGGGAATATTCGACGAACGCGTCGAGAAAAAAAAATAATAAAATCGAAAAAAAATTACAATTACAATAATCCGCGGTGTATCGAAAAGGATATTTCATCAGATCCTTATAACGTATAAACAACACGCGCGTAATGCCTTTATATAAGTTATTACAATAAAATTAGTGTTGATCGTAATGTGATTCAGTGTAATGAAAATAATTAAAATTAATATATACATAGATAGATAGATACATATTATTATATTATAATAACTTGTGCGCCCTTACCTCCCACCCCCAAATCGAGTTTTCGGGAGATGTTCTTTTCAAAAGTTCGTTGAAACTTTTTGGTCGACTTATTCCTCATTTCTTTTTGTGATTTTCAATTCTTTTTGATTTCGTATAATACGCATAATATATAATAATATAGACTAATTTTCAATCTCCTGCAATGAGATATTCTAAATTAACATATCGGTTATTAGCAAACATATATTATAGGTGTATTACATGATACTATTATATTATATATCTGTATAGCGGGGTAATTATTGTATGATATTACGGGGATTTTTTTTTTTTTTTTGTAAACATAAATCTGAAAGACTTTGATATACAGCAATATAACATAATAATAATAATAATAATAATAATAATATTATATGTATACAGAACCGGCGCGCGGGCCCGTCGTGTAGCGCACGGCAATAACACAGTACAATACTTTAATATTGTAATCCATCATCGTGATTTATAATATTATAATAAATCGTAGGCGATGTAATATTATTGCGTGCAATACCCTCGCCGCGAATACGGTAGGCGCACGATTGTCGGACTCGGCGGTTGACGTTTTATTTTTATTTAAAAAAACCGTAAATATTTATTCGCCGTTCGTATAAAAAACACGGAATTCTATTTCGTCAAACACCTTTTTCCTTCTTTGTTATTTATTTATTTATTTTTTTTCCGTTAATATCGTCGTCGTATAACGCGCGACACGACCACAGTAAGACACCGTCGTGTACATGCGTACCGCGTACGTGTACCTATATGCATAAATTATTATAAACACGCGTAACTCGGCTCGTTCGATCGACGACGTACGCGATTTTTGGTCGCAGCACCTGTGCGGCGCGATCGCCGTAATAACAATAAATATAATATACAAATACAATAACGATAAAACAAAAATTAATAACAAACGTATATAATAGAGGTGTATAATAGTAACCCCTCCTGCGACCAGATTTATCATTTTTGCGGACGTCAAAATTATTATGGTAAAATGAATATTATATACCGAGTACAATATATTATGATAATATTCTAATAGTAATAATAGTAAGTAAAAGAATATTAATAAAATTTAATATCGTCATGCCCACGGTTACCATACACACACTCCACCACACCGCGAAACTTCGTACCCGCCACGTTGTTATTATTATTATTATTATTATTATTTATATGTTTACTGTTCATGAATTGCGATATGTATTTTTTTTTTTCAAAAATGGGTCGGCCGACAATACGGTATTGTATAATATGTGTTTTTCGGTCACGTACTACCTTCAACTGAATAGAAGAGCTTCATATAGCGTGTGACTTGTTAGAATTATTATTAATAACATAATATGTGTAGATTTTAATATTATAATAATATCATATTATACTATCTATAAATTGTACATATTATACACACATATAGTGCCTAGACCTTACCACTGTGCCTCGATTTTAGCAACATAGATTCTATTTTTTCATTAATTTCAACGTGATACTGCGCACATATTGCGTAATCGTCATAATAACAAATTTAATGATTAACATACTTGTTAAAATACTTTTTTAAATTATTTCACTTGGGTATTTGAATATACCTACTTGGAATTATTAACTTATCATTAGCGTTATTCTACTTCTACGTTTTGTAAGTATACCTATGATGATATTCTGTAGAATTTCTTGATGCTAAATGCGTTAAATCCTCGCGAGTTTAATATTTAACATATTTATTTGTATTTAATATTTTTAAATATAAAACATAAAAACGTGGATTTGAAATGCTTTATTCTAAAAGTAGTTGAAATGTACTTGAAATAAAAATAAAAAGTATTTGAAACTTAACAAGTATGATAATTAATAATCTAACTATACACTCACATTGTAATGTTGTAGATACGGTGTAAGGTACCTATTACCTAATTTTTGAAAAGTGTTATCACATTTTTATTGTGAATACCAGAGTATGCATAGCAATATTATTATTATATACCTAGGTAGGTTTTTTTTAAGAAACCTTTTTTTTTATTGTGCTAGTTTAGTTTTTTAAATTAACAAACTTATTATAACTGCACTCTTGCTGGTTTGAGGTAGTCGTTCAAATCTTCAAGATATTATTATATTAATATAGTTTGACGTATGTACAAATACAATTACTAATTAATACGTATAAAATAATATTATGTTCACGTGTTTCATGATAATAGTACTATCGAAATTATTGATGTTGTACTTTTGGAATGACTTATTCAATCAAACAACTATTATTATGGTTATTATTATTATAAGAATCCTTTTGTCATATATTTGTTCTTGTATTTTCAATATTTTCAACTGTTAGACAGTTAAGTTTGATATATTACGTTTTGACATTTTGTATAATATTGATTTTTTTGTTAAAATAAAGTAAAAATAAAAAAAAAATTGACACAAATTTCAACAAATGAGTATTGAATTTTATTACCCTATAAAAAACGGTGTGTCTAATTTACACTATAGTAACAGGTTTTAGATTGAAAATTAGATATATATATATTTTTTTTACAGGCATCGCTTTAACTATTATTACACAAATACTGTGTGTGTTTACTTAGTAGAAGTTCTTGTACGTTTATTCCATGAAAAGTTGTTTGCATAAGACTTTGATCTTATTGGCCTAGTCTTGGACTCAGCTTCCAAGTACCATTTCCATCCGTTTTTCTCACAAAAATTGATGGCATCAGCTTTTTCGACAAACTCAATCTTCATGTTTGACAACGGATCACCGCTAAAAATATAACCCATCTCATTATGTTTGTGTATTAATAATATTATAATGAAAAAATTTACTTACGTCGATGTCCAACCCATTAATGGATTTTCCCAACGTTCTCTGTTATCAAATTCCATCACCCAATTATGAGTATTGTCGGTACCAGATTGCATGACATTTTTGGTAGCTTTACTGATTTTTACTAGACGAGTTTTAACATGTTCTTCAGGTACACCGGTAACAGAACTCAAATCTACCTAAATAATAAGAAAATTCAAAAAATGACAAACATGTGATGTTGAATATTTTACTCAGAACCTAAAATTTAAAATTAATTATTTTTAGCCCATACAAACTATTATTACTAAAATGAGACACAAGAAAATTAAATAATTTAAAATACAAATAATACTTTACGACAAAACTGATATATATTTTTTTTAAATAATTAAACATAATTAGAATATGATACTTGATACATATATTTTACATTAAAAGTAATAGTTTATGTTTAATTAAAATCTTAAAATTATAGCTTTTTAATATTTATACGTGAACAAATATTATGTCACTGACAAAAGATTAAGAGGACGTCTCTCACCGGCATGTGTTGTCTCCGTCTTACACACGTACGACATAGTAAATTTTTGTTCACCAGTTTCAATAGTGTGCTTTTAGTTTTAATATTAGAGTGAATTGACCTACTATAAAACTTTTAGATAAGAACATTATCTGTGTTCTATCATTGGTTTTTTACGATATTTTAATTTCTAAGTGAATTATGATCATTTTCAAATATGTATTTAATAATTTCACACTCATAACTAACCTAAAAATTAAAATATCGTAAAAAGCCAACGAGAGAATACAGAGAATGATCTTACCTACAAGTTTGATAATAGATCAATTCACTCTAATATTAAAACTAAAAGCACACTATTGAAACTGGTGAACGAAAATTTACTATGTAGTACGTGTGTAAGACGGAGACAACACAAACAAGTGAGACATCCTATTACTAATAGGCTATTAGGATTATTAGATTTATACAACTTGTGTTCTAAAAAAATGAAAGTTAAGCATTTCATAAATTCAATAGTTAATTTACAAGTTAAATATAGCATAGGGAATACAATAAAAATTATCTACATCCATTGTATATTAAAGGTTGATAATAATTGTATGTTATAAACAATTTATTTTATTTATTTTATACTATAATCTGCAGTATTCCACGTATTTCTACATCAATTTAATTAAAATTATTAAGATTATTATTTATTCCAATAATTATAAGAACAAGAACCTAATTATATAAAATTATTATTCTATTTAAGTTTTAGTTTATAGGAAATATATTTAAAAATGTTATATTTTAACCTAAGCAAATCATTAAATATATATACTATATAGGTATATACTAAGAATTAATAAATGCATTTTTCAAAACATATTACTTATAACAGTTTTTTTATTTATGATTGTTTTAGTAGAACCGATATAATATAATCAATATTACTCATATTTTGTTTAACAAATTATTAGATCAATAGATATTGATACTTATACAAAGTTAAAGATGCAACTAGGTTTAAGACAAAACTGCTAGCATGGATACAAATTACCTAAGACTTCATACAAAACTTAGTTATTTAGTAATACTTACTTAATGATTATAATTTAAAAACCATAAATATAATACACCATTTTGATTTAAGTACATTAAAATCAATTTCGAAAAAATTATTAAATAAAAATATTAAGTTCATCAAGATAAAATATATTTTTTAGTTTCTAAAACAATAATTTGAAAATAATAATAGCAGACTAATTTATATCTTAATTGCAATGTGCTTTTGTTTCAACCTAGGTTTATTATTATTATATAGTTTTATGTATGGTAGAATACTATTATCAATGAATTGGATTTTTGATAAATCCTTATAAAAAAGCGATATTTATCAAAATTAAAATTTCGTAATATTTTAAGAGAAATTTCAAATGTTTTTCTAATTCAGTTTTCACACTAATAATATATTATAAATATCTACTGGATTAATATTAAAATACATTTATGAGAACAAATTATTTTTTCAAAAAATACTTAATAATAATAATAATAATGGTTGATCAAAGTTTATGTATTTAGTCTTAAAAATTGAATTTATCAGATTTTAGTTAAAATAAACCTTAAAAGAAAATTAATAATACTTTATTCTATACATTAATTAAGATTTAATTTGAAAATCAATTTAAAAAAAAAAATTAACATGAATTTAACTTACTTTTCAGTAATTTTTAACTGCACCTCAAAGAAGTTTTGTTACCTATTCAGTTATGACTTATAACTAATACATAATAAATTTACTTACAAATGTTTTTTTTTTTTAAATAAAATTATTTAATACAACCAAATAAAAATTATTTTAGTTTAACTAATATCATCATTGATTATAAATTCTTACTATAATATTCAAAATAAACAAAAGTTACTGTTAATAATAACCATCAAGATGGAGAAAATGTAATTAGTATAATTATTATAATTTGATAAAATATTTGATTTTGATGTAAAATCTAATAAAACTAACAATATTTTTGAAATATACAGATAAATATATATTTTATAAAAATTTTCCATGTGCATTTAGTAAGTTACCTAACAGTTTTAGGTTAATGATCTTATATAATATAATTAAATATAAAATACCTTATAATAACAATAATTTTAATTGCATGTTTAATTGTGAATAATAATAAGCAATAATATTATTAATATGGAAATTTTAATTCATGTAATAATAAACAAAAATATATAGAATTTCCACAAAACAGACATTATTAAATTATTGATGTTTTAAGACAGGCATCTTTTTGATTTATGACAAATTATTAATTAAATTTTTATCACAATAAGAACATTAAATATTAGTAAAATTTATAAAGTATAGTTATAATATTCTAGAAGACATAAATTAGTATTATATAAATTAGTTTAAAATGATTTAACACTAACACAATACTGTGGGCACCCCTATGATTTAGGTTAACGTGTATGTATGTTGTCAACAAAAAATCTTATTAAGATAATAAAGATTAGCAAACCTGTTATTGGTCTTTCCAATTATTTAAGCACTAGCCATTATTATTATATAGTTTTGTCAACTTAGTAGAAGGTAAAGCAGCACAGGTGTCCTGAGTGAGTACATACTACATAATATACAATTTTAAATTTTATAACTTTATAATATTTTAGTTTTAAATATTCTATCTCAATTATTTTATAATTAATTCGCTGTTTTCTTGCCAAACATTATTCTATACTGTCCCAGGGATAAATAAAACTGATATGCCCACCTGCAGCGGATAGTACAAAGCAACTTTTTTCTTACCAATTACAAGCAGAAATAAACAAATATGCAGTTATAGTTTTAATATTATTAACAGTGAGTAAACCTATTTTTTGTTTTTCAAGTTTCAGCTAAACCTTGCCTTCGGCACTGCTTTTTATAGTTTTATAATACATAATAGCTATTATCTGTCACTTCAATTCTAATACTCTAACAACCTGTGTGAAATCCAAAATAATATGTGTGTAAAATTTGGTCTATTATAATCAATCACTTATTTTGCTTCTGCTAAAATATTTTTAATTGTCTTTTGTCAAAATTTATTGAATATTGTTTTATTAGATAAACGTCAACCATAAACTTTACCACTTATATAATATAACTATTATTTAATTTTATATTTATATAGAATAGCTTTATTAACCATAATTTAACACAGATTATTAATTATTATAATGTAATAAAAAAAACTAATATTCTATCATAATAACTATTTTATTATCTGTAACCAATAGCAACTATATAAATAAACAAAAAAAATTAAATTTTCATTAGCTGAAATTAAGTTCATGTGTGAACCACCACCCTATATGGGTTAAAAAAACCCATGTCAAATAATTTATTGATATTATTTTAACTGAAACGGTTCAGTAATTTTAAAGTAAATAAAAAACATTTAATTTTAAATTTCAAGATATAACATAAGTCAACATTTATAAATCAAATTTTTAATAAATTATAATTTATATTTTGAAATATGTATTTCTATTTTTTCTAACAGGATAAAAATTATACTTCTCTGGGAATAAATTTTGTTTTTTATAAGGTTGATAATTTTAAAATATACTTAAGTATTAAAAATTTAAAACAATAATTTTATTTAATATTATAGTTATATGCTACCAACATTAAAATTATTCCTAAATTGATATTTTATTTTATTTATACATAGGATTTTTACACATTTATATTTAAACCAACAATGTAATCAACATTTTAAATATTTTTTAAATTAAATTTAGCAACTAGCTATATGTTAAAGATAAATTTTTTTTGTTTCTATAACTAGAATTATACTGGTTTTACATCGGTAAGTGCATCATAAGCTTTGTAGATAAACATTAAAGGAAAGTAATTGTCAATCAACCCAGGCCCAAAGACGACGAGCTACAAATATTTCTAGTGGGTCGCTTAAAATATAGGCTTGATTTTAGTAGTCCTAATTTTATTTTTATAGGGATAACAATGATTAATTAATACAAACATTATAAGTAGAAAATAAAATCAAATTGAATTATTAAACCATACAGTAGCTGTAATTAAATGTTAGAAATCTTAAAACTCGGTAGGCTGGTACCATGGTGCTAGATCGACCAATGAAGAACCAATGTAATCCAAAATTAAGATATTTTTGTTGTTGTGCTTCAATATGCACATAAAAACCCAAGTACTCAATCGCTGGATGGCTTAGTTAATAAATTAATAAATTATGCATGTACCGATTTTAAATTCTATCATATTTTATATAACTTTGAGTGACATACTTTGTTATCGACTTCGATATAATTCTGAACACTTGTGTTGGCCGTCTTTCCAATGACATTATTAGTGTCCAGTAAGAGTGATTCTTTTTTGACATAAACTTGTTCTAATCCCTTGTCTTCTTTGGCCGATCGGACAGCGCCAGTGAACAACCCTCTCGTAGCCCTTTATTACAAACGCATAATTCTATGTAAAACTCAATTGGTAACACAAAATGTTCTAAAATACTTATTTCAGTCAAGTGTATATAATATATACATACCATAAACTCATACACATAAAATGTGAATTACTACTTACGTCGTCGATGACGGCACGATCGCATTTCTGATTACTTTACTTGCGGATCGATTGAATAAATTGAAAGCCATATTGTGTGTTGGTCGATTATTATTTTTTTCTTATTGTCTTATTAAAAGGTCGCGAAAAATAAAAAAATAAAATCTTGTAATTCTCGCAGCCAAAATTTTCTATCCGTGTCCGTAGTCCGTACTACCTGATAGCGATTGTAATATATTATCGCAATCTGTGTGATTGGCGAACACTGATAGTGCGGCGCCCGAGATAAGGCTACCTGTTTACCAATTACCAAATTTTGCAGGTTATAAATATCACGCGCGCAGATTTTCAAACACAACGATTCTACCATGACCGATACCGATCCGGACGCGGATGCTTATTTTTCGAGCTATGGCGACCTGGAGGTAAATTTAAACCACCGCCGACGGTCCCGCGTAGATTATTGGAATGTTCTCAATGAATGTCGTGTGCGTTTCAGGTCCATAAATTAATGATACAGGACTCGGCTAGGACCGAGACATACAAAAATGCTATCCTATCTAGCCGCTCGGTGTTCGAGGGTAAAATCGTGTTGGACGTGGGAGCGGGCACCGGGATACTGTCCATATTCTGCGCCCAGGCAGGAGCGACTAAGGTATTCGCGGTCGAAGCCAGCAAGACGGCCGAGATTGCCCGACAGCTAGTGGCCGAGAACCATTTTTCAGATACCATCGAAGTGTGTACATATACGTTAAATAATAATATCATAGTAATATATTAATTGTGTTATGACTGTTATGAGTAATAAATATCGAGACTGCGCTTCCGGGCCGCGTAATACGATGCTAAAGACTGTTCTAATCACATTTCCGTTTACAGGTGGTCTACGGCAAAGTAGAGGACGTCACTCTGCCCTATCAGGTGGATATTATCGTTTCTGAATGGATGGGATTTTACATGTTGCACGAGAGCATGTTGGACAGTGTTATCGTGGCGCGAGACAAGTTCTTAAAACCAGATGGCCTGATGTTCCCGTCTCATTGTACACTCTATGCGTCTCCGTGTGCATTACCAGATCTCTATTCGGAGTGGGACAGTGTCTATGGTGTTAAAATGAGATCATTCGCACAAGCCCTACGTAGTTTATACCTGAATAGACCAAAAATTATGAGTGTTCAAGTCGAGAATATGCTTGCTCATAATGTCAGTCCCATTATAGAATTGAACCTTAAGAATTGTCAACCACAACAACTTGACAATATCGCAGCACAACGATACTTAACCATTGTCGAGAAGAGTGGAATTTACCAGGGAGTGTGTTTTTGGTTCGATGTACAATTCCCAACTACCGGTACCACCCTGAGCACTTCGCCTTCATCGCCAATAACACATTGGAAACAGACCATCATAGTACTGCCGACACAAATAGAAGTAGAAGAAGGTGATGCTGTAATGTTCAATGTACAATTCAATCGCAATAGTCCAAACTCAAGGCATTACAGTATCAACCTAGAAATGTTAGACTCTTTACATGAGACACATCCAAACCCATGTGATTGCAATCAAACAAAATGTAAAATTATCAAAACATTTTTATCTGTTACAAAAAATATTTCAGACGATGAGGATTCAAGTATTGATGACCAAAATGAGGACATATCATAATTTATGGTATTCAATGTTCATAATTTTTTAATGATTTATTATGACAATATGCATATTAAAATTGACTGTTAGTTAAGTATAAGCAATATTTATTACGTAATTTACCAAAAAAAGAAAAATTAATTATAACTTATAAAAAATAACTGATAGGTATAAACTTTGTTAATATTTTTGTCCAAGTGCTTTCTAAGTAAATTTTAATGAATAAAAATGTTTTTTTTTCTGATTTTAAATAATATGCTGCATCATAGATAAATACTTTTTTGGTAACCTTGGGTATTGCTGATCCATAACTTAAGAATATATTCCTTCAAAAAATATTCATCATGCTCATTTATTTTTCTTTCTTCATACCTATTTCCATTTGAAATCTTTCTATAAAAAAAATAAATTAATAAGTAACAATGATAACAATTAATCAAATAGTATTAATTTATATTCTTTAAAATTATTATTAATGCCTTCTATAAAATTATAAAAAGTTACTTTATTTAATATATACATAATAATAATATACATATATATCAATATAATATTTAAAAGTATTTTGACTAAAATAAACCATAATGACAGCATTACTATTATAAAAAAATTTTTGTTTGACATTATTTGATAAATAGTATATTAATATATTAGAAATTTGTCATTTTTTTTCTTTTTAAATTATAAGAAATATAAATTATTCATGTATAATATGCATTTAATTCAAAACATTAATATAATTAACTTTAAATAATCTTAATAAATTTAAAGTGTTTTACAATTAAGATAAAATCACAATTATTAACTAGACTTGGAGAAAATAAATTTAAGCATAAACTCTGATGTTATTTTATTAGCTATGCTAACCTGTAAATTCTCATTGATATAAAAAATTCATTAATTTAAATTATTACTTAGGTAAAAGTGTAATGTTCTTATTATATTATGTAAAAAAGAATATATTTATTTAAATTTAGGACTAATTTTTTCTTAATTTACCGCTTAATGATACCATTTATACACATATTTATAGAAACATAAATTAATAAATATTTAAGAATAATTTAAAAACAAACTATTTGAAAATAAGAAATACATTCTTAGAATAATGTGAGCAATAGATATATGAAAATGTTATTTTGGAGTTAAATATTTTAAATATTTCAAATATAGAGTAGATACTAATCATCTTGACAATATATAAAATTAAATGTTTTAATAAGCAATAATAATTAAGTTTAAAATAACATTTTAATAATTTAAACTGTTACTTATCCAACAGATATTTTATAAAAATAATTTTCTTGATTTAATATTCTATTATGAAAAATATTTAAATATTGTTTTCTTTATCCTTTAAATTATTTTTATTATTATTATAAATTCACCTTAAACTTAAAATTTAATCTTTAATTATATTGAAATGTTATTACTTATTAATAAAACCTGTATACTATTACTATTTTTTTAGTTGACTGTGTAATGATCCCAATACTTTGTAATACTCGTGAAAATTTTGATTAATCTACCTCTTTCAGATTTATAAGTAAAAAAGAATTTTTTAAGTTAATATTATATATAACTAACTAAGTACAGTAAAAAATTTAACTTAAAGTTTTGTATAAGACATAACCATATACATTTTTACTTTTTCAACTGTCAAATAAAAATTACTACAATAAGATTTAATAGTGAACAAATTTAGAGAAATAAAAAGTATATTTCTGAAATCATTTTTTAGATAGGTTAATTGTTATTATTATTAATTGTGTTATTGCATTTAGCAAACAGATAAACAGCCAGCTACTGATAAATTAAAGAATTAAATTAATATTATTATTCTAATTTCAGCCACAAATGTTTACTATCTTTATCTTCTGTTTAATAATTGATAAATTTCAAGAATAAGTATTAGTATCCAATATTTAGTTTTCAAATTAATACTTACAAAAAAAAAATGCATAGTATGTGTGTAAAATAAATATTTAATTATTATTGGTAGAAGATACCAACTTAATTTGTTAAAAAAATGTGAGATATTTGTTTGGGAAAGTACACCACAAAAACTATAGGTATAAATCGATGTCATTTCATCAAATCCTTATTTATAATTTTTGATTTATTAAATGTTAACTGTTTTTACATTTTTGTGCTACTTTCATAAGATAAAAATTAATTTTAAAGCTATCTCTAATTAATAATATGTATAATACTTTTAGCAACATTTTTTTAATCTTAACTATAAAAATTTTTTAAAAAAATGATTAAAGCATAAAAGCTGTCCTTAATATTTTAATCCAATATATTATTATGTTTTAATTTATGATTTATAATATATTATATATAAATATATAATAATAAATTATTTAATTTTTTGACTAATACATCAGAAATATACATATATTTTAGTTCATTCACTTACTATATATATACTTGGACATATACCTACTAAACAATGTAGGTACTTTAGTTATCCATTCCTTTAAATCTAAATTTCTTGATACTTTCGTATTTATTCTGTTGTATCTAGTAGATTATGCACCATGCAGTTAGTTTGATATAGGTACTCAGGTAATTAATTA
Source organism: Schizaphis graminum (assembly GCA_020882235.1). Taxonomy (NCBI): domain Eukaryota; kingdom Metazoa; phylum Arthropoda; class Insecta; order Hemiptera; family Aphididae; genus Schizaphis; species Schizaphis graminum. The sequence continues at coordinate 55,592,785 of CM037032.1, forward strand.
TCATCTGATGACATGATGTGTATATTATATCCATGTTGTTTCTTCCTAAATTAAAATCAAAAAATTATTTATAATAAAAATTGAACTTAACAACACATTATTATGACACTTACATCGCAGTGCTACTCACAGATCAAACCTATTTCTTCTCTTCTTCGAGTACTGCTTCAGTGAAACTATGAAACCTCATAACCTCTTTGGTTCTGGATTTCTTTAATCGAAACACAACACGCGTGTTTTTGAGCCATGATAATTACTTCTCGTGCGCCTGAAATAGATTTTTAGTCGGTGGAGCGTCGGGTAAGCGCCATCATGTTACACTCAGCGATCAGTATTCGTGTCTTAATCATGTAGGACCTGATGACGACGAGAGGTTAGCGGTAAACAACGCATTACACATGCATCAACGATCTACCTACACCAAACAAACAAACGGCGATGGCGATTATTCGGGGTAAAAACGTCGGTAACCGAAAATATCATACTTGTAATATTATACAGGCCAATGTTGAGTTGAGCTGAAAGTCCAAAAGCGTGAAAAAACCTGGGAAATTGGTAAGATGAAATCTTATTGGAATTTTCTCAACAGCGACTGAGGACGTCCATCACGGCGTGGTGAACGGCGGTCTGGACTGCTAACGAACACTATACTGCTGTAGTATTACCTACAGTAAATCTGCAACTATTCAGTATTGTTCGATCTCATGCGCACCACACGGGTCTCCGAACGAAAATAATCGAATAATGGCAGACATGTTGAGCTTGTGGGGTGGTCGTTGCGTGGATCATTTCCCGGTACTCGGTGGTGTACAGGTAGTTGGTGGGGCGCGAGGGGGGAGTTGCAGACAAAACCACCCGCCGCCGAGTTTACCTATGAAGAGGGTCGATCGGGTCGGGATCTCATTCACAGTCCAGCGAGTGCTTTCTATTATAAATAATGATGAAAACTGAAAAGGTCAGTGAAGTGGATATAGTCGGACGGCTTCCCGGTCGTCTTTTGTCGTCGTCGTCGTTGTAGTACAGCTCGTCAATAATAAAGGTATCACAAATTTCGGTAGGTACCTATGTACAAAAAAACTGTTGGACCGACGCTGAACGACGGGATGATGTGTAATTACCTATTATATATATTATATTATATATATATATCATTTTAAAGACTGGTAGGGATAATAATGTAGGTAGATCCTGATTTACGCATGTACACGCGTGGTTAATGTACCTATATAGATATAATATAATATGTGACATCTGAAATGTTTGTATTTGTGTATATTGATCGGCATTAGTGCTGCAAAAAAATAACCATCATAAAAATTTTTGCAAAATTGCATATTTAGTATATCAAAAAAAAAAATTTTTTTATATGATACATTAACATTAAAATATTTATATTAATATATTTAAAAAAATATATATAGTCAACATTAAGTCTATATAGTATTGTTATTTGAATTGCATACTATTATTAAATTAGAAATTTTGAAATATACTTATTAATTACTAATTTTTATAATTATAATATTGTTATTAATGTTACATATAATCACATTATATATATCAACTCGTTTTGATATTCTCAATGCTGTTTTTCTGTATTCTAATTTTATAATTTATAATTTATACTTCTAATATTTTAATAATGTAAAATTTTTTTTGTACTATTAGTTAAATATCACAAGATATTATTGTATTAATAGTTTAACACTATTAACCCGTTTAGAATGAATATTTAAAAAATACACACTACCTACGACTACAGTACAAAACACACAACAGAACATAATCAATTATAGGTACTTATTTCTAATTTCTATATTATCATAAATCATAATTATAAGTACCTCACTAGTCACTACCTCTCCTACTTATTTTAGTTAAAATAATATCATATATTTATACATCAGTTTAGATACTATTGTAATTTGTAAAAAATATTGACTATTTTTAATCGTAAAATATAATTTTTATTATACTTTAATTTTTTCAATAGGTCTAAATGTACAGGACAAAATTACATTTAATAATTTCGTGTTGGCTTTATTCGTTCCAAAATTAAGATTACGTTTTTGTCGTTAGTTTAATATTTATATAAATAGCCAATAGATAAGTTTAATAATATAATTTACCAATGCTAAATAATAACCATAAGATTAATAGTTTGGATGTAACCATTATTGTACCTAACCTTAATTGTATATTTTATTTCTATATAATTACGAGTATTTCTTTTATTATCACACGTTTTTTAATAATTTTTAAAATGTTAAATCTTTTTTAACGCGTACTAAATAATCTTATTTTGTATATTTTTGAATTTTTATGTGCACACTCGACAATATTTGTTGTAACAGGCCCTAATTATATCTAAGTATATCATTTTAAAAAATTAAAAATAAGTTAAAACGATCTCTCTGTGATTAAAACATAAATGTATTGAACTAAACAAAAAGCGGGTAAGTGAGTATCGCTCTGCTGTACATTAGGGGGTGGGGTGGACCTCGGACTATGGTAGGTTAAATTTGAATGCAATGATAGGTATCATTGTATACGAAAAACGATTCTGAACGGAGATGATTTGTCAGTCCAGGATATATTATATTTAAATATTATCATATATTCTATTTTGAAACTAATTCAAACATTTAAGTAAAAGTTTCAAGATCTTACGTTTAGTAATTTATTAAAAATAACAAAAATCGAAAATTATTTATTAGTAAAACGTGATTTTACACGTCGTGTATTTTTGATTTCAAATTAAAATTAAAACTTTAAACACTCGTAAATTTTTTTAAATTGAACAATCCTCAAACTTTTTTATAATTATTCTAAGCTTAACTTATGGACAGCATAGTATTAAATTTTCAATTCTTAGCTTTTGATAGAAAAATATTTATAAATTTTTAACTACCAAATAGTGAAAAATATTCATGATTTTGACGAATTTTTGTCATTATTTGAACTTCAAATGCTAATAAAAAAAAATTGTGCCTATGTATTTTTATAATTTTTGAATGAGAGTTAGAACAAGTTATGTAGACCCTTCAATTAAATTTTCAAGTAATTTGTCCCAGCTAAATTTTTTTTATCAACATTTATAAAAAAAAAATAAAAAAAAATTGAAAATTTCAATTGTCTATTAATAGCTCAAAAAAAGTCAAAATGTTTTGAAAATCAAATCACGTAAAGAAAATAGCAATCTAAATAACTGGTAAAATTTTCAAGTATTTACGACTTATACTGTTTGAATAACAACAAATATCAAAAATCGTTTGAGGCTAAACCGTTATTTAACGCGGTTTTGTAAAAATTTAAATTTCAATCACTCATAAAAATTTTTTGTTTTAGTCCGGCAGAGTTTTTTTTGCAGATAGTAGAAGAAAATTTTATGCAGAACCTTGTACCAAATTTTCAAATCTTAGTTATAAAAGGAAAAATTTTTACGATTTTTTAACCACAAAATTACTTGCCAATTTTCGCAATTTTGACATATTTCGTATAAATTCGAACTTTAAGCACTTATAAAAAAAAATTGTGACTAACGATTTCGGATTTTTTTTTATAACTTTAAGAACAACTTATAAGAAACCTTGTATTAAATTTTCAAGATTTTCTGGCCGGCCAAAAAATTTTTATCGTTATTTTAAAAAAAAATACTTAAAAAAATTGAAAATTTCAACTGTCTATAAATAACTCAAAAAAAGTCAAAATTCTTTGAAAATTTAACTGTGTATGGAGAACGCTAATATAAATATTTTGTGAAAATTTCAAGTGTTTACATCGATTAGTTTTTGAGTTATAGCAAAATAAATAATTCGATTTTGTCGAAAACTGGTTTTGCGTAAAAATTCCCGTTTTTCTGTCATTTTTTTTTTGTTTTTCTCGATTTTTTTGAAAACTGTTGGAAAATGTTTACTTTTCACCTCTATAATGCACCAAGGATATTCACTTTGCCATCGGAAACCACCCCCAAAGTTTGAAATTGAAGCATTATTTCGACTAGTTATGCTGTACACAGACACAAAAACAAAAAAACAAAAAAAAAAACACATCATTGTAAAATCAATACATTCATCACTCCGTTCAGAATCTAAAATAACAATAAAATTGTGTAAAGGTAAACTATTCGTATTTATAAATTAAAATAGCTGATACTTTTGATAGAAAGTATATAATATTTCAACAAGACTGTATTAACTATAGTAACTAATAACTATACACAAGACTACAGGAGTAAAGTTAAACTTTATTATAGAATGATTACTATATAGTACGTACTACGTGAATCACTAGACCTTTTTGTGTGATTTTTATCAAATATTTATACTGCAGCTAATAAAATATTCTGCTCGTTTCTCGATTAAAAAATAAAAAAATTTCTCTCAATTTCAACTTCTCCTATATATGTATTAATAATCTTTTTTTTTCAAATAACATCATCCTAATTAAATAGGTTTTTTTAAATTTTAATTATAAATATTTTTAGTTACACAATCTATTCAATAGGTAGAACAATAAGTGAATGTGACGAGAGAACAAAAAAATGTCTTACAAAATGAAGAAACCTCCTTGCAATGGAAAATGTTCTATGTAGTTTTAAAATTTCGAAATTAATTTGTTATATAATATATAAATAATTTTTTTTATTGTGGTTATAACAACTAGCCAAGTGTCTAGTATCTTGACATCTTGTATCGCGATACTCCAAAGCAAAGTATCTTATATCTAGTATCTCGATACTGCTTTTTGAGTATCTTGCCCAACCCTGGTTATAAGGTATGATACTATGATGATTCTTGTAAATATTGATTAAATTAAAAAAATATAATGAAATACATATGAAAATAATTTTAAATATATTATATAAAATTAAAATTAAATATAGGTTTGTTTTATGATTAGCTAAACAATTTAGCATGAAAATTCAGTTAAGAATTTAAGACATTCATTATGTCTTAGTATCATTCATCCACGTTAAACAATGGTTCACCGAGCGTCTGGAAATCAAAGAAATAAAAAAAATATATATCTATTACTTTGACTGTACAGTACTATTCACTATTATGTTTAAAATATATCTCGTTTAAATCGTTTAATACTTGTAGATCTCCGGTCGAATATCTTTGTTCTAAGCGTTTCCTCATTGCTAGATAAAATCGATAACACTAAAATAATTATTTTTTTGAAATTATTTTATTATGTCATCATTTATACTAATTCGTACAAATGTATAATATTAAAATTAATATAAATATAATAATTATAAATTAAAAAATTAATTTTTTTCGTTTAATTATTCAATTATCCGTCGCTCTCTTAGTTCCGTTTAAAACGGTTAATCGTGGTTTATACTACTATAATATACCTAAATATTTTTCACGGTGTATAAGGTTTCTATTACAATTGTCAAAAATGATCGAATTCTAACTTTATATCAAATAGGTAATATTGTAATCATAAAAATAATTAAATAATAAAAACTTTAGATTATATACATTTTATTTGGGAAATTAATAACAGGCGATATCAAAATGGTTTTTGACCATTGTAGTTGGTATGAGTAGAATTCGGGTAACACTTAGGTACAGTAGGTATATATTTAAGATATTATAGTATTTATTATTATCACGTTTTAAGTACATATTTTCGTATACTTTTACGTTCCTTTACTTTATACGCATTTTCGAACAATTGTATTGGTATTGGTCGATTTGTCAAGCACATACCACGTCACACATGCTATAAACAGGGACGAACCCATGGGGGGGTGTCACACCTCCCCACTCGGTAATATTTGATTTTCAGCCGGCATAATAGAAATTATTTTCATCTGAATTAAACCAAATTGTTTTAAAACGAGGAGAGGAAAATTAAATAAACTGTTAAAATTTTAATATTATTTTAATTCAATTTCCGTAACGGGTTCTGGAGAGCATGGAACGGAGTTGAAAAAACATAGCGAGACTGAGAGTCGGCATAACAACCTAATGATATAATATGGGTACAATAGAAAATCGTCTATTTTCATCATCATTCATCCGTCATCGTGTACGAGGTGTGATCAAAAAATACCGGGACTAAAATTATATCTGCGCTAAAAATAATTGAATGGGGAATATACACACATCAAATAAAAATAGAGATAACACTCAATTACGTTATTCAAGTCGTGAGTTAATATTAACTGTTAGTAATGAACGAAAATTCATTGAAATCAGTTACTTTTATTGTGTGTGCCGTTTTTGTCATGTCGAATAAACTCGAGCAGCGTGTTTGCATTAAATTTTACGTTAAACTCGGTAAATCAGCGACTGAAACTTTTGAAATTATTAAAAAAGCATTTGAAGATGAAGCGATGATCAGGTCTAAAACATTTGAATGGCATAAAAGGTTTATTGAGGGTCGTGAAGACATTAATGATGACTCTCGTGCTGGACGACCTTCAACATCAAGAAATGTGGAAAAGGTGCCAAAAGTACGAAGAATTATTCGATCAGATCGACGAATGACGATAAGAGAACTTTCTAGTGAGTGTAACATTTCTTTTAGATCATGTCAAACTATTTTGACTGAAGATTTAGGCATGAGACGAGTCTGTGCAAAAATGGTCCCAAATTGTTGTCTCAAGATCAAAAAAATCATCTAATTGAAGTTTGTCAAAGTTTGAAAGAACGAACACAAAATGACCCAGGGTTCATTAAAAATGTAATAACTGGTGATGAAACTTGGGTCTATGGTTATGACATAAAACTGACCTCAAAGGACAAAGATTTGATGATATTGAAACAATAAAAAAGAATGCGGTGGATCAACTCAAACAACTTAAAGTTGAAGACTTCCAACACTGCTTCAAAAAGTGGCAGGAAAGATGGGACAAGTGTATAACATTGGGCGGTGAATACTTTGAAGGAGACTAATATTTGAAATATTATTTGTACATTTAAATAAATGAAAAAAAAAAAATCCCGGTATTTTTTGATCACACCTCGTATATACGGCGACTATAATATATAATATTTTATCAATTCTATAAACATTTGTTGGGAAATTCAACATACATAATAATCGCGTTTTGAAGAAACATTCAACAATTAAAGAAAACCGATATTTTGCATCGTATATTTGTGTATAAAATTATATTGTGTTTGGCGTTTGTACACTCAGTTGTCGTACATCTTATTCGGTATCAATTCAGTGTCTTAATAGTTAATTGTGTTTACTTCACGAGTGATTTTCCGGTGTAAGGCATTTATTTTATTTTTGTTGCAAAAATGTATATTCTATGTCGGCTGTTACAAACAAGTCTCGAAATCGTGTAAAACTTTAGTGTTTGGACTGTAGATCAAGTTTTGATGATGACTATCGTAAAAAAACATGAGATTAAATGTCACAGTGAAAAGAGGACCAAAGTTAAACATTTTGGAGCACTCAATAACCCATTTGAAGCCAGTAAAAGGAAAATAAATATACCACCATCAGTAAGTTTCATATTTTATTCCATTCTATTTTACTGAGACTTAGAAAGTATCACGAGTTGTCAATTTTAATTTTTCATTTTAAACCTGTCCCTCGGTAATTTCAACCATGTATTTGAATTTTTGTTACAACTATTTATAGTCGGTTATAACTTATAATCGAGGCTATATAAACTTACAACTTTACAAGCCCTGTTCACCTACAAATATATTTGAAAATTTTTTTAAAAACAGTAAATTGAAACTTACAATTTTACAAGCCCTTTTTACCTACATGTATAATTAAAATTTATTTTTTTATATTTATATATTATAACTAATAATCAAATTAGTAGACTTGAGTTTGGATATCGATGATCTTGTACAAAAATGGACAACGCTGAAGCATCGCAGGATTCAATTATGAAAAAAAGCGGGTAAGTGAGTATCGCTCTGCTGTACATTAGGGGGTGGGATGGACCTCGGACTAGGGAAGGTTAAATTTGAATGCAATGATAGGTATCATTGTATACGAAAAACGATTCTGAACGGAGATGATTTGTCAGTCTAGGATATATAATACTTAAATATTGTAATATATTCTACTTCGAAACTAATTCAAACATTTAAGTAAAAGTTTCAAGATCTTACGTTTAGTAATTTTTTAAAAATAACAAAAATCGAAAATTATTTATTAGTAAAAAGTTATTTTACACGTGTATTTTTAATTTCAAATTAAAATTAAAACTTTAAACACTCGTAAAATTTTTTAAATTGAACAATCCTCAAACTTTTTTATAATTATTCTAAGCTTAACTTATGGACAGCATAGTATTAAATTTTCAATTCTTAGCTTTTGATAGAAAAATATTTATAAATTTTTAACTACCAAATAGTGAAAAATATTCATGATTTTGACGAATTTTTGTCAATATTTGAACTTCAAATGCTAATAAAAAAAAATTGTGCCTATGTATTTTTATAATTTTTGAATGAGAGTTAGAACAAGTTATGTGGACCCTTCAATTAAATTTTCAAGTAATTTGTCCCAGCTAATTTTTTTTTATCAACATTTATAAAAAAAAAATTAAAAAAAATTGAAAATTTCAATTGTCTATAAATAGCTCAAAAAAAGTCAAAATGTTTTGAAAATTAAATCACGTAAAGAAAATGGCAATCTAAATAACTGGTAAAATTTTCAAGTATTTACGACTTATACTGTTTGAATAACAACAAATATCAAAAATCGTTTGAGGCTAAACCGTTATTTAACGCGGTATTGTAAAAATTTAAATTTCAAACACTCATAAAAATTTTTTGTCTGAATCCGGTTGAGTTTTTTTTACAGATAATTGAAGAAAAATGTATGGAGAACCTTGTATCAAATTTTCAAAACTTAGTTATAAAAGAAAAAAATTTTACGATTTTTCAACCACAAAATTACTTGCCAATTTTCGCAATTTTGACATATTTCGTATAAATTCGAACTTTAAGCACTTATAAAAAAAAATTGTGACTAACGATTTCGGATTTTTTTTTATAACTTTAAGAACAACTTATAAGAAACCTTGTATTAAATTTTCAAGATTTTCTGGCCGGCCAAAAAATTTTTATCGTTATTTTAAAAAAAAATACTAAAAAAAATTAAAAATTTCAATTGTCTATAAATAGTTCAAAAAAAATCAAAATTCTTTGAAAATTTAACTGTGTATGGAGAACGCTAATATAAACATTTGGTGAAAATTTCAAGTATTTACATCGATTAGTTTTTGAGTTACAGCAAAATATAAAATTCGATTTGGTCGAAAACTGGTTGTGCGTAAAAAATCCCGTTTTTCCGTCATTTTTTTAAGGTTTTTCCCGACTCATTTAAAAAATATTAAAAAATTTTAACTTTTGACCCCCCAAAGTACCAACTAGATCCGATTTCCTTTTCAAAGAGGGGCTGAAGTTGAAAATCGAAGCATTTTTACTGCCCCAAATGTTGTCGACAGACACAAAAAAAAACAAAAAAAAAAAAAAAAAAAAAAAAAAAAAAAAAAAAAAAAAAAAAAAAAAAAAAAAACACACATCATTGTAAAATCAATACATTCATCACTCCGTTCAGAATCTAAAAGTGGTATAAAAATTAAAAATTAATTAATATTTCTGCGTGTATACAAAAATTAATTGGGGCATTTATTGATTTATTATAATATTTTTTAAATACTTTTACTTATTTTATAATAATTTAATAATAAATCATTAGTGGTGAATTATAATAACTACCTATTTTATAAGTTTATTGACTTTATTTCATTCTAATATGAATTAAAAATAATAAATTAGATATTTCTAAGTTTTAACTTCAAATTTAACTAAAACTAAAAATTCAAACATAAGGTAATAAAGACATTAATAATGTATAGTACTTATAGTTTATAGTCATGTAAGTAAAAGTAATTTTATAGTTGATAAAAATTTGCAATTTCAAATTTCAGTTGGCAGTTTTAAATACTACATACCCCCACAAATTTTTCTGAGATCATCCCGGGCTATAAAAATATATTCTATAGATACATTTTTTATACAATTCAAGATAGGTGAGGAGAGTGTTCTGGGCACGAGACACTACGACTGGTTTGCTATTATAATAATGTCTGTATATTTTATTCAATAATTGTACCTTGTACAGAATAAGAATAATTAAGATATAATGTTAATTGTTAATGCCGTATATTTAATGTTTTCAAAAAATTGTAAATAATGTAAGTATAAATAAAGCGTTAAAAAAATTCTTAAGTTCCAATAAATTCAACATGATGCCATTCTTCAAATCTTTAATACTTCTTTTATTTTTGGTTAATTTTGATAGCTTTAAACCACCAATACTTCATAATCATTCAGAGGTACTTCTTCACCGCCAAACGGTACATAACAAACACTGTGACTAGGTTGAACCTGTAACATAATCAAATCATATTAAAAGTTTGAATTACCTATATATCCAAATGGCTTACAGATAGGTATTTATAAATGTACTAATAGGTACCTATCAATAAATTATCAGTGTTTTAAAAAATAAATTTAATTTAAAATATGTACTAATAAAATTACTTTAAAAAGGATATTTAAAAAATAATACTTTTTAAAATTTATCATAAGGTTTATTTGTATATCACTATATCAGTACACCAGGATAATTATAATAATAATAATAAAATATAGCAGAATTATAGTGTCTATTACTAATCAAAATATACAACATCTGTAGTTAAATATATTGGATAAAAATCTATTTAAATTTAATGGGCTAAAAATAAGAAGGTATTTAATATTTTTACAGAATTATGAATCGCATAAAATATAAACTAAATTAGATAACAAAGATCAAAGAAAAACATTTATAACTAAATTAGAAATTAATTTTAAGGATGGTATACATTTATTCAAAATACTCAGTTTTATAGTGACCGACAATTATAATAGTTTATGTTAAAATCAATTTGTATGTATTTATTTAATAATATTAAAAAAAAAATATTTAATAATACAATACATTTTTTAAACAAACGATAACATTTTATTTTCAATATAATTTAGCGTGATAAATTTGTTCACCGCCTATAAGTTAACCTTAAAATGGTGGTAAAAATGTGATAAATATTCATTATTAGTTGATAGTTAGACATATATACATGTCATTTTTATGTAATTTATACAATTTTATTTAAAAAAATTAAAAATAGTAATAAGAGTGGATATCATGGAAAGTGATATATTAATATTACATTCAATTGTTATTGATAATTCACATCTAAGATTGGTTATATTATGCAGGCTTAGTGACTAGTAGTGTTTTTAGCAACAAATCGAGTCATTGTTTCTTTCAACATAAAATACATTAGTTTGACTAAAATATTTATTAAAAATAATATTACAACAATTTTAATTTAAAAACACAAATATAAACTACTAACTAATTAATAATAAACAAAGTATATTTTATTATAGTTAAAAATAGAGTATACATAAGAAGACTAAGTATTGAAGTACTGATCTCGTTTTGCACCTCTTAGTATAGAGCAGCGTTTACCAAAGTGTGTTCCGTGGGACAATCCTAAGGGTTCTGTCAGATGTATGTGATAGAAAATTATTTTATATTATATTTGGATTATTAATATTATTATTTTGCATTATTTAAAAAATTAGGGTATCACGAAACACAAACTATTTCTCAAGGGTTCCACAGTTGTAAAAGTTTGGAAACCACTGATATAAAGTAATTTATTGTGATTCATTTTATTACATTTTAAAGATGATTTTAAGCATACTTAGTTATATCAATACTTCATTTGAGGAAATTGTGAGAAAATTGAAAAATATTTCTTCAAAATACATCATAAGTCTTGATTTAAAATACATTTATAGAGGGTTTTGCAACATATCTATCAACTTCTTTTGTGTATACCAATATGTGTACATGTAATTTTAATTAGTGACTAAATTTATTTCATTACAGCTATGTTTTATGGAAGCTATTTTAAGTAATCTTAATTAAACAATATTTATAGAAAAAAAAAATCATAATATATCATAATATACAACACTGATAAGTAGATTTGAAAATTTAAAAAGTAAAATACAATATAAGATTTAATAGATTGCAAAAATTAAATTAAGTAGTTATTCATTTCACAAAAAAACAGTTGTTTTAAAAATATTCTTTTAAATGTTTAATATAAAATAAAATAGGAAATATATTAATAATCATCATAGAAAACAATAAATGATAAAATGTTATAAATAATTTAAGACTGTGAATAAGTTAACAAAGCTTTCTAATAAGGTAACTTTGATTTTAAGTAAGCCCAATTAAATGAAAAATATATTTTGAATTAATTATTTGTGTTATTTATGAATACTAATTAAAAGATATATGAAGATAATGTTTATGTAGTATTAAACAAGAATCAACAATTATTAATGAATTCCAAACTGTCCTTTTTTTTTTCTTGAGAAACTGTGTCAACTTTTAAATCATCTTTTAAACGGTTTTGATTTTTTACGGCCATAAAATCTTCACGAACAATTTGAGATATATAATCTCGTATTTGTCCTCTTAATTTGATCTGTGCATCAGTTGTATGCAAATTTCTGATTTCCATAGCTACATAAGCACCAAAAATATCATGGTCATCACTTTCTTTCTTCATTTTATTTGTTTTCTGTGATTTTATATCATCCTGTGATTCTATATTATCCTGTGGTTTTATATTATCCTGATTCTCCTAGAAATATTATACACAATTTATTAAAAATTTGTTATTCTTACGGATGATTAGTATGACTTACACAAATAATACATAAAATGGAAAATATACTAAATTACCTATTATAATTATATTTAATATTAAATAAAATTGAAATATGAAGCAGAGAAGGGATGAGCAAAGTATATCCATTACTATGGGAAATGGATTTTTAATTAAATAATTTAGATATTGAACCATGAAATAGATAAGTGGTTAATCAACAACTTATTAAGTACTAAGACTATGTTTAATTTATTTTTAAATAAATTAATAGATTTTACTAATAAATGGATGTTATAAAAATACATTTAAGAGTATATTAAAAAATATATACACAATACTATACAAAAAAATGTTGTTATTAATGGGTAAATTCTCATTATACATATTTACCAAACTTGTAATGAAATTGAGATTTCTATCAAAAAATAATAAGTATTCTTGGTTAACTACTTAATATATTAAATTGGATAGTTAAAAACTGTTTTAAGATTCTAAGCGGAGCGATAAATGCATTGATTTTACAATGATATGAGTACTTGTATATATTAATATATTATAATAAGTAATTGATAAATTGCTTTGATTTTCAACTTTGAGAGTAATTTTGAATACATATTAAAAATAAGTAATTAAATACATTTTCCACCTATATGTTTATATGGTGATGAAATTATTTTTCATATTATTACTAGCAATAAAAATATATATACATTGTTAGAATATTAGTAAGGTAATAATATCATTGATATTACTTTTAAATTGTAATTAATGTTATTATAAAAATAAAGAATGTCAATTATTTGAATTATTAATATTATACAATTAAAATTACATTTAATGTACAAAATTAATCCAAATCATTGACACGCTATTGTACTTAATATTATATAAATTATTATACTTATTTAAATATTAAAATATTAATATATTAATATTATTGATAAAAATTAAATAATAAAATATTATTTATATACCTACTGTGCTGTGTATTGAAATACAGTAATAAAATCACTCAATTTAAATACTTTAGAATTTAGTTCACAAAAATGAAAAAATAACATAATAATTAACTTACCTATTAAGTTAATTAAATTTTTTGAATTACTAATTAATATATATAATATGTATATTAAGGAAAAGTACATAAAAACATAATCACTAAAAAGGTATAATATTGCCCATAAACAACAATTACAAATAACGGACGTTGTTGCATTTTTTTACTGCTCATTCGTTTGCTTACTAGGTTATTTTTGGTGAAACTTTCTAGTTAAATACAAAAATGAAGTGCAATTATTGAAATACAATTTCAATTTTGCTCATTTATAATGTATTCTTAGTACATTTTTCTAGATTTAAAACTATGTTTAACATTTACTGAATACTTACTTTTAACATTATAATACATTATTGCTATAAATTCTTTAGTTATAGCAAATAATTATAATAGGACCATTAGGACAAAAAAAATTATTGTCATTGTTATTATTACTTTAAAGATTTAAAATAAAATATCATGAGATTTTAAAGTACAGTTTTGAAATATTTATTAATGCAATTAGTTAGATATATTTTATATAGTAATAACAATTAAACCTTATTTTTCAGTCAATCTGCCATAGTTTAGCTATATATATATGAATCAATGAAATTATGCCTTAAGAGGACGCTATACCCGCATGTGTTGTCTCTGTCTTATACACGTGTAACATAGTTAAAAACTGTTTTGCGCGGGACAATTTTACTCCCTCGATATTTATATCAAAATTACCAAAATTTCAAATCGCATTAAGAAGAACTTTACCTGTGACGTAGCATTTTAATTTTTTTGACAGTGTTAACCAATAATTTTTAATAATTAAATGAAAAAAACCTAAACCTAACCTTTAACTGCATTCATGTTATTAAAAAAATTAAAATGCTAGGTCACAGATAAAGTTCTTCTTGATGTGATTTGAAATTTTGGTAATTTTGATATAAATATCGAGGGAGTAAAATTGTTCCGCACAAAAGTTTTTAACTATGTTACGCATGTAAAAGACAGAGACAACACATGTGGGTATAGCGTTCTCTTAATATTTTATATTTACCTTTCCAACAGTTAAAGAACCATTAAGTTCACCACGTCCAACAAATAATGGTTCACCATCTTCTGTATGACCCGAAGATAATGCTCCTACTGGAATTTCTCCATTGTTGGCTTTCACCCATGTACCATTACAATTGCAAAGTACCTAAATAAAAAATAATGTTAGAAAATGTCTAAAGCGTATATTGATTGAAAATTAATAATGTCTTCTAACTTCATAGTTTTCTTTGGGATTTTCAACACCACCCCAAGGTATATAGACAACACCGTGTGAGGGAACAAGTTTACCAGGAATCAGAGCACCATTATGTTCAGCTCTGGCGACATATAGCTGTTCATTGGTAGCATCAAAACCACCAGGTAAAGCATTTGATGGTATTTGCCCATTACTAGCATGAACCCAATGAACTGGACCAGAAGAAACTCCATCGATGTTCCAACCAGGTGTAGCTGAAGGTGGAGCTAAAAAATAAAGTTTAATGTATGATATTAAAATGAATAAATTACTGTTTAGAAACATAATATTATACACATTACATACAAATAAACTATATAATTATAGTAAAAATATAATTAAAAATATACTAATCACAATAAAAATATACACGGGGGCATTCCTAACCTTTTCCTTTTAAAGGTTTTGGTTTTGGGGTAGCAACTACTTGGCTTTTAAATTGAACATCTGCTGCACCATGAATGTGCCAATTACCAACAGCCCCCCAACAAGTGCGAACTCCATAATGAGAAATAATAAATGGATTTGAATCTTTCCATTCAAATAGTTTAGTTTTTTCACTAAATACTTCATAAACACCATCTCTCCAAAATATGACAAATTTCTTTGGAGTGTCTTTACACAGAAGTTGAGGAGTGTCAACATGCACCTTTAAACACATCAATAATTTTATACATTTGAATATTTAATATGTTTCTTCTATTATCAAGATCATAAACGAATAAAACACGATTATCACAATAAGTTAATAAGAGTTAATCAGAATTACAATTTGAAAAAATGTTAAACTTATTATTAAAGATAAAACAATAAGTAAAATTAATTTTTGTATAGTTAAGTTGTCACAATAAGTTAATAAAAGTTAATCAGAATTATAATTTGAAAAAATGTTAAACTTATTATTAAAGATAAAACAATAAGTAAAATGAATTTTTGTATTGTTAAGTTGTCAAATCAAGCAAGAGCGTCAGAGGAGTTAAATTGAAAGCACAAAAATAATATAATTTAAAACCTTATCTGGTGTTTGTTTGTTGTAACGAATGGCAGATGCTGTATTCTTCCAGCCACCAAGTAATACCTCTATCATAGGTTCAGATTCTTTATTTTTAGTTGCTAAGACAATATGTGCATCATTGGCACTATCTACCGAAAAACTTATTGATCCATGAAGTATAGCTCTAAATATGAACTCCTTGCTATCTTCAGTGTTTATGTAAATATTATCTATATGAATTCAATTTTAAAATTAAAGCTAAATTATGTGAAGTTAAACACTCAAATAACCAAAAAATAAAATTATAATATTTTAAATATTACGAGTACTGGAGTACTCCTAAATAAATATTACTTTAAACAGCCCGACACCATTCTTAAATACTAGGATTATTTACTAAAATGTATAATCTTTATTTTTATTTTTTTAAATCTTTATTATTAAAACACTTATGTTTAATTTTTAAAATTATGATATATCTTTTTTCCATTATTATTTATTATATTTATATTATATATTAGGTATGTATAATAGGCACTATTGTAAAAAAAAAAAAATAATTTATTTAACTAATATTGATTAATATTATTTGATGATATACAAACAAACCTTCAATAGTCCATACACCTGTAGCTCCCCATCCACTACGAACACCATAAAACAACACATTTAAAGATTCTTCATCTTGCCATGACATAAATGGTTTTTCTTCTCCTTGTTTTCCTACACCAATAAAACCACCTCCCCATTTGATCCAAAATCCTCTGGCTTCACTACCATTTAATATTTTTGGAGTATCAACAATAACCTTGTCTGGCTCTTCATTGTTTTTGCGTATAGATGATTTTGTATTACCCCAACCACCAAGGAATATCTGATTAAAATATAAACAATAATATGTATTTAATATTTTTAAACATAAAGACATTTTTTAAAAATTAAATAGAAAAAAATATTAACCTAATAAACTTAAAATTTATAGATACCTCATATTTAGGCGGCTTGTTATCTGCAGTAGCAGTTAATGCAATATGAGCATCGTTTGATGCTTTGACAGTAAAATGTAAGGAGCCAAAATTCAAAGGATTGAATTTATATTCTTGGCTATCAACTGTTGTTATTTCTATAACATAAAACAAAAATGAATCATTAAGTCTAATAAATTAATTGCATGATCATAAAAGGTCTATTAAAGTACCTACTTTATTTAATTATTTATAATTATATATTTAAAACAAAGACCTACTATGATCAGTGGGTATAGAAGAATACAGGCTAAGATTTTTTCTGTCGCTTGTTAAAAAAGGAGAAATAATAAAATGTTGGTATAGTATTTTTAAATATTTATAAATTTTAACATGAATATTTTACGCTAATAATAAATAAATAATTTTTTTTTTGTATACAATATATTGGTTTTATAAATTAGACTAGATCATATTCTATATTAATGTTACTACTGTGCATTTACATTACAAGCAAACTTGTCTATCCACTATTCATCTCTTTCTTACTACTTTCTACTTTTATTTATTAGCTTTAACACATATCTTTAAAAAATTTAATTTATGATATTCTTTAAGAATATTAAGTTTTAAGAACCTTGAATCATGATCTATATTCATAAAATTGACAATTGTATGGAAATAAAGATGAGCTATAATTACTTAAATTTGTATTCTTTTGTGCGAAGAAAAAAAATGAAAATTTATTAGGCTCCATAATATAAATAATACATGATGCAGGTATGTCTATATTTGATTTCTGTGGACGATTAATACCGAAAAGACTGCGTACAAAAAACAATTCTTAATTAATATATTATGGAAATAGCCAATAATTTTATAATTAGTTCTGTCCTAAACACTTAACTAGGTATTTAAAAAAAAAAACTATACAACTTTATTGTATAACAATAAAAAACAGAGTATTGTTTTAGGTATGCAAGTAATAACAAGTTACACATTTGACATTATCTGTTCAAGACTTGGAGAATTTAATTTAAATTGTAATATAGACATATAGTTATAACTTAAAATTAAAATAAGCCACTGTCTGAGTAATCAATACCATACCTGTGGAAAGTGGAACAATAAAATTTGTTACATAGTAGCTAAATATGCATATTAGTATAAGTATCTATGTTTTCTAATAATTAAAATAATATTTATACTTATATTATGCTTACTAGTAATAATTTATAGCAAGTGTACAGTTACGAGATATAATAATTATAATTATTATTGTTAATAATACTATATACATTAATATATATAATATACCATATAAACTGCATATTATAATTTATACACAATCCATAGGCCTCGAGCGATAAAAAAAAGATAATTTGAACGAAATTGTCTTAATTCCTCACGGACATAAATAAACGTAATACATTACGAAGAATAGTAGTAATACTACGTTAGTTGAGTTAAGTAATCTCGAGCGGTATTAAAACTACAATATTAGGGTAGATATATATTAATAAATTACAACTATTCGAGTAGGTACGTCGGCGAAACAAAAATAGACCGGTCACTTGTAGGGATAAATCGCCAACGAGTCTAATGTCGTCTACATATTACAATAACAATTATTATTAAAGTCCTAAACTCCTAAACGTTCGAGAGAATTTTACAACATTTTTATCCTTGCATTATAAATTACACTATATTACGCGACCATATGTGATAGTGTTACAAATTATAATTTTCTTAGCAGTGCCGCAGTGGGTATGAGAATATGGTGACATAACAAATTTAACTATTTTTAATAGAGTGACGTGTTGCTTACCAGTAGCCATTATTATTATCGTGTCGGACGTACTGTTGAGCTATTTTCTTAAAGATTTTCGTTGACGAAAACTCAGATGGGCGGCGACAGACGAAGACTCGATGCGCTGACACGGAGGACAGTGACTCGACTGCCGGACCGCTGTGACCGGCGTAGCACAACACCGGTGCAGCGGAGTACACCGCGGCCCGCGCCACCCAGTCGGCAACAACACACCGGTACGGCGTACACTACACTCGGGCAGGGCCGCCGTGGGCAGATCAGTGTTAAGGTTGTGTCGTCGTCACTGCGCACGAACCCCTTCCACGTATCGCACGACCCACAGACCGGAACGATCGGTGTGCCGAGAGGTATACCCCCACGGCCCGACGGCCGACGACTCATCATAGCCGACCGGCCGACGCGAGGAAAAGCTGCTGCGGAACATTTCGCTGTAATGTAAAATAAAAATCGACCTTGAAATTATTTACGGTTATTCATCTTCCGTACGGCGACATTAGCACCAGCTCGCCGAGTTGTAAACGTGAACCGTGTCCGTTGTCCTCTCGCTCACACAAAAAAAATATTAATAATAATGTATTTCGCTATGGTCTAGCTGCTTCGAGGTAAATCATCACAACGTTGTTCAACCACTGTTCCCTTTTACACGTTTACCGCATGCATTGTCGATCTCTTTTAAATTCTGACATACGAAATGTGAAAATCGCGAATTCATAAATACACAATATGTATCATATTATATAATTAAGTACATTGAAAATGTTGTTAAAAATTTGAAAATTTCACATTTCTATAAATAATCCATCAAGACCAAATATATTTTGAAAGTTATTGTATCATGTCTAAAATGTCTAGAATAACTATACAAAATATAACAACTATAACAAAAGCTACAAGTTTAGCTACAAGTTTCCTAGCTAATTACTTTGGAAACTATAAAGAATTTTTACTTCTGATACAATTTTCTGCTACAAATCAACCTCGTAGATGAAAATAATTTATAGCAATTTCAAAATATTTAGACTTATTTTAGGCTCGGATAAAAATTTGTTTAATACTTGAATTTACTTTGAATTAACAAGTCTGAAGTGTTTAAATTTAAAAAATAATTCGCAATAATTTTCGTGATTTTTATTAATTTTGAACAAATTTCGAATAATAATCGAATAATCAGAAAATTAAATATATAAATTATAAACGAATATAACGATTCACTTACTTAAAAATCAAACTACGGTCGTTAAAACAGCCAAGGGAGGTATATGAATAGGAGATGCATCAATTAATTAGAAATTAATAAACTTTACACAAAATTAAACGATAAACAATATAAATTGGAAGCAAAAATTAAAGAATTAAGCGCAATAATAATATCAGCTAGAACGGGAGTATTACACCCAATCAGTGGCGCATTTAAAATATATGCGCCCTGGGCGAATTTATTTTATTGCCGACCCCCCCCCCCCCCACCCCCAACAAAAAAATTTTCGCTACTCTTTGTAAACTCAGACTTTCCTTTTGCGCCCTCAATTAATGAAAAATATGCCCCTTGCTTGTTTTGAATAACATAAAAATTAAAAAATGTGATAAAAATAATAATAATAATAATACACTCAATAAAACTGCTGCCCCTAAAACTGTTAAAATTTTGCCGCTGGGGGCATTCGCCCCTTTCACCCTCCCCTAAATGCGCCACTGCACCCAATTCTAGTAACATCTCACAAAATTTCAAAACATTTAACGCAAATTAAATTTAATTTACCTATAAACTTAAATGTAACAATGGATACAAAACCTATTGAAGTTTACGAACTATAAGCAAAATAACTAAAATGGTGCAGTGTTTTATAGCCAAAGTCAAATAGTTTTTCTAGTAAGTAATAAGGATACATTACTAACCGAATCAAACTTTACCCTGTATAAAATAATATCAATACTGCACTGTGTAGAAAATAATAATACAAGAATTGATAACAGGGAACACAGTTTAGTCTTGAAACCAGAATATCAACAATACCCATAACTATAAATCGCAGACAATATTATACAACAAACATTCACTGAAACACAATAATTATTGCATTGTACAGAAACAAAAATATTTAAAATTTGCCCAGAATTTTAACCAGTACAGTATGAATTAAGTAAACAATCATAATATGAAATATCGTTGTTTAAAAATCCAGACCTATTACGGCAGACTTGTGAAGCAGGAGTAATAATAATATCGAAAAATATATTTTTTAAATTAAAATACGCGAACGTTTGGATATTTAAAACTACTAGTGATACGTTAACAATAATATGTCAAGGGAATAAGGAATTATAAATGGTACAAATTAAAAATCAGGGTCTAATAAAATTAAATCAAGAATGTAGGGCATATGCGAAAGATATAGTACTAAATTCGACTAGAGAGATAAAATCAAAGTATTATATTAATTTCACTCCGAAAATAGGAGTAGGAAAATTATTAATAAAATTTACCAACGAAATAAAACATATTAAATTGCATGGCAAAATAATCATAAAACAAAATTCGATTCCTATAAACTTGATAGTGTATATGAAATGGCACACTCTTTGAATGGACTAGAAAATATGATAAATGAGGAAATATTAAGACAGTCGGAACTCGGGAGTAAAAATCAATAACAACAAAATTCATACCTAACTTATGTAGGATTGACAATATTTTCATTATTTTTACTGTTCTTTATATATATATATATATCGTACAGGTGTAATTTGACCACTGGGAGAGCTATAGGCCACCAATAAAATATAAATGATGACAATTATGATTGTAATGATTGTACACCGAGAAATCAAAGTACTTTTTATATGGACTCATTACTTAAAGATACCAAAGTTAAAGAAAAATTATTAGGCGACTCACCTGAATACCTGATAGATTATAGCTATGAGTGGATTATCACATTTACTTATGAAGTAAATTAATAAATTAATAAAATAAATAAAAATATATATATATATATAAATATAAGATAATTGTAAAATATAAGCATATTTTAAATAAAAAAAAAATAATAGTTAAAAGCTTGAAGCTATATGGACATATAATAAATGTAAACTAATACTAAATTGTTTGTACACAGAAAAGAGACACCTAAATTTATAATCATGGATTTTGAATTTTCGATGGTGAATAAGACAAGCATGGTGGTAATCTCTGGAGCTATATCTAATAGCTTAGATAGGTTCAAGATCATGAAACTCAAAGGTAGACCACGCTATTGTTGCCTCTCAATGGGGAGGGTAGACCTATGAGATACCAGGAGCTATAAGTAGCTATAAAATAAATTAAAAGAGTGTACATATAGGTGTAAAGCGGAATTAACTTAACTCAGTTTAGAAATTCTTGTCTAGACCAATCAGGGCCGTCCCAAGGTTTTTCGGGGCCAGGGGCAAATTAATTTGGGGGCCCTTCAACCATAATAATAAAATATGATAAACAAAATACAAGACTTTTTGGGGGGCCCCTAAAAATATTACAACAATGGGGCCTGGGGCAAAATGGTCCCATTGCCCCCCCCCCTCTGAACGGCCCTGAGACCAATCAAACAAAAGTCGCAATACAATAACAAGAAATAATTTGGCGCCATTATTTATTGAAAATTATATTTTGAGAGGTAATAACTAATAAGAAAAACGTAATGGTGGTATGGAATGGAGATTCTGATAAAAATATTTTAAATAGGTTAGATTTGCATAATACCCAATATTGAATATAACGTGTTATCATCAATTATTTAATAAAAATTTCACTATCCATTTCCAAAAATTAAGATCAAAACAAATAATATACAAGATAGATATATAGGAACATTTGAAAAAACGGGATGCCTACTAAATTTGGTAGAAACGTACGACAAAGTTTGTTCAAAGAAACACATATATATATATGCTATATGCACATGATTCAAGAATGAATGTCAAATATACGAAATGCATATTTGATTCTGTTATACGTAAACAGAGAAATAAGAACTTCATAAAACATTTTTAATATGACAGGCCTTATCCTCAAGACTTTAGCTCAATAAATTTTTAGAAAAATATATACATTTCATTTTTCAGAAAATTAAATTAATTAATCAATTGATAACAAATCGAAACACAGATTAATTAAATAAAATGGACAAAATGAAACAATCGAACACAGACATTTCACTTAACATTGATACACAATGTAATATAAATCTAAATTAAGGCGATTGACATAATAGTATAATAATACTATATAGTCACAGCCAATATTTTTGTTATGTATTTTTTTCTAAGTTAGAAAAAATAAATTGTTTTTTTTTCATTAAAATTCTCAACTATTATTTATTTAATTATATATTTTTTTTTAGTGATGTTTAATCATGGGTATCTTTTCTAAAAAAATATATCATTTTTATTTAACTGTTAGAAAATTGTTGTGATGCTTAAAGGCATTTTTATTGAAAATGTTAATCTATTGTTTATTGGATGAAGGACACCTATGTACTATTTTATACATTTCTACTTTATTATCTTTTTAAATTGTATACTAATTTTAAATCCTCAATAAGGATATTTTCTATTTGTTTTAGTTCTGATAAAATATTAAAATCTGATTGAACCATCATGCCGAACGTATGTATATTATTAATATATTAGAAAAAAATGTTACGTTATACAATTTAGAAGTAAAACAAATATTGAAATATATCATTTCCGATGAAATTTAATATGTATCTTAATTTAGGGTCAAGTATTTACAATAATTTATATTAA
This sequence comes from Schizaphis graminum, assembly GCA_020882235.1. Taxonomy (NCBI): domain Eukaryota; kingdom Metazoa; phylum Arthropoda; class Insecta; order Hemiptera; family Aphididae; genus Schizaphis; species Schizaphis graminum. Next base: position 55,616,432 of record CM037032.1, read on the forward strand.
TACGTCTTATCACTAATCACAATTCACAGTTCATAAAACAGGGTGGATAAATAAATTGTATATTAAAATATTGCCTATTTTATACGCCTGTTGAAACAAAAATGTATTCCGAATCGTAAACTGTAAATTATTAAGGAGTTATGGCTATGCAACTATATGTTGTCATATGTCCTGTAATGGGATTGTATTATGACAAATCAAATATGCGATTATTATTATTTTTTTTTAAAGTCTTAGTCTGAAGAGGACATTATACCCGCATGTAGTTGTCTCTGTTTTACCAACGTACATTATAGCAAATTATTGTTCAGCAGAGCTCATTTTGTCATGTTAGCTTTAATATTAAACTATTAGAATAAATTTACTTATTATACAATTTAAAAGTAAGAATATTATCTAGAAAATGTCATATGGTTTTATTGATAAATGATTTTAAAGTGAGTTTGAGCTATGTAAAATACTACAATTGTCAACTTTAAAATGATAATAAAAATAAAAGCATAATATGACATTTTCTAGTAATTCTTCTAGAAACTGTTAAGTATGAAAGTTGGAAGTAACACGTTTATGGTACATTTAGATTTCACAAGAAACACTTATCTTGAAAAATGATGAATTTTAAAGACTTCAATATTGTCTTCTGATGTAAAAGATGATTATAGGAAGTTAGAATATTTTTTAAATAAACCGATAAATAGTTGGAATATTGTATGGTCGTAAAATAATTATCAAATGTGAACAGGAGAGCTTTCTCAAACTTCAATGGTAATATCAATATTAATTGATGACATTTGAATCATAGATTCTTTTTTTAACAATAGATAGTAAGAATATATGAGGTATAAGCACTTCATATGATTAACCTTCCTGAAATCTAGTTGTACAACAAATTAACACATACTTAAGTGAATCTTATAATAATCCTACTTACTTTTTATTTGACAAGAGTAATTACGTTAAATTAAAAATTTACATAATTATGAAATACATTATTATAAGAGGTAGTTTTCTTTAATTTTCTTAAGTATAGTATGGATATATTGTGCTTGACGTCAACACGGAAGGATTAAATTAGTACTTCAGTTATTGGATTAATTATTATTATATTTACCTGTTGAAAACATTATTATGTTGTTTCTGTAATAAATTATTTAATAAAATAAACCTAACGTTTATTTTGATTTTTGATATTGTTATTATTATAACAAACAATAATAATAATAATAATAATACAGGGGCGTAGTTACAGCCCCCCCCCCTGTAACCCCAGGCAAAGGAGGTGCTTGCCCCCCCCCCAACCACCTCTGAAGATTAACTTTTAAACAAAATTTGGTAATTTAAAACACTGTATAATAAAGTTGTATAGTATTAAGTTCTATATTGTATCATTTATTTTATTATTTTCATTTACTGAAATTAATTACTAATTACTACCTATATACTTATGTATTTAACTTTATATAATCGATGGTCATTATGAACAATTTTGAAATTTTGCCCCCCCCCTCCCAACTAAAATTCCTAGCTATGCCACTGTAATAATAGTAAGTTACTACTTTTGTTGTACAACATAATTTGACTAATAATAAATGTACAAGATATACTCCAAATGTATAACTGTCTAAAGAAAAGTTGTATAATTCTATATTTATAATTTATCATACCTATTTAACTATATCATTGATAAAAAGTATAAAATATAACTAAACTAAAGTCAACTAAACAAATTCTTATTAAGAAAATAATACATTAACTATAACACTTTTGTTAAATATTCAAAATAAATAATAATTTTTAATAAATGCAAAGAACAGCAACTATAACATTTAATACTTAACATATATTATTTAACTATGTTAAATATTATATTATTATAAAATTTTAAATACATAATTTTAAAAGAATTATTGCAGTCTTCTGTCTTCAAATTTGATTTTGGTATATATTTTTAATATGATATCTTTCTTCAAAATATTTTTGATTGAGGTCCAATTATCTTTAAAATTTAAAATTAAATTAATATTTAATCATTATATTGTTAATATATCATATTTATACATAAGCATTAAGATATTAATATAATGTACAATATTCTTATTCAATTATATTTATAATAGACTGATTAGGAAACTTCAGAAAGATATTTAATTATGTTTCTGAAGGAGCCAAACAGTTTCAAAATGTTTTATGCCTTTTAAATTATATTTATACTAATAGCCTAATATAAAAGATTATACTCAGTATCAGTTAATTAATGACAAAATAAGGGAGAAGAATTTTAAGATTATTAAAAATGAAGATTAAAATAATGAATATGCCTGATAATGTTATTCATAGTCTTATTATAGTTGAAGACTTGAAGTTGTCTATAGATTTTGCCAATTTATTTTATTACTATTTAATAAATTACATTGAAATGGTAAACTATCAACGGATATTTTATCATAAGCCTTAACAAACTTTAAAATGGCTTAATTAAATATGTGTATGATTAGATTAAATGGATTATACATAAAAAAAAAAACACTTACAAATAATATTTGACAATTTTATTGTAATTGACAACTATTTAGGAAGTTCATCATTAGGACAAAAATAATGCTCATTAGCTAAACGCAAACTACGGGCATTTTTTTTATCATTGACATTTGATGAATTTTCTAATGTTTTTAATTCGTTCATTAGATTCAATTCAAAATCTGAAATTCGTATAAAAATAAAAATCATTTTTAATAATAAAAAAAAAATATTTTGGACTAAAATTTAACTACTAATAAGTATAACAATAACTTTTTGGATCGAATAAATCAGTTGTGAATTCATAGGTGTCACAGTCCCAAAATTCTTCTGGTTTTAAACAAGTATCACCTTGGTGTTCTCTGAAAATATTTTAAAATTGATGTATAATATATTTAATATCAATATAACATAAAATATGACTGACAAATTAAACAACTATTAGAAGAGTTTAATAAAACTGATGAGAACAGTTTGAATAATAAAATTATATTTTATATTAGTATATCAGAATATTTAATTTGCGTAACATATTTTTTATATAACACATGTACTTATTGATTGATTTAGATTAATTTTACAATGTTTTTTTTTTTGTTCTACAGTTGAAATTTTCTTAAACATGAAACTTTTATTTTGCTTCTTTATCGATAAAGCAGCAATTTTTTTTAAAAATTCTTTCGATATCTATTGGAACTATAGGTAAATTTCAATTTCAATTTCAAATGTATTAAAACTTTAGGATTCAATTACAATTTTAAGTATTATTGTAAAATTTCTAATGATTCAACGCTTGGAAATTCAGTGATAGGGTCAATAAATTAATATTTTAGGAAGTAGGTACAATTTATACACACAAAAATAGTAATTTCATAAAAATTGTATAAAAACAATTAATAATGATATTACATCCAATGTATTATGTAGTATTATAATTTTAGTTTAAGTTATTTTATATGTTATATTAAGTTGTAACTACTGTTTTCTAATTGATGAACCAAAAATAATTCAAGATTTTATCATGTGTTTTATAAAAAGTGCATGTCTTTGAAAAAATATTAATTATTTTAACTAATTATAAATAATCACTACAATATCAAAAAAAAAATTAATAATTACTATATTCAATACCTCATATTTACTAATTCATGATCATCACATTCTGAAGTACTATATAATGAGTAATGGCTACCTAAATAAAAAATTATTTGAAAATACCTTATAAAAAATAATGAATATTTAAATAAAAATTGTAATAAAATTAAAAAATGCTTACTTGATCCATCTGTTTCAGATTCTGTATCATCAGGTTCTTCAATAAATAAAGGTCCTATTATACGATTCTCAGTAATTGATGAACGCAGATTTTCTAACAATTTTGAATAATTGGCCTATTAAGAAAAAAATAATTAATTCATTAGTAATATATTAGCTTTTAATAATATAATAGTAAAGGCTTAATCTAAAAATGTAGTTATTGGGTTAATAAATAGAAAAGTATTAAAAATGATATAAATCATAAATATATAATTTATAAAGAAAATGTTAAAAATTATTTGTAAACGAGTGCTAATTATGTGCTTATTATAATATTAACCAAATATCCAATTATAATTTAAATTGTTAAACCCATAGACCTATTAACTAGTTAATAGGTCTATGGTTAAACCAATATAAATAATACAATATTTTATTAAAGTATAATCTTAAATACAAGAATAAGTTTAATTATGTATTTGTATGTACCACTGTAATTTTTTCAAATTAATATATTTAAGCTTACTGCTTATACTGAATTTTTTGGACATTAGCCTGATCAGTGACAACAAATAATACTACATTAAAAGAAACATAAAAAACAAATAAAACACTAAATACTTAAAAGTTATTAATCAGTTCAAACAAGTTAACTTTAAAAATACAAAAAATATTGCTTTTAAAGATTCATTATTCTATAATTTACTTATATCTACTTATTATAAGGAATGTCTAAAACATAGAATCCGGATCTATCACGGTATCGTACTAATACAGTAATACTTACTTTAATGTTTATATCAATATTAGTTTCAGTAGAAAATATATTTTGTTCTAGATCAAGTAATTTTATATTGGAGTTTAAGTTCCATGATGGACATATTTCTAATTTATTAGCATATAAATCCAAAATTTCCAGATTTATTAGGTCTTCAATAATTTCTGGAAATGTTGATAACTAATAAACAATATTAAATTATAATAAGTTAAATATTTATTTACAACTTTTTAAATTTACCTACCCAATTATTATTTAATATCAAACTTTTCAAATTCTTTAAGCTTTTAAAACTTTCAGGAATTTTTAAAATTTGATTATTTGAAAAATCACAGACTTCTAAGTTTGACAATTCACTAAATGAATCTGGTAATAACACAATAGAATTATTGGATAAATTCAAAAACCGTATACTTGGAAAACTGAAATAAACACGACTTCCAATGGTTGATAATTCAACATCGATCATACTTAAAGAATCAATAAATTTAAATCGATAATTAAACACTAGTGGTACATCATGGAAGTAATTACGACATTTTTTTATCGTTGTATCTTTGTTATCTAAAACAATATTTCTTAGATTTTTTAAATTTTTGATAAAATCTAATTTTCGTACATCAGAATTTGTATTGGATAAATACAAATATTTCAGATGATTACCAATACCATACATGTTCAGATAAGGATCCAATGCAATATTGTTTAGGCAATTTGTAAATGATATATCCAATGATTCTAATAAATTACATTCAATTGACCATAACCATTGTGGAAGGGTATTCAGTTTTGAATTGTAACTGATATTTAATGTTAGTAACTGCTGAACACAGAATGGTTTTATGTTGATATCCAAGAGCTGGTTGTGAGATAAATCAAGTGCTTTTAAAGAGTGCATACCATCAATTAAACATTGTGGAACTTGTGTAAATGTATTATGCGACAAAATGAGATCTGTTAAATGTTGACATTTGATAAGTGATAATGGCAGCGTTTTCAATTCATTTGATGATAAATCAAGTTTGACTAAATTCACAAGATTCCCGATAAATTCAGGTACTTCATTGATACGACTAGAGCTTATATCTAGTGTAGTTATATGATCTAAGCATTCATTGATGTTGCACAATTTCTGGATTGTATGGAATGTTGGGTGCTGCTTACATTGGTCACAGCAGCTACAACTGCATCCTTTGGAAATGTCCATAATCACTCAAAAAAAAAAAAAAAAGAATGTACCTGTAAAACAGATATAATATATTTCTTATTAAAACAACTAGATGTGAAAAAATGAAATAATAAAAGATAATCGGAGAAAATCCCACAACGCGTTGCAACGATATTAAATAAATTCACAAACCTCTCAAACAGTGGATTCTGGATTTAACTTAATACTTGTTTCTATTATACATTTATACGTGTTGGGCATTAGTATCAGGTACTTTCGAACTTTTGCCAAGATTATAGTTAAGTCGTTCTACTTCTATCGTAAAAATATTAAATATATTTTTTAATTTTTATGATACGTTATAATATAAATTTAAATATACCTAGTTAGTAATATACTATCTTAGTTCGTGAATCGTGATAAAACATGATAATAATGAGACTCTAATCAATGAAATTACAGTATAACGCCATCTATGATCCAATGTCAAAAATATTAGGTATTAAACATAATATTTACAAAAATATCTTTACCTTTTTAAAAAGATGTATTTTTGTATAATGTATGTAATAGATTAGTTTTTATGATTTGCATTTTGTTTGAATAAATCAATTATTTAAGAATCTGTAATATATATATGGCTCTCTAATTGATTTATTATAATAACACAATCAATTATACCATATATCCATATTACTATATCAACTTAAATTACTCAAATGGTCAAATGTAATAATATATTTTGGTAAATACTAAATAGGTAACTGTTTAACGGTACATAGTATAAATTTAATTTATAATATCTTAAAATAAATTAAAAATGTCATTGCGTATAGTGAAATTCACAATAATATAAATAATACAATACCTATACGTAAAAGCTTTTAGTTCTAACGAATAATATTTTTAAATTATAACAAAATAATTTCGTCCGAATACATAAAATAACTATAAAAAATAATTGGCTTTATTTTTTAAATTTGATGGTTCTAGTACGAGCTATTTATGAGAAACCTTGTTCGTTTTTTAATTATACTATTATAAAGAAATCAATTTAATCAAAACTGGGTTTAGGGTAAAAATTCCCGTTTTTCCTTAATTTTTAATTTGTTTTTTCTATAATAAAAAAAGTACTTGCAGATATTTTTGTTGGCCTCTCTGAAGTATAAACTAAATCCAATTGGCTATTCGAAACTACCCTCAAAGTTAAAAATCGAAGCATTTTATCGTGTACTCAAACGTCTCAAACACATACCAAAATGAATGCATTCATCGCTCGGTCAAGTTTTAAAATGTTTATAATTATTGCGTATAATATTTGATTAAATTATTGAGAAAGAATTTTCTGGCAATAGCCTGTTATAAGTATAACTTATAATTACACATTTAAATTAAAAGTAACACGGTTAATACATAATATATACCTATGTTGTAAAGATACACTTGTATTGTTTCATTTAAGATAATAGACTTTAAAATTAATATTGAAAAAAAGAAAATGAAATTAAGTAGGTTTATTGTAATGATGACTAATTTAGCAATAGCTTCTTTATTTTTCCAATACATTTTTCGTTGGTTTTTATTTATTTATTGTGGTTATTTTTCTCTGTGGTGTCCTCTGACTTGATTAAAATTATTGCTACAGTCTACTATCATTGATAGGTAAGTAATGTACCTACTAATGTACATACTACATTTATATACTGAACATCATAATAAAAAAAATGTTTTGTCACTCTGAAAACTAGCTGAATACCTATCTACCACAGCGCTGTGCCCTTTTTTTAATTACTTCATATAATGAATAGTGATGTATGATGTATTATATAATATAATATGTTTATTTATGTCTCGTGTTTTCAAAAGTTAAAATCTATATTGTAAATACTGTAATCTGTAGTTATTTCCTAATACCTATAGTTACTAGTATAGTAAGTAGTAAATAGTATTTTTTAATTATTTGTAAATGTTGTTATTTTTATAGGGTTATAGTATTTACTAATATAATACAATAATATATTATAAAAAGTATCAGTACTATTATATATTTAACAGTCTGGTATAGAAAATAATCTAAATAAAAAATTTAAATTTCAAAATTCCCAAATTTATTTTTTAAAACCATACGAATACTTAATGAAAATTAATCATTTTAAGATTATTTGCCCTAGAAAAATCATCTTACTAATAAGCTACATTATTTAAAAAATGTAAAAATATAAGTAACATTAGATATATAATTAATAGGCACTTATTAAAAATTACTGATATTTTTATTTTGTATTTTTGTTACTTATAGTATTATTATTATTTATGAAACCATATACCTACTGTCGATCTTCTGTCCTAATAATTAGTATTTCATCATAATAATTATTTGTATAATTTAATCTTTAATACTTTTGTAATATTACTATATTATATTGTAGTTCCAATAAAGGTATATACCTTGAGCCCTAACTCTGAGTTCTCAAGTCATATAATGACGTATTAAAACGTTAGGTACCACCGCCGTAATATAATAAAAGAAATCAGAAGTGGGTTAGGTCTTCGTACATAGTACATACCACATATCATATAATATAATAACGGGAAATTAGACAGCCAGATAGGTAAACAAACACAAGACGATGCGTATTTTACAAATCTTTCACACACTTTCCTCTCCATTAACTCTCTCGCCATCTCCATTAACCACCTCTTTCTCTAGATCACGGTCTCAATAATAAGTAATTTGTGTTCATCTGTTATCACAAACTATATTTCACGCAATCACGCGTATGCAATGTATACCAACTTGAAAAAAATATTTTTACAATTTTTTCCAAATAGATACTTGAATAAAAATAGTATTTTATACAAAATATATAAAACACGAAAAAAAGATATTTCAAAAACTTACCATCTGTCTATGATAGCTCTCCAGGGCTGAGAATCGTCTATCTATTTTTTATTGCAATTAAACATCTTAAGTTATCTGGGCCGATGAGCGGTTCGATGAATGAATTGACTTTGAACTTTTCAATGATTTATATTATTGTATATAATTTTGTGTTTACGTAACTGACCCTGATGTCATCTTTAAGACAGTAAAAATATTTTAATCTTTATTATCTTTAAGGGTGGATTTTGAAAAAAAAAATAGTAGTTTGGTTGATCGAATATGGAAAAATTCCGAGTACTTTTCAAAATAATTAGGAGAAAAAGTATGAAAAATGAGAATATTTATACACTGCTATTATTTTTTTATAAGCTTTTGCAGTTTAAATTTTAATGAAATTATGTACCTATTTTAATGAAAAATAACATTTTTTTACTAGTAGGTTTTTATTACATTTTGAAGTAATGAAAAAATGTAAATAATTGTATACCAAGACTTGAAACTTTTTCCCATTACGTATATTATTATTTTTTATACACATTAGCTGGTACACACAGTGTAATTTTCATAATGTTTAGATTAATATTTTAAGCTATTTAGATCACGAACCTATCTACACTATTCTATGATGTGCAGTAATTACTTATACGCTATGGTTAAGGACTAAGATCTTAGTTCATGGTTATGGTTAGTAATAGCAGATGGTATATGGAATAATTCATGGAATATGTGATAAATCTACCTATAATAAAATGTTATAATAATAAAATAATAAAATAACTTATGCGATGCCTATGCCAACAATTAGTTCAACTTACGTCCTATACTATAAAATAGTGTATATTTATAATAAAAAAATTAATAATTTAGTGTTTTTCAAAATAAATAAGTTAAATATGTTTTAAATTCATGTTGTTAGTGGCTGATTCCACTCAGATTCATTTTCGTATTTCATGATTTATCGTTAAATTCAAATGTTACACATCCATTACAATATTAGATTCAGGTATGATTAGTGAACTAAACAAATAATACTCTAAACTTGGAATATATCAGAATTATTTTCCTATTTTATTTAAGTTTTTTAATTAATACATACTTTTTCGTAAACGTAATTAAAATATTTAAAAAATAAGTATTTTTGTTTACTTATAACATATATTTATATATTGATGAGTAATGTTCTATTAAAATTTTAAAGCTATTTTTAAATTTTAGACATTGTATGTCTGTATGAATAATTATTGACACTCTTAAAAAAATATTTATACATCATACTTGGCATACCTATACATAACTTAAATGGTCTTTAAATTACAACTATTAATTATTATTATATTATAGTATTATATACGAGAAAATCACTATTCACGTAAAAATATTCAAATTCTTCATTATTTAAATTTTAAACGATTGTATAAATATTGATTTATTTTCAACATTGTTTTTTAATTTCACTAAGAATAACTGACAAGAAACCTTGTATTGAATCTTATAGATATTTGTCCAAACATTAAGTTTTATTTTATATTAATATTTATAGCAAAAAACTTAAAGAAAGTAGACAATTTAAAATGTAAATGAAAAAATAATCAAACTATTTTGGAAATTATATTAAGTTAGAGAATTCTATATCATAATTAATATTTTTTAAATCTTTCAAGTATGTACTTAAACAGTAAAGTATGTAAACTTGTAAACGGTTATTTGTTTTTGAATTATGACAAAATAACAAAATAAATCTTATCAAAAATGATTAAGAAAAGTAATTGGGATTTTTAATTATTGATGACCCCCTCCACTCGCCCCAAAAGTGTAGAGTATATTTAATTTTCTAGCAGTTAATAAACATCAACATTGAGGTTAAAGATCAAAGCATTTTTCTCCTATAAGAAATAACAAAAAAAAATGCACATATCATATAGGTATTGTACATAGTATTATACAACAGACCATACATTCTATAATTCATTCCATTCATAAAATTTAATTCTTCTAATACATCAAAAGACTAAAATCTTTTAAAAAACCAATATAATTTCATGTATATATATATTATATATAATAAAAATAAAAAAAAGCGGGTAAGTGAGTATCGCTCTGCTGTACATTAGGGGGTGGGGTGGACCTCGTACTAGGGTAGATTAAATTTAAATGCAATGATAGGTATCATATTGTATACGAAAAACGATTCTGAAGGAGATGATTTGTCAGTCTAGGATATATTATATTTAAATATTGTTATACATTCTATTTTGAAACAAATTCAAACATTTAAGTAAAAGTTTCAAGATCTTACGTTTGGTAATTTTTTAAAAATAACAAAAATCGAAAATTATTTATTAGTAAAACGTTATTTTACACGTGTATTTTTGATTTCAAATTAAAATTAAAACTTTAAACACTCGTAAAATTTTTTAAATTGAATAATCATCAAACTTTTTTTATAATTATTCTAAGCTTAACTTATGGATAGCATAGTATTAAATTTTCAATTCTTAGCTTTTGATAGCAAATATTTATAAATTTTTATCTACAAAATAGTGAAAAATATTCATGATTTTGACGAATTTTTGTCAATATTTGAACTACAAATGCTAATAAAAAAAATTGTGCCTATGTATTTTTATAATTTTTGAATGAGAGTTAGAACTAGTTATGTGGACCTTTTAATTAAATTTCCAAGTAATTTGTCCCAGCTAAATTTTTTTTATCAACATTTATAAAAAAAAAAAGCGGGTAAGTGGGTATCGCTCTGCTGTATATTAGGGGGTGGGGTGGACCTCAGATTATGGTAGGTTAAATTTGAATGCAATGATAGGTATCATTGTATACGAAAAACGATTCTGAACGAAGATGATTTGTCAGTTTATATAGGATATATTATATTTAAATATTGTCATATATATTCTATATATGCCAACATTCGCATTATAAGCATATGAAATTTAATTTAAATTTTGACATATTTCGTATAAATTTGAACTTTAAGCACTTATAAAAAAAAATTGTGACTAACGATTTTGGATTTTTTTTTATCACTTGAAGAACAACTTATAAGAAACCTTGTATTAAATTTTCAAGATTTTCTGGCCACCCAAAAAAATTTTTATCGGCATTTGAAGAAAAAAAAATTATAAAAGTCGAAAATGTCAATTGTCTATTAGTAGCTTAAAAATGGTCAAAATATTTTGAAAATTTAACTGTAAGGAAATAACCATAATATAAACATATGGTGAAAATTTCAAGTATTTACAATGATTCGTTTTTGAGTTACAGCAAAATCAAAAAATCGATTTTGTCGAAAAGTGGTTTTTCGTAAAATTGCCATTTTTCTGTTTTTTTTTTTTGTTTTTCTCGATTTTTTTGAAAACTATTTGAAAATTTTACTTTTGACCTCCCCAAAGTACCAACTAGATGAATTTTCCTATTCAAAGAGGGGCTGAAGTCAAAAATCGGAGCATTATTACTGCTCCAAATGTTGTCGTCAGACACAAAAAAAAAAAACACACATCATAGTAAAATCAATACATTCATCACTTCGTTCAGAATCTAATAAAAAAAATTGATAATTTCAAATGTCTATAAATAGCTCAAAAAAAGTCAAAATACTTTGAAAATTTAACAGTGTATAGAGAACACTAACATAAACATTTAGTGAAAATTTCAAGTATTTACAGTGATCAGTTTTTGAATTACAACCATATAAAAAAATCGATTTGTTCGAAAACTGGTTTTGTGTAAAAATTCGCGTTTTTCTGTCATTTTTTTTTGTTTTTCTCAATTTTTTTTGAAAACTGTTGGAAAATGTTTACTTTTCACCTCTATAATGCACCAAGGATATCCACTTTTCCATCGGAAACCACCTCCAAAGTTTGAAATTGAAGCATTATTTCGGCTAGTTATGCTGTACACAGACACAAAAAAAAAACAAAAAAATACACACATCATTGTAAAATCAATACATTCATCACTCCGTCCAGAATCTAAAATATATTTAAGTATCTATTTTATATTATAAGTTTTACGTACATACTCGTAGATAATAATTGAGTATGGTCTTTACTCTTTATTCTGAATCATTTTGACCTGCGTATAAGACATTTTGCGATACTATTCGAGTACCAACTTGACTAATTACTTCATATAATATATTTATCGCTGTTAATTATAATGATATAATTATATCAATTACACTCATTGATACTTAGAGTTAACTCGATAAATTAGGATCTATAATATCTTACTGTTTACATTGCAGAATAGCAGCAGGTTATATTATACCTACATCACGTGAGCGTCGCCATACGTATACCACTGTATTATATAGCTTATACATTGACTTCTGATAATATTATTATTTTCTGGGAACTGACGTAGGTAGTTAAAACAACGACGTAGGTAAAAAATTCGTTGATAAAAAATATACCAACCCATGTATCACATTGCAGAGTTAAAGTGGATTTCAGTCGTCAGCATAACATAATATTTTGTTGTCTTTATCAGTCCAGTAGTGTTGCCTTGCCGTCACCAGCCATTAATTCACTGTCAAAGACTCAGGAAAATAATATTATATTACTATATAGTTATGATAGGTATAAGATTTTTTTTTAAATATAATTTAAGGTCTGTAATTAAATACATTTATATATAACACAAGGAAATGTATTAAATATACAGCACATACATATACTGTATATAGATAATTTAGGTGTGTATAATAAATATAATATAATATAGTATATAAACATAATTTAATCAACAAACAAAAATAAAATAAAAGTAAATTATTTAGATTTAACATAAAGAGCTTATATTTTCTTTAATGATTTTTGTGAAGTAACGACTTCGGATATATCATTTAAATTTGACTTTCTTTTAATGTTTAGTCAGCCTCGGTGTTAATCGACAAATGTTAAATAGTTAAGCTTAAAGATGTGCTTCCCTCATGTAAGATTTTATTTTACGTCATAACTATGATGAACTATATATAATATATATATATTATACTCGTTATATGCGGTAATTATTGTGCTACAATACAGTTATTAAAACAAAATAAAAATAATAAAATATGTGTGCGGAGAGCAATTTTCTTAACACGATATTCAATTATTACTATCCACAATTCACATATTTTAGTTTCGATTTTTTTCAGTCTTCGAATCTATATTTTTATTTTATATATTTATATACTTAATTCTTGTTACAGTGAATTTAAAATTTTTCCAATGACATACTTTGTTATACCTATTTGTATTAATTTTATACTGAAATTATTAAAGATAGATAATTGTAATACATTAAAAGTATCTATATTAACCAGTATTATAGAGTATTGAATTAACTGCTTATTATTCATAAATCTGAGTATTTTTTGTTTTGATGTCTCAATGATCGGATTATAGCGTAGCACTAACATATTGCTCTATGTATACTATATATGCACCTATATAACGGCTATAACTATACTTTAGGTACACTATATTATTTACACTGTGACCTATTACTCACTATTCATTCCTCTTCACTATTATCTAAACTTTTAAGTAGGTACTTATAAAATAATTAATTGTTGGTTCAAATGTTAAATATTCAACATTAAATTTATGCATCAACATTTTCAGAAAATAAAATAAAATTTATAATACTTTTATATATAAGTTCAAGGATACCACTTAAGAGGACCGCCATACCCGCATAATGTGTTGTCGCTGTCTTACTAAGGGCGTAACACGTTTCCACCAAAAGTAGACCTTTCCCTTTTCCACCAATACTCGTTTCCACTAAAGGTGTATCTTCCCTTTTCCACCAATTTATGTTTCCACCAAATGAGATCCTCCTAATTGTTTGGTTAATTTACCAAAATAATTTGTATACTATGTGCTTATTTAAAACCTTTAATACAGTAATAAGTTTATTAAAAATACTAATGCTGGATTGAAAAAAAATGATATATTAGTGTATTTAGCTATGTATATATTGTACCTACTCATATATATATATATATATATATAATTGGTTGATATTTTTTTTTCAATCGTAGAATATCTATGTATTTTACGAACAAGTGAAAAGATTGCACAGTTTAAATAGTGCATTACAACTGCGTGTATGTTAAAATAAAACGTAATTTTTAAAATTTATAATTCTGTGATGGCAAAAGTGATTGAAAGTAAACATGGAAACAAAACAAAAATACTAAACAATTTTAAATTTTTTAAATTAATTTATTAAATTTCAGGTAAAAGTATATCCTACAATTTTAAAAAAAATATCAACTAACTGTATATATAGTTACAATTTACACGACTAAGGTATCGTATACCATAACATATCATTTTTTTAAATTTTTATATTTGACCATTTACAATTATACCATAGTATAACTATTTTATTTTATTTTTCAATTTTTTATATTTGACGATTTACAATTTATACCATAATAACTGTTATATCGTTTATTTCACATTTTAGATTCTGAACGAAGTGATGAATGTATTGATTTTACTATGATGTGTGTTTTTTTTTTTTGTGTCTGACGACAACATTTGGAGCAGTAATAATGCTCCGATTTTTGACTTCAGCCCCTCTTTGAATAGGAAAATTCATCTAGTTGGTACTTTGGGGAGGTCAAAAGTAAAATTTTCAAATAGTTTTCAAAAAAATCGAGAAAAACAAAAAAAAAAAGCGGGTAAGTAGGTATCGCTCTGCTGTATATTAGGGGGTGGGGTGGACCTCAGACTATGGTAGGTTAAATTTGAATGCAATGATAGGTATCATTGTATACGAAAAACGATTCTGAACGAAGATGATTTGTCAGTTTAGGATATATTATATTTAAATATTGTCAAATATTCTATTTTGAAACAAATAGTATAGTTTTTATATGTTACTATGGTTACTATGGCCAACATTCGCATTATGAGCGTATGAAATTTAATTTAAATTTTGACATATTTCGTATAAATTCGAACTTTAAACACTTATAAAAAAAAATTGTGACTAACGATTTTGGATTTTTTTTTATCACTTTAAGAACAACTTATAAGAACCTTGTATTAAATTTTCAAGATTTTCTGGCCACCCAAAAATTTTTTATCGGCATTTGAAGAAAAAAAAACTTAGAAAAGTCGAAAATTTCAATTGTCTATTAGTAGCTTAAAAATGGTCAAAATATTTTGAAAATTTAACTGTAAAGAGATAACCATAATATAAACATTTGGTGAAAATTTCAAGTATTTACAATAATTCGTTTTTGAGTTACAGCAAAATCAAAAAATCGATTTTGTCGAAAAGTGGTTTTTCCGTAAAATTTCCATTTTTCTGTCATTTTTTTTTTGTTTTTCTCGATTTTTTTGAAAACTATTAGAAAATTTTAATTTTGACTCCCCTAAAGTACCAACTAGATTCAATTCCCTATTCAAAGAGGGGCTGAAGTCAAAAATCGGAGCATTATTACTGCTCCAAATGTTGGAGTCAGACACAAAAAAAAAAAAGCCGGGAAGTGAGTATCGCTCTGCTGTACATTAGGGGGTGGGGTGGACCTCGGACTATGGTAGGTTAAATTTGAATGCAATGATAGGTATCATTGTATACGAAAAACGATTCTGAACGGAGATGATTTGTCAGTCCAGGATACATATATTATATTTAAATATTATCATATATTCTATTTTGAAACTAATTCAAACATTTAAGTAAAAGTTTCAAGATCTTACGTTTAGTAATTTTTTAAAAATAACAAAAATCGAAAATTATTTATTAGTAAAACGTGATTTTACACGTCGTGTATTTTTGATTTCAAATTAAAATTAAAACTTTAAACACTCGTAAAATTTTTTAAATTGAACAATCCTCAAACTTTTTTATAATTATTCTAAATTTAACTTATGGACAGCATAGTATTATATTTTCAATTCTTAGCTTTTGATAGAAAAATATTTATAAATTTTTAACTACCAAATAGTGAAAAATATTCATGATTTTGACGAATTTTTGTCAATATTTGAACTTCAAATGCTAATAAAAAAAAATTGTGCCTATGTATTTTTATAATTTTTGAATGAGAGTTAGACCAAGTTATGTAGACCCTTCAATTAAATTTTCAAGTAATTTGTCCCAGCTAAATTTTTTTTATCAACATTTATAAAAAAAAAATAAAAAAAAATTGAAAATTTCAATTGTCTATAAATAGCTCAAAAAAAGTCAAAATATTTTGAAAATCAAATCACATAAAGAAAATGGCAATCTAAATAACTGGTAAAATTTTCAAGTATTTACGACTTATACTATTTGAATAACAACAAATATTAAAAATCGTTCGAGGCTAAACCGTTATTTAACGCGGTTTTGTAAAAATTTAAATTTCAATCACTCATAAAAATTTTTTGTTTTAGTCCGGTAGAGTTTTTTTTGCAGATAGTTGAAGAAAATTTTATGGAGAACCTTGTACCAAATTTTCAAATCTTAGTTATAAAAGAAAAAATTTTTACGATTTTTTAACCACAAAATTACTTGCCAATTTTCGCAATTTTGACATATTTCGTATAAATTCGAACTTTAAGCACTCATAAAAAAAAATTGTGACTAACGATTTCGGATTTTTTTTTATAACTTTAAGAACAACTTATAAGAAACCTTGTATTAAATTTTCAAGATTTTCTGGCCGGCCAAAAAATTTTTATCGTTATTTTAAAAAAAAATACTTAAAAAAATTGAAAATTTCAACTGTCTATAAATAGCTCAAAAAAAGTCAAAATTCTTTGAAAATTTAACTGTGTATGGAGAACGCTAATTTAAACACTTGATGAAAATTTCAAGTGAATACATCGATTAGTTTTTGAGTTATAGCAAAATAAATAATTCGATTTTGTCGAAAACTGGTTTTGCGTAAAAATTCCCGTTTTTCTGTCATTTTTTTTTTGTTTTTCTCGATTTTTTTGAAAACTGTTGGAAAATGTTTACTTTTCACCTCTATAATGCACCAAGGATATCCACTTTGCCATCGGAAACCACCCCCAAAGTTTGAAATCGAAGCATTATTTCGACTAGTTATGCTGTACACAGACACAAAAAAAAAAAAAAAAACACACATCATTGTAAAATCAATACATTCATCACTCCGTTCAGAATCTAAAACACACATCATAGTAAATGCAATACATTCATCACTTCGTTCAGAATCTAAAACAGAAAAATGGCAATTTTACGAAAAGCCACTTTTCGATAAAATTGATTTTTTGATTATTAATAAACAGATACTATAAAGTAACCATGGTAACATATAAGAACTATACTATTTGTTTCAAAATAGAATATATATGACAATATTTAAATATAATATATCCTATATAAACTGACAAATCATCTTCGTTCAGAATCGTTTTTTGTATACAATGATACCTATCATTGCATTCAAAATTAACCTACCATAGTCTGAGGTCCACCCCACCCCCTAATATATAGCAGAGCGATACCCACTTACCGCTTTTTATATTTGAATATTTACAATTATACTATAATAATTATTATATCGTTTTTTATTTTTTTATTTTATTTGTTGGAAATGTATATTGGTGGAAAAGGGAAAGGTCTACTTTTGGTGGAAACGGGTATTGGTGGAAAAGGGAAAGGTACACTTTTGGTGGAAACGGGCATCGCCCCTTACTAACATACTTATTTTCATTCAGCAGAAAATATTTTGTGATGTTAGCTTTAATATTTGAGTACATTTACCTATTATCAAATTTAAAGGTAAGAATATTATCTAGATAATGACTTATGATTTCATTAATATTATCATTTTAAAGTGAGTTATGAACATTTTGAAGTTGTTTTATTTTACATAGCTGTAACTTACTTTAAAATAATAATATATCACTAAAAGCATATGTCATTGTCTAGATAATATTCTTACCTTTAAATTTGATAACAGGTAAATTTACTCTAATATTAAAGCTAACATCACAATTCTAATGATTACGCTATTACAGTGACGTTATTTGTGGGATGCAAGGGTGTACAAATGCATCCCATGAACAAAATTATTTTTATTTGTTTTATACTATAAGTCTATAAATTCTATAAAATGATGTACATTTACACAAAAAGTGTGTTGAAAAAAATTCATGCGAATAATTGGAATTATTTTAGATTTTCAAATTTTCAATATTGGTTTTGCATCCTATAAAAAATGTGAAATGACACCCCTGCTGCTGAACGAAACTTTGTTATAATTTATGTTATAGTAAGATAGAGACAACACATGCGGGTATGGCGTCTTCTTAAAAGATATATAATGTGTAATATAATTTGATATTATCAAATTGTATGTAATTAGATACTTGTTGTTATTATTTTGTAATTAATTATATAATGTAGTATGTATATACTAATTCACTTATAATAATTATTTTCATAAGATTATATCTGTGGTGTGATAGTCTTGAAATTTTTTTTTTTCGGGAATGGTTTAAATTTGAGCTTCGCGTGTGAGTTAAATAACATTTTTATGATTATATCATATTTCCCTATATTTGAAATTACTGTTACGTGTTGACATCATTCTCGTAATAGCTTGTATATTATAAAAATAGATATTGTTGATCTGATAAATAAATATATAATTTTAATTTGCATGTTTCATGTTTTGAGTCTTTAACACTCACATGTCCATATAATATAATATTATATAGTCATTATAAAAATATGTATTGGCCACTCATATTAACTTTGTTGTTTACCATTTGAGACTTAGGTTTCTGAATTCTGAGTTCTAACATCTAACAGAGGCAGTATACATAGTAATATTCTGATTAGTGTCTATATGGTTATATATTATATTATTGTCGTGCAGAAAAACGAAAATAGGACATAATAATATTGCTAATAATTTGATAAATGATTCTTATTTTATAACTTTAATATATGCATGCACGATACATCGTACTGTCACCCGGCATATATTATGAGTTCTACATAGGTATTATTATGAAGGGACACCTGAACTATTATATATATAGGTACAGTGGCGTAACTAGATATAATTGTTGGGGGTTGTGAACATTTAACATTTGAAGACCAAAATAGAACCAATTCCGTTATATATAATCACAATTCACAATAAAGAATTAAATAAAACAATATTTTTTCATATCTATTATAACCAATATGAATTTAACCGTTATGATATGTCTTATTACTTATTTACTGTACAAAAAAAAATATTACAAAAATGTAAAAAAAAAATTTAATGTGCTTATTATTATTATTTAATTTAGCTGGATATGACAATTATATTGTCAAAGTAAATATACTTTGAATTAGAAGCTAATGTGTGAAATGTTGGTGATATATAAAAGTACGCACTATTTTATATAGTTAAGTATAACAAAGTAATAATATTATTTTAACTCATAATTTAATGAGCAGATTTTTTTGTACACGCCTACTTAATAAAAGAGTATTACAATTTTTGGAATTTATTGAATGCGAGATAGAATCAATAAAAATAATTTATAGCAAACACCTCTATAGTTGATAGGTTTTTTTTATTCGATCTTAGCTAGTGGTACATAGCAGGGGCGGGCAACTGGCGGCCCGCGCGCTACATTTTCAAATTACATCATAAAATTTCAATTCAATCGTCTATACTCTATGCTATGTCTATGCTAAATTAAAATGCATATTTTTAATGACCTTTTTTTTTGCTCTCTATACTTTGGCCCGCTAAATTTTCATTTTCTAAAAATTGGCCCTCTAGTAATTTTCAGTTACCAATCCCTGGTATATAGTACAATATTTATTTGAAATGATGAAATACATTAAGCTTAGTTAATATTTTACTATAATATCTAATAAAGTTTACTTTAAAAATATTATTATTTCATCAAGAAGTGTCTGTAAAAAATATTATGTATTACACATCAAAGATGTCAGACATACATGATACAGTTCTTATCGTAATGCGACAACCAAAGAACATAGACCGATGGTTTACATGCAGCAATTTATCACCGTTCCTGCCTACCAACCGATTCCTTGTATAAAATTAAAAATTTACTAACTAAACCTAATGAGTAGTAATGACTAATGTGATTAAATCCTTTTGTATTCGATTCTATGAGTAAGTTGTCTGAGCTTTGTGCCAGTATTGTTCAGTAATCGTTCTAGTCAATATCCGTATTTTTACCAATTTATGTAATGATATGTTTTTTATTTTATTTTATTTATAAAAGACATTTACAATCTGTATACAAAATATAAAACAATTTTATAAAATAAAATGTTTTTACATAATACATTGTATAAGTTTCGAGCCGACATTATTACAATGCATTATTGATTTAAATTATTTTTCACTAAAAATATATGTGTTTATATAGCTAAACTATAAATCTCATTGTAACTCCATAAAAATATTTAGTGACAATCGCTATCCCTACCTACTCTGTTACATGTATATGATTGTACACAGGAAACAGAATATTTTCTATATATACCTATACAAATAACTTATGATCGACATTATTTTAATTAATTTATTGATTATTGAATCGTATTTTATACTTAGTAAATAGATAAACTATAGAAATATAGAGTATACGTAAATGCCTAAGTCTTTTTTCTAGTTGTCACTTATTATTACTAATCACATATTTTATTGAAGTTTTGAAGTTGTATAGTCTCTAACATTTATATATGCAGGCATTAAATTCAACGAAATAATTGTATTGATATAATCAGAAAAAATGATTGATTTTGAGAACACGGATCCATCAGTCATCCCCCAATGTACTCGTGACAAGTGAAAGGGATAAACAACTTTGATTGGTTAACTTACAACGAAGGTTTGGTCGAACCTATATGGATGTACTAATAATTCATGTACGTGTACTCAACATATGTACATGCATTTTTTTAATAAAGGTAATTTTTTAATACATATATCTAGTTAATTTTTTTAGTTTGAAGTTTTATCACGAAAATATTTAATTTTTTCTCCTTGAAGATTAATTATTGAATAAAAATTCACTGAGCAGTGAGCAGCATGGTACATTATTGAATAACGTTTCTAAATTAAATATAAGCCATAATCACACTTTCACTTGTATACGAGTTATCGAGTATTGTTGTTAGATCTTCTTTAATGTTATTGTGTAGTGAAATTTATAGACACGCAACTACATCTCAGTGATACGATGGTCTTTAGTCCTTACATAGGGAGGTTAACCTTAAAGTTTTATATACATTTAAAATTTTCAAAAAAAAAACTTGATTACTATAAATATTAAAGAAACTTTTAAGACCAATTATCCTTTAACAATTTACTAGAAAAGTAAAATATTATACTGGTAAGGATAGAGTTAATCCTCTTTGTATCTTAAGTCCTTGAGGACTGAGGTGGAGTAAATAAACTTATTTACCAAAATTGAGTGCTGGAACCGGAGAAGTTATGAAAAATGTGATTGTAAACACATTATTTGACTGTGGTTTAATATATCGGCTCAACAGTCTCAACTTAATCATTTGCTATAATTGCGAGCAATATAAAGCATATTAACTGTGCGTGTAAATTAAAATTAATTGAAGACAAAATTGCAGAAAATAATTTTATATTATTAAATATACATTAAGTCGGGAATTCGTTGACTGATTTATTGATATTTCTATTTTATCTCTATTTGTATTATTATTTTTATCTATTTTTGTATAATTACATATTTCCATATTTAGTAAAAGAAAAAGCCAAGATTTATCTTCTTGTTGTGTGCCTATATAAATGTGCTCTAATAAACAAATATCCTTGAAATAGAAATATGTATTAGTTCCTCATTAAATTAACAAAAATAACATTGTCCAATTTTTAAATGATGATTATTAAAAAAATCGGTATTTTTATTTCATAATATATAAAGTGTATTTGTCCAGAAATATCGATTAGGTATTTATAATTTATATACGCGAAATCTTATTATAATATGTAATATGTTTAGAGTTGGGACCGTATCCAACAAATGCTCCAGTGAGGAATCTGGAATATGCCAACAAAAGAGAAGGGGCTATTCGTTTGGCTGTCCGTCAAAAAAAATCACGAGATGAAAATAAAAACTGAAATTCGATAAGATATTAGGTTAAAGAATAAAGAATTAGATTACTGTGTAACGTATTTACTGCATTGTTATAAACTTAAATGGTATACGATTACTTATAACGAAATATTATATTATCAACTTCATACTATAAAATTAATAACAGAATCGTTTTTTCTTTCTTCTGCAAGTAGACAGGTTTTAAATTTCTACTCAAGAAATGTTTTAATATGCATTAAGTGTATACATACTTTTTTATTTTTACGGTACATGAAACAATTTTTTTAAATTTATATTTACGTGAACTAACGTTTGTTATCCATCAAAATAAAATAACATGCATGTACATTTGTACATTATACCTACTATTAAAATTGTTCTTGTCCGAGGAAAAAAATTAAAAACTAGTAATTTAATTCCACAAAACTAAAAGATTGGATATATATATACTCTAAGCGTTTGATTGACGCCAAGGATATTAAAATATTTTCTTCCGTCAATTTTTCATATTATTTATGTTCACTATATACTTACATATTATTAACAATTTTTTTTTATCTCCATGTCCATATTATTATTGGTACCGATTAAATTAATGTCTGGTTATATTTTTTAAATAACTATTTGTTTGATAGATATAGGTATAATAAATATTGTAATACACCCAACCAATTAAAAAATATTTTTCTAAATTTTTAGAACTTTAAATTAAACAAATTATTTTAACCTGATTAAAATATTATAAATTAAATAAATATGATTGTATTATAGATTTGCTTTATTAAAATATTATTATATACGTATTAAATTTTGTAATACTATATAATAAGTTATAAGTTATAGTTTAGATAACTCATTAACTATTATATGTATTTAACTTCGGAATTACAGATATATATATGATATATATACCTATATATTTGGTCACAGGAAATTGTTGTACATCTTTGTATCTATTTAATTTACAAAAACAACAACAACCAGAAAAGGGCTAAAGATATAATCGCTCAAAAATAGTCTTTAACTAAAAGATTATTATTAAATCATATTGAATCCTAATTTATTTTTATAATTTCGTTAAAAGTTTTTTATCTAAAAAAAATATAACTAGATGTACATATTATGTTAATTATAATATAATACAAATTTAAACATAAAGTAAAATTTCTTAAGTAAATTCTCATACATAGGTAACTCGGCACTCACTATAATACTCTATCCAGTGAAAAAACTCGTGGATTATGCGCATCATCTCTGGGGATATAGTATATCCGATACACAGAAGAATCGATATTCGTTGGGTCACATTATATAGATTGTTCTTTCGCCGGAAAGAGAAAACTTAAATTAATTAAAAACCATGTTTGATGAGTACTTGTAAATTGTAGGTAATCAATACAATGAAAATAAATTATTAATCATTTGGTAATTTTATATTTTATATATACTGCAATTATTATAACTTAAAAACTCTTTTTTAAAATTGACAAAAAAAAACATTTTAATTTAATGAATAAGTTTAATAGGTATATACAGAATAGACGATTTTAAATATAGCACGAACATGCAAAAGATTGTTTTGATTTTTAGAATATTTTGTTGAGAATTTGAATACTTGATTCAATACGAGGCGTATAAATGTAATCTCTGCTTTGGCTTAAGTATATATTAACATATTTTGTGCAATATAATGAATATAGTACATATTATATATATATAACTAAAATGAATATTGAATATAGAACAGCAATGTATAGTATTTGATAAATATATTTATTGTACATTTAATCAATTGTGCGGTAAGAACTATTAGATCTTTTGAGACACAAGATCTTTTTTTACAGTCACTCCATCAAAACGGACAGAAAAAAAGTAAAATATGTAAATTTTAAGTAGATATTACAGTAACTAGAGCGCGGATTTATATGCATGCATACATGTTTAATGCATTAAATACCAACCAGAAATGCGCTAAAAATATTAAATATGCATAAATATATGAACTAAAATGTTAAAAATTAAAGTATGCATGAAAAATAAAAATATGCGTAAAAAATTAGTAAAAAAATTTTATTTTTTGAATATTTAAATAATATAATACATTAAAAAAAATTAGGAACCCTGCAATATATACTTATCTACTTTTCTTCATTTTTTTTCGTCACTTTCATCATCTTGGTGTACGTATTTTGTTTCCCGGATTATTGATCTAATAAGGTCATATTTGGGAAAACCGTTTATACCCATATAAGTAATATACTTATTAATTTATTTTAATATTAATCGAAACTATAAAAATATAATATTTTTTTCTTATGTTTACTAGACAATAGTACATATATATTTCAAAAATATCTAAAAAAACACAAAAAAAAACATTGAAATATGCAATTAAAATTGTAAAATAAGCACTTAAACTTAAAATGTCGAAATATACAAAAATATGCACTAAAAAGTTTCATTTTTTTAAATCGTCATGTCATGAAACAAATTTTGTGCTCACTTAGCATAATAGTATATCATACGATCAACCAAAATAAGTATGCAAATGCATACACATTCGAGCTTTATATATTAATAACGAAAATTTAATTACCGACTTTCATCTTTTTATGCGTTTACAAATCTGATAATCATCCCACTCAGCAAGTCTTGAGTCCTGTTTCTAAAATAATTTCCTTCGAATTCTCAATGCATGCTATTAATGTAATATACTGTTTAATGCTTATCAAAGGCGGCAGAGTCAGCCTTATGTTCAGGGGTGAAAATATTTTTGGAAATCTTCACTCCTTGCCTCTGTAAAAAAATATATATAATATGTATGTATTGTATTAGGTATATTATATGTATTGCATTTAATAGGCAAAATAAAATTTTTAAAAAACTACAAAATATCAGGTTACTTGTATTATACATACGGTATGAGTCGTTCTGTTCAGAATCTAAAACTTTCATATTATACAAAAAACTTTATTTTTTTTTAGAGGACACCATCACAGGGATGTGATGACTGTTTCAACTATACACTATTAGTTAGATTATATTATAGTTAAATTTACTATACACGTAACAACTATAAATAAATAGTTCTCATGGGTAAATTATAAAAATAGCTATACCATACGCAACTATATTAATTTATAGCTGGAGTACAAATAATTATGACTAAATTAACTAATTTTTTTTCAGAGTACTTTATATACTTTATATACCACTTGGTTCCATCTATAGATATAGCTAGTATAGATATAAATATTCCAAAATCATATTGTTGTTGGGATTATACATATTGTGGACGAAAACGACATAAATCAAATAAATTGTACAACACTTTTCGACCTACTAAATAAATAATACAATTTAAATGTATTAACTTCAATTTTTTTAGATTCTGAACGGAGTGATGAATGTATTGATTTTACAATAATGTGTGTTTTTTTTTTGTTTTTTATTTGTCTGTCGACCACATTTGGAGCAGTAAAAATGCTTCGATTTTTGACTTGGGTCAAAAGTTAAAAATTTTCAATATTTTTTAAATGAGTCGGGAAAAACCCTAAAAAAATGACGGAAAAACGGGATTTTTTACGCAAAACCAGTTTTCGTCAAAATCTAATTTTTTATTTTGCTATAACTCAAAAACTAATCGATGTAAATACTTGAAATTTTCACCAAATGTTTATATTAGCGTTCTCCATACACAGTTAAATTTTCAAAGAATTTTTTGAACTATATATAGACAATTGAAATTTTCATTTTTTCTGAGAATTTTTTTTTTAAATAACGATAAAAGTTTTTTGGCCGACCAGAAAATCTTGAAAATTTAATACAAGGTTTCTTATAAGTTGGTCTTAAAGTGATAAAAAAAAATCTGAAATCGTTAGTCACAATTTTTTTTTATAAGTGCTTAAAGTTCGAATTTATACGAAATATGTCAAAATTGCGAAAATTTGCAAGTAATTTTGTGGTTGAAAAATCATAAAAATTTTTTCTTTTATAGCTAAGTTTTGAAAATTTGGTACAAGGTTCTCCATAAATTTTTCTTCAAATATCTGTAAAAAAAACTCTACCGGATTCAGACAAAAAATTTTTATGAGCGTTTGAAATTTAAATTTTTACAAAACCGCGTTAAATAACAGTTTAGCGTCAAACGATTTTTGATATTTGTTGTTATTCAAATAGTATAAGTCGTAAATACTTGAAAATTTTACCAGTTATTTAGATTGCCATTTTCTTTATACGTGATTTGAGTTTCAAAATATTTTGAGTTTTTTTAAGCTATTTATAGGCATTTGAAATAATCAATTTTTTTTTATTTTTTTTTTATAAATGTTGATAAAAAAAATGTAGCTGGGACAAATTACTTGAAAATTTAATTGAAGGGTCCACATAACTTTGTTTTAATTCTCATTCAAAAATTATAAAAATACATAGGCACAATTTTTTTTTATTAGCATTTGAAGTTCAAATATTGACAAAAATTCGTCAAAATCATGAATATTTTTCACTATTTGGTAGTTAAAAATTTATAAATATTTTACTATCAAAAGCTAAGAATTGAAAATTTAATACTATGCTGTCCATAAGTTAAGCTTAGAATAATTATAAAATAGTTTGATGATTATTCAATTTAAAAAATTTTACGAGTGTTTAAAGTTTTAATTTTAATTTGAAATCAAAAATACACGTGTTAAATAACGTTTTACTAATAACTTTCGATTTTTGTTATTTTTAAAAAATTACTAAACGTAAGATCTTGAAACTTTTACTTAAATGTTTGAATTTGTTTCAAAATAGAATACATGACAATATTTAAGTATAATATATCCTAGACTGACAAATCATCTCCGTTCAGAATCGTTTTTCGTATACAATGATACCTATCATTGCATTCAAATTTAACCTACCCTAGTCCGAAGTACATCCCACCCCCTAATGTACAGCAGAGCGATACTCACTTACCCGCTTTTTTAAAATTAATACAACATAATACACTTCTAATGTCTAACATTATAATAGTTGGCAACTCATTGTATGAAATGAAATTGTATTTTTATTAAATAATAAATTAATATTACTTATATTTGAATATCTAATTTAATATGTATACATAAGTACGAGTATATACAAATATAGATCATGTGATCATAATGTATGTTAATGATTTATTTTGTAATATAGGTTGTTTTCAAAATATATACCTATACTTAAGTTATTTAATATCAGATCAGGGGGTTTTCCAATACCAGAAAATATCACACGAGCTTCAACTTTCTCTATAAATCTCTAATACATATACATTACTTTGAAAAAGCTTTCCAACTGAAGTAGTTATTCGGTTTGAAAATACTCGAAAAGACTTCTTTCGTAAGAACTTTGTTAAGATAATTTCATATATTGTGTAAAATACCTAAATTGTACAAAATTTGCTTAGAAATGCGATTGTTGCTATTAGTTTTCAAAATTCTGAGTTAAAGTTCATTGCACTGTGATACCTATATAATATTTGATGAGACTGGCGTACCTCAACGTATATTTAATGTAGGTATCTTAACGCTTGATTTATAAATAATTAAAATATCAAACGTAGGTTTAATATTCTAATCAACATAATTAATTCACACATATAGAGTTCGTATTATATACATATATCAAAACCAAAACTTTGTATTTATGTTAAAGACATATATTTTTGGAAATATATCACTAGATATTATCATTATTATTTTGCGATTTCAATAAGTTTACCTATACTAAGTTAACCTTATATTTTGTTATACGGAATCGTAGGAAAGAAAATAAGTTCTTTTTATAGATTCTAGATTGTAACAGTGTGTAGACGACGCGTCACTATATCTGGGTCAATACATCATTGAATCGCTGGTGTGTTCGATCGGTCGTCGTATGCACATTTAGATATATAAGTATTATAGTATTATCTACAACTACAGTTGTAATTGCGGACGACAGCAGACTGTAGGGTATATAAATCAAGTGGTCGTATAGGTCAACTACATGTTTTCGGAGAATTCGATACGGTATGGTTTAAACAACGACTTATCGTTCCCGCCAACGCCACGCCGCAGTAAATCCTATTATGGCCGGCGGTAGGTTCCCAAGTGTCGGTCATATCATAATATACCCTCTGGCTTCTTCGACATACGTATATTATGCACAACGCACATACAGTATGTCAGTATAGTACACGCCTTGCACACGCTACGACAATATCATAATTATTATTTCACAGATGTCACTGAGCGTCATCGTTACGTATTTAATTAGGCGTATTATATATTTTATTATTTTTTTTGAGACATTAGACTTATCACGAACACGCTGTTATAACAGCGGAGTGTAAGGTGTATGACACACACACACACACACACACACACACGCACACGCCGAATACCGATCGGAGAGTTTCCGCGAGCGTTTCGCCCGCGGTCCTGAATTCTTCGATCCCTCCGCTACGAAAAAGCTCTCACCCTTCGAACAGAGCGTAGCGCGCATGCGCCGGCCGGCCGGCGAATGTCGTGTCGCGGTCGGTGCGGGCCGCGGGGAGCCGGGGAGCACGTGCGTTTTCGCCCCCACTCCGCCGAGTGTACACACACACACAGACGCGACGACAACGACAATGCGATAATATA
Source organism: Schizaphis graminum (assembly GCA_020882235.1). Classification (NCBI taxonomy): domain Eukaryota; kingdom Metazoa; phylum Arthropoda; class Insecta; order Hemiptera; family Aphididae; genus Schizaphis; species Schizaphis graminum. Next base: position 55,645,773 of record CM037032.1, read on the forward strand.
ATAATAATGACAATAATGTACTGAACAATAATGTATTATTGTAATAGGTACAGTGTACATACACACACACACAACAATAATAATATATTCCAAAGTGAAATCGCAGTACAGAAAAACGACGACGACACGATATTGTGCACCGACAACCGGCTCGTAATACGCGCACACACGCGCACCAGACCTACCCGTATTCGCGCGCACGCGCACGTCCGCGACACTGCACACTTCAATAAGCTAGCAGTGCGGCGATTTCCCCCACCGGCCGTCCGAAACGCATTTCGTTCGCTGCAATACACTTAACATTGTACACGGTACAGTGTTACTATAATACGCCGCCGTTGTACGTACCCACCAGCAGGCTACGTACCGCTACAATTACAATACGACTGCCGACTGAGCTGCATATCGACGCCAACTAGTTTTCCGTACGCACACGGCGACTGCGACCGGCAACGTCAATCGCACGCCGACCACGACCGCGATCGGCCGTTTCTCTACGTTTCGCCGAGCACCGACTGGAAAACACAACAGTATCAATACCACCGCTCTACCGTTATTGCGATAATAATCCATTATTTATCGTCTCACGCCGAAAATCGTTTTCGTACGGTTTTCCAACTCTTTCTCCGCACGCCGCCGACGAGTTCTCCGGTTGTCGCGTAGCTTTTCGCGCACAGCGAATACACACACGGCCATCACCGCAGTACCTACATCATGACGACCGACGAATGGGGATACGAAGAGTTCAACGGTAGGTGCACCGAGAGCTCGGCTCGGTTGACAATAAATTATAATATTATATTTGTGTTTTTATTTTTTTGTATTTTTGTTTTTCTGTACAAAACGTACGTCAATTAACCGCCCACTGCGGACTCCCACGGTTTGTGTTACATAATTATCATATATTATTATAAATTATAATACACGAGTATGATAATTATATTGGCTGACAATCGTGTTGACGGAACCTGTATAATTTTTGTTGTTATGTTATTATTCTATTACGTCTTACTTATTATTTTCGGTTTTGTTGCTGTTTATCGCCACCCGTTCGATTAAAACCAGTTTTTGACCGGGTCCGGTATTGGGCCGTTTAGTAGAAATGGTGGAATATATCTTGTATTCTCTATTTTGGTTCGATTGTTTCTTTAATTCCGTGTCGAAATTTGTCATTATTTGATACGCTGTGCTACTTTATAATTATACCCATTAACCCATTTAACGAAAAAAAGAATATATCATTTTGACCGTGGGTATCTTAATTTCTAAATATTTTCCTTGTCATGGTATGACGTAATTCGACGAGCTTGAAAAATTTCATAACAATTATAATGAAGAAATTAATTGATGCTTTGAATGTACCAACCTTTAACCATTAACTTGCATATAGATTATCAAACTTTAAGCACATCATTTTTAAAATATATTTAGAAAATCTCGCACAAAATGTCAATACATGGTGGCGTTTTTCATTTTCTTACGTATTTTTCTAGGTATTTCTCGAGTTAAATGTATTGAAATGAAATGTTATGATTATCATACGTATTTAATTAATAAAGGTTGTTAATTAATTTTCCACTCTAAAGAAAAGTGAAAGCTAAAAAATGTCGATGATATAATAATGCATTATTATGTTTGGTATGACTATTTTATACGTTTATATTCTAGCTTGTTCTTCACAGCTGTTAGTATAACTCTTATATTAATACATTTTTATCTATTAAATTATAATATTATGTAAGATGGTTACAGAGAGGTACAGAGGTTAAATTTACCATGGCTATGCATTTTAGATTTAAAGCGGAGCGATGAATGTATTGATTTTACAATAATGTATATTTTTGTTTGTTTGTTTATTTTTTTTTGTCTCGAGACACTTTTTATAAAAGAAATATGTTTCAATCATTCACTTCAAGGATAGTTTCCTGTAGCAAATCGTATCTGAACTTATCCAAAAATTTTTTAAAAATAGAACCTACTCAAAACTAGTTTTTTTTTTGTATGTTCTTAAAAAATGATAAGCTGTAAGGATTTGACATTTTTAGCAAATATTTATATTGGCATATTTTAAACATGGTATGATTTTCAAAATATTTTAGTATTTTTCGCTATTTATAGACTGTATTTTTTTATTTTTCCTATAGTTTTTTTTAGTTGGCAGAACTGCTTGAAACATATCTTAGATACCCATGCACGTATATAACAAAACATTTTCGGGGGAGCTTACAAAATTTAGCAATACAAATTGTACCGCAACATAATAAAACAATTTTTTCCTCTCGTCACTCAAAATTATTTCTGGGGGGCCCCTCCCCGTATACGTGCCTGTGTAGATACCTCAAGTTTTTCTTTTGTAACAACTACAATACATCAACAATACAGATTCACAGTTTATTTATATACATTTTAAATTGGAATTTTGATTATATTGAATATTTAACAATGGCATCACTAATATTTTTTTAAATTATTTTACGCATGCCATTAACCCTATTAGGTATTTATCATATTTTAAGCTAATCAATTATAAAAGTAGCTAAATTACAATAATATTGGGGTTTAAATACAATAATATTTACTTTACGTGGTCCAAATGACGTTGCTGTATTTAAACGAAAAGAAATTTGTAGAAATTTGTAACTTTTCACAACACTTATATTATTATTTTCTATACTAAATAAGATTTTCAAAACATTTTAAACTATTTACACTACGAACCTGTTTACACAGGTCTCCGATATTGACATAATATAAGCTAATAATATCTCGACCATTAATGAGTAATATGTATTATGTTTTATTTTTGGAAAAATTATTTCAACCTATTGTAATATATTTTTAATATAGCAAAATGAGTAATTAAAATAATATATTTATGATATAAATTATATTTAGTAATTAGGCTGACTAATCGTCTCTATCGTTTATCGTATGCCATGATTTATCATAGAATTCAAATTCAACACTACTATTATATATATGACCTACTCAATGACTGAATAACGAGGTAAGCTTGACACCTTTTATAAAGCAAAGTGACTTCTTTAGTTTTTTTTTATCATGTCGCATTCTTATTCTGTTGACTATTGGTAAGTTATGTGTCTTGTATATAGTATATACATAAAAATATTTAATGTATAACGTTTTTAAAAGTTGTCAGTTTATTTACCAATAAATATATTAATTTAAACGTATAAACAAAGTTATATTTGAATTGAATGGTATGCGGTATAAATATCTAGCCCATCCCAAGTATCTATTATATATATACCCACATCCTACATACACATCACTCTATAGTCTATAATAATATATAATATAATACCTATGAATTATTGTAAACACTGTAATTAAACAAATATAATATTATTGATAACATTCTTTGTAAAGCGATCTTTATTGAATATTTGAATTAAATAACACCATAGGTACTTATAGAAATAGATTTTAAAGACAATGGTTAAACCTCTTTAATTGTATAACATTTGTGTATTAAAACTATTTTAACGAAATTATTTAACGGTAGCGACTTTTTAAATTTATTCTTACTATTTGAAATACTTTCTGTAGGTATATCTCTCTTAAATGTTACGGTTTGAGTGTGGGTATGACCTAACCTATCTTAACGCTTTACGTAAATATATACTAAAAACCTGATGAAAAGTTTTGGAAAGTGTACTTAAAGAAAATAGGTTATGTCAGGAATACAGCTATAATACAGCTATAATTGCTATGTAGAATACATAAATATTGGGTTTTAAACTTGTCTCATTACGACGCAAGTAATAATTATAGTGTTATTATTTAAAGGAGATGCAATTTTTCAATTTTCTTGTGTGATCGTATTTTGAAGAAAATAATGCAAATAGTATAAACAAGTAACTAAACCATTTTTCAAGTGCAATGTTTATCATATTAACATTTTTAATTTAAATTTTACTATCGTCGCCATTTTTCATTGTAATTTACTTATTATTCCGCATGCATCTTACAATATAATATTAATATATATATTATATTATATATAATATTCTCGCTATTGTTTTTAATTTGATATTTTTAACACGAAAAAAATATACGTATATTTATGTGGCCACGTAGAAGTAACTTAGAATTTCAGGAAATTTTAATGACACAATCAAGTATTTTAAAATATTTTTTCCTAAATTATATGTGGTACTAAAATTTATTATTTATGAATTTTTAACCTGTTTTTATTTCAAGTTTGAACAATGTGTATTACTCGTATGTTTTTGTAATAAATTTTATTATCGGTAGGTGCCTAATGGATACATCTATATGAATTTTTGTGGACTAGTCAATTATTATTGTTGGCAATTATCAAGTAGACAAGTAGTAGTAGGTATATTTTAAAACTAAACATAAGATACCATAAATACTTTTGTATTAACACAATAAAGATGTATAAAAAACATAATGTATATTATATTATAACCTATATAATATGTATGCGTTAAATAAGATATTTTTTACTAAGTTAATGTCTGTAATCAAGTGTATACTTAAAAAGACTTTATCATCTGCCAAATTAATAGTAATTGTGTTTTTTAATCGTTTAATATTTAAGCTATTTTTATATATTAATATATATATATTTTATAATTTATATACAACATACGATGTTTAGGTTATTAAACCCTCTTCATTTTCATTAAATAATCGTGTACATTGTGCGTAGTGATTATAGTTAGATATGTGATTATTGTTATTATTTATTACATTCGTAAGCGATTAAAAAATTATATTAATTATTAACATAATTTAATAATATGAGTATCATCATATAATTAAACAGAATTCGATTTTTAGATTATAAACATTCATTCACATACATACATATACATAATAATATATAAGTTTAGAAACAACAACTACGTTTATACATAGTTTTAGTATAAATGTTATAAATTGTTGTGCATTGTGTTGGATTAGGGTTTTAATCAGCACACAAGCAAGCATTTTGTGTAAAATGTTTGACTCTAACAAATTCTGTTGAGATAGGTGTTTACAATACGTAAATATTCTCCTATAATAGGTTGTCATTTGTCAGGCGTATATTGTATATATTATAATAGTTACTTTTCGATGACTACCTATCTTTCAAAATGTCCGTGTTTCGGATGATTAACATTAAGTTAATTAACTATTATAAATCATACCTGTAAAATTACACGCCAGTAAAACATTATTTACAAAATAGTATAACGCCCATCAAGTATAGGTATCTATTATATGTTGTTATTAATTCTAGTTTTAAAAATTGAATTACTTTTTCGTTCTAGTAGGTATTTATTTTTTTATCATGGCGTCGTAAACACTATTTCGATTTATACACAAATACGAGGCTCTACGAAATAAATGCATTATTACTTGTTAATTTATTATTATCATCCGTCATAACTATTATTTTAACGATATGCATATTATAATTATTATAACTCTGATCGAATGTAGATTAGAATTTGCATGCTATAATTTTGTTTGCGGAATTTGTTTTATCAGACAAAACTGAAAAAAATATACAATTCGTTTTTAACTTTGCATTTTTAAAAAGTGGCGAATAAAAACGACCCATTTAATGATGTATAGAAGCGGTAACTACCAAAAACTTAAATGCATTTGGTTGTTACTTGTTACTAATTTTTTCATGAATACTAACTAATCTCGACACTCTGTAACATATTATGTCCTAATGTTCTCCAAAAGAACGGGAACAAAATCTTAATATAGGTAAATACAAATTGGTTTCAATTTTCAAATTAAGTATTATTCTTTATTTGGCATTTCAAATTCACGTACTCTCATTAATTAGTATTGTTACATAACATAACATAATACCGAGATAATACACAGTATATTTGTTCAAACAATTTATAATTATTCTATTTTCAAACATTTTTTAAGACCCATTAATTCTTTAGTTTATTGTTTTTTGAATAGTCCATTTTTATTTTCATTAAATTAAATTTAAAGTTATATATCTTCTCAGACTTTGGCGTGTCCAGTGTCCATTAGCACTATTAAAAATAAGTTTAGTAGTGGTGTTTTATGTCAATCGTTGACTTTAATCCGCGACGCATCGTTTCCGTTCGAATTTACTGTTGCAAAGACGGCGAAGCTACCACGTAACCAATAGAAAAATAAACAGAGACATTGTACAGTATAACATCTCAGCTTGTCGGATAATATACAGTGTCGTAGAAAAATAACGAATAATTATTTCTGTTAATTACTTATATATTTTATAATGCAGTAAGTGCATAATAGGCGAGGCAGCCGTTAAATATGAATCTAATATTGTACCATAATTAATTTGCGTTGTAGCCGATTGAGTAACTATAAACCCGTAACAAATATAGCCTTGGTGGTAAAGTACTGCTAAACAAACGGGATATAGTTTAATTAAACGAATTAGGTAAATGTATTACGAATACAGCAACGTGCGCTCTTGTGTTAAAAATTGATAAACATCCATTTTAAATATTGTGATGCACCACTGCGTCATCACTACGGTCATGAGAATATGAGAAGTGAGTTTCGCAACTAGTCGTCTAGTCGGTAATAACAAATTATAATTAATGTATAGTTTTATTATTTTATAGATATAAACGCGTATTTCATGCATTGCCACTATACACTACAGTACCATATATACTACTATCTGTAGGCTGTAAACTGTAGTACAATATTATGTTAAAGGTTTGATCAAAAACTGCGCCGTATAGAGTGCTCCAGTAGACCGGAATAAATTTCATATAGTTTTAGAGAAGACTATTTTGTGAACACCTTCACTGAATGTAAGAGTAGAATACGTGTTAAGCTCATTATTGATTCATTATTTTCCTTTTATGGATGTTGAATAGTATTCGTATTAGTTATCTACTCTAATATTATATTTTGGGTAAATGAAAATTCAATTTCTCATTTATATATATACAAATTGAATTCTTATTATTAATATTAATTCCGTGACTATTTAAAACCTATTTTACATCCCACGTCATTTGTTTGCGGCTTGTGTGTTTGTTAGTGTATATTCCAATGAGCGTTGTTAGTAAACAGTAAACACAAACAAAACTAACTTCTTGAAATATCGTCGAGTTAACACGTTTTGTTCAAAAACTTGGTGAATTTTAGACGCCTTCGTGTGGCATTTAATTTATAATCACATTATTTGCGAACAGTTCACTTGACGTATAATGTATTTAATACTATTAAATAATAATTTGATTCGTTCAATGATAATTTTTGGTTTTTATCTTCACGTTGTATTATCTGAGTCCGTTACACCCGAGGTCGCGGTAAACAGACCGCTAAAACGATAATATTATTATGTTTATAACAGGTAGGTTATGGTCGACACGTGCAGTGGATTGTATTTGATATATATATAACAAACACGTTCTATTTTGATGTGTAAAACAAGTTCAGTGTTTTTAACTTGCGAGTTGCTAGTGTAATTCAATTTCTTATTACATATAAGTACACAATCAAATTATGATCTGTTAGATTATTTTACATCAAGATTCTATGTACCATAATATGAATTAATTTAATTTTTGCATAGGTTTAGCACAATTTCTAGAAGAATTCATAATCATTTTATAACTATTTAGTTCACGTTGAGTACAAAGATATTTTACCGTATAGTTATAAATTGTATTAGTTTTTTTTGTGTCGTCAGTGAATTATATACATAACCTCGGTCTTGTATTTATTTCATATTTAATTGTGATATGGGATATCCGGATAAGCTATTAAAGCTCTAATATTAATTTTGTGCACTTAATGCAATATATCATTGTTTTTACATTTATATAGTAAATTATCTATAATATAGGAGTGTAGCCGTATAGGACCTTGACGTTATCGTTTACAAAATTATAACGTTGTAAAAAAAAATTGTGACATGTTTACTGTTTAGTGTAGGTATGACAATAATTTTAGATGAGTGAGTGAGTGACAAATCAAACATTTATGATATTTATTTAGCATTCCATATATTTCTTATTCGATAATCTTACGTAGGTGCTACCATTGATAAACATACAATACTAGGTATTGTATTTAATCAATGATACTAATTATACCTAATTTTCGAAACGAAGTATTATTACTGACAAATTATATTATATTCGCAAAAAAAAAAATGTAACAAATATTACTGGAAAAATTATTATAATTTAATTTGGATAGGTTTACTGTGGAAATAATGATATATATCGAAGATACTTGGTATGTTTTATACAAATTAATAGTTAATTTACACGGCCGACGGTTATTATTTAATTTGTTGAATAGTGATTGGTAAAAGTGTAAAACACTACAATTTTTTATTTATTGTAGGTATGCTAACATTTTTCTACGCAAGTTAATATTGTGTAATAGTTCAAAATATTTTTTCTAAAAACGTTAAATTTTTGAAGTACTATAATCAATAAACTGATTATAAACGAAAAAAATAAAAATAATAAAAAAATTACGAAGAAAATATGTTATTTTTCTGAATTGTTTTGACTTGCAAAATTACACCGATTCTCTGATAATATTGGCATAACAATATGTTTTATCTGCAGAATGTTGTTATTTTTAGGTTTTGCAATTTAATTTAATTTTATATTAGTGTATAAGTATAGGTTACTTGGACGTATATCGATTAACAAATTACATAATATATAGTCCAATAAATATCATTTATTTTCAAAAACATATACGTGTGGTAGTTAAAATACTTACAGCACTTAAAACTCGAAGTCTCGCTCGAAGTTCTAACATACTGGAGCATTAGGCACTATAATAAAGCATAACAATTTAATTTAAATGCATTATTGTATGTTAATGAGTTCCAATTAAAATTAAAATGTATTGTAAGACCTTTAATCTCAAGTTAAGTAACTTTATTTTTTTAGCAAATGATGTATACATGCTGCTTGCTTATAAATACAATTCAAACAGTTAATAATTTTAAAATGGTATTTGATTTATTTCATTAATATAACCAATGTAAAAAGTATAATATCTATCATGTGTTTAAGACTTTTAGTGATGATTAGAGCAATTTGATTTAAATTTTATACTATTCATATTTTAGATACTTGATCTAGAAGTTAAACAAATTAATGTTTTTTATATTGATTTAATTTGTTATTATGTCTGATGCTAACATTTATATCAATTTCTGTTCATAAGTATAGTTTTTGGTTAATTGGTTTAATTTATTTTTATTGATATTTATTACTATAACAAATTCTTTTTTAAAAAAATGTGTTCATAATTATTAATTAATGTACAGTTTTTCGTTAGAAAATATAATGAAATATATTATTTTAAATATCTGTTTGCAAATTAATGAGTAGAATTTGTATGTCCCTCGTTAAATACAAAATAAATACTATACTGAACAAAATTAGGTTTTAAATAGTAACCAACAATATTTCATGCAAATATTGTTTTGTATTGTGTAAAAATATATTTTTTTTTTATCTAAGATTGAAAATGAAAATGAAAAATAGTACAGTGTACTCAAGGACTAAAAAAAAAAAAAACCAATCGACCAATAAAACTATATTCTATAATAATATATTATCATTTTTTTTTCACACTAAATAAAATCTTCTTTATTGTTGATAGAACAAGGCCAGTGTTACAATAAGAATAATAACAATAACATTCATATAACATTATGATATGTTGTTAAATTTAACACATTTATCTTGGTGAAATATCATATAATTATATATATATATATATTGATTCTTATTTTAAAAATTTAAGCGAGTTACTATGGATACTAAAAAAATTGAGGAACTCGCTTCTGTTGTAACTTGATCTGCTGTAAAGGTTTCATGTATAGCAGATCTATTTAAATCTATTTCAACGATTATTGGCCACTGTAATACACATGTTTATAAAAATTCAACGATAGATCATTGTAAAAAAAACACGTCTCTGAGTGAAGGAGACGAGTGGATCAAAGTCAATTTCTAAGGATAGGTACTTTATTTTATATTTATATTATTAATATCTAATAATTCGATAAGCTTAATTAATTTTTACTAACAACATTGCTTAGAACAATTGTACTCGTAACTCATAAGTCAATACTGACGTCTGACATACTGAATAACTATGAGAAATAAGTTCGTAATATTTTGAAAATTTAATTGTACAAAAATAGTGTCCGTGATTGTGAATAGTATTAAGTCTGATTAATATTTTTTGAATTGCAATAAAATAACTAAAATAAACTAATGAAAAATCCTTATTTTTCATTTAAATATCTAATTTCGTTAAAGTTATTTTATTGAACTTAAATGCTAATGTGTGTTTGATATTTTTTTTAATCACTTAAAGTACAATGTACGAGGTTTCATGAATTCAATTTTCATGCTTATTAACAAACATAAATTAAAGAAAAAAATAGAATATTTTAAATTCCTAAAAATAAATTAAAAAACCTATTTAAAAAACGGTAGTATAAATATTTAGCAAAAACGTATTTTTTTTTGAAATACAAAAAAAATAACAAAACAAAAGTAATTTTGTCCAAGACTGGTGTTTCTTAAATATTACCGTTTTTCCGTTGTTTTGTATTAGTTTTTCTTCACGTATTCTCTATCATCAAGTTAGGTATCGAGAAATTCTTATTCCAAATACTAACTAGATAAAATTGTTTGCCAGAAGTTACTTAATCTAACCTTTAGAGGTAAAAATTGATCAAATTTTCTGTTCTAATAATACATAATATCAGACACATCATTACATTTGTAACATTTGTAATACTAATACAGTAATACAATATTCTTGCTCCACTCTGTATTTAAAAATAACGGGAAATTGCAATTTAAAAAAAAAAATATATTTATATATATACTTATATTATGATATTTATATATTGACATTATATAATGTCTATATTATATTAAATCAATCATTCGTGTTGCGAATCTCGTGTTTTCATAAGCTGCACATCTGGCTGTACATTTATAGATAGGTACATCGAATGTTTGGTTTTCAATCAACCAATAGTTTTTATAATATCCCTGCAATAAAATTATCCTTTGATCAATCATCTTCGCGGAGTTGTTGTTGGTATTCGTTCAAATAACTTGTTACTTCTCTGCGAATCACCAAACCAGGTTTTATTAACTGTACACGCGCTTAAAATTATGATTTATGATTTATAATTCAAAACGCCATTAAATTATTCTGTTTGAATAAATGTTTGCATCTTTGAATTTTAAACAGTCATGCCATTGTAACACAACGAAATACATATATACCTATTTCTTTATCGATTACACTTTATTTTACATTTAAAATTTAATTTTTTTTTTATGAGTTACGTAATTTATTTGTTATCATTTTATCAAGTACTTCAATCTCTATTGTTATATAGTATTGTAACGACTTACTAAGAAGTATTATTTTCTAATATTATGATATTAAAAATACGTATATTATAATATTGTCACATGGAGGAATTTAAAATTGAAACTAATCTTTTCATCCGGTAGACGAAAAATAAACCATTAGAGTAACTGACCTACTTCAATTTCAAATATATTTAATGGGGTCATATCAATTTCTCATACAATATATAAAAAAAAATGATAAAAATTTGGACAAGACTTTGTAGTGTTTTATCAAGTTTCAATTTAGTTGGTTTTGTGTATGAAATTTGCATAATGCTTCCATTAACCTAGCCATTTATATCTATCACCTAAATTTTGTATACTATTTTTAAAAACAAATATTATGTAGGTAGTAGACTTGTGATGTTTGAAAATTCTGCAGAGGAAAAAAAGTAATAAAAAATATCGTTAATTATTCAAGTAGATTATAATCCTATACGCATTAGGTGCAAAATTAATTTCTCGGGGAATTGAATTGAGTCAATACTCACGTATTGACTATTGAAACTCGATCGTATTAACAAATGAGTTTTTCAATTTCTATTTTTTATTTATATCTATTGACACAAGTGATTATACCAGATATAGAGTTATGTGTTGGTTTTGTAAATATATAGTTTTTGCAAATCCTTATAAATTTGCAAATTAAGTTTTTAAATATTTATGTATTAATCATATAGAATAGATATGTGGACAAATTGGTTAGCGTAGAAAGCTGTATTCATTATTATTACCATACACAATCAGAAATATGTGGGCTTTATTTGGCTACTACTTACATAATTTTATTGAGAAATAAATTTGCAGTTGTAAAAATGATATTTTTTTTATTGAATAATTTGAGTGGGATTGATAATACTCATTTCAAGTAGTGATCTTCCGTGTATTTGAGTAGTTTAGGACACATAACATCTACAAAATTTGAGAAAAAAATAAATAATAAAACAAATTGACTAAATCAAAATATAAACGATTATTGAAATTTATTACTACCTATATAAAATTAAATACATTATCAGATGTATACCTATAGCTGGCATAATGGTGTGTTTAAACGTGACTAGTATAATAATTATACAATGCAGATTAGAATTTACATAGAGAGAATGTCATAAAAAAAGACTGTTCGAAACTTTTAAAACCATATATTGTGTGATGAATATTTCGTTTTCTAGGAAATAATATTCGTTATTTTATATCTTTTCAGCTATAATACTATAATGTTAACGAAATATAGGTACATACTTCTGCAGAATCTTGATGGTATGACGATATTTTTATTTAAATTTACTAAACAATGCGTTTATGAATATAAATTCTAATCTCGTCAGGAGTGAAATACACCTACAGACTACAATAATAATAATTTAAAAAAAATTGAATTATTTAAATAAATTTTTGTTCCTTGTTAGAATAATGTTATATCAATGGTTAGGTTATATACATCTATTAAATCAATCAAATAAGATACATCATCATCATGGCTACACACATTTGTTGATGATGTGCGTATGGTATGACAAGGCATGGTGGTAATCCATAATAGATAATATAGTTATACCGTGTATACATAGTATATGAAATGTTAAAAAAAAACGTTCAATAAGAGAATTATTTGAATGTTGTTTGTGGTATTTAATTATAACTTGTATGTATATAATATCATATATACGAGTAAAAATAATTTTATTAGTTTTTGAGGCTTTGTTATTATATTTTTATTTACCCAATTTTTACTTAAGACATAGGTGCTAGACATAAAACCTAATCCGGTATATTGCCCTTGAGCTACCAATATTTTCAATTACCTTATCAAACTATTATACAATTTTAATTATGCTGGTGTGACCATACAATAAAATAATGTGACGTATTCTTGTGCAGATATAATAGGAAAAAAAATTGATAATAATAAGAACAGGTAACATAATATTATATCAGAGTTAATACTGTATGATAATATAATATACCTGCGTCAAAAAAATAAAAGTATAATATATAATAACATTCATAATAACTTTGAATTGTCCTTGACTGTCCGATAGTCCGGAACGGGAGAACGTTTAATAATAATAAAAAAAAGGCAGTAAAATATTATAGTATAACATCAACGTATATTATTATATAATGGAAAAAAATGTTTTTAAGTCTATTAACTGCATATTAATGTTACAAGTTGTTGCCATAAGAAATAATAATTTGATTTCTAATTACCCAAACTATGCTACCGTTGAATTCACCATTTGGTGTTTATTTATTTACGATTCGCTTGATCGATTTTATTGAGACCATTACAATTTTTCTACGCAGTAGAGATACTTCGTAAGATAAACTATTTTTTCTTTTTATTTGTATTGGAATGAATATAAATTGCTTAAAAATTAACATTAACGGTTATTAGCATCAATAATTATTTGCTTGTAAAAGTATATATGCAACTAAGCTGATCGAGTAAATATATTATAGAATAGTGTACATTCCTTGTGATGATTTTGACTATAAACCGTTGTATGGTAAATTTGTATTATTCTAGATTACAATATCGGTATTAAAAATTGTTTTAATTATATTTTATAATTAATGAAATTTATAACATTATATTAAATTGGGATTCATGTCTTTATAAACACTAAAACGTGGTTATATAATTTAGAAAGAAAGCATTTATTTTATACTTGTTTTAACTTTTAAAAGTTTGTGTTCAATGACTTGAGGTGGCTTTATAAACTTTGTTTTAGTATTTTTATTCAGTATACATTTAGTGTTAAGGGAAAAGTTGTTCATTGTTTTCTTTGTTGAAAATAAAATATTTACATTAAACTTTTCGTCAATATTGTAATGAAAGTTTATTAATATTAATTTTTATTTGAAATATCATTACCTAACTTTAACAATCACAATTTATTGTTTTTAAACACTTTATTTTTCAACTAATTAAAAAAAGGAATAATTATTAATTTTACAGAAAAAATTATAATTGACGCTGTAGGTATTATTCTGTATATAAATTATTTTTCATAGACATCATTAATATATTTTTTTAACATTTTAAAATCAAAGTGTGATAAGAAAATATGTTATGTTAAGTGTTATAATCTTTAAATGAAACATTTAAGGTACATATTATATAATTTAAAATAAAATTGTGCATTAAAAATAGAAAATTGACTTGTGTTTTTTTTGGATTGGATATGCTTAAATTATTTTTTTATTATTTATTTAATTAAATTCAATTGATGTTTAATGTTTTTCGAATTATAAACATAAAATAATTTTAATTCATTCAGATAAGAATAAATTGGTATTATTTTATATCACGATTTTATATTTTATGTTTCCAAAATATTCTTATAGTACATCATTACACATTCTAGAAACAGTTGCCTAACAAAATACATTCCATACGTGCAAATAGAGCAATAATAAATAATAAAATTATCATATTTAGCTCGTTTTTGAATGTTAAATTCTATTGAACTTAATAGAATGCGAATAATGTTGACATTTTGTAGGCTGCTTTTTTTTCATTTGTAATATTATTTGTTTTATTTTTTTGTTTTCGAATTTTTATAAATGATATGTTAAATAATTGCCGGAAATTGCTTTCGCGGAATTATGCTAATATAATGACGGACATGTATATAATGCATTAAAAAATAATTAACTAAATAACACGTTATCGTTATGAGTATATGGTTAAGTAATGAGTTTATCATTTTTAATTAACTTTTAACCCTATATAATATTATAACCACATTTATCTAATTGTGTCGTTTATTTTTTTGTCACGAATAATGCACCTATAATATACCTAATAGTCATTTACTCTCGCATCGCTTCAATTCAATTCGAAACAACTTCATTAAATTATTATTTATAACGGCGATTTTCGGACACTGAGAAATTATAAATATAATATTATTTTTGTATTTTACTAAAATATTTTTAACGTATTATATGACGAAAATAGAGCATAATATAGGCAAAGTGTTGAAAGTTTAATTTTGAAAATTTCTGAAATAACATTATTATTAATAATATTTACTTATTAATCTATGTGAATTGGCTTGTATTCCAAAATAAACTTTTATCAATTAAAAAAATTGTTATGCAAAATAACATTTATTTTACTGACGTCAATTGAGATTTTGGTAAATAGTAAGATATATAATTAAATGATTTATATACAGCCATAGGATATACCCAGTACACGTCTTAATATATAAGATATAAGTTTATATTCAAATAATATTACATATGATACGCAACATTACTTTCTAATTCTTGTCAATTTATTATTATATTTATAAAGTAATAGAATACTTAAATTATAACGACAAGAGTAATACTTACTTAAAAGTTACATATAATTTTCGAGTAAACGATACGCATGGAAATAGAGAATCGAAAATAAAAATATATTTAACATTATGTAACGAAAATTCTTTAGAAAGAAAGGGAAGTACAACCGCAGATTTGATCGTAGAGATGCCAGGGCAACTGGATGATTTTCGATCAGCAAAACTAAGAATTAAAAAGGATATACAGATATAAAGTAGATTAATATAGTTCCTGACGTCAAATTGAGTTTGTCTTCTAAGTAAGGATAATCATATATTATATTGTAGGCCAATAAAACATGAGTTGTGGTGGGGAGAGGGGTAGCGATTAGAGGTAACGATTGTTTACATTCAAGAACGGGCATGAGGAATCGTTAATAAATAAATATTATGTATGATTTATTTCATAAATTCTACTAAGTGAACCCAGTCATTAGCGTCAATAAAGAATACGCAATAATGTTCCATTTTTAGTAAATTACTTACTTAACACAGAAATAATTATCTATTACGTGTACACGCTATACATACATCCATCGATATTATTATGGTAATAGAATATACATCTTATATGCGTTTTTAACACCTTCTCGTTGCACGAAATAGCCTTGACGGCGCTTAATAGTGCCGATTGGCATATCGTTTAAATCGTGATCGTCCGGGCTAGGTATATTATTATAATTCATAATACTGACCATCGCACTCGGATGCTTCCGATAATTGCCCGTTTCGCAGAATTTCTCAAACACGCTTCGTTCGGTCGTATAGAACATGGTTTTGTAATACATTTGGTGTACCCCACGTGCTCGGATCGTGCTCGGAATCATCGCTATTGGCCTATCCACCGATAAATCACTATTAATTATTGATATCATCGTAACTTTTGTACCCGAGATACACCAATGTGACTCGTACATCTGTTTCCACACATGCGTATCATCACGACGGTCGTCCAGCATTTTTGATTTTGGCGAATCGTACGGACTGTGTAGTGTCTGATCGATTTGAACATTTAATCGTACAGCTATTTAGGGGGTTTAGCTACAAGGAGCATGTGTGGGATGTTCAGTGCCGTCCTTAGGGGGGGGGGCGAATAGGGCCCAAGCACTGGGCCTCGCGCATTTTGCTTAAATTTGGGGCCTCGCGTTTGCAAAATGTAATAAAATTTGTTTAAAAAATTGTTTAATTTTCGTAGCATTTAAATTGTATGTTTTATATAATTAGTAAATATCAAAAATTATATCAAAATAATGATGTAGGTTTAAAAAAAGGTGTTACAAGTATTTTTGCCCTGTGCCTCGCAAATTCTAAGGACGGTTCTGGGGATGTTCAACGGCTGCGGTCAAAACGAAAGGGTTTCGACGTGGATAGTACAACGTGTATCATTATGTTGTCATCAGACCAACGAGCGAAAAACAAATTTCAATCTTTGCAAGTATACACACAATGTTGATGAGAGAAATTTTTTTTTGCGTTCTTCGCATTCATTAATTATATAGCTGTGTAGATCTTAGGTACTATAATACCTATAGTACCTACGCTCGTACACATACCTACGCACGTTCACCGCGTACATATAATTTTTCTTTTACGTCTCGAATTATTGTACGTTGCCCTGTGGTTGGCTCAATGTTTTTTTGGATTGCAATTTGAATACCGCGGGCTCGATGAGTCGGCGTGAAAGCCAAACGATTTGTGAGGCCACAGGCGGTGTACCCGTAATATTACGCTTCGCAGTCCGAACCGCTCCACCTGTTGTCGGTAACCGGTTATTATAAGTACATATCGTACGTCAAAATATGATATTAATCATGATGCGACGTGTTTTTTTTTATTCGTACGAAAAAAAAACTGCAAATAATAATAAACTCGGTTGAAAATAAGTTGTAAATTATTATTGCCCGGTATTTGTAAGACGTGTAAACAATATCGGTTAGCAGGATATAATAACCACGCAGTTGATGCTTTAAAAATCTAATAAAAACAAAATAAATATATTTTGGTTAGACGGCATGAAAACAAATTGGCCTAACGTCAAGTCCATAAGTTCTTCAATAGTTTTTGGTAGGTATTTGTTAAGCAATTCGATATTCATATGAAAATAGACGAAACGATAAAGATGTAAATATAAGATTTTCTTGACGAATAACTTTCGATTCTATTGAAATTAGTTATGACTTTTACTGGCTTAAAATTTAATGTCCATATTATGATAAAATGTCAAGGCTGGCGTCTTATTAATTATTATCATTGGTCATGTTAAAAATTTATATTAATTGAGGAAGCGATAAATTAATCACTAAATTATCTTGTAGAACTGTCGCATATACGTTGTTCTCATTATATTTGCGTGAACTGTTGTTGGGTGCCACCGATTCTTTATTCCAAATGGGTTGTTTCGAATTAAATCGGGTTTAAATAATTGCAAGTGAGTGCTGCTCATGTTTTGGTAAATAAAAAAGATTTGAAAATAATGCTACAATGCAATTGCAAGTTAAAAATACAATTAAGTCTAATTTCGAGAATCAGGAAATTTTTAGAAAATTATAAACATATATTTAATGATAATATATTTTTCTATTTTGATTTTGTCGTGTTTTTGAATTGATGACTGTGTGGAATAAATAAAACTACTTGTTGTTTTAGTTGATTGTTAAATTGTTTTTAAATAAAATTATACACACTTTATACATATATATTATAGAATAAAAAATGTATGTTTTGCATTAGTTGTGTAAATATTAAATTATGTTTAACTTATCTGTTAATTATTCTTTTCTCTCATATAAGTCATAATGATTAATGAAACCTTTTACTATATGTACTTATTATTATATAGATTAATACTTAGATCTTTATTGCAGTATGTTAATTGCATTACTATGAATGTAAACTGTGCATTTCAGAGAAATATTTGATGTAAGCATTACAAAGGATTTAAATGGAAAGCAAGATAATTTCATAAAAAATACCTAGGTATAATAACTTTCACGACTGAGTATCAAAAATGAATATTATTGCTTTTAAATGTTTAAAAATGAAATTCAATACGTGAGATTGATATGACCACGATAATACTGTATTATTAATTTTATAATTATTTTGTTTTTTCTCTGATTTGTCTATAAAGTTACTACACTATACAGTATACATGCTAACAGAATTGTTCGCATCGTTTATGATTTTAAAATACGCAGTTAAGAAGTACTATTGATCCAAGTTAACCGTCGATCTTGAGTTTTGTTGTGTATGAAACTTGATAAGGTTAAAATTGTTTTTTCTTAAAGAAAGCACTCCTAAGTACAAGTGAAAAACTAATAGTCCTCTCGCTCTTCGTTCCAAGTATAAACCAGTGTGAAGTGTACTTTCCGGTTCTATCGATATCATAACATCAAATATTTTGTTTTTATTTTGATTCAATACCCACACGAATATACTTTTGTCAAGCAATTAAAAAAACATTATAAACAGGAAACTAGTTTTGCGATTTTTAATGGACCCAAGGGTCATTATTTTAATAAATTGCAACAAGAAAATTAATAGTATAGTAGGTATGAAAAACAACTGGATAATTTTGTGTAATGATGTTTAGTAATATTACTTGGAATTGTTACAGAATTGGGTTTTTACGTTGCTATAATAAATTATATTTGTTTGTAACATTCTATTTTGTGTTATTTAAAAATCAGTAATAGTAATTTAATGAAAAAATGTTATTCATTTATTAATTGTTATAAATTAATTTCCTTATTCTAGGACCAATGGTTTGGCCAAAATTATTCCCACAAGCCGGTGGTTTATTACAATCACCAGTTAACATTGAAACTTCGAAGTCCACCAACGACATGACCCTAAAGTGCAAACCTTTGTACTGGAATTACTGCCCTGAAATGTGCACAAAAATTATCAACACTGGGTATGGCTGGAAAGTGGATGCTACCGGTGGTGAAGGATCAGGTATTTTTCAATATTTACATATTTTAGTACATTGAAAATAATAATAATAGTTACGAGTATCTAAATATCGCTGTGTAACGCTTGTACTAAAATTATTAGCAATTCACGTTTCAACAATAACTGTAAAGTTTTTTTTGCCATAACAATATGATAATATATTAGTGAACTAATATTACAATACCGCCTTTATTTCAAAAACAATGTTCATAATCGCTTAACTTATAGATATAGGATTGAATATAATTAAAAGACGTGTATCTTTGGGTATTTTATGTGTTACAACATATTCGATACAAAGAAAGAACCAATTAATAATAACATTTGCTCCATAAATGTTAAGTTTGTTAAGATTGAAAATTTAATATGAAATAAAATAATTTTACTTTGTATTTTGGACGAAAAATTCTTGAGATTGAGTTTTCTCACGAATATGTTTTACTTTTTTTAGAACTCTCTGGTGGTCCATTGGGACATAAGTACAAATTGGAACAATTTCATTGCCACTGGGGATGTACTAGCTCCAAGGGATCAGAACACACTGTTGATGGAATGCCTTATGCGGGCGAGGTAAGTGCATTTCGAAAATTTAAGAATATGCTTTTTATTATATCTTAATCCATATTGCGCTAAAGATAATACCTCTTGGTATTACTACATTAATGAACACAATAAAATGTGTCAGTCCACCTATTCTCGTGTTCAAACGACCCTGTCCGTGATGACAAACGAAATATTTTCCTTACCTACTCAATAGATTCCCCGTTATGGGCCTCTGCCTGTTTCTCTTTCGAGTTTTATTGTTACTCATTTGTTATGGTGAAACCATTGTTTTTATACGAGTGTATATTTTCAATAGTCATTTGTTTTTATTGTCTATTTTTCTATTGATGTTTATGATATTTGATATTTTTCTATTGATGATATTGCATGGTGTGCGTCGTTTACATAATATTAGTATTGCAATGATTTTGTGACAAGAGATGAAATTCAATTTTTGGTGGACAATATTTCGTTATTTCACTCAACACATATACATAAAACCTAAATTCATCAGATGCTGTTAGTTGTACGTATTAATTTATGAACTTTAAATGTTTCAGTTACACCTTGTCCACTGGAATTGTGATAAATACAATTCGTTTTCCGAAGCCATTGCACATCCAGATGGTTTGGCTGTGCTAGGAGTGTTCTTACAGGTATTTAAAATAATCCACACGGTGTGATACATATATATATATATATATATCGGTAATTGAGAACTTCCTCAAAAGTTATGCATGGTTTACGGGCGCAGCCGGTTTAATAGATTTAGGTCTGTCCACTCTCGGCTCTATTATAAAAACATATAATAATGCATCTAACGTTTTACATTTGTACGTTTGCTGTTAGTTTCTGTACTTTGTGTATGCCAAATTATAGTTATGGTGCCGAGTCTGGGGCTGATCTACCATATTTGTAAATACATGACACGGTAGTATTTAGATACTTGTTATTGTTTATTTTTTTTTTAATTTTTACTAGCATTGGTTAGATACATTGAAACGGATCAACTTCAGCCACCAATTTAGGATTAATCTGTCGATTGATCTTTAAAACACTTGTACCTGTCTAATTATAGATCGGTCCAAGTCGGGGAAATTAGAAATTTTTAACGGGTCCTCCAAGTAGAATACCGTGCAAACTTCTGATGAATGAGTCTGTTTATGACTCCGCGTGAGTACCTCACAGTATATCTTGTCTGTCGCAGACGGCAGACACATTGAGTGTTATCAAATCTGGGACATAAATCCCATATTATACAGTTTAGGAATTATTATTGTTAAACTATTATCATTTATTACATTTTATAATAATTGACTTGTTTTATAGCATTAATAATCATATCTGTGTGTGGTTGTATGAATTTTTTTAGGCTGGAACCGAATCTCACGATGAATTGGAAAAAATTGTTTCATTGATTCCACAGGTTGCCTTACGAAACCAAACTGCTGAAATAACCAATTCCATCGATCCAACAAATTTGTTGCCTGGTAATTAATAATTTTCCCTAAATTACTATTAATAACTATCAATAAAACACACACAATAATATATACAAGTATATATATAATACACATTTTGATGATCATGGTAACTATTGTTTGAAAACTAAACCATATACTCACGGACAGTATTCACCTAGGTACCTACACATACACATGAACACTATGCCAATATGCTTTTGCATAATATTGTTTGCGTACTTCACTTTCAGAGGACGTAACTTACTGGACATATCATGGTTCACTGACCACTCCACCATGTTCAGAATGCGTTACATGGATTATGTTCAAGAACCCCTTAGAAGTCTCCGAAAAACAAGTAAATATATTAAATACTATATATATTTCATCGTTAATAAACAATGTACAATTTATACAAGTGTTATATCATCATTATATGGCTTCATAACTGTAGAATTTGTAGCGACCACCGTCAATGTTATAACATTTTCTCGGTCTTTAAATATTTCCTTTAAGCCAAATAATTACCAATTTAACTACTTGATGTTTTACATCCATTTATCTATCCATCCATCAATTTAATCTTTGGCGATCTTCTATAGTCTATACCTAACTAATATACTTTCATCTACGTTTTTAATGTTTAAATTTTTACTACAGTTTAACAGTTATGAAGTGAGTTTTAATAACTAACATCAATATTGATGGTATTTCGTGTTAATCGAATTATCATCGCCAAATAGTCATAATACTCATAATACTCTTAATATTTTATAATTAATTTTATCATACTTTTACGCCATTTAATGTGCAATACGTAGGTACTTAACGTAGACTAGACTAAAATATATTATACTAGCCTTAGCTTTTCAAGTTAAATGGAAGTAACGTACGCGTCAAGAGTTTATCATAATATATGCTTTTATTATAGTTGTAATTTAGGTACAGTACTTATTATTTTTTCATTACTCCGATACTTTATCTTGCGTCTTAAATAAGATTAATTTAATATGCGTTTATCCTTTGGCATAATATTTTTATTATTATTTGTCTTATAGCGGGGTTTACTTCATAAAAATTTGTAATTTTGCTGTTTGCGTAAATAATTATGTGGAAAAATATTTTTAAAATTAATACTTGACTTTTTTTCAATATTACTAGTTATATCCCAATAATATATTTAATTAATTTAATATTTGTATTAACCATTAAAATTTCTTTAAATTGAATTTAAATTTTATGCAAATTAATTGGTATGCTCGGTTATTAAAATTGAAAGCAATTATCTACCGCTTTGAAAATTATTCCGAATAGAGCTGTTTATATAACTATTATAATTAAATTTATTGATCAATTATATAATGCGTAGGTACTATGCATGATTAAATAATTTGAAGACAAATAATTATGTTGTACCTGTCTTAGTTTTTAAAATACTTATCTAGAATTAATACTTATAAAATATAATTTTTAGTTGGGTTATGCTATTTAAACAGGTTCTATTATTTTTTTACTATATATTAGATTGACTTATGTTTAAGATTTAAAAATATTACACAAGAAACATTTACATTTTACAATATGTATACATATACAAATAAAAAAATGAAATTATAAATATTTATTATATATTTTAATTATTCATTTTACAGTCATATTTTACAATTTTTAAGGTAATTAAAATAATTAAGTATTTCATTAGTTACTAGTGTTGTGAGTTATGTCTTATGAATAAAATAATTCTAATTATTTCCTCGTGGAATTATTACTAAACATGTTTAAAACTATATAATAATGTCATATTTTTCCGTTGTTATTTATTTTATCTATATTTTGTTTTAATCATAATTTATCTTTAAAATTATCTATACGAATATCGATTATTATTTATTCATCCTTTATTGGTAATAATATTATGATAAACACCTCCTGTAACGATAACATTTAACATGTATTTTATTACATAGATTAATCCATTTTAAATATTAAAATAATATACCATATCATATTAAACCATTCATTTAGATTTCTAAATTTTGATAAATACTTGTATAATGTGTTTTACTTTTTTGAACGACAATATACATTTTTAAATTCATATTTTGGAGTTTTTTGATTCACAAAATCCAAAATCGGACGACTAGTTTATGAATTTTAGGGTAGCGAAGCGGAGTGGTATACCCGCAAAATAATAGTACACTACTCCGCTCTCTTTATAACTGATTACTACTCGTTTGAATTTTGATTTTTATGAATCGAAATATTTCGAAAAATATTTTGCTTCTGAATAAGTAATTAAAAATGTATGTTTTCATAAAAAAAAAAAATATTAAATTTTTTTTTTGTTTATTTCGACTGAAAATTATGTAAAAAAAAAAACTATTATCAAAAACGTTAATAGATTTTGAAATAATAAGTGTTGTTCGATGAAAGAATCACCCTGTATAAATAAAAAAAAACATTAATTAGGCCTTCAATAAACATTATTTATATTTAATATTAGCTGATTAGTGAATTATTAAGAAATAACTTGGCATTTCGGCTTTAATTAGTTTTTATTTGTTTTTTAAATTATTTTTAATACGTGAATAATGAAACTGGAATGAAGTTGCAAAACAAATAAATCAATTTATTTTTTATCTAAGTCGTAATTTCAATTAATAAGGTTCTAGGTTTGAGCGTTTAAAAGTTAAACGTGTTAAAGCATGTCCAAATTGATAATCAGTTAATAGTTCATCACGATTATACTGCATTTGTGTGTCTATAAAAAAAATAAATGTTATCTATCATTATATTCAAGAAATCAAGAAATATATAGTTTATAGTTTGCTTGGAACTTAACACAATTTAAAACTAAAATCATTTGTATATTTATGACGTGTTATAATAATCGCTTCTATATGGATTTAAATAATTCAATTTCTTCTATACTTTGATCACTGCGTTTAGGTTGCCTAATCTCTTACGCCTTCTTATAAAATTTAGTTTGTGATTAAAAGGTTAAGAACCGTGAAAGGTACTTCTTGTCTATATCCTGACGTGCCGATTATTGACCTTGGTCGTTGGCAGTGCTATATGTTAAATATTTATCGATAAATTCATAATATAAACATAATAATTAATACCATTCAAATAATATATTATTTCAATCATTGTTTTCTTACTATTTTGTATTTACTATTTAAAAAAAAAAGAAGGTTTTAATAAAAATAAACTCATGTTTGAGTTAAAGTACTTCTATGTATATTGTGTGTGTGTAAGTCGAGTAATTAAGTACTGGTAACTACTGATATCGCATACTTAACACTATAATATTATGTATACCTGATATAAACTTAAAATTTTTTTTCTTATTTAACCATTTCATAGTTATCAGTTGAACAAGGTTAATAACGTTATAAATTGCTCATTGTTAATACATTAACTATAATAGCGAAATACGCGTACAATAGATAATCGATCAAAACTGTACTCAATTGACAATGCTGTTGTAATCTTTGTAACAAGAAGACGTAGAAATTAATTTGAAATAATATCAATGGCGAATCGACAATAATGTATATAATATTATATATATATATACATATATCGTTTGTCTCACACTCCCTACAAATTATTCGTATCCATATATTTTTCTCATAGTCCTTACTGGTTTTAAATAATTATAATAATGTACGATTAAAAAAAAAAAATTCAAATAATTATTATTTAAACAGTAACGGCTGGTAGTATTGGTAAATAAAATGCAAATAATGTATATGTAACATATTTTTACAAATAACTAGCCTGTACATATCAACATTTATAACGGATTCATTTATTTACAAAGGATTAAAATGTACAATTGCTACGATAAAGTAGTTATTAGCGTCATAATCGATGGGAAATAAATTACGACTGCTGTGAAAAATCTATTTACACTTAATGTTTAAAATGAAGTAGTAACAGTATACTCAATACAAATACAATTTAATTATCTTGGGCATCATTTTTTTTTTTTTTTAAGTGAATTTGAAGTATTTTATGGCAACCACACAAATTATGCAATTAAAAAATAGTATAAAATTAACTTTTAATTACTATTGCGTTGTAAAATTGTGGAGTGACAACAATGTGTAATTTAATAGTTTAGAACACGAATGAGCATTATAAAGAGATTATAAGTGATGACAATTATTAAAGAAAGATAGAGCTATGACTACTTAAAATTTTTATGGTCCCCAAACTAAAGATAAAGAAGTGTAGGTATATGTATATTTAACCACTACTATAATGTATGTTCCAATATTTACTCGGTGAATAGCGATTAGAAAAAAATTAAGAAACTACATATTTGTAATAATAATACAGACCAATGTGAACTTTTTTTTTAATCATTTTATGAGTTATGGTGCTGTTTTTGTACATCATACCGCATTGTGGCATACACGTGAACAGAGTCCTAATAAAGTTTCATACCAAACAGGTTCTATCGTAAAAAAAAATATGATCGATGGTTGCGTAACTTATATTATGGTGACTCGACAATTTCTTAAAAATTTAAATACAATGATTATATATCTCTGTCGTAGACAATAAGAAGCATGTACATATCTTGTAGGGCTTGAGACGTCTAATGGAGCAGCTTACCTTCCCGAGCTCCCTTTTCCCCAATTTATGGTTATATGGGCTACGGAGAGGGTGCTGAGCTTATTATAATACTTATACAGTTCTTCGCATTGTTTTTTTTTTATTAATTAAGTAATGTATTCTTTCCTAATTCATATTTTATCATAGATATGTTTTTGGCTGGTCATAACTTTTTTTCGCAATCGTTGTTGATTTCTTGTTATTATGTTAAAACGTGATAATTTCACGTTGCAGTTTCTATGATCCTATGTAGGTTGCTACTAGGAAGTATAATTACGTTACCATAGTTATCAAACAATAATGGATCCGGGAAATTTGGATTAATATATTTTTTTAAGGTTATTGAGGTTTCTCCTAGCAACTGACGTATAATATAATTTCGTTACCATAGCAACCTGCTTTAAACATAGGTATATTTAAAATAATAATTTTAAAAATATGACGTAGTACAATGTTTTTCCGTTCATTGGGATAAATTAAGTAGTACGGGTTTTTTTCAATGAATATTGATAAATTAATAAATAGTCATGATAACGTGTATTTTTAAGCCCAGTGTTTTTGTTTACTCTAAGAGTAAACCAAAATATTTGGTGAGACATTTATAATTACTATATGTTACGCCTAATTGGGTAGTTGTACGATTGTATCTTTTTTCTATACTAGTTCCAATAATACAGTTTTTTAACTTAAAAAACACAAATTACATCAATTACGTCTTAGTCACTCGGTTTTTAGAAACGATATATTTATTATAATCATAATAAATTAAATCTTAAAATTGAATTTGTCTATAATTACACGTATTTCCCTTCTTACTTGAAGGCCAAAATTAATTGGCTACTTACAGAATTAGGACTAACTGGTAAAGTGGTAATGAACTTATTATTATATTTATAGTATACCTTATTTCCATGATATATTATGAAATAATTTTTTTTTGGATAATTAAACCAGGCAGATTTCCTCAGCATATTATGTCCGACTGTAGTACTCTATAGTTTAATACATGTTGAATGTCTAGAAGAAATGAAAATAGTAATACTTAAATAATAATTAGTAACAATAACAAAATATAAATATATCAATAAGGTAATTAATTATTAATTAATAATACATTTTAAAAACTTAATAATAATATAGTAAACGTAAAAAATTAATAAATATATGCTGAATATTCTATTTATATATTTCGTCCAAAAGAATAATTATAATATTGGCTAATAAATCTCTTCGATGATGCTCAAAAATAGTTTTAGTAGAATTTCGGTGGAGTTTAAATTTATTTCTACAAATCATAAGGTAGTTCCCGGTGGAATTTACTTATTTAAAACATTTAATTCCCCCTTTAAATCAATGCTCTGACTAAATATTCCTGGTCACTTCAAAATTTTGAAATCCTGACCCCCGAATCTCAATTTAACATTCACGCCTTTTCGTCTTCACCCAATATCGAGCATAAATTGTTTATTGTTTCTAAACACTGACGTTTCTGTTCACAGCTGAACGCATTCAGAAGCATGAGGACATGGACACCCGAAGAGTGTTGCTCGGAAGCGCACGGAGGACCTCAACTGGTCAACAACTACAGGCCGCCACTGCCACTTGGAAACAGAGTGCTTAGAGAGTGCGGTGCCATGTGAGACGAACACGTTGGACAAGCATATTATAATATTTTGTATTTATTGTCTGATTACATTATTGGCCACCATCGCCAAACACACCTGATCGACGACCTCAGCAAGAAACCACCGCCATCACCAGCACCAGAAGCTAACGTATACGGAACGATTTGTTTAAAAATATGTTTTTCCTTTTTTTACGCGTTTCTAAATATAATATTATATTATAATAATATGCACAATCGACGAACGTCATTATTTTTATTATTATTATTATTATATTAATAATTCGCAACGCGATTTTATAATTTTTATTTCTATTTTAATCATTAATAATTATTATACTTATAAATATACATAATATTCATATATATTTTATAGATACCTATATAATGGTATACGCATTATATGACTAACAAGTGGGTCCACCTTAACATTTTTTTTTTGTAATCGTAATATAACGTTATGAAGAGTGTTTGTTTTTTTTTTAAATTATATTAATTTTTTTTTTATCATTCTATATATACGATTTATTATACGATTTATCTATATTATATATTATATATTTTATTGCTATAATAATATTGTGTAATACATGGTACGTATATTTTGAACGAAATTACTAAGTAGTTTTTTAATTAAAAATATACAGAGTTTTTATTTATTTATTTCACAAGATTTGCTTGATTATTTTTTTATATTAATTTCTTTTGGAATTTTTTTTATCCTAAAAAAAAATTCTACGACAGCAAATAATGAAGCACATTATAGTTAACTCAGCAATTATAAACTTTCAACTTAACGTTTTTCAAATAATGAGTAATGATTTTTTAAATAATAATAATAATAGACTATTCATATATTAGTTATAGTAGTTGTTATTTGTGTTTATAAATTGTTGTTGACTTGATTTCATTGAAGAAAAAAAAACGTATTCAAAAGATTTTATTGTTTTAAAATTGAACATGACCATACACTCTAGATAGTTGAAAACTGATATTGTACAATTAATTGTGTATACATTGTTTTGTCCAAACCGACAAACTAAGTTTATTGACCTAGATTAAAATGTTACAATTACTTTGTGACTTATTAACCGTCTTATACCATCATATATATAATACAATAATCGCGTACATAATAGTTTTAACTCGTAATGAATTAGTCTCGACAACTGTTATGGCTTATTTATCGATTTTTATAATATTATAATTAATTGAAGTAAATAATAATAATAAATCGTGCTTTCATCGAGGAACCTTGTATATTGACCATGTGCATAGTTATGCTACTTACATATTATAGAGGCCGTACAATGCCTTTGCAATAAACAATGCGTATCGTACTTTGCGATCGAACAAAAGTATTTGTCAATGTGTAGGTACGTATAAACTAAAGCGACCTTACATAGACAAAGTTATCTAAGTACACGATCTTCGATTGTAATTTCAGTTTTTTTTTTTTTTTTTGTTACAACAAAGATTGAAACTACGATCAATGAAATTATGTTTAAAAATAAAAAGGTCAATGTTTACCGATAGGTACCGATCTATAAATCTAAAAGACGTTCTAAAAGTGACTTATAATAAAATAAAGCCTATTGTTAATCAAAAATGTTTAACCTATAAAGTACAATTTATTCTTTAGTTGTGTAGAAATATTGGATTAGGGAAGGTTATTACGAGTTCATTAATCGTATAGATTAATATATACTAAAAATTAAATATTGCACCGACTAATGTATTAATTTATGTCGTCGATATACAGTTTTAGACTTGTAGGTCACGAACTTTTTTTTATTGAAAGAAATAGTATTATTATTTGAAAACATGTTTAATTAGTGATTAATTTTCATCAATATAATACGCTATATAAAGTTCAATTACTTCTAAATGAAGATTAATTTATTGATTTATAAATTGATGCAGTTTAAGGTTATTTTCTATATATACTAGTACAAATTGCGCTATTTATTATTGTTGTAGGTACCTAGGTAAGATATTATTCTTCGGAGACGCGTTTACATTAATAATAATGAAAAAGCTGTATTCAATTATAATTTAAAACAGTACAAGTAATAAATGCATTGCTCTCAAATAAAATACAAATCATTCGTATACATAAATTGTTATGAATTTATAGACATTATTTTACAGTATAGTCGCAGTATTTACATTATAAAATTATAATTTTTTGAATTTTACATTTTATCCGTCATGCAAATAATCACAAATCACATAAGCAATATATTACATTATATGCTGTTTAGAGGCGCCCATGTACATGAAATATGAAATCGTGTTTATGTGGTCACTGCACACGTTTTGTTGAATGGATGGAAATAATTATTATTTTACCAAACTGATTGTAGTTCAGAATTAGAAAAAAGTGCTTTTGAATTTATTAAATCGCGTGTAACGTATGTTCAGTGCTCAGTATATATACAGTAGAATGATTGTTTTTTATATTTTGAATTTATCTGTATTGTTTAAATATTGATTATTGATGACTGATTGTTCTCGTTATTTTTAAATCTCAAATAATTCTTGGCCGCAAGAAATCATAACGAAAATAAAGGTTCATAGTTATATTATAACTATTGCATTATTTTGCATTGACGTGAAATGCAAATCAGGTAGGTAGGCAATGAAAAAGTTCTTGTTCATAAAGGCTGTACGTGTGAGTAAGGTAAATATATTATGATTGGTACATCAATTTTTTTTTAACATCGGCATAGTTCTATTTGTACATAAAATCGCATAGCTCGAATTAAAAATGTTCGTACTAAACAATTGAAAACATTGTTATTTAAACCAAACAATGGATTAATTGAATTATTGCAGGTATATATAGAATATATATATAATGCACACGTTAACGAATGTTAAATCTATATGACGTAGCCGATAGTGAAAATGTTGACACGCACGATTAAATCATTATTCATTTTACTGTCGGTTATCTACGAAATGATACAAATCGCAAGTAAGTTTCAAAGTTTATGTTTATTGCAAATCATAGGTACGAGTATATTTATTTATACACCTATATTATATAGGTTGTATGTTTACTCGGACCTTAAAAAGGAACGTTCTTGTATTGCGCAGGTATTGTGGACGGACTTTGGATGACACTACTAATGATATTTAACTAGCCATTGTGCAGCAAGTGTAAGTACATACTCTGTTGAGCATGATATGGTGTTATGTATAAGGCTGGACGTACAAACAACGGAACACTATGTAATATACAGTGATGATATTGACACGATTATAATTACGGGAGAAATAAATTGTAAATGGGTATTTCGCAATAAATATTCCTTCGCAACGGCCGTAGTAACAGATTTATCATGAATATTATAAGTAGATTATTAGTGAACTATTATAAGTCAGCCTATAACCTGATAATATCAGTTTAACAATATATACTTTAACTCGGCAACCGCGAGCAGCAATAATATGCGCACATAATAATATAATATCTATATAATAGCTATATAAAAATAACACTATATTGTGTTCGAAGTGACCAATGCATATTATAATTATTATTAGCAACGAACGATATCTCGATATATCAGTATGATATTATCGATATATATTATATACTGACAAATATTCGATACCGACCGATAAGGTCTACAATTATTCGTTATAGCCGGTATCCGTCAAATCCCAAGCGTTTGGCAATCACTATAGGACTTAAATTTTTATTCAAACGCATATTTGCCTCTACACTTGACCAGAATAATTTCTTCTGATATGTCGACGTTTCGTAATTCGTAGACTCTGTGGTTATTAAATTTGTTTGCATATTTTGCATATTTAAGTAAAAATTAATATAAGTTACAAAGTTCAAGATGATTTTGCATAAAAGTCGCGTATTTTATACATATTTAAATATTAAATATAATAATTTAAATTTTGCTCAAAGTTTGATTACATTTTTGTTTGTAACTGAAACTGGCTATTACGTTATTTTGAGCTTAAGATAATCGAATGATTGGACGGTTAAATTTATAATTTGTTATGTTAATACTATTTAAATTGTTTCGTAATAAATTAGTAAAAATAGATAACAATATCTTAAAATACGCACATCTTTAAAAACTTAATAAAATTTCTAGAGTTAGTATTTGTATGTATAAAAATATACTTATACTTATATTATTTTATTATTACTTGCTGTATTACCCAACTTCGATTGGATTAAAATTAATTTATCATTTTCCATTTTCCATCAGTTAAAATATAGTATATTATAAACACAATAAATTATTATGATTAATTTTATGATTTTTCATTTCTTAATTTTACATAAAACATTTGAAGACAGATTCAACGATTGATTAGAAGCAGATGTAAATCCAATTGTATTCGCCTTTATATTCTTACATTAAAAATATGTCCACAATAATTAAGAAAGTAAATTATGATTGTAAAATATAAAATTCATCATTGTAATAATATTGTGTTCATAAAAATTTGATCTTTAAATTTTTTTTATATTTATACATAATATTTTTTATAAAAAAATAGATAACGAGGTATATAAAGAATAAATAGTATTAATATTATATTATAAATTTATAATTTTAACATATATATTAAACATTCGCAATAATTAAAATGATCTTATTTTAGTAGTTACTTTATGTATTTTTTTTTAAATTCAAATATGTTTATTTATAACTAGTATTATACATTTATTAATAATTACTAATTAGCAGTGAATAATTTTCCGGTTGTATTATGCATGTTAAATAAACTAATTATTAGGCTAATATTGAATAATTACCATTTTGTTGCATACCTATGTATACATGTATTGCGCAACATTTCCTTTGATAGAATTTTCAAATGTAACCCATTTTGAGCAAATATCTGAACAAGGTGGGTGCGTTTGTGCATGAACACACGTGTTACAAGGCCACTATCTAAGGGACGACAGTGTTCGATGAGAAATGACGTCACCTATATTACCTCTAGTTTGGAATTTAATTTTAAAATAATTGATGATGTTTACAGTGATGGTGGCAGATTAGTTCATATTATAGGACTACATGCGAGCAACAGTGATCATTTTATTAAGGATCTGATCTTATTTAATATATTTCTTGGTACACTCAACTGGTAATTCTTCTCACTAATGTTGCGTACCTTCTCGTGCAATGTAGGTATATTATAAGCACTTTTATTATGTTATAAGATATTATAACGAAAACAATTTTTGGTTATCTGGTTCTGACTTTTAGTGATGGCGATAACGCATCATACAATAATAGAATTTTTTTTAATATTATAAATTAGTTATAATACAGTTTTTAACATTCATTAAAATTATTTTTATATATTGGTCAATATATTTTATATCTATAATTAGTATTAGTTACACACTTTTAGCTCAGTATAAAATATAATATAATATAAGATTTTTCAATTTTACTTTTCCACATTTTTTGTTTGTTTTTTATTATGATTACGCATTTACAGTCGTCAGTCACACAATAATAATAGTTTTTTAAATTTATATAATGTTCATATTACTTTTATAAATAAGTTTTGATAAATTAGTTATAATTTGATTATTAAATGTAAGTAATTAGAATTTATGCAATTTTTACGATGAAAAATGTCGTTATGTGTAGGTATATTAACAGTAAATGGCAATATCCACAACCTTAAAGTATTTTTCTTTTATATTTCGCCATAAGCCAGAATTTACTTGTTATTTTCGCAAATTCATGGATCTAAAATCGAAAAAATACGACACCCGAGTATTTCATTATAATTAATAGGTATTTAAACGACTTAAAATTGCTCGTTATTCTTAATTGGAATGCTTTTTTCACCACATCGGTGGCGGATATCGGGTATAGTAGGTACTATATTTGTAGTTGGAGCACAGAGGAGGCTTAATAACATTATATTTTCAAAAATTCGTATTAGTAAAATAATATTATATATTCCTTGGTCTATATTCAGCACAACAAATTGCAAAACTTAATTGACGATTGTTATTAAAGACATTTCTTAATTAAATAATCAAGAATT
Organism: Schizaphis graminum; assembly: GCA_020882235.1. Lineage (NCBI taxonomy): Eukaryota > Metazoa > Arthropoda > Insecta > Hemiptera > Aphididae > Schizaphis > Schizaphis graminum. The sequence continues at coordinate 55,679,812 of CM037032.1, forward strand.
TTGATAATATTGAATAATAATATAAGTTACCTAGTCGTCTAGAGTATCATAATATCAATGATCATTTTTGTTTGGCTACGACCGGTTTTCGCACATTTTAAAATTTCTTATTTAAAACCTGCTATTTGTTTGCGCATAACACTTTATAGAATTAATTACTAGCTAGCTTGCGCATTACGCAATAATAATATACTACGTGTTCATACGTATCGTATGCAAAATATTGTTTTTCTTTATCCAAAATTATTTATTCAGCCGTATACCATTCAAATTTACAAAAAATATTTTTAGGTATGTGCCAGTAATATTTTGTTTATTAGCAGATAAACATACTTCGACGTACACAACTTTGTGGGAAACACTCCAAAATATTTTTACTCACATAATTAATCGACAAATTATTTTTAAATAATTCCATGTCTCATGCCGACTTTTAAAAACTTCCTATATAGGTAAATACAATATTCATTGCATATTTTAGTATAATCTTATTTTTGTCATAGTAGTTAGTATTATTACGGGAATAAAAAAAATAATCATTCCGAGGTAGGCAAATGTCATTATGGTATTAATGTTAAGTGAATGCACTCATGAGTTTTAATCTCGTTATATTTATTGTATAATTTGTCCAATAGGTAATTTAAAAAGTTGATAAGTATAAAAATTCATGATTCAATATTTAAAAATGTTTGTATTTAAAATAATATATTTAATTATTTATTTAGGTAGTACGTATATTAATTGGCTTTTATAAGACACGTAGCGCTCCTAGCTTCTGATTTTATTTTTCTAATTTTAATGATGACTCGTCGATAAGTTATAAGGTTTTGGACTAATAATTCACCTGAATTTTCATTTCATAATATTAATAACAATCAGCAAACGATTAGGAAAAGTTACTGAAAGAAATAATGACCGATAACATGTAAAAAATAATTTAATAGGCATTATATTTATTATACAATATATAGGTAGATAGGTATATTTATACATAGATATTTAATAATGAATACAGTTTGGTATAGCATGTTCATAATTCAGTTATAATAAGTTGCACATTAATTAGATTAAACTACTACCCAACTCCATAGTAATACGATTAACTGAATATACGTAAGGTATTTTGCTTGCGTTAACATTTTTCTGCGTACGCCGTTTATTTTTAGTAGGTAATCACAATAATTTTAGTTTTATGGAGAGAAATGTGTTGTTTTTTTCAGTAGAATCTTTGCCATACCATTTGGTTTATGTTTAACGACCATTATATTTCTTATATAAAAAAAAAAATGACAAATAGATAAAAAAAATAATAATACATTTGCATATATAGAAATCTTCGGGTATGGATGTAGATACGGCACATTATAATGAACGGTGTCGGCAGCTTGTTTTTTTTACAAAGTTGTAGTTTATCTAATGTTTTTGTGTATCCATATGGTTAGATATAGTGACAGTCGAAACGAATAGAAAAATAATGAATCACGAATTATGATTTATGTATCTAGAAAAAATGTATTCATAGATTATTAATACTTGTGACAGTTATAGCGGAAGGAAGTGAATACAACTACAACCACATTATAATATTTCAGTAAGCAATAACCGATAAAATAATATGTTAATTACATACTCGATGCGCTTTATGTATTCATTGCGAATATTATTATAGGTAGGTACGATCAAAAATTCGATAAGTGTGGTTATATTATTAATTAATACTTCCACAGTTACACTTTAACAAAAACAATATTAATATAATATTGTTTTTTTTTTTTATAAGATATTAAAATTGCAAATCATTCTATCATATTATACGATGTTTGTATTTTTCCATGACATTCACGCCTTATAATTTATAAAATTAATATGTTTTTAATTGTTGTCGGTTGTTAATTTACTTCACTTGAGCGCATAAAAACAATAAGGCCCTAGTTAAAAACTGTTTCTGGTGTTGATAAAATGCAAAATTTGTTTAAACAGTTTGCCACTAATGTACCTGTATAACGGGTTTCATTAACTTTACAAAAGATTAAGTTGTAAAAACTGTTAACGGTTATAAAGTTAAAGATAATTATAGTTTACGTAAATATTAATCCATTATTACGACAAACAAAATAAATTTTGCGCACGGCACAATAATATTTACACGCGACTACGTAATCGAGTAATTTCTACACCAGTAAAGTTATCCTCGGAAAATATTTTCATTGTTATTAAAAGAATTAGGCTTGTCGACGTGATTTAAGTAAATAATAATAATATTAAATGTGAAAATTCGACGACTTGTATGGTCATATTTATATACCTACACTCGAGGTATAGTTTGAAAAATCTCTAAAAGTCTCGGAAATGTTATATATTAATTATTTTGCCAAATGACGTGCGTTTTAATGGTTTTACACCGCTTTACAGTCGTTATCTTCGCCGTGGGATTTATAAGTACCTACCAAATAAGGTATTAATTGAGATTTAATTGTATAATATTTAAAACCACAGCCACCTCTTTATATACAGAAACAACATGAAATGTACAAACATTCATCTGTGTACCAATATACTATGGCGGTTCTGGTGGTGTCTTACACAATAAGTTAGCTTTACCACAGTTATTTGTTTTCGGTATATACCGGGTCCTCTATATAATACTCTGGGTACTGGGTGCACTATTGTTATCGAATTATCGCCGTCCGTGGCTTGGTAGAAAACACCGCAAATACATTGCGGATGATACTAATGGCGTAATATAATAACATAATATTATAATATCAACTACCTAAGTGTTAGCCGCCGTCGTGAAAACTTAAATAAAATGCATCGAAAACTTCGTTGATTCGTCTCGGTGGATTGTTCACGGGTAATGTAATATTATAACACGATTTACGTAGGTACCTATAGTTTTCCGCGTTGAATTTCGAGTTGATGCTCGTAAATGATAGTTTTAAATTATTATTTTTTTCAAATGATATCAGTATCAATGTATCATAAATTCATAAATAATGTATTGAATAATGTATAGTAATATAGACGATACACATTGAAAATGTTAGTACACACACAAAATGACTAATATTTAGAAAAATTTGTTTTCAAAATTATATGAAGCTAACTAAATTATTATAGATAGGTAGTTATACACGAAGCATGAGCCTACTTATGATATTTTACGATACGACGTGCAGTATTGACGTAAGTTGATAATAAATATTGCATGGTTTATGATATTATACTATTATAAAATCATAATAATAATTATATAATATTTGCGATGTTTTTTTGGCAAATATTAATTTAACACAAGTATCTATATTACTAATGGAATACTTACAAATAGTATGTAATTATTATTTATAAATTGGAAAATAAGTTTCCTTAAAAATAATAATAGGCACAGTCTCTTTTTACTACGTAATAAAGTACACTCAAAACTATATACTGCAAAAGAGTTGAGTTTTCCAATGGTTTGTCTTACGTAACTTATAACACGTTTAAAAATCAAGTTGTTAGTTCTGTTATTTTTTAAAGATGAATTTCATCGTTTCGATTGCTACGATAATTTATTAATGACTTATAAAACGCAGTTGCACTATTATAGTACTGAATGTACTTTAAATATTAAGTACATTTTTTAAAATACAATACCTGGTATTTTCTCACATTAAATCTTATAACTTACAATGTAATTTGTTATTCAACACGATGTACCTATATTACAATTTAGAAGAATACTTTTAATTTAAAATTATTTATAGGTATGTATTACTAAAAAAGCGGGTAAGTGAGTATCGCTCTGCTGTACCTACATTAGGGGGTGGGGTGGACCTCGGACTAGCGTAGGTTAAATTTGAATGCAATGATGAATATCATTGTATATGAGAAACGATTCTGAACGGAGATGATTTGTCAATCTAGGATATATTCTATTTAAATATTGTAATATATTCTATTTTGAAACAAATAGTATAGTTACTATATGTTACTATGGTTACTTTATAGTATCTGTTTATTAATAAAAAAAGTATGTGGCCAACATACGCATTATGAGCGTATGAAATTTAATTTAAATTTTGACATATTTCGTATAAATTCGAACTTTAAACTTCAAACACTTATAAAAAAAAATTGTGACTAACGATTTCGGATTTTTTATTATAATTTTAAGAACAACTTATAAGAAACTGAGTTACAGCAAAACCAAAAAATCGATTTTGTCGAAAAGTAGTTTTTCGTAAAATTGCCGTTTTTCTGTCACTTTTTTTTTGTTTTTCTCGATTTTTTTGAAAACTATTTGAAAATTTTACTTTTGACCTCCCCAAAGTACCAACTAGATGAATTTTCCTATTCAAAGAGGGGCTGAAGTCAAAAATCGGAGCATTATTACTGCTCCAAATGTTGTCGTCAGACACAAAAAAAAAAAAAAACACATCATTGTAAAAGCAATACATTCTTCACTCCGTTCAGAATCTAAAATAATTATTTAAGAATTAATTAAATAAAGATAAATATAAATGCAAATTAAAAAAATATTTATATTTGTTAATGTTTGTGTATATATTATGGGCAAAACATAACTAAAAGGTACTAAAAGTGTTTTGAACCGTTGCAAGTCTGAGTAATATTGAATCAGACCTCAGCCTTTATGAAGAATATATAATATAATAGGTTCGTATAATATATGTATATTTATAAGCCACCTTATGTATTACTCGAGGTATTCTCAAGCTATTCTAAACTAGGTTATTCTTAGCTATTATAATCTGTATAATTCTTTTCAGTTCTTTAATTAATTTTTGTACGAAACCATTTTTCTATAATATATTCTCATAATGTGTTATACAGAACCAACAACGGTACATACTTGAAAGCACTTGTAAATTTTAATTGGTATTTACGATATATTCATGATTTAAAATTTTTTTTTCTCAAGACTGCCTAACCAATCTTTCAAACGATTGTTTAACGTACTCTTTTAAAATGTAGTATTCAAAATATTTTAAATGTTTTATGTTTATTTATTTAACAAAAAACACAAACAATTATATTGGGTGTATAATACATAATTTAATGCAGTAAGGCAGTATACACAGTGCCTAAGTACAGAGTCTATAGATAATAGTAATTACATAATACAACGCAGTTAAGAATTATTAATGATAAATAAAGAAAAACAGAATAAATGAATTAATAATGTAACAGATGGTAGTAATAATAATAAAGTATTACTACTACTACTACTTAGTACTACTACCTACTGCTATTAGTAATAATAGAAAACATTTATAAGAGGCTTAGGTGCTCATTCCCCAGATGCATCGTACGGTGATAATGGTAGTTTGTACTATATAATTAGTGATATGAAACGAAATAATAAAAGAAAACTGGGATCTACATTGACAAATTAATATTAAATTTGTACACAATATACCTAATAGTAATGAATTTTCCATAGGTATATGAATGACAGAATGAAATGTGTATACGTTTATTGTTGATAAAACAAAATTACGAAAATATAAAATATATTTGACATGTATTAACTATTTGCCGTTAAAAACGGTACCTATTGTCATAATTTATTGTAGTTATAGTAATATTGTTAATTAATAATATTTCTATATTATTGAATCATATACACAACGATAAGCTGTTTTCTAAGGAAAATATATATGTTTCGCTGTAAAATATATTAAATAGTTAATAATATAAGAACCAAATAATATGTCGATTACGGCACTCAATATGATAATCGCCAATATTTGTGTTTAATAAAAATTTCAATCATGTATGTCTTTGTGAAATATTTCATTATATTTTACACGAAATATATCAGACTTCAAACACTACTGAATAATATTTTGTACTGGTCTCCCTGTAAGATTTTAAAAAATATGCAGGTTTTTCATTATGTTTATAACACTTAGGTATTATTTAGAAAGTATAAGAAAACTATTAAATGTAAAACTACCTTCGATTTCTAACTAAACTTTATCATAACTGATGTTTAATTTTGTACAACCTTACTAAACACAATATTTATTGGTATATTGAATTTGACCACTTTGACTAAAAATTAATTTGGATCCACTAGAATCTACGTATAGGTATTCACAAAACCAAGTTCAAACTGAATTCTCGTCTTCGTATCATTAAATATTTTCTTGACCTATGGCTATAAAGTCAAATATGTTAATAATCTATTTGTATTTCTTTTGGTACTTGTTAACTTTTGTATATTTAGAATGAAAAAAGATTATTTTTTTTTTTAATAGTTAAATTTTCCGAAAAAAAATTGTTGTGCTGACGCAATGTTGGCATAATTAATATAATTATAGTAAATAATATAATAAAATCACTTTAAAAACTTTCCTTTCAACTAAACTAAGTCTTAACAAAACTCTTCTAAAACAAATTTGTATTTATGGCGTCAAGTTATTACATAAGTAGTTATAGCTATACTGACAACTATACATATAAAGGCAATGGTTTGCATAGGTAAAACTCCTAGATTATAATAAGCTCGTTATCAACTCACAACTTACTGTGAGTGTAATACAAATATTAGTTAAATAAAATTATTCGTTTTCTATTTTTTTTTTACATCTGAAGTTTCATTTCACAAATGATTTAGATATTTATAATTATTTAGTAGTATACAACCAAAATGGTTTTATTACAACACAGAACCAAATGCACAACAATAACTTGAAAAAGTAATAAAAATAATCTAACATACACTTACTTCTGGCAACAATCGAATTCAAAAATTGAATTATCGTTCGATTATTCAAAATTATTCATGTGCGTGATATTTTAGGTGCATTTTCCATTTATACATAAGAATTGAAATTATAAAGTAAGTACTATCTTTAAAATAGAGTACATATTATATAGACTATGGAGTATATCAAAAAGTATAATATCCGAAAATGAAAAAATTTACATTTTTAAATTATTAATTTAAAATTCAATTTTTGATGAATACCTACTTATGACATATTATAATGGTATCAATATTTTCACTCCAAAATTACACATTAAATTTGTAAATACCAAAACTTATATTAAATAATAGTATAAATACAAAAGGTTATTTGAGATTAAAAATAAGTATTGTTGACGTAGGTATTACGTTAAACATAATTTAACATTGGTGCTTAAATAATATTCTAATAAGGAAAATAGTATGAATTAGTTAAATATGTTACAGATATTTATATTGCTATACCTATTTTATGTTAGTGTTTGAAGTTTAAAATCATAATATCCCTATAAGTTTATGTCCAACTCGTAAAAAGAAAGTCTTTATTTTTTTTTAAATGAATATAATAAATAATATAATGTTCTTTTAAAATATTGTTTAATAAATCTTAAATAAAACTTCAAGTAAGTATAAATAATTTTTCAAAACCGGAAAATTCACTTTGTTGTATATTAGTTGTCAAGTGCACCTCTTCACATCGAGTAGGTCAATGTAATGGAAGTGTTAAATTTGAATTCAATAACAAATAATTTCAACGGATAAATAAAAACGATTCTGAGTGGAGACAATCTGTCAGTATATTCTTCTAAAAAAATGTATAATAAATTTATATTGTTGTTAGTAATTTATTTTTCTATTAGTAATAAATTAGGTTGAAATAATGTTTGACAAATATAAATTATATCCTATATAATTTTTATTATAATATTATTTTCAAAGAAAAGTGGAGTATTTGATGGGGGGGGGGAGGGTAACCAAACAATGATAATTACAATGTTTTGATTGAAAATGAAACTTATGTGAATGCATAACGTTTTTCTTTCTTATTGAGTTTTTCTAATATTTTGATTTTAGTTTCAATAATTAACATGCTGTTGAATTTTAGAAATAATTTGAATTTAAATGTGTGCTCGACCACGTTTACAAACAAATTAACTGAATCGACTATGATTAAAAAATATCTACATTAAAATAAGTCGTAATAAACAATAAAATAATCTGAATTTCATAGTATAAATGAAAAAATTGGAATCTATAAATAAGTAAAGAGTCAAAGCATTAAGCGCGGAGAAATCAATATCAGATTGGCTTCTACCAACCTGTGCTTTTATGCCCTAAAAAACTTCTTCAAATCCAAACTGTTGTCAAGAAAAACAAAACAACAACTATATTTAAGCTATGCCCGACCTGTATCAATGTACGTAGTGCCACACGGACAATAATCAGAGGGGATATGGAAAAGCTACGTATATTTGAAAGGAATGTTTTTAGGACAAGTTATGGAGCCACATTCCACTATATAGAAAAAATATTAAAAATAAAAACTATACCAGCTATATGTACAAAAGAGAAGATGTAGTTCAATTAATTAAACGGACAAGGATGCTATTTAGGATGCTATATATTCCGGGCCGATGGAAGCATATTGAAAAGAATATTGGCAGATTCGATGAGGGGAAAGAAACTAAGGGTAAGATTGTAAAGAAGACGGAATGACAGTGTCAGAGAATTACTAAAAGAAATTGAAGAGTACTCGGCGTATGATAGAGAACAGTAAAAAGAAATTGTTTTGGCGTTCAAGCAGAGGAGTCTAAATGGTTCGGAAATTTAAAAAAAAATAATATATGTATTCTTTAAGTAATCTACTTATTATTTTCGTAAACATAATAAAATCCATTCCATCCATAAACTCGAAATATTTAATAAAAGATTTTTTCACTTCTACGAGTATAAGAACACTCATAAGTCTATTAAAACATATAATTACATAGAATGAATTTATGATCTGTAGGTATAAAGTTTTTCATGTTTTCAAAATAATTCGAAAATAGGTACACTCTCATTAATTATTATATAGACAAAATAGTACTTAAATAAAAGTTATTACCTAGTAAGACCTATTATAAAATTAACAACTATGTATATCATATACATTTATTGGATGAAAAATAAAATCAGTAGGATGTACTAAGAATAGTTGCTGAGCACACATTTTCAGTTATGTCCATGGGGATTCTATTTAATTCGATTTGAACATTCCGTTGTTACATACTACATAATATTATTATCACTACTATCAAAACTTTGATGGTGTCCAAAGCAGGCAATTATGAATTCTGAAAAGTGAGTCGCAAATGAGTTACAAAATATCGACACTGGTCCGGAGTTGTTCGCGTTACTCGAAGTTATGTTTTGTAATGTGCCACGTTACATTTTGCCACTTTGTAATTCTTTATAGTTATACGATATACTAGCATAAATATCTTTTATAATATATTATATTATATTGTATTATATTTTTAGCTTGTTTTAATTTCGGTATTTTATTTATTATTATTGTACAGATGTCAATGAGCAAAAAATTATATTGTATGCTATTTATAGCAATTAATATGGCACTTAAAGAGTCTGTGAATATGTTGTATTTTGTATGAGATTTTTATTTATATGGTTAAAGGCCGTTAAAATGACAATTGCTTCAGCTGTATATATCGAACTTTGATAATTTGTGGGATTTATTTACGTTTTTGGTTATGACCGCTATGCTATTCCGTATTCGTTTTTGGAAGTTTCTATGTAAATGTCTTAACCAGAATGGTTGTTTTTTATGTACCTGTTTACGTTGAGGAAGATTTTAGGTAGATTTTACTTTTCTTATATTTTTATGTTTGGTATTAATGTTTATTTAACTAGTCCAAGGTGGTGTTTGTCGTTTGAATAATTTTACATTTTATGATGTTATAAAGATTTAGCTGGTTTGTTTTCAATTAATGTTAAAATGTAATATAATATAATATGTATGTGTACTTACAAAATGTAACTAATGGTCATAACAGTCAAAGTTGTGTAAAGATAAATAAAAAAAAATATCTGTTACATGGTACTTTGGACTTTTGGTAAATATTTGCTGCGGAATGCATGACTTTTTCGGATACAGTCGGCCAGCCTCCAAGTATGATGATCGTCGCAAGTTAACATTATGCACCGACACTTTTTACGTCGAGAGACGTACAATCATTTATTCTAATAAACAGTGCTTGATTTGGAAAAAAACTAGAAGGGAGACTCGGTGGATGTTGGATGAACGAGCGTTCCACACAAAATTAAATATCACATTACTGTGCAGACTGCGGAGCAAAACCCCCCACATTACCTTCAGCCAACCATAATCCCAAAAAATCATTACATTTATTATATAAAAATATTTTAAAATAAAAAAACACTTATTTATTTATTACACATCATCCAATGACATTATAAATTAAATTACGGTTTATAAAGATATAATATAACATGTTATTAATAACTCATAAATACACCTACAAAAAAACTTATCATGTATTATTACATATAATATATATATATATTATACACTAATACACCCATGTACATGAATACAGTATTGTGCGACAGAAACGTCGTCGATAAACGCTTTTATGGTATACAGCAAAACCGTGGTTGAAGATATAAGTATGACGTAAAATTTTAGCTACCGAGAACAACGAAAATAATATAAATATATAATGAAATTTATTGAATAAAAAACACTATTGTACATCGACAAAATGGGCTTCGAATCAAAAGTATATTATATACGCGTACATTTAAGCAATAACAATAGAATAAATATCACGTACGTCGATCGGCGTCCGCGATCCTATGTGCGAAAATAAAAAGAACGAAAAAAAACGTCCGGGGGACTGTCGTCGGCGCCCGGCGGTCGTACTCGTTACCGCGATCGCAAACGGCGAAAAATCGTATATACGCACGGGTTTCAAAAGACGCAAACTACGCGAATACGAAAAGAACTGGTTGGAAAAAACTCTGGAAAAGCCTTAAAATCCCGTGAAAAGTTTGTACATAATAAATAATTGTTTAATATTTTAACTTTTTTTCCGAGAGGGGGGATTTTTACGTTCGGTGTGGAGCGGATGCACGAATAAGGTTTTAGATTCTTCTTTTCATTTTTATTATTATCAATTTAATTATTCTTATTCCTAATCTTATTATTATTATTAATATTACTATATTTTTATTATTGTTATAATTTTTTTTTTTTTTTTTTATTTATTAGCTTTCGGTATAAACCATTATAGCTCAACAATTAATATATAATACATCAGATAAGATTACATAATAATATAAATATAAAGGTTATAAGAGGTAGAATAAAATATAACAAGATTGCATGTTAACACAATGGGATATAGCATATAATATTGAATACAATAATATTTATGGTGTATTAAGTTTGTGTAGAACAGCTGTAAGCAGAGAGAGGAGGGGGTTAATTAGTGAGGATAGCTCGGACAGAAAATTAGATAATGTGGTAAGGTCATTAAATGAATCCAACCTATTGTTATTTATAGTAGCATTGATATCATTGGGCTTGGAAACAACAGAATATGCATAAGACGGTTTGGACTGAGAGGTAGTAGAAGTGTTTGGAAGAGATAATTCTACCGGTTTATTTATTTTGAGAGTCTGCGTTCGTTTTTTGTTTTGATGGTTTTTAAGACGCTTTGAAAGTGAATTGAAAACTGGGCAGCCTTTGTAGTTGGCCGTATGATCACCGGCACAGAGGGCGCATTTAGCTGGGCTGTTTTGGTCTTTTGTGCAATCCTCGGAAAAATGATCTTCGCTGCATTTGACGCACCTAGGAGTATGGTGACATTGATTTCTTGTGTGTCCGTAGATTTGACATTGATGACATTGTGGAGGACCACAACGGGTTTTATGAGGTTTCTTGATGACGACAATGGTGTTGAGTAAAGACGTAATATTTAGGATATCTTTGTTGTTATTTCGGGAAAATAAATCGACAAAAAACATTGGGAGGGCGCACTTGTTTTTATTTTTAATATTCATTACGTGTTTCGCGGAATGTCCTTTGTCTAACAAGGCGGCGGAAATATCAGTGCACAGAGTAGTGTGGTGAAGGTTTTTGATCACGATTCTATATGTACGAAGTTGACGAGGTAAGAAAGTGTGGAAACTGGCGTTAGTATCCATTAAGTGCTCAATGATTGTATTATAACTGATACGATCACTAGGACGAACGATCAGATAATGAGAAGTTGACTTACACGTAAAGGCGTTTGGATTGGTAATCCTTGCTAGTTCTTTTATAAATGCTGAGAAATTGTTAATATTTTTAATATACAGTGGGGGAGGCTCCGGCTCCACAACATGTTCGATGATAGTTGGTTTTTCTGGATTGTTTGAGCTGTTTGAAACGGGCATTTCGAGTGCACTATCAGTGGAATCATCCGTAGCGAGAACGGAGAACCGATTTGGTGAAACAAAAAATTGTTTTTTTGACTTGTTGTCGTAGGCGTTGGGTGAAATTGACGAATCGGATAAATTACGTTTGAACGGCATATTTGGCAAAGCGCGACATTAGACGTGAACTTCGACCAACGTGTAATATGTGTATCTCAGACGAAATACTTAATTATTAAGACCGTAAGCGTTGCGATAACATTTGCGATAACGGAGCGAAACTCATTACGTACGTGTGTAGACGCTGGAGGAAACGACCGAACTGATTGTTATAATTATTTTATTTAAATTTTGCATTTATCGGAGATTGCACTATATTGGGGTTTCTACGGTTTCTTGTTATCTGTCACAGAACACCAGGTATAAAAGGCCCGGCGAAAGGACCAGCACTCACATTCACTGGCTGTCCTCCGTCGTAGCAAGACTCACCCCGGGCAGACTTGCGCGATTAGGGAAGGCATCTGGTGTTTATATTTTTTGATCTTTAACGTGTTATGTTGCCAGCACGTTACATTGCTTGTACTCGTATTATTAAATAGTGATTTTATTTATATCTATTCGCAGCTCTAACATTTCCTTAGCTCAAGCTATGGTATACACAAACAAAATTCGACCTTGTTTTTGGCCCTTCCGTGGCCTATATCATAAGTCTGACACCGTTCGGGCAGTGCGTTAGTGGTTGGTTTGTTGCGTTTGCGCGAACACTGATCGTCACATCTGTATTAAATATTTGCGAATTGCGTTAATGCATATTTTATTTTTTCTGTTTCTGGGTTATGCGATAGACAGTCTTCGTAGGAATACGTTATTTGTAAGTGTTCAATATTATGTTTTTCAAACAGAACGTATATTCGTAAAAACCCCGTTTCCCTGTGCGTAATCGTCATTGTCGACATATTATGCTCAGTTATGGCGGGTTACGTTTCACAGAAATGAAAAGTCGCGCGTACGTCGGATTTAGCGAGCATATTATGGCACAGTTCCAGTGACTCGTCAGAGTTCCGCGTTACGGGTGTATCGCTCTCGTTTGAGCTGCTCGTCTCGTGTGCCGCTATAATGATCTGACAACGCGTGCGACTCGATTCTGATCCGATTATTCGGTGGCTGTGATGTCGTTGAATGACATACGAATCTGTTCGAAACATTTCACTCATTACAAAAACGTAAATTTTTTTTTCGGTAGTATTTGTAAAATTGTATCGTATTATAATTATTGTCTATTATACAAGATCCTTTTTAGTAATACATATATCCACATTCATTTAGAGTTTATTATTTATTAACACCTAGTTATGAATATTTTTTTTTATAAAGTTCCTATAAAATATGAGCAATTAACTCAACTATGGCCAATTGATGTTAAAAGTGAATTAGTGTAAAATTTGTTGAAAAAACACTCAGATTTGATATCCTCTTCTTTTATACAGGATGATTTTTTTTAAGTTTTTACTTTTTTGAATGATAACATACAGTTTTAATTTCATATTCCAAAGCAGAATAATTTTCTTAGTATTTTGATATTTAAAAATCGAATTTAAGGCGAGTTGTTTTTGAGTTATATTTATTGAAAGTTTAGCCAAGCGAAGTGGTGTGGTACGGGGTTCCCTTGCAAAATTTTGTCCACTACTCCGCTTGTCTAAACTTTAAATAGGTATAACTCATAAACTACTTTCCCTAAATTCGATTTTTATATATCAAAATACTCAGAAAATTATTCTGCTTTGGAATATGAAATTAAAACTGTATGTTGTCAATCAAAAAAGTAAAATCTTAAAAGATTATAAGAATAAAAAATATTTAAAAATATAGTTTTTTAATAAAAATGTTGTTTTTATAACAACTTGTAACTATTTAAAAAAATATTTTAAAAAACATGAATACTTTTTGAAATAATGAGTGTTTTATGACACTTGCACGGTTGTACCACTATAATAATGATTATATCAACGTAATATAATTTATGAAAAAATAAAATAATTATATTTTAATATTTTGTCTAACGTTTATAATTTTGAATTAAAAAATTTAACATTATTTTATAAGATTAATGTAATTTTATTCAAAACATCGTAAATATATTTTTTGAATGCCATTATGCTATTAATTATTAATTAACTACAGTAAAAATCATATTAAATTGATAAATTAAGACATATTTCAGATATAGAACAACTGTTTAATACGTGAAAGTGGACATTATAATTATTTTAGGATGGATTACTTCTGGTTTTTTTTACTAGCATGAAAAAACTATATTTATTTAAAAAATACCGTACTGTTATATTGTGTTAGTATTAATAATAATTCTAATTTTTTTTTAATAATTTACACAGTATAACAACTATTATGCATATTATACGTCATAGAATAAATAATTATAGACAATTATTAATTTAATTAATAATTAATTATTAATCTGGTCAAGGTTCATTATTTTACATACATGTACACGTCATGGTAAATATGGCTAAATTCAAATTATAAACGCTTGTGTACATGTTGTATGAAGTTGCAGTAAAACGAGCAGTAGCTGTATATATTTGAATATTTCTTTTATTTACTGATCATAATGATTATTATTTACTTTACTGTGTAACAACTCTACATGTTAACTAACAACACTATTCCAGGATTGCCAATGCAATTGTTTTATTTTATTTCAAAAATTTATACGGACAAAGCCCTTTAAAAAGATATTTAAATAAATTAATATTATTTTAACAGTACAATAATATTATAGTATTACAAAAAAAATAATATAATATAAAATATATTTTTTTAAATATAGGCATAGGCAAGTTTGTATCGTTCTTCTGTATATAAGGTGTCGAGTGGGTGTGTTAAATTTTAATTCCGTAATATATCATTGTATACAAAAAACGATTCTGAAGGGAGACAGTCTGTCAGCTTATGTTACTAAGTATATTTTATGATATGTTTTTTTTTATATAGCTATTAAAGTAATTTATTTTTGTTTTAATATTACGGTACGCGATATAACTTTTTTTCTGAAAATATTATACTAATAACTAATAAGTACAGTTATAATATTATTATTAGTATTTAATTATTATATTAATATGTATTTATATCATATTATCATCTTATATAACTCAAAAGTTAATACAAGTTTTCTGTAAATATCGTAAAGCAAGTGATAATAGGTTTAAATAGATAATATCTTAAAATAAATCGTAAATGTCATTGCGCATAGTAAAATTCATAATAATTTAATATATTACATTAAAGTTTTAAGTCCTCACGAATAATGTTTTTGATTTATAACGTCATTATTCATTGTCAAAACACGTAGTTTTTTTGAAATTTGAACTTTTTCAAATGTCTATAAAAATTATGTCTGTATTTTTTAGATTTTTAGTTTCAATATGAGATTTGGTTTGTTTTGTTTATTTAACAAAACAAAACAAAACAGAGATACAGAAACTGAGATACATATTATGAGGAATAGTACACTGAATTTTCAAAATTTGGCTTTACAATTTAAAGATTTTTTAAATGTCTTAAAATGTCCTATTAAAAATACTTGCAGTTTGTAATTTTCATGATTTTGTTAATTTTTTTAAAAATTTGAAATTCTAATGCACATTTAAAAAAAAATTGTGCTTATGTACTAATATTTAATAATTTTATACAGACATAAGAAAAAGTTACGTGGAATCTTGTATTACATATTATTTACGAATAATTTCGATCTATTGAATATTTTTTTTATTGAAATTTACATTACATAAATATCAAAATATTAATTATACCATGTGACATGTACAGAAAATGATAAGATAAATATTTGGTGAAATTTTCTGGTATCTGTAGTTATTCATTTTTAAATTGCATAAAAAAAAAAATAAAAATTTAGTGTACCATAAAATATTACATAACCTTAAACTTGTCCAAATTTAATGATATAGCAAATCATATACCATATAGACAATTCAGCATAGCTATCTAAATTGTGTTGCAATTTCAAACAGTCATCAATGGTATTTAATTTAATTTTATAGTATTATACTGCAATTTCACGTCATCGGTGAAAAAAAGAAGTTTGTATTAATTTAGAGTAGTTTTGACATTGTTAACAAATAGTGCAAACAAAAAGAGAGATAATATTCTAATATTTTCATTGATTAACGATATTTATCCATCATTGTTTGCTGCTCTGACGATGACGTGATCGTGATTAGATCAGATATGTCTGACAAACGAGCAGCACAAATTAAATTCCACGTATGTGTATTACATATTATTATCATTTACCGCTCAACAGTGAAGTGGAAAAATATTTCTAGGAATACCTTTCCATCGATGTATCTCGCATCCACTACCATATTGATACTTATGTTAAATTATTAAATAAATATGATTTGCATTTCAATACATTTGCTAAGTCAAAAAATTTTGTTTTAATTAATTAAATATAATCTATAATACATAAGACCATATATAGCAGGGGTGGCCAAACTTTTTTTGGCCGCGATCTACTAACATTATACTCGACTTCCATAAAAAATCTAACCACCATGATTAATTTTCGTGTGCATAGTCTAAAAATAAATTCTAACATGATCGACTTTAAAATCATTTGCGATCGACCGTTTGGCCGCCCCTGATATATTGCAATGGGTACATATAAATATTTAATAAAATAAATATTTTACAACTTATAAGTATTTATTTATTAATAACGAAAGGAATGTTTATTTCGATAGGTAAATCGTATACCTATTATAGATGAAAATTATAAAAAGGGACTATTAGTATAGTTTTGATAAAACAAAAAAGAGGAATTAAGACCATTTTATCAAAATACTATTGTGAACAACGATCATTTAACGCGACGGTACTGGTTTGCTACAAACTATGAAAATCTAAATTTTTTAAATTTGAAATTCATTTGATATTTTTTATACATGTTGAATACAGCTCTGATTTCATTTTGATAGTACTTCCACGTAACTGTATAATTTATTGCGTAGTATGTACGGATAAAATAATATAATCCTCTGTAGGTACCTATGTTAACACTTACATTTTACAGATTTTAAAACAGATTTTATGTATCGTGTGCAGGTAATATTACACATAAGTGGGGTTGTAGGTACCAGATACATCGAATGCTAAAATAAAGATAAATTATAGCAAAAAAATGTTTCAACTAAATTACACGTATAAAAAAAAAAAAACAAAATTTAGTGTATGAATAATATGTATTGATGATAAACATGATTTTCGTAATTCGGAGTTAATATACGATGAAATTGTTTAAAAATGCTAACAATATGATAATTCAACTTGACGTTAAATATTATTTTGTGATTCATTGAATCAACTTAAACAGTTGTCAGTTATACTATAACCGTTTACAGTTTGCTATGTGCATTTGAGAGTAAACATAGAAACGGTAAATATATAAGAAAATGATAAACATAACTGAATATAATATTATTATTATGTAATACTACTTAATTTCTCTGCGTGGATATTATATCATGTGTCTTTTTATTGTACCTATGTAACGTAGAATTGGATTAGGTACATTCATACAGAGCATCTAAAACTACAAGACAAGTACCTATTACATGTTTAAATATTAGGTACCTAATTTGCATAAAATATCATCTAATTTTAACTTATGCTACTTTTAGCAGTATTGTAAGATTTTTAGAGACGTAATAAGTAACAGATAACAAATACAAAATCTTACTCATATATATATATTAATATTCCATGTTATAAGCTATCATTGGTGATATGACATGAAATTTATATGCTACGTCATGAATTTTGAAATTCTATAACAACGCAATTTTTTACATTCGACTGATCAACGTAATTGACTAATAACAGTCACGCGAACTTATTTACAATACTCCAGAGTCTTTAATATATAAGTATTATAGAACTGCATATTAGTTTTTACTAATTATACCTTATAAGTAATAATGTATTAAATTACGATATTACATATAATTTGTTTAACATTGTTATCAACGATATTATATTGATATTGTTCTACATTAAGTGTTGTACGTACTTTTATGTCCAATAGTTTATAATTAAATAAATATGTCTTATAAATATTATTGATTATTGTTGATTATAGTGTTTGAAAGTAAAGATAAGTGATCATTGTACCTATAGTTATTATCATGATAAAAAAAAACAAATGCAATTAATTACATCGTCTTATGGGTAATTTAAATTACATAATATACATGAAAAGAATTATATATTTTTAAATTTATGTTAACCCTGAAATTGTTTATGAAATACTATAGATTGACTTCAGTACTTGACATGTTCATTACTGGTAATTTTAAAATATCCATTCATTAAAACATCTTTAAGGAAATATAATTGTAGTTATTGGCCAACTTTATATATGTGATTTACAACACGCTATACATTTTTTTTGTCATTTAAAAAAACACACCAAAAATGGCAGTGCATTTTTCAAGGATAACTAATACTTTATCCACTTTATATTTAATGAAAATAGTTAATGTTGATACAGTTTTAACTTTTGCGTGTATTGAGCTAGTTGTATTCTGTATTTTTCTTATAATGTTTGTGTCTACTTCCAGTTGGTGGATAAATATAATAACACCGTGTCTACTAATTTTTACGATTATTTATTATTTTTGTACTTTAACATTTAGTAAATGGGAGAAAATCAAAGTGCCTTATGTTCAGCCAATTCCACTATTTGGAAATTTCTTCTATGTAGCTTTTGGAATGCAACACCCCATAGATTTCTACAGGAAAATTTACTATGAGCTGGCTGGTCACAAATACGGAGGTTTATTTCAGATGAGAACCCCGTATTTGATGATCCGTGACCCGGAAATAATAAACAATATGCTTATCAAAGACTTCTCAAATTTCCCTAATCGCGGTATTTACTCAGATTTCTCAGCGAATCCCCTGTCAAACCACCTATTTTTTATGGAAAATCCACAATGGAAATTAATGAGGAAAATATTGAGTCCGGTGTTCACTTCAGGAAAACTCAAGCTAATGTACGATCAAATCAAAGAATGTGGCGACAAACTTATGAAAAATATCCATAAGAACTTAATGAAAACCGACAATAAAATAGAAGTGCGAGACATTTTAGGAAAATATTCAACGGACGTCATCGGCACTTGCATATTTGGTCTAAAATTAAACGCCGTAAGCGACGATAATTCTACGTTTCGAAAATACGGGAAGTCTTTATTTGTTCCGTCACTGAGAACACATTTAAGGGAATTGAGTTTGATGATCAGTCCTACTCTTTTGAATATCCTAAAGTTTAAGGATTTCCCAGCGGATGCAACTGAATTTTTCCATTCAGCATTTCACGAAACGATAACATACAGGGAAAAAAACAACATAGTCAGAAACGATTTTGTTCAAACGTTGATACAGGCGAGAAACGATTTGGTTTTGAATAAAAATATACCTCAAGGAGGTAAATGTGTTTATTCCCGAAAACTTATAAATAATTTATGTGAATTTTATTTTATTTGTTATTAGAAAGATTTTTAGAGTCACAAATTGTTGCCAATGCATTTGTTATGTTCGCTGCTGGATTTGAAACCGTATCTACTGCTATAAGTTTTTGTTTATATGAGTTAGCGTTAAAGAAGCATATTCAAGACAAAGTACGCGAAGAAATTAATTTGAAATTATCGAAAAACAACGGACTGATTAATAACGATTTGCTGATAGAACTTAATTACTTAGATATGGTTTTAGCAGGTAATACTTGTTTAAATAATACATTATTTTTATTAATTACCCGAGTTAATCTAGAAATCTACTACTATTATAACAATATATTTTTATTCTAATGTTTGGTGATTGTGGAGAGTTCAGAAAAGTTTTTTATGGTTTAAATCAGCTTATTGGAAAATAGGACACGTCGTGATATTTACTTAACGAAGATAATTAAATTGTATTCAAAAACATTTGAATTGTTATTAAGTAATTTTTTTTATTTAGTATTGATTTAAATATGTAACAAATATTTTAATTTTTAATGTTTAGGATATTTTTAGATTATTATTTTTGACCAGAATAAGTAGTTTTGGGTATTCTTATTTTATAAAATATATAGTATTAATAATATTATGAGATTGCTTTTAATAACTAAATTATTATTAAATAATTTTAATATTTTTTTTAAGAAGATTTAAAATTTGCTCTTTTAAGGAAGCTTTAAAATTTGAACTGTCGTACATAAATTAAATCTATAGTATACTGAGATTTTTTAATTTAATGATTTATCATAATATAAAAAATATATTAATATATACATTATGATTAGCGAAGTCCCTAAATTCAAAATCAAACTTATAATATCGACTGTATTATTAATTTTGAATTGCTATTTGCATTTATTTTTAAGATTTTTGCCTATTTATTGTTTTTTCTTGAGTACAAAAATTGAATCATGAACATGTAATTATATAAATAATATGTTTTTTAGAAACACTCCGTAAGTATCCACCTACCTTTGCTTTATTCAGAAAAGCATCACAAACATATCACGTACCAAACGATTCATTAACTATTGAAAAGGACCAAAAAGTTATAATTCCTATTTATTCACTGCATTACGATCCAAAATATTTTAAGGATCCTGAAGTATTTGATCCAGAAAGATTTTCACCCGAAGAAAAAGCTAAACGTATAAGTGGTACTTATCTTCCATTTGGCGATGGACCTCGAATATGTATAGGTATATTATTAAAATAATTATGTGAAATACCTATAATTTATCGGATATAAAAAATGTATATTTATTTCAATAGGAAAACGTTTTGCCGAGTTGGAAATGAAATTGGCTTTGGTTGAGATTCTAACTAAATTTGAAGTAGAACCATGTGAAAGAACTGAAATTCCTATTCGATTTAGTAAAAAAGCTATAATAACAATGCCAGAAAATGGTATTTGGCTGAAATTTAAAAAAATTACTAACTTATTATAGATGATAAGTAAGTGGTTTTGTCAATAAAATTTGTTATCAATCTGTTAATTTTTAAATTTAAATTTTAATATTTTTCAAAATATTGTTGTATATTCTTAGTTATAACATAATTGTATGTTTTGTTTAACAATTTTAATATAACTTATCAAATTATTCGCTTGATAAATTTATTTTTCTAGTAATATATAATAGGAACTCAATATTTTTTTAAACGTCTGAAAACATAATAACCAGTTTTTACTGAACACTTCCATAGCTTCTGTTTTAAAGTAGTTAACAGCTAATATATACTAAACACATTCAATTGTTAAACAGATGAAATGTCATGTATTTTTATTAATAAAAATCTATTAATATTTTATCACATTGTTTAAAATAAATATGTGATTATTACCACGTAATGTGAAAATTCTTGATATACCTAAACACGCGTCACATCAATTTGAAAATGTTTATCTACCTTATTATTATATAGATACAATTATCGGATTTTATATATTGACTTTGGACAAAACACACTAAACTGACTTAATAATAAACCGCGGAATATCTCAATATCTAAAACAATTAAGAAATTACAGTTTTTAATTTTTTTTTAGAACTATAGATTTAAAATAACTAAATTTTCAACTTAAAAATATCAATAATTTCTTAAGATATTGATCGGTGCGGGGTAGTAAAATCACCTTGTATATAATAATAATTTTTAAATTCGTATAAATGCGTTTTAATATCATCGCTATTTGTCTGAAGTATGATCATTTCGCACGCGGAAGGTACCGCCGTACACACGGGGATTAAAAACGGAGATTAAAAATAAGGCCGAATAGAAAAACTACATATTCAGTAAAGATAACGCAATCCAACCGACCGCTGGTGCAGCCATTATCAACGATCCGTGCATTGACGGTGTTTATTTAAGCTTTATATGCCACCGCTCGCTGTACGTATATGGGGTTACACGAGACTTAAAAATAAATCTAGCACTATATACTCATAAAATATATGTATAATACATATACACATGTATTATAGATGGACATATAATATGTGTGTATTCTGTAAAAACGAAAAACATTAATTCTCCGTAGGTTTTCCATTTAAGAGCATCGGAAAGTCATTAATTTTTTATAGAAAACCAATCGGCCAAAAATAAATCGAGATACGTGTACACTATATTCCATGTACAATCGTCGAAAGTAATGTATAAACTGTGCATATTATAATATTTTTAAATTCACAAACGTTTTGGTTTCTTACGATTGTTTTATTTGATAAACTGCTATAATATTTATTATTTTCACAACTAACGTATTTGTAAAAAAAAATAAATAAAAAAAAAAGCGGGTAAGTGGGTATCGCTCTGCTGTATATTAGGGGGTGGGGTGGACCTCGGACTATGGTAGGTTAAATTTGAATGCAATGATAGGTATCATTGTATACGAAAAACGATTCTGAACGAAGATGATTTGTCAGTTTAGGATATATTATATTTAAATATTGTCAAATATTCTATTTTGAAACAAATAGTATAGTTTTTATATGTTACTATGGTTACTATGGCCAACATTCGCATTATGAGCGTATGAAATTTAATTTAAATTTTGACATATTTCGTATAAATTCGAACTTTAAACACTTATAAAAAAAAATTGTGACTAACGATTTCGGATTTTTTTTTATCACTTTAAGAACAACTTATAAGAAACCTTGTATTAAATTTTCAAGATTTTCTGGCCACCCAAAAAATTTTTATCGGCATTTGAAGAAAAAAAAATTTAGAAAAGTCGAAAATTTCAATTGTCTATTAGTAGCTTAAAAATGGTCAAAATATTTTGAAAATTTAACTGTAAAGAGATAACCATAATATAAACATTTGGTGAAAATTTCAAGTATTTACAATAATTCGTTTTTGAGTTACAGCAAAATCAAAAAATCGATTTTGTCGAAAAGTGGTTTTTCCGTAAAATTTCCATTTTTCTGTCATTTTTTTTTTGTTTTTCTCGATTTTTTTGAAAACTATTAGAAAATTTTAATTTTGACCCCCCTAAAGTACCAACTAGATTCAATTCCCTATTCAAAGAGGGGCTGAAGTCAAAAATCGGAGCATTATTACTGCTCCAAATGTTGGAGTCAGACACAAAAAAAAAAAAAAAAAAAAAACACACATCTTAGTAAATGCAATACATTCATCACTTCGTTCAGAATCTAAAATACGTTTATGTATAATTACTCACAGCGACATATTTAATTACGATGAAATATTAAAATTATTAATTTTTAGCTAAAAATAAATAATAATAAAATATTTATTGTAATAGGTAACTAATATTATTATATTATTTTGTACCATAATTGATTTTATTACACGAAAAGTTTTTGATGAAATGTTTTGATTTTTCAACTTAAAATGTAATTTTGTATGGAAAATTAGATCTAGTTTGTATTTTAAAAAGGTCAATATTAAAAAATCGAATTTTTTTTTTTATTGGGTTCTATAAATTCTAGAAAATTTAATACAATATTAAACATAACAACTTATAATATATGTGTAAAAAAAATATATTGCAATGATATTTTTTATAGGTATTAGATGTTAGAATTACTATACTTTTCTTTTCATATCAAGTTTTAAAAATTTGATACATGATTTCTCATGAATAGTTCATACTGAACCATAAAATCTAAAAAAAATGTATAGACAATTATTTTTATAGACATATTAAGTTAAAATTTGGACGGAATTGCGTATTTTGACGATAAACAATGATGTTAACTGCTGTGTCATAATTTAAAAACATGATGCACGGGGAATTGAGGACTTAAAACTTTTACTATATTATATTATTAGAATTTTATTATACGGAATGACATTATTGATTTATTTTAAGATATTATTTATTTCTAGGCACTATAAATCTATTTTCACTTGTTTACGGTATTCACAAAAAGTTTTCATTAACTATTGAGTTACTTAATAGTAGGTTAAAAATATGGTATAAATACAGTTTATTATAATAATAAATGCAATATTTTTAGAAAAAATGTATATCAACCTACTGTAATATTAAAACAAAAATAAATGACTTTAATAACTGTATCAAAAATCATATTATGAGATATACTGAACAATAAAGGTTCACAGACCGTTTCTCTTCAGAATCGTTTTAGTATACAATGATGTATCATTGAATTCAAATTTAAAACATCCATAACTGTGACCCACTCAACACCTAATGTACAAGCAGAGTGGTACCATTTGCATACTTTTTTATATTTAGACATTTTAAGTTTAAATTGATTAGAACAATAGAATATGTAATATTAAAAATGTCGATAAAAGTAAATAACTAGTTTATAAAATGATCTACCTATTAATATCTGTCTTGTAGTTTTGTCATTTCGCTTTTCAACACTATGGGATCACTATAATAGCGACCCATTCGACACCTAATGTACAACAGATCGATACCCACTTATCTACCTTTCTTACCATTACATTAGTTAGGGATCTACAGAAGTACTACAATACATAATGGTATACAAATGTTGGGTTAAAAATGTCAATACCTACCTATGAGACAATTTATCAGTAGATAGTAATATTTTAAAAGTGAGTGAATATTTGATAATTGCAATGTTTTGTTTGAATGAAATTATATTAATGTTTGATGGAAATTAATTCAGTATACTGCAATATATACAAAATAATACGATAATATGTATTATATATATTATAATTTAAAGTATAATTAAATTTGTAAAAATAAAGTATTTTATTTTATCAACAAATAGTAGTTGGGTATTTTTAATATTTCTGTTTTTACATTATAGATATATTTCTTTGTATGTAAATTACTCAATTTCATAATAAATTGTTTTATCAAGTAAATCCAATCGTAAACGAAATTTAAGACTCTTAGCTGTGATGTCATATGCGATTTGGACTATAAAAATGACTAATCTATTATACAAAATATTGTACAATATAATAGTATATAATTATATTATTGGTTATACGAATAAATAATTCATGGTTAATTATGTAAGTATACTATGTATTTAAATGTATTTTATCTTGACTGAAATAGATACAGTATAGTTGCTTACATACTAACAATTACCAATTGCCCGGAAGACATTAATACACTTGGTTCGTTGAAATAATATTATATAATAGTCTTTCCTCGGAGTAAACCGATATGGCGTATTTGTAGATATTACGCGTGGTAGATGTTGCAGTGACATTTGCGATATGTACTCATGTAGAGCGAACCACGTATTGTATATATTCACTATAGTGAATTCATATTAAATATCATTTTATTTATGTAAAAGTATATTTTTACGAGTGACAATATAGTTCAAGGGGTTCATTGTTTATGTAAGTTTGCGATTCTATGTGTTTATTATTCTAAAATATTTACAGTCGGAACACCATCTATATCACTAAACTATATATATTTAGTCTGAGGACCATGATGAGGTATGTTTATACATTCATTCAAAAGGGTACATAATAAATAATATTTTTTAACGCATTTCGGTTAAATAGATTAATATAATAAAGAAAAACCTAGCATGAGTAGATATATATAATTTTTTTTTATAACAGTTGTTTAAAAATATTTCTATGTACATTGTACTTTGTATTATGCATAAGCTATATGTTAATGTGTTATGTGTTGGTTGTAAATTATTTATGATACATAATATAATTTGTATGCTGTAAAAAATGATATGATAAAGAGTAGGTTTAAGTTATATTTATTAAGATATAATATTATTCATCACGTGAAATCATGAAAATATTTAGTGAAGAAAAAAATAGTTTTACTGTCATATCCCACCAAAGAGGATAAAACGATAAAGATAAAAACTTATAGTATACGGACATCATAATATAAGGTTCAGTAGTCAGTACAGTATAAAATAGATTTATAAATCAAATTCTATACACACACACACACACATATATAAAATTAATCAAACACATTTATTTATAGTGATAAATAATGAATTTCTAACAACTTTTACTGTTAAAGATTATTTTTTACGCATTCGTTTAAAATATATCATGTACTAATATCTCAATTATATTATAAAAAAAGATTTTGTGTTTTATATTCATATGTTGTATGTTTAAATATTTAAAATTACAGACATTAAATTTCATGATGCTAAGGAGCGTAAACCTCGAATTACAGGAGAGTAGTAACCATCACCAGGATGTCGGGTAGAGTAATCCCCAGATGGAAGGTGAGCAGAGGCAGATCCTCCTATTGTATTTAATGTTATCCTATTATTTTTAATAATGTATACCTTGCCTAGTTATTTTAATTTTATATCACTTTTATTAGTACCTATTAGACAAGAAAATCTGAAATAATTATACAGACAATAGGGTTTGTTAGGCGAAGGCCCGACATACTCTTTATATTTTTTTTTATGGCCTCCGTTGCTCTGCAATTCCGGTTACGCTCGTAGTCCCGTTGAAATACGTCGAATTCGTTAGATCTCTTGTTTTCGATTAGACGCGTTTCGAACCGCACAACTATTATTTCGGTCCGAGCGGATTACCACGGCTTAGTGATACGGCGCAGATGAGCATTCGGCCTTAGACGCACATAAAATACACAGATATGAACACAAATGTCTTGGCAGCAACCGCGCTTTATGTTTGAATACGCGGCTGTAGGGCGCGTCGGTCACGCCTAAAGATAAAACTAATCTCTCGACCGGCCCGCCATCCATCGCGACCCGCATAAAACAAACAGGCGTGAGATTCGGATAAACAATAAGAGCACATCAAAACAGTATGATATTATTATTCATCATATCACCATCATTAGTTATTGCGGTACGAGAGTTACGCGTTTCGCGGACCACGGTCGACTTGTTCGATAATCTGCACGAGGCAGCTTCCGCAGTCGTTGTACGCCGCACGTTTGCGCCTTATTGGAGTGCCTATCATCGACTGCAGTTGTAAACGTAACGATAGTATAATAATTTTAAATCGTCGACAACGACGGAAATTCACAAGATTTGCTCGAGTCCAAAATCGACGGCTGCAGCGCAACATGCACCGCGGTCTGTTGCTGTTGCACTTCCACGTCCGGCGTGTTCCGGAACCGGGTTCCGGCGCCGCAGGTCCTACGGCACCCAAGCCAGAAGCGTTATTTGTGTCGAGGAAACCAGCTAGAGACGTTTTTATCCAACCGACTGTGATTCTCGCACATCGGAAACTTAAAATGGTGGCTTCATTTCGACCGTAGTCGTCACTTCATCATAATATTATTTTAGTTCAGACGATCGGAAGCTATACTGGACGGCGGACAAACCGGCGGCAATTGGGAAGACAAAAGACATGAACTGATTAATAACCGTCGACATTTATGATGATTATAATGATGACATTACAAGAAAGACGTGCGCCGAATATATATTATGTATTCATGTTATTTGGATATCGGTATCGTCGCCTTTGAATCCATAAAACAAGGGACAAAACGTAACAACAAAAACCATTTACATGCACATTTTACTTGTTTAAGGTAAATTAAAAAACGACAACTTTATTTTTAAAGTTTAACTTTTTTATATGACTGAAATTTGACTTCGATAGAACATATATTATCGTATTGATTTTATAAAGAAATTATTATAGAAATATCTATAATAATACGCAATATCAAAATCTATTTCTATACCCAGCTGATGAACCTTTCATCAAAGTCAAACACATACTTCTCGAATGCTAACAGTACGTCAAATTAAAACACAAACATTAACTATCAGAATCCCTACAAGAAATCCTAGCACTGAAAAAAAAAGTCAATACACTAAACAAATTTAACTACTCATCCAACAACCAACCACCATGTACAAATTAAATTAAAATATTAAAAATAAATGTAAATATATTATAATTGTATCGGCTAATAATCTCGTAGTTAATGCCAAAATTATATTGTAGACTATATAGAGACTAATATTATAACAAACAACATGATATGAGACGGTTTTTTATTTTTGAAAAAAGTTCATTCAAATTGTTTTAAAATGATTTTTTTTAAAATTTAAAATATAAAAATAACTGAGAATAAATCTTACAATTATTTTTAAAGCAGTTAAGCTATTATACATATTTTATTAATCACCTTATCATTAACATTTTTGACTGCATAAATTAAGGCGTTAAACGGCGTAGTGTATAGGCAATATAGGTACATTTTACTGAACAATATTGTTTTTAAAATGATAATAATATTATTTAGTGCTTAATATATATTTTTGTTTTAGAATATTATAAACTACTGAATATAAATTTCCGAAGTATAATTTTCAAGCGAATATACATGTCATTCAATAGATATTATATGAACCCTAAAATATTTAAACTCGGAAATACATGAACTATATTATAAAAATATTCATATCTAATTAAATTTGTGTTTTGCACTATACATAATAACATTATCAAATTTTTTCTATTACTAGGTCAGGTGGTTTCAAGAGGGGTCGTGAATATTTTAAACTTGGAATTGAAAATATTACATGAATCATATAATATAGTGTTTTTGAATGTAATGATGAATATTATATGAGTCAAGAGTAATACACATTTTAAGTAAATTTTATTCAATATCATAAATATTTTAGACTTTATTAGTATCGTATCATTATTAATAATGATGTGTGTTTTTCGTCTATCACTATTCATATTTTTGAAAAAATAAAATGCTTATATTTTTTAAAAACTATTAGAAAATATTAGGCACGACGGAAATGTTTACACAAAATACGTTTCTGACTAAATCGATTTTGTTTTAGTGTTGTTATTAAAAAATAAACTTTAAAAATATAAAAATTTCACTGAATATTAAAAATTGAATTTTCTTGACATTATATAATTTTTGAATTAATTATTGATATTTGGAATTTCGATTTTTTTTTTTATTTATTTCAATAAAATTATTATTTTTTAGTCAAACAGTATTATACAGATTTAATTCATAATATCTCATAAGTGATTTTTTTTTTTTTTAAGTAGAATTGAAAAAACATTTTAGCACACTCATATATTTTTTATATGCATAAGTTATTATTTTTGTTGCATAAAAAAAATTATTTGGATTTTTCCCCCCTATTGAAGTTATTTAGTTATCATTTAACAATAGAATCTTGATATAATATGACAATTCAAGTACACAATGCATTTTTCAAAATATTTGTATTATAATTTTAAGCATTTAAGATACTTGGAATTTTATAATTTATTTAGTTTTAATTGCTAAATACCTATAAGTTGTAATGCAAGAATCATATTTGTATATCAATTTTTTTAAAGTGATTGAAAACTATCAAAAATTCATAATGTCAATCAATTTATTTTATACGAATTTTAAGTTATAAGTTATTATTTATTTTATTTCACAAAATTGTCAAACTCACAAATATTTAAACCATTTTTTTGTTTAAAAACTGAATATGTTAATAATTTTACCCAAGAATTTATTGAAAATTGAATACACGGTTCCTATTATAACATTCAGTTATGTAATAAATTATAAATATATAGTATTTAATATTATTAAAATTATATAGTCAATGATAATTTTCTTATGTCATTGTGTTGATATATATAATATAATAATATTTGTTACAAAGTAGTAATAATTGTTGCTGTTTTTTTTTTTTTTTTTAATCAGTTTGTATAACTATTAATTAACATTGGCAATAAATTAGTTTCTTTTTAAAAATATTGTCTTATTATAAGTTGTTTGTATTTTTTAAATATCTATGTTTCTTATTTGCTTGTAAATTCTTCTAAATTAAACTAATTATTAATAATTATGAATTTTTTATTTTCCATAGAATACGACGTAGTATTTTTGATCTGTATTTGAAAATTTCAAAGGATTAAATATTGAGAGTGATTAGAACAATAATTGTAATACAATGGGTATAAAAATTATTTAAATTATTTGTTATTTATCTTAAATGTATTCTAAACGATTTATATTAAATTATATGTATTTATTGAATAAATAAAATAATATCAACTGTACTTTTTAGTTAAAAATTAAAAATTATCATATGATTATTTTTAAATAATACTTCTTTTTATTATTAAATAATATAAATTCTAAACAATGTAAAATATTATATTTTTAACGATAAATAAATAAAACGCGGTTTTTTTTTGTTATGATTATTTATAATTTTTCAC
This sequence comes from Schizaphis graminum, assembly GCA_020882235.1. Taxonomy (NCBI): domain Eukaryota; kingdom Metazoa; phylum Arthropoda; class Insecta; order Hemiptera; family Aphididae; genus Schizaphis; species Schizaphis graminum. Next base: position 55,710,295 of record CM037032.1, read on the forward strand.
TTTTATGTATATTATAATCTTTAATGCATGCGATTTGATAAATCGTACGAATATCTCTTGTACATAATTTTGATATATAAGTTAAACGTTTCATGTTATAGTACAACATTTTATTTCATGACAAATTCAAGGTAATTTTGTTGTACAAAAGATAAATGGATTGTGTATTCTCCAGTGACATTTGATTTCACCGATTTATGTTTATTTTATATATTTATCGTAAATAACAAAAACAAATCGTCGTAGTATCAATTATACTTGCGTTTTAAAGTAAACAGATTATTAATTTTAACTTTTTTGATTCAGATACTCATCTTGTTTTATGTAGTACTTTTTTTTTACTTAGTTTTTATATACTCGATTAATAATCATTATTTAAAGTCATACAAAGTGCTCGCTTGTCCAATTTAATTGTTTATCGATTTCATCGTTTTCCCCTCAAATGGGTCACATGAACCAAAAATGTAACCACGTTAAATGCAATTAACTGTGATTTATGGGGCTCAAGAACTTTTACATGAAACTTTTTATTGTATCATTTTAAATTTTCACCCTGTTTGTCGATCTGAAGTGGTTCTATCTGCTTGGCTGCACATAATCTTAACTACAAAAATATTTTGAACACGTACTTCTAACTATCCTTAAACCCAATGATCAAATAAAGTTTATTTATTTCAGTCCTTAAATCGTATAAATAAATAGTGAATGTTGAAAGAGATATATTGTGTATGTTATAATTATTATACGCTTTAAAATCTAAACGAAGCAAACATAGAATCTATTGATTTTGTAATTATGTTTTTTTTTAGTTTATTTTTTTATTTTGGGTGAAAGTATACTTTTAAACTTTACTTTTATTTTTTTTTAGATTGGTATATAGCAATTGGTACTGCTATATTGATATCCGAGACCTCGTTTTGGGTATTCATTTTATTTGACTTATTTTAGTGGATGTAGGTAGAATGATATATTACAAATCAATAATACATTTGATAAATTATATAATTATGTAATAAAATTTCAATCTATTTGATTGGAAGTTATAGGTTAAATCTGCACTCGCTGAAACTTCTTTAGATATTTTTGATCATTTAAAGTAATTTTCCTTCGCATTTCGAGGTACTATTAAAACATAAAAACTTCAAATTATCAAATAATAATTATATTCTACATAAAAAAAGCCTTTGCGTTAAATAATAATAACATCACTGTACATTTTATTTCACTCGCAATACATTCTAAAACCTTCAGATATTATCCATTTTTCATTTAGAACATAATCCACGGAGTAAATAGTAAATATGCATAAGTAGATTTCTTTGAATAAATAGTTTGGAAGAGTAGCATAGTAGTTGTCTGGTTAAAATAGTATTAAATCGAAAAAACAAAAGACCTAAGTATGAAAGATAAAAAAAAAATTGTAGAAATTACAATTATTATCGTGTACTTTAATTATTTATACATTTTGAATATTACACGGTTATTAGAACTCACGAATAGAAATGAAACTTTTAAAAGTAAAAAAGAACATGTAAATTATAGACATATCATTTATACATTAATTATACTGTATCGGAACGTCCTTGAGTCATGTGAAGATGTTTGGTGAGCTTACAAAGTTATAATAATCATAATGTGATATTTATTACACAGAAATAATTGTGTTGTGTATTCAGTCGAAGGACGTTTAATAATAAAAAATAACTGAAAAAAGTTTGTAGGTATAGGTATTGTTTGATATACACTGATGTATAAATACGATGCATATAAAAATTTAATTGAAGATTAGTGGCGCTACCTTTGACGCGTTACTAATCTATGGTATACGATTGCACGTGTATAGCCAATTTAATACAAGTCAACAGAACGGTCGACAGTCGTCCGGCAGACGTTCGTTCGAACAGTATAATTGATTTCGCATGTCTGTCTTCTACCCAAAGCGATAATGTTTGCATTCGTCTACGAACTGTTCGACCTGAAAATGCTATTGGTCACCGCGTTTCTCGGTGCCATATACATGTACTCCACCTGGACCCACAGCCACTGGTCCAAACTGGGCATATCCAGTCCGTCGACGCCGGTGCCGATGTTCGGGCACGCGATGCCCTCCATGTTGGGCCGGATGCACTTTATGGACGTGCTGCACAACCTTTACCGGCAGCTGGGCGACCGGCGGTTCGGTGGCATTTATACGATGCGAACGCCGCAACTGCTCGTCAAAGACCCAGAACTAATAGGTATGTACATCGAGCGTAACTTGCGCGAGACTACTCTATAGTATGATATAGTCGAATGACGATTGTAATTTTGAATTTATATAGACTACTTGAAATACAAGTTGGTGTATGCATATTTTGATTTTTAATGAATATTAATGAAATTTCCATTTCCTAGATATTATCACAGTTTTTTGAAGAACTATTTTTTATTTTTACTTTTAATCATATTAAAAAAAAATCTTATAAGCATTATATTACTGTAGTTAAGGCGAGTGAAGCAAGAGACGGATACATAAACACGGACTTTGTATCCCATCTAAATTTTGTCCTTTTATTTTTACACACAGTTTTGAATTTGAATGAACTTACAGTATAATAACGTTGGTTTGTTGTGTTAGAACTTTTTTTTAGAGATTATCACTATTGGTAAGACTATTAATTACGTAATATTTTAATCATCTTATTAGTGTACACATTGAATCATCATTTAAAATGGAAGTTTTATCAAGTAAACATATTATAATTATGACGAATTGTAAGAATATTATTATACATCAGAATAATCAATTTTAACTTAAATGTTATCTCATTATTAATACGAAAAACATAGTTTTAATATCATTAAATAGTCATATTGTAATATACATTATGTTTGCACTTTGTCTAATCAGTTATTGTAAGATTGATATAAGTTCTCTGAAATTATTGTTATTATTATTATTTTCATATTGTTAATTGATTATTTAATTCTTATTTTTTTGTTTAAAAAAAGTTGGTGGGAAAATGATATAATTTTTAAATAAACATTTCATAATATTTTTGAATGGTTCAGAACTAAATAATATATTAATAATACTAAATTTGTTGCTGATAATCAATAAGTTTTAATTTAAAAAATATATCAACATGAGGTAATCATTTTTCAACGACTAACATCACAATTCAGTAATTAATAGAAGTTATATAACTGTTAAAAATTTGATCTGTCTTCATATAATTATTGTTCCAACAAATATTATTATCATTCATTAATTAATCATCATTGCGTATATCGTAATAGTCAGTTATGTAAACTTTTTACAGAACCATTGTTCATTAATATTTAGTAAACATAATATAATATAATAATATTTTATGTAGTCGATCTTCAAAAAAAAGTAGTTAATTATTCTGCACTCAAAAAAAGGTTATCTATTCCTTATATTATATACACTGGAAAAATGTTGGGATTTAAGACATTTTTTTTTTAAATAATCTGAATTTAAAATATTCTCAAAAACAGCTAGAATACCGATAATGAATTTTAAGGGAAGCGATGGTTTCCTGTCTTTATCTAACACACTCGCAAAATAGGATTATAGACGTGTTCTATTTCCAACGTATCGATTGATATAATGGATTGATAAGAATTCTGAATACAGATTTGAATTCATCATAAAGTCTACTTGAGATCGACTTTCCCTTATTTTTGATTTTATCCTCCCAAAATCCGAAAAACGTTATATTAAAAAAGAGTAATTAAAAAATTGACATATTTCAATTTTTGGAGTAGTAAAAATCAAAAAATCAAAAATGTGGAAAAAATCGATCTCAAGTAGGCTTAATGACGAATTCAAATCTGTATTCAGAATTCATATCGCTTCATTATATCAATCGGTACGTTGGAAATAGAACACGTCTATAATTCTATGTTGCGTGTGTGTTAGACAAAGAAAGAAAATCATCGCTTCCAATCCCCTTAAATAAAATTTTCAATACCTCCATCCTAATCATTATACCCAGTATATAGTTACTAGGATTTTACTTTTTTTTTTGAACAAAAGTCTTTTTAATTTTTAATTTTTAATCCTTAGGACACATATTGATCAAAGACTTTAACAACTTCACTGACCGCGGGTTATACGCTGGCACACACACGAACCCGCTCAACAATAATATATTCTTCACGCGGGGCGAGCGGTGGAAAACAATGCGGCAAAAGCTCAGTCCCACGTTCACGGCCAACAAACTGAAATACATGAACGAACAGGTGAAAGAATGCAGTGACGGTCTGCTATCGACCATCGGCAAGACTCTGGACGACGACGCCGGGCGGATCGAAATCCGCGAGATGATGGCCAAATACTCGACCGACGTGATCGGCAGCTGCGCGTTCGGTCTGAAGCTGGACGCCATCAACGATCCGGACTCAGAGTTCCGGAAACACGGGAAAAACGTTTTCCAGCCATCGCTGAGGTCCAAAATCCGAGTAGCGATCATATTCATGCAGCCGTCCCTGCTGAGCATATTTCGCGTGCATCACTACTCGCACCGTACCATTCGATTCTTCCACGACGCGTTTAAGCAGACGATCGAATACCGGGAGAAGCATAACGAAGACCGCAAAGACTTTGTACAGCATCTGATGAAAGCCAGAGAAGATTTGGTGTTGAACCCGAATCTAAAACCCGAAGGTAATCAGTGAGAAAAATCGCAGACGGTTTATTTTTTCCTTACCTCATACCACGACAAATAATAAGAACGTTATCATCATTACAAAATATAATAACGTCGCGTCGTAAATGTATTATAAATAACGAGGTTGGGAGATGAACAAAAATATACCTGTAACAGCAAAAACCATTACGGCCTTTACACTCGTTTGATGTAAGATACCTCAGCGAAAACAATAATAGAGTATGAGAATTATAATACCAAGTTCTTAAAAAAAGTAGTATCGTAGAATTTGTAACCTGCATATTTGTTCATCACTTATTAAAATTAAATTACCTAAAATTTATATCTAATATCATTAAATGGATTTAAAAATTTTTCTCAAAAATAAAATATAAATATTTTTGTTTTTTAGAAAAATTTACTGAAATGGATATTGTAGCAAATGCATATATTCTATTTATCGCTGGTTTCGAAACAGTATCTACATCAATGAGCTTTTGTATGTACGAATTAGCATTAAGAAAAGATGTTCAAGATAAAGTCCGAAAAGAAATATTGGAAGTCAAATCGAAGTATAATGGACAGATGAATAGTGAATGTCTTAATGAACTTCATTACATGGGCATGGTGATTAAAGGTAAGATAAAGTGTTTTTTTTATTTGATTTTCAAATCGAAGAAAAAGTATTAATTCAAGCGTTATATTGAATTTAAATTATAAGTTTATGAAGGTAGATATCGCAAATATTGACTAAAAATATTTTCACATTCATTAACTTTTGAAATATTTTTTTTTGTGATTTGTACCTTGATGTGGAATAATTTATTTAAAATGTTGGCAATAATTATTTTTTTAAATTTTCGAAAATGTAATGATTTAGTACATTAAATATTTATAACCAAAATCTATGGCACTTGAACAATATTTTATAATTAGTATATAATATTTTACTACAGTACTATCTATATTACTATGCTGAAAACACAATAGTTATTGAAATCTATGATAAAATCATAGAAACAAATTTCAAGCATATGCAGAAAATTTAGGAATAAAAAAATAGGGTATCACGTAAATTTAAATAACTGGTTTTGTATTTTCAAACAAAATTAATTTATTTTTATAGATTTTATAAACTTGAATAATAAAAAATGAGTGCTTTTATGTTTGATTATGATTACCTGTCAACAATTTAGACAAATATTAGATTCATATCATATAGCTCGTAAATTATAACCTTCATGGTATGATATGTCGAGGTAATAGAATTATAATTATTTCGTATTATTGTTTTACATGTAATCGATTTGATTACGATATCAATTATTGTATCGATGACGTTTTTAGAAAATAAAATGGCTGTTATTTTAATTCGATATAAAATTACATTAAAATATTAATTATGTATTTATAGTAAAAATGAATTTTAAACAAATTAAAATAGGTACCGTATAATGAGAACCTGCAAATCTATGATTCGTTTTAATCAAAATTGTTGTTGATATTTAAAAAAAATCAAATGTATAGGAAAAATGATAAACATAGCATTATAATTAAAAACTAAGATAGGTAATTCAATATAATATTTAAAATAATTTAAAAGGAATATATTTCATTAGAATTTTTTTAGTTTGATATTTTATCAAATTACCATAAATATATATATATAAAAAAAAACAAACACAGATAAGAACAGCTATAAGCCTATAATTAAACTTATATAAAAAAACCGTACGACACTCTTAAAAATCGTTGAATAATATGAGTCCTGTATGCTGACACTGCGGTGAAAACTAAATATCCGTTGACTACCTAGATAGTGTGAACTGATGGGTAGGTGACTTATACACAGCTATACACCGGAAGGTACTATCAGGTGTATATTAGCCTGAGCATAATGAGTGTGATATGAATGATTCAAAAAGAAGTAGCACTATATGCAGAAAAAATAACACGAAAACGGATGAGAACAACCTACCATAAACAGACGGGTATAGTCGTCAGAACTATCTAAAACGAAAAGAAAATATAAAAACCTACTCAGAGAAAGGTATACGCAATTTACGTAAATTAAGACAGACATGTGAAACAGCGTGACAACATTAGTCTCACAGTAAATCATATAACATATATAAAGTACGAGCAGTATTGGGAAAATTCTGAGATAAGTTGAAAATTAAAACAGATAACTTACGGTTTATAACTGATGATTTCAATACATATAATAATTAATTTTCAATAAAAAAAGGTTTGAAATTATGTATTATTATTTATATGTTAAAATAAAGTAAAAAACTAGTCTGTGAAATAAATGATGAATAATGATGTGAAATGATTTTTTGGAAAATTCTGTGGAATATTTCTAAGACCGGAGCTTTATCCATACTATATTTTTAGAAAATTATTATTTTCTTACATATTGTTCAGATGTTTCCATGTTTAATTTGACATATAGTTAATATAGTTATAATAATTATTTTAATATTTTATAAGAAAAAATGATTACACAAGAATAAAATGACTTTGGTGATTCCAAAAATATTAATAATTATATAAAAAGTTTAATTTAAGTTTTATACTTAAATACCAGTCGTAAGTGAAGAGATTAACTTTTAAACTTCTGTGAAATAAAATACAGATTTTCCAGTAAGAATTGTTGTACATATATTATATATATATAATATATATATATATATAAATTAACTTTTTAATCTTATGGGATATTCCCAATGGATAAGTGAATATTTTCGTTATATTTTTTGTTTCCAGAAATGTTTCTTGAAGAATATTGTTAGTGGAATATCACTAGCCATTAATAATGATGAAAAATATAATCATTAATTTTAGTTCGCTTCATTTTAAAGTATTATTATATTTATTGAAATATGTGAATTTTAAATTATATATTATAAAGATCTTTATAAACTTTAGTCGTTGATTTGTGTTGCCTAATATTTTTTGCAGCTGGTCATAAATATAACTAACACCGACAAAGCCTAAATAATATACAGGTATAATATAAAATTATCATAGTATCACATTATTATGTGAATAATTATCTAAATAAAAAGTATTCGAATTTATTAAAAAAAAGTGATCTGTTGAGGACGGCTAAGAAAAAAAAAACTACTGTACCTACTTATTAAATGTTTCACGATTTAATTGAATATTATCTATTATTCGGATAAAAAAGAATACAAGTGAATTGTCAAAAAAAATAATAAAATATTATTAACCGATTGAATAAAACAATGTAATTATTTGGATTAAAGTTAAAATAATACTGCCGTCCTAAGGAAGAATGCCATAAATCGAAAATAAAAAAAGCGGGTAAGTAGGTATCGCTCTGCTGTATATTAGGGGGTGGGGTGGACCTCAGACTATGGTAGGTTAAATTTGAATGCAATGATAGGTATCATTGTATACGAAAAACGATTCTGAACGAAGATGATTTGTCAGTTTAGGATATATTATATTTAAATATTGTCAAATATTCTATTTTGAAACAAATAGTATAGTTTTTATATTATGTTACTATGGTTACTATGGCCAACATTCGCATTATGAGCGTATGAAATTTAATTTAAATTTTGACATATTTCGTATAAATTCGAACTTTAAACACTTATAAAAAAAAATTGTGACTAACGATTTCGGATTTTTTTTTATCACTTTAAGAACAACTTATAAGAAACCTTGTATTAAATTTTCAAGATTTTCTGGCCACCCAAAAAATTTTTATCGGCATTTGAAGAAAAAAAAACTTAGAAAAGTCGAAAATTTCAATTGTCTATTAGTAGCTTAAAAATGGTCAAAATATTTTGAAAAATTAACTGTAAAGAGATAACCATAATATAAACATTTGGTGAAAGTTTCAAGTATTTACAATAATTCGTTTTTGAGTTACAGCAAAATCAAAAAATCGATTTTGTCGAAAAGTGGTTTTTCCGTAAAATTTCCATTTTTCTGTCATTTTTTTTTTGTTTTTCTCGATTTTTTTGAAAACTATTAGAAAATTTTAATTTTGACCCCCCTAAAGTACCAACTAGATTCAATTCCCTATTCAAAGAGGGGTTGAAGTCAAAAATCGGAGCATTATTACTGCTCCAAATGTTGTCCCCAGAAAAAAAAAAAAAAAAAAAAAAAAAAAAACACACATCATAGCAAAAGCAATACATTCATCACTTCGTTCAGAATCTAAAATGAGATAATACTATATTTATAAGTATGTCTTAAATTAATTTCATCTTCACGAATGAAATTATAATAATAATAATATTTTTTATAATAATGTATTTCTTTTTATTGAAATAATATTTCTTCAAGTTTGCGTTGATAGAGCGCACCATATATATGGTAAAGAATTGGTAAAAATAATTTATTCATGTTTATTTAGTTTACATGATATTGTGGATCAATGTAAACTTATTATAACATTCAAAACATACATTTAATTTGAATTAATTCGAGAAATTATTTTGTCAAAATATTTATTACATTTGTTTCTGAATTAATACATAGTAAAAACAATTATATATGTGACAAAGTATATGGATAATAATAGATATTATTAAACAAAGGTTAAACGTACTTAGCAATATTTTAAAGTTGATAATCATAATATTCCTTTTCAAAAAATTTGTTTCAATGGGGACTTTGGGGTAGTTCATAGATACGTTAACTTATATTTTGTTTTAATCTTTTCGTTTAAATTTTCAGAAACATTGAGAAAATATCCTCCATTAGTGACACTAAATCGAGTGGTGACTAAGCCTTATGTAATACCAGGGACACAGATTAAATTAAAAACTGGTACCAAAATTGTTATTCCAGTACATGCCATTCACTACGATCCAAAATACTACTCTGACCCAGAGGCTTTTGATCCGGATCGTTTTTCAGACGAAAACATTCATAATTTGCAACCTAACACATATATGCCGTTCGGAGATGGTCCTAGATTTTGTATTGGTACGTCTTATAATATAGCTTCGTATACTTCTTAGAGGTGCTTCTAATACACAAAACAAAAATGCATAAAAATTGTATTTATTTAATGTTTTTACTGGTATGTTTGTGAATTTCAGGCAAAAGATTTGCTGAATTTGAAATGAAAATGGCCTTGTCCGAAGTGTTAACCAACTACGAAGTGATGCCATGTGATAAAACCCAAATTCCCATAAAATATGTTATCGGGAGTTTTGTAAATATACCTGAAAGCGTTTGGTTAAAATTTAGGAAATTGAATACTTAATTTTAAAATAATATAGCTTGTATAAATAGGTATTTATTTATTTTGTATATTGTGTAATGTTGTGACAAAATCTTCTGTATAAGAAATAAAAATACATTTGATTAAAAGAAACTAATTTAATGACAAATTTGTTTTGAAATAGTGTACAATAAATTATGTGTTTAATAGAATTAATTTTACTTATACTCCGAAATCTGAGCCTCGAGAATATTAGTATTCCACCCATTCGCTATGAAAATGAAAAATATTAATACATAATATTATATTTCAATGTCTATTAACGGAGTTGTTAATGGAAGTGGGTAAGTAATAAAAAAAAATTGATCTATTAATTTTGATTAATTAAGTTTTAGTTATATTGACGACCTCATAAATATCGGCTTATTCCTATTCATGTTAAGATCGATGAATAATTATGCATAGAGACGCCACGTTGATTATTAATTATCTGTAATTATTCAATCACATATAAATAGTTGTACATAACAAGTACCTATGTAGGTATTAATTTATCTATTATTAATGGTTTCTAAGTAGTTTAAAGACTACGGATTGCTTGCTTTGTTTAACTATTATAAAATATTTACCACGCCGTGTATTACACTATTCTGTATCAGATCTCGACCTGTCGAGTCTAATCTCATATGAGTATCAGAGTATATTATGTATAATTCACACGACAAATATACACGAATAGATGATAGCTGGTGTCTACGGGGGTTTGACAAACTGTTATATTTTTAAATATTTTTACAGTTAACTGTATTATCTTTTGGGCAACTATAGTCTAAATTGACTGTACAAATATTTTTTTTTTACTTAAACCAGCTTATCTTATTACGGTTTACGATTTTATTACATTGTGGTAGGTATTATAATACGTACATTTTAAAACGGTATAGAAATATAATAAGATTATATTTGGCATCGATATCATTGATGCTTTTAAAAATGTCATACAATATGAAGAGGGTATTTGTTAAACTAAGTGCCTCTGCTTCTTCCACTATGGATGGATTATTTAAGATGTGCCTTGATGTTGAGAATTTGCATTACTACAACATACTCTTTGTACGTCCTATAAAAGCAATTATTGTTTTTACTATTACAAGCATAGAATATACCTTATACAAAAAAAAAAAAAAAAAAATAGAATTAACTATTTACTAGTTTGAATATATTCACAGACATATTAAATAGGTTAGGTATGATTATCAATTAATAATAATTAATATTCCTATATTAACTGAAAAATTATAAATAAATTACATGAGAACATATTTGTAACAACTAATAATATTACAGTGTATGTTTTGAATGTTGATAGGGCTACGTACGAATTGATTCCTGCGTACCTGTTTACCTACACCGATACCGATGAGTTGATTCCCGAGTCATTATATATTTTTTTTCAATATTTAGTCAAATATTCAGCCTATTAGCGTAATCCAAGAGACACCACGAGGAGGTTGGCTGACAAGTTTCTCAAAAATGTTGTTCTTTTTAGTTTTTTCTTGTTTTGAAAATCATTCAATTTTTATTTATCAATTATTTTTATTATATTATATTATAATTTATTATTTATTAAAAAATTATTATTAAAAAAAAAATATTAGTTAGGTAAAAATATTTAAAACACATAAAAACTGTTCTCTGTTAATAAGATAACCAGTATACCGTGGCATCACTTCGATCAAAAAAAATTTGTTTTTCTCGGTTTGTTATGTATTTTCTAGTCCCACTGCTCTTGAATTTAATATATTTTTCCGACTGCACTTCTAACAGCTCGCATATACCTCGTAATGACCCGGGAATCAACCAATACATAAAGTAGTTCTTGGAAAGTCGGGAAGCAACTCACTTACTGCGGTTGATAGGGTTTGTTTTATATTTTAGATGGATAAACCCTTAAGCCTCTTTTTTGATAGTAATTGTTAAGTAATAATATTTGAGTTTCAAACATGAAATTATGTAGGTACCTACCATATTAGTTGAAGTGATCAATATTTGACATTCATAATTTTCAGGTAAAGAATTTAAGTTACAGACTACAGTATAATCATAAACGCTATTTTATTTTTAATTAAAACAAAAATATAATAATTTAAAAACGATTCATAAAAAAATCTATAGTTATAATACTATACTGATTTAAACATTTTTTTGTGTTATTATATTAAACATGAATATACTTATCCATTATTATACGAGTAAAAGTACAGACATGACGAAACTCCCCTTAGTGTGGTATATTTTTGAATATTTTAATTACAAAATTAAATTGAATGCAACAATGATATCATTTTATAATATTAAAAAAAAAATGTGAATTATTCTATTGAATATGCGTAGTTCAAGATATAGATTACTTCTAAATTTATATGATTTTTACATACATTTAATACAATCTAAAATCAATGCAAACACATATTATTATAAATAGACTGTTGCGTGTGTTATTTTCATTTAAATGAGTATAATTGGTAAAACAGAATATCTGTCTATTATGTATTATTATTGTGTATATATTTTGCTTATTATAAAAAATTTATAACTGAAAAAAATATGTTGTAACTAAAATAACTAAAAAAAAAGTGGTATTCTACAGAAATAAACTTAGTGTATTTATATTATAATATTATGGTGTGTAAATTAAAGCAATTTTATTTAGTATAATTTATAGGTGCAACATAATATTATTGTTTAATTAGGCCTTTTAAATATAAAATTATATTGCATAATAACAAGTGTGTTACTCTTCTATATTATGAACAAAGATAAGTACAATTTCCTTAACCCACCATATACGTTTAAATTGTTTAATTGCATTATTCTTTGATAAATACTAATTAACTTTTTGAATAAGATAACACAGGAATAACACTATTAATATAGAGGAGGTTTTCGCTTTCATAGCATAAAAATATTTTTATACAGCAATTTACGGAAAGCGTATAATTGTGCCACTGTTTAACTTAGTAATCATCCGCATATGATCATAACCGTGTGCAGAATTTCAAAGTAGAAAATGAGTAATTTAAACTTTTCGGCCTATGTGGTTTTTTTCTTTAAACAAATGAACTTGCTAGTTAAAAAAAAAACATTTGGTTTTTTATCGAAAAGAAATTTTATCCGATTGGAAAGTGAAATTCTTATTAGAATGAAATTATCTTATGGGAAGAAAAGGGGGAAATTAGACGTCCGTAGCTGTGAAATTTCATTACGACGATGTACAACTACAGAAACGAATGCTTTTACGATAACTTGCTTTTTGAAAGTATTTAGTCGGAAGTTCTATGTCACGCAGTTTTGATTATTAACGTAATTACTGTTGACTCGCTACCAACGTCAATGAACGATTATATCAGACTTCTCTAAGACTGAAAATACTGTTATCTGGCAGTATAAATTCACTTTCAATGAATTTTATTAAATTTCACTAAGAGTACATATACTTGAGCATTATTATTTTTTTTTTTTGTTCCTTTTCGGTTGTTCATTTCGTTACTTATCCATTATTAAGTTATACAAAGTATGGTACCTGTATTCAAAGAGCTTTTATTTACGTCACCGAATAATTAAATTGAATTATTTTCATTAATTATAAATTAAAATCAAAATCCATAATATAATAAAATATCTGTCTATTATATATTATTTTGTATTCATTTTTGCTTATTATAAAACAATTATGACTGAATAAAATATGTCGAAACTGAAATAACTTTGTTAGAAAAAGAAATGTTATCTAGTATTCTACAAAAATAAAATTAGTGTATCAATGTCACAGTATGGTTTTGGATTCACATTTGTATAAATCAATAAGTATTAAATCGATAAAAATAAAAATAAAAGCGAGGTGTGATATAATACAATAATGATTTTTATGCAATGTATACAATAATAGATAAATATTTTATCTTAAAATTGTACAATATATGACTATCATAATTTGGAACTCAAATTTGTTGTAATGAATTACAGAATGCAATTTTTTTCTTGTAAGTACATAAGTTCCCGTAGGAAATGGAATATATTTTGACGTATTTTAATCACAAAATGTACTTAAAATTATGCGATTAAAAAAAAAAAAAAATGTATAGTAGTAATGTATTTAAACGTATGTTTGATAACTGATATACATTATACTACATATATCTTTAAGTATTCAAAGATTATAAGTACCTATTGTTTGTAGGAAGAATAATATTATTTCGTAATTTTTAAGTCGTCGATTTTTATTATCTTTATTTTAATAAAACTATCTATATTATACACAATGACCCGAACAAAAATAAACAAAATGTTATTGTGTTATAAAATTATGTAATAGAAATTACTGCGATGTAGAAAATATGAGCTGCAAAATACTAATACAACTCGTGGAGCTAATTCAACTTGAAATCATAACCCAAGGTGTAATCAAATAGGTACACGGGAAGAAGGGATGAAAATATGAACTTTCCAATCAACTTTTTGTATATGGCGTTAATAATCGAACTTTGCTCACGTATTTCGATTTCGTCTTGTTACGTTTATTATTGAATCAACGCATCTAGGGACAAAAGATTTGGAAGCTATATGATAGAGTAAAGAAATGGGAGGTTGAAAAAATCCGTTATTTGGTTCGTTGTTTTCATTTCCTCTTTATTGGGTCGTAACACCCGATAGCTTTGGCGAGGAGAAAGTAAAACTGCCAAATTATTGCGTTTCTATATTGTTCACACCGGGGGATTTTCAATCACAAAAACAACGCCACCTCTCTTCGTTATCCTCTTAAATGGGTTCACTCTATACACGCATACACACACACACATATATATATATAGCCGTATAGATGTCCCACCCTTAAACAATAAAAGCGGGCCGAGAGGTACATAACATTAATGATACCCATTACGCAGACAAAACATTCAAAACACCAACAACTCACTGTTATATAGTATCTTGTTTATGCTATCCATCCAACGTTGACCTTTCGATTGGACACTATTAGTGGTCTATTACTAATGTAGAAAACAAAACTGATTAATTACTACACAGTATTTCAGTAAAACGAAGCTGTAAGTGTACACATTATTATGATTCATGACTTACGAATAAATAATTAACAGTTACTAGCTTATTGAAGATAAAACATCGAGTCATAAGAGCCGTGTCTGCGCAAAGTTTTATAATAAATTTAACGTAATATTTTTTCAAAAAAAAACATTTCGCTGAAGAATCTCGAGGCAGATGGTCTTAGTGAAACTATCATGTGGTTGTTCGCGTAGACCTAACATTTTATTATTAATTTATGTTCGTAGAAATATGTTTAATAAGCAGTTTAAAAGCAAATTGAAGAAGTAGAAGTAAATAGTTTAAATTATAGTTATTTAAAATTATATCTAAATAAAGAACACTGACAACTTTGGTAGGTAGGTAGGTAAAACTAAGTACTTGTATATCACCACTCAATTATAAATTAACTAACTAATACGTAAGGCGGCTAGGCTGTACAAGACAAAATACAAAAGCATTTAAAACTTTGTTTTAAACTATGTTACATTCTCTGTGTATTACAAAGACTAAACAAAGGATTGTACGATCCCGGTATTATTAAATACGGTTCGTATATAATATATATTATAATGAAATATATTTTTAGATGATTATTTTATAAATAATTTCACCCGGCTTTCAGGGAGCTAAAATATTTAAAACTTATTTTAAATTTACGATAGGTATAGAAAATCGCATACTAGAAATAAACACATAATCAATATTCGAAGTATAATAAAACAACTAAGTTATTCGGAATTGGTTTAATGCTAATCCGTATAAGATCATTTCCAAACGTACAGTTTTCGAAATCTAGATCTTCCTATAGTGTGATATTTGTACATTATAAATAATTAAATCGACATTCAAAGTTTTAACCATGTTAAATCTGAAAATAGTTTCTAAAAGTTATATTTTGAAAAGAAAACAATTTTAAACATCGCCTGATAAATAACATTTAACCTATATTATATCTTGTGATGTAGAAAATGCCAATAAAGTGTCAGTAAATATTATTGACCTTCATAAATATATTCAAAAACTTATAAAAGCTTAGCTACCAAACAAAAGTATACAAAGTATTAGAACCGATGCTGGGAGTTTCATAAGTGTCTGATTGCCGACGCCATTTTAATAACAATTTAAACCTCCAACTCAGTAGGAAATTTCAAGTTGGTGAAAAGTTTTTCAATAAGACGTGTTTCTTATTCTTCGTATTTTCCATTATCCTCTTTTCAAAGACTAGTCAACATTGCCTCATGTGGTTTGTACATACTACATACAATAAGTTAAAACAAAGCATAATTTTTATTAATTCATCTTTTTTTTTAAAGCTTATTTTAACTCTTGGTATAAAAGATGAAAATCACATAAACTATAATCTCAAGTACATGACTGCTAATAGCTAATAAGTTAAAAATATTTAAATTTATAAGAAAACTTTAAGTTCTTTATACATTAGATATAGAATATTTACAGATCAAAAAAAATTATTTATTTCTATATTTTACTTTGATGTCAGGGTATCTGAGCTTTGAAGTACTACTTGCTCGTAAGGTTTGATCAAATATACAGCTATTTTCAACACTTCTATAACTCAACAAATCGCGCAAAATATAATATATAAATAAATAATTTAATATCATTGTAAGATTGGCAATTTTATTTTGTTTATTTACAACTTAAAATTTATTTAGTAACTACCAATAATTTTGATTAAATAAGACTAAAACATAATAATAATAATAAAAATTAATCTGATTTACAGTATGGAATTACAAAATATAAGTTCCTATTAAAAAAAAACATTAAGATAAAAATATGTATATACTCAAAGCAAAAAATATTAAAACTCTACAACGATTGTATTATGACTAAGAATTAATTGAAATTATAAATCATAAAAACTGTGTAATCATATAATGCTATTAAAGGTTAGCCGTAGGTTTTGGATTTATTCAACGAAATTAAAATAGTCATAAGTGTAAAGTTATACAATCAATAAAAATATTATTATCATTTTGATAGGAAAATCATAATATAATATTGATGAAAACATTTATTAAAAAAAATATATGTGTCTAAATCGTATCTTTATAACACAAACCATAACAAAATGCATTAAACACGATTGAATAAAAATATTTTATGGTATATGTGATATATATATTATATGCATCATATATTATAAATTATAATATGTATATTAAATGAAAACATCAAAAGGTTACCTATACAATGATTTTATTTTCAATAAATATTTTATATCGAATTGTAGTAAAATGAAACGTATCAAAGAAAAAATAATTGTGATATGATTTAGTATTTCACAACTCAGAAGTCACACAAAACGTATTTTTTTCCATTTTAATATAATATTATAACTAAGTCCATTTTTCTTTTACTTTATGTGTTTAATAACCAACAAAACAGCTATTATCAAAATTCTGTACGTGTTTACTTAAACACTTTTAATTTTTATATTATAAATAATTAAAATATAAAAATTAATTAAATATCAATGTTGTATTGGTAACCTAATCACTATACTTACTTAATCTCAATATATATTTTTTTAACATACAATTTTAGTGGTTTTTTATTTATTTATTTTTTCAATATATTATAATTTATAATATTTTTCTACTAATATAATATGTTTATTATTTTTATTAATATTTATTGAAATTGTATACCAAGTAAAATAATAAGTAAATTTAGTCAAAGAAGTAAGAAAAATATAAGAAGTTCACATATGATCAAAGAAAATACTACTCTTGAAGGTTTACTTGTTGATAACCTATAGAAGATAAAGCGTCTAATAGATCAATAACAAATTTTAGTTTGTCTAAGAAGGAAACATATTTTTGTATTACACCATTGTTAATATTGATACATGATTTGCGTAAGGGATATTTTTAGTAGATCGTTTATATTACTTGAACTTATTACATTTTTAATAGTATGTTTGGTTGATGACACATTATTGAGTTGAGATGTTGAATGATTGTTGTGGTTTAATATTGAATCTACGGACAATTTTGATTTCATAATTTATTTATGTGTAGGACATTCTCTGAATTTAGCTGTATGATATCCCTTTCAGACATCACAAGTGAGTGATTAAGTAACTCAACTTGAGTTAGAGGATTATCGCAGTTTTCACTTAAATTATCGTTGAAAATCACATATTTTACACATTTTGGTGGATGGTTGCAATATTTTTTTATATGGCCATAATATTAACATCTTAAGCAATGCACTAATTATCTCTAAACATGAGGTCCATAAATTTATATTGAATTATAGAATTTATATTGAATTTATCGCGATTTTCAGGACAGGTTCAAGGCCCATAAAAATATAATGTATTTTGGCAGTATGGTGGACGTTTCTGATGATGATTTTAAATACTATTTCTTGTTTAATTTTGTATGTATGTTACTTGGCTTTTTTGCCTTTTAAGAATTTGTTTATTAGTCTGTAGGCATTTGATGCATTAGTGGATAATTTTATTCAATTTAAAAAGCTTTTATAGACAAATTGATCATCACTATTTAGTATTTATTTTAATGTCTTACAAAGTAAGTCAAAATGTATTATATAATTAATAAATATTTTTGGTGGTGATAATTGTGCATTAGTGATCAATTTTGATGGTTTTAGTTTTCATAGTTTTATCTATTTCAGTAGTTGGTAATTTTAATAAGTCATAACCATTTAATAAAAACTTTTTTGTTTGTTTATGTAAGGGTGACTGTAGTAATGGGGAACGTTAATTTTTTTGGGCAGACAATAATTAATTTGTGTCATGGTAAATTTTACTGGTTGGAGAATTGTTATTACTATTTTGACCACTGTGTATACATGTTTTCTGAATAAGAAGAAATACTGTTGGTGTATAACGGAACATTGAAAATAATGCGATATGGTTTTCTTAGTAGATTTTCTGATTAGAGATAAAGGTATGGCAGAGAAGCGGTACCTCATCGTTGTGCTGATAGAGTACATTTTTCGAGTAAAAAAGATAAGTAAAATCACGTTAAATTGTAAAATTTAAAAATGTATATGCACTTAATCTTTATGCATTTATACACACATAAATCAAATTTAATAATACTTAAAGTTATATTTATTATTTTGTTTGGAAAATCAATCCAACAAATAAGATATTCTATATTTTTAATTACAAAAACATATTTACCTATACAATATAATAATTAAAATTCAATAAATCATAAATACGATTGTAACGACATCTGAGATTATGATCAGTTTACTTTACTATAATATTCATAAAAGGACTTTTTACAGCTTATTTTAAATAACTCATAAAAATATTAAATAATTAATTTAAATATAATATTACTTTTAAGGGTCTTAAATTCTTATAACACTAGAAAGTTTCCCTACTCTTAGATCTCCGATCCTTGTAATTTTTCTCTTTGAACAAATTTGCTTAATTTATATTTATTTTGTATATATTGTTAATGCTATATTTAAATATATATACATATATAATATTTTTTAAATGTATGAATTAATGTAAAATAATGAACATTATTATGTAAAGCTGAATACCTACCCACAATATTGTTTTTAAGTATTACACTTATTATTAATTATCAAAGTTACGGAAATTTTTTTTTTAAATATCGTCTTCCAAGAGTTTTTAAATGGAAAAATAAAATTAGGTGGCATCATAGTAATGTGTTACAAGTTAAGAAGTACAATACAAAAATGTATTGTTGTTGAAGTGCTAAAGATCGTTCGTCAACCAACAGTGTACATGCGCATTAAACGGAATATCAAATAAAACAGAAGCACATTTTACGATAATACATTTTTATTGAGTACTTATGGTGATGAGATTGAGCAATAAATGTTGAGTAGGCACATTGATATTAATATGCATTGATCAGCATAAAATGATACGACGTATACAACAATTAATTTGTTAAATAATAATAATAAATAGTCAATTTTAAAAATTCGACTTCGGTTTTGCTAGTATAATAATAAGTTAGGTTATACCACTCATATAAGGTAAGTACTTAAATATTGCTCTCTAATTATAAGTGTAATACAGCACGACGGTAGTAGCACGAAGTTAAGTAAAAATAAAAAATAGCGCAGTAGCCACTGACTTATAATAACTGGAAACCGAGTTGTACCATTGAAATACCGTGCTAATAAGTGTTAATACATCGACCAACTCTACAGTTCAAACGTCTGAACGTATATAAAATCGTATAAGGTATCAATCGATTAGATTGATTGTGTAGATGGGACAGATTGGTTAGATGGCTTAGGGGTTATAAACAAAAATGTTCAAGTAATTTTAAGACCGAATTTGCACACGTAACAAAAATATCGTAAAATATAATAATATGTCTGCCGATCTGCCACTTAACCACCACTCACCCAAATCTCATTACAGCGGCGGCGGTGACGATGACGTATGATGACGAGTGACGACGATGCCGGACCCACGGCGTTTGCCATATGACCATTGTAATGATTATTATTAGGTACTATATAAACTAATTTATAAAAATGATCAAAATATTTATATTCAAGTTTAACAGTCAAATGAAATCGCAACTTTTTTTAATAAAAAAATAGCTGATATCACATCAAAAACACTTCGTTATAACTCCGTGTAAAATTGTGTAATATTACAAAACGGCATTTTACTTAGTTTCCATATTATATCACGGTCTTTTTACATATTTAATCATTATTAAATTTAATTTTTTTCATACAGAGTTATAACGAAGTGTTTTGGGTGTGATATTATATTACCAATAATAATGACAATATTACAAATTTAATTTTTCGAAGTCACTTTTTTGAACGCTTCAAAGAAGAAAAAACTAACATATTAACATGATTTATTACTTTTACATGTGTGCACACGTAGTGTAATAAAAAAAAAAAATAAATATAAAATGACGGACTGAATTTAACTAAATTTAATATTGTTTTACTGTAATCATAATATGATGATAATGCTAAAACGGAGTGGCGTGACATGCACTGTGATTAAAGAAAAATGAAAAATAAACGCCGAGAACGCGTAAGACGGCAATATGGGAAAACCCTCGAAGAGAAAAAAAAAATCGTGTGCAATATTATTACATTATGTTATGTTTAAACGTCACTGCGATAATACGGTCTATATGGTGCACAAGTCTGTAATGGGATTATATCGTTATAGAAATAATTAGAAATTTTATAAGGCAGTACTTGTCTTGTATAATTGCGCGTGCACTTTTTCCGTTAGCGTGTTCACTCTCGTATTACGACCATTCGGATTATGACAGGTAATGGGCACGCCCATGCCCGACACTGTTATTTCGTTTAACTTCATTTTGATATTATTATTAGTGTTGTTGTTGTGGTTTAAATAAAACGGAATAATTTACAATACCTGAAATGATTTCATAATGTGATTGGCAAATTCGTCAATATTAACACATAATACGCACATGACGCGAACATTGTGACGGGCAAATCGCACGTTGGTGACGTTTCTTAGTAATTTATTGAATTAACGTGTCGATTACTCTGTTTGACTTGCACATATAATTTAGTAAGCATTTGATAAGCATTATCGATTACGTTGACTGTGGTTTTCCTATGATTCGAATCACCCGCAATACTATACCTATAGATACGTCTTGTACTAAACCGTTTGTTTGTTCGTATTTTTTCAATTTTTTTTTTCGAAAACATTTTTTTTACGATTTCACAGTAATTACCTGTTTGAAAAATATTCTTTTATCTACGCTTTACAATAAAATGTGGGCTACCAATTAATTAAAAATATTTATATTTTTGACAAAACGTTCCTTTTTTTTTTTAAATTTAAGTAAAGATAGAGATAGTAATTTTAGCGGTCACGTTTATAAACGCAGTGCTGTACTTACCTATTATTTAGAGCGGACGTGGCTGTTATTTTCATGCAACGATGAACTTCACGGAATGAACCGATAGAAAACACGATTTCTGACAATTTTTATGACGTTTTGATTTGTGACCTATAACCTACATAAACACTATTGATCTGAGATGGGTAAAATATTTAGCGGAGTATAAAAAATGTAAGATGGTCAAAATAGCATATATTTTATATTTTTCG
This sequence comes from Schizaphis graminum, assembly GCA_020882235.1. Lineage (NCBI taxonomy): Eukaryota > Metazoa > Arthropoda > Insecta > Hemiptera > Aphididae > Schizaphis > Schizaphis graminum. Next base: position 55,732,388 of record CM037032.1, read on the forward strand.
TATAGTATTTATTTACAGCTTAAAATTATGGTTCGCGGGTCACATCGATTGGAGCCGGTGGCCGTCGGCAACAAAACTTTGACGGGTAGGAACTAGAATCACCTAAAGGTCAAGTGACTGTATATCATTGAGTAATATGATACAGGTATGCTTTTAAAATGCCGAAAACATAATATTATTATAATTTGAATCATTTTATATCACCCGACTGAGTATAATTACCGGCAAAAACCCGCTCTTTTGACGTGCTCCGTTATAATAATATCACTATAATTATAACTTCCACTTCAACGTTTACTCGTTATATAAAAACAACGTTTCGCTTACTCAAGCCAGCGTATACGCACTCAAGAGTTAGTTGATGTGCTATAGCGATAAACCAAACCCTTATTTTGTTTTTTAACTAAAGTTTTTTTCATTTTAGATTCTGAACGAAGTGATGAATGTATTGCATTTACTATGATGTGTGTTTTTTTTTTTTTTTTTTTTTTTTTTTTGTGTCTGACTCCAACATTTGGAGCAGTAATAATGCTCCGATTTTTGACTTCAGCCCCTCTTTGAATAGGGAATTGAATCTAGTTGGTACTTTAGGGGGGTCAAAATTAAAATTTTCTAATAGTTTTCAAAAAAATCGAGAAAAACAAAAAAAAAATGACAGAAAAATGGAAATTTTACGGAAAAACCACTTTTCGACAAAATCGATTTTTTGATTTTGCTGTAACTCAAAAACGAATTATTGTAAATACTTGAAACTTTCACCAAATGTTTATATTATGGTTATCTCTTTACAGTTAATTTTTCAAAATATTTTGACCATTTTTAAGCTACTAATAGACAATTGAAATTTTCGACTTTTCTAAGTTTTTTTTTCTTCAAATGCCGATAAAAATTTTTTGGGTGGCCAGAAAATCTTGAAAATTTAATACAAGGTTTCTTATAAGTTGTTCTTAAAGTGATAAAAAAAAATCCGAAATCGTTAGTCACAATTTTTTTTTATAAGTGTTTAAAGTTCGAATTTATACGAAATATGTCAAAATTTAAATTAAATTTCATACGCTCATAATGCGAATGTTGGCCATAGTAACCATAGTAACATAATATAAAAACTATACTATTTGTTTCAAAATACAATATTTGACAATATTTAAATATAATATATCCTAAACTGACAAATCATCTTCGTTCAGAATCGTTTTTCGTATACAATGATACCTATCATTGCATTCAAATTTAACCCTCCATAGTCTGAGGTCCACCCCACCCCCTAATATACAGCAGAGCGATACCCACTTACCCGCTTTTTATAATTGTTATTAATATTAAGATAAGTTTGGTATCTGGCCGTCCAAGCTATAAGCTGACAATGGTTTACTTATATAAAATAATTTAAGTATTGATGCTATTACAATGAATTAGCCATAATGCCATATACCTAATCATTTGTTAAATGAGTTTTAATATTTGCTTGGCTATAATTTCGTCTTGTTCTATAGGTATATATAGTCGTCGACGGGAGGACTAGGGTATATTGTTTTAATTTCTGGAAGTTCATCGGTATTCACCGATTTAATTGTGTTAACGGTCAATCATTTCATAGTACTCCACAGGATGCGCATCGGGTGGTGTCTTCTTTTAATATAACGTAGCTATAAGTGTACATATCATATATGACATATTATATGCCCAATTCTTGATTCGTTAGATTGACATATTATTAATAACAATTATATATATATATATTTATATTATTTGTGAATAAACATTAATACACTACAAAACATGACTGTATACAATTTTTATTCACACTAACATCAAATAAATATTATTATTAAACATATTATACGTGTTTACTTATTTCAATATTAATTTGGAATTCAACTTCTTTTTAGTAAATAATAAATAATCACATTATTCACAATAGTGTTTAAAAAAATATCATAAATTATGGAAGTTAAATCGTTGATGGTTATATATTTTGTTATTGTTACAATATTTTAATTTGGATGACTCATTATTGAAAATAGTTAGTAAATAATATATATATGCATCGTTCATTTAATGCACTTGTTATAAGTCATATCATGTGAAGTTAATCTATGCGTACAAGCAAAATTTTAAGATTACGTCTTTGGAACAATTGTATTGGCTTATAAATGTAATTGATTACTCATTAGTACTAAATACCAATATTTTTATTGGTTACTTACTGGAATCAATTATTCCGAAAATATTATCGTTTTAAAATCAATGTTTATTGTTTCAGCGTTTTCGATACAATTTAGACGTGTATAATCTATTATTATTCAACAATGATTTCTAAAATAATAGTTATATATTCAAGAAAATCGTTATCATCATAATAGTCATAATCGTCTTTTGAACTGGAATGGGTAGTCGTCAGTGAATGTTTATCTGAAACAGTTGTATGTGGTGTGATTTCCGTAAAAGTTGTCATCGTGATCGTGGGTACGTTGTGACCGGCTGTAGTGGTCTTATCATGTATACGGAAGGAGTAGTCGTCAGTAAATTTTTGTCTGAAATAGTTGTGTGTGGATTGATTTCCGTAAAAGTTGTCATCGTGGTCGTGGGTTCGTTGTGACTGGCTGTAGTGGTCTTATCATGTAATACGGAAGGAGTAATCGTCAGTAAATTTTTGTCTGAAATAGTTGTGTGTGGTGTGATTTCTATAAAAGTTGTCATCGTGGTCGTGGGTACGTTGTGACCGGCTGTAGTGGTCTTATCATGTAATACGGAAGGAGTAGTCGTCAGTAAATTTTTGTCTGAAATAGTTGTGTGTGGATTGATTTCCGTAAAAGTTGTCGTCGTGGTCGTGGGTACGTTGTGACCGGCTGTAGTGGTCTTATCATTTAATACGGAAGGAGAAGTCGTCAGTAAATATTTTTCTGAAACAGTTATTTGTGGTGTGACTTCCGTAAAATCTGTCGGCGTGGTCGTGGGTTCGTCTTGATCGCCTGTAGTAACTTTTTGAGTGGTTATACGTTCAAGGTCTAATGATTTATCTCCTTCATTAATCTGATAAGGTGAATTATAATCACCATTTTCATCAAGTCCGATTGCGAATCCAGATGCAAGTGCAATAAAACCCAATATAAATGTGAATAAAAGCATAGCATTCATTTCTGTTAACAAAAATAATTTATACATAATATATACGAAAAATTGTTTATTTTTTTTTTAAAAATACAAGAAAATGTATAATAATAATCATTAAAGTCAGCCAGTAAAAAATTATATTATGATACAAGTTTCACGTATTAAGTACGAAATATGATGATTAGAAAACATATAATTGAAAATTTGAGTCAATTTTTGTTAAAAAAAAATCTTTAAATAGAGATCAATAATGAATAAATAACTTTAAAATAAAATACAATATTGATCATATATTATCCAAAAAATAATAAAATATATTAAATAATTAACTATCACATTTTTACTTACCCATTATAAAATATAATTTAAAACATCTATGCACAATAATAGCTTTTTTCAGCTTAGATTTATCCGATTAGTTTATGATCATAAAAAAAGAACTTTACTGTGACCTAGAATTTTTAAACACTTCTTAAATAAGATTTATTTTTACCTTATAAAAAGAAAATATTTTATCACTGGTTTAATTTGGCTTGAAAATTTATAAGCCTATGAGCTATAACTAAATTTGTATAGGTTTTAGTTTATGTATAAACGTGATCGTGTACCACGAACGCTAAAGCTGTGATGAAACTGAAGTAACTCGTAACCTATTTTGTATGTCGGATATTATATACTGGGTAATACATTAAGCCTATCATTGGACTTTTTTTTTTATTTAATTTGTTACGTGCAATTTCTTTAACATAATTTTATTGTTTTTTAAATTTTGTTTCTATTTATTAATGACCAATAAACGTGATATACAATATTAATTATATGTAACATAATCTTATTTTATTTTTATGTACATACCACAGTATAGCGCTATGTTATAGTTATAAATAACTAAAATAAATGTAATTAAAATAAATCCTTGAACATTTTACAAAGATTTCCGATAAAACGTATTATGTAGCATAATAATTTTTATTGAAACAATAATATAACTGTCGGGTATCGTATGCGGCTATTTGATTTCACCTATTATTTTATCATTACAGTTAATAATTAATTAGTTATTACAAAATTTACCATGTTTTGTAGACTATTGTTATACACGTAGGTATATACGCGTTTAAAGTTAATCGCAACATCCGCCAATAAACGTACGTATAGTATTACGACTATTATGAGCATTTTTTTAAATAATTATTATATATAAATACAAATTTTATAGCTTTGTTTAGATTTAAAATATGTACATAACAATTATAACAATGGATCAATCAGATGACGAGAAGAAAAAAAAATTCGGAGTGGAATTCTATACAGTCGCCTTTATTTGAAATGCACTTTAATGCACTCGGTATGATGTCCATTTGTGGGTTTTTATTATTAGATATGACCCTTTCTGGGTTCTTAAGTCCTCAAGAAAGTTTCTGACATACGGATAACGCGGGTTTTGAGATGAGTTTGAATAAGTGTTGAGTTTTGAATGCAACTGTTGGCCGAATATCGCGGAGCAGTTCCAATAATTTATTGTTTTCATGTACGGAAAGTTTGAACAAACTATTCGTCATTGGAAACAAATCAAGGAGCTTTGGCGATGATGTGGAAGTCGATTGATTAGTATTATTGTTCGAAAGCTTAGTGTAGCCTCGTACGACAATAATGTTATTCCATATTATGTCTTTATCTGGGCTGTCTTCGTTAGTGACTTGTCACGGGTACCATAGAATATACGTAGGTAGTTTATTTGACAAAGCGATTTTCGAACCATTTAGATTTAATGAAAAGAAAAACGGTTCCTTTGACAACATTTCGTTCAAATTAATTTTATAATATCTCAATTAAACTTATTAAGACACGCCATAATGTTTTCAATTCAATGAGTGACATTTTACTTTTAATACATAATAATATTGAACATTTCTTATGGTTTTATTTATTATTATTGTTGTTTTTGTACCTAATACACAAAGTCACAAACACAAATAAATTAATTTTATTACATGGATATGACATATAAAAGTATTTTATATAGATTATATTTCTCAATTATTGTAACGTGTAAATGAATAAATACAACTTAGAACTTCGTGTAAAGTAACTATAACAATGAAATATGTCTTCAGAGACAGTCTATCACATTAGTAAGAATAAAATATATCATTAATTTAAATTTTTAAATCTATATGAAGCCTAAATTCGTATATCGTGGTGAAAACGTCTTCCTAAGTAATCCAGATTTTTATGAGTATACACTAATTATTAAAAATACAAAATATAAAATTAAATATAATTTTATGTTATTGAATATATTATTCAAAATACAATTGCACTTCCAAATGTTTACTTAAACTTAGGGCTACATCTACCACCATTACTATAGATGGTATAAAAAAACCATTTTATTTTAAAATTATAATATTTTTTTTTTTTTTTTTAACGTTTGTCTGATGATGTTTTATTGTAGCATGTTGTGGCAATAGTAGAACATTTTTTTTATAAATTCGAATTTCTTAACTTGGGTTTCTTCTAACCACGGCATATTATTTTTAATGAATATTTTTTTATCTACTTTATCGATATTCCTTTTTTGCGATTATTTAACTCAGTAATTGTTAGTTTTATAAATATGTCTTATCGTATATTTTTCAAAACACCGATGAACAAAAACATTTTTGGATGTGTACTGTACGACCATTGGACTTTGAATGAAAAGCCTCACAGCTATCAGTAGTTTTATTAAACGAGAAACAATGATAATATTATAGGTATGATAGTCACGTCTTATAATTGTAAACATTAACCGGACTGCAACTCGGGTATAACGCAAAAAACCCGAGGCGGCACTTGGATATATAACGTGAAACCCGAACGAAATTCGGATTAGATTTTTTTTTTGGTAGTTATCTTTATAAAGAAACTAAATTTAACCAATAGCTATCGGCCCTGATATCTTGAACGACATCATTCCCTTATTCAGAGATACCAGACTGGATAAACAAATTTAATAATAATTACAGTTAAGAAATGTACCTACTCTATTATGTATTTTTCATTAACATATATTAATATAATTTAATGTGTTTAGGCATTTTATGAAACCATGTTTAATCTAATAGCAATTGAAATTGTATAATATAGTCAATAAAAAATAAAATAAATTCATCAATATAATTTTTTTTTTAGTAAATTAAATATATTGATTATTATTTTTGTTCATAGTTAACCCAAATTAATATTATATTTCGTTTAAATATTGATATCACGAGCTCATAAATTAATTTTAAGTCTATGGTTTTCACTACAAAATGTAATTTAATACAAACCACAAGGTTAGCAGATTCAATCTGTTTTTTCTTTGAAAAAGTCTAGCACGTGTATCAATTTATATATAGGAAAACATTCAAGAAAGCACCTATCGACTATCAATAAATAAGACGCCAAACCCGTGTATTATGTTGTTACCGTTTTATGAAAAGCACATATCAAATTTTGATTCACCGGAACAAATTATGTGTTGTTAACTTTAATATTATTAAGGTAACTTGACCTATATCAAAACTTCATAATATAAGAACATTTATCTATTCATGTTTGTTAATTTTAAACAGTATTTTTTATTTTTAAGTAATTTATCGTTATTTTATAACTTATACAGATAATGTCCTTACTGTTTAATTGATAATTTTTATTTATTAAACTAATAAGTAACAATACAATAATGGTTCTGATATTGGATACTATAATTATTAATTTTTGTAAGACGGATATCGTGTAAGTTTATTTTGTCTAGTTTGGCTTCAGTTTTTGAGTAATTTAATAATTGGCATATGATTGCGTTTTGGAAAATTAAGAATTATTTTTATTACCAATGACGATTTTTTTCCTTTAGATATTTATATTTTATGTACTTATTAATATTCTTTCTTCAATTGATCTTCATTCTATGTACCAATAATTTGTGTATGATATTCTATGATCATAATCATATCAAATTTACACTTAACTATTACTATACGTGGTGTATGATCATATTACCGTCTTCATTCCTCATTGATCAATTAACTAAAGATCTTTCTCCACAAATGTAATTAATTTATACATAATATATAATTGTGCTTACAGTTAATTATTATGAATTTGTTATTATATTAATTATTATATATTTTAAATTATATAATCGTTATATTCCTCTATATTTTAATGTTTAATCCTCATAATATTATTTAAAATATATGAATAGAACACGATGAATTTTTGAAACTAATTTTAAAAGTGATTGGAAAAGGATAAAATTGTAGAGGAAGACAAACACTGTTACAGATACATTTAATAATTGATAAAGAATCAAGGATGTGATTCATAAGTTTAAATGAAAAATAAAGCAGATAATAGAGAAAAGTGTGAAGGATAGCTACAAACCAATATATAGATTGATACTAAAGAGAGAGAAAAAGAGAGAAACAGAGAGAGATGTATGAAAATTTATTTTTTGCTCTCTTCTTATTTCCTAATGAAGCCATAATAACCTAATAATCCTATAAGTGCCTCGGTGCACAGTGGCCAGTGGGCTTATATTTTTAATCCATCTATACCTAATCTATATACTCTTCGATTTCCTAGAAATATTGGCCACTGGTCAGAATGTTATAACTGCATAAGTTTAATACATTATATTCCGTACATATATTTAATATTTAAACTTAGCTTTTAACAACTTTTCTACGAAAAAAAACACATTAGATATGCATTAGGATATTGAGTAATCATTGGCAACAACATAACAAAATTTAAATGTTTTTTGTAAGAATTACAGTAAAGTAGCAATATTCAATTAAGTTAGATGTTTTGCTATGAATAATACCGACTAATGATACTCTTAGGTTATCTGACGAATGAAGTTTTTATTTTACTAAAAAGCACTGGAGTTAGATAGTAATAATAATAATAATAATAAACAATATTAGCAATCTATATTATTTTTCATTAAATTTTATATTAATAATTATAATAATAATTTTTATTACTTTTGATACCAACGATATTTCAAATCTTTTTTATACTACCAACTAATTAAATCAAAAAATATATTTTACAGTCGTATTATACCTTGTGTATACGTGTGTTATTGTGAACATTAGGAACACGTTCAAGCATATTATGATATATAAAATACAGCGTTTGGTATATCGCTGAATCGTATTGGTTCTATTTTTTTTACAAAGAAGTCACGACTTAGACAATTTGTTCGACTTGCTTCATTTCAGATTCAGCTTAGTTATTATCAATTATAGGTAAACTAAAAAAAGTACTATCATATTTGAGTAAATTGTGTCATGTCCAAATTTGTATGATTATTAACCGGGTTTCCTCCGCTGTTTTGTAATACCTACCTCATTAGTAATCTTGAATACTAAACACATATTATGCAGTATACTTCATTTGCTTTAAAGTGGATTCAGAATATAGTTATCTTTGTAAGAAGCGGGCTTATAATCAAAAATTGTGGTGGGTAAAGTCAAAAAGTATTTTAAGACAATAATCTTTCTATATTTTTCTGCACACAGAAAGAATCCTTTGTACGTACAATTACAAAAGGCAATTAAAAAAAGAAAAAAGAATATATTTTTTATTTACAGTTATAATAAAATAATAATATATTTCATTTTTACAATCGTAGTTAAAAATTATTACGAGTAGTAAACACGATTAGAAGATGACAATAATAATATAAAAATTATTCATTGAAATAATCAAGATAACTATGTATAGCTACCTAAACCAATAATTCTCTAGTAAAAATAAATTAGAAGTTATCACACAAATTGCTTCGCTCGAATTAACATAATTCTATATACACACGTAAAAAAATCGAGTAATGAAGTAGTATGAAGTTTATTTAAATATTATTTTTTCGTAGGGCAAAAATAAATTGTATATACCCATCATATAATATTATACACTGTTTTATATGTCGCGGTATATGCGGTGCATTACCATAGTCATAAACCGATATTATAATATATATAAACCAATTGACAGTGAAAACAACTTTATTTAACGTTTCATCAAGCACCTTTATATACGTCGTAATTATACACAACCATAATATTACATTATCTCAGTGTTATTAACGTTCTGATATTAATTGTATTTTTTATTTTATGAATATTTTTTGAAGTAAAACCGTTAAAAAAATACATATTTAATAACAATCGTTATATATGTAGGATAAACTGCAGATAGTATTTTCACTAGACGATAAAAAAAAAACACATACATATATTTACAGTACATAGGTATACATGTATATTATCGAGCGGCAGAGTGCTTTTATATTCCGGTAAAATAGCTTTTAAACGTGTTTTTTTTACATATCCACGACATTATCGTACGCGGAAATCGCGTTACCCCGTCGCCTGTCTACACGCATTATATCCTTATAATAATAATACGCACTCGTGTCGGGCGGAATAAGAAAATTCCTCTTCGGCGAAACATCGCGCATAGTGTGCGGCTTAGATGTGAGCGCAAAACCCGAAATGTTTAATATCAACCCATCCCTCCCCCCCTGGGAACATTGACAGTCGCTGGAGGGTGGCGGCGTGGCGGAGGAGCTCTGCGTGTTTGCAGGTGTGTACATAGGAGTGGGCCGCGTTGACGTGGTGACAAAGACAACGTTTGTTGCTGTAACGCGCGCTAATAAGCTGCCTGGGAAATGTTCTCGTGTCTCGGTGGCCGGGATCGAGTGCATATACATCTCTATACGTGTGTATATATAAATATATATATATATATATATGCGGTGGATGCTATCGCCCGGGAGGGGGTTTTGGCGGGGCGGCCTCGGGGGTCTGGCGATAGAGAGTGGCCCAGGGGAGAGAAGGTGTCGAAAGGGGTGAAAGGATATAGGGGCGAGTGTAAAAAGTTTAGTCGAAAATGAGTGAGTTTACAAGCGCGCGGATACGGCGGTAATAACTACGGAAACAACGACGAAGACGACGGGACAAGAGTCATCGGCGGAGGGGGTGAGGAGGTGCCGGAGCGAGGACCAGAGGACCTTAAACAAATCTCTGCGGCATCTTGGTTTACACTGTTTGCATTCCATTAACCTAAACACTGCGTTTTGTTTGTGTACACATGCGGCTAACCTACCGCTGCCACCACCTCCAATTGTGCACGTCGCGACACAGTCTCTTACACTAGACTTACCAGTCTACCTGAGTCAACATGTTTTAAAATATATAAAAAAGATTTTTTTATTAGCAAGAAAACGGTTTTTATTTGTAACCCCTACACATCAGACAATCATTCCGCACCGTTAATTTTGATTCATTTCTCGGGATATCTTAATTTGATGACGTCCTGAAAACTTCATTTTCAATTTGACGATAGTGGTACACTTTCTTTTAGACTTGAGAATTAAATTAGTTGTAAATGTTAAATAAAATAAAGTCACACAAAAAAATTAAAGTGAAATAAATTGCACGGATACACGTATATAATTTTAAATTTGATTCCCTTTGATCATCTGCAATTGACTATATGATATACTTCCCTGCAGCAGTGCACTAATAAAAAACCTTCGATAAAAATTTCACGTTGTATTTTTTTGACGATTTATATTATTTGTGCTGACTAATTCAAAAATATCTTCAATCGATAGCTATACCTATAATAATAACAGAACGTTATTACATAAAATTATATTATCTATCTATTGTAATAAAATAAGACAACAGATTATATTAATGTGTATTAGATATGCAATTTTTAGTTAGTTTTTAACAAATATTTACTATAGCTAAAAAATTATTGCTTAGAGTGTAAAGATAGTAAAAACAATACCGCATTTTAACATGATTACCATGGTCCATAACGTAATAATAATAACGATTAAAGCATACCTAATTGAAACAGAAAGGAATATGGGATATATTATTGTTTATGAAGAATCTCGAAACAGAAAAATGGAGTGGGTTAATTATTGAAGTAAGCTCTGAAGGGAATTTATTTATAAATTTATCGTTGGCGGAATTAATAAGTAATATAATTTAATGGTTGTATATGGTATAATTGAAGTCGGCAATGAAGGCATAAGAAGGTTTAAGTTGGCGAGTAGGAGAGTTAAGAAAACATGACGTGTGTTTGTTTTTTTTTTTAGGTTTGTGATACTAGAATGCTTAGTCTTACCGTGCTTGAGGAGAGAATTGTACGTTTTTGAACATTTGGACATACCCTACAATTAGAAGTATATAATTACAATAATAGTGTGAAATCTTATAACAAACCAATCAAGGTATTATATATAAGTAATAAACGATTTCGCTGCAAAAACCGGACAAATAAGTTTTTTAAAATATTATAATACATATTATTATACAGGCGCTCAAATATTAATTTTATTTTTACGTGATATCAAATGGTAAAAATTAAAAGCTTTTAATTTCTGTTTGTATTTATATTTTCAAAAGATTTTTCGATTGAAATATACTAATAAATATAACTGAGGTGTAAGAAAAAAAAAATGTAAAACTTATTTTTTGTCTGCGGGAAAAAGCGCAGCTTTGTTTTATTTGCTCGGGGCGTCTAGATCCGAAATCGACCTAGTGCACTTGCAAGTTACCTCCCAGAAATACACGCGCATATTTTTATATCACTGTTATTATTTTTTATTTATAAGACATAGACAATAAATAATACTAAAACAGTAGGCAGGAGGTACATATTATATGCGTTTGAACGTTCCTCTGGGTAATTCAGTAGAAATGTTTGCGTGGTAGTTTCCGGCACGCGTGACACGATTTTCAAACTCGTATAATGTAATATTATGTATCCGACGACAGCGAGCGGAGCGCATCACACGCATCCGTGAAAGAACCAGCACGTTTGATGATGATAATAATAATATACTCTTTGACGATACGCCACAGCCATCATAATCGACCAGCACGCTGCGCCTCCACGTCACGGTTCGCCGAGCGATGCGTTTCGGTGTCAGCTCGTCGTCTATGTTGGCGGGCGGGATTTGTCATGTGTCGAACAATTTTGAAATGTTTTACACGAAATAATACTATGAAAATGCTCGGACAATCAATAATACGATGTATCCGATTTTGGATCCGCGGCCATAGCTCACTCATCCGGTCACGCCTAACCGTCACATCCGTCACAGCCCGCCGTGCGACAATGGTATAACAATGCTGCAGGACGGTGACGATGACGTTGACTACGGGATAAAACACAAAAACGCAACAACGTCAATTCCAGTTTTTGATGCGAAAAGGTCTATAATCACAAACGTAATCGCGATAGCTTTTCGGTTTAATAATAATCGGCTGTTTTAGAACAATATACTGGATACTTACTCTCATCGATATAATAATAGAATATTAATTATTGTCTAGTCGTTGGTTTTTTTTTTTTTTACAAGGTATCCATTTATATAAGTTATAATATGGTTTAAGTCAACATTTGTAATTAACTAATTAACTGATAATTTATAAACAAATTTACAAGTCATGTTAATAATTATTCTTATGTATGCAAAAAAGCTTGCAAATATGATTATACCAACTTATTTAGTAGGTCATATTTGAGTTAGTAGTATTAAAGTAACGTTTTCTTAAATTATCAAGCACTTACTTAAATAATAATATTGTTTAAAGTATCAATTACAACACTGATGTTTAAATTATACATAATAATATAGGACCTATTTATTAAGTATTACAATCATAAATTCATAACTATATATTATCTTGTCAAGAGGACGTTATACTCACGTGTCTTCGTCTTACTAACGAATTATAATTCAGCAAGTTTTACGATCAGAATAACGGAATGGCATCAACTTAGTATACCAAAAGCGGAATTAAGTTAAAATAAGAAATAATGTAGGTTATGATACCTATATAGTTTACTCTTGGCACCAGGAGTTAAAGTTTTCTAATAATAATAATAATACTATATAGAATCTGGACGATTCATTTATATTTAAGCTGTGCATTGTATGTATATTGTATACCTACCTATTATTTATTTTTCGACTATCGAAATTTAAAAAATCGATATGCGCAAATAATTATTCGCCATTAGGTGACATTAAAACGTTAAGTTTTGAGATAATATGGCTACAAGTAATATTTTTGTTTAAAGTTAAATTTAATACCAACACAACACCAACTAGGCAATTTTTTTTTTTAATTACCATTTAGGTCACACGTCGTGTATACAATTAGGATTTCTTTCAGCTTATTCATCGGTCACTTACTGTATGCACACTGTTGTGAGAAAATTATAAGTCTTGCAGAATTATTAAATCAAGAAACAATTATTGGTTTTTTTTTTTTTTTTAATTTGAAATAACTGCACACAAATAAGACGTAGGTATATAATGATGTGATCAATAATAATAATAATGATAATAACAAAATGTTGAATTATTTCTTAATTTAAACTGCAGCAGTTTGAAAAACGATTCTTACTTGTTACGTTATTTTTTTCAACAAATCGACTGGAAAAATCTGAGAGTTATTAATAACAACCATTGCTTTACGGTCTTTTATAATATTATTATATTATAATAAATATTTTAAAATTAACCCCAACAACTCCGAGTGACAAAATTATTCGTCTTCTCGAACAAAATATGCTTGCTGTTCCGGCGAAATACTGCGTATGACATTGCAGCGTTGTATAATGCGCCTGTGTCAATGCGTGTTGAGTTGTGACGCATATAAGAACGTTCATGATATTGTAATAAATTATTGCTATGGCGCGCGTATTATAATATACGACATCAAAATATACGGTTCGTTGTTATTATTGCGACGTAAATATTGTTTTCACGAGAAACGTGTTGCGTTTGATATCCATACACAACAATATTACGTGTGTATCGCGCGCATATATTATTGTTATTATTATTATTATTATTATCGTGGGAATATTTAAATACGTAGTGTAAACACATCGAGCGTTTATTAGCCGTTAATAATATTGTATTGATCACGCGCGCGGTACAACCCTTGAGTAATTCACTTGTTTTGATTTTTGCGAATTGTTGTTAATTGATTTTACGTAGAAAACCCGTAGACTACCGCCGTGAAGATTGGCCCGGTAGACTCCGTTTTTGAACTCGAGGTGTATTTATTTCACCAGTTTTGCTTAAGCAAAGGCGTTTCAATATAGACTTACGTATTACTGTCTAAAATGTCTGCAGGTATTGTTGAAAATACGATTTTCCGTCATTATTATAATAATAGTATGTGGTTTTAGAAACTTTCTTAATAACATAACTGTACAGTTATTTAAAATTTCAAACGATATTGATGATAATATAATAATAGAAGATAATAGCAATAAAGTACAACACAACGCATAATAATCCGACACAAATTGATGACGTCAAAAACGACCATCTCTAAGCATTAGTTTAATACATTTTTTTTTTTTTTGTTAATCATTGTTATTAACTTATATATTATATTATTTATATTTAACTATTAAACTTCCGTATAATATTCTCTATACTACCAAGGTATATAATATTTATTTAAATTTAATTAAAAATGTATACATCTTTATTATCAGTTAACCTCAATTAATGGTTGTGAACCTGAATTAATACTTTCTTTATTATTATAAAATAAAACTTTATCTAAAACCATTATTATATTATATGACATAACGGATTATTTACTACGACATTGCACTGGAATGATAGAGGTAGGAAGAAAAGCTGGAACAGTATTAAAAACCGTTTCTCTGACATTTCAAAAGGTTTACGAAACGTCTGTGAGGGTGGCGGGAAAAGCTTCTCTGAGAAGACAAATTTGATAAAGTATTATAAAATTATATTAAATAATACGAGAAGATTTCTGCTTATGTCATGTTCTGTACAACGTAAACGTTGTATTTTATATGCATCTCTTTTGTAAATAACACATACCTGGATCAGTAAAGTTTTTATATTTTCCCTCGGCCACTTTTTTTTTTTTTAATAAAATTTATAGCTTTTTTATTTTCATCTTTTATGACTGTTTGCACATGATAACAACTTAATGAAAAATAAAAGGTCTTTTATCCCATGTCAACATGATATCTATACCATGTACCTACACGAAAAGTAAAAACTTAATAAATACTAGTTGAATCTCTGGCTTGACAAAACTCATACATTTATCAAATCTAAGTAAACACCGAATCAAAATAAAAAACATTATCTGTGGATTAAAAATGTATGTCTGTAAAAAAATATTGTACTTTTTATTTTAATAAAATGTGTTGAGTACTGACATTGTTATAAAATATTGTTTTTGAACATTAATACTATCGAAATAATAATTATTATGTAACAATGGATATTTAATTCGTTTATCTTTTATTTTTTAACAACCAAATAAAGGTAAAGAGATAAAAACGAAAACTATTATTATACGCGAATACTAAGCTTACGAGTATAATAAATTAATATTTTTTGCAAGTAAAAAACATTGTGCTCATGCTCAAATTTGTATTAAAAATGAGTTTAATTTTTACATAAAATATTTAAGTAGATTTGAAAAATTCATTACATTCAACGTATGAAATTATGTAAGTTATATTATAACATTGCTGTATATTTTTATCTGTAAATAAAAATACAACCCAAACTCGTCTGTAAATAATAAATTCATTCCGTCATTAAGTCGGCTGTTTTATTATACGAATTTACAACGTTTTCCTACAATCATTCATTTATATCTGTAGTATTTAAAATAATCACGTTATAAATGCATATACCTACATAAATTGATATGTTCCATAATTGTTATTTAAAGTGTTTAGTGTAATATTTTATTATTATCAAATTATTTCGTTTAAATTAAATACGTCCAATATGCACAAAAGTATAAACCTAGCAAACTCCTTAGTATTTTTTTTTTTTAATTCAATGATTGATGATTATTGCATTTGAATTTCACATTACTAATAAAACCTTAGTATGAGCGGGAATAACGAAGCATAACGTGTACTCAGCCATTAGTCTTTGAATCATTTATATACTTACTCAAAGATTATGACTTTCGTGCAGGTTAATTGTATATGCATAACATAATTCTATTAATATGATATATTTAATTAAATGGCTGTTCTAAATGCATTGCAGTTTATTTATTTATTTAGAAAATTATTATTTTTATTTAATAATCTTATTTTAGATTATAATAGCTACGAGGTAAAATAGCATTATTGGCTAAAAATTGTGGTTTTTTTTTTCTATAAAATCTTTTTTATGATTAGACAAATACTGTAAAAGCGCAGAAAACGGAGAATTTTTTATATTGCAGTTCAAGTGGTGTTAGTAGCGTGAAATTATATTTTATCAATTATCTTGGTGATTTATCTGATCGTATTGAAAAACCAATGTCATGCACAAGCTCTTGACACATTTTATAAAAAAATATCTGTAGAATTTGAACAGTCCCGCTAAGATTTAACTTTTGAATGTATTGATTTATTGTTGCATTTAAATGTAATACTACATACCTGCACAAGGTGAGTGAACAAATATGAGTCTCCAACATCTAGTCCAGATTTTTAAATTAATATTTTATATACAATATGGCAATTATAAAATAAATGTATCCGCGGTTTTACGCTTTTTTTATAATCTAATATTTTGAAACACTGATCAAAACTGAAAAAACTCTCAGGTGAATAATAAGTATAACATATAATTTAGGTACCATAAATCGTATTATACGTATCATAATAATTAATCTTTTCAGAAAATTTAATTTCTTTTAAAGCCGTCTCAAAATTATAATTTAAAATATTCATTATACAGAATAATCATTTTCATTAATTGAACATTTCAGCATTTAATGAACCTTATATTATTTAATTGAAATTAAATGCATAATAATACAATGTACAAATTATTTACCATTCTATAAGATTACAAGTACGTTTTAAGTTTATTAATATTAATCAATTATTCAACAGTCATTAAAGATATTTACAAAATATAAAGTAAAAATAATAAATTAATACTTAAATATATATATTTTATATTTATAATTTATTTTTGAATTGATTGATTAAACAATTATTTTTCTTTATATATATATAGAATTGATGGTTTATTATCAATATTATCATTATTTCGTTACACATTAAAGTCGACGAAACAAATTCGTAATTAAAATAATGATACACTTAGGAAGAAACGATAATAATTACACTTAAATTACTATTATTTAGTTTTAAAAAAAAAATTATATCATATTAATTACAATTACTAAATTGCGAAATAGACAGTTAATTATTGTAACAGAATATATAAATTGCATAATAAAGCTTAACAATATTATTATTATCGTGTTATAATTATTAGAAAGAATATATATTATTAGACAATGGAAAAATTGCCAAGGTTTATTTTTAATGAAAATAAAAACAAATTGTAAATTATTTATTATTGTTCTAATTGCGTAGGCTCAAACTTTTTTTAAAGAAAGACAGAATACAGAGACATTCCGTAATGTTTGAAACGTCCGTTTCGTTTTATTTACCTTGCATATAAACTTTCATTGTTTATTATTATGTTGTATAGGTTACCTAGTTTCTGAAATGTAATGAATAACGATAAATCATTGCAACTGATGAAGATTATAATCCGCGTTTTGATTTTTATGTTCATACTACAAAATTACATTTTTTTATATAAATTATAAAATTTTGTTGGTTAATGAATTAAAAATAAATAAATAATAAGTATAAGTATAATAATAACTATAAGAAGTTACAATCTATGTAATAAACAATATAATAAAATACAATTGAAAAATGTTAATCTTGTCTTGTGAACACTGCTTTTATTATATATTTACGTGTCGCTTTTACAAATAATTTGTGTAATGTGTATCAATTTCCTACCAACTCGAAAATAACTAAAATGTATATGAAAACTAATATAATCGTAGGAATTAATCAATAGAACTCTAAAAATAAGCGAATAAACTGTCTTACATTTTATTAATAATATTCCCACATAATACAAGCTGAAAACATATTTAATTGTGTTTAAATTTTATTTTATTTTTTTTTTTGTGATAGTAAAGTAGATTTCTAAAATCCAACATTTGAAAATGTTTTAATTTAGATTTAATAAATATCTGTAAAATAAAAAAGTAAATTGCTGTGTTCAATATACTAGTAGTTACATTTTCAATTATTATTTATAATCAGTTGTACAGTTCTACACTATACTGTACTTCACAGTTCACAGTGCAGTATAATTTATTTTATAAAAAATTTCTAGTAAGCACTATAATAATAATAAATATTTATACACAATTGTATTGCCTAGTACCTACATAGAACAAAAGTCTATTGCATTATACAGAAAGGACATCTTAAAGGACATCTCTAATTAGTGAACACTTCTCAATAACGAATAAATTTTCCGGTCCCGACACAGTCCAATAATTGAAGTTAATGGATTGTGTTCCTCTAAATAATGGATACCTCTGAATAACGAATTTTGACAAGTTTTGGTAGTTTAGTGTATTTAATAACTTATACATATAATATACGGCTATACAAAGAAACACGAACCCATTGTTTATAATATTATTTCTATATTTCCGATAAAGACATTTGTCTTTATATATTATATGAAATTTAATGAATATAATATGATATATTATTATACAATCAATAAATATGAAATTGTTCATTTTTTTCCACCGTTATAACATCCTACGGATGTAGATCTAAATAATAGTAATTATTATTATTATATTATCAAACTATAATTATCATTTACAATTAATATATGCAATAGCTATTAGCTATTGACCTTAAGTATTTTTTTTTTTTTTTTAAAGTCAATAAAACTTAATTTCACAAAGACATATACATAATAGGTAGGTACATGTTATTTTATTAATATTTTTCAATAACATCAAATTCTGACGGTGCCGCGAGTTTCTGGTATTCAGAGGTTTCGTTATGTTATTTTATTATTACTCGTAAAAGCAATAAATTAACATTACTCAGTAGTTTCAGCAAATCTATGAAATTGTATAAATATATTCCAAAAGTATTATTAAAACATTCATGTTATAATCATTAGTACAAAAATAAATACAAAGTAGGCTTATATATTTATATAGAAAAGCAGTATTATAAATATGTAAAGGAAGGTACCTTTTGTCAATACAAAATACAAAATATATATTGTAAGCTTAGATGTTTGGCTGTTATTACCTATTATTATTTATCACAGACAAAAGGAAAATTTTTTTTCAGTGTAATTGAATTTCGTCGTCTCACAACAAATAATAATATTGTTTGAAAAACTAAAAACCTATATAATGTTCAAAGGCTCAAAGGAATCATCTACATACGTAATTTCAATAAAATATCTGTTATTGTGAATCTTATATATGTTATAACTTATAAATATAATAATTATAAGCTATACTGTTATCATTGATACTTATAATTGTTTTAAATTTGTTTTAAATAATTATATTATATATATATATATAAAAAATGCAAACTATTATGTGTTGATACTATTTTAGTATTAATAATGTCCAATTAATAATATTTGTCTGCTCATTAAAATTACTTTACCGTAACTTGTAAATAGAAATGAGAAAATAATTAGTTAACATACCTACTTATGTTTATTACTGTGCAGTGTACACTGTACATTTCGTTCTCGGCATCGCCTGTAATATTTTTAAGAATACATTAATGTTAAATTATGTAATTTAATAATGATAAATAAGTTATTAAAACATTAAATTATGTATTTTATGTTTTGGAAATGCAAACTCTTTATTTTGGTATTATATTAAAATATTATTTTGACAAATACTGTGATGACGTCATAAAAAACAAGGAATGAATTGATATAAAACTTGAAAAAAATGATATAATGTAGGTATATATTATATACGTAATAATTATGGTTGTTTGTTTACAAAGTATTCCAATTATTTTCGTCTACGTATCACTGATAAGTGATAATACGAAGACGATATTTATAATACACTAATATATGCAATGATATATTAAAATATCTGTGCAAAAGTTTATGAGTTGGTGTACCTATATGATTGTGAAAATAGGGAGTTCACGAATATTTTTAACTTTAATCGTTTGGGAAAATATTTTGCACACCCGTATATTGTGCAAACGTCGTGCGCGTACACGGTTGCAGTTCCCGTCGTCAACCCTGCGCGTTATTACGCGGACAAATCGACTTGTTGAACCCTAGATTCGATTTCAGAAGGATCGAAATAACCTTCTCGTGCAAATATTATAATATTTACATTATAATATATAAATATAATACATAGAATTATTCAGGATTTATATAATATTTTACTTGCATCCCTTAGATTTTTAATATCAGGATAAAAAAAAAAAAAAAACCATAATATCCAATATCCTAAAAAGCATTATAGGTAGCTGACAGATACGCCTGTTTTTGTGTTTATGTAAGACTATTTTTTGTTTTAAATTAAATCACAATGTAGAACAAACATTTTGCAATAAATTAAAATTACCAACTACCATTTTCCCGTAATTTTGTTGATCAAATTTCGTGATCAAATAATTCCTCCCAAAGTTTATTTACCCACGAATGTAAACGCAGCAAGACCAAACAAATAGCAAAAAATAAACCACAACACATCATGCCGGAATAAATATAATAGTCACGGGATTATTCTTTGATAAGGAAAAAGCCATTTTTTGTTAAATTCATATTTTTGAAAAAAAAAATACAATTTTTTTGTTACACAATTTTAAGTCGCAACACAACATTTTCGATAAATTATACATATACTTTTTAATATTTTTTTTATCGTTGTATAGTTTTTGTTGTTGTTTATTTTATTTTTTAAACTAATAAAATACATTTTTAATCTCATATATCATGATGTTCAGACGCGCGAGGAATATTGCACCAGCAATCCAACATGTTTCGGGGTATCACAAGCTTTACTCCGCTTCTATAATATTTAAATTCTTATAAGTATAATATTGTTCGATATCAGATTTTTATCGAAAGGAATGTTCTCATAAAAATAATATTTTATTCTGTTTTAGTTTATATGAAATAAAAGCTAGCGCGGTCATAATAAATTTAAAATACTTATGAAACCAATAATAGCATAAATAGAATGCGGTTTTTTGATAGTTGCCTAATATGCTTATATTTATATGAGCGTCTCCTTAAAAATAATGGTTATAACTTATAATATAATAAATGGAAATGTGGTCTATACAGTTATTAATTTGTTTTATAATTTAATTTAAAATTATCAAATGTTTGAAACATAATTACACAATTATAACTAACTTATTAAATAACACGTACTCTATAATATGTATTAGGTATTTTGATTGTGAATATTATTTTTTCATCGATCATTTCAGAGACTACCAATAATATTAGATAATACAAGTAGATCTAACAAATACGTATATAATTTATTATAACTACTTAATAGTAAATCAAAAAAGGAGATGGTAAAAACAACTGTTTAGTGAAAAAACAATTTCCTCATGTTAAAATTATTGCCAAGCGTTTGATAACGCGGTGGGGATGAGGGCTATTTTTCGGCTATCGATTTCTCGTATAGTAATTTGTCAAGACAAAAATTCATGTTTGTCGATAATTTTTTCCGTGGAATTTTTAATTTTTCATATTGCAAGTCATATTTATATCAACAACAATAATAGTTAAATATACCACAAATAAAATATCGCCCGATGTGATTTATGCCAAGGTCAGGCGTCTAAACGTCGATCTATACATTATAACGTGATGCGTATAATAAGTAATAACATATAAATTCTTCTTATTCAACCCGCGATTAACGATAATATTATTAATCTCATGGGCTAGGGTGACTATAAGTTCCGTATTATACGGGATTGTCCTGTATTTCAACTTTGTGCCCCATTGTCCCGTTTTTACAAGTATTTTCCGTATTAATCCTATTTTTCCCATTTTATATCTTTTTGAAATTTATTTTATAAAATAAAATAATTTTTTCTACGATATTTTTGTATGACAATAATACCTGTTCAATAGAATATTCGAATCTACTTCTCATTGGTATTTTCGGATTCTTGTTTTGACTATAATTGCTGTGGGTAGAAAATATAAAATTAATAATGTCATCGTTGTCAGAAACGTGAGACGTACATAATATTATTATTATTATACCAGCCACCATCGTTAAAACAAGTGCAATTTCATCCACCGCAGTCAGTTTGTTATCAAATGTGAGCGTGATGTAGACTATAATATCTACAATAACATATTTATGTAAAATTATAAATACTATTTGTTGTAAGTATTTGTACACGAGTGTCGAGCTCGAGTAGTACTCGACAAAAGTTCAGTGAAGTCGTAATGGCGTAGTGAACTAATTTAAAATTAACTGTACAATTTTGTAATAATTTGCTCTCAAAATGCAAAAAAGATGGTGCGTTTCACTCCAAGTTTATAATCAGAATTTCCTTTTTAATAGATGTTGATGAAATTGGAAAAATATTTTATAAAATATGTGGATTGGTATTTTCTATAGAACATGGTAGTCGTGGACGTTTAGATATAATACAACATACTAAAAAAGTGAAAAAAAAAACATTTATTGGCATTATCAGATGCATCAAAACACGATTGAACATTTTTTAATTTTTATATTTAGATTGGAATTAAAGTGGTGTCCGTATTTTAATTTTATTTTTATTGGCGGAGAAGAATATTGTATATCATTTTTTTTCGTATATATTACAACTCTTGGTCTGAAAATAGTCTCAAAAATGCATACGCCTCCCCTTCCCACGCGCGCCCCCGTCCTTTCCGCTATCGAAAAAGCCGAGCATGCCGTCACCGAATTCGTCTCGTACAGAGTACACCGGTGATGATGACGACGACGACCCGTCCTCGTTTTGTAGACGAAGTGTGGTGGCGTCGGCGGTGGCGGTGGCGTAACTGCGCACAGCATCACCCGCCACCGTCACCGCCGGATAGTCGGACGACATGTGGCGGACGCTCGGCGAGTTGCGCGCAAAGGTCCCTTTTTCTACGGCGGCGGCGGCGGCCACCGTACCGTATCACTCGCGCGGCCCGCCGACGACGTCTCTCCAGTTGGTGCGTGTCGTCCGAACCGGCAAAATGGCCGGGCCACGAATTACGCGGTGCTTCGTTCTGTACTGTGTCGCGTTCGCCGCAGCCGCAACCGCGTCACGCGCTGACGGCATCGTGTACGAGAAAATACCTCTCGGTGAGTAGCGGCGCGCGTATGCTCTCGGAACGGACCAAAAAAAAAAAAAAACCCTCCCCTCACACCCCAAAACAGCCGATCCGCCACTTTGGACACCCAAATGAGGATTATTACCCCACACGTTTTCGATAAGTCTCATGACTGATATCACACGACATTATATTACAGTATTATACTGCTGCTGCTGGCGCTATGTGTATATTTTTATAAAATTAATATCGTAATAATATATATTAATGAATATAACGACTGTGATGATTTTTGGTCGTCGGTCGATCTATGATTTCTGTTGTCTGCGACCACCACCGCCGATTTATCGATGTATTTTCATAATATATTATTATATTCATTATTCGATGTACCTACGCGGGTATCGTCTACTCTCTGGGTAACGCGTAGTAATTATAATTAGAATTAATAACGTAGTAGGTATTATGCAATACACAACTGATCGAGTTAGTTGACGTCATTGCTAGTAGTAAAGTTGTAATATGATTTAAGCTCGTCTTAGGTAGAAGCACATTTTAACGATTCTTATTTTACTATTATCTTTTCACTGACATAATATTATTATGTCTATAGCAATATGGCTATAATATTCGTTTTCTATAATTTTTTTAATATTTTGAATTAAGATGTATATTTTTTTAAATTAAAACTGCAAAACTGTACTCGTGTTTTGATAAAAATATGAACTAACATATGAAGGCATTGGATAAACTGACATTTTATAAATCGTTCATGATTTTAAAAGACTGCAATTTCAATAGTCAGCGTTTTTTATTCATTTATTTTTTTTATACGTATAATAATTATTTTCAACATTCTCATGACCTATATTTTTTAATAAATTGTCCAAATAATTCCATAATTTAAAACATGATAATCTAGATTTTATCAAAAAATTAATATGATAAATAATAACTTATTTGGGAGCGGATTTCGTCTGTTTTCGGCATCCCTTATTGTTTTTTAATTTATATATGGGCATATTACAGTGATTCACACGTATACTTGCATACAATACAATATATTTCCAGCCGTTAATTTACATAAAATAATAATTATAAAGCAATTGACCTCAATTCTAATTCATTAACTTTCGCATCCCTAATTGTTGTTTAAATTGGACACGAATAACAATGCAATTATGTATAATAATGAATCAAAAGGCAATAATTAAGCGCGATTAATTAGATTCATTTCAAACAAAAAAATATTAATCGAGTAGGAAAACAACATATTATTTTTGTGTTTAAAATGTGATTTATTTTATACCCTTCCTTATGTCCACTTTATTTAATAGTTGGATACGAGAGTATTGGACATGTTCCAGAACAAAAAATAAAAATAATAAATAAATAAATAAAATGAGTTTGAGTACCTACAGATATAAGTTACTATACTGTACAAATTCAATGTAGTTAAGTGTAAATTATTATAATATTGATTATTGAAATAACCAATTTTTATATTGCTATTAGTATTTATAATAATTATAGTGGTAAATGGAAATATGTTGTACCCATATAATAATAAATAAATAAATGACAATAAAACTGTACTAATTGTTAGATAATATTTAAAATATCGATATTAAACTGCAATTTTTCGTTTTTTAAAAAGTTAACTAGGATGTATATATATGTTGTAATTTTTTTATTTTTAAGAGAAAAATTTCATAAGGAATTATATATTTTTATTTATAAGTATAATAAAAGTATAAATATTTTTTAAATGAATTTTGTTGTTTATAATAATTTTAATATTATATTCAACAATAATTCTTTTTTTGTTTTTTTTCTTAATACATTTAACTTGTCTACTTATTAATAAACTTGTAGATTCTAGTTTGGTCAAATTCCATTTCCCGTGTATTTCTCGGTACAACTGTGTCAATAATAAAAGTCAAACAAAAAAAGAACAATATCAACAAAATAAAAAAATAATACTAGTTATACTTTTTTAATTGATGACTTATACGTGAGATGAGTTGTTTAATATTGATAGTTGATTTTAGTGCTATCGACAACAAAATAATCACGTGGAGTAAATATAATGATCGCACAGTGTAATTTTTATTTATGTGATAATCAAAAAGTCAGGCTCATAATTATTTACAATAGCTTGTTAAAATAATACAATTAAGGCATTTATTTTATATTTTATTCAAAAATATTTGTGTTTATTTAAAGAAAAAAATGATTTTGTTAATAAAAAATGGCATGTAAAACAAGTTAACTGATTTTCAACGTTTTAGGTAACGATAATTATAATTTTATTACAAGTTAAAAGTAAGACACCGCTACGAATACAAAGCAATAAGTATACACATGATAACTGAGTAAATAATAAAGCCAAGAAATATTTAAATATATACCTCAAATTAAATATTTCAACATAATTACTCCATGTAGATACGAAACTATATTAACTATTATAGTAATACTGCATATATTGTACATTACGCGAGGGCTTCTTAGTTCCCACCCTAACCTTCTAAATCTCTTCACTCAGTCACATAAGTTTACTATACTTACTCTAAAATCTGAATATAATATATTCTGCGTTAACGATGTTAATACAATAATCATTCATCATCAAGCAGTAGCAGTATTACAGTGATTTAAATAATACAATTTTTCGCTGTACTATCATCTATGGTTTCTTGCTAAGACGAAACAAAGTACTTAATTGTTCATAGTAAATCTGAAACAATATGGAATTATTTCTCTGTTTTTCTTATAGTTTCAAAAAATAACCTTTATTTAAATATTTTCAGATAAACATAATAGTTTTAAGTATTATAGCATAAAGATTATTTAGAAAAATCCAAAACCATTGATTAGAAAAAAGTATGAAAATACATGTAGGTATTTAATTTAAATAAATTAGAAAATATATAAATATTTTAGATTTTTTATGTGTTTATAAACATAAATTATTGAAAAACAAATATTCTAAATGTAATAATATAGGTAGTAAATTAAAAAAAAAAAAGTCCGATCTATAAATGTTTTTTTATATTTTTAAAACAATATTACCTATTATGTTCATACTTAGTTCATTAGATAAAATGCAAGCGATTTTAACGAAATCAATTTGACATTATTTTTGAACGATTAGTTCCTTGTTAAAAATAAGCTATCTACGGTATAGTTTATTTTATTTCCGTGTTTTTTCACTTTGCTTCATTAGTTTACATTGTGCTTAAAAAAAAAAAAAAAAATATGACAACCGTAATATTTTTATTTTTTAGATAAATTGATCCTCATTTTTGCTAAAAACAATAAAACAAAAAATTATCGGGAATTACATTTCTCAAATATTATATTAAATTATTAATTTCTAGAAGTCAGTTAAATATTTTTCTTAATGTTTTAAAATAAAAGATTTATTATAAAATATAGGTACGAGTATATTATATTATCAAAACAAGCTTAACATTTTATTTGATAATGACAATAAAAAATTAATATAATACAAATAGAATAATATTATAATATTTCTTATTATATGATTTCCACAAAAAACATATTAAAATCAATTTGAAAAATATGTACGACTGAACAAAAATGAAGTCCCGTGTAGATGCATTCAAACAATACAATGGTCATTCACTACGATTTACTAGGCTATGGTTAATTTAATTAAATAATATAAGTGAAAATAATGCATACAATAATTATGGCCTTTCATTAAGGTGTGACCTCCTCTCAGTAAATCCTGATTAAGGTCCATGCATAATTGGGTTTTGTGAATCCTAACTTTCCCCTATCCACGTGGTTATATTATATCTACATAATTTGAATCCAGATAAAGACTAACAGCTACACGTGCAGGGTTATGCTCAGGGCTCTGTATTTTTTTTACAAACAGTACTTCGTTTGCATAGAAAAACATACGATGTCGTTATTTATTAATCTCGACGTTTAGGTATTAAAGTTTCAGTTAATTGAGTTTGACTTTGTATAAATTCGAAAAATTAAAATATTTAATGCTATATATATATTTTACATTCAGCTAAAAGCGTGGAGATTATTTGAAAGCATAATATCTAAAATGTAATCGAATAATTTTGAAGTAAAAATATAAAATTGTGATGTATAAAAATTTAATATATCTTTGATATTATAATAAGTAATATCATTGGTAATAAATACAATGCTTTTTTAAAAATACTTTGATTGATTGATGAGTAAAGCTGAACATATCAATATCAAAATATGTACCTACAATAAAAATCAAACAAAATGTCTACATAATTGCAAAAGCTAGTGAAATATTGACTAACGTTCATAATACTCTCTCGGCTAGGGCGTTTTAAATTCGGATTTATCATCAGGAAAACGAAACAAAAACGAAATGAGCCAGCTGCTCGTTATTAGGTGATTTATACTACAAGCAATGGATCGCTACATAAATTCACCAGTCAAGTAATAAAATCAAAAAAATGGTATAACCATTTTGTTACCTATCCCTAACACATTGGGCGTGCTACATTTTTATTGGTCGTCATTATGACACCCGGACACAAAAGCGAAAATAATTAATCCAGAACAGCCGTAGTTGACGATCGAATAAATTTCCCGTTACAAACGGTACACAGAGATAAAAAACAATTGTTAACTCAATACTTTGCATATTTTTGATTGTTAAACGAACGTTTTATGTTAAATTTATTATGGTACACACTATTTCGATGAAAAGTATTATTATTTAATCGAAGTACTTCAAATTCTGATTCGCGAAGTACCTACGCTGTCCAGTGACCACATTCTATGAATTACATTTAACTCATAATTGAATACGTTCAATTTAAACTTACAGAGTAAAGGTCGTGTAAACATTTGATTGTAATAAGCTCCGCAAAAGTTACTCACGCATCCGCCTAAATTTGGCTAAAATCCAAATGGTTTAGTGAATATTTACAAACGAGCGTATCGTTGTTTACAACTGACAATTGCCGTGTTCCAAAATTTGTAGGATCGTGCATGCCATCAATTTTACATGAAAATAAAAAATTTGTTATCCGGTGTGAATTATTTATTTACCTTACATATTCTTCATTATTTTTATTTTATTTTTTTATTATTAAATAAACGCCATAACACACATAAGGCCTGTCCCAGATTTCGTTACCGTTCTACTGCGGTTGCCACATTTAATATTATTATTAGTTTTAATGATAAATTAGATAGTAGATATAGGCGTCGACCGGAATACTCCAAGTTTCTATATGCATAATTTTAAATTTAGGAAAACATAAACATTAATTGTTATTAAATTACTTGATGAATTAACATAACAAAATAAACAAATACATATCAACAGCTTGTACTAAATACTAGTCATATATTAAATACGATTGGTGGATTAAAAAATTATAGTAGAAAATGATATGAATATCTAAAAAATAATAAATCATAAAAACAACGATACGTGTGGTAGGAGGTTGCCAAAAAATATCTTCTCAATATATTGTTATAAAATCAACAATAGCCCAACTATCGCAAGGCATTAAATTCGTCTACGGCGAACTGTTGAATAACAAAAGGAATTTAAGGTAGCTGAAGTTAGTTGTATTTCTAGTTTTATTAGCAAGGAAGTTTTAAATGTAATATTTAATGACGTTATAGAAGTAACATATAAACGTTGCTAATCATACTAATAATATAGATTGAACTCCTGATCGAACAATACAAAACTCACACAATTATTTTCGTGTTGTTTTTATAACTAGCTGTTTTAATATATTGTACAGTAAATAGTATAAATACTAAAGAGGAAATCAGGAGATAACGTACAAAATAACATTTTTACAGTTTTGATAGAATACATTTCAAACTAAGTCAACAGCATAACATGAATATTTTATATTTTAACTCATAAATAAATTACACATAGAAATAAATTGTTTTCGTAAAATATTAGTACAACTAGTGGAATTCGATTTATTTGTAGACTTTCTTTTAATTGTCTATGGATTTTTCTTATTTAATATTTAATTAATTTTAAATCAATGGTTCTAATATGGTTAATGCAAATTAAATTATATTTTAAGATTAGAACAATTTAATGTCAGTATATTATATTATATTTTGATTAATAATTATAGATTCATCAAATATTTAAAATTTCTAATTTTAAAAACTATTTTCAATTCAATTTTAATCATCCACAATACAAAATTTCTAGATTTGACTATAACTCGTCAGCAGTTATCTTTTACATACTGTTTCTAAACTTCTATAATTATTAAACTTAAACATGTATTTTGTATGTATGTATATATTACATGCGTTAATTAATTACAGTGTTTTAATTTAAATCAACGAAAATGTTATAAGTTTACCTTATTAACTGTTAAATATTTACCTAAATTATGTATATCTACACACACACACACACACACACACACACACACACACACACACACACACACATATATAGTATAGTATTAAATTTCAGATTTCTAAACGTAGTTTAATTTATATTAATAACCTTATCATAGTATTGGTCTATGATTTTATTGGTATGATTTATTATATTTTACTAACAGCATATTGATAAAAAAAAATATAATTAAATATTTATATAAAAGTGAAAATTTATCGTTATTGCATATGTCAACTTAGATGTCTAAATAGTCGAATTCAAAAGTATCAGCATATAGAAATATTAAAGTACAATTTATCAATAATTCTTTAAAACTTTATGTATATTCAAAAGTCGTAATCAATACACGATGATTTGCGTGATTTAATTAGATATAATATCATGTTTTGTCTTATTTTCTAATAGTTATGTAATTAAAATATCTTAAGGTATCTAGCTAACACACGAAAAACGAAAACAACCCTTAGTCCAATATAAATTGTATAATGTATAATATGGTGTGGAGAAGAGAAAAAAAGTATCCACCCTAATCCTATTTATCACATTGCGGTAGAGGCAGCAATCAGAAATGAGGGTTGAAAAAGCCGAAAGCGTACAAAAGCGCAGTAGGGGTTGACACAGCCCGAGCCGCGCGAAGAATAGCGTTATTTTCTCGTTATTTATCGCGTCAAACTCGACTTTTCCCAGCCCACCTCCCCTAACAGCCATCATCCTTTTCGTTCCCAAACTTCTATACACACAAGGGTCCTGTAGACTTCAAAACGGGATACCCTACATCGATTACGCCACAGACTTGAGCATTACATACTCTCACACGCACACGTTTGTATACATATTTCACGGTCTTACTAACTGAAACCAACCACTTATAGTCCCCAAGCGACTGGTATAGCGGACCTAAATATAACGTACTTTAGACTTTCATGTCATTCAGAAAAAAATCCAAAGTATTTCTCCGGAGAATCACTACTTTTTATAATATTTTCGGTATTCTCAATTAGATCGGAATTTTCTGGTTGAAATATGAGGGCAACCCCTCTACAACGTCCGTTTTAAAATATGACATCATAATGTATGATAGTATTAAAAGGTATCTCAAGTAAATACATGTATATAATATACATAAAAAAAGAATATTATACCAAACTTAAATAACAGAACAAGCTTGTTTACTATTTTTGTTCAATCTTCAATGATCCTTGTCAGCCATTATAAACATTGGAGGATATGGCGTTTATAAGATAAAGGAGCTTTTTCAATTTAATTATAGTATATATTAAAATTAAAGAACACTACAGATAATAGACTTACCTATCGTGATGTACCAATGTACAATTTTTAAATGTGTTAACACTATCAAAGACTTGTAATCACTTTACGTTAAAATAATTAATTTTGAAATTCAAAGAACCAGAGATGTTAAAAATAAACGTTTATGAATTAAACTGAAGTGGATTTTATGAAAACGTTTACATTTTTAGTGTTTATTTATAATTAAAATATAAATAAAAAAAAAACAATTTTTATAGTAGGTGTAGGTACTTTTAAATTATCAGTTCAGCATTTTTCATTGAGTATAAATCGTATTATTGATAATAATATTTTAAAATAAATAATTATGAATGTCATTATAATTCAATTATAACAACATTCATAATTTTATAAATTTAATTTAATTTATGTGTCAACAATATTTTACATTTTTTCAAAATATATAACTTAGAATTTCAACAATTACGTTTATTTTTTTTAACCAAAACAAACTGTTAACATAATACTGAAGAACTTTGAATACATTTCTACTTAGCAACAAAAAATAATAATTGCAACATAAACTTAATTAAGAAATCAGCTAAAGTTCAAAAGATAGAAATTCACAAAGAGAACAGTTTTTTTATTAAAAAATAATTTGATTTAAGCTAATTGGAAAGACCTTGGCTGAATTCATATTCTATATATATATTATATATATATATATACATCATTTAATAATCTTCTGCTTGTTGAATTACTTGAATTATTAGATACCTATTATACAACATCAATATAAATAATATTGGCTGAACCTAACATTTATGGCATAAAGTTATAACAATGTGTAGATATTCTAAAATCTGTTGCAAATACAAAATAATCAATAATATAAGTATAAACAAGTTAAAACCTAAAAATAAGATACACTAGAAAATTATAAATATGTATGAGATATATTATGTTTATGAAGTTATAAATATTTACATAATGTATTGATTAAATTACAATGATTAAAATATAGGTTATGTGTGATTGAATTATAATAACATTTGTTTAAGAAAATATTTGGATCATTGTTTAAAATAAAAACTATTTATCATGAAAAAAACAATACCTACGAATAACGAACAAAAAATATATGTTATTTTATTGTTTAAAGCACCAGCATGATTATGATAAATAGAGGTGTTGTGCCACAATCAATTTATCAACAATTTTCATTTCGAGTTGCATACAAGTAAAATCTAGTTGTTATAATTTGTTTGGAATAATGGCGATGTTTTTTGTGAAACATTTATTTATTTATTTTTTAACAACTACAAAGTATTATTTTTAAAAATGTGTGTTGTTTATTTCATTATTACTAAAAATCGTAATACAAGTTCGTCAACTGTTATACTACTTTCAATAATTAAAATTAAATATACATTTGTCGTTATTTTTATTTGTTTTAAGTTTTTAAAATTCAAATTATCGTGGGTTTTTTTATAACTTTTAGTTTTAAAATTTGTTCAATATAATATGTTAATTTCAGTATTAAAACTTGACGCTATAATACAAGTTAAATCGAATGTTCTTTATTTCTACATAAAAATATACACAATTCTCAAATATTTACTTTATTTAGTACTAATAATCAATTATAAACATTTTTTTTTTTTTAAACCTTTCTAGTCTGATTAATTTAAACATATTAAATTATACTCAAAATCATTTTTTAAATGTTATAATTCCTAAGACACGATGAATTTTGTATAGAGGTCAGTAAATATTTTTTAAACACTAGGCGAATTCATCGTTTTTTAAAAATTAATTGTAATCATTTTATTCGTTAAAAGAAAATTTAAAAAATATTTATATTATTTTTAATATAAGTTAAATCTAATAAATTACTATAAGAATTTTATGAAGTTATAGTAATTTTTAATGTGATCACAAGTAAATATTAAATGTTAATATATTCCTAGAAGATTGACACATATCTTAATACTAAGTATATTCATTATTTATACTTGTAGCAATGAATGTATAATATATGGTTTTAAAATACTTTCTAAATTAAGTAATTTCTGCCAAACATCTCACTAAAATTTAAAATAACTAGAAATCATTTGATCTTAATTAGTCAGCTGGGCATTTAAACTCTTGTTAGTATTTGTTTTTTTTTATTTTACAACTATAGGGTAAAGGATTACAAAAAGGTTTAAAAATAACAAAGTTGTTAAATCAATAGAAATTATTATTATATTATATTTATTTACATCGAGAAATTAATTCTTGGAAAAGGGGTTATAGCTTTTTTTTTAAAGAAATTATTCTATTTTTATGAGTGTAAGTGTTATTATTATTAGGAAAATATTTTGAAAAGTTAACAGAAAAATAATGAAAGAGTTAAACATACAAAGAAGAGGACGTGTGATAATATTGATTAAAATAATCTTATGGTAGGTAGGACGTAGGTAGTACATTTTTAGGTGATACCTATCATTGTTTTGGAAAATTAAGATGTGCTGAACTATAAATAAGTGAAAAAATTACAAAGACTAATAGTATAATTATTATGATACTGTATTTGAATTGACGGACGGATCCTCGAGTACATTGAGCACCAAATATGTTAGTTATGTAAATTATGTTTATTAAGATAAATAAAATAATTATAGTACCAGCGATTTTAGCAAGTTAAGTTTTCAATAAATTTGAAGTGGTAACAGTGGTTAAGTTCATCTGATAATATAGATTATTTATAAATAAATATATTTTAGATAATACGTAATGTATATACCTGTACGTAACAGAAAAAAAATATATCAACCTGCTGTACTTTATACGCACGCGTGGTTAAATATCCACTTGATAATTTATAATTATTTTCATTTGTAAAAACACATTAATTCATTAAGTATCATTTTTTTTTCAATTAAATAGTATTTAACTAGTCTAAAAAGCTTATTAATTCTAGTGTATGAGACAGTTTTATGAGGATGAATTTATCATTAAATATATTTATTATATATATATAAATAATTACAAAATAACCGGGGAAAAAGAAAAACCATTATCGTGAAAATGTAAAACATCGCTTTATACAATCTAAATTCCAGGGAGTTTTAAAGCAGTTAAATGAACCGTGAACATATCAACCTCTCCCATTATTCCTCCGAAAAACAGGAAGTATATTTTTATCTGGCGTGAAATGTACGGATATCTAAGACCGGACGTGTACAACTGCACACCAAAAGGATTAGTATGCCCACATATATATATCAAGCGGTATAATTAACAAAGATGTTCGAGATCAAGTAATCACCTTCGATATTTTCGCGCATTTAACACGTTATTATAGTCTTGTGGTGATCATATTATACATTGAATTATCTTCACACCTCGATATTATTTTATTAATCCCTATCTATTATATCAGTCATATTTTCGAATTTTCGATAAACAAAAAAACAATTGTGTCTTAACAGAACTTTTATGATCGTATCGATCCTCTGACGCAGGCGTGTCAAACTCAAAGTATCAGATGGGCCAAATATATTGAAAAGTTTACTATTTGGGCCGCACATAAAAATTTAGCGAATTTTTAACTATTAAATTTACAGAGGAATACACGTAACAAAATTTCACACGGTATTTATCGAACGACTAACACGCGTGTCGCAAACTGACGATACAAATTATTAATCTTTATTCTATAATCTATATAGATATAAATATATATAAAACCATCAATAATCCTTATTCGAT
This sequence comes from Schizaphis graminum, assembly GCA_020882235.1. Classification (NCBI taxonomy): domain Eukaryota; kingdom Metazoa; phylum Arthropoda; class Insecta; order Hemiptera; family Aphididae; genus Schizaphis; species Schizaphis graminum. Next base: position 55,767,208 of record CM037032.1, read on the forward strand.
TATGGTTTATCAGAAGATAAGACAGTATAATAATGTATACCAAATAAACCACTCTCTAAGAATCTAAAATAGTCGTTACACGACATTAATTTTTTTTTTTTTTGTCCATTAATATTGGTAGCCGCGGGCCACAAAAAAATGAGCCATGGGCCGCATGCGGCCCGCGGGCCGCGTGTTTGACATGCCTGCAGTCTGACGTAATTGGTCCTGCTTGCGTAGTCAGACCAATTATTTTCTATACGCGACATTAAAAACAATTATAATATTCCAGCTCAAATGTTCGATTTTTAATATTTATGTTACATACCTATATTTGTTATAATCAACAATAAAATATACAAATTTTATTATATGAAAACATAAATTTCTTTCTACGTGACCATTGAAGTGTAACAAATACACGCGACCCACGGTTGTTTAATTATGTGAAAATCATATAATTTACATTTTTAATCACACGTTTTGTAAGCTGATCTACATAAAGGTTTATGATATTTTTACGATTATTGTATTTCCGTTGGATTTGCAGGTAACTACACCATAATATTTTTCAATTATATTATTCAATTAGCAGGCTTTATTTAAATTATACTTTTATCATTATTTTTTTGATTTGGGCTTGAAATACTAGTTTAAATCATTATATTATTTAGTTTATTTACAACGACATTAAATTAGTTAGTAGTTTAATTAATAAGTTTAATTTTTATATTTGGTAAGTATTATGAATATTTTTTTGTGGATGGATTTTTTATAAGATTTCTAAACGTTTGATGAAAACCTTAAAAAAATTTTTAATTTAAATTTATTGTTTTTTATTTGGGTAACAACGTTATAAGAAAAAGTAATTAGAGTAAATTAATTTGAAAATAAGTGTGGTACGAATAAATCACAATATTTTAAAATATTTGATAATTAAACTAAATACATTTTAAATAGAATATAACGATTATACTGTTTTTTACGTGATGAAAATTAAATTAAACATAATGAAAATACTAAAAGTATACGAACATTTTTTAAAAAGATGAAATTGATTGACAAGCAAACACAAGTTAAGTATTTTCATTATTCGTTTAGGTTTAAGTATGAGTTGTTTTTTCTAATGTTTGAACATCATATATAGAGTTAATTAAAAAAATGTGGTCAAGTTGAGTATAACTCATGTTTTATATTCTTACAATAAACATAATATTTAAAAAAAGGGTTATACATTTTTTTTTGCATAGAAACTGTATCCCGTTTGTATAGTTTCATTGTAACAACAAATATATTTATGAGAGTATGTGTTAGTATTATTAGAACAATATTTAGCAAATCTAACGGGAAAAATAATTATATTAACATATTAATCAGATGACGTAAAATAAATCGGTAATTTAAATATTGGGGATAATTTTATGGGTCTAGTTAGGTTTCGTCGCTACATACATTGGTGGTCATATAAATTTAGCTTGGGTCAATTGGTCGTAAACAATTTTACCTGTTTTGAGAAAAGGGAATGATCAACAATACAATTATACATTCTACGTTCAACGAAAAATGTTTAATTCAAGACTGTTTGTGTCAATACTTATTACTACTTGCATTTACTTAAATAAAATAAAAAGAAATAAATATTATTCAATGAATAATAATATCATAATATCAAAAATTCATTTTAATCAATAAACCAATTAACTAAATTAACCACACTAAAATTCATTTGTATTTTAAGAAATTTTTTTCACAATACTAAAATTACCGTTTATATGTAGGTAAAAAATATAATATTTAAATAATTCATTTAAACAAGTATATTATATTTCAAATTAGAAAGCTTTAAGTTACTGAAAAGTAGAATATTTATTATTGTGTCTGTCCAATTCCTAAGATATCATTATTATTATTTGTATTTCCTAATATAAATTTGTAAATATTATGTACTTCACAGAATTTATGATTTTGCCATAACTATAGGTACTTTGTTTTCTGAATAAAAATAAAAATAATTATGTATAATAGTATTAATATTTATGAAACAAGGTATTGTTATTGTTAAACCGTAACTTCTGTAAAATATCCATCATTTTTATAAAGAAATATAATGATACAACCTTATGAATTCGGCGAACACGGTGATTTAAATCATTTATTTAGTATTTACTTATAAAAGTAATAATGGAATGATAAATCGCTTTAACATAATAACAGTATAACAATTACAAATTATATTTTAGACTAAATTTGTCTTAAATAAATTACAAAAACAAACTTTTATAGTTATCAATATGATTATAATATTATGATTATGTATAGAAACTTATTTATATAGAAACTTAAATAAAAGATTGTTCAGAATTTAATGTTTGATAAGTACAAATTATTGTTACTAATAAAATGAGAAACTTATTTATTTAATCACACTATCATAGGCCGTGTGATTGTCGTGATCAATTATATTTTGTAGTAGGTAAGAAAATAATATCCAATTTATTGTCTTGATGTATTCGTAATATTTATAAGATAATAATATTATGAGAATTTATCGAAGCGTATATTTATAGTGCCATAGTTATATTCGGTTTAAACGATGATAAAAAAAATATTGGAAATCAAAATTATTTATTTGTCATCCACTCATCCATTACTACGGCTATATAGGTATCGAAAGATCAAGTACAGAGCATTGATAAAAGTTGTTATGATAGTATTAAATTTAATATTTCCATCTGTATCGTAATATAATATATAATGATAATGATGGTACCCGTGTGTCCGTTTAAAGGATAGTAGGATACGGTATGTTAAAGATGAAATCTATAATAATATTAATAGTGAAATTTAAAAAAAATTAATAATTGTATAAAATATATACGCTAACGAATAATGAGGTAACATTTAATATACAAATCTGCTTATACACGCAGCAATGTTGAAAAGTTAAAGAATTTATATTTATTTTATAACAAAAAAAATTTATCTTTTTATCATTTTTTATTATTGCAATATTCACCTGTGAAATTTCAATTTTATCAATACAAAATATAATTAATTTTTAACTTTTTATCTGTTAAACAATAATTTCATGGAGTCAAACCATTTATTGGTACTTATGAGCCTCTTATAAAAATGCCATCCACACGTTACTGTCAACTCCACTTATATTACACATTTCAATACATTTAAGTCTTTCGTCCTTATAAACTAAATGAACTTCAGTGAAGTTATTTTGAGTTTAAACTTAAAATGTATAACAATTCGAATGGCGTCTGTCGGTCCATTGAGTCGAGTCATACTTATGTATATATATATATATGCATATATATACGTATATGTATATTATATAAATGTTGTGTGAAATTATTGTATTAATGAGAAAACTATACATAACATTTCTTTTTTTCACTCTGAAATATTTTATAATAACTTAAAGTGTTTAAGCAATCGTATACATTTTATTCATTTTAATATTTTAATCAAATATTGCAATAATATAATGTATATATATATCAATAGGTATATATTTTTAAGGCTTTTTAATACCAATTTAATACATACTACTTACATTGAGTTTAACTGTATTACAAAATAAATAAGTTAAAATAAAAATAATATCCTTTTTTTATTTTTTTTTTGTGTAACATGGTGTAAATAAATATAAATAAATACAAATGTAATTAGAATAATTCAAGTGAGCTTGTATAATACATTAAATGCACAGTTAAAATTAACTTTTTTTCAACAATTTAAAGTAAGTTATAATATCATAACTATATTTATATACATATATATTATATTATATTATGTTGGGCCAAACTTTGTGAATTTGTGCCAAACACTGGCGATTTATATATTGTATACGGGGCGCTTTTACTTTTTGGCAAAATCCCGAAATAAATGACTAGAATAATTTTAAATTTACCGAGTAGAGTAATTTATAAATTCATATGTATTATAACAGTGAAACTTCATTGCCGAACACACACACACATCTAAAAACTTACAAAAACACTGTTGTTTTGTATACGTATCCAAAACAAACAAAGGTCTAAATCTAGTTAATCTTATTGTGTATAATACTTTTTTTATACATGTCACGAAATACTTTAATTATTATATTAACATAATTGCTTTATTTTAAATTAGCATTTGTTTTATGTTTGAAAATCATGTGCTCAAATGCCGTTTATTTGAAATGTTCTGCGTATAAAAAAAAAAATATAAACTATAAATATATTGACGTTTTATTATAATTAAACATAAAACACACCATAATTACCAGTTATTAATTGCTTGCATGATTTTACTTAACATTATGCTGAAACTCCTGAAGTATATGTAAATTAAAATATTAAGAAAATTAAAATGTATTTTTAATTATTATTAAAATATTTCTGTACCTTTTAATATAAATATAATATATTTTTATTTGATAACTAAATATTTAAATAATATATTCCATTATAAATTAAATTATTAAATAATATTATAAAACGTTATAGATATGTGTAATTAACGTAGCGTCAGATGGTGTTGAGTGAATCGTATATGATATTACGCAGGTACATATTTTCTAATTATAAATGCAAATTAAATAATACGTACGCATGTAGGTGGTACGTTGGTTTTATTCGTGTCACATATTTTACAAACGCTCCCGTCTATTCATAATAAAGATGTGCATGTATTTTTTATTATCACTATTCCTGGCGACTATCACGGTTAAACTGTTTAACTCATTGGTGTGTGAAATCAATTTTGGAGGGTAAAGCGTTAAAAGATGGCATCTACGATAATATTATTATGAACGGGAATCATTGATCGGCACGAAGGCGGCGACGGTCATTTCGCCCGGTGGGTGGTTGTATTTGGGGATGAATAGACGCCGAGAGGAAAAGGGGGTCAGAGGCGAGATATCGTTGGAATGTTTATGGTCAGAGCATGTGACTTTTATTGAACTTTGGGCGTATCCGCCGCCAATCTAGTGTGTTTTTGTTTCTTCCGACCGTTGCGTCCGGCGTTTTTGATGTGACCGGACGACCTGTTATAGGAATCGGCGAAAGAAAATAAAAGGGCATAACGATGATTTTTTATATTTCAAAAAAAAAAAAAATAAAAAATTGAGCAACGAAAAACCCACTGTGTGTATATATCGTGTGTTAGCTAAACCGGACCTGCAACAGAATGCGTAGGTAAACCCGAATAATCTGTACAGTATGGAGTGTGCAATATATATAATAATATATATCATATAAATGTATGTTTATATATATATTTATTATATGTGTGTGTATATATATATATATATATCTACGTATGTATGTGTGTATGTATGTATGTATGTATGTATGTATGTATGTATGTATGTATGTATGTATGTATGTATGTATGTATGTATGTATGTACATGTAGGTATACCTACCGATGGTGGACCGCCGTGGATGATTATTCGTACTGAGACCAAAGGAGTGAGAGAGGATAATAAATTTGCTGGACGGTGATATTTCATAGCCGAAATCTCTGGACTTGAACTCCGGCCATTATGACGTTAAAAAAAAAAATACGGTGGCTGAAGAATTACACTGGTTCTGGTAGTCGGAAACGAACGGGGGTAAAAAGCAAAAACAGGGATAACCTAAAAAATAAATAAAAAGAAGAATCATATAACCCTGCAGACCCTTTAAATTCGTTCAACCGTGTGTTCGGATAGGGGTCTCTCTACTACTGCAGAGATTCTCGTTTTAAACTGTGTTCGACGGCGGTGGTAGTCTTATTGTTATTTCTTTTTATTGTTTTTTTGTTCCCTACCCAATATGATAGCCTTAAGCCGTACCTATCCCACTAAAACCCCGGAGTTGTATGTTATTGAATTTCGAAATATTTGGCAATTCATATATTGTAATAATACGTACTGTTATAATATTACAACTCAACTACAGTACTAGTATAATGAATTGAATATCATCAATTAATTTCAACAGTAACCAAAAACCGAATGTCTGCACTGAATATAGAATTATTGTTTTTGAATTTATTAATTTCTGCATTAAAAACAGTACATAACAATTTTTTTTTTTTAATTGAAATTTAAGTTTAATATGCAAATTATTATATACAATAATAAGTATAAGAAAATCTAAAATAAAAAAAAAATACTAATTAATTACTTATAAAAAAGTTCAATATCTCGGGTTAGTGAAAGTGAAAAAAAAAGAAGCCATTTATTATACTAATTTCTATGATTAGTTAGAAAAAAATATCTAATCATTTTAAGAGTAATAATTAATTTTTAATAATTGCGCAATCATGAAAGACTAATGACCCACACTTTTTTATTTTTTTCCCTAAAATTATGTTAAAATACGAGAATCATTAATTTATAAAATAAAAAGTGAATAGATTAAATCAAGCTTGCATGACCCTTAAGGTCTGTTTACCAAAATCAGTCTAATGCAGAAATCAAATCAGCTCTTTTTATAATAAGAAGTTAAAAAATTACTCCAAGTTTATTTTTACAGTAAAAATGTAATACACAATTATAGAAGAAAAATAATGTAAATTGTTAGTAAAAAAAAAAACAAAGTTAAATGCAATTATAAATCCATAGCCAAAAATTAATATTCTACATTTTAATAGGTACGTCCATAATTTATAATAATATTATAGTATTACGCATGCGTGCTTTATTATGGCACTTACTATAATTTCGGTTGTTAAACAACAAATGCCTTGTGGTCCCGTCCTCGAGTAAAGGCAAGTACTCAACTGTTGTGTCTATTCAAAGTTAATTAAACAATTATATTTCATGTGTTGTAGTTAAATTCGTTTCGTAGAATCATTATTTTTAAAGTTTAAGTAAATAATTGTATTCATTGTCAATTATTTGTTCAAGCGAAGAACTCCAGTTTAAGTTTTATGGTGATAAATATGAATCATCTTATTATTTTATAAAAACAGCATACATACAGTATACTTTAAGTCAATAAATTATTATTTAATAACTTAAATCGCGTAATAATGTTATACTCCTAAATAAAATGTACCTATTGGATAGGTATAACTAATTATTTTGCGTTTTTTTTTCTCGAAAAATGAAGTCCGGTGGGTAGTTGGTACATTAAATATTATGTTTACTGGAAAATTTTTCTCGTGAAGTTCGGTACTATACATTTTCTGCTTATTACACGCCTTTACGTCCCCAGATAATTTATTTATTTTCCACGCGCAGCGGTTACTTAACCGTTATCACCCATGTAGTTATTCTCTTATCTGCGGGTGTCCTAGTAAAAACTTTAGGTACACGCACGTTGTATTATTTACGGGTAGCCTGAGGATTTTTTTTTAAAAATGTTTCAACCGTTGCCATAGGTAATCCTTTTTTTTCAGATTTCCACATTTGATAAGTGCCCAGTGGCCACACACACGCCTGTGGCTATGTTAATATTCGAGAGATTACGCTGCATTTTTTCCTGTAGTTTTAACAAGCTCGTGTACCGGAACAGTTTGTTCGTTGCTGGCACAGGTCGGGACGACCGCTGAGTTAGGGATAAGAGCATTTCCGTTTTCGAAGACCGGTTCAAAGGTCTTGTCTGAAGGTATTGGAAGCAATCCAAAAACCTTGTTTTCCGGTCATATAATTCGAAATAAAAATCACGAGGGTGCAAAAAAAATCATACAAAAAGAGAGTGAAATGGAAAAAGAAGAGAGAAATACACTATACAGCTAAACCTTCTGTAAAGACCGGAAATACTTCCGAGAACGGTAGTAAAACCGTGTTTTTAGTTTCCGACCGATTACAAATCTCCTAACCCTGCAAAATGGACACTTAGATGAATCAGCACGAAATAAATGTATCCAGCCAACTTTAATATTCTTGTATAGGAAAAAATTATTCTTTTAAGTTGAGTTTAAAAATAATTTTAGTAAATTAAATTTATTTATTTATAGAATTTCCCCGTATTTATAATTAAAACTAAGTTTATAAAAATTAATTATTAATACATAAAACATTGAAATAATAATACATTGAAAATAATATTAATGAGAGTAAATTTATTATGTATTAATCAAAAATTAACTAAACATTGCGAAAATAAGAAAACACTTAACATTAATAATTTTAAGTTTTCAATTATTAAATTATCGATTATTGCTAAACTTTTATTTCATATTTTTAAAAATGATTCTTCTTATAAAACCAACAACACATATTTCGATATTTTAATATTAATTTTTTTTTTTTTAAAAGTTTGTGTTCAAACGCAAGAAATTTCTTTTGAACATTTTAAAGAATTTTAATAACTTGTAAAATACCGTTATTAAAATGAATACTTAACTTTTACGAATACATTGAAAATAATTGTATATTTTATAGACATGAAACAGACAATGTCTATATTAATGTAAGGAATAATTAAAAAGTTATTTTTCAAAAGCAAAATATAGATTTTTATAGTATTATAAAAATAACAGACGTACAATCTTCGTAATAACAACATAACTTTAATTAACTAGGTGTTTCTAATACATTTTATAAAAATTAAAAGTATACAGATATATTTAAAATTTAAATTTCAAGTTGTATCAATTATTATTTTCCATACTCGTAATATTTTGTGCATTTATTTATCTTATTCTATTCAGGTAGCTCATTTTGATAAAATAACAACGTTATTCAAACTATACCTTAACATAATGTTTATAAAGTTAACCAGATAATAATAATCATATTAGCAATTAACATAAATCGATTTCATGTACAACACGTTAATTTAATTAGCATAGCAATTTTGTCTCTAATTAATATTGTATTATTATTATTATTAGGTATTTATTTGCCATTGCATGACAACAATATTATTATCCAGCCGGCGCCATGTGTATGCAATATCACTACACTTACGTATTGATTTTAGGTATAATTCTCGTTTTTCAATAGTTACAATAATATGACGTATAATATTATTTTTATAGCCAATGTTCAATCATATCAGTGGACAATACAATTAATATAATATTTATAATATTATATTTATTCAATGAAATCATAATTTATATTTTTTGAAGATGCTAATAAAGTGTGGTCATAGTATTAGTGTAAAATGTTGTGGACGTTAATTGGACATTAAGGTAACTAACGTTTTTTTACTACCGAGAAAAACACGTTGAGTATAAATTTGAAGACAATCTCAATGATAAATATATATTATTTTATTATAAATTTGAAATATTTTTGCATAATAATTTAAGTTTAACAATTAATGCGAATGATTAAATTTAATTTTTTTTATGTAGTTAGATTTTGTACTTTTAATAATTAAAAAAGAACATTAAAAAATAAATAATGCATAATATTGCATACTTAATTAATTTTATAAATTAATTTACCTATTATTACCTTAAAATTATAATGACAAAAAAGTTCCATGATTAATTATAAACCATAATAGTTTTAATTTAACATCTTTGATTTATCATTAAGTGATTTTAAACTTAGGAAAGTTTAATCGATTTATTCGTTAGGACAGAGGTTTTCAGTAAGGACACCGTGTAATTATTTCAAAAATAAATAAATCATACATATTTGCATAGTTAAAAAAAACGATTTTTATAAAATCTATAGTGTATGTATGTTTAATGCTATAATTTGTTTTCTATAAAATATAATAATATGTATTTTCAATATAATATTTGATTATACTTAGCTAAAGAAAACTGAAATTATAGAATATAAGTATAGATACGCATTATACTACTATAGGGTTCATCCGAATTTTTAGAAAATGCCTTGGGGTGCCGTGAGTCAAAAAAGGTTGAAAACCTTATGTATTAGGTACGTCGCAGTGCATCGTCATAGTACTTATTATAAGATTCATTTTATTTTCTAATAATGGATTCGGCTTAACGTAGACAGTACGCTTATATTGTACCAATTATTGTGTACGCATAATAGCGGATATATTATAACGTCACAGAGATCCTTTTATTCATTCCACAGAGTAAAATAATATCTTAGTCCGCGGGGTTAGTACACGTGCACCACACACAGACACAGTAAAACTAATGGCAAAGATTCGACGGTTTTTCTATACGTGAGTGGTGTGGTTATGACCATTACGGTATTATCGAAGTCGTTACCACACGGACGCGGTTAATGGCTAATAATATTATATAATGATATATTATTATGATGCCGATCGCAATCGCGACCGTTTTACCGTCGTCGAGCAGCGGACTACACTGCGGCGGAACAACTTTGCGTGCGACCGTAACCACCGACGACGACGACGATGACGACGACGTTCAATCGGTCGGAACAATGACGATAACACGCGCGTGCGTGTTCGGTACAACTGGCACGTGATTATGACAACACCGGACGCTTGCATGGCCCACCGTCCGACCAGATTTAATTAAAATCCGGTGATTCCGGCCCTCTCCACACCCCCCTACCATCACATCCATTACCCTCCATACAAATTTCAGACCCTACCACACATGTTGTACGGCGGTACAACACTACCTCATCATTACGTGTGCGCACTATATATAGTGTAATACACTCGCCTATAGGACGGTACTATAGATAGTAGGCGTGTATACACGTCATACTTCTGCATAATATAATATAATAGTAAGTTACACAGCTCTCTGTGACGCCACTCCTGTGTATTGGAAAATCCGAAAACGTGAGATGTCGTCGTGTTTTTGCCACGAATATGGTACGTCCAGCTACTTGTATAGTTATAGTTCTATTCCGTTCAGGTTTTACGAAAAACGTATTTATAATATTATTATCCGTTTCGCTGGCTGGTTTACGACGTATTATAATAACAAAGGCAACGGACGGTGTTGTATACATCTGCCGCTATACACTACAACAGTGCGCGAACACGACGTACTCGCCAAATATAATATTATACAGACGCACTTTTTAATTTTATAACAAAAACACACTGCGAAAAACCGAGTGCGGCGATTGGCGAAAATCGCCTCACGAAACAAACCGACCATTAGCGCGCGTACGTGAGAATGACCAAAACGCTAGTGTTTAGTGGTGCGTTGGGGGGGGGGGGGGGCAAAAGGACATACGTGCTACAAACATTGTCGCTCATCGTGGTTTGCAGAAGTGTCTGACAATTTGACACGACGACAATATTATTATAATAATAATATAGTCCCGTAATGCCGACAGTTTATAGTTAGGGTTGTCCTGCAGATATATATAGGCCGTGGTTGTGTCCAGTCGGCTGTCCAATAAAATTAATTTAATTATATCGATATAATATCATACATATTATAATATAAAAACAGAGTAACGATTAGTCACTATTATCGATTGTCGACAGGGCAAGCATAACAGTAGTATGTGTTTGTATGTTCACAACACTTTTCAGCGGAGAGATTTTAAAAGTCCAACCAGAAGTAATATCTTCCTCAACACCGTTTATTTTTTCGTGTACCACAAAATGATAATGATTCTTTTGATTTTTTTTTCAAAATTGTTATGATTTGTTACATGGGAAAATAAATAGTATTGAGAAGGATATTCCTACTTTAACTTTTAAAATCTCCCTGCTTAAAAGTACTGTGAGCATACAAATACATACTACTCAATACTCATAATTATTAACTTTTAATAAAAATATCAATTTTATTTTTGTAATCACAGAAATAAAAAATTGTTTTAAAGTTTGAAGGGCGCCGCTTCATCTTGCTCACCACCACCAAACCACAACTATTATCCTGTAATGGTATATTTTAAGTATACGATTTTTTAACTTGGTGTATACTGAAATGGTTGTTGACACACATGAAGTATAAACAAAAACAAAATAGTCACGATCGGACAATCGGTAGCAGACTACACTCTAGAAGTGGGTACAAATATTATAACTAACTGTTAAACTACTATTACTTTTTTTTCTTCTTGACCGCCGACTAAGGGAGGACAACATGAACGAATTCCCACGACAGTGTCATCGTTTATTGTATACAAACAATAATATTATTATACCATCAATTATATTTTATTTACTTTATATATACAATATAATATATGTGTGTTGTACAGGAGGATTCAATGATTGACTAAAATATTACACTCACATCCATTTTTACTTAAATAATTAATTTATACAAATCTTGTTTATTAAACTTTTAACTATACTCAAAAGCCATGTTTATAAATCACTGAATTCTTTATTTCTATTTAAAGATAGTCCTGTGCTTATATAAACTTTGGTTTTAAAATAAGGTCAATAAGGACAACTTGTAAGTTATTTAGTGGATATTTATGATTATGTATTATATAATTCAAAATGTTAATGAGTAATTTTCGATTATAAATTAATTTTTATACTAAAGCGGATAATATTTCTTAAAAATATATATAAGCTATATAAGTATAATATTGAATCTAGTATTTATTTCTTTACTTGGACTATACTTAAAAATTATTTTGATGTTGACAGATTTAAATTAATTACAAATATTTTAAAATATTCATAGCCCCTATATCGTGGACCTTTATTAGTACACAAGGATAAATAACTCAAAAATCAATCGTTCGAATTTTGATTTTTACGTCAAAATGTTAAGTATATAAATTTCAAAAATTAAATTTTGAATGACTGTATTATTGAAAAAAGAAGAACATGCTTAGTTTGGTACTTCACCTTATGAATTACATAAGTATAAACTTTACAGTGTATATTATATATGTATAGATAGATAATATATATTAGACTATACCAAAACACTACACTTAAGCTAGCTCAATCGTGTTCATGAAACTAGACACACACACTTTTTTTTCGCATCTTCGTGGTTTTGTTTATCGCTCGTTTTTTGTATTTGTTCTACTGCTGCTGTTTTATTATTTCTAGTCGTGCACAACGCCTTCTATTTCGTGAATAGTGGACAGGATGAATTCACTTAAAAATTTTCAACTTTATAGTACGACAATTCGTGGAATTTTTTTTCATTATTATTTATTTATTTATATACAATATACATCATATATTAAAAGGGTCTTAGAACCCTTAGGTATATTTTCAGTTAAACTTAATAATAATATCATTTAAATAGCTTATAGCTTTTATATAAGTTATTTAAATTATGTATGGAAAGTATATATTAGGAAGTATGGCATTAACAATAATAGTGAGAATAATAACCAATAAAATGATTAAATAATTCAAAATATTAATTTAAACAAATAAATTTAAATTTAAGATCATGTAAACATTCTGTCTGAATATATTACGCTACATGGAAAAACTATATTATAAAACTATTCCGAAACTAACTAACTATTTTGCACACTTCAATGCGAATTTTCATCGGCGGGACACGGTCCTTTGTTGTTTCCATATAGTACACTTTATACACTAACGAAGGTAGATGACGAAATAAACAGTCAATAATAATATAATAATATTATACGAGTCTGCGAAATTCGTCGTATCGTCGTCGCATAGGTAGGTGTAGTTCAGACTGCGATTTTATAATATTTAAACACATAGAACACACGGGGCAACGGACGCCGCCGTCACCGACGGAGCGTGTTTAATTAACAAGCGAGTCGTCGTCACGACGATGTTCGTCACCGCCCGCTGACTAAATTCTTTCGACCCTCCGCTCCCTCCCCTAAACTTCAAAATTACACGTATACAATAATACTAATAATAATAATAATCGCATACGTGAATATTGTATATAATGATTTACGGACAAGCTGGTATATGCACTCGGGTATATTATTATATACCTACACAATATAAACGCATAAGTATAGTCGAATACCGCGACTGACTGCTGCGCGGGGTAGGGACAGGGTTCGCCACCCGTCACGCGTGCAACCAGACCCAGACGGATATTTCTGTTCATCCCTCGACGGCTTGTCTGATGCGTGTGTGCGCGTGTTAGTTCTATACTTTCCCTATTTCTATAGTTTCAATAGAAGCCGACAACAATAGTCTTATCATCGTCATCATTATTATTATTATTTTCATTATTATTATTATTATTATCATTATTATTATTATTATTATTATTATTATTATTATTATTGTGTACGACGATGACACGGTGCAGTGCATTTCATATTGTAATGGTATACCTACCGGTTGAGATGAATAAATATTTTACTTATATTATAAATATTACACTGAAAGCTCGGCAATAGGTACTACGGTACTCGGACAAGTCCTCCGTCGAGTTTCGCCCATCAAGCGCGAATGACAAAAGAGACAAAACTATAGTCTCAGCTGTCGGTTCTCTCGCCTACGAAATAATAGATAAACATGATATTTACGCAAACGAATTTTTTTTTTATATAAAATCGCAATCAATAATTTTCCGATGAACGATTCTCATATTATTCGAGTAATAAAACTACTGAAATCCAGTCCTACTCTGTTGCTAATATTATGATATCTTATGTTTTAAAATTATAATTATTGTTAAACTCATAATTAATAAATGCATTTGATTTGTAATAAGCTGTTATCGATACATAACTAAACTTAAGTTTTTAATTTTTCATATTATTTATGTGTTATTACATTGTGAAACCCGATTGAAGCTGTTTAATAAATAAATACAATTATTATACTTATAATGCTTTAATGATACGTATGAGCATGTACACCGTACCTACGTATAATATATACAGATAATATTATTGCATATCATTTATATCATTTAGATAAACACTGAACAGAAAAAATTTAATTTAATATTACCATGATTTTAGTTTGTATTATTTTTTTCTACTGGAATGTGTGAACGACGATTATTGCTATGAAATATTAATGATTTTTTATTACTATTTTTTTCTCGTGACTACCACAGTATAATAATGATAAAACAATATCAATTTCAGATACATTATCATGAATTGACATTAGTCTAATACAATTTAATAATATCTATCTAGAGAATATCTCTAAATACACAAATATACGCATAATTCATTGTTATCAAATCGTTCGTAAACTTGTGTATACAGAATGAAATAAATTTTACATTTTTGTGGTATGTCGTATAAGCCCTAATGTCATGTTGCCGACATTTCCATTAATTTATAAAAATGGGTGTGAAGAAACGTTCAATATAATTTACACGAATTCATTATTTTTTGTTATGTGTTTTTATGTGTAAACGAAAATCAATAAAAAATATTTCTCACGGATTTTATAATGTAAAGAACTTTGTGCGTTTTATCCCAAGCAAATATTTTATAGATGGCCTGCGGCCACAATCACGATTCTTTTTAAAGTAATCCATAGTGTTAGTGTACCTATCTTTTGTAGCTCCCTCATAAGAGGTACGGAAAATCTCGTCAGTAAAAATAGATGTTTCGGTCCTGTGAAGGTTTTCATAATAAGATAAAAATATCGGGATCACAGCTGGCAATCTTCATTTACCTAATAAATACGATAACAGTAAAATATAATATAGAACCTAATAATAGTATAAGTATTATTGTACAGTAATTTACACTTCAAGGAACTTATTTTTGTCTCTATTTTGCTTAAACAATGCATTAGTTTTCAAGAAATTATTTAATAGTTGTAAAAATGCGATGCAAACAAAAATGTATCAATAATATTATGAGATTATTATACTTGTAGTATTTTATAATTTATTTTTATATACAATTTTTGTTTCTATATATACATGAATAATGTTATTTTAAATATGTTTTCATAAATTAAACATATTTTTATTAACTCTTAAAAAGAATATTGACCTCATACCCTTACCCCTTCACCATCCAAGAATTCATTTAAACAAACAATTTTTGTTTCAAAATTAAAATATCCAACTTCATATAAACCTCCCGAAATGTTTATCTAAATTGCTCTAGGGTACACAACTAATGGAATAGATAAAACTTGAAAACTTTTCATAAAAATAATTATCAACTTTAAACCATTTTACAAAAATATTTAACTATAACTAATAGTTCTTATAATAATATACTCATATATATATATATATATAATTATTATATACCAATGTATATAAAATGTTCTTTGAATATTTTATTAGTAGTATATTATTGTTATTACTAAATATATATTATTCTTTAAATTCAATAAATTTACCATAATGTCTAAATTATAATTTATCTTATTAGAAAATTCACCAAAAGAAAAGAAACATGTAACTCTTTATATTTATGAAGGGTTAATATTAAATACTTATATTTAACAAATAAATCGCTAATTATTATTATTTTACCAAAAAATTTTTTTTTTCATTTAAAGAACTATGTTTATGATATTACATATTTTGTTAAATTTTAATTTAGCTTTCACTTTTATTTATATTATTTTAAGTAGCTAACATACTCGTAAATATAAACACTAAATAATATATTTATAGTTATCATATAATTTTACTCGTACTTGTTTAAAACATTTATGTAATAGATTTAATCATTAATCAACAAGATGAAGAAAGTTAGTAATTACTTCTAAAGTATAAATGCGTTTTAAAAAGCACATTCAATTATTTATATTAAATTAAACGTGTTATAAAATTATTGTTGAAGGATTATTACAAATAATACTTAATAGGTAAATGCAAAATTGGTATTATAAACTTAAAAAAAAAAAAAAAAAAAAAATGTTATTATGTTCGCAAAAAAAGTAGTAGAATAAATTGTATCTTTAAATTTTTAATAACATTCGAGTAAACGTGGCCCTTGAGTTATAATATTGAATAATAAGTGTATAACTTATATAATAATAATTTACGGTCTAACATTTTGCACGCATCTGAAGAAAATGTTAATAATGATCCATCATCGAGGAAGTGTATAAGTTAGAACTTAGAACACATAATAAAAGTGTATGCAAAAACAAATTTAAGGGAAATATCAATCTTTAATATAATAAAATATGCAATATATTTATATAATATACATATAACAATTTAATAAGTATTATACTTATTACATATTTTATAAAAAGCTTTCAAAAACTATGCTTAGTTAATTTTAAATTTGTATCAATATTGTACGTATATTATTACGAATAGCTTTCAGAGAAAATATAGTACTTCATAAATTAATATGAAAAAAGCGGGTAAGTGAGTATCGCTTTGCTGTACATTAGGGGGTGGAGTGGACCTCGGACTAGGGTAGGTTAAATTTGAATGCAATGATAGGTATCATTGTATACGAAAAACGATTCTGAACGGAGATGATTTGTCAGTCTAGGATATATTATATTTAAATTTTGTCATATATTCTATTTTGAAACTAATTCAAACATTTAAATAAAAGTTTTAAGATCTTACGTTAAGTAATTTTTTAAAAATAACAAAAATCGAAAATTATTTATTAGTAAAACGTTATTTTACACGTGTATTTTTGATTTCAAATTAAAAGTAAAACTTTAAACACTCATAAAATTTTTTAAATTGAATAATCCTCAAACTTTTTTATAATTATTCTAAGCTTGACTTATGGACAGCATAGTATTACATTTTCAATTCTTAACTTTTGATAGTAAAATATTTATAAATTTTTAACTACCAAATAGTGAAAAATATTCATGATTTTGACTAATTTTTGTCAATATTTGAACTTCAAATGCTAATAAAAAAAAATTGTGCCTATGTATTTTTATAATTTTTTAATGAGAGTTAGAACAAGTTATGTGGACCCTTCTTTTAAATTTTCAAATAATTTGTCCAAGCTAAATTTTTTTTATCAACATTTATAAAAAAAAAAATTTAAAAAAATTGATTATTTCAAATGTCTATAAATAGCTCAAAAAAAGTTAAAATATTTTGATAATCAAATCACTTAAAGAAAATGGCAATCAAAATAACTGGTAAAATTTTCAAGTATTTACGACTTATACTATTTTAATAACAACAATTATCAAACATCGTTTGAGGCTAAACCGTTATTTAATGCGGTTTTGTAAAAATTTAAATTTCAAACACTCATAAAATTGTTTTGTCTAAATCTGGTAGAGTTTTTTTTACAGATATTTGAAGAAAAATGTAAGGAGAACCTTGTACCAAATTTTCAAAACTTAGTTATAAAAGAAAAAAAATTTACGATTTTTCAACCACAAAATTACTTGCAAATTTTCGCAATTTTGACATATTTCGTATAAATTCGAACTTTAATCACTTATAAAAAAAAATTGTGACTAACGATTTCGGATTTTTTTTTATCACTTTAAGAAAAACTCATAAAAAACCTTGTATTAAATTTTCAAGATTTTCTGGCCGGCCAAAAAAATTTTATCGTTATTTTAAAAAAAAGTTCTCATAAAAATCGAAAATTTCAATTGTCTAGAAATAGCTCAAAAAAAGTCAAAATATTTTGATTTTGTTTTAATAGTGTATAGAGAACACTAACATAAACATTTGGTGAAAATTTCAAGTGTTTACAGTGATTAGTTTTTGAATTACAACCATATAAAAAAATGGATTTGATCGAAAACTGGTTTTGCGTAAAAATTCCCGTTTTTCTGTCATTTTTTTTTGTTTTTCTCGATTTTTTGAAAACTCTTTGAAAATGTTTACTTTTCACCTGTATAATGCCATACCTGTACTTTGCCATCGGAAACCACCCCCAAAGTTTGAATTTGAAGCATTATTTTGACTAGTTATGCTGTACACAGACAAAAAAAAAACAAAAAAAAAACACACATCATTGTAATTCAATACATTCATCACTCCGTCCAGAATCTAAAATAATAATATATAAATAAATATATTGAATTGAAATTATATATTAAATATAAATAAATACTTTTATAATTTCTATAAATTGATTTGAAAATTTTAATTGGGCAAGTTAAAATATTTATATGCTTACTGTATTCAGAAAAAAATAGAATGTATAATTTGATCATTATTTATAGTCGATAAAAATATAGATTTTAAATATTGAATACAATTTTTCACATTGGACATAAAATTTATATTCTTTTTATAATACGCTGAATTAGAAATAGATATAAAATTTTAATGGTTCATACTTTTTTTTTTAAATATTTAATCTATTACATAAAAATACTTATTCAAAATCAAAATAATTATCTATTTAATTACGAATAAATTATTTCTACTAAAACACTAAACAGTAAACATTCTATCCATTTCCATTATTTCTCATATTTTATCATGTGATTTTATTGATTATAAAATAATTTTTAAATATTTTTAATTAATTTATAAGAAAATTCACAATTATTTAATATATTTCCGTTATTCAATATTATACAGTTTTCAATTATATACTGAAATTAAAAATTATCATTACATAACAATTAATTTTAATAACAGTTATACAAAATATACCATATTAAGAATAATATTAATAATCAATGTTAATTAAAAACAACCTGTTTTATTCTATACTATTATATTTTTAATAAAACAAACAAATAAAGGATCATTACTCTTGGTTGAGTAGTAAAAGTATCTACACATTTTATAGCTGACATTATGTTTGTTCCAATCGTATTCTTATCTCCCGCGCATTCGATGAATTTAATTATTTTTGTCTCCGGTAACTCAAATCAAATCTAGAATTTAAGTTTAATCCACGGGAGCTAGTTGTTTATATATATATATATATTATACGTATATCTAGTCGATGTTGGTTGGCCAACGTATTGTTGGGTGATCCGGCTGATATACTAAAGCATTTAGTGATAAAAACGAACCGTCAAGTTAATCCGGGCCACTGATGTGAGATAGACGGATAGATAGATAAAAGGAGAGCGCGGGAGAGGGATCACGGAGGATTGATAAAGAGAAAGACATACTCACACACACGCACATGTGATAGTATCGGAAAAGTGTAGGAAAGAAACGGACTAAAATCCGGGGCAATCAATTTGTTTTACATCAGAAAACCTGGCCGATCGGAAAACAAAAACTCACAGTGGTGAAGAGACGGACGGGAAGGGTTGTGTGTATAAGGGTTAAGGATAACACATGATAGTAGAGTGGAAAAAAGAACGCGAGTTTAAGTGAAGGAGGTGATGCGAGAGTGGAACAGAGATAGCGATGGGAATACGGGATGAGTGAGAGCAGAGGGCAAGACACAGACGACGGTGGGCGTGGTTTGGACGCGTACCAAACACGTTAGATAGATGATAGGGACTCGGAGCTTTTGTGCCGGCAGTTTATATATACTCCTTTGCAATACAGTTTATATAATACTACTACTATGACTATTACTACTATTATTACGAATACACAGAAAATAGTGTATACAGTGTGGGTACGCGCGCGCGCGCGTGTGTGTATTAGTGTGTTCTATCAATATATAGGTACTGTATGCGACTCCGTCACTTTCTGCACGTGCATGTTCACCTCCACTTTCCACCCGTCGCATCCCGTCCTTTTCGTTAGGCACGAACCCGATCACCGGACACGGTCTTTGGCAACAAATTTACTACAGCGTTCCTTTTTCCTGACGACGGACGACTATACGGGGTTCGATACACACTACCGCCATCCTCTCAATCTCTCCCCTTCGCTGTTTATAAATATATATAAATTACATGTTTCGAACCCCCTTCCTCCCCCCCAATTCATTCCCTCTTCGCCCGACCGAAAGCCAATCTCCCGGTGGCGGCCCGACAACAATTTATCAGGGCCTCCTTTTATTTCATACTGACAAATGCTTTTTTGTTTATCGCCGTAACGGTAACTCGTAATAGTTATTTATATAGATATTATATTTTTTTTTCCCGACTGCAAAAAAAAAGTCTATATAAAGGGTGTATGAGAAGAGGTCGGAACGATAGCAGAGGGAGATGATTTTATCCGGCGCTATTTGTTTTACATAACATAATGATAGATGACCGAACATAATACACATATATCAAAATCCTGTATCTTATATGGCCAGACAATTTGACTTTTCGCAGACATTGTTCAAGAACAGTATGTCCCACGAGAAAATATATGAATCAAAACCTTCGCCGCGTGTGCATAATAATGCGTTAGAAACATGAATGACTTTCAAATAAGATCTCGCAGTCATGATTCTGTAACTCACTTTTTTAATTGGAAACCTACGCGTTGTAAAAAAATATAAAAAGAACAATGATGTTTATAGTTTTTAAATATTTAAAAATCAACATTAAATATTTGCACATAATATACATAATGTTTTTACCTCTTTAATCTGTACAAACAATTTTATAAGTAAAACCGTTAAAGAATAAACTCATTTTAGAATGTTTCACTAAGAAAAACAGTAATAAGCTAAATTATATTATGTAATTGTCGTAATTTTAAGTAAATCGTACAACAAAAAAATGTTAAAAATTATAGAATAAACATTTTTCAGTATACTATACAGTATAAGAACTCTTCTGGTTTTGTAGACAAACACTCAGCGAACAATCATTTTCTAAGAATAAATTGTCGTTGAATTTGACCAAGCTTGACATAATTTTAACCAAGTTTTTATATTTAGTTGGAACAATATAATTTTCAAGATTTTCAACTTTTATTATACCAATTTATTTTCGCTGACATTACATACAACAACAATTTGTATTAATTTTAAAAACTTTAGTACCTTCCAATCAGCCACCGCGTATATAAATATAATGAAACCGAAATACAAATAATCCTCAAGGATTATTCATTATTTTTAGTTATTTTTCTCATTAATCATAAATAATATTGTTATGATATATATATATTGATTTTTAAATGTTAACTATAGAATAATTTATATTCATTACAATTATTGTTCATAACTATTAAATAAAATTTAGTATATGTACAAAATAATATGAAAATTAATTATACATTAAAATATAAATACACCAATACGTAAATTCGAGTGAACGAAAAAAACGGTGTTTTTCACAGAAAATAACATACACATCTCAGAATAAGTTGAGCATTATATTGTTAAACAAACAGTCTTTTATTGGATACGTTTTACATTACGTTTAATGCACCGTAAAGATGTAGCTTTTTTATCGTGAATATTTCGATTTTTCGCACCACAGTAAAATCCCCTTTAGAATGTACGAATGTATAACTGTTCACGCCATTACGTCAGTTGTTTAAAACGTATTTGAAATGCATATCATGCAAGCAAATATGCTATGGATTGAAGTTTTCAAGTATAATATTCATACAATGCACATTTTAAAATAAATTTATGCGGATGACACTTATGTGTTTTAATTATTACCAGCCACCTAGATCGTTACAATTATAATTTGATAAAATCAAAAAAAAAAACGAATAATACAGTGACATGACGTGTAAATGATGATAAAATAGTATTGTATTAATTTGCAATTTAAATGTACCTATTATTTACATTAATTCACGAAAATTTTTGTGCTAATAGTTTATGTTATTATTTTATATCATGAATTTAATCAAAGAATATTACATAATAAATGAAAAAGTATTTTCTAATACTTATTAGAACTAATGAATAAATGATACTAATAAATAATATTAAAAAATTTAAACATCGAAGAGCAAAGATTGAAGCTTTTATGTCCAATGAAAAAAAACTTACTCACTAAAAGTACTTATTTTACATTATTTGAGATAAAACAAATTATTAGTTATTATTTATTTGTAATTTATATCAGGTCGTTGGATTATTTACATGAAAAAAGTTTGAATTAAGACAGGCTAAAATAAATTGGATGGTATTCATCATAAAAAGAATTCTTTGATACCAGATAATATTATTTATTTTAGCACACATCAATTGTATAGATATAATACAGTAAATTAGTTAAATAAACTTTTTACTCGAACAGTTATTCGTAAGTGAAATATAATATGTAGTTATTATGTAGGTATTATATAATATAATCATCATACGACATCGTATATTATGTATAATCTTATACAATAAAATGACAATAGTTATATATTATAAACTAATTTCTCGGTATAATATAGATAAGTATGATATATTTTATACTTATTTTTTTTAAATATTTTAAATTATGGAAATTAAGTTCCAAGAACGAATTAGCCGACAGAAGGTTATTGAGCGAAATGAGCAGTTATCAGAGGCCTCTAATACATTATAAAATTTAAATAATTCAACATTTATTGTTTCTTAAAGTCAAATTTGATTTTGATTATTTTAAAACCAAAACTGCGATTGGGTTTTACAGCAAAATTGTACAACTTAACCAGAACAAACTGAGTGAACAAAAGCTGTTTTTGTATTTTGAGCACTTAAATTTTTATTGGTTTACTATTCATATATAAGAATAATCGATAGTTGTACGCCAACTTGGATTTAGAGGATAAATGAATAAACGCTGTATAACAAAATCGGAAAATGTACAAAATTATTAAAGGTGTAGCACAATATATTTTAATTAGTTCGGCTTTCCTTTCAAATCGAGACAATGGTGCGCTTTCTATTTAATTAGACGCGTAGCAATCGCAATGGATTTATAAGACATGTAAATTTGTTTAATCACAAATATACTTACATTTATACTTACTTTACATTTTTAAAATTATCTAATAATTATAATAGGTAATCCAATATTTACTTCAATTTTCAAGTATAGATTCTATTATTATAGTATTAGTATTGATTTAGTAATTATTTATATTTTGTTTCTACTATTTATAATTAAAAAAAAAAATTATTGTTATTTTTGATATAAATCCAATTATTATATGTATAATTTCAAATAGCAAATAGAATAAAATTATATATATTACTATTTCATTATCTATTCGATGTTAATTTGCAATTAACAATTCATAATACTTTTTACACCACAAATGTGTATATATATCATAAGGATTTTATAGTTTTTATACTAAGTTTTGTATTTAAATATATTTGTAAAATCCAATGTAAATTTTTTTTTATTGAGTTATTTATGACGCTTCTTAATATCTTAAAAAATAATATATAGAAAAAATGTACAGACTATTAATCATTCAGACAATATAATGTATTTTATTCAGTTAAAGTTCAGTAGAAAAAATATTTTTAACCAAAATTTAATATTATAATAATTTAAGTATGTACCTACATAGTACATACTATGCGATATAATTTATCTGTCTCTGTTATTTTGTAAATGTATAATTATTTAGTTTATTTAAACGGTTTGTTTCCCAAATTAATAAATGATATTAT
Organism: Schizaphis graminum; assembly: GCA_020882235.1. Classification (NCBI taxonomy): domain Eukaryota; kingdom Metazoa; phylum Arthropoda; class Insecta; order Hemiptera; family Aphididae; genus Schizaphis; species Schizaphis graminum. Next base: position 55,791,347 of record CM037032.1, read on the forward strand.
ACTATTGCCATCAAACAACATAATTATTTTATTTCACTATAGAATCATAATATTGTAGTATTGAAAATTGAAAAGATTTTAATTTCGTAAAATAATTTGAATTATTGAAATAGAAATATGGTAGGTTATTTGAATGGTTTTATAAAAACACAACAATTCCTTCAATATAATATTATTATCATCGGATTTAATGTTCTCGAAAAACTAAGCCGCTTGGCAACAACGCTCGGTTAAATATGATGATTGGTTTTCGTTCGAGACACAAAAGACTTATCATATTTTTCTAGAGTCTATTTCATAAAACTTAATGATTGGTCAATATACCACAGTAATATAAATGTACACGAATAGTAACCAATGAAGTGACCCAAACTGAATGGTTCAAATATTTGTCTAGTATACAATATACGGATAACGGGTGGTGGTTGGTGGGTAAAATAAAAACTTACGACCATTCTAATAATACTTTTCTAGACGATTTAATGTGAATCTGTTCTTCGGACAAAGTTCTACCGTAGATGGCAAGTGGGAAGGGAAAGGGCCTTAGTGGGATCAGCTGAACAAAATGTGCACTGGACTAAAAGAGAATAGGATTTTGTATTTGAGAGAAAGAGATAGTTATTTGGAGTGCAAAACTAAGGACAAATTTTCAGTAACCCAAAGGACATACGGAATCGGGTCGGTTGATAAAGGGAGAAGTTTTTCCTTACACGGTGAAGTCGTAAATAAATCCTATAGCACGATACGTCTGATGACCATTATAGCGCGTTGCGAATATATTTTCTTCGGATTAATTAATGAAAATTCAGTGAATTTATTTTCATTGTTATTGTTATTTTTTCCACAGGAGCAATTTTTGAACAAGGATCTGATGAAGTGCAAACCGCATTCAAATTAGCTGTGTTTAAGCATAACCAAAACAATACTGAAAGACGATTTGAACTACAAGCCTATGTGGACGTGATTAAAACTGCAGATGCTTTTAAATTATCTAAACTGAGTGAGTTTTTTTTTAATCAAAATAATATGATAGTTTTAAACTAATTCAAATCAATAAATAACTAATTTAAAAATATCACTAAAATACTTTAGACGAACAATATCGTTATACATACGAATGGCATCACAAAGAAGCAATAATTCTCTGACTCCTATTCTAATTTAAAATGAATTAATTAACTTGGAAGTTGACTTTAGTCAATAATATGCATTAAAATATTAGTAAAAATAATATTTCCAAATATAATACTAATATTATGATATATATATATATATATATATATATATATATATATATATATACATAATATATTAGTTAATAAAACCAAGCCGATTTAGCATTGTGTATTAACGATATTTCATAATAAAATTTACACTTTTATAATAACTAAAAATAAAAAATAAAGATATTATATTGATTAGTTTGACACTGACTGACTCACTGTTTATCATAAATTTTTATTGAAATTATTATTATATTGTATATAAATTTCAAATATAGCTATCCTAGCGTTAATAATTGTTATTGAAATTTGCATGACAGAAATTTATTTCAAATTAATTGTCAATTGAAGTGAATCATTGCACTGTTTCCATTTAAGCTTAATTGTTAAGTGCAGTTTTTTTAATATTTAAATTTCCATATGAAAACATTTTTTTACGGAGAAACTTGAACTAGTACTACTTTACTAGTATTCGGCCTAACCTAACTGAAAGGGTGCTGTTTGTTCATTGTTTATAGGGAAAATAATTAATAAAGATCTTTCCTCTCCCTCGATATAACAGAAACCAAAAAACATTGTGTTGCCTATTCCAACATTTATTATATTATATAATATTCTGTTCTAGCTGTACTTTATTTTATGTAATTATATTAATCTCCATGTCTTACTCGCTGTTATATATACATATCAATCGCCATTTTATATTTCACTTATCTATTAATTTAATTGTGATCTAAATTTTTTACTTAAGAATTTTTCTAGTTTTACTCATAATAAACTATACTATTAGTTGAATATAAATCAAAAGTTAAGTTTAAATATATAATTTTATTTATTTTTCGATATTTTATTACTCATTATTTTATATTCCAGTAAGTAGAAAGAACAATTTAAATTTGAATGTTTGTTATATTTCTATTTATTCAAATTTTGTTGACCGAATAATTTTATTATAATATGATAAGATAATGGAATTTCCTAGTTTTCTATCGTACAAAATTTTTTTCATACCATTAATTTTGTAAATACACGACATTTTATCTGTCTATCACTATACCGTGACCAAAAGCGCTCGTTATACAATTTGGTCGTTGTTTTTTTTTTTTAATAGCTATTTAAACTAAACAGTGAATTGAGCATCTTATTGAATGGCTTATTCTCTAGACAATAGACATGGTTAAATTTTATTTATCGACCATAATTGTCGAGTTTTCAGAAAATAATGTTATGTACAATATACACTCTTTTAAACACTTCGTTCTAGTGGTGAATTAGTAAATAATAACCCAAAAACATAATCTATAGCAGCTAACAAGTATTCTGTTGTATAATATTATAAAAAATTTTAATACATTTTATCAGATGAGTTTTTATGATAATTTTGTTAAATATTAATCCAAAACCACTTTTTTATTTTACATCTTCACTCGTATTTTTGCAGTCAATTAGATATTGAGTTATCCGAGACTGTCAATTTCCTTTACACATGTCATTCACTTCAATGATACGTTAGATTAATTAAAATTAATTAATAATTATTTAATTAAAACTTATAAATATAACAATAAATTAATCTGATTTATTATTCGTTTCAATTATATGATTGAAACAAATACCTTTTGTGCACTATATTATTATAGTATACGCACATAATATGAATAGTTTTCATTTGTGCATTATTTTTTCAAGTTGTATTTCATTTTAAAAATATTGAACTTTAGTGCTAAAATGGAATGTTATTATCATTAAATTTTCTATCAATGGGCTACTGTCAGATACAGTAGTCAATGACTTCTAGTCATGATAGAATAAAAAAAAAAACAATGCAGTGTAAAACAAATCCATTGAACATAACGTTATTGTTCTTCGAAACATTAATGTACCTATATTGCCTATTCTATACGCCCTGCTACACATTATATTATTTAAAAAAAAATCGGACAAGGTACAACATTGATCAAGTTTTGGTCACTCGTTTCGCTTCACTTACCTCAGTACATTAAAGTGGTGTATTATTTCGCATTAAAGGGCATTTGAAAGTAATGATAAATCATTGGTTTCAAAACAGTAGTGGTTTAGTAGTACTTAATATATATAATAGGTCATTTCAAACATTTTCTTCAGTTCCTCGTACAAATAATGCAATGCGATTAAAAATTTTCGACGTTTAATTTTATTAATACAGTAACGAATAATAGCGGTGGAAGACTTTATTGAAAGATTACAATTAGTTTAAATTGTATGCAGGAAAATTATCGTTTTTACAAAATTATAAATTTATAATATTTAATTATTTATTAGTTATTTTTATATTTTATCTATCCTTTGTTACTCAGTTTTTAAATAAGAACTAAAGTATAGCAAAACAAAAACATCTTTTACAGTCTCTATTGTATTAATACACTAAACAATAATATCATGGTTGTCAGCGAGAATAATATAACAACAATGCAAATCTACTATGTGTGACCTATATTAAAATAATTATAATAGTTATAATAACTATTTTTGAATAATAAGAAACAATAGAAACGCACAAAAATATTTAAAACATTTCAAACAATTTTCAATTAAAATTTGATTGCATTTGTTTTAAGCCAATCATTACAATATAATATGTACTTATTATAATATAAACATAATAATAATACATTTTAATTGAGAGTGCGTGGAATAATAGATTTAGCTAAAAGGAACGTATTAGGCTTTTATAATAAATAGGCAGTTGTGTAGTACATTTTACATTGAAAATCCATACGTGGTATAAACCTCGGAAAACGAGCTGCATATATCGTCGAACCTGAGGTTATGTGTAGAAATGTTTAAGACTCATTTTACCGAAACCTTATAGTACTGCATAATACTAAAACGTATTATTAAATATACTTATATGGCATTATACACACTCGAGAACAATAAAGTATATCTAAGTATTTTGATAAGAAATTGTGGTAAACCAGACAGTTGTGAGACAGGTGTGTTGAAATAAGACGGAAAATATCACAGTTACTCGCTCACTAAGAGTATACCGTATACAATGAATAATGATACATTACTCGACAAGGATTACTATACGGTTGACGGAATACGGAAAAACATAATTTTATAATACCTCAATATAGAAATAACAGACGTAATTTCAAAGTTGTCAGCGAAATCCAATGAGGTTTTAAACTTGCGCGTTTCAACTGTGATAAGCACGGTCGACCATATTTATTACAGTACTCCGGATGAGAGGGTAACCGTGATTTTTTTCAGTCGGCTAAGCTTATAAAACAGTCTAATGGCGAGATTTGGATAGTGCACGGTATATATTTGGTTTTTTAAAATCCAATAGTATGTTAATTTTGCCCACTTTTTAAATTGGTTAGCCTGAAAAATGGACAAATTCCAGACAGGGTTTGCGGCCAGAATAAATATATGCGTATTAAAAAAAAAAATTGAAATTACACCGCTGGTAAAAAGCCAATAGGTTAATTTTCGGCTATAATTTATCGTTTTGGTATACAATTATGGTACAATTATACATTTTTTTTAGTTCGAAACGATATCGGTTGTGTAATATATACACACACCGGCAATAACCACTTTTAATTACCCGTACAACAACATACAGTATGTTCGAATTTATTTAAAACAATAAAAATAAAAACTATTAATAAATTACTGATGATTGTGATAAAAAAATATATCGCCAAAGGAGTTTGACTTTTTGCATTGCCGCAATACAATTATACTGTAATAATATAAAATTATCTAATTTCATTCACGTGTTTCAATTAAGCGAGTATTTTTCAGTAACAAATTTTTACCAAAGTTGAGAATTCATCGGTAATAGCCGAACAGATTTCAATTTAGAAGTACGCAATTGTTTTTTATATATTTGAATATATCATATTATTTATGACCTAGATTTTTGGATTTTATTGGTCTTGTGTGTAAGTTTGTTTTATATTATGCGTCGTCTTCAGGAAGATTAAAAACGCTCAGATTTTCTATTTTGAGAATATTTTCTGACTGCGAATCAAAACTAATGGGTAAAATTATTATTTTTTTTTATATATATTCAAATTTTATCTCAAAATATTGAAAATCTAAGAAAAAATAATTGCAAAAGTAAGTGACATAACGTGCCGTTTGACGATTTTACTGAAAACAAATTTTAGAGACTTATTTAAATGTTTTTCCTTTACGTTTGTTTAATTTACTATACACAGTGCAATTTAAAAATACTTAAATTAATTTTAGCAATCTATACCACAAACATATTTATCTTTACAATTGTTATGAATAAATAGTTAAATATTCTTAAAGATAAATATGCTGGCATACCGTTTCTGATTAGAACAGTGGCGGTCAAACGAGGGAAGGGGGATATATATCCCCCAATAACTTTTTTTGTTTAATATTTACAACAATTAAATTCATTTATATTGTACTATAATCTTAATATATTAAAGTTTGTTTTATTTTTTCTCAAAACACCGCCTATATAAGTGTATACATACTATTATTATCTAGATTTCAGACTCATTAAAGGAATAAGGCTATTATTATTATTATTATTATAATATTTAGTTGCTTATACAAAATATACGAAAATCACTCCGCTGGATGATCGTGAATATTCAATAACATCACACTCCTCACTTGTTATAAATAATAACAAATAAATAATAAATAAAAAGGCATAAAAAGTACATGACTATAAAATATATTTTAATGATTGAGTAGTACATATTAAAAAATCGGCCCCCCATAACAAAATCATTTGAACGCCACTGGATAAGAATTAGTTTTTTTTTTCAATAAATTATCATTAAATTAAAATTTAATTACACATCCATTACAGCGACCTATATAATGACAAGGTACACCAACATTCACTAAATAAAGCAGAGTGACATACTTAGTTGTGTTCTATTATTTCATTCTGAAGGAAATCATTTTTACCAATGCCATTATTACATTTTTTTTTTTTTTTTGGGTATATTTTTTTTCTAGAACTAAGAAAAAATCAATATGCCTAGAACATTTATTTGACTTGATCTGTCTCCGAACACGAGAACCTGTCGACACAATTTGGTTGGTGTTTAACGCTCAAAAAGTGTACTGGTATTATATATATTTATATAAATTGCGCACAACCGAAATGTACCACACATATAAATCAAGCTACAACTATAGGCGTGGTCGACAGTTTCTTCTTCAAGGAGGACACGTATCATAATGTATATGTATATACGTTATACTCGTATATAAACACCCTAGTCACTATAAGCTATATTGAAACCATTTGAATCCGACATAATTCGAGTTCGGCCTAGACGCCCAGTCTTGTCCGTCAACGTGACGTTCTATCATCGTAATAATTTTGTTATTAATAGCATTATTATTAATAAAGTAACAATTTTTAGATTCAAAATAATATGTATAACAGATTGTGATTACAGCAATAATATTCATTAGCTGTAACGTTGCGCACAATAATCGAGCACGTAGTTTTATACTTATTTTAATGATTATTATATTAATTGTATATAGTACGAGTGTATGTATATTATTATACTATCGATAGTACAAAGCAGGTTCCACGACGGCATAATAATATATTATTGCACAGGATTTTAATTGTATCTAAATAACGATATGATGACCAGTCGACAAAAATATATATTTTTTTAACTATTATTATTGCATACAATTATAATATAACGTGTAATTTTATAATTATGTAGTAGGTATATGACGTTTATTATATTTATATAGGCTGTTTTTATTATATCGAATTATCGTATAAAAAAAAAATTGTTGTAAATAACTATACGATATAGTTTGAAGTCAAAGTCACGCTAAATGTGGAGTGCACTAATGATGAATAAAATATTATTATATCAACAATATAATTGACATTTGCGGTTTATTCGGTACAACCGCGAAAATAAAATATATTTTATATAAAACGACGACCAATATTTTGTACTACTGTTTGTCCACCCATAACGGACGAACTTTTGTAGTCGAAATTCGCGCATTGACAGTTTGATAGAACTTTTTTCGGAGTTGTCAAACATTTGTTACAAAACGTGAGCGTTCCAGATATTTCGAATTGTTTTGATCCGGGCTTACCCGCAGAGGTATATCTCCACCTACTTAGAACAGAACGCATTAATTCTAGTTAGCGTGCGATTCCGGTAACCTTAATAATGGTATGCGTTTGCGGTAATAGGCAATGGGCATCGTAGCTGATCATCATATCGGCCGGGCACATTACAACAAAATGACACAATTATAATAGGGCAATGCTATGTTTATTTTAATGGATACATGGAAGTACAGAAAAGGTGTAACGAATGTCATCATCGCCGTGTCAGTGAACGATTAAATAAAACCACAAAAACAATTATAGCTGTATTTAAATCGTGAGTTGGATAACTTATTCGCAAAACCGTCTACGCATTATTTTTTTCACTTCTTCTGTAGATTTGTCTGCGAACAATAAACACTAAAGAAAATACACTTTAAACGTAAAAAAATTCCATTTTTTCTTGCATTGCGGTCACATATTATAATATTTTATTCCTAATAATTAAATACTTATAAATACAATAATTATTCGAGCTCATCAGACGGTTTACCAATCGACAACGTAACGACCATCGATTTTAAATACTCGTTAAAACTGGAAGTGTTCAAGTTATATAAATGTAATTGCATGATATTTTATACTGCACGCAAGTATAGGGTACTCGTCGAACGCACTAAGTAAGAATTAACGTTTTTCATTTCGCAAATTAATGGATCGTTAATATTATTTATCAATTTCGTTTCGAGTAAACGAACATCTACAGTTTACGGTACGTGTGTTTTTGATTGACAGAGTAATTTTAATCGGTTTTAAAATAATTTTTGAGTGTTCAGTCTTCAGTGAAGTGCACACTGCACATATAAATATATAATATTATATATATATATATTAAATTGCAAATTACATATACATACACATTATACGTTTAAGGACCATTACTGCACATTCGATTAATCTACCAACCACTGTGGTTTAAATATCAAATATAATATAATAATTATGTACTTTTATAAATTTGATACAATTTGCGAACAAATTACGATGAAAATCCTCTTTCGGCGGTGCTGGAACACGATAATAATATTGTATTATATTATTGTTGTATCATTTTTTTTATTTTCAGTAATATACCTATTATAATCACGTGGCTATCACCTTACTTTATCGTACCCATTACATAACCGAATGGTTCGACGATACCTTTGTTCGCGTTATATTCATTTTCATACCTTGACATTTATACCGTTTGTAGCGACGAATTATAAGTAAGAAACGTATCTTATAACTTTGGTCGCAGTCACAATTTCACAAGACACATGCCATATTATTATTATTATTATTATATTTTACAGTAGAAGTGTTACGCCGAATAATGTGGCGGGTGAGCATAATATAAAATGGCTGATCATCTAACCGGTGCAGGTTCCAACTACCAAAATGTAGTCGTGGTATCAACTTACTGCTGTGCCCTCCTCCCCACCACCATGACGAATCTATCGACATCATCGACTGTTATATTATTATAATACAATATTGCATAATATACCTATCATTAGCACCAAGAAATCGTCCGCTGTTCCTCAATACCCCAATAACAGACATACACGAATGAATGTCATAATACCTTTTGACCCCTTTGAGTTTATATAATATATATTTTTATTTAAAAAACATATTATACATTTGGTATATATTATAATATGTACTCGTTGCAATAATAAAAATAATAAAATATTGCATAGTGGTCGTCATCGTCACAGTTTTCATATTGCACAAAACAATATAATATTATATTATACACATTTATTTTAGTACGCGATTCCCACTGGTAAAACAATGTTATAATAACAACATACTACGTGGACACTATCTGAGTATATTATAATAATACATGAAAGAATGTGCAAAAAAAAAAAAAATAACAAAAAATCACTATGACGACGATTTAGGCACACTTCACGAATCACTTAGTCAATAATTATTAGGACTTGGATTTTTATTCAAATGCATATTTTTCTACAATTCCCTTAGGGCTTAGAATAATTTTTATTAAAAATTTCGACTTGTGTAAATTCTATAATCAATATTCTATTTTTCATATTTTTGCATACTTAAGTAAAGATCACTATAAATTACATATTTAAATATAATATATTTATATACAATTTGCATATTTTTTGAAAAGTAAATCGAAATTTTTTAAATTTTGCTCTGTAAATATTTAACATAAATTTAATATGTTGTTTTAAGACTAATATATGTCATCAAATTACTTCAAATAACCGTCTGGGTGTTGCGATAAGATCAATACTGTCATCGTGTAATAGAAAGTGTCGGGAGACCTACAATTTATTGTTTATTGGATGACAACTATACTGTCTATACTTTTAGGTATATTATTAGTCAGTGACGGTTACTCGTTGATGTAACCTATTCGCAGTTTTTCAAATAAGTTTTTAGTTCGTATCAAATAATATTTTGTTTAATAAGTGTCAAACTTTCTTAAAAAAAGACCAAAAACAACAAAAGCACAATTTTACTTAAATGATTAAAATAATTCGTGGAATATTAAGTGGGAAAATAAACAACAACAATGAAAGTATTGAAGAGTTGTCACCTGAAGACATTCCTTGTCTTAAATATGTATCTACATGGTGTCTTGCGACGTAAGAAAAAGTTTTTCTAAGTATAAATGCTATGTGACAATCGCAGAAGTTTCCAATTTGAAAACCTTAAATTACATTTAGTTATTTTGTGTTGGTATTTGTTCCAAAATTAATATTACGTTTTTGTTGTTAGTAGTTAGTTTTACATTTACATAAATATTATAATATCATTTATCAATGATAAATAATAATTAATAGTAATAGTTTGGTTGAAATTTTAATTGTATTTTTTATTTCTATAGTTATCTTTTTTATTATCATACACTTTCTAATAATTTTTAAAATATTTAGTCTTTTTAAGCGAGCAATTAAGAATTTTATTTTGCATATTTTTGCATATGCGTAAATATGTGCATATTTAACAATATTTGTTGTATACAAATCATGGTCCTAATAATTGTAATATAATATAAACGACGACGGTGAATAAAATTTTAAATAGAAACGGTTTTGATATATTATTTCTTATCAAAAACATTTCCCAGCGTAATGTATTTTCCATGTCGCCTATTTAAAATATTATATTGAAAATCGTTATTTTGATGAGATAAATGTGGAAATGAGGTCACCGGCTTACCGTCCTCATAATGAAAATGCAAATTAAGAATTTTTTCTCCCTCAGTCAAGAAGTGATAATAATAATAAAACAAAAAAAAAAAAATAATAAATATGACAATATTATAAAAATTATCATACAGCTTATAATGTAATGGTTTTTATTTTATTTGTAGTTAAAATAAGACCCATATTTTAGTATATTATTTTATTTTAAATTAGTAATGTCTATTTAATAACACAAATCTAATAATACATTTTGAACTTGGTTTAACCTAACGTAAGTTTGATTATTTCTTGACACCTCTGACCTGAATGTTACACAAAAAAAAAATGCATTTTAAAAACTCATCTAATACTCTTATCCAATTTATTTTTTAACGTTCAAATACTTTTTGAAAGTAATCAAATATATAAGATATATAAGATAAAAAAAAATTATAAATGTATGTATATACAATTATGTATTATTCTAATATTCATGGTTAATCTTTACTAATTTTGTAACATATTTTTTGTTCAAGATGTTTATCAATAAGCAGATATCTACAATTCAATTATTATTTTTTCATCAAATTTAAGTTTTTTTTGTTTTTATATCAAAAATAACACTTCAACACAATAATACAATAATTGTATATTCAAATAACGTTCAATTTAAATTATTCACATAATTTATTATTACAAACAATGTAATTTATAATATAAATTCAATTGTTGATAATAATAAAAGTATTAAAAAAATTATTTGATACCAATAAAAATAAAAATATATACTTTACAAGTTACTTTATCGAAGGTTCATTTAACAAGTTTTAATATTTTTATTATATCATGAAATATACGGACTTAGTCTTTTTTTTTACAAATTTTAAGTAACAGTATAAAAAAACATAATTATTAATTTGTAATTGTAATCGACATAAATAATTAAAATATTTATTCATATATTATTATATGATAGAAATGTAACAGAATATAACACATAGACATATCTATGTTGATTACCTAGTTTGTAAAAAACAAATAATAAATAATGTTGTATTACATGTTTGTACATTACAAACGATAATTTATACAATTATTTAACGTTAGGTATGTTCAAACATACCATGATGCGTACACAATTTAATATTATTATTATTATTAAAGCAAAACCATTCATATGAGTCTGTGAAACAATATAGTTTATTTCGAGTCGGTAGCACAACATTCTTAACTTACGACTGCACACAATATGTACGCAGCCGCCGACGATTTGCTCTTCAAGGGTGTTCGCGGGCCAGCAGCTGTTGACAAGTAATCGAGAGAGATTGTAATCTAAGTAGATTGCCGTTTGTGAATTAAACCGAATTAAGTTTTCCACGGTTTAAACCGCTCACCGCTGTTGTAAAGTTCTAAGCATAAACAAAATTACGGTTTCGCAGCACACACCGGCGAGCGTTGTTTTTTCTACACTCCAAACCGAGAAACGCTATCGTGGTTTTCAACTTTATTTCCACACACATCGTCTCCTTACTGCATTTCGGTTAAATTTAAACAGCGGAGAATTTGTTCACCTAAGTACGTGAATTAAATAATATGTAAATGTCTATTTAACGTGGTAATCGATATAACGACGTGCCGATTGCGACGATCGATAAGAAACAAACATAATAATATTATGTCCGTTGCCGTGAACTTACGTCATCATACACTCTTATAAAAATAAGTATTACCGAAACGGATATTTCTAATCCATTGCACTCGTTCGTATATCGGAAAAGTTATTTACAGAATTATATTTTATATTTATTCTAAAGTTCATGAAATAAATTATATTGATCGAACACGCACATTTTATTTTAATATATATATATATATATATATAAATATATATAAAATTATTTTCTCAATTCATTCAGAAAATAAAACACCGTTACTCGACCACAGTTTAAATAAATAAAATAATTTTTGATGGACTATAACCTATACATTATAACACGAAAACAAAGATGATATTATTACGGCACTTATTATTATGGGACTGTACGCGCTAAGGATTTTATTTCACGACGTTTTTTGAATCGCTTACTGTTTCAGTAAACGATTCAAGTGAGTAAAACGCAAAAAAAAAAACCAAAATTCAAAAGAAAAATGAATCGTAATGACTGCCACCGTCGCTTTATTTTAATTTTAATAAATAGAAGGTGTTTCGCAGCGCATATTAATGATTCATATTTTTGCGACGGACGTTAATGAAGGCCTGAGCTGCTAGAGGCGTTAACGTCCCGTCCCATCATGGCTCGTTAAACGGGTACTTGGTCCAATTAATAATAATAATATATTTGGTTCGGTTAGCTCGGAGAGTGGCGCGGAGGTGGGAGTAGATCATTATACACGCGTAAAGGAAGAACACGAGACCATTGATATTTTACACGGATACACATGGCCATCCAGAAGGGGACGATTGAATGACGCTGATCCATTTGGTAACTGGAAACGGTTATTATTTGTCCAAAAGACAAGACTAATGCGGTTTCGTTGGCTTTGAAACCGGAGCCCCCGTTGGAAATACCCCAAGGGGCCACTGTCTTCGCACAGTGATAACTTAAGTCGTCTTATTATTTTCGTTATTACAAGCCCCGGCCGCGACGACAAAATATTAATTTTATCGGGATTCGTGCGAGGTACAATAATCACACTAGCCTTCAGTAAAACACCCCAAAAAACACGGAACCGTTCTTTAAACGCAGAACGGTTAATACGCACGACATTAAAAATAGATATATTTATCCGTATTAAAGGTAACATTTTTATTTGGTCGTCTCTTCGCCTATAATATATACAATCATTATGTGTAACGCAGTCGAATATCGCGTTTGATAAGATCGTTGTACTCACTGCACCCCGACAGTCCGCTTCTTGATTTTCAACACACACGTCATGATAATAATATAACAGCCATATACCGCCGTACATATCACATTAATTCACTTTTTATCTCGTGTATTTCGGTACGTTTTGCGATATTTTGTTTGCGTCCATATAAACACGCCCATGCAGCCACCACATATATATTATGTAAATTAAAAGAACATATAATTAGACGATAAATACACCCCAACGTTACACACATATACAATATGTTTACATAAAACCTAAAATGGCGTAATACATTATGAATTTCGTGATTAAATCGTAGTGTAATATTGCACGTGCCTTATTAACAATAATTATATTAATAATAAATAATAATTAGGTGTGCGCGCGTGTATACACCAACGCCATTTATTCTGTTTAAACAGTCGGCGTCCGTAGAAATAAAGCCCCGTCGTATGTGTGTATAATATATTTTATTCTATTAATTTAGCGTGCGTGTTTTCAATTTATTTCCAAAAAAAAAAAAATAATAAAAATTAATCATTTCATACTGTATGGCACAATGCTCGCGTGTATTAAGTACTCGAAATGTCTCAAATGTCATTAATCACACAACAATATCATTTTTTTCACAAATAATTGCAACGGATTACAATAAAATTACAGTTTTACTTTGTTTTTCTCCGCATCGTGCGCCTATTTATAGTCTATATTCCCGTATAGTCTTGTATATTATTAAATTCCTCGTGACGCGACGTTTTGGGGTGCATTATTTATAACTGTATGTACCTACCTACTTTGTTATTACTTATTTATACTGATTGTTCATCAAATGTATTTATATTTATATATATATATATATATTGTTATTAGAATGCAATATTATATTAACACAACAACATCATATAAATATTCAAGGCGTAGAGTCATTACATAGGTATTGTTATTTGCATACTAATATCAAGTCCATAGAATGTACACAGGAATGTCGTGGTCGTAATTTACAGCGTTTTGAAGGCCGGATATATTTAAATTCGCAAACTCGATGAAAACTTTAGCTGTGAATACGTTTAGTACATTCAACTGACACTCGGCGGAGGTCATCTTTAAGTTGCGTGACTTATGAACTCAAATTTCCACTTTATATAAAACAAAAGTTTTGAATTACGCTGGCAACAAAAAAAAAAAAAAATAATACTGGAAACCACGTGGCCGTATAAAAATTAGAATTTCAATGGCTTGAATATAGTGGTGAAGGAAAAAAAAACTTGGTAAAAAATTACAGCAGATTTTTCCACGCTACAATTGTTCATCTGAACGTATGGCAGGATGACAAATCCACATACATTCAAACTTTTTCCAGTATATATTATATATAAATATAGTTTTTTCGGTACTTTTTGCAACCACCTTATAAGAAGAAGCGGCGTAGCGTAATCTCCTGTCGTCTATTTGAGGTCAATCCTCTTTTCTATGGGAGTGTATAAAATACGACACCATGAAAAAGTCTTTTCCATTTTATATACATAGATACACTGTCATAACACAACTTTATTTTATATTCAAACAATGTAATTTGTACAGAAAATTGACAATCTACCTATTGTCAAATTATAAAGTCGTGTAATAATGATTAAATAATGATATAAATCCAATATTGGAATATATTTTATTTTATTACATCAATTATAAACGTTTTATTAAATTTACTTGCCTTTTCAGAATTAAGAATTTTTGTTAAGCAGCATAGAAAAAGTAAAAACAAATTTATTATTATTTTCAATAAATCTTAATCGTGTTTTTTTGTTCTATTAACGTTTAAATTTTAGGATTCATGGCTTATTATTTATTTTGTGAGTTATTTTTGAAATAATCAAATGCTAACGTTAACGTTAAAATGTTAAATAATTAAATGCTATAATATCACTGTATGGTTATTTATGAAGTCTAAATAGTGTCTCAGATATTTATATTGTATTTATATAGTGCATATACTTTTAAGTTTTGAGTGGTTTGAGAGAATTCTAAAGAGAAATATAACGGTTTTTCAATGATGTGTTTTTTTTTATCGGATAACATTTTTTAGTACATAAAAAAACTCTAAAAGTTCCATGCAGTGTTTCCATATAGATTGAACATACAGGTGAAGTAGTGAACACAGATTGTAGTTGTAAAGAGGTAGTTATTCTCGAAAATCCGAGTAGTTTTTGTGGAAGCTGGCAAACAAAAGGTGAAAGCAAGCACCTTTTTTCAACATAACTCGGACCGTTTTGGGTAATCAAGCCATAATCTTTTTTTTTTTAAGTAATTTATTACAAGACAAACATTTCAAAAGTATACTTATAAAGATTTCATATTTTTTTTTTTTAATTACAAATATACAATAAATGTAACGGTTTTCTATAACATTATTGTACTGAGCTTAAAATATATTTACGAATAAGTTATAAGCTTATAATCTTAATTAAAACGTTGTGTCTACAAAATCTTAAATAGTTATATATATATATCGTTATAAATTAAAATATCTGACATGTGCATCATGGGTTATTAGTCATTACGAGTTAGATATCGCTTAATATACGGGATTATAGGAACACGTGAAGAAAAGTATGACTCTGTTCAAAATTAATGGGGATCAATATAAGGTTGACGTTATCACTTCTATTCGAAAAAGTATAAGCCTTTGAGAACATAGCTAATGGTAGATTATTTTAATACATTTTTAATGGCTCGTATTATTCTATTCAAGTTTATTCGTTTATTGTTCCTTGCATATTATGTATTTTATTTGTTTTTGAACGTGTAAAAACATTAAAAAGTTAGGTTTATAAATATATTTGGTATTATTCAAGAGTTTATCTTTAACAAAACTAATAACGAATACCTAGCACTTATATTGAGTTATACTTTCATATCTTTTATAAAAGAATATTGAAATTTTCAATTAAAATAAAATCAAACCAATGTTAAACTATTTATAACACTAATTAAAGTGAATTGATATATTTTCCTCGAAGACACATTAGACGTAAATGTTAAATAGGTTAGGTGATCACGGGTGTTTATATAAAACCATGTATTATAATTTATAAAATCGTATGATAACGATCAGAATTTGAGTTAGGTTCATTTTTCATTTTTCCGAAGAATATTTTCGAGTGATTCGGTCGGGTTTTTACTGAAATTCTTTTCAAAAGTGAAACATATGGACTGTTATGCATATTTTATACCTGCGTGTGTCATCTAACAGCGGTTGTTTGGAGTTCCCAAGACGATGGTGGACAGCATAATAATATTGTATAATATTATAGAAACCTCATGGGGATTTTTTGGTGTAGCAAATTATTTTTTCATCAACATAACGTGCACTGTCATCATATCCATGCATAATATTATACAAGGTGATTCACCAAGCATGTTCGTCCCTATTTTCTTTTTCAATAATGCTGCTTTTCAAAATCCGAGTTTTGAACTTTTCCAGTATTTTTAGGTATTGTCCATATATTTTTTAAATTTTGAGATTTTTTGCACTGCTTGAGGAGTTTCATGAGGAGATACAAGACTTCTGTTATTTAAATGATAGCTCCCCTTTTCTATTGTAAACTATTTAGTCTTTACGTTTTCTTAAAATATTGTAGTAATAAAATCAAAAGTTGAACGAATAGATTTTGAGTATTTAATTGTGTTTACAAATGATAATAGGTCATTTATAATGATCTGATAGGATAAAGTAATTTATACATTCTAGTCCTTAATAGTGAATTTTGAAAGTAAATTAATTTAAACATCTTTATAATTTATATTAATCTATCAACATTTCAAATGTATAAAAATGGTCCAAATATTTGTAATTAATAAATTAATAATAAATACTAGGTAAGTTGTAGATCGTTGAAGCAACACCTCTTCCAAAACAGCTAAAAAAATAATATTTTTCGCGTCCACGAGCAGACAACATGACAGATTAATAGGTACCTACTCTTCAGCAATAAAAATTAAATATACTATATAGTATATACGATGACGGCGGTGCCCTCCGTGACAAAATGGATTGTCGCAATAATTATAATAATAACATTTTAATCTGTGAGCGGTAGCCGTTAAATTATTCGCAGTGCCTCCTGGAGCAGGGAACCACGTGTTAAACGTCACTACCACTGCATCTGTGCTCCCCGTAAGTATAAATAGTTATAAACAGCCGAACAGTGAGATTACAGCATTCGGAACCAACCCCCTCCTGCACCCGGTCAATCCGAACCATTCAAGCCAAGCGTGTACACTGTTACCGACCTCTATACCCATTTTGAGCGACCGTTTGTTTTTATTTTTTATTATTATCATATTCTGCATCATATAAGCTTGGGGCTGTAAGTGTATAATTAAAAAAAAAAATCATTGTTATTTATTACGTAGGACGTATCGTCGTCGCAGTTGTCCGATATAACATTTTATTATTCTACTTTGTTTTATTTATTCGACATTCCAATCGATAAGTGCAGATGTTATATGGTATATTATTATAATATCATTCCCATACGACAATAATAATAATAATAATAATAATAATAATAATAATAATTGAACATTTTTATTATTTTTTACGTCTTAACAACACTCGCCATTCATGCATCTCCACGTTATCCGTGGGTCGCTTCGAATGCCATTTGTCAGTTCGGCTATATTCGATGTTTACGGAAGTTTAAGTTTGAATAGATAAACATACATTTTGTCTTATAATTTAAAATAAATAACGTTATTGCGTTATTTATTCCTGTGCTACTGATTACTATTTAGCGTACTAGTTATTAATAACACAGAAAGATAATGTTTTAATGGTTAATTATATAAATTTATATAAATTGTGTACCTACCTATATATATATAAATAAAAACACTCATGCGTGATCATACAGCTGACAATAAGTTTAAATAGTTACATAATATTATATCAGTGTTAAAAATAAGAACAATTTTTTAAGGTGTTAAACTGCAGGATAAAAATATGGTTTATGTGTCGAGTATAGGGTTGAGTGAGTCTCAATTCTGTTATCGCAAATCATGGATTGTTTCTGTACCTTTTAATATGTGTCGTATGAATAAATACCATACAATTATGAATATTTATAACTAATAGCTATTTATTATACTTCCCCACTAGATTGTTGTAATAATTGTATTGTCATAAAATAAAAGTTGCAGGAAATAAACAAAACGCGTGTCGCATATTTTATAAAACTACCCTTTCAGTTTATGTTGTACATATATGTATTAAAATACCTATTATATCACTGAACAAAAGCATATATTTTTTTATGTTATGTTATGTAATATTACTAATTAGTAATTACATACAAGTATAATACCAATCATGGACATGCCAAATTCAATAATTAATGCAAAATTAAAATATTGAATAATAAATGCAATACATTTCGCGTGAAAAACGATTTATTTTTAATGATGTATTTCTAAAACTAATTTTATTTTGTAAATTGGGTATTGTGTTTAATTGTGTTAAAAATATATACATTATATGCATAGGAATATTTTTCAAACAAATCAAATACAAATTAACTGAGAAAAAGAGTGCCTCATTTAATGTTAAGTATAATAAATTACACATCTGTGTATGGTTAATACTTTAACAATTTATTTACTCGATACAAAACATAATTATGCGAACTTTTTATTGTGTAGCCTACAAAATAATATGATAAATGAGTTTAGTTTCTGGTAAGTAACAATAATGTTATATTGTTTTATAACTGCGTAACTTTTTTGGGATATAATTAATCGTTCGAAAAGTGAATATATATTATAATTTCTATTGACACATGTATTTTAGTATGTACAAAACGACGATAAAAATTGTATTGATCGATAAAAAAAAATATCCAAATTCTATCCTGAGAGCCCGATGACACGTACGTTTCTTTGATAATTGTCTTCGTGATAAAAATATAATATTATTACCATAATTAATATCATTATTTTTATGAATCTAAGTGGCCATAAAATAAGGGCTTAAAACTCGCTTCTTTATTGCGATAGAACAAAAATAATGAGAGCTACGTAGTCAGTTTTTATTGTTACGCCTATATTTTCTCCGGAAAGTTTGCAGTAAAATAAATACACATAATTGACCAGTTAATCCGGTACGTTTAGGTACCAGTTATAAACCAGCTGTATTTTATATGTATATCATACAGATTACTATACAATGCGAAATAAGAATTTACGTTGTAACAAATACGTATATAGAAGTTACTACACTTAAGTTGTTTTTATATACACGCATATATATATGTATGTATTAAACAGTAGCGACTGACTAGTCATTAGACGAATGGGTGACGTTGGGAGACGTGAGGGTGAAAGTGGAATTTAATCATACGAAATTACAAAAGTTCAATTTCGTATAAACACGGTTCGTCTTAAGTATACAATATTCCGTATACAAATGCGCCAAGTTGCCGTTGAACTCGATTATTGCTTAAATACCTACTTTTGATAAGCGGCTGGAAAAGGCACAGGACCTATCATAACCAGATTAATCTGTTCCGACTTTATATAAAATAAATGTATGATACACACACACACACACACACACACACACATACGCATACGCATATTATTCGCGCATAAGACATCGCAGCGATGGTTTTACTTTACACTGTACATCATAAATATATAAATAATATACCGCGCGTTGTGCGCACGTTACTCCGAAATAATTCCCAACTATTCGTAAGACTATCGCCTTCTCGTACATTTAATACATTACGCTGCACGGATCAGAAAACAAAAATGAATCTCTGGAAAATAATATTTCGTCGTATTATATATTATAATATCTTAAAATATATGCACCACATAAGCTGTAGGGTATGATAATTTCTACGTAATGCTGACTACGTTTAAGATATGTCATCCGATTAAAATACACGATAAGCCCGAAACAACGTTTTATATAATATATAATAATATATATATACGTGTATAGACATATTATAACTACGTATATAACCATCATGGTGTAGTTGATATAATAATAATAATAATACGTAATAACGCGAATGAAAAATAAGAAAATTATAAGCTTTGTTCTCTTTCTCTATATGTGTAGCTGTATTGCACTATTACACATATTATATGGATTAAGTATAAGGCGCGTTGTCGAACGGTACAGTATTTTACTGAATATAATTAGAAAGTTTTGACGAATTTATATGATTATATAATAGATTAATAGTTACTATCAAATTAATTGTTAGGATACAACTATTTTATTACTACCATCGTGTAATATTATATACCTAGTAAGTAGTAGTCAATAGGCAATGATCCTTTTTTTTTAACTTATTACAAATTGGCCAAGTCAACAATTATATTTTAAAAAATAAAATTCCCACGTACCTATATATAAATCAAGGCTTTGATAAAACAACATTTTTGCAAAATAATGACCATAATTGTTTGCTATTTTTACCATAGCGATTCTTTAATACTTAAATACATTTGTTTTAAACTTTTAAAGAAAACCCATGTATAATCTATTGTATTTGAAAACAAAATATTATTTAAAAAAATAAAATAGTCATTAAGTATTCTGATATAAAAATAGAATATTTTAAAAGCATTTTGTTTTATTATAATTATTTATATTTAAATAAATTGCGTTTAACGAAATGAAATAAGTAGCCAGCAAAAATGTGCTATAGCTGCTATATTACTCCACTCGTCTAAAGCTTAAATGTTTATATTAATTACAATGATGTATTTATTTAACATCCTTCAGATATTAAAATAACTTAAAATCTAAAAAACAATATGAATATTACTAAAAAGATATGGTGTTATAAACTAAGTACTATATCGTTTTATTCTCAAAAACTGAATTATAAAATTAAAGTAGTTAAGTAGTCAATTATTAACTATATCATCCGTATAAACATGAAAATTGTATTTTAATTCAATATTATTAAAAACAGTTAGATTGACTAATATTCTAAGTATATTCCTACATGATATAGAACTTCAAACAATATATTACCTGGGTTCAAACGTTAATATTTTTTTTTGTTTCAAAACTTTCACACAAGTTTTTCCATAAAAAACTTTTTAGTCTATATATTCAAAAAATGTATTTTTGTTCAAAAACGTTACATTTATTTTTTTTAAATAATTGTATATAGTCTTATTTTGAAAGTATATCATATTGAAAAACAAAAGTTCACATTGACTAGTATTTCTGAAATATATTATCGTACCGATTATATCATTATAAAATATTGTATGACATAGAAGAAATGTATACTTTAAATGACAGAAAACATATTTTTATGGGTTTCTTCAATGTATATATAATTTTGAAACTGATATATTTCAAAATTAAAAGGATACAATTTCAAATAGTCAAAGTTTGTAAAAGTATCCATAATTATATTTTTATTTGATTTCAGGAATTAATAATCACGTAATATTCACTTTTTTATTTTTGAAAATTGTTATTTCATTCAACAGCTTAGAATAAATGAATAAGAATTATCAGGTAACTCAAGAAATTATAAATCATAAAAAAAAGTTTTCACAATAAACTCCAAAAAGTTTTTCTATTTATAGTATAAATATTAAATATATAATTAAAAAAAAAATAATAAACATGGCATAAGAACTGTATAATGACAACGACTTAAATAATATTTAGCTAGAGAATTAAAATAAATTAAATGTATTTAAATTAAAATTGTTTATATCTAAATGTAAATTGGTAAACATAAATAATGATATTGTAAATAAAACTAACGAGCTTAACGTATCTGAATCGACAATATACGTCATCGGGTAATGGGTAGCCCTATCTGCGGAATACTGTAATTAAGTAAGGATTTAAATATAAAAACGATTTTATAAAATAATCGCTATGAACGTGTTTCGAGGGCTAAGAATAATAATTTAATTCTATGCGCATAATTATTTTACAATACAATGTATAGATGTATAGCGTATATAATCGAATATAATACCTATACCGGACGGATTAACCGGATATACACAAAGACTAAAAGGGTGTACTATGCGAATACTTTAGTTTCTCCTAATAAACATGATATTTTTGGTTTTTTATTATCAGCGGTTCGGGCCGTTATATTATTATTATTATTATTATTATTATCAACACGTGCATAATATATATCGTTAGTTATTATGATGTGCCGAGTGTTGTGGTCGTTATCGAATCAGCAATAACTATACATAGTATATACATTATATACACACATAATGAACCTCGGTTGTAATTTTGAAAACAATTACCAGTACCTACAGAATGTTTCCCGATGTAAAATATTGTTCAACGACAAACGAATAAATAAATATAATATATTTTATTACCGCACATTATTTACCCGCGGCCATTAACATTGGCTTTCGACAATCAATATTCTTCGACGATATTCTCTTTCGGTAATTGCAATAATTATAATATATTATTGCTATTAAAACATGTTATACCTGTACTAATACTAAAAATTGTTTTATAGTGAGTAATGAAATTGTAATAATATCATGTCCGTATAGTTTTTTAATATTGAGATTATGCATTTATGTCCCTCGACTATAGCGATACTTAAATATTAACAAATCGATTCAAGTAGAATCCTTAAAGCATAAGGCTATATTACTTCGCTTATAAAATATACTCTTCGAAAAAAATAAAAATGTTTTAGTAAATTATTTGCATAAATCCGTATCTATTATGGTCATACGGCGTTTTAAACGTCGTGAAAAAGCCTAAAGGTTAAAAACAATATTGACTGATAATTTTGCTATAATAATATTATTATTATGCTCGTCACATACTCAATACTATTCTATTTGAGTATAAAGTCAAAATTCTGTGTTGCATTCGGAATTGCAAGAGTGTGTCTCCAGAGTACCTCATAAATTCTATTGGGATGTCTGAAATGCCACACAAGACGGAAATTCTTAAACATTCCGTTGCAATATCTATAACTGAGTTATCAAAAACAAATAGGTACAAAATAGAAATAATTCAACGCTAAGACTAAGTTTAATAATAATACTATGTAACTATCTCGTTCGAATAATGAAAGTATTCAGAATTGTTTTGCTGTCTTGCTATCGAAATATCTCTCATATCCACAAACGAAAAGGATGATCAGTTTTACAAAAATAACGTTTATATATAATTAAATACTCAATTTAATTAGATCTCAGTGACAAAACGTGTTAACAAAATATTCATCACTTATTGTTAATAAAATATCATGTATATGTAATGTGCCATTTAATTTAATTTAAATTATATTGTAAAAATAAAACTAATTCACGAAGAAACAATTAAATTTAATAAGTAAAAAAATAACCGCAACTAAAAACTAAAGGTCTCAGTAAACGATAATAATGGTGTGTATTGCCGATATAAAAAATTTGAAATCACGCTTGATATAAAATGTTTTCAAGACTATAGTCGTTCAACGGTTAGACAAACTATATTGAGAGACTGAAAAATTACCTTCCTTAAAAAATACCGTCCAGACTGAATTTCCGATTTTCAACTGCGTATTGTATAAAACTACTCGAGCACACCTTTTTTAGTTCTCTATGCGTGACCGATGTATACAGAAAAATATAATAATGGAAAGAAAAGTAACAAAAAGCTATATATAACAAAACCTATGCACTTTCGCTAGAAAAAAAATACTTCGTCTAATATTGTTTTTGTCTTGTCCGCCAATTATACACCCACTTCGCATTTGAATGCTGTAATAATTAATACAGACTACTGACTATAGCAAAAAGGTCTTTATGCATAATAAATACGAGTACATATAAATAAATTAAAAGAACAAAAATGTTCATTTAATTGCGTGTAAAAATCAAATTAATTGGTTTAATTTTTACATAAAATTATTCCTGCACTAAACGAAAACATTAGATACGTATTTATAATGTATATATATATATATATATATTTATACCTACCTATTTTATAATATGTTTTTTTTGTATATTAATTAATTAACATATGAATGGCGTTTTATCTTTTATATTTTCGTTGTATTCATAAAATATAATATTATACATAATTTGAGGATGTTTTAAATGGAAATTGTGTAATAATAGATAATGATGATTGTATAGAATTAGGATGCACAGCTCAATTAAATTTTGAATAAAGTTATAATTTTAGTAAATCTATTATTTTCTATAAAAATAATTATTTTATCGATGGTAAAAATAATATAATTTAAACCTTTTAATGTATTGACTTAATTTGGTATGAATTATACGATCAATAGTATCAATGATATAATAAATGTATACATTCATATTAGCTGCTTTAATTTTCAAATAGTTATACGTTATCTGGAATAATATAAATTTGCATAATTATTTTTGAGAATTAAACCAAAATGTAATCATTTATATTTGAATAATAAATTACAAACGTCATGATTAATGTATATAATAATATGAATAATAATAATCATAATCATAATTTGAATTAGTGAATAAGTAAGTAGGTACCCATACCGTGGTCGTTTGTAAAAAAAATAATAGGTACTATTATAGTAGTTATAGTATACACAGTGGTTTTTGCAAAGAAGTATTGTATTTTTAAAGGGTTTGAAATTTCAGACGACGATATCGGTCCTAGATTGTATATTATTATCTTCACCGTCAGACTCGTATTTGAACGTATTGTGGAGCCGTTTTTAGATCGGAAAGTCTAAAAACTATAAATGCTTGCGAGCCGGTAGATCCCTCGCACAAAGAACGCAATTGGTTGGGATGTCTGACGTTTTAGCGCAGTCACCAGTACGACGGTACGAATAGTACGACAATGACGGTTTGCCACTGTATTTGACGCACTACCGAGTTGCATGATAACAATAATAGACCTTTAGCATTCGTATTACTTCCAACAACTCGAGCATTGTGGCAATTTGTATACAATTGTACATAGACGTTCAAAATCATTTGTGTATAAAATTTGAAATTTTCAAAATTTCAAAATAGTTCAATAATCAAATTAATATTGTCGTTTATCCTAGTACTTTTCGGTAAACAACCAAAATCAATAAGTAGTAGACGGAAGTTAAAAATAATGATAATTTAAACATATAATATTCCTTAGACATCTACAATCAACTATAGGTACCTATAACTAATAAATACAAGTACCTACAATAAAGTGTTTCTCTTGGAAATTATTCAAAAATAAATTTATTAGTACGCTTTTAAAATGTATTATATAATTAGACGCAAACAATTGATTTTCAGAAGTATTAAAATATTATGATTTTATAAATAAAAATGTTACCTATAATTAAAAACTATTGTTCTTAAAAGTGTGTATAATTATTTATAATAATATGATGTTAAATCGTTCTTGCCGTAATATGCAATACATGAAATCGTTAAAATACAGCTGATGCTAGAATTGTAGAATTATTGTTAAGTGTAAACATGTATAATTATTTGGAATTTTTCGAAGTGTATCTCTATCAATTGATACAAACACGCGGATTGTATGAAATTTAAATAAGGCGTTTTCGTTTTTAAATTATCAAGTATCAACTAATTTTGAAAAATAAAATAAAATAAAAAAACAGTAGAAATACTACGATGGTGGAGAAACCTAAACAAGCCGTCCCAATTTAACATAATATTGCGAGACCATTTTTCGTACACAATGAATATTGCGATTTTTTATAGCTCTAAAATTAAAAATAAAATACAATATAGTGCACGGGTCATAATAACAAGATGAACGAAGCGAAACGAGTGGCCTCGGATTCTAAACCCGAATTCTGCGTATTACATGATTTTGTTTTGTTTTTTATCCATTTAAAATGAATAACAAAAATTCGAGATATAGTGCTGTTTGATACCAGACTTGTAAGAAACACCAATGCAATTAAATTGCATTTTCTTGAGAATTTTGCGATTTTTTTTTATATAACACATGCAACTGTAAAGGTATTCATCTGTTTCAATGTTTTTTTTAATGCAACACATTTTTTATGGAATTATAGCTGTGGCTAGGGGAAGGGGGATGAGTTAAAAGAAATATAAGTGCATGGAAACAAATTTCCAAGTAAAAACTAAATGTTACCGTTACACAGACAATGGGAAAGCGAATATCGATTTGCTGATTACAAAGAATTACGTGGAAATATGTGAACTATTTTTTTCATCGGCTGGGTTGTATTAAATTTTTTTTTTCATACACATGTTTATGGCGTTTTTATAAAAAAATTGACAACAAGTTAGTTGTTTAAAAATGTACAATACGTTTATAATGTCAATAATACAAATATTGGAGGAGATCAACAAGTCTCAGTTACCTAAATACCTAATATAAATAAATTGTCTTACGAATCAATTGTAAGCATTTAAGATTTAAAAATAAATTGTTTAATATGATCCATTAAATTAAATATGGTTATTGAATTTTCACAAATATTAATAAGTATTTTTAAAAAAAAATTCAAATAAAATTAAGAAATATTTAGTGTAAAATCAAACACATTTACAGGATTTCTATAAGTATGAAAAACATTTGTAATACATTTTTTTATTTTTTTTACACTTATAATTATTCAATCATAAGCATACAGGCATAGAATGAAAATATAAATTAGTTTTTTAACGTTGCCATTTTAATTCTGTTCGGACGTAATGCATTTATTTCACAAAAAGAAAATATTTCTTTTATTTACTGAAATAATACAAAGCAAACAATACAGCATATCTTTCCATTCCGGTGATATTTTTATTGTTATTATTATTTTTGAAATCGAATTACATATTATTGTATACGAAAATATATATGTGATATATATATATAAATTCAACATCCGCAATTTCACAATATAATCATAAGAATATAGATAAGTGATGTTCCTATTATTGTTTATCAGGAATAAAACTTTGAATACATAGATTATATATATATCAAACAAAGTTGATATAATAATAAATTAAATAAATGTATGGTAAATAATTATTAATCTGAAAATAGTTTTACTATAATTTGTATAATGTATTAAATATATTACTTGTATTCGAATCCTTCACACTCTCTACGGTAACTTCAAATCGTTACAAAAAATTACTAAAAACTATAAATACAATTTCTTACAATAGCTTGCATTTTCTTCGTACATTATTTTGCTATTTTAACATGTTTGGAATTTACTAATTATCAGAAAGTTGTCAATTATCATTAATACGGATAAGTGTTATATATAAACGCCTCTATAGGTATTGTTAAAAAATATGTGATTCATTTTGAAGTCCTGTGCGATACGTATATCTGTGTATGTGAAGAAGAGTCAGTACAACCGATTTAATTAGTTATAAATAAGTGTTGGAAGAACATATTTTTGAACAAAGATAAATCGCAGTATTTGAAAATTACAAAATATCCTCTGGGTATCCTATGGTGTTGAAACGGGTTTTATCCTTTTGCGGTATTTTAAGAGGCTTAAAGACCTTTCCACAAAACACCGCACTACAACTAGACATTACTAAAAATAAATCTCAAAATTGGTCCACAGCCATTTTGTAGACAGTCTGTTTTGAAATTTATACCGGTTTAAAAACAAATTAAATTTAGTTTCAAATAAATCGAAAGTTTCATTATTATTGTAGAATATCGTATATTATAGCAGTGTCATGTCGTTTACTCGTATGTGTACTTACAAATTAAAATAATACTACAGTATACGAGAAATAGAAGTAAGTTTATTTAAGTATTTTTATGAATTAATTCTTCATCGGATGGGCTTATCAATTTTTGCCGACAGAAAAATATTACTAAAATATGACAAGTAGATGTAAAAAAAATAATATACCGTAAAAAATAAATATATCTGGGATTAAAAGAACTTAATCTAATATTTTTTTTTAATTTAGGGCTTAAAATAAGCGGGAGAAAAATAATTTAAAAAAATATATGCAGGGGCAACGCCATACGATTCATACGAGACAGCTATGTCAAGTTGAATGTCAGAAATATCATCTATATACTAAATGATAAAACCAAAAATATTATACAAAATACATTGATACTTTACGCTAAATATTAGAATTAGACAACAAAATTTAACATGGATGTATTTTGTTCGTGCTAGTCGTAATATATATTTGGTTACTGTCATGGGAATTGTATTTAAATATTATATTAAAAATTTAAATATTAATTTGTATGTTTATTGATTTTTTTTTTATCATTGTAATTAGTAATGTCACCTAGAAAACGGTAGTAATTAGACCCAAAAGTATTGTCACCGAATAAATGATAAAAAAAAATACAGGTAAGAATAATCTGAACAGGGCAAAATAACCAAATTAGAAAAATGAATTGATAAACTAAACATATTATATTATATTGATATAAACCCAAAAATAATAATTGAAAAAATATATTTAGCATATTTAATAATTGATTTGATGAGTTTGGGGACTATTAATATTGCTATGAGTAATCTCAAATTCTACTGCTATAATTATTTACCATCGAACACTTAATCGACTTCTGATTGAAATGTTAGCTTTTAGTTCAACTATAGAATTGTTTGATTCGCTCGTTTTCTCTTTATGTTCTTGTTTTTGTTCCAATTGTTTTTCATTGTCATAAAAAGCTAGGTATTTGCTGTGGTTGATCTACGTCCCATTCTTGTCTATCATTACCGAAATCACCTGTTTTCACTATTACAATATATATATAGATCTAAATTCACTATAATATATATTTATTTAAACAACATACACGATTAATAAGTAATTTTTCGTATAAAAAATTGGTTAGCATAATAGAAAACTGAATTTCTATAAATACGTTTTGACGTTTCATATTTTTCTGAATCTTTCTCGAACATGCATTTAATGGTCGTATTGCTATTGATTAGTTTTTATCGTTGTCGAAAACCGCCAAAGTTGAGATACAACTCCCGGGGAGAAAATAGTGGAGGTACATCATTGGTGGAGCGAGCATAGCGCACACGTGCGACAACTCAAGTGTATTAAAAGTGTCGCATCGATACCCTGCATACCTTTTTTTTTTTTTCGAAAAGTGAAAAAAAAAATAAATCTCTTACTGTTACCCCGACGGAGGGAATGGCAGTTAACCAGAGCACTGAAAACTGTGTTAAAAAGTTTGCATATAATATAGCTTTACGGTCGCCATAGTGACGACAGTAAGTAAAACACGGCCGGGTATAGCAGGTAGGTACATAAGTTCACGAAAACAATAAAAGGGTCGTCGAATAACATTACGCGAACTTGTACATATATATTGTAGAAATCTAGACTTACTACAACGACATACACACACACTGCATCAACGCAGAGCGGATAAAACGGACTAGCCGATTCGTCGAAATATATATATAATATACCTAATTACAAATTTGTCTGAGACCGTAAATATTAAGACTCGAACAAAACGAAGAAAGGGAAAGAGCAATAAAAGACGCGATTATACCCAAACTATAGCTGCACACCTTTTGCTAACGGTTTTTACAACTTTCAAATTAAACTTCGTCTCTGCGATTACATTGCATGGTTGGCTTATTTATTAATAAAATAAAAAATAAAAACCCCGAAACTTTACTAAAGAAATACTCTTCCGCCTCTGAAAAACCAACTGTAAATTCAAGATTTCGAACCCCGTTCCCGCCGAAACTGAATAGCCGCCGACTGGCAAAAATGACAAGTGTACACTTTCGGCCCAGCCGAACGGTATAATTCCACTATGAGATGTCAACATCGTTCAAACTATTCGATTTTGCAATGGAAGTTTATTTGTAAACATAAACCTATTCAGACATAATCCCGTGTAATACGTATTATCGCCAAGATCAAGACGTTAAGTTAAAAATATTTACCGAAAAACATACATCATCGTAGGACTAAAATAATATATAAAATGATTGCTATATCACTAAATCGGAAATGGCCAATATATTATAATGTAATAATTACTATATGTCTATATGTATTATGTGATAGGTATACAACAAATTTTACACAGTACCTATCTATATTATATCAAACACGCATATTAATCATCAAACCACTTTAATTAAATTAAAATTAGTAGCTAAATATAATATAATTGTACTTTAAACGAAATATACATCATATTATTTGCATTTGTCAATAAACCGTTGATTAATTTTCATTTGATATGCCATGGAATTTTCTTGGTACCGTTGGTAAATACAATTCAGGTCATAGTTCAATGTAACATAAAAAAAAAAATACTGTTAATTTTAAAATAAAATATAAAAAGGCAAAAAGCAAACAAGTTGATTGATTGCGTTATAAAAATGTAGAAAAACATATATCGGAAGTACTGTTGACACATATCTGCATATTTATTATCATTACCTAATATAATTGATTAACGACAATATGACGTAATTGTAATATTTTTAAACATATAATTGTTTCATTGATATAATTTATATTTAATCCTACTCCATATTTCATGTCAGATAAATAATAATAATCTTAGTAAGTTGATTATATAATAATTATGATTATTTTGATAATAGTATGTTATATTTTGCATGCATTTTAATAATAAAAATTACAATAACACGGCGATATGGATAGGCGATGTTATTGGCGTTCGAATAAAATACTCAAATATTTTTTTATTCGCCTAAACAAATTCGTATTTGATTATTATTGTATCATTTTTTATACGAAATGTGTGGACTATGTCAAAATCTTAAAATTTCACACTATTAAATAAAGTACTTAAACATACTATAACTAAACTTTTCAATTTATTACTTACATTATAATATCAACAGACTTTTCACTTGCAAATTAGTTGCAATTTGTAATCAAATACAAAACAAATCCAATCCATGTAGTAATCTATACCTAGTTTTCATTCAACGGAAATGAAAGTTGTGTTTATCCACGGTCGGCTACCATAGGACGAAGTGAAATATAATTATTCGCCTCTGCAGGCCTTACTACTTTGACCATCAACGTGGAAACTAAAACTCCAACTTCTAAGTATAAAAATACACATTGATTTTAACCTCGTGATACGGAACTTCTGATGACCTGATCAACAAAATACCTCGAGAACAAATGTTCACTACCAGAATATAATTGCGGTACGCGTATACGTTTTCAATCACATCGAAGTGCCCGATAATGCACTTAAAAGTGCAATCTTGTTACTGGTTCACCGTTATACGTCTAAATAACCAATACCTACTGTGTATTGAGGTGTACGCTACTATCACGTTTTCTGAACAAACGTCGGACACCTACTAGTTTGATGAAAATCTGTCTGGACAAGGCTTTTTTCCGTATAGTCGCTATAGTACACCTTGTACTGACCATGACTTTTGACTCGGTGACATGTGCCTTTTACTAACTGATTTAGTCAAAAAATAGTATTTGTTTAGTTTGTTTAATTACTATAGATATGGTGTTTTTTGTTCTATAATTTATGAGATATCGAGCTAATCGAAAGAATAATAGCTGTGTCAAAACTATAAAAAAAAAAATCCCTCACACAGAAATTATGAAATCGATAAAGTTGAAAAAAACAATTCATCGACATCGTTGGATTTACGCGATTTCAATCTAAGCGCCGTGTTCGCCGGATCCGTCGAATCGAGTTTATAAGAGGATGGCGTTTAGTGCAGTATATTATATAACGTAATTATGTCGGACAAAGGACTGCTGCAGCAACTGCATATTGAACATAGAAATATATATATATATATATATATAAGAACATGGTACGTATGGGAGATTTTCGGGCTATAAGTTCCCATTAGCGGACACAATGTCACTGTAAATCAATCCGACGACCGTCCCCGAAATACCCCGTGCATGTACATATACATGTTCATGTACGGACATGTATATATATATTATGTGTGTGCGTGTAGGCTATACATGCGGTTTTTACCTCCCTCAGACCGAAAGACGCCTAACTAAATTGGTCGTGAAAGCCCGGCCTCCCCCACAATTATAAGGGGTGCTGAGGGAAAGGGGGGGAATCACTTTCTTTCCTATATCCCTCCGCTACCTCCACCGTGTATGCCGTTCGTCCTTCGCCCCGCACGGCAAACCGTTCCGGTAGCGAATTAATATTATAGAGGTGCGGACGGACGACCGAAGTCATTCCGCCTGTCGTTCGTGTGTCTCTTATCCCCGACTGATTTACACGTATTCGTGGGGTGGCGGCGCTCGTATTGCACGCCTAGTGAAAGTAATGGCGTTTTTCACTCACACGATACTAAAGGGAGGAGGGAAAACTACCACCGCGAAACGTTTGGAGCGGTTTTTTTTTTTTTTTTTTTATGTGCCATTATAATATTCGGTACGTGAGTATGCCGCGCCTGCATATTATTATATATGTGTGCGTATACGTAAAAAAGTCTATTTCCCGCGTATATTATATCGTCGCCACGTCCCTCATGTATATATTTATAGGTGGGCATACGTGTTGAATTATACACATATATTGTAATAGTCCACGAAACTGCCGAATAAAAAAATTGCGAAATATAAATAAAAAAATAAACGTCGACCGTATACCGTGAAATCGATATCGGGGAAAAAAAAACGATAAAACAGACCTCGTTCGTAGTACACCCCAATGGTGTGTATATACATAAAATGGCCAGGTATAATATGTACGTACACTACACGCATTACATGTGCACTGCTATGCGCGCGACGTTATCGCAAGCAGATATTGCGCGTGTGGCCGCGGCTGAAATGTGATTATACGACTGTGATAATATATTTTATAATATTATTGTGCGTTGTATCCGCGTGTAAATAAATAGTATTATGTCAACCAAAACCAAAAAAAAAAAAAAAACAAAAAACGCACAGCTGAAGAGAAGTGTCGTCATCGCGACTACCCCAAATCGATACGATGAAAAATATACACACGACGTTACGCATCGCATTATATTAATATATTTGTATAACGCCGCCGCGGTAACTGCGCGTCTGCTGCGGCGACCGAAATCTTTGTATTTTTATCGAAAAATTTACTTCCGCGCAATACACCGCCTTGTTGCGCCGCCGCCGTCGTATTTCCGCGGATTATAATAATAATAATATAAAAAAGCCGGTCGCATACCATGGTTCGTTTATCCCCGCGCGTATTAATTTTAACACTTTGAAAGTTTCCGACTAACCGGCGATTAAAACATCACCTCCGCTCGGAGATCGTTAAAACAAAAACCATTAAGTCGCAATACGGACTATAATATGTATGTCTGTGTGCAGTGTATATACATATATATTAGACAATTTCGTTTATCACGGGTATTATCGTCTAAATGAAACGTGCGCGAGAGGGTGTAAAACATTTTGGTACCATGAACGCGTTTAAAACCTACCCATTCCCTCCGTCTCGCGCGTATACCGCCAACCAGTAAAAAAAAAAAAAATAAATAACAATAAATGTTTGGTCATACCATATCGTTATGAAAACAGTTCCATAATTTACTATATTCGCCGAGCACATATCATATAATAATTAATAATTCACACGTCTAACGATATATTTATAACGGTTAAATCGATCGTACTTTATTTTATCAATATTTTGTCGGTCTCCGGTGCCTTCAAATTCAATTTTATTTCCTTCCGACGGATTTGGCAGCATTTTTTTTTTTTTTTTTTGTGCTAATTTTTATATCGCTTTCTCGACAATTATTTTTGATCCATCCGATGGTTAACACCGTTTTCCTTCTCGCTCTGGTGCACTTCCAATGGCCTTTATCGCGCGGCCCGTTGTGGTTTGTTTTATTCGACACTCCTATGATATTCTTGATATTCTATATCCTTTATGAAAATCTCATATTTATTTTAATTAACTCTTTGTGTCTTGATCTTTCAGTGTTGCATTTTTAATGGTTATACCTATACTGTTTGATGTACGTTTCCATTTTGATAATCGTCGTACGCTGGATCGAGCTGTTATCAAATATAATGATCAGTATCCGCGTTTGCACACCTTTACAACTTCTCACATTACGCATGCTGCTCGTGTGTTCTACTGATAATTACGTGGTCTATATCATTCTTGGTTACTCTGTTTGGAAGGATCTAGCTGCGTTTGTGTATATTCTTACATGGAAAATATATGTACTACTAATCACCAAATCTTTTGATGTTGACATGTTAATTAGTCACGTTCCATTATTGTTACTGACTTGAAAAAGACTGTCTCTGTCTATTTTCGATCTATAGACGTACTTTAAAATAATAACACATTATTACAATGCACAATATAGGTACAAAAATTACAATTAATATTATATGACAATATTATATATTTATAGTACACGTTACTGTGGTTCTATTGACGTTTAAAAAACTTAATCCTATTGACATTATGTAATTATTACATAGTAATTTTCCAGTTACCATTGAAACATAATGTCTATAGAAATATAAACCAAGAAATTGACTATTATCATTAATACTATCTACACATTTTTCGGCTTTTTTAATTGTAATTATTATTATTATTATCTGTATAATATATTATATTATGTATATTATTCACGTGTCATTGTTTCTAAACAAAACTTATACGGCATCACAAAACCTATTTTACAATAAATTTAAATATGAAATCAAAAGTAAAATCTAACCTCTGCAAGTTCATATCTTAAAGCATAACTTGGTGTTTTAATAATTGTACAATAGTTCGAAACATAACAAATAAAATAACTCTGTTGTATATTATAGGTATCGAGATATCGAGTGGGTCACTGTTACGGGTTCATTAAATTTTAATTTAATGAAAATATATAGTGAAACCTTTAAATACCGGACATTCCTTTTCACCAAAATTGCGTCCACTATTTGAAGATGTCCGCTATGTGTTTTTCTCGTTTATATACCTATATATAAAAATATTAGACAATTTTACTTTTGATCATTTTTCCCCAAATACCTACCAACAAGTTTATATTTTCTACCAGAAACGGCAAAAACCATGTTTATGAATTTTATCTCGCGCCAAAATATGATAACAGACAAAAAAACATACATATCACTGTAAAGTCAATACAATTCATCACTGTTTATTTTATTTGTAAAAATTAATAACGATGGTTTACCTAATTTTTATCTTGAAATATGGTGTCATTAATTTAACTGTTTTCCCGTATTAAATTATAAACATCTATTATTTATATAATATATTCGTAGAAAAATTTCAAAACTAAATTGTTAGTATGATTAGTTGTAGTCTATATTATACCAAAATCTCCAAGGTTATTGAGTTATTTATCAAATTTAATTCTTGAACTAGTATAACAAATCTCATATTTTAATATACTTATCAGTTATCATAATGCTGTTTTAAACAATTTGTTTTTATAATATATCGTTTTTTTTTATGTCAGCTACAAACACTTATAATGATATAATACTAAAAATTTAATTCGTCTTTTCTCCACTAATTTCTGTAGCCCATTCAGCGCCTTAGCTGCTGATACATTATTTCGCACAATATCTATCTATCTTCACTTTCCTTTAATTTCAATCCTTGTGCAAATTTTTCGAAATCTGATTTGACTATGCCCATCCACTTCTGTCTAGGACATCATCTTGGCCTTCTTCCATTCATAACACTTTCCATTACTTATTTTATTACATATTATTGGTTCTACATAATATATTACGCCCAGCCTATTATACAGTCTACTTTTTATAAATGACTTAATATCAAGCTGCACTATTATTTATATTATTCTGTACATCTGTACAACCAATTTTCCACGATAGTACTATAGTACAATAAATATTATGTCGCAATATATTTCTTTCAGTTATCAGCAGTTTCTCTTCGCCGCCATTAGTAACGGATCACGTTTCGCATCCGTAAGATAGGACTGGTCACAGATAGTTTGAATAAAGGGTTGATTTTGATATTGTAGATAGCAACTCTGATTTAAATAATTTTCCCAGCACAAAATAACCTTTATTAGCCACTAAAATGGTTAGCATTATCTCATTATGCTTGTTGTTTATATTAATTTCTAAATATTTAAAGTCAGTGAGCTCTTGCCTTTTAAACAGTGTAATTACCGACAACCGATTATACGTATAATTTACGGCTCTAGTTCGTCTGTCTATGATCATGTAATTGATTTTATCTTTAATAATCTCGTGTCCCGTAGGATTAGCTGCCGCAATAAAGTCTGCAATTTTAGTAATAACTTTTGCACATGAACTACCAATCGGCACGGTAGTATCGTTTTATTCCCAAGTATTTTTATTAATCGACGGACTGTCATACTAATTTTGTCATTATCTACAGATCTTCATTGAATATAGTTGGTGACAATGCATCGCCCTGCCTAAGCCCTGTTTTAACTTTAAAACGTTCCGATATTTTCTTTCCAAATTTAATTTTACATCCAGAATTACATTATTTTACAAGTAGAATTAATTTAGCTGGTACCTACTATTATTTAAGGGCGCCCCATAACTCTTTTATTATAATGCTGCTACCATAATTATGCTTGTTTGAAGCCAAACTTTTCCATTGCTTGTCTGATAGTAAATATGTGGTTCATTATCGATTTACCAATCCTGAAACCATATCATGTGATTTGTATATTTTTTTAGCCTGCGTAATATCAATTGAAATTTTTTAACATTTCAGAGACAAAGACATTTATTTTTTTACGTTTTTCACTTATAAGTATTGATACTCGCCTTCTACCGAAACACACATTAAATATTATATTATATAAAAATGATGGCTGATTTTCATCAAAATTACTCAACAACACTGTCAGTCTTACATGTCAATTTCTGAGTCACTAACACTATGATTCAATTATATATGCACATAAATAAAAATAAATATATTCAGTATGTCCTATGCATAACTTTTACTCGCTTTACTGCAGTAAGTGTGTATGATGTATAATATTACATTGACATATTATTTTATATTTAATAAATGCGATTTTAACGATTATTATATTTTCGTACCTTTAGAAAATATATTACAGTAATGTCGATTTTTAAAACCATTTGTCTGGAAAAAAAACTGAACACATTTTAACGTCTAGATAGCGATTTTATTTTTATTATTTTCCCAATAAATAATTCAAGGGATTTTAATAACAATAAAAAAAAAGGTGTAGTTAATAGGTACAACATAATAAAATAACGTCTGAACGGTCAGGCTCAACCTGCTATAATAATCGATGGGCAATTATTTACATGCATGCGATGAGG
The DNA here is from genome assembly GCA_020882235.1 of Schizaphis graminum. Classification (NCBI taxonomy): domain Eukaryota; kingdom Metazoa; phylum Arthropoda; class Insecta; order Hemiptera; family Aphididae; genus Schizaphis; species Schizaphis graminum. Next base: position 55,829,047 of record CM037032.1, read on the forward strand.
TTATTTTTAAACACATGGCACGTATATATTATACATATATAAATATACGTATGTAATACGTAAAGCAATCATATAGGATTACGCAAAGTCTAAACTTTACACATTTTTCATAATATTAACGGCGCAGTTTACTTAAAAAATTCAATTTACCGTGAAATTCAGGTCAATCGGTAAAACGATCAAACACATACGCACAGTATTATATCACGCGTATATGACGTAGGTGACAATAATGATTATAAATAAATATATAAATTGATTGTCTGGTGCTTGGTTTAACAATTATTATTCAAAACCAATGTTGTAACACTTGTAACTGAAAATAACGTTCGCAGAAAGATAGGTTCAACGTTGCTTTAATAATATATCAGATTTTAAAATTTTATATTTATTAGTCAATGGTCAATAGTTACACAAATTGTTCAGAGTTGCCTAGTTTTATAAATTTTTATGTTTCTCGACGTTAAACTAGGTCCACAAATACTTTTTATATACAAACATACGGAACTAGATTATACCCGAATTGATTGATTTAATTTTAACTCTGTAGAGTATTTTTATAATTATTATATTATTAAATCTTATTCGTAAATTATATTTACATTATATTCATTGATTGTACTGTTATTCTATTCTTCTCTTAATAATAAATTCACCTTTGTTATTATGCATATTATATTTAAAACTTGTACTGCACCGAAACTGCAGCTAACACATCATCAGCTGGTTAACAATTTAACATCATCAACAAATGCATCAACGAATTTAAAATCAATCATTAACTTATCATTCTACATGCAATTGCCCTGACTTTGTTATTAAACAAAATCCTACTACTCATCATTTTCACTCCCATAACATAACACACATCATATATTTCTTACATCCGTAATACATTTATGATTTATTTAATAACCGTAAACAAACTTGTTATAATGTGTAATATGTTGACACATTTTAATTTTAATAAAAAAAAAACCTTGTGTTAGGATTTAGCTTTTTTTTGTCAACAATAAATAAACAGTAAACGATTAATATACTACGCGCACATTATATTTTAACCATTACTGCTAAAGATTTTCTATTTAAAAATCAATGGAAGATCTGGATTACCACTCTCCTCAGTCCCCAAAGTTATGGCCTCGATCACAATATGCACACTGTGTGTAATGCACGACGTGATACACTGCAGATACGTATCGGCTGGACAGAATACATACAAACTCCTCACTAGTATAAAATATTATTTTCTCTCAATAGTATACAAACAATTTTAATACGAATATAAGAAATGAACATCGTGATCATATATTTGCAAGTGAATATAGTTTAATAGTTTACGGATTGTGAGAAGAACATCAACTGAATGTCCTGGAACAAACCCTTCATTCATATTTTTTATGAAACTGAACTGAAGTTACCTACTTTAAAACGACATAATACAACTTAGTGTTCGCGGATGAATTCAAAGTTCCCCGACCGGAACAAATTAATAAACATCGCGTTGTTACTTGTTTTACGTGTATGATAATATTATGTAAAATATAATATCCGCAGAAAGAACATTACTCCGGCACATTTTACGATCCGATTAAATGTCCCATCGTGGTCGTACTGCACTAGTTGGCGTCGTATATTATATTATACAAGTTTGTTTGTATGGAAATACGTTTAGGTATATATATATACATATAAAACATTTATTAGTGCGAATAAATGTACAAAATAAGAATTGTTCGTTCAAAAAAAAAAAAAAAAATCTAACGTCTTTGAAAGATGATATCATCCGGAGGGTAGTTTTATGATATTATTATTATTATAAAAAGTTAACTCTGAATGAAATGTATATCATATTTTTTGTATAATATTATTTATTTTTTACTGACAAATATTTTATTCGACTTTGTTATTGGCTTAAACGAACGTTTTCTCCTTCGTCGTCTTCGTCGTCTTCTTATTTTTAGAAAATCATTTTATACGCTAAAAGACGTGACACAACAATACAAGCGCACACGCACACACGAACTGATATTAAATTTATGCGGATTTTCGAACAAATGAAAACCACTTACAATATACGCGTATCGTATATTACAGTGTCATATCGTGTATCCGTGTGTATATGTGCGTGTGCGTGTGTGTTTAATATTTTATTCCCCATAAGGCCATAGCACAGACATTCAATTGTTGACTGTAGTTGTTATACCATCTGACAGCAAAAGTGGACGGGATGAGGTCTTGCCTTTGAAATGTCATTAAAAACAGATTACAAAAGCTCCGAGTTTTGGAGAACACGAGCAGTATCCGGATGCATTATTAGAAAGAAAAAAATGAGAGAGAGCGAGGAAGGGGGAGATAGATAGAGAGAGAGTTGGCGATCTCTCTAGGTCTCTCTTATAGCTCTTATATATGCTGTCCTGTACATTGGGGGCTATTATTATTATTATTATTATTATTATTATACACCCATGCACTAATAGCGGCGATGATGATAGTAATGATAATGATGTTGATGATGATGATACGATAAGGAGACGACAACGAGGGTAAAACTATTGGTTGGTTGGTTGGTGCGGTGGTAGTGGTAAAGCAACTATATAAATATATATGTATATATTACGTAAATAATATCCCCCTCTTCTGTTATTCTAAGGGTGTGTGTGTGTATATAAATATCTATATATATATATATATATATTATTGATGTCCAAAGTTGGCGTAACGAAATAGTCTCTGGGGAGTGGATGCTAAACGAGAGTAGAGGAAGTAAAGAGGTGTCCAAACTTCCACCGGAAACCCGCAGCCTGCACGGCAGTGTTCATTTATAACGCGCGCGTCTTATATATACATATAAACGCCGCCGACCGTATCACACACACACACATAAATATATATTATATAGCTTAGTGATATCCGTTGTCTGAGCGTGTTATTCGAGAAGGACATTTTAGCTCGGCTGCAAATAGGATTTTCCATTATATATATATATATATATGTATACTCCCGCAATTTATATAATATAATATGTTCGACGCGATCGCTAAAACACACCCTTTCTATACACCCGGTGTAACCTAAATACCTATATCTATCGCCGCCTCCGCGCTAGTTTCCGTATCCGCGTCGTGGACTCCATCGTAGACGTATTATATATACGTATGTACAAAGTGCACACAGTCGCAGTATTATAGGTTATAATTGGTATCGAATGTCAAACGTTCGCCGTTCGCCTTGATTTATGGTTTTATCGGGTTTACCGTGTGATTAATTAATCGATGGTTGTGCGTGTATATCACTACCACTAAACCCTTCCGTGACGGTTTGACTTTGGTTCTCTCCGTGGCCTATATTTTTTGATTTTTCGTACTATAGACACTTTCTTTTAAAAGCATATACGAACGCCGAGGAATGGGGAAGGCGTCGTTTTAACAGAAAAAATTGCCTCATATATATTTATTATATAGTTACCGTAGCCTTATTTAAATTTTTAAATAATTTAGATAAAATTACTCATAGATATTAAAATATATACAGCCATTTGAGCCATTAAATCATATAAAATGTATATTTACTGAATCTATATTATCATCATGTTGCAGTGAGACTGCGAGAGTGCATATGATTTAGAATTAAACCGTATCCTTTGGTTAGATTATTAGATGTTTGATATTTTGTACTGAAAGTGGAAGCTCTTTTACTGCTGTCACTAGAAAATCACGATTTTGGGCTTAAGCCAATTTTAAAATCTATTTTGCAAGACTAATATTACAAAATATATTAATGTTTAACACTTTTAATTTTGTATTTATTTTTGTGAATATTGTGATTTAGATAAAATTTGACACAAACCGTATATTTAAACGAAAAGATGCACATTTCATTAACCCATCATACCGACTAAACTACTGTGATAATTTAAATATCTATACATAATATTTGTTGTCTGTGACATGTGTATAATGTAGTCCAAACATAATTCACCTTACCTAATTTTAAAAATATTTTCTTATTCTGTAATTTTTTTCTAATACAAATGTCTAATGATATTTCATTGATAAACTATCATCAGTTTTATTCTATCCAAATATAAACTACGTACTAATGTACTTGGTGCATATTTCAATCTACATATCTTTGAATACCGATAATCCCGTGCATATATATAAACCACACACGGCATTTTATTATTTGTGGCCACCGACAGCACACTATTTGAATTTTATTGACAACACAAACTTATCACTCTTATCATTCTATAATATTAATATCCTCGTTGAATAAATGGATTTTAAATAAATAGCGATGATAATTAAAACAACCAACACAGGCCGATTATTGCAATCAAAATATTCAATACAAATAAAATTGTATTCAATTTATAGTAAAGCAAACAACAAAACTTCAGATGTAAAACGATAATTATTATTATCTACACAGCAGTCTAGCAAAATATAATAGGGAGTAGGTACTTTAGCTATTTTATCCCAGAACTTCAAATCTCACCAAAAGCCTGACACATTATTTTCATTATCGAATTTGAAGTTATCAGACAAAACAATAGTGCAAACTAATTAATAATTATACAAAAGTCAAATAAATAAACGTATCACATAATTTCCCTTCTATAATTTTTGTATGAGGAACATGGGATTTTTCTGAATTATACACAAACCTAATTTTTAGGAAACATAAAAATTCCAATTCTGAAAAAAATAAAGTTTTCAAAATATTATTCAATATTACATAATAAACAAATTCCCACCATTCTTATCTAATCACAACCTTCACACTGATTTGCATCTAAAAGCTGTTCAGGAATATAAACAAAATACTACTACAAGAGATTCAACGCACGAATTGGCACTCAAACTAAACCCTTAATGCACGACTTATCAACCAACGTAATTCCTGGTAATCCTCAAAGTCGTCTTAAGCAAAAATAATGTAAAGATATTTTAAACCAAGAATTATTATTAATAAAAATCAACTAATATAAAGTTTCATAATAATTGGGTGGCTTTTTCGGAAAGCATTTGTCATATTATTATACATTTGTATTGTATAATATGATATAGATTAGACATTTTAAAAAATATTTGTATGATTTGATAAAAACAGCTAATAAGAATATTAATTGTTTTCTGGCGTGTACAAAAAATTATAAAATATCTTTACAGTTAAATGAGACTAAATAGTTGTATTAGCCAGTGCTCAAATTTGGAAAAATTAAATAGAGGAGTTCAATCCAATAGTTATAAACTGCGTTCCAAGTGTACAATTACTTAACATAAGCCCGTGAAGGGCTTTCTCACTTATATTTTGAATATCACTTTTTAGCTATACAGATATTTAAATTTCAAATATAACTTTTTTTAATAGTAATATCTACGTTCTACATATTACAGTAGAAAATAAAAAAATAATAATAAACATACATAATTTATTCAATATACTAAATACACAACAAAATTAATAATTATTGGTTTTGATATTAAAAATCGTGAAATTCATTATATAATATTGACGTAAATTGAAATACACATTATAATACAAATTATTTTGGACATAATTTTGTGCCTAACCACTGAAAAATATAATTGAGATACGCAAAAAAAAAAGAGAATAGTATAGGAGCTCGCCCTCACCACCACCACCACCAATTCGAGCACTGGTATTAACTAAGGGTTAAATTAATAAATAATATCATGAACTACGATAACCACGATGGAACTTTCATGAATACCGTGATAACTAATAATTGTTATTAGGCGGCCTTTTATATTCATAAGATTTCTGTTTTTTTGTTAATTCCATCAGAAAGTATTCGAAAATTAAAACGCATTAGACTTTCAATTTCTGGTTCACTTCAACTGTTATTATAAGTGTCATTTTTTTAACTATTCAAAACGCCGTTTGTGTTTGACAATGGTTATAATCCCACTCAAGATGAATATTTACTTTAATAAAATATCCAATAGTTTCTACAATCACAAATCATGATTTAAAAAATAAATATTATATATATAAAAAAAATACGGTTTTAGGGTATGGATGACCCACATACTTAAAATAGTTCTATTAAACTTGAAAGAGCCTATTGCAAATTCTTGAGGTATGCAAGATTTATTTTGGGCATTTAATGTTCCCCTTGTGATTACACCCTACTCTTAAATATACTTGGCCTAGACTCTTTAGACCGTAGATGGTTACAGGACAAAACTTTTCTAAGTGGTCTTCTATCTAACGCGATATACTGTCCTGTTATCTAATCACTCATTATCTTTCGAATTTCTCAATATTCTACTTACGTATTTTCATATATTTTATCAATTCAAAAGTAATTATAACATAAAAACAAGTCAATAGTTCATAATGTCGTTCACCAATGAAAACCCCTCTTTTTTATTTAACTATTTTTAATTACCCTATATTTTTATATTATTTTTATCGTTATTATTATTATTATAACTGTAATATAGTGTGTGTGTGTGTGTGTATTATATCCTATGCATCTTATTGTATCCAAAGGACACCGCCCGTTAATAATTTGAAAATAAATAAATATAATAGTTACTCGGCATATATAATTAAATAGATAAGTAAGGTAACTGTTTTGTTTTGTATTTCGCCATACTGATATTATGTATTATTGTATATCATTTTCACAATTAGTTATTAATTCTCGTCATTGTTGTGTATAATGCACTGAATGTATGCAAGTGGAAGTGGTCCTTTATCCAGTAGACACGTAGCATTATTTATACTTAATAAACGCTGCAGAGTTGAGCAAAACGCCGAATAATAATTATAACTTTTAGCGGGCGAAAAAAGCTGATAATAATAATTTTTAACTAAAAATAAATAACCAACGATTTACATATTAAAAGGATTCACGATGATATGACATTTTCTATTAGTGTGGAATAATGAAGTGCGCCGCAGCGATTGTGTATATATACAAACTTCTGTATAATATATACACGCAAAACCAGGAACGGACGTATAGATTATTTATATATATGTGTGTATTTTTTTTTCGCGATTGTGTGTGTACGCGTGTGTATATACGTATATAATAATATACAGTCGAGAAATTATGATAATTTATACCATTTTTAGTCGGCCGAAATTTTGCGGGTAAAAACTATGTATACACAGCGGCGCGGCGGCGTCGAGTCGGTGGTGTATAGTTTTTCAGCCGCCATCGCAGTAATCGTCTCGCCGAAATGGATTGATGAAAAATGTTGATTTCGCAACGTCGTTTTTCAGAGTCATGCACCGTGTACATGTATAATATATTATAATATATATATATATTATATATATACACGTATATATAAATAATATTATTATGCTGCAGGCACGCACTGCTGCTTGTTACTCGATGCGTGGTAATATTTTGTAATAATAATATTATATTATATACATGTCCGTTTGCGTATATTATACACACACACACACAACACGGATGACGAGACGTTAAACAGTAATAATCATAAAAAATCACGCGTATTATTATAATAAAAAAATACAACTGCCTCGTCGTCCGCGGCCAGGTATGAAATAATATCGCGGGTGCCGCGGCAGAGTATGATAATATAGTCACAACGACGCGGCATTATTATACCTGTACCTGTGTATAAAACAGCGCTTTTATAGTTATATAGATATGTATTATTTAAAAAATCGTTCCCCAGTGCGATATTTGCTTATCGTGCAGTATATGCGCGCGAGACATTATACATATGATGATTACGCACGATGGTTTATAACTTAATGTTATACTGCTTATTATCACTATTAACATCGACCATCGTCTACGTGTATAGTAATATGCTAGGGGTTTTTATTTCGTTAAATAATGATTCGCATTAGCGTGTAGAGCGTGTCTTGAGAACATGACGAAATTGTGGTGATTAAGTGGCCGGCAGTAGCTCTCTTGTGTAGACTACAGAGAAAGGGAAAGCGACCCGTATATTATATTGTAAACGCGATATAATGCACTGCGAGAGATACACCGCAAGTGACACACGCCCCCGCACCGTCACCCGAAGTTGGGCTTTCCTCGAGCCTCCCGCGTGCAGCGGTTGCAGCGATAACGCGGTACTACGGTATATGGTAGGTACACGGTAATATTATGATATGAATTACATCAATTTGGCCCTTATGGCCGGAATACTAGGTATGAGAAAATTTCTCCACGCGCGAGAGGTGTCACGGGGACGAATGCATTGCGCCGCAATGGCAGTTGTATGGGAACGGAACGACAGAAGACAGTGGGAAAAGAGAGATTTTAAGGGTCGTGATAAAACAAAAATAATTTACTCTCGGCAAAGCACAGCATCGTACCACCGTAAGTGCTGTACACACATAGATATACTCTCGGAGTACACGCTCTGGGTGTGTGTGTGTGTGTGTGATCTTGTGTGCGCGTATTGGTAACGGTGTGCGTATTATTGTATATAATATATAAACGCGCGCGCGAAATCCCTCCCCGGGACGGCGGTGGCGGCAACCCTCTTCGCGACCCGTTGATTTATAGCATACTTACATTCCTTCTCCGCCACCGCCGGAAACCCGTATACCGATGGTTAAAATGTTGTTGATCATTTCCCGGAAACCCGGGCGCAGAAAACGACGTAATTAAATGGGGGTACGCGACCCTCCCCTTCACATCATCCCCTCGAGGAGCGTCACGTGTTTTTATATCACCACTGACGCCCGACGCTGCGACGTTCTTAAAATATTACACGTGGCGCACGCATACCGTACTGCCCCGTGGTATGTACACCCATTTTATTATTTTGCCATCATTAATGATGACATTCACTGTATTATATTATAAAGCCGTTGTCGTCTATTGTTGATCAAGATTTAGGGCAGTTATTGGCAACAGGTAACGTAGTCGAACAAATTACCTACGTCATTGACGTGTCTCGTCAACTATGGGCAATGTTTGAACTAGATAAAAGTATACAACTACTATACACAGAATGGCAGGCAGAATTTTTATAGGTGTAATGTGTTTCTATATGCGCAGCACTATATTATACTAAATTATATAAATACAAGCCGTAAATAGATTATTTAAAAAAAAATAATGATTTAATATTTGAACAGTTTAAAAGTCAAGAAGTCTATGGCAGAACAACATAAGTGGCTAAAAATGATCGATATGTTTCGAAGTACGATGTATTAGTACGCGTCTAATGATAAAAATAATAATAGTGCCTATATGCTTTCGATTACCACCGGCAACTTTCTGAGAAGTTATCTTAAATTTTAACGTCTAAAGTTTGCGATACAGTAGTCATCTGATAATGAAACTGTCCTGTCCCACGACGCAATAAACATGGTCGACGACGATTTTTAATCGAATTTCAGACTTTGATTTTAAACGTACAGTAATACGGTTTCGTCTGCAATAGCCGCGTGCCATCTGCGCAACTACTAACTGGGACACGGCACATCACACACACATATAATATTTTTCATATAAATACGTTTTATGAAATGCATACGTTAAACTTACGTATGACGGAGAATTATAGGTGCAATCAGAACATTCGTCAACGCACATGCGCGCAATAGCCGAAACATCACTGTCTGACAGGAATGTGCAGAATAAAAAAAATCAGCGTACCTGACCACGAAGAACGACGAGGCTACGTCAAAACAGGCGATCCGCTAACCTGACCCGCAAACTTTGGTGGAATAACGATTTCAATGATAACGTATACACATATTGAGACTGTACAGACACGACCAGTTCACATGTAATGTAATATACCCCTGACGCCACCGTTGTCACACGGGTCAATGGTTTTAAAACGATACGTCGAATGAAGTTCTATGTGCAATATTCCATTTGTTTATATTAGATAAAAAAAAAACCCCTAAGAAACAATTGATAACGACGATAATCACGATAAGATACCCCAGCTCGTCGAAAATAATATTTTATTATTATTTACCGAATTCTTTTCCCTCGGCGGTTCGTATTATACATTATGGTATAATAATATATAGTATATTATATAATACGACGGAGGTGTATAAAATACGCGTTTAAAAAGTATATATTATGGTCGCGAAGGCGATGCGACGAGAAAACTCGGCACCCGTCCCGGTAAGTGTACGTATATATTATATTATGCGCTTGTATATATATAAGTACGAATAATAATATAAACATAAGTATCTGAGTATCTCTTTCTCTCTCCGCATTATACGTATTATATTATATGCGACTCTGCGAAATTCCAAAATGTTTAAACAAAAAGCCGATTCGAATATCAATATAATATATTATTATACAGTGCGCATACATCCGGGGTAGATGTATTATGCAAAAAAACTTGTAACTGTATTGTTTTTTTTTTATTATTATTATTCGTCAATCGGGCGATTAATGTTTTTTAATGTTCGGTATAAATAAATGTATATATATGGCGGAGGCGCGGCGCCACGGATTTGTCTTGATTATTAAAACAAATTGTTACATTTGCGTTGAATAATGTATGTATTATGTATACCACTTTTCATTTCTCCTTTATAAATGACTGTGACTATATTATTATATTATTTATAAATAAATAAGTATAATATATTATTATAAAGGACACGTGTAATACCGCTACACGTACGATAACACACGCGTGGTGTTGTGGCAAAGACGCCTATAATATATTTATGCAACAAACAGTTTCAGACATTTCAGTAGATTTAAAATAAATAGTTTTGACAATAATGTTCCTTTTGGTTGACAAATGATTTATTTTATTCCCATCTCGTGTACCATGACGGTACAGTTGCGCGAGCACGATCGGCTAACATAAAAAAGAAAAAAAATCGTTTTTCAAATACTATTTTAAAAATCTTTGTATACACATTTAATCACATTTGCAATAAAGTAAACCGTTGAAAATGCATTTTAAATATTAAGTGGATTTCAGTCAAACGGTGTTGTAGCCGTTTTCTTCCTCGACGCATATTAAATAAAATATTTTATTATATACCGTTTTGGGTAAATGCGGTCACGTGCGAAATTATGGAAAATTGCGAAAAGCGCTTCTCCCTGATCGGCGGTTGGGCATTGTTAAAAATTTAAAACACAAGACAATATAATAATACACTAATATTAATGTTATAAAATAATCATTATTAATGATTATAATAATATTGTGTATGCGTAACGATTTACGACAGGGTTTTGTAACGTTCAAGTCGTTTAAGTCGTGTACATAATTACATCGTTCATTTATTTGTACAAAATCACTAACCGGCATGGCGCTATCCAGGGCTATTGTTCAAAAATATAATATATTAATAAAAATATTATGTAGGTATATAAACAACCGAATGTACGGATAAGAATAATCTTTATTCTTCAGCACTTATGTTCCATCGAAGATAAAGATAGACCTAACCTGAAACACTAGAATAAACCTTCGCAGTGTTGGCTCTAAGTCCTTAAATAGGAGAGGATTACTTTATAATATTGTCATGTATTTCGTATTTGTATATTATGATTTCTATGAAAATAAATTTGAGTCTAATAGTCTTGTATGATACTTACGTAGAAATATTATGTAGGTACTGCAATATTGTACTGACGCTTATACAGTATATTATGTACACCAATAATCAACATAATACCTAAACCAAAATACACTCGGTCTAATCTAATATTATAGTATATACCTACTTAAATATTAAATTACCATATGAAAAATAATAATTATAGTGCCGTGGTCATATTATTTAGTTTTATAGTAGTTGCGTAACAAGGAGAGGGAAGGATTAAAAAAAAAAAATTTTTACCAAAATTGTAGATTGTAATTTATTACTGGTTGCAGTTTTTATATTTATTATATTTTAATAATAATTATACATTTTATCTTAATCAATTATGTGAAATTAGTGTTTATTTAACGGTTATTACTATAACTGAAGCGAAAATAATAGTTTTATAAAAAATGTATATATATATAGAACACTTCAACTTTTCAAATTCATAAAGTCGTTATCAAGTATTATCAGAGAAAAATCTCTGGATTATTTTGGATAATATAAATCAAGTAAACTTTATATACTGTTTTAAGAAATGAAAATAAAATTAAGAATAGAGATTATCTTTTATACTCTTAACTTTTAAGTCACTAAAGTTCTTAGTTGTGTTTCGTGTCGACTGTTTGGTGAAGTATTTATTATTTCAAAAACTGGATTTTATTGTTGAAAGAATCTACAATGAAGCTATCCCTTAACACGAAAATTCAAGTATTCGAAGATCTGACGTCTTATAAAAGACCAAATTGTTATTATTTTAATTATTATTTTTTTTAAATTGAGGTTTTTTTTTACCTAAGGCCTTAGGGTACAAAATATTTAAATTCGACCTGAATAGTAGCCAAAAATTCTTCGTAGGAAAAATACATCATTTGTCAGTTTGTTAATATTTTTAGAAGTAAATTACTAAAATGTCACGTAGAAATGCTTCAAATGAATTGTATATGATTAGTAGAGCACAGCTATATTATTATTTTTAATTGCCTTTCCAAAATATTTTGTTTGAAGCACCTCTCGATTTTATTCAACGATTTCAACGCACTATTCGTTTACATAAACTACATCAATATTTGATGGCTTGTGTATTGAGATCAACAACATTTTCAGAGTGATTAGCACTATGATTTATTAGTATAGGTACACATATTTCCACGTAGGTATACCAAATTATAGACAAGTATTACCACAAAACATAGTATATCGTCGTATTACTCGTTTTAGAATACCTACGATGATTAGTACGCCGTTCTACGAATGTTCCTGGAAAATTTTAGTTTTCAAAACTATAAATACCTACTACATAATAGATATGTTAATTATTATTACGTGAAACTCATTTTGCGAGATGAAATGGCTCTCATGAAGAGGAAGAGAGAGAACCGTATTTTGCATAATATATTACATCGAGTAAAACTTTTCGAACCGATTGAGTGGATTCAATAGAAGTAAATGCGACAAAAATCCATCCACCGTCAGGCTTATAGCAATACGCGCAGTATGATTTTTGACCTAAAGTCCGATGGCAGGACGACGATCGAAGAAATTTCGAACACGATCGTATTAATCAATGCAAATGTATATTAGTAACAAAGAGAAAACCCGCGAAAAAACAGCGCGGTAAAAATATATGAACACAATTATATGAAAATATGAATACACGTATTTATTATTTTTACTAACGCACTGTATGCATAAGTACACACTACACATGCATACAGCGAAATTAAGGATTGTTGTGAGAGTGAGAGAGACGAGTGGTCAGGAGAGTATAAATGCAGACGACGGAAGATGTATGTTATTGTATGTAGGTACATTATCAAATGATAAATCACAAATAAACATAATATATTTTACTATTTCAGAACTCCGCCGAAAGCGACACTCGGGGGAGGGTTTTATGTCTTTTTATTTAACTGGAAACCGCAAATTAGTGTTTTATATGTATTATACGCGTGCGTATTGTTTGCGAAACGTCTGCAGTATGTTATATATATAACTGCTATAAGGCACGTCGGTGTAAACCGTCGACAGTATAATAATGTTATAATAATCATAATAATAAAAGTGTGTTTACAATAACGGCGTGCTCTGTAAACGAATACATAAACGTCGGCGACGATGGTAACGAGTTAAAAGCACGCGATCTCCGACGAATAAGGCATTAAGGCGGAAGTGATAATAATAACGACATCATAATAATGTAATGATTTCTAGCGTGATACGATACGAACAAAACAAGTCGTCCGGGTGATAGACGAGCAATGATAATTGTTATACTATATTATATATTATACGTATGCTGTAATGATGTATAGCTGCAACCTTCTAGACGAAAATACATTTGACTTCATAGTTTCGCTTTAAACATCGCCCGTTCACCACCGCTACAGAATTTCACACGCATTATATAAAAAAAATTATAATTTTAACTATTGTTATCATGATACAGACGATTAGTCGTTGTACTTGATGACGAACGTTATTATTACCTAAGTCGTTGGGTTGCCGTAATAAAAATATATGCCAATAATAATATATTCAGCAACTATTAAACTCAGCACCAAAATCGAGAAGCGATGAGCATAAAATATGACTGCTATTTTTGTTGCGAATAAAGAGCGCTCGAATTTCAGATCGCTTACAATCGTAAACTTTTAAACATAAAAATTGTTGATAATATTATGATCATGAAGTTGTATTTCATAATTTATTGTTTATGGCGTACACAAACTGCAGTATCTATCATAAATGTGACGTATCTATGAAATATCAAGATTTTTATTGTATTTCGACCAAGTCATGATGATCGAGTGTTACGCAACAATTATGATAACTCGTATTAACTGTTCAAATTGTTCAATCAACTTAATTTAATCAAATTGTTGAAATCAACTATTTATTTATACTTTGTATAAAATAGAGTGATTATTTGAGTAATGACAAATATGTGTTTTTATTTTGTATTGAAATTCATGAATATGCTGTACAGAACTATAAATACTTATTAATTTATTATTATATTATGTTCAAAATCCCATATATACTTAAAAAAATATTGCATTTATCCAAATTCTGAATTTCGAATTTTTAAGTATATCTACATATATTTAAACATAATATTTTCAAATATATATAGGATTTGTCATTTAATTTGAGGAATGTCTTGTGATGATAAATACACTAGTTACCAAGTTGTATATCGCTATTTTTGCCTATAAATTGTTACAATTTACAAACTCATTGCACATAATTGTTTTGAAAATATGATGAATCTAAATCAAAATTTGAATGAGTAATTTTTGTTTTTCTTTTACTAAAAATTCTAGTTTGTTATAATTGTACTTATAAATATGAAAAAAAAACATGTAATATTTAATCTTGTACTTACGTATTAGTTATAAATTAGATATTTTAATCAGTTTTCACAAATTAATGAATATTTATATTAAAATAATATTAATGATTTCAATTTAATTATGTCAAACCCTAATTATAATTATTGTTTAGATACTTTTTTTAACTTACTATTAAATAGATACACTCATATCCTTAGTACAGACAAATTAATAATTTTTTTAAATTTGTTGATTTAATTAACCAATATGTTTATTTTGATGGTATACTAACAATTGATTGTGCAAAATATTCACAGATATTCAAAAAAAAAATTTTCTGGCCACAGAACACTCACAAACTTCAAAAATATTAGTCCAAAAATCCAAATAGTATATCTTGTTTTACGTTGGTTTTTCAATTATTACTCAATATTAACGATTCACAAACATAATATATAAGTACTTTCACTGGTTCGACTTGTGAGCATTTTCACCATATTATACTTAAGACGCATGCAATTGTAACATTTAAATCTTTTAAAATAACAAGCCTACGTAAATCGTTGTACCAGGTAGTTTTTTCTCATATGCATATTACATACATAAACGTTAATGATTTATTTTCTTTTTTCACTTTTTAACACAATATTAAGTATATTATTATTTTTTATTTCCCTCGATATCGACGATTATTGAGGTTCTCTATTGACTATTAAGTATTAAATATTAATACACACATTACGTTTTGTGTAGAGTTTAAGACCTACATAATTATATTATATTATACGCGGACAACGAAAATGGAATGATTTATGGGGTGAAGGGCCGTGGCAAAAGGAGCCGATAAATCATAATATTATATATACATGCGCAACGATAAAGTCCTGCAGCGAAGATGTCATAGCAAAGTGTCCTATAGTGAAAAAAAATATTATATGAAGCGAACAGCATTCATCTGGATGTGATGGTGGAAAAGGCATGGAGTGAAAAAAGCCGGGGATGATAATAATTTTGAAGATTCGATTAGTTTCTTGTTGTAAATATATTACGATTATAAATATCTTCCAACATGATAGTTTATAATTATATTAAAGGGATTAATTCACCCATCATGTTCATTTCGAATTTATCGATGGCAACCGACTTTTTATAACATTTTTATACCAACTTTCTCTTTATAATATCATTACTAATACTAATGTATAAGTTTACATCAGTACAATAATATTAAATAAATGTAATATAATATATGTATTAAAATTTTTGCAAGTAAATTAATATCAAATAAGTAGCGATATAAACTTAGTCATGAAGTCATGTAGTTATTATAGAAGTTCTTTGTGGCTTATTTCATACAAGAATTAGAGGCCAATCGAACGTGTGATTAATGATTAGAAGGGATATATAGCTAGGTTTTCTTAATATCTTCCTAACGTTTACACACTAAAAGAATACGAGTTTCAAACATATTAAGTTAAAATAAATGTATTACACACAAAGTATAATTACTAATTAAAAAAATAGTTACCTACAAAATAAGATAGATCATTTAATTAAATTAGATGTTTCGTCTGAGTACTGGAGTTTTAAATTATAATTCTGTAACCTGATTGTCCTGGTTGTATAATTAGAATTAATATCAGATTCGTTATAAATTCTCCAGAACTATGATTGTTGTTCAGTCGTTCGGTGTTCTTAAAAGATTCGTTAATAATTTTGAAAATGTTCGCATTTATTATACCTTCGGACCTTCCTAATAATATAATATATTGCGTATAATCAGCTACAGTCGTTTGGACGATTTATATCAATACGACAATACCATATTATTACGTTATTACCATCATATATAGCACACGTTTTGTATTAAAGCAATTTATTACCTATTTAATATGTGTATGTATATCTGTGTGCGCGAATGTATACGATCGCCACCGCCTAAACACGTGAGTTAATTTAACACAAAAACTCTCGAGTCTCGACGCGACCCCCCGAGGGTAATCAAGTATTTTATTGAGTTTAAATGTTTTATGTGCTACGCGTCGCACTGCAGCGACTGTGCCACACGTAATAAAGTCGTTTATCGTCAGAGTAGTCGATATATTATATATATAACATATTAACGTTACATAATATTTTAATATTATTTTGTTCTCCAATGACCAAAATAAAATTTTTTCACGATACAATGTGATCGGCAATAATATTCTTGAAAATCACCTTTTTCCGACAGACCCACCACACCTCGTTAATCATTGTTACATGCGCTCCATGGCTGTCCATCATGGCTGTCTATTGATACTTAGTTACAAATACAGTAGCCAATATATTATAATAATACTGTATTAGGTACCTACATAATCATATGTCAGTGGCGTATTTATGTTGGGGGGGTTATTAGGGCGGCCAAATTATGCTGCCCTGGGTTGTAGCATTTTCAAATACGCCCTTACGTGTGGGTTGTAAATAACATTACACAATAATAACAACAACATCTGTTAATGAGTTGTGTATAAAAAACAGAAAACTTGAATTCATTTTATAAATTAATAAGAAAAGGTGAAATTTACTATGTTAATTATTATAAAATGCCTTGCACGGAGTAACTGAAGTTAAAGATTTTTAGTAGGAATTGATATTATTTACTCATATTACCTACCTAATTTTTGACAATGAACAAAAAATGTAAAAATGTTTAGTATAATACTTTTGTTAGTATAATATATCTTATTATAAATTATAATATTCATATAGTTCTTACTTCTTATATAATTGTTTATACTGAACTTCTTAAAAATTGTTTGTTTACTTTCTACCTACTTAAATGAATTTAAGATTTAACATAATACGTTTCAACACATCACAGATTGTCTATACCATTAGCCATTAAAAACTAAATAATAAATTATATTTAAAAAAAAATGGCGAACTAAAAATAAAAATGTAAATGTGTTTTAATTTTTAGAAGATAGTATATGTACTCAATGACCAGTTCACACTGTTCACAGTAGGTATTTGTAAGCGGTGGTGCGATGTACATATTTTGCGGATATGCTTTGAATATTATTTCTCAATTTCTCATGCTTGTGCCACGTACTGCTAAATAAATATTTTTCAATATTCTTATATAATAAACCTAGGTATTAAGTATCCAATAATAAAAGCAGTTAACAAAATTTAATAAATAGTATTAAAATATGAATATGCATGTATGCGGTATGCTAAATTTATGTTATAATATAATAATATAGTGAACGAAAACAAATTTTTTAAAAATGTGGCGAGTGTCGAAAAGCAATATAATAGGGTAGGTTTGGAATATAAATTATAATAATATGCACACGTCGTTTTTGAGAATGGAACATGCGCTGAAAAATAATAACTAACTGCACTACGAATATAAACCACGAGTGCGGTGGCAAAGCTGTAAAGGTAAAAAAGCAAAAACGTAATAAAAAAAATACATAATACGTTAAAGACAACGACAACTTTCCAATGTTATCCTTAACACTAGGGTCTGGATTTAAATGTAAAATGCATTATTTTTCAGAAAGTCTCAAGAAATACTTTTCAAGTACAAAATCCGTTTCATACATCAGAGAATTGAAAATATAAACTTTTATTTTGCATTTTTAACAGTTTTGGCATTTTTAGAGTTTTTTTTATAACTTTTAGTGCATATTCATACATTACATGCATTATTAGATAAACTCTAATTAGATATTGTTTTCAGAAAATTAATCTGCATTCATTTATCGTTATATTTATTATTTTCTTACATCAATATATCGTCTTAATTCATCTATAATGCGATTAACGGCTCTAGTGCGACACGTCTGGTATTCAAAAAAAAAAGTAGAATTTATTTGACATAAATGTAACTATACAATTTGGTATGTTTACACTGAGTAATACAGCTAAAAAAATCAAAAGTGGTGTTTTTATCCACCAATGCTTAAAACTATTGTTGATGCGTCCATTATAATTTTTCTTATAGTAAAATAAAAATTTTAATAAAACAAAACATTAATTTTAAATGTAAAATAATTTAAATTCGGGTAGTATCACTTATCATGCTCCGAGTAGATAAACGAAAAATAAAATAAATAGCATGTACCTATACTGTATACCATGTCTTGTTTCGTTTATGCCAATTATAGTATTAATAGTATTATATTGTAATATTATACTCGTATATTGATTATACAGGTACATACTACCATCACTGACGGTGATGGTCCATTGTTTGAAGCAAAATAATTTTCGACTACTCGGATTCTGATTTCACGTACAATAGATGGCCATAGCCAATAGAGTACAGCGAGCTATCGTATTATTTGTATAGTCACCGATTAATTAATTATTAATTCAAACAAGGTATTAGGTCTTCGGCTTGGATACGGACCCAGAGCGAAGATCTGAGAAGGACCATTTTTATTATAAGACAAATATAATTTATCTGTCTATTATATCACAGTATCACACAAATATATTCCTTCTTCGTAAATTTTTTCTATAAAAGTACCACATTCGTAATATCATTAATTTTCCCTTTTTTCTACACTTCTATTTTTTTTTTTTTTTTGTTTCAACTCGAAGGTTGGTTTACAACTCCAATTCTCTATTCTAGCCGATTATTCGCCTTTTCTTTAAGTTCCTTAAAGGTTTTGACTTTCTATGAAGTGTATATAAATTATATATAATATGGTATTGCCGTATATAGATACTAGCTTATTTATTTAAATGTTTAATTAAAAAATAACAAAGATATCCTATTCAGTTATTGAATTAGTATTTACATAAGTTGCTACCGAAAATTAAAGAAGCTTAAGAAGCATATATTTTAGTGTCTGGAGGTGCGTATCTTACTACTTCTCCACTTACGTTAGACGTTTTTATATTAATTTTTTATATTTATTATAGGTAGGTATCATTATATTTTCTATTTTCAAAAATAGGATAACGAATAACGATACTAAAATAAATATTAATAGTGACTATAGGTAGGTATACTTGTTTGGAAGGGATTATTGTGATAGAGGAATAATTATCATTATTTTGATATTAATTAATATGATGATATAATATTGTACCATGATATACACTATACAGCCATACAGGAATAATTATGACGGTTTGTTGTAACACTTTTGGGGTTTCTTATTTTATATTAGAATGAAACCTATTTATAATACAAAGATTGGTCCAGACGATTAAAATTATAACTATTATAATAATTATTGATTATTATTGATATTTAATATTTTAGTATAGGTTGTTAAGTACCTAGTATTATTGTTCGGTGTTCCTATACACCTACCGTAGTCGGTTGATGCGTGACGAATTTTGACAAAATTTCTTTCGCCGAAAAAATAACAATTTTTCTAACATCTCGTGAGTAACGGCGAAACGTTTACATAATAATATGGTAAAATATCATTGGTTCGAAACGATGGCGGCCTCGCACAAGGTTACCTACGCGCGGCATCTGCAGCCGGGCGGATGTTATTTATATTGTGCCGAAAAAAAACCGCGGCCTCCGCCGATAAGAATAACAATGACGGACGACGGCGGCGGCGGCGGCGGGGATGACGATGGCGAGGATAGAGGAAACGGACACAAACGCGCGTATAATAATATTATATTATACAAGTCGCGCGAGGGGCAATCGTTTTATTCAAATTCGAAAAACCCTCCCCGCCGACTTATAACAGCGATCACGTTTTTAACGCGGCCGCCAATAGGTATATAATAATATTATGTATACATGTATATTGTAAATATATATATATATATATATGTGTGTGTGTGTGTGTACGATTCTCACCGCCGTAGCAAACAAAAGCCATATAAACGGTGAGGCGAATTAACACCGCGAAATTAATATTCATCGAGCGAATATCAGCGGCGGTGGCGAAACTCGACGAACCGGGTGAGGAGGACCGCCGGTACAGCAGCTATATAATAATAAATATATATATACGCTTATATGTACATAATAATATTATATATATATATATATATAGGTGTGAGTACGACAATACACGCGACGGTTTTAAACGGTATCCTTCCCTCTTCCACTGCGCAGCACCCGCCGCAAAAGCACGCGACACTTCGGTTTAATACCGCCGCCAACCCTCGCCCTCCGCAGTTCATCCTCAAACCAGTGCGTCAACCCCGATCTCGCGCCACCCGACCATCGCCCGCGCACTCTACCCGCATCGTCACTACAGTGTCGTTGCAACTTTACCGCGTAATAATGACTGAGGCTGTGAATCTTTCGTTTTCGAGTCGGTTCCGAATCCGGCGACGAACCAACCGCGAGTCGAAATGGTGGTAAGGGGGTGGACGGGGCGAGCCACCGGGCCCAAACTTAAATGACTCCGGGAATCGAGGTTTGAATTTTAATCCGAATCATTTGCATATATACATACACGCATTGCGTATCTATACACTATACGGAGAATTGACTTAAGCCAAAAATACACGACGGCAACTGCAGTGGCACGCGGCGGTCGTTATAATAATAGTAATAATAATAATATACGCTCGGAGGTTCCACACTCATGCAGTACTACCGCGCCACCCTCACAGTAGTACACAACACACACACACACACACACATATAGTGTGTGCGGCGTAGCGTGCGTAGGTGCCGCCGCCGCAGTGCATTTAATATAATATATACCTATATAGGTAATATTAATAATATTATTATTATTGCATTATTGTTGACTCGATACGATAATAAACAAATTAATTTAACACTCACAATATTGTGTGATAGCGGCGATGGCGCATATACGCGCGGGCAGACCACTTCAAAGTTCAAAGCTTGCGAAGACTTGGTTAATATCATAGGCGTGCGCAGGGGTATGCAGCTGCACACCCTGAAGCCTTTGAGTGGCAAAAATCGTTTTTGGAAAAAAACTTTTGTGCGCAAGAAAAATAATTACTAATTCTAGTGCGACCCAGGAGTATACATATTATTATGTTGAAGGAATACAACTTATATGAGTAATCGCATTCAAAATGACATTTTAAATAGTATTGAGAACCAGTATCTATTATTTCTGATGACACCACATATATGGGTCATCATGAACAAATGGCAATTGTTGTTCGTTACATTGATGATGACACATTAACCCTATTGAAAGATTTGTTGGACTTCAAAGATTGAAGCTTGTTGATTCACAGTCAGTTTTTAATGAGCTATCAATAAAATGGACTAAAAAGTCTAAAAATTCAGTGGAGAGATGTTGTTTCAGTTTGTTTTGATGGAGCTTCTACCATGTCCGGTTGTATTTCAGGGGTACAAGCTAAGTGTAAAGAAGTAAATTCAAGTATAATATAGGTACATACACTGTTTTGCACATTGTCTTAATTTAATTGTTGATGCTTGTACATCTAGAAAATATTTGTGTATTGTGTACATATTTTATCAGAATTTTACATTCTTAAAATAACTTTCAGGGGGTGCCTGTGGTAAAGCAGTGCTTAATTTGGGGGTAGGCAAAATTACAGAATTGGCTAAACACAGTGTAAACACTGTAAACAATGGGAAACTAAGGCGATTGGGGGGAGAATGCCACTTTTGCCCCCCCTCCCGGATCCGCCACTGGTTAATATCCGCCGTTACGGGGTAGTTTCATTTTCGTAGGTATCCGATACTCGTACAGATTACAGGAAGTTGTATCTTATTACCAGTTTACCATCAGTGTCCCAAACGTTTGTTGTGTACCACTTGTTTCCATGAAACTATGAATTGAAAATCGTGCAAACAATAAACAAACAAGC
Organism: Schizaphis graminum; assembly: GCA_020882235.1. Lineage (NCBI taxonomy): Eukaryota > Metazoa > Arthropoda > Insecta > Hemiptera > Aphididae > Schizaphis > Schizaphis graminum. The sequence continues at coordinate 55,851,750 of CM037032.1, forward strand.
ATATTATGGCACACGCGCACACGAAAACTCATTCGTTTATCTCTAAATTATAATATCAACATCCCGTTAAAGACAAGCTTCGTCTGACAAGGTTCACGAGATTGACATAATAGTGTGTAAATGTAAGTAAATGTGGAAGTTTCTTTTTATAGACACCTTTTTCAAGTTTAAACAGTACCTGATAGGTACTACCTATCAAAATATTGATTGTCAACTCTCAACAGTCAACTGTCGAGTTCATGTATTGATTCAATCTTGACAGAAAAATTAGAAACCAACTTATCTACAATAAAACAATTATTCTTAATTTATATTAATATATTATATAAGTGATTTCAGTTTTTATCGTTTTATAAAATTTGTATAAAAACTTTAATTTGATTAACAATAAACCTACATTAGTTTGATATAATTTATTTTTTATTTAAAAACTACATCCATGCCTAACACATGTTTGAAAAAAAATTGTCAAACATTTTTTGAATTTTTATCAAGACAACAAACGTTTGTTTCATAATTTACTTATTCGCTATGTTGTCAGAACAGTCATGAGTTGTAACTATATGCCGCCAAGTTTATCACTATGGACAGTACGCATATTTTTTTTATTTTATGCGGTGAAAACACAACTTTTTCAACGAGGAAATACTAAAAATGGCAAGATCTTGATTTTAAATTTATTTAGTAATAATTTTAGTGTTGATTTTTAATTAATTTGATTGGTTCAAGACTAAAAAAAAAAATTTGTAGGTATACGTTTTTTTGTGTCGGTGTGTTTAGTAATAAGTTATTACCTATACTAATAAGTAATACATATAATAATTATGTATATTTGTGTTTCATATAGTCTTAAATATGTTTTTAATAATTTTTTTAGTTGTATATATTTAATTCATTTTTATTAAATTTGTTGATTTATTATAATAATATATAAAATATATTTTTTTATGTTATCATATTAAGGAAAAAATAATATGAGTAATTATCACCATAGTTCATAACCAGTTTACGACTGTAGTATAGGTATTTAATATAAAATAATAATAGATATAGGTGAATACTACCATTGATAAATGATAATATAGTTACCTTACTGTTACTAATTGACTATTTAATCAATGATATACTATATGTACTTAATGATAATAAAATATCGTATAGATATATGTGAATGAAATAAATTACTGGATGTTCGACTTTTTGTTACAAGTCAACTTTACTGTACCTATTTATATGCTTTTTTATAAAACCACTGTGTACTTAAATCTTAAATAGTTAAATACCACCACCGCGCATATTAGGTGTATTATATATTAATAATGAATTCAGAATAATTGTTATAATTTAGTTAATTTCGTCCGAAATAAGTTTTTAGGCAATTGTTATCATGTTGTACACACCCTTCATGTTGTAGTACTGTTCACAGAAATACACACACACCACATACAGAAAACATAGTAGATTCAGTGGTGGAAGTGAAGAAGGAAAATAATTGCGTCCGACCAAGTCTGCACAAGAAGATTAGTGACGATAACACAGCAGCCGTTGTTTTCGACTAATCTACATTTATGTGAAGGATTTCCTTTTCTTTTTGCCGCGTAATAAAAACTCAACCCGCAGTATCCCCGAGATGGACCGATAGCACATATTATGCTATGTATATATTTTTTTATAATGTATACATATATACATAAATACTGCACGTTTAATTAAATGCTGATAGTGTGGTGGGACACCAGTAGTTACGGCCAGCGGTGAATTCAATTAACAACGAGATATTAGCCTTTAAATGAGTAGGGTAAATCCTGCTCTATCCACGTGGGCGGATCAGTGATGCAGCCTGCAACAGAACGAAGGATTAGTAGATTTAAACAAAAAACCTTTATGTATGGTTTTTTTTTTAATATTCTCTCGCCATATAGCTTCCCTCCCATGAACCGTTGCCGCTGATCATGAAGCTTCACTACCATACCTACTCCAACCCCTTGTATAAGCGCTTTTCTATTATAGCAGCTATTATACTTAAACATTTATTTTTCCCTCCCCATAACACGTGTCATCTATGACCTTTTCTTTTAAGAGATTTTTCCTACTCGGCGAAGGTGGTTTCATTTTTTCCACCTTGATCTTTTATCGTATAAATGTGATATGCCTAGTACCTACCTCTTCGTATAATTATATTTTTACAACTGAACACATTATGCAAATGAAATATTTTGTATACACTCATATAGTAGTTGGGTGCACATTTAGTCATTACTCATTATTAATTATGTGTCATAGAGCAAATATTAGATTCAATTTTTTGTCATTAGGTATATTTTAAACTACTAATTTATAGCTTGAATTTATATTCACAACATTCAAGTGTAAATCAAAAGAGCTGCAAGCAATTGAAATAAAACTGTAAAAAGGTAAAATATTACTATAATATAATTGATGACTGCAGCCAATGATTGGTAGATGAGACCTTGTTTTTTATGTAACAAAAATATATATGTGATGATTTTGACAAAAACTAATTAAAAAAATTGACCACATACTTTTTTTTATCACTATAAAGATAGTAATTTCATTTTCTGTACACTAAAACTTGGCATTAAAGTAAATCTCCACCTTCTTAAATGCACCACTGACATAATTAAGTTAATAATAAAAATGTTAAAGCTTTATTAATTGATAGTGTATACTTAATAAAAATAAATATAAAATCAATTATTCTGCATAAATTAGGTTTGTTTATATTTGTATTCAATTTTCTAATTTTTAAAATATTTATATAAAATGAAAAAAAAATTAAATATTAATATAAAAAAAAAAACAGATGACTTTTTAAATAATATAATATTTATACGACAAATTAATAAATATTTCACTTATAAGTTATGAATAAGTCTGGCATGTGATTCTATAAAAATGTTCAGCTAAACACTGAAAAAAAAAAATTAATTAAATATTAGTATACTCATACTCACATATTGTTAATTGAAAAAAGCCAAGCAAAAACATTTAATTTTATTGTGTAATTGATACATTGTTAATTTAGACATTATAGTATTATTTAGATAATACATCAATTACATTGAGATTTATGAACCCTTGCATAGCTGGGGGCTATTGCAAAAATAAATAATATTTTTAATCGATACAGGAAAAATGTAATGACTAATGGAATTTCATTAAAATTCTTGCTAGTGTGCTTAACTGGATGATTTATTTAAGGCAAGATGCTCATAATTAATAAAATATTTTTTTATTATGTTGGTTGCGCCATTTAAATGTGTTAAATATACATATATTTTTAAATTTTTTAAATTTCTTTTTCTAAAGTACTTCAAAACACAAAAATTGAAAATATTTTAAGTTTAAATGCTGAGTGGAGAGGTACAGGAATATTTCAATATTTCTCAATATGCTAATTTCACTACTCGATGCATTTAAACTTTAAATAATTATAAATCCTAAACTAATAGTTTAAAATTGGATTTTGATAAATTGAAATAATAACATTCTGCTTCTGAATATAAAATTAAAAATCTAACCTGGGGCCCTCACCTAAAATCTAAACGTCAAACACTAAATAATCGTCTACACTTACTTCAACCTATACTCAAATCAAAAATGTCAATTCACACAAAATCGATTTTATACAAGTCTCTTTTAAGGCCAATCTGGACTTACGGCATGCAAATCTGGGACTGTGCCAAACCTTCCGAAATTTTATCAACTCAAGCCTTCCAATCAATCTCTCTCCGACTTATAGCCTCAGCTCCATGGTATATTATAACAAATAAAGCACTACATAAAGACCTAAAAATTTATATAGTTGACCAATTAGCCAAAAATTACAATACCAAATTTCATGCGCAACTATGATACCATCCAAATCCACTCATCTCACACTTATCGTCACATACGCTACCAGACAACCCTCCACGCCGTCTCAAAAGATGATGGTGTAGAGATATCTTGAATTAATTGAGTAATCATGCTCTAAATGGTTCTGTCAATGGATGGTCTCCCTCCTCATGTAAATCATGTCATATTTAATTATGTTAGTCTCTGCTACTTATCACATTTGCTTATTATATAAATGATACAGATTGTAAATATATATTTTAATAAAAAATAAAAATAAAAAAAGCATGTTATCAAAAAATAGAAAACTTAAAAAATTATGATAAAAATAGTGAAAATATTGTAACTTAAAACTAGTTAAATATATACATTGTACTTTCTATATTTTCTTAGATTATGTATTTTACGATAAATAAATCATTTAGTGTACAAAATATTTTCAATTAACTTGTAGCCCCATCATCACTATAAAGATAAAAAAAATATTCATTTCCTATACACTTTTCCCAAATGTAATAATTTAATGCTATCAGTTGTAAATAGTTATACACAACTCATTAAGTTTCATACTATCACAAGAAAATAAAAATAATTTTTGTAAAAGAGTTACCACAATATGTATAAAATTCAAATTAGTAAAAATTTGAAAACTATAAAAGAAAATAATATATATATATGAAATAATATTTATGGAACAATGAACTATATGGCTAAAGATTATCTGTTATGGTAGTTATACATTATAAGTTTCAGCCTAATAGTTTATAATATATTAAAAACAATAATGTTATTATTAAGTACTAATTTTTTAATAATAATATTACATATAATTAATTTACCTTTGATATAACTGGGTATTAAAAGACAATCGATTTATATTTTGATCGTCAGCATCAAATATTTCAACTACTTGAATACCATCTTTATTAGTTGAAATGACATTTATATCCAAGGATTTATCAATGATCATTTCATATAATGCTCTGGACCGAGATTGATCTTGAAGATTTTCCGGTGGAAATAAATGAAAAGACACTTTTAAAGCCTATAATATCATAATGGTATTTTTTAAGATCAAATAATATAAATTTCTTCAAACATGTTACCTGAGGGCCAATAGTAGACAACAATAAATCAAATGACTGTAAATCGATAAATTTATCTTGATCAATAAATCCATAGTTACCATAATCAATGAAGTATACTTTGAACTAAAAACACAGATAAATATATAAATACATATTAATATTTCAGTAAATAAAAATAACTAACTTTTTGATCAGTAAATATAAAATCATGAACTATTGCTCTGCTCCATAAATTAAGTTCTGGGCATTTAACAAGATATATCTTATGAGGTGAAATGCTGTTTTTGGAATAAAGAGTATCAAGAGGTTGAGAGGCTGATATTGTATCCAATATAGACTCCATGATTGTTAATGTTTCATTTGGTGGATGTATATATACATAGCCATCAGCAACATAAGTGAGACTAGCTTTTTCACATTTTCCATGAATCTAGAAATTTTTTATAAAAAATAAATTAAGTGTTAATATAAATCATTAATTAAAAATGCATTAATTTTGAGTAATATTTTAAGAAACTAAATTATAATTTACTTTTTACTTATAACCTAGAAAATAAAGATATATTTTAAAGGACGTCATACCCATATATGTTGTCACCATCTTACGAACGTACATCGTGGCAAATTTGCACGCGGCAGAACCCATTTTGTTGTTAGCTTTAATATTAGAGTAAATTTAAAGATAAGAATATTATCTAGGACATCTCATATACTTTTATTAATATTACAATTTTAAAATGAGTTAAAGCTATGTAAAATATTACAACTTTAAAATAATATAAATAAAATCATATAAGATACCCTAGATAATATTTTTACTTTTAAGTTAGATAATAGGTAAAGACGTGACTCCAATATTAAAGTTAACAACATAAAATAGGTTCTACTGAACGCAAATTTGCTGATGTACATTAGTAAGACACATGGAGACAGCACATGTGGATAATACATCTTAGTCCATCAATAAATCATACTATGCATAATATATAATGTACTTTTTCATATTTTTATGCACAATTATAAAATTAGATATTCCTGAAAAATAATCTAACACAAAAGATTTTAATATAGTTAAAATTAATTGTAATATAATATATTTTATACATATTCAATTTCACATTAAGTGAGTGCTGAAATCAGTATTTCCAGAGGCAATTTATAACTAGGGATTATCAAATATAATTGAGGTGGTTGGTGCAACATGATCATACAACACTACCACCACAAAACTTAGAGCCCCTGATCCTGACAATATTTGAACTCTGCCTATTGACCATCAGCGCTGACTTTTCATGAGTTCGAAAAAAGGTTTTAATAGTTAAAAAAAAACAAATTACATAATAAAGGGTATAATATGGAAAATCGTATTGGGTATAATAATAAGTTTTATATAAAAATTTCAGTATAAAATTTAAAAAATAAATAAATTATATAATATTTAGTCATAAAAGTAAATTAATTATACATTTTTATTTTTGGTTGCTGATACTGTGTCCATATTTTGGTCAATAAAGTACGCAATTGTCATTTGTAACTATTTTTTTTTTTTAGTTTTTGAAAATATTGAACAAACTTTAATATTTAAGATACATAATATAACATTTGTGTGGTTGAAATTTAGTATTTAATATTTTTTTAAATTAAGCAGAAGCAAATGACAGCATAATACAGTACCTACCCCACATAGTGCATAACAAACTCTAGAAATTATCTTTTTTATAATATTATAACATTAAAAATAAATTAATAATATTTTTAGTTAATATACATTGGTATTAACTAGATTTTAAAACCAATTACTAAAAACCTTTTCTTATGATTCTTTGAAATACATATTAATCAGTTTTTTATGTTAAGATATGTTTTTAGACCATTTAATTAGATATAAAATATATAAAGTAAAATGTTGTAATACTTTATTAAAATTAGTTTTTTCTATAATGGCTTCTCTAATCATATCATTCATATTACACTTTCCATCATATAATGTGACTAGTGGAATATCACATTCAATATTATCTGGAACTAAAGTAAATTCTTTACCAAATAATATTTTATGAAACAAATCTTGTGCAACTTGAAAATAAGGTGCAAAATACAGTGATGTTAAAGCACATCTTATAGCCTGAAAATATATTAGGTAATATAATTAATTTTGAATAATAAGTAACTAACAAAATATTATGATCTTACTTGTGAAGGTACTTTTAAAAACTTAGGAGGCAAAAACATAACATTATTTTTAGTTACACACCACTCCATACCCAAATCAATAAAAATGCCAGTAACACTATCATCTTCAATTTTACTGACTTTAAACCTATACCATTCATCTTGTATTTGAACTGCATACACATCAGAAACCTCAATGCTAAACATTTTAATAAATTGTTTTGATTCACTTGGCATATTCATTAATTTAAATAAAGTGTCATAATCGTCCTAAAAAATAATTTATATTACACCAGAATACTATGTTATAAAATAAAATAATTCATAATTACATTAATACTGTCATGAACAAAAAGAACCCAAAATGTGTAATTACTGTCTACACTAGCCACAGTTACAGTCCTTTCAGTTTTATCAACTAGTTTCATAACAAGTAAGTTCTCAGAAGATTCAGTCAAGGAAATATTCAAAAACTCTTTATGTTTTTGTTTTTTTTTATCAGCCTTTAAAAATTCAATAAATATTGTAAAAAATTTAAATTTCTAAATTGTATTTTTTTTATTATACATACGGGAGAAGCGTCGTAGTATAAAATTGATTTGTTCTGATTAGGTAAGTCTTCAATTACAATATTTGATGTTAACCGACTAAGTAGACTCAACCAATTTGAAGGTAATTGTTCACCATATACTTCTTTATAAATATTTTCCACTTTATCACAGAAAAGTCCGGCATAATTTTTTTGTAATTCCTGTAAATAACAACAATTGAAACAATTGAAATAAAATTGCAAATTAAAAATCAAACCTTTTCCAATCTTTCAGCAACAATAGACATATCTTGAGTGGTGGGAATATTTTTATAACTATGAGTTTTCTTCAGTATGGATAATGCATTACGTGCAGCTACCTGTTGAGCAACTTCAGGAAGGGAATATTTTTCTGGGAACGAACTAGCAAGAGATACATTACCTAGCTAAAAGTTAAGAGATTATTACTTTCAAAATAAAATACCAAGTAATATGCATTTAAACAATACATTTAGACAATTTAAAATAATGAATAAATAAAGTAAAAATGAAGAACTGGTATGATGAATTAAATATATTGAATACCTATAACAATTTTGACAAATAGGAGAGACTATGCTTTTTAAATCATGAAAAGTAGATACATTATATTATATTGAATACTAAAGCAGTAACAAAACATAAACTGCATTGTAATATAAATTTATATTTCTACACAACAAGCATAACAGATAACTACATTAAATTACCTTAATATTGGCATAATGAGCAGGTATATTTGACTTTGATTTACATTTAAAAACAGTAAACTCAACTTCCCCTAAATTCATTTCTTCTAAGTAATCATGTAAAGCTTGTATATGATTAAAACCATTATAATTTTGGATATTAAGATCAATTATATCAGTCTGAAAGTAAAATTTTTTATTCAATAATTTAAAAAATGAGCATTTATTATTGATTTAAATTTTAGTTAATATAATTATACTTCAAAATAAATGATATATTAACTATTTAAATGGCAGGTATAACATTTTAGATGTCAAACATGTATTTCAATGAGATATTATACGAATAAAAAAGAATTTAAGTATAATAATTTTGTTATATTTAATTCTTATATTGTAATTACTAACAGGGTTTTTTTTTTTATTTTATTTTTTGTTAATTTAAATTTTTAATCATTAAACCTCAAGTCTCAATACTAGTTTATTTCGAGCCTTTATAATTTTTTTTTTTTTTTTGTAGGGGGATCCCCAAGAATTGTGAGAGCGGCAAGATTAGATATGAGATAGGAGTATGGAGTGGAATCTTTTATAAAAGGTTACTGCTTTTTCATAGACAGTTTTGATATTTAGATTAATATGTAATTCTAGGTTTGAGATACAGTGGTAAGTTGATGATATTACAAAGATTATTATTATGGAAAGTCTAAATTGTTTACCATTGCCAGTTGGAGACAGAGGCGTGCATTTAAGGCAAGCCTTTTGGTTTTAATGTAGTGTGACCAAGTAAGCTGGCGGTCAATAATTAGACTTAAGTATATAGCCAATTGCGATGTAGGAATTTGATTATCTAGAAACCACTGGACAGAGAGGAATGCAGAGTGAATGTATTGTGTAGTGATTTAGATTGTATGATTTTGAAATGCCAATTTGTATACTAAGCAGTCATGAGACAATCAAGGTGATTAAGGAAGTATGAAAATATTTATGAATTTAATCGTTTGCAGACTTAGCAACTGTTGTGTTAGAAGAGATGGGTTAATTGGCAGCATAGATAATATTTAATATAGGAAAGTACACCTTGCAGAACAACAGGTGGTTTATAAAATTATAATCTATAATAAACGTAATAAATCATTGTGCTTTATATATCATATAATAGTGCATATATTCAGAGCCAAACAAATATGCGGTTGCTGACTCCACCTCCTAATTGAAATCAGATATTTTAAATTATGTTCAGTGTTCACATACCAAAAGCACGCACATTACAAATGTATATATGCAATTAAATAAAATATAATCAATAATGAATAGAATTGAATAATCTATAGGCTTGTGATAAAAAATTAGTAATAAAACACAGTGGCGCACACAGTAAGGGTCAGGGGTGTCGACTGACACCCCTCAGAGAATTAGTGAGTGACTAGTGCTGTTTGAACTGTGAACTAGGATGACTACTTGTATGTATAATTTTATTTTTGGTATCTTTGTTAGTAAGAAAAAACCAAAAATACTTAAAAATAAGATTTATACTATGCCTAAACTCAGATTTTACTAATGGGGGGGGGGGGGATACCTCGAAATATATATTTTCGACACCCTTATGAAAAATATATTGTGCGCCACTGATAAAACAGTTAACAAAGATCATTATTATCAAATATTCTGTCAACAGTTATTTTTATTTGAACACTATTTTGTGTAAAATCACGTTGTAGTAGGTGGAGTCACCAACTACACATTTCTTTGACCTGAATCTAGTTATGCTTACTATCTGGTACTATTATTTATTAATTTATACTTACTAATTTTAAGACCTGTAAAAATCCTAGTAGAAAAATGTACAATCAAATTATGTTATTATTAAAATTGTCCATAAAATAAATACATTTGTATACTAAGATAAATGTAAAAACTATTTTTGAATTCATAGGTACCCATTTTTCATAAATATTTACATATATTTTATTTTACTAAAATGTTTGGCCATTAAAAAAAATGTTGTAATTTTAGACTTACAGGATCATCAGTAAAAGTGTACTTTGCTCTATGATGACCGTGTTTAATGTGTTGTTTAATATTTAAACTGATATTACTATTATCTTTATTATTATGTATCCAACTTTCATTATTATCAAAACTTGACATCTGAAAAAATAAAATAAATATAGTATATAGGTATACCTATATTATATAAAACCGGCATATAATTCAATACCTAACTCATATATTAAACATGTTATAAACAAAAAAAATTAAAAAATGTTTAATAAATAATAATGCAATGAAAAGACGTTTTACTTCTAAACAATATACATAATAAGAGTTAATATTTTTTAATTTAAATTTAATATAATGTATATTCTCAGTTTTTAACGAAAGAGCATGTAAATTCTGACCGTGTTTATATGTGATGCCTTACCATTGGGACCAATTCCAATATGGCAGGGTGTTATATAGGAATAAGTAGAACACATTTATATAAGACTGTGGAGTATTCTCTTGCTTGACTGAGTATAGGTACTGATTTGTAAATTCTTTTATTTTTATTTTTATTGGTATTGACTAACTATTATTATGATATATTTTTTCTGGTCCCTTGAATGTTATCATAAACAATTTTTTATATATTCAAATAATTAGTAAATATATATAACCAGCAGACTTCATAACAACTAATTTGAAATTTTCAAATATAATAAAAGAATGAAAAATAAAACTTTAAAAATATGATTAAGAACTTTATTAACTAGGTAATAACAAATATTTTAATATTATTAAATACATTTTTTCATTAGGTACTTAATAAAAACTCTAGTATATACTTAGTAGAGTACTTACTTACTCTAGAATCTAGATTCTTAGTTGCCTCATTGTTAACAAGGATTTCAAAATATTTATATCCACATTTTTTCATATGGATTAAAACAATTTACCTACTCTTTAAAGTTGCTTGTATTTTATTTTAAAAAGTAATGAATTAAAATATTAAAACAAATTTAGCGTGCAGTTTTCATGCTTAGATTTCTGAATTATGAAATAATTCTGAGTAAATAAATGGGTATTACAAAAAAATATAGTACATAATTATTCACTTATGGGATTATATATAATATAAATATGTTACAATTTATGCCTATTATAATTTTAGACCCCCGCCAACAAAAAAGTACTTTACTATATTTTAATACCTAATCAAGATCTGGTCAACTTATTAGTACCTATTGATTAATTAATTAAACCAATTCAAATATGAAATAAGTACACAAAAATATACTTATTAATATATACAGATTTATATTAGGTACCTATATAGGTATCTACAACCTATGTAATGTATATTCATAGTGGTTAGTGGATGTGTAAGTACTAACAAAACAATTAGGTTGTATGTGTATCTACTATCTACCAAACAAACTATTATGAAGTTTAAAATAGTTCTTTAATTTTGAAAAATTATTGATATTTAAAACAAAAAAACATTTATATCGATTTTAATCATAAATTTAATTATAATCCAACTCAATAGCAATACGATAAAAACAATAATTAAAATAATATTAACGTTACATTATGAAGTCTTACTCCCACTATGCATAAGAACAAAACGAGCTGTGTTATAATTATGTATAATTCGGCATAATATCGTATATAAATTATTAATTAATAATTATAATATTATACTTTCGCGTCCAATAAAATATCGTTGACTACCCACAATTGAATTTTCGAAAATTTAAGAGCGTCAGTACCCATACCTACATCAAGGATAAAATGGTATTATAACTTTATAAGTATCAAAGTATAAATGTGCCTACAAAAAGATCTTACACGAACACGCATACAGCCGTAGCTTTAACGGTCACTTACCTTGATATTATTATCAAAATTGTAACGTGCAACAGTGAAGTAACCAGTGATGGCGAACGCTATTGAACACTTGAGCAGAGGAGTTGGATCTCTAGCCTCTACTGAACAAAACTCAAAAGCGAATGTTACGGTTATTTAATGAATCGCTGTGTCGTGATACCTTATGACAGTGTCGTAATAATCATTGAGGTTCGTGTACGGATCGTCGGCGGCCGGTTCGATTGAGTAAACTTAGTGTAGACTGTAGACTGTAGTACTACTGCAGTGCAAAGAAATTAAGGTAAAACAGAAATAATTATTAATTAATAATTATTATTATATTTAAGACAAAAATACTGAACATGCAGAAACATTTTGGAACAGTGTGACCACTATTCCCTGAAGAGCGTACAGTTTCGATTATGTCACGTGATTCATTAAAATATTATTAATATTGATGTTGGTTTTGGCGCCCGCATCACAAATATTACATAATATTATTATATCTGTGTCCTGTGATACACAATATACATCTTTTAAATATTTAATATTATTAAATTGATATAGTTATTATAGGTACTATATAGTTAGTTATGTTTAATCGCCACTCGCCAGTCGCCTTTAATCGTTTAATATCATTAAATATTTCTGTCTTTGTTCAACACATTTTTATTAAATTGACCGATTCGGTTTTGGGGTTTATAAAAAATTATTTCATTTTCAACAAACGGATTATTAATAAATCCAATGAATTTGATTAATCTAAAGGTAATAAACTAATAAATAATATTTTCTTAGACCATTATCATAATGAGTATAATTTTAATTTTCTAGTTTACGTATCAAAAATCTAATTTGACAATTCGTTCTATTAATTTAATATAGGCACCTGTTGTTTACCGTCTTATTAGGATATTACCATGACAAAATATAGTATATTTTGTCATGTATATTACTATTGATTATAGAATAGTTTACTCACCTATTCTATATTCAATGATATTACCTAATTCTACTTGATCTTATAAGAGCAATCAAACCAATTTTACATAATTTTATTTTCTGTTAAACATAAATACATAATATTATAAAGTTACAGTGCATTTTGCGATACAAAATAAGTAGTAGTGGTGTAATGCCGTAAGAATTGAAAAATTATAGTAGATAATTATTATGGTTTGAGTATAATATTATATTCTGTCTTAGTAACGACTATTATGACTTATAACTTAGTAACTCCATGCATTAGGCGGTAGCATTTACATTTATAGTTGGGTAGTCTATATTATTATTATTATTATTGATCTACTTATGTATAATATCTAATATCCATACGACCATACTGACCATACTATTTTAATTTTAATTAAGTATAACATAAGGACTCTATAATATACAAGAAAAAAACCAGTAAACAATGTAATATTTTTAGTTCATGGTAAAATGTATTATATAAAAATTAAAGTTTAAAATTTTAAAAATATGGTACTTGGTACATTAGAATTGAAATAAGTAGATATGTAATATATATATATATTAGTGTCAAAAATCTTAGAATGTGGTGATGGGGTGATCGTAAACTGGCCGCCTGCCTCTACCAACTTTGCTACGTATTTGACTTTAGTCTACGTCTCATTAATCATTATGTGATCATGGGATTCATCGAATTAACGAGTAATGTATTAACGTAGTGCAAGTAGGTATGTCTTCAAAATGCTCATGGATATTGGATTTTATAATAAAATGTATGTAATTTATATTATATGTAGGTTTGTAATAATAAAAACTAAATGTATACAAATTTTAGAAGAAGAAATTTCATGTATTTTTGGTTTTTAAAAATGATGACTTTTGACCCATCTCACGTGTTATTCCCTAAAGCCACTTCAGTGTCCCTTTGGAACTTCTATGCAATCTAATCTGGCTTCGTACCTGGGTCTTATTTGGTACACATAATATTTATAATTTATAAACATACCTAGTAGGTACATTAAGTACCTAATTTAAATAATAATTAGAAATTGTTTTAGACAAAACACATTACACTTTTCAAAAGAATATTTTACTTTGTAATCGGTCTACTGAATTCTCAAATATCAATAAATATAATAATATCTTGAATTCTTAAATTTGATAGTATTCGTTTTAACAGGAGAATATTTATTAATAGCAATTGTTTGAGTAGGTAAGTAGATAAGTAGTAAATACTAAATAGGTACCTACTACCTACCTATCTCCTAAATAATTTTAATCTTGTTACTTTTATGGTTTTATTAATTGAAGTATGATAACGGCGATATGATGATAACATCGTTAATGCCTTTGTCGCCGGCCTTTGAAGTTTGAAGGTGAACCTGGGCACCCGGCGTATAGGGACTATAATTCATTTATAAATGTATAATAATAATTGTTATATATTTGTCTATGGTTGTGTTTATGTGAGCGCTTCAGCGTGTGATCGAAACAGCAGTTGCATCTAGTCTGCACGCTCGAACTTTACTATATAATAATATAATATTGGTTTGTCAAGCTTGTATTTTAATGTTCACGCTGTATTGTCAACTGGTGTTTTCCTATTTTAATTTAACGAAAAGTGTCAATAAATTGACTTGGTGCGTAGTGTTTCTTTCGGATAAGAGTCACATATTATATTATTTTTTCCAAAAAATGATGATATAAGCACTATATTTTAGTCTCAATAGTTCAAAAGGGGATTCGAACTTACGCGTCCACAAATATTGTTCTCCATCGTTATTTCGGATTTGCGCTGCGTAGTGCGTATTTACATTTATTAAATGAATATTTTTCGTTTTGTTTCAAAATGGCCAACGCCCGGCAATCAAAATATTCAAAATGGTTAATGATGTCATTTTATTATTTTAACCACAATGTTTTATTGTTATTTGTTTTATCGCCCGAACGTTTGTCCATATTGGGCAGCGGTTCGGTTTTCCCAGCAATAACACTAAATCAAACTGTTCACAATCTACAGTCTAGCCATCAAACATATCAGTAAATATTAACCAGCCGTCCCGGAATGTGGTTGCTGGTAACAGTGAAATGCAAGATGCACTAATTGTCTTGTCGTTGTCGGTATTGGTCTTGGTCATAGGGTAAAATAATATTTTGTCATGCGACATGCAGTAATGAGCAGTCAAGCAGTGAGCAGTCAGCAGTGGCGAAGCGTCATAGGAGACAACGTCTACCCACTAAGAAATTAGAAAACAGGACAAATAATTTTGTTTTATAAAATATTTACAAATTTTAACGTCATTTATATTATAAAAATGATATATGTTTTAATATTTATTAAAATTGGTTTTTACAGTTATAGTCTATAAGAATTATTAAAATAGATTAGATGCGCGCAATACGGCCGTGCGGGTCATTCCAAATATTATATTATTATATCAAAGAGACGTTGCAACAATGCAGTGTATCCCAATTATGGGTGCACGGGTACAGGGGGGGATTTTAATGTAAGTGGGGTTTACTATCTTTGCTATGAGACACGTCTCGCTATTCGGATTTCTTCAATTATTAACATCGCCATCGTCCCATATAAATCGCTATTACTGATGGCCGATAGGTACCAACGTGTTTCTTAAAATTGTTGTTTTTATATTTTAGTTTGTTCTCATGGCTGATGATTTAATTTATGTCATATTTAACGATGGAATTCTTAATTACTCATACGAAAAAAATGTATTATCAAACAATTAAAATAAAAAGGGAGGAATCCAAGCGTATTAATGTCATTTTATTTAATGTCTCCCCAACTAAAAACTTAAGCTTCGCCACTGGTAATGAGTAATCACTCCTATTGAATAGCCTAATAATATAATACATTACTTTGTGTCGTTGATGGAGCAAAATACATTGTATTGTTGACTTTGTCATCAGTCATCTGAGTCATCACCGATATTGCGTGATGCACAGTCTTAGATTATGGCCAGTGGCCACAATGCCATATTATATTCCTGCCTATAACATAGTCAAAGTCAACATAACATTATTGTTTTTTGCATTGAAACATTTTATTTTTATTAATAAAATATTTAATAATGATTTATAAATAATTATAATCATCTTGGCGTATTGTTAATGTATGTTTGTAGTAGGTAGGTAGGTGGTACCTATTTAGGTACTATATTACTTCAAAGAATATTATATTTACTTAATGATTCCTAATAACACATAAAAAATAATACATTTAAAAAAAATAGGTATGTATATTATAAATTATCAGTTATTATTTTTGAAGTTAGATTGAATTAATTTGATATATAATATTATTGATGTTAAGTTTCATATAATTTTACATTTTAATTTCATGTATAGAGTTTCATTAAAGTTGACTACCTATCTTTGTATATATCTACTACATATAATAAATAATGACGCCATTGATGCTTATGAATTATTTATATTTCTCGAATGAAACTTCCCATCTTTTCGTTATGACGCTAAGCTTAAATCATCTAGTCATCTAGGTTAATCCAAAGGGTTAGACGACAGTAAGGTTATTATCATCGTAATTGAGGAGTTTAACTCAGTGTGTATTATAATAGCCTAGGATAGTAAGTAGTTGTTTTAGTTCCTACATCATCATAAATATTTTTATTTTACGATTTGAATGTTTTTGATTTCCTATTGCACATCAGTTCCGAGTCAACGAATTCAAAATGCCTGCTTTGGTCTCATATATTATAATATAATAACTAATAAGAATTATATCTTCAAATCTCCTGTAACATAAAAATATAAAATGATTTGCTTAAAATCATTACGTATATATTCCTTATAGTAGAAAAGATAAATAGAATATGTAGTATATATATATATTGCTTCAGTAAAAAACTAAAAAATGAAGTAAAATGAATAAAATATGGATAAGTCAAATTATAAGGAAATTAATATTTGTAGAGCTCGTGTTATAATTTCTATTCTATAGTTATTTTCAAAAACGCTTCTTCATTTTTGTTGATACAAATTTATCATTTAACCTCAAAATATTGCAATTTAAACCGTTTTATTTTAATTATTTGTATTTGTAAATTATAATAAAAAGTTTTTCAATATTATTTCATGTTTACCTACTTATTAATAATTTTTTAATCATTTATCAGAATATGTGACTGATTTAAATTAATAGTTTTTACTTAAAGTTTAATGATTTTAATTTAGATTATCATGTCGAGTGTTACCGCTGGGTTGCTACTCACCTCACCCATTCACAACAATTGTAATTTCAGCCCATATGCTTATTGTAACCATTATTACAGATTGTATATATTCAAATAAATGTTAAAAAAAAAAAAAAAAAAAAAATTTAGATTAATTAAAATATTATGTTTTGTTTCGGTACCTATCTGAATGTTTAGAATCTAAACTTTGGATTACAGAACAAGTATCTAAAGTAGGTACCTACTTCCAAATATGCATGCTTGTTCCATAAAAAATTATTTATATTGTATAGTTATCTTAAACTGTTGAGTAAAAAAATGAAGTTTTGTTTTGTAAAATGAATACAATTTCTATTCATTTTACAAAATGGATAAGAATCTTAAATTAATACAAATATAATTAAAGGCTGTATATTCAACAGATAACAGTTATAGGTATCATGTATTTGTGTGTCATTGTTTATTGAAAGTTAAAAATGATAAAGAATTTTATTAATCAAGTTTGAGTATATTATAATAGGAATTGAATACTAATCATTGATCTGTGATCAATGACTATTTGTTGTTAATTAGGAATTAATTAAAAGTGAAAATAAGGTACATAAGTAATACAAGTTAATCAATTTAATACATATTAAATATATATATAAAAAAATTGACTATTATTTAATCTAAGCATTTAATTACCTACATTTACTGAATATATGAAAAAATTATAATATAGTTAAAATATATTATAAATCATTAGTATAGTAAGTAATAGTGATACTAATAGTGTTTCGCTATCTCTATTCTTAACCCTTATTATGCATACCTAATGTCTATGAGTACCTTATATACATGTATTCTTCAAACCGTACTGTTACCTATCAAAACTTTAAACCTTGTGGCTTGTATAACTATTTGAGTACCTAATGTAAATTAATATTTCAAATTTTAAAATATTTACATAAAATAGTTATCTCAATATAAAAACAAAAATTAAGCATTATTATTTTGAGTTTACAGGTAAACTAAAAATTATTTATAATTATGATTAACTATAAAATATAAGTTTTTGATATGTAAATACAGTAATAATTTTTAATTATTGAAGATTATATTTGTCTAAATAATTAAATTTATTTTAGCCCTTTATAAAAAATAAACTTTGATATTTTGTACAGATTATTAATAATAATGTGATGCACAACGATATATTTTCAGTTATCGATATCGGTTAATTGATATCGATATTGAAAAGGTTAGGTTAGGATATTATTTGTTGATATATTGATATCATTTTTTTTATCGTTATACCGATATATCGATACCGAAATACAATATCGTTGTGCATCATTCATTATTATAGATTATGTAAGTAATAGGTATGTATAAATACCTAAATAATAAGTAGCAATACGCCTAAATAATTGCGAGTTCAATGGATTATAAATTATAAAAGTATTGAAAATTCTCAAAAAATATTCTTTAAAATACAGTTTAAGTTTTAATAAATTCATCACAAATAAATTAATTTTTATTAAAACAAGAAATTTTTATTTTCATGATGTTCATATTGAAAATAAATAAAATAAATTTTAAAATATTTAGGTATAGTCATATGTTAAAAATGATAAAGAATATAGATATAAAGCCTGCGCAGTTGTAGTATACAAAATGAATGCATACAATTTTAATTTATGAAAATATGAAAACTACCATGTTATAATAAGCCAATAAGAGGTTTATTGATATAAATTATGTTCAATCAAATTAAAAAAAAAATCGGAAAAAATGTGCCAAAATTTGAAAGTATAAATTTA
Source organism: Schizaphis graminum (assembly GCA_020882235.1). Classification (NCBI taxonomy): domain Eukaryota; kingdom Metazoa; phylum Arthropoda; class Insecta; order Hemiptera; family Aphididae; genus Schizaphis; species Schizaphis graminum. Next base: position 55,870,965 of record CM037032.1, read on the forward strand.
AAAGTACCTATGTACCTTCATATTGAATATACTATTACTATAAAAGTTCAGATTTCTATACATTTATAAATTAAAACCCCTAATCATTTATATTTATGATATGAGTGATATCGTAATGTTCTTAATTTTTTCATTCAGGGCTTATAAAATAATATTATATATAATATAAATAATAAATACAGTGTTTCAAAATTGCGAGCGAAAATCATTGTCTAAGCCAAATTGCGTGAGTAGTTTTCTCATAATTTTTTTCCCTTATGTTATCGCCTCATGGGGGTGAACTGTTTGCACAATACTTACCCCGGTTTTCTCATAATAGAGCCGATGAGTTTCGTGCGTATTTTTTGCGCGACTTAGCAGTGTTGTGTGCATGTTTTTTGTGACAGAACTGTATAATACATTTAGCAAAAATGACCAGATTTGTATAGGACAAAAAAAAAAAAATACAAATTAAAAAAAAATAGTAATTTGTAAAAATGTAGGTTTATAAAATATAAATGTGTCTTATAATTAATTAAAATATTACTTATATCACGTAAATTTCACCAACTTTATTTAACGGTGAGCTATATTAGGTGATGAATAGTAATAGAAAATAGATCGATTGTGTTATTGTGTAATAGATAGTTTCCCAACCTCCTATAACAAGATTCATGCAGTATGAATAAGATTGCTTAAAACGACTTATAGGCTCCTTTACTTGCATTTGCTTTGTTGTTTTATTTATTTATTGTTTTGTTATTTTTTTCAGTTTGCATTCAGTTTTCGCGGGGTGTTTATTCTATGTTGGGAAGTGTCAGCCCAGACTCATTTGATACATTACATTCCTATAGTAATACATTCCAGATGCCATTTGTGACACCATGGTTTCCCGAGCAAGTAAGGAAATAAACAATAAAATACATTTTTTCCATTAGTTATTACTTATTAATTACATATCAATCATCTATATTATAATTATAGAGTTATAATTATTTAATGTAATATATTTTTATAATTTAAAAACCATAGTTTGAAAATATACTCAAAAAAATGATAAATGCACTTAAACATGAATACAAATATAGGTTTTTAATATACTGCTGTATTACAGAAAAAAAAATGTCGACGCTAAAGCCTAAAGTTCCTTTAAATTATAATATCCGTGAATGTCTTAAATCTAAAATAAAGTACCTAGAATAAATTCGAAAATTAATTCAGATTGATGGCTTATTTAAAAATGGTTAAAGATAAGCAATTCTATAAAGCAATTTATTTCTTTGCCATTATTTTGTATAATTTTTAACAAATATTCCAAAATTCATAAGCTATTCATTTACAATTTATAGCTATATGTTTTACTTAAACTAGTAATAATTTGAAGTGATAAACATTAAAACATGTGTTTGATATGTCCATTGAAATAGACATTGGGCTTGTGGTACTACATAATTTAAATATGTGTTGGGCCTCAGGAGGTTAATGGCTAATTAAATAACTAATATATTTAAATTGAATTCAAAATTAAATTATTGCATACGAAAGATATTTCTAAGCAGAGATTGTATTTAAGCCTCTATAATAGAAGTATATTGTATAATATTATATAAAGATATTTTTGATGATAAATTGGTAAGTATGTCAAAATTATAGCATATATTATATAATATGTATTACATATTATGTAATCATAATTATAAAATTATTTTTATAAATTTATGAATAAATACCGATGTTACAACTTATATATAAAATGGTGTAAATTGTAAATAGCTTTATGGTATTAATAGCTTAAAATATTAAAATAAGTTCAAATATTTTGAAAAATGTCATTGTGTAGGTATATAGACAATAATAATAGGTACGCAATGGCGAAATATTTAAAGTTCCTATAGATAAATAATTTTTAAATTATAGTAATATTAAACCTTTAAGGGGATTGGAAACGTTGATTTTCTGTCTTTGTCTTACACACGTGGAATATAGGAAAAATAGCAATACGCGCCTGGCAAAAATTAAGGTACTTCTAGTTGTTCGATTTAAAATATGTAAAGATGAATGAATTGGTATACAAGTTTACTTTGCATCGGTCGAAGTATATTTTTAATATTTTCAATATATATTTAATAAAAAAAATTGACAAATTTATTAAATTTAAAATATTTATTCTCATCAAAATATTTATTTTAAACAATAAAACATTCGAAAAAGTGCTTCGACCGATGCAAAGTAAACTTGTATACCAATTCAATCATCTTTACATATTTTAAATCGAACAACTAGAAGTACCTTAATTTTTGTCAGGCGCGTATAGCTATTTTTCCTATATTCCACGTGTGTAAGACAAAGACAGAAAATCAACGCTTCCAATCCCCTTAATGAAATACGATTATTTTCTACAGTAAAACTATAAATACTATAACTATAAAATATTTAGCAATTTCTGCAGTAACTTAATCTATTTTATTCTGAATTTATTAAATAATTCACATACATTCTTAATTTTTATAAATAAACAAAATATACTATATATACTTTATAATTTACATTGTATAATATAATATTATAATTATACTACGAAATTCGCAAACCAAATGCTTTTAAATTTAAGTTATACTTGGAAATAAAACTAGTTGAGATTAATGTAGACAATAATACATTGTTTTTTACTGAAAAGACTTACTTTAGCTATACTTAATATATTTAAATAGCACGGATATAATCAATTATTTATTGAAAAAAAAAAATTCATAGGTATTTACTTTTTTCATGTTGGTAAGTGATGGTGATAAAAATCTTGAAATTAAGCCATTTCAATTAACAAGAAATTTCTTGTAATATTTATCCAAATAAACCGTCATGCAACTATTGTAAGTTACACATCACTTTTACAAGATCAATGTGAATTATCTTATGTAAAACGTGGGTAGGTACAATTTGTATTTTTCACATATAGTGATATAATATATCTGTAGGTATATAAGGGTATACTATAAGTACTAAAGCATAATATGATAATATAATATATAATCATGCGTTAATCATACCCGCATGGCGAACACATACTACATGATAATAATATTATCATACCAATTTGAATATATTTTAAACTTTGATTCCAAAAAGAACTTTTTATGAGGAATATTCTATTAAATTTTCAAACTTTAGCTACCTATACAAATTGAAGAATTTATAAATTTTGTGTTATAAAAAAAAATACTCATACTTCATAGTTTGTAAATTATCGTTATTTTGACGATTTTTTCAATAATTAACGTCCAATGCATATGCAAAAAAAAATGTTTTTTTTGTATTTTGGATATTTTAATACAAATACAAAAATATAATTATATATTATATATATTGCCAATTTAAACATGTTTATAATATACTATAAATAGCTCATAGAAAGTATCTACGGTTTTTTGTTATTGAATTATATATGCAATGTTATAAAAATATAAATTAATTGAAACATTCATAAAAAATTAATTTGACTAAAATAAAAATGTTAAATTTAAATTGTATCTCAAAAAGAGTTAAAATATTTTGAAAATTATACCATGTATAGAAAACTATAAATTAAGTTGTATGTTTCAAGTTTCTACTATCAATCAATATTTTATGAGTCATAGATATATAATAAAAATTGGTTAAAGTTAAACCATTATGAATATCCAATGGTGTTGTCGAAATATGAATTAACTTTAATCACTCAAAATGTATTGTGAATATTGTGATTTAAGTATTTAACATAGTTTTATTTTTTTAATTTTCATAAAATAAACTTATTATATACTTGTAAAATTGAAAATGTTAATAAATGTATTACAATTGCCACCTTGACTGGTTATAATATACAAAATATATATAGTATAGTATATAAAAATTAAAATATGACTACGTTAAAATATGCCATGTAGTAGAAACTTACTAGTTACTAGTTTACTACCCTATATTAAATTGTCTGCATTATCAATTGTTAAACTGCTAAAATGTTAATTAATATTATCAATAGACAATAAGTTAGATGACACTGTCAGGAACACTTTAAAATAATAATAAAAAAAAAATTGCCTATATTTTTATTACTCACAAACAATAATGTTATCATACATAAATTAAAAAAAAAAGTTTTCAAAGCCAAACAATTCAAATAACTATAAATAGTATAGAGAAATAAAATATTTTGAAAAAATTATTTCACGTTTAATAAATGCTAACATAAATATTTAGTGAAAATGTCATGTCTTTAGGGTTATTATTTTTCTTGTATTAAAATTACAAAAAATCTGATTTTGTGTAAAAATTCAAGTTTTTCCTTAATTTTATTTTTGTTTTCCTGAAAAAATAAATTGAAGTAAGTATTGGAACAGCATTGAAAATTTTTAAATTTTACCTCTCAAAAGTACCAAAGATCTAATTTTCAACAACAAACTTTTATATAGATAGAAATTTATCATTCTAGTATATATAGCCAAGATGTTTATTTATAAAAAATATGTAATTAGGGTTGGTATTCTTGGAAATTTCTAGGAACGATCTTTTCCTGGAGACGGGGCGTTATTTCAAGTAATTTTTAATGGGCCTTCGATAATTCATCAAAATAAAATATTTTAATTATCTTGTAAGGTATACATAGTAATACGTTCATTTATATTACTTATTAGTTATTATTAATAACTAATATCGAACTTATTAATTATATTAATAAATATAATTTTGGCATTCGGCAACATTAAGGTTAAAAAAAAAATAATGGTCCAAAAATTATATTTTATAAAAAAAAATATTAACTTAATATTTACTTGTAAAATTAGTTACTTAGTTTTTGTCTTATAAATGAACTTTATGGATTGTATTTGATCAAATGATTTGATTGTTTAATAGGCATATATCATTAATTAATGAACTTAATGATTTTTAGCAGATAGTATGTAATTGATTACTAAATTGACATATATTTTTCGAGATTTTCTGTCATTCCTGCAGACGATTTCCAAAGGTTTCTTGAAATTTTCAATAATAAAGTTACATTCTTTGAAATTGATAAACCGATCATTTGATGAAAAGATTATGTGAAAATTTGCCCATAAAAGAAGATATTTTAAGTGTCGTGAATTGTTAATAGATAGAAAACGTATTGTGTTAAATGATTAATGTTTTATTTTCTATTATCGTTAGTTATAAAACAAATTTTTGGAATTATAAAACGTATACACCACTTATACTTTAAAAATATCTATTTAGAGAGAGGTATATACACCAAACTGCATAATTTACATAATAATATATTGATATAATTGAGATTATAATATATTTATAAATATATATTAGTTACATTTATTTTAAAAGTAAAGTGTTAATTATTATTGTAATAATTTTTTTAGGTATTGTCACCCTCATCGGGGATGCTAGATTATGCGGTCAGTCTTAGACCAGACTACCACCGTGCCATATTGGATACCGTTCGATATTATGGTTGGACCAATATAATTTATATGTATGACTCACATGATGGTAAGTAAATTTATGTTTACATTTACTTCGATATTGATTAACTATAAATTAATTAATTTTTAATTTAACCCAATCTAATAATTTTTAACATTTTATTGTCACCATAACAAATGGTCTGAACTCTGAATTAATAGAAAATAATGAATATTTTTTTGATTACCTTAGGAATATATTATATTTAAAATTTTCATATGATTATATACTACTCATCCTTGCTTAATGCTTATATTAAGATTTCAAAACAAAATAATTATTTATTTACATTTTTATTATTTTTATTGTACATGATCAAAAATATAATTTTTTATATGATAGTTCGAAGGTTTATTATTACTCAGATTTTTCATCTAGTTACTTAAGATTTTAAAAATATTAGAGTATTTTTGTTTTTTCAATCCTCCAAGACTATTAATATATAATTATTATGAATGACAACTCTTTAGTGACTTTTATTTTATTTAGAGTATACTATTAGATAATAACTTTAACATAAATAAATTAATAGATTTTTTAAGTAGGCGCCTATTTAATATTATGTATTTATGAACATTTTACTTCGTAGTGTTTCTATATTAAACTTTAAAATAAAATGTTTGATAAAATCTTCTGTCTTGATATAGTAGTAGGTATAAACTACGTTTAAGTAACGGTACCAAAATTTAGAGTTTATTTTAAAAGTCCTTTCATATCCTATTTAATTTAAATATTTCTTTTCTAAAAAAGTTTCATTCATTTTGTCATTTAAATTTCTTTGGATGCATTATTAATACTCTTTAGAATAAAGAGTTTTAGCTAGAGGACATTGAAATGGTTAATCAGTTTGAATAAAAAGTAAGGGTAACAGAATATAGTCCTTTAAGATGCGAATCTAAATGTTTTTATTTTTATTTCCCATTATACACCGATTTTATTATAAAGCACATTAATTCATTACAAAATAATATTGATGGAAACTTTTGATATATTAACGTAGGTATGCAATCAAATCACAATCTAAGGTAACATTAAATAATTTTTGCCAGATGACCTTTAATTTTATTCGTGGTTGGTTTATTGTAAAGGAATTAATTAGACTAATTTCATGAAAATACAAATATATGAAATTTTTTCCATGCATGCGTAGTAAAACCAAACGCTTATGAATTACAACCCTCTTCTTATGAATTTAAATCACATTAGTTGTTTTAAACAACTTAGGTTTTTTTTCATCTTAAAAATTAAGTGATTCAGAGTAGTTTGTAAATTATTCGAATCAATATAAATCATTCAAAATTGTATGGAACATCATAGGCAATAAATAAATGTTTTAGGTTCTAAGCAGAGTGATGAATGTATCGTCTATTGGGGTAATTTAAACTTTTAAAATTTAAAATTTTGGGGAGTATTCTGATAGAAAATTAAATATAGTTAGTAGTTGGAATTTAGGGAGTTTAAAAGTAAAAAAGTCCCATAACTTTAAAAAAAATAATAGTGGAAAAATTGGAAAGCGTGAAAAGTATGGGCCATTATTAATAAATTATAGATGTGTTAATTTGAATCCAATGGTATACATTATGTACGAAAATGATTCTGAATAGAGACGATCTGTCAGTCTATAAAAGAGTTTATTTTGTAATATACTTTTGATGTAGCTATTAAAGTAATTTATTTTATTTTTATGACTATAATTATAGGTTTATATAATTTTTTCGAAAATTGCATTTATTAAATTATTAGTATTTAGTTATTATAATATATTTTTATACATACATATATTTTTGAAAATTTTATCATGTATTAAAAATGATAAAATAAATATTTAGTGAATATATTTAAAATACTAAAAAATTACAGCAAAAAAAAAAAATTAATTTTGAGTAAAAATCACGTATTTTCTTTTGTTTTTTTTTTTTATTTATACATTTTTCAATATTTTTCTTATTAATTATATTAATTTTCAAGTGCCAAAGTACTCGTATATGTATAATTTTTTAATTTTTAAATATATTTTAAGATATATTTAATAGTATACGAATTATAGAGATGTTATTTTTATATTTCCAATCGTTAAATTTACAAAATATTAGACCACTCTATCATTTAGTTGAAATAACACAAATTAAAAATCGATTAAATACTAAAGCATTGAAAGAAAATGACATTAAAATGTGAAAACAAAAGCGAATTTATGCGTAAAAGTCTTCATAGGAAACAAAAGACCTCTTTATGTGTAAAATAAAAAAATAATACTCGCTAATGGAGAGTGTTCTTTTATTTTTAATAACCATTTATTGTGGAATGTGCTTGTTCAGAACTAAGTAAAGAAACAATAAAGATTTGGTATTGTCCTTTTAAGTAATTTTTTGCTAAAAAAAATAGAAAGGTGTAATATATTTCGTTTACATTTATGTAGGAATAGTTAACATTTAAAAATTGATCTGTTGCTGACGTTTATTCTTCATTTTAAATCGAATTTTAAATTCAATAAAAGTAAATTAAATTTTTATTTTATCAAGACTACCTATATTTATTTTTATATATACAATTTCAAAAAAATGTTTGAAAATGGTAATTAATATTGTTCTTTTTAGATATGTTTTGGTTTTATACATTTTGATAAAATTACAAATTTTAAGAATCTGATTAATTTATACTATTATTTCCACGATAAAAAATACATAAATATTTTTTATCAGCCTAGAATTTCGGGATCTATTGAAAAAAATTATATGCCATTGTTTAAATACTAAATATTAATATCTTTTAATCTAAATTCTAAAGTATTTCTTTCTTTCTTTTTGGGTTAAATCGGCCGCTAGGACCATCCCGTCTCACAACCACTTCTCCAGCCATCTCTATCCATCGCCAAATTCTTCCAATTTGCTCTACCTCCTAAGTCTTCTACATCCTTCTCAACTATATCTTGCCATCTCAATTTTGGTCTTTCCAAGGGCCTTTTCCCTACTGAATTCTGTTCCAGCACTATCCGTAGTAGAGAGTTCTGGCTCCGCATTGCATGTCTTGCCCATCGCAACTTTCTTTTCTTGATCGTTTCAGCTATGTTATTTTCATTAAACATTTCTTTTAACTCTCTATTTTTCCTTCTTCTCCACTCCCCCGTGATGTCGTCTTTTATTGGACCAAAGATCTTCCGTAATATTTTCCTTTCTAGAATTAAGATTTTATTTTCATCTGATTTCCTTAGTGCCAAGGTTTCCGATCCGTACAAAATCACTGGTCATATTAGGCTAGTGTAAAAACGTCTCTTTATCTCTCTTGATAATGATCTCGATCCTAATAGATTCGCCAATAAGTCCTATTTCCCGCATGAATTCTCGCAGCTAATTCTTTGGTGACATCATTTTTTTTTCACTTACAATTGAGCCAAGGTATTTGAAAGAATTAACTCTTTTAGGTAAATTTAAAATGATCCACTTCCAAAACGGGATCCATCCAATTTGTTCTACCTATAATTCTAAAGTATTAGTAAATATTTATTGTTATATGTATTCCTGATATTATTAATAATATGACAATATGAAGTTATAATATCCATATTGTTGAATTTTAATAACGATAAAATTTTGTATTTGGGTATAATTTTTAACTATGTTTAACTTTTAGTTTTTACTTTTCTATCAAAAAATACTACATGTATATTAATTATTTTTATATAAATTATTTTACTAAATTCTTTATTTTATAATTGCCAATTACGTCATCGCTATACTTTTAAATTTCACTTTGTATAATATTTCCCGACGTCTATTATTTAAATTTGAACTACACATTTTTACATATAGATCATGCTGTACTTCTTTTAAAAATCGACTAGTTGAAATATATTATAACTTGGAGAGTAAAATAACATGTTATTCAGCAGAAATGATTCAAAATATTAGTTGAGCGAATTATAGAATTCGACAATTTAACTCAATTTAATCGAGAATATTAACAACTGTTAGCCATTACATAAGTTTTTAAGAAGTAGTCACAGAATGAACGTAATCTATCATCACCAGGTTAAATTGCTATGATATCGTTTATAAAACATACATAATTTGAATTTAAGAATGACAGTCCGAAAAATAATTTTAAAAATATTCCATTTTCTGTTTAAATATTTGCGTAAATCTATTGATTGAATTTTTCTCCTTATGCTCTACCCTAAACAAAAACGGAATCATATTATTATTGCATTTGAAAAGAACGTAAATTATTGTTGGTGATAAATTCGATTTCAAGTTGTTCATACTTATTAATAAATTAGTAAAAGCATTTACAAACATTTTTTTTTCCTGTTTGTAGAAAAAAATATAGTGACGTATAGTTATAATTTGTGCATCCTAATTGCATGCCAAAAAAAGCATAAATTGGAATGTTCAAATTCTTATTTTTTATTTTTACCTTTTCAATTTAGTTTGAAAAAATTGAATTGAAGGTTCATAAGTTTAAATAAAATATTATTTTATGTAAAGTATTTATAATATATGTATAAAATATTGTGATAATTCAAATTATATACAGCATGCGATTCGGACAACCCTTCTAAGAGATGGCATGTAATTTGAACTTTCAGTTTATGTTTATTTCGTTGGAATGCTATTCGGGTGCATCGAATGTATGAACGCTTTAAAAATATTTACTTTAATTTATATATTGTACATGATTTTGGATTTTTCTTTTGATTTTTCTTGGTTTTTTTTTTAACTAACATAATTTATTATTTATACCAGCTTTTTAGATATGTATATTTTTTTACATAATAGTATTTAAGTATTCGTAAGATATATTTATATAGGTACTTGTGCGTAGGTAAAATTTAAACGTCAAACAAGTATTAAATGTTTGAAGATATTGTGCGCTCAAGGGTGATAAAATTTGTTTGAAATGCAAATATAGATATTAGATATATATAACAAATGCGTTCGTAGAGTTGTCTCCTCTGTATGTTAAAACCACTGCCCTATTTAGTCATCATTGTAGTTCCTCTCTTTGGGCAATGGTTTCAATCCTTTGTGTTTGTGAAATGTTCGTAACCTCAGGCGAGAAATCTGAAATAGATAATTTAAAAAGTGAAACGCCAAGACAACACTAATGAGTTTTTGCATTGTAAGGGGATATGAATGAATCAGAATAACTATATTTTACATAACTTGGATCATGTAACATATTCGTTAGTTTAAATAAATAAATATATGATATAATTTTAATTATTATTTTCCAGGACTTTTACGTTTGCAGCAGTTATATGAAGCTTTAGACCTTGGACCAAATAGTCTTAAAGTAGACATGGTCAAACGTATTCAAAATGTATCAGACGCTTTAAATTTTATTCATCAAGTAGAACGAGTGAACAGGTAAAATTAATATATATGTTTAAAGTACTTATAACAATATAATACAAAGATCTGTTGAGCTCTAATTTACATTAATGGGTTCGAAGGATCATATCTATTATTATATTATATTTTTATGATTAATAATTATATTTATTTATAAAACATCTAATATTATAACTGTATTGTATTGAGTTTGTACAGTATTTCATAAATCAATAAATTATTTTTGATGCATAATTTAAAAATAATATTATATGTATATGAATTTACTTAAATATTTATTAATTTTAAAGTATATTACTATTAATTCAATAAAAATTTAGAATATATTTTTAAAACTTATTAAAACGTTTAGAATTCGTTTATTTAAATAACTTTTGCATTTAGTATTTAGGTATGCTAAGTATTGAAATCCTTCATGCTAAAAGTAATAGTTCATATTTATAATTATTAATAATTATTAGGCAATTTATGTTAACATATTAAGTTACATATTCGTTTTTATTTAAGTACAATCTTAAATGAAAAATGTATTATAAAGGCAAGTAAAAAGAAAATAATGTTATTTAGGCTTGTGTATTTTTGTTATATTCTTATATTAAGTGCTATAAATTAAATTTAAACAAATCTACAATTCAATATAAAAAAATTTAGAGTAAGATTATACTTTAAACAAGGTCAAAATAGTTATAAAAAATATCTTCAATGCTATTTTTTATTAAATTTTTGTTTATTTGGATCAAATACGTTTACAAAATTAAATATGTATTATAAATTATACATTTTATTTTTTTAAACCATACAAAATAATATTAAACATTTTATACATTATTTTCTTATAACTATAGTAGTTTTGCTGAGGAATTAAAATCATTGAGACAAAAAGTGATACCATATAATTTAAATGTTAAAATACTTTAATCTACATGAAGCTATAGTTACTGTAATATATACTACACCTTAATGTCTAAATTATTATGAAGGTACACAAAATCAAAACATAAGCGTGAAATAACTATGTTTATTAGAAAACTTGAATTTTTCGTGCATGCATTTTGGTCGATTTAACACTACATCATGTGCTGAATTGGTTTCTCAGCGATTTTTTCCATCCCGACTCAGCCCTCTGACCCAATTCATCAGCCAACTGTGTATTGTGCTTTGCATATAAAATATGTAAAGTATATACAGAAATCATCCCTTTTTTTTTTTTTAATCGATTCGATTCTACAGACCAAACCACTTACGTGGTTTTTTGTGTGTCTGTGAAAAATATAAAAGGAAAAAATATCATGGTTTTGATTAATAATAATAACAAAAAAAAAAAAAAAAAAATGTCAGTAGTTAAAATTAAATTACTATAGATAATCGTGAAATGTATAAAAGTTTTTTTTACTTATTTGTCATACCATTGTTTTAACTTGTATTTTTTTAATTATTTGTAGATGGGGTAATAAAAGAATTGTGCTCGATTGTCCAACACTTATGGCTAAGCAAATTGTTGTGTCACATGTAAAAGATATTCAATTGGGAAAGAGGACCTATCATTATTTACTCAGTGGATTGGTAAATATTAATTAAATTATCAATTAAAAACATTGTTTAATATAAAATATCATGTATTTTTTATTTAAGTTATTTTATAATATCCATATAAATATATATGAAAATTAATAATTGGTGTATATATTTTATAACACGCATAAATAATTTTTAAATAATTCATTGAATATGTATATTTTTATAGTTAAAATTCTTGTTCTATTTAAGATGAATATGTCTTAGGAATTATTTAATTTATCTTTATGGAAATAATAAAAGTAATTAGTATTTACCTAATTTTATATAATCATATTACAGTGAAGATGTCAAATGGAACTTTTTACTGATAAAATGTATAATTTTGAAAATGGTACCATCAAGTAACATTAAATAATGATGTCATAGTGGATTTTTAGCTGTAGGTTTTTTTCTATTAAAACTGAAGTTGTTTATTAATTTGTTATATTTTTTGGATAATGGATACCATATGCCATCAGATTTTTATATTTTTATTTTTTACTAGAATATCGTTAATGGCAGATGGATCCACTTGCGATTTTTCGTCGGATTGCTATTAGATATTTTTTTTTATTTATTATAAGATAATACTAATATATTAGGAAAATATAAGATTCTTAAATATTTAAATGAAAAAAATATATTTGTATACATTAAAAATAATAATCATAAAGTGTAGACTGTAGGTATACTTACGTTAAGTTTTACATTTGAAGACAATTAATATGTACTATATTGTATTATACATACCCACTTTTTAATTTATTGTAATACAATTTACGCTTTGAAATTTGAATACAATTTAAATTCTAACATTTCAAGGTTTTATATGAAAAAAATCTCTTAATTTATCAAAGTTGAGATTTGAATTCATGTAGGTAATTCTAAAGTTAAATAGTAATAGCCTACCCTAGGTTTCTGGCATACTATAGTGCAGCAATCAATTCATTACATTCAAGTTTAATTTAATTTTAGAGTTTCCCTAAAATTCCATCGTGTTCTATCACTTGAGTTTATCTTTGTTACGTAGAATCACTACTGATTAATTACAAGGTATCCGTGAAGTTAGTGATTCCATATTAATAAAATAGGTTGGGGGTGTTAAATTAATTAATTAAGCGAACGTGTTCTTTAAAGTTTCCGTCAAAAGACAAACATTTTCGTTGACAAATTTACGCGTAAAGGAGAAGTTTCAATCCATTTATTAATAATTATTTTCCTTTTCATATTTAAAAAGAAATATTGTAATAATAAACTAAATTAATTTTAGATACATTTAACTATAAGATATATTGAAAACAATATACATCGGTTATATTATATTAATACATACATACAATATTGTACTTAACTAAACTTTTTCATTCAAAATCAATTAATTGGTAAAGTACTAAACATTTCTAATTTTTTTATTACGTTATAAAAATATGTATGAAAAAAATTACCGGCACATATACGTCACGACGAGATTCAATCGTGTATCTATATGATAATTCATAAAAATTATGTGCACTTATTCAGTGATATACTTGCAGTAAGGTTTTTTTTGTTTTTTCAGTTTGGATTCTAGTTCAAATGTATATTTTTCATTAAAAATGTTGATCCTAGTTTTTGAAAAATATAAATTAAAGGTTAATTGTTTAGTTATGAATTTAAAAAAGCGGGTAAGTGGGTATTGCTCTGCTGTACATTAGGGGGTGGGGTGGACCTCGGACTAGGGTAGGTTAAATTTGAATGCAATGATAGGTATTATAACATTTTTATCGTTATTTAAAAAAAAATACTAAAAAAATTAAAAATTTCAATTGTCTATAAATAGCTAAAAAAAAAATCAAAATTTTTTGAAAATTTAACTGTGTATAGAAAACGCCAATATAAACATTTGGTGAAATTTTCAAGTATTTATTTTACATTGATTAGTTTTTGAGTTATAGCAAAATAAAAAATTCGATTTTGTCGAAAATAGTTTTGTGTAAAAATTCCCGTTTTTTCTGTCATTTTTTTTGTTTTTCTCGATTTTTTTGAAAACTGTTGGAAAATGTTTACTTTTGACCTCTAAAATGCACCAAAGATATTCATTTTACCATCGGAAACCATCCCCCAAAGTTTGAAATTGAAGCATTATTTCGACTAGTTATGCTGTACACAGACACACACACAAAAAAAAAACACACATCATTGTAAAATAAATACAATATTCATCACTCCGTTCAGAATCTAAAATACAGGTTTCGATTTTGATTATTTGAAAATATTTAATTTAGGTTCTAGATAGATTTCAGATCCAAATTTTTTAAAGTTTTTTGACCTCTAAACCGATTATTTTTAGTTCTATATAGGTCTGTCTTTTTATTAAACTATCCAAAAATACAAAATAATGATCACTTAATCTTGCTAATTTTGTATCCTTACTTTATACACACACATCAAGTTGACAATTTTTTTGATTTCCTTGAATATTTGTATCGCACATAATTCATTTTAAGTAATATTAACTCAAAAATAAAGTATTTATTATTTAAATAAATATATTTTAAATAAAAATAGAATGATAGAATTAAATGTAGATATCATTAGGACCTAATGATTAGGTACACACATAAATTTAATAATGTATTTTTAATTTTTTAATTAATTTTCTTTAGTATTATTTAATTTAATATGTATGACTATATATAGATATGTTCTTTGTAATTAAAGCTAATAATAATTTATTATGTATTGCTTTTATTAGATAATGGATGATCATTGGGAGACAGAAGTTATTGAATATGGTGCTATAAATATAACTGGATTTAGACTATTGGATATGAATCAATGGTCAGTTAAACATTTTCTATCTGAATGGAAAAACTTAGATCCCATCACTTCACCTGGAGCAGGAAAGGACACAATTTCGGTATGAATTTGATATTTAATACCTATACTATATTATTATAAATAATATAAACTATAATTATTAATAATGTATTAAGCATATCGTAATATCGTTTAATGCACATATCCAATATATATTATGTATGAATTATAATTTAATTATATTTTAAATTTCAAACGAAATACATAATTCGCTTTTTAAACTTGAATAAAGTAGAATGTTCAATTATAAATTTCCATGAAATGAAATATGTATGTAAAATTAATTTCAATTGTTTTTATCACAATACATTTGACTTTGAGTTTTACAGTTAGTTATTTGTATGTTTTCCCCAAAATGTTAACATAAGTATAGGTTTATTCTAAATGCTAATAATAAATTATAAACAAAGGTAAAAAAAAAGTTATCTCCATTGAAATATGCACAGTTTAAATAGAATTTTCAAATAAGTTTGTGATGTAAATATTACAATAATTCTAGTGTTATATATTTTCATTGTCATGATAAATACAAATTATTATCACTGTATTTTCACACTGTGTTATTCTGTATTCATTTTCCTTCGAGATTAATGTTTTTCTTTGGTTTTAACTCTCTACAAGTGTTTCGTATTTTATTGTGTTTCAATATGGGAAAGCTTCTTTATAAGAAGCTAAATTAATTGTTTTGGATAAGCATAAAATATTTTATGAATACTCTCTTTAAGAAAAGTTGGAATTTGTTTTTGTATTTATATTACTCTAATATTTTAATCAGCCCAGTAATCAAACACCTCTTGTTCTATTGCGTTTTATTTTTTCAATACACTCTTACCAAAATTACTTAATATCTAGTTAATATTTTTTTATCAAATAATATTTTTTCATAACAAATATGAAGAAGGATATGGTTTATCATCATAATAATATTATTAATGTTTCGAAATTTTAGATATTTATGAATTGGATTCACAAGTGGTTGAAAATTTAATCTAGTATGCCTAAATTATTATATCCAAAGAAAATCGAAATTTTTGAATACGGTTTTTTACAATAATCTGGTTACAAAGGTCAATTTGAAAATATAATAAGATATTTTTATGGAATTTAATTTTTGTACTAAAAAATACTTAGTAATCATATATATATATTTTTTTTTGTTAGGTTTATTCGACCACTAGGACTGGAATGGTCACGAAATGTCTTATAAAGTCATAACCAATTGTCCAATTATCTCTATTCATTGCCAATTATATTTCATTACCTTATTTTTTAATTTAGTTAAACAAATAATATACGTATATATTCAAATTAAGGAAAAATTTATCAGTTTACAGCAGGTATTATATTTTTAAGAAAATATTTTCCAATTATTACAATAATTAATTTTAATAATTAAGTATATTATTTAGTATTATTTAGTTAATTATCAGATTCATAATAATTTGTATTATTTAAATTAAATTATTTATTTTTAATAACATCCTTGCTTCGTTTGAAAATTTGGAATTATTTTTAATTTTATTTTTTTGGAAACTCGATATAACTGGGTCAGCCGATTTAATAAGAATATTTAACAGACCTTTATTTATGTTTATTTCAAAATTTTTTTGTCTACGGTGTACTCAATAATTTTTAAATTCCTTATTGTGACGTTCTGAAATTGACCTTATAATGGATAAAACAGAAATTATAAATATTTTAAAGTACCTATATAAATATAAAATGTATAATGATAAAATTATAAACCTATTGGTAGAAGTGCATATCGAATAACATCTGCTTAATGAATAAGAATTTTGTGGATACTGGCAGGCATATAATACTACAAATACAGTTGTACAAAACGTTAAGCAGTTTATAAATTATACACTTCAATATATATTTCATAAATACTAAATAATACTGATAGTATAACTCCAAATCGTTAGATAAAATCTAACTTTATACTGGTAATTTCAGCTGATTTTTAAAAATATCGCCGAGCTGTATTCTCATAATTTTTCATCCCATGTCCTGTAAATATAAAAGTATGTTGGTATATAATATATCTATAAATATATAGGTATATAATATTATTTTGCATAACATACCTTCTAATACGATATCAACTAATAACCCCATTTCCAATCTAAACCTGTCTTGAACTAGTTAAACTTTTTTTATCGCCGTGAAAAGTAATTTATTGTCATTTGTTCAATCTATAAATGTTGCATTAAATTAAAAGTGTATTTTATTTTTGCGAAATAAAAAATAGTAGATATAAATATCAGTTTTTTTAATATATAGGTAATAATTATTAAAAAATATTATGGTTTTTCGAAATATCAATATTTATCATATAGGCATCATTTTATTTCTAGTAAATATAAAGTGAATACTAAGTTATGTCATAGGTGGTACATGACATAATTTTAAACTTTCATTTAGGCAAGCTAAATTATGTTTCCGACCACCATGCATTATAGCAGAAATATCGATATTTTGCTTTTAAACTATTTTTTTTTTTTTTTATAATAGCTTATTTTTATAGCTACCCTTTTCTTTACAATATGTTTTTCAAATATTTGAAAAATTAATTTCAATTTGTATAGCAAATAATGAGCTCAATCCGTTTTATTTCGTAATTTTTCATTTACATACATTATCATATAACTTAAAACTGAACCAACTGCAATTTGTAATTATACTCATAGACCTATTATTAATTAAACGTAATGAATCAAACAAAATTAGTGGGTCTTATTTTTTTTAATCTTTTAAAACTGTTTTATAGCTTTTATAAGTTTTCTCGGGCTTATTTTTTGGGTTTTTAGTACAATATTATTTTATTTAAAATATTTTTGTTTCAGTTGTATAGACTACAAAATTATAGCTGTTTATAAAACTGCATATGTTTTAATATTAAACTAATTAAAGAAGTGATGTGGTGCTATTAATTTAAGTGCATCAGACTACTATATAGAACGTTAAAAATTATTGTAAGCTTATAATGTATTAAGTTTTACAAAATTACTATTATTAATTATTTTTTTATTTTAATAAGTTATTACATAATAAATTAAGTTATAATTAATTGCACATTTAAATTAATCATTAGTATTTATAGTTTGTTCATTAAGTTATAAAGAAACGATTTACAAATTGAAAACAACTTATTCCACCTGTTATTAAAAAAAAAAAAAACACAAACGACATATTACTAAGCTTACAATTGTTTTATGATCAATACAAAAATTAA
Organism: Schizaphis graminum; assembly: GCA_020882235.1. Lineage (NCBI taxonomy): Eukaryota > Metazoa > Arthropoda > Insecta > Hemiptera > Aphididae > Schizaphis > Schizaphis graminum. Next base: position 55,889,442 of record CM037032.1, read on the forward strand.
TTGATTAGCGCTATAATACATGTATGTATAAAAAAAAATGTTAAGAATTAAGTGAGACCTACCTATTTTTGGTATGTATGTTTCTAGCTAACTTACCTGAATTCATTATCCACAGTATTAAATACTTTTGCTAGTAGAAGTTTTCATAGTGTTGAATGGAACTATAAAATAGGCAATAAGTTCCAACGAAAATATGTATTGTTTTATTTTTGATAATGTAATGGAATCGGTGTAGGGGTAATTATTAGATAGTATATAAAACAAAAATACCGAATAATATCATATTTATTTTATTTAAATATATTATGTACCTACTACGTGTGTACATAATATTTATAATATGTATATACATATTTAATTTGTTAATACTTTTGATTTATAATGTAACTATTTAAAAAAAATTTATACAAACATACTCGTGTTGATTTGAATTTAGTTATTCAAAGACATCAAAATTAAGCACTTATTTTTTATAAGGCATATTATTATAATATTTGCTATACTATTAACTGACTAAATTATGCAGTTTTATTGCGAAACAGTACAATTATTTGTTACGTGACTTTCAGCTAATATATATAAATATATATATTTTTTTATTTTTGTCGGTTTTCGTCCGTTGACAGGTTAAACCAATTTTTTCTTCTTCAAACCAACCTTAGTTGATGAATTAGTCCCGAGCATGGGTGTGATTGTGTTTCGGTGCGCTGTGGCTTCTGCATTATTGAACGTAGCTTTCCGTACCCTGCAGAACTCCTCGCTTCTTTCCATTTGTCTGTGCTTGCCTGTACATACCGTCTCTCCATTCTCCTCAATCGGGCGTCGCACGAAAATGTTCCACTATCAATCATGAGCCAAAGCCCTACTGACAAACATGGCCGCTCAACCGTTTCATCCCCCAACAACAACAAATCAATCACACTCAAAAATGTTCACCGTATACCACCCTCTGCCCATGGCTGCACCTTGCGAATACTTATATTCATATATAACTGTATACACACACACACACACACACATTAAACACATATATAAATGTATATGTATACTTTTTTTGTTTATTTTTGTGTGCGACGACCTATAGATGAAAAGGTCTCCCGGGTTAATTTTTTGCCCATTTGTCATGATCCGCGCATCGGATTGTCATCGGCTGACGTATTGCTGGCATCCTTCAAAAAATGCACACATACACTCTCTATAACACACACGCACGCACACATACACACAAGTTTGAAGAAATTCTTCTTCCTTTCACTTCGATCAAAGATTTCTTTGGACCTCCTAGTTGTTATAATGTTATGCATTAATAAATTTATTTTTTTTCTATATTTAGGCACAAGCTGCATTAATGCATGACGCGGTATTGGTCCTCGTAGAAACCTTCGACAAGCTTTTATGGAAAAAACCAGATATGTTTAAGGCGAATACCAAAAGAACACTTTCGAACGCCAATTCATCTATGTCTGGTATTTCTTCTTCACAAATCCTTGGTCTGGACTGTAATAGTGGTCGGACTTCAGGAAATCAATGGGAACACGGTGAAAAAATTTCACGCTTTTTAAGAAAGGTAAAAACCACATGATTACCTATAATTTTTTTTTTAATTTAATAATGTTTTGTTTGCAGCATTTTTGAATTAAATGGTTAGAATAACTTATAATATAGAGTCGACCTTTTCCGTTTCCATATAATATTTTTGATTACTTAAAATAAAAATCGTCAATTTTATACATCATATTAGTGTAAGATAATAAAACTAATACATATGGTTTTATTCGAACCGTCGATCCGCAAATAAAATAATCTGAGCTACACTATGTATAAAACACTCGACTAATATTGTTTATATATTAATTATTGACCTATAATATATAATTTATGACCTAGGAAGTGAGAACATAAGATGGTCTCACATTTTTTATATCAGACAAAGATAAGGATGTTATTTCTTATAAATTACTAAATAAATAAGTGGTACCCTAATCGGTGATGTATTAACCTTCGGGTTGATATGTACAAGAAATAAATAAATCATCGTACCCGAACGGACCATTCTAAACGGAGTTTAATATTTGTTAACATTTATTCATAATATTTTTTAGGTTTAATTTATAATTATTATTTTCGTTTTTATAATTTCTTCTATTTTTAAAAATGTCCATAAAATAAGACAAAAATATTATTACTAATTAATGATAAATCAATACTTTTTTTAGAATCTAAAAAAAGTCATTGTTATTTTGTAGGAATTCAATGTTCATGGCATATGTTTTCTAACGTCTCGTAGGTATCTAGTTATAACAAAATTACACGAATACGAATAAAAACAATGCGATGACGTAAAATGGTTAAATTGTTCCGCATTTATCACGATGTAGCCTGGAAAAGTACTCGGTGGACCGCAATGCGCAGCAGCGTGTACCACCGCTGTCCAGGCAAAACTCAATTACGAAATCGTTCTTCTCCGTTCCTTTCCAATGGCCCATTTTCATATATATATCCTATAATGTGTAATACCGTATACGAGTATAATGTAATATGTATATGTATAATATAGAATTATAAAACTTGTATATGCTACGAAAGGACGGTAAGTGCGTGAAAGGATGGCGACAGTAGTGACGGTGGTTGGGGTTATCCAAAGTGGTATAAATGGGCTTGGATATCCCGTCGCGTTAATAACGTCCGCGTGACATAATCCCTCCTTTTCCTCTCCCCTCAGCTATTTTCCATCAGCCCATATACACACACATATCCATTCACCACGACGTGATGTCTTTTGCCGTATATATAATATATATATATATATATACATTATACACGTGTTTAATGTACGAGCTCTGAGCATTCGGCGGCGAGGGCGGCTGTGAGCACTGCCACCGTCGTCATTCTTTTTCGGCGGCAGAGAGTTTTTAATTTCACTCGCCTAAGTGAAATTAGTGAGCACCGGCCGTGATTCACCTAGGTACCTATATTGCGGGGCGATCCGCCCGGGACGACGCGGCCACACACGTTCAATCTTCATCGCGACCACCACGTCCCACATACGGACGACAATGACGGGGGATGAATCGTGTGGCCTGTAGTGGATGGCGATGAGGGAGAGGCAGGGTGGCAGTCGCAGTAGTCGAGTCTCACGTCACCGCCGCCACCTTGACGCTCGCTGCGTATTCGTCTCTGTCGCCTTTTATTATCTCTCCACCCACCTCCGAGCCACGAGTACGGTAAAAAGATTGCACCTAACGCCCCTCTAATAAGAGTAAACGCCATCGCCGTGAGTATATACTACCCTGTAATGTGTGTAATGTACACACACACACGTAGACATACATATATAAATACATGTATATATATATATATATACACACGACATTGTGTAACTTGTTTGCGCCGCAGGCAATAAACGAGACTGTACGATATGTCACGCGGACTCCGAGTGACGTGCTATGCGACTCCCTACGTATATCATATTATGTATAATAGTAACTCCTGAATTTGTATTTACATGTCGCTCCCATACTTAAAAATTACGTAGCTTAGGCGTATGATATGTAAATTGCATTTAAATCGAGCGACGTCATTCTATATTTGTATACATTATAATATATTTATGAAATAACTACATAGCTATAAATATATCGTCAACACCTATCCATAATATATTCTATATTTTTATTAAATTTGATATTACAATAATTTGTTCAAAACTGTATAGCCTTCCTAGCATAAGACTCGAAGTGCATTAAACATATCTGCAACCCACGTCATTGCCAATACGTTAATAATTTTTCCACGTGTAAAAAAAAATATACTGTAAAACTCAAACTATCCAAGGAATGTACTTTTAAATTTCCATAGACAAATTGGGGTAGAGTATAAACCATATAAATTATGATGTTTATGAATGTTGCTGCAATAGCTTAAAATTATATATGTATATTGTATATTGGAACACAGTATATGTGTATGCCAAAACTTATGAGACATTCAGTGTTTATCCTCCCTTACCTATATAACAAATTATCAGTCTACCTTAAAGAAACTCTGGTTACGCCACTAGTTATAAGTAATACATACCAAAACCTACAACATTTTACCTTTGTACTTTCCAAGTTAATAAACCTATTCAAAAATGTATTGTGCCGTCACTGTTGACTTATATTGAGGTACGATGGGATACATTTCTTGGTACTACGCTCTTTCTCTTTTAGACTTCAATGATTCAATAATTTGTATACTCTAGTCTGATTTAGTTCTGTTGGAAAGGACGTTATTAACGGTTCAGTGGTATATATATCCAATGATGGATTCAAAGGGGAATAAGGGGCCTATATTAACTACAATATAGCTGTTAGGCGCATGTTAACTCCATCACAAGTACTTTTTTTTAGTGTAAACTCTGTTAGGAAAAAATTCAAGTAATAGTATTTTATACAGAGTTTAAAATCAGGCTGCGTACGAGTTGATTCCCGAGTATCTGTTTACCTACATCGATACCGTTGACTTGATTCTCGAGTCATTATATATTTTTTTCAATATTTAGTCAAATATTTAGCTTATTTTGCGTAATCTAAGAGACACCATGAGTAAGTTGGCTGACAAGTTTCTCACAAATGTTGTTCTTTTTAGTTTTTTCATATTTTGAAAATCATTCAATTTTTATTTATCAATTATTTATTGTATTATATTATAATTTATTATTTATTAAAAAATTATTAGTAAAAAAATTAATTATAGCTAGGTTTAAAGCTAGGTTTATTAAAACACATAAAAACTGTTATCTGGTAATGAGATAACCAATATAGGTACCGTAGCATCATTTTTATCAAAAAAATTTATGTTTCTCGGTTTGTTATGGATTTTCTAGTTCCATTGCTCCTACATTTAATATATTTTTCCGACTATACTTCTAACAGCTCGAACATACCTCGTAATGACCCGGGAATCAATTAATATATTAAGTAGGTCTCGTGAATCAACTCACTTACTGCATAAAATTAATACTTATGAATTATGATGTATTATTATTAAAAAAATATGTGTTCTAAAAAAATTTAGCAATAAATATTAAATTAAAATGTATTAACTTGCCATTAGATAAATTATAACGTAATATATTTATGTACACAGTCACATAAATATTACATATTATTGATGGGTAAGAACAAATTGTTTAGTATAGTAAGAATATTATTTTTTTAATTCAAATTTTTTATTGTTTTTTAGTTTGGTACTAAAAGTATCAAGTTATCAATAAAGCATTAGTAGTATCGGTACTATATTGATAATTGATAAAAAAATCATGTTTAATATTTTTTTCAACTTTTAAAGAAACATAAAAATATATTTATTGTGGAGAGGTTTATTACTGGAACCCAGAAAATAAACAACTCCCTTATATATTTATGAATTTATATTCACTTATATTATACGTACAGTATATGGATAAATAATAAAATATTAATATCAATAAAAATAAAATTAACGACATTATATTATATAATAACGCAGCGTATATCTTCTCTGAACGGCATCGCAAACAGCAAATATGCTTATAAAATTATAACTAACTGTACAGATGGTATACCATTATTGTTATCATTAATAATTATTGAATTTAAAATTTTTAAACTGTATATTATTATAAATAATATTATTGTTTTATTGTATTTTATATTTATTTAATTTCAAAAGATAAATATTTAAATTATTTTTATTTTATTTAAATAATTTAATTAAATTTAATTAAATTAATTTATTTAAATTTGTTTAAATTTTACAAAATGTATGACAAATATAACGAGTAATTTATAAGAGTATATAAATTAGTAATAAAATGGCTGTTTAATCCAAATATAATAATAATAGTTTGAACTAGAATTATAATGTATTATTGCCTTTGATTTAAATTAGCTAATCATTTCAGTCGTTTCACGATTAATCTCAAAATGATTTAAATTCTAAAAGGATCTGTTGGTGTATAAGTCATGTGTTCCGATATCTGCCACAGAATTTACGAACTCCATAAACTAATTTGTTAAACTGCTTAATGACTCGTTAAACTAATTAAATATATCAGGCAATAGCTCTATTCGGAGTATCACTGCTAGTTTAGTTTAGATTCATAGTCATTCCTCTTATAAACTATTACTATGGTAAGGTTAATCGTAAATTTATATTAAAAGTATTGTAATACACCTGATGAATTTTCTATGTTTCAAAAAATTAATTTTTTATGTGTTTTTTTCACTATCTCCATATTGATACAGGTCGTTTATTTATACTACGCAAATAAAAGTCTAGTAAACGGAATACTGTTAATTTCCAAGAATCTCGTGCGTAAAATCGTTAAATAAATCAAACCCTTCACTGACATTCTCTTCCACCCATTTATTCAAACTATAGGCTGGTCACGTTTATTTCAACACTACAAATTTGTTAAATGAATCGAAAACCTCGATTCTTCTCTTCGTATATTTGTTTTTTTTGCAAGCCTATTAATTGAATTTTTAAAAAAAAGAATACTCATGCTTTTTATTATATTCTTAACGGAATAAATTAAAATAAAATTTTTCACAAGCAGTTTTTTCATTAATTTATTTTTCTAAAATGTTATAATATAAATATAAGAGATGTACTAATTAATATACATTATCATATAAGTAAAGTTTTTTTTTTTTAATTGTCAGGTTGTAATGGAAGGTCTGACTGGACATATTATGTTTAACGACGATGGAAAACGGTATAATTATACATTACACGTTGTACAAATGACGATTGATAGTACTATAACAAAAGTAAGATTTTTTTAAAGATACTTTAATATTTAAGGATAATTGATCTTTATTCATGACAGAAATTATGATTATTATCTGACATTGTATTTTAGTTTTTAATTTCACACTGGTAAATGTATTGTGTTGTCCTAATAATACATTTAAAATTGATCTATAATGAAACATTTGAATTGGTAAAGGATAATTAATTTTTTTATATCAGATTCATTTTTTTTATATGTATCCTAACCTATTTTAGACCTTATAGTACCATTATATAAGTAGGACGTAAATATTTGAATGTATTATCAAAAATCTAGATCGCAGAATGGTCAGATACAGATGGTTTCAAAACAGTTGTTAGCAAACCAGAAAGGGTTCACATCTCGGGACATTCACACAAAGGTAACTCTACATTGATCGTGGCCACATTAATGGTGAGTAAATACAATAAGTATAATTTTTAATATTATAAAAATTTTAAGTAGCACATATAAATTATTACCTATTAGTAAAACTGAAATGTTATATTTTGTTTTTAACTCTTATTCCAAAACTCAAATCTTGAAATGTAATTCGAACTCAAGAATATGGTTCTGTAATAAGTTAGGAAGAAATCTAAATAAATTTATAAACACTGAAAGTATCCAATGAGAAATAAACTTAAAAAGAATGCTATATTAGTGTTAAAAGTGAAGAAAGAGCATACAGATATTTTAAAAGATAAAATGTCGTAAATCTTTCGAGATAGCGCATTGTTCCGGAGTGTCCCCAAGCTTGGATGAAATACGAGTATCACCGTACTAAAAACTTTGAACATTATCAATTTATGAACATCAAGTGATGAGCGAGAATAAAATATAGAGAGTGTGTGTTAGAGATACACTGATGTTACTAAGCTAGGAGTTGAGACTTAAATTGGTTTTAGACAAACCGCCAGTAGTGGTTGATGTATCCTGTACATACGCCATAGATTCCTTTATGTGTCGTACAATTTACCTTATGATTCATACTTATTGTAAAAAGTTTAACATTTTGCATAGGTATTGTGTAAATATTTTTAACCTTATTCGTGACGTTTTAAACTCTTAACTTATTTTTAGTATTATAATTTAATCAATGATTTTATTTTGGATTTCTTATTATTTGATTATAAAAAATAAGTACTATCTATATATTAATAATTAATGTAATATTAAGAAGAAAAGCTTAATGATGATCATTAATAAAATATTTTTGATTGTATTGCATAATGGATAAGATATTATAACCATTATTTTTATTTATATTAATAATTAAAACGATAAGTTATGTATAATGTGTCTTTATAAGTTACATATTACTTATGAAAATGTATTTTGTAGATTTAATTAGTTATTTATTATACATGTTATAGGAAGAACCATTTATCATGTTTAAAAAGCCCAAGTATGGAGAATCCTTAGCAGGAAATGAAAGATTTGAAGGATATTGTAAGGATCTAACTACATTATTGGCTGATAAAATTGGAGTGAAATGTAAGTAATACTTAAGAAAAAAATAATTGTATTGATAGATTTTTGGATTTCTATCATACCCACATAATTTATCATTAATTATTGTAGAAAATTATATATTGAGATACTAAATTTATTTTAGTGAGCAATAATTAAAATAAAACTATAAGTCTATAACTATGAATTGTTTCTTAAGTAGGTATTTTTGTAATTTTAATGTTAAAAATTATACTGGGATAGCAAAAACCATATTTCGGAGGTTTCGTACGATATAAATATACTAATAAAAATTTAATATATTTCCTTGATTATTCTTTTGATTCTGAAGTAAAATTTTTAAACTTTTTTTCGTATTTAATATTTGATTGTGTTTTAGGTTATGTATTTCATTCCATAAATATATACGAGGAAAAGCATTGACTTTTATAATTAAAGTTAATAATCGTGTAATTTATTTTAAATAGTGAAATTAAAACACTGACATTGTCCATTATTAGGTTACTTCGAATGTTAATAATTAAACATACAATCAAATATATTATAAATTACGAACTCATACAATTTTTAAATATTTTATAAATTATCATACTATGATTAATAAAAATAAATTTATATATTATATTATATTTCACTGTTTGTTTAGTTATTGATTTTAAAAAATAATTCGTTGATGGACAATGTTTGAAATTATTATCTAATTACAATTATATTTATTTTATTATTATAATCAGCTATAACTAAAAAATAAAAATAAACAGTTAATTTTTAAATTTAATTATACTTGAATGTTAAGCTGTAAAATAAATTATTATTTAATTGTTTGTATCTATAGATAAATTTTTAAACATGGATACCTATACAACTTAAATGGTTAGTGGGTCAGCTTAGTGAGATTATTTTTTGCTTGTTTGTTTCACGGGAAACAGAACTATAAACACTAATGAAACTTTACCTAAACCACACGCACTAATGCAAATAAGAACATAACACGGTGGTGAACGTCATATAAATCAATCTGTTTTTATTGCTATATGCCACGCGTTGAAAACTTAATACTTCATTGTACAGCGATATGTAATAAACGCTGCGTTGAAATAACCTTAATAGGGAAGGGGAAGCATAAAACGAAGCTAATTAAAAATTATAACAATATTTTTAGTAGATATTCTAATATTAATTAAGTATTAACAGGGGCTTGCGTAGACATTTTTTTCGGGAGGGGGGAGTTGAACACCCCCTCCCTAGGTACGCCCCTGAGTATTAAAGTATAGACTGACTGATAAGTGATAAGTGATAAGTAATATGATACATACGTTTTTATAATCAATTGAATTTCAAATGTTTGAGTATAATATTATATACACTTTTCTATACCATTTGATCCGGTGTATTATATCTAGCGTTATTTGATCCAGAAACTTAAATATATGAGTATCAAAATATTGGGATAAAATATAAAATTTTATGTTTATAATTTCTAAAAATCAATCGATAAAAATTGTTAATGTAGGTGTAACTATTTTATTTACTGTACAATGTACATAAGAAGTCGATAATACTTACCTCATTTAATGAGTATATCATGATATTAGATGTGTTAAATTTGAATTCAATAATTAATTATTGCATACAGAAAACGAATTTAAGTTTAATCAGCATAACATCATATAAATATACTATAATATTAATTATACTTTATAGTTATTTATATTATATATAAGTAATATGGTATAAATTATAAATATAGTTAATAGCATACAATTTAAATGTTTTGAAAATGTGATTGTGTCTACAATATATAATAATATTTGTAAAAGTTTCTATTACCCATAAAATCTACTTTTAAATAACAAAAAAATAATTATTATTGTTATTGTTTATTTAAATATTGAATTTAATATAACAACTACGATATCTCAGAACTTTTGATTCCAGTATTAATAATTTATGAGAAGTATTGTATTATATTTTCAAATCTATAATACAATTATAATACAATTTTAACACTTAATATATTTTTAACAATAAAATAATTTACTAACTTCATATGTTTATAAAACATATTTGATCAATTTATCTTAAATATTTTTAAATGGGTATACTAAAAACTGTTGAGGAACTTCGTATTTGCGTTATTTTACATAGGTATAAATAATTTAAACTATAAATGCCCAAAAAAGCTATTGATGGGATCAAACTCAAAGTTTGAGTTATAATATAAGAAAAAATCGATTTTGTCAAAAACTTGGTATATGCTAAAATTCATGGCTTTTTCTTAATATTTGTTTGCTTTCCCAAATTATTTTGAAAAATACTGATAATTCCCTACATCGATTTCTAAAAAGTACTAACTAAATTTAATTTTTATCAGATATTTTTTTCAACGTTGAAGATCGAAGTGTATATATGTGTATTGTGTATATTCATTAAAAATACATTGTTTTGTTCAGAATTTAAAACATTACGAGAGATGCCCTTTATGTCCCCAGATAATTTTCTATTATATATTGGTTTCTTACGTACCTATATCGTTCAGTCTATAGTCTATTATTTATTATTTTTATTTTGGATAGATATTTTTACCGGCACCTGAATATTTAAATTTTGATTCAGTCAAGCTTTGTTCTGACTTAAAAAAAATTGTAAATATTGATATTGTTGTGTAAAGTATTATTTGATGACTTAAATGTATGATACCAATTTTTAACTATATTATGGATTCGAGATTGTTCATATCTTCATATTACAAATTCAATAAAAAAGTCGGATATCTTCGAAATTAACAACCTATCCAAACGCTTCGAAGTAATCCGCATTAGGCGAAAAAAGAGCTATATTACCAGTAAATACATCTTGCAACAATATGGAAAAGTATAAACTTTTCAAAGTTAGAACAAAGTTTAACTGACGCTAAATTTGGTAAGTTGGATAAAGGTGAACATAATCCGTCCATAAGAAAAATAATATAAATAACTCGACAAAAGACTGAACCATGTTTATACTGAGCTAATTGAGCTAATATACAAAGAAAACGTATTTAACTATTTAAATAGCACCTCTCTTAATTTCAATTATAAAAAATTTTTTTGAAGTATAAACATTTTTTATTGATCGATTTTTAGATGAATAACGTGTTACCGATACATGATTACTTAGTTACTATGAGTATTATAATATATTAATGTGCGTGCAAAAATAAATAATTTATTTTTAATATGATTGTTTATAATGTTATTATCATTTCATTCGTATGAATCCTTCTTAACTTGAATATTTCGTATTTAGTAATATTTTAGCAATATTTTATTGCGTTATTTGATGCGTTATTGCATCTTTTAATTTTTACGACGAAGTTAATAGGCACACTTTTTTTTATTAGTAAACCGTTTATATTAAACTAAGTACTTAATAAAACATTCCTAGTTTTTTTTTTTTTTTTTAATGTATTTATTCTGATAATTTCTCTTTTAATTATGATTAATAAACTTTTATGTTGTATTGGTATTCATTTTAACATAGAGCCAATCATTATTTGGCACATAATTTTTGAAATGTACAGATGTTCTGACACCATCTGTTTTTAAAGAGTTAAACTTTTATTGACTTAAATGTTATTGTTATACAATTTCATTGTTCACATTTCAACTTTTATTTCATCTTACATAAATAAATACATATTATTTTTAAATTTAAATGTAATCGAAATAAAATTATTTTATAAAATAAAAAAAGATCATTAATTTATAAGTTAAAATAATAGATATTTTGTAACATTGGTAATGAATAAGCTATTTATGAAAAACTTTATATTTTAAAATTATTTCTTAATTATTTATTTTTGAATTAAATATTCTAATCAAATATAAAATTAATCTTTATACTTAAACATTCAATTTAATTATTATTGTTGTTTTAAAATATATTTCATAATATTTATTATTTCATGGTTATGTGATACAAAATAATAGCTATTGGAATTAACTATATTAAAATAAAAATACTAAAATAGGTCATGAATAATTTAGAAAAAAGTAAGGAATTTGGGATGACTAATATAAATATTTTAAAAGAAAAAAAATAATACAGCTGTCATAAAACTATCATATTTCACTGAGATTTTTATATTTAAATATAATATCTTACATATAAATGGAAAAACTTTTAAGAAGCACGTCATACATTCGTGTAAACATAATATTATTATTTGAAGATAATAAAACACATTCCGAGAAAAGTTATGCGTATTGTTAAGTAGATAATGATTTAAAGTTTTGATATGATAAATTTGTCCTTTGAGATATCTTAAAAAAGAAAATATTAAACAGCGAATTTTTAAAATCTAAAATTGTATTATTTTTTGTTTTTGAGATGTTTCGTATAATAATCTGTAAGAAATCAAACATTTTTAATTAAATGTATTTTAAATAATTATTGTTATTATTTATTTATTTATGTATAAAATAATGTGCTTTATTAAAATGGCTTACAATATTTTGAAATTGACATTATTTCTTAGTATCGAATATGATATGCATTAATTATTATACGTGAATATACACATTAATATTACGTAATAAATATTTATAAGTTATTTTAAGTTAAAAAAAATATTTTTTTGTAAATGTCTGGATTCTGTTAATCTATTCAATTATAATAATTAAACAAAAAGATGAATTTTCATTATTGTTCACGTAAAATGCATTTAGTAAAGTACCAATATTTTTTTACTTCCTACTAAGTTTTATTATGCTGTATGTGGCATTACAGTTTAGATATACAATAATTATATTTTACTTATTTAAGTGTATAATTATGTATTATAGTATTGGTATAAATTATATTTGTTGCAGTTTTTGCTATGGATATTTATTCAATGTTTATCCATGTTTATGATCATATCGTACTATTAGATTCTTAATAATATGATATTGTGATTGCGTTTATAGTTAACAATTGAATATATTATGATAACAAATAATTTCATCGATTGAATAATACTTAAAAATACATACCTATTTGTCATTTGTATCATTTAACTCTAACATATGGTCTGTCAACTCTTTTAATTTCTTTCTATAATCTGTGTATTGGCCCCAGTATTCGGAACAAGTGGTCAATACATTGTAAGATATGGTTTACAATGTTTCAAATAAATCAAATATCCTAGATTGTTTAGTTAAATGTAGAATATCATTAGTCACTATGTAGTATGTAAAACTTATAGTTTTATTTTTGACCTCCTTTTGAGTCATACCTAACAATGTATTTTTGTTTCACTTTTTTTTTTTTATCAAAAATCCTATATTGATGATTTAAGATTTGGTTTTAATTAGGTTTGGATTTAATTAATTAATGAATTCCATTTTTCAGTACGGATAGCAATATAACTTAAAAACATACACTTTTAACTTAATATGTTATGTAAAGTATCTAAATGTATTCAATTCAAATAATTTTTGGCTGATACACTAAACCCCCAAAATGGCTTGAGACATTGGTTTTCAGATTGAAGTAAAAGAAGATGACTTTTTTAAGGAATGCCTACAAACTAATACTAAAAACCTGTAGACTATATATATTCGTGGGGATGGTTTTACGTACCAATAGATAGACTAGGAAATTCCTAGAGCTTCGGGGTAAACACAGATGATTACCCTTTAAACCATATGACTATAATATAGTACATATTATATACATGACCATATCCGGATCTGAATAAGAGCGTCACTAATGTTATCCATTAACAACAAACGAGAGTTTACCAAAATGGGCATACAGGTCCCTTTTCTTCCTTGTTAGTAAATATGAAGTATTATGCACCATGCCCGTACAGAAATAAACTATATAACCGTCATGTCAGCGGAATTTATATCAAAAGTGTATAATAAAGTTTTCATAAATAATATAATAATACATAATCGTCTCATTCTTTTTATGAAAATATTAATATGTTAAACAGTTATATTTACATACTACATTAATGTATTTAACTAATACTTAATTTTAAGTATAGTTTACTATGGGAATAGTGAATACCTTATTATAAAGTGAAAAAAATTGTTAAGCTATAAATTAAATAGCAAATAAAATTGATTTTATACATTTTTCGATATTAATCAAACAATATCAAGTGTACATGGACCATTTAATGAATATCTAATATTTTAAAATTTCAAAATACTATTACATTTGTTCTATTAGGTAATGTTTAATTTATAATATGTATCTAATAAATTAAATTATCAATATAAAAATTTGTTTAAAATGTACACATTTCAAAAGTTGCAACATTTTTAGTTATAAAACTTGTATCTATCGTATCTATCACTAATTTCATTAATGCTCATTGGACTTAAAATAAGGCTTTAGTCTTATTAATAAGGTATAAATATTTAGTTCTAATAATTGTATGATAAGTTAAAAATACATAGATTCGGGAAACAAAAGAAACTGATCTATTTCGTGATCAGTAAGTATGCAAATTGTTGTTAATGGTCGTTTATAACATGTCATGTCGACTTTAAAGTTTGCCACAAAGACCTAAAATTGGTCCTCGCAATTACTCGTTATAGTTGTTATCATTAATGAGATTTATATTAATATCGAAAACTGTTTGAGTTCTAGATATCTATAAATATTACTATTGACTTAGAAGATAGTTCTGACTAAATAAATGATAAATCAAGCAATGTTTATAATGTTAATTGTACAACTACGTTTCTTAATTATTTATGTATAAATTGTTAACTATTACATTTAGAGTATAGATAAAAGAGCAATAAATATTTAAATTAATATTGCATAATGATTTTAGTTTTTTTTTTAAGTATAAATATAGATATTATGTAACTACTAAATTATATTTAGACATTTAGTGAATAGTATCATAGAAGAGTTATGAAATATAATGGCAAGTAATGTATGCATTATTATTAAACAATTTTTTTTAGATGAGTTACGTACCGTCAAAGACCGGAAATATGGAATGGAGAATCATGAAGTTAAAGGTGGTTGGGATGGAATGGTCGGCGAAATAATCAGAAAGGTTTGAACTATGGATTTAATAAAACTTCTACTGAATAGTTAATTTTTAAATATTTTATAAGTACAATCATTAAAAGTACGACTTAAAAATTTAATTTCTTCTTGTTTTTAAATTTAAGAAACTAAAAATTAAAAATCATTGTATGTATTTTCAGGTGACCTATTTAAATTTCTAAATAAAATTATTACTAATAATATTTTAATTTTAATTTTTCTTACGTGTAATAAACTATATTATGACGTAATATTATAAAATGAAATCAAAGCGTTCATTATATTTATTTCTAAACGAAACTTAATGATATTAGAAATTAATTATTAAATAAAACTATTACTAATATGAATGATATCAAATGAACTATTCAACTTATACCAATGTTAGTTTTATTAAAATGTAAGCGTTATTGTATGGTTGGTTAATTCATTAATGTTTTAAAATCAATGTTGGTCTTTGCAAGTTTTTATTTCTAATAAAATACATGTTGTGTGATAATTATTTATAATTTATATTATTAAAAATTCAATTCAAAAATCATTGTCGCACAACGAAAGTATAAGAAATCGTAGAATAATTTTTAGTTTGGATTTTTGTATTTTTTATGATTTAGTTGTGCTCTAGTCTCATATTTTAAACCTCATCAGTTTTATTTTTATTTACTGTAATTTTCAATTTACATGAACTGAAAAAATAAAAATAAAAAATATCTACATAAGCTATGATTTTGCGATAAATCTAAAAACTAAGGTTTATTTTACCGTCAATTATATATAAGTCTGTAGCCTGGTTTCTTATATTTACCTTCACAGAATATTTGAATCATTGATGTAAACATTTTTTAATGCACTCAATGAATATTCCACAATTGTATTAAAGTCAACTAAATATTTTAATATTTAATTAATAAGTCACATATTACTCATGTTACTTTACCTCCGGTTACAGTAAAGCCTAAGAAACCTTGTGCTACTCAGTTGTTTTATTTATAATAATAATTGAGATACATTATATACTTTTTATAATTATTGAATAAATTAAATTTGTTGATTAAATATCGCTTTTAACATGAATAATATTGTTCATATGATTGTTGATTAAATTTGTTTTTTGGGTCTAAATCAGAATAAATAATAACATTGTTTTTTATACATATCTACAAAACTGTAATCTATTAATTATGATCCAATTATTTTTTATAATATGTATATATTATGTTTAATGTTTAAGTATTAAAATACTAATTATGAAAATATCATTACTTTTGATTTTAAAATGGTAAATATTTATTGTCTTTGTTTATTAAATAAATTTTAAATTATATAACCAATGTATAACCTAACCAAAAACTTGCATGCAATAACTTTTTCTTTCTCAATCTTATTTTGTTGGCAGTATTTCAATTAAAAAAAGTTGTCTATTTTAAATATGATAGATAATTAACCTAATTTGATCTGTTTTCAAAAGATAGATTAGATTATTGAATTATTCCATTTTTTTTTTTTTAAGAAAAGTTTTCAGGTCTGTAGAAAATATAATAAGTTAATGGAATATATTTTGTTGTTTAACAAAATAATTATTTGCTATGTGTAACGATTTAAATAATTTATTATTTTTTTATTTTGTTTTAAATGTAATAATGTATGTCTCATTCATTCATTTATTATTATTCAGTATTTATTTTGGAAATGTATTATTGTTTATTATAAGCTGGCGTAATTTGTATAAATTTTAAACTCGGAATAAAAAAAAATATAAGGTACCTACCTAAAATGTTTTTCATACCTTTAAAAATTATTTTCAAACAAAATAGAATTAATTCTATATTTTATGCAAGAAATTCTCCTAAATTTTATTAAAGTGTATAAAATTCACATTTTATGAAAAACTGAGTTTCCGATTATACATCTTTCTTCAAAAAATATGATCAGAAGATATTCACGTTTATATAATAGGATTTCAAATTTTAGTTAATATATATTTTTTAATACGTATTATTAAATAAAAAATTTCGAATTTTAAAATGCCTTTTCGAAACAATTTAAATGTTTTTTCGACTATTTTCGTTAGTTGCTTAATTTTATTTTCATTTTATTCAAAAGTAACAAAATAAAATAACTATATAAACCTAGAATGACTGTTACATTATTCATTAACCAATAATTTAAATAAAATAATATATCTTATCTGGTTGTCAGAAGCAAGCTCGAAATCATATTAATAAACATATAAATTATAAATAAACTGATTATATTTGCATTGTGCACTGCGATTTGAAATATGAACTTTCGTGAATTTGTTTTCTTTTGATTTTACAATTCTTTTTTTTTATTATTATTATTATAGGAAGTGGACTTGGCCATTGCACCACTCACCATCACGGCTGAACGGGAAAAAGTGGTTGAGTTTAGTAAGCCGTTTATGTCAACGGCCATTAACATTTTGATTAAAAAACCGTCCAAACACAAACCTGGAGCTTTTAGTTTCTTATCACCACTTTCTCGGGAGGTGTGGATCAGTATCGGGTTCGCCTATATAGCTGTCGTGATCGTCATGTACGTTGTGTCGCGGTTTTCGGCACACGCCACTGCTGCGGCTCACGTTAGACCGGTACACAACAGTTACGGCGGCGGCGGTGGTATTGGCATTGGCAGTGGCGGCGGCGGTTTAGGTCATGAACTGCAGCAAACCATACCACCGCCCCCAATGTTTGTCCATAATCCTTTTACGTTGGCCAACAGTATGTGGTTTGCAGTGGCAGCCATCACCCAACAGGCCTGTGATATCGCACCGAGGTAACTGTCTTTGTAAAATAATAACATAATACTATTATAATAAATGATTGCCATATTATAAGATTCCTTGCTGAGTAATTAAGTGTTGTGTATATCCATAATATGATTGTATACATCAGTGGTATGCCTAAGGTATGAGTGTTACCTTTGGATCTATTGACACGTCACCCCTCACTTTGTTCGAAAATAATACTAAATATGTAGTGTACAAATAATAAAAACCAAATTATAATAAAGATTTCGTGTAAATTGCACAACTGCATTTTCTTTCATTGATGAGATAGATGTTATAAGACAAGTATAATGTGGTAATATTGAAAAAACGGCTGTTCATTTAAGATACTTTTTTATTATTAATAAATAATAATGTATATTTATATTATAATTTAATCATATTTATTTGTAGATAGTACATGATAAACGAACATAAATTATTGACTATAAAAATAATACAATTCGTACTAAATATTTATAAACATTATATTAGTTTCTGTAGGAAACGATGGAAGTATTGATCTTACAATGATAGTCATGTTATTTTTATTTTTTCTGATATAATTTGAAAATGTTCCCAAAGTTTAAGTGACCCTTTTAGATTGTAAGTTTTATCTAATTGAAACTTTGGGGAGACCTTTTTTTGTATTCTATTTTTTCCTTTAACGCATAGAAAACTAAAAATAAATAAATAAATAAATAAATAATAATAATAACAACAAATAAATAAATAAAATCAAAATATCTATTATTGAGTTTTTGGGTATTAAATCTAAAAATCGATTCTGTTTATTCCGTTAATCTGTTATAGTTCAAAATAAAATAATAATTGAAAGTAAAAATATACACTAAAAATAATGAAACGATATACATTATTATGGTTGACAAAATATTAAAACAATTCCAAATTTTTGGAACTAAATAATACATTTTTAAAATTTAATATGTTTATTTGACATTGTACTTATAATAATTGAAAATGAAATAACATTTTAACTAGTATGTTGTAATTATTATGAATTTATGATTTCCTAATTTCTATCGGGGTTATACCTCCAAAGGGTTATGATCTTTGGTAATGAAAATCCGTTTCACGTCTGTTATACATTTATAACATAAGTGTTAATATTGTTATAATTATGATATAATATGGTTATACCTACCTTATTGAAATAAAGATTTCCCTGATTTCCATAATTAAAATTTTTGTATGATGTTTAAAATTTGAGCTTTGTATAATTCGTATTTTTTCATAATTTATTAATAGTAAATACTTGTATAGTATTAATCATTCTTATATAATCAATAAAAGTTCAATATATTTGATAATTAATTACATTTTTTAGATCTTAAAATTATTCAATAGTTTATTTATATTATTTATTTTGATTCTAAATTCCCATCAATTATGTTAGGTACTTATAGCCACACATTAATTTAAATATTATGTTTTTGTGAATTGTTATAATGATATCTTCGTTGTGTTTTTATTATATCGAGGATATGAATATTATCTTTACAAATTTAGATTGAAAAATCAACGATACTTATATGAACTTTAATACTATGTATCATTGATTTAATCAGGAAACAACAATGAAAATGTTATTTTTCGTTTAGATTAATATTTTTTATAACTATTTTTAATTCGGACCAGAGTGATGAATGTATTAATTTTTTTATGGTGTATGTTTAATTTAAAACATTTTTCTTTGTATCTGGAAAATACTAGAAAATGGGTAGAAAAAACTCTTTAATTTTTAATTATGTAAGTAGTTTTCGTTAAAAATCGAATTGAATTGAGAACTTAACAAAAAAAAAAAAAAATAAAATAAAATATTTATTTGAAAAATTAATTCCATTTTGTTGTTGTAGGTAATTCAATTATAATTAATACATATTTAGCTATTTATATATATTTCAAATGTGTTATTATTTTTTGTTTTACCATACATATTTATAAATTTTGTTACGTTTGTTTTTAACTTGGAAATTTAAAAAAATTCCTTTTAAATTGTAACACACACAATTAAAAATTTTGACGAAACTGGATATTGAAACGGAGAAAATAATGATTTTTGTTTTTGGACAAAACAAGTTTAATTTACTGTAATCATAATAATTATTATAATTTATTATTTTATTACACGTCTAACGAATACAAAAATAAAAATGTAATAAAATATCCATTGGAATATAGACTGATTATTCATCATGTTGTATCTTCTCACTTCTTAGAATTAATTGCATACCAAATGCAATGATTTATTATAAAATTTAAATTTAACATATTCATTATAAGAATTTATCAATCAATAACAATGGACATTTGACTATACTATGCGTCACAGTAATTTCTTTGAATTTTTTTCTATTTATTTATTTGATATAATAAAATCATATTCTTTGATATTATGTTAAGACGTAAGTATAGAAACATATTATGAAATCATTGTTCTAAATTTAATTCAAAATTAATTAGATTAAATTAAATTAATTATACACATTTAATATGTTTATTAATTTATTGTAGTAAAAATACAGTTTTAAAATAGTTATTATGTAAGAACTTTTGCTAATATTTCTGAGTTATTTTTGTCATATTTATATTCACAATTTAAATTTTTATACTTTTTCAAAACATATTTACTAAAATAGTAGATAATAATAAGTGTAGATACAAATTATTATGGTATAATAATTATTATTTATTATCATACAATATTGATATTTAGTGGATGGAGGACATAAGTGAAATTATTTTTTCCAGCTGAACGGTATGTTATAATAACTTTTAACCTGAAACAGTGACAGTATTATAAACCACGTTGTATGTGTTCATATCCTTTAAAACATATAACATATTGATATTTTCAAATATATTTTTAAAGATATTTATTTACAATTTTCTTGTTTAAATCCTTAAATCAATATTTTTTAAATTCATTTCTTCGTGTTATAAATTCAAATTTTATTATTTATTTAATACTAAATTATAATTAGATTAAAATTGTATTTACCTACCTATTACAGTGTACAGTAAAATGAATAAATTTAAAGTATCCTACTTCATTTCATTGAGTACCATATAAGATAAAAACATTTTAATTAAAAAAATAATTGAAGTTTGATTTATAATCTATTAAAATCACGTGTATTTGTTTGCATTAAATAATTAATATATAAACAACTTGGTTGCTTGTGGAATAATTTAATGTAAATTTAGTTGTACCTGTTATAGTTCTTGTATTATTTATATATCTTTGCCAGATCAAGCTCAATAGGGCAATTTTAATGGCTACCATATTAATATTTAATCATAGCAAAAGTACATTTTTAGTTTTATTTGTTTAAATAATGATTAAAATGTGAAAAAAAAATAATTTTGCATTTATATATGTCTTCAGAAAAAGTATATTTTTTTAATACTTAAGCTACGACAGAAATTCGCCAATAAAATTATTTGATCTACTAAACATTTTTTACGACTCTGTGCTTAAAAATACGCAAGTGAAAAGTTTGGAAATGATAACAATTTTTACAGTTACAAGTATTTTATATTTTAATGCGTAATTAATTTTCACGTTTTGGGATACAATACTGTAAAACATAACCGTATCTAATAATATTTTAACAGTTATCTGGTCCCTACTATTAAAATTATATTACCACAAATTGTAGTATTCATAGTGTAATACAAATTTTCCCTTCTTTTTTACCTACCTTTTTGTATTATATATGATTGTACACATATAGATATAATATATTATACTTGACCTCTCTGTGTGCGAGTGTTGTGTTATTACCTACGTACATTTTCATTAAAATCGCTTGCGGTCGACTAAAGAAAACTTAACTTGAAATTCACAAATACTAACATAGTTAACATGTATATTTATGTGTTTGACCATCGTGATGGGCACGAAATGCAAATTACCTAAACGGAAAAGCTATGGAAAGCATATATTTGTCTTCTACTGTGACATTAAAACAGGAAAAATAAATATCTAAATTAATAACATACCTACTTTATAGTATTTCACAATCAAGAAATATGACCATATCTATCTGTTTAAATTATACATACGATGGAATGATTCCCTAGACTTAAATAAACATTTATCGATTAAAATTAAACTTTTATTACTTTAAAATTTAGTTTTTTTTTAATTTATTGATTCAGTACCAACGTTTATTCAATAAAAATGCTGTTATTAACAATTTAAATTATAACTATTATAAAACACAAGTGAGCTTATTTCACAAGATTGAATTTTTCTTTGTATTTCTAATGGATACATATATAATAATATTATATACTTTTAAAATAGTTATAGATTCCATTATTATTTTATGATGTAATAATATACCCAGTTTAATTTAATAAGTTTAATCATTTGATTAAAATAATTGATTGATACAAATTATAATAATATTTAAAATAGTGATAATCATGTCTTAACTTGTAATATTAAATTCTTCGTACTTCGTTAAATTTGACTGTCTTGAACCTAAACTTTCTTGAACTTACATTATAATTGAGTGCTTTGTGTAATGAGTGATTAAACTAATTGGTTTCATTATTAAGGTTTTACTTGAAAAGTTTATTACCTGTAGATAAACGAAACCTACTTGTTGATGACATTGTTATTAATGGACTATAATGGAAATTGTGAAAATGACTAGTTATGTTAGAAAATCACCAAATGGTTTGAATTATTTCCAACTTGTATAAATACGATCTTAAAATATAAGAATAATGAGCAAATTTAAAATTGTTATGCAATATGTAAGTATAAAATAAACTAAATCCTTAAATATATTTAAATCTATGTTATTTATATATCTCAAAAATACAATTTTATCATGAAAAATAGATATATCAATATTTAATCGCCTTAGTAGATTATTATAAGTACTAAAAATTATTTTTTAACCAAACAATTTTTTATTAACTTGTGTTTTAAGGTATACTCCATGCTTTAATCCCGTGTGATAACGTTGGTTAGATGTAATAATAAGATTAATAAATAATTATCATTGGTATTTAATGATTTAATAAGTCTTATCAATGTAGCATGATATAAAACCCACATTATTATAATTTTAATGAAATGAGTCATTTTATTTTTATTAACTTCTTAGAATATCAACATTTCATGTTCTGCTATGATGGAACTCTGATTTACTTATGCAAATAATATTTCTAAATTAATTGAAATATAAATACTTGAAATCTATAAAATAATATTTATATAAGTTAGGTTAGGTTATTATATAAAATAATGTATTTGTATTATATAGAAAGTAACAGATAGAACTGACTTTTGGAATAACTTTTGTTCTAATTAATATTTTCATTTTTTTTTTACTTATCATTAAAAGACCCTAGCATAACATGTATAATTTAATTTA
Organism: Schizaphis graminum; assembly: GCA_020882235.1. Taxonomy (NCBI): domain Eukaryota; kingdom Metazoa; phylum Arthropoda; class Insecta; order Hemiptera; family Aphididae; genus Schizaphis; species Schizaphis graminum. The sequence goes on from CM037032.1 coordinate 55,912,957, forward strand.
TTTATGTTTAGTTTTTAGTACTGAAAATAAAAAAATTAAAATTTGATTAAAATTTTTTGGATACATTTAAAATAGCAAATTTGTGAATCTGATTATAAGAACAACTTTGATGGTAAAAAGATTTATCGAAGTCAAGTAGTTTATTTTTTAGAATTTCTTTAAAATATCAATATTTTTTGATTAAATTAATTTGGAACGTAATAACTTTTTTATAAATATAATTTTTGATAGTTTTCTGACATGAGTATATTTCTTAAATTATTTACTCATACCTAATATAATATTAACAATATTCTTGTCATACGTTTAATTGTCATAATTTTTTTTTTTTTTTTTTTTTGACGAGTCTATCTTTTACACCTTATATATCACTAATACAATTAAACTACCATTAATAAAACATAATAAAAATATATTTAATTTGAAAATTATTGTACAAATCACTTATAGAGTATTCTGGGGGAAAAAAAGTCGTTTGTTGCTGCTGCAGATTCCCAGTTAAATCAAATCCACATACATATTTTATTTAATAAATTGTCCAAATAACCTAAAAATATAACACATTTTAAATATTTTTTTTTATACATCAGATCAATAGCACTATGCATTATGCAATCGTTCGTATGTAGAATATAAGATAAACATAACATCAATCAAAATACAAAAATGTAAAATGTATGTGAAAAGGTCATCTTACAACTATAAAGTTATTAATTATTTTTATTTTTATAAATTGTAATTTACACCAATAATGGTCACATAATTAATAAAAATTATAAATTCAAATATTTACATTATATTTGTGATGAATAATTATAATTTGTATAGTTGAAAAGGAAATCTTTCTAACTAAAAAAATATATTTTATTGAAAACGCTAAAAAAGTAAATAGATTACAGTATAATAGGTGGTTACTTCATTAGTGAAAATAAAAATTTAATTATTATGGTATCTATACTATATGATAGGTAATTAAAAGCTGAGACTTGAAATAATCAAAATACATGTATTCACATTTTTAACGTTTCATTACACATTCCATATGTATTTTATTAAAACATTTGAAATTTGACACTATATATATTAAATGTTCGTATGTTACACAACTATATTTAATATACCTAATATAATTAGTTAGTAATATAATTACTTTATTAACATAGTCTTTTATTAACTACAATTTTATAAATATATTTTTTACATTCTTTTAAAATACATCCTATTATTTTGAGTTCTGACATAATTTTTTCGATATAGTTATTAGTTAAATATTAGAAGTATTTATCGTTTTTTCAAAATTTGTGTAGAAATTATTTTTATTTTCTTGAATTAAAATGTGATTTCAATTAAACAAAGAGCGTTTGCTATATAACAGGAAGAACTTTCATAACTTGTTGTTTAAAAAATATACCAAATTCATATTATAAAAAATACAACAGAAGCTCTTGAAAATTAAAAAAGTTTGTGCTTCTACGCGATTTGATAACTTACATATTTTTTAAACGATAATATAAACTTGTTAATTAAAATTTAAATAAAAATTTAATTTTAATTGTTGATATAATTATGTATATTGAAAAAGTTTTTTTTTTTTAATTATCGAATGTTATTAAATACACATTTTTTTTTTAAATTCTTAAAATTGTTATACATGATCATTCATGGGCTATTTATATGCCAATTAAAAAATATCAAAAATATATGTCACAGTATATTTGAAAGCGTTAAAATTTAAAATTTAAATGAAATTCTCAAGTATATGCATAATCTTGAACATTATAAAATTATTTTTTAGTTAAAAATTTATGGAAAATCTTATTGTTTATCAAAGATTTGAAAAATGAATACAATATTCTTCATAAAATATATTGTTCAAACTAAATTAAAAAAAAAAAAATTCTACCGGGGAGTCGAACTTATAGGAACGTATTAAATGTTTATGACATTGCATATTAAACCATATAATAACTATTTAATTTCAAACGATTTTTATATTTTTTCGTAATTAAATAACGAATAGCCGCAGATACTTAAAATTTTTACTAAATATTTAAAAATATTAAATAATTTTCTATACATCATTATTCATTATGTTTTGTATAAATATTAATTATATTGCTATTATTGAATTAATTTTTGACATTTAAAATCTTCGATTTTTCTATAAATTCTAATAAATATTTTTTAGTAAAATACAAATGTTTGAAAATGTAGTATATAACCTCATTTAAGGTTTTCTTAGAAATATGTAAAAAAATATTATGAATACATTTGCAAATTTTTTTTATAAATATTTGATGTTCAAATTTTTTTACTTACTTAATTCGTAAATATCACAAAAATATTTAAGTTGTTTTGGAGTTGAAAATTTGCAGTGTGTACCTTGTATAGCTAAGATTTGATAATCTAATGCAAAGTTCCTCATAAGTAAAACATATTTAAATTAAAAATAAAAAAATCTAAAGAATATACAATCAAATTTTTTTTATAGAAATTTCAAGTAAAAATATGTATTAGTTTATAATTATTAATATTTTTATCTTAACATTCTAAACTATAATTGAATAATGATATTAAATTTCATATGCTTTTAATGATATTATTATTTTTAAGTGAGTTACAGCTATGTAAAATATAACAACTTTAAAATGATGATATCATTAAAAGCATATGTCATTGTCCAGATAATATTTTAGATTCTGAACGAAGTGATGAATGTATTGATTTTACTATGATGTGTGTTTTTTTTTTTTTTGTGTCTGACGACAACATTTGGAGCAGTAATAATGCTCCGATTTTTGACTTCAGCCCCTCTTTGAATAGGAAAATTCATCTAGTTGGTACTTTAGGGGGGGGGGGTCAAAAGTAAAATTTTTAAATAATTTTCAAAAAAATCGAGAAAAACAAAAAAAAAAATGACAGAAAAATGGCAATTTTACGAAAAACCACTTTTCGACAAAATCGATTTTTTGATTATTAATAAACAGATACTATAAAGCAACCATAGTAACATACAAAAACTATATTATTTGTTTCAAAATAGAATATATGACAATATTTAAATATAATATATCCTAAACTGACAAATCATCTTCGTTCAGAATCGTTTTTCGTATACAATGATACCTATCATTGCATTCAAATTTAACCTACCATAGTCTGAGGTCCACCCCACCCCCTAATATATAGAAGAGCGATACCCACTTACCCGCTTTTTACCTTTAAATTTGATAATAGGTAAATTTACTCTAATATTAAAGCTAACGTCACAAAATGTATTCTGCTGAACGAAAATTTGTTATGGTGATGTACGTTAGTAAGACAGAGTCAACACAGCGGGTATGGAGTCCTCTTAAGGAGTATTCTTATATAGCGATACAAATGTGTGTATTTTCAAATGAGATCCACAGTTTTTGCTTTAAATTGTTCTACATTGTTTTTTTTTAAATCTTGATGTAGTTATCCAAATTAAAATTCGGACGAGTATCTTCAAGGTTATATAACATATTATATGCACTGAGAATAGTATAGTCTATGGTACTACCTGGGAGCGCTTGAATACGATTAAACAAACAATTCAAATAGATATGAATTTTATATTTGTGTAGTTATATTTTTAATAGTCATTATTCAGGAAATAATTAAAAATATTAAAATTTCAATAAATGAATATATATTATAGTTAACCAACTATCTTTTTTAAATCTACTAAAAAGCAAACTATAAAATATTCTTCCTGTTTATCAAATTTCTTGTTAAAGTTTTTTCACTAGTATAACAAATAATAGTATTATATTAAAAAACAATATATATTTTTATGTATTAGCATAATATCTATGAATTATAATAATATAATAAGTATAACAATAATATTATTTACTACCTGTTATTACATTTTAAGAAAACACCAAAAATACTAATAGAATAGTGGATAACTTCATGATAAAAATAGTTTAAAATTATTAAAAATGTTTTGAACATTTTATTAATATAGTGGACAATTAAAAAAAAATTATTCACAATAGTGAAAAGTTCCAAAAAGTAAAATGTTTTGAATTAATACAAAAACTATTTTTTTTAACTATATGATTTTTTAAAATTATTGTAAGAAATTTTAAATTTGTATTTTTAAACTTAAAAATTAATCTAAATATTTTGAAAGTGTTATTGTCTATAAAATGATAATTTAAGTATATAAACATTATACAATGTTTCAAGCTTTAGTGTTAATATTTGGTGAATCATTATAATATAATAACAACAATTGTTAAAGGATAAAATGTTTATTACATAAACGTTTAAATATATTAAATGTCGTCATAATTTTAATAATTCGATCCTATATAAAAAAATGTATGATTTATTGTTAATTTTCTTTTTTAACTACAATAAGTTTGAAGGAAACACTATAATATATTATTACATACTAGAGATTTTTGACTGAGTATGAAATTTTTAAAAACTTTAACTAAATAAAGTCGAAAATTGTAACAGTACTTATAAATAGCTAAAAAAAAAAATTCTAAAACATTTTAAGGATTTTACTATGTCAGTAAAATGCTAATAAAAATATTTGATGAGAATTTCAAGTATTTACGCTTATTTATTATTACACATATTATTTTAAAGTTTATATAATAATATAAAATTATTTTGTGTATGTGTATATTATTATTATTATCATCGAACTTTCATCTTATTTCACGAAATAATGAAATTTTTAGAGATGAAGGATCGAGGAGTTAAATTTTATGTTAGCTCATTTATTTCTCATATCTATAATATTATGTTAACTCTAATTGTATAATTATAAATTGATAGTCTATCAAAAAAAAAATGAGTATTTATAATATGATAATAATAATAACATTGTTTATGAACCTGTGTGCATAGGACTACACCAGGACGTATTGTTGGAGCCGTTTGGTGGTTCTTCACTGTGATATTGATATCATCGTACGTATCTAATTTTACTGCGTATTTGATCGTGCAAAAAATGTCCACACCAATCAGTACACCAGAAGATTTAGCTGCACAAACTGAAATTGAATACGGAGTTCTTTCTCATAGTTCTACGTGGGATTTTTTCAAAGTAAGTAATACACTTGATCTGTTGTTTTTAATATCCAAATTTATTTTTATCAATCAAAAAACATTGGATATTATATGACTATATAAATTATAAGCGTAATAATTATAAATTGTCTACGAATCAATTGGTAAATTTTTGATTATATTTCTATTATACTAGTAAACAACCTAAAGCCAACTTGTTTATATGTATTATTATATCGTTCTGAATTCCATACTATAGCTAGTGACACGGGTTTCATTATTATTTGTATTATTCTGTAGGAAATAATAAAAAAAAAAAAATCTTATTTTTTATTCAAAAACTTTATGTCTGGTAGTGACTTTGTCATCGTTGAAGTTTGGAATTATTCTCAATACTTGATTGCCCCCTTTAATAAGTTGTTTATCCAACGAAGTCTGCAAACGTCAACACCATTAAATTCAAACCACCAGAACTATAGAGATAAATTATTCACCGAATTTATTTTGTACTTGCTTTTTTTGAAGATTTAATACTTTTACTCTATAACCTTGAATACATTTACTGTGGGATACGTGAAAAACGATAATAGAAATAAAAATAAAATACATGTACGTAAAAGGCGTTGAACTAATATATAATTTCTCATTACGTGTTCAAGTTTTGAGTTCTATCGACTATAAACCTTAGGTCTGGTGTGACCACTTTTTTTTCAGCAGAAAACTTTTCGTTTCGGGCCATTCACTACAGTAGTTCCTTATGAATGTTTTTGCTTCACATAAGAAAAAAAAAAAGTCATGAAAAGGATAAAAAAAAAAAACTGAAAAAAAAACAATTGATTATTGAATCACTAATAATTTATCGTTTTAAAACTAATTTATAAAATGAAATTATGAATAAATACATTTAAAATTAAGATTACATAGATGATTTTTTCAAATACATAAGACATAATTTATTTTATTGATGAAATCATTATTTGATTTTTGTTCTAATACCGTGTTCAATTTTATATCATTACTCAATTATTATTTTATAAATGTCGAGAAAAAATAATTTAAATAATTTTCAAAAAATATGTATGATTAAATCATCTAAAATCATATAAGTGTAAAATGCACCTAATTAGTAAGAAGTTATAACTTAAGTTTATTTACCTTTTGATAATAGAAAATTTTAAATATATTTTTCTACATTTCTATCGTTTTAGTCATTAAGTTGAAAAAATAAAACTTAAATTTTAAACGTGTTGCTTATATTTGTTTAATTATTATATAGAGATCACATAGTTCGTTATACAGTAAAATGTGGCAGTTCATGAATTCGCGGACACACGTGTTCGTGGATACTTACGATGAAGGCATTCAACGAGTAAGGAACTCAAATGGCAAGTTTGCTTTGCTTATTGAGTCCCCCAAAAATGACTTTGTGAACATGAGGAAACCTTGTGATACAATGAAAGTCGGACGTAACATAGACGTTAAAGGCTACGGTATAGCGATGCCACTTGGGTCTCCGCTAAGGTGAGACTGATCTATTTTCTTTTATATATATCATATATATTATTGACAAATCTCGTTTGGGGCTTTTGGGAAATAAGATCACCGATAGATGTGAGGCATGGGTAAAGGGACGCAAGTGGGAATATTACGCGCGTCTTTCGGTTGAATGACTCTCTCAGATTACATTCCGCGAAATCACATTTTCCAAGACGAGAGTCTGATATGAAAAAGAAAAAGAAAACCCAATTTTCTGCGACACATTTTTGATCATAAGAAAAATAAATACACACACATATATACATATACATAATATATATATTATATATTATATATAAAGAGAGAGAAAATCATATATTATATATTATTTAATATTATAGACGTGTCTATTCAATGAGATTTGTAATAACCACTAGTTAAGTGCAGATTTCAAAACGTTGATTATTATACCTATGTCCTTGTAATATTTTTATTAGAATATTCATGATAAAAACTGAATTTTCTCTAATGTCATTCTGATGATATCCACGCTGCGTTAAATTTAGGATGTCACTAGGTGATCATTTTTTATGATTTTCAAAGACAACCAGAAAAAATGATTTTAAATATAATTTTATATAGATATTATTTTTATTATGTTAAATTGTAGAAATGTTATTATTGAATTCAATTTTAAACAGCGGGTGAACAAAATTGATTAAAACTCAGATTTATTATTTATATATCCTGTTCGGTACTTATTCTGAATTATTCTACCACGCAGATTTTATTTAGTATAACATATTAATATTTTAATAAAATATTATGTACTAACTGGGCTATACAAAGTTAATAAAAAATTTCAAATAATCAAAAAAAGTTTGTTATTAGATAATAATGTGTATCCAAAAATTGTACACAACTTCGTATTACATACAAAATAACATTGTAGGAGGCTATGACAATAGATGCAAAGTAACATTTTATATTATATGTTTGTGTACGCTGTAATTAATAATGTAAATAGGTAAAATTATAATAATTTATCATTATTAAAAATGCCGCATAAGTTTAGTATTTGCATGTATTTAAAAAAATGAAAAGTTTATTAGGTTCAATAGAAAGCTATTACATATACTAAAAGTTGTTTATTGTGTATTTGTGTAGGTATGTAAGGATAAAAAGATAAAAGTAAATGTGTTGTGCATAAGATAAATCTTAGGCCTCCACACGAGTTTAAACTCAGTGAGGCCTAATAATCTTTACTGATATTAATAAAAATAAAAATAATATAGGTACTAGGTGTAAAAAATGTTTTATTGTTACTTTGTGTAGTTATTCTAGCAGCTAGTGGACCATTGGTTATTTGCAGATTTAGAATTAAATAATACAATTTTATAAAATGATAAATGTCTATGAATATAATATTTGATATTATTTTAATAATAATAATAATAATATTATTATTTAATAACAATGTTAAAGGAATTGAGGGTTATTTAAATTTTGTTGAGTAAGTTGGCGGCTCGTTTGTCTTCACTTATGGTAGTGATTGAGTTTGAGTCGTAGCAAAGTTCTTCAGACAATAAATTGAGAAGTTTAGAGCTTTCTCTAACATGAAGGTATTCCATGAATGAATATGTGTGTTAATATCAAGTTGCACTATGTATATGATGTATATAGTGTATATAAATACCTATATCCTATATATTCTTTAGACATAAAATGTGAGAAACTTACATGTAGCTGATGTGAATTTTGGTGATTGAAGTTTGGTGATTGAAGTTTGGTGCTTACTATTACTAGGACTTAAGATAAACACATTTATAAGAGTGTTTTGGATTCTTTTGTTGTATATATAAAATTCTAATGTATCAAAAAGGAATATACGTTTATTATTAAAACAGGCAGATATGAAATTCATCAGGGTAACATAATTTCTAAAGTTTATACCATTTATGATAAATAACTTTTATCAGATAGTTAAAAAATGTAAATACTTTTTTTAAACTTACAAAACAATATAATATAATATTTGTATGTATTTATTTTTGATTATTGTTTATTTGTTCTTTTTAGTAAGTAATAAATCCTTTGTATTTTTGTTTTAATGGTTTTATATATAAACAATATTCTCGTTCAACATTGTTTTACCATCCGATCGAATCCTATAAGCGATTTATAAGGGTATCAAGAGGGTCCCCAAGGGCCATCGAAAAATGCTCCAGAGCCAAAAAATGGGGAACCAGTAGAGAGGAATGGTGGTGCTTTGTAGTTTGATCTATATGATTGTCCTTCCGTTAATTTTATCTCCGCCCAAACGGTATTCTCTTGGGTCTATTCGAATACAACACCTATATTGAACTTATTTCTCTTTTATGTGCTTTGCGCCAATATTTGGTACATCCAAGGCAATTTATATCTTTTTGAAAATTATTACAAATAAATTTATCAGTAGGAGGTCGAGAATTGAATTTGGATGGTTTTTACTAATAGTGGATAAAGCAACTATAGGTATTTAAAATATTATTTAAGGAAGAAGATATTAGAACACCTAATCATAAATTATATGTTATTCAATAACTGATAATTATTAAACTAATTTAATATGATATTAATCATAAATACTATACATTAATGGCTTGATACACTGTATTATCGATTACAATATTATAGTTATAATATTATATAGGTAACGGTATTTTTGCAAAGTTCTATAAATGAAATTTCATCATTTGATATTTAAAATTAATTTTTATTTTTAAACTTACCATAGACCATTTATGTTCTTCGTCATATCCTCCATTATTATAAATCTATGTTTGTGAATAGTTACCAATTCTACGATATTCCTAGTATACTCTCATATCGTCCATGACGGTTTCATCAATCTGTTTTTAAACAACTAATATGTCTTGTTTGTAATTCATTGTCTTGTATATTAATTATTTATAAAATATTAATGTTTATACATCAAACATATTAAATTCATCTATTTAATTATAATGCATTTATTTTTATTATTGTTTAGGAATCGAATAAATGCTGCAATTGTACAATTGACTGATAGCGGTGAACTTACAAGGCTAGAAAACAAATGGTGGATTGATGAGTGTGGTTACGAAGCAAAGGTAAATAAAAAAGAAATATATTTCTTAATGTTTTATATCATCTTTTTAATGGTAAATTAATTTTTTCATATTTTCATTGATAGATATAAAGTTATTTAATATTGTAATAAGTATGTTACCAATATAAGGTACCTAATATTGTATTAAATATTCAAAAAAAATTGAATATTTGCTAAAAAAAAATATATATTTATAAAATTCATAAATATTAGAATGATTAATAATAATATAAAGCGTTTATTTAATAGATTAATTTAGTTTTCTTTTAAATGAATCCTTAATTTTATTTTGAATAATATTACAATATTACTTTCATTTGTTATTGACGAATATTTACGATGATATTTATAGTTTTTCATAGTTCATTATATTTTATAGATGACTATTTTACCCAGAATGTATATTGTATATCGTCCATCGTTAATTTTCAACTATTTTTACCCTTCCCCCTCCCTATATATTTTTATGTTTGAAGCTATTGCAAAAATTATAGGGAACATTGTGAAATTACTAAAATTATATCATACGATGTTGACTAAATGCTACCTAAATTCACTTCAGCGATTTAAAAATATACATGGTTATTTAGTAATGAAATGATAGAAATCTCAGTTTTGGGGAAAAAAATAATGTATAAATAAAACAATCCGAAAGTCATTTATTTTTTTTAAAGAAAAATACTTCAAGGCTTGGCCACTTAAAGACCGTTTTAAACAAAAACGGTAGTTGAATTTTTAAAACTTTACTTTCAGTCCATTTGCTTGTTCGCAGTTTTACATTACTAGCAACCCGCAAACGAAAAAAAGAAGGAAAAAATAGGTTATAGCAGCAATTTATGTCCTTTTTTATTTAGAACTTGGTGCAGGAGTGCGACGGTAACTTTTCTCGCTTCTCTCTTTCCTTGTCGTGCGCCATAAAACACGAAATATCACTGAATTTTATTAAAAATAAAAAGTCTAAAATTGCCAACGTTTTACATACCGCACGTCTTAATTCCCGTAGGAGTCTTTCCGCAATGCTGAGCTGACGTTAAACAACATTGCTGGTATATTTTACATACTAGTACTGGGACTCATCGTGGCCATCGCCGTGGCATTGTTCCAGTTCTGCTACCGGACGCATTCGGATCAAGCCAACTCAAAAGTAATATGATTATTATATATTTCGTTGCATTTAAATATTATGATGCTTTATAAATAATGCAATATTGTTAGTGTAGTATAATATGCATTACTTTGCTTCGAGTATCAGCGGTTGAATGCTCTCAAATTCTAATGGTATATTACGTGTTTACGTTATACATCGTTCTTCAGTATGTGTGTGTGTGTGCTTTTGATGTTTTCAGATATAATATCATTGTTATTAATGACAATGTGGTTTTTAATGATAGGCGACAATTTCTATGATCGGCATAGTTACAACAAAATTATTTTAGTATTAATAGATAATTGAATATAAATTCCAACGAAGTTAGTAAAAAAAATACATAATATAACTTATTTTTTTTTTAAATTGTCATTTTTAGTTTTTATCAATACTCTATAGTAGATACTCGTAAACAACTATATTTAGTTTTTTTATCTAAAGATTTATTGAATACTAAATGATTCTAAAACAACACATCCTTACTATATTTAACGCTCAAGATCTGTTAATTTTTATTCATGATTATGTTAAAAAAAAATGTTTATCAGTTTTAATTTTTAGAATGTATTTTTTTGATTTTGGGCTTATAAAAAGTTAAAAAATAAATAATTTTAGTTTTTTTTCTCAATATTAACCTAACCACGTTAATTTTACCATATTTTCAAAAAAATCAATTTATTTATATTTTAAAATCAAACAATTTTTGACATTTTCTCATCATTATTAGTATATTTTAACAAATATTTGGTTACGTTTATGCTGAAGACAAAAACTAAGTTGTCACAATAATTCTAATGAATAATATTTATATAATTAATATACAAAAATAGTAATACACTATGTCGTATATGTAATATGTCGTAGGCATATGGACAAATAAGGCGTTACATGTTGTTATTTGGTAGCATTTTCTGGAATATTTAGCATTTTTTTTTTTAATATAAACACCGATCGGTTTGACATTAGCGCTTTCCTATACTGTACTCACTACTCGTACTACAGACTATAGCCTATAGGCTATAGGGTATATAATAAAATCGTACTATCTAATAATTAATTACTTATATATATTATGATTTAAGTTTTAAAACAATAATACCGACGGGCACGAAATTAAACATGTTTCATATATCTATGTGTTTTACATATTAATAAATAATACATAGTTTTTTTTATATAAAATAGCAATAAATAATTAATAGTTACATTTTTAAAATTATACAAAATGTTTCATTTTTATTATTAGTCTGAATTGAAGTAGGCATTTAACTAAATGTCTAGGTAGATAATTGAATTGCATAAAAATTAATTTATTTGAAAATATTCTTATGAAATATAGTCGTCTATATAAAATTAGTAAATGTACTCACCAAAAATTACACATAATATTATATTATGGGGAATATGCAATTAATCAATTTGTACCTATATGGTATATTTAATAATAATATGACAATGAAAACTTTTGAATGTAATAATTATGATTATATTAATTGTTTATTTATATGAAAAATAAATTCTCAATAAACTAATATAGATATTTTTTTAGATTTTATACATTTTTGAAATCCATAACTTATTAATCAATGATAATATCATTAATTAAAATAAGTTACGTTTTATAATGATTAATATTTCTGTATATAGGTATTTATCAAATAGAACTTAATGTCTAATGTCTATCGTATGTTCGTTTTGTTATACTATAATACATTTTAACTTGTATGTACTATATAAACTTCAAAAGGATAAAGATAGTTGGTTAGTATTGCCTAGAGCATTTCCCAAAAGTTTACAATGTTTAGTATTATGGTTCTAGGTAAGTCTCTTTAAAGTTTTAAAAGATGCGTATATAGGAGTCTTAAAAATATCTACAAAGACTATAAAGAGTAAATAGGTACACCGAATAATTTAATTGTATTAATTTCAATATTTTAAAACGTATATAAAACAGATTTAATTGCGTTGGCACAATAAATTGTTAGAAAATTAAATTATTTTTATGAAAATAATGTTTTAGTATTACATACTATTTTTTTATTGTATGTATCATTTTACAAAATATATGTGTGAATAATGCTTTATTAAATATTCACAAAATACGCAAAAAAATATCAATACGTTTCAAATAGATCTTTAAAAAATTATATTGAAGAAATTGAGAGTATTTTATTCTATGAATAGCTAATTTCTCAATTTTCTAAATAGTTTTCAGAAGTGTTAGAAACTTGTGCAAAATGTCGAAAACACTCGTAAAAAGTAGTTGTTATAAATATTTTTTTAAATTTAACAATAAGCTATTACTTACAAACATTTAAAATCAGCTTTTAAAATATATAAATGTTAAAGTGAAAAATATTGGTAGTATATTTTCTAAAATAAAACAGTATATTGAGTGTTTATTACTTAAAAAACATTATTAAGAATTTAATAGATGTCGTTGTTTTCTAAATTAAAATTTAATACTTTTGAAAGTAAAAATGTAGTATGTGGATTAATGAAATACACGGTGTCTAAAAATATACTATTAATATAAATATAATAAAACTCATACTAAATATTACTTAACCAAAAAATGCGTGTTATTCACACATACACACATTATATATTTATATTAACACAATCTCGTTTCTCTGGTATTTAAAAAGTTATCTGCTTTTCCAATTATATTTTATTAAATAAACTAACATATTATTTATAAATAAAGATTTTGTGACAATTTTAATTTACGCTTTATAACCAACATGCGTGTATCTTTGTATCTACTTTTAACGTAAACAATATTATTATATTATGTCGACGAAAATCACATGAGACATTTGAAACAAACTATTTCCATTATGTTCCTTAATAAATGTACCCCAACCACTTAAAATATATGCAAATTAGATGTTGTACTTACATACGAAAAACACTGTTGTTTTTGCTATTATTATTGTTTATTATCCATCACTTACTGTAAATCATGCTTCCAATTGAATCAATTAAAGTTTAATAAATTAATGTCAATTTAATTTTATTCCAATAATCATAATATGTATATTATATTAAAATTATATATTTTGATTACTGCAATGATATACCAAAACTTAACGTGTTTTCTTAAAAATTAATTTTCATGAAATGTTACGATAAATGACATTAGTATATATTTAGCTATGTCAAGTATTATAATTACAAAAATGTTGTGCATTTCATACTTACATACTGTGATATGTGTATATTTAGTTAATTTAAATATAAATTGTCTTCTTATATCTAATATTTTAATTTTTAACTTTATTTAATTAAAAATAAAAATTTAATTCTAATTACTTGATGGATTAGAAATATACAAAAATATAAAAATGATAAATAAGTGTTATTCATACAAATTTATATTATATGTGTATTAGTTATATCACTTCATAGGTATATTATAAATGTATTAATTTGTAAAATATCTGAAAAAGATGTGTTCTAGTCTAGTTTCTTATATAAATAATGATATAATGCAACTTTTATCAATAAGCTATATACGATATTAAGTAAATTCCACTCATTATCCTAGAAAATAGGTTTTAATGATCTTAAACATTTTACTCAAACCAATAAAAAATGTGTTTTGATTTTTTTTTATGGTACAAAAATACAAATTTAAAAAAATGGCATAACGTCACCTTTTAGCAACTATAATCAAACAATGTGACATGGATAGCAGCAGAAAATTTATTTTATAGTAAAGAATAATATATTAACGTCACCTGCGGGCTATTGCACTTACTTTAATAGAAAAAAGTTTAAAGAACAGGCAAATACCGCTATGCTGTTTTTTGGCTTTTAATTTTATAATGAGTTCAAATGTTTAAGACTGTCATTTTTAATAATATATACTTTTTATTTATTTATATAATTAATAAGAGTTCATTTGATGTCTTCTACTTAACACATTTACAAAAATATTTTTCATAAATTTACATTAACATTTTTATATTTTTTATGTTCATCATTATGTCTTAAAGGTTATTTTAATATTGAAATATACAAATAAAATATAAAATCAAACTTAACATTTTATTTTAAATAAGTAAAATATTTATTCCATATCCAATTTTTTTTTTTAAATAATAATTGGTGATAAAAATTACTAGTTGAGACTATTTTTTGGGAGTATAAAACATGAATATTTGTCTATGATCACTTACAAGATTCTTTACTAGAAAATTTGTTTACATCATCTTATGTTTATATATATATATATATATATATATTATAATATATATACATCGAAACCATTTTATTGTAATTTTACCCTCCCTTACACATAGCAAATGTATGATAACTAGAACTTTTTTTTACTATACAAAAAATATGACAGGATAAATTACAATCCAATATCGATATAAAATATTAGCAATGATATGATATTAATTAAAATATATGATATATTAAGTAATTTATAAACCTATAATCTAATCCCTAACAAGTATTACTATCAAGTGTCAATTATATTGAGTTTATTTATAACATTTTGATAATTGTATATTACTGAAATGTTTAATTGAATTAAGTGAATTACGAGATGTGATAACAATAAAAAAAAAAAAACAATCGTGTAACATTTTATTTAATTAATTATAATTGAAATACTTTACAGAGTAATAACCAGTTAGTGATCTCGTGTGTTCAATTATTTTTTGTTAACGGAAAAAGTTGTAGAAGTAAGGGAGTCTGAATAAATCCCTTTGGGCTTAGCTATGGCTGCCCGCAAAAAACCCTCCCGCTTCACCGAGACTGTGGCTTATCGGCCATCAATATAAGATCAAAATCCAATTTCGTTGACAAATTTTTTTCTCGTTGATATATGACTATATTCCATCGAGACCTAAGAAAAAAACTGATATTTCATTACTTAATAAATAAAATACAGACTCTTTTTTACGATAAACTCAACCGTGATCGTTTGACTACATTATTACGCTGATACTTTGAAGTGCGACTAAGGTTAGATTTATATAGAAATACATTAGTTATATTATGATAAGAAATATTATTTGAAATTCTAACGAAGATAAAAAAAATAAAGATTGTATGAAACTAGTGAATTGTATTACTATATGCATTATTAATTATATTTTTATCAATGTTATTTATACTTTTCTTTGGTTTGTATTAGTGATACTTACGAATAATATAAAAACAGAATACGGATCTTGATTTTTTTATTGTTAAATATTTTATATTAAAAAATTTTTTATTTCTTTTATTTTCTATCTAACCTATAATAGCAAAACATCGCTATAACATACAGAAAATTGAAATGTTATTGAAATACTATATTTTTTTGTATTTTGAGTTTTTCAATAGGCTTAAAAATAGTAACAGGTTATAAATAAGTGTCTGGTTACGTATTCCAATTATTTACTGATGAACCTTGTTTATATTATTGTAATATAGTCTTTGTGGATATTTACTATAACAATTTCTTCTGGCGTTTAACAAGCGGAAAACATAAAACGAACACATCGATTTGTGTCCATAATAGGATGTCGGGTGTTCGTTCGTAATATATAGCCCACCACGGAAAACCGTTAATAATAAATATTGTTTTCGTGCGCAAATGCTACTGTCGATGAAGAATTAGAAAAATTATCGTTGTTTGGGGGTGTTAAGCGAGAGCGATTTTTTACGGTTGTCGTTCGACTGGTTGTTTTGTCGGTGTCTGAGAAATCGATTTCTAGTTTCTACAGTATTTAAAAGTTTACGTGGGAGATGAGAATAATATTGCACGTGAATGGAGCAGCTGCAGTACCACGTCTTCGACCATTCATCTTATCATTAAAACTGGACACTGGCTATTATTATTAATTATTGCTTGTCACACTTTATAGTAAAATATATTTTAGTCTGTTAACGTTCGTTATATACTCATTTAGGTTCATGGTCCAAATAAAAAAACGCTACGCAGTGGGTTAAATTTTTATTTTAATCAGACAGGCTTATTTTTATTTTCAATAGATTTAGTTGAACTTAGGAAAGCCGATAAAATAAGTTGTTGAAATGCCAAAATTAATTTAAGGTAAACTTTAAAAATTTAAATTGTTTAATCAAGAATTGTAATTTTATTTTTATTGTATACTATAAATATTAATAATAATAATATTTTATTGAAATAGATATACATGAATAAAAACAGATCAAAACCCTATGGTAGAAATTAGTTATATAATAGTTATAGGTATCTATCGTAACATATAAATATATAGTATATAAACATACAATTAATTAGTAATAACAGCTTTAAATTAACTCTATTGGTTTAGAAAACAATGTGAATTAAAATTTTGGAATAAAGGTTTAAAGAAAAAGTCAACGTTGATATTTTTTTTGTAAAGAAACAATACTCATGGAAAGGGGTAGTTAGTTTGTGCAATAAAAAGGTATATTATAAGAAATTATAATATTTAAATATATTTCTATTTTATTTTTTAAGAATTTAGTGATGTATAATATGTATATAGTATATAGTATATACTATATAAATATATATACAATTAAATGTGGTAAAACATTTTATTTTTTTAAATTGTTGTTTAATTTTTTTCACCATTTTATAGCATAGAATTATTTTAATTTAAATTCAATGCAATTTCAGCATGAATTTTAAGTCAACATTTTTTTTTTTGAATAACAGTAAGAAAAAATAATACATAAAAATATTAAAATTTAGTTCTTACTTAAAATTTGTAGAAATCAGCAAATTAAGTTAAATTAATTATTATTTATTTATGTTGTTTAAATCAATTGTTTTCATTTCAAACAGTATCAATGCGCACATATATAGATTATTTTAAGTTGTTTTATAGCGCTTTCGTGCCTTAAAATTTGAAATATCATAATATGATATCTCATTGACATAATATATTGTATCATTAGATATGTATTTTGTAAACAATGCATTTTTGTATTGTTTTACCGCATAATCATCTTTGTATAAGCAGGGTGTGCATTTGTATAGGATGTACCGCTTATCTTATTTTTTATTAAAATCAATAGACGCTTTTTAACACAAATAATAACATTTTAACAGGGTTAGGCATTATTTTTAATGATACAAAAAATGTTTTTATTTTAAATTTAAATTCTTCTTATTTAAATATGTATTATATATTTATATTAATGATTATAAATATTTTAAATATTTAAATCATCTTGCAATATACACTTATTACTTGTATTAAATCAATTTTTATTATTTTACAAAAAATAATTTTTAAATTATAAAAATGTTGCAATGTTGTTTCGATTGATTAATATTTTAAAATTAAGAATATTTATCGCGAACGAAGTGTGTGACTTTAGTTACGATTGTTTATTGGTAAATTGTTTTACATTTCACATAAAATTCTGAAATTATCACCTAATTTTCCCGAATATTTTTAGTGGTATTTTTTTCTTCTATACTTTTGTCCACCCTTATGAATCAAATTAACCTCAGTGGCCGATTAAGTCGTACATTTTCAAATGCGATCTCACATGATCTACCACTTGCGTCTACATGATAACAACGATTATTATTATAATATTGTTCATAATACGTAAACAGCGACAAGAACATTACGATAATATAATATTATCATAATAATATAATTCGATAATAACGACGCAATACAATAATAATCTGTCTGTCTAATCAACAAACCCTAGTAGTGGTAATCGTATTGTTGTTAGCCCGGGATCCGACGCGTGTAAAACTATTAGCGCCGACCACTTAGTAAGTTTTCCAATTAATTCAACGAAGACTGCGTGCCGTACGAACTCTGCGATCGCGCGTGTACCTATAACTACTCCCGTTATCTTGTCCCCGCGATCTCCGTGGCTGAGTTTTGATTTCAACCTAAACCTAATAGAATTTGTACCGTTTCTAGTTTCAGTTGCCGGACGCCGTAAAAACAGTCGGGAAGTACAAGAATAATAGGCACGACCCCGAGAACGGCGGCAGGGTGAGTATCGTCCAGCCGACGTATAGTTTATAAATAATACACATTAAACTGTTATCATAATATTGTTATTGTTATCGTTATACCGTGCCGATTGTGTTGCAATCAAATTGAGTTTACTTTTAAATTCACATGTTTTTACCGTCACAGCATAGTTCAATACGATAATATGTAATATACTATAATATGGCATAACAGATGTTATTGAAAAATTCGATTTTTTTCCACGTTCAGAATTATTTGTGCACGAGGGAAATTCGATTTCGATTTAAAAAATTGCACCCATTGCACATTTTCAACGAAACGGTAGTTTATGGGTACAAAGTAGACGGATAGTCGCATCAGGTATCTCGTTTATCACTATCCGTCGTGAATATAAATATATTGTATGGCACGCGATATTATAATGTTTATTTGCTGGTAGTAGACGGTATACTTTATATCATAAGGGCTTTATTTGGCGTTAAAATAATCGTTTTCTCTTAGCACTATTTTAAAAGCAATAAAAAGGTAATTTAAAAAAAAAAAATGCCCGTTGTTTTCTTTTTATCACATTGCCTTGTATTGCACCTGATAAATTAAATGTTTTTTATTTTATTATTTTTGTAGGAAACTCCAGTGGACATGTGTAGAGTAATCGGCACGTAGGACAAATTATGTTTGTCCTCACTGGTTATTGAAACTCCTTGGAAATAATCACTGTAAGTGTAAATGACTATTTAATTTATCGTATAACTTAAATTGAGTTTGGCTATTGATTAATAAAATCCACTTTATTTTATTTGCTTACTTTTACAATAATATTAAAAAAAACGCCTATACACTTAATATAACGAATGATTATATCAAACTTATTAATCATAAAGCACAAAAAATAATAAAAAAAAAAAACAAACTAATTATTATGGGAAACGAATTGTTAGTTTTGTTTACAAATTTGACATATTACGTCAATTAACTGAATTATGGTCCTGACAGTTTTAAGAGAAGGATATTATTTTTAGCGTTTGACAAATCGCAATAATCAGTCAATATATTTTTAAGATATTATTTTTCATTTTTTTTTAAACATTGTTTGTCTCGTTGCATATATTCATATTATGACTGCGAGATATTGTGACATTAGTGTCAAATATTTTTTCGCTTGGAACTATATATAACCTACCAATTTGCTTAATACCATGCTTGTGACAATGATGTATTTATTCTTTAGATGAAAAACAATACGTTCGAGTCCTAAACGGAAAAAGCCTTGTACATTTATTATATATACAGAAGCCCATCTCCCAGATGCAGATGAAAAACACTTTCAACTCTTAAACTCTGGAATTTGTTTTCCGATAACTTGAAATTGTTTTTTCTCTCTTGCTCTATATTTCTCTCTCTTTTATCTCTCTCACTCTATCTCTTTTGCTCTCTATCTATCTCTCTCTCTCATCATCTCTATCGTATATCTGTTAATATACATTTTAAATTGTGAAATATATATATTTATTATTATGATTATTTTTTTTTGTATTCTAAACTCGTTATTGATGTACAGTTGTAAAAGGAAAATATAAAATGAACAAAAAAAATTCCCACCTAGTAAATTAAACATAGTTATATTACCTTGAAAGTGTCAAGATATCAGTCATTATTTCATCGTTACTATTCATTTGAGTATCATTTAAACACTATTAATTTCATTGTTTTATTGTTTGTATAAATACATATATAGGACGACTGAGATGATTTTGAAACAAGAATGTGTATATAAATATTATTCAATATGTTATACTAACTTTTTCAGTACTTACTTTGAAATATATTGTTTTGTTTTTACGTTGGATTTTTGAGTTATTTTAAGTTAAGTAATGATAATATAAGTTGAAATTTATAATAATATTTAACGTTGATGTTGTTTGTTTTTACACGATTATTTTGTATTTTGTACAAATTAAAAAAAAATTTTTTTTTGAGTATCAACAATTTATGAACCTTATGAACAACTTGTATTACCACTAGAAATTAAGTATGTAAATATAATATTATATGTGCCATAATTGTTTTTAAAGAAGTGTTAATTTATTGTTTTATGCCCATATAGTGAATCCTTGAGAGTATTTTTTTTCCACTGAACTAAACTACGAACATAAAACATGATTGTAATCCTATTTGTTGTTTAATACTTATTTTTTTAAAACAAGTAAGTAAACAATAATGTTTTAGCTGTTGATGAAAGTAAAGTTTTCATAACAGTCAATGGTCAAATTTTACGTATAAAACTTAATTAAAATGTTCTTGAAAACAAAAATTAAAGTCATAATTAAAATAAAAGTACAACTAAAAATTAATTTAAAAAAAAATAATATAATTAAGTTTTATAAATTCTTTATAAATAGAATAAATGTTTCCTTGTTAGATTAGTATTATAAATATGCAGAAACATCTTAAAAAATAATTTTTCTACGTGAAATGTTATTAAAATGTGATGAAACTTATTTTATTTCCGAAAATATTCGAATATTTCAAGCAGTTCAAACGATATATAATTTAAAACTTGTGTGTTTGTGGTAATTATATAAAGAAAGTAAGTCAAATTATTATTAGTAAATAATTAAATATATTAAAAGTTATTTTATTTTATTGATAAAACTAGATGAATTAAATTATGATTGCAATCGAATGTTTTATCTATTGTAATTGATGATGTTTGTCGCATATACAGTTATCGTAATACTTATATACTACACTTTTTTTATTATATTAAATCTAAGTGATTTAAATTAAATATTAATTAATGTTTAAAATAATTGTTTACAATTCGTGTTATTGTTTAAATTTTAAACGTACAGTAGAAAAAACAAAAATATGAATAAAGTAATGATACTAAATAATATGAAATAATAATTATTATTATTATTTTGTTTGTTTATTTTTTTGGAGAGGGGGTAAATTTACTATGAGCATTTTTAGAAATGTTTATAATATGTTAACGATAAATATAGCAGCTTCTATATTGCTACAATGGATAACTTTTAACGTTTTTGTTCTAGCATTAAATAAACTTGCACTTCTTACTTATAAAAAGAAAAGTTATAATGTGATTAGCAATCACTCAAATCCACTGATAAAATATGATCTCGCCAGAAAAAAATCAAGTAATCCGCTAGCCGCCTCGCCTGGATCTCTGAAAATGTGATGGAGTTGATAACTAATCACTTCTTATAAGAGCGCCGCTAATGGCCCAACATTTCCTCTCATATATTGCATTGCGATTTCGCAATATATTTCATTCTTTTATTCTATGTATTATATATTATATATATATATAGTACCTATATACATATTGTAAAATGGCTATGTTTTTATTGATAACAGTGAAAAAACTAGTTTTTTACGAGTATTGTTTGTTTTATAAATTAAACATTGATCAGACATGATGATTGATGTATAGAGAAAATTAGTTCGAACTTCGAAGAAAATCCATTGTTTAATTAAATTAAGTGGAAATACATAGATAATACAAGTACAATAACCGAGAACTACCACGTTAAAACGTTTTTATTATTATTTATTACATATTTTTATAGGTTGGTCGTCGGTAGTGTGCTATAAACATTACTACCATGCAATATATTGTTTAGAGTAAACATAAATTAAAACCATTAGCTCTTCGATAACACGTATTGTTTATATTTCTGTACACTTTATACATAAGTTATTTTTTTAGATAATTTTAGGTTAAATAGGTAAAATAATTAACAAAAATAAAATCAGTTATTGTTGTAAACATAAACGTAGAAATATTTTACTATGCAAATATGCAATTGATTAGTTGTACAAGACGTATGCTAGTATAGATAACATATTGTAAAATTATTTTCACTCAAAAAGGTAAGAAAATTATGTTTAACTATACTAGAATAATTATTTTTATACAGTCGATTCCGCTTTATTGGGACACATCGGTTGCAAGTTATTTTGTTCCAATAAAGGGGTTGTCCAAATAATCTGAAATACAAAAACAAACATATATACCTATTTGTTGAAAAACTGATTTTTATTATTTTTTTTTTTTAATATTACAAACTAAAAATTATTATAGAAATTAATTGATAGTACAAAAAGAAAAACATAATATTATCATGTACATGGTATATCACATTTGAACATACGATAAGATAAAATTCAATTTAATAAACAATTATGCAAAACGGTCGCGACTGTCAAACTATTGATCTATTAATAAACACGATAAAAATTTCCCAATTATCCGGATTCGTGGCCCAAATAAGCAGTGAACGTTTACTCTACAAGAGTATATAAATTTATTTGTTTTCATAATTGAAGAATTGTCCCAATTAAGCGATTGGCCTTATTGACGGGTGTCTCTATTAAGCGAAATCGACAGTATATTGTATTATATGATACTCTACCGCATGCAAAAATATGAGGTACCTTTTTTTCGAATACATTTTGTATTATTGGACTGTAGTAAGTTAAAACTTAAATTTAATTAATATTTTTTCGTCTTTAAATAATTTTCGAGATTTAATAATTTATAGTTAAAACTTGAAATCGTATCAATAAAAATTAAAACGAAAAAAGTGTAATATACATAATATGTAATTGATATGAATATACTTGTTAACTTTTCACTCATATATGTATTTACTTCATTTGTTTTATCAATTTGTAAGTATAATATACCAGTTATTCAGTTAACTTTTTACCTGATGCATTTTAATTTACGCTAGTTGGTTTTCATTGTCAATGATATATAAACTGTTTTTATATTTGATATTTTATGAATTCTCGAATGTATCCATCTCAATATCATCATGGATATTTAAACTTATTAAATTCTCTTTCATCGGTTAATACATTTGTAAACATATTTTTAATATAAATTAGTTATAAATCACACATTTATGCACGTATTTAAGTGTTCTATACCTACTCATTAGGTATATTTTGTCGGTGCATATTATTGATTTATTGATATTTAGTAGATAGTTACTAAATGTATTTACGTATAAAGTATTCTTTAACAATTGCAAGCTTATTTAAATATTATATAGACTAAAAAAAAAATCACCACTTTCTGTTTTTTCAAAAATGTAATTGATATAGTGTTCTATATGGTAGTTATATAAATAATATATTATTTATATAAAGTTATTAATATAAAATCGCTTTTACCCGTTGGGCTGTTGTTTTGATATAGATTAAATAGTTAAACTAAAAAAAGCGGGTAAGTGGGTATCGCTCTGCTGTATATTAGGGGGTGGGGTGGACCTCAGAGTATGGTAGGTTAAATTTGAATGCAATGATAGGTATCATTGTATACGAAAAACGATTCTGAACGAAGATGATTTGTCAGTTTAGGATATATTATATTTAAATATTGTCATATATTCTATTTTGAAACAAATAGTATAGTTTACTATATGTTACTATAGTTACTTTATAGTATCTGTTTATTAATAAAAAAAAAGTATTTGGCAACAAACGCATAATGAGAGTATGAAATTTAATTTAAATTTTGAAATATTTCGTATAAATTCGAACTTTAAGCACTTATAAAAAAAAATTGTGACTATAACGATTTCGGATTTTTTTTTATCACTTTAAGAACAACTTATAAGAAACCTTGTATTAAATTTTCAAGATTTTCTGGCCACCCAAAAATTTTTTATCGGCATTTGAAGAAAAAAAACTTAGAAAAGTCGAAAATTTCAATTGTCTATAAGTAGTTTAAAAAATATTAAGTAGTTTTCAAATATTTTGAAAATTTAACTGTAAAAAGATAACTATAATATAAACATCTGGTGAAAATTTCAAGTATTTACAATAATTCGTTTTTGAGTTACAGCAAAATCAAAAAATCGATTTTGTCGAAAAGTGGTTTTTCGTAATATTGCCGTTTTTCTGTCACTTTTTTTTTGTTTTTTCTCGATTTTTTTGAAAACTATTTGAAAATGTTTACTTTTGATCCCCCAAAGTACCAACTAGATGAATTTTCCTATTCAAAGAGGGGCGGAAGTTAAAAATCTGAGCATTATTACTGCTAATAAATTATATTTCTATCGCCCTATCGGCTATAATTATACATAGGTATGAGTATAAGTGTATAACACTACAAAACGATCAGTTATTTTTAAATTGTAAAAACTCAGTATGTTTTATTATTTTGATAATTTGTTTTTAATTTATTATAGTGTACACGTTTAAATCATACATTAAAAAAAAAATAAACTTCATTATATTTTCAATTGTTTTCTTTGTAGATAATATCAACATTAGAAAACAAAATAAATCATGTTTAAATGATACGTTAAAAAGATTGTCACTTATCTATATCAAATAATTTGAATTGGAAATTCTTGATTATTACTTTTTTATTTTAATTTACTATGCGAACCGCGTATACATATAACGTTCAAATTACCACTTCAGAGTATTGATTCATTTTTTAAAATAATTTTATTAATATAACTTGAATAAATACATAATTATTATTTATAGGTATATTCATAATTGCATACAGTATCTTTGACTTTTTAAACTTATTTGAATTTACTGTTCTTGAGTTAAATATTTTAGTTGATAAACATACCAAGCGTCGTATAATTTTAATTAAGAAATGAAATATTTAAATAAAAAAATTTAGTAAATATTATAGAAAATTCATTTTTAGAATTATTATTATACACATATTTTCTATAAAAAGAAAATATTAATTTGCATTCCTTTTTCCTTTCGGCTTTTAAAATACATTTAGGTATATATATGTTTTATATAAAAGTTTATATCGTGAAATATATATTTTAGTACTTTATTACAGTACCTATAGTTTTATTTGAAAAAATATAATATGAAACGACCACAATATTTTGTAGGATACGTTATTACTTTAGATAGAGTTTGACATATTCTTAAATTTAAGGTAGCGGTCCAATATGAAAACTACTGAACATTGTTTGGAACAATATGCAAAGCATAATAATATATAATATGTAATGATCTACTAATCTCATATTATATAGTAATGCCTGGTCAAAAATAATATAATACCGTATCTACATAAATAATTATGAATACCCTTAGTCATTTTAAATTATACATAAAAAGTGAATATTAAATTCACAAAATATCTATTAGATAGCTATACTTACCACTCATCAATCACAGAGAAACACGAATTATATAATTACATAGTTAATGTATGTTTAAATGTTTAGAATAAGTTTTTACATATTGTAAAATCTTCAATATTCAAAAAAATATAATGTATATAAAATAACTATATTATATTAAATGCATTTTAATATATTTTTGTAGATGACACATTTGAATATTGTCTGTTGCTAAAGTGCGCTTAAATTAAAATGTTTCTGAAAATCGTATTCCATCGGGTGACAGTTGTTGAGAGTCGAGACACATGACAAGCTGTGTTTTTCATTGGTTTATGGAACAGGATATTGCGGTGCTCAGTTGTTTTAAACTCGAACACTACAGTGATAGCAGATATTGTCTATCGAGTTCAGAAAAACTGTCCTGAGTGACGATCATCGTCTCACCACAAAAATCGTATTATTGAAGAAAAAAAAACAAACATTTGCATAAATTATTGAAAACGGCAGGGAAATGTCAAGTATATTACCGATTTTAATAGCATATAGGTACCATTTGAGTATTCATATTATTATTCTACGTCGGAACGATGGAGAAAATAGAACGATACAAATAATAAATAAAATATATGATCGGAAAAATAATTTTTTATACGATTTCATCTCACCCAGACTTCTGTTGACAGCATGTAACCGATAACGGGTAACATGCGTCATCACAGTAACCCATCATAATATTATATATATTATATGTATAAATTCGTATATATACTTTAAAATCGTCGCTATTACGTAAATATTTAAATTTACCGTCGCGAAAGGTCGTAAAAACTTTTATGTAAACTGCTAGCTGCACTATGTGTATACGCGTTTAGATATTGTATTCAGCACGGATGACTTTTAAAATTTCATTTAAAAATACGTAACGAAACCATTCTGGCGGTACACTCGAGTTCCGGCGGTGTTTGGGTCACATATATGGTAGTCGAAACGAAAATAACACATATAATAATATTATATATATAGTAAAAAAAAAAAAATGGAGAGATGGATATAGGTTAAATTATTTTTTTTAAACGTTATAAATATCGAACGACACACCTTCGTCGTAAAAAGGTTTTCTCCTGTGCTCCACCGTCGCATCAGCGCTGGAAAATGGTTAGCGAGGGGTTAATGTTGGTGGTTAGGCGCATCACTTTATTTTTGTTTTTGTTTTTTTTTTTTTAAATGTTCAAGCTTACGTTGACTGTAATATTACTCGAGTGGGACTATTATACGGTGACCTCGTAAGTATTTTGTATTTTATGGTTTTCTATTTTGTCCTGCCATGAAATTCCACAGTTTCATTTTTAGTATTATAACTACCATAATATCAAAATGAACGACGATTTCGTACATTATTTATACATACAGTTAATTTAAATATATATTCAAAACGCGTCACGTACACCACACTATACCAGTGTTTCTCAATCTAAAGACTGATTGATAAAATAGAGATGACTTCCAGTTTTGATTTTGATTTATTATTATTATTTAAGCCATTTTATGGTTTAATAATTATAAAAAAAAAAAAAAATCGAACACTATATTATAGTATATAGTTATGTGATATAACTGAAAAATGAAAATATAACATAATATATAATATCTGAAATTAATTTAAATAGTTAATCACACTTAATTCTGAGAAAAATAAATTTTGAAATTTATAAAATATAAAACTACAAAATCTTTAGTAAAATCTGAATGTAAATTTAAATACGATTTTTCTCCTCTAGGTTTAACACAATAACTTGTAATGTTGTCATGTAATTATAAATTATTGTATTTAATGTTCACGGGACCCAGGTCTTATACATATCGCAGCTAAATGGTTATCTAAATTGATTTATAATTTACTTTAGATCCTAGAAAAGTATATAATATGTTATTATTATTTGATAATGGGTATAATAATGCATGTTACTTGATAATTATTTTTTTTAGTTTTGTTACAAATAAAAAACGAATAGTATTATAATATTATTTTTGTAATAATTGTATATATAATATATATTCATTCTTGTGACAAATTATTGATGGATTTATATTATTCTATTGATCAAACCGGGTAATCGAAACTATAACAATATTATTATTATTATAATAATAGTATTATACACTAACCGCATTTGTTAGTTGTTGTGTTCTGGGATTATAATATTATGGTCTACGATCGTCTGGCTGATGAAAACGACTTAAGCATTTTAATATAAACATCACTTATACTGGTCGCCGTGTATCGTGTAATTCTAGAATAGCAGTATTCTATATTATAATACCTAATGTACGTATTAGGAGAAACGTATTTTGTACGCGTATTACCCAGAAGACGATGATGGAATTTAGTAACACACACACACACACACACAAACATGCATATACACACGCATATATAATCGTAAGTAGAAAACATATTTTGGACTGTAATACGTATATACAATATACATATGTACTCGTATATACATATATATATATATATACATCTCAACATCTGTGTGTGTTTATCGATATTATCATTATACAACTCTAATGCCCACATAATCCGTTTTCATAATTTGTTGGTAATAATCAACCGGAAATTGCTACCTTGCTACTTATTAGATTTATTTCATTGGTATTCATATTTTCCACGTATATATTATTGTACTAATCAATAATATACAACTGCAATCGGATAACTGATCAAATATTTATATATTATTTAAATTTCATGTCTTGGTGTTGTTAAAATATATTATATACGTGAGTTTTATATTATTTACAGGATACTGGATGATTCATCAAATGTGCGTACTGTTCGTTCAGCCTTTAAAAACCATAATTTTTGAAACTTAAATCATATATTATATCATTTAAGGAGTGTCCTGTTACAACACAAACTTTTTTCCTATTTTAGATTCTGAACGGAGTGATGAATGTATTGATTTTACAATGATGTGTGTTTTTTTTTTGTGTCTGTACAGCATAACTAGTCGAAATAATGCTTCAATTTCAAACTTTGGGGGTGGTTTCCGATGGAAAAGTGGATATGCTTGGTGCATTATAGAGGTCAAAAGTAAATATTTGCCAATAGTTTTCATAAAAATCGAGAAAAACAAAAACAAAAAATGACAGCAAAAAACGGGAATTTTTACTTAAAACCAGTTTTCGACCAAATCGATTTTTTTAAATGTTTGTAATTCAAAAACTAATCACTGTAAATACTTGAAATTTTCACCAAATGTTTATGTTAGTGTTATTTGTATACAGTTAAATTTTCAAAAAATTTTGATTTTTTTTTGAGTTATTTATAGACCACTGAAATTTTCGATTTTTATGAGAATTTTTTTTTTAAAATAACGATTAAAATTTTTTGGACGGCCAGAAATCTTGAAAATTTAATACAAGGTTTCTTATAAGTTTTTCTTAAAGTGATAAAAAAAATCCAAAATCGTTAGTCACTATTTTTTTTTATAAATGGTTAAAGTTCGAATTTATACGAAATATGTCAAAATTGCGAAAATTTGCAAGTAATTTTGTGGTTAAAAAATCGTAATATTTTTTTCTTTTATAACTAAGTTTTGAAAATTTGGTACAAGGTTCTCCATACATTTTTCTTCAAATATCTGTAAAAAAAAACTCTACCGGACTAAGACAACAAATTTTTAGGAGTGTTTGAAATTTAAATTTTTACAAAACCACATTAAATAACGGTTTAGCCTCAAACCATTTTTGATATTTGTTGTTATTCAAATAGTATAAGTCGTAAATACTTGAACATTTTACCAGTTATTTAGATCGCCATTTTCTTTACGTGATTTGATTTTCAAAACATTTTGACTTTTTTGAGCTATTTATAGGCATTTGAAATTTGAAATTTTTTTAAATTTTTTTTTATAAATGTTAAAAAAAAATTAGCTGGGACAAATTACTTGAAAATTTAATAGAAGGGTCCATCCACATAACTTGTTCTAACTGTCATTCAAAAATTATAAAAATACATGGCACAATTTTTTTTTTATTAGCATTTGAAGTTCAAATATTGACAACAATTCGTCAAAATCATGAATATTTTTCACTATTTGGTAATTAAAAATTTATAAATAATTTACTATCAAAAGCTAAGAATTGAAAATTTAATACTATGCTGTCCATAAGTTAAGCTTAGAATAATTATAAAAAAGTTTGAGGATTATTCAATTTAAAAAATTTTACGAGTGTTTAAAGTTTTAATTTTTATTTGAAATCAAAAACACACGTGTAAAATAACGTTTTACTAATAAATAATTTTCGATTTTTGTTATTTTTAAAAAATTACTTAACGTAAGATCTTGAGACTTTTACTTAAATATTTGAATTTGTTTCAAAATAGAATATATGACAATATTTAAATATAATATATCCTAGACTGACAAATCATGTCCGTTCAGAATCGTTTTTCGTATATGCTGATACCTATCATTGCATTCAAATTTAACCTACCCTAGTCCAAGGCCCACCCCACTCCTAATGTACAGCAGAGTGGTACTCACTTACCCGCTTTTTTTTTTTTTTTTGGTGCATATAAATAAGAATTCCAACGAGTAGTTTCTGAATTGTTGTGTAAAGTGCATGATTGCAAAGTACAAAGTGCATGTACTAAGGATAATAATCTTTAGTAACAATTTTAACTTAAATAATTGTAAGTATTAGTCTTAGTAGTCCATAGGTAGTACATTTTAAATCATAGCCATTTAACTCACATATCTTTAAAGCTATTATTGTGTATTCTTATTCACTAATTGTAGTAGTATAATAAATATTATTACAATTAGTTTAACATTTGTTTGAAACTTGGCTTGTATACTTTCATCATTTAATAAAAATACAAATAATATAGTCAATTCATAATTTTAATTTGAAAAAAAAATGAAAATTTCATTGATGCTACCACACTAGAACTTTTTGAATGGCAAACAATTAAATTTAAGCATATTAAATATATGTATGATGGCTCATTATAATTATTTGAAAAAAAAAAAAAAATAATACTTAAATAAATACGTTTACATAGCGTGTTTTACGGTAGCCTGTGTAATCATCCTACCTATATTTATAACGTATAAATATAAATATATAGGAACAAAACAAATATGTATTTATAATATTATATATCAGGAACAAAACAATAGCGCTATGCAGGAAAAATAACCCTTCTCCGTTCGACTCATCACAACAATACAACAATAATTGCTGTTGCACCCCTCAGTCGATTACTAGTATATAGGTGTGGGACTTAAACGTCGTGTTGTCAAAAACATTTAATCCCATATAGTACGCAAACTAGGTGGTTAGGCGGGTAGTTGGGCGGGCTTGAGCCGAGTTACACGCTCACCACGCTCTCGCGGCTATCGATATTTTTACGTTTCAATAAAAACAGATTATATTTTATGATGGGCCGTGCGGTTTTGGACGCGTATTGTTATTATTATCACAATTCACACGCACACACACACACTACAATCACATACGCATAATACATATTCTAGTATAGTATACATATATGTGTGTGTGTGTGTGTGTACGTGGAATATATTGTTTTACAAATTCCGTTTTGTCTAGGGCAACAACTTACGGCGACTACCGCCAATCGATATTGTGTTTCGATAAGGCGTGCAATGTGCATATTATTATAATATACCTACATGTACAGCACGCATTCCGCGGCTTCCGTTAGCGGATCGAAAAAATATAATACCGTACGTGCACACAACACATTCTATATGCCACTGAATGGGCAAAGTGGTGGCGATGATTAAAAACGAGAATAAAAAAAAAATAAGTGTACAATTATTTCCCGAGGTCTCGGTTTGAACACAAATTATTTTATCACTAAAACGCGAGTATTATTATATTGTTTTCGAGTACTCCGGTTCGTCCGCTATTCGTTAGCAGCGATCTGAAGGATAATAAACAAAACAAAAAAAAAATCGACGGTCTGCAGCTATATTAATCTGAGCTATAATACCCACCAACTCCTCCACCGTCCCACATTTATTTTATTTCTTCGATATAAAAAAAAAAAAAACAATTTATTCCGTTTAGTATAATATATTATTTATATTTTATATAGTACACGAGACATTGATTTTTTTTCTCTTTTCTCGTATTAACCTTGCGTGACGATGGGAATACACGGAGAACCCGCTTCGTATATACTTCGATTTTGTATGGAAATTAAAAAGAAAAACATAGATGTTACGTAGATAAACAATTTTTATAAATGGTAACAGGTTGATAAAATGATTATGATAATGAATCTAATCATTATTCTATAACAATAATTTATTTTAATTAATAACTGAATTTGAAACGAACTTTTTACCGAGATAAAATATAATTATATATGTTAGTTTGATGTGCACAGCAATTTGTTTGGTTTTAAGACACATCATGGTCGAAATTTCGCTTAATCTAATGGACACGGATATTTGAATGAAAACTTCCAAACTTAACTAGACAGTTTATTTCTGGAAGTATTTCTAATGATCATAATCTATCTTCTGTAAGTACCCCAAAAAGTTGTTTGGACATCAGTTTTGCGGTTCTCAAAGTTTTGTGCCATCTGGATTTCTTGTCTTCCGATACCAAATAATGACTTCTCGAGAGTACTTTGACACACTTCTTGTTATAGCGCACTAAACATCTGTCTTGTTATGACATGCTATAAATGTTATCTTGTAATATTTTATTTTAAAAATGTGCTACGACGATCGTCAGCTAGAAAAATGGAAAAATCCGTCGATTTTTGACATTTTTACAAAAACATGTTAAGTATAATACCTAAATAATGTATTTGATGCCGTAGTATAATTATAGATCAATATTGATTAGTATCTCGATGCCAAATTACAGTAAACACCACTCGACAGAAACGACTGTACACGCAGTGTTTTTTTTTTACGATTTGAGACCTTTATCAAAGGTGTGACGTATTAATTCGGGAATCATTGGCCCTCTCGCCGGGAAAAGAGACGAAAACAAAAATAATCACTGAATGAAACGTTTTGAATTGAATATAATAACACATAATACATATTATAGGTACTATTCCCGTATTGTGTGCTTTTCGCTGTAAGTGTGTACATCTGTATTGTAATATCATCATTGTTGTACGAAATGTGTACATCGCCCGTATTGTACGGGTGACGCGAATGTACGTAATATTATAATACGAAAACTACGCGTATATGTATATATATATATATATATAAACATATAATATGATATTAAATATTTGGGGAGTTTGATGTGTACGCCGCGCGTGTACGTCAGTTAATCGTCTTCAAAAGCCACAAAGTTTCCCAAGTACTTATTATATTGCATAATAATATATTATACTCTTCTGTCGCGAGTAAAATGTGCGTAGTAACACACTAACACGCGCATATTATAATAATGAGACGTGTACAACGGCGTTATTCATCACGTCATGCGAGTTGTGCGTGTTAAACGGCTTATCGATTTTTATCGTCCGAGTAAACGCACAAAGAGAATACATTGTTTTTCTTACTTGCCATTTCATCGTGTCTGCAAAATATATTAATACATAGGCACCGTCGTAACTAAGGGAAGAAGGTGTGTGCTGACGTTAACCCATTATAGATGTTCCCGACATCCTCTGGAACGTATTTATCATTATGGAAATATACATTTTACCATTAAATTAACTGTTGATTTATGTAGCGATTTAATAATTAAAAATCTCCATATCATACTATTATACAGACATCCAACTATAACGTCGTACAAAATTCGACTTGTGAAAAGTGTCGTTAAAAGTTATAGCTAAGAACTTATCTAGAAACGTTTGCATTTTTCGTCAGTTTTTTATTTTTCAAATAATATACATTTGATTTTTGTTTATCTTCTTTCTGTAAAATATATTTGTCAGTTGTCTTTAGTTTTAATTTATTTATTAACTTATCATTTGATATTCAGTTTAGTGGTCAATATTATACTATTGGTTCATGTAATTTGAATTAATTTTTTTTCAAAAAATAGTTTATAAAAACGCGATACAATTTTAAAAATCTGCACAAAAAATATGCATGTAAGTACAACGAGGACTGTCATGATATTTTCCTGCCAATAAGATTAATTTACAGTTTTTATCGTCATAATCTATAACAATAATCTATAATATCGTTGTGCGGTTACGTATTATTATAAAAAAACAGGTAATATTGTCTGCACGACAATCAGAAATATTAAAATAACTAGCAAATACATCATCGTATAACTTATGATTTTTATCTATCATATATTCATATACAGTTTATAAATATATGTTCTCAATTGATAACGATTCACGTGTCAACGAGCCGTTAAATTATTTAACGTAATTACTTTCAACAATATCTGGATTTTACGACATTACCAGTAATATATTATAAAATATATGGGTATACGTACTTGATACCACCTCACATGAATATATTAGGTTCAGCGAATTCTTACAGTGGTTGCCGTAGGTAATCTGTTATATAACTTATAGGTATAAGAAAAACAAAAAGGAATCATCCTAACGGTTTTTTTTATACGTAAATATATAGCCATTTATGTATTGATAACATGCTTATATATTATTCATACAGAGCCCCGCTAGATGTATACAAATGTGGTGTATAGAAACCGAAATAGCACATTCCTCTTAATTTCAAAAAATGTTCCTCCCTGCCGGCCGTTTAAGACCGGCAACGTCAAATACCTAACATAAATACATAAATGGCACCGTTGACTGTAGCCAAAAAGCCGAAGACAACCCTGTAACCAATTTAACGAAGCATAGAATCTGGAAATTCTATGAATAACTATACTCGACTTCGAGTCCAAATATTTACGAATGCATCCGTCGTTAAAAATCGCATCTTAGCTTATATTATGACGTATAAAATAAAATAAAATTTATTTAGCTGTTTTTTTTTTAAATATTATCAATAATGCGATAGCGAATTTAATTAAAATCTCATCGTATTACGTCCATAGTTTTTATCCCGTTAATAGTTTCCAATATACAATAACAATATATGCCTACTTAATTGTGTCAAACTCACGCACACGTAACATTTGTATAGGTGCCGTTTTTGCAGCTCTAATTGTTTTTACTGTTTACGTGGTTTGACGTCACGTAAACGTATCGCTTAACGATCTTGTGTACCATCGTGCGCTTATTATTTGTTTTCGTAGCCGATTCGATGAACGTTTTCCACTGAAGAACATTATTGTACATATTGTGTTTCTCTCGCATAGTCACCCCCGCGTTTCCGTCCGACCCACACGTCTGGCACAATTAATCGGCGGTGTAATATCCGTTTTCGACGTTTTGGACAAATATAACATTACTGATATCATATATTCCGGTTATTTCCGGGTGTTCTGTATAAACGTTGAGAATGATCTCGTGGGTGTAATCAAAAACTTGCATTGCGTTTTTCAAACACTGCAAGATTTAACTAAGATTTCTATTACCCATTATTATACGGAATAGTATACGTCTTCAAAAGACATTGAAAAACTTAACTTCTCTGGGAAGAATAGATTCATCACTATACATCAAGAATTATACTTAATATGAGGTTTTACGCAAAATCTAGAAGAAATATGTATATAATCATATTATTATACTCGTTTGTCACCACTTACTACTTGTTTGTACTTGTATACCTACTTGAATACCTGCGTCTACCATATTATAATTTACGGATTGTATTTATCATTTTATCGTACTCGAGAGGACGTTTTAGCCGTCATGTCTTTCTGCGTAGTATTGTGCACAATTACATGTAATTGATTATTTATTAAAGTTTGAGTAATTGGATGAACGAGAGCGTTAAACAATCAGTTATACTAGTGGGTTTAGTCTGGACACGGAATTAAATTGTGTAAAGCAGACCTGGAATACCATTGAGGCGAGAGGAAATGAATTTAAGATCGCCATAAAGACGTAAAAAAAGATTTTAAAAGTGTTAAGGATGAGGTATATTTAATCTAAAAAAAGGTATATAGTTGACGTAAGACAGAAATTTATTTTGAAACATATTTATTCCATGTCAACAAGACAGGTAAATATATATTATATATTTTTTTTCTGTACGAGTTCAATAAAATAAAATATGACTAGAAATATTTTTATCAAATACGTAAAGATTAATAAATTTATACAATCGTTCGTATTCGTCGCTCACGGCCGTTTAACGTCATAATTTTATAATTGTTATCATATTCCTTAAATATATATATATATCTGTATCGTAAAATACCTATGATATTATTTTCAGTATTAACATAGTAATATGTCAAACACAAACATGTCATGCTTATAATATTATACGAGATGATCGAAATATTGCATTAAATATTTTCCTTGAATAATGTACATAATAATGATGTACTATTATTCAAGTAAAATACTATCACAATACTATACAATAAATTATTGTATTTTAATATCTAAAAAATTCTTTTGACGTATTGGTACTCTGATTTTACCGCAATTTTTGATATCGATTTACGTCAACGAACGAATCTTTAAATTAGGTAATAATCGCCGACGATTGAGTTATTGGAAACCAGCCCTATGCGCGCGGTCTTATAGTACTGTATAGACGTCAGTTTTATAATAACGTTATCTAAAAAATGTATTAATGTTTTATGATATTTTACGGTCGTCTGTAAAACGTCAGTGAATTCGGAACAATTCGATTATTAATAATGTGTAGTACCGCGTGACGCGCTTCCGCTCGATTGACGAGAAAATTACGAGAGCAAAGGCATCGCCATTCGCGTACAAGATGTGCACGTTATACGTTTATTGGATTGAAGTATAAGCAAGTCAAGGAATTAAAATTGTATTTAGGTTGCCCGAGATGATTTATAATCTATAAATGCGAGGACGCGATTTACTGCTGATATTATAGATAAGTGTTATTGTTGTGATGTAGTCATTGGAATATACGCGTATGGAAAACTATGATTTATTTTTTTGTCTGTATTGTCGACATTCTGATGATTGTTAATCAGTTAATGGTTTCTGTTTTTAAGTTTGTTCTAAAATGAATTATATCATAGTGTGCAAAGTACGTGTATCACGAAACAGAAGTAACAACGCGGATGGAAATTAATTGGAAAGCCTGAATGGCGAGGGTTTGAGGCGATTTAGCGCCATTTTAAATGTATATATATACACGTGTTGTACACCACCATAAGCCGGAATAGATCTTACGGGAGATTTATCTATGTAATGGAATTTATGCAAGAAAATTCTATTAGACTTTAATTTGTGTAAATGCGGTTTGTGTAACTTAGCAGTATAATATATACACATGTTAATACTTTCAATTCGAATCATTAGCATCATGCATGTGATCGCTGAGCAGTGCTGTTGTTACGAAAATAAGTATAATTCTACCAAACACACAGGTATATTAAAAACCGTATCTACCGAAATTCGCCAATAACAAATATACTCAAATACTTTATTTTTTAATGTGTTTATTATTCTATA
This sequence comes from Schizaphis graminum, assembly GCA_020882235.1. Taxonomy (NCBI): domain Eukaryota; kingdom Metazoa; phylum Arthropoda; class Insecta; order Hemiptera; family Aphididae; genus Schizaphis; species Schizaphis graminum. The sequence goes on from CM037032.1 coordinate 55,950,434, forward strand.
TTCAGTGATTTGTCATTATTATAAACTTATAAGTCCAACACCGCAAGATAAAAATAAACTCAAACATTACATTCACAGTACCAAGTACGTGTGTGTGGCTGAAATTTTTTTATTTAATTTTTTAAACAGAATAATATTATACAGTCTTTAGCTATATACCTACAGATGAGCGAATTTGATAAAAACAATACATTACAATAACAACAGTGTATAACAATGTGGAACGAGAACATTAAGAATGCTCGAAAGTTTAGGATTGGTTATAATTAAAAGGTCCTAGTACTAGCGTGTTTTTAGTCGGTTGTGAAGATGGAATTGCGCTTTATTTTATACTTATAAAAGATTATATTAGGACATTTTAGTCATAATTTAATTTCTATTGTAGAGTTTTTAAGTTACGGTTCGTTGTATTAATTGGAATTTTAAGATGTAAAAATTGGAAGAACTGATTAAAAAATATATAAGTCTGCAGTCATTGCTGGTTTCTTAGTAGAATATTTATTATTATAAAATATACGGAACATAATAAAGGTTACGTATAACTAATAATACAAATATTAAGTTCCCTAAGCTACCTATAACAAAACCGTTATTTATATTTTATATGTTTAGTACAGAAATATTTTATAAATAACAGTGATTTTTAATTAATATAGTTTATGCAAAAAGAGAGTAATCACGTAAGTATGGATATGGCTATTTATAATTAACGTTTAAAATATTAATACCGAAGTTTAGATTCACATGTAACAACATTAATAACATAAATTTATTTTTTAAAAACATTATTTAACTAAATAATAGCAGGGTATTTAACAGAATTCATAAATAGTGTTATACGTTTTCATATAACAGTAAATTGACTTAATATAATATGATACAACTTAAGAGAAGTATATTACCTTTATCCTCTTATCGGGGTTTTAAATATTTGATTATATATTATTTAGTAGTTACGTATAACTCATTTTAAAATTAAAATATTTGAAAAACTGAAAAGAGAACATAATGATATTACCTTAAATTTTACTCCTCTCTGTCTCGGTGTTAATACTCGAATGGCTTAGCTAAATAATGGTTCTATTTCTACTGAAAATTAATTTTCCACGAATATATAACGTTAATATTATGTTATTTTCATGACGAATTCTTTAATAAATGTGGTTAAAATTAAATAAGGTCACGTAAAATGAAGATGGAACGGCACATTATTATAGACAAAAAAAAAAAAAAGGAAAAAATAAGTGACATTTTTGCGATGGTTAGACACGTACGTAGCACTTACATGTTGATCCTCTTAAAAATGACGGATTACTAAATTATATTTGTGTATTTTTTTTTTTTTTACGTGAACGTTTATTTTGAAAAAAACTCACATTTCACAAGCTACCCATATTATTATATATATTTGTATACTTGCATCGTATATATTTCGCTATTATTGTTGTTTGACAATAATCATACGATAGATCGAATATTTGTCAACTGACGCAGATATTTTCTGGTGTGCAAATATGACTACGGGATTTCATTTTACATTTACCCGCCACTTCTTATATCGTTCAACGCGGTGTTTTCGGTAGTGGCGGTGGTGGTGGTGACGATACGGCATACATAAGAAAACGATTTGACATTCTATATTATCATTCTAAATCTGATAAAGCGTGCGTAACCACCGCACTGACAATTTTGAATTTGCGTTCGTATACGTATATACATATATTTATGTATAAATACGAAATAATATTATTATATTTTCAGTCAGTAACTTTATTACGTCACACATGTTTTTCAAAAGCTCGGCGTACTAGAATTATAATTATTTACCATTACTTGTTGTTCAGTCGTTATACTAAATAAGTGATTCGTACACCGACACCAAATAAATATACCGTTATATTATAAACTGTGCGTGGACACATCTACGACGAAATTCCTTATAAAATATATATACCTATATATTATATATTATATAGTATGACCCATACTTGCTCGCGTTATGTCTCGTTAAGCCAACATACACAACACTATGTTAGATATCTATTATATATTATGCCAAAAAACGATTTTGCATATTTTACAATAATAATAATACTCAAAACACGCATACATATTATATCTAAATAGGCAAAATGCCCGAGCGGTGTATAGCACGCAACCGAACGCGCGTATATATTAACATAGAATTATTATATTATTGTAATATGTACATATTATGATATGGCGAGAAATGATGTGAGTGACGTATTGCACGTCAGATGCGTTACCGAGTTACATTATTCTCACGTTAATTTTCAAACGGTTTACTGGGCCCAATCAGCGTCCGAAGTCGATAGGCGATTGCTAATTTACTACGCCACAGTGTGTATATAATAATATACGGTCGGGTGCAGGATTAATACCATTACATAAATAACCAGCGCCGTTCAATTAGTTTCTCATCTCATCACAAACATAAACCCGATTTAGTGTGGGCCGGGCGCGCAAAATCCGATCGATCGTTTGATCGATTACAATTACACCCGTACGGGCGACGACCGGCGATGAGGTTGTGCCGCGGTGACGCGCACAAACGGATACCGCATACCTACGTAACATTACCGTATTATTTTTGGCCACGTCCCTTTTTCAAGTATATTTTATGCGTAACGATTTTCGAAAATTGTTGTAGTACTACTGGCTGCTGGTTTAGATTCACAATCTGTACGATCACTAACAATCTATCTAAAAATAATTTTAATTTATCAATGCAATCGATTTTACTTACAAATGCCGTTCTACTAATTTATTTTTATGTTCATATTGGAAATTGATTTGACTATCCGTATGATTTATAAAAAAACACTTATATTGAAACGTTACACTTTCATTAGACGATTGTGGGATGGTCTATTAAATAATAATATGATTAAACAAAATAAAAAAAAATAAATAAGCAAAAATTAAACAAATTTAAATTTGTTGAACATATCGGTTGTCGATTGTTCAAAAAGAGAACAGTCACATTCAACAATCACTGGTTTAATTTATATATTTTATACACTCACACACATATTTTACTTTGTTCGTCATATTTTTTTTGTGCGTGTGTGTGCAATTGTACCTACGCTTATACCATTATTCAAAGTTCACCCTCCACAAGCATTTATTATTAACTCAGGACAGCATTTCGATAATCAATCTGATGAAAATTTATAGTAGGTCGAAAATGTTATTGTTAATATTTCGATAACCATATTGAATTCAAGATTATATTATTTAATTAGAATTTATAAACATGAAAAAAAGAAACAAAAAAAAAAATGTATGACTGTTCTATCGTTTATGTTTCCAACCCAAAACTATATGTATTATTGATGAATTCGTTACAATATGCTGCATAAAAGTGGTTAACACGGCCTTAGTCAAGTCATACTAATGACAATTTTATGAACACTACAGCATGATACAATAATATCAATGTAAAATACCATGAGAAAAATATTAAAATTTTTCTATCATAATTTAATATTATCATAAAATTATTATTTTTTATCCTGTATTTATATTTATTTTTATCATCATGTCATTTTAAAATATCTGTTCGACTTTTAAGTTATCCTAACAGTTAAAATAAAAATTATATTTCACGGAATATAAAATATATTAATACCTCTTATAAACATAATATGAGTGTATTTATTGTGAACTATAAAATAAGCATTATTTATAATTTTTTAAAAAAATCATAAAATATTGTTCAATTATATTTAATGATCATGAAACATCAAACAATTGTACAAATGCATTACGAAAAGGTAGTTAAATTTTTAAAAATATAATATTAAAAACATAAATATAGTAAGATAAAAAAAAAATGAATTTTAATATATTTTTAATTGAATAACGAATATAAATTTGAGTTTCTTATTAGAATGAACAGTGTCAACCAAACGAGTATAATAATAAATTAATTTCCTCTCAAAAAAAACATTCTATTAGATAATAAATAACTAAATAAATAATTCTATATAATAAGTGGGTCGAGTAAATTAATAAAATATTTGACTCAAGATAAAAATAAAATATTTTTAAAATAATTCTACATAATATTATTTATTTAAATAATAATTAAAACAATGACGGCGCAGTGTATATGCGATTTCGGTACACTGATGTGTAGGTGGCTTGAGAATCGTAACCTGTGTTTATTGAAAAACGAATTTGAAATTATGAAATTATTTCGTTGTGATAATATTTTGACTCAATAATGTAAATATTACCGGTGTCCGCACGTGTGACTTATAATATAATACTCGTATTAAAAAAATGTAATTATTTTTTTTTTTATTTCCATATTATTAATAATATATTTATATATTATACTTTACAAACATGTATAGATTTAAAGTTGGGTGACAAATTTTTTTTTAACTGCACTCTCACCATTAATTCAATTATTAATTCATTATATAGTAAGTTATGGATCTTTAGTCGTTGGATTTTTGATATTAGAAATACTAATTTGACGTCAAATTAGTGGTAATAAAAATAAACGACTTCATAATAGCATTATCGATGGTTAGGTTAGGTTGCATTATTTTTACACAGTTGTGATGTCGGGGAGAGACTGATTTATTAATATGGCATAGAAAAAAAAAAATTCATCTATAAAAATACCATGATAGATTTTACAATAAGTTCACACGATGTTTAGGTTTATATAAAATAAAATATGATTGAATTAGATGATAATAAATAGTCTAGGCAGTGGTTGAAGGATGAATTATCAATTGATAGAACTGCATGACGTTAATTAGTGGAAGTTCTGACAATCAATGAAATGTGACACCATGCTAAGACGAGGATAACATTTTAATGTAAAATTATTATTTTACATTCTTGGTTTTGTAACATTGGTGAGGAAGGATATACGTCGATTTAGAATGGATTTAAATTAATTAATGAACTTAAAAAGTTAGATTTAATTATTGTTTATAGAAGTAGAATTTGGTTTGAATGATTGGTGGTGGAGTTGAATGATAGAAGTTGTTGACACTGTTGGTTTGAGAGCTTGTTGTGTTTACGACTTAGTTTTTTTGTATATTGTGTACATTATTTTGTAGTTGGCAGAGTGAACACAACCCACGGGAGTGACATGAAACACGTTCGCACTATCAGACTATCTACGCAGAATTAATGAAAATTCGAAATGCATAAAAAAAATGATTTGATAAAAAAATGTTTTAATTCTTTGTTTCTATTACTACCATAAGTTAAAATATCTTTAGTTTTTGAAATTTCCATTGTAAATTGGATTGTGATGTGCTAAACTATGCATAAAAACGAGTTGCATAATAATCTGCACTTGAAAATGTAGGTCCTCGTTTCAAAAGCAGATATCACATTTTCACTGGAAAGGAGGGGGTAAACTCAATATATAATACAAGTAAAAATGGGGACTAGTCCAAAAATTCAGAAATTAGAATTAAATAACTTTATAGGAATATTGAAACTTTGGACAATGGAATAATGCCAACAAATATTTGTTTATATCCAATATTTAAATCAAAGACATACAATATAAACCGGTAAAATTAACTCAGGGAAAGGATATTTAAAAACAAAAAAGATCAAACATTTACTAAATAAATATTATTTTTATTTACACGTTATTTTTATTTATAAAGTGTTATATTTATTATTTAGACTTTATTGATAATACACACATGAATAATTGTTTCAACTATAAAATTCGTATAATTCTTAGTATTATTATAAAATTGTAGATTTTGAGTGGAGTGATATGTACCTATATATTAGCTTAACAATATAATAATATAAGACTTTCGCATATTTGTTTTTAGGTTTGTGTATTTACAAAAAATGTTAACATATTATTCTGGACTGAAAAAACCTAATAAAGATACAAGGAAGAAATAATCAGATTAATATTTATAATTTTATATAATTTATAAATACTATGTAATGAGATGGTTATTTGCATCGTACTGTATTATGAATACAAATTAAATAAATAAAAATTACACGTCATGTTATTATCAACAAAATTTTGATACAATATTTGAACACTTAACTTTTCATAAGTATTATACAATATTAATATTATGTTGATTTTATTTTAATAGATTATTATTTTTGTATAAATATAATTTATCTCATTAATTTTACACCTAGTATTGTTATAAAATTTACTATAAAATAAGTTTTTATTCAAATTGTCTATAAGCTTATTGCTCATTTGATTATTTCCTTAAAAATTTAACGAGGTTCATTATCCATGTTCATCAAAATCGTAGTACAGCTACATCAATTATTAACTATTTATTACAAATAAAAAGGAAACAATTTTACACATTGCGATAATCTAACATTATTTTAATTTCTCATTGTTAATAATTAAACTAATTTCTGACGAATTCGTTGAAATAAATCTTATTTGAAATCAATAAAAGATACTTATTGATATGTTTCATATTCTATTATGTAATATAAAATATTTTTAGTTTTAGTGCATTAAGTATTACAATAATGCTACGTACCATGTGACGTATAAATAATTCAAAAGGTAAACATAGTTTGTATTATCTTGAACCAATATTCATTGATGTTCTATATATATATATATATATATATATATATATATTAACTATTTATTAAATTCTTTATTATGGTGTATTTTAAATATTTAAGTTGATAGGTTTATATAATTTTTTTTATTTACGTATCGTAAATTATACATATAGATTTATTAATCTTATAATAATACGTATATTATTTTAGTTTCATAAACATTGAACCTATTATAAGAAAGATAATATAATACATATGATTAATTACATTAGAAATATATTCTATGAAAATGGTCTCTTGAATTGTTTTAGTTTTGAGATTACGCTAGGTAGTTCCTTGGCAATATTTTATTACCAAAAGTTTACTTTTTAAGTTTCTACAATTGAATTTAGTATTTTTATAATTGTATTACTTTATTCATTTATTTGAGTATTCTACACATTTTTTGTGACCATTTTACAATTTTTAACGTTCTTACAAATTGTAATTTATTAAACGCTTTAAACATAAATTCGTTTAGGTATAAAGGACATATTATTTTATAAAATAAATTTCGTTTGTTCACATTTCTATACTTTATGTTAACTAGAAAATTGTTTTGATACAATACACATTATATGTAAAAAATCAATATAATTTAAAACTTAAACTATTGTTTACCAATAATGTAAATGTACTATCAATTATTTTAAAAATGCACCAATGTAATAATCATGAAATATAACTACTCATTCTGAATAATCTATAATGATAAAAAGTGATATTAAAAATATATGCTTTAGCAATAACTATACTAAATAGTTTTAAGTTTATATTATTGTATCAAAAATCAATGTTCTTGCTTCAGTTAGTGATAGTTATAATGTCATAACAAGATTATGAACTTATTCTTACATAGATACACACGAGATTTAATATTAATTTTATCAGGTCAGTTTTAAATTAAGCGCATTAAAAATATAATTTTTTTTTTAATTATAACAATTGTATTGAAAGTAGTTGCATTGTTTATAAATAATTGTTCATATATATTTTTAACAGTAAATATGAGTTAGTCATTTTCGTGAAACATAATTTAATATTTTATTTTTTATTTATTCATTGGTTCATGCATTAAAAAATCAATATTATTAAATTCCAAGGTTAATTTTTAATTATTGTTTGGGTAAGTTATTGATAAAAATTATTAATACATGAATTAATGACTTGTTATAAGTATGAACTTAATTGTATTGGAGTTATATGAATCGTGTTAATTTTAATAGTCATGCAGCTTTATTTGATACATTGTATTATATTCTTTTTTTTTTTTATTATGAATTATTATAACTAGTTTTGACCAAATTGAATTATGTTTATGTGAGAAAAAAGAGGGTTTACGTCTTGACCTAAGTTCTTAGAATTTTTGTGATTGCGAAAAAATAATATCAAAAATAAAATTGCGTTGTTCCATTTTATATCACATTGCTTATCCCATCGTCTCATATTAGGTTACTTAGTATTGAACCAAAGCTCAGAAATAAACTTTTTGATATATTTTCAATAATATTATGTTCAAAAAATACTTCGAAAGTAGGTGTATTATAATAAACAAATATAAAATAAGAAAAGTAAAAGTTTGTAAATATCTTGATACACTCATCTTAAAATCTAGTTAAAATAATTATTGTATAACTATTGGATGTAAACGGATGAAAATACGATGGAATCACTGTTTACCGACAAATTAGTATGTCAATTGATTATCAACACTATCTGTTATCATAGCATATTATATCTATATCTTCATCAACGTTTCTTTTATTATTTTAACGTTGGGCAGAAAGTTTTGTTCAATTTCAATAACGTGTACTCATTTTATACACCTGACGTTATTCTACTATTATTATGTATAAAATAACTAGCTCCGATAATACGCAAATACATTCTTTTTTTTCACGGCGATCGAGCGGCTGGGCGTTGATTACGGTCGCCGTTATAACAGGCACGTGTAGTGTTTTTTGTGCAGTGTATGCATATAATGTGATTTTATATTTGTATTTCGCATTTTGATTGGGTATTGCCGGTTCGCCACCGCCACCGATGACTGCGGATCGATGATGTACGATTTGTGAATACAATGCGGCTATACTCGTTCACGATATATTCCCTATAAAGCACGATAGGGATGCCGGTTACGAAAAAACCACGGTTTCAAACGATGTAGTAATATGTACGTGAAATATAAAGCTGATCGTCGATCATGCATAGTTTGTTATGTTTCCCGAAAAAAAATAACAAAATACAATTTGAGTATTTTAGTTTATATTTTACATGATATAATTTTTTTCGACTTAGAATTTCTGATTGTATAACTATATATATTATCAATTTCCGGTGTTGGTCATGAAAAAAAATCACGTTTCGTGAATACTATAATATTTAAATTCATTTTTTTTTTTTTTAAATACAAAAATGCTCAAAATAATTTAAGTTTAATTTTAATAACTAAATAAAAATATATAACTGTATAAAAAAAAACTTTTCTAAAAAAAGTGTTGGTTTTGAAGAGATTTAATAACCTAGACAATTGAGTAATTATGATATTATATTTTTTTTTTTAAAAGGATGAGTTATGTTTTACATATTATATAATGGAAATATTACGTACATTTTTGTTATTAATATTTAGTGATTAGTATTAGTTATCTTCGCTTTCCACAGACCTATGAAAACAAATATACATCTTGCGTCCGAGGGCATTAGAACATAATATTTTATCATCACATGCATATAAATCTTAATTATGAAATATGTATGGTATTGGAAAATATAATTAGAACTCTAAAAACGTGATTTGTTAAGTCCAATGATCATAACTTGTGTTTTTAATAACTCTTAAACTATCACCTCAATACTGAAATTAAGACAAAACTTGTTCGTATGATAACAGTTGCACTTATTATAATATGATACAATGTTAAATTATATTATTTAATATCAATAATATATTAATAATATTTGTATAATTAGAGTTTATATTATATTGTACTGTTATACATTATAATTTATACTCACCTTTACAGTTATTATTAATTTATTTTATCCAAAGCGCATCACAACGCAAGGTATAATGATATTGCATTTTGTTTGGAATTTATCTCTTTGGAAAATACTATGTTATATCAAGAAATTTAAAAAAAAAAATACAAAACATTTTTAATAATTTAAAACGTTATTTCATGTCATCCAAGTGGTTCAGTGAGTTTTATTTTTAAACACTTTTTACTTAAGAATATTGGATGCTAGTATTAACCGTAGTCTTTCCATAATCCACTCAAACATAAGTTGTTTTTTATATACATTTTTTACCTTTAGGTAATTTTTAAAATGGCTTGAAACTTTTTTGAGGTATTTTTAAAATTCAATATATTATATTTTTATTAAATGCTAGTGTGACGCGACGAACCTTTGGTAGTGTGCTGAATTAATCAACTTAAAAAGATAATCATACCATTAAAAAAAAAAACAACATTTAAATAATTTTAATTATGTAACAATTTAAAGACGTGACTTCATTACAAACTGTGATATACTTTCCAAAATCTCGCATTTATTTATAAGCTTGATTCCTAAAAGTAATATATTATTATTTTTAAATAATTAATTGAAGACTTCAGAGTAATAATAATACCGTTTTTGTGAAGTATAAAATAATAGGTTTACGACGTCTCGTACTTCGAATTATAATAGAATACTAATTATTCAAAATGAAAATGGTATGCGTGACAAAAGATTCTAAGAATACGCTAGGGACAAATATGAACTATTTCTGGTAAAAATTTAAAATCATTAATTGAATAATATGTAATTTTAATTTGTCATAAAACTATAACACACTATTGGGAATACATCAGACAGCAAGTGAGCGTGTTTTTATATAATTTTAACTATTTTTATACTTAAATGTATGGTAAACATCGATTGTCGTATTGGAATAACTATGACAAATATTTAAAATTTGAAATGTCAATATTTTTATTATTCCATAATATTTTACTAAAATATTAGATTTAAAACATGTGCAAACTGTTTGGTAAAAAAGAGAATATTTACTGATCTTAGAATAAAAATACTTATAAAAATTACATTTAAAAACTATATTTACCTATGTGAATAAATATTATAATATTAATATTATATACAATTTACACGACGTTATTATCTGTTTTTAAAATAATAGTCAGATAAATAAGTATAGAAAAACCAGAATTAATTTAAGCTTACTCGGTCAACTTTTTTAATACAAAAATACACGAAAAAGTACATGTATATAATATTATATACCTACATATTATACTTTTACGTTAATCTGCAACAATCTCAGATAATATAGTAACAACTGGGAGTTTTCAACAACGTGCCATGTTTTATAATTAATACAATAATACTATTATTGTACTTATCTACCATTATTATAGAAAGTTCGTTTTAACTGTAAAATATATAATTTTATTATTATAGTTTGTATAGATACGATGTAATTTGTATACGTATACACTTTACTTTTTACTTAATACCGCGTTTAATTATTTCTTTATTAGTAATACATAGCACTACGATTTTAAATTTGAATTTGGTCCAAAAGTGAGTAAATCATAATTATATTTTTATTTTAATTGATTAATTAATTAATTTGAATAAATGTGAATTGTGAATGTTTACTGTTATTATTTTGTTAAGTAGATTTTTGTTCAAAATTAATGAATTAAAATGTTCAGATTTAAATGAAAGCCAAACAGTGTAGAGGTATATAGTTCTTTAACTTTCACGCGGATCTTCTTCAGTTGTTTATTAAGGCGTTTCCCATTGAACAACTCATAAAAATAAATTGTAATCAATATTAAAAAAAATTATATTTTCAACTACTTAGTCACTTATATTTAAGCTACGAACACCACCACAAATAAAAACTAAAATCGTATTATTAAGTTATACAATTTCATAGAGTACGGTTAAAATTTAATTATTTAATATTTATAATAAATAATGTATAATATATTTGAATCTATGAATAAATATTTTTTATGAGCATTTCAAGACGTACCTATAAGTATAATTTTTAGTATTAGGACAATTGATTTAGTTTTGTTTTATTTTTTTAGCTATAATTGCATAATACATTTTAATAAAAACGAATATTCACCAAAAGTCAAAACCTATAAATAAATAAAATATAACTTACTATCAAAATATCTTTTATCGTGAATAATATTAGTAGAAGACAAAATCTATGTGCCTATTAATCTTAAATATTTCAATATCATTAAACTTGTAATGGGTAATATATTAAGTCGTCGAGATCATATATTATAGTGCTTATATATATATATATATATACGTAACAAAATAGGCTTAAGGAAGACGAAAGTCATATGCATGTACATAACGTTATATAGGGTTAAACTAACATTGTACATGTGATTGATGAAAGGGTCTCGGAGAGGAAATTTGAGAAGTGTATTAGTTAAATATTCTGATGAAATGGCACACTATAACGATAATAATGTATTCCTGGATGCCGGTTGTTTAATCAAATTCGGGATTGTTGAATTCTTGCGAATGAGCAATGTTTAGGCTTGACGGGCACTGTAAGTCACAGAATTATTTCTCATTCAAAGGGCCATAAACACAATATACTTTGTGCATATGGCACGAGGTTATAATATATTGTTTGAAATTTACAACCAGTCACGCAACTCTAAGAGATTTAAGTGCATATCTCGTCTACCTATAGAAAACTAAATCGTCAGAAAATGCTATTCAAGTGTAGTATTTAGATTGCAATAAGGAATGTTATGTATTAACTATCAATATCTCTCGTTTAAAATCAAACATTTTCGGTCATAAATTAGTTCGCATGAAGTGATCTAGTGGTTCTATCACGAGAAACTCAAACCGTAGTTTTCTGCGCAGTATCTGCTGTCAAATCGCTGTTCTCTTTTGGTTTATATAATATTTATGCCCATCGCAAAGAAAGTTATAACTCAATTTCTGTCACGTTTGAGTTAATAAAACTATGAAATAATATGTAATATAGTTGATATTGAAGTGGTACACGAATGACCTCACTGTGTTAAATGCATAACGTCATAATCACCATTTAAATATCGATCTTTTTAATTAAATGAAACGTTCCATTTATAGTACCCGACTGTATAACTGTACTAAAATCATACAAAAACTATACATTTGCACAATTCATAAAATGTGCATAAAATCAATTATGACTACAAAATATGATACGATTTAGTTTTTTAGTCGATGCAGAAATCTTGACGGTTTGATGCTAAAAATAATCTTGTTCTAGTTACTGTGTTATTTTTTAAAGAAATAATGACATTAAAACATATTTTTATTATTATTATTATATTATTAAAAAAATAATGGGCCCGCTACTAAGTATCATTCTTGTGAAGTCTCATGCGTTCACAATTTACAATATTAAGCTTAATATAAGTATTCATGGTAATATAATTTACATTTTAATTGTATTACAATTTTAAACTTATACGATGAAACTAGCTAAAACATACAATGCAGGTAATAATAATTAATATAAAGAGACTATAATAGTATATTACAATGTTTATAATAGATAATAAAATATACGATACATTATGTAAGCTGTAAGCAACTATATTAAAGGTATACTAAAATATTTAAAGTTTTATATTTTGTTCATTCAGCGACCAATTAGTTATTATTTTTATTTTTTTAACTACGAGTTAAAAGGATTGGACGCTTTTGATGTCTCACTGTCTCAGTTCAATATATTTTATAGTTTTCGTTCTATATTTTATATAAGAAAGTAGATTAGGTTGGTTTTCTGTGCATTAATGGTATAGTTATAAATTTAGCAATTGTCTAGTGTTATAATCGTGTTTAATATTAGGTGATAGGTTATTGTTAGTTAAATTCATGCATTTAATTCTTTGTATAGATATTATGTGTGATTTAAATGTTTTATTTATAGAATAATTTTTATCATTCTATTTTGTATTATTCTTAATGAATATTTGTTTTGTATCATAGATATCATAATGAATGGTTACTATATTATAATAAATATAACCATTAAAATATATTAACGATTAAAAATATATTGTTATTATTTGATTTAAGTAACTCTTTATAAAACAATTCATATTTTTATATTTTTCTGTTCGTTTCTGATAAATAACACATTTTTTAAGAATTTTTTTATGTAAAAAATATTGTTTCGAACAAGTGTTATTGTTAATTAAGTACAATCTATGTATTTTTTTTAATTTTGATAAGTACAACCAAATTTTTCAAATGTAGCACCACTCCAAATTTTAAACTAGTATAACTTATTGTCTACTCGTTCAAAATTTGACAGTTATGAATCAATATTCTCATAAAAGTATTCTACTTAAGAATAATATAATAAAATAAAAAATGTATATTATCGTTTACTCAAAAAGTAAAAACTTGAAAAAATTATTACGATTAAGAATAGTAAAAAAAAAAAAAAAAAAAATATATTCAATTCGTTCCAAAATAACCAAAATAACGAGCCCGATTTAACGTTAATTAAATTATTCCTCAGGTGCCTACGATCGTTCGACAAAATACTGTGTCGCCAAATACTGCGGTGCGCATTGTCCTCAACACGCGGTGAAACACGAATTCGTTACGATTTACAAAGCAGCGCGCGATATTTATATTATATTATTATTTCTATTTCATATATATAATGTTATATTATATACAGTATCGGTGTCGTCGACGACAAGCTTTACCTACAGTCGTAATCGTGACCCATAAAGGCAGTTTTTAAAACGTCCGCAGTACCCGTCGATTTTACCCGGAACTGTAAAATATGTTTCGTTCAATCACCCCCTTCGCGCGCGCAGCAGCCGCAGTTCGTGTGTAGACTCACGGGCATATACCTATACTACACGTAGCTGCAGAGTGGGCTGTGCTCGTAAAACGGTCGTGAAAAAAAAAAAAAAAAAGAAAAAACATATTGTGTATTGTACACCGGTGCGATGGCGTGCACACGAACTCACGATTTATACGTAAGAATATGTCCGGAAAACGAATCAATTTCGGTATCGGTCGCGGGCGGGTCGGACGACGTTAATCCGCGATTCCGTCCAATGAATAAACAGCACACAATAACCATAACTTTATTATATTGTCAACGGCAGGAGTATATATATTATATCGCGTCACGTTTATATATATATATACACACGCGTTACCTGTGGTAATAATATACGTCCGGGCAGGCAGCCGCCGATAAATCCGATCGGTACGGTGCAGCGGCCGCTGACACCGACGCCGCGGCGGCTGACGTGAATTATTGCGTGGGTCCACCGGTGGAGTTCGCGCGCGTGTAAAACAAACACGCCCGCCGGTGGCAAACGATAATAATTTACCGGAAACGTATATATAATAATAAAAATAATAATAGCAATAACGATAATAATAATAATAGTAATACGAGTCTATATATTACATACAACGGATCGAGCGAACGATATCATAGAAATTTATTAATTTTGTTTTCTAGGAGAGATGCCGTTATTGCCGCGTCGCGCAACAGAAAGAAATACAACCGGCGAACGGTCTATTACACACACCCGGTTACTTTGTTTTTCCAACGAGTTTCGCCAATTTATGATCGTTTAGTAGGAGTGTAGGAATTCCTAAGTGTGCGACACACACCGCCGCCACACGGGTCGGACGATTTATACTTTTCAGTTGTTTCCCGGCCGCCTCCTTTGCACCACCACCACCACTGTGCAGCAAATACACACACACACACACACACATAAACACATTACATATATATTATATATATACCACACATAGTGCTTAGACGTTATAAACATACGTGTATTATATATATATATAGATATACGAACATTGTACAACCCGTTTACGCGCCAAAAAGTTGTCGACATACCGTATTGCTGTGGCCGCGGGCAACGTATATTTTATAATATGTACACCGAACGAACCAGCCGTAGCTTAATAGTTTCTAGCAGGTATATAATTGTACATAGTTTTTCCCGAAATTAATCGGAGCCCGACGAAGCGGCCGCGTTTGGGTTGATATACAAACGACTGCGAAGTGCGTTAACGCACTCGTCCGCGTTTACGTAACGACTTGCACTCAAACGACGTCCGCCGTTATTCGCGTAGTATTCGAGTCGAGGTGTAGGTATACGCGCCCGTCGTATACGACTTGTCAGTAGTCGTCTTATCGCAGTGCGCGGGCTTAAAACATCGAGTGGTACTGAATGAAATGCATTGTCGCGTTGAACACATTATATAATATTGTAAATTGCCTGCATTATAATATAAATAGGGTGATTCACAGTCATCACAATTTTTTTCATTAAGCAATGCATATCTTAGAATTATATCGTTTTCGCAATGTTTGAATACCTCTGTATACTTTACTCTTCTACGTTTTTCTTCAAAATTTATTATCATGAACATGATATCTACTTTATAAAAAGAAAGAGAACTATTATCGTTGAAAAAATATAAATTTATATAATATCCACAAGATACTATTTAAGCAGTACGAAAAATATCAACAATTTAAAAAATGTTCTTGAAGTCTTAAATAATTCCAAAAATTAGATTTTGAATGACTGCAGTATTGAAGAAAAATTGTAGTACCTAAGCATGCTCAGCGAATCACCCAGTATTTGAATTAAAACATAAAATAAATAGGTACTGATATTGAGATTTTTATTTAATATCACACGTTTTAGATTCTGAACGGAGTAATGAATGTATTGATTTTACAATGATAATATGTGTTTTATTTTTATTTTTTTTTTTGTGTCTGTCATCACTTTTTGGAGTAGTAATAATACTTCGATTTTTGACTTCAGTCCCTCTTTGAGAAGGAAAATTTATCTAGTTGGTACTTTGAGGGGGGGGGGGGGTCAAAAGTAAAAAATTAAAAATAACGATATATTACAAATTACAATTTAAATACAGGTAATAATATAATATATCCAACTAATTATCATTGACTGACAAATCATCTCCGTTCAGAATCGTTTTTCGTATACAATGATACCAGTCATTACATTCAAATTTAATACATCCATTATAGTGACCAGTGATTTACTCTCTATCTCCACTATACAGCAGAGCAATACCCACTTGCTCACTATCATTTTTATTATTATTTGATCTAAATGTTGAGTTTCTGTGACTTTATATAAAATAGACATTGACAATTTAAAATGTGTCAATCTAATGTTAATAAATAGTTACTAAGTTTGAGTTATCGAATGAAAATTCAAAATAATATTTCGTTCGTCCAATTTATCAAAATATACGTAAACCATTTACAAATACGAATAATATGACATATTTTCTACGTGTCTGTAAAATGAATTAGGTACGTTTAAAATTTAGATCCTCGTTCCAGAAGTCTGTAGATACAATTACGTCGATAATCAGATGTTGAAAAGAAAATGTTGTTTTACAGTAAGTGTAAATATTATGGTACAATCAGTAATTATAAATAAACAATATAGCAAACATATTTATGAATATTTTAATTTTTAATCACCCACTTATATACGCCGGGGATTCATTTTCTTATGAATTATTATAATTTTAGTATTACACAATGCCGTTGTTTGTAGTAATTTATATTCCACCAAAAAAAATTATTATTCGTTTGACATACCGTTCCTATACATTTGATCACTGAATTTTTACCTTTATTTGTGTAGCAATCGTGTTTGCATTTTATGTCATAATTAATACGACTCTGATTTTGTAAAAATAATTGTTTTTATACCAATTATGGTTTCGGACAAAATATGAATCGATATTGACAATATTAACTATTTATATAAACAATAAGTCAATTTACTGACTGACTTATTGTTACCTTTAACATCCATAATAATTAATGATTAAAACGAGACGATTGAAATATAAATCACGTCGAACAGTCCTTTGGATTTTGGATGATACCGTCAGTCATAAATCCTAACGAAATACAATTGTAGAAAATATGCTTAACGATCAGCAGTCCATCAATGATATAATATGCCTCTCACGTGTTATTTATACATATTAGGAAATTTCTGATTTGTGTACCATAGTAATTTGATATTGTAATTATAAACACAACTCATCTAAGTAATTAAACTTAAATTATGTTTAAGCTTCCAAGTTAAAAAACTGACGGGAACGAACTTATATAGATAAATTAACTAATAACCATTGACCAAATGTTACAATGAAACGATTGTATTTATTCCATTCCATTATACTTAAGCTTTTTATGTATTGTAAACCTACGTCGCAATAAACAAGAATGGTGATTTTGAATAGATGACTTTGTAGTCGAGAGTTCTTTCAATGTACTTAAAAATGCAACAATGAATATATCGTCAATTTGCTAATTGTGTTTAAATAAGATAACAATGTGATTTTGGTACGTATTTTTTTTCTTCAAAAAGTACTGTCGAGAATTTCGAAGATAAAAAATATTATTCAATTTTTATTGAATGCAATCAATTAATGTCATTAAACATACGATAAAATATTAGGGGAAGTACATTATAATTTTTATCATGAGTGTTTTTCACTATCTTGAATCTAAATAATTACAACCATGTAATTTATATTGAAAAAAATAATTTTAAGTATCTTTTTATCTTTCTATTTAAATAAAAGTTATCTGAAATTTATTATCTAGATAATTTTTGCGATAAGATTTTTAATTTAATTTTGTTACAAAGTTATTTTTTTGCGAAAGAGATGTTAATTTGCCTAAGCTAATGCAATATGTCTATTTATTTTATTTTATTTTTACATTGTTTTATTAGAACGTTGTATTATTTATTTACAATGTGTGTAATTTTGTTATTATTTATTTGGTATTATATTGTTCATACTCTTTTAATACCGATGAGTAATAATATACACAAGTACCTATTTACAAGTGTAGGTTATCTTTTATTTGTTTTCTATGTATACATTTTAAGTGTTCTATATGATATCATTTAAATAATTTTTTGGTCATCTTTGTACAATATTGTTGTTTGGTGTAAAACACCATTTTTATTTGTTTAATAAAAAACAAAAACATTTTAACTCAAATTTCTATTTAATATCAATATTGCCTGTATAATATATAATATGTAAATATTTACCCCACTACGTATTATCAAAAAATATTTTCGATCATATTACTCCATATACTATTTTAATTATTATACTTTTATAAAATATATTTATTATATTATACCAGATAAAAATATTTCTAATAATAAATATAATTAAAAGAAAAATAAATGATTGTTAGGAAAAACCTATTATTATAATGTTTTATCATTTTTTCATGTACAACGTATTATTATTATGTTCCTGATGGACACTGAATGCAAAATATTATATTTAATTTTACATTGAAGTTAGTTAGTATAGTATATTGTCTAGTATAATCAAATATCAACTTGTTTGTTTGTTTTAGGTTAAACTTAAGTATAGTCTACGAAGTTTTTAGATAAAGTTTCACGATCATATTTCACACAATATAATAATTAATTTTATCTTGATATTTGCTATATTATCAATCAAATATTCTGAAGTAATCAAAAATCACCACAGAACGAAATAATCTGTAAACGCTATAAAAAAAAGCGCAACTGATGGTCGAGATAAAAAAAAAAAAATGTTTAAAATTCAATTATCAGATAAATAAAAACACACATATATACAAAATACATTTGGATGAGTATTTAACATGTATATTTGTAAAGGAAAATAAAAGTCACATAGATAATCATATTATACATCGGTTATCATAATATTGTACGATTGTTCTACAATATTCAAACTTATTTAAAACTTTCGAAACAGAACCAATTAGCGATTATAAACTTTTCATTCGAATAAAAATTTCAACCTAACCACTTATTTATACTTTTTAGTATCCACAAGAGATTTCTACCAGACTATCATAAATTTAGCCTAACTATGATTTATGATAATTAAAGTTTTTAAAACTTTTATTAGTATCCTAACCCCATCGTTAGTGTCCCTATTCCTACATTTAGTCTATGCAAATGTCCAGCCATTATTATTCGCTTTTAGAACTAAAGAAAAAATTATCCTATGATTTTTACCTTAAACTATAATATTTATCAAATCTTATTTTATATTTTCTAGAGAATCTTTTGAAAAAGTACTATTTTTTTTTTTAACATCAATCAATAGTAGTTTATAACTTGAATAGCGTACATAAATCTATTTACTATTGTAAATAATATACATAATATATATATGGTATGATAATAGTATTATAATGTATTCAGGTCTTGTGAAAGGATTTTTTTAAGGAGGATAAATGTCTTCTAGATGTTTATATGGTGTTAAAATGATATTATCATTATACATGTAACTGTCATTAGTATGTAGTTAAATCTATCAGTATCAGTATCGATATATCTATAGTCGAATATCATCTTATACAAATCTATTAGTGTGTAGAACTATGACATGTTAAAAAATGTTAATATATTATTGATTTTTAAAACCAGCTATCAAATTTGGAGTTACGGATATTTGTGTGCTATAATATCTTTTTGATTTTAAAAAATATTATCTACCCAATAAGTATATCAGTATACTCAATATAATATCAGAAGAAAATGTGTGACGCTTTAACTCTTTAACTTCTTCGTTAGAAAATATTTTATAAAAATATGACATTATCTTAAAATTATTCTTATCTTTGAATTTCGAAATTATTGACACAATTGAAATGTTCCATGTTAGCTTGGCGATTAGTTAGTCAACGTTGTTATATCACCATTAGATTTACTACGGTAAATGAGATCTTATCTATACTCAACCAAATTTAGTTTTGTACAATATTTTCCATTTTCAAAGTCTTGCTCAAAAATAACATGTATAAAATATACAGTTTATTATTTCATTAAATTGTAGGCGACTTTTCGTTTTCAATTCATGAGCGCATGCAGCAACGTTCAATTATGTTACAATAAAGACTTACAGACTTTATAATCTATACAATATTATGTATATTATGATTAACGTGAACTTATTTTAAATCGACTTTCGACAGAAAAATAATTACAACAATTTGACGAGCGGAGTGATGAATTGGTTTTACAATTACGTGCTTTTTTTTCTGTTCTGTCAATTCTCGACATTCTCCGTGTGACTTCGGGTAGTGAATTAATGAATAATATATATATTATATATAAATATATGCTCGGTCCTTTGGATGATCACGACAACAGAACGTTCTATTATGACGGTCGTACACACAAATAACGACGCGCGCGCACTCGCTGCCACCGTGTCGCATACTATAGTTTATTATTATTATTATTATTGTTATTGTGCACGCGGAGGATACACCCGTCACCCGCTATAATATTATTATAATACACATCTACCGCGTCATCGTAATACGGTTCAAAATCACACACAATAATGATTGAACTCGCGTATGCTATAATGGCGGCGAATGTTACTGTGCGCGGCGCCATCACATCGAAAACCTCTAGGCGTTTTGCATACAGCACGTGCGCTCACCAGGTATCGCGGTCCAAGCTCGTGGGTATACACACCTACCTATATGATATACAGTATACGCGGTACATGTTTACGTCGGGGATAAAGCAGCGGCGCATAAGAGATCTCGTGGGAAATCAGCGTGACGTTTTGCGCCGGTTAAATTTTCGTACGGAGAGAACACGACCGCTCGCGTGCCACCGCCGCCGCCGCCGCAGCGGTGTGCGGCGCAGTGCGTATCGGGCGCCCGCGGTACATGGCCGGCGCCGGACGTCCGCCCGCCCGCGAGGTTTTCGTACGGTTCTCGTGTGCCTCGCCCGCCGCCCTCTGCCGTCGCCACTGCTGTTGCTGCACACGTGTCGGGCGCACCACTAGATTTTTATTTTCGTCTGTGCTTACTATATTATAAGCATTGGCCGCTGCCACGCCGTGTATAATATCCCTCCTGTCTGCAGGTCCGCAGCGCGCCAGTAGTATTATGTTTCCGATATTTCCGATATTCTCGGCGTCGCGTCTCGAACATTATCCACGAGTCACTTTTGACGTATTTTCCGCCGCGTTTTCCCGTCCGAGTATTTCTGACGTGACTGCCCCCGCGGGGGGGAGGTCTTCGGGGAGAGTACAACTACGTGGGTACGAGAAAACGAGCACGGAAACAACGGACGAATACCCGTCGTTAAAATAATAATAATATATATTTATGAGAACCGCCGTATATACGTTCGCCTCCGTGTTATTGCCCAGCGTCGTCGTCGTTATTGATACGCTGATGTCGTTGTAGTAGTTGTCGTCGTATTTCCCTTGTTTCTCGGGTCGCGTTTTCGCATTGCACGAGTACAGCGTTCGTCTGTGTATGCGAGGAAATCCGGGAAAATGCTATCATACTGTTTCTCGATAAAATACCTTCGTTATTATTTCTAAAAATCGATTGAATACAACAAAATAATAAATGTCGGTCGTGCATAATAATATAATATAATTTCTGGTTTATCACGCATTAAATTCGTGCACGTTTGTGTGTACGATGTTTAACGGTTTATTTTCTATGAATATTTAATAGTTTTCGATTGAAATTATAATGCTATTTAATATTTATGTTTTCGGATAATTTACATTTTTAAATTTTGGGCAATCGATTACGTTACATTAGGATTGCGTTCGAGCTCTACACGGTGTAAACGGCTCTTATTCATGAAAAATAAATACAATGAATTTTAAATTGTTCAATTAAAATCAACCGAATGATTAATTTAAATATATACCATAAGTTCAAACGTTTTAATACAAGCGAATATTATACTTTAAAAATGCAGATAAAACACTTTAAAAAAAAATTGTTCATTGTATTGTGTATTTTATTATTCTATGGATACTTCAATAATCATTTCGAACATAATTGTATGTTTTTTTTAAGATTCTGAACGGAGTGACGAATGTATTGATTTTACAATGATGTGTTTTTTTTTTTGTGTGTCTGTCAACAACATTTGGAGCAGTAAAAATGCTTCGATTTTTGGCTTCAACCCCTCTTTGAAAAGGAAATTGAATCTAGTTGGTACGTTGGGGGGTCAAAAGTTAAAAATGTTCAATATTTTTTAAATGGGTCGGGAAAACCCCTAAAAAAATGAGGGAAAAACGGGATTTTTTACGCAAAACCAGTTTTCGACATAATGGAATTTTTTATTTTGCTATAACTCAAAAACTAATCAATGTAAACACTTGAAATTTTCACCAAATGTTTATATTAGCGTTCTCCATACACAGCTAAATTTTCAAAGAATTTTGACTTTTTTGAGCTATTTATAGACAATTGAAATTTTCAATTTTTCTAAGTATTTTTTTTTTTAAATAGCAATAAAAAATTTTTGGCCAACCAGAAAATCTTAAAAATTTAATATAAGATTTCTTATAACTTTTTCTTAAAGTGATAAAAAGAATCCGAAATCGTTAGTCATAATTTTTTTTTTCGAATTTATACGAAATATGTCAAAATTGCGAAAATTTGTAAGTAATTTTGTGGTTGAAAAATCGTAAAAATTTTTTCTTTTAATATAAGTTTTAAAAATTTGGTACAAGGTTTTCCATACATTTTTCTTCAAATATCTATAAAAAAAAACTCTACCGGACTAAAACAAAAAATTGTAATGAGTGTTTAAAATTTAAATTTTTACAAAACCGCGTTAAATAACGGTTAGCCTCAAACGATTTTTGATATTTGTTGTTATTTAAATAGTATAAGTCGTAGTAAATACTTGAAAATTTCACCAGTTATTTAGATTGCCATTTTCTTTACGTGATTTGATTTTAAAAATATTTTGACTTTTTTTGAGCTATTTATAGACAATTGAAATAATCAATTTTTTTAATTTTTATATATGTTGATAAAAAAAATTTAGCTGGGATAAATTACTTGAAAATTTAATAAAAGAGTCCACATAACTTGTTCGAACTCTCATTCAAAAATTATAAAAATACATATGCAAAATTTTTTTTTATTAGCATTTGAAGTTCAAATATTGACAAAAATTCGTTAAAATCATGATTATAAAACTATTTGGTAGTTAAAAATTTATAAATATTTTACTATCGAAAGCTAAGAATTGAAAATTTAATACTATGCTCTCCATAAGTTAAGCTTAGAATAATTATAAAAAAGTTTGATGATTATTCAATTTAAACAATTTTACGAGTGTTTAAAGTTTTAATTATTTGAAATCAAAAATACACGTGAAAAATTAACGTTTTACTAATAAATAATTTTCGATTTTTGTTATTTTTAAAAAGTTACCAAACGTAGCATCTTGAAACTTGTACTTAAATGTTTTGAATTTAGACAAATTTTGTATAAAAATTAATTTATTTTAGTATACCGTCAACTTAAATCATTTATAAAAACTAACCACTGGAAAAAAAGTTCGTTATGACTTATTAAATATTTAATTTGATATAAAGTACCACATAATCGTATGTCTGAAACTAGTTTAAAATTTACATTTTAATACAATTTTTAAATTATAAATATTTTATTTTATATCAAGTTCACTATACTATTTTTAAGATAATAAGTCTACGTTATGATTTAAAATATATAGAATAAGTAAATAAATCGTTGAAATTATTGTAATATGTTATAATTATTAAGAAAAAAATAAACTTATTTCTACTCTTTTTTTTTTTTATCTAAATAAAAGGATAATAAAATGTGACTTTTATTACTACTAATCTCAGCATTAGATAAATTATTGTTTATTATTTATAAACTGTATGTAGTATTATATTTAAATTTAAAATCATTAATTATATATCTAAAAAATAATATATATATTAAAAATTTAGAAAATGTGGAAAACTAATCACGATTGCACATATTAGGCAGGTACCATAAATAATCGTATGCACGTAAATAGTTAGATATACCTAACCATAATAAAATTTATTGTACCTATTAATCTATTAGTAAAATAAGTACTAACTTGATACTAACTCTTAATTTTCAAACTTAACAGTTTATTTCAATGGCATCATTGTGTTATAATAAATACCAAATCAAAATTATCGGTATAAATACGTTAGTTATTTACTTGAATCATTAATTATGACTAAAGATAATTTATAGTTGTTTAAAATCTCAAAATTGAAATATATATATTTTGAAAGTTGGTTGCTTTGTTTTATGATGATAATTATTTTAATATTATTATTACTCTTATCTGTCTGTTAAAATTATATATACTTGCAATTTTCAAACATAAATTTCCCATTCATCTCAAATATAGCATAAACTTTAATAATAACAATGAATTTGTCAAAT
Organism: Schizaphis graminum; assembly: GCA_020882235.1. Taxonomy (NCBI): domain Eukaryota; kingdom Metazoa; phylum Arthropoda; class Insecta; order Hemiptera; family Aphididae; genus Schizaphis; species Schizaphis graminum. The sequence goes on from CM037032.1 coordinate 55,975,422, forward strand.
TATTATTATTAATACAACGTTTATCATTGATTTAATAATTTGAAATACTAATAACTATATCTTTAGTTGATGCCATTATTCTCTATTAACTATTTGCATGTTTTTTTTTTATATTAGAATATATTCATATTTTATTGATGTTTTAGTGTTTTATCATGATTGTAGTCAAGAGATTTTTTTTGCAAAATATGGTTAATTATATTGGTCGTATATATGTATAATAACTGGCCACTTCAACCGAGTACATATCAATGGAAATTTCTACCAAATCTATATTACACTCACAATTATTAATAAATCAATTAGGTAAACATCTCCAGCATATTGACATACCTTTGAACGGAAAATGCAATTACTCAAAGTTAGTTTCAACTACATAATATACAATTTATAACTATCATAGGTGGAGGACAGAATAGTCGAATAGATTGAGGTGACCGTTCCAATAATATCAATAATATGCTTACCTTTGCTGATTTGAACCCTGGTTACGCGTGCTGGTAACTCATAGTGTTATAATAATATTAACAAGTTTTAGTTATTATTATTGATGTTTTAATTGAATCTTTAATGAAAGTAACCTCCATTTCCCTAAAACAAGTATGGTAGCAGTCATCTGGTTTCCAAATAAAAATACTATTAAACAGTCAAACAACGTAGACTCAAATTCCGTCAATAAAGCACCATAGAAAAATAAATGATGTAAAGTGATAGAAAAATTAGAAATATCTGAGAGGAGTTATATAATTTTAGTTGAGTGTGGTTAGAAAATAAGATGATTAATATATGATATAGGCGTATTTTATATTTGAAGTATATATTTAAAAAAAGTAAATACTTAAAAATGTATTGGGATAAAAATATTAAACATATAAATATCAAATATGTTATTTTATTTTGACCGTAAATGTATACAAGTTTTTTTCCAAATATATCAATAGATTTTTAAATAATGAGTGTTCAATAAAAGAATCATCTAGTATATTATATTATAATAATATAATCTCATACTATTATTATAAGTTATTAGTAGTAACCTAATAAAGCTGAATAGTCTGTTTGTTTATTAATTTATTTGTGTGTTTATTTGTTTGAACGCGCTAATCTCTGAAACTACCTGTTAGGATTTAAAAAATTGTTTTTGCAAATTTGTTAGCTCAATTATTGAGGAGGATCATACTTTATTTAACATCACTTTATGAATCCTAAGAACTTAGCAGAAAGAAAAAATCCAGAACTCTAAGTTAAAACGAAGTAATATCGCGGGTGGACGATCGACGCCGCGATTGTCCACAATATTAGTTAATAATGAAATAAGTTTTAAAATGCCCTACCTATATTATATCAGATATTTTTTTTTTTGGTCAACGAAGTTCATGGGGACATCTATAAAAGTATAAAACGAATTATGTGTCGTCTGAAAATTACGAGCATTAAATAAGAGGCATTATTTTAATAGGCATCGGAGTGCACGATAATAGATAATAATAAATAATACAATTTCATATTATACATTTTTTGTATGCATAATTTTATTATTATGACAGTATGATAAAAACTTTAATACTAAGTCGAGGACACTATTTACAACTAGATCAATTTTTTCATTTGATTTATTCATTATTTTTATATAACCAATATAAACCAGAATGTATCTGACTAGAATATGGTAAGTACAGAATTGTTATTTAAGTGGTAATACATATAAATGCATTATTATTCTTATAATCAACATAATATAAATGTTATTGACAGTCTATGTTTTGGTAGAATTTTGAAAATAATTTCGTATCTAATTCATTTTTTAGAAGCACAGTTATCATTTGTTGTTTTTATTCTTTTATTTATTATTATTATTTTATATGGTATTTTTAAACCGGAAAATAAATATACAAATAAGCTAAGCCTTAATAATTATAATATTTAAAAAAAGTATATTTATACAGTTTTAATTCAAAATTGCTTTTATGGTTTGAGTATAATTTATAAATATGTATATGTATAATCATACTTATTTTTAATAGAAATAATCAAATAGATTTCTATAATTTGAAATTTAAATTTACGTTGAACGAACGCTAAGAAGGATTGCTGTTTAATAAGTGACTTTTCTAATCATGTTAAACCGAATGTTTACATAATATTACCATCAAACATTATATTAAAGACAACGTTAATTTAAGCACATCGTCTTTAACCTAATACTTAATAGGTATTATGCAAATCTACAACAAAATTTTAGATACAGCAAATATGGTTAATAAGATTTAGTTATTTATATTTACATGATTATTAAGAATTTAACGCTAATATGGCAAATATTTTTTTTTTAATTGCGTATAATAGCAAATCAAAAAAAAAAAAAAATCCATATCAAAAAATTCTTACCATTTCAATCCAAATATAGCCTCCTTAATTATACAAACTTGTCTTAACATATTATTATATTCGTTGTATACAAAATGGGGCTTAGGAAACAAATTCCTCTTACATAAAATGATAATTAAACCATTATTATGAGTCTATGGTATACAGCTCTCGAGGTCATCAAAACCTATCAACATTAATATAATACAAACCTATCAATCTAAAACCCTAAGACAAATCATAAAATATCCATATTACGTTTCAAATCTCGCCTTTAATCATGACCACCCCATACTCTTTGTTGTATACGTGGCTAAAACATAATATTATAAAATATTTCATACTCGCCTTCTAAATCACTAAAACCCACTCATGCACGATATCTACTCCTCGTTCTTCCCCAGAAACCCTCCCAACAAGCTCAAACATAAATGCTGTAGAGGCTTACTGACAAATTAACAAATAATCAACGGCATCTTCTTAAGCCATGGAGTATCATCAACGGATGATTCCCCGTTTGTGCACAGTTAAAATCTATGTTTTATTGCGTCTGAGTGTTACCGCTGGTTTGCCAATCTTCTCAAAATGCCATGCCTCGTATGCATGTTTTTTCTTCTCTAATATACTTATTATAGCTATATGGTTACAGATTGCACAAAAGTTATAAAAAATAAGTATAAATATAAAAAATCTTATAATCAACAGAGTAGACATTCTATGCATCAATCTATATTACGCGTATACTATTATGGAGATTACGAAGTATATATTTTTAGCCGTTTTGACGTCGCCGACTTAATGTTTGTTCATTTTTCAACGTTCTAAGCATTTCGCAGTAATATCCAATTTGAGACCGTTTAGCGATTCGATAAAAACAAAATTTGAAACAAATAGTACACTATCATACAGCTCTTACCAAATGTTAAACAAATATAAAATATTTAAAATTACATTGTGGGTTTATTGTCTGTCTAAAAATGAATGCTTATATTATGACTTATGAGTGTGATATTAATATATTCTTGGGAAAATTAACTGAATACTAGTTATTAATTGACGGATAAATATAATTACGATAATTTTCAATAATTATATTTTAAAGGCCTTAAGATTTGTATCAATACTATAAAATATATTGTATAAATAGGAACTACCAGTGTATGAATTTATAGACTACATTGTTTTATTAAATTATTTTATAAATTACAATATTTTGAATCCATGTTTATAATGATTCTATTAGATTATAGACTTGGAACTTGGTTGATTATTATACATATTATAAAATAATATGATTTGAAATTAAAATAATCATAAAAGCTGTTTTTAATTTTAATTTAAAAATCAGCGCTTAACGCCGTACGCAAACTTGAATTATTCTCATATGGAAGTCGTTAGTATGAGTACAGAATAGACCATCTGATTGGAAATAGTATATAAACATATATATTATATGGTTAAATATGAACAGAATAATGTAGTCATTTATTTGCGCTACTAAATTTACATAATATGTAATTTATAACCATTAAAAATTAATCAGAATCAGCCTAAATCAATTTATTATAAAAAAGTTGTTGACCAATAATTCCATTATTCTTCATTATTCTTTGAAACTTTGAGACACATATTGTGTGTGTGTGTGTCCAATTAAACGTAACTCGAGTTCCTGAAATATATGTTTTATATCATGATATTATAACAGGTTGGAAATAAATTGTGGATCAAATGTATTATACATTTATACAGTCCAAATTCAAGATAAATGCAATTTTTTCAAATTATTAAGGTTTTCGAGTAATTAAGGTTCTATTAAAAAATTATGACAACTGATAATATTCAGAATGTAGCAAAAAAACCGTACAAAAAATACGATAATAAACGTAATTAAGTTATATTATTGGAAGCTTGTGCATTATTATAAGAATAATTATAAAATAATTTGTCATTATATCTATCTATATTCGGAATGCAGAATATTCAAGTAATTTCTAGTCTTCTTTTGAATAATTGAGGTTTTCACAAGGAAATAGACATTTACTTCGACTTATCGAGGATCCACTGTATATATATATATATATATATATATATGTATAATATAATATTCACCTTTTCATGTTGAGAAATATTTCAGCTTTATTTTTACTACGACCGTTTTGTTTCTTTTTAACGGGCCAAACGCAAATATATCGCTATATTGTCAATATTAAGTTTTATGGACACTGTTTGAAGTTTCGTTTAACTTTCGTAGTTGTTTTTATTGTTGTGAAGTAAGGGTGTTTACTCGTATTCTTAGCGTTTATGGTGTTCATTGTAGGTAGCTAAAAGTTGTATTAGGCAATAATGAACTCTGTACGTACTGCAGTACTGAGCACTAGAAGAAAAACAACATTTTTAAAAGGAGACAATTCTTTTTATCATCATCAAACTTGATAATATACGTCATATTATATACTCGTTCTGTAATCATTAATTAAAATTCCTTCAAAATAAACAATACATTTTAGTATAATTTTATAGTTTGATGTATTCACTTATATATATTTAATTATTCGATATTTTGAACCGTTTTATACCTTGTCAGTTGTCCAATTATAGCAGCATATATATAAATATTCGAATAATCAAAAAGTCCAGAAAATCATTGAAAGTAAACCGATGAAAAATTAATTGCATTTAATTATTATGTTACTATTAACTAGTTATATAATGTATAATGTACATAAATATATACAATTATTAATTAAATTAGTTACAATACACTATTTAATATTATTAGGTACGATGAATTGTTCTTAGAACGTCACCGAGGTACATATAACTCATCAATATAATTCTAATGAACGTTAAAATGGTCTATAATTTTGTAAAATATATAATACTGCTGATTGATAGTCATATATCATAATTAATATATATGACAATAAACCAAATACCATATATATAATATATTATTAGCATATAGTTATATATATAACATACTTACATACATTATGTATAACTCGTATAATAATTAAAAAACAATTAGCTGATCACATAACAATTTCAGTGAAAAATATATAAAAAAAAAAAAAATGTTTATAATCAGTTGTTTGAGTTTGATAAAAATTACAATGGAAATACCTACATATCCTTTTAGAAACAACGACCTATATTGACAAATTAGTTACCTAAATCATATTTTTAATCAAAATTATTAAGAAAAGCATAAAAATATCAATACATTTACATTAAGCTTAATCGTATGTTTTATTTTTAAGGTAAGCCGTATATAAAGTTGTATAATAATAACACAAATTAAATGAATTGCATTTCATATTTGTTTTACCTATTAGTACTTTTATTTTTTATTTTTTTAATATGTTTTCCCAGAAAGTAAAATACTTGGAAACTTATTTTTGTACTGGTTAGTAAATTTGATCTCGATATTTTTTTACTTGCTTTTAAAAATTCGAATAGTACATATTTACTTTTAATAAAGCAAAACCTTGCTACTAGCTATGACTATTATTTATCTTACTCGTATAATATTCTTTTTAAAAAATTGAATACTCTTTTTTCTTCTCATTCAATATTATATGTTTCTTATATTCATTTCAGTAAATATGATGAAAACCACATTATGTTATCACATTTCTATGTATAGTATTTGATTATTTAAAGATATTTTTTCCATGAAATTATTTATTGTTATAGGTACAATTGATTTATGGCTGGGGTTCAAAATTAAATTTCAATACAATTACTGAAATAAAGTAGAAGGAAAAATAGACAAGACCGCTTGTACATCAAAAAAATAGTCTGAAAAATTGGAAAAATTTTAGTTATAAGAAAATACAATTTTTTAAAGAAAAATGGGAAAATGTGTCACTGTAATGAACTGTAATGGTGTTGAACTTGTATTCAACGATATTCTATCAATAGGTGAATTATTATTATTTAATTAATAAATTAACTTACTAACAATTTATCAGTAATCTTGTATTACATTTTAAAGTATTTTTATTAAGTGAAAAATATTTTTATCGACATTTATAGAAATAAAATTTAGAAAATTTTAAATTTTAAATGTCTATAACAGCGGTTCTCAAACTTATTTGTTCACGGAGCCCCTTTGTTTCTAAAAAAAAATACGGGGCCCCAAAAATCAGAAATGTTTATTTAAAACAACAATAATTCATAAAAAATGATGTCAATTATAAATGATTTGCTTCTTATTATTATTTTTTTTTTGTGGATTACAAATATATACAAATTATTTAATTAATATAACATAGGAAAAAAGAACATAATATTTTAGTCATTTATAAATTTTAATGTTTATGATATAAATGTGATCCATGATGTTAGCTTTTTTTATTGACCAGTATTTTAATAACGTAGATTGTACTATTGTAGATAATTAAACTAAATTATCGTACAATATGTCAAATGAACGAAAATCTTGGTCATCCGACTTTTATCTAATCTCATTTTGACTATGACACAAGATATGTGGATTTATAAATAGTTTAAAGTTTTAAACGTTTAAAATAATACATATCGATATGGTCCAAATAATATTGAATTTAAAATAAAAGAAATAGGTATAATAATAATTTAATATTTTGAATTTAATTAATACAGATATGCCCATAGAGCCACTGAGCCCCTAGGGCCTAGATTACTCTCGGGGAGCCCTAGGGCTCCGCGGAGCACAGTTTTAAAACCGCTGGTCTATAAATAGCTCAACCAGTCAAAATATTTTAAGATTTTAATATGTATAGAAAATACTACTTAATAATATAAATTTTTGTTAAATTTAATGTATAGGCTAAGTAAATGTATATCGTATTTGTTTTTAAGTTACGCCTACAAGATAAAATCGATTTTAACAAAATATACTAATTTTGTATAAAAATTACCGTTTTTTCTTAATTATTTTTTTTTGTTTTCTTCAAATATTTTATTTAAAAAAAAAAATAGAAATTTTTATTTGATCCCCTTAAATACTAATTAAATTTCATTTATTAAATATATTTATTATAAAAAATCAAGAACCAATATTACATTTTAATATAACTATAATCTGTATATTATATTAATTTGTAATAATTAGGTATAGACTTTTAATTAATTTTTTACAATTTAAAATACAACTAACACGTATACAATTTTGATTGTTTTGAATAAATTCTACATTTTCTTATGTTTTGATGTATAATTTCTGTTATAATTTTTTTTTTTAACATTTATTTAGTTTTATTATAATATTGCATAGGCCTGGATTTCTGAATTGAATATTCTGTACCTTAGCTTTTACCTTTTAGTAATGCTCGTAAAAAAGACGAATTATTTAAAATAACAAATATTTATTTACATTATATATAAAATATGTTAATCATAAATAGCGAAAAAAATTCCGCTTTAACATTTTGTTGTAAAAAATATTATTTAATTCCAACTGCGAGTTCAACACTGCACGACGAGACAAACACAGTTTACGTGTAAACATATAAGTAAACAATACTGTAAGTGTGACATTTTATATTACAATATATTTCAAATTCATACGATTTCAGTTGATTTTGAGTGGTGAAAGTTTTTTTTTTTATATTAACACTAGTATTACCGCATTATTTTTTTATAAAAACAAAACGTCACGATTTAATCACTTATAAATTGTTATTTTTAACAAAAAAATTTGTAATATTACAAATTATTTTATTAATACAAACATTTTTATTGAAGAAAAAAAGCGTAATATAGAAAATTTAATGCAAGGTTTTCTCATAAGTTTTGCTTACAATAATTAAAAATAAATTGAATATTGTTTCACAAACATTTTTTAGAAACGCCTGAAGTTTAATTTTTGACAAACTTTATCTATAATTTAAGATATCCATAGCTATATGTTGATAAAAAATTTTATAATGAGTCAAAAATCTTGAAACATAAATAAAATATGCTACATAAATTATTTTTATAGCAGTTTAAAAGTATTAAAAATATATACCTACACACGATTCTTTTTTAATGCATTGCAATTTAAAATTTTTAAAATATTGATATGTTCTTGAATATTTTTTATTTTTTTGGAAAATCCTAAATTATTATTTTAAGAGTTTAATAATACAGCACAATGCTTCTAATAAATAATCAAAAAAAAAAAATATATATATATATTTAATTTGAAATAGTCATACACACTAATACCAAATAATCTAAAAAGTCACATAACGAGATAGGAACATACATTTTTCATATCGAATTTCAGTTAGTGTTAAAAGTACCTAGCTATTTGTGCTAATTGATTAATGGATAAATTCGCTGTGAGAGCTTTTTTAAATAATTAATATATTTAATTTGGTATCAATCATAGCTTTGCGTTCATGTAAATGTAAGTATTTATTAGTAAATTATTGTTGGTAGTGTTTGATATTAACTGATTCAAACATATGTAATATGTTAATTTGCTTCTACACATTCGTATATACGTACTGCCAACTAACAATCGAAGACCTGTAATATAATCGATCGGGTATATATCTGTTTTACCGAGCGGAAATGTAATATTTAATTAAATATACGTAACGTGTATAATTATTTAAAACTATGAATGTCAACAAATTTGGAAGTTGGTTTGTTGTACAGCGTATCAATATTTATCACGTGAATCATTGTTTTAAATTATGCATAGCAATATATATACTTTCAATAAATTATACTAATAATTATATTTTAAATTATTTGTTCGAACCCACGTATATCAAATAAATAATAAATATGGAAATTTGAATAAATTATTCAGTATAATTTATACATTCATACACGTATCATTGTAACATGTGTTGTAAATTAATTATTTAAAAAATAAAAAATTCCGTTAAACATTAATACGCTGTTTGAAACTTATGACTGGTTTCTACAAATCTATACATTTTATTAATTGAATACTTCGCGGAATCAGTAAATAGATAATATGGATATTGGGCATTGTAGTCGGTGAACACACTTTTTTAAAACCTAATACTTTTGTGTAACAATTAAATTATCTAACAATTATTGACAAAATACCGAAAAGTCTGAAAACAGAATTGAATTTTCCATTAGACTTAAGATTGAAATACTCTAAATTATATGGATTTTTTTTTAAATTCTATCTTATTAACGTATTTCAAGAACACAATATACTATAGCAGTTTTAAAAAGTCAAAATGGAAAGTGTACTTAATGGCGGTTATAAATTGGTTTTCAGATGTTGTACCACATACTACGTATATTGATAAAAAAAAAAAACTGTCAGTTCCCGACCACGTTTGTAGAAAGTATATTTAATATTAGAATCGATGTTTATAATACATTACTATATTAGTATGTTTGAAGATCTATTAAATAATCAATTTGAACTCGAACACAAAAGCTGTAAATATATTTGCAGAAATAAAATAAAATACTTTAGAAACTGTCAATCGTGATGAATTGTTTGCGAAAGAAATATAAATTACGATAATGCTCGAGAGCTAACAATTGGTTAAGTTACACGAATGATAGAAATCAAAATACCTTGCGTGAGTAGATGATTTGATTCCATCCAATTTGCGATTTCAAATTATAAAATAAAATAACCGTACAGTAATGTTTTAGTTCAGCTATTGTTTTTACTACAACAGACATATTACATTTCATCTAAAGTCTACTGTATCGTTCAATAATTGATTATTGTACCTATTGTCAATGCGGCTATATAGTAGGAACATAATACCTATGTCCTATGTCATTACGTATTCCCCAGTTAGTTTATGTAATTCAATGTTTTAAGTTTTGATTAATTAATTGTCAATTGATTATAAACGTCATTTAATATATTATCTATATCACTAGACGTATGATAATAAGTTTATGATCATAAATTTAATTGTTAAACAAATAAACAAACAATTCAGTTTATAACACTAATGGTGCTTGCACAATATATTATAAAGATATAACAAATAGGTGAACGATTTTAAATATGTAGGTACTCGTATTCATCTTTCGTAATATCCCACTCCATAAATAATTTTCAGACTTTTAGGTCTATTTCAATGTAAATAAATCATTGTACCATGACCTTTCAAAATGGTACACGCCCGCAGACTCTATTCAATAATAAATATTAATACCGCGATGATAGTAGTCCGCCGTATTATTAGTGTTCTGAATAATTCCATTTACGCGTCATGTGTATGCCATGCAAATTATTTGGAAATTAATAACTTTAAAATTTAGATTAACAAACTAATTGTTTCTATCACAGAAAAAATGCATAATATTAAATATTTAGTATGATTTATAACGAAACAAATATTCATTTTTTTCTCTTTTTTATTACTTTTTTTTACTTAAACAAAGCTGTTATAAATTGACATTTGTGATAATTTTTAAGAATAAAATAAATATGTTTATTATTAATTAATTTTTAAAATTCAGATGCTATATTTTAATATCAAAATGTTTTTATTCTTTAATTAAAATTCTATCTATGTTATAAAGATAATAATGCTCAGAATTTACAATATTTTGCACATATATATCTGTATTATACAAATTTTGTAACGCAAGAATTTTTCAATCATATATTTAAAATTGCTAAGTCTAAATTGTTAATTGCCCTATAACCTGTAGAATATTAAAAAAAAAATAATAAATATAAATATATATATTATGTATATTATATTATTATATTTTAATCTTAAAACCACAAAAAAAAAAAATACAACTGTTTATGTGTATATATGTTCAATGATTATAAATTTTACATAGATCGAATATGTTCATGTTAAACATATAAATGATGTGAAATTATAAATTTACCGTGAACAATTTTACTGGTGAGATAAATTCACTAAGAACAAAAACAAAATGTAATGATTTTGTATTATATAAATATTTTGATTCAATTTTGTATTGTTTTATTTATTTTCATAAGATTATGGTGATAACATGAATATAGATGTATACAGTTATAACAAAATTACCAATAAATTTTACAGGTATGATTACGTCAAAACATCAAAACAAATGTCTTCAATAACATAATAATTATGGTACCTATTGAGCATGAATAAATAAGGTGACGTTACAACTGCATGCGTTTTTTACGTTTTACAAACGCATAATGTACCAAATCCAATATTTTGAAGAATGTATTCAATTCCTTTATGATATATATATATATATATATACATATTACAGTGAAATTACCTGTTGAAAAACATTTTAAAGCAAGAATATTGTGACCCTCGTAGGTTTTATTTTTATATTTTAATTTTAAAGTGAGCTATGATCATTTTAAATAAACAATTTTGAAATTTAAATTGTATTTTAAGTGGTTGAAAATGAAACCTACGAAGTCCACTATACAATTTTCTTTTTAAATTTAATAATAGGTAAATTTACTGTAATATTAAGAATAGAGAAGTTAAACGGATTCTTCAGAACGTACAATTTGCTTTGTTATTCATTTGTAAGACGGATACAATGCATATGAGTTTTGCGTCCTATTGAAATACATAATAACGTTTCAATACATCTCATTTTCTACTTATTTCAACATGATAAAAAATAAAATAATAACAATAATATAAAATAAAAAATCCATTCATACAATACAACAATGGTTATATTTTTAACAATTTTACCTTAGACCTCGGTAAATGGCATAATTATTATTTAATTAAAAATTTACTTTATTATTACTCGTATAAGGTACATACATGAATGATAGTAAAACAATACAATTAAACTAAATAATATCGTAGTAAATAATATATGCAAAATTATATTAACGTACCACGGACAGCCAATGGTATAAAAAAAAATAGAATGTACTCATGAACAAAATTTCAGGAAATATTAAAGTCCAAAGTGTGTGCTACCAGTCTATATAGCTAAATGGAACATTGCCCTTTTTAGACCTATTCTTCTCCCCTCGGGGGCACTGGCTAATACAGTTGCCCTGACATTTACATATACGTGAAACTAAAACGTTTTTCTAGTCGAAACGGATAACTCGAAAAAGGTTTCTAAAGGGTCACTCTGGATCATAATAATTCTCTCTTTATTTCCCTCATTCTTGTATATCCCCTTTGCTTATTTCTTTGCAGACACTGAGCATTAAAAGCACCACTGATCTACTCGAGTGTTTGGATAAGTCATTATTATTATTACTATTATTATTACTTCTACTTCTTTTTTATTTATTTTTTTTCTGTTAATTCTCAGAATAGTAGTATAAACGCTTATTTTAGTTTTGTTTTTTTTTTTAATCAGATTACTGAGGTTATTATTGTTTTTTTTTTTCATATCAACCTAATAAAAATTTAAATTATAATTATAATTATAAATCTATTGTTGATGAATAGACTGAATTTTTAAGATAATAAAAAATTATAATTAAAAATAATTAAGTCTAATACTGTTTAATTTTAAATGATGACTTAAAATATTTCAGGTTTAATTCAATAGAGCATTCTATATAGTCTATCATAATGTACAATTTATGAATTTTATAAATCTAAAGTTAAATACTATTGATATTTTATCAACGATTTATAATTATTAATATTAATTTGTATTAAAATCCATAATAGAATTTGTTCATACGACATAAGATGATCATATTACAATATTATGATCAACATCATTTTGGAAACCTTAGAATACAATTGTATCAAAAGTTATCCAAGTTTAGCTAAATGTCTATGTTGTAATAATATAATATATCAACAATATATTTTTAACCTATTCACTTTTTTAGAATAATTAGTAATATATATTATTAGTTAGATTTCTTAATATAATAATGTATTATATAATTATATAAAGCGTCATAGATCCGATACACTTAGACTAGAAGTATACTACCTTATTATTGAATCTTGTCGTTTATGCTAATCTTTTTATTGTGTATTTTGTTTGTTTTCTAGCCATAACGTATTGTTGTAGAGCATAAGTAATTTTCGGTGTTAATAATGAATTTAATGCGTACTTTTGTATTCGTCTGAGTCACTATCAATATGCTTTGTCAACGATGTAACCGACAGGACAGCACTCAATATGAATACATATCATAGAATATATTATATTGTAGTGTAATAATTATCGTAGTAGTGAATTTCGTGCAAGAATTTGACGTTTATTCAGAAAACATTTTTACGTGTTTTGGTCAAAACCAGAATTTCGATGTTGGCCTTCAACGACCTTTATTCACGGCACTGGAAACACGGATTGTTTGAGTTCGCAATCACACGTGTGGGCATGCAATGACCGCACTCTGCACGCGCGTACCCTTACACGTATCCAAGTTAATCCCATGCGGAATTTAATCGGCCCGGCGGCACACGTTTACTCGGTGCACAAACGAGTGTGTGAGTCACATTAACTTACGCCGGAAACAACAATTATCGTTATTAATACAGTCGTTATTAAATAAGTTTCAGTGCAATAACACACACACACACAGGATAATAATAGGTGAATTTCGAATGGTATGTATAGTCGTTGAATGTGCGTGTATAAGCTCGAAGTTTTCGTAAGATGGAGGGGTAGCTGAAAAGGATCTAAAATGACTTGGGGCTCAGGAGAGAGGCAACGTGTATACTACATATTATAATATATAGTGTATTATAAAACGAACACGTGTAAGTATAATATATATGTCAATTGTGTGTGTGTACGAGAGTGTGTGAAAGTGAAAGAGCGAGAGAGAGGGAGGAGGGACAGAGTGTATGAGTGAATGAACATAGGGAGAAGAAGACACACACGCATCACGTCTCTTCGTCACGCGTGAACCACGCCCGCTATAACATTATCGGGACGCACCTGTTACACGTTGCAATGGCGATAACAGAGGGAGTAAGAGAGAGAGAGTGAACTACTCTCACGCTACCTAACCCACCCAACCAACCCCATTCACGAAGAACTGTGGGACACGACGTTAATAATTCGACGTGTAAAACCTTCAACTTATGTATATATATACGCATATTATATAGGTAGTGTATACACTGCATCAGCAAAGTTTGCCCTTCGCACGTTTTCCGAATAACATTTACCGCCGTTATTCATCGTTATCGCTTTCGGTATAGGTACACGCATATATATATATATATACATATAAACGTGAGCGAGCCCTTAAAACATTCATAACGCGGTGAGGAGCAGCGAAGATTTCGCGCGCGCATCTGATGGGTGTGCGCTAGAGGGGAGTGGTTGGTATGTATGTAGATGTGCGTGTATAAAAAAAAAAAAAAATATGAAACACACCCGAGTAATGAAATGAGTTTTCGAAAAGGGAAAAAGTTTGGCGTGCAAATAATGTAAATAAATTACTGGAAAGGTGTAAAAAAAAAAATAAATAAAAGTATAAGAGTAAAAAGAAGAAATAGAAAATTGCTTTCTCGCGAATCTCTTGATTTTTTTTTTATACTTTACTTTACTTTTTTCTCCTTTGCACACATCAAAGCTTGACTCCACTAAAGGGTTGTTTTTATGTTTCGCCAATTTTAATATAAGAAATCACCCTATATCTACCCTCGCAGTATATAATAATACAATGTACGAGAATAATATGTTACATGCTCGTATTATATTATGTGTGTTTATACATTATATACCTTTGATGTGTATGTACATACGCCAGTTCACTCGATTACGACCAAATTCAATTTGTCATTTTCACGTTAATCTAATAAATATCTTTTTCTGAACGTTTTAAGTTCTTAATTGTAAGTTAGTTTGTGTGAATTCGTAATTAATCAAATGATGAATATAATATTTTCAAGTTAAATTCTGACCGGTCCATTGTTTACATTAAGTTGTCTTAACTCTTTTCTTACCGACTTTTTTGCTGCGCAATATCAGTTTTAAACCGTACTTGTTTTATAATCAATTTGGAGCTTTTTACTCGGAATTGCTAGAAAAATAGTTGTGCTTTTACTCTAACGAAATTTCGACATTGTTCGCTTTCGTCAAATGGTGTTTGAAAAACAAAAAGTGAAAAGTTGAAAAAAAATACATTATTATACGGTATCTAATAATAGAACAAGGCACGTCTCGCAAAACACGTTTGTCCGTGTTCCTTCTTTTGTTTTTATTAATAAATTGAGTATAACGAATTCCGCATTCTTCTTCGCGTGCATTCTGCTGTGTGTATTTTTGTTTTTAATAAAACAAGAAAAGAGATTTTGCTATAAGACTGCAGAGAAAAATTCCGAAAAATCCAGTGATCAAGAACGATGATTTTTGCCTCGTAGAATATTAGTATTATTGTATGATATTTATCATAGCTGTGATTTTTCCAGGCCAACAGAAAAGTGCCCGTTAAACGAATGAAAAATCCTGTTACTTATGTAACATGCTGCTCAGTCAGTGACCAAGATATTAAATTGCATGGTAGAGTGATTTAATTCATTTAGATTACTTCCATCAGTTGGAATAAAATAAGTAGTTGGTTATTAAATAAAACACAAGTTCAAACGTAATAGTACAATATAGTTGCGTGGCTCGAATATGCTTAGGACTCAACAGCTATAATGGTAATATATCTGAATAATAATATTCTGTACTACAAATTCTCCCTTATAATATAATATTTTTATTTATTTATAAATGGATAAAAATATCCCTTTAGAACAATAGTATATTAAGTGATAACAAATATAATATGACAGATGGCATTTAAACAGTAATAGAATACATTACAACTAATGTGCATTATACAAATATAAAAAATTGTGACACTAAGATTATACAATATTACAAATAATTGACAGCAGAACTTAATGCTACATAAATGATTTATTTAAAAATATGGTGTGACATAAAAAAAAATGTATGCGATGTTTAAACAATGATATTTTGAGTTAAAGCGAGAACTCTGCGGAAAAAATATGCAGAACCATAGTTATTGTGATAATATGAGACTATGAACAAAGTTTGTAACCTCGTACTATTATTTTTAAAGTTAAATTCAACCATAGAAAGTAACCACGAGAATCTATGTTATTATTTAATAAATCGAACAAGAACATTAAATCAGAAACATTTATTTTTAATTTACATAGAACTTTTGGTTTTTTTTTATTCTGTCAAAATTTTTTTTTTAAATGTGAAATTTTAAAATTTTTATTCATGATGAAATAACTTATATCATTGATTATAGAATATTCTATAATCAATGCTTTTATTAAGCACGTGTAAGTTAAGAGCGTACTTATTATGGCCGTATGAATAACTGTATAGAATATTTAATCTAAAAGATTCAGCTGTGACTTCATAAATTCATAATTAGATAGATATAAAATAAATTTATATCTATGTTCAGTTGAATGTATACGTTTTTATCTCAATGAGTGTCAATATTATTATTATTATTATATTAGATTATTTAAATTTTTTTCGGTGTTTATAAATTGGTTTTTCCATTTGGTTTACGTGCTCTGTTTAGTTTGTATTCAAGTTTGAGTAAATGTTTTCATTCACGAGTGTAGCAGTAAAGTATTTATATTTATTATGTATTAATATTGTATATATATATATATATATATATTAGCTAAAATATATTCACAAAAAATATTTTATATTGATAATTTCATATTTAATTTCAATCATCAATCCCTATGTCGTCACTAAACACACTTCTTCTCATAATTTAGTAAAATTTACAGTGAACTATCTTCACATACAACCATAAGATGAATTTACTCAACTGGTTATTTTAGTAAATTATTAATACAATGTATATTGATCACTGTTCATAAATAATTAACACTATAAATAGCATTTGAAATATGTCTTGTGCATACTTTTATCGTCATTCATACTATTTGATAAATAATTAACGATTATTTAAACGGATTAATTGTGTATCTTAAGCTTACAGCATTACTCTTATATTTTATTATAATAATACAATTTAAAATTCTTATCAATAATTATAAAATGTATATTTAATATTTAATGTATTTTTGTCATCAATTTCTCAAACGCATAGTTTCTACAGACGACATTCAAACTATATTCTGCCAGTATCCGTTAGTGTATATAATTATATATATATAAACACTAATACACTGTAAAGACGAACATACTGTTGTTGAGGGTGGAATAGAAAACCACTGTGAAACAGCTAGTTTACAATAAAGGAACATTATGGCTTTTATACAGAATTTTTATGGGATCCCTACATTCTTCTATTTCCCATTACTTTTTCGATTTATGATAATGTGGAAATGATTTACTGCAAGTACCCGTCATCATCACTAACCATCTACAGTCATTTTTATCGGAAGCTGAACCTTTTCATTAAATTTCCATCATGCACATATCCTGGTTGTTATGTAGTTTATCTAAAAATGTAAAAAATATAGTAATAAAATACTATTGTTGTTACAAATATTTTAAGCGTTTCGAAATGAAAAAAAAAACGTTCCTCAAGTTTCGTTTGAGTTTAGGTCTCGTATCACAACTACACTATAGGAGTAGAAGGATATTCTATTACCTACCATACCAATATTCCATCATAATAACCAAACTTCTCAGTCCGACAATAGGCATGTAACTCGGGTTTAAACATACACTATCACTGTTTGTGGACTTTGTAAAACGGCTATATTTAAATACAATGTTTGCAAGTCGTCGATATTATTTCTTTGCTTGTAGTTTTTAACGATGGTTAAATACATTTTATGGAGCACCATGTAACGAAAATATTCTGTAAATAACTATTAAATGCGTATAACAATTAATAACAACAACAATAGAGCGCGCTATCCAGCCGCACTAATTGCCCACCAAAATATAACACACAAGCAGGTATCGGGCCTAAAGTAATTCTATATATGTCCTGTGGTTGCGGAAGTACATATAAGAGCTCGTGCCGCATCACAGAGACGCAG
This sequence comes from Schizaphis graminum, assembly GCA_020882235.1. Lineage (NCBI taxonomy): Eukaryota > Metazoa > Arthropoda > Insecta > Hemiptera > Aphididae > Schizaphis > Schizaphis graminum. The sequence goes on from CM037032.1 coordinate 55,993,709, forward strand.
TGTTTTGACGATTTATATCCAGTCATATCCTTACGGTATAATGGATCGTCTGGTTAGTGGGAGGCATCGCTCGGCCGCCTGGTAAAACAGGAGGGTTAGCGGAGCTATCTCCACTCGGCCGGATCTGACGTAAGGAGGGCTTGGATATCAAATCGAATAAGTTAATAATTCTATTATTCTAATAGTGAAAAGTGAGTGTAGTATCGCCGACAGTCACCGGGATTATTGCGACCGCCGATTACGCCGTACGGCGGAATATAGTACCGTTTGTGTGTGTGTGTGTGTGTTTACGCTCCGGGCAGCTACGTTATCGGCTGTTAGCGCTAACACCACACGCACGATAATTTTGGTCGTGCACGCCGCGCACAATACAAAGTCCCGACCATTAACTATCGTAGTATAGGTATATTGATACATCGTAGCTAGTGTTTATCATATACGCTATTACCTGTGAGTAACCAAAACCATACATACATATATATATGTTTGTGAATGATAATTTCTTTTAATAACATTACGTATTATATAATTACTAATGTGTATTCTTTTATATTATATTCAAACTTCGTATTGATGACATTTTATATTATATTCAAAATAAATAATAACATATTCATAACTAATGAAATAATATTGTATGATCAATATTTAATATTATATTCAAATATTTCGATATAATCACCATATTATATGTATAACGCATTATTAAAATCGCGTAATTGTTTTACCGTATATGTACTTTGTATTGGTATTTTATAATTTAATAAAACAAAATTAATATTCCATTTATGATTATATAATTTGTTCTAAAAAAGAACTGGCGCCCAACCTATAAAGAAAAGATACCATTACAACCATTTCATATAATATATAATATAAAACCTAAATAATGTACCTTCATAATATATTTGTATTGATTTTGTTTGGTTTAAACATTTATATTTTCGACGAAAATATCGTTTGTTTTTGTTAAATAATTCGATAATTTAAATAGGTCATAATATTTAGTAAAACGCATTCATATGATCCTAAACAGCAATCATGTTTTGATGTTAAGTATTTATACCACTCGAAATTGTCACAACGCCGAACGCAAAAAATTATGCCTATTGGTTATCGCGTAACACCACATAATATAATATTATACACAAGTAATGATTACTTAATATATTATTCAGTAGAATATCACACACGACATTTATTAAATAAAAATGCACGTTTTTTTTTGTGTATTCAATCGTTTGCGTACGAAAATCCAAATCTAAACCAATCGATTGGCGAAAAAAATAGCAGACAAGTTGTGATAAATTATTAAAGTAAGCGAAATAACAGCTGATATATTTATTTTATATCAAATAATCATTATGCAAATATGCAGATCTCATGGCACAACCACGATAAGGGTCGGTCAAAGGTCGCAGTTTCCGAGCCGTTCTGTTTTTATACTTCGATATAAATACAATATTACGTATGGTACGTATGGTTCAAACAACTAAATTATTATCCGGTATACTTTGAATTTTAAATTTTCAAATGTTGTTCACCAACACATTGGTGTAGCTGTTTTGCCTATATATTACGCCATAATACATAAATTATGGAAAGGTAAAACTAAAAGTGTGACGACGATAAAATATAATATAATATAATCGCATTTTAAAAACGATTCTGCACGGTGCTCGGTTTCTATAGTATTTGCGCTAAGTTTACCTATATAAACTTATGTGTTCATAAATTAAATTTATGACTTAAGATTTTCAACATATTTAATGAATCTTATAGTTTAATGAATATCGTATGATCAAACCAGAGTATTAATCGTTTTTAGGCCTTTGAAATTAAAAGTGCAAATAGTATCAAAATAAAAACCGTCGAAAATAATCACAATATAATAATATTTCAAACACTGTTATTACCATGCTTATAGAACGAAGGAATAAACAGTCGATAGAATCTAAAAACGAACCGTCTAGGATTAAAGACTGAATAAAATGCTGTAAAATAATGTTAAAAAGTTATCCTCCTGGACGCTATAACATCACTGATTTCCCGCACGGTCGACGCTATTTATTGAGACGATTATTGCACGACTTTCCGGACACACTGCGCGGGAATTGCAAAAACGACCGTCCGCTTATAAAGACTTATCCGCGTACAACGTTTACATAATATTACTACGAACAGTAATAATACTATGCGCACAGCATAATATCGTATGCAGACGCGAAGAAACTCTCTGCGCTCTTTCATAACACCTATGCCAAAGAGTGGAACGGAAAATAAAATATAAGACGCGTAACGTACGCGCTTCGTACACTTGTGTAAGTTCAACGCAATACCATCAGATCGGAGCGAAAACGGTATCGCACACCTCTGACCCCGATTCCGGACTAATCGCATCGCTTTCGATTTGGGCGAGTGTACGCGGATACGTTCTATTCAAATTCGATCCGCGTCCGTGTAAAATTTTCGTCGACGACTTCCGTCGAATTGTACTAAGCTTATTTTTCGCCAATACACGTATATACGTATATTATAATAATATCAAATACGTAAAAAGTTTATTCTGTTTCTCTTCTCGGTCCGATTCTTTATTATTGTTTTCTATTTTCTAGACAAAAGGCGCGCACCGAAATAATAATATTATTCTAGAATATAGTCTTTATATATATGTACATGTAAACGTCGTAGTATAGAATTTCGTCAAACGCAAGAGAATTTTGAAGTTTGAATACGCATATAACACACAAATACATTGGTGCGTGCGCGCGCGCTCGTGTTTTTCCCGCGCACGCAAACATAAAAAGTAAAAAAGGCAATTCCGAGATATTGACACAAGACTTACATTTTTTTTCTTCATTTTTTTTTTTTGTTTTATTTCGAATACCTTTCACATATACTACACCTTCTATGTATATAATAAAGCTGCTGGTGTTTACGCTTTTCCGGTGTTTCGATGTATTCGAATCACGTATCCGGAGGGACGTCACTTTAGCTTCCACCGCGCGTTGGCTTTTTTTTTATTTCCTCGCGTTTAAGAATATTGTTTTAAGCATCAACCCTCCTCGGCGAAGTCAAAAGAAAAAAAGCAATAATAATAACAAAAAAATAATAATAAATGCCAAACATCAGTCAATATAAAATTTCATTGCTTGTCACTATATATATAAATAGGTACACTGTACCCCGACAGGGCGCATATTATGACTTATGAGGTATTATTATAACATGGCTTATTACCCAACGGTGGTGTGGTTATGGTTTAGTTTCGAACGTTCGACCATTTACTGTTTTTCGATTACACTATCAATATTATATTTAACGGAACTACCCATATTATGTCGTATGCATATTAAAATATAAATATTTAATGTCTCAATATTCCTTCTGTATAATATATTGTCGTTAATTTTCGTGAATGAATAATCGAATGAATGCAAAACTCTATAGAAGGTATGTAGGTAATGATATTTTATAAGCATTCGATTGTTCAGCAGTGAAAATAAATTAACTATACCATGTCACTTTGTAATATATTACAATATCCTGTAAATTATCTTTTTAACAACTACGTGTTAAATATATTGTGTTCAGCTTCAGCTTGTATATATTTTATTTTTTTTTTTATTTTTTGAAAAATCTTGGTTTCGTAAAGTTTGTATAATTTGAACAAATAATTAAATTAATAAGAACAGTTTCAGTTTAAAATTAATTGAATTTAATTCGTGTTTTTTTTTTTTTTGTTTCATACAGTTTTAATAATATTTAATGAAAATACTAAACGAAAAACAATAATATGTTAGTATACACTACATAGATTGTAGTTGTAACCAAATGATTTACGTTTATAATATAATAATATTATTTTATCATACTATAGACTATAACAACATGGAACACTGTCAAAATATATAATTTTCCCACTAAAAGTAATATTTTTTAATATATATATTTTTTTTAATTAAAATATATGGTAAATGATAAACCAAAAAATAAAAATATCCATAAAAGCATAAGTCATAATTAGATAGATTGATAGATATATAATTATGTTTGTAAGTTATTTTTTAAAACAACCACCTGTTTACAACGATTGTACATTTTGTAATACTTTATTTTAGAGAGAATTATCATACACAATAATTAAAACTAATTATAGTATAGTATAATATAGTATAATATAGTAATCTAAAATAAATGTCATACGTTAATTATGTACAAACGTATATTATTTAAATTTCAAAAAATACAGAATAATGCGCTGAAATAATATAATCTTGCATAAATGAAAGTAAATCGAATTCTCATTTGATTTAAATTTTATTAATACCCTGTCGATTAGTTTTTTTCATCACTATTAATTATATGCAGTACCAGTTGTAGAATTTTCGGGACCATGGACAATGTTTATAACTAATGATTGTATATTAAAATAATTTACTGTATACATATTTAGGATAAAATAAATACTAACAATAATATAAGGTAATTATCTCTTTTATTTAAAACATGTTATAGCATATAATTATTTACACATTAAAATTTATAAAATAATAATTGCCTAAATACGTGTATTACAACTGTATAATAAACATTTGAATATTATTAAAAAAACATCCATATTTGATCAAATAACACATTAGTTAAGAAACACACGAACTAAAATTATTTTTTCTTAACAAAATGCATAATACTAGCATTCGTTACATTGTGTTTTATTTACGTCGTTATCAGATTTTATTATACGTTTACGACAATATACTCGTATATTGTTTTAAAATCCAAAATAAAGACTCGTTTTTATAACTATAGGTTGCATTACTGATCAAAAACTGAATGCAAACATAATATCATAAAGCAACTGTGTACAATAAAAATAGAAACAATCATGACACACATGTAATAATATACCTATAATAGGAATTAAACTCATATAATTATTTTATAAAATGAAAATTTAATTATTTAATGCACATAAATCTTTATCTTTATCTTTAAACAATTTTTCTTCTTACACAAACACACAGTTAAACTTGATAATAATATCAGATAAACAATTATTTTAATAAAATTTCTGTTTCTTTTTATAATATAGTTCGTACGTGATGCGTATATAATACTACAATGGAGGTTATAATATGTTCTATAATAATAATTATTTAAACTATCGTATTAGATTGATTTTGGCATTGGGTTTAAATATAAAAATAATCAAGATATCGTCATCCAAATAACTGATCATAAAGTTATTACATAATTATTTAAGTTTACCATAAACAAAATTAATATAATATATAATTTTTAAATTAATGTTATTTTATATTTTATATTTTCCCATTTTATTTTTGATTATTCACAAACTACAATAATTTATAAATATAATTCACATTAATAATCGCGGGGCTCTGGAAATATGTCTCATTTATCCTCCCCTAACCCCTATCGCTAGTACCGATCGTATGTATAAAATGCGTTAAAAATACGGATGACCTGCTGCACCAGTGATTATCTGTTACTAATTTAAAGTTTGATTAATAAAAAGCATACCTGTTTTTTTACATTTAGACTTATTTCCACGTTCTCTATACTTTAATACTATAAAAAATTTTTACTGCCGCTGTATACAAAAACCGTAACAACAAGGTTCATGCGTTTTTTATTCGTTATAAATGTCATTAAAAAGGGATTTTTATTTCTTTAGTTAAAATTTAATTTTCAAAAATTATCCAAACGTTTATGCGCTGCACTGCTTTTGTTTATATTTTTTATAATGTGACTATTTTATAGTTGCATCCGCAGGCAATCAGAATGATTGTTTTAAAAATAATATTGATGAAAAAATATATATACATATACATAAATATATACTATTAAGGAAATACAATTGTTTATTGACGATTTCCATTAAACATACTTGGTTCGATAAATTATGTAAGTAAATAAAAAAGCTGTATAATTATTGACTATTTCGTATAAAAAAAATTAATTTTTAACGATGTTAGTGTTTCAATTGATTTCAATCAAGGCAATACTATATAGTAGTTAGGTACCTTTATTATAATGTATTAGTAACATTAATAAAATTTACGAATTTTTAAAAATAACAAATGCTTATAAACTACTGTTTTGGAATATTAAATTAAACATGTATAGATATATTTAAAAATAATAATAACTTTAGTGACAAAAAAAATAGTAAAATGTAATTCACATAATATGCGTATTTCAAATAATATAAAGAAACTAATTTCACTAAAATTAATTTAAAACTCATAAGTAAATTTATTAATATATTGAATTTCAGTAAAACAATAAAATAATCAACCTGGTATTATTCATTTTATTTTTTTTTCAATATCATACATAATATATATATAAATATATAAATTTTTTTATTTTTAATATTAGATGGATAAAAAAAATATATATATTCGATTTGTTGTAAACGTATTTTCTCTGATATGAGATTTCTTCTTTGAGCCCTGCAGGGCACACTGAAATTCACGTTACGCAACTGAGATTAAACGCTCGTATAGTCACGTGATGTTTTTCGATATTTTTTTCTTGCAATAAGATTCGCCGTCTACTTAAATGTTTGCCAGCATTTGTTTTTATACCCTACGTATGTTTATTCACGGACCACCGATGCCCGACGATGTAAACATTACTCGGCGACGAATCTACACACGGTGAAATACGTATATCTTGGAATATGCGTTTTGAATATAAATTGTTTCAGAATCACAAACAAGACAACTTACTGCAAGTCTTTGCGCAAAAACTACGTCATATAATAATATTGTGTATTTATAATAAAAAGACTTAATTTAATACATATAAATATTGTTTATCGTCTAATAATAGCTAACGTAGTTTTTTAGACTGCAGTGATAGTTATGAAGGATAGACTAGAAGTTATTTGTCGGTTTTAATTAAGTTAACATGACGTGCTGAATATCATAAAATAACTATTAATTCGATGTGGAAGAAATAACGATGGTATAATAATAACAAATTGTTATTATTGTTATGTCTAGTAGGATGGTACAATTTTAAAATATATTTTACTTTGATCCGATAGTGATATACTATATACGTATCAAATACATATCGTTGTAATATGTAATACTCGTAACATAGACACATACACACACACACAATACACATACACTTTGTGGCCATATATAAAATAAATTTTACGCCGATTTGTTTAAATGCATATTGTTGTGTACATACCGAACCCATTTCTAATTTGATAAAAAATAATACTATATTTCTACGAGTACCAGTCTGAGCCAGAATCGTCAGGACAGTTCGATTACATATTTTCATGTTGAATTAAATTCACGAGTAAAAGGGTTTCGATGGATTATGTTTACTTTTTGTGGTTAGTACTTAATTTATGTTTATCGTATCTTAAAAATTTGTAAATATTATTACGCGACCAAAGTTTATATTCAAACATAATCATCGTTTGATATATTCACATTTTGATCATTAATACTGTTAGAACCTATTGTTCCACAGTCACTCTCAACACGTCATTGTACTAAAGGCAGAAATACTCATGAATAGTATATAATAATAATATTATAGTCATATTTTAAAGCTAAAACAATAATTATATTAAACATATATGATTAATAATCATCGTAAGTGCAACTATTTGCTGTCGCTAATCGTATATTTTGTTTTTTTTCCATAGTTAACTAATAATATACTAAACTTATATGTAACAACGATGACAAAATAAATAAATTAACAAAAAAAAAAAAAATGATCTTTCGGGTGTCACTGCAGCGCATTTAACAGTTGAGGTTCGTATGCTTAAATGTAAACCTAATTTTGTTCACAAAAAATTACTAATTTATTGTTCACTAAATAATAATTATCCAATATTTAGCATAATAAATTTAGAATTTTTATTATTGACAATAATTATAGTTTAGTATTAACAATAGCTGCTAATATTATATTAAATGAATCAAAAAAATAAAGAAAAATAAAAAACTGTAAAACTGGTTAACATTGGTCCAAATCCGTTTTTTTTTTCATCTCGATCTCATAATTGAATTTTGTTATCACACATAACAACATTATCATCTACATCAAAATATCTTCTCCACACAATTAGTTTGGAGATTTACTATTTCGAGTATCTAAGTACACACATTTTTTTTCAAATTAATATTATGATAATATAAATACAAATTTAAAAATTAAAGACCATCATTTGTTGTTTTTTTGCAACGATTATCATGCCATTATTAGTGAAATATCTATTTTATATTAAATTATAATGTTTACATTTATTTTTTTTTTTTATCGAGCGATAACATATTCTGAACTTCAGTTATGAAATTATTTAAGCATATTGTGATATTATTTTACAGATGGTGTACGGCAAAAGCGTTTCTTCTTGCGAAACGATCGGATTAGATAATAAATAATATTATGCATAAACATAATAACGTATATTCATGTGCACATAACGCGGTGTCAACATTCCGACGTACCGTGACGGGGCGGAAACGGTTGTGTTTGAACGTCCTATACGGTGTGTACTCGTATATACGCGCAAACGTCTCGCCCCGCGGTAATTCTCGCCCGAAAAGTCCTTTCTTGGCTTTTACGGGTTTTTCGAGGGGCTCGTTTAGAATGATATTTTACTCGTGAAGGGCTCTTGTGCGGTTTACGCGACACGGGTTCGTCCGCTCGTGAGTAACGCGCGCATTCAAACTATCCTCGCAGAACTTATTCCATTTCGTATACTTTATTACCATACATACGTTCTAGAATCGATTACCACGCTGTCGTCTTGTCGGGCGGCGTACGTTCGCTGCAGGAAACGCTGTAATAGCGGATCCGTATTATACGATTTTCAACTTTGCAGTGTGTGCGTGTGCGTATGTTTGTGAATATATACGACTTCCGCTCGGAGACGTTATCGATTCGCGGTCGATTTTCGCACAACAGCAGACCAGTGGGTTTGATTAGATGCGCGATCTATGCTGTAATATTTATTGTAGTGTACAAATATTATAATACGATTCGATGAAACGGCCTTCGGACAGTAAAGTAGACAATTAAAGGTGAGCCTTTAATGATCATCGTGACGTGAGATCAGATCGAAATAATGACGCTCAGTCATAGTTTCGGTGTACACCGATTAGTTCAAGTAATTAATAACAATGTTATTCGTGTACTATATTATATAGTTGCATTTACTGTACAGTGTACACCATAAAGCCATACAATCAATATCACTATCACTGAATATTATGAGCCGATAAACATCGATATTTTGTAATTGTTTTTTTTATAGGAAGTTAATAAAAAAGATATGCTTACAAAAAACACGGATGTTACGTCGGCTGCTTTACTTTTTTATTTAAACAACAGTCAGAATGGACAAACCGGTAGCTTTGGTCTCGATGCGAATGACTTTCAAACATAAATAAAATTAATTATTTTCCTCCGGTATAATACTGCAACGCATTTGTTTCATGATAACACAAACATAATATTATATCACCAAGATAAATAGATAACTTTGATCAAATGTGGATTTTGATGGAAAAAAATCAAATTCAATTTTGTATTTTATCATAACTAAAATGAGTCTAAATACTTGAATGCGGTGGGTAGGTATTTTAAATTACTATTTCATTTTATAAACGGAAATTATCGCTGAACTATATGCACATAACCATGAATATGTAAATAATGATGGGTATGTTATACACACATTCTGGTTTTTATATCACTGCTAGCTATAAAAAAAAATATTTTAATTTTCGCTTCATTCGATAGTTATGATATAATTATATAATAGTCACTGCATATACTGCATAATTCATACCCATTTACCAGGAATTGTAACACTACCTATTTCATATTCGTGTGAATAGTACTGTTGTGTTTGTGGACTAACTCTGTAATAACTGGCAATGCTAATATTATAATATAGGTACAGCGCGTTGAAAGTTTTAAGTACACAAAAGAATATACATACCTCATTAATTATATTATTATGTAATAATAATATAAAAAAAATTGAAAAACAAAGCAAAATACCGTACCATAACGTATGGTGGTGGTACATGTTTTGTAATTTTATTTAATTATTTATTTATTTATTATTTTTTTTTTTTTGCATCATGTTAACTAATTAAAAAAAAAAAAGTTTAATGTTTTATTTCCATAACAAATGAAAAAACATGCTATATATGGTTGAAATAACAGCGGCGGTTGTCTATATACATTGTTTTGACTTATATTCACGCTGTCACGGTGAGAAACAAATACCAACAACCATAATAATAATAATATTTTAATGTATAAATGAAAAAATTAAAATGAGATATTATTGAAACGGGTGTAACTTCGAAGGCACATATATTATATTTATCTGTATGAGATAATGTGTGTATGTGATTCTTTAAAAATCAAAGGTAACTTACATAATATATTATGTTTTAGTAATATGCACAATATGATGGTCCTTATTCTTTAGGCGAATAAATACAAGATTAAATATTACACCTAATTTTTATTTTAGATTCTGAACGGAGTGATGAATGTATTGATTTTACAACGATGTATGTTTTTTTTTTTTGTACTTTGGGGAAGGTTTCCGATGGCAAAGTGGATATCCTTGGTGCATTATAGAGATCAAAAGTAAACACTTTTCAAGTTTTCAAAAAAATCGAGAAAAACAAAAAAAAACTGACAGAAAAACGGGAATTTTTAAGCAAAACCACTTTTCGACAAAATCGATTTTTTGAGGATTATTCAATTTAAAAATTTTACGAGTGTTTAAAGTTTTAATTTTAATTTGAAATCAAAATTACACGTGTAAAATAACGTTTTACTAATAAATAATTTTCGATTTTTGTTATTTTTAAAAAAATTACTAAACATAAGATCTTCAAACTTTTACTTAAATGTTTGAATTAGTTTCAAAATAGAATATATGACAATATTTAAGTATAATATATCCTAGACTGACAAATAATCTCCGTTCAGAATCGTTTTTCGTATACAATGATACCTATCATTGAATTCAAATTTAACCTACCATAGTCCGAGGTCCACCCCACCCCCTAATGTACAGCAGAGTGATACTCACTTATCCGCTTTTTTTAAATAACTATTTTTGTAGCAAATTTATCAATGATGTTTTCACAATCGATTTCTTCCAAAATATTATTTTCAATACATAAAATGGATAATATTGACAATTTTTCATTTGCTAATAACGATCTTAATTAATTTTTTACTATTTTTAATTAAAAAAAAATAACTATGTAATTTGTAGTAGGTATGACAAAAATCATCTAGTGAGCACTGGCTAGTGGCTATGACAATAATAATATAGTGATAACTAGCGCCTGGATTTCAATGCAAAGTGCATATTTTTTTGGTTGATCTTACACAATGCTTTCTAAGTAGGTACATAATTATTACATAGTAATAATTCGTTTCATGTAGCGAGGGTTTCAAAGCTTTCAAAGCGGATTTTATTTTGCATTTCGACGTTTTTTCATTTTTAGAACATTTTAAGCATATTAATAATATTATACTTATTTATTAAGTAAGGAACATTTCCACAAATTATAAATATTGATAAATTAATATTTTCAAATCATCTGGCACCGTATCTTATGTCGCATTCCGGAACTAACACGTACATCGATGCTGTTTATAGTACCGCAAAATTATGCCTAAATCACATTATTATTATTAACCTGGGAGGGAGAACTCCAGAGAAAAAAATCATCCAAGGTCCCTATAGTGCCTACAGATGAAAGCCGCAGGTCTTCGACTCGGGTAATCACCGCCCCCCCCCCCCCAAAGTGACTTGAATTACACTTGTACCGTATCCAATACTTTAAGCGAAGACTGTTATTAAGTAATAAGCTGTATTACTACTATTACATGATTTCGTCCGGGGGAAAAAACGAACAGTTATAAAATATAAGCAATCGGTGTATTTTCGTTTAAGTGTAGGTCACAGCCATGCCGGTGTCAGAGCGTATACCTGACCGAGGTAAGCAATTCGCCAATACATCTGTGGAAAATTGAATGCGCCATTTAGTATATTTCGGCTTAAGTGTAATTGCTATATTAAGCTGGCTTCACGAGCTAATCGGTTTAGGCGAACTTCCGCCTATGAAAATGGACAATTTCAAAATACGACACTGGTTATTACTGTTGGTATAATAGTTTAGACGATGGAACGTAAATACGTAATATAAGCAATAATTAAAAAAAAAAAGTTTGTTAAGCGTCACCTTACGGACGTGTTTCGAGTTACTCTCTAAACTTTGCCGGTACCTCTCTAAGAGCAGCGTGTCTTCAAATATTCGTCAAAATCAGTCGTAACTGCACGGTCGAGTCTATATTATAGTAATTCGCACACACCCACTCACACACACACACACACGCACACACTCACGCATTGAATCTAATGCGTATTATATGGATATAATGTTAACGACGACAATTTACGGCCGTCATATAGTGCGCCGCATAATAGGTGTATTACAATGCACTGCGGCGTAATACAATGCGCCGTTAATACACTATGTACGGCGGACCGGGTACGACCATTAAAGATTTCAACGTGATTCGCTCGAATACGCGTGTTCCGCGCGTGTCACTGGGGAGAACATATTATAATATAATATAAGTGTATTACAGACACGCGGCTTACAGGTACTGTCGCTATGCGTATATATATAAAATATTATAAATGAATATAATATTATGATATAATACGGTAATGATAAATAATATACGACCGAGCCAAGTCGCTATATGTGTGTATAGGTATATGTCAAATTTGAAAAGACACGCGTGCGCCGCGCATTATATTTTGAAGACGAGACCGCAGTAATTTGGTTAATGGACTTTCTGCCGGCTGGAAATTAGACGTACGTCTATTATTATATTACGCACGCGTTTTATACAGTAATAATAACTCGATATTGTCATTATATTGTCGCGGTACTGCGACCCGTCGTCGTCTCAGACCACAGTCGTATCGCGGGGGTACACGTGTCGCGTGTACTACGCGAGGTGAGATAAAAAAAAAAAAAAAAAAAAAAAAACACGAGAATACTCCACATTGATTAATACGCCGCTCTCTGCAGAGGATAATGCAAACGCCCGACTCCTCGCGCATTAGTCGTGCATACTACACGTATATAATATTATATACCTACATAATAATATAACCCGCGGGTACCTATTATAACGTAAACCTATTATATTATTATATCGCTAATGTATCGTAGAGCGTGTATTTCACGAGGGCGAAGGAGCGTATATTTTTTATTTTTTTTTTTTTTACGCGCATCCGACGGAAATTAAATTCGTGTCTGACAGGTAACGAACACGACAATATATTACGATATTATGTAATAATATTACGCGGGTATAACTATAACGGGTTTACAGTAATTTCGCGACACCTGAACGCGACTGTGGTGCGGATATAATCACGCGCTTTTGTTATATATAATAACAAATATCGCGTTGTCCGTCCCGAAGCTTATGGCCGATACGCGTAGTAGGACACGACCAGACCGTTTCGGTTCTCGAATTCAGACGTTTAATTCCGTGCGAGTTGTTGAACTCGGCTTTTTACTATGATTTAATCTCGCACGATCGTGTACCACCGCGGAGTGTGTACTTGATATAATTTTTAACGACTTACCCTGAATTCAATGTTTTTTTTTATATATACGCGCCGCTTAATAAATAATAATCGACAGTACAAAATTAAAAAAATGACAACTCATTATATGATTTATAACGTTTGGAACTCTGTACTTAATACTTATGGCGTTTATGTCGTATTAATATTAATATTGTTGATGGATAATTAATATTAATTTGAATTTAAGCCAATAAACCGATCGTATCATATTCCCTTGTTCAATTATCGGTTGCAATCAATGTTATATATGGATTTTTTTTTAACGGTGACATAATTTATCATTTGAAGTTTTTGATGTTTAACGAGAGCAATGCAACCAGGAAATACGATACCTGTCTAGTGTCTTGTAGGTTTTTTATATTTATTCATATTTATTTGTCTCCGTACCTATATCAAATCGTATGCAGTTTTTTGTTTTTATTATTAAATGACGAACACGTTACAAACGTGTAAGTTGTATGATGTAAGGTGCTGTATCACGCGTGTAACAATATTTATAACACGAGAATCTATTTAATGGATGTGAAGTAATATCTAATATCCAATAATTATTAGATATCTATTCACAATATTAAATAATATATAAGTAACTATAAAATGCACTCATTATATGTTTAGAGTTTCCAGAGCGCTGTCCTATCGCGACTGGTAGTAATAATTATAATATTGTATCGCGGTTTTGTGTTCTTATGATAAAAAAACATAAACGTAAAACATATTATTTTTATTTCATAATCCAGGATGAAATTAACACACGATATAATAATAATAATATGTATGTATTCCGTATGCCGTGCATACTGCGCGCAGTCACTCGCTCGTAGCGACGGAACGCGAAATACAATCGATTCATTCGTCACGAGCCGCTAATGATTCATTAGTGAAATAATTGCGATTTTTCCATCCGACTAAAAACTAAAATCATTAAACCGTTCTGGTCCCACTCGCGTTGCAGTCGACCGCAGCCAAAGGTATACATTTATGTTACCTCGATAACGATAATAATAATTATTATTTTTAATTGCGTGTAATAACTCCGCCGCCATAATGCATTTCGACGGAAATATTCTCGAAATCACTATCGCTACCGCCGCCGCCGCTGTCGCACTGTATGTGTATACCGAACCGCTGAGAATTTCACACGAAAACACGACCAATATGAGTGTACCTGTGACATCACGGCATCATGTCGTACAGCGTTTCGAATATACGTTTCACGCCACAATTAAATATTAATCGCAAGCTCACATTGTATAATAATATTGTCGCTCGATCACCGCGGCAGCAGGACGGCTACGCCGTTGTATTTTCATAAAACGGTGAAACGGCACAAGTCTGCCGCCCAAAGCACAAAAAAATAATATTATGCATATTATATTATAATATCATGATAATAATAACGGTGAGCCGGGCGATATTGTAAATGTACTGATCGAGTGTGCCGACACCGTTAATGACGTGAAACGGTATAGGGAGGGGAAGAGTGAACTGCATATATTATATAGTATTATAGTCGTACTACAATATACGTCTCGTTATACAATATTAAGCTGCTATATAGCTGCAAGTACTCAGACATTACTCACGTATAAAGAGACATAAATAAACGAGAATATTAAAATTTTTTCAATATCTTAGTGCACGAGCGGATCTGGTATAATATTTGTTATTATTTTTATTATTATTATTATTCTCTTCTTATGTCGATCGATCAAGTCAAATTGGTTGAAAAAGAAAAACGAGTAAACGAAAAACTAAAACTTATAATAGTACGGAATATGTGCATCGTATATAATACAATTATGATTTTGTTAACAGTATACGTATTGTAACCGTTAAGTCTTTGTTAATAACAATAATGTGTTTATATTATAATAATGATTTTTATTTTATTTTTTTTTTTTTTTATGATATAATAAACAGTCCGTGCTGTTATATAAGCATATAAGTTCTGAGTACAAAAGATGTACTTAACCACAATTGATTTTGGTGAAAGGAACTATCCATTAATTACACTCGAAATGTAGACAATATTTTTTTATATATTAGTTTTGTAAAAGATCCCCCCTCCCCCGAAACCAAATCTTTTATAAAAGCATTCTGATACTTTATTTATTATTTTTATTTTTAGATCGTGATGTAATATTGTATGTTCAGATACACAGAAAGGAATATTGTAATAATATAAGTCTGTAAAATAAATATTCTTAAATTTGAGTGACTCTTATTGGAACTATAAATGTAATATCATTCAAATGCGTGTTATGAAATAACAGTAATACCAATTATAAGTGTGATGTAAACGTCGTTGTCTAAAATAATTAGTTATCACTGATAACTTATCAGTCATCGGTGGAGTACACTTTGCAGTTGTTAAATATCTTTTATCTAAAAAAATCCCATTAAAAAGCCACTTGCAAAGTGAATGACATTTCAATCGCACTTTCTGTAAAATACACGCCTATCTAATATCTATCGATTTTCTTCTTCTATGGCTAATTACAAGTTCAATCTTGTTTAACCTATTCTTTTATGTATATAAATATAGGCAATTAAAGGGTATAACCCCCGAACAATTTTTATAAAAGTTTGTTGGTAAATTGATATTTGTATATAATATACAATATTATTATTACTATTGTATTACTGTATGAAAAAAATCCTTTTCGGAATTTTCTTTATACGTAATAAGCCATATGTTCAACTTAAATTGAGTTACATTTTTTCAAACCACTCGCCGATACGTAAGTGTTTTACTGTTCTTGTTAAATAAGCGGAAAAACTAAAAAACGAAAACCAATTGATTGGTTTACTTTAATGCAATTTAGAAACACCGCGCATTGTATAGCAACCGAAACTCGGAAATCATAATATAATATGTAATGTGTAGTATCCGGTGGGGAGTAAAGCGGCCTGTGACTTTTGGCTGCTATCGCGAGAGAAGGAATAAACGACGACGACGACCCTTTGCTGCCGGATACCACCCCATCGTGAATTTCACATAACGTTATTATGTCCACGAACAGACTACCAAATATGCGTGTTGTTTTAACTTACATAGTATTATACACGTGTGCCATGATACATATATATAATGGATAAGTACGACAAGTCTACGCGAGTCGACTGGCAAAGGGTTTGCGTTGTTATTATTATTATTTTACGTGGCGGGCCAACCCTTTTATAAGTCACACTCGGTGACGGGCTGCGGGTGTGTAAGATAAGCACATTCGGATAATTAAACGACACTGCGCGTTTTACGCCTTTTGGATGCGGTATTCTATGTATGATATGGCACGGTAACTATACGACTATTACACGCGACGCAAACCCTGTTGTTAAATAATATTATCGTCTCTTATTATATTATTTATAACGCACGTTAATAGCTAGACATGATAAATATCGATTAGGTCCGGATATGACGTTGTTGGGGACGCTCGTAAACCGGAAAACGAGAAAATTGCGTTAGAATAATACTACAGCGTTTACAGGACGAATAAGACATCGATACTTTAGTCTGCGTCAACCGGCGAAATGATTGTCGTAGTTGATGTGGAAAAAACAGTTAAGGCAAATGGGTACGATATTTGGAGAAAAAATTTGTCACGCATTCGGTTAGATCCCGGTTAATGTGCGGACGCGAATTCGACGCGTTGTACCTAATAGTTATTTTTTAGATTTGAAAGAAAAAAAGCTGAAGCTTATTTCCGCCATCGCCCCGTCCCAACCGTGATTATGTTTTTTTTTTTTTTTTTTTTAATGGACCGACATCTCGGCATAACGAGATTAGGATGGTTGCGACGACGTGCCTTATATTTTACCTTAATATATTGGTTTACAACGGCGAAATTGCATTGCATCACAACGGGCGTGTACGTAACTATACACGAAAGAGATCCATCGTCGGTGGAATCTCCATTTCTTTTTTAAATGAACTATTTATAATAATATACAACTAGAGTAAACAAATTAAATTGTTTTGATAAATAAGAACTATTTTTTTTTCAAACATTTGAATTTCAATTTGATGATACGGAGTAAATGTATACAATATAATCTGATAAATATTTTATTATTAAATAATAAATGTAAATAACTTAAACGAACAATTTATTCTTTGAAGAAAATGTTTAATGATATTGAAAAAAAAAATGTTCATGGTAATCCTTATTATTTTATATTGCAGTTTTTTAACTGATGTATTTTGACACTACTTAAATTACTTCAAGAAACTTAATGAATATACATTTAAAATTTTATAAATACGTGTAATCCTACTATTGAACATTTATTGTATGCAAATATATGCTAATTAATGGAAATAATTATTATTTTTATGTTTAAACTGCAGTTCGGATCTTTGTAAAGTAAATATAAAATGCATAATACATTTTATATATTATATTGGAAAATAAAATATGAATATTTACAAACATTTGAAATATAATTTTGCGTCCATATAATATTTTAAAATGAATTATTTTGATCTCAAGGAAATATAATATCACAGTGAATATATTAAATTTCATATTATATACTTCACGCACAATTTTCGGTATACTGTAGATTTTGCAATGAGTACATTATATTTTTGTTTGAAAATTGAAATCCTTATAAGTTTACAGTACAAAGTATAGATATATTTTAAAACTACATTATTCAGTATGTACAGTTATCACTGTACAAATCGTAAAATGTAAAAACACATTATACAAATCTAACACCACATTTTAACCACGTTTTGTTTCACACGTTTGCTCACATAAAATCTATCTGCGAATAATATTTTATCTACATATGAATAAAATAAAATATAAATTCACATTGTTTGTTGAATACTATGTCAGCACATAGAAGTTACATAATATTATGTAAATGTCTAATGACACCTTTTGTTTAAAAAATAATTGAATAATATGTTGTAATAGATTACCATAATTGTTTTTAAAATCATAAAATATTTTTTTTTTAGTCCACCATACTTTTTTTTTATTTCGTCTTAAGTATATCGTGTATTTCATCATTTTATCTATATATTTAATTTCATTACTTTTTTAATATATATAATGGAAAAATTAATTTCTCTAGTTCATCTACTTTTATAATATTGTAGCAATCCAAACTTCTGTAGTCTATTGAAGTTTTATTTTTAGCTTCGGATGTGTACGTAATTTATAATTTTTTTCGAACAGACTTACAAAATCACACTCATTTTGATTATGAAATACACTTTTTGATGCATGTTGATGCATGTTGAATGTTAAAACTTCAAATATTTCAGTATAGTTCATATTAGTCTGTGTTTAGTACTTAGTATGTATTAAGGTTGTTTAAGTTATATTCTGAACTACAATATCTACAACTATAATATTGTAAAGTTATTATAATAATATTATCGTTATCAATTTTATTGCAACAGTAGTATTACATGTTTGATGCCAGATAATTAATTTGATTTAATACGTTTTTTAATTTTTTTTTTTAATTTATTAAAATACAGTATATAAAATGCTATAAAAAAATGTAACTCTTATGCGGTGACATGTTTAATAAATTATTAAATCTATGTCAATTAATGTTTTATTTTGATAATATTTAATTCTATAACAACAAAATGTTCTTAGATATTATTATTTTATGCGAACTAACTATATGAATGTGATAAAATAATTTTGCATAATATGTTTTAACATTTAGCAAATGTTACAGTGATTGTTGTACATATTGTGTAACGTGGTGCGATTTCGAACTTAGTATAAATATATAAAAATTTGAAATCAAACCGTTTAATTCTGTTCAGTGTATAAGTCTAAGAGATTTTTAATATTTCAAGTGACTGCATTAATTGCATATCACTTATTGCATTGATTTTTATTTTTAGTTAATAGTTCCGCGAACAGTTGGATAATAATTTATCGGTGATAGGAAATATGCTTATGGAACAATAATTAGACCAAAATAAAAACAATAAGACTCAAAAACGTATACAACCTTACTAACCTTGATTAGAATAATATAAGATTTTTATTTCAAATTAATAAAATCGAACGTTCCAATGCTGTAATATATTTTTAGCGTTAATTTATCAAGTAATGAAGGCCATCACTAAATGTTTGTACGCGATATAAAGTTTAAGTCGTACTAATGAGAGGGGACTAAACAAAACGTCTTTATCGGTCAAACAGACAACCATTATGCTTTATACGTTTCAAGAAAATAAAAATTTCCATAAATAGTACAAATAATGGATCTTGTACTGTGGATAATAAAATTGTATTTCCTTAAGTAAAATAAATAGATATAAACAAATGCATTACTACGTAATAATTAAATACACTGTGTTATAGGCAACCCAATCGACGGGAAGTTAACTTTAAATTAAGTTATTTCTCTCTATGTAAACATGTGTAATTTATGTAAAATGTCTTGAAAAAGAAACGATCTATACTTTAATCATGTGACTGACACTATTATTAATTATTATTAATACCATTCTCGACGTATATATTACAGAAGACGACATAATATAATTTAAATAAAATTATATTGTTATTATTGTACATATTATTATTATTTCACCGAAAATATTTCATAATATGTACAAAAATAATTATACCTATTTCAGTGTACGTTTTACAATATTGTAATCATAACACTGATAATATTATGTTCTTAAATCTAAGTCTTTTCGTGCACACAAGTATACTATAATATATTATAGGTATTCGGTTTTATCAGAGTTGACTAGTTGAGAAATCATTAAACATTTTTTTTTTTATAAATCGTATCATGAGTGTTTTATTTCGTTTAAAAGCTCTGTCTTTTCATTCTACTCAGATGTGAAAAAATCTTATACGTGTACAATATACATGATACGATTTATGAAAATAGTATTTGGTTTTTGGATGATTTATTTTATTTAAGTTCATTCGTTAGAATTTTAACTTTAATAAATTATATGTATTATATATAATACTATACTCGATTATTTAAACAGGACAATGGTAGAAATATTATTTGATTTCTTTAAGAAATAATTTTAGTTAATACAAATTATGCATCATGTATTTTTTTTTCTAATACGTCTTGTCCTTTTTTTAATTATTCCTTTTTGTTTTTATTCCACGAACATATATAATATTATATATATATATTTAATAACTGCTTTAACCGTTTTACACAATACTAAACTTGTTAACAATAAAAGCCTTAAAGTTCTTATGAAAAAGGTTATTCAATAATTTATTATAATGATTTTGTTTAACACTAGTGCATGTAGAAATATAAGCAAATTAAAAATTGTATTTAGTAATTATTTCTTAATATAAATTAAATATTTTATAGTTCCCTATTAATCTAGCGAAAGATTTAATTGCATAATAACACTATTTCATCACAACCTTTAAAAAAATGAAAAATTGCGTGGTAATACAATTTGAAACCAAATTTATTATAAGACACTGTTCAAAACGATTAAATCTATGTACTGATTTTTGTTTTTCTTTGTAATGATATAGCATCTTTTTTTAAAATTGTATGGAATAAAGTAAATTCAATATTGTTTGGTTATGTCATCCGATGCTGTAGTATATATAACTCGATTAACAACGAACTTGCTTATGTTGTCGTGTGAAACGGCAAGTGAGAAGTTTCGTTTACTATAATATAGTGTAACATCGAATACACAATATGAAATATTCAGATAAACTTTATCGACATTCGTATAATAACAATCTATGACACGAGTCGAACGAATCATGTTTTACCGAGACCGTTTTAGCGTTTTGTTAACTGTAGGTATATAATGCAGAACACTCGTATGTTTCATTTGACTCATTTAGTACATTCCAGTACGCATGTTTTGTAATCTATTTTTGTATGGAAAGTGTTTGTGTTTTACTGGTGCAAGTTGTTTCCGTAAAAAATTTCGGTAATTTTACACCGACATTGGAAAATTACTGAAATAAGATTAATGAAGTTGATATTTTCTTTGATTTACTCTGTATAGTTACCCAAATTTTATAATCAAAATTTCATCTAAGCAAAAATCGCTTATCGATACTGTGAAAGTTAATAGCGACACCCATTCATTTTTTAAAATCTCTAAAATCTGTCCTTCTCGATTAATACATTCTCGAAACTAGCTGATCTCAGAGCCATTGAATCTTTTGTTAAAAAACACAACAATGGTTAAATAGAACTTTTCTGCCCCTTCCCCTGGACTCAAACGTGATCTTTGTTTAGATCCATATATCAAGTATTATTCAAGAACCAAGATTGATTGTTTGCTTAGTTTTCCTCACTTTCATCCTTGTTTATCTATAACAGTACTCTGTGATGTATGGATTAAAATTACCAATGAATCTTCCAAATTAAGTTTGTGTCATTACTTTGTGGATTTACGAATTATTTTTTTTCAATTCTTTATTATAATATTATTTTGTATTACATTTTTTTGTTCACGTACGACTGTGTATTAGTTATGTTTATAAAATAGCCATTAAAAACTAGAAGATCTGGTACATTTAATTAACGAACAGATGTTTGTGCTTCTATATTTGAATAATTGCGTAATGTTTAAAAGATTTTTTCATCCAGTTTGAGTAGAATTACTTATAAAATATTCAAATAAAAAAAAATATTAAAAAGCTATAACAATATTTTACTTCCTTAAAAACAAATCCAAATATAATACATGCTTCTATACTTCTATATTTAAACACTAAGACATGATATTTATTAGTTTAATATAGGTATAATACAGTGGGGTAATATACGACATATTCATATAAGTTCATAACGTACAAATTTACTTTTGTAAAGTTTTTATTCATATATAATTATTTATAATACATAATTACCAGGCCAAGGTGATGGTTTAAAATTTGTTATCGTAATTTACATATTATATACGATTTCGAACATCTTATAATACCAAACAAGAACATTACTATTATAAAAATAAATCTAGTGTTAATATTTTCATTATGTTAATCTCATTAAACAAGTTAAAACGTGTTTATAATAGTTAAACTTTGAGTTTTATTACTTTATGAGCGCATTAGAAAAGTCTTTAAAACTTTTACGAATCATAGCGCAATAAAACATTACAAGCTACACACGCACAATTGAAATCAACATAACATTCTTTCATTAAAAGTATTTTATTTTTTTTTAGTGCTACAAAAGTCATATCAGAAAATATCTCGATGCAATATACGAACATCAATTTTTGAACACGAGTGAAAAGATACGTATAAAAACAATGTTTTTTTCTGCAGTGATAAAACTTTTTCTGTTGAAAGTGATTAAAAATGTACATTTTACATCAATAGATTTAAAATACGTTACATATCATGTGATTATTAACTATGATCCTGTAGATTAGGATGTTGAATTTTCATCATTATCGAATTATTGTGAATCATATATCACGATAAGTTATGAAAAAAAAATGCATTCGAAGAATCATAGCAATAAAAATGTATTAATATTGAATGTAATAGATTTAAGCATTAAAATTGTACGTATTTTCAGATTTTAAACTTTATCAGATAAATAATCGATATAAGTGCATCATTTCAAATTTAAAATAATCGTAAATAAAAAAAAAATGTAATTATGTCATATATTACTTAGGTACATGGCTAATGGAAAATAATTGTGGAGATTTAATTTTGGATAAAAACTGAATTGTAAACCTCCAGACTATAAATTATAAATAATATTCGAGAAGATATTTATAAATAGGAGGTAGTAAAAAAAAAAATCGCATAATAGCATCATAAAAAAGCTATATAAACTAACAACATTATTTACTCGGTTGAATTTTATCGATATAAACGTCGTATTGTTTTTCTATTGTTGTTATTATTACCTGTGTGGCTGTGTAGTATACTCATATAATAACTGACAAAAGTGTATCGTGACGAATGGCGATAATTGTTATTAAATTACAAAGTAATTTAAATGTGGAATATCAGAAATTGAAAAAAAATAGCATAGTTTTATGTACAGGATTTATCATAAATATCTAAAATATCTAAAATATTTAAATACAATTTATTTCAATTTAAAACTATTTTTTGTGCAGTTATATATACCATGCATATAAACGCATCATACTATACAATATACATATTATCTTGATGATATTCTGACATTAACACAATATTATTTTTGCACGTTAAGTTCAGTTCCCAAAATATTTTTGCCAAAAACGGAAATTGATTCTATTATATATTTCGGACGGAAACGGACGGCGGTTGAAACGAATTTTATTTTTTGGTGGGAACGGGAAACTGCCTTGTTGTGTTACACTATAAATAGTATTTAGACTATATTTATTTTAATTAGTTTAATGGTAAATCTACTTAAATCATCATACAATAAAACTGAGAGCTATCGTTATTTTCCAGTGTGGCCGTTATTGTATTATATAATATGGTACTAAACCTTCACTATACACAGCCTCAAACATTCGTCGG
Organism: Schizaphis graminum; assembly: GCA_020882235.1. Classification (NCBI taxonomy): domain Eukaryota; kingdom Metazoa; phylum Arthropoda; class Insecta; order Hemiptera; family Aphididae; genus Schizaphis; species Schizaphis graminum. The sequence continues at coordinate 56,017,925 of CM037032.1, forward strand.
AGAAAAAACGTGACTGGGCCGTACACATTAATCACGTGAAAAGTTTAATTAAAAACGATTCATTTTTTAATATAACGACTGTATACAACGTCTCTCGTACGTACAAACGATATACGAACCGTCAGACAGACAGACAGACAGACAGATAGATATATTCAGTCAGTCAGTCAACGGTCGGCATATTACATAATAATACAATGTATAGGGTAGGTCACTCTAGAAGAGATTTAAATGCGAATTTAATAATGACAATGATAATAATAATAACAACAAAGTAACACATACACACTTATATATAAATATAGAATAGATATGTACTAATCGGTAAACGTCAGAGATTAAATTAAATTCCATCGGTGACGAACTATTATCATTGTACAGACGAATAACCGACCTTACGCATTTACATGCAGCTTTTTGCAGAGTTTTCGTTTAAATTAATTTATTATTATTACTATTATTTACGATGACGAATAACTCGTCGTCCGTTTGACGCTATCCTCTAACCATGTCGCCGTCCCGCCACTCCCGAGCTCAAACTACTGGTGACCACTATACAATATCAGTTGTATATATATTGTACGGTATTATATCGAACGAATAAAAGTCCATTTCACCGTTCAATGGTTGAAATCCACGACATGGAATGATATTTACGACCGTTTTAAAAAAAAAAATGTATTATTTCCCTTCCCTCCATCCGATCATCGCGTGTCGTGATATATTATTATTATAACGCATCGGGTACGTTAAAATTCTTTTAGACTTTTAGACTTCACGCCTAGCCATATAAATATATAATGGTCTGCCTAAAATCCCAATTCCCTAGTCTTTGTCGGAAAAATAATCGCATCACCGAAACCGTTGCGTCAACAATAAATAAAATTTTAGACGAGTCCAGTGAACCACAGAGAAACTATAATATATTATTATGTCCACGAATCCGCGAAAGAATAATCAGTCACTATACACCATGTACATAGCCTAAAGGCGGTGTACGTATAAATTGATTTTAAGTTGCCTGTTTATACGTTCTAGTTGTTTAGTGTATAGAGGACAAAACACACTGTTTCCGATGACATAAACATATTAATTCTATGTACTTTGCATGCCTAGATAGATTAACTTAAAATTGGATTATGATAATTTGTCATTAAAACAGTCAAAACAATATCATTCAACTATAAATATACGTAGTTATAATAAATAGAGCTTAAAAGTAGGTATCAAAATTATTTTTTTAGAAAATATTATGGATTTTCGTAAAATGTTTATATGGAGTGCTTTTTACGTTTGTGTGTTCTTACTAAAATCTACAAGAACTTATAAAACAGTGAAGTATTTCTTTGCAAATAATAATTCACATTGTTTTAAATTATGAATTATTTACGTTTAATAAATTAGTAACTAACTAAATAATGATTGATTGTTTTTTATAAGAAAATATTTGCTTTGTAGACAGATACTACAAGTTTTAAAATGTTTCCTATAAATATAATGTAGTACAAAACGCGGTTCAAAAGTGTATTTTATGACTAACGGCGTTTCACATTGTTTTTATTGATAAAAGTGCCAATTTCCAGTCCTGTGATGATGCAATAAAATTAACAAATTTCCAAGCATGTAAAAAGCAACATAGATTGTGTTTTGTCGGTAATATTGTGTCTTGTTTTTTGTTTCATCGTATTTCATATTTTTTTAATGATAGTACGGAAAAAAAATATTAAAATAAGTATAGAAGATAACGTATGTTTTAAATTGTTGTATTATTATGATTTTTTCTTTGATAATTTATTTTTTTGTTTATTACAAGTATAATAATTTATTTTTTACGATTAATTAACGCAAAAGTTTTTAAGGAAAATAAATAATTCATCGATATCTTATTTCAGTACCTGTTGCACAATAATACTCGTGTGCTTATTCGATTTGGCTAATTGTTTATTCTACCAAATGAATTTTTTTAATTGAAAAAGTTGAAAAGACACTATTACAATTTAACTTGAATGTTGATTCACTGGTATTAACTAAAAATAGACTTATTTAATGTAACTGCAACTCAATGCTTTTTTAGAAATCTATTGTTATTCGTAGTTATCAAATGCTTCCAGGCACAGTTAGGGTTCAGAATATTTTAATCCATAATATTATATTTTATTATTATACGTGTTTCTTTTTACCTAAAAATTAAACATTATACTAATTGACATTAAATTAACATTTTGTTTATTTCTTCTGATATGTGATATCATCTTAGGATTATTAAATTTTTTATTTAAGTTTAATCCTAGTATTTAAAAGAATGTTAATATTATTACAATAGTTGATCAGGACTAAAAAACTAAACAATTTATTTAAGTTGTTTTTAAGATTTTAGTACCATGATACCATGATTTTCTGTTTTTGTCTAACGCACGCCTGACATAGTATTTTAGACAGATCCTTTACTAATTATACCAATTATTGAGCCAATGAAGTGATAAGGATTCTAAAAACAGATTTGAACTTTTTGTCGAGTCTACTTGAAATTGATTTTCCCAGATTTTTGACTTTTTGATTTTTACTTCTCTAAAAATTGAAATACGGCAAGTTTTAATTACTCTTTTTTAACATATTTTTTTTTAGGAATTTGGGAGAAAATATCAAAGCTCTGGGAAAGTCGATTCCAAATAAACTTGACTACAAATTCAAATTTGTTTTCAGAATTCTTATGGCTTCATTAGATAAATTGGTATATTTGGCAAAAATCATGTCTAAAATACTATATCACGTGTATGTTAGACAAAGACAGAAAATTACGGGATGGAATCCACTTAAAACGAATTAGTTTTTCTGTTCCTATAGTCACACTGGTAGCCCTCTCCTTCCGTCCAACGATTTCTCTTTCGCCGAATTCTTCATTATTAAGCAAATACTTATAACTCATATTAGATTTATATATGTAAGTACCTATTTCGAATAAACTCTGAGCTTTTCACGTACGTACAATTTTTATCATAGTATAATAAATCCAAAATTTAGACTTCCTGCTATAATAAATAATCTAAATAAATCTATGCTTATAGAACTGTAGACAGGATAAGATAAAAATAAAAAATAAACCTATGTCTGCAGATAAACTTCTTTCGATCATTTTAATTGGCGTTGTATGCATCAACACATTCGATTTTGGTTTTAAACTTTTTACAGTTTTGGAATTTTAGAGTTCTCTGACTATCAATAAGTATATTGTATTATCACGCGAATTTTGAACTTAAATATGCAATGACTTGCAATTCATTAATGGTTGACATTACCAAGACTTGAAATTCACAAATTTATTTTGTACAAGGTTTTACCAATACACTTAATGTACATTGTCAATGATGTCTGTTTATGAGTGTTGTTTGTTATCCACCTCAAAATCAATCAATGGTTTCGGAATGACTGCCATGTTCTACATGGTGTTTCATCGGTTATATCTTGTTTTTCGATTAGTTTCTAAGGTAATTGGAAATATTGCATGTTATGAAGAACTTTTTTAATTCGTAGCTGTCAGTGACACGGTTTTTGTCAACATTCGGTGTACATATAATATTACACAGGTTATCATCTGAATTATAATTTACCCAATAAATGCGTAAAAACTATATTTCCACGTAAGCCGTAAACCCTGATTTCTTATCTTCTCTTTACCGATTTACTTCCAGTTCGGCAAACATGAATTTTCTCGACGTAAATCATAAACACCTACATTATTGTACTCGAAATAATAATGATATAATAATAATAATAATAAAAATGATCAATCGAAACAGTGTTACGTCCTACTTTAGACTTTCAAAATTATTCGTTTAAATGCGTTCTCGTATCAGTCTGGTTCCAACAAACGATATTTAATAATAAATCATAATTTATCCTCGAATTATTCGGCAATTCTGTTGATTCGGCAATCGTCTTGGCACTTTGAAATACCTAAATAAACATCTAGTTGTTTACTATTTAAATGGGGCGTACATTTTTTTCACCGAGTAAGGATTATCATTGTTTCGCACACAAACGTTTGCATTCTTGAAATCGTTCACTTATTTGACCGTTCACATACCCAGCGAATATTTTGTTTCTATTATACTTTGAAGTAACAACTTTTGAACATTCCCAATATATTACACCCCCAAATTACCCGTTGTAATGTAAGTAGCACATGACGATTTAGCATCGTATCTACATGCCACGTTTGTAATAATGTAGTGTATTATCGTTCACACTCACAATGCAATTTTTATTTATTTATTTATTTTTTTTTTTTTTAATGTACGATCCACGAGACGTGATAAATGTGTGATAGGGAAACAACAAAAATACAAGGTGGTGTGATAAAAGTGAGCTTCTAAACACAGTAGGTACTTAAAATATACAAGCTTTGGACTCAATAACGATGCGTTTTATAAGTGAAAAATAAATTAAACGTTTTTTGGCTGTGAGATGTTATCAATTGAATATAAATATTGTTAATAATTAATATTATTTACCTATCAATCTATTTTCTTAAAGTCCATTAGTATTATGATAATCGTTTGTTTAAATATTATAAGTTTATGTAAAATCGAAGTCATTCAACGAAAGTCAAAACAATATCTCGAATAAAAATAAAAACATTTATAAGTTTCAACCAACTATGCTTTGTGTTTTTATTTATCAGTAGGTTAAATTTATTTTATGCATTACTGCATCACTACTGCATTACTGTATCAAACTCTTTTTTTTTAATTTCGACTTTTGTACTGAATTAAAAATAATATTGATAAATATCTACTTGAGGCGACTTTTTTAAGTACGTTTAACAGATATATAGGTATTATCATATAGGTACGCATATAGCGCCATATTATACCTATAATATATAGTGATGGCCAGTTAAAATATAATATCATATTTTTTTCATATGGTATGGATTAAGGTGAAGTTATGGCATCTGATAAAAAATACATATTTTTGATTATTATTTTCATAATATGCGTAGATTTTTTTCATGTTATAAGTTTTAAGTATTACATGTTAATAGTGGAATGTTATGTGTTTTTATAGGTAGTTCTATTATACAATAATAGCCAATATCCCATATTTGTTAAGCTCATTTCGAATTTTCTACTGTTATTTCTTTTAATTAAAAACCGAGTTACACATTTTTGCACGTCTAAAATATAGTTGATACTTATTGTATAAATTATTTTCTGCGAATCTTAGTTAATTTATATATGTTTTAATTAAAATTTTTAGTTCATTTCGTTCGTTAAAGTACAAGTAGATAATATATTATATACAAAGATCGTATAGGTATTAAACATAAATGATACCATTTTAAAGTTCTTTTTATACAGAAAGTCATATTTTTTTCAGCAAAAAACAATAAAAAATCAAATCTACGATGACTTTTGACAACAATAGATTTATTAATAATCTCATTAAGTTTCTCAATGTTCTCTATATTATGTTCAGTCGAGCTTTTCTTTTCACAAAGCTTCTTTGGACGTTATAGGGTTTTTCATTCGGTTCTTGTCTATTGGCGTATTATTTATTACGTCCATTGTTTTTATAATTAAATATTAAGCCATTGTTGTTTAATTAACAAAACAAAATTGTATCAACTAAAATCCATAAACAATGTTTAAAAATTAATAATTTATAACTACAAAGTTAGAATATAGTTTCCTTACATATTTTTACAACTCAAGTACCTACATAAAATTCATCATAAAACTTTTTTTCGAAGTACATACCCACTTAAATCTTAAAATTAAACATTTACAATTTTCAACTTTTTATGAATTTATATTGACCTGAACAGCGCGACTTATACTAAATATTTGTATTTTAATTATATTTCCTGAATCAAACATGAAACGATTGAATATTCAATTTCTGGACATTTTTATATTGCAGATTAATTACAATATAATTTATACCACAAACATCATTCCCGTGTTTCTATAAAAAGGTTTATTAATTAAATTTATTCGTACTTAATTTATAATTATCAAACTCTGTCATTGAAGTGAAACAAATATATTATACTGAGAAGAGTATTTCAGATTTTATAATATCTACAAGACTACACAATTATTGTACACATTTTCATAAGAATCACTAAACTGCAACAGTAATAGAATGTTCTGATTTAATATTTATTAAACAATCCTATGTTTTTTTCTTATATTACAAGAAATAGTTATTACCTATTAATAATAACACAATTGTACCTAAAACAAAATTGTGGGCACTCGTAACATTGTCTACAAATTTATCTTTAATTACAAACTACATGTAATTTTACATGACAAATATTAAAGACTAAAGTATAACAATTTCACATTATTTTAACAAAAAGTTGTTTGGAGCTTCGCTACTATATGGTACTGTATTTTAATATACTGTATTTTTGCCTCCTTAATACATGATATACTCATACCACATATCTGTTTTACAGATTGAAGGTCTAACAATGTTCACCAACCTCCTCGTTGTTGTTTCTAGTATGTGTAATTTTCTAAAATATAAAACACAATTTGAGAGAATAGATAATATTTGATACTAAGGTTTGGAATTTTAAAATTTTAAATATTTATTTTTTTATATGTTTTGGTATTTATTCTTAATAACAAAACATATTATTTAAGTCTCTAATAATACGTTTTGTAAAATATGCGAGTCCGTATAACAAGGTATTTTAATTTATTTTCCAAAAAACTGTATAATAATATGCAAGATAATTATTTGTTCGTATCGTAATAGTTTTAATAGAAATTTAAATATTCATTCTTCAAAATGAGTATACGGATTTCAATCGGTAAAATTTTCAACATTAGTTTTTGTTCAAAGGACTATGGACTACGAGCATCAAATCGTCTGATTGTCGTCAATTAATTACCATTTTACTAGCAGATAACAACTCTGGCATTTATATAAGGAATTATTTATTTGTACGACCCATATAATGGAGAACAATGAAAACATCCAAACAATGTTAGGAATTCCTTTGGGCTTCCCGAAGTACTCAAAGTACCCGAGGATCATTTCCCGGAATGCTAGTATTAAATATCATCGGGTGGTTATCGCTAGTGGCGGAACAGGCACTGCAGATTTTAATTTTCATTGACCTTTTTTTATTTTACAACATAATAATTATAATATGTATATAATATCATTTCAGATACTCATCATAATAGTAGTATAAAATAAATATGCGACATAATAAGGATAACAGCAATAATAAACTATAAATGATCCTCTTAATATAAAGCCTTATTATGCGTGTTCTGGACGTAAAACTACATATGGGACCGAGACTTTAATCAATCAAACAACTTTATTCAATTTTATCTGAATCAATAATTTTATTTTGATGTTTTAAAATACTCCGCTGCGGGTGGATTGAAACCATAACTTATTTAAGAAAGGTTTTATTAGTATAATTTCATTATATTATAATCTATTATTAATAATTCTTAATAATAATATTATACTTATATATAATTTATCATAAATCAAATGTTTATGATATTATTATAGGTACTTGTTTTAATAATATTGTTCATAGTTATGGTCAGTATCTCTTTTATGTTTGTATTATTATTGATAATTTCGTTTTTACAATATAATATATTTTCATATAATTTGGTATTTAAAATATTAATATTATAATTTATAATAGGTACTTGGTATTCATAACTACTGACATTAACAAATATTTATTTTTACTAAAATATTAAATATAATTATTTTTATAATAACATATTAATATTATAATATTGACTCGTATTTTATTGTTTTTGTTTTATTATTTACGTATTGCTAGTAATTATTTTTATAGCTATTACAATCGCTTTATTACTATTTTTTAATTATAATAGGAAAAACATATGAAATGACTTAGTGTTATGAATAAATAAATCGGTATTGGCGCACTTGATCTTGACAATCGAGGAGAAACAATATGTTTAAAAACAAATAATAATAATAATAATTTTATAACTTTGAAACAGTATTTTTATTATTGATTATACTGTATGACTGTTATTAACAATAAGACAGACATGTGCGTATAATTAAAAAAATATTATTTCAAAAATAATTTCTATTACATTTTCAACACAGCCAGTCTTGTCGTTCTCGACAATATTAAATTTGTGCACGATGAATGCAGATATATCGCTATTGTTTTTTTGCGGCTGATCTAGAGATGGAAAAAAAGAGATGGTAATACTTAAAATATACGCCTTTAATACGCATAAATATAAACTAAATATTCGTATAATTTTGAAAAGTGATGAATGCATGCATACAAATGAAGATACTATTTGGTTCTAAAATATGGGAGACGTACAAGCTAACAAACGAGAGAAGTACGTGTGAAATACATGCGTCCAAGAATAGATTTCTGCGGTCGCCGTTCTCCGCAGAGACCTCGTGTAAAGTTAAGCGACTGCAGTATTAGACAATAAATTAACCGTTCCGTTATATAATTCGTTAAATTGTATCAGTTGTGTTTCGGCGCGAGTTCAATGCAGATAATACACACGTAAGCTGATGATTTTTGTACATGCCGTACAGTATTATAATACGGGCCGTCCAACCACCTGCACACCGAACAGTATTAGAACACTGTCAAACAATAGGCGCGTAAGTATACAAACGTCTTTTCATTGCCACCTAATCGCTAATATTCTCGAGGAATCTAAAATGTATAATATTATGATATCGTAGTTCGGTATCAAACAATATTGTTCGGAGGTCAGGACAGGTAGATACCACCGAAATTATTATTATTATTATTAACAAGGGTTAACTCGGCTGATAATCTCGTCTTTGTGTTATTGTTACGCATTATGCGCGACGGACAGGTAAAGTATACCGGTGGTTCTGTATACACGGAGTTTAAATTTATTGAAACGCTGCCACAAAGGATCATCGCGCTGGTAAACCGACGAGAAACATAAATATAAGTATATATACCTGTATAGAGACAGGAATTCACACGTAACACGTTCACAATTTGTGTCAAAATAGTAGATATTATTATAATAGAGACTAGTTACGCTTAATATTATATAACAATTAATAACGATAATACGACGAGTTAACCCTATAACAATCTATTGAATTGAAGAACTTTTTTTTTTGTTTATTTCGAATAATTTTATTTTTATAGTATTTTTAGAATCTATAAATGGGTTGTATTTTATTTTTCAACATAACGCAACAGTATGAATATTTGAAAAACATATAAAGTATAAGTACTTATACTTTTTTTCAGTTTATTTTTCATTCATAACGAAATTATAATGGTTCGAAAGTTTAGAAAGCCAAAAGATATTTAATTATTTTTTGAGACCACAAATCCCCATAAACCGCTTGGAAAATGTATACGTTAGTATCGTGAATAAATGAGAAAATTCGAACGATTCGCAGATTTAAATTTTTATATACCATTTAGTTTATTTATTTATTTTATTTTAATTCCATTATTATTAATACTATTATTATTATTATTATTATTATTATTATTATTATTACTATAAAATACAAAGTTGAAGTTGTCTCAAGTTGATTAAAATATCATTATTCACTCGACGGGATTTGAGAATTTTAAAAAGACGACCAGTAAACTACTTATTTGTTTTATTACGAAACTACGCACATTTCACAAACAATTTTTGGTTGATATATTTTTTTTCTTTAGTTTATTTAGTAATTTTTTGTGAATATCCAAATAATGAGAGCTGCCTATACAATTCGAGTCACGACTACTCTGGAAATAATTTTTTTTAATTCATTGTAGTCTTCAATATTGACCACGAGACACTATAATATTAAAAATTTGTTAGTGAAATGCTATTTATAAATTATATTTATTTATTTATTTTTAATCGAAGTACTTGGTATTAAGTGTTTATAATCGATAACAATTATTTGTTTTACTTTTATTATATTTGAATTCGTATCCACAACGGTTTAATGACGCGCGCCGTCGGCTTCGTTGCGTTTATTACAACAAAATAATAGTCAGAAGGTCTACGATAAAAAAATGATAAAGTTATTGACACACAATAATGAGCACACGTGTTAATTTTACATCATGATGTCTTACTATATTTTCATTTTTCTAATAATTAAAAACACTACTGTTTGCCACCCATTTTATATAGGAATATTATTTCAGTCATAATATATTACTATTAAAGAGCGAACAAAAAACATTAAAAAGTATAAAATTGTTTTTCAGCCCGTATGCCTACTTGGATACGACGGGCTTCGAACTCTGTTATAACATCACGTTTATGTTGCTACTATACGCAGCATATATCATTCATATAACATGCGTATGCCATTGTACGTCACTTCGACGTAATGAAAAACCACGTTTCCCTTTATTTTTGTCGACACCTGTTTTAGTACTTATGTGCATTTTGAAATTGTACAACGCTCCAGTTCACGTCTCGCGGTTTTTTTTTCAAAGCGAATAATTTCTATTGTCAAAACTATAAGCTTGAACGTATGTTTATTTCAATAACTCAAAACGTGTTTCGAGTTTCATGTTTCAAAATGGTTTAGTATTTTTTTCATGTTATAAGTATCGGTGCACATTAACGGTTTCAACTTTTTTTTTTGTCGTGTATTACGGTTTAAAAAACATCATACTCTCAGGTATCTTTTATTATAATAATATTGCTCTCGAAATTCATTTCGGTTTATTTTTTATGCTAAACAATATTATTATAACTGTTCAAATTCTAAAGTTTACTCAGTCGATAAACGATTTAAGGTTTCTAATGAATTGTAAAATTATCAATATTATAATATCATAATAATATTATTTGGCTTGAACGGAAAACACTATAAATCATTTGTAATTATAATTATGTTTATACAACGCATTGAATAACATAAGTAAACTAGTCAAAAACTATCTGAATTGCACATAAGTGATGAATAAATGCGTTGAACGTTGTGGTCTTATTCGTCGAATGATGATCAACCTTATCAATGTACCTACATGTCACATACACATAGTAATTTTTTATATAATTTCACTATCTGGATATCCATTTTATGAGATGAGTGATTTTACTATGAGGATGCGACATTCACCATACTTGAACATTTTTTTTTTTAGAATTTTTTTAATCTATAATTACAAGCTTTACGTCAAGAAACACGGAACTTTAATTTTTTACCGTAAAGTAATATTGTAATGTTATTAATATAAAAAATGGTAGGAATGCAAAAAGTTCGTTGTATAATACTTTTAAATGCTGTTTGCATTAATGTAGCTATTTTGCCTATACGATATGCCGTCAAGCATATTTGTCGGCTTGTCGCATTGACATAAAAATATTGATAATTATCATTAGTAAAATAAAAGACCATGTGTTTTTTATGTTTATTTTTATTTATCATTATTCATTAGACGTTTAATCAAATAATGATGAATCAAAATACATATAAATGTTTGATATTTTTAAAATAGTGTATAATATATGGGAATTTTATTTTATAATAAAATTATTAACATGGTATAGTGCAAATAAAACATAATAACTATTTGTAATCAATTTATTCCGCAATAATTTTAAATATTGATTCGTATTTTATTAATTTCTAAATAATTATAAGAAAATAATCCGAAATTAAGCGTGACCTAATATAATTACTATATTTTGTGTTTTAAGATTCTGATAAATGTATTCATTTTACAATGATAAGTTTTTTCTGTATTTATTATATTATAATATGAATTACAGTAAAAATTTGGTTTTCCTTTGTGGGTGGTCTCTGGTAGAAAATTGGACTTATTTTACACTTTATGGCTCAAAAATAAAAAAATAAATTTAGGTAAGCGCATATTTGTATACAAAAGCAATCTTTAACAAAATTAATACTGTTGTTATTGTGTAACTCTTAAATAAATAGTTTTAATTACTTTTCATCAAACTGTTATATTAACATTTAATGTTAATATATTATCTATACATGATAAAGTATTAAAAATATACTGAATTTCTTGATGTAATATAATGTATGAACATTTTACATTTTTTCAAATTTTTTTGTTATTTTTTTCCATAAATATTGATACAAAAATGTAATACAAGATTTTTTTGTTTATTGTTATTATAGTAATTTATATTTTTTTTTCAATAAGCATTTTATGTAAACATTTTGATAAAAACTGATAACATCATGAATATTTTTATAAGAAGATCAATTTTTATGACCAATACTTAAAACTTTAACAGGAAGTTTATCCAAAATAATTCATGTTCTATGATAATTTATTTTTTTTCTCTGTTTATCTATAGTTTATTTTCTTTAAACATAGTAAAATTACTCTAAAAATTAAAAATAACACTTTTAACTACATTTTAAGATATGTTTTTAAATCTAAAATTTGTGAGTTAAAGATTTTTTAATTAATATTACTATGAGCTATATGTTATATTATATACTATATAATTTATATATATATATATTTATATAATATATTATACATATATATCATTGAATGTATATATTATGTTTATGTATGTCACTGTAGGACATCATGTATGTTAGGTTATGCTCAGAATTTTAAGTTAACTTATTTTTAAGACTAAAAGTAAATAAGCTTAATATTTAACATACATCATTTAATCATTATCAGTTTTATTTTAGGTCAATTATGTTGTTCAGCACGTTCTGCAAATAAACTTTTCAATAATAAATTTAATTAAAGCCATATAATGAAAACTTTTAAAATCAACTGTAGTAATATTATTTATTTTGTTTTATTATACTCGTATTTCTGATTTTAGTTTCAAATATTTTAATTTACAGTGCAAATTTAAACTGGTAGTTTTATGTTGTACTTCTATTATTTTCTCTATTATTAAGTTACTAAATCCATACTATATTATAAATCATACAGATATGATTACTTACTAACCAAACCCATGTCTACAAAAAATTGGTAGCAAAAATAATTTTAAAAATAAATAAAAGTAATTTTGTAAAAAAAAATTGAATAAATAAAGTAATTACACTCATTTTTTAAAAATTTTATTAGTATTCAAAATATTTACCTAAAATATGTTATGTTTCATGTAAGTTTTAATTGGTAAAATAAACCCATAATGTTAATAAGCAACTCACTATTAATGCATTATACCTAGATTATAATACTATAATTTATATTTATATAATTAGATTTAGGTTCAATAAATTAGTTCAACTTACTAAATCGTAAAAATGATATAATATTGTTTAGTTGTATTATCACTCTTAATAATAAACGTGTTTTATAAATATAAAAAATATAATGTATTTCTTATACATATGTTATTCAGCTAAGTAAAATACTTTAATGTTTAATTAGAGTAAAAAAAAAAAAATATCTTGATTGATCTTTTGCTTTTAATTAGCGTTTAATTTCAAATTTACAGTTATTCTTAAATTATAGTTTAAAAAAATAAAATATATTAATTTGAAGTTTAATCACAATCTTAGCTATCTTCAAACGAGGTATATTTGATATTCGTTATTCTCTAAAACACAAAAAGATGTATACTATAATGATTTTAATTTTACCAAATAAGTGATAGATTCTAAAATTTAAAAAAATACATGGCTTTAATGATCCTCTTCTTTCATGGTTTGGATAAATTTTCTTCTTTATCATTCATTAATAATATTAATAAATCATAATATTATAATTATACTTAAAACTATTACTTTTCTTTGATGATGCTAACATTTTTTAAATTATTAAATCAACAAACGGTTATTTAGCATTTAATCAGACTTGGATTACTTATGTAATACGACTTTTAGATAATGGTTTGGAAGTTAATTTAAATAAAAAATATGGAATTACATTTTCGTGTGAAAAAATAAATTCTATTTTTAACTAAATTATATAGGTATTTTCTTTGATACTAAATTCAAATTCATTGACCATAATATATTATTATATAGTATACAATTAAAATTAAAGCATTATCAAAACTATGATTTTTTTAAATGTTTAAAATGCTGTTTTTTAGGATTTATATGAAATCTTTATTTCTTTTTAGTTTGATCCTAATTTATATGATATGCTACCTCTTCCCTACTGTTCTAATTCTGCAAACTTATCAAATTCATAAATTTAACCAAATTACTTACGGTTCCTTACTTTTAAATTTAAAACAAAAATACAGAATCATACTGATTATTAAGGAGCTTTAGAGTTTTTTTTTCTATTTTACTTCCCTGAAAATATAGGAAATATATAAATTTCTATATTTAAATAACTCAGTTATGATATACATTTTAGCCGTTTATAAGATAATTTAAGTTTAAAATCAAACAGAAAAAATACTATAATAATAATTTATTTTTTTTTTAAATTTACATCCTAGTTATTTATTTTAGAATAAAAATCGACATAGAGTCGATTGGTAAATGTGTACACATAATAGTAATAAACAAAGCATCAGTTAATATAAGATACATAAGATACATCTAATATAATATTATAATATTTAATAAAAAAAATAAAAAAAAATAAAAAAAGATACGAATTTAAAGTTTAAACATATTAAATAAAATAGATTAAAACAGATGGATATAGATATTATTTTAAATTAAATATTTTTTAAAAAATATTTCATAACATTGATAAAGTGGAAAAATAAACCATATTTCTTTATTTTATTTAATCAACTCGTCAAAAATTAAACTAAAACTGTTAAGTAATTCTGCTAATTTAGATATACTGGAATATTAATGATATTAAACAAATATGTGGTTTTATTTAATTTTATAATGTTACCAAATGATGTATTGTGCATTATTATATCATTCATAGTACTTTGTTGAGTAGTTATATACATATTTATTTTATATTAACATACCTACCTATGTACATATTTTATTCTTATACTTAATACACACATTCATTAATTTATATTGTACCTATCTACAACTGTTATATTTATATACAATATTTGTAAATAAATATCTTTTGTCGGTATATAAATAAATAAATATAATATATATTTACGTACACATTCACTTATTATATACGGACTGAAATAGATAACCTTGTAGTTTTCACACAAAGTGTAAATTGAATTCTTCTCCAATACATAATATGGCTATATGTTTACACCCGTTGAACACGATTTGTGCAAATACGACGAGACTTAAATAATTCAGAAAAATATTTGATATTTCAATTCCAGAAATATAGTGGAAGCGAAGACTTGTAAAGTATTCTATTAAAATATGTATATTCAAATACAAATGTTGAGTAGGTACTTAATTTATTTTTTTATGAATTTATGAATAAAAATATTTCTCGTGAATATGAAAATGTTTGTATACAATTAGAGGAAAGTTTAAAAAAAAATACTCAAGAAAAAATAAGATCATGAATGATTATATTTTCTGAAATAATTACTAAGTAAATATTAATAATTGGTATATAAAACGTGTTGGTTATTTAAGTTTATAACTCCACAGAATAACGATTGGCCATTAAAAATGTATATTTTTATTTGGATTTCATCGGAATACTTTTATTTAAATTTGTCAGAGTTGATGTAAAATAAAACATTTCTGTGATATTTTAAGATTAATATCCGATGATAAATACAAATTATTTTTTTGTTTGATAGAATAAATAACGCACGTGAATACAACAAAAATATATGTATATAAATTATTATTTTGATTAATAATAGGACAAATAAAAGTTGTTTTCAAGTCGATCAGAAAAACCTGAAAAACACATGGAAATATGATATAATACGATATTACATTGATTCATTCACATCACATAATATGTTTGGATGCATAATAAAGTCGACAGTGATTTGTCCATTTTTTTCTCTCCTAAAATAGTATAATATTAAAGTGTTTAACAATACTATTGTCCATTACGTTGATTTGGCTTTAATACTTTTCTATGTTACGAATTTTCTTTGATGTACTTTTGATATAATTTTTAATCATGTCCGTATTTTTAGTTGTGTTCAAGAACCTACATAACTCTAATTATTAAGGCCATTTCTTTCAAATCGTAATATTAATATAATTCTTGTAACTATGCACAAAGTGCAATATATTATTACGAATATACTTAGGTATATTAAAACTACAGAAACGCTCTGATTATATTTATAATTACTTTTCGTCCCGGGAAAAATATTATATTAATCATTTTACTGCAGTGCACCAACTAATTAATATTTTCCCTTTAATCTATGCACCATTTTATGGTCTCATGTTCTTTGTTCGGTTGTAATTATTATTATCAATGTGAGTCCGGCGAAAACCAGACATAGAACATAATATAGTTCATGTCCTTATTACTACTGAAGCACTATGTAGTAGAACTCAGAGGATTTTTTTACAATTTTATGTTTAAACGATTCTAAATACTGAACTGGACAGACTCTTAAGTCTGCATTCGTTCATTATTATTATGCTCCAAACGATGAGTGATGGCGTATTTCACGTACACATAAAGTTACACGAACTGCAGTTGTATTTAAAGACTGTTGTGAAATTCGTTTCGGTGACCGCTCTGTTTTAAGTTTTCGTTATAACACTTTAACGTGGCTAAGTTCAGTAAGTTGTATACAATGTATTATACTATATGAGTGCAATACAATACCTATGTATAAGAAACATAGATATATTATATATAAATGCTATCGCGCACCGATCGCCAAAGCGCCTGACCAAGTTTTTACATTTATCATAATATTTTTACGCATAAATTAAATCGTACACTTGTGATTCGGTAAATGGTATTATATTGTTTCGTTGATGAATTCCATAATAAATTATATCTTATTCTTATGAAATTTGTAAATGGCTTATTTATAATTAGATTAAACCGACTTTACAGTGGATTCAGTTTTAATTACTTTTTCCGAATGACAAGGAGTAATGAACAAAAGCTCATTTTTTTAATAACCGCACCGGAGGAGTAATAACGAATTAAAAACGTATCATAAATATTATATACAGTGTCGTGAAAATAATGACGATAACGGTTCACCGTCGTAATACCGACGTCAAATAGTCCTGTCGCTACACGCTAATATATTATATTATTATTGTAAGCTTCTTATTTTGTCAAATATACGCGTATACCGCCGATTGAAATGTATTATAATGTTTACAACTTAGCAATAACGTGCATACAAATTGAGTAGAATACTTCGTTATTATTGAAAAAAAAATGTATACGATTGTTATACTTATATAATAGGTAGTTGTATCCATTATAATATAACTACGACACTTGAGTGCGATTTAATGACATTATAAATTTGTGTGATCATTTTAATAGTATCGAATACCGTACATATACATTTCAAAATATCAATAGTATTTCTAAACTTTCGATAATTTAGTTCTAAATAATTTTACGGATATTTTACGTAATTGATTTTAATTGAACAATTTAGGTAAGTACCTAATGCGGAATACGTTGAGGAAACTGATGGTGGTCGATGGACAAAATCGATCGTTTATTTACATTAAAAATATGATCAACATTTTTGTATATTTTATTTTTACTTTACATTTTCAATACTGTAATAAATGCACCGAACATTGAATGTTTGAAAGTCGAAATATTCGCGTTGTTAATATTATTTTTATTTTGCATTTATCTTCAAAATAATAATAATAATACCGTTCTCTTCAAAATACGGTTCACGTTGATTTTATCAATCGAGTCATACATCAGCGTGTGCCTAAAAATGCTTGCAATTATGCCCGAAAATATTTTCGAAAAATATTTTAAGAAGAGCGCACTTCATACATCGACGACTTCGAGCAAAAATAAAAAAAAAAACTCTCCCTATTATCTAGGCCGGGTCGAGATCATACGCGAAGATCCGTGATAATTCCAACACCCTTTATAATATAATATATATATGACGTTTAAACTCACATGTGTGCGCGGATACGGATACAACACCTATGCATCGTATTTTATGCATATATAATATTGTGTTATTGCGCTGTACAATATAATCGCGGTAGTTATATACATTATACACAAACACGTCGCGTCGTGTCGGCTTTAGCGGATTAATGTGTAAACTTGTCAATGCTCGAACTCGTTTTGGCCGTCGTCGCCCGCGCCGTTGCCGGTGGATACCTATATTACTATTATTATTATTATTATTATTATTATTATTATTACTATTATAGGCGTTACAATACGGGACGTGTTCCGGCTGAACGTATCCTCTACCCACCTGCTACCTATGTGGTCGTTTGCGATACGTAATGGCCCCAATGTACACGTCACCGACAATGACTGTACAACTTGCTATGTATATATGTTGTGTGTGTGTGTGTGTGTGTATGTGTATGTATGTATATATTATACGGTGGTAGTATGATAATATCCGCGCCAAGACTATATTATACAATATACGCGCGTATAATGGCCGGGCTGAAACAAAAGGACATCAATCATATCACGAAATTTCGTCGAAGGTTGCCAGTGACGCTGCGAATGCGCGTGCGAGTGGTTGTCGAGACGCGGACACGGTCCAGCCATGTCCGGAATATTGATGAGCACCTCCGCCGAGTCGGTGGCGTTTTCGACGATACTCGTTCATCAACCCCCTACTCCCCGCGTAATATCTGAGGCGATTACTTGCTAAACGCATCATACATAAGTATATACACTTCGCCGTGTCGCTATCTTATTTTATAATTTACAATAATAGGAGAAAGACAGAAATTAATAACTATATATATGTGTGTGTGTAGTGTGTGTATCTAATTGATCATTCGGACATACAATAATAAAATTCCGTTTCAAGATTATTGCGAGCATGATAATATTGTAATAAAGGCATTGTGTAGTCAAGACTCAAGAAGGAAAATATAGAATAATACGGGTGTTGATCGACTAATCGGCTAACCGAAAATGTCTTGTAGTGTAGTTCGAAATGCACAGACGCGACAATTATATTCGAACGGAGACGTGTTAAAAAATGATCTATGAATTTAACTAAGATCAGTAAGATCGGTACTTGTCTAACTAAAACAAAACCATTTCATTATACATATAAATAACTATTTAGAAACAAATTAGGGGAATGTTGGTCGTCTGAGGAATGCGGACAAATATAATATTAGTTGGTAGTTTGCTACTTGAAATCGAGTTATTATTAAACAATTAAAAAATTGTTATAATTAAATTATTATTAAACAATTAAAAAATTGTTATAATTAAGTTATTATTAAACAATTAAAAAATTTGTTATAATTAAGTTATTATTAAACAATTAAAAAATTGTTATAATTAAGTTATTATTAAACAATTAAAAATTGTTATAATTAAGTTATTATTAAACAGTTAAAAAAATGTTATAATTTATTATGAAAGATATTTATTTTTAATATACAATCTATACATTATATCGTAAAGATTTGAATGGTTAAACATACTTTAATTCCATTTGAAATGAATTAAAAAAGTTTTAACATTTTCAAAGTTAAAATTTTAACTTACACTGATATTTTTTATATTTTTTAAACCCTGGTTGTTGAATGCATGACCTTCGAATGTTATAGAGAGTACACATCGTCGATAATAATTATTACCGATATTCCGCCCTTCGGAGAATCGTGATATAGGGGCCATATTGGAGTGAAATTTCGTTTACCGAACTATCCTTTGCCTACGCCCCTACGATGTTTTCTCTCACACAATGGCCAAACGTAGTACAGTTTGGAATGTTGATGGGTATGTGTGGATTGATCAGTGAGTAAGGGCTGACAAACGAACATAATCACACACAGTTATATATAATATATGCCTATATATGACTATATAAATATAATATATTTGCATAAAACGATTGTGGGCAGCTTTATTTTAGTTTATTTTTTTCAACCATCATAAAAATTAATAGACTTTACATTACTGCGCTTTATTTTATGCAGGAAAAAATTAATTCAATCGATAATGATGAAAATCAAATATAAAACGATTAATTCCAGTAAATTACACTGTATATGCAAAACTATAAATATAGTAAAATATTTAAAAATAATTCATCAAACTAGCATGTGAATAAAAAAAAAAAATATTGCAAAGCAATTGCAAAATTTACATATTCATAATCCATTTGTGCATTGGAAAATCGTAAATGATTACTATATAACATCAATTTATTATAACATGTACAAGAAAAAATAATATTATATACACATATATTATATATATATATATATACGAGTACATAATATGCTGGAAATCATCTACAAAATGACTAAACAGTAGACATGATTTATCATATAAATAATATAAACTATAACTTTTAAAAGTTTTTGTGTGATCTAAAAATAATTTTTTTATTGTATTAGACTTAAAAAGGTAAAAAACAAAAAAAAAAAAGCTCCGTACACATACAATAAGCATTTTGCATTAAATCACATGTACTAAATAAACTATAATATTATGTATAACTATTTGATATCAATACGATTTGTTTGTATGGACATTAATTTCCAAGTCACAGTGGTTTAAGCAGTTATAAAAATAAAATAAAATAATTTTTATTGCTTAAGACGTCGCCACTCTATCATTCCACACCTAACCAAAGTTTTTCCTTGTTACAACCATGTCCTCGGAGATATCAGCAACCAAAGTATTTTAATTTTATTAACCGCGATATAACTGTGACGATAATTTATAATAATATTATTTATGTGGGATTCTGAATAGTTACCGTTTATCATTATAGTAAACAAGAATTTCTTATTTTCATCTGAAACAATTTCACCATTATAATTTCACTCCAATCGACTATTCCACGAAAATGAGTATCAACATTATCAAAATAAAACCTTCAATACGATGGAATACAGTATTCGAGATAAATATCTAACAACTAAATTTGTTATTTATTGAAAATCTGATTAATTTGTACGTAATTCATATTTTATAGATACTATCAAGTTATTTAATTTGATTAATAACAAACATAACAGAAAACATTTCGATGATTAGTATCATTATTTCTATGTATAAATTGACTTTACTGATTCAATACATAAAATATAATTACCATATTATAAAAATACAAATTTGTACTCAAACCGAAAACATGATAACAGATCATGTTTATGAGTTTGTGTGTTTTATAATTTATTCAATGTTTTTTGTAAAAATAAATATTTGTATACGTTTAACCAAAACATTTTAGTATGAAAACAAAATATGGTATCGTTATATATTATATATATAATTAAAACGATGAAAAAACAATTAAATAAACAGGCAACTCAGATATCCTATTATAAATAATTTGAAGCTATATATAATTGATTGAATGACTTATTATATTCAGTGGTGAATCCAAGATTTTTTTTTTAAGGGGGGAGTTAAAATTGTTCATATTATTATTCATATCATATAATATTGTAAACACAATATTTAGAATTTGACTTTAGGTCTTACATACATAATTTAACTGTCAAGTGGGCGTGGGCCACTCTGATCCCCTGAAGTCCTCATTGAATCCACCATTTCAAGCATACCAGGATAATAATATGGCTTGTTAAACTATGATAGGAACATTTAGGCATCTACATCATTTTTATTTAAACGATTTGTAATATCTTATTAATCTTATTAATAATATCATAATAATATAAATTTATTTGAATAGTTAATATTGATCTCAAATAAAATACACGAGTATATTATTATAATTAAACATACACGCATAATTAGTGACATAAATATTTGTCAAATTATTTTTTGGTATGGTCTTTTTCATATCGGTAAGGTTAGTTATAAATTATTATTTATAAATATGAATTTAAAAACTATACAAGATTCAATTACTATCTATAAGAAAATATGAAATATATACACATTTTTAGTTCATGCTACTCCAAAATAAAAAAAAATGTAGATAACTGACTGGCTCGAGGACTAAAAATTAGGAAATTTAAATGTATCTCATAATATTATAATAATATTTGTGCACAGTGATTTTTTTATCATATCAATATAATTGAATATTCATATTCGTTGTGAATTTTTTTTTTGTTTGTTTTATGTATATTTTTTTCGATAAATTCATTTTTCCAAATAGCCAATCATATTTATTTTATTTTCAAATAAAATTTTTTTTTCAATGTTTATGCACATCACATAATATACAATATATTTAGATAAATAGTTCTTCATTAATTTATCATATTATTAATAATAGTTCAAAAGTTCATCGACGTTTGGGATGACGAGAAAACTATTTTAACTCATCAAACCATTTCTATAATCTTTAAGCAACTATAATATTATATACGTATCATAGATATACTGTAATAAACTAAAAGTTTAACAATTTAATATATTTTGTGAATAAAGATATCTAGAAACAAATTCAGAATATTATAAATAGAGAATACGAATCACCAAATATACCAATAAAACCTAAACAGTAATATAGAGTAATTATAATTTAAACCAGAATAATAAATATTTACAAAAACTGATTTCATAATTAATACCATAGGCTTGATTTGTAAGAAAAAAACTGATCAAA
Source organism: Schizaphis graminum (assembly GCA_020882235.1). NCBI lineage: Eukaryota > Metazoa > Arthropoda > Insecta > Hemiptera > Aphididae > Schizaphis > Schizaphis graminum. The sequence continues at coordinate 56,040,523 of CM037032.1, forward strand.
GCAACAATAATAAGAAGAAGAACAAGGAATAAAAAATATCGTTTAAATATGATCATAATAATAAAAATAATAATAATTACAGGAGTTTTACATAGCTAATATTTAAATACGCCGTTACTTTTACGTTTATATTTGCAACAACTGTTGTTGAATAATCGGGAATCATTAGGGCATGTTGTATTTATAGAAATTTCGCATTTCTGGACTACCTACTGTAAATTGCCCGCACCTCCTGCCACCGTCGCCATCGTCGCCATCGTCGTCATCGTCGTCGTCCTCATAACGCACAAAACGGTGCATAAAAAACATCGTTTACTTTACTCGCTGCAGCTTATTGTTGTACTCATTACTTTCTGTATACTTATTATGCGACGTCCCTCTGGTGCCCGATTTCACCCACCTTTCGTAAAATAAAGTACGTATAGCCGGAGGCTCGACAGTGCACATATTATATTTGTATACGGAACGATTCTTTTATAGTTGAACGCTTATTTTCTTAAAAAACGATTTTTTTAAATATTTTTTCTTGAATAATTCTAAGTAATTATTATAAAAAAAAAAAAAAAAATGATATTTTAACTATTATAATTATTATATTATTTGTGTAAGCTTTTTACTTTTTTTTTTAATGTCAGCTTATTAATTACCAATATTTTGAATTTAATATTTCAAAATATTAAAACTGTTGTAAAATTTAAATTAATTATTTGATGTCATAACTAATTGAGTAGGTACTCATTTAAAATTCAATTTTATATTCTGAACGTAGTGATGAATGTATTGGTTTTACAATGATGTGTGTTTTTTTTGTGTATGTCATCATGTTTTGGAGTAGTAATAATGCTCCGATTTTTGACTTCAGCTCCTCTTTGAATAGGAAAATTCATATTGTAGGTACTTTGGGTGGTCAAAAGTAAGCATTTTCCAACAGTTTTCAAAAAAATTGAGAAAAACAAAAAAAAAGTGACAGAAAATCGGCAATTTTACGAAAAACCACATTTCGACAAAATCGATTTTTTGATTTTGCTGTAACTCAAAAACGAATTATTATAAATACTTGAAATTTATAAATTATATTATGGTTATCTATTTACGGTTAAATATTAAAAATATTTTGACTTTTTTTAAGCTACTTATAGACAATTGAAATTTTCGACTTTTCTAAGTTTTTTTTCTTCAAATGCCGATAAAAAAAATTTGGCTATCCAAAACATCTTTAAAATTTATTAGAAGGTTTATTATAAATTGTACTTATCGTAGTAAAAAAAAAAAAAAATCAAAAATCGTTTGTCACAATTTTTTTTTCTAAGCATTTAAAGTTTAAATGTTTACGAAATATATCAAAATTTAAATTAAATTGCATACGCTTATAATGCGTATGTTGGCCAAATATTTTTTTTATTATATAAACAGATATTATAAAGTAACTATAGTAACTACACTATTTGTTTCAAAATAGAATATATGACAATATTTAAATATAATATATCGTAGACTGGCTAGACTGACAAATCATCTTCGTTCAGAATCGTTTTTCGTATACAATGATACCCTATCATTGCATTCAAATTTAACCTTCCATAGTCTGAGGTCCACTCCACCCCCTAATGTACAGCAGAGCGATACCCACTTACCCACTTGTTATAGATTGACATTTGTCTCAAACATTGTATGTTTGCCATCTCTTGAAAAATATATCAATAAAAAATAGTTAAAATTAATGATTTTTTTTTTTTTTAATAAATACGTTGTTTTGTAATTACTTCAAGTTATGTAAAAAGCATATTTCCAAATACAAAACTTTTCGGGAATCGTCTTGTTTAATATAAATATATATATGCATGGAGTACCGAGTAATTCGTCGTTGTCCCAATAAATACGGCCCTAGAGACTGTATGGAATACGCGTGACAACTAAGTTTTATCGAATACTTTGTAATATTTATATATATTATATTCTCGTACATTATACATAGATACCTCGACGGTTGTTTCAGATCGCACTTGAATAAGTATAATATTTTGTATCATAATTTAAAATGCGCAGTCAATAAAAAAGTTCAGTTTTCGAAGTTCAGTCATTACTCAGTAATCACTGTAAGAGTTGTTTAACCATTTTTGAGTAAAAATTATTTATTATTTCAGGTGAATATTTATCAAGAAATAACATAACTCGCATGAGTTATTTAACCATGTTATCCTTTAATCATGTCATTAATGAGATTCTGATTTTTGTTAATTATATACTTAAAGAACATAATAAAAAAATATATAATAATAATATATATATATATATTATCATTAGATAAGTTAAGTATAAATACAAACAAATAGTAATACAAATTTATTTATTTTTCAAACAAAAACCCCATTTTTTAGTTTAAACTGTAATATATATTTGTATAGATTTTAATGTATTTAAATCCAAATATGAACCAATGTTTTATAAATGTTTATAGAAACGTTATAATAGTTCGTGTCGTTCACGAAATTTTTTATATATACATATTTATTATATTAATGTGAAAAATTGAAATATTTGATACGCATGTTATCTAAAACTAATCATCGGTTTATCTTGATTTTTTTTTTTAATGAAAGAGTACATCGTGGAAAAGAATTAAACTTATTTCTTATTCTATTAGTAAATGAAAAATCAAATTATTATTTTTTTAAATAATTAGCTAATACTCGCATTTTTTTCATCCATGTTAGATTTATTATTATAAATTAGTATTTTTGTGAATAGTTGATGTGATATAATTGAATAAAACTTTTTCGTTGTTTTTGATTGAAATTATTGAAACTTTATTAGTTGTCGGTTTTTGGTCTAGAAATAAAATGGAAATCAAATTTGGTTCGTTCAACAAAAAAAAAAATAATAATAATATTTTTAAAAAAATGCTGCGGTTGGCACAAGCAGCACTGGGCAGGACAGCTATGTTAAGTTAGTATGTCGGAAATATCATCTATACACCAAATCAGAAAACCAAAAATATTGTTTATCCACACGCATTACATAAAATATTAGCATTAGACAACCAGATTTAATACGGACGTACTTTGTACGGGCAACAAAGTGCACGGGAATAGCTATCACCGAATAGCTATAATAGTATTATATAATATTTATGAATATTAATATATTATTTTTATTAACATTATAATTTTTACAATTTATCTTAGCAGAATACTACATCAATGTTATATTTTACGTAAGTACAAATATAGCTTTTATATATTTGTGTTATTATAATGGACTATTATTATTCTCAATTCACATTAAATTTAATAACACAAAAACTACCGTTAGTAATTTGATTTAGGCATTTTATGAAAAATAAAAATAAATTAGTATATGCCTTACAGTCAACAATAAACAACAATGGTCTTCATTTGAAAAAAAAAAATCATAAGTAATTATTTAAAATACTTATATAAAAATTCCAAAAACAAGAATTTAAATAAACGCACGATTAAAGGATAAAATAAGGTAAACACATTTAGTGAATCAACATGAAAAATAAAAACATGGAAAACTTATTACACTTGTTCTTCATTTATTAATGCAATAAATTATGTAAATTTTACTGAACGACAAAAGTTGGGATTCTACAGTTTCTGATATTTTTTTTTCGTTTTTTTACATGTACACATCTGATAAATGTATAATTTGTTGTGATATTTTAAGAAGACTATTAAACATATTGCATTCAGTGGAAACTGGTGAGAGAGTTGATATTAAATAAAAATACTTGCAACTATAATAATTGTTTCAAGTTTACTATATCTCTTCGATGGTATTATACATTGTACAGGTAAGTATATTGTTTTAATGTTAAGCACACGTGGTTCCTTACGTTACGCAGAAGTATTTTTAGACTTGTACCATAGGTCTTAAAATAAAATCAAGTTCTAGATATTTTTTCAAATAATTGTGAAATATTAAGAGTGATATACATAATTGATAATAGCATTAATAATTGTATTATGTTTTTTCCTATTATTATTTTTATAACAATCATAATACAAAACATATTAATATTAAATATTCGTATATACAATATATCGTAAAATACACGTCATTAGTCTTACGACAACGTACATAATATTATATTTAAATAACTAAAATATTGCTATACAAAAAATATACGATATACAATACGATTACTATGCACACAGCATATATAACAATATAATAAACTTGTGTAGTCAATTATTAATACCAATTAGTGATATTTTATTTGTGAACATTAAGCAGTAAAAAATAAATGTAGTAACTTAATAAATTTTAACGAGAGCTAAGTGGTAAAGATTTAATTTATTAGTTTGTCAAGATATTTAATTACATAATATATGCAACTTAGAACAAGAAACTACGGTTACACAGTTATAACGCTAAAATACTGTACACGCTATACATACTAGTTTAGTACTTGTAGGAAGTTATTAAGATCATTAGTAAAACATAAGAAATGTGATTGCATATTCAGCCTCGGTGTTCTCTAATTGAATCGAAAAACACAATATAATTAATTCAGGCCACTGCAGTGACCATATATTACAAGAGGATCATCTATAATGAACCACATTCGAGTAAAAACTAAATACTATAATATCACGATCTCTTTGAGACTATTATAATAATTATTGGTATTTTTCACAGCGTATTAGGTATTATTATTTTAGAAAAAGTTTATTTATAATTATTTTTTAAAACTCGTCATGCACAAATATGTGTTCAATATAATTATAAAAAAAATATTAATTATTGATAAAATGATAATGAACTTAAATTGTAATACTGATAATAGTAGGCATTATATATTATTTCGAGATAAAATATATTTTTTTTTTATATATACAAAACATAAACATATCATACAAGTAAATGTCTATAATTCATAAATATTTTAACATTTGGAAATAATAATGTCCACAATATGAAAAAGTGAAATATATTGTAATTGCATACGTTTAATATGATATTAATAATTTTTGTTTTTGTTTTATGTACGCTTTTCAAAGAATTAATTACTCACAAATAATATTATGTAGCTATGTAGCTAAAAAATTACAATTTTATATGTAATTTTTACTTATACGCATTTAAGCATCCTATAGGTAAAAGTTGATTTACATATTATTTATTTATTTTATAATTATTGTCATATATTTTACACTATTCCTATAGAGTTTTTTTATAAATCAGTCTGTCAACACTGTCGCATAATAAACTTAATTTTCAACACACAAGAAAGGTTCTTATACGAAAAATTTAGAGTATATTATATAATATATAGTTATATATATTATATATATATATAATTATATAGAGTATATTTCCATTATACTAAGTTTCATAATCTAGATTCTAGAACCACTATCAACTTATATTATTTTGATTAAGAAACAAAAGAATGCAGGGTAATGAAGTTTATTGTTAGAAATACTTCTGATATTTTATTGTGGTATTCTAAATTGTTTTTTTGCTGATCTTATTGAATCCATTTCCACGTCGGCGACTAAAAATACATTAACGAATAACGATACACATCATATACGTGTAGGCACATCAAACACAAATGAGAAACAGAACAATAACAATACACTACTACTTTTACATTTTATCCATCAAAAAAATTATTTAATTTAATTTTTCGATACCATCGTCATCCAAAAATATCTTTAGTAATCTCGAAATACGAGGAAGGTTTTAAAAACCTAAAACACACAATACATACGAGTAGAGTTTTTATATAGTTTTCATAAAACGATATTTAACTTATTCTGGGAATAGCGTTTTGATCACTTATTCAACTTCAGTGGAATTTGAATTGTTTAAAATCATAAAAAAAATATAAAATCCTCGAATCCCCAACATTTATCGGGTCATTCATTCAAAAGTTATATTGTTAGTTCATCCATACATTTTAGATAATTTCAGATATATTGGAAGAGCTTATTAAAAACACACCCAGAAAATAAAGTCAATTTAACAAATTTCCAAGTAAAAGGTATTATTTGCATGTATGTATATTATGAACACTTCACAAATCACGTAATTCAAACGAAAAATCCAAGTATATTCTTAGATACATAAATAATTGCGATTTTTTAAATAAAGACCAAAAATATTAATACTTTTATTTAAACTATAGAAAATAAAATACATGAAAAAATATTTGTGCATTCAACAAACTGTAAATTTAATCAATTAATGATAATTATACTTTTTAATATTTTAATCATTGAATATTCTATATAATAAAGAATTTACAATATTTTACACTTATATTGTTTATAGTATGCAGAAGAATACAATTCCAATAATGTAAAATAACTCTCTTATTTTTATTTTTTTTTTTTTAATATTATGGTTATTTATAATTTGAAATATTAGAATGAAATTGTTTACTTAGAACGCATTAAAATAATAAAGGTTCGTATTCGTGTAATAATATAAGCATTTTATTAATAGAAATAATGTATTAAAATTTTTGAATTTATAAGAAAATTAAATTAAAAATGATCAAAAATTTCAAAAAACTGTATATAACATTACATAGATCTACATAAAAATATCACAGTTTATTTAAAATTAAAATAATTTTTCAGTCAAAAATACATGTACTATATATAGCAAAAAAACAATAAATGTGTCACGCCCATGATTTTTTCATGAATTTTATAAAGACTAAGTATCATTCTAATAATATTAATTTCATATTGTCTATTGTTTCAATACTATGCATTGTTTCCACAGTAAAAGTTATTAAACATTTTAATTTCATATAAGGGAGAAGTATTTTTATTTTTTGGCTCATTTTAACCCTGTTTGTAAAAATGCTTTATTATTAATTTATTTATCGGGATTTTGTTCAAGAATCGGCTAGATACTCTTATGTTTTGGCTCGTTTATTTATACACTACATAGTTGCATGATTCCGTATACCTTAAGCGAATAAACGGGTAGAGTTCTAAACATATTATTTTATACTGATATATATAATATAATATCATAACAATTATTTTCATTGTTTAATGCTCTGAAAGTAAGCATTTTTGGTATTTGGTCTTAGCTAAATATGTTGAATCATTGGTACACCTATATTGATAACACGCATAACGCCGACACCGGCTTTATCGCGTGGAGTAATATCATTATGCGATTGGTGAAAATAACGTTTATTTATTATTTTTTCCCCCTATTGCCGAGAATACCGAAACAACAATAAAAAGAACCATCCAATTTCGATAACCGAACCATAAAAATTCACCAACAATAGAATTAATTGGTTTAACTTTATGACAAACAATGCGTACCTATATCATCAAATAATTTGCTTTCTCGTAAAACTGTACTGTTTTATTCATTAATATTTTAGACATCATTATTATTGCTTGATACCATGGGGTGAGTATAAATCATTTAATATTTGATCAGTGGTTATCAAAATTAGTTAAATTAGTAATTTAGTTAATACATATTATTGTGTATTATGATACCAAATAGATTTTTGTTTTTATTTGTTTAAAAAACACACAAGCTTGATAACGTATTATTTACACTTAACTGCGGATGATATTAACAATAAAATACATAGAATACCATGTAGGAATGGCACTGGAAAAAAATGTTCGTATACTATTTATTATAAATACAGTGTATATAGTTAGATCAATAAATACTTTGGATTATAACACGTTCGGACTGCATTTGTGTGAATAAAGTTTTTCCATAAAATATATTGTCTGAATACTTCTAAATTGTAAAAACGAACTTTTAAAGAATTTAAAAAGTTTTTATAAAACGCAGTATCTTAGGAAACTGCGGTATTTGAGTAAAAAAAAAAAAAAAACAAAATGTATGCATGTATATTGTATAATCTATACACACGCACAAGTAAACAAGTATATTCTGGAAAAATAGTTACATGTAACCATATTTTATTTGTATAATACAAACTGTCGAAAATTTTGTTTTTTATCAGAGAATAAAATAGTATTACTTTATCGTGTCCAGTAACTCAATATACTATATACTATATACATATACTATATAACATATATAATGTATTTTATACTTTCTACTGAATTTTAATTTAAATAAAGATCAATTAATCAAACTGTTGGAATATATATATATGTATGTATCATTTACTATGTATGCTATTTGCAAAATTATTTATCCGTTATTTGAGATTTGTGTATTTCACCATTTATATTTTAAACGATAAAAGGTTGATTTATGTATTTAGTCATGTATTATGTCCAATAAACTAATTTAAATTAATATTATAATATAGTCACTATTTTATTCGGTATTTTTTAGAAATAAATAAGAAAAAAAAAACTATTTTTCGCTAAACTTTGAAATATATCCAGAACCACTATACGAAAAGTGATCCAATATTCTACTTAAAATGTTACCGCCAAAAAACGACACCTTGTGTGTTCTTTCTATATCACTTCAAAGATTGCACGCCTGCAGACATTTAGTTGTAGAAAAGTATATACACTTAGCTTAGCTATATATATATATATACCTATTATATAAATAATATATTAAAATGGGATAAGCAAATACTTTAAACCTGCTACTGCGTAAGTCTAAAAAGAAAATACTTTTAAAACTCAAAATTTGAATCACATCGACTGCCGTTGGAATCACTATTTACATAACTTACGAGGAGAAAGTATATCTCACCACCAAACATAACAATATATAAATTACAATATAATGTTTAAAGTTTATTATTTGAAAAACTTGTGTTATTCTCGCTATTGAATTTTTTCAAACCTCCTTGACAATGGACGTAATTATAATAATATAATCGTTTATTATATTCTACAGAACTAAAACTTCATATATATTAAATACATTAAATCTTTTTTAATTACATCTTAAGTTATCCCTACACGTAGTTATCGGTTGTTACTAAATGGGCTCATACATATAATAATATGTATATGTACATTTTAAACAGACTTATAATCGATATTGACGTCACAATATACAATCTCAGGTTTATATCATTAAAGTTGTTTCGTCTTACGAAAGTATAAAGTACATATAGGTAGTATATAATAAATATATTGTTGTACGAGCTCCATAACTCGATAAATAGAATAACTTTTCATTTTCATTTGCCAACATGGTGGAAGTAAAATACGGCTTTTGTTTTTAACTCCAATTCGGACCGTATACTATGAAATTAGGATTACGGGATCTAACAGATATAATAGCAATCATCGAGAAAGGAAACACGTGTTTCCTTCCAAATTGCACGAGTGTTCAGATACAACTGCCGGTATGCGGGTGCTTCAGCGTTCGATCCTATAAGAGAATACCTCTTTCTAAATATGTTTTTAGAACGAAACTCTAATGGATAGTATGTTAAGAGGTATTATATATATGTATTTTTTTTTTATTACTCAACAACGAGATTTCAAGTTTCACTGCTAATAATTTATTATAGAGTGCATTTTGAACTCGAAGAAAATAGTGGCAACGGGTGACATTTTCGTAACGTTATTACGCGAGAAAATTACTACCAAGGTAAAATTCCTTTTAAGCGAGTGGCTGCTTTGTAATTTCGTTAGTTATTGAATTATGTACGTTCTTAGGTGTCTCTCACAACCGTGACTTTTTATTATAATAATTATACACGAATGTGAACATGTTATATTATAATATATGAGATATAACTTTTTTTTTGTATAAAGAATAAAAATCGATTTGTTACGATGATACGTAACTTATGTAGCCAAAAAGTTAGTATTTTGTGGAATAAAACGTAATATTGTTTTTCAATCTTTGACGGCGAATATAGATTATGGGTGTAGTATATTATAATATATTGTAATCTATGGTATCGGTTAATTTAATAAGTAGTTGAGAACTTCAACACGAGAATTATAATTTGTAAAGTACCAATTTGCAAAATTGCTTTTTTAATGGAATTGTTAAGCATTTCTTTCGAATAATATTTAAAGACGCTCAACACAATGTAACTTGACTAACTCCTGCATCTCTCTAATTGTATTAAGTACAGGTAAACAATTAAAATATCAAACCTGGCAAGCTGCACGTTTTATGTTACTTGTGTGTATATACGTGTATTCGTTTGACAGGTTTCTTTGTTTCTTAGCTATACCTATATTTTAATTCTATATTTTTTATAAAATTTGTTGATTTAAAAAATATTTTTTAAAGTGCACACAATCGGTTAAAGTGTTTGACCGACATAAAATAAATAAAAATATTTAATACCAGTTTGTATAGTGTTTCCTATCGGATCTCGGTACGTAGTTTTCCGTTTCAACCATTATACTTATAGTCGGTCAATAACAAAAAACCCTCCCGGTGCTTATTCTATTGCTTATGTTATAGAATATAGTTTTACGTAGAAAAGCAATGAGTTAAGTCTAGCAAAGGCAAATTTGGTTTTCGTAACTATAGTCCGTTTATCAGTCGAATAATCGTATAAGAATCGGAATTTACTTTTTATCATGATTTTTCTAATTTGTTAAAAGGAAATTTGCAATGTTTACAATTAATTTATGATTTCTGATTATGGAGGCTTTTGTTGCACATGACAGTGGAAACCGTATATTTTGTCCAATGTACAATAATCGTTCGGCATGTAAAAAATATTTTATATTTTAGTATAACCAATATTTACTTTAGCCCTGGGGGTGGGGATTAGAATTCACCCTCAGTAGTCCATGCCCGTCGTAAGAGGCGACCAAAATGGATCTAGAAGAGGGCAGCAGCTCTTCTAGTATCAAGTAATAATGGATGCTATTGCGATGTGGAAGGCAGGGGAAACCACTACATTATCATCCCTAGTGTTAAACATTAAATGTTCACAATATTTCATGGTCTCAACAAATAAAACAAATATATCACATGGAAACGGATCTATCGGAGAGGCAGTTCCCAGCAGGGAGTCATATAAGGTGCTCCAGGTCGTCAACAAGCGAAATCCTTATAAAAAAATAGGAACATAGAATGCCAGAACAATGCTACAAACAGAAAAACTAAAAAATGTAAAAATTGAAATGAATAGACAAAATATAGAAATATTAGGTTTAAGTGAAACAAGATGAGGTGGAAATGGTGATTTTACATCAGATCAGTACAGAATAATACACTCAGGAAAACAAAAAGGAAAAGCCGGAGTAGCAGTGGTATTAAACAGTAAATGGCACAATCAGTTATCGGACATGCTACAACTTCTGACAGATTAATAATGGTGAAACTAAGATCATACCCAAATTACACGATAATATTACAAGTATATATGCCTACATCAAATGACGATATAGGAGAAGTTGAAAAAGTTTACGAAGGTATAGAAGAACTTTTAAAACTAACAAAACAGAAGGATAATCTCATCATAATGGGCGATTTTAATGCAGTCGTTGGTGAAAGATTAGATAGAAAAGAAGTTGGAAAATATGGATTAGGGAAAAGGAATGACAGAGGTGACCGACTACTAGAGTTTTGCAGACAACATGAGTTGGTTATCTCTAACACTTTATTCAACAATCATAAAATAAGACGATACACTTGGAAGATACCAAATACATTTTATACTGGTTAAGAATAGATTCAAAAATCAAGTCAAATCATGCAAAACATACCCAGGTGCGGATATTAACAGTAACCATAATCTTGTAATGATGAAATGTGACCTAAAATTCAAGAAAATAAAAAAACAAATAAGAAATACCACAAATGGAACTTAAAAAAACTAAAAATACCAGAAATAGCAGAAAAATATCAAAATAAATGTGATGAACAAATAAACTGCCAAAAGAACCTCAACCTTGAATTTAATAAAATATCTATAGAAAATTGTTGGAAAGAGATAAAGGAATCCATTACCTTATTAGCAGTGGTAAACTTCCTAGAAAGAAAAAAACAAGACCCCAACAAAAATGGATAACTCAATAAATAATTAACGACATACAAAAAAGAAAAGCGCTTAAAAATAAAAATGACCCAGATAGTATAAGAAAATATAGATCACTGAGATCTAAGATAAATAGAGAAGTGAGACGTGCAAAAGAACAATGGATTGAATTACGATGTCAAGAAGTAGAGACCATGATGAAAAATAACATGCAGGATAAAGCTTACAAAGTAATAAAAACACATTTTGGAGTGAGAAAAACAAAATGTGCACACATCAATGACAAAGATGGAAATATACTAATCGAAGACGAAAAAATAGCTGACCGATGGAAAGAATATGTAGAAACCCTATATTATGAAGATAATGACCCCGAGCCATTGATCCAAATATAAACAAATGAGGATTCACAAGGAAACGTGACGATTACAAGTATTTTAAGATCGGAATTTGAATATGCATTAAAAATTATGAAAGCAAATGAAGCACCAGGACCAGATAATATAAACGCAGAGTTACTGCAATACGTCGGCACAAAGACAAAAGAAAAACTATTTAAATTAATACATGATATATACAATACAGGGACTGTTCCAAAAGACTTTTACAAAAGTACAGTAGTACTATATTACCGAAAAAAGCAGAGGCAGATCAATGCAATAACTTCAGAACCTTAAGCCTAATATCACATGCCTCTAAACTCCTAACAATAATTATAAGTAAAAGAGTTGGAAATAGAATTGAAGAACAGCTAGATTACGATAAATATGGTTTTCGAAAAAACAAAGGTACCAAGAAAGCAATACTAAGCTTAAGAAAATATTAGAAAAACAAATAGATAGGCAAAAGAAAACCTTTATGGCTTTTGTAGATTTAGAGAAAGCTTTCGACAATGTTAATTGGAAAATACTGTTTAACATAATGGACAATATTGGAATAGACATTAAAGATAGAAACATTCTACACGCAATATATAAAAATCAAGAAGCGGAAATTAAAATCAAGTCCACAACAAAGACAGCTAATATACAAAAAGGAGTAAGACAAGGGTGCCCACTGTCACCATCTTTATTTAATGTCTATGTTAAACTAGCGATAAGAGATATAAAACAAAACCTAGAAAAACAAATGATAAGAGTAGTAATAGGAGGTATATTAATATCAATGATACGCTTTGCAGATGATATAGTTTTGCCGCCTTTTGCTCGCCACATCTGAAAACTATCTACAAACAGCACTTATTGAAATGGATAACATATTTATAGAATTCAAATTAAATATAAATACGGAAAAAACAAAAGTAATGATATGTAGTAAACAAAATGAACCAAACATTAATATATCCCTAAAAGGAAAAAGAATGGAACAAATAAACCAATTTAAATACTTAGGAAGTATAATAGATAATGAAGGAAGGTCAAAAAAGGAAATAAAAAGTAGAATTGAGCAAGGAAAAAAGGCATTTCTACTTAAGAGTAAATTACTAACATAAAAAAATGTAAATCTAAGAACGAGAAAACGTTTAATCAAAACATACGTATGGAGTACAGCATTAAATGGTTGTGAAACATGGACGTTGAACAAAAAAGATGAAACCGCTCTAGAAGCTTTTGAAATATGGTGTTGGCGTAAAATGGAGAAAATAAAATGGACGGAATTGAAGACAAACAAAGAAGTATTAGATTTAGTCAAAGAGAAAAGAACATTGCTAAATAATTTAAGATTAAGGCGATGGCATATGATAGGTCATACGTTAAGACATAATGAAGAACTCCATAGCCTCATACTAGAAAGTATGATAGAAGGGAAACGCGGAAGAGGTAGGCCAAGAACATGTTATATAAATCAAATAATCAAAGATGCAAGAATCGATTCGTACAAACAACTCAAAGACAAAGCACAAAACAGAGAATCATAGAGAGAACGTTCATTGTAGACCAATCTATGGATTGAATTCTAATAAGAAAAAGAAAAAATATTTACTTATTAATGTCCATTTGTCCTTGTGTTGCATACTTGTTTTTCAGTAGGAATTATTAAGCTATAATATGGTTTATTTTCTTATTTTCATAAAAAAAACTTATAAATTATTTAGAAAGAGAGTGAAATTAAGAACATCCCATGTACTTAGAATGTTCTCTTCTTTAATATTCTATATAATTTGCATATTTGACTGATGTTTTGTTTTTATCTATACATGGTAAACAATGTATTTTATGTAGGCATCTACTAAATACTAAGAAGTAGACCGCGAGTAGAGAGTGTTTACTTTATCCATTTATGGTCTGATTTGAATAAGTTTAATAAACAAAAATAAAAATCACACATTTTCTGATTTCCTTTTGATTAGTCCGTTTTTACTTCTTTCTTGCGAAACTTATTATTTTAGTTGTCCGTTCTTTTTCACAATTATCTTGTTGTCTGTATCCTCAATCCTGGATCATTAACCGCAGCTATCCTATTACGCTGGTTAACAACAATAATAGTTGGTGTAATATCCAATTATTATCAACAACGTATAAACTTCCAGAATGTTGAAGTTTTAAAAATCGACATCCAGAAAGTTTATGTTATTGAAATTACTATTACGTCGAATAAACGACAACGTCAACTTATCCAATGCCAAACCGCTGAATTGCCGTTTACATGGTGACCGAACACACATGACCAAAGGCTTGATTAATTTAATTGTTTTCAAAACGACCCAACTCAATTCAAGTAGGACCCTTTAAAACCATTGTTTTACGACGAACTGATGCTCTAGATTTCGGTCGGAAACTCGCCAAACTAACTGGTGAAATATCTTCGTAGTGGTCAACTAAATCCAATCCATCAAGGTGACGGATCTTTGAATGACATATTTCAACCAGACTGTCCGCAACCAGCGGCCTACAAAGTGAGCAAGGTTAACTACGCACACCGCGTATTATTGTGAAATCAGGGATGGGTAGTATCGAAGATATATATGGGGCATTCTCAAAATAATTTTTAATTTGAAAAAAATTCGATTTATTTATTTATTTACATATTACAATTTTAATTTTTGATATTTTGTTTAATAATAGATAATAATGCATTTTTTTTTTCAAAAACATAATATATAATATATATTTAATTGCATTAAAAAAAAAAACCAAAATCTGACATCATAGTCAATTTTTTTTTTAATGGCCAGAAATGTGGTCTGTCCGAATAAAACAGTATGATTAGAAGTTTTGGTAAGTTATTATTTTATAATATATTACTATATATATACTATATACAGTAATGTACCTACTATTCAATGTACTTTTCAAATGAATAAAATCAGATACACCATACATAATTAATAATGGACTCTAATTTTAAAAATATTTTGGTATAGTCATAATTTATTAAGATTTAGTAATTTACAGTACGAAATTAAAAAATCAAATCATATGCACATCAAAGCCAATAATAAATACTATATTAATCGTATTGCTATTATCACCTAAAATATAAAGATAAATAAATCGTCATCGATTAACGAATATATCCTTCTCCTCCAGACACCGTGAAAACCCGGATTCGGTTTTCGGAGTCTTAAACAACTATGATAATAACGATATATAATATTCAATAGCAATTATTGTAATCTATTTTGTTCCCAGCTGGCCGGAAAGTATTTTACCACCGTGTTTTTCGGTATTTACGATCGTTTTTACCATTACGTAATATTTTTATTTTATTTTTTTTTCATTATAGTTAGAAAATATTATTTACTCTATTTTCTCGGAGACATCACGAGGCGCTACGGAGATGTTTTGGCGGCGACGACACGCAAGTGTATTACTTATAACAGTGGCGGTGGTGACATTGTACTTTAATGTACAACTTCATTTACCGCGATGGTGGTAATGGTCTGACGCCGTTTTATCCCTTATAAAACGTAACGTACAGTCATTATATTACCATTACATTAGAGTTCAGTAAGACCACGTGCAGCTGTGAAACCATAGCGATATAAGGTCTTCACCGCCAGAGCGTACTACATAATTATTCACGTATAATATAGTTAAATGATTATACATTTATATGTATACGTAGGTATGTATAATAATTAAACCGTATAATATCATAAATCATGATAATGTGTGGTTTACTGTAAACTGCAACATACGTCTTAGAACGGAAAAAAAAACTATTGACATTTTTTTTTTTTTTTTTGTCACCGGTGTTAAATCTTAACTACGATCTATGACGGTTAGATACTAGATTTTTTTTTTTAAATTAAATGATACTATTGATGATTTAGCTCTTATAATATAGTGTAGTGACTAGTGTGTAATACGATCTAAATTGAAAATTATTTGGTCGCAACTATTGTCTTTTCTAATGCATCGATTTTCCCATTTATTTTTATAATAAGTAATACCGCTCAATGCACTAAAGTTATGCTCCGTTCGTGTATTCTGTCTTTGTTATACTTTGCATTGTGTCTGTGTTAAACGAAAAATATTGCTGTATGACAAGACACGGAAAACTCTTTAACCATAAACTCGTTAAAATATTGTTTGTATATTATATATATAGGTACCTACACTAATTTTTGCTTTTGGACGATTTACAAATTGTTTTCCCTGTATACAGTTCGTATTATTCGATCACCTATACGGTTTTATTTGATATGTATTTTATTACTATTAATGAACAACCTTAGTATAGTGTATATATTTCACAGTGAGCCGTATAATTAAATTATAATATTATATTTTAATATGGACTATGATGATGCATATAGTATATTTAATTATTATTTCGTATTTAATATTTATTTATTATTAACGTTCATTTTTTTTCAACGGTTTGGGATTATTTTTAAAGTTTCTATTTGCGTATAATTTGTGTATTTCGTATACAAACATTATAATATAAATGATCAAAAAGTATTTGTGCAAACAATTTCCTTCGTTCGGTTTACACACAACATATATTATTATAGAATATATACAGTGTATGTGAGTGTGTGTGTGTGTGTGTGTGTGTGTGTGTGTGTGTGTGTGTGTGTGTGCATAAATGTCTGTGTTGTTTACCGTTTAGCATTTAATTTTCATATATTTTCATACTCAAATATTAAAATACTCTCAAAGAGAAAACTTTTCACCTTTCGTTTTTCTTTTGATATTAATATGTATTATTAAATGTATAGTTTTAAACAACAAAACAACAGATAATTTAAAATCAAAAGATTAACCTTTTTGAGCACTATACATAATATTATGTTCTTTATGATGTTTTTCTAATCAATAACAATAATAATATAATGATTATTATTTTTTCTAACAATATATATTATTATTTAGTATAATATCTGACTAATCGACATCCTTTAACATACAACAATATGTGTTATTAGTTTATTACTACAATAATTATTACGTTCCAGGATAGGCAGGATAGCAGGTATTTCCAATCAATTCAATCATATTATTATCATTAAATCATCACCATTAAAATACAGAGTAATTCAAAAGCATTCACCCGAATGAAAATTGATAAAGTCAGCAACCGTAAATTTCATGTTAACTACCTATGTACAATTGATGATATAGGTCAATCAAGTTTATTTTCGTTTTATTATTATTATTTTTTTATTTTATTAATGGTAAGCATATATGTGAGCAATTGTGATTGGCAAACTGCCTTTATTATTTCAACTTTCAAGATGAAATATTAAAAATAGTATGTTTTTAATGTCGTAATGTCAGTGGTTAAGGGGATCATATTGAACATTTTTAACGCACTATATCAAAAAATTAATTCTTTTAAGAATATCATTTACTTAAAATAAATATGAATTTTTGAAATCGGATAGATTTTTTATGGCTGTATGTATAATATAATATAATATATTTTAGTGCGTTTCGTTATTATTATTTGCCATAACCGTTAAGCCATACGAATAAGTAAATAAGTGCACAGTAATTGAACTTTCCACGCGCAAAACATTAATAAATGAGTTGATAATTTAATGAGAAGTAACATCAATAATGGGCTGTACATTTGTAATAATAAACGATTAGGTTAGTTCGTTAACCCGAATCTCGAGTGGCGTGGTTTTCGTTTCTGAACAATGGGCGGGTAGTAGTTCCAAGTGTCTTGACATATGGTAATATAAATAATAAGGGTTGGTGTAATGCCGTACAATATCACATAATACCCGCACACACGTAACCATATAAAATATTTTATGTTAATATTAGTATATTATTGTGCCTGTAGATGTCACGTGGACTGGATATTTTTTTTCAATCCCGATACTTGACGCATGAAGGAAATAATAATATTGTATTATAATATTCCACACCAGTCTGTTATTATTATTATTATTATTATTATTATTATTATTATTATTACTATTATAACGATGTGACACTTTCGAGTGCAAACCATCTCTTTTCATTATGATAACTACCTGTCTATCCGTCGTAACGCAATTGCATGACTACAAGCTGATCATTATTGGAAAAAAAACTTCGTCAGAAAGTCATTATCGATGTAATTTTAAACAGGTTACGTAGACTCCTGTCTAGTGGCGCGGCGAACTTGACATTTTAACATAGTCTATACAATAGTCTATAACAGTGGTCTTCGACCTTTTTCAATAACCATTCCCTTTTTTATTATAAAATATTTTTTTCTCGAAACATGTCATTTTGGTTAACTGTGAAAAAAAAATAAAAATATAAAAAAGCTTAATATACCATTGTTGATGTACCGATATAATTATAATACGAACTAAATAAAAAATTGATTTATGTAGGAAGTATTTTGTTTTTATTTTCTGTGATATATATTATGTTATAATATAATGTACCTAATACAAAAAATAATTAATGTGATGTTTGGATTTGACTGTTTTCACTTAATAAATTCTACCTTGTTCAATTTTACATAGTGTAATCCGTAAATCATGTTCGGAATGAGATCAGCTTCTTTTTAGAGTTTTCAGATAGGACATATAGTGGAAAATCCCTTTTCACATAAATAAGTTGTTGGAAATATTATAGCATAATAATATCATATTAAAATTAAACGCTGCATGAAAGGTTTTTATTTATAATTTATAATTTATCGTAGTTTTATAATCTTATTATCTTTATTTTTATAAGAAAATACCGGGAAGAACCCATTTTTAAAGCTTGTGAAACCCGAAATTGGGTCACAACCCATCGGTTGAATACACTCGTTATAATATTCCGCTAAATCTCTTGACCAATAAGACTTATTATCTTATAAAATATAATGAAAAGGCAAAGTCACATTTTTACATACATATAATAATAATTATAATATCTATAATACTAGTTAATAGTGAATTATTATCTATTGGCAATTTATCACACGCCCACTAACTGAAATAAAAAATCAGAAGTATCCGCCTCTCGATTATCCCATCGCTCTACCACTACCTATATAAATATATCATGTGTTTTATACAGGTTTATATATAATATGTGTTGTATTTTATTACGATATTGCACCGGAAGTTGGCAGCGACTTTCGTCGGTCGGACACGCACGTCCGATTGTAAACGTACTCTCGGGTATATAATATAATATAGTAGCAACGACCAAAGTATCGCCGGCCAGTTTGTATGCGGCTGGGGTGCGGGAGGGGGGGGTAGATTTTTGCAGATCATTATAGGTATATAGTCGCTGGACCAGTCAGAGACCCACTATAATGCGGTTGCGTTAATAAACGCCCGACCGGAACACAGCAGTCGTGTGCAAACGTTCCTGTACGAGTGTACCTATATAATGCTCCATCGCTAGCTCGCGCGAGCTCGTGTGCGTATTAATATTTCCTTCTCGCGTGTGTGCATTGATATTTTCTCTCGAGTGGCCTCACGTATATGTGTGCGTACGTGTGAGTGTGTGTGTCGATATTTCCTCACCACCAACATACGAGTATGTGTGTATATATATATATATATATATATAATGCGTATTATGTACGGGTTTTATTTACTCGTTGTCGTCGTCGGTCGCGTAACGTCGTCACGTCCGGTCGGTATATCATCAAAGAACACGTCGCTATACACAAGCCATATAATATATATGTGTTTAATATATATATAATATATATATATATATATATATATGAGATACGCTGCGACGACGACGGAGACTACCGTGACAACTATGCGCCATTCGAATATCGAGAGAAAGAGAGAGAGAGTGAGAGAGAGAAAGAGAGAGAGAGAGAGAGAAAAGAGACTGAAAACCAGAGACACACTCGTCGCTTTATCTCGAGTCGCCCCTCGTGTATAATAATAATATCTCGTCGTATTGTTTCGATACACTCCTCCGCCGATCGTTTCCTCACGTCACGTTTGCGCCAACGGGTTCGGTTTTATTACCCGCGTTTTACGACACCGCGTCGTCGTCGACTTCCCCCGCACGGTTCGATCAATCTTACTTTCCGAATTCCGGTGCACGCCCGCGAAATTTACTACAGCGTATACCTACGACAATGTTCAACGGTTATATAATAACGACGACGATGTTTTTCACATTCTTTATGCGCACATCGCGATAATTACGAATTACTGTTTGCAGATTTATTGTTATTGCACACATTTCCACGCGATTACGGTAATATTATTACTCCGTCCGGGGGCAGCCTCCGCGCACACCGGAGACGCGAAGTGCGCTCTCTCTACATATATATTATAATAGTGCCTATGTAACTGTATTATTTTATATTCCTATGTGCGTCATTCGTAACGTTTTGATAATTCAAAGTTAAATTAATATATTTACGACGTTTTCGTATGTATATTTTGTACAATACTATATATATAATATAATGTATTATTTTTGTGTACGATATACGATTTAAATATAGTTTTATTATTTCCGACATATGTCGGAGTACGTTCAAGGTGTTCAGACTTATACAACTAAATATATAATAACTAATAAGGTATATTTTTTTTATGTTAAACCTAACCCAAGAGAAATTGTCATTTTACAAAGCTGTATCTACTGGTTAAGTAGGACGTGTACATATTATAGCAGCACATGCTGCGGTTACCAGTCATAACGATTAAACACAGTTCGTTGACGGTAGGTCTCGACGGGCGACGAGAAAACAAGATATGTAGCATGACCAATATTTTTTAATTAAAATACAGTGTTGGGAAAATAAAGGCCTTTGAATAAACAATAATTTATATTAATCTAATTAATATTATATGATATATACATATTATTTAAAATAAATCAATTTCTATAAACGCACGCAGTAGAAGTGTCAATACAGAATCTTTAATCTAAACCTTAAAAATTAAATTATGTACCTACTACGTATTGATGTTAAAATAAATACAATTTGAATATGAAAAAACTAATTAGATAAGTTAATCGTACTCCGTAATCTGAAATTCAATCATTTTCCATGATTTAATTTATTCAGCTCAATTTTAATTAATATTGAAATAGGTTTTTAATAATAATACAATGCATAGGCATATTTTATTGCAAATTATCAATTTTAAATAATAGATTAGTATAATCCTTGCAAAGTTTTAATTATCGGTAATCATAGAGCTTTTTCCCAAACCTTGTTATGAAGATTCATTTTAGATCATACATAAATGTGTGAATGTCCATCAATATAGCACATACAAGACTATTAGTGCGGTATTATGGATGAAAAACAATTATATAATCCAGGGAAGTCGCTCTGCTTTTAATGTTTTGAGTGTATATCATCATTGAGTAGATCAATGCAATAGATGTGTTAAATTTGAATACGAAAATAAATCATTGTAAATGAAAAATTATTTTGACTAAAGATGACTTGTCTATGGGTATGCAGTATAGAGTAAAGAATATGCAGATATTTTTTAAGATATTATCTATATAATTCTATAAGTTTAATGCTTTATTTTCTTATAAATATAAAAAGTAAGTAAAATTGATTTTAGTAAAAGCATCGAAAATATTATATTATTAATAATTTAAATATTATTTGTATAAATAGCAACGTATATTATATACACTAGAGTGAATAGGATCCTGTATAAATAGCTTAAAATTAATCTAAACATTTTTAAAATCTTATCATGTTTAAAAAATATTATATTTAACGATAACGGTAAGGTTTTGAATCTCAATATTAAATACAACATACCAAATAAAATTTATAAATGAAAAATACTTCAATTCTGTTTAAATATTAAATTTTTAAAATTTGCCATTATTTTAAAATAGGTGCACAATAAAATAAAATGACTATGTATTTTTGATATTTTTAAAATACTATATAAGTTTACATCTAAAGAAATTGTGTATTACATTTTCAAGTTTTTTAAATAAAAATCAACAATTTTATCAAAATAAAAAAGTTGGTAAGTGAGTATCGCTCTGCTGTACATTAGGGGATGGGGTGGACCTCGGACTAGGGTAGGTTAAATTTGAATGCAATGATAGGTATCATTGTATACGAAAAACGATTCTGAACGAAGATGATTTGTCAGTTTAGGATATATTATATTTAAATATTGTCTAATTATATTCTATTTTGAAACAAATAGTATAGTTTTTATATGTTACTATGGTTACTATGGCCAACATTCGCATTATGAGCGTATGAAATTTAATTTAAATTTTGACATATTTCGTATAAATTCGAACTTTAAACACTTATAAAAAAAAATTGTGACTAACGATTTCGGATTTTTTTTTATCACTTTAAGAACAACTTATAAGAAACCTTGTATTAAATTTTCAAGATTTTCTGGCCACCCAAAAAATTTTTATCGGCATTTGAAGAAAAAAAAACTTAGAAAAGTCGAAAATTTCAATTGTCTATTAGTAGCTTAAAAATGGTCAAAATATTTTGAAAATTTAACTGTAAAGAGATAACCATAATATAAACATTTGGTGAAAATTTCAAGTATTTACAATAATTCGTTTTTGAGTTACAGCAAAATCAAAAAATCGATTTTGTCGAAAAGTGGTTTTTCCGTAAAATTTCCATTTTTCTGTCATTTTTTTTTTGTTTTTCTCGATTTTTTTGAAAACTATTAGAAAATTTTAATTTTGACCTCCCTAAAGTACCAACTAGATTCAATTCCCTATTCAAAGAGGGGCTGAAGTAAAAAATCGGAGCATTATTACTGCTCCAAATGTTGGAGTCAGACACAAAAAAAAAAAAAAAAAAAAAAAAACACACATCATAGTAAATGCAATACATTCATCACTTCGTTCAGAATCTAAAAATGAAAAATACAAAATATCTATGAATACGTAATAGACTAAAATAGAGAACTGAAGTATTTTGAAAATTATATTGTTTTTATAAAATTCTAATATGATTATATTATGAATAGCTTGTGAAGAATTCAAGTATCTACAGTAATTCATTTTCGAATTACATAATTGTAAAACCAATATATTCATCGTTCCGCTTTAATAATCTTCTAAATTATTTTTTTTTTCAGATATGGAATATTGGAATATTCTAGATATGAAATTCATTATGTTCAAATTTAAAAATAAATTAATTAATATTTAAAACAATTAAAATAGAAACTTTATTTTTGGTAGAATATTATTACTGTGAAAATTATAAATCTGTAGAATAAAGATTTTGTCGTAATTTTGCAATTTAAATTTCATTTTTTTAATTTGTTTTCATTAACCCATATTATAATACGTATACTCGTACACATTTTATATTACTTATTATTTACTAATTATTTCATTTTTCTAATACATTTTTATGTGCTTTTTTGTGTATAATAATTTATTATATTCTTATTTCTTGTTCTGTATTTCTGAAAGTATATTATATACACTACAACAGTGATTCTTAACCTGTGGTCCGCGGCCCCCTGGGGGTCCGCGATACTCGTGTTGGGGGTCCACGGTAACTTTAAGAATATAAAAAAAAAAAAATAGTTTATATTACAGTTTTATGAAAAATTAAGTTGAATAAAAAAATAATAAATGTGTGTGTTTTTTTATGTCTACTTCTATAATCTTTAATATAAAATAATTATTATAATTTTGGTTATGATAACATAAAATATTTTGTAAAAAAAAGGTATAATAGACAAAAAATTGATTGGGGGTCCGCGATTTCTAAAAATCTTTCATCGGGGGTCCGTGTTCTACAAAAGGTTAAGAACCGCTGCACTACAATATAATATAATAATAAAAAACGGAAAACAGTAAGCAAGTGTGTACATTAAAAGTCGAGTGTGTCATCGTTATTGGTGTTTTAAATTTGAATTCAAAGAAGTATCATTCTATACGAAACATGATCCGAGTGAAGAAGGTCAGAGTGTCAGACTTAACTTTTACTATTTTTTATCAATATAATTGTTAAACTTTAACCATTAAATGCATATAAACAAATAATGAAACTGTATATTATTCAAAGTGTTTTGTATTAAGTTTTCAAGAATTTTTATTCAGCTAATAATTTTTTAATTAACATTTAAGAAAAAACAAACTAAAAAAAATTAGAATTTTGTTATAAATATAACACGATAATACAAACAGTTAATGAAAATTTAAATATCAATAATTATTCGTTTTCAAGTAACACAAAAGAAACAAAATTAATTTTGTCAAATATTGTATTTACGTGAAAATTCTCGTTTTTTCTTAATTTTTTTGTTTGATTTTCATGGTTATAAAAATAAGTACCGGGGATATTTGAATTTCTTTAAAGTAAAAACTTATCTGATTTGGTATCTATAACTCCCATTTTTTTAAAATCAAAGCATTATTTTATCGACTACTTATCGTGAACTCGTGTACAAAAAAATCATAATATTATGTTAAAACCAATACATTCATTGCTTTGTATAGAATCTAAAAATATGTAAAGATGTTGAATATCTAATAACTTCAACATAATAGCATACGTAATCAATCAAAAACCAATAATTATTATTTTTCTTGTTAATTTTTCTTTGACTTTTGCGATAACGTTTTTTTTTATCATAACCAGTGGATCTTATAAATACGTGTATTCACCACTGATCATAACAATAGTGTACAAATAAAACTTTATAAGTATGTACATAATTTGGTAAAATGTGCAGAACATATTTTCTAAAAATCAGTTGAACTTAAAGCTTTTGAACCATTCTATTAGTTGATTTAAATGCCACTTCTCAAAAAAAAAAAAATAATAATAATACACAAACACAAATATACATAAAAGATAAATATCAAAAATAAAATGATCTTACTTTAGAATATTTTAAAATCCTATTTTTTTGGTGGTTTCGAACTTCAAAAAACTTGTAACACCTTTCAAGAAATGGCGCATTTTTTAAATACTTATATAAATACATGTAGTACGTATATGCAGATCAGAAATAACTACGCGCGTTTTATGTTTATTAATTTCAAGTTCCTACTACCAGTGTATAATGTAAAAAACAATAAAGATTATTATGTCCTATAAATCACAGACGAACGTGGTCACTTTGTCGTTTGGTGTAGTTATTATTATTACTGTTGTTTGACGCACAGATATCTGCAACAGATTGTAACCACACTTGGCGAAATCGCATTATTTTTAAGTACATTTTAAAGCAGTTGATATTAAATCGAATAAGAAAAACATAAAAAAAGTTAATTTGAACGTTTTCAGCAGAAATGTTTGTAAGGACGGAGCTGTGATGCAGAACGTATACACGTATCGTAACATATATATCTGTGTTTGTATGTGTGTGTGTATAGGTGTTTAAAATTCAAGAAGAATAAAGTATTAAAAGAATAAAGTTATTAAGGAGCTGTAAAACGTTAAAAATACCTACGAATAAACAAACAGGGACGGAGAAAATAATAATAAAACGACAAAAAAGTACCTGCGACTTTGCATATATACTATAACATAATTGCTGAAACGATTAAAGTATAGGCGTATGGTCACGTCATTTCAATACTTAGCCATTGATGCCAAAATGTTTATAGTGCAGTATATGTATATTGAAGGTCACTGTGGTGGATGTGTTAAATTTGAATTCAATGATAAGTATACCATTGTATACCAAAAGTGATTCTGAGTGGAGACAGACTGTCAGCTAGTTTATTTTGTGTTATGTTTTATTGATATTACTAATAAATCAGATACATTTATTAAATTTATTTTACTGACATGATTTAAACATTTTATTTTATTTTCATAAGTTATACAGTAGATTGAATTAATTTTTACCAAAAATTGGCGAAAACATTGAATTTTATAATATCATTATATTATTATGTACAGTGTACACAAATAAAGTTGTTTTGAATAATAAATTATGACTAAATAATAATTCAAAGATAAAGTATTCAATTTTTTCTAACTTTGAACTTAAAATGTCTACAAAAAAATAAAATATGATTATATGATATTTCTTGGACTTATTTATTTTAATATGAATTATTAATTTGAAACTTTATTAATGTTCAAATCTTAACTATACAAATTATGCATTTTATGCTATATTTTGAACTACCAACATTTTTTCAATTTTTTATGATTTTGATGACAAAGATTCTCAAAATATTACTTTCGAATATTTATAACAATACATTTTACTTATGTAATTTAAATATTTTTATATATCAATAACAACTGATATTGGATCTCGCAATACATTTTTAAGATTTTCGACTTAACGGGAAAAAATTAACCTCATTGATAATAGTTATAACTAAGAGAAATTTCAAATTTCAAATACCTTTGAATATTTAAAAAAAAATCTACATATTTTGAATATTTGATGAAATTATCTGTGGTTATTCGTTATTTAATCATAATAAAATGTCAAAAGTCGTTTGAGGAAAAATAGTGATTTTCTGGAGAATATATAAAATCATAAAATTTGAACTTTTTCAAACAAATTCTAATAAACAATTAATTTTATTTTCAAGTTAACTTTTTTTTTTTATTTCTTATGTAAATTAAATAATTTACAAAGAACCTTGTTTTACATTTTCAAATCTTAGATATAATAAGAACATTTTTAAGTCGAGAACCTTGTTTTATATACCTAGTTTATATTTTTATTCCACTTATCGAGAAAAATTATGGACAATTATTTGCATTTGACCCCTGAATAGTACTAGTAGTTTTCTACCAAAAATAACTCACAAAATTTAAAATTAAATCATTATTGTTGTCAAAAAATGTGATGGCTGCAGACACACGCAAGAATGAACACATACGATTGTAAAAAAATACAATCATTGCTCTGCTCAAAATTTAAAATTCTTTGTCTCGTAATGAGATTTTCTGTATAATTTCTGCATTATTATTACAGATAATATGAGACAGGAATATCATATTAAAACACGATAATGGCGTAAACTCTTTTACACGCTTGCCACACCTGTTCAGTAGGGTATTCACAATATTTTTGTTTTGTTTTTTTTTTTTTTGTAGCATGTGTTCAATTTTAATAAAATAGTTTTGTAAAAATATCGGTGGTAATTAAAATAGAATTATATTTTTGGATGTGGACAGTAACCCATCTACAGTTGTAATTGAAACTGCCTTTCGAATATACATTTTTCTTTCAGAAAATATATTAGATTGCACTTTTTCGTCGGCAACAAATACATTTAGACATAATGTGATTTCTTAATGAGTATAGACATAATACATTTATAGGTATTAAATTAAAAGAATAATATTTACTGGCTTCAAATACGCAATAGTATAATATTATAATATTAGTAGTATCTAAAGCCCATTTTGTGGGTAAATATAACGGATTAAATTATAAGAGACAGCCGCCTACGTGGATATTACGACATGGTATAGTATAATACCAGTAGTATAAAAGAATGGCATTTTTTTTCCAAGCACGTCAAGAGTTAAATTAAATTAAATAAAATACATAAAGTTGAATATAATATTATTATTAGTCGACCCACTGTGAGAAACAAAAATGTAATTATCTACTACAGGCACGTGTCAAAGTGAGTGTTCCCAGGTGAAATGTTTATAAATTTCAATTTTCTTATCAGACGTTTCGATTTCGTATGTTTTAACTCCAGTTTTTTTTAAAAAAAGCTCAGATCTTATTTCGTTTGGTTTTCACCAATGAGAGTTTTATTAATACTAAAGTATTTTCCAACGACCTACAGCAGTACAGCTCTTCCGAGCCAGTCAACACTGTGCACACTCTACGCTAAAATGTATTGAAGTTTAACACAAAACTAGTAATAATAAAAAAATTGACTAGGTTAGGTAATTATAAGCATAATGTTTTGTTGCTAAAAGATGTAGGCAAACACAGTATCAAATTATTATAATAGTATATCAGCTGTTTAGAACGCCAGTAACGTAACACGAAGTAATGACAGAGAAAATCACGAGGGCGTTAAGGTATGTATAAAATATAATATTATTTAATTATTAAAATCCTCGAGGTATTTACGGACGTCTATCAAGTATTTTTTTTTTTTTTGTGAAAGATGTACACGAAGTCGTATTCTGTCTAGAGTCCATTGTATGCACGTACAAAAAGGTCTTAACAATATAATATAATAATATGCATTATGAATAAATTGGAATGAATATTTAATATGGAAAAATCAAAAATCACAAAAAACACAAAATGTATTGTGGAATAACCAAACAAAATGTTATCACATAAATTTTGAAAATTCCCGTACAAACATATGCCTATTCTGCTTCTATCGTCTCACGCAGGGCCCGATTCAGGCATTTTATGGCCTTTAGGCAAAAAAAAATTATTGTCAATATAGTAGCATATATAGGCATATAGCCATAGCCCACCCTCCACAAACGAGTTGTATAAAACAAAATAATAATTTATAACAATTTAATATTTACCTACTCACACATTTTCATAAACATAATTATAATGTTATACATTTTTTTACCTCTACAGGTCACAGATTTCTTGTACGTATTATTTGTATTTACATTTTACGCTGATAAGGATTTATTATTTTATTTTTTTGAAATATTATATGTTTCTTATATTTATTTGATATGATGAAAATAGCCTTTTAAAAAGAAAATAAGGTTCATAAAAATCCGAGGTCCTCTAATAACGGAGGCCTATCCTAACCTATGCCTATCCTGCCTAATGGTAAATATGGCTCTGGTCTCACGTCTATGCTATGATGTACCATACGTAATAAGCAAATTTAAACCAATACGGCCGCGGTCTGATCGTGATTCTGATCACATACACAGTCAATTATCATACTCGTGTTATATTATAATAGGATATCTACTTTTTTTCGCCGTAAAAAAAAAAACAAAAAACAAAAAAACGAATACGAACTGCACTACAGTCTGAAATATATGATTTATTCTGTCGGAGTATTCTCCTTTTTACGACGCACATTCTACGTGTACATAGATACACCCGTGTTCGATCACCGTCGTGTATTATACGTATCGCGTCCGCACACATCGCACGCGGGCCACGTCGTTTGATAAATCGTACCGAAAACGATGCTGGTACGCACCTCCGCCCCCCCCGCCCCTCCATCAACAGCAACATAAGCTCGCTGGACCGCAATTTGTTTGCCCGCGTACACGGTATAAACACGTCGGAAAATCTTTTTTGTTTATTCGTTTTTCCCATACGCACACACACACACACACACATCTATATATATAATATATAGTATATACTTATGATACACTCGCACCGGTGCAAATATACGCACTAATGTATAATATCCCACACGAGCGGGTATTTGCCTACGCGAGATGCTGCGTCGGACCCGCATCGTTACGGGCGTGTGTAATGCGCTCAGATTTAACAACATAACAACATTAAAAGCCCAGCCGGGACCGGTGATCGTTCGTCTGCTCAAACACTGTACGTGTGGGTGTGTGAGCCGCCGAGCAAGACAAACAGCGCAGCATCCGTACGCGCGCCGCCGTGCCGTGTCTGTAATCGTACGCCGCCGCCGTCGTCGAATTCATATAATAACGTGCCGTTTTGTGTGTGCATTGTAAATGCGACGAACCGCGACCGCCACAAAAGACTACTATATATATATATATATAATATATTATATATACACCGCGAAAGGATTACTCACACCTATGCCCGACCTACACTTTGATAATTGCACTCGTGCGGCACACACACGCCCGTTCGCGATATGACATTCACGCGTTATATATATATGTGTACGACTATAATTTATATATATAGATATATTATGTATATTTGTATTATAACGAATCGTGCCGATGTGCATTCACTCGTTCACTTACGGTTCACCGTCAAAAACAACATCGCTTTGAATATCTCCATATATACATATTACAATATCAGAAACGGATAAGGTGTCGCCAAAGAGCGAACCCTAGAAATCACCACAAAACAGTGGTGATGTACCTGTAATAATATGATCTCGTGATGGTGTTAGAATAAAAACGGGAGAGAGAGAGAGAGACGCACCACCTGTTCCGTGATCGGACGAGGTGCGAGTGTGCGACACTGCTGAAATGCACACCATTTGCGGCCCGCGGAATGACAGTGGACAGAAACGAGACTATAAATATTGTCAGTGGTGCGCTGTACTATTTGTGTTTGTTCCTGATGCGGACCACATCAGATTTCATACACTGGCGTGATATGATTTGAGTGTTTTCAAAGTCCGTGCGGAAAACCCGAAAATACACTTTTCAGTCACGTCGGTATACTTTACACAGAGACCCAATCAGAAATATGCATATATAAATTCGTATTCGACAAATCGCATACAAAATAATATCGTTACAATATATATTATTATGTTATCATACCGCGTATGTGCGGATATTGTAGTAATAACTTTTATGTAACACATCATAACACCGTATAATACGATGATGTACACACGAGTATCGATAGGTGTATTGGTCGTCAATGTCATCATAATCATATTAGGTGTATAAGGTACATGTCCTCTGGGAATATTGATAAAATTATAATATTTTGTCGGAAAAGGTCATAAATAGTCAGCGCCACCGCCCAAAGGTAAACCGAGATGACTGCATTCAACAAACAGTACATACCTCTAAAAGACAATAATTTATTAGAATATCTATATTTTAAATGATCAGATACACTAACTAATAAATAATACGTACCTATCTACTTACAAGTGAAATGTTTTACAGCTACACGTTATTTAGGTTATGTTTATTTGTAATATAATTAATCAAAAGTTAAATTTGGTGTACGTTGGTCGTTGTTCTGTAGAGGAGTTGATGATTTATTTAGAATGAATCACTAAGTGTTATTTTTTGGTTAGTAATCTACGTTTTATTAATATTTCAAATATTGACACTCCATTATATTATTACAGTTTATACCTAATCAAATAATATTATTAAAGAACATTTAGACGGTTTGCATTATACTAATAAACTAAAACGCTTATTGTTTTATACGATAAAATGGTTGCGTTTAACTTAAAGTGTTAAACATAATAATTATTAAGTTTATGTTTATAAAAAAATATTAATAATTCAAAAATGTGAAAAAAAAGAATATTTTATGACAAGTTGGTCAATATAAATAGTTGCATAATTCGCATGATTTTAATAAATTTATAAGATAATATGGCTACGTGAGAGTAGGTCACATTTATTGGATTTATGTAAAATTAACAAAGGTATTTGTATCCATAAATATGCATGCCAATGGAATAGGTGAAAAGTTCAAACTCATTGATAATAAATTTATAATATTAATTATGTTTTATCTATTAAAACATATACATTGTATAATGATAGCGACGTATGATATATAGCGGAAATAAATTGTCTGCTATATGAGCGACATATTCTTATGATTTTGAAACTATTACCCTGTATTATCATGTGTCCAATTTATTTATTACAACTAATTAAAACTAATATTATAATATTAACATGGAATGATCTCAAGAAAAAGTAATTTATATATAATAATATATTAACCTTAATATTTTAAAACGCCTGTTACGTTATTAAATGTGTTAACAGTGTTCTTATTTTAAATACAATTTTTATTAAACATTTAACTTGAGTGTTAATAATATAACATATCTTACTATTTTATCTAACATCAGACTAGTGATTTTTAACTTATTATTGCCAATTTTTATTTTAATATAATGATTTTCATAGTCATATAAATATTCGTAATGAATTATTATTTTTATATGGGTTCAAGGAACGTTGCAGGAAAAAAGCAAGGTTTCATTAAAATAAAAACAAAAATATTCTGACAAATGTTTAGGGTCATTCTTAAAAGGTTGGCTTAAAAAAAACAATTTCATATTATACGAACAGCTAGTACAAGTTAAACCAAGTTATTATCCATAAGTTAAACTTATATTATGTTTCATATATAAATATAATATAAGCATTAAACATCACTCACTAAATATAAAATAACGAACAATTACTGTAAAAAATGTATATGTATATTTTAGGTAAACAGCCAAACTGTTGCTATACAAAAAATGTTCTTGTTTCCAACCATTTGTAAATTGTTAATTTTATAATGATAAAAATAAGAAATAATTTAAAACTTCAAAAGTATATAATTTCTAAAAAACATCAATGGACTTTTATAATGTATAAATAAGAAATAATTTAAAACTTCAAAAGTGTAAATAATTTCTAAAAACATCAATGGACGACAATCTAATTTTCAGACAAAAAGTCGAAGACCCCGATAAAGCAATAAGAGTTTATTTTGGAGGAAATAGCGATAAGTTAATTATAATCCTATTCACTTTTCTCTCGTTTAAATACAAAACTATTTTAAAATTCGTTATTCTAAATTAGATTGTACTTATTCTCGTCAAAAGAAAAATTAAAAGTGATTTGTTTTTAAATTTAGTAAACTTTTAAGTCAACTTAATTAAATTTAAATAACGATAATTTATTTGACTTTTATTTGTAAAATAAAAATATATTTATTTTTAAAAAAATTATAAAACATTAGGTTTTAAATAAAAATTAAACTAACATTGGGTAATTGTATTTATTTTAATTTTTTAATATTATTTTTTTTTATAAA
This sequence comes from Schizaphis graminum, assembly GCA_020882235.1. Classification (NCBI taxonomy): domain Eukaryota; kingdom Metazoa; phylum Arthropoda; class Insecta; order Hemiptera; family Aphididae; genus Schizaphis; species Schizaphis graminum. The sequence continues at coordinate 56,073,486 of CM037032.1, forward strand.
GTTAGTATTATAATGATTTTTTTATCCAAATAAAGATATCCAAAATTATATTTTAATATATACTGTATATAATTTAGAATATAAATATTTTTTATTTGATTTTTTTACATTGAATAGATACTAGTAAAAGTGGGGATACCATTTCGTGAAATGATTAATTATTGGGATTTAATTAATTGATTTAAATTAAATTATTCTAGATTTATTTTTAATTTCTGAGTAGAGTGATAAATGTATTGAGTTTACTATGATATGTAATAATGTGAAGTTGTTAATGTTCCAGTTAAAAATATCGAAAATCTATAGCTATAATATATTATGTTTATAATCCATAAAGCTCAAATGTTTACGACATTCGAAATTCATTAGACAATAATTTTTAATGGACATTTCCAATTTGAATGAAAATACTTATTTCAACGACAATTAATAATGATATGTTAATTATTTTGTTATAAATTTAAAAACATCGGGAATGATATATCATTGAAAGTCATATTTAATACACCTAAATAGTACAAAAAAAGCCAATTGACAATTTCCAGCAAATCCTTTAAATCCTATTACCTCACCCGCCCTAAATATTATTATTATTTTTCAAAAAAGTCTCCAGCTAATGTCACGTTAATAGGTTCTTATTAATAAAACTAATTATGTAACTAATTGTTAGCAAATATTGTGTAATATACTTAGTCATATATAATTAGAATAATACTAATAATGATAAAATAAATTAAATAAATTATATAAAATATTATTTTTATTTATATAGATGTTAGTTAGTACATGATATATATACATTACTCCACCCATTCTATATATTATTTGTTAAACCTTGCAAATTGCATAAGCACTATGAGAAAATGAAAATATATCGTATAAAAAAATAAATAATCATGTGATTCTGCATACCAACCGCCTTCATCACGAAAATCGGTCAGCCAATTTCTGGAAACTAATAGTTTAATTTCATTAACATAATCCAAGTTTGACGGTTTTCAGCGATATACACATGAAATCGTACCGGATGTTATCGATAAACAATTTAGTTACATATTATATGAGCATGGACTGCCTCCGTTTACTGAATTCAAATGATCCACCATCTGATTCATTTGCACCGAGATCATGGATCTGGTTTTTTTACAATAACGAATGTACGAGTCACGTTACAAAACTCTACCCACAGTAGCGGTGACAGTTTGTCGCAATCTAGTATAACACTGCAATCAGCGCAATCTCTCGATTCGATAACTAACTAACTACGGCCATAATACCAGTACACTCTCCTTCGTACTACAATCGTACAAATAATGATAAAATCATCGTTATTGTCTAATAATATTATCGTCGGTAACGGCAACAATGGCTGGGCCGTCGATGTCGTTGCCCATGATGCTCGAGAATCAGGTATTGTTGATTTAATATAGCACATCATCGCAAGTATTAGATGTATAGGTATAATCTCTTAAATGATATCCTATGAATCTTGTCGAGCATAACTACAATCGTAATATAATATTGAACTCTCCACCAACACCTCCGCTACTGGGGCGGAATCATATTATTATGTTTGATAACTTTTGCTTGTGAACGTTTAGCTCATAACTCGTGCTATCAATTAATGCCGACACTGTTAATTGCATTGTTTTACGCGATCGTTTACAATACGTTTACGATACGTTCTACAATTTATGGTCCATTCGTTTTTTCGCTAAGTACCATATTTATTTAGAAAGGTCGAAAAAATAACAAATACTTTACTATGATGTGTGTTTTTTTTTTTTTTTTTTTGTGTCTGACGACAACATTTAGAGCAGTAATAATGCTCCGATTTTTGACTTCAGCTCCTCTTTGAATAGGAAAATTCATCTAGTTGGTACTTTGGGGGGGGGGGGGTCAAAAGTAAAATTTTCAAATAGTTTTCAAAAAAATCAATTTTTTGATTTTGCTGTAACTCAAAAACAAATCATTGTAAATACTTGAAATTTTCACCAAATGTTTATATTATGGTTATCTCTTTACAGTTAAATTTTCAAAATATTTTGACCATTTTTAAGCTACTTATAGACAATTGAAATTTTCAACTTTTCTAAGTTTTTTTTCTTCAAATGCTGATAAAAATTGTTTGGGTGGCCAGAAAATCTTGAAAATTTAATACAAGGTTTCTTATAAGTTGTTCTTAAAGTGATAAAAAAAAATCCGAAATCGTTAGTAACAATTTTTTTTTATAAGTGTTTAAAGTTCGAATTTATACGAAATATGTCAAAATTTAAATTAAATTTCATACGCTCATAATGCGTATGTTGGCCAATATATATATTATATATATGTATATATATTATAATATAATAATATATAATATATAATATATCCTAAACTGACAAATCATCTCCGTTCAGAATCGTTTTTCGTATACAATGATACCTATCATTGCATTCAAATTTAACCTACCATAGTCCCAGGTTCACCCCACCCCCTAATATACAGCAGAGCGATACCCACTTACCCGCTTTTTTTTTATTAGATATTATATTTATTTATATTATTTATAGAATAATGACAATTTATTATTTTAATAATTAAACCCAACATGGAAAATTATTTATTTATTTATTACGATATTATAATTATTATTATGTAGATGTTTTTATAATATCTAGGTAAATTCTACAACGGTATATTATAATAACAATCATTACCGGCATTAAAGAAATATTGATATCACACTCACAATAATATGATTTGATATTATATTTAATACTAATTACAAATCAATCATTGTTTCCTTTCGTTCAGAAAAAAAAAAATCAAAAATATACTTTCAATAATGAGTATTAAATTCAAAATTCCGTAAATCGTAGATTTCTACGAATCAAGACTAGTGATGATTTTTTTTTTCATTTAAACTTTGTATTAAAATTAGTTTCAACAATTTGGTATTAGAAAGAAACTTAAAAGGAACAATATTAAATAGAAGTTATTTACAAAATGAAAAAGGAGAATGCAAAACTAAATTAAAAACCTGTATGATAAAAAATATAATATTAAGATATTCTTTTATTAGTTTGAAAGGATATTTTTGGTGTTAAAGAGAATGTTAGAGGAATTGAAAAGGGATAACAGGCGAACACGCTGGGGTGATAGACTGGGGCAGAAGAAGATTTGGTGAAAAATGTCACAAATCGTAGGGTTGTTGTGGAGTGTGCAGAAAGCAAAATCGTACAAAGAAATTTAAAGGAATAAAAATGAAGTAGAATGTAGTTATAAGAATCGCATTATATTTTAATCGTCTGTCTTAAAATATTGATAGTAAACCATTTGTTAATGGGCAAAAATGATTTATAGATTTTTTATTTAATTGACATTAAAATGTCTTTTATAACAAAAAAAAAAAAAAAAATTAAGCACAGCATTATTCGGCACAAGTATTATTTTTATAGCAAAATCAGTTCAAAGTACCTATCTTTGTATCATGTCCGGTTATTTAATTACACAATACAATGCTTTTCAAGGGACACAATATAGGCAATTTTAGTACATTAATTTGTATTATATTTGGTTATATTATTTGGTATTATATTATGTTCGGTTGCCTAGGTATAATGCTTACAATGCTAACATTTAGCGTGAAGATAAAAACTATTGTTGGTATTCTGATTTGGTGAATAGATAATATATCTGACATGGTGAAGTATTAATTTTACATAACTGTCCCCGCCTAGAGTTTTATTTTTTCAATCGATTAACCGATTATGTATCATTCGTTAAAAATAATCTATTATTCGAATAATCGGTTTAATAATCGCATAGCCCTAAACATAATAAAGAGGTAATATTATATTGAGGTCATTAACCGGAATAAAAACTATCCTATCTTACGATGGAGATATAATTTCACACATTGATCGAAATCGGTTATTTCGAAACTACTGAATGCATCGAGAACATGTATTAATGTTTGTATATTTATACTTTATAGGTATAAAATGTATACAATTTACACGTTTATTTTAATGAGTAGATAACTCAGAGGTTTTTTAACTTGGACAAATGTTATTGCGATTGAACCTCCTCCGTAATATACTCTTTCGTTTAAAAAAAAATCAAGAAGATCTATTAAGTAGTTCTTGAATTTACCCTGTACATAAAGATTTTCATTTCACATTTATATATACATAAAGTTAGATTGTTTGATACATTTTGATTTTTCTTTATATATGTTTATATAAATATGATATATATATATATATATATATATCATGATAGTAAATATGTTAATTGCAATTTTCTTTAGGATGCAGATTTATCAACCTACAAATATACTTATTTAAAACGTTATTGTCCACTGTTGAGATCAGAAATAATTATTATGTTATAATGAAATATTAATATAAGTAGTTAGTATATTACTAAGATATATAATGATATTATTATGTAAAAAAATTATATTTAACCCGTAATATTCAAAATATTCAATAATATCTTATAGTATAAATGCTGTTCATTAACATTATAACTAAAATAAATGAACAAACAAAATGATTAATAATTGATCAACATAATATTATATCAACTTTCCTGTTTTTTTTTTATATATATATATGTTTGTTAATCATTATTTATTAAAATAATAAACTGTGTACCTGATTATCACACAATAAGTAAAGTTATTAGTATTATTACACATTGATTAAATGCATTAAACTATGGAATTATTGATACTTGGAAGTTCATTATTAATGTATTTACATATTTATTAGAACTTTTAATGAAAAGTAGTATTGATTCTTTTGTTACTTGAATACTTATTTGTATTAGTCTCAAATTTTGTTTGTGAACGTGATTTGCTTAAACTGTTATTATAAATGATTTGTATGAGTTTTTTCTATGACAGTGGATTTATATTTTTGCTATACATAACATTGTATACATTGTAAGTTAAAATTTACTTTTTTAGTCAATTTCGAATTTTAAAAAATTTATAAATCCCTCACAACGCCTATCTCGTCACATCTTAAGTCCTTGGCTGTCTAACAAAAAACTCCCACGTACACTACTTGTTCTGCCTCAGGCCTAGTCCTTTAGTATTAGATTTGCCATCTGAAGAAAAATATTATCATGTAAGCGTGAAAAGAAAAATACATTTTAAAAATATGTAATAATCATTCTCCGTGAGATGATCCGGTCTGCTTTTAGAACTTTGGTCGCTGTGATTTTTATTATCGATGTTTTTCCATCGTTTTTTTCATTCATACACGATGAAATATACAGACGTTTAAAGCAGTATAGTTAGTTCACATATAATAATATACTAATTGTTTAATAATAATAAATAATGGACTTATAAGTCGTAATTTTTACCACTTACTTGCAAAGTTGCAACTAGATATTATAATACACTGGCACAAATACGTTTCTTATTACGTGGCCACCACGATTATCCTTATTGCTGCTTAATGGCGTGTACATTATAAATCAAATTTAGCGCTTAATTTTAAGGTATCTTAATAATTTCATATTAATGGTAGTTCTCTTATTTGAATTGTATTGTTTATATGTATTTATTTTCTAATATTATTTCTTATCAGGTCCTTTTTCGTTTAATAATAAGTTAGCTAAGTATTTTAATGTTATGGTATATAATGACCAAAAATGTCCTATCCATATATAAACTCTATGGAGTCGTAATAATGGTAAGATAAATTTCAACAAAATTCCACAAATACTCAAAGGAATTCAGAGAAACTGAAATACTCAACACCTTAAATGAAACACTGAGGCTAGACCCTGAAACTAATCTAAATCTATTATATTTCCTTAAAAAACTCCAAACTTCATGTTACATAAAAATTAGGTTAAAAAAAATATTGAATATAGCCATTAACCATTGTAACCGAAATTTATTATGATCGATAAAAAAATAATAATAATTTTATGTTTAATGAATGCTCAACCTTAACGCCTTGTATATTCTATTTAAGTTTAAAAATGAACACAATTATACGTTTACATTTGAAAATATTTAGCTAAAAAACATAAAAATTTTATACAACAGTAAAATAAAACGTTTAGCATAAAACTTTTATAATTGTTTTAAATGCTAAAAATAACTTATGACCATGAGTAGAATGTATACGTATGTTAACAGTCCATTATCATTTTTCACCATTGTAATCGTCTGAGTCCAAACGAGGGGAAAGTCCCATCAAAAGCCATCAATTTTACCGTATGCAATTTACAGGGATATTACATAGACTTTAATCGTAAATTTCACACTCGCACAAAATTATTAGATATGTTTGCCCACACTTAAACACTTTAATTATTATTATTTCCTTTTTTTTTTTTTTTTTTAAGGTAAGGAAAAAATAAAAATTGAATAAATATACTTTTTATTGATATTTACTATCAAAATATACATATTCTACAATACAATAATTAATCCATAAGCAATGAGTAGTTGTTACACTTGTACAATATTTTAATTCTTCAATTTTTAATTGAACATCTACTGAAGAAGCTGTGGCTGAATCATTATCTGTGTATCAAAAAGTACACAAAATGTTTTGGTTCCTCACCATTACATCTACCAAAAATGGCATATATACCATTATCCATCGATACCCTCTCCGCTGTTGTACCACCATCACAACTCACATAGCGCTATTTCTAAATAAGGGAGATTTTTTGGCGGGATCCTATACTTTAATTCATATTTCGAAACAAAATATTATTTAAAGTATTTATTTTGATAAAAATTAAATTTCATACGAGTAGTTATAAATATAAAATGTTTAAAATAAGTGATGAGTGGAGTAGTGTACCATTATTGTGTGGTGTAGCCCTGTTGAACATCACTCTACTCATTTAAACATTAAAAACCTATAGCTTCTAAATAAACTGTCCATCAAAAATTAAAATTTTATACATCGAAAAAAAAATTATTTTTCTTTAGAGTAAAGAATTAAAAATGCAATTTTTTATTAAAGAAGTAAAATAGCTATATAATGATAAGAATATAAAAAATTATATTTTTAACAACTAAATATATTATTTTAAAAAAACTAGGATTTTTTAAAATAATTAGTGTTTTGTTAGGTATCTTTAAGTATGTATATATGTATATATTTTAAACAGTTTTTTTCTACTCCGATTATATTTTAAGTTTTATGTAATATAAATTCTTAAAGTTGATTGTTAAAGGTCCTATTATGTTAATTTACACAATTCCGGTACAAAAAAACTAAATATAATACATGTTTTGTGATAGTTTTACTGCTTAAAAAAAAAAAAATTTATAAAATTAATATAAATTATATACCGACTTTTTAAGATTAACTAAATTTCTATAGTAAAAAAAAGTATATTTTAGCTATATTAAAATTTTAAATTTTAATTAAGAAATTTTGTTTTATGTTTTCAACATATTCGTGTAAACATATGTAAATATTAGTATTTACTTCAAAATTTTAATTTTATATTATTAATAATAAATTATTCTATGTATACAGACTTAACAATAATTTTCAATTAATCTCTGGTTACATTATCGTAGTTAGTGATAAAAACAAAATAATTCTTAATTGTATGTAGTTTTTACTAAATACAAAAATCTATCATGATTATAACTAATTATAAGCATTAAATTATTTTGTTTCCATTTTAATCAGCTATTTTATAATTAATTAAGTTTTGTTTTATAAAGATTACATACGTATTTAATTTAATTTCTATACTATAAGTTGACTTTTCTTTGATGTTTGATTTCGAAAAACATTTGTTTAATTTGAATAACATGCGTATTTTTTCAACATTTATTACAATTATAGTTGTTTTTTTTTTTATAAATTTTCAAAATAAAAATTATTTATACCATTTTATTGGAACATGTTTGTATATATTTGATGTGTTTTGTGTTGTCATACAGGGTATTCCATGAGGATTTACCCATTGCGATATTTTCTAATATAATAGTGATATCATAATTCTGTTATTTTAATAAGATTCATATAAAGATAATAACTACAAATATTTCGTGTTTTATTTAATTTAAATGTTTTGATAAAAATAATAATTATTTTAAAAAAAAATTGAAGATATCCATTTTGTAGAGTTCGTTTTTCTGATTACGATATTGACGTTTCAAAATTTTAATTTCATTAATCTCCTGATTTTTAATATTTTTTTTTCGAACACTTAGCCACAGTGCAAGCGTTAGCCGACTGGCTGTACGAGCACGTGGGCCACATGTATGATATAATTATACCACTATCGTATTAAATAAATCGCAGTTTTTTAAAATTAGGAGATGAATAAAATTAAAATGTTGAAACGTCAATATTTTCAGAAAAACTAACTCTACAAAATGGTTATTTTTAATTTATTTGAAAATAATTAAATGAAAGATTATATTTTTTATCTTTTTTACCAAAACATTAAAATAAATTAAAACATGAAATGTTTGTAGTTCTTGTCCCTGTGAAATCTATAAAAAAATAAATAACAGAATTATGATATCTCTATTATTTCAAGAGGTATCTCAATGGGTAATCCTCACGGGACACTGTATATGAATGTCTTATATCTGATATGGTGGATTGCCAAATTCCATCATTATAATTATAATTTAAAAATAAAATTATCAAAATATATATTTTTTTAAATAATTTTTGCATAGCAGCAATTATTTAGTAATGTATCATACCTAATAATATTATGATTTATGAATATACGTTATAATCAGTCTTGTTAAGTATTCGAATACTTGTATTTAAATACTAGTATTTAAATACTTTTTTTGTATTTTAAATACTTTTCAAATACTTTCGACCCGTGTATTTTTAAATACTTAAAAAAATACTTTTTTTTGGTATTTTTATTCGAGAATACTAAATACTTTTATTCTAGTGTTCAACTCGAAATTCCAATTACCAATTTTTCGTAATATACTAATTTAGATTTTGTTTCTAAAATATTATTTTATAATGATAATAGTTTTGACTTATGAGAATTTATAAATAAGGTTTCCCAAAACACAAGCATATAACAGAATGACTGAATCCCCCATCTGCTCCTCTCTACCATGGCATACGGGACACTATTGTAGGTACTTATTAGTTATTAAAGTATTATAGTATTTAGTTATTGAAACATTTATAAATAAGTTTAAATATCTATACATTTGCATATAGTGTTAATTATATATTATATATTAATTATTAATAAAAATAACATTATAATATGCAATTTATTGAACTAAAAAAAAAGTATTTGTTAAGTATTTTGAATACTTTTAAAAAGTATTTGTATTTATATTCAAATACTTTTATAATGACTTATTTGAATACGTATTTTAAATACAAATGACACCAAGTATTTAAATATGTATTCTGAATACATTTGAAAAGTATTCTTAACAAGACTGGTTATAATATATATGATATCACGTGATTTGTGAATCAATTTTTCACTAATGGATAATAATATTATAATATATTATATTCTTAAGCTTGATTTAATTTATAGTTTTAAATATTACTATTATACTTGCAAGGTTATTTGTATTATTGTTTTCCTTTTAACATATTCAATTAATTATTGTAAATTTAACTTGCCTTTTAATTATTATTATATTGTCAATAATTCGAATTTATATACTAATATATGTACTTGTTTTCAGATTTTAAGACGCACCCAAATCTCAAGGCTAAATTATACTCTACAAATTAAATTACTTACTCAATTTCTGAATGTACAGATTTTTAAAACCATTTAGTAATTTTTGATTAAACAGTTGATTTTTATTAAGTTCTTTTTTATAAAATTATATTTCATTTAGGTTTACGATTTAAATAAGCTTTTTTTATTTTTATCAAACTAATGTATATTATTTTATTGCTTAAATCACCTTGCAATTGCACTGATATTATCATTACGACAAATATATATTGAATGGGTCGACAAACTTGGACAAACTTGGTTAATTAGTATCCATAACTTATAGTTCGGATGTCTTGAGACTATACTTCAAACGTTTATAATTTTTGAGTGATATTTTTTTAAACATTAGTAAAAATATTCCCACCGACATAATACATAGGTATCTATAATTACGCATTACATTTTTATTTTTATTTTTACATCCAAAAAATATGTTCTTTGTTTAATATACATTAGACTAAATAATATACATACCTATTTTAAAGTTAGTGTAAGACCATTAGTAAGGATTATTATCCTTGGTAATACATGATGTTTAAATATTTAAAATCATCAAAATAAAATAAAATTGATGTGATTAATAGTTTATAGTAAAAAAGGATAGTTTTTATTAGAAAAAAAGTTTGTATCATCATAGAATACTCTTTAAATGTACAAAAAAATAAAGTGCTTATTTGAAAATAGGGTCTTTAAGTATAGGTATTTAAAAATTCCAAAAGTTATAATTTAAATAATTAATACAATTTTTATAATATTGTTTTAAATGATTTGAATTTTGATGCAGAAATATTTAATATTAAACTAATAAGCTTTTCTATTTTAAGTGAGCTGGAATGGAGAACCCTCATTATTATGAATAATAAACTGTTGGTTTAATAATGCTCAATGTTTATAGATATCAAAATGTTGAAAAAAAAGCTTGAAAATAATTTTAATAAATGTTGCAAAAATATTGATAATTACATAAAAATTAATTTGGTTAAATATTTTATTTAGTGTGATAAGAAACAATGATGTAAATACAAAAATTTAAAATATACATATTTATTAATTTTACTTATAAAGCATCAAAATTAGCTATTGATCAAGAAAATAATATTATTATTATTTCGCTGTTTTATATTATTCGATTTTATAAACATTTCTATAGTTTTTAATACAAACAACTATATTCATGGTTTATAGACATTTTTTTTTTTTTTTTTATTAAATTAAATGTAACAGGAGAAGAAAAATTCTTGGTTGTTGATATAGTAATTACCATCATCCAAGGACACCAAGATACTGTATCTTCCTGACACAAAGATTCCACTTTTTACGTTCTACACACATTATCGGCAACACAGATTCTTACAAGAACCACCACCAATGTTTGAAGTATAGTTTATTTATAAACAGTCTGTGGCCAATATAAGTTATCAATATCCGAGAATTTGCGATTGAATTTTTTTGATTTTTTATTATTTGTGAACGTTTAAAAAATAAAATTTAATCTGAATAACAACAAAATAAAATATGACTGACGAAGAAATCCAATACGATGTAAGAGTGATAAATGCATTTAAGAGTTATGGAAGACACGATGTATTTAATGGTTTGAACATGAATGTGTCGTCAGGTTCTATGTAAGTAATTCTATTGAATTAGTTTTAACTCATAAATTGGATATATAATTATATCTATGTTTGAGTATTATTCTTTTAGATTCTGAGCAAAATGATAAATATATTAATTTTTCAATGTTTCTGTTTTTATGTGTAAGCGTGTAAACACTTTTTGGAGCAGTAAAAATACTTCAACTTTAAAAAATACGAATAGCTTCTGTTAGAAAATGTAATCTAGTTAGTACTAGGGGGGGGGTCAATATATAGCCGGAAAAAAATTAAAAATCAGAGATTTTAACTTAAATTCAATTTTTGAAAAAAAAAAAATGAAAAAATGATTTTGATTTATTTTGGTGTAACTCAAAAACTAATAACCTTCGATACTTAAAATTTTAATTAAATGTTTATATAATAATTTTTATTTACATAGAAAATATTCTGACAATTTTTAATTTTTTTCATCCAAACTATATATATTATAGACTATATTATATTTTATTCGCCGACTAAAAATGTAATGTGAATCTTAAATATTAAAAATATACCTAAAGCAACATTTTTTTCAAGATTTTCGTCAAAATATTTAACTATTTTATAGTTAGAAATTCATAAAAAATATTTTCTTTATATATAACTTTTGAAAATTGAACACACGATTTCTCATTCAAAGTTTATACTGAAACTATACAATTTAAAAAAATATATACAGAAAAATGCTTCTTATAGATATTTTAAGTTCAAATCAGGACAAAATTACTTATTTAATCGATAAATAATAATGTTAGTTATTTTATAATAATTTAAAATAATTATTCGTGGAAAATTACACTTTTATGTATTTTCAATTATTATTTATTTTAATATATTAATATGCAATACAATTTTTGATGTATTTTTAGATATTATCCTCTTCTTCTTGTACTGTTTTATGGTATCACAAAATTATGTTATTCGCTTTTGAGTTATATGAGTTGATATATAATATATATATCATTATAAGAATTAAATACAAATAATATACTAAATCCAATATTTTTGAAAAAAATTATTTCATCTTACTAAATTATTAAAATTAAAATAAATTACTTTAATAACTATGTATTTATATCAAAAAACAAATTATCATGAAATATAGTTTTTAATATAGGCTGTCAAACCATCTATGATCGCAATTCATTTTTTGTATACAGTGATACATCGTTGAAATCAAATTTAACATACCCATAAAAGTGACTCGTTCATCACCTAATGTATAGTAGAGCCTGAGCTATACCGATTTGCCAATTTTTTTTATTATTATTATTAATGATTTGAAATGTTGTTTGAAATATATTTTTACCAAGCGAATAACAATTGAAAATATTAAATCGAAAATTTCTTTAACCCATAAAAAGTCAATAAGGAACCAAATATTTTAAAATGTATATACAATTTTGATTTAAACGTTTTATAAATATTTAAAGTATCTGTTGTTATTCGTTTTGAATTAAACCAAAAACAAAAACCAACACAATTTTATTTAAAACTGATATGTTAAAATACTAATGCACAAAATAAAATACACTATCGATAAATGTCAGAAAAATTAAAGTATTCACTCCTTACTAACTCTTGACAAGTATTTTATTCTTCGCATTTTTCGGCTTGATAGGTATACTAGAGCAGTATTTAAAAAAAGTGTAAACGCTGATAAAAAATTATAGAAATTATTTGGTTCTAATGAATCCATAGTTGGATACTTATAGCGAATCAGTTAGGTACCTATAATATTTGTTAGAACAAGAAACGCTTTATATGTCTATAGTACGTTTAGTTTAAGCTTAAAAAAAATAGATTTTGCAATGATGTAGTTGTTACTAAAATATTACATCGTTACCATATTAAACGTAAAGCCTATAAGTATGTAAATATTAATTGTGTAATTATTATTACAACATAAAAATATTGTTAGTAAAATTATCAACTAACAAATATAAGCTCGTCTTTTGATTAAAAATGTTTTAATTTAATAGTTGTGTTCAAAGGGTATTTTTTTTTAATTTTCTATTAAATAGTTTAAATAGAAAATAATTTTTATTTTACTAAAAATATTGTTTAAAAATTAAATTGCATCTATCTATGAATATTTTAATACATTCAAACTTTTAAATGAATATTTATAATATTACAACTAGGTACCTATTTATTGCAAAATTTCTGTAGATAAAAATAGAAAATTATTTCACCTTAGGCATTCAACTCGTTATTTCATACCCAAGTGCAAACCTTAGTGAAACTAAGATAGTCTTGAGATTTAATACCAGGTACTTACTCAATATTACAATATTATAGTGTGTTATTGAACGAATTATAATTATCTCCATAATTTCCATCAATGAGTTACACTTTTGCTGAAACACGCCTTCTTATTAATAGTTTATCTGTTATTATTAACTAAATGTGTATTTAGTTATTTATTATAAATCTGTTTGGTGATTATAGTTGATAAAAATCTGTAAATAGATTAAAAAAATAAAATGATTAAAATTTAATAAAAAACCAATCACGAGTTTTTATACAATAATTCAGGTATTTTAGATTACATTTTTGTATTTTAAATGTGATGTAAAATCTTCGAACTTTAAAAATATACTAAAGGGACCCCAGTATTAAAGAGTAATGTTACCAAATGTTCTGTTAAGTGTAGTATTATGAACAGAAAGAGAACAAAATTAAAAATAATATATTTACCATGTTTGGAAGTTGTATCTTCCGTCAACCAGAAAACGATCTCCCACGCTATCTGCACAATGCCAAGTAGTGCTAATAGTAATATGAATGAAATATTTTTATCTTTTTTTATAGATATTTAATAAAACGAATTGTATTTACGATAAAATCATGAGAAGGATCTCAGCGTATTTATTTCTTCGGAACAAAGTTTTCCTTGAACATAATATTACATTTGGAATTTTATATTAATTATTAGTATTTGAGATGATACTTAAGGTAACCTCGAAATTTTGAATTTTAATCTTTTTATAATAACAACGGTAATATACGTACGTATTCAACTATAGATTAACCGTTAATGTTATCTGAAATTGTGAAAAATATTTCATACACCTAGGTTTTGTAGGTATATAAAATACAATAAGTAGATTTGGATTACCGAGTAAAGCATTTATTTTTCTGTGAGTAAAATTTAGTTCAAATTTTTCGAATCTCAAAATTAAAAATCTCAGTATTTATCCAAATAATTGAGGAAAAAAAGCAAATGGAAATCTTTATTAAAAAAAATATGTCCTAGTCCAGTAAATTTACAGGACATTTTTACTATTATTGTCTACAAATGGTAACATTTTCAAAATATTTCGAATATCGAATATCTTTAAACTATATTTAGATATAGACATTTAACATTTAGAATTTTTTCATTTTAATATTTTTTTTTATATATAAATATTGATAAAATATTTTTGTTAAAAAGTTATAAACCTAATTATTACTATAGCTACTTAGTCACAATTTTTTTTTATGAGCATTTGAAGTTTAATTTTATTTTTAATTAGTCGAAATCAAGAAAATGTGTAAATTATTTTGTGGTTAAAAATGTATATATTGTTCAATTTGTATAATTAATACTTGTTTTTGAAAATTGTCGTAATACATCATTCATCCTAAAACCAAAAAAATATAAAATATAAAAACATAATTTTGAACAGGCAGATATCTAAACAACGAACAAAGATTTTATTGTTTTGGTATAATTCAAAAATATTTTTTGCTGGGAATAAATCTTCTAAGTACAATATTTTATTTTATATAACATATAATGACATTTAAACATTTTAAATGATTTTATGCTATTGTCTATAATTATGCTACGTAACATTGTACAGAGAGTCAGTATTGAATCAAGGTTAATAATAATAAAAATATATAGTATTATAATAACTGAATATAATACATCCAATGTTTTTGAAAAAAAAATAAACACTAGCATTACTAATATCAAATAAATGATAGTTTTGATAGGAACATAAATATAGGAGTATCATAACATTAACTTAGTAATATAAACTGAAAGGCTGTATTCGTTCAGAATCGTTTTTCATGCGCAATGTCTTATCATTGAATCAATCATTTTGCATTATACGTTACTGTGATTTACCTAATGACGAAGTACTAAACAGTAAACATCAGGGTGGTTACCTACTTTCACTATTTTAGTGTTTAATGAAATAGTTATAAAATTATTACTTTTAACGTATTATATATATATATATATATTTTTTTTTTACAGCTATGGCCTTTTGGGACCGAGTGGTTGTGGTAAATCGACACTTCTTCAATGCTTGATTGGAATAATGAAATTGGATTCAGGATCTATTGACTTAAAAGCAGTAAATTTAAAAGACGTTGGATATATGCCTCAAGTAAATATAGAATTTTAAGCATTCTTTTTTTTTTTTTTTTTTTTTGATTTTAAAAACTTTTGATTTTGAAGAATTTATGTTTGGAAGGCACACTGACCATTAAAGAAACCTTTGAATATTATGGAACACTTTACAACATCGATAAAAAGAACATCGATATCAGAATAGATGAGCTTAACACATTCTTACAGTTACCGAATTTGAATAGTTTAATAAACAATATAAGGTACGATATACTCAGTATTTGGAACGTCTTTAATGTAGTATTGGCGTATTACTTATCATTACATTGTTTAAAATATGTTTATAATATTCAGCATGAACATATAATATCAGTTATACTACTATGGTATTTGTATTTTGTTAGTTAGAATTTATTACTAACTGATCAAGTGTAATTAAGGAATTAACTATTTAAAGTTTAAATAAATATTAAATTCGTTTTTGATGTATGAAAATTCTTATGTACAGGTGGTTTCAAAATTCTTAATAGAGTATGATAAAAAAAAAATTGAGTTATCAATTAAATTATAAGCCCTACAAACCCACAATAATAATATAATATAAAAAAAATTATATCTAATCTCAATAATATTATATTTTATATAAATAACTTATTGTTTAAATAATTCTATTTATAATCATATATAGCATTTACGTCGCTTTTTTTGGACATTCACTAATTAACATTAGCTTAGAAGTTCGATCAGTTACGTATATTCTAAAAATTACAATTTGCATGATCAAATCAAGGTCAAATATTAAACATTGTATAATATATTATATTAAATATAATCGATTTCGTTTGAAAATAATCTGTATTATGAAAAAAAAACCTGATTATTAATAAATAATATTGTATAAGCAGTAATTCGTATCAAATTATGTAAATATCTTAATAGTTTTACTATTAATTTTGCCTAAATATTTACATACCTGCATGTTAAAAGGAATAAACAATTTAACAAAAAAAAAACAAACAAACAACAAAAACTACTAGCTACTAAAGTTTTAGTTACCTACAAATAATATTATGCCATAATATTGTATGACAATCGTATCATGCAGTATGAGAATATCAAAAATCGTTACCTATCATATAATATTTATTGCAATGTTCTATATTAACCGTGGAATGTCCATAGGTACTTATGATTATTATAATGTTATTTACAACATCGTTTATGTTTGTTTAAAAAAAGTAATTTTTATGTATACTGTATAGACATAACATACTTAAAACTTATTTTATAGTTTTATTGATATTATTAAAATGTCATAATATTATAGGCAAATAGGTACATACTGCACATTTTCCAGTATGAATAATTTTCTTTCTCATAAAAAAGACTGTAGAATAGAAATATGAATTTACTAAGAATTTTAATTTAGAACCATACTTAACCATTGCAGTAAATATTATATCTTAATAGTTAAGTGTTAATGGATTTATTATTATTATTATTATTATAAAGCTTCTCAGGTACAAAACTGAGGGGTATAGTTGCAATCTTAAAACAACATCATCATATTATCATGATATTTTACGTTGAACCTTGAGTGATGATTTGCATACTATAAAAAAATAACCTAACGTGTATTACCACTGCATGCAGATACATTGATACATGTTATATCTTAAGGCTGCTGACTGAGGGGTTCTCCGTGCTCGGATGGTTTTTTTTTTTTTTTTTGAGTGGAGAGTAGAGCCGGTTTTGTTCATGACGTCACGGTAACGCTCTTCGAGTCACAAAAAAGAATTACTCCCATCCCAGCCATAAGCCACATACATGTAAAAATGTATATACTTACTTAAGTTAGTTATTTCCACAATATACGAGTATAATATTACTGTGTTAAGTTGATTTACCCACTTCATTAAGTCATACGAATAAATAAATAACCCACTTCATTTAAAAATAGAAATAACTGCAGGAATCAAAAACAAACTATGACGAAAAACCTATTTTGTAAATTACTTTTTGTGATTTTTTAAAACGCATTAATAAGTGCATTGTAGTAACTTAATAGATATATTGAGTAATATTTAAAAAAAAAACAATTTTTTTTTTTTTTTTTATTGATCATTTACAACTTCGGCAACAAAGGCCATTAGTTATTTTATTTTTTACATTGCGTTTGCTTACATATTTAGATTTGGTTATAAATATTGGTTTGCTTGAGGAAGTTATTAAAAAAACAAATTGTAAACCAGTTTATTACTATGTTTTTTTTTTAAGTATATTAAATATAATAAGTGGTTATACATAAAAACATTTTTAGTAGGAAACAATTTGAATATTCTGTATGAAAAAAAATTAAAAATAAATCATTTTTTTAATTATTTTAATAAAAATCTCTTTAAAATAATCTTTAATCTCTGTTTTCTATCATATAAACAAAAACGAATAATCAAGTGTCAAAATTAAATTCATATGTGAGCCACCCTATAGAAATATGATAGTGGTCGAAAAAAAATCAAAACACTTTTTGAATGTGAAGGATTCTATTGATATAAATTGTATTTAAATCGCTCAAGTAGTTTCTAGGATTAGTCGTTAGCAACTTGCGTTCGTTACGCTAACGTGTTTCTATTCGTTTGCACAAAATACTATGGTCATACATGCTCTGTTTATAAATGTTTACCCAATAATAAATGCATTTTCTAAATTGGAATATTTTAAATTTTTAAAAAATTATTTTAATTTATCCAAAATGATTATAATTTCCTATATCATCTCATTATTCTAATAAGATGAGATATAATGGAATTTGTTTAATTTATTCATTCTTTCTAGTGGTGGCCAAAGTAGACGAGTATCTCTAGGTGTTTGCTTATTGCATAATCCAAAGCTTATTATACTGGATGAACCTACAGTTGGAATTGATCCTTTATTAAGACAAGAGTAATTAATTCAATGACAAATAAGTTAAACTCTTAGTTAATAATTTAAAATATATTATAGAATTTGGAAGGGGCTTACAACGATGGTTGAAAAACATCAGAAAACAATCATAATAACTACTCATTACATTGAAGAAGCCAGTTTAGCTAATTGTGTAAGTCCATATATTTAGTTACTGTTTTATATTTATATACTTGTGAAGGTTCAAACATGTCTATTTATTTAATTTAAATTTTAAATTTTAATATTTAAATTTATACATTAAATCAGACTAGCTACAGTACAAAACAGTACATCTCGTCCAAACACCATAATATCTGAAACGTACATTTGGTTTATATTGCTGTTTCCTGTAAAAATGGGTTTTATTATAAAAATATTATCTAATATAAACATTTTTGGGATAGTTACATTTCACCTAATAATTTTACATGAAAAACTTAATACTCTAAAAAATCATCCCGCAGTTAAAACAAAATATATGTGTATATTTGATTAGATAATAATATAATTATTTGTTTAAAAGAAAGATACACCAGTGTATCTTCGTCATGTATTATCACGTTTAACAAACGATACATAATATTGTTAATCTTAGTTCAGCAGAAAAATTTGTGTTTAGCATTATTAAATATGAATAAGGAAAATGACATAGTATCAAACCAAAAATAAAAAAATATAACGTGTTACAAACATTGTTGGTTTTTTCACGATATTTTAATTTTTGAGAGACTTATGAGCATTTTTATATTGTTATATTTTACATATTCATAACTTACTTTAGAATCAAAATAACCAACTTACAAACACAGATTATTCTCAGATCATTAAGTTCGTTTACATCAGGTCAGTTCATTCTGATATTAATACTAACAACATCAAATTAGTTGTGTTGCATGAACAATTGCCGTGTTGTATATCTGTAAAATTGTGACAACACATAGGGCATCCTTTTATTTGTGAATTTATTTACACAATAAAGGCTTACGTTCATTTATTTGCCATAATAATAAAGAAGTGTGATATTAAAAAAACAAATCTAACCATGGTCGATGGGGTTTTAAAATAATTATAATATACTCATTAGTAACTATAAAATTGCAATTTGTAGTTGTACTAGGTATATCATATAGAAAATAATATTTAACTATAGAATATATAATAAAAAAATAACTGTTATTTAGGTAGTATTATTGTCCAATATTGACCATTAAGTAATAGTTATTCAGTTATATTTGAAAAAAAAGACTAAATAGATTAAATCATGTAACACAATTTATCAGCTAAATTATAACTTACAATAGATAAAAGTCAAACATGTAATAAAAATAGCATTATAATATATACCTAATCTAAAATAGAAGGTGATAATAACTAATAAATTATAGCTCAAAATAACAGAATAATGTAATTTTCAACCAAACAAACAAATAATGACTGAGTTGAATACTTAGTATTAAATAGGTTATAGTAATATGAGAGTGATGAGAACTGAATAAAATTATAAAAAATAATTTAAAAGTTGATAGTATAACAGTGTGGCTCATAACTTATTTATAAAAATTTGATTAATCCGTAAGACAAAATATTACTCGTATAAATGTATTAAATGATTTTTAAAAATCTTGTTTTTATTATTTTTTTTAATTACTGTTGTAGATTGGTTTAATGAGAAATGGAGTGCTAGTAGAAGAAGGATCGCCTCAAGACATTATTTTTAAATATGAAGCAGATTCATTGGAATCGGCTTTTTTAAAACTATGCTCTTATCAAGATTCAAATGAAGCACCAAAAGTATTTAATATAAATATAAATTATTTTTTTATATTTTATCAATTTTATGTATTTGGTAAAAATGCTATTTTTTGAATAATCATAGTATACAGATTGTCTGTTTTTAAAGAGTTAAATGAGCAGATTGTACCTTATACACCATTTTATGTGATTGTGCACGTCTTTTAGAAAATATTTTTGATAATTAATTTGAATTTGTCGATAATTTAAATTATATTTTTTTAAACGTTTACTTTAAAATTTGCCAAATATATTAATTTTTTTCTAATTTTGAATAATATTATTAAGAAAAAAATCGGATACATTTTTTGATGTAAAATAAAGTTGTTGACAAATTTAAATATAATATTTTCAATATTTTAATTGAACTATGAAAAAAATAACTTGCTTCAATGTACAACAAACCAATAGTTGTAACGTAAAATAAATAAGCAGATTAATGATATTAGGGGGGTATCCTCCGGGAAACACATATATTATGTATTTACAAAAAAGTACTATGTAGGTACTTAAGGTTTTTATACTTTTCGGTTTCTACGAGCAGTATGAATATAGTATAAATCTAAATTACCTAAATCGAATAGCATAATATATAATATGAAGTATACTGTTAAGTGAAGACTCTACTTACCTATTAGTTTAACAATAATCTAATAAATATTAAAGTTCCTATTTTTCTATTTGTATGCAATTTATTTTTTTTTTTTTTTACATTTAATAAAAATCAAACTGTTTCAAAAATAGCTGTATTACTTTTATTGTTTAGATTCTTCCTAAAGCTGTTAAAAACCCGCATCAATCAAAAAATTTAATTAAAAATGGTGAAACAATAGATTTCATAAGAATTAAAGCTTTGCTGAAAAAGAATGTTCATGTATTATGTCGTGATTACTGGTAAACATAATTTAAGTATAATTTAATTTGAAATGCATACTATTGTACATATGAATATTTAATATTAATATTTTCTAGGTTATTGTTTACCATAATAATTCTTCCCATTATACAAACATGCATTTTTTGTTTGAGCATTGGAGTAAATTTTAAAGGAATGGAAATAGCAATTCAAAATGATGAAATTAGTTTAAATGATTGCAGAAAAATTTCTAATTTCAATGAATGCATTTTTAATAACGATACAACTCAATTAATGAGTTGCGTTGCTATACAATATCTTACTTCACTCGATTATGTATTAGTAAGTAAAAAACAAGAGAATAAAGTTAGATATTTTCTGTAACTTTTAAAATAAGTCAATGAGTTCCCAGCGTTTAAACCAACAGGTTACTTTTAGACTTTAAGTTATGGTCATAACTCATAACTGTGTTTCATTTGAAACATATTTAGCCTCACTATTTCACTAAATAGCTGTGCAGGCATTTTAAGGTGTCAAATCTTAATATTTATTTTACAATTATTTAGGTTGAAGTGAAAGATCGTCATGCTGGTGAAATTTTTGTGAACGATAAACATTTTTTAGCATTTATACATTTTCCTAAGAACTTTACTCAAGACTTAACTGCATTTATTGACACTCCTAATGAATATCATGAGCAATCGCTATCGTATATGCATTTTGCCAAACATAGTATGTACTTATATATACAATTTTAATATATTTATTTTTGGAATATAGTTTATTTTGATGTTGTTAGTATATATTTATTATAATTTGTAATTTTAGATATATTATTTAAAAATCAAATAATATTGGATGTAACAAATGCAATGCGTTCTCTAATACGTGATACTTTAAATAGTTGCTCTAATAATCCAAAAACAGTTGGATTACCCATGGTAAGTCTATCATTAATTTAGAATTTAAAATATATTTATACAATTAAACATGTTGTATGATGCTTAATTCGCGGCCAAAATAGCCACATTGTTTATTGATTAATATTAAAGCACAATGTACAAACATTTATATCCTAAAGTAATATTAATAATAATATGTTTTACTAAATTAAAAACAAAAAAAAAATCGTTTTAAAATACAATGAAAAAAGATCATTTATATTAAATTTATTATTATATTAATATAATAAAAAATAATAATATGAAAATAAAATTATTCATATCAACATGTCTTTATGAAGTATTATGTACTTATATGGGTGTCATGGGGTAATTTTGATTTTTGTGACACGAAAGCGTTATCGTATCGACATGAACAAAACCGTCTCTACTCTCCATTCCAACCAAAAAAAATAAACAAAAAACCATCATTTTTAATTGGTTGTATCATAATAATATAATATAGTACCTAATACATTATATAAATCATATCAATATCGGTTTATATTATTGTATTATTGTTATTCGACGTTGTCTATTGATATTTTTAATTTTAGCTTATAACTTCTCATTATTATATTAATAACTTACTGCCGTTGTAAATTAGTCAGTAACCATAAGACAAAATAATATATACTTGCATGCGGTCTGGATACTTATTAAATTATTTTTTTTCATATACATGATAATTTAAGTTTTAAATGCATCATGATACTCGTAATCAATAATTGTAAACAAAGAATGGTTTTGAGCCGATTTCGTTAATACCGTGATTAAAAATTTCAAAAAAATAATTATGCAACTTTCGTAGTACACCTTTTATCAAAAATATAAAATATATATTAATGTTATATTTACAGACAATTTTGTTTAAAAAATTAATTTTAGTAAGATTAAGAATCTTAAGTTATACATTCAGATATATATTTTGAATGCATTATAATAATTTATAATTATTGTATTTCATAAAAAATAATGATAAGATTATCTTAGATTTAGTTGAAGAATCATTACGAATTTATGGTTTTATTACTATTTTGTTATAATACGTATTTGCCAAAATGTGTATATAATTGATTATAATTTTTTTAGGAATTCAATCCAATATACGGAAAAGAAGTGTCAGTTCACGGTCACAGTACAGCAGCAATTTTTCTAGCAATGTGACTATAACTATTATTATTCAAATTTATAACTTTTAATACAACTGAATTTAAGTATAAAAAAAATATAAATTTATAATTATAATATTCACATACATTTTTAATTACTCAAAATAAGCATTAAAAGTCCGTATTTGTTTCTTATAATATGAATATATTTGGACAATATAAAATTGTTTAAATGTTAAAACATTTCTTTGATTAAATCATAATAATATATACATATATTAGCTATAGCCCGTTCACTTTGTTGCACGAAGTCTTAGTAGCAAATTTCAATAAATAACACAAACACAATATTTTATGATTTTCCACTTCTTAATTCGCTGGAATGCTGGCATATTTTTTTATGTAAACGCAAGAAACTTTGGATTTATTCAAAAAAAGCTTAAATTCTAACATACATTCAATATTGTTAAAATTGGTATTCGTTTTTTAAGTTTTAACACTTGTCTTCCTAAATCCTGGACGTCTGTGTCTCAAAATCTCAATAAATCTAAAACCTATGTATATAAATTTTATTGAAATTGATCCATTAGTTTTTAAATTTAAACTTTATAAGTGCTCTATAGATGACGAAATGAAACAATTTTTTTTATATTTAAGATAGTTTATTTTTTGTTTTAGTAATAATTAATAACCGATTAAAAGAACTCAGCAATTCGATTATTCAGATTTCGGATTATATAGATTATATTTGAATACTTCGATTATTCGATTAATTGATTATGTATCATTCGTTAAAAATAATCGATTAATAAAAATAATCACACAGTAATAAACATTTAATTTATAATAAGAACAATTGAGGTCATTAATAGAAAAAAAAATGATCTTATCTTATGATATAGACCAAATCACACATATTGATCATAATAATAATTTCATTTAAATCGATTGAGTAGTTTTGTAATACATCGAAATAACTGTCGTACAAGAAATTTTTATAATAAGATGTATTAACTATTCATATTATGTACCTGTATGTTATATGAAACTTATGATTTATCAACATTTAAATAAATTACGAGTTAGTGATCCATACTTAATAGACAAATACTTAGTTTAAAGTTTAAATAAACAATATCAAGCTTTTAAAATTAAATTATGTACACTATCTATATTATACTGATGTATTATATGTATGAAAATTTCTGATTTTAAATTAACTCAAGATTACAATTATACAATTAATATAAGTTCCATTTTCAAATTCCAAAAATAGTTAAAGATATAAATAGATTTATGCACAATTTAAATGTTATAATATGTATACATACCAATTAATTTACTTTTTTTTCTTTTAGGGGAGCATTTTATTTTAGTAGTATTTATTCAGTGAGCATTATGCTTTCAGAAAGAATGGATGGAATCCTAAGTCGATCGATGTTTGCAGGTAATTTAATAACATTTTAATATGAGAAATAGTTTTAATTTCAAATGAATTTTGTTTCAGGCGTTACAATATTGGAATTGCTTATTTCAATGTTTTGTATTTCGAATTTTTTAATTTTGGCTCATTCAGTTACCGCTGTTGTTATCGTATACGCATTTTTTTCGAATCCCATTCACTTAACCAGTGGTCTTTTCATGTATGCTATGTTGGTAATAATTATGTCATGGATAGGATTTTTATTTGGTGCGTATCATGTAAAATAAATATGTATTTATTTATGATTTTTCGTTTTAAAGGTTTTTAATTATTATTCACATCAATGAAATATATATAATATGTCACATGACAATTTTGTAATACTACATTCCAATCGAAATTACTAAAACAACATATTAGCATTTTACATTTTCCTTTCAAGTAATAATCATATTAACAACGTTAAACTATTTATAACTAAATAAAAATATTTTTAAAAACCTATTAACATCAAATTAAATCAAAATAATTTAATCGTAATTAAACATTTTTTTTTTTTATATGCATTTATTAAGAATACATTATATTAATTATAATATTAAATTTGTGAAAAAATATTTACAGTAGGCATAATTTGGTAGAGTATTAAAAATTAAAAAATACAAGTGGTAGATCAAATAAATGCCCCTGTGATAATAATTCGTTCTTATCTAAACAACATAACGAGATTATTATAAATTATTAAAACTATTTTTTAAATGTGTTTAAAATTATATTAACATATACGTATGTGTTTTTAGGTAATAACTGATGCATAATATAATTACCTTACCATTGTCACCTCATTGAACGACCATTTTTTATTTAACCATAGTTTAAAAAAAATCTATTATTTAAATATTTAATATATTTTCCTTGCATTAGAGAAAATATTAAGTAGCAAGCTACGTTTTTATTTTAGAATTCTTTTACTTGAATACTGAATTGAGGTAGCTGAACAACTAAAACCAACATGTTACTTATTTCTTTTGAACAAAATTTATATTTTAATGTATATACACTACATCACTATGCATATAGTTTTAAATTATACTCTTATATTGATATCACGATAATTTCATTAAAAAAAAAAGTAAAAACAAATAATTTATATTTATATTTTTATTTTTTTGTGGTCATATAGGTTTACTTGCCGCTGGAATAACACCAACTAAAGCTGGCGGTGTTCACATTATGAATGGATGGGCTCTATCCCAGATGTTATTATCGGGTAAAAAATCAATCTTTTTGCCAATTTTAAATAATAAAAACGTAAATAATATAATTTTTACATTGTAAATAGGTGGAGTGTGGCCAATTGATGGACAGTCACACTTATTAAGAACAGTATCTGAGTTACTGCCTATGCGGTTAGCCGGGAAAACGATGAACGACATAACATTGAAAGGTTGGACGTTAGATCATCCATCGGTCATAAAGGGTACCTCAGCGACATTTGTTCATGCCATATTATTAATATTAATTTTAATTGGTCTAAGTAAAATTAAAAAGAACATGTGGGTTATTCACAATTAAGAGCTTCAGACTTTGGGAAATATGTATATATTTATTCTTAAGGTTTTTATAATTAAGTAACTTTTTTCATTAAGGTATTAGATAATAACAAATTATTTCAAAAATGAATAGAACAATACGTGTAATATTAATTCGTTAAGTTTCCATAGTGAAAATTGTGTTGACAAGACAATATTCGGTGTGTGTGATTTAATCAGCATTAAATATTGTTATTTTTGTTATTTGTATTTTAATACACGTATTATATACGCCAACATGTTTAGTTTTTTTTTCCTAACAGCATTTAAAGGTATTTTTATTAAAAATGCTACTGCCTTTACATGTATCGTCTTTCTCGATTACAACTATAAAAAAAAAAACAGAAATCCTTGATAGTATCTATACATAAATTATACCTATCTATTTTATTTTATTTTTCGTAATAATATCAACTTGGTTGTATTACTAATTGTAAAATAAATTGCTATAGTAGTAGCAATATAAATATAGTTAGTAATGGAAACATAACACAAAATTATTTAATCGATGGAGTACGTACGCGTTTTAAAGTTGTTAATAGTTTTTATCAGATAATTCTCATCACTAATAATTGCTGTTGCTTGTCAATCAGTCGTTTATTCTTCAGTCCGAAAAATGCAAAATATGAAAACTTGATATTTTATTAAATTATAATTCTATTAATTAATTAATAATTTCTGATAATAATAATTATAAAATATACAATTTCACAATGTTTTTAAAAATATATACAAGTGGTCTTACGATCGATCTCAGAACTTTGAGTAGTGTCAGTGTGTTATGATCAACTGCTAAAGTGTCTTAGTTTTACTAAGTTGCCTCTTTCAATATAATACAGTAAACTGTCTCTTGTGATGATGAACTGTATTATATGTCATCTTATAATATTGATAACTATATGGTTATGCTAACTAGAGGATTAAGTTGTAATTCAAATGACTTGTATTTTAGTAACTTTGAAATACATTTTTTTATTTATATATATTACACCGTTAGACCTGTTTAAAATAATAAAATATTTAACAATGTGTAGTTATCTCTAATGTCTATGCAATATTGTGTGTTCGTTTTACAGATGGTCAAATTTTATTATTATTAGGTGTCATCGTGGATCCCTATTTATAAGTTACTTGTTATCGCTAATATATAAATTATAATTTTATTTTAAAATCTATTAGTTTATTGTATTTTATTTAATTTAATTTATTCCTTATAGTTAGCGATAAAATATTGCCTAATAGTTATTTTTAGACATTGTTATTCAATTTATGGAGAATAAAATTAATTTTAATTTTACTGGACAGCGCACTTAAAATTGGTGATAATCTAGTTTTTAGTGATTATTGCCAACAATTGTTGCACTCGCTTTTCTTCTACTGGATCCATCATATAAATTTGTAGTATTTTCGTTGTCATTATTATTTTCAGTAATATTATTAAAATAATTACTAGTTGTTTATTTAATAATCACACATTATAGGTACTTGATTCAAGAAAACAATAAAACTCAACATACCCTAGTATAATATTGTGTACTATTATTATAGCATTACCATTATGCGCCGTGGTTGCGGCTTCATCGTCATCTCGTCTCGCGTGCAAAATACGTCTGAAAATAAAACTCCGTTTCACTGATTGTTTTTGAAACGTCAACGTACGCAATAAACGACGACCCGAAGATTTTTTTCTCGTTTTATTTTTTGAGCATCGACCAAATAGTATTATTGTTATACATCCTCGCCACTGTCCCCCCACTCTTACCACCGTCAATCCGATATTATTTTTCAATAAAAGTACCGTCGTTGGTATTATTCTTTTTGTGGTTTTTTTATTTTTGGCTTCCCCCCTAAGTAGGAGTATACAAACTCTTAAGAAAAACGATACGACGAGGAGAGTGTGTGTGGAAAAAAAGTTGTAAGAACAACGCTTTTATACGATTTTATAGCCATAAATGTCGGCGGGGACAGAGAAACAACCGGTGTGCCGTGCCAAGATAGGAGGTCGCGTGTCGTGCTCGGTTTACTGACAACTAAGCGTTTATATCGCTTTCGGATACTCGTTTGCGATACGGCCAGGGGAAAACAAAAATAACAAATATCTGGACGGCCTAATGGTTAACTTGGCAATGATATCCGTCTTCCGTTGTTTTCGAAAGGAGAAAAAATATATTACGAAATGTGTATAAATACACACACACACACACACAGGTACAATATATTATATACATTATACATATAAAGGAACATGGAATTTTTTTTTCTTTTTATTCGCTTTCCGATGGCTCTCAGTCGTGATCGCATACAAAGGTATACACGCTACGGTGGCGGATGAAAGCCGTTGGAAACATTTCACACAAGGATCCACAAACGACTAGATAAGTATTACATCTCGATGTATCAAATTGAACGTTTCTCAAGAAAAAAAGTTCGCATATATCACGCAATCTGCGATAAAAAGTATATAATATTATATTACAAGCATGCGCATTAGACAATTTCGAAGTCAATGCAAATTATTCTTTCATAAAAATAAATTGTTCTGCTTTGACTTGTTACAGCCGTTATTATTACTATAATAAAATATAATACGTTGAAACTATATTATCACTATTACGATATTATACAGCAATTATAATATTATGTATTATAGTGTATATTATACAATATACATATGATAAGCTTACGTAGCTTCAACTTGCATCATATTTTGAAGAAAAATATGAATTATTATTTTCTCTATGAATTACTATTATTACAAATATAATAATTATATTAATTTAAAAAATCGATTTATTCGTGCTGTGTATAGTAAAATGGATACGAAGCTTATAGAAATATTCATCAAAATGAAATACTAAAAAAAAAAAAAAACAATATAATTTAGTAATACTATAAAATCGTTTAACAATTAAATTATATTGCAAAAAAAAAAAACGCAATTCAATTCTAACTAAATAATAATAACCTTTGTTGCTCATGAAAATATAATGTCGGTTATTCCAAATGATCGAAACGATGTTAATGAACATAGACTATTATTTTTAAACCTCTTATTAACTGTAGTATACTAATCCCCGACTCAGTTCAAAATATGTCTATGTGATTGGACGGTGTATCGAAACGTACATTTTATAATAATAATACATTAAATCGTTATTAGTAGCCATGGTGGGTATTACATTATTGGTTTTATTTTTGATAAAATTTAAATGATAAATATTATATAATGCTGAAAAGTTTGATAAAAATAAATATAAATTGTTCATAAATATATTAATTGATTTTTATAATTATATCGTACTTAAATATTTACTGATGACAAAATAAGTAAATTATTCATCAGTTTTTTTTTTATCAGATATATATTATAATAGATACAAATAAGTAGGTATACGATGTGTATTTTCACGGTTATAATGTTGATAGTAAATATCTGACGGTAAAAAATTTCATAAAACAAATTTTTAAACATTTTCTATATTTTCCAGATTATTTAAATTATTTAGTAAAAAAATATGCGTGTTTAGGTTTCAGTTTAAAATTTTAAAAATTCTTAAAATTTTCTACTAGGCATTTCTTAAAAATAAAATAAAATACAATTTAATATCACAAAAAGTGGCAATATTTAATAGAATTAGTAAAAAATTCAAAATTTTGATACACCATATAAAAAAAAAAAAAGAAAGCCGATATTTATGTGAAAATATGTGTGCAGTTGGTGTTGATAGTAGTATATGGTGTCTATGGTATTCACTTGAATTTACATCCACGATTGATAATAATTCAAATAATTAAATAATATTACATGAAGTGCGTATGATAAATTTTAAATTTATCGTTTCAAACCGTTCTTGATTATCGTACCTAAAAAAAAAAAAAAAGAAACGAGAAGTACGAGTACAATACAAGTAATAAGTAATATAATAATTTATACGTCTATAACATCACTGCAGAAATTTTACTGCATTTGAATTGCGTGCCATTATCTTAGAGGCATCTGTTTGAGTTGCATGCCGCTACAATACGAATATTTTTTTTCGTCGTGTATTGATAAGATATTAAGATTGATTTATCATGAAAATTAAATACAAGGTTTGCTTTCGTTCTTTTTGCAGTAGTTAGATGTCAAAAATCCTTATAGATACATTTTTTTTTATATATAAGCATTTATTTCGATTTTAAACTTTAAAGAAATTCATCAACATATTTTCCTAATTATTTTATTGATAAATATTTATAATATATAATATCTTGTACGTAGTTTTGATGTAATTGAATATTTATAAGAAAATTAGCAATTTTTCATTAAACGATTTTTATTAATTATTTTAATAATATTAAAAAAAAAAAATATTAATTATTAATTTAAAACTTTTCATCATACCACGAACACTGCTAATACAGCTCGAAGATGATAATTAATCCGTTTAACGAAATATTAAAGTCTTTAGATCCGCAGGAAGAAAATCCTCATGCACTTAGTGTAAGTAAGTATATAGTATATGTTTCACCGTCAACGATCAAACTGCAAGTCCGCACAAAAAATCGATTCGATACCCGATGAAGTACAATATAACATATACCGGTGTATCCATAATCTATAGCAACGGTTCTCAACCTTTTTATATTCGCGTACCACCTACAAAGTTTGAAAAATTGTACGTACCACCTGACCATTTTTTTTACTTATTTATAATATATACGTTTATGTTACGTGTATAGAATTTTATTTTATTAGGAATTATAAAATGATGGGAATAATTAAGTATTTAATGTAGAAAAAAAATTAAATTAAATATGTACAAACCAAATAATATTCAATGTTAATAATGATTCATTCCAATTTTTTTTATAAAGGGAGATTTTCTTCGCGTACCACCTATGAGTTTTCCGCGTACCACTAGTGGTACGCGTACCATAGGTTGAGAAGCGCTGATCTATAGGTAAGGCACTAGGTAGGCGCCTCATATTATAGTTACCTACAACTATTACGGATTGGACCGGATTTCGTGGTACCTACCTAGACGAATACGGTTTCGTTTCGGGCGCAACGCATCCGGTTTACACGTGTAGTTCGCAAACAACGAACGGCTTATATCCGCTGCAATATTTCCGCATACATAATAATAATGATGATAATAATAATAATAATAATAATAATAATAATAATAATAATAATAATACAAACAACGAAAACACACCACTCCCGTGTAATAGTATTAGTATACGGTAGGTAAGTACAACGTTTTAAACGCGTAATAACAATATAATGTACCCAAACGACCGGGTGTATTATATACTAAATACCCGACCGCAGCCGTCTGCTACCCACCGCATCGGTTCGTCCTCACGTGGTCCTATAATAATAATAATGATAATGATAATAGTAATAATAATAATATACAATAAAAACGCGGCAGCGGTGATGGTCACGGATTTCATCAATTTTTACTGCGAAGAACTCATTGCGCGTATTTTCGTATAATTACATGGCTTCTTTTTATTATAATTAAACTCATCGTGCGCGGACTCGAACACAATATTTTGAACAGCGATTTGTATCATTACACACTTACTGCACCCGAAGTTTAATTAATCTCAATAGATACGCCGCGAGATGTGTTTAATATGTATTACGTTGAATTGCCTATATCGACAAAGACGTTATATCACAAACAATATTTAATAAAATAAAAATACATTCTTCTTCTGTTGCGACTCGGCCGTTGTTTTGATCACCCGGGAATATTATATTATCACCAAACAGTAATTTTCTGATTTGTAATTCAAATGAATAGTTCAAAATAATTTCCCCCCCTCCCCAAAAAAAAACATAAATTAATGAAAAAAAAACTTGATTTAGTGATAAAACCACCTATTATCAGCCCATTATGGTTTTGTGTAAAACGCATTCTTCTTACGTCAGACTATAATCGTATATACTATATAGTGACATATCGAATGCATGTGCGAGATGATTGTCTTATTTTTATAATGTTATTTTATGTATCTGTTCATGATGAAACGACAATAACTGAAGTTTCTCAATACATCACGGGCGCAGATACCGGAAATAAGGTATATCTACATAGAGTTAAGGCACTATCGATAATACTGATATAAGTAAATAATTAAATACTATCGAGAAACCGATTCTATAGTATTTTTTTTCGTTTTGATTAAAATCCTTCACATCAAACATAAAACACCGTATAAGACGTAGTACACGGATATAGTGCGTACGCACAGAACATCGATAAAATCAATAGTTTAAATCAAATAACTAAAATATATGGCTAACTTTGAAGTTAAACTCTGCATGTGTTGTTTCTTTACTACGCGCTTATATTCTTTGAATAACATTGGATCATAATCACGCGTGCGCGCGTATAAAGAGTTTTACCCCTTTGAACTTTACTTGGAAACGAAACAACATAAAAAACAAACAAAACTTATTGCACGGTACGATAGCAAAATCTGCAACGAATGCGTAAAACATTTGTGTTTTTGGAAACATTTCTGATCACATTGTATACACATCTGGACTATAATATTGCTTAGGGCGTTCTGCAGGTCACTTAGTGTACGATCAATTTATCATCAATCATATTCTGTGTTATGCATAGCACAATCATCAGTAATCTATCGGTTTTATTAGAATTTTCTTATTAATGAAAATAAATTGAAATGTGTGTATTGGTATCTACACGTCTCTAAACTGTGAATATTATTATTATGTTATAGCTAAAAAATTGCCAACTATAGTTTTTGATAGAAAACAAGTTGACCTTGTTGTCAGTTATATTTTTATAAGGAACTAAGTGGGAAGGGAGGTAAACCACAGTATTTCCATAAGTAAAACGCAAGTTGAATAATTCTACAAAATATTCAGTGTCTGCACGAGACTCGCATGTATTACATTTTGCGACAAACAGTAGAATGTAAATGGGTGTTTAAAAGACATCGTTCTTTAATTAAAAAAAAAAGAAAAATCATTAATAAAGTAATTTAATTTTTAACGGTTTTCTTCCGACGAAACAAAAGTCATTATACATACTGCGAATAATAATAATCGTAAACATGCCGCGCGTCGCGACTCGTGACAATATACAACACCGTCGCAGCCAATGAGCGCTGCTAATGATTTACGACAAATGCTATGCATTGTTCACGAAACACGCCTAACCTGTCTCGACGACTAAAACGTAAAAACACCAGCCCAGGAACATATATACACTTCAACTACAAAATATGGCTGGATAATCCGCCACTTTCAGGATCCGAGTGGGATGAAACGTTTTTTTTTCTTGGCTTGGTTAAAAAAAACTCCTTAAGTCTCAAGACGTTACCGTAATTTTATAAAAGCTTTCAATGGTTTCCGTGAAAATCGAGAAAAAAAACACCATCGAAAATATTGAATCGAAAAAAAGTAAATAAATAAACGAAAAATCACATTATTTTTTTTTTTTTTGACAAACATCCATCGTCCTATGATCTTCACGGATTCGACGATATTATATCAACACACAAGAGTCACACACGACCTGTATTATTATTGAAGCGATGATGCGACCAACACATACTACAGTGCCATTAACCTGTATTTTTCCATCGGTTTCCCACAGTTTAAATGCGTTTGTGTTTACTATTGTTTTGCCTCGAACGACCCGAATATTGTATTCCAACACGTGTCCAGAACACCGTGCTGAAGTATTTTTTTTCTGTCTGGGGAATGGACGTACTATGTGCAGGTCACTGCGTGGTATTCACAGGCTTAAAAACTTTTTCCTCTACTTCCGTACGATTCGCCTAACACTATAAATGTTTATATAAATTTATTGATTTATTTTTCTCAAAAAATCTTTGCGGCGTCTACAAAGGACACGTATATTACAATATTATTATAATACGACCTCACTACTCTCCAACTACTCCGATTTGTGTTTACGCGTTGTCAAGTTTTGCGCGATGACCGTAATATTATAACCATAATAATAAATATTGATGCCATCAAGAACATTCCGCAAGGCGTTGACCGTTACCTATACGCACTTACGCATAACTGCGTAACACTCGGACTTGATGTATGTGTACGTGTGTGTGTAATGAGTTAAAAACTTTGGTTGTTCTACACAATATTTGTATAAAGTATATTAAGTGTATATTTCAAGTATAAAAACTGGTGAAATATCTCTGCTGTATAGTAGATTTCAAATAAACCTCTGTGTTTCGCTCAATGTGCCTGACTAATGAAGACTGATCATTTAAGTTTATTTAACGCACAACCATAATTGTTTTTTACCTCTGAAGGTCAGTTTTTCTTCATTAAATTAATAATCAAATAAATAAATATGTATGTTTATAATTAATAAACCTTTATACGTTTGCCGAATGGTTTTGAACGTTTCTATAAAAACGTTAGTAATTGGTATAATTTACACCAAGTGGCTGTTGAATTTCGCCATCAAACAATGTTAATTAGTGATTTAACATTTGTAGCTATTACTATTTTAATATCATAAATATAACAAGATCTATAAAATATAGTTTTTACTAATCAAACCCACATTTAACAATTTAGCTTATATTTTAAACCTCTCTTCGTATTGCATTTTATTGCATTTAGACATGTGTATTACATGTAATAATATTATGAAATATTAATTTAGTATAATAATATTCATCAGCTCGTTTAAAATTAAAATCAAACATAACTTAACATTGTGTATTTACAACAATATATTGACGGGTACGTCGTAAACTCTTGGTGGTATGTATAAACTTTAACGATCTGCAGCTGATGCCTCATGCTTGGTATTCTGGTTCAAATATAATTTCAATTTATACTTGTTACTTCACGATATAATTAAAAATTGGATAATAAATAACAATATACTTCAATAACTTTCAATGTTGTATTAATAGTATATGAATTGTTAAAAAAAAAATTACAATTAGGTAATTCACATATTATTATGTAATGATTTATAATGTTTATATAATATATGCGTATATTGAACTTCTTGATTTATAATTCACTGAGCCAACAACAATAGAAGATCAAAAGTTCTTTGAAAACCCTTATGGCGACTAAGTATTTCAATAGCTTATAAATTTATATAATTGTAAAACTATACTCAACAATCCAGGCATATATACACTATTTAATATAATTTAAACAATATTAATTAATTTTTCTTGGATACACTATGAAAGTTTATTTATAAGTTAAAATAATATTTTGATAAGTCATTAATTCTTAAACTGCAACATGAAAATATATTACTTATGTTAATTAATATGTTATCGTTTGACATTACATTTGATATTTGTATTACATAAAATTTTAGTTTAGACTCTTTTAACTCTGATGAATGCATTGGTTATAATATAACGATATATGTTTTTGTATACCGACCATATTTTTAAACATGTTTTGACACCTGAAACTTAAATATGTTATAGATACAAGATTTCTTATATGTCTTCATTTCTGAAATTTAAAAACCACAAACATTTTTTATCAGAGATTGAAGTTCAAATTTTAACGAGAATTGGAATTAAATAATCAAATATACTATAATATAATACCTTTTATAGTGATTTTATATTAATTCAAAAAATATTATTCGTAAATAAAATATATATATATATATATAACCTATTTATTTTTATAAAATATAATTACTTATGAAAATGTTGTTTTAAATTACTTAAATTATGTAATCAAATTTTCAAAAACGTTAATAGCTTTTAAAATAATGATTATCTAACGTTAAATGGGTCACTCAGTTAATTATATTATTTAATATTTACATTACCTACAATGTAATTTATTGGCAGACAGACAAAATCCGATCAAAATCGTTTTCAATATACACATATTTATCATTAATTAATACAAGATTCCTTATAAGTTATAAATCAAAAGTAGTTCTCATAGAAATTTAAAATACATCGAAATTATGTAATTACAAATTTATTTTTGTTCATTCATATGACATGTAATCTACCAATCAAAAATTTAACGAATAGTATATGACTCAACTGTATTACTCCATTTAATATTTAATCTATAAAGATAAACCTATACCTACACACAGAACCGTGCTGTAGGGGAATAAAGGGGACCTAACCTATGGAAGAGGGCGAATATTTTTAATTTTGCTCCAGGCATCAAATTATGACGGCACGGCCATATGGCTTTGCCTACGCAGTGACAATAATACATATTACATATTATATGTGTATATATATTATGCTCGGGCCACAAGAATTTGCTTATTTTTATTATTTAAATTACATAATAACTGGTGTTTATCTACAGTCAACCTATTTTATTCAGCTTATTCTATTTTTCCAATATTATTATTATAACATTTTTAATTTTAAGTTTCAACGTTCTTTTTTCCTAATTGACTGACAGTAGGGAAAACTGTTATGTGAAATATACACCCTATATTGTTATCGTTTATTGATGTATACAATTGGGAAAGTTTCAATACCTAAAGCTTGAAAATAAATACCAAAATTTCTCATTTTGTTTTTTTTTTTTATTGGAAATTAAAAAAATATCAGTATAAAACAATATATTTTTTTCAAGAAATTTAAGTTCACATTTTAATAATATTGGTTAACTTTTTAAACGATAAATGGCGATTTTTATTATTTTTAGAATAATAAATAACTAATTAGAATACAATTTAATTAAAAACATCATTAGAAAATATATAGATTGATACACCACCATCGTTCGGCCTATATTTTGTATACAATGTTGAATCATTGAACATAATCTTAACATACTCGATGTCGAGGTACACTTAATATCTACTATATGTTATTTATAGCAATAGGCAAAAATAAACAGGGACATATTATAGAAGAAAATAGAGTCCACTGATAATGTAGTTTTATATTAATTAATATACTATAAAAGGCCGTCTTGTGATTTTAAAACTTCACAAAATAATGTTTTGTACAATATACAAACAAAAATAAACAAATATTTTTAATCTATAAACCAGTTTTTTTTAAAGTTACAAAACGTTTTAAAGATACATCATTAGAAAATGTTTTCGTAAACTTATTACAGAAATTGGAAATTAAATGTATTTAATATCATTACAAATCCTTCACATTGGATCTAAATTTGTATCTTATTTGTATTATATGTAAATTCATACATTAATTTCAAATAAATTAAGCAGTTGTTACAATAATTATTCATGGCTATGAACACCCATAATAACTGTTTATAGGTATTTTGAATTCGATTGTTTACCCATTTGCTAGAGTGATATTTCAAATTGATATTCTCCTCGTCTTTATATTATTTTAAATTATATAATTTGCGATATAAATTCAATATACATAATAACTTATTGGAACCTCACGTTATAATAAATTGAAATAGAGTATTCATACATATACTTAGCTCGAGGTTTAACATTTATAAAAGAAATATAATTATCCTGACAGATATAAAATTTCACTATTAATATGAGGCTTCTGTAATTTGAAAGCTTTCAGCTTAATAGAGATTTTTTCACATACAATATACAATAATATAATATATAATAGTTGTTATTCATTTTAATATTTATTTTTTAATCAACTTACTTATTGAAAAACTTATTTTTGATTAAATTTTATTTATAACATTTTTAGATTGGAAATCTTATGCGTAAAAAATATAATATTCATTTTAAAAATGAGTAGTACAAATTAATTTTAAATTGATATTAAGCCAAAAAATATATGTTTCTTTTTGTATGAGAAAAGGAATAATCTTAAAAAGATGCACATTGTCAATTTTAGATTTAATTTCTATTTTTAATTTTTTACCTTAAATGATATTGTTAAAACATGAATGTCCACAAATATTATTTTAATGAGACATTATGCAGTGTATGTTGTATGATCAAGAATAGCAAGAAATTAAGTTATTTTTTCAGACCATTGATTGATAGTAATACAGTTGGGTATAATTCGTAAAAAATGTATTTTACATAATGTAAAAATAAAAAATATTTATCACGTAATAAATTTAAGTTTACAAAAAGTCGATTACTATTAGTTTTGAATTTAATATATAAATGTTTTGATAAGTTCGAGATCATACCGGATTAAGATCTATTATCACCGATGTTTGATCATCGTCTCTAATAAAATAACTACCTTAATTTTAATTTTTCCAACCATATGGAAATGTTCCAATCAGTGTAGTTCGTTTTTATCATTTCAAATGTTCACCAACACGGTATGCACTACCCGTACACAGATAGAAAAAAATGATAAAAACAGAAAAATACCAACTCTGTGTGCCATGTACATTTAATCATAACAACGGACCATGGTAAGTAATAACAATAATAAAAATAAAACATTTTAGTTCAAGTCCGACACACATAATAAGGAACGATTAGTGTACATATATATATTGCGTGCCATGATGAAACTCGCATCAATGTTGGTACTCGGCGAAAAGGTCGGAGTGAAACAGTATTAATCCTATTAATATTTTTCCACAGTTAAGTAAAAACACCTAATGAGCAGAAAATGAACGGTAAAAGCATTTTGACATAAAAAAAAAACGTGTCAACGTATAAGGAGATAGAAGGTTAAAAAAACTCTCAACGAAAAAAATCTCGACCGGAAGCTTTTGAAATAAAACTGTCTAATAACGTCTACCAGGAAAGCAATGGATTTTTTGAATCTAATAAAAAAGATTCGTTAAATATTTTCACTGTAGGTCGTGGATTTCAATTGAGTTTAAGATAGTGAAAAAAGAAAATCCTAAAGCATATTATACAACACAAGTATTAGCTATCCCTAATAGTGAAAGAAAAGATATAATTTTGTCTATTAGATTTAAAACCTTTCCAATTTTTTTTTTTGTTTTGTAGATAATTTTAAGTTAATAAAGCATACTTTCGTACGTGAAATCGTAAATTTAAAAAAAAAAATTATTATACATTTTTGGATATTTTTATGTGTTTTTAAGAACAAAACAAACACTTTTTATATCCATCATATTATCTTAGTGTCTTTACAAACATAAAGTATTCTATTAAAATTTTCAATTTATTGTGTTACAGTGTGCACATTTTATGACTGATAATTTAAATAGTATATAATTGTATAATACAAAATATACAGTTATAGTTGAAGATGGCTTTTAAAATTGTTGCATCATTTATTTACACTTAACAAATTGTTCAATTTTCTAATGTACATTATAAAATACAGTAAAATTATGCTTAGTAAGAATATTAGTAAATCAATAACAGAATAACTTCATATTATCATTGATATTATTTTATTTCAAATTCATTGATTTAATGAATTCAACAAAATTATCAGTATCATATCATATTGCAATATTACTTTTTTGAAACTACATCTAGCAGTGTATAAATAATAGTTGGATGGGTTCCTATTGGCTATTAACATTAAAGTATCGACCAATTATTTCGGGTATAACCTTATAAAAATAGTGATTTGAATTAGTTAGTGATAATGTTTTAATCAAATTACCAAAGTATTA
Source organism: Schizaphis graminum (assembly GCA_020882235.1). Lineage (NCBI taxonomy): Eukaryota > Metazoa > Arthropoda > Insecta > Hemiptera > Aphididae > Schizaphis > Schizaphis graminum. The sequence goes on from CM037032.1 coordinate 56,113,404, forward strand.
GATTGTTAACTTACAAATATTATCAATATCTTTAATAAGTACTTAAAATATTTTTTATCATTATCGCTTCTTTCTCAAACTATATACTTCTCAAACAACATTTTATCCAGATTAGGTGGTTTAAAAATAAATAACGTAATATAGTTTAAACATTTTGAATACTAAATATTTAAACATTTTTTTTTTCTGATTAGTTTATAGTCTCACTTAAATAACGAATAATGTATATTTATGATTAATTGAAAATCTAAAAAAGTGTAATGTGTACACTATAGGTACACGCATGAATGAACTAATTCAAGATATAAAATAATTAATTTTCACATTATTCAATGTCTTTCCATACAACAAGTCATTAATCCATCTAAAAACAATATAAAAATGTGTGATTAAAATATAGACCAACAAAATAATAAAATTATATTTTATACGTTATCATGTTGATAGATAAATTTTCAGATAAAATATATATTTATGAAAATAATTAAGTATTAAGACCTATAAGTATTTAAAATTTACTGATAATATCATTTTTTTATAAAGTTATAAATCAATAATAGGTTCAAAAGTTTATAATGAAAAAATGAAAAATATTAAGTTAATTCATGACATTTTACAGCTGTTAAAACTATAAAAAATAATGTAAAACAGGAGGAAATAGGTAAGTGACCGCTTTGTTGTTCAGTTGTAGGTGTCGAATATGGAATGGACCAATTGCGCCAAACACAACATTTTTGTTTAGGGTCAGTATTCCAATTGCACTTGTATAACATATATAGGTACTTCAATTTTTGAAAATTAAAACTTATTTATTGATTAATTTATTAGTGATTACTGGTTAAAGTGACTGGGTATAATACATTTTATAACAGTCGGGAATTTTATGAAACGAGTTATTATGTAGTGTAACTGATATATAATTTTGAATAATTTATTGATTATCAAAAGATAACTTGTAAAATGCGAAAAAAAAATTACTTATTTATTTCTGTTATATTATGTATTAATACTCACAAAAAAATTGCAGGTTATTGTTTTCATTTATTATATAATAATTATTATAAATAATTAATATATTTTCCTTAAGTATTCTAAAATGTATTGAGCGCAGTAATTGGTCTATTGACCCTAAAATGTTTATAGCGCAATCGGTGTACATAAAAAATTAATTGTATGCACAATAGTTAAGCTTCCTCGAATATACTACGACATTGAATAAACCGCTGTAATATATTCGTTTTTTTTGAAATCAATGAAAAATTATTGCATACAAAAAATAATTCTAAGTAAAGACGTTCTGTCACCCTATTAATAAGTATACTTTATGATATATTAATATTGCTATTTTAGTAAAGTAATTTACTATTTGTGCGATAAATTTAAAACTATATTTTTTTCGAAGACATTGCATTTTAAAATGGCATTACGTCATGTATAAAATATATAATAAATTCTTATAAACTTTATTAGTATTTAATTTTATTTAATTTTGAACTGAACATTTTGGCTGTATATGTTTTAAATATTTTTATTTCAGTACAAACTACTTGTAAGCCACATTTTAGGTGTAAGTTGTCAAATATTAACCATGAAAATGAATACATACATAAAATTCATACATAGGTATTTAACTATAAAAATAGTTACTTAGAAAATGTTTGTGATTTTAACGAACTTCGTCAAAATTTTAAATTAAAAAGCGTATAATCAAAAATGTTTGTATGTATCTTTAATAGTTTTAAATAGTTATAACAACGTATTAAAAATCTATTTACATTCTATTTTATCCAACTTATTCAATAATTGATAACGAAATATTTTATCTATTATACACCATGTGACACAAAAATTGCTCCATTTTGAATTTAAAACCAGCATAAAACCTAAGCATAAGTAAAAATACATTATGGACGTACTGAGTAAAAAAATAAAATAGTATCTTTTTTTATGTACAATAAATATAAAAAAAATAACTAGACCTAAAAATATAAAAATCTGACATAATCACAAATTCCACTACACTTAAAAAAAAATTATATATTTGAAAACATTTTTGAATATATTTATTTTTAAATTTTTATTTTAAAATATGCTTAAATACACAATATTAAAAACATTTCATCAAGTAATTAAATAATTCCTATAAGGGTATTTAAAATACTTTTAAAAACTATATCTATTCTAATACTAGTATGAATATATTTTTCTTAAATATTATGAGTCAATTTAACGTAATGTAACGTAGAACGGTAAGAATATAACATTAGGTTGTATGCATAGATAAGAATATAACCAAATACTTTGACAATATTGTGTATAGAAAATAATAGCTTATAAAATAGCAAATGGTACATTATTTAATATACTTTTGATTATAATGTTTCTAAATTATATTGTTTCAATAAAATACAATTGAACCGTAAACATTATTTTTAGTTTTTCCTGATGATATGTAATTGCTTTTTAAATATTTTATTTTTATCTTGTTCTTATCATTATAGTTGAAATATGTGGAAATTCGTTATGATTATTTGTTTTTTCAAATAATTATATTACTAGTTTTAAAGTGTATATTTTTATGATTATAATATCCTTTATGAATATCGCCCAAAAATTATTATCAGGTATGTGAACAATGAACTTTTAGAATTAAATACATATTTTTTATTTTTTCAAACTAAAACATTATATTAATAAAAAATTCAGAATTTGTTTTTTTAATTGTTTAAGAATTGCCAATAAAAATTGATAAAATGCTGAGTGATGCCATGGTTATATTATATTTTGCATTAAGATGATATACAAATAACACATTACACATGCACTTAAACGTCTTGAACTTTATTATTGATAAGAAAGTTTGTTGTAATTTACCTATCTTCGCTACTTATTTCAGTAATTTAACCGTTATTAATTACATGCACCTATTTGCAAGTCTTTGTTATCTAATTTTACACATATAGTGGTTTTAGACATTATAAATGATAAAATAAAATTATATAAATCATCATTTTGCATAATACTGATAACAAGTGATGAGTTTTCCAATTAAAATTAAAATAATATACATTTTTGAAAAGGTAGTTTTTTAAATATCAAATATCAAAAAGTGGTACCTATACATGTTATAAGCCACTGTCCCTTAATGACTTAATTCACCACACTTAACAAACTGTTGAAGAACGATGCGCACCAACTATGGTCAATTCGTAACTATAAAAAACAAAAAAAAAACTAAAAATATTTAAAACCACAATAGTAATTCGACAATAATTTCATAAAATAACGTATTTAAAAATAATTTTACATTTTTCTAAAAAAAATTATTCATATGACTTGTTTTATAATTTTACCAAGCTAAAAGGATTATAACATAATCTACAGTTTTCCAAATTTAATTGGACAAGGAGCCAATGATTGTTTTCATTCTTAAGTTTCACATTATGGTTAAGACGAGTCAGATATCACGGTAATGAATAAAATCCACACGTATTATTTATGATGAAAAATGTACATTTTTACATTATTTTGACATCCGATACAATGGCTGTTACAATATTGATTACAGTTCATCACGACGGCTATTACAATAGTCACTATAATCGAACACAACGGATATTAACAATTCGTAATCCGTGTTCAATTAATTAGAACCAATATGTGACAAATAATAAAATATGTAAAAAAAAAAAACTAAATTGTTTTTTCGTTCTTAACGTCCATTAAATAATAATTAAATACGACGATGTGTTCTTTTAAACGTAATAACAAACAAATTGTAGTAGACTTTATACTCATACGGTCATACGTGTTGCTTGCTCAGCTTATACAATGAACGGGTAAGGTGAAAACAGTAAAATTCGAACAAGTCAAGCTGTTTTTTGCCCCAAAGTAGTCACTAAATAAAATCAGTATCATTAGTACTTTGCAATATAAATTTGTAGATATTTACTGTGGGCCACGTCAACATACTATATTCTTGTGGGGATTAAAGTGAAAATAACAAAACATTATATTTACAAACATATTATTGGAGTCGTTTAATTTTTTGTTACTCGCGTTGTAAATGATCGACGATAAGTCTTACAAAAACAACAGACAATAGATTATAATATTATTGATTGAAGTTCATTTAGTTCTCTGTGAAAGCCAACGGGCACTAAATAAAACTCCGTATAGTGCGTGAAACGGATACTTACCAGTGAAAAATATCGGCAATACGCCGAACAAATACAATTCCAATTTATTTCACACCGACCCTCTGCGTCTCACCCCTTATCGTGGACTTCAAAAATTAAATAAAGTGACTCGAAAGTTTACAAAAACACTACGAGGACGGATATTTGTTAAACATCGAGTGCGTTTTTATATACGCAAGTTGTATAATAAATTCAGAAAACAATAATAAAAATAATCAATTAACTGTCGTAGACATTATTTATTTCCTATAATATGTATTTGTAAATAATAGTGATAATAATAATAATAATAATAATAATAGAAGTTTGTTGCAACGACTTTACTCGATGTAGGTAAACTATGTTAACACGCTGCAAAATCACGGGCCATAGCAGCAATGGTCGTATACTCGAAAAACTCGATAAATATAATAACATTTGTGTGCGCCGAGTGTATTTTGTCGTTCTACCACGCCGCGTAATGGTTTCCAAACACAAAGTATACCGTACACCTGGCAATAATAATAATAACGATAATAATATTGTTTGTACTATTCCACAGATTTGACAAAAGCCTCTGTATGGTAAAGGGGGTAAGGGGGAGACGATTTGGTGACATTAATGACATAAAAAAAAAAACCCCTAAACCATAATATTATATTATTACGCAAATATGTATATAACATGTGCAATATGTATATGTGTGTATAAAACACAAAGGATTTTCTTGTCAAAAAATAAAAATCCCAAAACCACCACGTTAATGGTGGCAACAACGTCTCGAACCCTCGCGTTTGTTATCCTGGTGTGACTCGTAATGAGGATCGACTGCGGTGTTACACCGTACACGAGGGTTGTCAAGCTGACGTGCGTCGAGATGAGAAACGAAAAAAAAAAAAAGAATAATAAAATCTCGCCGAAACGAAGTATTTTCCCAATACAACTAGGCACAGTAGGCATCAGCGGGTACGTAATATTTGCGGTCCGAAAGGTTGAAACCACAGCCTAATTGTACTGGACCCGGGACTCGTCGAGCGCGCCGCAGTCCATACTTCATAATATTTGCTGAATAGGAAATACCATTGTCGTCGTTTATTCATTATTATTATTATTATTATTATTATTATCATCATCATCATCATCATCATCATCATTATTATTACCGCGCTTTTATATTTAAATATAATTGTCCGTATTATACGTACGACGTTCGTTGGCTTAAAATATTTTTCTCGTTATACGCGTAATAATAACAACAATAATAATATTATATAAAACTCGGTTATGGTAAAACTTAAAAACAAAATAATACGTACTCCACGACATGACTTGGGAATAAATTACTATGAAAACAATAATAACATGTTAATCAAATTACGACTTTCGACTTTATGAACTTATCTGGGCTATTTTTTTTTTTACTTTTATATAAATGGGCGTGCCGTTACATACATTTCTATTAAATTCTGTCGATAGAGCTTATTTCTAGCAACAAAACAAAATACATTTTATATATAAATATAATGTTCTTAAAATGAATCAAGTTCAGGTGCACAATTGAAGCTATATTTTCTTTACAATTCTTTTCACCATATTTTTAAACTCTTATTGGTCCCCTCTACCCATCATATCATATAGTATTTCCAGGTTACTTCCACACAGTAAAAACTATAGAGTTTTTATTTATTTTTATTGCATTTTGGCAACTTCAAATACAAACTATACAATAAGATATATTATATCATACATCTTATTTTATTGTTTGGATTCGATTAACTTGTTCTGAACATTAACGACGCTTTTGGTATGATATAATATTCTGTTCTTAGCGAATTATAATTAATTAACTCAGATTCATTTCCACAGACGAATTTCTTAGTTACATCCAATATTTAAATAATGCTAATAAATTGAAAATCAAATATGCGGTTTCACTTTGAAATATTGAAATCATTTATATTAATTATGATTTCTTCGTTGATTTGAAATAATATTGAACGTTAATAACATTTAATTTAATTATATCAACATTTCTGAATATATTAGTTAAGCTTTTACATTAAACCTAATACCATAATTTATTGTTATTTGAATAGTATACTGAAAATACACATTTGGAAATCTATTATTTTATTTAAATTGTGAAGTTAGCAAAACAGTGCTGAGATATATTTTAATAGGTACATAATGTTTTTTCCAGAAAATTAAAGTGAGTGTTTTAATTTTTTTATAATTATGTCTTAAGATTAATAATGATTAAAATTTTAAATAAAAAATAATATCGCTCTAAGACTGCAAAATTAATTATTTTTCTATAAGTTCATAATTGTATTCATATTCAATAAAAAAAAAGCGGGTAAGTGAGTATCGCTCTGCTGTACATTAGGGGGTGGGATGGACCTCGGACTAGGGAAGGTTAAATTTGAATGCAATGATAGGTATCATTGTATACGAAAAACGATTCTGAACGGAGATGATTTGTCAGTCTAGGATATATAATACTAAAATATTGTAATATATTCTACTTTGAAACTAATTCAAACATTTAAGTAAAAGTTTCAAGATCTTACGTTTAGTAATTTTTTAAAAATAACAAAAATCGAAAATTATTTATTAGTAAAAAGTTATTTTACACGTGTATTTTTAATTTCAAATTAAAATTTAAACTTTAAACACACGTAACATTTTTTAAATTGAACAATCCTCAAACTTTTTTATAATTATTCTAAGCTTAGCTTATGGACAGCATAGTATTAAATTTTCAATTCTTAGCTTTTGATAGAAAAATATTTATAAATTTTTAACTACCAAATAGTGAAAAATATTCATGATTTTGACGAATTTTTGTCAATATTTGAACTTCAAATGCTAATAAAAAAAAATTGTGCCTATGTATTTTTATAATTTTTGAATGAGAGTTAGAACAAGTTATGTGGACCCTTCAATTAAATTTTCAAGTAATTTGTCCCAGCTAATTTTTTTTTTATCAACATTTATAAAAAAAAAATTTAAAAAAATTGAAAATTTCAATTGTCTATAAATAGCTCAAAAAAAGTCAAAATGTTTTGAAAATATAATCACGTAAAGAAAATGGCAATCTAAATAACTGGTAAAATTTTCAAGTATTTACGACTTATACTGTTTGAATAACAACAAATATCAAAAATCGTTTGAGGCTAAACCGTTATTTAACGCGGTATTGTAAAAATTTAAATTTCAAACACTCATAAAAATTTTTTGTCTGAATCCGGTTGATTTTTTTTACAGATATTTGAAGAAAAATGTATGGAGAACCTTGAACCAAATTTTCAAAACTTAGTTGTAAAAGAAAAAAATTTTACGATTTTTCAACCACAAAATTACTTGCAAATTTTCGCAATTTTGACATATTTCGTATAAATTCGAACTTTAAGCACTTATAAAAAAAAATTGTGACTAACGATTTCGGATTTTTTTTTATCACTTTAAGAACAACTCATAAGAAACCTCGCATTAAATTTTTAAGATTTTCTGGCCGGCCAAAAAATTTTTATCGTTATTTTAAAAAAAAATACTAAAAAAAATTAAAAATTTCAATTGTCTATAAATAGCTCAAAAAAAGTCTAAATTCTTTGAAAATTTAACTGTGTATGGAGAACGCTAATATAAACATTTTGTGAAAATTTCAATTATTTACATCGATTAATTTTTGAGTTAAAGCAAAATCAAAAAATCAATTTTTTTGAAAACTGTTGGAAAATGTTTACTTTTGACCTCTATAATGCACCAAGGATATCCACTTTGCCATTGGAAACCACCCCCAAAGTTTGAAATTATAGCATTATTTCGACTAGTTATGCTGTACACAGACACAAAAAAAAACACACATCATTGTAAAATCAATACATTCATCACTCCGTTCAGAATCTAAAATTATAGTACATAATATTTTCAATAAATGTTATAAATATTAAATTAACAGTTTAAGATTATTTATAAGAATCTGGAAAATTAAATTATAATTTAAAAAAATATTCTATTAACATAGTATGGCGTTTATGAAAAATTATACAATGTTATCACAACAGCATACAAATATTTAGATCTATAATTACAACCATTGATTATAAATACTAGTATTTATAATTAATGTTACAACGAAAACTACTCCTATTTGATAAAATTCAAACTAATAAATTTTTACATACCTACGTAATGAGGTTATATATAAAACGGTATTATTAGCTTAGAAAATATTTTTAGAAATCTAATCAATATAATTTACAGCCATATAACTATACCAGGCTTGATGTAAGTTTCCAATATTCATATTTATATTTATATATAAATATATAATATTATGATTGTAAAACTAATTATTTCGATTAGTATTCAGTACATCTATTAGTCTCGAAATTATTTATTAATATATTGATTATTTATTTCAATGAAATAACCATAAATACTTAAAAATAAAAGACTAACAAACTAATTACTTTAATGAATTTCTAAAGAAAATGGTGTTTTAAAGTTTTTAACAGAAGTGAACTTTTTCTTTGTTAAACTTAAACCGACGGTATAAAATCTATTACATTTTATTGCTTGAAAAACGAAGATGTCGATATCCAATTCAATATTATTGAAAATTAATTAAAATATTATAATATTAAATAATAAATTGTTATACATTTTATTTTAGATTCTGAACGAAGTGATGAATGTACCTATTGCTTTTACAATGATGTGTGTTTTTTTTTTTTTTTTTTGTATGTCTGACGACAACATTTGGGGCAGTAATAATGCTCCGATTTTTGACTTCAGCCCCTCTTTGAATAGGAAAATTCATCTAGTTGGTACTTTGGGGGGGGAGGGGTCAAAATTAAAATTTTCAAATAGTCTTTCGTATTCAATGATACCTATCATTGCATTCAAATTTAACCTACCCTAGTCCGAGGTCCACCCCACCCCTAATATACAGCAGAGCGATACTCACTTACCCGCTTTTTCATTTCGATTTTTTTATATTTATTATATATTGAGCGGCTCACTAGTCTCTTCTTGTTGGCTATTCCTCTATTATAGCGTGTACCATCTCAAACCATCTTGTTTGAATGCTCACAATTATATTGTATAACATGATGGCTAGTGTTCGCTGCTCTATTAATATATACCTATCTAATGAAGTTACCAGAATTTCAGAAAACTAAAAACAATTTCAACGAAACGTGTTGCAGATAATGGTGTACTGATAGTGAAAACCATAAATAGTGTTGTTGATAATAAACAATAGTAAATTCGTTTTATTGCCCGGCGGTGGTGGTTTAGTAAAAACATATATTTTATCCATCTGCGGGCCCCATTATGATAGTATAGGGAATATGACATTATACATTTATAAAATATATTATATACCTAATAATCGTTTGAAAGACCTTGATTCTTGATGGAGTGGATAAATAACGTGTAAAACCGACTGTTTTCCTGTTTATCTCGATAATTGTGTCACAATTCAGAGTATTTCTACGGTGCACACAGATATTATTAGTATAATACATAAGTTTTTTTGCATGTGTGTGCATGTGCGCATACTTATACCTATACACGCATTGTTCGGTCGACTGAAGGTTATGTTTTGCGGTCGGATTGTTTATAATTTTCATCGTAATTCACCTTCCATCCCCGTGCTCTGCAAAACCAACACTCGTTTCGTGGGTGTGTAATATGTGTATGTATTGTTCGCCGGGTACAGTGTGTTACTGCAGCGGAACGCGGTGAACGTGCGGGGTAGTATAGGTGTACATTATAGTGTACGAGTGTTGTGTGGGTGCGTAGTGATCGGTGGCGTGCGGAACAGACGAGACGGAGAGGGGGAGAGAGAGAAAGAGAGAATTATACGGATGCTGTTACGGCAGTCGAAAAGTCCCTTTTCTTCGATGAAATATATAAAATATTGACTTTTCCAACAAACCACAACGAAAATGATGGCGGTGGAGGTGTGTAATACGGGAAAGGGTAAGGCCGAGTCCGAAAAAGGGAACACGAGCAACGAGAAAGACAGAGACTGCAGAGAAACGGTGGGACGGAGATGGAGAGTTTGAAAGAGAATATTATCTTCCGCCCAAACGATGATAAACGAAAACGCCACCGCACACAATGGCAACTGACTTTTGCTTTTTTCCCCTCTACCATCTGCACCACCACACATGGTTCTAATGCTGTTTGTTTTTCCGTAGAGATCTTTATTTTAGTTTATCTCTCTTTCTCTCTCTCTTATACTCCTCTTTTCTTTCTTTCCTTCCTCCCAAAAACCTTTTATTTACTTATCGCGGATTGAATCGCCGATTTCCGTAAGATACAAATGAAAGTCTCATCTCACCGTGGACTATAAGTGTTAAGCTCATTTTTACTGGAAAAACTTTATTTTTGGTTCACGGCGTAATTTCTTTATATATTTTCTATCTTCCCGTAAAATACCTTTGGATTTGTAACACTGGTGTGCACGGGCACTATGTCCTGCCTCATTGTCCACTCATACCGGCTATCGATATAGGTCACTCAATAAGATAGACCAGAGAATTTTATTTTAATTTTTTTATTTTTTTTTTATTGATTTTTAAATTATTTTATTTTTTGTGACATATTATACAAACAGTAATTTTCAAATGCTCTTAACGTGTCTAAAAATGTCCATATAATGACAATAGTGGAACTGCGACGTGCGTTTATTACGAATCTTGTGTGACATGGAGACATATTAGATTAAACCCAAATCGCATGCTTAGTGCCAGAGCGTAGGTATATAGATATAGAGCGCGGTTGACATACGTGAGCGGCTGGAGAATAGTTTTGTATTTCTATAAAAGGTTTCGGAATCTCAATCATGCATTTCTCCGCGGTTAAAAAAAATGGATGAGTCAAGTTTCTTTTCGGTTCTATATGTAAAATCTAATAATCTTATAGCTTTTGAAACTTTTCATATTAATCTACTTGGAATAGTAGCGTAAACCCAACCGTATCCTTAACACGTGAATATTGTGTCCCATGTGGTTTCATGATAAAATAAAGTATCGATATACGTATTTTTATTTTATCTTACATCGAAAAACTCACACGATTGACTACTTGGGGTTTTAAAGACACATTGTTGACATTCTTAGGCGCAATATGGTTTTGATATCATGCTATCAGATTTTCGGAGAAAATAAAAACAAAAATAAATAACTATTGTAGTAAGTATATGAATAAGCTGCTACTATACAAAACCTCTATAATCAACAATAGGTAAAATCATTTCAAATATTTACAAGTTTTAAACAGTAACTATATTATATTACCAGAGAGCTGAATTTACCGGCAGTGTAAGTGTTAACTAAACTATAGACCTCGATATATCGTTTTAACTGTATGAAGTACCTATCTATAATTTAATTTATTAAAAAATTATTGAGAATTGTTAATGTTAATTTGTTAACTAATATTTTCTTCGTGATAATTATAAATTATTGATTCTGTTCACTCTTATTACCTAATGTAATTCTCTACATCCACCACAAGCGTGCTTATAGGAAGTAGATATTTATTGTATCAAAACATATACTATTTGTATTTTAATTTATACCGCCTATGTTATGTTTATACAATAAAGTTCTCTCTGAAAAATTAAAAAATAAAATTACAATTAACTGAATAATTTATTTTAATAAAATAAATTATTATACCTATCACACATAGTATAATTTTAACGATAGAAAGTTATTATTACATAATATTAAAAACATTATAGCACTGAGCTTTATAAATCTAAAGAAGATATTAAACTATCGTAGAATTGTGTAAATAAATAAAAGTATAGGTAATCCAATTAGCACAGCTTTTACGCTATAAATAATAAACTTGATTACTTTTCTTTGAGAACAAAAACTATAAAATACTTTACTATTTACGCTAATGAACAATTATCAACAATTTTACCAATTGTTATGAACGTAAAAATATTTCACAGTATTTTTTATTTTAAATGTTATGCATTTTGACGTGAAAAAAAAATAACTAATTAATATTTAAATTAAATTGAAAATAATTTAATAAGGTTTTTTTTTTTAAACACTGATCATTTTTAGAAATAACGCAGTATTCTTATACTCAGGGTTTTTACAAATCAATAGTAGCCTTTATTTTAGAAATTATATTTTAGTGAAAATATTATAAATTTACGTAAGTAAAATATATATTATAACATGATATTAATTGAAAAATATATATTCAAAATATACAATACTATTACCAAAAGTATAAACTACATTTTATTTATTTAATGGAAATCGAGTCATTGATTTAATGTCCAGAAAAACATTTTTTTTTTATAGACTTCATTTAAGAATATAAGCTGAGAATTTTTGAAAAAGTGTCGAAACATCTAAAATCATTTATTTAAGAAACTGCAAGGAACATAATATATATGTATAGTATAGTAAGTAAATACTTTTAAAGTATAGAAACTAATACAGAAAACGAGCAAAGTTAGAATTGCTCTTTTATAGATTTGGTCATAGATGACACAAACGCTATAAGTTGATAATATGTTATAAGTCACATAACATAACGATTGTGTCAATTTTTTAATAGTATTTAATTATTAGATGTTTCAAGTATTTCTCTAGAAACTTAAGTAACTAGGTACTTTTCCTTACGTAGTTACAACAAACAAGCACAAATAAATATTTAAAGTACTAAAAAAACGCAATAAAAATTATTAAAACAATATTATGGAATCAATAATTTACACTTTATATTTAATAAAATAAATAAATACAATAAGTTATATAACAACAATAAATAATATTTATAAAAGTAAGTCACTCAAATATTTTCAATATTTAACAGTTAAATATTATTTTTATTTTTTACTCAAGATTTTAATTTACACGAAGTTTCATTAGAAATCACAGATGTTTGGATAAACTAAAATTTAAATTATTATGATTAAGAGTATCATTTCAAATATCTATGAAGTCTGCCATAATTACACGATACTAAAATAGTATCATAGGGTATGTATTCAATAATACAAATTAATTAACTTGCTTTGCTATCAAAATTAAAAAATAAATAATTAATTTTATATTCAGGTCGGTTTTAAGTAGAATATTGGTGTCATATAAACTAGCCGTTGTCTGTCTGTATACAATTATTTATGACAAATAATATTTTCGGTGAAATATACATAATAGGTACGACCAATTCGTATTTTCATATTATTTTCTCAAGATCCATAGATCTTTATTTATTCTGCTAGTGATGAATATGGCTATGATCATAATAGTTGACCATCCAAATATGGACAACAGCCCCATGTATACAGGCTCGGAGTCAAAGGACCAGCCTTTAGCGGTTACGGCCAGCAAAGCCCTGACCGGTGCAGTCAATGGAAACAGAGGACCAGTTGATTTCAACAGAAAATGTGCACCTTCCAAAGGCCAAATCAATCCTGTTTACAAATAACGCCAATAGATTAATATTTTTTAATTTAAATATTATAATATAGTATACAATCATGTATTAAGTAAATAATTCCAAATTTGCATATTGGGTTAATATTGTTTTACATTATTTCACTATAAAAAGGTTAGATATATATGTACATATTAAATTATTGATAATTATTGTTAAAAGACCTTACCGCAAGTGAAAGACATCATTAAGTTACTGCCAGTGCCTAGGTACGTAGCGAATATGAAATCTTTGCATATGGCACCAATTAAGAAACCTGTATAATTCAACAAACGTTTTTATAATCAATAATATCACGACTGTACAATAAGTTCCAAAAACAAATTACACATTTGTATTACTGATGATAATCAACAATAATAAATAGTTAATACCTAGTTAATAGCTAGATCGAACATTAGAGAAAAATTGTCCATTATAATTGATGAAACGTGTGTCATAGTAACTACAACTGTTTAAAGTGATTTTAATTTGTCAACTTACCGAAAATCATTCCTTCCACTCCTAGGAGTATGAGTATAAGAACCGTGGGAAAATGATCTCCTAAATAAGGATTATCAAAGTATATGTACATGACATACATGGATATGGCCGTTTGTACAACGTGTATTATCATTTGCATTATGACTGTAGACACTAAAACTTCGGTGAATTTAATACCTGCAATAAACATGGCCAATTATATTTTAATGGTTTGACAATCATTATCTAAGCCCTAAGGTGTGATGAACGGGCAGTAATTATAAAGTTTATTTGATTTTCATTCCAGGGGGGTTTTTTATGGTCCGTCCCGATTCCGCTATTTATTGTTTATATTGTTTTATATTGTTTACCTGCAAAAGAGCATGTTTACGATTCGGGATTATAATTGGATGTTTCCCAATATCGACATGCGTAACCACACTAACCCCGTGGGGAAATATACGGGCAAAAAAATATTACATTCGCAGATTGAATTTGTAATTTAAAAATATATGTATAATAAAGATATACTCACCAGAAACCATCATCCTTTCCATCATGCCCTCTTTTTTCTCCGTTAAAATCAAACCCGCTGTCAACAGTACCGGCAAATAGTAACAACACCTGTCGAAACAAATCGTATCCAAAGTTTAATCATTTGTATTGTGATCATATGACACTTTATCTCGGTGGTATGTACAAACAAAATAGTCATTATACCATTTCAGAATAACAGTAATGCACTCATCCCTCCTCGCCAGAATACTCCATTACACGAATACGGAACGCGTGTACAAGAGAAATGATATTATTATTTTGAAGACATCTAAGTCACAAGCACTGTATACTCGTACATTATATATTGTGTTAAAATAACGTTTAATAGGATGTTGCGTATTTTCCGTCAACATATTTCCGCCACTCACGACTCGCTGCTGTATTATTACCCTTTTCTCTCTGATTACTCGATTTTACCCACTTACTCCATAATCCCTCCTCCCTCTTTCTATTTACCGCCCGCCAACGACTTTTGATCAATTTTCCAACAAAAGACAGAGTATATAGCGTTATAGCCACCTATTTGCATTTGCCTTATGCGTCAATCTCTAATGACTAACCAAAAACAATATGTGAATGTCAGTTTTACTCAGTTAGATTTTGTGATTTAAAGTTGGTAAAATAAATACAAAGTGTCATGAACCGATAAGAGCAAAAATACTGTTTATGTAAATAAAAGTAACGCAAAGCCATTTATACTGCAGTACACTGAAAGTTAACGACACAAGACAAACGATCAAAAATCAAAGTTGATAAATTCGAATAACTACAGAAATCTACATAAAAAAATATTGTGTATTTTTAACTCGTTTATGGTTGTTTTTTGACGAATACATAGATTTTTATGCATTTACAGAAAAAAAAATACCATAAGTGATGATGTTATCGTCACACTGTCAGATCAAACCACAGATAGTTTTTATTTCAAAATCTCAAATTTAAACCGAGACTAAAAAATTATATTTATAATTGACTATTTTTAAATACCATTAAGTTTCTAAAGAAAGAAAATATTCTAATTCTTCATAAAGCTTTCATAATATGTATTTTAAAAACAATACAACTCCATATTATATTATATATATGTAAATATATTATTTTTATTATTAAAAATATTAATAAATCTTTACTAATTAGATAAATATTTTTTTTTTTTAATTTAAATATTATTGCATTTTATTGTATTACACATTATATAAAATATTAATATATAATTATAAATTTAAATATGTATATACTCGTATTAAGAATTAAATTATGTTTAGCACGCAACTTTAAAATGTTATTAAATAGCATAATTTGTGTTATTGAAAGAACCTATAACTATTATTTCTAGTTAATGAAAAAAAATATAATGTCTACAACATTTAGAAAATGTTTATCTGATAAAATACAATTTTCACATCGTATGTGCCTTACGCAATAAGATTTTCAACAGAAGAATTCCAACCTTCTCATTCTTTTATATATTCTCATAATCTATTTAAGTTGTTCCGAACTTTCGTATTAACAGATTTTAATACCAGACTCTTTGGAAATTTTCCTTTGTTCCGATGTTTTCAAGACTGAACGATAATATTTAATTTAATTAAAATTGTATTATCCAAAATAAAACAATTGAAGTAGGTACGAAAATTATATTCTTTTGTTTTTATGTGTTATCTTAAAATAAAACTAAAATTTTCAAGTTTAAATATTATTATTATTCCTTAATATTGTATTTATAATAATATTAATAATATACTTACAGACACAGTATGGCTGCCGAAGCATAATGAATGAAAGTTGTATTTATCGAGCCATATACTGGTTCTTTAAACTATAATAATACAAATACATTAATAATTCAATTTGTATTATATTTTTTCTTAAATATTATTATAAATATACAAACCGCTATAGGAGTGTTTCCAATTTTAGTACTAACATTACATTTAGTCAATGCTACACCCAAGTACTCTTGCATACCAAAAATAACATTTGCTTTGACCATATTTCCAATGTATTGATCTACGATTAAAACAAAACACATGAATAAACGTAAAAAAATCTTCCCGAAAAATGAATTGATTTTGTTTTTACTTTTAAAAGTATTTTAGTTGATTTTAATATTCATTTTAAGAGGCTATAAAATTGAATTAAATTCGTACTTTTTAAAATTATTTACAAATTTTAATGTATTATTTTTGAATATCTATTAGTGTCAAATATTTTTAATTTTAAAAGTATTTGCTTGTTACTAAAATATAGTTATTACTCCCAATTTCTAATTTAAGTTTTATGTATTTTAAACTTTATTTTTGGTAATGTGCTTTTAACATGGAAACTTTCAATCACTTACCAGACAAGTCTATCCAAGCCTGTACTGTACTTAGTTCTACGTCTAAGTCTGAAGTCCTAGAGGCGTTTACGAAACGTACAGCCATAGATGTTGTATAATTAGTAGGGAAATATAATAAACCCCAAGCATCATTTCTCTTTACAGCTTTTAGAGCGGTATCGACATCGTTATAATGTAACTGAAAAGGAAAAAAATAATAAATTGCATACAAAAAAAAAAAAATTGCTTTCTTTTAGTTTTGTTTACATAATACATTTATATTTGAATGCCATTAAATTAATAATAATGAAAAAATATATATAAATAATAATAAATATAAAAAAATGATTAGTATTGCATATTTTATTATTTTCTATTGATTGATAATTTGATTTTTAATATAATTCTCCCGATTTAAAACCAGAAAATTACATTGCAATTGAATGAAAAATTTTTATATAATATAAAATATTTACATTACCTATATTATTATTATTATTGAGCAAGTGTTGAGTATGTATACTCAACATATTGATATATTTTTTATAGCTATTGAATTGTTTTTTTATGATTTTGAAAATCAAAAATCAGCAATTCAAATGTTATGTTGTAACCATAATATAAGAAAACAAATCTCATATATATATATATATTGTAAATTTCAGAATAAAGTTAAAAACATTAGAAAAAAATGGTAGTTCCTTGCATGAATTCCATTGAGACCACACATGGCTTAACGTTGTTAACCAAATATGATTTAAAAGAAATGAAAAAAAAACCAGAATATTTGTTGCAAATATTTTTATATCATTCCATTCTATTTATTATGCACAGCACAAAGTAATGGAATTTAATATATACCTTGTTAACTATAAGCATATTTTTAGTTTATCAAAGAATATTATACATTTATTACACACACCAAGGTCATTCAAATTTGTATACGTAACAAAAACGGTTAGGATTATGATATTAAGTTCCTGCTCAATTATTGTACTTACCTAGCTTTTAATCCTTAGAATTTTTATAATTTAAAATTGGAATGACCCATTTATATGTGTATTCATATAAATACGTATAGTTTATTTTATATACATACGAGTGTGTAAAATGCTTTGAAACTAGAAAATATTGCAGTATTTAAATCCTTTTAATACTTTAATTTGTAAAAATAATAAAAGAATAATTATACATTTTTACACTTAAGTAAGTAAACAGAAATAAAAAATACCTTAATCTAACTAAAATGAACAATTTTTCAAGTTTTTACTTTGTTAGTATGATATACTTACAATATTCATTGATTTAGTTTTCATTTGTTCGACATATGCGCAACTCATTATTACATCTTGAGGATTATCGAGGAAGCATCCTTTGTAATATTCGGGTTTACATTCCCCTGATTGTCTATGTTGTATTTCTTCATTTACGACCGCAATATACAACCCTTTCGGATCATGACCAATTGCAAGGTTAAAAAAATAAGTTTGCACTAACGGCAGAAGAAACAGGAAAACTAAAAACCTAAAATTAAAATACATACATTTTTATATTTTTAAATAATTAATGTAAAATAAATAAATATTTTGTTATAATAATATTTTCCCGTTAAAATATTATAACAATTTACAATTATTTTTTTATATTTTACATATTAAATAAAACCTATTTCTAATACTTTTTATAGATATTCAAAAACCTGACCATTAAAGAACAATATTATTTTTAATCTTTACTAAAATTATTACGTAAATGTATTTGGAAATATTGTATGAGTATAGCATAATGTTTTATTATATTATAGTTTTCATTAAAAAAGAAAAACATTTTTTTTTAATCGTTGCATTTTTACTTACGACTTTTGCTGCCAAAGCAACGATACATTTTTGTACAAGAGACAATTCATTCGATTTAATCGGAAGAACCCGTCATCGAATTTTAATTTTGTGTTGGATTTTTTGGAAGATAACTTTTTGTATGAATCATCAACCTGAAAGCCAACAACCCAAATATAAATTGACCGTTTCCTGTTTATTATATGATAAGTAATGTATATACATATATACAATTAAAGGCACCTGAGTATTGGAAGAAGTTTCTTGTTTATAACTTAGTGACAAAAAGGCGTCTTCTAAAGTAGCTGTATTACATCGCGCTATTAAAGTTTCAGGTGAATCTTCAGCCAATAAAATACCCCCTCTCATCATTCCAATCTAATATTAAAAAAAATGTATTAAATTATTATTATCGAATAACTAATAAACTATATTATTGTATTTTGTATAGACTCACTGTATGCGCTTGTCTGGCTTCTTCAATGTAATGTGTCGTGATGATTATCGTTTTTCCTTCCTCAGCAAATGACACCAAATGGTTCCAAATACTGCAAATTTCACGTTTAGATTTATTTATAAATCATCAAAAATACTAATTATATACTATTATATAGTGAGTATACCTATGACTTAGAACTGGATCTAATCCGACCGTAGGTTCATCTAATATTAAAATATTTGGATTATGCAAAAGAGCAACTCCTAATGACACTCTTCTTTGTTGTCCACCACTTACAAAAAAAAAAAAAAAACAATGATAATTTATTGTTTTATGTCATTCATAATATTACTATTTAATTAACCTAGAAGTATTCAGGTACATAGTACAGGCTTGTAATGTATTAAAATATTCTTATTATTTATATATATACAACTCCAATATCAGAGTGAATTAATTAAGTTAAGAAATTATATTATTATTTTGTCATAAATACACAATATTTTTAAAATTTTAAATACATGTTAAAATTAGACACTTATATTTGTTGACAATTATTTTAATTGAATGGTTTGAAATTTAAAATGTTTCCCAAATTAGATTATTGTATTTTATTTTGAAATATCGAGGATATATAATAAGCCAATTCTTTAAGACTTTTCATGACTTTTAAAAATAACAAATTAGTTTTTTGAGTTAAAATGTATAAGTAGTTTTATATATAGTACTTTTTATAATAATAAATAATAAGCTAAAAACTATTATAGAAATTGATTGAACATCACTAAAAAGAACAAAAAATAAATAAAACATAAATGTTTTTTGATAAAAATATGATAGTATTTAGAAAAATCACAATAGCTATTAAACAATTTACATTACGTAAGACACTAAAAATATCTAAAACTATAAATGTGTTAACAAATAAATTTGTACGTCATATTTAAAATATGATCGTTAAAAAAACAAAATTTTAGTGAAAAGTAGAATATACATGCTTCCCTTTTTTATCGTTATTATTTTTAAACTTTATTTTTTTAATGAGGTTACGTATTTTTAGTTCATTATTTCTAAGCAAAATATTATTTAAATTACTTACTTAATTATACAAAACAATTTTAGATGAGTAGTTAAAGGTACCACATACAATTTTTGTCCACTTCTCTACTAATATCAGCTTTAAATACTTTTGACATAAATGGCATAATATAAACTAAAACTTTGTTTAAAATTTGACTTTTATGAACTAAAGAAATTAAAGTTATATTGCTTTGGAATATTTAAAAGTTAAAAATTATGAACAATAAATACAGAAGAATAATATGTATATTTTTTTAAAGAAATAGTGTTTTTAACAACTTAAAAGAAATATTTTCAAAAAGTCAATATCTTTTAAAATAATGAAGCCTTGCATTAAATAGATTACCTTGTAGATAATATTATATTTTTGATTGTGGCATTTTATTTTGAAATAGAAAATTTATAGAAATTACCAATCATTACCAATTAAATTATATGATACGGTTTTAAAAAATAGTTTATTATAAGTGAATAAAACTTAGCAATATAAAAATGTGATGCAAATTAATATTTTATTTTTCGTATTATTATAGTTAAAAAAATATATTTATAATTTTAAAATACATTTCGGTACTAGGTTTTTTTATTCAATAAAATTAAAGGTTTTAGTGATAATATTTACCTAAGTGTTTCAACTAATCTATTATCAGATGGAAGTTCCAATAGTAACGCTAATTCTTTGGTTCTTTTTGCGATTTCATCTTTATTCATGTTAAGCATACCACCATAGAACTTATACGTTTGTGATATTGTTAAATGTTCATGTAAATTTAAATCCTGAAATAACAAAAATTTCCACAAGATTAATAGGTTTAATGTATAAAATATATTACGTATATTCTCAAATAAATAAATGCAATAACCGTTATTTTTTTGGCTGTTCAAAGTACATGCAAATAATTTAACGTCAGTGTATTATTTCAATATAAACATTTAGACACAATATATAAAACCTGCGTACATTTATCGAAGTTGTTTACATTTATTCTGTTAAATGAACTAAAATTGAATATCTAGTTGAATAGATAGGGGTAGTATTCAATTGTGCACGTCATATTATGCATATTATACCGAGAAAACCAGATCGAAGTTACTAAACAATAGCTTAACTCAAGCACAATTATTGCTCCGGAATCGTCTTACGGACATTAATTTTCGCCTAATCTGATTTTCTATTCTGAATAAATCTACTTGATATAAAGTAACAGGCATATTCATGACTATAATTCAAACATATAATTGTGTTAAATTGAAGTCCTTAGAAAAAAAAATATGAAATTTAGGTAAAGAAGATCGAGTTAAGAAAAAATATATTTTATAATATCTAATAAAAATTTAAAAAAAAATTAAATATGAGCAATATTTTATTCTTAACAAAAACGGTATTATGCTTGTGTTCACTATCTTGGATTCTAGAACATTTATTCACACCGAATATATCAATGGGGACCAACAATAATTCTGTGGGTTTTTGATCCCTAATGTTATACTTGAATTTTCAATGATAAACATAAAATTGACCCGTTAGACATTTATGGGTACCCAACAATATCCGCTTTAACAATAGCCATATATATGTATATATATATACGACTCTCATGATAATATATCTATTTTCTTTTTTATCACCCATTGGATATGATTTCAAAAAATAATGTACTAAATTTCTTACTTGTGGCATATATCCGATATCTTCTCTTTTAAGCGCTTTTACCATTATTTCACCGGAATCCAGTTCGCTTCTACCGACAATGCAACTTAAAAGCGTTGTTTTACCACATCCGCTAGGTCCTAAAAGTCCATAACTGAAAATAACGCAAAAATGTAAAATATATTGTATTTTTTTTTATAAAATATATAATATATATAACTATAACGCACGTTATCGTCTTTATTTAAACATAAAAAAATTTACACATTTTTTATTTATTTCAATTCTAATTCTACCCTTGGATAGAATAATTTATTAGTTAACAGTATTTTAAAATTATAACAATAACAATATGACAGTAATACGAAAATAATACATTAACCCTTATTTTGATAACAAAACTTCTGGAAGAACGGTTTATTAAATAAACTTTTATTAATTAAATAATTACACATTTAGATATTATGAGAAACGTGATTATTTAAAATTCAAACATTAAGAAATACTAAAATGATATAATACGAGTATATAATATGTATAATGTATATGCGAGTAATTAGCTCGAATTTTAAATAATATAAAATAATATGCGGGCGTAAATAACATTGGGTTGTTACCTCAATCATCACTTGCATTTAATTATAATTATGTAAATATAAATAAAAAATTAATTTTTAAAATAATTTATCAAACTTAATATTGTTACCATAACCATAGATAATTTTTATCAACTGAAAATTTAATATAAAATGTAATTGTCTTTAATTTCGATGATAACATATATTTAATATCTAAATTTAAACTTCGCACTTACTTAAAATTTTATAATAAAAAAAAAATTCCAAACTTAATTCTAGTTTTTTATTGCATGGTAATAATACTCGCAATGTAATTAGAAACCGTACATTTTTTCATTTTTTTAATACACATTTTGGTAATTTTAATGCACATTTATACACATAATATTTGTTTTGTACTGCACAAAACATTTTCCAAAAACTATTGAATTTCTTATTGAATTTTTTTAAATTAAAAAATCATATATTTTAGCAACATAAAATTTACCAATTATATTAAAAAATAATAATATGATTACAAATTACACTATATGTGCATAATTTAGTAATGTTATTATGTGTAATCACTATGAAAATGTATAAGTTGTGGTTTGTTATTAAACATTAATCTAACCAAAAACCAAACTAATTTGTATAAAATGTACTACTTATTTATTTATGGCATGTTTCTAGATAAAGTGTATAATATTATGTATGCGAATTAGATTTCATTTCGTAATGTTACACAATTTGAGCTTGTATGGAATTTAAAGTTCCATTTCTAGAACAGAGTTTAGATAAAGAGCGGATACTTGATTATATTTCTATTTGAAAATACATTTTTTCTAGGGATTTTTGCGTATATTCCTTAGATATATTAAATGGGTTTTTCAAATCTTCGTGTTCGTCCGTGTATAGAATTCTAATACTCTAAGTGACAAGATTGGTTATATCGCTTAACCGACAGAGAGGACTCTCCTGAGTAGGAAAAGTATATGTTTACTATTGATAGGGAAAAGAGTGGTATACACTTATATATAGTTACATACCAAGTTAATATTTATACAGTGTGATTCACCAATATGCCTCTTTTTTATCCTTTAATAATAGATTGATTCAAATTCCGATTTTTAGAATTTCTAAGTAAAGCCATATTTTCAAATACTTATATATTTTTTAATCATTTAAGGAGTGTCTACAGTGACACAAATATCTTTTTTTCAAATAAAATCCATCATTTTTTACTGTTTAATAAATTAATTTTTTTTTTTAAATTATGATGTACATAAAGCGAAATTCGAAAGAGTAGTATCAATTCAACACCATTCATATTCTAAATTATTTATTATTTTATTGATAAGTTCATATCATGTACTTATATATTTTATAAGGTACATAAAATATAATTACCAATAATGTTTATCTGTCTCATTAATTAATATGCATTTTCCTATAACTGTAGGTAGACATTTTTTACAAATATGTAGTATACAAATTAAACGGATTCATATTTATATAGGTACCTACTACCTACATCAACATTTAAGACAACTATTACCTTAATAATTTACAATAAAATAAAGAAGTTTGAATTTAAAAAAAAAAGTTGCTTATATTATTATAAGACACCTTTTTCAATGTCATAAAATAATCTAGTAAAAGTAAGTAGGTATTTAATAAAAATTTTTTTTAAATATTTGTAATAATATTTAAAAATTATTAAAACTATAATTTGATTAAATTTACTTTAAAGGTATAAAATAATTTGATTTGGTGTCTATTTAGGTTTTTTTTAACCAGTTATTAAATACATTTATTTTAACTGAAACTATGGGTTGAAGACCATAGAAATATTATTAGTTTATAAAAGTCGAATGATGATCCGTAGACTGTAATTGATTGTAGTCAACTTAGTTCATTTATGTATACCAATAAGTGTATTATTGAGTTTAATCGGTAACACTATTATTTAATCTCTAATATTTATATTGTTTTTTTTTTTTTTTTTAGGTCATGAAGTCAATTTATACTAAATTTGTAATATATTTTAAATGTTTGATACCTATTAACTTGTATATAAGATTAAATTTAAACAACGTAATTTAAAAATTAGTAAATATAACAATTTCTTGAATAATAATATATGCTATATTTAATCTTAAAAAGTCTAATAAAAACATTTACTACATATTTTTTTATATATTTATAATATTTATAATATTAAAAAAAAAAAGCGGGTAAGTGGATATCGCTCTGCTGTATATTAGGGGGTGGGGTGGACCTCGGACTATGGTAGGTTAAATAACTTAAATTTGAATGCAATGATAGGTATCATTGTATACGAAAAACGATTCTGAACGAAAATGATTTGTCAGTTTAGGATATATTATATTTAAATATTGTCATATGTTCTATTTTGAAACGAATAGTATAGTTTTTATATGTTACTATGGTTACTTTATAGTATCTGTTTATTAATAAAAAAATATTAGGCAACATACGCATAATGAGATTATGAAATTTAATTTAAATTTTGAAATATTTCGTATAAATTCAAACTTTGAGCACTTATAAAAAAAATTTGTGACTAACGATTTCAGATTTTTTTTTATCACTTTAAGAACCACTTATAAGAAAAATTGTATTAAATTTTCAAGACTTTCTGGCCACCCAAAAAATTTTTATCGGCATTTGAAGAAAAAAAACTTAGAAAAATCGAAAATTTCAATTGTCTATAAGTAGCTTAAAAATTGTCAAAATATTTTGAAAATTTAACTGTAAATAGATAACTATAATATAAACATTTGGTGAAAATTTCAAGTATTTACAATAATTCGTTTTTGAGTTACAGCAAAATCAAAAAATCGATTTTGTCAAAAAGTGATTTTTCGTAAAATTGTCGTTTTTCTGTCACTTTTTTTTTGTTTTTCTCGATTTTTTTGAAAACTATTTGAAAATTTTACTTTTGACCTCTCAAAAGTACCAACTAGATGAATTTTCCTATTCAAAGAGGGGCTGAAGTCAAAAATCGGAGCATTGTTACTGCTCCAAATGTTGTCGTCAGACACAAAAAAAAAAAAAAAAACACACATCATTGTAAAAGCAATACATTCATCACTTCGTTCAGAATCTAATATCATGAATTTTAAACATGGTTGAATTAAATCAGTTATAAAATACAATTTTTTTAATAAATAATTTAATCCATAACGTTTCAATGTCTGGAATTATGATACCTAATATTATTATATTAATGTAATGGATATTGTAACTTTATTTTGATATACCTAATGTGTAATTTCTTATATCACATTACTAGTTGACAATTGTATTATGTATTTATTTTATAATTTAATATTTTATCAAATAAATTAAAACCATTCAGTTATAAGGAATAAGCTAGGCCAAGCATCTACATATCCGTATATTTTTATACTATTCTTACAATAACAGGAAATGAATAAAACCGGAATTTAAAAGTAGTATCCTGACGGTCACGCGAAAGTGCTTGTCATTCGAAGTATAAATAAAAAATATTTAATTTACTGGATTTATTTTTCAATGCCTAGTAGTAGCATTTAATCAAATATATGTGTTAAATTAACCTGAAAAGAAGAAATATAATATTACTGATTTGGTATCGGAAATATATTATTATCATAATATATTATAACAATCTTCAATTTTTTTTTATTAGGTACAAAAAAATCTATTTGTATGTAATAATATATAATTTTTATAGTACAATAATTGTCTTACATTTCACGAAAAAAAAAAAATCGTTATATTTTTTAAAATTATATCATCATTTTTATATTTCTTTACTAATCCGTGTTTTTACTTTTTAGTATATTAATATAAAACTATATGTATTATTTTAATTGAAATTTCACTGGAAATTTATTTTATTTTATTTTTATATAATTGCAATCATTTTTAAATTAAAATAACATTAAGCATAGTGTTTTAAAAAGAATATATCATAATATTTACTTTCCACATTTCGTAACTTTAAACAATTTAAACAGTATGATTCTATTATTATACTAAACTAAATTTCTTGACTATTTATTTTTATTTTTTAAGAAAATTAGTAATTATTGTTTAAGTATTCATTTTATTATACTCCCTTAGTCTCTTGTATTTTAAACTTATACCATAATATCATTTTTGATATTTTTATTCTTTATATAATATATTTGTGTTAGTTTTTACTTACAACTATTTTTAGATTCTGAACGGAGTGATGAATGTATTGATTTTACAATGATGTGTGTTTTTTTTTTTTTTTTTTTTGTTTTTGTGTCTGTGTATAGCATAACTAGTCGAAATAATGCTTCAATTTCAAATTTTGGGGGTGGTTTCCGATGACAAAGTGGATATCCTTGGTGCATTATAGAGGTGAAAAGTAAACATTTTCCAACAGTTTTCAAAAAAATCGAGAAAAACATAAAAAAAATGACAGAAAAACGGGAATTTTTACGCATAACCGGTATTCGACAAAATCGAATTTTTTATTTTGCTATAATTCAAAAACTAATCGATGTAAACACTTGAAATTTTTATCAAATGTTAACATTAGCGTTCTCCATACACAGTTAAATTTTCAAAGAATTTTGACTTTTTTTGAGCTATTTATAGACAATTGAAATTAATTTTTAATTTTTTTTAGTATTTTTTTTTAAAATAACGATAAAATTTTTTTGGACGGCCAGAAAATCTTGAAAATTTAATACAAGGTTTCTTATTAGTTGTTCTTAAAGTGATAAAAAAAAATCCGAAATCGTTAGTCACAATTTTTTTTTATAAGTGCTAAAAGTTCGAATTTATACGAAATATGTCAAAATTGCGAAAATTTGCAAGTAATTTTGTGGTTGAAAAATCGTAAAATTTTTTTATTTTATAACTAAGTTTTGAAAATTTGGTACAAGGTTCTCCATAAATTTTTTTTCAATTATCTGTAAAAAAAACTCGACCGGATTCAGACAAAAAATTTTTATGAGTGTTTGAAATTTAAATTTTTACAAAACCGCGTTAAATAACGGTTTAGCCTCAAACGATATTTGATATTTGTTGTTATTCAAACAGTATAAGTCATAAACACTTGAAAATTTTACCAGTTATTTAGATTGCCATTTTCTTTACGTGATTTGATTTTCAAAATATTTTGACTTTTTTTGAGCTATTTATAGACAATTGAAATTTTCAATTTTTTTTTATTTTTTTTTTTATAAATGTTGATAAAAAAAATGTAGCTGGGACAAATTACTTGAAAATTTAATAGAAGGGTCCACATAACTTGTTCTAACTCTCATTCAAAAATTATAAAAATACATAGGCACAATTTTTTTTTATTAGCATTTGAAGTTCAAATATTGACAAAAATTCGTCAAAATCATGAATATTTTTCACTATTTGGTAGTTAAAAATTTATAAATATTTTTCTATCAAAAGCTAAGAATTGAAAATTTAATACTATGCTGTCCATAAGTTAAGCTTAGAATAATTATAAAAAAGTTTGAGGATTGTTCAATTTAAAAAATGTTACGTGTGTTTAAAGTTTAAATTTTAATTTGAAATCAAAAATACACGTGTAAAATAACGTTTAACTAATAAATTTTTTTCGATTTTTTCATAATATATCCTAGACTGACAAATCATCTCCGTTCAGAATCGTTTTTTGTATACAATGATACCTATCATTGCATTCAAATTTAACCTTCCCTAGTCCGAGGTCCATCCCACCACCTAATGTACAGCAGAGCGATACTCACTTACCCGCTTTTTTTGAATTAATACTTTTATTTTTGATTCAATACATTTTTTAACTAGAAAAATAAAACATATAGACAATACTCCAGTACCACTAGATTTAGAATATTATTCATTAATTAAGATAAATTTCAAATTTATAACTAGAGCAATCGTTTGTCTGTACTTAAATGTTTATTATTCAATAAATTAATTTGATCCATAACAATTGGCTGTTGCCAATTAAATATAAATATATATATTACCAAAAAATGAAATAAAAAATAGTGATTGAATTGATGTCTTTAGGCAAAGGTTTATAATTATAATTACTTATTAAATAATTTAAAAAGATTAGTTAAAAAATGAATTCAATATTTATTTTATGAATTACTTAATACTATAGTATTAATTACTATAGTATATATAGATTATATTTATACACACATAAAATGGTGTCCACGTTATACGGTATAAATAATAAAGTAAAAAGTTTTAAGATTTAAAGTATACTGTTTTAATATATATACATATACATATAATGATAATAAAATACCCATTAACCGGAAGAAAATTGGTTTTTAGAGGATGCGACTAAAGGACGAAATATAATTATTATATATAATATTATAATGCAGAAAAATCGAATGATGTTTTTACATCCGAGGAAATTCACTTTGCTCTGCTGTGCGTGGGGATGATTTTACGGTGACACGGAAAATTGGTAAATACCCGCCAGCCATCCAGCCATCGAAAACTTAATTTGCCGTTCGTTAACTTTTCCGAATACTTTCTATATAATTTATACATGGTCGCGCCAACCTATATTTAGGCGCTATATAATATACAACGATAGGTATAATAATAGTATACGATTTTTATTACTTTTTCCCACGTGTTTAGTGGCACTCGTGCACCTACCTATTACTTTGTACCGCGTTGATATGAATGGAATATTGAACAATCGATATATACCTGATCGATGACGTAATACAGTTAAAATTATTCATATAAATCATAGTGCCACACAAACTTAATAACTTATAGCTACTATAATGTAGTCTAAATAATGTAATAAAAAGACAACGAAAAACGTCAAAAATAACATTTTTTTCGTCCACCCTCGAAACGATTGTTTAAACAGACATATTATATTACTTGTATTATAGTTACGATAAGTACAGGTATGCAATACAATTTACTTAGTATGACCTGCACTCCCATTTCACATATTTTTTAATAGTGCCACTGTTAAAATTCTAATTTTGGAATTTTCAAGTAAACTTTAACACTTATATTTTTTTATAGCATTTAAGGAATACAAGTCGTATTCCTGCAACAATACAACTTTTTTTTATTTTGTGTAAGTTGTAAAGCAGATATCTTACTTTTAAAAATATCGTTCAACCTAAATTTAAATTTTAAAATTTTCTTCTTATTATTTTCTAAATAATGAAATTGTAAATATTAAGGATAATTTTATTGTTATTCGTGATAATAGGCTTAGAAAAAATATCACAGTTATACTATTAAAACGCCATAAAAAAACTAAATATTAGAATAATTAGTATTAACTGTTCTTATGAATTTAAAATTTCAAAAAATCAAAATTTAATAACTATAATATAATTAAAAGATGAAATAGTAATTGGAATTAACGCGTTTTAATCGTTATATTTTAGGTGAAATTATATCATATACATTCCGGAAAACAGTTTAATAGCAGTGTAGTGCACAATATAGATTACATAAATTTATCTAAATAGCAATAAGTATTTTTTTTATTTATATATATACTTAAATAAAATAGTTATCTGAGATCAATTATCTAGATACTTTTTTTGTTCAACGATTTTAATTTAATTTATAATGTATCTACTATCTAGGTATTATTGTTTTTATATATGAGGTATTAGTTGTAACAAATCGATTTTATTTACAGGTTGTCTTAATTTTTACATGCACATTTATTACGTATGTTTAACTGAATTATTTTACAGTAGGTACTAATAATAATATCATTGTTCATTCTCTGCGAACACTAAACGTATCGAATTCACACGTAATGATGAGTGTAAATCAATATTGAAACATGTATTATTATACTTATTGCAGAAATCGTGAGAAATTCTACTTTACAAATACGTGTTTTAAATTGTATGTTCTATTGTTAATTTTTTTAACTAGATAATTATTTTATCTTTTTTTAATAATGTTAAGTAATCGCACACGTGCTTCCTGCGAGATGGACCGTGCTCGACTACACTGACCGCCGCTGGCAATAATTCGTTCTCAACAAATACGCACACACCGACAGCTGAACAGCTGATCAAAATATATGAACTTGAAATATTAATGTATTATTGTGTTAACGTGAATAACAGCATAGGCATTTATAGTTATTACATTTTGCGTTAACGTTGCTGACTACGTACGATAAATTATTCCAGTTGTTTAAATACTTAGGTATATATTATAATATACTATAATTAATAACACGTGACATAATTGAATTGATGGTATGTAAGTGGTGGTTTTTTTTTATCAATTTTGATCTGAGATGTTCGGATATTCTTACAAAAAATATTACTAATAAAGCAGTCTATCGAATCGATAGACTCCACTGGATCAAAAAAACCTAGTTTTTCTCGATAAACTCATATATTATACCCTATGTTTCTTATGCCGAAACTGTGGATATTTTAATTATATATTTTATGTTAAAATATTATGTTTATTTTTAAAAATTAATTTATTATTTGGTACTTCCGTTTCCACTTTATGGCGTACAATCAATAAATATAATCTTACAAAACAGGTTTTGAAATGATTTATTTTAAGTTTAATAAAACAAACTACTCCACCAATATACAATTTAATGACGTTGATATGTCTAATTATTATTTTATGAGCAATAATATGGGTTGATAATTTATAGAAAGGTAAAATATATTGTCCAAAAATTTTAAATAATATATTATCTTATAAAATCGAATAATTTAAGAACACCCACTTTATTTTATATAACTGCTTAGCAGAAAAATGATATTCATTACTTAACAGTAAACCGCTTACAACTCTCGTGTAACTCTTTACTTAT
Source organism: Schizaphis graminum (assembly GCA_020882235.1). Lineage (NCBI taxonomy): Eukaryota > Metazoa > Arthropoda > Insecta > Hemiptera > Aphididae > Schizaphis > Schizaphis graminum. Next base: position 56,144,824 of record CM037032.1, read on the forward strand.
GTTTGATTTTTATTATAGTAGTTTTGAAGAACAATATATAAATATATTATATTATATTTTATATCATATTAGTCTAAATTGCATTTTTAAGTACTAAATAATATATTATTTTACTTTATTACCTCCGAGTTAAGTTTTGAAATATTACCTTTTAAACATTATGTTTAACTATGTATTCACTATGTATTCCAATTATATGGCGTATTATTATATTATTATTGCATTTTTTTCTTCCTTAAGCGTTATTATAATAAATTAATATATAAATATATTTCACTTAGATAAAAAAAAACAAAACAAATGAGTTATTACCTGCAGGTACATTTTAAGTTATAAAAATATTTCATGTGAAACGTGTACATTGTTGTGTACAATTCAAATAATTAAGTTAACGAAATGCAAGAGTCTTATACTTTTTATTACCTAGTTAAATCAATTTACATAAATCACAAAATGTTTTTTGATTCTGAACGAAGTGAGGAATGTATTGATTTTACAATGATGTATGTTTTTTTTTTTTTGTGTCTGCCATCATGATTTAGAGTAGAAATAATGCTTTGATTTTTTACTTCAGCCCCTCTTTGAAAAGGAAAATTCATTTAATTCACCTAACCTTGGGGAGGGTCAAATGTTTGGGGTGTCAAATTTCCAGTAGTTTTCAAAAGCCTTAGGAAAAATCCTAAAAAAGTAACGGAAAAACGGGAATTTTTACGCATAATCAGTTTTCGACAAAATCGATTTTTTTATTTTGCTGTAACTCAAAAATGAATCATTGTAAATACTTGAAAATTTTACCAAATGTTTATATTAGCGTTATCTATTTATAATTAAATTTTCTAAATATCTTGATTATTTTTAAGCTATTTATAGACAATTGAAATTTTCGATTTTTCTAAGTTTTTTTTTCGAAATACCTATAACAAAAATTTTGCTCAGCGAAAAATCTTTAAAAATTAATACAAGGTTTATTATAAGTTATACTTATCATAGTAAAAAAAAGATCAAAAATCGTTAGTCACAATTTTCGTTGATAAACATTCAAAGTTCAATTAATGTTTACGATGTTAAAATCGCGTAAATTTGCAAGGAATTTTGAAATTGAAAATTCATAAAATGTTTGTGATTTATACCTAAGGTTAAAAAACTCAATACAAGGTTTTTCATAAGTTTTCCTTCAAGTAACTGTAAAAAAGGTTCTGTTTTTTTGTTAGATTATTATTACAATTATTACGAGCTTTGAATAATATTATATTGGGATATCTGAACACATAAAATATATTAATCGAAGAAAGATCTATATTATCATTTATCAAAACAAAAAATAGTATTGTTCAAAATATATTTTCATTGAAGTTGTATATCAAAAAGTTCAATTTAAAATAAATATTGATCTTGGATAGTCTTATGGAGCTCATCTTACCGATGTCTACGATGTACATATCGTAATTGACAATAAAAAATATTGTCAAATGCAAGTTTAATCGAAATGTCAGTAGAAAATGAAAAAAAAAACAAATATTTAATCAGATTGTCTGTGGTGAGATGAAAATAATTGGAAAAGTGAAAAATATCCGAGGCGTTCTATCGGCTCTACTAAACGATTGATGTTGTACCGATCGGAAAAATCCTTAATAAAATAGGTACCTACCCACTCGTTGTTGGTGTATAAAACTACATGCCATTAAATTCGGACACATTCACTGGTATAATAATGATAGCAACCTACGGAAGTTATATTATACCCAACACAGGAGGTAGATAGTTAAGATCATATAATACATTATAATAACATCATGTACGCCGATTTGTGTTTACGACTATCCACGGTAAAATAACAATATCATAGATTCATTGGTATTACGAGTGGTGTATTGTAGTGGCCTTAAACTAGAGGTCTGCAAACCTGGAAAATCTATTTAGAGGTTATAACATATATGGAAAAAAAAATTATCAGGCTATAAGGAAATAGAAATAAAAGTCCATTGGAATGGACATATGGGTACAATAATTCCATAACTTACAATCATAATATAGGTACTATAATTTGAAAAAACTTTATATTTAAGTAGACATTCATGAAGGATAACAACTAAAAAAATAAACTGTCCAAATGTTAAGATCAAGTTGTTCAAATAACATTAATTGATATCTATAATGATTAATTCTTACATTCATCATAGGTAATTTTTAATAAAAATGTCTTAATTTACTTCAGTTTCAATACATGATGTATGCCTGTCGTATTAGTCATTAGATAAGTAAAAATAAAGGTCATCGAAAATGACCTGTCGCGTAAACTTTAGACGTATAAATATTATAATATAGTCCTTGATAATAATATAATATATGAGTTTAACATTATATCACTGCTATTAACTATTACCGAATATATGCGTGCAAACGTGTTGCACGTATTTCGTGTTGTTATATTTTTGGATTTATTTGCTAAACAATATTAGTAGTACATGCTTATTACTCAGAAAAAAAAATAAATAAAAGCAACACAATAATAAATAATAAATCATAAATTGTAATTGTTTTGGCCTTCGTAGGCTTATACCGGCCATTTTTAAACGCTCGAAACTTTGAAAAATGTTTTTTTTTAAATTACTGTCTGCATAATCGAATTTGAATAGTTCAGTTAAAAGGATGCATTCGACATCATTATTATCATATAGATCTGATGCTTCAGGTTAAAAACGACAACGGTAAGTCGGTAACTCGTGCACTATCTAGCGGCTTAGTTTGGATTCGACGTCAAAGATACTTACATTTTACCCTTTGGCACGGTCATGTTCAAACCCCTGAACACCACGTTGCTCTTGTCGTATACCTTCACGGCGTCCCTGATCATGATGGCCACCTCTTCGGTCTTCGGCTGCGGTCGGGTCACCGACGGTCCCAACGCGATGTCCTCCATGGCGATCGGGTGGTGGTGATTATCGATATTCTCGATAATTCCGTGCGGCCTGCAACACGCGAACGAGACGATTATACCTAACACGCGATTATAATACGCGTAGTATTGTTGTTGTTATTATTATTATTATATTATAAACTAATCGGTATACGCGGTCGAAACTAACAAGATTTTTGCGACAGACGTCGTGCATGCACACGAACTCGCAATCGATTATATACAATATTATATTGTATTAAACGCGCTCATTGCAAAAACGCGGTCCGGACTCCGGAGGGTCGTCGAAACCGCGAACGACGACGATGACGATGAGTCCGAACGTGTTTGTCAGCTATATCCGCGGAGGAGAACTGGTCGGATACCTAACGTGTATTTTAGAGGTCATCTCGAAAAAATAAAATGCACATACTCGTAGGCACTGGTAGTACACGCCGACCGCCGCCGCCGCCGCTTCCTATATAAAATGTAATATTATTTAATATATTGCGAGAATCGTATTATACCTGTGTGTGTATTACGATATTCGTACGGCGGCGGACACGCGTGATATCAGCTATATATCACCTACTTCAAATGTTGACGCGTTGTGTTTATAGTCGCATTGTTTTTAATACGGTCGACCTCGCCAAACTAGCTGGCATTATGCTGCACATTGCGCATTATTATTATTACGATGAGTAGACCTACGTGTGTATTATCGTCAAAAAAAAAAAACCACAGAGTTGCCCACACCGTTAATTGCAACGACGATGAGACCTCACGAAATGAATTTTTCAGATACGAGATCGACGAGCTTAATCATTTTTTTCGGACAGGTATGTTGTAGTATTTTATTATTACACCGCGAAATCGACGCAACCGATGACGCTGACTTTTAGTTTATCCGCGTACAACACTATTATATTATTATAATATAGGCATTACGCGCTGTATTTGGTATAGGCGTCGGCAAGAGTTCGATGTAAATGTATAATAATGTGCGTCAAACGATCGTTTAAATTTCCAACAAATATTACGAATGTATTACATCATTGACGAGTACGATTTTTTGAGTTGAATTGAAATGTAATAGAAATAGGTACATAGGTAAGAACTCTTAACTATTTCGAGTATATAATAGGTATTATACTCGTATAGATCCGTGGTCGCGACTTTTCAGTTTGCCAAAAAGCACGCAGAACACTTATCATTATTAAATAATTTAATTTAATTTAATTAGAAAATGTGTCATTTTATCAACATCACTCGTTGTTTTTTTCTTCTAGATAAAAAACTACAAATTACAATAAATCGTTTTCTTAAATTATTATTTAATACGATCTAAACAATTTATAATAATTAAAAAAACTTAAACAATGACGTCCGGAATTTACGACACTGTAATGTACCTAGTAAAGAAAAACTTATTAATTGGGTACAGGATATTTTACAAAAAAAAAAATTAAAAATATTATTTTAAACATGCATTTGTAGTTATTTATAAAGAACATATTGTTTATAAATTTTAAAATGTACTTAAATACGATATAAAGTGAAATAACTCATATTACTATACCCGTTAAAAATATAGAATAAGTAAAATATATTTATGCAATATGAATTAAATTTATTATGTCTGGTGGCTTCTACATTAGTATATAATTGTTATAATAATTATTTGTTTTAAACATGATACTAACATAAATATTATAATACGTAAGTAATAATGTATAAAACTAAACTATAATAATATTATACAAATTAAATACATTAGGGAAATATATTGTTTTCCTGGCTTAATTCATATTTGTATTAAAGACGTATAATAATCTTATTTTATAAATAATTTATCATCATCTTTCATTATCATTATCATAATTTAACATAATGACGTGTACAGCTTCATTCATTGTAATTACTAAATAATAATTATAAACAAAATATTTATAAATGATCTAAGCAGCTATAAACTATAATTAATAAATTAATGATAATATCAGTATCTAACATAAGTTATAACAATATTTACATACGCTCCTAATTTTTAAAAATTAACACGAATTATTAGTTTGAAATTGTATTCCAATATTATCTAATTACAGTAATTACTAGTTAAAATATTAACAGATTTGTGTATTTACACGCAATTTATAGTATAATTCATTTAACATGACCTCGAAGGGTCCGGAAACACTATAAGTAACGTCCACCTGTATAAATCTAGTCATAATGTTATTAATATGAACGTAATTAGTAATACTTACTTAATTAATATTACCCACAGTATTATTTTATTACACATAAATATATCGCGGGAACATAAAATAAATTGTTATAAATTAGTTATAAAAAGTCAGGCTAGTTAATTGAAAAAGGTCTTATTTTCTTATACTAATTAACTATTTTAGAACCTAATTAATGATAATGAATTTAAATGAGCAAATGACATTTGATAATTCCAATTAGTTGCACACATTTAGAAAATAATTGATATTAATTAGAACCTATTTTGTTTTTTATTGAGAAATCAGCTTATAATATTATATCCCTACTACTTAAAAAATAATATAGATTATAGAGCTAGTTCACACGAAAAGTTGTAGATAATTATGTTGATAAAAATATAATACAATGTTAAAGGAGTTATTATTATGAAATTTAAATAATAGATAATGGAAAATTATTTAATATTATTGTTATTAGGTGTTATTTGTTAAGGTCAAAATATAGATTTACATTTTTTAAGGAATTTAGGTATTGTATTTTTTGATAAACTTATGTATTGCTTTTTTTTTTTAAAAAAAGTTTTATTTTTACGAACATTTCTCAATTCATTTATAATATTGACTTATATTAAATTTCTGATAGAACATTTAGCTCATCATCAATTTCTTCAAAACATTTTTTATGAGTTTTTCAAAATAATCCTGCTAGTGGCAGATTCACACAGTTATTAAATATTAATATCAATGGTTAAAGCTACAACTTATGAACTATTATTTATATTAAAAAAATTCAATGTTTCACGTTTTCAGACTAATGCATTAACTATGATATTGACGTATGTTTACTATATTATTTAGAGCTGAGAGAGAAGATACTTAGAGACCTTACTGTTATATTAAACCAATAAATAAGATAGTTGTATTTTCGAAATATCAAAAATATCGAATCTCTCAGTAAATTAAAGATTTCATAAAATCCGAAATAATAACAAAAAGAAATAAGGTTTATAAATCAAGAAAATAAACATTCAAATTTTTATACCTTAATTATATTATTGTATTTTAGTTGTATTTTTCATTAATAATAAAATATACTATTTTATACTTATGCCCCATATAGTAGAGGTGCTAAAAATCTTTAAAAAAAACTTAGTATCAGGCTATTAGAAATAATTATTGATTTTAATCAAATATATAAAGAATACAATTAGTATAATTTTAAAATTCCAAATAATTGAAAATGTTGACAACCAATACTAATGGAAATTCCAAGTTATCGAATAAAAATTTTAAAAACCGTAAGTACCGGTATTAATATCAGTATTAACATAAATACCGGTATTATTTTTCAATTCCATCAGACATATATAATAGCTGAAAGGTGGTTTTAAAAATACTCAAAACTTAAAAAGGAAAATACGTAAATATATTATAATAATAATAATAATAATAGGAAATGTATTTGAGTTCAATTTTTCATATTTTTTTTTTTTACATTAGTATGATAGTTTTAAATTATTATATAATATAATAATGTTTCATGATAATAAATAATTTCAAAGGTACCTAGTCTGAATAAATTGGGCATCAAAGAATTTTATGTTCAGAAATACGCCTGTTCATTTTAAGTTATTTTTTTTAAGTTAAATTACTTATGTAGTATGTATTATCGAGTATTAGTTGTTTTTCTGTTAGATATTGATTCAAAGTACCATAATAGTTTTATATAGGAATTATTCACATCTCCCCATAATTGTATACAATATTCTATATACATTATAATATATCTAACAAGAATATAATGTATAAATTAGTATATATATAATATATATACTAAAATATATATATAAATATAATTATATACCATATATATATGTATATTTTTTTTTTGTAATGAACGATTGAATTTCAATTAGATATACAAGTAACCGGACTTTTTATAATGATTCCGTTACTTTTATTTTAATATGTATCTTATGGCACAAAGACCTCTTTAGTTAATCTTTTAATTTCTACATGGAACACTTCCTTTGTTACTATTTAAATATTATTATTTATTAGAAATATTTTTTAAATATTTGCAAGGAAAACTTCTTAATACGAAATTAAAGGTAGCTCTATTTGTGGTACTTAATTTTGTTATTACAAGGGCAAGTACAATCAATCTATTTTATTTTACACTAATAAATTATGTAATTTAAATGATTGCAACCATTAACCAAATTTTTAGTTTACTAAGTAAATATATGCATACTGTTTGATTAAAATCCCATTTTTATTATTCAACTTGTTAAAAATGTAATTCGATTATCAATGATCAGTGATAGTTATATTGATACCATTCAAAATGCATACATTTATAATGTGCATTTTACTTATATATAATTGTAATAAGGCTGTCTTATATAGATGAAAATACTCGATCTACAATATAATATACAATTTAATTTAAATTCACAGCATAATAATATTATGTAATATATGAAATATAAAATATAATTACTACATTCGTTTCCCAAGACTAAATATTAATATTATTATAATATTACAATTGAACAAAATGGACAAAAACAAAATAATATGTACCAGGTACGTTTACCTAGACCTACTCCTTAGACCATAACTATTGTTCATGAACATAATTAAGTATCATTATGTATTACCATTTAATTATAAAAAACAAAAAGTTATGTCTCTTCTTTCATTATTTACACCTGGTAGTTAGGATAAGTCATCTAAACAGTAATCATTTTTTATATTTACGTGTTTGTAATAATTTATTACGTTATTACCAAATAGTAATTAATAAAACAACAAATATGTTTTTTTAGATAAATATCAACTGATTTTAGCAAAATTAAAAAAAATAAATACAAATAACAAATCTAAATATTTTTACTACAGTTGTTTAAATAAAAGACCTTAGAAATAATAACTATTTGTTTCCAATACTAAAATTTCGTTTACTGCATTGTGGTTTTATTTTACAAATAATCGAAGGTATTAATAAAATAACGCAATAAACGCGTATTATGCTGTTTTGTCTTAAATTAATAGAAAAATAACACAATATTTTTTCACTGAATTGTTTATACTCAGCGGTGGTTAACGAGACAAATAAAAACTTAGGCAAGTAATATGTCAACACATTGTAATAGCTGTTATTTGTATAATATTATTATGTGTAGTGTGGATACACGCCGTAGTTAAACGATGAAACGTCGTATGCTGCATCGGACAGCGCATGAAAAGAGAATTTTTAATATTCGGTTAGCTAACGTGACTGTTGCAAAATGTAGCGACCGAAATGGCGAAGATTTATGTGCCGACATTTTAAAGGGTTTTAAGGGTTACACAATGCCTTTAAGTTAGGGAAAGAGTGGCATGGGTAAAAAGACCAACCAACAAAAATTATTCACTTTTTTCAACATAAAAAAAACCAGATAAACTGACACGATATTAAAAAAAAATCTAAGCAACTAAGTATGTAGGTATATGGTATACATATTTTATCCTCGGATTTTAGACGGTAGATTTGGGTGTCATAAGGTTTTACATGACATGTTAAGGTTAATATTTTCGTTCTATAACCTCAATTTATATTGTTTTTATTTTTATATTGAGCTTGACTCATACTCTTTTCGTCAAGAAACTTAAAACTTTAAAACTTTAAAAAATAATATATACATTTTATAACTTAAAAAGATAAATATAATATTTGATAAATTATTAAGTAATACTGATGACAAATACTTGAATACTTGAATACTTGCATCGATTAAAATATTTTTTCAGTAACAGTTATGATACAAACATTGAACAGAGTTTTAAGTATAACAATAATGGGTAGTATTTAAATTATTGAGGAAATGTGACATAATTTATAATTCATTTCTCATATTGTAGTACCTACTCTTGAAATACTGTTATAATAGTATATTATTATAATAGATAAAAGCCAAACTGTAGAAATTCAGTAAATTATATTTAGTCTTATGTATTCTAGATATTAATGTTTATAATAATAAAGATGAACAAGTTTGATACAAGACTACTACACTATTACTAGAGACAGGTAGTTCACAAGGTCGGCACGAGCGTGAACTTATTAAATTAGAAAAAAAAAGATTACAAACGGATCTCGGTTTAGTGTTTTACCACACAAATGGTATAGGCCTAGTATTGAAAGCCGTTGTTGCTTGAAACCACGAATGATTGAATAATCATTCAAACGGTAAGTAACGAAAATAAAATCCCACACCATTATTATAAAACCAAAATATCAGCCTTACCGATCAAATCCTAAAATTGTTTTGCTGTTTTGTCGCAAAAAACAAAAAGATATATCATTGTTAAACATAAAACAATTAAAGCAATATTACACAAAAATTCAATAAATCATATACGTACAACTAGCATTTATAATAAAACGTGTATATGACATTTTTTATAAAACACGCACATTCGAGTTAAGATCATATAGTCTTTAAACATACTATTTTATTGAACATTTTTCATCTACTAATCAACAAACCAAAGCATATAACTGAAAAAATGTAATTGTTTTCGACAAAGATTACATGACGAATAATACCTTGTGCGATGACCATGAATGTTAAACGGGAGAAAGATAATAAACCAAAATATATCGTTGAAAAAATCTTACCAACACGCGGTAGGTATTTTTTTTTTTTTTTTTTTACCAAATTTATATAATTATGCGCATCGTAATAACTCGGTGTTTACTTACAGAGTCAAAGTTACACGTGTTTTACATGCAACCTATCCGCGAAAAGTTTTTACCTAAATGCTTTAGCGCTCTTCGTGTAATTACTATTATTATCATCGTCAAACAAAACATGTACATAACCATTTTCTGTCAAATCATAATTAATACACCTATGTATACGCACCCTGGTGTGCATGCTACTGCGAATATTTAATGTTATATCATATGATATAAGAGGAGAGTAACAGCAAATATATTATCTAACGAAATAGTATCATTAAAACGCGCATAATGATGATAATGATAATAATAACAACGACAGCAAACATGATATGGAAAAAGGTCAAATACCTACCTTTCACGGTGCGATGAATCAAAAACCGAAACCACCGCGGTTTCAGGAATTCGTCCTTGGAGATGTTATGACGGATATTTAATTTTTCGTTATTGCCATCTGACGATATTGATGCGTAAGTATAAAATATAAAACGATATATCGACGCACGTAACACTATCGATAACAATACAATTTCGATGGTTATAATTTATCGGCGTCGGCGTTCTAACGGTGAGCGATTATAATATTATAGAATCAGTAGACAGCGCATTTCAAGTCAATATTCGTCAGTCGCCACTCGCCAGCAGAAGACGGTGAGATATGGTCCGTCGGATATTTTTAATATTATAATATATAGGTAGACACTCAGCTGATGGCAGTATACACCGTCGTCGCTATTTGAATGCTATTTGAAAACACTATTTATCTCGTCGGCCGTCGAATTTGTAGGTAATAATATTATTGTTATTATTGTTATCGTCGTGGCCCCGGACACGTGGCGACGTGGTAACAACGACGATGGCATACAACAGACCTTTACCGGCTCTACCTATTGTGACGCGTTTAAACAATATAATATGTTACGATATTTTACGGTACAAAAATGGGAGTAGTCTGTACGCGTGCGACTTGCGGCCGTGCGGCGTCTTGTAAAGATGCGGACGGTTCTGGAGACGGACTGAACCGGCAGCTGTGACCGCGGACGATGGATGCTGTGCGGCCAGGTTGATTGCACGCGGATGGCTGTGGCGGGAGAGTGACCACGAGCTTGGCCGGTGACAGCCACCGGCGAAGGATAGTCGACGACCTTTACGCCCGCCGACCCGCGACAAAAAAAAAATAAATAAAACGTAAGTAATAGGTACTACACATTGCAACAACTAAACTGGTTTTGTTTTTTTCTACCGGTTTCTGTACATAATACAATAATAATAATATTATCGTCATGTTGTGCATGTATTGTAGACGCGGAGACTCGCTGAACAGCGAATTCCTCGTTATGATAATACGCGATCGATTCAATATAATATAATGCTACAATACGCCTGTGTGTGTGTGTGTGTAATGATATTGAACTGTCGGGCTATATATAAAGATATAAAGGAAACGGAGAATACGTCTCCGCCGAACCCACGCGACCGTCAAACCTGGCGAGTGAATAGTGGCGTATAATACATTACTTTATTCATCGTAAAGCCGTATAGTAGAACTCCGGAGATCGATCAAAATACCCCAAAAACGCCGAAAAACGCGTTCATATCGCCAGCGTGCTCACGAGGTTCGGAGGGTCGATGGTGTCATTTCATATCCCATCCACCCTCTTTGGATTTTTATTTTTTTGTGTATCGATTTCTCATATAATTTATTGTTAAAATAAAAATTCATGTTTTCGATATTTTTTTCCAGTGTGATTTTTCGTAAAATTTAAGTCGATTGATAACAATACAATTTATCGTGATAAAGCAATGAAAGTATATTTACCGCCATCGCGGTGAGTGAATTACGCCAAGATGTTACTAATAACTAATAAGTAATGACATACATAATAATATACAAATAATTCCTCTTATCCCCCCTCCTGCCCTTTACAAGAGCCGTACACACGCCGCCGGTGCTTGGATTTCGCTAAGCGATTATAATATTCCCGACCGTTATTTCAATACGGCACAGTGTGCCGGAAGGAAAAACTCGCGAGCGCCTATACGAACAATTATATTTCTTTTATCCGATTGAGAGGTATCGATCGTAAAGCTGTGTTGGATTTACGGCCTTCGGAGCGCCATCTCCGCGGGAAATGATAAATTATCGCGGCGGCTCAACAACGAACATTAAAACTATTATTATATACCTAAGCTTACGATTCGGAATAATTGATCCGACTGATTTCAATCCAATGCCGATTTCCAGACAAAGCCGGTAAATAAACGAACACCCGATAAGCCATTCAACATTTATGATAATACGATGTGGTTATAGATCTGAGTAATCATTATGTAATATGTTTATAATATATTTATACAATAACCTAACTGTATACACGTCTGAAACATTTACTATTTTCTCACCTTTACAAACGAATTAGATTTACAATAGGTACACTTTTTTTACTTTTCGAAATGCATACACACTCGTACATACAGGTCGTCAAGTCTCATTAGTTATTCGTGATTATATCGTTAAGGGATAATAATTAAATAATTCGTTAATCTGTTTTTATTTGCGAACTGTGGACCGTTAGTTTTAAATTATTTTTCTACCAAACGTATAATAAATATATTGAATAGAAAATAATAATTTCAATATTAATTTACCAACAATTTTCTAAATTTATACGAAGGATAACGATTTTAATTAACTTGTTATGATTTAAAAATATTATTCGTGGAGACTTGGAACGTTTACACATATTTACATATTTTATATATTCACTGATATTTTCAAAACATTAGATAATTAATACAATTTTAAGCTGTTTCCCAGAGGCTAAAATATATTATTTTTTTCGTATTACACACTGTATATTAAACAGGAGTTATTGTGGGAGGCTACGCCCCCCACACCCCCCAAAACAATTTTTTTAATCTATACACAATACACATAAGCATAAAGTAATAAATTTTTATTTTTTACCAACGAAGTACAGATTACATTAGGTACAATAAAATATTATCAAACTTGAAAACACTACCTATGATCATTAAATATTATATATTATGGATATTGGATATAACTTTTTCAAAACAAGTATTAATATTATTTGTAGTATTACTCTCAACGCAATGCTTTACATATCATAATTAGTATGGTTGTTATGATTTGTAACAGTAGATGTAGCTGGATCAATTGTTTTTTCTTTTTTTATTGGCCACTTATGCATTATTAATATTTAATATTTTAATATTTGCAATACTTAATTGTTCAGGAGAAATAATAAATAAAGTATACACGTAAATTGGTTAAATATTAATTAAAATAAAATCTTGAGTCATACTAGTCAATATTCATAAACACTGAGATCGTCGTTCACTTCACTGATATTTATCAGTTTGATTTTGATCATACATTCATACACTATTTACATTCATTACTCTGCTGTAAACTTAATCAATGTTTTTATAATATAATAATAAATCTTAAAATAGCAATATTCAAGGATAATATAAGAAAATAAACAAATAATCAAAATATTGATAACATAGATATTAGATGGTATCATTATTCTGTGATATTATCATGATTAAAGATATTTATGGACTATTTTAAATAATGAATAGTATACAGACTGTATAATACAAATATACAATAATATGTCATTGTACATTAAATTCTTATCTATCTATTTACCAACAATAATTTTTCAATTATTGAAGAATAAACTGTAAAAAAGTTATTAGTTATTATTACAGGTCATTGCTCATTACACACTTTTTAATTTTGTATTACACACTTAGCATTTCGTACTACACAAAGTGTGTCGTACTACACACAATTTTAGTCCCTGCTGTTGCCTATATTTAATACTACGAATCCAGTATAGTCAAGTGTAGTGTTCAACGGTAAGACGGTATTAGCTCGTAAATTAATAGGTAACAATTATAATTTATATAAATATATACTATCATAATAATTAAATATAATAAATACAATGTTTTCCTCGAAAATATAATTCTACCTACCTTGTTATTGACAACAAAATAAATTACTACAATAGCAAAATATATAATTTAATATACTTAGATGAATTATAGTCTGACAGTCCGTCTTCGCTCAGAACCGTTTTTCGTATACAATGATTCATCATTAAATTCAAATTTAACACGTAAATTACAGTGACTAACTCAATTGCACTCAACACCTACTAGAGCGATTACTTACTTTCCTCCTTTTAGATTCTGAACGGAGTGATGAATGTATTGATTTTACAATGATGTGTGTTTTTTTTGTGTCTGTGTACAGCATAACTAGTCGAAATAATGCTATAATTTCAAACTTTGGGGGTGGTTTCCAATGGCAAAGTGGATATCCTTGGTGCATTATAGAGGTCAAAAGTAAACATTTTCCAACAGTTTTCAAAAAAATTGATTTTTTGATTTTGCTTTAACTCAAAAATTAATCGATGTAAATAATTGAAATTTTCACAAAATGTTTATATTAGCATTCTCTATACACAGTTAAATTTTCAAAGTATTTTGACTTTTTTTGAGCTATTTATAGACAATTGAAATTTTCAATTTTTTTTTTTTAAAATAACGATAAAATTTTTTTGGCCGGCCAGAAAATATTGAAAATTTTATACAAGGTTTCTTATAAGTTTTTTTTAAAGTGATAAAAAAAAATCCGAAATCGTTAGTCCCAATTTTTTTTTATAAGTACTTAAAGTTCGAATTTATACGAAATATGTCAAAATTGTGAAAATTTGCAAGTACCTAATTTTGTGGTTGAAAAATCGTAAATTTTTTTTCTCTTATAACTAAGTTTTGAAAATTTGGTACAAGGTTCTCCATACATTTTTCTTCAAATATCTGTAAAAAAAACTCTACCGGATTCAGACAACAATTTTTTATGAGTGTTTGAAATTTACATTTTTACAAAACCGCGTTAAATAACGGTTTAGCCTCAAACGGTTTTTGATATTTGTTGTTATTCAAATAGTATAAGTCGTAAATACTTGCAAATTTTACTAGTTATTTAGATTTCCATTTTCTTTACGTGATTTGATTTTCAAAATATTTTGACTTTTTTTGAGCTATTTATAGACAATTGAAATTTTCAATTTTTTTTTATTTTTTTTTTTATAAATGTTGATAAAAAAAATTTAGCTGGGACAAATTACTTGAAAATTTAAATGAAGGATCCACAAAACTTGTTCTAACTCTCATTCAAAAATTATAAAAATACATAGGCACAATTTTTTTTTTATTAGCATTTGAAGTTCAAATATTGACAAAAATTCGTATTTGGTAGTTAAAAATTTATAAATATTTTACTACCAAAAGCTAAGAATTGAAAATTTAATACTATGCTGTCCATAAGTTAAGCTTAGAATAATTATAAAAAAGTTTGAGGATTATTCAATTTAAAAAATGTTACGAGTGTTTAAAGTTTTAATTTTAATTTGAAATCAAAAATACACGTGTAAAATTACGTTTTACTAATAAATAATTTTCAATTTTTGTTATTTTTAAAAAATTACTTAACGTAAGATCTTGAAGCCTTTACTTAAATGTTTGAATTTGTTTTAAAATAGAATATATGACAATATTTAAAATATAATATAATATCCTAGACTGACAAATCATCTCCGTTCAGAATCGTTTTTCGTATACAATGATACCTATCATTGCATTCAAATTTAACCTACCCTAGTCCGAAGTCCACCTCACCACCTAATGTACAGCAGAGCGATACTCACTTACCCGCTTTTTTTATTTATTTATTTTTATTTATTTGATGTATTTGCGTTATAATTGATACACCTATTTATATGACCACTTTCAAGTAAATAATAAATTAATTTATAAATAAAATCGCACTTTTCAATGACTACCTATTTCTGACAGTTATATAACAATAAAAGTGTAAGTACATAAAATAATGTTTTTGGATTCTCTATATTCTATACAATATATAAACTTTTATAACGTTATTTCATAACCTAGGTATTCTTTGCACTTATCACTATTAAAAAATCATAGTTTCCCGTTGAAGTCATTGTGATAAATAAATATTATAATAATAGTAAATTTAAAAATTTCTGTTGACATATTATAAATTATAATCAAGGTTATAGACAAAAATAGTTTTATAATTTCATGTATGTTTATTTTAAACATGTGATTAAGTACGAAAAATTAATAATATGTTCGACAGTCATAACTCATGGACCTATGGCATTTGGTTCTTAAATATAAAGTAAGTATACTTATAAGAGGAAATTAATCCAATTATATATTTTATTTATCATTTTTTAATTATACTTAAAGCAATTATATGCAAATTTGAGCTAGATATCTTAATTGCGAATAAATAAACATATTTTATGCATGTTATGTTTATAATTATTTTTTTTTACTATTATATCTAACCTAAGTAAATATATAAAATTTTAATTCAAACGTAAATAAAATCTAATTTTCCATTGAAAATTATATCAAATGTTTAATTATGTTATATATGATGGCCAATGATAGTATTGGCAATGAGCTAAGGTTAGACAAAAGCAAAACTTTCCTGACCAAGTCTACAACAAAATTTAAAATATACAACTGTCAAAAAAATTTAATATAATTTATTCGAAATGACTAATGAGATTGATATATCTACAAGAATAGCGTTGCGATCGCCAATATATTATATCAATTGAAAATCATATGAAATGTGTAAATTCCATATCTTATAATATGGCTGAATTAGTAATTATATAATAAATTACTAAAAAACACATGTTTGTCGAACGTTTAACTTTAAATTTATAAAGAATCAATATTCTAAGAGAGAAATTTAAACCAAAATGTAAATTTTTATTTAACGATCAAACAAACCTTTATACCAACTAAATTTTCTATTTTCTTACTTATTTTATACACTTAAAATACACACATACGTGAATGGTATTAAACTACAATCATTAAAGTGATCATACTAAGGAACTATAGTAATAAATATGCGTTGTTAAATATTAATACGGCGCAATAATGATGCATTCAAAATTACCAACAATAGTTATCATTTTAAATAGTTTGCACACATTTCAAATAAAAATAATTAAAATGATAATAATAGTTAACAATGCAGGGCATATTCAATTTTTCTATATTTAAGTATTTGTATAAAAAAAAAATGGTAATATTCACAAATAAATTGAGTTCAAAACATTAGATAAATCACATATAAAAAACTAATAAAATTATTAAAAGTTAACTTGTGTACATCATTCTTTTTACCACGTTTTCTAAAACTTAGGATTATTCGTCCAATCATATTTTAGTATAGTCATTTGATTCTAACCTTAGATTAATCAACAACTTTATTACAGTTAATATTCATAGTTAGTACAGTTACAGTAGCTTTACAACTTTTGTGGATACTTAATTTTCTAAAATATGATGACAACATTTTAAGAATATTATTTATGTAAGAAAATTTCTACCTATTGATAAGCTAACAAGTCATCAAAAAAAGTAGAAATAGCATTATTTTTAAAAGTTAATTAATCTTAATAGGTATTAGATTTTTTCGTTATATTGTGTAAGATTTACGCTATATTTTAATGTAAAAAATAGTGAACTGCATGTATAGTAGCTACCTACTAGCAGAATGCTGAGTACCTATATTATAATAATATTAACATTCACTTTGTTTTGTAATTATTTTTGAGCTAACTTAGTCTGTAAAATAGTGACTATTAAAAAAAAAAAACATGTACTTTGATGTTTACTGTAATCAAACGATTAATTACATTACACAACACAGCAGACCCTCCTATAGTATATGATTTTTTAAGACTGAACTGTATTTATTAAGTTTAACTCAGCCTAGTTTTAATTTGTATAAATACATCACGCACATAAACAATATTTGTAAATAATGTATACTATTAATGTGTAACTTAATTAATAACTTGGAGCTCAAACGTAAGTTAGGAATATTGATAATTTGTAAAAAAAAATATAAAATTAAATACATTTTTATTTAGAAGTCATTGAATAAAACTAAATTAAATCGATGATAAAAATGTTATATTAATTCCGATTTTATCAATACATCACGTAAAAATCACAGAAGCACACATGAATTATCTCCCAATATAACTTACTACACGTGATATTTTTATATTCGAATTACTTTCCGTGTAATATCCACATTAAAAACCAATGCATCGATATATTTTATCACACTACCGATTATTATATTCGATCTATTTTACTATTGATTTTCATATTTATCGTGATAAATTGGAAAAATATTATTTTTATTTTCGTATAGGTATTCTTCTATTACAGATTATTGTTAAGCATTGGATTATAGGTCAACATACTATTACCCTTGTATATACTTTACGGTATGAACACCGTTTATTCGTCATAAAATTATAAAACAAAGATGATTATCAAAAGATGTAAAACAATTCTTATTTGGGACAGGATTAAATTCTGTTTTCAAAGAAATCTTGCAAATAACATTAAACAATGGAAGTTTTTCTTAGCTAGCAAGGTTGACCAAAAACAGTAAAATTGATTTTTTTTTTAACATAAAATATTATTTCTCAATGTTCACAAAAACAAATTAAATATTTAATTATTCTTAGCAAAAATAAAATAATATGAATTATGAATGATGTCTATTAATCATTATTATTTATCGTTGAAAAATCTTTATTTCAACACAAGTAAACTTGAAAAATTAAAAACAATTAATTGCATATATTTTACTAGAAAAAAAGTACATTATAAAATTTATAAGCTAAGTTGTGGGTATTACAATAATTTTGAAAATGTAACAGGCGTATACCTTATTGTATGCAATATGAATTTTAGCTGAAAAAATGTAAGACCTGTTATTATGATTGGAATAAAATAAGTAGTGGTTCCCATCATTCGTATACTTTTTGTATTTCAAATTTTCAATACATAGTAAAAAGTACGGAAGTTACTTATTTAGTATACACCGATTGCTGGTGTCTGCGTTCGTCTTTATTTTGACCTTGAATATCTTGCCAATATTTTAATGTAACTATGATGTGACATAAATACTGATGATATTATGACAAATTCTGTTAAACGTATGTTATCCTGTTGGAACATTATTTATTATAATAAATTATATTATAATTTATAATATTTAATATAGCAGATTATATGTACCTATCTATTATTTATATATACACATAATATAATGTAGGTACATAAATAATTACCTATACTTACTTCCAAATAAAGGATTTGCGTCTTTAAGGCTAAGTTCACTATATATCAATTATTTGCATCGTAATTCCATTAAATTAACATAATAATACATATTAATACATATTAATACGTATATTTTTATTATATAGAAAAGTAAACATATAATCTAGCTGTATATAAAATAAAGTACAATGAGCATAATATATAATTTGAAAAAACTAATAATAAATTGGCGATGCTACAATATTATAGAACTCCGGTGGCCAATTTAAGTTTTGAGACGACGGCTCAATTTATAAGGATGATTTCCATAGAGATTATTGAAAAACGATAATTTATGTATTCTGCAATGGGTTAGTATACCTTTGAAAACGATTTTTTAAATATTTTATAATGAAGCTTGTATTAAATTGACATATGGTTGTAATTAAATTCACTAAATTGGTTTTAATAGAATATAAAACATAACATTTTAAGGTAAAAAATAATTTATAATGTAACATTATATAGGTACTCTACGCTTAGGACTTATTTTAGTATAATTTGTAGTTAAAGGTATTAAGACTTGACATTTTAGTACAAAGTTATTCATATTATATTAATATTACAATAGTTCTATATTATATCTGAAGGTACTTATTCAATATATTATGAAAATATTTACTCATAAACCATTTTTATTAGCACTTAACATTTTGAAAACGTACTATAAACTATACTTAACTGAGCTCTGTTTATAATTGTTTTTCCAGTGTGGAGATTTATCCTTAATTTTAAATTGATTGTAATAAACAATAATTTAATACAGACTTACGTTGTGCTGAGCTAAGCGATACGAATACCGATACTCAACATCTAGACTGTATAATAAACTTAAATACTTTCTACAGTTTTATGTTCCTATCTAATATAGTGTTAATATAATGTGCGTAAGTATTTTTTTTTAATGTATATTTTAATCGCAAAATAAGAAATAAATTTTCCTTTAATAATTCCATTGGGACTCGCGCTTATTTTAAATTGTTCACATGTGACTATTCACCAAACAAATTAGTTTTAAATGTTAAATTCCAAATTAAAAAATTAAAATAAATACACAATATCATCAATATGTTTATTGATAAATATATTTTGTTGTAGCCCATAATCATCAATAAGATAGATTAATTTTGGAATATTTTACATAATGTAACTAAGTAAGCTGTTTTGCTGGTATTACTGAGAAGTGGACACCTTTTGGTTTTTATTTTGAAATTGAGGCTCTAAAAGTTAACTTTCATGTCACATATCCTTATTTTACCTATAACGTTACTAAATAAAATGCATTTTTTTTCTATAACAGAGGTAAAATCTACAATTTGCCAATAACATAAGATAATTACAATACATATATGGCTTAAAAATTGATTTAAATTTAGTAATAAGTTAATTCAATTATAAAAGTAATATAATTTTGTCTTCATAATAAATTATTGTTATTACTAGTATACAACGTATAAAATTATTTAAAAATAAAATAAATTAATATCTATATGTGGTAATTTATTAACATCATTTATTTAGAAACGGGAAAATAAAGAAGGCGTCACAAAAGAACCGTATAGGAACCTGTAATTTAGATTCTGTAAACATATATCCTCATCGATGTAAATATGTGTTACATAACCATAGTACTTAATAGCAATTACATAACACGAAGAAAGAAATTACTTGGAAATTGAGTCCTTTAAATATTATAATAAATATCTAGTGTCGATCGTTCTTGAACTTTAACCAACCATATCACAATATTAAAATCAAACGAATACCAATTTTACTTAAGTATTTTACAACAATTTTCAAGTAATCCAATAAGAAATCAAAAAATGTTTAAGAGATTGCAATTTTATTCGAACTTTAATGGCTAAAATTATTTATTTAATTGTAAATGCATTTATATGTTATGGTTTTGTAAGATTGACACGGATCTATAATATATATAGATACGAATCTGCGGTATTTACCTACATATTATATCATACAGATATTTATCCTTCACAGATAACAGATTTAAATCTAACATTCATATTTATTCATATCTGGCATTCATACATACACATCTATACTTTCATACAGAGGCGGACTGGGGAACAATCGGCCCAGGGAGAATAGTCAAAGTAACCAGCCCTAATCTTGTTTCTTCATATAATAAAAGTATAGATGTAATCATATACTTACTTGAGTTACATATACTCAACTATAAAAAATAACAAATAACTATATTAATATATAATTTATTAATTAATTTTTATTTAAGAGGACGTTATACCCGCATATGTAGTCTCTGTCTTACTAATGTAGATCATAGCAAATTTGCGTTCAGCAGAACAGATTTTGTGACGTTAGCTTTAATATTAGAGTAAATTTACCGTTTATCAAATTTAAAGGTAAGAATATTATCTAGAAAATGTCATATGATTTTATTGATATTATCATTTTAAAGTGAGTTATAGTAACGTCCTCTTAACATCATTATTTATTTTTAACATAAATTATTTTTCATTAATGTAGAACTCTCTTTTACTTCATTTAGTATTTGGTTTTTTATTAAGATTAATTATTATATGTGGTTATAATATACAAATATATTATATACACTTTTAAATTTTGAATATTTATAATATATATGCATAATAATATAAAATCAATGATGAAAAATACCTGATTAAAATTATATAATTTTCTATAGGTACATATATTGTATCATAAAAAAAAATTTATTTAAATACAATGTTTTGTGCTAAGACTTATATTAGGTTCTTATATAAATATTATTTTTTGTTCAGATACCAACTAATATATATTTTATCTATGTCGATGTAATTTTCATAATATTATAATATTATTTCGATTAGCCTTTTTTTTTTTTCTAGTGTTAGTATCTATGAGGGGCCCAGGGAGATAAATCTCCCTAACTCCCGTGGCCAGTCCGCC
The DNA here is from genome assembly GCA_020882235.1 of Schizaphis graminum. Lineage (NCBI taxonomy): Eukaryota > Metazoa > Arthropoda > Insecta > Hemiptera > Aphididae > Schizaphis > Schizaphis graminum. The sequence continues at coordinate 56,166,893 of CM037032.1, forward strand.
TCTGCTTTCATAGATCCAAAATCGATATTTGTGATTTGAATTTGACGTTTTGAAAAAACAAATGATAACTGATCTATGGTTGTAGTTTGTATAAATATGAAAAAACAAATTTGAGGGTAAAATAATACATATAAAGTTTAAAATATATAACATTTATAAATAATTTATTATATGACTTACTATTTTAATATTATAATAATATAGTAGATTGTATTGAAACTTATACTTTAGAGTATTCTATATCATAAACGCAATTTGAGGAGAACTTGGGGGCTAAGTCTCCCAAAATCAATCGTAACCCCCTCAAAATGGTTTGTATCTATCTCCTTCCACCTTTATATATCTCAGGGAACATACACATAGTTAGGTACATGTAAATTGTAATAGTCCCGCCAATATTATTTATCCCCCATTATTTTTTAAACAAAATTTTCAGATTTTAAAATTAATTATTTTCTAAATGATAGTAATGTTCATTCTATATAGATATTATATATTATAAGTCTCAATTTTTAACTCCGAACGAACAACGAATGAATTAATTATTTTATAAAGATATATATGTATGTCTTCTTAATTTTGTGCCTGTTATCGCATTTTAAGGCTGTAAAAATGCTTCTACTTTAAACTTTTAAGGATGATTTCTATTGGTGTACATAGAGTTATTAAAATATGTAAGTTATTCTCTTTCAATTTATTTTAGAGGTAATTTTAATTTCCAATCAGAAAATTTAATAATATATATAAGGTTATTACTTTTAAAACTATAGTAAACAAAAATAATATTTATAGTTTGTAATAATTGTAAATTTTTTTCAAAACATAGTAAATATTATAAATAATATCTAATATAATATTTTAAAATATTTTTTATACGTAGGTTTTATATCATTCTAAAAATATTGAAATTACATTACCATTTTTTTACACATAAATTTAAGTAAAAAAAAGCGGGTAAGTGAGTATCGCTCTGCTGTACATTAGGGAGTGGGGTGGACCTCGGACTATGGTAGGTTAAATTTGAATGCAATGATAGGTATCATTGTATACGAAAAACGATTCTGAACGGAGAGATTTGTCAGTCTAGGATATATTATATTTAAATATTGTCATATATTCTATTTTGAAACAAATAGTATAGTTACTATATGTTACTATGGTTACTTCATAGTATCTGTTTATTAATAAAAAAAAGTATTTGGCCAACATACGCATTATGAGCGTATGAAATTTAATTTAAATTTTGACTTATTTCGTATTAATTCGAACTTTAAGCACTTATAAAAAAAAGTTGTGACTAACGATTTCGGATTTTTTTTTAAGAACAACTTATAAGAAACCTTGTACTAAATTTTCTGGCCACCCAAAAAATTTTTATCGGCATTTGAAGAAAAAAAACTTAGAAAAGTTGAAAATTTCAACTGTCTATAAGTAGCTTAAAAATGGTCAAAATATTTTGAAAATTTAACTGTAAAGATAATATAAACATTTGGTGAAAATTTCAAGAATTTACAATGATTCGTTTTTGAGTTACAGCAAAATAAAAAAATCGATTTTGTCAAAAAGTGGTTTTTCGTAAAATTGCCGTTTTTCTGTCACTTGTTTTTTGTTTTTCTCGATTTTTTTGAAAACTGTTGGAAAATGTTTACTTTTGACCCCCCAAAGTACCAATTTGATGAATTTTCCTATTCAAAGAGGGGCTGAAGTCAAAAATCGGAGCATTATTACTGCTCCAAATGTTGTCGTCAGACACAAAAAAAAAAAAAAACACACATCATTGTAAAAGCAATACATTCTTCACTCTGTTCAGAATCTAATATTGTTTAAAAAAAACCAACTGTATAATATCTAAACGAAAAATAACTACTTTTCTTGTAATAATATTTTATCTGAAATATTTTGATGCAAAAATATTTCAAATTTAAGATATTTATTAATACTTATTAATAATTCAACTAAAAGTTACATTTTTTTTACTGCCTATCCAATTCATTAAAATTATATTTTTAACTTATTATAAACAAAATAATGTGAACTTGCATTACATAAAAATTCAAATTGAAAGTATAGGTAATGCATTTTTAACTACCTATGCAATAATTTTCAAGTTTTTGAACTTTTAACGAGTACCGTTTGTAAAAAAAATATGACAGTTTATTTTTTATACCTTTTTAATTGATCTAAGAGCAGCTATATAGGAAATTATTTTTCATTAATTTCCAGCTTTCCTACCTTATTCAGCATAAATTTAAAAAAAAAACCTAAACAATTGAAAGTTTTACAATATACAGAAAATGCAAATATATATATAAGTGAGAATTTTACTTAAAAGAGATAATATGAAAATAGTAATGGCTAACCTACGTCACGTCTTAGGAATAACTTAACAGGCCTATTTGAATATTCGATCTCTTATTTTGCAGGTTGATTACGCTTTTTGACTATATTACCATTTTGTTTTAAGATTTTAGGTACATTTCAATTTCAAACATTTCAACGTGACACTACGACTTGCTGCAAATCAATTAAACACAAGTACTTAATAGTAAATTATATGTATTACAAAATTTATATTATGTAATATATAACTATAGTTTTTTTTCTTATATATAGTATATGCATTTAAATATTTATAACATTACTGATATAATTTCGATGATGTGATTATAATATTATTACCAATCACATTTTTAGATAGAATTAAACTAATTAAAATCATATTATATATGGTAACTATCAACTATATTATTATGTTTGTTTATACGTATATAGTTTTTCACGTTTGCTTTAACTTTATATATGTGCAGTGGGCTGTATGAATGTGGCAGGGTAGCGTGTATGAATGATAGCTTATGCATCTACAGTCGATTTCGAAATTACAGTATAACTTATACTGTATAAGGTCAAATGGCCAATTCAACTGTGGCCCATGGGACCACTGTTCATCATCGAAGCCGGTACGACAAATTTGTGATACTCATAATTCATACTATTTTCGGTCAACAATAAATTGTTGAAAAAAGGTAGTTGTTTATTAAAATGTACGGGATGAATATTAAAAATGGATCATCGAGTGAATAGATTATTAGTTTGTATAAAAATAAATATTAAACAATTAAATTTCCCTAGGCTTTACGCATGGGTGGCAGATTCCAATTCCAAGGTGATTGAAGTGACTGGCATCAAGATCTTAATAATTTCACATAAAATAACTAAACAAGTACTTATTATGCTGTACGTTTAACTTTTAAGTGTGTTTCGTCATTGACTATTATATACTGTAATGGATGATAGGTGTGGTAAATTTGAATTCCATGATAAATGAAAAATATGAGAAAAAAAAGATTTATGGAAATAAATGTGTCGGCTTCTATATCTATAATGTATTTTTATAGTTAATTAATATTACTATATTAGTAATATCGGCATGTTTAACTAATGCATTCATAGAAATCATCATATACATTGTATACAAATTATTATTATTAACTTATAGGTCAATACTGATGTACCTTATATATTATATTATAACTGTTTGCTAAATAGAACCGTAGTATAATTAATATCTTAAAATAAGACTAAATTATTTGTAATTGTCATTATGAATAAAAAATATAATAATATATAATATTATGAAAAAAAGCATTATTTTTCACTTTTTCTAATTTGTATAACTAAAGTCAACATTTTTCAAACGCTTATAAAACAAATTGTGTAAATTCAATTTATAATTAATTACATTTTAAAACATTTTTACGCGGAAAAAATATTTTTATTAATTTATTCAAAAAATCGAAAAACAACTAAAAAAGTTAAAAATTTCACATAAAAAGCATTTTTAAAATTATAATATGTCTAGACCAGCGGTTCCCAAACTGTGCACCGCGGTGCCCTAGGGGCACCACGAGCACTTTCTAAGGGCACCGTGGTCTACGTTAAATTGGTTATCAATGAGTATTTTTTTTGTTCTGTCTTTCGTGTTATTCACAGCCATAGGTACTAATAAAATATAATACATTTTTTAAATTTTTTTTTTAATTTGAAGAAACTTCAATTATCTATTCATTTTTTAACTATATAATATACTAAAATCGATTTTGTCAAACTCTTTTTTTTTTTTTTTTATAGTTTTGCCTAATTATTTTGAAAAATATTAAGAATTATATTATTATGTCCCTAAAATAGTACCAACCATTTTACTGTACTAAATCGATGAAATAAATGAATACTTAAAAAGAAATAGTTTTCGAAATCATCACAAATTGACAATTTATTACAAAAGTAATCAATTCGTCGCATTGCTACATAATCTAAAATTCATATTATGCTGTAATATATTACCAATGGGTTATTAGCCTACCCTAACTATTAGTTTACATAAAATAATTTAGGTAAAAGTTGGGACTAATTAAGTATTATATACACGAGATAAAGTTATACAAATATGTAAATGTACTAGATTTTTCAACTATAACTATATTAAATATTATATAGCTTGATGCATGATGAGCGTATAGCCAAATTGAATCAGAATGCAGCCAAGTAAAATTATTTAAATTTCATTATTATTATTATTACTAATATTTATATAATTATATTACATCCTTCTCTCTTCGTAGTGTATTACTTGTGTTGTAATTGATGATAAACTTAATATTATGACGTTACGTTTTACTAACGAAACTTAAATATGTATTTGTTGCAGCCAACACAAATTATATCATTTTGTGGTAAGTACCGGTATCTGATGAATAAGATAAAAAAAATGTTAATAGTTAACTTCTATAACTACATTTTGAAGTAACTGCAATGCTTGTATTGGCTTCTGGAACACTATTATGCTATCTATAAATGGTGGTGCAGTTGTGTGCAACTACCACATCATTGATCGGTGGAACAGCCCTAGCTGTTATTGGCACGCATGAAATAAACAATATATTTCCACGTTTATGTGTCAGCAGACACTTTGAGTTGAATTTAATAAAAACAAAATTGTTTTTTTAATATCAACCTTAAAGTTTTTGGGCTTTTTTTGTTAACGACTAGTTGGAGGCGTGAAATGTGCAATGTATTCCTGTATTTCAAAGCTATCAAAGTGTAATAAAAACTCGATACAGCCGAAATATATATTTTTTAAATAGTTTCATTATTTATTTAACAAAAATGCCAGTTTAGTCAATTGATACGTTAATTTACTGTTAAGTATTTGTAAGCACTTACACTATCTATGCACAGTTGTATCATTCTATGATTACATCAATATAATATTATGGTTTTTAAAACGTATACGATATTTCTCTGGGCCAATAGTTTGTCTTTACAAATTGAAAATACCATAAATATTAAAAAAATTGTTAATGTGTAATGAATGAAATAAATGAATAATATTTAAGGAAAGCAAAATACCACAGCGTATTTGATGTAAACATTTTTTAGAATAATAAAGATTAATTTAAATTGAATAACGGCAAAATGGTTGAACCACAATCAAATATTCTCGATTTGAAATATGTTACACAGTTTGTTCGAGTACAAATTACAAATAATTAAATTTTTTTTATTTATGATTTTATACATCAAAATAATATTTTACGTTTAAAAAACTATATCAATATTTAAATTATTATAAGTGTTGTTTTTAATTTATAAAATTTTAGTTAAAACAAAAAAACCAAAATTGGTAAATCCGAAATAAAAATAATCGTGTTTGGCTTCGAATACAATTGAGAACGTAACAAATTTCGAGTGCAGTTTATCAGTAGATAGGTAAGTACTATGATGTTTACTATATAGTATGGTGGGGTTATTCGTTATTATTATTCGTGGTAACGTTAGTAACGTCTTCAAAATACTTAAGTTCTCAGTTATTATCATGGTATTGACGTGTACTTAATTAATTAGCGAAATCGAAACGATATGCAATAAATTACAAGTCACCAAAAACGTACCATATCCTAGGGCCAATCGCAGCCGCTAAACTTACGATATAGGTACGATATATATATTATATAGCTAAAGGCTTACGTGAATAAATACAATACACATACATAGTTTGGCAGTCCTGTGAGTGCTTAACCGAGTACAACACAATAATGCGCCATCCGTATCAAAATATATTATACATACGTTATTTTGAAAGTTTATTTCCCAGAACCCACAGAGCGTACATCAACTTTTGTCTAGCTCGCGTAAATTTTAGAACAAAATAAAAAGTAGGTATATACGTTATATAATATGTACCCGCTATATGCATATATATAAAACATGCTCGAGGCACGTTACGGTTTATCCTCAATCAAACGCTCTCTCCCGTCGTCGTTCGTTCGTCTACCATCGACTTTCATTCTCGTTTCAGTGTTATGTACCGTGAGCACTTATCGAAAATCACGACGACGATAATAATAGTAGTTTGGTAGTCGGTATTATAGTGGACGGTCGTGTATAGAACGGCTGCCGTCGTAGACATACGAGTACATTATACTACTACTGTCTACTACTAAGTTATATAGCGTAACAGTCGTATTCGTCCTCGTCTTGCAAAACGTACAGTTATGAATGGCTGAACAGCAATAGTAGGTGATACCTATACACTTGTAAAGTATAGATGTAGGTACAAAACGGGAATTCATTCATCCCGGCATAACACGGGCGTCCGGTCCGACCGTAAACAAACTAAAAAGGTTTTCGAGTATAATGATATAACGTTATACAATATATTATTATTACATCGTTGTAAAACAACAACAATACGCACATCTTTCTTGTTTATAATGTGCGGCGCTCAAAACCTCGCGAATTATAATTAAATTATAATCGTGCTCACTGTGGGTTGTTTTGTTACTGTGAACTGATCGGTTGAACAATTCCTCAAAAATATATCCATAAACATCCAAGTATGGCATTTAGTCGAATATAACATTTAAAGTATATTTATACAGTTTTTCCGGCATATCAGATAGAAAACAGCCAAAAGTTTTGAAAAAAAAATAATCAGTTGAATTTAGCCAATTCGAAGTTGAAAGAACCAATCAATAAATGTGAGTTATCTAACTATCTAAGAAACTTATAATAATATTGTGATATTTATGAAGTACAAAAATGGTTTAGTCAAAAAAATAAATTAAAATACTTTTAATTTTATTCAATAGCTAGGCATACTAAAATAGTTAATAAAATGGCTACCTATACAGCATATTATATGTAATTATATTATATGAATATTGTTATTTGCCGACATAAAATCGTCCATTTCAATTAGTTAAAATATTTTCATTCGTAAAGTGGTGATTTAGGTAACCCAGAACGTGATTCATATACCACTCAATACTCATTGGTACATTTATACATTAAGGACGCACTTTAAGTTCAACCAAATGCCATTTATAATTACATAAATTAATTTACCTGTAACGATTGTAGATGACGTAAATTACCAAAGCTCGCAGTATATACATATACACTCAGCTGCAGTATCTACTAAAGAATAATTTGTAACTATACGACTCATTGTTATTTTTATTATTACGTACCTACCATTTAAATTTTACAGTCAACTGTAAAACAAAATTTACTTAGTTTAATCTCGAGTTTAGCGTCATTAATCATAAAACACATTTCATAGGTATTATCAGCAGAAACCATTATATAATATATACGGATGAGAGATCAGAAGAAATAATGAATCTTTTCAATTTAAGATATGTTTCATAACGACAAATCGGCTATTTTTACTACTAGTGACCAGAAAATCAGAACTTACAGCGATGACAACAACTGGTGTCCAGTTAAAAATTATTTATTTTGCTAATATTATCATGTGAAGTACATGAAGTTGTACTTTTTTTTGAAAATTTTACGAGCTATACATGTTAATGATCTTATGGTTTAACCTTATGAATATTAATAAAAGGTAGTATTTTGTAGTATGAACCACGGATAAGTATAATATAACGGTTAAATCAATTAAATAATAAGAACATTATAATGAGAACATTTTTAATAATTGTTAATAAATAAATATTCTATGATTGTGGTAACGTGGTTATTTCAATTTGTTATGAATTATGGATGTTACAATCACATTATCTATAGGATATAACAAGTCGCAGACTATCAATTAACAAACAATAAATAAAGTTTTAAATTTTTGTACAATATTTTGTAAATAATAAATTTTCAAACGTTATTTAAGTTAAATAGGTAGGAAACATATTAGGTAATTAATGTTTACATTTAACATTTTATTTTTTTAATAAATATACATTAGAATATGACGTCTTATATTATTAATGTATTAAGTTTCAAATTATTTTTATCATAAAAAACACACTTAATAAGTTGACATAGTAATGTAATTAAAATTTCAATAATTAGTTTTAAAAGCTGATAATAGAAATAGAAGTAATAGAATAATTTGATAAAAACCAATTTGTATACTCATAGATAATGGCCAAAATGGGTAGATAAAATACACATTGGCCAATTATACTGAACAAATGTTGTCTAATGATAGAGGAGCAAAGTTTAAAAATGTACTTTTTTAGAATTTTATATCTGGTTACCATATCTATAATATAGTTTTATAACAATATTAAAATTTAAACGTAATGTCATTTATGAACAGGCCGTGAATAAGCAGTACTAAAACCGGTTTATGATGAAAGTCAGGTCCGACATGGTACAATAATATACAGAAATGTAATATATTTTTAAGATTTAGAGGGCAAAAAAACATGCAATCCTTCCACAGTAAACGTGTTTTTTTAATGGTACTATTTATATTTATTAGGGCTAATAATAAGTGTATCCGTATTATTCCGCTGTACAATGGCGGTTTATTTATTAAATTATAATGTAACAAAAACTTCGAATTTTGAAAAAGTAAAACATATATTTTTTAATGAATTTTAAATGTATATGACTTACCAGTGACTTTATAAGTATAATCATAATATACTTTACGGTTTTTTTATTGGAATTTGTTTGTGTCTTATTACACAATTATACATATGTACGACTGTACGAGTTTAATGACATAATTTTATTAATTAAATACAATAATATTCTTATTATAATTACTTAAAATCTATATTTGAATAGAAATTACTTTTTTCTAAATACAAAATTGTGGAAAAAATAAAGATATTTATACATTTATTATTTTAAAAGAACAATATTAAAAAGTAAACACTTATATTTAAATTCTTGTATATTATAATTTATTAACAAATATATTTTTTTTTTTTTAAATATAATATTATTCAATGATAAATTAACTATTCTCAAGGTTTCATAGACAGAATATATGTATGATTTTGTTAAAACAAGTCTGTCTAACTCTATTATAATTACCACTAAACAGACAAGTCACAACTTATCAAGGATTAATTATTTAATGATGATGCATTTATTATACACTCTGCAAAACTCATTTCCACTTAAAAATTTTCTCTCAAAACTATTATATATTTTTTAGTGGCCAAATAGGTAACATTCTGCTGTGCAATAGGTGTCGAGTGTGCTCTGTCAAAGTAGGTCACTGTAATGAGTGTGTTAAATTCAGTGGGATATAACGTTTGTATTATAGTACTATGGTGAGTACGGAAATAAAAGGATTAATTAATGTAGACAGTTTAAATATTGATAGCGATATAGCGTTAATACTGTTTATAGAATAATTATATTGTGATTTTGTTTTCCCGTAAATGTTCAATATCCAATTTCTGACAAATGGTAATGACATCCTGCTCTGCTCATTTTGCAAAAACGTCAAATTTCTTCGAATAGTGCTGATGTAGCTTTATAAATTACCAAATATAACTGGAAATCGGAATAAATAATGTCTAATCCATGAAAATTAAAGATGTAAGTATATGATATTATGTAACTTTCTTGAATAAAAATAATTTTACTTAAAAACTATAAATTGAATCTTATTAAATAAAAGTTTGTGATACATTTGTTTTTTCAAATTTTACAAATATTATAGAATATTAACTAAATAACAATGAATTCGATGATTAACATAATATAATTAATATCTATTCTCTAATTTAAATTTAATAAATTAATATAACATACTAATGTAAAAATGCTTCTTCAGTTTTCTTATATACAACTAATTTCACAATATATTTAAACATTTTTTTTTAGATTAACTTATTGTACAAAAATTATATATAAATCGTAAATATTCAATAAAAATTTTTTCTAAAAAAAAAAAAAAAATTCATCACTTATGAATAAATATGAATTGTAACATTAAACCTTTAATACAAATATAGGACAAACAAATATCGTATTTAATTTAACAAAAAAGTAATGAATTACTGCAGACCTATAACCAAGCAGTATCAAAATAAAAAGTAATACAATATATTGAATTGAACAATAAATTATTTGTTTTATTATTCATGTAACTTTAGTACATTTATGGCTATATAAAATGAAACATTTTTCAAAACATACAACTTTAAAAACGAATGAAAGAATAGGCCCAAAATGTATAAGAATATGAAAAAAAAATTGATTATTAGGTATAAAGTAACCTATAGATTGCTAATGGCCAATACTTTTAGTCTGATGTAATAAAAATACTAAGATTAATGAGATAAAAAGAACGTCTATTTATAATTAACAAAATCCAATTAATTTCCCAAAGAATGAAAATAAATCATTAAAACTAAAAATCTTATAGAAAAGACCGCAATAGACGGATTCATGGCCACTTTATTGCAACTAAAGATCTAATACCATTATGTCTTTGCTATTATGAAATGTATATACATAAATATACATTACAGTGGCATATATTTATGGGAAAAATTATGGCAACATCTCGTTGTCATAATAATGAAACAATAACGTTCCTAACAAACACCTGGAAAAATATCTTGGATGAAACGTAGATATTAAATTCAATAAATAAGAGCATTCTAAATTTCTAAAATAATGTTTCTTATGCATTTTAATTTATGCAAATTAATTAATTTATGCTAGTTATGATAAAAATAAAGTTTAAAGCTAATTAATATTATTAGTTTAAATATTTAATACAGCTAATACGAAAATTAATAAAACTAATAAATAGTATCTACGTATTGGACTTAAATTTTTTTTTACATTAATTAGGGTAAATAATATTTAAATAATTTTATAAATTTATTTAAATTAAAAACATTGTTTTCGTTTATTTAATTGTCTGGTTAAGAAATTCAGAAAATTTTGAGAACAGTTTATTAAAAAATTAAATCAAAATAATACACAAAATTAATTAGAATTTGTAATTGAGATACTTTAAACGTGAGTACGTGACAATTTTATATTAGAGCGTAAAGTATTAAAAATAATACTTTTATTTTTAAAATATAGTACGAGTAATATTTGGCCGGAGGACGAAAGTGTAAAATATTTTGCATTTTTTGGTGTAGAGTGTCTATTAGGTATCAGATCTTATCATTAATGTTATAGTTACTAAAAAAGTAAAAACCTTTGCATACAGCTGAATTTTGATTTTCAGTCACAATTTTATTATGAATCATTTATTTTTTATTTAAAAGAAGAATTAGATTTTTCTGTTTCTAAGAGAGATATAAACAAAAATGCTTACTATACAATATAATTACTGCATATACTTTTAATATCATGTTCCTAAACAAAATATTTTTCAAAAAATTTCAATGTATAACAATTAAATTTTGAACGAGTAGAAGTAGATAAATTGGAATTATTCAATATTATGAGTAATGGGCTAACATTTTGCGGGGTATCTAGGTACCTTATCCTTGAATATTAATAAATTATAAATAATTAACTACCGGTTTAAATTAAATTTTATGAATTGAAATTCTGAAAAAAATATTTTGCTTCGAAACATAAAATTAAAAATATATGAGAAAAAGATGAAAATTTAAATAATATGCAAAAAATATTGAACTAATAAAAATAAACTTAAAATACAGTACCTAAGAAGACACCTTTAGATTAATAAATATAGCAATCAGTCAGAACAAAGCGATCAAACAAACGGAAAAGACAAGAAACTAAACTAAATTAAATTAATTTAACAACTGAGCGCTGGAAAATTCAAGCAATCTTACCAGAAAAGAAGAAGTAAATTTAACACGCCTATGAATAAGACACCTCTGCCACACTCATAGATACTTAATGTAAGTAAAAAGAAACAATATTTGCACAACCTGTTGAGTCCCACTTACAGAAAAACATCTACTCAATGAATGCAGATAAACAGTAGCAGCCAGGAACATGTACAAATCGCAGAGTTCTTCCGCCAGTCCCTAGGCCATAACGAGACATCAATCAAAAATACATTTAAATTCATAAAAGAAATAAATAATGATAAAACCTTGCAAAAAAATATTTCTGTAGCAATTAAGTACCCAATAGTTTTTTAGTTTTGTGACACTACATGTAAACAGAATATCAATCAAATATTAGCCAATGGCCAATCAACCGAGGATTAATTTTTAATAAAAATAAAAATATATACGCTATCATTCCAAAAAGTATAACAATTAAAAAAAATAATAATGATAAAGCATAGTGGAAAATATAATATTTTAAATGCTATGTATTTTATGTTTTCAAGACATTTAAAAAAAAAAAAAAATCGATTTAATATTATTATTTATTATATCACTTTAAACCGTTAGATTTGATCAGACATCTGAAATCAATAAGTCATTATTTTATTAATTAATACCAACCAGAGATACTATAGTGAAAGAATAAAATTGTATTATTAAGAAAACAATTTTAGCTTTATATCAAATAAAAAAAAATAAAAAAATCATATTTTAAATGATCAAATACAAAAAAAACGTCTTACATTTTAATAACTTTTATAACACCCTATACTACGCAACGTGTCCACTACCCACGTGATCACGTGTACCTAGTGTAATTATATTATATTTTAAAAATATATAAATAAACTATTGTTATTTAAATTATGCATTTTATGCATCAATTCAATGATTAAATACAAAATACATACTACATAGTCATCGTAACTCGTAATATATTTGATGTACAGTTGTTTATAATAATTATAAGTACATAAATTAATATTAATTATCTATATTAGTTATTATGTAAATGCATTCATATTCGAAATCATAAATGGCTAATAATCGACTTGGCTTAAAGGAGTAGTGTATAGGCAACTTATTATATAGCTAATATTGTACACGCGTGTAAGGCATAGCAACTAAAATACAACAATAATTGAATTAATTTAAATAAAAAGTGTAAAAATATAATTAAATTAATATTAATACCACTTACAAACTTGTCGAAAAACAGATTTTTAATATAGGTACCATAGAACTATAACGATTTTTTTTTACGTTGTTAAACCTAATATACATTTTAAATGATCGGTGGTTCATATTCCGTAAAAACATTAATATTTCTCACTTCTTTGCTAAGCGTTTAATTTTTTTCAATAAAAATTCTTCATAGATATGTAAATACTTTTTTAAATTTATTTTATACTTTTATTTTTATAAATACGTATCTTATAAGTTTTTCAATTACATCAGGACTGGTTTTTAAAGCATTCTTTGAATTTTTTGACAGTTACTTTTCAGCTATTCTTGTATTTCTGTGTAGTATGTACTCAATCATAATATAATAGAAACCGAGGTAAGTAAAAAATAAATTATATGATATCAGGCGATGGCATATTAAACTTGATATTGTCTGTACTATTAAATTCAAGAGTCATAAAATTAATTGTACCAATTTTATTAATTTTTTATAAATTAATATAATGATAGTGAGTAAAATATTTTGTAATAAATTATTCATATACTTATTACATTTAATGTTTAAATTTTAAATATTAAACTATTTGTATATTTAGTGCTAAAATTGTGAAACTGCTGTCTTGTAAGGTATTATAACTAAATAAATGTAAAATCATTTTTATCTTTATTTTTTTTTTTTAATAATAATTTGCTTAACGCTTGACGTACAATTATAAGATTACAAAAAACAATTATATTATTTTAATTTTGATGTTATATAAACATTATTGACATCCAAAAATAATTTACATTATTAAAAATATTTTTTTTTTTTGTATGGCAAAATGTAATATAATTTAATTTAATTTAATTTAAATGTAATAAACAAAATTGTAATCAAAATTAAGTACATAATAGTTCATCAAATATTTTTATAATGCCACTTAAAAAAGTACTTTAACAATAAGTGGTATTCAAAATTTTCTTTTTTTTTTTATAAAATATTTTTGATTAATTATTCTTGATTAATTCTAAGCAAAGGCTTAGACATATAATTTTATAAACATTTAAAAGTATTTCAAATCTATTTAAATAAGTAATTTATTTATTTTATTCATCAAATTATATTTAAAAACTATCATTGTGTTTTAATAAAATTAATTTAAAAACAATATCAAAATTTAGTATAGGTAGTAGGGTACACATACATTTTAATTAACTTATTGTACTATTTGAAATGTTTATGATACAATATTTTGCACTCACTTTATTATTTTTTGATTATCTTGTATGTGGTTGATTAGTTTTCCATAATAATTTAATATATTACTATCATCAATTTTTATGATATGAGTACATAAAACAGTAATCAATATACTATGTATAGAACAGCTTTTTGATTGCCATTTCACATACATTTTAGTTTCTGACACAATATACCTACTTTAAAACTAGTGCTATCATATTTTATATATTGTATTAATATATTATATATATGTTTTTTTTTGTTTTAATAGTAGTATTATTGTAAATCTTTTCAAAAAAAAATCAAAAAATACTAATTATAATTTTTTACGATCTTTAACGATATTTTTCACAATTATTCAATAATGATGATATTATCTTGTGCATATAATATGTTACCTACATCAAAACCATGCAATGAGTAGAAAAATTGCCAATTTTTTATTTTTGCATAAATTTGGCATTTCATTATTCGATGACACTGAAACGTCTGAAACATTAAATATTAAATACAAAGTATTAAAAATATAATATTACTATTTGTTTATAGAAATTTATAAGTTAAAATTTTCAAATTCCTACACCTTAAATTAATTATTATATAAATACAATCAATTTTGACAATAATTATAATATACCATATTGCACAAAGAAATAAAATAATAATATATTTTATGAATGGGTTGTGCATCAATTATTTCAAACTCAAATTTGATTTGTATCTTATTAAAATCTTTTTTTTTAATTCGCACTTTAAAAAAAAAAAATACTTAAACTGACTGACAATGGATGAAAAAAAATGTACAACATTTACAAACCGTACATTGAAAATACTAAAAACAGAAATGTTTTACGATCGAATTAATCAAAATTTCTTAGATGATTGATTTATCGAATTAAAGTATTTTTGAATTTCAAAACAGTCTGTATCATTCAAAGTCCATTCGAAAATGTATCCCTAAATATTTATAATAATATAATAACCAGCAACGTAGCTTGCAGCGCTGACGATCAGAAGGAGCAATGGTGATCGGAAGAGACCGCGACCTCTGATCGGCCTATGGTTACGCAACTGGTCAACAAGGTCCGGGAACTGAGCATTGAACCTGAAACACATAGTCAACACGGTAAACGGTAAAAAAGTCCGGAAAAACGGAAAAAAAGTCCGAGAAAAAAATAATTTAAAAATGATATTATTTATTAAGTAATAAAATATATATTCTATTCTTCTATTCTTCTTATATCTTCTATACATTGCTTCTTTTGGCAAATTATAGACAACTTCCGCAAAAACCTGAGAAGGTGTATTTGTTAACATTTCAAATCGGTTTTTCATTTCTTCCTTTGCTTTTTCAACAATGCTGATGTGTAAATCACCAGCATGAGAATGCTCTACATCTAAGCTTGGATTTTTTAAATCTGTATAAATAAACATATTTTTTACACATATAAATTAATAAATTAATTAAAAAATGTAAATATATTATAAATATAGGTATTTATCTCTGTCGGTAGTTAATATACCAGGACATTTTTTTGAAGACTTCAGGGAACATTTCCATCTTAATGTTTTTATTAATTTATGCTGAATTGTATATGCAAATCCACCAAAAATAATTTTTTTACCATCTTTTATAAATTTTACACTATCCATTGTTAAGTATCTACACTATTACTAATAACACTGTTATGGCACGCGCTTGATTCCTAATGCTATATATTATCGACTATCATAGGTATAATATAATATAGATATAGGTATAATATAGATAAGTAGTAATGTTACTTGTTAGTTTTATATGGAAATACCCCTAGGCCCTAATAGAGATATCATTGTGTATAACTTGTCTCAATAGTATACGTACATTTGAATATACAGAGCGATTAAAACATATTATTTGAAAAAAAAATAACTAAGCTCAATAAAACATTTTTGTTTAATAATTTTTTTAAGAAATTATAAATAATTAATTTATATTTAAATAATTTTTTATCGGATTTTTTTTTCCTTTTTTCTTGGCTTTTTTCCTCAGACTTTTTTCCCCGGACTTTTTTCCTAATATCAGTCAACACGTAGCCATCAAACATCGATCGACTAATGATATTAGCAAAGCGAAGGAATAACTCGACTGCGTATAAAAGAGCGTCCAGGCGGGGTCCGGACTCTTTTTACCCAAAAATGCCCTTCCGCTTTTCTTCCACGTCTCTTTCCGCCAAAATATTTTAGAACTTCTTTAACTTTTCACCCAAGAATATTAAAGCACTTTTTTACCACATTTTTATGATATACACTTAATTATTTATTTGTGTAAATTAGTTTTATATAGTCATTTTGCATTACCCAGAGAGTAGCACAAGGAGGCGGCTTTGATTACTTTCTAAAATGTATTGTGTATTTGTACATTTGTAAGTATTTGTCATTAATTAGTTTATTACAATATAGTGTTAAGAATAAAAAAAATATAAATTTGTGTTAAAAATATTATAAATTCAAAAAAAAAAATTAATATAAAAAAAATAAATCGACAAATTATAGTTATCAAATTTATAATTTATAATAATTACATACCATTGATTTAATAAAATCACACCGACTAATCTTTTCTGTTTTATATTGTTGTATTTTTTGCTCGTCGTACTTTAAAAAAATATGGTCAAAAAGTTCTATAATATTCTTGGACGAAAAGCGAAGGTCATTTTTGTGTGAACAGTCTTGCCCCCGTACGGTACACGGTTGCCGGCAACTACGTGTTTTAGATGGTAACCTGGTAACGGGACGTGGTACCGTCCGCGAGTTGGTCATCGGCAGGTAGTCACCCATTGTAACAAGCAGTGTCGACTGTCGACGCCCAAACGAAGCACGTAACGTAGCTGAGCCCAAGACCGGGACCGATGCACGACATAAACTCGGATCGAGTGGCTTTCAGGCCGGCGCGCATCTTTTTTCACCAATACAAAATATTATATCACTTGGACATTTTCGTCGAGACGTTGTTAGACACCAATATGGTTTTAAAATTCGTAAGTTCGTTGACCGTAAAGGTTCAACTGCGGTATGATCTGCACGACGAACGACATTCACACGATCGCCTGCGCGAACGCTATCCCGTAGTGTCGGTTGCTTCCGTGAGTGGGATTGAGTATTTGATGCAAACCAATCGCTTTGAATAACTTATGGATTGTCCACGAAGGTTAAGTCTTCCGGTGCCGTCGCAAAGGCTGCCACACTCGCCGTCATCATCGTCGTCATTAGTTTCAACAACGGTCTCTACAAACAAATGCATTACTATGACATGACGTGTCGTGTATGCTATAGACGACCATAAGCATTTTAATGTGTAGCATATTATATTAGGACGAAATATTAAAATATAGTTATAAAGCACATGTAATGCATGGTTTATGGTGTAAGTCACCGACATAGATAGAGCCCGAGGAGCAAATATTGCAGTGTTGAGGCAACACAATATATATTATTATGACAGTCGCTCGCGGAGAGACAAATAAGTAATGGTTAGGACTTTAATACAGTATTTTATGTTTGTTTTAATGTAATAAACGTGTTTCTGACCATAACGGCTGTGTTACACTTTACTTGCGATAGTTTTACATTCAACCTTTGTGGACTGATCCAGTTTAGGATATAAATATCATTTGAGTCGTTATAATGATGTATTTTTTGAAAGGATTGAATATAGTTAGGATATATAAAATATAGCGTGTACATTGAACATTGCTGCAAGATATTATGAAACTTAAAACTTGTATTTTACCATTTATAATTCAAAAACTAATAGATATGTTCAATCTTTCATAATATACAATGATATATCATTGAATTCAAATTTAAAACATACATTATAGTGACATACACATGACACTTGATGTACCGCAAAGCAGTACCCATTTGCCTGCCTTTTTACTCTTTGGAATGGTAACATACATTTTTAATTTCAAATCGTTATTCTTTATATTTCATAGCAGAATTGTAGTCTGAGTATTTCGATATATAAAAATAAAATGTCAGACAAGTAATTTATTATTATTTAGTTATACTTAAGTAAATTTATAAGCAATAAAAGTTTTAGAAAAATGTCACAAGTAAACCTACGCGTAAGTATAAAATAAAAAGGCAGTAAGATAAATAACAAACGACCTATAATATATTACGTTGGCGCTACGATGGAACACTCTCATAAATTATGTTAAAATATAATTAATATAAAACTTTCAATTATTAGTTAATAATCTTTTATTTTTATCAAATAACAGTAAATATGTATACTAAAAAAACATCTTTACACGTCCACTGAAGTGATTGAAGCTGAAACAGGCTGTAAATATATGACTTAATAATTTCCAATGTCTTTTAAGCATTTCGTATTTATGTGGTCCAATTTATACGAATAATAAAATATAAAAATATTTTGTATATGAATCAAGTAGACATAATGTGAAACAATTGCCAAACACCTATTCAAAATATTAAAATATAATTTTTAACTATGATCTTACTCTTTTTTAGACTCACTTTACATTTATTTGGTATTTTGTGTATGAGTCTATGTGCGTAATTTAATTAAGTATAATGTATAATGCATATTTACTTTGATATCTACAAAATTTTAACTATGGTGAACAATCTATATATATAATATATAATATATATATATTAGGGTGGTTTAAATAACCAAAGTTCATCAATATATACCTCCTACTACCTGAAGTTATTTTCTATAGTTTATTTATAAATTTTAATATAATATTTTTAAATATTATATTATATATTATTTTGTAATATTTTTTTAATATTATATTTTAGATTCTGAACGGAGTGATGAATGTATTGATCTTACAATGATATGTGTTTTTTTTTTTTTTTTGTGTCTGACGACAACATTTGGAGCAGTAATAATGCTCCGATTTTTGACTTCAAAAGTGACAGAAAAACGGCAATTTTACGAAAAACCACTTTTTGACAAAATCGATTTTTTGATTTTGCTGTAACTCAAAAACGAATCATTGTAAATACTTGAAATTTTCACAAAATGTTTATATTATGGTTATATCTTTACAGTTAAATTTTCAAAATATTTTGACCATTTTTAAGCTACTTATAGACAATTGAAATTTTCGACTTTTCTAAGTTTTTTTTCTTCAAATGCCGATAAAAATTTTTTGGGTGGCCAGAAAATCTTGAAAATTTAATACAAGGTTTCTTATAAGTTTTTCTTAAAGTGATAGAAAAAAAATCCGAAATCGTTAGTCACAATTTTTTTTTATAAGTGCTTAAAGTTCGAATTTATACGAAATATTTCAAAAATTTAAATTAAATTTCATACTCTCATTATGCGTATGTTGCCAAATACTTTTTTTATTAATAAACAGATACTATAAAGTAACTATAGTAACATATAAAAACTATACTATTTGTTTCAAAATAGAATAAGAATATATGACAATATTTAAATATATTATGTAATATATCTTAAACTGACAAATCATCTTCGTTCAAAATCATTTTTCGTATACAATGATACCTATCATTGCATTCAAATTTAACCTACCATAGTCTGAGGTCCACCCCACCCCCTAATATACAGCAGAGCGATACCCACTTACCCGCTTTTTAGATTCTGAACGGAGTAATGAATGTATTGATTTTACAATGATGTGTGTTTTTTTTTTTTTTTTTGTGTCTGTCGACAACATTTGGGGCAGTAAAAATGCTTCGATTTTTGACTTCAGCCCCTCTTTGAAAAGGAAATCGGATCTAGTTGGTACTTTGGGGGGACAAAAGTTAAAAATTTTCAATATTTTTTAAATGAGTCGGGAAAAACCCTAAAAAAAATGACGGAAAAACGGGATTTTTTACGCAAAACCAGTTTTCGACAAAATCGAATTTTTTATTTTGCTATAACTCAAAAAATAATAGATGTAAATACTTGAAATTTTCACCAAATGTTTATATTAGCGTTCTCCATACACAGTTAAATTTTCAAAGAATTTATAGACAATTGAAATTTTTAATTTTTTATAGTATTTTTTTTAAAAATAACGATAAAAATTTTTTGGCCGGCCAGAAAATCTTGAAAGTTTAATACAAGGATTCTTATAAGTTGTTCTTAAAGTGATAAAAAAAAAAATCCGAAATCGTTAATCACAATTTTTTTTTATAAGTGCTTAAAGTTCGAATTTATATGAAATATGTCAAAATTGCGAAAATTGGCAAATAATTTTGTGGTTGAAAAATCGTAAAATTTTTTTCTTTTATAACTAAGTTTTGAAAATTTGGTACAAGGTTCTCCATAAGTTTTTCTTCAAATATCTGTAAAAATAACTCTACCGGATAAAGAAAAAAATTTTTATGAGTGTTTGAAATTTAAATTTTTACAAAACCGCGTTAAATAACGGTTTAGCCTCAAACGGTTTTTGATATTTGTTGTTATTCAAATAGTATAAGTCGTAAATACTTGAAAATTTTACTAGTTATTTAGATTTTCATTTTCTTTACGTGCTTAGATTTTCAAAATATTTTGAATTTTTTTGAGCTATTTATAGACAATTGAAATGTTCAGTTTTTTTTTATTTTTTTTTTATAAATGTTGATAAAAAAAATTTAGCTGGGACAAATTACTTGAAAATTTAATTGAAGGATCCACAAAACTTGTTCTAACTCTCATTCAAAAATTATAAAAATACATAGGCACAATTTTTTTTTATTAGCATTTGAAGTTCAAATATTGACAAAAATTCGTCAAAATCATGAATATTTTTCACTATTTGGTAGTTAAAAAATTATAAATATTTTACTATCAAAAGCTAAGAATTGAAAATTTAATACTATGCTGTCCATAAGTTAAGCTTAGAATAATTATAAAAAAGTTTGAGGATTGTTCAATTTAAAAATTTTTACGTGTGTTTAAAGTTTTAATTTTAATTTGAAATCAAAAATACACGTGTAAAATAACTTTTTACTAATAAATAATTTTCGATTTTTGTTATTTTTAAAAAAAATTACTAAACGTAAGATCTTGAAACTTTTACTTAAATATTTGAATTAGTTTCAAAGTAGAATATATTACAATATTTAAGTATAATATATCCTAAACTGACAAATCATCTCCGTTCAGAATCGTTTTTCGTATACAATGATACCTATCATTGCATTCAAATTTAACCTACCCTAGTCCGAGGTCCAACCCACCCCCTAATGTACAGCAGAGCGATACTCACTTACCCGCTTTTTTTATATTTTTTTTATATATTTTTTTTTTTTATAATATTTTTGAGCCATCTCAAGCTACTTAAAGTTTGTATCGTTATACAATATTTACGTAAATACGATACTATTGTAATTTTGTTGTAATTATCTTATTTATTACTATTATTATTGTGATATTCTCAGATACGGTCGAGTCAATTTATATAATATTGCTTTATACATCATTAGCCGGGTTTTCACATAGATATAAAGCTTATCTAGTATATATTATGATAATGTGTGTAATACCGTGTAAGTTTTATTGTTCGAAGAATTACGTTTTCAGTTGATTGTGCGTGGTTTTGATCGCCGTATCATTTTTGTGTGTGTTATATTGTGGTAAATTAGTGAATTTATTTATTTAATAAAGTCAAAATGACCACACGAAGTCGTGCTTCTATTTACTT
This sequence comes from Schizaphis graminum, assembly GCA_020882235.1. Classification (NCBI taxonomy): domain Eukaryota; kingdom Metazoa; phylum Arthropoda; class Insecta; order Hemiptera; family Aphididae; genus Schizaphis; species Schizaphis graminum. The sequence goes on from CM037032.1 coordinate 56,189,077, forward strand.
AATTGAACAACCTATTGCAAGTATACCTAGTAATCGTTTACCGTCTAATGGTGAAGCATTGGGTTATGTTTTTCATATGTATCGAATAGAAAATTATAAATAATATTATATATATATATGTATCTTATTTACCTACAAGAAAAAAACAAAAATAACTTACACTGCCTATATTATGTACTTATTGTTTCAATCTAGTCTTCAACACACAATAGTCCTTTTTTAAGACTATAAGAAATTATAATGAATATATATATATATATATGTATATATACAAATACCTAGTCTTTATTCCACCTGAGCAGTAATAATAATTTAAGTGTATACTATAATATAGTGGCTCAAATATCTGAAATACCTAATAATTTAAAATGCTTAATGCTGTCTAATAATTTTGTGATGGTTTACATATTTAATTTACATATTTAATAACACCGAATTTCGTGTATAACGTATATATTATAAACGATGGTTGAATAGATTAAATTTTTTTTTTTTTTTTTTTTGAAAGACTACAGATCTTTATTACTTATATAGCTAAAATGAATCAACATAATTACGTATTATTAATTAATCTACAGTTACCATCGACATTATTAAGTTTATAGTTTGTAAATAACCCCCAGCTTGGGTAGTTATTAGGTCAGGGGCTTTATATAATTTATATTTGTATGATTTGACGTTCAGGTACCACTGAAGTTTATTTACAGTGAAATAATATTAATATATATGTATATTATATGATTTCGAACTAAGTTAAACACGTGATAGTTCTTTCTGAAAGACTTTATGAGAACTACTTACGTCCCAAGAAAGTAACTTCAATTTAATAAAATATGAATACAATTATTAATCCTAGCATTCCATGCACATTACAAGTAGCGTTCCATACATGTTACCAGATAATATTCCATGTGCATTGTATATTACAGATGGCATTCAATTGATGTTATCAAATAATATCCTATGATTGTTACCAAATTACATTTTAATAACATTTAATTTTACTCTAAAAATGTTTCAGAAATATATTAAGCAAATAAATAAAATATTATTAAAATAATTTATATTTCATGAGTCACTAATTCTTTATTGTTATTTTATATTTATAATATTTTTATATATAGTACCTATACTCGTATAGGTACCATCACTGTAAAATATAAAAAAGAACAACAATTTAATTAATATTTTTAAAACAAAAAAATATTTAAATATACTGAATAATTTATCTAATAAGTCTAAAAATCTATTAAATTAAAAACTAATTAATTCTATATTGTTACCCAGTTTACTTTTACTCAGCGGTAAACGTGTCATGGCGAAGTCATAGTCGAGGAACTGTATGATGTCCATTATAATATGTATACAATACATATGCGATATTATAATTTGAATTATTTGACACATCATATAATAATACATTTTATATTCAGACTATACATTTGTATCTATATTATGGAAAAAAAATCAAATTACCAATGTTACAACCACTTAAACTTTGGGTGTTACTTGTTATTGAAAAAATGTTCGTGTTTGGTAAAAAAATATACCTCAAAATGATATTATTTTTTTTTTATCAGGTGATTATACAGCTGATTATTTTTCTCTTACTTCAATTTTTCTTCAAAAACACTTAAAATTAATCGTTATTATCATTATAAAATATGTATATGACTTTAAGAAAATTAAATAACTATACGAATGATTGATTTTGTAGTAGATACTCAATTATATTTATTACTACTTTCCGTGAGTTAAAATTATTTATAACTTCATAAGCTTTGATCCAAAATTTTGTTTTTCGATTTTATCAGACTCATTGAATTTAGATCTATCAACATAGAGTGGCAAAACCATTTAAATAATTTATGAAAAACAATTTGGTCAGCACTCAGCAGTAAAAGAGTTGTCCACTGTCCAAGTACAAATTAACATTATTTTTTTCCCCCTATCAATTGAATTACATGAATAACGAAGCAGAAGTAAAGTGGATTGTAATTTGTCTCGATATTCGCTAGGTTCCTGTTGATAGTAACAGCTGAACCTTGTTAAATCACAATAAGTATACCGTCTGATTCCAAGCCCGTACTTAAACACATGTATCGTCTATCACGCCAACGGTAACGTAGCTAAGGAACCGTCCAGAATCGTTGGTTATTAGTTGTTACATGTGATATTATGCTGACCGCCATCTATGATTGGATATTACGTTCTGAGATCACGATCTCACTTGGCGACGTCCGATGGTAGTCGCTATTAAGCACAAGGCCATGCCTCATTTTATTGAAATTATGCCGATTAATTCCGGTATAATAGTATCGCGCCGCCGTATAACACGATTAATCCCTTATTTTATTGATTATAACCACATAGTTTATATAATAGTTAGTATCAGTAATCCAATAAATATGTGCCGTTTTAGCTATCACAAAATTCGACGTTGTTACGTGCACAACAACCATTATGAAATTAAAGTAATATTTTATCGTTATCACCGAATGTGCCTATATGGTCACCACGAGTCCACGAAAAGTTTGATGGAGCAAGTCTGCATGCTACTGAAACCGGTAGCACATTACATAATAAATAATTGTGGCTCACATAGACGATAGAACTAGAGGATTATTAGTATAGCATTTATTCGCGAAGATTGATATGTTCGAATGCCGGTCCGGTATAGTGTCGAAATGCTCATGTGTTATGTAGCAAATATTTTACGGGGGCCCTAAAATTACACGTGATAGATATAAGGTTAATATGACTATAAATAATTTCATTATAAAATAATATAACATTGCGCATTTTAAAAATAAAAATAAACTGAATGACGAGAACAAATGTGTAAAAATAATACTCGGCAGTTGTTATTAAAACAATTAAGGACATAAATTCAACAAATAGTATGATTCAATAACTTATAAATACAAAAAGTGCTCGATGATGTCCACAACGCAAACGAATAAAAAAGTACAACTTTCACAGATGGCGACAAAAAATCACGGTCAACTGCAACTCGATACATCGCGAATTCGCGACGATAAGCCCGTAGAATGACGACGTTCACGTCGCACGATGGGTCGGTGACAAAGAACAGAGAACCGTTGCGGAGGTGAACCAAAAGGAATGTAGATGGCCAGTGTCCGAAGGCGGCGGAGCAAGAAATTTATTTTAAAAACGGTCTGCGTTTGACGCAGGGCGGCTGTGAACTTAGACCAAAGATAAAAACGGTGAGCAATATAAGCACCAGGTTTGAATAGCAAGTTTCACAGTATACAACAAGAAATAAGAACGTTTCGGCTACAAAAAAATCATTCGCATTAAAATTTGAACTCTAAGCTAGCTTAATCACATAGCTATAGCTATTATAATATGATCATAAATAAGGGATTCAATCGAAAGAAAAGTTTTTAGTAAAATAACAGTTAGTTAGATATACCTAAGACACATCAGAAAGTTTATCGGCACCATTCAAAGTGCTGAGATCGACGGTAATACCAATCGCATATCTTTAGAAATACATATATTATTATATAATATAATTATAATCAAAAGTTTATTAACTTAATATAATTATATATTGATACAAACATTAAATTTTCATTTCGGCAATATCAAAGTATTAACATTAAACCATTATTTGAAGGCCACCAAAGAAAAACAAACAATTACATTTTTACTCAACATAACTATAAAATGCGTGTATTAATAATTATCATTACCTTTCGTATGAATGCATAAAGGTATATTCAAAAATCTTAAAAATAAATTTGATGTTTACAATAATTGAAATTTATTATGTGATTTAAATAATTATGAAATATTTTACTCCCTTCCTATCGCGTATAGTTGAATTCATAAGCTGATATATTCATTTTCCAGTTCTAGAATTTAGTAAAACAGACACTATGGAGTATGTCATGTTCATCGCCTGAAAAATATCAGTTGTTTTTTTTGTGGGTACATTGATTGTGGTAAAGTAAAAATAAAGATAAATAATAATGTAATACAATAATAAACGTAAATAACCTTTAAAATACTTTTAAACAGCGAACTTTTATAATATTATCAATTAATTATAATAAAATAAGTGCTTACACTGGCAAACATTTCTAGATTTATGATTGACTTTGGTGACACTTTCATCACTCGCCTGTGAGCCGAATTCATGTTCATGGCCAAAAACAACGTCTTTTTAAATTTTAAATCCAATGCAGTCCAATTGCTACTGTACAATCCAAAATTCACAGCAGATTTCTGCCAATAAAAATTATCAACATATTTTACAAATTAAATCAGTAGATAATCTGATACCATTTAATTTATTTTTTGTTTACCTCTGTTTCTATATGATTGAATATATAGCAATACATTAATAGTTGAGAAGTAATTAACAAAAAACCAAAGAATGATTTTAAAACAGGTCCGGATATAATTGGAAATCCCATAAAATACGTCTGAATAAAAATTAAAATAAAAAATTAATTCATGAAATATTATTTTTGAAAAAAATAAAACCCTTACCAGTAAAGTGAGAAATACTAATGTTATAACTGAATATGAACCACTGATTATTTGTAAAAGTACTGCAGGCTTAATTACTTCAAAAAAATCATCATACTTCCTATAAAAATTTATATGAAAAAAAATAAATTGATTATAGTACTTATCATAGGCATACTTTCACAGTAGTAAGGTATAATAATTCTCTATTATATTATTACATTGTCATCAGAGCATGTGCTCAACACAATGTCAATTTTGTCATATTTTATTGATTATTATTTTGTGCTAAATATGTATGGTTTTAAAATAAAAGTGTTGTTGTAAATGTTTTTAAAAGTAGATAATTAATAAATAATAAAGGAAACATCCAAGTAGAATAAAACATGGCGCAGTGATTAATCTAAATTAGATTCAATTGGATGAAACCTGTAATAGTCGTGTGAGATACTGAGTGTGAAAATAGGTAAAATTAAAATTTATTAAATAAATTCAAAATATTCATATTTTTTTTGATACAATAACTAAGACGAATTAAGAAAAAAACAAGAAACTCAGGTAAATATTTTATTAAATTTATTGGGTCTTGAAGCACTAAAAATGTATAATTAAAATCTAAAGAAAATATTGTCTGCAGAGTATTGAAAGCTTTGGAAGCATACTGCATTCCAAAAACAAATAAGACAATGGAATTATACAAATTCTTCTCCCGTAAGCAAATGGAAGGCGAACAGTTTGACAAATGTTATGCTGACTTGAGAGAACAGATTAAGTCGTGAGGTCTGGGTTCGTGTGAAGATAATTTATTTAAAAAATTACTAGTTATTTTTAGTAAATTAAAAACTAAATTAAAAGTAATTAATAAATACTATAGGAAACATCCAAGTAGAATAATGTTTATAAGGGCTAATTATTATGAATAAGATCACAAAAATATAATATTAAAATAGGTAATTTGGCTATAACGAATAAAAAAATGACTGAACATTCATTACTTTGATGTAAAACTGTTATTTTTTTTCCTAGGAAACTGTTTTTCACCCTCGATGATAGACACTATACCAATTATATACACAGTATAATACAAGTAATATTCGTAATAAAATAAATAAATAATATGCTAATTTAATATTTTGTTATTTAACAAAAAATATTATCACTTTTACTGTAAAAAACTAAACACAATTATAATTAATTGCGTAGGAGCCGATGTAAACATTGAAATTCGACACATAGTCTACAAATGAATACCTTTGCCAATTTAACTACCCTTATTGGTGACCTCGATGGGTTAACTATAATAATAATTTATGAAATTTATTCGAATTCATTTTAATAAAAAATTGACCTGAACCCATCGATCTAGCAACTGCTCCTTTACTTTAGTAAACCATAAATAAATTTAAAAATCTTATTCACAATGTTTGATATAGTTGTTACCTCATAATTTTATTCAAAATGATACATTTAGGTACAATATAATTTTAATTAACTTATCGTACTCGTGAAAAATTCTAATTATATAATATTTTACACTCACTTTATTATTTTTTGATTATCTTGTATGTGGTTGATTAGTTCAATATTATAACAATTCAATTTATTATTAAAATGATTTTGTATCATACGATTATCTAGAAAATTGATCAATTCATAAATTATGTATAGAATAATACATTTGCTCAGTAGTTAGATTCCTACCTACTTTAACCCGGGTAGTATAAGGATTATTCATGTTTTTTGCTTTTTTTGTAAAATATATGCATTATTTTGAACCATGACTCATTATAAATTTTATATCTCGTAAAATTACGCATTCATACATAAGAAACACTAAATACATTAGCTGTTCTCAACATAGAATCGGAAATCACTAGAGAATAATTAGACTAATAAGATAATAGATATTATTGAAGATTTTGCCAATTAGCAATTAGAAATTATAGCTACCTATTGTATTCATTTTTGTAGATTTTTTTTGCAATGTACAATATTATATCTAGTTAAAATGATAAATCTAAATTTTATTAATAGAAATTAAAACATAATAAATTGACAAATTAAAGCGAAATAAAGAATTATAACTAAAAATATATCAAGAGAACGCCATACCCGCTATGTTGTTTCTGTCTTACTAACGTATATCATAAAGAAATTTCGTTCTGCAAAACACATTTTGTGATATAAGAGTAAGTTTACCTAATATCAAATTTAAAGGTAAGAAAATTATCTAGAAAATGAAATAATATTCTTACTTTTAAACAATTGATAATAGATAAATGTACCTCCTCTAATAGTAAAGCTAACATCGCAATATGTGTTTTGCTGAACAACATTTGTTATGATATACGTTAGTAAGATAGAGACAATATATCGGATATGGCGTCCTCTCAAGAAAAATCAAAAAAGTGGATCTATTTGGGGGGGGGGATAAAGATATGGTTAACCCATAACGCAAAAATTGTAAATATGGCGCTGTAGGTATACAACAAAACTACAAACAATTAACCTGTGGTTTTACGATAAAATTAATCAAACTGTTTTAAATGAGTTAAATAAGAATTAATTTTTTCATGACAGTCGACCTGTTTGTATCCCTCAAAATCTGTTCAAAAGTCCATTCCTATAAGTATTAATATAATAACAACTGTTTTGGCACAAACCCGCGGCGTGCGGTGGAGGCAGCGACTGGTCGCGATGGCCAATGGTGGCAAAACTGTCCGATAAGATGCGGAACTGTGCGTTGAACGTGAAACACATTGTCATCACGTAGCTGTCGAACAGCAACCAACTAAACACGTTAAAGTAACACACTACCATCTCGACGGCATAGATGAAAGCCCAGACGATCGGCGTATTGTACACGGTTACCGACACTGGTAACCAGATGTTGTAGATGGTTATCCGGTAACGGGACACAGAACCGTCCAAGTTGATCACCGGCATGAAGTCGTCCATCAGCAACAGCGGTGACAACATCCAGATGAAGCACGTGACGTAGCTGAGCACGACAAACATGTGGAGTATAGAGGACAACACCGCTCGGGACCTACGCGCCGTGCGCTGGTCTCGGGATCCACAGGACATGAACTCGTACCGGGCCACTTCCAGGCCAGCGCACAGTCTTTTCGCGTTTGTCACCAATACGAACCCCTTGGACAGGGATAGAAAGCCGTTAGATATCACGGTTGTCGTGAACGCGAACCTCTGCAAGTCGTTGACCGCGAAGTACAGGCCGATCACCTGTGTGATCTGCACGACGAACGATATGATCATGGACGCCATGTACGCTATCTTGTAGTACCTGTTGCCCCCGGGGGTGGGATTGAGTATTTGATGCAGACCGATCGCTTTGAATAGCCGTTGGTCCACGATGGTTAGGTCTTCCGATTCCGTCGTCATTATTATTTATAAGTTCCGGAAATGGTCTCTATGAACTTATAATATTATTATTGTAATAAGAATAAGTTATTTCTGTTCGGCCGAAGGGTTAGAAAATAACCTTTTTACCGTCCACCGACTGCGGTAGAGTGCCCCATGCAGCGTTTGGAAAGTTTATTGTCCAAATCAGATCAAAATATAAACTAGTGTATTACTAACTGGTGCGTTACTTCCGGTCTCTGCGTGAGCTTATTAGGGAACATAATATTATGAGTGCATTAACAGGTAGATATAGGTATTATTACTATACCACGCTGATGTGATATGTTTTTAAAATATTCGTCGTTTAGGACTTATCGCAAGGTGCCTGATTAACTATCTAGTATTAATGAGATAGCTAATGACTGTGCATTGATATGGCTATCAGCATCGTAATTTGTAAAAATATCAGAAAATATGTGCACGTAAAGAACTGTATATTATTGGTAAAAAAAATTTCTTTTAAATTACTCATACTAATAATTGTTATAATTTCTAAAAAATTCCCAGTGTGTGATTATATATTTTTATTTTTATTTAGTTTCGTAGCTGTTTGAATCGATAAATATCTAACTTAAGTATTTAATATTGAATTTAATTAAGTTATACAAATATGAGTTATTTTAACTAAGCTATAAAATATATTATATCCCATTTGTTGGTACCGATATTTAAAAATGTCATATTTTTAGTTTTTACTGTATCCCAATAACTGTGTATAAAAATATTTTTAATATTTTGTATACAAAGCAGATAAATAAAATGCGGGCCGCAAAATTCCGATTATCGATTTAATTAAAATTTTAAAACCCCACATTTTATTATATACTTATTACTTAGGTACTCTTTTTTGGAGATTTTGTACATTTAATGCTATTTCGGGTATGAGCTTATTAGGTTTCATTTAGGTATAATGTAACTATGTATATGCAATATGCATGATTAGGTACTTAAGTATTCACTAAATTAAAATTACAGTGAACTACAGGATTTCCCAATATGAAGAACGCTTTTTTTTTAAATCGGTGGCTATTTTGTTTTTCGTTTACAACATTGTTCTCATAATTTTTTTTAATATACTATCATTCTAGATTGTTGTTATGTAATCAGTTTTTGTCAAATGTAAATCTAATAAAAGTGGTGGAGACTATGAATGACTGATAACTATAAATTATAATGTATTATAAATTATATTATTTGCTTAGAAAATATAAAAATACTTACATTATATCATGTATTATATTTTGTTTTAGTCTATAGTCTTCAACACACAATAATGTACTAATAAGATAATATGAAAAATGATAATAAAGTATTATCATTTAAAAATAGTTTCTACTTCGCATGGCCAATTATAATTTAAGTATATACCACGAGTTCAAATTATTATTTAAATGCTTAATGATAGTCATAGAGTTATTGGTTTTGTGATGGTGTGTTTACATAAAAAGTCCGTATACAAGGTAAATATAGGTAAGTATATATTATATACCTTGGCTTCTAAAAACGTGAAAATTTGTTTGAACGACTGACATTTATTATTATTATGTTACTAAATTTATCATCATAATAACTTATTATTAATTAACTATAGTTAGCCATCAATATTGTCAAGAATAGCTTGTAAATAGTTCCCTCTTCGGGTGGTCATTAAGTCGAGAACTCTTACTAATTTTTATATGTATAATTTGACATTCATGCACTACAGTTTATTTAAAGTGAAATAATATTAATGTTATAATATATGTTGTATACACTTTCCAGTTAAACATGATACCGCAATATTTTCATACGACATGCGATGATAGTTCTATCTAAATTCTAAATGATTACCTATTGAATAATTTTTTAATAACGTTAAAGAATTTTTTTAATTTTAAATATATTCATTCTACATTGTCATATAGTTTTTAAATCAACCATCCAGTGCAAAATAAATATTATAGTATTCCCCATTAATCGAATTATAATAATTTCTAAGCATAACTTTTGACAGTTTTTATTAACAATTAAAGAATAAATTCAGTATGCTAATATATTTTAAAGTTAATCATAGGCGTGCGCACGGGTAGGGCTGATTGGACTTTAGCCCCACCTGAGCTTTTTTTTTCATACGTGGGTGGGTACCTCAGTACCTAAAAATGTAATAAAGTGTTATACGTGTTATAACCGTAGAAAATTGATAAAAAAATTAATATAGATAATATTTACACGATTAATTGAAACGTGGTTGCCTATCGAAATGTGATAAGTTGAACAGTATATTATAGTATAGTATAATAGACGTACCTATTCTATGATATTATTATTAATAATATTAATATTAAATTATTAATATTGATGAATTGAAGTGTGAAATAATGAAAAATGATTGCTTACATTTTCCATTCACCAACAATAAAAAGGTCACTTCGAAGTTTGTATTGAAAATTTCTAAAAAAAATGTTTTATGTGACCATGACAAGTGGTGGGTGGTTAGATTGAATTTAGCCATACCTGACTCAGAAGTCTGCGCACGCCTATGATTAGTTAATATAATTTGTTAATACTATACTCTATTCAGTTTAAAATTGAACCACTCGATTAAAACTCGTCGTGTCGGTACATCTTCACCACTTGACGGTTCCACTTTACGGTGCAATTTATGATTCTCTGTATACGCGGTGACAGAACTGACACCGATAATCAAGCAGTGGCGTTATTTGTAGGGGGAAGGGTGGGAATTTGCCTTCCCTTGGCAGTAGCGGGCCGCTGTCGAGCTGGCTGGGCCGGGTATGTGCTATTTTGGGCCGCAAGCCCACAAACATGATTCACGACATTCATGTCATTGCTAAATAAAATTTAACCATGATTTGTGGCTCGTGCTATACCTACGTAAATAATTATAAAGTATGATATTACATATGATATTACACATAATATATGACTGTATCTTTATTAATGTATTAGTTATAGCTTTGAAGAAGGAAAAAACATCACTAATAGATTTGAATCAATCTATTGATCAACATAAATTAATAATAAATATTAAATAATTTATTGTATGTTTTGTTTTATTTTATGTAAACAACGTTATACTCATATTCGGCGCATATAGGACATAAATTGGAGTAAAAAACCTTTCAAAATAAGTCATCTTAAAATAGCTAATAGCATTATATAATATATAGTTAATTCTAGATAAATATTGAATGTAATTACTAGGGCTCGAATTTATATGTATTTATGAAATCAAAATATGTATTTACGTTAGCAAAATATGTACATAAATATGTGCTAAAAATATCAAAATATGTATTTTACTAATATGATTTATTTATTAATATTTAATTACATAATATATTCATATGAGTTTCTAATGAAACAAATTATATTTTAAATATTAAAATTATTAATAAAAAAAAGGTGTTACAAATTATAAAATATAAATAAAAAAAGCTAAAAAAAAATAAAAATTTTAATTATCTTAATTACAATTTATGATAACAGCCATTTTGAAATTTTGAAATTCAAAAGATCTTTGATTTTGTCCTAAAATTGCCTTATACCGACTAAATGATATTTCGGCTTCCACTGATGTTATTGGACAGTATTGCATTTTGATTATGTCTGAAGGAGTAAGTTATATATCTACCGTAGATTAAATTCAATAATTGGTATTATTATTTTGTACTTTTGGAAATATGAAAAATTTTCTCTATTGAAAAATAAAATCCTACATAATTTAATTATTAAAAAATCGTAAATGAGCAAATTGTCAAAATATGTAGAAAAAATGGAATTATTGAGAAATATGTAAAAACATGTTCTTATGGCAAAATATGTAAGAATATGTAAAATAAAATATAGTTAATTTCATTAGAAATCTCTTGAAACGAATTTATCACTCACTTAAAAATTTATCAAGTCACAGTAAAAATATGTATTTACATATAAATCCGAGCCCTAGTAATTACATATTATACATTATTTATTATTAAGTAATTGCTATCTCTCAAAATAATTAGTTATTTATGCTTTGAGTAATCCCGGTATTCTTAGATAACAGTGATAGTAACTACTATAGTTACTAACTACAATTATGTACATACTACATACTATAGTATGTATACAATTATGTAAGAAGACTGTTTAAATTATGATAACAATTTAGTTTTAATCTAATTGTTAGCGAGAGGCTTATTTTTTTATTAATATGGGCTGGTCAAAACTTTTTCCCCTTCTCAAAAAACTAAAATAACGCCACTGTGATCAACAAATATCACAGATGATTATCAAAAAAAATAAAAAAAAAATGATAAAACGTATATTGTTAACTCGTTATCTTAGGCGACAGAAAGTAATCCATGTCAAAATAGTTCAATCTTATCCAGATATAATAGAAATTAAAAATTAAAATTAAAAAAACAAAAACAAGGGGATTCATTTCATGTATGCACACGAAGAGAATAGATCCGATCACTAATAAGATGGGCGTGAAATGGGTTTTTTAGTGAATGGGTATCGAAGGAAAAGTATTAATATCAATTTATTTTTAGTATCATAAATACATTTTTTATTTAAGAATCATAATATACTTATAAAAAATAAAATTTGACTATATAAAATAAATAAATGTGACTCTGAGACAATATATATAAAATATTATTGTTTAAATTTAATGTGTATGACAAACGTTTTACATATAGAAAGACAGACGGACTGACAGATTGACAGATTTTTTTTACTTATGGAGTTCTTTTTGAGGGAAGAGTGAAATTCATGAATTATGATGGACCAAACATAATCATAAATAAGGGATTTAATCGAAAGTAACGTTTTTAATAAATTAACAGTTAGTTAGATATACCTAAGACACATCAGAACGTTTATCGGCACCATTCAAAGTGCTGAGATCGACGGTAATACCAATTTGCATATCTTTAGAAATACATATATTATTATATTATATAATTATAATCAAAAGTTTATTAAATTAATATAATTATATATTGATACAAACATTAAATGTTCAATTCGAAAATATCAAAGTATTAACATTAAACCATTATTTGAAGGCCACCAAAGAAAAACAAACAATTACATTTTTACTCAACATAATTATAAAATGCGTGTATTAATAATATTGTCATTACCTTTCGTATGAATACATAAAGGTATATTCAAAAATCTTAAAAATAAATTTAATGTTTACAATAATTTAAACTTATTATGTGATTTAAATAATTATGAAATATTTTACTCCCTTCCTATCGCGTATAGTTGAATTCATAAGCTCATACGATTCATTTTCCAGTTCTAGAATTTATTAAAACAGACACTATGGAGTATGTCATGTTCATCACCTGAAAAATATCAGTTGTTTTTTTTTGTAGGTACATTGATTGTGGTAAAGTAAAAATAAAGATAAATAATAATGTAATACAATAATAAACGTAAATAACCTTTAAAATACTTTTAAACAGCAAACTTTTATAATATAATCAATTAATTATAATAAAATAAGTGCTTACACAGGCAAACATTTCTAGATTTATGATTGACTTTGGTGACACTTTCATCACTCGCCTGTGAGCCGAATTCATGTTCGTGGCCAATAACAACGTCTTTTTAAATTTTAAATCCAATGCAGTCCAATTGCTAATGTACAATCCGAAATTCACAGCAGGCTTAATGACGTCAAAGTAATCATCGTACTTCCTACAAATGTATGTTAAAAAATATATGTATATTGACTGTAGTATTTATCATAGGCGTAATTGCACAGTAGTAAGGTGTAATTATTATGAATAAAATCACAACAATATTATATAATTGGCTATATTGAATTCGAACAAAAAAGATGAATGATCATTCATTACTCTGATGTAAAATTATTATTCGTTTTTCCTAGGAACCTGCTTTTAGTCAATGAAATATACTACCTACCAATTATATACACAGTATAATAAAGGTAATATTCGTAATAAAATAAAATAACTGTGCTATTATAATATTTTGTTATTTTACAAAAACTATAATACCTATCACTTTTATTGTGAAAAACTAAATGCAAAAATAACTAATCAAACTTCCTTTTTGAAAATTTGAGGCCAAAATAAAAGAAATTAATCAAATATTATTAGTTTTTCTGTTAAGAATAATATATGCATCAAATTGTATTTAAAAACTACTGTTGTGTATTAATAAAATATATTTCAAAACAGTTTAAAAATTTAGTATATAAACAGGCACACATAAAATTAAATTATCTTTTTGTACTTATGTGAAGAGTTTATGCTACAACATTTTGCTCTTACTTTATTATTTTTTGATTATCTTGTATACGGTTGATCAGTTTGTCATAATAATTCAATATATTGTCATAATTAGTTTTTTATATTACGAGTACCTAAAACATTAAATAAATCTATAAAATATAAAAATATAATTAAAACAATATTTTTTTTCTAGCTGATAGGCTGTCAGTTCACATACATTTCATCCTCTGACACAATTCATTTTCCAACTAACACTATTTTTGTTTTTCTAATATTTAGAATTGTTTCAAAAAAAAAATAATCAAGAATATATTACTTTTATTTTTTTATTATTTTTAAAACACTTTTTAAGTCATGTTTTTTCCCTATAATTGAATGATATTCAATGGTACATAATACATCACACCAACATGTAATACGTAGATATATCGCCAAATTTTTCTACACAATTTTGACATCACATTATTCAATGACAATGTTATTTTACACATGATTATAGACACATTTAAAAATATTAAGTGATAATAAACAAAAATCAGAATAGACATATTTTATACCGAAACCGTAAGTTTTAAATCACAGCCAAATGTACCTATTTAGGGTTAGGTACACTTTATTAATATACACAATCAATATGACTATAATAATAAACAATATTGTCCTAGAATTATAATAATATTTTAAGGGTGGGTTATATATTAATTATATCAAACTCAAATTTGATCTGTTATTTTTTCACACTCACAAGGTCTAAAATACAAAATAATTTTAGTTTCAACTTATAAATTAAAAAATAATTGTTGACTAAAACAGACTTTGCCATTAGACGAGAATAAAAAAAATTTTAAAAATAATATTAAGTACCTTTCATCCAAAATACAAAAAACCAAAAACCTATAGTTTTATATGACCGAATTAATCAAAGTTTAATTTTTTATTAATATTTTTTTAACAGTCTATATTTCCTAAAATCTTATTCGAACATCTATTGGTAAAAATTAATATTAACATTAATTCGTACCCAGGCCAATGGTCCCGCAACTAGCCGACAAGACGCGGAACTGGGCAATGAACGTGAAAAACATTGTCATCACATAGCTGTCAAACAGCAACGAACTAAAGATACTAAAGAAACTTATGACCCCCTCGACCCCGTATATGAGAGCCCAGACTGTTGGCGTGTTGTACACCGTTACCGGCACCGGCAACCAGATGTTGAAGATGGTAATCCGGTAACGAGACACGGAACCGTCCAAATTGATCACCGCCAAGTAGTCGTCCATCAGGAACAGCGGTGTCAATATCCATAGGAAGCACGAGACGTAGCACATGACGAACATGAATAGTATCGTGGACAGAGTCGCCCGTGCCTGGCGCACCACTCGCTGGTCTCGGAATCCGCAGCACGTGAACTCGTACCGGGCCGCTTCCAGGCCGTCGCGCAGCCTGTCCGAGTTTATCACCAAAACGAACCCCTTGGACAGGCATAGAAAGGCGATGCACACCATGGAATTTGTTAACGCGAATCGCTGCAGGTCGTTGACTGCAAAGTATAAGCCGACCAACTGAATGATCTGCCCGACGAACGACAAAATCATGAACGCAAAGAACGCTATCGTGTAGTACCGGTTGTTTCTGTGGTTGGGATTGAGTATTTGGTGCAAGCAGATCGCTTTGAATAGCCGATTGTCCACGATGGTGAGGTCTGTCGATGCCGTCGCCATAATTGATGTTTCAAAAACGGTTCCTGAGAACATTTATATTATATTTTTTTTACAACAACGTTATTATTGTCTTTTCCGTACTGATAATAGTGAGAATTCTCACTTTAAAGGACCTAAGCCACTCGTGTCTTATATGTCAACATTTAACGACAAAACCAACTTAAAATCAATCGTAAATCAATATATCGTTTAATTCTGTATTATCGTGTGAGGCATGCGAGTAACTTGCCAATAATGATATTACAATTATTAAATATCTCATTTTTCTTTTTCTTACAGTTTTTAACTATCCACTTACTAATAAAGTCTAACCAAAATTATGTTGAACAATTGAATTAATAAAAATAATTATAATCGATACAATAAACGTCAATAATCGAAATTTTCAGCAAAATATTTTAAAATTATAAAACTAAAAAATATTAATAACATTATTCTGTATAGCATTTAAAATTTTAACTTGTCTCATTTATAGGTAATTAAATTAATAAAATTAATTAATTTTTATTTTGTTTTGTGATATTTAAAAACCTTTTACTCTATAATCTATATTCACGTTATCAAAATGTTTTTTTTAATAATATTTTTATTTTCTATCATAAAAAAAAACTTAAAAAACTAATATTAGAGTAAAAATTAATTCAACATTTTGCCTTTTATTACTTATGATCTTTCTACTTCTTTTTGAACGTCCTCCTTTAACAATTATATTATGGTCTAATTGCATAATTTTAGATGTAACTCAAGAAGTGCAATTGTGCACTTAAGACAAGTATTAACTAAACTGATATTACAGAGTACAGAGAGCTATAAAAGTGATTATTTTGCTAAACACACTCATTATTTTAAAGTCTATTAACGTTCTTTAAGAAATTTTCTTACATAATTTCTATTCAAAATAAGTAAATTTGATTTATGATCATTATTTTTCCTTATCAGGCTAAGCAAGCATAAATAATTAGTAGATATAAAAAATAAATAATGTAAAATAATTATAAGCTGATAATTATATAGTTTACTTAGTAAATATAAAAATTATTTTATTGTTGTACACATAATATATAAAGAACTTACTAAATATCGTATATTTTATATTTTGTTGCAGTATAGTCTTCAACACGCAACAATCTTCTTAGAAATATGAAAATAGTCTTTACTCTATTTTGGAAACAATAATTTAAATACATACTATAGGAATTATAATTCCTAAATAATCCTCCATGACAGTCTAAGAGTTATTAGTCTTATGTTGGTGTATTTAGTTATCTAGTATTGCCGAAGTTCGTGTATAAGGTATAAAATAGATTATATAATGTATTTCAAACGATGGCTTCTAAACACAATATGAAATACTATTCTAATAACTGGTTTTTATTACAGTTATGTGTTTAAAATTATCATCAAATATCAATATTCTACTTACATTATTAATGAACTATATGATTATCCATCAATATCGTCATGTTTGGTTGTGCATAGTTCCGATCTAGGTAGTTATTAAGTCAGAAACTCTATTTACATTTCACATACGTATAATTTGACATAAATAGGCGCCATTGTTTATTTACAATCAAATAATATATATGAGAGAATGCTAAACCCACATGTATTTCCTTGTCTTACGAATGTAAAAAATAGTAAAAACTGTTTTGCGTGGGATAGGGCCGAGAAACTAAAATAATAACTAAAAAACGAAATTTTCACCACATATAAAGAAGAACTTTGGCTGTGAAATGTCATTTTTTTTTTTTAGATATCGTAACAAAAAAAAAAGTAATTCAAGTTTTTGAAACATAAAGAATTTTTTTCATATAAGTGATATTAAAAAAAAAAAAAACCGATATTTTACAGATAATTTTCATGACTATATTTATATAAATTTGGAGTCTTAACTATCACTATAGCCTGAGTTGTTCTATCCCGCGCAATACAGCTTTTGTTATGTTTTACACGTGTAAGACAGAGACAACATATGCGGGTATAGAGTCCTCTTAATACGTTTAGTATATACGATTTTCAGTTAAGTACACAATATGATGATACCGCAGTAAATTCGTAAAACACTTGATTCTTCTTCCTGAATATTTATTGTTATTGTAGAATTTATTAAATACCTAACATTAAAAATAAAATTATTAATTCGTTCTACAGTGTTGTTCGGTTTTCAAGTCTACTGAGTCTATTGCAAATAAACATTATTTTATTTTATTCCCATTAATCGAACAACAACATTTTTTAAAAATAATCTCTTTGCAGTTTTTATAAATATTTTAAATGTTTGAATAAATCATTATATAATATTATCATAAATATTATTATTAATAGTCTTTAAATTCTTTAGTGTTTAAATTTTAAAATAAACCAATCTAACTCTAAAAATATTTCAATGTTTTATCTTTCACCTATTTCTTCAAAATATATACTATGTACTCCTAAAAAAAACTTACGTCTGCAAAAAATTCAACTAAATATTAATATTTATTTTATACAACCTTGTACCTAATGTCAATTATTTTATCTTTTTAACTTTTCTTTCCTTTTTAAATTTTTTACCGTGTTATTTCTTTTTTTTATTTCTCTATTTTTTCAATTTTTGTTTTTTAAATAAATTATATAGCTAGTTAATTGATTTCAATCATATCGTATTATAGTTTTATATTTTTAAGTTCACACGTCAAATACTTAATATTAATAAATGGGTTTTTTCTTATACTTTATTTAAAAAAAAGTTTTAACTTGTCCCATATAATATAGTATGGTAGGTACCCACATCATTTTATTTAATTATAATTGAAATTTTCTTCTTTAAATAAAGATATTATTATTATCATTATTATTATTATTATTATTATTATTATTGTTATTATTATTATTATTTTTATTATTAATTATTATTATAGTTCCCTTGTATACAAATAACAATTAATACAAATAAAAGACATACCGACACCTAATTACAACAATTTGACTATTTAGAAAACGAATACATGGTAATATGGTATTATATATATTTATATAGAAACTAAAGCTTACGAATTTGTTATGTTTATTACCTATCAATATTTAAACAGGTGTCAATAGTGGAAAATATAATTTTTAAATTATTATCGGAATTTAAATTAATACATATTATTGTACGTAATTTACGTTAAATACTTGTCCAAGTAGTGTATTTAATGAATTTTGTACATGACGAGGTGTGGTTTGTCCCCATTGCTTTAAAAATCTCCTAAATGTGTATTACAAAAACGCTTCTTATATGGTTAATGAGAGTTCAATTAAAAATCTAAAATAATATAAAAAATAAAATAATTGTAATTTACAATATCAATATAATATGTATTTGCTCTATCTAGTAAAGTAAGAAAAAAAAATTATAAAATAGAAATATTAATACCAAAAACTGTATAGACTGAACTACACAAAATAATGAAAATAAACTTATGATTAAGTATTATAATTTGTATGACCATTAATGATTATAATCTAAATTGTTAAGGAAAATGTATAAATCAATTCTATAAAGTATAAATGTGACATTATTCATAGTGTTTTTAACTTCGTATATAGTCATTAACTTTGACCTATAACTAGTTAAATTCTATTAGATAACTTGTTATATCTATACCAGTCAAGGTGAGTGACTTAGTTCTAAATTTACTATTATTAAATTTAAATTTATATTGTAACTTCAATATTAGAAATACTTATTAATGTTGTTTTATAATTATGGATGTTGATAGGTAGCAAATTGATACAAATTTTAGATGTAAAAAAAATTATTAGTTTAAAAAAAAATTGTTATATTTTTAAGATGAATTGCCAGAAAATATTACTCCTAAGTACACCGAAGATCACATCTTGCTCAAATTTCCCATCCAAATCAAGAATATTTATTTTTGCATTTTCTCCTTCTTTTTCTGGAAAAAAACAATCTTCAGACAAATTCTTCATTTTCTTAGCTTGGACTTGAAGATTTTTAGAAACATTTGATCGATTTAAAGAAATCAATTCTATTCTCGATTTTGTTTGATCATTGTCATCATCATCAAAAAATAATCCGTCATTATTCATTTATCATATATAAAATAAAAAATGTGCTTTATATTCGAAACAAATATAAAATTATGATTGCCAACGTGTAAATGCATAAAGGTATATTCAAAAATCTTAAAAATAAATTTAATGTTTACAATAATTGAAACTTATTATGTGATTTAAATAATTATGAAATATTTTACTCCCTTCCTATCGCGTATAGTTAAATTCATAAGCTGATACGATTCATTTTCCAGTTCTAGAATTTATTAAAACAGACACTATGGAGTATGTCATGTTCATCACCTGAAAAATATCAGTTGTATTTTTTGTGGGTACATTGTGGTCAAGTAAAAATAAAGATAAATAATAATGTAATACAATAATAAACGTAAATAACCTTTAAGATACTTTTAAACAGCAAACTTTTATAATATTATCAATTAATTATAATAAAATAAGTGCTTACACTGGCAAACATTTCTAGATTTATGATTGACTTTGGTGACACTTTCATCACTCGCCTGTGAGCCGAATTCATGTTCATGGCCAATAACAACGTCTTTTTAAATTTTAAATCTAATGCAGTCCAATTGCTACTGTACAATCCGAAATTCACAGCAGATTTCTGTCAATAAAAATTATCAACATATTTTAAAAATTAAATCAGTAGATAATCTGATACCATTTAATTTATTTTTTGTTTACCTCTGTTTCTATACGATTGAATATATAGCAATACATTAATAGTTGAGAAGCAACTAACAAAAAACCACAGAATGATTTTAAAATAGTTACGGATATAATTGAAAATCCCATAAGATACGTCTAAATAAAAATAAAAATTAATTCATGAAATATTATTTTTGAAAAAAATAAAACCCTTACCAGTAAAGTGTGAAATACTAATGTTATAACTGTATATGAACCAATGATTATTTGTAATAGTACCACAGTTTTAATAACATCAAAAAACTCATCAAATTTCCTTTTTGAATATTTGTTGACAAAATAAAATAAATTAATAAAATTAGTAGTTCTACTGTTGAGAATAATAAATGCATCAAATTGTAATTAAAAACTACTATTGTGTTTTAATAAAATATATTTTAAAACAATATCAAAATTTAGTATAGGTAATAGGTACATGTACATTTTAATTAATTTATTGCACTCTAGTGAAATGTTTATGATACAATATTTTGCTCTTACTTTATTATTTTTTGATTATCTTTTATACAGTTGATCAGTTCATCATAACAATTCAATATGTGATTATCATCAGTTTTTATGATAGGAGTATCTAAAACATTAAATAAATCTATAAAATGTATTTAGAAAAATATTTTTTTTTTAGCTAATAGGTGATCTAGCTATCACATATATTTCAGCTTTTGACACATAATTATTTTCCAACTAACACTAACATTGTTTTTATAGTATTTTAAACTGGTTGTGCTGTGAAGATTTTCAGAACTTTATCTTCAATCGTTAACTCACTACAAAGCTATAAAGCTGAAAAACATAAAAAACGTCCAAAAAATGTGTTTTAATTCTTTGAAGTGAAACTTCTTTACATAGGGTACAAAAAAAAAACGGAGGTCGGGTACGGTGGGCACACAGTCGGGCCGTCAAAAGCCGTCGTCACGGACCGCCACAATTA
The DNA here is from genome assembly GCA_020882235.1 of Schizaphis graminum. NCBI lineage: Eukaryota > Metazoa > Arthropoda > Insecta > Hemiptera > Aphididae > Schizaphis > Schizaphis graminum. The sequence goes on from CM037032.1 coordinate 56,210,682, forward strand.
TATATATAATAAATATTATTTATAATACATAATATATATAATCTATTGTACATGTGTATGTCACTGAACTCCTTCTAAACGACTGTACCGATTTGAATGCATTTTTGTGTATGCGTTTGGGTGACGCCCTGGTTGGTTTACATTCACAAATCAGCCCGATAAAGTTAATTATTAGTGCACCCCTACGGCCTACATTGCTTAAAGAACCTCCGTACATAATTTCAAGTATTTTTAATTGTTTGTTATTATTTTGTTCTAAGCATATTTTAGGATACTACAGTTATCAAAAAAAAATAAAAAACATAGACATATTTAAGTGCATATTTGACACATTTATCTTTAAAGATTTATAATTTTTAATATGACTAAAATGGTACACAATTAAATTGTGAATTCCACATAATAAATAGTACTATAAATACAATTAAATTACACTAACTCACAGCTTACAAAAATGCATAAAGGAAACTATTTAATCAATTATTTTAATAATAGATTGTTTTCGAATGATACATAATAATTGGTTAATCGATTGAAAAAATGTAATGCTGTGCGAGACATAAAGTTGATATGTCGAAAATATCATCAATAAACCAAATCAGAAAGCCAAAATCAAAAATAGTATTTATCCTCACGCCAAATGTTAGCATTAGTCAACCAAACTTAACACGGATGAAAAAAAATACATTATACATAAATATTGCATACAAAAAAATTTCTAAAAATAGAGGATCAAGAAAGTTTACAAGCCAATCGTTGATTTGGCAAGGATTCCTTTAAGGTTTATATATTTCACAAAATCTTGTTCTAACATCCATCGGTAAAAATTAATATTAACACTAATAATAGAAATAACAATTCATCAAGTTCGTACCTGTGGCGTGCTGCAATGGTGATCGGAGGAGCTCGCGGTGGCCAATGGTCGCGCAACTGGCCGACAAGACGCGGAACTGGGCAATGAACGTGAAAAACATTGTCATCACATAGCTGTCAAACAGCAACGAACTAAAGATACTAAAGAAACTTATGACCCCCTCGACCCCGTATATGAGAGCCCAGACTGTTGGCGTGTTGTACACCGTTACCGGCACCGGCAACCAGATGTTGAAGATGGTAATCCGGTAACGAGACACGGAACCGTCCAAATTGATCACCGCCAAGTAGTCGTCCATCAGGAACAGCGGTGTCAATATCCATAGGAAGCACGAGACGTAGCACATGACGAACATGAATAGTATCGTGGACAGAGTCGCCCGTGCCTGGCGCACCACTCGCTGGTCTCGGAATCCGCAGCACGTGAACTCGTACCGGGCCGCTTCCAGGCCGTCGCGCAGCCTGTCCGAGTTTATCACCAAAACGAACCCCTTGGACAGGCATAGAAAGGCGATGCACACCATGGAATTTGTTAACGCGAATCGCTGCAGGTCGTTGACTGCAAAGTATAAGCCGACCAACTGAATGATCTGCCCGACGAACGACAAAATCATGAACGCAAAGAACGCTATCGTGTAGTACCGGTTGTTTCTGTGGTTGGGATTGAGTATTTGGTGCAAGCAGATCGCTTTGAATAGCCGATTGTCCACGATGGTGAGGTCTGTCGATGCCGTCGCCATAATTGATGTTTCAAAAACGGTTCCTGAGAACATTTATATTATATTTTTTTTACAACAACGTTATTATTGTCTTTTCCGTACTGATAATAGTGAGAATTCTCACTTTAAAGGACCTAAGCCACTCGTGTCTTATATGTCAACATTTAACGACAAAACCAACTTAAAATCAATCGTAAATCAATATATCGTTTAATTCTGTATTATCGTGTGAGGCATGCGAGTAACTTGCCAATAATGATATTACAATTATTAAATATCTCATTTTTCTTTTTCTTACAGTTTTTAACTATCCACTTACTAATAAAGTCTAACCAAAATTATGTTGAACAATTGAATTAATAAAAATAATTATAATCGATACAATAAACGTCAATAATCGAAATTTTCAGCAAAATATTTTAAAATTATAAAACTAAAAAATATTAATAACATTGTTCTGTACAACATTTAAAATTTTAACTTGTCTAATTTATAATTCTATTACTAAAATTAATTTATTTTTATTTTGTTTTATGGTTTTTAAAAACCTCTTACTGCAAGTCTACATTATGAAAATGTTTGGTTTTATAATATTTCAATATTTTATCATAAAAAACAATTAACCAACTAATATTAATGTTAAAATCAATTTAAAATCTTAAAATGTTACCTACTACGTATGTATATGTTCTTTCTACTACTTTTTTTTTAATTTACTCATTTAACAATTATTTAGTCTAATTGTATGATTTTAAGTGTAATTTAAAACGTATACTTAAGACACAAATATATTTAAGTATACTTAAATTCACAAAACTGATATTATACATAGAGAGCTATTATAACAGTGATTCTTTTGTCAAACAACACTTATTATTTTAAAATATATTAACGTTCTTTAAAATATTTTTCTTGCATATTTCTAGTTAAAATAAGAAACTTTGACTTTGATGGTGGTATTGGAGAAAAAAATTAAACCTAGAAGAAGGTCAAATATAAAAATTGCTAGTGCTTTCTTTAATAATCGAAAAAATTAATTAAAAATGAGAATTTTAACATTAAACTAGTAGTTTACGATTAAATTTATTTATTTTGATGTAATTCAAAAAGACAGATAATCGTAGAAACTTCAAATTTGCACAGAATATTTAGATTATAATTTTCTTTAATATCATATTAAGGTATATAAATTATTATATAAAAAAAAAATACGAATTGCTAAGAGTACTTGCAAATATAATACAAATTTTCTAAATAATGATTTTCCAATAAAAAAAAATTGAAAATTCATAGTCACAATTTTTTTATAAATATTTAAAATTAGAATATTGTCAAAATTCGTCAAAATCTCAATCTATTGTAAATAAGTAGTAGATATAAAAAATAAAAATAAATAATGTGAAATTATAATTAACTGATGATTAGATTGTTGGCTTAGTAAATATAAAAACTATTTTATTATTTTACACGTCATAGATATAAAACTTACCGTGTATTTTATTCTTTGTTTCAGTATACAGTCTTCGACCGACAAGAATCTGCTTCGGACTGCGGTAAATTAAAATGAATTATGTTGAAATAGTCTCTACTCGTATAATATACTATAGGAATTATAATTTTTATTTATAATCAATGATGACAGCATACGAGTTATTAGTCTTACGTTGGTGTATTTTAGTTACTTATTATTGCCGAAGTTCGTGTATAAGGTATATAATATTATATTGCAAACGATGGTTTAGAAACGCATGAATTATTTTTCTAACAACTGGTCTTTATTACAGTTATATGGTTGAAATTATCTTCAATATCCTATTTATTATTAATTAACTATGATTAGCCATCAATATCGTCATATTTGTTAGTAAATATAAGTAGTTCCGACCCGTGTAGTCATTAAGTCAAAGACTATTTACATTTTCCAAAGGTATAATTTGACATACAGGCGCCACAGTTTATTTACAATCAAATAATATTAAAAGGACGTTTCACCCGCATGTGTTGTCTGAGTCTTACAAATTTAAAACATAGTAAAAACTGTTTTAAGTAAAAAAAGAACCGAGAAAACTACAGTAATAACTAAGAAACAAAATGTTCACCACATAAAATGAAAAATTTGGCTGTGAAATGTCATTTTTATTTTTTAGATATCGTAACCTAACATAACAGTAATTTAAGATCAAAAATAATGGATTTTGAAACGATAAGAAATTTTTTCAAATTAGTGATATTAAAAAAATAAGACTAATACTTCACAAATAATGTTCATAACTATGTTATACGATTAATTTATAGTCTTAACTATCACTACAGCCTATATGGTTCTATCCCGCGCAATACAGCTTTTGCTATGTTTTACACGTGTAAGACGGAGACAACACATGCGCGTGTAATGTCCTCTCCTCTTAATACGTTTTGTATATAAGATTTTCAGTTAAGTACACAATATGATGATACCGCAGTAAATTCGTAAAACACGCTATTGTTCTTCCTGAATTTGAAAAAAAAAATGTTCTAAAGAAACTTTTGCCATTTTTATAAAAACTTTAAATGTTCGAATAAGTCATGACATAATATTAGTTGTCTTTAAATTCTTTAGCGTTTAAATTTTAGAATAAACCAATCGAACTCTAAAAATATTTCAATGTTTTATCTTTCACCTGTTTCTTCAAAATATATACTATGTACTCCTTAAAAATACTTACGTCTGTCAATTATTTAATTTTTTTAACTTTCCTCTCTTTTTTAATTTTTTACGCGTTATTTCTTTTTTTATTTCTCTATTTTTTCAATAAAAAGTATAGCCAATTGATTGATTTTAATCATATCGTATTATAGTTTTATATTTTTAAGTTCATATATTCATTCTTAATATTAATAACTGAGTTTTTTCTTATATTTTAAAATAAGTTTTCACCTTCGTATATAGGTCGTAAACGTTGACCTATAACTAGTTAAATTCTATAAGACAACTTATTATATAGCAATACCAGTCAAGATGAGTGATTTTGGTTACTATTATTAAGTTTAAATCTATATCGTAGCTTCATTAATCGAGATACATATCAATGTTGTTTTATAATTATGGATGTTGATAGGTATCAAATTTGATACAAATTTTAAGTAAACAATAAAAAATGTTACGCGAGCGTTGTAGTAAATAAATCAAATCAAATTTTAAAAATAATTAACGCGCATATCCATTGCGAGTACAACATTTATTCAACATTATTCGAGAAGTAGTAAGAAGCAATTTGAAACGTAAAGCCGAAAACGGTTTGCACATTAAACCAAATCGACTATTACGCCTTGAACTGCAAAATACTGATAACTCTGAAATTTTCAATATAAAGATATTAAATCAACTCCAAGATCCTTTAAACAAGAAACCAGAAAAAAATCCTTATTAAACTTACGGAAATCTTTAAAAGATACTAAAAAAACTATATATTTGAATGAATCGTTGAATTTACATAAAAAAATCGGACTTCATGAAACCACTCAAAATTAGTATATTAAACATTTTTAATAGGATTATAATATTACATAATGTATATTTACAAGTAGGACAAACACATACACATTTTTAATCCCGCCTGTGTAAAACAGATAATTCTAAGCGTATATTAAAGTGAAAAGAGGAAATGTGCTGTTATGCTGAAACAAATTGTAAAAAGGTAAATGTGCTCAAATGAGTTGTACCCAATTTTTCTTGACATGACGGCTTCTTAATATTTTTTTTTAGTAAATTCAAATTCACCTCAAGTTTATAATATAGTATTTAAAACTTTATAAGAGTATAAATACATTTTAAATTAGGTAACAAAAAAAAACTGAGGAACTATTGAATAAATCGCAGTCAACATTTAACAATTTAAATGAACCCATTACTTCTAATTTATAACTGATAAGCAATAAAATACAGTTTCTTTAAAGAATCGAAATACCTTATAATTCAAACATATTATATATACGCTATACATAAAATTGCAACATGTTGATTCTTTGAGGTACGGTAACTTTTGTAAAAAATACTTTTAAGAAAAAGTATTTATAAACGAAAAACAAATACTTGTCTAGTATTTAAATACTTTTCAAATACTTAATTACATATTTTTTTAATTGTACCTATTTAATCACACAAGTAGGAAAGATAATTAATTTTGTAATAAGTGATTACTAGGGCTCGGAAGTTGATGACCTTAAAAACAATAAAAAATGATCATAAAAATGACCATAAAAATGGCAAAAAATGTCCTAAAAAAATGACCTAAAAAAATTACAAATATTATTTTTAAATTAATAAAAATACATTTTTTTAAAATATTTTTTAGATTCTGAACGGATTGATGAATGTATTGCTTTTACAATGATGTGTGTTTTTTTTTTTTTTTTGTGTCTGACGACAACATTTGGAGCAGTAATAATGCTCCGATTTTTAACTTCAGCCCCTCTTTGAATAGGAAATTGAATCTAGTTGGTACTTTGAGGGGGGTCAAAAGTAAAATTTCCAAATAGTTTTCAAAAAAATCGAGAAAAACAAAAATAAAGTGACAGAAATACGGCAATTTTACGAAAAACCACTTTTCGACAAAATCGATTTTTTGATTTTGCTGTAACTCAAAAACGAATTATTGTAAATACTTGAAATTTTCACCAAATGTTTATATTATGGTTATCTCTTTACAGTTAAATTTTCAAAATATTTTGACCATTTTTAAGCAACTTATAGACAATTGAAATTTTCGACTTTTCTAAGTTTTTTTTCTTCAAATGCCGATAAAATTTTTATGGGTGGCCAGAAAATATTGAAAATTTAATACAAGGTTTCTTATAAGTTGTTCTTAAAGTGATAAAAAAAAATATCCGAAATCGTTAGTCACAATTTTTTTTTATAAGGGCCTAAAGTTCAAATTTATACGAAATATGTCAAAATTTAAATTAAATTTCATACTCTCATTATGCGTATGTTGCCAAATAATTTTTATATTAATAAACAGATATTATAAAGTAACCATAGTAACATAATATAGTAACTATACTATTTGTTTCAAAATAGAATATATGACAATATTTAAATATAATATATCCTAGACTGACAAATCATCTCCGTTCAGAATCGTTTTTCGTATACAATGATACCTATCATTGCATTCAAATTTAACCTACCCTAGTCCGAGGTCCACCCCACCCCCTAATGTACAGCAGAGCGATACTCACTTACCCGCTTTTTTCTATTTTACTATAAATTTCAAAATATGACATAAAAATGACAAAAATGTCCTTAAAATAGGAAAATTAAAAAATTAAAAATATTTGTTTTATAAATTTATCAATGCTTACAAATTATTAAAAAATCAAAATCATTGCATTGTACAATTAGAGCGTATTTTATGTTATCGAAAGTAAATGACAATAAACGATAAGAAATGATCTAGTGTAAAATCAGTAAAAATAACTAAAAATGTTGGAAAATGACCTATAAATTTCAAAAAATGACTTAAAAAGTAATAAACACCAAAAAATGCAAAAAAATGCAAAATAAAAATTAGTTATTTAGATTCACATGCTTATGAAACAGATTTGTAGCCAGGAGAGCATCGTCTAAAAAGTTCCAAAAAAAAATGCAAAATGCATCAACTTCCGAGCCCTACCACAGAATGATTTTAAAATAGTTACGGATATAATTGAAAATCCCATAAGATACATCTAAATAAAAATAAAAATAAAAATTGATTCATGAAATATTATTTTTTTCAAAAATAATACCCTTACCAGTGAAGTGTGAAATACTAATGTTATAACTGTATATGAACCAATGATTATTTGTAATAGTACCACAGGTTTAATAACGTTAAAAAACTCATCAAACTTCCTTTTTTAATATTTGTTGACAAAATAAAATAAATTAATCAAATTAGTAGTTCTACTTGAGAATTTTTATTTGTTGAGAATAATAAATGCATCAAATTATAATTAAAAACTACTATTGTGTTTTAATAAAATATATTTTAAAACAATATCAAAATTTAGTATAGGTAATAGGTACATGTACATTTTAATTAACTTATTGCACTCTAGTGAAATGTTTATGATACAATATAAAGTCTTATTTAAAGTCTTTAAAATTAACCAACAGAATATTTTATAAATTTAAAAATTCTGACTAAACGTCTTGAGTATTGATAAATATATACTTATTTTTCTTTCACTATTTGCGTTCCAATTGCATTATTATAAATTGAATAATATATTAAAACAAAACACCAAAATGTTATATACAAGAAGAAATAAATAGAATTAGCTTATAACTCATAAAAAGCAATAAAACGATATTCAATTTAAATTTAAATTATAATTCTCTAGTGAATAGTTATGTTATAAAAAATTACAAACACCAGTTAATTGTTGGTGAATCTCGTTAGGTAGATTATAAGCTCATTTTTGAAAAACAAAATAACTGCAAAATATTCTAAAATTAGTTAAAAAATACGAATTTAGATATTTCATTTCAAATCTTTCACAAATTATATTTCAATAATAATGTCATTATATTTTATAAGACATATTATTACACTAAAATAAATAAGATAAATTCATTAATTACGTATATGAATAGGTATTCAATATTTATTCTAACTTTTAAGACACGAAAGAATAGTATATTGTGTGGCAAGGGCGGGAAGTGAGCCACACATACTATTTTTTGTCACGCCCCTGCGTTCATGGAAAAGGTTATGCAGGGATCTATGCAACAATCATAGACTATTCTACAAACTTACTAACGCATCGTTCGACGCACTTATCTAGGAACAGTGTAAATTAAATATGTTTAAATGTTTATGCGTCATGCAAGGAGGTTATACTATACATTTAAGATGTAACCAAAAGTTTATGTTTTGTAAGAACCGTAGTAGGGATACATTTTAGTTTCTGGTTGTGCAGGGGATACGCGCCCGGCGGCCAGCACTTTTGGGGATTTCTTCTTTTCCGCCCGGCACTTTTGGGGATTTCTTCTTTTCCGCCCGGCACTTTTGGGGATTTCCTCTTTTCCGCCCAGCACTTTTGGGGATTTCCACTTTACCGCCCGCTGGACGGAAAAAGGACGCTTTCGAACACTTCAACCGTGGTCGAAAACCAAACTTTCGGTGCAGGCGTGACAAAAAATATATTTTAGTACTAAATTTAGTAAAATAATATGCGAAAAAGAATTATTTAAATTGAGATTTGTGAGTTTATTTTTTAAATAAATTTTTATAAGAATTAAATAAATTGTATTAAATAAAAATTCATACAGTTCGTGTTCAACAGCCGACCGTGCAACACGTGTTCTTATCGCACTATTCGTTTTATAGCTCTCGATAGCACAGTAAACACGTCGACATTCGGAAAGGTAATATGTTTTAATTAATATAACACCCTACCGCCTATATTCACGAAATGAATAAAAACCCTACGGGCTCTACGCCCAAAAACTCCACACCAAATCGTTCATACACACCCATCTCAAATCCTACCATTTCTACATTAAAAACCAAAATAAATAAACCAACACACAAAACTACGTCGATTCAACAATCAACCAAAAACACATTAGTGCAAGGCACCGACCGTAGTATCGGTGTTCCCTCCACCCCAACGAGCAATCATACCTCACGCATCGCAATCAAGAACTCTCTTCTACTCTCCGCCACAACAACACCGTCCACCGATAACAACCGCACCGCAGTCACTATCGCTCAACACACAAATAACAATATATCCACTAATGACCCACCTATAATACCTCCACCGATTAAGACGAACAATAATAATAACATAAACTTCGCATCTGCTGTCGCCATGGAAAAGAACCCCAGCCGTGAACAAGCCTTAGTCTTCAACACTATTGATGGTATACCACAAAAAGATTACGTTCTTGCAATAGGAAAATTAGTCACTCCAAAAAATATAACGTTCATCTCTAGAATCTCGAATAACCGGTTTTGCATCTTTCTGGCCAGCAAACAAATACTCGACAATTTATTTCAAAAAACCCAAACAATCAATATCAATGATCAAACTATACCTATACGCAGATTACTAAACCCGGCCAAAAGATACATTATATCAAATGTATGCCCATCTATACCCAACCATGCGATCACAAACGCACTAAACGACTTAGATATATTTCCCATATCTCAAATCAGCCACCTCAAAGCGGGTATTAACATTGAAGGTTTCGAGCACATAATGAGCTTCCGAAGACAATTATACATCAAGCACGAAGACATCCCTAAACTTCCCAACTCATTAGTTATTTCAACAAACGAATCTCAATTCAGAATTTTTTTCACCGATGACATAGTTACTTGTTTTATATGCAAAGCTAGCGGGCACACCTCAAATAATTGCAAAAATATAAATGTTACTCAAGTTAAAAATTCACCACCCAGCTCAAACAAACCCGATGAATACGCTATAGATCACTCCGAATTAATTGAAAACATCCGCTCTCCGACAAGTCCAACCCTTGATTTCCTTGATCAAACCATACCAGACTTGACCGAAGATTTCGAAGAAAACAAATCTCTCCCTCTAACTCAAAACCATCTTGAAGAAGCAATATCACACCCACCAATCCAAGCTCAAAAAAGACTTTTGTCTGACTCTTCAGCATCCAAACCTCCAGACTCCCCTAAAGCTTTTCCACCATCTACTTTAGAAAAAAAAAATGATAAAACCATCAAGAAACCTAAAATACTATCTCGCTCAAATTCTTCCAACAGTCTCGATATAAATTTGGAGGAAAAACTTAATCCAATCATCGAATACTTCACCACAAACGAGCACTTACCAATCACATACATTCAATTTAAATACATTCTGGACAATTTCAACAACAAATCAATAAACATCCACACACTTATTGAAGATATAAACACAAACATCCCTATCTTAATGGACATAATTGAACATATTCACCCTAAAATAAAAGACAAGTCACTCAAATCACGTATAACAAAGCTAAGAAATCTACTCTTCCAATCTCAACCACCTCAACAAAGTTTCACCCAAAACTAAATCTGCCTATACAAAATATAACAAAACCACACAAGCAATTTCTAAACCTTCTAATTTCTTAACCATGGACTCTATTATTCAATGGAATATAAACGGCCTACACAAACACAATACCGACATCCATCGAGCAAAAGTTCTCATCCAACCAATCGCCTTCTGTTTTCAAGAAACCAATTTAAGACCCAACACTACTTTTCCAATAAAAGGATATAATAGTTTTTACAAAAATCGTCAAACATTCTTACGTGCAAGCGGCGGAGTTGCTATTTTTGTCACTAACATCATTGAAAGCACCGAAATTCATGTCCAATCTCCACTAGAAGTCGTTGCTGTCTCTATACGTCTCAAAACTCCCTTATGCATTTGTAACATCTACTTACCGGATAGTACAGTTCTATCACTCAACGACCTCAATGATATAATTAAACAACTTCCCAAACCTTTTCTTTTCCTCGGCGATTTTAACTGCCGAAACCAAAGCTGGGGATCCAATCACACCGATTCCAGAGGTAAAACGTTCGAAAAATTCCTAGAAAACGATCAAATAACACTACTAAACTCCGGGGAATACACACGCCACAACTCAGCCCACAATTCTTTTTCGGCCATTGATCTCACAATATCAAATAGTGCTTTCGCTCCCAAAACCGAATGGAAAGTCCTAACAGAATACAGTACCAGTGACCATTGGCCTATAGCCATAAAAATTCTCAATGAATTACCCAAAATACACCCACTCCCAAGATGGCGCCTCAAAAATCCAAATTGGAATCTATACAGTGATATTATAACTCAAAATCTTTATGATAAACCATTTAATCTCGAATCAACAACGAACCAAAGTCAAATCAATCTAATTATTGAACAATTTTGCAACATTATACTAGATACCGCTAACAAGACCATTGGCAGAACCAACTCACAATTAAAAAGAAAATCCGTTCCCTGGTGGAATAAAGATTGCAATGATGCAATCAAGACATATAAAAAAGCATTAAACCGATTCAAAAAAACCAAACTAGCTAACGACCATATAAATTTAAAAAAAGCGCGTGCTCAAGCAAGATTCATTACAAAAAAAAGCAAAACAGAATCGTGGCAAAAATACACGAGCTCAATCAACCCTAACACATCACCAACGGAAATGTGGAATAAAATTAAATCGATTAAGGGCATAAATCATCAACCACTACCACCTAACCTGCATTTTAATGACGATACTCTCTCACTACCTTCAGATATAGCCGAAGCATTTGCACAACAGTTCAAAAAAAATAGTGACTGCTCAAATTATGACCCAGAATTTATCAAATTCAAAAATACCGTCGAAGATAACCTCAAAAAGGAACTAGAAATCAACTTCCACGAAGAAGACAACCACCTTAATATGCCTTTTAGTCGAAATGAACTCTATACTGCCTTATCCGGATGTAAAAGCAAAAGCCCCGGTCCTGATGGGATTCCTTTTTCTTTTATACAAAACCTACCCACAATAGGTCATGATATTCTCCTCCAAATATTTAATATTATTTGGAACAGAGGTATATACCCTGATCAATGGCACAATGCGATTATAATACCGATCCCCAAACCCAATAAAAACAAATTCGATATTATCAATTATAGACCTATTTCACTCATTAATACAATAGCAAAAACCATGGAAAAAATGGTCAATAAACGACTAATTTGGCACTTAGAAACATCCAACCTAATAATTAAGGAACAATCCGGCTTTCGCAAAAATCACTCCACCATTGACACACTCGCCACCCTCCACACGGATATCTGCAATGCTAAAAATAAAAAACATCACCTCATACTAATATCTTTAGATTTAGAAAAAGCATATGACATGGTATGGAGGAATAGAGTCCTCAAAATCATACAAAACAGTGGCATAAACGGCAAAATGTTTCTATTCTTACAAAATTTCCTAAAAAATCGCAAAATCCAAGTCAGAGCCTTATCAGAACTATCAAAAATCCACCAAACAGAAAATGGACTACCCCAAGGGTCTGTTATCAGCGTTACAATGTTTTTATTGGCCATCAATGACATTTTCAAAAACATACCGAAACCCACAAAACACCTACTATTCGCCGATGACTGTCACATCTACTGCAGCGGACAAAACACCAAAACAACTGTGGATATACTACAAGACGCACTAAATATACTCCAAGATTGGTCTCACAAAACTGGCTTCAAATTCTCTGCTGGTAAAAGCCAATGTATTTCCTTCCATACTAACCCTAGAGCAAACATTCAATTTCACCTTAAAAACTCCCCAATACCCATTTGTGAAAATCTCCGCGTACTTGGTATGATATTCGACAATAAACTAAGATGGTGCTCACACATAAAAAAGCTCAAAAGTACATGTAAAGTTCGAATGAACATCATAAAAACACTTTCACACCATACATGGGGCGCCAAAACTAAATCACTTATCACAGTCTATAAATCCCTTATATTATCACAAATACAGTATGGCGCCCAAATTTATATTACAGCCAAAGAAAAGCTATTAAAAACATTGGATCCAATCCACAATGAGGGTATTCGCCTATCAATAGGTGCTTTCAGAACCAGCCCCATTGATAGCATTCTATGCTATGCTGGAGAACTCCCCCTCAATCTACTTAGGGAAAAAGAACTCTTAAATTATGGAATAAAAAGAAAAAGCACCCCAAATCACATGGGATACAATAACTTTTTCAACGACAAAACCACAAAATTAATTTTTCCAACAAAAAACCCCGTATTATCTATACATGACATCTTCTTCCAACTAATCAATAAACTCACCATACACACATCTGTTAAAAATAAAATCACATACCCAAGCCATCCCACTTGGATTTGGAAAATCAAAGTCAATACTGAGCTTCTACAACTTAACAAACAAGACACAAATCCCAATATTATCACCTCGCAATTTTATGAAATTATCCAAGACAAATATTCACACTTTGAAAAAATATACACTGATGCTTCTAAATCCACTCAAGGCGTTGGATTTTCAGTAATTCAAAAAAATATCACACTCCTCCACAAGCTCCCGCCGGAAACTTGTATATTCTCGGCTGAATCCCAAGCCATTTATGAAGCTATCATATTAGCCAATACTACCAACTCAAATCACATTCTAATTTTAAGTGATTCACTCAGTGCTTTACTTGCGCTTCAAAACCCACTACCCTCAAACGAAACTACCCAAAATATCCAAATAATACTCAATTCGACCACCAAAAACATCGAATTTATGTGGGTTCCATCACACATTGGTATTACTGGCAATGAAACGGCTGACAAGGCAGCTGACCTTGCAAACAAAATAATTCTCCACCCAACAATTTCCGACCTACCTACTAATGACATTAAATCATCCATCAAACATAAAATATATGCCAGATGGCAAAATTATTGGGATGCTATTCCTCCCACCAACAAACTTAAATCAATCAAGAAAGACACAAAAAAGTGGAACCCACCCTACTTCCTCAACAGACGACAGGAAGTTGCCATCACAAGATGCAGAATCGGACATTCCTTCACAACCCACTCTTTTCTCATCAACAAAAACCCACCTCCCACCTGCGACGAATGCCATGCCGACCTCTCAATACAACATATCTTCCAGGATTGCTCAAAGTACAGGGACGCAAGAAACAATCTAGCTATACCACCAAATATGGATGAAGCACTAAACGAAAATAATATTATTAAAACTATCTCTTTTCTAACTCAAATCCACCTCATAAACAAACTTTAACAATGTAACCCTTTCCGTAATCATTAAGCCATATTATTTTTAATTTTTTTCTTTTTCTTTTCTCTTGTACGTTTAATCTAAGTCAGGCTAATGACCTGTGATGTCGAAGCCTTATTTTCTAAATAAAAAAAAAAAAAAAAAATTCATAAATGATATACATAGGTACATGGACGTAGACACGGGGAAACAGAGGTGATGACTCCAATGACATTTTATCATATATATATATACTTTTTGTTATCAATTTTTTTTTACGAAAATTAGCCAGTTTTTTTGGAGTATTTATAATATATATTTCAAAATTAATACAATAAAATAAGAACTTCACAGAAAAGTTTAATACTTAAGAAATTAAAATATAATAATTTTAAATATTCATTAAAAATATTTTATTTTTATTTTACAATGTAAACTGTCGGCATTTATAACCTTAGTTTAATGTTAATTCCTTAATTTATCACGATTTTAATGGTAACCAAGACTGCAAATACTCGATTGTACAAATAAAATAATTGTTGAATTACAATTTTAAATTTTAGTCAAAATTAATTATCAAGATGAAACATTAAAATTTGAATAATAAAGATTGTATCCAGGCAACAAAAAAATATTTGTCTTTGGGTTTTTACTGTTCAAATAATATAATATAGGTAATACCTACATAACCACATATTATCTATTATGTTCTCATTAATAAAAAGATAAAATATAAACAACTACATTGTCTACATTTGTGCATGTCTTAATGATATTAACTTCTTAAATTTAAAATAAAATAAAATACACTAGGTAGGAACTTAGTTTTATTAAATTAAATAAACAAAATTGTAAGTTTCACAATCAACTACACAGCATGCTTATCCTTCTTTTTTTTTCAAATTCATTCAAATCAAATTCTTTTTTGGGGAGCAGCATTTTTAAGTATATTTAAGGCCATATTTTCAGAAACATAGATAATTAAATAATTCAAGGAATACACTACTTCTTTTTTCAAATGAAAATCACTTTTTGATATTTATATTTTATATAAAAACTATTTATAGGTAAATAATGTGTTAATTTGTATCTTATAGTCTTATACAATGATTTATTTCTATTTTATATAGTACTTAAAATGTATAGTGCATAATCAATTTAATTATTCTTATAGTAAAGAATATACTTTACTAGGGTTTATATTATACTGCAGGTTATACCATTTATCATAGTACATTTTCATACCACTTTACCTACCTTAATACGGCGTTCTGTTATTATGTTAGACCACAGTATGACCATAATATATAATTTATGCTGGGATTTATAGTATTATAAATATTATACTTAATAATTATTGTGTGTGCGTTTAAAATTATTTTTCAAACATTTATTAGTACCTTTATTTATTATGATTTATTTATCACAAGACAGACAACAAAACTTAAACCAAAAAGTAAATTTAGTGAAATAACAGCACAAATATATATACATACAAGGATTTCAGTTTTGATTTGAGTGGTATTACGTAACTTGTAAAAATAGGATCGATCCGAAATAGTTCATATTCAATAAACGTTTTTAAGTATTAGAACTTACATATAATATTGAAATAGTTACAAAGTTAATTAAATTCTCGTACTCTTGGCCAATAAGACTCAAATTAGAAAATTTTCTTACCATATCTCCCAAAAAAAATTTGTAATTGGTGGTACCTCATTAGCCTGAATAAACACCTTTTTACATATTGTGAATTTGTTCTGACTGTAGAGTTGACGAAGTCTGCCCTTTTTTGTTCTAATTTCATATAAATTATTTTTTACTGTAAAAATTATTAATATAAAAATTATTTTATAATTTTAAGATTAATAATTTGCCAGAAACTGCTAAATTTATCGAAGATCATATCTTGCCAAAATTCTAGATCCATCATCAATAATTTTTATTTTTACATTTTTTCCTTTTTTCCCAAAAAAAAAAAAACAATCTTCGGACAAGTTCTACGTTTTCTTAGCTCGGACTTGAAGATTTTTAGCAGCATTTGATCGATTTAAAGAAATTGATTATATTCTCGATTTTGTTTTATCATTGTCATCTTCGTCAAAAAATAATCTGTCATTATTAATTTATCATATATAAAACACAAAAATTTGCTTTATATTCGAAACAAATATAAAATTCATTATCATATAAAAACAAGCCAATGGTCACGTTACCGAGGCTTTTATAATATAATAAAAAAAGAAATATATATATATATAAAATTACAATTGATTTTTTTTATTTTTTGGTTTTTAAATAATTTTATATTACACAATATATATTTTTTAACAATAACGCGATCATGTGTTAGTAAAAAGTTTATTGTATTTTTTAAATATACATAACCATTCTTCTTTGTAATAAATTACTGTTGAACATAACCATGCAAGTCCTTCTGTTGAAATATTTGATAGAAAAGAATTAAACAATAATTTAATACACACGGCGCTTACAGAGAATCTTTGTACATAATATGATAAGCCATCAAAACTAATTCATCGAAAATTGTCAAATGACAAATCAATATCGACATTTGACGGAATTAGTAATTAGTATAGTCATATAAATGTAATCAAACGCAATTAGTGTAATTGTTAAATTAATATTGTCGGAACGCAATTCATTGTGCTGCGAAAATAACCTAATACAAAAAATAACATAAAAAATACAAAAATAGTTTAATAGATGCTTTAAAAGTTAAAATTCTTTTAATTACACTGTAAAATATACATTTATTTGGTTAATCAAATATTTTTATTCGGGTGACAACTGGTTGCGTACCGTGATAAAAATTTCTTCCTACTTGGGACCCACGTATTTTTAGCGTACTACGGACTACGGTCCAAATTTTATTAATTAAATATTTTTGAAATAGAAAGTTATATATTTTAAACTTCATTATTCATTTTCTTAGTGGTAGAAAAGCGACATCCAAGGTGTATTTAGTATTTTTTTTTTTTTTTATTATTATCTACATTCTATTTGTATTCTTATTATTAAGCAATCAACATGTTATCAGCTAAGATAGTAAATTATCTTATCTTGATATAATGTTATAAACTTTATAAACCTATATTATGACTGCTAAAGTGCTAACCGACAACGTCGATGTTTGTTGAATGTTTTGGTTATTAGTATTTATGAATTAACTTATTTATTATATTATGGAATATATTAATAATTTTGATTGGATTTAAGTGATTTAACGTTTATTTACTTTTTTATTATATTTAATATACAATATTTTGATTGACTTATATAATATTTATAATTGTCATTTATTTTTGTTAGTTATTTAAGAACCCCTGATTTAAATACACGAATTGCGTCCTGTATTTTTTTGGGACGCAATTCGTGTATACCTTTTTTACCGGACGCAACTCGGGTGATCCCTTTCAATTAGATATTAGTTTTAAGTTATTACTACCTATAGATTTAAAATAATTTATATAAGTGTTAGTGATACATCGTTTAGATTATGGATTATGCTGAACACGGTATTGGTATTGATCCAGGTTTTAGAAAATCATATTTTAGAATGCCGAGTTTTAGAATATAAAGTTTTAGAAACACTGTGTTCTAGAAAGTAAAACTTTTAGAATTTCAATTTTTAGAAATATATTTTTTTTTTACTGTTTACTAATTTATAAAATGTTTTCTAATAATTCTTTTATCATAAAAATAAATATAATAATTATTAATACTTAAGATTATTAGCTCTCATACATTCATCTAAATTATAATTAGAACCATTAACTATTCGTTTACATATTTTCAATAAGTTATTATTCAGTGTTTCTTTGTATTTTTTTTCTTAAATACTATACTTTATTTGAAATCAACGATTCGACTGTTGATTGGACGCATGTAAAATTCCTGATTCCTGATTTATTCCGTATTTTTACGGTCCGTGAAATTATTTTCCGGGCATTTATAGTGCCCCTGTTAATTCAATTTCATGTTGCTCTTTTTGAGTTTTTAAGATAAATGCATGTATATCAGCAGTCGCAGTGCTTGATTTGGTGGTAGACGTGGAGGGACGCATGTAAAATCCCGGAAAATAATTGATAATAATAATAATAATAATAATGGGTAATTAATATAATCAATCGTTAGACTGCGGCGACCACACCTAGACCTTTTTTTATGTGACCGCTGCGATCCTAGATATTGTGAACGTGATTATTTTTCACTTTTATTATAATAATATATAAAAGAAGAAGACGTCAAATCTATGAGGGTTTTTTCAACAGATTTTACACTAATTCACTTTTAACATTGATTGGCCACAGTTGAGTTAATTGCTCATTTTTTATAGAAAATCTATATAAAAAAAAATACTCATAACTAAGTGTTTATAAATAATTAACTTAACTAAATGAACGTGGATATATGTATTACTAAAAAATATCTTGTATAATAGACAATTATTATACGTTATAACTTTACAAACACTACAAAAAAAAAAAAAAAATTAACTTTTTCGTAATGTGTGCAATGTTTCGAACAGATTCGTATGTCATTCAACGACATCACAGCCACCGAATAATCGGATCAGAATCGAATCGCACACGTTGTCAGATCATTACAGTGGCACACGAGACCGGGAAGCTCAAACGAGAGCGATACACCCGTAACGCGGAACTCTGACGAGTCACTGGAACTTTGCTATCTGCTCACTAGATCCGACGTACATGCGACTCGTCATTTCTGCAGAACGTACCCCGCCGTAGCTCTGCGTATGTCGACAAAGACGACGACGCACAGGAAACGGGGTTTTACGAATATACGCTCTGTTTGGGAAACATATACTTGAACACTTACGAATAATATTATATTCCTACGAATGGCTATCGCATAATACGGGAACAAAGAAATAAAATATGCATTAACGCAAATATTTAACACAGATGTGACGATCAGTGTTTGCGCAAACGCAACAAACTAACCATACTGATGCACTGCCAGAACGGTGTCAGACTTATATTAAAGGCCACGGAACAAGGCCAATGTCGAATTTTGTTTGTGCATACCAGATCTTGAGCTAAGGAAATGTTAGAGCTGCGAATAGGTATGAATAAAATCAATCACTATTTAATAACACGAGTACAAGCAATGTAATGAACAGGTAACATATTAATATGTTAAAGATCAAAAAACATAGAAACCAGATGCCTTCCCTAATCGCGCAAGTCTGCCCGGGGTGGGTCTTGCTACGACGGAGGACAGCCAGTGAATGTGAATGCTGGTCGTTTCGCCGGGCCTTTTATACCCGGTGTTTTATGACAGATAACAAGAAACCGTAGAAACCTCAATAGTGCAATCGCCGATAAACGCACAATTTAAATAAAAGTAAAATAAAATAATTATAACAATAATAATAATAGTAATAATAATAATAATTAAGATTAGAATTAAAATAATAAAAATGATAATAATAAAAAGGAAAAGAATAATTTAGAACCTTATCCGTACACCGAACGGAAAAATCCCCCCTCTCGGACAAAAAATTAAAAGTTGAAATATTAAACAATTATTTATCTTTTACAAACTTTTCACGGGATTTTAAGGCTTTTCCAGAGTTTTTCTAACCAATTCTTCTCGTATTCGCGTAGTTTGCGTCTTTTGAAAGCCGTGCGTATATACGATTTTTTCGCCGTTTGCAATCGCGGTAACGAGTACGACCGCCGACCCCCGGACGTTTCTTCGTTCTTTTTATTTTCGCACATAGGATCGCGGACGCCGATCGATGTACGTGATATTTATTCTATTGTTATTGCTTGAATGTACACGTATATAATACATATACGTTTGATTCGAAGCCCATTTGTCGATACTATACAATACTGTTTTTTTTATTATTCAATAAATTGAATTATATATTTATATTATTTTTGTTGTTCTCAGTCGCTAAACTTTTACGTCATACTTATGTCTTAAACCACGGGTTGTACTGTATACCATAAAAGCGTTTCTCGACGGTGTTTGTGTCGCACAATACTATATTCATGTACATGGGTGAATTGGTGCAATATATAATATGTAATAATGGACAAATGTAAGTTCCCATACAAAAAAAATTAACTTGTACGTAAGTTCCCACACGAAAAAAAATTATACCAAACACCAAGGCTGGGCAAAGAAAAGTAACTTAACATAATTTAAATTTAAAATTTTCTAATTTTCAAAATAAAAAATTTCAGACACATAATAATGTTTATATAAATTGTTTATAATTTTAACTTTTAATTCGTTGATGCTCAGCCTTGCCAAACACAAACTTCCTTCCCACTTTATTCAGACTTAGGACTGACAACTTAAACATAGTTGGTGTGGTGAAAATTTGTTTTGTTTTTGTATTGCATAAAAAAAGTCCAATTCAATTTTTTATTGAATCTAGTCCGTATAATATGTAATAAAAATTAATAATATAATGTGTATAATATTTGTGTATGTATAAAATAAAAATAATAATAGAAAAAAATCAAATTTTATTTGGTTTATTGTGAAAGTTCAAACTCAAACACTTCACATAGTCATATTGTGTAATTTTTTTTAAGTTATAATCTGATATTTTATTATTTATATAGTTTTGTTTTTCTTCTATTTTTTTACTTATTTTTTGAGGTCTATTTAAATATGATGTTCTTATCTTTGTATATGTATTTCTTTGAAACATTTTTAAAACTTCTATTATTTTGAATATAATATTAGGATGATGATAATAAAAATTTGAATTGAATTCAGAATGAAAACTTTCGCAAGCGTTTGTAGTAAGGCTTGTATCCGAACTAGCACTAGCCCAAATACTAGGGGAGAACGCATCGTAAACGAATGAAATGCATTAAATTTTATCGCCACGTGGGAAAATACATATTGGTATATTTTTGTTAACAAAGTATGACTATATATTGTAAAGTGTCATTAGATTAAACAAAATTTGATTTTTTCTATTATTTAAATTTTAACCACACCAATTTCGTGTAAGTTGTCATTCCTAAATCTCAATAAAGTTTGTGTGTGGTATAATTTTTTTTCGTGAGGGAACTTACATAATATGTACCCGCTTACCTGCTATGTTTCGTGTGGGAACTTACCAAACCCCGTAATGATACATGATAAGTTTTTTGTAGGTATGTATTGATGAGTTATTAATAACATGTTATACATCTTTATAAATCGTAATTTAAATTATAATATCATTGGATGATGTGTAATAAATAAATAAGTGTTTCTTTATTTTAAAATATTTTTATATAATAAATTTAATGGGAGTTTACAAATTGCGCTTAAAATTACCTTTTCATATACCAATTGCGCTCTAAAAATGTTAGGGTTAATTTTAACTTAATTACCGATTTTTTTGCGAGTTAAAAGTAAAAGTCTTCCAATTTGATGAGACGTATAGGCTTTATACAGTTTAGTTAATGAAAATTAAAATAAAATAATATTAATAATAATAAGAGAATAGGTGGTTAAATCATAAAGATATAATAATAATAACACGATTTTGAGTTTAGGGTAATCATGATGTTTGTATTTTACATGTTTTAAGAATAATAATAATTTTTTAAATAATAATTTGAGCATGACAATTAGAAAAATATAATTTGAATACAAGCGCAATTGGTACACTAACTAAAAAATATAAGAGGAGCAATTGGTCCATGCCCAATTTAATGATTTTTGGGGATTATGGGTGGCTGAAGGTGATGCCCCACATTCCATTTGCTCCGCAGTCCACACAGTAATATGATATTTTAATTTTGTGTTAAAAACCTCATTATAATTTTGTCAAACCCGTAGTTTTCTTCAAAATATATCACTAGATCAATTTCATCGTCCACTTTTCAACAATAAAACCATGACGTCCACTCTTCGCCGATTCGCTACCGTTTGACAAGTTTTCTATGCGGCAAAGTTATACGTTCATATTTACGAGGTCTCGGGGACTCGTCGTCGGCGTGTTATATTAACGCTAGACATCAGGATTACCTTATTTAAATAAAGTGCATACAAGTATATAGATATATCGTATATTGATACAAAACAGATAACATATTATTATAATGTATAAAGAATATTATGATGGTTACCGATCGGGTTTGTTGACGTGCAGTGAGCGTAGATGTTCGCTGACGGCGCGGAGTCTTTTCCACTGTCGTGTTTCTATTTGCGTCGCACACTCTCCCGTCTCTCCCCGAGCACGTGAACCACGCTTGGGTTATTATTATAATATACTACGACGAGTGCCGGAAAACCTTAGGTCAGCAGTCGGCTATTCCTTATACTCAGCATATTAGTCGTGCTCTACTTAAGGAGGAATGTACAATGTCAATAATAGACGGCATAAAATCTATACATTTTAAATCGCTAAAGTTTATGGAATTATATAAAGCCGAATATACACCAATGTCGATGATTACAAACGATTTATCGATTTTAAATGTTGGAAAATATTGGAAAATTGGCAAACAAAAATAATAATGACAGCAACAACGATTATTCTGTATAATATACAGTTTATACACCATCATCAGGTTCAATGTTTTTAAACGCCATTGCAATATCAATAGAGACGACTCAATAATAACATAAAATGTATATAATAATAAAAATTCGATTGCTGGTAGATTATAATGTAAGTATTACGTAAATTTGATTTTATAAAAAAAAAAATATGTAGAACAATAATTTAATGGAATAATAAATTAAATGTTAAAAAAAATGAAACATAAATATTGTTGTATAGGTATTAGGTATTCAATACAAACAATACAAACATACTCAATTATATGGAAAAAAAATACGTGCAGATAATTGAAAAAA
The DNA here is from genome assembly GCA_020882235.1 of Schizaphis graminum. Lineage (NCBI taxonomy): Eukaryota > Metazoa > Arthropoda > Insecta > Hemiptera > Aphididae > Schizaphis > Schizaphis graminum. Next base: position 56,233,965 of record CM037032.1, read on the forward strand.
ATCTGAAAATAAATCAACCATGATTAATTATATTTCATAGAAATGAAATATCAACCAATAGAAGAATAAATTTAATATCCAGTATCATAATGGTATTAAATTATTTGATATCAAAAAACCATAATTATGAAATGTATGTTTCCGTTTTCTATTGGACATTTTATAAATAATATATTTTCTTATGCATTTATTTCAAAATCGCACGATTGGTAGTCTGTTGATATTGCCACCACTTTTTCAATTATAGTACTGTCTATAAATTCATTGCATTCACTATAAATTTTGTTAAAGAAAAAATCGAAAAAAACATATCTTGTAATTTTAAAATTACAATATTAAACTATATATACATTTATTTATTGAAATATGAGTATATAATAAATATTGTCATTTTTTTTTTTTAATCATGCAAATTATACGACAATATAAAGATTGAATAAATGACAAAAAATATCTTATAATATAAGTAATAATCCATTCCATATTATTTTATATTTATATTGATCAACTATATTGTATTACTGATTAAAAATAAAATTGAACAGTTATTGAAAATACAATTTGGTTCTTAATCGATTCCATAAAACAAAAATGTTCCGCAATATGCTTGGAAACGATAACCAATAAAGAATCGGTGGTATTTTTTTTACTTTTTTATTACGTGAAAAAGGCTTCAACAACACAGGTTTTTGGCTCTAATTTGATTAAAAAATTAATAAAACGTATTATTAATATACATTACAATAATTTAGTACAAATATTGATACAATATTTACAGTGAATTTCTTAGATTTATATTGTAGAAAAATGTTCTGATTACAACTATGTTCTCATCTTTGAGAGGTTGGTGAAGTGAGGGAGGATTTTTGAATATCTTTCGCGCTTCGGTGTATTCAAGACAGATGATGACAATGTGTGCTCTATTGTTAGAATTACTTTACAAGTACCGCATCTTGGTTCTGGTTTCTTGCTGATGAGGCAAACGTGTGAGAGTGGCCTATTTTAGCTCAAGTAAAGGTTAGGTACTTTGAATCTTCTTTTTGTGCTAGGAGTATTATTTAAGATTTGTATGTACAATTTTACGTTTCTTAATTTATTAGATAGAGGTAGAATTTCCCAGAAACTCTGCCTCGATGGTATTATATCATTGTAATGTAATACCATGCGATTTAATTGTTCACATATACGATAATGTCTTTTTCACACTGAATGTATAAATCGTTATACGTTTACGAATAATATAACAACTTAAATACAGATATTAAATCAATGATAATTTATTGACAAAAATATGTGAATGTCTTTTACGTAGAAAATAATTAATAATAAATCAAAACAATAAATACATTTATACATTTATACCTAAACTATTAAATAAAATCATTTAATACTTGTTAATAATATAATAATACAAGATAAATATTGTGTGTATTATATCAATGGTTACGTTAAAATCTACAGCATTTCCATTTCTTGATTCCGTTTCAAAAACTCCTCTTATATTATTTTTACTCTCCCATTCGTCGTCATTTTCCCAACAATATCTCTTCTTCGCTCCGACATAAGACAAAGACTGCGGCGTGCGCGAACCTACCCCTATACTTATGCCTTTTTCATCTAGTATTATAGCACATTGATACAATCCTACAGTGGTTGGTTAGTTAATGATTTGTAAATCTAGATATGATTTTTCTAAAGTCATACTATTTAATTTCAATCCTTAAGCAATCCTTAAGTAGAGAGGAATTAACTAATGACTGAGGAAATTCATTGTTTATCTTTAGATTAATATAAGTAAACATTGAACGAAAACGATATATTCATATACTATACATTTCTCCTTTTAGTTTCTTCACTTTTTAAGAAACAAATATAATAAGACAAAAATGTGTCAATAGTATTGATTAAAAAACATTTTCAATCGATTATGGTATACAACTTTCAAAGTAGTAATTTCACCAACTAGAAAATAATAAGTTAACAAGCAAATACAACAACAAAAAATACGTAACATTAAAATCAAAAATTGTATAATACCCTGTTTACACCACTTATTTTAGGCATCAAGAATAAAATAAAATTGGAATAAAATAATAAAACATTTAAAATCTAATTTAAGTTATCATTATCATGTAAAAACAAGCCAATGGTCACGTTACCGAGGCTTTTTATAATTAAAAAAAAAATAAATAAAAATATAAAACATTTATAATTTTGTAAATAAAATAAAAATATTCAATATTGTTTTTAAATAATTTCACGAGAAATAATAGGTAAAAATTTCAAGATTGTATTAAGATTAAGAACTGAGTTTCAACAAAAATAATAATAACAATAAATAAAATATTTAAAAAAAAATCAATGTTTTAAATAAAATAATAAAAATGTGTTGTCTTGTGGATAATATAGGTACATCAATAATTATAATTTAAACCTATTATTGTAAAACGGATAACAACAAAATAGTGCATATTGTATGGCAAGTGTTTAGATATTTCTCTCATATATTTAATCCATTTTGATAAATTATATGTTCCTATATAATTTAATATATCTATGTCTATATAGCGTATATTGAATTTAATTTAATGATCTTATCGGTGTTCAAACAATCTAGGTAAAATAAAACGAAAACAATGCAATATTAACCCGGGTCAATGTATATTTCAATACTAAAAAAATTGTTTATTTTTCAATTTTATAAATTAACAATATATATATTATACACTATACAGTTGTGTTTTGTTATAAATAAATTTTCAATCCAATTACATCACAGTTCATAATATACATGTTTACATAAAAATACATAATTGTCAATATTTTATTTTTAATATTATACATACAATTCTAGTCAATTCAAAAACTTCAACTTACACAAGTCTAATCTATAAGTTAAATAATCCATATAGAAAATAATTTTGATCACCTTTATTTTAAACTAATACACATTTGTATCAATGTTTATGCGATAAGGCAAAATATAATATTACAATATAGGTAGTACATAAAAAACATATTACATTAAATTTAACTTATAAAATAATTGGAATTAAAATAATGAGATATCAAATTCATAATATGTGAATGTCATACGTTACTTGTTTAATAAATTATATAATATAATATGCAGTCACTTTTATAATCGAAATAATAAGGGACATGTGACTTTGTGAGTATCATTGCTTATAAAATTGTCAAGAAAATATTACAATTCATGATGAATTTTAATTTTTAATTTGTATGAGTGTTTAAACATAATAAAGCTATTAATTTAAACCAATTCAAAATAAAAAGTAAGCAAAAGTAAAATGCTATATTATTTTAATATAACGTAAATCGTATTAAAAACCTAACTTTGTGATTAAAAAATATATATATATATAACTAGGTACCTATATTAACATATTACTACACAACATTTTTTGCTATTAGTTATTTGTATAAAACTATCTATTTCTGTATAACCCACCAATCTTTTTTTAATTTTCTTAATACAATTAGTACCAGTACTAATAATATGGTATACAAAACAGTCAATGAAGTTCCTATTATGATTGATGGATGATCTATTGACCACCCTTTTAATACTATGTTGTTCATTGTATTTCCTACTAGCCTTATAGGAAGTAACATCGAAAATTGTCTTAATAATTGGGGCTGTCCTTCCAAAGGCCATATTGCACCTAAAAATAATATAACAAAATTTTTTTTTAATCACTATAAAAATATTAAACATTAGTGTCATTACTTATAGGTATAAATTAAGCTTTATTAATTTACCTAAGAAATTACGAGTACATACGTGTTTAAAGTTTAAATTTCTAAAATCATAAATTATATGTTTTTATTTATAATTTATATAATATTGTATTATATATCTAACTGATATAGTATATCAGAATGATAAACAAGATTAGCTTAGTTGGTATATGTATCGTATCAGTTCTTTTATTAATATAATATGATAATATGTCATTGAATTTTCCTGAATAATTAATTAACAACAATAATTTATTTTACATGAATAGTTTTTTTACCTGACAATATAAACTGAGTCATAGATGACCCAGTTATAATGTACACACCGCCTAATTTTGTAGTTGATATAACAGCAGTAAATAAACCTAAAACAAAAATATTATAATTTTTTATATTATTTGCGTTACAGTTAACTATACTATGGATTAAATTACATTATAAAAATACAATAATTAACTTCACTAATTTATTGTAGTAGATAATAATATAATATAATTAAAACATAAAATGTACCTATCATTAAATAATTAATACTTACCAAATAAGAAACCTATCCATCCCAATAGTAATAATAATAGCACATAGATGAACAGCCCATTGGTAATCTTTATTGGATTAAAAAATATAGCATATGAAATGAAACAGGAAGCACTCACTTGTAACAAAAGTAACAGTGTTGTGATAAAAAACATAGAAATTAACAATTCCAATATTTTGACACCTGCAACAAATACAGCGCTATCGTTTATATTTAAATATATATGTGGGTATTTTACTGTTGGTGTAAAATAATTTATGTTTAAATACCTACATACATGGATCGGCTAAGGAGTCCGTCCATTTTTTCTGACATCATTATGCTTACCGCAAATACACTTGGGAAATAAAATGCTACCCTAAAAATAAACAAATAATTAATTCAAAAAAATTATTCATTAATCCGCGTTTTGTATAATATTTTTTTTATTACAAAGTATAAAATGGACGTTAAACTACATGTGTGTAATAAATAAGTTCATCAAATCTTTATTCATATCTACAATCCAATTAATATACCTACCTACTCATAACTATAACATACAATTACGAGTAGTTTTACATTTATTAATGAGCGAATTGTACATTGTACAAAAAATGTATTAGAACATGAACTAAGTACATTACATTTCTAACAATAATCATGGATACCCTGCTGTACGGCCTATTGAATAGAACTTATACTTACCATTCGTTTAATTATACCTGCATTTTCAAAACATATCTTAATTATTATTTATTTAATTACCAACTTTATATTTTGTATATATAACTTAATGGATATTGTAAAGTAAGTATAAAATAAAATAATTACATGGCTATAAAAAGAGAAATGACACCATTGGCAAATGACTTAACTTCTTTTCCAAATAAAGTATTGAACTCCTACAAACAACAAAAATTAATCAACTTTATTAAACATAAAACTTAACAACATACCTACCTAATTTATGCACATGTGTAACAATATAATTTTCCTCGTAAAATATTTAATTTATATTGTTTGGTCTATTAAAAACTATGATTCGTGTTGAATATAATTTTAAACAATAGGTACAAATAATAGTTGTATAATATGCATATTTGTTTATGTTAATTAAACCTTAAACTCTTATTTTAATTCATAGGTATTAGTTTTAACTTGTAATTTAAAAATAACACTAATACAGCACTAATAGATTGAATAGGTACGTATAAATTAAAATTAACTACATTAACTCATAAGTGTACCTACTGTACCTAATATACTAGATAGATTTATGATTCTACACAATATAAATTTGTGATTTTGCCGATTGATTTTAAAAAATAATTCTAGACATCGAAAGGTTTTACCTCAAATTCAAGCATATCTGAATAGTCTACGGCAGCGGTTCTCAAACTTTTTTTATGTACCTACTACTTAAGTAGTTAAGTATATTATCAATCAGTCACGTACCACTAATGTTTAAAAAAAAAACGATCCAAATTCCAAATTATACAATTAAATACATTTTTTTTAAATAATAAGGCAGTATAAAATACTACAACTACAGTATAATTATTATTTATTTATTATTTTTTTTTTTAAATAAAATATGAATTAAATAATTGAATGGGTTTGTTATCTTTTGTTATCCAAAAATGGCCCTGCGCGTACCACAGTTTGAGAACCACTAATCTACAATCTACATTTTATCTGGACTTGATATTGGGAGCAATTAAATAGACATCAATTGAACATACCCATCTCTGAATTCGGATGGTGGTAAAAAAGCTGACTCATAAAAATATCTTAACCATTAACCAACTTCTGAGTTTTCTTCTTAGTTCTTTGTATTTACTAGTTTACACAGTTTAACTGAACATCTAAGCAAGCTTTCTAGTAATTATTTAGAAGTAAAATTAACTAAAAAAAAAAGAAATTGTCCCAAACGGGTTGCATATTTATTAATGATCCAAATGTGCCTCACCCTAATAAGTATATTGCAATCGTATTTTTGTGTACAAGTTATAAGTAAATATTTTTAAATTGTAATCCGTGTGAGTTTATATTAATTAAAATTTTTAATTTTCACCGATATTTTACTATTTTTTTATTATATTTATTTTATTTTGAAAACAAATAATCATTACTATGTCATATATCATATATTTATCACATTTTTTATATAATTTATTTTAATTATTTGTTTTATTAAGTTTATATATATATATTCAATAATCATACCAAGGGTACACTGACTGATGTTGGATTATTAGAGCAGCTATTTAATGCTTCCTTTATTATATGACTTATTGATTGTAACACATCTATTGTAATTTGATTTTTAAATAAAATATCTGAAATTATTTATACATTAAAGAAACAATACAATTATGTTTAAAATCTTACCTGCTAACCATTTTAACTATACTTACTTTCGTTCGTTAAATGAACAAAAATTCTAGATTCTAAATCGAAGTATTGACGGTCATTAATATATCGTGTAAAACCACTAGTATAGTTTTCAGGAAAATATAGGAATGCAATATGCTCTTCGTGATCTATACTAGTTTCAGCAGCTTCACGATCTTGTACTTCGGTCTATAATATGAATTAAAACTAAAATCAGTTGAAATTATGACACAAGCTAGTCAATCTCCTCTTACTCAATAGGTACTCTGTACCCCAGAAATTCTTCTACTCACTAATTTATAACTATGTGATGAGAGATAGTCCATAATAATACAGCTCATTTTTTGATTGTTATTTTCGTCTAAAATACATCCATTAACATTTGAATATTGACAATCTAAAATATTAATCTCGTCGTTTTTATAAGCTATTGACATATCTTTAAACGGTACTCCAATCCCATAACAAAAATTAAATGTTTGCAATATAGGTAGTAAGATCACAGTGAATAACAACCTACACCATACAATATTAATTAATAAACTATTATATCATTAGAATATATAATATCAAAGTTCAACTTACATATAATCGCGAGAGCATACACGATAATTTTTTTTTATCAAGGCTTTAATTCTATATAAATCGACGTTGTTTTCCATTTTCATTATTTTTTTTGATTGATTTTTTTCTTTTACTTGAATAGTGTTGCTGTAGTCATTCTAAACAGACAAACGTATGGAGATAACCGGTGCAACTTCGAGGCAGTCTTATAATTAATTGTATCTCGAAAGCAGTTATAAAAAACTTCACGAAAAATACACGCTTATTGAAAATAAATATTACAACGCATATAATATTATAATAATATGATATTATTGTCTTATGCCCAATTTTTGGATTTTTTTTTTAATTTTTTGAGCTTTATTGTATTTTGAAACATATATGTTTATTGCATTAATCAAACTTTTTACGGACTGTTAAAGAATTGTGTGCCTTAAATGGTCTTCTATATATTTAATATTTATGAAAAGATATGTTTCCTGCAGGTTCTTACGCAACGTAATATATTAATAGTGAAAAAAATGTCGTTGTATTTGATCCTGACCCAAGTATTATACAAAGATATCATGTACAACTCGGTATCTTTTACATACAGTAGTATATAGAATGTTTGACCTTCATTTCAATGGTTCGTGGTCATCAGAACGATAGTGAAGCGTGCATTTTGTGACGCAGCGATATAATATGTGAAATCATTTCTATACAAATACGAATAATTTTGTTAACAGTGAAAATTACAGTATTTATATGGAAATCATTTTATTATACATTTTTTTTTATAACCATATAGCAAAATAGAGAAAAAATATTGAACGAAAGTCTCTATAACAGTGATTTAAGCTGTAGGATTGAAAAATAAAGGTGTTTAGATGAAACTAGTTGTATTTCTTTAAAGCCTTACAATTTTTTTTTGTACATGAATTATATTATTTGTTTAACTAAGGTAGTTATAATAGCTCAATGCACATTTTATCAATAGATTTGGATATTAATTTATTATTATATTTAAACAATATTAGATATTAAAGAAAATTGTCAATCGATGATAGAAGTTTTCAAATTATATGTATGATGAATGTGAAGATAATATATAATTTTATCAAAAAACACAGTATTAAGAACATGAACTGTCTTATAACTACGCAATACGCATACATAAATAATAAAGTTATATTTAAATATGTCAAGGTACAATACTTTAATAATTGTTCTTTGATTACAGCAAATCGTTAAAAAAGCTGATTCCAATGTATCTGTACCATATTTGACGAGGATATCTTGAGGTGGTCCTTCTTCAATTATTAATTCATTTCTCATTAAGCCGACCTAAGCACAAATTTTATTTCAATTCGTTATATAAAAACCATATAACAATATAGTTAATATATTTTGGGTTGAAAAAGAGGATCAGTATTCATTAATTGGTTTTACTATATTTTCCTATTGTCAGAAAAATTATTTCAAATGCCAGTGTATGCATTTTGAGTTACAAAAACCTATAAATTGAATACTTTTCTAAATCAAAATGCGTTTATACAAGTAAGTAAATGTTCTTAACAATATACATATTATGAATTATGTTAAATTTCATAAATATTTGATACATATTTGTGATTTATTCAAATGTAATGAACTTATAATAATACGCGAAACGTATATAACATAAGTTATACAGATTATGTGAATGAAATAAGTTTTTAACTATTTATTAATCGTTAGATGATAAGTGTTTATAATACTATATTAAAAGTATATTGACTTACGCAATCTGATTTATTTGCTTCTTCGATATAATGAGTAGTTATTATGATTGTTTTTTTATGTTTTTTGGCCATTTTGGTAAACTCTGCCCAAATTCTATATTATTTTTTATATTATTAAAAATGTAATTAAGTTTAATAATAATAATTTATGTTACCCTTGTCTCAGCAAAGGGTCAACTCCGACTGTGGGTTCGTCCAAAATCAGAACTTTGGGGTCATGTAATAAGCTAATAGCTAAAGATACTCTTCTGTTTTGGCCACCACTAATATAAATAAAAAATAAATTATGACTATTAAAATAATTATTTAAAAAATGTAATTAATACTAATTCTTAATAATAAAAATTCTTAATACACAGCCTAAATAATAATATTAAAATATTGTTAGTAACTTTATTATTTATTATAAGTATTCAAAACCAAGATTCCCTGGATTCATGGTCCTATCAAATTCTAAACCGGTCGGGTACGAGGACGGTTACCAATCCATAAACTACACTCAATCAATTTTGTCTAACACAATAATAATCTAATTTATAAGTTATAGAGAGTTATTTTAATTTTAATTTTTAGTATAATAATACAATTGTAATCTTCGAAGTATTTGACCATCGTTCTTACTGGCTAATCAATTAAGCATTACTTAGATATATTTTTATTTTATTGTTAAATGGAAATATGAAATATCAATAAATATTGTTTACATTAATGTTGCATAACGATATTTTTTAAATTATCAACATCAATTTATTTATATCGACATTGTATCACGATATCAAATAACAAACAATATCGACATTCGACATCGACTTATAATACTCGTATATCGATATAATTTATAAAGCTAAAAACAAAACAATACTACTTAAATAATATATTAACGCATTTCTTTTAAAATTGTAGATACTAAAAATAAGTTTTCCTATCATATTTTTTTATCATATTATTATAAACAATAAAAATCAAATATTTAATTAAAACTATAGACGGCAAATTGGAACTAGGCATTTTTTTATCGTTAGTGTTTATCATTGTTTACTATTGATTAACTGTCAAAACTTAAATAAATAGAAAATAGAAACTGTAATAAAATTGATATCGAAAATCGATGGACTCACGATATCGGTAAAATTGGATTAATATCGAAATACGATAAACTGTTTTTACAATATAATCATACTATACAGTCTTCATAGTACCTATATTTTATTATTTTTTCTAATAGAAGATATTTTACCTCATTTCATTAATGTAACTATTCAAATCTGGTAGCTGTAGAAATACGTTAATTTCATCTACTTTGTTCTTAATTTTTGTCTTGCTCATTCTATAAAGTGATCCATAATATTCGAAAGTTTCTTTTATGGTCAGAGTGTCTTCCAGACATATATCCTTCAAAATATAAAAGTTTTGATAAATCAGTTGTATATTAAAATTATTTTTAATAATATTTACTTGAGGCATATATCCAACGTCTTCTAATTTTTCTACTTGTAAGTCAATACATCCAGAATCCAGTGGCAGTGATCCCAAAATGCATTGAAGAAGTGTCGATTTACCGCAGCCGCTTGGTCCTAAAAGACCATAACTGTAAAAATAAAAATATCTATATAAAATACTATAGTTTTATGGCTTATAACTGTCTAAGAGTAGTATATAAGCAAATCATATTGTCTATTGAAAATCAATAAATTACGATTATGACTAACGCAGATAAAATATAACTGTAATATATTATATAATATTCAATACAATTAATCCTCTGTAATTGGTGTAAAAAATAGTATGCACTTACATCTGCTTATTCAATATTTAATTTTCCATATAAATAATATAAAATAATGTTATTTATAGATTTTTATTTTTTTTTTTCAGCACCAACTACAAATTTATTAGCTTATTTGTGTATGGAATGATATTTACATTGAACTTACATTAAATTAAGTTATAAATTTCAATTATTAATTGTATTTGTAGTATTAAGTGTTAAAAAAGCAGGTAAGTGGGTATCGCTCTGCTGTATATTAGGGGGTGGGGTGGACCTCGGACTATGGTAGGTTAAATTTGAATGCAATGATATGTATCATTGTATACGAAAAACGATTCTGAACGAAGATGATTTGTCAGTTTAGGATATATTATATTTAAATATTGTCATATTTCTATTTTGAAACAAATAGTATAGTTTTTATATGTTACTATGGTTACTTTATAGTATCTGTTTATTAATAAAAAAAGTATTAGGCAACATACGCATAATGAGAGTATGAAATATAATTTAAATTTTGAAATATTTCGTATAAATTCGAACTTTAAGCACTTATAAAAAAAATTGTGACTAACAATTTCGGATTTTTTTTTATCACTTTAAGAACAACTTATAAGAAACCTTGTATTAAATTTTCAAGATTTTCTGGCCACCCAAAAATTTTTTATCGGCATTTGAAGAAAAAAAAACTTAGAAAAGTCGAAAATTTCAATTGTCTATTAGTAGCTTAAAAATGGTCAAAATATTTTGAAAATTTAACTGTAAAAAGATAACCATAATATAAACATTTGGTGAAAATTTCAAGTATTTACAATGATTGGTTTTTGAGTTACAGCAAAATCAAAAAATCGATTTTGTCGAAAAGTGGTTTTTCCGTAAAATTGCCATTTTTCTGTCATTTTTTTTTTGTTTTTCTCGATTTTTTTGAAAACTATTTGAAAATTTTAATTTTGACCCCCCTAAAGTACCAACTAGATTCAATTTCCTATTCAAAGAGGGGCTGAAGTCAAAAATCGGAGCATTATTACTGCTCCAAATGTTGTCGTCAGACACAAAAAAAAAAAAAAAAAAAAAAAACACACATCATAGTAAAAGCAATACATTCATCACTTCGTTCAGAATCTAAAATGTTAAAACATACCATTACAATAGAAGGTCACTTTAATCATATTCATCATTACATTTCATGAATGGTAAAAATCTTTAATATTATATAGATTATTTTAATGAATAACTTTAAACATAAAAAATATGTTGCATGACAATCACTACAATTTATTAGCCTTCAATTTGTTGATTTGGAGTTACCGCGTGAAATTATCCAATAGATAAGAAAAAGTATTTAGAGAAAGTTTAAAAAAAACATCATTGTAAATTCAATAAAGGTACGTTCCTTATTACGTTTAGTACCTACCTTCATAACTACCTAATATTGTATAATAATAATATAATATTATTATACTATAGTAATTGTTGAAGTGTTAGGAATGCGATACAAGCCACACTCCATAGTAGTAGGTACCTATTAGGATAGTACCTACGTGAATCATATGCATATTTTTAATTCAGTATTGTATTGGTATATACTATATAGTTAAGTAAATCTGTTGTTTTTATTTAAATGTTTAGTACTACCGATAAAATCGACTATACGAGATTAGTTTTGTTTGTTGTTACTTATTTTATTTTATTTTATCGAGCTGATATTAAAACTGAATATTTATATTGTTATTAGCCCTTAAATATTTTCCCTTTTAAACAAACATTTAAATTAAATTTTTATTTAAGAAGAACTATAAACATTTACTGTAGAAACATACTACCAATACAAATACTTAAGATTAACATGAAAATAAGATAGTATATATTTAAGATCACTTCGATAATATTTCAGTAAATAATTTACTATAATTTATATTTAAATAGTGGACCCAAAATTTAATAAATCCCTAATAATTAGTTATAAAAATGTTAATTATGTATCTATTCAACTATAGTGTTTAAAGCATAAGATCACATTTATAATCAATATCTATTTTATTAAAATTCATTAAAAATAAAAATGTATTATTCGTTAGGTATTGAAATATATTAGTTACATATTTCTATTTGTATAATTATTAATTATGATAGTAAAAATGCTTTAACAAGTAAATAATCACAATCTGGACTTAGACATCCAATGATAATACTTCACTGTCTTGATTTAAAGACAATCGTCAAAACAATACATATTTATACATTTTTAATAATACATATAATGTTCTCAAAATTATATATTACAGAAACATATACTATATAATTAATATATTTATTTGTATCTATGGATATGAAATACATCGGCTAAACTAAAAATAATTGTCAAAAAAATAAATTTCTTAATAAAATTTATTATACCATTTATATTTATATTTACATTTCATACGCTTATAAAACTGATTATTAACAGTCATCATATTATTAGCAACAATATTTTTAATTTTTAATCTTATTATTTATTTGATTCTATTTTTAAATTAAAAAAAATTTGTTTTAATTATTATAAAAATGAAATAACTTACATTGAACCAGATTTCACAGTCATGTTTAAACCATTAAATATATTATTTTGCCCATATTTTTTAAAGGCATTTGTCACTTTTATCACGTATTTAATATTTCCTTCCTTCATATTCTGTTCCATTTTATCGATACTAATTCCTATTGAATATTAATAAAATTATTGTTTTTTACTAGCTAATATTCGTTAACATGTTCACTATATACAACCACTAACAATTTAAATAACGAATTACGGTTTGAGAAACATATACTAATATTAGTAACTACGAACTATTAAAAAACATAAACCATTTTTGAAATATGAACAGTTCAAATATTAACGAATTGCTTTAGCAAGAGTAAACACGTTTTTAAGAATACGTAGCACACATTGAAAAAAATAGAAAGAGTATATTTGTTTAATCGTGATTTGAGTGACAGTGTCTGGAGTAGGTTTCTTGATGTCCTTGATTGCTTACCTTTGAGCCATTGTGATGGCCAATGAGTGGGAGTTGGGTTAATACCCAATAATATTTTTTCAATTTTTTCTAGGGCCGAAATATTTGTGCTTATAATTTTTTATATCGTGTATGGACCCGTTGTGCTCCATTAATTTCTACTTAATGTAAATGACATCCCTGTTAGTTTTTATTTAATAAATATATTTATTTTATAACATTAAAGTTGAATTATAAACCAAGGCCTCATTATTTGAATAAAATAATGATTATGAGATTCATACCTACGTGATTTGTCTACATATGACAATGTTTATAATTCAAGTAACCATATAGAAAATAATGAATTGCGGCGAAAACAACAATTTTAATATTTTCGATGTTCACATCTACTATACGTTGTTCTTAGATTATTTTTTTTTATTATCACCCATTACTATAAAATTTAAATATTTATGGAAAAAAAAATTAAACAAATGACCAAAAAGAAATTTTTGTACACTCGCACGTGTTTTTAAAACATGATGTCCTGGATAATTCTTTTGGCGACACTTATTAATTTATTATATACCAATATACCTATGTCAATTATTTGATTTTTTTGATAAAATTCGCATAATAGTTCAATTAATTACAGTTATTAATGTTACTAAATACATAGTTGGAATAATAATTATCTAGAATCAATTATAGTATTATTATTTATTAGTACTTACTACGTATTTAAAATTTAATAGTTGGTATCCATCTGTGTCTATAAAATATCTAATAATATAATATCTAATGAAAACTATAATCTTAATTATTCTTCCTCGCCTATTGGTCGTTGATTTTTCGTCTATACTTCCTTATTATTATTAAAATATGTTTATTAATTATTATAAGTGATCGAAATCATAATTTTATAATTTTATTACAATTTATAATTTATGATACAATTTGAAGATAAATTATAAATGCCAACAGTATAAAAATAAACAATGCAAAAGCAATTTATTTTGTTCTCGTTCTTTTATTGTTCTGATTACTAATAATGAGATTATTAAATAGTTGTGGTGCTTGTTAAAAATAAATCTTATTTAGAGGCCTTTAAGTTTTAAACACGCTAACTAAAAATGATATTACTAATACAATGCTATTGAGTAACTTTAATAAGTCCTTCAATATCTACTAGTATTGTGGATTTGTAAATTTATTTTGTTGGTCTCATTACAATTGTGTACGATTGAATACAATTCTTTTCCACATAATTATTGATCAATTATGAATAACAACAATCATAATTACATAAAAAATCTAAAGTAATGTATCATTATTTTGTACAATATGAAGGCTTAACATAATGTTATACACAAGCCATAAAGCAACAATTTAAAATATTATTGACTACCTTCTGTTTTCTATAAGCGCGGTGTACTTGTTCAATTATTTGCTTAAAATGTATCGAATTATTTTGTTAATTACAAACTAATTTTAGGCAAACACGAAAATGGTAATCTTGTAGAAGTAATATTCATAAAATATCAATAATATAGTTCTATCAGAATTTTATAACTGATACATGTATATTTAATAATAAATATACGCAGTTTATTCAAAATCAAATTACACAAAAACAATTCGAGAACTTTTAAATTGACGAAGGACATGGATTGATGTAACGAGTTTAAGATGGAGTTCAGTTGACGGCGATAGGTTTTTCAAAATGTGTTTAAAAAATGCCCATCTCGTCTTTATATAATTAATTCAAAAAGTTAGTTATAATTTATTTACACAAGTTGAATAAAATCAATACACGATATTATTTATTTACCAGCCATGCATCTTTTTTAACGTGGGTTAAGTATAATAATAGAATTACATGTAAGAAAACATAACCAATTATGATCGCTATTCCCACTAAAACAGTCGGGTGAGTAAATGTCCATCCTCTTAAAACGATATTATTTAATATTCTACTAATGTAGCACAATGGGAGATGTTCAGATATGATTTTCATGAATGGCATTTGAGCTTCGATTGGCCACATAATACCTAGAAAAATAAAATAAAAAAAATTTAATAAAAATCCAATTGTTAAATATTTGTTACATACAAATATACATACATGGACTTAACAAATATCACAATATAAACGTACCTGATAAATAAATCTGCATCATATTCCAACCAATAACCATATTCATGGCTTCGGAACTTGATTTTGATAACCCAACAATTAACAAACCTATAATTACGTATACTTATAGCACAAAATGATTTTAAAATAATAATTTCTTAGGAAATTAACAACCAAACAATTTCAATTTCAATTTATTTTGATTATACTAAACAGATTCACACATTCTAATTTTATTTATATTTGATTTATAAAATACTACCAACTTTGCCTCTAGCATAATATATTAAAAAGAAAAAAATTAAATAAGTGAACAAGAACATATATTAAGGACAAAAATATAATCTAATACTAATAACTAGGTATATTGTAAGTCAAAACTAAAATAAACAAAATTGGTATAGTTAAGATAGTATATGAAATAAAATGTGAAATAGTTATAAATACTAACTAGTGAATAAAAAAATACATACCGTATAGTAAACCTAACCATCCCGTTAAAAAAACTATAAATACGAATACAAACAGTCCGTTAGTAATTTCGATAGGATTTAGGAAAACAACGTACGTTATAAACATAACAGAAATAGTTTGAATTATGTGTATTACAGTTTGAATACACGTTATTGAAATTACAACTTCTAGTATTGTAATTCCTATAAGCAAACAATTCATCAACATTTATCATGACAATTTATTATTAAAATAATATTGTTTACCAGCTGTCATTGACCGATCAAGAAATCCCTCCATTTTCTCTGTTAACATAAATCCTGTAGATATTACGCTTGAGAAATAAAATCCTATCCTAAAAATACAAATGTACAGTTTTATAATTATATCATATTTAATCAATAATAAATGTGAATAATTATTATTCTGTTTAATAGTATATTATAATAAAAAATTAAGAAAGTTTATTCTGAAATGTACTAACATAATATTACGCTTTATGTATTGTGCAATGTATGACATACTATGTTTATTATACTCAGTTGTGTTCCCATTAATTTTTTTAAGAGTACACTATATCATCAAATATAAACATTTAATACAATAAGAATATTTTTCTTATAATCTAGTCGGTAAAAAGCGTGTCAATAATATGGAAAAAATTGAGATTGAAAGCATACGCAGTATACCCATAATATTGAAAAAAAATCTTGAGAGTATACGGCGTATATGTAGTATACCCTATGGAAACACCCCCTGATTATATTTTAGAGTTTAGATTAATGAAAATAACATAAAAACCTATATAGGTGTAAAAAATATATATATAAAAAGATATACAAAATATATAATTTATTACATTTATTTACTGGACAAATTTAAAAGCTTTTTCCTTATAGATAATTTATAAATTAGTTAAACCGCATATTTAAACAACAAATTGAGAAACCTAATGTTATGAAATGTTTCTTAGGCATTTAAACAGTTTTTATAAATTGTAAGAGATCACAAATACCTCTTGTTTAGAAATCATACAAACGATAGAATTCTAATTAGAATAAAGTTATAGTGGGCAGCTACTTGAGAATATGTCACAACTTCTCAAGTTTAAGTATAATAATATACTACCATTAATAATTTGATACAAATATATAAAAAGCGGGTAAGTGGGTATCGCTCTGCTGTATATTAGGGGGTGGGGTGGACCTCAGACTATGGAAGGTTAAATTTGAATGCAATGATAGGTATCATTGTATACGAAAAACGATTCTGAACGAAGATGATTTGTCAGTTGAGGATATATTATATTTAAATATTGTCAAATATTCTATTTTGAAACAAATAGTATAGTTTTTATATGTTACTATGGTTACTATGGCCAACATTCGCATTATGAGCGTATGAAATTTAATTTAAATTTTGACATATTTCGTATAAATTCGAACTTTAAACACTTATAAAAAAAAATTGTGACTAACGATTTCGGATTTTTTTTTATCACTTTAAGAACAACTTATAAGAAACCTTGTATTAAATTTTCAAGATTTTCTGGCCACCCAAACAATTTTTATCGGCATTTGAAGAAAAAAAAACTTAGAAAAGTCGAAAATTTCAATTGTCTATTAGTAGCTTAAAAATGGTCAAAATATTTTGAAAATTTAACTGTAAAGAGATAACCATAATATAAACATTTGGTGAAAATTTCAAGTATTTACAATAATTCGTTTTTGAGTTACAGCAAAATCAAAAAATCGATTTTGTCGAAAAGTGGTTTTTCCGTAAAATTTCCATTTTTCTGTCATTTTTTTTTTGTTTTTCTCAATTTTTTTGAAAACTATTAGAAAATTTTACTTTTGACCCCCCTAAAGTACCAACTAGATTCAATTCCCTATTCAAAGAGGGGCTGAAGTCAAAAATCGGAGCATTATTACTTTTCCAAATGTTGTGGTCAGACACAAAAAAAAAAAAAAAAAAAAAAAAAAAAAAAAAAAAAAAAAAAACACACATCATAGTAAAAGCAATACATTCATCACTTCGTTCAGAATCTAAAATAATAAAATACGTTAGTCCAATATAGACAATAATATAGTTATTAGTTACATAACATGACGTATTATACCTATTGGTCGAGGTATATAACATTATTATTACTGAGACTTTTAAATCTTGTAAAACCAGTTTCATTGTTAAATGAGGTTAAAACTTGAATAATTTGCAGGCATATACATATCATATTATGTATGTAAAGTGACCTACAGACTACAGTAGTACAGCTACAGATAAATCACCAAAAATTTGTTGTTTCGTGAACAATCAGAAATAGAAACAATACTCTGAATTTAGGTACCTACATTTCATTGAGAGCTTTGGAAACTAATAGTTATTAATACGATCTAAAGCAACTTTAAAAATATGACCGGGGTAAATAGTTTGTTAGAGTGACGGCATTTATCAAATAATAAAATTATAGTGACAAGTTAATTTTATATAACACGTTTAGAGAATACCAAATTATATATAACTAAACAAATTTAGGTACCTACCTAAATATAAGTATTCGCATTATAATTTACGTTTTATTATTTCAGTCAATCAAAGGTTAACGGTGTGATTTATTATGTAAGTACGTCAGTACGTGCATTATTACAGAGTAAGCAGCATGATTCAATTATATACCATTACAAATAAATGTACAATACAAATATGATCTAATCTGAGTGTTTAACGACTGTATTTGTATTATACTTACATCGAAACAAACATTGTAGCTATACTATGAATAAATGTTTCAACTTTGTTTCCCACTAAATATGTAGTTCTCTATAATAAAATCAAAAAAAAAAAAAAAATCAATTGGTTTATTTTTCAATATCATCAATATTTTAACAACTTCACAAAATATTTGTCATATTAATGCGTATTTGACTTAGTTTTAAAATGTTATTGCTATGAATTAGGCGATAAATTTTCATCGATTTGATTTTAAGTTAATTTTTACAAAATATTTTTTTCTGTTATAGACTCAAGGTTAAAATATGCTAATATAATGTTTTTCTAATATATTATAAGAATTTAAAATCTTAAGATGTTATATAATATGCATACCTAATTCAATAAGTAACAACATTTTTACATAATTTAATTAAAATTCAAAATGGTAGTAATATTTCATTTTTATAACATATTATATAAAATTAATGGTACAGTAAAATATAAAAATTCCAATATAATACTACTCTGTTATTTAAAAAAATATATTGCTATACTTACAAAAGGATGCTTAACAAACTTTTCTTTACATGCACGTGTGCTATTTATAATAACATCTTCAACGACATTAAATAGATTTCGAATGATTTGACTTTTTACCAAAACATCTAAAAATATAAATATTATTATGTAGGTAATTCTTAACTATTAAGAATTTAAAATTTTTAAAAACATCTTTTCAAATTATAGAGTCCTAAAAAATATTTTTAATATGAGTTACGTTATTTATAATAATATAATTATTTATGACAGTTTTTTTCGAACATAACTAAGAAACCATTTAAAAGTGAAAAATATTAAAATACATAATATATATCAGCTTTATTCACATTCACTAAAAATATCATCGGTGTGCAATACTAACTTCCAATATCAATATTTGCATAGGCTGCAGTATTTTCTGAATATTCATTGGTAGAAAACC
The DNA here is from genome assembly GCA_020882235.1 of Schizaphis graminum. Lineage (NCBI taxonomy): Eukaryota > Metazoa > Arthropoda > Insecta > Hemiptera > Aphididae > Schizaphis > Schizaphis graminum. The sequence continues at coordinate 56,254,001 of CM037032.1, forward strand.
ATGAACCAAGAACATATTGTTGAAGTCCTATACTGAAATTCTGAGGAATCTGAATGAATGCTACTGATTTAGCTTTTTCCACTAAAATATCACCTTCTTCCCGATTTTTAACGGGGATCTAAATAATACAATTTTGCATAATATGTTATTAAATGTATTAAAACACTCTAATATTAATTATTAATATTACTAAATTGTATTCTAGAGTTTGTAAACCGCTTAGGACCGCACAGCTAAGAGTGACATTGGTAATATCTTCAAAAATACATTGATTAACTACAGTGGTCTGACAATCAGCGATTTCTTTATTTTGAATAGCTATGTTAACATTTTTAATATTACCACCAATGGCTAAATTAAAAATAATAGCTGCCATCATTGGAAATAAGATCATAAAAAATATAAACCTGTTATGAAAAAATTGTTTTAATTTTAAATTATTATTGTGGCTCAAGCATAACAATTACGTGAAATCCCTTAAACAAATAGCAACATTTTTCTTTATAAATGCACCAATTCTAATAAAAGATATCCCGTTGTCAGAGTGCAGAATGTTTGATGATGCATTAGTATTTTTTTAAATATTGACCTTTTGAATTGTCTAAAAAAAAAAATTAAATAAATGTATAAACAATCAAGTAATAAAAGCTATTAAAATTATTTTACTTCATCAAGTTCTTGACTAGAACTTAGTGATAAAAATGCTTCCTCTAATGAGTTGGCATTTTGTTTAACCAATAAGTCCTGGGGGGAAGTTTCTGATATTAAAACACCATTTCTCATCAAACCTATCTAAAAAAATAAAAATTTTAAATAAAAACGAAAAAAAAATAAATACATTTATAATATTTACGTTTAACCTATATTATAATTTTAGAGTCTATAAGCGTAATGATGAATTTATTGATTTTACGATTATTATATTTTTATATATTTACTTGTATTTATTATTTTTGTGTCAGTTATCACATTTTATATTGCAAAAGCTTAATCTTCAATATTTAGAATGGATTCTAGTAAAAAATTAGATCTAGTTTTTACTTAACAACAAAAGTAAACAATAACTAGACCAATATTACGAAAATATAGGAACTTTTTACGCTGAATACATTTTTGATAAAATCGATTATAATTTTTTTTTTTTTATTTCAGTTCGGTTTCGAATGCCGTTAAGTGCACACGTACTCCGATAGTAATATGCTCGTCACTCCGTTATCTGTTCACAGTTTACTTATATGGCTTTGCCTATAGTCCATATCTCGCTCTAATTATGTCGTTTCAATCTAAAGGTAACGGCTCCAAAAATACTAATAAACGTAACCTCTCTTCCTCTTCTCTGTCTCCAAAGACTGTGGAAAACCAATCCAAATTTTTCTGCACTCCAAATCGGTACTCAACTCTTGCCAAGGACGATGACGTCGACAACAACTCATCTTCCAACATTGGACAAAATCACAATAGTTCCGAAATTTCAAATCTACCGCCTGTGTATATAAAAGATGTGAGTGATATCGCCTCCTTCACCTCTAGTCTACTGTCTATTCTTAAACCGTCTGATTTCATCTGTAAATCTACTCCCTCTCATCTAATTATCCGCACGCAGTTTCGAGAGCATTACAATCTGCTCTTAAGTCATTTAATGGATACTAATACTAGCTTTCATACTTATCAGCCCAAAGTTATTCGCCCGTTACGTGTTGTTATTCGTAATCTCCACCCAACCACCTCACATGAAGATATCATCGCTGGTCTCTCTGTTTTGGGACACTACGTCTCCAACGTTCACAACATCAAACGTTTTTCCGACAAAACTCCCCTGCCTTTATTTTTTGTTGATATCAAGTCGAACACAAATAACCTGGATATTTACAAAATACAATTTCTTCTCAACACCAAAATAGTTGTAGAGAAACCACGTCCACGAAAAGGTCCACCACAGTGTCACGTATGTCAGACGTACGGACATACCCGTAGGTACTGCCACTACAATCCACGTTGCGTTAAATGTGGGGAAGAACATCTCTCGGAATAATGCAACAAATCTAAGGATTCTCCAGCCAAATGCGCTCTATGTTCTAGTGATCATACTGCAAACTATAAAGGCTGTTCGGTTTACAAAAAAATAAATAAAAATAAACCCAAAATGTCTCCAAAGGCTCCTCCAACCGTGATCCCGGACGCCCAGGCCAAGTCCAAAGCAAGATCCTACGCTGAAGCGGCCGCAAATAATAATCCTACAGTCGATATCGTCACCTCAGTGCTTTCTCAATTTATCACCAATTTAAATTCCTTTATCGGGCCACTAATATAACTCCTAACCGAGGTACTACAAAAATGTTTTACTCCATAGTTCCATCATATATTTTTGTTATCATATTACTTAATTATTATTTCCATTACACGTATATATATATATATAATCATGTCTCAAATTAATCTTTCTGTCTATTGTTTTACATTTTAATTGGCTTATTTCGGTAGGTCAATTATTATGCCATCTATTTTATTGTATGTTTTAAATATTATCATATTCATTAATATTGTATTTTTAATTTTATCAAAATTATGTAATCGTCATATTATATTACTGTATAATTGCATGTAACTGTTGAGCTATAATAGTATATTTCTAGAAGCTAATAAAAAAAAAAAAAAAAAAATTTTATTTCAAACTAAAACAATAATAATTGTAAGAGCCTTAACTTTTTACTAAGTATTTATACTCGTATTTTATAAATATGGTATAATTTTTAAAATATTTCGGCTTCTTGTGTTATGTATAAAAATAAGATGTTTTCCGGTTTTTTCAAATGATGTCTTACGTAATTGTTTTATTGTAAAAAAAAAAACCTTGAAAATTGAATACAAGGTTTCTTTTATGTTTTTGTTTCGGCTAATAAAAATATCGAAAATACATAAATTATAATTTTATTCTACGAAAATTTTCAAATTATTTTGTAACCTAAAATTTATAAAAATAATAATTTTATCACCTAAGACATTTTTCATAAGTTTATTTAAATTTTAAAATGGATATTAGAAAAAAATAAAAACTTGGGCATTTGCCCTAGTCTAACATTTACATTAACCTTAATATTTAAGTCAGCACATTTAAAAATTATAAGAATTCTTATTTTTAACTACTAAAGGTTATTGTTATAAGTCATAATATTGAATATTTTTATTTTATAAGTAAAGATTTATCGTTAATTTTTTAAATAAGTATATTATTACATATTTTTATATTATTAATCAATATGTTTATTATTTACATTATGTGACTGTATATACTGCTAACTACTTGTAAATCTGTAGTATTAAAAAGTACCTATTACCTATTTATTTACACATTACTTAATTATTCTATATTTGACTTTCTAATTCTAATAAATATTTGACAAAATTGTTTGTATTTAATAATTCAAAATCCTATGTGTGACGTTCATAATATACCTGAAAATTTACCCCCCCCCCCCCTCCCGCCAACTATTACACTATTCTATGTAAACTGCGTGGAAAAAATATGAGAGTCGGCAAATCAGTTAGTATATAGTTACCCTAGTCTAACAAAAACTGAAATGACCCCACTGCTCTTACTTAAATAATTATTAAAGTTAAATTTTAGGTGATTCATAAGCATTTGAATTTTTTTTCAAGTGTTAAGTAAAATTTTTTGGACCGAATAACTGTTCATAACTGAAACCCAAAAACGTATAAAACATAATATATAAGCATAATTTTCTTTATAGATATTTTAACCTTACATTTTGACGAAACTAGATATTTAAACAATGGTAATAACTAATAAGTGATAAAGATTTTAGTTGATTCGTAAATAATACATAATAACTCCACGTAATTTGTTATTATTCATAAAATATTAATCGTAGAAAAACGTGAAATATTCCTTTAACATTGACATTTTAAAATATTTAGACCAATATTTTAAGTTGTATTTACATGCATTTTAAATTGTATTCCTGTGTTTTCAATACCTACACATCAATGTCAAATAGTAATTAATTTTTTTGTAAAATAGTCGACTAAGTAAAAGGTAACCATAAAAATTAGAAATTTAGATAGAAATATGAGATATTTTTTAAATGAAAATTATAAATAATTTCAAAATATTATTTATGAATATACTTAAGCAAAAAAACTTTTATTTATTTATTTCTATGTCTATAATATTTGTAATATTTGTGCTTTCTTACAGTGTGTGCTTGATGTGCTTCTTCGATATAATGCGTAGTAATTATAATAGTTTTAGCTTGTGTCTGTACCATTTCCAATAATTTCTGCCAAATTCTAATAATGACAAATCATTGTTACACAAACAAAACAAAAATTATCATTCTTCATTATTCAATACATATATAGTAATTACAACTTACTCGTATCTCAATACTGGATCAATGCCTACTGTAGGCTCGTCTAGTATTATGATTGTTGGATCATGAAGTAATGTGACGGCCAGAGAAACTCTTCTACACTCACCTCCACTATGAAAAACCATAAATAATTCTTATAAAATGTGTTCAAAAATAATTAAATAATATCGGAAAACACAATTCAATTCTAATTTTAATATAAATGTACAACCTTAGATCTTTTAGCAGTGTGTAACTCTGTGGTAATTTAAGCCAACTAATAAGTTCTTTGCTTTTACTGGAAATATCACTTCCATTCATTTTATATAACGAACCATAATATTTAAATGTTTCTCCTAAGGTAAGCATCGAATCTAAACATAAATCCTGTAAGAATACGATTTATTTATGATTAAATGATTTTAACTTCAACCAAGAAAAAAACTATTGGCTTTCTTACTTGAGGCATATATCCAATATCTGAAAAACGACTAGGATTTATTTTAATAACCCCAAAATCCAATGGAAACTTTCCAAGAATAACGTTTATTAATGTAGTTTTTCCACAACCACTTGGACCTAAAAGACCATATCTAAAAGAAAATGTTGTTTAAAGTAGCTTAAAATTGTATTGTATTACATAATAAAAAGCGATACAAATAACGTAGTACGCCAGTTTCTTATAATAATTTTTGTCATTTCAAAAATAATAATTTAACTATTTATAGTACCTACATTTTTGGGAAAGAATAAACTAAAACAGAGCAAGTGAAAATATAAACATTTTGTGTATACATTTTATCTCATAAATACTTCAAATAATAATAAAAAAATATTTATAAATGTATAGAAAAACTTTGTAGTATATTAACTGTATTATATGTACCATTATATACTGTGTTGTATTCTTATCATTGATTATTGCTTTAACTATTATAAGGAACTTCAATACTTACATTGATCCTGAAGGTACACTCATATTTAAGCCATTTAAAACACAAGTGTCAGAAAAACTTTTAAAGGCATTTGAAATACATATAGCTAACTCAGATTCTACTTGAACCTTTTTTGTTTCCATTTCAGCCATCTTCAATAGTGTTGTATTACGACTATTCTCTGCTAACACAATAATAACTTAAACATTCAATCATATTTACTAATAAATTTCATAATACTTGAAATATAATTTATGAGTAATTATTAATATTTAATTAATTTAAATACTAGACGTGCGTCGTGCAATAAATGTTTATTATAATGCACAATAAAAAAAATAAATAATGTTTATCGTCAGCCTTGATTGTCATCACAATTCACGAATACTATTCAAATTATATTTTCAAAGATAATATTGCAACAACTTTTTATTTTATTACAAAAAGAATACATTTAATTTTTTAATTTTATACACAATTGCCTTAATTTTATACATTATTCTACAATAATACCGACAATAAGGACTATTATGTTTTCATTACGAATTAATGACCTCAGCGATCTCTCGAAAAAATGTAACACTTTAGAATGTAATATGTTAAATAGTGCAATAAAATTACTTCCATAAGTCATTCGTATTTAAATGATTGCATTTGCCTACGTGAAATTAAAGTTTTCCGATTGATTTTATTCTAACATATTATCAAGGAATTAATAATTAAGATTAATGATCACTAATCACTATAATGATTATGCACGCGTGGAGTCTTTGACGGTACAACAAGACGACAAACCGGTTTTCATTGTCGAGAACTAATAGCGTTACATAGGGTAATGGGGTGGACCAAGTCAAAGGACAGGTATATAATATGTTATAATTTTTAAGTACGCCTAATTGTAGATAATAATTGTTAATTCTCACTATTCTCAGCTATAACTTATTATAACTTATACATATAATATAACATACAATTTCGTACCTGCTACAATAATTAATATTAATCTTAAATAATTACCTGTCGAAGGGCTTTCTTCGTTGTATAATCAAACATGTACCTACTGTAACAGCCATAATTCCTGAATGCGTTGGACTTACATTAAATTAATAAATTGCATACCAATACAAGCACTTGAAGCACTGCATATCAATCGAAACGTAAGTCGAATTAACATCTATCAGGCCGTTATTTTAGCAAAAGTACTAGGTAACAATTTTTGAAAAATGCCTAGGTATCATTAGCAATTTATTTAATACTATTATACGATTGTATATTAGAATTTCGGACTTTATTGTGACATACTCGTAAATACCAAGGAATTTACACTTTATTATTCCCAAAGAATACGCGTGTGCTATTAAACTGGTCTATATTTAATACCACACTAAAAAACTCATCCCAGACGAGTCTAATAAAAATAATTGAATTATTGTAATATTATAGAAAGGTTATACTATAACTGCGCTGATACTTTCTAAAATATACGTAAGGAATCGGGAAGCTATGGGATAGCGTTACAGTTATTTCAAATTAATTCAAATTGGTTTAGCATTTTTATTATTTATTTGGGAAACGTCTCGTGTTATTTTATCTGTATAAACAAAGTATCTTATTTGATTAATTTAAATACAATCATTTATCATTTATTTTTGACTGTATTATTATGATCTTCATTATTTAATAAAATCTCATTCCGATTTATATATGACTTTTAACTCTCGTTCTTGTTGCCTATTGTACCTACGTCCAAGGACATAACAGTATATGGCTATAACTCACTTGACCACATGTTACGTCAACGCAATTGAAATGATTAATTGTTTGCACATCATATGTCACGAATAGTTAAATTGTTAGCTTTTTTAATGTACACAATACACGAAATTGTTAAGACCCCACTACAAATAAGGCGTTGTATGCATACGGACACACGCGGTACCTGTAGTTATTTTAATTGCTTTCTCACGCAAAAATAGATACCGTGCTAAATAACATGTCATCATGATTTAGTGATTATATAATAGCTACAGCCTACAAGAAATTTAATTTAGAAACCTTTTAGGTTAACAAGTTTAAATCTTTTGAAGATGGTTAATTTAAAAAGCCTAAATTGATACATGTAAATAAATAATTTTTGTGTATATGCACATCACGTCATTACTTACGTTGTTATTTTACGCACTTACAAGTTGATTCATTATGTTTTATAGACACGCCAACTAAATATTTATAATTTTTAGATATACTAAATAAATTCAATTCTTTCATATTGGAAAATGGTAATAAATTAGTTTTAATTTAATTAGACGATGATTACTATACTAATTTATCAAGTAAATACACACAATATACGATATGTCGATATTTATTAAGTAGGTATTATTTTATTATGTGTAATATGTTAGTATGATAATATTTTCTCAAAGCTATGTAAATACATTTTTAAAAAACACAAACAATTATTAAGAAAATATTTATTGATGTTGAGCAACTATACGTATGTAATAACAAGTTATAAATAATTATAGTTTATTTCAATTTAATTTTATCTATAAAATGTTTATTTTGGTTTTATCCATGCATCTTTTTTTAATGAACTAAAGAAACATACTGGTACTGCAAAGACTATTAGCCATAAAATTGTCAATATCAATCCACGTAGAACTAAAGGATGATATAAAGGCCATTCTTTAAGTGTCAGATTTCCAATTGTTTCTGATGCAATGGATAAAGGTAGGAAACGATTGAAGGCTTTTAAAACAGGATGTGCACTTTCCATTGGCCAAATAAGTCCTATAAAATTATAATTTAAAATATTTAACTATATTTCTGCATAATTCGATTAAACTGATTTCTTTAAAGTACTCGCAGTATAAATACACATAACTTACCGCATAAACATGAAAATAGAACATTCGTTCCCATATTAATATGGGTTGCCATTGTGTAGTTTTTTGACACAGTAGCTACTAATATTCCTAAAAACAAGTTATTATTTATCAGTATTAGAACATTTTAAACTTATACATTATACCTACTAATAGTCTATTAGCTATCAATTACTTTATACTTATGTGTTTGGCTGATATAAAAAGAGCACTTTACACTCTTGATGAAAATTATTTTAAGTATACAGGTAAATATGTAAGTGATGTATGTAGATATACAATAGAAAGTCGTGGTGATTATGATACATTGACCTAGTATTATTTTATCAATTATAAATCTTATGAAAATAAAATAAAATAATTTATGAGCTAATAATAATAATTTAGTTAAATATTGTTACAGTTCACACTGTTACTGAGTACTAGGTATTGTATTATTTACTATATTTTTGTGTTAAAATAAAATAAAACCAGTCGATAATCTTCGTTTTTTACAAAATGATGAAACCAAAAGTTCTAAGTATTCAGCAAAAATAAGAAATAAAATATTTCACAAACAAATAAAAAAATTAACAATTTTTTCAGATGCAATCAACATGATAAGTTCAAAATAGTCAAATTATTATAATTATTATGGTATACATAAATATATGTTAGTTAAAAATGTTTTAATTTAAAATTGAGCTATAAGAAATTTGAAGGTGTTATATGAATTTTTTTTTATTTTTAAACCTTAAAATTTTTAAATCTAAACGCAAAACATATAATATAATATAGATGGTTAATATAATTCAATAATATTTTGACTTTTTACTTAGCCATTTGTTTCAAAAGAAATTATCTTCTTTAAAAAATATGTTTGACAATTTCTGTGGCTTATTTTATTGTTCTACTGAGAGTGCTTTTTCAAAATTAACTAGAATAAAAAATAAGTAGGTGACAGGTGTAAGTAAACCAGTTAAACCCAAGAAATTTTATTTTACTGCGAACATAGCGAGCCGCTTTGTAAAACATGTTTTGTCAAAAGAGCCCATATGAAATTTTGACCCCGTGGCCCAATAGGTCCTTAATACGGCCTTGAAGATAAACTATTGATATAAAGAAAGCTCATGATCGAGAATGAACTTACTCGGTAACCCAACCTTTCAAAAGTTTTCACTCAACTAAAATTATGTGCAATAATTTGTTAAAATATACAAAAATTCAACCCAGTGTCCCCCGCACCTAACTTATTTACTACATTTTCTTACTTATTATTGTTCGTGAATTTATTTTAATAAGCCTAAAATTAACTAATACAATCGGTTATGTAATATTTAAAGGTCTATTCTAATTTACCTGCAAACATCCCTTGGTATCCAATTATCATTATAATCATTGCAAATGTCCAAAAATTGTCTAGTGAAATTGGGTTATTGAACACGAAATACATAATAAATATTTCAATCGATGATTGTATAATGTGGACAATTGTTTGAAGAAATATTACAGACACAACAAATTCTAAGAATTTTACCCCTTTAAAATTAAGATACATACAATTTAAAATGTAAAACCATATCGCTTATTCATCACTTTTTCTTATAATAATTTTACCTGCAACCATTATTCGACTCATAATTCCTTCATCCTTCTCCGATAGCAATAATCCAGTTGATAAAATCATCGGAAAATAAAAAGCTAATCTAAACATAAATTTTATAATAAATTTTATACTACCAATAGAACAATTAATATAAGCTGCATGAAGTTAAAAACACAATATAAATTCAATACTTTACTATTAAAAAAATGAATACCATCATGTTATATTAAAGGTTTAAATCCAACACTAAACACTTCATAAAATATTATTGAAGAAGTATTTGCTTTGTTCATTAAAAAGTATTGTATAAAATGTTTTGAACAAAAAGAAAATATTTTTTTATTAACAAAACTTCTGAATGATATGTTACAATATCACACAGGCGACTTAAAGAAAACTATCAACTTATTATATTCATTAAACATACAAAACCATAAATCCTGGAGAAGCAGAATGAATAAATTCAGTGACTTTCACGTTTCTTATATTTTTAATCTGTAAATCAAATAGTGATAATAATATACTTAAAATAGTTTTAGAATTATTCATATTTAATGTTTTAATGTTTATTACTGAAATTGGGTAAGAATAAGATTTTTCACTTATATTACAATACTTAGTTGCTTGATTTAATGTTTTCACAAATGTTGAAGTTATGTCATCCTTTATTTTTAATTTCATGATATAATCTAAAATAATTAGTATGCCTGTATTTAATTATTCTATATAATTAAATTCATATTTGCATTAATGATTTTTTAGTTTAATTCATGTATTAATAAATTACTGGTTGAATCTAACGTGATCTGGACCGAGCTAAAGTCTATATCATAACGATTAACAAATAGATTGAGACGATTTTTCAACGTTAATGTATAGTTTGATGTAAAATAAATTAAGCCCCATATTAAATTGTCATTTAATGCAACATTACCAGACTTCAGACTTGGGTAGTCGATCTGAAAAATAGAACGTTTAATTTTTTAGCAAAATAGATACTTTTAATTTTTGACACTATTTACCAAATAATTATTGGATTCTCGTAGATGGTCGATAAACATACAACTCAATTTTGTACCATTTGGATCTTTTAAAAAACATTTTTTTTGATATAAATCAGTGCTACAATTATTTATTTCATCATTGACCACTCCCAACTTTGCATTTTGAATGTTATGTCCGACGCATAAATTATATACAATAGTTTGGACCAGAGGTAAAACAAACGTGAAGAATAAAAATCTGAAAATAACCACGTTAAAAAAATATTAATAACAATCAATATTGATACTTGAGACATTACGTATGGTCTTTGTACAAAAGTGCTGCGTTTTTATAAGTTAAAGCTCGAAATCTTCTCCAAGAAAAATCGTTTATTAATCGATTCCTAGTAAATGGTAGAATCGCTGAATATTCCCGTTTAGATTTATTGAAAGTCTGTAAAGTAATTTAAATATTATTACTAATTGTTTAATTATCATAAAGTGTCTGTTAAAATATATACTGCTAAATTAATATATTTGTATCAATTATTTATACGACGTCAATACAGAACCCATTGCATTTATAACGCCCATCACGCAAAAACTTAAAACATATTATTTTAAATAAACCATTTAGATCAGTATTTTCCTTCTTATTTTAACATAAGCCTTTAATGTAGTTAAAAGTAATATTCTATATATACAGAGTGTCCCGCAAGGATTTATCCATTGCGATATCTCCTGAAATAATGGATATATCATAATTCTGGTTTTTTCAGAAATTTCATCAATTTCCTGGTTTTTAATATATTTTTTTAGTTTCGGAAAAAACCCGTTTGCCAGCCGCACGAGCACGCGAGGTACATGTTTGATATAGTGATACCACTATCGTATTAAATAATTCGCAGTTTTTTCGATACTAGGAAAAATATTAAAAACCAGAAAATTGATGAAATTAAAATATTAAAACGTCAATATTTTCAGAAAAAAAAAACTCTACAAAATTTTAAATAATTAAATAAAAAAATACATTTTTTAACTTTTTTATAAAAACATAAAAATAAATTAAAACATGAAATTTTTGTAGTTCTTGTTTCTGTGAATCTTATTAAAAAACCAGAATTATTATATCTCCATTATTTCAGGAGATATCGCAATGGGTAAATCCTCGCGGGACACCCTTTATATATATATATATATATATATATATTATATATGTATAATGTATGTTTTATTATATAATATACGTCTTAATTTATAAAATAAAACAAATTTTAAAAATATGTAAAATAATTTATAATTAATTTTTATATTTACCTTATAGATTATTATTTAGTTTAAATTAAAATATAATTCTGTCAAATAAATATTAGTTATCTAAGTACAAATCGCTTGAAAGTAATGTCTAATTATTTTTAAGTATACGAAACTAAATAGCTTTAAGAAATTCAATTACTTAAAATATATTTGGACGAGACAAACAATACTATTTATTTGATTATTGTTAAAGTGCTAGATATGATATTTTAAAAGTATATATAATATATATATATATATGTTACGCCGAATTCATGAAATCGGCAACGTTGTCGCCGAATAGGTGAAATCGGCAATTTCATAAATTCGGTGTAACATATTTATACATGATATGATATAATATATTATAACAATACTTTAATAACAAAACAACTTTTAAACACTTAAGCAATATAACAACTTGTTCTATTCAATTTTAAGTAAATCGATGGATCGAAGAACTTATTTATTTAATAATGACATCGGATTTATATTATTTGAAATAAACCAATAATTGTTTTAAAAATTAAAAATGTACAAATAATTGTTTTAATTCAAGTGAAACAGCAACAAAATAAAGAAATCAAAGAATAGCAAAGTGACTACGCTTTATTTGGAAACAATTAGGAATGAAATGTTTCAAAATATATATAAAGACATCCAATCAGTCCAACACTTGTATTTGTATATTTTTTTAATTCTCAGAAAAGATAATGCTATAAGTAATAAAAAATTTAAAATACGACGTTTAAAATAAACATTTTAAAGTCATTAGAACGTTGCAGCTATATATTATTAAAAAAAAAAATTATAATAAGTATTTTTAATCAATTTTGAAATCGTGATTGTTTGACAAACAATAAGTAGCAGGTACATAGTTTGCTTATGCCTCGTATTATAAATTACATACTTTCTCACTTTCTTGTATACAACAGAGTGATAAAAATGCTTCTTCCAATGTTAAAGAATTTTGTTTCAATATTAAAGTATTAGGCGAATCTTCGCCTACCAAGACACCATTCCGCATAAATCCTACCTATTAACAATGTTAATTATATAAATAAATGACATAGATACTAAGAGGAGACATCGTACGCCGATAAGAAAATAAAACATCAATATATCCATATACTGTTATTACTTATTGCTGTCAATGAAATGAACAATACATATATTATGCACAATTTTAAAATAGAGAAAGATAATATAATATTAGTAATGAGTGCCTACTATATAGACAAGAAAAAACGCTATTTATTATTATTAATATAATAATTGCTTTAAATTTAAAATTTAAAAAATAGATAAGTACCTATTATTTAATAACCATATCAGCATGGTATATTTTACGCTAGTAAAAAGTGAATTATCAAATACTTATGTAATGAATAATGATGTTATTATGACTGCAGCTGTACGGAGTAGAATGGGTAGATGATAAAAACAATAATAGATTTTAACATTTTTCTACTCTTTAATCAAATATATTTAACGCTGAATTAGCCAATATTATTATTATTACAATACCACATCGGCTCTAATGGCCTCCTCGACGTAATGCGTAGTTATGACGATAGTTTTTCCTCTCAGAGAAAGCTCAACGAGGTGATTCCAAATGCTGATAACATAACAAAGGAAAACTACTTTATAATAATAATATCAGTGTCCAGTGGTGTGATGAATAAAATGCACATAAGAAATAAAAATAATTACCTTTGCCTTATCACTGGATCTATACCGACCGTGGGCTCATCGAGGATCATAATTTTGGGATCGTGAAATAACGCTACGCCAAAGGATAATCGTCTTTTTTCTCCTCCGCTAAAATTATAGTAAATCATTATATTTTGTACATCGACAATAGTATTTGAGTGGTTTCCTGTAAGTCACGATGAAGCGAAACGTATTTTCGTTTCTTTCTATCTTCTATGTATTATTCCACACTCGGTTTACAGTGTATTGTTAAAAGCTCCACATTTGTATAGTTAAAAATAATACAATGTAAAGTAGATATACGTTATTGTCTTCCAGAGCATATCTTATAATCCTTTGTTGTATAGTATGATGAAAGACACGACGCGTTTCGATAAACACATAATAATATCGAAATAATTTTCTTGAGTTGTAATATCAACTCGTTATTTAATGTATAAATAAAAAACCGTTTTAACAGCCACCAACAATGATTGGCAGTAATGAATGGTTTTTATGCTTAGGATGTGTCAAAAAAATAAAATGTAAATAAACATTTAAGACTGAAATTACTGTACAATTTTACGAAATTATGCACGACATCGATATATTTTATTTAATATTCAATCAAGACAATGTAATGTAGACTGTAGACTTCAAGACACTTATTCTAAAATACTAAATAAATACCATTCGTATTCATAATGCATACTGCTGTGGATTAAAAAAAGTCCTTCTAATTGTAGAACTATTTCGAAAGGCCTATTTTATTCAAATATTAGTGCATATTATAATAGTTTATAATTGTAATATTAACCTTAAGTTTTTAATTTGTATGCTTAACGATGGTAATCTTAGTAAATGGACTAACTCGTTAATCTTCCTTTTTACATTTTCTTCGTTTATTCCGTATAACTTTCCATAAAATATAAAAGTTTGATATGCAGTCAAATTATTATGCAACGAGATGTCCTATAAAAGTATAAGCAAATATACAATATTCCTCTATGCAAATTTTGAGTATGAAAACTATCTTAGTAATCATAATCATATACTTGTGGCATGTAACTAATTTCCGAGTGACGTTGCGCTTTTAAATATATTTTACCAGAATCTAATGCAGTTAAACCAAGAATGCAGTTCAATAAAGTCGTTTTACCACAACCACTTGGCCCCAGAAGTCCGTATCTAAAAATATATACATTGAATAAATAATTATATTTACCACTGCCATTTATTTAAAAGTTCTATTAAATATTAATAGCGTATATTTATAATTCGATAAAATGTTATTTTGTTTAACCAGCGGAGAGAGATAAAAAGTTCATTCAAATGTAATAATTTAAAAATCCCAAAAATGCACAGACATCGGAGTTACACTCATATCGTTTTACTCCTCTGGACATATAATATGAAATATCATTATTGTAAAATAAATAAAAATATAACGGCAAATCGTTACATCACAACTAATTGTTCTGAATAGATTTCGATTAGGAGTTTATAATCACACTTGTTATATGAATAATTCAATATTCTTTTTACAAGTGTTTTATAATATTGTTCTATACTCCTATGAAAACAAACGAAAAAAATACCTCTTCAAAGTAGTCAAAATCGACCGTTCTAGGACATTTTGTCAAAGCTATACAACAACAAAATGTACACATACAAATAACGTCATTTTTAATCAATAGTTAGTGGCTTGGTGTTTTATTAATGGTAAACGGACAGTTTGTACTATCTATTGTTTGAGTTGCATATCGCGGACACTTTGTATGGTGATAATAAATTGGTAAAATTCGATCGCGGATGTTTTGTACGGTATGTAAATGTTTTTGCATACTTTGGATAAAATTCATATTATTAACTCATATATTTCATATTGAGTAAAAGAATATTATTGCGAAAAATTCATGTTATATAATATATTTCGTAATTAATATTTATAATTTAATATTAATATTTCGTATTTAATTTTAGCCTTGCTGATTAAAGTATAAAACTTGGTTATTTGCAGTCAAACATAAATTTTCCAATTTTTTAAACATAAAATTAAAAATATTTCTAGTTTCCACTATTGTATGTGAAATGTGAATTATAAATTTTATTTCTAAATTATTTCATTTTATTTCTCAATTATATTATATTAAGACAAACAGCCAATCACTGATTTATTTCAATAAATAAATATATATTTTTTTTTTTACTATATTTTTGTATTTATCTTATAACAATTTAAATGCATATTTTTGCATATTTTGATAAATAAAATGCATATTTTACAATTTTTTATTGCATACAAATCCTAGCCCTGATTTATGTATGAACATTGTTAACTACCTGTGTTTTGTAATAACAAATAATTATGTCTAACATTTCATGTCTCAATATTTTTGTTTGCCTGAAATAGTACAAACTGTCCGCCATATAAATTTTATTACTTTCTGAAATAGTACAAACTGTCCGCGGTTTTTATTTTTTCCGGGTGACCGTACAAAGTGTCCTACAACCTTTATTAATATCAAAGTAAGCAATAATAAATGTCTATTAAAATCGAAATATCAATTTTTCAAAACTGTTTAAACTGGCAATAACACCATATGAAAATGTTCATAAAATGTGTTATTAACCCTTCTTACACCGAGCCATACAATCTTAGAGTCTAAAACGATAGAAAGCAATTTATAAATTTTTTATCTAAATACGTACATTGTTCCCGTGGATACAGACATATTTAAACCTTCCATACTTATGATGTCTGAATAACGTTTAAAAGCATCTTGTACAATTATTGATTTATTTCCAACTGAGCTTTCGCAACCATTTAAAACTTCAAAAGACATTTTTTAAATGTAATATATAGATTAGGTATATATTATGGTAATTACATTTACAAAATCCACAAAAAAGTTTATGTGAATACAAATAATTTTTAACTGAAACTCCAATCATAATAAACCACAAAAATAGTAGGTTTATATTTTTTTCAAGGACCAAATTATTTGAATAGATGATGCATGTTATAATTATATATTTTAGAGATGCTTATCAAGGAAACAGTATAGAAATGATAACATTTGTTACCAATTAGCTATATTAGAATAATATAATATACATTGGTTATTATTTACAACATTTCCTATTTATTAATAAAATTATAATATTCATAATAATCACATATTATAATATAGTATATAATCATGATCAAGGTTGAAATAATTTTTATTAAATATAACTTATTATATTATATCTAATTCATTCCAAAAATTGTGTAGAAATTGAATTATTTTCTCATTCCAATATTTATTATTCAAAAAAAAAACATCGTTATTAGATATAGTAATTCATTTCATATTAGATCCGAGGAAACTCCTAGTAAACATATGTTACAAAACTTTAGGCTAACAATCATGAACCACAAATGCTTATAATAATATGACATTACATTTTAAATTAAACCACTATTATAATTACTTATGCATAATATAAAAATTAATAAAATTGTTATAATCGATTTGGCAGTCTATAATTATCTAAATTGCAATGGAATATATTATATATTCATTTGGTATACAATCATAATTACAAGAAATTACATAATTGCATTTATAATTATTCAAATTGGATATTAAAAAGTTTTTTAAATATATTAAGTATGTTTTTATTATTTGACTTATTATGTGCCTAATTATGTATTATTATATCTTCTACTTAATATTGAGCGCCGTTCGTATAATTTGAAATGTATATTGAAAATTCATGAGCATTTTTAGAATTTCAAATGTTATAAATTAATAAAAAAGAAAATTTTGATTTTAATCACCAATAATAGTTATGTAAAACACGATTGTGAACATTCAACTTATTACCTAAAAAAAATTAAAATATGTAACCTATTACACTAATCAAACTATTTTTTTTTTTCAAAAACTAAACTATTTTTCTATGAAATGCTTATTTTACAAATTTTCTCCATTCAAAAATAAATAATAGATAATAAAGTATATATTAAATATAAATTACTTGACTACATAAGTTCTTATAATAAATTTGACTGTTATCAGTAAAAATAAAAGTATAAGCTACCTCATAGAATATGTATTTAAAGTCATTGAATACCTAATATTTTTCTATATTTTTTTACGAAATAACTTTTTCACGCACATATTACATATATCTATTCAAATAATATTATTATATAAGACCTATGGTACTTATTTAAATATAAATAATGTATAAACTTTTATAGTTTTATAACTTTTTATGACAAAATCGAAGTCTCGCCGACAATAAATAATTCAATGATATTTCATTATACACAATTTTTTTCCAAGTTATTGAGAAAAGTATATTGAATTTACTTTTTTTCAATTGAACCACAACTATGTTTTTTCAGGTAAAAGTGCACGAAAATGCTGTACCTACCAAAAATAATCATTTGATTTGAATTTTAACATAGTCTTTATTCAATAATTATATATTTTTAATATGTTGTCATGGAATATTTTTTTTAGTTTGTATTTTTGTCTAATTATTTTCCAATCTGAACTATAAAACGAGTTTGTAATACTTAATATTAATTGTAAAATATTAATTTAGGTACTTATAATAAAATCATGAACAATTATCCATTGCGTATGTATTTTGTCGTTATAATGGAGTTTTTGGAACGATTTTCTTTTTCGAGCCTTCGATGTAAGTAGAACAAAATAATATAAACACTAAAAATTACAAACAGGATATTATACAGTGTCTAGACGTTGTTGTTAGCCGCTCGTCTTTCTTCATTGCACTGCAATTTTCTATTCATTTTTTTTTCAATTTAAAAGTTTAATAATACAATATTATAGTATGTGAAGCATAACTTAGTTTAATGTAGTGTTAACAGACCATTTTTCTAAATCTTTATTTTTCCATATAACAAATTGTAGTAAAATAAATCCAAAAAATAAGAAATAATATTTTCATTGTCTTGAAATAAAAAATGCACTAAAACTAAAACATTATTATCTAAAGAATGATACAGCATACTCACCCTTATTTTTCCCTTTAATTATAAATTTATAAAAATTCTGATTTTTAACTTTTTAAGTAGGTATATACTCAAAAGTCAAAATATACCGTTTTCAAATATTTGAATTTCCCTTACAATTTAAGGCGTGTCTAATGACTATACCAACTTATCTTATAAAATATTTATTATTATTCTATATAAATTAGTAATTAAATTAATTTGCTGAACATTTTAATATTTTTAACTAGCAATTCTAGCAACTAGTTTTTAGAGTTATTTAACTTTGAACAGTAGCACATCCAGAAATAGGGGGTTTGAAACTGATCCCCTCATAAGAAAAAAATTATTTTCATATTAGATTGAATATTATTATAAAATATTGTTTTGTTATAAGTATGTTCAATGATAATATTTTTCTTGAAAATAATAACTATTAATAAAATATGTGGTAATTGTTTATTTGTTTATAAGAATAAAAGTAGGATAATTTGTAAGCTACCATCCTTTCTTTTAAACAAAAATAATTTTCACGAAAAAATTAAAAATAATTTGCTTGTTTATAAAAAAAACTATAAAACAATTTATACCATGCCTCTGGTCAAAACCTAAAATTTGTGATTTATTATTACAGCAGTACTATCATTTTACATCCGAGATCATTTGTTGTACAGCGAAGGACAATCAGTTGACATTTATCATGTATTTATGATGCTTTGTTATGTGTCAGCCATAATAGGAGGGTTAGTAGGAAACAGTAATTACGGTAAATATAAGTAAGTTAATTCTAATATTACCTATAATTTAATACAAGAACTAAGTTATTAGTAGTTTAGGTTTTTTAATTGTTTACATCCGCTATCCGCATGTGTAGTATCTTTCTTAAAAACGTTCATTATAGCAAATTTGCGTTCAGTATAACCAATTTTATGTATCTAGTAACTACCTATCTAATTTGTTTTTATATTAATGTTAATTAAACTATTATCCACCTTAAAGTAAAACCATTAACTGTATTTTGACGTTGATAATTAAACGAGTTCAAATTATGTGAAATTAACCTAACTTTTATTTAAAAATAATAACTCATTTAAAAATATAAATATCCTAAAAAACCGATAAACGCATATAGATTACATTGATAAAAAAATAATTCTAAAATTATTTGCACTCTAATATTAAACCAACTTCACGAAATTTGTTCTGTTCAAATTTTCTATATTGTACATTTCCTACTTTCCTACAAACTATAACAAACACATTTTCAATATAAATGGGTTTGTATCCTTTTAATTGTTTATTTAGTGATTATACCCAGATATCTTTATTAACCTAATTATTTTGTGGTATAACTACTATAACTACACGAGAAGAAACTAAAATTTAACGAACATTAGTTTTTAAATATGATTGTTTACTTTTTTTGCTATCTTACTAAAATTATGAATTTTAATAACATAGGTAGATAGGTATATAATACAGATAAATATTTTTGCATTTTAGATCCATCCTCACATTTTCAATTGTATATTGGATTGGAATATTGATTTTATTTTGGTCAACAGTTCAAACCAAGAATTCTGTATTAAAGTAAATACAAAAATTAATGTTATTTAAAAGAAATATTAATATGCTTATCTACAATTACGCAATTAAGTCTATATATTTATAAACTCATATATATTTATAATTTTAACTTGCTATGTTGCTAATTAATGGTATGTCATAATTTTTAATCGTTATAATTAAAGACTGGATTTCCGTGCAATTGCATCTTTTTATCGCATGTTCTTAATTCTATAGAAACAAGCTACAAATCCAAATCAAGAGATGTAGATTAATTTAAAGAAAGATTTATTTTGCACAAAATTGCACGTTTTGGTTTTTTCTTATAAAAATGTACTTTTATACAAATATTTTTTATATTATTTGTGATATGAAGTATTAGACTTTTATATATAATAAAATAATTATATATATATATCGATATTCGATATAATACGATGTAATTAAGATAATAACTACTACCGTAGTTATTAGATTATCGATTACATACACACATACAGTACTATAGTCTATCCGCAGCAGCCGTAGTCAACTCATATTTTATACTTTTATAGTTGATACTTATTACTTGAAATTATTTAATTTAAAATGCCAAAAATTGGTAGTAGTCATTGTTCTAAAATAAAGTGTTGGATCGAAAAATATCCAGAATTAAATTTTTTTTTTTTTTTAATTTTATATTTTAATATAATAGTTAATGCCAATACTAATAAATAATAATATAATAAAAAAAAGTGAAAAATAAAATTTGAAGTACCTATAGTAAAATTTTGTTTTTGCACAATTTTGCACATTTCAACATTTTAATTGCACGTTTTTTAGTTGTTGGCTGCACAAAAATCCGGTCTTTAGTTATAATATATTTACATTGTTTTTTATTCAACTTTTTTCAAAATAAAATTATATAGAATATAGAAAAAACTGATAGTGATGATAGTGACACATTTTAATTCGATTGTAATGATTATTATTATACTTGTTTACCATCATAAAAAAAACCTTAAAAACCGACAAATTCTATTCAATGAGTTTTATAAACAATAATATGTTAAATCCCGTCTACAGTCTAATTGTTGAATTAAAAACTTATTGTACTTAGTCAATCGATCAATTGTAAACGTATTTCAATCCTTTAGCTTCACAACACTGTACGGTCTGGTTTTTGTTTCGATTGGTGTGGGTGGTATAAAATGCTGTATCGCAGCATTTGGCGTGGATCAGCTCATCGGAAATAATCAAAACGTAACCTCAACACAGGTACACGGATTCTTCAGTACGTTCTACTTTTCTATACACTTAGGCGTGTTATTCGGAATGATTACTTCGCCACTCATGAACAAAATATTGTTGTACAATGGACATAGTATCAACGAATATTCTATGAGATTTGGAATTGTGGTCATCACGATGGCAATCTCAATAAGTAAACTTAGAGCCTATTGTGCTTTAAATCATAACCTCCTTAAATTGAGTTTAAAAAATTAAAAAGGTAGAGGTCGGTATAGATAATATATACCTACCTATTTAATTTTAAATATAGTATCCTTTAAATGTGAATAGTATATTATCAATTATCATTACTGAATTATTCTAAATTTTAGGTGTATTTGTTTGCGGAAGCCCTTACTATTTCTTCAAAAAATCTCTTACTAATATTCTACCTGAAATGATAAAATGTATTTTAGTGAGTATACTTTTTAAAATATTTTCATTTAATTTAATAAAAGAAAAATATTAATTTTCAATACTCATATCCAATGATAATAATCACTACATTGTAGTATATTGTGTATCATTGCTCATAGCTTTCTTTGTGGAAACGATTAACAACATCACACTGCGATGAGACAAAAAATAAACATTGGTTAGAATTAGCAAAAGATTCATTTTCAAGCGAAATCATAAATGACACGAAGAAAACGTTACACATGCTTTGTCTTTATATACCTTTATCGGTATTTTGGAGCTTATTCGACCAACAAGTTAATAACAAAAATACGTGTAATTCGTATTCATATTGATTTTATAAGCTTCCTATACATTGATTTAGCACACAACTTGGATTTTTCAAGCATCACGGACAAGCGACCATTTACTTGGCATACCATTTACAGTGTACATGATACAAGTGGTAAATCCCTTGCTCGTGCTGTTTACTATTCCATTTATGGACCGTGTAGTTTACCCCTATTTGAAGAGCCATAAACTATTTAAGTATCCTCTAAAACGAATGTTGCTTGGTGGTGGTATAGCTGGTATAGCATTTATTTTTGCCGGATGTCTCGAAAAATGTTTAGAGGTGTGTAAATTACGTATAGGTGAACGTATATTCTGGAAAACTGTATTGCCAAATTATATTTTTTTATTCAGCCAATAATAGTAATACATAATTTTAGTTCTACTGCGTTACAGGGGAATATTCAAGATGGAAATATACATAATACAAACGCATACACAAAAGAACATATAGCAAACATATGGATATCAAATTTAGGCTCACAAAAATTTAACACAACTGGATATATTATTTTGGATAATAATATTGCAGCTCCAGAATATATGAAAGAAAAATCTACAAAAAATCGTATACCGAAAAGAAAAGGCCAAATATTTATAAATGACAAAGGAATAGTGAAAGTAGGGTTGAAAAGATATAATATGAAATATGAAATTATTAGAGTATAGTCGATGTTGCATATTATAATAATATAAATATAGAATAACGTAAGACATTATTAAAAACGATGTTATAGTGACTAATGTAATTTGCTTACCTATAGGCCTGCGTTTCTTAAACTTGTTTTATCCGTGGAACCCTTTTTGATGTCATGTAAAAAATTACTTAAACTTCGCAGAACCCTGAAGTGATCTCCGTGGAACCCTGGGGTTTCGCAGAACACTGTTTAAGAAACGCTGCTATAGACTATATTTAATTACAAAAGCCATTTTTTTTAATAGTAAATACTCAGTATATCAAATGTTTTGAATGGTTTTAGACATATTTTTTACATAAATTAAAATTTCAAAACAACACGAATGTAAAAACCATTATTTTTTAACTATTCTTTTCTTTTTAAGTTTTAAATTCTTACTTTTTTGAATGACAGTAAGTATAGGTATACATTTTATTTTCTAATGAATCGAAGTAATATAACAATGTTTTGTAAAGTATCTTCTCTGGTATTATTCCAATACACTCATCTAAAATACGTATAACCAATTAACTAAATATATATATATATAAATAACAATTCTCAGAAAAATTATTATCCTTAAGAATGAGTAGTTTAAAAAAATGTTGTTATTCAAACAATAATATATTATATGAATAAAATATATAAATCTTGAAATTCGATTTAACTATATTATATTATTGTGTTCATTTGTGTATAATATTTTTAGAAATCAATTGTATTATTAGTAATGGAAAATAGTTTATTTGACTCGCCGTCAGCAGTGCTTGTGCCAGAAAATGTGTACATGATTTCGGAAAAAAAGCATCCATACATGATACAGTAAAGTTCTATATGGTTATTAAAAAAAAAAACTAATATTTTTCTTAATATTGGTGTAATCTGTTTTGTATTAGTATAATTGTCCCATCAAATGAAGATGGCAGAATATGGTTACACATCAAAAATCTTACACTCGAGTCTACATCTAATAATAAGATAACAATTTTCAAGGAATCACTTCCCTTTTCTCAATTTCAAACTAAAACAATTTTGAAAATTCCTTCTGGTTTGTAAGTATAGTGAAACAAAATAATTTTAATAAATGAAAGAAAAAAAAATTAGAACTGATAATAAGAGCTTTTATCAATTAAATACAATTAATTATTAAATTCTTAAATATTTCACGAAACGTTGAAAAAAAGTGTGACAACTCAACTGTAATTATCATAGAATTTTGATAATACGTTATTAGTAATAACTTATTACTCATTTACTTTCAATATTGCTAACTTATTAGTGCCTTACGAGTGGCAAATCAGAAGTGCCATTCCTATAAAACTGCAGTGTAGGTCGTAGACATAGGCGAATCTACAGGGTGTTCCGAGTGTGCCAGTGCACACCCTGCGACTCGTATAAACCTGTGATGTAGGGCCCATAATACTCATTTCAGTTACAAAGGTATTGACTATTGTGTATAACATTAAACAATTTATCTTTTAATTTTAATACATTTTTATGGGTACAAATATTGTCAATAAATATTATCATAATAAGCATGATTGCAAATGTACCTATAAAAAATAGTTATTGATTACTACGACTTACCAGTTATATTATATATATTTAGTAAAATTCTTTGTTATTAATGATAATAAAATTAAAAGGTTGTATTAAACTTCCAAGAATTTTAAACATAATTGATTAATAATTTAATTATTGGTAGTAAGTTTATCCAAAAATAATTGAGTAACATATTTATTTATTAAATTGAATAATTTTTAAACATTATATCTGTATTTTACAGCATGCAAATAAATAGCATCTAAAGTAATAAAAATTAATCTTAATATCATTAATATTGATATTTCAAATGGTAAAAATCTCTTAAACGTATAATAAATGAGAGGTATTTTGAACTACAGAGGGGAGAGGGCCTTTTTGAGGTAAAGGCACACTCTGCTATGAATTTCTAGATTCGCCTATGGTCGTAGATGTTAACATTATTAATTATTATATAACTAGTTTAAATTAGTATATATTTATGTATAGCTACAAATAATTTTCAAAATTATTAAAACATTTTATAAATACAATTTTAAGATATACACTGACGATACATTATATGGATAAAAAACAGAAGCCAATATCAATGAACGTCTTAAAATTTGAAACCAATTCTATTCACATATACAGAAATGAATATGATAATAATTTAATGAATTCTGTATGTATATACCTTTATAACTAAACACCGGATTTCGCATAATATAATGCATGTTCATATTTTTATAAGCAATTACATGCAGTAAATGGATTTACATCAATCATAAATAAATAATATTACAAATTTTTATTTTACATGTTTTTGCATATTACCTATATATTTTAAATGTTTTGATTTAGTTTTATAATTTTATACACAATTATTATCTATAAATTTGGTCCACGATTAAAAATTGAAAATATTTTTAAAAATATAATATTACGTTTCCGTAGATCATTATTACTTATTAGTTAGAAGGTACCTAAGTACCTAATTCATTACATATTGATTTTCATATCGAATATTTTTATCTTATCTATTTCGTCTAACATTAGCGACGTATTGTCATTTTTTTTTCTTTTTGTCATTTATACTACAGACTGACAGACCGACAACTGTAGTTCGAGTTTACATTTGGCAATAGTCAACGTATTATATAAACGTATTCATTTTACATAACTTCCTGTTTGTGTTAGTTACTTTATAATGTCTAAGTGTCCAAATTCAAAATTACCATCCCCTATAAAATGGATTGACATATTATTATTACTTACTGTTTTTCCAATAACGAATAAATAATCTATTTTTTCATCACAATCATAAAATATATTGTATATATAATATTGTAGTTATAATAATATTGTAATATTTTTTTCCAACATTAATGTTTTAATTTTATAATTTTACAATAAATAAATATCTAGGTGTAATAATAACAATTATTTTGCATACTTTTTGTTTTTTATGTGCATATTTGAAACTTTTTAGTTGCATATTTAAAATTTTTAAATGCATATAAATCCGGTCTTTATTTATAACCTTTTGGTCCAATTTCACTATGGTTATCTATGTATATTATATTTTAATCACAATACAATATTTTTAGAAATTCAAATCGAATGCAGTTTTACAAACTCGTGTTTTAAGTAAAGAGTGGTTATTACCTCAATTCATTTGTATGACATTTGGCGAAACACTATTTACAATGACTGGATTATCATTTTCCTTTTCAGAAGTAAATAATAATAAAATTAAAAAAAGTAAAATCAATTTAAATTTAATATGCAATTATGTAACATAACTATTACACGCATAATTAACAATTGTTAATTACATAAACATCAACCAACAGTGTTAAATAAAAACAAATTAATAATAGTACCAATTTTTTAAAAAAGCAAAGGACTTGTTAGTTCTTGTTTTATTTTCCTGTTTTAATAATTTGCTTATAAAATTACAACTACTAGTGAACTACCAGGAACCAAAATTTAAATCGTCTATTTTCAATATAAAACGTACGTCGCATAAGTTTACATTAATTGTCATATGTTGTACAGTAAAACCTCGATAAGAGTATAAGACGAAACTTCGGTAAAACGAAATGCCCGGTAATACGGAAAAATTCTTTGGTTTTTTTTTTCAAATAATCAAATGTCATGTTTTTGAACTCCGTCAAAACGAAAACCCTGTTAACACAGAAAAATTGAATGGTCCGAAGCGATTCCGTCTATCGAGGTTTTACTATATTTAATTTTTTTAAATACTCAACCCTTTAAAAATATTGATTCAGCTTCGTATTTATTACTGGGAAGGCCGACCACAGGGTGTATGGGAAAATGCGTCCACAGACCTAGTTGTTTTTTATTCGTTGCTCTTTTGCATTTACTAAACGAATATATTTTTATTTACCGAACTTTTTTTTCAGACTCCTGAGTCAATGAAAACAGTGTCAATATCTATGTGGTATTTTTGCGTGGCTCTCGGGAATTTAATTGTAATTTTTATCAACAAATTTGTAACGTTTGAAAAGAAAGTAAGTGATCAATTTTTATATCCTTTAATTTATACTTATTAGACAACAATAATATGTCAAGTATGTTTTGAAACCAGTCCAACATGTTTTTCATGTTTGCTTTCATTGCACTATTAACGATAATCGTCACTACCAAGTTGAGTAACACGTACGAAAAATTGTATTACAAAAAAGAAACGGAAAATGAAAACGACAGAGATAACGCGAATTTAGGTGATTCCCTCTGTCTTACGATTAATCGAAAAACAAACATTCCACAACTCATCATTAACTATATGTACTTTTTTATATTTGTGTATTTGCAGTGATGTTATTAAAAAAGGAGAGTTATCAACTATCGTTCTGAAAATGAAGAAATCATATTTATGACAATCATCAGCAAATAGCAATTAATATTGTATTGAACCTAAAATTGTATATAACTGTAATCAACTATAACATGTTAGGTTCATATAATATTATTTGCTGATATACCTATAGTTTTGTTTAAAATCAAAATCCTCGGAACAGCGATGACAATGAAAATCGTAGTGAACTCATTTTGAATTTGAAATTTGAATATTAATGAAATTATATTTGTTTGTATAATAATTTAAATATTGTATATGGTGTAAATATATTATAGGTACTTAACGGTCCTAACGTAAAAGTTTACATCAGCCATCGGCGTAGTATTGAATTATTTGAATTGCATGTTTGCTCTGTTATTATTGTGTTGCCTATAACTGGGTAACTACCGAGGTATATTATACATCCTATATGTGGCTATGTATAATTATTAGTTACGTTGACAATAATTTTATATTAATTATTAATATTATGTATTTTTACAATAAGAATATTGAAAATCACACACACGAGTCGTTTTGGTGTACGGGTTCGTGAATTATAATATTAGTAGGTAGGTAACAAATAACAATAGATAACAATCAGAATATCGACTATATATATATATATATATATGTATACTCACGTAGTAATAACATCATTATTAGAACAATCGGTTGACTCGATGTCACGTGAAAGAAAATAACTGACACTCTGAAATACAAAAATATCATTTTGCATTTTTTTATCATATCCGGCCTAGGTACCCACGAACCGCACGAACCGAGTGTTCACATTGGCCGTAGATGTAAGTCTAATAATTAGAAAATCGCGACTACGCTAGTGACGGTGTTTCTATAGCGTCAGAAGAATGAACAGCCGCCAGGGATGTCAAATTTTGATCGATCTGCATATCGAATTCGGAACCTAGTAACGGTCTGACAGCGTTATTAAATACGGATAAATAATCATTTTTTGGTTGTGCTCCAGGCGCTCCAACTACTGTCGTTCCTACGGTTACACGAAGAAATAAGTTTTATTTTTCAACGTTTTTCCATATTACGATATTCAATAACAATTGCATAATATACCTACTGTGTTTCTCTCGTTAATGTCGGAAACATTTTTAAATACTTTTTTGTAAATTATTGTTGTAAGAATTTAAATTTCAAATAACGTGATTATTTTTGTTATCAAATTTGTTTCTTAATTTCTTGTATAGGTATAGTGTATACTATTCCGGCTTTCAATAGTAAGCATTAGGTAGGTACTGAAAATTCGTTAGAACATAAAAGATTAATAATTTTATAATGAAGTAAAATATACTTGTTACCTAGGTACCAAGGGTTTCCTTAAGGCTAATAATTGACTGCAAATAAAAATGATTTTATCCAATGCCAATCAAAGATTTAACAATAAATCACACGTTATTACGTTATTGTCGTGTACCTATCTAGTATCTATTATCTATATAATATATATTATTATCTATTCTATTCTATATTATGAAGAAAATGTATAAATATTATTTACCTCCGATGTTTTTAGCCGTTTTCGGTCAACATTTAAACAGTTGTACAAATGTACAATGTACGAAGAAAATGTCTCTAACTGCTGCATAACCTTGACAACAATTCATCATTTTAATGTATTGTAGCAATTTACAAGCATATAACATAATATTATATATACCAAAAAATTGAATTTAAATTACAAAATGGAAGTTGACTCAGAAGAGGTAAAAAGGCACTTAGAGATCTTAGGGTATACGCACATAGAACCCAGTCTGCTAAATGATTTCGTAGAAGGTAAATATTGACAAAGTTCGAAATTTTAATTTATTGTGCGTGTAAAATGTTGCGATTTTTGTATTTTTGTAAAATCACATTCCATGTATTAATGCACTTAATACATACATATGTAGATACGTAAGTATATTTATAATCGACATAAATAATAGTACAGCTATATTAATTTTTAATACCCGAGTATAAGTCAGTCAAATATAGGTACATTAGCATAACTAGGATTTAATAGTTGCAACCACGAACATATAATAGT
Source organism: Schizaphis graminum (assembly GCA_020882235.1). Lineage (NCBI taxonomy): Eukaryota > Metazoa > Arthropoda > Insecta > Hemiptera > Aphididae > Schizaphis > Schizaphis graminum. The sequence continues at coordinate 56,283,469 of CM037032.1, forward strand.
AATATTATATGGTTGCAACTTGCAAGAGCTAGAGACATAGAACATTAAAGTTCAAAATAAACCATAGAGTAAAAGCGTCCCCCCACCGTGTCATTAAAAATACGATTTTAACTTTTAATAATAGAATGTATATAATATATATTTTGTAACTTAAACATATTTTATAATTTTTTACGCCTGTATTAAAATTCAAATGTTTATAAAGTATCATTACACCTACCACGATAATCTCGTTAGATAATTCTTTATTATATATTAATTATTATAAATTATTAATAAATTACAACATTAATAAATTATATACATTATCATTATTAATTATTTTACACATTTAATCCTAGACAGTATTTTTTTTCATACAATAGGATTTTTACCAGGATGAGCTAAAAATTAAAAGCGTAATATAGAGGCTATAAGCCTCTTTCTATCCCCTCCCTCTATTAGGCCAATGAATACATAGGTATTGCAAATTATACGCAATTTTTATTTGACATTAAAATTGTTAAATTAAAATATTATTATATGCTAATAAACTTAGTTAAAGACACTAAATGCTTATAAAAAAATAAGTTTAGTTTAATATACTCAGAATTTATTGCGATGTGATAGAACACGTCCTAGATTCAGCACACTAAATATATAATAATAAATAATAGAGATACCTAACATTTCAAATTATGGATTTCAACTGTTCTAAGGACAGCCGACAGGTAGGTACCTATATTGCAGATTTGTATTTTATGTACCTCTATAGTCTATAACAATATAATATACGCACACGACGACGTTTTAGATTTGAAAAAGATCATTAAATACGACCGAAAACATAACAACATCAGTCAACTATCCACGTCGCTGTACAAAGACTGGGATCAGAGTTATTCCCAGAGGATGAAAAATAGCACCCCGAATAAAAACACCATCGATCGAAATTGTACCGCTAACGGAGACGAACATGAAGATGATATCAACCTAATAAGTAAAAAAAAAAAATCTAAGACACAATTTTATTGTTGTACCAAGTGTCGGATGTAGGATTTTTGACGTCGGTAGGACAAAAAGAGCGTAGTCATAATCATTATTAAAACTAGGTATACGAATAAGTTATAAAATAACTACGAGGGGAGAGGGTCAATCTGCCACTGGTGGTTTGCATAATTTAGCTTGGAATGTGATTGGTTAACGTAAATAAGTATCGTTTTTGTATATTGTGAATTCGATAAATAATATTTCTTTTTTCCAACTATAGCCAAACTACGTTATAAATTCAATGAGTGTCGTAGGTACCTACTTAATAATATACCTACTCGTAAACAAAATCGCGTGATGGTGAACGCAAGGCCTAACAAAAATATAGGCACTTACGGCTTACCCTGACGTTTTAATATAATTAGCCATAGTTAATAGGTACTTATTAGTGGATAGGAAATAGATATTATTTAGTGGGCGCCTGGAAACGGGAGCCCGGTGACCGTAGTTATTTTCCTCAACTGTCCATTTTCCGCCAACGATATAGTACAAATAAAATGTAAAGCAAAATATAAAATTTATAAAATATGTGCTGCCTTTAGACATAGACGGGGATTTGATTGAATTTTAGGGGGAGGCTTAATCTTTCTTTGCAAAATAAGCCATGGCTTTGCCCTCCACACCCCTTCACTAACATCTAAATATTACCTCCAATACGCATTAACTACTAAACAACCAACTAATAATTACTAACTAAAAAGGAAAACTACTAAATACGTAGGTATTATTAACTACATATTACCTACTTAGATACTTTAAAATCATTAATTTATAATAGATACAATAAATATTTTATTATTTTAGTACAATAAACCTATTTTGATTAGAAATATATCAATAACGTTTTCAATACTGTTAATAATATTTTTTCAATGTATAATATTGAAGTTACATATTAAATTTTTCAATCCGTTGCGACAGTCGCCGAAGACGCCGATAACGAATAGGTATGAGTATATTATGTTGTAATAATTTTTATATTGACAAAATTTCAGAAAAAAAAATATTTTGTAAATTTTCAAGATTTTGGCAATTGTTATAAATTTCTTCCGACGTCCGGCCGGCTACATGACTGAAAAATGTTCAATTACTTTGGGGGAGGGGCTAAGCTCCCCCAATCTACGTCAATGCCTTTAGGTACACTTATGATATTTATTACAAATAAAATAATACCGTTATTATTTTATCATATTAAGCCTAACTCTCCTTTAATAATATTAGTATACTAAAACACTAATGACGTCTAAACAATAAACATGTTAATTTATGGTTAGAAATGGGACATACGCATAATTTTAATCCAAAAAAATTTTTTAAGGAAAATAGAAGCTTACCTTTTTTTTTTTGAGGAAAATGCTATCTCATTTTTAAAAGAAAATAGACACGCCCCACCTATCGGCACCAACAAATTAATTAAAAAATAGGTATAATAATTTGTTAGTCTATAAAATACTTATTATATTATTGTACCTATACAGCTATACGTACCTATGTAGTAAGATAGTAAGTAGGTACCACTTTAATATACGATAAAAGTATAAGGAATCTCTGAAAAAAGAACAAACTAAAAAAAAAACAAAGAAAAAAGAAGTAAAATTAGGTATCATATAGTGTATTACCTATATTGCAATCAAATTTAGTATTTTGTGGGTCGTTAGTAAGTACTTAACATATTCTACATAATAATTATTTAATGTAAAAGATTATTATTTTAAAAATCATGATTTTTAATACTATTATATGTTCATTTTATACTGTAAAACAATTTTTTCACATCGTCTGTAGGGCTACACACGTTTTTGAACTTTTTAATCCGGACGCAAGTAGTAAGCACCGCATTAAACAATTCATTTACTTCATTATAATACATACCATTTCATATAGGTACTGCTACTATAGTACACGATAATAAAACGTGATAGATTTAATAAATATCATGATGGTTTAGCCGGTTTAGGAATTCATCATGAGTCACACATGTGTCAAACAATCACAAATACATTATGATTCATTATTTATTATTTATTATTCACTATTATTATAATGAGCAGCCTAGTGCAGGTAGGTAGTACTTGTTATATAAACATTAAAAAATCTATGGATTATTTATATAATTAATAACAATACATAAACATATTACATAGGCATAACTAAATCTTTAAATTTGAGGGTGTAACAAAATAAGACATAAGTCATTTTTGTTTTAAAAACTTATAAATTTAATATGCTTATTTGTTGTATATCTACTGGTTAGAAAATATTCAGACTCCTTACACATCTCTATACAAGTCGTACACTACAGTATAGGGACATTTAAGTACAAATTTGTATTGTACAATCTAAAATAACAAGATTTGGATAGATTTTTTTTTTTTGTTTTTAGCAAAACGTAAAAACCAAAACTGTATGTCACAAAAAATTTCAAAAATTATAGATCTTCATAATACAACTCCTGTGAATAAGAGACCTAAATGTGAATCAGAATTTATGGTAAACTTTAAAATATAAAACATTTTACAATTTATTAACTAATAATTAATAATAAATAAAATTCAGAAAATACAGAAAGTATTATTTGAACATAATAATAATATTAATATGTATACTTAAAATGGTCATAACATTTAAATATGAGTGAAACAATAAATTATTAGTTTTAATTTAAAAATAATACCTTAAAAACTTATAATTTTAATAAAATATGCAAGTGAATTGTTCACATTGCTTCAAAACCAATAAATTGTTTACTTCATTCATACCTTACCTAAAAAAAATTTAAAAAAAAAATAAAGATCTATATAATTTTATATTAAGTTTTATCATAAAACCTTTGTTTTCTTGTACTTAAAAATAATATTCAGTTGAAATTACAGCCAACAAAATGCTATTTTTGTGGAAATATACCAATGGAAAATCAACCAAGAATGAAGGTGAAACACAATTTGAATCCATTGCACACTTTACACCTCGGTATAACATTCGATATTGAATTTCAAAATTAGACAATAAAGTAAAGTCATTAATAATTATTAATAAATTTAAAATATTTTTATTATTAAAAATATGGGAATTCTGTAAATTCAACACTATGTTTTAGACCAAATGTTGTATAATATATTAATTTATATAATTTATATAATATACAAATCAGAAGAATTGATACTTTATTAATAGCATTAAATATCATGTTTAACTAGTAAATATTTATAACCAATATGAACCTGAAATAAATTATGCAATAATTTTTAATTGTTATGATGGAAAAATAATGACTTGTATAAGAGAACTAAAATATTTTGATACACACACATAGATAGACAGTATACAAATATATATATAACATATTATATTAATGAATAAACGATTTGTCAAAAAGATGTCAATTTAACTTTATTAAATGCCAATAAATCTAGAACCTAATCGGGAACAAATTACAGTGAACTTATCAAATAATAGATAACAAAAAAAAATCTAATACTAATCTGCTAGATTAAGTTCTCCAACTCACTTCATATAAAAATAGTAAAGAAAAATTTGTACATTTATTTTTACAATTGGGTATTTTTAAATATAAAACTTGTTTAATTTTTAAATAGTATAACTTTAACATACTACAAATTGTTTCCCAACCATACTTTGTAATAATTTAAACAAAAAAAAAAAATTGATTCACATGTTTTACTGAACTATTTACAATTACAAATATCAAACCATTAGATTTTTTACGATTTTATTTTCCTGTTTATTTAATTTTGAACATAATATTATTATATATATATATATATATGTATAATATATACATACACATATATAAATATTTACGTTTAAATTATATAAAATACATATGTATATATATATTTTTTAAATTTTATTATTGTTTAGGTGTATACAAAAAACTTACTAAGTAGTAGTTTCTCTAAATAAATAAAATTGGTGGGCTTAAAAATCCACAGCCACAGCAGCAGTAGATACCAGAGTAAAAGTCATAACTTAAACATATATTCTTAGCCAGTCAATTTTTCAGTTTTTAATATAAAACTTTCTTAACTAACAAAAACATTTAAGATTTTGTTTTTGAAATATACATAATATTATTCAATTATTAGTAAAAAAGACTGTTGATAAGGAATAAACGTCTAAGCATACTATTAAAAATAAAATGTATGTTCTGCTTTGAATGGATGGATTTAGAATAAAATAATAACCATATTTAACAAAACCAATGGATGTATATGTGATGCGATATTCATGTAATCTTAGTCTTGCATATCATCAGTGATTTCATGTGGGTTTAATATGCCAGGCACAGACTTCTGTACTTCACGTTTTTCTTCTTGAGCCGCTCTCAATGCTTGTTCTCTTTCTTCGAGGTATAGGTCAGATATATCTTCTCCAGTAAATTCCTAGTATAACATACATAAGCATTTAGTAAATTTTATTTTAAGTTCCATATAACCAATGTAAATACTTTTAAATACAAATTTATAAATCAATGAATAAATTAATAAAGTTACATTGTATTTAACCAAGTGCATTCTCATCGACCTCAATAATATATCTCAGTATACTAAATACTTTGCTATGTCAATCTCTTGACAACTGACTTTAAGAAACTATATCAATATCATCATCAATGATAATTAATAATTTATTTAAAAAAATAGTATATCAAATTCTAATTTAACAAAATAACCTTCACAATATACTTTAATTATTTTTTTTAAGTAAAATAATAATTATTAAATATTGCTTTTTTATAAAAAAAAAAATTAAGTATAATGTTTAAAAAATTATGTCTAATATAATACATATGAGTAAATCATTAATTAATTAAATACAATCTCTTGGTAAAACTTGAATATTAAAAATATTAATATAATATTAAAAATGCTGGTAAGTGAGTATCGCTTTGCTGTACATTAGGGGGTGGGGTGGACCTCGGACTAGGGTAGGTTAAATTTGAATGCAATGATAGGTATCATTGTATACGAAAAACGATTCTAAACGGAGATGATTGTCAGTCTAGGATATATTATATTTAAATATTGTCATATATTCTATTTTGAAACAAATTCAAACATTTAAGTAAAAGTCTCAAGATCCTATGTTTGGTAATTTTTTTAAAATAACAAAAATCGAAAATTATATAGTAGGAAAACGTTATTTTACACGTGTATTTTTGATTTCAAATTAAAATTAAAACTTTAAACATTCGTAAAATTTTTTAAATGGAATAATCCTCAAACTTTTTTACAATTATTCTAAGCTTAACTTATGGCAGCATAGTATTACATTTTCAATTCTTAGCTTTTGATAGTAAAATATTTATAAATTTTTAACTACCAAATAGTGAAAAATAATCATGATTTTGACGAATTTTTGTCAATATTTGAACTTCAAATGCTAATAAAAAAAAAATTGTGCCCATGTATTTTTATAATTTTTGAATGACAGTTAGAACAAGTTATGTAGACCCTTCAATTAAATTGTCAAGTAATTTGTCCCAGCTAAATTGTTTTTATCAACATTTATAAGAATAAAAAAAATAAAAAAAATAAATTATTTCAAATGCCTATAAATAACAAAAAAAGTCAAAATATTTTGAAAATCAAATCACGTAAAGAAAATGGCAATCTAAATAACTGGTAAAATGTTCAAGTAGTTACGACTTATACTATTTGAATAACAACAAATATCAAAAATTGTTTGAGGCTAAACTGTTATTTAATGCGGTTTTATAAAAATTTAAATTTCAAACACTCATAAAATTTTTTTGTCTGAATCGGGTAGTTTTTTTTACAGATATTTAAAGAAAAATGTATGGAGAATCTTGTACCAAATTTTCAAAACTAAGTTATAAAAGAAAAATTTTTTACGATTTTTCAACCACAAAATTACTTGCAAATTTTCGCAATTTTGACATATTTCGTATAAATTCAAACTTTAAGCACTTATAAAAAAAAATTGTGGCTAACGATTTCGGATTTTTTTTTATCACTTTAAGAACAACTTAGAAGAAACCTTGTATTAAATTTTCAAGATTTTCTGGCCGGTCAAAAAAATTTTATTGTTATTTTTAAAAAAAATACTAAAAAAATTTAAAATTTCAATTTTCCATAAATAGCTCAAAAAAAGTCAAAATACTTTGATAATTTAACTGTGTATATAAAACGCTAATATAAACATTTGGTGAAAATTTCAAGTATTTACATTGATTAGTTTTTGAGTTATAGCAAAATAAAAAAATCAATTTGGTCAAAAACAGTTTTATGTAAAAATTCCTGTTTTTCTGTCATTTTTTTTTTGTTTTTTCTCGATTTTTTTTGTATACTGTTGGAAAATGTTTACTTTTGACCTCTATAATGCACCAAGGATATCCACTTTACCATTGGACACCACCCGCAAAGTTTGAAATTGAAGCATTATTTCGACTAGTTATATTGTACAGACACAAAAAAAAACACACACACACACACACACACGTCATTGTAAAATCAATACATTCAGTATACATATATCACTCTGTTCAGAATCTAAAACAAGTTATTTTAAAAGTGCAAATTAAGGGTATTAACCGTCTTTTAACAATTTCATTAAATTACTAAAGATTCTTATGTTATAGGTTTTTAATAAAACTAATAAATATTGTTTGTAATTAACTTACCCTGATCTGAACAAGGAAATCACGAAGATGATCTTTAAAAGCTGTTAGGTCGTGATTCAAATTAAACATGCCTTGTACAGTAAGAGCAATTTGTGGGTCAGCCAAATGAGGGAAAGCTGTCTTTAACAGTGATGCAACAAAATCACGAACATAGGCAACATTTTTATCTGTGACTTCACCATCAGGAGGTGCACCTGGTGCACTTAACAATACTTCAATCCTATCGCTCTCTACTAATTTGAACATGTATGACAAGATTTGTGCATGCATTAATAAACCTATAAAATAAAATTTTAAATAAAATTAATGTATTTCAAAATTAATCTTTTAGAAAAGTAATTATGAATAAATCTTACTTGCGGTATGAGAGGTATCAGTGGCAACAGAAAAAACATGTTGTAAAATATCAGTAAAGTATGATACATAGAAACTCTGAGCTGCTTGTTTATGCTGTTGAACATTCTGCAATAATTTATACAATATCTGCAAAAATAACAAATTTAATGTATTAATTATTTAAACATATTATTATTTTTTCTTTTATGTTTATAAATGCAAAATAAAATAAAATATTTATCAGTTCATAGTGTTACTAATATTAAAACCTTAAATGATATATAATTTATACTTAAATCTAATAAGAAGTTTTGGTTGCCAGATTCGACAATTTGTTAAGGGGAAAACATTCAAACATTATTGAATTACATAGTATAATGTTTCAGAATATAAAGCTATACTTTCAAATAAAAAAAAAAATTGACTATTTCACGAGGCAAGTTTATATGATAGATATATACAGGCTCAGTTATTCATAAATATATGGATTGGTTTCATAATTATATTAATCTAAAATATACAAATATGTAATATTAATACTGAATTATATTTACTGAATATTGAGATCCCAGATAAATCAAAATTTGAGGGAAAAGGAATTTTCTTCCACTAGTTATGAATTTCTACTTATCAAGGAATAATAAAAATATATATATATATATTTATATACATATACTAATTTATTAGATACTATCTAAATTATCTAGACTTTTCTGTGCAGTTTTAAATTAAAATTTAATTATTTATATAAAATAAACACAATACTTTCTTTCAACTCCTTACCTTGTACAAAAAATTAAAATTGGGTAACATAGGGACTATGTTATGAAACAATTTGTGGAAAAAAATCATTGTCATTATGCATCTTAATATAAGACACAAAATGTTTCATTTGTATATAGTTTTTATTCGATTTACCGAGATTTTTATAAGAGAAAAAATTTACTTCCTTTTAGATTTTTGATTAATTAAAATTTTATTGTACTTCAAATATATATATTAATATTTCAGTATTTTATAGTTTTTATATTACACTAACACTTAAATAAATTATAAAATAAATAGTTTAACATTTTTTTATTAATATTTTCCTAAATCCCAACACTTCGGTCAAAATAATTCCTAATTTCATTGTCTCTTATAAAGAAACACTCAAACATCTCTGACCAAAACCTTTTAAATGAAATAATATAAGTTTATTCTTATTATGTAACATACCAATAATCCAGTATCAGCAACATTTCGCATAGTATGTTTAAAAGCCCAAAATATTGAATCCAAAACCAATTTAAACTGAGGAGCTGGTATGGACAGGAATGATACAAAACAATGATTATTTATTGCCTAAAAAAAAAGTTAAATAATCAGTATGAAAACAAAACATTATTATTATTGAAGTTTATTACTTACTTGTAAAAGAAGGTAGAAATTTGTTCTGTGTTCAGGGAATTGCTCAAAATCCTTATTAATCATTGTAAGTGTAGCCTCAAACACAGCATCTAAAATTTTGGACACTGCTGGGGTTATGTCAGATTGCAGTTTGTCAATTATGGTTGCCATCGCACTAAGTACTTCTGGTTCTCTAGCAGATGGATGCATAGTCTTACTGTAATCAGCTAATACAGTTTCCAAAAGGGGAGGAATAAAATTCTCTAATACCTAAGAAAAAAATTAGTATAAAGCAACTTGTATTATCAGAGTTTAATAGATTTGTTTATTAATAGTTAACATACCATTGCATTATCATTAGACCTAGAAATCCAATCTGATATCAATCGTAAAGTTTCTTTTTTAATAACTCTCATATTTTTAATCAATGGTTGTTTTGTAACACTATCACCATTAGTAGCTATGGCATCAGTAATATTTGCACTCATAACATTATAAATATTCAACATGTCCAAGTATATTCTTCCCAACTATAATATGATATATATTATGATAAAGAAATAATAAATTAAAAATAAAAATGTTGCTATCAAAAATAAAATACACTTACTTGGACAACATATTGATGTCCTAGAGATTTACATGCTCTAGCATTAGTTTTTAAAATATTACCCAATTGTTTGACAAACTCTGGTTCTTTTAATATTTCAACATCCTATAAAATGACAATAAATAAATGTAATTTATTCAATCATAAATTAAATATATAATTTATTACTTTTGAAGCTTGACTAATACAATCATCCCAAATTAAATTTGGCAATAGCATATATTTATCAATTAGTTGTTCTTGAATTTTAGAATTCACTTGAGCACTGATCATAATACCGACAGCTTCATAAAATGTATGCACCTTAATTTGAAATCATAAAAATGTATAAGATACTATCTAGTTAAAAACAATTTATTATATTTTATAGTATTCAAATACTTGTTGTGGTTGTAAATCACTAATAATTGTTGCCATTGAATTAAGAATTTCCTCAATAAATGGCATAGCTTCTCCAACTTGAACTTGAACGAAATACCTTCTACATTTCATTGCAATTTTGATAAAAGTATCACATGCCATATCTTGTACACCATCATGAGTTTCTGTAAAATAAAAATAATAGGTATACAACTTAGTTTTTGGAGAAGATGATTAAATAACATATCATTTATAATTAGAATGAACCATTAACTAACAATATTTAGACTAAGTTAAGGTAAACTAAGGAAGATATTCAATTAAAAACTAATAAACCAGTGACGTAGCTACAGGGGAGACTGAATGTAATTTACAACATATAATATCATCAAAATAGGCTAATTTTCCTCATTGATTTTAAAATCCTAAGTAAGTAAAATAATTGACAATGTTTGTCCTTAAAATTAAGGGTCAATACATAATTGGTTCCTTAGCTTTGTATCTTCACAAAATTATTTTCAAGTTATTATTTATAATCATCTGTAACTAAGTAATTTTTATTCATAAAATTAAAAGTAAATGCTTCATTAGTTCTTTAGATATCTATCTTCACAACATATTCTGTTTATCATTTATAATTACATGCATCTAACTGCTAAGCATGCAAGTAATCAGAAATTGAAATGCAAACATACAGTAGAAAACATTTAAGTTAAATAAAATTATTTATATTCTCAGAAAGACTAATCAACATCATATTGTATAATCACAAAAAGAAATTTTTCATCATTGAACTTTAAAATCTTAATTTTATAGTAAAATTATTGACAATATGTGTCCTTAAAATTAATGGTCAATGCATCATTGGTTCCTTAGATTTGTATCTACACAAAATTATTTTTAAGTTATCATTTATAATCATCTGCAACTAAGTTATGTGAGAGAATTAAAAACAAATTTTTACTCACATAACAATAATTTAACTTATACTCTTATAAAGACTAATTAACATCATATTGTATAATCACAATAAGCTATTTTTCCTCATTGAATTTGAAACCCAAGTTTATAGTAAAATTACTGTTTTTAAAGTTAAGGATAAATGCATCATTGGTTCCTTAGATTTGTATCTTCACAGAAAGTTCTGTTTATCATTTATAATCATCTGCATCCAACTGCCAAGTGTGTAAGCACTAAGCAATCAGTAATTGAAATGCATAGATACAGTAGAAAAAATAAATTAAATATAATTATTTATATTCTCAGAAAGACTAATCAACATCATTTTGTATAATCACAATAAGCTATTTTTCCTCATTGAATTTAAAACCCAAGTTTATAATACAATTATTGAAAATGTTTGTCATAAAACTATTAAAATTAAGAATAAATGCATCATTGGTTCCTTAGATTTGTATCTTCACAAAAAGATCTGTTTATCATCTTTAATCATCTGCATCCAACTATCAAGCATGTAAGCAATCAGAAATTGAAATGCATACATACAGTAGAAAATAATAAGTTAAATATAATTATTTATATTCTCAGAAAGACTAATCAACATCATTTTGTATAATCACAATAAGCTATTTTTCCTCATTGAATTTAAAACCCAAGTTTATAATACAATTATTGAAAATGTTTGTCATAAAACTATTAAAATTAAGAATAAATGCATCATTGGTTCCTTAGATTTGTATCTTCACAAAAAGATCTGTTTATCATCTTTAATCATCTGCATCCAACTATCAAGCATGTAAGCAATCAGAAATTGAAATGCATACATACAGTAGAAAATAATAAGTTTAATATAATTATTTATATTCTCAGAAAGACTAATCAACATCATATTGTATAATCACAATAAGCTATTTTTCCTCATTGAACACAAGTTTTTAGTAAAATTATTGAAAATTGTTGTCATTAAAGTTAAGGATAAATGCATCTTTGGTTCCTTAGATTTGTATCTTTACAGAAAGTTCTGTTTATCATTTATAATCATCTGCATCCAACTGCCAAGTGTGTAAGCACTAAGCAATCAGTAATTGAAATGCATAGATACAGTAAAAATAAATAAATTAAGAGGACGCCACACCCGCATGTGTTGTCTCCGTCTTACAAACGTATAACATAGCAAAATCTGTTTAGCGCGGGACAAGTTTTCTCCCTCAATATTTATAATAGAATTACCAAAATTTCACAACGCATAGGTAAAAACTTTATCTGTGTCGTAGCGTCGTTATTTTTTTGATAACATAAATATAATTAAAGTTATAAGCTTAAGAAAATACATTTATTTTTTATTTTTTCATTAAATTACTAAAAAATATTGGTTTGTGCTATCAAAAAAATAACGACGCTACGACACAGATAAAGTTTTTACCTATGCGTTGTGAAATTTTGGTAATTCTATTATAAATATTGAGGGAGAAAACTTGTCCCGCGCTAAACAGATTTTGCTATGTTATACGTTTGTAAGACGGAGACAACACATGCGGGTGTGGCGTCCTCTTAAATATAATTATTTATATTCTCAGAAAGACTAATCAACATCATATTGTATAATCACAATAAGCTATTTTTCCTCATTGAACACAAGTTTATAGTAAAATTATTGAAAATGTTTGTCATAAAACTATTAAAGTTAAGAATAAATGCATCATTGGTTCCTAAGATTTCTATCTTAACAACATTTTTCCAGTTACCTAATCAGTTATACAATTAAGAGTAAATATATAAGCTACGATTCAAAATTATACAACATAATATAAAGTTACAATAAGCTGTCTTTCTCACAAAATTGAATAGTTCAAATATTAAAGTAATTAAGTTATAAATGAATCATAAAAAAGTATAAATTATGAGTATTTAGTATTTTATAACAGATAATATCTCTGTGAGGAATTCCATTAACTACCCAATATAATAAGTTAGGCCACTACCTCATTAATTTTAATTGGAAATGTTCAACAAAATTAATTTTAACACATGATTGTCAGAATACAACAATTTTAATTTCATATATATAAATCAAAATTAGCATGGCATTTTATCATCACTAATTCAATTATATTAGACTTAATATTAATTATAACAATAGTTATTGTTTATAGTTTGAAGTTCTAACACAGTACTAAAAGAAGTTGTATACAAATCTATAATACTATTTTAAAACTATTAAAGTATATAATACGAGATATAATATTTATTTAACCTTAACTTCTAATCTAATATACAAGGGTGCTATATTTTCCATGCCCTTTTTTCTGATACCCAATTCATATGAACTTTTTCCAAAATTATAAAAAAAAAACAACCGTTATTTACAATTAATTTATGTATTAAATATTTATAATCTCAGACAAATATAATTAATTTCACTTATAAAATCAAAATTAGCATGGCATTGTCATCACTGATTTAAAATGTTTTATATAGTAAGTTTTTAACTATAATTAAAGATAAAACTTTAGAAAGGAGAATAAAACAAAATGATATAGAAAATAGACAATTCTACCAACATTATAAAATTAATTATAGTCAATTACTTGAATAATATTTTAGTATTGTAAATAAATTATCAATTTTTAATAAAAAAAAATTATTTTTTGCATAGATATTAAGCTATTTAAGTATTTAGTAACTATTGATTTATACTTAACTAATACAGAGTACAGGATAAGTCGTTTCCCGCTGTCTTGTTATCAAAAAAACTGTTTATTATTATTATTATTATTAACAGCGGAAACCATCTTCTGCTGTACTATATATATTAAGTAAACAAATATACTTTCTATTTTTACACACCTAAAGCTGGTTAACGGTGGCAACCATATAAAAACTAATTCCAAATTATAAAAATTGTAAATACCATAAATAATTAAAATTGAATAAGTGAAGATAAATTATTAATTATTTAATCGTTCATATGAATTTTGCTATTATGCATGATAATCTCAGAAATAAATGATTTTAATCTCATACTTTTATATCGAAATTAGCATGGCATTTGTCATCACTGATATATCATTAACTAACTCTAAATAATTAAAATGAAACAATAGTTCTATAAAATGGAACCTTTAAAATAATTTACAGAGAAAATATTTTTTTATTAGTTTATTAATTTTAAAATGTTACTATATAAACTTTAGAATTAAAATTGTACAATAAAGTATTATAAATTATTATTAACATATTAAATTAATTACTTACCATGCATGAATTCAAATAATTTGTTAACAACTGTTTTCAAAAATTTCCAATGAGCTCGTAAAAACCTTGGATACTGTCCAACCACATACATAATATTTGAAGCAATAATTGCCTTATTATCTTTGCCTTTTTTTTGTTCACATAGTCCTAATAAATCTTTAATAGCTGTGACTAAAAATCTTTTTTCATCTTCTTCGTGCATCGCTCCAGAAATACTTCCAATTGCCCAACATAACTAAAAAAAAGTAATAAAATAAATGTAAGAAAAGGTTATCAATAAATAATAAATTTAAATATTTACAGTATTTAAATTTTTCCAAGACCACTCATTTCCATTGACTTGATTATGTAACTTTTCAGTCATAATTCGTTCAGTATCTACACAATCCAAATGAGTTAAATACACAAGTGTTTCTCTCATACTTTTATACAAACTAATAGCATCTGTATCTTTCATAAACTCTCGAACTACTTCTCCGTTTTCATTTTCTACTACTAACACTTCCTCTGGCTTAGCCATACGACTAATCATTATATACCGCATCTATGGACAATAAGCAAATACATATATGTATGATAATATATAATTCATTATTATATACTGTAAAAAAAAATTTAGTTTAACTTGAAGTAATTAGTAAATACTAACCTGAGATATAACTGGTGCATAAAATTGACGTCTAGGTGAAATGGCATTACCATCTGGCCTGCTAGTTGGAGAAAGTGAGAATAGACCGACTATTTGTAGTTGTCCAAATGGATTTTCTCGGTATAAACTAGCAGCTAAGCTATTCCAATATTCTAAACAAATCTTAAATATTTCGATTTCTTCAACTTCGGAAATCATAACCAAATAATGAAGTGCCTAAATAAATACATTATCACATATGTGAATAAATAAAATGAATATAACAATTAATTAAGTTCACAATTACTTTTAATAAATCTTCATTAGAACCATTTTTTTCTACTAAAAGAGCATGCTCTTTGAGAAATGTACACAAAAATAATGCCAAATTTTGAATAAAATTTTGTTCTTGGTCTTGGCCTGACGCATAAGCTTCTTTAATATTTGTATGTATGGGTAACATCTAAAATTAACAATAGATAAGAACATACAAGATAAAAATAAATATTAATATCAAAATACCTGAACAAGTTGTGCCATGGTTTTGGAGAAAAGACCAGCAAATGCAGCATCATAATTCGGTACAGTCACCGCGGCAACCTCGGTCAAACATTGCAATGTGATATTACGAAACATAGGCACATTGAAGAACTAAATAATTTAAAAAATTGTTTTAAATAAAAATATAATTTATTAGAAAATAGTTAATAGTATTTAATATAAAAATTACTTTAAAAATCAATGTATCGATCAAATCAGTTTCAAATATATAACCAAGTGGTATCCAGTTAAGGAATCTAAGAAGAGTATCAAGTGTTGCATTTACTAAAGCCACATTTTGAGAAGAGCCCTGACAAAAAAAAAATATTAAAAATGAACATTTATCTATTTATATATCAAATTCAAAGCTTTAAAATTTCACTCACTAGAACAAATTGACATAATTCAAAAATCTGTGCAAATTCTGAACACATAGTATCTTTCAAATGTTTAGCTTTCATTTGAGTCATATTTCCAGCAGAAAAATCAAATACTTCTTCACTTAGCAATTTTAATATAACCATGTTATTTTGGCACAAACTTTCATTAGTTCTGCTAGCTCCTACAATTTCACCAACAAATGATTCCCAGTTTTTTGGCCACTCGCGTTTTAATACCTAAAATATTCAATTGTAATTAAATATTAATATAAAAAGAGTTTGAAAATTAACCAACCTGCACAAGGATAATGTTTAATTTGTTTAAATAAGTTTTTTCTCTTTCCATTGTAGCAGGATCTGAAGAAGTTTTTATGATAAGTGCAACAATATACTTCTTAATGCCTTCACATTGATTTCTAGGTAATACTTTCCATCTGGTCTTAATTAATTGTTCCAATATTTGTAAAGCAAAGTATTTTGTTTGTTGATTATTTGAAAATTCGAGTATAGTATCTACTCTTGTCCATGCATCAGGATGCTCCTTCAATGTAGTTAATACTTCTTGGGCAGCTCGTTGCTAAAATAATGATAATTAATTAATTATTATAAATAATTAATAAGCTGAACATAATATAGGGATTTATATTTAAAAATATCTGTGTGTAAACCACCAATGTTATATTAAACATACGGAAACTTACTTGATCACCAGTACCCGTATACATACATCCCACAATGTTTTCTAAAAGTGTAATATCAAGTTTTTGGGAAAAATCCAAAAGCTTGGACACTTGTTCTGTCATCGTAGCCATATTTTATTTTTTTCAAAGACTTAAGTATTCAGCTAAAAAAAATATACAAATTAATTATTAAATAACAAATAATTGTATACATTATATTATGCGCTAGAAAAATTAGAGAGATAAGGTAATTATTGTGGAAAAAAAGAATGCCTTTAATAATATTTAGGTAGGTAATGAAATTAATCATTCATTCAATAAGCTTAAAGCTCATAACCAACAATCTACCTACTTTTTGAAAACTTCTAGGTATATCCATAAAAATATCATCACTAACACATGTTTATAAATCTGTCTACAAAATCAAAATGAATGGTTATTGTGGTCCATTTTAAGAAAGTACATAAAATAAATTACAAAATGTTACTAACCAATTAATTTAACCAAAGCCTCTTAGTCTTAATTATACTTCATGATTATATCATTATACAAAATAATTGATAGTGTAATGTGAAAATTGTTTAAAAGTATATTTTTTGAACAAAATAATAATACTAAGTACATTTTTAGTACATGATTTATACAGTAGATCATAATATTATTAATTACCTTAAAGGTATTCATTAAAATGAATAGATTCCTAACATTTATGTAGTCAAGGAATAGACGATTGTTATTTTATTGATATCAAATCAGATTTCAATTTTACTAGATTTTTTCATTTTTTCTTATATTTTTTAAAAACAAATATAAATTATTGATTTAAAACTTTTATCAATGTTAAATTTTGTAACAAATAAATCAATACAAAAATACACTTTGTTTATAATTTATTTATTTCTGAAAATTTTAGATTTTTAATTTGATTTTTCTGGTTAATATTTCTTTACCATAAGAATTGGTAAATTAAGATTCAAAGAATAAACATGACCCATCCCAAATACAATCACTTAATATTTGTTTATACTTAATATTTATAATTTATATTAAATTTTAGGTAGACAATTAAGAAGTAATAAAAATTAAATTAAAAACGTAATTGAAAAAAGTATGATTATAGACATATTTCAATTTATATCTTAAATAAACTCAGAATAAATTAAAAATGTATGCTAGTTACTTACTAAATTGTTAAAATAAAACATGCACAATTTAATAAAATAAACTTACTCAAAAACAGACAGACGACAAGTATACGTAACAGTAACCCTGGACTAAAACCTAGTCACTGTACCATTCACTCAGAAGACATTCACACACACAAACAAAACAAATATTGTTTTATAAACCTGAAACAAAAACACAAAAAAAACATTAAGTTTATAAAAATGATATAATGGATATCAGATAAATCTCTAATTTAAATTTAAAATAATGAGATAATATACATAGTAATTCATTTAACATACAACACTAGTTTTTGGAAAAAAAATTTATATTAAAATTTTTTTATTTTTTATATTTTATATTTTAAATTTTTTATTCAGAAGCAGAATATTATTTGGAATATTTTACTTTATCAAAATCAAGTAGTTTATTAATTATCGGTATATAAAGTATAGATGAGTGAAATAGTGAACTAACATTTTCTAGATACTTCTTACAATGACGCTCCACTCATCCAAACTTTAAATAATTTTAACTCGTAAACTATTCATCCAAAATTAGATCTTTATATAGGTATCAAAGTATAAAATTCTTTAAGAATAATGTTATTTTAATCAATTTAAATAACGTAACTAAAATATAATCAACAAATTTTAGTTTTTCAAATAATAAATGTCTTATGTTAAATAGATCACTCGGTATAAGTTTATATAATATATTAAAAACTATAGTAATAATATTATAACTGTAAAAAGAACAAATTACACATATAAAAACGTAACTTAAATACTAAAAGTACACTCAAATTTATTGAGTTATTCTAAGCTAAAATAAAATTACTTACTATCATAAAAATAAGAATTAGCAATATATTTACAGATGATAAAATATATGATACTAACATTGGTACTACCTAATTTTATTTACATCAATCATTAATTGAAATACTACCTTCCTAAACTAATTAAACTTAAATGTATCTATTGTATTACATCACACATTATCATAGGATATCATAAATCCAAATCTAGTAGGTTGATACCTACATAAAATAATAAACAAACTAACTTTTTATTTAATCATGTTTATAACATATACAATTAGTTCATAAATATTAAATAACAGAGATCTTACTATGTAAATATCAGTCATATTTTAAATGTTGAAATTTCAGCTAATTAGAACACACATAGTAGTAGAATTATAGATATAAATCAAATTTTTTTTTTTTTTTTTAGATTTTATACATCATTATAAAAACATTTGCAATTAAATCTATTAAATTAAACAAAACATTAAAGAATTTAATCCAACAAAAATAGAAAATACTACACGATGAAATATAATTAATTAAATACCTCCAAAAATATTGATTACAATATATTTTTGTTTCCACCGCACATTTAATATACAATTATTAACTATTTTAAACATAACCTAATATTTATGATAAATATTGAATAAGCATAAACAAAATGTTCATAATATAATAGAAAATGCAATGAATTGTTTTTGAATATAGATATATCTAAATAAAAATAAAAAAAAATATAAATGTTTACCTATTTAAAGAGGCAAAATGAAAATTATCATATCATACACTACCTACACAACTAATACTGGTTTTTTCTCAAAATTTGAGTACACTAAATCATATTTTTAAAGAATTTTGGAAAAATACAGATAAATACTACACAATTACAGTAATCCATGAAATTTTCTACAAAATCTTTGTCAATCTGAGATTAGTTAAAAACATATTATTTAATGAAATAAGCAAGGCCAATGGCTATAAACATGTACTTACCTAAACTAAGTAGGTATCATTATTTATATTATAAAAAAATTCAAATATAAGCATAGGCATCTATGTTATTTAAATAAAGATATTAGAAATCGTTAAAAAATTAAACAAAACTTTTTGAATGATAAAATAACAAATTTGGTAATTAGTTGGTTTGGCATGTTTAAAAAATAAATTAAAATAATTGTACATTATTATGTAACATTTGTGATCCCTTATGGAAGTATTACAACTTAGGTACTACACTTACACTTTTAAATAAATACAGACATAATTTAAAACCTGATGCATTTACCGACTATGTATAACTTTTCAAACAAGCTGTCACATTCTGATACATGTTATTATAGAAAAATTTGTAAGATTCACAAAAATAGAATTCAATTTTATACTTAAGAAAATATATAATACATAGAACACAAATTATTCAAAAAACGATTATTTGCGAAATATGTAATCACGACACACCAACATGCCTATGCTTACGATTAACAACGTAACCAGGCAGTTGAGCTAAATTTTCGATAAGCACAATGTCAATGCACAGCGAAGTGGAAAGCGTGGAAAGGCGCGAGGTTTTCAGAAATATAGATTTGATGTTTAGTGTTTACGTTCAAAAGGGGAAAACGCTTTCAGTTAGTTTTTTATCAGCTTCCCGCGTACAACAACTAAACCACACATTACGTGAAAAACAAACAATAGACGGACCAGTTGTACGCAACGCATTAGATTTCGGCAGTACGTTTGACGCGAGCAAACATCAAAAGATAAATTTACATTTAAATCTACGACTAGCACAAGCATTAATTAGTAAAAATAATGCACTTACTACATGTATTGGCTCCTTACTGAAAAACTAAAGAAAAATAAAGTACGCAGATGATTCATGTATGATTACGGTTAAGGAATATTTTTATTAAGATGGCGTCGCCGAAACCAAAACACATATGTTCACTGGAAAAAGGTATACACTGCTACCATGGTCGAACCGGATCACGAACACCGTGGAAAAATGGTATTGGGTTTCAGTGATAACGATTGTTTTGTTGTATGAATATTACACGGATAATATATATGTGTATGTCGTACACCATTATAGTTGGTTATACATTTTATCCGTTGAATATTAAGATAATAATAATTATCGATAAATAAAAATTACAAAATATGTAAAAAAAATAGTAAAATACAAAACAATAGACAATAGAAGCTGGTGAGCTATATGAATATACAATAATCACTACGACTACATATTACTACACAGCGTATAAAATGTTTCTTTAATTTATTTTACAAGTGTAAAGTTCAAGTGTTGACAATATTTATTATTTGTCAAAATCACGGAAATTTGTAAATTATTATTTTGTAATTAAATATACAAAACATTTTTAATATGAATAACTCAGGCTTGACAATTTAATACGAGATTCCACATAAACTCTCAAAAAAATAATCTCTAAAATTAAAGCGTAAAAATCTATATCCAACTAGGTATATAAGATATAATTATATAGGTAACTTATATAGGTACCTTTTAAAATGTAACCTGAAATATTTTTGTATTATAATGGGTCACAAGATATCATATCCACATCCATATTATGCATAGGTATATCATACCTATAGCTGCATTATAAAAGAACAAAAAAGCATAATACATAGAGCAATAATGCAATATATTGTATTACATATTTTGTGATTATATTATTATAGGAATTAAAATTTTTTTTATTATTATTATACTCATTCTTAACTCTTAAGCTAGTAACTGCAAATAAAATATATGTATTATGTATTGTTATTTTTATACAAACAGTACACGTACTTTAATACTTCGTTTTGATCATTTTTACCAATTTTATAGACTAAACAATATTATTTTAGCTATTCGCTATTGCTCTATTAAGTAACTATTAATTTTGAGATATTAGAGTAAATGATTTTTTTCTATTATAATATTATTATTTATTAATTTATACTATATATTATATAGATGCGTATCATCATTGATTATTAATAGTATTTATAATCAATGGTATCATCCTCAATTAAATTGCGTTTTAGATAGGCATTTTTATTTTTAACTTATTTTTTTTTTTTGTAATGTTTATCTTTTCTGTATTTTCGTTTCATACTTATGATTTTATTGTAAATAAACTACAAAATCGTAACGTTGTAAAAATCGAGAATGTCAGATATCAGCGTCATTTCATCGATATAATATTATTGTACGAGTTATTTTCATTTCAAAATTTTTTTGTATTACATTACATTACGAAAAAACATACAAAATATGCTTATTGAACAAAAAATAATGTAGATATTGTATAATATTACAATACTGAAAATAAACCATTACGTACGGAATATTCGTGTTAACGGACTAGGCGAAACTAATACCTATTTACTATAGAAATTTTCATTTTCACCATATCTTGTTTAGTAAAAAAACTTACCGTGACCCAACGAAAATCGATTCTTTAGCACATCTCTAGACCTCTAGTCAATTCCCAACCATAGTAAAACCAGTTTTGAATTTTCGATGGATTATATCGTGGGGTTGAACAAAATCGGCGTGCTCTTCCCCTAGATTGCAGAAATGCAAAGTATTGTATAGGACAAAAGTGTCGACCCAGTCTGGTAAAACATTAAAATTATCATAGATTAATAAAAAAAAAAAATTTTTCTTTGTTCATTTTATGACGTTTAAATTCCAAGAATGCAAAGCTCGAATAAAATATTACTTATTAGTACTACTAATTTAGTACTTTAGTAGGTATTATAATTTCATAAAGATGCGATTTTTTTTTAATAATTACTCTTTTATATTTTAGATACTGGACTGAGCGATGAGTATATTAGTTTTTACTTTTTCCTTTATAATATAGCCAATATAAGCCACATGGGTTTGTTTTTTTCTTTGTGTGTAGAACATTTTCTGGTATAGCAAATTCGCCTTCTTTGCCCTGCCAAAAATAAAATAAAATCACCGATTTGTTCCAAAACTGTTTTTGGGTACCTATTTTGTACTTTTTTTTACTTTTTTACTATTCGACTTTCGACATTCGAGTGTTTAACATATCTTTATTAATAACATATCACACGTGTACATTGGGGCTTGTATTTTGTTGCAAAAAAAATCCTTAAAAAAGCATCTATCAATTTTTTTATAATAATTTTATAAAAATTTTAGTTTTTTGTTAATTTTTTTGTGTGAATTCATTTTGACTTCACACAATTTAAAAAATATAACATTTCTGTCAGTTATAAATACATTATCACCGAATTTTTTTAATTTTCAATTTTTGACATTTTGACGATTAAATTGTATAAAACACTATACCTCAATAATATGATTGATAATTACCGATTAACTAGCAACTACAGTATTTAAACGTGATAAAAATGACGCAGATATAATTCAAATAATTTTCCCTTTCTTTAAGTCATAAATAAAACTATTACGGTTATTCTGATAAAGTTACAATTTTAGCATATTATTAAGAACGATAATAGTTATTTTATCAGTCATTCATTTATTAGTTATTATTGGATTTATAATATTTCTAGCTAATAATAATTAATCATATTAATATTAATATACATAAAAATATGTTAAATTTTCATGAAAATTATGTCAAAATTAAGAAAAAAGAACCAATGAAGAAAAAAACAAAAATAAGTTTACTTCACTGAAAGCAGTCAGCATAACGATTCTATTTACAGTATATAATATATTTATACAGCTAGGTTGTCCCGTGAGGATTTACCTATTTCGATATAATATCGTGGAATAATGGAGACACCCATCATAACTCTAGTCTTTTAATAAGATTTATAGGGAAAAGAACTATAAACACTTCATTTTTTAATTTATTTCAATTTTTTAGTAAAAAAGTTAAAAAAAAAGTATTTTTTAATTTAATTATTTAATTATTTTCAAAAAAATTGAAGGTAGGTAGCCATTTTGTAGAGTTCATTTTTTTGAAAATATTGACGTTTCAACATTTTAATTTCATTAATCTCCTGATTTTTAATATTTTTTTCAAACATTACCAGCCACACTGAAAACGTTCGCGTTCCGCATCAGCACGCGGGTCACATGTTTGATGTAATGATAGATACCAATAATACCATTATCATCGTATTAAATAATTCGATTTTTTCAAAACTATTATATTATATTATATTATATTTTCAGAAAAATGAACTCTACAAAAGTACAAAATGGATATCTTCAAATTTTTTGAAAATATGTTTTTTAACTTTTTTACCAAAACATTAAAATAAATTAAAACATAAAATATATAAGAATTATCTTTCTATCACACCCATCGAAAATAGCATCTGAGCTCTACTAATAATAAATTAAATGGTTATATTTGAATCATTTATTATCGATTATAGGTATATACTATATATTTTATTTATTCTGTTGTATTACAGCGTGCTCTCGATTGCGTTGCGGATTATTGTTGTTTTCCGCGGAATCATCTACATACTATATATATTATACAAAAATATATATATATATCTTTACATTATACATCATTATCGCTTTAATTGGACTGTGATCACCGATTACTTGATAACGACGTAAAATACAATACGGCACTTGTTTAATATATATCAATACTTTTTGGTAATTGTTGATACGCTTAATTCGTAATTTTAATTTTGCGGATTATCTGCGGAATTCGCTTATCTGCGCGTGGATGCCCTACCTCCCTATATTCCGCGGATAATCGCGAGAGTACACAGAGTATATAATATTGTCTACTAGAATTATATATTTTTATTTTCTCCTTGCTAATTTTTGTAAGTTTTGTATTGGTTATGCTTATGTTTATTTAATTAACGTAAAGTAATGTATGAAAAATAATTAGCAATACATATAGATACAATATTATTTATGTTTAATTTAACATACTAATAGGTAATTAATAATTATAAATTTATAATGATCTACTGAATGATATAAGGTAAGACAGGTATAAGTATTCACTCGACAATCAACTGCTACTGTATAATACAACAAATAAATGTTTCCCTGATTTTTTTATTTATTTATGCCCCTCGTCGCATGTAAGTATATTTGGCAAGGGACTAAGAGAGACACCACTTCGGCTATTCAGGCCTTGTGGCCTGACTGATATGTCATTATAAAGTATTGTAGTTTCACTTAATCTAACGAAATAGGCACAGCAATATACACTCTAAAAAAAATTAGCTTTCCGGTAAAATGTATTTTTCATATATAGATATATATAGACTAAATATCATTGAAATACTAACCTTGTCTTAAATTTTTGATCTTAGGAATAAAAATAAAAATTTTTATGAATTTTTAACTACAAAATAATTTGTACATTTTTGAGTTTTTATGAATTTTGTTTTATCAACATTTTAATTTTAAACACTTATAAAAAATATTGTGACAATGCATGAGGAGCTTTGTAATAATTTTAATTGACATTTATAAAAAAAAATTTAAAAATTTAAAATTTCTTATACCTATAAATAGCTTAAAAATGTGTTTCTTTTTGTTCCTTAATTATTTGTTTTTCCCGATTATAAAAATGAGTACTGAGAATTTTTAATATTTAGTATCCAAAGCAACCCCTATTTTTTAAAATTGAAACATATATTATGGACCATTTATCGTGTGATAGGTATGTACTCATCCACAAAAAAAAAAAACATTCATCGCTCTGCACACAAAATCTAAAATTATTTCAACTTATTGTAACTATAATAATCAAATAAAAATAAAAATAAAAATAAAATAGATATTTATTGTTACTGTAATGTAAAATCATTATATTGACGGTCAATTATAGATTACAAATTTTAATTAAAAATAAGCAAAGTAATACTACTCTTAATGTTATATATAATTGATTGCTGGATGAAGGTGTTGATTTTGTTGCTGTCTCATCTGTTGGATTACTATCACTAGGTAATGTCGAAATGTTATCAGTGAGGACAACTGTAGCACCAGGACTTAAAGCCAACCATTCTGTAGTTGATACCGATTTACTAAAAATAGGCCCATAAAAAAAAGATCATAATATTATTATATTATACACAATTGTATTTATACACTAAATAATCAATTATTTAAAACATCAACCAACTAGATTTTAAAATTTAAATAAATTGTATAGGTACACTATACCTACTGGTACAGATCAATTGTATTTTTTAAACATTTTATATATAATAAAGCTTTAATAAAGTGATATTGTGAAATATCATAAAAGTTTAGCAAAAGTAAAAAAAAAAAATAATACAAAAATATTTTGAGATATTTGACTTTCAACATATAGATCAGGCATGCCTACTAAATTTTTTTATTATTAATAATTTCAACTTTAAAAAATACTATAATGTATATGGATGTAATATTATATAACTGGCAAAATATACAAATAAATATAAAAAAAAATTAGAGTGAAATTTGTGTTTATTTTGATCTGAAATTCTGATTAGTTTTTCGATGTTTGGTGCACACCAATTTTCAGAAAATAATGTAAATGTGACTAGTATATCTAACGAGACCTTTCTGAATACTGTGTAAATAGTGCGGGAAAATATTTGTTTGCAAAGATAACTAAGTTATAAATTATAAGTACTAAGTAAAATCAAATTATGTAAAAGTATACGCATTGATAATAATTATTTAATAAACAAAAAATTGTTTTAAGTTTTTATAAAAATCGATTAAACCAGTAATAAGTATATGATATTTTAATAGATACAAATTGTAAATTATTATTTGTTTTCAAATCAATAAGTTCAAGTCGAACAGAACCTTGAACCAAATTTTCAGTATAGATTGTTAATAAGTCTGTAAGTATATATAATATATATTAATTACTTTATACCTATAGGCTATAATACCATGTGGCCTGTGTCATTTATATGGATAATACATTTTGGTTCTGATAAAATTTGAAGCTGCATATTTTGAAATGCTTAACTCAAAATATAGGTATATTACGCGCGATACACGGCTCCCGCAGTAAGTATAAAAATATAAAACTTTAAAAAAGTAGGGCACACCGTACACTTGATAAATAGAAGATTCCCTACTCGTTTTTGTAAAATTATTAGGCACTAACCCAGTGTTGAAATTCGAGTTTCCGGATCCAACAACAACAGTTAAAGTATCATGCAAATTTGATATTTGGTCTGATAAACGTACATTCTGTGTATAATTTGTATCCATATTGATCATTAATGTGTAGTTCTCATATCCGGGTAAAAATCTGTAATATTTTTTTATGAAAGTTTTTAATATATTTTAAACAACTCTTATTTCATTTGTAGTATTTATAGATACATCTAAAAATATTTATGTAAATAAAAATAAGTATCGCTAACTATCATTATTGAAAAGATGCAAAGTGTCGTTATGTATTGATAAAAAGTTTGGCCCACCTAAAAATATAACATTCTTGCTCTAGAATGGAAAAAATAAAATTTTTTTTTTTAATATTGTTTTACGATAGCATCGAGTTATAGGTACATCATAAAAAAAAAAATTTTAAAGTAAATAATTTTCAAGATAACAGTAATAATAATTGTACCTACAAAAATAAAATATTATATTATAATTTAATTCCATTTTTACGATAAAACACGTAACCGTAGTATAAGTACATTTATGGTATTACTTTAGTTATTTTTTTGTTTTTATTTCGTATTACCTGATCAAAACCAACACTGTATCGTTAAAAATATCAATTGCCAACCCTCCTCTTTTAAACGTTTCAGTCTGGCGTAATTTCGATATGGATTTGAAAAAGTTCAAATAACTTTTTGGATTGTAATTTTCTGTCTGTACGTTTCTCGTGACATAATTTGGATGTACCGCAACCCATGGTCCATGTGTGCTATTAGTGAACCCTAAACAATATAACATACTGTTTAAATTTCAACGCGTGTTGTGCACGTAATAATATTAGGCACAGACTGTGCGGGTCGAGAGCATAAAACAATATTACCGGCGTCCGGTACCGAAAAAGGTATTTCACGCAATCACGCACTAACAAACAACACCGACCGGTTTGCCGGTGTGTGTATGTCGTGTATTACTCGTATGTGCTTATAAAATATAAATTATAAAAATAATGGATACAAAAGTAATGAATTGTATGAGTATAATAAAAATAAAAATAGAAAAGTAGTACACAATTCACGAGATAAATATACAAATATTTACAAAATAAATATGAAATGCATTAATAAACATGCATATTCATAAACTAAAAATTAATGGCCCTTCTGCTGACTGCTTCTACACAATATAATATAACGAGAATTAATCGACCCTCTGAGTTAACAGCAATTTATTGTAATAATAAAAAAATCGGGGAAATCACTCTGCGCATAGAGTATGTTTTATCTTTGTACAACCATAGGCGTACCGCGTACATTTGGCAAATTAGAAGGGGGGTTAAAATTATAAACATCAAACAAGCCCGCGGAAGGCTTTGTCCCCCGCACCATCTACATATAAATTTTACAATTTTGTTGTAATATTTAATAGGTATATATAAAACGTACATAAAAACTTCAAAATTATTTATTTAACCGTTTATATGACCTGTTATCGTTATCGTTGTAAAATATTAACGTATAGCTCAATAATTTTTATTTTATTACAAATTTATAATACAAAATTCTTACATGAACTTTAAACGTTCACGTAGGACGTAACACAACTTATCGGATATCCTGTTAGAAATTACGTACCTAGTACATTTTATAATTTTCTCTAATAAAAAAACTATTTAACTAGATCTATGAACTTAAAATGCTATTCAGAGGCCTAAATGCCTAATATATAGGTAATAAAATATATCGCTAAAAGAAGACTAATTTGGGCGGACATGATTGGCGTAAAAAAAAGATAATTAAGAAGATCGAGGTTAAGATAAGAAGACTGTAAAAAAATAAGTCAAAAAGATAGGAACGGAAATCAACCGAAAGGAAGTAACAGAACCATCGAGGAGAGAAAAGATTTGTATCATTAACGGTATGGTCTTAAAGGCCGTAACTAAAAAGAAGGAAAAGGTACAGAGACAAAACATGCGAGTGATGTTCTCGTAGGTCATAATAACTCATAATAACACAATAACACCACAAAATTATATAAGTATCTATTGGTTATAGGTACTTGAAATTATAGTGAAAGTGTTTGAAACACTCGATTATAATTTATAAGTACAATATAGGTGATAGGTTTGTACGGTACTGTATGTAGAATATTAAAGTAAATACACATGCCACACTATTTACATACCTGCATATTTCGTGTCATCCCACTGCATGGGACTTCTTGCAAAATTTTCTTTATCTGGTATATCTTCCATACCAATTTCTCCTCCATACAAAACTATGGATACGCCGGGTAGAAATAAGGATAAAGCGTTCATACCATCAATTAGTTCTGTACCGTACGAAGTAGGAAATCTTATTTTGTCGTGGTTTTGGAGCTAAATTATAAAGGTTTATGATCAAATTATTGAAAACTTTTAATTGACTTTACAAAGTAATTATTTTAAGTAAACCTAATTACCTCAAAAGGTATTAAAGTTATTAGAAATATTTTTCATTATCATTAAAAAAAAATTATCGACATAAATCAAATGAGATTCTAAATAAGTTAAAATTTTTAAATATTTAAAAATAGCTCAAAAAGTGACGACATTGTTTTAAAATCTTATATGTCTAAAAGTTGCTAATATTTAAAAAGCAAGGCTCAGTGTTGAACATGTTCCAAAAGGTTATCACATACACATAATCATTGAAAAAGTAAAACATAGTAATAAATTCATCGCTATATGCTCAAAATCCAGTATCTAATTTCGGACGAGTAATTAAATGCATGTAACCCTGTACCCCAAACAATGTTGACCGATAACTTTGTTTGTCAAATTCTAAACCATAAATTATCAATAAAACAACTTAAATTAATTTTTATACATTGACATTTTCAGAAAAATATTCTGCTTTGGAATATTCAATGAAAAATGTATGCTATCATAAAAAAGTAAAAATGTATAAATTATAACGATGAAAGTAGTGTAATGTGTAAAACATAATTTATTTCAAGAATATTGTTTTTTCGATTCAAAATTATGTAAAATAAATATTTCCAAAAACATTGATATCTACTTATTGAGAATATGAGTTTTTACCTCTAAAAGAATCACTTTGTATGTATCTATTACCAGATTTCCTTTTAATATATTGTTTTGAACAATAGTGTTCCAATTTACATATACTGCTTTACTTACAGACTAATCCATACGTTTAATATTAACTGTAAAGTGTAATACTAATATAGAAATATTAATTAGAAAACCGTTTAAGTTTATACGTTAAGTATTAATAGTATTATATATATATATTCATATATTATATTATTATAATTTAAAATAATTAATAGGTATGTGTAATATTATACTTAATATAAATAATAATATTATAGTTAGTTTATCTATATTTATACCACCGAATTAAATGTTGCTCCAACTGGCATTTTAGTTATCCAATTTTCAATTTCTCTTTCATAATCTTTAGGAGTATAGTGATACTTTAATAATTTAAAGTTTGTTGGTACATCAGCTCCACTAGTGTAATATTTAAATAAAACGCTGTTATTACTATATGATTCCGTCATAATTATCCTGAAAAAAAACTTCGTAAAATTATTAAGAAGATTCTACACAACTTACATTACATCCATAATACATATGCATCAACCCCGTCTTACAAACGCATAATACGCATGACAAATTATTGTAGGTTCTGAATAATCTATTTAATTCCGTTACATACGATTAATATTAGAATGAATTGATCTATTATCAAATTTAAAAGCATGAATATTATCTAATGCATTTCGTAGGTTTATTTATATTTTAATCTTAAAGTAAATTATGAGCATTTCAAAACTTACGAACAATTTATAATTTTAAAGTGATATTAATAATAATTAAAATATAAAAAAAAATCATTTAGTTCTAAAATTTAACACACAGAATTCGGGTGATACAATTTGGCGTGTTATGCCTCGAAAGACGGAAACAACGCATGGTTAATTGCAACGCTAATTGATAAAATATAAGTATAGTTCAAATATTATTGAAAATATTTTTATTAAATTCGTTTAATACTATTAAGTTTGGTCTTGCTGTTTTAATTTCTTTAATTTAGGTGGAGGCTATCTTTTTTTCCATACACCCAGTAACCGATACCCTCCATATCAATGAACTTTGTTGTTTCTATAATGAGAGTGGCGCGGTGAACAATGTTTTGATAGGTCAATTGCCTCAGCCCAATAAAATATGTGAACAATTTATTATAAATAAGTAATAAGTTACTTTTACATTATACAGGGTGATTCTCTAATACAATTTATTTAAGTATAACAGTGATCAACACATTGTACTTTACCAAAGTGAAGGTAAGTACTTAATTATGGCGTATGTACTTAATCAGATGACGCAATTTTTTATGACCAATTATGAATTAACATAATGTGTTCTCAAAACCCCATCGAGAAAAATATTGTTTACAGCTGTAATCAAGTATCTATTCACTATATTCTAGTGTTTTGAAACCAAATATAGCGGAAAAACTAATTTAATACAAAACCTTTAAAACT
Organism: Schizaphis graminum; assembly: GCA_020882235.1. Lineage (NCBI taxonomy): Eukaryota > Metazoa > Arthropoda > Insecta > Hemiptera > Aphididae > Schizaphis > Schizaphis graminum. Next base: position 56,314,951 of record CM037032.1, read on the forward strand.
ATATCTAACAAGTTAATAATTTATTAAACCTTGTATAATGATCGTTTTGCTTGAAGTCATCAAGTAATAGACGCCATTCTTTAATTAAGTCATATATTTCGTCTTGATCTGTTGTATATATATGATCTAAATTACCGTAATTAACCACCATATTACTATCTATTATTGGTTCGTCTTCCAGATTTTCGCTTTCGTATACATGTTTTAAAGCATCTACTCGAATTCCATCAATTCCCAATTTTATCCAAAAATTCAAAATTTTCTTCATTTCTTCGTGAACTTTTTTATTTCGAAAATTTAAATCTGGTAAATGTTTAACGAATTGAGCAAAATAAAACTGTTTGCGAGCTTCATGCCAAGTCCAAGCACTGGCATCTTCAACAATCATTTGCTAAGATGATAATTAAATATAAATTAATAATACATATACACACATAATATGTGTATTATACATTATATAGCCTATATATAACGATTACTCAAGTTTTTTTTTTATTATTCATATTTAATTTTCAAATGCTGATGAAATTGGTTATCAAACAAAAATAACGATTTAAGTAATTTTACATAAATTCAAAAATATAAATCATATTAATTTTTAAAATTTGTTTTTATTATAAAATATAAGTTTGTTATATACGTAAGAATTTAATTTGTACTATCAACATTTATCATTTATAAGTGCTCATACAATATTTAATATCATAATATAATATATACTTATACTATATAGCTGGCATATAATAATTTTTTATAATATAGTATGATTTAATAAGATACTAAAATACTCTACATAAATTAAATTATAACATTACCCAGTTATTTGGCACGATGGGAGTCGTATTGTTATCTTTTATCACTGCCTCTTGATTTTTTGCATCTTTCCAAATATAATAGTCAGCGTAATCAGTTTCATTATTGGCAGACTTTTCAAACCAAATATGTTTATTACTGGTATGATTAGGAACAAAGTCCATAATAACTTTTAAGTCTATAACATTATTATTTATTATTTTTTAATTTTTTAATGGTTGAATTTGAATTTAACAATATACATTTTACAGTGTGCTTACCAATTTAGAAAACATTTAATTTCTCGGTCGGATTATATTGGAATTAATCTAATTTTTTTACGAGTTAGTGGTAAGTATATAAATACAAATTTTCAGATTAATTTTTAATTTTTCACCCTCTCGGTACGCGCATACATATAACTTGAATTTTTTTAAAAGACAACCAGTGTTTGCAATACCAAATTCGAATAGATTGATTTTTTTTAAAGTCATTTTGACCTTTTAACCATGGGTCTAAATCCAAAATTGACTAAATAATTTCAAATTATAATAAATAATACACTTTTTACGATTCACTAAAATGCATAAAACCATTTAAAATTATTTATTATTGGTTACTTTTTAAATATATTTACGCATTTTTTTTTTATAGGTATGTGTTATAAACAAGATTAACAAAGAATGGTTATACGTAAAATTATATTTTATTAAAAAAATACATGAAAATATTCAAAAAGTTACCAATAATAAATAATTAAAAATGATGGTTTTATGTATTTTAATGAATTGTAAAAAATATGTTTTATTTATAACAATTATTATTTACTAAAATTGAAATTATTCAGTTAATTTTAGTTTTAGAGCTATGATTAATTGGTCAAAATGACTTAAAAAATCCAAGTTTGGTATCGAAAATACCGGTTGCGACTTAAAAAAAATGCAAGTTGTATTGCGCATGCGTGTATCAAGATGGTTAAAATTTCAAAATTTATCTGAAAATGCGTATTTATATACCACTAGCTTGTAAAAAAAAAACGATTTATACCAATACAATTCGGTCGAGAAATTTAGTTTCCCTAAATTGGTGAACACGCAATATATATAATGTATATAATATATAAGTACATTGTACATCAGTACATGTATTAATCATAATAGGTACAAACGACATACTTTTTGAATGTGCCGCATTTAAAAGATCTTTGAAATCATCTAATGTACCAAAAATTTGTTGTACATCTAGATAATTAGTTATGTCGTAACCACCAGATTCTAAAGGTGATTCGAAAAATGGCGTTAACCAAATTGCAGTCACGCCTATATCTACGAGGTAATCTAATTTTTCAATTATACCTGATAGTAAAAAAAAAATAATTATTTTTAATACATTTCGAATAAATAAATAATAGTACGAGTATACCTTTAAAATCGCCTGACCCATCGCCATTTGTATCTTTGAATGACAACGGAAATATTTCGTAAACTATGGAATTTTGCCACCAATCTAAAACTGCAGTCGGTGGAACAATAACTTTGCAATAAGTTAACTGTATACAAGTTATTAAAATATAAGTCCAATACATTGTTGTTATATTAGCTACGACCAACTGAAAATCAATAAAGTAAAACTCAAATATCTTTACAATAATTTCAACATTACAAATGAATACTCGCGAATTTGTGATTATATATAGTATTTAAGCCTCAAGTTATAAAATAAATGTTTTAACTATTATCTATTTGTTATATTTATCTTTATTTGTTATATTTATCTTTATTTTAGTTTTAGGTATAAATAGATTAATAAATATACTAAATTAAATATTCTATAAAGTTGATTTAAGATTTACAAAATGCAGATAATTATGATAATTGTATTGTTTCATTAACACCCACTATTGTAAAAGCATAACAATAGAATTTATTTTAATTCAAAATGTTTACCTAGTTATAATTAAACAATTAAACTAATCATATATTTATATTGTATTTTTTTATAAACCATATAAAATTTAAAATAATGTGTCAAGTAGAAAAATAGATAAATAATAATAGCTTGTTAGAATAACTATATGTAACTAGCTATATTATTGTTTGGGAGAACATGATAAACGGATATTTATATATTCAATATTTTTCAAACTAGATACACGTGAACGTCATAAAATTGACCGAACTAAATAAAATAAATAAAAAATGTACGGTTTAAACTACATAACACTTTTTAAACTACTGTTCACCATAAATCATAGCGTGGTTTGTATTAATATTGTAATATTTCACAATAGGCATGTTAAAGTATTAACAGACAACAGTTCAATTAGAATTGTCGTCTGTTGATATTAGTTTGTTATTACCCTGCTACCAGGTGATCTTATATTTTTTAAGTTAATCTAAAATCTAAAATTTCGATATTCATAATCAATATCTTTGCATTTATATGATATCTTACATGTAGGTTAAACAGGTTAATTTCGTATGACATCATTTAAGGGAAAAGGGTAAATACCTCATAACATATTTGAAATTGTATTTTATAATGTTAATCGTGTTAGTATGTTTAAGGCTTGGCTTGTCATTATATTGTTTGTAATTCTAATTTATAGCTCATACCTATCTTACAAAAAGTAATAACTTATTTTAAAATATTGTTATTATTTTTTATTATTTATTTAGCACAATATATAATAATTGCATTTAATTTTTACAACAAAAATGATTGTTAGAACAAATAAAATGTGTAAAATTTATGGATCTTTGGAAAACTGTCTTATAATTTTTACATATTTCTATGAAATATTAGTTTATAAGTTTATAACAATGCTATTATTTATTGTAAATATTTTTTTATAATTACAATTTACCATTATTTGAAAATTTTGTTACTCTATATAAAAAATCCAATAGTAGGTACAACAGATTATTTGTTGATAGGGCGATAACAAACAAATACCATTTTTTTTTCAATTATAAAGTTTTAAAACCGATCAAAACTTCTAAATTCTAGTTTAGTTCAACATTTAAGTCACCCATTTAAACTTTAATAACATTTTTAAAAAAACGACCTTTCACCAAAATATTCATCACACAAGTTTTTTATCTATGGTTTAAGTTTCATAAATATTAGCTCAAAAAATGAAAAAATGAATTTTTTATATGCGTTTAATGTTTGTATTTTTAGAATTTTCCAAAATACTTGTTGCGATAAGTTTCAAAATATTAAACTTCTAGAGCAGAGGTATTCAAACTGTGCGTCGCGGCTCCCGGGGGCGTCGCGGGGGTTGTCGAAGGGAGTCACGTCATATAATTGAAAACCAATAAATATTTTTGCGAAAAACGTATTATTCTTATCATTGATGCACACCGGTTGGGAAACGTTGAATTGTCTACAATAATCATTCACTAAATTTAATATATAGCTTTAATTTGTCGCGTAAGTGTCATTGTTTCCATAATGTTATTAAATTCATATAAACATTGATTTTTTTGTTATTTATAATTTGGGAGCCGTCAACATTTTGTGAACACTCAAAGGAGCTTTGGGATGAAAAAGTTTGAATACCTCTGTTCTAGAGTCTTGACCATTATTTTTTGAGTTACGACTAAGTAACTAAAATACATTTCATAATTCGACTAATTTGCTGTTTTTAGTCGAGCTTAATTGTTTGAAACTATCAATTAACAGTTTTTAATAAAAAATATCTTCTCTTTACTTTTCTAATTTTTGATAGAAGGGCTAAGTCTCCGTTATCTTCCTTTCTCTCCTCCACACCGCCTATGCATATTATATTAGGTACTATTATGTATAGTTAATAATTTTAAAATATGGTCTATCCTCAATAAATATACCGATGTTAGTGCAGAGCATGGTGGATTTACTATGATGATAGCATGACATAAATTTATCACAACAATGTTTATTGCGGAAATGAACTTTGAAAGATATTATTTCATAATGATTTTATAAAAATAAATATTCAAAGATAAAAAATGATAATATAATTATTTTATTCGCAGACATAAAAAACGGTTTCGGTTTTTAATGTTTCAATACCAAAACTGCAACCGATACTAAAAGCATTAAAACATGAAATAAAAAACCATTTAATTAAGCTTAAGAATTTGAAAAACCAGTCCATTAACAAAACCGAAACCGTTAAAAGTTAGAATTCAAGTGAGATTCTTTTAACTGAAAACGTCATAAATGACATAAATCAATTTTAAAACTTAAACCAAAACCTAATACTTTTAATAACCGTTCTTAAAACAAAAATTAAAACCGAAAAAATTTACAATCATTTCTAATCTTAAATTTATTTGTGTGTAATACAATAAATGTTAAACGTTTTACAATTTAATATTTTATAGAAAATTGCATACCTAACTATAATTATTATTTATGATGCATCATTTATGTTAAAAGTTAAAACTGACCATTTATGGTACATATTAGGTATTAGATTCTGAACGGAGTGATGAATGTATTGCTTTTACAATGATATATGTGTGTTTTTTTTTTTTTTTTTTTTGTGTCTGACGACAACATTTGGAGCAGTAATAATGCTCCGATTTTTAACTTCAGCCCCTCTTTGAATAGGAAAATTCTTCTAGTTGGTACTTTGGGGGGGGGGGGGGGGGGGTCAAAAGTAAAATTTCCAAATAGTTTTCAAAAAAATCGAGAAAAACAAAAAAAAAGTGACAGAAAAACGGCAATTTTACGAAAAACCACTTTTCGACAAAATCGATTTTTTGATTTTGCTGTAACTCAAAAACCAATCATTGTAAATACTTGAAATTTTCACCAAATGTTTATATTATAGTTATCTCTTTACAGTTAAATTTTCAAAATATTTTGACCATTTTTAAGCTACTTATAGACAATTAAAATTTTCGTCTTTTCTTAAGTTTTTTTTCTTCAAATGCCGATAAAATTTTTTTGGGTGGCCAGAAAATATTGAAAATTTAATACAAAATTTCTTATAAGTTGTTCTTAAAGTGATAAAAAAAAATCCGAAATCGTTAGTCACAATTTTTTTTTATAAGTGCTTAAAGTTTGAATTTATACGAAATATTTCAAAATTTAAATTAAATTTCATACTCTCATTATGCGTATGTTGCCTAATATTTTTTTTATTAATAAACAGATACTATAAAGTAACCATAGTAACATATAAAAACTATACTATTTGTTTCAAAATAGAATATATGACAATATTTAAATATAATAAATCCTAAACTGACAAATCATCTTCGTTCAGAATCGTTTTTCGTATACAATGATACCTATCATTGCATTCAAAATTAACCTACCATAGTCTGAGGTCTACCCCACCCCCTAATATACAGCAGAGCGATACCCACTTACCCACTTACCCACTTACGCATTGCATAGATACTATTAGCTACGTTTAGTGTAAAAAACAAATTCTTTGTCCGCTATTTAAAAACTTCATTACAATTATTATGATTAATTAGTTTGATTGCTGTTAGAGATATGTTTCTCAATGTATACACTCAGGGGCGTACTGGCAGATCGGGAGATCGGGAAATTTCCCGATGGGCCGGTCGAAAAATGGGATTATAGGCCGTCTCGAGCGGGGCAGTTTGGTTGTACAAATAACTAACTTATTATGATTTTTAAATTATAATAATATATAGTATTCAGTGTTATAGTCAATTTTGTAAGATTTGGTTTGTGCGGCAATACAATGTGAATCGTGAACTATTTTACTAAATTATAATTAATAATATGTATGCAATAACAACATATTTAAATAATAAAATAAACATGAATTAATTTATTGAATTTATAATTGTTTTTTATACTATAAAAATGAATGAAATTGTCTTTTCGGGTAAAACTCGTTTATAGGAACAGCATGACACAGGATAATCTAGAAGCATTTGTCTTAATGGCTACAGAAAAAAGTATTTTAAATTATATACACTATACAGCACCATACGGTTATAGACCATTTAGCCTAAAAAAGCAAAACATTTCATAAACTATTAATTCCTTAAACCAATAAATTAAATATATAATCTAAAACGTATGATATATCTGCTGTTATTATTTATATTTTGAATATGCAATGGAAAAAAAGCGGGTAAGTGGGTATCGCTCTGCTGTATATTAGGGGGTGGGGTGGACCTCAGACTATGGTAGGTTAAATTTGAATGCAATGATAGGTATCATTGTATACGAAAAACGATTCTGAACGAAGATGATTCGGTTTAGGATATATTATATTTAAATATTGTCATATATTCTATTTTGAAACAAATAGTATAGTTTTTATATGTTCCTATGGTTACTATGGCCAACATTCGCATTATGAACGTATGAAATTTAATTTAAATTTTGACATATTTCGTATAAATTCGAACTTTAAGCACTTATAAAAAAAAATTGTGACTAACGATTTCGGATTTTTTTTTATCACTTTAAGAACAACTTATAAGAAACCTTGTATTAAATTTTCAAGATTTTCTGGCCACCCAAAAAATTTTTATCGGCATTCGAAGAAAAAAAAATTAGAAAAGTCGAAAATTTCAATTGTCTATTAGTAGCTTAAAAATGGTCAAAATATTTTGAAAATTTAACTGTAAAGAGTACCATAATATAAACATTTGGTGAAAATTTCAAGTATTTACAATGATTGGTTTTTGAGTTACAGCAAAATCAAAAAATCGATTTTGTCGAAAAGTGGTTTTTCGTAAAATTGCCATTTTTCTGTCATTCTTTTTTTGTTTTTCTCGATTTTTTTGAAAACTATTTGAAAATTTTAATTTTGACCCCCCCCCTCCAAAGTACCAACTAGATTCAATTTCCTATTCAAAGAGGGGCTGAAGTTAAAAATCGGAGCATTAGAGCATTATTACTGCTCCAAATGTTGTCGTCAGACACAAAAAAAAAAAAAAAAATACACATCATAGTAAAATCAATACATTCATCACTTCGTTCAGAATCTAAAATGTGTCGTATTTTAAACATAAATGTTATAATTAGGTTAGACAATGGTTTTTGGGCCGCTTTAAAAAAAATTCCCAGGCCGCTCTAAAAAGGAGCCAGTCCGCCCCTGTATACACTATACATATTACATATATATATATATACACAACGGGTGTCCCGTGAAGATTTACCCATTGCGATATCTCCTAAAATAATTATTAAAATTTTTTAACTGATTTTTAATATTTTTTTTAGTTTTGAGAAAAACTGTTAATTACGCTAAAAGCGTTCGCCGGCCATATGATCACGCGAGCCACATGTTTAATATATTGATACAACTATTTGCAGTTTATTATTAAAATATATTAATTTAGTAATTAATTATGTTAGACGCATATAGGCGGAAATTGATAAATTTAGTTGGGGGGTTCATAATTAAGCTTAAAGTACAGTATAAATTTTATTATGTAATTAAAAAATTTAATTAAATTTCGATGTAGGTATTTAATATTTATATTAATTATATTGCATTAAAAATTATAAGCAATTCAAATTTTAATTTACATTGTTTTAATTAAATAGTTAAATATTGTTTATTGTCTATGCTGCATTCTAGTCCAATTATATTTCTATATTTATAACTTTCAATCTTTATAGGTAGATACATTATAAATATTATTAATAAGTTCTCAAAAAAATAAAAACGTTTAGATTTTCAACTATAAGTGTGGTTCCTGATTCTGATAATAAACTATAGTTGGTAAAATGCTTAAATATTTTTCAAAATAACCAGGAAACTTTTAGAAATTTTTACTCAAAACCTCATTTTTGCTCAAATCAATATTGTTTTTTTGTTCTAATTCAAAAATCAATAAGTATCAACTTTTGAAATTTTTATTGAATTAGCTTTAAGGTCATAATTATAGTTTAAACAATAGAGATGATACAATTTTCAAAATATTTTGACTATTTTTGTTCATAAAATAGGTATTTAAAATCTTCTACCATTTTTTTAGTTAACTTTCGATGTGTCAATAATATTTTTTTTCCTTAGTCATTTAGTCAAAAACGTTTTAGCGATTATTAATACAAGTTAATCAATTAAAAACCAATTAAATAGTTTAACAAAAACTTATTTTATTCGTATAATTCGATACAATAGAATTTTAGTACTTATATTTAACTTACAATAAATATGTTCGTGCCATCCTAAACTTTAATTTTAAACAAAATATTTTATATTTTATAATATCCGTAATTTGCATTATATAATAATATAAGATTCACAGTTCTTAATCGAACGACAAACATAAAAGAGTTCTGTACACACAATTTTAATTTTAAATATTGTTTTAGAAAATCTTTACAAGAACAAACCATAGTGTTTCATTTGTTTCAATACAATTTATGTTCCCCGAAACCTATCTACTTAAAATACAATAAAATTTATTTTTGTTAAGACATGCTACATGTAAATCAACCGTTGCCGTTACAAATAATCCTCAATAAACGGCTCTAAACTTTAGAGTCTAAAGTATAAAGTAATTTCTACGCGTTAGTGTTCTTAAACTTTTTTGATTCGTGACTCACTTTTCTTACCATACATTTTTCGCGACCCATACTTAATTTGTTAACTAAAAAACAAAAAAAAAAAATATTTAGGTACTGAACGTTTTCGTTTTAAATTATTTACCAGAATCCGCAACGGTTATGTCATGTGCGCGATTTTCCCCGCCATTATTCAAATAAAACGTGTCTTAACCGGCCGTTGACGTTATGATGTCGAACTTTACACTAGCGGCGACAAATCAAAGGCACCGCAATACATAGCCGCGTACTCTAGCTTTTCCCACTTTTTTTCTTCACCCGCCTTTTCACTAACGATAAACTCCTGCGGGTTTATGGTTTCTCGGAAACACTTATCATAAGTCGTTGTGGGTGCATTTCACCATTACCTACAGACATAATAATATTATTATAATGCAAAACGTTACCTAGAACCACGACGTAATGATACTTTATTATGAATAGTAATAAAACACGTTAAATATAATAGTATTAATATAATGATATAATAAAAAAGCGGGTAAGTGAGTATCGCTCTGCTGTACATTAGGGGGTGGGGTGGACCTCGGACTAGGGTAGGTTAAATTTGAATGCAATGATAGGTATCATTGTATACGAAAAACGATTCTGAACGGAGATGATTTGTCAGTCTAGGATATATTATATTTAAATATTGTCATATATTCTATTTTGAAACAAATAGTATAGTTACTATATTATGTTACTATAGTTACTTTATAATATCTGTTTATTAATAAAAAAATTATTTGGCAACATACGCATAATGAGAGTATGAAATTTAATTTAAATTTTGACATATTTCGTATAAATTTGAACTTTAAGCCCTTATAAAAAAAAATTGTGACTAACGATTTCGGATTTTTTTTTATCACTTTAAGAACAACTTATAAGAAACCTTGTATTAAATTTTCAAGATTTTCTGGCCACCCAAAAAATTTTATCGGCATTTGAAGAAAAAAAACGTAGAAAAGTCGAAAATTTCAATTGTCTATAAGTAGCTTAAAAATGGTCAAAATATTTTGAAAATTTAACTGTAAAGAGATAACTATAATATAAACATTTGGTGAAAATTTCAAGTATTTACAATGATTGGTTTTTGAGTTACAGCAAAATCAAAAAATCGATTTTGTCGAAAAGTGGTTTTTCGTAAAATTGCCGTTTTTCTGTCACTTTTTTTTTGTTTTTCTCGATTTTTTTGAAAACTATTTGGAAATTTTACTTTTGACCCCCCCCCCCCCAAAGTACCAACTAGAAGAATTTTCCTATTCAAAGAGGGGCTGAAGTTAAAAATCGGAGCATTATTACTGCTCCAAATGTTGTCGTCAGACACAAAAAAAAAAAAAAAAAACACACATCATTGTAAAAGCAATACATTCATCACTCCGTTCAGAATCTAATACCTAATATGTACCATAAATGGTCAGTTTTAACTTTTAACATAAATGATGCATCATAAATAATAATTATAGTTAGGTATGCAATTTTCTATAAAATATTAAATTGTAAAACGTTTAACATTTATTGTATTACACACAAATAAATTTAAGATTAGAAATGATTGTAAATTTTTTCGGTTTTAATTTTTGTTTTAAGAACGGTTATTAAAAGTATTAGGTTTTGGTTTAAGTTTTAAAATTGAAAACACACATCATTGTAAAAGCAATACAATCATCACTCCGTTCAGAATCTAAAAGTTTAAATAGCTACTATTTGTTACTATTGGTAACGTTGTGATGTTTATACTTTTCACCACTTTTCCGAATAACAATATCCATCATATACCACAATTTTGTAAATTTATCCAAAAACTATACATATTACGAAATAAAACTAAAATGACACTACGTTTATATGGTTTAACCGATAAACTAAACGCAACTAACATTTATATTTTATAATACAACGATATCAACTCTGAAAACAAAGAAAACAGCGTAATTTATAAAATATAATCTATAATATGTACCTATAGACTATATACTATAGATAAATGACAAGAACTTTTATCGATTAAATTTGGCTAACGCTATACCATTATTTCATTTGATTGTTTTTCTTATCTTCTACAAACATAAAATAGTACATTTTACTCAAAAACTATTTTATCTGATGTCGTAAGACATACAGGTACAATTATAATATTATATAATATATATATATGTGTGGATATGAATTTTTTAAATTTTAAACAGAAGACTTCCGTGACCCAATTGTATAGCTTGCGTGACTCAAATTTGGATCACGATCCACCAGTTGAAGACTACTGTTCTATATCTAAATAGTATATATCATCATTTAACTTTTCAAAAAAAATTTTCCAAGCCGTTCATATTTTCAGTAAGTAATTGAACTTTTGAACTTCTTCCATTCATGCGCTACACCTTTATTGTATCATAATGACAATGCAAATTATTATTCATATCTATAACAATATCTCTTAAAAATGTTATTTTGCAGTGTACTGGCCACATAGCCACAAGATGAGTAAACGAGTATATACAAATCCATGCCCTCGTATAATAATAATCGCTTTACCTTAACATTGGGTATTCATTTTGTAATGAGCCGGTCTTGGTGAAGATGACTCAACACGATTTAAGGATGAAGTCCACTTTGTCGTATATCTTCTTCAGAGAGCGTAGGAAATTTGAAGTCAATAAACAACTCGTTTATAAGTTTGAAATTAAGTTATTTATTTACTGAGACAAAGTATAATAATAAAAGCTAGCCCGCGATGTGTTGTTAAGTATAGAACAACGCCACCGATCTATGCGTAAGTGAGGCTTAACTATGTCTAATTCCTAATACTACCACAACCCCTTTTATATTAAACTATTATGGGCGTAGTCCCCAAAAGATACGTACGTGCCATGGTAAACAGGAAATTCGACTATAGTTTCTATTTCGTGTTTACTATGACCGATTATTTGAATACATAATTTTAATTCTAAGAATTTATATAAAAGATTATTAAAAACTATGCTCATAAATCCAATTATCTAATTATCTTTTATTAAGTGTAATATTTTAATATTCAGTATTCTAAACAACTAATATCAGCTCAGGGTAACAGAAATAAGGTAATTAAATAATAGCGTAATACGGTCGGATTACTACAATTTTATTTTTGGATATATTGTTTCCGTGGTCAACTTTCTATTCCTCAGACATTTTTCTGACTTTTATACTGTATGCCAGCATTTTTTACAGATATGAAATCCGATGTACTTATTATGTATCACAGTACGTCAGTAATAACGTATTTATGCAGGTGATATGGGGGATAAATCCACTCTCCTTTCCTTTTTTTTGACCATGTATATAAGCAGTGCAGTTATTGATGTTAATTCAAGGCTGGGCAAGTTAACTATTTTTTTTAACTCATTAAGTTAAGTTAATATAGAAAAAAGTAAGATAAGTTTAAAGTTAAAAGTTACCTCTATTTTTTTTTTAACTTGCAAAAGTTACAAGTTAATTAGAAAATAAAAGTAACTTAACTTAGTTAAAAATTAGTTACTTTTTTTTTTAGTATAAAATTAATAATTATACCTGCCTACCTTTTTTAAGCTAACAAATAACATAATAATTCAATAAATGTATGTAATAAAGTTATTTACTGTAGTTAGGTACTTATATTTGTATATTATACTTTAATCAATGATGAAATCCAATAAAATAATTGTTATGTATTTGTTAACGTAAATGATCCACAACTATACTAAATATTTTCTGTGAACATGCAATATGTCATAATATTATGATAATTATTTTTATAAATTATTGTCTAATAATTGTTAATTAATATATTTAAAATTTCAGATTTTTTTTTATAAAATTAATTTGTACAAAATTGAATTTATTTTAAATCTGTGGTTTAGGAAAAAAATTAATTTACCGTGCCAATAAAATTAATTAACTTGTTAGTTACTGAATAATTTGGAAAAAAATGTAACTCGTTAATTAACTTAGTTAAAAGTAACTTAACTTTAACTTATTAACTCGTTAATGCCCAGCCTTGGATGTTATACGTCAGTACCAAAATCTGTCCACAAATAAACCGAAGACTTGGTGAATATACTAATGGCTCTCCGTTTGTAATAAATAATCGCTTATAAAACGTTTGCCTATTACAATCATATATTATGCAGCTAACGGATATAAATTATAAATCAATTATCAAAGCTGGGCACTAACTAGTTAGAAAGTTAAAGTTAAGTTAGAAAGTTACTTAAAAAGTAACTTTCTAACTTAACTAGTTAGTTTTAATATATGATAACTTTCAAACTTAACGAGTTGAATTGAAAGCGTAAAATAATTCTAATCTAACTCGTTAGAAAAATAACTAACTAGTTAGTTTATTATTATTATTACTTTTTTTTTCATTCCAAAGTTCTAGAAGCTGTATAGCATATATGTATATAATATAATATAGAATATAGATTATACTATGATTGTTATGTATTATTATTTTATATTTATATTTTATGTTGTCATACTGTTGTATAAATTTTTTTATTTTGTTTCATAATTTATGTTTTAATAAGTAATAACTAAAATTTCAAGAAATTGAAATTATTACTTACCTAATTAGAACATGTGATCAAATTACAAGGTGTTTAATTCAATTTTCAGTTTTTATCAATAATGTAAGTTAGATATAACTTATTATTTACATTTGAACACAAAAGTTTTTTAATCTAAAAAAAATCTAACTTCTAACTTATATTCTAACTTAAGTTACTGTTTTCGCCAAACTAACTTCTAACTAACTAAGTTAAAAATTTGGACAGTTTCAGAAACTAACTTATGTTCTAACTTAGTTAGTTTTTTTACTAAAGTAACTTAACTTCAACTAGTTAAAAAAAATGACTAACTTGCCCAGCTTTGTCAATTATACATCATACCTAATCGAACGCGCTTTCCCAGGCGTTTAGTTTAGGCAAATTAAGTATTTCCTCATGCACGTGATGATCAGACATTGGTATTGCCAAACCATCACGACTACAAGGCGTAGGTCACGGGTTGTTCTACGGCAAATAAAATTCTTCGTGTACCAGCTGGGGCAGCTCGTATAGCGTAATATTATGATCATCAGAACCAACGAAACTAATATTATAATATGAGTGAAATATTATAAATAAATACATGCATATGAATAAAAAAATAATTATAATTTACAGTGTAAAAATGTGTTTCTCTAATTCTCTTTTAAAAGGTAAATAGTAACTAAATTACGTATCTACTGTTATACGTATTTTATAAACAGTTTCTAATACAATTTACCAAATACAACACAAAACATCACAAAAAAAACCAATATATAATATAGGATGACCATGATAGTAAACAATATCTTTGGTTTTGACTCTACGCCACAGCCCATCTATTACGTAGGCGCAATTTGGTATAAGTAGGACTTGAGTGTTTTTAACACCAAAAGTTTTGAAATTATCATAATAACCTCTAGTTATTTCTTTGAAATTTCGCACTAGCTGCAGCTTAACAAAAGTTTCAGAAAATTATTTGTCACGATACAGTCAACGATTCGTCTAAAATTTTAAGTATATCATGTAGAACATGCAGTCAATTTATAAAAATCCTTAGAGAGTTAATATTTTGTCCATCATAATATTTAGGTATGATAAAAAATATTAGTAGAAAAACCTGTCAAACAAAGCAAATCGAATATAAACATAATATCAACACATGTAAATGTATACATTGATTTAGTATAGCATTCAGACAAAACAGCTCTACAGCCTGCTGCGCAGACAAACTCGACGATAATTTGTTTGAACAATATAATACGAACATATTGTACCGCAAAACGTAATATAATATTATATTATATCATTATGAAAATGAAACCAAAATTACATACATCCAGTGTTTAATATTCTGAGAATAAAAGAAAAAGCATACTCAAAACGGTAAAACTAACTATAACAATATTAAATCAATATTTCAGTTTGTGTACTGAAGCTAATAATATAATTTATATATTATATAATAAGATTAATAAGAACTACATAAGAAACGCGTAAAACAGAAACATCTATCCACGTTTGCAGAAGTATGATTATAATAAATAATATTAACATTATTAATGTGCTTACGTAGTTCTAAATTCATTTCGAAATTCAAACGGCCAATGAAACCTAAACAGAGCATTTCTACAAAAACAATTAAAATTCTATCGACCGCCGTCTGCAGCCATAGTGAAATTAACATCGTCGAAATATAATTATAATACAGACGAATTTCTCAAAACGAAAAAATGAAAATATTATCACCACTCTCGATTTATAGGTAGTAAATATATGTAGATCGTGTAGAGGTGCAGCAAACATTATTGTGTATATTGAAGCAGGTTATTACCTCCTAATCAGAAAAAAGAAGCACCCTTATTGTCTCTTAATATCATTCTAGAATTCGTAACTTAACCTAACCTTTGATTAGGTTTTTATCAAGCTCCGAGACCTGAATCTGATAAAAGTCTGTACGTTTCGCTGATAAATTGTATATCGCACATGTGCTGTTCGAAACACTCATCTTTTTTGGTTCGCTAATATAAATTGGGTCCCATTTTTAATAAAATTGTTTGTGTGAATTGCGGCCTAAATATTTTTTATTCATACAAAATCACATTATTTTTACAACCCCATATTTTCCTTCCCATTTTTTTACTTAGGACTGATAATGTAATTGAATTAAAAAATTGGTATGATTAACAATATTGGCCATTGGGTTTGTTGTGTTTGATTGAAAAATAACAATAACACTATATGGCTGCAATGGCTGCTAGTAAGTAGTAATAAGGTTATATTATAGTGAAATATCTACATGGTAGATTATTATTATAATCTTTAAAAAATTTTACCGTCTGAAAATAAACAGAACATTATCCCGGGACGCAATATTTACGTACTTTTCAAAATTTACAATCATAACGCAATTCAAAATGACTGTATCACCTTTTTTTGGGAATGAAATTTACTGATTACTGTTTTTTTTTTCTATAGGTATTCTCGCCGTCGGCGACTGGTTTTCACGAGCGCGGGTGACTTGGAGGTTAGGACCTCCAAGGTATTGGGTTGGTACTTAAAATACTATTTTTCACGCGTTCACCAGAGTATACAGACGTGCCGTGATCCACCATCCACGTCGTGGTTGTCTATACCACGACAGTGTATATCCGCGTCGTCTGCAGTAGTTGTAAAGTGTATTCCGGCGTTGTGTATACGCGTGTTCGCTTCGCATCCGTGTTGTCAAAATATATGTGTACGCCGGAAGTGGCCTATTCGTAGTCATACCACATTGCGTCATGTCCTGCCTTCACCACCGTATGTGTGTATTAAACACCGGTCATATCACTATGAATTCGCGACTATCGTTTTTTTGTCGCGTCGTGCGTTACATTGACGATGTAATGCATTCGTCCATTTTCGAGCACGCTGCAGTGTGTATACCGGACGCGACCAGATACAGTGCTCGAATTTGTTTCGTGTTTACCTTAGTAATTGTTTAATATAATATATTTTGATATTAGCGGAAACCCGTGGATGGTGTTGCACTGCTGCTGCAAAAAGTAAAAATAAATAAAAACCGAACACGCGTGTCTTTTATGTTTTTCAAACATGCGGCGATCTGTTTGACAACAGTACACAGCTCGGGTGGGAGACATGTACGCGTGATAGCCGTCGATACTGTTTACATATTATTGTAATTTATATTCAAAGATATTATGTATTATGTATATACATCGTACATGGCACTCCGCAGTGCCGATCTAGTTAAATTGGTTTGACCGTGTGTGCGTGAGTGTATTGTATATATACCTATACACACACATATACGACGATAATGATATACTTGCAAAGCGTGCGTGTGTCAGGCAAACAATATTTATAGGTATATAATATAAAGTATAATATAATATTATTAATATCGTATACATACGCGAGACTGCAATTGAACGTAAACCTCTATATAGTACGTACAATGGCCGAGGCCTAAAGTTGTATTAGTGTAGCACGGCATTCAACGACAGCGTTGAAAAATGTAAAAATTTACAATTAATTATATTGTTATAGTTATATAACGGACAGTACGGTATTCTATAGGTTTTCAGGCGCTGTGGTGTGCAACTCAAAATGTACACTTAAAACCGATGTTGGGTAAGTAATTTTAAAAAATTGAATTACTTTACTGTTATTTAGAAATAAAAGTAATTAAATTACTTTATTCTTCAATCAGTAAACGTTAATTTCGCGTTACAAAAAAAAAAAAAAAATTAATTAACAATCATTATTCGACAAGCAATGGAGATAGAATTATTAGATTAAAATTATAATATAAAAAAGAAAAAATTCCTAGTACTTAAAATTTTAAAGTTAGAATTTTCATGAAATTTGAGAATTTGTCAAAATTGCAAAAATTTGTAAACTATTTTTTAGTTAAAATGTATATCATTTTTAATATTCATACAATCATAACTGTGATTTAAAAATTTAACATGAGCTTTCTCATAAGTTGTTGTTACTAGAATTAAAATATGTGCAAACAAATTTTTGTTAGTCATTATAAGTTTAAATTTGGAAAAAATTTGGTAATTATTATCTATACAAAGAATAAAGATTTCCGGTATTTTGTTGTAATTTCAAATTATTATTCTCTGGCACTTGAAATTTTTGACATAAATTATTATTTCTTTAACACACAATGACATTTCCAAAATGCAATGTTTTTGGAAAAAATTGATTCAACCTACCGTTTACTAATAGTAAAATTAATTACTTTAATGGTAATATAAATATATCATACAAATAATTAGTAATATATAGACTAACAGATCGTCTTCGTTTAGAATCGTTTTTCGTATGCAATGATTTATCAATGACCTCATATTTAACACATACATTACATAATATACTATATTATACATTGTACCCATTGGGTTATTCAATGACGAGGTATATTCAATACATTATTCTATATGAGAACGATTAACAATTTCCCTCCTTTTTTATATTTGCAATACTCGAAACAAGTCAAAACGGCTTAACGGTACTGTGTTATAATGTTATATTATAGAAATTACTTATCAAAAGTTATTTTCAATACATTTTCGATGCTTATTAACAATTTTAACGAAATTCACACACACACACACATATATATAGGTACTATTATATCAGTAGTTTACAGCTAATAACTAATTACGATTTATGACACACTACTCATAAGCCATAAAATATATATTTATTAGCTACGTATTTATGTAATATTGTATACACTAACGTTTTCTCCGCGGGAGGTATATCGTAAATATGGACAACGGCGAAGTACCCAAGGAATCAACCCTCACGATTAACTTTCAGTTAAACAATTTATTTTTAGTTAAAAAAAAATATATATATATAATATGAACTATATTCGAGTATTTAGCATTATCTGAAAATTTCCTAATTTCTTTTGCCTAAGACAATAATATGTTTATCGAAAAGTTGATATTTATCAAGAATCAGGACACATGCATAAAAGATGGATATCGGCTACAAACGAATTGCGTGCAATTACACAGAATCGTGTCGTAAATTTTTTCTAGGGTTACATCCTTACATCATTACATGAGACACAAGTTATTATATCTCCTAGTTTTTTTTAGTTTTTTTTTTTTTAATAAAATAAAGTTTATTTATACCAATTTATTTTTAGAAATAATATACTATAATATACATTTTAAAAATAATTAAAATTTATTAATATTAATAAAAAAAAAAAGACTGTTAATAAGAACAACCTTAAATATAGCGACTTATTTTCCTCCGATTCTGTCAAACCACATCTTAAAATTAAATTGGTTTTCATTGACTTTTGTTGTCAGCTTTCGTTTCCGGCTATTGGAAATAGTCAAAAATTTCTTTACCGTATTAATCTTATAAAAATGTAACCTAGGAAGTTGATAGAATAACAAAATGACAATTATGAGAGCTCGGTACTCGGCATAATATGTTGCCACATCCATTGCTACTACCGTTGCACCGTGCACTAAAGCCCACCAAATGAGGTTACTCTTATTTGAGACAGAGGTAGCCGAATGAATAAAATAAAATTAGTAATATTTAAACACCATATTATATATTATTAATGTGAGGTGTTTTCTGATATATTAAACAATTAAAAGTAAAATATCATTACGTATTATTTATTACAATTTTTAATACGTTAAATCAGAAAAGTATTATAACGTTGTTTAATATTTTAAAATCGTATAAAACCATGAAACCCTAACCTAACCTGACCGGAAGTGCGTCTTAACAGTTTAATCCGAGCGCGTACATTATATTAAATACGATAAATTATAATTAAATAATATAATATACACAACAACAATACGGTCTTCCGGACGTAAAATGTGTGCAATTTTTCATACGGTCTCGCTCAATAATAATAACAATACGTTGGTTACTACGGAACTACTCCATTAATTTAAATTTTAAATGCTTATAACATTCATAATACTCATAGTTAATAAGTAGGTCCAAAATTTTATTTTTATAGATTTAAACATTAGGGGGTGGGGTGGACCTCTGACTAGGATAGGTTAAATTTGAATGCAATGATAGGTATCATAGTATACGAAAAACGATTCTGAACGGAGATGATTTGTCAGTCTGGGATATATTATATTTAAATATTGTCATATACTCTATTTTGAAAAAAATTCACAAATTCAAACACTTAAGTAAAAGCTTCAAGATCTTACGTTTGATAATTTTTTAAAAATAATAAAAATCGGAAATTATTTATTAGTAAAACGTAATTTTACACGCGTATTTTTGATTTAAAATTAAAATTAAAACTTTAAACACTCGTAAAAATTTTTAAATTGAATAATCCACAAACTTTTTTATAATTATTCTAAGCTTAACTTATGGACAGCATAGTATTAAATTTTCAATTCTTAGCTTTTGATAGTAAAATATTTATAAATTTTTAACTACCAAATAGTGAAAAATATTCACGATTTTGACGAATTTTTGTCAATATTTGAACTTCAAATGCTAATAAAAAAAAATTGTGCCTATGTATTTTTATAATTTTTGAATGAGAGTTAGAACAAGTTATGTGGACCCTTCAATTAAATTTTCAAGTAATTTGTCCCAGCTAAATTTTTTTATCAACATTTATAAAAAAAAAATTAAAAAAAATTTCAAATTTCAAATGCCTATAAATAGCTCAAAAAAAGTCAAAATGTTTTGAAAATCAAATCACGTAAAGAAAATGGCAATCCAAATAACTAGTAAAATTTTCAAGTATTTACAACTTATACTGTTATTCAAACAACAAATATCAAAAATCGTTTGAGGATAAACCGTTATTTAACGCGGTTTTGTAAAAATTTAAATTTCAAACCCTTATAAAAATTTTTTGTCTGAATCCGGTAGAGTTTTTTTTACAGATATTTGAAGAAAAATTTATGGAGAACCTTTTACCAAATTTTCAAAACTTAGTTATAAAAGAAAAAAATTTTACGATTTTTCAACCACAAAATTACTTGCAAATTTTCGCAATTTTGACATATTTCGTATAAATTCGAACTTTAAGCACTTATAAAAAAAAATTGGGACTAACGATTTCGGATTTTTTTTTATCACTTTAAGAACAACTTATAAGAAACCTTGTATTAAATTTTCAAGATTTTCTGGCCGGCCAAAAAATGTTTATCGTTATTTTAAAAAAAATTAAAAATTTCAATTGTCTATAAATAGCTCAAAAAAATTCAAAATTCTTTGAAAATTTAACTGTGTATGGAGAACGCTAATATAAACATTTGGTGAAAATTTCAAGTATTTACATCGATTAGTTTTTGAGTTATAGCAAAATAAAAATTTGATTTTGACGAAAACTGGTTGTGCGTAAAAAATCCCGTTTTCCGTCATTTTTTTAAGGTTTTTCCCAACTCATTTAAAAAATATTGAAAATTTTTAACTTTTGACCCCCCAAAGTACCAACTAGATCCGATTTCCTTTTCAAAGAGGGGCTGAAGTCCAAAATCGAAGCATTTTTACTGCCCCAAAAGTTGTCGACAGACACAAAAAAAAAAAAAAAAAAACACACATCATTGTAAAATCAATACATTCATCACTCCGAATCTAAAATAGTAAGCAAATATCAGTTTTTTTTTTTTTGCATAAACTATGTATAAGAAAAATATTTTCAAACCGCTTAAAATTTTTCGATTAAATGAATGTAGTCACTTAAATGAATCACCTGGTACAGTGGTACACTACTATACTAGACTCAATTACATTACCGAGATCGGAATGCGTCCGATTACAATATTTATTACGTATACAACTCATCCGCGCCGCCCTTATCGATTTTCACGAAAGGGGCCGCCTAAACGGACACAACGGCGCTCGAGTTGCGCTGGGTTCAGTTCCGGCGTCCCGTCCGCCAGCGACGGTCCGCGACCAAAATAATATAACAACGTGTCGCCGTCGCGTAGTGTTTCGCCCGCGAACATATTATTATAAATTAAAATATATTCTACAATGAATTTATATTGATACTTCCGCAAGATGATGATAGGAGATGGTTTTTTTCTTACCTAGGTATTATATAATAATAATTTTTAGTTATAGTTTAACTATTTATAATATATCCGAACGTTAGTAAAAGTTAAAAATCCACCTTTATTCTATATACCTAAGTTCTTTTCGAATACAAATCAATATAAACCGACATCGACAGGTTTTAAAATATTATATTATTATTACTGACGAGTGATGATCAATCTAACAGGTAGTGACAATTGATGAGATGAATTATTGAAGGGTTCAATGCAACAATCAGATTACTCCATATTTTGGTAAAACTGTTTTATTCAGTAATATGATAAAGAAAAAAATTATTTGTTTTTGAAATATAGTACAACATCATATGATATTGCATTGGACCTTTCAATTATTCTAATTTTGTTAAGTATGTAGCTCATGGTATGTTTAATATAGATTCTATCTCCTATTCTCACACTATAATTACTATATTCATCTATTAATGAAAAAAATGTATGCATAAAAAAATAAGTAGGTATTATATTTTAAATTTTTAACCATTAAATTACTTCGATACAACAAATATTTTTAACGTAAAAAATAACTAGTCAACAACAAAGGTAATATTAATTAGGTACTTTAATTTAAATGTTTAGTGTATCCTTAAAACTAACACTCTAATTTATATTGTAAATAATTCATCATGATACTTAAGTTATAATTTTAATAGTTTAAATAATTAAATATAAGATTTATTATACATTTTACGAAGCTCACATTTTGAAAAAATTCTTAAAATTATTGTTAAAATGCTTTTAAAAATATACGTATTATTTTATTAGAATAAAAGTGATTATATTATTTTTTCTCTTGAAACCTTATTAGTTATTACGTTATTAAAATCTTAAATCATTAAATAAATTTGATGATTCAGATTTAGAATTAAAAATTATAACGTTAAATGTTAGTAAACCTACTGTTTAAAAACAAAATATATAGATATATGGTATATCCCAACAAAATAATTCAGAATTATTGCATAATATAGTGTTTTATATAAATATATAATCAAATATCAATATCTTCCTTTCTTTTATAAATTTATAAATGAATCTCATATATAATATTATATGTGGTACTGGAGTCGTAGTAATATATAATTATTTAAACTATGGTGTTATTTTAAAGTAGGTACTAACTAAAATTAATATAATTAATTCGCGTGTTTATAAAAAAATATACAATATACATATTTTAGCCATAAAAGTGTATTCAAAATTCAAATAATAAAAATATTTTTATATTTAATCAATTCAAATGGACTTAATTTATTTATAAATAAAAGCATTATTAAGTATACTTAATTATATATTTTTAAAAACATGAACTACGTTTATAATTGTATTTAAGGTAATTATATAAAATATGGTATAATATTTTATGATTAAATAATTATCACAAATATTACTATTTAATTCTAAAATAATTTAAAAAATCGAGTTTCTGAAAAATGAGTAATAAAAAAAAAATCATTGTTTAAAATAATTGGATAAAAATAAGATGAGACACTCAATAGAAATATACAAAATTAGTATTTACTATTTAGCCTTTCCTACACGACTGTCGACCGTGTTAAAGTTACTAGAAAATTTAAAACGTTTGTATAATTATTAAATATTTTGTTTTCTTTATGACACTAACTTTTGGAATTTTTAAGTACCTTACTATAGTATTCTAGAGACATGGAATTTTTAAAATATTATTATTAATTATTATTATTTAAAGACTTATTATTCACGCTACTATTTTTTAACAAAGCTGTGTATGGTGTTTTAACCTACACTTTGTCATTTTATTACATAATACTACAATACGTTGTATTTGTATAGAATATATGTTCTAGAGTGGGTAACCACAGTATTTACTGTCGTTGATTAGTCAATAATGAAAAAAAACATTAGCCTTTATTCCGCGTTCATTTGCTTTTAGATCAAAGCATTTTTGCGTCGTCATCCGCAAGTGCGTATACAGATTACAGATTAATAAAATTCCAACCAAATGAATCTTGTGCATGTCTGTTAGTAAGCCTCACAATTTCCGCTCTGAAGAAGAGTGTCACCTATTTACATGTTTCCCGAGGATTGTAGGAAAATTGGCTTTTAATAATATATCATATACCTATATATTA
The DNA here is from genome assembly GCA_020882235.1 of Schizaphis graminum. Taxonomy (NCBI): domain Eukaryota; kingdom Metazoa; phylum Arthropoda; class Insecta; order Hemiptera; family Aphididae; genus Schizaphis; species Schizaphis graminum. The sequence goes on from CM037032.1 coordinate 56,339,035, forward strand.
TACAAACAATTACAAATGTAGTTTTTTCAGAACGTGTGAAACGAGACAATTATTGATATGTTCGTAATATAGACATATAGTAAATTACTGAAATATATTAGACGACCTTCCCACAAGTTATCTATACACTTAATTTTAATACATGATGTTAAACAACACTACAACAGATTGCAATTTTAGTTTTAAACATTAATCACGCTCATAATTTCAATCTCAATAATATATTATTACGTGGCACACTAGCACAAAAACAAAACTATCACGGATCACTATTCACGTATTTCGTTATGATTTTATGAACATTTATCTCAAAACAGTCAAAACTCGGATTATAAACGATGATTTAGTGCTGCAAGTGTCGAGCAGAAAATGAACATAATAATAAACCGTCAAAAAAACACGCGGCCACGCATATAAAACTATTAAATACTCAACGATATTTCGGTATCATCTATGACCTATTTGACCATGTGTTACCTATTGACTATAATGGCTATATATGCTTATATATTCATTATATATATATCCTTTTCTTTATAAATATGTATTGTAAAAAATATACAATAGACGGAGCTCGTGTAGGTACTTATAGATGAAATATTCATGTAACATACCAATCGTTGGACATATTTTTTTTAATTTTACTATATATTATAATTTATTATTAGGTATACCTACAAATAGATATTATAATAATGTATAAATTTCCGTAAAAAAATGGCTGTGGCAATAATTTACAATGTAGGTAACTATATAATGTTGAATAAAGGTTAAAAAATTGAAAACTTTTTAAAATAATTTTAACATCGTTAAAAAAAACTTTTATAGATAGATAAATAATGAATTATAATATATACTTACTGTAATATTTAAAAATGTACTTACATAATGTATACCTAATATTTAATTTAGTTAACTTACTTATATCTTATCTGGTATATACATAATACTATATTTATAAGTTTATATAGCAAGGGTGGCCAAACCGCGGCTCGCATCTTATCGTAACATTTAAAAAAAAATTTGAAAACATAAATATATGTATTTGAAAAAGTATAATATTTTATTAAATTACAGTGTATAGAAAAAAATTTGTAAAAATAAAAGTGTTCTTGATATAATTTTTCTTTATAGACTATTTTCTTATTAGTTGCGTGTTTATTTTGCTTGTAAGCTTTTTAAAATCAGGACTATATGTTGTTAACGCAGTCCTTAAACATACCTTATCTTATATTATTTGCAATATCACATATATATAAAAATTATATAATAATATGACTTTTTTTTTTACATTTTGGCTCTTCCATATTTATTAATATATTTGGTGGCTCGCGAGTCTCTTCTCGCTGGCCACCCCTGTTATATAGTAGGTATAGCTAAAAACTAAAATACCTTTTTTTATTTCATCGTATTCATATGACACCCCCGCGAATTAAATAAATATACAAACATAATATACATTATATATAATACGTTTTACATATACATTTTTTGTATATTCTCAGATCTTATAATATTATAATAAAATACATGGTGCCAAGTCTATACGTTGAAATATAAAACTTCAAATTACGATGTCGATATAAACCTTTTGTTACGGTATCTAGACGCAAAGTAAATATTTTAATAGTTTGTCCGGTACAATGGTATGGTGTAGGTACAACTACATAATATTGTGTACTCTGTGATAAAAAAAAAAATAAAAACATTGTACAGCTTTCCGGTGCACAAGTCCGCTCCAATACGCAATACGCGGGGTCACATATATGTATGATGTGCAGCGTACCATATGTGTCCATATGCAGAGTAATAATAATAACAATATATTAATATATTATGCATATCATTATCTAATGACAATAATAATAATATTATGTATTGTACACAAAAATGTTGCGTGTAGATTTCACGTGGACGTAAACATGTCGTCGGCCGGGACGTGTGTTTCCGGAGAGGATATCCGGTGGCGGTCGGCAGGCCTTTGTCATCATCGCTGCATGTCGTCGCATCGCCACGGACCATAGTCATATTGGGCACCACAAGCCTTTGAATTCGTAACCGTGCAGGCTAAGGACCGCACCGATCTCGGACGATGGGTAACTTGCAAAGTTCGACGCCGTCGTCGCGCGGCGGTCCGAAAAGCCGGAACAAAAGGCCATCGGCCACGGGGACTCGCGATTGGCTGTTAGGGGGCGCGACGAGGGTGCTACGGAAACCAGTTGCACCGGCGCCGGCGGCGGCAGAGGTGGAGGCGGCAACGGCGGATCACGTGACCGTGACCAGTCGTGACCTCCGCCGGCAGCGGACTCCCCCGGCCCGCGACGACGATACCGATCATCATGCAGATGAGCAGCAACAACAACACCGGCAGGAGCACCACTGCAGCAACCGCCGCCACCGCAACGACCGCGACGACGAGTCCGCCCGCAGTTCCTCGGAAGAGGAGGACTCCTCAGTATTCGCCGACACGCTGACCAGTCCGCAGAGTGTGTACTCGGACGCCAGAGACGAACCGGACAACATCATGGTGGTGAACGGCGGCGAAACGTTCGGCGGCAGTACCGGGCGCACAGCCGCCGCCGCCCACCAGGCTTTCACGATCGTCAAGCACCGCAAAGTCGAACTGAACCCGGCCAAGTTACAATCGGCAGTCGCCAATGGTAAGTTCTGCATACTTATACGACGATATATTATTGTTTATAATAGAATATTCAATCCAAATTCAAAGACCACCGCCGATCCCCAACAACTGCTACCGCCCACTATATGAATTTTACATTGGCCTCTCCATATTAGTCGTGAGATGTCCAAGTATACAGCTATAGAATAATATTATACGGATGGTTTTGGTAGCGTAAAAACTTTGCACCACTTTTAGAATACTTACCATGGTCCGTGTTAATATACTTATATTATATTAGGTATACAATAATAGTAATAGTAGGTAGTATATAGTTACATCAAATGTGGTAATATTATTTACACGCAGTGATAAACATTTTTTTTATTCAAATTGGCATCATTGACGTATTCTAATGGAATAATTATTTTAATTCAACGACTTAAACGACTTAAACCAGTAATAATAGTAGCATATATTTGTATATAAATATTATTTTATTAAACCTAACGCGCCACACGCCGTTTGTTTAAAGAAAAATTATTACCATAATAAATAATTCTACTAAAATTTCTATAAATAAATAATTTCTAATACAACAGAATTTTTTTATTCATTTTTTGATCTACATTTCATTAGATCATACATTTTTTAAGTTAATAAAAGTAGAATAGTTTAAAAGTTTTTTCAAAGATTTTTTTTTAATATATTCTATTGATAGTTATTTTTTATAAATTTATGAAGTACAGTAAATACGACTTTTTTGGATTAATTTTAATATCCTAAAAAAGTATTTTAAGTAGATAGGCTCAAGCAAAAAAATAAGCTCATTTTACAATTTAAAAATAGATATACCTATTTTATCTAATCTATTCACTCACATTGATGCAACCCATTGTCAATATATTAGAAATAACATTAATTATTGAATTTGATATACCTATAATATGAAAAAATATATTTAATTTACTGTTTAATTTTTCTGTCATATGTCTTTTATAAATTATGTAATCAAAAATACTAATACTCTGTATAAGGAACGAGTACAATCTCTGCTAAATTTTCTTTGTTATTCATATAATTTTTTTCATTTCGAAAAAAAATCACCATTTTTTAAAGTCATGTATTACCATATGGTATTATCATGCATGGTTAATAAAAATTGTAATCTCGTTTAAAATTAAGCAAACTAAAAAATAAATTAAATTAAATCACAAGGTTCAAGTTGTAATATCTAATCTATTATTGGTTTTATAAACTTTTTGTTAGACAACAAAATATTGCAAAATCTTATAGAGAAGTTTTATATGCTTATTAATTGATTGCATTATTATTAGTTTAAATTTTTAAATTATAAAAAAAATTAAATTTTGTTATAATAAATTAATAAATACTAATAAATGGTTATGTGTCATATAAAGGTATTTAAAAAATCTAATAATATTCTTATCAATTATAATAAAATCATTATTTAAATTTATATATTTATTCATATATCAGTAAGTACTAAGTATATCAATCAGTAAAAATATTTCGTATTGTTAATGAAAAACATATATTACTAAGCCAAAAAAATTGGGTATGATTTTGATTTATTTAAATATGTAAATTAAAATATTTATAATTATTTCAACAGTTTAATATTATTTAAGTAAAATGACGAAGTTATTTTAAACCTAAAACCATAACTTGAAAGAATAAAATAATATTACAATTAAATAGCTTGTTGAAAACTAACTGTCAGTGGTATTCACATATTTAACCAATATAACAGACTTATCTTATTCTAATTATTTAACTGGATTTCAAAATTAAAATTAAATAAACAAATAAGTCAAATACCTGGATGAAATATTCATTCAAATAGTTTTATAGTTAATTTACTATTGTGACTAAGCACGGTAGACTTTTAGCAATAGTTTACACCATAATACATCCAATGACTTTCGATCACAGAAGATGATTAGAATATTTAGAATATTATATATTATTCTTAATAACGAATCTATAGAGTCAAACGTCATTGGAACACGTCCAAAATTACGACTCCGGGGATGTAAAAATCGTTTGTCGATTCTTGTTTTTTTTTATATATACATCCACCATGAAGACCACACAAAGGCACAATATTATAAAACATGATATCCATTAAATAATGTTATATTTACTATATTATAACCGAGCTAAGAAAAAATAAGCAAGTATCACTTTCGTGAAAAACGACTGAAGTCTGGTCGTGTACAATTTACGATCTGCACAGTATTTACAGTAATAATAAGTAATAAGTAATAACTATACCTAATAACATATATTTGCGCATAGGAAGATAAACCAATCCCGAGAAATTTTCCATATTAAAAAATAATTCGAGTTTAAATTATTACTGTTGTGCTTATAATTTTCATATTATCAGTGTACTACCTAATGGTTTTAATTTTCATATAAAACCTAACCAAACCCATATTTACACAAAGAACTTTTATGAGCAATTTTATAATTTAAATATCCAAACATATGTCCTAATAAACATAAATATTTTTTGCTAAAATATCAATTATGTTCACTAAAAATAAAATTGCTGATATACTTTTTATAAAATTAATAGATTAATAATATGAGATATTTGCTGCTTCTAATTTTAATTTTAGGCATTTGAGAGATGGCCTAATATTGATAATCAAAATAGTAATGGACTATATAGCACAATTAATCTTAGGATTACTTAGCTGCATTATTTAGTAATTTATAAATTATAACTCGAAATTAAAATCTTAAGAAACAAAAATAAATTTGAATTTATTTTAAGGAAATATTTATATTTATATTGATATATAACAAAATAGTACAATTACACAATGTTAAACGTATAATAACAATTTTAGTGCGAATGTTCTTCTAACTTGCAATAATTTTGGGCTATTAATATATACAATATGTTATTAATTGTTATTTTTATTATTTACCTATTCATACATGTTATATTGAATGAAAACTATCAATTGTACTCAGTACTGTTTCCTTTAATTTTGAATAGGATATCAAATGAACCATTATTTAAATTATACGATGTATTGTCTATGAATTCATGATAAATGTAAACTAATAACTAATAAGTAGTTTATATGGTATTTAATTTTTTGGTATATTGTTAAATTTTGGTTTTTAAAATAATAAAACGTGAAATTTGTTTTTAGATACTATTTAAAGTTTAAACTTTATATATAATTTCTGATTACATTCTTAATTTATTCTGTATTTTATAAATATAATTCATAAATCATAATAATTATTGTTTTATTATCAACTTTAACATTACCTGCATAGTTAAATAGTTGATCATTATTGACTATATTAAAGTAGGTATCTTTGAAACATTTCGGAGGAAAAAAGTTATAATATTATATTACTGATGAATTGCGATAAAGCGAAAGAAATGATACGAGTGCCCATCATCATGCCTGTATTTTTGTTATTAAAACCAACAAGAATACAGTTTAAAAATGCTTATAATATTATGTAGTGTGGGAGAGATTGAGAGACAACAAGTTTGCATATCAACTGTCTAGACACATGCGTGTCGCCTGAAGACATACAATGCAGTAGTATACTAGTATGAATAATCAACTTGCAGTAAGATGCAAATATGGAAGTCATTTAGGCCCCTAGCCCAAGTAATAAATTATATATGTATAATAATTCTTAGTATGCTCATAATCTCATTAATTATTTATGCAAATAACTAAATTGTTTTTTATCGATAAGAACAAAAACAAAAGACATGTAGTAATGTATAGGTAGTATGATTAGTATGAATTCTCATGATATGTAAAGCTTTATATCCTTATTATAAATAATAAATATACGTTATAATAACTATTAATAAGTAGGTTGTAGGTACTTAAGTAATATTTCGTAATACAACGGCAGCGTAAACTTATCGTTAACGGACAATGGACATCAATACATCACCAATAAGCATCTAACTATATTTCAATATAAATCGCACAAAAAACACACGATAGAATTATTAATAAATGTATTAATAATAAAATAATTAGAATGTAGGAAATGATTACAAGATTTACATGTTAATATATGGTACAGTATTATTGTCTTATATCGTTTATAAAGCAAGATATTGTCACTTGACACTTACTAAAACAGTATAGGTATATCAAATATCAATTATCGTCGTAGAATAAAGATTAATTTGAAAAAAATTCCACTGTATCAATATATGTCATGTAGCCAATTTTTTATTAACAATTAACAAATACCTATCTGTTATATCTTATTAGTAGATTTCAAATAATTAAAAACTTATAGTTGCAGTCCAAATTAATAATTAGCATTTCAAAAGTTCGAAATTACTTCATAGAGCCCATAGAGGAAACGTGAAAAATAATATTTTTTTTTAGATTTATTAAAATAGAAAAATAATTTTATATTATATATAAACAGTGTCAGGTACGATAGGGCGATCACCCCCCAACTATCGACATGGAAATGTTTTTTTTTACGTAATTCTTATGGCCTATTTAATTGTTTATGTGGTTGCAATATTATTATAAGCTATATAGACATGTTAGCCGGTAATCGAACGACACAATATAATACAAATCCCTCTTCAAAATATTATAATACTGGTATACCTATATTATATAAATATTTTTGAAATACCCACCCCCTCTCACCGCGTAGAAAACCTAGATCTACAATTGTATGTAGACATAGCTGTTGTTTAACTTTATTATAACTTACTAATTTTATCATAAAGACATACAATGAAAATAATATATTACCTACTTCAAATGAGTTTAACTATTAAAAATTATCATGTACTTTAAAAAGGAATAATTCTATCAACTAAAAATGTAAGTGCAAAAATAATTATAGTATTAGGTATATTCGTAAATGTGATCCTTATAATTAACTTCAATAAACAAATTAACTGAAAATGTATAATAACGTGGTATTTATGTTAATGTAATTCTCAATAACGGACAATTTTTAACTGTAGACTTATATTTTTTCTGTTGGTAGGTTTCGATGTAGTAATTACCAAATAAACAGATCATAGGTGACAACCATAAAAAAGTGTGTATAAGTTATATAATTAACGTTGTAAATTTATAATAATATATATTATTCTCATTTCTCACATATTAGTTCAAAGAAAAAGTACCGTTTTGGTTTCTTCGTGTAATAACTACTTTGGATTGGTTAAAAAGTTTCTAGTTGAGAGTGGTATTTTAGAAAATAATATAATATATTATATTATGAAAAATCTCATTACTATGTCTAATACTTTGATCATCACGTACAATCTGAAACAAGATAAAATACATTTGTACCGTAAAATTAACAAGCTAAAGTCATGACTCACGATGAAAATCTCTGAAAAATTATAAACATACATTTATATACTCTTCAGAAAATGAAATGAAAATAATTTGGAAAGGAAATTCATTTATCATATTAAAAATAACAAATATAAAAGCAATATATTTATTTATTTTTTATTTTTTGATACTAACAAAACTTACTGACGGTATTTTCTATAAAGCTTGAGAAAGCCAGTAGATATAATAATTATAAGTATAAAATTATAAAAATGTTAAACATAAGTATTGTAAGTAAATATGTAGTTAGTAAGTTAAGGTACCACATAGCTGTAGTTACAATGTATTCTACAAAATTATATCATGTAACTTATTTAAACTATAATAAAAAAGATCAATAAATTAAAAATATATACATATATATATATTGTATAATTATTGAAATTTGACGATTTCAAGTATTCACAGAATCAATTAAAATAAAATAATCAATTGAGCACAAAGCAAATAACAAAGTGATTGGTAATTTTAACGTTATCGATCAATATTAGTTATAATTATTTGTTTTAAAAAAAATATATTTATACCTATTATATTTTTTTTCGTGATTAATAATTATTATGTAATGACCAGGAAAAGTATAAACGTAATAAGTATACAATTGATTTAATATTATTACATTAGATAAATAATAAAATCACAAAAAATATTAAAGAATGTGCTAAAAATATGAAATTGCCAAAACAAATAAAACAAAACATAAATTATGAAATTTACATAGACAAATTGAACAATCTACTTGAAATAATACGTCATGGTGAATAATAATTTACTATTATTAGAAATTTTTACTGTGTATCTTTTTTTGGTGAATACTACTTCTGTTTTATCATAATCCAGTTGTGTTCCAAAAATCATTTATTTAAATGCATTTCATTAAATATGAATGTATGCATTTTATTATTATAATATTATTTAAAATATGAAAATTTACAATATGTACAAAGTATACAATGCGAAAATACATACAATTAAGTAAATTTAATTAGGAAAGGAATTGATAAGCGTGAGTAAGTAAGTCACTAAGTGGCGGTACCCAGACGAATATAATATAATATATTCGTCTATTTGCACTACAGTAATACAAAGAACTATAGAGAAATTATGATTATTATATTCTAACTAAATATTGCAGCCTGCGGGTTATCTAGTTATTAGTTATTACATACATTTTAATTTTGATTAAGTATAGGTATATACCTATATGATATATTTAAGTATTTAAACATTTTAAACTCATACTATATAACAATAGTTTATATTTATCGTAAATAAGTAGGTACAACATATTATATGACCGACGTATGGCGACTACCATATCAATCTTATCTAAAGACTGAAATATTTATGTAGTAGGTAAATGTGAAGTAAATTAGAAAAAATAACAATTTGTACAACTTATTTAAAATTCGAACGTAATGAACGATAGTATAAACTAATTATAATTATTTCATACAATAACACAAGTCAACACTCAACTTTACTATAACACATACACATAACTATAAACGATCCACAGTAAAATAATGTTTAAAAACACTTATTTACTAAATAAGTCAATGTATTTTTACTTGATTATTTCTTGCTTGTTAGTCTCTGATTTCAACATTATATATATATATATTTATATAATTTTTTATATATCTAATATTATATTATAGTATACAAAATACTATATAGTTATATATTATACATCATAACTAAAATATACCCAATGATTAATCGACATAATTAATTGTTTACATGTCATTACACAAATTTAAACCTTATTAAAATTAATTAAACTCCACAATTTAGAGCTCTATAAATATAATTATAACTAAATCATTAAAATCATCTGAATAAAATACTTATTTTATGTTTAAATTTTAATTTCATAAATATTTGAACTTCAAATAATTATACGAAAAAATATCATGATTAAATAATTTTGACATTTTTAACACTTGAGTAAAACAACTTAGGTGGACTCTTGTACTCGTATTAAATTGTCAAACTTCTTTAACGAGAAACAAACATTTATCAACATAAATAAAAATAAGAAAATAAAACAAGTCGACAATAATTTAAAAAATCTAAATCTAAAATGTCTTCAAAAAGAGCCAAAATAATATTTTTTAAATTACATAATGATTAGAAAATGATAATATACATATTTGGTGAAAATAGTCTCAAAGTACTAACTATATCAATAATTTGCTATACTCATAATGTTAAAAATATAATAGAACTAAAAAAGCAAAATAGAAATATGAAAATATGATATCATCCTAGAAACAAAAAATAAAATAAACACACATCATCAATGTAAAACCAATACATTCCTTGACTCCTTGTATATCGATTCGCTAGAACCTAAAAGGGATGTTAAGCTTATCTGCTATCTTAAGACTTTTATAAGATAAAAAAAAAAAATCGAAATTTAATTTAGGTAGTTAAAAATTAGTTACTTTAGGTAATATTCCATGTTACCCGCACCGTTTATATAAATAAATAAAAATGACCTGACTATAGAAAATTAATTGATTGAATAATTTACTAGGTACATATTTTTGAATAAAATGTACCAGTCCTAACTCGCAAGTAAGGAATGATTATATGAATCTAAAAAGTAATTTGTTATGTTCTCTTAGCTTTTCAAATCGTTGAGGCCTAGTCTTTCGCATTTTCAATAATCAAACCAAGTTATCGTTTAAACACCAAAAATATACTTGAAAATTAAAAGAATGGCTAAAAGACAATGTAGACAGATACCTAAATGTATCCGTGAATGACAAATAACGACATTAAAAATTATGAATGACGATTTACAAAACAAGGTGTATTATTCTTGTTTATTCAGCTGTCTTGGCCCAAACAAAAGTAAAGCCGAGAGATACATAATACAAGCGCTTAATAATATACGTATGTGGTTACCTATTATTGAATAACTGCGCTCAAGAATATATTAAACTTGTTTAAACATCTCATTTATATTAGAAAATAGAAACTCGTCCGATTTTTTTTTTTTTTTTACTACGCACTTACCTATAATATAGGTAGGCAGTTTGGCACTAAACTGCTCTGAGGTATACACACCGATACATCAACACAATGGTATAACACGGTAACACACACGCACACATCAACGACGTCAACGGGCGCAACAAGTGTGATCGAGCCACTGAGCCCGAACTACACGTCTCCTGCGGCTATATATATATAATTTTTGATGAATAAAATAGTAATAACAATAATAATAATAATAAAATCAATAATATCAGTTATTATATCTTTCCATCATAGCACGGTGATGTTTATTATTTATATCATAATAATGTTGTTTAGATAGTAGAAGGCACTGCACTGACACACGGTGCGGCTGTGCTACGAACGGGATTACATGTGCGATAAAATACGCACGCACGTTATCGGAGACCGAAGAGCGTTTCTACAAAGTTTTATTTTTCCCCTCGACGCGCGTCGATCTATTCCTATTCCAGCTCGTCGTTATCATTGTACACACACACACACACGAACGCGAGCGCAGGCGCATCCAATGTGCATGATAACACCACGATGATAATATTATATTATACAATATAACTACTTACTATTTCGATGTTATTATATTATTATTATGCACCTGTACCACGAGCCACGCGGCGTCGTCGGTCAATGCGTGCGAGATAACGCGCACACCATCCCGGTCCGGTGTAAACACGCGAACGACCTCGCACCACATCGCACATGTCGTCGTCGTCGGGAATCGGAAAGCACTCTTCAGTCGATGACCGACCGATCGATAATGATTGTTGTCACTTAAATAATTATAATTTTCGTATTGTTAGTTTACACTATAATACCGATACGTGCGTGTACGTAATGTAAAAAAATCCGGGAGATAATATTATTATTATTGTTATTATTGTTATTTGCATACAAGACAAACGTCAGTCAGAGACGGTTGAACAGCACTCTCCGACGGCAGTTCGCCGGTCGGTCGAATAGAATAATTTTTTGTCATAGCTTTTGATATTTTCACGTGTTGACAAAATCTAAATCGTTCAATACCGTTATCGAGTGCGTGTTCGTCGTATTATTATTTTTTGTCGTCGTCTGTACTCAGTTGCGCGCGACGGCCCCCTCGGTCCTCATCAGCGTCTGATAAAACGGTAAAGTAATTTTTGTTTTATTTCATACTATTTATAGGCATTTTGTTTTTACTTTGAGCATTTCATTCTCGCGTTTTGCGTGGATCTCTACGTATATTACCTATATATTACCTACGAGGATTAAGTAGAATACGTTTTGTAGTTAACTATGCTTTACGCGTAGTCTGTTTGAGTTAAGCTCCACGAGGCTCCCAACCTAATCTAATTTCGAACATATTATATGTTACCTTAATCTAAAATAATTTTTCAACACTTGTTACACTATTATTTTTTTATTTTATAACATTAGTTAGTGTACATTTCCATGCAGAATTGAGGACACGCTGAGGTAGAACGGGTTATAATTTTTCCCAAAACCCAGATTTTTATATAAAAAAAAAAGTACTGAAGTATGTAGATAATACTTTTTTACTAAAATAAGCTTAGAAATAATTTGACTTTTTAACATTTCTATGAAATTCGGAAATATATAGTGATATCATCAAATTTGAAAGTGATGAATGATGATAAATCAACGTATTATATTCCAAAAACTATACTGATTCCTGAATGGTTCTTTTGAAAATACTCTAAAGCATATATTTATTAATTATTTTCTGATTTTTCTGTCAAGAGTTTTTTATTATTCGTTGAGAAACTACAGGGAAATAATAAATGATATTTTCGAACTGTATCTATAACGTCAACAATTTTTATTTTAGATTTATAAAGATGTTAGGTATACGTGAAACTTTTTGAGCTTTCTTTCTACACAAGAAATTGTTCATCGAAAATTTTTTTTTTAAACATTGGTTTTAAGAACAATAAATACTCCACTATTCGCTTAAAATTTAAAAAGGTTTTTTCTAACATTTATAAAAAAAATTTATTTTAAATTACGAGTAACAATTTGTAATATTTACAATTCTTTGCAATAATTCCGGGTTGTCAGTAAAATTATTCAAAAGTTTAAACACAAAATACGTATACATCAATAAAATTACGTCTAGATTTTAATAAAACCATATTAAGCTTTAGCTCCACAGCTTCACTTCAAAAATAGGATGACCAGTTAAATCAAATTTATGCGCTATTATACGAAGGAAATATCTTAGTACTTTTTCAATTTTATTCGTTAAATACTTAAATCTATTTGTCTAGAATTTTATTAGATTATTCAAATAATAACTTAAAAATAATTATTATATCATTTTTTATTATTATTATTATAACTATCTTTATTTTATAACTTACTGTAATACTTAACTTGTATGAAAAATGTAATTTAAATAAATATAAATTTAAAATAATTTAGTGGTTTTACTGTAAATTTTAATATTTAAACGTATTTAAATTGTAAATAGGTAGTATATAATAGAATATAAGACGCCAATGGTCAAGTAATCAAGGTATAATTAGCAAAGGTTAACACTGAAACTTAACATACAATTGAATCCTTATTTACTGGTAAAATTAATCATACTTTTTGATTCATAAAAAAATAAACTATAAAAAGCGGGTAAGTGAGTATCGCTCTGCTGTACATTAGGGGGTGGGGTGGACCTCGGACTATGGTAGGTTAAATTTGAATGCAATGATAGGTATCATTGTATACGAAAAACGATTCTGAACGGAGATGATTTGTCAGTCCAGGATATATTATATTTAAATATTATCATATATTCTATTTTGAAACTAATTCAAACATTTAAGTAAAAGTTTCAAGATCTTACGTTTAGTAATTTATTAAAAATAACAAAAATCGAAAATTATTTATTAGTAAAACGTGATTTTACACGTCGTGTATTTTTGATTTCAAATTAAAATTAAAACTTTAAACACTCGTAAATTTTTTTAAATTGAACAATCCTCAAACTTTTTTATAATTATTCTAAGCTTAACTTATGGACAGCATAGTATTAAATTTTCAATTCTTAGCTTTTGATAGAAAAATATTTATAAATTTTTAACTACCAAATAGTGAAAAATATTCATGATTTTGACGAATTTTTGTCATTATTTGAACTTCAAATGCTAATAAAAAAAAATTGTGCCTATGTATTTTTATAATTTTTGAATGAGAGTTAGAACAAGTTATGTAGACCCTTCAATTAAATTTTCAAGTAATTTGTCCCAGCTAAATTTTTTTTATCAACATTTATAAAAAAAAAATAAAAAAAAATTGAAAATTTCAATTGTCTATTAATAGCTCAAAAAAAGTCAAAATGTTTTGAAAATCAAATCACGTAAAGAAAATAGCAATCTAAATAACTGGTAAAATTTTCAAGTATTTACGACTTATACTGTTTGAATAACAACAAATATCAAAAATCGTTTGAGGCTAAACCGTTATTTAACGCGGTTTTGTAAAAATTTAAATTTCAATCACTCATAAAAATTTTTTGTTTTAGTCCGGTAGAGTTTTTTTTGCAGATAGTAGAAGACAATTTTATGCAGAACCTTGTACCAAATTTTCAAATCTTAGTTATAAAAGGAAAAATTTTTACGATTTTTTAACCACAAAATTACTTGCCAATTTTCGCAATTTTGACATATTTCGTATAAATTCGAACTTTAAGCACTTATAAAAAAAAATTGTGACTAACGATTTCGGATTTTTTTTTATAACTTTAAGAACAACTTATAAGAAACCTTGTATTAAATTTTCAAGATTTTCTGGCCGGCCAAAAAATTTTTATCGTTATTTAAAAAAAAAATACTTAAAAAAATTGAAAATTTCAACTGTCTATAAATAACTCAAAAAAAGTCAAAATTCTTTGAAAATTTAACTGTGTATGGAGAACGCTAATATAAATATTTTGTGAAAATTTCAAGTGTTTACATCGATTAGTTTTTGAGTTATAGCAAAATAAATAATTCGATTTTGTCGAAAACTGGTTTTGCGTAAAAATTCCCGTTTTTCTGTCATTTTTTTTTTGTTTTTCTCGATTTTTTTGAAAACTGTTGGAAAATGTTTACTTTTCACCTCTATAATGCACCAAGGATATTCACTTTGCCATCGGAAACCACCCCCAAAGTTTGAAATTGAAGTATTATTTCGACTAGTTATGCTGTACACAGACACAAAAACAAAAAAAAAAACAAAAAAAAAAACACACATCATTGTAAAATCAATACATTCATCACTCCGTTCAGAATCTAAAATACGGGTACTAAATTTAAGTAAAGCAAATATTACATATTATAATATACATATACATATGTAATAACATTCATCCCGGAAAAAAGTATCACGGCATCATGCGAATACAGTAATATAAAAACTACTAACTTAAATATTTTCTTCGTCCTATGTGCAAAATGGATTGTTAACGTTTTCGGATTTTTGTGGTTTACTGTCGATTGTGTGTTGGAGAAACCGCAACGAAATTATTACATTATAAACCGACTATGGTTAGATCAATCTTTTTTTAAAATACATATGCACACATAGTTATTAAGTCTATTGAGTACTATATGGAGGAAAAAACTAAACATTCATTTTTCTCATGCATACGAATTTTTACTAAAACAGCCTATCGATCAAACACAATGAATAAATAAAGACCAATAATGTAACATCTTTAAACCGCTGAAATCAACTGTGTGGAACGGATTCGAGGCTTTTATGGGTATTGGCGTTTAGGCCATGAAACAAACACCAAAAACGATGCACAAACGAGTTTCGTAGTTAATCTTATTATACGGTGGTTTAAAAACGATTTAATTTTCACAATTACTAGCATATTATGCATATATTTATAAATATATAATATCGAACAAAAGCTAGGAATTTCAAAAATGTCATTTTAAATTTGCATGTAAAAAAAAATGTTTTCTCCACATGGAATAATTTACTCCAATAGCCGCTTTGAAAATAAAAAATAAATATGAATATGTTATTTAAACATGAATGTTTTATTTATATACGGTCAACGGTCAAGAAATAACATCGATGTCATTCGCACAATGCTAGTATTTCAAGACGTTTATACCTACTAATACACTGTTTCAGTGTTACGTAACCTTACGGCTTATATAAAGTTATGTATATTGTGTACTTACTACTTATACCAAACACCATAAACGTGATTATCAAAACTCCGATTTATTACGAACTATAGGATTTAAACAAGTGAACTTCTTAAAAAATGTAGTATTCCTCGTAAAAGTATTAAAACTTTTAGTTTGTGAGCTAATTTTTACATAGATATTACAGCAATATTGTTTTTAATAGTATAGTTTATATTTGTTAAATTGTTTAGATTTAGATTTATATTTAGACTTTAGAGTGGTCTTCGGTAGTATGATAGGTGTTATTGTAATGTTTAAGAAGCCATACTACTTGTATTATAGAAACACAATATTGTTGGGTGTTCTATAAGATATCCTATACACGTATCAAATTGTAATTAGGTACCTACCTATACTAATTTATTCACTACTGAATTCACTTTATCATGTAGAATATTTTTATTAAATAATATAAATACAACATTGGATGATTTACTCATAGTAATATTATAACTACGAGATGAAAGTATTATACAATGAGTTCCTTTTGTATTATATTATATTTCCAATAAATTTAATTATTTTTTGTATTAGTAAATTTCATTTTTAAGAATTTTCCTACATATATTTCAAATTATTTTGTTAAATGTAGATATATATATATGTTCAATATAATACAAAATACAAAATAATATCCTGCTTTCGTTGCAAATCATCTTATACAAATCCACTAATTTAAACAATTTTTGAAGGTATAGTTAGTAAAATATTATATTTAAGTGAAAATGTTAATATAAAGTTCGGTATAATATTCCAACTACCAGCAATCTATATTCTATAGAAAAGAGTATGACATCTTACATATTAAGAAAAAACGCAGGTATACGTCATAATATGGTAATATACACTATTAAAAATAATTACGGTGTTTTTTCATGAAATCTAAATTCTTCATAGATACGGTCGCAGGAGACTAATACTTTACCCGTATAAGGTCATGGTCCATTGAACGATGCTAATGAAGCAATCAACCGGTGCACAACGGAGAAAACGAGCGTTCCACGATATTATTATTAGAACAAAAGAACAACATCTGTGAATTGATTCGCTTTTTCGTTGTTTTTACTTTTTAATATATTTCATGATTTATTGAAATTTCAAGGCATCATAATATTTCAGTTTGCTCCATTAGATCATTTACCCATTTTACCCACTATTATTCTGAAGTTAATACCTAATAATAGCCTAACCTAGGCTTAAATTATATTTGTAAACATTAAATTATTTATTATTATAGGTATGTATAATAATAATTAAAATTTTTTTAAATTTAATTGCATATATTAATATTGCTACAAACGTGAATACATATATTATAATCGGTTACCTTAAAAACATATAACACTATAACGTATAACGTACAACACAACAATTATTATTGATAATAACAAATATTATAATCTTAAATAAAAAAGTTGTAGGTACACATTTTTTTATTATTCTATAAAACTATTATGGTGTACCGTATACGAAATTGTTAACTGTGATTAAAATAGTTAGTACTTATTTTATGGTAAAATATGACATATTTAATTTTTAATTTATTTTATTTAACTACCTACGAAAATAATATGAAATAATATGTAGATTTTTGAAACAAACATGGTAATATGTAAAACATCTTGTTTTCGTATGATGAACCATTACTTTAAATTTTACTCATATTTAAATCTGATCAAATAATTATCTTAATATATTGAATTTAAAATATTATTATTCGTATCTTACAATAATATTACAACTACAACTTTTGTATTTTAAATATATATATAAACGAGTTTAAATTTGCTAGATCCTTAAGCTCATTTTCAAAATATATGAATCTTATTTAAAATAAGTACCTAACCAGTTATCTTCCAATTGAAAATCGAATTTCACTAATTATCATGTGTTTACTCTAACACTTAGTTGAATAATAGAGATGCGTGATATGAATATACAAATAAAAACGCTGCATATTCAAAAGTTTTGACTATGTTTTTTAAAATATTGTTCATTGATTAGTTTAAAATTCTTTTTTTGAATTAAAATTCATACATTAATTATTGTTTATACTATTTAACTTTGGATCGAATTAAATTAAATTTAAGTAAAAAAAAAAAATTTTTTTTAGTATAAAATTTGTTTTTTACTTAACATATTTCACATTATACATGATTCATAATTATTTTTACTGTAAGTCAAGGTGAAAGACAAGAGTAAATATAGGTTATAACTTTATAAGGTTAAACTAATCTAACAAATAATGTTTATTGATAGGTTATAGGTAGTTTTATTTTGAAAAGAAAATATGCAATTTTATTATTATCATTTTAATATTATATGTTAATATGTTATAGATTATAATTTTCAATTTTATTTTACACAAATGACATCGTAAATAAAATAAAATGATTACTTATTATGTATATGGTTATGCAATATGCCAATATCGCCATTCTTTAATATTATCATATAAAGACAAATACAATTTAGTTACGTATATATTGTATAATATTAGTGAAGCATAAAATACTTAATGAACCTTTCTAAATGTTTTTATAAAATATTAAGGAAAATATTAGATTGCGATCTGAGCCTTGAGTTTTGTTTATTCAATCATATTTAAAACTCTCACGCTCAACCGGTGCAATGCATCTTGGATAATCATACTACGTGCAAGGACGAGAGATTTGTACCCACCGTATTTTAATTTTTTCCAACCCACCCCGATAGTTGTTCTCACTGGAGTTGAACACATTAAATACGAAATAAACATAAGAGTACAGGAACTACGCTACCGAACACGAACACTTTTATATAACACATAAATACACGGTTTTAACAATGGATAAACGGATAGTATATTAGGTAGGGCACACCAACTATTATGACTAAACACCTGTTCAAGTCATTTTCAGTGTATTAATTGGATGGTGTAGCAAAATAATATTTAAACTTTGCTAAATAAGTTTTAAGTACCTTTAGAATCGTGAGAAAATAATTTCAAAACCAAGAAACACAATCACCTTTACGTATATGAATGAAAGAAAATATTAATCCGTACATAGTACATACATTTTCAAAACCTCTCCCAACACATTAAATTATGATTATAAACATAATAATATGAAAATTGTTTGTTTTAATCTGTTTATTCAATGTTGATGGTTGGCCGTTGGGTGTACCATTACCATCTATAGCAATAATGATTATTATTTTCAATTGAACATGTTAGTCTTAATTAATACAGTAAATATTTATGTATATATAATAGCTAAATTTAATTTATCATATTATAATGTATTAATGTATATAATATCCCACCATACAGTACATATTACACTAAAGACATTAAGCCATGACTTTTATAACTTTTTTATAATGAAGTATGAGTATAATAATATCTAATGTAAAATTATAAATTAAACGTCTTGAGTAGTAATATAAAAAATATTTATAAAAAACAATATAATAATGTATCGTCAAATCTTTATATTTTCTAATTAAAATAAAAGCATGATGTTCATGTTATTACAAGCTATTTTAAAATTAAAAACTAATCATCACATCAATACTTTTTTCTTGTATAATATTAAACAGTTGCCTAGTTTTCACTTACCTATTTCCATTTGCTATTTGATTAATTGTAAATAGATAAGTAATAGCATTGATTATAAATACAAATGTATTTATAATTTTATTGTATTTATAATCAATGGTAATAGGTATATGATTTGCATTAAAAAATATATCAGTTTATTTTAACACGATGTGTCTACTACAATGAAAACAAATTCAAGATATAATTTCCAATTTATAATTAAATTAGGAATATTTTTTTATAAGTGTAATACTATGTAGAATCTACACTGTAAGTCTGTAGATATTAGAAATGAGGTCGAAGGTGTTAAAACAATCTGCAAATTCATAGTTATTAATGCGTTTCTATTTTCTTTATAAATAAATACACGTCATTGTGAACATCAAAACAGTTACGTGAAAAACAGCAATATTCGTTGATTCTGTCTTTCCAAAATTTGCATATCCAAATATAGTGAGGACGGGGGTTCAAACCCTTCCTTGTTGTATTTTTTCCTTATATATAGATACAAACTTAAAAAAAATTTTATTGAACATATAAATATATATATTTTATATAGCTCACCCTCCCCATTATAAATATCTATGTTCGCCATTGTGTAGCATGATGTGAAATGTGAATCAAATGCAGTAATAACGTATTCCTATTTACTGCAACCATAATTTTGTGTAGGTACCTATCTATATATTACGGTTTCATATCGTGCGACATGAACTATATACCTATTACTTACGGTCTATACTTATACATGTATATACGATATATCTAAACTAAATGTATGTACGATTGATTTGTATTTGTAGGTCAGGTACAAGTTGTGGACTCGGCGGTTAGACGCAGCAACACCTCGCAACTGAGCGACGGTCCCAAAGACGGGAGCGTTCTCAGGAGGGTCGCCAAGGTCACGCTGGACCAGGCCACCAAAGACCAAAAACCAGTGAGACCGAAACACGTACCGGAAAAGTTGGACTTCAGGAACCGTGAAAAGTTTGAAGGTAAGCGATTTTTCGTCCGGTGTAGCAACACACGGACATATATACTATAATATAGACACCTATTGCAAGCGAGAGCACCCGCACGTTCACCGCTGTGAATCAAATTGCATTTTACACAAAACCGGTTTTCGATTATTTTTTGGCTACGACCAGAGACCGAAAGGTAGAAAAAAAGATACCGGCTAGCCTTGGAAAAAACTCACTAATAGGAAAAGAAAAAAGATCAACAGTAATCACCGCCTCATGTACTAATATTGAATGACTGTGGGAAAACAATAACCTCTAGTTTGGTATGGTGGTAGTCGAAGATATGATTATTATATTATTTTTCAGTAAAATATCAGTATTGGGTACTTTTTATTCCGTCGATAATGAAAAATTTGTTTGCATTGTGTGCTGGCAATCGATATATAATTGTCTATGCCCCGTCCGTCTAGTGCAAGTGGGCGTATTATATGTTATACATATAATATACTGATTACTGAGTGAATATTTTTTTAACATTTAACACTCATTATCTTCAAAAGTATGAATGTTTTGTTTAAATAATATTTCAATTATGATTATAAATTAACATTAAAAAAAAACATTTCTTCAATAAAACGATTCTGGCCAATTTTTCAATGTAATGTACAGATAAAATAAAGTCACTTGTATACATTTATTAGTAATATTGTCAAATGTTCAGGTGTCCCCGGCTACAGCACACTAGCACATCTGACCAGTCCGTCCCTGTGTAGGTACTGGTTTTTTTACTTTACCTATACTTTTACCTACCCCTGTATGATTACCTCCGCTCGTCAACACTTTCAATACTTATAAATTTATAACTTATTAATTAGACACTCATTCGAAATTCGATATTACTTTTCAAACAAATGAGTTTCACTTTTAAAAGAATCAGTATATACGTATACTATAATAAACGTATATAAACAAAAAATATCGATTTACTTGATTACTGTTTCGTCTGTAAAAATGCATTGACAGATAATGTATATTAACATATAAAATCTTATTAATTGACATTTTTTTTTCTAAAGAAAATATGTAGAACATATATTATTTTATTATAATACATCTAGATTCTAGGTAGGCGTGAAGAAATATAATACATATATATAGGTACCATTTCTCCATATATTATATCCTCTCACGAGAAATTGACATTTTATTGTTTATATACGATAATAGTGATTTGTTATACCATAGTTCGTAATAATATTACATTTACCTACTATATTTTTATGACGGAGGTCAAAGGAAGACGTTTCGACGATGCTTAAATTATCTTTATTTACAAGCAGGGGCGTCGCTTCTGTTGGATATACAACATTAACCATGATTCATCCGACATTATTATTTTACATTTTGCAGTTTATGATTTATCAGTAGGCATCCTAACGGTAGGTGGTAGTAGTGCATTGTATGTTTATAACGTTTATCTACTGATGTGGTCTGTGGTTTGAGTGACTAAACAATAAACATACATGTGTTTATGTACATATTTTAAGAGGAGTTAACTATGTTTTATTAATATGACATAAAAATTTATTTAGAAATACAATTTGGCACTAACTTTTTTTAACTTGATGTAACTAATTAAAAAAATAAACAACGTTCCTATATCAACATGCAAGTATGCAACGACCAATACGATATTATTAATAGCAGCCAACTATATCATTTTACGTAACATTTCGTCATGTGCATTGTATGTCATATTATATTTTTGTGATGTACCTATCTTATTCTATCTATAAAAACTAATATACTTACACCGTATTTATGTAACACTAAAATTGCGTAATACTCTTTGCACGCTAATATGAGAGTAATATATATATTATAATGATTTTTTTACAATAAACGAACGACAAAAAAATGTTATCTACTGGTATTATTATAATCATAATTTTTAAAAAAATAATGATAATTTCTAATATTAGTACCTATCAATTATTATTGTAATTTTGTCTCATATACACATTTTCAAATCATGTTGACAATGAAAAAATCTAACTACTAAGCAAAACAAAATATATTATCTAAGATATACTTGTATATTATTAAGATATTATCTGTAAAAAAAAACATCTCTTAAAATTGTTTGCCCCAGTTCAAACATAACATATTAATAGAATAATATTATACGTCATACTATTTATTATTATATTATGGGTATTGAGTATAGGTAAAGTAATAATCTATAATACTTCTACATAAATTATAAGGTATACTATATGATTCTGTCGTTACTGGTGTATACGATATCGGATATGTGGGCCGACGCCATACACTTATTTTAAATGTTGAAGCAATCATCCACCTCACAGCCCAAAGTTTGTGTACCAATTAGCTCAAAATAATATTAATTTCTACAAATTTATTAAATAATTTTAAAAAGTTCATTAGTCACTATCACTCATTCGTCAAAAAAAAAACATAATTAATAATTATGTCGTCGATTTGTTCTCTTATTTTCTAGTTTTGGTAACACTGTGAATTTAAAAAGAATTCTTTATAAAAAAATTCTAACCACTCCCTTAGATAAGGGTTCAGTTATGGTCTCATTTTATCCCTATACGTGTGGTACTTAATACTTTTCATACTTATTCTCTCTACTACTATTGTAAATTTCAAAAAGATAAATATATAATATAATGGATTGTATACCTATGTATGAATTTACAGCATGGTTGGCGACTTGGCGTATCCCATTGTCATTTAGGTACTCGAGTTTTATAAATCAATTTATTATTACAGCTGATCGTCAAACGACTTTCAATGTTGTTGTAGAAGATCGTCAAGATCGAATAAAAAAAGAACACACGCGCGCGACGTGCCGACGTCTATTAAGAAAACGCCACACCCGCATGTTTTGTCTTCGTCTAATGTATAACATGGCAAATTTGCGTTCAGCAGAATCAATTTTATACTGATAACTTTATGATTTCTTATTAGAGGGAATTGATCAATTATAAGACTTGTAGGTAAAAATATTATAATAAAGGACATTGTATTGTAAGTTTTTTATTGAAATTTAAATATTTAAGCGAATAATTTTCTATAAATTAAAATATCAATAAAAGATTACAAAATATCAAAGGTATTATTCTTACCTTTGAGTTTCATTATAAGTCAATTTAATCTTTCCACTTTAATATTATAGTTAACAACACAAAATTCCAAGTAACTCCTGATCACGCGAATATTCTAGCAAAAAAATCTAACCAAACCAATTCCATGTAGTCTGTAATTTTTGATAAAAAAATAAAGTATGGGGATAGATTTACTCACACACAGTTACAAGTTATCAAGGCCATCTTTAACCTTTTTGAGGTCCTTGGGCCTGGGCAGTGGTATAATGGGACCCCTACAACTTGGACAGAGTACTATTAATTATTTTAGATTCTGAACGAAGTGATGAATGTATTGCTTTTACAATGATGTGTGTTTTTTTTTTTTTTTTTTTTTTTTTTTTTTTTTTTTTTTTTTTTTTTTTGTGTCTGACGACAACATAGCAGTAATAATGCTCCGATTTTTTACTTCAGCCCCTCTTTGAATAGGGAATTGAATCTAGTTGGTACTTTAGGGGGGTCAAAATTAAAATTTTCTAATAGTTTTCAAAAAAATCGAGAAAAACAAAAAAAAAATGACAGAAAAATGGAAATTTTACGGAAAACCACTTTTCGACAAAATCGATTTTTTGATTTTGCTGTAACTCAAAAACGAATTATTTTAAATACTTGAAATTTTCACCAAATGTTTATATTATGGTTATCTCTTTACAGTTAATTTTTCAAAATATTTTGACCATTTTTAAGCTACTAATAGACAATTGAAATTTTCGACTTTTCTAAGTTTTTTTTTCTTCAAATGCCGATAAAAATTTTTTGGGTGGCCAGAAAATCTTGAAAATTTAATACAAGGTTTCTTATAAGTTGTGCTTAAAGTGATAAAAAAAAATCCGAAATCGTTAGTCACAATTTTTTTTTATAAGTGTTTAAAGTTCGAATTTATACGAAATATGTCAAAATTTAAATTAAATTTCATACGCTCATAATGCGAATGTTGGCCATAGTAACCATAGTAACATAATATAAAAACTATACTATTTGTTTCAAAATAGAATATTTGACAATGTTTAAATATAATATATCCTAAACTGACAAATCATCTTCGTTCAGAATCGTTTTTCGTATACAATGATACCTATCATTGCATTCAAATTTAACCTTCCATAGTCTGAGGTCCACCCCACCCCCTAATATACAGCAGAGCGATACCCACTTACCCGCTTATTTATTTTTATTTTTATTTTATTACTATTATTATTATTATTATAACTAATAGCGATTATCTTTTGATTTTTCTCAAAATAAGTTTATTTATCAGTAATAAATATCGATTACAGTTGGTGATCTGTCAGGACTCAGGAGCTAGGCCGCCCTAGACACGTGCCCAAAGTGTCCAATGGGAAAGAGGTGCCTGTAAGTTATTTAAAACACTTTCTAAAGCTCTACACCCAGACAACTTGAAATACACGATAACCTTTATTATTGAGTGTAATGTTAATTTTATGTTAATTAAATGTCTATCATATAAAATAATATACATTTATGAACATAAAAAATATTCGAATATTTTTAGTTTTTTAGATTCTGAACGAAGTGATGAATGTATTGCTTTTACTATGATGTGTGTTTTTTTTTTTTTTTTTTTTTTTTTTTTTTTTTTTGTGTCTGACGACAACATTTGGAGCAGTAATAATGCTCCGATTTTTGACTTCAGCCCCTCTTTGAATAGGGAATTGAATCTAGTTGGTACTTTAGGGGGGTCAAAATTAAAATTTTCTAATAGTTTTCAAAAAAATCGAGAAAAACAAAAAAAAAATGACAGAAAAATGGAAATTTTACGGAAAAACCACTTTTCGACAAAATCGATTTTTTGATTTTGCTGTAACTCAAAAACGAATTATTGTATATACTTGAAATTTTCACCAAATGTTTATATTTTGGTTATCTCTTTACAGTTAAATTTTCAAAATATTTTGACCATTTTTAAGCTACTAATAGACAATTGAAATTTTCGACTTTTCTCAGTTTTTTTTTCTTCAAATGCCGATAAAAATTTTTTGGGTGGCCAGAAAATCTTGAAAATTTAATACAAGGTTTCTTATAAGTTGTTCTTAAAGTGATAAAAAAAAATCTTAAATCGTTAGTCACAATTTTTTTTTATAAGTGCTTAAAGTTCGAATTTATACGAAATATGTCAAAATTTAAATTAAATTCCATACGCTCATATAATGCGAATGTTGGCCATAGTAACCATAGTAACATATAAAAACTATACTATTTGTTTCAAAATAGAATATTTGACAATATTTAAATATAATATATCCTAAACTGACAAATCATCTTCGTTCAGAATCGTTTTTCGTATACAATGATACCTATCATTGCATTCAAATTTAACCTTCCATAGTCTGAGGTCCACCCCACCCCCTAATATACAGCAGAGCAATACCCACTTACCCGCTTTTTATTTATAGTTTTTCATAAAAATACGACTATGATCGCGTCAACAACTTCGTCTGTAATATAATATAATATAATAAACGTCTCTCCACACGATAATGCAAATTTAAAATAAGATTCAAATAAAAATATTAAATTAAAGAAAAACAATGACATCATATGTCTGCCAGATAAATACAATTAAATATATAAATGTAATAATGTTCTTATTAGAAATATAATTTATTGTTTCCGAATAATTTAATTTGAGATTTGTTGCTGGATAATTGGCAAAATATGTTCGTGTTAGCTCAAATTAAACATAACAGGTTTTTTTCACAACTGTAAGTATACTGAAAAAATTACAGTGCGTTCAGTACCCTCCAGCCTTACACACGTAATAACGCATACGGGCGGTTGATGCACATCATCGGTAACCCTTATACTATAATATCATTCGTAAAAATTCTCCCACGGGTTCGTTCGGAGGGCGTGGTGCCGGCGGGAGCACGAGGGGAAGGCGATTCCTGCGATTGTATATAGGTACACAACGGGGTTCGGCCCGCGACGGCTGTTGCTGCCGCGCAGCTCTCCCAATAGTCTGTGGAGTCTTTGGACGGATTGCTGCACAGCGAAGGAGATAGTTTTTCGATCTAATCGGATCGCGGTCACCCGTCCGTCCGTCAAACCGATTTTTATCTATTGTAGACCGCCGACACGCGCGTGATACGTCCGTCATCGCGGCTTATTTTTTTTTTCACTATTATTATTATTGCGCCGCGATCACGATCGAATTTTCCTAACTATTTATTTCACTCAGACGGCGTACCGCGCCGCAAAGTCGTGTGTTCCTTTTTCCGGTTGTTTATTCGTGATGTCGGACAGCACGCGCGCCTCCCCAAAAACGGACGACCGTCGTGACTCTGCGCCGTGGAGGTGACGCGCGTGCGCGAAAACCGGCAGGTGGCTGTTTTGTGTTCGGGTCGTATTATTATTATAGGTAGGTACATTATATACTGATGCAGTACCCATGTCGAATAATAATATCATGTAATATAATATACACAATATAATATAGCTGCAGCAGCAACGCCGAGACGCGCGTGTCCCTATGTCTTATGTACGAGTGCGTAGAAAGGGAGAGAGTGTATATGTGTGTGTGTGTGAGCGTGTGAGAGAGAACGAGAGATTTACAGATAGCTCGTTGGCCCAAAAGATGTATAATATAAATTATAATAATATGATAAAATGTTCGTGTATACGTACTGCCGCGTGTATATACTTCGTACAGCCGTTTTCAGCCGGTGGTCGACCTTCTTGGCCGTCGTCGTCATCGTCGCCGCCGCCGCCGCCGCCGCCGTCGTCGCAATGTCCCACACCACATGGTAATATTATCGGTACTAATCAGTGTGCGTTTGGACGTTCGATCGGTCGCAATAATCTCGCGCGTCTTCTACAACCGTGTAATAAAAACGTCGTATTGCCGTTCGCGTGAACGTGTTTACAGCGGTTAACCCATCCGTCGTCAACGCATAACCACATAATATTATACCTGTAACATTGTTAAACGCAGTGATTGAATATCTTTATTATACGACTGTTTTTCGCGCGTAAAAAAGGCAGCTGCAGCACGACGGAATACGGCGCGAGTGATCATCATATTCTGTACGACGTACGTGTGGGTAGTAGTAACAATTTTATATTAAAATATGCGAGATACCTTTACGGTTTGGCCATCGCAGTAGCAACTATATTTAAAACCTACCTGTAGGCTATAGGTACTTAATTACAAGAAATTAAAAAAAAAACAGTATACCTATTTATTATATTTACACGTCATATTATACGGACGTTTTAGTGAATGAATATTGATGTTGATTATAACTATTTATTTGGTGGGTTATGGGAAGAAACGAAATATTTCTATGGTATGATCACTCGGTTTTTTTTTTTTTAGCTAATAGAATTAGATATTTTATAACATATTGCAAGCACATGTTTTAAAAAAAAAAAATGTTCAAATATTATTTCTATAACCTTCACGTTTTGACTTCACGCTAAATTCAACATCAAAAAACATCAACCTACCCGGTGACTTTCGTTTTTATTTATTTATTTTTTTATAGGCAAAGATATGAAAAATAGCTTGTCACCCTTATAATTAATACAAAATTTGTATTACAAATAGATGTTTATGTTTGATCGTAAAATATGATTCAGTGTTGATAATCACCAAAGTACCTACGTTTTTAATATGAGCTATGAATTAAAATTATTACAGATACAATATATTATTATTATTTATTATATATTATAGCATTTAGTGGTTGATAACTTTGATAAATAATTACAATAAATCTGTAACTGAATCTTTTCAGAAATAAGCGCAAACCTGCGTGCATTTTTTAACCTAATTGCGTCGATAACTATCATTATAATAAGTATAGAATTTAATTATGAATGAAATATATTTTTAAAATCGCAAAATATTAGTTAAATATTAAATATATTGGTTAAATTTAACAAACAAAATAAAATTAATCATAATTTATTTATATTTTGCTATTCCTATAATTTCACAAAAATTATCTTAATATTAGTAACCATAATAATATTATCATAAAAATATGTTTGAAAAAAATGCACATTTAAATTCCTAGTAGGTACATGCATAATTATTAGTAGCTTAAGTAGTTACTTAATAAACAGGTTAAAATTCAAAACTTGAAATATATTTTTTATTAGGTAACTAAAACTTAGGTATAATAATAATTGCAATAAATATTAATCATAATAGTTATAATTAAATTTTCATAAAAACATGTTACACAAGTTGAAATTTATCAGATATATTTTTGTAAAAGCTAATATTATATTTTTTAAATGTTTTATTTGTTTCTCAAAAATACTTATGTGTTATACTTATCAATGTTTTACAGTCTAAATAGGGGTGTCCAACCTTTTGTGAAAACTGATTCACATCGTGCGAGTAGAAGTTATTGTGGGCTACAAATATTTTAATAATAATACATTAAAATTTAATGATTAAATTACAATACAATAATATATTTTATTTATAATTTCGCTATCGCTATTGGTCCAATAAAAATGACACTTTCATATTATACTATAAATATTTATTTGATTTTTAATATTTTTTAGATTTATATTCTTAAAATAGTTTTTCTCATAATCTTAATATAATATTATATATAATTAATTGATTGTGTTTTAATTGGAGTGTGGACCGTAGCGTGGAGGTTGGACACTCCTGGTTCATTACATACAATTATCGACTTTAAGTACACAAGTGTAGTCAATCAATTGTATTATTGTACTAATTTTAATGAATTTACCTTTTCGTGCTTATTCTAATTCTATATTATATTATGTACCTAGTAGCCTCCTCTAACCATAGGTGCCTATATTGATTATGTATAATGTATATTATATTGATTCTATATATTCCCTAATTTTAACTGTTTATTCTAAATATGACTGTATAGAAATAAGTGTATAACTAAATGATCTTAAAAAGTTCTATTGTCTAACATGTTAACTAATATCTTTATCTTAATTTCATCTTATAGGTATTAAAAATAATTATAAAGCTATAGTTGCGGTGGACAGATCATAACCTTCCTCAAAAACTTGTTTTTCTATACTGATGAGTAATGACATACTTGTGAATCGATTGGTTAGTTTATTTAAAGTATTATAATTTATAACTTATAAATAAATAAAAGTCACAATAATAATAATCTAACGTAGGTAATTTTTATTGCAATAAACATTTTTAATTATGATTCGTTAGCATGTCAAAAAACACTTGTTCGTTTTCACTATTTTCAGATTGCGTCAATTCTATTGATAATAATTATATATTTATGTGTTATAAGTTATAACTTATAACGCATTACTATTTTATATTATTATTTTATTAACAAAACATAATTCATTACCACATAATACAAAATTGTATATTACTAATTTTTAACATAAAAATATTTAAGTTAAATTTCTAACGAATAAATTTAGCTTTGCAAATTATTTTTGTAAATTTTAACCACATGATATAATACCTTAAAGTTTATATTCAAATCAATTTATTATTAAACATATGTATTTAGGTACTCTTTATATTTGTATAATCTTTAAGCTTTAAAGCAAATACATCCTTCAATTAATTGTGCTAATTACATAATTACAAGAACAATTAAAAAGTTAGGAAGCTGTGATTTCCGCGGAGGTGGTTCCACGGAATAATATATTAAGATATGATTATGTATAATATTATAATTATTAATAGTAGGTAGTTTATTTTATCTCTCCAGACTAACAATTCAAATACTGATATAATATAAATATATGATGTCCGTCTATTATTTTTTATATATACCAAGTTAGTCGACATATCTTCTACTAATTTTATAATAACGATATAGAAACAATCATAATAGCTTTTAGTTTTCTCATGGAGAGGAATAAAAAATATACCTCCAAAGTGAATCATTAAACCTTCCACTTTTTAAATATTTGTATAATGTATACGTTATGATAAAATGTTTTTTACTTAATACATTTATCAATAACAGATTATTTAGCTTACATAAGCAAATTAAGGACCGTTGGGTGCAGTTATTTCCTAATTCCTATTCCTGCTTCATTTATATTTATACAATTATGTGCCAATAGTGTGGCATTTCCATATTGTAAAATGTGTAAACAAAAAATTTTAATGATTTTACTATAGGATGTCAATAATTTATTAAATGGTACATTTTTTTTAAAAATATGTTCCATATATCATTAGCTTTTTTGTTAGAGAATCAGAGTCATTTAGTTATAGTAGGTAGGTAGGTACCTACTGTTAAGATATAAATTATTTAAATTATTTTAGTATAAAGCTGTTAGAAGCAAAATTATTAATTTTATTGACTTTCTAATAACTATTGTACAAATTAAATTCTAAAATATATTATATTTTATAAACATACAAAAATTTGATTATTTTTTTAAATTTTTTAAAATTTATAAAAACATAATAAATATGATAATGCATCAGCTGTGTAAAATCTGAAATTTTAAAATACCACATGGTTTTCTACGTTATGATGCACTACAAAAAAATATGTTTATTAACGAAAAATATATATATACGACTTGACCCTCAAAAATGGTGTATTATTTTGTTAGTCTAAAAAATATTTAAATAGCTTCACGTCATTGTTATTATTATATGTAATAGAATATCTATAAAGAAAAGTAAATAATGTTATTAAAGCGACATTAATTCTACTGCCTAGGATACGAACAAACTAAATATTTATAATACGTATAACCTTATGATTCCGTATTCTCGATTTAACGGTTTGAGATTTCCGTCAGATGGTTTGACTGGATAGTATTTTGAATCGATTACCGTATTATTATTTTATGTTTCGGTGTACCTATAATTGACGGACGTACTAACCTGACAGGTGTGAAAAGTGCACAAGCGAGTGCATCAATGTACTCGTTATACAGCTATTATTTGTTCTTTATTCTCTAGTGGTATTTTTTTTACGGGTGTACATGACGACTGACGAGACATTGATTAAAAAAATATAGGTAGGTAGTAGGTACCAGCTACGGTATTTTTTTTAAGACAACAATACCGGCATATTGTATTCATTAAATAAAATAAAAATACATAATATATTTAATGCTTTTATCATTATTATGTTTGCAAATTATTTTTAATATTCAATGTATACATAATAATTGTTTTTAATGTTATATTTTTTAGTGTATTGTAGGAATCGCTTATTGTTTATGTATATATAAATATATATTACGTACCTAAATTAATTTATTATGTACGTACCAATGTTTAAAAACACAAATATTTGAAGCATTTAAAATATCAAGATTTTCTTTTAATTTAATAATTTATCCATCGATATTCTATACATTTTGTAAAAAGAAGTTTAGATTACAATTAATACAGATTTTACTTATATTTATTATTACTTAGTAACAAAATGATTGAATCTAGAGCATTCTCATTGTCAGTGACTTTTATTATACACACTTTAATATAAATCGTTGTGCAACTGATGATTCAAATATGTACCTTTACGTGATAACCACAGGCTAACTTTTACTGTTGACGGCCTACATAGAAATTACATATTGTTAAAACAAGAAAAATGTAATCAGAAATAAAACAAAACCAAAAAATGAATTGTTAACAAACTAAGACCGCTATATACATTATTGTTCGACCAGCCAAATAATTTACTTGAGGTTGCGTGAGAAATTATTGTAATTTATTATTAAAAGTCTTAAATACGTATATGCATAGTGCTCTGTATATATAGGTATACATTATATAGGTACAGCTAAAATGAAATAAAAACAATTTTATTTTTACTATACCATTGAGTGCACCTATCAATACTATATATATTGACGGATTTAATTACAATGTAGTGTGTGAATGTGTTGTAATATTCTAAACCCTACCCTACAGTCATGTAATATATACATCGTGTATAGTGTATACTGTATACGAGGCGTAGTTTGTTGACCGCATTTACAATAGCCATGCATAATAACATTAACCAAAGAACTTATCATAAGTTGCAATCATCACGGATCATCGGTTTTGTCGATCACGAATATAGTTTTAACCAGATAGCACAATATATAGGTATTAAATACCAAACAGAATTTCATATGAATAACAAATATAATTAAAAAAAAAAAAAATCAAAAACGACTGGCTATTTGCCGTACGATATTTGCCTGAATGACCTAGTATACCTTTTTTAAATTAAACAAATGTTTTATACAAAACATTGTTTAAAACGCACAGTAATAGAGTGAAATTGTTTTCATTAATTTATATCGTGATTCTGTGATGTTGTTGAAAGTCGACCTGGAATTTTGGTATCTATTACTCCAAATAAAACTTTCCATTTTACATAATACATAATAATAAAATACTAAATTACCATGGATTATAATAAGTGCAAGGGTAATACAACACGGTTAATGGCTTGACAAGTTAAAAAATTGTAATTCAATATTATTGATTTTAAAAAAAGTTGGCTTGACTGGTACTATGAAATCTAATAAAATTCGTTACAATATTAGTTTTTTAATGACAATATTTCGGTTAACTACAATCAATAAAAGTAAAAATAGATTACCTATACAATAAAAAGTAAGATCTTTTATTAAAAAATATTAAGTGAATCATAAACATTTTACGTCAGCGTGATATTTTTTTTAAGTATATTTAATACCTATCCAACTGTATAGTTAAATACAATTATCATAATAATTCCTTATGGTTTTGTTTATACTTATGCATTTGATGTGAAGGTAGTCAGTATAATTTTATAAATCATAACAATCATAGCATAGCTCAACTGCTCAACGTAAAGTTCCGCTTAGGTTAAATTCATTCAAACCCAGAATAAATGTTATAACTTATAGTTATACTTAAAAAAAGTTTATAGTGTGCAATTTATTCTTATTCAAGATCTTATTTTTATATTGTTTTTTATTAATCAGAGTATAAAATAATAAAAAATTTAAGTTAATAGATTTTATAGGCTGGTAAAAAGTATAATATTTAAATATAATGATTTTAATTTTTATATATACATATATTAAAATTGTATATTATGTATATTATATGAGGTTACAGTTTTTTTTTTTTTTTAAGGAGCTTGGTAAATCCTTGGTTTAACTCCTAGTAGAAACATATAAAACAAAACTAATAACGTCAAATACAAAGCCAAAGTTATGTGAATGTATAGTTTATCCGATAAGTTCTCTTATTCTTGTACTTATTAGCTACTATGTCGAAATTTAAAAGAACGAATGTAATTTAATATCTATCAATTTAATAATGAAAATATAATTTTTAATAGTTTTCAGAACTGTTCGTAGAAAATTTGTTCTAAATTCTTCCTCCATTCCCTCACTTATAACTCTATTTTTGAAAAATTTTATAATTTGTTTAAAAGCGTTATAACTAGGGCTGGGATTTATATGTAAATACATATTTTTATAAAAGCATGATAAATTAATTATTGTAAATGATAAATTTGTTTCACGTGATTTGCAATGAAATAAGACATATTTTATTTTACATATTTTTACATATTTCGTCATAAATACAATATGTTTTTACATATTTTGTAAAATTTCTGCTTTTTATTACATATTACGTAAATTTTGACGATTTCGGTGATTTAATTCATACTTCGATAATAGTATTCGTACAAATTGTAAGTGTATGCATAATATAGGAAATAAGTGGGTATTAGTTAAATATTAATAACTTTATTATAGTTTATCCTATTTGTTTCTGTTCGATAACCATACATTAATATTCTTAGATTACACTTTGTATTCAACAATTATTAGACAAAATATATTTACAAATGTTCGCATGGCTGTGAAAATATCTTTATATTTTATATTTTTTAAATTAAATTTATTAGAAATTAAAAACAATTAGGTAGTTGTATATTATTCAAAAATTATTTAGAATTTAATTTTAATTTTACACGTTGACATAATTTAAAAGTTTTCTCATTACATATTTTTTATTTTATATTATATATTTTGGCCATTTTAATTACATATATATATGTACATATTTTTGGTTTTTTATTACATATTAATCCCAGTCTTAGTTATAACTTTAGTAAATGAGTGCAGATGATAAAACGGTCACGCGTACCAAGTGAAAGAAACGACTAAATTTAATGTAGTTGACGAACACAAAAAAATATTTGTATGCCAATGAAAAACTATGATCTATATATTATAGTGAATTGATTATTCAAAAAAGTATAATTAATAATAGTTGCCCGTGAAAGGGCAGCTGTAATATGAAAAAAAACACTGAGTGCAAGTTTAAGCTTCCAACCTCATGCTCCATTTATAAATGAGAATCGTTTGCGGTTCTAAAAGCTATTAATCAAATTCAAGAAGTCCATTTGTCAAACACAACCATATTTTAACTTTCTCAGAGATATAAATAACATTGCACATTCATGGGAATAAAAAATGCCAAATTAATCTGTATGTTATATACCAAGTACACCGAGTATGGTGAGAAATAAAAAAACTGTTATTAGAAAAAAGTGTATTATCAATATATTATCGGATAATTAATTATCCCACCCCATTAATATTTCTAACTTTAATACTATCTAAAAACTACATGTTTACTCAAAAATAAAAACAAAATTCAAGTACAACTGATAAGTTAATCTAAAATTCCAACTCACAAGACTAAATAAAATAAAATATCCAAATAGACAAATGCACACCCCCTAGGTGATTTTTAGGAAACTCCGAGGTAGTATTTAATAACCAAGTTACGTAGATTCCTAATGAATAAAAAAATAACCCACAATTTGTCTATTTTAAAGTTTTATGCGGAGTTTGTCTAAATAAACGTAAGTTATATTCTTGTTCGATTTATAAGAACTCCTCTCTAATAAATGGCTAACTTCCGGTTCAAATTGCATAAGCTTTTCTCACCTAGACTCGGTTAAAAAAGAATCAACTGACTCATCATCACCTTGAAACTATTAAAGAAATTATGATTTCAACTTGTATACCTAAAATAATAATGTGTTATTTTTTTACTATTAATTTATTTATACTTACAAAACCAACTGTAAAACTTTTAAATCCAATGACGAATGACTCTTCGGATCAGGATAAAAATAAATAAATAATAGCTATTTTACTCGTATATACCTATATGCCTAAAAGCAAACTTAAATACTCATTTAAAACTTAGTCATCAATACCTGAAATAAAGTTATAAATTTTAACAATATTTATAAATCTATTAAAATATTAAATTACTAAATATTATTTCAAATAGTGATAAATTATAAATCTCGTCCATAAAATATACATACACATTTTTACATCTACATAGAGAATATATTATTTACTTGAGATTCCAGTGTCCACTTTTTCAGCCCTACTACGAGTACTATGTCCTTACAGTCTGTAACTTTCTTCAGTTCTATGCCATAGTAAGACTATCGTTATTCCATAAATCGCATAAATCGTACAAGGTTTATGTGTTTTTTCCATAGAGTAATACGCTCTATGGTTTTTTTCAACTGAAATACAAATTTATTGTACCGACATAATAAATAGGCCAGGGAGTTTATGTAATAAGCAAATTCTATGTACCTATAACGCTATAACTTTCTGTGAGATTTGAATATTGATTCTATGCATACGATTTATAGCCAACTTGTAACCTAAAAAAAAAATGCATTTGTCGACTATTGTCGTTTTAAAATTATATTTTATTATAAATTTGATCTTTTTATTTATATGTACGACATTTTTGTAAAAATGCACAGGTTAACATGTTTGATATATTGTACACATTATTACTATAAACAGTTGAGTAAGTAACAACCAACTAATTAATCGTATTTATGTTTATTTATATTGCTATGAAAATTTGAAGTAAAATATATAGGTATTATTATAAACTATTTTATTAACTGTTAAGTTTAATTTAATCGTTTTACCGCGAAAGAAAAAACCGATTTAACTATATCTCTTAAAACAGTTATTATATTGTATTTATTATTATTATTATTACATCGTATGTACTACGTGTATTAATAATCATTAGATTTTTTAAAACCTAACAAAGCATTTACAAATTTCTTTCAAAAATAACAATTTTAAGGAGTAAAATTTCGCTAACATCATTGATATACTTTGGTATAACTAATAATATGATAATCAAAATTCATATTTTATTTCTCATTATGTATAATAATATAACGTTTATTGTATTTGTATGATATATGTATGTGAATTCGAATGCTGCCCTTCTTCCACCGCAAACAAAAATTCTCGTTGATAATATTTTTGCGTGTATACTAATCACGGAAAACAGATACCCTCCGGCTACAAGTAGCAGCGGACGTCAGTTCATTTAACATAAATATAATGTATTATATAAATATAATATATTATGCTCTCGTGTATGGACTCGATATTATTACGTTTACGGCTTTACGTATATATACGTATTAAATTCTTAATCGAATTTCGCACAGTAATTATTTTTGACTGAGTACTTTACTACTTTCCATTGTAATATTGACTCCTGCAGTAAAATATATATATATACGTACTGTATATCACGTTTATTTTATTTCTACGTTAAAAATGTGTCCAACAGACGTCTGCACCGGGTGTCCTTGAATTTATTAAAAATATGATTGTATAATTACGACTAGAAATGTGTTTTTCTCGGCAATTTACCCAACTACTCCAAAACGTATATAGGTATTTAAATAAACGTATTACAATATATTATATTATAAATAGTGATATGATATTGGCGAAGATGACGGGTCCAGTTATTTGCTTTTCGTGCTTACCTGCGGTATGCCCGTCATATAATAATATATAGTTAGATACTCTACATTATCATTATTATACCTTACCAGCATACAAAAAACGAACGACCCATGCCAAAAACGCGTTCAACCGCCGTAATTTTACTATTGCAATAATGTTATAATCACTTGTGGCGTATTATTTTAAGATAATCTAATAGTTCCTGTCCTTACATATCTTATAACACTATGCACATCATAAAATAATAATATTTAAAAATACGTTTTTTTCGTCTTCTCTCGCACTTGGTGGCATGAGCATCACCATAACAGAATAACATATTACATCGTACACCAAGCGCGCTCATCCTCTTTTCTTCTTCAATAATATGGTTATTCAAAATGTAATTTTCGGAATTTTTAAATATACTTAAGTTATATATTTTCAAATTTTTAAGATTTTTTTTGTATTACTAGAGGAATAGTATTTGTGGAGATACAGACTTATTTTTTTTCAAAAGACAATCCCCTTTTTATACAATAAATGATTTAGTGAATATATTTTTTGAAAACATTAATATACCTATATCAGAAACGAAATTCGAACGAGTAGTTATCATTGAGTTATCTAATGTACTGAGGATAATAGGGCCATGATAATGAGTGTGAAAAATGTAAAGGCTATAAATCGATTTGAACATTTTAATAATTTATATTAATCTATTAATATTTATAATTTAATAAAAATAGCCCAATAATAATAAATACTAGATTTGATATTACATCTATTTTATATTATTACAAAACCATTTTAAAGACTATATAAGATTACCCTTAATATAAACATTTAATTAACTGAAAAATTACTCGTTTGAATTTTGAAGTAGATACATCAACATTTTTTAAAAAGCATTATTCACTAAATAATATGTAATAAAAAGAGCGGTTATCATTTGAAAATTAAAAGTATGTATCACTATAAAAGTCACTTCTCTGAATACCAAAAATGTCAAGAGTTTAAAAATATTGTATTAAAGTATATTTTAAAATTTCAAAAATCAAAATTTGAATACATTTTTAGTAAATGAACAAATGGCGGTGAGCATACTTGGTAAATCACTCTGTATAAAACATATTAGAATCAATATTTACAATATTATGCGTATTATTTTTATTCTTACTATTATTTGTGAACTGTCAAAACATATTTTAAAAATATTATTTTTACTCAAATCAAATCGCTATCGTTTATACTATTATATGAAGTATGATGAATATTGTGTAACACCGCGGATATCTTTTTTTTGTTTGATGTAGGTCAAGTACTGATAAACTGGCTCGTTTCATCGTTCAATACGGAGGAACGCCGAAGGGATGCCCGGTTGCTGTTGCCTCAAATCTGTACGGATTTGGTGACCGCGGGCGTCATCAAACAGATACAAGACAAAGATGCTACGGTAGCCGGCGACTTGTTTAGAGTGAGTGTAACGTTATTTTTTAATATATTATATGCATGTTGGATGTACTTATTTAACAGTTAGCAGTGCAAAAATATTATGTGTACCTATGTTCATCAACTATTACGGTTTTTAGTAGGTATGTAGGTGAGTACACATATAGACACTGCAGCTGTAACGAGAGGACCCATGCATTATATTGCATAATTATTAATTTTTTGATTACCCAGTGGCTTAATAAGAGGAGTACCGCAAACTGTAGTAGGTCCTTAGAGGGAAATTTAAAAAAATGGAATATTAAAGTTTTATTTTTTATAATAGTTGTAATTATATTTTACAATATATCTCTTAATTTACAATCTTTATATGACTATTTTCATTATAATATTTAATATACCTATAATATCTATTATTAACAAAGTGATTTACCAAGCATACTCTCCCCCATTGTTTCATTAAACAATTCATTTATAAAAATTCTGATTTTTTGAATTTTTAAATAGAATAGCTATACATATAATGATATTATTTTAAAATATACTTAAACATTGTATACCCCACAGAAGCGTTCTATTGTAATATCAAAATTTGTACCTATTTCAAATAAAAATCATTCCTATTTTCTATAGTTAATTTTTTTTTTTTTGATGGATGTATCCAAGTCGAAATTTGAATGAACAGTGTTTGAGTTATTTAACTTTGTGACCAAATACAAAAGATTTGTTAGATATGGGGGATATGATGATTTAAAAAATATATTTTATCTGTCAACAATTTATAATTGGAAAAATTTAGTAAATTTTATTTTATGGTTTTGTAAGACCATTTTTAAGAACTATTATTATGTATTTTGATAATTTATATAATTTTGATTCCATTACATGAGCATTTAAAAATAGAGAAATTTGTATTACCATAAAATGGTTTACTCAAGTGGTGTAAAAAATTTAAATATTTTCAAATAGAGTTCTTAAATATACTTAAAACTTCCAAAACTTAGAATTTTTGTAAATGCATTATTATTATTGGAAAAATAGAGTTAGCGTACTTGGTGTAACACTCTGTATATATATATATATATATATGATAATAAAATGAGTTGTTAGATTTTTTTTTAATTTAGCTAAGACGAGATTCTAAATACATTACTGGATATAAGGGTCATATATATGTATTATTAACTATTATATTATAATAATATAGTTTATAAACAGTATATTGCTGCATCGCGACACACCTATAGTTGCATTTATTATTTATACAAGTAGGTACTCACGACACATTTACATTAAGAATAGGCGGAGGAAAAAACTGCCCGCCCAACACAAATTTCGCATATTTGGCGTAGAATTACATAAAAACACTCGTTGTTGATAATTATATCTTACACCGTAAGATGTTTAATATTCGAAGAAATGTATAGAGGTTGGGTTAGATAGCTTATGGTTAGGTATGGGACGATTTTAGAGTATACAAACCTGTATTATTAATTGCATAAACGTTAAATTATTATCACTTAATAAAGTTTTGAACGCCGAATAATAAACATTTCGTATGTCTTAAATTTTGTGTTACATGTATGATAATATGATTTAGAATACATTTATATTAAAATAAAACATTTATTTTCTATCGATTAATATTTATTTGAGTAGGATAGTACGTATTTTTATTTTAGAATTAAATATTTATATATATATATATATAAAAAAAATGTAATTAATAACTTATTCAATGTGTCTATGAAAAAATGTAATGCTTACAGCCTGTAATAGTGAATTACTGAATTGAATTAAAACTCAATTATTTTAAATTATTTTCCATCTACTAATACATTATTTTTAATTATGATAAAAACATCTATAACTTAATATAAATGCATAATAATTTAAAAATTAGCTAACAATATAATTTTAAGTGGAAGTTTTACTTCATTGAGGAAATAGTTAACATGTTGAAATATTGAATATTTATGTTCTATGTATGAAATTCCAATGAAAACAAAAATAATAACAGATACGTTAGAAGCGTACGTAATTATAGCTATGGTGTTTTTTTGACAGAATAATTTATTGATCCAATAACCATTCTGTTTTTAACAAGTACCTATTTAAAAAATAATTTTAATAGTTATTTGTCTTTGACTCGTCCATTTTATTTTATTAAATTTATCAAGGACCTTTGGGTAGTGTACAATGTACATGCTCTATTTATGACAAACTCTGAATTGTTTTAAACTATGACTATATAGACGAGACTATAGATCAACTTTCGTTTTAGGTATTCTCGGTCCTCTTACTTTAGAAATAAAGTCAATAACAACTAAATTATTACCGGTTTAGAATACCTACACGAATCTTGTGTAACCTTGAAAAATTATCATTAATACACAATAATCTATAAAAATTACTTTATACGAAATACATAGACCATCTTTATAGTGATTAAGTAATATTGTAATTTTAATTGTATCTGCAGAAAACCTAAATAATACTGCAGGTCAGTATAGTTACCTCACACAATAATTTATTGTTATGCATTAAAAACGATAATTATTGTTTAATATTTTTAATGACATTTCGTGTTACTGATTTCAATAACTAATAAGAAACATTAAATATAACCCGTATCCATTCAAAGTTGGATAACTTTAAAAAGAAAAAATAAGACTTAATCAATACGTGGGAAGTCTGTGGGCGTTTTTCTTAAATTAGTATCAGGTTTTTCAAATGACAACCCACTAGACTATAGTATATTAATATGTCACTAAAATAAGTTCTACCTTTATATATTACAACAATGATACTACTATATATAGGTAGTTGTAATACAATATTGTGATTAAACATCTCACTCATACAAGTGCTCTTTATATATTATATTGTACGCAACAAACCGATATGAAACTATTAACTAATATTAAATCTAATTAAATGTGCATTTGTGTTTTATGTTTAGTCGGACCTCATGTACTACTGGGCTCGTTCTGAATTGATTAACACCCCATCGTCGTCTCCGGGACGTATTGGACAACCGGCATGGTTAACGGATAAAAATTTGGGTATTATTCATATATATGTTGTATATATTATATTACACAAACGTATTATACCTTTTTAAATATTAATTTATATAATATAATAATTTGTCAAAGGCGGTGTTGAAAACGGTAAAGATGGACCAACGTCTCAAGCGTATTCGAATTCAGAAGAACTACAAGAAATACAAAACAAAACGGTTTCAAAGCAGGTATTTATATATCATGTACCTAAATCTACAATAATCTAAATATACATATTAATATAGTATCCTTATTTATATTGTATTCATTTTTTTTAAATGTTCCGTGGTCAAAACATATGCTAAATAAATTTATAATATGTATTTTTATATAATGTAATTTATAAGCTGCAATGACTTTTGTTTGTTATTAAAGCTAAATTCTTTGTATACATTTTTTAGTCACCGTTTAAAAACGGCATTGGAGCGATACACAAAAAAAGCATGCAAGATTCGGAAAATATATTTGATTATCCGCCAACTAAAAGTCCTAAACCAACTAGTTTGCCAATAAGACGCAAGAAGTCGTTATCGTCTTTAACTGATAAATTTTCGACTCTATCAATAGACCAGTCAAATATTCCTGTTAAACAGATAAATGGAAATACACCCGATGAAACGGTCATAAAAAAAGTGAATGGTGTTCAATCACCAATCAAAAAAACATCGATTTCATCAACGCCTAACCAAAGTTCCAAAGATACTCCATCTTCAATACAGAGTTCTAACGGTGACGATTCCACCGTGTTTTATACCCCGGTCGGCGTTAACGATCTAACGTACAATGGTTTGTCTCCAATAACAACGCCAAAAAGTTCCTCTCTTAATAAGATCGTCTTCGGTGGTCTAACCCCAATTTTTGACCCAATAAGTGATAATAGTACGATTGTTGAAAGTGCAGATTCACTATTAAGTTCACCAGAAGTCGCCGTAGAAGCTATTAAGTGTGATTTTTCAACGAATTCACCGACTTTGAAGAACGAAAGCGATACAACTGACGAGAAACAAATACCGCAAGATGTCGCTTTATCGTCACACATCGATAGCGACAAAGACGTTTTGTCGACAATAAATACAACATCGTTTTCTCCTAAAAATAACATTAAAACTTCACTGTTTTCGTCATGTTCTGAAAGTCCTGTTTCCCCTGAAAAATGTCACCCTATTCCAGAAACCAGTACTTCACTTCCTATTCCTCCTCCACCACCCCCTCCGCCCTCACTTATTGGAAGTATCATTCCGCCGCCGCCACCACCACCACCACCTTTTCCACAAGCACAACTTACTGAAAGTATTATCCCACCTCCACCCCCTCTACCACAACTCTCTGGAAGTACTATTCCACCACCACCTCCGTTACCACAACTCCCTAGAAGTACTATTCCACCTCCACCTCCACCTCCTCTTCCGCCTTCTACAAGTTGTACACTTCCTCCGCCACCACCTATATTATGCAACATGCCAAGTGCTATTCCACCACCACCGGCACCATTATTAAACAAATCAGTTTCTGGATTCAATGGTCCGCCGCCACCTCCACCCCCAATGACTGGTCCAACACCATTTCCTGCGCCACCTATTGGTGGTTGGAACGCTCAACGCGATCGTGAGTATTTTATCGAATATACCTAATCAATTGATAAAATAACTAAAAGTTAAATGTTCATATTAAAATAGTATTACGTAAAAAGCCAATAACTCCGCCGGTACCTATGAGACCTTTATATTGGACAAGAGTTATTTTGAAAGAACCTATTATTGAAACATACACACCAACTACTCCAGATTCACCAGATAGGTAAATACAAAAATATAATGAATTTAAACGGTGTACAATTTAAAAAAATAACTAAATACGAACTTGTATAGTTTAAAACCACTG
The DNA here is from genome assembly GCA_020882235.1 of Schizaphis graminum. NCBI lineage: Eukaryota > Metazoa > Arthropoda > Insecta > Hemiptera > Aphididae > Schizaphis > Schizaphis graminum. Next base: position 56,383,159 of record CM037032.1, read on the forward strand.
TGGAGTGATCTAGAAGAAGCCCCAATACCAAATATAAACGAGTTTTCACAGCTTTTCTCTCGACAAGCAGTAGAACCAAAATTAGCAAAAAAAAAGGTGCAACTAAAAAAAAAAACAGAGGTGAGTTGTACGTTTGCAATCTCCGTAAAAATATAAAAATAGTGTTCTTGACTAAATATTTTCTACGTGATTATATAGGAATTTAAACAATTGTTGGACACTAAAAGATCGCGAAACGTAGGCATACTAGCTCAAAGTTTACATTTGGATTTTTCTGAAATCGAAAATGGTAAATAGTTATTGTACTATAACTGATATTGATTTAAATATTGGCCAATGTTTGTTTTTCAGCTCTTTATAATTTCGATACGTCTGTAGTAAGCGTTGAAGTACTTCAACAAATTTATGAAGTGGTAAGTTTCAAGTACCTATATAAATATATAATATTTAATGACTAATGAATACATACCATTATGTCATTATTTGAGTTTCGTTTTTGAAGTACACGTTTGCATATATAATACATATATATATATATATATTTATATGTTTAATGTGTGTTGTTGAACAGTCGGCGACAGAAGAAGAATTGGGATTGATTAAAGGTCATGTGGCAGCTCATCCGGATCAGCCACTCGACAAACCTGAACAGTTCCTGTTAGAACTCAGCGAAATACCGCATTTTGGCGAGCGCGTCGCGTGTTTAATATTCCAATCCGATTTCAATGATGCCTTGAACAACATAGCGAACAAATTGAATAACATGAAAGCTACTTCTAGGGTAAATTTTATATACGAAATAAAACATTACATACTATACAAATTATGTTGGTACATTCTCGAGATTTTTATTATCATATATATTTATAGTTCCTAATGACTTCCGAGGGTTTAAAAAAAGTGTTGGCCATCATATTAGCATTAGGGAATTACATGAATGGAGGTAATCGGCAACGTGGTCAAGCAGACGGATTCGGTTTGGAAATCTTACCTAAACTTCGAGATGTCAAAAGCAAAGGTAAAAAAAATATATGTTTAAATAGGACGTTCTGCTGCTGTATAGTAATATTAGTAATACGTTCTGAGTGTGTCTCTTTATTTAGTATGTATCACTGTAATAGATAGGGTAGGTACGTTGTTAAAGTTGAATTTCAAGTACCTATCTACAGTTATTCATTTTTAGATTAAAGCAAAACTGGTTTTGCGTAAATATTCCCGTTTTTCTGTATTTTTTTTTAGTTTTTTTTCAATTATTTTAAAATTTAGATAACTATACCTACTATTAACTTTCCAACGTACCTACTACCTACGTAGTAATATATCTAGATTCAATCTACCATTTAAAATTCCTCAATGTTTAAATTTGAAGTAAATCATCGGTTTAGAACTAACACATTAATATTTTTACTCTAGAATTAAGATAAAAATATTTAAAAAAAAATAATTTTTCATAACAAATAACTAAAAAGTCTAGCCGTTTGACCATCTTATTTTTTTCCAAACAATTAAAATATTTTTTTCATTACAAAAATGATTAGTTTGATAATCATAAAAAGTTTCACAATAGAATATAATGTAATAGGTACTTATGCAAAATGATAGTCTACATCCGCATGGGCGGACCCATTCACCGTTTTGTGTATATATACGCAACAAAATATTATTTTTTTTTTGTGTCTCGACTTATAGTACTGAATGTTTTATAGATAACTCAATGACTCTGTTACATTTTATTGTTCAAACATACATAAATGAATGTAAAGAACCAATGAAAGAAACATTACCTGTGCCAGAGCCCAGTGATGTAGACCGAGCAGCACACGTAACTTTTGATGACTTACAACAAGGTCTAAAGGAATTAAAAATAAAACTGGCTGGTTAGTATTGTAGTAAATATTTTATTCACAAAAACAATGTACAGTGTTCGTTAAATATTAGTTTCATATTTTTTATAGGTTGCAAGAAAAAAGCTGACAAAGTAATATTGTCGTCTGCTTATGATAGCTTGGAACCATTCAAAACAAAAATGGAATCATTTATTTCTATGGGTATGATATCTTAACTCTCATTACACTAAGAATTTTTATTGTATAGCTTGGAATATTTTTCAAACTCAAATTATTAACGATACTAAATTTAAGTTATATCAAATAAAATAATACTTAACTAGGTACCTATTATACAAATTTAAATATTTAAAAATTTCCAAGTAATACAATATAAACCCTAGATCAAAAGAAATTTATTAAATATTATTAATATGAATTGTTTATTTTTTGCAGCGCACAGACAACTAGAAAATGAACATGAGAACTTAGAAGAGAGTAAAAAACTGTAAGGATAAAATACTTAAATATTATATCCTATATATAATATATATTAAAATACATTATTAAGGTTTAACAAAACTTTTTTTTAGGTTTATTAAACTAATGCGATTTTATCAATTCCAACCAAAAACTAGTAAAAGTCTCTTAGATGTTGCACCAAAAGATTTTTTCCCACTATGGTTACCATTCTGTACAGACTTCAAAGATTTTTGGAACATGGAACAACAACGAATCGTAAAAGAAAAGTAATTATTATCATTTATAGTCCTAAATATACTTTAATTAAGGTATTGTAATTATACAAATTACATTTCATTATACATACATTTTAGACTTTTAGAAAGTAAAAGAAGAACGAAAGAAAGACAACAACTAGTTAGAACAAATAAGAAATCACTAGAAGGACTGGTAATAATAATTGTTTAACTTATTGAAATCGAAAACAATACTCTTAGAAATGTGATAAATCTTAACTAATTTGTATATTTTTTTTTCTAGAAAAATCAAATTCAATCAAAATTTAAATGATTTTCTTAACGTCAATTTCAGAAACGAAAAAAAAATTTTTTAATCAAATTCAAGACTGAAAGAACATATGTTGTTATCTATCTACTCTTCTGCATAGCTTAAAAATTTATGTTAAGATGAAAATGTTGTGAAAATATGTATGCACGATCGCTTAAGTGTTTATATATTTCTTTTTTTTTTCACAAGTTTAATAATGTTAATTGTAAGTCTACTGTTATAAGTTGAGAGTATAAATGTTATTCGTACTAACCACTAAAAGATTAAATTTGTTTATACATTTTAATTTTAATCTTTTAAAACATTATTTTTTTAACTGTTGGATTTATTGTAAAGACTGACTAGAAATTTTAAGTAAAATCTATATAATATATAATATACATTAGTTGGATATATAAAATATATTAATTATTATATTGTGTTTTTGTACACTTCCATTATACACTATTACACTAATGTATAATTAAATAAATAATATGATTTGTAAAACTTATATAAATGCTACTTATTAATCCAAAAACCTGTGATAATCGGACCTTAAAAATAGACTATAATTGCCACCATGGTAGTGCTTAGTTATCTTAAAATCATTATTAATTTAATGAAAGAAATATTGTGTTATAATGACTTTAGTATTCAATGAATAATACATACCTAATTGATATGTTTGTTCAGTTCTAGTTAAACTGAATTTAAAAATTAAGAATGTGCAACAATACAACATGCAAATAAGAATAATCGGTATCTGGTGCTTAGATATAATTAAATCTTTTTAAACATATACAGGGTGTCCCACGAAGTTCTGACAAATGAAATAACTTTTATTCTAATTGATATTTTTTCATTTTTTTTTTTTTGTAAAATTAATAGACGCTTGCTCTATAAGTATAATATAAAATTTTAAATTAAAATTTTTTTTTACACAAAATAAAAATTTTTAAATTTTATTCAATTTTTTTTGATGAAATTCAAAATAGCCAATTTATAAACATATTGGAAAAAATAGATTTAACGTTTTCAGTATTCAATTTGAGTAATCCGTTTGCGACTTATTAACATTTAAATATTCGTTACATTCACTGCTACCGGGCAATTGGTTATTATTATTTCTATGGATACTATCTTAGTTTGTTATCTTGGGTTCATTTTGACTTCTGGTTTTAACTGTTGGGTCTGGTAAATTGCCCGGTACAATCGAAGTAGAACTGTAGAAGAATATTCTAGAAGTGTCGAGACTCGAATACTCGATACTCGAGGAGAAAAACAATCACCGGGCAGTGTTACCAATGTTTTTTCAATTCCAATAGTGAACTACTACTGCATAATATAATAATAACAACCACACCAAATTAAACCAATAAACCATACATAACCAAACCTGAAACCATTATATTATCATATAATCTGTAAGTTGTAACTTGTAACCATTAATATAAAAAAAATTTATAAAATGGGTTCACCCTTAGATCATAATTTTAAATCGTACTAAATGTCTAGGTATACCACAGATATATAAAATAATTTATTTTATATATCTGTGAGGTATACAAATTTTAAGTATAGTAATTATTACTTATTAGGTACCTATGAATTATGGTGAGTATGATCGCATTGAGATTTGAGCCACATTTGCGTTGTGAGCACTAATTATTTAGTATTTACCGTTTACCATGATTTAGCATAGAAATAAATCTGGTAGCAGTAATGACTAATGATCATCACCTACTTTTGTACCATTAGATTCCTTAATTAATTGCATAGAATAAAATACCTTGATTAAATGTCAATAGCATGCTCTCATACTTAACAGGTACCTATTTTAAAAATAGATTTTAAAAGTCCAAAACCAATATAATATAAGTGTAAATAAATATAGATGTGATTTGATATGGCTTCATATTAACTTATTGAATCACTTATTAGCACGGTTTAAGATTCTATCTTTATAGTGTACATAGGTGTCCTCACGGGGAGTTCCGGGTGTGCCTGGGCACCCCCCGACATGTTTTTGGGGCCATAAAAATGATATTTTTTCTAAAATATGTTGTAAAAAAATTATGTTTTGGGATAAAAAAAAATAATAAAACTTAAAATATTTTAAATTTGCGTGGTAAAACTTATTATGATTATAATAGCTAGATGTTATTGACTACAAAAGTAAAAATAATAAATAAAATATATTGCAATTATCTTAAACTAAATTTAAAGTCCAACAATCTAATGAAATATTACATAACTTGGTACTAGTAGTAATACTGATGATATAATTTAAGTAATGTTTATCAGGCATTATAATTTATGAAAATATCTACATGTCTTATTAAGAGAGAGCCCAAATTAAGAAAAGGACCCGAAAAAATTGTAGGCACCCCCCGAAATTCAAGTTTGCGCACGCCTATGCAGTGGCGTAATTGAGAATGTTTTATGGGGGGGGATCAAAATAAATTTCTATGGCAAACTTGTGGAGGGCTTTTTTGCATAGGTATAAGACAATATATAAATACAGCTCAAGGGGGGGGATCTATCCCCTATATCCCCCCCCGTAATTACGCCACTGCGCCTATGAGTGTATAAGTTACGTTAGTTAAGTAAAAAAAGTAGGTGATCAGTGATCACTCTACCCCAGTGTTTTTCAAATTTCAAACTAGATGCCGCGGCAGTGGTGGCAAGACGTGTGTCGCTGTTTTCCCATAAATTACCAATTGCATTGAATTGTGATATAAGAAAATGCGGGTATGTGTCAACACTGTCAACTATTCGTCTAAGAATAAAAAATATTTGTTAGCCCATCAATCACATATTATTTCTAACTAAATCTTTATATAATTATAATTAATTCAAAACAATTTTGTTCATCTAAAAAAAAGGTCAATGTGCCGTGTATAATATTATAAGTTTGAAAACCACTGCTCTACCCTTTAGTAAAGTGTAACTCAACATTGAATATGTCACTGTAGGGTTAGGGTATGTGTTAAATTTAAACATAATGACAAATCATTGCATACAAAAAAATTACTTCTAAAATGATAAAATGAACCACATAGATAGTAGGTAGGTCAAATTAATTTTTGATGAAAATGTACAAGTATAAAATATAAGAATATACATTAAAAGTTGTGAGTTTCCCAAGAGTAGACAATATTATGTAGTATTATTTAATTTAGTGCTATTATTAATTTAAATATAGTCGTTATCATTGACAACTAAAATAAAGTATGAAAATTATTTTTTTCAAAGGTCGGGACGATATGTCACCTCATTGGAGAGCATGTTTTATTGCAAAATGTAATGTCTAATATATATTTTGTACTAAAAATAGAATACATATTTAATTATATTTATTAGAAATATACAAGACAAAGGGTACTTACATTTTTGAAATTCGATTAAATGATGATGTAATTTTTTTATTTTTTTGAATAAGTGGAATGTTTGTGGATTAGTCAAAAAATGTATATTTAAATATTTTAAACTGATTGAATATAAGCTAGCTATTTTGGTACAATTTCAGTTGAATAATATATATAATATACTATATTTTTAACATATAAATACATTTATTAAAAAATCACCAAGTCATTTACAAAAATATTCCATTCACATAACATTCATTGGACATTTCCAATAATAAAAAAAAAGTTAACGTGCATATCAAATACATTCCAATAATATTATTACATAAAAACAGGGGGAGGGGAAATCAATAATAATTTAAAAATTACAAAATACACATTGAACTATTTATGTACTAATTTAAATATATCTAGATTTTAAAAATGATAATGAAATTATAATCAGGTGGTTTTAGGCTGAATGCTAATATAGGAAAAATTAAAACAACATTGATATATAAATTCTTCAACACTTGATTGAACTGTTATTAGGTAACTGAAGTACATTCATCGATTTCACAAGATCGTCAGACTGAAATAAGCGTTTTAAAATTAGCTTTACATAAACAAACAACAACATTTATAAATATAACATACAATTTCATCATCTTCTTCATCTTCATCATAATCACCTTCAATTTCAAATGCTAATTTTCCAGCATAACTCTCAATGTTTGGATCGACTTTATCTAACAAACATTCAATTAGATTAGCTCTATTTAGAGCTACAGCAAAGTGTAATGCCGTGTATCCACTTTTATAATCCTAAAAATTAATAATTAAATAGTTAGTTATTTGTTTAAAATATTTTTCAGTGCTGCTCAACTATGTTATGAATTATGATTATAACACAAATAAATGTAATAAATTCTACTTAAGTCTTATTTCACAGCATCACATATTGTATGCCATAATTAAATGAATAATGATAGTATGTTTCCCTCGTCAATATGACACGCATTAACTTAACCAATGTAAACTGAAAACCCGTGCATACAATATGTAACTATGTGACCAAAAAAAATGATGCAATTACCATAAACTAAAAATCACTAGTGCATTTAAAATCCAAATTAATTTTTAATACTATATTATAACAAACTAAACAAACATTTTTAAAAACAAAAAAATTGTATAACTTACTGTGATATTCACATTTTTTGAACTATTAACAATAAATCTAAGTAAATTTGGATGGTTAGCAATTGTTGCAATATGAATACACGCCAAACCTAAAACAAAAATACATAAATTTAATTAAATTTAAAAATATTCACAAATATACCAATATATTAAAATTATATATTGCATAGAAATCAATATTTCATTGCACCTCTATTATATACTTAATTTTTTTATTATCATACATTTAGAGTAATCATTTACTATCAACAAGTACAATCTACTGATAAATTTGATTGGCTTATTTTAATTTAATAAACATGTCATATACTATCATAATATTAAATATGGTGAGAGGAATGTAATCAAAAATATGTCCCTGTGTCCCTGTTAAGTGTTGCTACTCTCTTTTCTACATTGTGGTTGTACTATATAGTCTAGTACTCTAGTAAGATATATCTCTCATCCTCTATCCTCCCTTCCACAACACACATCTGTACACCACTATTTTAACTATCCTAACAATAAATAATAATTAAAATAAAATCTAATTATACATACTACACGAAACTTAATTCTAAAATCAATAAATTTATTTTTAAAAACTTGATAAATATTTTTAAATCAGGGTTTGTATAGGGCTATTTATAGTACATGATCTACCAGCGATGTTACAAATAAAATATATGATTCCCACTTTAATTTGATGGCCTATTCAAAAACTAAACATGTATTCATAAGTAAAAATTATTTTTCTAAATCATAAAACTGTTACACAATAAATTTCAATAAGTAAAATAGTTCAACATTCCATAAATAAAAAAAAAAGTTATCTTTCGCTATAAAAACGTTTGCCTTTCCTCGAAAATGAATTAGTAATAATAAATTGCGTTTATTTATTTCCCCATCAATACATTTCATAAATTAACTAGTAATTATAAGCCACATAGTAAACTATATTTATGATTATGATTATCAAGCCACTAAAATTTGTAAATGTACGGATCCAAACTGCTATAAGACATTGTTGTCGCCAACAATTCAGACTCCATGTCCATGTTTTTTTTATAGAAATACGCCTCAACTACCAGGGTTATTAGCGTTTAAGATATACATGTTTAATTATAATTTACATAATGATACTAGAGTATAAAGAAGAAAAGTATATAAGATAAATAATATGATACAAATAAGTATATAGTAATATGAATTGTATGTGGTATGTTAAGAATTTTCCATGTCCATGTATTTTCCAATAGAAAATAGAGTATTATAGCCTGCTGTATAACAGAATGCAATACCAGACACACAGTTGCCAATAGACCACTATACAATAAGACAACTAATGATTGACATAACCCAATAAACTAAAGGTTAATAATAAATTCAAGTTTATAAAAAAAAACAAATTATTAGGATATACTAAGCAAAGATAGTCTTAAGTCTTAATATTAACTAAACCTAATTTATTTTTTAGAAACAATAGTTACTAAAATAGTTTTTTAACAATATTATTAAAATTTTTATCTCAAAAGTACCAACTACACTTTGTTCACCAAGAGAACACGCTGCACACCGACCAAAATCAACTTTTCAGCACATTCCCAAATGATACCCAGTCATAAGTAAATCAGTTTTGATAGCATGGTACATAATGCAGGGGTTGCGCAGAATCGGCGTATTCTCTTGCTGGACAGAGTATAGATTAAATTTACTACCAAAAATATACCTCAAAATTTATAATAAAAGCAATTTTTCTACAAAAAAATATTTTTATCCGACTTAAAAATTAAAAGATATACATAATTATAAATTCAATATATTTTTTGATTCACTCAAAATCTAAAAACTGTATAAAATATAATGTTTTAATTAATAGAATGTTAATATCCCTACTGGCTATAAAACAATAAATAATAATATATTATATCTTTGAATAATAAAAAACATTTATAAAATAATATTTAACAAATTTTATTATTTTTAATCTAGGTACTTATCACACTTAAATTCATTCCATACATTCACATGACATCATTATAAAAATCACTATGAATCACGGTCAAATCTATAAACACTCAACAGGTTGGGGGACAATCAAGGACAATGTATTATATAAAATCTTTTAAATTAATGCTTACTGTCCATAAAGTAGTTCCTCCTTTCTTGTAAAACTCATTAAATATTTATTTAACTACTTAAATTTAATAAATGTTAATATAAAATTCATGTAATTAATCTTTTTAAAAATTGAATAAAAATAAAAAGTCAAGTAATAAAAATTTCCAAAATCATACATTTATCACTTAGTAATCTGAAAATATTATTTATCTTTAAAAAGTTTAGGTAAATGTGAAAAATATGAATGTTTATATAGCCCAGTACTTAATAGTTAATATAATTTTATTTGGTATTCAAACCTTAATTACACACCGATATTAAATACCGTCCGAAGTTTAGAATATTGTACATAATCCAGTAAGCTAACTATTTTAAATATAAAATGATACCAGCCACAATAACATTAAAATAAAATGATATAGGTACTCGGTAAAAAATTTATTTTATTCACTAAATGTTATTTTAAATTAATGTTTTTTTTTCAATAGGTAATTGAATAGTATTTTTAAAAAAATGTTAACTGATAGCTATTTCATGCACCAGATTTTGAATTTTCAAACTAGGATCACCAACGATTTTTTGAGAACTATACACTGTTTACCATTAGTTGTTTATACGGTTTTTAAGATTTAAAGTTCCAAAGTTACCAATATTAATAGGTCCAAATAAATATATTATCAATCAGATACATTTATCAAATTTAAAATATTTTTTTTAATTTATAATACAAATTAGATACATACCATCATAATTAATAGTATCGAATATTTTTGGTAGTAATACATAACTAGCTAATATTCTCAAGCAATCTAGTTTTCCACCATAACATGCCAAATGAACTGCTGTATTTCCATTACAATCTAATATTTCTGCATTGGCATTGGCCATCATTAGGTATTTTACAATTTCACATTGGTTTGTGATAACAGCCAAATGGAGAGCACTCTAAAAACCAAAATTAAGTTATCAATCAATATGAGTATGAAAAAATATTTATACATATATTATAATAATATAATGCAACGTAAAAATAAAAATAAAATTAAAATACCTATTTACTAACAAATAATAAAATAATAAGTTTCACAGATTCAATTAATTAAAAATAAAATATGTTATAAGTAAATTAATTAGTAGGCTAGTAATGATTTAGAATATTAAATTCATTAATAAAATCAAAAAGCAATATCGCTATTGTATGATATTAAGAGGGTAAAAATATAAAAATTGTGTATATTACAGTATTAAATTTCATTATGCTTGATAAATAATTAAATAATAAGTAACAAACTGATTTTAAATTTTAACAATATACATAGTTTACTAGTATTTTCTATTTATTCATTGTATACAGTGAAACCTCTGAATAGCGGACACTCTTGGTCACCAACATTTTGTCCGTTATTCAGAGGGTATACATTTTTGAAATTTATTTGTATAATAATGTACTATGTATGTAAATATACATATATGTAATGTTTTTACTTATTATTTATTGTAAGTTATTACATTTTTATATTTTTACAAATTACATAATATTATTATTTAAAGTATATTTTTACAATCAAAATCAAAAATTATTATTTAATATTTATCATTACATTTTTATATTTTTACAATTACAATTAAAATTATACAAAATACATATTTTAATATATTTTTAAATTATTTTTGTTTGAAAAAATCGGTGAGCTTTGTCTGTTTATAATTACACCGTCTCTGTACAATCTCATTAGTAATATCATTCGCTAATGTTACAGCAGAAGTAAAAATAGAATTGCTCTTTACCTCTATTGATGAAATGAAATGACTTACGCTCACCGATAACCGAATTTGTCATAATCGTATCGTCCCATAACGAGTTTGTTATCGTAATTATGTTACATTATTACAAGAGTGCATATGAATGTGAATACGTATTACAGATAGGCATATTACAGATTATATTTTCAAATAATGATTAGGGATTTACCATTATTTTAAAAATTCCCTAATAAAATAATGTCCGTTATTCGGAGAGTCCGCTATTCGGAGTTTTTCCTATTAAAAAGTAGGGAAAATGTCCCCGTTCCCCAAAAAACGTCCGCTATTGGGAGGTGTCTGTTAGTGGAGGTTTCACTGTATACTGGTACATAAGTTAACATGTAATAATGATAACATATGCCTATATATTTGGCTAACAAAATTGTTGCCACTAGTTAACAGTTAAAATTCATAAATATTTTTAATATTGCTAAAAAACATAGAATGTCAAAACTGATAAAAAATGAAACAATGAAGTATTTTTAATGGAATGAAACATGACATTAAGTTGGCAAATAGAGAACTTTGAAGCCAAATTGTACAACTGTAAATGGGTAATTAAGTAGTTTAAAATATAATAGTTAATTTGATAATTTTAAATTTAAATTATCTTGAAAATAAATAAATATACAGATAATGTTTAATTATTTACAATGTTCTTCAATTTGACTTCATATATGATCGTATTAAACACTTACTTGGCCATCATCATTTCGTATATCTAAAAGTTTGGAATCTGGACAAATATCAATTAACCGTTTTGAAACTTGGATATATCCATGGAGAATAGCAAGATGAAGTTGTCTAAAAAAACAAAATAAATTTACAATTACATATATGAATATTAATTTAAATAAATAACAGTATTTATAAAGTAATAATCCAACAATAAATTATCAATTAAGCACAAATTATAGGTAGACTATTAGAAATTGGTCCTTATCAGATTCTAGAAATATAGAGTAAACATAAATTTGGTATCTTAGACTTTTACATGAGGTGAGTTCAATAAGAACATGTCTACTTCGGTCCCTATACATTGCTAAGATGAAAAACAAACCTTCAGCAAAATGCATACAACAGTGCAACTAAATAGAAAAATCGATATCCGCTTTGTAGAGAAAATGCTAAATAATACAGCATCATAGAGGGCAAGTTAGCTTTAGCAGGAATCTTATGAAAAAGAAGGAAAGCAATTTTTAAACAGTTTAAAGTTTGAAAGTGGATCCAAGGTCATAATATTTTAGAAAGGTTAGAGGCTTTATTTAAACTATTGTAACAGATTATTTTTAAGAATAATTAAGAATGTCTTATATTTTTTATAATAAACAATTCATGAATTTAATTAAATCTAGGTAGGTACATACGTGTCACCATCTTCATTCTGTTGAAAATAAAACTGCCAATTCTTTTCAGTTTTGGAATAGGGTTTGCAAGTGTCTTTTTGATCAACATCCAATTCACTCAGACAGCCTGATTCGCAGATATCTAAGCCACTATCCACAACAATTTTTGGTGCATCCTTTAGTTGTTTGGAATTGAGCTCTTCGTTTTTTGGTTCAAATTCAATATTCTCTTTGGATAACATATCACAAGACAGATTGGCACCAGACAAAAATCCAGAATCCATTTTTATATTGGCATTGTCTTTGGTAACCTTCTCGTTTTTAATGGACTGCTGTTGTTTCTCCCGCTTCCCTGAAAGTTCCATTTTTAGTTTGTCTGCGTTGCTCTTGGACCACATACTTTATGTCAATAAAAAGTGCGTTTATAAGTGAAAAAACTATTCACGACGATATTATAAGAATATTTTTATACTGTATAAACTAAAGCACAAAGGCCTGATCACAACCTAATTATAATATTTTATGTCTGTGGGTAAGTGAATAACAGTAGTAATGGTTGAACAGAACCTCTTGTCGTTTTCAAAAATAAAATAAAATCGGAAACAATTGTGGCGCGATAAAATAAAAAAATAAAGTAAAATATATAGGTACAAAACAGATTTTTCAAAAATATAGAACACAAATTAATACAAATGGACTAGAGACGATAATAATTTTTGATTCGAAAACCGATCGGAAGACTATTACACAATTACACAATCATACCGCACGCACGAAATACATTTACTTGAAAAAAAAAACAAAATGGATAAACAATAATTATTTAGGACGGTACGAATTCAGACTCGATTGCCACATGCCAGTATAGCACTTGCACTCACTGCGACCGACGACGCACACGAGCGGAGCACAACAGCAGACTACACCGTAGTACTGTAGCAACTAGCAGTAAAGCAGTGAGTAAAACAGACTAAAGCTAACTACTAACGTACTACACGCCAATTCACAAGTGTGTATTTTGACTGTGGCCGGGGAACACCGAACTGAGAGCGATGACGGTCGGACGGAATATCATTATCATAATAATATTATTGTGGTAAATAATAAAAATAATATTATTATGTGGGTACGATATTATTATTATCACGGCGCGGAAATACAGGAATCGTAGACAGCAGCTGTTAATGCGGTCTTGGTATTAATACCAACCATACAATAATATATATACAGAATTATATAAATCTGAGGTACCAACTGTTTGTCAAGTATCACTGTGTCAGCAGTAAGTTGTAGCTGAGTAGCTTTGGTCAACAGAAATATTATGAAAGTGAAGGGCGCACGAATGCGGGATCATGGGGCATATGCCATATTATAGTTCATAACACGGTTGTAATTCGATGTCGTTATTAATATTATTACGTCGGGCTGGCGGCCAGTGGCCTATGGTTCAGTATAGAACTGCCTTAAAGAATGAGTGGTGGATGGGTAAAATATACGAGTACTACAGCAAAGTGCCAAGTCGTTCTACTATGATTTTATTAAACACAAGAATGTTATTAAATTATTTATATTTAAAATGATATTTTTATTTATAGCAATGCTAAAAAAAAAGTATTCAGAAGGCTGGTAAATTGTAAGATGTGAGTGAACCAAATCGAAAATTTGATTGTTTATGTGGAAACACTTGGAGGGCAAAATATATTTTTTTTTTTATTTTGCGCTCAAAAATCATAAGTAAAATGAATTATCGGGGTATAGAATTTTGTGGTTCGGAATGTTCGGATACTGATGTATTTGCAATTACATGTAACATGTTTAAGTCTATGCTAAATACTAATAATACTCTATAGATATAATATCTAAACAATCATTTATAACCCGTAAAGTACCTATCAACCAACATTTTAAATATTCACAAATTTAAACTACAGCAATTTTTAGTACGATAATCGAGTATCTTCTTAATGCTATTGTACTTGTTTTTTATATTTTTCCTCTTCATAACTAAGTATAAAAGTATAAATATTCATGATTTAAATGTACCTATACCTATTATACTAGAATAGTAGAATATATCTAACTTTTAAATTTATAATATTGCAAACTAGAATTGCATTATGATTTAAGTTTTTTTTCTCTTAAATATTAAAATATTAACGCGCCCTTATAAATTAAAGATACCTACCAAGTCACAAGGCCAAAATGAGTTAATTTTTTCCTTAGATTTTTATTATTATGTAATCTATACCTACAAAATAAAAAAGTTGTATAACTGTTTATTTTAATATCACATCAGTCGATTGAACAGGAAAATAATTAATAAACAACAAATATTTCATTTGGTATTAAATATAAACATATGAATAATCACTTAATAGTTCTTTTTTAAATTTTAGAAATTAAAACCAATATTTTTAAGAATACTATTAAAACTAATAGAAAATAGTAAAAACTATCTATTACTACCATTGATTATAAGTACTTATAACCACGATTAAAATTAAAAATGTATCTTAAATCGTGCTTACAACCTACAAGTTATAATCAATGATATTATATAGCAGCTGATTATCAGATATATCAGAGTATAATTAGAAATTGGTTCTTTGGGTTATTTTATCATTATTCATAAACCTCGTAATTATTTTGAATTAAGTAGTTATTATTAAAATTTTAAATGCTTATAATTGTAACAAACTATCAAAGTTTATTATAAATACTACTTGGAAATTGGAATAATAATATTATTTATTTTGCAACTATTATCTATAATAATTATAACGGTATAGCTAAATAACACTACTAAAGTGCTGAAGTGCTACATTACTTTTTAGTTTTTATAATACTTACTACCTAGTACCTACCTACATTTTAGGTATACCATATTACGTTTACTTATGTAGATTATGTTAATTGTTAGGTTGCCTAGGTAGGCACCTGATTAAAGTATTAGATACATACTCGGTATACTTATACCTTTTAAATAATGTGAAAAACCAATGATTACACGTTATTATATATAGTACACATTATCCACGTACTTATACTAATTATTATGAAATATGTATTTTTATTTTGTCTTTAAAAATTATCTATGTAAATGTAAAATGGCATTGTATATATATAAATAACTAAACTATAAAAATGCCTAATAAAACGAATTAAAAATACTCTTTATTTTGTGAAAAACCAACAACAATAATTCATAATAAACTATTTAGAAAGTGTCATAAAAACAAGTTTATATTTTCACTGCAGTTGTTTGTTATATAAAAATATTACAGTTTAAATATAAAAAACCTAACTGGAAGATCAACTATAACATTATTATAAATAAATTCAAGAATCTTTATTTGCTATTTGTAAAAATGTGAAAAAGTTATTATAAATATAATATTATATAGATATAATTAGATAGCAATAGCAAATACAGATTATATTTGTAAATTATGAATAGCCTTTATTTCAAAGTGTTGACATTTTTTAAAATTATCTTAAAGAAAAATTTAAGATATACATACAAATATAAAATATTAGGATTTTAAATTATTTTATTTTTAACTTTATTGATGAAATCGCTATTAATTTGTGATTTTAGATGACAATCAGTTTTTTAAATTTCGTAGAATATTTTTAAAAGCTGTTATATAAATAATAAAAAAAATGAATTGTAATATTATATTTGTTGCTTTTTGAAGGTTGCATTTAAAAAAATTAAAAACTGAGTGTTTATTTAAAAAATTTGGAATTGTATTATTTTTTTTTAATTATATAAATCATAAATTTAAAATTAATGTTTTCAATTCTAATATTATCAAAATAATGTTTTTTTAATTTTTTTTACTTACATTATACTCATATATTCATATGTAAATAATATGATGATAATTATTGAACTATAGGTCGCGTACAAAAAATGTCTAGTATAGTAAAATAATTAATGCGTAATGTAATTAAAATTACGGACACAATAGTTGAATTATTCAACTTGAATAGTGTATCAAAACACTTATATATATATAGTATAATATACTAATTTTACAATGTGACTTCTAATAACATAGATTTTTAAATATTTTTAACATTTTAATACTAAAATATTAAATGATAAGTATTTTTTAAATATTTTTATGTAAATTGAAAATAATTATAAGATTACTATTACAGAGCGTATATCTATTTATTTAATTTGTTATTGAAAATTATATAGGTAAATACAAATGCTTATGCTATTATTGTTTAGTTATAATTATAGAACATGAGTATTATTTAATTATTCAATTTACACTAAACTTTGTTCGTAATTATTAATTAATGTGCATAATACACGTACATTATAACATGCAATTTATTATTTTGTTTGGTGTCTTGATAATTTACCGAAATTTTAAGTACAAACAATATAGATACTAACTATTTGAATGGAAGTTTAGTAGTTTAAGAAAACATTATATTTTTCATAGTATGTTTTGAGATGTTACATTTACATTTATTACTTTTAGACTCCTCATGACAAATTATTTACAAATTAGTAAAATCGAGAATGATTAACTGAAGGTTGGCAAGATAATTTTACTCAATCGATTAATTGTTGTGTCCTCGTTATTTTAGCAATAAATATAGCTGAATAAGGGGATTCAATTACATTTTAATATTTTATCGTAATAAATTATACTAGAACACATCCATTGCCCATTGCATATTGTTAATAATATGAGCAACTGCTTCCAAAATAAAAATATTACCATCTCTCAAAAATAAATTTCCAACAAAAACCTTGGTTCATGTAAAATAAACAGTTTCACGATATAGAATTATGATACCTACATATGTGGGTCGTGGATCATGGATAAAAAAACAATTAAAAATACATACATCAGTTCCGCTCAGAAACTGAAACTTCCACAATAGACTAAATAAATAATATTAAAGATGCTTTTTCAAAATCTTCGAAAAAACCTCCAAACTCAAATTAAAATCTTACCAAACTCAAGAGTCAAAACATCTCCTTAGAAGATCACGAAGACAATCAAACAACTTAAAAAAAGAGTTGACTTTCACGCTCATAAGTAATTGTAAAAGTATAAAAACATTAAGTACTAAAACATCTATGTAAGTATGTTAACATAACTAATAAAATAGGAAAAAAAAAATATTATTTATGACTAAAAAAATAAAAATTATCATAAATACTAAAATACCTACATCTTGAAAAACATAAGTACTAATAATTTGAACATTTTGAAAAAAAGATATACTAAAAATTAATAGTTTACCAAATACCAACAATCTATTTCATCTATTTAGGTACTCTGTCTTCACGTCTAAATACGTCAATATTATGTAACAATATAGACAATAGCGGAAGTCAGCACGCTTAGCTGATCAGTATAGGTTCTTCGGGCTCGTCTCTACCGCATATAAATAAGAATAAAACCGAAAGATCTATGAAAATCATATAAAGTAACTAATACTATAATTATTATGAGCAATACACGAGTAATTAATATATCATAATTTCATTATATAATTAAAATAATGAATAGCTATATTAAAATATTTTATTAAATTTTTGTTTTTTATATTTTAAATAAGTATTCCAAAACCCAATAGTAGTTTTTATTAAGACACACACGTGGCACATTAGTTCACACAGTATAATTCACAAACCATTATCATCATCCTTTTTCCTTTCAATAATTTATTCAAAATTTGATTTTTGCATTTTTTAAATTCGAGATTTTTTACTGCTTGTAAGATGTGACATATAAAAATACAAACTTATATTTTTTAAATAAAACACTGTAAATTTATTAGTGGATAATTATTCTTATTCTAATTACATAGGTATATTTTATATTTTTGTTAAACCATATTATTAACCACAATTTAAACGTTTTAACAACTAGAAAATTACTTATACTTGTTTGAATTTTAAATAAAATACCTATATAAACATTTTTAAAACAATTATACAATAAATAATTTACAGTAGAGAAAGAAGTACCACAAGACACTTCTTAAGTAACTAATCCAAAAAAATTCAAGGATTCAAAAATATTAAAAATCAAAATTTAAATAAATCTATTATTGAAGAAAAATGGAAGAGAGCATAATTAATGAATCACTATATATATTCAAATTAAGACTAGGAATTTAATGCATTTATTCTTGAATTTTTTGATAGTAAAAATTAACTTAAAGTTCAATCAAAATTTGGTTTACATAATATTATATATACCTATAAGGCTATAAATACTAGTATACTCTACACTCCAAGTGTCTCTGTCTTACAAATGTGTAATATGGCAAATTTACGATCATCAGTTCGCATTTAGATTCATTAGTTTAAACATTTCAGAAAATCAACCTATCATGAAACGTATAACGGTAAGAATATTATTTGTTTTTATATGTTTTTTTTAAGACGGTTTTATTTTCTATTGATTAGAGAATTTTGCGCATAACTTTCTAAAAAATTGAATTATCGTAAAAAAAACAGAAGGGCGCAGATAATGATCTTATAGTTTCATAATAGGTCAATTCATTTTAATTTTTAAACTGACGAAGTTATAAACGTGAATTTCTAAACGTTTTCTGTTATGCACTTGTATAAGAGGAAATCAACAATTACCATTTTTTTAATGCATTAAATCCGTATTCCTGATAAACACACTAATTATTGTTTTATTAATGATATATATACACTATATACTATTGTTATAAATATATTGTTATGTATAAATACCTAAAAACAGTTTGCGAACAACCATCGTTGACATCATCTGGTTTGCCGACTCTTCGTCGACGACAACGCGTGCATCTGAAGCGATCAGTGCGAATCCGTGATCGCGGAAACGCATGCTTATATCTGTAAGTCGCAGACTCTAAACGCGACCAACTGGTTTCCGTCAACGTAAGACAGGTATAATAACTTTATCAATATTTGGATTCCGTGTAGCTCTTGATAGCGGACGTGCTGATCAGGTACTCGCGGGTTCAGGTGCACATAACACGGACGGAACAGCATACGCGAGCGAAAGAATCAGAAGCACACAGACTCTGCAACGGTCGCAAACAGCGATCAACGATTGCGGTAGGTAATAAATAGCACCAGTGTAATAGGTCGTCGTTCGCGGGCGGCGAGAGTTGACAATATAGACGATGGAAAATTAGTAAACATATACGATTGTTAAGAAACTGTTATAATATTTTGTCTTGTTCAGCGGAAGCCGGTAAGCGGCGTGTACTACGCGCGAATATATTTTGTAACGGACGGCATTGTAGTAGAGGATGTATATATATAGGTAGTATAATAGGTATATATAATATCACATTGCCGTCATAGATGTCGACAATCACGTTGTTCCGGATTCAAATTTTTTAATAATAATCACGTGTGATCGAGGTGCACCGCCGTCGCGGGTCGACCTGTAGCCAACTGCAGGCGTTATGGCGGTAGTGGCGTGATGTCGTTGTCGTTCGAATGACGCGCGCGAAAAGTCGACACGGCAGAGCTTTTGGCGCGGCGTCCCGGAAAGAAAATCGCTTATTATAATACTATGCATGTGAGACAAGCGTTATCGTTTTCGTCGTCGTCTATGACCGTTGTTGTCGTTGTTGTTGTTGTATAACGTTATTGTATTTTACCATTGATAATATAATATTATTCTATGTATACTTATATACAATAATTCGTCCGGCCGATGTGTGTACAACGCGTGTATATGTCGGCGCAGCACTGCAGCGGCGTACGCCGTTTGAACATCGCCGCAGCACTGTTTCGCGGGCACCCGACCGGTATTACCTATTTCGCGATCGGAACGCGTCGCAGCTGAGGAATGTTCTTGGACGGGGAAAACCGTCGTAGCGTGTGTCGGACAGCCGGGGCGGTGTTAGCGGCGGCGGCGGCGGCGGCGGCGGCGACGGCCGTCGTCTGGCAAATCGCAATCGCCATTATGTTATTGTATATTATGTTATTATTGTATCGCATCGACGACGATGACGCCGCCGCCGCCGCCGATGATGATGATGATGATGATGATGATGATAATGACGGTAGGTCGCACTAAAAACCAGCGGCGGCGGCGGCAGTCGATTTGCATCGGGTATTTCCCAGCGCTGAGGTCACACACCCGCGGCCGCCGCCGTTGCTACATAATAATACATTAATACGTACACACGCGGCTGACGGTGGCCCCGCGAATCGCCGCATGCGAGATCAGCGAATACACGACCGAGTCGACCGACCAACGCATGTCACGATCGTTTGGTTTTTAATTCCGTGGCAATTTTTTTTCCATGAAACGGTTTAAAACGGTTTCCCGTAAAACTGTAAAACCTAACGCGATAGTTATTGTATAGGTGTAATAGGTACTGCAGACATGTCGCATTAAAAAGCTCAGAAGTTCGTGTATTTGCAATATTTGCGTGTGTATTATAAAAAATATGGATTAAAAAAAATCACAGATCAGCTAAAACTTCGAATTACACTCGTACAAATTCAAATCCAAAATTTTAAATTATTAATTTTTTTGGTAATTAATTTTCAATAAGAATAAGCGCTAAAAAAAATGAAATGGATTACATTAAAAAAAAAGTAACCCAAATTAAGGGCATATTTCAGTATTTTCAAACGCATACGTGCTGCATACATCCGCAGCTATTAGTAGATAACTTCCTGGTTTATATTCCTTATAAATAATATTATGTGTAAAAAACTACACGTATTACGTCGTAACACGTCCGTTCGTATGAGAACCTCCGTTATGTACGACACTTGAAATAACGCATTGTGTACCTAAATCATGTCGCAGTGGCAATTTATCCGCAAGATTGTAAAAAACCGAATTCTTTCATTTTGCGATTGTAAGCCGTACGCGTGATATCGTACATATATCGTTTGTTTCCGGGAACGAATGTCGAAAATACAAGCTAAACACGCGTAATGCGTAGGTTCCTTCTAAATTGTAGTGTATCACTCAAAATCCCCAGAGGTAATATTCAAGCCGGTTTGTCCGGAAAAAGAAATTGTTGAATTATGTATTTAGGTACTCTGTGTTAAAATGTTCGATAATACCATATACAATATTACGCCTGCCATCCGGTGTTTACATATTATACCAACACTTAAAAATAGTAAAATAATCGTGATTCGTGACATATGGAACCATACGTGAATATAACATAATATGTATAATATGTTAGTTGGTATATCTAATCCAAGTCGTAAACTATAATATTCGCAAAAATGCAAAATTATTCTACCCAAACGCCGATTTGTTTTGCTTAGATCCATTGCCACCACAGTTGTTTACACTTAGTCGTATATCTATATAGTCGTAACTCGTATTGATGGTAAATGTATACTTATTTTTTTATAACTATAATATTAATATTATATCAATATCATATAATCATATTATTCATATTTATGATTTGTATCCGCCTATTAATTGTCTTTGGAAGTAGCTACAACGTTGACGTCAATGAGCTTATTATTAATGAATAATGTATAAAAAAAAAAGTACACGAGTGTGCGCAATGATCTATGCATTTATGTACAGACTTAAAGTAAATACAAATTTATTTCGATTATAATTTAAAGTATGACCGTATGTCTGTATGTACTATGTTTATTGAAAAATGTACATCGTATATGGATATGTTTAATCATGATTCATGGTATATAATATTATAAATAATTACACTATAAATCATAATAGGTACACAAATACACAACTTATAACCTTATAAGGTATCTACGTAATAATAATAAAATATTTATATTACAATAGTTGAAAAATAAACTTTTTTTTTAACTCCTGTAAGATCAACTTTTGAGAAGCTTTAAATCACCCTCACTGATCCGTGACAAATTAAATACCCGCAGATTTACCCCCCCTAAATGTAAGCTACAAAAATACAAAGATTTTTAATTCAATCATTTTTATGGTTTTGGCCAAGTATAAAATACAAGTCTAAAATTATTTCCTATCATAATAGCTATTTTATTTTCTGTAATTTATGGCAAACCTATAAACAAAACATTATTAGTTTTTCGTGAGCCAACATATCCCTATCTGAGCATCTGTTTAAAATGAAAATTTTGGGAAATCCTGGTTAGTCCACGCCTATACGTGCACTTGAAATTGTGTGTAAATATTTCAAATGTTTTCTTCAACAGAGTGGCTAATCTAATGTCCTACTAGCTGCTAACTTTACTACTACCCGGTAGTAGTATATAGTTTAACTGAGTACCGACAAATTATAATTAAATATTTCTGATGAAAGTGAAGAAATAATGAAATTAAATTTTTATGAAATCAATGATAACATTTAAAGAAATAATTAGTAGTTATAAATGGATTTTAATTAAAAATTATACATATATGATATATATGTGTGTTTAAACATCAAGAATTAATAGTATTATAGTGTACACTATAATATTAGAATTTATAATACATTCAGCTAATAGTTTTATGGTGATAAGTAATAACATGAGCATAACAATTATTCATATTATGTTATATTATTATGACGTCTTTTTTACATACCTACCTACATGGCTACATTGTTTCCGTGTAGCCGGTGTAGGCGTTTACAATTTATTCGTATGATGATGAAACTGTTGTTTTGTATGATACAATAATAAATAGAGTAGGTATTAGAGTGTAAATAAGTGTATAACAGTCAACAATCTGAACAATCAATGTTTACATAATCTATTTCATTAAGTAGGTACTAATATTTTTAAGCTCCCGTTTATAATTTATATTAATTATTTAATATATTTTATTACAATAGGTATTTGATATTATAGCCTAATAGCCTATCCTCTATAGTCTATACAGGTACATGGGTTTTCATTACTTGCTAGCCCGGTGAAACATGATTCTGCCCGCCCTACCTTTTTACACTCAAGCCAGTTTTTACCTGTAAAAAACATACCACGAGTCTATAATATAAGTATTGCTTTTCTAATGATTTTTCAATAAACTACCTACCATTTAAAATATAACTCAGTCTTCGACTCAAAAGTTCGAGTTAATCAAGTTCGACTGTATTAATACATATAATTATAAACATTTATATTATATTATTTTTTTTATCCTTTTAACAATTTTCCTTAATTCTTCCAAATTTTATAGGCTTAGAATTGTTAACAAAATTAAATTGTTGGCTTGATTAAAAATTATTACTTATTCTGACATTAGTACACTCAATAAAAAATATATTTTTTTAATTATACGATATCCTAATATTTACGGAAATATATATATAAATAAATTTATAATATAATAATAAAATGTGTCACAAAATGTTGGTTCCATTACTTTTAAATATTTTAGTAAAGCTAGTATATAATATAAAGGTATTTCATTTTGTTCCAATTTTGTCCAAGTTTGCATTATAACTTTCAATTTGTTTTCTTGTTCTTTTCTAGGTTTGTTTATACGATTTTCTTTAATATGTTTTAAAATAAGTTTCATTTTGGGTATCTAATGAGTAACAATATGTCAATATATTAATAAATTCATGAATGGAAGAATGTGGAATGTAAAACTGTAAGTTATAATGTCGGTGAAATGATTCTAGTCCATTGGTCTATTCCTTTGAAGGCTTACCGGCCCATAAAATTGGTCGAAAAACAGTACCAGGGCATTTATAATTTATTGTCAAATATGTAATCCGTAAAATCAAAGTTATCACTGTTATCAGTATAGGAGCATTTTCAATTATAAACATGAAAAGACATCGCCTACTAAATTTTCGGGCAAGAATCCAAGAGCAAAAAAACATTTTAACCAAAGACCTGTAGTGACTATTTCTGACTGAATAATTGTATTCTTTTAATAAGTTACTATTGCTTTAGATTTTCTAAAACAACTTTTTCCTAAGTGGAATCTAGTTAATTTAAAGGCCATAATTTTGTTATTTACTATTTAGTAAGACTTCTTTAATAGCATTGAGTGTGCTTTTTTCATAATCAAAATAGAAATTAGAATTAGCCAATGATTTTGATAAATTTTATGCCCGTCAACTTTAACCATAATTTTGTAAATGTGCGTTACATATCTGTATAAACTTTTATGGATTTACCTACTAGTGGATTTACCTAACCTGAGGCATCCTAATTATTACAATTCAAATGTTGAGATTTTCAAGAAACTCATTATATTTCCTAGTGTCTACTGTAGACTGAACTACTGTAGTTATAATATTCACAATATAATATAATAATATATTCCTGGCATTTCTGCTGCTACTTATATTAGGCATGTTACGTTTACGTAGCTATATGGTAGTTAATTATATTGCTGCATTTTGTGCATTCCTAATAATATTATGATTCAAAATAAAATTTATGATGAAGTAAATGTGTATTATATATTTATATAGTATTAAAATTGCATGTTGATGAATGTCGAGTACTTAGTAAACACTAATTATTAGTTATGTAAAACTATACGTATCTTTCGTCAAGGATGCTGAGAGACAACGTAACAGCACATAATATTACAATGA
Source organism: Schizaphis graminum (assembly GCA_020882235.1). NCBI lineage: Eukaryota > Metazoa > Arthropoda > Insecta > Hemiptera > Aphididae > Schizaphis > Schizaphis graminum. Next base: position 56,408,329 of record CM037032.1, read on the forward strand.
AGTGTAAAATTATTATTAGCTGTTTGTTACAAACCAACATATTTATCTCGCAATGTTAGTCATATCATATTTGTTATATTTATTATTTTGAATTCATAGATGGGGAATATTATTATTAACCTCGTTGGGTGCGATCGTAATAATATTGTCAAATATATATTTATTTATTTTTTTTTATCACACGTAACCTCAACGCATAATAACGCCATTGTTCTCTACTGTCAAACACAGTCATGTAAAAACCCTTTAAGACCGACACACCACACACATGACACATTATGTACCTATTGTCGACTGTCGTATTGATTTATACATTATACATAAGTACATAAGCAATATTATAGGCATAACCTTCTCGCGAATACGAACAATGAATATAAACAAATGCGTCGTACGCCTTTAATAAACCTGAAACTGTCACATAATAGCAACGTTATAGATAGAAAGAGAGAGACTTGTGAATATAAAAAGAGAAAGACTGAGAGAGAGAGAGTAGATGTATATAATATGGTATGTATAATGCGGTGTTGGGTATTCCCTGTGCATAGATCCCGGAGAAAGCGTAGAAAGGTGAAATTCGTGTTCCGCACCACACGGACAAAATACGATAGCGTTTAGGTTTGTATAATGTATAATATTGTATTTCATTAGTTATTAGTAAGTTATTAGTGAATAGTGATAATAATACATAATATCTAATAAATACTGTATACAAAACAGTCAAGCACTTACGTAGGTTGTGGTCTATATGGTTGTTTGGTGAGAGTATACCAAATTACTGATGATGTACTATAGACATACAGTGCTTTGCCGAGGTTAATAACATTTCGGACACCCGCAGTATTGGACTTTGTTTTACGTTACTTATCTAAAAAAAAAACCCAACGTCCATATAATTACTAATTACATTACAACAAATTATACGTTTAACAGTGTGTGCGTGATGTGGGTAAATGTGGGTTTTATAGATAGACACGGTGGGCGCATTTTCAGATGTAGGCGAAAAACTGTATTAATTTATCGATTCTTCTAAAATACCCGCTAAATTACATTACAATTTACAGGTAATGATGTAATATTATAATCGTATTTATAATAAGTCCACGTGCAGAGATCACATTATAGTTGTATGTTTGAAGAGGCATGAAAATCATTTATAACTGTACAATATGGTTATGTAACAAACTAAAATAATGCGATTGTTTTACTATTTTACATACATTTTTAAATTTTCGAAAAATTTATTTCTTTGTTTAATTGTACTGATTTGTTGTAAATTTAATATTAAATAACAATTATGTAGTTAGGTACCGTTTCTACATTGTGTTAACAAATTATGTTGATGTAAATAATAATAATTAATATAAGTAGGTATAATCACTTATACAGTTATACCTTTATTTTGTCAATGATTAAAAACCAGTAGTTAGTAACTACTATAGTGAACGAGTATGCTCTATGCACGTCATTTAGGACGATTTATAATGACGACAATTAAAACCGTATTAATTTTAATTGTATTATATATTAATTATTAATTAATAAAATTAAGACTTATATACTTATACTTGTATAATACATTATACATTATACTATAACCTATTGTTTTTTTTTTTTAATTTTACATGATTTAATTATTGTATTCATATGGACAGGTAAAATAATTTGTAAGCTCGATTGTTTGAATCTATAACATCCGGAGTTTGGATATTGATTGCAAGTGGTTATTGTCACTTGAAAGTATATAAAATGGATGAGGTAAAAAAAATTTCCGCGTCGTAACTATTTTCAGTTACATGATTCACCTAACGTGGGTCGAAAACACCGGAAATCGCAATGTAGAAATTGCTAATATACATCATAAAACATAAAACGTAAAATATATTATGGTAGGTATTACAAACCACGTATAATTTATATATTTCAATGATTAATTAGATATTGGCCAAATAAATATTTGTAAACACAACACTATAATAGTCATTGCAATCACTACTCACTCATAAGGCTGACAGGTTGCTGTAGAAGCCGTGCTCCCAAGTTACTAACCAAAATCTATATGGGTATTACTGAGAATTATTTCTAGGTACTGAATTACCAGATTACTTTATGTTCCCAAGAACCACAATAAAAGTAATAAAACCCAACCGTATTAAGTGCTTTCGAGCTAAATACGCAGATGGGCACATTTATTTTCCTTGACCAACTATCGTAGAATGCACAACTTAAAACATAACATAATAATATAATATAATATAATTAAGTACGATTATTTCTTTATAATATTTAAAATATGTAATTACTAATATTTTGTTGAAAGATTTGGATTACAGCAATAAATAATAAGCACAATATATAGACAAGATTTAGGGATAATTTGTGTATGTTAGAAAAAGAAACCGAGCGTGTTCGATTAAAATTCAAAAACTTATACATTAATAATACAGAGTATGTAGTATTATATTACGAGTGTATTACATAATATACTGTCTATAAATCATTGTTTTATGTAACATACCGTATAAAAACGAATATTGACCAGTAAATGTATCGAAACAAAATTTAAGTTTTTATTGTATCATAATAATAGTCACTACATGTAGTATGTACTATGTAACATACTCGTATGTGCGTGTATACACTGTACACCTTAAATAATATAGTCAATAGATCATAACTATAGTCTATAGACTATAAGTATAAGTACTTATACTAGGTTTATTTGAAAAATGTTCTATTTTATTTGAAATGTCTTAATTTTTTTCAGCAATGAATTCTATGTAGCCGTGTAGGTAGTAGATACTAACGCGTTTGATATATCAATATATTATAATATTAAAATATTATAATTTAAATTATTATTATCTAATAATGTAAGCCTAATTATACACACGATTAATTGTATTCTCCAAATAGATTTATAAACTAAGTAGAGTTAGCTTTATTTATTTATTTATATATGTTTATTTTTAAGTGACATGTAATTGTCGAGATATTATAATTTATGTGTTAAAATCTCATTAAATAAATAATAAAAACTATTATTACATATTAATTTATACAATTTAAAAATATATTAATTTCAGCGAGATACAACGGACACTACTACGTATTTAAGTATGTTATTTTTGTTTCAAACAAGGTAATACATAAAAGTTGAATATTAAGCGAGTTTCGCGTATATTGGGTTTTTTTTATTGCAAATTGTTTTCTTCTGTGTCGACTATGATCAGTAGGTACTATAATCATTACTGTTGTGCACGCCGCATATTATACGGACCGTAATGGGAAAAAATTACCGTGATGGTTGTAAAAATAACAACGTTTAAATAATAGTATATTATATATTATATAATATGTAATATGTATGTTTTATATTTTACCTATATCAATTTATAATACAAAAATAAGATTATTATTTCTATTGTGATTATTTTGAGAACATTATTATACAGATACTTTGCGTAGATATTTATATACAAACAGCCATCGCGCGTAACGCGTAATACGTCTAATATTCGATATGTACAAAATATTATGTTTAGTTTATGAAAAACATATTTATATATTTTTTGCTACACGTTTTTACAAAGCGGCTCTACTGATGATTCTCATTACCGGTTGGTGTGGTCGGGTGATGACGTGCTTTTATGCAAAATGTCGAGGTCACTATAATAGTACTATATCAGCCATTATATATATATACATTTTCCGTGTAGTATATCATAGACTTAAGTAGGTACGTCACTGAAGAATGACGGTGTACTGTATATTGTATGTATATATAATGTATTATTTGTATGACGATTAACCAGACACACTTTTTTTACGCGGGATAGTACCCTTTTTGCTGCAATGCCCAAGAGACCTTAATGATAGTGCTCATTAAATGCACGGTATATATTATATTATAATATAATTTTTCATAATTTAATTATTAATTTATTTTATGGTTCGATCTAACGCATTTATGCATATTAATAGTACAGCAATACACTATAGTAGTATAGTACCATAAATAATGTTTTTTCACCACGATATAAACAAGCTACTAGTAAAATTAATGTACATTATACATTATGATTAGTATATTTATATTTAATATAGATAATTTTTTTTATGTTAGAGGAGCTAAAATTTAAATTGCTTTTTTGGATTCTTATTTTTTATATAATTATATACATAATGTATTAATTATATTATATAACGTTATACCTATACATGACGCATCGATAGGTAAAACAATTTCAGCATTAATTGCTGATAAAGTAATAAATGATAAGAGATAGCTATTATGACTGAGCCTTTGTAATAATATAGAATAATTTCCGCAGTATAGGTATAATAGTATGTTACATGTCTATTACGCTTGCTAGCTGGCAGTGGAGATATAATTATTATACACGTTATTACTTATTATGTATAAAAATTTGGCACACATTATTAGTCATAATATTAACATTGAATATTATTTTTTAGTAACTTTTGTTAACATTTTATCACAAATATTGACGTATTTCATTAAATACTTAATACATTTGACGCGTTTTGTTTTATTTATTTATCAGTTCATCACGTATTCACGTTAATAATTATTGTTATTCAATAGACAATAATTATTCGCCACTTCCCTATAAAATATTTATTGAACACATCCCCTATGTTCCATGTAACAAATAAATAAATGCACGTCAATATTACTATAAAACTATGCCGCAACACATACGTGACGTGTATAACAAAAATAGCTCGCGAAGAAGTTGTGCAACTAAGTAGACGGGAAGTGATGACTGATAATACTATTAAATTTATTGATGTCTTTTATTAACAAATTATAAAATTTAAGACACACGAATTTCCTATATTATAATATTATGGTTGTATACTTACTAAATTTAATATAAATATAATATACTAAATATAACTGTATAGCTAACTAAAACTAACTAACTACTAACTTTTATTTTATACCTATCTGCAGGCTGCAGCAATGACATATTTTATTTAAAAATTCATGTTATTTAATTAAATTAACGAACACACATAATTTATATAAATTCATTTTAATAAGAAGTAAATAATAATAGTTAAATAGTATTATACAGGTTTATTATGATTTATGATATTATGCATTAACCTCAAATTGTCAATAGAATACTGTAACTTTGTTATTCGACACAAAAATGTACCTCTATTGCATATACGTTACGCCGTACATAATGCTTATGTATACTGTATATCAGTGGTTTTCAAACTTTTATTATACATGGCACACCATACACTTCAAAAAATTTTCACGGCACACTAACCTTTTTTTTTAGATGAACAAAATTGTTTTGAATTAATTATTATTATTTTTTTTTTTTTTATTAAGAATAATTACAAGCTATACATAATTTTGTACAATAAATAATTTTGTTGAGTGAAATAGCGGTGAAAAACAACAGAGTGGGAAGGTACTCAGTAGTACCACCCGACAGGTCAAGCCAGCAAGTCTCTAGGCCAAGAGCGTTTCAATCTTCTATGAGGATTGTCAGGGATTGCACGGGAAGAGAGTCTTTTTATTAATGGATTAGTGTGATGGGTTAGTTTTGAGTGAAATGAGAGGAAGCGAGATTTAGTCAGATGTGAAAGTGTAGGTACTTTTAAGTCTTTGTGAAGATTGGCGTTTTTTATATACCAAGGGGCAGAAACGATTTGACGGAGACATATTGATTGGAAGGCTTGTATAGTACGCAGGTTTGAGGATTTCGCGGAGCCCCATATCTGGATGCCGTATGCCCATACAGGTCTTAAAATAGCTTTGTAGATTAACAATTTATTACTGATGTTTAGTTTGGAGCGGAGAAGTGGACGGAGCAAGTGAAGTCTAGAGTTTACAGATTTCCTTTTGTTTTTGAGGTGTTGAGCCCAGGTGAGTCGTTTATCAAACGTTAGGCCCAGGTATTTGACTACAGGGGTTGTTGGTATTAAGTTATTATTGAATGAAACTGGAGGGCAGTCTCCAGGTCTTAGTGAAAAGGTAATAAAGGAGGATTTGGAGTCATTTATTTTTATTTTCCATTTTTTTGACCAGATCTGGATTATGTTTAGATGATTTTGTAACCTATCAGACACAGTTTGAGGGTTGTCATTTGAGGCCAGGATTATTGTATCGTCGGCGTATGTGCCTAATGATGTATGTAAGGTTTTCGGAATGTCATGTGCAAATATGGTGTAAAGGAAAGGCGCTATGTCGCTTCCTTGGGGGACGCCAGCCAAGATAGGAAAGTTAACCGAGTAGCTGTAGTTCACTCTAACTGAGAAGGTTCGATTTTCAAGATAAGACTTGATAATAAGGTAATAAGGAGCAGTGAGAAATTTTTTAAGTTTATAGAGTAGGCCATCGTGCCATACTCTGTCGAAGGCTTGGGCCACGTCTAGCAGGACGGCAGCACAGTAGTGCTTGGATTCCATACTAGTAGATATTAAGTCAACAGTACGAAGGAGTTGGTGGGTGGTTGAGTGTTTAGCCCTGAACCCAAATTGGTGATGTGGAATAATGTTAGCTTTGTCTGACAGTGGGAGAAGTCTTTTTAGAAGTATTTTTTCAAACATTTTTGAGAAAGTGGGAAGGAGGCTTATTGGTCTATAAGAGGTGGGAAGTTGCGGAGGCTTGTCGGGCTTAGAGATAAGAATTATATTTGAATGTTTCCAGATACTAGGGAAGTAAGATAGGCGAAGTAATGAGTTGAATATGAGGGTGAGAAAGAGGACAGCTTTATTTGGGAGATTTTTGACTATGAAGTTACTGATCAAGTCGTGGCCTGGGGCTTTTCTAGTTGGAAGTTTTTTTATAATGTGCATAACTTCGCCTGGGCTAGTGTGCTTAGCAGGGAGAGCCATAGGAAGAGGGGAATTTAGTGATTGCTCAATACGTGTGAGTTGAGTTTGGTTTGGACTGATGTCATGAGGCTTGAAAACATTAGCGAGGTGGGATGCAAAAACGTTTGCTTTTTCGGTGTCTGAGGTAGCCCATGTATTGTCGGAATTGCGAATTGGGGGAGGTGGCTGCTTGTGATTTAATAATTTTTTTGTAGCCTTCCACAATGACGAATCTTTGGTTGAGAGGTTTTGAATGTAGGAGTGATAACTTTCATTTTTGTGATTTTGGAAAGCTCTGGTTAGCTTGTTTTTTAAGTAATTAAGTCTGGCTTTGTCTATGGGGTATTTGAATCTTTGCCATTGAGCTCTAGCTCTACGCTTTTCGGCTATTAAACTTTGGATGTGAGCTGGAATTTTCGAGTTTTTTATGGGATGGAGGTTGTATTCTGAGGAGGCCATGGCAGCATCTTGGATTGTGGTGGTTAAAAATTGAACGGCTTGGTCTATTTCAAGAGTAGTTTTTAATGAGAGTTTAAGGCTAATTTTGTCAGAGACTATGTTTCTAAATTTAGTCCAATTGGATCTGCCAGGGGTGAGAGATAGTCTAGTTAATTTAATAGGCATGGCGCCGAGCTCCATAAGAATCGGGGTGTGATCAGATGAGAGATCATCTAGGTTTGTTACATTTGTATTTAGATGGTTTGGGATTTTTGCGATGAATATGTCGAGGATATCGGGTAGTCTATTACTATGAGAAGGCCAGTAAGTAGGACCAGGGGGGGATAGTACTGAGTAATTTTTTGAAGTTAGGACATAATTGAGTGTTCGACCTCTTGTACAAGCTGATCTATTTCCCCAGGTGGGGTGTTTAGAGTTGAGATCACCTCCTGCTATAAATTGTTGCCCTAGGGTGGAAAAGTAGTTTTTAAAATTTTCAGTAGTTATTTTTGCGCCTGGGGGACAGTATATGGAAGATATAGTAATTGAATTATGGTTTTCAAGGTTGATTGATATATTAGTGGCTTGAAGATAGTTTTCAGAGTAGGGGGTTAGTGGGTGATGGGATAAGTTGTTTTTTATATAAATGGCAGATCCAGCATGAGCTGTACCGTCAGGGTGGCAAGCGTGGTAAACTTGGTATCCAGGTATTATTACAAAAGATTTTGGAGTGAAGTGGGTCTCGGAGATTAACGCGACGTCTATATTTTTTCCTTCGAGTGTTAATTGAAATTCGTTTTTATGATTATGCAGTCCGTTTGCATTCCATGATAGTATTGACAGGGCGGGACAAAGGCTAGTATTGGGTATCATTATTAGTGATGAGTTTATTAATGAGCGAGGTAAGAAGAGTTAAAAGAGGGGTTATGAGTGACTGGAGCTCATTGATAAATGATGATAAATGTTTGGAGATGGACGTTTCGGGAGGCGGATTGTGGTCTGAGAAATGATAATTTTTTTTTGAGTTACCTTTGACTGAATCGGCGTACGAGAACTGTCGGATGGTAGGACTGGTTGGGGTCTGGTTTACATTGTCTTGAGAAGTATGGGCCGTGGCGTCAGGAGAGTTTCTATCTTGTGTGGGATTTCTTGAGTGATGTTGGTCCTTCCTTTGGTTGAGGTCATTGAGTTTGGAATTTCTTGATCTTTGAAGCAGCTTGTGCTTGGTGCATCCTTTGTAGTTAGCAGGATGAGCTTCCCCACATAGTGCGCAAGTTGCTGGAGTGTCTTTGGGTTTTTCGCAAAGGTCCGAGAGGTGGCAAGCACCGCAGCGGACGCATCTAGGCTCTCGATTACAGTAGGTCTTGGTGTGACCATAGGCTTGGCACCTGTGGCATTGAGGTATGTCCCTGCGAGAGTGGGGCTCCTCGATTTTTATTTTGGTGTAGCATAGTGAAGACAGGTTAAATATATTTACATTGATAGGGTCTGGGTTCAAATCAACAAAAAATATGGGGAGGGCGGTCTTGGATATTTTGGACTTAATGTTTGTGATGTTTCTTACCGAAAATCCGATTTGAGACAGTTCATCCTTGATGAAGTTTGTATCGGTTGTTGGATGAAGGTTTCTGATAGCGACACGGTATGGTTTGTCTTCTTTTGCTTGGTAGGTAAAGTATTCAATTTTACTTTCATTTAGTAAGTGGATTATTTGACGATAGGAGGTGATTGAGGTAAGTGTAAGTTTTAAATGTTTCGTAGTAGATTTGAATTCGAACTCATTTTCGCCAACAAGTTGAGCGATTGATTTTGCGAACTCATTGAATTCCAGTGGTGAGGATATGAATATTGGTGGTGGAGGAGGAGGTGTATCATTTGTAGGCTCGTGGATCATTTCGGTGTTGTCGTCAGTTTCCGTGTCATTTAGTGGGTCGAAGCGGTTTGGCGTGGTAAAGGCAGATTTAGTTACATTTGAAATTTTTGGCTCTTTGGATGTAGGCGAATGGCCAGGCGAAGATAAACGCTTGCTTTGTTTGGTCAGCCACGGGATGGCACCAACTTTGTCACCTTCATTAGTTTTAAGAATGCATAGAGCTGGTTTATCTGGTAGTTTATTATTGGATTTTGCTGCGTTCGAAGTTGTCGGCCGTGATATATTATTGTTCTGGACGGGTGTGCGTAATGAGCTGTTGATTTTATTAGTGGACGTGGACTTTGATTGCGTCGGCATAGTCGACGCCGGTGTAGATAACAAACTGCGGTCAGTAATTTAAATGCGCCGATAAGGCCGCTTATATAACAGACGGGCGGACGTACGGCGCACCGCCGCCCGAATTAGATATAATTAAATTTGTCACCAGAGTTGAGATTTTCGTTGGTCCACTGATCCGGCAGAAGAAATAAACAGACGCAAGAAGACGTGTTTAGTTTGTGACGATTTTCGGTTTTAAACGAAGAAAAACGAATGAGTTAAACGTGCGGAATAAGATAAAGTACGCGGAGCGACGAAATAGCGTTGCTACTCTGACGACTGGCATGACGCGACTGAATTAATTATTATTATATATAAATTTAATAAGAAATGTGAGATTGATGGGTTAACAAATATTTTTAATTCTTGGACGAATAGTTGACACATACCCGCATTTTCTTATATCACAATTCAATGCAATCGGTAATTTATGGAAAAACTGCGGCACACTTAGTGGATACTCGCGGCACACCAGTGTGCCGCGGCACCCAGTTTGAAAACCACTGCTGTATATCGTATATGATACACCGATTATTGCCTACTGCGGAGAAAATGAGAAATAATTGTTCACCTTGGCATTGGATAGCTGATATTTATAATACAGATATTGAATATTAAATATTTGAAACTATGATAAAATATAATTCTATTAATAACGATTCTTAGCTAAACTCAAAGTCTGTTTATATTATTGACAATATTGTGTTATATTTTCAAAATAAGGTGCCTATTTTAATTTTTTCAAAAATGCATTTAGTCAATGTAAACGTAATATCATACATTGCAACATAACACAAGTTATTTGTTGGCAATATTATCACTTATATGGTCAATAATCATATGGTTGTTAAAAGTATTAATGATTTTTTTTTATTCATAAAGGTCAAATAAGTTATAAATTTTTATTTTTTTATTTTTCATTAATAATATGAAAATGAAACTATACGTTATATTACAATATAGTCCATACCGATACCTAGTCCTATACTAATTACCTATAAGCTTATAAATACTATTGCTATATAATATGTAAACAAATGATTGAAAATTTAATATAAGATTCTTCAATAGTTTTTTTTTATCTAAGAGTAAAAATAAAAAGTTTTTCGTAAAATCACATTAATATTTACAAGCGTTTGAAGTACAAATTTCCATACATAATAGAAAAATGGTTTAATCTTCAATATTGAGGGTGGTTTCTGGATAAACTCCAAACTGAATCTAGTCAGTACTTATAAGAGGCAAAAATTGTATTAGTATTCAAATAAACAATATTGTTCAAAATTATCGGGAAAAAAAATTAAGGAAAAAATGAGAATTTTAATGAAATAAAAAAAAAAAATTATAAAATATGTCAGAAAAAAACACGAATCAGTATTTAACATAAAATTCGTTAAAATAATTTTTTTTTGTGTTTTGGAGTTTATTCATTTTGAAATGAAAAATAATCATAAACTGTAATGTAAAAGGTACTTTCCTGTTATACGAGACTACGGCTATTTTCGCGACTACCTCCGTTATATAAGACTACCGCGATTTTTTTGTGAAACATCACAATCCTGTTATTTAAGACTACCAAAATGGTACTTTTCTGTTAAACGAGACTATGGTTATTAAATACTTTTATATATATATATAATTCAAACAATCTCTACAATACCTACTGATTAAAAAAATATCAAATAATTAAATGTGCATTACACAAATATAAATATTAAATAAAACTAAGGTAGTCTGTGATAATAAGAAAGTGTGTAAAAAATTTTAGTAGTCTTAAATAACAGGATTGTGATGTTTCATACAAAAATCGCGGTAGTCCCGTGTAACAGGAAAGCACCGTAAAATTATTACATTCAAAATTTTAGTAAATAATAATAATTTATCAATATTTACAGTGTCACCTGATATGCCTTACATCAGATAAAACTCGATCTCTTGATTTTGGAATTTAGATTTTTGGGACTCAATCGCAACATTTCAGGAATCCTAATTAATAATTACACCATCTGTGCCCTATAATAGCACATGCACATATAACAATGCGTCAATACATTATTGATGTTACTACACAAGAATATAATATAATAATACTATTGTAATGAAAGTTAATCTTGAAAATAATATATATATATATATGTATTTTACATTATTATTTTTCTATAAAATATGTATTATTAATATTATTATTTATTATTAATTTATATACCTATAATATTATGAACTATGAAGGACCTTAACCATTATCATAGGAAGTATGTAATACGTATTACGTTTTTCTTCAGCATTATAATATTTACAATTTTTCGGTGAACTCGTTGACTTATGAAACACGACCAAATTATTATGGCCAATGGTTGTACTGTTGTAGGTGCCGCTATCGCCGGTAAATAAATTAAAAGGTCTGCGCGCGCGCTGACTGTTTTTAAACCAAAACGGGTCGTGTATGAAGTAGGCAACGTTCATGCCGAGCCGTCCAGTCTTCGCCGTAGCCAACATCAGCCGGTACGACCCGCGACCCGTTTCCGTCTACCGAAATCCAACCGCCAAAACCGACGACTGTTGTTGTTCGTTCGTAATTTCGTGTGCTATTACTAGTAATACTACTGCTATTGTGTATCTGTGGCCCGTGCGATTCGTCGTCATAATAATAATAATAACACACACCGTCAACCGGTGGTACGTACGTTCTACGATAATAATAATATTATATTATATTGTTTGCCGGGTGCATTGTGCTCGTATGCGTTTACGTGAAAAGAAAAAATAACCCAACGTGTGTTGCACCCGTTTGTGCGATTTAGTGTTGTACAGTTGTACTGTAGTTGTGTTCCGGTGGTGGAGGACATCTGTTGGTGCTGCTGTTGCGGTGTTTATTTAGAAAAAAAAAAAAAAAGGTAAACCGGCACGATAATATTTTATCTCTGTGCACCTACCCATCATCATCATCATCATCATCTAAGACGTTTTGAACAATTATACATCTGCTGCCGCCGCACTGTATAGCGTCGCACGCGTTGTGTTTTTTCGTGATCCTTGATCCTTCACGGTTTCTGTTTGGTAAGCCTAACACTGAATACATCGAACTGGTCATAGCCGTACACGGAGTCCGCCACAATGTCCGACAAACAGATCTACTATTCGGATAAATATTACGACGACAAGTACGAATACAGGTTTGTACTATGCCCATTGCTGGTATTGTTTTTTGTAATCGAATGGTAATCCGCCAGGTCCACACATAGTGATCAAAAATCAAATTTTCCAAGTATAAACAAGACGATATAATTTATTTTTTAAAACATCATTTTTTTCCGTGTAGTCGTTTTTAGAGATATAGCTTATTATACATTTTAAGTAAGATGAGTTATAATTTATAAGCATTTCAATGCCGCTAGGTATGTGTTAATAATAAAATTGAGGTTCATATTGATACTGTATGTTAAATAAAATATATACTCTAGTTTATGACTGTGATTTATATCATTAAAGTATTATAAACATTTAGCTATATTTTTATGTGTAGATACTGTTTTTTTTTTTTTTTAATTGGCTACTTCACAGTATACCTGTAAATTAAAATTTAGTTTCTGTAAAATTTGTTTATTTGTAGGCATCTACATATGATAGGTATACTAAGTGTATATTTCTATAATTATCTAGTATTAAAATATATTTTATCCAATATATTTTTATGCAATAGGTTTTTTTGATAATATTTTATTTTACTAGAAAAGTGTAGAAATGAGCTAGGTATTAGGTAGATATTATTTAACAATGTTTCAAATTGAGGCGCAGAGTAAAACTTGTTAACTTATTTTTAGACTAATTTGTGTATTCAGTTATATTTTTTTATTTTTAATATATTTGGGAAAAATTATCACACTATGATTATGAATTATTTTCTAATACATAAAATAAAATAAGTTAATATTTTTTCTAAATAATTTTAGGAAGTTTAATATTTGTTTTTATTTTATATCTTATGTCATAATATGGGACTTGCTGAGTATATATAAGTTTTTATGTGAAATATAAATCAAAATAGTTTAAGAATTGCTGTGATATATATATTTGATCATAATTCATGCTGCACTCAATGTTATATATATAATAATTATGGGTACTACCTTAGTAATTTACTAATTTTTGCATTCTAATACCTAATAATTTAAATTGTTTTTTATTAATTATTCAGTTATTCTAGGTATAATTTTTATTGTTTCAACAGTATATTTTTTAAAGTTACATATATTTTAACCTAGTTTAAGTTAAAACATTGATAGTATTATTTTAATTTTATTACATATATTTTTAGACATGTTGTGTTGCCTAAAGAAATGGCAAAAAGCATACCTAAAACACATTTACTTTCTGAAGACGAATGGAGATCAATTGGAGTACAACAGAGCAAGGGATGGGTACATTATATGATCCATGAACCAGGTAAGTTTTAGTAATTTACTGTTTATGTATTAATGACACTTAACATGTAAACTGTAATATACTAATATACAATGTTTTACAATGATTTTTAGGCTGCTAGGTGCTATAACTCATTATTTTTAAAATATCATACTGTTTTGAATCTTATATTATTTAAAAACAAGAATTATTTTTAATAATTTTTGTAATAATGCTCTCTTATATGTGTAGTAATACCAGTAACTAGTAATGATGAAAATTACCTTTTAAAATAGTTTAAAATATTCATCTTAAATTTTGAATATTATCACTGTTTAATATTTTGGTATACCAAAATATTGGATAAAATAAAGGATAATTAAATTTGTTTGTAGTGTATATATATACTTTTTTTTGATATAAATTTGATAGTTTTAATAATATTTACTTATTTAGATGGATTAATTTGAATAAAATAAAATATTAAACAACTATTATATTCAGATAGTTCAATATAATATTTGTTGCATGTGTATACAGTGGTGTTCCCATTAATTTTTTTGAGAGTATACTTTATCATCAAATATAAACATTTAATACAATAAGAATATTTTTCTTATGGTCTATAGGAGTAAAGTCGGTAAAGAGCATGTCGATAATATGGAAAAAATTGAAATTGAGAGCATACACAGTATACCCATAATATTGAAAAAAAATCTTGAAATTATACGATGTATATGTAGTATACCCCAGGGTGGTCCAACCTTTTGTAGTTGGCGAGCCAATTTAAACTTTCATAAAAACACCAGGGGCCGCCAGATGAAAAAAAATTATATTATTAGGTACCTATTTATATTTTATTTCATATAATACACAAATTATTAATTATTATTAAAAAATTTCAATAATACATTACGTCATATATTATTGTGATTTAAAATTTAAATTTTTATTGCTGGAGGGGCCAAAAAAAAAGCTTCGCGGGCCGCGGGTTGGATCCCCCTGGTATACCCTATGTGGCTATGTGAATACCCCTGTGTGTATATTAATTATTAAGTATAGTAGAAACTCATTAACCGCCAATCTCTATTGTAACTAATGCAACTGGCATCTTAAATTACCTTAGCTGCCGGTAATTGGAAAATCCAAAAAATCATGTGTTCAAAAAATACAAACACATTGATTGTGATCTATTAAAATATAAAAGTGTTTGGATGGATCAACCAATGTATGTTTATAGCAAAATTTCTGTTAATTGTTTATGTATTGCCTTGTAGTGATAGTTAATTGAGTTTCTACAATGCTAAAAAATTTTAATTTGAAAAAAATATTTCCAATAAGTACAATAAGAAGAAAATAATAAATTGTAAATTAAAATTTTTTTAGACCACCTACCCTTTGAATCTTCATTTTACTCACTTAATGAATGGTTATTTTTTTTCTTTACAGAACCTCACATTTTATTATTCAAAAGACCACGGACCAACTGAACTTTCTACATACCCAATACTGTTGAATGTCTTATTGAACAATGCAAAGAAGGTAGGGGATGGCAAATTTAGTATCTAAGTATTGTAATGTTCTCTTGTATATATAAAACAATGAAAAATGTTGATTAGTTTCAACTTTTTTCTGAGTAAATGTAATGTTTATTCACTCTGTTATGTTTCAATAATTGAATTTATTTTTAAAATGTAATCGTAAATATTTACTCTGTAAGTCTTGATTATTAAATATTTTTATTATTAAATACATTTTTTTTAAATCAAATACTATTCTAGGTTTTTGTAACAAACAAAAAAAAAGAAAACATGAGAAATACCTAATGTTTTGATTATTTTTATTGTACAATATAAAATATAACTACTTGTACTATAAGTAATTTTTTTTAAACTTAGGTTTATTGAAAAATGTGTTTATTTTAAAAATAAATCTAAAAATTAATTGATTAAAAATGCATACTTATTCTATGTATATTAGATTGAAAGGAAGTTTTTATCATATCTTTAACAATATTAGTACATATTTGTTAGTTGGAAACTCGTCTTGTGTCCAATTGTACTTCTTGTTGTAACTTAGGTGGTAATTCGCGATAAATAGCCTCTGGTATATTGTCTGAAATAATGGTTTATAGAATGTGATAGTTGGTTTATTGAAAATATTGTAAGTGTGTTGCTTACCATTGCAGCGATAAACCAAATCTGACCATATGATCATTTCTTGGGAGAAACAGAACACTCCTAATCTACCCCCTTTGAATGTGTAATCAAACACATTTCCGGAATCCGTTACCATATTTTGTCCCTCGAATATTCTCAATCTGATAAGACCAATCTTTGGACGATGCAATAATATCCATCTGTAGGCTGTTTTTCCTTTCCAACCAATGTTCCGTGGATCTTTCCACAATAGTTTCACCTGTTTTGAAAATCAAAAAGTAAAACAACGATGTGAGTTTTTTATTTTTTCTCTAAAAATTGTTTTTTTTTTTTATTCTCGCCTGTTTGTCCGTGCTCTCTGTATTCCACAGGGCGTTTCTTAACATTTGTCCAGGTCCGGTTTCCGAGTGTACGGCTTTGATCTGTATTCCAGGTTCAGCTACAGCTCTGAACGGTGTCGCTTGCCAGTATGTTTGCGTACCTTTTTTCCACATCACTGTATAAAACTTATGATTGTCTTGGTAACTGAACACAAAACCTACGTAGTCGTCATCGATGTCGGTGTCCACGAAGAAGGTACCTTCAAAGTCGACGCCGCCGAACGAATCGTAACCTACATCGACATAGATAATATACATTATTCATTATAGTCCTTTGATGGTGTCTAACAATACCACCAGATTGGCCAAATCTCCATTTATGTTTAATATTATATTATTTTGTAAGTATAAAATAATGTAACAACCGATATTACTATAGCACCAAACCTGAGGTGTACACGGATACTGACCTACAGCCAAACCGGGATCGCTGTTCATAGTCTGTACGAATTCGGCTCCCTTGTTGTACACCACCCAATTGGGATCGATTTGCGAATCACCTTCAGGGTCTAACACCACCGTCTGGTATGTCCTAAAGTCCGTGGTGAATATCTTGGAGTTATTAGGGCAGTTGTCCAAATGGTTTGGCACCTTATCGTAGTCATTGTCGTCTTGGCATATGTCCCCGATTCCGTTGCCTGTACACGGGGAGGATGCGATTAACGCGAATCGCAAGGTTATTTTATTTTAATGATGGAACGTTTGCAGGACAATAATGGTTACCGTTTACTGACCGTCGAAGTCGGCCTGGTCCGGATTGTACACAAGCATACAATTATCCTGCGCGTTGCCGATGCCATCGCCATCAATATCCGGATCGCACTCGTCACCCTTGCCGTCACCGTCTGTATCTAGCTGATTGGAATTTGCTACTTTAGGACAGTTGTCCACGCTGTCCTGAATGCCGTCTCTGTGTTGTAGAAGAGCGTTATTATTAATATTATACTTTATGTGTGTCCTTAACTATTTATTGTCTAAATTCGAATCGTAAATATAAATTAATACTATAGTGTATAGCCTATAAGTACCTCATAAGTAATTCGTACGGGAACTAAAAAATATATAAATTTTATTTTTTTTTCATGTACATTTTAAGTTGAAATTTGGTAAAATTTTATAGTAAAACAAATAAAAACTATTTAATTATTTTGTGTTATTTTCAAAAATCTTTTTGGGGATTATTAACTATAATGTATATTATTATATTTTATGTACATAAAGGCATTTTAAAAATATTTAGATTAATTTTATGCTATTTTATACTTATAAAAATAAATTGCTTTATTAATTAATGGCAATATATTAATTGTATGATAGTTGACCAATAAACCGCCTCCACTTGGAATTATTTTCATAATAGCTTTTTATATAATTTTTTATTGAATTCAAATTTATCATGTCCATTTCAAGGATCTACTCAACAATATATTCTCAACTCTTACTGTACAACAGAGTTCTTATCTACTTTTAATTCTTTTTATTTTTTCAACAGAACTGGTTTTTTTTTTACCACTCAAAGCACAAACTATTGATTTACTGTGCTATACTAAAATATATATTTAATTTGAAAATTTCATTGCTCCTAAAATTGATGCAAAAAATGAACGTAAACATAAAAAAAATTATAAAATCAATACATTCATAGCTTGACTCAAAATCTAAAATATAATGTATTATTCCAAAAATGTGTTAAACGGGTTAAAGATACAACTATTTTTTATGAATTATATTTCACAAAAATTGACTGATAACATGATCTAGTCTTATGTGTAACAACTGTAACATGTTTATTGGA
The DNA here is from genome assembly GCA_020882235.1 of Schizaphis graminum. NCBI lineage: Eukaryota > Metazoa > Arthropoda > Insecta > Hemiptera > Aphididae > Schizaphis > Schizaphis graminum. The sequence continues at coordinate 56,426,617 of CM037032.1, forward strand.
TCACTATATTATTATTATAGTTAATTATATTTATAATGTACCTGTCCCTGTCGATGTCGCTGTCGCAAGCGTCACCTATCAGGTCTTTGTCAGAGTCTGTTTGCGTTGGATTGTGCATGCTTGGGCAATTGTCGCAAACGTCACCGAGACCATCGCCATCCGTGTCCTTTTGGTCGGGATTTGCCTTTTTCGGACAGTTGTCTTCGTGATTTAGTATGCCTAAAATGTTTGTCGTAAAGTGTAATAATTTATAATATTGTATTATTCTTAGAATATATTTATATTTATAATAATTTATTTACGCATATCAATTAATAGTACATACCGTCGTTGTCGATGTCCGCATCGCAAGCGTCTCCTATCCCGTCGTTGTCCGTGTCGTGCTGATCCAGGTTTGGTATGGTCGGACAGTTGTCGCAAGCATCGCCTTTTTTGTCAGCCCCATCTTGATCGGAATCCATTTGGTCCGGGTTGGACACCAAAGGACAGTTGTCCTATATCAACAACCGAGAAATCAATAAACTTATTCTGTTACTCAATACTAGTAGTAGTAGTGATGAAGTTGTTTTGTGTGCAGTATACAATGATTGAAATTACTGCGTTTATATTATACATAATACATTATAATAGTAAACCTGTAGTTTCTAGGAATATGAAACCGGGGAAATGTAAAACAATTAAAAATGTGTCAACCTAGAGTGACACTAATTTCCAAATTATGGATTAAACATTGAATCTATTGTTGGCTTAACCAATCTGTATATGTCCCTAGCTGTACACGGGTTGCCCATTGGTAACATAAAGTTGGATAAAGCCAAAACTTGTTTTTTAATTGTACTAGTGAAATTGTAGATTTTTCTATAGAGATATAATATAGTTCTATAAAATTGAAAATAAATATTTTTATGCTTATAGCCTATAAGTACTCATTAATTAATAACTCGAAATATTTTTTTTATATAATATTAGGAGGTGTTTATAGACTATAGGCTATAGCCTATAGGTCTAGAGTAGTGGTGGGCAAACTTTTTTAATAGGGGGCCACAAAGTTTAAGAAATTCTAGAGGAGGGCCATAATTATAGAAAAAATGCATTTTGGGTTAAAGCTTTGAATCATATAATATTATAAAAACATGACACTTTTATACTATACAGCCATACAGGCCATATACTATCCATGTCGATGGACCCTCGGCGGGCCGGATTAAATACTTTCGCGGGCCGTACTTTGCCCATCACTGGTCTAGAGTATAATATGTACCTATTTTATAAATAAACATATATTGATATGTGTGGATACTTCAATAAATAAAAAAGAAATTCGCTGCATTTTTTCATACGTTATTGTCGTATTTATAATATACCTATATACGTATAACAATACATAATTTCATCATTATACATCATTATAAGCAGAGTCCACGATAAGCATAGATAAATATATAATATTGATTGACTACTATTGTGACTTCTTCCTTTCTCCTCAATGCCAACCAAACTTAACATCGCCATGATTTTTACTATATTGCCATAAAATATAACACGACTACGACTACCATTGTCTTACCGGTGTATTTGGTACGCCATCGTTGTCGGCGTCGTCGTCGCATACATCACCAATGCCGTCATGATCTGCGTCTTCTTGTCCCGAATTGGGTACCCTCACACAATTGTCCTATGTCCCAAAAACAAACAAAACGCTTTCTATATGTTTCCGTTGGTTATATTTATTGGAATATTATTATATTATTATACTAACCTTTTTACACCGCGTGTCATTGCATGCCAAATCAATATCTGGCCATCTGTCCAAATCCAAATCTGGTCCGCATATTTTACCGTTTCCAGCCCAGCCCACAACACACTAAAATATCAAATGACGATGAGTACTAGGATACTATTGTATTACTAAAGTATTTATAAGTAATTATACATTTTTACTATTTACTAGTCTATGAGCGACTACTAAACAGTATACACACATCATTGAATCGTTATTAAAATTTAATAGGAATAGGTACGTGGGTACGTCATATACTTGATACGTCTATATACTTTAATAATTATATTATAATAATATAGCATTGATATAAAATTATATTTACTTCACAAGAAAATTTTCCTGTAGTTGATCTAACACACTCTCCATTTTGATGACATGTAGTACCATCCGGACACATCCATGGGGTTTTCTTTAGATTTTCGACTGATAAACAGCCCAACGACTGGTTTCCTATGTATCCCGATCGACAGCCACCGCAACGATAAGAACCCTACTCAGCAAAAAAATATTTAATAAAAACTGAATTTTTTGAGTTGCTGATGAAGCAACTAGTAAGTACATACTATACGTAAATTATATACATAAACATAAAATATTATGTAAATTATATATTAATTATTGATTATTAACTTAACATACGCAGCAAGAGCGTAATCGAACGAGAGATCCGGAGATATACACGTAGCAATATTTTAATCACAAATAATGAAATTTATTTTAGTATTTGTATATTATATATGTTGTACAAAGCTTTCATAGCACAAAAATAATATTAATAAAATTATTTTTATAATGTATAGACTCAATATATTATATTATTAGATCAATTAGGTATAGTAATAAACTAATAAAAGTAGTATAGGTACTTTTGATACTTATGTAATTGTAAATGTAATTCAGAAATTTCATGATAGAACTTAAGGTCTACGTGTAAATAAGCTTAAAATATAGCTCTAATAGAGTCCCATGCTGTATAACAATTAACAAATAACCAAAAATTACTTTAATATCGATATATCTAGTAGACGTTTTTGCAGTGGTGTATTTATATGGGGGGATAAATCCTTCCCTAGTTAATACTAAATACATCACTGCAGTATGTATGTATACCTATCTATTTTAAAATTCAAATTATCTATACCTACTTTTTTAATCCTGTGTTAAATGTAATATAAAATTACTTTTGGTATGAATAGCAATAATAAACTAGTTTTCGTCGATGCTAAGAAACATCGAAGTTCTCACCTCGGTATTCACACATTGTGAGTTTGGTGCACAGCCGCCGTTTCGGCCGTCAGCGCATTCATCAATATCCACGCACCGGTGACGACCCTCGTCCGTCCTCCTTGTGCCTTCGGCGCCGATACCCTGGGACGGGCCTATGGTCGTGTAACCTGGTGGACATTGACCGCATTTATAACCAGGTCGAAGGTTTGTACACTGTACCCGTGGATCACAAGGTTCGTCTAGATCACACTGTAATAATCGAAACAATTTGAATTACACACAAGTATATAACATAATAACAAAATAAAATTAATAATAACGAAGGCATTGGTAGACTTGATGGAGGAGATTTTAAATCCCTTGTATATATGTATTAGTACCATAATCTCCAGATAGCTTTTATTTGGTATATTTTTTCTTTGGTTAACAGATATAATAGTACCTACCATTTTAGCCATTGTCATTTGTTAGTAAACACAGTATAATGTAATATGTATAATCCGTGGGTAAAAATTTATTCTATTATGAGCTCTCTATCATTAAAAATTCTTAAGTCTGTTAACCACCTCAGATATTCGTACATAAAAAGTAAAACACTGATTTAACATATTATCATTAAAACATCTCACTTCGTCCAGGTCAACGCAGTTCGTCCCGTTTCCAGTAAACCCTATTGGACAATTGCCACACTTGAAGAAAGGCGGTTCTTCACATGGCAGGCATTGGACGCCTACAAAGATGAAAAATAATTATATTATAATTTTCATAACTAAGCCAGAATAGATTGGAAAAATCGAGTTAAATATAAAGGGATATTACATTATTACCAACAAAACAAAAATCAACTATATAATAAATTATGAATTCGTCAATTTTTGTAGCTTTTTAAATAGAAAATATTATATAGACTTTAAATTATTATTTCTCGATACCAGAGTAATATATACTTGATAAATGATACACATTATATTAATATACATGTGTTGATAATGTACATGAACCTACCTGGAGAACAAGGAGCCAAGTCACATCCACGTGGACGGCACCTCTGACCGTCGCCGATGAACCCTTCCGGACAGGGACCGCACCTGAAACCTTCCACGGTATCCTGACACCTGACGCCTATAAAAGCATGTCGATGGATTATATATAAAGTATTATTTAATACTGACTGTAAATCAGTGGTGAAAATAGGAGAACTTTTATAAGGGAGGTTAGTGCTTTTTATGTCATTCTTGTGTTTATATTTTATTTTAACAGTACAACACACCAGAATTTTAAAAAGCTTTTCCCAACGTATCTCAAATAAATATTTAATTTCTTCATTAACCAACGGCTATATTAAAAATAATAAAATCCGGTACTTTTACATTATCTAGTCTATCTTTTACCATTAAATTCTGTTATCTCGATGGACTCCTATGTCTATGTGTCTATATCTAACTACTGAATTAGTTTCCGGATGATCTACCGGTTAAATTGGACTAGGCAAACGAAATGAACGAATTGAATCCTGTAAACTTTCATTATGATACTAAAACTACGTATGTAATAAAACTAACTTTTTCAACTATAGTTAAAAAACTATTATGAATAAAACCAACTACATTTATACAGGTTAACATGTTTGCATGTACGACTTTATAAAGTCAATCTTAATACAAGAATAAGCAATAAGCTTCACTTACATCAATAGGTACTAATGATAATAAAATAGGTATAAGTAATAGTCTTATTGAATACCAAATAAAATAAAATGTATGTGGTATAGATTTATAACATACAGTTTTAGATTCTTAGTGGAGCAACGATGAATGTGTATTGATAATTGATATTATAATGATCTATAACTATGTGTATAAATTATGCAAATACGACATAATGATTTACTTCTTTGTGGGTGGTTAGTGGTTACCTAGAAAATTAGATCTATTTAATATTTTTAAGGGTAAAGGTTTAAAATCCCAGTATTTTTCAAAATGACCGGGAAAAAGTAAAAGAAAAAAAATTTAAGAAAAACGGGAAGTTTTATGTATTACCAGTTTTTAACGAAATTGATTTTGTTTTTTTTGCGCATCTCAAAAATGAATAATAATAGATAGGTACTTTTAAAAAATATTATTCGTAGAAAGGTACTTGAAACGTTTAAAATATATTAATATATTTTTGACAGATAATGGAATTTTAAATGCAAGTTTTCGCCAAAAATTAATTCAACCTATATTGTATAATATTCGTTTTATCGTTAACAAACTAACAGTAAAATATATTACTTTAATGGTAATATAAATAAATATATAATAATGTAGGCACTATTAGTTATAAATAGACGCAAGATTGTCTTCTGAATCATTTTTCATAAAATGCAATGATTTATTATTGAATTTTAATTGAACACATATATATATATATATATATTATAATGACTTGCACAATGACGTGGTAAGCTTGATACCTATACTAGAGGTGGTATTCTATACTATAAAGCAGAGATACTTTGAGTAGAACCTATTATCCAGTATTTATTTTTGCAGAGGCCTTTTGAATATTTTTGGGTGAGCTAGACCCCTCATTATTAGCGCTCAAGCATCTACTATCACAGCCTATGATAAATATCTATTGTAAATCTACGCAGTAAATCGTGATTGGAGAAACATGTATTTTATTCATTTTATTCATTTAACAATAAATAAAATAATAAGACTAGTGTTTGTTTTGAGGAGGTGCTTTGCCAGAGAGGATTTAATCCATAATCTCGTCACTTCAAAGATTTCAATCAACCAATAAGACGTTTTATCGGTGAACAGCCTATTATTAATATTATATTACTGTATTATACATGCACGATGCGCATAATTTATAAATACCTGGAGCACATGGTTTCACTGCGCACGTCCGGCCTGGTTTGCACATCTTGCCGTCGCCGACCAGTCCTTGCGGACATCGACCACACCGCGGTCCGTCGGGCGTGTCTCGGCACTCCGCTCCGGGATAACACACCGGCGGGTTACTATTGCAACTAGGTTTCGGCGGCAGGGTCGGCGTGTTACCACCACCTGTCCAATACCGATTATTTAAATAATCGTAATAATAAAGGTATTGTGTGATTTTTATTCGTTTTTCTTTCATGCTAATTTAGATAAATACATATTTTTTTTATAGGAATACCTACACCAGAAACGGCGTAAGTGATGTATTATAGTTTATTGGTATTTTTATGAAGAAAAAAAGCGTTACATCGAGATAAGATTTATTACTTAAACGGTAGTATATTTTAGATTTATTACATTTTCCGAAATGTGTAATAATATTTCTTATTTGAAATATTTACATAGACAACGCTGACACGCTGTATGTAGATTTCATGTTTCGCGCATTCAAAATTTAATCATAGGTTTAAGTTTTAATTTTTACAATAACGGTGTTAACTTAAGTATATAACTTGTTTGTACACAAATAATACAATCTGTGCACTAGTGCTTGAAGTCATGATGTACCTAGTAATTTGGAAACATATTTATTATTTACTGTGTAGTGTGTAAGCCTAAATTTGTTTTTAATAAAAAAGAGATAATGATGAAATAATTAAAACATTATAATATATTATTGTGTATTTTTTAGTTAAGATATGTTTTTATTATTTTTAATAAAAGTTTTAAACTTTATTACTCATGAATCGTATTTTTTTATTTATTCATATAATATATCTAAATGATATTAGCAATATATTTTTATTAGAGAAAGATGAAGGGTTTTGAGTAAGAGTTATAAATAGTTATTTACCTAAACTTGCATTAGAATTTTTTCTAAATATTCACTAAAAAACAAATTGTTCATATATTTAATCAACATAATTAATTATCATTGATAATAATTTTTATCTTGGTTGTTAATTTCTAAAGCTTTAAAAACAAATTTTCGTCGTAATTTTAAGAATAGACAATTATTTATCATTTTTTATGCACAATTTTAAACTGATCTTCAATAAGTTTTCAACTTGTTGTTTATATTAAAAAAAATTATAAATATTTAATAATTATTTCATCATGCTTATGATAATATAGAATATTTATAGGTATTCCCAAAGACCAGCCTTGGACAAAAAATACACATTAAATAATACATACTACTCCACAATTGTATAGGTACAGTACGCTGACCAAGGCTGGACTTGGGTGGTATTTGATCAAAAAAAAAAAAAAGAATACTTTGTAAAAAAATAAAATAAAGAAAATTTTATTTGCGTAAAAACACAACGGTGCAATAGGTTACAAACGGTTACTAAATCTGATTTTTACGTATATTAATGAGAAGTTAGTATAAGTAGTATATAAAAAAAAAATAAAAGTCGTTTTTCAAGTATGTATGCTACTAATTATTAAATTATATAAATCAAATAACTAGAGTCGAAGTCCAGCCCTGGATCACTGTGAGCCTACGTTTTCCTCATACCTGGCCTGCAGAAGTCATCACACTGCTCAAGCAATTGACGGAGTCTATAGATCTCAAGTCGCTATAAAAATATTCAGTTAAATTAATGACTATAAGTTGTTAGTTTAAGTACTCAGGCATTTTTTTAATTCCACTTACTTGGGCTTCAACGTCTTCTCTAAGTTTTTTAACCATCTGCATCAATTCTTGAATAGTTTTTACGAAAAACAAATCTAAAAATACAATAAGATACAATAGGTTTTAATGTTTTATTTAATGTCATATGCTGTGTGTCAGTATATGTAAACTACCTATAACCTATGTATAGTGGTGTTAAAATATAACAACGTTTCTCTACTTACCATCACAGTCATGGTTGATTGGAATATCACCTAAAATTCATAAATATATATGATGAAATACAAAAACAGTATTATAATACGTATTTTAAATTGGTATATATTTTGAAAATTACCTCTTCCAATACTTGGCATTCGAATTCCTATTTCGGTAACTGAAAGTGGTTGTGGTTGGGATTGTATCGCAGGCATTTGTTCCACGTCTTCTGCATCGTCCTCAACATTTGGACATTTTTGGGCTGTTAAAGTAGTTTTCCAATCTGTGTCTGGGAATACTTGAATTGCGAATCTTTTTTCGCGCGTCTACAAGATCATAAAAACAGATATCTATTAAAATTAACTTAAATTAGGAAAAATATTTTTTATAATTAAAATTAAATTAACTAAAAGTTAGACATTACAATCATTGGCGTATTTATGGGAGAATTAAGTGACGCAAGACCTTCCTGAATAATCTAAACTTGATTTTATTTCATTTCGTTTGAATATTTGTATATTTAAATAAAATATATGAAACGTTTTATTTCAAATAAATTACGGGTGGTCTATATACTATGAACCTAATATTTGCTTATAATATCATGTATGTTTATATCTGTTCAGTACAGCTAATATTTTAAATAAACTATAAAACAGTACATTTTGGATAAACTATAAGATCCGCTCAGAATCTTTTTCAAATATCAATATAATATTGTCACATTCGTATTAAAAATAAAAATATACGCTTATACACTACTTTTCCTTTTATTATATATTCGCTTCGCGTGACAAGCTTTTTTAAACTTGAACTTAAAAAAAAATAGAAAGTTACTGCTCTAGTAGGCGTAAAATGTACCTCGTCAATCGTCATTGAGTAGGTCACTACTCACTATAATGGATGTGTATATGTTAAATTACAATTCAATAACATTTCATGGTAAACGAAAAACGATTTTGAGTAAAGACTGTCAGCTTATATTTCTTAGGATAATTTAATCATATATATTTGTATTGCTATTGTAGTAACTTATAACAAATAGGTACTTGTACGTAAGTGTTTTCAATTCCTATTCTTAAATTTCTATAAGTTATAAGATTTATATGAAATCTTATTTTAAAATGTCAATTTTTTTTTTGAATGAGTAAAGAATTTAAAAATTTTAAATGTTTATAAATAGCATAAAAAGTGTCAAGATATTTAAAAAAATGTTTCATGTCTAGAAATTGAGAATACAAATACTTAGTAAAAAAGTTACAAGACTTATTCATTTTTAAAATGCTTTAAAAACAACATCTATTTTTTTAACAATTCCTTTTTGTCAATAATAAGTACCAACTAGATGACATTAGATCTAACTTCCTAGTTTCCTACCACAACTACCCTAAAAGTTGAATATTGGGAGATTTTTCTATTCCTAAAGGTAACATCAGACAAAAAAAATTAAAACACTTAAGAATTTAAATAATTTTTACCTTTAGATCATTAAATAAACTTCAGATATTATATGTATTCAGTATTGTTATATAATAAAACGTAACTAAAATACAAGATGTATTTACTATTTAGTAATTATGACTGATGAGGAACTAGTATATATTTAAAATCGTACCTATTAATTATACGATATTGTTGCATGTCTATTTTCATGTGTAGCTGTGTACCAATATGTCACAAAATATTTATAGCATGATATAAATTATTGTATAACTGAAGGAAATAATATGATCATTATATTACTAAAGGAAAATAGTCACGAAATATGGACATCAACATTCAACGTATCACCATATGTTAGTACGTCTGTACCTACTATCTATTTATGGTTATGAATATATAATTTTTGGTTTGAAATATATATCCTGTGTGACTGTGTTATGTGAATAAAAGCAAGTAAATTCTAAATTAAAATTTGAAATGTTATGCATATTTTGCATTAAATTTCTATACGCATTATGTATGTTATTGTAATTATTATGTGTTATACATGATACGTAATTACACCAACATTTTAATGAAATATTGATATACGTATTCGAGTTTTTTTAAGTACAGTTACCTACACGACATAGGACTATATAAGTTTTAAATTTTATCTGTCAATATAAATAAAAAGCACAACCATATTATACTTTATGTTTTGTTTTACTTTACTTGGCTTAAGACACCATGAATTTAGATTCAAATTTGTTAAATAAAAAAAAAAAGTTAATCCTTTTATTATTTCAATAAGTATTTAGGTGTTAACGCGTGAGTAAATATTTAAATGTTTGTTTACTGTACGTTAATTTGATTTTTATATTATTTTTAGATTATTTAAAATAATACGACTATTTTAATGGTTTATGATTAAAATAATCATTTTTTAGTGTATACGAATGCAACTTGTTAATGGATATTAATGTATAAACTGTACAGTTTTTAGTTTTATTTTTAATATATAAGCTTGATAATTACTCACCATTTGTAAATGAGGATCTCTCATGTCGAAATATACTTCTCGAAGAGTTTTAATCGTTTGCAGTGTACCGAAGTGTTCGCAGTTGACGTACAATGTCATGGTAGCTCCTGGTTTCCTCTGATCCACGGCCAACACAAGGGTCTTTGATGACATATTGCTACTCAAAGATTTTACATTGTAGAATTCAGTTTGTGTATTTCCATTGCTCTTGGTTGATATTATTACTAAAAAATGTGTATAATATATTATATTTTATTTGAATAAAAAAAATTGCTTATGGATTTTTAAAAAATGTCTATACGTCTAGTTATAAATTGTAAAATAAGAAATTTTATTAACTTTATTGGTTTTTATTAGCGAGCGGATCAAAAAAAATTAATTAATTTCTAAAACACATGTTTTTGATTTTTCGTATCTAAAATACAATTTTATTATTATCTTTATAATAATATAAATCAGTGTATACATCATATTATTATTGTTAAAATATTTTTAACTACCTAATAAATTGAGTTAAACGTATAAACAGTTTTGAAATTAAAAAAAAAAATAGAGCAGTTATCGTCCCACTACTCAAACTGGTATAATTTTGAATACATTAAATATTATACTAACATTCAATTTATATGCATCTCATAATTATATACTGCCAGTAGTCAGTACGATGTATTACTTTATATGTTATTCAAATTTCACTATAATCCGAGTTATTTACGGTCTAGACAATGGGCTTCTCCGGAAACCATGTGTATTGGTATTTTTTCCTCACTTCACTCACGTACCTAGAGATTTTTTTACGTCTCTTGTTCGTCAAGAACTTAAATAGGCTAGTATAATGCGCGAGATGTCGTGGGATTGTCCGGTGGTTTATCCTTTTAAGGACGTATGTCTAACTGGATCTTCGGAGGAATTTGCCGATCACTGTTTCTTTTTTTTTATCCTTTTCCTTAGCTTTGCCACTCATTTTTTTTTTTATTGATAGTATAATATACCAATATACCATATTATCTATAATACATATTGTATCAAAAGAGTAATAGAATATGCTATAACAATTCGTCATTCACATTTTTACCAATAATCTACAATTATAAAATTATTTAATACACATTTCAAAGTTTATTATTTAGATAAATTTAAATTATAATTTTAAAATAGAAAATTATTATTAAATATTAATTTTTTATGTAATATTATTTAGGTTCATTGAAGGATAGTAAATTTGTCATATTTTAATCATATGCTTGGGAGCTTATTGATAATGGTGTATACTAATAAAAATAAAACAATAATTTATCCAAAAGTTGTGAAAGCCATATGATGAAAAAATTTATTTTGGAAAGTAATTTAAATACATCAATACATCATGTATTGTATCTTATATTTTGTCTTATAACTTTATATTTATAACTTAAAATTGTATTATATAATATGTATAAGCACTAGATATAACAAGTTATATATAGGTATAGTTACTTCCGAGTTCCGGGGCTATTTCAATAAAAATAAATGCTATATTTCTAAAACCTATATACCCAATAACCATACATAAAAAGAATATATATCAGTTCCTATTATGGTAAGAACCATTTATTATTAAACAAGTCACTAAAGAAATGCGGTCCTCGTAAAAAAAATATATATAAAAATACTAAATAGGCCAGGATACATTTTTGGAACTAACGGTTTATCAACCCATAAAATAAAATTAAACAAGGTGATTAATGTTTTTTTAAGAGAATTAATTCATAGAATTTAAATTGTTTGTCGTACGTTTATTAGCTATTGTACAAACAACAAACTAAATCAAAACAATCAAAACTTCTGACAACTGCGAGATTATTGTTTGATATTAAAGTAATAAAGATAAAAAATTAAAAAATTAAAAAATATAATAGTTACATATAAAAAAAAACCAACATGTTAATAACCGTAATCAAAAATGAAACAACTTTTATTACATAACTTATTTCACTAGAAAATAGAAGTTTATGAAATTGTTTAAATTTTTATTCACATATAGGTAATAAAGCTACCTATATTTCTGTTTACATTATAGACGGCGTTGTCTATTCATCCGTATAAAACTGTTGCATTATATTAAACATGATAATTATATACGGGCATAATATGAAACTCGAGTAACTCAATACAAGTGTCCAGTAGGCACAGAGCACATCATATCGGTTCTACACAAAATACTGTGCATAATAATATCATATTCGATTTACCTACCTACCTAATAGTAATTTAAAAACTGTGGAACAAAAAATTGCGGTAATCTCATGAAAAGTATTCTGCAAATACGATGTTATTGGTTTACACATGAGATAATAATATTTATATGAAATATTTTTTAGTTCACTGAGTATCGGATTCAATACGACAAGCCAATATGCACACGGAGTAGGTATATACTCATTACTCATATAAGACTTACGCATCAAGTATAATATACCATCAACGGCGGCAGTGGTTTTAGGATAAAGATTTATAACGTCGGTTTTTTCTTCTGTTACTTTACATAAACAATATCAAATAACATAATATATCTCTTCTATACATACCTTGTCCTTCGAACCTATCGATCTTTAACACGAACTGATAGGAACCGGGAAATTCGATGGTGGCAACGGTTTCGGGTTTGCGGTGCTTCCGTCCGTTCGGCGGTCCTTCGTCTTTGACCACTATTGTAAACCTATCGCTAGTCACTGCTTCTTCGAAGGCTTTCGAGGCGTCTACAGAAACATATTATACAGATATTATACAGATTAATCATGCGTGTACTTTTGTTTCTCTAATCATAAATTTATTACACATTATGCATTGTACGTGTTTGACAAAATCTTCGATTTTAATTTCAAAATGTAATATAACCATTAGGGTAACACATTGTGTCAACAAATAATGAAAAGTAAATTGAATTACGAACATAAATGTTCATTATTGGAATAAAATAATTTATCTAGTTCAAATATTCGTGTGAGTGTGTATGTCTTCACGCATTAGTTTGTCCCACACGCGTCCCGGACACATGGCGCGTGTTGGTGTATTAAATCAGTCATCAAACGCGTCAGTTAAATAGCTTTAGCGTAAATAATTATTGTCATTTACAACGGCCCGTGTGGTTATTGTGTACACGATAGATTTGCCAAGAGTTCTAGTTAAAGACCCAACACACCATCACGACGCTCATAAATTTTAGTCATGTGTACTAAAAATAAATCATGCGTTCTTAGTAAACGTCCATCAAAGTATAAGTAAGTATATTACAGTTAGCCAGTTAGGTAAACGTACCTACGTAAATAGTTATTTTACGCTGAATTAGCAGAATATTGTGTTTAAACGGCTCATGTTAACATTTAAATGTCTTTTAAAAGTGAAAGTGGCTTAGACATACCTAGTTGAAATAAGAATATGTAATTTTTTGATCTGCATCTAAAATTTATTCCCATCCTACGTAATATTATATATAAATATATATTACAATAAAATGTAACTTTTCAATATTACCAACCATTTTTTAATAAGTTTTTATTCAAGACAATGGGTACATTAATTTATATATTTTATATATTTTTATTAATTGTTTAAAAAATATTTATTACAATAAAAATTGCGATCTGTTAAGAAACATTTATAGAAAATTGTTTAGTGATCACGTTGTTAAATAATAAATATTCTTTCCATAAATTTTAAATGCAAGTTGCATTATGATTCATCATTTTCTCAAGAAAAATCATAGAAACTCAGGTCTCAGCTAAGTTTTGTAATAAATGTAAATACAATTAAATAGTGGTGTAGTATTTTATAGCTGGATAAAAGTCAAACATAAAACTCGTTTCTACGCCTTTAATGTCATTCAAAATTAAGCTATTAATGTATCTACACAAATTGTAAACAATTTTATTATCTTCCATATTCAGTAATTCATGTAAAGACCACATTCGAATTTAAAAAGTAGGCACCTACAGATCGTAATATATTATACAATAAACAAGATTTTCTAATTATTTTTTTATGTCGAAGGCTGGTTTTAATATTATTATTTTATGTTATATTTTATTCGAGTTGTCTTTAAATTTTATTTTTGTAATGTTATTATTTTTATATAGATAACAAATTATTATATTTGTTTATATTAAATTACCCATAACTATAAATAAAATAAATGTTAAATATTATTATTAAAATAAAATCGATTCCGATCCAAATAAAATTAAAAGTTTTACATTTTTTCAGAATGACTAAATAAAAAACATATAATAGGTACTACAAATTAATTATTTTAGAATACCTATCTAATAAATTAGTACTTCGTATAAGTTATAATTTTATTGCAGGAGTTATTAATTATTATAATATTATTAACCACTGTTAGATTTTGCCAGAGTATAAAATTATACTTTTTATAGATGTGCAATTATAAATTTATAATTTAAAAGATAAATAATTACCATAGCAAATTCACAAATCGCAATAGTAAGAATATAGAAATAGTTTTTGAATGAATAATATTTATTTTTTAGCATATATACTCCATGAATATTATAGAACTCTATAAATCAAATTTAAATTACATATACCAATCTTCTATTTGATATTAGTCGAAAGTTGTTTTTTTTCATATAGGTACATTCGTGTTTGCATAATAATTTATTATACGAGTATTTATATCTATAATTAGAAGTTTAGATCTGCTTGTCATCCTTGTCATATTAATTATATCTTACTCCAGGGTACACAATGTAAGGTAGGTATATATTATTGAATTTGTCTGTATATGTTTTACATACATAGAGGTATATTCGTATAATGTATAATATACAATCAAATTGAAATAAATCATAAATATATTTACGTTTGGTTTAACTATAATAGATATTAATATACAGAGTGATTCTTTTATCGAACAACATTCATTAACTAAAGATTTATTAATGTTTTTGACAATATTATTTTTACATAATTTTCAATCGAAGTAAAACATTTTTTTTTTAAATAATACATTTTTTCGTCGTTATTTTCTAAGTTATTACTTTTTTAAATAACAACATGTTAATATGCATTTTTATTTTTATATCCAAAAGCAAAATATTTTTCTGAGTTTTTCGATAAATAAAAATCGAAATTTAGACAATTAGTTTATGAGTTAGTAAGGGGAAATCCTCAAAATGTTGGTGTACTATTCCGAAAAATATTCTGCTTTAGAATATGAAATTAAAATAAATTATAATGATAAAAAATATAATATATATTTTTTAAATGTTGTTTTATTTTGACTAGAAATTATGTTAGAAGAATATTTTCAAAAACGTTAATATATTAAAATAATGAGTGTTCCTTAAAAGAATCACTCAGTTATATAATATTATTAGGTATTTCTTATACATTCATACAACTAAAGATAGATACAGTCAATTATGATTTGGTAGATTAAATTTATAACATTTTGTAAGAATTTATTGATTTACGAAGTTATGAATAAACTTACGGTCATCCTCTATATACCCTAAATTTAACTGTTTAAGTCTCAAAATAATTTGTATATATAATGTCTATTAAAATTTGTAATATTTTCATTTACAATTACTATTATATAATCTGAAATATACATTACATAAAATTATACATGTAATAAAGAACATTTTCATTGTATAATTCTTAACAAGATGTTTTTCGAATTTAAATTAAATTAATAATAAACGGATATGTGTTAAATTGTCAAGAATTATTTAAAATTTGATACGGTAAGGTAAGCGTTTATTATATAAAAATCTTTTGACTATAAAAAACAAATTCCCATAAATAACGTTTGTATAGAAAACGAACTTCA
The DNA here is from genome assembly GCA_020882235.1 of Schizaphis graminum. Classification (NCBI taxonomy): domain Eukaryota; kingdom Metazoa; phylum Arthropoda; class Insecta; order Hemiptera; family Aphididae; genus Schizaphis; species Schizaphis graminum. Next base: position 56,442,694 of record CM037032.1, read on the forward strand.
AAACTTTTTACATTTTTTCTATCGAATCTTATGGTTAATGATCAATTAATTTGTGTCATATACCTACAAACTTTATAGTTCATTACTAAGATATATATATTAAGAAGATTCTTGTGCAGAATATTTAGTCGTGAATATTTTTAAACATATAAAACTTACTATATAATAAAACATGACTACTTGATGTCATAGTTAATTTGTAATATTTAGTTATAATAATTAATAATTTAAATTGACTAAAAATTCTATATAAAAGACATTTTAATATAAAATTTATTTATACACGCAAGTTAATTGACCACCGTCCACCTATAACTTAAAAGAAGTCATTTACTATTATAGCTTATTGTTACTTGTGTAAAATACGTACAGCAGTATAGTTGTGTCGAGAATATATTATTTTCGTATGGGGATTATTACTTTTGAATATAATTTATCAACTTTATTAGAATAGTTACCTATAGTAACAATAATAAGAAAGTTTCCATTTTTGAAAGAGGAGAGCTGGATTTTATATCAAAATGTCCAAGAATTTACACTTTTTGAATATTTCTGAGAACTGAGTATGCTATACGAATACTGTAAATATAGACTTTCAGTACGACCATTATACATTTATACCTGTATTATCTACATAAATTAATATTGTAAAAAAAACATTATAGTAAGTTAACTATTGTTTTTTTAGGCACCAATACATTACTTTGAGTAATTATATTATATTGAATGAGCACAAAAACGTAAAATTAGTATAAATAATACGAAGAGTTAAAAATTGCAGTTTTACTCGTAGTAAATCATGAAAGTAAAAAACATAGTGCAGTAGATTTTCAGGTCCCTGTTAAGGTTCTTTACAGTCCGCCCTTTATAATTTTACGCCATCACCGCAAATTAAATTCAATATAAATATACGTCATAATGCATACTACAAATATTATATAGTATAAACCTATATATATAGTACAGAAATCATATTTTCAATTATATGCCATATGTTTTTAAATAATTATTTTACCTATATATTAATATTATTTTTTTAGCAACATTTTTTTTTTGAAGGCGGGGGGGGGGCGATTGCACATTGTACCAATTTGCAATAAACGTGTATGCGGTCATTTATGTTTAAGCATAATGTATGTATATATATAGGTACTTCGCATATCTCTATGTACGTACCATTGTCGACGGTAGCAGCGTCGGTGCGGGCGTTGAACACCAACAACGCGCAGGCAGCAAGAGCGACGAAAATCGTCGTTGCTCTCATTTCGCGGTGGTCGTGATGACGGGGTCTCGGGTCCTGGGAGCTTGGTGGTCCGCGAATCGTTGTCACCGTGATCGCCGCCGCCGATGTACAGCCGGTGCAGCGCGCGTGAAACTGTACGACGCCGTACGCGGCTCGCGTGGCTCGTTTGCGACCTCCTACTCACAAACCGGTCGACGGCGTCCGTCCGTGCAGAGCGCGACGCATCACACGCACACGCGAGTGCGACCGTTCAACACTATATTATACAATAGTAATATAATAATATAATAATAAAAAAAATAATAATCATCATTATAATAACGATACGATACCGGCCAATATAGTAATAACACTACCAGCCTCGCGCGCAGAACAGACGCCTACGCGCGAAACGTATAGCCGCACACGTCATGAGCGCGCAGATGGTCGCACCCTATTATAATATTGTAACGTTTGGAAATGCGCGCGTGATGTCGGGCTATATATTGTCGTTTATTCATATAGGTATTCATTTATTTTTTACATTAATATACATTTCATTTGTCCAAGGACGAGATTTCCGCTCTTCGGCGCTATCCTCTTCGTCGATCCCCGTAGCGGTTAACTCTATATTGTATATACACGATGATATTATATCATATTATACTCCAGCTGCTGCACCGACCGCCATTGCGGCACGCGTGTACGGCTCTCGTCTCTGTTTAACGTCTGTAACGGCGACGGACCATCGATATCCCAACTTTATATGCGAGCGTAACGTAAACATCCGACTTGGACGGCCGGTCGGGTTCTGATTTCTGGTCGGTCGTATACCATATTGCTGCATATGGATAACGCATTCGAATCTTCGCCACTGAATGCCAAACACGTGTGCCGACTGCGAGACACACTTGATAATCTTGGACGATGGGTAATGGTCAGACTGCGCAGTCAGAAAGTATAAGTTATTAACCTCTATATATGGCTCTATGTATAGTCTGTACGGTCAACTGCGATGATAATACTACATGTATATATATAGTTAATATACGATGAACATATGGTACCAATTTCAGGTGCCGTTGTTAAAAGTCTTACATATATTATATAATATATATATAAATATATATATATATATATATATGTATATTGTACGCACCCGCAATTGGATTTTGGCCACTTTTGTAGTATGTTGTTATTAATTTATTATGCTTTTAATATTGTCCAAAATTGATCTTGAAATGACTATGTAAAAAATCGTGACCACTTATTTTTAATATTTTTAAATTTTGTGTTAAATTTTCAAGGTTTTTTACTGAGCTCAAACATTTTTATCAACACTAAAAAATATATATTATATTTAATATTTTAAAATACAAAAAACCTAATTAAAAAAATTAGTTCAAATTTTTAAAAACTTTCATTGTTTACATTAAATAATAATTTAATTAGTTGTGGAATGTATTAACTTTCTGCAATTAATATATTATATAAGTTACAAGTAGGAAATAGCAAAATAGAAAAAATCATAAAATGCGAAATAATTAAGAATTACACGTTTGAATTTTCAATATCATCAAAAAATAACACATTGACGATAAAACTTCAATCGCTCATAAAAAATTTACTCGTTTGTGCTAAACTTATTTTTCTAAAAAACAATAAAAACTTACGAGATGTTAAAATTACAAATTTTATATATTTTTAACATAAAAATAATTTACATATTAATTAAATACAAAAAGTGTTTTGATAACATATTTTTTTTATTCGACCTAAGTATATTTTAAGTGTAGTAAAAATGCTAAATATTCAACTTTTCAAATAGTTTTTAGTAGCAAATTAAATTAAACGTAATTAGTACTTTGATGTTAAAGTTAAAAAGGTGGGCAAGTGGATATCGCTCTGCTCGCTTTAATATAAGATTTATATACATTATTGTAAAATCAAAACATTCCTCATTTCGTTCATAATCTAAAAAAAAATATTTAGATCTAATACAGATAGAAAAAATCTGTCATTTTTACACAAAATCAATATTTGATAAAATCGTTTATGCATTTTTGGTTTCCATAAGAGAAAAAAATAACTGTTGGGACATGACATTTTCAACAAATATTCATAAAGGCATTTAATATTTTAGTATATTGTGTTTTTTTTAAATATTTTGATTTTTTTTTTTAGTATTTACTCGTATGAATATTTGAAATGTTTTACTTTTTATTTTGTTTGATCTAAAGATGGGCTCGGAATAGGCAAATTGCATTTTTTACCTAAATTAAGTGGTCGAATTGCACTTAGGTTAAAAAAAAAGTAGGTAATGGTCGAACTGCACTCGAATAACAAATAGGTATAATGAATAATGATCGAACTGCAATCGGGTTTAAAACAGATGTTCAAAAAATAATGTTAATTTAAAATTTGTACAACATTAGTTTCCCTTTTGCTTAAAATACAATCATTAGTATACTAATTATTATTTTTTATAATTTTTAATTTTATATAATTGAATGTATATTACAATATGTATATATTATTTAATGAAATTATTTTTTGTATAAATTATAAGAAAGTGTTTTATATAATATTATACATTATATTATATAAAACTGCACTGCTTGTTGAACCCGAGTGAAATTGAACTAAAATGAATGCAATTCGACCTTACCTGATGGGCCAGAACTGGTTCTTCAGTTCCATTGATACTTTAACAATCGAAGGAACCGATAATTGTTGGTTCTAACATGATTATTTATCGGTATCGGTTCTTTTTACTTAAAAAAAGCCAATTAGGAATCCAGATACTAACATAGTAACATATTCCATCATTGAGGAAGGAATTGTGACTTTCCTAGACTTCAAAAATTATCATTTAAGTATCTTTGTACTCCACTAGGAATTTTTTTCTGAAAGGCTTTTTTCAACATCTGGGTTGATTTTTAATAAGAAAAGAAAATGACTAAACTCAAACAAATTGAGATTATTGATTTTCTTAAACAAAAAACTGGGTGAATTATCAATATTATATACATTGATAATTTATTATTTAATATAAAATATAAATAAAAATACTAAAAATTATTTTTTTATAACTATTACTTATATTTTAGAATAAAATTCTTTATAAATGCATTATTCTTATTTAAAATAATATTTGAAAAAAGAATCGGTATTGGAACCAGTATTAATAACCAACGTTAAAATTTTGAAACCAGGCAAGAACTGGAATCAATGATTTTTTAAGAACCGACCTATCACTAAAAGTATTATAATAAAACTTTTAACTGTTGAGTAAAATATATGCACGATTTTTTTTTTTATTCAAACTGAATAAGGACCTTCTTATTTTTTAAATAATTTATATTTGTATAAAAATAGATTTAAAGAAATTGGTTGGATATTAGTGTAATGACTAATGAGTTTCATACTAAATAATACTCGTAATATTTATTATTACATGCAGAATAATAACACCTGAGTATTGTTCAAATAGGCAACTCATTATACAATTCGAGGCATCCAATTGAGTTTGAAATTTATTACGATTAATTGATATACTTAATGAAATTGGTAAAATTAAAAAATACAAATCAATACATTATAATATAACATTAAATTAAATAAATCATAAATTTAATATTTACAAAAATCTAAGGATTACATGAATAAGTAATGATGATAAATAAAATAAGTAATGATTAAATTTTAAAATAGAAAATTTATAAATATATCATAAGAAGTAAAAAAATCAAAAGCATTAATGGAAATATTAATAATACAGGAACTTTCCCTGATACACCGGTACTACTCAGGTGTTCATTATTTTTAGTTATTAAATAGTGCATTACTCCATCATTCATGTTTACGCTGTTTCTGCTTTTCAATAATTCGGATTTTTGTTTTTGCTAAAAAAAAAAAAAAAAAATTTTATGTGACAAATATATTTTATAATATGTGCTTAATTGTATTAATCTAACTAATTTTATTTTATTTTATTTGCAATTGTAGCTTGAATTATAGTTAGTAACACTAGTATAAAATAAGAAGAACACTTCGCTAAATTTTGTTTTATTAAATTGAAATAGTATGCTGTATCATACTTTATGGCTGATGTTTTATAATTATTATTCATTAATAAATGGTTATAGATTAGTAATATTTGAAAAAATATTAAACCAAAGTAACTAAAAGTATACGGTTTTGTAAAGTATAATATCAAATTATATGTTATAAACATAAAAAACGTTACACCCTTATAAGAATTCATTTAGATAAATTTAAATAAAATATTATATATTTTGAAATATTTTTAAAATTGTTTTCCTTGAATTAAATCCTAAATATTATTTGATAGTTTAAAGTTTAAATTATACCTTTTTCGTAAGTACTTGATCTTCCTCTTCAGAAAGTGAACATTTTTCATATTTTATATTATTGATCTGAAATTAAATCATTTATATACATTAATAAACATTATACAGTATAAGTATATCTATGATTTCTATTCTACCATATAAATTTAAAACTAGTTATTAATAAAATATTAACAATAATAACACTAATATACTATAACAGTAAAACAATGTCAATTTTCTCAAACACTATAAATACTCCTACACTCTTCCCCTACAAATGACTCAGTATTTAATAAAAAATATCTAATAATCATAATTCGTAAATTGTTTGTTGACATTGAACACACGCTTTTATTAAATGCTATAATTACATTTTATTCTACTAATATTATACAAAAGGTCTAAAAACTATTTACTGATTATTTTATTTACAACGTTTATGCCCGTATGCATAGTCCACTGCTTAAGGGTTACCTAAAACTGCTTAGGTGTTACCTAGCTACGGGGCATGTAGCCAATACTTAGCGAGCCCGTAAATTTGAATTGCATAGTCAAAATTTAAGTAACCCGTAGTTAGGTAATACTTAAATAAGTAATCCTTAAAATTACGTTTTTATTCCATGATATTTTATGTTATCAGTGGTTCATTTTTATATTCGTTGGAATATTCATTTTTAAATTCCAATTTGTCAATAAAATTTGTTAATAAACGGCAAACGCACACATAACTTTAGTTCAAAATGAAAAGTGTTAAAAGAGAAAGAGGGCCAAACTGGGATACACAGGAAAAAGAAATATTTTTCCACTGTGTATCCAAAGTGAAACATGTTATAGAAGATCCAAAAAAAGATTTTAATTCGAACCAAAAAAAAACACGAAGCTTGGGAAAAAGTGACAAATTATTTCAATTCTACAGGGTTTTGTTGATCCCTGATGTACTTTTTAGGTGCATTATCTTCATCAGCAAACTGAGCAAAATCAAGTAGTTTGAATATATCATCCATAACTATACTTTAGATAGGACAATTTAATAAAAACAAAAACATAAATCGATGCACATGGTAGAACGATAATTTTGTGAACAATTTTAACAAATTGATAACATTATTTTAGATTCTGAACGGAGTGATGAATGTATTGATTTTACAATGATGTGTGTTTTTTTTTTTTTTGTGTCTGTGTACAGCATAACTATTTGAAATAATGCTTCAATTTCAAACTTTGGGGGTGGTTACCGATGGAAAAGTGGATATCCTTGGTGCATTATAGAGGTAAAAAGTAAACATTTTCCAACAGTTTTCAAAAAAATCGAACTTTTTATTTTGCTATAACTCAAAAACTAATCGATGTAAATACTTGAAATTTTCACAAATTGTTTATATTAGCGTTCTCCATATACAGTTAAATTTTCAAAGAATTTTGACTTATTTTGAGCTATTTATAAACAATTGAAATTTTTAATTTTTTTTAATTTTTTTTTAAAAAAAACGATAAAAATTTTTTGGCCGACCAGTAAATTTTGAAAATTTAATACAAGGTTTCTTATAAGTTTTTCTTAAAGTGATAAAAAAAATCCGAAATCGTTAGTCACAATTTTTTTTTATAAGTGCTTAAAGTTCGAATTTATACGAAATATGTCAAAATTGCGAAAATTGGCAAGTAATTTTGTGGTTGAAAAATCGTAAAAATTTTTTCTTTTATAACTAAGATTTGAAAATTTGGTACAAGTATCTCCATAAATTTTTCTTCAACTATCTGCAAAATAACTCTACCTGACTAAGACGGAAAAATTTTATGAGTGATTGAAATTTAAATTTTTACAAAACCGCATTAAATAACGGTTTAGCGTTAGCCTCAAACGGTTTTTGATATTTGTTGTTATTCAAATAGTATAAGTCGTACATACTTGAAAATTTTACCAGTTATTTAGATTGCCATTTTATTTACGTGATTTGATTTTAAAAATATTTTGACTTTTTTTGAGCTATTTATAGGCGTTTGAAATAATCAATTTTTTTTTATTTTTTTTTATAAATGTTGATAAAAAAAATTTAACTGGGACAAATTACTTGAAAATTTAATTGAAGGGTCCACATAACTTGTTCTAACTCTCATTCAAAAATTATAAAAACACATATGCGCAATTTTTTTTTATTAGCATTTGAAGTTCAAATATTGACACAAATTCGTCAAAATCATGAATATTTTTCACTATTTGGTAGTAAAAAATTTATCAATATTTTACTGTCAATAGCTAAGAATTGAAAATTTAATACTATGCTGTCCATAAGTTAAGCTTAGAATAATTATGAAAAAAGTTTGAGGATTATTCAATTTAAAAAAATTTACGAGTGTTTAAAGTTTTAATTTTAATTTGAAATCAAAAATACACGTGTAAAATTACGTTTTACTAATAAATAATTTCCGATTTTTATTATTTTTAAAAAATTATCAAACGTAAGATCTTGAAGCTTTTACTTAAATGTTTGAATTTGTGAATTTTTTTCAAAATAGAATATACGACAATATTTAAATATAATATATCCTAGAATGACAAATCATCTCCGTTCAGAATCGTTTTTCGTATACAATGATACCTATCATTGCATTCAAATTTAACCTACCCTAGTCCGAGGTCCACCCCACCCCTAATGTACAGCAGAGCAATACTCACTTACCCGCTTTTTTATTTTGAAATGATTAAAAAAAAATAATAGTTTACGGGCTCGTTAAGGGTGGTCTATCCACCACTTAACTTTAAGGAAACCTTAAGTGACAGCTATCCCGTAAGTATGACTGTGCAAGGCAATTTTAAGGGACTGTGCTTAGGTGACACTTAAATTCATTTTAAGTAACACTTAAATGACTGTGCATACGGGTATTACTGTTTTAAATGTTTTAATTAGTGTGAAATACGTACCTACACATATATTCATGATAAGATATTTGTTTAAATCATAACAGCTAATAAGTAATAACTAATAATATTATCAGTTTAATATGTTAAATACTTAAGAGGTTAGAGGACTCTATATCCACACGTGTAAATGTGTTAGTGTAATATTGTGTTACTATTGTAAGTTACTTCATTTTACAAAATAACATGTAGAAATGTACAAAGGAAAATTTATGTTTAGAACCAATTTTTTATTTTTTTATTTAATATTAAACTGATTTGAATTATTATCAATCTTAAAAATCGTTTGTCAATTTATTATATGTGCTTATACTTAGGTTGGTTTTTATGATAATTTTGCTTTTAACTGAGTACCTATATGAACATTTTTAAATTGTAATTTTTTGCATAGGTACGTTTAATTATCGATAATTTAAATAATGTAAAACCCTAACGCGTTTCTTTAAATATGGATAATTTTTTTACATTTAAGTTTGATGATATATTAATTTACTAATAATTAAGCTAATAACACAAAGTTTGTTCTTCTGAACGCAAATTGTCTATGTTGTATATACTTTTGTAAGACAGATACAACTCATAATTTATGTCATAATCTTAAAATAAAATTTAAAGTTTAACAGTTTATTATTTGTTTAAAAAAAATTCAAATCATATAATATATTTTAAATAGTAAAATAATTAGTTTGAATAGGTAATAAATCATTAAATAAAGTTATCGATTTAAAAGTAGATTTTTTAAAAAGAATAACATTTTTTTTTTGCGATATATATAGGCATATAGCTATTATTATATTTATTAATGACTTACCATAATTTATTTTTCTGTTTTATTAGTTGACTATTGCCATCATATATTTAGACACATTATTTAAAAGACATATATATTATATTTGTAGTCAAATTATCATTATGTATTGACTTATTTATCATAAAAAAATATTTTACAAAACAATTGATCATTCCACCAACCTTGCTGTTCAATAGAATAACATGTACTAATGGCAAGATACAATGGTCAATAATATTTACCTATCTAACTATAAGTATATAATATATGTCTAAAATCTATAAATAATATTAGTGTTGAATAATTTACTGGTTTTCGACCTTTGAACAATTAGGTGTATACTGTATTACATAAATAATGAGATCATATAACTTTATATATTTCTTATCTTTAAATAATATTTATAAATAAGAAATAAATTTAGGTTTACTCTAATACCTGTCAGAGATATCTTAATATTTGATAACTTTGGATTGGCAATTTTGATTTATAACATTGGTTTTAAAATATAAAAAAATATACTAATATAAATCTACAAATAAATGATTGCTGTGATGTTTTTTGTACATACATAATATTATTATATAATAATAATAATTTTAATTTTAAGTACCATAGGTATATACTTTAGTTGTCAGTTTTACATATAGTCATCAAATAATGTAAATCTACTATTGTTGGTGTACTTACATAATATTTACTGGATCTTAAGATTGATTTTCATTAGTCCAAATGTTGTCTGTATTCTTTTGTTTTTAAAAATAATACATAGAAATGCTTTTTTATTAATGAATTATGGTTATATTACTTAATAAAAGACACATACGACATACAAATAACACTATTTGAGATTACTTACACAGTTACACTAACAATATATTGTGTATAATACTGTAGTTATAGATTCTTATATAGTTATATAGTCATATAAAGTTTGTTGAAACTATAACGATACAGAGGTTTTATTTAATGTTAGTATCTTTGAAATCGTGTTAAAGATAACATTGATTATCACATACAAACGTCAGAAATGTGTTTTTAATTCTATTAAATGTATTAATCTATTATTTATAGGCATTCTATGTCCTTTCTTAGTTGCAAGTTTGTGCTGCTTTGTCTATTTGTCTATAATTTAACTTGTAAACAACCTTGTCATTCCGTTGCATTTAATAAACTTTTTGTTTAGTTGCCTAATTACTTTTGTATAACATTATTAATACACTAATTAATACTTGTAGATAGGTTAATGGGTATAAAATATAAGGTGGTGTGATGTTCATTATATTATTATGGGCATTTGATAATTGTATAATTGAAACTAATTATTATAAATAATATAGATTGTAATGAAATCTTAATCCATACTAATTAATAAACAAAAAATAATGATAACTATAAATTATGATTAATTTTACACGCTAACCAGACAAAATTATATTCTATATATTGGCTATTATCGTTGTTAAATGCATTTATAAATATAAGTATTCTATACTAATCAATAAATCAACGAAAGTTTCTTCTAAAAATGTTCAAACTTGAACTTTTGAATATTAAAAATAATAAATATACCTATTACCTATATATATTGTATAAAAATACAATAATTTTTAACTATTTTTGTACTTCAACCTTATTAATATAGTTCTCGATGTATATTGTGGAGGGAAGGGATCTCAAGGCTTCACTCCTCCCCCACTGAATGAAATTGGGTAAATTTGTAGACCATATAAACAGTAATCGTGGAGTGAGAGCCACTTTAATTTGGATAATGCTAGTCCCCCCAAAAAAATTATCTATACATATTATTTATGTTCTAACGGTAATTTTTTGCAGAAAGTATAGGGAATTTTATCGGGAATCAATTCAGATACAGCTGTAAAATTTATCAGTTAGACTATATAGTTATTATTGATATCATTAAAGTAGATATTTGATGTAAATAATGATATTCGATACTTATTATGTACTAAAATTATTCGTCGAAAATTGTAGGAACTAAAAAGGCAAATTACCTACTAATTGACAAAGATAATTGTAAAAATGGGTTCATACCCACTTTGCCGAATCCCAATTCGCCGACAACTCAGTTTGCCGACAAATATACCAGTTTTAAAATATTTCTAAAATATTCCCATTTCGCCGACAGTTTAGTTTGTCTTGGTTCACCGACAAATTATTAATAAAATTTCAATTTTTCCGATTCGCTGACAGTGGATGATACATTTAAATTCACCCTCAAATTATTTATGCAAATATATACATTACACTGTTTTGTAATGGGTGTTATAGTGCCAATGGTTATGGACTTATAGTATGTTATATTATTTCAAAAATTAATATACATATATATTAACATATTATATAAATATATACTTATATTCATATTTTTATACATTATAATATATTAAATTCATATATTTATTTATATTTAGTTTTATGCTCTTTTACCGAATAAAAGCAATAATACTTATAAGAGAATGTTCAATATAATTAAAGAAGCTGCCTTGAGAAATGATTTTGATTTTAAACTAAAAACATTTCAAATCGATTTTAAAATAGGAATGATTGTTGCCAAAAAAGATTTATTTGGATATTGCACAGAAATAAAAGGATACCTTTTTCATTTTGGAAAATCTATATGACGTTAAGTACAAACATTTGGATTAGTGCACGATTATTATACAATGATGAAGTAAAAATACTGTTCGAAGAATATGTGCCGTAGCTCTATGTATAATAATATATCATAATCTACTTTTATTTTTATATAATATATATACTGACAATGTATTAATAACCATTTATACATGACAAATTTATATTTACTTTTATTTTTTAATAAGTTGGAAAATTGGGAACATGTAAAAAAATAGTCAGCGAACTGGGATGTCGGCGAAGTGGGGTGTCGGCGAATTGGGATTCGGCAAATTGGGTTTTGGCGACATGGGAAGTCACGGTAAAAATGTATGAAAAAATAATAATTATCCAAATAATTATTCGAAATAAAAAATAAATAACATGTTTTCTTTAAAATTTGTATTGTGGGTCGTAACTCCTATATAGTTTTATAGTATATAATTATTAATTAGTATATATATTATATACTTACATATATATAGTATGTATTATAGTTAAGTGTTGATTAACGATATTCTATGAAATAACTCGTTTATAAATTAATGAAACAGCTAGTAGGTAATCTATGGTTAAGTATAAAATTTATAATTTAATCAGTTATTTTATACAATAATATAATTCATTACGTTAATGTGTTAATTCAATTGTACATATTGTTACTTTACTGTTCGTCAGTACAACTTTAATATTATAGATAAGACTGACATCATCGCTCGTCATAAATTATTATATTATATTATACTATATTAGGTAATTCTAGTATTTGTTAAATATATATATTGTATATTATGTACCTACTAGAATAAAAATTAAATTTTATGACGTTATAATTAAATAAATAGCCTATACGATTAGAGTTTAAAGTATAATAATTTACATTTTTTTTATATCTATGGATATATACATGAAATGCTGTTCGTTGGTAAGCTCGTGACTTAAAAACGGATAGACTGATCGAGTTCTTTTTTTTTTTAATGTTTATAATAGTTCAAAGAAGGTTTTAAAGAAAGAAAAATTTAAAAATTTGTACGGAAAATTTAAAAAATCATGAAAAGCTAACTGCTTTTTTTGATGAGATTTTTGCATTCCATCTTTTTTTAATAGTTTTAAGTTATTAATAAATAATAATAACTTCTTAAAGTAGTAATAACTTATGATGAGTATCGAATATCAAGACCGTAAGACGTTACGATTAGTCTTAAAAAAACAGTTAATAATTTAATTTTTAATTAAAATTAAAAAAACTGGAACTTAATCAAAATGTATTCTGTTCCGCAGTATTATTAAAAAACATAGATATAACAATTTATTTTATTTATGATCAGTAAAACATAAATAAACAAAAAAAATGATAATATTTAATATTTACTAATAATGAAAAATAGTAAATAAAGAGTAAGGACGAATAACAAACGTATACATACATTAGGTAATTTTAACCACTAACTCAATATACGTGACTTGGGTATCAAAAATTACACAAAGAACTATTGTTTTAATTTATTCACCTTGTTAAATTATTTATCATATATTAATTGTTGTGGTTTTAGATTGTTTTGATTCTGACAGTACTTAATGATTAAAATTATATCAAAGTAAAAATTATATATTTCAAACAATGTACCTATATTCCAAATATTAGTGTTTTATGTTGACATATTGTATTAATGTATTATTATATAGTTATGGGACATGGACAAGAGGGAAAATGGTTATTATAAAAATGAATTTAAAAATTTATAAAAATTATAAACATCAATGTAACACAAAATTATTTGTTGAAAACTAAGTTTGTGTGAGATTTAGAATAAGGTACTACCTAATTACTTAATTATTATGACGTTGAGTCATTTAAAATATACAATTACAATATTTTAATAGGTTTACATAAAACAGTTATTTAATATTAATACTTTGAGTTTTGAGAAAGGACTAAATGGTAATTTCCCATAGTGATTTTTTTCTTGCGTATTTTTATAACACATCAAAGACTGATGAACAATTTGAGATAGATTATAGATAAACTACTATAATCTTACTAGGTTGAGGTTTTTTCATTTCTTGTGTTATTAATGTTAACTATAGTTCAGTGGTGTGATTTTAGATTTTGAAATATTTGTTCCTGTCTTGGTTTTCACTTTGGCACCGTCAAAGATATTATTTTGAACTGGTGGGTAGTGAGTGAGTAGTAAATAGCAACTAGTGGTGCAACAAATATTTATTTATTTATTTTTGGGAGTGTTTCATAAAAATAAATTACTCATACCTGAAATTTCAATATAAATTAGACTACTTCATAATAGGAAAGATTTATAAAAAAATTTCACACATTGAGAGAACTCTTCTAGCGTTTGACAGAATAATTTTAATTAGGAAAAAAACAATTAATTAAAAATAATATACAATGACATAACTTTTATTTTGAAGAGATGCAGTTAGATCAGTTAATACCAAAAAATCCCAACGATCAGTCCAGTAGGTCGTTAAAAATAAACCGATTAAAATTCACTCTTTGTCCTACTCCAAGTATACCATTGAACTATATCTAGAAAAGTACAAATATTATTATAAAATTATTATTACCCTTCACTAATAGAAACATCCGTATGAGTTTATTTAAGAAACACTTAACTTTTGTTTATATTAAAAATATTAGTTTAATATCGGTGAAAATGTATCCATTTATAAAAATATTCTAAATAATTTCCAATTAGTTTTCAATGTTTTCATACAATTTTTTTTACTAAACATTGGTTGTTTATTTTTTCCACTTCATAATTTAACTTTAAATCAAAATATGTAATTATACAAGACAATGAGTTTAATTTAAAATTTTAATGATTTTTTTTAATTTATGATTTCTAAAGATTGTTATCCTTGTATCGCATAATATGCTTTTCTTTGGAACATATTTTCTTAAATATACATTTTTTTAATCATTAAAAAATATTTGAATGCGATAAAACTATACACTTAAATCATAAAATTGTTTTAACTACATAAAATATTATGTATAATACTATAGTACTAAAATATCCGATTATTCGTATTGTTTTTTATAGTGAAACATAGTTTTTAGAATCAATATTGTTTAAGTTTAAATAAAAATTGTACATAAACATAACTTTATACCAAAATAAAACATTTATATTAAACCTGCAGGAATTATTTAAGCTACTCGTACATCATATTATATCTAGATAATAAAGATACCTACGTATCGTATGCGAAAGGCGTAGTTTATACAAGCTGGTATAAGCTGTCGTATATGTTTTCAGTTACGTTTTGCGTGTAGTCACAGAATGACGTTTGATGATGATGAGTGGTGACGAATATTTAGACTGATGTTTTTAATACTTGATAAAAGTGATTTAAAATGAAATATAAACATATTTAAAAACTTAATTTTAAATTTATTAAATTACATTTGATAAATACTGTTATGTTAAACGTTTTAAAAAAAATATGAACAGTTCTATGGATACTACCACAACCACTACTACTACTACTACTACAACTCTGAAGTCAAAAAGATTTCCAACCATGTTTAAGAAAATAATGCTTTCAAGTTAGTTGAATAATTTCAAAAAGTACTAACTATTTTTGATATTTATATAAAATTAAAAAAAAATACTTATACATATACATAAATATACAAAAATATATTAATTGTAAATACTTTTGCTTTATATTTAATGTGTTCATAAAGATTAAATCGAAATGTTATAAGTAATCGTTATTCATTTGTTAAATTGAAAACATTATTATATACTTAGTTGCTTTGCGCAAAATATAAGGTATTCGTGTAATTATTTATATTATGTTCTTTGAACTAACAGTTGAGTAAATGATTAAAAATATTATTGAACTACTTATGACACTAAAATTTTTAAGACTATAGGAAAAAAACACAATTTAATTTTACCAAATTATAATATCATCTATAGAGATACAATTAAATTATCATTATAATACTCCTTCTCTAGGTGCCTAGTAAATAAATAATAATTAATAATTGGATTTAATAATCTAATAAAACTTATAAATACATTTATTTCAAAAAGTTTTTACTAAGTATGTCTACACATATAGATTCAGTAATAAAATTTAGTCTTAAAACTGTAACTACGTTTTTAATAAGATAGACAGATAATTAAAAAAAGAGTGCAATTATAAATAATTTATGAGAATAACATCAAACTAATATATAAGTAAGATACCTTATAATTTATATGCAAAATAAACACGCACAACCCATAGTATCTTTAAATTTTGTATAATGTCTAACATATAAAATTAGAAAAATAAAAAAATGTATGGGCAATTGCAGCATTATGGTTAAAATATATAGGTACATTAAATAATGTATATACTATTTGCTTATATTTTAAATACTTTTTTAGGTTTAAAATGTTCGTACTTAACTAATTATGAAAAATGTTTAGATAGTTGGCTAATACATTGATTTTTTTATACAATATCAACAAACTAGAATATTATCCATGGTAACGGGTTATTTGTGTAGAAATTGGATACAAATTTATTCTTTGAAATTAAAATATATTTACCGTATTTAGGTAGAACTTAAAAATTGTACACAACTGAAAAGAAAAATCCTCTTTACGCAATAATATGAGATTTATTGCGTCATAAATTTATGAAATATATTTTCTATAGAAAACAAAGAATTTATTATAAAAAAATTAATCAATCAATATAAAATATGTACTGTATAACGTTAATAATAGGTTTTATAATAAAGCACAAAATAAAAAAACAAATTCAAGTTATCAAATTATGAATGAGAAGATATAACGTAGTAGTTATATGTGTTTTAAAATAAACCCGTAATACTAATAAAAAACTTTTTACTTATAATATTGACTCTTCTAATTTAAATTTTGTGAAATGTACACTTAATTTTATATTTATAAGTTAGAATCTAACCATTATATGTTAAATTGTTGAAATATAAATGTAACAAATAATGATGTTTTATGAAATGAAAAATGGTGCGCATTTGTTTAGGATTAAAAACCATTTCAAAAGATGCAACTTCGGCTGTCAAATCGTCTGTTCAAAAGAAAACATCGGCTAAAAAAAAGTCAAAAGCGGCAATAGAAGCTGAACAGGAAGTTGTGGGTATGTCAAGGCGGCCAGACACAGCCACATTGGGCAAACCACTGTTGGACAAGCAGGCGGAGAACAGAACGGAAGTACGGCCATCAACTACAAAACGTCCGGTTTGTCAACAATTTAATAGTAGAACATATCGGGTGAAAACCAAGGACCGAAAAAGCGTGCTAAGCTTACCAGAAGTAACTAAACAGACATCGAAAAATCGTAAAAGTCATTTACCAATTAAAGTGAAACCGATTGCTCCCACTCCACCAATACGGCAACGTATTCAAAAGATGTCTCCATCAAACGAACAGGACAATATTAAAGAGAATATTAATAGCGAAAAAAAAGAAGAAAAACCAGAAGAATATATACCAGAAAAATGGGTTCCAACCGCTATTGGATCGGCGAGGAAGAAAAGGCTTGTTTTGTGCTATTTGTGCGGTAAAGAATTCGGTACTGCTTCGTTGCCATTTCACGAACCACAGTGTCTCAAGGTACGCTATAATAATTATTAACTAAGGTAACGCCTAGGGATTATAGGTAAAGAGTTTACATATACTCGCGTATATTAGCATTTTATTAAAAATATAAAATAATTTGTATTAAACATTACTAGCACTATATATGTCGCCTTTAAATGCGTAACTATTTTTTTTTTAATGAATGTACTTAAATTCAAATGCTAATCAATTGAAATATTATATTGATAGATATACTCAAAGAAAATATAGTTAAAACATTATTTTATGGTACTGAAAAATTTAAAAAAAAAAAAGGTTGATAGAAAAAAATAGTATATTATTCGATTTATCACGTATTTTTATTTTTATTGGGTACACTATAATTATTTATTGTCCTTGAACTTGAAAATAAATATCATGTCCCTTATTATTATGCTTTGTTTAATTTTTTTTTTCATTTTTATTTTATACATCAAAATAATTTTTAACAAACATTGATAAATTATACTTCGTGACGATAGTTATATAGAGACAACCCCAATATGATAAATAATAATGGGTATATTCTATCGTTAGATATACAAGATATGGTATTATAATATACTACATTGTTTCTGTTCTGATATGTTTATTGTATATATATATATTATTATTATTATTATAACAAACAATATTAAATTAATTTTATAAATAATGAATATGTAGCATTTTTTATGATTTCCATCATAAAAAAATAATAATTATATTTAATCATTATAAAATTATAATACGAACTTTCTTTGAAATTGGTTAATTTAAATATTAATGCATGTTTTTATGACGCATTAAATAAAAGCAAAAAAAAAGTTGGTCGAAATATAACTGAAAACTATACCGGATACCTCGAATGTAGGTATGTCCAGCTGAATATAGGTTAAACGTGGGAAGTGAACCTACATTATTTAATAAAAAAAACATTAATTTGTTCTGTTTTTCTTCGTTTTAAACGTATTTATATATATAAGAAAGTTGAATCCTTTCTTGATTACAAGTTTATTTTTTTTCAACCTCAACTGTATTTCTATTTTTAGTATAGTTTATATATTGAACTCTGTTTACACAGTCAAAAAAAACAATGCATCCAATGTGAGAGCAAAAATAATAATGGGTGTGCACCTAAATAGGTAGTTGCTTGTTCAGGAAGTCCGTAATATGTCTATAATATGGTTTTTGAAACACTGCTCCCATTGTTTAAAAGAGGATGTTATACATAACGAGTAGTTTTTGCAATAACCTACCGGTATCAATAAAACTAATACCGAACTAAATTAATTGGGCTCTAATAACACTTATACTTATGTAATTCAAAATAAATATAAAAAGTTTTTCAAACAGTTATTCAATTTTTTTAAAATTATTTAATAATTGTATAAATGTTGTATCTAACAATTTATTATTTAAAAAAGTAAATAAGTATAATACATAGATTATTCGATTAATAAAATAAGTTATAGTTAATGAAAACAAAATTTGATTAACCTTATAAATAATTTTTTACTAAAATAATTAATTATATATAATATTATTGGTAAGTGATGATAATTTATAATAACAATGATTAATTATTTAATTTATTATGATAATTGTATTGATCGAAAATGGTAGATATGAAATGTATAGATTTCAGAATTCTCTTCAATAACAGTATAGAAAATCAACTTTTTTCATTATTATGACAGTATTATACTGATGACTGAAATCTATGATACACTTACAAGAATACATGACTTTTTAACTAGTTTGCAAGATAATACTTATTTATAATTACATTCTCAATATCTATATATAGAGAATAAATCTTATTATACGCTACGTTTTTATTGTAAATCAATAAGGTATGATAAATTGATAATTTAAATTGTTTAAATTGTATTAATTATTATTTATTTAGCTTCCAAACTAAAAAATTAAAAATAAATAAAATACAATCAAATATTAAGTACCTACTGCTTTGATTAAAATTTAATTAATTTATTGTAATCCCTAAATAATAATTTATATAAAATAAAGTAAAATCTTACATTTTATTTATACTTTTAAAGAAATAATTTAATAAACTAAATTTGGAGTGATATAAATATAGATCATATGCTTTTTACTATATATTGTTCATGGGAAAGTCTGTCGAGGACATATTTAGGAATAGGAATAAATATACACAATATATTTCTGTGATGGCCGAGCGGAAGAGTGTTAGCATAATAAAACTAGAGTGGTTTTTAAATGAAAATCAGTCACTATAGAATATAGACCTTGAAAATTAGAAATCTCAAAATAGTCAAAACAAATAACAAAATCCATATTGACCACGACAATACCTATTTACGATGTAACTATACTTATTTTAAATTAATTATCATAAACTTCGGAAAGTTATATTACCATAATTCTCAATGACCCCTTCACCTATTAATAAACTACCCATTACTATGCCCTAACCTAACCTTATATAATATATACCTTATTTAACGTCAATATAATTTAATTTAATTAATAAAAATATTTTAATAATAATTTATTAAGTTGATGAAATTTTAAGACATGCATATTATATACATTTAAAATTAAGAGAACGCCATACCCGCATATGTTGTCTCCGTCTTACACACTTATGACATGGCAAATTTTCGTTCACCAATTTCAGTATTGTACTGTTAGTTTTGATATTAAAGTGAATTGACCTATTATACAATTTAAAGGTAAGATTATTATCCAGGGCCCCCACGTTGCTTTTTAATATTATTATTATTTTTAAGTAAATTATAATCTTTTTGAAACTGTACATTTTAATATTATCATAAATTCATAACTGTTAGATCCTTACAATTAACGATTACTTGTGAAACATCTTTATACTATATTATATTAAAATTTTTTTTGTGTACAGTAATTTTGCTTTTCATAAATAATGGGGGGCTATTATGTTTTATGTTGTACTATAGATTTTAGTACTCCCAGGGCCGGGCCAATCAATAGCGGCGCTTCTGGCAAAATAAAAATTTGCGCCCCCACAAAAAAAAAATGGGCAAGTGGGTATCGCTCTGTTGTATAGTTAGAGATGGAGAGTAGGTCACTGGTCACTATAATGGATGTGTTAAATTTGAATGCAATGGTGGGTATTATTGTATAAGAAAAACGATTCTGAATGAAGATGATTTGTCAGTCAATAATAATTAGTTGGATATATTAAATTATTTACTATATTAAATTGTAATTTATCGTTATTTTACGTGATTTCGTAAAAAATTAAATTTCATACGCTCATAAAATGTTTTCTATATTGACTATGGAATTTTTTTTTTCAGTTACATGAAGAAAAACTTATGGATAACCTTGTATTGGATTTTTGAACCTTAAATATAAATCACAAACTTATGAATTTTCAACTTAAAAATTCCTTGCAAATTTTCGCAATTTTGATATATTTTGTAAATATTTGAACTTTAAATGCTTATAAACAAAATTGTGAGTTACGATTTTTGATTTTTTTTTTTTTTACTGCGATAATTACAAGTTATAATAAACCTTGTATTAAATTTTAAAGATTTTTTGGATAGCCAAATTTTTTTTATCGGCATTTTAAGAAAAAAAACTTAGAAAAGTCAAAACTTTCAATTGTCTATAAGCTGCTTAAAAAAAGTCAAAATATTTTAAAAATTTAATCATAAATAGATAAGCATAATATAAACATTTGGTAAAAATTTCAAGTATTTACAATGATTCGTTTTTGAGTTATAGCAAAATCAAAAAATCGATTTCGTCGAAAAGTGGCTATGCGTAAAAATTCCCGTTTTCCGTTATTTTTTCAGGGTTTTTCCCGACGCTGAAAACTATTGGAAATTTTTACTTTGACCCCCCAAAGTACCAACTAGATGAATGTTCCTATTCAAAGGGGGGCTGATGTCAAAAATCGAAGCATTATTACTACTACTTCAAAACGTGATGACAGCTATAAAAACAAAAAATAAAATAAAAATAAATAAATAAAAAAAATAAAACACACATCATTGTAGAATCAATACATTCATCACTCTGTTCAGAATCTAAAAATGAATGTTAACTTATTTATCTATAAGCATAATTAATACTTAATATAAAGCTTAAATTTATTTTTGTAATAGTTGAAATAACAAAAGTTTAATTATATTTCAAATTTAAATAAAGATAATAATAACGAAATTAATAGGTTTGTTTTACCTATACTTTGGTATACTCGTAACTAATGAACACTTCAAAAATACACTACAACATAAACAAGAATTATGTAAAAATGCAAATAAAATAATACAAACAATATAGGTAAATTTAATAATATAGTAAATTTAGTACAGAATAGTTAAAATATTTTAACTTTTCTGGTTTTTTAAAAGCAAATTTTTCTATGACTAAAGTGTAGTCCATCTTAGATACAGTTCTTGTTCAATTGAAAGTTTATAACACAATTTATTAACACAGTATTAAATAACTCACATCTAATAACAAATATTAATATATTAAAATATTTTGGCTTAGATTTTCAAATTCAAATTTTGCGCCCCCATTTCTACTCGATATTTTGCGCCCCTGGCAGGCGCCCAGATTGCCAGGCCCTAGGCCCGGCCCTGAGTACTCCCATACATTTTACCCTAGTTGGCCCATGTTTTTAGTAGAATGTTGTTGAAATCACGTTTACTGACATTTTGATAGTAATTCCCTAAATAATTAGAGTTTAGATAAATATTGAACAAAATTGAAAATTATGTTTTCAAATAATCATTTGAATTCTATAGAACTTATATTGTGACATCCGTGCATGGAAATCCAATCTTTAATGATGCTACTCACTGCCACTTTTGCAATTTTGAACTTTTCTACCCTAAAACGTATTAAGAGAAAGTTAGAAAAAAAATAATAAATATATAAATACCTATACAATTTAAATTTCTAAATTATGTTGTGTTATTTTTATATGCTACACGCATTATTATTTTGGGGTATTTTATGTACCTTACGTGGCTATTTTTTAAACGTTTAATACCTACTATTGATTTTAAATTGACATTAAAACTATAAAACATAATATATAGTAGCAATATAAAATAGAAACTGATATAATTACTGTAAAGATAAGGGTTCTTGAATTTGATAATGTCTATGTAAATTTTTTTAACAGAAATGGACCCTAGAAAATTCTCGATTACCTGAACATTTACAAAGAACCATGCCAAAGAAACCGGAAAATCAAACTATTTCTGTTGATGATTGGAATCAGTTAGCATGGGAAGCCACTCAGGTATAATATATTATGGAAAAATTAAATTTCCAGCTAAATCATATATATTAACTTAAAAAGTCAATACATGAGTTGAAGTTTAAGTTGAGTTGAAGTTCGATGAACTGAAAACCAACTGTTCAACGAATGCGAGTGGGCAGAAGTTATGACTCATATGATGCAGTTAATTCGTTTATGGTATAATCAACTATTATAACTGGTTATACGCTTTATTTGTACGCCCAAACATTGGTGTACATACGAAGGTGTATATTATATTGGTATTCCCTCTTAAATATATGTAGTCAAATAATGACAATTTTTAATTCGAACAGTAAGAAAATGATACGGCTTTTCTACAAAGAAAAATTGTAGATAGATAACATTTCATATTATCTTAGGCGTGTTGCATAAAATTACTAGCTAGTTATAAAAATGTACTATTACGCATGTAATAATTGCAGTCAAATTTGGTGCCATGCGATTTTTGTCAAAGGAAGTTCCTAGCAAACAGACTCGAAGCCCACGCAAGAGTTTGTATTGAATCCAAGAAAAAAACAGTGCCGGTAAGTGGATAATTGTTTGATTAAATTTATTTAAAATGGTTACTGGGTAACATACATAATACATATACTATTAATTTGACAACTACTATTTATATTTATAATCTGTCCAAGGCCGTATCTGGGGGGGGGGGGGGGTTGGGGGGTTCAACCCCCCCCCCCCCCCCCCCGAAATTAATTTCCAGTTACGGCCTTGAATCTGTCGATTGATAAGTGATAAGTACTTTTAATTTGCATGTTACGAATGTTACGTTAAATATAAGCAATATTTATTTTAAATATTCAATTAATGTATTTTGTTTGTTGGATACCAATATACCAATATGCTATGCAAATAAGCTGTATCCAATCATAGGTACTTGCAAGTTGTATAATATTCTGTAACCGTATTTTGTATTTTGAGCTTAACCGTACATATTAATATAAATAAATAAATAAACAAATGTTTGGGCATTGAAAAATGTCGATTTATATCAGCTAGAATTAGAAACTGCTTATTCGATTGTATTATAAAAATTTGTTATTTTTCGTCTGACATTATACAATAAATTACCATATTAAAATTTAAAATACTCGAGACCAAAAAGTACATTGCATATTATTTTTCTTAATCTCTGTCTAGGTCAATTACGTCATTCTATAAAATGTATGCAGATTTAATGCACATATAATATATGGCGTATATTTTATATAGGACATATGTAGGTACATACATATAAATATTATATTTATTGTAAGTAATAAATAAAATATGTTAAATTATTAATAGTAATTTAGCAACTGATTTTATACGAAGTTTATATATTATAAAAAATGATAAAATATATAATAATATATTCTATACCCAAGGTTTTTCTTTTAAAGGTAAACACTAATTTTCTCGAAAATATTAACGTTCTTACATGTAAATATTATTTTTACATAATTTGAACATACTGTGAATTAAGGATAAGGAATATCTAGCAAAATGTTGCTTCACTACTATGATCATCTAAACATAACCAATAAATTCCTGGATGGTAGTCATACTAAAAAAGTTTTGGTAAATAGTTATTTATTTTTTGATAGTTTTTTTTTTATTATTTATTTATTTAAAAAATCACTGATACAAATATTTACATCATACGAAATGTTTATTATCATTTTTAATCGAAATATACTGACAAAAATGACAACTTTTTAATAACATAGTATATCGTATTATCGTATATCTCAAAATTCAAATCTTTATCTTTATTAACCTACGTCGGATATATTATATATAATATACTGTCTAAATACAACTCAACAAACCAAATAATAAAAATATAATCAATAGGTATTATAGTATTTAATTAGAAAAGTCGGCAGTGTTCAAAGTCCAAAAACATAGTTGTGACATGTAACAAGTAGGTATGTGATATTGGTACTTACAAGATTATTTGTTAATTAGTCAGGTAAATGTATGTATGTATATATATTTATACTAATTAGAATGTTAATTGTGCACCAGAATTTTTTACCTCGGACTTTATTTTGATATAGTCTATCTAGATTCCTCTACTTCTAAGTTATAAAACATAACCACTCGCTTAAAATTATTTTATTATATATTGCGATTCTCAGGAAAATATTTGGTAAAATATAAAAAAATCAAAAATGCTTTTATATACGTACCTTACGCGTGTAAATAAGTTGTATAGGTTATACCAACTTATTATTTATATTATTTGTACACTACACTATATAGTTATGTACATATTTTCATAAAAGGTACGATGTGCACTCGATATTTCGATATTTCGAAGTAAAATATTTCCAGCAATGAGTGATCATGAAATCTAACTTAGGTATCAAAACATTGGTGTTATGTAAATATGCACATGATATTCATTTAAAAGAAAAGAAATAAAAGCCCAGTAGATTTTTGAATTTTTTCCTCGGCTTAGAAATTAATTTAAAAATCTATAATCAATAGGTGGCCAGGTCGGTAATAAAAAATTACGTAATTAGCAAACATCAATATATTTTAAAATACTATCTTTGAAAATAATACGTAAAACGTAAGATTTTATGATTAATTGAATATCGAACATTTAAAATTACATTCACGAAACATTTTGAACTAGACATCCGTCAAATATACAAAATACTCAAAATATAAACTGCACACAGTAAAACATGGCCATACTAGAAATTAGATTTTAAATTTTAATTTATGAAAAATGACCAACAGTTTCCAATGTTTTCATAATTGTATTGTCCACAATTATATTATTTGCCATCATGGGCGCCCATAGGTAACATTTTAGGGGGGGTCAAAATAAAAAAATTTAAAACGGTATAATATATAATATAATATTGTGGTAATATTTATTGAGCTACAAGTTCATAAAATTTTTTTCCAGGGGGGGGCAAGTGCCCTGTCTTGCCCCCCCCAATGGGCGCCCATGTTTGCCATGCTAATATTAAATGTGTATTTTCTTAGAAAGAGTGTCAAACTCAACTACTCAAGTATACAAAGAATAATATATTATATTCAAATAACATATTTCCGTTATCATTAATCATATAAAACGTTGCACGTATTTTATTATAGGTAGGTACCTATACCACCTATAAACATTTGAGGTATCTTCGTGACGTCGTAGCTAGGTATTAGGTACCTATATAGTAGATACATACTTATAAACACGTTATATGAGTATAATACTATATAATATATCGAATTCATATATCGATTGAATGCCATTATGTAAACGACAAGGGTATCAAAAGAAGAAGAACAAATACGAACATATTAGTATAAGTACGCGTAATAACTAATATTATATATTAAGTGCGCTAAAATCGTCAACGCTGCGAGGTGTGTGTGGTACAACGACCGTATACCGGGTGAAAAGTACTTCTTTTATCATGTTCATAAATCATTCATAACTCTGTTACAACGTTTTAAAAATATGTAATTTTCAACGTTAAATTTTCTAAGTTGTAAAGAATATGAATTTAAAAACGTGTTATTGTACAAAAAAGTAACCAATTTGAAAAAAAAATAGTAAAAATTATAGTTTATTATAAATAAATTATGTTTTTCTTTTATTACTCACAGTTATGTAGAAACCATATTTTCAAAAACATTTATATAGTTTTTTAAATAGTGAGTAGTTCATGACGATAAAAATCGAGTTAAAAATATTACCCTGTACCTATAATAAATAATAATAAATATTATATTGTGCAAGGTGCACCGTTTCGTGATTTCGTCTAGACGCGTCATTTATTTTATTTATACGCGTAACACTAATAATTTAATATCCCGTTTTTGTCAGGCGCCGAAGTTACCCGTTAAAGCGGCCGTAATCATGGACAGACCAAAAAAGAAACCGGCACCGTGTTACGTGTGCGGTCGCCTGTTCGGGACCGCGTCCATAGGGATCCACGAACCACAGTGTCTGATCAAGTGGACCCGAGAAAATGATAGCTTAGCACCGCATCTCCGACGACCTGTGCCCACTAAACCGGAAGTGATCATCGATGAAGGTAATGCGTGATATCACTATTGTGTTTGGCATATATAACATACCTACCATAATACCTATGAAATAATCGTGTGTGTCAACGATACTATATTCAATAGTTCAGTACCTACCCATATAATTCTATAACTTAATCTATAAGCCTGTGTAGTAGTACATATTATTATATATTTATATACGTACCATCTATAATATTATGATTCAATCATATAACTTTTATGACATTTAAAAAACACTGTTAAATGACTTAAATGTAAATATTATTTTAGTAAAATAATTAAAATATGTTTTTTAAAAAAAATATCGAATTTTTTAAACTATTTTTCTTTGAAAATGTCTCATCTCATTTAAATGTTAAGGGTGATTTTTATTTTATATTCTAGAGCAGAATCTCTCAAAACATGTTCAGAGTACATTATAAAGGAACATTTTCATACATATTTATTATTCATTAATTGTTAATAATAAATGTAATAATCTATATTATTCTCTTTATATTAAAGCGCACCTTGTTATTCACTTATTATACTTGTTTAAAATACTATTATGGGGCTTTAGTCCGTTTAAATGAATGATCATGAATCATTATTTAAGTTTAGTCAAGTGCAACAACTGCAGCATACCGTCATACTTCGAGTACCTACCTACCTAATATTTTCTGAGCAGGTTCCCACGCTAATCCAATTTTTTTAAATTTAATCAATAACTATTATACACATACAAGTCTATAAGTAGGTAGGTAATGTTTAAAAATATATGAAATCATTTTTTTTTAATGAAAATTTGAAAGTAAATAAAAAAAAATTTTCTATTTAAAATTAAAATAAAAAAGCGGGCAAGTGAGTATCGCTCTGCTGTACATTAGGGGGTGGGGTGGACCTCGGACTTGGGTAGGTTAAATTTGAATGCAATGATAGGTATCATTGTATACGAAAAACGATTCTGAACGGAGATGATTTGTCAGTCTAGGATATGTTAATATATTATATTTAAATATTGTCATATATTCTATTTTGAAACTAATTCAAACATTTAAGTAAAAGTTACAAGATCTTACGTTTAGTAATTTTTTAAAAATAACAAAAATCGAAAATTATTTATTAGCAAAACGTTATTTTACACGTGTAATTTTGATTTCAAATTAAAATTAAAACTTTAAACACTCGTAAAATTTTTTAAATTGAATAATCCTCAAACTTTTTTATAATTATTCTAAGCTTAACTTATGGACAGCATTGTATTAAATTTTCAATTCTTAGCTTTTGATAGTAAAATATTTATAAATTTTTAACTACCAAATAGTGAAAAATATTCATGATTTTGACGAATTTGTGTCAATATTTGAACTTCAAATGCTAATAAAAAAAAATTGTGCATATGTATTTTTATAATTTTTGAATGAGAGTTAGAAAAAGTTGTGTGGACCCTTCAATTAAATTTTCAAGTAATTTGTCCCAGCTAAATTTTTTTTATCAACATTTATAAAAAAAAAATAAAAAAAAATTGAAAATTTCAATTGTCTATAAATAGCTCAAAAAAAGTCAAAATGTTTTGAAAATCAAATCACGTAAAGAAAATGGCAATCTAAATAACTGGTAAAATTTTCAAGTATTTACGACTTATACTGTTTGAATAACAACAAATATCAAAAATCGTTTGAGGCTAAACCGTTATTTAACGCGGTTTTGTAAAAGTTTAAATTTCAAACACTCATAAAAATTTTTTGTCTGAATCAGGTAGAGTTTTTTTTACAGATATTTGAAGAAAAATGTATGGAAAACCTTGTACAAAATTTTCAAAACTTAGTTATAAAAGAAAAATATTTTACGATTTTTCAACTACAAAATTACTTGCAAATTTTCGCAATTTTGACATATTTCGTATAAATTCGAACTTTAAGCACTTATAAAAAAAAATTGTGACTAACGATTTCGGATTTTTTTTTATCACTTTAATAACAACTTATAAGAAACCTTGCATTAAATTTTTAAGATTTTCTGGCCGACCAAAAAAATTTTATCGTTATTTTAAAAAAAAATACTAAAAAAAATTAAAAATTTCAATTGTCTATAAATAGCTCAAAAAAAGTCAAAATTCTTTGAAAATTTAACTGTGTATGGAGAACGCTAATATAAACATTTGGTGAAAATTTCAAGTATTTAAATCGATTAGTTTTTGAGTTATAGCAAAATAAAAAATTCAATTTTGTCGAAAACTGGTTTTGCGTAAAAATTCCCGTTTTTCTGTCATTTTTTTTTGTTTTTCTCGATTTTTTTGAAAACTGTTGGAAAATGTTTACTTTTCACCTCTATAATGCACCAAGGATATCCACTTTGCCATCGGAAACCACCCCCAAAGTTTGAAATCGAAGCATTATTTCGACTAGTTATGCTGTACACAGACACAAAAAAAAAACAAAAAAAAAAAAAAAAAAAAACACACATCATTGTAAAATCAATACATTCATCACTCCGTTCAGAATCTAAAATAACCAAATTCAACCAATCTAAAGCTTTAGGTATTATCATTTATCGTGTAACGTGTATGTGTAGCCATTGTAGGTGTACGTGTACCTATCGTCTAATAATATTATTATTTATTTGTATTAAACAAATAGCTTTTATTTAGTATATTATTTTAAACAATTTAAACCGTGTAGAATATTTATTTTTTAGAAAAATATTTTCGATGAATTGACTTATCGTAGGTAGTCGTTATATCATTATATGGATTCATTTTATAAATATGTTTGCACACGCCCAAAATAAGAATGTAATAACTACATACCTAATAGGTAAGTTTGTACCAAGGTATGAAACATCAGGCTTCGCAAAATACTATAAAAAAACTCAATTTTAAAAATGGGTATTTATTTTGTTTCTAAATCATCGAGTCTGACTCCAAATTAATTTTGTTAACGGTACTAACCTATATTGTAAAGGTTGGTTTTTCGCGTGTCATGTGTGCAGATGGCATGACGACTCTATTCAACATTTTAAATGAACGAATCGTTTAGTTAACGGCTTCAAATGTAATTTAGATGATTTAGGTAAACCATATTATATTAGTGCGTTACATAGTTACACTCAAATTAAATAGTATAATAATGATTAAATCATTACCTGTACATTATAGTTTTGTTTCACGAACGGTTATAAATCAAAAGGAATTTCTAAGCCAAAAAAATGTATAGGTACCTACACTAACCTAGGTATACTATCCATCAATTACGTTTCATGTCGTAAGAGTTGTACCGCAGTACATTGAAAATAAAGCTCAAAGATAAATGATAATGTATAATAATAATAAAGATCTAAATCTTAGATGCAATAGATATAGTAATATAATATAATATGATCTAAGGTCTACGCATGTTTTTTTGCGTAGATATTAACCAAAGTGGGCGTAAGCCGTAAAGCTAAAATCTCTACAAATAGGCCTAAGAACGGACTGAGATATACCTATTAGTGGGTCTAAGCAATCCGTACAACAATACAATGCTCAAAATCATGTTTCAGTACCTCTTTACCAAATAATTCAATGGATGTAATTTGGACAACTTGGTAAATGTCTATATAAATCATAATTAGCATGAAAATAAATTTGTGCATAATAACGTACCTATCATATTATACTGATATTACTATTTTCTTATCTTACCGCATTAGGTAGGCCAATACAAAAAGTGCGCAGCCTATACTGTAATCACGAATCATATTATTATATTGTTAACCAATATTGGAAAATAATAATTACATCGTTGCGGTACGTTTTACAGTGACGGGCAAGGTGGACCAGCAGGCTACCAGAGAAGAACACTGGAAATCGTACTTGTCGCAGCTTGTGCCGTGCGACCGGTGTAAACGGACATTCGACCCTGACCGGTTGGAAGTGCATCAAAGAAGTTGTAAAGGAGTGACGAATAAATGAAAACAATATTATTGACGGTTGTCGTAATTTTTGTCAAAACCCGATTTATTTAATAAACAAAGGTGTACCTACCTATTCGTCCTATTCTATATACTAATAAAATTAGCGAATCAACCTAGCCAGTAGGTAGCCCTTGTAAAAATCAGTCGATTAACTCACGATTACCACCTTCTGCACGTCGCTGACAGATAATAGATATTATATAGTACCTATCATTACAATGATCGATTTTTTTCTTCGTATAAAATATAAATGACTTCTGATCACATATTTTCTATAATACCTTTATATTACCCACTCATTACTCATATGATTTATTGATTAAGTGTAGTTAATTTCCTTATATTTATACTATTTATAGACTCGAAAATAAAATTATTAAATTATTAATTTAACTGTTGAGAGGAGTGTGGTGAGAAAATTGACGTGTGTGTGTGTGGGGGGGGGAGGGGTTCAAGTAAAATTGAAGGAGCTTGACTTTTACCTAACTCGACGATTTGTTTTTTTTTTTAGTTAACAACAAATTAAATTTATAGATTTAAATATTATATAGCTATAATTGCTATATAATATAGGTACCTACTGTATATACTTATAGGGCTCGGAAGTTAATGCATGTTGCATTTTTTTTTGGAATATTTTAAACAATTTTCTCCTGGCCACAAATTTGTTTCATTAGCATGTGAATCTGAACAATTTATTTTGATTTTCTATTTTTTTGCATTTTTGGTGTTTATTTACTTTTTAAGTAATTTTTTGACATTTTTATGTCATTTTTAGTTTTTTTTACTGATTTCACATCATTAGTTTACTTCTTATAGTTTCTTGTCGACCATTATTCCGATAACTTACTTAAAATTTTAAAACTACCATGGACTACATGGACTAAGATTAGTACTTATCCGGGTTATATCTGGTTAAACCTTACGACCCCCCCCCCCCCCGTGAGCACGCCCCTGACTGTTGACGGTATTTTAATATTACATTAATATAAACGATAAATTAGTTAATACTAATTGATTTCACTTCAAATTTAAAATTGTATTTAGAAGACCAGAACACACACAAATAAGTTATGTATAAAATTCTGAACGAATGAAATGTTTATTGTTGTATTTGTATACTGTGTATAGTATTAGCAGTACTTAAAATAATTTGTGATTTAAATGTGTGTATATAGTTAAGTGAATAATTTACGTGTTTATTTAGTGTTTCTTTCAGGTACTTCTTCGGGGGGGGCAAGGCCCCCCGGAAAATGTCTAGTGCCCCCTCGGAGAAAATTTGATATTGTGTAAATAAAATAATACGTATTATAATTGCCTCTTCGATTTTTTTAAATGCCTCTCCGAAGAAAATTGTCTGAAAGAAACATTGTTTACGTAGGTAGGTATTTGAACATTTTACCATAATAATTAGTAACTTCTAATTTTTTTTTTTTATAATTTAATATTTATTATAATAAACTAGCTGTTTACCTACAGGTATGAGTTATTTTTTAATAAAATTGCATAAGTTTATATAATATTACTGTCAATCGACACCAATGGAAATTCAAAGTTTCAATGTTTTAATTTCTTAATAATTCAAATCTGGATAAAATACTTTAAATATATCTTTGATATTGTAGGCAGTGGTGGCATCTGTGGGGGGCATGAGGATGCAGTTGCACCCACGACAATTTTTCTAGGGGGCAAAAGTATTATTTTGCACCTACAGCTAGACAACAGTCAAAAATATTATACTAATTTAAGTATAGAATACAGATTTATTTATTTTTTTTATTACTTTTGTAATAGCAGCAGTTAAATACAGTGGCGCAACTAGAAAAAAATTTCGGGAGGTGGGTGGAGGATTACATTATTACAATATATATACATAAGATTATATAGGTTATTATACAAGGCTTCGGAGAAATTTCGGAGGGGGTTACAACTCCTTAACCCCCCCTGGTTAAATATTGGGAAGTGTGGCGAAACACCCCCTTCAGGTTTGGGAATCACCATGAACGTTTGCACCCACATGAGTTTCTACCACGATTAAAGATATAATATTATATAATACGTATTATATATAAATATATATATATGTATTATATAATATTATATCTTTAATCATGGTTTCTACCAAGTGCCGATTATGATTGTAGGTTAGGCATTTATTTATTTACAAAAAGTGCCAAGTACGATATTTACGAGAATATATAAACTGAGACAGATAGTAATACACACGGAAACGTACCCATTCATTGCAAAATTTCAATTAAGTAACTTTATATATAGTTTCGTGATATAAGGTGACGGGAGGGCCAAAAGGAATGTGAGGGAAGCGGGAACCTTTTACTCGCAGGAAGTCGGTGGACATTTTTTATCACCATGCTTAAACCAGTTTTGTTAAGTAAAAAACAAATTTATATACTCCAATCTTAATCCCTAAGGAAATGAATAGGTTTTAAATTCTTTGGACAACAGTTGTAATTTATAAGACATAATTACTGCAACTATAAATAATTACCTATCTTCATTGTTTCAAGTATTTGCAGCGTTACGTAAAACCATAGTCAGTGGTGTAGTTGTAAATAATTTTTTTGGTATACTCCTAAATTGAGAAATAAATAATACACGGGGGGCTTGCCCCCACACCACCCGTATACCAATTAACTTTATCTTTATTTATCTATTATTATAAATATATTTAAATACATAATAATATATTATTCCATTATAGCAAATATATTTATTATTTATAATTTATAAAATTTTCCGCTTTGTTTTTCCAATGGCTCCACTTTTCTTGAATGTTATCATCGGCCGATCTGTGCTACAACAGCCAGCTTCCAACATATTATTTGGTTGGGTTTCCTATACTAAGAAGTGGCCCATTTATATTGATAAACATAATATATAAGATTTGTTATATTTTATATTGTCAATTTAGATCATCTATATTAAATTAAATTCCAGTTCATATAAGCATTTTTAATTCCTGTAGTTCTTCATTCATTGTACTAGTAGAGATGTATTCAATAAAAATCTATGGTGCAATTGTTGTATTTCATTCTTTACATTTCTTAAATATAGGTACACCATATTATAGCCGTCGATATATTAACTCATAATATTAATTTAATTTTAAATATTTGTTTTATTAAATTAAATGTAATAAATGACAAGCAATATCACTTATCAGTATCTATTAACTAATATCTACTAGCTGCCTAATTTATTATGTTTACGTAGTATTCAATGTTTATAGTCAATGATTTTGAATTGAAAAAAATCAGAAATGTTTAAATTATATGTATATCATATGATTA
Source organism: Schizaphis graminum (assembly GCA_020882235.1). Classification (NCBI taxonomy): domain Eukaryota; kingdom Metazoa; phylum Arthropoda; class Insecta; order Hemiptera; family Aphididae; genus Schizaphis; species Schizaphis graminum. The sequence goes on from CM037032.1 coordinate 56,476,814, forward strand.
TCATCCAAAAGGCTATGAGTATGAGCGTATACCCTACGTTTTATTTTCTTTCCTATACGCATTTAAGAATTTTAGCGTTTTGGGTATACTATGCCATATTATATCCTCGACTTCATAGTGTATGTAGGTATAGCTTTGAAATGGGGTTTTCTTAGTTTCTTGCAGAAAAATTTGTTAGTAGCGAAGATTGAAAACACCATTATGGTGTATATTAACTTAATATAGGAACATTATACACAGTAGAACCCCTCAATTATACGTCACCTGATTAACCATCAGACAAAAACAAAATGCGCATTGCAGTGAAATCTTATTCCCCAAAATTATTGAAAAATAATGTGCATGTATATGTTTAAATCAATATTTATTGCTCGCTTAAGGAGATTGGAAGCGTTGATTTTCTGTCTTTGTCTTACACACGTGGAATATAGGAAAAATAGCTATACGCGCCTGACAAAAATTAAGGTACTTCTAGTTGTTCGATTTAAAATATGTAAAGATGATTGAATTGATATACAAGTTTACTTTGAATCGGTCGAAGTATGTTTTTAATATTTTCAATATATATTTAATAATAAAAATTGACAAATTTATTAAATTTAAAATATTTATTCTCATCAAAATATTTGTTTTAAACAATAAAACAATCGAAAAAGTGCTTCGACCAATGCAAAGTAAACTTGTATACCAATTCAATCATCTTTAAATATTTTAAACCGAATTTCCACGTGTGTAAGACAGAAAATCAACGCTTCCAATCCCCTTAACCGTATTTTCGATTATCAATCAAAGCTCTGGTACTGAGACTGACGGTTAATAGGTTTTACTGTGGTTACTTTACAGCAGTAATAATTTATTTATGCATTTAATTTTGATTTATCAAAATTGTCTATAAAATAATAGTTTATCAACCACTCAGAAAAAATTTCAACATTAAAATTCCACAAATCAGGATTTTGAATTATTATTGAAAAAAATTAGCCTTAGTAACCACCTGTCATTACTTATCAATTGAATGTATATTACTTTAGTAAATCAATAAATTAGAGCTGTTTCTGTAATTTCAATATTATTACATGAAAGTTTAAAACCAAGTAGTAAAAAAAAACTACCCTCTCATTATATGAGGAACAAAAAACAATAATTTGGTCATGATGATGTTTTTTTAAATATAATATTACAGTAAAATAATATTTTTTTTTTTTAATATTTAAAACAGTATGAATGAAAAAAATTACATTACATTTTGAGAAACATACTAACATATTTATAAGGAAAAATAAGATATATAAAAATATATCAAATTAACCAAAATGGTATAAATGATTTTATCATTTCTAATTTTCAATAAATAGTAGTAACTTTTTGAGTTAAATACTGATAACACTAAATGTATATAAATATTATGTATTGTAAAATACTTATTGCTTATACCTCAACCAAACCAGTCATGTACTCATCGTAGGCTGAAAGCTTAAAAGTTGTAGAAGTAAAATTGAACAACAGACTTCATTTTCATATTAATGTTTTTTTATTAGGTATATTTTAGTGACATGCACAGCGTTACACCAAACGCATTTTTGATGAAACACATATTATTATCACCAGTAAATGATCAATAGTTTTTTAGTTTGGAAAATGGAAACAATCATATAAACCCAGGCACTGCCATACATTTGGAAAAAAAACTTGACCATATTCATCAATTCTTTTAAAATAGTTTAGTCTTATGGAAAATTAAAGTTTGTTTTGTAGCATAAACAAGTATTGTTCAAAATTAAGACAAAAATATTATTTGTGGAAATAACATCAAGTCTTCCGTACTATTGTGTTTTAACAATAAAATAATAATAAAAAAAATGCGGTGATTTTAAAGTAAATATCATGTTTACAATTTATCAAGGTATGAATTGATGTCTGGTAATCCATCCTTAAGACCTTTACGTTTACGTGTATCCTAAAATTAAATAAAAACACAACAGTTATTTAAATGTTAACAATTAAAATTATTTTATCTTACCATAACAACATTGAATGGTTTTGATCCTGTTTCACATGGGTCACCTGGGAATATTTGCCAATGATCGAATACACACTGTGGGAAAGCTTGTCCTCCAGTGTTACTACGCAAATCAGCAGTGAATCCTTAAAAAAAAAAAAAGTAGTAAATAAACAAGTTAACTGAAATTAATTTTTTTAATTGATATTATATATAAAATGTTTGAATTCATCATAGCTTAAAATCATCATTGAACATAAGGATAGAGGTTCTGTGACAGCGTTCTGATGAATTATTATAAAATTAATCTTCTTCCATTTGCACTTTCAACACTGTCCCCATTTATGGACGAATAAAAATTCGCCCGCCAATTACAGAGTGAATCATTTATGCTGGAAGGTATTAAATATAAATTCAATAAATATGGAACTATAGTAGTATGAGTGTATTGCATCAGATAGGAATTTGATGAATATAGCGACATATACCTAATTTTAATTTACCACTAAAGGAAAGTCTATTACTTTATTTATTCAAAGTAAAAGAGGCAAATCGTGGTATCAACTATTAAGTTTAATTTTTACAAAATTGTTATGTAGTAATATGAATGTATTACATCAGATAAAAACCTGAAGAACATAGCGACATATACCTAATTTTAATTTACCACTAAAGGAAAGTCTATTACTTTATTTATTCAAAGTAAAAGAGGCAAATCGTGGTATGACTATAATTTTTAAAATTTTTTTGAAATAAATGTAGTAGTAATAATTAATCATAGTATTACACCAAGTAAAAACCTAAACATAATACCTCCTGTGATAATGAGATGCAAATACGAAAGAGGTAAATTAAGATAAAACAAAAAACCTTAAGAATAAATTATAGGCTTACCGAAAGATTCGTTGACAGGCAAGTATGCTTTAACGACAAACATGGGTGTACCGACAACTTGACTTTCTTCAAAAACGTGTCCTCTACGTCTGTTCAAAACACTGTAGATACCTCCTACTGCAACTTCAGGGCACTAAAAACGATTGCACAAAGTTATAAATAAAACTATTATATACTTAGAATACAAATAGTTATATAATTACAACTTACTTGAATTTCACACAAGTACACAGGTTCCATAATTCTTGGGTGAGCAGCTAAAATTGAAGCGTACATACAACGACGAGCAGTTGGAATGATTTGACCACCTCCTCTGTGGATAGCATCAGCGTGTAATGTAACATCATAAATATTGAATCTAACTGCACGCATGTTTTCTTCAGCCAAAACTCCCTAGAAAAGTAATAACAAATTTAAGTTAAAATTTAAAAAGAACATTTCTTTCAAAATAAATTTCATTACAGTAAAGTAACATACATTTAATATTCAGACACTTTCAACCATCATAAAAAGATAAATCTCTCTGGTGGAAACCGCGAAAGATATAATAATAGTATCATCATAAAAATATTTTTATCTTTTTTTAACCTTTAACTACAGACAATAACGGTACTGGTTAGTAATACCATGTCATTAAACAATACATGAAATATGTAATATACTCAATTATTTTTTAATTTGGAAACTACAAAATAATCCTTGTATATTATGAATCTTATTAGAGTAAGACTTAATATAAAATATAAAAATAAATTACTCAGACACTTTCAACCATCATTAAAAGATAGAATCTCTCTGGTGGAAACCGCGAAAGATATAACAATAGTATCATCATAGAAAATATTTTAAACATACACATTATATATTGAGTATTATTAATTTAACAATAGTTTATTTCACCTGTTGTAATATAATAATTATCAGACACTTTCAACCATCACTAAGCTAAATTGCTGTCTGGTGGAAACCGCGAAAGATATAAAATAGTATCATCATATAAATATTAGTCTTATTTGTGTTCATCCAGAATGGAAGAAATTATGATAACTGGGTGATACCATATTATGAATAATCTATTGAATTGAAATAATTTAAGTACCTTTATTTGGAAACTTTTGCAGTGTGTTAAAAGTGCAATATTAATAATTAACTGATAGAACATGGAAATAAATTACTCAGACACTTTCAACCATCATTAAGCAAAATGCATCTGGTGGAAACCGCGAAAGATATAACAATAGTATCATCATAGAAAATATTTCAAACATACACACAATATTGAGTATTATCAAATTTAACAATAGTTTATTTCACCTGTTGTAATATAATAATTATCAGACACTTTCAACCATCACTAAGCTAAATAACTGTCTGGTGGAAACCGCGAAAGATATAAGAGTGTATCATCACAAAAAAAAATATTATAATAGAAATATTGTAAAAAAGAGATAAAAACTTTTAATTTTGTCACTTGAATTAAACATTAATATTGTTTTTATACTCACTCTTCTTTAAATAAAAATAATATATATAATACATTTTCAATCAATATATTATAAAATTATTAATAGACTAGGAACTGAAACAATATATGCTCAGACACTTTCAACCATCATAAGAAATATTTTCTGGTGGAAACCGCGAAAGAATAATACTTGTATCATCATAGCAAATTTATCATACAAGAATAATAACAAATAAATATATTACCTCTTTGGTTGCCCATTGGAACCCAGCAACAACTGAATCCTTGATTTCATTAAGATATTGCACTCCCTTGGTACAATCAATCAACAAATTGGGACCGGTTCCATCAGGACCGAAAGCCCAGATTTTACGAGCTTCAGTAACATCATATTCATATTTTTCACCCAAGTAACGAGCACGCGCTTTGAATTCATCTCTTGGGTTGACTTGACCCTGTATATCAGAATAAATGTAAATAAAATATAATACTTTAAACAAATTCAAACTTACCCCTTCAATGTCTTCAGCCAAACCATCTGGGAATGGTTGACATTTCATGAATAATCTGTTATGCTTATTGGGCGATTTTGACAAACACATGATTTCAGATTCTTCATTCACAGTTTCTCTGTATGATACCACTGGATCAGATTTCTTGATCGGAATACAAGCATGATCTTCTTCCAAATCTTTCAAACAAATTTCCAAATGCAATTCACCGGCACCAGCAACAATGTGTTCACCTGATTCTTCAATGATACATTGTACCATAGGGTCAGACTTAGCCAAACGTTTAAGACCTTCAACCAATTTGGGTAAATCAGCAGGGTTCTTGGGCTCTACAGCAATACGCACAACAGGAGAAACACTGAACTTCATGACTTTCATGTTGTGAGCATCTTTGAAGGTTGTAATTGTTCCAGTTTTTACCAAAAATTGATCAACACCAACCAATCCACAAATGTTACCTAAAAAAATATTCAACTTTTAATAAGCATGAAACTTAACCAACTAAATATCAAGTACATACCACTGGGAACATCTTCAATAGCTTCAGTGTAACGTCCCATCATCAAAATTGTTCTTTGGATAGCTTTTTCATATAAATCTTCTTTCTTGCCAGGGGTATAGTTAGGTCCCATAATACGAGCTTTCATGCCAGTAGCTACCTAAAACATGAAGTTATAAATTAGATGTGCATAATTAATATTTCAAAAATAATTAGTAACTCACCCTTCCAGAGAATACACGACCGAAAGCATAGAAACGTCCTTTGTCAGATGTTGGTACCATTTTGGAAATGTACATCATGAGTGGTGCATCTGGGTCACAGTTCTATAATAAAATAAAACCATTTAATACAGTTTATATAATATAATTAAATCAATTGATAATTTACCTTAACACCAAGAGCAGCTTCATCATCATGAGGTCCTTCGTACAACATTTCCATACGGTATTTCTGGGCAACAACAGGAGATGGCAAATGGATGGCTATCATCTGAAGTAAAGCTTCTCCAGCAGGTAACCAAGTACGCATAACAACCTAGTTTATAAAATTAAAAGTTTAATTTCTAGTACTCATAAGTAGTCTACATAAGAATATTATTTTATAAACTTTACTCAGATGGAGAAGGGTTAATATGAATATCAACATGTATATTCTTATCAGAACAAATTTTTATCATCATTGTAAAATTAAATATTAATATAATAATCCAACTATATTTTAATAATTATACAACATATATGACAAGACAATTTGAGTACATTATATAATTTAGTATCTTTTAACTCAGATGGAGAAGGGTTAATGTAAATATCAACATATATATTCTTGTCAGAATAAATTTCCATCATCATTATTATGAATACAATTTTAAGATAACAAAAAAAACTTATATGAAATTAAACTATGTACACGAACAAAGTGATTATTATCATTCGACATTCCAAAATAATATATAAATTTACTATCTCAAAACTAATTTTTAAATATTTACCTTCAACAAGGCTTTTCCATCCTTATCTTGATCTTCGTGTTTTAATTCAATACCAAGTTTTTTTAATAAATCAGTAGCTTCTTCTTTCTTATAGTTCATGATTGAGTTGAACACCTATAATAATAAATAATTAAATTAATTATTTCTTCGAACAAATAGTATTTAATATTATATTATAACAAATGTATAATTAGATAAACCATCAGTTTGTAATAAAATTATTTGTCTTCAATAATTACTCAGAACAGGTCTGTGAGTATTGATCATCATTGGTTGATAAAATCTCAAAAATTTAGTTTAAATAGTAACAGGCTAATATATTTTAATTACCGAAGTAAATTAAAATTAAACAATCAAATATAACTGCAGTAGTAATTTGCTTTGATATTGTGACTTATATTATTATAAATTTTAATTTACCATATAAACAAACACAATCAGTTATATTTATAATAAGAATGTCTTCAAAATAGCTCAGAACAGGTCTGTGATAAGTAATCATCATGAGTTTGTTATAAGGCTGACAAAACTTAAAATTTCTATTTATCTCAACATATAATTGGGCAATAAATTTACTAGAATAAATAATTTACATCTCAGACGGCCGTTCTTAAGATTTCGTCACAAATCAAAATCAGGAGCATTGGTGTGCAAAGAACATCATCATAGATGAAATGTATTTATTAACACCTATATTTAATAATTAAAATCAAGTTATTATTGATTTTGATCATTCATCAAGTCTCAATACAAAAATCAGTAATAAAAAAAAAAAAAAAATAATGCTAAAAATTTAGAAAATTGTGCATGAATAAATTATTAATGCCTCAGACGGCCGTTCTTAAGATATCGTCATAATTCAATATCAGGAGCATTGGTGTGCAAAGAACATCATCACAGGTAAAAATAATTTATCTATGATAATTAACAATTATTAATTAGTTTTGAATAAATAAAAAAATTAATTATCCAAACCAATTTGAATCACAACTAAATTTGAAATGCATAATTATAGATACTGAAATCTATTTAAAAAATCGTATCAAAATATACCAATTCTAATCAATAAATGTTTTGAACTTTAAATTTTACAAGAGATCTCAGACGGCCGTTCTTAAGATATCGTCACAGTACAATATCAGGGGCATTGGTGTGCAAAGAACATCATCATTGAATAATTTTATCATCAAATTAATAATAAATAAGACTCCTAATTAACATTAACTATGTCATAACAACTTCAGTCGGCCGTTCTTAAAATATCATCACAAGATAATATCAGGAGCATTGGTGTGCAAAGAACATCATCACAAGTCATATATAAGAAATGAATAAGAAAAGATCATGAAACTTAGTAATTAAAATTTTAAGTAATTCAATATGATTAGTCATTAGTCAAATAATAGCTGATATGTTAAAAAACTTAATTTAAATAATAATAATATATACCTTGTAAATAGGATCCAAAATGTACATGCAGAAAGAACGTTGGTTGTTGTCATCCTTGAGCTTGGCCCATTTCTTTGTTTTGGGGTTGAAGAAATTTTCTCCCCACAATCTGTAATTAAAAATAATTTATAGGTTATTATATATATTTTAATTTAATTTTTTCTAATTTAAATAGTCACCTGTTCATAAGTTTAACAACATCAATCTTGAATTTTTCGGCATACATTTCAGCAAACTGCTTAAGAGTGAAAGCCCATCCATGAAGACCAGATCCAAAACCAACACTACCCTTGCTAGGGTCAACCTAAAAAAAAAAAACTGATTAATATCGTATACTTAAATAAACACACCAAATTAAAAATTTATCATTTTAATCTTTCAGACGTGGAGAAGGGTAATAAAGTTTCATATAAATATAACTTATCAACAGCTTTAAATATGTATCATCACAAAGATCAAGATAAATGAAAATATTGGGTAATTTAATGATCTACTACATAATAAGTGGTAATACATGGGGGTCTTCGAAATATTGCGAGACAAAAACAATAGATGGCAAGTCAATGTGATGAACATCATGAACATCATTGAAAGACCATGTAGTATATACATCAAATTTACATAATATTAACTCAAGTTTAATACAAGCATATAAGCATCTGTATAACATGGAGTTTTATTTAATTATAATATTGTATATAAAATTAGAGCAATCCGTTTTGTTTTAGCACTAACAATATCATAAATATAATATTGATTATTAGCTCTACTAATAAAAAAATAATAAGAGCTTGTAAAACAGTATAAAATCATTAAAAGACTTGTAGAATAGAAAACTATACAAATGAAGTAATAATGTCATACATTATATTTTAAAATAAAAAAAAAAAAATAATAAGTTGTTTTTAAATTTATAAGTTATTAAGCTGAATTTAAAATAAAATTATTGAAATGTATACCAATATATATATATATAGCAAATTTCTGAGTCTAAAAGTATCAAATTAAGTTTAGCAGTCTAGTTTCACTGAGTGAACTGACTAATTATCAAACTTTAAGGTAAGGACAATACCCTAATGAAATATTAACTTTAATTAACAATGTTGTAATTGTTAAGAGGACGCCGAATACCCGCATAATATGTTGTCTTTGTCTTAAACACACATAACATAATTAAAAAAAACTATTTTGCACGTACAATTTAACTCCCTCAACATTTAAATCAAAATTACCAAAATTCCAAATCACAGTGAGAAGAACTTTACCTGTGATATAGGGTTTTAATAACGTGAATGCAGTTATCGATTTGAGAACTTTAGGTATTTTTCATTTAATTATTAAAAATTATTGGTTACCATCATCAAAAAAATTAAAACGCTACGCCACAAGTAAAGTTCTTCTCAATGTGATTTGAAATTTTGATATAAATATCAAGGGAGTAAAATTATCCCGCGCAAATTTTACTATGTTACGTGTGTTCAAGACAGAGACAACACATGCGGGTATAGCATCCTCTTAAATCATGAAACAAGAATTTATAATTTGTATTTTTTCACATTTAAAAGTTTTGGACTATCAAATTATGAATGAAGGTGAATACATTAATATCATTTTATTTTATAGACTTACTGCGGTTAGTGACAATGTGAATCTATATTATTCAATAATTATATATTCAAAATTATATAATTTCAATCTTTCAGACGTGGAGAAGGGTAATAAAGTTTCATATAAGTGTATCTTATCAACAGCTTTAAATAGTCATCATCATAAAGATTGAATTTACTTTGAGATATATAAATATTAAATTACACTTTAGTATTAAGATATTATAAATTACCTGGACTTCTCCCATGGGACCACTATCATCAGAATATGTAGCAATAATGATGTTAACATTTTCAACAATACGTTGGAAAGTTTGGTACAAATCTTCAGATTCCAATTGCAATTCTAATAAAGCACGGTCCATTTTGTTCATGAACAAAATTGGCTTAATTCTTTCAGCTATGGCTTGACGTAATACAGTCTCAGTTTGTACACACACACCTTAAAAGAAAATAAATATTAGGAAAACAGTTAATTTATAAAAATATTACAAGAAAAACTAGTATATACCTGAGACACAGTCAACAACAACCAAGGCTCCATCAGTAACACGGAGGGCAGCAGTAACTTCACTGGAGAAATCAACGTGTCCAGGTGAATCGATCAAGTTGATTAAGAAACCCTTTTCATCAGGATCACGTTGATCTACATTCTTAATGAAGACTAAATCTTTTTCTTGTAATTCAAAATACATAGAGATGGCAGTAGACTTGATAGTAATACAACGATCTTGTTCATCTTTACGTGTGTCAGTGAAACGCATATCTCCAGCTTTAGCATTAGCTATAATACCAGCTTTGGATACCAAAGAGTCAGTTAAAGTTGATTTTCCATGATCCACATGAGCGATGACGGACATGTTACGAATATTCTTCTTCTTGTCCATCATCGAACGGATCTCGTCTACCGTGAAGTTCACCTAATATGCATTAAGTAGTGAAACCAATGTGTACAATAATTATAATAAAATTAAAATAATGTAATTTTCAGTCAGACTCATTAAATCAGTATTTCCCTCCATAGTATGTCAGGATAATTAATTTGTCATCATTCTATTAAATACCTAATACACTAAATTTGTTTTTGTAGTTCAAATGATTTTGTCAGACTCATTAAATCAGATTTTCCCTCCAGTAATATTCAGGCAAGAAAAAAAAATCATCATTCACAAATCATTGGAAATATATAATCAATGTGTTTATAAATAAATTAATGAAAGGTTTGTTTTATAAGTTATTATTATTGAATTACCATAATGGTAATATTCCAAATCAATATGCAGATTAATGTCAATCAGAAAATAAAAATGTTTTAAATAAATATGAACAAAAATTAGTGTTTCTATACATAATAACATTGCAGAAGTTGCTGGGAAGATGAATAAAAACCGTCGCTTCTCCAAAAAGAATTATTTTGAAAAATAGTTTTTTTTAAATATAATTTAGAAGTAAATATTGAAAATAATTTCATCACGTTATGCAAACCATATTATCTGATATCATACCATTGCAATAACAAGTTGTTCACTAGGTGATCTCTATTAACACCATTAACGTTTGGGTCTAAGACTTAATGCAATGACAGGACATTCGCAGATCGATATAGAAACTGAATACATTGTAGATGACACCATTTAGATGTAATAATAAAACAATATACATACAAAGGGCTAAACACGACGCGATAGACCATAAATCAACAACACTTGGATACTCGTAAGAAAAACATACTAATCGCAATATCGCTTTTTTTTTTATAACTATTAAAAGAATTTGAGTATGCGTGGAGATCATGATCGGTAGTTAGAAAGAAATCTGGTGGAAATCGAAGAAGTGTTGACTTCAAAAACCACGACTCGTCCGATTTTGGAAAAACAAGAGAAATCGCGACCCCGGAAAACCGTGACAAAGATTAGCGCAAGGGATAGTTGGAATTTTCTTCAACTCCCAAAGTGCGAAAAACCTAACCGGACACGGGTGTCCCGCCTCGACCTGCCGCTACCACGTCATCTCGACGGATGACGCTACCACCACTAAATGCACGGCCAGACCAAAATAAATTAACGGAACAAGCCGGACGGTGGAGAAACGGACGGCCGTCACACAGTATTAAACAGTAACGTAACAACAAATGCAATTAATACTCACCATTTTGAGATGTTTTTGGATGAAATCTGCTCAGAAAAATCAAATTATGTTGCACGAGTGTCGGGAGCCGACGTTGCAACAGAAAGGACGGTGTGCGGAACAGTTCGTCAGACCGTCGGACTACAGAAAACACCGCTACCCCCCCCACCACCGATAACCAGCGGTCGCCATGACACGTTGCACAGAGCTGCCGTTCATGGGAATAATCATACCCCGCCTTCATCGTTGTAACATACCACCGCGTCGGAACACTGGCGACGTGTGATGCACATGGTTGCCAACCTCGTGTCCCGCAAAATGATGTGGTAGACTTGACGTGTTTTTTAATATTCCTATTTCGTTCTCCCACCCCAAATGGAATATTGTTCTAATCACGGACTAAGATATTTAGATATGCGTCCTATCTCTTGAATTATTGTAGACTGTAGTTCTAATGATCGAACACAATGGTGAATTGGTGAATGGAATATGGATATACACATTAATCTAAGACCGTGATATACACTATGTACCTACAACAGTTAAAACTGTTAGTAGCAGCTGCTGGTAGCTGCAATATTATTATTTATTGTAGTTCGAATTCGCAATACTCAGCCATTTACTCATTTACGATTTATGCTATTATATTTGACGATCGAAAGAAACAGATTGATTAGAAAAATCTAGATTCTTTCTATTCTTTTTTTTATTATTTAAGCAAAGTTAATTTACAACCTGTAATATTATACATGCAATAAATAAATTTGGTAGCTTAACTGAATAAACAACATGAAATAATTAGAAATAATGCAGGCTTTCTATTCGTGAATTTTATACCACAAAACGATATCAATTTTATCGTACATAGAGAGTAAAAAATAAAAATGTTTATTAAGTATTTATTTTTTATTGTCTATAAATATGATGGTATCTTTTCTACCGTTTGGATTATAAATGTAAAGCACCGTACAATTATAAACCTATACTGGCTTTAGTAGTTTAGTGCTATACTAAAGAAAGTAGTGAAAGTGTACATAGAATTTACAAAAAAATAAAACATTTCATACCCTAAGACTCATAGTTAATATTATATATTTATTATCTATATTCGTGATATTTTATACACGACCTAAAGAAAAACCATTACGTATTTTACCATAAAAACACGTTTTTCTTTGTCATCGTATGGTGGAATTAATACCTTTAGTTCCACAACACATTTGATCCAATGATCTTTTGTTTTGTAAAAGTTAGGAAAAAATATTTTTTGGAACAAGCTATTAATATTTTAAAGATGCATTGATGGAAACAATTTTCCAAAGATATTGGAATTCTAATAAACAGAATTTGAAATATAATTGAAATGGTGTTCCAAACATATCTATTTACATTAATATTTTTTGGTTTAAAATGTAGTATTGTGTTAGGAACACATTTTTAATCTGTTCCACAGAACTTAAGGCATATAACCCATATTACCAAAAATATTGTGTATGGGATCATGAAGTATTTGTTCCAAAAAATTATGTGTATTCCATGAAATCTAATCTGTTTTCGAAAAATAATAAATCTTACTTTCTTCTAGGTTTATAAGTTATAACCTTAAACTTGCATTTACTTAACTATGATTTGTACCCAGTCCAGTCTTATTATATTATACAAAACATTTTGAATAAAAATAATCCGTGATTGTTTATTGAATATTTCGTTATCAAATTGAGGTATTGATGGATGAGTCATAATAGTCATATTGTATAAACTTGAAAGTATGGTAAGAAGTAAAAATAATAAGTAAGTATAATGCTCAGATTTTAATGCAAAGTTCATTATTTATTTTAAGCCGAGATTAAAGGGGGCAGAAGGCCATGATCTTAGAACTATTCAACTATATAAGACTTGGGATCTATTTAGAAGCCTCTAATTTTACACCATGCCTTTATAATAATGCAATTATTATTTATATTACTTATTAGTTAATATTATGTGCGAAAGAAAATATTTAATATGTATTAAAAAAAAAAAAATTATCTTTATGATATTTAAGGTTATTATCAATGTAATGAGACATCTTTACGACACGATTACATGAATACATTATACATAAATAAATTTGTTTCAGGAAAAGCTAGAAATATTTTATAAATTGAATATTTCTATAAGTTATGTTTAATTTTTTATGAAAATAAATTTAGTTATATACAATTTTCTCTATTTTGTTTTGGACATTTAAAAAATTATCAACGGTGCTTTATAAATCTTAATCCAGTCATAATTTTTTAAAGGTCCCAACATTAAATAAAATAAAGTTGTCAATAATTATAGGTATCATCATTTTCATAAAAAGAATGATACGTTTTAATAAAAAAAATTACATAAATTAGGTAATAACATTTTAGATTCTGTACGGAGTGATGAATGTATTAATTTTATAACGATGTGTTACTTTTTGTGACTGGCATCACGTTTTTTACATTTATTATACAATAACGATAGATCATTGATTTACACAAATATTAAATATGAAAAAAATTGGATCATATAACTTTGTTGGATAACTCATAATTTGTAACTCCTGGCCACGAGTTTCCAAACGTGCTTTAAATAATGTACGCTTATATAGTTTTATCGGTAAGATCAGCTATAATATGTTACATAATATATTAATATATCTCAAAATAGTGTTTATTTTTCTTAAACATACAGTGTCCCATGAGAATTTACGTATTGCGATAGCTCTTGAAATAATCGAGATATAAATTTATTATAATTCTGTTTTTTTAATAAGATTCAAAGGAACAAAAACTACAAATATTTTATGTGTTAAATTATTTTAATGTTTTGGTAAAAAAGTTAAAAAAATATATTTTTTATTTAATTATTTTCAAAAAAATTTAAGATACCCATTAGAGTTTATTTTTCTGAAAATACATTTTAATTTCATCAATCTCCTGATTTTGAAATTTTTCTAGTTTCGAGAAAAACACTCAAAGCGTTCGCCGGCCGAAACGATCATGCGGGGTACGTGTTGGGGTTAATCGGCAATAAACGACCAAAGAAAAAATAACAGCTAAGAAACTAAAAAGCGGGTAAGTGAGTATCGCTCTGCTGTACATTAGGGGGTGGGGTGGACCTCGGACTAGGGTAGGTTAAATTTGAATGCAATGATAGGTATCATTGTATACGAAAAACGATTCTGAACGGAGATGATTTGTCAGTCTAGGATATATTATATTTAAATATTGTCATAATATATTCTATTTTGAAACAAATTCAAACATTTAAGTAAAAGTTTCAAGATTCTACGTTTGGTAATTTTTTAAAATAACAAAAATCGAAAATTATTTATTAGTAAAACGTTATTTTACACGTGTATTTAAAATTAAAACTTTAAAGACTCGTAACATTTATTTTTTTAAATTGAATAATCCTCAAACTTTTTATTATTATTCTAAGCTTAACTTATGGACAGCAGAGAATTACATTTTCAATTCTTAGCTTTTGATAGTAAAATATTTATACATTTTTAACTACCAAATAGTGAAAAATATTCATGATTTTGACGAATTTTTGTCAATATTTGAACTTCAAATGCTAATAAAAAAAAATTGTGCCTATGTATTTTTATAATTTTTGAATCAGAGTTAGAACAAGTTATGTGGACCCTTCAATTAAATTTTCAAGTAATTTGTCCCAACTAAATTTTTTTTATCAACATTTATAAAAAATAAATTGAAAATTTCAATTGTCTATAAATAGCTCAAAAAAATTCAAAATGTTTTGAAAATCAAATCACGTAAAGAAAATGGCAATTTAAATAACTGGTAAAATTTTCAAGTATTTACGACTTATACTGTTTGAATAACAACAAATATCAAAAATCGTTTGAGGCTAAACCGTTATTTAACGCGGTTTTGTAAAAATTTAAATTTCAAACACTCATAAAAAATTTTTGTCTGAATCCGGTAGAGTTTTTTTTACAGATAATCGAAGAAAAATGTATGGAGAACCTTGTATCAAATTTTCAAAACTTAGTTATAAAAGAAAAAAATTTTACGATTTTTCAACCACAAAATTACTTGCAAATTTTCGCAATTTTGACATATTTCGTATAAATTCGAACTTTAAGCACTTATAAAAAAAAATTGTGACTAACGATTTCGGATTTTTTTTTATCACTTTAAGAAAAACTTATAAGAAACCTTGTATTAAATTTTCAAGATTTTCTGGCCGGTCAAAAAAATTTTATCGTTATTTTAAAAAAAAATACTAAATAAAATCAAAAATTTCCATCGTTATTTTAAAAAAAATTAAAAATTTCAATTGTCTCTAAATAGCTCAAAAAAGTCTAAATTCTTTGAAAATTTAACTGTGTATTGAGAACGCTAATATAAACATTTGATGAAAATTTTAAGTGTTTACATCAATCAGTTTTTGAGTTATAGCAAAATAAAAAATCGATTTGGTCGAAAACTGTTTTCTGTCATTTTTTTTTTGTTTTTCTCTATTTTTTTGAAAACTGTTGGAAAATGTTTACTTTTCACCTCTATAATGCACCAAGGATATCCACTTTGCCATCGGAAACCACCCACAAAGTTTGAAATTGAAGCATTATTTCGACTAGTTATGCTGTACACAGACACAAAAAAAAAAAAAAAAAACACAAATCATTGTAAAATCAATACATTCATCACTCCGTTCAGAATCTAAAATATAAAATATTGAAATGTAAATGTATTTCTTTTGAAAAATTTTGTTTTTTTTTTACTGCATAAAATTATGTGGAAAAATGTATACAAATATATCTTTCATTCTTCGTCTTTATATAGGTATACCTAGTATATTTTTATATATTAAATACAATATAACTTAGTATAGTCTATTAATATAGATAGGGACCGGGTGGCAGTATTGAGATAAACAGTTCCCACCCGAAACTTGTTTCTTTTATGGCGGAAAAAAGAAGTATAATAATATAGAGTAAAATACTAGATACTAAGATGGTTTTTTATTACTGGAAATATCCTATCTAGACTTTTCATACTTTCTTTTATGATCAATAAATACCTATATTTTAAATTTTTAAAAATTGTTTTTTTACTGTGTTCTTTTTTTCCTATGTATTTTTTTCCGGGATTCCACATGTTGACATGTTTGATATAATGATTTTAATATCATATTAAATAATTCACAGTTTTTTTGAAACTAGAAAAAATATTAAAAATCAGGAGATTAATGAAATTAAAATGTATTTTAAGAAAAATTAACTCCAGTCCCGTACCGACTACCGAGCCATTTTTTATCCTGAGAGTCTCAGGCTGAGACAGAACTCTATAGTAATGCGTCCCTTGGTTGTGGGGGTGACATACTCACAGTTTTTAATATATCTCAATAAGATTAGGAAAAATCTGAAAATTTGTAATTAAGTTTCGAGAAAAACAAGAAATACTATTTTTAACCACACCCGCAAATTTATAATACTTAACTCCTTACTCCTTTTTTTTTTTTTATAGTTAACAAATCAATTTGAAATTTACAAATTATTAGGTAGGTATTTCAAAATAATAGTTAATAATAATTAAAATAAAATAAAATAATTATTATTTATAACAGAATTTTTTTTGCTTTTGTGTGTCAGCAAATTTGTCAATAATTTCTTCATTATCCAATTTATTAGCAATTTATGTTTCTATTGAAGTATGATGGCCATATTTGAAAATCTCTCCTGAACCATTGTAGATTTTTAGTAAGTTTTTATTAATTTAGGTTTGCCAAAACTTCTTTCATGTGAAGCTGTTATGTGTTTGTGAAGGGCATTGAGAGAAAAATCCTTGTATAATTCTTTAAGCTTATAATCATGAATCATTTCTAAATTTATAATGCACATAAAAACATTAATGATTGAATACTTGGGAAAATTTATAAAGCTGCTTGTTTAAAATCTTTAATTTCTTCAACTATTTCCGCAGTATTTATATCCTTATTATATTTTGGTCCTAGATTAGCAGCTGCTTTTTGCAAATCTTGAAAATTCATGTATCATATTAGTTAATGAATGACTGGAAACAAATTCAAAATCGTTTGATATTTCCATAATTGGTTTACAGTTTTATACTACAATTTCATCTCAGTAAGAAAAATATCTATTGAGTCTATAATGGCAATTCAAAAATTAAACGAAAAATAAAGTTTTAAGAATAACATAATAAACATTAAACACTTTTTACTAATAAGTAATAATAATTCAATATTTCAATAATTGTAAAGCAATAGATGAGTATAATCAATGAATAAATATATTTTATATTAAAAATATAATATTACAGTTACGGATCGGTGCATAATATTGCAAAATATTTATTATATTGTCAACAATACAGTATTATACAATACCTAATCAATATACATTTTCTTAAGTTAATCATTTAATATTTTTGTGACTCCCAGCAACAGGCGCCCAAGGCAAGCGAGTATAATACCTAGTCACCCTATTTACGGCTCTGATGAACTCCACAAAATGGCTATATCTTTAATTTTTTTGAAAATAATTGAATAAAAAAATATAGGTTTTAACTTTTTTACCAATAAGCATTAAAATAAATTAAAACATGAAATATATGTAGTTCTTGACGCTTGACGTTTTTGTCTCTTTGAATATTATTAAAAAACCAGAATAATTATGATATCTCCATTATTTCAGGAGATATCATAATAGGTAAATCCTCACGGGATGTTCTGTATATGTAACAATCCTTATTCCTTAGTAAAAATTAATGTTATCGAATCCTCTGTAGTTCTTAAACGTTAAACACGAATGTGATACAATTTCAAAACATAGTAATGCTAATGACTACATAGTTATAAATTATAAAAAAAACTATATAGATAAAATTTTAACATTGATTTTTAGTCAGTCTTATATAGGTATTATAATGTTATAAAATAAATTAAATTAAATATAGAAGTTATTATATTAATTAATGAAAAAATAGTAATAAAAAAAGTTTTTTCAAAATATTTAATGTATAAAAGTTTTCAAAAATATTAAATAGGTTTTTATTAAATACTTCAGTTTAGATCAATTAGATCTATTTTATGATGTCTAAAAAATGATTAATATTGATGTATTTGAAGATTCTTAATAAGACTATAATATACCTAGTAAGTATTAGTGTCTTAATATTTTTCCAGGTTTTAATGGAATAAAAAACCAGTATAAGTAGGTAGGTAATTATTTATTTTTGGTAATATTTAAATAATGTACTATCTATAAAGAAATTAGGCATAACATCAAGTTCGTTCAACAATCAACATATTATTTAAATGAACTTTGGTCATTTTTTTCCAATGTATAATAATAGAAATACGAAATTGATCATACTTCAGCTTTTGTAAGCCAATATGAAACTATGAAAGGCCAAAATGGTATTGTCTTGATCATGAGCTTCTTAATTCTGGGCTTTAAATTATATCTGTGTGTTATTGCCGTGATTCCACATTATATATTTTTATTTCTTTAAGTAATCAACATTATTCTAACATTTTTAGTTCTTACTATAATTTTTATTTCAAATAACAGTTATTCTAAATTCTTCTAAAATATTTGATCTAAACTTAAATATACTGTGTAATAAAAATCCATTTACCTAGTACAAATGTAATTAGAAAAAAACCATCGATATAATTTAGATCAATGAGCCTTAGAAAGTATAAATATTAGAAGCCAGAAGGTTAGAAGCATCATTATATTTATTCTGTGGTAGCATCACAGAACAATATGGTAGCATCGATATTCGATAGCATACATAAGCTATAAAACAATTGGTCATTAATCGTTATAATTTAAAATAAATAAATGAAATAAGCACCAATATGTTCCCAACATTAAACTAAATTTGAACAAATTGGCTTTGGGATAAAAGGTAATAGAGTAATAGACTGGAACCACTTTCTTGATTTTTTTTGTTTCCATGAAATCTATCAATGTTATTACTATTTTTTTCTTCTTAGATATAGTTTTTTTAGTTTTCTTTAAACTGATAACCACAGATATAGATAATAATTATTAGATATGCATAGATTAGTATATTATGCGTATTAGTCATATTATACTCATATGGTATTAGTATATACTATATAGTATATCTGGTATATGTGCGAGAGGCCGAGAGCTAACTTCACAGACATTCATACAAAATGTAAGTTATGGTTTTATAATACATTCAATTATCTATAAAAAAAAATTTGTATTGCATGCCTGATAGATCAATAATCGTAAAGGAAGGAAGTGAGATGGTTTAGAGTATAAATACTATTATTATAATATTATAATAGTTAGAATAAATATATTGAAATGAAATGCAAGTTAAAAATGAATATAAACATGTATACAATCTTAAAGTCATGTATTAAAATAACTAATTAAACTGTAATCTCGAGGTGAAGGTGTTTAAAGTGCCGTGATATCATTTAATATTTAATAATTTAAAAAGTATAAATAGTGATTTTGTAAGTTGTCTTTTATGTGGTATTCTTTATCTGGGTGACTGGGGTAAATAAATACAAAATCATATCTTGTTTACTTTTACTATAATTTTTGTTAGTGCTCTAGTTTATAAGATTATGACTTGTTTAGATAAAATAATATGTATCTCACAGTATTCACCAGGCTTAGCCTACTACCTATATCAAGTTAATATAACCATTGCTATTACTATTAAATTTATGTGACTCCATAATTATAATATAGTAATTTGGTTATGGTTTGAATGTACAGTGTATATAATTACATGCTTTGTTCAAAATAAACTAATCATTATTTATTTTGTATAGGTCGCCATCATCTAGACATTATTCTAGATCGAAGGATTCATACAATAATAAGAAAAATATTGACGAACAAAAAAAGCACAAAAATGATAAGCATTCGTCAAAAAAAAAAAAAAAATCTAAATCTAAGCACAAGAGTAAAAGAAGGTAAAATCTGTTGATAAATATTACTAAATTATACCCAAAGTGTTGCCAATTAAGTATTGGAAGTAAAAAAATATACTTATATAAATAATTATTAGAATATTTATTAGAATTTATAAATAAATAAAATAAGGCATTTAAAAAAGAAAAATGAACAGTGTTTAACCATTTTTATATTTTATTTAAAATAGAAATAGCAATCTCTCTTAGTCTTACACTATATATTATATACTAATACTATAATTAGTGTTTATTATTATAAATAAAACATAACATCCACAATATTAAATGTAACACATGGATGAACATTTGATTGAATTTTTGGGGGGGCCTATAATAATCCAATATTAGTGACCTGCAGTGGTTTCATTTTTTAACCTTTTTCTATACACAAGTATAACATATTGCCTTCTAATTTTGGGGGACTAAGCCTCCCTAAGCCCTCCCACGATGACCGCCTATATTGTAACATGATTTTATGATTGCAATTTTTTAACACGATCATTTGGTATATAAGTGACATGTTATAATGTAATTCCATCAATCAAACTAAACTTATATTAATGATAACATAAATAGACATGTTGGATATAGCTCAGACTTATATCAAATCTCGATAATATAATCAGTATTTGGTATGGTTAAAAACAATATATAATATAAATATCATGCTAATAGTGTATTTTGATTTATGTACAGGTCATCATCAAGTGATTCCTCATCTAACAATGATGAGGCAAAATTATTACAACGTCTGCAGCAAGAAAGACTTAGAGTTGCTGAAGAAAGAAAACAGCAAAAAGAATTAATTAAAGCTATGGAGACTCCAGAAGAAAAGCGGTTTAGGCGTTTAATGAAGAAAACAGCTAAAGAAAGAAAACGAAAAGAGTTAATGGGTTGGGATAATGATTACCTTCATTATACAAATGCTGACAATCCATTTGGAGATGCAAATTTGCTTTCTACATTTGTTTGGGATAAAAAAATGGCTAAAGATGGTTTAGTAGGCGTTAGCCATGAAGAACTAGAGCTAAGAAATAGACAAAAAATGGAAGAAAACAAAAGAGAATTGGAAAAAGTTAAAAAACGACGAATGGAAAGAGAAATGGAAAGACAACAAAGGGAAGATGAGATGGCATTATTACAAAGAAGTAAAGAAGCAGCACAGTTTAAAGAATGGGAAAAAAGTGAAGACCAGTTTCATTTACAGCAAGCTCGTTTGCGATCTACTATTCGAATTGAGGACGGCAGAGGTAATATCAATGTAATAAAAATAAAAATCTATACAAATAATATATTGACATTGATGTTTATTTTTCAGCTAAACCAATTGATCTTCTTGCTAAGTATATAAGTACTGAAGAAGAAGTAGATGCTGTTGAAATGCATGAACCTTATATTTACTTAAATGGCTTAAAACTTAAAGATTTAGAAGATCTTGTAGAAGATATAAAAGTTTACATGGAACTTGAAAAAGGAAAAAACTTTGATTACTGGAATGATATAACAGTCATTGTAGAAGATGAGTTACATAAAATGAGAAGAATACAAAAACAATCAGCTTACACAGGTAAATGTCATATCTTTTTGGGAAAACACATATTATTTAAAACTTGATATTCAATAAATTTGATATTTTTATTTTTTTTTATCAAATACTCAATTACTATAGTATTATAAAAAAAGTTCAAACTAAAAATTGGGAAATGTGAAAATTGTATGTATACTGTGTAGCAGTAGTTTTCAACCTTTTTAACCATGCGGCACACTTATTATGCTAAAAAATTTTCGAGGCACACCAATCTATATAATCTGTAAAGCATATTTTATATATATACCTATATATATACATTATACATATACATACATACCGATAAAACTATTAACAGATTTTTTGCGGCACACTTCAAAAGCGCTCACGGCACACCGGTTGAAAACCTCTGCTGTATAGCCTAGGCATTGACGTCAATGTTCAATTTATCTACTTATAGTATTGATGTTAAATACATTCTTGCAGTTAAAGATTGAACAATGCATTAGGATAAAAATTTATTTTATACATCTAAATTGTTGCCTAACTTAAAAAAATTCTCAGAACTTAAAGTGTTCAATTGTTTGTGTCCCAATACCTAATTTTGATATAGCTTGTGATTCTACTCATCTGTTACTGGTTATTAATATGAAAATTACATATATAAATTATTCAAGGTGATTAGGTAATTTAATTGTTATCAAATTTATATCAAAAATTAATTTGTACAATATTATAAGTAGGTACCTACTGATATATTTAAATCAGTTATAGAATATAACATGCTGAAAAATAAATAATATGCAAGAGACCTAATTGCCTGATATTAATATAATTTCATAAAATTAGATAAAGTATTCGAAAAAAATCTAAGATAAAATTATTACGATATTTTTCATAAAACCATAGGAATCGCTAGAGTTTAAGAATTTGAAACAGATTACAGAAAAACTGGTAGTAACAGTAAGAACTCTTAATGCCACCTTGGTAAAAATGTGCTGATCATTAATAATAAAATACTTATTGGTTATAATTACTTATAAATTATTTTATACTGTGAACTTATAATCATATTTGACAACCAATCTTGGAAATTGATATAATTGACTTCAAATAAAAATATCAGAAAAAAATGATTTTTTTATAATTTCCTTACGTTATTGTATCATTTTGGTTGTTAGCGTTACTTTTCAGTTAATGGTATCTTTCTAATTATCGACTTTGACAGTGCATGTCAGTTAGTAAGCTATAAAATGATTTGTAATAAAATCAAATATAATGTGGAAAATGACATATTTTTATTTTTTATTTCACAATGTTGTATTTTTTAAACTGGCATTGAAGAATTGTGATCAAATATTTTATAATACTCAATCTTTATCACCAAATCATTATCGGTAACATATTTATTTAGTAATTTTAAATCTATTGTTTAGCATAGTGAATTTTAACACTTCAGTACCACCAACAATATTAGGTATTCAATAATATTTTATTTAATAAACATGTTTAGGTGTTGGTCGGAGGGAAGGTATCCATCAATCAGTAGCTCATGAAGTTGCTCATATTTTTAGAGGTAAGACTGCTGAACAGCTGGATCAATTAAAAATTCAAATTGAAAAAAAAATTAATAGTAAAGCTGAAGGTGTTGACATTGGGTACTGGGAAACTCTACTGTCACAACTAAAAGGTATGCATGATGGTATTACTATTGATACAATTACAATTTTTTTTTTTATTTAAACTAAATTAGTATTTTAATCATTAATATTAATATTAATATATATAATATATAGCTCATGTTGCAAGAGCTCGACTTAGAGATCGCCACCAAGAAAATCTAAAGAAAAAACTTGAAGTATTAAAAGCACAACAAAAAATGGATGAATCACAGTTTGATCCCGAAGAAGGAAGCAGTAATAGCCGTCAACAATTGACTAAAATTAATGAGTCATCAGGTCAAGATCAACCATCAACCTCTACCAGTAAATCTCCCTCTAGAAAAGAAAAAGACCAAAGTTCTGAAGAAGATATAAGGTAAATTTAATCATATATATATTTATATTATAGCCAATATTATCATTTATTTTTAATTAGTGATGCTGAACAAGAAGCCAAAAATATAATAGAGGAATGTGCTGCAGATTATGAAGCTTGTGGATATAGTCCCGTATATATTTCTCCTAATAGCGTAGAACTGGGTACTTTAGTTGTATCAGAAATTGATGATGAGAAAAGACTGACATTCGCTAGACTACAAGTACAAGGCACGGGGACACGTATTGAAGTAAGCTTATCACATACAATAAATATTCAAGTGTCAATTTCATATGTTGTTCGTAAAAACCATGATAATAATATAAATTCAATACTGAAAAATACATAACATTAGTTGTCATAAATAACTGTACACTGACTAACATACAGACAGTTATATGATTCTATATTTATTGAGAGATACTGAAATTTGATGCCAATTGAAAAGTAATAGGGTTATTTGTTTAAATATTTATCAAAAAGAAATGAGTAGAAAAGTTAATTTACATTCATAAATAATTTATGGAATAAGTCAATCCTTAGACGTATAAAAGTGTACATACAATAAAAAAACATGTGTTAAAATAATCTATCTAGTAAAACTTTTTGTCAATATTCATTCGAATAAATTTATTTATGTTTATGAAAAACATTTTTTTATAGAATGTCATGGCTGCAGAAGAAATAGCTTTGCAAAAAGAAGCTAGAAAGGGAATGACAAATGATGAAGCTGAATTCTCAGTAGAATCTGAATTAGACCATCAAGTTTATTTATGGTCAGATAAGTACAGACCACGAAAACCCAGATATTTTAATAGGTAAACAATATAATAAATTATATTAGTTTTAAATGTTTAAACTATTAAAATCAATTTTATATACATAGGGTACATACTGGATTTGAGTGGAATAAGTACAATCAAACTCATTATGATATGGATAATCCTCCACCAAAAATTGTTCAAGGATATAAGTTTAATATTTTTTATCCAGATTTAATAAATAAAAGTTCAACTCCACAATATTTTTTGGTAAATTCAAAACAAAAATTGAAAAATTATTGTAGTTGTATAAAGCTAATTTTTACCATAATACTTATTATTTAATATTTATATTTTTGTAGACTGCATGTGGAGATAACCCAGAATTTGCGGTTTTGAGATTTCATGCAGGTCCTCCATATGAAGATATTGCATTCAAAATAGTCAACAGAGAGTGGGAATATTCATACAAAAGAGGATTTCGTTGTCAATTTCATAACAATATTTTTCAGTTATGGTTTCATTTCAAACGTTATCGATATAGACGATAATTTAAATTGTTTTTCTTTATTTTTTTTTTATCAATATATGTACATAAATTAATTAAACTACAACTTTTATGGAATTTAACTGTTTATTCATTAATAAAAATATAATATTTTAAAAAGTGTAAAAACTTTAAATTTCTATTAGTTTATTTTATAATTATGTTTAATTAAATGAAACATAACTATATATTAGTTGGTGGAGATATGTTGTTGGGAGAAAAAAGTTTGTTTTCAAAACTACAATTGAATTTGTGATGTGCTCATCCATACCAGAATACAGTATTATATAATGCGACGCTAGAATATATCAGCTCGTGGCAAAAATATAACTTTTGTTTTAGTTCAAAATTTCATACATTAATATTATATGATTTTTTACAATCTTATTAAAATTCACATGTATGAATGGCTTAAAGTTTTATTATATTTAATATAATATTATTTTATTTTTTAAACGAATATAATATAGGTAAAAAACTATCTTTCTTTTTATGTAATACTTATAGGTAATGACATTGTTGACAACAAACATTTAAAAAATTTAACACCAAGTTCATTTTTTACTGATTGAAACACATCCCTATTGAACTTTATTTAGTAGGTATTTGTCTTCATAACATTTGATCTGATTATCACTAAGAGTCAAAGTCTAAACATAATAAATGATTTTTTTTTAGATTAGATGTAAAGTATTATTTTAATCTATCTGTGTAGGTTCTAAAGGTCACATAGGTAGCTCTTTGTGATGGTCACAAAATTAGGTGTCTAGTCCAATATACCTAAGAATATAACTAATTAATGTGTTGTATTTAATAATTACAAAGTATAAAATAAAGATTTATAGTAAAAAAAAAAAAAAAAAATTAAAAACATAAAACTAATAAAATCGATCAAAACAAACTTTGTCCTTTTACTATAAAAAAAATAAAACCTTGTCTCTTAAAATTTGTACCTAAATTAAATAAATTAGGGACTAATAAAGATTTAAATTTTAAGTACCTACTAATAATATATAGGTAATATGTTACGGGTAAAGTAGAAAATCCAGACATTGCATTACAATGTCCAGGCACTTTGCACAATATCTAAACAAATTATTTTTTAATACTTAAATTTTCCTACATTGACTGGACTTTGTATAATAATATCCGGGTAAATGGAACAGTGCCCGGACTCAAGTGGGCAAAGTGAATTAAATACAGCTCACTGCACACATTTATATCGAATAAAATGAATGCGTAATAATTACCTATACAAATTGTATTTGTTTCTATGTGACTTACTACTTACAAGATACCTACCTATTTAATTTAGAAACGAATATACGTGCATTGGGAATTGTGATAGTCGGAACCAATTCAGTATTTACGACACCTAAAAGAAAAGTTCATCTAGGTTAATCATATACGAAAAGCATATATTTCTCTAAGAAGTCACAAGATAATTTTCTAAATTGTGTAGTCAAAGGTACGATAGCTTAACTTACAACCACGGTTATCTACTAGGTAGTAGATAATTGTGCTTACAACACATGTAAGACCAATCGGTGTAAATGCAAAAAA
Source organism: Schizaphis graminum (assembly GCA_020882235.1). Taxonomy (NCBI): domain Eukaryota; kingdom Metazoa; phylum Arthropoda; class Insecta; order Hemiptera; family Aphididae; genus Schizaphis; species Schizaphis graminum. Next base: position 56,503,769 of record CM037032.1, read on the forward strand.
TATAGTCGAATTTGTAACTCAAAGTGCCATAAATCATAATAAATGGTAGTGGTGTATGTGATAACAAATAAAAAAATAAATATAATATTCTATAATTCTATATGTAGGTACCTAATATTATATTTTATTAATAATTAATTAAAATGACTATAGTAAACAATATTCGTCTAATTCGTGTTAAACCACCTTTAAATAATAATATAAATTCTTCATACAAGTAAGTAGTTATACCTAATAGATACCTAGGTAACCTAATATATTATACGAATGATTCAATGGATAATATACCTACTTAAAAATTATTAACACCTAAGTAGGTAGGTAATTAATTTTTTGAGTCGGCTATTCCAAGTGTTTTTTTTTTTATATTCATTAAAATCCAGTAAGATGTTCTATATTTAATTTTTATATTTTCAATGTTTAACCTATACAAACTAGTGACTAAAGTGCCAAACTTTCTACGTTGCCCGTAACATATACGAAAATAAAAAAAGAAAGGTTTTTGTATCTTTATTTTTCACCTGTAGGTAGGTACCTGCAGTGTATTTTAGTTTTAGATATTGTATCTTAACTAAATACTAATTATGGAGAGGATTTGAAATCGAAGCAGGTATTGGCCGTCAAGAAAATGATTAAGTTAAATATATGACGTCTTGAATACGTTGTTTTATTATTTAGTTAGTTTTCTGTTATACCGACATGACGGAAGTATAGATACAGTTACATAGTTAAAATGTTTTAGTGTTTGCCCCTGAGCCACCAACTTTATATACTTACCTACGTAAGCATTCCATTATAATTTCAACCGTTAAACTCTGACACCGTAGGTTTACAAAGCGGTGTACTTATACGACTTTGTAAAAACTTTTAAAGTTATCTAGGTACCTAATATAGAAATAGGTATATCATCTAAGTAAATAATCGTAGCCAAGTAATCCATTTAAATCAATGAGACAATAATGTGTTGTATTTAATGTTTTAAATTCAAGTGATTAACTATAAATAGTTCGTGGACGTTATTTAGATATTTTCCAAAGGGGAATAGGAAGGAAATAAAATTAAAATGTACTTACCATAACCCGAAGTGTTTTTACTAAGAACCTCGATCAGTGGCGTAGCCAGGATTTTTTTTAGGGGAGGGGTATTTTTAGTAATAAAATAAATCTACAACCGTGTTGAAATAATAAAATAATTGAATGATAATGATTATTATCACCAGTGCAGTCGATAACGTGAATATGGCATAACAGAATACATTTCACCACGAATAAACGATTGTATTAATTCTATATTATAAACATTATATTTTTGATAAAAATACGGCCGAAGGGGGGGTTTCAACACCCAACCCCCCCTGGCTACTAGCCCAATCCTATATGACTCGTATAACCTCCAGTTTTTTAGCTGAAAAAACTTAAGAAATAAAATGTTATTTCAAATAATTTCAATTTATTTATAATATTATAAAATAACAGACTTTTTATATGTACCTACCACTTTTTGATGACACTAAGATAACATTTTTTTACGATTTTATTCACGGAGTTGTTCCAAATATATTTCTGAATGTTCCAAGTGTTATACATCGCACTTTTTTCAATTTTTGGTCAGGAGAGGTCGGGGAGGTACTGAAGGAGAGAACACATTGTATTGAGTTTTCCATCGTTCTAAGTTCTAACAATACCTACTTTTGAATTTGAATGATTTCATAATTTTTTTCATACAGTTCCAAATACTCCCTTTATCCTTAAGTGTCACAGCGTCACTTTTTTCCATTTTTGTCTATTGTGGATCTTTATAATTTTAACACACGAGGTTACTCATAAGTTATGAATAACAATAGGTACAATTCTTACGGCAATTCGAAAATATCAAAAATACACAGAAACCTTATTTTTATAGGAAATTTAATATTTTATAATTTTTATGAAATATTTCAACAAAAAGTTATCATTTTATTGTATTTTGGACAATACTAATCCTATGTATGAAACTTTTTGCTTGTATTGTATTATTATTTCTATATCCACTATGAAATGTTTATTATTATTATTAAATGCTATTGTAGCTTATACTGTGGACTTATTTTTACCATTTTACGTATTTAAGATATAACTTAATAACATGATAAATAATAGAATGGGCATGGTAGCTTTTCAAAAATCAATTCAAACTATTTATTATCAATAGAAGAATAAACTAGCGGATGGTGTGCCTTAATCATAAAATAATTAATGTATAGTAAAATATCTTTGGAAAAAGAACTTTCACACTATCTTTGGCCAAAACCATTTTTCGTCGTTTAATCGTTTTTCAGTGAGATCAAAATTAGGGCTGTAGCCCATTTGCGCCCAAGAGCAGCCCGATTGCGCCCCGAGGGTTATGGACATTTGCGCCCAAAATAAAAAACTTAACACACCGATTTATAGCCCAAATGCGCCCATTTTGCATGCAACGTTGCCGTTGTTTTTTTAAAATTTAAAAATCCTACGTAAAATCAAAATTAATAAAAAGTAATAATTTTAAAAATAATGTTAAAATATACTACACAGTATGCATGTTATATGTATAGGTACCTATATAAATATTATTTATATTGCATTAAATTATAAATTTCAAATAGAAATATTTTTACGTAAAATCAAAATAATTAATAAATACAATTACAATAATATACATATATAAATATATATAAATTTTAAATATTATTAAAAATGCATAAAATAAATGTATATAGAACCAAAATAAATAATTCATATTAGTTGTCAGTTGTTGTTTAAGATTGTTTTTTTTTTTTTTTTTAACGTTTATTTAAATATACACAATCTGTAAATGTTGTTTTACAATAAGTGCATGTGATGGAGGTAATATGGCTTTTGAGAGGCTGGAAATAAGAAACCGCCCATTGGAGGCACTTAAGGTTAGGATTTTAGGCTAGGATTTTAGTTTGCTAGTGGGAGAGGGTGTGATTACAAAATAAGGGGAGATAGAGGTATAAACAATTTTAGATTAGTAGGTCACGACACCAGGTACGTTTTAGACGCCTTCTGGGGTCACCAGGTATAGTGTTGGTAGATAGTTCGGAAATCAGGGGATTACGATGGCTGTGGAACTTGGAGTGTGTGCGTTTGTAGAAAGTTTTTGCGACGTATTGGACTGTTGGAATAGCATTTAAGATTGTTTAAAAATATAAAATCCTACATCAAAAATAATTAAAATTAATAATATATATTACATACTATATTAGTCAATAATAAGAATGTTAATAATGCAAAAAATAATTAAATTACAATAATATTAAAATAATATTATTTAAATAATAATAATTAATATTGGTTTCGATTAGCTTGGGAAACGATCAAATATTATTTTACATTTTATAGTTACACACCATTACGCCAAAATACTCAATAAATGGCAACGTTACACGATTTTCACCTAATCTGAATCGGGCGCATGTGGGCTATGATTTGGGGCGCAAATGGGTTGCGCCGAAAATTAGTACCTACATTCACGAATGCTGCAGTCAAGGCCGTAACTGGAAATTAATTTCGGAGGGGGTTGTAAGCCAAAAATGTGTGTTCTAATTGTATTATAATATTGTGTAAGTAATTAAATATGGAATATGCGAAAAATTTGGGGGGGGGGGGGGGGTTTGAACCCCCAAAACCCCCCCAGATACGGCCTTGGCTGCAGTGACCTATTCAATGACGAGGTACCCATACGATTACACTTGAAACCTTCTATACATTTCAAAGTGCTAATCCAGTAGGTATGACCTAACCTAACTGAATTTTTTTTATTGGCTTTGCGCATAGACATTTTACGTCTTGACCAAGTCTATAATTTAATAAACAATCACCAAAACCAAAGCAACAATAGAAATCAGTAAAACCAATATGTTAAAATACAATTAATTTACTTATAGACACCTAAATATAGTTATTTTTTAATTAAGTTAATAAAAATTCGTTTGTTTATACTTTTTAATATAGGTATCTCACTATAGGTAGGTAAATCGCTAGCCGAAAATATTACATTACGTGAAGTGTTCCCTATATAATTAAATTAATAAGACAGTTTCAAAATTAGGATTTCAGTATTATGGAGATTTTGTAACTTAAGTCTCAAGTACGAAACATCAAGTGATGACGCACACCCACGTCCGCTTATCAGGGACGCCCGTGGGCCGTAAGCTAGTCCGTGGTTTATACATATTTATGACGGACTGGGTTTGGGTGCTAATTGTTAATGTCCTATTATCATATAGAGCCCGGCTGGTCGTTTATAACGTTGAATTAATATACTATAGATACATATTTAATCAACGCTTATATATATGTATGAAAATTTGTATAGTTATTATACTTATTAGGGTCTGTATTGATAGTTTATTTATTAATAATACACAAATATTATATTTAATATATACATATATATATATAAGTGCTAAGTAGTATATTATATGTAAGAGAGTTAGCTGCAGAAATATAGACTGGCCGGGAGGATGAGTTGCTAAACTAAAATAATATAATGTAATAGACCATACATTTTTGTTTTATAAAATGTGGTAAAAATAATATTAACTAAAATAAAGCGGTGGTGGATATTGTCCCTCCGCTACGGACACGCTTGTATATACGTATTAGAGACAACATAGCCGAAGGTCTTTAGGCGATCATCTTTTATTCGCATTTTCGCGTTACTCTGCGGTTCAATCTATATATCCACATTTCACGTGGAGGGTGAAATTCAGTTACCCGTTATACGTCACTCTTCTTTTAAAATATTTAAGTAAATATTATACAATACGTAATTAATAGTATATATTTTTGATATAAGGCGTCGTTTAAAACCACACACTTACCACTCATAACCATATTGTTCAATACCACACAAATTGTTTCTATTATTGAAAAGGAAATTTGAAAGGCTAATAATTCAAAACCACACGCAGTTAATTGACAGTTAAAATTAAACATTTATAGTTATTAAACAAATTGTTATAAAAATAATTTAATGTGAGATAAATTAATAAAGTATGTGTAGTAGATATTATTTAGATTAGAATAAATGTACATGTTAATGTTTTCATGTATTCTTATAAATTTATGATTTTGATTAAATATGATAACTAGTGTATGGTTTTAAACAATAATATAATTTTAGATATATTTGTACGTTATTGATACATAACAGTGTGTGTTGTTATTTTAATATATAAATAGGTATGCTCGTGTATAGGTTATAACTTTATAAGGATTTAAATACAAAATGTAATAAAGGCATTTTGGTCTTTTGAGTATACAATGGTCGTCTCTTAATGTAATCACTAGGGCTAGGAAAATGAAGCACTAAAAACCTACAATAAAGGAATTAAAAAATTGCCAATAATGCTACAAAAAAAAGCATTTAACCAGGAAAATGCAACTAAAAAAGGCTTAAACATTTTTAAGTTTAGCTGAAAAATATTGTTAATATCAAAAACTAATTAATTAAACACATTTTTATATGTTCACACCAATTAATTCTTAGAACAACTAATTACAATTTATAAATATTGAAAAAAATAAATTCTATCTATTTTCAGAAATATTTTCCGGTAAGGCGATAATATTTCAATACGAATTCACAAAATATATATAAATATAATTATTAATTATACAATTAAAATAAATGAAAAAATAATAATTTAGATAAATATGTACGTAAATGTTAAATATGCGTATAATTAACAAAAACCAATTAAAAAGCTAATAAACTGACAAAAAAGTACCAATAAAGCATTTATTTACGAATATCACAAGAAAAAGCAAAAAAAGCAAAAACAAAATTGCATATTTGAACTCTGTGATGAATGAATCGAATTTTGTTTTTGATTAGCTATATGTCCTGGAGTAGGTACTATGAAAGAAAATGCAAATGCTACAAAATCCTAGCCCTAGTAATCACTTAGGCACTAAAGTGGATAACATAAGCCGACTGACAACATAAACAAAAATTAAAGTATGGACATACGTAAAACGATAGAACATGAAATATTTTCAGCGGACAAAGGAATTTAAACAGCTGTTTGTACTATTATGTTCTATGGTAATACGGTTATGTTCTTACTATTATACTTTTCGATAACAATATGCGATAAATAACATAAACTGATTTGGTATAATAAGCGGCAACCACTATTACTGTATTTGCATAAATGTATACTATATATTAATTATAGAACAATGCAAAACTACGTATTATATCAAATTTAAAAAAACCAAGTTAGGTACTTATAATAGTTTTTGTTTGACGGTAAACTAATTTTTTGATTGATTAAATTTGATCCGACTGAAAAAATGTTCTCTTAATGATAGGCGTAATAGGATCATCTTTTATAATTATTGCATCAAGCAGATTATCGAGTGAATTCGACGTCCATATTTCCGAGTGATAATATCATTAAGTATAATGGGTATAATAAAAAATCTCCAAAGTATTAAAAATATGAGACAATTGTGCAATAATGTATTGTATTCATTAGGTAACTATTATTTAATAATTTAATTTTTCGTTTAATGTTTGGAGTAATTATTAAAGTGGGTAGTAATTGTATTTTTGTTACATAAAAAAAATTCTCAATTTAATATATCGTAATATAAAATAAAATATTATTATCAAAACGATAACATTAATGTTTGAAAATGATAATTAATAAAAATACTAAAAATATAAATTATTCTACTGAATAATACATAGAATACCTTAAAAGTTACACAGTTTTTCTATGTTTACAAAGGAGCCAAATTCAAAAAATTAATCTTGCCCAACCATTTCCGAATATTAAATTGTGAGATCGGTAATGATACGGATGAACGATCGATTTCCTAAAACAGACTTTCTTGGATTTCGGAGCCTATACATCTTTGCACTGCGGCTCGAGCATTGCCGTTAAAAAATCAGCATAAAAAATGCATGTCACTATATCAGTAATGTGACCAAATGACAAATTAAATAACCTGGGCATTTTGAAACTTAATATCAAATTTACTTACAAATGAGTAATTGAAGCAAAAGTTAAACCACATTTACCAAATAAAAAAAATTAAAGGATTAACGACCAATTAACGACGATTAATAACGTATAACTTTTAAATTTTGGAAGATATGAAAACCAAACTTTTAAGGTATTCTATAGGTATTAATGGTATTATTGAGTAGGATAAAACAATAAAAAACATAGGTTAATCGAATTTTTTATTTCAAAACTTTTTATTAATGGAATACTAATTGTTACATTATGCAATAAATCTAAGTTTAATATGATTTATAACATTATATTACGGTACTAATGAAGTTATAAAAAAAAAATTATTATTTAAAGTTGCTGTACAGACGTATAGGGATTATATAGTGTGGATATAATTCATTTATTAACTATCAACAAAAAAAAGCGGGTAAGTGAGTATCGCTCTGCTGTACATTAGGGGGTGGGATAGACCTCGGACTAGGGTAGGTTAAATTTGAATGCAATGATAGGTATCATTGTATACGAAAAACGATTCTGAACGGAGATGATTTGTCAGTCTAGGATATATTATATTTAAATATTGTCATATATTCTATTTTTAAAATAATTCAAACATTTAAGTAAAAGTTTCAAGATCTTACGCTGAGTAATTTTTTAAAAATAACAAAAATCGAAAATTATTTATTAGTAAAACGTTATTTTACAAGTGTATTTTTGATTTCAAATTAAAATTAAAACTTTAAACACTCGTAAAATTTTTTCAATTGAATAATCATCAAACTTTTTTATAATTATTCTAAGCTTAACTTATGGACAGCATAGTATTAAATTTGCAATTCTTAGCTTTTGATAGTAAAATATTTATACATTTTTAACTACCAAATAGTGAAAAATATTCATGATTTTGACAAATTTTTGTCAATATTTGAACTTCAAATGCTAATAAAAAAAAATTATGCCTATGTATTTTTATAATTTTTGAATCAGAGTTAGAACAAGTTATGTGGACCCTTCAATTAAATTTTCAAGTAATTTGTCCCAGCTAAATTTTTTTTATCAACATTTATAAAAAAAAAATAAAAAAAAATTAAAAATTTCAATTGTCTATAAATAGCTCAAAAAAAGTCAAAATATTTTGAAAATCGAATCACGTAATGAAAATGGAAATCTAAATAACTGGTAAAATTTTCAAGTATTTACAACTTATACTGTTTGAATAACAACAAATATCAAAAATCGTTTGAGGCTAAACCGTTATTTAACGCGGTTTTGTAAAAATTTAAATTTCAAACACTCATAAAAATTTTTTGTCTGAATCCGGTAGAGTTTTTTTTACAGATAATCGAAGAAAAATGTATGGAGAACCTTGTATCAAATTTTCAAAACTTAGTTATAAAAGAAAAAAATTTTACGATTTTTCAACCACAAAATTACTTGCAAATTTTCGCAATTTTGACATATTTCGTATAAATTCGAACTTTAAGCACTTATAAAAAAAAATTGTGACTAACGATTTCGGATTTTTTTTATCATTTTAAGAAAAACTTATAAGAAACCTTGTATTAAATTTTCAAGATTTTCTGGCCGGCCAAAAAAATTTTATCGTTATTTAAAAAAAAATTAAAAATTTCAATTGTCTCTAAATAGCTCAAAAAAGTCTAAATTCTTTGAAAATTTAACTGTATATGGAGAACGCTAATATAAACATTTGATGAAAATTTCAAGTGTTTATATTGATTAGTTTTTGAGTTATAGCAAAATAAAAAATTCGATTTTGTCGAAAACTGGTTTTGCGTAAAAATTCCCGTTTTTCTGTCATTTTTTTTTTGTTTTTCTCTATTTTTTTGAAAACTGTTGGAAAATGTTTACTTTTCACCTCTATAATGCACCAAGGATATCCACTTTGCCATCGGAAACCACCCCCAAAGTTTGAAATTGAAGCATTATTTCGACTAGTTATGCTGTACACAGACACAAAAACAAAAAAAAAACAAAAACAAAAAAACACACATCATTGTAAAATCAATACATTCCTCACTCCGTTCAGAATCTAAAAAACTCATAATAAATAATAAATTATTTGAAGTAATACGCATTTTATTTTTAAAATACTAATTTTTGATAAAAAAATGTCTATTTTTTCAATTTAATAAAAATAATTTGCACATTTCTAGTTTAATATTGCGTATGTTAGTTAATAGGACAACTAAATAGCTTTAATATGAAAAAAATTACGTTAAAATGTTGAAAAGTTTTGAAGATACTTAAAAATTAAATGGTAGGTTCGGTTTTGTTAAAAAAAAAGGTAAATAGCTCATCCTAACGTAAAAAATAAAAAGTTAGACCCCGCTTTAAAGGGTCATTCTTCATGATTTTTGGTATAATTTCATATGATGTTGGCTGGTCATTTCCCAGCAAAAAACATTGTATATTTATAATAAAACATTAATAATGTTATGTAAACGTTTAAAAATATTTATTCAGTACATTTCACGGGGAAAATACTGTGTGGGTAATATTGTATTCTAGGGATTTTTTTTCTAGACTTGGGGAAAAGTTTTTTTTCGAGGTTTTTAATTCCACAATAATAAAGAAATTTATTTGATACTATATACTGCAATGTATGCAATATGCAGTACCACATATATATTAAAGTATTATTAATTATCATTAGCCACGATTATATTGTAAATTACATAGTGTAGATAGGTTTAAATTTTAAAATAATTCTCATTTAAAATTTTGAATTTGGGAAAATATTTATAATTATAATAAAGCAAAAATGTTTTGTCGATACATATTTATTATTATTATATTTTTATAGCTATACCAACTATATTTGAGTTTGTTGTTAAAATAAGATATTTGTATTTTAAAAAAACAAGACAATTAATGTTATAAATACTTAAATTTTGCATGGTTTACAATGAGACAAATATGTAAACGACAATACCTATACAATTATTGTTTATAATTTACACGATTTAATATGGTTCAAACCAGTGGCGGCTATCCTCAAAAAAATATGTGTTGCTGAAAATATTTCTGATGACCTACCACCCACCACAACCTACAAAATATTAGTTATAAAATATAAATCACCAATATTCAATCAGTGGGTCATATATTTTTCCAATTTTTGATAATTTTGCATGTGTTGCTCAAGCAACACATAGACCATAGGATAGCCGCCACTGGACTTCAAACACTTAATGAATTAATAAATATCCTCTGTATCAGCGTACTCATAATATTGTGGTATTTGTACTACTCACTAGTAACTATACCGACTTGTCACTTTAAGGGACCTAGATAATTTTCAGGTGAAAGAGGTTCAAAATAATTATGTATTATAATTTTAATAAATTCTGAATATAAGTTTTTAAATTTGGTTAACTATGAAAAAATTAAGATTTATTACGATCGTTTTTGAAATATTTATGTTAGTATTAAAAATTATTTTGAACATTTGTGAAATCTTAAAGATTATTTTTTGTGGAGAAGGAAGATTCTTGATTTCATAGTCCCCTCGTTTATAGTTTTGACTATATCTTCCTAAAGCGTTATTACTTATCACTTATCAGTTATCATATTTTATTTTATTTTAGTCAAATCTTGAATGAAAATATTATAACATATATTTCAATATTTATTTAACATACTATAGGTTTGCAATATTAAATTCATCTTATCAAATATGTTGATATGAATATGATTTTATACCTATTGTCTGATATTATATACATAGTACATATACATATATTTTATATCTGTTAGCTATAAGCCTATAACACACTAGCATGTCATGTAAATCGTAAAGTGTGATGTAAGGAATTTAAATAAATATTTTCATTTAAGAATCGAAAAATATTTTATTATAATACCACTATTTTATAAAATATTTAAATTAACGTTTTTGTTTATATTTTATATTTTAATTATAGAGGTTTTGTAATATTATTAAATAAGTAGTTTATAATATTACAATTATTAATTATCTCGTACCAAAAATTATTTATAAAATTAGGTACATTAACTACTTATTGGTACTTTTAATAATATTTTATATTTTAAGTTAATATACTGAAATATTTTACTCTTAATATTATATAGATAGAGATATTGGAGTAGGTAGTGGATTAGGTGGATCGTAGATGTCTATATATAAATACAATTGGAAACAGTGATAAATTATTGTAACATTTGAAAAATAGTAAAAATAAGACGTGAAATAGATGTCTACAATCCCGCCAGCCACAGACGACATGCACACTCCTATCGGATGACACTGATAAGTGATAACTCTTACGAAGATAAATAGTTAACGCTTTGTAATTTGTACATAAACTTTATGTTAAATTTTTATTTAATTCAATATTTACTATCACTTATTGAACACAACTTTTCTCAAATTATAAAAATATAAATGTATTATAAATAATTTAATTATTACGTGTAATCAAAATTGTAATAACATGCAATGCGTTAACATATTTTATGTACACCTATTATAAAATTAATTAATAAAATAAATAAATAAAATAAAAATAATTAATTAAAACCTATTAAAAAATCGTCGACTATACAAAAGTTATTTTAGGTGTACCAAAATGGCTTGTCTATTTTTAAGCTTTTAGCACTCTTTAAATATGTATCGAGTAAATTTGTATTCTGGACTGAAAAATCATTAGGTGATTATTAGTATGAAAAATAAATAAATTACGATATAATATATATATTATATAATATTAAAAATATTCATATTTACGGATATTGTTAATTTTTGTTTATTTTTTCAGTTATAATATTTATTGACTCTTCAAATAAATATTACGCATGCCAATTTACCTTTAAAGCAGTAACGCTGATATGTACGAAAATAAATATTTAAATATAGTTCTTAATATTATTAACCCCGAACTCGGTTTGCACTCTGCGATGATAGTTTATCGTTTATAATAATATGCTTAAATGCTTAATTAATTGCACGTGAATTGTTTGTGAACGCAGATCGATGGCTTGATAGGAATTTAGAGCATTTAAATCTTATACGGATTAGAGTATTGCATAACGCAGTACCGTATGAGGATAGGGGTGGTTAGGGGGTTGTAACTTCTCCCAAAATGTCTTCGAAATTAAAAAAAAAAAAATACTAATAGTTTGAAAAAAGAATAGTGTTATTAATAAATTATTACATTTAATAGTTTACACAAATAATACAAATCAATGATATATAAGTCTAGTCTAGTGTGTACATAATTAAAACTATTCTAGTTTATCGTTTCATATATTATATAAACATTTTTTTTTTGTTAATAGATTTAGTTCATGCCAGACGGAATATAATATTGAAAAAAATTCGGTGGTTCTGGTGGAATTTTGACTTATAGATATAATTGTATAATTATATTAATGTATTGTTGATAATCGACACCTTTTTATTACTTGTTTAAATTTTAAATAATCTAATCACTAATCAGGACAGTTCGCCGTTAGGTACCTGACGCAGCCACATGGTCTCTAACTAACTGTGTGAGAGTTCTGCCCTTTGTATGTTCAGAATGGTGAAATAAACACAACACGGGGGAGGGGAATGTTAACCGTAGAATAATAATACAACTTTAACTCATACACACACGCACATACACACACATATATACGTATTAGGTTTAGATAAGTAAGGCTCCATCATTTGGAAGGCATTAAACGATACCCGTCTCCCTCGATAATTAACCCCTATACGATCACGTACATCGCCGTAGGTTAAAGAGTTCTACATTTATCTTTATAAGTGCACTGGTTGCTGTGCAATCGATTGCTTTTAGAATACTATAATATGTGTGGTGTTTCAGTGTTTGAATTATCGTTTAGTTCTTGCTTATTTCAATGTATTTCATTGTACCTGATTCGATTTCAAACTTGTTAAAACTGTTATAATTATTATTGTATTATATTTTTATTATTTTTCTGTATCAGTCCATGTATTTGGATTTCAATATTTATATGAATTATATTTATTACAAAACTAGCACATGACTACCTACATAGTTTGAATTGATAAAAATATTTGTTCATTACCTAATATTAATTTTTAAATATATTTCGATGTTTATGTTTTATACATGAGGACCATCATAAAATTGTTTACGTTTTATTAGCATGTATTTGGAATCCATTGTAGATTTATTGATAATTTTTTCATTTAGTATATATTTTTTTCAGTATTGAAAATGTTAAAAATGATCTCATTCTGTTATTGTTTTTTCGAGTACAAAAGGAAATATTGTTATACGTTTCAAGTTCGACGAGTCTGATATAATTTTAAGTTATTATAGTGGTTTCCAATGATTGTTTTAGGGATATATAATACGGCAGTGTCATATGAGTGAAATAAATATATATATATATATTTCATATTATATGGTTAAACAAATCACGGTAAAAAAAGTCCGAAGCATAAGAAGTTCATTGTTCGTTGTATTTAAGTTTGCAGTAAAAAAATCTCCGGTATCTTTGTATAGAAAAACTTGAAATTCGTTATTTAAAAAATATAAATTATTATAGTTATTGATTCTTGTTTTATAAAAATAAAATCCGAATTAATTATTCATAAAAAAAAATAACATACCTATATACTTATGATTGTATAAGTAAAACTTGATAAACTAGATAATTTAGATAAAAGCAATGGTTTAATATTGCATTCTTCCAAAAGACAAGTAGTGTTCAAAGTTCAAAGAAAGTTATTATGTATATCACTATAACAAGTTGTGATATTACTGATATTACTGATATATTGGGATGTACTTATACAACACGATTAGTTGTTAGTTTCGTCAGGCAAATCATTTAATTAAAATTTATACTATTACTATTTACTAATTGGAATATTAATTGTTAACCATCACATAGAATTTTTCATTTTACCTAATTATATGTACCAGAATTTTTTTTATGGATATTTTGGTAGGTACCCTAGTAGACTATAAGTCTACCGGTTAAAACCTGAGTTAAAACTTAATTAAAATTATTACCAGGTGGCAAAATTATTGATAGTATCTATTATATATCTATTATATATTAAACATATACTTGATTACCTGCAATTAATTAATAATTTATATTACCTTAATATGAAACTATATGTGTATTATTATTCAATATTATATTAAGGAACGTTATTATTTATTGTAATTTATAATCATGATTTTACTGTTTATTTTAAGCTTATAATATTTATGTTTATCACTATCTAAATTATATTTCTTTAAAGATAAAAAATATATTTAAGAATATTTAAATACTTAATTGTAAAATCTTCTTTATTATTGTCTCTTATTTGTATAGTACCTATTTAGACGATTATGAAATACCTACTGAAATGAATAAACTTCAACTAGATTGACCTTTATTTTTATATATCACATGAATTATAACTTCATACATTATAATGTGCTATAATATGATAATAATCATAATCAACATTAATTGGTGTAAACTAAATAGTAAATTGGCTATTATACCTATATACTAACCTATGTATATGTATGTGATATGAATTTCATAATGTATGCATCTATCTAACTTATTAAACACTATTAGTAATAAATAATAATACAAGTAATAATAATAATAAAGTTTATTGACGCCCTTGTTAGGGCAATAAAGTGTACATGTTTTTTTTACAAGAAATACACAATATTATATAACTAATAATTAAATAAATGTTATTAAAGAATATGATATGCTATTATGATGAATTTTAATACAATTTCAATTTATATAACTACGATATAACTGCTAGTTAATTACAATGAGAAATTTATTAATTGAAAATTAAACATAGATTCCGAAGTTTGGGTTCATTATCAAAGTTAAAGTCGAAATTATCCAGACTATTACAGACCTAAAGCATTCGAATTTTTGATTCACTTAAACTATATTATTGCATGCGTGTAGAATGACAAAAAATTTTTAGGTCGTTTTAGGCCTAATTTAGAATGTAGAAACCAGCCATTCTATTTGTATTAAAACTTCGGGACATATAACAGTACCTTTGATCATTTTAAAAAGAAATAATACCATCGAACGTTTAGCCTATAGAAAAAAGAGTATGCATATTATATTTTATAGAAATATATTAAATTATACATATTTATTTATTTATATAGGTACCTAATAGAAAATAAGTTATAAGTAATAGACTTCAACGTCTGTTACTGTTGATACAAGAGGAGTGTAATGAATTATTCGTGAATTGTGCTATGACGGATTTGGACATGCGTGCCGTGTACTGTGTGCATAGGTAATGCAATTGCATATTGGAAAATTTTTCAATATCAGTTTTATGTATGTACCTACTTATAGCGTGCGCGGTGTTTACGGTATATACGGTTGGCCATCGGTTTTACGTACCTGGACGAAATTTATGTTTATGATACGTTATGGTATTAATCACGCTAAGTGGTGAAATATCTCATTTAAGGTACCTTCACCAACATTTAATACGTACCTACATGTTTTTTCTTCACAAGTAATATTTTTGTCAAATGAAAACACGGCTATATGCGGAACGTGCTTTCCGGTAATCGTCATATAATCCACTTGTAATATTTTCAGAACAACGAACTCTCGAATCGATTGTATCGAGTAAACTACCTACTCGTGTCGTGGTTCTTCGCCTGCATAATATATTATTATTATTATGATTAGAAATAGGCTAGTGTCATTGTCATTTTACCAGGAACACGTGTTTTATCATTGTATACTATATATAGGTACCAAATTGTTGAATGATGCACCCACGCAAAAACCCAATATAATATAGATATACAGAGTGATCAATTTTAGTGTCTACACTCAGTATTTTGGAAAGTTGTAATTTATTTAAAAATATTGCTTTAACATAATTTGATAATTTAATAATAAAATACATTTTTATTTTCAAATTCCAAAGTAGAATAATTAAATTTTTAAATGAGTAGTTTATTAGTTATAACTTATAAGTATTAAAGTTTTGATAAGTTGAGTAGAGTGGTACAAGGCCACAGGGGTTCGCCGCAAAATTTTAGTCCACCGGGGAATAGTAAGTTCCTAAACGAGAGTAGTAGGTAAAAAATTACATGTACATTAATTCCTACAAATATTATGTCTAAGTTCTTTCAAAGTAAAAAAAGGTATGTATAGTATATCCCTACACTAACCGTATTGATTTATTTAATTTGTTTATTTTTTTAAATACATTATAGCATCATTTCTACTTCATTTTAATGTATAAAATATGATATTATATTTTATTATAAAAATAAAAATGATTGTTTAAATAATATAGTTTTATCAAATATAATATAATATTTTTTTTTACAATTATTCAATAATTTAACATTTATATAATAAGTATAGGTAATCATTGAATATAATTAATATACACAATAAACTACTTTAATATACTATCATATTAAAGTAACTACAGATAAACGATTCATATAGGAATTAACATAAATAATTCTTTGTACTATGTAGGAACTTACATAGGTGTTATATCATTTTTTACGCAGTGTAGGTACTAACATATGTTTTTTTTACCTCGTATAGAAATTTACATTCACCCAGTTCATACTCCAATTTACTCCTTTCATATAATATTATAGTTTTAAAAATCTTAAAAAGTTGTAGCTTACTAATAAGTTACTCGTTTGATTCGTTTGAAATTCGGTTTTAATAGATTGAAATATTCTGAATAATATTCTGGTCCGGTTAGGTAAGATATTAAAAATATACGTCATCATTAAAAAAATTAAAAACTTAAAAATGAGTAAAAACTATGATACTTTTTAGAAATTTTGTTTTCAAATGATATCGAGTCAAAACTTTTCGAAATAACGAGTATATATACAGTATACATGTGTTTTCATATTTTCGGTTTTGGAAAAAAAACCAACCGCAAGTAAGGTACCTCTGTTATAATACATCTCCTTGGTGAATAATTACAATCATCGTTGTTATAAGTGTATGCCAAAGCCGCGATGCGATGCGACACGCATTTACGACGATCGCCGATCAGCTGTGACTATAGGTATACACTATACTGCATATATATTCTATATACATTATAATATATACTTATATAATGTATACATTTTTTTTATGTCACCGTGCCTATATATCTCGCGCGCGTCCCTTCTACGATGAGCGTAGGTATGCTTACTGCAAATTTATGAAAATCTTATTCATACACAGATATTCACTATATCCAGACGACATCCATGACAAATAAGCACAATGTGGAATCCGTCCACCCGCGGGCACACGCGGTATTGTTGTTGTTATTATTATTACCGTATAGCGCCGCGTATAATATGTAATATGTATATTATGTTTTTTACTATTACTATTTTTTATTTTTTTTTTTGTATAAATTATTATGCGATATCGAGTTGACCCGAACCCGGTTCGTCCGCGTGACCTCCAAATCAGACTGCAGCGGCCGTGGCGGCGGTAATAGCGGTAGCGATGGCGGCAACAGGCCGCGCCGGGAGATTGATATAGTAATAATAATAATAATAATAATAACATTATTTTTCGTGTGGTCAGTTTCCCAGACGTCGTTGTGCGTGTACGCAACTACGTGCGTACGTACGTGTTGTACTGCCGTCTAACACGTACAGTATTGTCCGTTGTCGTCTTCGAAAGTTCCTCCACGGCTCCACCCCTCCTCGGCGACTACCCCTCAAACAGTAACCGTAATAATAATATCGACTCTTACTATTGTATCGCGGACAGTGTGCGTATGCGTGTAGTGTTATTGGTCGTATTGCAGTGGTGCGCGTTTAGTAATTTTTATTTAAAATTTTTTTGTAATTTTATGTGTATATACATACATAGAGGACAATTTTTTTTACTCGCGAAACAATCAGTTCTTGCAGTCCAGCGAGTCGCCTTGACCGTAACACAGGTATACTATTGTCCGTCTATTTAATTCACCAATAATTTTAATTGTTAATAACATATATACTGACTAGCGAGCACTACTATTTTCCGCCCGAAGTTGTATAACATTCTACTGCAGCGACTTTGAAACGGACTAGAACGTTTAGTATATAGAAAATATACGTATCAAAGGTTAAAAGCATCTATTTTTTACTCGTATTTATTGCGATTGTTTATGAAAAACACGTCCGACGAATATAAGTCTATAAAACTTTGTGCCAGCTGAGGTTTATTAATTTCAACAATGATGTGCATCATCTATTTAACTTGTCTTAGTATTACTGACGAATCAAATAATAAGACGAAGGTATCATATTAGGTTTGTATATGTAAATATAAAATTATTATACAGTTTGTGTATAATATATCGCAGTATTTAATAGTATATCTTTATATATAAATGCATCATATGTTACGAATTGTTTCAGAGTTGTAAGGTTAAATTTTAATTCAGTCTTGCACATTATTGTTTATCAATATTTTTTTATATACACACGTGTTATTGATGTCTTTAGTATAATGTTTTTGTTATAGTAAATTTTTAAACAAATAATAAAATATTTTCAATTTAGATCATTTTTAGTTTCATAAATTGAAACTTTTAAAGAGATAATTTAATCGTATATTATAGTATATATGTAAGTTTTTATGTAGTGACGTTTCTTTTAATTAGTTTGTGTTATTTATACTAATTTTAAATATTATCATGATAACTAAAAAAAAAAAAATGAATATTTATAAAAATAATTGATTAATATCTGTTTGGTATACCTAAAATTAATAAAACACCTGTTATAACTTATTATAATGGCTATTATATTTGAATATATATCGTATAAAACTATTAAATATAATACATAATATTACTACGATATGATATTTACCTGATATAAAATATAAATGGGTTGGTACACATAGTAGTAGATTTACATTTCATTGAAATGATAGTCGGTAAAATCATAAGATGGACTTCGTATAAAATTTACCCACGACTCGTGACATTCTTACCTTTTACAAAAACTTTTCGTTGTAATGTAACATATCTCCGTCACCGTTAGCATTTAAACATTTTTCAACTAAACGACTGTTAAATCCACCGCTATATGATATTTATAAGAATCTTCTTCTTCTTTTTTTTTAAATACACCTCAAAATGTATGGAATAATATTTTACGAATAAAAGATTACAAAGATTATTTCATCATTTAAAATAGTTAACACGTGACAATATGCACACGCTGCATAATGTAATAATGATGAATTGTATACGATCGAATGATATTACTATGCTACTATAGTTATTATACGTATTTCATGAATATGATTATATAGTATAGAACAATACTATAATGCTAAATTGTCTATAGTTTTAAGCCACTTGAATTTTTTACGTTAGGAATATTCAATAATTATTGCTATCCAATAGAGTTTTTAAATTTTATTCAAGATTGCAGGAAATTAATTAATTAATTAATTAATGTAAGTTATTACATTGTATTATCAATATTAATCGTAATTCGTGTTGTTGTTTTAAATATATTAGTGCATAGAATAGTTGTTTAGTAAGCTTGTAAACATATATCGATCAATATTATTTTAATATATCTTGTTATTATTTTTTTTTTTTTGAATTTAATTATTTGCATAGCTAACGGTTTATAATTTCCAACTTGTACATGTTTAATTACTGAATATGAACAAAATTATAAATAACTAATAACTATAATAATTCAAATAATATAACAATTTATTAACTTGGTTATTTAACACACTTAATTAAATTATGTTTATGCTACAAATAAAATGATTATTAATTATGATATTGAGAAACTAGTACCTAAATAATTCAAACGATAGTAAAAGTTTTATAATTTAACAATATTTCTTATCAAATAATTTATTTGGAATAAGTACTACTTAAATGTGCTTTACCTACATGAATAATAATTTTTATTTAATTTTAACTTAATTTGTAACATTAAAAAAAAAATTGTATGATTAATATTTTGAAAAAAATGATTAAGCAAGAATATATAATTTATAGATAATATTGATATTGAAATACAGTAAAAAACTTTACAATTGATAATTGATGATTAAAAAATGAGATTGATGAAAATATTTGGTAATATTTTATCATTTTTATATCATTTATACAATTTTTACCTACCGCTAATTTACATTTTAGATCAAATTAATGATTATTTATAAGCACACAAAAGAATATGGATATATGATTTAGATAGGCTACAATAAGTAATATTACGTGTATATTTTAAATCTCGAATTCAAAGATATAAAATTATAAAATAATGTTGTGTAACTTTTTATGTACTGTTACCAGCCCTCCATCTAAAAAATATCATTAAATTGTAAAACCATTATACTGCTGTTAGATTAATTTGTTTATGACTTATTATTGTATAAAACTAAACCTACAAGTTAAATTATTGATATAATCATAATCTGAATTTTCTGATTTGCACAAAGATACGCTTAAACTATAGTTGTGAGTATAATGTAAAACTTATATAATCAATAAGTAAATGTTATTGTTGTTGTGAAAATATACGTATGTAGGTGCGCATTTCTTTTTAAAATGTTCTGTCATAAACTTGTCAGGTAGTTGTTTCTAAAGCTATTTAAATTATTATCCAGGAAAATATTGGTTATAACTTATAATAATTAATTCATATATACCACTGTAAAATGTGATTTTTAGTTATATGCTAAAACCAGTTAAGTATAGTTAAACATTTGGAATTATTACTATAGCATATTAGCATCAGAACTAGTTTTTATGTTAATTGTTGTACATGAAAAAATTCATTGATACATATTATTTAGGTAGAAGATTAAAAATATTAACGACAAAGATTATTTTTATCTTGTTAATTCTAATCCTTTTTTTTACTTAGTAAAAACTTAAAGCTCAGGACTTTGGTTATATTCTATTTAAATTATTTAATTACGAGCATTATGTGCATTTATAATTTTTTAATTTTAATAGGCTAAATTGTATTTTAAGTTATAGGTATTTACTTTTACCTTTTTTTCTGAAAATATTCCGTATCAGTACATTTGCATACAATTGTATGTATTAATTTTTATTTACGTGATAACTGATAACATATTCCAATATTTAACTATTCATACTTATTTTATGGGGATTAAATTTGACTTAGCTATATTATAGCTTTAAATAAAAAAAAAAATATGTATATAATTATTTAAACTCATATACCTATATTTATTTATAATTAAATATTATAAAAGAAACAACGAAATTGAATATAGTATAAATAAATGTTGATGAAAATAATTTTAGTACATAATATATACTATTACACGTCTATATAGTCTATTATATACGTAACTTCAATCGAAATAGAAGTCAACACGGATGTTTTGTAATAAGAAAGACATTTTGGATGGATATGATACTGTTTAGTGATTCAACGTTGTAACACAGCAAAATAAAAATTGCATAAAAAATAAATAAAAAGTGTACAAAAAAGAACGCTTTGAATCAGAGATTGAGCAACTATCTTTTTAAATACTAACTGTTGACAATAAAAATTAACTTCATACAATATGTTTTATAATTTAATAGGAAAAGAAAATCCAATAAAAATAAACGTTTTTTGTTATTATGGAACATGATGATTATAGCTCTAATAGATCAGGGTACAATATTTTTCAGTTTATGGTTACATATTTGGACCATAATAACGAGGTTAAAATAGTAATAATAATAAAAAATTTTTTTTCAAGAATAAATAATTTAGGTAATGCTAGTACCTATGTATCAACTTTTTTTAAAAAAATATTCGTAATCGTATTACACTTGTGGTAATCATAATACCGGACTTAGCAAACTCAGCGAACTTAGATCACTAAAAAATAATTTATTTGTTGATTCTGATTCTATTTAAAATAAACTCATTATTATTTGTGTTAATAAGCATATACAATTGCGCAGGTAATATTATATTGTTTTTAATGACCTTTACGTGTCACCAGTTAACAGTAAATAGTAATAGATAGGTAACAATAGTCGGAAACCGGAAGGAAAGCTTAGTAGGCGCGTTGTTGAAAAAAAAATGTCTGCTATAATTTATAATCTATGAACGATTTTTGTTTATACTCTTAAAATATATTTAGCTATTTTATTATTGCAATGTGAATTTAAATAGTTTTAATAAATCAAATACATTTTTAGTGTATAGAATCTATACTATAGATACATTTAAACGAGTTGAACTGGTTCTGTAGAAGTGGCCTCCAAACATAAAACATTTGTTTATCAAAGAACCATTGTAATTGTTTATCTATTTCAATATGTTACCTATATTTTTAAATATATTTAATGACAAGTTTATCTATCAAGTTCAATTTGAGTAACAAATTTTGTCTTTTTAGATAGAAAGTTTCTTGTAGAAGGCACTTAAAAATAGTAATGATTTGATTTTTATATAGTAAGTATAAAAAAATCTAATGATTAAATGTGGTTATAATTGAGTTAAATTTTGAATTTTAATCTTTTATAAAATTAATTTTAATATTTAACAGTAAGTAAGAACAATACTACCAAATCCCTTGACAGACAATAGTTTATAACTAAAAAAAATATATACTTAAACACAATTAATCATCTTAAATTATAAATGTAAATAATATAACAAAACACTGATAGTGTTCTAATTAAATATTAAAACATATTATACATACTATAGAATCTATTATGTTTTTCATAGGATGTGAATTATCAAAATACCTATAATTTATTATTTGTTTATTAGATATTTTATTATTTATATTTTATTTTAAATACGTTTACTCTGAAATGTTTTTACAATAAACAAACGTACTGTAAATATATTGAAATTGTATTATGAAAATTATGAATTGAAATTCATAAACATTATTCAATTTTTCTGAACTCTAAGTTTTTATTTTGAAAGATGAATATTCTATGCATAATGGCATTTAATCTTTTTTTATCATTTAAATAATTCATGTTTTGGCATACGTTTTTATAGCTAAATAAACTACAAGACTTTTAATGCGTTTTTCAATAGCTCGATGATTGAACTTTGCTCCACCATCTAACACGTTATCAATCATTTTAGTACACATGTAGGTACACCCACAGTTTCATTCCCGTTCTGCATTATATCTATTATCATAAATTTAATTAAAACACAATCTACAAATATTGTTATTTATTTATGGTATTTGATTTTGTTGCGTATTACATACCTAGTGAATATCATGCAAGACAGGAAACGAATAATTTTTCTTTTTACTATAATAGCGGTTTTGGTATCGATTTATTTTGTTTGTATCAGTTTATTGAATGTCTCCTTGAACTATTTATAATGAGCTAATTTAGTTTTTTACTTTAGCAACGAGCAACGACATTTGCTTGTGATTCCCAGTTATATTGGATTATGATACTAGAGTAACTATTAGACTATAATAGTATCATTTATAAGAAAGTAAATGCAATTTTTTAATAGTTGCAATTTTTTTTTAAATATTTAGATTTAGATATAATATCTATATAATGCGTAGCTTAAATTAATAACTCGTTAGTATTACCATTTATCAAAATGCATTTAATTTATTCTTAACTATAAGATTATACATGATGTAGGAATGTTATAAAAATATATAAAATTAGATTATTATAAAATAAATAGTAAATATAATGATTAGGTAAATAATAAAACATTTTATTCTTATTATTTAACTATATTTTTGATAATATTATGTACAATGTACATAAATAGTATAATTTACATACTTTTATATGATGCAATCCATTACTCACCAATCATTATCATTATAATAAATAATAACACTGTAAAGAAAAACAACTATTTATTAAATTACCTAGTTAATATATATTGTATAATATTATATATTGTTATTTGTCACTAAATAGGTATTAGGCATTTTATATACGAATATTAGATAACTCATCGAATACCAAATTACATTTTGGTAGGTAAATGAAAGCATGAAAAAGGTGCACCTATCATAGGCGTAAATTGAGTGAGGGGTTTACCTACATTTTTTTAAAAGTTTTTCAAGAAATTTAAGGTTATTTATTAGAAAAAATTATGAAATGTAAAACATAATTCCTAATCAGGATATCCGATAGCCGATAGGTATGTATTATGTTAACATTTAAGCTTTATGTATGAATTTTGTATTGTAAATTTGTAATAAAACTAAAATGATTGAGCTATCCGTTAATATTTTATAATGACAACGATAAAAAGTTATGTATTATACGCTGTTAAATAAATAATTTTAAAGTTTTTATATACATTTTATATAATAAATGTTACAATAAAATTGTAAAATTTATATGTAGGGGCTGTGGGGGTCAAAGCCCTCCGCGGCTTGTTCTATGTTTATAATTTTAGGCCCCCCTTTTTACAAAGCAAATTTACGCCTACCTAACCTAACCTATTAGTTATTGTTTATTATACATAATTTTAAGATCCAAGAGGTGTAGGGGTAGTAAGTACTATAAATTAGTAACTTATAAAATTGTTCGATAATTTTAATAATTATTATTCATGTCAATACGTTACACACTTACATGTTACATTGTATGTTATAATAAAAAATTAGGTTAAGTAAATTTTAATACAAAATATCTATTCTTAAATTAAAATAAAATTATAAAATGTATGCTCTAAGCTTGGCACTTTGATAATTGTTTAGAAATTTCATCATTTAAAAAATACATTGATTGGCGGATACATTGTTTTATGAGTTCTGAGTTGGAAGGATAAATAATTATTGACAAAATGAAGATATTTATTTTTATTCAATTGAAAAAATAACAGTACAATAATAATAGCTACATATAAATGGTTAGACATTTTTAATTTTTAAGTTTAAAAATAATCATTCTAATGCTTAATATTATTACCTAACTAGCGTACCAGATAAGTTGTTAAAACCATTGCTCACTCTACATTAATCACTTATGAAGTTTAGTTTATCCAAAATAAATATTTTATACTTTGCTTTAACTAAGACGAAATTTACTGCATAAATCTACAGAAAGTATAAATATTCATGGGTTGCCTTATCTTTGTTTTACGGAGAAAAAAAAATAGATTGTTGAATAAGTACTGCAGATGTTTTTGAATCAGAATTTATTTTCTAAATTGTCCACGATAATATTAATTTTAGCTTGATTTTGTGTTATCATTTATTATTTTTCTGGACAATGGTAATTTACGCCATTTCAGAATTTAAAATTTGTGCTACCTACAAGTGGATAAAGTTACTTAATTTGTATTTTTCAACTTTCCTCTATTCAAATAATAAACCATGCCATTTTTACTATATTAAAATGATAATTTTTAGGACCATAAGTAATGGTGGGGTAAATTTTGTCCATCATGTTTATTTACCATAGGTGTAAAATATATTTTCGTAGTTCTTGTTTATACACCACTACAACTCTATAATACTTAAATGTTTGCAATAGTATATAATACTTGAAAAATAATTTGATTTGTCTTTTTTAATTTTGATTATTTTTCTAATGTTGAAATTTGTATTCATTGCAAGATACCTAACGTAAGTTCAAGGCGTAATGTGTTCTTTTATATAATCATGATTTGGTTAGATGCATAAACCAATTTAAAGTGTAAGATTAGATTAGATTAGGTTAACCACAACTCACAATTAATTCATATTATCTAAAATTGAAATTTTTAAGTAACTATGCTAAACAATATTATACAAAATTTTAAATGATGTTACCTATATGTAGTTTGAATGCATTTTAATGATACATATTCAGGGCGTGGTTAACATATTATATAATTGCTTTTGAATACAATTTGTGAAATTAGAAATGTCCATTTTCATGCTATTGATTATTTTATTAAATTATAAATTATAAAATATGTGTCTATATAAAATGCTTTTTTTTTAATCAATAATATAATTTACCATGATTTTTTGTACTAAATATCACGTATATTTATTAAACATATTTTTTTTTAATTTGTGACAAGATAGATTTTTATTTTTTTTTAATTAAGAATAGTAACAGGTAAATACATGAATTATATTTAAATAATAATGACGAATTTACAACTAAATTAATCTATTTAATCCAAATTTTTAAAGGAATCAAAAAAATATTTTTTGTTGATAATTCTGCCCCAAGAGTTTCAATAAGTCGTTGGATAATTTATGGTTGATTTTAAACTACGCTGCAATACCAATTAAATGGCAATGAAAAGATCTAATACAGCTCCTACAGTTTTATTTTCTTATTTGTAATGGGTATATGGAAACTCCACCAGTGTTAGGCCTTCCTATATTAAATACGTTGACATCTGTTGCGACGCGTAGGTTGTAATTTCTAAAGTTGATATGTATAACTTAACAGGATATCTTAAACAAATAAACTCCAAAATTAAAAAAAATAAATAAAGGATAATGTGACATATTTAATGATTATTACGATTATTTATTATGATTATTTAACGTAATACACATTACAATGTGTTATTTATTTGTTCAGACAGCAATTATTATTTTTATTTTAAAGTTTTGTATATGTTTTATATTATGCGCATACCTAATTATTATTTAATGTGAAATATTATTATCATATTAATATATTATAGGTTTTATTGGGCATGTACCAGTTGCCCTCAAAAGTACCTTTTTTTATACCAATTCCCCCCGAACTACCTAGAGAAAAATATACCAGTTGCCCTCAACTAAATGTACCAGTTGCTCCCAACCGAATGTACCAGTTGTCCTCACATGTTAATATATACACGATTACAATATATAACCCGTAAAATAGGGGAGGTATATATACAAATAATAAATAAATTATGACAAAAATTCATAATAAATAATTTAATTATAATACTAAGTGGCTAATTATGTTTTTTTATAATAATTGCTAACAGATTTTATAAAATCTAATCTACTTATATTTTTGTTTTTGTATTTATTTATAAAATCCTCGATCCTGGCTTTTTTGTTTAAGTATGTGCGATTTGTAATATTTTTAAGTTCGTTTACACTGCTTATAGCAATGTATGTATTTGTTTATACTTCTTTTATGAGATTTGAATTCATAGCTCACAGTGAAGGTGGAAAAGTCGAACTTAAGGAAATATATGTGTCAACTAAATAGTCAGAAAATTCAACTAATTTTTCTGATAAAGGCTGAATTGACATCAGATCCTCAACAAAACAATCGTCTACTTCACTAGAGGGTAGTAATGAGAGACCGAAAATTAAGTGAAGCCATTTTCCAATATCTGAATTTGGATCCATATAATCCGGCTTTAATCCTAACTGTGTATGCGTTTCCATCATGACTGAGTTAGATGAAATCTGCACCCCACGACTGTAATTAATGGCCAAACAACTTAAGAAGCTACATGGATACTTTGTTCAAAATCAGATACAATAATTGACGGATTGAATTTAAGTTCAAAGCCAGAGCATTTTTATTTTAACATATTAAATAATAATTCATACGTTTTCGATGATTTGTTAGGCAGTAATGAAAACACTAATGGAATATAATGTCCATTTTTGACACAGTGTATTGTAAAAAGTTGTAAAAAAAATTTCGCACAGTATTCAAATGCTCTGTCTACGAAAATGTTATCTCGAGTATACAAAAAAATTTTAAATTTGATTCTGTAGTTAAATATACTATATTTTCTATTTCGTTGTTATATAATAGAAAATTCTCACCTTTGTAAGTATTTAATTGTAATAGTGTTAATGCTGAGTGAACTTCAGAAATAGATTTTGGAAGTGGTAGAAGTGTTTTTCTTCTTGCACGATAAATGCTTCTGTGAATGGAGTTTACATCGTTTAA
Source organism: Schizaphis graminum (assembly GCA_020882235.1). Classification (NCBI taxonomy): domain Eukaryota; kingdom Metazoa; phylum Arthropoda; class Insecta; order Hemiptera; family Aphididae; genus Schizaphis; species Schizaphis graminum. The sequence continues at coordinate 56,531,671 of CM037032.1, forward strand.
TGTTACATCCACGATATTTGATTGAACTTCTTCACGTATTAATTTTAATGGGCGCTTGGAAATTTCATCCACAGCTTTCCGTTTTAAATTATTGGAAATGGTTACTTTTGTTAAATTTTTACGTGGTGAATGTTTGTGTTCGATAAGCGATTTTAAAAGCACAGTTTCATCTTCAGTCATAAACAGCTTTGACGTACATGATTTTAATGTACATCGCCATTTCACACTAGCTTGTGTAATGCGATCTTTATAAAAAGTATAATTATTTAAAACTATCAAAATATTACCCTTTTCACTATACACTCGTGTAATATTTTCCATCGTGTTAATAACGTCAGTGCTTTTCGTCTACTAAAATGTACCTATCAAAAGACGTATCATCGTACGTACCTACATTGTATCATATAATAATTTCTAACAACCATAAAAATACTAATAAATAAATAAATGATAATAACAAGCGTATTCCGATAAAGCCTAATATAGTAATTGACAATAGGTAATCGGCTGTCCACTTAGACGCGTCTAAAATTACGCGTTTTGATAAAATCCTTGCTTCGCATCAAGTAGGCTATTATTATTAATACAATTTTCATTTTATCCATCTTATTTGTATAATATATAATATTTGATACAATATTATATGTAATTCCAATCATATGAATTTGTTTAAGTATTATTATTTATTATTATTGTATTATTGACATTTGTATATTTACCTCCCCTATTTTACGGGCTATATACTGTAATCGTGTATATATTAACATGTGAGGGCAACTGGTACATTTGGTTGAGGGCAACTGGTATATTTTTAAAATCCTGATAACAGTCGTGGGGGACAACTGGTCAACACCCGTTTTATTAATTTTAAACTGTTACCTGTTTTTTTTTCCTGGCGAAGTTATTTACACTAAAAAGGTATTATTGTGGTGGAGTTTACTTGCGCCTAGTTTTTATTCTTAATTTAGAAGTCATTGTAATATATAGTGATTATTATCTGTTTGATTGGAAATAGGACGTCATATGTCGCATATAATGAAGGTTCTTGAGAGACTTAAAGTGAATAAAAAGTTGATAAAAGTACTCACAACAATTGGACGATTTACGAATGTATATAGTGATTATTTAATTCGCACAAAACATGAACTATTTTTATACACTATTGTATAACATTGACATTTACGGGCCATTCAAATTTTTATAAGTATTTTTTTTCTGAAAGATAAAATTTGATGTGGGAGAACTGTTATCATTACATAAATTAAAGTTTTACATACAAAATGACATTTTTAAATATAATAGAGAATATTTTAGTGATTTATAGTCACTACAAACACATTTATATAATTTTTGACTTGAATTTGAATAAATTATGTAATATGTGAAACAATTTTGTTAAAAATCAATTAAAGTTTAACGTTTATCTTACCGTATTACTAATTTTCGATTAGTTATACAAATATGTTATAAAATAAATATCCGTAGAAATAAGAACTCATTACTGTATCCGCTAATTGGCTAATCAGAATAATTTTTTATATACCTATCGAATTATCTTTGGATTCAAAATTAACACATCTCTCACAGTAACTAGTGACTTCCTCACTACTCAGTGACACGGTATACTCGAAAATGAATTTTGCGACTTACTACAGTACCAGGTTATATGTAGGGCAACATGGGCAACATATAGGCAACATGTATCTATTTAATGATACACTAACATTTAATGAACCAATCTATCAATCACGAGCCACTAAAACATGTTTAAGGGACCATTAACTCACTAATGATTCATTAAAGTTTAGTGATGCAACATACTTAGTATGATGGGTTCCTATCAGGTGTTCCTACTTCCTATTCGTAGTTTATTTTTATTTCAAGGAATTCTGTTACATAAAATTCAATTTACATGGTTGAAATGGTGTATAAATGTGTTTTGGTCGATCTTGAAGCTAGTGATTCAGAATAAATCTTTAGGGTCCTTAATATCGGCTTGGGACTGATCCCCAGGGTCTTTACTATCTAGACTCGATTGTTTGACATATTTGTGGCATAGGTCATATAATATCAGAGTTCCGTTGTAGAGTATCTCTACTTTAGAATATTAACATATAGGTAATATTTTATTTTATTTATTATGAATAACTATACGAAGATCAATATATATGATTAAACTTTAATAGTATACATAAACATTATTATTATAATTTTTATATAATATACTGTATATATAATAATTATGTATGATGATATTAATAACATAAAAATACGGTTGAAAATAAAAATTGTATTTAAATTATTATTTATTTATATTGATAAAAGGCAAGGTTCTGAGATTTTAATACAATCCTGTACTCGAGGATATGCACCTCGAAACCAATATTTTAAATTTCTTATTTCAAAAAGAAGGTTCATATACACTAATTAATTGGTTCACGAACAAAAAGTTGTTGTTTATTTGTATAGGATTGCCGTGGTTTACATAACATAAAATAGTTATTATAATGATATTTGTTATTTTAAACCCATATTTTGTATTTGCTCAAATTTATCTAATTTAATGTGTTCAAAATATGTGTAGTTTAAATTAACGGAGTTTAAAGCGGGGTAAATCCACTGGTATTATTTGATTAGTCACGTAAACGCTGTTCAAGATCAGTTATAATTACTAAATATATCTATTATTATATAACACAATAAAGGCCGAACACGAAGACCCTTACAAATCTTGTAGTTTATGATCAATTTTCATAAAATTGTTGTTGATAAATCCAACTAGTTCTGTAATGTCATATGCTACTTTTTACTTTTCCACACATAAATGATGAATAATTTAATTGACTAACAAAGAATTACTATTATTTTTTTTTATTATCTATGTTTTTGTCATTAGTTAGGTACAGAAAATAAAATAGTTATTAAAACTGTGTATAATTTTAGACTTATAATTAATATTTGATATTAATAATTTAAATAACTGTGTTAAAACTGTGCAGTTTAAAAACGGGTAAATTTATGGACATTTAATTTGTCGCAGTCACAGTAGGATTAAGTAGTATAAAACATTATTATAGTGTTGTTATTATTTATTTATTAATATTATATGTTATCGTTATTACTAAAATATTTAATACTGGTATACTATGATGTGTGTCCTTCAGTTATCTAGGTAATTCAAATCACTCGTCTAGTGATTTTGTTTTTATAATCAGAACAATTCTAAGAAGTTTAACTAAATACGACCTTTTATCAACGGTTATCACTTTATTGAAAAACCGAAACATATCGTTTCAATATGTACAACGTATAGCTATAGTTTTATAATGATATACAATTATTTTGGTAGAAAAAATTATTATTCCATTTGTTAAAAAAGTATTTTTATATAATTATTTTATTCAATAACCAAGTCATAAAGTAATATTATATTAATCGTTAAATATTTTATAATTACGTAATACGTAATATAATATTTTATTTTCATATTTTAATTCATCTAAATGAAAATATATATTGTAATTGTATTTTTATGTTTTTCAATATGTTTATTGATTTAAAAAATTTAAATGTGTCATATTAAATAAGTAAACTCAATCAATGATTCAGTTTATTTGATAAGATGTTTTTCGAGCGGGCTGATTAAAGTCATCAACAGAAATAGTTTTATGTAAGTATAGTAATTAGTGAAGTAATTACTAAAGTAAATTTATTAATCACACGGTTAGTTAGGGTGGGGGTATTGTAAAAGCATACTTCGGGTCTTCTGAATGTTTATAGGTAATCCAATTATTTTGTGTTCACATTAATCATTATGTATGTAGGTATAACCCCTATTTACCAGAATCAGTGGCGCAAATAGGGGGGGGGGGCTTGGGGGGACTTAGTCCCCCCAAAATAACTCAAAGCCCCCTCAAAAAATAATAGTATAATATATGTATGTTATTCTTAATAAGTTATTTTTACCGGTTTTGGTAATTTTGGGGCTTGAGCCCCCCCTAAACATTTTTCCTATTTGCGCCACTGAGTCCAGAATTAATAAATTATTTATCATTTAAAAAAAATAAAAATATATGTATAAGTATTATTGTTTTTAGATTAAACTGTACAGCTACAGTTGGCAACTTAAATTTTCGATATTCTTAAATGAACAAAATACACGGAAATATTAATTTGATAATTATAATGCACAACTGAAACGTATATATAATATAAAAGCTACGGATGTATGAGTATAATCATATCGGGAACTTGAGAATTTTATTAAATTGATAAGTATTAAGTATTATAAATTGTTGAATAGTTATAGAGTATTATTTTATTTTTGTTACGTATAGGTACTGTTACCTTATTTTATTACTATAACATTATCTTTTTACGGAAACGGAAATCGTATTACCTATAAAAAACTGCGTCACAATTTTAGCAATGACAAATTTAATATTGAAAGGTTTGAAACTATACAAGTAGAATGTAGTATGGATATCATTAACCAACAATTGTATTCAACATGATATATATTATACAATGCTGACTGATCGTTTTTCCTGTCAAATCAAGTACCGGTGGATTACCCGTTCTTAATCTCCGTTAAATGTAAACTGCACAGATTTTAACACAGTTATTTGGGTTGTTTCAACTTAATAGAAAATACAGGTTTTAAATTATGTTCAATGATAATAACTATTTTATTTTATGTAACCAATGGCAACTCTTTACAAAGGAAAAAATATTTATTTTTCGCGACCCAACAAATCCTTTAAGATCTATTAGTTATTGTATAGTTTACAATTTTTGGAATGCTTGCGTTATCATTTGAATTATTCAAAAATTTAAAATAAAATGAGAGTAAAAACTTAAGCTTTAAATGGCTTACTTTAAGAGTTTATACAAATAATAAACAAAGCAACTCTTATTTTTATAAAATTTACGCTAAAATCGTAATATTTCTATCTACGTGCTATCGCAATAATATAATTGATAATCGGTATACTTATAGGATATAGCTTATAACAAACGCGTATAAAATATATTTGAAAAAAATATTGGTGGATATGATAGGTATTAGGTATACAGTAGAACGTATATTTATTATTTGATATTAAACGTTGAATGTTTTTCGGACTTATATTGCAGTAAATATTCCTCCGATTGTAAATTATAATATACGACGCATGTAATGTGTACGTGTGTATTATGTAGGTAGGTGTAGGTTTATGCCACGCGGCAATTTAATAATGCGAATACGAAAAGAAAACAGTCGATACCGCAAGCGATTAAACTCGTCGGCTGACGGATAATTTATTGCAATGCCGGCGCGGGAGGAGAATAATATTATAAATATTCAATAGATCTGATAAAAAAAAAATAATAAAAAATAAAAATAAACCACCAAATTGATATGATATTATATAACGTCGTGGACAGGCGTGCGGTACACGTATTCGTCGAGTAAGCTTCGCGGCAAACGCATGTGCAAGACAAACGGCCGCCGCCGAATCCCCGATAGTGTGCCTCTCTCTATTGGCAGCTTGATAACAGAACCGTCGTGGTACTTAAATGGAAACAGCGTCTCGAGCGAATCATCGTTCCGTTCCGCGCGCGAGTCCGTCGCTCACTCGCGCGAATTGATCGCGAGAAAAATAGCCTGTCCGACAGTAAAGTATGATATTAACATAGGTATATTGTATTGTTATTGTTTGAAAAAAAAATATAAAAAAATAAAAATAATTATCGCGGCACTCGGAGAACTGCCGCCGGACGACGCTCGGAAAATTAATCGTATAATTACCTATTATGCGGTCGCTTTCCCGAAAGGTAGGTGGTGTAGCACTAATGATATAGGTACTATTAATGATATATTATACCTACCTATTATTTGCTCCGTGGGTGAATTGGTGAGAAATGTGGGAAATTGCGGAGATGAAAATATGCCCTTAAATATGTAACTATAAATCGGGGAATTGTTTTTTTAGTCACTTTAAATTTTGCGTGTTAACCGGGCCCCGAGATTTTTTTAAATTATATAGGTATAATAGGTATACAGTATACACATTATGATATTTGTAAGCTGGATGCAAATCATTTGTGTTAAGTGGCCGTTGCACCAGCATTTGTTTTCTCTGTTCATCTCCCACAAAATATAGGAACAAAAATACTCCGTATTTCCACGATTACGGCTTTCTGGTTCAGTTTAGGGAAAAAGCACCTATTATATATTTTATAAATAAGAGTATTTCCTGTGCATTGACCAGATAGATTTTTAATATTTACATTTTTTTATAAATATAAGCATGTTTTAATTTAAAACAATTTCGATTATTTTTAGCCATTAATAATTTATTCAAAATAATAAATATTAAAAATCTATCCGGTCAATGCACAGGAAATACTCTCCTTTATAAAATATATAATAGGTACTTTTGCCCTAAACTGAATTAGAGAGTCGTAATTGTGGAAATACGGAGTATCTTTGTTCCTATATTATGTGTAAGATAGACAGAGAAAACAAATACTGGTGTAGCGGCCCCTTAAGAGCTATGTGAAATTATCCGACGGGCGTAAGCCTACGGGTTTGATTACACTATATTATTTGTATTATTTTATTAAATCTTATATTATACAACAAATACTGTGTTAGATAATATGCACCTATATATAATTGTTTCATGTTTCAAAATAATAGCGATGTAGTCATTAAAGTGTCAGCATATTAACCAATGACCTATTCGTCACATACATAAATAGCTAAGTAATATAAAAAAATCGTATTATTTCCTGTTAATGAAATAAAGTATTATGTTTCTAACTATCTATATTAATAAAAGGCAATGTTGTGTATGTGTATGTGTGTAAGTGATCCACCGCTAAGTCTATCGCATCCATGGTTCTGAAATTAAGTATTTAAGATAATACTATACCCTAGAATGTGTACATCGAAGCCAACTATTTAAATTTTACATTTTAAAGATGGGCTCACATAAAGGGATTTGTTGACTCAGGAAAAATTAATATATTTTTGTTTGCATATGGTTGCTGTTTGTGAGGTAAATAAAATAAAATAGTTATTATAATTGGATATAATTTAAGACCAGTATTTTACGTATGTATTTTGTCAAAACTACCCAAATTACTGTCTTAAAGATATGTTTAGCTTATATGTAACTAAACTCCGTTAGACAGGGTAAATCACACTGGCATTAATTAATTTGTTACGGGCAACGTTATGCAGGATCAGCGCTAGTTGTTTATATTATATAATATTATAAGTAAATTCCTTAACTTTTTATTAATATCATATTTAATTAGTATTATTTGATTTTAAAATCAATGGTTTTACAAATTTTAATAGAATGAGTAAACCATTTTAATCATTATCGATAAAATGATAATATTATGTAATAAAACAAATAAAGGAAATGTCTAAAATTTCAAAACTAGCCCAGTGGGTGTACTAAAACTCTAATATAGCTTTAGTAGCTCCAATGTGTTTATTGTTTTTCTATATTTTATGTAAAATGTATATATTATACATAATATTATACAACTGGGATTTTATTTATAAAGTTTTCCCGCTTAGTCATCTTAATATGAATAAAGAGAAAATACACGTTTAAATATTAACAAAAATTATCAATCATTTTTTATAAAAATAATGTAATTCATATAAATTTTTATAGGATTATGATTTGATGAAATAATTTTAAAACAATTGTAAAATGTATGTACAATCTAATAATTAACTTCAAATACGAGTACCTAAGGTGTAAAAATATATTATAGTATAAATTATTATAGGTATAATTTTAAAATTATTATAAAATATATATATTATTTGTATTATGTTTAAAGAATAAAATAAAATTAACTATAGCTATTATTATTATTTAATAAACGAGTAATGTATTGAACATTAATTAAAAAACTGAAAATAATATGTGTTTGTTGGATTTATTTATTTTTAATTGATACAAGATATTAGTATCTTCTAAGTTGTTATAATAATTATGAATTATTGTTTAAACTTTAATATTGAAATTTTTCGAAATTTATTAATTTATTATACTTCAACTTTAATTATTATTTTATCTATATAATATACGGGGTGATTGATTAAGCGTAAAACACTCATTATTTCAAAAAGTATTCATGTTTTTGAAAACATTTTTTTACATAGTTTTAAGTTGTTAAAAATACTATGTTTTTATTAAAAAATTATATTTTTAAATATTTTTTATCCCAATATTTTTTTAAGTTTTTTACTTTTTTGAATGACAACATAGAGTTTTAATTTCATATTCCAAAGCAGAATAATTTTCTGAGTATTTTGATACATAAAAATCGAATTTAGGACGAGTAGTTCATGAGTTATACGTATTTAAAGTTTAGACAAGCGGAGTAGTGGACAAATATTTTGCGGGGTAACCCCGTACCACTCCACTCCACTCCACTTATAATAGTAATACATATATTTTTTTTATTATTAACAAGGCTGTGAATTTAATGCACTTAAAAACTATTAAATATACATGCATATATTATACACTAAAAACTGACAAAATATGCTCTCATTTTTCAAAAATACGCAAAAAAACTTTTAAAATTTAACTTTTATTCTAATTTTTTATTAATTTTAGTTTAAATATTAGTAATATTGCAAATTGGTATTCTTGCATGAGTATATGACTTATTGGGCTTGACTAGTCTTGATATTCGTCGTGTACAAAATCTATAAAAATGATATACTTAGAATAGAATATGTTTCTATTTAAAATTATATTTTTATATATATATTATATATATTTTATTATACCTTTAAAGTAGTTATTGCATTGTACAATTAACGATTTTTGTCATCCATTATGTTCGACTTGATAAGTAAATTAATTTAATCTTTACTTCAAGAGAGTACAATAGTCAATGTGTATTATTGATATTATTGATATCCGATTAAAAAAGAATAGTACAAAATAAAGCATTTATAAAAAAAAAATCGTTAAAACATGCATTTATATGCCCTAACTCATAACATATGTAAAAATATGCAAAATAAGATTTGGTATTGGAACTATAAATAAGTCAAAACATATTTTGGCCGAATCCATTTTTGTATACGGTGTAGTAAAAAAACATGCAAATGCATTAAATTCACATCTTTGATTATTAATTAGTTTTTAAATATTAAATTATGCGTGCAAGAAAAATATTTATTATTTATAAAATTACCAGGTACAAGCAAAGTCTATGATCTTTGAAGGAGTTAAAAATTCATAAGTCCTTAAAACAAATTGTTGGTTCTGTATCATAGGTTAAAAATTCGACTATATGTATTATCATATAATTTTTTTATCTACTAAAATATTTAGGTGTATATTATACATATTATGTCAATACTGTACTATCAACTAGTGAGTAAATTTACAAATCATTGGATAGAATATTTTATTTATATTTTTATTGAAAAAATATTAAAATTAATCTTTAAAAATGATAGGTGTAATTATTACTAATCTACGATTTTTTTTCGAGCTGGTTTAAAAAAATATTGTACTCAAAATTTGATAGAGTACTTAAGTGTTTAAAAAAAAAATATTTGTTCAATGTGGTTGGTATTGTTTTTGTGGCATGTACTAAAATACGCAGTTGAATAAATTACCAAATAAAGTTCAAAATGAAAATAACAATAATTGCATGTCAAGTTACTGTTTCAAAATTTGAAGTCAATGAATTATTTAATGGATCAGTCTTAAAGGGACCTGACTAGACCTTTGTAATGAGAATAATGTTCATTCAGTTGAAAATTCCATGTATGAAAATTTGATTAAATTGATTGACAGAGCTAACTACAAATTGAAGGCCTTACTGCAACAATAAGGCAATTTCATATTTTGAAAAAATTAGGCTGTTTTCTGAAAAAAAATAAAGGTAAAATGTCACGTAATTGATTAGTGCAACAAATATAATAATAATATCACATATTATTTTTAGATAAATTGTTGGTAAAAGTATATTTTTTCGAAAAATTTGAATGAAACTAATATTGGTGTGGTTAATAAATTTTTCAAATATTTATAGTATTGAATTCAATACTTCGTAATTTTGTATGCTTGATAAAACTGAATTTATTTTCGATTTCATTTATTTTATCTCGATAAGTATCATAATATTTAGTTTTTGGTATGGTATTTTGAATTAATTGCTAGTAAATTACTGCTGAAATTCGATTTGTTTCCAATATAGTATTTCGGATTCATCGAATAAACATTTCAATTTATAAAAGCTGTAATACAGCCTTTAACAAAACTAGATTTATTGAATATTTTTCATGATATCGATAACTTATTAATTTATCGATATGATTAGTAAAATGTTTAAGATAACGTTTTATGAATTTTAAATTGTTTGAATAGTATACAGTTATGCTTTATCAGGGCCGCGAGCCGCTAACCTGTTCCAAGCGGCAAAACATTTAAACTGTACCTATTTGAAAAATAAAATGTTACATTGGTTTTTATAAATAATTTTTTTGTTTTATGCCTAAGAAAATTTAAAAAAATAATTTATAAATTTAGTGGTTCGCAATATGAAAAAAAAAGAAAAAAAAATTGAAAGAAGAAAAAGTTATAGCGCAACAATTACAATTGGACAACTTTTTTAAAAAGCTAGATTTTTGAAATATTATATATCTAATAATAAAAATATCTTTTATACACAGTAGGTAACCGTCGTCTATTATACATAATTATATAAAATAATAAAGTAGGATTTTTGTGCATACTTTGATGTTAAGTACGTATAAAATATCGAAGATTTCGAAGAAGAATTAATATAATTTAAAAACATTATAAAAGATTTTCCATTAGAAGGAAAATTATCATTTGCTTCATTACACAAATTAATTTTTACATCGACTTTAAAAAAAATCGTTTCCAAATATAGAAATAATGTTAAGAATTATTTGTTCTCTACATTCTTCAAATGCAAGTGGTGAAAGATTGTTTTCTCTATTAATAAAACGTGTAAAAAGTAATTTGCAATCATCTTTAATCCATGAAAAAATATCAATATCATGTATTGAATCTGATATATGGTTAAAGGTATGAAGTGAGAAGAATTAATACATAAATTTGCTACAACGAAATCCAGAAAAAAAGATATTTAAATAGCTATGAAATAATCAATTATAAACTATTTTGACTATATTATTGTAAATCAACATTATTATAATTATTTAACTTATTAATGTTTACTTGTGTTATATTTTAAATTAGAGTTAAATCACTTTTTAAAAATTGTTTATATATGTGTATTTAATATTTATAGATAGATATATAAATTATACTTTTAAAATTTTTTTTCTGGTTATGAGGAAGTGGGAAAAAGCGACAAAAATGGTTTGCTCCATGGCGGTATTGGACCTTAACACGGCTCCGTGCTTTATAATATCATTATAGTCATGAATCATGAGTAAATTTCAAATATGTTTGACAACATTACATGTTTTGTTACTTAAAATTATTTTAAGTACTTACTATTTTTCAGAAAAAAGTACAATATTAGGTACCTAAGTAAATAATTTTTAGTTGGATAAACTATGTTTGGAATTTATATTAATTTTAATTTACTTATTTATATTATATTGTACAAGGATTTAATTTAACCTAAGGGACTATTTAAAAAGTTTTAAATTATAAAATATCATATTTGTGCACCTTCACGAAAGTACCTATTATTATAATTTAGTTTTTAGTTATTATTTTGAAACAGACCCTGTAAGTAACTGTACATAGAGTAAACAAAATGTACAATTATGTAATAGTTTGTTACTAATAAAATTCCAAAGTATTTAACCTAACTTTGTTGACTTTTATAATCATAGAATCCACCATGTTTAGTTATTTAAATTTACCTAACATATAAAAATAAATGTTGTATTGAAAGTAGTTTGATATTTCTAAAAATTAAATGATGAAAAACAATATTTTGACGAATGACTAAAAATGTAAATTTCGTATAATTTAATTTATATTTTACGTTATAAAATAATATATTCTTTTATAAATTATACTCCAATAGAATAAGAATATTTTATATTATTTTTACAAGTAAATAACATTTTTAGCAAATGGCTTCATATTTTTTAAAAACAATTTTTTGTTTATTTATATTAACAACAACAAAAAAACAAAATCATAAATATATCAATAATAAATTACTGATTTATACATTTTTAAATAAAATACATTATTTTGCACGAGCAGTTTTAAATGGTTGTAATATTATATATAGTCAAAATCTTAAAACCAAGTATCTATTACGTACAATTGATAGATATAGATACCACTAAACTATACGCTCATCAAAATGCAGAATATACTGATGAATTATTAGTTGTATTTTGAATTTGAACGCGATAATATTAATTTATTTGATAACAATTTCGAAGTGGAGTTGAAGTTTTGCTCACCAAGAATTTTCAAAACTTCACAGAGTAGTAGCTAATTATAGTCGTTACCAAATGTAAAGAAAATTAATATAAGTTCTTCTTTAATAGTATGAGGCTATATGAAATGTTTGATTCATTATTTTAATATCAAAACTAACTATTTAAAAACTAAAACATATAACGAGGGAAATTGTTTTTTGTTTTATCATAAAACTAAAGCACGAAAACGCAATATTTTTCAATTATATATATATTAAACTTTACATTTAAAACAGACTTGATACATTTATAAAAATATATTATAATTATGTGTACGATATTAAACGTTATTTCAAACATAGCAAGCCCCATTTCAAAATTAAACACCTATAAATTGTTTTTTTTATCATAGCTTTAACACCTACCCTCTTCTCTCGACAACCTCTATTTTAAATTCATAATTGTCATTTGTACAATTTTAAATCAATTTTTATTTCGTCGCAATAGAAATAATATATTTACCGAATAATAATAGTTCTTATACAGGTGTACCTAATAGAAAAAATATAACCTATAAATAATACTTGTATTAAAATAAATATCATTAGTTAATATTTTATACTAAAGATTAGGCTTTTTATATACAAGCTGGTTTATTTTCAATACATGGAACGACGCCACAAAGGCTGAATATCACAAGAGGTTACTAAATTAACGGCAGACTTACAATTTGGCGCCTATTAAGTCAAATCTTCTGTCGAATTATGTTATCCTTGATGTAGGCAATTGGTATATATTATGTTTATTTGCGAACAAAATTTAGCGAGCAAACTGATTCATATTATATGTATAAAAATCGGGTTCACACAATTTTAGGACACACATATTGTATGTATTACTGTATATTAGTATATTCTTGTATATACGAGTACACAAGAAAATTATCAATGACATTATCATTTTGAATAGATTTTTCACATATAGAACATAAATCTAATTTACATCTAAAATATTAGTAATTATATAAATGTATAGCATATAAATTAAGTAAATATGGCTCTGTATAGGTTTATATTGGTAAATTAAAAAAATTGTCATCAGACGTGAGTAAATAAAAAATTTGAATTATGTTAAAAGTAAATGATGAAAACGATCGAATTACAATTTATTAAGCTTTTTATGGGTATATAATTTTAGTTATTTATTTTTTATTATTTTATACGAAATTGTAAATAGGTGTTGTATTTAAGAATGGAGTTTTGTATTAGTTACAATAAATTTTCGAACACCTGCTAATTTTGACACTGAAATAATTAAATAAACTCTTAATTGAATTAATTAATCGGAATTGTATAATGACATATTGTCTCACAGATAAAAATATAATATGTAATTGTTTGCTCAGTTTAAACTCAATTAATTGTTGAAATTGAATTAAAATATTCAACAATTTTTACGTCAGAGTTACATTTGATAATTCAATTTTTTCACTAATTACTTGATTTCTTTAAAAACTTAACATCGTTATATCGGTGGCTTAATTAATTAAGTTCACACGAAATTTATTTTCTCCGTGTCCGTATTTTTCTCACTTATCTCTCTCTTACTCTCTATAACTGTGCTTTTCCACTTTAGACTTTATTCACGTGTCTGCACCAGAGAATACTTTTTCATCTTTATTGTTACGAGTATATTGAAATCTAAGGTGTTTTGTAGACGTCTCTAAAGTAGAAATTTTAATATGTGTTCCTGGTATAGTTGATAATGATAATTTAGCCTATCCATATGAAAATAAAATAGCATTGTTATTTATTTCTTGGAATATAATGTATAGTAGGTATGAGCTATATTCTTTATGTACTGCTTAATTAATGTGGGACATTATATTATATCTGGAGTATTATAATATAATATAATTGATATAATTCAACATTTTCTTAAGAGAGGCACAGACGCACAGTTAAATGTATTAGTTATTAAAAAATCTTTTGAAGTGGTTAAAACTTGTTAAAGTAAACCCGCTAACTTCAAAGTAGATATAATATCATTCTATAGTGCTTTAAAGTTATTAACATTTTTTTGACAGAGACTTATTAACAGAATCATTGTTCACAATTTTCCGAATGTTCATGTCGTTATATCTTTTGACTATACACGCATTCAACAATAGGTTTTGTGACGGGTAGAGGGCTGAAATCTGTTGGTGAAGATATTATGTCTTCAGGGAGAAATAATATCTATTGGGAGAAACAAACGATTTAATTTATTTTTGCTCGGCTTAGGAAACAACGAAGATGACGAAGATGTTAATACATTCCATTTTGACATGTTATTACACAAACCATTGACATATGGTTTTACAGCATAATTATTTTGTCTAAAATATCACATGATGCCAATTTCTGAAAATTTTAACGGGTGCCATACGTATGTATACTATACGACGGTCGACATAGAACTGAGTGTAGATATTAGATATATTAATTATATATTTGTAAAGAATAAAATAAGTAGTGTTAAAGACACTACAGATAAAGTATTTTCTTAATATTATATTATGCTTTATATCTTTTATAACTTTTTCATATAGTTATTAAAAATAAATCCTGATTGCTTGCATATTTGTATGCTGTAGCCTGTATAGCATGAAGGTAATATGCTCTTTACGTTGATTTTAAGATCAAAACTAATACAAATTTATTTGCAATTTTTTATTGTTTATTTTTTTGTTTTATTGTTATAATTAATATTATTTATTGCATGTGTTTCGCATTATTTGTACACACTTATAATAATAATGCTCTAACATTATTTTCTGTTTTACTTATTTGAGTATTAGGCAGAGAGATTGCTATAGAAATAGAACTACTATTATATATAAAAAAAAATATGCATATATACAGATATTATTAAACTTAGTACAAACTATGTTTTTGATTTATTAAATTATTATATTATTATGAAACAGAGATATATAAATGTGCTAAATTATAAGGTACCTAGGTAGTGGATTGTATGCACAATATTACAAATTACAATATTATATCATTCATGGTTTGAAGAAATCATGACACTAGATAGTTTTGATTTACTTTTAATTATCTTCTATAATATACTCATTGTATAAACATTTAAAATTAAAACCATGCATTTTTTTTTTTATTTTAGTAATATCACTGACCATTTTTTTTAAATAACCAGCTGCATTGGCCATCGGAATAAGATATTTAAATTTGATATGTATTTTTATTATTTAAAAATTGATTTAATGTAGTTAATAGATGCACATATTATGAAAATCTGTAAACGACTTGTGGATAGTTATAAGATATTAAAATTTGTTCAGTAAATTGGCGCTAACAATGAATTTTAAATAGTGACGGTGATATAGAGTACGGTTCTTAATTGAGCGATTTGGCCTGTGATTCTGAAAGTAAAGAATTTTCTCTTTCTTATTACTGATTTGTAATAAATTCACTAATAATGTATAATTTATTGTAGTAGTCATTATCTATATACTCTACTTAATGGCTTATGTATTGATATTAAAGAAACTTGAATATATATTGTGACACAAACATTTTCAAAACTATTGAAATTAGTAATTGGTATCTACTAACATTTTATCTATATGTTTTATGGTCACTGAGTAAAACAAAATAATCACATACGTTTGCGGTAAGACATTTGCTTTAAAAGTGCTACATTACCTTATAAAGTATATAATATTATTGCGCGTAACTAAACATTAAAGTTGTGACATTTTTCTGTTCTTCAAACGTAAATATTGTCTGTAGAACTACCTGTTAGTGAACATTTTTCAGTATTTAATCATTGTAACGAATTGGATTGAATGTTACAAACAACAATTGATGGATGTGAGAAATTAGAAGATTGAAATGCTTAGTAACTAAATTATCGCACTGTAACTTACTCGATCAATAATGTGGCATAAATTATAAAAAATTAAATAGTTGTTTTAAAGATAAAGTCGTTAATACCAGTTTATCAAGCTGACTTATTTTGATTAGACAAGCAATTGGAACGAATTAAAATTGAATTTTCGTGATGATTTATTGTATTTCCATTAACAGACGGCGGATCATTAATTTTACAAGAATTGTGAAACACGCTGTTGGATTTGTAATAGAAAACGAGAATTTTTTTTTTCTTGTAACTGAAGTTGACGAATTTCGATTTTGCTTGTAAGTAAAACATTACAGACGTTTTTTTTTTTGTACTTATATTGACAGAACTTAGTTGGTAATAATTAAAGCAATACTGTAGAGAAATAGAGATTATAAAGAAAATTAGCTTTTTGATAAATTATTATAATATATTGCGAAGTTAATGCAACAGAAAAATGTTCAACGAGTATAAATTATAAAGGGCTTTATAACTCTGTTTTCAAATGTAGTAAAAAGATTTAAATTTTAAATTGTAAAATCAATGTTATTTTCATTATGTTAGATTCGTTAAAATATTTTTGGATAATTTTTGATTTTTAATTTACAAATTAACCATACAAGTTTAGTTTCTTGAAATAATATAGCATTGCTAATAAATATTATTTAATATTATTAGTTCATGCATTGTTTGTACATAATATATTACTATATAATTATTTAAATTAAATAAAACGTTAAGACGGTACTTATAATATTTATGATATAATTTAAGTGCATTAGTGCATATCTAATAATTTTTAGATACTAATTTGATATTTTCATATTAAATACATATTTGTATCCTTTACATGTAGGTATTAAATTACACGGATATTCGTAATTCAGAAGTTTGATAATAACCATTATTTTACGACATACTAATAGGGTAAACAATTCTATAGGTATTATATACCATCGAAAAATGTAAGTGGCACAATATCGTATTTGATATCTAACTCGTTGGATATTCGTATACATTCAAACATTTTGTCAAAAACGTGTTTTTGTTTAGCTATGTACATATTTTTTCAAACTAAGCTTTAAACTAATTTTCATCATTCTCATTTGTCAACGTCATCTAACCAAGATTTATGGATATTTGGGAATACATGTTATATCATTAGAACATGTGTTTATATTATATTGTTATTCAATTATAATTAACGAGAAATCGTAATCTATATTTTACAGATAATGAATTGAACACAGTGAACTAATTTTGCGGAACATTCAATGACGACAGTTGAGGTCTGTTAGTGTGTACGCGTGCGCGCGCCTTTGTGTGTGTGTCGTCTGTTCGTGTCGCGTGTGTAGAATCAGTTTGAACGTGATCCCTACGTTCGGGAGCAACATTATACCGTCGCCGATTGCAGCTGCCAGCGTCGCCACTGCGATCACTGTCGCCACTGTCGCAACCGCCGTTACCGACGTTTGCCATGGAAGTGATGGACTCGGACCCAAACACCGTGTTGCACTCGGTCACCAAGGACGTGCACAATTCACCACCTGTGAACACCTGGCATAGTATGGACAACGTGACGAACGCGTCCATGTTCGACGAGTCGAATCTCCCGTATGACATGAAATTCAACGAGGGCCACGTGGTCGCCATAGTCACTTACAGTATACTCATGGTCGTCTCGGCCATAGGCAACATCACGGTGCTGACGATCATCCTGAAACGCAGACGCAAGGCTGGCACGAGGATACACGCGATGCTCATGCACCTTGCTATCGCCGATTTGTTGGTAAGAGACCGCTAGCAATCCATCGGTTATCCGCGGGTTTTTTTGTTTCCGTTATATTATGTTAAGTCTACTCACCCGCCCCCTTTTCACAAAATTCACAAAAAGTTTAATTACTGATTAAAACGCTGTTTTATCATTAATTTTAATTTTAAAGATTGCATATTATCGAGAGAGTAACATTTTAATTTATTGTTTGACAAAATGAACCAAGATCATACGATAATAATTGACACAATTACCTATGTAATGAGCTTGATACGTTTAAAATACATGTTATTCATCAATGAGAAGAGCTTGGAATACTATAGTATGACTATTGACTAACAAGAGTTTGGTATACTCATGTGGATATTTAAAAATATCAACTATCCGTTTTGCTTGTTATACAGTTAAATATAAGACTATAAATTATAATACCCAGGATAAAATCTTTTTCTCATTGAAAACGTATTTTTTCCTCACCCAAAAATCAAGAAGAATTGTTACATATTACACAATATCCACGTTTACGTAATATTGTGAATTGTGATTATGCATAATATTTATGTATTGAGAATACGTTTTGTAGATTTAAAATGTTGAAAGTAAATTCTAGATAATAAAACAAATTTTTGATACATTTCTATGACAATAATTTCAAGCACAATTAATCTAATAATATAATATCAAAATAAGTATTTAGTTGATCGAGAGATTATTTTTATATTTAACTATATAGTTAAGTAATTCAAAATAATAATATTTATACTGCATAAAAAAAAAGTATTCGTTTTTAAATATTTCGGAGTGCATTTATTTTAAACTTGTTTTAAAATATTATATAATACTATTTACACTGAATTATATCCGTGTCATTATAATGTTTAATATTAAAAGTACTCTATAACATTCTCATAAATAACCTTAAGTACTTAATTAATTTTTAAATCTATAATAAAATAATAAATACTTATGCAATTGATAATATTATTCAAATATATTAATATTAAAACTAATTCAATTAATTCTTGTTACCACAAAAAAAAAAAATTATTTTGTAAAATACATTTATATTTGCTTTTTGAATTATTATAAATTAATATAACCAACTATAAAATAATGGCCAAAACGAAATAAATCATAAATAACTCAATATAATAATATTAAATATATAAACTATTAAGATATGCGTTAAAAAAATTACAAAATATATGTTTAATTTATTAAGAATAAATTATTTATTTATTATATTTGTTCAATATTTTTGTATTTAATTTTCACTCAAGGTAAAATTATTATAGTATAACGAATTATTGAAATTTATTTTATGTAGTTTTAATTAAAAAATACTATTATTTATACTGTTTTTATACACATACTTGTTCATCTTTATAATATATAATGATTTAAAAAATGAAATTAAAATAATTTGTATGCATGTTTATTTTTTTATATTTTTAGGTAACTTTCTTGATGATGCCGTTGGAAATAACGTGGGCATGGACTGTGCAATGGGTTCTCGGTGATCCACTTTGCCGTATCATGTCATTTTTCCGAATATTTGGATTGTATCTTTCCAGTTTCATATTGATTTGTATCAGCGTTGATAGGTGAGTAGCATCTTTTAGTTTCAATAAGTTTATACTTTGTTGTAGTTAGACATGTCTAATAGTACTAAGCATAATAGTATTCGAGTTAAATATTGTAATATATGTTTATTATATTCCATGTTTTTGGGTCTTAAACTATACATTTTATTTAGTATGTGTACAATACACGGTAAGGAACTTCTAAAGTTAGCTGCAAAGTATACAAGTCATGCGTATCTAATAAAAAAATAATATAGTTCAAATTTTAAAAAATTGCTTAATTGTCCAAAAAAATAATATTAGAATACATGCATCGGAATGTATGGAGTATTAGTTAGAGAATAAGCCCAGTCTCAGTCCAGTACTTCAAAGCCATGTTTTAAAATGTTCTTGAGATTAGGTTGATGAAAAATGGTATATTTAGATATTCCATTCGCATTTTTAAATGTTTTCAAAAGTTATGTTATTATTAATGCCATTATGATAAATGCAATGCGTGTTCATCATCAATAACAGTTATCTGATTCAATACCATCACTATCATCTTTGAAGTTTAAAATAAAAACAGAAATCTATTATGAAGTCTTTCTTGACTTCATTTTTCATTTTTAAAGTGGCTACTGTTTTAAGCAGAAATTTCAAATATTTTTGTTTTTTTGATTTCATAAATTATGTTATTATAATCATGAAACAAAAAAAAAAAATATTTATTTTGAAGCAATTTAAAAAAAAAAAATACCTAAAAACATTTTATTAACAAAATAATAAACATTTTATTATTTACTTATTTATCTTGTAAATTTAATGGATGGAAGTCAAAGGGAATAAATAATTAAAAACAATTGACAATAATTAAAAAGAACTAAACAATGATAGGTTAATAATACAAAATTATATTTATTTTGTTTCTATATAAGTAATTATGGATTTCAACTATTAGTTAATTTTGTCTCTAGATGTTTAAATTACATACAAACTATAGGTATTTATAATAAATTTAAATAGTTTAAAAAATGTGTATATATTTAATATACTTATTAAATATCGTATCTTAAGAACATTCTATTTGTTGTTTTTCTTAAAATTATATTAAAAATAAAGCGAAGATAAATTTTGGATTTTCTATATTGGCTTGTTCGCTTTTAAATTAATATTTATAAATATTCTTTTCTAATATTGAATTTTATAATACTGTTGAATGTATATTTTTTATTTAATTATTAATATAAACAGTATATTATATTATTATCTACAAATAGTAAACAATCAATAATACAATTATTATTAATTATTCTAAAATGTTGCAAATCGCAATTTTTGTTGTTAAACAATTGCGTAGATTAAATAATGCCTTTTTATCTAGTTTTATTTATTACGCCTGCATCTGAGTTCCGTCCTAAATATAATAGAGATGGGTAAGTGGATAGCACTCTGCTGTACATTAAGTGTCGAGTAGGTTACCGTAATGGATGTGTTAAATTTGAATTCAATGATATATCATTGTCTACGAAAAACAATTTTGAACGCAGACGGTTTATCAGCCTATATCACTAAGTATGTTTCGTGATAATAAATTTTGTTTTTTATTTGATATTGATAGTAAAATATTTTATTATTAGTAATAGGTTCATTTTTTTTATAAAGAATTAAAAAACAATATAAATTACTAAAAATGTATTCAAAAATAATGTAAAGTTTGCATACAAATTGGTCAGAATGTAAGATGACAAAATGTATTAAATTTTATATAATATATTAAAATTTTGATAATTAGGTAGGTATATACAGGTATTCAAAATAGTTAATAAAGACTATAAAAAAACAGTTATCAGAAAAAAAAATAAGTTGTCTTTAAAAAATAACCCACAGTACGTTATAAAACTGTATAAAATAATTTAAAGCATCAAAAATCCAATAATAAATTAAAAAGATAATTGATGATATTTGTAAAAAAACAGCAAAAAAATATTCATAAAGAACTTTCTTATCATGGTGTTAAGATCATTACATACTGATTTTTTTATACTATGAATAAAATAAAATATAAAATTTTTATACTTTTATTTTTTTTACTACGAATTTATGAATATTTTTATAAATGATTAAATTATGAACATGTACTAATATTTCAGTTAACCAACTTTTTATTAGAGACGGGACTAGTATCTTTATACTTTTTTTTTAATCAGGATGGGGAATTAATAAAAAAAAGGTTCTTGGGACGAAATTCGGATGCCATTAAAAAATGTATTAGTGCGTATAATTAGAAAAAGTTTTGACCACATCGATTTGTAATTATTTGTTGACAGGCTTTTTTTTTTTTATCATTTATGTAATACCATTTGAAATATGACAGTCAATCAATAATTATAAATGATCACTTTTTAATTTTTATTAATTACAGTTCTTTGAGTAGGTATAAAACATAAACTATGAGTTTATTCACCAAGCTAGTTTCGGATCTACCATTGAAGTATTAATATTGGAGTTAATTGGCGTGAGGAATTAGACACGTTACATCTTTAACTGTCATTTAAGTAGCATCTAAAACATTGCATACTATTAGTCTTAAAATTAAATTTTATAGGTTTACTATAAACATTGTAGAGTAAATATTTTTTTCGTTTATGTTCTATTATAATTTAAGGTTTATATTTAAGCTATACATTTAATACGTTGTAGTTAATAACATTTAAGGGCGCTAATTTATAATATATATTTTTATAACCTGCCCGAATCCCTAATAATATGGTTATCTTCTTTATAGTAATCATTTAATTAGTTATTAAAATATAATATTAAGTATATATATATATATATTTGTTGGCTTCAATAAAAATTACGGACATGATAAAGTAATGAAAACCATACAATATATATTCATTAAACAGTAGGCATCAATTATTTATGTATAATAATAATATAATATAACAAATTGTAAAGAACATGCATTTAAAACAAAAATTTAGTATGGACTTCAAGTAAATAATTTCAATACTATATTGTTCATTAACTGAGAAAATATAAAAAAATTTTAGGGAAATATAAAATAAAACAAAATATCATCATTATATTATGAACTTGGAAATTAATTAATCTAATGACTCGTCGATTTAGTTATTAAATATTTTATTTAAAAAACACGAGTCCCTTGATGGAGCGTTTTATTTTGAACAACTTCAATCAAGTGTTGACACAAATATTAATACTGTTATAACCTATAAGTATCACGTATACAAATTTCATATTCCACAACTGAAAGTTGGCTAGAGAAATAAGTAAGTGTTAAGTGTAGAAGGACAATTAAAAATAGATAAATTATCCATGCCTATACCGATCATGGGCGAATCTTACATTTTAATATAATTAATATGGTGTGAAAATAAAAGTTCACAACCACAAAATACCCAATGATTTTTCAACTAAAGAATCACGAAGTGGTGAAGTATCAAAATATGTTAATTATAAATTAAACTTTACTAAAAAAAAAGAAAAAAGAAAAAAATACTGACATATTATATTAAATATTGAAATTGCACTACATTTTAAAACCAATGATGTCAGTGTATTCGACATCGGTTAATGATTTTATAACTCTATACAAATATTAATACCATCAACAAATTATAAAGTATTGAAGTAATAAATTGTAAAAATAAATCAGTAATTAATAAATTTTGATCAAAATAAACACCGGAAATAACATCTAGAGCTTCGAAAATATTGTTATAAAAAAATTATAAATTATTAAACAGTGAATTTCAATTCAAATCATACAAAACTTATATTTATTTTCTGAAACATTTTTAAAATATAATCGATTGGAGAAATAACTAGTTGAAGAACTTTAATGTACTGAATGAAGTTTAATATTTTAAACATGGTGAACAAAGAAAATAATTATTAACTATAATGCGTTTTATAATGTATTATTTTTTTGTACCCGTATAAATTATTATTTTGTAATTAATATTCTAAAATCCGTATTGTATTTTTAATATAATTTTCAGGTACTTAGCTGTTTTGCAGCCAATGCGTTTATATCAGATGGATCGCAGGGGAAAGTTAATGATTGCAGTGGCTTGGATTGCATCAGTCATCTGTAGCTTACCGCAGGTAATTGTTGTTTAATAATTAGGTTATCGATAACGCACACGTTTGTTCACATAATTAACGTGTACTTTCCATGTATTTGTAAATATGGTATAATTTATTACATTATTTGATTTGTTATTTAAATAGTTTTAAACAAAACGTTTACTTAATGATCATTAGTGAAAACTATTAAAAATGTAAATGGACTGAGGGTTGAGAATGTTTTATTTTATTTATTTTATATATGAGTTAAATTCGCATAATATTATCACTGATAAAATAATTGTCTACATTTATCAGATAATCTCCCATTGAACTATGAACAAACGTTGAACATTTAACTCATTAACCAGATCAAAATGTTTGCTTTATTTACACCGTAGACTTACATATTTCACGTGGAACGACACCCTAATGCCACATGGTACGAACAGTGCGTCACTTATAACGCTTTTTCGTCCAAATTGCACGAGCTGGCTTACTTATATTTCGGCATGTTCATGATGTACTGGTTGCCTCTAATCGTTATACTATTCTGCTACGCTTCCATCATCATTGAAATATATAGAAGGTCCAGGGAATCGATTTGCGGACAAGGTAAGTTATAGGAATAGTTATAAGACACTAGTTTTAAGAGAGGGAGCTACTGGTTTTACAATAAAGGTAGATAAAAATGGGTCGTAATTTAAAAAAACAACATTTTTACAGTCTTTATTGTGCGCTACTTTTTTCTAGTTTATTTTGTATATGGCATTGAACACAAATAAGATTTACTTGAGAGTGTTTTTTAAAACATCGTTGATCCCAAAATAATTTAAGAAATGCGAATAATTGATTCTAAACAAATATTGAACATTTTAAAAATCATTAAATTTCTTATCCTTTTGTGTTTGTTAAATTTAAAGACATTCTTCTCAGTGGCCCATTCAGTTCCAATAATCTGTTCACGTTATTTTTTTTCAAAACTTGTTATTTATAAGGTTTCCAACATTTAAGCGAAATATAATTTTTTTAGTATTATTAAGAAATTAAACATCTTATTGTATTATTATGATTTATGATCTTTTATAAAATAAATTATTTGTTTTCTGGATAAAAATATTAAACAATATTAAATATTAAAATATTAAATTGAAACGTCGTACTACAGTAAAGTGTTAATAATCTAAAATAAATTTGTTTAGATAAATAAATAATAATATATAAGGGTAATTTCTCTTAAACTATTTGAAATATTTCTTATAAATGCGTAAGGGTAAGTTATAAATTTAATTATAGATTATGCAAATACGGGAATTTAAATGCAAGTTATAGTTTGTATCCTTGATAAACAAATATAAAAAATAAGTACTTATTTTGTTTCACAATAGAACCAAATACATTGTAGATTCTTAAATTCTTCCCTTAAGTTTTATTCTATATTATAATTTGTATAAACATACAAAAAATATTGGAAGTACTTTACATATTACATATATTTGATTGTTGAAGTTTTGTAGTTTGGGATAGTAAAAAAAAAAAAAGGTTTCTAAATGAAGGAAATGCATATAATCATACAAATACAAAACAAATACCAAAACCAAATAAATTTCAGCCAGAATAGGTACATTTTATTCTAAAGATATGGGCTACGTGTATACATATATATATATATGTGTTGTATTATTTTTTCGGGTGAGATGGTTAAAACGGGGAAAAACAACATTATTCAGTTGAATTGAATCAATTGATATATAATTTTTAACATAATTTCATCGGATTAATTTATGTAATATATATTTCTATAATCAATGATAATATACTTAAAGATTTTTTTTTTAATATCATTAATTTTGTAGGTACAGATAATGTACGCCGTCTGGGATTTTTAGGACGTGCCAAAAGTAGAACATTAAAGATGACAATCATTATTGTAATAGTGTTTGTTGTTTGTTGGACTCCCTACTACATTATGGCTATTTGGTAAGTGTTTTTTTAAAAAATTAATTTGGAAATCATATTATTTTTTTTATTATTATTAAAATAATAACGGTGATATTGTTTTAAAAACCAATTCCCGTTAAACATTTAGCGAATTTAATTTGTTTATTGAAAAATGTATCAAAAGGCTATTACTATTAACGTTTTTTATTTGTTTTGAGTAAGTTCCAACGTTATGCATAATTAACTATCACTATATACCTGTCAAATAAAAATAATGCTATATTCGTGTATGGTAGTGGTTTTAATACCATCGTTGATCGATACGAGTTAATAGCCTTATGTATAAATTCAATTGAATATATTATTGTATATTTGCATTAGTTTATACCTAATCATAATTTACATAGAATCGTCATGACCGTTTTATGATGAAAGAACATTTAATTGATTGGATTATTTAGGATATTATACATTCATATTATAAAGTACAAAATATATACAAATAAACACCATTTCACATTTTTATATTTAGAATTTAGTGATTTATGGGTATATTATTTATGTCTACAATAAGTTTTAGTTAAAAAAATAACTACTTATAAAGTTAGTAAAAAATTTGGTTGTATTCATTATCTAGTTAAAATACGCTTAGAATAATATAAATTGAATGTTGACAGGGAGTAAACTAAGTATTTTTTTTAACATAAAAATATATGTATATAATACTATATTGCATAAAAAATTGTATAAAGTTCGATGAATTCAACAAATAATCTCGAAAAGTAAAAAAAAATATATATATCTGTATAATCTTAATATCAATTTAAGTTATACTTAAAATAAAAATCAACATTATTTTGTACTTAATCATATTTTTATGTCAATTCAATAAAACATATGTTTAAAATAATTATTCATACTGTGAATGATTAAAAAGTCTTATTAGTTTTTCATTGGAAATTTTCAATAATTAACTATTAATTTATAATTTGTTATAAATTATTATATAATTATAATAAAATGATGGTGAATTTTTTTAAATAAAATTTGAAGTGAAAATGTTAATGTTATTATTCATAAATTCATAAAAATTTGAAAATTATTTAACTATTAAAAATATATTATATTTTTGATTTTTATAACTATAGTTTAAAAATGTGATACATTCCTTATAGTTATAGCACTAAAAAAGTACATTTTTAGCACTCTAATATGCACTTAAGAATACCAAAATAAGCCTAATAAATTGGAAAATATGTAAATTCAAATTTCAACAAGGATTTTATCTTAAATTTTTTTTACAAATTAACTTTCAGATTTTTTAAATTTTACAAGTTTTTTTTATAAAATACCTATGGTTGTAGGACTTACATCATTTGTCTATACAATTAAACAAAATTTTAAGGTGGCACATTCAAAATGTTGTCAAAAATAATTATCTCCATAAATAAGGACCACCCTATTGTAGGTATTTGGTAAATAGATACTTTGCTTGACACAAACAATTTAAATATAATTGTTGTAAATAAATTAATAACAGAATGTAATAAATTTAAGTGAATTCATTTTATTTAATTTAACAATTATATTAAAAAATTAGATGTTTTCTTATATTTTCAAATTTGAATGATCTATGGTTATTTGACAATAGAGTTTTTTATGCTAAAAATGACCGTTTAACATCAACGGACGTCATGGGTGGTAAGTACTTAAAAATGCTAAGTCGCTACAATTTAAACCTCCAGTAAAATTCAGAATGTTTCTTCACCAATTAGAACTTTTGATATTTTTATTAACATAAAGACGAGACCATGATTTTTTCCAGTACATGATTGAATTTATTTTGAATAGTTTTTCCATTTAAATCACATATTGTTTCAGAGATTTTTGATATCTTTAACTATTTTAATTGAATCTGATAATGGTACGTGTTACTGTTATAATTTTTCAATTGCCGAGGTTAATTTGTCAAAGTTTGACTTAATATATTATAATATGTTATTGTCTAATCTAGGTTTTATAATGTAGTTTTAAGCATATTTAATAGTAACTGTAAAGTTTCTATTTAAAATAAAAATAATTATTTTTATTACCACGTTAATTCAACTTTCCCTACGGGTGAAAATTAGCTAGTAAGGTTAGGTTAGGCGCTTCCATTTTAAAAACAAGTAAACGGCTTGTTTAAAGTGCTTTTCTAAAGATATTTTTACACTTGAAATAACTTTCTGTACTGCGTGAAATTTACTTCTTACTTTTCTGCAACCCTATGCAGTACATGTACAACACATGTTACGTGAATTATTTTCGAGTAAAGACACTTTTTTGTACTTATCCTGATTTAACAATGTAAGGCACGGAATCAGATAAAAATAAAAGTACATTGCCATGTTAGAGACCAGTTTTGCCATGATAAACTAAGTTTGCTGAAAATTGTGGAAAGGTTAGATTTTTTTAATTCATCTGAATTGTATGAAAAAATGTTGATTATATAATTTTCATCAAGAATTTTAACTATTAAATTTGTAATGTAACAACCTTCCGCATCGGTAGTTTTATCGATACTAATGCAAATTGTTTTGTCTTAAATTGTTTTCCTAATTTTATCCATGGTCTCATTGTAAATATTGTCTAAATATCCTTTTCACATAAAGATTCACTAAGAATTTAATTTGTTATACATATTTCTATGTTTTGAATTTTTTTATTTGTTTAAAAATATGTTAGCGGAAATAAGAGTCTCATACAAATCTTTGTTAAATTAGGTTTTTCTAATAATATTACTTGTCGCTGTCAGTAACTGTTGTTGTTTCCGATTTAATTGATATTGATAACGGGTGAGGCCTTTGATTGATATGTTTATCACTTTTTACATGTGATACGTTAAACTTTTGTTAGAATTAACTTAAATTTCACAAATTATACAAAATAATACGTTTGTATCAATTGAAAAAATATTGGAACCAAATTCATTAAAATAATTAAAGAGCCGATTCATTAAACTTTGTTTTACTTTAGGCATTTTTAAATCTATATAAAAATACTAGAATATAGTTGTATAGGTAACACATTAGTTCACGATCAATCGCACATGCAACACATTTCAATTACGGAGGAAAACTAAAATCAAATCATTGTGTATGTTCACAATGCGATGATAATGCTATGACCTACATTAACACAACGAATTCGGTAATTGCAGTATGTCCGACATGTTTTAAAAATAACCAAACTATTGGGAACGAACGGAATTGACAGGTGTGATTGACGATAACAACCGAATATTTTATTTTAAAATATAAATGCATTTTTGTTTTTGTTCGCATAATCGTATTTGTATGATTTTTATCTAAAATCTCTTATTTTAATACAATTTTGTAAAATATCTTTTTATACATAAGAATACCTATAAAAAGTGTCTAGCAGTGGTCTATTACTAGACTTGATATAGTTTGATAACTGAAATAAAATAATATGATTTTCTGCTTTGATATTTAAGTGATAGGGAATGTTCAATTCATGTACATCTAATTTAATATAATATAAACTAAACTAAGTGAACCGTTCAAAAACATTTTATATAGAGTTAAAGTAATACTGATTGCTTTTATTATAAAACTCTATCATTTATATCTGTGCAAATCTAATAAAATCTATTCTGTTATTAATGTTTAAAAATATTATTTTCAATTAATTAATAGAAGGCGCATTTATGGGAAGATGCAGATATTAGTATTCGAAGAACTATTTTACGGTTAAATTATTGTTTGTTATCATATGTGTAGTCATTTTGCATATACAATGCGCCGTCTTACGCAATGGTTCAATAGAATACTAAAATTAATTTGATATTAGATAATAATGTATCTACTATAGTACTATAAGGTATTTATTCTATTTCTGGACAGGTTAAAATGAATGAAATTATAATATTCAGGGATCATGTCTGTCTATTTATATTGATTAAATTTAATATGTAGGAGTACCCATGTAAACAAGCTTATTTTACGGTAAATATTGTATTAATTTTATTAACAAAAATAAGAAAATATAATACAAATTATAGATTTTTATTCAAATAATATTAATAGTACGATATTTTGCCATGTTGGTAACCAATAAAATTATTTATGAATCACTGAACTAAACACTTGGTATCTAATATACGCGTATGGCGATATTTTATTGCTCACATAACATTATGAAAATTATATACAAGTATAAGATACATTTTTTTTTCAAATGCAAATAAATAAAAATATGCATATTACTCCAGAATCAGTGAATCGCTCATTGAAAAAAATATGGTACATCCATATTGCTTTTATTTAGTTTATTTCGCAATCACGGTGCGACAGAAAAACTTTAACTCTCAATACGAATTCAAAATATTTGCTTATATTTTACGAATATTATAAAAATAAATGTAATTCGAGCATTAAATTGTACTTGATATTTAAATATACATATTGTCATACACTTTAAGTTAAAGTGTTTGTGAGACAATTGTTCGAAAAGATGAGAAAAAAATAATAAGTCTACATAATATAATCAATTTGATTATTTTATATTTTACCATTCTAAATGATACACTAACACAACCTACTATTTAACTAATGTATTCATTTCATAATAATTATTATGAAAAAAAAAGTTCTTTTTCAAATTATTTTTAAAAAATATCAATATAGTATGCTTTTATGACTGCAAAAGTATATTTAACATATACAGTCGATTCCGCTTAATAGAGACACCGGTTAATAAGGATAACCGCTTAATAGGGATAATTCTTCAATTACGAAAACAAATGTATACTTGCAGGGTGAACGTTCACCGCTTATCTGGGCCAAGAATCCGGATAATCGGCACATTTTTATCAAGTATATTAACAGAAAAATAGTTTGACAATCGCGACCGTCTTGCATAATCGATTATTAGATTACATTTTATCTTATCGTATGTTGAAATGTGATATTCATGATAATGTAATATCATGTTTTTATTTCTGAACTATCAATTAATTTCTATAGTAATTTATCAGTTTTTCAACAAATTTATATGTTTGTTTTTGTATTTCGTATTATTGGGACAACCGCTTTATTGGGACAAAATAACACGCAACCGATGTGTCCCAATAAAGCCGAATCGACTGTAATTCTATTAAATGTAGTCTGTAGTTTTAATTTAGATTTATCTTTCATTTTATTAAATCAAAATTATACATTATAAAAATACATATAAATAGCATATTTAAAAAACTAATTAATGTTTTAATTTTGAACTTTAGCCAATGTTTTGTTTTAGAAATATTATTAATAATTTAAATAGAACTAATTTAATTAATACATGAAAAATACTTTGTTTAATAAGTAGTTATTTAAATCAAAGAGGTTTGAACGTGTTAAATAAATAATGATTATCATTAAAATTATTCGGTGAACATAAAAAATAATTAGCACCAAAACATGTAGTATGGCGTAAGGGAATTGCTGTCCTATAGCGAGCCGTAAATATAATTTACGATTAATAATATTAAATTACTATTGAAAATAAATTATTATAAGTTGTTGTCCAAAATTATTTAATACGTAATATTATATTATTACTATTTTCATACCTGTATTAATTATTATTGTTTTCAAGATAATATAAAATAATATAATTTTTTTATCATTTGTCAAACCTATTGTTAGTAATACTGTAAATAATTATAAAAAATACAAAGTAATATAATATGTAATTATTTACTAGGTACCGATTAGTATACAATGTATGTATCAAAAATTAAATCAATGAGTTTATTCGTTTTATGATTTTAAAACATGGAATAAAGGTATTTAATTTGTCAATATAGTACGTTATGTAGATATCTATTTTATAAAAATATCATTTTAATTTTTAACTATCTATTTAATGCTAGCTTATGCATAATATTAAATGAACTATAACGATTACCACTGCATCTTTAGTGTAGTTGAAACAAATGATTTTTTTGAATATTTTCTTCCGTGATTTTAGATATAATATAATAATGGTATACATACTTGAATACATATAATTTTTTAATTTTCCATTATAGAAAAATGGGAATAAATAATTTATTCGATTTTATTTTTATCTGATGTTGGTGAATAATTAATCAAATTCCATCTTTATATTTGTATGTATACTGATGCGAGTGAAAGACCTATTTTTTTTTATATAATATGCCGAAATATTAATTTTGGGTGAATTCAAATGACAACACGTGTACTTATAAATGAAATAATATGAATAATATGTAAAGGAATGTTCATGTGGTTGACGGCACAAAAAAATTATAGATAAAAAATAATCCCAATAAAAAACTTTTCTTAACGGTATTTGCTCACTAGTAAATCTATTCAGTAAGTTCAACGAACACATATTATATAAACGACGTGATGATCAAAAAGTACTTTTCTATATGATTATAATACAATTTAGGTTTACACTTTTGTTGTCAATTTTAAACATATAAAGACTTTTTTTAAATTTTATTCCTATTGTAAGGTTTAAAGTTATAAATAGTTAAACGATTTATTTCATTGGAAAGGTGACTGAAAAATTTTCAAATATTTAAAACATACTTGTTTATTTTTCCTGACTATTTCATCTGATATTTCAAAGAAAATATATAATTTCTAGTATCTTGAAAAATTTAAAAATATTCAGACATTTGTTTGACAGTTGCGAGATGTCGAATGCAATTTTATATTACTATACAATATCTTATTTGAAACATTTTGGTTATCTGAAGATAAAGTTAATAACTTTACCATACATACCATACATTTTTATTATTTTATATTATTACGATACTTTTGACATTTTTGAGAACGGTATTAAAATAAAATTTCTTTTTTAAATGCAAGTAAGTTTTTGCGTTTTTTTTAAATAATAAAATAACTCAACAACTTTCATGTAATGTCTTTGTGATTTTGAAACTTTATTTACAAAGTAGATAAGTTTTTTCTTCGAATTTCTCATATTTACCTAGAATATTGCGTAATTTAGAAAAATCACAGTAAACATAATTATAAATTCGTTCATAATACTTTATTATTAGTATGCGCAATGTACTCAGCTGTAGCTGTCCTAGCTATTTCATTACAAAATAGGTATATAATATCACTGTTTTTAACATATTATCATTAATTATTTATAGGCTAACTGAGTTTCCTTCAGAATGATTTATCATATAATGATGTCTATAGCATAATAATATATAATTATTTAAAATATTTGCGAGTTTAAATAAAATAACTACTTTACATAACTTAGTTCCTATACAATAATTGGAAATTGAAGATGTACTTAACGAGTCTGACTAAATATTTGACTTGAAAACTATTTTTTAAATTCTTAATACCTAATTTTAAATTTATTTTTAATCAGAACATTAAATTGGATAATAAAATACATTTAAAACGTTTAAAAGTAACACGAATTTAAGAAAATTACAATTTATTATATGAGCTTATTCGATATTAAATACGCTTTATGATTTTTCGATACATATTTAATTTTTTTAATATATTTTTTTTATTTTAACTATTTCTAAAAGTATTATTTTTCATCTGTTTTGATTTTAACTTCTAAATAAGAATATTTTTTGTAAATCTATATCAGATAGAATGTAATTTATTATTATATTAAAAATTATTTTAATAAAAAATGCTTATCTTCGAATTTGTTTGTTGAATATTTATCTTCTATTTATCTATTAATGCGTTTTCTATTTAAGCATAATATTTTTGTTAAGGATATAATTCCTATATATTTAAATAATATTTGATTTTTCACGGTTTTCACTGGTGTCTATTTCTGATACGGTAAATCAGTGACATATAAATACCAAATGCGAGATTAAAAAAAGGATTTTAATGTTACATTACTTACATTTTATAAATCACTTAGTTTTAGAGTTCAATTTAACATTTTATAAAAATAAAAAGTAAATATAAATATATTTTATTTACCGACGACTTGGTAGCAGTAAAGGGAGCCAGTGATAAAACAAGATTACTTTTGTATAAATATTTATGGTGGGTTGAAAGACTATTATTATAAATTATTAAATTATTATTGAAAAAAAGTTAGGTATTGTGGACTTCTTAATGATACAGAACAAAATATGTAAGATGCGTCTTTGATCTGTTTTTAAGCATACATTTATATCATACTATATAAGATAAAATCCGTAATAGTGGTTCACGCCATTACACTAACTAACAAATTACCCTTAAATTAAATTTATATTATTGTCAACTTAGTCTATCTCAAGAGTTATAATTTCATAAAGCTCATATTTTAATGCCATGAGCTGTCACGTACTACAAACAGCGGTAAACGAGAGTATAATATATATTATAGCCTTATCGTTTGTGGATTGGAGCCATTATATTATCTATAATCTGTTGGATTTATATAAACAACAATGATAAATCATAATGTGAGATTTTTTAGCTATAGTATGAATTTTTCTTGTGGGTACCTACCTACGCAGTGTTGCGTTACTGATATATGGTCTGATGAAAATACAATTTGAATTAGCATACAGTTTCGGAAAATACGATTTCAAAATAATTATAATATGCTTACAATTTCCTTCAGTTGAATTGCGTACAAATCACGGGTTCGGCGTGCCATTGAATAATTTAATTTTACTAGTATAGATGGGTTGGCCCACCGGGAAATATCCTTATGTTCTCGTGGGCATTAAGTACTAGGTCCGATTACGAGAAAAAACTATATACATTTTTAATGTGATATCATATTATAATATTATTTTATTGCTCTCTTTGAGTTTCTATTCGATACACCTGAAATTTTTTTCACACCTTTAGCCATCCATTCAGTATATTTTGTTATGATAAAATTCAAGCGAATAGCGAAAAGCGACAGCCATGATGTGATCTGTTCAAATTACGATGGAGCCTCTATTTAAATGAATTTGAAGGATTTTTTTTAAAAAAATTCGTTAAATAAAAATTTGTTTTAAAACTAATAATACTGTTTTCATTAAAAAAACTCAGCTGTTAGTGTTCTAAATGTATGCAAATAATAATTTATACAATATTTATGTGTAATAATAGTAATAAATTAATAAAAATAAACCTAAATGGTTTATTTAAATAATCATATTAGATACATGTAAATTACAATTTTTTTTTTCTTTGTTGTCGAAGAACTTTCTGGTATCTTGTTAACAACTTTTGTTCTATTCTGATTAAAAAAATGCTCGCATTTATTCCGATTTACGAGTGGGTACTTTATATATACATAAAATGTAATAATAAATTAATTTTAAAATTATTTTTAAGGAAATAACACAAAATTATTTCGTTAAATAGAAACGTTTGAATGAAAATGATTCTATAAAATATTTCATTGTATAAAGAATTTTGTTAAAAAGAGGTTTCACTGTATATAATTTAATTGTTCAAATCTCACTTACCTGGCTTTGCACGTTACAAATAAAAGTATAAAACAATGTTACTTTACTTGTATAGTGTATATTATTGACTAATAAGTATATATAATAGAAACCGCTTATTAGGAACACGTATAGTTGATACAATCGCGTTATTGAAACAAACTGTCTAGGGAGCATCAATAGAGCAGTTATGTTAAAACATCGAAAATCAATCGGATTATTGAAACAATACATCGGTTATTTGAAACAATAAGGGCCAAGGTACTGTTATTATACTACTACGATACATTATCTTATTTGTACTATTATCGTTTTAGTTTAGCTTTAGCGTGCATACGTAAAGGCACGTATTTAGTGTTTCTTTTTTCTAAAAATGTCTAAATACCGAGGTTTAAGTTCGGGATAGAAGTGCGACTTGTTAAAGTCATACAATATGTTTACAAAAATTATTTTATATGTGGTTCAATCAAATGTTTTTCATTTCCATCAAATAGGATTTTCGACGATTGAAATCAACATTGAAAAATGAAAGTAGTAGTCGGAAAATAAAATACTCGACACAAAAAAACAGACATTGATAAATACATATTTTAAATAACATAAAATAATTCATTTTTTTTTCATAGTAACTAAAACCAATAACTTATTATAATTAATCAGTTAATTGACATATTAAAAATGTTCCTAATAAGCGACTTCTACTGTATTATGTTTATACATAACATTTTACGGCTTACATAATCAATCAAAAGTATCAGTTGTAGTCTGCCCACAAAACATTCTACGAAATTCAACAAAATATAAATTTGTTTTTAAAAAAGATAATATACTTTTGTCATATAATATTAAAATACTATGTAATTATTTAAAGATATTTTTTTGGGAAATAATACCTTAAAATAATTTTAAAATATGGGATGACACCAAAAAAAATTATTTATCAATATTTTTCACAGTTTTTAAAATAAAATAACATATTATATTTTAAAGATTTTTTTATAATACTTTGAGTATAATAGATTGAAATTTAATTATTATTTTTTTAAACTTATAACTAAAAAAAAAAATGTAATAAATTTGAAAATATTCATATGTGATGCACCCAAATTTATTGCTTGAGCAATAGCTAGCTACCATGGGCTAAAAAAAAGGTATAGAACCACAGCACTATGCTCGTATACATGTGCACTATACACACAACACATTTTTTTTCATCATTATTTAAAATAAAAGAACATTCAATATGACCTTTTTTGACACAATATTTTAATATTTAGTTTATTGCATATTATACATAATACAGCATACATGTATAAGTGGCATAAAAATATATTGTTTTCGGACGTGAAACATCGATGACGGATAAAGATCGTTAGTCACTCGAATCATAATTTATTATGTTAATGTATAATTATTATATGTGATGAGATAAGTAAAATAAGAAGGAACTGAGCTTACACACTTGCTTGGTTTGTCTATTACTGCAAAAGTGTCTCGTGATGTTGGTAAGTACGAGACGACGTGTGCTCGGGTAATAATGTTTCAAATGCGTTTGTCCACGAGTTGCCCGTGTTAATATGTTCGTGGCGTTACGAAGAATACATCGTAATAACATAATATTATTAATATTATTACTATTATTGTTGTTCTTGTCGTTATCATATTATTTTAACGTCACGCTGAATGGTTTTTACGATTTCCACGCCTTTCCACCCGACGCGAAACGTCAACGTGGACCAATAACCCTGCTGGCTCTTGTCCATTTCCTTAATTTCCACTTCCCTATTCCCATCTTTGAATCGATCTTTGCTCCAAAGATACACGTGTAGTTCACCTTTAGCGAAAGACTGTTTCATATTATAATAGTCGTTTTGTTTCAACGCTCGAAACACGCGTAATATAGAGCACGTACAAGTATAATATATTATATTGTATTTTTTTCTTTATGATGTGACGTGACGTACAGTAAGGAAAAGTACATGTTTTATGTGTGGTTTTTATACATTAATATGATCACTTTTCGTGTGTGTTTTTTTTTTAAAAATCATTTTTGTGTTGAAAACGAGGTATATTCATCATATTATTAGAGAAACAACAAACTTAATATAAAATAATATACGGATGTCGTTAAATTTGATGCGTATATTTTTTTACGGTGTAAATAAAAATATTTTTACATAGATACCGTGAATTAACTCGATTTGACCAGAGATTGTAAAACATCAAAAACAAGAGAACCGTTAATTTCATCAAACAGTGAATTTATTACGTTATTGATTTTTTTTATAGGTATATTAATTTTTCAACTAGTTGATTTAGTGTTTACGTTAAACGTCAATAAATAATATGTCAATATAATCGATTCATTCTAAACAAATTTTGAACTTAACGATCATAATATTTATTAATAATACATAGTATATTAAATCGTTAATTAATTAACAATCAGTATGTAAAATTATAGAAGTACCTTGCAAATAGCCCGAAAATACGAAAACTTAAAACTTAGGTTTATTGAGACTTAATCGTTCCTAAGAATATAGATTATAGATGATTATAATGCATATCAGTTTGTAAAATGTTTATATATGTTTATATTATAATAATATATTAATGAATCTCCAATAAATTGAAAGATATTTTATTTAGTTTTTGTCATTTTGGTCATTGAAATTGGATGAATAGTGAATACCACAATAAAATATAATGTATAGATTTTACCTATATATTTTTATAGTAGATATGTCTACACAAAAACGTTTTAAAAAAATTGAAAGTTATTCTACAGCAATTTAAAATTCCAAAGATTCATAGGCACATTTTATTTATAGTTATTTAAAGTTCAAATGTTGATAAAATCGGATATTTAAACGAAAATTAAAGATATTTTCTAATATTTTAGTTATTATGTAGTTATTAAAAAACTTAATCGGAGAGACTTGAAACTTTTGGCCATTGCATATTATATTATTTTCTATGAAAGAAACATTTAAAATATTCAGACTAAAATTAGTCCATTTTATCGCGATCCAACTTACAGCATGTTCGTTGATACTACGCTAAACATTTGTTTTCATTTCATTTATAAACACACCCATATTACAGTCACTTACGTTATAACGAGATAGTTTAATATTTGATTTTGATACGGCTTTTATAGGTTATAAATACACATTGTGCGAAACTTTATAATCGTGGCTAAAGATACATATGTATATATTACATGAGCATATTCATATGGTTGTATTACAATTATATAATCTACATCCACGCTTATAACAGTTATAACCAATAATAACAAATTAAGGAACATCGTTAACCCCTAATATAGGTATGCCTGTAGGGTACACTAATAATTAGAGCATTCTAAATTGGTCTACGTAGATAGTAATAATATGATCAAATAAATGTGATTGAGATACATCATTTAAAGAAGAACGAGTTAGATAAGTTAACCTGTATACAAATTAGAAATATATAATAATATTGTGATTAATAGTAACAAGTAAAATATTTCTTACAAAGATGCTTTTTATATCATTCTTAATAGGTATATAGCATAAATCTATAAAAGATTTTTTTATTTTATAAATTTTTGTTTTCATTAAAAAGCGTAATTAAAATTGTATACATTAATGTTTGTACATTAAGTAATTTTCATAATAGTTTAAAATAACGGAAAATTATAGAGTGGAAAGGTACGCAGTTGTACCATCAGACTAAAGATTTATTGAAATAATCAATATTTTGTACAGAGTTACTGACGGACCAATATTGACAAAATATTGATGGTAAATTAAATAATATATACTCTGTTTTGGTATGTTTTGTATAAAAGAGATTTAAAGTTTGATAGTTCATTGGGTTGATTTCAAACTGTACGTTTTGTATTATTTAATGAAAATCCAGCAAATATTTCAGTATTGTATACAAACATTTAAATTTAATTTGCGAAAATCGCTATTCTAAGGTTTATGTATTGAAATAATAGATCGTAGATCGAGAACGGAGAGCTCTATAAACATAATATCGATAACATCGAATGCTTAGAAATGTAATTAAATTATTTTGGACTATAATTATATGTATACATATATCTTTTCTTTTCTTTTTTACATAAAAAAGAAAAAAAGTTTTTTTATAAAACGTAACACGGAAACTTCTTTTCTTTAGTACATTATTATTATTTATATGCTATGCGAGCTTAAACCATTAAATATTTATTTTTCCACGCAAGTTTTGTTAACAAGATCATTCCATTAAGAATGACAGCTGTTTCCTGTCTGACATTTGAAATAATACTCGATTTTCATTCTTAACGAGAGATAATAATAGTAACCACCAGATTCAATAATGTCGTTCGACGTCCTCTATCACATAAGTGTGCAATTTTTGAAAGGTATAGATGACAAGCTCCGATGTGGTTATTTCGCAGTTGTCTAATGTTGTTGTTTTCAAGGATTTTTTTATGAGTACATGAAAATAGGTACCTCTATAATAACATTAATAAATATAGTTTACACTTTTGACAACAATCGCGTGTTCAATAAATTGCTACCCCGTGGAGAGTGATGATGTTGGTAAGTAGGATAATGCCCAGTGGGGGTACCTTTTCTTAACTCAACCCTCTAATCAATTTGTTTTTGTTTTTATTTTTATTGACACGGCCTTGTTAACGAAGTATTTTTTACGGTTACAACGGTCACCTCGTTTATAATATAAAAATTTACTTTAAAAACAAACGTTTGCGTTCCTAGAGTTGACTTTAATCTAAATTTAAACAATGAATCGATGTGGCTTATTACACATTTATTAAACTGAAAATCAATTATAATGTAAATACCGTCTTTAATAAAAATACCAACAATGGCAATTAAAATCATGTCAATAAACGAATATCAACTAATAATTGTGTATTTTAATATTGATGCTAAGCTAATATAAACCATTGCAATCTGGTCATAAATAACTTAAAAACATTTTATGCTATGGAACTTTGCTCATTAAGTATTTAGTTATTCTTTTCGTCCAAAATGTTTTTGTTATGCTAAAATATTTTTATATGAATTAAAATAACTTATTATAGTCATAACAATTCGGACGAAAAATATAACTTAAAATATTATGTTTAGATTGCATATCAACTATTTAAATACCAGTGGCTATTTTCATCAATTATATTAGAAATTACAATTAGAAATTAGAAATTTATTGTAATAAAATATTATATTTAAAATAAATTATTTTTTAAAAACTTGATACTTTAATTTATTTAATATTTCTGCACTATAAACGTGTCTACATATAAATAAGAATACCATTTCGATTGATAATTATTTCAAAACAAATTATATTTTACAGATTTAATTATTGAAAAATTACACATAGTCACTTTATGTTCATAAATGTTTAAAGTTTAAATATTAAAGTAAACCAATATAATAGATGAATTCCAATTTACTGATTACCGGTGCTGTGCATTTAATTGCATATAACGATTATTATGGATGTTTGAATTTAAAATATATAAGATACAGATTTGATTCAAACCATTTTAATTATCTACTTGGATTTATTTTATTTTCATATAACAATATATATGTATAAATATATATATTTAAAAAAAATGATAAATTTTGAATATTAGATCAAAAAATAATATTTGTGATATTCTAATATTTTAATGTATAAGGTGTCAAATTTAAACACGTATTATAAATATTACTTAAATTCGTTATCATTTTTTTTATGCAGTTAATTAATTATGTTTTTTAGATGTATATATTTTGTTTAAGTGAATTTTTTAAATTAAATCATATGTATTTAGTGGTATTAATCAAGCAATAAACAATAAACATAATTTTTAATTTATTTTATTATTTTTTTTTTTTTTACTACTACAACTACTAAGATTTACAAAATTATAAATTTATCTTACAAAATAATAATTATTTTTGTTACTGAAATATAAATCTAGTATTATGTTTGAATAGTGTTGCACATATTAACTTTATTGAATAAGGAAATGATCTTTTTAGATTAATTCTTTTGTGGGTTCAAGGATTTGGTAAAGCTGTTTGGAATTTTCAGATTAGATTTGAATTTTGTATTAAGTATTTTCTGTATTTTCTGCATAATATCGAATATATTGGAATTTTTAGTGTATATTTTATATTTTTTGAGTGCATAAGTGACAAATGCATATATATGTCATAGCTTTTTATTAAATTCAATTTACAGTTTTGGTGGTAAACTTAAAATAAAAAAAAGCGGGTAAGTGAGTATCGCTATGCTGTACATTAGGGGGTGGGGTGGACCTCGGACTAGGGTAGGTTAAATTTGAATGCAATGATAGGTATCATTGTATACGAAAAACGATTCTGAACGGAGATGATTTGTCAGTCTAGGATATATTCTATTTAAATATTGTCATACATTCTATTTTGAAACAAATTCAAACATTTAAGTAAAAGTTTCAAGATCTTACGTTTAGTAATTTTTTAAAAATAACAAAAATCGAAAATTATTTAGTAGTAAAACGTTATTTTACACGTGTATTTTTGATTTCAAAATAAAATTAAAACTTTAAACACTAGTAAAATTTTTTAAATTGAATAATCCTCAAACTTTTTATAATTATTTTTAAGCTTAACTTATGGACAGCATAGTATTAAATTTTCAATTCTTAGCTTTTGATAGTAAAATATTTATAAATTTTTAACTACCAAATAGTGAAAAATATTCATGATTTTGACGAATTTTTGTCAATATTTGAACTTCAAATGCTAATAAAAAAAATTGTGCATATGTATTTTTAGAATTTTTGGATGTGAGTTAGAACAAGTTATGTGGACCCTTCAATTAAATTTTCAAGTTATTTGTCCCAGCTAAGTTTTTTTTATCAACATTTATAAAAAAAATTGAAAATTTTAAATGCCTATAAATAGCTCAAAAAAAGTCAAAATATTTTGAAAATCAAATCACGTAAAGAAAATGGCAATCTAAATAACTGGTAAAATTTTCAAGTATTTATGACTTATACTATTTGAATAACAACAAATATCAAAAATCGTTTGAGGCTAATCCGTTATTTAACGCGGTTTTGTAAAAATTTAAATTTCAAACACTCATAAAAATTTTTTGTCTGAATCCGGTAGAGTTTTTTTTACAGATATTTGAAGAAAAATGTATGGAGAACCGTGTACCAAATTTTCAAAACTTAGTTTTAAAAGAAAAAAATTTTACGATTTTTCAACCACAAAATTACTTGCAAATTTTCGCAATTTTGACATTTTCGTTTTCGCAATTTCGTATAAATTCGAACTTTAAGCACTTATAAAAAAAAATTGTGACTAACGATTTCGGATTTTTTTTTATCACTTTAAGAACAACTTATAAGAAACCTTGTATTAAATTTTCAAGATTTTCTGGCCGGCCAAACAATTTTTATCGTTATTTTAAAAAAAAATACTAAAAAAAATTAAAAATTTCAATTGTCTATAAATAGCTCAAAAAAAGTCAAAATTCTTTGAAAATTTAACTATGTATGGAGAACGCTAATATAAACATTTGGTGAAAATTTCAAGAGTTCACATCGATTAGTTTTTGAGTTATAGCAAAAAAAAAATTCGATTTTTTTGAAAACTGTTGGAAAATGTTTA
Source organism: Schizaphis graminum (assembly GCA_020882235.1). Taxonomy (NCBI): domain Eukaryota; kingdom Metazoa; phylum Arthropoda; class Insecta; order Hemiptera; family Aphididae; genus Schizaphis; species Schizaphis graminum. Next base: position 56,574,491 of record CM037032.1, read on the forward strand.
CTTTTCACCTCTATAATGCACCAAGGATATCCACTTTGCCATCGGAAACCACCCCCAAAGTTTGAAATTGAAGCATATTTCGACTAGCTATGCTGTACACAGACACAAAAACAAAGAAAAACACACATCATTGTAAAATCAATACATTCATCACTCCGTTCAGAATCTAAAAGTGTTTATCTATGACACATATGACATGCTATTTATTTTAAATTTGATTTCGCCAATACCAAGTGATGTGTGCTATAAATTACATCAAGAACATTGTGTTTTTATAATAAATGTTGCTTTTACACACTGTACAGTAACTTGTACATAGTTATAAGAGCTTTATGTACTTTTACTATACATCTTTTCTTTAGTTATTGGCTTGTGTGTTTATAAATGTTTATCAAATCATTATCATCGGTACGGTATAACTCTGATGAAGTATGGACAATAGTATTTGACATTAGTATTTATCATTTGATGACGTATGGAGAATGTAGTTTACACACTACAATCCAGCAATATAATACAAAAAGAGAATTGAAAATAAAAATGTAAAAGCAAGTCAAACTCAAATTCAGTAATAAATAATAATAGTTTTTGAGTACGAAAACGGATTGTGATTATAAATTTATAATTTATCAGTTACTTTGTATAATTATAGAATTTGATAACTTAATTGTTATTATAAATACAAAAACACCTGCAGTTATATTATACGAAGATTCTTTCAAATTTAAACTCTTATTTTCTAGAAAAGTATTATATTTTTATAACATAATTTAAAATTATAAAAAACAATTTTTTTACTTTTTTTTTAACCAGAATATAGGTATATGAAATTGCATATAATCCATGTTTTACTTATAAGTTATAAGTTATAACTAATTAAATATTTATTCGAAATTCGATTTTTACTTTGAAATTCTTAGTAATATACATTGCTATATATTCACAACTTAATACTTTTTCTGAAAAATGAATGTTTACTTTCAAAAAAAATTACCTTGTATTATATTGAATTACCTTACGTACATATTTTGTGTTTGATAAGACAAAAAAAAAAATAAAAATAAATAATAAAGGTTTTCACGAATGCTACATATTTTTTTAAATTAATTCAATATTTATATTAAATAATATGATATATTATCTTGGAAAATTAATTCAAAGATGTTCAGAAAATAAGATGTTTTATTGTGATTAACATTTCAGTTCTAACGGAAGTCAATATACTCTACAGAAAAGAAAACGGCACATACCTACTTAATTGTTTTTTCTTCATCTGTATTCATAATATAGCTTTGTTGAGTCTTGTAAGCCAAGGTTTGTGCTTGGTATCCTTAAAATTCAAAAATCCCGTCTAACTTCAACTTTTTTTTTTTATTTTATATTGATTTTATAACTTAAAATTATTTAACTATTTTTATGTGATATAAAAATATGTATACTTTATTGATATTACATTTTTTTTATTAATGTAGGTGTATTATTAAATAATTTTATTTGACTACTTTTTAAACTTCTTTGCATTATTATAAAAATAAAATTAACCTTTATTTATTTATTACGGAGATTTACTTTAGAAGCGAATATTAGAAAAATATACAAATTATTTTTTATTATTATATTTTAAAAATAAAATTCTTGATCAAATCTTATTTAAATTTCTTCTTTGACATTAGTACAATATATATAGTACACCTACCGTTATCTTTGAATTACTATCCCAAACATATTGATATACTTACAATTTTACAGGATATTTTTATTACGTCATCACTAATATTGAAAATTGAAGATTCGTTATTAATCTACTAACAAAAACCATTTACATATATCGTTATAGCTATATGAAATTCTACTAAAAATACTACAGAGTTGATTGTTTTAAATTTATCGTTCTAATTATATTTTATAAATGAAAAATAAGTTTAAGTATATTTTTAGGCCAGTTTGACAATTTGAATTTGAACTGTTTAATGACTATATTGAATTATTGTGTTATACTGAGTTCAAAATGCGTTTTGAAAATTTGAGAACGAGCATCATAGGATTTTTATTAAAGATCCATCGGGTGGTAAAAACAGATTTTAAACTCGAAAGCAAATTTTATCGTATTATTAATTAATGCGTGCCTTTTATTTTTACAATTATCTACAATAAATTATTATTGATTTTTATGTTTTTAATAATAATTTGTCACACGACGGTTTTTGTTACACAGGTACTGGACAGACCACAAGTCCGCACAGATGGTCGATCAGAAGGTACAGCACGCGCTCTTCATGTTTGCTTGTACCAATTCGTGTATGAACCCGATCGTATACGGAGCGTTCAATATACGTACCAGGAGGACGCTGGTGACCCAGGTGAGACCCAGTGCCAGTTTGGCGTCCACCGCATGCACCACTGAAATACGACTGCCTGCGCTTTCCATATCGGTTCGCCGGGTCGAATGACAATAATAATAATTAATAAGTTATGACTAATAACATTCCCTTGGCCGTCCATTTAACTGTCGGTCATTGTTCACATAATATTACAGTAATGTACAAAGACGCTCACACACACACACACACACACACACACACACACACACACACACACACACACACACACACATATCTTACAGCTATCCTTGTTATCAGTATAACGTCTTTAAACTTGTACGAGTTTTCGCATGCATTGTTGTTAGAAATTAAAATTAATATTAAGTTTTCTCCTTTTACCATTTGTGGTGCATTCGTAATGACCCAGCGTGCCATAGTATGATATAAGTAAAAGTCAATAAACCAAAGATCTAGTATACCCTGTATAGTTAAGTTACGGAAAGGTGTATAAATATTAAATACGCTCTACAAAAAACAGTATAATAAGATTGAAATTATGTATTTTTATTATTTATTCTATTAAATTCGTGGTTAATTATAATATACTTTTTTATACTCAATACGTACAAATTAAATATAATATTATAACATATACGTGATTTTCCGTTTTCCACGATCAACTCGCACTCGTATCTATAGTATGACATATCTATAATACATAATAATAAATGTGAAAAGCATTTTTTTTAACAACTGTTTTAGTAACGCGAGGAGGCATCAAGCAACATTAAACATTAACAAATATTTCACTGAAATTCTTCGATAAAACTAAATTATGAGGAATAATATCTTAAAAAAAATGTATGTTTGTATAATATCATTATTTTTGGAATTTTTGAACCGATTACTTTAAATTTCTTTCAGGATAAGAATACGATATAGTGTGGTAATGGATCTCTCTCTTTCTCTACTATCAATCAATATCTTTATAGGTCTATATTATAGTATAAACATTACCGTAATATTTATTAACAATAATATTGGCAGTAGAACATTTTTTATTCATTGTGTCTATATAAATATATTTATAAGTACATATTTTTCGTATTTTTTTTTTTTTTTTTTTAGTTCAATCTTTTAAATTTAACAGAAATTAAATTAATTTTATTTACGATTTATTTTCTTTTAAATTAAATCAAAGAAATTGATAAGATATTTTAAACCTAAAAATATGTTTAGGTGTAATATAATTCATGTTTGTTTTAGGTATGTAAAATTAATTAAAGGTCTTAACGCTTCTTTTTATTAATAGTTAGGTACCTATGTTAAAAAGTTTACGTATGAACTAAAATAGTTAGTATTGAAATAGTTATTGGCACCTTCATAATTAGATAATTTTAAGAAATAACTAATAAAATATGCTATTCAAGCTATGATAATAAATTGATTTCCTTATTGAAAATATATAACTAATCAATCAAATTGACTATAAATAACTTTACATATTACAGTTTAGCCTTATTTAATTAACATAGTATAGTATGTGTTGTTTCGTTCTGTTAACCATTAAAAAAATTAATATCAAAATATTATACATATTTGAACTAACGATTGAATAATATTTAAATTACGCTAATATAGTACTATGTCTTATATTTATTTATAAATTGCAAATACCTTCGTGTTTATCTATTGACTAACTTAATTGTTTATTTATTTACTCATTACTTTTTAAAAATTATACTTTGAACATTAAGAAAGAAATCGTTAGTTCAACTTTTTTTTAAATCATATATTATAGTAATATTTTGCTGTTATTATATATTGCACTAGGCCACAATTTCTAAAACTTCTACTGAAACCAGATTGTTGGACTTTTGAAGCCCGCCAGATGGACGGTGATGATATATACATATATATACATTTAAACTTTAATTTTTAATTTTAACCACATTTTAATAAAATTTTTAGTTGTAAAAAAATTTCGGTCATAATTATTATTTATTAATTATTTTAATTGAAACACATGTAATATCAATAACATGCGCAAAAATAAACGATTTTTTAATTATGTTATATCTCAACTTAACAATAGGTATCTATGTATAAACAAGTGAACAATTTACATGTACCTACGAGTTAAAATAATATAATATTAAACTCGATATTTGCGAACTTCTTCGGCAATAGTTACCCATACACATATAAAATATTATAATTATATAATATATAATTATTGTATCTATAGATATTTAAATTTTATAACTGGTAATAGTCATCTAGGTAAATATTATATGTGTACCTATAACATATTTCATGCATCACACACATCTAAAACTTATCTACCACAGTTGAAAATTAATAATAATAAAAAAAAAAAAGGAAACTAAATATTTCTCCAACATTTTTGTTTTATACAATCGCACTAGCCACAATGAGAGGATGATTCAATTATTGTAACCACTTTTTAATACCATTCGTAATAATCGTGATTTATTATTGAATTCATTAAATTATTATCAGAACTAATGATAGAACGCCTGAAGGCATATTGAAATGTAACGATCAAACTTCTGATAAATGGCTTTTTAGATTAAATATAGCAATAAAATATAATTTGGATGGTGATAGCACGCTGGTAGAATTGCTTTAAAGACAATCAAACAAGTAAAAAATAACAATACACTTTTTATTGAAAATTTCAGCTCATAGCACATTAGATTGATTTGCTTCATGCCATAATTGTTCAGCTTATTTTTAAGTGCATTATGATAGATCTAATAATTTAAAATCAAAACTGATACATTTTTAGTTGTGGTAATTTTGTTCTAGATGTGTAGTAATAATATATTTTTTTAAATCAGTCAGCACAGTGGTGTATGGAGATATCCTAATGATTTAATGTATAACTAAGTAGATAGGTAACATAATATAACTATTTCATTCCAATTTCTTTCTATTCATTTCTATTAATTTATCGCGTTTCCCCTTATCACCGTAAATTACTGTGCGCAGTCCTTCCAATAACATGTGAATAATTCTTATAAGAATATTTTTGTTGCTAATTGACCAATGATGATGGCAAATAGGACAGAAATAGTTTTGTAGTTTAGCGCTTGCTTCTATGATCTAATGTAATTTATTTAATTTGATTGCATTGGCTTGATAGATATTAATGCATTTTTTTTATTATTATTATTATTAAATTTTAAATAGAACATTGCATGTTTTTATTCTTAACTGTACAGATAATATTAATAATGTAAGTTAATTTTTCAAAGTTTATGATTTTTAATAAAAATATTATTTATTTATAATTTGTGTTAACTAATTAAATATAATGAACATAATAGTATAATACATATAGATTGAACATAATTTGTGTTTATATAAGAGTTAAGTTAAGTTTTATAAATATTAGTGTTTCTATTGTGAATACACAATACAGATAAATTTATCACTGATTATTAGAATATGATTAATATTTATTAAATTTGCAATTATTATAATTAATATTATTAAATGGCTTATTTTATTTAAATCAATGTCATTTAAATATGAAATATTTATAATTTATCCTAAATGCTTAGAATGGAAAGAATTCTAATCATTGTCAATGTTTTGGTGTTTGGTAATTTTAAGATTATCCAAAAACCCAGCGTGTTCTTAGAATAATCACAAGTTCTTGATCTATGATGTTTAAAATTAACTTGATATTGTGTTAAACGGAAAACTTTACAAAAATATATTTTATTGGTCTAACTGGTCTAAGTGGTTTCAACTTTTAAAGTGTAATATAATATTACACCTATTTTTTTCTTTGACTTAATATTATATATTAAATATAATTTAAAAAATTAAATGTTTATATATATATATATATTATATTATATTATATATATATTGGCATCAAAACCTTAAACTTAAACAAAACACCATCTGCATATTATAATGTACCATAATATTATAAATCATAACTCATATTAAGCTAGTTTGCTTTAATGCTTTGTTTTATATTATTAGCCGTGTAGGTACCTAGGTACTTATAGTTTTATCGTTTTAATACTACCGAAAATGATTATATTTTAATATTTTAGATTTATGTTTAAAACAATGATGTGAATTGAAGTGTGAAATGTGCTTAGTACAAAATATGAATTATATTTTAGTGAAGTTTTATATTCTATGGAATATTTTGTCATTGTTAATTTGACAATTAGTTAGCTTATTAAAATTCTGGTTGTTGATATTTTTTACTATTTTCAGACAATATTTTCAAATAATTTGATCTCTTATACTATTTAATGAGTGTAATTTGATGATAACATATTTTTTAAAATTAAAATCATCCTATTTTCCTGTAAAAATAAGCAGATGATTTCTATGTTTTTAAATACTTAGTTGTATAAATAAAAATCGGATATTGGATCGAGTTGTTTCTAAATGATTAAAATTTAAATGAACTTACTCAGAAAAAACCTACATTATGATGTTTTAAAAACTATATTAATTATTATCAATATATTAGTAATTTATAATTGATTTTATTTGTCTGAGTATAATTATACTTTATAAATAAAATATAATGAAAAACTACAGACAATATTGTTTTAAATTTAAATTTTAATGGATCAATATTTTTAAAAAAATCGGCTGTTTAATAATTTACAGTAAAGAAAGTTAATTCTCTTTCAAAAATAGCAATTATAACCCCACAGAACAGCATGCTTATTCAATAGAACTGTAATTAGGACTCGGGGGGCCCAGAGTAAATATAAAGTGCAGGAGCTAAAATTATAGTTTAATAATTAAATTTATCAGTACAGTTTGTACAGACTTAAAATTAAAATTTAGGTAATTATTTGTTTAAATAAATAAAAATATAATAATAAATTAACCATTTAAAGACAAAACAAATACTTCACTTATAATCATAAAAAAATTTGATTATGATAACGTATTATCATTGTATTGTCAATGCTTGTTGAATTTATCAATTATCGAATTTTAAGTTAAAATAATTCTATAAGGTTTCCGGTAGACTTATGTTTTGATTTTGTAATGTGCATTGATTTAAAATGTTGAATATTTTGATGATATAAAATTATTTTAAACGGTGACAATGTCAAATTCAATTATTGCAAACATTTACAATATAATATATATATATATATATATATTATATATAACTTAAGAATTATTATCAAATGGTTTTTCTGATAGACAAAAGTCTACAAGTCTATCTTATTAATCATAATAAGTGGTTATGTTAGAAATTAATAACAAAATTGGGAAATATGATAAGCTGCGACAAAATTACACATTTTCTAAAAGCCGATATGTAAACTGCGGCGAAAAAAAATTAACATTATAAAATCTGCGACAAAACCGATTAGATACAATATACAAGCTGCGCCAATTTATTTTATATATATAATGTTTATTACATGTTGAATAACCACTCATTTTTTAATTATATTTAAATTTAAAATTATTTAGCATTATTAATTGTTTGCCGTTTTGGCTAAACACGCTTGTAAGTTCCATATTAAATAAAATATTAAACGACAAAGCACGTACTAAGTAAAATTATCACTTGTAATAATATTTTACTCATGAAAGAGCCGATATTTAGAATATTGCGTTAAAACTTAAAAATAAATTTGGATTTTTGTTACAAATTTGTATCCAAAATAACAAAAATAACATATTAATTAAATAATACAATGTACATAATATATGCGTTTATTACATTATTACTTATTATAATAATACATGTATGATGCATGTATATACCTATATATTTTATCATATCGGTATATACATAGTTTCTATATATATTATGTGTATAAAATAAATTGTCAAATTTTGTATAATGTATATTATCGTTTTTGTCGCAGATTGTATAATGTTAATTTTTTCCAGCAGTTTATACATATTATCGAATTTTAGAAAAGGTGTAATTTTGTTACAGTTTACATACAGTCTCTGTGAGTCTCTGATCCATCATCACCTATAATTAATAATTCAATACATAATTAAACCGACGGTTTTCCAAAATTATTTTATTTAAAGTTAAAAAACTCAAAATCAATAACTAAACTTAAATTAATGAATAAAAACAATTTTTTTTTTTTTTTTTTATTGAGCAAAAGACATCGGCGACAACGGCCATTAGTCATAAACATTACATTATATATTACATTTTTTTTTGTTGGTATTTTACATAATGATAATTTTAAATTAAGTCGTACAAATTATATTTTCTTAAAAAAGACAAGATTTGGAGTGTGGAGTCTGCATTTGGACCGAGGGCTGTATCTAGGGTGGTTGGGATGTTTAGCTGATCGAGTGCTTCTGTGTATTGTCGGCATTCTGTGAGGATATGATGTACTGATAGTTCGGTGCCACAAGTTGTGCAGATAGGCTTTTCGTCTTTTGTCATGAGGTACCCGTGGGTAAGTCGGCTATGCCCGATGCGGAATCTATTAATGATTACTTTCTCTCTTCGTTTTGTGAGGGAATTGGGCCAACTGAATTTTTTTTTTGTGTTAAACTGAAATACGGTTCATTTGATATTAAAGGTATACGATATCTAGAAATAAAAGTTATAATAAAAATAATATAAATATACTATATCAATAGTTTGTGTTTGAATATTTTAAAAATATGTTGTTTTTGTATATTTTATAAATAAAAAAATTTGAAAACAATGATCATACATGTCTATTAATAGTGAATATAGAACTAAAAATACTTAAAAACGTATAAAAACAAAACTATTTATAAAAGATACTATTATAAATATTTGAGATTATTTGAAAAATTGATGGTTTTTCATTTTTAAATAACCTACTTCACAAGCCTTCAAAGAAGTTTGGCACAAAAGCTTACAATTCAAACTTAAAAAGTTTCTCTCATCTTCTTTATTATTATTAATTAAATTATACTTAACTGATAGACACTTTCAAGTCCAATATAATATATCAACATCGGGAATTGCTAAAATTAAAGATGGTGTTCCACCAGGTGGCATAATATCCTCCATCCTCTTTAATATTTATGAAGCTGACCAACCTACCACACAACAAACTATCGTATTTGGTTATGCCGACGACAAAGTCATATTAATCTAATAATGAGGATTCTTTAGCTATCTCATCAAATTTACAAATTCATCTTGATCAGCTGCCTGAGTAAATTTGGCGAGTTAAAATAAATAAAAATAAATCTATACATACAACATTCATACTCAAACAAGGAATATACCCAAACATCACCCTAAATAACTTATCAATTCTACATCCGACAAAGTTAGATACTTAACCTAAATAATCAGGGGCGGCGCTAAGGCCAGGGTGGATAGTGCTCCCCAACATATAATTTTTCCTCTCCATTGCCCCCTCCCTATAATTTAATGTTAAAAATATGTAAGTAAATAAAGAAATTGTACATCATTATTAATATATAAAATAGTAGGTAATAAATTACTTTAAGGAGTTTTTAAACTTCAATTATATTATTTTAAGTTTGACTGTTATATTTAATTAAATATGATTTTTTTGCATATTTAGAAACATATATACTTAATAGAGTTAATATTAACGGTACACTTTTTAAAATTTCATACATTAAATAATAAAAAGTTATATATTGTTACATGCAAATTGCAAATAAAAGAAAACTGAGGACATTTGAAGTTTTACTGTAATACATTTGTAATAATAATAAACTAGGTATATTTTTTGATTATTTATTTAGAAATATTACATATTATACCCAAAACATTTTTAGCAATACTTTCCTGAAAATATGGTATAAAACAAATTAATGGATGATCGAGTAATTATAGATTAATGCCTCACCTGAAAAAATTTTTTCCTGGTATCGCTCCCCTCCTCAATAACGAATATCTATCGCTGCCTGTAAATAATCTACCTTTGAGCCAAAAGCCCAAATAATCATGTACGGCTTAGACTCTTTTTAATTAGAAATCAATGCTCCACTCTAAACATTAAACTACTAATCTATAAAGCTCAACTCAAATCAATCTGTATGTATGGACTTCAACTATAAGGTGTGACAAAAAAGTCTAATACTAATAGAATACAAACGTTCCAAAATTTATCACTCCAACGACTATCCTATGTTCCACTCTATATATCTAATCTAACTCTTCTTAATGATATCTATATGTGAACAATACAAGAAGAAGCACATATCTTTTACACACGTTTCCATAAGCAATTTCCAAACGTATCCTAACTCTCCCATAAAAGACCTTTCCATCTTACACTTTCAGATAATCCTAATCACAGATTAAAAAGAAAGTGCTGTGACCTTTTGCAAAACTTTCATATCTAACGCTTCTAAAAAAAAAAAAATATATATAATTCATAAATAAAAAACTAATCAATTAGCCAAAAGTCACATATGGGCTTATGAGTGGCTATTTAAATCATACCTTTCGTGTTATATTATATCAGTCTCATAATATAAACTTATTTTGCTGATTTTGTATAGAATGTTTATGTTAAATAAAAAATAAAAAACGATTTTATCAAAAAATAAATATTCCCATTATTATTTTTCCCGTTTATTTTGAAAAATATTGAGCTTGTTACTTATGATACTCTTAAATAGAAATACTTCAATATTGATACGGTGTTTTTACTTGTGTAAGAAATGTCATCAAACATAATAAAATTGTCACTGTAAAACGAAGATATTAATCACTCCGTACATAATCTCTTCAGTAGCTCTCATTAGCTCTTATACATATATATAAATAATAAACAATATAATATATATTTAAATACACAAAAATGTAGTTGTTTTAATTGAAATATGTATCGTCGGCATTCGTCGCGTATTTAGTCTTTATCGCAGCTTTTGAATATTCAGTATATTATACTGTATTGTACTGCAAGTATTTATTATATTAAATACATTATATTTTAATGTTGAAACTCTAAATATTTATTAAATTATTTATATAATTTTCACAATACGTTAGTATATTATTTTGAAACAAACGTAAGTTTATAATCGCTTTATGTGGCTTAATTATATTTCAATTATTTCATAGAAATCCCTCGGTGACCAGAGACGACATATATACGCCTAACATTTTCTACTCATGCCTTTTAACTTAGTCATCCGACTTGAAAGCTTTTCGTCAAGCTTATGCCGGGTTTATGAACAATCACTAAACATTTAATGAATCAATAGTGAGCTAATACAGTAGTGCTCAAACATAATTTAGTGACCTGTAATTGATCTATTAAATTTTATTAAACCATAGAATTAATCAATTTTTTCATGGAACTCGGCATTAGTATCTTGGGAAATTTATTTTAAAAAATACAACGGAGATGTTCTATTACTAGCATATATTGCCGACGATTATGCAATGTCTTTGACTTGATAAAACGTGAAAAGACAAAAAATATAGATAATAATATATATTTCTTTTTTGTTTAGAATCTAATAAAATACTTGTATATGACTAAATTCAAATTGTCAATTCAAATGTGATAAGTATTAATTTTATTTTGATAGGTAAAAGTATTAAAAGTACTCAAATATATATATTGTTCTTTATAAACAAATTGTAAAGACTTTAAAGTTTTTAAACTTTAAAAATTGAGTTTAGTATAGACGTTTAGCTATGGTGCGTGAATAAAATGAACGAGGAAACAGGTAATAATTTACTATCCTAAAAAGTAAAAATAAATAAATTTTTGATCTAAAGTAAGTGCATTTCTATAAATTTATTTTATTATTAGGTATATTACATATTATAATGTTTCTTCATAATGTATTATATGTTAACCATATATTTATTGGAAATTATAATTTAATTTAATTTTCCATAGTCACCTCTTGCTATGTTTAATAAAAATTCAGTTAACAATATGCACCGCACATATTGAACATAAGATATGTTTTTAAAATAAATGTAAGTAAATAAATGTAACTATTATAGAGGTATTTTATAACTTATTTTTTGTACTTAACATCATTAAATGTTACTAAAATAAACTACTAAATTTTAGTATACTGCTTAGACTCGTGCTTTTTACTCTCCTTAAAATTAATTTCTTAGTCTACTTAATGTACAGAAACTATGATTTACTCAAATATAATAGATTTAGAGCTTAGCATAATACTCTAATTATAAAAAATTGCCACTACACTAAATAATGTACAATACTAAAATATAGGTACCTATTATATAATAAAATATAGAAAGTAAAATTGACATAAATAATATATTTTATAGGTATTCGTATTCCTAAACATGATTAAAAAACTCGAAAACTCAATGTTGTTTCATATTATACGTACGGGATTGTTTTGTTTAACATAAAAATTAAGCTTAGTGTCAAACTTCATGGTTTTTAATTATTGCACCCTGCATGAAACCATGTGTAATTACTAATTTGTAAATAATTTTATAATCATTGGCGATCGATAACTTTTTACGATATTTTATTCCAGCTTTTTTCTTTCCCCACTGTATCTGATCAAAAAAGTTATAATTATGCACTATAGTCTATAAGTGGGGTATTCTATGATGAATGACATTTAATATTTAAAAAAAAAAATGTTAGCAAATGTGTACCACTCTGATGTATATTAGGTGTCAGTGGGTTACTATTATGTGTGTGTGTGTTAAACTTGAATTCAATGCTAATAATTGTATACGAAAAACGATTCTGAGTGGAGATGGTAAGTCAGTCTAAAGCACTCTGTATATTTTGTGATAAAAGTAATTGATTTTACTTTTAGTAATTTTTTTTGAAAACATTACATTATTTATACTATTAATATCCAATTATTTATATTATTTGCATATAATTATTAAAATAATATTTATTTAATATCGTATAAACTTAAATAACTCAAAATTTAACAATATATTATAAGATATATTATACGATATATATTATATATATATTTATAAATCCCCTAAATCAATAAATATAGATAATATCTTAAAATAAGACAAAAAGGTCGTTGCGTATAGAAAAATTTATAATAATAATAATAATTTATAATAATATAATTATCGTCGTTATTTATTGTTTAACTAAGTCATTTCGTCCAACTTTAAACTTAAAATGTCTATAAAAATAATTGCTTTTATATATTTTTTTAGATTTTATAGTTTTAGTATAAGCTACTTATAATAAATTTTAACTTTCAATACTCATAAAAATTGTTTTTTTGATATAGGAATATATATATATATCTTGGTTTAAAATTTTGTGAAGAACTGTATTAAATTTATTTTCAAATGTCAATATTAACTTACTAATTCATAGATACTTAGTTACTACTGATTTAGAAGTGAAAATGTTTATTTACTTTGTTTCTTTTCACACCGGACAGTTGTCTATGCTTATTATTTCAGTCCATTTATATACCGACCTGCCTAGGGTTTACATTAAATCGAGATCGAGTATGAAGTGATTGCAAGTGATCGTGTCACCGTTCGTAGAAGAAAAATAAATTAGACCAAAATTGTTATGTCAAGTGTAGGTCATAGATAAAAAAAAAAAATCTTTATGGACGGGTCATCGGCCGATTTTATCACGAGAGAATCAACTGCGATTATTATGTTAGGGTACGATTTCGTTTTATCTATATGAACAAACAATAAAGCTGTATTATAAATAAAATAGTACACGTGTTTTGGTTCTGTGCAATTTCGAGCGTAGTGCGGCTTATAATAACGAATATACAACAAATTCCGAATAACGATCTACCGATTTACGCGCTAAATATGTATTCTTAACGGTGAAGGTGTATATTATTATATCACTGACATCATAATGATTTTAAAACCACAATAAAATCGTATTCAAACACATAGAATTATATGCAAATGCCCCAAAGAGAGTCATCTTCTAGGTACTCGGAATAACGACGCATAATATGCATATAATAATATCGTAATATGTATATGCACGGAATAGGTGAGTAAAATGACCCAAAACCACAGTGTTCTAGTTCTGTCATTTCGTGCTCCCTAAAAATGCAACACGCCTGCAAAAGACTAATACTATATTTATACTTGTGCCTCAAATTACCATGGAATATATAATATAGTTTTTTATGATATCACTACCGTCGCGAACCATATATTATTATTATTATCATTGATTATAAATAAATAATAATAATAATATATCACTAGTCATTCTCATTCACTAGGTAATGTTCGGGTTATCGTGAATTTGTCTGTATTGAACAGTATCGAGTTATATTATTTATCTTCTTATTATTATTATTTATTGCTTGTTGTTGAACGTTAATATTCCGAGTATACTTACCTCTGGCGCACTCGATCACCGATCGCTAATAATATGTAATAAATAATAATAATCACGATTCCCTACCACCATCCAATCTGCAATTATTCCAACTTAAACTCCCCTTAAACGTATCCGCTATGAAAAAAAAATTATAATTATTAATATTTATCTATGTCTATTTGCGTAATAATAATAATTATAATATAGGTACTGTTGTGCATATACTCAAGACTAACAAAAATCAAAACCAAAATAATAGTGTATACGATTTGCGTAGTTTAAAATTTGAATTCAATCCCGTATGACGGATAATATGAACTAAATATTACAGCTTAATTGGTCTATATATTACAACGCTTTACGGATGACGTGTCCCGACTCTGAACGGGTAAAGATATAAAAATGTGAACGATAACACATGTAAGTTATTACCTAATTATTATTCTATGCATTTCATATCAAAGACCTAACCTAACATAAAATACATACAACTATAAAATAACGAATTATATATTACATAAAGTTATTAAATACGAGTCTCAATAAATGATAATAATATATATCTATTTAAATGTTAAGAATACCAGTGGGCATGTATTCATGTATTTGTGTTTGGTACGTATTTACCAAGAAATAATCATGTTTAAAGCTAAGTTTATTCACATAAAATCATTTGAATTACTTATTAAAATATTCTTATCATTTTTTATCAACTCGATCTTTAAAAGTAATAATTAATTTAAATTGATTTACCCAACTATATTAATGGATGTTGAGATGAATTTTGCACATTGAATATAACTACGTACCTATTGAATAATAATTATTAATTTTCTTGGAAATTACTAGGTTATACTGGGTATCTAATTAAAATGTTTGGCAAATGCTTGGAAGAATATTTTATTTTCGGGAAATTACTTAAAAGTGTCCACATTAAAAAATAATTAGATGTATAAATATTTTAAAATGAATTGTGCATTCACATATATCATTTATTTCGTTTATAGTTTGAATTATAATATATTAATGGAAACCATTACACTGGTAAATGCACAATTTTTAATTTTTAATTTATTTTTTCATTGTCAAACATTAACAACTATTATTATACTTTGATTTTAAAATATTTATAGTATGTTAACCGTCTGATGTTGATATAGGTTAAATACGAATAAGCAGAATTTACGATATATTGTACGTAGTAGTAACTTTGTAACTTATCAATATAATATAGATAAACAAAAATATATTCAAAACCCAATAAATGATTGCTACGAGCCATCTGGTATTTAATATACACAAATTAATTTATTTTAAACCTCCGAAAATTCAGTCTAAATCAATTTATAAATCACAGCCCACAGGGTTGTACATTTTTTTGACAGCTTGATGAAATTATACACTCCAAGTACTTGTATTTTACTCCTATAATTGATTGTGTATTACCACACATTTGATGTAAATGGAACATTGTACTAAAATAATAATTTAAGCGTATGATGGTTAAACGATTTTATTATTATATACAATACCTAGTAAACAGTCAATAATCGTTCAAGTCAATTTATAAAATATAATATTATATGCCAGTGTGCCACATAAACTACTTTAGATTACATTTTTTATAGTATATAAATTATACGTATTTGTATAAATAAAGTATAAGCTGTTAGCATTATTGAAATAAAAATAAAATTATTAAAAATTATAATGATAAAATATAAAACAGAAACGATTGTTTTCATATTTTCATTCAAATTTCATTTGATATATTGTATGTATAAATGCATAGTTTCAACTGAACAACAGAGTACTCGATTTTAATGTAAAAGCTGTGTATATATAACTGAAAAAAAAACGATAAACCAATTGGTTAAAAATCTATGTCACTTATTATTACATACAGTATAAACAACTACTTTAATGTTTGAAAAGTTTTTGAACATTCAAGTTAACAGTTATTAGCCATGCACATAAAACATCACGTTCCCAGCCTAATGGATTTACAGGTGCATAGAAGCAACAGTTTTAAATTATTCTAAATATGTGTCATAAAATACTTTTTCTTAACCGGGCTCAAGTTCAATATTTCTTAAAAAGAAAAGCAATTGGGATTCTTTTATGACTGATTGGTTGTAACACGTATAACATTTTTTATTAAACAATTTTTTTTTTTTTTTTTTTATTAGCTTTTAGTTTAACTATTACAGCTCAAAAATTATCTTATAATAAACATTTTAATAGTAACAGATTATTGTTATCTTATATTTACTATCTCCGAGTGGAGAGTACATGTGTGATAAATTATAATGAGCAATAAGTGGTATGACTACTATGACTGAGATAATTATGGAGAAATAGTACCTTTAGCAATCAGTGAATTTAGTACAGAGGAGAGGAGGGAGATAAGGGGATTGATCAGTGAGCTCATATAAGAAATGAAACTTGATAAAATTTCGCTAACTTGATTGGAATGTGGACTTTGATTTCTGGTGGCTTCTGCGTATGATTTGTGTGTGGTTTGATGAGGATTGGAGATCGGGCCTTTCCGAGGGAATCTCGGATAGGCTTTTTTGAAAGCGGCCTTGAATACCGGGCAGCCCTTGTAATTGGTGGTGTGGTCCTTGGAGCACAAGGCGCATTTGGCAGGACTACTGATGATTAAACAATTATAATTGTTTTCCAACTTTTTAGAAAAAAAAAATGTTCTTCTTAAAATGTCGTTTTCAAAATATGTCTCAAAAACCTGTGACCTCAAGCTTATAATATTATGATTCAATTTTATTAACGTTGGCCATCTAATAAATATGATATTTTTATTTCAGTTAAATTTCGTATTTTCAACAACGAAATTTAATAATCCAGGGTTTCAATAAAGTATTTTTCACGAGGTATGAGATAATATGATGTTTGATGTGTTCTAAAAAATAGTAAAGATAAAGTGGTGTTCATTGAGCTGAATTAAAAACCAAGAATCAAAGATTCTTTTGATATGTACTCTGCGGACGGAATAATTCATTTGGTTTAGTTTTAATATCCCAAATACTTGTATAATGAATCAAATATTTTTCGTATTAATTTAGACTATGTTAAATATTTTACCATGGACAATACTAGATGTTGGTGAATACACGGAACGAAACTAACTAAAAAATATGATGACACAAGAAGGTTTTTTTTTATTCTTGAATTTGCACGCTATTACATTATTAACTATATATACATATTGATTAAGGTAAAAACGTCATAAAATAAAAAAAAAAACACAAAAAAATAACTTCATATCAATATTAAATATTAACAATAATGTCAACAGTGTAAAATAAGGTATATATGTTTGATAGATAGAAATCATTAGGTATGCCGATGGAAGATATGACATATGAAACCATACAAATTGTACGTTATATTCACAAATAATTTAATTTATAAGAAAAAATTCAAATATTAACTACAAATTATGATTGATAAAAAATAAGTAATAGTTAAAAATAGGTATTTAATATAAAGATATTTCTAAGTCGATTTATAAAAAATATGAGACTAATCAATAGCTGTTTTGTAAGATTTTATATTATAGTTGTTATATAAATATATTGGAAAAAATATTTAATTTTATATTTTATTTGTAATTATTTATTAGATCATATCACAAAATATAGAGTTTTAAGATCAATTTTTGAATAAATAACAGCATATTATTATTCTCTTGGTGTATTATTTTTTATATATTTAAAAAAATATATATTAAAAACATTTTAATTATGGAAAAAAAATGATTATATGCTTTGTAAATAACACTTGGTGAATAATATAGTCTCAAAATCAATGCAAGGGCGCCAAGGGCAGGGTTATAAAAAATGCGCATTTAATCAAGTTTATAATTTACACTTTATAGTTAGATTCATTTTAATGGACCTATCACGTACGGGTCGAATTAATGTTTAAGGGTCTTACATTAAATATACTAAAACGAACCAAACGGATGTTTGTGCAAACATAAATACAATTGAATTGTGTGTCAGACTGATAGATTTAATTATTGTATATTTATTCACCCGAAATCCTTTGAAGTTGGCAGAATGATTTAATTGTGGGGAGCGAGCGCACATTTCTTAGTTGGAGTTTCCTGTCCGTTCCCTAGTGTCGGCTTTAACTTTATTGGAAGACCCTTTTGCTAATTTATTATGGATATTGATTTGTCACCCATTATAAGAAAAAAAATATATGACGATCGGGTTTTTATTTATTGGCAATAATATTCATGGACATATAATCAATAAATAATATTAGTCATCGAACAAGTATAATTAAAGCAATAATGTTGTCGTATAATACTAAAGAAAGTCATGATATTTATTATTAATGACAAGAGTTATTAAATATTTAATCAAAATTAAATTCTTAAAAAAATTTGTAGCTATGTTTATGTTTAAATTATTTCAATATAAATCTTAATTCTTTATAAATTTTTAACTTATATAAATAAGTAGCTTATTTAAATAGCCTCCCCCCCTAACCCCTCTCATAAAAAAAAATTATAATAATTAAAATAAACACTATTTAAATGGTTTCAACATCAAACTAGAAAATGTCAACAGAATTAACATTATTATTGCAATTAATAGTTACACAACTTTAATAGTGATTACAATTTTTAATTACTAATTACTATAATATATACAAACAAGTAAAGATTTAAATCGATATATTCTTGATTTTGGTATAATATATAGTTATAATAAATTAACACCTGTGTTAATGTATTTTCGTTTTTATGTTTGTAAAGCTAAATAATTTTATTTTGTTTTAAAATTATGATTATTTTTTATAATTTTTAAAATAATACACTTATACATATATAAGTTATAACTAGATAATATTAAAGTAATCTTTTTAATTAAAATCTTATATTACTTATTATTACTGTTTTATCCAATTAATTCGTAAAAACACTAAAAACATCCGAAATACGTGAAAACATTGTAGTGGGGGACGTGTGGTTTCTTCCGGTTGGTATAAATTAATGTCTTCTGATATTACTCACATGTTTCTTGGTTTCTTAAATGTATATCTCCTTAGATACCTATTTTGAAATAGTAGCCTTAACAGGCTTAGTCTCAGACATAACCGATTATAAGCTCATTACTCTTATTTAGGGCTTAACTCTTCTACTTTAGTGTCTTGGGTGATGGTAGTGCTTGTGATATCTAACAAAATGTACTTTTACAATTCCAGGCTTTGTGTCTCAATTAAGCTAGGGCAGTGTTTTTAACCTTGGTATTATAGCGACACACTATTAAAATTGTTCATACTTTGTGACACACGATAAAAAAAAAAATAAGAATAATGGTTAATATTGAATATTTATAATTAACTGATAATGTAAACTTAAAAAGAGCATACAAATAAAGTGAGGTACGGCGCATGTTTTCAGTATAAATTATAAGTATACTATATACTGTTTAAAATTTTAAATATCGATAAACTAAAGTTTATCAATTAGAATGACGATAATGATGAAATGTATTTAATGCTGATAGCTGATAATCTACTTTTATTCATGATAGAAATTATATTAATTACGAAATACCTATTAAGTTTTGTAAATAGTGTCAACAAGGTTCGTACATTTTGTGTCATTGAATATTAGTAGGTACATCCCGCGACACGTTTTGACTTACCCGGCGACACACCGGTTAAGAAACACTGAGCTTGGGACTCACTATTTTTATTACCGCCCTACACATGACCGTAGACTCGAACAGTGGTTTTAACTTAATCTTCTTTTAATCTTTAATAAAATTCAAGTATATTATAAAACATCTTGTCCCTTCGTGTGAAATTTGAATAAAGGTTTAATAACTGGACGAGCATTGTATGTAGCTTGTAAAAGACAAATTTAAACAAAGAAAACGAAACAATAACATAATATTATATTCAAGCATAATTCTTATTTTAAAAATATTACTTTATATTCATTAAATATTAATAATTATTTTCAAAAATAAAGAGGCTGAATTAGTAATTAATGCTTATTATGAGTTTTTTAATATAATATTTTTAAATGTTTATGTTTATAAAGTTTTTGCTGTATTAATGTTGTTGAAGATTTTATTTTAGGTAAAATTACATTATTATTAAAAAAAAAAAAACTTATAAATTAATTATGTTCAAATTCTAAAAAACAAACTTCAAAACTATTAAAATTCCAATTTTTTATATGGTATATAATGAGGGCTAGCAAACGAGATAGTAAGCTTTTTAAACAAAATATTAATTAAAATACTTTTATTATTTTATTATTTTCTCTCTTGATTATTTAATAACTTCGTAGTATTTCTTTTTATTTCATCAATTTAAATATTTTACTACACAATAATTTAGTAACGAAATAAGTATTGATGTCATTAAATCATTTTCAGTTAAATAATAACAATAATATGAATTATGTGTTCTGACTTTAATACTTTATGAACATATTGATTTCATTTGATTGAAAAATATGCATATCGAACTCTATTGATTCAACGAGAAGTTTTCTGTTTACGTGTAAATAAATACATGGATGTTTTTAAATAAAATAATAATAATATTATATTCTGATTACTTGTAAAATATTGAACATTTGAATATGATATTATAATACTGTATACAGTATAGAATTTATAAATTAACCCAAGTACATAGTTTTTAATACACTAATACCATATTATTCAGAATGTATATATGCGCCGAGCAACGTAATGGATGATTTTAATGAGATTCAGTTTTTTAAATACTTTTTTTCTCAGAATTAGAATTTAAAATTATAATAACATTTTATATATATAAAAAAAAACAGTATATTAAATTGCACAGAAAATATTCTGTGAGGATTTCAATATACTTTCGATTTATTTAGTTATTAATAAATAATATTAGCCAGTGGTGTATTGCTAAAAATATTCGTGGGTATACGCCTTCTAGATCTTAGGTGTCAAAGATTGAAAGATATACGATATACCTATAACATTGAATAAAAAAAAAATTTTTTCTCGCTTCGCTCGAATTCACTAACAACATTTATTCTAATTATCAGTATTGACTAGAGAAAAACTTTAAACAATTAGTACAGTCTAAGAAATTAGAATGGTTACTATTTTAATTTTACTAACTGCTAATAACTTAGTGATTAGTGCACTAAATACTAATCATGATTGCTAGGGCCCGGAACTTGATGCATTTGCATCTTTTTTTCTAATGATTACATTTGAGGCTCGTTTTTATAGAAATTTAATTCATGAAATATAGAATTTTATGGTACAGCAGTTATTATTTTGCATTTTTAGAGAATTTTATTCTTTAAGGTCATTTTTGTAGTATTTTTAGTGATTTTTAGTATTTTTATTCATTTTTGAAAATTCTTAACAGGTATAAGGTATACGGAGCTATACGGTCGTATACCCGCGTATCGTCGTTTATTTAGAGAGTATACGCTAAAAAAAAAACTAGAGGAGTAAGTATACGCCGTATACCCCCGTATACCCCCCAATACACCACTGATATTAGCATGGTTCTTATTTTACTATGGTATTTTATTATAAATTTTTTCTTGAATAAAGATACCTTTTATTTTTATTTACGGTTTTTTATTTTAAACTTTCGTAATATCTTTACAATAATATTTATTATCTTCAATACACAAGAAAAGATAAATGGTTTAACAAACGTCCGAACTATTTTAAATAGTAGATACATAGGTACTCTTACGCGTTTAAGTTTAAAATCAATTTATTGTCAAGTTCAAACTCTTTTTAAAAAAATTTACTTATTTCGGAACAATTTAAATATTAAATAAAGTAATAACCTAAATGTATGGTTGTAATTTTTAATTTATATTTACTTAAAATTTACAATTCTTTTCAAGATAATTCGGAATAATAATAAATAATAAATTTAATTACTTTTACAAAATTAAAACATAATTATTATACGTAAATCTCATACTGCGAATTTATCTCGTTTATGTAGTTAGGACTATTGTAAAAAGTGGATATTATATAAAGTTTTAATCATTTGGTTAGTTCCGTGTATAATCTTTTGAAATATAATATTCAGTGTCCATGTACGTGTATTTACATTAAATTTCAATACGTCTATATATTTAATTGTATATTTAAATTGTACATAATTATGAACAACATTTAAAAAAATATTAATTAATGTAAGAATAAATGATTTTAATACAAAGTTTATTTTCTTGAACAAATTTTTATTTAGTGTTACACATTTATTTAAAGTTTTATATTTCTATAAAAAATTTTATATTTTAGATCATCTTGTTTTCCTTTAAAAACCACAATCGTATAGGTTTACAGTGTTTACACTCAAGTAATTAAATCATACATGTTCGATGTTTTGATTAGAATTCTAATAATTCTAATAGAAGATTTTTTTTTTTTTATAACCTCTACCTAAAATTTTTAAATTTAAATAAATTGTACAGTTGATACAAATAAACAACTCAAATGTAGGTGTATTTATTTGAGAATGAAATAAGAGGACAACTATTGAGTTTAAATCTAGATTAAACTAAAAAAAAAATCGATTTTACTATTTGGGAATAATTAAATTAATATGAGGATAATTTTTTTATATATTTATACTCAAAATATAACAAGATTTCAATATGAGTTAGTATACTTTATTATCGAGTAGGATTTGACTAGGTGGGTACCTTTTTGTTTCATGTATTTTTTAAAGTAGTATTTTGTTCGCATTCTATTAAAAATAAATTCAATCATGTGGAAGTTCTTTGAAGCCTGTCGTGTTATTTTTGGCACAGATCGCAGATATTTGGTAGACCGCTTGTGCACTCAACTGTTGGGTGGTTTTTGCTTTACCGCACAACGCGCTTTTGTTAATTATACGCAACGGTTGTCACCTATAAATATACTTTCAGTCTATACACTAGCCGCAGTTACTATTATAGACACGTAATTGAACAACGAGTATATGAAGACGAACATAATATACTACGAGTATCGGAACTTTGTGTTTGCGATTTAAATGCCGATCGTATCACAGAAATATAACTAAATTATTATAATCATTATTTATTTATTAATTTTTTTGATATTTGAGTCCAACACAAATCGCTTAATCAAATTTTATCATGTAATTTAGAAAAATACTGGTTTCAAAAAAATTAAGCAATTTTTAGAAAAAAAACTTCAAAGAAACTGTGGTAATAATTATGATATTATTATTATATCAAAGGACACTAGCATTCATAGATTAATGAACACATTAAACTATGCGTCTTTTAAGTTAAAATAAAATTGATTTAATGATTTGATTATTTGTACAGTATAAATAATGTTGAATTTTTGAAAATTTAATATAAGGTTCCTCGTAAGATGTTATTAGTCGAGATAATAAAAATAAAAGTTAATCCTTAAATCCGCAATAGTTTTTCTGGAGCATAAAAGTTGAAATTAAAAATCAGACGAAATTACACGTTTAAACGAAGAATAACGATATAAGATATTTTGTTATAATTCAAAAACATTATTCCCGAGGTCTTAAAACTTTAACGTATACCTACTTTGAATTTTAGTATATAAAATTACATTTTAAAATAACCTTAAATAATATTTTTGAATTATAATAAAATAACTAAAAAAGCCATTTTTTGTTTAAATAACTTATTTTATTTAAATTAAAACTTCAATCGCTTACAAAAAAATAATTTTTATATATGTTTAATTAATATTTATTAGTTATGAAAATATTATCATTACTTAAAATTAAAAAGTTAAAAAAATTTCAAATTTCAAATACATTTAAAATATTTAAAATAATTTAAATAATAAATTGTATTATGTACCTATGGTAAATCTTATATTAATAACAGTGGGACAATATACAATTTCTACAGTAAATATTTTTTAAATAATAACAAAATAATAAAAATCGGCTGATGAAACATAATTTTTATACATATTTATACATGAAAAATTACTATAAATTTACATGAAACTTTTCTTTTAATTACCAATAAATACATTTATAAGAAATCTTGTATTCAAAACCTTAAGTGATAAAGTTAACATTTAATGTATTTTATAATAATTGTTACTTTCAAACAAAAATTTATCGTGTATAAATCGAAAAAAGGCATAGATGATCTAAGAAGAGCCTAAGTATGTTAAAAACTATATCATGTCTTTTTAATGCTAATAATATGAATATTTGCAGAGAATTACGATAAAAAAAATCGATTATATAAATCTAATTTTTCAAAATTTCCATTTTTCTTATAATTTTTATTTTTCTTCATTATTTTGAAATGTCCTGAAAATTTGCACTTTTGAGACCTATCAAAGTTACTTAATAGATCTAATACGCTCCATAAATCAACCTGAAATAAAATAACATACCTATACCTTGTAAAATCAATACATTTATCACGATTCACTTAAAATCTTAAAAAAAATTATATGTTTATTAGAAAAAAATTATTGCTAATAAAATATCAAATAAATATTATGATTTCCAAATATTCTTATGATAAATGATTCTTTATTTTGCTTAAAATGTTAATTATATAGAAAGTCGAAAATCAATTTTTCTGTTTAATAGTTGCGCAAGGGTCCAACTTTTTTTCTATAAATTAACTATTAAGTAATTCTTTAATGATTTTTAACTATATTTAGTTTATTTATTATTGAATAAAATTAATTAACATAGATAATTATTGTTAAATAAAAATTATTTATTATAAATCACTTATTATATTATGTATTTACATCATATTATGCAATTCATAAAATTAACATGTACAACTGTATCTGTTAATATTTAATTAATATAATTTTATTAAGTATAAAAGATAAAAAATGATAGATACACGTGAAAAGGAAAATTTGTTAGTATTAAAGAAAATATATTTTTAAATATTAATAAAAATGTATTATAAATTGTTTTATTTCATATAAATTTAAAGTAAAAATCAAATTATTTAATAATATATGATTTATATTTGAATTTGTTTAATTAATTATTTAAATATTGATTAAAATCAGGTAACCGTCTAAAAATTGAATTAATTTATAATTTAACATTTTTGCTTGAAAATTGTTTGATTTAAGGTCTATATTGAAAAATTGAAAAGAAAATTTACCTCTTATATTCTTAGTAATTTTTTAATCTTATTATACACATTTATTTTATACTTGATGGTTGATTTAATCATCTTTATATCTTATTCGTTTTATTTTATTTTACTTTATATTAACTAGTTAAACTATTGAATGTATTTTTATTTCAAGGCACAGGTACCTACTTGTGAAAAAGTTAAGTGAATGTCGATTTCGATTTCCCTATAAAAGAAATAATACATTAATTCTATATAATTGCGTATACGTGTCCTACATGGTTAAATTTTTATGCAGAGAAAATAAGTAAACCAAATAATCTTAAAGTTTATAAAATACAACTTTTAATTAATTTTAACTTATTAACGAATGCATGGAACACAAGTATACTAACAGATTATACACGGAAATTATAGTATTAAACTGATAAAAAAATTCTAACTAGAGAGATTGTAAAGAAGAATACAATTTAAATCCAATTACAATGAATGAATTAAAATACTATACGGGCAGTAATTAGAATTAATATTTGTTTGTGCAAAAACAATTATCAAGTTAAATGCCCTACATATTACTTAATACATGGTAAAGTTATTAATATAAGGATGACTTCAATTATATATAATAAATATATTAAAAATACATTATAAAATAAAACAATAATTTATAAAACTACAGTAAGTAATTTAATATTACTTGACAATTTTTTTTATAAGCTTTTACATGACATTAAATTTGATGTACAAACAATAACTAAATATTAACTATACAATAACGAGTTATTGTAGAACATTGTAGAACAATTGATTCAATCATTGTTAATTTCAAAGTTGTAACAATAGACTTTTTGATTAATCTTATATAAGATACAATTACCCTGGTTTAAGTTTGAGATTATGGAAACGATTTCCATGAGTATGTCACAAACAACATAATAAAGTTAACTAATTTACTGAACCTACTGATTACTAGTGCTATTGAATTATCTTTTACTTATCATATTTTAATTTCGTTGATAATTTTTAGGAAAATTAACAAACTAGTAATTTAACAAATATCATTAACCGTTAACAACATTTAATGCGAATAATTATAAGACTATGACAGTAAAACAAAATAAATAAATCATTATTCATTAAATGTAATGAAAACTTTATTATAGGGTTTTATTTTAATTATTACAATTATTACAATCAAATTGATAAACAAAAGAATTCTGATTTTAATTTTACAATTCACATTTAAAAAGTATTTAGTTAGATACTGCAGTGCGCCAGTGAGTGCCACAACTTACTATCACGTGTGCAACATGTTCACCGCTCACTGGCCTCCAAGTTTTATCTTTCCTATCTTTTCCTCTATCTTTCTTTTCAATTTTATACTTTTATAGTTCACTTTAAGTATTCATTTAAGTATCTAACTACTGTCAATTTTCTGTGTGCTTATTAATTTAAGAATGGAATATTATTATCTAATATCCATAATAATAGTTGTTGAAAGTAGTTGATAGTTGTATTTTTTTTAAGAATCAAAAGTATTCAAATGATCAATTTGTGTTAGCGAGATTGCCTATACATTTTTAATTATAAACTGCGATTATTTTCAATATTATGGTTAATGTTACACTCACATTAATACTATATATTGATGTATTGAGTATAAAATTGTTGTTATTATCATCACAATATAATAACTGAAAAAAGCAAAACATAAGTATAAAAACATTTAATTTTTAATTATTAATATTAGGCCAAACAGTTTCAAAATAAAAAAATTATATCTTTATCTTTATATTAACTTCATGATTTTTAATAGTTTTTAGTTGCTAGAAAAATTATTAAAAAAAAAATAGTGTTTGTCCCATTACTACAGGTAATGGGTTGGTAAGTTCTCATGAGATTCTAAACACAAAATATTTTAGTTACCAATTATTTTTTAATAATTATAATATTATAATATAATTTATAATTATTAAAATATTAAATATGTGATATAAATCTATTTTCATAATTTATGATTGACGGACTTAAAGTGTTTTAATTTTGTGTATTAAAGATTCTTAAAATTTAAGATAACTTTGAAACTTTTTAATTACTTAATTTCCAAATAAAAAAATAAAGTCACTTTTTTAACTTTTTAATAAAAAAAATTCGTATATCGTATAATATGTATGGTTAAGAAGTTAATTAATAAAATAATTATATTGACTTGGTAGTAGTTAGTTAAATACTCCTTATTAAACTCTTGCACACGGGTCTTCAAACATGTTGTTCTAGCACATATAAATCAACATCACACATATTGTGTACTTTCATAGTACAACAGAACCAGGTCAAAAATAATTGCAAGGCTCAATGCAAAAATTATTATGGATCCTAACAGCATAAATATCTATTTTTAGTATCTTTAAAATATTTACATTTTACTATTCCGATTAAATGAGTCAAAATTAACTAACTTCAGAAGAAGAATCGTTTATCATTTAGTAAAATTAGAAAAAAATATTGAAGTTTTTGAATTGCGTCAACATAAAGACACAACAACAAGTACAATATATAGCATGTCTGGCAATCTAGAATAAATGGAAGTGACCGTCTGGGAGCGAAGACATTTTGACGCAGCTATTCGAGTATAAAAACGTTTTAATAACGCAATTATTTTACATTTATACGACGAAAATATAAAAGACTTAACAATATGATTTTATCTGTATAGGAATATTATCCGATGCTATCAAAATCAATAAAAATTACTTCCATACTAGTAAACTTCTACGATAATTATTATTCTTGTTAATCGAAAGCACCATTGTTTGATTTACCCTTACATAGTTATTTACTATAATATATTACATAAAAGTAATTTATAATATTTTATAATATTATAAGCAACCTATGAAATAAGTAAAATGTTTCTATTTCAACATACTAAATATTTACAACGTTTCAACGTTTATTTAATGAAATTAGATCTTGGTCAATGCCTGTTTACTGAAAATAGTTGTATTCATGATGTATATATTTAATAAGCCAAGTTTCGCATACTTAGAAAAATTTAGTGGGCAGTAATAAGTGTAAGGCACAAGTTTATTCAAGGATTTACAGTTTAGAAGTACTGAAAAGCATTAATAAAACCACTCATGATTCAAAGGTTGGAACAGACAGTGGTTGCTATTAATTGTTTGAAAAATAGAGCGGAACCATGAAACCAACATTAACTGATTTAACTGTATTCAGTGGATTGATTTCTAAATTATTATAAGCGGCGAAAGTAATAATACTATAATATTAAATCAATTAAAATTTAATAAATTATTAATAATATAACATATTGTTATTTATATGCACGTAAGTGTATTAAAAAGGAACAGATTAGTCCGAGACCTTCCAGTCACGCCTTTCTCGAGGTTCACTTACTATGTTTTGGTGATTGACAAGGTCTTATTGAATTTTAGGATGCAACACTGTCAAGTATATCATTGAAAAAAGTAATACGGCAAAAACGAAATGAAATTCCAAAGGAAATACCACTTTAGAAATACCAGACTTTATTTCAAAGTGTACATACGTTTAGCTACAGGTAATACAAAGGTATATTTTTTACTGGACGATAGTGAATAAGGTGAGAATCGTAATTTAATTTTTAGAAGAAAATTGTTTAAAAATTGTATACAGTTCAAAAGTTTCGTATTGAAAGAGATCGTTTAAAATTTCTCCAGTTATTTTCTATATCTGGTTTTGTGATGTACTTACCGAAGCGTTGAGACCTGTTCGCTTATGTATAAACACTCTTTAACTAAGAAAAAATATAGTTTTTTTAAAATATTACACCGACTAAAGCCTAAATAAAACTCGACTTGACGACTTAAATATCCGATAATTTTGAACAAATGATAATTAAATCTATATGAAAACAGAAGATTTTAACACTGAGATTTATGTCGTCTATTATTTAATCAAAGATGTTAAACGTACATATATATAAAATTAATATCAAAGTAATTCTGATTTTTCAATCTTAGTGAAAATGGTTGTATTATTTATATCAATTGATGATATTGATTTGGCTATGAATCGTTGTTCAAAAACTTATCAGATAATCATTATTAGATTAGTTTTAAAAAAAATTAATTAAGACAACTAAAAATCAAAGAAAGCGTCGATACCTTTAATTTCACTAAATAGTGGAATGTGTATCATTGAGCCTTAAATAAAAAAAAAAACAAACCAATAATCATGCTGGAGTACCGGAGTGGCCTATAGAAAAATGAATGAACGTAGAGATAACTGTTAATCATCCAATTTTGTATTTTTTTTATAACGTACCTTCAGAAAGTTAGGCCTACCAGGGACGGTCCTGCTTAAAATAAAATTAATCACTTTCCTTGTTTTTAATGGTAGACATTAATGAGTTAATAAGTTAAGTTACATTTTTAGAATTGTGTTTTTTAAAGTAACATCAAAAATTAAAAAGTAAATTTTTTTTACATTTCGATTGAATTTATTTAATTTAAGCACGACAATTAGCTATAACTACGTGCTAAAATTGCACATATTTTGACGGCAGAGTATATATGTATGTATTATTTGATGAATATAAATAATATATTGAAGGGTCGCCATTTCGCCGAGATCAAGGGACCGGGACGTATACGAGATTTTGTGCTTATCAACCGGATATCGTTTTCGAATTACGAGCAGGCATCGTCCGTTAGGTAAATAATAAAAAAAAAACACATTTCCAATTCACGGCGTAAGATTAAGTCGATGAATTCGGACGAAATTAAGAAATTACTTTATGATAATTAAAAGCCCGACGGCATAAGATCTTCGCCGACATTAACAAACATAAGGTCACCTTCCGATAAAACATCAATCACAAACGGATTTATATACATTTCGTCGGCGCGCAGAGTATATATAGTTACCGTCATTTATAACGCCGGAAAACCTATGTGTGCCATAATATGGTGTTGCTTCAATAGCACTATGCGATTTGCCTAAACGACCGTCTCGCATCCGTGTCGTCGCACACATAAGTGTACGGTGACCGTGAGGAAAAAAACAAACGTACGTCGTAAACACAAATATACGTTTATATTTATCGTACCGGCATGGACAGCAACGACGTAATTAATAATGAGGTTACACACTATAATTGTTATAATACGGGAAATACAACTGGCCGCGGCGGTAATTTAAAACAATATCGTAGGCGTAGTGTGCGTTACAAATGCAAACAGCAATGTGCACTTTGCGACGCCCCGTGTGCGCACTGCCGTGACGGAATTTTTCACTCCTCCTCCGCGTAGTTAAATCGACGTAGTAAAAGAATGTAAAGAGATAGCGCGCACGCAAGACAAAGAGAGAGAGAGAGAGAGAGAGAGAGAGAGAGAGAAATAGAGCGAACCCTAAAAGTTCGATTAACTTAATAACTGGCCGAAATTCTCAATATAAAATGTTATGGTGTCAGTTATTGCGGGGACCTAGGGCGGCAACGAGTAGCGGAGTGGAGCTTTTGTGCAAGCGCCGCCGCAGGTAGATACGGTTATTGTCGATCGGCGGATAACTTGACCGGCGGGACGCTATCGAACTAATGTCACAAATAATATAATATATTAATATGTTTATTATTTATAAAATATCTCACCCATTCTATTCGTCTCGAACTGCTGTTACATTTCAAGTCACTTTTGGACCTTTGTATCGCATACATGTTGTCGTTTTGTTTTGTTTGAACCGTCGAACATGAACAACTTGATTATTTCCGACCTACTGATTCAACTTGAACATCAGTTTATATGGAATGGTAATCAATTGCTACATAATTCAACATTATTAACATATTACAAACACCCGGAGGGTTTCTGAGCACTCTGAGCATTTGAAATGTGTAGATTGTAGATTTTATTATTTTTCATAAAGCGTATTCAAGTTTATACATAATTTGTGTATTTAAATTGGGTAAATTTTCATTTGTTGTTAAATTCTGTAAACATGCAGCACGCCACGTTGCCATTACAACTTTTATTTCAGCTGAACAAGTCAACAAACAAAAATAATTAACTTAGCGTAAAACTGCTCAAATTATATCAGTAAATTAGAGGTTCCTAATTTGATTGTGTAAAAGTTCATATTAATCCAAACGATGTGCTTGTTTTAAAGGTGTAACACGAAATTTAACGGCCCTTTGTCACAGCTCATTTTTCTGTTTAAATACCATAAAAAAATATAAATTAAAACACTTAGGTATACGTGTATGTTATCTTCGTAATATTTATTTAAATATGATTTTTTAAGACTTAAATATTTATGAATATTAAAATATTGAATAGGTGTTAATTATTTTTATACAGAGTAGTTCGTTATAAGTATGATAATTCCATTTATTTTTTCAATAATATAGTAATTCAACATTTTGAAAATTTTAAATAATTTATCATACTTTTAAATTCTTCAGATTTTTTTTTTATTAATTAATAATAATCAATCAACATTTATAATTTACAAAAAAAGTCTAATTATAATAAATTCTAAATCCTATATAATTAACCTATTTTATATTTTTGTAAAACCATTTTTTAAGGACGATCTATCCTTAGTATAACAATTTTAAAAACTAAGAAAATACTTTATCAAATTTTGATTCTGAAACGTCAACATTTTCAAATAAATTATCTACTTAATAATGAGTGTTAAAAGTAAAAAAAAGGTTAATTATATTATTTACCAAAAAAAAGTTCGTATTATCACAAAGTACTCATTAAGAAATTTAAAAAAAAATTCAAGAATTAGTATAAAATATAGTTTTTGAGTATAATATTTAATTTTTTAAGTATCAGAATTTGAATAAATGTATTATTAATGAAAAAAATAAAGTCATGCTCAGTCAATCATCCAGATTAACATATATTTAAATGATTAATACAACTTAAATATACGATATATAATATATATGTATGATAGTTTGTATAGTATAAAAACAAATAAATAAATAATAGTAAATATTATGTAATAATATGTAAATTGTATCGGTATATGTAAAATAAATTACGATGTGTACGGTAAATATTTTATCTAAAAAATAATTATCTCATTGTGAATGAATTACACGATGTTAAATTGGTGAAACTATTTTATGAAGTGTGAAAAAGTCATTTCCATTTCACGAAAAAATCAATTTCACCAAGTTGCTATGGCATATAGGTACATACTTTTATCGATTTTGCTTATTGTATATTGCATAAAAAATACATAGTTTGGTTTAACTGATGTTTAATTAAGCTAAGTTCTCTGGTTCTGTTTATCTTGTTGTAACTTGAACAGTTTACATTTTTTGGTTAAAAAAAAAATAACTTCTAACTTTTTTGTTTCTTTATTGACTTGAACTTAATGACTAAAAAATAAATAACTAATGTGACTTTTTATTTTTAACATTACGCGTATTAGAGTATGGTAACTATTCATAAATTATTTATAAAATAGTTGTAAATATAATATATGCGTGTATTATTTTTTTTTCTTATATATAATTACGAGTATATGAATTGTATTGCCAAAGGAAATTTAATTTAGCCCTTTATTCCTAAATACGGGTTTTTAATACCCTATTTAACCATTTTAGATCTTTTTGTAAATGAATGTTCAAATTCTTAAGATTTTAAATATCATTATTATTCATAAAGGGTTTGAGTTTTAACATGTGCGTTAAGAACAGAAGTCTTAAATCAGAACTAAAGTATGCATAAGTAGTTTTATTACTTGGCTATATCTAAATATTCCAAATCATATTCAAATGATATAATATATATTTTAATACAAAATGACTAATGATCAAACCAGTGAATGTATTTTTTTAATTAGTTGTTATTATTTATTTTTATTCGTTCTTTGATATATTACCAAATTTGAAACTAATTTTTACTTTTAGTTATTTAATTTCCAATCAAAAATAAAATACAATTTAAACATAACTGATGTAATAAAAAATAAATAATAATCAAATATACCTACTGTTATTTTTGTTATTTTTTTTTTTATTAAGAAAACATTTTTATAACTGCAATATATAATATAATATTATGCTTTAAAACTGGCGACGAGCTAAAATAGACTAAAAATAAATATAAAATATAATAATATTCAGATATTCAATACTATGGTAAATGCAAATAGTATTATTAATATCCAGAAAGTGAAATGCTTTTTATCTTTAAATATTATTATGCTCATGAAAAAAAGAAATGTAAAATTCTATATTATACCAAATGGAAATTGACGAAAAGTGATTAAGTGTTTTGTGTAGCCATCCATCGTATAAATGTAGGTATGTATCATATTTCAGTGTTCCACTAACAAAAAAACCATAATAATATAATATCAATAAATGCTACATATTAAATACAATTTTAACTTTAATTTAATAAGCAATATCAATTTTAGGTACTTAAATATGGTTTAATCCACATATAATTTGTATAAATTAATTATTTTAGATTCTGAACGAAGTGATGAATGTATTGATTTTACTATGATGTGTGTTTTTTTTTTTGGGTCTAACGACAACATTTGGAGCAGTAATAATGCTCCGATTTTTTACTTCAGCCCCTCTTTGAATAGGAAAATTCATCTAGTTGGTACTTTGGGGGGGTTAAAAGTAAAATTTTCAAATAGTTTCCAAAAAAATCGAGAAAAATAAAAAAAAATGACAGAAAAATGGAAATTTTACGAAAAACCACTTTTCGACAAAATCGATTTTTTGATTATTAATAAACAGATACTATAAAGTAACCATAGTAACATATAAAAACTATACTATTTGTTTCAAAATAGAATATAATATGACAATATTTAAATATAATATATCCTAAACTGACAAATCATCTTCGTTCAGAATCGTTTTTCGTATACAATGATACCTATCATTGCATTCAAATTTATACCATAGTCTGAGGTCCACCCCACCCCCTAATATATAGCAGAGCGATACCCACTTACCCGCTTTTTATGGTTATAGTTTTCATAAAAAAGTAATTTTAAATAAAATATATACGTATTTTTTTATATTGCATACTTAAAATGTTATACATTTTAATATTTTATACATTATTAATTAGGTACTGTTTTTTTATGTTTTTAAGACTGGTTATAATACTTATTTGTTAGGTATATCGTATATCCGATTTTATTTGTAATACATAGTTCTTCAACTGGTAAATACATATTATAAATAAATATTTTGACACATAACAATATTATTGTCATACATGATGGTTTGGCACGTTATTAATAAATTAAATATTTATGTTCTGTGTGTGTTTATTCAATATACATAATTGTTATTTAATTAAATGACACGTTTAACGTGATATCGTTACGACAAATCCATACAATTAAATGAATATTATAAACCATATACCTACTGTGAATTCCAAACATATTGACATCTATGTCCGGAATTATTAAATGTGTTGAAAAATGTCACTCAAGGTTTTTTTATCATTATAGGAAACTTTATAGAAATGTATTACTTCTATTACAATTATTCAGTGTTTGGAAAATTAGGTGGGAGACAACAAATTAAATAGTAATTGTATAGATTATAATTTTCGAAGCGAAACAATAATGCTGTGTACTTCATGTGTCAAATAGTAATGACATATGGATATTATCATTATTTTAAATTGTTATATTTCAAATTGTAGACTTTGATAGAATTGACTTATGAACATCCCATTGCTTAATTATCCATTATGTAAATTTAGTTTGTTAACGAATTTTTTAATATATTTTTATTTATAATTTATTTGATACAATTTTACTTCAATACCTACCACATTGTTTGCAATTTATTGGACAAGGTAGCAGCCCATATTATATTCGCAAGTATATAACTATCCTATAGTTAAAAATAAACTATAAAATTATTTTGAAAAGTTTATCTACTACCTATACCAGTCAGAGTAACTCGCTATAATACAGCACACACGACACTAAATCAACGAAACTGTTGTAAACTAAAATAGCATTACTATAGCATTAACACTACGATAAATATAAAGATAAAAAGTGTTTTACTTGGAGAGATAAATATAAAATGTATAAAATTATTTAAAACATCTAATAAATAATACGATAGTCATAATTATGCGGATATCCCAGCCATAGCCTGTATATAGCAATACACAAAACATTGGTAGACCGGGGCTAGTTGTCACATGGGTTGGTTGTCACAAAGTTAATAACTTTGAAACTCTATGGTATTTTAGATTTATGTTCGTTATATGAACTATACATAATGAATATATTCATTTTTATCTCGGCTATGAGCTGATTGCAGTCGTACACGTGATACATTTTAAGACGAAAAAGTGAAAATTACGTTTGTGAGTAATTTTTTTTTTCCGTTAATACTTAATATAATGTTTTCTATTTATATATTACAGTTAAATGTATAGTTATTAATTTGAAAAATAACTAGCGCATTAAGTATTAACGTACATTTTAGTTTAAAAATCTAATTTATTATCAAATAGCAGGTAGTTTATAATTTATTGTCACAAATTAGGAAAAAATTGTTGTCAAATTTAATACATATTAAAAATTAAAGTTTAATTTTGATGTTTACTATTTCATTTATCTGGGACAATTGACTCCGATTGTGTAGCAACAAACTCCGAGACATTGAGGTATGTTGTTACAAATTCCATAGTTTTAAAGAAATGTAAAAAATGTGTTCTAACTTAAAATTAGTGTTTGATTTTTTTTTTTTTTTATGTATTCTCAAGATGATATTTTAAATAGTATGATAAACAGCACTTAAGAAAAAAAGCCAGTTTCCTCTAATCATGTTTAAATTTAGATAACTAGTACGCAAACGGTTATAGACTGCATGTTAGGAGAATAATTAATTTCGCTGTTAAGGTTATGGCAAGGTTATAAACTTAAATTAAGTTAATTTTACAGCTAATTTATGCACTTTGCTATAAATCCATTACTTTATTAAAAATGATACTATAATATATGCATTCCTAACCGAAAAAAAATAATTATTTATGTATTATTGTTCTCGTGTGGTTATAATTTCAAAACAAGAACTACCTTAACAAATTACAATAGTTTTAAAATAAAAATAAAAATTTAATATTTATATGTTTGTTTGCGTTTGTACAGGGTGTTGGAGAATCTGTAGCTTCGGTGAGAGTGGTCACATGGCACAAATTGACTGTGCGATCAAAAACAAATCGCAAATCTACTATTGGTAATAAATCAGCATTATTCAAACCTATTCAGAATGGTAATACGGATGATGACATTCTGGTCAACGAGAACGTTACAGTTGCCACGACGTTGTGTAATGATAATAGCGACACTAACGATAAAAATATTTAAAGGCAAAAAAGTGATAAAACAAACGAGTTGTAATATTATAATTCTTTTCAAAATATCAGTTTGTATATTTTATAAACATGTACATTGTAAATGATAATCTAGTACAATTTGTAAACTAATTAAAATTCACTGATTACCTATTGTTCATAGATACCATATTATTCCATTCAAAATCCAGAAGAAAAATTAATAAATAAACTATTTGTGTGAATATCATCTGGTAATAAATATAGGTACTGATTACGGTTACTATATTTTAAATCATACTAGGTATACAATAATATTTATTCATTTTGAATATCTATAAACAGTGTACCTATTAATTGTATAAATAATTATACAATTTTATCATAATATAGTTGGTAAAGATATAGTTTATACAATTTAATGTCACTTACATATATATATATATATACTTTTTTGAATTATTATTATAATAATAAGTAAAATGTTCTTGACAAAATATTGATTTTTTTTGTTTGACTAAGTATTTTGTTACGAAACCATTAAAGTTACAAAAAAACGTTTCTTTTTTTTTTTTGTGAATAAAAAATAAATAAAAATTATATTATGTTAAGTAAATAATTTATAATTAATCTCTATGAGATAGTTCAAATTTAAATAATGTTGGTGTTATTTTTTATGATCAATGATCATTATACATATAAAAACAATTGTATACGCGATGAATGTAAATTGTAATATATTTTATTGTTAAATATAGTGAAAATTCAAATAATATAGTGAACGTACATTGAAGTTTATTTACAATATTAAAATCAAATGGTATTATAATAACGTGTTTGGTATAGTGATGATGTATTTTAATTTGTACACTCTTCATTCACATATAATTGTGTAGTATTTAGTTGTTTAGTAATTACTATACAAATAAGTATAGGTACGAGTATTACAACTAAGGAGAACCAATACGATGTTTATGATATGATTGTCTGTTAGCTAATTATTATTACATGTTATTACTTTAGATTTATCTGATTGTAAAATTATAGATTATAATATTTAGCTTGAAAATTATGGAAAATAAATTCATAAAAATGATTGGTTTAAAATATTTTAGTTGTATTTATTTATTTTATTTATATTGAACCAATATTAATAAAATTCAATATTTGTGTGTGTGTATAGGTGTTAAGGATTACACATGTAATCCGTAGGCTGCATTAAAAAAAATAGTTATTATGATTGAATACAATTTTAGGCATGTAATATATTATAATTTAGCCAAAAACATTCAAATGAATATTATGTTATCAATGTGTGTAGTTTGTACATAACAAACTTTAAGACGGGGTAAATCTCCTGGTATTATTTAATGTGTCACGGGTAACGCTATGGAGGATCAGCTATACTTAATAAATACATCTACTATACAGTGTGATTCTTTTATCATTAAACACTCATTATTTCAAAAAGTGTTAACTTTTTTCAATTTTTTTTTTCAAAATTTTTAGTTTCATACTTTTCTAAAACTATAAAATTTTTTTATTTTTTTCATCCTTATATTTAATAGTGAAATCACTATCAACATTTGATTTTCAAATGATAACCTGTATTTAATGTCATAAAATAGTAGAGCTATTTTTTTTATGGATTTTAACGTTAAAGTTATTTATTTTTCATTTAACTGTCCGTGAATTATTGCTGCTCAAAGTTGGGTGGTTTAAGGTTTTTAGGTGTTCGTCTTACAGATTATTACGATTGTGAGTTAGTAATACAGGTACAAAGTTCATCACTGCGCCGATAATTGATGACAAGTTTATTATATATTATGATTATATGAAACAAGAAGTATTATAAAAACCGAAAACCACCAAACTTTGAAAAGCTATATCTTGCTAAAAAATTAAAGAAAATAATAATTTGAACATTAAAATTCATAAAAAAATTAACCCTATTAATTCAGTATATTTTAAGAATAGGATATAGGTAGGTACAATTTTAAAATCAAAAGTTGATAGTGGTTTCACTATTGAATAAAAGGGTGAAAAAAACAAAAATCGTACAGTTTGAGAAAATCATGAAACAAAATATTTTGAAAAAAAAATTATAAAAAGTCAATAATTTACGAAATAATGAGTGTTAAATGATAAAATAATCATCTTGTATAACATTAAAGGCCTAAAACAAATGCCCTATACATAAATTCAGTGTTTGTGCGATTTTCATAAAATATTCTTCAATAGATTCAGCTAGATCCATAATGTCACAGGCTACTCTTTATTTTTCAACATATATGAATGTTGAATATAGCTTACTTACGAAAAACTATTTTTTTTTTTTTTTGTTAATTTATATATTGTAACTGACTATATACATTGGTTACTGAAAAGAAAATAGTTATTGTGATTGGATATAATTTTAGACCAACATTATAAATTTGGTCGAAACAACCAATAATAACTATTAATCTTTGGAAGTATAATTTGTCACCGACGACACCGGGTAGAATTATGTGATATAAAATAATAGCAAAATTTAATGCTTTTTTTATACCTACTCGTTTGATTATTAATTTTGTTTTCGGTAATTACACAAAACTTGAAAATAAAACACATTGTTGTTGATGAAAAAAAGTTTTTCATAGTTGTTAGTTGTTCAAATTAATAATTTACATATAACATTATGTCCTTGCGACAGTGACACAAATCGTGTGGCATGTTTATATGGGTCTTATTATTTACAATAGGTGTAAGAATAAAATATAGTTTTTGACACACCAAATATTCGACTTGAACGATTTTCTACGTAACGGTTTACGGGATATTATGCGCGTGCTACAGTACAAACATTAAAAGACAAACAACTAAGACAAATAATACTTGTGGATGTATATTATTATAGATACACGAAGAATATTTTTTGGATAACCGTAGTCGATATAGTATGGCATGGGCGTATGATTATATTATATAATGACAAACAGAAAATATATAGGATATTATAACTCACATCATCGTCACGGAACTCGGTAGGTGTCCAGACAAACGTTTACACGGTCGACTAACTAGGTCTAAGCGAGCTGTGAGTTTCGCCCACAGTGCGATTTGTATAAAGTGAATATTTTCAAACTTGTGAAGTAAGTATTGAAGTACTTTTTTTGTGATTTAAAATACATTTTGAAAAAAAAAATGTTTGAATTATACTGGAAATATATATTTAT
Organism: Schizaphis graminum; assembly: GCA_020882235.1. Taxonomy (NCBI): domain Eukaryota; kingdom Metazoa; phylum Arthropoda; class Insecta; order Hemiptera; family Aphididae; genus Schizaphis; species Schizaphis graminum. The sequence goes on from CM037032.1 coordinate 56,614,850, forward strand.
TTTATTATTATTATATTAAAAATACAAAAATATGAAATAAAAAAAAATCGTAAATTTAATCAATTGCATAACAGTTACTATGTTAAAAAAGAAAAAAAACCAAATAAAACCTAGTGAAACCCAGTAGAAGTGTTCTCTAAAACTATTCATAGTAAAATATATATACATATATATCGATTTTGTGATTTTGTGAAAGTGAAAATATACGATCTTGTTCAATTGATATTTGATATAGATGCTCAAACTTACTTTTATGCTAAATCCTTTGGGAAATATCCATCGATATTGGATTCTGTTTCCAGTCTCCATTCAATTAAAATAAAATATTTATATTATGTATACTAAAAAAAATTCTTACCTCGAAAAGTTGGTCTTGAATAGTTTTCACGGACAAGTAAATATTAAAAACTTTTTTTTTTTCAAATTTTATTTGATCCAGGAATTTCTAATGTGAAATTCTTATTCATCGTCTTTTTCTCATCGTCTCATTATATTCATTCTTCACATTTACTTATTGTATAGATTGTAAATTTTCATAAAATAAACATTAAAAAAAAAACTGTATTTGTACCTATTGAAATTTAACAAAACATTTCATGAGTATATTTGGAAGTTATAGATATTTTTTATATATATTAGAGAATTTTTCCACGCCAATAAAGCGTTTAACATTATAATATGTCAGGATACATCAGGAAATTTATGTAGTGTACAGTGTAAATATTAAAATAATATATGAATATATATTACAGGTTTCTGATACTCAAACTTAATATCGCGTTTATATATAGACGTATAGTATTATATTACCTACTTAATATTTATTGCGTGATCGGTCGTCCGTTGACGCGATATACGTGATGCAGCAACCCAAGCATTTCGTTCTGACGCCGTTCCAAAAGTTTTGCATCAGATGGAGTGTGCTTTTCGATTCTTCCTCGGACCGTCTGTCCAGGATTGAAACGGTGCTCAGGTCCGTTCAATTTTCGACGATAATGATCACGTCGGGGATGACCATGACTTCGGTGCTGATCGCCGACAACAAAAAAGCACTCGAATCATTCACGTACTTCGTGATTTGCGTGTTCTTGTTGGCCATCATCACGTTCGCCATCCGGACGAAACGTTTCAACCGGACCATGCTGCTAATGGTCGTCAACGAGTTCCCCAGCTACGAAAGGCCCATGCCGGATGAGCTCAAGCGCAAGATGTCGGCAATACGCACGTCGTACGGCGAATTCACGATGAAGGTAATGGTCTCGTATCTCACACTGGTCTTGTTCGAAATACCGGCCACGGCTATGGTGCCGCTGACGGCTGCCAGTCTCACCGACGTTAAGTTAGGTTCACAGAGCACACAAATGGTGGTCCTATGGTTCCCGGGTGACACGAGTCAGGTAAATCTACTGCAAACATAAATTGTTACATATTTTTATTCATTTTTGTTCACATATAAAAAGTATTTAAGTGTTTAGTATTAATCATAACTCAATTAGGTTAAAATTATGTAATCCAATAGTATTTTTAAGGATTGGTTACGGAAGTATCTAAGGAAAAATAATCCATTGATTTAAATCTATAAATGAGTTTATATTCTAAAGTTTTTATTTTTTACAACAATGCTGGGTAAATCATAGTATTAATGAGATATATTTATTAATATCAAATACTTACCCATGCGATTTTAAACTCGGACGAATACAATTTAATTTAGGGGAATATAAATCATTTTTATTTAGATTAAGATACATCAATGGCATAGGTGTTTAAAACAAAAAATATTAAAATGTATGTAGTTTTGCCAATCTAGACAAAAGTAATTTCATTTTATTTTGATAGACCTAAGACAAACTATCAAAAATTATCAACAAACTGTTTAGGTTTTTCTATGCTTAACAATTAACTTGAATATCATCCGAAGTCGGAATTCTATGATTTATGGTATATGCATGAAATATTTAAAAATACATTTAGCCATCATTTAAATAGTAGTAAATAAAATGTTCCAAAAACAGTTCACCCAAATGTATTATACTGGTTGTACATAGTTGTCGAGTTTTACATAATATATTTTTAACATTTTGTATCAATATCTAATACTAATACTAATATAGTACATTTTACCGTAAAAAAAAAAAATATATTGTGTGATATAATATGTGATTGATTTATTACTAACATAACTGTTTTTTTTTATTATAAATATTTTAATTTCTGTTTTTTTTTTTATATAAATATAAATTTACCTAGCATTTTTTTATAGATTATGTGATAGTTATTAAATCTAAAACGTAAACATTTTAAAATTTATGCTAAATTTAATAACATACCATTTATACTTCAACCTCAAAACTTATCGATTCGAAAATCATAAAATATAATACAATAAATAAGCTTTTACGGTTATACATAATTCAATTACAGTTTTATAAAGAATTAGGGTTTATCATAAAAACAAAGCGTTTTTACAATTGTTATGTTTACTAGTCTGCACTTGAACAATACTGTCAATACTCTTCGTTAGGTATCAGGGTATAATATTTTAATTTTTTTTTACAGCAGTATTCATTTTTAGTAAATAAATACAATAAATAATCTTTTATGCATAATCCTACAGTTTAACTATCTTAAATCCTAATTCCTAATTTTCAATAATTGCAATGTAAAACAAAATATAATATTGTCCTGCGAAAATATTTGTATTTTAAAATATTATTATATGATGTAAAAAATATAATAATATTTTTTTAAAGTCACAAGTACTCACGAGATCACGAATAATATTCTTGAATTAAAAAAAAAACTAAAATCGTCATTCTTCATTCAAATATCTAATTTCGTTTAAATTTGATCTAAGAACGTCTTTAAAAAAATCATATTTTTAATATTATTAAGTTACAGGGTGAACTACTTATGATAAACTTGTGTTTAATTTTCAATTCTTATCAAAAAAATTAAACATTTTATACATTGTTTTGACGAAATTCACTACAATTAAATATTCAAAAATCAAAAGCTTATAAATAAAAACTGATTATGTATCTTTAATGTTTTAAATAGCTGTAATAAAACTTTATAGAAACCTTGTATTAAATTTTCAAGCTCTTTAAAAGTGAATATTTTTTTTATTGACATTATTAAAAATACTAAAAAAATTTAAAAATGTATAAATATCTTAAAAAGAGACACAATTATACAATTAGTAGAAAATACTAACAAACATTTAGAGAACATATTACGCGTCTTCAGGGTAAAGTTTTCTTGTTGAAAAACAAACACAAAATCGATTTTGTAGAATCCTTGTTTTGAGTAAATATTAGGTACGGTTTCTTTTTTTTTCCCGATTATTTTGAAAAATACTAGAAAATATTACTTTTTTTCCAAAAGTACCAAATAGATCTCATTTACAACTAGAAAGTTTCCTCGAAGTTCAAAATACTAAAAGGTGATGCCAGACAGAAAAAAAACACACACATCATTGAAAAATCAATATATTCATTATTTTGTTCAGTTAAAAAAAAAAGAAGAAAAATACCTATAATATACGAATACACGCACACCAGTTTTCGTCAAAGTATTTATTTTTGTTAGTTTGCTGTAATTCACAAAGGAAAAAACAAATACTAGACATTTTCATCGAATATTTTAGCATTTTCTGTGCATATAAAATAATCGAAAATATTAATTTTTTTGAGATTCTATTATTTGAGAATTTTGTTTGTATGTTTTAGATTCTGAACGGAGTGATGAATGTATTGATTTTACAATGATGTGTGTTTTTTTTATTTATTTATTTATTTTTTTTTTTTTTGTTTCCGACGACAACATTTGGAGCAGTAAAAATGCTTCGATTTTGGACTTCAGCCCCTCTTTGAAAAGGAAATAGAATCTAGTTAATATTTTGGGGGGTCAAAAGTTAAAAATTTTCAATATTTTTTAAATGAGTCGGGAAAACCCCTAAAAAAATGAGGGAAAAACGGGATTTTTTACGCAAAACCAGTTTTCGACAAAATCGAATTTTTTATTTTGCTATAGGTAACTCAAAAACTAATCGATGTGAACTCTTGAAATTTTTACCAAATGTTTATATTAGCGTTCTCCATATATAGTTAAATTTTCAAAGAATTTTGACTTTTTTTGTCTATAGACAATTGAAATTTTTAATTTTTTTTAGTATTTTTTTTTTAAATAACGATAAAAATTGTTTGGCCGGCCAGAAAATCTTGAAAATTTAATACAAGGTTTCTTATAAGTTGTTCTTAAAGTGATAAAAAAAAAATCGTTAGTCATAATTTTTTTTTTATAAGTGCTTAAAGTTCGAATTTATACGAAATATGTCAAAATTGCGAAAATTTGCAAGTAATTTTGTGGTTGAAACATCGTAAAATTTTTTTCTTTTAAAACTAAGTTTTGAAAATTTGGTACAAGGTTCTCCATTCATTTTTCTTCAATTATCTGTAAAAAAACTCTACCGGATTCAGACAAAAAATTTTTATGAGTGTTTGAAATTTAAATTTTTACAAAACCGCGTAAAAAACGGATTAGCCTCAAACGATTTTTGATATTTGTTGTTATTCAAATAGTATAAGTCATAAATACTTGAAAATTTTACCAGTTATTTAGATTGCCATTTTCTTTACGTGATTTGATTTTCAAAATATTTTGACTTTTTTTGAGCTATTTATAGGCATTTAAAATTTTCAATTTTTTTTATAAATGTTGATAAAAAAAACTTAGCTGGGACAAATAACTTGAAAATTTAATTGAAGGGTCCACATAACTTGTTCTAACTCACATCCAAAAATTCTAAAAATACATATGCACAATTTTTTTTATTAGCATTTGAAGTTCAAATATTGACAAAAATTCGTCAAAATCATGAATATTTTTCACTATTTGGTAGTTAAAAATTTATAAATATTTTATTATCAAAAGCTAAGAATTGAAAATTTAATACTATGCTGTCCATAAGTTAAGCTTAAAAATAATTATAAAAAGTTTGAGGATTATTCAATTTAAAAAATTTTACTAGTGTTTAAAGTTTTAATTTTATTTTGAAATCAAACATACACGTGTAAAATAACGTTTTACTACTAAATAATTTTCGATTTTTGTTATTTTTAAAAAATTACTAAACGTAAGATCTTGAAACTTTTACTTAAATGTTTGAATTTGTTTCAAAATAGAATGTATGACAATATTTAAATATAATATATCCTAGACTGCCAAATCATCTCCGTTCAGAATCGTTTTTCGTATACAATGATACCTATCATTGCATTCAAATTTAACCTACCCTAGTCCGAGGTCCACCCCACCCCCTAATGTACAGCATAGCGATACTCACTTACTCGCTTTTTTTTTTTTGATTTACGTCAATTCAATTTTATTTCAAGATTCATTACCAATTAAAAGAATAATTTGTCATCGTTAAACCACGTTTTTTTAAACATTTCAAAACAAAATGTTGGTGTAATTGGCTTATATTTGGCCATTGTTCTATTTCCTAAAATATTAACAGTAGAAACTTGAAACAGTCCTTTTTTTATACACAGGTATACATAAACAATAAAATATCTTTTTCTATAGACTTTATATATACGTACATATAATATACAATATATTATGCATTATAATATATTACATGTTATTTTTGAAATAAGGCTATTGTTTTTATTTAAATTAATCTTTTAAAGATATTTGAAAAGTTAATAACAAAATTCAAAGCGTTCACAAATGTTTTGATATTTTTTTTCTTAATTTATTTAAAAGTACAAATATTGATTTGATAGTATTCATAAATGTATTGTTTTCGCTTCAATTGTAAATATGTATAAACAATATAATTTAAAGTATATACTTACGAATTTCATGATAAAAGGTAATTGTATCATCATTTTTATTTTTATTTTCAATAGTTTTATGATTACTTAAATTTAGTATCAGTTTATCATTCTCAGACTTCAGGTATAACTGCAAAGTGATGTGTATGTAATATTTCTTTTGAATGCGGCATACACCTACCAATAATATCGATTTTCCAATTATACTCACCTCATAATACATATAATATCATACATTTTGCAGATCGGGATGTATACGGTTTCGTTTGTGATACAGTTTTTGATCGTCATGGTCGTAAAGTTCATCATAACTGGCATCATGTGTTCATTTACGTTCTTCGTCAGCCAAATGATATCCGAGTTCCAGATATTGTCCGCCTACATCGAGCACGCGGTCGAAATCGTCGAGTACGATCAGTCCACCGACAAGGCCACCGAACAGAAGCTCTTGGATCACGTGAAAAGCTGCGTGATGCTTCACCACCGGCTGATTGACTTCAAAGACCAGCTGAACGAAAGTTACGGATACATCATACTGCTGGAGCTTATGTTCAGCACGCTCTACTTCTGTCTGTCGGCGTTCAACATGATATTCGTGGGCAACCGGTTCGTTATAGCCAAAGGTCTGCTGACGCTCTCCAACTACCTGGCCGAGCTGTTCATATTCTGCATGTACGGCAGTATGGTCGAGGACACACACGTGGACTTACTCAGGGCCTCGTACTCTGCCGCGTGGTACGCGCAACCCGTGCGCTTCCGCCGGTCACTGATGATGATCATGTCCAGGACGCAAACGTCGTTGCAGTTGACCATCGGCAAGGTGTTCATAGCCAACTTGCCACTGTTCTTGTCCGTGCTCAAGGTCTCCTATTCGGGCGTCAACGCACTCAGGGCGGCAAATGCCAAGTAAAGTCGTTATAGCTATACTGTTATTATATCGCAGAGTTGTGGAGAGGAGGGCAACAAACACACACACGCACACATAAATATTTCCGACAAAAATCGGTTTTAAATTTTTATTTTTTATCCTCTCTTTACATATACGCTATATTTTACGCATTAGAACTCTGTTCATTATTAGATTGAATAATCTTATTTTCGTATCTCCGGCTAGTATAGGTTTACGCATCGAAGGCAGCTGGTGATTTAAATAAGGAAAATTATAGTGTTAAAACTTTTATTTATGATCCAAGATCACATAAAATGCCAACGTCATACCCACATCATATGTGATGCTCTACAGAATATAAAATATTATAGGATAATACCGAGAAAGCGTGTGTATACCTACTTATATAACTTTTTGGCATATCGGTATAAAATATATGTCGACGCACATCACTGCATATTTAACGACCAAAAAAATACGTGTGTATGCGAACGATTAAAAAACAAAATATTTGGTGAAGAAAGAGTTTAAATATTATATAATTTTCCTCTTATTATTAGAACCTAGTGAGAGAATAATCGTTAGGTATTATTCTCATTTTGAAAAATTCAATTTACCATAATTTATTATCTAAACATATGGTAATATTTTTACTTTTTGGTTTCGATTTTACTTTATTTGAATATTCTTCAAGTATAGGTTTATATTATAGTAAATATTATATTTAATACACCCGTAATCTAATTCAGATGACATCAATATATTATCATTGTTATACATATCATGTTACTGCACTTATTTCTTGACGAGACAAACAAAATTAATGAAAAAATGAAAAAATGAGAATTACAAATTTATTTATTTATTATTATTTTTATCAATGGTATTAACATAATATATATTATTTTATGATTTTACGAATAATGTGAAATATAATTGTAACGTGATACTATATAAAATTAATGTAATAAAATTCAATAATACGGTTTAGATGTAGGTACCTATTATGAGTTGTCATAATGAAAATCAGCGGTGAACGTCAGGGCAATACGGTTGTATATATTTTATGAGTTTTGTGGAGTTAACCATAAAACGTAAACAAAGTATTGTTATAAGACAAGAATATTTTGGGGCCACACCAAAACACCATACAAATTACCCAACTCGTCGATTATACAATTTAATTTTTTTTTATTTCTGCAATACTTATAATAAATCAAAATTTTATTAAATCCTGATAATTTATTATATTCTTAATCATACTTAGAGGAGAATATCATCTATAGACCAAGGGACCAAACTTTTTATAATAAAAATTTACTAAGGAAATATTTCTATATCAACTACAGGAATTATTTTTGTCAACAGTCCACGGTATTTATTAGGGGAGTTACTATAAAATGTATAATAATATATTTTAACTAGTGGGGATTGACTTTTAAATCATCTGGAATCGATCGATCGGTCACGATCGACTGTTTGAGCAACCTCTACTATAGAATATAGTTGCATATTATATAATATTATACATATTATTAACAATTCCTATAAAAAGATAAATATTGAATGCAGAATAATAAATCTTCAATTCAAATATGTATATTAATAAAAATTAATAATTTCGACAATAACAAGCAACATATAATTTTATAAATGATTTTTTTTTAACTTTCCATCATATACTATTACAGTATTACATAATTTATTTATAAATTAAATATTTGCTATATAAGTGTATTTGTTGTTTGATGTAAGGTTGATCGTAAACAGATAAAGAGACCCTCCACTGAAGTCGCGTAGAACTGACCTTTCTACAACTAATTTTTAATATTTATAAATGAAAATAAGAATATTGTTGAATGTTAGACCTTAAACACATACACATGTTATCATAGAACACAATAACGATTGGACATGAAAACATTAATACATTATTTAATCTTCTTAAAAGTTAAGAACCCTTTTGTAGAATAAAACTTCTTACATTACTGACTAATAGTAAGAGTTACCATGAACTTTTAAAAAAGCACTTAGAACAATACCATTTGACCATATAATAGCTCTAAATTTGCAATTCGCATAGTCGTAATAATAAATTAGGATAAGTTTTTTACTGGGTTATATTTTCAACAAAGTGAAAAAAACCTCAACGTTAGGTACTACAGAATAGTACTTTTTTTGAATAATATAGGTAGTAGCCATAATAACTAATAGTCAATATGTATATCGTGTATGTAATAAAAAAAAATCGGGTAAGTGAGTATCGCTATGCTGTACATTAGGGGGTGGGGTGGACCTCGGACTAGGGTAGGTTAAATTTGAATGCAATGATAGGTATCATTGTATACGAAAAACGATTCTGAACGGAGATGATTTGTCAATCTGGGATATATTATATTTAAATATTGTCATACATTCTACTTTGAAACAAATTCAAACATTTAAGTAAAAGCTTCAAGATCTTACGTTTAGTAATTTTTTAAAAATAACAAAAATCGAAAATTATTTATTAGTAAAACGTAATTTTACACGCGTATTTTTGATTTCAAATTAAAATTAAAACTTTAAACACTCGTAAAAGTTTTTAAGTTGAATAATCCTCAAACTTTTTTATAATTATTCTAAGCTTAACTTATGGACAGCATAGTATTAAATTTTCAATTCTTAGCTTTTGATAGTAAAATATTTATAAATTTTTAACTACCAAATAGTGAAAAATATTCATGATTTTGACGAATTTTTGTCAATATTTGAACTTCAAATGCTAATAAAAAAAATTGTGCCTATGTATTTTTATAATTTTTGAATGAGAGTTAGAACAAGTTATGTGAACCCTTCAATTAAATTTTCAAGTAATTTGTTCCAGCTAAATTTTTTTTATCAACATTTATAAAAAAAAAATAAAAAAAAAATGAAAATTTCAATTGTCTATAAATAGCTCAAAAAAAGTCAAAATATTTTGAAAATCTAAGCACGTAAAGAAAACGGCAATCTTAATAACTGGTGAAATTTTCAAGTATCTACGACTTATACTATTTGAATAACAACAAATATCAAAAATCGTTTGAGGCTAAACCGTTATTTAACGCGGTTTTCTAAAAATTTAAATTTCAAACACTCATAAAAATTTTTTGTCTGAATCCGGTAGAGTTTTTTTTACAGATAATTGAAGAAAAATGAATGGAGAACCTTTTACCAAATTTTCAAAACTTAGTTATAAAAGAAAAAAATTTTACGATTTTTTAACCACAAAATTACTTGCCAATTTTCGCAATTTTGACATATTTCGTATAAATTCGAACTTTAAGCACTTATAAAAAAAAATTGTGACTAACGATTTCGGATTTTTTTTTATCACTTTAAGAACAACTTATAAGAAACCTTGTATTAAATTTTCAAGATTTTCCGGCCGGCCAAAAAATTTTTATCGTTATTTTAAAAAAAATACTAAAAAAAATTAAAAATTTCAATTGTCTATAAATAGCTCAAAAAAAGTTAAAATTCTTTGAAAATTTAACTGTGTATGGAGAACGCTAATATAAATATTTTGTGAAAATTTCAAGTATTTACATCGATTAGTTTTTGAATTACAACCATATAAAAAAATCGATTTGGTCGAAAACTGTTTTTGCGTAAAACGAGAAATTTTACACAAATTTAATTGTGTTTTTGATGTAACTTATAAATTAATAACTGTAGATACTTAAAATAATCACCAAATGTTTATATTAGCATTTTTATATTTACGATAAAATTTACAAAATATATTGATTATTTTTTAACTATAAATAGACTAGGTTAGGACTAATAAGAAATTTTAATTTTTTTTTAAATTTTGTGCGATAAAAAAATATCCAATGGGTCAAATTCTTAAAAAAATAATACAAGATTCTACAAAATTTATTTTTATATTTGTATAAAAATATTAAAAACACGTAAGCATATTATTTTTTTTTTTATATAGGTATGCATTTTAAGTTATAATTTTGATGACTATTTTGTAGTTAAAAATGCATTAAAACTTTTTCTTTTGTATCTAAATTTTGAAAATAATTGTCATAAGTAGTTCATAGTGAAACCATAAAATCTAAAAATATAATATAATGACAGTTATTTTTCATAGACGTTTTAAATTTAAATTTAGATGAAATCACTTATTTCAACAATAAATAACGATACATTCATTATTTTTTTGTTATAAAAACATTATTCATAGTAACTTTTATGTATTTTATTTTATTATGAATTATAATAAAAATATTATTTTTTTAAATTGATTTTAAAATATTATCTATTTTTAGGTACTATAAATCTATTTTTACTGTTTTATGGTATATAAAGAAAGATGTCATTAGATTTTAAAATTGTGTCATAAAAGTTAATATAATATGTTATATTTATATATTATGATAATAATTAAATACTAATAATATAGTGAAAGTAATATTTTTGGAAAAAAAATGTATCATCCTATTATAATAGTAAAATTAAAATAAATGACTTTAATAGCAATCTCAAAAAAATTATCACAAAATAAACTGAGTGATTCAGTCTACCACGCCATCTCCGCTCAGAATCGTTTGTTTGTGTATAATAATACAATGATATATCGTTTAATTCAAATTGAAGACACCTGCTATAATAATAACCCACTCGATACCTTTTGTACAGCAGAACGATACCCATTTTTTAAATGTATTTAAGTAAACCACATTTCCGGTAGAATGATGTTATGTATACTTTAAGTTTACACCTATTTAAAATTGTAAATTTAATAATGAATTAACGAACAATAAATGTTTACAAATATTCAACTGTTATACTAGTGGTAAGTTTGAAATAGGTTACCTAAACAGTTTAATTTAATTCAGTGATTTAGATTCTGCCATTCATTTTATAAGTCAACAAACATTAAATAAACAATATTCAGTTTCCTTTCTTTTAAGAATGATTTTTTACAATATTTTGGATAACGTTGGGAAAAAGCTTACGGATGATATTATATATAAGATAAACGAGATTTGTTTGATTTTAAAATTGAAATTGTATTAAATTTCCTCTACAATGTGAGGAAATAAGAAAGTTTCAGAGTAGCGTTAAAAAGGTGTGTTAAAAATAGTAGATATTGCTTTTTTTTGTAGATTTTTTTAAGATAAAATTGATTATCATATGTCATTTTCAGTGTTATTTTGTCAAGTATTTTTTTATTAAAAATACTATTCCTGAATGTGTTGGATACTTAGCCGGGTAGAACATTAGGAAGAAGTAGGTTTATTAAGTTGTCTAGAAAAAGGATAAAAAATTTTAATTTTAATTAATTTTTTTTCAGAAAGATATATATATTTTTAGATTCTGAACGGAGTGATGAATGTATTGATTTTACAATGATGTGTTTTTTTTTTTTTTTTTTTTTTTTGTTTTTTTTTGTGTCTGTGTACAGCATAACTAGTCGAAATAATGCTTCAATTTCAAACTTTGGGGGTGGTTTCCGATGGCAAAGTGGATATCCTTGGTGCATTATAGAGGTGAAAAGTAAACATTTTCCAACAGTTTTCAAAAAAATCGAGAAAAACAAAAAAAAAATGACAGAAAAACGGGAATTTTTACGCAAAACCAGTTTTCGACAAAATCGAATTATTTATTTTGCTATAACTCAAAAACTAATCGATGTAAACACTTGAAATTTTCACAAAATATTTATATTAGCGTTCTCCATACACAGTTAAATTTTCAAAGAATTTTGACTTTTTTTGAGCTATTTATAGACAGTTGAAATTTTCAATTTTTTTAAGTATTTTTTTTTAAAATAACGATAAAAATTTTTTGGCCGGCCAGAAAATCTTGAAAATTTAATACAAGGTTTCTTATAAGTTGTTCTTAAAGTTATAAAAAAAAATCCTAAATCGTTAGTCACAATTTTTTTTTATAAGTGCTTAAAGTTCGAATTTATACGAAATATGTCAAAATTGCGAAAATTGGCAAGTAATTTTGTGGTTAAAAAATCGTAAAAATTTTTTCTTTTATAACTAAGATTTGAAAATTTGGTACAAAGTTCTCCATAAAATTTTCTTCAACTATCTGCAAAAAAAACTCTACCGGACTAAAACAAAAAATTTTTATGAGTGATTGAAATTTAAATTTTTTCAAAACCGCGTTAAATAACGGTTTAGCCTCAAACGATTTTTGATATTTGTTGTTATTCAAACAGTATAAGTCGTAAATACTTGAAAATTTCACCAGTTATTTAGATTGCCATTTTCTTTACGTGATTTGATTTTCAAAACATTTTGACTTTTTTTGAGCTATTTATAGACAATTGAAATTTTCAATTTTTTTTTATTTTTTTTTTATAAATGTTGATAAAAAAAATTTAGCTGGGACAAATTACTTGAAAATTTAATTGAAGGGTCTACATAACTTGTTCTAACTCTCATTCAAAAATTATAAAAATACATAGGCACAATTTTTTTTTATTAGCATTTGAAGTTCAAATATTGACAAAAATTCGTCAAAATCATGAATATTTTTCACTATTTGGTAGTTAAAAATTTATAAATATTTTTCTATCAAAAGCTAAGAATTGAAAATTTAATACTATGCTGTCCATAAGTTAAGCTTAGAATAATTATAAAAAAGTTTGAGGATTGTTCAATTTAAAAAAATTTACGAGTGTTTAAAGTTTTAATTTTAATTTGAAATCAAAAATACACGACGTGTAAAATTGTAAAATTACGTTTTACTAATAAATAATTTTCGATTTTTTTATAATATATCCTAGACTGACAAATCATCTCCGTTCAGAATCGTTTTTCGTATACAATGATACCTATCATTGCATTCAAATTTAACCTGCCCTAGTCCGAGATCCACCCCACCCCCTAGTACAGCAGAGCGATACTCACTTACCCGCTTTTTTTTAACTTGAGTACAAAATTAATGTGTATTATCAGTTTAAAGTATAATATTTATACTTAATATAATAAAGCTGAAAAGTTTGTTTGTTTGTTTGTTTGAACACGTTAATCTCTGAAACTACTAGCAGGATTTGAAAAGTTATTTTCGCATTTGATAGTCCAGTTCTTGAAGAAGGTTATATGCTATTTAACAACTACGTACAACCCTTAGGAGTCGATTAAAAAGAAATAAATCAGAAAAAACGAAATAATAACGTTGATATATGATACGACGCGACGTGGTTGGTTGTAGACCAACAATGTCCACATTATACTTGTCTGTTAATGATGAAATAAGTTTTAAAAAGTTCTATTATAAAATGTGGTAATTTTTTTACGAGTATCGAAGTAAAATAGGACAGCTTTAAAGTTTAAAGTTATAAAAGGCAAGCCATGTCGTGTGTGAATAACGAATTGAACAACGTTTGAATTACATAAAAGCTGTTATTTTAATGGGAAACTAAATGCAAGATAATAGATACTATTTTAATAATATATATTTTTATCAAAATCTAAAGTTTATAAATTTTTAATGAGTATGAATTGTTTTTAAAAACGTGTACTTCAGTAATAAATTATGCATTTTTTATACTATATTACAATATTTAAATAATAAAACAACTTCCTAAATAAAGTATAAATTAAAGCTTTATCAATATATATAAATCTTAAGAAATTCTTATCATTTTATGCTTCATTTTCTGATTAATACAAAATTTTATTTTATTTTTAAGATTTAGAATTATAGAAAAAAATATACACCGTAAGATTATTATTTCTTAAGATATCACGTTGTTTTAAAAACCAAAAGATTGTCTATTGATAGATTTTCTTTACAATATGCATAATACATATATTAGCATTTTTTAATTTAAATATTTTACATATTGATAACATATTGAAAAAAAACGTAACACAGTGATTATATATATTGATGTTGGCCACCCAGTGGCCTACCGATTTCCATAATATCTGCAGTGTTCAACGTATATTCTTAAAATAGTTTTTTCTTAGATTGTTTGTTCTGATTTTTTTTTAATATACTTACACTGGTAATTATTCCTGATTTCATAAACGTGGCATCTGTCATTTGTTAATATCGTGAAGATTTTCTTAAAATGTTGTGTTTGCATTTTGATTTATTATATAATTAGTAATTGTTAGTGCCTTAGTTTTAACTTTTAATTTGAAGTATGGACCGTCGAAAAAGGCTAAATGGCGCTTGTTACAAAAAAACAGTACTCGTTGAAAAATAAAAACTTACCTACTCTTATAAATAGTTGTATGAAAATTCAAGACATGTTTAAATCTTCAACATTAACATCTAAAGGTAATATGTTATTTTATTTTACAATTTTTCTCTGTGTGGGTATATAGGTATTATATTTCAAAACTAGTTACTTTCTTTTTGATTAACTAAAAGTTCGGTATTTACAATAAATACAGTTTAAAATTCATTTTAAAATCACACTTAAAATCGAATATAAAAGAAGAAAAATTAAATATACTGGCAATCCTAAATGTTGAAAATGGTATGACTAGGTATATAAATGTTATTAATACTTTGGTACCAAACAAGTTCTTATAAAATTCTATAAAATATTTTATTATATTTCATTATCATTTGTCATCGTTAACTAATATTTTTTGAGGATGGAGTAAAAGCGGCAAAATTATGTTGCCCTAGAATGCATTTTTTTTTTAAATGTTCTCATGATTGTAAATTATTTTTATCATTTTGCGAAAGCCAAATGGTGGTTCGAGGATTTTTTTTACATTACGCGTGGCTTATAAATACGTATATATACTTACGTTTTCTATGCGTAAAATATCCATAAATACATAAAAACTGTATATATGTTATGTAGTATCATTTTTCCTAACGACGGTCTTTATCAATGTATAATGGAACGATGAGAGGAAGTTTTAAAACCACTCTTATACAGTAGGTAAGCAGACTGTAGATTTCCTTTTATGTTTTTCTCATCAGACTTGTTGTGTATGTTTAACATCTAACATATTGAGTTATTGCCAATATATTTTAAACTAATACTTAGAAACAATAGAACATAAAATAAACAAAATACACACAAAAAAATCAAAAATATACTACTGCAATATACATAAGGTATGTTAAATATGCAAAAATTATTATTAAATATGCGAAAAATTGTTTTAAAAATACCTCCCCCCCCCAAAAAAAAATGTATAAATATATTCCTTGGTAATAGTTTTATTTAATATAGAAAATAGAATGACCTGATGGAAAATTGCAGTTAGTTTGAGATGTTATTTTATTATTGAACTGAAAAAATATTATCGGAATCTAAATAGTATTAATACAAATATATTTTCAATATTTATGGAGTTGTATATTAAAATACGCAGGTAAGTCAAAAATAAAAATATTAATTTTTTTTAGAAAACACAAAATATTTACTTTTTGAATAACAGTGAAAAACTATGCAGTTTTCTGTAGAATTGACAAAATGTGCATTTTAAACTTATCATTGCATATAAAAAATGGATATTTAGTTCTGCTATAAATTAAAAATGTAAAGAACAATATGTAACTCCTAATGTCTAAAACTTCAGTCCTAATTGTAACAATATAATCCATGAAGTTTCTGTTACCATTGATGTTACATTTTTTATATTTTTAAACAAAATGTTCATAAAACGTGATGCTGAAAAGAAATGTTATCTACGGATGATACATTTTTAAAACGTTAATATTTTTTTGTCATTTAAATGACTAAGATTAATTTTTAAATGTATGATTTCGTTTATTACTATATCCTAACCTACTATTTTTCTGAGTATTTATTTAGGTATTACATTTTATATTAAATTCGGTGGTTATCTGAATTTATATTTTAAACGCCTGTATTTTATTTAATGAATTTTTAGTACCTATATCTATCTGCTATCACGAACTATAGAATCTAGTTCAATTATAGTGTATATAAATTTGAACTTATTAGATGCATCAAAACTTTAATATTCATTTGAAATTCTAATTAGTTTACACTAAAATTTAAATTTAAATTTTGAATATTTTAAAATATTCATTTGGTTTAGGTCCTTTGTTACCTATATTTCATTCAAAAAATTTAATTAAAGTTTATGTTTGTTTGAATTAGTATTTTTTTTTTAAGTGAAACTTCATTACCGAGGATATGAGAAAAATATTAAGTCATGTGAACGACTTATCGACGCGAACGCCCAAATTTTCGCCTGAATGTGACGTCTTAACATACCCAAAGACGCTTCATTTATTATGATAACTCTGAAAATAATAATCGAATTTGTATGATTTTTGTACCTATATTAACATACTTCTTCCACGAAACCATTTCTTTGGAAAAATCACTATTGAAAAAAGTAGACTTATCCACGGAAAAAAAATTTGGTTATGGTAAGTACTTATAGTAGTTGGATAATTGCAAGTTGGTGCAATAATTATTTCAGCTGTGTCAAACAATGTGTTACTAAAATGAATTAGTTGAACAATAATATTATAGTCAAACCAACTCGCTTCATATAGTTATTGCAACTATATAAACTAGTATTTCAAATATATAAACATATGAAATGATTGATGTACAAATATTAAACAGTTATAGCAACCATAACCCTGGCGCAATTTACTGTACCGCCTAATTCAAAACTTAGTAAAATGTCATATGATAAAAATTTGATTTAAATACAATTAAAAACATATAGGCACATCGGATACCTTTTTCACATTACTCATGCGATAACTAGTTCAAAGAAGGATTCGTTTGCGACCTGTGTCTTCGTCTACATCTACTTTTGCGATCTGATGTATAATTTATATTATTATTATTTTAATCGCTTATAAGTATTAGTATTTTTAATCACTGTTATCAATTTTATGACTCAAATGTCATATTATACTCATATAAAACCAAAATTTTAACCTGAAAATCGTTTTCATTATCATTATAAATATAAAAAATTAACCTTAGGATAAAGCTCTATATTGACTTACTTTGTTCATAGTGAACAGTTAGTAACAAAATTGCAAATAAACAAGTTAAATTATTCATCCTTTCTCCAGACATACGATTTATAGACATCTCATTTTAAACCAATATTAAAATGCATTTTAAGTAAAAAAATCTCTCTTCTTATTGCAAAATATATGGTAGTCAACCAACCGAGTTAAAACAATCGATCATAAGATGAAATAAAAACCTAAAAATCAACATGGAAAATTAAAAAAAAAAAATCAAGTTAAAATTGAACATGCTAAACTCTATTGGACAAAAGAGACCCTACCGAATGTCAATCTTTCATTCTTTTGGACTACCTACACTAAAAATCAAACATAGATTTAATGAATGAATATAAAGATCACAGAGAGAAACATAAATAAGTCATATTATTGCTGCGAATTTAGGTCCAAACTCAACCAATGAATGGAGTAACAATGTACAATTCAATTCTTTAGGCAAACACAAATACTAGATTATCTATATATTTATATCAATAAATTATTATTTTTTATTATTATGGTGTCCAGTGGCGTAGCCAGGATTTTTTTTAGGGGGGGTTTTTTTTAGTAATAAAATAAAATAAATCTATACAACCGTATTGAAATAATAAAATAATTGAATGATAATGATTATTATCACCAGTGCAGTCGATAACGTGAATACAGCATAACAGAATATATTTAACCACGAATAAATGATTGTATTTTTATATTATAAAAATTATATTTTTGATAAAAATACGGCCGAAGGGGGGGGGGGGGTCAACCCCCCCCCCCCCCTGGCTACGCCACTGATGGTGTCTATTATGTTGTCTCAAAAATAACTGCACTGGATTTAAAACTGCTATAGTTCAAATTTATTTATGTAAAAATAACAAAATAAACATATTATCTTCAAAAGAAATTGAGGTTCATACATGAAAAATAATATCGGGCATATGCCCCCTCCTACATATACATAATCCAGATATTTCATGTATCTAAAATCCAACAAATTGCGTGGTTTGTTCTAGTAAACTCCTGACTTAGTGTATCCCTATAGGAAAAAATCACACTGTGTCAAATCGCATGAACAAGGTTTGGTG
The DNA here is from genome assembly GCA_020882235.1 of Schizaphis graminum. Classification (NCBI taxonomy): domain Eukaryota; kingdom Metazoa; phylum Arthropoda; class Insecta; order Hemiptera; family Aphididae; genus Schizaphis; species Schizaphis graminum. The sequence continues at coordinate 56,633,641 of CM037032.1, forward strand.
TTTAGACGTGTTCTCTACGATTTGATGGGACAATAGAAGTGATCGCGTGTAGGGCTAATAGAAGGGGGCATATACCCGATATTGTTTTTCATGTTTAAAATCTTCTAAAGAGAATGATATGTTTTTTTGTTATAATTACATAAATAAATTTGTTCTATTCTATAGCAGTTTTAAATCTGGCATTATTTTTTAGAGACCCTTAAATCATCTATATTATTATCTTGTCATACAAAAAACAAATCTTATTATAAGATTCATATTGTATAAAATATCTATATCTAAGATATATCATTTGAACACTACGTGTTAATATCCTAAATATTTCAATTTGTTAAATATCATGTAGGTATATATGCATTTATATAATACTTGTATTATAATAGTGCTAATGGCTCAGTCGCTGAAGTGAATTTTTTTTATAATCAACAATGATGTAAAAAAAAATACATTGTTAAATATTTATTTAGGCTAATAGATATTCAATAGTATTGAATTATACAACTAACAAATCTAATAATATTATACTTATATTATTTAAAGTAACACATTTTACATAATTTTAGTTAATGTATTACATACATTCCTTAGTGTTAATTGAAAACTTTTTTTACTTTTAAAATTAATATTTATAAAAAAAAAAAATTGTAATTTATACGTTGAAAACAAAATTGAATTTATTTAGTTTTTTAAATACACTATTCAAACATTTTATTCAGTTGTTTAATGCTTATTTCATAAACTAATATAGTAACCGAAATGAATAGCTGCATTTTTGATAATGGAACTTAAATATAAAATGAATAATCAATATTTACCCAATTTCACTGTCGTTTATGTGAAAAGTATTCAAACAGAAACCTACCCTTTGTATAATATCAAAAGGAATGTAAAATGTACAATGGTAAAATACCAAAACATATAAACTGTAAATAAATATTAAAATAATATTATTTATAGTGTATGAGTTATTTATTTTTATTTGATTAACTATTTGTTCTTTTATTTCAGGTCAAAACATTTAGTTTTTTTTTAGTATTCTGGTGTATAATTTTTCTATATTACAATCATAAAACTAATCATATATCAATTTATAAATTAAAACAATTCAAAATAAAACATTATAAATTAATGTAATCATACTGCGTGCATTATACTAATTTAAGAGGTGCTAAAGAGATTTTTTTTTTTTAACAAGAAATATACAATCTGTACCCTTGGGCACAATAAGAATATGTGATATAATACATTTTTTACATGAAAACGTGAGGGAAGAAGCCATCCAGTGAAAGCACTACCTAATTTTTTTTAATATATGTATATTTTTTTCTTTTGTATTATTTTAATTATTCATTTAGTAAATCTCGACACCAATTTCTTTTCAGTCGTCGTGTGGAGTTGCCAGGAATTGTGCGAGAAGCTAAATTAGAAATAAGGGGATTAGGATAATGTGGAAGCTTGTTATGGAATCTTTTGTAATATGTTACTGCTTCAGCGTGAACTGATTTTATATTTAAATCTGTGTGCAATGTGTGGTTGGAGACGTATGGTGGGGCGTTAGTGATTAATCTTAAAATTTTATTTTGAACGGTTTGGATTTTGTTTACATTGGTTACTTTTGCGTTGCCCCATAGAAAGAGATTTTTTAAAAATTATTTTGACAAAAAATGTATTAAAAACATATAGAATTAGAAAAGCTTCAATGTATTTTCATAGACATTTTTATTTATTCCACGTCAGTAAAACTATAGGTTGTCAAAAAAATAGGCAGATACAAACATTTCATATTTTGAAAAATATTCTCAGGTATAATTATTGTTCTATGTTTATTCTAAAATCTACAGGTCATTTTATCAAAATATTTAGAAAATGTATTTTTTTAAATCTTCAATTTAACTTAATAACATTAAATTTCCAAGAATAGTTATTTAAATGAAAATGAAATAATATGTATAAATTGTCGTAACGCTTAGTCTTATATTTTATTTTAATCTACTTTACATATTAAATAACATATTATGTTGTCCCAAATCTACACTTTTTTTACTTTTAGAAACATCAACAGTGTATTTACAAATTATTGTAATCAATAATTATTATTATATAGATATTATTACATTATAAATTACAACAAGTTTTTATGATAAATAATAATTTATAAATACGTATTATACTTGTATTCTTTTTAATCATATTATAAACTAGCCACATTAATAATGTTTTGATTTAAAAATCACCCATTTATTTCAATTTAAAATTATATGTCTAAATATTTCATTGAGATTTACCATAAAATATTATAATAAAAAAATATTAATAAATTGTAATATTCACAATTAATATATACATTCATTTATTAATTACATAAATTATGTTTTGACATAAAAGTCGCCCACTTATTTTAATTTGACATTGCACTTTTGAATATTTTATTGAAATTTTCCATTAAATATAAAAACAAAATACATAGAAATTCACATTAAAAATTCCTTTGATGTAATTTTCATAACAATCCTGTCAAAATTAATTGTATAATATCACCCAAATTATATTTATACAATTTCGTTAAGTACATTTATTGTATATGTATGTGCCATATGTATGTATATAAAAAATACGTTTCCCTAAAACTTTTCAGAGCAGATAATATGCAAACAGTGTTGAAAATATGCATTACATAAATGTAGTATTGTTGTTTTTGGCCACATGTACAATATTTGCAAGTCAATCTGACAATAATTTCGATGCAAAATTTAAATTAATGGAACAATTTTTAACAGCCAAAAATCTAGACAGTGCTCTTTTGTACACGTGTTGGTCACTGCCAGGTAATAAATAAAATTTATTAGGTTATTATAATATATTGTTATAAATTTATAACTAACGTAGTTGATTTTCTGTCATACATTAGATCGAATAAAACATATGAAAAAATTCAATGAAAAAAAAATAGCGGTCTCATACCGCGATAAAGAAGATTTTTATGGAAATTTGAAATTGGATGAATTGTTCACAATAACACTGTACTCTCCTTTGCTAGGAATAATCGTCGATTGGTCATGCGATGATGACTCACTATTTAAGGTATAATTTATTATTTATATATATTTATTTTTATGGCAATATGGAAAAAAATACTAAAAATAAAAATATGTTATTTCCGTAAACTAATAATAACTTAAGATAATACCAATACCAGAACTTGCGCTAAAGAAATATTAGAGCTGCACATTCTGTGTTTTTAAAAAGTGAAAAAAATTTATACTTGCTTCGCTCGCGTATAATATATAACACATACTATATAATATCATAAGTTCATAAATATTAAATATTGTCAGTTTAAAGTTTAAATAACAAAATTCCTTAAATTATATTTTGATTAACAACAATTAATATTAAACTAATTTTTAAATGTTTTTTCTTTTTTATGACAATCTATTCATCAATAACAATATTTTCTAATTGGAGATGGTTATTTGGTGGCATAACGCAATGGACATGACCACGGTTTATCTTAAAGACCGTAGTGGCGTAATAGATTTAATCTCTTGATATTCATAGATAAATCATCAATGTGTCAATCATAATTTCTAATTAATTTGAAAAACAAAATAAAATAAAATGATATCTATGTTATAAGCTCATAGACATATAGAATTAATTATTAAAAATTTAAAACATATTATTTTTTATGAACTGCACAACATTTAAATAAGAACTGCACATTTTATGCACAACTGCACAATATTAGCGCAAGCTCTGACCAATACAAATTGTTTATAGTACCATAATTATATGTATAGTATATACTATATATATATTATACCTATATATTTTTTTTTCAACAACCATGAAGCTTCAGTGACTTTTATTTTTATAATAGCGTAGGTATTTGTAGATATATTTTTTTGGTATCTAGCCAAAATAATGAAAAATAGATAGCGAAAAGAAAAATATCAAATTAAAAATATCGAAAAAAGATTTAACAAAAATGAATTATAGCGAGAGAAAATATATTGAATTAATGGGGAAAACTATAAATAATAATATAACCATATTTCTTGTAACTATATTTTTTATTATTTATTTTTTGAGAAGATAATGGGCCACACTGAACATGTTCACGGGGAGGGGTTCGAATATTACCAGATATCAGTTAATTATAGTAATACGAGTACTTAAATGGCTAAATGATAACTAGGGAACGGATTTAAATACTCTAAAAAACGAGAAAAATGCCTTAGAAAATACGATTTAATGCATCCATAACATAATTTTTTTATAAATGCATTAAAAAAATGCTTTTAAAATTATATTCAACATTGAAAAAATTTGTTTAATTATATACATTTTTATTCTTAGGTATTAATTATTCGTATCATTTTCATCATCTTTCTTTTTATCCTGAAAATTATTTCTAAAAAATTAATATACAGTTTAAAATTTAAATAGATACATTTGTTATACTTTTACCTTATGTTTCATAATAACACTATAATCAGGTGTTGCTTAATTTTTATCAAATTTTATCAATTTCAATATATAAAAATGCACTAAAAATGTAAAATAAAAGTTAAATTTTTTTTATGTATTAACTATTTAAAGACATATCACACTTGTCATTATGGAAATTGATATGTTGAGTATTATTTAGAATACATTAAACAGGAAAATTTCTTAATCAGGCAAAAACATGTTATCAAAAAAAAAAAAAAAATGTACATAAATATAAAAAATACCCACGTAATATCACTCTTCGTCTGATAACGCTAATGATAATGCAAATTACTTAAAAGGTATCTTTTATAACTTAAGCTTAACAATGTAAGATTCGTAACTAAAAATTTGTAATTTGTTTCTATAAAATAAACGAAAATAAGTCTTAAAAAAAATGTTCGACTGAAAGCGATTTATTTCATTATGTAGCACAAAATCACAGTATTCTTCAAAAAGTGTAACTTACATTTCATAGCATTTTTCACGGGATGATTACATAGTTTTTGACCTTCAATTTGTGGCTCATCAAAAATATTTTATCTCACGTATAATATTTACACAGATGACCTTGTGTAAACTCATGATTTTTCAAACTTTTTCATAAAAAATGAAATAATTGTTTCGATTAATAAAAAAACATAATTGCTTAACTTAATTTATTTATTAATATCTATTGTTTTCCCTCGTAAAAAAGTGATGTACATATATTACATTTTTTAAGAAATAATACGCGGTAAAATTAATGTCTTTGAGGTGACATTCCCGCTTGAACTTTTAAAATCCCCTTATAAAAAGGTGTTGTGAACGTACAAATATATATACTATTCCTTTTGTGAATAAAAATAATATAAACAAATTACATTTCACTGTTTTGAATTTCGTAACAATGTAAACGTGGCTTTTATTATTTTCGCTATTTCATTATTTTTTTCACCATTATGTCCTTGAATCCTTTTTTTTTAATGTAGGTAAATTTATAAAAATCATTAAAAATCTAAAAGAAAAGAAAAGTAAATCTCAGAATTTTAAATATTATTTCAATTTATTAGCTTCATGTAAAACGTTTATATAACAGTTATACTTGATCAAGTTAATTTTTAAAAAACTATTCATATTGTCAGAGAAAACTTTTTAAGAAAATTTTTAAAGAACTGTAGTTATATAAAGACATTTGAAATTTTTAATTTTTTTAGTTTTATTTTTTATAGATTTTATTAATAAAAAAATGCATTCAAAAAATTTAAAATTTAAAACAAGATAGTTTTTTATATAAATGTGTATAAATATTTAAAACACTAGTTGCAATTTATTTGTATAGGCATTTTATGTTAAAATTTGTCGATACGTCAAAATCGCGAAAATTTGCAAATTGTTTTGCAGTTAAAAATTATAAAATGTGTAATATTTTTAAGTAACGTTTGAAATAAGTTCCTCGTCTGTAATTAATATTCATACCAAATACTTGAAAATTGCATAAAAGGTTTTCAAAATTAAAGTTTAACGTTATAAGAAACTCATACACAAAATGATAATATATCATTAAACAATTTTATATTTTAATAATAATAAAAATTTAATTTTTTGTATAAATTTTTATTTTATTTTTTCCAGTTAAATAGACTTATATTACGCATTTTATATTACAATGTTTTTTGATTAGACATATTTTTATTTACAATTAATAATAATTAAATTTAGTTATTGTTTATCAATAAATGAATATAAATCAAACATTATGAGTGTTTGTTCAAGTATTTTAAATATTTTTATAAAAATATATTCAGTATAACTATTAAAATAAATAAAATGTAGCTACCTACTCAATAAAGTTTCTAGTTTAAAAATTGTTTATCATCGTTTAATATAAATATTGACATTGTTTATGTTAAGTTTTCAGAAAGTTGGTTATGGAATGCAAGTTATCATTGGCTTATGGTGATGAGTAAAAAATCAAATAATAACATTCAAAGTTTCTTAACATCAAAAAATATAAACCTCACCATCAGTAGTGAAATTTTATTAGCATATCCTAATGTAATGGATAACATTATTACTAATTGGCATATTTTAGACATTTATCGTACAGCTTTCAAACCAAGAGGAAAACTAATGATTGATGTTGTAAATAAAACTTTTGGTACATGGGGGAACCGATTATGGAAATTTGATAAAAGATCAAATTTACAAAACTTAACGTTAAATGTTGTTACTATAGTAAGTATGGCATTAAATTTTAAAAAATTGCCTATTATTATAGTTATAACTTATACAATACGAGAAATGAGAATATAAAAAATATTTTGTGTAATAGTTCAAAGAATGTATACATCTTTTCCAAGAGAGAATACATTTAAATGTTTTATTTAAAATAAAATTTTTATGTATTTCAAATAGAATAAATATAAAATAATAAAATATTAAAATTATTTGATTAAATTAGAGCAAAAAAAAGTGAAAATAGTACTGTAAAACTACTGTCATAATACCTATATGAGCTAATTTTAGCGTGATTAAAAGGTTCATAAGATATATTAAGATATATTACAAATTTAGTCGCCCAACGACAATATACCTAATAAATCCAGGTACAACTTCTACCACTGTAGATCTCTGTTTTGATATCATATAATTTAATCATTTAATTTTATTAAGTAAGAAATTGTTGTGTGGTTATCGTTTTCTTCTCGATGCAAATAATATTTTTGAGGGTAGTATAGTTTTAAATTTTCAAGATAGGTAACACATTACAATAACATAATGAATTTCAAAACTTATTAATAATCCTGGATCTAATTTTCGTATAATAGAATAAAAACATAAGCTTTTTAGACTTCTTACGCGTTAGTCCAAAGTACCAAACTAGAGTAGATACTATAGACTATAAATTATTATAAAACGAATTATATGAATACAGAATAACATATTATTATAATTAATTTATGTTACTAGTTAATAGTTAGCTAGTTATATACATAGAAATGTTATAACTGAAGTCTATAGTATGCTATTATATGTCTAAGAAAAGCGATTATAGTACTTAAGTGCAAAGTGCCAAAGTGTTTTGATAATCTTAATTAATGTGTAAACTATCGTGACTAGAATTCACGTAAAAAAAGACAGCAACTTTCTAAAAAAAAATTTAATATCTCATTTACAATTTCCACATTATGTTACGTTATACATTTAGAGAGCTTGAGCGAAAAACAATGTTGATAACTAATATATACCTACCTATTGAATATTTAATGAATAATTTCCACTTTTTTAATCAGTTAATAACTCACGTGGATTTTAAATTGTTCTAAATATTATTTTTGATAATGTGTACCTATACTACCTATAGTATCAACTGTTTGAATACGTTGATTGAATATCTTATTATTATAATTGTAATAAAATGTAAATATTCAGGTACAATTTGACTTAATATAAACAGACTATGTAATTATAATGTATCAAAAAGAAACAGTTTTTTACGACATTTTTTTTTATTATTATTTTGTTTCCCTGTCAATAACATAATCCTAACTTACTGTTAATTTAAAGTAGGTGCATTTTTTTTAACGAAATTAACAAGATATAAAGTTATTTATAATATTACTATAACACTTGAGTAAACTAATAAATTAATAAACATATACTATATTACCAAAGTGTACGAAATAATGTGATTTTATAAATTGTACAATTTTAGAAAGATAAAAAATGACGTACAATTAAATTAAATTAGATCGTATGCGGAGGCGTGCACGCTAGAGTCGATGTATATTATATAGGGTGGGTTGCTTAGTCTGTAAAATCGTTCGCTGCTAGCAGAATTTAAGTGGTTGGAAAAATTGTTTGTTAATTGTTATGGTTATCTGAAAATATTTGTGAAGAGTCGCAATACAAAAAAATCATGGAGCGTTAAATATTATCCTCAAAACTTTTGATTGAAAAACTTGGATTTTGTTTATGTGCATTTTAGCAAAATTATTACCACAAATAGAGCTGCATGTATTTATTATGGGTGTAGAATTTTCTTGTAAAGCATGAGTGAAAATCGTAAGATAATATAGTTATATAATAATATTTTAGAGCAACCCATATGGTGCCTTGGCTAAGAAAAATGGCACGGATATTAAACCATCTAGTGAAGAACTGATCAAATATTTAAAGACGTTTAATTTGGATCGCTTGAACTCCGTGCAAAAATTTAGCTTTGCCATAATGTATCCGTTGACGAGAATTTTACTAAATATGACGTAAAGTATTATTACAGAAATTAAAATATTATGTATCATATTATGTACTCCTCTAACCTATAATAATATATTGCATGTATAGTATCTAAAAAAATATCTTTCCTGTGCAAAACTATATATAACTACTTACTACTGAACATAATATGTACTAGATTGAAAATTCAAACGACGAATTCGTGGGGTTACAAGGTCAATAACAAATGGGACGGAATAGTCGGACTGTTGATGTCCGGAGAAGCCGATTTTTCTATAAGCATAAATGCGTTGCGATCTGAAAGATATGAAGTCGTCGATTACTCTGCTATTTCCACTTGGAAACATTTGTATGCAAAGTTACTAAACATTTTAATTAGTTTAGGATAAAAAACATTCGACGTTAATATTTATACGCTTTAAACAGTTTAAAATAAATTTAATAATATTGGTATAATATTGAATTGCTGATTTGAAATCATTGAAAATCACTTGTTTCTCAGACCTTGTTTCATCTTCCGCCATCCACGATCGTCTACGGCTTCAACGAACATATTCTTGCGTCCGTTCGAAACAACCGTTTGGTTATCGATATTATGTATAGTGATATTGTCTGGACTTGTTTATTGTACAATCGTGCATTATGAATCAAATCAAACGTTCTCGTTGAGAGTGTTAAGTGACATCGTCCTCTTAAAGATCGGCACGTTATGTCAACAAGGTAGGTATGTAATAATGTTCTTATAGTACCTATACTTACCTATTACAATGTATCATATTATTCTGTTCTGTTATCTATACATAATATGAGTATATGATGTCGATGATGTCACATTTTATGTAATCGAAATGTATTTTTAAGGCATTTTTTTTAATATACGGATTCGTTTTTTTTTTTCTAGGTACAGTCATGGAACCTACAAAATTCAGCAATAGGCTAATTGTCCTTTTAATGTTTGTGTTCAGTTTGGTTATGTATCAGTTTTATTCATCGAGTATTGTCTCCGGACTATTGCGCCCGACCGTAATGAACATCGATTCGGTTCAAAAACTTGAAGAAAGTGGATTAGACGTTGGCGTTGAAGATTTCAATATTATTACTAAAGTGATTGAAGTACGCTAAATCATATTAAATTGTACATTTATACACTCTATTGTGGTCTTGTATTGAAATGTACATTAATTAGTATTATGTAATTATGCGTTGTCTGTACTAACTACTAATAATACCTATTTTATATCATTATATGTTGAATGCGTACCTATGTGTAAAGGTATACGGGGAAATTAATCCGTTTTTGAAAAAAATTGTCGACAATAAAATTAAACCAAAATCAGAGTATCTATTAGCTAAAGATGGAGTAAAAAAAATTAAAAAAGGTCACTATGCATTTTTCACCGATCCGGCGACCAGTTATTGGCTAATAAACGACATTTTCACCGAGAAGGAAAAATGCGATTTATCAGAATTACCACTCCACAGACATGAAACTACTGGCTACTTGGTTCAGAAAAATTCTCCATACAGAAAATTAATCAACTATGCGTAATATTATATTATTCAGTTATTTTGAAGGATATTTCAACAAGGAACGATAAACAAATTTATCAATTTATGTACATTATTTTTCAGAAATGTTATTTTATTGGAAACTGGACTTATGCAAAGAGAACTCAGTATATGGCATGCTGAAAAACCAAAATGTGCCGCTGGAAAAACTACAACCGAAGAATCTTTGGTCAGCGTAGAAATTAAAGACATAGCATCACTAATAGCTTTTCTGATCATCGGGTTTATTGGTTCATTCACAATTCTAGTACTGGAAATAATTGTACATCGCCATGAAACAACAATTACAGCTATCTTAATAAAAAAAAGCTGAAATACCTATTCATCGAAAATATAAAAATCGCTTTTTTTAGGTGGCAATTTTACGTATGCTATATGCGTTTATATTATATATAATCTTTATTTTTTTTCTAATTTCACAGACAAGTGCGAACTATAAGAAATAAGTTTACACAAAATAACATAATTATTTATTATTTTGATTCTAATCTTTAGAAATTATGTTTACTTTAGTCTATAATATATATATTTAACATCAAATGTAAGAACATTTAGGTAATAGGTTTTTTCTAAATTTATTTTAATATTTTCTTAATTTTGTCCATTTGATTATATAATAGCATATACAATTATTTGTTCTATAGTCTAAGTTTATAAATAATAAATTAAGTTACTGTGGTCAGTACTGGTATGCTGGTTTTTAAATGTACTCGCGCTTTTGTATCTACATAATATTTAGAATAACTTTTAAAACATACCTACACACTTTTTTTATGATTTTTTGATTTTTAATTATTTTAAACGAAATAAACTGCTATAAATATAGCACTCACGCTTATGAATTATATTGTGTTATTTTAATAAAAATAGCTTTTCGCATAGTAAAATCAATGTGTTTTGTAATTATTGTAAAATCGCCAAATTTTCAAACATTTTTAAAAGTTTGATAATTTAAACCACTATGTTTTAATAATTTATTGAAAAAAACATAAGCAATAAATATTCACCCAAGACTAGGTATTCGATCTAATAAAAAATTACTAAGCTGAAGCTAAAATGTCCAGTGCTTTTTTTTTCTCAAGCAAGGTTTTTTTTTTATTTCCATGTACCGTAAAGCCGGGTGATTAGGGTCTTTGAGGGGAATCGGGTCAAAAACTTTTTTTTATCGTAACATTGATACCGGTACTTTTTGTATTGCACGTGAAAATGGTAGAATATTAAAAATGTCGAATTTCACTGAACCTACTATAGCTGTCTGTCAGTACCAGAGTAGGTATAGAAGGTTATCAAATGACGATATCGGATATAAATATAATCAGGGCCTTGCACCCGATTTAACCCGAACCCCTAACACCCCTAAACACCTTTAAAAATCAAAACACCCGAAACCCGTATAACCCGAATAATTCTGTTTTCAAAAACACCCGTATTAACCAAAACCCGAATAAATATTCTGGTTAACCCGAAATCCCGAATAATTTTTTTTTCATTCTTCATGCGACATATCATTTCGTATGTATTTCTTGTGGCGAGTTCGATTTTGTAGCGTTAGATAATCAATAATAATAATAAAAGGAAAGGAACAATCTTACAAACAATCATAGGTAATTTCTTAAAAATAAAATCCATTAAAATGTTTAATAATTTAATTGATTCTGATTAAAATATTAAGTACCTATTTAATTATTTCTTATACCTATTGGCTATTATATGATATAATTTATTACTTTATTAGTAAAATAAATCCAAATATAAGCAATAGCAATATAAAATACTAAAATAGACGTGGTCTCAACAAAACTTAACGTATTGACAGTCGTGACCAAATTACCAAACACTAATAGCTAATAATAACTTGTGTTATTTCATTATTTGCGACGAACTTCCCAAGTGGGATTACCTATGTCCTATAATATCTAATTTAGTAACTCGAATATCGTAATACGCGGCTATATTTATTATTTCTCAGTTTTTCGGTAATCACGAAATCATAATTTTTATTTTATTTGTCTATGGTTCAACAGTCAGCGCCCTTATGGCCATATATTTTAAACATTTTAATATTTTATTATTTATTTATTATCTATCGACTTGGCATGTGGTAAATTGTACATTATTGTAATTTGCATCACATTCGGTCTACGAGTCTACGACGCACCACTCATTTATACATAATTTAATGTACGATTTGTTAACTAGTTAGTTTATTGTAAAAAACAGTTTTTGTACCTCTTTTATAGTTTTATGTTTAAAATACATTATTAGCATTTTACCCAACAAAATAAAGTTGTTTTCATTACTTAATATAAAATGTATTATAGTAAAAGTATTAGGTATTTATTTTTAATTGTTATTACCGTAGATCAATGGCGTTAGTCATATTTTATATTTTAATAACAGTTATAACAAAACTTATATAGGAACCTAATAACTAATTAAATAACATAGTATTTAAATAGTCATTGAGCTCCAGCTCTGGTTAGAAGTTAATGTAGGTATTTGTCAGGTTATCTGAGTTACACTTAATATCAATGTTTAAAATAGTAAACAGATAAGTATTTGGAAACTTATAATATAATGTATGTTAAGAACTTAAGGTACATAGATATAAAAAAATGAGTGACGTGGACTCTAATAAAACGAATAGGTAGTTAAATAATTAGTTTCCAATTGTCTTATTTCTTACCTATAGTTCATAGAAAAAGGTAACTACTGTACATTAATTATCCTAGTTTAGTTAAAAACAAATGTTGCGAATTTGTGTAAAACATTTATATTTTATTATAAATAACATAAACATGAACACTTTCTATTTTTTTTTTTTTGGGGGGGGGGGGGGGGTCATCAAAAGTTCTGTTTTATCCAGATTTCTCAGCACCCATATTAACCAATATTAACCCAAATAATAACGGTTTTGAAAACCCAAATGTTTGTTTAAATTTTTTATTCGGGTGTTTGAACACCGATATACATCCAGCACCCAAAACCCGAATAAATGATTCGGGTGCAAAGCCTTGAATATAATATCAAATTATGATTGAGATTTCTTTGAATAATTATAATCGTAAAACCTTTCGATATCAATCACTAATATAATATGATATGTTTAATGTTTATATACATATTATAAAAGTAATAATACAAAAACCGTGTTACTGGTGGTACGGATAATAATATGACATACCTATTACGATTAATTTAATTATTGATATTATTATTATTATAACTATGTCATGAAACATCCGAGGAAGATAATATTAGTAATCAACAGCCTCACGGGAATGATAACACATCCTAAGCTTCACATTTTGGTCTGGCGTTACGTTTGTTTTACATGTTTTTCCTCCACTTATTTGAAAAATCTGATTTTTGAAATTGAGGATTTTTAAAAATAATATAATACTTAAGACTAAACACAAATCTAAGCGATTAACTAAGCTTGAGTACTTACATAGAATAAATAAATATTCATACTTGTATAATTAAAAAAAATTAAATCATAAATTTATCTTTTTTTAGATATTAATTCTTTATTTTTAAAGAATTTTTGTAATGAACACGGTAACAATGGCGTAACCAAGGGGGAGGTCAGGATTCAGACCCCCCCCCCCCCCCGAAATTTTTCTTGAAATAAGATTGAATAGGTTTAAATTCCTATTATATTTAAAACTTGTATGATATAACATATTTATACCCTAAGCCCCCCACACAAAAAATATTTTTCTGGCTACGATCTTACACGGTAAATGTAGCTTTTTTTAATGTTGTATATAAATAAGTAATGATTCTACAGCTACAGCCCTACAGTAATCGTAATATATAAGTGCTGAAGTGGTTTGAAATAATTGACACAAGCTAGGAGTTTCCGTCCGACTAACAACATTTTCCAAGACCTTTTTCACATCAACAATCGACCTTCTTCCAATTTCAATAAACGTTGGTTTTTAGCTGTACTCCAAGAAGCAAGGTCTTAGATCGTCAAACATCTCCCTTAGGTCATTGTCCAGCCTATTTATCAGTCTCCTCATTCTATTCACCATATTTCACCTAGTCATTCACCATTATGATCAGGAATTGTATTTGAATTCTGGAGAGGTGTCCAGATTGTGGCTTTAAACTGTTAAAAACCCGTTGCATACAGCGCTGCAGTGTGGCTTTATCATACATGGAATGACATTGAATTTTAAACATTTAATGACATTTTTATCTATAATTTAATCTGCAAAATAATGTTCGTAAAATTGAAGAAATTTTTAAAATTCTAACTTAAGACGTCTATAAAAAAAAATCATTGAAAATGTACGATTAGATTTAATTTTAATTTCACTAACAACATCTTGAAAAAAAATTGTTATGATGGTTATAGAAAAAAATGTCTATAAATATCTCAAAAAGATTCAAAATATTTTTAAAATTGCATCACATAAAAAAAAATATTATTATTAACATTTTGTAATAATCTCAAGTATTTATAATTATTCGTTTTAGAACTACAGCAAAGTTAGCAGGCATAACAGCCTATTAGCTATATAAATTTTTATCGCCACACGCAGAAGACAGTACACTGAGATAATACTTATTATAGGAGACAAAAAAAAATCAAAACTCTTCATAATGTACATGGAATATTAAAACTATATTATATATTATGCAAAATGAATGGAATGATTCCAATATTATTATAAAAATGTAGTAATATGATATCCTATAAATAGTAGTCTATAAATTAACTATAACTAAAAAATTGTGTTTAATTATTTAAAAAAAGAAAATATAACATAATAAACATAACATTTTCTTAAATCTAATTTTCTTATCAACTTAGGGTAACAATTTTATATCTTGTTCACACACAATTGACATTCCTCTACAAAAGAAAAAAAAATTTTAATTTAATTAAAAATTTCAAAAATTGTATATACAATTGATATGCTTAAAATTTACAAAAATAAACTTACTCATTACTTCTTTTCACCTCATAATAAGTATCAACCATATCTCTGGCAGATAATTTACGTAAGAAATTAGCATCATGAGTAATGATGAGTAATTGGAATGATTTTTGAGCACTGCGACGTGTTATAATTCTTTAAAAAAATTATATTATTTATATTTTTATTATAACAAATAATACTGTATTTATTTTTATTTAACATACTCTGATAATGATTCAGCTAAGCTTTGAATATTAGATTCATCTAAATTTGTAGTAGGCTCATCTAGTGCAAGTATACCACAATTTTTACTGAAAGTTTCTGCTAATGCCATTCTTACAATTAAGCATGCCAAAACCTAATATATGTATATATAAAAAAAAAATCAGACAAATATTAAAAATAAAAAATATGTTCACTTATACTTTTTGGCCTGCACTACATCTTCCTCGCATATCCAATTCAACATCATTTTTTATCTGTACGACTCTATAATTAAAGGTTCTTCTCTTAACTAAACAATAAATATACTCAGTTTATAAAACAATTTTAAAAATAATAATTAATATATACATATTATTTAAATATATCATTACGTGTATCTGTTTGTATTGGTTTATCATCAGAAGATGTTCTTATTTGAATATAGTCAATGTCATTGCCAGTATAAATATCTCTCCATAATTTTTTAATAATAGTATTAATACTTTGCATCCTTTCTTTATGAAACCGATTCATTGCCCATTCAAGAGCTTTGTTATACTTCATCAAATCTTTTTCAACACGGCTTAATATTTCTAACTGCACTTTTTCATGTAAATATATGTCTTCAGAATTTTTGAAATGAATAGCTGTCAACTCTTCTGTGATTTGCCTAATGATATTCTCTAGTTCTTGTTTTCTACCAAGAGATTTATTTTTCTAAAAAAATAATACATTAGATCTTTGTTGTCATCGATTATTCAATAGAAAACTGAATAATATTACCTCAACTAATAAACTTTCAGCTTTTTTTCTGTTAACTAATTTTTCACTGATCAAACTGCTTACATCCATAGTTCCAACATCTTCATGAAGTTTGTTTATTTTAGATAAACATTCAATTTCTTCTTTTGATTTTAGTCTTAATTTTTTGTTATTCTCTAAGTCTATTTTTTTAACCTAAAAAGAATAATTTTTAGTAAATTAATATAAATATATTTTAGATTCTGAACGGAGTGAAGAATGTATTGATTTTACAATGATGTGTGTTTTTTTTTTTTTTTTTTATTTTTTTTTTTTGTGTCTGACGACAACATTTGGAGCAGTAAAAATGCTTCGATTTTGGACTTCAGCCCCTCTTTGAAAAGGAAATCGGATCTAGTTGGTACTTTGGGGGGTCAAAAGTTAAAAATTTTCAATATTTTTTAAATGAGTCGGGAAAAACCCTAAAAAAATGACAGAAAAACGGGAATTTTTACGCAAAACTAGTTTTCGACAAAATCGAATTTTTTATTTTGCTATAACTCAAAAACTAATAGATGTAAATACTTGAAATTTTCACCAAATGTTTATATTAGCGTTTTCCATACACAGTTAAATTTTCAAAGAATTTAGACTTTTTTTGAGTTATTTATAGACAATTGAAATTTTTAATTTTTTTTAGTATTTTTTTTTAAAATAACGATAAAAATTTTTTGGCCGGCCAGAAAATCTTGAAAATTTAATGCAATGTTTCTTATAAGTTGTTCTTAAAGTGATAAAAAAAAATCCGAAATCGTTAGTCACAATTTTTTTTTATAAGTGCTTAAAGTTCGAATTTATACGAAATATGTCAAAATTGCGAAAATTTGCGAGTAATTTTGTGGTTGAAAAATCGTAAAATTTTTTTCTTTTATAACTAAGTTTTGAAAATTTGTTGCAAGGTTCTCCATAAATTTTTCTTCAATTATCTGTAAAAAAAACTCGACCGGATTCAGACAAAAATTTTTTATGAGTGTTTGAAATTTAAATTTGTACAAAACCGCGTTAAATAACGGTTTAGCCTCAAACGATTTTTGATATTTGTTGTAATTCAAACTGTATAAGTCGTAAATACTTGAAAATTTTACCAGATATTTATATTGGCATTTTCTTTACGTGATTTGATTTTCAAAATATTTTGACTTTTTTTGAGCTATTTATAGACAATTGAAATTTTCAATTTTTTTTTATTTTTTATTTATAAATGTTGATAAAAAAAATTTAGCTGGGACAAATTTCTTGAAAATTTAATTGAAGGGTCCACATAACTTGTTCTAACTCTCATTCAAAAATTATAAAAATACATAGGCACAATTTTTTTTTATTAGCATTTGAAGTTCAAATATTGACAAATATTCGTCAAAATCATGAATATTTTTCACTATTTGGTAGTTAAAAATTTATAAATATTTTACTATCAAAAGCTAAGAATTGAAAATTTAATACTATGCTGTACATAAGTTAAGCTTAGAATAATTATAAAAAAGTTTGAGGATTATTCAATTTAAAAAATTTTACGAGTGTTTAAAGTTTTAATTTTAATTTGAAATCAAAAATACACGTGTAAAATAACGTTTTACTAATAAATAATTTTCGATTTTTGTTATTTTTAAAAAATTACTTGACTACTTCCTTTTACTTTATCTTGAAAAATTTTTACTTAAATGTTTGAATTTGTTTCAAAATAGAATATATGATATAATTTAAATATAATATATCCTAGACTGACAAATCATCTCCGTTCAGAATCGTTTTTCGTATACAATGATACCTATCATTGCATTCAAATTTAACCTTCCCTAGTCTGAGGTCCATCCCACCCCCTAATGTACAGCAGAGCGATACTCACTTACCCGCTTTTTTTAATTTTAATTATTAAATACTATTTAAAATCAATGATTATATTTAAAATATGATAGAAAATTAATTGGTATTGATATATTATTGAACTGAAAAAAAAGTTTAAAATAATACTGGCAAATATTAATAATGTACAACATTAGAAACGAATAAACAATAAATACATTTATCGATTTAACTATAAGATAATAGTTTAACTTAAGCATATTAGCATGATAGAAATTAAATTTGCAGCATAACCAATATCATCAAATATAATGATGTAATAATAAACACATACATTAAATTATATTATGTGTTATATTCAATATTATTTCAAATACATTGGTCATTAATGCAGAAAAAAAATTATAATTTTTTAGGAAATAACTATGCAAAATGTGTATGAAAAACAATGAAATATGCATATTTTCCTTAAAATTAATAAAATATGCATTTTCAATTTTTTAACTCGCCATTGTATAGCTTAAATTTCTAATTTAGTCTTCTATAAATCAAGAGCATACAACAATATGCAACTCCTACAACTTTAAAAGTTTAAAGCCCTAATTATACATATTGAATTGTCGTCAAAATATGGGTAATAACTTGTTTAATATGGTAAATAATTTTCAGTATTTTTTATTTATGTTTAAAGGCATTTGATACCATGATTTTCTGTTTTTGTTTAACACACGCGCGACATAGGATTTTAGATGGATCTTTTGCCAATTATAGCAATTGATATAATGAAGCGATAAGAATTCTAAAAACAGATTTGAATTGGTAGTTGAGTCTACTTGAAATCAACTTTTCCAGATTTTTGACTTTTTGATTTTAACTTCTTCAAAAATTGAAATACTGCAATTTTTAATTACTCTTTTTTAACATAATTTTTTTTAGGAATTTGGAAGAAAATATCAAAGCTGTGAGAAAGTCGTTTCTAAATAGACTTGACGAAAAATTCAAATCTGTTTTCAGAATTCTTATCGCTTCATTAGATCAATTGCTATGATTGGCAAAAGATCCGTCTAAAATACTATGTCGTGTGTGCATTAGACAAAAACAGAAAATCACGGTATCGAATCCCCTTAATGAAAATATTAAAAATAAAGATTACCTCTTGATTGGCATTATATTCATTTATGGAATCAATTTGTTTTTGTAAAATTTTCTGTTCTTCAATATAATTCATTTTTTCTTTAGTGAGATCATCCAATAATTTATTTGTTTCCTTAATGCGCAGAGTCCATTCTTTTTTTTCATAATTATCAATTGAAGACTGCAAATTATTTATTTCTTGAATTTTTTTTTCAAGAATGATTATCTGAAAATGTTTAAATTATTATAATGAGAAAGTTTGATAATCTATGATAAGGGACACAATTACTTCTCTTCTATTATTTTCAATTTGTCTGCTTTGTTGTTTTTTAGTTTGCTCAAAAGTATTTATACATGTATTCAACTTTTCTTGTATTGGTTCTATTGTTTCTCTGGCATTGTCCAATTCTAAACTTAATGTTGCTTCAAGATTCTGTAAATCTTTCAATTTATCTATTACACTCTTTTCATCTTGCATTTTACTTTTTATATTTAATTCATCACTAGTAATTTTATTTTGTTGTGTTTGTAATTTATGTAAAGTTTCAGTATATTCATTTAATGCATGCTGTTTTTTTTCCAAAACATTGCAAATTTCATTTATAGTATTTTTTAAAGCATTCTTTTCAGATATTGTTTCTTGAAGATTTCTAATGGAACCAGATTCACTCATTTTTGTTGTTAAACGCTGCTCTTCTTTTAAATATCGTTTAATATCATTATCAAAACTATCAATCATTACTACATCAGATTGAATATTCTTTGCATTTGTTTCATTAGTTTCTAGTTTTCCATTTTCATCTGATAATTTAGTAAGTTCATCACGACATTTTTTCAAGTTATTACTAATAATTTCAAGTTCATTTCTAAGAAAAAAAATTTAATTTTAAAATGTGTAAATATAATATAAAGAATATTAAATTAAATAGATTTACTGAAGTTTAGGTATTTCTGTTTGTTTCAAAACTGATATTCGAGTATAAGTAGGTCTTAATTGTTGAAGTTTTGATTGCTTTTCTAAATGTATTTCTAATTGTGTAGTTGTCATTTCTAATTCACTTGGAATTTTATGTACTCTCATATTTAACTGTAATGATAAGTTAATATTAATAAGTAAGTACACTTTAGACATCAGTCTTAAAAAGAGTTATAATTTTAAAACTAACATCATTAATCAGTTCGGTAACTTCATCAACAGAACTAAAACATCGATGACATAATGGACAATTAGGATCCTGAGCTTCCAAATTTTTTATGTACCGCCTAAAAAGATGACCAGAAGTTGATACAGAACCTTTTTGAGCCTATAAAAATAAAAATAAATATATTTTAAAATGTAACTGTTAAAATTAAAAACCAAATTAAAAATTAGTTATAACAAAACAAACAGATCATAATAATAGACATATAAGCATTTTATTATTTGCCTGGGAGTTATGCAGAGTTAAAATATTTAATGAGAGGAACATTATTAATTTATGAACCAACAAATAAGATAATACTTATTTAATACTGAAAAGTTAGCTTATTAAAATACTTAGTTAAATCATATACATATTATTATATACTACACACGTGAGACTGAGGACCATCCCAAAGTTAAGCCCTTAATACTAGCAAATAAACAATAGAAATTAAAATATTTTATACAAAAACCGCAGAAAACAGATAACATACATATGTATAAAACATATTGGGAATAACTAATAACCAATTTTGTTGACATTAGATAATAACTACAGTCAAAAAAGACTAGACACTTCTCCCAGTAAATGACCGCAGTAAAAGATAAAAACTAATTGTTAATTAATGAATTTAGGTTTTAAATATAGCTTTAAACAATATAATATATTGATTAACAAATAAATTATACTTACTTGCAATTCTTCTACTTTTTCATTGACTTCTTTTAATATTGTTTCATATTCTTGACCTTGGCACATATCACTTAGAGCATTCTCATCATTGGAAAGATCTATTTGTTTTGTACGCAATTTTTCTTTAGTGTGGTTATAATTTGCTTCTAATGTAGTTAACTGTTTTTGTTTTTCTGCTATACTTTTCCGATTGCATTTGATTGTCTCAGACTAAAATTTTAAAATAATTTATTTAGTTATAAATATAATATAATATATAGAATACACTAATATAAAACACTTACTAATTTATCTAAAAATGATGTAAACTCAAATTTGAGTTTTTCCTGTGGAATAAATCCAAGTAAATCTTTTAACACACTGTTAACTTTGTTTTTACTAAACAATAACAAAATATATTTATAATTAATTTAATCTTTTAATCATTAAATACTTCTACTTACAGTATTTTGAGTTTATTCTCTATTCCAGTCTTATTCAATAGAACAGTATCAAGCTCTGCTTGTACAACACTTAATAGCTGCAATTTTTGTACTTCTTTTTCTATAATTTCTAATTGTGTATTTTGTCTAAAAATATTAAAATAGATAAATAAAAATTATGGTTACTTTAATAAGAATATTAAATAATATAAAACATATTTACTCATATTTTTCTGCTTTTTTTTTATTTATTTCTGTTTTAACATCATCAATATTGAAAGATTCCTTGAGCATATTTAATTTTGTTTCAATGTCAAGTTTTGATTCTTGTAAAGCTGATAACTTTTCAGCTGAATGTCTTACCTTAATATTAAACATTAATCATCAAGATAATATTATTTAAAATTTACAAAACAAATATAATTACTTGTTCAATATTTTTTTTATACTTTTGAATTTCAGAAGTATTTTCCAAAATTTGTTTTTCTTTGATTTTAATTTCTTGATCTAGTTTTGCTTTTTCTACTCTCATTGAATCAATATTTGATTGCAATTTACTTTCAATTTCTCTGTGTTCTTTTTGTGTAGATTCTAATTTATCATTCATAGAAATTAGGCTATTTGAAAGATTACTAATCACTTGTGAACGATTGAATTCTGTTAAGTCTGGCACTATACATACATGCATTTTAGTAAAAAATTAATTTCAAACTACAAAATAACTCAATATTCACCATTAATCTGCATTGCATTGCCTAATTCAATTATTTTTACATTTTGTTTTTGTACATTATTTTGGTTTTGTTTTTCTTCACTTTGATATCTTCCTAAATTTACTTGTTCTTTGCTTATATTTTCTTGAATTTTATTTTCATTGGTAATTGCATCATTTTTTAAACAAATAAGATTATTTTTTTCTTTTTCTTTTTGACTGTACAAAAATAACATAAATAATTAGAGGTAATATCTTCAATGTAATACTTGTAAATAATATAATACTAATTTAAGAATACCTGTGTTATAATTAGTAAATAATATTGAAGTATTGTAATTAAAACAAAATATTAAAAATTAATAAATAAAATATAATGACATTCTATATATTTATTTAATACATATTTTATCTTAACTACACCTATTATAGTTTCATTATTTTAATATTTAATTTAAAATATTTTTTTTAAGTTACATATAAGCCCAAGATTATTTTATCACTTCTTATCCAATAAATAAATATTTTAATTAACTTACAGCAAATTTTTATTAAAATTTTCTAATGCTTCATCAAGATCTGAGTCATTTCCTTTAAACTCTAGCTTGATCAATAATTTCAATTCCTTCTTAGCTAATTGAATAGAGTTCAAAGTTCCTTCAGCAGTTAATAATTTATTTTTTAAAGAAGAAAAATGTTCTTCTTTATACAAAATTTCTCTATATATCTCATCTAATGGCTCTATTTCTTTTTCTATATTGTTCATTTTTTGTTGCAATTCATCTAAACAACATTTTTTATTTTCAAGTGTAGCCCTTTTGTTACGTGCTTCTTCTCGATATGTCCAATAATGTTGTATATTATTATTGGTTGCCCTTTTATCTAAAAACATTTAATTATAAATATTAAATAGTAAAATAGAAATACTAGCATAATTTTGAAGTATAAACCAACAATCATACAGATTATTCAATAATTAACTACATGAATACAGAAGAGAAGTACAAATTGTGAAAACTATTTATGATAGCTACTAGATTAGTAGCATGGGCGGATATCTGCCCATGATTAGTAGTATCTTTTATGTATTATATGTAAAACAAACGGTAATAAAATACCTTAGTAAAAATGTGGCATACTTAAAGGTAACATAACAATGAATTCAAATATCAGTCTTATTTACCTGGCTAAAGGGTGCCTTAAATATTTATTTAATGTTAGGGAGAGGGACCATAACTAAAATGTGCACTTCATTATTTTATGAGTATCACATAGACATACAAATTCTTTTTAAACTAATAAAATAGAGTATGGTTAACTTAACACATTATGCATACCACTCAAATATGTTCTTATATTTCTATGCACACAACTACATAATTGATAAATAATAAGTACAGTAAAACCTTAATAAGACGGAATCGCTTGGGATCATGAAATTTTTCTGTGTTAACAAGGTTTCTGTTTTACTGAAGTACCGTCTTATCGAGGTTTTACTGTGTATTTACAACTTATTATTTTAATCAGGCACGTATCCAGGAGGGGGAGGGTTCAAATCTCAAATTGCACCTATGAGTAAACCTAATTTTTTACATACTGATTTTCATATCGAATATTTTTATCTTATCTATTTGTCTAAAATTATCAAATTATTGTCATTTGACAATCTACAGAATACGAACTAACAACTGTAATTCGAAATGTATTCGGCAATAGTCAATGTATTATAAAAACATATTCATTTTATACAACATTGATTGTATTGGTTACTTTACAATGCCTAAGTGCCCAAGTTCAATTTAATTTGTGCTTTTTAGTTGCATATTTTATATCTCACCTCCAGCAATACCCTTTATTTCTGATTGAATTTGTTTAATGCATTTGTCATATTTTCCAACATCAAATATAGAATCAAATTTTTCTTTTACTTTCTTATCTTCATCTAAAGGCCTGTGAAAAAATGTTTAGTTTTTAATTGTTAATGCATTAACTGTACAATTTTTAAACATACCAACTAGAGTCCTCTTGATGACAAAAAACAACATCTTTTAAAATAGATTTTGAAACACCTAAATAAGTACACATGACATCATCAAGATCTGCACATTTGTGTGAAGTACTCTGACCCTAAATTTGTATGTAACACAAATAATCAATAGTAAAAATATATAGAGAATACAAACATCTTTATATTTATTTTTAATTTAAAAGCAATAATTATTGACCATTTTTCAAAAAAAAAAAAAACCATCAATGTTTGTTTAATTTGGGAAATTAGATGATATTTTCAGGTATATAAACATAGGTTCTCCCTAATCACTTCAAGAATAATTTATATTTATATATATTGTTCAATTTTATAATAATGAAAAAAGCATGCTTTATAAAAAATAAAAATTCTCCCCTTCCAAAAAAATATATTATTATTTTTTATATTTTTTAATATTTCTTATTAACTAATATAAAACATGCATTGTTTTTATTTTATTTATTTATTTACTCACTTTTCTAGAAATTGTTTGATCGAGCGATTTTGTAGTGACAGTTGTTAATTTTTGAGTTGATTCCAAAGTCTTAGAAACTACCACACGAGTATCTTTAGTATCATGAAATGATAGTTTTACATTACCTTTAACCTAAAACACACACAAATACAATGGTTTTGTTTTTTAAATAATCTTTTTAAATTTTTGTAAAAAATAAAAATGAAACTTAAAAAATATATATGGTAATTACAGTATGATGATCTGATAGTTTAGGATCCCAAACAAAACCACCTTGTTTTGTATTTCTTGGTAGATCTGAACATGTGATATATTTTAGACACTCAATTATAGTAGTTTTTCCACAACCATTTTGCCCTAAGATCAAAGTCAAGGGTCTTTGGAATTTTAAAGTTTGTTTTTCATCGGGATGATAACTTCTAATACCTTGAATTGATATTGATTCTAATGTAGACATTTTCTAAAATAAAAAAATTTTCATTTTTATTATAAATTGAATATGGTTTTTTTTTTCAATATTTTTTATCAACATAAATAAAAATATTCCAAAATCACATATAATAAAATGTATTTTTTATAACTTGTTATGAAATTAAAATATTAAAATATAAAATATATGGAAATAATATTCTAATTTTATTTGATTATGAAAGTTAATCAACAATCAAATGTTTAAAATAATAAAACTAAAAAATTGTTCAATTCTAAATGAATTGTATATTTATAAGTGATATGTTACAATTTTTTAGATAATGACTATAAAAAATAAAAACATGATCTGAGGCTATAGACAGATAGTTTAGATTTGAATGAATTCAAAATTGTATATCAGTAGTTCATTATACATGGAAATTAAAAAATGTACTTAATGTTTATTGTTTGAGCAGTTTTTAATATTTCTCGTAAGTTTTATTTTTTTAAGCTTAATCTTATACATAAATAATCATAAATTAAAATCATAATTTTTAAACTAAATATAAATAAATCTCATGCTGTGTAACCTAACACTATGTACAGTAAACTCATTTGAAATGGAAAACATTGAGAGTAATTTAGAAAAAATTAATTTTAATACATACTGAAAATTACAGAATATAAAATACTCAGTTTGTCACGCCTATTATATGTTGATAGCTCAATATAATATTTTAGTGGTAAGGTATTTAAGTTAATGGATAAACAATTTTTAAAAATTGTTTGGGTTGGTATAATTTAGTTCAGTTCCACTGTAATAAATTATGATTCAGTTTTAATATCAAAGTTAGCATAATGTTCCAAAACCACATGAAATTGAGAGACTAACTTTGAATTTACAATATTATCCATAATCAACTGAAACTGTAATATTTTTATGTTTAAACCTATAATTGTAAAAATTGAAATACCTATGCTTAATATGATTTAATATAACCACATCTGTGATTTTGTGTAGGTACCTATACCTAATTATAATTTCAAAAATCATTGTCCAACCTTAAGTCCAAGGCTGGACAAAACCCAGGAGCTCCAAGCTATGGCAATATTATCTCCACTATGAGTCCTGCACACGCTTATAGAGCTATAGTTAATAAAACCACTTTACATTTAAGTGATTGGATAGATAAAAAAATGTATGTATAATAATGTAAAACATACATTAACATTTTATAAAAATGTGTATCTAAGAAAATATCGAACTCAAAAAAATTAATGGTTCTCATTTATAACTTATACAAAACCATTAAAATAATTTATTGATGGAAAATATTGTATAAGTTATTTAAATTAGGTGGCTGGTAGAATTAAAATTGAACAAGACTAAATATAGATCAATAACAAACAAAATTAAACATAATTTCAAAAGTTACAAATCTCATATATTAATTATGTTATATACTCACTACATAACAGTTTTCCAGAGAAAAAGATACAAATCTAGCATCTGCAATGAATTAGATTACAATGCAAAATTAGAGAACGGAGAACAGAAGTAATCCACTAGACACTAGTCAGCTAGTAATCACTAATCAATTATCAAAGCCTACTCAGTTGTAATTGTAGT
This sequence comes from Schizaphis graminum, assembly GCA_020882235.1. Taxonomy (NCBI): domain Eukaryota; kingdom Metazoa; phylum Arthropoda; class Insecta; order Hemiptera; family Aphididae; genus Schizaphis; species Schizaphis graminum. The sequence continues at coordinate 56,660,354 of CM037032.1, forward strand.
GTATATAACTGTATTGTCACTCACTATAATATATAATACATATATTATTACATATAATACATTACTCAAACGATTCAACATTCAAATTTCAGTTGCTTTGAAGTCTGAAATCATGTCTGTGAAGATAATGCCGGCATGGCTATATAGGTTATTCAGTATCTATACCATGGTTGTTAAGACTGTCCAAGATACAGATTTCTATATAGGCTCTATGATTGGTTTATACATTTGGAGCGAAAATTTAAATTATTACAGACTTGTTATTTATTTAATAATATATTAAGAACATTGGTCAGATTTCCAACCCATCACTTGCTTCAAGACATAAACAACGACCTAGAGTTAAGTTATGGGCAATAAATTAAATATACCAATAAAAAAAAAATAATAATAATCCTTAGTTGCAAATCCACCTTAACTAGTCAAATTGCTTGATATAGTATACCTATAGGCATAAAGCCGTCCTACCGAGTAAAGTAAAGTAAAATTTATTTAATATGGTATAGAAATAAAAGAATTTTCAATTGTAATACTCGTGTCTCATAAATCATAATATACTAATATGATAACATACAGTTTGATATTATTACATTTTCACGGAGTGCCGCCACGCTGGGCGACTTCCCCCTCCTGCTAATCAATCATCATTACATTTACTTATTGTATAACATGTAAATACAGATTGTAAATATTATGTTTTGATCAATATAAAAAAAAACTACATTTCATAGCAATGGCATAATTAATTATAAAGGAGGTCTGTTGAGATGAGGAGGACAGATCCTTCCCAGAGCCTTATTTTACTAATATTTTTTTAAAAATAGTTCCTCACAGGAAGTTAATACTTAAACCAAAAAATCAAAAAAAAAAAATATAAGTATAATATTGATTCATTCATACTTCATATACGTATATTTTGTAAAAATATGTAAGTATGTAAATCACTATTGGAAAATTTTAATTTTGACCCCCCTAAAGTACCAACTAGATTCAATTCCCTATTCAAAGAGGGGCTGAAGTCAAAAATCGGAGCATTATTACTGCTTCAAATGTTGGAGTCAGACACAAAAAAAAAAACACACATCCAGTGGCTGATTTTTTACAATTTTTTTTAATATCAATATTCTCGTTAAGTATAAATTACGATCTAGTTTATGTAAAAAGTAAAGCAATAAGAAAATAGTTAGATTTTAACATGCACTTATTTAAAAATATTTATATAAAATTAAATTAATTAATTTTATGAAATTATAATGTTTCAAACATAAACTAGATCGTAATTACTAATTTACCTAACGACAATATTGATATTTAAAAAATTGTAAAAAATCAGCCACTGGACTTAAAAATTGTTTTTACCATCTAAATTTTTTTTTAAATTAGATTTACAAAATGGCTATTTTGAATATTTTTAAATTTTTTTTTAATCAATTTTTAAGTTTTTTATTTTCTGTATTAAAAAATAAAAAATTTATACTAAAATATAGCGCAACTGCGCAAGTGCTTATATAAAATATGACTTATATTTAAAAGAAATTTTATAAAAATATTAATAATTAGAACAATAGTTATTTCATTGTTTCATTTGTCAGACTTTCGTGAGACACTGTATGTTACAGCCTTGAGCCTACAGGCTAAGTCGAAATCAACCAATCGGGTAAAGCTCAAGAATATATTTTTATGATAGTACTATATTATAATATAATAGTACACGAATATAATAGACGTATATAATAGTATGCTACAGTTTTCCCCAATTAAGGTTGATCACAACTATATGTTTGAAGCATTCCTCACGGTAATTCATAGTTTTATATTATATAATAATTATGTATAATTATGATACCTTTTGGTTTCTTTGACGTTTAGCTCCGGGAAAAACACCTTCATACTTCATAGTACTTTTGTTATGTGGCCTTAGCAGTTCTTGAATTGGGGGTGGACGTGGGGGGACGGAGTCCGCTTTCTTTTTTATTTTTATTTTAGGTACCCTTCTATTTATTTGAAATGGAACTTACGGAACGCTGAAAACGCAACATTTGATGTAGTGAATTTGTAAATCATCAATTTTTTCTGATGCAAAATATACCTATAACCTATAGCCATAATATTTGTAATTTGTATCTTTGTATCGACTATGAAAAAAAAAATTGGTTAATAATAACGGGTAATTAATATAAATATAACCAATCATTAGGTTGCGGAGACCACACCTAGAACTTTTCTCTATGCGACCGCTTTGATCCTAGATATTGTGAACGTGACTATTTTTCACTTTTATTATAATAATATATAAAAGAAGAAATGTCAAATCTTTGAGTGTTTTACCGACAAATTTTACAATTCACTTTGTAATAGGCAATAGCGATTGGCCACAGTTCAGTCAATTGCTCAGTTTTTATAGGAAATCAATTCAAAAATTACAATTTTACAAATACTAAAAAAAAAAATTAACGTTTTCGTAATGTGTACAATGTTTCGAACAAATTCGTATGTCATTCAACTGCGTCGCAGCCACCGAATAATCGGATCAAAATCGAATCGCACGCGTTGTCAGATCATTACAGTGGCACACGAGACGGGCAGCTCAAACGAGAGCGATACACCCGTAACGCGGAACTCTGACGAGTCACTGGAACTGTGCCATATGCTCGCTAGATCCGACGTACGCGCGACTTGTCATTTCTGCGGAATGTAAGCCACCGTAGCTCTGCGCATAATATGTCGACAATGACGATAAAGCACAGGGAAACGGGGTTTTACGAGTATACGTTCTGTTTGGGAAACATACTTGAACACTTACGAATAACGTATTCTTACGAATGACTTTATCAAAAAATATAGATACTAGATGCCTTCCCTAATCGCGCAAGTCTGCCCCGGGTGCAGGGCCTGATTAACCAATAGGCTGAGTAGGCTACAGCCTAGGGCGCCAATCGTCCAATGTTAAATTGGGGGCACCACAAAATAATTTTTTAATTATACTAGGGCGCCAAATGAACCCTAGCCTACTGGCGATCAACTGCTTAATCAGGTACTGCCCGGGTGGGTTTTGCTACGAAAGAGGACAAACAGTGAATCATAGAAAACAAATATAATATAATATGCAGTGAATGTGAATGCTGGACGTTTCGCCGGGCCTTTTATACCCGGTGTTCTGTGACACATAACAAGAAACCGTAGAAACCCCAATAGTGCAATTGCCGATAAACGCACACTTTAAATAAAAGTTATTATAAGAATAAAATAATAATAATAATAATAATAATAATAATAAAAATAGTAATAATAATAATAATAAGATAAAGAATAAGAATAATAAAAATGATTATAATAAAAAGGAAAAGAAGAATCTAGAACATGATAAGTTTTTTGTAGGTGTATTGATGAGTTATAATAACATGTTATATATGTCTTTATAAATCGTAATTTAAATTATAATCTTATCTAACTTTCTGTATACATATAAATATATAATTATAATTTCTCATATAATTTAGACGTGTATTATTATTTAAGCTTTTCTTATTATGTAACACCTTTTAAAAAAATAAAAATGTATCTTATCCCAATGGCCATGTAGCCGAGGGTTATTCTTTTTTTTAATAATAAAAAAAAAAATTATAATGTCATTGGATGTTGTGTAATAAATAAATAAGTGTTTCTTTATTTTAAAATATTTTTATACAATAAATTTAATGATTTTAAGGATTATGGATGGCTGAAGGTGATGTGGGAGGCTTTGCTCCGCACAGTAATGTGATATTGAATTTTGTGTGGAACGCTCGTTTGTCCAACATCCGCAGAGTCTAGGACTGTTGCAGGGCGTGGTATTATGGTGGCCGTCAGTGAACGGGTTGGTGGTCGGGTACTCGGGTTGTCGGCGGTGCTCGAGGTGCGCTGGTCGACTGTCCACCGTGCAGTCTTGGGCTGCAGAAACTGCTGGGCTTTGTAAAGTTTCTCCTAACCGCTTTTATCACTGGGTCACAGCTTGTGTCCCTTTTGAAGACTGCTGTGTGGTCTTCCAGGCTACGCATGTAGGCGGCCCACATTCCGGGTCCCGGCGTAGTTGCAGGGTCACTGTCAGCTGCCGTCGTCGCCGGCTATGACACCTCCGTACTTGCAGTCCAGATCGGCGATCAGCTGCTGGCTCTGGTCCAATAGTTCCGAGGCTTGCTGACCATTATGGTCGGTCGCTTCTTTGGTTAGGTTTTGTGCGCTAATGTCGCACGTTTATTATTTATTATTATTATATTTTTTCGAGTTTACTTGGAGAACCGTAATATGTTTATTAAAAAGTTAACATAAACTAAATGTTTGAAATTCAAAAACTTTGGGTTAGGTTAAGTGAAAGCGTGAACATTGTCGTTTAATCATCAAAAATGACTGAACGACAATTCAAAATCGTATTTTATTTATAAATTTATAACATTATTGTGTTGAACCATGCTGCTTATAATTTAGTTACGAAATTTTGTAGCGAGATTCAAAAATATATAATATATATTGAGGTTTGATAAATAATTAATTAAATTTTATTTTAATTAATTTGTCAATATTTCTTGTATTTTTATTTCAATAAATTAAATATAATACTGTATTACTGTGCGGTTATGAGACTATTTTTCTATTTGTATTTTATTTAGTTCATATTTTGAAGTCTATACCTATCTATTTTTTATTTTACCTACTTAATTTTATGTATTGCACACAAAGTATTAAATAATATTAATGCATATGGTTTAATGGTTATGATAAATAGGGTACACTTAGTTATAATTTTAGGTGAAGAATATCAGCATCCGACAAAATACAATGTAGACAGATTTTACATAGTGCCCTGCCGTGTGGCGAAGACAAGTTTCGGAACCCGTTCAAGATCTTCAGTTCGTATATATTATTTTATTTATTATTATAGTTTTACTGTATTATTTGTGTATAGATACCTACACTTACGATGTATTTTAGAAAAATTTAATAAAAATATAGTGAATATGAACTGAAAGTGAAAATCTTGAACGGGTCTCTTAAATTTCATTCACCGCACGACGAGGCACTGTAAAATCCATCTACACTGTTTTTTGTCAGATTCATTACCTGAAACTATAATCAATAGTTTTCCTATATAGTATATATCATACATCATAACTATTTTCATAAATATTGTACAATCGGTTTTATATGATACACTGAAATACTGAATTCATAAATAAAAAATGTAAAAGTTATATATTTATTATCAGTGTAATAATGTATGTCAAATCAAAATGTTCATGCTATTTGAATGTTTTTAATATATCCAAACGTAGAAACATGAATTAAATTTTAAATAATGGAACCAATCACATGAATTTGTAGATCGTTCATTACTACTTCACATTTCTGCTCACGTGAGACTGTGGATCAATATAAAATACCTATATAAACAGGGTGTCCCGTGAGGATTTACCCATTGAAATATTCCTGAAATAATGGCGATATCATAATTTTGGTTTTTTAATACGAACTACAAATATTTCATGGTTTAATTTATTTTTATGTTTTGGTAAAAATGTCAAAAAATATGTTTTTTTATTTAATTATTTTCAAAAAAATTGAAGATAGCCATTTTGTAGAGTTTATTTTTCTGAAAATATTGACGTTTCAACATTTTAATTTCATTTATCTCCTGATTTTTAATATTTTTTTCTAGTTTCGAAAAAAAACTGTGAATTATTTAATATGATTATGGTATTTGTATCAAACATGTGGCACACGTGTTCATATGAAGTGCAAACTTTTTCTGTGTTAATGGATTTAAACTTTTGTGTAGTGATATTTATAATAATAAATAATAATAATAATGCATATATTTACAGTAATACTTTTTATATTGTAACATAATTTAATTAATAATTAATGATCACAGAGCTGATTTTTGACTCAAGTATATAGCGGTGCTTAAATAAATAATAATATTTTAATACAAAATACACCTTGTGAATAAAAAAAAAAATGTGCAATGAAATATTATAAAAGTTATAAATACTACAATTATTCAATAATAATGAATGCATTGTAATCATTAGTATAAATATAATAATATAAATAATAAATTAATAAATATCATGTAATAAACAAATTTGAAAAATAATTGTGTTGTTTTGTGTCTATTATAGGTATCTTTGATTTTAACATTCAAAATAAAACAACACACATTCTTAAAAATCTTAAAATAGAAATAGTATAAAATAAACAGTAGGTAATTCGATTAGATATTACAGCCTTTTGGATATAGGATTTTTATCCTTTTGTTAAATATGTGCATTTCCCGCTAATCTATTACTTTCATTAAAAAATCTTACAAAATAAATTAACAATAGATACTTTGATAGCCAAATACTATTTAAACATTGGAAGAAGTTATAAACTAAAATAAAAACATACATTAAAATGAAACATATTGGCAAAACTAAAACATTATCACAGTCATATTTTTTAGTATATTTTTTTAATCATTGGTAACGAATGCTTATATCCACATTATAATCATATATATTTTTTAAAGAAACTTACAATTACTTTTTTCTTATTAATTAAACCCTCTGTATAATCCTTTAATATTTAAGGTTTAAATTAATATTCACTATTCATCAATGGTATAGAAAAATCAATCATATTTGGTAGAACAATAACTTTCTGTTAACATAAAATACACACATAAATATAAATTTATATTCTAAAATGTATTAACAATATACTTACTTCAAATTCTTTAATTAAAATATTATGTAAAGCTTTAGTAAGAACATCCATGAGTGGAACATTTGTATCATTTACTTTTGGCTTAGCTTCAAAGTTTATCTGCGGACTTCCTTTGAAAGAAACCCTAAGTAAATGAAAAAAAGGAAATGTATAATTTATTAACTAAGCTATCAAATATTAAAATTAAATAAAGGTATTAGTAATAAGTAATTAATATTAAAGTTATATTCATAATTAATGATATATAAGAAATGTTTTTGTAGTGATGGATTACAGAGGCCGAAATTTGCGGCTCTCTAAGTCCATACACGAAAATAATTATTTTATTATCAAAAAAAATATATACTATATATGTATATTATTATACATTATATTTTTTTTGCTTTTAATATGAAATATCTGCACAGGCCATCATAATCAACTAAAATTAAGTGTGTACAATACATATACAAAATCCATATTTTTATTTTAATATGAACTACTAGAGAATTATTATATAATAAATTATTTATAACAATATTATTTTATGTATAAATTTAATTAATTTAAATCAAAAATCAATTATATAAAAGCAAATACTATAATATTGAGAACATTTTTAATGGATCTTTAAAAATTGGGAAATTATATATATTGTAATTTTTGGCTCCGCTGTCTCAAAAGATCGCTGACCCCTGGTATATCTTAATCTATAATATTTAATATAATACCCATTAATCACTATTATAATATGCAATTACTGAGTGCTAATAGTTAAAAAGATAAAGTTAATACTTTAATTATTTGTTGTATACTAATAGCAAAATATTTCAGTCAATAGTAGAATTTAAATAATTGTAATTTTATTAAAAATCTACAAATTAACAAGGTAAGAATAATATTGAAAGTAGGTTATAAATATAATAATCAAATAAATAACCCTTGCTATTAGCAAGTAAAATTTAACTATTATAGTTTTGACAATTTTACTACTATTTAAAATTGTATTTAATTAATAATTTACCAAATACGATCGGTGGGCGGTGGAGGCAAATTAATTATAAGTGTCCCGACTATTTGTTTCACATCAATAACAAGAGTAAGTTCTTTCTTAGCAACATTTTCAAAAACTTTTCTAACAAATTTCAGTTCAAGAAAACCAGAAGAGCAATTTTCCATAAATCTTGTGATACGACTTCCTTGTGGTGGAGGTGGATCATTTAAGGACTGCTGTTCAAATAATCTTTCTGCAAAATTAACATCCTCTCGTGTATGGCCTTCATCATTTGATGTCTCACCACTATCTTCTTGATTAGAATCATACACAGCACTTCTTCTAAAATTTTTTTTCAAATTATATAACAAATAAAATGTACCAATTAACTATACAAATAGTTAATACTAAAATAATTAAAGTAAAAATGATACTATCCAATTAAAATAGTTACTAGTAATTATAATACCTAAAAAATAATAAAATATGACACTTCATTATCCTAATTTATTTTTTTATCATTCTTACATAACAATAGGTAGATAATTATATAAATTTTTAGAAACAGAATCCATACAAACAAAGCTAACGGATTATGCTAATTAATTTCTGATGAATTAAAAAAGAAAAATGAGATGTTGAATAGACGAATAGTAATCGTTTAATAAGTAGAAAGAATTTTAAATATTAGAAGTGAGAATAATATGATTAACTCATGAAATACATTTCATTGTATCTACTTTAAAAATATATATTATTGTTAAATCTATTTTTTTGGAACTATGCTGTATAGTTGTTTTTAATATAGACACAAGAAGTTCAAGAGTATGCAAGATGTAACATACTCATAAGATCAAAATAATAGGATACTACTTTCTTTTTTATGGTAAATGGAGATTTAAATTTACCTATATTCTGTAGCTATCAGATGTTTAGTTTTAATAATTAGAAATTTCTATAATAAACTAAAACGTTAAAAATAATAAAAAAAGTAATTAATTAAAATTTCTTTATACACTTCTTCTTTTTGTTGTCGAGTTTCTTCTTTTTTTAATTTCATAAGGTTAAGTTTAGTATCAACTGATGCTTGAAATGATCCATTATAAGAAATGTCAACTTCAAACCATATTCCTCGATGATCTATCCAAGGTTTTGATACACTGCGTATAGAAGGAATCTCACCCTTTCCAAAACATAAGCTCCGAATTACAAGCATATCCATTACTTTTGGTAACTATATGTAAAAAAAAAAACACCAAGTTATATAAAAAAAAATATTAGTTTGCAGTGATTATTATTTTTAAATGAGTTTAATTTACCCTTATAGCATTTAACTTTCTTTGAAATTTGTCAGCAATCATTTCAAGTATTTTAGGATTTTGTAAGTAATCAAAGCATATACGACCCAAAAGCATATTTAACCATAAATACTGTTGATCATCAGAAATTTCATTAATTTGAGCAGCAATTAAATTCTAAAAACATTTATGTATTTTAAAATATGTAAACAAGGTTAGGATAAAAGAAATAAAATTAATTAACATAAAAATACAGTAAATCCCATAACGGTATGGCAGAAAAATGATAACTAAGGCCAACAATTATATGCCCTAAAAATCTATAAAATATGTATGCAGTTATACCTTAAAAATTACTAAAATATGCTCTAAAAAAAAATTTTATTGTAAAAATGATTAAATGATTTTTTTTTTTTATATATTATACTATAATGCAATTATTTGTTGAGTCTTTTGTTGTTGGTCGCTGAATCTTTGAATACCACATGAGTGCTTAGACGTTTTAAGATGTAAAACTGTAAATTGTTTTTCACATGTTATCTTTGCCTTGCATATTTTACAAAACAATATATTCCCATCCGAATAAAATATATTTTCTCCAAATTCAGAGATGTAACTATTGAAACGACTAGTGTTAGAAGTTTTCACTTTAGGCATTTTCAAACGATTGATTTAATAACGCACTGCACAAGTATAAAGAACAACTGACGACTGCGATAGGTACGATAAAATAAAATATTATATTTATATCTAGGTGATTTTGTTACCAATCAACGGACATATAATTGTTGACCTTAATGATTAGCGATTAAGATTAGATTACCTCTTTTTATAAATGAGTTGAAATACCCATAATGGTATATGAGTGAAATAAATTAATATTTTGTGATTCACGAGTTTTTAAGATCTTAAATATGGTGCAAAAATATACTAAATGCTAAAATATGCAAAATAAAATTTTGTATACAGCATCGTTAGGTTATGAAACAAATTTTGGTATAAACTAGCTATTTTTTTGACCAACCAATAAAAATATGCAAATGTTGGCTCTAATGATAACACTAAAATAAAATAAATTATAACTAATACTAATTACAGTATGCTCTACATTTTTTTCTAACCAATCTTTGTTTCAATTAATTTACTGTATTTATGAAAATAGAGTGTTTTAGTGAGTTAAACCCCCTTAAATTTTGAACATAGTTTTTACCATAAATTATCATTGTCCATTGATTACAAGTACTGGTATTATTTTGTAAATATAATAACATATATATATATTATATTATACAATAACAATAATATTTTAATACCTCTTTTTTTTTTTGATCAGTCAATATTGGATGATTAGATAATTCGTAAACATTAAATAGATAACCAAGATAAGCTTTGATAAATTTGTTGTGTTCTTCTACATTTTGCTTTTTCTTATTGGTCAATTCATCAGCAGCTACCACATCAAATGCAGAAGAAAGATTTAATCGGTGAAACCATAATTCTTTTTCTGGGTCATTTCTAGCAAATAAATATATTTTATCGGAATCAGTTTTCCATTCACTATCTACTTCATTTTCTTCTTCAAAGTCATTTGATTTATCAGCATTTTTTGATGCACATGGCGCTGGTTCATTGATTTTACGGTCATTTTTGGAGTCAGTTTGGATAACCTATAATTAATTTATTAATTAATATTTATTCGATTTATTCATCAGTAATACATTTTAAATCATACAATTAATTTTTGATAAATCATCATATTCAGATATATTTAAAAATTAGTTTTTGTTAAAAATAAGTTTAGTTTAACTTGTAAATAGACAAAATTAATTTTTATACAATAAAAAAAATTTTTTTGCCCTTACATCAGTCTTTAATTTTTTCTTTTCAGTTTGTTTATTTTCAGAATAATTAGCTTCATTTTTAAAGTCATAATCATCTTTCATATCTGATATGCCACATTCCAACATTTCCTCGTAATATGACTCTACAATGAATATAATACAAAGAACAAAATAAAAAAAGTATGCGAGTATTGTTATATTGTACGTTAGGTGTCAATATTGGGATACTATAATGGATCATGAATATATTAAATTTGAATTCAATGATCTATCATTGTATCTGAAAGACGATTCTGAGTGGAGATGATCTGTCAGTCTATAATACAAGCTATATTTCACAATATATTTTTTTGATAAACATAGCTATTCATTTAAATTAGAATTTAAAGTATCTACAAGTTACATCAAGAACAGAAAATCAAGACAAAAACAAATTTGTAAAAATATTACCATTTATCCTCAGTTTTTTTTTCCTGTTATAAAAAAGTTTTGAGAATTATTTACTTTTGACCTGCTTACGTTTTAACTGGATCCTTTTAACTACTAGAATTCTCCACTTTCATTATTTAAAATCAAATCAAAGTATTTTTACTGCTCCAAAAGGTGATAAGTGAGAGAAAAAACGCACATTATTCTAAAATTAATACATTCATCGCTCCATTCAGAATCTAATATTCTCTTATTTTGTTTTTTTACTCAAGAAATACTTTACTTCAGAAACACCACAGTAGTTTAGTATTATTTATTATTTAGTTATAACTCTATAATCATCATGTATATTATATAATTTTTTGTTAAATTTTACTATAATATTGTATTAATGTATTAAAAATTATTATTAATGATCAAAATATATTACGAGCTTGTAATGACGGTGTGACATAATCTTTACACATCCACTCATCTGGTCCTTGAATAAATTTTCTAAATTTTAATGAGCGTCTAACACCAATTAATGAATCAGAGTTTAATTCTATACAAATAGGGTATTTTTTACTCCACTTTCTAAAAAAAAAAAATACAATTATTTTCCAAAATATCTAATATATAAATATTACATACCTTTTATTTACTAAATTTTGAGGTAATAAAGTAATTTTACATTTTGACAACTTGTACATGCACTCCTTAACAAACAATAATTTAGGTTTGGTTTCATTGTATAAAGACCTTTTAGGAACTTTATAATATGGATAAGACATAATAAGTATTGATCCTTTTAATCTAACATATACAGAAATTGTAAGTGAAAGTCGATAAGTTTCTGGGCGATAATCATAGAGAAATTGGTTCATCCATCCCTAGTTATAATAGTAAACAATTTATTTTTAGTAAATTTTTAAAACTTCAATCACAAATTTAAGTAAATAAGTTTCAAATTTTTTTCATAATTACTTTAAACAACATCAAGCGTGGATCAAGATCATATAAACCTTTCAATGATCGTATAATAGTAGCTTCATTATCAGGAATATAATCTAAATTAGGTAGGAACTGATTTTTTCTAAAATCTTCAGTTGTAAACATTTCTAAGACATGTCTAAACTTAAATGCAATAAGACTACCAAGCATAAAAGTATTCTGAAAAATAAAAATAGCAAAGTATGTAAAATATTTTTGAGAGTTCTGAAAATAATGGTTTAGTCAGATGACGGCATACATAAAAAAACATTTTTTTTTTATAAAAAATTAATAATTTGTATACTGTTTATAGGCAAATTTTAATTTATATTTTTATGAAAAATGTCTTCAGCATTAATTCCCTATAAAATAATAACATAACAAATTAAATATTGTATCTACAAATACACAATCTTATATTCTTATTTATGTATATTTCTGACTATATCATTGTTTTTGGACAGAAATTATATAAAAACTATAAAGTGGATTTGGTTAACATTTGATTTGTTTCTTTGTAATTATTTATTTCACTGTACTTACTATATATATTGGAATAAATTTGTAGCTAACATAACATCCGGTTATACCGAACAAAATAAATATAATATATTTCATTTTATCTTTCGGTTTTAGACGTTCATTTTCTGAGCAATCATATTTAATTACTTCTGCTGTATTTGATTTTAGCTCTAAGTCTTCTAAAGCATCTTTTGCTGTCTCTACATTATCTACTGGTGTGTTTTTTTCTGTCATCTTTGTGTATCTGCGGCGAATACCAAACAAATGTCTATCAATAACATTATAATGAATTTGTTCTTCTTCTTCTGCTTCATCAATTTCATTAGATATCAGAGAAACAGAATCATCATCTTGACCAGAGTCATCAGTTTTCCTAACAACAAATAATATTATATATGTTTTAAATATAAAATAAAAATGTCATTACTTTGACGCCATGCTTAAATCACCACCACTATCGCTCCTCCACAATCCTTCTTTAATATCTGATAGAAAACTGTCAAGGCGCTTAATAGTTGTATCACAAGGTGAATATTCAGCATCTAAGCTAGTTGATCTTTTTAATCCAAATAAACCTAAATATTGAGAATTTCCAAAGGATTGTTCAGGTGTTTTTAATTGTTCATCAGTTGACCCTAATATAAATAAACAATAGTCAAAATACATAGTTTATATTATACTGAATAGACAAAAAATAACCATTTTTAAAAAGTATATTAAAATTTGTTTAAATAATTTTGTTTACTATATCACTATGCAAGTTTAAATACCTGTTGATTGTATTTTTGTGGGAGTAGTACACAATCCCTCTACCTCTTCATCTTCAGCATTAAATCGTACCGAAAACGACATTTTCTCTAAGTTGAAAAATCACATAAATTATTTTGAAAAACTAAAAAATTAAATGAAGCTTTAATATAATATGTGTAGCTAAAATAAAGTAATATTATTTAGTGTACACTTAATATGTCACACACACATTATACATGTGCATAAAATATCAATGTATTTAAAAAATTAAAACAATACAATTGTATGACCTTCTACAATGGAATTATGGATAATCGTTGTTACGCCAAAACAAACAATAGGTACTTACCCTTTCCCACAGTTCTTCGAGTTTTTGACAACTCCATGAAATACAACGAATGCGTTACTACATAAGGAACTTCAATACATGGCTTTATCAACTCAAATGTTTGATTAAGTCATCGTGAAAATTATAAAAATCATTAAATATTATAATTAATTTTAATTTATAAAAATACAGATACTAAAAAAAGTTTCAAATCACTTATAAAAATGTATTTTATCAATTTATCATCATAGATCAATATTAATATCCATAAACGTTGTTTTTTTATCACTGATATCATTCTTATCAGTTAAGACATCAAATGACTTTCAAGTCATAGATAATATAGGTATTAACATATCATTTTTAGTATTTTTACTGATTTTTGATTTATTTGAAGTATTTTTTTTATGTCCTATTGAGATATAAAATCCAAACTAGTGATGACTAATATTAAAGAAATAGCTTATGATTTTCTATTATTTCAAGCCAATATTTTTATCACTGTTGTCACTAATATTGATCATTTTGTTAGTCATTTTGATTTATAACTTAGTCACATAGAGTTCATTTTTACCTCATACAACTGTCGTAGAAATATAGAATAATGAGTGACGATCATTGCAAATATTTGATTAAAAACTTAAAACTGTTGAACGTGGAACCTGGAGAAGTGATAAAGATTATCCCATAAAATTTATACAAACGATGTTTGTTTTAGCTTATGGCTTAAGTAATAAATTATATGACAATTTAATTAGATAATTTAGATATTTTACATTAATTGTATAATTATAGAATAATAAATATAGTTTGATAACACATTTTACTTTTTTTCATTATATAATGTATATAGTACCAGGCGCGGATCCAGGAATATTTTTTTGGGCGGGCCCGTAAATTTAACCACATAAGATAATGCAGTAAAATTAAGATTTAATAAAGAATAATTTTCATTTAGTTATAAATATAATAGGTAATAGTTAAAAAAAAAATATTGAAATACAGTTACATGGAAAAATTTAACCTTCTTAACTTATTACTATCAAATTCATTTAAAATTTCGTCTGGATTTTGTATCAACTCTTCACTTTTTTCTCGTTCAATCGATAGCAGAGCTAGGTTGTGTAAACTTTTTCCGGTCATGGTCAATCTATTATACGTTTTAATTCTCCTCATTGTAGAAAAACTCCTTTCAGCTGTAGCACTTGAAATTGAAATAACTTAAGTTCATCTGTACACTTCTTCTAACTGTAAGAATGATGCTTCCATGCTTTTAATTGATAAGTAGGCTTCTATAGAATTTGAATCTGCAGCAAACATTTTTCTCCTAAATCACATTGTGCTCTCAACTAAATGGTTATGCCTTAATAAATAGCTAAAAAAACAAAATAAAACTTACCTATTTGATGTATATGCTCAGTATATCAACAATTCGTGTATGACTTTCCAACAAATTTTAATATTTAAATTATTTAATTAAAATGTGGATTCAGGTAGGTATCGCGTATTGGAAGTTCACAGCCGACAGAATAATAATATTACAAATATACACGTGTGACGTGTGTCAATTAAAAATTGGTGGTCGGGTGATGCCCAGTTTTATGTGCACTTATTATATTTTATCGGAGTTCCATCAGTATTCGGATGACGACGATCGATATTTAGATAAAGTCAGGTTAATCACACGGGTCACGGACAATTTCATGTTATTAATAATAACTTATTATAAATGGTACCTAGATATAATGTTGTTTTGTTATACTCCCCATACCCGATTAATACATATATAATATATTTGATAAAATCAATTTTAAAACATATAGTCAAACTTCAAAATAACAACTTAAATGCCAATATTCAAAATTAAAATTATTGTTCTTGAAAATTTTGGGTGGGCCCGGGCCCACCCGGCCCACCCTCTGAATCCGCGCCTGTATAGTACCAGTGGTGAATCAATTTTTTTCTGTATAGCGGTACATTCCTCCATTGAATAATCATTGATTTTATTTATCTAGTTTCCACCATTATATTTTCATCTCCTAATTTCTCGCATACCTATCCCAACCAACATACATTCTATAAATTATCCGCTTTTGTTTCATGTTTTAAAATGTTAAGTATTTTATAAAATAATGTAGGTTTTAATTTCGAATAGGTATAACTTTAATTTTTGTATGTATTTACTAACATCATGAATGGTTATTGAATGGTCAACATGTCAACTACAAAAAAGTTAATGTTAATGTAGTAATTTTTTAAATAAGGTTTTAGTAATAGACAAATTTCTTTTTCATAAAATTTTTATTTAATTACAGCGGTATCTCAATAACTTGAACCTCTATAAGTCGAATTTTCGATAACTCGATTTTTTTCCAATTATCGAGGTTCCAATGCATTTTTATTATTATTATTTACCTACCTACTTTTATCTTTTGACTTTTAAAAACTAAAAAGTCATTACTAATGAGTCATTAGGTATTTAGTAGTAGAATACTAGGTGATCAGGTAGATATTCAAATTACCTTAAGTTATTTTTAGAAAAAATATTTATGTTTCAAATTGACCAAATTAATAACCTTATTAGTGACATCCTACAGGGATAGATCCATTCCAAGTGAAGAAGGCAGTGATTAATAATTATTTTATAAAAGAATTGTAATGAAAGGCTTTATTATTTTTTTTTTTTTTTTATTAAATAAAAGTGTATTAAAAGGCTTAAAAAATAATATAACACACCATCAGGTTAATTATACCAAATAATAATAATTTTTTTTTAACAAGTTAACATTTTAATATTTATTCTAATTAATAATTATTCACAAGAACTTGAAACTTTTACGTACATTATTATATTTTATATAAGTACACAATGGCATTTTAAAATATTTAAATTAATTTCAAGGTAGGTATTTTACTATTGTTTATTGCCTATTATTCATACCATATTACTATATTACTATTTACTTATTAGTAAAATAAATTACGTAGGTACTGTATTATAAATAGCAACATAAATATACGATAAAATGAACCTAGTTATGTATAGACGCTGACTGAACGTCTCCGCTTAGTATCTTAATTCTTAGTTATGATGTAATGTCTCAATGATAGTGATAAATTTAAATTTAAGTCATCGCAGTGACTTATTCAATAACGAGGTATGCTCCAACCACACAGAGCAACTACCTTTTTTCATTTTTTTTTATTACTAAGTACCTTTAAATTTTTTTTAATTTGTTAGAAAAAAAGCTTGAAAATTCAATAGGTTGACCTATACCAAATATATTATAAAATAATCTTATAGCAATTAAAAATAATTTATTAACATTGTATTTATTTATTTGATACAAGATTAAGTTAATTTATTTGAAATTGAGAAAAAGTACAGTGTTAGGTCAAAAATTGTTTTTTATTTTTATTTTTTTTTAAGCGATATTGATGTTAATATTTTGATGACTTTGCAGGATACACAAACATATAATAACAATTTATTCTCGTTTCTCAATTAATTTATTTTGTTATAATTCAAATTTCAAAATATATTGATCATAGAAACTTGAAACAGTCTTTTTATTACCTACTTATTTCTGTAATGAATTTAATGTCGTAGTCTTGTATAATAATCGTTGGTCACACAGTCACACTGATTTGGTACATTTAAAAGCGAGGTAGTGAACTGTAGTCTTAAATTAATATTTTACAACAAGACTTGGATACCTATAGTTGAATTTTACGTTCTTAGTTCTTATAGAGTACAGCCAATATAGGCATTACAGCATACGCGTTATAGTAATTTTATCGAGTGTTAATTTATTTATCTAAATAAATCTTTAAATTATATAAATGAGGTATAAGATATTACATAATAGTGACAAGTTAATGTGGCTTATGTAAAGATAAAATATTTAGTCTTAAATTTTGAATTATTAAAGTAGTTTTGGATTATAATTAAAGTTTTGAAGTAATTTTTTTTAATGTTACAAATCGTCATTCCTAAAAAAAATGTTACGACCACAATTTTACAAAGAATGTTGTACTGATATTATCTAATATTTTCGGTAAACATTCCATTGTTCAATTCAACGACAAATCGAAAATGTCCCTTCGATGTACAATAGTTTTTCCTAATATATATATTATATATGAGTTTATATATGAGTTTATAGCGATTTATTATATCTGTGTACGTATCTTATGTATGTGGTCTCTTATATAACGCGAAATAAGTGTCAAAAGTTTAGTAGCTCATAAAGCAGAAAAACGAGATTTTTTACAAAATTAATCTTTTAGATAGGTACTTTACATGTCAATTGTCGAACTTAACCCAGAGATAATTTTCCTCACTGTTGATATACTGCAGCCATCAATATATCAATATTATTTATCAAGTGGATGTAGGTACCTACTTTTAGTTGTACGGCGTACACTATTTAACGTGCAACGCAGTAATATATAACTGTCTAAATGACAGAAATAGGGCAAGCATTAAGCGAACTGACGTTTATAATGAAGGGTCTTTTATATAATCATAGGTACTTATAGCCTATAGGTCTCGTATCAATTTTAACGTTGCCTCATTTAGTCATTTGTCTCATCATAGTTGTTACTTGTTATTGATTTGTATAGAAAGAATACGAATCAAATATTATAAGAATTTAGAATTTAGATAATAGATGTTATATTATGTTATTAACAATAACAAAATATGCGGGAAAAATATGAAGACATACTCATACTAGGTATATAACATGATCTTTTTATAAATTTAAATCTAATTTTTGTGGGAAAAATAATTCACATATAGGTACGTAATGCAATTTGTTAAATTTAATTTTGAAAAACAGGAGTACGAAGTACAGACGTCTAGTTGTTAGACGTCACAAAATCCATTTATCGGGTAAATCTTGTCCCAGGATTGTTTTTTATCATCTCGACTGTAAAGGCTCTATTTTTTTATATACACAATATTTTCTGTTGCTTTTTATAGGCTTAAAATCTGTTTTTAAGTCTATCTTGTATTGTTATAAACTGTATTCCTTAATTTATAATTAGCACAATTAGATTTTTCGTAGAAATTAATTTATCTTGACGATATTTTGATTAGTGGAAATATTATATTATATAGTAAAATATAGACGTAAATTATGACGATAACTTGAATAGTTGATTATTATTAAGTCTGGGATTTTGATATATGATGTCAATTTTTTTTCTTGATGTTCTAACACGTAGGTTCATAAACAAAATATGTGTTTCAGGTGGTACTTATTATTTTAATGTAGTTTTTATTTTGCATTTTTAACAAATTAAACTTTAAATGATGATTTTAACAGCAAGTTATATAGAATAAATAAATTAAAATAATTTTTAACGCATTTTCATAATGTATTTTTTTTTAAATTTTTAATTCATTTTTGAATTTTTTTAAGAGCGTTTCTTATAATAATTTAGAGCATTAAAATCCCAGCCTAATTATTATATACGTGCATGTCTCATGTCTGCATGTTCAATCGGAGAAAAATGAAAAATTATTTTTAACAATTATTTAGTATACAAAAACAAAAATTAGTGCAACTCATTTAAAAATATGCATGCATTTGTTTTAAGAGTAAATGATAGATTTCCAAGTATAGGATCATCAATATTGAATATGTGTCTGTTTTCTAACCCTAATTGTATCTCTTTGCCGAAAATACATTTTTTTTTTTGCTATTTATACAACGCTAATACTTAGCGCGTAATTGACACTCATTTGCACGACCTATACTGAAATCCTAAATTACATATTCACCTACAAAATAAAAATATACATTGGACAGAGGGAGTAATAATCATCAATATTGAATATGTGTCTGTTTTCTAACCCTAATTGTATCTCTTTGCCGAAAATACATTTTTTTTTTTGCTATTTATACAACGCTAATACTTAGCGCGTAATTGACACTCATTTGCACGACCTATACTGAAATCCTAAATTACATATTCACCTACAAAATAAAAATATACATTGGACAGAGGGAGTAATAATCAAATAATACTAATTATTATTTAAAAAAAAAAATTACAAAAGATTATTTTAGAAATATACATGGAAATCCTTCATTTTTAAAATAATTTTAAAATTCTGGCCTGAACTTTCTGAACACTCATTCTTCGTTGGAGACATAAACGATTAAGAGGACGCCATGTGTTATCTCTGTCTTATTACTCTTATTAACATACATCATAACAAATTTGCGTTCAGCAGAAAACATTTTGTCTTATTAGCTTTAATATTAGAGTAAATTTACCTATTATAAAATGTAAAGGTAAGAATATTATCTAAAATATTACATATGATTTTATTGATAATATTATCAATTTAAAGTGAGTTATGAACATTTTAAAGTAGTAATATTTTACATAGCTCACTTTAAAATTATATAATATTAATAAAAGAATATATAATTTTTTAGATAATTTTCTTAGCTTTTAATTTTATTATAGGTAAATTTACTCTAATATTAAAGCTAACATCACAAAATGTGTTTTGCTGAACGTAAATTTATTATAATATACGTTAGTAAGACAGATATTACATGCGGGTATATGGTGTCTCATTAATACAGAAAGACTAATATTAGCTTACGATGATACATTGATGCACTATATTGACATTTTACAGAATTAACATTTTTATTTTAGAAAACTTTCACATAATACTAACTTTTTTCAAATAATTGATGTCGAATTTGCATGTAATATATTATTTAGAAATGTATTTAGTTATGTATGTTATTTTTAAGACGTACCTATATTATTTTTATTGTTTGTTGATTCATACATTTATTTTTTATATATGACATTATAATTTTATAGCAATTAATAAGACTTACGTTTTTGAAAAAGTAAGATATTTTTTTTATGTTTGTGTATAACACTATATCATACTATTTACTAAAAAATGTATTAATTTACCTATATAATATTATAATATACCTACCTACATTTAATGTTCCTTTGATTATTATTCTTAATTATAGTAATATAGTTCACAGTGAAAACTCCGAAAACATTTTCCTTGGGCGTCGTAATTATATTTTATTCTCAGAGGTAGACGTATAAACTTATATGATATGCCGGATTTTTGTTGGCAGTTTTGTCTAACTGTATAACGCGTGTACAACAAAACTATGTAAATAATTTCGTTTCGAATACGCTACAATATAATGACTATATAGGTATAGTAGTTTTGAGTGAGCGCTTAAGATAATCCGCAAACTCTTCGCTTCTAATATATATAGGTATATTATATAGGTTAATAAACTTACTTCATTTCTATATCACAAACGTTTTTTTGTGCAAACTAGTTTTTATTATATATTATTCTGGTTTGCTGTGTATTCACATACTTACACGTCGTTAGATAATGTTTTATTCGAGAATAATTGTATTATAATTCTTATACCATACGTTTTGCAAGACTATCAGTATCAGAATAATTATCATATTTGATTATATTATATTGAATTTATTATGTTCATCAACTTATTGCAGTCGATTTTTGCGGAAAAAGTTTAAGCCTCGGGTGACCCATCAAAGTCAATCAGTACTTTTTTCTAGAATATTTATCAAATTTCAAAATTTTTTATAGAATATAATTGCGTTCTGATAATGACAATATAACTCAAATTTTACAATATTGAATTTACAAATCATTTTGACTGTATTTGAACCTAAACAGAATTTTGAAATTTGTTTTTTGTCATCATAAAATTTGCAATTTTAAAATAAAACATCTTAATATTATTCATAAAGTTCATTGTTTTACTATGATGTTGAAGTGAACTTTTATTGTCTTTTAATAATAAAAAATAAATTGATGTATGAATTATATGGTTAATGTCGTTACGTGTATAACCTAACCTAACAAATCATGTGTATTTAAGATGAATACAATTTATGTGGCTGTCGAGAATTCGGTCGATATAGTGCTATGACACAAGCACATTTTTTTTACACTTTATGTAATAAATAAACTAATAGACAAATTATTAAATGCATATTGTATAATAAATGCAAATAGCTATATACTAAAGTTCAGCATAATAGTCTCAATGCAGTATTTTAAAATATTATATGTAAATTGTGATAGCATACCTATAGAGTTTAGGTACTTGTAAAGTAAATACAATTAAATAAATATTATTATTTAAATCCAAGTATATACTATATAGTATATATACATTATATTTAAAAAACTTTTAGAATAAAGTATTTAAAATATATTTAAAATACTTATTTTTATTTTTTGCATAGGGGGCGACAGTGGATCTTGACAATTTAAAAAGTACTGTAGTCATGCACTGAAGCAGATAAAATAAACTGGTTTGATACTTTATTAAAACTTATGGTGTCTAATAGATACTTGGACTGTGAATCAATACATTTTTTCCATTACAGTAGGTATATGTTGAATCTAAATCTATTGTAACCATACAATGAAATTGTCGACGTAAATTCAATATACCTGTCGGGGGTAATGTTCTTTTACAGGATTTAATTTTATAATAGAATCTTGGAAATATATGATACATTAAAGTATTTTAAACTATTTTAAAAACTTGAGTGTATTTGTACTTAAAATGTATTAAAAAATACATTTATAATCAGGTAATTAATTAAATATTTTTTCATTTAAGTATTTTAAATGGGTAGGTATTTATTATTTAAATACTTTTATAAAGTATTTGCATAGAACTACAGTTGTATAGTTTTCTCCTATGCGTTGATGTGTAGGTATATTTAATATATAAAAATATACTTAATATTATCATATAAATTAAATTATTATAAGTTAATAGGTATATAATATTCAGAATAATGATATGGATGCATATAACAAGTTTGTACTCATTTTATTTTTTAATATCTATGTAAATATAATGTTCTCGTGTATTGTCATTTTCGTGAGCCAATAAGCGATCTATTTTGGTATTAATAACAATACATCTCATACTTTTATATATACCTATGTTCTCTTTGTATAGTTATTATGCATCCCACGTTATAACATAAAATTACTGAGAAACAAAGGTTTGCACACAACAAAATGCTATTATGTTACCTTGACAGTTTCACGAGTCGTTTGTGCACATTCTCATCTTACATATTTTGTTAACTTGGGTACCTACCTATGACCTTTTCCTTTGTGTAAACGATTATCTAAACTCTAAAGCACACACTCTAATATACACATAAATATATGTTTATAGAGTACCTACCACCTACTTATCAACTATATATTATTATCTATGATGTAGATAGTATAGGTACTAGGTACACAACGAAATTACATTTTTAAAGTTCTTACAGCCAACATTATATTATTATAAGTTCTAAATTAGAATTATAAAGGGTAGTTGTACAAAATAAATGTATATGTTACATACAAAGTCCGGAATTGTACATTTCGCAATTTGTACAGTGATTTTTGTACACATTGCGAATTGTACAATGTTGCTGTACAAAGTAACTAGATTGTACAAGTTAAATTATTCAATTCGCGATGTGTACAATAATCACTGTACAAATTGCGAAATGTACAATTATTGTACAAATCACAAGATTTAAAAACATATTATAAAAATTACAGCTTTTCGTATAAAAAAAATATTATTATAAATCTACATATTACTGTACATTGTACTCATCGTGATATAAAATAAAATACGTGAATCTATAGTAACTGTTGTGTTTTAAAAGTATTTTCTTAATAAATATTACATAATAGTGTACCATACAAAAATAGATATACCTGGTCTTTACATATTAGTATACTACAATTATTGTACAAATCACAAAATTTAAAAACATATTATTATAAAAATTACAGCTTTTCGTATAAAAAAAAATTGTTATAAAACTACATATTAATAAAATCAATTATAATTACGTACAATTTATCATTATTTATTTTTACAACCAAGTGAGTTGTGGCCACATATTTTTTAATTCATCAATTATACAATTAACGAACTCGCGGCCGTTGTCTGACTGAAGAATTGAAGGTGCTCCAAAAGTACAAAATATATCAATTAAGTTATATGTTACTTCAGCTGCAGTTTTTGTTTTAAGCGCACGCAACGTAACAAATTTTGATAAATGGTCCTGGTAATTTAATATAAATTTGTACCCACCGTCATGGCATGACTGCATATCGATTAAATCGACCTGTCCACGTGCATTGACTTCATTAAATATCATAGGTTTTACAACTACTCCTCTTTTTTTTGAAACTCTTTTTTTTAAACACGTTACACAATTGTTTAAATATAATTGGATAACAGGACTTGATATATTAACGTAACCATTTTTTAAATTATAAATCATTTTATGAAGTCCACCATGCCCTGTTTCTTTATGTGACTTCTCAAGTACATCATATATTTCATAATTATGTAAATAGTATTTAACTTCATTATTTTTTGATCTATGTAATGGAAAAATCAATTTATTAATTTCACCTACTTTAATAATATTGTAGCGATTCAAACGTCTGTAGTCTAATGAAGTCTTATTTTTTCGATTTTTAGCTTCAAGTACTTCATTTATTATTTTTTTATAATTTTCTTCATTAGCTATGGCCATTGAATTAACACTTAAATTAATATTTTTAATTTTTTCATCAAACAAATTTTTAAAATTAATATTATTTTCAACTTCACTAATTTTGCCCAATTGTATAATACTATAATCGCAAACAATATTGCAGCAGTTCCGCGTACAATGCACTAGTCCGTACTAAAATCTGTTTAAATTAAATTTCTGAACAACAGTATCGTAAAGTCGTTTAGATAAACTTTATCATTTTTATTGTAATAAACCTTTACTAATATATTAGATCCCACATAACGTGGGAAACACGACTCATAACTTATAAGACTATAAGAGATAATATTATATATATCTTACTATAGATTCACGTATTTTATTTTATATCACGATGAGTACAATGTACAGTAATATGTAGATTTATAATAATATTTTTTTTATACGAAAAGCTGTAATTTTTATAATATGTTTTTAAATCTTGTGATTTGTACAATAATTGTACATTTCGCAATTTGTACAGTGATTATTGTACACATCGCGAATTGAATAATTTAACTTGTACAATCTAGTTATTTTGTACAGCAACATTGTACAATTCGCAATGTGTACAAAAATCACTGTACAAATTGCGAAATGTACAATTCCGGACTTTGTATGTAACATATACATTCATTTCAGATACCTATATATTGGATAATACAAAACCTTTGTCCATTTGTTCCTTAATTACATTAGTATTTGTTTAAATCTACTTACTTTATATATACATCGGATGTTTGAATGTTTCACAAATCACTACAATACAAATTGTGCTCCGTTGAGTAATGTTTTCTACTTTGTGAAGCGTATTATGTCGATCTGGCTAATTTTATCAAACAATTCGCAATTTTTTAATGTAGGTTCGACGTATGTAAACAATTGATAGTTGATACACATAAATTGTAAATATTATATTCATTTATAAGTTAATAATAGTAGGTACTCGTCACAACAAATATGGTTATATAAATTATATAATTTTATGTAATTTATAGGGGCTGTATAATAATTAATATACACATTTGGTAGAAAGACAAATTAATATTAATATCGATTTTATTGATTATATAGTAGTCAAACACATTTATGATTAATCTGCGCTGAAAAAACCACAACTAACTATGTATAATGTTTACATAAAATTTATAAATTTAAAATATAATTAACTAATAAAATTTCAAAAATTAAAACAACGTGGTTGATAGAAACATTCATAATAATCGTTTACATCGTCCAGGAATATAATAATTTTTATGTTTAAAACTAACTACAATTATATTTAGCTCATGGCCAAAACAATTTAATAATTAATATACTCTATTTAAATAGAAATTATTAAAATTATAGACTTAATTATACAACAAAAAAAAGGAGGAAGACATTTACAATATTTTATGGTAGGAATCGTCTACTGATCTAATTCATAAGATGAAAAAAAAATATAATTAAAAAAAAAAATTATCTATACGCATAAGTATAATATATTCTTAATACGTTTCTAACTACAAATTACAATAATGTATAAATACATTTTTTATACATTGTATATATTCACTAATAAACATATAATTGTATTTAGTGTTTGTTGGGTCATAAATTAAATCACATTTACAATACGCAAATCTTTGAATAAAAATATAGAAGTACACATATTATGAAAATTGAATAATCGACTGTATGCTATATTATTGTTATGTTACTTAATAATGTGCAGACACAAATATTTCTTTTATTTTATACTAAATGACCAAAATGGTAATTAATACAACAATAATATTGTTATTAATGATTACCATGATTTTTATTAACCATGGATAGTGAAGGTATAGTTAAATAGTTATGGTAACTATTATTTTCTTGTAAAATACACATAGGTACCTATATATATATAGATGCATATTATTATCTAAACTGTAAACTATTAAAATGTTATTTAATACATTGCTAACTTTAAGGGAATGTTTTAGTAGATAGGTAGTAATATTGTTTGCTCTATTGTTTCTAGTAAACGGTGTTGGCTTTGTTTTATATGCTTCAATTTCATTTTACAAGTTATATATTATATACATAAAAAAAAAATTCATCGTACTTTTTTTAATACAGTCGATAATTACGAAATATAGCACATTATTAAATATAGATAATATTAATATTATTAATAATTTATTTTACTACTAGATAATATGAATTCATCACACACCATACAGTAAAGAAACCAAGTCGGTAAATAATACTAAATGTAATAATATGGTTTATAATGGTATTTGGCTTATCACTAGTTATTTTCTTTAAAAAAAACACCAATATATATAATATTATAGCATTACACGAAGACTCTACGTTCCGTTAATTATACAGCCTAACGAATGTTACATTATAATAATAGTACTTATAATATTACGATGCATTTATTTTGTCCGACTTATTTTTTAGGTAAACTTAATTTAATAGGACAAGACGATAATATTATTACAACAATAGTACGCGAAACGTACAGCCCTATGTCTTAACGACGAGAACAAAACCGATCAACTTTGTCGTAGGTATACATTATTTTCATATAAGCTGCGGCATAGTTAATTTAATGTGTGTTATCGGAGTAATAACACTAATAACCATAAACGGGTTGCTAAAAAGTAGGTAAAAGTCGAGACGAATCTAACACTAGTCGTTTAACTTAATATGTACACGTTATAACCTACAGGTATACACGAATATCATAGACCATCGGTGTATATAATATTATTATGTAACGATCGTAATAAAATGTAGTAAGTACAAGTACATATAATATACCGTATATATATATATACACATTTGTGTTGTGCATATATAATATGTAATAATAATCTTCATTAAACGGAAAAAAATTCCACCTACAAATGATCGATATCGTACGAAAAATAATATATTATATTTTAAATTACGAGTATTTATAATAATGTATTTTTTACGCATTGTCTCAGGTGCGTTTTTCTCTTTTTTTTTTTTTCAACGACTCGTGACTCTACCAATAATTATAGCGATAATAATAAAAATAATCACGAAAATATGAATATAACACTAATATTTATTATTATATTACGTTTATGCGAAGACGTGGCAATGCACTTACACGATTATATATAGGTACGACGACGTACGACAATAAAACATATTATGCGCGTTTGCTTATATATGTATAGGAGTAATTGCATAATTACACTCGTGCGGATAACAGGTATTTAGTGCGTCTGCATATTAAACAATATTACATAATATATGCGCAGGTAGGTACTATATAAACAACGTGAATAATAATATTATCGTTCTGTTAAAATATAATATTATATAATAATTGTCCCCTAACGTTTTTCTCGCGTATGTGTCGTGTGTGTGTTGTGTGTGTGCGCGTGTGTGTGTTTAAGAATCAAAAACGGCTAACATCTAACCTTTTTTTTTTTTTATGTAAATATTTTTAATAAACATATTATTATTTTTTTTTTTGTGTTTAGTACATATTTTTTGGTAAACAGCAGCAGCAGCAGCAGCAGTAGAGAGAGAAAGAGAGAAAGAGAGAGAGAGAGAGAGAGAGTGAGTGAGTGTGTAAAACGAGTATACTTCGGTTACCGCGGTTTATGTCCGGTTGGTTATCAGTTTATCACTTATCCGACCGGCATTCTAAGGATGCCCTTGTAGCACACACGCGTGTTGTAATACTCTGATGTTGCTCCTCGTAATATCCGGTACGATGCGCTCAGGGTTGCTGGTGGTCCGCGACCGCCGACGGTTGTGACGGCGACACCGCTGGCACCGGCGGTGGCGACGTGGCCGTCGTGGCCGTCGTATTTTCGGCGGCGGCCACCGGTTGTACGGCGGGCAGCAACAGACACGACTGCTTACATCCCAATATGCGCAGCTTGTTGTCCCGACTGAGACGCGGACTCTGCGCGTGGTGCACGGCGGCCGCGCACTGTCCGTCGCGCGACGGCCGGTGACGGTGCAGATGTTGGCCGCGGCCACCGTCGACGCCCGCGCCGCCCGCAACACCGGCGCCGGTGTCGTCGCCGTCAACGCCGCTGTACTGCTGTAGCATGTCGGTGAACGTCTTGTTCTTGGGCGGGACCGTCCGCCGCAGCGTGGGCGTGCGTATCCTGTCCAGGCTGTCGTCGGGCACGAAACTGGCGTCGTCCAACCACGAACCGGACAGCTGCTGCTGTTGGCTCTGCTCGAACTCGCCCGAGTAGATGACGTTCACCGTTCCGCCGCCGGACGTCTCGTCATCGGCCAGCGACGACGCTCCGAAGTCGCATCCGTTGGCGCCGCACTCGTCCGTCATCCGGCGGTGGCGGTGCTGGTGTTCCGGCCAGAACGACGGTTGCCGGAACTTGCGCGTCCACGGCCACTGGACCGGGTGTTTGCGCACGTACTTGTACAGCGTCAACAACAAGAACCCGAGCACGACGACAAAGCACAGTGGCCCCACCGTCGCGTATATGAAGAAGTCGATGTCCGCGTGCCGGTCACTCACCACGGCCGTCGCCTCCTCCATCGACTGTGGCTTTTGCGATTTCAGTGACATGAATTTCTCCACCTGCAGTAAGCGAAAAAATCAAAAAATCATCGTTATTGTCATCGTAACATATCATGTGAATACGACATAGACATTAATCATCATCATTATGAATGTGATTATAATATATTATGTTTGGTAATTGTGCTCTTTTTAATATGTCAAGCACACGCCCAGACAGATTAAGTATATTATGTCACATATAACAACTAAGCCATATTTATAATTGCATTTGGTCAACAATAAAATTGCTTAGTAAATATATAAAGCACGAGAAGACATCTATAAGTTAGTGCCAGTCATTTGCCTTTAAAAAAAAAGGCGACAATATATCAATCATATGGTACTATACATTTGTAATTTGTGATATTATAGATTTCTCTCATTATAGTCAACAAACACATATGGTTTTGGAAAAAAATAGATAATAATATACAATTTAATCCAAGTTATAACGTTTAGTATAAGTTATAAGGGCTTAATTAAAATTCAAGTTCGATTAGGAATTTTTATTTATTTTTTCAACATGTATCTAAACATTTTAAAATGTTAAGTTGATACTTGGAAAAATCATAATAATGTATATTATTTAGGTCTATCCACCTAAAAGCAAAACTTAATCGGCTTAATACTTTTACACCGTCGCAATATACTTAGAATTTATAATACATAATAGCTGTTGTTCTTTGTATAATGTACCATATATATATATGACGTGTAGGTACTACACCTAAGCATTAACCATTCATTAACGAATTATGTTGAAATTTAAAATAGGTATTGTTGTATAATGGGATTTGTGAAATTTTTAATTCATTATGTTTTTATTTCCAATTGTCTTCTTTTTATTTTTCGTTTTTGTTTAAATAATAAAACCCAAAAAGACCGTTAATTTTTTTTTTGTTTAAAAATGTAAAATGTTTATATTAATTCCGTACATGTTCATAAGATTTAACTTTGAATAGTAAATTAAATTTAAGTACCATATTTCTGGTTCACTATTGTATGTATATAAATTGTATATAGTATAAACCTATAGAGGTAGGGGATAATAGATAACATTATAATCGCTGTATACAAGCATTTTCAAAGATTAAAGTTTCAGGATTAAAAAATGAATATTTGAATTCAAAACATTTTTCTAATGTAGTTATACTGGTAATATTATAGTAATACCTATTGTTTTTAGAAATATTTAAAATGGTTTTAAACATTCTATAAATGTTGGTAAATATTACATTTATTTACTATGGTGTAAAGCTACAATGTGCTTCTAACGAAGTACAATTTGGAATTTGTATTAATATTATTATTCGATTATCAAATTTTGATACACGCCGATTCGAATTAGAGGACCAATTAATCAACTATTATATGATACCAATAATAATATTATAATTCATCTGAATATTTAAAAAATTTAAACGTATTATAATATTTAATTTGAAACAATAATTACATTATAATTTATAAGGTTTTAAATTAATTTATATTTTTAATCTCTATCCACTTTATTTTTTAATATCCGGTAGGGTTGTATTTAGTATAAGAACTTCTGTTCTGCAAATTTAATTATTTACAACATTATAATTTGTCAGTAAGTAGATATAAGAACTTTTTTAAATTAATCTCATATCTTTCTCAGCAAATGCAATTTGCACGATTCTATTTATTCAGACAAATATTCCACGAACGAAAATCGTGTATTTTATGTATGGAATTTTGAACAACATGAATATCCATCCATCTACGATTAGGATATTAATATTAACACGAAAATATTTTTTAATATAAAATTATTTCGGTTGACTCAAAGTAGTTTGTCGTTTAGGAGTTTATATTAATAAAAATTATTATTACCTTCGGCTTACATTATATAAATATTAGAATATTAGATTGAATAACATTATATTTGTTCAAAATACCTATGCTATATTTACGAATTCATATTTTAACGACGTATTAAAATTTGCAACCTTAAGAGTTTAAACGATACAAATGTTTTATAATTTAAACTCTATAAATTCCTGAAACCTTACAGATTGAATACATTATGAATTTTTTATGTGAGTTTAATAGGCTATGTAATGTATTTTGAGTATACGATATAAATATAATAAATATCTAAGTAATTAAAAATATCTCAATTAGGTATTGCAGGCCCATAGAAAATTCAAAAATCAGAATTTGAATAAATTCATCACTGAAAGAAAAAATGGGAATAAGCATGCTGAACGAATCTTTCTATGTATTATTATTAATATTATTGTTGGTGTGGGAAAAACAAGAATTAACGATAATAGAATAAATGATTTTTCCGTGAAGTTTTTGTCGTCTCGTTGCAGCAGTTCTTCTTATTCGATTTCCATCAAGCACACGCTCGGCACGCATTAGCAGCGGCACGATGGCGGTCTTTATATCAATTTTCCGTCTGTCTCTCTCCGTTTCTCATTCACTCTCTCTTTCTCTAACTCACTATGGTCCTCTTGTTTTTGTCAGCAACATCAGTGCCAGTGACATGAAGTATGATCCCGGTATGGCGGGCGCCAGTGACACGACGAAATAATGCGTTTCCACATTAAGGGTGAAGATGGACCGTTTTGTAAAGTAGGTCGCCCGCGTCGGTTGATTTCAAATAACTCTGCGAGAGCATTAATTTGTCGTGCGAGGGACGGACGTGTATATTTTATATATATATAATATATATACACTCATGGTTAATATATATATATATATTATATATATACGTAGAGCACTCGACAAATTCTAGTCTCTTTTAACCATCGTACGAATACTCGTACGTGTACAGTACCTGTCATAGAACGACTGTAGTTGTTATATGTCCATACAATAGTAATAATTCATTTTTGGATGAAATAAGATTATTTGATTTTTTTTTTTATCTGTGTGTCAGTGAAACCAATAGGTTTGACACTTTTAATTAATCCCTAAAAAAAAGAAATGAAAATATTTAATTTGATATAAAATAAATTAAGCATTTCGTTGATCATATTTTTAACAATGTTGGAGAAAATTTTTTTTTTAGAAAAGCAGTTTTAGTTTTTAATATTTTACGTAATTTTTTAAAAACTATACTCGCTGAAGGCATGAAAAATTATGAGTCTATTTTATTGTTATTGTGTTCAAATTTAACTTAATAATGTCTTAATTTATAAAATGATATAATAAGATTTATTTTATTCTCGTGTATCTTACACATTTAATCGAAGAGTTTAAACAAACATTAATTTAGCCAACGTAATATAGTTAAAATAATATTGAATATAATCATATTGAGCTATACCTATTACAATTCATTTATTATTTATAAAGTAATTTATTGTGAAATATTATAGTACATACCTACCTACTATAGTACTATGTAAATATAATTTTAGAATCGTATAAATAATACGTCGTACAATAATTTGTAAAAAAATAGTTATAGTTTGATTTAATGAATTTCTATTATACAAGTAATTCATCTTAAAAATGATTAGATGACCACACATTTTTAGTAAATAAATTATATTAAAGTATTAAACCGTTAATGAGAGATTGTCGATAGAATCATTCTGAAAACAACCTAATAAATTAGTAATTTCAATACTATTTCATCTGAATTTGTACATAGGACAGTTATAATAACACACGGGATCATACTTCTGGTACCAGGTATAACTAATATTTTTAAAAATGTGTGTAAAACGTTAAAAACCAAAACTTAATGTTTTATAAAACAAAATAAAAAAATAAAGTTATTTCATTCCGTCAAAATTGTATCAATTTTAAAAATATTGTTTTTCTATGTGATAAAAATAAGATCTACAATATTGTTACTTTGAAAAATAAGTTCTTATAATAACTTTATGAAAAAAACTAACAGCTGATGGATCTGGTGTAAATTAATCTAATTCTATCGGGAGTACCATTGGTTTAAAAAATACCTAGCTTGGTGCATAATTGAGATATTAGTTTTCTAATAAGGAGCATGGTTTTTATTTATAATGTTGGTGCCAATAATTTAGCAGTCTGATGCATAATATTAAGTAGAAATGTTGTTTTATTGGCTATTTCTAGTTTTATTATCTAGTTATCATTTATCAGTCATTTTTTATATAAATTAAACCAGTATTAGGGAAATCACTCAGTAAGAAATACGGCTGGTTGGCAACGGCGATTGAAAAGGAAGGTGTAAAATCGAGAAAAGAAGATAGTAAAATTGGGGCACGGGCCGTCGTCTAACGGTCACTGTGTAATAAAAACCAACCCCCTTTGATTTTGACATCTTAATAATAATAATAATAATAATAATAAACGATTCAGAATCGTGGTGAGCTTTGATAAATTATTATAGTTGTACTTGATAATGTTATTATAATCTAAATAACCAAGAATTAAAAAATACAATTTAGGAAGGGCGCATTTTCTCGCTCCCTTTGCTCCGGCACTGAACATCTTATAATATATATATACGTATAATATAGCTTATCGTAGCCGTTACGCAATAATTAAAATACACATAAATTATTTATACGTATAGGTATATATTATATATTATAACCTATACATGTATAAATAATACGGTCCCAGTTGATGGGAACATTTATTTAATAGTCAAGATTTTATTTTTTTTAATTAGAAATGCGCGACAAACGAATTACGGAGAGTGTAGTTTTGTTTCTGAACACTCAACCAGCGAAATATTATGGACCTATTATAGAGCGCACTGATAAAATATGAAAATATTTAAATACACTGCTACGGATAAAATATTATAAAATATAGTAGACTGTGTGCAGTAGTGTGTACTCGAAAAGAAAATTCTGTGAACAATATTAATATCAGTGTATAATATGCTTGGGACGCTTTTATGTTTTTTTTTAGTATAGAACTATAATGCGCATTTTAATTTTACGCTGTCTACTCCATAAAACCTCTGTGGGTTAATTATTATTTATACGTTTATGTATATTATATATATATATATAGACTTGTTGACTGCTTTTAATTTCACTCCGGTTTTTTTATTTTTAATAGAGAACGATGATGATAACGCGATGGTAAATAACGTATTTGCATATGGCACATACGTATATAATATTATTAATTTTGTACATAGTTTAATTTTAGGTATGTCGTATTTGTTTGAATATCGTAATTAAACACTAAAAACATTTAATACGTATACGGTCAGTTTTGTTGTTGTTATATAAGGTCTATAGTTTAAATGAAATATTACCATTTTAAATTAGGTTATGGTTATAACAATGTGATATTTTTCTCCTCATAAAAATGAAATATGAATTTAAACTACTTAATTAGGTATCAACATTTATCTACAAGATGTTTGAAATTCTAAAATAATGAAATTTAACGTGTGTTGTTGAAATCGTTGAATGACAATATTTTTGTCTAGAATAGTAGTTTTTATTATTATGATTAAAAATAACTATGTCAGACAGGGCGATGCCGTACACGAATAGTATTGATCAGAAAGTCTACAGCGAGTCGTTTAACCAAACGCACACATAACTTATATATTATTAACCGCGTTTTCGAGTCGACGGCAGACTTTAATTCGGTAAAATAATTAGTTAGCGGTGAAGCGTATTGCTCGACGATTATAGGTACACCGGTACACATGTAAAAAATAAAATCAATACAGTCTCACGATACCGTAGAAATAGTTTTATAATTTCAATCAGTCCTATTTATAATTCGAATGTAATCGTATAACTTGTGCAGGTCACTACCACGTAGGCGCGGTCAAATGTAATGTTTATAATATTCCAACGTATTATTTAATATATATATTTATGTTATATACAGAGTGTCCTGTATAAAAAAGTTAATAAATATATTTTTTTATTTAATTATTTTCAAAAAAATTGAAGATAGCCATTTTGTAGAGTTCGTTTTTTTGAAAATATTGACATTTCAACATTTTAATTTCATTTATACCCTGACTTTTAATATTTTTTCTAGTTTAAAAAATAAAAATTGCATGTGGGCCACATGTTTGATAAAATGATACTTTATAATATTAAAAATCAAGAGATTAATGAAATTAAAATATTGAAACGTCAATATTTTTAGAAAAATGAACTCTGCAAAATGACTATCTTAAATAATTAAATAAAAAAAACATATTTTTCAACTTTTTTACCAAAAAATAAAAATAAATTAAAACATGAAATATTTTTAATTCTTGTCCCCGTGAATCTTATTAAAAAACCAGAATTATATCTCCATTATTTCAGGAGATATCGCAAAAGGTAAATCCTCACGGGACACCCTGTATTACTACACAGCGAGTATTTACTCAACATTTCAATTAAAAAACAATTTTAGCAGTATGCACGCGATTTACTTAAACCTTATATAAATATTGTGAGACGTTAATGGCACTCGGCTGCAGCAATAGTCGACGGTGTAAATAATTTTATGCGATCGCTGTTAACTTTTTTAATTGCGACGGCAAAATCATTATTATTATATAATAACATTGAATTCAAACGTGTAGTAGTATTTCAAGTGAAGCTGATAATAAAAATAATAATGAGTATGAATACCTCTCAGCTATAGAGTAAATCACACAATCAACACAATCAATTCATGTTGGGCACATTTGGTGTAGTCACACGGGAAATTTGTCTAATGGGCGTAGGTACCTTACCATAAAACCAATCATTATGCTGGTAAATTATTGCCGCGTTGACTCGTATAGGCCCATTTCACAAACCATACTAATGATAAGCAATAGCAGTTTCTATTTTGTCTTTTAATTGATATGATTTCTAAAACTACACACATTATTGGTGGTAAAAACAAAGGCGGAATGTATAGATTTACTGAATTCTGCATAGATTGTATCAGTGAAAAATAGTGTTACCTAATTATTTTTAATATATTAGTTATCAACGACGACAAAATAAATCAAGACAAATAATTAATAATTAATAAAGTCCAAAATACTATTTTGCTTACATTAAAACATCTGTATTATATTTAATGGAAAGCACTTTAGATATTTTTTTTAATTCCATAGACGTTTCTGTACGAGCATAAAATTGTATTCCGAATGAATAATATATCACTGACCACTGTTACAAAAAGTATTTTTAGTATAGAGTTAACATTAACGATCTTTATAATCATTTATGAATACTTGTATTATTCATGGTAGCGCAACGACCGACAGAAAAATAACATAATTAATTATTTTATTTTGAATTTTATTAGGACAAAACCGAATCGAACGTGTTAGAAGAAGATGATAGCAAATCAAATATACTATATTTAATGTCATTAAAAACAACTATTTTTTATCGCTATATTTTTTTTAACTGTTTAACTTCATTTTAGTGACAATATGCATTTTTTTGTATCAAAAAACTCCAAAAAATATTCTGCTTTGGGATAAGGAATATAAACATATGTTCTCATTCAAAAGAATTGAAACTTATAACAATCAAAATTTTGTATTTTATTTCCAAACACTTTGATTTATTATTATAACTTAAAATTACGCAAAAGAACTATTTTTAAAAACATTAGTGTTTTCTGAAATAATGAATGTCTTACGTTACACGGATCACACCGTATAATAATTATAATTTTACGATACAGTGTTCAATAATACTTAATGAACATTTTATTTTGTTTCACTTTATAATAAATAGACTGCACACGAACTGCATACCTAAAAGGTAAACTATAGTCGCCACTACTAATTACGTCCGCTGTTTTCGCAATACACGTCCGAGTTGTATCCTCAGCAGCTTGTCTGCGATGTTTCTAAACTGTGTTCACAAGAATTATTATTCGGCGATACGAGTAGACTAGTAAAAATGTGTGTATCGATATCCTATTTGTCAGTACAATTTATTGATATAAATTAATTTAGCTCATGTTGACATATCAGTTGTATTAACATTACAATGATCACGCTGCAATCGTTTTTTAAACGTACTGTACCTACGTAATATTTTTAAATTTTTACTTTGTGCAGACATAATGAAAAAATCATGAAAATGCATATTCTTAATCCCACCATTTGTAAAAATGATAGTCCCCAGTTTCAAAAAGTATGAAAAAGGAAAATCGCAGACGTAACTCGGACGTGTCGTTGAGCAATCATGGACCGCGCGACTCAGACTAAACATTACCATTTTTGGACGTGGTTCGAATGCGCTGAATAACTTGTATAATTAGGATTATTTATTACAGTTCTACTAACCCGATATTCTTCTCCGGACAGTTCCATCAGCGTGGCGTTGGTTTCGACCAGGTTGTGCAGCGGGTCATCATCCTCGACCACCCGATCGGAGGTGGCCGCCGCGGTCTTGTCAGAGGCCGATGGAGACCAGGACGAAAGCGAGGAAGACGCTACGGCGGCCACGGCGGCTACGGACGCGGCCGACGAGGCCCGTTCGGAGACAGGCACCACGCTGACGTTGACCATGAGACGCGGAGGGACGACCAACACGCGGTTGATCTTGACCTCGTCGTATTCCAGCGACAGCCTGGCCGCGAGGTTCAGCTTGAGGTATTTGGCGAAATCGGTGCGTCGCATCTGTGCTACGGTTGAGTTGCCGGACAACAGTAACACGAACCATCGGCTGGGCGTGTTTTGATCGGCGGCCAATACAGACGACGACGACGAATCCGATGACGAGTCGCCTCCATTGCTTTCGGCTTCGGCATCACCCGTGGCTCCTTGAGACCGCATGGCGTCTTCCAGAACGCGTTCCTGTTCCTCACTCGCTTCGTCCCATCGCTCGAACAGGCTTTTGTTGCCAGCCACGACGGCTACCGTCACCGCTTTGGACGAGGGCGCCGCGCCGGGTCCCACTTCCGCATCGCCGTTAGCCACCGGTCCTCTTTCCTTCTCTCCCACACCGTTCTTGACCATATCTTTGGTCGACATTGTAAAGTATCCCTTGTTGGCGGCCGCGGCTTGCGTGGCCGGATCGTCTTTGTGGTTGAACCAGCTCTTCAGCATGTTGGCCACAAGGTTTTTGTTGTTCAGGTCCCGTCCGTAATCGCCACCGCCCACCGACTCTTCGGACGACTGCGACGACGACGGTTGGTCCGTGCTGGTCTGAACGACGTCCGCCCACGATTCCAGCGGTCTGATTGTGGTGGCCGGTTCCGGTTTGGTGGCCATCGCCGACACGTTGCGTCCGTCCGCCGGCAAAGTAGCCGCGGCAGCCGTCTGCACGTTCCAAACGGTTTCGGCGGACGCAGCCGCGGTCGTGGACGTGACGGACGCCTCCGCCGGTGAGGTGCTGGTGCTGCCGTTGGTAACGTCAGTTAGGTTGCCGCTCAAGAACGCTCCTTGTAGCGTGCTGGGCGTCGGTTCTTTTAACGGGTTTGTCGCTTCGTTTCTCGACGGTAATGTCACTTTGTCCTCGACCGCCACCCCGATGGCCACAGCGTTCACTGTAAACAGAAAACGAACCTTAGATTATGAAATGCGCTATCACAATCACAGCATCGAAGTCCTATATTACGTATAACATACTTACCAACGTGTTTACGTTAATCGTAAATATAAAAAATGCATTTCAGTGGCAGATCTAAAACTTATTTAATAGGGAGGGGACAAACTGCTAATATAAAATACATACAAATTATAATATTGTATTACTTTAGTACATCAAATTTTTTTTGATAATTCATACTAAGTATTGATATAAGATTACTAAAATAAATCAAAGACCACAAAAAAAAGTCCTTGTAAAGGCGAACCATACGAAGTCCATCTGATATAACTTGATTCAAGTGATTAGAAATCCAAACTTTATATTTGTATAGAACTTTTTTTTTAAAAACAATCAATAAAAAATGTAAAATACATTTTTCTTAGTTATTTATTTATTATTTTTATATAATATACTCTAAAACAATTTTATTACGGTTTATAGTGTAATTTAAATTTTAGTTTTTCAAATAATTTGTTATTATTTATAAATATTTTAAGTTATAATTAATTTCATTGAATATATATTTATATACAAATCGTCTATCCATTATTCTATTTATTTATGTGTTAGGATTTAAATTTTCTTTGTAGCCTGTAGGCTATAATAGTGTAAATATAATAGTAGTATTTTTTTTAAGAAATTTGATTCCCCGGAAAAAGTTCAAAAACTGGTCTGTGAAAAATAATAAATCACACGCGTAACAGAGTAATGTTATTGTTATTTTTCAATGTCAAAGAAATATTTATTTTCATATAATTATGATTTCCTTCCTACCAATGATTTTATAAAATATAAATGATTTTGGTATAATAATATTTGATCCGTATAGTCAGTAATAATTGCTATATATACAGATTTAAATTGGAAAATTAAATTAAAAATAAATACAGCAGAATTGATGCGCAATGTTTTTTTCTATATGATACTGTTACTATACTCCTATTTGTTAAATTCTATAAAACAACAATGCGCATCAGTGGTGCTGCTATATGAAAATATTATTTACAGTTGAGTGCCGAGTGTGTTTATTATTATAATAATATGCGTATGAAATAAATCAAGTCATCAACAAAATAATAGTTTATAGTGTTTACACTATTACCATTAATATTTTATTAATTATTGAATACAGTCGTATGCTGAATTAACTTTACAATTAATTATAATTTTTGATCTGTATTATTAGTAATCCTGACTAGTGATAGAAGATAATATTATACACTTTATAGAGTGTATAATTTTTTTAATGTAAAAAATGTATATTTTATTGTTATCTGATTGTGATGACAAGATAATATTATTATTATCTGAGACTGAGAGCAAATATAAAATATATTTCAACTTTTAAGTGAAAGATTCTGGTTATAGTTATGGCGTTTTTTAAGTTTTATTTCTTTTGTTGGTTTTAAATTGAAATAAATTATTATTATTCACTTGAATGAACATTACCGTTGACAAGCGTCTATATTATTTTTAAACTTATTTTTATTTAATTTTATTTTTTCATATTATTGTACTTCTTAGTGTTTTCTCTATAAAAATATGATTTGAGTAAACTATGAACAAATAATAATATATTTCCAGTCTCGGTAGTTTAAATTTATTTTATTTTTTTTTTTAGTAATTTTAATGTAATAATATATTTTAGAAAACTAACTGTCGCTTACAATTCTTTCTGTTTTTACACACTTAAAATAACGAGAACTTTTGTAACTTTGGTTAATTTTCAGAATATTAACGACACTTTTTAAAGCATTTCAGAATATTTAAAAAATTGAATTTTCTCTAAAATACGTGTTTTCAAAAGTTTCTGTAACGCTTTTATAAAAGTTTATTCAAAGATTTTTAATAATGTGATGTTATATTTTTAGGAAACAAAAAGTTGTTTTAATTAATTTTTAATTTAAGCTGAGTTCTTGTGGATATGTTAAATTATATTTGAATAAAAATAAATAAAAAAAACACACAAAATACTTACGTATTATAAATTTACCAGACACTAATTTCTATAGGTGCCCAAGTTATTATCATCAGTTTTAAGATTTAAATACATTATAATCACAGATAAATACTTCTCTTAGATAAAATATTTTTTAGACGACACCGTTATTTGATAAGGTTATGTTAAATAAACCTTAAACTTCACTCTAAATCTTTATTCATAAATAATTATTTACCATTAGTCGTTCACGGTTGTCTAACTGGATAACCGAGAATGAACAAATCTAATCATTTAATCTATAACTGTGATTTGTTAATGGATTTTTTTAGAATTTTTATGTTAAAATAATATTACCGATTTTAATATTTCTCTTGTACCTTCTCCAATATTAAAATTAGTTTCTAGAATTTGTTTATACCTAATGATGATGACGCAGATTTTGTTTTTTTTTTCATTTTAGGTTTTAAACGAGCTATGGGATATATTGATTTAATAAAAGAAAGTTTTATTTTTTATTTTTTAAAGTACCTATGCTATCACTTTCTGTATAGGGACTTAAAAAGTTCATGTAGTCCAATCAATAAATTGAAAATTGAACATAGATAGTACTTTAGTTTTTTGAGAGGTAATTTCTCAATACCTTTTTTTAGCAAGTATACTGAAAATCCGAGACCATATACTCATTGTAACCATAAGAGAAACCACAAAAAACAACATTTACGATGCATTCTTTTTTGCTCACAGCAAAGTCGATTTTGTTTATTTTCCTACAATTTGGAAAATAATAATCCTTCCTGAGGGATAAAATGTTCACAAATTATTAACAATATACAAATAAATTAGTGATATAATTTTTAAATCTGTTTTTTCAACTTTACCATACAACTATTACATTGTTAATTTTTATTGTTTAAATTGTTCTTTGTACATGCTTTTCTAAAAAGATATTTTTATGAATTCGAATTTTTTTTCATAATATCAGACTCTCCTTACTTTACTATGAGATAAATAAACACTTAATAAAACATTGATGTACGTGTGTGGTTATGTTTTTCTGATGAAATAATTAAAATTATTATGTTCATATTATGACCAACTCGCAAAATAATACATCCTTTAGATAACCGGTAGAACGTGTGTTGGATAAATTACGATAATTATTATTCGACCTCATATTATATAATATTATTATGATTAAATATTATATGGTGCACTGACACGAGTACCACATTGCAGTACATGTGCGTACGAGCAGTATAATACACGATGAAATTTGCATAATGTATACCATGAACCATAGATTAAATGTTTGTATTAAACGTAATGCAATTTTGAATACGAACCAAGGGCTGCGGAATCAATGGA
Source organism: Schizaphis graminum (assembly GCA_020882235.1). Classification (NCBI taxonomy): domain Eukaryota; kingdom Metazoa; phylum Arthropoda; class Insecta; order Hemiptera; family Aphididae; genus Schizaphis; species Schizaphis graminum. Next base: position 56,702,193 of record CM037032.1, read on the forward strand.
TATCATCAGTTGCGCACAAATGAAATACATCACGACGCCAATGTGATAAAATGATTTCTGGCGAGTACGTATTTGGAAGCATTTGGTTCCCTCCATTTTTATAAATTATTTTTTGTATTGTATTGCTTCTGTGTTCCGCGTTGTCTTGTATCGTTCTCGCTTACGTTACATCTAAAACAATATACACATACATGAAACAATCGTTAAATATTGCATAATCGGTCTAGAAAAAAATAATTTTAGAATGTGTAATGCTACATATTTTGTAGGCATATATTTTAAAGTGGGTATACCTATTTGTCAATAATGGAAAATAGTTTCTGAATTCCCGATGATTTTCGTACGATGTGGTATGTAATCTTAAAATATATAAGTTATATGTATGAATGACAGTTATTAATAACATAACATTTTTATACTATTTTGATACAATTAATAATTATATATATTGTTAGTACCTATCTATTATTTTTTTTTTTAAATATAACGTACGTTAATTGTAATTTTCAAAAAACTATTATTTAGAATGATTCAATACCTACTAAATTCATGGTATGCAATCATTGTCCTATCATAGCCATATTTAGAAATTTAACGCTTAGGGAAAACAAAAATAATCGCCCAATTATAAAACGTTAATTTAAAAAATCAATTTTTAAAATAAAATATAATCTAGTATGTCTTAAAAAAACGAGAAATATAATAATTAAATTTTCTTCCCGTGTGTTGACTAAGAAAATTCCTCAATTATTATATTATAATTAATGTTGGAAATTAGATCAATTTCTACGGTTAATACTACAAAGGCATTTTCGTTAACGATAATGTGTATTATCGGATAATAAAAAATTTAAAAAAATAAAAATATAATATTAACTGTAGGAAATAAGTGAATATAGTTAAGAGAGGATAAAATATGAAAACAACATAAATTTAAAAATAAAATAGCCATATAAGAAAATAGCCCCTGTTACCCCTTTTAAATACGGCTCTAATACCTACTCTAATTTTCAATCAGTATAATATTAAATATATTCTATAAAAACTACGAAGTTCCAGAAAAATAAAATACTTTACTGCCTCGGAATTATCCAATCACATAATATTAAATTTTATATCTCGAAATCAGTATTATATACTTATAATTGTAAAATATTAGTTATTAATAATTATATGCATATAAATAAGAAAAAAAAAAAGTTCTTAATAACATCAGATACACTGTTTTTCTATTAGGTCACCCCCTTCAAAACAGTATTTTTTACTGATAGCTAGTTAATAACGATGACCTAAATAAAAAGTCAATAATTTATGACTTGACTTTATCATTTTAGATAGCCCAAGTTTTTTTTGTCTATTATTTTAATAGTACGGGGTGAGGAGGCTAGGCTAATATATTTTTAAAAAGACATTATTTTTGACATGAAGTGGTCATCGAATAAATGGTTATGTTTGACGTCATTATATATTTTATAGTATAATAATATCCTTGCCGTCTATAAGTTGGTGAAGTTAAGCTACACATTGCGTGTTTTCTAAGATACGATATGGTCAATATACTCAATATTATTTCTGGTGAGAATACGTTTGCAATAATAAATCACTATTTCTTGTTTATGGCCATAAATGGACATACGGATACGGTTTCTGTGTATATAATATATATATGGTCGGTCTTTTGTTATATTTCCAAAGCACACACACCCGCGTACGATAAAAGATAAATAGTCATCTCTTTTATTTCCTGCGCGCGAACGCGTATCCATTATCACACAAAATGCTTTTACTTTCGATCTTGGAGGTATACAGAGAAATATAATTCATTTTCGTATTCTGGACAAAGAGTGATACATCACATGAATACATCCAAGTTGAAAGCTGTTCAAAAATAAAAGTTTAATACTGTTGTTTAAATTTATTCAGTTATATGTGAGCATTTAAATTAAAAATTTTTCATTTTCTTCACGTTTTGAAAATAATAAAAACTTAATTATTTTATCGAATTTTAATGGGTAATTCTTATTTCCTTATTATTTTGTACATTACGAATAACTATCCAATATACTTGTTTGAATAATTAAACATTTTAATTTGGAATATTGAAGATTATAATGAGTATAACATAATATCTATGTTTATATAGTGACTTATTGTAAGTTATTATAAGGCAACGTAGTTAAGCATTTCAGATTAGAATCATACGGCAAGACAATTTTAAGTTAAACTTATGATTTTATCATAATTAATAAATGATTTTAAGCAAGTTATATTTATATACTTCAAGGTTAACATAATTTAATATTATTTGTATTTTTTGTGGAATATTAATAAAAACAAATTTATAATTGTTTGTAAATAAATCAATCATAAATTTAAAACGCTCGGATTACATAAATACCTGTTATAAAAAAAAGTTTCACCGAGTAACCATTAAGTTCACTATAAGTACAACCATAAAAGTTTCTTGACTCTTTTCGTAATTAATAAATTGAAAAGTTCACATGTAAAACTGAAAGTTTTACTCATTGATTCTGTAATTCTATTATACTTGTAATGAATTAATATTTAAAACTAGCATGAATATACAAATTTATTTAGATTTTCATTTTAGATTTTTTTTTCTTTATGTTAAAATAAAATTAAGTAATTATCTAATAGAATAATGTATTAATGTTATGACAGAATATGTTCAAAGCTGTTTCCGATTTTAATACTTTATATCAGACTTATTTATAGTAGAAATATTAAATTTTGATTTTTAACTTTATTCTATGCCTTATGCTAAAACTAAATAAATGTGTTTGATTGGATTATAGACTATAATTATCATTTGAAGAGGAGGTTATATACCTAACCTAGTTTTATTAATCATTAATTTTGATAAGCGATGAAAATAAAATATAATTAGTGACAGTTTTACAGTATAAATTGGACTTAAAAATATGAATATTACTGTCTTAATTACCTGCCGATGTAATAAAAAATACATTAAAATTTATTAAATTGTTAAATATATTGGTAGTGTCACTAATTTTGTATACTTAATTCAAAATCATATTATGGCTATAAAAATATTTTTTTTCTTCTTTGTAGTATATGTATACAATATATAATATTAGATATAGATATCACACTGTTGCTATTTGTGATGCGAATCGATATAATACATTTATATCAAATGGTATATTTTACATGTTGTATATAATTATTTTATACAAAAAAAAAAACACAAGTACCTATTATAATTTAATGTTGCTAAAATTAGATCGTTAATCTTTTATTTTGTTATTATTAAAAGTCATTAAATATTTTTATTTCTTGTTAATTTGAAGTTATATTACCCATCTAAACATTTACTAAACATAAAACTCCCAGTATTTTATTTTTTTTATTGTTGTTAATACATTTGCATTTGAATGAGTAATGTTAATGTAATCTGCGTAATTTTCAATAATATTTTAATCTACCGTAAATAAATCGTGTATGTAATACTATGGTTTAATACAATAAATATTAATAATACTTTATAGTTTAATACACACGGTATTGTGGTAGTATGGTACAAAGTTATTTTAGGTATAATACAAACAACATATTATATATATATCGTTTTTTTTTTACATCACTAGTTGGTGTATACATTAATAAGTTCGTAAATGAAATGTATATACAATCGGTATTTTAGCTTGTGCTCAACCACGCGCGAGCCCACATCTCGCAGGTGGGGTTAATATTATGATTTATAATAATATACAACGTACAACCTGTACATAACAACTACACGTCACGGCTGCATTGACGTGCTTTGAAGAATGTGACTTACTTGTAACGCTGTACAGCCGGGATAATATATTATCACGGAGTCAACGTTTTTGAATTTCATTGTTATCCACTGATGTGTTATATTAAAACAATATTTAAAGCTAATGAATATTATTATTTTTTAACGGTCGGATACCTATATATTATATTTTATATGCATGTGCGCACCGTACGTATAGTTTAATAGTGGTAATACACTGCGTACGATAATAATATTAATATAACCATTCTCACTATATTACATTTTGTGGCGGGGCAAATGTATAGGTATAATACTTTGTCATCATAACTCTATTATTCCGACAGAGAATATAATATTATTATATTATTATGGCAAGCGTTATATGAGTTAGTTAATCACCGAACGTGTTTAGATATTTGTAAATTCTGCAATATATTATAATATGCGCCGTGTGCCCGAATGTGTAATGCGTTTATTCGCGACGATGATTCCATTTTCGCATAATTTATTTTATCTCTTAAATGTGTTTTTGTTGCCATTATTATTTTTATTTATTTGTTTATTATTATTATTTTATTTTTTTGTTTAGTGTCGTCATTTTGAAACGTGTGTAGACATAACAATAAACAACAACATAGCCGAAGAAAGCGAGTATTGTGTTTAAAATATTAACGAGGACATGCATAACGTTTTTAAGCATACATTTCGGTTGTAAGCTAAAACTTATATCAAAACCACATATTATGTAGTTTAATTTCCACAGCTGTTAAAATATTATCAGTAATCTTTACGAACAAGTGCATTATAAAATTATAAAAACGATTGCACCCTATAGACGAAAATGTGTTAAATGTTGTGTTTCAATCTCATTTCAGACATTTTCTTTAAATACCGAATGATTTACTTGACTATATAATACAAAAGGGAATTGCTTACGATCAATAAGAAAAAATAAGCTTTATAGTTAAATCTACTTTGTTTTAGTAAGTATTAGTACATGATAAAATTATTGTATGATTATCTGACACGTGTTCAAATTTTATTCTCTGAGTGAGTTATAAAACAATATTTAGAGAAATGTGTTGAAGTTTAATAATTTGTACTTAACTCGCTGAAAGAAAAACTGTGAATAAGCAACTTTACATAAGTCTAATAAATATATGCAAAATTTCAAACTTTATATAAACACATTTACATAATAATATGGTGGTTGATAATTACTTGATATCTAAATAATAATATTAACTTACTACGATCTAACTCAATCTCCAGAGCGTTAAATGTTTACTATTACGAACTTATGGTGCTCCAAACACAGTTAACATGCACGTAGTTAGTTTCGTTCAAATTCATTTTAAGTGATTAAACGAACGAACCCGAAGTCATGAACATTTTAATATAATGCACTATATGCCTGTTGTAATGTATAATTACGCTCATGATTTATACACAAATTAATTGAAACAGTTCAACTGTTATAATATGTATATGAAGTTGGCTGAATGTTTTCAAACTCTAAAATATGAAACAATATAATATATTATAATATAATGTGTGGGATTTTGTTAATAGACATCGGCAGAGGAAAATTATTCGCGAACGTCGCAGCTCACAAAGTTTCAATCCCACTCATAATTTTAATGGCATGTACCTAATTAAAAAAGTATACCATCTCAATGTTTTATTCATGCACATCAAATACGTCGGTATGAATCTAGTACGTGTCTGTCGCGCCGTTTGTATAATATAATAACACACATAAAATGTTACACGCGCCGCGGTAACACACGCATTGAAATTCGTGCGTTTAGCACGCACAGCTCGTAATAACACTAATAATAATAATATGATATATTATTTTAAAATAATATATAGATACACAATAATACTCGGCGAATGGCGAGTCACTTTATACCTTATAATGTCGTGTATGTTACACACTATATGTACACGGGATCTATTAAACGAATTCATGTATTTAATAGTGTTGCGTATACCTACCCCCGTTACACCGTATAAACACATATTATACAGGCACACTGTTTCCATTGTTTTGTATTAATTTGTTGAACTATATTATATATTATAACGCGAATGTCAATGACGGCAGTGTGAGCGCAGAGTGCGTGTGTGTGTGTGTGTGTGTGTGTGTGTGTGTGTGTGTGCACAGGTATAGGTCGATTAAAACCCATACGGTCGGTTGGACTCGAGTGCGTGCCGCCCGGAGAGCGACGTGGGAGCACACCTAATAATAATAATAATAATATATAATATTGTGCATGGTGCTGCTGCTGCCGTGAGCACCAGATAATAATCCCAGCGAAAATGCGAATTACTTCGTTACTATGGGGACCGTCAAAATCGATAGGAACATGTTTTACGGCACATTGCGTCCGTATATCATTATTACTACACATAATTTTATACACCTATAGAATATGTATTTTTTATTATAAATCAGCAGATGTAATTGAAAATTATATAATATGGCACGGCCGACTAGTGTTGCGAGGTGTATACTGGCGTGACGAAGGTAATATAATATAACGTCGACGGATGATCGCGACGAGACGTGCCGTCGTGTAGCTGCATCTGTAGGTGGCATACGCTGCACGTGAAATACTCGCTATGCTCCGAAACAGATAGAAATTAAATACAATTTTATATCATACGTTTATATATAACAAGACTAAGTTCAAAAAAATTGTCTTTTATGAATTTAAATATTAAATTACTATTTTTTTATTTGCGTTTCGGGTGAGGGAGGTTTAGGTACTTTTTTTAATAACGATATCCCATATTGTTTTTAATTTCATATTTTGAAAAAGAAAATGCCGGGGTTTAAAATATATACAAATATTAAACTCATTTTATTAACCTATAAAGATTTTAAGTTTATAAACTTATGGATAACAAAAAAATCTTATTGCGCACGTTTTCACATCTCATCAACGACGTTAAATTGTTTTCACAAAAATACAACTCTACTAAGATCTTTTTTTTCTAAAAACAAAAACTACTGAGATAATGGTAGCGTTTTGTGTTTGAGGAATTGCTCTGTACATAGATGTCTATCGAAAAAACTCCATGCAGCTTTTTTCCAACGCTCAGAAATCTCATATATATAAGTCTGCCGTTGGTCGCTGTTGCCGATTAGGTACATTAACAGTTTTTTTTTCAATAATATAATAATAATAAATAAAAACATTATTACAGCTAGTATCAAACTAGCAACTTTTGACAATCGGTATTCGTCTGGCGTATCGCGCATTCGAAAATATTATTATACTCGTGCTAACACGCGCGTCTCGTGCATATAGCCAGCCACCGTCGTCTGTTGAATAACAATCGAGTTCGTTGAAACTTTGTAGAGACGGATTTCTGTAATATATATTGCCTATTATTATTATTATTATTATTATTATTATTATTATTATTTATCATTACTATTATTATGCGACGTGTAACTAGTCGTAGATCCAATTGATTGTCTGAAAAGATGTCGGAGCCAAACCGTGAATAAATATAATTGTCGAGCAATAATATTATAATTGGATTCGGAGAAAAGAATCAAGGGTTTTTTTAACGATGTATATCATAAATAAATTAAAATTGAAGTTAAATTATTTTAATAATTATGATAGTTAATGTCTATATATTATATATATTTTAGGATCTCTGCATATCACAGTGTTATTTTATCTCGACAAAAATTCCATGTACTGGTCGATCTGCCGTGGGCCCGTGTAGAATTTTGAGTATATACCAACGAATAATTATTAACTTTGTCATTTATATTAAGTGTGAACACCGATGTAAACTAATGAGTATTGTAATCATTTTACTGCGGGTAGTCTTCTGCGTCATATAAAACGCATAAAGAATAATAATAATAGCAGAAACCGAGTCGTGTACAGTATTTTGTTATTAAGCGATTTCTGTTTTAATTTACAAATAAAATGTAACTCAACTATAGAAAATTGGTCCCCCGCTATTCGTTTTCCAATTATCAACACACTTTGGTTTTTAATTAACTTTTTTGAAAAGAAAAATATATATATCCGTTACGCTTACGATTAACGAACAACGAAAAAAGCTATATTATTGTTATGATCGCATTTTTTTAAACTGTCAATTATATTTTGAACTAAGAAAAAAACTTAAACATGAAATATAATTAATATATTTTTAGCGTGTGACAGAAAACTGATAGATTTATTAACTATGTGAATCAATATGATGTAATAAAGGTCATATTTTCTTTAAAATGTCCAAGAAATATTTAATTTTGACTATTTTGATATATATTGCAACTTATCAAATGCTATTGTACTATTATATTATTATAAAGTATAATACATATTATATATAGTATAATATATTATTATTATAAACACATTTTGTAACACGGCGATATGTATAGGCAATTTAGGTACATATAAAACTAATATTGTATACAAGGTACTAATAAAAATATATTATGTAATTATATTTAAATGTATACAATATATTTCACACTCATATCCATTTTCATTCGCACCGTGAGTTCAATAAAGTGAAAGGTGGCTAAAAATATTATTAATATATATAGTTATAGTTGAAATATATCTTTTAATAATATAGGTAAGTAAATTATAATAAACGAATTTATTAATAAAAACCTGTAACTGTTGTATCAAATAATTTTTATTATTAATTTAATTTTTTTTTTAGAATGTAGTTGCTATAGAGTTCAAAAAAAAAAATATACAAATATAAAAGAAACCTAATATTCAATTCATTCCAATATCATGCTTGAATTGTTTATAATTTGATCAAAGCTTGTAAATAATATCTATAAATATGTATGGAAGTACGTATTTATATATACACATATAAAAAAAAAACACGACAGAATAAATTGAGTGTACCCTATGGTATATTTTAGTTATTTATATTAATATATGATTTTTATAAATATATGAATGTATATGTGTGTACGTGTATATTTTTTTTTATAGAAACATTGGTATTATATGTTATATTGCATTTCACAAAAGTTATACTAAGATAAATTTGACTGCTACCATTTTAATGTTGTGATATGTGTTCGCAACTAATCAAATGTGATGATTAAAAAAAAAAAAAAAACCAAACACTTTAAGCATATTTGATATATTATCCACAGCTGGTTTTTTTTTAATAGGACTATTTGCATGAAAAGTAAACCATTAATCTTTTCCCATGCAAAATATCAATATTTAATTTAATAAAGTAGAACGATGGTGGTATTTAATAGCTGGAAATTACTTTCCTCACTGAGTAAATGTAATCTAGTAAATCCTTCGTCATTATGCATAGTATCAATAATACATAAAACATTATTATAATTATCACGCGTATTCTTTTCGATTTACTGTTCCATTATCATTTATACTCTAAGGAAAATAAAAAATGACTATTCTTAAAATTTTAAATCTAATTATTAACACTTTTATTATCCCATTAATTAATTTTTCATTGTATATATATATTTGTTTTATTTTCTGAGAAACAAAATAAGTGTAAAAACTACTATCGCTGATTGATTTATTATTGTCTCAACGATGGCTTAATGAGTGTAAGAATACATCGAATGTTTTTTCTGTATCTGAGGTTTTAGTTAATAATAAAATCCGATAAGAACTTTGAGTGCCGATAATTCAATTTGCAGTTTAAAATATAATTGTTTTTCTATTCCCCTCAAACCATACACTATTAGTAACTAGCATTGTTAAAGATTCCACATATTATTATGTTGAACGCATAATTTCTATGCAATTTCGTCGTCGTCGTTGTCGTTGTTGTTGTTGTTGCTGCTATTTATTCGTTGAACAGATAACAGATGTACAGTGTACACAGATGTAACAGCAATATATGCAAATGTAATACTTGTGTTAAGTTTGTTGTGATGTTTGTTTTAGTTTGAGTACAAATTTCATTATATATCATGTTTTGCATACGAGGTCGATAGATACGATACAGTCCGTTCATTTTTATAAATATATATATTATTCTATTTTGAAAAGATACATTTTATAGTTCTTGCAACTTCGTGAGAAGTTTCGTAAACAAAAAAATGAAAATTTTGTCTTATTCCATTACCGTTTTTAGAATCAATATAGAAAAAATAAGTAATTTAAGAGAAAACATTTTTTTAATATTTATATAGTTGATATTTTCGTGTTTTTATAAATTATATTATTTTTCTTCTTAATTTAAAAATCCCGAGATTAAATTTTTAAGTTTATTTAATAATTTATGTTATATTTACACATTTGAAGTCCTTGATTTTATAATAATCTTAATTTTAGGATTATTTTAAAAATAGCAATAATTTTTAATTATTAATACATTTAATCTGTTTGGTAAGTATTAAGTTGTTTGTGTTATTTGTATGTGTCCAAAACATTTTTCTAATGTATTACTTTTTGTTTCAGCTGTATCTTATTGTTATATAATTCTTCGTGTTGTATTTATTATTATATTTATTTCAATAAAATAAATTTAAATTCAACGATAAAATCTTTACCTATTAGTAAATTGTTGTCATAGTATAATTACATTGTATCTTTTTTAAGTAAAATGAATTATAACTATAACGAAAAACCTAACTTATATTAATCATTTTTAGTATATTTAATTTATAGTTAACTTAATTATTGTCAATTTTTGTATAATAATATTAAAATTAACTAATAGATACTTATTAATTTAAAATTAGCATTCATATTAACATATCGTAATTTTAGAAAAAAGTACAATGAAACAACAAACTGCTTCCTTTTTTTTTTAACGCTGAAGTTCAGTCATGTTTTGAATTATATTACGTTTTATTTTTAAATTTATTAATCTACCATCATGATATTGTATTTTATATTTTGATTAAATTTACCCAAAGTGTATCGAAATTGTATAAGTGAATGGTTTTTGTATAATTGTTTTTATAATGCTTAAAGTAACAATATCAGAGTACTATGTAAATAATAATGTCCATAGAGATTGCAGATTGTATTTTTTTCTTTAAATTCAATTGTTACTGTTATTATAGTAAGGGAAGATATTAGTGGTATTTCTTGTCACTGGTAAGACGGGTTGACATATTTCGAAGGGATGCTTCCATTTATGTGGATTGCAGCTTGTGTTTAAGTTTTCATTTGGAAAATGAAAATTACGTCTTGTTGTCTTGTCAGAAAATAAAATAGTTTCAATATATACAGAGTGTTTCACTAAGGATGCTCACCCGGTTCTTTTCTCTAATAGTTTAGTTATTCAAAATTTGATTTTTGAAATTTTTAAATATACTTAAAGACTATATTTTCAAAGACTTGATTAGATTTATTTAGGCACTTCGAAAATTTAAATACTTTTTTGAACTATTAATAAAGGAATGTTCTGTGGCGTTACAAATTTCAGTTTTTCAATTTAAAATCATCCTTATAAATTTTGATTAGTTTAAATGGAAATTTTAATATTAAATAAGTGTCTTATATAGTTATTAAACATCATGTACAAAGGATATTATTATTAAATATTCATATAAATATATTATGAATTGTTTTTATTTTATATATTTATAAAAAAAAATTAGATAAGCTACTTGATAGAACAGGAAGGATATGTATTTTTTATTAATTATTTTTTTAATTTTTAAACATTTAATTAATCTATTAACATTTTATATATTTTTAATAATTATATAAACCAGCGGTTCCCAACTTTTTTAGTTTTTCAGACCACCAATTTTATAAAAAATATCTTTGAGGCCTACTAATGAATAATAGCTTACCTATAACACACACACACACACACACACACACACACACACACACACACACACACACACATTTATATATATATATATATAATATTATTAAAAAAAAAAACATATAATAAAAATATGTAATAATATTATTTTAAATATAAACGTTATTAATGTTAATATTATAATATGGTCTGCTACGGCCCAGTTAATCGCTGCCGGTAGTCCACTCAATTGTGGACCGCAGCCATGGGTTGGGAGCCGCTGATCTAAATAATAACTAATAAGAGCACGACTCAATAAATTATTATTATGAATACATTTCAATATTTTTTAATTCTATAAATAACCATAAAGTGGGGGTATTATCGAGGACTAGAATTTTCTAGAATTTTCAGATTTATGAAACTGCATTATTAAAAAAAATGGGTAAGTGAGTTAGAGCAGGTGATTAACTCTGTATAAGAAGATCGATTTAAATGTTAATGCTTATTATTTCTTAGTTTTAACTATTTTGAAAATATTTTTTTTTTACATTATTTTATTTCTTTTCATGAATATTTTTGAAAAAAAAACTACTTTCATTTTTACAATTATATATTTTTTTAAGTTTTTACTTTTTAAAATAATAATATATACATTAAATTTCATATTTTATAGAAATCAAGGTATTTTTCGAAGTATATGAGTATATTCAAATTGAGTTTTAAAACTAATCAGAAATAAGTATATTCAAATTTAAATGAATAGATACAGAATAGTAGCATAGACCAGTGGTTTTCAACCTGTGCGTCGCGACTCCCAGAGGCGTCGCCGGTTATTATTAAGGAGCCACGTTCGCAATAGAAACTAAAAATAAAATTTCCAGCAAAACTAAATACCGAAAAGAAAATGAGAATCGCACTATCAAAATTTACCCCCCGATTTGATGATATAATGCAACAAAAACAAGCACAGCAGTCCCATTAAAAATAAAGTTAGATTAAAATTATTATAAATAATGTAAATTTGTTTATTTTAAATGTTCGTATGGGAGCCGTATATTTTATTTCAAAATCAAAAGGAGCCGCGGACCCAAAAAGGTTGACAACCACTGGCATAGACATTAGACACGCAAAATATTGGTCCACTCTGTTCATAAAAATTTAGCATACTAATAATTAGTAAATGACTTATTCAACATTTGATTTTCTCCACTGAAATACTCAAAAAAATATTCTACTATGGAGTATGAAATTAAAATTGCATATTACTATTAAAAAACTAAAAAAACATCTTACCGATAAAAATTATAAAGACATAATTTTTCCGAGTGTAATATGCAGTGATGGAAATAGATAACTAAACAATTACCTAGATACTATTAGATGATTGTAGCAAAAAATTATCAAGATAAAAATAAAGATAATAATGCATTAAAATAAACATATAGATAATTAGTTATTTTTAATGATAATTATTTGTATTGTTTTTATACCTATATAGCTTTATGATTGAATAAAAGATAACTGTATAATATTTATGATAACAATATAATATAAAGAAATTATTATAATTAATTAATACAGAATTTTTCAAGCTTTGAGAACGTATCACGAACACGTTCAATCAGAATCTTTTTACAAATGTGACGCTGTTTATCGCATCACTACGTTTATATTTATCATTTATAATTATTTAAGTGTACAAGATAATATGGCACTAACCTTCTCCAAGTTAAGTAAAGTAAGACAAATTTCCAGTATCTATATTATCTGCAGTCCATCTGTATATAATATTATATATTATGTTATCTTTATATTTACATTTGCACTTCCCAATTCGCTCCAATTTGCTCTTTGAAATTTACTGTACGTTATATACTTTTCACACAACTTATAATGTGTAGTGTGTACCTTAAATTATCTGAAGATATAAAATAAGGTACTTATGATAAGTACGTGATTTTTATTATAGCATATAATCGCAAAATAAAATTGGTATCTTAATAATACAAAAAAAATATGATATTCATATAGTATATACGTCATGTACTCATGTGTATATCATATTATTAAGTAGGCATAAACTCCCCATGTATAATTTATTAGAATAACCACTAAGCACACCTCTAGATAGTTCAACACTTAGGTACATGTGAAAATGTTTACTTATATTTTAATAAAAAAAATCATGAATAATATATACCATACTTGGTTTTAGTTTTGAAAATTTTTCATAGTTATCTAAGTAATTGCTGGTTCATAAACATTTATTTTAAATCTCAATGGTTATATTTTAATACGATTATTTTATTCCAAGTGTTCTCATTTCAGAGAAGATATTTTAACTAAACTTTATTTAATGTTAGTTTCTCAGCATTACATTGTATAAAAATATGCAAAGTTTTTTTAGTAGATGTCTTTTAAATTTTAATGCTTCTTTCGGCAAGTTGTTGTATATAGGTACAAGTGTTAACAGTCATTTTAAGTCACTAATTTATTTTCTAAATTATATTTCTCATATACTTTATTTTTTAACTAATGTTTACAATTAAATTAACTGTTATAATCAAGTTAAATATTTCTATGAAGAAAAATTCTTATGAAACATCATTTTTAAAATTTGATTCAATCAGTTGGCCATCTTTGATTATATTTCTTTCAGTCTTAGTATAAGTTTACTTGTAATTTATTTTGCCGTGTGCTTGAATTTATTTACTACCTACAGAGTTTTATTTTAATTTGTTCAAAAGAAATACACTGTGTTAAGAAATTTTTCTTATACTTTGTATTGATTCAAATTGTTAATATGATAATTGATAATATAAATATATTATGCATATTTTTAAGTAATAATATTTCTTACGTCCAAAGCTTTAAGCGGTCAACACCACGCTCTTTTGGATTTCTATTGGCATAACAAGTGTGGATTCATTGTAAAGTTTTTTTAAATGAACACGGGTTCTACAGCGTATCATTGATATCCATACATGAATATTGTTATATAAACTTTATTCGTATAATGTCCATTGCGTTCGTCAAAACGCAAATAGAAGCATATATATATATGGGATTTCCGTCCGAAATATGTTAGCACAAAAGCTCGAGAATAGTGAACATGCGCATGGTGCATAAATCCTATAGACCATTATTATGACATGGTCATGCGATAAAAAGGTTCTGGAGATATTATTTATTCAGAAAATAATTGGTTATATTATAATATAACATGTGTGGTATTCTGCGGACAATACGCATTGTTGGCAAAATCGTTGACTCAGGGTCATAGAGCCGTTTTAACGCAATAGGCACTGGGCATACAATACATCCCTTATTCTCTGGGTTCAAATAATTTTGGTTTTCCTCTCATTCTTCTCATCCGATCTCACGTTCATTTATCATGGAGGTAGATAAGCTTCTCTCCTCTTTTTTTTTTATGCGAATCTATGAATCTGTGTCATGTGTCACGTGTTAACGTTTCATATATTATTTTGTTTATCACCGCTTTCATCTTTCCTATAAAACGATTTGTTATTTTACTACATAATAGTTACTGTTATTAGAAAATAATATCGCGAATTCATTTTTGTTAATAACCTGTGGGAGGTAATCAGTCTAGCGCTCGTGTCTTATTTCTATTTTACAATCACTATTAATTATTTTTTTCTAATATAGTATCTATTAATATCGTCCTGATAACGTCATAAAAGTAAGTCAATCAATAGCATTATAATAAAATATGAATTACAACTAATCATAATAGTAAGACATAATTTTTATAATCGTTTAAATGTTTTGATATGTCAATATAACCGAACAATCAATTATAATATTATAATATACGTTGTGTACGCAATCAAATATTTACGAACATATTTGAAATATTAGCTTCGTCTTGTTATTAACAATGTACATCCACGTCATATAATAATATGTTTTATCAACATGAATGTAATATCACGTGTGAGTATAAGACTTAGTGGTAAATAGGTATATCCTAACACGCGGGTTCGTTATGATTATTTTTCTTATATTATGATGACCAATTATATACTATGACCATTGACTTGATATATTGTTATTATTTTAATATGTAATTCGAATTGTCCATGCTTAAACACAATGAAGTTGTACATACTACATGATTGCCGTATACCCTAGATTGAAAATAAATAATACTACATCCTTGTCTCGATATTTAATATATAAAGGTAATAAAGAATTTTTATGGAAAAGGCTTAAAACGTACTTATAGTTATAAGGGACTGTAACGTTAAGTCACTTTAGAGCTATTTCAGAACGCTTTATTATATTATATCCTAATATCCGTTTTACGAAAGTTATAACGTAGGTAAGTCACTATGAGCTTTTGGTAATATGTGGCGTTGGGGGATTTACTATACCCTTCCTTTACAAGTACGGAGCTTAGTCAAGGGGTAAAAGAAAATATTACTGTATTCGGATGGTTACGTATTCACGGAAAAATACGCATCCGCTTTATTTATTATTTACAGTTTTCATTGTTTCGTTATTTGTTAGCTATAAGACGAATATAATAAACGTTTAACTTAACACTTATTAAATGCATTTATTTATAATTAATTACAAAATTTAGGCTTATGTAGATTTTATACAAACTTGACGAATCGGGTGTAAATAGTAATACACACTCTTAAAGACATAATATACACAAGTAGATACAAAATAGTCTTAAGAGTAGTTTATTTATCTTTCAATTTTAATTGTATATCTTTCATTTATCTGAGTTAATTTAACACGATTCTGCATTGTAGTGATTTAATATCTCTGTGTACATTCCCAGGATATTGATATTAATTTTGATTATCTATATTAAATAAATATCAACTATTAACTTTATATTATGGTGAATAACATTATTTTGTATACTTTAGTGGGTCGTTATCGTGCTTGCAATATTGGAACAGAGCCAAATACATATTATAAACCAAGTTGCAGAATGTTGTACTCGTGACAGGTCTGTATTAGATTTTACGGTCCCGTTAAAAAATTAGTTGCGATGTCGTTGACATGCAACTGGATGTTGTTTCATAAATTTAAAAATTTTACTGGCTGAAAATCACCTCAGGACTGTTATTTATCGTTATACTATCCCGGGAGAATTTTCCCGCGTTAGAATAATTTATGCGGTTCCGTGTAATTTTTCTCCTTCCATTTTAGGAAATGTTACATATTTCACTAAACAGCAGCTGATTCAAAAAAAAAGATCAGAAAAACTGAACACTGACTTCTAACCCTTGTGAAAAATGAGATCCGGTCAAACAGATTTAGTGCATATTTGTACAAATATTATACATGTATTTTTTTTAATTTTCATTTCGTGTACAACGTCAAATAATACAAATAAATAATGGTTCACATGGGAAAGAATAATGTATTGTAAAATCATTTTGAAATGATTAGTTCTATAAAAAATATGTTGTTTGTCGAAGAGTAATATTAACAAAAATTAAAACTTTTCCATTGTAATTTATTTTAATCATTCGTTTTTGTTCGTAATCAATTAACATTTCATAAACTTTGTTATAGAACATTATTAAAAACTTTGTTTTCATATAAACAAAATTTAAGTATAAAAATAACAGAAACAATGAAATTTAGTTGAGATGTTGTTTAAATCAATATTATACATATTATTTTCTACATTTCTTTAAATGCGATAAAATTATATTTTTTGTTGGATAATTGTATTTTATATGCTTCGATAAAACAAAATAATAAACGTATATCATTTCAATTTATCATATTATCTATAATTTAGACTTGTATACAATACTCAGTCGTTATTCAATTTTATATACTTTTATTTTTTTAAATTTAAACAAATACATTAGAATACCAAAAAGTTAAACCATAATGACGTCGTTTACTATATGATTTCTGGTTATTGTTTTGAAGGCTTTATATAGTATAAACTGCATACAAATAACGAAAATATGATATGCCTGCCTATAAGTTATGATCTGTTTAATAAATAGAAGGCGCATTTAAATATTATTATGAATTATGGAGCAGTATTTTGGTGAAGTCGTTATAGACAAGGCTTTGTTTTGTTGTTCCGGTATGAGTTTTGCACTTGTCAGCCTAAATACATTAAATCTATATCATAATTTAAAATTACTCATATTGATAAACTATTATTTAATACACCAACGTAAGAAATAAAAAAAATAAGATTTAAGATCATCCAAACTACAAAATGTTTATTATCTGTATAATAGGTACATAACAAAATTACCATTGTACTTTTTTTCGTAATTTCTTAATAAAGTTTTAAGAAATAATATTTAACAATAATCGTATCAACAATAATAATAAATACAAATACTTTTTATTAAAACACAAACAATATATTTAAAATCAAAAATGAATAATTCACTTTTTATTAATAAAAATATTAATGTTTTATTAATTTATTTTATCTTAATGTTATCAATGATCGTTTACTTTTATTTTTTAATTATTGTATTAGGATTGGTGAACATTTAAAATTAAAGAGAAATAGGAAGAAAAAAATATGAGAAGCATTAACATGATATATGGTTTGGTAAGAAAAACGATAAGTAACAAGGAGTTAAATAACTTTTATATGGTGAACAAACGAAAAAAATGAGAAAAAAATCAAGGTTTCCTGTTATATGTAGGTACCTACTATAAAGACAAATATAGAATATGATACACAAATAATATATTAATATACATATTATATTATATTGTATTGTATATATCTACTTTTATTGGTTTATTTTTCATATGTGTTTTCAATATTTTCATTTTTTTCTGATTGTCATTAATTCAGATTAATATTAAACATATATCCTTGCAAACAAGTACAATACAATAATAATTTAATTAAACTCACTAAACTCATGTCCCATCGTAAAAAATACAAACTTTCAGCATAAGTAGAAATAATTTTACAATTTTATAAGCCTCCCAAAAAATAAAACATCAAAGATGGTTTTAAATAAAAATAAGTCAATACGGCCATGTTGTTTCAAACTAACTTAAAAAATTTATAAATTTACATAATATTAATATTATAAATTATTTGTCATTAAAATGGTAATTGAAAAACAACGGAAATGTATAACAGTATACATTTTTATAATTGATTATTAAGTAGGTATCCATATCTAAGAATGATTATTATGTATTTTATAAGTTATTAAAATGTATATGTAGATTTTAATCGCCTCGGTTGGCAATTTAACCAAAATTTTGGATATCATATTATTACATAAACGTTTAGATTATGTACAAGTAGGCTCGTAAACCATAACGATGATATAAACGTAGTATGGTGTATGAAAACTACTTTGATATAATATTATCAGCTAACAATTTCCTCGAAAAATTCCATCGGACGTCACTCTTGTTATCGGATATATTTAATTATCGTCACTAAACCGAGTCCGTACAACTATATAATATACAATAATATAATGGTATACAATATAACTAATAAAAATCAAATTAATTATGTATTATGCGTGTGCGATATCGTATTTTGTGGAATAATAATGTAACACTAGCGGATAGGCGAATCGGAATGCAATCGAGTAAATAACGGACCGAGAAACGGAAAAAAAAAAATTATAACTTTAACGTCTTTAACCCGAGACCGCAGACACCCGGTGAGCACGTTACACACCGTCGCGTGGGACGTCATCCGATCGAATCATAATTTTATACCTATCGCAATGATATTATAACCATTAAAATATTACGGTGTAAGCGATTTATACGCGAGTACGTACACGACTCGACCGATCCACGGCCAGTGCGGCGGCTACCCACTGCGGCGGCACTGCCAGATCGCGTATGCATTATACATTATTGTATATATGATATATACATATATTGTTGTGATTTCAGTGCACCAGTGCACGCGGAGTTTTAGCTATCATTGCGTGTTATGCGTATAATGTATGTTTTAATGATTAAATGTATAAATAAATCAGTAAATCGCTTTAGTCCACTGACGTTAATGGTTACGTACATAGTTTATGTTCGTGTATAATATATACGAGCTTTCCTTGATGTGACAACGGTAATTATTTACATCCATCCCCTTCGAGAGGACGAGAGAGAGAGAGAGAGAGAGAGAGAGCACATGCAGTTGCAGCACTCGGTAATCCACAGTCTGAGCGCCACTGATAGCTTATCACGGTAAGCGAGATTTGACGCGGGTGCCCACGTCCTACGTGAATGACCACGCGAATACAGTTGCGATAACGCGACAACGACCGCTACCGTCGCGGCCGATAGAGACGACGAACAAACGGTGCCGACCGATATCGTCATCGGCGTACACGAATTATAATTTAAATATCGCAAACCGTATTCCGATAACGTATACGCAAGTGACATATCCCGTCGTCGACGACGTTCCATTATATCAGGTATATATATTATATATTAATACGTGAGCACGATAAATAAGCGAGTTTTCGCGAAGTCTGATGCGAGAGCAGATCGTTTACGACTGTGATGTTCGTGTACCGAAGATCCGCCAAAGCGAAAATGTGTACAAGTCGTATATACCTCGTCCCCGCAAAGGGTCCCGCTAAAATATGGACAATTATCATCAGCGATACAGGAGCGATAACGTTTTACTCGTAGTGAACCGTTCGGTTTCTGTGCCTTCGCGAAAACTCGCTTATCAACGTGTGTACGGATAACGATGACGATGGAAAATTACTACGAAATTATTGTATATATATAATATAATATATATAAAAAAAAAAAAAAACGATATTGTGTAGATCGCGGTGATCGAGTTCGGCTCTTACCTTACGCGCGGCCGCTTTGCCGT
This sequence comes from Schizaphis graminum, assembly GCA_020882235.1. Lineage (NCBI taxonomy): Eukaryota > Metazoa > Arthropoda > Insecta > Hemiptera > Aphididae > Schizaphis > Schizaphis graminum. The sequence goes on from CM037032.1 coordinate 56,722,595, forward strand.
ACAGTACCCTGTCGATGACGACTGCTGCTCCGGGGGTGCTAGTGAATCTCGTGCCGCTGCTGCGCTGCGTGTGTCGAGCGCGATCGCCGGGAACACTCTCCGGTCGGTCGTCCGGCGGGGTACGGAATATATTATGATATACGGATCGGAGGCGCCAGCGACGGTGGCGACTACGACGGCGGCGGCGATGATGACGACGACGACGACGACGACGGTGGCGGCAGTGGCGGCGGTGACGACGACGACGTCGGTGGCGGCGATGGCGATGGCTACGACGACGCCGGCCCGATTCCTTCGGCCTCGCAGAGAGAGTTCGATATTACCGGGTGCGGTTGTACCTGCGCAAACGGGCGGACCGGCGGCGGCGCGGGCCCTTCGCCGCAACCACCAACGCCGCCGCCGGAGTCTCCCGCTCGACCCTCTCGCCGCCACACAGGGCGATCGGAAAATCGATCGTACCGCCGCCGCCGCCGCCGCCACCACGTGCTAACTGCAGCAGACCGTTTCCCGCAGATTACGAAGAACTCGCCACCGGACATGTATGAAACGGCCGAGCGATAATAATTGATCGTTTTATTACGCTGGCTGATGTTCGTTGCGCATAAAAATCGTAAATCTTGGTGCGTCAGCTCGCGCGGTGCATCTTCACAAAAACGTAAACAAATCGTCGTCGGATAGCACTCGCAACATGGCTTACGTTGGCTTGCGGCCGCAGATCTAGAAATCTGAAACGAGGGGATAGACCGGGGGGATGTCTGTACACAACTAAAATAATTTTAGTAAATACGATTTGATAACAATATATTATAAAAGATTTTACATGTTTTAAATTTGTGGAATTTAAGATGCATACAATTCTATAAATAAATACATAAAATAATATATATTTTCAAAGTGAAGTGGGCTGAAGCCCCTAAGCCATCCGCGCGCCTCTACCTAGACGCTTGTTGCAGTATACATAGATTCGACGTTATTTTCATCCCTAAGCTCAGCCCCCGTCCCCGCACCACCACAATAATTATATACAATTACATTTCACGCCGAATACGGCGGCAACAAGTCATACACCACAATGATTGTTATATTATTATGTGATTACAGCTTAGAATAGTATTATATCAACTAATAACACGATTCGGAGCACCTATATATACGGCATACGCGTGCGTTTAACAACAATAACGTCAATATTATAGTTATGTGTGATCGTGTACTACCGCAGCATCAACCCCAACGCGACCGTCCTGTAATATGCATGTGTTTTGTCTTTTGCCCGATCCTCGTGTACCACTCGATCTTAAGATATAATAATATTCCTGAGTGTGTGCACGTCGTCGTAGCGGGCGACCCGTGACGCGACTATGATCATATTTCAACTGCGTATAGTGCGGCGACAGAGGAAGAGAAACCAAATACACTGAACAGAGGGAGGAAATAAAAACTATTTCTCTTCGCTATTCTTCCTGGTAAATTGCTTTTCCGGACCGGATCGCTGCCTCCGCGCCGTTTACGTGTTTCACCGCAGACAAGACTTTAAATAAAATGAGATGGAGAAAACTCTCGTTGACAATAACAGAAAACGAAATAAGATTCGGATGGGTATAATATTTATTATGTATTATTTGTCTGTCTACATACGATTTATTGACAGCTTCTCGCACGCGTTTCGATGTATACGTAATTTAATTGAAACGATTTTATAACAATTTAATAATAAACATATAGACGCATGTACCAAACGATTGCGATAAGAAAAATTTACCACCTGGGAATACCTATGTATATATATTAGATTCGTGTCGCACGATTAGATTTATGTTTATACGTGCCCCGCGACGGAAATCACGTACAGTAGTAGTAAATTACAAATTATGATACACATATTATACACATAATATTAAAATATTGTGATAATGCCTAAACTTTCGAAGTGAACATCGGTTTGACGAGGTCTATAATAAGTTATAATAATCATGTACATCAGTATATCTAATAATATGTAGTATATTATACTGCAGATGACGCATTACAACTAGAATTATAAATAACATATTTGGTATTGTTCTTCAATTTTAGATTATATTTCGTTCGTGTTGCAATAAAGTATATATTAACTCATAAACCTTATTAGACCATAAATGCAAATATCTTATGTTTGCTGAAACTACTTATTTGCTTTCGATAGCTTGTTGACAACCGAAGTTTTATAGACACTGAATATCAAACTTATAACTAGTAAGAGTAACCAGTGATTCCAATAATATAACATTCGAACGGATGCTTTTATACTATAAAGTATAAGGTATTATTATGTAAGAAAAAGTTATTATGCATTTGTATGATCTATGTTCGTATTAATTGATTTTTTGATAAACTTTACCAGAAAGTTCAAATTAAATATTAAAATAAAATAAATAATATACACATAAATCATCATTACTGAATGTTGCACTCGTTACTAAAAATTAAAAATACAACAAAAGAGAGGTTATTTTTTTAACCTTTTTGGCATTCAAAAATAGTAACTTTCTTCTTGAAATTCAAAATTGAACCTAAATAGGTACGTTTAACGTTTAATTTTAAATTGGTGTTATTGGTAGTTTTCTACAAAATGTCAAAAAACTATATGCAGACAAGCATTCGTTGTAATATTGAATTTTTTACTCAAAAACCGAGGGACGTGAAACAATGGCCGTGTATCAACTACATAGTATCCTTATTCTTCATGACCTTGCTTCAAATTTAGTTTAATTAGTTTACAAATCGATTAATTTATTTACATTTTTTTTTATTATTATTAAACTTTGAAGTTTGAACATTAATTATTAGTTTCGATCGTTACTATACATTTACTAGTTATAATAAGTTATTGTATACACATAGTTCTATGCATTGTAAATTACCATACAGGGTTCTTGATTATTATTCAGACTGTATACTAAAATTTAATAACCATAGAACTATACATTCGAATTTTAATTTTAATTCACCAAATCTTTGGAAAAGTTGTCTACTTAATAAATTAAAATAAATTAGTGGTTCTAATTTAAAAAAAAAACCACCTCAGCACACTCCTTAAATGGTATTAAATACCGATTGAAGTATTTGAAAATAATGTCTTTAAGTGCATTTAAAAATTCCAAAATCAAAATTTTACTAAAAAATTATTGTTAGAGAATAAAAGGAGATGTACTTGCTAATGCTTGTTGAATCATCCAACATAAAAAACTTATTTAACTAAAACCTAACCTAATTCTATTAAATTTTCATATTCTTTACTTTCAGTTAAAGAATTTACCATTGTTTATAATTGAATATAAAATTAAAAAGTTAAAAGTAATTTTATCTATAGTTTCTTTAGAACTTTTTATCGTGTTACTTTGAACATTTACTTTGCATTATTTGTTTATTTAGTTCAATTTTTTTTATGCTGATAAGAAATTCTCAGTTATAAATACCTACCTTCTAAAAGTTCTCTACAGGGATTCGTGACCTATAAAAGATTAAAAACAATATAAGAGCCGTTGTTTATGATGTATTAAAATTTGTTATCACATTTACTATAGTATAAAAGCTTTAAACGTTAAGTTGATAATAGTTTTTAAGCATTATATTAGCTGAGTAATAATATATTTTTTTTAGAATTTAATATATATTTTTCAATTTCTAAATTATTTTAATACCTATATTATTAATATAATTTCATATTTTAAGAATCAATTTTTAATAGTTTGAATTATTTAAATATTTAAGATTTTAAATTATTGTCATAAAGGGTTTTTCCTTAACTTATTTAAAAATCAAAGAAATTTAAATCTAATTAGTCTTTAGTATAATTAATATATATAAGATTGTTTTTAAGACAAAATTAATTAACTATATTTTTTATCGAGGTTATATATTTTAGTGAAGTAAGGGGAATGAATGCAGTTAAAATTATTTTATAAGTTCATGCTTTTAAACATAAATACACGGGAAACAATTAAAGAAAACTTTTAAATATACCTACGTAGAAAATAAACAGTTTAATTGAAATAATTGTAATAATTGTACCCTAAGTTTAGAAAACAGTCATTATAAACACAGATTGTAGATTCAATGCTTATTTGTATTTAGCCATTTTATGAGAAAATTATAAATGTTAATTAAATTTTATATTATTCTGTTTTTGTGTTTTAAATATGTACTATTTATTGTTACCTTGAAATTGATGGCATTTCGCATATTTCTCTTATGAGACAATTCTTTGTTTTGTTCTCTATGTCTAAAAAATACATAAAAATATGTATTCAGGAATTGAAGATTAGTCGTTTAAAAACAATAAATATCAATAACATATTTTTCTGTTTTCGATTTATATTAAATTTAATTGTAAATTTAGATTATATTAATACAACTAGAAAATACTGAATCCACTAAATTAGATATTTATGAATTAATGACTAATAATTTTTAATATATACAATTATAAACACATATATTAAATCAACATTCCACATTATTGACATAATATATTATATTATTATGTGCATTTTACGTATTGTCTAAACAATACATATCTCATATCGTACGGTCAATAATAAATACTAATCTTGTATATAATTAGAATACATTTAAATTCATTATTAAAGTTCTATAACATTAGCTTCTATTTCACTTATATAATATTAAATAATATATAATATATTGTATATTAACTATATAACGTTTAAAATAAACTAATTACAATTTTAACATTTTCCTGTGTAAAATAGGTAGTAACTAGTAAGTTGTATTAATACAAACATTTATTATTATCTACCATCAACATTACTTTGTTATTTAAATTCAATGTTAGTTGTTACACGTCATAAATATACGTAATAACATTATAAAAGCTCATAATGAAACAATTTATGACGAAACGCGAATACAACATGTAGCAAAATAGTAATATAATATTATAATATTTTGTTAAAATGTAAGCGACTTTATAACAGTTAATTCGGGTATTACGCGCGTCACTTGTGGTCTATGTTATGTGGGTTTTTGAATTTATGATTTTTAAGGGTTTTATACAGTGTTGGGGGTTAATTTGGGTGCAAAGCCTTGAATGAAACAAAACAAATTAATTAAAAACAGGCATGTGCCACGCTGTTGATATTAATCATAAATTTAAAGTGGGCATTAACTATTATATATTACGATAAGCCAGAACAAATGAGATAGATTATGTTAAAGTATATTTTATAAATTAATAATTTTTATGGTTTCAATTGTTACTAATGTCACGTTCAAAAACAAATAAAATCTTAATTTAAGAATTTTGAACTTACACGTTTTTAATTCTTACTGCATTTTTCTATTGTAAGTTTATAACAATAGTCAATAGATATTCTGATATCGCATAACATTAAACCAATGATGGACTTCTTAGTTCTTATTGTCCTATTTCATAATCGATTTTATTTTTTTAATAACAAAATATAATCATAATAATGCCTTAATTCTATATAAAAATATAAACATGTGTTATACATTATAACAATTCATTGCAAAATGTAACCAAAAACTAAAGATTTTATGCGAATGGGTTGAGTTCTAGTACCTATCTAGCAATAACCAAATAAAGTGTTAATTTAGGTACTTTATCACATAAAAATTAAATTAATAATGATATAAATATATATGAATACTAATATAATTTCTATATGATTTTAAATGATTTAAACTAAAGTTACTATAAATATTTTTTATATCTCTTTGAAATTATGAAGTAATAAATTTTGATACTGTACTTATATAACAAAGAAAAGCCATTATAAATTGGACATTTGGAGCCAAAAATGGTAGAACAAAAAGGAATATTAATATTAAAATTGTTCTTTAACCTAGTAGATACTATATAATTATGTTGTATAACTTGTATACAATTTAATCTTTAATATTAACTTTATACATGTTAACTAAATAAAACGTATAAATATAGATCATAATAATTCTAAACATCAAGTTTCTTATAAAGTGTAAGATATAAACTTTGCTTGAACAATATGATTTTAATTTAATAATTAATATTTACAGTTTATACTTTAATATGGATATTATAAGCATCACTAAATACTATAGAATCATATTATGTAAAAATAAATTAATATATAAATATACGGGTATTTGTATTTAAAATACGACGAAAAGTTTTAAATTAAAAAAAAAATAGTTTTCTCACAGTTATTTACATAATAAATATGTCTATAATATGTGATGATTAAAATCACATCAAGATTTTTAACGCCGTCCACTTTACTTAAAGATATACAATTATACATAGTCTTAAGTATATTCAGTGAGATATATAAGCACATAGAAAAAAATTTAAAAAGTATTTATAATTTTATTATTATTAAATATAATATTATATTTGGATTTATTAACATTAAGTTGTAAATTATTTTTATTAAACCAAACTTTAATTTTATCCAAGCATATTATATTATTATCAAGTAACCAATATTATGATATAAAAATTTACTTTATCATAACTCATCATAGTATAACAGTATAATTCTGAATCCAAACTTAAATTTAAAAGAACATTTAGGTGTATAATAAAATATATAAGACTAAGAACTATGTTCTGAGGAACTGGAAAAGTATTTATGTAATCCTCGCTATATTGATTATCAAATCTAATTTTCTATAGTCTATTAAAAATAAATGAATTTAATAAGAGTAGGTAATGTTTTTTTTTCTCTTATGTCACAGTAAAATGGCTTTATAAGGAATACGTCATAATTTATAGATAGAAAGCTTTTTTGAAGTCTAAAAATATACCTAGAACCTTAAACTTATTGTCAAGATTATTATAAATAAATTGTGATTTTTTTACTAAAATATTAATATTTGACATATTTAAACGTAAACCAAACTGATAAAAAATATTTAAAAATTTATATTTATTTAAAAAATGCATTAGTCATTTTTCAAAAATAATAATATTAATGTGATAAATATGGATGTGACAAAAAATTTGTAGTTAAAATATATATCAGACATTAATAATATAATATTTGATTAAAATGGTTTTAATTTTAAATTAATTTATTAACATAAAGTTTTGATCACTTTTTTCACATCTTATATTTTTAAAAGATATCGAACCCAAAATTTTGTTCTATTCTAGTATTATCGAATTTTAAGATTGACAGTATTGTCTGTGTTTTGTTGGAATTATTTTTCAGGTATTTTAATTTTAATGTATATTAAATATGTATAAAGTATTTAAAAAATACTCTTAAATACTCAATAAGTAAACACCTATGATAAATTACAGGAAATGTTGCTACCTCTAAATTTTATAATAAATCAATCCTCTAAAATAATAAAATTAACGAAACTAAACATGAACGTCATGAACTGTTAATCGTAAATTTGATATGATACCTACGTAAAACAGATACATCAAATGCGGTTATGACGTTCTCTTATAAAACCAATAAATTATTTATAAATATATATAATAGGTACATTGTGCATTATATTTTAAAGCTATTATAATATGATTAATATTTTTCTATTGATATGAATGTAGGCATTGTGCACACATATCTACCAAGATAAAAATTTAACGAAATATGAAAAACTATAATTAAACTCAAGATTAAATGTTATAATTGTATAAAAGTATATTTAATTAACAATGGTATTTATTAAATTTTTTTTTAGGTATTTTTGAACAGATAAATCAACGTGGAAATATATTTATGTACGATATTTAATTGTTTTATAAATCAATTTGTGTAATTAATAGTTTTTTAATGTAAAATAAATAATGTATATCGAATTCCTCTAATACAAATTGTATAATTCTTGTAAAAATACAGATAAAAAATATTGTTTAATACAATTTTGTACTATATATTTATAATATAAAAACCTATACTATAATCTATTTTTATGTAAGGATTTATTATATACAGAGTATTCAGGATATTTACGTACAATTAGTGTCTATCAATCAAAGATTTTTATACCTTAATTATTTATAAATCAGTGATACATAATAGAAATCATAACTAATGCATAGGTAATGTAATTTCTTTAAATTAAAGTTTATATATCAATATACCTGCAATAACATGAACATATTATTATCGCATTTAATATTTGATAAACATTTTTTTTTTTTTTTTTTTAATGCATTTTATTTAAAAATTCTATTATGTATTTATATTACAAACACATTGTACAGGAATTATTACACTGTAAAAATAACATGCCTAAATTGTAAATCCAATTACAAACATTTTTTAATTTACTAAATAAGTGACAGTTGAATAGAAATATTTGTATCTATAAATTTAATGACAATTGATAATCAACACATTTTCTAAAATTAGTAAAATAACCAAGTAAAACATTTAAAACCGTATTACCTATTATATTAAATCCAAAAAAAATTTGGAGTTTTTGAAATAGGAATTAAATATGAAATAATGTTCAAAACATAAATTTTTATAACGTTATACAAGAAAGAAATTTCTTTTTTAAAGTATTAAATTAAAGAAGTAATTTTTAAGGTTATTTATTATTTATTTAGTAAATGTATTATGTTTATTTTTAAATAAAAATGATTAAAATTTACATTATTAAAAAACATGGGAAATCATTTTGCTATATAGAAGTAGGTTTAAAGTGTACTAAGTCATTAACATCACTGCAACAATTTATGTGTTGTAAATTTTGATGTAAAGATAAATCATTTGCAAAAGAAAAAAATGCTGAGCGGAGACGTTTGACCTTAATTTCTAAATGTTATGGATATTTTATAATTTATTTTTTATGATTTTTAGTAATAGGTGTAGTATGTTGAAAAAATATTTATACAAAATATCGCATTTAAAAGGACGTTAAAGTGCTACACCTGCTGTGTTGTCTCTGTTTTACTATCGTACATCATAGCAAATTTGCGTTCAGCAGAACACATTTTGTGATTTTAGCTTTAATATTAGAGTAAATTTATCTATTATACAATTTAAAGTCAATAATATTATCTAAAAAACTACCTATGATATTATTGATATTATTTTAAAATAAGTTATATCTACTTAAAATATTACAACTTAAAAAGGTTCATAACTAACTTTAAAATAATTATATCAATAAAACCATATGACATGTCTTGAATAATATTCTTAATTTTAAATTTAATATCAGGTAAACTTACTCAAATATTAAAACTAACATCACAAAATGCGTTCTGTTGAACGCAAATTCACTATGATGTACGTTAGTAAGACAGAAACAACATATGCCTACGTAGCGTCATCTTGATAAGATATTGGAATGATTATAATAGTTTATTGTTTGTCATATGATAAATTATTGTTTTTAACTTATAAAGCAATACGTATATCGATGAGCTGCAAAATTGCAGTATGATAAAGGTTAGGCCTTAGGCCATAATATTATAATAAATATTTTTAAAATATCACTGTTTATATTATACTATAATTCAAACAAAAAGTTTCAAGTCTCTAAAATTAATATTTTTCAATTTACAGTATCTAAGCATAAAATAAAATAATAAATCATTATAAGAATAACATAAATTTTGAACAAAATATCAAATTTTATCAAAATTTAAAATTTAAACACTTATGAAAAAATTGTGCCTATGTACAGCATTTTAGAGTTATATTTTCTAATCTTTTGAGTTAAAAAAAAATACTAAATAGTTTATAAAGAGTCAAAATATAATTAAAATACCAATAACTAAGAGAAAAAATTGAAACTATGTAACTGCTCAAAAAAGTGATAAAAAGTACACATCTTTATAAACCTAATACATTTATTGATTCACTCTTCACTCATTATCTTAAATTACAAATAATTAATTAATCTATTTATACGTTTTTCAAAAGAATCAAAATTAAAATTCCAACAATATTTATAAAACCTCTATCTTATCAGTGACATGACTCTTTTCTTCGGAGTAAATGAACTTTAAAACACTACGATAAACGTGTATTTTTCAGCGAATCAAAGCTTTTTATTCTGAACTACCAAGTACCAACATTTAAAAATATACGTGGCCTCGATTAAATCATCACGCTTAAACGCTGTAGTCATGAATTAAAAAAATTATTTTTCTTATATCATACCTAGTAAAATATTAATATTTACAGCTAATAAAACGTACTCCGATAGTATTAATGTATGATAATCATAAATATAAAAATTATGATAACATATTGTAACTTGGTGATTATATTTGATATAATATATACTTATCTATACATGACAATTAAAATACATATATATATATATTCAATACACAGAAATGTGTCATCTGCAAATACTTGTCAGATTTAAACACTACAGCAATTTTAGTTAAAATCATCTTGTATAATCATTGAGTATTAACTGTTTAAAAGAAATTATTATAATTTAACTACATATACCCCTTAAAATATTGCAGTGATCTAGGGTTTAGTACTAGCTATTGTATATTTTCAGGGTTAGGTGTAGTATTTTCTAATTATTATCGGTTATATAATTTAAAGTAACATGGAAATGTAACCTATTACAATTTGTGTTACTTATATAAAATTTTATTTTATATTACATTATAATATTTAGCTATTTATTTATATTTAATGAACAACATTTAATTTTTTTTTGTTTTATACTATTATGCATTAAATTATATTTAATATAAATATAAAAAGTATTAAACAACATTTCATCTAATACATTTTTAGGATAAACTATTTTAAAATAATGCTTAAAATAAATAGTACTCGTATTTGGAAAAAGTATAGAATAACTTTACTGTAAAAATATATGAATACTTTTACAAATATAATTCACAATATTGCTAAATATATATATATTAAATGTATTATAGATTATAACACAATAATAGGTAATGTATATTAATGCCGGGTTGCATGAAACCGTTCTTTAAATTTATTTAATGAATAGTTTTATTGAATCATTAAGTAATTTTATTTAGCGTTTTGGGTTGCACAAACAGTTGAATAATTTTGTATTGGTTTCAAACATGATATACCAAGGTTTAAGCACAGAAAATATTAAATTTAATCTAGTTTGTTGCTTATCACAGAAAATTGATAACAACTTATTGACAAGCCGTATAGGTTGTTAGTTGTTACCGACCATTGTTTAATGAACGAATACATTTTTATTCAACCGAAATCGGATCATTAGTTTAATTGACTGGTAACCAATAGTTTAATGACTCAATAACGCTATTGAACGTTTATTTAAAGTTTAGACAGTTTAGTGGATGAATAACTTTTTATTCATTCAACAGTGTACTATTGGTTCATTAAATATTTAATGAATGTTCACGCAACCAGGCATAAATCTAACATTTATTTTCATTTTGAAATACGTATTGTGTCTTAGTTATGATTACTTTTTGTAACTTAGTTATCAGTTTTTCTAAATAATAATAAAAGTAACTAGGTAATACTTTGTGATAAAAGATAAGAATGTAAAATTAGACTAATTTTTATCCAATTAGTAGTTACAATAATACAATATATACTGAAGTCTGTAACATGTCCAACACTGTATATAATACTATAGATTCTAAGCAAAAAGATAAACTTACTTTATAATGATATTGTGTATTTGTTTACCAAATCTGTTTTTGCCTTTTAAAGTTGTAAAGTAATAAAAATCAATCCTAAATTATGAAGATTGATTTTCAGACTTTAGTGATTTAAAAATGCATAAATGTTTTCAAAATAAACAGGAAAAAGTTTTAAAAACCGATTATATTTCATCAATTTAGTTTTTGTCGTTTTTGACTAATTCGATCAACAAATAAATAACCATATATTATACTTAAGATTTTCAACAATATTTTTGTTTTCCATACTATTTATAGATATTTGAAATCATCGATTTTTTAGATGTAACGTTGATAACATTTTTGTTTATTAATCAAGATACATAAAAATGTAATACGTTTCTCACTGGTTGTTTTTAATATTCTTACAGCAATAAAAAAACATATCAAAAATACATAACCACAATTTTTTTTTTATATGAAGGTTCATTTTAATTTCAATATTTAAAATTCAAAAATTTATTGAAAAAGACTCCTCATAAACTTTTCTTACTAATATTAAAAACAAATATGACCTTTAAACGTACATTTTTATAGTCGATTGAAATTTAAATTACAATGAAATCGAAAATTCGTAAAATTACAATTGCTCATCAAACAAATTTTATTATTTTGTTGCAATTCAAAAAATATTAATCTTAGTAATTTACAACATTCCATTGATTGTTAATATAATTATCATATTCTATAAACAATAAAAATTTTAAACTATTCGAACTAATTTTAAGCTATTTATAAGCATTTGACATTTTTTTAATTTTTTTTTAATGTTGATAAAAATGTTTATGCTGTCAATATTGCTTATAAATTATATGTTAAAAATAATAATACAATTATTATTATCTAATATATAAAATATTTTTACAAAAATTAGATCATTACACTTTATTAATAAAAGTAATTAAAAAAAATTATGAAATATTCTTGAAAAATAAATTCTGATCACCTTATTCATTCTCTGCTCAGATTTATTATTAGTGTTCAATGATTTATCATTGAATTAAAACTAAAGTGATCTGTTGAATAGCAAGTACACAAATCTACTTTACGGGGGAATTACTTCTCCAAGTTTATTTATTTTTATTAATTTTAATGTCAAAATCACTTAAGGTGTTTAACAGAAATATACTTGTATTATCGATAATGATGTATTTCATATGCGTAAAACGAACTTAGTTTGGGTTGGGTGTAATATCGATGTATTACCTATAAACAGTTTAAATGTTTCTAAATTGTATGAGTGTTTAAAATAACCGAAGTAAACTAAGAAATGATAAATTTCGGTCATTGCATTGCAATATTTATATCAATACAGCTAATATATAGGATGGTAAACTTTTAGATTGTGAAACTTTTTTAATATATCCCTTTAAAGACTAGAATTGATAACCTCTTTTGAGTTATTCCGCACAAGGTTTAAAAATGTATATTAGACAGTTATTTCATTTGATTTTTATTTTATTATAAAATTGATTAAATTCGATTTTTAAGATTTTGATGCTGTCAATATCAATAATCATCAAAACTTAAGCTACAAGACAGTGTAGACAATTTCAAAATCGAGTGACCTAACACAGCTAGTGTAACTAATTTTGAGGTTGATGAATCTTATAATGAAATCAGGTTTATAAGAAATTAAAAGCTGAGAAAATGAACACTCGATATGATAAACACTTAAAAAGTTTTGACATCACTCGACAAAGAGAGATGATAAAAAAGTTTAATCATTTGAAAATTGATCACCCTGTACAAACAAACATCATACATGCATTCAATTGTCACATATAAAATGATAATATAAATTGATTGCAGTACAGGTATGCTATCAAAACCTATGTAAAAGCATATTATAGCGATAAAATACTAATTTATAATCACGTACCTACCATAATATAATAACTTTTAAGCCATAATTAATTTTTATCTCGTTCATATATAGTCGCATAGCAAAATTAATTTTTTCAGCACATAAGAACAATTTTTTTCAAGAATAAACCTAATATTATCTTATATGAAATTTAATATTTATAGTAATTGTATTTTATACATGGTTGTTTCACTCATACAAAATAAAATGTGCTTGTGTAGTTGGATATACCTAACGAAAACAAAATCACAATATAAATGCGATGTCACATACTTTGCACATATATTGGTCCAATAGAGTTATGTAAATTAATATTATAGTTATAGAACACTGGATTATAACATTCTGTAAAAAATTTATAGTTAAATTATAATTGTAATTATTAGTTAATGAACGAATAAAAATTAAATAACAAAATGTAAACACTTTGAATGAAAACAAAATAAATGAACTTATTATAATAAACATTTATGTTTTAATTTGTCGGAATGTATAACGGGTAGTAATTACAGTTGAGCTAAAAACAATTCCCATATATTGTATTTTTTGTGATCACAAACATTTAGAAATAATACTGCAGATATTATATATATTATAAAAATACAATATATATTATATTATTAAATTTATTACACTTCATTATATATGTATTATTCTTTTTTAAATTTAAAAACAAAAAGTGTATATTATGTACTTTCACATCAGATTTTCATATTATTGTTTTTCAAGCTTGATTTCAAAACTTAACTAAGACCCAAGGCGTGTTCTCATTGTCCTGAATTTAAATAAAATATAAATTCGGTGCAATATTTTTTACTTACTTGTACTATTTTATCATATATTTTGGTTTAAGATGTATCTTTTTTTTATTTATATTACAAATAAAAAATATTTAAAAAGTCTCTATGTTATGAATCAACAGTATATTAACTCAACATAATATCAAGGCTTTTTTCGTGTTTATCTACTTTGAATGTATAACAAATATAAGTTAAATTGTAATAGTAATCAATTAAATAATGATATGATAGTAGTAATATCTTTGTTACTACATTTAAGTATTTTCAAATATTTTGTTTTATTAATGCAAATGTTATCTTCATACAGTAGTTTATGTTTATAATACGATTCACGTAGAACGGAGATAATATTATTTTTAAAGGACTACATTCAACCAAGGGCATACGCCTTTATTCAATACATAGCAATATTGTAAGTCTGTAAGTATGTTTATACTCAATAGTGATTTTAGTTTTAGTACATAGTTCTGTATTTAATTTAGATATATATTCACGAATAAAACTGTTTAAAATTCATACTAACATTTGAAATCTTAAATACATATAGTATATTTGCGTTTTAAGACAAGAAATTAATAAACAAAAAATTCAAATTAATACTCAAGGTATAAAATTGATCAAAAGTATTAAAAATATATAACAAGATACCAAAAAAATGTATTTTGTTTATGAATAAAATTTTGTTTTTTATACTTATAGACGTAATCTGTGGGCAAGAGTGATCTTGCATATTGTTATAGTATAGGTGCAAATATATCGATTTTCTCACTATTTTAAGTTCTAATTCATTCAATATTAAAATTTTTACCAACATTATACTTGAGCTTGAATATTATTTTTCTGAATTCTTTTTGATTAGTATTATTAATTTATTATTACATTTTTTATATTGTAATAGGTACAGATTATATGAATTGAGTAGGTAGTAAAGAGGTTGGGTATTGGAACAACTAGCTGCTATGAACCAGCTATAATACTTTCTCGTTCAAACGACTTCGATCCTCTGGGTATAAGCTGCGGGTCTTCTCAAGTTGGATATTCATTCGAATTATTGACAATTAATTTTTCTTATCTAATTTAAGTAGTTGTTCAGTCTAGGTTCATAGATACACTTAAAGATTTATTATTAGAATATCAATTATGGATAGTATCGACTTGTTATATTTTCATTAGTTTTTAATTTTAAAATTTTATAAATCTTCAAAAATTGCTAGTATATAATATTTAAATATATAGGTTTATTTATTATTAGTAAATTATTCAAGGGATAGAATATCCTCTCCAATATATTTTTGGACACAAAAATATTAATCATATTTCGTCACACCCATCCCCCTACAGGAAAACATTTCTGAACCAAGTTCTGCTACTAACACATTCTCACAGTATAAAAAAAAAATTATAATACTAAAACTATAAAACTATGTATAATATATTTATATACTTGAATATTTCACTATTATCCACTGATATATACCTATAATCAAATGAAACAATTTTTAAATTAAGTTTTCAAGTAAAAAATTGTAATCACGTATATTAAATTAAGATAAGTTTAAGACGTATTAGTAATAAGTAATAATATAATATAGTAAACTGTTGAACGACAAAACATTTCTTATATTATAATAATATTAACAATGGCTACGTCTCAAAGTTTATGAATGTGCTTTGCTAATCTGCTATCTAAGCCGTGGGAAAATATGCATAAACAATGTCCAGGAAAACTCATTTATATTGACAATATATGTTTCTTCAAAGATTTAAAGTCCAAACATTGTTATAGTATTTTAGATAATATATTTCAAATAAAAATAAAATAAATCATACCGATTATTTCAGTAAACAAAGTGTATTGTCAGCGGTGCTCTTTATATATATTTTTTTCTATTATTATAACAATGAATACAAATAACAAACAAAAATCAATTTTTTAACTCAGAATACCTTTAAATCTGATATAACTGAAAACATAACGTAAGAAATCGTACCTAATGCCTATAAATTATATTAAAATATTCTAATTTATTATTTTAGTAGTAACATTATAGTAGCAGGATTAATATTTTTGACACATAAATGAATACAAAAAAAAATCCTTAATGTATTAAAAATCAACACACTTATTTAGATAAAAAATTTACAAATTATAATACGTTATTGTTTTGTTTGTTTTCAGGGAATTAAAACATTATTAATAGGTATTTATCATTTTATATAGATAAAAGTAGACACAGAAATAAATTTATAATGAAATGTATACATATTTATATTTTAAACTTTCTAACAGAATAATATAAAACTTTTTAAATATGATATATATTTTAAACTTTTTTTATATTAACTATTAGCTGTTGCTTGAAGTAATATAATCGAATTTTATCAAAAAAAAAAAAAAAACTGTTTAAAAACAAACAATCAAAAAAGGTGAAAATATTTATACAAAACTGAAGGGTAAAGATTTTTATCACTGCAGTAAAATATAATTATTATATTATATATTTTATTGTTATTAGGTTTTTAATTTCAAATAACAATAATTTACATAGTAGATAATATTATTTATAGTCTTGTTATCATTTATCCATAATCATTATAAGTGTTTAAAACAAGTTTTATGATAATTACCTTAATGTACTACAGAAATCTACAATAAATTGAGAAAAAGTGGAAATTTAATATGTTGTACCTACTTAATGTATGGTAATGGACTATTTATCTCTGGGTACCTTATTTCTATAAAAATCACGCAATAAAAATGTGAACGTATTATAAATAAACGTTAAGTATAAACCTGCACATAAGTGCATTACAATTTAATTTACAAAGGAAATACAAAGGTAGGTATGCAAATCAAGTATATTTGAACTGAAAAAAAGTTTTAGCTTAAATACATTCAATTTAATTAACTCAGCTGTTAAAATGTAGGTAATGGAAAATTTCACATTTGACGTCAAATTTATATAAATTAATAAATTAAAAACATAATGGTTTTATAACGACAATTACTAATAAGTATAATAATAAATTATGCTGTAATTTGAGCGCCTATTTATAACAATATAATGTTTCCATGGAAACCCGTGCTTCCAGTTGAGGTTTTTAATTAGGTATTATATATTATCACAATACAATAATTTTATTAATTTTGAGTTTGAATGCAATTATGATTTTAAATTTTTCTGATTTTATTTAACTGACTTAAGTAATTAAATTTTCAAAAGCAGACTTATTATATTACTATTATATTGTACTCATTACCTAAGGTTTTCACAGCCTACATACCTATCCTCCCCTATATTACATTTAAATATAATACATAAAGTGTACATCTAAAATATACATAATAGTATAATAATATATAATAAATAAAAATATAAATACCTACCTACATATAAAAACTTTATAATATAAGAAATATAGAAATTTAATTTATATTTGTTTATATAATTTAATTGATTTCTAAAAACGTTAGCGAACATTGATTTGCGTAATGGTTAAAATAAAGTCCATACAATTTACAATAATTTAAAATTAATGTATTTTCTTCACTTTAATATAAATAATGGTTTCATGTTTTCATATGATATTTTCACCAAAATTCTAACTGTAATACCGTTCGACAAAATTGTACTTAATAAAATCAAAAAAGTATTCAAATAGAAGTTAGTTACATGGAAAATAAATAATAATTTACTATATTATAATATTTAATGGAAGAGAAAACATTAAGTAACTTTATGTTCACCTTTTTATAAATATTTGTTTTATTATTGTAAATTGTATACAATTGAAAAGTGTAGGCTATAACCTAAAAACATACATTTTAATGCTCATTTTTACCAAAACTTTTTCCGTAGTAGTAATAAATGGCTAATTTTATTTTTAGCATTACTTATAAAGGTAAGAATGTAAATTTAATTCTCAAAAATATCAACAAAAAAATGTTTTAAATTACTATTTTAAGCGCATATTATTTTTAAACAAGCCTAAAAAGATTCATTAAATGAGTTTAAAATTGACTTGACATAAACTGTTTAAACGGTTAGAAGTTTTAAGTTCACGCTCACCTATAATATTTTGTAGGTATTAAAAATTGGAATTAGGCATATTGGATTTGTATTTGACTGTCATGTCAGATGTCAAATTGCATTTATAACTTTACAACATATCCGGTGATTTCTAATTAAAATATTTTTATATTATCATCTACAATAATATATATATATTGTATACTAAATGAAAGATGAAATACTAAAATGTCATATCAAATAATTTTTATGATGGTTTCGTATTTTTCTAAAATGATTAATTTTTATTACATTGTGCACGCATAGGCAATGTGTACTTAAAAAACAAGAAATTAATACTTTATAAAACGCTTGAATTCTCGAACAAACTTTTATTAATTTAATTTGAAAATAAAAGATATTGAAAAATACATACTGTTTAAAAAAATAATAATATGAATTGTTTTACAAGAATCAGCTCAATATCATACTAAATAGTAACTATATGAAACTAGTTAGAACAAAATATAATATTGTAGTATAGCATGATTGAAATTAGATTTAACGTTAGTATGATTTTAATGCCACTACTTCCTATCTTATCTTATCTTATCAGTAGGGTTATAGGATTCATATACATTGGTATAGTTTTATAAATCTTATACGTGATCATCTGAGCAAAAGGGTTTAAAAGGCTAAACTCTTCAGAAACAAAAACAGTCCTTCTAAAATCTTTGCTTTCATAAAGTTTTATATTTGTAAAAAAATATAACAAATCGTAACTACCTCATAGGCTAGTATAATATATACATAGATAAATCAAATACATAAAATATAGCCATAGTAAATTAGCTGTTGGATATTGATTTTTTTTTTATGAAATTTCAAATCATACTACGCACATTGTTTAGTAACTAATGACAAAGTTCTTTTTCTGACATCGTCTGTTCATTTTTTTTTTTTTTTAATGAAATCAATCAGGAATGTAAAATTTTGATAATTACATTATGTTATTATTTGAACATTATTTTACCCATTGGATGGATGGGGTCGTTAAACTTAAATACCTAATATTCATAATTTATGTAATTCGCCTAATTTATGCACATTCCGATTATTTACAAACTCTCTACTGCAGTCTTATATAAAAAAAAAAAAAAATAAAAGAATAATAAATTAAGATTCGACTTAACACGTAATATTGTATATATTTTTTTATAGATACCAATTTGATTTTTAAATTCCATTGTAAATACATGTTTGGCTCAGGTACTAAAGTTTTGGTTAGTCTACGCTATTTTAATTTATTCTATCGTCAATCCATATTACCTCAAAAATGTTCATGTACAAATTTAAAATGTTTTAGTCGTATTATTCTGTACATTAGTATATATTCCCATTAAAATTAAAATCTTGAAAAATGTATGGCAAAACGTGCTATGTACACTACAACACCATAGTTGTAGATATGTAAGTAATTGTCATCTAAATGGTACATTTGTATACAATATTGATCATTATCAAAAAATGATTCCTAATGGAGATAATTTATTACCACAAATATAACTCATTTTTTAAAATATGGCATGTAAGCAGAAAATAACATTTTATGATTTTTATTGCATACAAAATAATGTACTACGTACAAATAGTTATCTTGAAGTAATGTCACAGTTCAATTCTTACTGAAATTCTAAAAAATATATGTTATCAATAATAATTATTATAAATATAAAATCAATTGACGTATTTAATATGTTTTCTTAAAAGCTACTTAGTTAATAATCTATGGTATAAATAAAAAAAAAATAGAAACTCGGTATTTTGTTCAATCATTTTTATTTTATTTCATAATTCTTAAAAGCTACTTAGTTAATAATCTATGGTATAAATAAAAAAAAAATAAAAACTCGGTATTTTGTTCAATCATTTTTATTTTATTTCATAATCACAGATATTAGCTACTAAACCGACAAAATAGTATATACAATATCGTGTACAAGTTTTAAGTAGTGTTTGTTATTGATTATTTAAAAATAGTTATTAGGTAGTTATATACATTATACAACTATATAATACATATTATAATAATTTAATAAATAATAATATATTATTAAACTATAATTAAATAATAATTACTCGTATACAATAAATAATAGCGATTTTATTTAACTAAAATTGTATACATGTAATTCTGTATCAAATCATTTAAAATATTTATATATACGGTTTTTAAATACTCGTCTAGTTTAAATCGATATTGTAAAATTATTATTTTTTTAGCTTCCCGTGCCATAATTGAAAATAATGAATCCGATTTATCTGAATGAACTTTATAATATTATAAACCCTTAATGATCTTAACCTTCAAATTAGTTAGGATGTGGAAGGTCGTAATTATTATTTCATTTATTAAAAACGCAGATAGGATCGAAAAAAATATGTTTGTGAAATTTAAATCTAATAATAAAATTATTATCCAACATAATGGCATGATAAGAAATTACTATGTATATTTAAAAATAACTGTCAACGTTTTCAAAAATTGATTAATTTTAATAGTTTTCGTCTGCAAATTTTACTCATCAAACGATCAAACTGTTTCAGTATAAGTAATTTATTCAACAACATGAATAATATATGATTTTTGAGCTTATTATTGTTTAGAATTGTTCAGTAACTGTAAAAAAGATTATAAACATTTGTCAATCAATAGGATGTACTTAATAATAAGTATAATTTGCTCTAATTAAACCCTTTCTAGTTTTTTTAATTTTAGTCATAAGTGAGTTTACGATATTTCTTTCATTTTATTAAACTAAATTATACAATTTTTAAATCATCGTGAAAAATTCCAACCGCAATATAAGTTTGAAATTTTTTTTAAATACAAATTTCCACGTAGAAGCGTATAATGATAAATATTAAAAAAAAAACCACTCCGACAACCAATTAGGGCACGCTGTAGTCACCATCAACGAAGATGTTGTTTAACGATGTATTTATTATCAATGTTATTATTGAATACGCATAACATAATGCGATTAAGTGACCGAGTTCACTGTTTTTTGGCGTCTCACACCATAACGTTAAGGTACGGGTATTTAGTTTTAGTCTGCTGCTGCTGAGAGTGCTGCACGCAGTTCGTTACGAAAAAAAACGCGCAAACACATTATATATAAGGTACATTACCTAAGTTTACAACTTTAAACGTTTCGTTAACGTCCGCAAACGCGCATCTGGTTTTTCAATACTTTTTTAATTTTTTTAATTTTTAATTTTTTTAATTTTTAATTTTTATTGTTTTATTGAAATAGTTTTCAATCGATACTTTTTAAATACATTTTAAACAAATAAACTAACTAAAATAACTAAACGTTTCAAAATGCACAATTTTATAGGAAGCAAATTTAAGGCCAACTGTAGACAATTATTCGCAGCAATTTCAGGTTAGTTTGTATACTATATATGTATACAATAATAATTATTAGTACTATGTTATTACATATTAAGTGTACTTTTTTCTTAATTTAATTTAATTTGAAATACTTATTTTAAAAATATATTATATAATTAGTAAATTTTAGAGCATTTTAACTAGTTGTCCTGTACATTTTTCTAAACAAATAATAAAACGTAATGTTTATATTATATAAAACATACATATAAACAGACACACAGACACACAGACACACAGACACACACACACACACACACACACACACACACACACACACACACACACACACACACACACACACACACACACACACACATACATAATCATACACAAGGAATATAAATAACCGTGTTAGAATCACTTTGAAAACTTAAAATGGCTTTGGAGTATATAAGTATATTTACCGGAAGTATTTAATTAAAATAATTATTTTACCATTTAACTTCAAGAATAAAAAACAATTTTAAGCAAATATTCCTTTGTATTTATTTATTCTAAAACAATATTTAAATATAAAATATAAAACTAAACAATATTGAATTTTTTTTTAATTTTAAATCATTTTTAGTTAAACGTTTAATTTAATCTTTTATTTAATTTTATTTCGAAAGAGTACATACACTATCCTCTTGTATTTAAGTTTACATATAATGTACACAGTATGTGTAAATCATCTTATCTATTCTATAGTTCATTGGGTTCATATTAAAATAATTGAATCTTATCATAATTTATATGGTTTTATTTATGATCTATAACGATATATGATGATTTATTAACGTTATTTTACAATATTCATAGTTTTTATGCTTATAGTATATTTCGTTGAAAACAGTAGGATATTTATAAATTACTACTTACTAAGTATAATAAATTTAAATGATTTTAAGCCAGAACGATGGAACTAGGGATTACTACAATGTACATGTTTTTCTTTTCATTTTTTCGGAAAACCTTTTTAGTAGGTTGTTAAAGTGGTTCAATAATTTCGTTAACATGTCTATAGATTAAGAACTGAACACAGATGGTAACGTGTCATAATAACTCAAAAAGCTGTTGTTTTTTAAATTGCCTGTCGGTTATCAAAAACATATTGTTTATATTATTGTTATTATCACAGCCATAATGTCTTCTCGATTATCGAGACCACCTACCTCCTACGTATTTTTATTTGTCGAGACTACTTTCGGTATAAGCTAACGAATACGCAGCACATGCACAATGTACGCAAACTACGCATCGGTCACTATTATATATACCTATATATTAACGTGCCGGCATAGAACGGATGGAGATGGATTTAATTTGTACCGGGTCATCGTTTTGTTTAAATCAACATTAAACATTAATTATACATTTATTACACAATAATTCACGAATGTGTATATATCAACACCGAACACACACTAACACATACACCTTTAATATTATTGGTTGACATACAGTACAAAATAAATGCGTCGTACATAATACATTTTTAAACGTCAACTATAATACGGTAACGTATATACATAGTGACGAATTAAAAACGATCAACTACGCTGTTCAGAATCTCGCGCGCGACTATTTTTTTTTCTGATAACGATGACCAATATTTGTAGACTACACATGTATAAATACCGAGTGATTTCGTTATCCGGTCTGATGAGTATATTGAACTAATCGGACTGCTATTATAATATTAAAACTAAACGAATCTGATATAATTATGTTCGCTAAAATCAAATCGGTTACACGAATTATTATTATTATTATCATGCATAATATACGATATAAATGCGTTGGAATTGACAATAAATTGCGATTATGTAGCTGCGCTAAAATCGCTGAACATAGCGTCGTCAGATTTTCGATGTCTTATTACGGGACGTTTCTGCAGGTCGACCGTCGAGGGACCATCGACCGAGATCGAGTTCTCGGGTTAGGTCGTAAAAAACGGTCGTCGAAAAGCGTCGTTCCGATAAAACGTATATATGATATGTACAGATATACACACAATATACAGCGGAGTGGCAAACGTTATGATGTTAAAGGTGGTGTACATTATATACCTTACCAATACGGTATAAATTACGCGCGAGTCGTTCGTACACATAGGTATAAACGTGTACGAGAGAAGGTATGTGCTGCGGTCGATTTGCGTTTGAGATAATGTTTAAATTTATAAAAAAAATGTACACCGTATCGTACGTACGACTGACATCGTATATAAATTACGCGGAGGCCCGAGGACAGGAAAATAGAAATTATTGTAGTGTATCGCAGATACACGCGCATACGTACAACACGCATAAAGTACTACGTTCAGATGCCTACGTAGGAACGCACACTGTGCCCGGCAACTAAACAACACACGTCGCGCGTGTCAGTATATATAACACCGTAAATTTCAAAACGAATCGCATAGCATGCACCTTGCAGCACGAGCGTTTCCAGCGCAGTCCACACCACCTCCTCGTTGTCCCCTCCCACCCCCCCCATACGGCGACGACACAACCTCTGCCCACCCGACGGCACCCTGCTCCCCCGTAACCGCAGTTTAACACACCGGGGCCGGTATGATATACGCGCGATTTGCGATTATGAAAATATCGTATTATAGTCGCTAACGACATAATATTAATAATTGTTCGGTATATGTATATATTATGGCGTACAGGTATATAGACTGCATTATAATATTATTTGCACATATTTTATATGCTATTTATGTATTATTATATTTACACATTCTGACGTTAATCGCGGACGTCGGATTAAATCGTATACGGCACCAATTACCATGTATATAATTGTTATTATGATAGTACTCTGCTGTATCGTTTCAATACGACTATAATATAGTGTAGCTGATGGCATGTATATAATATGTATATAGTATATACATTATTTTTGTACACATTATTACCGTTCGTTCATTATTAACGAATTACGTCTGCAGTTGCACGTGATCGGTAAGCACGTAATATATAATATAATATGTACATATTATATGTGTATTAAATTTTTAATTTGTAATATCATACCATACAATTCATGATTATTTTTTACCCGTCAATAGCGCCGAGCTAAACAAAATCCCGCCGAACGGTAACCCAATTAAATAAATAAAAATTTATAAAAATATAGGTAATAAAATTAGCACGAGGTATAGACTGCGTACACGATAATGTGTTGATAATGCTTATACAGTAGGTATACCATTAATAGGTACACCTATGTTTAATGATATATATATATAGATAGATAGATAGATATAGTGGTTGTGCAACTTGGATACGCGTTTTAGAGTGGTCAATTATAATTTATTAATACTCGGCAGAAGTATAAGATAATAAACTATAAATAGTAATGACTGGAAATCTATAAAACATCGTTCAATTCGTTCTATGTACAGTGGCGTGATAAGTATTATGTAAAAACATATTTTCACGACTAGTCTCATTTGCCATAGACATTATAGATCCATAATATAAGTGTTCATACGCCTTGATATAATATGATCATAGTCATATAATATATTATAGTGTATATGTCGGGACTAAAAATAAACAGACTTTAACAATCAATGAAAATCTCGAATTTCCGAAATCATAAGACTCCAATCTAATTAACAACGAATGAAGAAAATCATCAAAAATTACTGTTTTTCGAACGTGCTTATTGGTTATTTTCAATATCGAGTAATTTACAATCTTCTACTCGAAAACAACACTCATCGTTCACGTCATTGGCTGAGATCAATATGTTAATCGTCTGTCACTCGTAAAATGTATGATATATAGGTATATACAGTCTACCTCCATATCAATACCATTAATATTTGTTTATAATATGACTGTCCGATCCTAGTAATCGCGTGATATCTTTCCTTTAAGTCTGATTTATGTAATACTGTAAAGGAAAATAAACAAATTACCAATAATTGGATAGGTTATAGGTTCGATAATTTAATAGGTACCTACCTATCTCCTAGATTCTCCTAGAGTCTATAGTAGAAGTAACACACAAGCAAACTCTGTGATAGGAAGTCTGTAGTTTTTTACGTGCCTGTACCCCATACACCCGTTATACTATTGATTTTATAATAGACTATTATAAAATCAATGGTTATATGTAAATGTAAATACGTGAAATACGTGATTATAAGACTAGACATTTATCAACAAGTTCATTGTCATCTTTCATCGATCTGCAGTATATGTATACAAACTCTATAACTCAACGTAAGTCACAAACCGTATATAGACATAAAATACAAAGGTATCATCACAGTTAATGCAGTATGAACACTGTACCTATACCTCTTCTACGCCTGATTTATGTCATGTAATTCTCCATTATTGATTGATCGATATTTTTCTTTATATAATAATTATATGATTCTGACAATATTTTTGGTATACCGTCAATACCGATATTTTAGTAATCTGTATTTGCACTACATATCTAAATCGTAAAAAAAAATTATTTATTGGAGTAAATAATAATAATAATAATAATAATAGCAACCAATAACACGTGGATAATTATAACCTACTATAACTATATATGTACACAATTAAGTAAAGAAATATTTGAGCATAAAGGTGTGCGCATCAAAAAACTGGTGATACCTATTACCAGAGTCTGGTTTGTCATGCGGCAATATTCAATTGTATATTATACAGTAGAATCCGCTTAATTGGGACACATTGGGCGGTGACTTATTTGTCCCCATTATCCGATTGTCCCGATTAACCGAAAACTAATAAACCGATACATTCGTTCGGGACTATGCCAATCTATCCCTATTAAGCGGTTGTCCCCTTTATGTGGTGTCCCAAATAAGCGGATTCTACTGTTTAAATGTATAATATTATGTATACAACGATCGCGAGCTTTAGTGCTACGAAAGAGACTTCAATGGGGAATTAAAATTAGAGGTGGACATTTGAATACTTTTGTAGTTTCCTCCCGTGGTTTGAAATACCCTCGATCCCACCGCATTTGCAAGCTATAATTTATTATTATATTATACTATCGTGGATATTGATATGTGTTTATACTAGTACATGTGGTGGAAAACGGTGTAGGTTTTAGTTTTTATAGCCGACGAGGACGGTAGAAAACTAAACATAATATTAAATTTGAACATTCTCACCACCAATCACCATAATCGTGATACCACGCATACCGAAAACCCGATTGAAATAATATAGTATGCTATTAATTTTATACCCCAACCTTAATACTATTATACCACATATTGTACCAGGAATGAATCCAGGAGAGGACTAGTGGCCCAGCCCCCCTCCCAGAGTCCAGACATATTTTTTCTCAAATTGTTTAATACGTATTTCTACAGATTCTGATATTACATTATTACTTTATGTATTTCAAATCATATATATATATATACATATATCTGATAATAATATTATACGTATCATTCTGGGGTGTACAAACTAAGATAGTACTATCTTAATTCATGGTGGGCAGTGCTTTCAATATTGTTATTTTAAATAATAATAATTGTAAATAATATCTGTATAAAACCGGATGGATTTAACTTAACGCTTCAATAGATATTATATTATTGTTATATGATACATGTTTACTATGGGTATTAACCATTCGACTAGACGTCTTAAATCTAAAATAATAAAAAAATAAATTGTCATACGAACTTACCGGGTCCGGGTTGTCTGATCGTACGTACAAAAAGCTTTATCGGCGCATTTAATATATAAAACATAAATACCGATATCCTGAGCACAATTATTATGACGTGTACAATTGTACAATATTATATAAAATATAATAAATAACATGCTATACTATTATTATTCCATTTTTTTCCGTTCGAAACATAGAGACGGATGGGAACTATTTGTCACAATACTGCCATCTAGTTCAAAAAATTATCATAGCTATGTATAATTGTAAGAATAGTATAAACTTACAAGTAACAATGTAACTACATTGAATGGAGTGTCATTTTTATCAGTTTCCCAGTGTTAACTTATCATGGAGAGGGGTTTGAAGCTCACCCTGTATATAAGTATATAAATCAAGTTACATTAAGGCATATAGTACAGAATATAATATGACTAGGTCATCAAATCAATAACTGATTAACATTTTTTTTATTTCTACTGTTTTAAGAACTTACTCAATGCGCATATTCTAACCATCACAGCTGCCTGCGCAAAACGCTGTAAGTTTATTCATACCGTTTAAAAATTTAACTAGACACAATCAATTACATTTAATATGACACGTTTTTTTTTTTTTTGTCTACGTTAAACGACCACATTAATACTCTACGTTACTGCGGCCTACCTACCTACCTACCTGCTACACCATGCCCACCTACCAAAAGATTATACAATTAAATAGTTTTTCAGCAGCTGTTTTACGATAAGTGAAATAAATTACATGATATATTACACAGTGTATGACATAACTAAATGTTTAAAAAAAACATAGGTAATTGTTATTATTACTCAGTGAACGTGTTAAAAAAAAAGAATAAAAAACTAACAACATATTGAGTGTACCTAAATATAATTTATATTTTACACGGTTTTTGATATTCTTATTATTTTCCATTTAGGATTATTATTAAGTATAAAATATTTACACTTATCATGAAATTCGATTACAGACAATTTAGTAGAAGAGATTTTAACTAAAAATAAATTAAACAAACGAAAAATAAACAAAATGTTTACACATTTTTTGTTCTCAATACAAACTCGAATAAATGGATTATTTACCAACATAGGTACTGCAATTTAATATTCAAATGAAACTATTATTGCATTTTACTGTAGTTATTTCAGAATTATTTCTGAGTATTTTTTACCACAGCTCCCAGTTATTTTAAAATTTATTTATTTATTTTTGTAGTTGTTATTTAAATATATTTTTTAATCCAAAACTTATAAATCTATGATTAAATTACTAGGCAGTTGGGACGTATACCTATTAAGAATTTTAATTTTACTTTGGTTAATAATTATAAAGGTTATAATTTTTTGATATAAACCTTGCTTAATATCAAAAAGTATTCTTAGATTTATTTTAAAGTTGAAAGCAATTCTATATATCTCAAATATCTGTTATGACTTGAGAGAGTGTATAACTTTATATCTTTTCTTTAGTTTACAATTTTAATGAAGTGGTTATAAATAAATAAATAATATATTCGTATATATAATATATTTTTATTTAAATAATATTGAACTTAAGATAAGGTATATTATTCGTAACAATTTTAAAAGAAGAAAGCAGTGATATACATTTTAAAAACCTATTTCTATTTTTATTACCTACTTTATAGATTATTCTCATCTACTATATTTATGTCTACAAACTTTAAATAATCATGATTATTGATTAATAATAAATCAATCAATAATATTATATTATATGAACGTGGAATAGATAATTTATAATACATAATGTAGACTTCCACTTAAAAATCGAGAGTCTAAATTGTTTTAAAAATAAAGGAGTAAAATATGAAAATTATTTCCAAATATATCTAGTAGCAATGTCTATTTTGTTGATAGAAAAATTACCCTATAATATGACAACTAGTATTTACGTTCGTCCGTTAAGAACGCAATCCCAAAAACGTGGAAATTCTAAATTATTAAATGCTATGCATTACTACATTGTAGTTGAAATATAATTAATATTTTGATAAGATGTTACGGAATTCATTATCATCACATATTTGTCAATCCGTTAAAAAAAACCTAAGGTATAATATTTTGTAATATTCAGATATTATGAAGAAATGTTGATATTTTTTACCTACGAAATAATAATATTATATTTTATACTTACCCATATTTATATAAATAATTTCAAATCATACTAAATTTTTTAAATTGTGTCAACAAATAACCTCTTTGCCTATAATATTTTTCTTTAACAATGGAAATTATAAATACTTCAGTATAATAACGTTAAAGTATTAAGCAATATTTTAAATCGGTAGCCATTATATAAATAATCTTAACCTTTAATAGTGTCATAACTTATTATACCACATTAAAAAAAATACCACCCCTCTTTACTGTAAATAGTTAAGTAAATGATTTTTTTAAATTCTTTGATGTATATAAATTTTAATTTTAATGAACAGTATCAGAGCTATTAAACATTATATGTTAAGGGTAATAAAGAATAATCCTTAATAATGGATGTTAATAATGAATAAACCTTTTATTTTTTAATATAAAACCTTTTATTTTTTAATATAGAATAAACTTATTTATAAAGCTTAATAATTGAGAAATAACTCGTTTAAAACATGATTTTGTAGACATCGAGATTTTCAAAAAAATAATTAGCTTAACAATTTACAGTGAAAAATACCTAATGATAGTTCTCATTTGAAAAAATTTGTAACGTCACAATCTCCAACAACCATAATTTGAATCAAATAACCAATGCATAATTAAATGAAAATTACATAGAGGATAGGGGTAAATATGCTTGCATACTTTGTAAATCAACACGGTATACCTATATTGAACTCCTATATAGAAATACAGGACAGTGTTGTCAATGTTGAATGTGCTCAAAACTCAAGTACAATATAACTATTAACCACATATTAACATGCTACATAGGTAAACGTAATATTTAATTTATGTAATAAGAATATTAATATAATATTGTTTTAATGTCATGACGCACTTGATCCGGTCGTAAATTGACGGTCATACTTATTACGAGCAACCAACTACAGGAAGCAATAATCAACGGTGTTAATAACAATAAATTATGTGATTATTATTTTATTAATGTTCCAGTGAATCTCGTCACGTTTTCGTTTGGAGTCTACACGGGATGGTCCTCAACGGTTGCGCCGATGCTCAAAGACCCAAAGCAGACTCCACTCGACCACGTGATGACGGACAACTCAATTTCTTGGGCCTGCAGTTGGGGCATGCTCAGCGCCATACTGGGAACATTCTTCTGGGGCATGTTGGCGGACAACTTCGGCCGGAAAGCCACTGGTTTCCTGACCATGTTACCGTACCTGATCAGTTGGATCATCTTGCTGGTGGTCAAAACGGAGACGGCTCTGATGGTGTCCCGGTTTTTGGGTGGCCTGGGGGCTAGCGGGGCGGCTATAAACTGTCCTATGTTCGTTGGTGAGGTGAGCGATGAGGCCATGAAGGCTGGTCTAGGCTCGCTGTTCATACTCATGTACAACATCGGCGTGCTATACGTATACGTGTTCGGCGTGATGGTCAATTACACCTATCTGAACGTGGCCTGTCTGGCCATCAGCTTGCTGTTCATGGTCGTGTGGATGTACGTGCCCGAGTCACCGATATTCCTCATCCAGAAGAAGCGGATGGACGAGGCGAGACGGTCGCTCATGTGGTTTCGGGGTAAGGACAACGACAAAGAGGTGAGCGAGGAGATAGACTCGCTGATGCGGCACAGCGACCAGACGAATAAGGCCACGCTGGCTGACTACAAAAAACGCGGCACGGTCAAGGCGCTGCTCATCGGCTTAGTGTTCCAGGCGGGCACGCAGTTCAGCGGCATAAACATCATACTCATGTACACCGTGGACATATTTCAGAACAGCGGCAGCAACATGTCACCGCACTCGTGTACCATACTGGTAGGTGTGGTGCAAGTCATCGGGTCCGCGGTCGCGACGTTAACGGTGCACAGGGCCGGCCGAAAAGTTTTCCTAATGTTCACGTACGGAATCACCGCCCTGGCACTGATCACCATCGGATCGTGTTTCTACGTCAACAAGGTGGACTCATCCATCAACACTGGCATACTGCCTGTGTTCAGCCTTTCGGTGCACGTGATCGCATTCTCGCTGGGCCTGGGCATGGTGCCGTACATCATCTACACCGAGGTGTTCCCGGCCAACGTGCGCAACATATGCATGTCCATGCTGATGTTCTTTAACAACGTGCTGGGCTTCGCCATCATCAAAGCGTACCCGTCTTTGTCGGAAGCGTTGCATATATCCGGCTGCTTCTGGATGTTCGGCGCCGTGTGCCTAGCCGTCGTGCCGTACACGTACCTGTTCGTGCCCGAAACCAAGGACAAGACGTACGACGAGATCCGCCGCGAGCTGCTGCTGTGGTTCCCGGACAGGCGGCACAAGGACAAGGCGGCGGCGGTGGACAAGGAGGCCGCTGTGGACCAGGCGGATGGCGACGCAGGCAACGTGGTCGTTGTCGAAGCCAACGAGATGAAAGTCTGCATGGGCAAGGACCAGAGTTGCTTCACGACACCCCAATGCGCACGCGACAACGTCAAATAATAACAGACACATGGGGTTATACGTTCCTGTGCGTGTACACTGCTGCGGCACGTATACACGAGTAAAGGCCACTACTATAATATTATTACTGTTATAATTATTATGTAGTGTCTAATATCTGTGAATAAAACTGATTTACTCGGGGGGGAAGGGGGAGAGTGGGAAAATGTAAAAAAATCTAATAGAAAAACCTACTTTTTTTGTATTTTTTGTATTTTTACGCCACCAAGTTCGTTTTTTATATATTTATTTGCATCATTTTTTATGACGACTGTAGGGTTTTGTATATTTTGTGTGTGTATGTGTTTGTGGTAAATTAATAATTTGAATTAACATATTGTAACAAGTATAACAAGTATTATGAATAATTTAAGTATAATTATAATTTTAAATACCTATAAATATCTTAATTTTAAGTTTTAAAATAATATTAATAATTGTTATAACGATATTTTATGCACAGAATTCATATACTTAGACAACAAATACGATAAGGTGACAATCACTTGTTTGTCTAATCACAGTTTTGTATTTAGACTTAATGTGTATTATAAACTAATTTATATTTATAAATATTTTTTATACTATACTAAATCTCATTAAAAGTAAATATAATTTTAAAACTCTGGAGTTGTTGTGACATTATTTAATTATTTATAAATTAAACCTATATTGTACAGCGTTGCAAGCAAATTAATTATGTAATTGTTTTAATATAGGTACTACGAGCAGGTGAATAATTTTGTTTACAGTAAACAATTAAACTAAATTAATATGCAAAAAAAAAGATGTGTGTGAAGTTGGCCCCCCAACATTGTCGGATCGATTCGTGAAATATGTTAATATTTTGCAAATTAATTGCAAATAATTGCAAATTAGTTTTCAGAATTTGCAAATAACTCGTTAACATATAATAAGTGAAAAACCGTTACGTGGGGCCAACTTCACGCAGCCCCCTGACTTTGACCGATCCAATCGAAACTGATGTCAATATTTTGCAAATTAATTGCAAATAATTGCAAATTGATTTTTAGGATTTGCAAATCAATATTTTTTTTTTGGCGAATTTTACAAGTTTTTTAGCCAGCCCCCCGACTTTGACCGATCCAATCGAAAATGATGTCAATATTTTGCAAATTAATTGCAAATAATTGCAAATTGATTTTTAGGATTTGCAAATCAATATTTTTTTTTTGGCGAATTTTACAAGTTTTTTATCCAGCCCCTCGACTTTGACCGATCGATTTCAAAATACCACCAAATAATTGCAAATCAATTGCAAATAATTGCAAATCGAGTTTCACTAATTGCAAATCTTTTTTTATATTTTTTACGAATTTTTCAACTTTTTTATTAAGGGTGTATACAATTTGCAAATTATAATTAAGTATTTTTAGTAAAATAACAATGTTTTAACCTTTGCAATTGTTTGGTGGTATTTTGAAATCGATTGGACAAGGTGGGGGCTGGCTAAAAAACTTGTAAAATTCGCCAAAAAAAAAATATTGATTTGCAAATCCTAAAAATCAATTTGCAATTATTTGCAATTAATTTGCAAAATATTGACATCAGTTTCGATTGGATCGGTCAAAGTCGGGGGGCTGCGTGAAGTTGGCCCCACGTAACGGTTTTTCACTTATTATATGTTAACGAGTTATTTGCAAATTCTGAAAACTAATTTGCAATTATTTGCAATTAATTTGCAAAATATTAACATATTTCACGAATCGATCCGACAAAGTTGGGGGGCCAACTTCACACACATAAAAAAAAGTTCGTTTCAAATCTCTATCATGCAAACCTTTCTGTAATAACTATAACCATAACAATACTTTAAAATGTTATACCAGTAGCACCTACAGTTTTTTTTTTTAAATTATATAATTGATAATCTCAATATTAATTATACTATTTTATTTTACTCCATCACGTTAGTACAGTGACCTAATAACTATTGAGTAATTTAATAATAAATTGTATTGCTTATTGGTCGTTAGCCATCCATTGTAATAGGCAATAGCATACAAGAATCAGATTCAAACATACTAATATTATAATCATTTAAAAAACCTCTGGATAATATATTATAATGTGTCAAACGAACATTATTTAAGCTGGTTATATATTAATATTTCATTTATAAAGTATAAATAATATAGTTATTATTCAATTATCACAAAATTATTAAAATTTAAAAACATACTAAAAAAAAGACATAATACTGAAACTTTTAAAATAAATCAGAAGTTTAAGAACCGTTTTTTTTTTTATTAATTTAAAAATCTTATAAAATACGAGTATATATTTTGTTATACTACAATATCATACAATGTATAAACCAATTATATAATATTATTTAAATGTATTGCACTTTGTAAACTCACTTAGTAGATAATTTTTGCTAAACTTAATAATACTGCAGTAATTGAATCACATCTGCTTCAGAAGAGCCTACCTATTACACACCAGTCGCCAACTGTGATCCACCCACGATCATTCGTAACCGGAATTATGTCTAGCTTTTTATCATTTATCAGTTATACCTTCATTAGTTCATTGTAATAATGTACATGTATATCATATGACATTTCTGTTTCGTAGACTCAATTAAATTGTTTATGATATCACTGTAAAAAAATATAACAAATTAAACGTTACCCTTTTCTTAAGACCAAAAATTGTCTCTATACTTGGATAATTGATCAAGGTGAAAATAATAAATATAAATGACTTAGCGAGCTAATGGTTGTTTAAATGTTTAATAAAAGGTCTAGATACAATTTCGTTCCCGTGCAAAGATATATCCGTGTATTTAACCTAACCATTGATTAAAATATATACGTTGTAGGTACCTATACTCAAACAATGGACTAACATTTTTTTAATTGAATATGGTAATATTTGTTTCCTTGATAATTTATATTGAATACTTATTTTTTAGCGTTATAGTATAATAGAATAAACTCTACAGAATTGTTAGACTTTTACTAAGCGTCGACGAATATAAACATTAAATACATCATATTAATTAGTAAAAAAAACTTAAAATACCAGTAATAACGATAATCCTCAATATTATAATTGTTATAACTTATAATTAATAATTTTGTTTTTGTTTAACAAAATAATTAATACTTAGTAAATGAAAATTAATAATATAACTATATAGTTTATTTGATTATAATATTAAATCTAATCTATCGTCTATATAATGTTTATGCATTCATATAATATTTATATATTACCTATGCGAGTATTTGACTGTATAGTGTATAGGAACGAATCCAATTATATAGTTAGGTACTCCCTACTTAAATTTTAAAGCACCACTTAATAATTTTAATTGAACACAATTCTTAGTTGATTAACTATAATAATTAATATTGTTTTATAAATAATTATTTCAATGAATTTAAAAATGGACAAAAGTACTTAAATGTTATTATTAGAATATAAGACGAGATTTTATCCCTCTGTTTACCAAATAAACGATATAATATATTAATTATTAAAT
Organism: Schizaphis graminum; assembly: GCA_020882235.1. Lineage (NCBI taxonomy): Eukaryota > Metazoa > Arthropoda > Insecta > Hemiptera > Aphididae > Schizaphis > Schizaphis graminum. The sequence continues at coordinate 56,758,190 of CM037032.1, forward strand.
GATACTGTGTTTGATATGAGAAATACATAAAATATACAATATAATATAATACATGACTATTATTTTAAGTTCATATATATTTTACTCTGGTATATAATATATTTGCGTTCTTTTTCAAATATTTTAATACATTTTTTTTTCTACAGTAAATGAAACTATAAATACTTTTTTCAAAAAGTATTACATATATTATGTAAAATACTACGAAAGTACGAAATGTATTCTTTAAAAGGTATTATATAAGCTCAATATATACTTATTATTTTTTTTATATGTACGGATCTTTCAAATCGTACGTTGTATATACCTTTATTATATAAACGTTGGTGATTTAAATGTAATCGCAATACTGTAGGAATCAAACGTGTATGTAGGTATGCTCTTCGCCATTTCCGTAACAAATATTATACGATTCAGACCTTAACTCATAAAAGCAGCTCAGATGTAATATACCTAGCCACATACAATATCGTTATTATGATTTTATATGTAAAACTGGTGAGTGGGTTAAGGGTTAAAACTTAAAACTATATCGTACCGTAGTTATAGTAAAAACGCTATTTTTGAATGGCACACGCAAAACGGAAAATTATTCGGAACACCATATATATTATAGGCAACTGCAGATATACCTCGCTCATATTGGTATGGAAAAACATCATAATATGTTATTACCATTACGGATGTATGAGCAATTTATCGTTGATGTATGTATGTGCATTACGAAGCACTCGGGTTAACACCCAACGATTGCAAAATAGGCGTATTTGTCGATGTAGAGAGAAAATCGACGAATACACTTACATACCACCACCACCATCACCACCAGTCTCTAATTTTATACTGCAGATTTATAATCGCCTATAATTTACTTAAAATGTTTTTCCTTTAAAGTTGTTTTAGTAAGCATTATATATTCTTAATTTCGAAAAGTATTTCTATCTAAAAAATCCTAACTTAACCCTTGCATTCTTTGGTGAACTGTTTGACTTATTTTACTTTGTTTGAGAAAAAAATTTTTGGTTTTTGTACATTTACACAAACCGCTATACGTACTAGTTTAAATTAATTACATTTCTTATTGATAATTAATATGCACTTCACTAGACTATAGTTTGTTCCAAATAGTATTTAAATATTATAATATACGCATTTATATTTGATATATATACATATGTTTCAGGTAAAGTACGAATATCGGTAAATCTTAGGTTTTACTGACTGCAGTCGGAAAATGTCCGAATTTCGGACAATTATCGATCGATTACGGTAAAACCTAGAATACACAAAATATAGTTTGGTCAAACTCCGAAAGATTTCTGTAGTTCGGACTTTTACAAAGAAGATTTGGTTAATCTTAGGATAAACAACTAGCATTGATAAAAGTCCGAAATTTTTTACCAACTTTATGTTATTAATAATAGTAATTATTATTTAAGTATAGTAAGTACTTTATTAGATTCTCCCTACTCTCCTTAGATAGATACACATTAATATTATTATTAATTATTATATATTGTATTTTATTATTGTATTTATAATACCTAATATATTCGAATTTAGAACAAATTTATTATTAAATATTACGATTATTACATTTGTATTTTATTTATTTGTGCAGGCTTGGTTACCGTGGCATCTTGAATTTCACAATAAATTGTTTGACCGGTAAACCTATTAATTATATATCAGCAAATCGAAGTAATCGAATCTTATCAATCCTTATCCACTAGTCAAAGACAGTTGTGATATTACTTGACGAATAGAAATTATATTGTTTGGAATTATTACCGATTCTAAACATTTTTAATTTTTAATTTATAAAACCAATACTGCTTGTAAAATTATTTTCAATAGATCTAGATTTCAATTTATTATCTGTCTTATTAACCTGTTCTGTATCTTAAACTAAATTGTATGTATACAACACACTGTTTAGTAGGAAAAACTTTTATCACATAGATAGGTATACATTTTTGGCTAATTATTTATTGATTGACGATAGGTACTCGTGCATTGTGCAATGTATTTAGGGAGTAGCTAACTAAGTGCTTGGTATACTTAAATAATAACTAATATTATTAAACACATAATTGATAAAAAATTTCGGACTTTTATCAACACTATAGTTGTTTATCGTAAGATTTACCAATATCAGTGGCGCACCCAAGGGGGGGGGGCTTTGGGGCTTAAGCCCCCCCCAAAAAATATTTTTTCATTAAATTACACATTATTATAGAAAATATAGTATAACAATGATAAATGATAATATTTTATTTTAAAATTTTGTTATTATGTTAAATACACATACAATATATACATAGGTAATAGTTCAATACTACGCGATAAGGTTTGTGACAATCAAAACCTATCTCCGGAACACAATGGGACAGTCACGTTTAAATGGTCTGGCAAATCTCCACATACATCGAGAAATACAAATTAAAGAATCTGAAGTATTAAAAATACTTTCTGAAAAGGGACCCAGGAAACTTAAATTTTAAATTCATTTGTCATAATATTTAGTTATAAATATAATTATATAAATATTAAATCCATAATAATATAACATATTGTATAACATATGATAATAATAAACAAAAGTGGTTATTTAAAAATTAGTTTTAATTGTTTACTTTTGTGTAAGGGAAAAAGAAAAATTATTAAGCTCCCCCCAAGCAAAAATTCTGGGTGCGCGCCTGACCAATATCCGTACTTTTACCGTAACATATTATACACAGATTATTGCAATAATATATTAAACACTAAAAAGATCATAAATATTTATAGCCACTAGATGAACTTTCTGTTTCATATAAGTATGCGATCTAACAATAAAAATTCGTAAGTACTTGTATATATGTCACAAGGTTTAAACTTAAAAGTATAGATACGCTTGTAAATCTATAAACAAGATACGGCACAAGTTAAAAACAATATAAAAGTTTTGTTTTTAGACCACTGCTAGAATTACTTTTATTTAAAATATTATAAATACCAATATACGTAGATGTATAGAGAACGCGATATAAAATCAATTTAATCATTAGTCCTGAGAATTTATCTAAATGTCTCCAACTATTTTACTTCAATTAAATTTAAAAATTATATTAAATATTATAATAATTCCGACCACGCACTTGAGAGTTGAGATAACTCAAAATCGGTATTTTATATACCTATTATATTAAGTATATTTATTATCAAAGTTAATACGTTTAGAGGAGTAGTATTTAAATCATGTAATTTCATGGAAAAATAATATTAAAAAAAAGTAATTTTGCAGTTACGTTTCAAAAACTATTTAATATTAATCTTCTAATACCTATAAATAAATGAAAAAAAAACAAAAATACTTTAAAAATTATATCACAACTTGAAAACGTTAATTTAAAATTTAAATATCTGATTTGGTGATAAATTCAAGTATTTTATACTATCTACGGCAAAGTTCTCAAAATGTGGGTGGCAATAACATTTTTATACATATTTTTTATAATATAAAGTATCTAATATTAGATTACTATAAAATATATACAGTGAAGCGTCAATTTTTTGTATATCAATTTACACACTACGGACTTTATATATATATATATATATATATTTATTTTATATTTTAGAATCTTAAATTTAAATTAATTATATCACATATTTTCAACAATACATATTTATTTATTTTATCGTATAATATCCACACTTTATATGCATCAGCACATTAGTTTTATTTTAACTATATAAAACATTACCTTTTTAGATTCTGAATGTATTGATTTTATAATGATGTGTGTTTTTTATTTTTGTCTGTCATCACGTTTTGTAGTAGCAATAAATAATAATGCTTCGATTTTTGACTTCAGCCCCTCCTTGAAAAGAAAAATTCATCTAGTTGGTACTTTAAAAATTTCCAGTAGTTTTCAAAAATGTCGGGAAAAACCCTGAAAAAATAACGGAAAAATAGGAATTTTTACGCATAACTACTGTTCGACAAAATCGATTTTTTGATTTTGCTGTAACTCAAAAACGAATCATTGTAAATACTTGAAATTTTCACCAAATGTTTATATTATAGTTATCTGTTTACGATTAAATTTTCAAAATATTTTAACATTTTTTAAGCTACTTATAGACAATTGAATTTTTCGACTTTTTTAATTTTTTTTTCTTAAAATGCCGATAAAAAAAATTTGGCTTTCCAAAAAATCTTTAAAATTTAACACAAGGTTTATTATAAGTTGTACTTATCGAAGTAAAAAAAAATCAAAAATCGTTAGTCACAATTTTTGTTTATAAGCATTTAAAGTTCAAATGTTTACGAAATTTATCAAAATCACAAAAATTTGCAAGGAATTTTGAAGTTAAAATGTTTATAAAATTTTTGTGATTTATACTTAAAGTTCAAAAATTCAATACAAGGTTATCCGTAAGTTTTCCTTCAAGTAACTGTAAAAAAAAATTCCAGCGTCAATATAGAAAACATTTTATGAGCGTATAAAATTAAATTTTTTACGAAATCGCCTAAAATAATTATATATTATAATAATTTAAATATAGGTAATAATATATTATACCCAACTAATTATTATTGACTAACAAATCATCTCCGTTAAGAATCGTTTTTCGTATACAATGATATCCGTCATTGCATTCAAATTTAACACATCCATTATAGTGACCAGTAACCTACTCCCCATCTCTACTATACAGCAGAACGATACCCACTTGCCCATTTCTTTTTCTTTAATTCTCTGTATTCAGTTTTAAAAAAAATGTTGGTTAATAACCTTAATAGTTGAAGCCTGTAAATCTTTAAATAAAAATCATTTAAATTCACGTTCATAGTATATTTTTATGCATTGTTTGATTATCAGTACAAATCGATTATCCGCCACCCCTTTCTATCAAAATTGATGTAGATAAACAACGTTCCACTGTAAGTATATAAAACAATTAAACAATTTTATGTTTAAATTCGAGTAAAAATTTAAATAAATAAGATATAGTGTTTTTTGTATAACTTTATTTTACATTTGAATTTAGTTTTATCATTGATTATAATTATCAGTGACAATTACAATAGTGTATAGAATATATAGATACCAGAGGCGTGCTACCACGACGCTGCAGTGACAAAATTAATCGCTAAAACACCAATCAACACTGAAAAAAGAGCATTAATATGTTGTATAAATTGTTAAAATTTAAACATATATCAAAATGCATTGTACCTTTTACCTATAACTTGTAAAGTTTAGGAAGCTTCAATCTTCGATGTTTTGAATATTATAATAAAAGAAAAAAATCGATTTGATCGAAAACTTATTTCGTATTCCCATTTTTTCGTAATGGCTTACTGAAGGTATTAGTCTTTCTCAATTATTTTGAAAACTATAGTGAATTCTAAACACACCGAAGTAAAAAATAGAGACTATTTTCTACTAAAAGTCATCCTTTTCTGCTATTTTGTCTCAGGAAAAAAATACACAATTCATAATAAAATCATTAGTTTGACCATTTTTTTTAGTATAACTCAAATAAATTCACAAAATTTCTAATAGATTTAAACTTTTTCATCAAAAACCCGGCATCTGGCCTTAACATTAGTTTGGTGTAATATATACTAAAAGTATTGAATTTTTCGTGTTTGTACTTTTTTAGTCAAAATATGTATTATAAATACTTAACAAATATACAAGATTAATAAAAAGTCAATAATTGGTATTTATCCTAAGCAATTTTTTTATATTATTGACCAAATTGTGTAAAAAGACAACAACAAAAAACTTGCTATGTATATGAATCATCCATTAATAGTAATCACCAATGTATCAATAATATGACATATGTATTCTATATCTGTTATATAATTCTTTATAGCATTTTTCTCAAATACATGCATGCAGATACGAAAACGAATAAATAATACATATCCTGGATTTTGTTATGGTTAGATAAAACGAGGTATAATATAGGTAGGTACACACTATAATATTGTATGATTTATTCTCTGCAAATTCACATAACATTTTGGTTTTACACGTCAGAATTTTACATAAATAGGATGTACCTTTTTTATCATCATTGGAAGGGTAGGTACCTATAACCACAGTGTCCTCATATAAGTTAACTGCAAACGATGTTTTTATTTTGGCAGTGTGTCAGATTTTTGTAATCTGTATCACTGCCAATATTTTCTATTTATCTGATGGCTGTCAAATATATATTAAACATTATAATATATTACATTTATCTTGAAAAAAAAATTAAGTATGAAATGATTTTTATATTTATGAATTTCATTTTTACACTCTAATACGTTAGGTTATAACGGTTATAATCAGTTCATAAATTAAATTAACACCTGGAAAAAATACATAAAGTGTAAAAAAATGTATCTGTTTTATAATAAAACATAACTTAATAACTCAGTTAGAATGATACGTATAATATTAAATATAAATTACAACCAAGTGTCACTATACTTTTCCATACGAAAACCCTTAAATGTATATTAAAAAGGAAAGTATCTGTACTTGAAAATAAATAGCTTGAACTAAAGTATATGGATTCTATAGCTTCGTTTGATTTAATGATTTATTATTATTTAGAATTTTAATACCATTGTCTTTTATAAATTCTATAAAATATATATATAAGCAATTCACATCAAAACAAAAAGAAAAGCTTTAAACCGTAGACTTCTTCAATTGTGTTCCCTATTAAAATCCGAACTATCACTACAAAAAAAAATATTTATATACAAACTACTCATCCTTTCTTTGGCCACTCACTAATGGAATCCAATTTTGGGGAATATCCAAAAACTCAAATATAAAAATAATACAATCCTTCCATTCAATATCCTTCAGAACAATAACCTATGTTCTAACCGTGATATTTTAGTAATCGAACCCTCCTTAATGACTTCAACATGATTGGCATTCCCATTCTAGCATCTAAATTCTACAAACGATTCCATGTAATAAACTACATAACCATTTAAATCTTCTCTAGATCTACCTGATACAATCCGTTAACTGAAAAGAATATGATCCAGAGATCGTTTTACATATATTACTCAAATTTATATAAAAAAAAATCAATTCTCGAACTCAGTTCTAGTTAATGTATAATTGTATGAAGTATTAATGCTATTATATACTCATGTATATATTATTTAAAGTGATATCAATGGATATTTTCTGTACTCATTACGTCTCCCTTATTTCTTTTTTTTCGTTTTTCGTAAAATATACTCATTATATTATTTAATATAGATATTAATATGTATATATATTATTTTAAAACTAATAATTTTCTTGCCATCTAAAATATAAAACAATTAATTAGAATTAATAAATTTAATTTGTATTTATATATTACTATTGATAATCCTATACAACTATAAAAGAAAAAATCGTACCAGAAGTAAAAGGGTAAGTCGCTTTGCTGGTATAATATTCCCAGATGGCTGCGCACATTAGGAAACTAATAGTTTAATGGGGCTTAATTTCGACGTAGCATTATGTAATGGTATCATTTAAGATCCAGCTCCGACCTGAGTCCTCTAACCTTTAATTATAATTTATTAAACGGCATTATAGTTGCACTTAAATACTCGTATTATCTTTGAATTGTTTATTTCCATACAACTTTTAGTGTTTTTTAATAACACCCATCAACTATCGGTTTATGCGAACATTTAAATCCACTCTTCTCTCGTGTACATGCTATTGAAAGGCTTACTAGTTACCAGCACTTTTTAGTTTCTTACTTACAGTATACAATAATGAATTTTACATATAATATAGCATGGAGATATTTATGTAGGTAGGTAAATAATTTTATAAAAAATAAAATTATTATAGAATTGAACAAAAACATTGTATTACTGCAATTTCCCAAAAAACCTCAATATAATTAATAATTATTACTCACACCTCTCTTTTAATATTAGTACTACAAATAAAATAATTTTCTTATTTTTAGATTAAAGAAATAAATGTAAGTTTTCTTAAACTTTGATTTACGTTTATAATAATCACAATATCATTCTAGTATAAAATACTAAATTAGAGTAAGTCATATAATTATTATATTCAAATCATAACTCTTAATAACAACATATTATATTCGTTTATGACATATTTTAAATACTTAATAAGTATGAGGTACTTACCTTATTTTTATAATATTATTATATATTTATATACAGACATACAAACAGTCCCGCGGAGATTTAATATATTTATAACGTAGTTAGGATGATGGAAATTATTCACAGTACCTATTCCACAAATCTAAATTAGACATTTAGAAGGTAAATTCTCAGGGGACTGAAACGTATTTAGTTCTTAGGTTATAATGTAATATTATTTTGTTTTTAAATAAACCTCATTTACGTTTACTAAACATAAATACTTAAAAAAATACTAAATTTCGTTTAGTTAAATAATATATTGTACTATCTGTTTAACAAACATCAAAATTCAACATCACCAAAACTATATTTAATTGTCTGTAAACAAAATTCACTTTAAAGTAGATACTTAGAGTCATAGTAAACGATATTTAATTATTCAATAACATCAACTGTTTCACTCAAAATATAACTTTAATTCTAAACATCATAAACATAAGATACATAATACATACCATACCGTACATTTAATAAATGTAAGTACCTACCTATCTACTTATTATATGGCACAATCAAATTAGCATTGTATAAAAGGAAAACCTAATTCTGTTATAGATACTATATTGTAAGATAATAGGTATTTATACAAAACATGATAAATATAGAGTTCAATTTTTACTAAAACAGGATAAATTAATTACTTAGAGTATGTATAAATAAGAAATCTATAATCAACTTAAAATAGGTATATTAATAACGATTGTGCCAATGCAGTAGCTAAACAATTTAATACGACCATACAATAGTCTATTTAAAGATTTTTTTTTATTGAAAATAAAAACCACGTCAGCTCTGGCTATTGGTCTGATAGTGACTTAAATTATAATACGTAGGTAAATAAATAATATATATATAATTATATATATATATATATATAGATACATAAAAAATAAAGTTGACTTGAAGATGGTTCATATTTTTCGTTTTATAGATTGAGTTATTTTAAATAAATAAATAGATTGGGCATAATTCTAGTTTAGCAATAACCTATCAATTTTTAAAATTTTTTTTTTCAAAATATGTGGTTTTTAACGCTTAATAGATTGGTGAAATCAAAACTTTTCTAACAGACTTACTTTTGAAATTTTTGCACGTAAACATTGAAAAACACCATTTTAAAAATTCATAATAAATCCTTTCTTAAAATAGCTGAAAATCAGTTTTTTTAACATATATATTTTTTTTAATGTACAGTTTTAGATGAAAAAGTTTTAGTGAAGTCAAAATTGAGCTATCTGGCTTAGTTTTAGAGTTACAGGTTGCTTATTATATCCGAGAGCCGCAACACGCGTATAGACATTGTCCATACCACACGCGTCGTTTTTTAGTTTAATTTTCACATTTTTACATTTTTATTGAAAGTCGAAGGATATTTTCGATTTGCGGAGTGAATCAACGGTGTCGAGGAGTGTAGCGACGAGTGCCGCAACAACACAGGAATAGACATTGCCCATACCAACACACGCAAATTTTTTTAAATATTATTTTTATTAATGATGCTTATTTTGATAACTACCGATATATATTATATATATATATATAATATTGGCTTTATAAATAAAATTGTAACTCTCTGTTTACCTGTATTATATTTTTTCATATATTAAGAAACTTTTAATACCTTTAACTCTAAAACTAAGCCAGATAGCACGATTCTAACTTCACTAAAATTTTTTCATCTAAAACTGTACATTAAAAAAAAAAAAATCTTAAAAAAACTGATTTTCAGCTAATTTAAGAAAGGATTTATTATGAATTTTGAAAATGGTGTTTGTCAATGTCTACATGCAAAAACTTCAAAAGTAAGTACATTAGGTAAATTTTGATTTCATCAATCTATTAAGCATTGAAAAACCACACATATTGAAAAAAAAATTAAAAATAATAAATTCTAAGTATTTTTTTTTTTAAAAAATACGCATAACGAAAAAATAAAGTTTTTGAAAGTTTTCATCAATTACTTCAAAACGAGGTTTGAGCGGGCCTTCTTTTTACCTTCTTATAAACACCTTACAACACACATTTTGAAAAAAAAATTTTAAAATTGATAGGTTGCTAAACTAGAATCGTTCCAGGGCCGGACTGGCCCACTGTGCTACTGTGCTACAGCACAGTATAGGCCGTGGCGATGAAAGAAAAAAAATCTTTACTGAGATTACAGAATAGTGACCAGATTATCTGTTTGTATAGCACCTTGGTACCTAATTATATTTTTTAAATGTTCTCAATGCACGATTATTTTACCTATGTATAGGTATTATAAATTATATTATACTGAAATCTAGTCTGAATCAACTTTTTGGCAGTAAATCTAGTATTTACCGTGATTAATGCATATTATATACTATCAACGTGAGAAAGGCCAAAAGCGTGCATAATATTTATTTTGTCTAGTATCATGGGACATGGATTATGGATATCATCACATAATTAATCATGGTTGTTGAATATAAAGTTTATAAGAAAGTGCCTCCCTCTAGGCTCTAACCTCTTTAAATTCTACCAAATATCAATTTCGTAAAACAAAAAAGTGGGTATCGCTCTGCTGTATATTAGGGGGTGGGGTGGACCTCAGACTATGGTAGGTTAAATTTAAATGCAATGATAATTATCATTGTATACGAAAAACGAAGATGATTTGTCAGTTTAGGATATATTATATTTAAATATTGTCATATATTCTATATTTTGAAACAAATAGTATAGTTACTATATGTTACTATAGTTACTTTATAGTATCTGTTTATTAATAAAAATAGTATTTGGCAACATACGCATAATGAGAGTATGAAATTTAATTTAAATTTTGACATATTTCGTATAAATTCGAACTTTAAGCACTTATAAAAAAAAATTGTGACTAACGATTTCGGATTTTTTTTTATCACTTTAAGAAAAACTTATAAGAAACCTTGTATTAAATTTTCAAGATTTTATTAACGCCTTTGAATGCTATATGCCTATAATTTCTTTATTTTATGCCATAGCCATTACCATATGATTAATCATATGTATAATTATACAACAATTACTAAACGCCACTATAATGAACCAATAAGTGGTCAAGTACATCTGGCTTCAAGTTTTCAGCCGAAAAAACCAAACTCATATAATATTCAAAAACAAAAATAAAAATACAATTTCAATCATCATAGATAAACATGTAATCAAAAATAACAAAAATATTAAAATTCTTGGTATAATATTAGATTTAAAATGTTCCTTGTCGAACCTAATAGTATAAGTAAGGTTTCAATAAAAAAAAAAAAAAAATGTTCCTGAATACCTCACATTCTGCACCTAAAACTATTATAAAAACTTTATCTCATATTACCTCATGAGGAGCTCATTTTTCCGTACTTATCAAGTCCACAAAGCATTCATCTAGTCTAAACTTGATCATGGATCACTCTTATTCTCTTCGGAAAATCGATGTCATCTAAAAATGCTCGAAATTCTATAATTCTATAGAAATTAAAAAATCAACAATAATCTTCTATTCAAAATATTTATTGGAAAAAATACCATATTTTATAAATTATAAGAAATAAAAAATATTTAATTCAAGTAAGTATATTGTAAACATTATATTTTTTAATATTTATTAAATACCTTCTACAGCTGTATAAACCGACTTCTCCCGTGAAAAAATGAAATAATATAAAATATGGCACTATCTCGGTTTTAGTGTAAATCTTAGTTTGCGGGAAATCGACTTTATGATTAATAATTTGACCGAGATAGACAATACGCATGTGGCTTAAAATAACATTCAATTATTTTTACTCGTCCAAAAACCAAAAAATATTATCATTATTCCACTCGGTGTCTATGAAATGAAGAAATACACATCACCATTATAAAATCAATATAATATGATCATTGCCCCGCTATGGCCTATGAATCTAATATAATATGTTGTATAATTATATAATTATTGTATTGTAATAATATAACAAACGGGAGAGTACATAATACAATACAGCCATACATAAACAGGTATAGGGTATACGACCAGTGACCAATGACCTGCAGTGATGGTATGTAATGTACCATTTACCTTTTGTATGTGCAGTGTTTGTAATGTGGTCACAACTGAACACGTATTGCGTAAGTTGTAAATTAAAATTTATAGTCCCTTAAACATGGAATATTACATATCTGGACGACTGAACCTATACCTGTATATCAATTAATTAATTACTAAATTAATATGCATGTATCTATATGCTGTATATGCTCAACGGTGCACTGTATATTTTATAATGCAGAGTATCTATACATGTAAATAGTCATTTATACATATCTATTGACATATTGTACTGTACAGTGATTCGATATTGATGGTGGTGCCGTGGTAGGAAGGGTGTGCAAGCTCATATATTTACAAAATAAAATTTTATAAATAAATAATTATTAATATTTTACTATAATGGGAGAGAACGACTAAACCTAACGCGTGAATTGTTTTACATAAAAATAAATGTGAATTAAAATTTTTGTGAATGAATAAATTTTATGATTTTAAATTTTTTTGTTTTTATACCAGTAAATGTATTTGTTAAAACGAATTAGTTTTTCCGTTCCTATAGTCACGCTGGTAACCCTCTTCTTCCGTCCAACAATATCTCTCGCCGAATACTTATTACTTATATTATATTTATATATACCTAAAGTATTTTGAATAAAAACGTTAATAATTTTTTTTTTTTTATCCGATTTGCCTCAAAATATATCATAATCATATAATAAAATTTATTTTTAGGCTAAATGTAATAAGCGAATAACATGAGTTACATTTCTAATTTCATATTATATATTATATAATATATGTACCTAATATGTCAGATGTCTATATGTATTATAAGATTTATAACTAATATGTATACTTACATAAAATAGAAATACCTATAGTGTTTAAAAATCTAGTGGTTTTTTGTAACGAAACACCTTTTTGTAGGTCTGTGTACCTATAAATAATGTTGCACTTCGAACTCAGTTTTTAATCGTTGGACGAGTTCCTTACTCAATTTATCTGATGACTGACTACAGACTGAGGAAAATTAAAAAATAAAAATGTATGTACATTTTTAAGGCATAAGTAATATGTTCTAACTTACTGATAAATTGATAAATAATATTGGTAAATTGGTTGATAATATCATATTTTTTAAATTTGGCGCTCATTACGTTTGCATTATCATCGTCTACCTATTTAGTAAAAGTGAGCCTTTTTGTAGGTTATGTATCAAAGGCAAGACAATCAAATATCAATATTCTATTATTCAAAAACTATTAGTTAAAGTATTATTAGTTTTTATTTTTTAGTTATTACATTAAAGCTTCGTAGGTAACTGGTAAACGTATTAATTATTAAGTACACGGTAATACGGCATTAAATCGTATATTTATTATTTATTTTTTATTTTTTACCAAGTTTGCATTTTGTGATCAGTTTTTGACTCATCATGTCCGCTCAGTGTGAGAAAGTTAACTCTACTAGTCCAGCCTACGAGTTTGGTCCTAAATTAAAGCTGTTGCGCTCCAATGACCAGGTCCGAGAACTGCAGACCATACTTAGAGACAAGTAAGTTTGTGGTACCCGATACGAATGCATTTATGAAACTAAAGCGTTCGTACGGTCCACAGAAACACAAGTCGAACGGATTTCAAATTTTATGCTGACCGTCTAATTCGTCTAGTCATTGAGGAAAGCTTAAACCAGTTACCATTTGATACTTGTATGGTTATGACACCTACAGGTAATTACTACAAGGGTACCAAATACCAAAGAGGTAACTGTGGTGTCAGTATTGTACGTAGTGGGGAGGCTATGGAACAAGTAAGAATTTCATAATACTTTGAAAACCTATTTGAAATGTATCATTGTTTGATTGTTAAGGGTCTACGAGACTGTTGTCGATCGATACGCATTGGTAAAATATTGGTAGAATCAGATTCAGATACTCATGAAGCCCGTGTGGTATATGCTAAATTTCCTCATGATATAGCTGATAGGAAAGTTTTATTAATGTATCCAATAATGAGTAAGTAATGCATTGATGAAAAATTACGCAGACAACACACTCAATAATACATTGTTTTTAGGTACTGGTAATACTGTTATTAAAGCAGTGAATGTGTTAAAGGAACATCGAGTGGCTGAAGACAATATAATTCTATCAAACTTATTTACTACACCTATTGCTGCTCAAACTATAACCACGGCATTCCCATTGGTTTGTTTTATTTACTAATGACCTTTATAAATTTTCGACTCAATATTTATTAAATTATTTTTATGACTTTTATACTTAGATGACCATACTAACATCAGAACTATATCACATCGCACCCAATCATTTTGGCCAAAAATATTTTGGTACTGATTAAATATGTTATTTAATTTATTATTAATATTTGCACAACATTACATTTTTGGTAAGTAAGACTTTACCATGCAAATTACAATGTGACCAATTTAAACAGACTTGATTATATATTTTTTTTTCAACAATTTTTTCCTATCGGTCAATTTTAATCATAAGATACAATTTACAACATCTTATAACTTTATTTCGACAATTTTTGTTATTGTTATTACATAGATAGGTAATTAATTATAATTTTGTTCTAAGAACTTTTATATTTCGACTGAAATGTATTCAATATAAAGCTGTTTATTTACAGTAAATTTGAATAAATGATTTAATTTTAAGTTTTTATAAATTATCCTTTAAATAAAATGGGCAGGTAAAAAAAATGAGCAATCAATTATAAACAGTTTTTAATTATTTTGATATATTTTATATAATTAATATTTTAGAGCTATAAGAATTAACATTGCGATGGGTTGTGTATTTTGTAATGAAATATTGTCTTTGTAAAGGTACATGAACTATTTTAATTTATTCATTCATTCTAAAACATAATTCTCACCATAATGAACCAAACTACATTTTAACCTTTAACCATAAGTTAATTTAACCATAGGGTATAAACTTTTATAAGTTGAGATATTCAAATGCCATTTACAGAAAAACTAATGTTAATATAATTAAAATGAAGTTAGTAGGTTTTTAAAAAAATATTATCTTTTATACTTCTAAGTGTTTTTTTAAATAATTTAACTAAAATACTTTAAAAAATATATTTTATATACTTATAACATATATGTCATAATTGAATCACTAAACTAATGTTTTTTTATACAACATTTTTTCACATAAACAATTAAAATATAAACTTCTGCTAAAACCATAAGATTAAAATCTAATTATCTTACTGATATTTTATATTTTTTGAGGTGTTTATAAATGGTTTCTACAGTTTATTAATGGAACTATGCTTTTAGTATTATATTATACTTATATTTATCTATGCCTATAATTACATAAGTCTTATTAAATAAATAATATACAATAAAATTAAAAAAAAAATTTTTTGGAACGATAAATTGATTTAATTTATCAAAAACTATTATATATTGATAAATAAAAATAAATTATTTAGTATTTAATCAATACTGTTACATATTTTAATATTTTACTTTTTATCAATTTTGTATAATTTTATATAAATCTCATAAAACAATTATTTTTAATAACTGTGTACACAAAATAAATTTGAATTAAACAATAAGTATTATTTGGTTTAACTGGTTACAAGTGACGTAATTAGTAATACTTTACAAACAAACAATTTAATGTTTATACAACAAAGCAATCATTAGAAAAATTAAATGCCAAAACATTATGTATTACAAAATTTAAAATAAAACAATAATTATATTAATTTTTTTAATATACATTTTAGCAATACTTTGGTTAAAATATTCATACTTTTATTACTATCTAAAACTTATTTAAATATTACAAGTATACTTTAAAAATAATGAATTGTATGTAAAGTATTTCAAAATTTCAAATACATAGTCTAAAAAAGATTATCAAATGTTAGTATAATATTATATTGTCTATAACATGGTACTTGCTGGTTATCATTCTATCAACAAAATTATTAAATGCTATCTAGTAATATCATTTCAAATAATTAAAAAAATATATAATAAAAGATAATGTTCATTGTTTAAATTTAACTTAGTATATATTATATATCTCATTAAAAGCTACAATACAAATTATAGCTATTTACATTTTGAGGTTACTTCAAATTTATGTAATTGTTTAAGTGTAAATTGATTAATCATTACAAGTTATGAAAATATACAAGTAGAGTAATTTTGATGCGTATAACTGATTATTGCCATATATATATATATCTGTAATGGCTATATTATTATTTACTAGTATGTTTTGTTATGTCTTTTACTAAATTTAAATGATCTTACATTATTTATTTTGTATAATATTTAATAAATGTTTGATTTTAGTAAAATATAATAATGGACATATTTAGAAAATTTAAAAATATTATCCTTATTTTAACTTAAATTTTATTGTTGTTAAATTAGTTTTTAATTTTCATATTACAATTTAAAATGTTTAACATTTATTATTTTTAAACTGAAACAAAAAAAGATTTATGTAGCAAAAATATCATAGTTCGTCAAATAATAACTACGGAATTCTAATTGATTTGTCTAAAGTGTCATCTGTGTTAAATTAAAGAGTTATGTAAAGATTATAACATCATTCCTTCCATGCAAAAGTGTTCACAAACTTCTTTACTTTAATATAAATAACAATTTTCTTTATTATTATTACTTTAAAAAATGCTGTATCATAGCTGTTTTTAATATGTACCATAATGCTCTTAAAAAATTAAGATAAAAATAAATAAGAAGATTTTATTCTTATATTTATTCCATTATCTAAATCCAGATTTCATATTTTAGGTTTTAAAATTATGACACAAACTATTATCCAAATAGCCATCAAGTGTAAATTGCAAAAATTACTAATTTTATTTTTTAAATATTACAAATAAATATGGTTAAGTCATTAAAAATCCTTATGCTATCTAGGAAGTAGATACCACTGAATCATTTGAAACTAATTACAACATAAAAGTTCATACTGGATTTTGAAGATATGATTTAAGGTATTTTCATACCATAAATTAGTATTAGACAATTTTCAATTAAAGAAAAAATTACAATCACTAAATATACATATAACAATAAATATATCTAATCTCCACTATTTACAGAAATACTCTTTAAACTATTAAAATTGTGTGAGTAATTGCTTACAATCTACCTACACCAATAAAACTATATTGAAAGTGGAAACCAGTATTCTGATTGATTAAAGGTTGATAATTATGACAACACTTACAATGCAAAGACTTGAGTTACAAAATTAAGTTATTGTTAAATTTTAAATAAAAAAAAAAAGAAGTGAAATAGGTAACTGCTCTTCTGTAGAGTAGTCAGTAGGGGTCGAGTTTATCTCGTCAGTGAGTCCCTTTACTATAAGTTTTAAATTTGAATTCGATAATAAATGATTGCATAAGGAAACTGAAAAGAAATGCTAAGAGAAGGCAATCTGTCAGATTATATTACTAAGTATATTTGTATTGCTATTAAAGTAATTTATCTTACTATTAATAATAAATAATAATGGTAGACAGTAGTTAGAATTAATTTTTATTTAGTAAATACATTTTAAAATCTTATTTTTAAATCTAATGTATAAACATTCAACTCTCAATGACCCATATTATCTAACGATGGAAACAACAACAAAATCAAATTTAAACAAATTCCAAGCTTTTTGATCTATAAATTTTCCGGACTACTAACAAATTCTCTCTGGTACATCAGAAACCTAACACTCACAACAATTTAAAAATTCCAAGTCTTCTCACTCGCATTCAATCACCACAAAAAAAGCTTTAATCATACTAATTCTTCTATCGCTAATCTCTCCTCTCTCTCACTTCATAATACCCCAACCCATTATCTCAAACGTAATTGGCTATGTAACTTGCTCTAATTAAATAAATAAAAATACTCCATTGAAGTAGTGTCTTGAGGCAACCCCTTCATTCATGCCACCCAAGACTTGTACAAATTATGAATTTACAAGATTTCTATTGAATGAAAAAAATATTATTGACGTTTATAAAAAAAAAGAAAATGTAAAATGATATGTAATTATATATATAATATACCTTAAAATACTCAAAATATTTTTATAATTTAGAGTATGTTGCTTATGGAAAATGTTACTATACTTAATATTTTAATGCCAAATATGTTTATTTGTTGAGTTACTCCAAAACAATAAAATCGAGGAATTTTATCAAGAATTTTTTGCTTCCAAAACCTGTCCTCAAAGCTGAAAATCAAAGCATTTTTATGGCCACCCAAGGTGATGACTGATGAGTGATAACAGACAGAATAATATCACATTGCAAAATCAATGTATTCATTACTCTGCTCATAATCTATAAGTTCATAGGTATAGTATCTATGTTTAATTTGGTAGGTATACTACAACTTTTTTTAACTTAATAATTGAACTTCAATATAAAGTTAAAAATTCCTAATTCCTACTTATGTATAATATATTTAATTGTATAAATAATCATAATATTATATCTAAATGCAGTGTAAACATTGATTATATAGTAATAATTTTATATTAATAGTATTTATAATCAATGATAATATAATATACAATATACACAATGACTAAAAGAGTCTACACTTTACATACAGCTTAGCAGGTGGTTGAAGCAAACGAGAAAAAAATAAAATAAATCGATTTATATTCTATGCGAGGATGAAATTATGAAAAATGAGAAATAATAATATCGTGATTTAACTGGTTCAAGGAACAACCGAAAAATAGTTTTTGCGCGCATGAAGAATCGCCCGTGATTTCTGCATGTTTTCATTGCTAGATGACGCTACCATACACGTATTTTCAATTAAATATGGATTTTTCACAATATTATATACATGTACTTGCGAGCGGCAACGACTAATGAACTGATTGATCTAGTACACTTCTATACTCAACAAGAGCTATGAAACATAAAAGCATATTTAAATTTGTCATAAAATCTAAACAAACTATAGACTCCCTCATTTGGATTCCTATATCTTCTGATAGTATACAAAATAATACACAGTACTATGCAGCCGACAATCAAACATATCTTAATTTTCTGTAAAGTTGTATCGTCTATATGAGCAGTGGCGTAATTGAGAATGTTTTATGGGGGGGGGGATCAAAATAAATTTCTATGGAAAACTTGTGGAGGGCTTTTTTGCATAGGTATAAGACAATATATAAATACAGTTCAAGGGGGGGATCTATTCCCCATATCCCCCCCGTAATTACGCCCCTGACTGAAAATATATCAATAATGTATGATCAGTTTGATTAGAATCGATAATAATTATGAGTAGGTGTATATTTCTTTTTTAACACTAAACAATACATATTATGTCAGTTGCAACATAGTAGGCATATAATATAGATTATAGATAGTTATAACGTAATATAATGTAAAACAATATTATATATATTTATAGTTCAGTGTATCTTGACCCATGCAGGGCATGCGTCGCCACAAAAAATATATTTTTTTTTAACTTACTAAAATTATTGTTATTGCTTTAGTTAAACTTTCAATAGTTTCTGAATACTATTAGTTTATTGTATATATACCTGTAAATACTATATACTCTAAAAATTTGGCTAAAAGTGTAATTTTTATAAAGTTTTACTTGTTTACGTTTAAGTTACCTATGTAAATAGGTATATGATTATATAAATTATTTACATGTTTAATGCCAGTAGTTTGACGAACAATAAAATGTTCAAAGTAGGAGGGTCTCTACTACCTATAAGTATTTTCTAATATATTTATGTATACATTATTAAATTGATCTAGCAGCGCATCTGGAGCTCAAACTATAGGCGCTCACTAATACGAATGAATCGATCGATACAAGTGAATGGTAGCAATTTTACGTAAATTTTGATATTGAATTTGATTTTAAAACAGTCTACTCAATTGGAAAATGTACTAGACCTTACAATTCGTATTGTACAAAATACCATACCTATTATATAGTATTAATTTGTGTAATATAATACGTTCGCAGTTTCTAACATAGTATTTTGATTGGTACTTTTGATATAGCTAGTATAGCTACAAAATATATAATAGATTATAGTGTATACGTATTTTAGGATTATGAATACATTATTATGAACAATTGACATATGCGATTATACACAAACCTAAACATTATGTATACGTATATTCGTATATACAACGGGGAGAAAGTGTAGGTATGATGACGTAAATGCGGCGTGATATATTATATTTAGTATTTACAATATACCGATTACCGACTACCAAGTTCTAAAGAGTTCCTACGTTTATAATAAACAAAAGGAAATAAAAACTAATATAATTTGATTATAACGGGTAAAAAAAAGTCTAGAAAAAGAAAGTCAGAAGAAACGCGTGGGTGGATAGAAAACATTAAACATTTTTAACGTACTTATATAAATTATACAACTATACAGGTAAACAAATAATAAGACTAAGATGAGTGATTAGTGATCACTGATTACATAGGCACATAGCTGGTAGATATCTACGACTTTATCGTCGTCATATGTACGTTTTATCTACAATGGTAAATGTAGAATTTAAATACATTGTAGAATATATAATATAATTTTACAAGTATAAAAAACACAATATGATTCATGGTTTATTTACAAATAATGATGTATAATATTATTATATAGGTATTTTGAGAAGTATGTAAATCAAAAAAAAACCAAAGAATTATCCTTTTTTCTAGTATAAGTAATGAGTGATTTGTGAGTATACACATTGAACTAATCTATTTAATATTTAAGTCGATCTAAATGTGACCTCATTACGATTACACCTGTCTACTGTAATTGTTTTATTGTTTTTTACGAACATCATAATAATTATTAATTAATAACCATCATATATTATATATACTACCTTTTTTTTCTATCCCCGTAGTGTGAAAATAACGTGTTATGGATATTGGGTTATTGGGTACATAATATGTTATACCTACATATTTCATTATGTATCTAGTATCTACATTTAACCTGAGGTTATATAAATTAGGTATATTGTAGTGTTAATAATACATAATTTTGAAATAAGTAATAAGTTAATAAGTTATTACTAATATAAACTAATATTTAATATAATAATAATAATAAATTATGATAAATAATAATATTCTAGAAATAATAAAAATTTGGTTTTGCATATTTTGGTAAATAAAATGCATATTTGACAATTGT
This sequence comes from Schizaphis graminum, assembly GCA_020882235.1. NCBI lineage: Eukaryota > Metazoa > Arthropoda > Insecta > Hemiptera > Aphididae > Schizaphis > Schizaphis graminum. Next base: position 56,779,676 of record CM037032.1, read on the forward strand.
CTATAGCATATAAATCCTAGCACCAGAAATAACGAATCGTAAACAAAATTTTTAAGTTAATAAATTCAGAAATATTTAAAGTACCCAGTTACATAAAGAATAAATGAACCACCAAATGTAGATTAAAGTTATTCAACTGTACTTACACACATTTAATTATTGTTGAGGTAGGTATACAATTATGTGTGGTATACTGGTATGGTACAGTGGTAATAAATATCTACGAAATAAAAATTAGTAGTTACCAATGGAAATTCGTTGTATTTTAAATTTTATAAATTTGTAGTACCTAATTGTTTTTTTATATTTAAATTTACTAAAAAGATGCAATTTCTAATTAAAAATCAACTTTTGTAGTTCCGATATAGACATCGAAGAAAAAAATTATCTACGACTAGTTGCGATATTTAAAATTAATTTTTTTTGTATGATATAGTCAGTCAAATTGTTGTACTTAACAAGAGTTATTTATTGTCTACTTGACTACCTTTGATGTGATGATATCAGTCATATACTCATATACTCATTCGTCAAACTACTGGCATTAAACATGTAAATAATTTATATAATCATATACCTATTTACATAGGTAACTTAAACGTAAACAAGTAAAACTTTATAAAAATTACACTTTTAGCCAAATTTTTAGAGTATATAGTATTTACAGGTATATATACAATAAACTAATAGTATTCAGAAACTATTGAAAGTTTAACTAAAGCAATAACAATAATTTTAGTAAGTTAAAAAAAAATATATTTTTTGTGGCGACGCATGCCCTGCATGGGTCAAGATACACTGAACTATAAATATATATAATATTGTTTTACATTATATTACGTTATAACTATCTATAATCTATATTATATGCCTACTATGTTGCAACTGACATAATATGTATTGTTTAGTGTTAAAAAAGAAATATACACCTACTCATAATTATTATCGATTCTAATCAAACTGATCACACATTATTGATATATTTTCAGTGGCCAACCCTTCAATTTTTATTAGTTGTTTTCCATCTCACCATTTATTTTGTTTTAAATCTTTTAGATTTTTAAAAATAAACTGTTTTCATAATGTGTAGCTAGCTATTGAGGCTAATTTTTGTTTATAAAAATTATTGTATTACATTCGACATTAAATATCAGTAAACCAAAACGTCACTTAGTTTCTAATAAAGTTATAATCTCACATAATTTTATTATAATAATATATTAGCCATTAAGTAATCATATTCACTATAGTTATTAATTATTATAATTAACCGCGATGGATAACAGCATAGAATTATGCCAAGTTATTCTACTGTAACTTATAAAAACGCAAAAATAAAGAACTACCGTACTGGACTACTAATTGGATAATGCCACCCTTCTACTTATTTTCATCCACGTCGATCAGTCAAGTAAATTATACTAAAACAAATTAAGAAAACATTGATTTTTGTACAGCACGATGAGTGTATGGGGGTATACAGTGTTATATTTACAACTTTATAGGATAAAACCTTTAGCTCCCTAGCTGATCCCTATCAGACGGCGTTTTTCCGCACATATTATTGTTATTCGGTATAGGTAGTACTTACCGAATTATTTGGAATATATAATCCATTTACAATACATACAAATTATACAAAAATCAGGATCAGTTAAATATTTATGTATAGATTATCCTCTATTGTGCTTATTGTAAAAAAAGTGTATACATCAGATTGTAAAAATTATAATAAAAATGCCAAAAATAATATGTATTTATCCGTGTAGGACAACTATGTGAGGGTCTGACAGACCTAGTCTCATCTGCATGCATATACATTTCTTGGTTATTTCGGGAACTTTATTTTAATAGTAAAGTCAATATTATAGATTATTTCATATTTGATATCCGTAATTAAACATTATATTATTATGTCTATGTGTAATGTAAATTTTATTATTAGTTACTGTAAAAAAAATATATAGCTATACGAATATGTTAGTGTGTGGGTTTATATATGTGTTTCAAAAAAAGCTAACTGTGTATAAAAATCAATACCTCGGAACCTAGCATATTCTTATGTAGGTAGGTAACAATAATAATCGTGTTCATACTAAAATAATGTATGAATACACCCGAATATAAATGAAATTAATATTCCAAATTCCAAATGTGTATAATCAAGTAGGTACCTAATTTAAAAAATTTGAAAACGATTTTTAAACTTTTGATGAAAATATAATTAGATACTATAATGTAAAAATCAGATTTTTATTATTATTTATTTTTACAACCAGTGGCATATATAGAAATAATTTTTGGGGTGGGCTATAGTAGATAGAAATTATTAAGTGATCTAACACCTAGAGGCATATTATTAAATGCACATTTTCCTAAGGTATTTCGGGGGGGGGGGGGAGGGCTGCGGCCCACTAGCCCCCCCCCCTATATACGCCACTGTTTACAACTATTAACACGTAGAATTTAGATTCAAATTATTTTTCACTAAATCCTATTATTGAATAGTTTTTTTAATCAAGTCCTCTTATACAGGGTGATTCTTTTAAGTGGGTACACTAATTATCTCGAAAAGTATTCATGTTTTTGAAAATATTTTTTTACATAATTTCAAGTTCTTAAAAAAACAACGTTTTTATTAAAAAATTATATTTTTAAATATTTTTTATCCTTATAATTTTTAAGTTTTTTACTTTTTTGAATGACAACATAGATTTTTAATTTCATATTCCAAATCAGAATAATTTTCTGAGTATTTTGAAACAAAAAATTCGAATTTAGGGTGAGTAGTTTATGAGTTATACTTATTTAAAGTTTAGACAAGCGGAGTAGTGGACAAACATTTTGCGGGGTAACCCCTTACCACTCCACTCCGCTTGTCTAAACTTTAAATACATATAACTCATAAACTACTAGCCCTAAATTCAATTTTTATGTATCAAAATACTCAAAAAATTATTTTGCTTTGGAATATGAAATTAAAATTCTATGTTGTCATTCAAAAAAGTAAAAAACTTAAAAAATTATAATGATAAAAAATATTTAAAAATATAATTTTTTAATAAAAATGTTGCTTTTTTAACAATTTTGAACTACGTAAAAAAATATTTTCAAAAACATGAATACTTTTCGAGATAATTAGTGTACCCACTTAAAAGAATCACTCTGTATATCCTTTCATCTATTGTGCATATTGTAAAAAAAAAAGTAATATTTCTCCCATTATAAAAATTGTACAAATTAAAAATAAATATGACAAAACTTAAACCTCAATAACAAAAAAATTGTTTAAATTTGGATATTTTCATATAATTCCTATTTCCTTATTTAATAGGGATTACCTATCAAAAAATAATACAATAGACTATGGGTATTTTAAGAACCAATTGTTGATTGTATTGTAAATTTTTAAATCTCAATCATAAAATTATTCTACTAGAAAGAGTTGGGGCCACATATAAACGACGACAATTTTCATATGGAACCGTATTTTTCAGGAAAATAATTATCTGGACTAGATTTCTTGAAGGGAAAAATATTTCAAAATAATGGTTTAATAAAGGAATGATATTTTCAAGGATTAATGTATTCTTGCCCTCCGAAAGAGTTATACTAGTTATAGTATCCTATCTTAAATTATAAAATTTTGGTTTAGCTCATACAATAGATATATTACTATGCTACCCCTAGGCATACTACTTTAAAACAGATTTATTTTATTCCAATAATTACACTATATAGTACTATACGAAAAATATTGAAGTATGACTTTATTCATAAGAAGCCAATATTTTGTATTCAATCTAATGTCTAATGACTATTAAATACATTTAGGAACTTAAATATTAGCACAGTGTGTATTTTTTATAAGTTTACCTTGTTTGAATAATAATGGTCACACGAAAATGACCTTGACGATCAGGCATCAAGCTAACAACGCGGTTCTCTTTCAATCGTAATAATAGTAGTTTTATCAGTAGAGATAGACATTTTGGTTCAATTATTTTGTGTTCGAAAGCTAATTGCATGTCATTTTATTGTATACGTATCTATATAGTTATATGATTGACCTTTACAGGCACATGCGAGCTATTAAATACGACACCATGTGATAATAATAATGTAATGTCGTATCGTCCTCTCGCAAAATGAAATTATAAAAATTATTAATTTCCAATTCAAAACCGCTGCGGAGTTGCAATTATTTTATATTTTAATAGTATATAGTAGGTCGTCGGTTCAAAACTGAAAAAAAAAAAAGGTATATAGTAGGTATATTGTTGTTATAATTTTATGTTCATGATACGCTTGGAAAATTCACCCTGCGCAACGTGTTGACAGATCATTATTATACTGTTTCGTAATCCAAGTGTTAAAATTAAGCTGATAACAATTATCATAATAATATATAAGTTCATAACCTTTTAGTTAAAAAAAAATAAAATTAAATAAATAGGACATTTAAACTGTAATATCGTACGTATATATGGGAACTTGATTAATGATTCCCTGTTTTTGAGGCTAGGACGCGCCTGGTAGGTGCCTACGTCTCGATAAAAAATAAAAAATGTGCAGTGTGCACACCAACTAAGAGAGAAAAATAGTAAATACCTGTATTATTTGTGATGCTATTTATTTATTTAATTTCTGCACTGAACAGCGCCGATGTACGTGTGCCGTGTAATAATGATGATATCGTCGTGAAATGTGAAAAGCGGCTGCGAAGAATGTCTTGTAAAAATAATGCGATTGCGATACATATTATGTACACTCCGTTTTTCTCTGGTAGATTTTCTATATTTATTAATAGGATTTCCGGGCACGCTGGTTTTCCACGAATCGTGTTGATATAGAATCACGAAATAGATTTAATCTATTCCGCGATGGAATAGAATACGGCACTGACCGATGATAAGATATTAACCATAATAACTTTATTATCCTACACGTGTTATATAACGTAATAATAATACGATACGGGTATTGGGAATTTGCGAAAATAATAACAGGTATTCCCCTCAAAACAGACACTAACCAGAGTTTTAAATACAACTCGTGTAATGATAATATTATTATTAGACATTAGTGTTAATTTTGAATTATTATTGTCAAACGCATGTTATATAAATAATATGTATATTATTTTTACAGAGACCATACCTGTAGGCTGTAGGCTGTGATAAATTAAGGACCAGAACTTTTTGTATCAGATCGCCATAAAAATGCCGAGAAAACCTTCTATTTTTAGGTATTGTTCCAAATTTTGAGCGAAGCAAGGAATGTAGGTATTTATTGGTTAATGATTTTTAAATGATAAATATATTTTTTTCCGGCATTACATTTTGGTAAATATTTACTTCAGCATGTAGGTTGTTGGTACACTTAAAAAGGGTAAAAATAAAAATAATAATTGGGAAAACCGAAGAACTAATAAAAAAAATAGGAAAACAAAAAGATTTACGCAACACCAATTTTCGAAAAGATCAATTTTATTTTTATTTGTAATTCAGAAATTATCTTAGGGACTTAATATGTTCACGAACTATTTGAATTAGCAATTTCTAAACACAATATAATTTTCCAGATGCCTATAGTTTCAGTAGTTTCACTCTTTTTACTTATGAGTTATGTTTATACCACAAACATTGTTTATTCACACAGTAGTACAATACCTTAGATATATAATGACTTATATAAGTAGAATATCTTTAATTCGAATCATTGTTTTTGTCTAAAATATTAACTCAACCTACTGAATTACAATTATATTAAGTAGGTACTAGGTATTTTCAATAATATAAACATAATATATCTGTTATAAGTAAAATTATCTTTAGAAAATAAGAAATAGACGTTGATCCTTCCGTCAAATCATATACGAAGATTCAAATTTAACTCAGTGACCTTTCTCAATTACAAAGTACAATCGAGTCAATCGAGACCTACTTACTGTTAAGCGAGTTTTCCGGTTTTTTATGGTGGGAGGGGGGTTTCTTTGACCTTTTAACAGCAAAGACTTATTGACGACATACAGCGGTCAATGAGAGACGAACTCAAAACGTATCTGACACACGACAAGTTTGACGCTACGAGTATATAATAATATACTTATATAGGTACATATATACCGTGCGTGGGTGCGACCGGACGTCCGCTATTGATTACGACCTTCGTTTCCGGTAGCAATTACGATTTATTTATTTTAACAGCCGACGATGTGCTCCAAAATGTTTTCTGATGTTAGTCTGGACGTAAAAAGGACTAAATAAAACGCGAAGAATTGGATGGATAAATGCTTGATAATTATTATAGGTACTTACACGTATACCTACTACCGATGTAATCTAAAAGAAACTTAAGAAACTGCGAACACTGCTCACAAAAATAGTTCGAGATATTCAAGCTTATGAGACCTTATCATGTAAGAAACGTATCTACAAGCAAAAATATTTTGGATTGTAATCCATTGCGAGGCGTTAAGATTATTCTGTTATAATTGTAATATTATTGTACATCATATTGCTATAACATAATACCACATGATATTATGTAGTGTGCTGTTGAAAAATATTTTAAAAGAGTATACGACTTTATGTAATTATAAATAACCTATTCACAAATTGTGAATTTTGTATTTCAGCAAAGCATAAAATTAAAATTAGATTTAATTCTTTTAATTTTTATCTAGTCATATAAATAATCTAAGTGCATAATATAACCTTTCGTATTACGAAAATAATTTGAATACTAGCAGTGACGCAGTTTTAAAATTATAACTATAAAAAAAAAATGTAATCATTTTTAGTAATCTATTGTAAATAATTAATTTGAAACATCTATATAATATTAATCAAGTTTAATTTGTCAATAATGAATAAAATACTAAACAGTAAACGATAATTTATTAGTTTGACAAATTATTTCTTGATTACATTTTTACGATTTGTTAAATACTTAAATTTGATTATTCTATAAGTTCTTATAAGTTATAACTATGGATGTCAAAACACCACTGCAATAAAATGATATTTTAATTTGTTGTTGGACTCGGCATGTATCACTTTTGTTACATCATAAAATACAATATTCTACAAATTACAGTACTCTGAATACTCAAACCTACATAAATTTTATCTTATTTTCACATTCTGTTATTTACTTAGTTTAAAATATTTTAGTAGGTACACGAATTCGTTCATATATGTATGTATATAAGTATATTATATATTTACCAACTATATAAAATCGAATATTATGTATTATTGTCTATTTTAATTTATAAACAAAATATGTAAAATATATATTTGATAGATTCGCGATTCATGTATTTTGACTAAAATGTCAACATCATATTATAATAATCACATATAGTGTTGTCGTTTGACGTGTTATATATCGCCCCAACTGAACAATTGACATAGTTTTTGATATATAGGTACGCGTCTCTCTCAAACTTAACGAACAGTAAATAACGTTATCTACAAAGTAACGATAACGTCATACGATTTTTAGTATTTGACGGCAATGTAAACGATGACTCACGATCATTTCCGTCCGGTGTACAAAGATTATACAAATATTATAAATTAAATAGTGTATATTTTAGTATGAACTTGAAAAGTTGAAACCATGTTTTTCCTTTTATGAATTCCAGATAACTCCGATATAGCGATATGGCATATGTGTACAGAGATGATAGGAAAATAAAATAAATACCTACAGTTGATTTTTTTCTATTTATTCAAATTTAGCATTGCTGTTTCAATAATGGCGTAAGTATATCAGATACGAATTAGTATTGACTCTGAATGTATGGTTAAGAGCTTAACTAACTCGATATAATAGCTAACAAATATTGTTATTCTTACGAGGAAAAACCATTTGCACATTATAAATGCTAAAAAAGACTTGAGTATAGATTATTAAACCAATCATTTTCCTCCACAATACTATACTAAGTCTATCATAATAATTACATAATTAATAAGACGAGTTTATATCCCTCCCATAATGTAAAACAAAAATCGTGATATATCAGAAATGAAAACATAATATAATTTTTTTTTTTTTTATATTAATATAATACATTTTTATTTAAAGATAAATTTTAATAATTGAGGAAATAGACACAATTTTAGTTAAAGAATATATTTAGAAGAAAATGAAGAAATATAAATTAATCATTTTAGATAAAACATTAATTTATTTTTGAAGAAAAATTGTTCTACCAATCTTTACGGGTACAAGTTGCTCACTCGTCCACTTCAAACAATGATTTACTAATTATTATAAAATTGTATTATAGAGTTTTTTATTATTCTATCTTGTGTGTATTTTTTGTGCTGAAGACGATAGAGGAACTAAATACATTTTTCAATAGGTACTTAAAATTCTATGTGGCTATAAGACACGTGTCTTAACAAAAATTACTTTTAAAGTTTTTTTAAAGAAAACCTACGACATAATAATTATATGAAAAAAACAAGCAACATTTACGTGTGTATGATATGGACAATACAACGAACTCAGCTCAATATAACGTTGCGTGGCTTTTTTCAATTTATCAATTCATAGCTAAATTACTAAAATGAATAATGAATAATGTAATAGGGTAAATGTGAAAGTAGAAATGTAACACCCTTATCATTTTTCTTTGAATTGTATACACTTTAAAAGTTTCAAACTAAAACAACTTGTTTATTGTATTATGTATTCCTAATTCTTATAGATAAAGTACCTTTAAAAGGATGTAAGCAATAAGCATGCCTTTTTTAAGAAGTAGATATTCAATATAATATTGTAAGCAAATATCTTAATGCGCGTGGTCGTATTGTGTGAGTGTCTCTAGTAGACCAAACAACCAATATTTAATACAATATTTTATTCTTATGAGGAACTAATTCAGATCTAATTAAATCTCGACAAAATTACACCTTATCAGATTTTAATTGAAATTTCAAAAATCGACTCCTAAGATAACTAGGAAAAAAAAGCTAATAAACTCAAATCATTTAATAGAATTTAAATCCGTTGTTGTACCTATTGCCAAATTTTTAGTTCTAACTTCTAAATCAGAAAATGAATACGCTATACCTACTTTGAAAATTCCAATCTCTTTAAGAACAATAGGTACCAAGGATCATCTGTTATATTCTTATATTTTTATAACTTTTACAACAATTTAATATCAGTACCTATCACAAAAATTCAATTTTTAAGTACATTTTTATTTTTAAATTATTATTATTATTGTTCTTATTTTTTTAAATTGGATAAAAATATGATAAATTAAATTCCTTATATTTGAGAAGTTTTTACTTGACAGATATTTGAGGTACTAATTATTCAAAGTTACATTCCTTCTCCACAGAGAGGATTTTTTTTATGACTCTTATTATTAATTGAATATTAAGAATTCTCTATAACACCAATAAGGTTTCTTAATTATTTTTATTTTTTACCATATCATTTAAAATCCTATTAAGTTTCATACCCAAAATGTATGTAGGATCAAGTCAATTAATTATTATAACTACCTACAATAAACTAAAATTTTATATTTTCTCCGATAGTGTGCATAGAGTACCTATACTAGTGTACATATAATATTTTGTGGGCACATGGTTGTTCAAGAACTATATTATTATATTTCTCGTATTATAATACACTTTAAAGTACCTATTAATATTATGCATTATGCATTATATTATGCATTATTTTAAGATAATAAGGAATGTACGAAAGCTGCGTATTCATAGACTCATACTATATAATTAATTGTACGCCAATTTACATTGATAGTTTTTATCTGTACATTATAGTTATAACACTTATAACCTAATAATTCTGACCAGTTAAACCAGTGGTTTTCAACCTAGGTGTCGCGAATGAAACATTTGGGGGTCGCCAAAAATAATAGACGAAAAGATTTTATGTATTTATCGTATACCATATTATTATATAATATGTTTTATCAGTAATTAAATCAAATTTTGATGAACAAAACAACATTTTTTTTGAAGATGGTCACACTACCAAAAAATAAAAAATGGGGGTCACGATCCAAAAAAGGTTGAAAACCACTGAGTTAAACCGTGGTTCGCGGACGACAATTGTGCAATTTTCAAAAAGAAACATTAATATGTATCGCGACCGTTTGTACTACTACCCTATAAGTGACCTTATTAATTTTAGTTTCTAGTATCCTACCTGTGCTTTTGTCTTAGACTTAAACGATCGCAAGACAGTTTATAATTATGTTTATATGAACTGGAGGAATACAAAACCATAAGCAATAAGCATGCACATCTCATCAACCTTACATAGTATCTATATATTGTCATATTGATAGTGTTATATTTTGTTATTCCAGAAAGTGTCAATCTGGAATTCATCGGTTTTTCATATTTCAACTATCATCATTCATTACATTTGATCCCGGCTGAAAAACATAATTTTTAACATTAAATTGAAAAAAGTATGCTAGTATACTCATTCATGTTGAATCAAAATATTTTTTAGTTTAATAAAATAATTATTATACAGAATACTTCAATTCATTTTAAAATCTCACGTTTCTTTACATTTAAATAAATAAATATATTTATTTTTTTTATGGATTTTGGTTATTTTATGTGTAAACGTTAAAAAATTAATATTTTGAATACTTCATATTGTACGTTTGTACGTTATTATTCATATTGTTTTATTTCAAAAATAAGTCAAGAGTAAAATGTGTAAGAAATAAATATTATAAAGATTATAGTGTTTACATGCACAGGATGTTCAAAAAAATATAATAGAGATCACAATACACTTTATAGCCATTTTGTGCCGCTTTTAAAATATTCTATATTTATACATCATGATAAAAAAAAATTAATAGAAGTTTACTTTGGTGTTAGAGGTATTTACATTGTAATATAAATTATTATTATTTTATTGACTTTTTCTATTTACATACAATTTTGCATAAACACGGTTTTAAATGTTAAATATTTATCTATTGACTATTGCTTATTGCTATATGTATTGTGATTGATGATAAGTAAATTGAAGGCTATAATAATATTACAATAAAAATTATTTAATTTTCACTGTTAAAAATTGATATAATAATTTGATATAATAAATAAACATGTAAAACAACTTTTACATGTTTATTTATTATATCAAATCTTTAAAATATGTATCGATACTTTAGACGTATACCCTGGCCTATCTAAATTTCGATTTAGCACTAATTAAACATAAGATATATTTACTAAATAAATAATATTAATCTCGAAATGTCGATAAGCTAAAGGGAATTGTAAAAAAGATTATGATGAACGTTAAAACACTCCAGTTTAACATAATATAATAACGCACATTACTCACTTGATCTTCAACAATGCGTGCAGCTCGTTAGTCACTTAAAAGCTTTTATGATCTATTATCGGTATATTTAACCTAACCTAACCTTTATGGTCCTTTATGTGAGGCAGTATTACTCCTTATTAGTCCTTACAAATACTCACCAATTGCAGCATCTGCCATCTGAGATCATGGCGATCTTGGGTCTGGTCGCTACGATTACCACAGATGTTTTCATTATTACCTTTACGGGCTTTACGTAGTTGAAGAACGCTCTCTTATCGATTAGATTTTTCGGTTAGGTTAGTACTATTGGTACTAATACGTTTAACAATAATATTGTGTGATGATAAATATTATAATTATTATAGAAAAATTTATATAAAAAAAGAAAAAAATGTAGATTTAAAAATAAATGTATTAGTATGATAAAACTAGAATTAGAAATAATAATAATATAATTTATGAATTTAGCAAAATTAAATTTAAAATCTAGTTTCTATTTCTTAGTCAATAAATGATTTATTAAGTGTATAATAATTAATAACAAATATTTTGATAAACCGCAACCTATATTTTTATTGAAATAACACGTAGTTTTCATTAGCTAATATATATAAACCTATCCTAAGCGGCAATCTTATTTGCGTAAATGAGTATAGGTAGATAATAATACGACTATTTTATTTTAATTATCCATTACCAGGATTTAAATCAACTGTACTATGAGAATTCTTTAAAGCTCAATTTTGAGTTTTACTACCTGTTAGAATAAAGCCCAGACGCTAGTCTATATAGACGTATAGTATATCTACATTTTTTATAGCTTAGGGTGACCATTTTTAAAAAATAAAAAAACGGGACAGTTGCAACCCCCCCCCCTAAAAAATGAAAATTGTTATTTTACTTTTTTGAGTTAATTAACCTAAATTAAATAATTAATATTTTAGATTCTGAACTGAGTGATGAATGTAATGATTTTACAATGATGTGTGTTTTTTTGTTTTTTGTTTTTTTTTTTAGATTCTGAACGAAGTGATGAATGTATTGATTTTACAATGATGTGTGTTTTTTAGATTCTGAACGGAGTGATGAATGTATTGATTTTACAATGATGTGTGTTTTTTTTTTTATTTTTTTTTTGTTTTTTTTTTTTATTTTTGTGTCTGACGACAACATTTGGAGCAGTAAAAATGCTTCGATTTTGGACTTCAGCCCCTCTTTGAAAAGGAAATCGAATCTAGTTGGTACTTTGGGGGGTCAAAAGTTAAAATTTTTCAATATTTTTTAAATGAGTCGGGAAAAACATAAAAAAAATGACGGAAAAAACGGGATTTTTTACGCAAAACCAGTTTTCGACAAAATCGAATTTTTTATTTTACTATAGGTAACTCAAAAACTAATCGATGTGAACTCTTGAAATTTTCACCAAATGTTTATATTAGCGTTCTCCATATATAGTTAAATTTTCAAAGAATTTTGACTTTTTTTGTCTATAGACAATTGAAATTTTTAATTTTTTTTAGTATTTTTTTTTTAAATAACGATAAAAATTGTTTGGCCGGCCAGAAAATCTTGAAAATTTAATACAAGGTTTCTTATAAGTTGTTCTTAAAGTGATAAAAAAAAATCGTTAGTCATAATTTTTTTTTATAAGTGCTTAAAGTTCGAATTTATACGAAATATGTCAAAATTGCGAAAATTTGCAAGTAACTTTGTGGTTGAAACATCGTAAAATTTTTTTCTTTTAAAACTAAGTTTTGAAAATTTGGTACAAGGTTCTCCATTCATTTTTCTTCAATTATCTGTAAAAAAAACTCTACCGGATTCAGACAAAAAATTTTTATGAGTGTTTGAAATTTAAATTTTTACAAAACCGCGTAAAAAACGGATTAGCCTCAAACGATTTTTGATATTTGTTGTTATTCAAATAGTATAAGTCATAAATACTTGAAAATTTTACCAGTTATTTAGATTGCCATTTTCTTTACGTGATTTGATTTTTAAAATATTTTGACTTTTTTTGAGCTATTTATAGACAATTGAAATTTTCAACATTTATAAAAAAAAAATAAAAAAAAATTGATTATTTCAAATGCCTATAAATAGCTCAAAAAAAGTCAAAATGTTTTGAAAATCAAATCACGTAAAGAAAATGGCAATCTAAATAACTGGTAAAATTTTCAAGTATTTACGACTTATACTGTTTGAATAACAACAAATATCAAAAATCGTTTGAGGCTAAACCGTTATTTAACGCGGTTTTGTAAAAATTTAAATTTCAAACACTCATAAAAAATTTTTGTCTGAATCTGGTAGAATTTTTTTTACAGATGTTCGAAGAAAAATGTATGGAGAACCTTGTACCAAATTTTCAAAACTTAGTTATAAAAGAAAAAAACTTTACGATTTTTAACCACAAAATTACTTACCAATTTTTGCAATTTTGACATATTTCGTATAAATTCGAACTTTAAACACTATTTTATCGTTATTTAAAAAAAAATACTAAAAAAAATTAAAAATTTCAATTGTCTATAAATAGCTCAAAAAAAGTCAAACTTGAAAAATCGTAAAATTTTTTTCTTTTAAAACTAAGTTTTGAAAATTTGGTACAAGGTTCTCCATAAATTTTTCTTCAAATATCTGTAAAAAAAACTCTACCGGATTCAGACAAAAATATTTATGAGTGTTTGAAATTTCAATTTTTACAAAACCGCGTTAAATAACGGTTTAGCCTCAAACGATTTTTGATATTTGTTGTTATTCAAATAGTATAAGTCGTAAATACTTGAAATTTTACCAGTTATTTAGATTTCAATTTTCTTTACGTGATTTGATTTTCAAAATATTTTGACTTTTTTTGAGCTATTTATAGACAATTGAAATTTTCAATTTTTTTTTATTTTTTTTTTTTATAAATGTTGATAAAAAAAATTAAGCTGGGAAAAATTACTTGAAAAATTAATTGAAGGGTCCGTATAACTTGTTCTAACTCTCATTCGAAAATTATAAAAATACATAGGCACAATTTTTTTTATTAGCATTTGAAGTTCAAATATTGACAAAAATTCGTCAAAATCATGAATATTTTTCACTATTTGGTAGTTAAAAATGTATAAATATTTTACTATCAAAAGCTAAGAATTGAAAATTTAATACTATGCTGTCCATAAGTTAAGCTTAGAATAATTATAAAAAAGTTTGAGAATCATTCAATTTAAAAAATTTTACGAGTGTTTAAAGTTTCAATTTTAATTTGAAATCAAAAATACAGGTGTAAAAATATAACGTTTTACTAATAAATAATTTTCGATTTTTATATAATATATCCTAGACTGACAAATCACCTCCGTTCAGAATCGTTTTTCGTATACAATGATACCTATCATTGCATTCAAATTTAACCTACCCTAGTCCCAGGTCTACCCCACCCCCTAATGTACAGCAGAGCGATACTCACTTACCCACTTTTTTTAATTTACGCGATGTTTAGGATTAACGAGGAAAGTCAATAAAAATATTTTTGATGACATTTCGGGGGGGGGGGGGGGGGGTGAACCCTGACCCCCCCACTGAATACGGCCATGTAAGTACCCAACAATATACATAAATAAGATATAATGTATTTTGCTCAACAAATGAAAATATCAAAATTGTCACCAATAGTTGGGTAATAAAAATCCAATTTACCTATTGAAATATTTTTAGTTTTTTTACGGGGTATATTTATTTTTCAGGATTTTTATCCGTTCAATCTCTGGGTTTTTCTGTGGTCGTTTTCGCGGAGAGTCGATTAATAATATAATCTCTATATTACTTCATGGTTATACCAAGTATTTACATAAATAAAAGTGAATAAAAATTATTAAAACATTCATTTTAAATGATTAGGTACCTATCTTATATAAACACATAATTATATTGCCTCAAATTATATGCATCATTTTATGCAATAACTAAAATGATTTTTGAAATAAAATCTTTTCATTTTAATTTATTGAAATATTATCAATAAAATAGGTACTAAAAATTAAAATACATTTTATATTATTGATATTAGTATGTAGTTGTTCGAAAGTAGTATTTAGATTATGTTTCCGGACATATTTGATTTTTATTTTAATATATTTATAATCTATTTTTCACCCAAGAAATTAACCCATATTGGCCATAATATTATTCTAGTAATATATACTTTGACATTCCATGGTAACATAAATCATAATAATGTGATAAAATATTATTAATTACCATAAAACATTTAAATACAGTTCAGTGCATTTCATTTCGCATTTGTGAAATATTCAAATATATTATTATTATATTTTTGAACATAACTAAAATATGCTTATTACGTTAATGTCGAGGTTAATGAACTTCTTAAAACCTTACGTGGTAAACTGTCTGGACCGACTTAAACGTCTGCTAAAACGTAAGTACCTTATTTATAATAATTTTTATAAACTTTTAACTGTACCTACCTATATGAACGGGTGTCGATTGATAGTACACAAGGAAAAAATTACGCAATGAACGCGCGCGCGTATTTTGGTAGTTTAACACAACGAACGGCAGCTATGATATTTTTTCCGTCACAGCATTTTATTTTAATAAATAAAATTGCATTATACTAACTGTCCTTTGCAGACAAAAAGATCGCAGAGCCGGCAGAAGACGCTGCGCCTCCGACTGAACCAGAACCGTTGGTTTGTGTGGAGGTGGAAAAACCGGCGACGACTTCCAGCGTTTCCGCTGGAGAGTCGCCGGTAAATATATCCGGACCACGCACACCAGCGGTGAAGGTTAAGACGGAGGCTCAGAAAGCTCGGACCCGAAGGAATTTGAAGAAGCTGAAGGAGAAGATAAAGGCGAGGAAGACACAAGAAAAAGCTAGAGAAAGTTCAGAACCGGAGACCGGAGACAATAATGAATATCACAATGCTATGCCTCACCAACCTCTCCCCATCGTACAATTAAGGGAATGGTCAGAACCGGAGACCGGAGACAATAGTGCATATTATAATTCTACCTCTCACCACCCTTTCCCCATACCTATGATTTACACGACCCCCAGTGCCCCTCCTCCCCACATTTCCCATTATTATGTCCATCCCTATAACTTACGTCCTGGAGTTGACCACCCCTTTTGGCTCCCTTATCAGTGGCGTAACTAGGATTATTTTCTAGGGGGTCACCCCACACAGGCAGTGTCCATCGCAACCGATTCCCGTCGTCATCTTCGTACTTGTAAAGTATGTGTATTGTGTGGCGAGCGCGGAAGTGAGCCATTTCAGTCACCCAAGACTGAAATGATCCTCTGCGCGAGCCACACGTCATATTTCTCTTTCCCAACTTATTATCTTTTTCCTATTTTCTACATCTCACCCACGTGCCGAAATTAAATCCCATTCTGTTAAAATTGTATATACTTACCTTCAAATTATCATTCTTATATATTTCAAATATTTAAATAATGTGTTATGTGTTTTGTTTTGTTGTATAAAAATGCTGTTGAAAAAATAGAAATAAAAAAATCATTATTTATTTATTTTTTGTTTATTTTTTTTTAATTAACCGACAAATTTAATTAAAGAAACCGATTTATTTGGATATTATAATGTGTTTTGGCTATGAAATGTTTAACTAGTAGTTTATTATTATATAATAAAAAGGGGTTATGACTGACGCGTATAATAACTATAATGTTTGTATTTGGACGTTTCCAGCTTGTATTTTTATATAGTAGATAAGACACATAGCGAATCTGTGCCACCATTTATTCAGGTATATTTATATTATATTGTAAACAATCTGTATAGTAATTAGTAGGTGTTAAAATATGGTATTACATAACTTAAACACTTAATAAATATTAAATATATTATTTCATTGCTGTGATAAAATAATTATTAATTTACTCAAAAAAATTGATTTTAAAGTACTTAAATATATTATTAACCTTTTAGTTTTAAAATAATGGCTTTAAAATAGTATAGTAAAATTTTACCTAAATAAAGGAATTTTCAAAATTAAATATTTTTAAATATTAACTTTAATAAAACATTATACGAGTAGTATTTACTTCTGATACTTTTTGGTTTCATTGATGTTTAGTTTCGAGAAAAACACCTTCATAGTACTCTTGTTGTGTGACCATAGCAGTGTTTGAATTGTGGGTGGACGTGAGGGGATGGAGTCCGCTTTCTTTTTTTTTTTTATTATCATTAATCAACACAATAATGTTGCATTTAAAAACGAATACAATTTTTTTAAATAATTAGATAGGAAAATTTACTTTTTATTATTAAACACTACCGCTAATTTAATTACTTATTAGATTCTTGTTTTACGAAAACTATTATCTGTTATTTATAAATTTGGTTATAAAACTATTTTAGATTTGTTTCATAGATCGATTTATTTTAAAAATATAATGTAATAATTTGTAAAAAAACGGGATTAAAATGGGACCATCTTCTAAAAACGGGACAAAAAGCGTCCCGTTCGAAGTTTGTCGGGACAACGGGACACGATGATCAAAAAAGGGACAATCCCGTTTTAAACGGGACGTCTGGTCACCCTATTATAGCTACTATATTATATGATGAAATTATTATTCACATAATATACAGATATTATATGAATAATCGACGCTTCGTGCTAAGTTTAATATTACAGATAAAGACGTTTTGGAGAGTATATTAAATGAAGTTCATTATTTTTTAGTGCGCACGCAAAGACGACAGCGTCGAATTTTCAGTGTCGCTCGATCGTCCGATTCGACAGTCGGCGCAAAAACTAAAAGTATATATACTATATACATATTGTACGGTAAACAACCTCCGAAAACGTCAATGCACTCGGCGGCTTTCCCTTGTTGCCACCCCTCAGCCGACCGTCGTGCAGTTTTCCGCGTCATATAACAGATGCCGCGACGAAAGATTGATTTCCTCAGTTTTGTAGATATTTATATAGGCGACACGCGTACACACTATGCGTACAAACACAATACATTTTATTTTGTATAAACACACATATACACCGTACATAACACTATTATTATATATACACAAACATATTATTATAATACGCATATTATGTTATAGACTATATGTATACTATATTACTATATTATACAAGTCCCGCCAGAGTCATTTCGAAAAACGGGATTTCGTGTTTATTGCATTATATTCACAACATTTCTTGTTTTTAAGAGTATACCGATTTACATAAACTTCAATACAAACGATATTATACGTGCAAAGTTTTTTATTCACGCAGGCGGACACATATAGCTATCTATAAGTATAATATACAGTATACATGATTTTATATTATATAATATTTATATTATACAACTGTCAAAATTCAATAATGTGGTCTCTCACTTAGTTCCGGGGATGTTTCTCTGAAACTGCCGGGCAGATATTGAGATATTTATATATCGACAAACGGCATACGTAAAAAAAATCGGTTTCGATCGCCTCCTAACCGACTTGAGTTTATGTACTAGTAAAAATATAGACTTCGGATTGCGGACAATTACACGTAGCGCCATCTGTCCGATTTGACCAATGATTTTTTAAAAAAATTTCTGCAGAACCACTTACTTAACCGTATTACAACTTAAGTCTGTGTTGTTTACATTCTTTTTTGCGGTCAGTAGCAAAGGCCAGGAGTAAATATGCTTATACAGGATTTATAGTATACTTAACATATAATATATAGTAGGTATACGTCATACGAGTACCTACTTTATGATTTCTAAATAATATATATTAGCTATAACCATTAATAGCCAATAGCCAATAGGTATTGTAGTTTGTTATGGCTCACAAATGTATTATATCATGTATTTATACAACAGACTAAGATGCACTTTAAATTGGTGTTTATTAAGCGATTTATATCATACATTTATATTTTATTTTTCGAGGTATAAAATTATTATATTATGTAGTAAAGCAAAAAATAACTTTATTATATTATAATATCGTAAATAAATGGTTTTTAAATTTCAGTAAAACACTATTAACAGTAAATAGTAATAACGTAATATTATAATATAATAATTATTCTCAGTTACATTAACTAACATGAGTTATAGCCTATAGACTCTATAGAGCAGTGGTGGGCAAACTTTTTTAATAGGGGGCCACAAAGTTTAAGAAATTCTAGAGGAGGGCCATAATTATAGAAAAAATGAATTTTGGGTTAAAGCTTTGAATCATATAATATTATAAAAACATGACACTTTTATACTATACAGGCCATATACTATCCATGTCGATGGACCCTCGGCAGGCCGGATTAAATACTTTCGCGGGCCGGAGTTGGCCCGCGGGCCGTACTTTGCCCATCACTGCTATAGAGTATAGAGTATAGGTACTTAGACATGGATATTACATTTATTACAAACACGTGTATTCGTGTAAATATTATATTATGTATTATTATGTTACTGTATTATAGTATTGAATACCTACATGGCTTCATATATTTTAGACATTTTGAAAAATAAGTATTTCTGAAATGTTGATTGAAGGATACCTAGCAGCAAGTATTTAGGGTTTTTTTTTATTTCAAATGAAGCGCAAAAAGTACAGAATAATTCATCAATTATTTAACAACTAACAGCTTTTGCAGCTTTGGCAGTTTTGCCAATTTCTTCAACTTCATGTTGAAAAAAACGCATTCGATGAATTATACTAAAAAATTATATGTTACGAATAATATTAGTAATTTATTTATAAAATGTAGACGATATCGATATATTTATTTAAATAATATTTTATAAATTATAACGAAATATCAATAGTCATAGTCATAGGCTTACACGTGTTTTTTTAAATTTTATTTCGTATAATACAATAAGTTCACTATTTGTCAAATTATTAATTTACTAAATTTTCAATATTAAATTGTATTATAGTCTTATAGGTATACCTATTACAAACTTAGTTACTGAAAAAACAACAAATACACACCTGACATGTATGTGTATTAAACAATAGATTAATGCATAAAACAGTAGTTGTAACCGTTGTAGGTACCTATCTACTATCTACATATACAAAAAATGTATATATTTATATAATAATAGTTATTATTTTTAAGCTTATTTTAATCGGAATAATATCTTGCAATCTATACCCAATTCTTTTCTGCATTAGTGAATAAATTATGTTAAATATAAATAAATATATCATTTAAACTAAAAATATTTGACTACATTATTAGAAATTTATAATATTATTGTGTTTTTCTAAAATTACATGTTCGCATGCATATTATAATATGAATTATGATGATATGCAGCTATGGTTTTGAGAGGGGGTCGATATGGGCATTCCCCCTTCCT
Organism: Schizaphis graminum; assembly: GCA_020882235.1. Taxonomy (NCBI): domain Eukaryota; kingdom Metazoa; phylum Arthropoda; class Insecta; order Hemiptera; family Aphididae; genus Schizaphis; species Schizaphis graminum. The sequence continues at coordinate 56,800,395 of CM037032.1, forward strand.
GGCAATGTTTTTTTTTTATTCAAACAAGTTGACCTAAAGTCACCGGCGCCTCACTACAGGCCACAGCTGTCTCCGCTGTACACAACGACGACAATGCTATTAACATGCAGGTTAATACAATACAGTTTAGTAATTCGCAGTAATGTAATGTCTATCTGTGTGTAAAAAAAAAATATTATATAATATAATATTATCGTCCAGTATAAGGTCGACTAGGTCGAGCTATAATTATTGGGAAATAATAGTAATAACGATTACGGGGCCCCGAGTTCGGAGCAGGGCGGCCCGTGGTGACGACTCCTCCCCTCCTCCTAAAGTCCGCACGATTTGATGTGCGGACATCAAGTCTATGGACATATATTATCATAATAAAATATTTATACACCAATGCTAAAAGAGTGCAGTGGGTCGACTCTCCCAGATTTCGCCTCTCCCTATATTATTAAACCACATATTATACTAAAATAATATATAAAGGTATATAATACACCTATAGCAGAACATTATATGTATGTTTACTACATCTGTTACAAGTATAGGTAATAGTAATAATTATTAACGGCCAAGGTGTGTCTGGCGGTAAACTAGACCCACTACCACCACCAACAAACTTTATTTACTCAATGGCGATTCTGTAGTCAGCTGCAGCAATGGTGAATTTATACAATAAATTAATAATATAATATATTATAGACCACATAGACATTATTGGATTACTATAAGTATCAAAATAATTCGACAGACCACTCACGACGCGATAGACGGATCGCGAGTGTTATAAACATATAGGTTTCTTATATATTGTTATAATATATAATATATTGACATCTATGTACATATATTTTACAGGTATAACCTACTGTCAGTTTCGCGTTAAGAAGAATTTTTAATGGAGAGGGATGAACAAATTGAATCAAAAATGTATCACGAGATACTGCGGTAACAAAAAAATTTACAATATACACATTCAAATGCTAAAAACATCATGTTTATGATACGCCTTTTTTTAAAAAACTGTATTGACATTTACTGATGTATAGTATATACTATATATACACACTATACACTATACAGTGTGATATACACAAAATAATTCAATCGGAAGACTTTAAATTTGATTTTGGTTTTACTGCATGAAGGACTTAATACTTGTTTTTGAAAAACACTTTTTCAACTGATCTACTCCCCATCTCCTTATGGGCTAAAATGTGAATTTCATTACTTTCTTTTAAGAAATATTTAAACTTAGTTTCAACTTTGCTTAGTTTATATTATTTAGATATTTTCCTTGATTACCGTTAAGCAATAACCGCTTCTAGCATTTCAAAACTAAAAGCGATTATCGGTTTTTGGTTCTCAAATTTACGGTTTTTTACCGGTTTTTGTTACAAATCGGTTACCGGTTTTAAGCCCTGGTTTATTTTATCTTAAAATCGACTGATTGAGAGTGAGTTAAAGTTTAAATACATAACATGATTTTTTAAGAATATTATACAAGAAAATACTGTTTAAAATGCGATAAATACAAACATAAATCAAGTTTAACTCTCTCAATCAGTTAATTTTTAGATAGAAAAAACTTCATCTACTATCTTATATCTTATTTTTGTATAAAATATCATATTGTATCGTAATACAATCATATTTTAGCCCACATAAACAGAATACAGTAAGCGTATGAAAAGCATTCCTATCACAAAAGTTTTTGTTATTTTGGATAAAAAATATCACGAAAGGATCTATTCACCGACCCTTTTCCCAAATAAAAATACCCCTGCATAATATCAATATAAATATGAGCATTTCTACCTAATTCTACCTGTTTATTAAATTTATGATGGACAGGCGGAAAAAAAAGCATTAGTTAAGAATTAATTTCGAATGGAACAAAAATAGTAAAATCGGAATTGGACTCCTTTGGTATATCAGTCTTAGACCATTGTATTTATATGTAAAGGGTTCTAGCTGAAGTTCGAAATATTTAAGGTTGATAAACCAATTGTGTTCGGTCATTTTTAATTTTTTGGCGGGTTGATGATAGATTAACCGCGCCAAATAATATAGCCAGCCATTAGCCAATGGTTATTTAAATTTAAACAATGTAAAAATGTGCTTTTTATGCATAAAATATTGTAATAATATGTGGTTTGAAAAATAGACACTGAGGTTTGTGCAGGCATTAAGATTTTATCAGTATGTAATATTTTATAACATGTTATCTATGATAATTCATAAATTATATTAAGTTTTAGGTACTCTGATGAAGCTTTTACTTGAATGAAATAAAAACACACAGCAATGCATATTTATTATTAATATGTTATAAATAAATTATAATCGTATATATAATATCATAAAAGTATCATTGTGTTACTACATTATACCAAATAGTAACAATACCTAGTGTGCAATGCAAGAAGTGCAATGAACCGATTAGGACAATAAATAGCTATAACGATGATAAAAATTTGATTTCGTCCATAAAAGGTAGCCATAAAGGTTTCACTTAAGTAGCCAAGTTAATAGGTGTCCCAAATACTACTATAAAATATTGGCTGCAAATCAGCTCTTAAATAATATTTTAAATCCAAACATTTTTGAAAACAAAATACCTATACTTAACCAATTACTCAACTACATCAATCTATAAATATAAAAGGTATTTGATTTTCAATAATTGTAATAAATTATAATATATTATAAGTCTAATTTTTGATAATTCAATATAGATGGAATTATATTAAACAAAAACAACATTTTTTATTCCTGAAAATAAAAACCAAAGGTAAATAAGACAATAAATTGGTATACCTACTGAACTAAGTTATAACATTTTTTTAGGCAAAAAGCATGAGCCATCTTCTAACCAAATAAATTCAAAACTGATACACAGTAATAGTATATATTAATATGTATAATATTCCCGATTTAATAATAATAATATTATTATATTAGGTAAGTAAAAAGCCAAATTATATTGTAATACAAAAATCATACAAAAAATACCTACTTCGAATTTATTTTCAAGTTAGATTTTTAAGCGAATTTTCTTTTGATAGATCGATTTTAATATTATGGGAGAATTATACTATAAATATATAGTGCGCAATCGAAATTAATATATTATATTATAGCGTTTAAATTTTATTTGAGATTGTTTATCGGGAATTTTTGTTGATTTGCTGCTTGGTGTCCTGTTGTCAGTCATGACCCCTGACCGCGCCCTTCACAACGTGCGTCATCATCATCATACACAGCTAAACTAGACAAGAATATCATCGGGAATGATTATCGAATGATAAACAAAAATAATATATAATATATTAATAATTAACAGACGTACTATGGATAAACATTTCGACACACGGTGTGCACCGTGCACGCGAATGAAGTATACTTACATAATAACGTCACATAATATACGTACCGAATGGTAATAAATAATAATAATGTTGTACCGGTCGTACGTAACTTCGATTGGCGACGAATTCGCGAGTAATATTATTGACACATTTGTCGTCATTCGTGCCTAAGACGCGTATAATTAGACGTTATGTATATTATATTACATTATCATAATTTACTGACGCGGCGAACGGGCAAAAAAAAGGCGACGTACGACAACCGCTACGCAGAAGGAAAATCCGCCGACGATTGTTTGATGACCAGAGGCCAGAGGTATAACGTCGTCGTCAAGTTTCGGTTCGGTGTCATCGTCGCATACTCCAGCCCATAATACGATGTTGTAGGTAAACGTGTGTCACGCATTAAAAGAAGGTGAACCATTTAATAAAATAAGTGTTTAAATTCATTAGTTCGAAGTATTAACTTTTTTGAAAATATTTCTATTTACAATATTTGACGTAACTAATTGCATGAACATACTTGAAAAAAAATATTAATTTTTTTGAGATTTTACCTACCTACTTATTTTTTGAATGACAACATACATTTTCAATTTCATATTTCGAAAAGGTAATTATAGGTAGGTACTTATAGTTTTATTATAATATTTATATACATTTAAATTAAATTTCAAACGAGTTGTATAATATTAAGCTTTTAATAATGACATTTAGAAAAGCGAAAAAAAAACTAGTGGCACAGCGGTACCAATCCTTGCTAAGATGTTAGTCCACTATTCAGACATTTTTTTTTGTAAAATTGTAAATGTATGTTGTATTGTTGTCAGACATTGTTTTATAACATTTTGTTTTGTAATGACATCAAATTATATAAAAAGTTATATTTTCAGAACATTTAAAATATTTTGAAATAACCAGTATTGACACCTAAACGAATCATCCTGTATGGGATACATATATATGTATATTATTTAAGTAAACATTATATTGCGCTGGCGAGTGTTTTACTCACTGAGTAATAATTACTTTACGCGGTTTTAACCGATAATAATGATATCTGCCCATACTCCGTAGACTTAAATTACACATAGGCAATAGATAGGCCGCGCATACGTTATTATTATATATAAAGTGTATAATATATCGGTTGTGCGTGTTCACCGAAACGTGCGCGTTGTGTGTATAGTTTGTAGAAAAGAGAAGAAAAGATACTTTGATCCCCAGACATTTCAATTGTTATCAACAATCGCGATATTGACTATCAATAGACGTCAGACGTTCGTTTTTTGTTATTAAAAATTCATTATGCGAGAAGAACGTGTGTATAATATTATATAGGTACTTGTGTTAAAGGGGCTTATATGTATTGTGCATATAACCTATAGACACGCAGTATGTGCATTTAAAATATTATGTGCACTCGGTATACGAAAATACTTTGCCGGAGTATAATATCACGAACAAAAGTCAAGGCAAAATAATGATGCGATTAATGAGATAACATTTAAATTGTATGTGTAAAAATAAATATTTAAAAAGTTTCCATTTTCTAATATGGTTTATATTCTCAACGAAAAATAATATAATGCAGGTACGAGTTAGCCCACGAAAAACAAAAATAAAAACAAGTCAACGCCATATTAAACCAGTACATTTTCCTCGATTTGCATTTGATATTTATGTACATAATACGTACCTCTATCTATATATTATACAGTAAAATTAAAAGCGCGTTTTTCGCTTGTTAGTGGGTACCTACCTACATAATTGAATTCTAGACGGGATAAGCATGCAAGTTCGACGAGGGTAAAATTTAGCAACAGATGAATACATTATATATTTATGTGACATAATATAATATATAGTAGGTAGGGTAGGTACATTGTAAGGTTTACAAATTAGTAATTAGCATAATTTATATGTACCTATAACAAAAACCATATGCAACAAGGTTAAATGTTAATATAATATGGTTGGTACCTAAACGGTTATATCTTCACTGATGAATTAATTTTTTTTGATTATTAAATTTAATTAGATTAATTTTCAACTTATTATTTGTAATGATTAATTAGCATAGTAAAGATTACTTAATAACTATTATGAGCGATTCTAACTGTTATATGTATAATATTGTAATAATAATAAATTGTAAACAACTCGTAAAATTTAATTTGAAAACAATACAATTTTTAGAAATACAAATTTCAAAAATAATAATGAATATGAAAAACTATATTTGTTAATAACTTATTAAAGTAATATAAATAATATAAATAATTCGTAAGGCTAGTATCGGTATTGGATGCTCTTGAATATAATAAAAAAAAAAATGTCATATACTTTTAAAAGATTTTATAAAGTAACTACATCATATTATTTTGTGATCAAATGGACAATTAATATATTTTATTTTTCTTGTAGTTTTATCGTAGCGATAAATATTAATATTTTCAATGGTATTCTGATGGAATAATAGTATATTTTGTGTGATTATAACAGTGACTGTGAGGTTCGAAAGTCAAAACACATATCTCATTTTGAAAATTGATTCATGGACTAACACATACTTATTTGCTATGAATACTTACCCATAGCCAAGTAAGTTCGTGAAATAACAAGCAGTGAATACTGAATAGTATATTCATTAGTCAAGCTTTACAAATCTCTAAATTTTTCTTATCTAGTTATTAATAATGAAATTATATAAACCAATATTTAAAAAGTATATGAATTAATTTGGGAAAAAATAATAAGACTCAACAAGTTAAAATTGAACATAATATTATATCCTCGGCAAAATAATTTGTAAGTTGTAATTATCTTAGACATATTGAATTTGAATAATAAATTACACAAACTTAACGCACAGTTTTCTTTTTTCAAAGACCTTTTTCATCTTCTCTGTATATAATATGAGTCGATGAAATGCCACCAAACACATTTTTACAAACCGTCTACCATCGGACTTGAGTAATACCCAGTGACTAGCAGTGGCGCAACTAAGGCCCCCCCCCCCGGGTGATGAATAAAGGTCTTTAGCACTCCCCCTTTTTTTTTTAACTATTATTATTTTAGTGAAATATCATTAATTTTATGTTTTAAAATTATAGAAAATTTCATGAAAAAAATTAAAACTATTAGGTCGTAATATTTATGTCATAAAATATGATTCGATATATTCATATTTCTATAATTGATGGACGATTAACAATTAAGTATAAATTACAGAAAAATAGATTAATACGAGCTATAGCTAACAGGTCGCATAAAAAAGCACTATATTATAGATACATTATATTATGCAAGCTGCAATTGATTTCAATATTACTTGTAAACCCAAATAAATTTTCGTTTTATTGGGTAAATCTTGAGAAAATAAAATAAAATTTCTTTCCAAATTTACACAAGTTTTTGCAAATTGCAATCATAATTTCAGTAAGTTCTGCTACTTGCGAGCTAAGTTTTCAACAATATGGTGGATTGAATACTGGCTATAATACAAGCATCATGCTTCAGCAAAGGTTTACCAATTTATCTTTGTTGAACATTGAAAAATATTTATTAAATTAGCTATACACCGAAAATATTTTGACTAAATATTGCATGAAAACGAAACCCAGAAAAATTATGCTGATTTAAAAAGTATAATACATATAATCCATATAACACAATTATGAAATTAAAATGTGTTATTTTAAATCTGTTTTTATTAATTTTTGTAAGGATTGTGATAATATGTATTTAAAGTTTTGATGTATTGACTAATATATTATGTTTAAAGGTAGTGTAGCTTTCACAGCTCTGTGAGGCATTAACAGTTTGAGTATGGACCAATTAGGTTCTTTATATTTTACGGTCAGTATTATACCAATTATTGCGCTTATGTATTAATATTTATTTATTTATATTATATTATGTGTTAATACTCGCAAAAAAAAAAAACCAGTTGTAATTATATAACTAACTAATAAGTTTTTTTTATTGTAAAATGTTTAGAGCCCAATTGGTACCTACATAAAAAATTTTTTTTAAGCGCAATTGGTAAACTGTCAACAGTTTTAGAACCCCACGTTTTAGAGGTCTAGTTTCGCCTATGGTGGCCAGCGGCTTATATGTGTAGAGATTATTTTTGGCCTGTCCTGAAACACCTAAACGAATATATTTACATTAAAATTTAAAAATAAATCGCATCTTTCAATTATATTATACTCGTATATGACCACTGATCGTAAAATTTGTAATTTTATTTTCTTAGAAGTTAATGGCCTAAGCATATTTTATTATTCAGTTCATTAGAAAAAAATACAATTATAAATACATACAATATCTATGAATTATGATTAGTACTTTACTTCTTTAAATACAACTCATTTTCTATTTTATATATTTAAAAAAATGTTGCTAACTTTGGAATAAATAAATCATGCATGTCAGCTAGTGGCGTAAATAGGGGGGGGGGGTATTATAATCATAATAACAAGTCCCATATAAAAGTGCTATACCCTGTAATATTGTATTATATTTATGATTTATTCAGAAAAGTATTTCTGACTTCTGTACCTATACTTCAGTATTTCTACAGATTTTTTTCTATAGGATTTTTATATTAATATAAAATCAATAAAAAAAACAGTATCCTTAGAATGTTGCCGTTATTTTAATGTAAAAAATATAATTTACTTCGGAAGCCAACTTAAATGCACTGATTTTATACATCGAATGGAAAATTGAACGTTTTCAAGGGGAAAATAAATCTATTCAGTGGTATATAGGTAGGTACCTATGTATTATACACAGTTGATTCGTAACAACTTGAAACTTGATAGCACCATGAAGTGAATTCAATTCACCTAAATCAATTTCGATGTACATTTAATTGGATAACAATGTATTAAGAAAACTTATTTTTCTAAATTTATAAAATTCTAGTTATTTTAAATAAACATATGAAATATAACTCAGAAATGAATTTTTCAAATAATTAATTAAAACGATATAGATACCCATTACTTAAGTATAACATATATTATAGACAAGATGGGAACATTAACGTTCTTTATAACTTTATAATAATGTATTACATTAGCTTTATCTTTGAGAATTCGAGGAAGATTAAATAATAAGAATAAATAATGATAATGTTAATCATTCTAAAATACTTAATTTCAAAAAATGTTGAAAGTGACACATCCGTTATGAGTCATAATTTATTTTGAATATTTTGATTTACTTTTAATTAGTTATACTAATAACTAATTATATAGTAAAACAGTTTTTTAAACCATAAAATTAAAGTTAAAGAATATAATAAATACTAAAATTGATTAAAAATATAAATATAAAAAATATATTTAATATTAATCTGCATACCGATACGGAAAATCTTCTTCATTGTTTCACAGTACCTAGTTTTTTAGATTACTGCAGTAGAGGTTACCCATCTTTAAATAATGAAGAATGACAAAATATAGACTAAACGTATAATACATTACATACATACCATTTTTAAACGCCAACATAATAAATTACCTAAAATGTCGTATTAAAATACTTTATTTCCGCTCATTTTGTTACTTGAAATGTAATAACTTCCTACTCACTAAATACTAAAAATTACATTGATCAAAATGATATTTAGTATTGTAACCATTAACCTATATGTGTGAAAATTAAGTGACCTTTATATATATATATACATTTTACTACACAATTGTCAATCACAGTATTATATAATATATATGACCTAAGTATTGTGTTGACAAGTAGTATTTCGTTTCAATTATAAGACAAGAGGCGCCGTTTCTTAATAGAAGAAAAAATAATTATAATTTGATACTGCTTCAATAACAATTTTTTTTCAATTATATACATTTTTATTACCCATAAAAGCTATTATTATATACATACTTTTTTAATCGTCATAATATTACTATGACGTTTTTAAAATACTTTATTTCCACGCATTTTATAATTAGAAATTTAATTTACTGTTATGACACTAAAAGTTCGAAAAAATTTTTAAATTGCGACATTTTGCACATATGTCCAGTACTTATACAATTAGGTAGTATAGGTATAAGTAATCAATACCCGAGTTACCGTGTGCTTTAAGCTTTAGCGTGTTAACTTGAATTTATTTTAACATACGACGTATCTACGTCGTATACCTATATATATATATTGCTATAACTTACAATAGAATATTAAAGATAAAAATATATTTATTGGGAAAAAAAACATTTGTAACACAATCATTTAGACAACATTTTACATTGTATAAGTATTCAGTAATGAAACTTCATAGACATATTAGAGTTTTGAAAATAATATAATAATATACAATATAATGATATTACGGCAATTCATCATCGTTTCTTTTGTACATAAAATGCGTTATTGACGCCATATGCATATATATATTTAAGCTACAGCCACAGGTACACGGTACACTCGACTACTACTCAAGTATAAATAATTAATAATTAATTATTTATTAAGTTTATATCTTGTAATAAAAGTTGAATAAAATTATGCTATTTAATCATGAACATTTTATTTGAATAGACGAATTCGAATTAAAAGTCTTGGTGTTTATTTTGTAGCCAAAAAAAAACATAAAATATTTGTCCTTTGGTCGAGTCTCTTCGTATTGTATACACACTATGTCACTATATATATATATGTATAATGTATATATCTATATATATATATATATATACATTTATATTGTTGCAATTAATTGAATGACGTTTTTTGTTGTAAACAAAAATATAATATATTATAAACATATGTTGCATAACGATATATAACTTGTTTTTAAACACAAATCACAAAAATGCATATAATATAACTAATCACAAATAATGTTTCTCATAGGTTCACAAATATGCAATACAAATGTGCAGACCTATTTAAAGCAATCAAACAGTTTTGATTTCAGATTTAAGAAAATATTTACCTTAATACAGTAAAATTATTTTATACAGGTACTTACGTATTTCAAGTCGAACAGTTAACAGAATTCGAATTTAGTCGCCGAAAACAATACTTAATATTATAGTATAATTATGGAAAACAATAATTGTATAAACGTGGTAACAGTTTACAGTAACATAATATGTTTATTTCATTTGTCTTTTACAAAAGTCAATAATATAATAAGGGTTATAATAAATTAATCCAATAACTATATAATATGCAGCCTAAATCATATAATTTAACATTATGCAAATACCATCCCAAATTTGTTGTGTTTTTAATTCCATAAAAAATAACCAAAGTTACATAATAATATAATCGATATTTTGTTCCGATACATAAATTCCACGTACTTTTAAGAGACAACTTTATTTTTTTTCCTTAACTATTGTAGAGTCTTCTGAAATAACATAAAAATAAACGAGTCATTTTAACAAACAATAATAATATTCGAAATCGAATTATATAATAATAAAATAATACCTATGTACCTATATCGCGGGGAGGGGGGATACAATTAACATAAAAAACATAATAGTAATAATAATAATAGTAATGTTAACAACACGTTTAATAATAGAAAATAATAATGTAAAGGAGGACTGTATGCACAACACTACAAGAGGAAGGCCATACCGCAAGCAATGTGTGCATAAAATTAAAACAATAAAAAAAAAAAAAATAGTCACTATTATAATATAATATATAGTTATGATTTTTATTGGTTTTTCGGGCGACCGCGATTTCCCAGTTATCGGCATCCGGTTACAGTACATATATACGGCATGATATTATTACTATAATAATAATTAAATATAATATAGTTCGTGCACACATTGATCGTCTTCGGACGTTCGTGTGACCCTGTACTATGTAGCTCCCGAGTCGTCGACGCACGGTGATCATCTGCAGTGCTGTCATTGTCGGACACTACGACACCGTAATGTATCTCGATGTCTCGAGGGTTGAATAATAATAATAATGTTATGTGATCATCGTGGTCGAATGACGTGAAAAAATATCGTTGGGGGTGTGAAGTAATAATTAAAATATCACATCGCGCGAAAAGATAAAACCGTATAATGAAGTCAAACATCGATAGTATAATATTATGGCACGATCACATTTTGAATTTTCTGATATGATATCTGTAACATAATGGTAAGTCATGTGTGTGTGTGTATGTGTTTGTGTGTGGCGAGTGTTAGAAATAATACAAAAACATTACGAATTTACGTTCTACTATGTGTATGTGGATGACAACGCTGTCGGTGGAGACGAAACGGAAAAGAAAACGAATTTCCGCAGATTTTTGTCATTCAAATCTCCGCTGTCCTATAATATTATATAGTATTATTACGCAAAACGTGTGTATGCCCATAATATTATATACCTATTATTGTTATACCGTGATGGTATAAAGCTTCAATGTTAATATTTACTTTACGGGAAGTGTTCTCTACTCTAGCTCCTTTAAATTTACGTTTCTATACTGTATATAAATTGTATTTTCTTAATTTCTTTTAAAATAATGTATACTTATTAGTCACCGTAGATTAATTATTATTTTATTTTCTCGCGGTTATACGAAGCTATACAGAGGAATATAATGGCTTTATCGTTATTTTTTAAAAATATTTTCGTTTAAAGATCAAACAAGTGATACGATATTATAATAATATATCATTGTTTGACATGATATTAATGTGTAATACATTATATTACTCGATCACAGTGACAGAAAACTCAGTTTTTGAATATTATATAATTAGGTATAGTAGGTATATAAATTAATTATACTATTGGTCCGGTTGGTACACAGTTGAGCCAAAATCCGTTTTCAAAAGTAAAAAATAAAATAAAAACAGTTATATGGCCGTAAAAAAAAAAAAAAATACATAATAATAATAATTAATAATATAACTTATCGCGGTCCCGCAATATCCTGTATGCGATATTGTCACGATAAGGTTGTTAACGGAGGAAGCTCTAGCACAGTATTATCTCATCTATCAACATAATAATATTATATTATATGACCAGACCTAATAATAATATTTGTATAATATATAATGTATTCAGGAAGACTACGCACGTACAAAATATAATAATATCAATAGTAATAATAATAATAATAATAATAGTAATGATACAAACAAATTGGATAACTAATATTAGTAGGATTAAAACACTGCTGCAGGCTCTGCTTTATCGTCTAAAACGAAATAATATAGCGCACAGCTTAAAAAACTTGTATCATTGCTCCCTCTCATACCAGCAACACAGATACGACATATTATTTATATTATAATATACAAACGGAATCGAAAAACAAAACTAAACAATATATAATAATAATAATAATAATAAATGATATAAATAAAAACAAAATGTAAATAAAACTACGGGCGTCGGACTTTTTTAAACGCGGCTTAGCTCGCAATTTATGTTTTATATAATATAATAACATATATATGTATGAAAAAAAATATGCTATCGATATAATTTTATACAGTAATATATAATTTATTCATAATATATAATAATAATAATAATATAATGGTGCATTTTACAACATTAACCGTTAATTAATAAGGCACAACGACTTAAACACTATATAATGTAAATCATACGATTATAAAACATCGAAACGACACGAGACGTCCGCCGTCGCGGTTTGTAGAAGATGATAGAAGAAGATCGCCCATATATAATATTAGGTACTGTTACAACACTATAATATATTATGTCATATAATATTATCGTATTGTAAACGTACACGGACGACACCACGCCGGTGAATTCGAGATCCGCGGCCGGATTCTGACGCGAAAAAAACGGAAAGTCTCCTGTCTGGCACCGCGTCGTAATTATTTCGCATTAACAATATTATATAGATCTCGGGCGAGTCCGATGACTTATTTCCTTCGGGTGTCCGCGAAGCGCACAACACACGACGACGCTGCAGCAGTCTGCGTGTGACAGACGCGATGGCGACCGCGGTCGCGCGCAGTGGTGGTTTTTGTTCGACACAATATCAATAATTGTTTTAAACAGTAGTTATTTGTATAAAGTTAAACGGTTATCGTTTTTACACGCCCGGTGTTGTAGTTGTAAAACGCGACACGAGAAGACGAATAATGTACAATTCGGGAATTTCGTTTTCGACGTTATATATGTTATAATTGACTCTCGTTGCGTGTCCGAGAAATAAAAAACGGCATTTTACGCTCGCATTTTAAGCCACAAATTTTGTTGTTGCACAATAACGTGGTGATGATAATAATACAAATCGAATAACCGTTATACCATGTATTACCATCGTCATCGTATCACAGATATATAAGTGAGTTAAAAATATTAATTTGATAAACATTATTATTTTTTTTTTTTTTTTGTATCTGTCGGGAAAGTGGTCGGAAGGTGTGGGGAGGAGGGATTGTTTGAAAGGCACACCCGCCGTTGTTGGTGCGCACAAACGGAACATACTTTTTTTTATGATTATAATAATTTTTTTTTTTTTTTGAACGACGTTAAAAACGATATTTTATGACACGGCGGCAGCAAAGGTGTGGACGACGAGCACTTACTACTCATCGCCGCATCACCATTGGTTGTAAGTGTTGTAATCACCGTAGTACTGGCCGGAACCGCCGTAGTTTTGGTGATGACTGGGCCTGGCTATGTGCTCAGTAGAACAGCACGAGTGAAACCGGTTGTTGTAACCGCCCGCGTACGGCTGTTCCCGGTTACCGTTGTTGTTGCTGCTGTTGCTGTTGCTACTGCTTCCGCCACCGTTGTTGTTACCGTTACTGCCGCTGTAGTACTGGTTCTGTGGCAGCGGCGGCGGCTGTTGTTGCTGGTAGTGCATCCGGTCGTACGGCCTGTAATACTCCTGTTGGTGGTTCTGGTACGGCGTCTGCTGGTTTTGGTGATGGTATTCTTGGTGGTACCGCTGCTGTTGGGCGTGATGATGATGGTTCCGGTTGTACGGGTCCTGGTGGTGGTACGGAGGTACCTGGTGCCTGCCCACCGCGGCACCGGTCACGTCGTAGCCCGCGTACTGTTGGGCGGCCACAGCAGCAGCCGCAGCGGCGGCCGCCGCCGCCGCCGTTCTGGTCTGTTTGCTGTTGCGCCGGTTTTGGCCGCCGCCGCGCTGCGCTCGTCCACGCCTGTTCTGTTGCCGCGGCGGTTCGAACGACGACGCCACCGTCGCCGACACAGCGTGCTGTTCGTCGGGCCGTTGCGACGTCCCGGCGCCGGTTTGTTGCGCGGCGCCTGACCGGCCGGCCGACTGACATTCGCCGATGTTCGAGTCTTTGGGCGGTTCGTAGTACTCGTGCTGCGAGAACCTGCCTATCTCGGTGGACCCGAAAGCTTGATGAAAGTTCGGTAACCGGCCGTTGGATTCCCTGCTGTCGCACGGCAAGTCGCCGACGAGTTTCCCGCCGTTGCCACCAGCGCCCGCCACACCACCACCACCGCCCCCGTCACAAACGTCCGGCCGGTTACCGTGGTCGACGACTTCGTCGTTTATGATGGTCGAGAGCCAGTCAATGGACTCCTCCTGGGAAATCGGCATGGAAAAAAACAAAACAAAAACGGTTTTCTAATTGTACAAACACACTGCGAAACGCACACACACACACACACACACACACACATATATATATGTATGTGCAAAGTCTTATAATATAACGACAGATGCACACGCGGGAAAACACGGACGAGGAAAGGACAGACGGACGACCGTATTATAGCACGAGTGCAGGCGGCGAGTACAATAATATATATGGTTAGATACAAAGTAGGTTGCAAACACGACGTGCGTGTTGGAAATGGAATAGTAGGTACAGACTATATTATTATTCATGTATTAGGTTTCATCGGACTTACCTTGATGATCTTGTCGTTTTCGGTCATGTTTTGGTGGCCGCCCAAGAAGTCTGCCATGGGATCTGTCATGTCGGCCTGGGACACCGGATGGTTGTTGGCGGCGAACGATTCCGCCGAAGACGTCGACGCCCCTGCAACGATTAAATGACGTACTCGCATAAATTACACAGATAACGTCATTTGCACGACACATATAAATGGAAACCATATTGATACTGTGTACTGCGAGTATCAATACAGGCAACATCATCGCACGGTGTGCAAACACCATTGTGTGCGTGAGAAACAGATAAATGTAATAATAATATTATTTAGAACGAAATTAACCTGTCGACGTAGCCTGATGATAACCGTGGTTCAGGAAGTTTCCTGTACTGTCGCCGATATGTGTGTTGCACGCGTTATGTGATAAACCGGCATGCTGAAATACAAATTTACAAACTATAAACATACGACGAATAATATAATTCAACGCGTTTCTCGCATTTTACAGCGAACACTGCGCGATAACATGACATTATATACATATAATTAATTTATTATTGTTATCGCCGGGCACTCGGGCGTATTATAATATCATATATATTATAAAGCACAGGTGCGATATTAAAACGTATAATATGCATAGCATATTATTATTATTATGCTTGACACGATGGTTATAAGATTATGACGGCGAAGAAAGGTTCAACGATACAAGATCGAGGATCACAGATCGAATTTATTGAACTTAACTTACTATACTTTCGATGAACATTGCAATATAATGTATCGTCTGCGACCTTCGTAAGGACAACAAAATAAATGTGCGTGCTGCAGCCATAGCTGTTTCAATTTTGCGTCAGCTGTTGGCTGTAAAATTAGAGTGAATTGACGACTCATTAACTATATCTGCGTTCTTTCTTTGATTTTTACGTTATTTTAATTTTTAAGCAATTTATGCGTATTTATTAATACCATACTCATATAATGTAATCATATAGTTAAAATATCGTAATAAACCAACGATAGAGCACAGTGATATATTTTTGTTTAACAATATACAGTATAAGACCTATTCACCCTAATATTTAAGCTACGACACAAAAATTTGAGCTGCTTAACGTACATTTTGGTACGATGTGCGCGTTAATAAAACGGAGACCGATAACTGCACACGTAGGTACTCTTGAGACATACGTAAACCTTAAGGTATACTTAAGGTAACCTTTAGGTTAGTACTTATACTATATTACTATACATATATATATTATACAGTTGTACCTACGTTTAAGAATTGTTGATCGCCACTCACCATTTGCGCATGATCGGCGGCCCCCGACGACGGCGAACCGTACCAAGAGGACTCGGTGGCGGCATAGTTGAAGTAACCGGCATTGGGCTGCGCACCGTACCCGATACCGCCGTAGGGCGTGTAGTCGGGTTGCTGCTGGTACTGTTGCAACATCACTTCCTCCGGTCGGGCAGAAGACGACGTCGTCGATGCCTCGTCGACCTTCGGGCGCTGGTGCAGCTGAGGACTCTGCTGCAGGCGACTGGTGGTGATGGTGGATGTGGTGCGACTCGACGATACGCGGATCGCCGGATAGACGGGAGCCGGACCGGCGATGATCAACCGCCCTCGCGGTTCGTCGATACCTGCAGCTTGACCGTCAAGGTGACAAAGAGGGGACGTGGATACGTGTTCCGCACTGTGATCTTGGTGTTCCGATATCTCACCGTAATCTTGTCGCAGCTTTCTTTTACCGAAACCGTCAACTTCGTCTTGGCGCCGACCGCGCACCGATTTTTCTTCTAACTGATCAACGACGACGTCTTGTAATTTCTGAAACACGCGCAACGATCAGATGAGAAATAATTTTAAACTGTAATTCATGCCACAGAAAGTTGTTTAACAATAATGTTATTCAATAATATATTATACATTAATACGATCTTAAAACGACGACCACTCACTCCCCCCTCTATAGTTCATATATATTATATATACGTATTATAATAATGAATTTATTTTGTTTTCCTTTAAGTTTTGTTAATTCTTAATAACACTGTGTTGCGTACTATTTAATTTCTAGCTATTTTGCAATACACTGTATCTTTGTTCTAATGAACATTGTAATATCGTAATAGTCAAATAAATAAATAAATAACACACTTTGGTGATTTCCTAATTTAATTATATCTGCTGAATAATATACAACATACCTCAGGTATATTCAAAAAGTACCAATTTTTTATTTTTAATAAATAAAGTAACTATATTTTAATATATTATTTAAAGATATCTCCTCCTGCAGACCGAATGCAATGGTATTATCAGCGATCTTTTCGTTTTTCCAATTTTCTTGAAACTGTTATATAAGGTTTTATGCGTAAAGCTTAATATTCTGCTGTTGAATTCGTTTTATGACAAAAATTACTTTCAGAAAAAGTAAAATATCACTCGGCGATCTGCAGGATTGTATCAGAGTGAACATTATGAGATCATAGGGACACGTTTTTTTTTGTTTTACCAGCCTGTAAATGCACAAATCCGGCAATGCGACACGTGTTATGGTAATATCTTGCAGAATCCCGGTTCTTAGGCATAATTTTTTTCTATCATTTACGGCTAATCTACTCACGTAAAGAAATGTCCTTACATAGAATACTTGATCAATTGATTCATAAATATTTTAGTTTAAAGTTATATCAAAGGTATATTTAAATAGTAACGTTAAATATCGCTCATAATAGTATTTTTTAAACTTAAGGCAAGATAATGATTAAGAAAATACCTAAAATATGAAAATAAATGTCCTATAAATGATTAAATTTATATAAAAAAAATGAAATTGTTTTATTATTTGATTATTGAACTATATTTTGTATTTTTAACATTTAATCCCAGCCAACCCATTTTAACTCGAGACAATTATACCTCAAAAAACCTGATTTGCGGTACACCACTTGTAAGTAGCACTTGTCCTGACTCCTGATACTTTTGAATAGACTTCTATTATAATATAGTACGGCGATAGTTAAATAAAACGCGAAATATATATGTATTTAAAACAATTAATTTGGCATTATGATCGCTTTAACTACATAAAGAGAAAATATGGCGGCACTCGTGGCATGCAAAACTTTAGGAACTCGAAATTTACCCAATAATAACATAATATATCTTTAAACTTTTTTTTTCATTGTACATAAGCAATACGTTTAATACGATACATTTAACATAATGTACTGCGAATCTTTTTTGACAGATGACGTTCCGCGGTGTATATACTTTAATCCCGTCGATCACGTTTCGTTTCCCTTTTCATATTTTAGTCTACAATGGATAATAAATACATATATTATCTAAAATTAGAATGTTTTATTACAACTATCTGTGCAGCCAATTTAAATCCAGAAAAATCATCGCGTGTTTCATAAATATATATATACATACATTTACGAGACTTATATACTTTTAAAACTTTCGAACCATTATTTATTAATGAATCTTTCGAGATTACTGCTCCGGTATACATTTTTTCTTATAATCTTTTCGATTTATTTTCCATTCAAAAATATAACTTCACATTATACATTTATGAGATTCTCGTCTTGGCATTCCATTAAAAAAAAATTACAGCTGTTCGTTTCACAAATTTTCACCTAACTTAATTAAGTAGTTGCCGAGGGATAATATTACACAATTAGACATGTGATTAACCAGTGTTGTGTTTTTACCTAACAGTCGGGTCAGCGACGTTTAAATCTACTTTGATCCTAATTTAATAATTTAAATCTCAGGTTACATCCAAAAAGATTATTTTAAAAGTGACTATAAATTAAACGTTTAACAAAAATATGCTATTATATTTATAAAATGAATTTCATTTTTTTAAGGCTATATTACACAAACTGCAGTTAATGACTTTATTTATGTTTAGAACTTATATCATTCATATATAATATGTGTATCCATCAATATTAATTATAAGTATACGGATTAAGCAAATATATAAAATGGTATATATGTACTTGTACTATATGATATACTACAATTCATTATGGTAATTCTTTTATCTTTCTGAAATGATCTAATTCTCATAACTAATTATTTGGTTATCATGAAAAATTCTGAAAATAATCTGATTATAATAATTACTCAAATCATTATAAAATCGACATTTTATACAAGCTAAAAAACAAAATGTACTAATCAAAGAAAACACGTGACCAAAAAAAAATCTTTAATTTAAGTTGATTTTAATTATTTTTTAGCTGTTATTATTATTATTACTACTATATAATATAAACATATTATTAATATAATCGCAATGATATGTAATAGGACAATAATAGACAAAGTTGGACAAACTACTTATTTAAAAAAAAATAATATGATATCATTATTTTTATTAAGTCCTAAATTTCGAACGTTATGTTCCTATTATATTATAATATAAAAACAATATCCAGTCGAATCCTGCAGAACGTATAAAATTTAAACAAATATTTCTCGAATAGAGTTTTCTTATAAAAAAAAAAAAAAACTAGCTCGAATATGGAATTTGTTTAATTTGATTTGCTTGTAAAATATACAATTTATTTCTCGAAAAAGTATAGCCTATTAAAAAAAAGGTAAGTAACTGACTGAAATTGGTTAAAATATTTCATCATATTTCGTTCAATATATATGTATATACAAATACCAATAAATATATATTATCAAAATACAATTAAAGTCACTTGTATTAGTATTTAGTAGTATTGAACTAATTGAATAGAGAGATAATTTAATAGAATAAATAGTTTTAACAACAAATTATACATTTGTAGGTTTTATAAAGCGATAAAAATTAGACATTAATTAAACAAAATTTATCTGATAGGTATTCTGAAAGTGATTATAATGTTTATATCTTGGTACTTATACAGTTAATTAATTTGATGGATATAAACATAAATAATATTAAATTTAATACTACAATTTTATTATTTCACAAACCATAATATAAAAAAGGAATGAAAAAATTCGAAATTTGAGTAGAAAAATAAAAATAAATATATTATGCATATTTATTAATATTCGAGCAAATAGATAACCCGCAAATTAATCTAGATAATTATATAATTTACTGTATAAATATATTATATTTTCGGCGAGATAGGTTTTTGAGTAAAATGTCGAGACTCTAACTGATCTGGCGTGCGTGTGAAAAGTCCCGCCACTTGTAAAAATCAATCCGGCCAACCCACAGAGAGAACAGAAGTGTGCACACGAAAGAGAGTGAGAGAGAGAGAGAGAGAGAGAGAGAGAGAGAGAGAGAGAGAGAGAGAGAGGGAGAGAGAGTGAACGAGAGAGAGAAAGAGTAAGGAGTGACAGAAAAAAGAGAAAAGGGGGGAAAGAAAAAGGGAAAATCCATTACACCGCAATATAATATATACGGGTATATTCTGTACGGTAAAAGTGTGAAATACGTTTAGAAGAAAAATAAATTCATTATTTTAAGTGATGGAATAGATAAAAAAAAATGATCGGGTTTCAAAAATTCAAGAGCAAATCCCTCAAACTGCACTGTTACGACTTGGTAGTATACTGGGAGGTAGGTATTTGGTTTTTGTATATTTTCTAAGTGTGCATTACGCCATTTATTGAAACAGTATTCCAGAAATATATTTACCGGAGTGTACCCAAACGGATTTATAAGAATACATATATTTAGATTGACAATTTTGGACTGTAATATAGGCCGGTTTATAAGTAACTACACAATTCATAAATACATAGTAATAAGACGTTTGCCCAGTGAAAGTATAGTCAAGATAAAAGTCCCTTCCCTGAAAATTATTAACAATAATATTACTATAGTTTAATAATATTCATATATTAATAAACCTAAATTTGCAATGATAAATTCCTTAAATCACGAAGAGTATATATTGAGTTCGAGTTTATATTTTTTAATGATAAGAGTATTAGATTCATAAACGAAATGGTAGATGTATCGATATTACAATTGAACATTAATTATATCAAGTTGTTTTTTTAATTTTGTCTGTTATAATTTGTTGATAAAATAAGATAAGGCAATTTAACTACAAGTTTAAACCTTCTAACTTAAATTTTTATATCAATGTTCTATAAAGCGGAAAAAGCTTCAATCTTCCACTTTGAGAATAGTTTCTGGTAAAAAAAATAATGTATTCTTGTTGATACTGTAGTGTTCAAAGTAAACATTTCCGATACTTTAAACAATAATTAGAGAAAACTAGAATATTTATGCATAACCTTTTTTGACAAACTCAAATTTATAATTTTATTATTTAAAAATTAAAAAAAAAACCTTACATTTATATTAATATTTTCTAGTGGTAATAAAAATTTAAATTTAAGCATAGCATTTTAGTTATATTCTACTATTTTATAAAGAAAATATTCAGTTATTGAGTTATTTGTATGACAAATAATTATTATATTAAGTACTATGCCATACGCCAAAATGAGTAAAGTGAAACTCTCAATCGATTTCTGTACTTATATCTAATTCAACTATTTCCAAAACTAATATTTTCGGGACCATCAAAAATACTGTCAGTAGTCCACGGAATACCAACTTCACCTGGATATATTATTTTAAAATATACATTATACCCTTATATTAAACTTAACATTTATGTAAACATAATTTATACCTACTCATACTTAAATAAATTTATTTTTCCATTGATAGTGTATATAAAATGTTATTTATACAAGTAGTATACTATACATATATATACTTATTACTTATTAAAGTTTGTTGATGAATCGGCGACATGGAATAAACTCGAGATTCGCCTTATTTCGATTTCATCTATTTATATATATATATATATATATAATTTATTACATTAAATAAATACTTACACCAAAAATAAATAACGATGTTTTAATCATTTTTTTATTAGCGCTGTTTTTTTTTCATTTGTCTAGACACTTTATATCGAAATTAAATTCACATTTACTGTAATCGATCAGACATTGGCATATACATATTCTTGGAAATGATTATTCCAAAACATTCGAAAAATTTCACATTAAGTGTCGTTCAAATGTCATTTCAGAATATTATGCTCTATAATCTATACTCTTTATTATAATATACACAAAATATAATCGTAAAATTATATCTTTTCCCTACAGCCAAAACACGATTAGGTATAGCGAAAATGGTCTAAATACAATTTGCGACGACAGCGGACCGTCTAATCAATGAAAGAAAATTTGCAAACAACTGCAAAAACAAATAATACACACTGCCAATATATTATAAATTTAAACATAACACGGGTGCGTTTTGGCCTCGCGTAAATGTATTTCCGGTGTACACACGATATCATATTATACATTCGTATAAAACATATAGGTAGTAACAAACAACCGATAGGTGTTCAGGACAAATGTACATTTATTTAACCGGTCAGTTTAAAACTGAATAAAAATACACAGACGCCGCTGTCGAGTAGCAATAGACGATATTGGTAATAGATGTTACGACAACGGGTAAATCAGACGAAAAAAAACTGATTTCTGGGCGTATTATAGCGTATATACAATGTATAACATTTGGCTATTTTTTAGCTATACAATGAAATGTGAACGTCAAGAATAGAGCCGAGTTTACAATATTTTGGTTACTTTTTTTAGCATGCGTTATTTCGTGTATAAAATATCAAAATTATATGCATCATCTGAACCGCCTTTATCATAAGCTTGTAAGTTTTAGTATAATATTATAAACGTGTATTATATACAATTGCAAGCCGTCCATTGCAAGCCATTCGACATCATGTTGGACACTGAAAATTGTTATTATTGATATATTATAGGTATATATTCTTTTTTAAATTGCATGAAAGCAAGTTATGTTTGGTTTTTAAAAAATTGCAAATGTGTAAACTCTGGTTAAAGATAATGATTTATGCCCGAGTACATTGTAACGTTCGGCGGAGGTACATAATACTACAATATATTATTATATTTTGTGCGATACAAACTCCTATAGTAGCAGCAGCCGCATCAGTTCTTCAGCCCCCTGTCCCCTCTCCACACGGAACGCTCACTGACATAGAATGACGTTTCCGCAGCCGCCCCATAGTGTTACATCATTGTCGTCGAAGTCTTCCAATTTAAAATTAAAAAAGCATCACGTAGGTACTTTTCATAACTACTATATGTACGCCTTATACGCTGGATAATACACAGTATATATATATATATATATATTATATCTGCCTATATACACATGCGCAGTGAGTACTCACAATAACTATATATATATTATACGCAACACACATGCAATGTATACGAGCATATATAATATAGTAATAATATGCGCCGACAGGCCGAGAATTATTAACGACGTCGAGAATAAGAGACTCTATATAAACATTATATATATGTATATAATACATACATATTATATATTTATTGTTATTTTTTTCCTTGCCCGTTTCGTCTCTTCCGCCGCAGCGAATTTAACACCATGGCGTGTGCGCACGCTAAAAAAAAGAAAAAAATCGCTACCATATTTGTCAAACACCACACGTCGCAGTAACGATTATTGTTGTTGTTATTATTATTATTATTATTTTACGCAAAACGACGTCTATCTACGCCATCATCATATATACTTACATATTATATATATAGACAATGTTATATTATATACGACGTGTGTGTGAATTCGGAATTGCATGTTTTTCGTCGTGAATAAAAAATCGCCACTATATTATTATAGTATATCTATCGAATTCAAAAAGCGAGCAAAGCTTTTTTCCGCGGAAAAATACACACGACAAATAATAGATCAGCGGCGTAGAAAACGCATCGCATGTCATATAGTAGAAAAATCGTTAATCACACGTTTGGCGACAATAATAACCATACTTCGACGAGTAAGAAGATTAATTATTTATATAACACGTTTTTTATGGTGACATAATGGCATAATAGATGCCTTTAAATATTAAATCCAATCTAGAGGTTTAAGTAGGCGTATTATGTTAATAATGCATATAGCTGTCTGAAATTATATCCTTTTAAAAATGTTCAAAGCTTTCGTGTATACCTACTTAACGACGTCAAGTTTTTAAATTATTTCGTTACGATTATGTATATATTTATAAATACGCAAGCAGCAAGCTATCATCATAGTCATAGGGTGTGTAGGGCGTCCACCGATCGGTTTACCGTTAATAAATCTAACCGCTGCACTGTCCCTCCTCTATCTAACATATTATACGACTCCGACCGCACGCCACGTAAACAACAAAGTGTATAATAATGTCTACAACCTTTTACTTTTTTATTTATTTTCCAAATTCGTCGAATTGTATAAACCTGTAGTCTATATGCTCGTTGTAATAAAGTGCAGTCGCGCACTGCACATGGCGGGAAAACGGAAACGCGCATAGATCGGAGTGCACCAGTGCAGTAAGTTGGGTACTATGCCATATAACCGATATGCAATATATTTTAGATAATATAGGGGCGGTGAAGGCTATTATGGCGACCGGAAATATACGAGCTGCTATATATAGCTCATCGATTCACACGGTTGCCCCCAGCCAGGGTGCGACGGTTATTATCGGTGTCGGCCAATTATTTAAATATCGTCGTAAAAAATATATAAATTAAATTTACAAAATATCATTCGATACGAGCTGTAAAAATAATATAATACCTATATGATCAAAGTTAAATTGTCGGGATTAGTGCAACAATTTTAATGTTCTTCGGGTGTTAGTGGTAGGTACTACGGTCGCGTCAAAACACAATATGGCATACATGTAACGCCAGCACGCAGAAACTTATTTTTGCGAAAATATTGTAATCTGTTGCTAGTGGGGTATTTTGAATAACTATTCAATAGGCGAAATAGGGTATAAATTAGAAATTGATTGAAATCTTACGTTTATTGCACTACGAAAATGTTGCAGTATTTGTTCAAAATTGCATATTATCATAGTTCCTCTTTTTGTTTTGAAGGGTCAGTACACTTTCCGTAAGCTACTACGCATGCTATATGTTTATATGACATGTAATATTGTACAGTATACATTATTTGTATAATGATTCAAGAAAAAAAGAGAAAACGATAGTTTATTATTTACCTCGAATGAGAACGTCCCTATTTTAAGATCGTAAAATGTACGTTTTTATGTGGGAATGTCGCGATATGGTTATACGTTTCACAATTTTTACTCTCAACTCTTTCCTTATTACTATTGTTGTTATTTTCTTTACAACATAATCGTATAGTATATTGAGCACGTGGCCTATCGGATTTCAGAACAATATATTTGAAGGAAAACATAATAATATATATAGTATATACAATATACATAATAAATTATAATAACACAATATGTTGAGATTGTAAAGAATCAATAAAAAAACATTTTAGAGGGCACATACAGCAACATATACTTACAACACTATACCTAGTGACGTGAAGTTTACAATAATTTCGTTACTGCACTAAATGACGAGTTCTCCCTCTATTGATGCCCAAACCTTTTATTGCCGACGTTTCTTTCTTGGTATCGTATCGCGTCACGCTCCACAAGAGATCGGGGTCAATTTTACAATATATTATATAATCTTACACACACCTTACTCATCTGTACACAAATACATATTGTCACATAACGTCAATCCTTACATTATAAGATGTTACAACGCATGCTGAGAGTATAAGGATCAAATCACAAGGGTGAAAATTGCAAAGAAAGAAAACGATTTTACGTTTCTGTTTAGTCGCATCGTAATGAATGACGATACTGATAAGTAGTGTAGAAAGACAAAATAATACAGTATTTTTTTAATTGCATAGTAACAAATATTTGCTTGAGTATTATAGCGTTTCTGTACGTTAAATATTTTTGTAACTACATTTAATAAAATTGGTAGATTGCCAATCAAATGCTTCTGTCTTATAATTCTCAAGAATAAATCGAACTGATTTACAACCCACGTTGTTATTTAATCAATTTATATAATAAAATCTAATATTACATGTTATATTATACTACAATGAAACCCCGGTTGATTGTGACTGTGAATTAAATTTAATCTCAGAATACCAGATAAATATACAACAATAATTTAATATTATTTATTATATACTATATAGTATATACATATTATACATATTATGATGATATCTGATGGTTGATTTATGTAATTAGTTAATAGTAATTACCAAATCCATTTTATTAGGCTGTTAAAGCCATTAGGCAATTTTAAATATTGGCATTTTATTACATTAGAATTAGAATCATAGAATGTCTATGTGTGAGGGAGCTATAAACGTTAATTAAGATTCTAAAATATTTCAAAAGTTCCGTTAAGCCTAATAATTTACTAGCGAAATCTGTTAAAAGTAAAAAAATAGTTTTTCAAGTACTTCAGTGATCCTATTCAAATTTTGTTTTAAGGTTTGTATTCATTCATCTTTTTACTAGGTAGCTTATGTAAAAAAAATATGCAACATTTATTTATAACTTAATAATGTAAATACATAAAACCGAAAAAATATTTATTTATTTTTTATTTTAAGGCTTGTTAAATTAGAAAACATTTTTCTTACATAACATAGAAAATAAGCTAATAAATTTATACAATAAAGATCTAAAATAAATACATAAACTAACCTTTCATTTATTGAACAAAAAATATAGGGTGCTCAAACAATCTTAAGAACTGCTTCTGAACGTTGAGAAAAATTGAATTGCATATTTTATAAAAATATAATAATAATATTATATCATTATTATGAAAATTAAACTTAAAAAGATATAATTTTCGACTTAAATCATTAAGTTTGTATATTACATAAATTAAACAAATTTCGTTAATAACGAAATAATAAAAATCACATTATAATATGTTATACTAAATTTCGTAAATGCAGAACTTAAAATATATTATTTATCAAATTACAAATTATTACGACGTACGATAATAATATACGAGTTGATACTTATATTTTTTTAAATAAACACGTAGGTACTTTATATTATAGGTATATTATCTGCAAGTATAAATGTACACACATTTGACAATACGCATGCTGTGAACGAAACACCGTCCGTTTGAATGCTAAAAACCACATTAAAATAAATTTAAAAAACGCGTCGACTAGCGATAAACATAATAATATATTAATTATTATGCTGAGCTGCTGAGTAACGGCCAGATAAAGAAAAAAGAACGAAAAAAAAATCAATGCCCTTTTCAACTCGGACACAGTTTGATTGCACAACCATAATAATATAATATGTACTTACTACGGGCGGAAGAGGAATGCAATCGAGAGAGTTCTTACGTTATCATCAATTTTATTCATCCAATATACATAATACTATACTAAACAAATGCGTAATAATCGAGGTACATACAATAGACTAGAGTGATAGACTATATATCAGGGGTGGCCAGCGAGAAGAGACTCGCGAGCCACCAAATATATTAATAAATATGGAAAAGCCAAAATGTAAAAAAAAGGTCATATTCGGATTTATATGATTTTTATATAAGTGTGATATAGTAAATAAGATAAGATGAGGTATCGTATTTAATAAAATATGAAGAATACGATAACAATAATTTTATTGTACAATAATCTCAAATTTAATTTAATAAAATATTATACTTTTTCAAATACACAAATTCATGTTTTTAAATTTTTTTTTAAAATATTACGATAAGATGCGAGCCGCGGTTTGGCCACCCCTGCTATATATTATAATATTAGTATTAAATCATTGATATAGACAAATAAAATGAAATCGGTAAATATTCGCAACCAAAAGGTCTATTGGAAAGGGGGAGAGGGGCGATCCATGCATAATTAAATATTATAGACGATAAAACAATAAAATATTATCGTGAGTAGCTGTAGAGTGAGCGACGCAGGATAGGGGTTACTACCTAAAAGTGGTGGATCTAGGGGTTTCATCTCCTCCCCCTAAAATGCGTTAAAAAAATGGATCTCTTATCGAGTAATGTACCTATACATTATACAATATATTATGTACATACAAAAATATAAATCTTCCTTTCAATGAGAAAATCTTAAATCCACCACTGCCGGGTTAAAATTCTCTTCACAACATAATCGACCTTGTTGAACGTTAGGACCAGTTGCAAAAATCTTTTTGTTTCCAACGATTATCATCCTTAATGATCACACAAATGTGTCCGAGCGCACCCGATCATAATTATTATTACTATACTCGCCCCTCTCAACATATGAAATAGTTAAAAAAATGTACATAAATATATTATATAATATATTAATATTGTGCGCATTCGAGTGACATGCTGGTAGGTATAGATACACTAGCAAATAGATTTACTTTTAGTATAGAGCGATTCGCACCCGTAAACTATTATAATAGTTTATCAATTCAATAGAATATAATATAAACCAACATTAAATATTAATATAAAAGTATATGAATATAATAATATTCAATATTCGCTATATATAATATGTACCTATTATGTATTTATACATACTAAATACAACAAGAACACATATGCAATAATATTACAGGCCTGTCGACGAAAATGTGAAAAGAATATTCAAAACCCTTCTAAAAATGAAAAATCAATTTTAAAAGATAAGCCGATTGAACATAGAACATCTGCAAAACACTTATGATTATGTTATACTTTCATATCACAAAATTCTATATGTATAACGTTCTCGTTAAATGTACACATAAATGCCTGGCCTAAAATGAATTTTAGAACTTATTAATTATTATTATTTTCGAGAAATAGGTATTAATAAGTATAGCTGCAGCAGGTGGGTATTTGCAAACGACGCAAAAAAAAAATTCAACTGTCAGTACGAAATGAAAACAAAATAACATGTAGACAATTTAATACTATTAATACTTACCTAATTCTAATTATTAATAATTTCATTACTAATAATAAAAAAAATACTTTTGCCGCAACAAAAACCAGCGATGTTTTAATTTTAACCGTATAATGTGATAATAATTAATATAACAATAATGGAACGCGGTCGTCGTGCGATCACGATATTATGTTATTATTACTCGCGACCGTGTACACACACTTTACACTATAGGTAGTAGGTACATGACGTAATATTGTCATTTATCACAACAGAAACGCTGTTTTTCCATTTTCATCTCGCGGAAACCGTGTGTCCGTCACGCACGTCATCACGACGAGACGACACACACACGAACGCGATATGCTTATGAACTCCTCTCGTGTGGTGCACCTCCGGCGGCCGGCTACACGTGACTCAACACGTGGCTCACCACATATAATAATAATAGTAATAGTAATAATAATAATATATTGGATTGTTCAGATGGCGCTCTGTACGCCGCGCGCTTATACACGACGTGTATAATATGATAATGTAACGCACCACCGCCGCCTTTTTCCCGCGCTTATATTATTACACAACTCTATCCACTCGTCCGCCCGCCGAACACCACTCCCGAACTATACGTATTCCCGTTTTGCCCGAGGGAGTTGCCCGTTTCCTTTTTTTCTCGGTTTTTATGGATTTTCCGCGTCGGACGACGACCGCCGCCGCCGCTACCACTACCACTACAATAACGACTACCATTCAACCACCGCCACCTCCACCACACACGAGCCTCGGAAAACATCAATTTTTATCCACGGGGGTTCATCCTCCCCGACAGCAGGTCCCCCACTACCACCAAAAAACGGAAGCGAGCTTTATATAAATATATGGACTATGGACCCACAAAAGCCCGAAAACAGCGTAATCCACATATTATACACAATACAATCCGAAATAATCCTGGAATATAGTTATCACACGAGTTGAGTCGATTTCCAAAACTGACGCCCCAGTCGTTCCACGATTTTATGGCGATCACATAGGTTGATAAGTACAGATCGTATACGAAATATTCTAATATATCTAACGCCCAGAACAGTCGTAACAGTATATCTATATATATACACCATAACATCAAAATCGTATGTCAAACGAGCGGAAGCGATACTGAACCATGCAAAGAAAATTAAGAATTACTTCACGCGATAAAAAAAAAAAACAATTAAATTTGAAATTCGAACTTAACAATATGTACTAATAATTTGTAAACATGTCTGCATCGCGTTTCTGTTATTCTTAAATTTATACGACCACCGAACGATACGTCTATAAAAGATGGTGTAAAAATATTGTTAATAATGACATTATCATATATATTATTTATACAAATGAAGATGTGACATGAAATACGGTAGCAGGTATAATAGTAATTAGTAACGGAAGACCCCAGAAAATTGGTTGAGACACATTTTGTACATATTTCGATAAAATGCGATTTTTTTCACTTCTAATGATATCCATTAACTTCAAACTAGACAGATATTATAAATATGTTATTGTAAAAATAAATCTCAATCGACCGACCACTATTATATTATAATATCGCGTAGGTATAGTACTACGTTGTGCGTGTACAGTAAACACAAACCACGTTTCGAAGTCGCACACACGCGTTGCTGCGGTAAACGAACCGGCGGCGGCTAACGAACCAGACGCGCGAGAAGTTTCTTAACCCTATAATTCGCTCAGCAGAAACGCCTACGCTACCGCCGCCGAATCGATACGAACGCTCGGCGGCGACCGACAGACGACAGGCGCGCGTAATCGAAAAACCGTCCTCCTCGTCGGGGTTGACGTCGCCTAAATTTAATTTCCGAGCTGGTGTGTGCCCACGGAGGTTATAATAATAATGTTATTATAGGTAGGTTATATATTATATACCTATACATAAATAAAACAAATATATAGGTGATGGTGTGCGTATATAGTATGAAGGAAGCCTAGGATATACGACGACGACGACGACGATGATGGACGGTCGACGAGCGTGGTAGGGGATTATGTGTGTGAACAGTTTTTGTCGAACAGTTTCCGCAAAAATGGCTCTCACGAGAACATATTTTAAACTTCGAAAAAGCACTACTCGATGGTGCTCCTCGAGTAATAACGTCGTAATTATATATATATATAGGTTTAACGCTATGACTTTAAGAGTATACATTATATTATCCAAAGAATACAGATACTCGACGCCACACATGCATCACACAAAATCTATTTTTCTCCGACAAAGATTATATTATATATTTTATATTTATATTATGAATATACATAATCCAATGCC
This sequence comes from Schizaphis graminum, assembly GCA_020882235.1. Lineage (NCBI taxonomy): Eukaryota > Metazoa > Arthropoda > Insecta > Hemiptera > Aphididae > Schizaphis > Schizaphis graminum. The sequence continues at coordinate 56,831,870 of CM037032.1, forward strand.
ACTAAAACGTCCTACATTTTGAACAGCGATGTTATTTTAAATGATATTTATAATATAATATATTACATATACATGGGCCACCACCCGAAATAATTTTTAAGAGTTGGGGGCTTGGAGTCCATTATTTTCTTAAAGAATAAATATTTGTATATAAGCTATACATACAGTATACATGGTATTTATAACCAACAATTAATCGTCATTATCGTTTCGTTTTGTAATTAAATCAACAATTAGGTATATCTAGACATTTTATGGACAGAATTGTATATTGTAGTTCTTCACTACAGCATGGTACCCCACTTAATAATAATTACTATTACAGTCGACTTTAGCGTTATTGTAACGATGTTACGACAAGAAAATTGTTATTTTACCATTAAATTTATTAATTATCGTGATATTTTAATGGCGTCGTGTCCTATTCGATTTGTCGAAAAAATCATAACGAAATTGTTTTCTAATCTTAACACGAACATTATTATTTTAATGGATTTATTAGACTTAACGACTTCAACAATTAAATGTCTTTTTTCTATTTAAGTTTTATTGTGTAAATTGTAGTATTAAATATGAAAAACCTTTGAACTAATTCATCTGATAATTCAACACTAATTAAGTTTAATAAAGTAAGACAACGTTTTATATTTTTAATGTCAGTTTGGATTTTAACTTGATTATAGTCTTGTTAATACAAAGTGATCCATAAAACATCCTCACCTTCAATTCTGATTTTTTTTAAATTTTATGTATACCTAATTGAAATCATATTTACTTAAGCCATTCAAAGTCCTGTTACCAAAAAAATTTATATTAATGAAAACCATCGATTTTATACTAGTTCAAAATTAATTGTTCAAAATTATCTATTAATTATTATTAATTATCTGTTAAGATAATTTAACATTTTGATGCATATAAATCGATTTTTGAACGAGTAGTTTTTGATTTATTAAACATTATGTAAATACTGAAGATAAAAGTCAGCATAGTCTATGATATAATAGGTTTAGGTGATATGTATATTGGAAGTTATGTTTTAAAATGATGGTAGTTAATATTTATTTATTACGAGTAGCATTAATTAATTCATTATTATTGATTAAGAATTAAGATTGACCAACTATATTAAGTTATTAAACTAAATATTGTATTTATTTTATATTTTATCCAAAGCCATTATTAAGAACTACTATATTTAGTACATACATGCAGTTTAAGAACTCAAAAACTTATCGTTCAAATTTGTATTAAGATAAAAATAATTAACTTAGTGTGTTTAATAATTAACAGTAAAAAAAGGGGTAAATCACCATAGGATATTCTGTAAGTTGTATAAATAATCTAAGTATTTACCTATTAGAAGCTATATGGTATTAAAGTATACTTAAAAACTCCAAAATACAGAGAATAATTCTTAAAAGGCAACTCCTAGCAGTATTTTACTATTAAGTATTAAGAGGACGTCATACTCGCATGTGTTGTCTCTGTCTTACGAACGTAAGACATACCAAATTTGCGTGCAGCAGATTCAATTTTATGCTGTTAGCTTTAGTATTAATCAATTTACCTATTATTAAACTTAAAAGTAATAATATTATTTAGTGCAACTCATAGGCTTTTGTTTATATTTTAATTTTTAAACGAATTACAAGCATTTTAAAGTCTTAATATTTTACATAACTATAAGTCACTTAAAAATTAAGATATCAATAAAAGCCAATGAAATGCTCTAGATAAATATTATTACTTTTAAGTTTGATAATAGGTAAATTGACTCTAATATTAAAGCTAGTAGCATAAAATTGAATCTACTGAACGCAAATTTGTCATGTCTTAATAACACTTGCGGATATGACATCTTCTTAACGCTTACTTTTTCACGGATAAATTGAGAAATTATTTTAACGAAACGCTTCGTAACATGCAATCTGACAAATATTGAAACATACATTCAATAAATTTACAAGCCTAATAATACAAAATTATTTTATACTTTAGAGTTTAAATAATATAATTAAATATTTTAGTTATTCGAAAACAAATATTAAGCAATGTTATATACTCTTAAAAAACATTATTTTTAATAAATTAAGTATACGTCACATGATGAAAACAATAAGTTATTCAAAGATACATTATTTTAATTATAATTTATTAGGTACTCTAATTATGATTTAAATAGTTAAATAATTATTTAATGTGTCTAAACTTCAATTATCTTTAATTTGACTAGTTTATATATATACATTAAAATATTAAATCGATAATAACTATTTGTTTACTTGTACAGCTGTATCTTGTAATATGTTAAAAGATAATTTAAAAAAAACATATAGTTAAATAGTTAATACTTTTTTTAAGTGATAAAATAATGATAATTTTTTATGTTTAAATACCATTTAATAATAATATCATCATAAACTTTGAAATTAGTTCGGCAAAAAAAATATTAATATGTATGAGACATGAGTAAAACGGTTAGGTACGCAAGCTTAGCTTATATTTTTTGGATATTCAACTGAGAATTACTAATACAGAAATACAAGTCGTTAACCGCTACGTGAACTTGGTATTTAATGACAGGTATATGTGTATAATATAAATGTATAATTATTCATTGACCATCGAACATATACGACTTGCGTACCTATATATAACGACATGCACACAAAACATAATAAGACTAATTTTAATTTATTTTACATTTAAATTATGATTTTTGAAACGCATTGTCGATAAGTATTGATACGAATACGTTTTAAAAAGTAACTTAACTTGACGCGATAGACTATACAACGTGTATTTATCATTTATCTATCCCTTCTAATTGATCGAATTTAATGAGAATTTATAGTTTAAGTAAAATAACAATATATTATATAGGTACCTTTTAATTATTATATATTTATAATTTATATATATTATATAAGCATAAACATGCCATTAAAGAGGTATATTTAAGTTTACATAATTGTTACTATAAACTATAAAGTAATTTTAACCAAGTAGCTGTTTTTAGTGGCATGTATACATAGTGTATACAATGAGAGAAATTTTAAATCAAAGTGTAATACCAACTTAATATATTATGATATGTACAAGTTACATGACAGTATACCACCATATAATGGAAATAATTTTCTTAATCGTGCAAGTTTGACGTGTAACTTTAAGAGAATAGACCTTCGTGTTTATCAAGCAGAATAATATGATGTAATTACCTATACGTACAAGGTAAACAGTACTGTAATTTAGGCACGTGTAATAAGGACAATATTGTTTTGATGACATTAAAAATCATATACACTAACTTTTCCAGAGTATGCCGAAAAAAAACTTTATAGTTGTAAGTGCGCACGAGTAAGTTGAATTATAAGTACTTATAAAGTTATAACTTATCACTTTACAATGATACTACAGTATACGCACAAATCTGAGATTGCGGAATGAAAATAAGTGTGTACCGTCATACAATCGAAAAGGATATACATTACACTCGAACACTTATTGTAAAATTCGAGTATTTACAAGTTAGATTGTTATATATATATAATAACATTAAGTTAGTTTTAAATTTTTACAAATGTCCTATATGACTTAGTCAATGGGAGGGGAGACTTTACTGTACAGTTGCACAGCTGCAGACATCTAAGTAATATTCAAATTACCCATAAACCTGTTTACTGTTGAATCATGTAACCATTGCCTTTTATAAAACATAAAAGATAAAAAATTTCAGATCGGAAGATCCCGAGAACAGGGTGGTAGTTAAGGTTGAAAGCTCTAAAGCTGATCAGTCGGAATTATACAGCAAGAACTAATCGAAACCCTTCACTCGGATCAGGTGTTTCTCAACGCAACCTACCGGCAGTTGAAAAACCTTGAAAATCCCTTCTTCACGCGATATGTAGACAGGTAGTTCATTCGACACCAACTACGGGTTCAAGATTTATAGCCTTCTGAAAGGATGAATCATTTTAGAATGCCCCGTATACTCCTATTATAGGTACCATGTATGATATATTATTACGTCAAGTCTTAGTGTATACAAATAATATTGTGAGACTATACGCGCGAGAACTCTCTTCGTCGTGACATCGACTTGAAATCGAATCGGCGGCGCACACACGAAAAAAAAAACAAAACAAAAACCGTTCCCTCTTCAACAAACCGAATTTTTTTTTTGTTTTTAAAACACAAGCATTATTCGTCGTACGCGGGCATGTTGTTATAATAATAATATTATACATCGTCCTCGTCGTCGCAGTATGTATGTGTTTGTGTATATTATTGTTGAAATATATAGAACAGTCCGAATCAGCAGCGCCGTTCGGTGTACGTGTGCGCGCGCGTGTTATGCGTTCCACAGGTGGTAAAAATCAATTATTCGTGGTAGCGCGCACGCGCCCGGCGTCCGTCGCGCTAGTGGAAACGACACCACACGAGTACTACACGACTATAATACAATATATTATTATCATAGTAGTAATACTACTAGTAGTAGTCAAATTATTATTATTAATAGTAGTAGTAATAGTGGTGGTAGTGGTATGGAGAGATGTAATATATCGTAAATTCGTACATGGATAGAGGTGGAGAGAGAGATATAACAATAACACTTCGTTGTAGGGTATGCGTATAATATAACGCGTTGTGTGCATGTACATAATATGTTTACGTGCGTATGTGTAGTAGCAGTGTAGTACACTGACTGTACTCGGAGTGATACCGTACAACGTACGCGACGCGTTAACATCAGTAGACGTCTACATAACACAATATTATAATATTATATATATACAATATCATATATAGGTATATGATATAGGTATACTATGCACATCGCGGTATACCGCCTATCACCCATGCCTGTAACCTAACCGGCCGGTGCGCGTTCGCGTAACAATACTTTGCGCATGTTACCGTCATAATTCATATTATTATTTATTATTATTATTATTATTATTACTGTTGGCGTGTTGTAGTAACTATGATAATCGTATTTTATTGACGGTGATAATATTGCGTCGTGTGCTTATAACACACGTGTGCGAAATACGCCGCGATGTCCGAACGTATTTATTATATGAGGAGGAGCAATGGGATTCCAGCTTTCTTCGTCAAAAAGTTTCGGAATTCTTTCCTAAAATGTGTCAAGTTTTGCTTATCAAAAAATATACTGGAAAACACATATTACTACATTTACAGCTCAGGCCGAAGTTTACGAATGTCTCAATGTCCCTTGTCCAAAAAAAAAAAAAAAAATAACACAACCTTGATCACTATATAAATACGCGATACGCCCCTGACGACACGTATGCGTGCGTCGCGTGATGAAAATGACCCGGCTAGTGTCAAAACTACAGGAGTTGTTTTCGATAAACGATCCGAAACGGTTTTTTTTTTTCGAAAGCATTCCGCGTGTCGAAAACGTCTTTTGCCCCGCCGAATAAGGGGCGACAAATGACACCGGCGACACGTAACAACCATTACGAATATCATACAATGATAGAGAAGAAAAAATGGATGCACGGTTATAATAGGTATTATATTATTATGATATGTGCTCGCCGACAACAACGACGACGACGGGGCCCGACCGACGGTGGCCGTGTATGTTACACGCGCCTATGTGTAGTCTCGTAGCGCATCGTTCGGTCGTTTTCGTCATCGGGACACGCAGCGCGCGACAGAACGGGCAGGACGAGGGGACACACGCGATATCATTATATGCGCGCACATACGCACAATTATTATACGTGTATATACGTCAGTAGCAAAAACAGCAGCAGCAGCGGCGTGCGTGTTGCGCAATCCGTCACATTTGCGAGAAATCGCCCGGAGAGGACTTATATATTACACTAATATTATTATTGCTTATACGTACGAAAAGTACTATAGGCCATCGTGTTTACTATGTATATAGGTACGGAAAAAAGGGTCGTCCGAAATCAATAACGTGCCCAGGAGGCGCGCGGTCACCGAGCCGAAGTATAATATTGTGTGCGTGTATGTGTATCTATATACCTAACTACAACTATATATAATATATATATATATAGTAAATACATACACACGCAAGTATATAATATGTGTAGTAGTCGCAAGTATATATATATATATATATATAGGTATATATAATGATATACGCAGCGGGATTTCGCGTGTTCGATACGACCGGGATAGGAACAGTAGTGGCGGCAACGGCAGAACGCTTTATATATAATGTGTGCACGAGAAGCCAGTCGTCGGCTGTATTGTATTATTATTATTATTATTATTATTGTTATAGTGCAGGCGACGCGACCGGGGCTAAAGAGAGAGAGAAAAAACAACGCTAATAGGATTTACGAAACAACGTGGGGGCGGCTTCAGTGGCACCGTGGCTTTATGTATTTTGGAATGGGATAAAAGCTCTGCTGTTGTCACAAGGATAAATCCTAAGGACTTCGTCAAAAGTATCTCTTCATTTTTTTTCTATTTTTTGTTATTCGGCTTGAAATTGATTCCGGAAGACGCGCAACCAGTAAGAGCAGTCGTGTGTATAAATATATACGTGTATACCCGTCGGCCGTCGCCGATACTGTCCTTAATTGAATTTTCATGATGCAATTTATACAGTTTTCCATTCGACGGCGTGCGAAATGCACAGACGCGACGTATCCACATTATTATTACGGTACAGGGATCGAACTGACCGTTTTTCTCCGAAAAGAACCGAAAATCACAAAAACCCAACGAAGAAATGTCGTAAGCAAGCATACATTTTTAAAGAATATGTATATATATTGTCCTTTTTGGATATCTAAAACTGAAATCCACCCAGTTTTTTTTAATGTTTCAATTTATTCGGGTTCAAATTTAAAGACCGCCTCTACAGCAGTGTACCCAAACAACTCTTTTTTTCGTATGCGGCAATACAAAGTAAACTCGTAAATATTTCGTGCATTCGAAAAATGTAATATTGTGCGGTAAGCCTCTGGGCGCAAGACGCAATACGCAATAATAATGTAGTATTGTTATTTGTTGCACAATTAGATTTGCGTATTTCTATTAATATACTTACAGTTACGATGAAACTACAAATATCAGTTTTTTTTTGAATTTAACAACATGATAAATGTGTTTTCAAATATGAAAACCACTATAAGAAAAATATTGTAAAAATAATACGATAAGAAATAACAGATTTATTTCTGTTATCACACCAAACATTTTACTACGAGTCCATGAAAGTATAACATAATAACATCTGATGTTTATAAGCCATTAATTTCTCACAAAAGTATAATACTCTACTATGTATAGATAATTGGATAAAAATTCTCGATGGAAATTATGATTCATTTTTAAGCAGTGTCAACAACCAATCAATATTCGAGAAATTTCGATAGGAGTCATTAATATAACTCTGCAAAGCGTTTAACATTTAGAGATCAATATATATTAATGCTATCGGACATTTTTATTGGTGCATTAATGATGCTATCAACAAACATTTGAGTCGTTTACCTATGTAAAAACAGTATAGAAGGGTGCACGGTGCACTATAGTGACATTGCTTATACGTAAATGTTATGTTGTGATTACGCTTTAAAAATGTACTTAGAAACCAACTGTTATAATTATTGCTTTAGTTAAAAATTTCATTTACACAAACACCAACTGTATTTAACTCGCAGACAATTGGAGCCGAGTCATTTTGGCTGTATAATGTATGGATAATTATCTTGAAATTACGTAATTTTGAAATGTGTTACTATGATAAATAGTTAAAACGCAGTATTCAGTGCAAGTGCGTATTATAAATTCTTATTACTGGAAAAACATGTATAGGTATTAGGTATCTATATTCAAGTATGTCGTTACAGATACAAATCGCTCTTCTACACATATATAGGTACTTCGAGAATATGTATTATACGAAATTCACAGATGTACGCAGAATTCGTTTATGGTGAGGGATACCATTTAATATAATATATAAAATGTTTATTCCATATGTAAATGTAATATTTCATAAAATAAGTCATTATACATGGTTTACTTATGAAGGATTAAACCTCTAAACCACCCCCTCCCTGTCGATACGCCACTGACGAAATTAACTAGTGTCATTTTATACCGGTAACGATATGAAAATCATAAAGGATGTTAATATTAATTTGTTAGTGTCCACCATCATACCACATGTTAAAATATATATATTATAATAAATATTTGTGTGTACGCATACGCAATATTATTATGTTATGATATATTCGTATGTACAACACATTTTAAAATCATCGAGATAGGAAATGAGTCGCGCCCGAGATAATTTATATAATGATACTTAGACTTGGCAACAGTGCGTAAATGCGCGTCGCGACCATTGTATACTAACATTGCACTCGTGTATATATACATATGGGAGGTAGACGTATACACACTTACTTACGCATACTCACACACACTCGCGCACGCGCACGGGTCCAATAAGTTTGATTTCCGGTGTTATCCGACTGACAATAATAATAATTTCACTAAATATATACTACCGAAAAATGTCCCATTGTTTCGGTTCCCCTGTGTTTCACCACTGCTACAGTCGGCCGAGTCGCGCGCGTACGGTAAAATCCTACGCCCGGCGCCGGCGGTGCGTCCGCGTGCAAGTCGTCGAATCGTCGCGACGTTCCACCACGACCGCCGACCAACCACCTATAAAACTTTATTCGATATTCACCGGTGGCCGGAGGGGTGGTACCAACGAGGTCGCGTCATTGACACTGCGGCGGGACACGAATCGTGATAATAATATTATGATACAATTGTTGGCCTCTTACTACGGATGGAAATATGCGCGGCACGTGCATTGGATTCAAAAGCATTTGATGGGGTGGTGATAAACGCGCGTATATTCGATATTGTGATACAGGGTAGTTTTAACATCTGTGTAATATAATCAATAGCGTCGAGTCGTCGACTTTCCGGGGTGTATAATACCTGGAGGGTAGATTTGATGATAACACAAACAAAACTAAACGAGCAATAATTATCGTCAAATCTTCCAGGTGTGACCTGTAAACCCTTCTACCGTTGTGTAGAAAATGTTTTCGCGTCGTGCGCGCGCGGTTAGGAGGTTAGGACGGTTAGGTCGAAGTCAGCGTTGTCGCACTTTCTTACATTACACCCGCGTCGTCATAGCTGTTGTTGTTTTTTAGTACTCGGTCGCATGCATTATTGTTATTGTCGCTACCATCGTTTTGCTGCTACCAACACTACAATGCACATTGATATAATGTTTCGCCGGAAATTTGTTGAAAAAAAAAACAAAAAAAATGGAAAAAGGCTGATATCTGAGTGGAAATAGGAATAATAATAAATATCAAACGGTAAGTAATCGTCGTCACTATCGACGCCAAATTGTAATAGGCCTCGATGAGGTCAGGCAGGAAACTCGAGAGAGGCGGTGAAATGTAAATGTTACAGAAAACGAAATGATAAGTATAAACGAAAACGAAAAAAAATCATAAAACCGTTGGACGACAACGACGACGCCGCCGCCGCCGTTTGCGTACGCGGTCTGTGTGCAGACGAGCGCGCGCACACTGCTACGCGTATAATGTAGTGCACACACACGCATGAAACGTGGCAACGTGCGATATTGAAATCAACGTCGTCGCCGGCAGCGGCGGCGGTGGTGGTGTCGGTGTCGGTGACGACGGCGGTGGCAGCGGTGTCTCAGTGACGACAGTTATTTATTATATTGTTATTAGGAAGTATTTTTCTTCTTTTCATTATTTGTACTGCGTTCCAAGCGAGACGCGACTGAGCGAAAACTTTTGGAGAAAGGAGACCGCAAATCTAACACCGATTTTAGGGCGCCATCACGGCACGGTGAGCGCGGGCGTAGGGTGCTTACCGATACGTTTTTTTTCTACTTTACACGACGCTTATCCTGACCTAACTGAAATGTTTATTTTAATAATAATATTATTATTTCAATTATAACAACAACCTTTTATTTGAGGTAATAACATACGCGACGTGCGGGCTGGGGGAAATCGTAGTGATTTAAAATGTCGATTATTATTATTTCTTTTTAAACTACTACTGCAGCCGTTTTACACGATAGTCACTTACGTAAATATTGTATAAAACAACGTGTAGACGTCGTAGTTTTGATCGAAAGCGGGGTCCACAAGTCGTCCAAAAATATTTATGAGCACGACAATATTTTATTTTCAGGAGCGTACACGGAGGGTTTTTAGACGACCACCCCCTCCCCAAAATTTCAGGAAAATTATCAAGTATAAGTTTTTATAGAATAAAAGTGATGTTTGCCGATTAAATTCTTGTTATATATAAGCATGTAAATATACACAACCTTAACCTCTCTCCCACCCCCTACACCAAAATACAAATTATTTACCCGCTTGTTTTATTTATATTATTGTCTTTATTTGGTTATATGTTCGAGTCCAAACATGATTTTGAACGTTTCAAATAAATATTATCTACAATAAGAAAAAATAATTATTGTTGTATATACAAAACGATATTTCAACCCGATTACCTTTAAAATAAATGTTCGACAACAATCATAATATGTCAGGTATTTATACCGAATTTGAAAGTAAAATGATTGTATCTTCATAATATATTATTACATATTATTATTGTGTATACGTCGGTAGGAATTTTAAATACGATTTGTTTGTATTATACATGTAAACGTAATAAACGTGTACGATCAATGTGCGTTGTGCACCACAACGTATTAACGAGGAAAACATACGTAATAAAAATAATACATTTATATTTTATTATATTATTTATTAGTTATTACTTATTAATTATAAACCTAATTAATTATTTTTTAATAATTATAAAAAGTAGTAATACTAATAACCTTAACTTACAATTAATCTAAAGTTGTAAACAGTAAAATATTCAAATTTCGTATTTCACTTAGCATTAACTGAAGTATAGGTATCTTTATATTTTTAAGCATTATAATTAAATCCTGTACCACGTATTACAGCTTATAATTGTGCCTATTTCTACTTATTACACATATTTAAAATGTAAATACAGTAAACTGATAATAATGAAGGTTCATAATATAATATCTAATTCATAATACTATAAATTTGTTGTAACAAGTGAATATAACAAACCTCGAAATATAGCTCCAGGGCGCTCCAGGGATAATATTATTAAGATTACGTTCAATATCAGTATGGAAAAATAACTGTATTGGAAAATAAATGTCAGTGTCCATTACAATATCCATCAATATGCCATCGTGATATATTCGAGATTTGTCAGTCATAATAACATAATATATTAGGTACATAAAAATAAATTCGTTTTACATAATATATTCCCGTATAATAGCGGATAATATACTCACTCGTTAAGTATTAACGTCTAACGTTTTCAAAAAATTATTCGAATAAGTTAAAGCTAGCATGTTATGGCTGCATCCAAATTGTCTCTTATACTTAAAAACTGTCATCCAGAATTGGATTCTGGATTATTTTAGATATTTCACTAGTTGGGTCCCAAATATTTTTCGGTAAGTATGTATACTGCATCGTATTGTCATTTACAGACGTGATAATTCAGACACCCGTCTAATTAGCACAGTGAGTTCAACGCAAAATACATGGATGCATGTGCATACGACATTTATAGACTAGGTGTAAATTTGACGTAGGTAATTATATTTTGGTGCATTTTTTCAAATGTACATTGTACATAAGTTGAAATATCGTCTTGCATCGAAATAAAAAGCTAAACCTCACCGTTGTATATTATGTTCGTGCAGTCGACATTACCACACGTCTACACTACGATAAACATATGATATAAGTGATATAACTATAAAAGCATACAAAATTATCGGACAATAACTAATGTAGGAAATGCCTAAAATAATTTGAAATTCAATTAGTAAAAATAAAAAAATTAGAATATAATCTCTAAATTTATTGGTACCCGATGATTTTGCAGCATACAGAAACGTTAATAATTCATTTAATATGATTCAGGTTATTTAATAATATTTTCCATTATTTATTATTTACGAATATATGTAAATGCATAATGTAAATTATAAAAATTAGAAGAAAAATTTAAATTGTTTTTATAATCTAGGAACGAATTATTTAAATACATCTTTTGTAACAACCCATGAAACCAAGAAAACCTGTAAATTGTATTATTGGTTCGTTATCAATACCGTTTTCGATTATTGTGACAATGAGTGAACATAAAAATATAAAATACATAATATAATTTAGTTTTGTGGACCAAAACTTTCGTCGTATTTAGTTGTACTCCAAACAAATACTATAATCGTAAAATCATAACAAAAATAAATTTAATACATACTAATGTACTTGATTTTAATTCAATATGGGGCAAAATTATGTTACGAAATCCACGTCGTCAATACGTGAAACACGTCTACCGTCTACTATGCAGTAAAATATAATTGTATATTATTATAATATCGATTACTGGCGTTTAACATTGTTATTGTTATCATTATAATATTATGACGATGATGATGATGATGATAATGATAACGATGATGATAGTAATACAAATAAAAACAAAATACTGCAGTAACCGCCAATATGGTATGTCTGAGGGTGTGTAATCAATGTTACATTTTATCTTAAATCTAACTATATAGAACATTCTATAGAATGGCTTGTAATAAATATGGTTATACTATGGCAGACATAATAATATAATATCACAAAATACCTCAGTACACGTTTAAGCACTCTGATTTAGTATGTGTTCGTCGGTTGCAAGCATCATCACTACATCAATAAGTACAAACGTCTGTGTCAGGGAGACGGCAAAATGATAACCTTTGGCTCCGTTACGATAAAACAAAATAAATACTATGATGTACCTAACTAACAACCATTCGAAATAGACGTGGAGTCGTGGAAGTCTAACTGACAAACGAAACAAAAAAAAATATAATTATAATAATAATAATATAATAACAGTACAACGCAATAAAATTCTTGCGGTTATTTGTTTAAAAAACAAAAATTTAACGCGTCATTCACGCTACATATTTACATATAAATTAATCCAATTAATTCAAAGAATATACAAAAATAATATTACCAACATTGACGATAACGTGAAAAACCGCGTGATTATAATTAACATTAATAAAATCTCAATCACAGAAAATTACTCTTTTACACTCTGTTGTCAAATATTTATCAGGATAATTATATATTTTCGATGTTACCACGGTAACACGTCATATAGTGACATTATATTGTATTGTAATATCCGATTTGAATATTGATTTGTTAGTGACATACTCAATTTATAAATATCATAACAATTGTTGAATGAAATATGTGTCATTGGATAGGAAAGCAATTCGAAATCGAATTATATTAACCCCGTACATTTCAAAATATACACCCGAATTGATACGTATCAAAAAGTTATTATGCTGACAATACCTACATAATTATACTAGTATAATATTAATTATATATATATATATATATACATACCGTATATGGTAGGGATATTATTATTATTTGTTAAACTATTAGATATCGACTGCTTTTAATGGTGCCAAAATATATTTTCATATTATTAAACAGTTAAACTGCCGTTCAAAAAATTACTACTTAAAACGAAACAGGTGATGTAATACAATCCCATCGGAAGAGCTATACTCCGTTCGGCGTACATCGACCAAGGCTATACTTTAAGATTCCGATTAATAATATAATATTATCATCAATAAAACACGTCGACCGATTAAAATTTCTTTTGCGATAAAAATAGAATGACATATTTTCTAATTAAAAGGTGTGGTGGATATATCAACGGTCAAATATCGTGTTAATTAATAGTGTAATAAACACCCGTCAACTGTACGTGAGAAAATATAAATAATAAAAATAATTCGATAGAAATCATCATTCGCTGTATCGTGACAAGTATATATCCTATTTTTCGTATCAACGGATTATTATTATTTGTAATTATTTTTAAAAAGTGTACACTATATTATAGTATAGCTGTAATTTAGTGACTATATTATACGACTATAATAGTGTATTTGAATAATAAATCATTTATACCAGGCTAAAACATAAAAAAGAAACTATTACTTTGATAAAAGAAAAACATTGGGAAAAAATACGCTGTACAATCAACACTGCTGCTCACACCGCATTTTATTATTTTAATGAGTCGAATCGTTTTTAGAAAATATTTTACTCAATCATAGTAATAATAAATAATAATTTCGCTTAGTGTAATTGTGTGAACTTCACCTGTAGAAAAAAAAAATTAAAAAGATATAAGACGAAACTTAGGGAAGGATAAGGTGCAACCGTAAAAACTAAAATGACATATTTGAAGTTAGTCTTAAGGTATGGAATTTGCTATTAATGAGGAATACAGTCATGTAGATACAAATAGCATAGTAATATACCTACATACATTTGTTTCATACATTAACTATTGTAAATATAGGACTACATTTTTCATATTTTTTCATAGTAAACAGTAAAAAGTATTTTAGACTTAAAGAACTATTTTTCTAGAATTTGCAAATTTTTAAAAATTTGTTTTTTAAACAGATTTGTTTAATGTTTTTCATAATCACGAGAAAGTTACTAAAAAAGCGAACTTATAATAATAAGTTCGGTGGTAGGTATTTGATTTTAGATAATTATATACGTATTTTTTTTAAAATCAATTAGAAATTACTTATAAAAATCTAAATCTAAAATTTAATATGTTTAATATTAAGTTCATTAATTTATTAATTAAAATAAAAGCTTTTTAGGCTAGTATTTTTCTATTAGATTATTAAATACGCATATTTCAAGATTATAATTACTAATAAGGTTTAATTTTAACACATTTTATATCGATATTTAATGCTATAGAATCCAAAACCCCCAATATATACGTGAATACGAAAACAAACATTTAGGTCGTCAAACAATAAACAAAGTTATCGATGTAACAATTTTCTTAATATTTTGTAGTTTTAATAATTTGAAAAGTAAATTTTACAATAATTAATTAACATATCAGTTAGATATGTCTTGTAAGATCTTCCTTTATTCACTACAAATAAATTGTATATTATCATGATAATTATAATTGTTTCATAAAAATGTATATATTTAAACAAATTAACTAAACTCAAATAGTTTATAAGTACGTATACATTTAAATAAATCAATCAGTATTTTTAAATAACTAAATAATTTATATTATTTTTTATGTTCATTAGAACTTGTCAAAGTTCACTAGGTTTGTATATCTAGCATAGGATAAGTTTATTATTATGCGTTATTTTATCTCTTTCGTTTTTATGATACTTTCTTGAGGCTAATATAAAATATTCTAATGTGCAATTCTGAGTGAAAATCGTACTGGTAGATAAATGCCGGTCTAATACAGTAACACAGAAACCACTTGTTGACAATACAATAACATTACTAAGGTAAAACGTTCGTATTCGTTAGGTTCACGTACGTTACGTGTCGTCTTGTCACACAACACGTGTGAATCTAAAATAGTCACATGTGCCGTAAATATTTCGTATTTACCAATACAAACAGAATATTATGATAAATTTAAAATAATAATTCAATTGCTAAAATAAATGTTCTGATAATAATTTAATATTGTATAATATGCCCATTATAATATATTATATTCGTCAGTAGTTTTTGAAGAGTTTCTGAAGGAGTTCTAACTTTTTAAGTGTTTTGTATGATATAATAAAGGAAAGTAAGGTAATTTCTAGGATGTTCTTGGACAGTTCGCAGTCAAGGAGCGTAATTGAAACTTGTTTTGAGGCCCGTCCGTTGTAGTCAGGATACATTCACAATAATTATTGAGTTCACTCTCATTGAATTACGGTTATTTGTTTTCTCAAAAAGTTTTCGACCATATTTAAACTGAGTAAAACCTCTGGGGTTCATGTTCAATCATCAGTCGTCACAAATTGTTTTAAATAGTTTCTAAATGGTTTTCCCAGGAAATGTCTCAATTTTAAACTCGTCTGAGGTGATAAATAATTATATACACCTATACAATATTTCAACGGAAATTGTAATTCGGTTATCTTTATAAATTAATATACTTTTGAAGTTATTGATTAATACACAATAATAATGATTTTCGTTATTCGTTAATAGAATATAAAACATTTTGCATCATGGAAAAAAAACAAAAAATAATTTGAACTTTATTCATTCCAGCGGTTGAAGCGAAAGTAAATAATACTTTTTAAAAATGGGATATTTGGTTTACAACATTTCTGAACTTAACTATTTGCATTTTATTATGTACAACAAATAGTACTATAGTAGTTTAATCAATAGGTACATACAAATATTTAAAACTTAAGAAATTGTGTTAACGATCATCAATTGGTCATTTCTTGTCATATTTAGATAGGTATTATATTTTTATGAATGTGGATCATATTTTATGGAATAACTCTATAGAAAATTGATTATGATAAAAATACTAATTGTACCCAACATTGATATTTCGTAATGAATCAATTAACAATTTCTTTCAAAAAAGAAAATAATAAATTTTTATTTTTAAACAATTTTATAAAATTTACTTAACTTCTATTATTATGGAACACTATGTAATATAACAATAATAACGTCAAGGAATAACGTATAATTAATTACAAATTAAGTTTGTTTTTAGAAATTTCTTACCCGTACTTTATAAACCTATCGCCAATAAACAATATATTGTTGAACCTAATAATACCGTAATATTTTTCGGATCACCTCGTCAAAATACGATAGTATTAAAAAATAAAACACATCGTAAACCCAAAAACTTACAAGTTACGACTGCCCACTTACTAGAAAGTCTCAAATCGTATCGTATATAATATCAAAAATATTATAAAAGAGCGTAGTAGTAAATGTATGTACTTACTGCTTACGGTGCCGGACACGAGTCGGATATTAAAACAACCAATTTTCCTGGGCGCGAAAAAATGATTCAAAACCGAAATTTCACCGGATGGGGCGAATTTTTCAAAACCACCGCGAAGAGAATAACAAACAAAAATAAAATAAATTAAAGACGCACTTTGTTGACTGTGGAAAAACCACTTTGCATCGGTATATAATATGAATACGAGCGAATTTTCGCGGCAAACGATCGCGGAGAAGAGCACCGGTGGCAACGACGGCGACGACGACGAGTGTGGAGTGACGTCGGCGGCGGCGGCGGCAGTACGGCACGACACCACGATAGACACACTGTGTGTGCGGCGCGCACGGTGCGGCGGCGCAGCGGCGCAGCGTCGGAGGTGGTGGTGACGACGACGACGACGACGGCGGCGGAGACGAGCCCCAAGGCTGTTACGCGCGTTAAGTGCCACGCCCGCGCCACCCACCCCACCCCATACCCATTCGTGCAGGGAGCGCGCGCGCAGTCCGCCGCGCTAGACACGCGCCCGTCCGCCCGCTGCTACCGCCGACGAATTTCGTTGCTCGCGTTATCATGATATTTTTCACGCGGGTGCGCGTTATCAGTATTCGCCCGAAATAGCACACGTGCTCGCATGATAACAGCCGCGGCATATAATATTGCCGTCGGATATGGACGTTAACATGGCCGACGACTTCGGTCAATAGTTTTTTTTTTTGTTTATTTTCGCACTCTAGTACTCTACGCTCCTCCTCGAACGTGTCACGACGGTTATCGGCGTGACAACAGTTGCCAAAGACCAAATTTTTTTCTGTACGGTAGTTTTTTTTTTAAATTTAATTCAAGACTGCCCGCCGGAAAGGTCGAATGACGAGCTCGACGTCTTTTCAGCGACCGAATAAAATAAAGGTTACATCGGCGTATTTATAGAAATGCTACAACGGGGAATCGCCTCTCGGCCACGGGTGCCGTAGACGGGCCTATTATTACTTCCATTGCACCTGTTTATATATTGGGAATCGGGCTCGTTTTCGAGTGTATAAAAATATTCCCAGTACGTCTGCAAGACGATCACCGTTGCAGGCGAACGCTGAAAAAAACGTTCCATTTCACTCCCCCGAGCGTCGCGGCGCGCGTTATGAAAAAATTGCACGATTGCTGCCTCTAGAAAAACACGGCGTAATCTTATACTTTGGTAACTATTCACGGGATGCAATATTTTTATTCCCGGACAGGGCAACGTTTTTATTGCATAATTGATTAAGGTCTTCGATGGAAACGTTATGACGTGTTTACGATCTTAGCGGTTTTTACCTGTCCTGAACATTGATAATGAAGATCCGATTAGGCATACAACTATAGTAGTATGGGGCTGTAGTTGTTTTCGTGGAAAAGAGAAAGAATATTATAATAAATAATATTATGCTATTATTATTTATGCTCTTAGGAGGTTTCTCTGTCTAACATAGGGTATATTTTCATGGGAGTATGTAATTGGTCCACCCCCCCCATCAAAAAACATATGTAATTTGCACCACATAAAACTAAATAAAAGCAGGGCGTTATTTAATTTACGCGATATTTTACCTTCAAAAATTGTATTTTGTGCTACTTTTAAATAACTAAACAATATTAGATTCTGAACGAAGTGAAGAATGTATTGATTTTACTATGATGTGTGTTATTTACTCAAAAACGAATCATTGTAAATACTTAAAATTTTCACCAAATGTTTATATTATGGTTATCTCTTTACAGTTAAATTTTCAAAATATTTTGACCATTTTTAAGCTACTTATAGAAAATTGAAATTTTCGACTTTTCTAAGTTTTTTTTCTTCAAATGCTGATAAAAATTTTTAGGATGGCCAGAAAATCTTGAAAATTTAATACAAGGTTTCTTATAAGTTGTTCTTAAAGTGATAAAAAAAAAAATTTGAAATCGTTAATCAAAATTTTTTTTTATAAGTGCTTAAAGTTCGAATTTATACGAAATATGTCAAAATTTAAATTAAATTTCATACGCTCATAATAATGCGAATGTTGGCTAAATACTTTTTTATTAATAAACAGATACTATAAAGTAATTATAGTAACATATAGTAACTATACTATTTGTTTTAAAATAGAATATATGACAATATTTAAATATAATATATCCTAAACTGACAAATCATCTTCGTTCAGAATCGTTTTTCGTATACCTACAATGATACCTATGATTGCATACAAATTTAACCTACCATAGTCCGAGGTCCACCCCACCCCCTAATATATACAGCAGAGCGATACCCACTTACCCGCTTTTTTTTTTATAGATAACATATTTTATTTTTAATCATTGATCAATTAAATTTATAAATTACATTTTTTAAATACCTTTAATACCAATAATAATATAATAATTATAATACCTAGTTGCTCGCCTTTTTTTTATACTTGCATCTTAAATATGAAAGTAAGCGTTTTTTATAAATTTTGTTTTATCTATAGTCTTCATATATTTTTTGAAAATGTTCAACCAATTTTTATATAAAGTAGAATTCTGTTTTTTGAGATATACCTATAATATTAATTATATTATAATTAATGTTTCTGTTTGAAATCTTTTCGGTACGTCCAAAAAGTGGTAAATAGTAGGATGTGGGTGATAGAACCATAGATCTTATATACGGTATAAGTATAAGTTATATACTTCTATAAATAAGGTCGAGCGATAGAACTATTAAAACTTACAATTGCATCGTACATTTTATGATTCGCAAGTATTTATATAGTGAGAACTAGTAACGTGATGTTTGCAGCACATATTATTGGCAGAAATTTAGCCTCCTTAATGGTATATGCATAGGCAAAATTTGGAAAGACTTGGGTGTGTTTAGCACCCTTAATTTTGAAATTAGCACCCCGAAATTGTTTCATGTTAATTTAGATTTTAATAGTAACAGCTAGGTATCTATAAACTTAAGATAATATCATGAAAATAGAGAGAAGAGCTTCAGCACCCCCAGTTTTTTCATTGAAATTGCTCCCCTAAGTTTATGTGTCAATTAAATAATCTATATATTTTAGAAATCTTATGTCATTAGGAATTGGTGACATAAAATTTTCAATAAAACAGTCACTAACCTCATTTGAAGATAAGAATGGCAACCCAAATATGACTACAACCACTTGTTCTCTTCTGTTTTATTATTTTGATTTACAATTTACATTGGATAGACCTAATTCTTGAATTTTTCTACACCACGATTGAGCGAGATGAAATTTACAACCAAATATTTCAGTATCTTCCCACATTTGTTTTAGTGCTAAATGAATTGCTTATTTGAAATGAGATATAAATAAATTTGGTTTTTGACAGAGTTCACGTGCATTACACAGTGTTATGATATTTTAAAATAAATTGACGTAAGATGAAGTTTTTTTGTTTGGAAGTAATGCTAATAAAAATGATACATAATGATCAATGCGTAAACCATACAAAGAAAAAATTGCATAAATAACTTTGGTATATCATGTATTCGTATACAACCGATGCGATATCAGTAAATTTATCAGCTGGTAAATTCCAACAATCGAAGTTAAAAGTGTGGCGCATATTACATATTCCATTTCGTTATTTTCTATCGTGGTGCAAATTACCAAAATTAATTTTTAGATATGGCGCAAATTACAAGTAATTAAATTGGCGTAAATTACCATCTCCCGTTTCGCCGAACAAAAATTCCCCCTCCCGATAAGGTCGATAGCCAAATCATTATTTTATTATCTATGGCCCTGGATAAGTATTAAATGTAATTATCGCTCTATGAAAAACACCGTTTATCTTATCATCGTAATAATAACGATTTGACAACGTTCGTTTTCGTATGATTTAAATAATTATATTTAAAATAATTCATCAAATAATAATTAATCATATTATTTATTTGTAAAATTGTAATCCATATACGTTAATTACGATATTATGTATGCCAATATCCCATACACATGGAACACGCGCGGAATGTTTATTTTTTTAATATTTACTTAACAGCGATTGATCGTGTCAATAATCGGTTACGTGTCACATACATTATTATTACTGAACACACTGTGTTGCTTATAATTGTTTATGAGACGGCCAATTATTTTATAAGTGCACACACAATTTAGTGTGATGGTTCCCATTACACATTATAATATCGTCCTAATAATATATTGTGGAGTCGATCAGATTATTCCTATACCCTTTTGACATTTTTTCTTCTGTCTATATATTTTATGTACAACATTACTACCAACTTGTATAATGTTTTAAAATTGTTAAATAGGTGACGCATGAACGTTAATCAAACCCAAGGTCAACTTACTTACGAACAAACTCAAAAATATGTAAACTATGTTTGTTTATATTTATTTGTACCAGTCAACACACCTCGGTGTAATAATAAATAAACACAGCTTGTACAAATTATAATAATAATAATAATTTAAATTCGTAAATATTCGTGTATTGGGTAAGACACAAAATAATATACTCATTTATATGGGTATATCTACAATATTTCCATATTGGTATGTTTATATTATGTCGGTGATCCGGGAAATTAATGGCGCCACAATGTTTTCGTCAACATAGTTTTATAATGATAAATTCGTATCCAAGTGCGTTGAACGCACATATTTTGCTATATCATAATTATAGTATAAACTAAAAATGATAACAATTCAGTTAACTAATGCCAATCAAAATTAAAAAGAGTAGTCGTACGCTCGTATCACATTTTTATCCATTGCTATTTAACAATTTTAACTCTCGATGTTTGTCAATATAATATGCACGTTAGATTAATTGTTATTTGTTTTTTTTTTTTATATCAAAACGTAAGATAAATAGGTTGGTTATGTCTATAAGTGCTAATGGAATTATTTAAACAAAATTTTTCCAAATGACTATTATAACTATTAATTATTAGTTACTATTTTGACCACTGTCAACATTCATTTGTATCTTGTCTGTGGTCTGTCTGATGTCTGAATATCCCTACTTCAATATTAAAGTTTCAAGCTCTTCAACCAAACCTGGCACAATAAAAATTATCGTTTTTATTACACGTGCACGGTATATCAGATAGTTATTTTATTTCATTCTGTTTGGTCTATTAATCGTTATCGTCTGAACTCGGGTGCATTATATAGTGTACCTACATGTTTAGCATGACCTGCAGCTTAACTAAGATAATATCGTTACATGTATATCAAATATTATTGTACGCGTAACTGTGTAACACTAATATTATTACGGTATAATATGTCTACCTACCTAAATGTGTTGAAGGCGATAATTTTTAATATTAACTTCTGCGACAATCAGCTGACGAATGAGAGTTATGTGTTTGGTTACAGAACAATAGAAACGAGCCCATATCGTACTTACTGAACAGTAACCGTTACCTGCAGGCTGCAGCAGTCCCCGTTTAGGTTAGGTGTACATTTTACTACTGTTAATTTTTTTTTTTACATTCTGACCAGTCTACCTCACTAATTTAGCAACAGTCGTTATTTTAGTATTTTACTACATTTTCATAGCGGTGACGATTAGATGATTAAACTATTTATCTATATTATATATTTAAATAATTTACTCTTAATCTAAACTCTAATATGTAAAAGTTTAGTAACAATATGTACCACTACGTTCTATGAGAAGTTTTTATTTTTTAATGATGTGCCCTATGAAAACAATATTATGTTTTACAAAATATCGTAACGATGATTAAATATTCAAATATTTGTATATAATTTATTATTATTAATTGATAGTAGTAAGTACAATTATGGATGTTTTTTAAAAACTCAATTTAATATTTAACATATCTAAACTTAAAGTACAATAAAATGACTTAGGTTATAAAAATATTTATGAGTTTTATAAATTTGATACATAATTGGTTGTGAATGATATCAAATTTGGATAAAAGTCATATAAGTAAAATATAATATTTAACTATAAGGAATTAAAAACGCAAATAAAAGAAGATTTATAATGATTTTCAGCTAGATGTGTGAAAAATATTGTAATAGTGTTCTAAAAATTCTCTAAATTTTTCAAATATTTAGTTAACACATAGATGATGAACAATAGCCTGTACTTTCCACAGTAACGAGTCAGCTGTATACGAATATATACATAATATAGAGGCAAGGATGTGTTTAATTTTTTTTTCAGAAATCCCCTCCGGTACTATGTACGTTCGAAAGTCAGCGACGACAATAGACTTATTATGTTTTAGTTTTTTTTCTCTCTTTTCTTTTTTATTAGAAATATACATAATATAAGGCGAGCGAGTTGAACGCGTGTGTTGTGGAGATGCGAGAGAAGAACACAAGTGGGTGTGCCATTTGGGCCGACCATGGTTGTCGCTTTCACAGTTTCATGTGTTGTCGCAATGCCGGGAGTGAGAAAAACTATACAAAAATAATAATAATAATAATTTTCAAATATTACACATAAGTAGTTTGCGGAATACCTCGTTTTTTAATTAATAAATCCCATAAAATTCAGAAAAGCACTACGATCATAATATTACATTTATAGTCTATCCATATACTTGATGTAGGTACCTATATAAGATATGTATAAACACACTTATATCAATATTTCTAGAAAAATCACCCTTGCAACTCCAGATTAATTCAGATTATATAATTTTACATATAAAAGCAAGATAACTTTTAAAATAGTCATTGATAGAAAATTTTAAAAGTACTTATTATTGCATTAACATACATACGTAATAATAATATATCTATTTAAAAGACTAGATAAATATATCTATATTTTATAGATTATTATACTTAATGCATATTAGCTTATAAACATAAACATTTTAACTTTTAAGTTATAGCTACCTAGGACAAACACATATAATATTTTACTGTTGTATCAAAATTATAATACACTGTAAAATTAAATGTATCAAATATTAGTGTTACAATAATACAATACAAATATCAACAATTTATTTAAAAATGTCATCATATTTTTATTTAATGAATTATTAAAAAATTATTTCCTTTAAACTTTAAATAAAATAACCATTGAACAATGGTAAAGAATATAAAGAATATAGAATCATATAAAGAATATACATTCTTTAACTATTCCATAAAAACTCAACATTTTAATTTTATTAATTTGAAAAAAAATATAATTATATTTTGAGAATTCCAGTCCAACCATGTTGTTTTTACAAGTATAGAAATAGTTAAGGTATTTCTTGTTGTTACATCTTCAAGTAGTAGTTATCTATATAATAACCCGAAAATATTTGTTTTAAAAATTAGTAAGGTACTTACTCTTATTCTTATATACAAAAATTGCACTAAAAATACTTTGTAGAATTACTTGAATTTGAATTCAACACTTTTGCGCGCAAAATACTTAAATATCAACTTATTTAGCACCAAAATCACATTCGGAGAAGTAAGTACTAAAAAGCTTTCAATACTTATTTAATCCTATTAAAAATTTAATAACTCATCCCAAATTCCAACAATATATAGAAATTGTGTAATTTTTATAAATTATTATAATTTTTTTTTTATTATTACTTTGATAGATGTTGAATATTATAGACTACTTAAAAACATTTAAGAATAATATAAATAATAAGATTCTATAAAAAGTGCTATATGTATTATGTCTTTAAATTAACTTCTATATTAGTTTTATAAAGTTATAAATTTATAATACATTGATTACAATTATTCATATTTGAATACGTACTTCTTAGTTCTTATACGTATACTATAAACATGTATAATATACATCTTGATTTAGACTTGTATGTATATTTGTACATGAATTTATGTATTTTTTGTTAGAGTTAAATTAATTCTACATTATTATTTACTAACTACTATAGTTTTTTTATATATTGAGTTTGGGGAACCATTTTATGACAGTGTATGTCTATGACCCATTGTATCCACCCAGTAAGTAATGATAATGATTATTTCATTCCAAATTTTTCCCATCATATATAATATTTATATATAAATACCTGTAATATATTTGTAGGATATTTTAATGTATATTATTAATAATTAAATATCTACTCAGGCATTTATAAACAGGGTGGTCGCCGGTCGGGTACTCATACCTCCACCAATCGAAATGTTAAAAAAAAATGTTTTAATATATTATTCATTACTCATAAAGAAATTCATAATTTTTATATCAAATAATTTTGTGGAAACAATTTAACGACAAATTAACATAGTTTGTTTATTGACGATAGAAATGTTAAGTTAATTTACTTATAACCTCCCCCCTCACACAATATTTTTTTCTGAAAATACGTGTTTGTTAATACATCATTCCTAGTAATTTTATAGTTCATTCTCTATAAAACCCTACGTAAAATAGCTCATTATTGCTGTCATAAGACACTTACACAAACACGAATCATATTGATATGATACCTATATTATATTTGTGGAAATATGTATTATAAAATATGAACATATAATATAAGAGAATGGTTGGTGTCAAATAAGAATCACATTTTCGATCGAAGTCGAAAAACTTTGTACAGAACCTCACAACAGTACATAAAATTGTAAGGCTTTGATATATATATATATATTATATACATATACATGCATATATATAATATATATATTATATATATAAGCAAGTACATATAGAGGAACTTAAGGAGTGGGGGATCAATACGTTGACGTGCGACCACTCGTGTCGATGATAAGGGAGATCACCACCACCCCGAAGGGTTGGTAGCCACACTGAGGGGGCGGTGATCAATACGGTGCCGTGGGTCAGTAAACCTCACCTACTACACCGACCTCCACAATATCATCCCTTCCCCTCTTAAAACTCCCCACCACCACTCTAGAGTATATATAATATATAAATATATATATGTGTGTGTGTTTAATGTATAAACTTTATATATAGACATACGGTACATACACAGAGGCTACATAACAAGCACCTGTAAGGATTCTTCCGTTCAGCATACCCCGGGCTCTTCTCTTGCTCACTTCAGTGTGTGTTTAGTCAATATAAGAGTCCCCTATTCTCTCTCATCCACTCACTCATTCTATCACTAATGGTCGGCATATATTTTGCATCGATGGTGAACAGTTGTACAATTACACTTTTTTTAATTATAGAGTGTTTTTTCCGTTTCAGTTGTAATTTATATTACAGCATTTTAGATATTATATGGGCGAGATATCAAAAAATTTGATCATTTTATTATTGTAACTAGTTGAGCAATAAGCAACTATCATCGATAAAAACAACAAATTTTATTACAGAATCTAAATACGTTAGACTTTTATTGAATAAACTTGTTGCGTTACTGAAACGAATTTTGACAAATTTCTTAATATACCTAAAAGGCTATTTTTATTTAATTTAAAAACACTCCCAGATAGCGCTAATGTTTTGAATTTCTGGTATACTCGTCAGTCGTCTCTTATTACTAATCGTATTGTCTTCCAGAATGTTAAATTATTATTATAGATTTAATTAGCAGGATAACGCTATACCATTAGTAGTAGTACTAGGAAAATATTTTCTCAAAATACATAAATATGTATAAAAAAATGTTTATGGGGTAGTCGCTTTGCTGCTTAGTAGGTGTACTTGAGTGTGCATAATCATTGAGTAGATCACTGTAATGGATATGTTAAACTGAAGTTCCACGATCAATAATTGCATACAAAAAGCGATTCAGAATGGAGCCTGTCTAGTGGTGTTATTTCAGTTTTTGAGAAGTTTTGACTGGCCCGTAAAAAAAAAAACCACTCGCTAACACAATTACATTTTTATCTCATTACAAATACCTTTTAACATAATTTTATACATAAATGTACTATTATAGTACGCATAAATAACATACTTTTTTAGAGATAACAATGATTATATAATAAATATATAATATGTAGAGGGATACTCAGTAGGTATTACCTATTATCTTTATAGTACCATACATTGTACTTAATGCTATTAGCTACTATATGATGACTTATTTCGAGGAGAATTTCACCTCAATTTTTGTTCTATTTACGCCAAGTATTAGTATAAGGGTATTTATAAAAAATAAAAACAAAACATACAATGAGTTATTAAGTATTTATTATTAATTTATGTTTTTCAAGAGTTGCTTAGATGCTAGGCAATAATAGGGTATCTTCTACTTTTCATAGGTCCAAACAGTTTGATTTAAATCTATTTACGAAGCTGTTTCCTTCTCCACACCTATAATTAATAAACTAATAAGGATACAATCATACAGATACCCTATAATTATTTATATATTAGCACGAGCTACGAATCATGATTACATTTTATTTAGGAATGACATGAATCATGTTTGCGGGCTTGGGGCTCAAAACTAGCATATACCCGGCCCGGCCGGCCCGATAGAGGCCCGCTTCTTCCAAAGGGGGGGAATGGGGAATACCCACCCTACCCTACTAATGACACTACTGGGGTAACTAAAATTTCTAAAGATATTTTATTATATAGAATTTATAAAATTATTAATAATTTATTATCTATTATTATTTATTAATAATTTTGATAACATAACGAATAATTTTCTTATATAATTTGGTTATTAGTAATTTTATTAATATGAAAAAAACAAAGTACAGGTACCAATTATTTAATTGAATTTGTATATTATTCATTATTGTGTCATGACTCATGAGTTATTATACTTATTAAATGTTACTTGTTAACATATGTATATATAACTAAATCATGTTAGTTAAAGCAGGTATTGAGGTATATATATACATTAGAAAATTATCAAGTTAACATAATATCAAAACTTTTTTTCATACTAATAAACATAATATGATGTACCTATATGGCTATATCATACAACAAAATCATAATTTTTATTAGAATTTATTGTACAGCTTCGTGTTGGTACGATGTCAATATAATATTTTGTAAGGATTCATCAAAAATATTGATTTTTTTTAGTTTTTTAGTATAGTGAAATAATGAACATTCACATAATCACATTTAACGCTTCAAAATTAAAAAGATCACTAAACAAAATATGAATAATATTTAGGCAATATAAAATATATGATTGTGTAAATTATGTAGCATATGTATTATGTACTCGTTTATCTTATGTATAAATTACTAATGATTAGTGATGGGTCAAACCCTGATTTTTTAAATCGAACCGAACTTGAATCGAACTTTAAATTATTTTTTCGAACTCGAACCGAACCGAACCTTCATATTTTCTACCGGACCGAACCAAACCGAACCATGAATCATTTTAAGTCGAACTCGAACTCGAACTTAATACTTTTTATCTTTATTATTATAAATGATACATAAAGTGCCCGTTACAGCTTATAACATTCTATCGCTTAATATCCAAATTATTTATAAATAATGATTATCAATTTTTATTTTTTAAAAATAATTTTTGAAGAATTATACAAATATTTGGTCTTTGAACTATCGTGGCCAGTAAGTCTGGTTTGAAAAATATTTTCAAGTTCGATTTTCGAACAGTAAAAGATGTTTGATAGTTCGATTCGAATTTTTTTCATGCTGAGTTCGAATTTCGAACCGAACCGAACATCAAGCGTTCGGTTCGGTTCGGTCCGAGATTCGAACAGTTCGACCCATCACTACTAATGATATATATTTTACGTATATATAGCAATTAGTAGGTATAATATATAATAATATGTACGAAAAATGTATAGCCGGTTATAGGTAGTTAAAGATTAAAATAGCAAAAAAACGTTGATTTTCGATGTACAAAGCCGTGTTGTAGGAAAATAGAATTAGCGCATAAATATAATAATTATTTTTAAATAACACGAACTAAACATAAAATTATATAACATTTTAAATAATGTAAAAACTTGTTTTATTTATTGGTAATAAATAAACGAGTAAGGAAATACTTATATATGAGTACTTAACTTACTTTATTCCACATTTCATAATATCAGGAGTGTCAGTTTCGGGATGCA
The DNA here is from genome assembly GCA_020882235.1 of Schizaphis graminum. Classification (NCBI taxonomy): domain Eukaryota; kingdom Metazoa; phylum Arthropoda; class Insecta; order Hemiptera; family Aphididae; genus Schizaphis; species Schizaphis graminum. Next base: position 56,860,882 of record CM037032.1, read on the forward strand.
TCATACAAAGATGTTATTCTATTGATTTTCCTATTATATTTTACAAATTTGTTGTTGAAATTAATAAACTTTTTTCTAACTTAAATAATTATAAAATTATATATACCTATATAATAAAAATAATATAATTAAATGGTTTTAGACATTTTTATTGATAAAAGATCATTTTTGAATTTAAAGAAATTTTGCTAATAATCTATAGAATATATAGTTATTGAATATTTTTAATAGGCACCTACTTCAGTGATAACTTAAATTATCTTCTGAATTTAATTATGCTTAATCAATTTTAATCGAAAACGTCTTTTAACATTATTTACCGATTTGTTTTCATTTAGTTAAAATAAAATACAATTAATTATTATAATTACGTAACATTAAATAATAATTTTTAAAATTTACTCCTAAGTATTTTGAAAACAGTTCTGATTGTGGTTTGCTATTTATAAATTATTGTATTTCATTCTATAAAAAATTCTAAAATAAGCACTATAATTTGAAACAGTAATTTATTTTATTAATGATTCATCATAGAATTTTTATATAAACATATAAATATGTATAATAACAACTAATAAGTAAAAAAAATAAATAATGTTAAAATATAACACTTTTTTTTAAACATAATTTCTTTATTAGGCAATCTGTTATAAAAGTTGAACAATAAGCTTAATAGATAATTAAATTTTAAGTAAATACAGGAAAACACAGAGTGAAGAGACCTCCCTATGGAGGTACTTCGTCAAAACATAGTTTATTATAGCTAACTTATGCAACTGCAATTACATTTTTTTTACATATATTTACATAACAGCTAGTAAATTTATACTCATGTGAGCAGATTACGACACAACTGTCCTTTTAGTCTCTTTTGGAGATTACCAGGTATGGATATGGAATCGAGTTGAGAAATAAGTGGATTGGGATGACGATGTAATTGGTTATTGAAGCGTTTGTAATATAGTTTTGCTAATTCCATGACTGTAGATATTTTTAGATTGGACTGGAGAGATTTATTTGAGATATAGAATAAAGCTTTTAAAATGGTATGAAGGATTTTAGACTAGACTCTTTGGATACTACTGGTATTTGAAATTTTTTGCTCCCCAGAGCTAAATGCTGTATGTCCAGATGGGTCTAAGCTCTAAGCAATAGTTTGTAAATTAATAATTTATTTGGTAGTTTTATATTTTTGGAGATTAATAAGGGACGGAGGAGGCGTAGGCGATTATTTAAAGATTGAACTTTGTTTTTAATATGAGATAGCCAGGTAACGTACACATTGAGCTATAGATAAAAGTTGGCTATTGAGAGAAAGTGGTTGACATATTCCTTGACGGATAGTCAAGGTGCAATGGATGGACTTATTCTCATTCATTTTAACTCCCCATTTTCTATACCAGGTTTTGGGAAGATTGAGATGATTTTGGACGTAGAAGGAGGCTAGACAGAGATCTGCACTGACAGCTGTGATAACACATTTATTAAATTAATAGTTCATAATTTTAATTATTTATTGAAATATATTATATTAGTTAAATAAATGATTATAAATTAATTTTTCTCCAATTTGATCTAAAAATAGAAAAACAAAAAAGTATCAATGAAAAAATATTAAGCAAGAACTGAAAAATTAAAAAATTAAATATCTACTAATATAATAATTGTAAAAAGAAATGATGTATTAATGAATTGCTGCAGTTTTTTCTATGGAAATTGTATAATATAGTTATTTACAAGAGTTTTTATCGAGTTTCCTCCTTTTCCATTTCCTCTTAGTCCAGGTCGTCCAGGAATCGGGATTCACTTATTTCTTTCAAAAACGTAATCAAACTGATAAAATGTTGGAAAAATCATAATATTAAATAAATACAATTTAAATCTAAAAAATGTGTTAGAATATCTACGGATGTTTAAAAAAATCATTTTGAATAGACTTTATACTTTTATAAAGATATGTATTTTACAAAACATGTACTAATAAATTTTCTTACAGCTTGTATTATCGAATTTATCTCCTATGATTAATAAATGTATTAATGACAGTATTATGAGTAGCGAAATCAAAAGTTTGAAAACAAATATCACCCATCAAAATAATTTGAGTTATAGTTTTTAGTTTTAAGTATTAAACTTTTGATAAATATAAAAAATAAATTATTAATAGATAATTTAAATACAATATTATAATTAATAATATAGACATACCTAATAATAAAATATTAACTTTGCGTACATTATTATTTTAACAATTGTAAATCACAATGCTACAGATGTTTTAAAAATGTATATTTAATTGAAATTTCTATTAGTCGTTAGTGTTTTTTTATCGTTCACAATGATCAATAATTAAACAAATTTATATAATATATTTAAACAGTATTTACTATTTATATAGTGTCTTCATCAAATACTAATTTTTAAAAGATTATTATTTTGTTTGGCTATAATAATGGAAATAATAAAATAATTTTGAATAATTAAGTATTAGCTATCTAAAGCAGTGGTTCCTAACCTATGGGCCGCAGGTAGCATGAGACTGACAATGGACCATAATATATATGTATATATGTGTAATGTTTATGTATACATAGGTGTGCTATTAATGGATCTCAATTTTTTTTATAAAATTGGTAGTTCACACAACTAAAAACGTTGGGAACCGCTAATCTAGAACATTACAAATAAGATTAACATAATTAATTAGTTTTAATTTTAAGATTTTAAAATTTAAAATATTCTATACATTATAATATATCATATATGTCATAACAATTTATTTTTAAGAATATAAACAAACTTAAATGATACAAATACTAATAAATGAGAAATTAATTAATAAATTATTTTTCATCTGTTAAATTGTATCAGTATAATAAAGGTATTATTGTCATTTATTTAATTATCATATTATCTAAAATTAAATACAAACTTTTCGCATTTATAAACATTCATAAAATTATATTATAGTACAAATGGCTTGAGAAATACCTGTTGTTTACCTTAGCAATGGGTTAGCTATTCCCCTTCTTTGTCGAAACATATACAGATACCGTCAGGGAGAGAGAATAATCAGAATTGTACGCGTGCGGTTGACTACTACTGCTGCTACTACTACCTGTTGATTTGAATGAACTTCCCATACCAATGAAAAGTTCGGTGCACCAGAATTATTACTCCCCAAATCTATATAGGTTAACTTATTTTATACAAAGCGCTTATTATTCAATTATACTAAATTAAATGTACTCCTCAAATTGCCTTCTATACCCATATCCATATTAAAAATCAATATAAGAATCAATTATCATATTGATTTTATGTTCGTATTATTATTTATTAGTGATATGTTTGGAAAATATTATTTTTATTTTCGTGTATTATTGATACATTTTTTTACTGATTACTGTTAAAGATTAAATAAGCACAAAATAACCATACGCATTGGGGATTTTTTTACGTTTGTTTGTTATAAAAATATAAAATTAATTTTACTACACATAGCAAAAGAGGGAAAATACTTAACGTGTTTAAATTTGGTTTTCAAAACAATTTAGCTAATATCTAATATTAAATGACGGCTGTTTCAATAATTTAGAATTTAGATAAATTATGTAGGTACTCTATTACTAACGAGCTTTTTTCGAATACGAATTCATTGTAAAATAATATTCAAATTGTTGATTTACTATATTTATTGGAGGTAATCCGAACCACCAAAAAATCTAGGAAGATAATTTGAGTGCGACCAAAAAGCCACCTATCTTTATAAGTTACCTAAAAAATTCAAAAGATGACATCTTAATAAAAACCCAATTACCCAATTAGTATTAAGACTAATAATTTTGAATTATACGTTATTTATGTTTAGTTAATAAATAAACCACTTTAGAATAATTGTAATTAAAAAATATTTCTTTACTTTTTATTTTTATCTTTATACTTAAATAATAACCTTATTACAGTCATTAATATGTGATTTAACTTAACAAAATATAATTTATACTATATATTTTATAGATTTCGTTTAATAAAGATTGCAAATATAAAGAATAAAGAATAAATAATACAAAACTACGTACCTTATTAAGTTGACATTATATTGAAATTAAATGAGGTGTGCAAGTGTTTTGTAGAAAAAACTTATAAACCTTTTACATTGTAAGCACTATATAATTAAATTTTAAGAGCAAAATGACCATTATGATGGACATTCTTAATATTGGTATTTTAATTTTGAGTTTCTTGTGATATACATGTTATTTATCAGACAATGTTTATCTACAAGCATGTTCGGTTTCGGTAGACCAGTGCTCACTGTATATAGAATCAAAAATGGTACACCTTGGCTGTAGTTTTGTAAATATTAAATATCACATAGTTTTTACATCATTTTTATGTTATTTTGTGATAATGTGGTATAGTTGAGCGATAGTTGTTGCTATCACAATATTAATGATCATTAAATGTTTATTAAATATTAATTTACTATCACGAATAATAATATTATACTATTAGTATTTCATAAAGATGCTTATTGAGACCAATGACAAACACATTTGATAGATTTGTAAAAAAAAAGTCACGAGGGGAATCAAACCCTCGCATGTTGCCTTACACATGAATAACATAGCATATCTACGTTCTAGATTAATCATTAGAAAAAATTTCTTATTATAGTATTTGTAAAGGAGAATATAATCAGAATCTGAGCAGTTTTTTCATTAATTTATATTAAACCATTACATTATGGATTTAAAAAAAATAATTATTATTATACCTAATTACTTTTAACTCGTTTTAAAATTAAAAAAGCAGAAATACTTTTTACTCGAGTTCAGAATTCTCAATGACAAAGTTGATAGTATACAAATTTTCTCGATTATAAATTATGAAAAAAACAGTACGAATTTGATATTTAGATTTAATTATAATGTATTATACGAATAATATTTACAATAATATCAATATCTAATAGTGTATCGCTAAATCATGTAACAAATGTTATTACAATTTAAAATACTTTTTTAATATATTAGATATATGCATACAACAACCTCCGCATGACCGTATAGTTGACTAAAATGTTATTAGTAATTTTCAGTTAAATAATTAAATTACTGTTTGGTAACCGTTAGGGATCAAATTATTTAAATGATTAATACTTAATAGGTATATATTGTTAAATATAATTTGAGAAACCTTTAATAAATATTTTCAATGTTCATATATTTTTTTCGTATATGCTAGTATAATATACAATTATAGTTTAACATATTATTTTATATATCAATTATATCATTTAAGCGAAAAATTATTACTTACCAGAGGCGTTATTATTGGCGTGGCGCATGATTTTGAAAACTTGACTTTAACTAGTTTCCCGACTACTCTTGAACCACTGGAAGTATTAGGTTCTGTGCTATTTGTAAATGTATTTGCTAATTTTTCTTGATCATTTTCTGAAAATTAAACAAATTAATTAATTTAATTAAAAAAATAATAAATACTTAAACAGTAAATTATTGATATTATTTTGAATTTAATAATGTCTATAAACTCATACATAATATGTTTAATAAGTTTCAAATTTTATCTTAGGTACAATAAATTTATATTGTACCTTCATAATAGATACTATTGTAATCTATATATTGCATTTTAAATTATTCTATATAGAGTATATAAATATAATATAGAAAATAAATAAACTTATTTATATTAATAACATTTGGATTATTTTTATTTTATCAGTGAAACAATATTAATTAAATGTCTCTTAAATTAATTCCAGTGACTCAAAATCACATACTTTCTTTAATTAATACGAAATCGTTAGTAATCTGTAAAGAGTACAAGTAAGAAAAGTTCGTTTTATAAAATAAATGTTGATCGTTACTTAAGTGAATATTAATAATAATGAATATTTCGTATTTTTGAACACTACACTTTTAAATGCATTGATGAATTAATAGTAAATATTAAATTACTATTAACGCATAACCACAAAATAATGTACCAAACATAAACACAAAATAAATATAAATATTATACTACATTGTATATTTTGAATATTGATTATTTTATGAATTTAATTAAACCCAAGTTATATTTTAATTAATTTAATTTATATAAAATTTAAATAATCATCAACCATGGCGTTTATAGTAAACATAGTAGTACTCACCTATTTAACACATTATATATTATGGTTGATGAATTATTTAAAACTATTTTCCAAATAAATCTCTTTTTTTTTGTAAAATTTTAAAATGTCGTATCCACATATTATGTTGTTTTTGTCTACTAACTCGTATTGCTGCCCATTACTACATATCAAAATGTACGTACGACAATTCTAATTTTGTGTAGTAAGCTTGGATATTAGAATAATAAATTAAACTTATTATCAAACTTAAAGGTAAGAACATTATCTGTATTATCTCATTGGTAGTTTTACGATAATTTAATTTTTCAGTCAGTAAAGTCAGTTATATGAGTATATATAAAATAAAATATAAAAATGTTCGTAACACCCTAAACAATCAATCATATTGTAAAAAATCAAAAATAAAAGGAAAATATAGATAAAGTTCATACCTTTAGATTTGATGATAAGTCAATTCATATTAATATTAAAGCTATAACAACATAACATTTGAATTTATGAACGTAAATTTCCATGTTGTTTATTTGTAAGACGGAAACAACACAGCGTGCTTGTCTTTTTAACTTAACTGAGAAATTAAAAATAAATCTTCATTTTCATAAGTTCAACAATTAACACCCAATATTTTATAAAAATACAATTATACAATGTAAATTTTTTATATGCATTTTAAAATTGATTAAAGTCTTTAGAACTATAAGAAATTAGAACAGAAATTTTCTTTAATATTAGCTTTTTACTATATTTAGGTATGTACTTAAAAATTGAATTACACTGAAACGTCCATAGGTAATATTAAATTAAATTTAGTAAAATGTTATACAATATGTTATCGTTACTATAATCTGGGCATTAGACGAATAAACAATTAATTTAAAAGGATATTGATTATTTTTTGTTTCATTGTTGACAGTTTAATAATTTTATATAATAATATATTAGATGTTTTTAAGGTTGTTGTAGTTTATCTTACCACATATTATGTACAATTTATAACCCATCGATTTAATTTTGGCACTAGAAAATGATTAAGATTTAAAAAAAAACTGTGATCAAATAACTATACTATATACCTAGTATATATTGAAATAATATTTTAATCCTACTCTCTATCATCATTCATGAGATCATATTTTAAAAATATAACATGGTTTTTGGACCAGTGTATTTTTTTTAAATCTTAACTGTTACCGAGTGCTAAGATGAACTGAACGGGTTATATTATGATATAAAGTGTTTATTTAACTTATGTGAATTAAAAGGCGTTTTGATAACGATTTTTGGAATATCGTATCGTCAGTGTACCTTTGATACACCTATAAATAGTAAATCGTAATATTACCAATTCGCAGTTTGAAGAACCAAACAAATGTTCCGGTGTTATTGCTGCACTTTCACCGTGAATTGTGGTCAAATCAAAAACAATATTAACGATAATTCTTCATTGGTACTTCATAATGTTATGATATTATGAAATAATTATGATGAAAAAAACACGTCCAAGTAGTAGTATACGTAATCGTCGTAATCGACAGGAAAAATTCAAATCACTTTAAACAACAACATGCATAAGTACGTAGATTATTCTACATGCACGCGAATACGATAGGTGTGGGTAGGCGTGGGTGTGTGGTGTGTTACAGTACGCGTACGTGTAAGCATAATTGTATGTATGCGTGTCGTCTTGGAACGTTAGCGAAGCATATTGAGCTTTCGCGCGCACGTGCTGGTTGCTGGTTGCCGGTTGTCACGTATATATTACGGTGCGCGCGCAGGTGAGGAATACACGCGCGCGCGCGCTCACCACCGGCAGACGTATCCACCGAGCGCGACTGCGTGAGTCAGATTCGGCGGAGCGGTGTACAGCAGCCCCACCGGCAGGACGTGGACGTGGAGGTGGTGAACAAACGGGAAAAGGAGCGAGAAACGTTTACGGTTAGGCTGTCGCTCTATACACCCCACACGCATATGCGGTGGTGTCGCCAGGAGTCTTTTCTCGGTGTGCGTTTGCGCCCGCCCCGCCGTCACACCGGTGGCGGCGTGTGAACGTAATAATAATAATGGGTATGTACGTGTGGCAGAGGCCGGTGCGGGTGGATGTGTTTGGCTGTGGGGAAGCCGTATATATTGGTTGGGGGTTGTTTGGAGCGCGCGCGGTCGGCTGACGCGTGGGTAGCCGCCGTCACAGACGCCGACGCCGGCGACCGACACAGGCGCGCGCGGTTCAGGCGACAGTGGCGGTGTTCGCGCGCACCGCCAGTGGAATCAATACCGCCGCCGAGGCCAATCCATCGGTTTTCGACCGCACGGCGCCGAGGCGCCGACGACACGTCGCACCGCCACCACCACCACACCACCACCACCACCGCTACCATTGCCACTCACCCGGTGAGCGTGTTCAGGTGTGTGTGACTTTTTGGGAGTGTGTGCGCATAGGAAAAATTCGTCCATCTAAACTCTAAATGCTTATTAATTAACAATTGTTATTTCAATGTTGTTATAGTATACCTAATAATACTTATCTGTATTTTTATCTACATTTTTATTTTTTAGAAAAATGTCCTAATTAAGGTTATGAAATTAAAAATGTACCTAGGTTGTGATTTAAAAATCAAGAGTTGATAAATGGATCAACCAACGTCCGACAAACACCAGAATGAAAAAATAAATGCAATATGAAATATTAGAGTTCTGAGTTGCATGTAAGTATAGGTAGTATCTAACGTTTTTCAAAAAGAACATTTTTGAAAAGATTGTTTCATATTTTTATATATATTATCCTGTAGATAATATAATATATAAGTATATATAATTTTTAATGATATACAAAATATTCAAAACAATATCATGATAAAAGTACTACTATAGGATTTGTGGTGGTAGAATTCCGGGTGCTAAATGGTGAGCACCCTTATAGCCCTTGCGCCTCTGTGTTTCCTGTATAATATACTGTATGGATTTTTGGTCGAGGCGGGAGCGGTAGGCGTTGGTCGCCTATGTAGTATTCTGAGGGTTTCGTGGTTGATATGCCCCAAGGGCGGAGGGAGAAAAACCATGCTCGGTGTAATAGGTTATACCAGGGTCGTGAAGAACGGTGTAGGTTAGTGGTGACGGGGTAAACGTGAACGCGACAAACTCTTTCCTTATATAATATACAACAGGGGTGGCCAGCGAGAAAAGACTTGCGAGCCACCAAATATATTAATAAATATGGAAGAGCCAAAATGTAAAAAAAAAAAGGTTATATTATTATATAATTTTATAATATAATATATGTTATTGTATTATTGTAAATAAGATAAGTTAAGGTACCTATGGTATTTAATAAAATGTGAAGAATAAGATAACAATAATTGTACAATAATCTCAAATTACTTAAACCTTCGATTGCATTTCTAGAAAATCCCTTTGTAATTAACGTTATTGAAAATGGATGTCCAATATTAAAATCGATTTCAATGGATACGGCAGCTTTAGAAATTGAACTCTTGGAATTATTGGAAGATGAAGGACTGAAGCAGCTCAAATACAGTTGTCATTCTTTGTTGGAATTTTGGAAACATGTGCCTGTTATTAAATATCCAAAAATTACTCTTTGCGCTCAAAAGTTAATATCGATTTTTAGAACAACATATTCTTGTGAGTCTTTATACTCAACCATGAAAATGATTAAATCTAAACATCGATCAACATTAACGGATGATCATTTAACTGAACTGTTAAGGACTGCGTTAACAACATATAGTCCTGATTTTAAAAAGCTTACAAGCAAAATAAACACGCAACAAATAAGAAAATAGTCAATTAAGAAAAATGATATCAAGAATACTTTATTTTTACAAATTTTTTTCTATACACTGTAATTTAATAAAATATTATACTTTTTCAAATACATAAATTCATATTAAAAAAATTTTTTTTTTAAATGTTACGATAAGATGCGAGCTGCAAAAGTCTATGACGTGAGCCGCGGTTTGGCCACCCCTGATATATAATATGTATCGTAATATTATTGTACACGGAAAAAAAATAGTAGTTGATACAACTGTTTAAATGGTTATGCCAACCATAATCTCAGGTTAATATAGTGACACAATAAATGTATGGTTGGGAGTACTAAAATGAATTAGTTGAATCAATGTAGTTGGGATAACTATAAAATATAGTTAAATCAATGTAGTTCGAATAACTATAAAATATAGTTGGAATAATACTATAAAATAAACAGTATAACCAACTACAATGAATAGTTGGTATAACCATAATGAATAGTATAATCAACTATAATGAATAGTTGAATAACCATAATGAATAGTTGGAATGAACATAGTGAATAGTTGAAATTACTATTTTATATGGTAAGAAAACTGAAAAAAAAAACCGATCCCGAGATATCTCACTCACCCGGGATCGAACCCTCCACCAGATTACCCTATACATTAGAAGTCCTACGCCTAAACCTACCTACCTAACAATGGATTGAAAATAACGTGCAAAAGAAAGCTATTTAAACGAATGGTTATTTTAGTATCTACATTTTTAAATTGTATTATAATATTTTATATGTAAACAAATAAGGATGTAGAATTAGTATAATATAATATAATAATTAATAAGTACTAACTGAAAAATTGTAATCGTGTATAATTTTTCTCTCTTAATTATTATATTATTAGCAATAATATATCGTAAGGTTGAAAAAATTAAAATGAATAGGTACGCTTCTTAGCTATTTTTGACTGTAGTGACATTGTGGGGCGTGGGCTAACCTAACCGTTATAATAGGTATATTAATTACTATAGAAAACAATTAACCCATAGAGTAATATTATTTGATTTATCCTTAATTATTCTTTTTTTCTCTTATATTATTACGTTGTTTTAATATCTAATTATTATAATATATTATTGTATATTATTATCGGGTATGTCAAAACTAATATTCTGGAGTCCACTGGGCCAATGCTTCTTAAACCATGAATATTGTCAAATTATTGTAATCGTTTTAATATTTTTTTTGCGACTGCAAATTATTAATTTTTTTTTAACGTTTTAGATTGAGTTTTGTTTTATACGGTCGCGGTGGGTAGTTCTAGGTCCATATGAATGTATTTGAACAGAGTTAACTAGTCAGCCGTTGTACTATACTTGTACTAAATTGTATGGTTGGCATAACTATATTATATAGTTAAAATTATTTTAACATTGATTATAGTTGCTGTAACTATTCAATATTTGTACATCAACCATTTTATATGGTTAAATTTGAGTTACTATTTTATATAGTTGAAATTACTATAAAATAAGTTGGTGCAACTATAACTTTTTAACTAATTCATTTTAGTACTCTCAACTAAACACATTGTTTGATGTAACTAAATAAAACGTTGCGCTAACTGAAAATTATCCAACTATTTACTATAACCAAATTTTTTTTTTCCGTGTATACATATTAGTACATTACCCTTTCGCATAATATAAGTGCAGGGTATCTCACGAACAGGCGAATATTGTATTAAGTAGGTAGGTAATAATTATAATATATGATATATTATTATATAGTAAAATTATGTATGTACGGGTGAATAAATACAATGCATACATAGGCAGTATTAGGGCGGGTAAGACGAAATTATTTAACCTATATTTTTTATTATATGACGTATATTTTTCCATGTCACGCGGTCTTAAGTCAAGCGCCAAATCTGCAAGTGATTCGAAATGTATAATATTTGACTCATTGACTCCATATATATAGTGGCTAGTTGGCTAATACCTAATTTACTAAGAATATTTTATTCAAATGAGCAACGTATAGCAGAAATAAACTAAATACACAACATAGCTACAGTCCTAAAATTGAAAAAAAAAGTATTTAAGAACGATGTGGCAATGTGACTATGTTAGAAATAATAATAATTATGATTGGAATATCAATATGTTTGCAGTATACCTGATAAAAGTATAATATTATGAATATTCACTTAGTTATTTTTATCAACTCAATATCAATATAAAATATATTATGCGAGTATACATAATACATTTTGATATAGATTATAGGTATATATATAAATATAGTTTTTAAATAATAATAACTATGATGTATTGATCTTTAAATAACAAGAAAAAAAAGGTTTTGAATGTAAATAATTACATATTGAAACACTGATAAAAATTATCCATAAATTATCTGAATGGAAACAATTTATTAGTTATTAGTTAGTTTTATAGTTATCTATATAGTATAAGATTCAAATTATTTAAATATAAAAACATTACCTTCTATTTAAAAATTTTAGTTATAGGCACGGCTTAAGATAGATCTTAAGCCGTGGTTATAGGTACTTATTTTATTTCTTGCTACGTTTGAATTTGAAATATTTTGCTATATTATTACATAGATGCTAAACCGTTTTATAGTTATATAACAATTCTAAACAATATATTAAAAATATATACAATATAGTCTATCTCTATATTATGATTATAATAACGTTTTCATTCGAAAAATAAATTTTCGCATTAATATGCAATGTACATTTTCATACGTGAGTGTATTATATACAACTTTACCAAGCAAATACCTAGTTTGACCTTACACGCGTATACAATGTGATGTAGCGAAAAAAATCAATGAACATGTAAACTTACAAAAACGTATTTCGGTCAAGTTGTCTCGTCAGTTTTCAAACTTTTATCATGATAAGAGTAGTAAGAAAAAAGTAATAGTATTCGATTTTGTTAAAAAATCTGCTCAAACTATATATACATCTTATAATGTGTTTCATTAAAAGATATTTAAATATATTATTACATCGTGATCGTATTTTATATTAAACTGAAAATATAACTATTGGAATTGGCTGACGGACGTATTCGTAAAGTTCCTATCTAAAGTTGTAACAAGCGTAATTAGAAGGGGGTGTGTTGCGCGATGGTTTTTGCAAACCATGCAGTATGAGAATTGGTTGGACAAATTGCTCGTCTATGTGAGCCATTCTTAAGTTTGTAAGCGCAACATCGTTATAATTTTTTGTATACATTTAAATGAAGCCCTTAATATATAAAAATAACTAATAAGCATAATTATATGTTACGTGCATCAAATAAAGTGTGGTACTCTGTTGTAGTACTACGCCAGTCACCATTATCCAGTTAATACCGTTATTGCCTATTGGTCATTAAAATAAAGTAATATGATAATTTATAGAACTATGAGTGTTATTAAAAGAAAGATTAAGGTATTTTCTTTCCTTTTCTCATAATCTTTTAATTTTTTCCCACAATACAAATTATATATTATGTTTTATATTATACCGAGACGGAACCCTCTAAGAAATTGGTATAAGAACGTAACTAGGTAAAATAACAGACTATTATGGTTAACTATTAGTTGACATTTCTAATTTATAAAATTACCTATAATATTAATATTCTAAAATTTAGGTTGGGCTTTAAATTAGAGTATATATAAATATATAATATTGAATTGTATTTTAAAAAATCTAAAAAGGATCCGGACAAGCTAGTTTTTTATTACTTATATAATTTATGTATTAAAAGAACGGTGTATTGTGGTATTCTTATCATAATTATAAATGTATTTATAATACCTATTTAATAATATTATTTAATGTTTCATCATTCTTTTATTATAAAGTTATATCATATTATAAACTATTTATAATATTATCTAATTTAATAAACTAATCAGTAATGGCCAATAGGACAGGTGAACTCTTAACTCTTAACAATTAAATTATTACCTGCATGGCATGGAAGTTCTGGTAGATTGTACATCGTGCGAGCTTTAGTTGCAGTTTCATAATATTTATGTTTGTCTCTGATGTTTAAATGTTTCCACATATAGTTGAGTCTAACAAGTTTAAAATAGTAAAAGAAACTATTAATAATAATAATCATAATGGATTGAAATAAGTTTTAAAAATTTTAATAAAATCCATCGAAAAATTACTTTAAAGTTTGTACCTTTGTTATACTTGAACTAGGTAATTTTTACAAAATCATATAATTGAAAATATTACATCAGTAGTATTATTATTAAGCTAATAAGTTATTGACTAAAAAGTTATGTGTTATAATTTACAAATCAATACCAACATATCGTAGAATGATTATATTCATATTTAATATTATCTATGGCATCTTAAGTTATTAATCAGTAATCACTATTTAGTATTTACTATTACAGAAATTTAATAAAATATTATTATAAATTAAGTATATAAATACTAAATAATTTTATAATCAACTATTGAAAAATTGTTCTCAGTAACTTAATATGTTAAATTGTTAACCAACTTAACTGATTATTAGATAATCGAACATTTAACTAGGTATTCATGTTTTGACGAAAATTAAATTAATTAGTGAATAATTATTTTTTTAATTTTGCATACCAATTTCTTCATCATTTAACATCTTGTGATATAATTAGGTTTTAGTTTGGATTAGTCAGAAAACTGATGATTAAGTATTTTCTTAGTGTGTTTATGCATGTTAACATTTACAATTTTTTAATTTTTAGTATACTTATATGAATATGTTATTAGAATAGATTTTTAATTTTTAGTATACTTATATGAATATGTTATTAGAATAGATTTTTAATTAATAACTATACTTTTTATAACTTATGATGACAATACTGTAACTAGCTACTGGTTTGTAATAAATTCGTAGACATTATGGATACTCTTTTAAATTCTACAGAATAACCAGAATAATGTTAAATGCATACATTTATTTAGTTATACCTTAAACGGCTTAAACACATGATATATTATAAATTAAAAGGCGATAAAAATAGTTTTCAACTACATTTAATCTTTCATATTTACTTACTTTATAGTTTATGAAAATTAATTTTTGTATATTATAATAATTCATCGATTTTATTACTTAAGGGTTGGATTGTTTTTACATAGTTTCTCTCCCCTCCTCCTCTACCCACCTCTAAATATCATCTATAATATCAACACGTTTATTATAGTGGTGCATTATTAATCGGCCATTATGTTTATTTATTATCATTTTATACTAGGCACTTGTTGTTCAGCTACGCAATCTGTACAAATCGTCCAAGTTTTATTTTTTCTTTCAATATGTTACAGTTTATTTGGATTTTGGATAGTGTTTTTATTAAAATTGTATCAAAGTTTCCTTTAAGTAACAACTTTTATAACATCAGTCTTACGATAAGACCTGTTTCTAAGATTATGAAAAGAAAATGGTAACGTGTGGTTAAATATATATGAAAAAAATGTCTGGTCATTCATTGACGCAAAATATTTTATAGCAAACCGGAAAGATATCAAGTACAATATTAAGAAAAAAAAAATCAGAAAAAACATTGTAATTATTGTGTCATGATAACATTTTACATTATCAAAAAAAAAAAATCGTAAGGATTGAATGGAATTTTTATTTTAAATAATTTGTATTATCTATATTGTTATAAGAATATGTTTTCAATTAATAAATAATAATGTAGGTATAGGTCTTTTTATTTTTAATTACTATTATTATAATAATAGGTACTATATGCGTAAGTCTTAATCTCATCTCATATATTTATTAAAAACTGTTATCATGAAGTGTGAAATGTGTGATATTGTTTTAAAATAATAATATACCTACTATTAGATTATTTATAAATCATAATAAATTAATAAGTAACTGAAAACAATCTACATATGTAGGTCGTAGGTATAACTTCTACTTCAATACTATCGCCTCAATCGATTGAGTAATATAAAATATATAACATGTTTAAATGTTTAATGTTAAGAACTATTTTTGGTGTAAATACTTACATAGTTTTATGATAAGTTTCACTTTTATGGGGATATAAGTAATTCAGCTGTTTGCGAAAATCTTCACAGAATATATAAAATGAGCTGAAGCTCAAATTTGCCCTGGCTCGACCATACACTCGTTTCCCAGCTTTATTTTCATTGGGAATTGATTTCGATTGATGTATTGTATTATTATTAATAGACGTAGATAACTCGGGTTGTAATGCAATATCGAGTTTTGGCTCGATTTCCGGTTTTGGTAAAAATTTTGATTTTTGCTCAGGAGTATCTTCATTATTGATGAAATACATCGTGTATTATCTCTAACATCAAATTTGAACAAATCAAAACATTTTTGTATTTCAGTTTAAAAAGTGATTTAAAATTAAACTAGGTGTATGTAATTAAAAATTGTATTTACCTGTGTTAAAGTTTATCGAATATAATATTATATTTTATCCATCCGGATATAAATTCCAATAATTGATTTATCGTTAGAAGATTAACTATAAATAATAACGTTTCATTCAACATATATAGTTACGATAAAAAATATCTCTTAACGATTTTCCAAATGACGGAAAATTGGGTACACATAGAGACAAAGAGTACATGACCGATGAGCATCATGGAAGAAAAATATATTCAACGTTGTTCGTGAGTATGAAAAACATTGTATTAAAAATTGTTCCAATAGATAAATTTAGATTAAAACATTTTACTATTTATTATGCATGTATATGATTTTATTGAGGCGTATAATATTAATTAACTTGCGTGTACAAATATGTAGGTTATTTCATAAACTATAATTGTTATTATTAAAAATAAATATATTATTATAATATCTATGTCCAATTAATATAATAATTTATACGAAAAATACAATTTTAAAAACATCAATGGTGTAAATAATAATAACTTCGACGTAGGTAGATTATCTTATAAATTATATTTCATACCTATAAGTACGTCTTAATAAGTATTTTTTCCCATATTTCATTTTCAGGTGTTGGTTATGGCTAATAATTATTATGTCATTATATATTCATATGATTATACAAATGCATTATTTGTATGTACTCAGTACACTTAACATAAGAACGTTATAAATTATATCTATTATTAAAAATGACCCACCATAATTTTGCAAAAATATTACATTTAAACAATTAATTCTAAATTACAATATAATAAACAGAATAGATCAATTTTCAAAAATGTTATCTGTCTATGACAAAGTAATAATATTATAATTTATAATATATTAAGATCAAGTATGTTGTATGTATTACCTATAGTCTATAAGCATAGGAATACCTATATATTAGGTAGGACAATAATATATATATCTAATATCTATAATAACTAATAAGTGTCCCTAAGTCATACTTAAAAATTTAAATCTCAACAGCAGCCAGCGAAATTTATTTACAACAAATCTACAACTTGCTTACACATCATAGAGGTATGTACATTTTAATATGCTATCTCCTCGACTGTTGCATTTAATTATTAACAAACTTCAATTATGTAACTAACATAATTATAGCGCAATATAACTAATTAATTATTTGCTCGTACCTCAGACATAATCAGCTACCCGTTAAAAATGTACTTATGTAAAATATTGTTATTAAAATAATAATTAATATTTAATACCAAAAGCGTACTGTGCAAGAGATTGGGTAGATCGGGTTAGAGTGTAGATGACTAGATGAGTGCTGAGTAACGAGTAGGAATCCGAGGCACCACTGAAAATAACATCGATCAGAACTCAGAATATTAATTACAATATTGTTTATTTCATTTTGCATAACTGCATGCGCCATCTATGTGTCGATATTAAAGCTATTCTGCATCGAGCGCAAAATATTAATTCATTTTCCCACACACCGCGCAACGACGATTAAACATGATATCATTCATAATATGAATATGATATAAATTACGGTCATGAAGAAGTTTTAATGGTCACGATCTCGATTTAAGAAATACCCATACTATAATATAGATATCTTTTCGTGAAATAAATACGATAACCGATGATGTTATTTAATATTTTAACCAATGCTCCACGTGTGCGAAGATAAGGTTTTAAAAATAAAAATTTTTATTTTTGAAAAACATTAATCTCTTCGAATAACGTTCGATAAATTGAAACAACGAACTATTCAATAAGAGACATGAAGATACTCGAGAGGAAGTCACACAGTTGAGACCGCTTAATACCTACAATTTTATATTATTTAATATTCGTGTGTTAGATCACGGAACCAGTTCTGTTTGAGGTGTCTGTTTTTTTTAGGTAGGTGAGTGAAACTAAATAACTTACTAGCTGGTTAGAATTGTATTGAAGTGTTGCGTTGAAATTTTCGTAAAAAAATGTAGCAGTTTTATTGTTTGAACAAATTAAGGTCAACTACCCAATATTATACCTAATAATCAAAAGTAAAAAATGTCTTAACTCGGAATTATAAAGTAAAGTTTACACATTTTAATTTTAAATATCTATTCTATTAACAGTCATTATACATTTTAACCAAATAAATATAATTACCAATTGATCATATAATACGTCGATAGTAGGTAGGTACATATTAACATTTAACAATATAGTTACGATAATCTATTAATGTTTTAAGACTCAAAATTTAAATAATTAAATACGTAGATAAATAATTATTTTTAAACAAAAATCAATTCGTAAGTAAGAAGTTAATTATTTACATTTAATTTTAAAATATTTAGTAATTTAATTTTACTTAACTACATTCATGTAAATTATTGTATGTATAGAATTAGTTAGATATCAGTGTAAGTACATAAATTATAATAAATATAAAAACACCATTAGAATATTTCAATATTCAAAATATTCAAATATGTATAGGATTAAATAAAAACAAATTAAATTATACGAAAAACGTTTGGTTTGAAACTTTATTGAAAATATTAACTACATATTATTTTAGGACAATATAGACTATATAATCATATTATTCTATGATTTGTATTATTCATTTGTTGAATTTTCGTTACTATTAAAAAAAAACCTGTATTGTACCATTTATAAAATATTGGAAATCTTTAGTATTTATTAAAATAATTTGTGAAACATTTAATAGATATTTATCAAATAATTTAAACTGAATTAAACATTAAATATTAAATTAATTGAAGAAATGAAAAAAGAAAATAATAAATATTTTTGGTTTATAAAGTAAAAAATAATTATTGAACTATTTTCTGTTGTCTGGAGAGTATACATCGGCTCCAGCAACGCCAGTTCCTTTTGAATCACCTAGCCATGGATATTTCCTTGGACATTCCTTACACGTGGACAAATACCTGAAATCGTCATGATATTTATTAATTATTTTTTTCTTCTAAAATATTATAAAGCTATTGTATTTTGATAGATCTACTTAAATTTTAAAAATATATTCATTTATAAATTATTTAATAGATTTCGTGCATATAAGTCGTGTGGTTAAGTTTGGCAAACATTTAAAAACCATTAAAACTGCAGATTTATATTTTAATTTCATCTTTTAGTACATCACTTATTATAATTTATAGATAATGCAATTAATGCATACAGGCAATAGTCAATACTCAATAGGTGATAGTGATCGCCTGTTTTTGACTCACCATCAATTATCAAAGTAATAAAAATTACGAATGCATTCAATGTTAACTGCCATATATTTATGAAAGTCTTTATTTTTATTACCTTGAAATTTCTAAATTTTTAAAAAAATTTGTATCCAGTACATTCGTTCTGGTTACTTATAACTACTTAGTATTTAGGTATAAAAATTATGCATATTACGAATTAAACTTGAATATAACTTCATATTTATATTGCTCATTATAGACTTTTATCATTGTTTAAGATGCTCGGTTCATATGTGCCATGTGCGGTTACATATAAATACCTATACATTACCTGCTTAGTGCTTATATAGCCATATAGGTATTCAATACTTAAATACATTGCTCGAACATTTTATAAAAATCTTTAGTTTTCTATTTAGCCCGTAAAATAATATATAATACATAGATTACAATAAATTACCTCGTTCCGGATACATTGGTTTCTGGATGCTTAAATGATAATGGACATTTATTCGGTAAATTACAAGGTGGTGAAGGTAATTGTTCGGGTTTATCACACATCCATGGTTCAAATCCAGACAAATCTTTGGTGGTTTTTGGATCAGTCATCCACGTTAATGCTTGTGTAGTTGTGACAAACCATACGTCCGGCCTAAGTTGAAAATTTAGTTTTAATTAGTTAAGTTTTTATCAACTTTATTATTATAAATATTAATTACTGTTTATTTGCCCAGTCAATGAACTTATGCAGTCCATCTTCAAGCTCTTTAATTTGGAACCAGTTAGTGTGGAAAGGCATCATGTAAGGTGCCCGATTTTGCGAATAATACCGTTCGAAATCTTCACGGAGCCATTCGAACACTTCAGTAGCATCATGACTATGCAATACGCATTGATCTAAATACGGACAGTGGCCGCCTTCGTAAGTCGCCACGTAATGAGCGTTCAAAGGAACTTCCCAAGTACCTGTAATAATTATTTAAAAAAATGTAACATTACAATTTACATTACTTAAAAAAGAATGAAATGATCAAACTGATATTGATTATACTTTTTTAATATATTTTTTTTCTAGAAATTAACCTTTAAATGATTTGGTTGGGCAAGTTCCAGACTTGCATTCATGTGGAATCTTATAATCTAAAGAGTATGGCCATATTGGTACCCTAGATGGAGGTATACCGATCGAACTATCATATACGAACCCGTAGTCTTCGATTACCTAGAATTAAATTAATATATTATATTATTGTGTATACTTGAAAAGATTTAAACATTTTCCAGTTGTGTTATTTTTTAAATTTATATATTGAGTTAAAACTATTATTAAATTATATTAAAGGGAAAGGAAAATCAATTTTCAATATAAAAAAAAAGTTGAATACTAATATAAGAAAATCAGTTATAGTCATTGATTGATAAAAATAAAATAATATTGCATATTATATGAAAGTATATACAATTTCATATGTGATAACACAATTTATGTAGAATAAAAATACTCAAATTGATTGAAACATTTCTATGATTGAATGCATTTAAAAAAAAAGAAAGATATATGAAGTTGTAAGAAATACTATAAAATAATATATTTTATCTTCAAACTATTTTATAATCACCTATATAAATATATATAATACAAAATTTTAAAAACCTCGTATTGCGTGTTTCTACCAGGCTTTAGGAATGGTGCTCTCATGCCAACTATATCGCTTTTCGTTAAATTTGCGAAGTTGACTAAGATCTCTCTCATTCCAATCATTTCAGCGACCCATTCTTCATATCCTTTATCATGTAATCCTTTTTGTAATCTACGAATACATAATTTAATTTAAATTAACTTTTTTTTAGATATCAATAATATTTGTTATTAGAATATTGGTTTTAAATCACAAAAACAGTAAAATATGAATTTTAAATAAAACAAGTTTTAAAGAGGATTTTTTTTTACATTAATTTTAAATTAATTGTTGTTTTAATAATAATAATGTTATTAATATTATAATCTTTATTTGTAGAGAGTTTTAAATCTTAATTTAATATAAATAAGGAAATTCATAATCGTAAGACTCCTCGATTTAAATTATATTTAAAAAGAAATTTACTCTGCTAGTATGTTTTTAAAAATAATTAATATCTATTAATATTAATTTAAACAGTAAAAAAGCATTAAAAATAAAAACACAAAATTCAAAATCCAAAATTATGTAAATTTATTCTGCATTACATGTTTCATATTTATAGCTAATAAATCTTTGCTTTGAACCAGTAAGAAAATACAAATGCCATCCAAATCTGTACTCAGGTACCTACTCAAATTATTATTAATACGTATCAATGTATTATAAACATCAACAATATAATTTTTCAGTGTTATAAACTACATATAATTATTGAAGTTTAGTTTATATTATATATTTATATATACTTACGACACAGTTTCAACACCAATCTCATGGCCTTTGTGTGCGAATTCTTGTACCATATTATAATCACAGTATTCGTGTGATATGAAGAATGTACCTTTAATGAGACATCCGTTAGGATTTTTCTTATTGTGGGAAAATACTTTTTGATAGTGATCATAATTATTTTGATTCAATGCTCCGTCAAATGTCAACAGAATCATTTGGGGTGTCTAAAAACATTTTTGAGAATACAAACAAAGTCGAAATATTATTTTATTATGGGAAAAAAAACATACTTCTTTTGGATCTAAACCACCAGGTATGATGGTTCCGTCTCTGGAGCAAAAACAATAAGGTAATGTACACTGACTTGTATCACATTTTTGAGCTAAATCAATAGGATTCTCTGTACTTGGAGCTTCAGCTAAATCAAATCATATTGTATTGTTAGTATTTTATTGTATACTAATATGAATAAAACCTTACTTGTTGGAAGAGGTCCACACCGGGCTTCATTTTTAAACGTACATAATTTGTTAACATCGTCGAAATATAAGCCCGCGGGACAACGATTTAGGTATGGAAAATTATCTACACACTGAAAATGTGATTATGTTTAAAAAATATGTGTATAGACATTTATACAATCAAATGTTGAAAATACCTGATAAAAACGACGACATGTGGCTGGATCAGCATAGTTTCCATTTCCACCGACTTCAGGGCAGACAAAAGTTTCTCCAGTAGTTTCACATAGTGCTAAAATAAATTTAAAGACATCAATATATATATATACATTAAGTATTATTGAATTCATTATATTATATAATTATTATAACATAAAAGAGCATAAAATATTTATTAAATATCAAGGTTGTATCGTTATATATTTTGTACCTATTTAAATAATACAAATTATATAACATTATGGAATTTATTATTATTTTAAAAATATATTAAATATTTTATAGTTTTGTAATAAGTTCCAAGGTTATTTTCTTCCACAATATTTTTTATATTAGAATAAAAAATATGGAGATTAATAAATTCAATATAAAACTGTTTAGATTTATTAATGTAAAAATAAAACATATCAAAAATAGTCAAAATAAACCTGTTATGACAAAAACAAAAATTCGATGAAAGTAAACAATTTGCATTAGTTTTACGTAAAAATTTAATTAACCACCACTTCTAGAAATTAATTTAAATAAACTTCAATTACATTCAATTCGAAGCCACAAAACTAATAAATATAGGTACTGGTTATTTTCAAGTTAGGTAGTGACCGCATTAATTTTTATGTATCCAGGAGATATAAAACAATCGTGAGTCATAAATTAAATCGTTTTATGTAAAATAGTTATAGAAATATACATTTCTTAAAACTAAAAACTTCCCATAATTTAATGCTAAGTTTATAGTTTTATGTTTTTAACTTCGATTGTAAATTTGTCAAAAACGAATCGTTATTGTTCAGAAATACTACATCTAATAAAATATTGAAATTAAAATTACGCAAATATTTGGATTACTTATTGATCTATAGGTACAGTTATTTATAAATATATGCTCGAATTATATTCTATATTTTTATATGATTAAACATTTAAACGATCGAATTACAATTAACCGCTAGAATAGGTAGTAGGGCTAATCTAAATTAGTTTGGTGCACCATGTCCTAAGAATTTCTTGTAAAGTTCAACGTTCTTTAGCGACCTTAGCACATATTATAATTATTAAAAACTCCACATATAATTTTTTTATTATGCTCCTAGAATAATAATTACATAATGATGTGTGAGAAGGTATTGTGGGAAGTGATAGTAGATCATGTGGTATACACATAATCGACATTTAAAAAGATGAATTGAAATGTTACGCTTTCACAGTAAGGCCGAATATTAATCTCAATACAATAATGTCTGAAATTTTCAGTTTCAAAAACGAATAAAAATCGTTATTTTTTTTTTTAATAAAATCCATGCTCATACGTATGTTCCTATGAACAGACTAAAATATTGATTTGATGATCATGTTTTATATTTTCCAGCATTTATAAATTGTCACTAATTGTTATTTGAAATCGGTTTCACTGATTTCACTTTTACCCACCGTGAGCTTGTTACGATTTATTACCAATTTCTCCTAATATAAAATAAATGATGGTAACTAATTTCAAGCAAGTGACTTGTTGATTCAGATCGAACAAATATTTATTTCTTAAATGTCGAATAATTTGCATAATTTTATAAAGAGAATTATATTTATTGGACTTATAATGATATTTTTTATCATTTTTAAACTTAAAATTGCTCCAAAAGTTAAATTTAGCTTTACGGTAACAAACATTTAAAAATTGAGTCTAGTTGATACATTGATTAAGTCATTTTATGATTTTGACAGTAATTTTTCAAACTGTCGACAATCGTGAAAAAATATTAATAAGCGTCGTTTTTTAAATTTAATCGAACGTTGCTCAGAATCGTGTTACGAATACGACAGTTGATAGTATATTATAATATTAATACACTAGTATTCAGTATTTGGCACCGATACGCGAATCAAGAACTCTACATCCGGTATTTGCGTTTTAAATATATGTATGTATTGTTTTAATATGTCTACCATTTTATTCACAATGATCCAAAAATATTAAATAAATTATAATTTAAATAACAATTGTCAATATTACCCTGTTTTTCTTATCTATCGTACACAACTTGTATTGCCTATCAAGATAATTTAATTTATTTTTTTAAATCGAAACTTAACTAATCATTAGTTTGATACCAGTAATACTTGTATCCATAAACAATTTGAATTAATCTAAACATTTCAAAAACTAATGATACTATGTATAGTCGAATAAAATACACATGTTATATTTTGTAAATTTCTATTAAGTTTTATATATAAATATACTTTTATTTAAAATAAAAGTGTTTCAAAATAGTTATAATATCTTTTTAGCTAAGACAAAAATAAAGGTATACCATTTATATTTTTTGATTGATTCATTTTTATTATAAATTTATATAAAAGAATATATTTTTAAATCGTTAGGTGAATGCAACATAAATATAATTTAATGGGCTACACTTTAAATACACATTAATTTGTTATTTAACTGAAAAATTCAGACTTTCGTTAATGACCATGACATTATACCTATAATATTTACATATAATATGTGCTTATATAGCTATTATTATGATATTAAGCTCGTAGTTTGAAGAATTATTGTGATCGACATGCGTTTTTAGGTATTTGATCAAAAATAATAAAATTGCAGACATCAAGTATACATATGTGTAATAAATACATCAATAAAAATCTATATAGATAAAAAAAACTGTATTCTAAATTATTCAACAATATTATTTTATCCTGCAATATACCTATAGTTTATATATATAAGCTTAAAGTTTATAAGCTTAATTAATAAAACATATAAGTTATGCTATGCAATATATAATCTTATTATGTCCTGTTACGTAAAAATGTTAATAAACTCTATGTAATGCATAAAGTATATGTATATGAGACAGACACAAATATCTGCTTAGTAAATATTTGTAGTTTTTTAAATGATTTGTATTCAGGTTAAATCACGGCTAATCATATTATTTTTTAGATAATTTAACAAAACATAAACTTACCGATTGGAAAAATGTAAAACGCAATCACTGCGATCACTTTAAGTGCAGAATCCATTCTTACGTCGTAGTCTTGGTTTACGAGATCACAAAAAAAAACAAATATTTACGTCATTTTTTGAAAGCAATATTCTTTATTCTACCAGTGACCAACTTGCTTGCGTACTGTTGTTGAACTGTGTTGTACAGGTGCACTGTGTACGGTGGTAATCTAAGGTTGACCACTTTCTCACACCATAACCAGTTCCAAGACAATTTTTGATTCATCATTATAATTTTTACTATTACTATAATTATTATTATATTTATTACGATCGTCAACAAAATCGTTCGTATTATGTGTGTACCTATATAATATAATATAATACGATATATTATAGCGTGGTTGTATTTGTTGCATACAAAGTCAAGGACAAGACGGATCAACGTAGACAGACAAATAATTCGTAATGGTTTATTCTTTATTCCATTGAATAACGTATAATAAAAGACTTATTTATTTCTTTATTCAACATTAATATATATATTTCATATGGTTATAATATGTAGGTACGCAAGTGATGAAATAGTTGTAATTAGGTAGGTATGTATTATGTAACTTTGCTTAAAAAAATAAAATCTAAATACGTGAAAATCGATTTGAAACATACCTTTTTACGGCTTTACATTTACCATTTAAATAGAGGGCTAGAAAAATACATTGTTAATACATTTTAGCTGTTAAAGCAATAATACATAACAAATATAAGATAAATTATTCGAACTGCTATTACAAATTAGGAAAAAAGTTAGATAAAGTTTGGTTTAGTATTATATTATGAAAAAAGACACGTGACATTTTTTTCGTACTTTCTCTAAAATAAACTATCAGTTAGATATATTCATCATTGATTTTCGAAACCAGAAGTTCAAGATTTATTACTTTCTTTTAAATTTTTTTTCAAATCAACTGAAAAAACTTGATAATAGAATGTTAAGAAATGTCGTTATGTGGTTAATTAACTACCAGAATTTAATGAAAAAGAATTAAGATTGCTATTTCGATAAATAGATTCCTTTTAATGAGAAAGACTTAAAAACAAAATATCTACCATCGTTAACTTAACTATTTGTTCTCTTTTTTAGTCTGACTAATATTAATAATATATAACTAAATATTACGATTATAGACATGTAGACAGTCTAAATACTTTAACACACAATATAATCTATTGATTATTAATGATATTTTAATTTTGATACGTCTAAAATATACAATATTTAAAGTTTACTAATTATTATAGGTATTAAGGTATTATCAAGTATTTATTTAAATATTTTATTTATTGTGCATTATTATATTTATACATCAAATTTATGTAAAAAGTCCTACAAATTTGGCCAGTTAAAAATTAATCATAATAACTTAAATGTTAAAATATTATTTATCTCTATGTAATATTTAAATTCTAATAATATGTTAACTATAATAATATATCGTAACTTATTAATTATGTTTGTATTATTAATACAGTTTGATTAATTTAATATTTCAATAATTAAAAAAAATGTATTAGTATTTAAATTATTATACAAGCCTTAATTTTTGTTTTAATAATTCGACTAAATACCTATACCTACATTATAAAAAGTATTTATATTTGATTTATTTTTATCATTTTCTTAAACGATAATATTCCATGAATCAGCTACCTTGGTTTCATATTTTTCAAGCTGCAGTAAAGAAAAAATGTTTAAAATATATTTGATTTCTACACTAGTAATTTAGACGTTTTAAGGATAAATGTACCTTTTCGGTAATATTGTCTTTGCAAGACATTCGAATTTTTTCCACAGTTGCTGGAGCATCCAATCTAAAATACCCTGTGACACCAGCATCTTCTCTAGCCGAATATATGGCATTTTTAATTGCGAAAAATATCGAAGCTGATAAAAACAATGGCGGTTCTCCAATAGCCTAAATATTACATATTATTATACTATACAGTACGAAGATATCCCGTAACGGAAAGTTAAAAAATTATTTTTTACTTTTGATGAATAAACAGCTCTTGGATTTTCTGAACCTTTCAGTAATGAAACTGTAAACTGTTTTGGTATATCCGAAAAACCAGGTATTTTATATGTACCAGGTCCCCTCGTATATAATACTCCTTTTGGACTATAAACAAGTTCTTCTAATGTAAATAATCCATAACCTTGCATAAAAGCTCCTTCAATTTGTCCTACATCAATTGCTGGATTCAGACTCTGTCCCACGTCCATTACTATGTCTGTGCTTAAAACCTGATCGAGAGAAAGAAAAAACGAACATAATAACCTGTTTAATGTAGAAAATATGAACCCTGTATACTTCATGGTCACCAGTTAAACAGTCCACTTCGACCACCGAAACAGCTGCCCCACTGGTATAATACAAAACATAGTTATCTGTGCCTTGATCTGTTGTTGTTCCTATAATGTGATTTCTACGAACAACATAAGTAATTAATTTTCATGGTTACCAAACATAATTTTTATTAGTATTATTCCTTTAAGTTAATTATCAAAAATCAATAGATAAGTTGTGTAAAAAAAAATAATTAATACGCGATTGATGAGTATTAAAAATCCAAGTTTTTTTTTTTTTTTGCTGTATCTTATATAGTAAGCAATTGTACAGTATACACATACATATCAATTTGCATTGTACATATATATTTTCAATATTTTTATATAATATAATACGATTTTTTTTAGATATTAAAAGTTTATAGGTACTGATTTTCATTAACTTCTGAGCATGACCTTTATTTAAACTCGATATGTATGTAAGAAGTGTATAATATAATAATATTCATTAAACTTATAACAATACTATTTTTGTATTTTTTATTCTAAGGTCCAACTAACATAATATAATACAATACATACATTTAAATATATAATGGCGATATTACTGTGGTATACCGAGGAAATAACTTACAAAGTTACAAATATATCTTATGTTAAACAAATATATTTTGTCTATTGAATCATACTTTTATTAATGATTAAATATAGTTTAAGAAAACCCGATGTTATGTGTCTTACTAAAAAAAAACAGTAAAGGCGTCACTAAACTTACGCGTAAAATCCAGAAGCACACAAGTTAACTTTTTCAAAATACGCAGTCTTTACCAATTCAGCCCACGAACCTCCGGGATTCCTCTTCTTGATTGGTTCTAATCTGGCTTTAATGATCTCACAAGCGTTCTGCAACACGATTGTCACAGCGATAACAGTACAATAAATATACCCAATAAATTTATGATGATTAAATTATAACATGTAAACCATGACAAAATAGATATAATATTCATCATCACAGTTTTTTGATTAAATTTTGATATTTTTTCACTTCTCCTATATATATTGTAGTTCTTTACTTCTATTTATTATTCAAATTTTTATTACCTATTTAACTATTATTATATATATGTTATATGTGGATGTGATGGTATGAAGGAAATTAGCATACTGCATAAGCTGTGATGTTACCTATCGATATCTTGTCATGATGTAAACGAAAAAAATAAGTTGTACAAATATTAGTGACAACAACGAAGCCACTCGGTATGACTAAGACCATAACGGGGCTATTGTGCTTGTAGGTCTCCTCTAATTAACACGTTATATTACTATATTAGAATAAAATTTAAAACTGCATTTGGTGGTGAATGTATTGTATCTAAAATGTTATATTTTACCCACGGTATCTGCCGCTTACCAAACTTATGAGGGATCTTAGTTGTTAAACCTCTTCTAAATTACAAAACTTTCCCCCAAAGAAAAGTCTCGGCTTCGCTACTGACTTGCGTGTTACGTATACTCACGAGAACGGCCATCCCGTTGAGGTCAGAGCTGAAACTGCCAGCGGTCGGAGACGCGTTTGCTATTTTGTCTGTACTGGTCTCTTTGATATGTATCGACTCGGCGGGTATGTCCAAGGCCCTACTAGCCACTTGGATCATTTTCGTGTGTAGTCCCTGGCCCATTTCGACGCCGCCGTGCGCCAACAGTACGGATCCGTCAATGTAGACGAGCAACAGTGCACCAGCTTGGTTCAAAAATTTTGAGCCACCCGAGAAACCGATACCGTACATCGTTGGTACGCCTGCAATGCCACGTTTCTTCCAACGGTTCATTCTAAAACCGTATTGTTTATGTATGGTTATTGGTTTGTGATTAGTGAACGAATTGTAAAAAAATAAAATGGAGAAACTATAAAGACGACAATTTACAAAAAGCAAATTCAAAACTAATTAAAGCCACTACCAGCAGCAATACAGATAATTTAGATTTATATGACTCTATTATAGGCTCTAATTATTATATTACGTATAATAATAGGTATTATTTTCATTTATAGTAATGGTGTTATCAAAATTTGAAAAAATAATCCCTGCGAACTACAACTCTGACTCGAGCTTCGATACGATCGACGTAAACATATTTCAGTTATAGGTATGCATAGATCTCGTATAAGGTCTATATGGTTATATGACTCAATAGTGCATAAGTTTGAAATGTAAGTATCAAAAACCATCTATTTAATAATATATTGAATATAAAATACATTATTTTAAATTAGTTAAAGTTTTTAAAATATTTTTTTTACGTGATTTCCAATTCCTATCAAAATTTTTTTTAAAACCATTATTTTTAATATTTTTTATCGTCGTATTTTTTTAAAGTTTTTTATTTTTCTAAATGACAACATATATTTTTAATTTTATAAAGCAGAATATTTTTCAGAGTATTTTGATATATTATAAAAATCAAATGAATAATTTATGAGTTATAAGTATTTAAAGTTTGATTGGCTGGAGTAGTAGACCAATATTTTACGGAGTATCCTCGTATCACTCACCATTCCAGAAAAAAAAACTTTAAATAATTATAACTCATAAATAAGTCATCTGAATTTCGATTTTTATGTATAGAAATACTTCAAAAAATATTCTGCTCTAGAATATGAAATAAAAAATTTAGATTATCATTCAAAAAAGTAAAAAAACTTATAAATATATTGTTTTATTTTGACTGGAAATTATGTAAGACAAATATTTTCCAAAACGTTTATAGATTTTTAAATGAGTGTTGTTTTATAAAAGAAGCACTCTATATACATATTATGTCAACATGAGGTTTCGTCCGCATTACAAGTGTCAGTGGTGGAGGTTTGTAGGGATATACTATTAATTTCTAATCTTTACTACACAAATTCATTCAAGGTTTTTATACAACTCTTCTATATATATATAATATATATATGTCCAGATTGTACAGTTTTTCAATTAATTAGAAAGTTAGTAAAGTTCATGATGCAGCACTAATATTTAAATGCAGGTTGTTAATGTAATATACTCGTGTATGACTAATGGCCTCCCTTTTACCAAGATTGACAATTGTTTTTACTAACTTTCCAATTAATGAACATATACTATATATTATTATAATAGACGTAACAGTTATAATATGCGTAACACGTATAAGATATACCTATTGAACTTTTCGATTTCGATAGACTTCAAGGTATATTTTGATCTTTCCAATACCTCGTCCCAACAATTTTTAGCGGTAAAATTAGATATCAATTGATTATAATAAGTTATCTGTCCGTTTTCGAAGAAATTCTTTGCTCTCACTGCATTTGAATCAATATTTAGTTCTCTAGATATGTGATCGATAATTGATTCCGCGAAAAACATTCCTTGGGGTGCACCAAACCCTCTAAAAGCCGTATTTGATGGTAAATTTGTAGCACATATATATCCCGATATTCTAATATGCGGGACATAATACGTATTCGTTAAATGAGTAACGCATCTTTCAATTGTCTGTAAAATATAAACATAAATGTAATATATTATATAATATTACGATTTAATAAATAATTAAAATAATAATAATATTTTATATGTATATACTCAATACAAATTACTTAAAAAAATATATAAGTATACTCACTCCCGCAGACAGATCTCTAGAACTTCCACCGTTACCATACACAGCAATGTCCAAAGCCTGAATTTGTCCATGTTCGTTAAATCCTACACGATAGTGGCATAAAAATGGATTTCTTCCACCAGTGATCAACATGTCTTCGTGTCGATCCAGCATACATCTAACTGATTTTCCAGTTCTAGAAAAAAAATAAAATATATTTTCTAATATCAAACCTTCCATCCCTGCAGTCTTACTTTACAGCAGCTACTGCACATGGCGCCGCTATAGTAAATGCTTTAGTTTCTTTACCACCAAAGCCACCACCAAGACGTTTTGTTTTGCAAACTATACGATTTGCTGGTATGTCTAAGCAATGTGATATGCTTTCCTGATCAAACAAGATGTTTATAAAAAGTATTTACATTAATTTAAATTTTGATCTAAATATTATGTATTGAATTTAAACAAAAAAAATAAGAGATTTTTTAGCATATGACATCAATGTATGTATAAAGAATTCGGAAAGAGATTTATTGATTACCTAAGTCTAGTTTTTACAACTTATTACTAAGGCTTGAATTTCAATGCATTTGTACCTTTTTTTTGATTTATAATGTCTTACACGATAATATCCAAGCTACAAATGTGTTTCAATTTCAAATACTCCGTGTTCTAACCACAAAATTGTTGGGGCATTTTTTGCATTTTAACGAATTTTATACTTTTTAGGGTATTTTTGACGTTTTTAATGCCACTTTAAAAATTTTTTAGGACATTTTCGACTTAATTAATTCTGGTATTATTACTAAAAAAACTAACTTCATTGAAATACAAGTACTAGATAGCACTACGTATTATAAATTATTTACATTTTGAACTTAACATCAGGTAACCTGGTTTTAAGTTAGACTATACTGAAATTTATCTTTATGTCTCATCATCCAATTAGCTGATTTAATTGCATACAACTTAACAACTTTTATCGGAGTATTTTCTTATCGAGCAATAATATTATATCGGTGGTACGTTTTGGCATTTTTTGATAATTTTTGATATTTTTAGGACATTTTTTAAAATTTTTAGGTCATAAATGCATTTTTTAGTCATTTTATACCATTTTATGGGCTTAAACTAAGTATTGTTGATAATAAATACATAAAATATAGATTTTTAAACCACCTACTATACATTTTAATCTATTTTTATTATTGTAAGTTTTAAATTTCAGGATATAGGTATTAGGTAATTAAATTAAATTGTTGTTTATAAAAAATATTCAATTATAGTACCTATGCATGATTTTTTTCTATAACAATATTAATATTATGCTTTTAGCTATTATTTTTATAATTTGTATTTAATTATTATTTAAAATAGAAAACATTTTGAATTTATTTTAAAATTTAAACATATTATTTTTGTTCTGAATTGACAACAATTTTAAAACAAAAAAACATAAATAACATTATTATGTATAATGTTCGTATAATTTATACCTGTAAATCATTTGGCGCTTGTGTTGAACTTATTATTTCTATCTCATTATGTTCATTCATCGGTATTGCTATACAACATTGAGTTTCTAAATAAAAATGATCTTGCCCGCCAGTTCTTAAGGTACCGTTTAGACTATGGTTTGATTCTTTAAATCCTTGATCTATGCATCCTTTTTCAAAATAGGCGCACCGACCATCATAATACGATTCATTTTTAATAGCTTCCTATAAACATTTACAGTAACCAAAAATATCGTAAGCAATTTAAATTCATTCATTCTGTCGAACACCAGACATATTATTTTGTGTGTAAATTATTACTTATTACATTCTTATAAAAAGTCTATACATTTGTATCTATACTAGTTTATTTTTAAAATGACTTCTGATTAAGATTGTATTA
Organism: Schizaphis graminum; assembly: GCA_020882235.1. NCBI lineage: Eukaryota > Metazoa > Arthropoda > Insecta > Hemiptera > Aphididae > Schizaphis > Schizaphis graminum. Next base: position 56,894,431 of record CM037032.1, read on the forward strand.
ACTTGTTCGCTCATACTATATTGTAGTGGCTTTTCATGCTTATGATACAAATGTAAACAATCATAATTATATTTATTACACACATTAAAATTTTTAATTGATCAAATTAACCATAAGTATTTAAACTTTACATACCTCGATGGTAATTATCGGTTTTAGTTCTTCATATTGAACATGGATTAATTTAACTGCATCCTGTGCGGTGATTGGATCTACAGCGACTAATCCGCAAATTATTTGCCCAAAATTCACCACCTGAGAAATAGGTTTAATTTTTGTTCGAATTCTGAATTGTAATACTTTAAATTGTAAACAAGTATATAACAAATAACATTGCATTATAATACCTTTTCTCTAGCAAATACATAGTCATCTTTAATCGGCATTATGCCGACGATATTGCGGCTTCCTGGTAGATCTTTTTCGTCGACTATGGTCACCACGCCAGGTTGTGATAAAGCCTCGGTATAGTCTACACTTATAATTTTAGCATGGGCATGTATAGATGTTTTAACAGCTAAATAAAGTTCATCGGAATGACGAGGTATATCGTCGCAATATACTGCTTCGCCTGTGATAATTCATATTATATAATAGTTTATGTAAACAACTTAAAAATATTAAATTTTTTTTCATAAAAAAAAGTTTTTTATCATTTGATTTCCGGAACTAATATTATATTATTGTATTTTTCCGTATAATAGTTGTAAATATAATTTTATTGATAAAAAAATTAGGGGTACTAATAATAAATATTATTAACTAGTATATATTTATTTACAAACAATGTGATACCTGTAGTTTGCTGTATAGCTGATTTGTGAACTAATGGTTTACCAACAGCGTCATTTGGGCTTGAAGAATTTGAAGGTATATTATGGTATTGAGCGTATTTACAATTATGTGTAATAACATTGTTGCCATTAATTAATTGGTGTGAATCTATCATTGTCAAATTTAATTGATTGCACACGTAAAGGTAAAATTTAAAAAATAGGCTAAAAAATATAAAATCTCATTTAAACGTACACCATAACAAAAAATTATTGTAATAATTTAATCATTATAATCACCTCAGAACAAGACTTTTACGATAAGTCACCATTCCTCCGGGGGCATTTGATGTCAAAGGTAAGTCTTTAAGTAACTCTAAATACACATCATCTAACAAAGACTCAGACCATTCGCTGTTGATTATTAATGATTTAGTTTTTTGTGCAATAACTGCAGTAGCTGACATTCCACCAAAAACTAGCTCTGCATCTTTTACTATATTATTTGATATATTTATTTCTACATAAAATGCAGCATTTACCAAGGCTATGTCATCTTCTTTTCTTCTTGATTGTTTAATCGATTTAAAAAATGTATTCTAAAACAATTTTTTAAATTTTTAATGATTATACATTATACATGTAAGCACTTTAACGAATTAAACAATTACTCCAAACGTTTACTTTTTGTGTAAATGGAATAAACAAATCTATTACAACCTCATCTGGATTTAAAGCATTTCGTCGATAACCCGTAAAAAACGTATGGTCCATCTTCAAATATCTTATTCCATTTTCTAGGAATAAAATATAAATCGTGAGATTAATACATTTATTTATAGAATTCTTACATTTGCAATTATAAAATAAATTATTACGTTTACTCTGCACTTTAAGCTGACAACGAGCTGCTAAAAATATTGGATTTAAATCCGATATAGGACTTCCCGTTATAATATTCCCGGCTATGCACTATAAAAATGATAAATGAAATATAAAATTAGAATTTAATATCCATAATCCATACTGCTATACTTAATTACAAACAATAATTTTAGAACTGATGGGTGAACTTACAGCAACATTCCGAATTTGTTTACTTGCAAACCAAGGTATCATCTCTAATATAGATTTTATTATCTTAGTTTTATGATCTAACAATCAATAATTATTTGATTAAAGTTTGTCATATTAATAATGTTCATTAAATAGTTTAAACATCTTACCTGGTATAATATCAATTATTTTCTTTAGTTCATTTTCTAATTGGTTAATAGTTACCGCAGCTCCAACAATTAATCCTTTAACACACTTTTTAATGATATTTAACTCAGAAACCTTATTTGGCTGTATCATTACAGGATATTGACAATTTTTTAATTTTATTTCAACTCCTATTTATTTAAATGATATTAAAATATTAATTTTACAGTTATATGAATTTTATTTTTATGTACTTTACCAATTTCAGTATTCCCGACAACTATACGAGCATTAGGATATTTATATTTAAGTTTCAATAGTTCCAAAAGTGATGTTGGTCTATACCACGTAGTCTTTTTACCTCTAAATATCAAATATTCTTTATCGAACTCATTTGTAAGCTACGCAAATATACTAAATGTAGATACTTATACAGTAAATAAGTAAATATATTATTTTTGTTTCTCACCATAAGTTCAGGTGGAAAAATTGGTTCTTGAGAAGGATCATACGGTGAAAATTCGGATGAATTGCACATATCTTTATCGCCATTTTCAATTTTCTTAGTCTTCATACAACATTTATTTCCCATGGTACATCCATTAGAGATTTTACCACAAGTAGTTAATGTCATCAACCCCTCTAAAATAGGTCTATAACCTGTACATCTACACAAATTGCCTGAAATATAATAGTTAACAAGCAGTTTGAACGTTTAAGTTTAAAAAATGATTAAATCTACCTTGTAAAGCAATTTCTAAATCATTTTCATCAGGTGTTTTTTCTAATGATCTGAGCATGGCATAAACAGACATCACAATACCAGGTGTACAAAAACCGCATTGTGTTCCATGACTTTTCGCTATTCGTTCTTGAATAGGATGCAATCTTGTTTTTGTGTTACCAATGCCTTCAACAGTTATTATAGCACATCCGTGTAAGCTGACTACAGGGCATAAACAGGCATTGACAGACATATGTCTAAATTTTAGTTAATTAAAGAGTTTTTATCTTTACGAATGATGTACAATAAGTGTACACATTATACGTATTTATTTAAAATGCTTGTTCATATTTTAGACTTAAGTAGATCAAAGGATACAATGGAGACTTCTTAATGTGATCATATTTTGATACCATTACAGTACAAGCTCCGCATCCTCCTTCAGCACATCCCAATTTAGTTCCACATAAATTTACTGTAGTAATAAATTTAAGGAATTTTTAATTAGCATAATTTATTGATGTATGCATAATGGTGTCGCGTTTTCTTTTAGACTCTGAACGAAGTGATGAATGTATTAATTTTACAATGAGGTGTTTTTTTTATGAGTTATAATAAATTTTCGATAAAATGCTTTGATTTTGATATTCACCCGTAAAATAATTATTTCTCTTACAGTTTTTGATATTTTATTGTATTTCAAAAAATAAAAAATAAAAACAGATACTTAAAATGTTCACGAAATGTTAAAATCATCAATTTCGTTAAACATTTTTAAAAAAATTTTTAGCGATTTTTGTATTATTTTAGACTTTTTATTTTGTTTTTTTCTATAAATGTAGATCAAAAACTATTCACAGAGTCAAAATTATTGAATATTTAATACAAGATCCACAAAAGTTATTCTTATATCTGTTTAAAAATATTAAAAGTGTATAGGTACAATTTTTTATATACAACATTTTATGTTAGAATTTTGACCAAATTTGTCAATCGCAAAAAATTACAAATTATTTAGTAGTTAGAAATTCGTTAAAGTTTTTCTTTTTATATCTAAGTTTAGAAAATATAATAAAAGATAATTCATACGTCATAAGTATTTCATAATGAAAATATATAAACACAATTATTTTTTACAGACAAGTTCAAATTTGGACAAAATTTCTTATTTTAACAATAAAAGACGATTTTAATTATTTTTTTATAATTTAAAAATATTTTTTGTAATAACTTAAAACTTTTACGTATTTTTTAATATAGTTATGAAATTTATTACACACAATGATTTTTATTCATTTAAGATATTATGTTTTTTAGTTATATAGGTCGATAAAACGTGGTAAATATTATTATTATAAATTATAATATATCTTTTTTTATTTAATGCATAATAGGTAATTTAGAAAATTAAATTGTACTTGTAATAGTACCCATTATGCTGAAACATTTTAATAATAATAAACGAAAAAAAAGAAAATTAAAAGAATACCCAAAAATGTTATACATGATGAGGGAGGCCATCCAGTGATCATCAATTTTATTATAATAATTAAATACTAATAAAATAATAAATTACTTCAATAAGAAGCCTTAAGTATCAAAAAAAAAAATTATAAAACATACTTAGTAATATAAGCTCATATATTTCTCCCCTCAGAGTCAATTTTTGTATAATAATAATATATCATTGAATACAAATCTAACACACCCATATATTAGTGACACACTCGATACCATTTTCCAATATATTTTTTTAAATTAACACAATCATTTACAAAGGATACATTTATTTCTTAAATAATAAAGTAAAGTCCAATGTGGGTCAGCTTTATCTTCGACAACCTGTTTAATAAAGTTTTATAAGTTTTTATTTTACAAAGTATAGTTTAGGTTATGTAAATATATTTAAAATGGACTAATACGAATGACTAATGTGGTAAAAATTAATCAACCATTTGTAAAAAAGAAATATATAATAATTACAGGATTTCATATTTGTACACTGAAAAACAATGTACAAGACTCCCAAACAAACTATGAAAATCACAATACATAATATGAGCATTCTACTTCTACACTACAGTTAAAAGTATAAATCCAATACATGACTACCAATAAAGAACCCACAATATACTGCAGCACTGGTTACTAGCTGTAATGCTGCATATTATAAGAAATCCTAGTAGACCATCTAATGAATTCATTTTCAATAAGAACAATATTCATAATGGTGCCACAATATAAAATATAATCAAATTTTATTTTAAAATTAAGAATATTTTTATATATATATATATAAATATAATAGCTATTTTATGCGTTTTAGACAAATAAATTTTTTTGAATAAACCGTCTAATAAACACAAATAATATAAATACAAGTATAAAATAAGTAATACAAGTATCAAAAATAATTTTTATTTATTTATAAATAGTGATAGACGACAGGATGTTAATCCTAAATAATATGATAATTAATAGGATTCAATATTTTGTGATTATACTATAGCAGTAAATGTATTCTTTAGTAGATGCATGGAAATTCCAAATTCATATTTATTTGATTTTATTATTTTCATATTAATTACCATTTTTCTACGATTAAAAACATATTTGTTTTTCTTACCTTTTTACCGTTGACAAAAAATATTAAGGTGGAAGTAATGTTTTCCATTATTCAGCTTTTGTACAAAAATTCCATACAAATGTACAATTTCTTAAATTGGATAAATTAAATTAAAAAAACTGTTGTAATATTCAAAAATAATCTTAATCAATAATAATTCACTTGTACGATAATTTCATAAACACACATCATCTTACTGAGAGCTACAATTTATAGTGGTTTTTAAAAATATATATTCATATATCTAATAAGGCTTCAGAAACCATAATTTGTTGTGGGTATTTTTTAAACTAAAAGATATTATATTTTATAATATTGATTTCAAACCTGCGTTATTTTAACATTATACGTCAATGAAGTATATAATATCCTGTGCGCGTATAACATATTTTTAAGAACTTGCTTTCGTGCACATCAAAAGTAATAAAAGGGTTTATTATTATATTAATAGTAAGGTCAGCAGTATGTCAACGATGCATCGAATCAAAATAAAGAATTACTGTTACCAAACGTTTTAGAAAGTCTGGGATAGGATTTACTATGTATAGAATATAATATATGTTTTAATTTACCTATTGTGATTTATTTTATTATTTAATGTTTTAGTTATTATAGATATAATTCAATAATAATAAAACTACAATTTCTTTTTACTTGTGAAATTAAAATTTGACATAATTTGAAAAAATATTGACACATCATATGCGTGTTTCCACCTAAGACAGTGATTTGAAAACAAATCTTATAGAACCATTAGAAACTGTTTTTAAAAATTAATTAGACAGGTTATATGCTATAAAATATTATATTGTTTAAACTAGTTATATCAGTACAAAATCAATGTAATAAATAAATAAATAATAAATAAATAAATAAATAATACCTAAGTAAAAACAATTATAAAACTAATTTTAAGATGAATAAATTATTATTTGACATATTGCTTTAATAAATGTCTTAACAATATTAAATTGTTTCATTAAGAGATTCATTTTCATTCACCAACGAAACTATGGAAGAATTAGGTTTTGTAGTTTCTTCTTCATATTCATCGTCGCCCTCTAATAATAAGTCTTCAGACACCGTCGAAGGTGTAGTTGTTGTTGATTTAAGAAGCATTAAGCTAGGCTTGGGAGGTACTAACCCGACAATCTCAACCTATAAAAGTATAAAAGAATATATTATAAGGTTTAATATGGTAAAATAATTTAAAACGTATAACATTTTTAATTACTAAAATACGTAGGATTGAATTTAACTTTGCAATACATTTAAGAGAAATTATTTTATAATTTCCTCTTTGAAAAAAACATTAACTTTTATAATTTAATGATTAGTCGTCGTAAAAAGGAGTTCTTTTACAAACATAGTTTTAACTTTTATCATGAACTTCTCAAGGATGTATAATATTATTCACATATCCAATGTATTAAGTTTGAAATGAAAAAATGAAACGAAAAAATTTGCAATTCTTCTTTATACCGATAACGAATAATAAATTATGTATATTAATTAATTTACTATTTTTATTAGTGTACCTATTTATTAAAATACATTAAATTAAATAAACAACAATACAAATATTAATTATTAATACCTAGCATAATAGCATATTTACATTTATAAGTTGAAATAACATTGAAACTTTACTTAGTTTCCATTTTGAGATTTTTTATGTTTTGTTCTCCCCCTCTTAAAATAGATACCCATGTTTACATACATGATATATCTATTAATATATTATTTATATTTAATTTTACTTTATACCTAAGTTATAAAATCTTACTAAAAAAATTACCTTTTTTTTATCTACTTCACAATTTCGTCCAATGTATCCATCAGCACAAAGACATCTATAATTTCCATCTTCTTCTGGAAGACTTACACATGTAGCTCCATTTTGGCATGTCACATTGTTAGTTTCACAATATTTCAGTTCTAAAAAACATAAATAATAATTACTCTTAATCCTGATAATAAATAATAATAACTCTATAGTTAATTTAGTTGTTGTTTGTGTTAAACACAAGTACCTTGATCGCAGAGCATTCCACCCCAGCCGGGTTTACAATTACATTCCCACGGACGGTTACACGTGCCATGAACACAGCCTGGGTATGCGAAACATTGAGTACAGTTTTTACCCCACCAGCCTACTTTGCACCTATAATCATTAATGAATAAATGTTTTATTTTTTAGTGTATACACCAGCACTGGTAATTAATATTATTCATTAAATACATACCTGCATTCATTTGGTTTACGACAATATCCTCGATCTCGATGACAACCTTCAGAGCACACAGCTGTAAAAAATATATTTAATTTAGAAAAAAACTGTTTATATATTAAACACAATTTACTTACGTATCTGACACAAAATCCCTTGCCATCCCTTTTCACATTTACATTCTAATGGTTTAGAGCATGTCCCATGCATACATCCTGGCAATGGTTGACATTCTTTGCAAAGATCACCAGTCCAGCCTAAACGACACCTACATTATTTCAACAGACACGATTATACAAGAAAAACATATATAAATGCATCTTGAGTTTATTTAAATAAATTAAAAACTAACCTTTGTAATAGAATTTTCGAACAACATTTTATACATAACAGTTTGAAACTTGCAAGTTACATATTATTTTTAATATATAACTTCATATTATTATTTAAAATAGTTATGGTTATAGATATAACTTGAAAACGTTTATAATTTTTCAACTTGAATAATTTTTATAATTTAAAATATTAATTAAATATCAATTAGCATAAAAAGCACCTGTTTATGTATCATATATTTTTTTATTAATATATTTAAATTACTGAAAATTGTTTTTCATTTAACATTTTTTTTTTTTAATTTTATTGATTTTTACAAAAAAAAATATATATATATTTAAAATTAAAATATGTTTAAGTATTATAATTTAGATAAATAAGTTTTAATTTCTCTAAATTTTAATAAACGGTTTAGTTATAACATAAATAGGTGAAGATAATTATGCAAAGTCAATTAAGCTTACCTGCATTCTCCCGGCCAGTCACAATACCCCTTACTTGGATGACAGTCTTCGTGGCATACCGCTATTAGTACGTTACGCATAAATAAAACATGTAAATTATTTAGATAATTTTAATGCACCATCCACACGCTTCTTAACTTTCAATAAAAAATCATCATTACGTTCTGAACAGAATATGCCGTCCCAGCCTTCTAAGCACTTGCATTCGAAGCTATTGTTGCAGTAACCGTGTTGGCAGCCGGGCAGTGTTATACACTTGTTGCACATTTCACCGTAAAAACCTAAAATAATAATCTCAACGCGATTGGTCATTATACACTATTCCAGTGTAACACCTGGATTTCAGTTATCAGGTATTACTCACCTAACTTGCAACGGCATTCGGATGGCCGTTTGCAGTAACCTTGAATTGGGTCACAACCTTTTTTGCAAATTGGCACATCGCAAAGGTCACCTATCCACCCGGGTAGACATTTCATATCACCATTGTCATCGCAAACGTAATGACTCGATTCATTTTGTGTCGCTGGAGCCTCGCAAGCCTATATTGAGAAATTAGGTACATGCTATTTATAACAATACAACTCTGATGAAATATATCGAAACTGATTATTCCGAACGGACATATAGTTATAATTATAGTCATCAAAATTGTTAAAGTATAAAATGCTAAAAAATAATATACTTATTAATAACTAATTAATAAATATACATATATTTTATTTCAATTAAACTTTCTTATTCATTATTAATTATTATTATAAAATATATCGCTACTGAGTACAGACTATATCAATAATTATGAGTCATCTCATCCTACGCTGTATTATAATTATTTATTATTTAATATCGTTCGTTATAATAAATGACATAGATCAGGTAACAATAGGAAAATACAATGTAAATTATTTGTTTTATCGTCCTCAATTAGGTGTATTAACAAACGAAATTTAATCATAAATACAATTCTAAATCTATGAATGAATTATTTAATTCCTCTCTGAATACAATGATAGAGCTCATTAGTCACTCTAAATGATTGTTATAGTCTTATAGGTAGGTAGTCAATATATATTGAGTACCTATAATAAAAGATATATTTATCAATATTTTCAATTTCGTAATCAATTAAATATTTAAAAAGATATATAGAATAATATTTTTAAGAAACTGCAAATAAAATTCTTTAATTTATAAATATTTATTTATTAAGGCCAAACTATTTCATTAAGAGTTAAAAAATATTTTAAGTCGACGGTAAATAAATTATTCCTGTGCAAAGTAGATATAACTGTAATATAAACACTCGTAGGTGCCCTGCAATCATAAGTATATACACATGTAATAAATAAGTGTACTGTTAAATATTATTAATTTTCCACTCACTACTAGTTTCAATTATCAATTAATGTTTAAAAAGATTTGTCTATCAAGTTTCTACCAAACACAATATAAGCTATTCAGTTATTATTACTTATAACTTATAAGTAATTGAGACTAAAAATGTATAGAATTTTTTTAGTTTCTTTAAATGATATATAGAATATAAATATCGACATCCACGACCCACTATAATATAAGTAATATATTAATAACATAATTAATGACATAAATGTTTTACTATTAAATCTGTACATTTTTAATACATTTGTATAGCTATAGTATGTAGGCTATCAGTTTACCGTTGTACAAAACCTGAGCGTTTTAGAACATACATATGTACGAGTATAACTTGTATGATACACAAATCGACACTTCGGCTAACACATCCTTGTTTATATAGTGGGTCACTAGGCTAACAGATCTGATCACGGACTTAACTATATAAGTATATAGTCAACGTGACCGATGATAATCATAATTAGAAAGTCAGTGTGAACCCTTATTGTTTCATTTAAAACGTAATTGTTTATTGTTAAAATTAATTTTACAAAAATATTGAAATTATCACTTTGTCAATACTAATTACTAATATAATTAAATAAACAAGCAAATGAACTGTTAAAAAAAAAAATAATAACATTATTCAATACTCACTAGTCCACGATTTACATTTTTAATTTGGAGTAAAAACACAAACAATACAATTTGATATAATAATTTATTGAAATTATAAAAAAGTTAGCATTTTTATAATACTTCTTAAGTAATAATAATAATATTTTTTACCTGTTTTTTCCATTTTGGGATATTTTTGGATGCAGCTAAAATCCTTGGAACTCCAAAAGCACACAAAGTAAAAAATACGACTAGGGTACGTCTATCGGTCATGTTGACCAAACGACGTCGTATCAATGCTTTCACCAGAACTACACTGACTCATCCGAACATCCGAAGTAACCACTTCCCATTTCTTTTTGTAATTAGCATAAAAACATGAGCGTTAGATTCTTAGGTGTTCTCTGATATTGCCACAATAGCGGGGAGACAAAAAATTCTTCAATAATTAAAAAAAAAATTATTTATTATTACCAGAATAATTAATAAATTAAAACCTGTAAATATCTTATGTAGAACGTGTTATAAATCTTATGTATTATAAAATATTATAAATTGTATGTAGATATTTCTAATATTACAACAAAATACAACATATTATACTATAAAGTATAATTTATTCACACATACATAAATTAAATATATAAAAATCATTTTTTTTAATAAAATTAAATATTATGATCTTATTTATAAATATATATATATAAACTATTAATTATAATATATATTATATAGATTATAGGTACTTATAATATAATGTAAATTAAAAATCAAACTGATGTTCTATTAATGAACAGTTTCCCCACTTAAATATTCAATTCTTTATTACAATTATTACTTTTTCTCACAAATGTACTTATAATACTTTTAGATAGTAAAAAAGTATTAAAAATAAAAATCATATATTATTTGATTCTTTTAAAATTATTAGTATTCCAAAGTTTAGCATATTTAAATTAGATTGTAGTTTATAGTATAAAGTAAATTATCTTATATTTTTATTATATGTGTATTTATTTTAGACTAAAATATTTGTAGTATATATTTTTATTATCTGAACAATGCTACAGAGTTTTTCAAGTGGAATTTTTCAGGCTTTCAATAAAATCATAGGCGCAGCCAGGTGGTGTACAGGGTATGCGGTGGCACCTTCTAAACAAAAATAAAATTCTTTAAATATGATGCTTTTAGATTCTGAAAGTAGCAAGTCATTGGCCATTGTTTATAATATATTATACTATTTATACTGACTACAGGTAATACTGATAATTTGTAGTATTTTAATAATTTTATTTTGTAGCTAATGCTATGAAATGCAATACAAATCATAGTTCAATATTTTTATTATAGTTTATATTATACATAATAATCACTTTTTCACTGTGGAGGGGGGAGTTAAGATTTCCAGAAATATTTGCACCCTTGAATTAAATGGCTGGTTTCTCCTATGAATAAAATATACAAGTATTTTAGTATTTTATTTTCGAATTGTATAAAATCAATAGTAGTATTCCCGTATTAGCAATTGACTGCAATGTATAAAAACAATGTCCCATATAATCGAAAGTTGTAATTAATAAGCGTTGAACAACTACCGAAGTAATTTTAGATATTCCACAGTCCACACGATCACACCTAGTAACCTATAGTAGACAACAAGAAAAACCTAAAACTAGAAAGACTAATCATTTCTGTATTCTATATTATATTTATATAGATCACATTTAAAAAATAAATAATTGTTACAATTGTGATTATTGAATTTTAAAAAAAAATTATTTTAACAAAATACCTTTATTAGATAATATTTTATACAATAGCAAATCAATAAAAAAATGTTTAATCATTTCCACAACCTAGCCATAAACTAATTAAAACATTTCCAAGGATTATAGGTGAATTATTATATCAAATTATTAAATGTCATTCTTTTTTTTATGATGCGGAGTCACAACTACAGGGAAATGAACCACAATATTATTATTTTCACTTCACAATTAATAATGGTGTGTATTACATGGCAGTTTAATTTTTGTGAATCTCAATGTCGCATAAACTCGTGTCCAACAAAACGCGTCATTCGTTTTCCGAAGATTATACGCGATAGACAGTGATTTTGATTACTAATGCAGGTTTTTTAATACAATAACTAATGATCTTCTTTTAACCACCATACATAAGTTTGTGTTACTGACTATTCAGTTAATTAACAACACTCATTATTCTAGTATAACAACGTTGTTATAAAAATATTATTTTTAAATATTTTACAGAGTTAAACATTTTTAAGTTTTTTATTTTCTTATATTTTTCAGAATATTTTGGTACATATAAATCAAAATTCAAATTGTGATCATATGTAATGTGTATAATAATACATTATTTGATTGTGATTAACTGATAACAAAATAAAACCTTGGTAAAATAGTTGTGTATCATACAATTACACAAAAATTAAGACCGTTTTTAGTATTCATATTGATGTATCTATTGTTGCACATTATAAATAAATTGTAATTGTTTTAAATTATCAATACCTATAGATCTTATATTTGTTATAAATAATAATAATAATTTAATGGGGTAGTGGATAAAAAAAAAGGTTCACACTCTTAACGCCAAAATGCTTAGAACTATATATTTTGTCGACACTCAATTTATTAAATTTCCAATTCTTTTTCGCTCCTTGCTTTAGTATTTATAAGTTATATTGTTAGTATCAACTATATCATATTTTTAAATTCATAAATCTTAATATCAGGAAAGATATTAAAATGATTAAATATATTATGATTAAAGTATGAAGACTGGGAAACAATTGGTTAATTAGTAAAACCTAGAATTTCAGGCTTCTACCGATTGATCTTAGTATATTCTTAGGACCTGATCAAGCTTTTACAAACGAAATAGTATATCTTGGAATAAACAATCTATTATGGTAAAAATCCAAAATAGGTGTAAAAAATAATTGAAAGGTAAAATATAAATGAATGATCTATATTCTATACGTCTATACAATATATTCATACACGAGTATATTAACCTTATTTACTCATTTTAATAATAAATATATATTTATTAAAAAGTATATAAAATCATTTATTAATAACATGATATTATAAAGATTACAGATTTTCTTAAATTTTAGGACAAATCTCATGTAATGTATAAGCTAGACCTTATTATTAAAGTTTAGATTACAATAAGTCAATGAAACTAATAATTGAAAATATATATTAATAGGAATTAGGAAGTTTTATTTCTTGGATGAATTCGAGAATATAAACAAAATATTTTATATTCTATATATATTTTTTTACATATTATTTTAGCTTAAAATATAATATCTAAATAAATATAATTGATTTATCTTCATAATAATAAATTGTAAGTAAAAATAACCAATATTGGCAACACTAGACGAGCCGGCCGGTGAACAACGCCCCACTCTCCGAGGCCATTGACTTAAATTTCTATGTGACCGTAAAAGTGTAGTTTAGTATAAAGTTAACTCCTTTAATTTGTGCACTAATATACGCTGGTCGGTAACGTATACACAATACACATAATTGTACATTACACATTTTTTCTATATACATTTTATATACGGCGTTTGTGGCTTTGTGTTATATTTACACAATAACAAATAATAATAACTTAAACGCACGCAATACTTACGTAGAACGAATCATAATATTATAACATAGTTGGCCGAATTGGATTCAGGATTACTGAAGTAGTATGAAAGTATAAATATTTATACTTGAAATGTGACTTTAACTCAATATGACATACAATATAATATTTACCAAAGAGGTAATACAATAGCATTTGGTGTAGTATAAGTTATCTAGTTAAAATATACTTAGGCGTTAAATTAGTTAATTGGATTCTATTTTTTATCTATTTAGATTTGTGTTAACATATTAACATCATCTTGTTAACAATATAGAACGTTGTAGAATTATTAATTTATAATTTATTATGATTTACGAATATTTCATAATCCATAACTCTTCAATCAATCTAAAATAATTAATAAATAAGTATAATTTGGCAACATTAACTGAACACGTTTATTAAATCAAAATTATTTTTATCTTTACAGAATATATGTATCATTGAATAATTATAATGTACAAGAAATTGTAATAAAAAGGAATACATATGTCAAATAAATAACTATCAGTTAATTTTACTGACCTTTAACTTTCAAGAATTATATTGTTATAGGTAATAATTATATAATTTAAATACACATATGTTATAAACCTGTACTAAAACTTATATTACGATTTAGACATTCAGAACAATAATATTATCTTAATCTATAAAATAAAATTTAAATGTGTATGGACATAACCATAATTTGGGAAAATTTAAGCTCCGCTAAAATTTTGTAAATTACTCTAAAAACATTTTACTACCGTATCTAAGTAGCAATAAGTTAGACGTTAATAGTTAACAAAACATAAATTTAACTTAAAAACTTAAAAGTTATTACTTATGAGAAATAAAATATTAATTTAACTCATTTAAAACAAGTTAATCTACTTTCATTATTTATAGTGTAGGACGTAAGTGTTTATATTTATTTTACTTTAATTAATAATTTAAGATGAAAAAAAAATAATATAATTTTATTCAATAAAATAAAATATTTTTTATTAATTTTTTTTTTATCCTAATATAAATATAATAATATAATTTTCTTATATCAAATAGCGATTAAAAGTAATTTAATATTATTTCTACCTAATCTAATCGTATATTTGAACCTTTTGTTGTATACTTGTATATTATACCACACCACTGTTATTCGAACAAATATTTTAGTTTCCCACATAATACTAATAATAACTAGTAATAAAAATAACTGAATCAGACTATTTTCCATTCTCAGTCAATCTCATACCATTGTCGTTACTTGATCTTGAATTTGAAAACTGTTTTAATATTGATTTGTACAACACTAAACCAAATATTGACCACCTGAATAAATTGTATAATTATTTAAAAAACACTTATTTTGATAAACCAGCAATTTTCCCACCTAAAGTTTGGACAGAATCTTCTTCCGCATTCACAAAATCCACAAATGCTTGTGAATCATTCCATGCTTATTTTAACGCAAATTTTAACCATAGCCATCCAAATATTTTTATGTTTATAGAATAGATATATTAAAGATTATTTATACAGAAATTAACATACAATTACAAAGTATACATAAATCAAATAGTTGCTATAAATTATAATAATAAATTAAAAAGACAACAACAATTATTTAATAAACTAATCTAAAATTATAAAGTACAAAAAAATAATGCATTTCATTATATAAAAACAATTACACATTATTACTCAATCAACATGACAAAATCAATAATAACAATTTTAATAAAACTAATATGACGATGAATTTTTCTAAAAATAAAATATTATTTATTATGAATTAATATTACAAATATTTTTGAAGGATATACAACCACCTACACGTGGTGTCCTCTGAGTTACGCAAAATGGTTCTAATTTTTTTTTTATCGTGTGTTTTTAGAGGAATTAAAGGAACAAAATTATTTAAAGGAATTTACAATATGAGAATTTACCATTTAATTTTTTAAGGAAGTTTACATTTGCCCCCTTATTTCTTATAAAGAGTCAAGTTCTCAGTAAATACAAATGGTAAAATCATAGATAATACCAGATCATGTAAACTTTAAATCATACTTAATAATTCAATGTAAAGGGTTAGTCTTTTATCATCTTTAGAAATGACTTAATTACTTTTTCTACACGAATTATATAAATAAATATTAACGTAGGTACATAACTCAAACGTAAGAGTATATTGTCATCATTAAAAGGAGTTGGAAGACATATAAACCGTAACTATGAAGTTAAATATGTGGTAATCACTAATCATAAGTCATAATGACATCTCACGACCGTGAGATTTAATATATATTATTATTTTAAATTATTTGATTATATTTTATAAACTAACATTGTAATAAACAAAAAATTAAAACGGTTATGGAGTAAAAAAAGATACATAATACCATAATATAGTATATTATATCATATTTAATCATTCATTATTTTTGAAATTTGTAGATATAAAATACATTTAAAAAATCTATTTTTACTTAATATAGAACAAAACTTTAATTGGTTTATTAATCAATATTTTGTAAGATAATTTTCCCATAAAACCTATTCGAAAAAAAGGGGGATATTTTTGTAGTCTGTTGAATATAGTACCTGTAGGTTTAGAGAAGTATATACGGGGCTTGGTAAATTGAGTCCCAAATGACCCAAACTCGGTAAATTGAGTCCTAGGAAAAAACAGGTAGTAAGTAAGTTGAGTCCCGGAAAAAATTAGGTAGTAGGTAAGTTTAGTCCCGGGGAAAAACGAATTATATGCATTTTAAATTTAAAAATATGCTTGCAAACATGCACTAACGTCAGAATATTATGCAAAAATATGCACTACAATTTTTATTTATGAATTTTGGACATTTATTGACTGCATGTATAAGATTTTGAAATAATAATTATTAATTATATAATTATTTTTTTCCCCGACGATAAAATAACGATACACTCATAGCAATTAATTTGTAAATAAATGGAGTGTATAATAATATAATGTAATGTATAATAATAATGACATTTTTTTTTAATTTTTTTTTATTCATTTATAAGTATTTTTAATATTTTTAATCAATATCAATGAAGTTTTTACTGGGTGCATAATATATATATAATAATAATGATAAATTTTAATGATAACATTTTTAAATTAATTTGTTAATAAATTGAGTGTAAATTATTTTGATTATTGTTTTATTAACACTATTATTATTTTTATTTTATGTGTTATGTGTCTTATGTGTATATTGCAAGACTAATATTTTTTTACAGCAATACGAGCGGTATCAATTTTTTATAGGACTTAACACTATCTTTTGAAGAAGATTACACTACAATTGTAGGAGTTTACAAATAAATAGCTTAACATAAGTCAAAATATTTAGTTACTTCCAATTTTTTTCCGGGACTCAATTTACCTACTACCTGTTTTTTCCCTGGACTCAATTTACCGCTTTCAAAATGTACCTATAAACTTATCTCGGACTCAATTTACCTACCCCCGTATATACCTCATTATTCTCATTATTATAAGTACCTATTACTATAAATTGTAATAATGATTAATGCTACGTATATGGTCAAAGGGATGTGTTAAATTTAATTTCAATACATAGAAATAAGCAATAACAATACGAAAAACAATTATAAGCGGGGATGGTATTATATGAATCTCGATATATAATGAATAATGATATTTTATATTTTATTTATGATAGGTATTATTAATTAATAATTTAGATCTTATTTTTGTTAAAAACATTGTATATGAATTATGATTATAAGTCGATACAAAATAATGATGAAAAAATTAAAAAAACTATACTATAAAGTATAAGGTATAAATAGCTTCGATGATTTATAAAAAATAATAATAATAAACAAAATAGATAATAATTTCAAGTAATGACTTAAAACTGTTTGATATTTCGTGTATATTAATGTTTATAATGTTTTTGTATACCTACAACGTAATTCGAATATTATGTATAAAAAAAATAACGAATACTTATATATTATATTATTGATATGTTTGAACCACTGTAAGGAAAACATATGATGAACTTTGAATTACATTTTGAAGTGTTTTAGCTATAATATTTAAAGGTTAATAAATTGTAAAATGTCTAATGTTTATAAATATCACAAAAGTAGGAAAAATACTTCCAGTCCCAACGATTAATCATTTTTGAATTACAACTAAAAATAAAAATGATTGATGTTGCATAATGCGTAAATATTCCAGTTTTTCCACATTTTTTTTTTTAGTTCTTTCCAATTATTTTGAAAAGTAAAAATAATTTTTAATTTATTTAATGTTCAAATTAGATCTAATTTTTCTAGTAGAAATACTATTCTCAATAATGAAAATTGAAACTTTTTTTTGTTTACACAATAAAAAACACACATCATTAAGTTTAGTTTCTGAAGATTTATAGGCTCAAAAAATACAAGAATATACTTCTTGATAATATGCATAAAAAACCAAATTATATTAAATGATTTTTTTTTTATTAATTTTTTATATATTTAGTGCTTTTGTTTTAATTATCTTACTTCCATATCTAAATTATTCAATCATTTAAATATATATATATATATATATATATAAATATTATACTATACAAGCCAATATAATACATACATATTACATAGTATAATATACACACACACCTAGATTGTAATTGATGCCAAGAATTGTAGAGCTGTATGTCGTATAGAAAGTACACAATGTTAGAATTTTATTTTTAAATCGCATTTTTTTAGAATATTTAAAAAAAAATCAATATAAAAATACATAACGTGTAAAATGTACAATAATAAGCAAACTCTTTAAAATAAATGTTAAATTTCTTTTAATTCTAAATCAATTTTTTTATTTGACTCTGCTTTAGGGCTAATTTAATTATCTAAAATAAACATTCAAATTATAGAAATCCCTAAATCTATTCACATAATTTTGAAGAACCATAACCTACATTTATTGTTCCGTTCTGAAACAAAAACGTAAAGTTTACTTTTAAGTTTTGAGCGAATTAAAAAATAATATATTGATTTATTATTATACATATGTATATAAATGTCTGATACATTACTTTTCATAGGAAATAGAAATCTTATAAGTTAGCATAAACTTTCAAAATTGTTTTTTTGTCCTTTGGAAAATACTGAAATACATCATACATATTATATAGGTACACGCTAAAAATGTCAAAAATCATAAAAAGTATTTTTATAGATAGTTTATTAGTTTAACTGCTTAACAGCAAATTATTTTATAATAATTATTATTTTTTTTTCATAACAGCTTTGGTTAGGTATTAAGACTTGACATTTTGATTTAAGGCCACTCGCATATTTATTATAATATTCCTACTTTATTATAGATTGGATGTTTTTAATAAAGAATTTATAATCGCTAATTATTTTTCGTTTTAAAGAATATCTATAATATTGTTAAACAATCTTATAAACATGATTATAAATTCCACTCCGATTCATTTTTTAGATTTTTAGAACTAGATTTAGAATTGTGAACATTTCCCCTCCTCTTATAGTTATAATTAATAATTTATTAATAATTGTACTGTAGTGATGGCATCGGCATGCAAAGGTCGATCCTGCCATTTCACCTTAAATCCTTGAGTGCTTAGAGCTTAGGACCAACAATAATTTGTCTGCCTTGCCATGTTAATGCATATAGTTGAAAATTATAAAATATAAATATAAAAGTATCTTAAAATTATTTGAATTATTTATAAAATGTAATAATATAAATAATAAAACAGTGGAGTTTCTGATTAATTAACCTTTTGAAAAAACTATGAAGGTAATTATAATTTATAACTTATATGTTATATTATAGGTACTACGTTTTTATTTTTGAATTGTGTATGAATATTAAATACAATAATATTCATTCTTTAACACGATTTTGGAATTTCTATTCATTACTTGACCCGACTCAAGACTAGCTTTAGGATTAAAATAATTGTGTATTTTATAATAAAAATTTGTAATTACCTACAATATAAGTGTCTTTAAAATACCTATTTTTTTTTTTTTTTTAATAATACCATTCATTATAATTTATTCAACATTAATGAAGAAATGCCCATCTCTCGGTAAAAACAGAGAAAATAATGTAGATTATCTATAAATTAGTAAATTACACAACATAAATCATATAATAACTGATATGAACGACAGTATAAAATACTATATCTGATACTAAAAAAAAAAAATTGATGTACTTTACGAAACAAAAAAAAAGTTCTATAGGGTTTTTTCAAAGTATTACTGTGCTCCCTATACTTATAGTCTTGTATTTGTCTGACCATTTACTAAGTATATCACTACTTTATATCTAATAAATTTTTCGTTAGTCTCTATAAAACATAAATTGTTTATAATGCTATCTATGAAAAATTATAATTTTTGACACCAATTTTATAGTACTTCATGCATACGTATACGCTTATTACTATCTTATGTTTGTTTAATATTCATTTTATGTCATTAATTCATTATATATATATATATAATATACATAAAAATTAAAATAAATATCTATTTTTTATTTTAAACATGACTCATGAGGCCCAGGGGCCAGAGCCCACGAGTGTACCCCCGAATTCCGATAATGGACCTAACTACCTGTCCTGTCTACACTACCACAACATCCACAACAGCCGATTATTATTTTGTATTAATTACTATTTCATTGTATTTACTTTTTAGTGAATAATAATACATTATACAATACTAGTGTTTTTTCATTACTCGTGGATTTATATCTGTTAAGTGTAGCGATAGTTTTGTTGTTAAAAATTGTTATAGCTCCAGATTAACCCTCTTAGGTGTAAAGTTCTGGCGTCGCGTTTGTCGGGCTGTACTTTTGTATGATTGATAGCGTGCAATGAAAACAATTTTACAAATAATATGTAAAAGATATATTGTTGTAGATGTAAATTGACAGTTAAAATGAATAATTGTAACTAATAATGAAATATTAATATTAGATTATATAACGTGAATACGTGATACAAATGAATTAGTGAAGTGCACCTATATTATATACATTTCCTTTTTTTTACGAGGCGACACGGTCTTATCGGGCACGACCCGGGTGTCGGGTTGGCGACACTGACGTGTCGACGGTTCGTGACGACAATCGCGAGTCTGCGCGTAAGCCCCGCCGCGGCTGCCCGACGCCCTCCATTAGTTGAGTTTGTCGGCCGGCTGCGGACGCTACGAAAAGGTTTTTGTGTGCTGTGTTGTGTTGTTTTTATTATTTTTTTTTACACCAGTGATGATGCTCTGATAATAATAAAATAGGCGAACGGCAACGCCCGGATATTGTAATATATTATTATTGGACTATAGGATATTGTTTGTGCGATCTCCAGAAGTATACTTTTATACAAATTATACACCGCCCCAAACACGGAATAACATTTGATCGTCCGCGGTTCGGCACCAGGTAAGCGATCGTTTATTGTTATGCATCTAAGTTTTCGTTGCAACCGTTTTATGCCGGTCGTTAACACTAAGTCGTCAAGTGTTATTTGGTGTGAAATATTCGTGCATACGCTTTTGCAAAACGACAATTATAATTATTAGTGAACTCGCCGTCTCGTCGTTAGCCTTGACCAACATAACGATGTACTATTTAATTTTAACGTTTAATAATATAATCAGTTCGTCAGTTCGACGACAGCAAAACAGTAGTTTATGTAGTATTTACCATTCTTAGTCGCATTGATTCGACACAGTCGAATTTGCACATTAAAACTCGTTTCCGCCCGTCATACAAGGGATGACTTCGAAGGGGGAATGGCAACATTTCCGTTTGCTAAAGCTCGGAGAAGAGGGTAGCACCATGCCACCATGGATCGGTTGTTTTTATATTATCTCTATTTTTTTATGTTTAAAATAACTTTTGCTTACTTTTATTGTTTCTAGTACAATTATCGAATCACTCTTCGAAACGATGAATTGTTTGTATCTATGTTGAAAGTGGTTTGTGACGTTATTGTACACTGTACACATTAAGCCATTGTCATTCCGACTTAAAGTCGTTCATTGTTATCGCGAAACCGAAGACAATATTATGATAAAGATTACGTCTTTTCGGAGAATACAAGGGCAACTGAAATATGAATATATTTTTCAGTAGAAACTTTTCACTAGTAAAAGTAATAATTTTTATTAGGACCCACACTACCTTACGGTAATAGATCGAACTAGACTCGTGTACCGATAGTATTTTAGGATTTTGTTACACAATACGCGTTTGATGGTTTCGCGAAAGTCGTCCCCTTTGATGGGCGTCAATCGTCTTCGGGCCGGTTCTCCGTGTTCAATTTAAATCGTCCCACAGTGTTCTCCGATGTCTGCTCATGTATTCCGTCCATGAATGAATTCCGTTTGTTTAACATTTATTAAGTAGGTAATAAAACAGGCGTTTCCGCTTGAAATTGTATGTGTTACCGATTATTGTTAATTGTACGCTTTCAAGTTTTGCAAGGTTAAACGCCAGTAGGTTTTATTTTCATTAGGAGCTTTTTTTAAATGTATGTTTATCATGTACAATTAAAAAATATTATGTAAATAAATGCTAATGAATGTGAAAACTAAATAGATAAAGAATATTTCATTTAATTATAAATCGTTCTCATTCATAAAATCTTTAAAAACCCATTCATTTTATTTGCTATCAGATAATCATTAAATATTTAATGGATTACAGTGTTTACATTCAATTGATTTGAACTCAAAAATATGTAGGTACCTAAACCTAACAGATAATTAATTTCCACTAGATACCTATAACAACATACCAAATATTTTTCGAATTAATGATAGTACAAATACCTAATTAATATACCTAAATGTTTAAATGAAAGACGTAAGTACGTATTATACGAGGTATTATATAAGCGGAAATCACTACTTTCTGCCAAATTACGAAAAATAAGTAATGCCAAATCATTTGCAATCAATTATTGTGTAATTATTTTTGATTTATACTTATACCTTGGTAACATTTGAAAAAGCAATATTCATAAATTCATAATCGACTAAACAAATTTTTTTTAAATGTAAAAAAACAAAAATAAATAATAATAGGTAAATCAAAATTCTTGATATTTAAAATTTTTTAAAGTCTTGAAGGTATTAAATATTATATTATATTTAATACTTTCGATATTAATATAAAGACAACGATAAAACAACTTATATATAATAAATAATTAGTAATCAGTCAGAAATGCATCAGTTGCGTAAACCCAAATTTATCCTATTGTAATAATTTTAAAATTGGGTGTGTCTTAGTCTACGTAACATGGATTCAACTTAATTTTAACATTGTAAAAATACTTAGTGTATTGAGCTATTGACACAATTAAATTAATAAATATATATAAAAAAAAACTTAATTTTATTAATTATGATAAGTAAAAATACTCTTCGATTCAAATTGCGGCAATAAGTATAAACACCTAAAAAAAAAAATGTAAAATAATAAATTTTAACATATTAAATCTGCTTAGTTGTCTTTTCTTCACGTTAAAAATATTGTTATAACCATTTGGGAAATTATTATTCGAGATCATGACATCATACTTACTGGTGGGTCATCGGTTAATGTAGTCTTGACGAGATTCCGCCTCCGCTAACTGAATACTTCCTTGATACTATTACACTACGCCAAAAACATAAACCTACCTACGTATTCAAGTATTTATATGGTATTTTACTATTCCCCATACAGTAATTTTATACCATTGATTTTAGAATGCGCCTTACTTAACAATAATAATTTATTATTAATTGAATTTAAAAACAACATAGAATATTAAGCTTTGACATTTTTTCTGAGCTTAATTACATTTGGCATATTTATACGGTATAGTGGTGTTGACAAACCACATTCTGGCCATATGCCAAAGTTTCGGGAATTTTCTGAAATTTTAATATAAAAAATGAAAAATTATATCAGTAGTTTTGGTCATAAAATAGATAAAATAAAAAAAGAACAGACAGGTATAATAGCCTTTCAAATATTTATACTTAAAGTAATATCATTAATTAATTCTTTTTTTGTAAATAAACGATAACGATAAGGTACATGTCTCGAGTATATGTCACAGAATATAATATTATTCTGTGTATATGTCGCTATTAATGCGTTAAGCCCACTCGACTTTTCTATCCATTTAATATTTTAAGGGATTTTATGAATCTCTGGCGACTAATTGTAGCCATCACTATCATCTGATAATCCGACGACACAAATACATATTATACACTATTCAAATTTAAAAATACATAAGCCATCTATTTGTTTTATTATGCAAATCAATAATGCTAATTTAAATTTATATTTCACCAAACACCGTTATCTTATTTGTTTATCGATAAGTATTTAAATTTTAAATATTTAAAATAATTAAGAACAATCCCTAATTAGTTTTGATTTGAGCGTGTTCTAGATATTGAAATACAAAAATACTACTAGTTAATAAATGTAAGTGTTTGTCTAATGATTTAATTCCCTTATTAGTTATTAATTATTACTTATATTAGTAAATAAGTTAATTAGAACGTTTTTAAATTTTAAACTAAAATGGAGATTTTATTTTGTGTTAATATTCAATCTGATATTATTATTACTTTTTTATATTTTATTACGTTAAAATTACAAACACCATTCTAAATAGTGATCAGTTGATAATTTTAATTTATTTTTTTTATTATTATTAAATGTAATAAATGTTAAAAATTGTAATTCAATGATTTAAATTGTTACCTTTAACTAATGTATTTATATTTTTATACCATATTTTGATATAAAAATTATAATCAATTATTTTGTTGGTACCTACTGTCAACATTTTTACTAACTATCACTCGATTGTAAACATACAATAGTTTTAATCAATAAACAAAATATTTTTCGTATTTTGCTATTTTTACAACAAACGTTTACCAAATCACGTTTAACATTGAATATTGAAATTTAATTTAATTAAAGTACTTATTTTTTAAATACCAAGTGCATTATATATTTTGTTTAACGTACACAACAATGCCTCACCATAATCGTAACAGGCGCCACTTGGGCTATAAAACCACCCGATATCAATCAATGCGACTACGGAATAACGCTAGGGGTGAAGGTCTGCAGTATCTCGAACCACTACAGCCTGCAGTTGTCGCGTTATTGTAGCCTAAGTGTGCGTCTGTGTGAATTAACCCTATTCGACCAGCTGATTCTGACTGAAAGATCGAATTCTGTCTGTTGTTTAATATTTCATTATTATTTATATAAACTAACACATGATTAATACTTACTTAATTCTGTTTAAAATTAAATACCGGTATACCTATAATATTAGTTAAATATATACAATATAATATATCTACCATAAGTAAATAAAAACCTTAGAATATTTTAAATTATGTTATTTAAATTAAATTGAGAATATATCTAATTAATTAATGTTATTATATGATACACAATATTGTTAGATTCTTTAATAATTATAGTAATTATAGTAATAATTATTAGTACTTACTTACGTTTATACTTATATTTATAAGTTAAGAAAATAAGTGTATCAATAACTAAATATACTAAATACTTATAAAAAACTTTGTAATATAATACTTATCTAATTTTTTTTTAACTAATGATTCTTGTATTTTATAACGATCATCATCTTGACTAATTTTATTTAAAAAAAATTTTTTTTTTCTGAATATCACCAACCATTCCGATAAGCATATAGGTTTATCATCTTTGTTGGAATAAATGTTTAGAGTGTTTAGACATTACAATAATTGGCTTATTGTTCAGTTTTATTTTTGACGTATGTGTAGTATCTTACCTTACCTAGGTACTAAATGTGTTAGAATTGTTGGAAAATGAAAACTGTTAATTAAATTTATAAAATATTCGATTTGAATAAAAATAACCAGTGGATGTACCTTTTATTATGAATTAAAAATTAAATTATTATCTAATTATTTATTATAAATATTCAGTACTAATTACAACTGGTATTTACAAATAATAGGTAGCTTATGAAATTATTTTTTGTATAAGTATTTACTATTTAGAATAAAAACAGGGATAAAAACCAAATTAAACTCGTAATTATAATTAATACGTTTTTGGACTCGATCGATTAAAATTCAATCATTAGAATAGATATTATATTATTATATATTTTTAATTTATTATATAGTATCCCCTAGAATATCTAAAGTACTGTTTATTGTCGTGTATGTATTATTTAAGTATAAATGTATAGTATAGGTTCATCAAAACATTCAAAACGCTCAAAACTACAACACAATCATACTACATTAATACAATTATACCATCTATATCTATATTACCTTATTATTTGTCGTAAATTTTGAATAAAATATACCTACCAAGGAGGTAGTTATTTTATTAAATTCCCTCAGTAGTTATAATAATCTTATAATCTTATGTTTGAATTTTTAATTATGTTTGTTTAACCTATCTTAAGATTTACTCTTTATTTATTATTATTTCGTCGCAGAGTATAGTACTAAAGCTAATTTCAACACACTTTTTGTGTTCTCTCTGGCTCAACGCAACAGTTCGTTCTGTTGAATGCTAAACTCAAATTTTGGTATATTGCGCAAATAGTTCTAAACACCAATTGTATATAACTCCACGGTCCAGTTATAAATAAAATACGCCCATAACTTTACTATGTCAAAACTTGACTGCATACAAGTGTTGTCTTGTCTTCAAACATCAAGGATTTTCAATTCTATATTGTTAGATTTTATATTAGAGTTAATTGTCTAATTAATAATTATAAAATCTTAAAATAGGAATAACATTTATATTCTTGTAGATTTTAATTTTAAAGTGATTTATAAGTACATTTGTAAAATATTTACATTTTTATTATTTGGCTTATACCTCAATTAAATTTTTTCTGCACGAATGAGTGCATCAAGTAATCTCTTTATAAATGATACGTTCGTAGTCGACATTTTAAAAATTATATCGTCAAAGTATATTCATATCATCAGTTATTACTTATTTGGCTATTTGTACCACTAATATAAAGTTGCTGCAGGAGTCGCAATAAATCACTAAGAAAATGATTAAAATGTCTATTGAGTATTTATCAAATATATAGTTAAATTAATAATGATTTTAGATTCAAATTTTCTGGATGTATGATGTTATTGTTAATTTGATTATTATAAGTTATAACTAAGGCAAGTAGCAACACTAGCAACTACTGTAATTATTATTTCTGGAATATAATTTACTCAATTGCATTTGATACATTTAAATATATTGGTTACTTATGTATAATTCAGTTTATAAATAAATCTTAACAATTACAATTAGTTAAATCATTATGAAAAGTTCATAGTTTAACAATTATTATTTATTAGCTCTAAGTTCAACATTAAATTACTAATAAAATAATTACCTTACAAGGAATAAATTAATAAAGTAATAACGCTTTAAAAAATATATGATATACTCCATAGTTTCAAATTATTATTGTTATTTATTACTTTTGTTTTATTAAAAAAAAAAAGTAAGAATATTAGATTTGCGTTTTTGTATTATGATTTATTGACTTTTACTTATCTATTTTTACATAGGTACATATTTTATCCAATAATTTTTAAGCATATATTATATCATTGTTATATGTATGTTTACACTTTACAAATTGTAACAAAGTTAACCTTTAACGATTACAATTATTTTAAAAATTTCGGAATTTTTATCTTTATTTCATTTACATGAGAGGTCAAACTAGATTATACTTCATCATTATTTATATTTCTTCCATAAATAATTCAGTTAAAACACCAAAACTAAAATATTTATAATATATTTTTATTTATTATAGGTATATTATTATTCCAAAAATGGTTTTTATATACCTGTATAATAATTTTAAATGTTTTTTAAACGTATTTTGTTAATAAAGTTAGTACCTACCTAGGTACTTAAATAGTTTATGAATTTAGTTTGTGTAATTTATATTTTATTTATGCAATTTATATATAATAACAGTAGTATAATTAAAAATATATTAATATTTCCGTTAACTGATTAAATTGCTAAGAGTTCAAGTTGCGTGCCTGTTGTCACAAATAGTTGTTATATCATCGAGATAGTTTTTAATTTTACTCTTACTTATTTTATTCGACATAAGTCAATAATAAGTGTTACCTATTTTAATTATTCTTTCGTGATAGTTTTTGACCTGAAAATCCTAAATAGTATTTCATCTTGTTCGACGTTCTGATGTATTTAGGTGGTCTGGTTAGACGCAAATTATTTTTATTGATTACGTCATACCTATACACTTAAAAAAAATTTGATGTATCCGCTTTCATGTAAATGGAATTATTGCAATATTTTTTTCTCATTTTGAAAAGTATAGAAACGTACGTCCGAAACATAGACTATAGACATACCTAAAATATTGTAGATAATTGACGTATGTGTTATAACTCATAAGAATATAGCTAGATTTGTTTATAATGATTATATTACTATACTATATAAATAAAATATCATTCAAACAATTTATAACAGTTACAAAATTAACACTCTTTAACTAGGTTCGAGGAATCAATGGTTCATTATAAATTATTTATACTAGGAAATTTAACATAACATAAATATGATAGGTGCGTTTTATTAATGATTACTAACTACAATAATAATAATGATAAAATTAAAACGAAATTGTTTTTATTATTTTTTTTAATGGATCATTGCATATGTTAGATTAACAATAATAATTATAGTATCACTTTTTGTTTCTTTGACCTTTACAAGTTTCAGTATTTTGTAGATACCGCTCCAACAGTAATATTTTAAACGTACATAATCAGCGGAGATGATAATTTAAATATTTTATTTAAATAAAAATGTAGGTACAATTTGTCAATTAAACATTTATCCATTGATACATTACCGTTTACGATGGATTTCGCAAAACTGCTTTTAGTATAGTAGTCTTCGGTTATAACTCAGCGCAACCGGTTTTGATTTTACTTCTTTACCAGGTTCTTGTCTTCTCAATACGAAGCCTTTCAACGAATAATATATTCCTTTAGCGATAATTGTTTTACTAATTCTAGTAACTAGTATTAAACCTAATGCAATACCATATCATACAATTTTAAGCGATGAAATTAATTTTTATCATTAACATTGACACCATAACATTTAGAGGTATAGTGTAATGCGAGGTGTAATGTGTTTGCTACGTATTATGCATTATATATTTCTTTTAATTATTTATTATTAGTTATTACATTTCGTACCGATGCTTCAGTGTATATACATATTATATATGTTACGGGCAATGTGGAATACCGGGCAATGCATACATTGCCCGGGCAGGACCACATGACCGGGCAATGTAAATCACGAATTTTTTTTAATCAATTAATATTATTATAAATTATTATTATTACCTATTTATAGTATTGATTTTTTTAAAAACAATGATTATAAATTTTATTCATGTATTACATGAATTCATTTATTCATACATACATTGCCCGGTATTCCACATTGCCCGTAACATATATATATATATATATCCTTCTTAAAAATAGGAAGAATCGTAGAAATGTTTGGCAAAAATTAGTTAAAATTATAATCTCTGTGATAAATGTAGACGTGTAGTCCGGTAGTTGGTCTTATAACTGAGTTGACCGGAGTTGTCGCTTTGCCAAACATGGTAGAAGTAGAACCTAATGTTATTCTCGGTGCATTCCTCCCCCGTATAAAGGTGCTTTAAGTTTTTTCTATTCGTCGGGGACCAGCGTTGTCGGATTTTTCGTGTGAATAGGGAAATATTCTTATTGTAATAAACTCCGTGCCTCCGCACATTAGAAACGTCGGTGCTCATTTTTAGGATATTATATACAAACCGTTACCGCCACCGTATATTATGTATAATGTATACGTACCGCCACAGAGTTGGGCCGCCATTAACCGCTTGCACGGAATTCTGAGCGTGTATAAAATCGATAAGTAACGCCGCCGTCTCTCCGAGGCCAGTGGTTTCCAAAACGGAAACGAAAAACCGCCGCTTTTGTTCGGTTCGCGTCGTTGACGTTAAAAAACGAAACCAAAAAAAAAATGTGTCACGGTGGTTGAACTTGGAGGCCGATTTGGTGTATTGTGTATATATTATGGTTTGCGCTATAGAAAATAGTGTTGGCAGATATACAATGATACAAATTATAATTATTATTATCATTAGGTACTCATGTTATAAGTTTATAATGATGATATTATTTTAACAATATTCGATGACCCGCGTGTACATAACGCATTTTTTAGTGAAAGAGTGAGAGGAGGGTCACTTCTGCTGGTCACTGTGGTAAGAACGTGTTTATGTATACAGTGTGTTTTAGTTGAACGAACTGTGTTTGCGTTGCGTTTTTTTTACGCGCGACACATTGTTCTGCTGACGGGTACCGTTACGAACGCTGTATACGCGTGGTTCGCGATGGTCGGGCGGTAAAAGGATCACGACGGCAACGGTGATGACGACAACACAGTAATTAGACGCACGTAATTTTGTTTGTTTAGAGAGGAAAGAGGGCTCTTATTCAATATCATATGTTGTATATTGTGTCCATTACAACCAATTTTTCACCAATGAAAACTCTATTTTTTTTAGTAGAACCCTGTAGGAGAAAATTAAAAACAAAGCCTACTGTTCGTCACTAACTACAATTATTTCACTTTCTGTAATGAGTAAGCATTAGATAAATGTAGACGGTCAACACATCATTTTTTTATTCATTTATAGTTTATACATCATACTTATTACAAGAACATTATATCTCGAGATTATTTGGAACTAGGAAGTTTGGTTTTTTTTAATAATCGTGACATTATCAACGCATGCATTCTGAAACACAAATTATTTTGTTTTCATTATTATTTTTATTACTCGCTCAGGAATTTATTACTACATGCGGCAATTAACCTGAGGACCGAATTTTCCCCTTTACTCTGCAGTCTGTGCAATAAAACCATAATTTAACTGTGCTTTTTTGCAGCTCTCGCATTATCGTAATTTATGAGTGTCTAATATTTGGCAATGTGAAAAGAATATAATATAGACATTATCTCTGTAATGCATTTTGATTAAACTTTCAGTTTCTATTTTTGATATTGGTTTTTTATTTAAAAACTTAAAGTATTTTTTTTTTAAGGTGGAATTCGTCAGTTATATACCTATACTTATATATAAATACCAACAATCTAATATATATATTTTATGCATTAAATGGATTGTTTTATGGCTACGCGTTAGTTGGGTGTGGCACCCAAATGAAGAACAACGTTTTCCTTGACAAGCCACCATCGGGTCTTGCCCTGGATAAATAAATTGTAAATTTACGCGTGGTGTCTGACCCGTTGCTGAACACATACGTATATTGCCGAAGTGCCGAATTATTATTCTCTCTTGATGCGTAAGCGCCAATATTATAGAATGCAGCACAACCGTGTGATGTGCATCTTATATGAAATAGCTTGTTCAATATTATCATAATTCCGTAACAAAAGTGTTGGTAAACGATATTTATATTAGAAACATATTTTATATTTTATTTTTTAACTATTGTTTGCGTATCATTATTATTGTGTTATTTATATTTTATTTCCATTTTACTATGGTTTCGATATAGTTAACTTATTCACCAGAGTTAGACTTCGTGCGTTTCCGATTAAACACAACGGTTTACACAATTTTATTTTGTATACAGGTATACTGTACTGTATATTGTATAATATGTATATATATTATATTTATCAATGTCAAATCGTACATTGTTATTGAACATATTATAAAATTGTATACATTCTGACCGTAATAGTACTATAACGATAATCGTATTGACAACGTGGTTTAATGATAGTTATAATGTAAGTTCTAAAACATCAACGGGACTACGGGAGTGCATAATTAACGATAAACAATACGCCAGATGTACCAAGTACACAATATTTTACAACTCGCTCAATCAATTTACACACAACTATAGTTTCTAAATAATGATGTATATTATATAATCATTATATTTGTATATATTCGTTCTAAATATCTATGCAAAATGGATTTACGTGCATGTGCATTGTGCGGGCAACGAATCTTTTGTTGCATGATAAAATAAAGACTCCTAACTATAATTTATATCATATTTTAATAATGTACAATTATTGAATCATAATTTAGATAATTTATTTGCCTTAAATATATTATAATATACAGTAATATAATTTTCTTCTTGGTTGAACACTTAACTGCTAACGGTATAGTTTTTTACTACAAAAATCAAGTAGCTATTTTATCTTCGCTTATTATATATTATTATATATCTATATGTGAAATTAGTACATTGTGAATTACGAACGTGTTTTTTATTGGATTCAATCCGAACGATGACGAATGAACGAGAAGAAGGAAAAGAAAATTATGTTATTATAAAAAAAATCTGGGCCAATTGCTCTGTATAAGTATTATGGCTGTAGCTGATACCACCAAAGGAAATGTTTCACTGTTCTTGTTGTATACTATTTTCCCAGTGACGTCCATTTTGAGAGAGAGCAAAATAAAATACGACAATTTTATTATTATTAACAACTTTACAGGCCAAATGCGCTGCTATGCCAGTGACTGATGACTAGTAGCACGCAAACTGTACCGATTTAAAACTAGCTATGTTCATAATAAAATGTGTAAATTGTATACTGGAAGGGCACAGGCCCCATTGTATTAATATGACTGTTTTAAAATTAATCTATTCCAATTTAACCGCAGATGGTGGATAAAACGCCTACGTTGCATTTTTTTCTCGGACCATTTTTTTCAATATTTATTTTGGAAATGTATGAACAATATTATACAACATTCTGAATTTTTTTTTACTCTTAATGACTTTTAGTCATACGGTGAAAATAAATAGACATGGATTTTTTCATTGTACTTTGTATTTAATTATTTTAATTACTAAAATATTTTATTAAATTGTATCATTATCATGTTTTTTCATTAGATAAAAAATATATATTAACAGTACTTTCAAAATTAAGTTCAATGAAAGATATAGTGTGACTTCAATATATTATTTATTTAAATTTAAATTATAACTTGTAAAAAATAAACCCTTTTGCCCCTTCCTTCGCGTTACATAACGTCTCCTATATACGCATCCGTTTAGTAGTAGCGTACGTATCCCGTGTGAAACGAGTGTTTCAATTTTAAAAATATTCTCAACAGCTTTGAAAAGCGGTTACTGAATTCTATTTTTGTTCGTGCATTGCCTTGTAACTGCTCTCATGTTATGTACTACTCCTACCACGAATTTTTTTCGACCAATTCTTATAATATATACGATATTTTATGTACACTCACGTGGTATTATTCGTTAAGTCGATTTTAGTAGGATTTCGTATACTATACGGGCGGGGCAGGCAAACGTAATTGTCTCTTCGTGCATACCACATTAATATGAAGACAAAATTGTAATGTCAAAAACAAAAAGTATCATGATCCTATTGGCTACTTCAAATGACTGTTTAATTTTTAATATTAGCAACTCCTCTGTCTTTGAGTGATGTCTGAAGTCTAAAGATCTATGCTTTCAATTGCACGTAAACATTAAAATTAAATTGAAGCGTGTGTTTTAAACAGAGATGATTAAAAACAATATTAATTATCTAACAAGGCAAAACGTTCATTTTTATATTATTTTAACTGCATAAACATAGTATACACGTATATCTCCGGTCATATTATATATTATTATATATGACGATAGTTAGGTAAAGCCGGTAAAGCCGTAAAGGTATATAATATATTTGAATTTAATGCACGCGTGAAATTCAGTACGCAGTATGCAGTTATAAATGTATGTGCAGGCCATCATTGTATAGGATATCCGGTAACAATAATACGTTATTGATTTAACTTCTAGACCAGCGGTTCTTAACCTTTTGTAGAACACGGACCCCCAATGAAAGATTTTTAGAAATCGCGGACCCCCAATCAATTTTTTGTCTATTACCTATACCTTTTTTTTACAAAATATTTTATGTTATCATAACCAAAATTATAATAATTATTTTATATTAAAGATTATAGAAGTAGACATAAAAAAACACACACATTTATTATTTTTTTATTCAACTTAATTTTTCATAAAACTGTAATATAAACTATTTTATTTTTAATATTCTTAAAGTTACCGTGGACCCCCAACACGAGTATCGCGGACCCCCAGGGGGCCGCGGACCACAGGTTAAGAATCACTGTTCTAGACTATAGAAGATACTATTATTTTCCATTGTATAATTTTCTGTATTTCTATATGATATAATCTAATAATTTATTTTCAAATCATTATTATATCATAATATGAGTTTTGCGTATTAAGTACTATTTAAGTAATTATTTTTTTAAATTTACTAATGAGTATTTAAAGTTATTGTGCATCGAAACACTCCGAAAAATGTTCTACTTTTGAATATGAAATCAAAAATAATATATTGTTTTAAGAAAAGTAGAAAGTAATCACTTGGAAAATGATATGAAACGATGTTAAAAAATAATTTTAACTTTTTTCAAAAACATTCGAAATTCGTAAATAATTACGAAAATCAAACATAATATTATTTATTATTTAGAAGTTTGCTTTATATATTAACTTTAAGTATGTAAGTGAATTACGATTTACATTTTAGATTCTGAACGAAGTGATGAATGTATGGATTTTACTATGATGTGTTTTTTTTTTTTTGTATCGTCGCCCCTCTTTGAATAGGAAAATTCATCTAGTTGGTATTTTGGGGGGTTAAAAGTAAAATTTCCAAATAGTTTTCAAAAAAATCGAGAAAAACAAAAAAAAAATGACAGAAAAATGGCAATTTTACGAAAAACCACTTTTCGACAAAATCGATTTTTTGATTTTGCTGTAACTCAAAAATGAATTATTGTAAATACTTGAAATTTTCACCAAATGTTTATATTATGGTTATCTCTTTACAGTTAAATTTTCAAAATATTTTGACCATTTTTAAGCTACTTATAGACAATTGAAATTTTCGACTTTTCTACGTTTTTTTTCTTCAAATGCCGATAAAAATTTTTTGGGTGGCCAGAAAATCTTGAAAATTTAATACAAGGTTTCTTATAAGTTGTTCTTAAAGTGATAAAAAAAAAAATCCGAAATCGTTAGTCACAATTTTTTTTTATAAGTGCTTAAAGTTCGAATTTATACGAAATATTTCAAAATTTAAATTAAATTTCATACTCTCATTATGCGTATGTTGCCTAATACATTTTTTTATTAATAAACAAATACTATAAAGTAACTATAGTAACATATAAAAACTATACTATTTGTTTCAAAATAGAATATATGACAATATTTAAATATAATATATCCTAAACTGACAAATCATCTTCGTTCAGAATCGTTTTTCGTATACAATGATACCTATCATTGCATTCAAATTTAACCTACCATAGTCTGAGGTCCACCCCACCCCCTAATATACAGCAGAGCGATACCCACTTACCCGCTTTTTTCATGTTACAGATATAACAAACTATATAGAGGTGTCTGGCTGTCATGACGACAGATATTTCTGTGGTCCGGTGGGATCCGGCCATACAACAAGATGGAACCGGTATTGTTGAAGATTATGAATATGACGGTGGAAACTCTTCTTCCAGATTATTTGAAAGATCCAGAATTAAAGCTTTGGCTGGTAAGTTCTACTTATTTTATTAACCCAAAAACAGTTATTTCTTTTTATCGAGCAATGTTTTATTGAATGTGGTTGTAGTCTGTAGAGACTAGAATGTAGAGAATATAGTCCTTCGGTGTTTGCGCAGTCATCTCTCAAATTTAGAGTATTACTCATTTTATCCTTACTTGATAGGGTTTCTGTATTTATATACGTGATTAACTCTGCTTTTCAGACGAAAGAGAAAGTGTACAGAAAAAGACGTTTCAAAAATGGGTAAATTCGCACTTGGTTCGAGTACACTCTCGAATTGGAGATTTATACATAGACCTCAGAGACGGAAAAATGCTTATAAAACTATTGGAAGTTCTTTCTGGAGAAAGATTGGTAACAACTATATTAAAATAAATATTTATTATTCGATTTTTAACATGACTATTTGTATGCAGCCAAAACCTACCAAGGGAAAAATGAGAATACATTGTTTAGAAAATGTAGATAAAGCTTTGCAATTTTTAAAAGACCAGAGAGTACATTTGGAAAACATGGGTTCTCATGATATTGTTGATGGAAATCCAAGGCTTTCGTTGGGTCTTATATGGACAATTATTCTTAGATTCCAAGTATGTACTAACTTTAATTTCTACTATTTAATATACTAATTTAAAATATATATATTATATAATGTCATATTTAAATTTAATATTAGATTCAAGACATTACCATTGAAGAAACTGACAATAAAGAAACAAAATCTGCAAAGGATGCTCTACTTTTGTGGTGCCAAATGAAAACAGCTGGCTACCACAATGTCAATGTTCGCAATTTCACAACTTCCTGGCGAGATGGTCTTGCATTTAATGCAATCATTCACAAACACCGCCCTGACCTTGTACAATTTGAAAAACTAAGCAAAACTAATGCCATGTACAATTTGAATAATGCGTTCAATACGGCTGAAGACAAATTAGGAATTGTAAAATTATTGGATGCTGAAGATGTATTTGTTGAACAACCGGATGAAAAATCAATTATCACATATGTGGTTACATACTATCATTACTTCAGTAAAATGAAACAAGAAACAGTTCAAGGAAAGAGAATTGGTCGTGTCGTTGGAATAGCTATGGAAAATGAACGTACAGCCCAAGAATATGAACGTTTAACTAGTGACTTATTACAATGGATCAAGCAAACAAAAGAGTCATTAGCCGAGAGGAAATTCTTGAATTCTTTGAATGGTGTTCAACAGCAATTACAACAATTTAACAACTATAGAACTGTTGAAAAACCTCCAAAATTTGTCGAAAAAGGAAATTTGGAAGTGTTGCTTTTCACGTTGCAATCTAAAATGAGAGCTAATAATCAAAAACCATACACTCCAAAAGAAGGAAAAATGATTTCAGATATTAATAAGGCTTGGGAACAATTAGAAAAAGCAGAACATGAAAGGGAGTTGGCTTTAAGAGAAGAAATTATTAGACAAGAAAAACTTGAACAACTTGCTCAAAGATTTAATAGAAAAGCAAGCATGCGAGAGACATGGTTAAGTGAAAATCAACGGCTAGTTTCTCAGGTTAGTTTTTAACTAAATTAACATTTTACTTAAAAATAAATTGGTTATATAATGCTTACAGGATAATTTTGGTTTGGATTTGGCGGCTGTAGAAGCAGCTGCAAAAAAGCACGAAGCTATCGAAACAGATATATTTGCTTATGAAGAACGAGTAGAAGCAGTTGTAACAGTTGCGCAAGAATTAGAAACAGAGGACTATCATGATATTGTCCGTATAAATGCAAGGTAAATTTTAATTTTAAATATAATTTTTAAATAATTGCTTTCAGTATAACTTTTTTTATTTCAGAAAAGACAATGTTCTTCGTTTATGGAACTATCTTCTTGAACTCTTAAAAGCTCGTCGTCATCGTCTAGAGTTGTCATTACAATTACAACAAAACTTCCAAGAAATGCTATATATATTGGATTCTATGGAAGAATTGAAAATGAGACTTTTGTCTGATGATTATGGCAAACACTTGATGGGAGTTGAAGATCTTCTTCAAAAGCACAGTCTCGTAGAAGCTGACATTAATGTTTTAGGAGAAAGAGTGAAAAGTGTTGTGCAACATTCGCAACGTTTCTTGGATGAAGAAAATACAGAAGGTTATAGACCCTGTGATCCAGCTGTTATTATTGAAAGAGTTCAGGAACTTGAGGACGCTTATAGTGAATTGGTCAAATTGGCTGTTGAAAGACGTGCTCGTCTTGAAGAAAGCAGGAAATTATGGCAATTTTATTGGGATATGGCTGATGAAGAAAATTGGATTAAGGAAAAAGAACAAATTGTTTCTGCTGGAGATATTGGTCATGACTTGACCACTATTAATCTGTTGCTTTCAAAACATAAAGTAATATAAATACTTGTAAATATTTAGCAATCATTACTTACTATTATTTATTATTTATCAGGCACTAGAAAATGAAATACAGAGTCATGAAAGTCAATTGCTTGAAGTGGTAAAGGTTGGAGAAGATTTGATTAATAGCAACCATTTTGGAGCCGATCGTATACAGGAACGAGTATCCAGTACACATTCTATGTGGGAACATTTAATCGGCTTAGCCAAACAAAGACGCAAACGTTTGGAAGATGCAGTTGATTATCACCAAGTAATTTAATTTTTTTCCTTATCAGTAGCTATTTAAATATTTTATATATTATTTGTAGGATAATTTAGTAAATGCATATTTTGATTCAATAAGCTTGGTTTTTATATTACAATACCTAAAAAATGGTATGGTGTTTACCTAAAAAAATTTATTTACTTTTAAAATAAAATAAGCTAGTCAAATCAATAAATTATGTTTATGATATCAGATTTAATGCATTTGTATGTTTTTCTATGATGGTTGTTAAAAATTCAATATTTAAATTTAAACAATTTATTTTATGATATTTTAAAATTAAATTAAAAGTTTCACTGCTTAATATTTCCTTACTTTGTTATTTTATACAAAAAATGCACAGTTAACAAATTTAAGTATTTTGAACAATTATTTATATCATAGTAACTATTAAAGTATACTTTCATATACATAACATTTTCAATTACTTTTTCTACCTTTAATTTTGACTTATTACAATCTATTGTTAGTATTTATATTAAATTAATTGTTATGAATGTTTTTGGAAATATTTCACATTTAAAATTATTAAGAGTTTATTGAAGAGTTATCTTCACCTTTTTTTATCAAATTTTTTTATTAAATTGTATATTATTTTAAAATAGTGGTTTGCTGATGCTGATGACGTTGACATTTGGATGTTAGATACTCTAAGATTAGTGTCTTCAGAAGATGTTGGCCGAGATGAAGCTAATGTCCAATCATTGTTAAAGAAACACAAAGAGGTATTTGTTATTAATTTTGTATATTTTATTGTTAACTTTGTATATGTCCATATATTTTCTTTCTTACTATCCATAGGTCAGTGAAGAACTAAAATCCTACTCACAAACTGTTGAAGCATTGCGATCTCAAGCCAATCAATTAAGTGCTGAACCAGGTGCACCGACAAGTGGACCTGAAGTAAATGAGCGTATGTCATCAATTGACAAGCGCTATAAAGAATTGGTTGAATTAGCAAAACTTCGACACCAGAGACTCTTGGATGCTCTTTCTTTATACAAGCTTTTCAGTGAAGCTGATGCTGTACAACAATGGATTGGAGAAAAGGTAATTAGTAAAACTAAAAAATAAATGATTTATTTAACTTATATAACTTGTTACTTAAACTTACAATGTTATATCTAAAATATTTTTTTTCAAACTTAAGAACCGTATGTTGGAAACCATGAGCCCTGGAAAGGACATAGAGGATGTTGAAATAATGAAACATCGTTATGATGGTTTTGATAAAGAAATGAATTCAAATGCATCACGAGTTGCAGTTGTGAATCAATTAGCACGGCAATTACTTCATGTTGAACATCCTAACTCAGATGAAATCGTAAACAGACAAAACAATGTAAGTCATAAAATTATGCAATTTTCATCCAGAAATAAATTCAAATATTTTTGTTTATAGTTGAATCATGAATGGGCTGATTTACGAGATAAGGCTGAAGCCAAACGTGACCAACTTAATTCTGCCCATGGTGTACAAACTTTCCATATTGAATGTAGAGAAACTATTTCATGGATTGAAGATAAAAAGAGAATTTTACAATCTACTGACAGTCTAGAAATGGACCTTACTGGCATAATGACTTTACAGGTAAAATAAGTTTATTCTTTTTGCTACTGTATAAAAAATTAAAAAATGTATTGTTTTTATTAAATTAAAAAATGATATAATTACTTATGTTATTTATTACAGCGTCGTTTATCTGGTATGGAAAGAGACTTGGCTGCCATTCAAGCCAAATTAGACTCATTAGAATCTGAAGCACAAATGAATGAGAAAGAACATCCTGAAGAAGCTGCTGTAATCCGAGAAAGAATTGAAACAATCCAAAAAGATTGGGAAGAATTAACACAAATGGTAAGAAAATAAACTTTTTATTTTAACTAAAGATAATATAATTGTTATAATTTCTCAGTTGAAAGAACGAGATTCTAAACTAGAAGAAGCTGGTGACCTTCATCGTTTCTTACGTGATTTAGACCACTTCCAAGTTTGGTTGACCAAAACTCAAACTGATGTTGCTTCAGAAGATATTCCCTCTTCATTATCAGATGCTGAAAAGCTTCTTTCCCAACATCAAGCAATCCGTGAAGAAATTGATAATTACACTGCTGATTATACTCAAATGATGGAGTATGGAGAAAAAGTTACAGCTGTAAGTACAACTATTTATTATCAAATTTATTAGTAAATTATTTATAATTTCATTTTTAGGAACCGGGAACACAAGACGATCCTCAGTATATGTTCTTGCGAGAGAGGCTCAAAGCTTTGCGTGATGGATGGCAAGAATTGCACAAAATGTGGGAGAATAGGCAACAACTTCTTTCCAAATCACTCAATCTGCAAATGTTTAACCGTGACGCTCGTCAAGCTGAAGTATTACTTTCTCAACAAGAACATGCTCTATCTAAAGATGAAGTCCCAGTAAGTTAAAATATTCTCACATAATTAAAAAATAGATATTTTTTATTTTTTATTTTTTTCTAGTCAAATCTTGAACATGCTGAAAACTTAATCAAACGTAATGAAGCTTTCATGACTACAATGGAAGCTAATGAAGACAAAATTAATGCTGTCACTCAATTTGCTAATAAACTTGTTGATGAAGACCATTTCGAAGCTGATAAAATTAAAAAGAAAGCAGCTTCCATACAAGAACGTCGTGATGCAAATCGTGAAAAAGCCCAAGAACTTATGGATCAACTTAAAGATCAATTACAACTTCACCAATTTCTCCAAGATTCTGATGAATTACAACAATGGATCCAAGAAAAGAAGTTTACAGCTCAAGATGAAACGTATCGAAGTGCTAAGACAGTACATAGCAAATGGACTCGTCATCAAGCATTTGAAGCAGAAATTGCATCCAATAAAGATAGATTAGATAGAGTACAGCAATCAGGAGAAGAATTAATGAAAGAAAAACCTGAATTGGCTCAAATAATTCAACCAAAGATATCTGAAATGTTAGGTCAATTTGATGATCTTGAAAAAACCACAAAAGAAAAGGGTGAACGTTTGTTTGATACTAATAGAGAAGTTCTTATACATCAAACTTGTGAAGATATTGATTCATGGATGGATGACCTAGAAAAACAGATTGAAGCTGCTGATACTGGAACTGATTTGGCTTCTGTCAATATACTTATGCAGAAACAACAGATGATTGAAACTCAAATGGCTGTAAAAGCTAAACAAGTTGTTGAATTAGAAACACAAGCTGAATATTTAAAAAAGACTGTACCTGAGAAAGTTGAAACAATTATTCCAAAGAAGACTAAAGTAGAAGAAAGATTTGAACAACTAAAGGAACCATTGAAAGTAAGGCAAAGACAGTTGGAGAAAAAGAAAGAAGCATTCCAATTTAGACGAGATGTTGAAGATGAAAAATTGTGGATTGCTGAAAAGACACCAATGGCTACATCAACTGAGTACGGAAATAGTTTGTTCAATGTCAACATGTTACAAAAGAAAAATCAAGTAAGAAAAATGATATACAATTTATATATTTATACTAATTTAATATACTGTTAGTATATTTTAATTATTAATTATTATTTTTAATTTTATATTTATTTTTTAGTCTTTGGGTAATGAAATTGATAACCATGAACACCGCATTAATCTTGTTTGTGGCAATGGTCAAAAGTTAATTGACGAAGGACATGAAGATGCTTCACAATTCACAGACCTCATACATGACTTAACTCAACGCTGGCAACAACTTCAACAAGCTGTTGAACATCGTAGAAAAATGTTACTTCAATCTGAAAAGGCCCAACAAGTATGTTGTATAATTAATCATATTAAAATTAATTTTTAAAACATTTCAAACTAAACAATATTTAAAATATAAAATATTTTTAAATTCATTTACAGTACTTCTTCGACGCCAGCGAAGCAGAAAGTTGGATGGGTGAACAAGAATTATATATGATGGTGGAAGACCGTGGAAAAGATCAGATTTCAGCACAAAACTTAAAAAAGAAACACGAATCTTTAGAATTAGCTGTTGATAATTATGCCGATACAATCAGACAATTAGGTGAAACTGCTCGTCAACTCACAAGTGAAATGCATCCCGAAAGTGACCAAATAGCTGTAAAACAATCTCAAGTAGATAAATTGTATGCTGGGCTTAAGGATTTGGCTGGAGAACGTAGAGCTAAACTAGATGAAGCTCTGAAATTATTTATGTTGCACCGTGAAGTTGATGATTTGGAACAATGGATTGCTGAACGTGAAATTGTTGCTGGTTCACATGAACTTGGCCAAGATTATGACCATGTCACTGTAAGTTATTTATTTTTTTCATAATTTCCTTGGTATGATACTTGTATCATATTTTTAAAGTTATTATTTAAATCTTTTTATAGTTGTTATGGGAAAGATTTAAGGAATTTGCTCATGATACTGAAGCAACAGGTAGTGAACGTGTAGCAACAGTTAATGGTATTGCTGATCAACTTATTAACATTGGTCACAGTGACTCAGCCACCATTGCTGAATGGAAGGACAGTTTAAATGAACAATGGCAAGATTTACTAGAGCTAATCGAAACTAGAACACAAGTAAACAACTAACATATTTATTTTTTATTTGTTACTAAATAAATATTATACTTTTAGATGTTGGTTGCTTCACGAGAACTACATAAGTTCTTCCACGATTGCAAGGATATGGTTAGTCGTATTGCAGAGAAAAGTCATGAAATGTCTGAAGATCTTGGTCGTGATGCTGGTTCTGTCCACACATTACAACGTAAACATCAGAGTTTCTTACAAGATTTACACACACTCAGCACTCAGGTTCAAACTATTAGCGAGGATTCTGCTCGATTACAAACATCATATGCTGGTGATAAAGCTAAAGAAATTACTGGACGAGAAGCAGAAGTTGTAAATGCTTGGGCTGCTTTACAATCGGAATGTGAATTGCGCAAACAAAAATTAGCCGATACTGGTGATTTACACAAATTCTTCAATATGGTCAGAACATTAACCTTATGGATGGACGACGTTGTAAGACAAATGAACACATCAGAAAAACCAAGGTAATTTTATATTGACTTATAGAATTTATTATCACATTATAATTCTTATCAATATTTTTAGGGATGTTAGTGGAGTAGAATTATTGATGAATAATCACCAGAGTTTAAAAGCAGAAATTGACACCAGAGAAGATAATTTCACAGCATGCATTTCATTAGGAAAAGAATTACTTTCAAGAAACCATTATGCTTCTAATGAAGTAAATTATTATTTGATTTATATTAATAAATTCATTATTAATATTTATTTATAAACTATTTGATTTTTTTAGATAAAAGATAAATTAATGTTATTGAATACCCAGAGAAA
This sequence comes from Schizaphis graminum, assembly GCA_020882235.1. Taxonomy (NCBI): domain Eukaryota; kingdom Metazoa; phylum Arthropoda; class Insecta; order Hemiptera; family Aphididae; genus Schizaphis; species Schizaphis graminum. The sequence continues at coordinate 56,938,310 of CM037032.1, forward strand.
TTCATTATTGAATAGGTGGGAAGAACGATGGGAAAATCTTCAATTAAGTTCGTTTATGGTAAATCATTTTATATATTATTGTTATATTAAATATTTATTTTATAGTTTTGGAAGTATATCAATTTGCCAGAGATGCTGCAGTTGCCGAAGCATGGTTATTAGCCCAAGAACCATACATTATGAGTCTGGAGTTAGGTGTAAGTTAATTTAACCAACTTTTTAAATAAAATCTATAATACTAGACTATTTCCATGGACATTTTTGTAATAGATGACTATTGATCAAGTGGAAAATTTAATTAAAAAACATGAAGCATTTGAAAAGTCAGCCATAGCACAAGAAGAGAGGTTCTGTGCTTTAGAACGATTGACGACTGTAAGAAGAATAAATAATAATTAAAAATTAAATAATTATTTTAGTAATATTTTAAATTTTATGATTTATTTAGTTTGAATTGAAAGAAATCCAACGTAGAAAAGAAGAGGAAGAACGAAAACGTCAAGAAGAGTTAGCTAAACAAGCAGCTCAAGCAGAAGCCGAAGCAGCTGAAAAAGCTGCGTATGTTAAAAACTATATGTTTTTCACTAGAAATATATTTGTTTAAAAATCTACATTTTACTTGCATTTTACAGTGCGGAAGAAGCATCAGAAGCTGATGGAAAACTAGCTAAAGATGGAGAAGGTCGTCCTGGTAAGTTAGCTTTTGTAATTTTAGCTTTTAATTACAATAATCATAATAATGCATGCAAAATAATGGGTGTAAAATAAGTGGTAAAAGTATGTGGTGGTGCTTAGTCATACAAAAATATTAATTTCTAAATAATAATAATAATTATTATTATTAGACTACAATTTTTTTTATTTTTAACTATTAAATTTATAAATATCCAATAGAAATGTTTATAATTTATTTTAATCTAAGTGCCCCATTAAATAGTATACATATTTTATATACATGTATTCTGTTGGTGGATAAAAATTAATTAAAAGAGAAATATGTATAATATTGTAAAAAAGTATTATGAGTATACTCAAATAAAATAACAAATTAACCATGCACTCGAGGGTTGTTGATATTGTAATATATTTATCGTTTATTGTATCAAGTAATTTAATGCATTAGAGATGGGATCAAACAAATGATGTGATGTAAATAAACACAATAATGGTTTTAAAGATATTGCAAATTATTAATACACAATATAATATATTTGCATCTGTTTGATTTCATAATTTTCCATGTGTATAAATGTATAAATATAAATATATAATATGTGTATAGAAATGTTTTATTAATACAAGTTATTATCTGTATTCTGTGTGAAAAAGATTAAGTTGTTTTGATGAATAAATTGAAATATTAAGTAGGGAACTCAAAATTCAAAAAACAATATTGAAACATGTATAATATGACCATATTGTTTTTTCTGTTATTTGCACGCTTGCATTCTCTAAATCTAACATTAGCGTCAATACGTAAACCTCCACCCACTAACCTCGCACTGACATCGCCCATCGAAAAACCGACCGCAGGTCAGTTAATTTAATTTTAAAAAAAATCTAATATTTGTAGAACATATTTATTTTATTCTATTATAAACTATTTTGCATGCATTTTACTTAACTTTGTTGAAATATACCGTGGGTATATTATATAGAACGGCGCTATGCTATTGCATGACTCGCTAATATAATTAAAATTGTAGTAATAGCAATAACTTATTATTTTTTCGGCATGAAGTTGAATTGAAAGTGTTTGTTATTAACATATTTTGTAGTGCATGAGAGCTCTGCATCGAGTAGGAAGAGCATTGCCAGTCCCGCCGCACCCGCGGGGGTCGCTAGATCCGCATCTACGTTACCCTCAAGTAAGTATTTCAGCTATCTCAAGCTTGCTTTTAATTTAATTATATTTATATTTTTTTCATTTTTGAAGTTTAATCGTTAGCATGTGGACGTGCTTTCTCATGCTCTGACATGATACTATGTGCGATGACGATTATTTTTTAGTTTGCTTGTTTTGTAAAAGTATTTCTGTTTGTGTGTGTATTTTGAAAACGTAGCTTCGCGAAGCCAATTAGTCAAAGATCGCAACAAGGACAGGTCGCGCTCAAAATCACCGTTTCGCAGTTTCCGGTGGAAAAAATCACCGCAAAAGACCCCGTTGTCTGCTGTGTCAGCTAGTGACGACGAGGCCACCGTTGAACCAACTTCAGGTATTGTAGTCTTAAACATGATGCGAACTGCGAAGGTATCCATCGTATGTATACTTGCTTGTGTGTAAGTCTTGTGCATGGTCATAAGCTATACAATTATTTACAATGATTAGCATGGCGTGGGAGGAAGAAGTTATATGTATACACGGGAATACGAGTATACCGTGTATGGTGTCCATCCATTACATTTGTTTCAATAGTGCTCTGTTGATCGTTGTTACAGATCAATCAGCCACCGAAGCTGATGGTGAAATTCTAGAAGGAATACTCAACAGGAAACACGAATGGGAATCTACCACGAAAAAAGCGTCCAATAGGTAAAAGATGTTCACATTATTTAAAAAAAATTTTATACGCAAAAAATTTGGCTTTTAACCTACATAGATGATAGATAATTTTTCTAGAAATCTTATCGTTATATAACATTTTAATTATTTTATTTCATTCATATTAAATTATAAAAATTAAAGAAATAAATGACAATGGCTTAATCACTATATCATTATAATTTCTGATTCACATATAGCCATATAGGTATTTATATTATTCTATGTGATTTGTAAAGATATATATCATAGCCCGTGGTGTATATGTTAGCGAATGCAACGTTATGACTAAAAACAGTCAAAGCCTTTGACTTTATGGTTTTTTTTCGTTATATTTTTTGAGTTTTATCTTATTTACTAATAAAATATTGAAATATATAAATATACTAATATAAAATTTATTTTAATACAGTAATTTAATAATATATATGTATTATAAGAATAATACGAAAAAAAATTTACTTTCCCGGTAAAATTAAATTGAAAATACTTAGCCCTCCTCTCCCAGGAATGTATTAAGTGTGTGAAACAGGGTTCATTACCTTCAACCATCATCAACTTGAATCATTGATTAATTAAAAGCATAAATATTTTTAGTATCATTCGATTAACTTTGAAAATATAATATTTACCCATTCCATCCTCCTAAAAATAAAAAACACCACTGTTATAATATTAAGTTGTGGACATGACAGTAATAATTTAATTTACAAGTTCACTACAGTATAGCGAACAAAGAGTATCATATTTTAACTTTTTTCATTGCTTTAATATGTTAGTATGTTACTGGCTTACTGCTTACTGCTATTATATAGGGACATTCCTGTACTTACTTTATAATGACGTGTAAAACATATTTCATTTACCCAAAATTTCTCCGTAGATCTTGGGACAAGGTGTTTGTGTGCGTGCAGGGCTCTAACTTGGCGTTTTACAAGGACGCCAAGACAGCCAAAACGTCGCCTGAGACGTACTTCAAGGGCGAGGCGCCCATCGACCTGCATGGCGGCACGGCCGACGTGGCCACCGACTACACTAAAAAGAAGTTCGTGTTGCGCGCCAAGTTGGCCAGTGGGGCCGAGTTCCTGTTCCAGGCCCGCAACGAGGCCGAGATGCGCCAATGGGTGAGCACGCTGAAGAACGTGTGCGAACAGGACGCGGCCGGCACGCAGTCCCGATCGCAAACGCTGCCCGCAGTAGGCGACAAACGCGACGAGCCCAAGCGCCGCAGTTTCTTCACGCTGAAGAAGGTGTAAGGTAGACCGTCGTAAACAGACCATCGCGAGATCCCCTCAACCTCCTTCACACAAATCCAAAATCGATGTCGTATTTTTTATTTCACGACCCAAACACGCATTCACTTCAAACACACACACACACATACACGCTGCCTCCGCCGACTCGTGTCGTATATTATATTATTTAATATTAATAATATTGTGTTTTCCTCGCGCCGTGAGCGCGTCTCTTGTGTTTTATTTTAATTCGATTTTTATTTCGTTTCAACGCCGTTCGTGTGTGTTTACCTTTTTAACTGCCTTACATTGTATTATCATCATTGACGACAGCTATATAATAATAAGAAGAATTATACTATATACATTATATTTTATTCCTTTATACTCGCTTTGAAAATAAAAAGTATATATATATATATATGCATGTGTATGTATATGTGTGTGTACTCAAAAAGAGGTAGCTCCCAACAACGTTAGGTTTTTGTTTTTTCACTCCACTCCAACGTTTTATTATTATTTTATATATATATATCTATTCTATGTGTATACCAATATTAACCAAAACAATATATAATAAATGTTTAGTTTTTTTTTTTATTTATTTATTTTAGATCCTAGAGATGTTTTATTTATTTACTGTATTTTTATTTATTTATTTTTTTTAACGCCTATTTACACCCGTTTAATATCTAATTTATTTATAAACAACTCTTTTAAGCTATAATATTTAATTGACACGTTGTTCATATTAAAGTATTATTTTTGTTATAAATCTAAAATAACAGTAACGCCTGGTCGATTAAATATATTAATTAATAAAATATATTTAGAGCAATTTTAGAATTTTTAAGAATTTTTATTAATTAATTTATATATATAAATATTGATTTATACCTATATTTATTTATATATAAATATACATTTTAAATTACTTTATTTATTAAAATTACCGAAAGAGAAATTTTCTTATAGAAATCACTCCATTTTTAGTTACCTCTAAGGCTTTAAAGTGTACATTTTAATACAATTTTGCTATATTTATTTTTAAATAATATATATTAAAAAAAAAAAATCTATATAATATATATTATTCTACTATATCCGGCGTTTGGTTCCTCTACGCTATTTTTATTTTTATTTGATGCTATGAGAAAAATTGTTAACTTTTATGAGATGGAAATGAAAAGATAAATGATGAGTTTACAATATTATATATATATATATATATAGATTTATATATATGACGTGTGTATTTAGGTAGAAATATTATACCTATGGATACTACTCAATGTTTATGTAATTAAAAGAAATTATATATTTAACTTTGCTTAAAAAAAAAAAAAAATGATTTGTTTAGTGGATATAATAAAACTATCTTCAACGAAAATATTCTGTGTTCTTTATTCTTCACGACGGTCTTCAGCATCAATACATATCACAGACTATGCCGATGAACGCGATTGCCACTCATAAATCATTTTTGTATATTATGTTGTATCTTGTATAAACAGAATACTCATCATCCATCTATTCTGTCATTAATGACGTATTTACGACCTTATAGGGGAGAAGTCTAGACCCCCTTACCTATCGGAATTTAATGAATACAATATACAACCCTCAGTTATATCTATACGTCATAGTGATACTGATACCTACCAACTAAATGTTAGTTTTTATATTTGTACGTGAATACGTGATTATAACAAGTTATTTAAAAAATTGTGTACTATAATATATTATAAGTACTTAAATATTATAGGGAAAAAAATTTAGAAAAAATGGTCTTTTAGATAATGAGAGCTGCTGAACGTCTATATTTTACTATTTGCTAGTTAGATATAAGACGAGAAAAAACACGCCCGGATGGTCTTGAGAGAACGCCACAATTGACGGATTAGTATACATAGATATGTCGTCACTTATGGTCAATAAAATGAAAGTAAATTGTAATATTTTTTTACCATCGAAGGGTTTTAAAAATAAATTTTAATTATCAATTTGTATAATGTGAGATTAACGAATAGTTAAGGATTAAAATTAATAAATAACGACCCTGCAGTGGCGGATCCAGGGGGACCTCGGCCTTCCTCCCCCAAACCCCTTCGACATTATTTTTACTTACAACAAATATTTTATTTTATATAATAATTTAATAATTATAATTGATTACATAATATTTATTTTATAAACCATCATAGGGAATTTTATTGCCGTTAATGGAATGAAAACAGATAAAATTAACATTAAAATAAACAACATAAATATCATTATAATGTATTACGTATAATATATGGCTCAGAAGTAATTTTTTAAAGAGCCCCCTCCCCCAAAAAAAAAATTCAACTCTGGATCCACCACTATAACGACCAAAGAGACACTGTTGCCAGCTATATATCTAAATTTCAAATTTTAAGGTTATTTTTAATTTTTAGAGCATTGTAGATACCTATGCCCTATGGTTTTTAAGATTTAATACAATTATATATTGTTTTTAAATTTTTTCTGAACAGATTCATACGTCGTAAAAATCGAAATTATACACGAGTTGCGACGGAAATATATTAAAAAGAACAGGTAATTTCATTAGTTTTAAATTCAACCTCGTCACCTCTCGAAGCTTAAAATTATTTAGTCCTGCGACATTTTTTTAAACTTGGTTCAAAACACGTACAAATAAAAATAATGGAAGTTCTTTATTTTGAGCTTTAAGAATATAAATTTTTTTCTAAGACATTACATTCTCAACTCTACTTATGAGATGATATAAAACAGCCACATAGACATAGGTAGGTATTTGCACGGGGCGAGCACGAGCATAGACATTAAGTCTATGTGACTATGTACTATACTACTAGGTATACCGTGTGTTAATTTTAAAGGTATCAGGAAATATTTCGAACGCATGGTCTTTAATTTGATTCGGGTTTTTTTTACAGGGTACAGGACATATTATAAATACATATAATATGTTTTTAATAAATTCTAATTTTTAACTTTTTTTTTATCTGTGCATGCATACTAAAATAAAAATTTCTTAAATAGGAAAGGAACCACTATTTTTGACAATAGATTTGGACTTCTCTATTTTTTTTTTAGCATCTTTGATCTTTACAGTTTATTGATATCTTCAAAATTGACATTTTTAAGACAGTCGAAAGTTTTAAAATTAGGTGATTATTGTAATTATAGGTATTATCATAATAATTTATTTATTAATTTATTTTGATTAAAACTACAAGGTGTATTTATTATTACATCAAATTTATAAAAAAATATCATTGGAATTTATCAATAAATTATACCTACAAATGTGTGATTAATAAAATAGAGAGTTGAAAAATGCGATAATTATAAATAAATTACCTAATTTAAAACTTTCGGCTGTCTTAAAAATGTTAATTTTGAAGATATCAAAAAACTGTAAAGATCAAAGTTGCTAAAAAAAATAGAGAAGTCCAAATCTAGTGTCCAAAATGGTGGTTTTTATTTAAGACATTTTTATTTTACTACGCATGTACAATCGCGCAGATAAAAAAAAGTTAAAAATTAGAATTTACCAAAAACATATGTATTTATATGTCCTATACCCTGTAAAAGAAAAACCGAATCCAATTAAAGACAATGCGTTCGAAATATTTCCTGTTACCTTTAAAATTGAACACACGGTATAATTTATTATAAAAGTATTATATTATTAATATTACTAAAAAAATGTTTTAAAGAACATTTAATTATAAAAAAAACCGGGCAAGTGCGAGTTGGACTCGCGCACCGAGGGTTCCGTACAAACCTGTAGGTATATAAGTAAAAGTTTTTTTTATTTTTATTGCAAAATGACGGACGGACGATATGCGGCTTAAATTGTTATTATTTCTTTCGATTGCGTTGACATAAAAGTTTGATTTTGTTACAGTTTAAAGGTATTATAGACTTAAGTATTTAATATGAATTTTAATTTAATACCTCAACGCGTTCATGAGATAAGGAGTAGTAACTTTGAAATTTTCAAAATTGTCAAAAATATTTTTCAAAAATATTTTTTTTTTATATGATGAAACTAAAAATTTACGGTTTTCGTAATTTTTCCTATATCTGTACTATATGACGTGACTTCGTACGAAATTTCAAGATTCTAAGTTCACGGGAAGTACCCTGTAGGTTTTGATTCCCGTGCGAGTTTCGAAAATTTGCGGAAATTTGCGGCCTAAATGGCTGTATCTTTTGATTGCGTTGGCTTAGAAGGTTGATTTTTCTACAGCTTCCAGGGACAGTAGACCTGAGTATCATATACAAATTTCAGTTTGATACCTCCACGCGTTCCTGAGAAAAACGCTCTTGACAGACGGACGGACGGACGGACGGACGGACAACAATATTTTTCAAAAATATTTTTTTTTTATATGATGAAACTAAAAATTTACGGTTTTCGTAATTTTTCCTATATCTGTACTATATGACGTGACTTCGTACGAAATTTCAAGATTCTAAGTTCACGGGAAGTACCCTGTAGGTTTTGATTCCCGTGCGAGTTTCGAAAATTTGCGGAAATTTGCGGCCTAAATGGCTGTATCTTTTGATTGCGTTGGCTTAGAAGGTTGATTTTTCTACAGCTTCCAGGGACAGTAGACCTGAGTATCATATACAAATTTCAGTTTGATACCTCCACGCGTTCCTGAGAAAAACGCTCTTGACAGACGGACGGACGGACGGACGGACGGACGGACAACAAAGTGATGTTATAAGGGTTCCGTTTTTTTCTTTTGAAGTACGGAACCCTAAAAATATTTTATATTTACGTTTTAAGCCGGGGAGTGGGGACTAATTGTTCGAGCATAAAATTATGACGGGGACCAATTTTCCGCATACCGACAGTTGTATAGATAGATTTTCGACCAAAAAAAAAAAAAACATTTTGTATCGAATCGAAATTTCAACAAACTATACAAACGTGTTTAAACGTTGAATACCTTCCACGTAGATTCATAGCACTTACGCAGTTTTTTATTTTAACTATGATATGATTCAAATACATAACTAATACTGTTAATCTACCTATAAGTACTTTTAGGGTCGTTATGTGGTTCAAAGCATGACTAAATAGATTTAGTCATGGTTCAAAGCAAATGTACCTATAATCTTACGGAAAACAAAAATTGAAATGTTGAAACAGTATTGTCGTTAGAAACAATATAACAGTCAAATTAAACAATATTATTGTTGTTTTCAACGTGAACCGTAAAAAGTTCTCGAGACGAATAGTAAGGAATAATAAGGATGGTCAAAAATACAACACTTGAATTAGCCTAAATAAAATATATATTTGATTTCATTATAATTAATATTACTCATCATACATGAACATAAAATATATATTAATATTTAATGTATAAATAAAAAAACATTAGATGACTCATTCTGAAAGAAAAAAAAAATATATAAATATTTTTCCATTCTTTTTATTTTATTTTAATACTATAAACTATATCAGTCAATACACACTTTGGAACCCAAAAAATAAAGAAATACTATGTTTCACTAAATTACAAAATAAGAATAAAAAGCAGAAAAAAGGGAAATAAACCAAATAAATAATATTGTACCAATGTTAAATACTACACAAAATAAAACCCTAATTAATAATACAAAAAGACCCGTGAAAAATCGTTGACGACAAAATTAAATATTAATGTTAAGGGTAAACAAATTATACAATGTTAGGACTCCTGAAGCAAACCAAAAGTAAGATAATTGTGCGATGTATACAATTTCTAATACAATTAGAAAACATATGAAACAAAACCATGTGCAAAATGTACACATAGCATTCGACTGAATACAATTAAAAAACTGTTAGTGGTATTTATCAGTTCTATAATATCTTTGGTAAATATTAAACTTATACATGATACATCTATGACTACATTACAATACATTTTATTGCTAAAGAATATAAATTGAAATACTATAGAGTAGGTACAAGGTGATTTTCCTTATTCAGAGAACAAGTTTGTTTCGTATTAATCTCTTTATAATATTATGAGCTAAAAATACTATTCATCAGTAATATTTGAATAATATTAGGGTGTTTTATTTATTTTTTCAGTCTTAGACTCGTTTGGCCTTAAATAGATTATGCTATAAAGAGCAAATTTTATTAATAAATATTAAATATACAACATAATTTGATTTCTTTTTCATTACTCATTATCGTTATTGGCACGCTATATAATATATATTCTAAATTATAAACTTTATATATAATATATACTTTACATTTCCTTTAATGTATTAATAAAAATATTATACTTCGGGTATACCAATATACATTTAAAAATAATGAATTAAACCAGTAAAAATTAACCAAACATCAAACCAAGCCCTTCCCCCCTCTAGAAAAAATATAATTAAATATATATTTATTTAATAATAATAATGACAAATGAATTAGTCAGTAATCAATCTCGAAGATGAAGTTAAAGTTTAAACCTCCAAATGAGTCATGCGTGAAGCGCATCCGACGACATCAAAAAATTCACCGGCTGATGCTGGTGGAAATAATGGTTAAAGTGGCGATAAAGGCGGCCCAGATGTAGCCTGATTTGTTAACTGATATGGAGATGGGAGATCCAATGAGATTTTGTTTAGGAACGGCGATGTGGGAGGCTGCTGTATAATGTAACCACCAGTGGTTGAAGTGGCATTTGAAGACTGGTTAAAACAAGTAACTGGCGATGATCCGGTCAGATAAGAACCAGTAGAATTGTTGACGGGCTGTACAGGCTGTACAGGAACCGTTTGTTGATGTTGTTGGTGTTGTTGTTGTGGGTGTTGTTGCTGTGGCTGCTGTTGGGGAACAGCGTTATTGTTGTATACTTGATATGCACTTTGATTACTCGTATTGGTAGTATTAGTCGAGTGCTCCTTGTGGTAGATATTAATGTGAGCACGCAAACTGTATTTGTTCTTAAACACTTTACCACACACACTGCAACCAGCTGGATTGTACTCGTCACTATGCCTAATGCGCATATGTTTTAATAAGTTAGACTTGTTGGAGATCACTTTTTGGCATAACGGACATGGTCGACGACCTAGACGGTCTGTCAAAAAAAAAAATTAGAAAATTAGTTAAAATTTGAAAAATTTGACACTATGTAACATAATATTCGTGCAATTATTAATTTGATTTCATCTGAGTACCATTTCACCAACACAAAATAATTATTTGTGTAATTAGTCATTAAATAAAGGGCGCTGCATTTAATATCACTTAGTAATAAAATTTTAAGTTATATACACACTGTAATATTATATAATACTTCAGACAAACAAATTATAGTCTTAAGGCTATGGTATGAACATTTTTTATTCATCTTTAATATATTGAATATTATTTATTTTCAAAACATTAAATGTAGTTTTCATAATTAATGCTATATTGCATCATACTATTATATTACCAGGCAAGTTGAATCTTTTGACAGATCCAATGAAAACAAAACAAAAATTTAATTACACTAAGTTAAAATATTGCTGTTTTAAACTTATCAATAAATACCCTGCAAGATAATAATATAATATATTTCATATATATATATATGTATACAATTTTTTTAAACACTGATTAATAATAATATTAAACTTAGATTATATAAAATACACCTATTAAAAACGAATAAATAATTTAATATAGACAACATTTATATATTTTGCTTTACTTTGCATTGATAATGAATGAAAAAAATATTATTTAATATTATTATTCTAAATCCAGTGGCGAAGCATCATAGGAGACAATGAGACTAAGAAATTAGAACACAGGATAAATAATTTTGTTTTATAAAATATTTACAAATTTTAAAGTCATTTATATTATAAAAATGATATATTATGTTTTAATATTTGTTAAAATTGGTTTTTCGTTATACAGTTATAGGTAGTCTTTAAGAATTATTAAAATATTTAAATTTAATTTATATACTAATATAAAATTAAAGTAATAATTATCTTGTCTTAGAGTTAATATTTAGATAATTTTATACATTAAAATAATCAAATTTTAAAGTATTATCTAAATTTTAATAGAACAAAAATATCTAAAATTCTATTATTATATTCAATTTCAAATATTAAAATAATTGTCAAAAGTATAAACATTATATGTATTGAAATGTAACTAAAATAGTATAATAATGGGAATTGGTTGGAGTTATATTCAAAGAGAAACTTTAAACTTTAAAAATACCATAGCATATTACTATATAGACAAGGATTAGCTGGGATGCATGCCCTTTTTATACTTATAAACCTACTAGGTAGAGATATGCAATAGACAATTATTACAACTTATTAACTAGTGAAAAGTACTAAACATTTTCTATAAAATATTAAAAGTATGCCCTTAAGAGGACACTAACCTACTATCCACATAGGTGTTACCTACTTCTAGCAAACATAATATAGCATACCAAATTTGCGTTCATCAGAATTGATTGTGTTGTTAGTCTTAGTATTAGTGTGAATTGACTCTAAAGTTTAAGGTAAGAAAATTATCTGTGCTTAAGCATTGGCATTTCTTCAATATTTTAATTTTTAAGCAAGACATGACTATAAAATATTATAAATTTTATTTATTTATTTTTCTCTTAAAAAAAACTAATGTTTATTGCTAAGCATAGATATTGTGCATATTTTTAACTTTTATAACAAGTTATTTCACCATAATATTAATACTAACAAACAATTCATTCTGTTGAGTGCAAATTTGCTATACCATAAATTCACAATACTGAAGAAAACACACGCATGGGTGGTGTCCTCTTAATAATATTCCATTCCATACTTTTATATCCTAGTTCGGGCCTGTTACTATAATAAACATCTGAATAATTTAAGTTATATAATGCACAAAATGCATATCAAATAATATATATTTATAAAACATGCTAGGACACAACACATTAATATATACATATAATTTGAAAATAAATTAACTTAGATAGATGGGAAACAAAATAAATCGACATAAACACAAAAAAAAGTTTGTTTATCACATTCTCAAATAAAAAAAGAGGAGTAGATACCGTATTATAATGAAAGTACATTAATATTCTTAGTCCTAAATATAATTTTTGTGACACCTTTAAGAAATATTATTTACACATTTCTATATTTAAGTTGTAAATAATACATTCTAATATTGTATAAAAATAATAAACAAGGTGATTACATGCTTTAATACTCATGAGATACCTTATTTTACATTTTCAAATCTTGACTATAAAAATTAAAAATTTTATAAGTTTTTAACTACGTAATATTTTAAAAAATATTTTCAAATTTTTTGTGATTTCAGCAAATTTTGCAATTGTATCTTTAATATTTTTAAATTTTTAAATATTAAGGGAAATCTTATTAAATTGTAAAGCTGTCTGAGTGGAGATTTTATTATATATATATAAAAAGATATTGAAGTGGAAAATCAAGCACTTTTAAATTTTAAAACTCCTAAAGATGACGAAAAAAAAAATCATTGTAAAATTAATACATTGATTGCTTTGCTCAGAATCTTTATATAAGTGAGTAAATACAGAAGGGCCATAATAATAAGCCTATAACGTTATATTTCAGTTGTTATTTAGGACAAGAGTATACATATTATGTCCATCCATATGTGTAAAAATGTTGTTGTTTAAATAATCAATTTATACTTGCAAATATAGTATAGTTCCAATATTGTTAGAGAATTAACATAAAGCCAAAGTTATTAATATTATAACAATCAATATTATATTAAATAATTAATTGGTGTTATTTTTGTTTAAAGATTGTTAATTATTGAATTTGTACATATTTGGAATGTTTAGTGCTCGAGACTTCCCCCATTACAAACAATACACCATGCTCCGGCTGACCGACAACCATTTTTGTCCACTTACACAAATTATATCACCATTCATCACAATCTGACATTGTGCTCTTGTCGCATGTGCGTTTTGTACGCTTCGCGATACACAAATGAGCTGGGGCAAAGGTAACAACACAGCCGGCGCATCAAGTCCGAATGCATTAAACGCACATGATACTTCAGCGACGACTGGTTGTTGTACATCTGTCCACAATGGGGGCAGTCCCCACACTGGGCCAGGTGGGATCCTGCAAAAATATGTGTACCGCCTGCATGGCTTATAAGCCGAGAAAAACATTGATTTCCAGTAATATATGGAAAAGTTTGTTTTCTTTTACTTTTATAAAATTAAAATTTTAGTATACCTATATTCTAGTACATATTTATTTATTTATAAAATATATTCTTATATTATCTAATAATATATAATATATGTAATATGTATATTACTTTAAAAAAAGTATAATACCTGCAGTTGTTAATGATTGTTCAGATGGACATTGATTTGCCTGTGCTGAAGATAAACCAAAATCAATACCACTAGATGTACTTGTGCGGATTTCTAAATAAATTAATTCAAAATAAACTTCAGTAATAAATTTAAGGAATAAGAAATATAAGAAAAAGTAATTACCTTTAGGATCATTTAACATACGAGAAGCAATTAATGACTTATCAAAAATTGTAGTTGAATGTGAACCAAATTCATCTTTAACTAAATCCACATCTTCATATTCATCAACATCAGGTCCTTGTGCATATGGATCATCACAAAATTCATCTTTTGATCCATCTTCATCAATATAACAGTCAGTATCTACATTACCATCATCAATATCATCGACTTTTAATCGACTCAATATGTCAGTTTCACTACCAGTTGTTTCATCCTGGAAAATAATGAATTAGCCATCGTTAAATTTTAAAAATATTTAAAGTTTAATTCACCATAAACTCTGTGCCATTATCAAATTGTTTTTTCAATTTTACTGGAAGACACTTCTTTCGCTTGGCAGAAACTTTTTCACTGGGGGATTTAGGGGAATCAGATTTTTCTGTTGATGTTGATGTATCATGTTTCTCATCTTGATTGTTATTAGTAGACAGTTGCTGTAGTGGAGGCATATTATTTTTCTCTAAACTTGTTCTGGTTGACTCCTAAAAATAAACTAACCATTAAATAATTGTAATTAAGTAATTAAGTGAAGAACAATATTATATACTAGATCTGTATTTATGGTAGAAGCTGCACCAGCAAGACCTCTAATCTGTAGCAACTCTGCAGTCCGTAAAAACGATGCTAATTTTTTCTCTGATATGTAAACAGTGCCTTGATACACAAAATTGAGCAATGCTTGAACATCGTCTTGGTTTATATCTTTCAATATTACAACTGGATGTCTACAAGGATTATCCTAAAAATATAATTAAGATATTACATCATGTACACAGAAATACATTGCATTAAAAAATAAAAACCAAATTTAAAATTTAGTGCAGTTTGAAAAATAAGGAGTGTTTTGGTTTACCTTGAACACATTTCGAAAGTAAGAACTGCACATAGACAACACAACTTTATGAGCTTTGAACAACTGTCCATCACATGATAAAGTTACATCTACCAGGTCTTCACTAGTGCGAAGGCTGTCCAACTCGGTGACCATGTTCAAAGGATAGTTGTTCCATTTCAAACAGAAGTGATCGGCAGTCATTGTAAACCCGAATCAAACACAGACGACAGTTGTTATAATCACCAAACCCTATAGTAGCCAAACAATAACGATGAACAATACAATGAGTGCAAGCGTTGTACAAGTATAATATTTGTGCATTTATGTGCATCCGGCCACAGTCGAATGCATAATGTTTCGTATCAAAATGTGACACTTGGTGAATATAATACAATAATACATGGGTAATAATAACGATACACATTATTATACACCATAGGTGAGTGTACGTGCGTTGTGCAAGTGGGTATAACGTTATGTAAAAACAAGAAATGGTGAACTTACCGTGCTTGTGGGCTGTTCAGAGACATCCGTATAATGGACGCCAAAACGTTGTTCACGTTTGACGAGAGAAATGGCATGCAAAGGACGAGGCCATTAATAAACCGACTACCGACAAATAACAATCAATGTTCTATTTAAGTATTAATTATTTTTTCTTTTATTATTATTATTATTATTATATTACTATTATTATTATTATTATTATTAATAACAATTAATTAAATTGTTCTTATCTCACTCGATACAAGTTTACCAACAGTGGGAACGAACTCAAAACAGAACGCACACTGCGCGCTCACGTTTTTTTTTCTATTTGCCTGGCGGTCAGACGATAATATATAATAATATATATATACAGGGCGCATAGACCTTATACCGTATAAGGTCTATGTAAACAGGGTGATTTTTTTATCGAAGAACACTCATTATTTCTGAAAGTATTCATGCTTTTGAAAATATTTTTTTACATGGTTTCAAGTTGTTAAAAAAACAACATTTTTATTAAAAAATTATATTTTAAAATATTTTTTTAAGTTTTTTACTTTTTTGAATGACAGCATATAGTTATAATTTCATATTTCAAAGCCGTATATTTTTCCGAATATTTTAATACATAAAAATCGAATTTAAAGCCAGTAGTTTATGAGTTATAAGTATTTAAAGTTTAGATGCGCGGAGTGGAGTGGTACGGGGTTACCCCGCAAAATGTTTGTCTACTACTCCGCTTCTCTAAACTTTAAATAAGTATAACTCATAAACTACTGGCCCTAAATTCGAATTTTATGTATCAAAATACTCAGAAAATTATTCTGCTTTGGAATATGAAATTAAAACTATATGGTGTCATTCAAAAAAAGTAAAAAACTTAAAAAAAATATTTAAAAATATAATTTTTTAATAAAAATGTTGTTTTTTTAACAATTTGAAACTATGTAAAAAAATATTTTCAAAAACATGAATACTTTCAGAAATAATGAGTATTCTTCGATAAAAAAATCACCTTGTAATTTGTATAGATTAATCAACGTCCTAATAACTGACGTCAACGGGTATAAATACGGATGCGTTTCCGAATATCGTCAGTCTACTCTCAACCCTCAAACTGCCAAGAACTAAGAAAACCGGCGGAAGAATAAGAAGAAACAAGACGCAGACGATCGGCGGTGAACCCAGCAAGAAAAGAGAACAATAACCGGAAGAAGCTCGCGCCGCTCGCGGTTAGCAGATATACCGATTATCGGACGAACACCATCGACTACGCCGGATCCTAGCAGTACGCTCAGACCAGAAGATACTGTGGTGGGCCACATAAGACTCATCTGGTTGTTCGCCTCAACTGGCTCGGGTAGTTTATAGTTTCGCCCGCTTCTACCCAGCTGCGACCACCGGCTACCGGCAGACATCGTCTATACACAGACCTGCCACGAACACCAGACGAAAATCCTCACGGACGCCGGCCGGTCAAATCTTTTTGTGCGCCCCGCCAAATTGGTGACCACGACGCGTTCCGCCGTTGTCCGTACCTGCGCCCTTCGGTCCTAGCTCTTATTCTTCAATCGATGACATTATTACAATATATATATATATATATAATATTATATAATATTACATTATATATACAATATTCAAACAATTGAATTGAATAAATATAATATTTTAAATAATTTTCCAACGTTGTCCGGGTAATCTTTATACATAAAATGTGATATACATACGTATAATGTACAGCTAAAGGCTCAAGGCTTTGTAGTCGGTGTTTGCCATACAACTCATAAATATAGCAACAATTCATATCTACACGCCGATAAAATACACACACAAAAAAGGTCCAAGTAGATGGATTTATCCATGTATTATAATATTAGAAAACGTAATTATATAGAGTAAAATAAAGACAACGATATCGAGTTCAAGTCTCAGACATCAATAAATAGATTTTGCACTTTTTCTACTTATTCGGTTGACTTTTTAAAAATTTTCTTTCGTAAAAACCTTCTCCAGACAATAACAAATACAACAACAAAAGAATTAGCGAAATCAGTTCAGCCGTTCTCGATTGATGAATTCTTATACATTTCTTATACTGATGGTAAATTATTTTTACCGATTTCAACCAAAATCAAAATTTTGAAAAATCCTTTCTTAATGCCTGATGAAATTATTATAAAAATTTATCCTCAAAATTTCAAGTCGATAACTCAAATAGGTTCGGCTCTGCGTTGATTGTTGGTAAAGTACACTTTCCTTTATATATAGAGATATATTGATATACATACAAAATCATCTGAATCATTAAAATTTTATTGTAATATTATTCTAAAAATAATTTCTGGTAAATTTTACTGTATAGAATTTTCAAAAATATTCAGTATAGAAGCCCAAAATTGTGTATGGAGGGGAGGGCTTGGCTGCCCAAAAAGAATCTTTTATTTATCACATTAATAACAAATATAGGTACATAATACTTATATTTATTTTATACTTATTAGTTATTAGTTATTCATACTTCTAAAGAAAAAAAAATTACGCTTTGTAAGCGTCTAAAATGGGCATGTAACAGTTGCCCTCAAAAGTACCTTTTTTTATACCAATTCCCCCCGAACTACCTAGAGAAAAATATACCAGTTGCCCTCAACTAAATGTACCAGTTGCCCCCAACTGAATGTACCAGTTGCCCTCACATGTTAATATATACACAATACACGATTACAATATATAGCCCATAAAATAGGGGAGGTAAATATACAAATAATAAATAAATTATGACAAGTTCATAATAAATAATTTAATTATAATACTAATAGTGGCATATTCAATGTGATCATTTGTCAAAAGAAATAGTATAAAATGATAGACAAAAATATTCATAATAAATAATTTAATTATAATACTAATAGTGGCATATTCAATGTGATAATTTGTAATCATATGAATTTGTTTATGTATTATTATTTATTATTATTGTATTATTGACATTTGTATATTTACCTCCCCTATTTTACGGGCTATATATTGTAATCGTGTATTGTGTATATATTAACATGTGAGGGCAACTGGTACATTCGGTTGGGGGCAACTGGTATATTTGGTTGAGGGCAACTGGTATATTTTTAAAATCCTGATAACAGTCGTGGGGGGCAACTGGTCAACACCCTCTAAAATGTATCAAATGTTTAAATACAAAATAAATATAGTTAACAATCAACAGTAAATAGTAGTTTATACTTGACATCATTTATTTTTATTTATGTACTGTAAAATTTGTTTTGCTTGGTTCGCGCACATAAAATTTGATATAACTTCTGGTGTTAAAAATGATTGTATGTATTTTGTGTATGTTGAACGGGATATATGACCTGAAAATAAAATATTTTATTCAAATAATATTACATTCTAAATTTTAATTTTAATTTGCTTCATAATCTCAATTTAATATCAAAGAACCCATAAAATATTTATTTTATTCTAATTGAACTTTAATAATTATTATTTCATGTTTAGATTTATAATATATACCATAAATAAATAATTGTTCTGTGTCATATTATGATCATCTGATTACGTGTTGACAACTAGTTAGTTAGAAATAAATTCATTAAAAATAAAGATATTTAATATTTTACTGAATTAGGCAAAATTGTATCTTCATTAGAAAACATTTTAAATTAAATAATGTTGAATAATGAATAATACCTTAGGTACATCAAACTGGGGGTTAAATTCCTTGAAACATAATATTTGTATTTATAGAAAATAAATTGTAATTATATTTTACAATTTATTATAAATAAGAAACCAGAACTTGAAATAACTTAAAAATAAAATAAATACAATAGGTTTTCATATCTACTAGTGAACACTGATATAAAAAACAAATAGATGTAATGGGATAATATGTAATTTCCACATTTCCATTCCATCTTAACAAAGATTTTAACTAAATTTCAAAAACAAATTTGAGTGGAATGTTCAACAATATATTATTTAAATATTATTTATATAATTATATTGTACTAACCATGTTTCTGTTTAAAACTAATCCACAACTGAGAGATATTGGGTTGGCCTAGATTTTTTTTAGCACATTTGAATATCTAAGAAAAATAAAATAAAGTACCTACACTTATGTTATATTCAATATATATTATCAATAATAATTCAGATTTAAAATGTTTAACTCACATTAGGTGACTTCAAGATGCTAAAGAAATGCTCTTTTATCATATCTTTTGTTTCATCAGGTATGGTCATTCGATTACTATGTTTCCCACGATTGTCTGTAGGTATTATATGACCAACAGTCATCTTTGTACACAATGTTCGTACTAGCGATGGAGTCGTATCATGCAGGATAACAAATGCGCTTTTACACACAGATTGAGTAACTCCGTAATGCTTGACAGCATATTGAAAATATTTTGAAGACTTAACAATTTTTGTGGCGTTTATCTTATTGCCGTCAATGGAAATCATCGCGAACAGATAGATGTGCTTTTCAAATGTTTGTAGTTGTGATAGATCAGACTTAAGACGTGTCTTGAACTCGTCGTCGAACATCAACAAACATTTATTTGAACAGCAATTTGAATTATTGTCGTCTACTTCGGTCATGTCTGTGAAGTTAGCTCCCTGCCTCTCACACATATACCACATATTATTATAATACCATATGAGATATGACTAATACGCATATTATACTAATCTATGCTCCCGCAAGACTAAATAAACTATAATGCATGACAAAATACATAGGCAATAGGCATATCAGCAATATTCCGGACATTCCGGTTTTTGAAGTGAATCGCGCATCCACCCTCTGCCCATCAATGTATTTTGTCATGAAATAAAGTATTGAACTATCTAATAGTAATTAGTAGGGACTAGGGAGTTTTTGCATAACGTCGGTTAAAATTACGGTATGAAATATGAATACTATGAATCCGATAACGTTATTTACCAATACAAGCATTCGCTCCAAAGTCCAAATACCGGTACGGTTATTTGATTATCGTAATCGGTTATTTTCAACATTTTAACAATCCCGAGCGTTCCAGTTTCTTAAGTTTCTTTATTAGCTGATAAAGAAAACAGCTGTGATCACGAGTGTAAACGATTAAAGATATAAACGTGGAAATTGGAAAATGGAAAATGGAATTTCGCGGTTGGAAACATACAACATTACTACAATACTACATAAAGTTGAAAGTGCTACTACCAAAAGATGAGAAGTCTATCAAAGTTTCAACTGTTGTTATAAATTTCATGTTTACATAGGTACTTACTACTTACCAAATACCTGTAATATATAATTTTTGATTCACTGTATAATATTGAAATACTGCAGTTGCGTGTTTCGAAACTTACAAAAATAATGTCTTATGATAGCAATTTAAAGATATAATTAATACATGTTAAGAAAAGCCTCTTTATGTATGGTATTCCCCAGACATAATGTTCTTGATAATATTAATTGTGGTAACCAGGCACGTATACAAAAAAAAAGGTTTTTATTTGGGAGGGGGGGGGGGGGTTACAAAATATAGCAATATACATTTTGCCGCAACATTATAAAACAATTTTTCCCTTGTTATTAAAAATTATTTTGGGGTAATAGCTTATTCGATCTATCTAATAAGTAATAACATATTAAAATTGATATAAATATACATTTCAAATTAATGTTTTTTAACTCGAAAACGTATACAGGATTTCTCATGAATTTTTTTTACCAGAAATAAAAAAAAAATAGGTTGGCATGCCATTTAAAACATTAAAACCACATGCATTTATACGCGTTTGAATTACCAAGTAAAGTACCAACTACCTACTCAGCTATTTCTTCTTATATGATCAACTTTTAGAATGTATTGATTTTATGAAATGTTTTTAAATTCTGAACGGAGTGACGAATGTATTGATTTTACAATGATGTTTTTTTTTTGTGTCTGTGTACAGCATAACTAGTCGAAATAATGCTTAAATTTCAAACTTTGGGGGTGGTTTCCGATGGCAAAGTGGATATCCTTGGTGCATTATAGAGGTTAAAAGTAAACATTTTTCAACAGTTTTCAAAAAAAACGATTTTTTGATTTTGCTATAACTCAAAAATTAATCGATGTAATTGATATTTTCACCAAATGTTTAAATTAGCGTTTTTTATATACCGTTAAATTTCCAAAGTATTTTGACTTTTTTTGAGCTATTTATAGACAATTGAAATTTTCAATTTTTTTTTTTTAAATAACGATAAAATTTTTTTGGCCGGCCAGAAAATCTTGAAAATTTAATACAAGGTTTCTTATAAGTTTTTCTTAAAGTGATAAAAAAAATCCGAGATCGTTAGTCACAATTTTTTTTTATAAGTGCTTAAAGTTCGAATTTATACGAAATATATGTCAAAATTGCGAAAATTTTCAAGTAATTTTGTGGTTGAAAAATCGTAAAATTTTTTTCTTTAATAACTAAGTTTTGAAAATTTGGTTCAAGGTTTTCCATAAAATTTTTCTTCAACTATCTGTAAAAAAAACTCTACCAGACAAAGACAAAAAATTTTATGAGTGTTTAAAATTTAAAATTTTACAAAACCACGTTAAATAACGGTTTAGCCTCAAACGATTTTTGATATTTGTTGTTATTTAAATAGTATAAGTCGTAAATACTTAAAATTTTTACCACTTATTTAGAATGCCATTTTCTTTACGTGATTTGATTTTCAAAATATTTTGACTTTTTTGAGCTATTTATAAGCATTTGAAATAATCAGTTTTTTTTTATTTTTTTTTTATAAATGTTGATAAAAAAAATTTAGCTGGGACAAATTACTTGAAAATTTAATTGAAGGGTCCACATAACTTGTTCTAACTCTCATTCAAAAATTATAAAAATATATAGGCACAATTTTTTTTATTAGCATTTGAAGTTCAAATATTGACAAAAATTCGTCAAAATCATGAATACTTTTCACTATTTGGTAGTTAAAAATTTATAAATATTTTACTATTAAAAGCTAAGAATTGAAAATTTAATACTATGCTGTCCATGAGTTAAGCTTAGAATAATTATAAAAAAGTTTGAGGATTGTTCAATTTAAAAAATTTCACGTGTGTTTAAAGTTTTAATTTTAATTTGAAATCAAAAATACACGTGTAAAATAACTTTTTACTAATAAATAATTTTCGATTTTTGTTATTTTTAAAAAATTACTTAACGTAAGATCTTGAAACTTTTACTTAAATGTTTGAATTTGTTTCAAAGTAGAATATATTACAATATTTAAGTATAATATATCCTAGACTGACAAATCATCTCCGTTCAGAATCGTTTTTCGTATACAATGATACCTATCATTGCATTCAAATTTAACCTACCTTAGTCCGAGGTCCACCCCACCCCCTAATGTACAGCAGAGCGATACTCACTTACCCGCTTTTTTTATTACTAATGTTACTATATAAAAACTTTTTATAATTTCAATTATACTTGTCTTATATATTATTATTTTCTATACATAATGCAATTTTCAATGTATGTAGATTGTAGGTATATATTATATATATATTATATTAACACATTTATACCATGAACTTATTCATGCCGTTACGAATTTACGATACATCGGTATCGACAAAATTAGGAAAATATTTGAATCAAAATAGGTATTTAACTGTACATTATGTGTAGCTGCTATAGTGCTATGTTGAATATTTGTTAAAAATCCTAAAACTTGGTAGGCTGGTACCTTGCCTATCCGGCATTAGGTAATCACACTAATCAGTAATCGACTAATAAGTTAATATTAGCCACCAGTCAGTAATATTAGTAATATTACAAATAACTAGATATATAAAATTGAATACGCCGGGTCAACTTGCTCTCATTATATGCAACTCGCGTCTTATTTATAAAATTAGCCAACCACACTTTTATGCGATTTGTTTTTCTCATAAATTAGATCAACCTATGTTACTGAAAAAAAAATAATTATAAAAGCAACATAATATAATATAATAAAATATCCTTTGAAATATTAACTGACAGACTATCTCCGTTCAGTACCTACTACCTAGTCCACGTCAGACTAGTTTTCTTTTGGCCATGTAACCTAATTGGACGAGTACAATTATTATAATATTCATGCAACGTCGCCACGTCGGTTTTGGAATTTAAATTCTATATAGGTACGTCAATATAAATGGGTAATTTAGAGTTAAGAAGTTCTTAATAAGAACTACAATAATATCAGTTGAAATAAGCAAAAACTAGATATTGTCTATAGGAATAAAGTACACTGAGTACAGTGCCCTTACTTAGTGTATACATTTTCTCTTCCAGAAAAAAATATAATGGAACATTCACAAAAGTTACAATTAAAATATACATAGTAACGATTTATCAACTGAACTTCCCCTACAATTAGTTATGCTAGTTTCAATAACTGCTATAAAAATATTTTTTTTTTTTTTAATTTTGGTTAATTTTGGCTAACACTCGATACTGCTCCAGGGACCCAAGTTTATACTCTTTAATCATAAATATCATAATGAAATACTATTTCAATTTTGTAAATTGAAATTTATTAAGTTTTGGGTACTACATTATTGTTGTAAAACAAAGAGTATCGGTTGTGTTTGTGAAATGTTAATTTTATATTTGTCCATTAAATTATTGCACTTCATGATATGATTTCACGTCATACATCTTAATACATAATATTACTATTATAAACTCATATTTTGTTATTTACTCAACCCATATTATTAAGCATTAATACCTTATATTTTTTAGAATATAAATTTATGGTGCATGAATGTCAAATAGGTACTGG
Source organism: Schizaphis graminum (assembly GCA_020882235.1). Lineage (NCBI taxonomy): Eukaryota > Metazoa > Arthropoda > Insecta > Hemiptera > Aphididae > Schizaphis > Schizaphis graminum. Next base: position 56,962,839 of record CM037032.1, read on the forward strand.
CTCAACACTTAACCTATGTAGTATTATGATCAATAATAGGTGTAATTTTTAATTCAAATTCATAAATGAATATGACTTAAAAATAAAAAAATAAATGTTGACAGAAATTTAGTTGGCACATATTGGCTTTTAGAACACTTAAAAAAAATAATGTGCTTCAATAATAAAAAAAATATATATATTAATAATTTACAAATACATTTAATTATTAATATAATTATTTTTTAATGCCAAACTGCAATTTTACTTATTAAAAAAGATATGGTAGATAAATATAAACTATATACATGTGCATAGGTAGTTAAAATACAAGAGAGCTAAGATACAAAAAAAAAATAATAATAATAGAATGATAAATAAACATAATATTAGATGGTAAGGTGGCACAAGGATTGATTATAATTTGTAGTTCTGAGCATCTGAGCATACAATGCATAGAATGGTTGATCTCAAGATAAGTCTTGTTTTATTACATAGATTTGAGGTTGATTTATAAAAGAAGAGAAGTTACTTTAAAAGGTATGGCCGTGTGGTAGCAAGGATTTGTAAACAAATTAAACCATTAATTCTTAGTTGACCTGTCAGAAGGGCTCTCGCAAAGGGAAAACAGTTGGTCTAGCGACTAGAAGTCAAAGAGCTGGCTATCTAAGGAGTCCATTGAAATGAATTTGGAATTTTTAAAATATTGTTATATTCATTTTATGATGAAATATATTGATATACATACAAAATCATCTGAATCATTAAAATTATATTGTAATATTATTCTAAAAATAATTTCTGGTAAATTTTACTATATAGAATTTTCAAAAATATTCAGTATAGAAGCCCAAAATTGTGTATGGAGGGCTTGGCTGCCCAAAAAGAATCTTTTATTTATCACATTAATAACAAATATAAGTACATAATACTTATATTTATTTTATACTTATTAGTTATTCATACTTCTAAAGAAAAAAAAAATTACTCTTTGTAAGCGTCTAAAATGTATCAAATGTTTAAATACAAAATAAATATAGTTAACAATCAACAGTAAATAGTAGTTTATACTTGACATCATTTATTTTTATTTATGTATTGTAAAATTTGTTTTGCTTGGTTCGCGCACATAAAATTTGATATAACTTCTGGTGTTAAAAATGATTGTATGTATTTTGTGTATGTTGAACGGGATATATGACCTGAAAATAAAATATTTTATTCAAATAATATTACATTCTAAATTTTAATTTTAATTTGCTTCATAATCTCAATTTAATATCAAAGAACCCATAAAATATTTATTTTATTCTAATTGAACTTTAATAATTATTATTTCATGTTTATATTTATAATATATACCATAAATAAATAATTGTTCTGTGTCATATTATGATCATCTGATTACGTGTTGACAACTAGTTAGTTAGAAATAAATTCATTAAAAATAAAGATATTTAATATTTTACTGAATTAGGCAAAATTGTATCTTCATTAGAAAACATTTTAAATTAAATAATGTTGAATAATGAATAATACTTTAGGTACATCAAACTGGGGGTTAAATTCCTTGAAACATAATATTTGTATTTATAGAAAATAAATTGTAATTATATTTTACAATTTATTATAAATAAGAAACCAGAACTTGAAATAACTTAAAAATAAAATAAATACAATAGGTTTTCATATCTACTAGTGAACACTGATATAAAAAACAAATAGATGTAATGGGATAATATGTAATTTCCACATTTCCATTCCATCTTAACAAAGATTTTAACTAAATTTCAAAAACAAATTTGAGTGGAATGTTCAACAATATATTATTTAAATATTATTTATATTGTACTAACCATGTTTCTGTTTAAAACTAATCCACAACTGAGAGATATTGGGTTGGCCTAGATTTTTTTTAGCACATTTGAATATCTAAGAAAAATAAAATAAAGTACACTTATATTATATTCAATATATATTATCAATAATAATTCAGATTTAAAATGTTTAACTCACATTAGGTGACTTCAAGATGCTAAAGAAATGCTCTTTTATCATATCTTTTGTTTCATCAGGTATGGTCATTCGATTACTATGTTTCCCACGATTGTCTGTAGGTATTATATGACCAACAGTCATCTTTGTACACAATGTTCGTACTAGCGATGGAGTCGTATCATGCAGGATAACAAATGCGCTTTTACACACAGATTGAGTAACTCCGTAATGCTTGACAGCATATTGAAAATATTTTGAAGACTTAACAATTTTTGTGGCGTTTATCTTATTGCCGTCAATGGAAATCATCGCGAACAGATAGATGTGCTTTTCAAATCTTTGTAGCTGTGATAGATCTGACTTAAGACGTGTCTTGAACTCGTCGTCGAACATCAACAGGCATTTATTTGAACAGCAATTATCGTCTACTTCGGTCTTGGACGATGGCGGATTGTCATACTCCGCGTCCGAGTCCTCTTTCTGATCATCAGTATCATATTCGTCTTTATAATCTCTATCGTCCAACTCGTCCATGATTGTCAGTTGAATATTGAATGAGTTTTCTTTACATTTTATTATTATTACCTACTAGGTAATTTCATGTGTTACAAATTCACAATAACAAAAAAATATTAATAAAATAAAAAGGTATAACACTGCGCTCAAAAGTCAAAGTTCAACCGTAAATACCTAACCGAATACGTGAACGTCGTAAATGTCGTGAACGGTAAACTCTAAACAGTCTAAACCCATAATATATATTTTGTCATGGGTAAACCAACAAAAATATAGTGATATGGTCGTTTAATCGTTGTCATTAATCGTTTTACCCGCCAAATTTTTTAGGAATAGACGTTTTATTCGAGCCGACCGTCAAACATAACGTTGTCTTGACCGAATGTGACCGTGTTTAAAAAAAAAAAAATTAAAAAATACACAGATATATCTGTGAAAAAATAACACTAAAAACAAAAACTTTTATAGGTGTTTATAGCCCTATTTTAAATTTTCAAGTCATATTATATGTATTATGTATATTTACATATACTATTTATGTTATGTATTATATTATATTAATATTATTATGTACTTATACTAATGTTCTGTTCATCTAATCTATTTACCCCTCTGCAGAAAAGTCGTAGGTAGGTATTTTCGGGCAGAACTTTTGGATTATCAAGCTATCAATATTAGTAGTGAATTAGTGATCAAATATGTATATCATCATTACGTTTATAGTTACAATTTACAATATAATCATAAGTCAGACTTTGATCGGAGATCGGGGTTTACGTGATACCAGTGGGTTAAGCTAGGGGGATTAGTGGTTAAAATTATAGAAAGATTTTTAAAGATTAGGTATTTAGCACGGATACTAGTATCTATATCCGTGGTATATTTAGCCAGATGTAATAATTTTGTAATTTACGACTCCGCATTTAAAGCATTAGTCTATAACTTATATTGTATAAATGGTTAGATTCTTAACACTTAATAAATAATAATTTATATTTATGTATAAAAACTCAGTGTAATACAAACGGCTCCCGACGATCCCGTCGTAAAAGGTTTCAGTGTTTCACGAATACGTAAATTCCCAAAAGAGTCCAGTATTTAATTTACCAACTTCCCTTAAAAAGGCATATAATATTTACAGATATAATAAATTAAATGCACTTAATCCAATTTAATATATATATATTATTCCAGAGTTCTGTTTTTAGTATTCTTATCGTTGTCGTATAATAATTTATTAATTATGCACATTACAGAAAAATTATTACTTTATCATTATATAGCCATATAGATATGATGATAAGATAAAAATATAAAATATTTATGTCACCTACTTACCTTTTGCTGTGAATCATTCGACATTGTTGACACTTTTTCTCTTTATTAAAAATTTATTAAATTTAATACGAGATTCTTAATAAGTTGCTTTAAAAGCTATTTTAAAATATTAAAGATAATTAGATAAATTAGCGCAATTTTTTTTTAAGTAAAAGTTCAAATTGTATTAAAATGTATTAAAATCACGAACATTTGCAAATAATTTTGTAGTTATAATAATTTATAAAATTTAAAATTTTTAGGCAAGATTTGAAAATGTAATATAAGGTTCCATTAAAGCAGATCATATACTAAAACTAAAATATCCAAAAAGCATAATTATTTTTTTAATCTATACCTAGACAATTGAATTTCAAATTTGAATAAAATTCGATATTAAAACGAAAAACAACGGTTTAAGATACTTTTTTTAGATCAAAATTATTATTATGAAATACGAATTTATGTGAACTTGAAACTTAATTCAAACTATTACATTTTATAATTTATTAATTTATATTTTATATACAAAATGACATTTAAATTAATTGTAAATATTGCCAGTGGCGTCATTTTAATAAAAACAACTTGGGGTGCTGAAACCCTTTTTATTTGACCAATGACATAAATTACGATAGCGATAATGATCTCCAAGCTCAGTGATCACCCCAAATGAATCAAATAAATAATAATAAGTACAATATGATACAAACATAGTATAGTTAATAGTAAATACTGTATAGACAACGGCCATGTAGACCATATTATATATAGACTTTGCATAGTATAGTTATAGAAGTTATAGTATAATACAATAATTTTATTATTATGTATAATATTAAATAACAATAAATATATGGGTAGACGGTAACCAAGTCGACGTTCGGGCTCGTCGACTCAGTGTAACCGGTAATGGTCAAAGAACAGCAGCTGTTATGCTGTTTTTACTTATAGAGCGCGGGTGGGTGGAACTTGTAGATAACAGCAGCTGTGATATCAGTCGTATCGAGTGATAAACTGGAACGACGGCGGCCAATGATAACAAAATAATCGACGAGAGTGTAGGCAGGCCACCACTCAGCACCAATGCCACTGAGCCGCAAGGCAGCACCCGTGAAACCGTATTCGAGTGTGGTCGTCGTCGTCGTCGTTGACTTCGTCGTCTAGCCGACTAGCCCCCGTACACGCTTACACCGCGCACGCGGTCACACTCGTCAGTTGGCTGTAGCCAGGACGCGCAACGTTCGCACGCGTGCGCTAGTCCGGTCGCGGTTTTTGCTGTGAAAATAATATTTTTTTTTTTTAGCTTTTCGTTTTTACTCCCTCTCTTTTTTTCGCCGTTTTGTAGTTACCGCATTCACGCGACTGTAACAACTAACAATCACAATCATAATAATTGACGAACTACGAATAATAATAACAACAAACAATTGCTGCGCGCAATGAGTCCCGTCGGGAAACCGTCAGAGCAGTCGTTTTATTTACACCGTCGGCGTGCCGCCTCCATCATCGCGCGAACGGTCTCCTCCGAGTTTGGACACAACGAGTGAACGATACTGTCGTCGCCACCACCACCAACAACAAAAGTCACATGGTTCTCACGCCACTACTGCCGTCGTCAAGCAGCAGTTAACACGCGGTCCAGTGTCATCCGTGTCTCATTGTCTACAAAAAAATATTCACGATGGATGGCAAAATCAAGAAACTCTACAAAATCGTATTGACCGGTGGTAAGAACGAATCCCCACACACGTATCGTAGGTATTATAAGTATTTAAACTGTAGTTAGGTATTGTGTTTAACTGATTTCGTCTCATGGCTCAAAGGCATTATTATCGTGATATGAGTATATTTCGTTAGGGAAATGTCTTCACTCCCTTCAAGTTTCCTAATTGTGGAGCGCTTTTTTTAAAAAATAATCATACGTGGTCTGGAGATATTGGCAAAATTGTATTATGTTTCCAATCATCATTCATCAGTCGTTTGAGATTGATAACCTACCCCGATGAGGATGGTTAGGGACAAATACAATGACAGGAGTCTTTGTAAATTAAATCATGGTTTCTCAAAGTGCACAATGATAAACTGACCGTTTTGTACACATCTTCAGAAGATGCGCGAGCACCCCGTGGCTCATGCTTCTCGGTATCGTAGTAAGTATCGCCGTTGAGATTCTCAGGGTGGGGAAGAAAAATTAAATAACCGTCTCGCCCACTTCCCACCATCGTTCACATTGCGTATGTCGTTTTCGCACATACAGCGTTTTCTTGTCTGGGCTGTCTGTTAATAAATCAAATCGATTTTGTCGGATAAACTCGAACTACAACCAATAAAAACACTTGGCAATAATATAGTATAGGTATACATAAACAATAAACATAATATGTACTCATGGGTTGGGTTGGGTCTACTAAAACCGTTTGTTATTCAATTCTGGCGCCGAGTATTTTCGCACAATATATTTTTATTAAATACTGTTATGTTCTCGTCCTCTTCCTATATTCGCAGAAATCGTTTGGTCCGTTAAAATCTGATTTGGCGATTCATAAATGAGGAGGCGTACTACTTTCAAGTTACTATACCGTTTATACCCAATATATCTCTACGTATCTACAACGCGCATCGTACAGTTATAATTATATAATGTCTGGTCAACACTATAATTTAGAGATTTCCGTATTTGTACCATACTCTATAGTGTCTGAAAATACCTAGACGTTAATTTAATGATATTTTTCATTTGATAAAAATTTATAGGTATATTTACCTGTTGTAGTTATATACATTAAACATGTAGTCTTAAATAATAATGCCTAATAGTACCTTTACATTAACTACTGATGTCGTACATCGGTACGATACCATAATATTATTATGTATAATAATACATTATGTTGAGTAAGTGGGATTCGCTGTAAAAGTGACATCGTAAACAGATTTTGTATATTGGGATAAGGTCATTACTCATTATCTATCGTTAACCTTACTAGTGAACTGCAATCATTTATTCGATCAACTTGTAGTAGATATGACTAATTATTTTGGTTCTTATATTTTATGTTCTGGGGTAGTCGGGTAGAATACTAAAATATTTCCTTACTTATTGTTTGTGTACACATATATAGTAGAATAGTATTATTAGTTAATAATAATAGGAAATAGCTAAATCTTTATTATACCTATATGGTTATCTAATATTGTATTTCAAATTGAACGTTGAATGAAATATAATTATATGAATCTCAAGTCTCAACTCTACCACTCCACTTCTAACCAATCTAAACCTGAAAAGTTTATGAACTATATCGATCATATAATATAAATATGTACATTTTATATTCGATGTTTACTGTTTATAAATCATATAATTTATAGGCATATAGCTAATATAATATATTCAAAAGAATAGTTTGTTCAGAATATAAATATACAATTTATACCTAGGAACATCAGAAATAAAAACACGGAAAAGAAGTCGGATAATGTTTTAATTTATTAAATTTTAAATAATCCAAAACTTTTAGTCAATTGATGTAAAATAAATATTGATTAATATTTATTTTGTTTACTTATATAATGATTAATATTATTTAAAAAATTTTTACACTATTATTATCGGACCCTTACAAACAAAAATTTCTTAAGTCGGTGTTGCCGAATTTACATATTTTTATGCTGGGTCACCTTGGTCTTGTAATACTTTTTTAGCTTTGTCTACTCCCAACTTTAAGCATTATAAATTATTCTTGGCCAATTTAAAAATTACTTATTACAATTTGGATTTTCTAGTTTGATGTGATTAAACTCCGATTAGTTTTCTAACATTATACAATATTTAATTTTTCGATCGAGTCTTATTGAATGTGTTATGATGTTAATATTATGTATCTTTTTTACAGATTAATTTTGCTATATTTATTACCTTACCTTCTGCTACCCATCTATGATCTATATAATGGAGAATTCTGTACTTTAACCTATAATCTAGACTCGAGCATTATTCAGCATAATAAATTAGAACTTTGTTAAAATTTTTTCACCTGTGATTAGTTAGTCATACTTTTTCCCCTAAAAAATTAAATAACGCTTTTTCCATTTTCTTATTTTTTCTGACCTTTCTAACCATTACAATTATAGGTAGTTTTAAGTCTAATTAAAATTGTACAGTGTATCTTTGTTTTTAAGTGTAAATTGTAGTTATTAATAAATAAACAGCTATCAGCATTTGGAAAAATAAAATTGATTTTGTTGTTGGAAGATTCCTTGTAATAAATAAAGTATCGTAATTTTTTCATTTTTTAAAAATTTCATTTTGTAGAACTATGTACAACAGTGGCGTATTTTCAATTTTTTTCTGGAGGGGGTCTAATAAATCCGACATAATATAGATAGGTACTGATATAAAGAAATAATTTTTAATAGATTATAAGAATAAAAAATAGTTGTTTTATTATATTTTTAAGTACAAAATCCAAGCGTCTTTTTTTTTACAATTATTGATGTTTATCTAATACGGATATTTTATAAAGTTGTACAATAGGTACAAGGAAAAGTTAAGTTACGCGCAGCGGCGGGTTTTTGAGCGTTCGACTGCGTCTGTTGGCTAATTTTAAGCTATATTTTATATAATTATTTTGTTCACGGGAAAAATTGCATCGTCCACGCGTGCTTACATAAATCGGGGTTTGCAAATATGTAAGAATTTTTAGTTTTTTTTTTTTTAGAGGTTCTGGGGGGTAGTACCCCTGGATCCCCCCGTTAATACGCCACTGATGTACAATATGATATAAAATACATTTTATACAAAACAAATGTACATACTTACCAAGAAAAACGCAGCGTGTCAAATGGTATATAGTTTTTTTTTACGTAATAGCTGGTATTATATAATTTAAAGGTCATAAATTGGTAGGTTTTTTCCTAAATCTTACTCTATTATAAATTACGATACACGGAAAAAAATTAAACTGATAGGTACTCAATGATGTACCCGGTATGTTACCTATAAACATACATTTAACGAATATATTAGGTAAGATTATCTCAAGGTTAACATAGAATTTATTTCGTTTTTTTAGGGTTTTATTTTTAGTTCATTAAAAACCAGGTATAGGTAGTAGGTAGATACTATAGCTACCTACATTGTTCATTGTATGTGTTATCCAAAAACGCTTTGTATACAGTCGTGATTTTCATGTTTTTTTTTATTCTTTAATAGTTTTAGGTATAGGTTTTATCTCAATTCTTATTATATGTATACGTGTATTTGTTTTTTTGCCAGGTAATTCAAGTATTCTGAAAAAAGGTATCATTATATATTTCATAATAATATTACAATATTAGGTGTGAGTGGTGTGACGAATATTTAGGCAAAAAGCCTAAATTTTTGATTTTTTTCTTCATCATTAAAATTAGTAATATTCACTTTTTAGATCAGTTGCATAGAAATATCCAATATATATTTTATTTTTTTTGTTTACCTATGTTTCATTAACCTTTAATATTATCATTCACAAATCTTTATCTTATTACTTATTAGTTATTACGTATAAATATTGGTATAGTTATTTAGTAGAAAATACTGTATAAGCTTATACCTAAATATTTTATGTAGGGTAATCGTATTTTAAAGTTTTTTTCGTAAAGTTAACATTGGAAAATGGGAAATCACGGTGATCCATTCTGTATGACTGTGTTTGTTGTTTCTTAAATTTATAAGTTATATATGTACTATTGTACTATACTTGTAGTTATACAAAAAAATAATAAATAATGCAAAATATTTTTAAGCATAAAACAATAACAATAAAAAATGTTAAATACAAATTAAAAATAGTGTCGACAATTGTAATGTATCAATATATTGGCAGCTTTATCTTATTAATCGAATGCCCGTAAGTCTTAATTTCACGGTAGATTTCTTACATTTTGGTATGAAATATAAAAATAATATTTAATTCATGATAAAATCTAAAGGTTTATTAAAATAATAAATAGTTAGTAAGTAGATTAGTTTACCTTTAGCATCAATTATTAGATTATAATAAAACTATTAGATGAGAAGGTATGCAAATAAATGGGTAATCGGTCAAGAAATGTCCTGTCTACTGTGTGTTCAATTACGAGAAAGAAGGTATTATCGTGTATAATCCTGACTTATTATCAGATATAAACAGACAGCATTGATTTGTATAAAAATCCGTACACATTTATAAACTATGAATTATTTGTTATAATTGATGTCTAGTGTTTAAAGTTATTTGAAATATCATAAATTCATAAATATTTTACCTCACTGATTCGGTTAAAAATTATTATTATACAAATATTATAAATGATTACTGATATATTTATAATATTATTTTGGTAAAAGTCTGTATAAAAAACGAGATAAAAGGTGTTTCTTTTATAAATAATGTTTGGTAATTATTACCTTAAATTGAGTAATTTAATTTTGTTTTCTAAAAAACTAATAAAAATATTGGTCGTGAATTTTAATTTATGCTTGGTATTTTTATTAAAAAGATTAAAATATGTTATATTACTATAACTGCTAAATCAATATTGACCTCGATATTGACGTACAATAAAATAAATAGATTACATAAGGAATTTGAAATTTAAATACTAGTTAATGTTGGAAGAAAGTTTTTCTCATATAAATCTAGTATAAAAAAAAAAATATACATTTTTCAAAGTACATACAATTTTTGTAAACATTTTAATGTTTTCAAAATCTAATAAATATTTAAATTAAAACTATTTATTTTAGTTTTTTAATTGTTTTTCAAAAATATTTTTCATGAGGACTTAGAACTTTTTGCTATGTAATTAATAATTATATGATTAAAATGTTCACTAAGCATAATAAAATTTTTTAAATATTTATATTAGTTTTGTGTAATCTATACCACGAACCTATATTCATTAATTTGTGATATACATATTATTTGCATTTAGATTAATATTGTTCTAAATATTTTAATAATTTCATTGCGTATAACGCTAACAAATATACATTTTTGAATGACAATTTAATAAGTAATAGGTATACTAATAACTATAATACTGTATTTTTGGTTTAATCATTCAATTTAATCAAGATTTGAACTAGAAATGTCCATGAAATGTCAATTGTGATATGTGTTTTTATATTTTTATATTGTTAGAAGAATAACTTTTGTCGGTATAAAGAACTTTGTTTAATTTTACCTTTATTAATTAAAATTGAAAATGTTATGAATTTTTTATCACAAAATAATTTTTTAATTTTTGATATTTAAGTTGTTAACATTTAAATTTAAACGCTTATAAAAAAAAATGTATATTTTCAACATCTTTATTTTACTAAATCATTTTTACTTATTTTAGTTAAATATTCAGTAGAATCTTCTGAATTTTAATAAAAAAACTTAAATCGTTGAACTTTTAGATTCTGAACGGAGTGATGAATGTATTGATTTTACAATGATGTGTGTTTTTTTTTTATTTATTATTTTTGTGTCTGACGACAACATTTGGAGCAGTAAAAATGCTTCGATTTTTGACTTCAGCCTCTCTTTGAAAAGGAAATTGAATCTAGTTGGTACTTTGGGGGGTCAAAAGTTAAAAATTTTCAATATTTTTTAAATGAGCCGGGAAAATCCCTATAAAAATTAGGGGAAAACGGGATTTTTTACGCAAAACCAGTTTTCGACGAAATCGAATTTTAGATTCTGAACGGAGTGATGAATGTAGTTTTCGACGAAATCGAATTTTAGATTCTGAACGGAGTGATGAATGTATTGATTTTACAATGATGTGTGTTTTTTTTTTATTTATTATTTTTGTGTCTGACGACAACATTTGGAGCAGTAAAAATGCTTCGATTTTTGACTTCAGCCTCTCTTTGAAAAGGAAATCGAATCTAGTTGGTACTTTGGGGGGTCAAAAGTTAAAATTTTTCAATATTTTTTAAATGAGTCGGGAAAAACCTTAAAAAAATGACGGAAAAACGGGATTTTTTACGCACAACCAGTTTTCGACCAAATCGAATTATTTATTTTGCTATAACTCAAAAACTAATAGATGTAAATACTTGAAATTTTCACCAAATATTTATATTAGCGTTCTCCATACACAGTTAAATTTTCAAAGAATTTAGACTTTTTTTGAGCTATTTATAGACAATTGAAGTTTTTAATTTTTTTTAGTATTTTTTTTTAAAATAACGATAAAAATTTTTTGGCCGGCCAGAAAATCTTGAAAATTTAATACAAGGTTTCTTATGAGTTGTTTTTAAAGTGATAAAAAAAAATCCGAAATCGTTAGTCACAATTTTTTTTTATAAGTGCTTAAAGTTCGAATTTACACGAAATATGTCAAAATTGCGAAAATTTGCAAGTAATTTTGTGGTTGAAAAATCGTAAAATTTTTTTCTTTTATAACTAAGTTTTGAAATTTTGATACAAGGTTCTCCATACATTTTTCTTCAATTATCTGTAAAAAAAACTCTACCGGATTCAGACAAAAATTTTTTATGAGTGTTTGAAATTTAAATTTTTACAAAACCGCGTTAAATAACGGTTTAGCCTCAAACGATTTTTGATATTTGTTGTTATTCAAACAGTATAAGTCGTAAATACTTGAAAATTTTACCAGTTATTTAGATTGCCATTTTCTTTACGTGATTTGATTTTCAAAACATTTTGACTTTTTTTGAGCTATTTATAGACAAGTGAAATTTTCAATTTTTTTTTATTTTTTTTTTATAAATGTTGATAAAAAAAATTTAGCTGGGACAAATTACTTGAAAATTTAATTGAAGGGTCCACATAACTTGTTCTAAGTCTGATTCAAAAATTATAAAAATACATAGGCACAATTTTTTTTTATTAGCATTTGAAGTTCAAATATTGACAAAAATTCGTCAAAATCATGAATATTTTTCACTATTTGGTAGTTAAAAATTTATAAATATTTTTCTATCAAAAGCTAAGAATTGAAAATTTAATACTATGCTGTCCATAAGTTAAGCTTAGAACAATTATAAAAAACTTTGAGGATTGTTCAATTTAAAAAATTTTACGTGTGTTTAAAGTTTTAATTTTAATTTGAAATCAAAAATACACGACGTGTAAAATTACGTTTTAGTCGTTTTACTAATAAATAATTTTCGATTTTTGTTATTTTTAAAAAATTAGCATACATAAGATCTTGAAGCTTTTACTTAAGTGTTTGAATTTGTGAATTTTTTTCAGAATGGAATGTATGACAATATTTAAATTTAATATATCCCAGACTGACAAATCATCTCCGTTCAGAATCGTTTTTCGTATACAATGATACCTATCATTGCATTCAAATTTAACCTACCCTAGTCCGAGGTCCACCCCACCCCCTAATGTACAGCAGAGCGATACTCACTTACCCGCTTTTTTATTTTGCTATAACTCAAAAACTAATCGATGTAAATACTTGTAATTTTCACCAAATGACAAATGTTTATATTAGCGTTATCTATACACAGTTAAATTTACCGGTTAATATTACCGGACTAAGACAAAAATTTTTTATGAGTGTTTGAAATTTAAATTTTTACAAAACCGCGTTAAATAACGGTTTAGCCTCAAACGATTTTTGATATTAGTTGTTATTCAAATAGTATAAGTCGTAAATACTTGAAAATTTTACCAGTTATTTAGATTGCCATTTTATTTACGTGATTTGATTTTCAAAATATTTTGACTTTTTTTGAGCTATTTATAAGCATTTGAAATAATCAGTTTTTTTTTATTTTATTTTACGAGTGTTTTAAGTTTTAATTTTAATTTGAAATCAAAAATACACGTGTAAAATAACGTTTTATTAATAAATAGTTTTCGATTTTTGTTATTTTTAAAAAATTTCTTAACATAAGATCTTGAAACTTTTACTTAAATGTCGTGATTCGTGATAAATACTTATTTTGATATAAAACCGAGGAAAACCTCGTTATACATTCTTAATTAGACGTCTGAAATCTCCAATATTTGTTCAGCATTTGACGTTTTCTGCTATGTAACTCGCATATGTTATATTATAGTATATGCCCTAGTAAGTTTTAATACTCAATTTATTTACTAGTACATGGTCTTCAATACTGTTTTAGACATTTTAAAGAAATAACATTGTAATGTTTTTGTATAAAAAATAACTCGATTTCCGTTATCTTGCCGTTTTTTTTGTTATTCTTATTTCTAATTATTAAAAAAAAAAAATAGTAGTAAAATTCTATAATTTTAACTCCCAAAAGTACTATTTAGTTTAAATTTATATATTAAAAATCACTAAAAATGTAGAAGATTGAATATTGATAAACATTTTCTGTTCCAAAACGTGATGTCAGAGTCAAAAAGATATCATGGTTGTTCTTACATTTTCCTCGCTCTGCCGAGAATCTTAAATAAACGTTAATTTTTTATACCAGTTTGGTCTTCTCTAATTGACAACTATGAAATAGAATTAATTACTATTTAAGTATGATACAATTTTAAAAGCAGTGTACTTAAATAAATATTTTATTCTAATAAAGTCATTGTTAATTGATATTGATATTAACGTTAATATTGATATAGAATAACTAGATTGTGTAATATTAATACTACAATTTTATTTCAATTATAATTTGAATTAATTATTGTAAAATTATGTAATTAATAATAAATACATAACTTAATTTTATACCTATTAATTGTGCTGTATAAACTATAAAGTATGCATATTTAAAATACGGTTTGTGTACTGTAGGCCACATTATATTTTAATTTATAGTTAAGTATCTATAAATAATATCTCGTATTATAACTATTAATTCACAATATTATGATTATAGTAATGTATTACTATAATAATAGTATATTAATATACCTCTTTATTTGATTTACATATGTTAAACTGAATTTTTGCTTCAGTAATATTGTTTCATAAAATGTCTTTACATATGCATATTATTAACTAAATAACATTTAATAATTGCCTAACTACAAAGAAGAAAAATAGTAATTTCTAATAAATAATTAATTGTTCCAATAACAAGTATTACTGAAACAATATGATGTTTGATATAGGTATAAGGTACTTGGTAACCTACATAAAATATACTCAAGGAATTCAGTTTTATAATTAATTACATATCTATCAAAAAAAAAAAAAACCAAGTTATTATAATAAGCGAGGTCAGTGCTCTTCATTATAATTTCTAGCAACATAATAATCATTACACATTTTGGTTTGCCTACCTGAAACGCCTCAAATTAGGTTTAAAATTAATGACTGCTTATAATAAGTATATCTATGTACTATATGTATGCACCATACACGTAGTTAAATGATTATATTAAAAAAATATATTTTAGTATCACATATTTATTAAAGTAATTTTGAATACAATCTTTTTTGTCTCATTCATTATATTATTAATATATTAGATACCTACGTATAAAAATTAAAAATCATAAAAATTATCAGTAGTTATTACTTATTAAACTTAAAATTGTAATACCTACGTACTTTAATAGTATTTATATGATAAATTGATAACTATAGTCTATTGATTATTATTTTTATTTGCTTAAACATCATATATGAATAATGTTAATATGGATTAAACTAATAACATACTTTTTTACTGAGAAAAGACCCATCGGCCACATAGGACATTAGATATGTACTGGTAAACAGGTTTACTTATATAAAATACATTTTACATTTGAAACAAATATTTGAAAAGTATGTTGTAAAAACATATGAACAATTAACACGACATTGAATATTGACAGAATACTCATACACTCTGAACAAGTTAATACATATACCTACGTTTAATACTTAGTACTAGTAGGTTTAGCGACTATTAAAGTAATTTATATGGTAATTATTAATTAGACATTTGTGACCGTGTGCATCTATGTCATATTAATAAATAATAATTAATAATCTAATCACATCATCTTGTAGTGAATTTTTTACTAGTATAAAATATAGGTAATATGTTTTGTTCAAGTCAACAATTATTTTTGCAAATAAACTAATATTATTTTGTATAATATTTAAATTATGACTGTGCTTTTTTTAGTATCTAACTACCTGCCTAAAAATTAAAATAATTATATTGATTTCATTTTTACTGTAATAATGGTTTATTTATTATTATTTTCGTTGCAATTTAGTATATAAAAAATATCTTGAGTTCAGGTATATTTTTTTTATCGGTTTTACGTTTTATGTATAATTAATCTATCGTATAGTAAAGTTATCTGTTCGCTCGTTTTTTAAAAATGCAATGTAATAATTACTGTTGTTTTCATTTTTAAGTTTAAAATAATGTAGTTTGATTAAACTATGCCCGATAGTTTCGTTTGAAAAAAATACGTCTACATTCAATATTACATTACATAATAGTTATAATTAAATTTAAACATGTCACACATGGTCTACTAATTTGAATCTGTTTTGTGCTTTTTTATATGATACTTAAATAGTTATATCACTTAGTAATTCTAATAATAATATTATTATGAATTGAAGTTTATAATGTTATATTAGGTAATTCTTTTATCAAACAACACTTATTTTTTCAAAATGTATTAACGTTTTTGGAAATATTTTTTTTTTCATAATTTACAGTCGAAATAAAATTACATTTTAAAGTTTTTATTTTTTAGTTTTTTGAATGACAAAATTTCATATTATGAATATAAGAAATATTTTCTTGGGTATTTCAACTCTTAAAAATCGAAACTCCGACGAGTAGTTTAATTAAAGTTTAAAGTTTAGGTGCGTAAAAAATTAAAAATAATTTTTTTAAATTAATGTTATTTTATATTGTTTAGAAATTATGTAAAATAAATATTTTCAAGAAAGTTTATGAATTTGGAAATAATGAGTGTTATTCGATAAAAGAATCACCTTGTATATAAATATACATACGGAAATGTCGAATTGAATACGAAACAAATTATTTATTACCTTCAAGTGCAATAATTCTACTTTTTACAATCAATTAAGGCATATTTAAAAATATTAATTATTTAATTATTTTAATTTAAACCTATATTTCTATCATTACGATAATACTTATTAAACTTACTTAAGTAGTACCTATACTATTATTTAATTAGAATCTTATTGGTGAATTTGTTATAAGCTTAAATAAAACAATCTAACTATTACTTAATTTTCTTATTTGATAGTACATTTTAGTAAAACATATAATTTTATATGAATACAATTTATTATATAAATCATATGAATTTCGTTGTGTTATACATTTTCGTTTTTTTACGAATTAGCATATAGTTTATTTATGCTGCCTATTAATTAATATAATTTTAAATAAACCACATTTCCTATAAGGCTGCGTTCTAAAGGTTATTAATGTGATATTTATATTGATATGAATATTCAATTTATCTAACAAAACATAGATTATATTGTAACTTAATTAAACTTAAATTTGTTTTAAAAATTAAAGTTTTAGCTTAAAAACAGTACTTGGTATATTTTATCATATACTTAGTCTTACTTATAATATAATATGGGTCATGCAAAATGTATACTTTTAGTAATTTGTTTTTTTTTATTATTGATGAACGATTGCAGTTTATCTTCAGATATTATCGCTATTATATTATCCCTTGGCGTGATTAATTAAATTGTATTACGTATACATTTATCCGTAAATTAGTATTGAATGATTTTTTTTTTAAAACTATCAACAATATGCATTCATTAGTTATTCTTTACGAAATTTAACTAATTCAATAATTAAATAAATGTATTAAACACTACATTTTCCATAAACATCATTAACTATAAATTATTTCATCTAATAAAATATCATCTACGTTTGGCAATGTAGAATTTGTGTAAAAGTTGTACCTAATGTACTTTATAGTAGTTATATTTTGTAAAAACAATTGGTGCTTCATTGGTTACCTAATTAATATTTTTAAACTTTAAGTAAAAGTTTTTGATTTAATATTTTAAATTATTTTTCTACCATAATATATATTACCTAACCTACAAATAAACAAAAACAATTGTCTACCTATCTAAATATAATACGTTTTGTTATTAATAATTGTGCATGTCGCAACATCATACAGCATTATATGTTATATTAAATATTTAAATTTTGAACTGATGGGCTTCATGATTATTGTATATTTGTATTTAATATATTTCAAGGTTTATCGTAAATTATTTTCGTAGTTATTTCACAAAGGTTATTTAATGGTAAATATACTAAAGTTGTAACCGTACTGGCTAAAAAATACATTTGTATAATTTTCATGATCATAGATTAATGATCATGAATGATTATTATGCGTGTTCTTCGTAATTCGCATATTATTCGAATATTTCCGTAAATTATTTGTATTACTTATTTTTCTAACGTGTACGATAATAACCAAAAATACCACTGTATAATGCCATCTTTATATAATGTTTATCGTCTATATATATTAAAAAAAAATAAAAATTAATGTTTTTGTTTTTCTCTATAAAAACTTTTACAATTACATTTTTTTTATTGGTATAATGGTATAATATAATTATATTTAGTTTCCAATGTTAATATCTAATGAATATGTCACTATAATAGTGACCTATATTGTTTAGTTGTATTCTGTTGCTTTTAGTTTAATGATAACTTTGATAGATTTACAGCAAAATTGTATGTTAATGAATATTTTGTAGTCTCCTTGAATAAGTAATATAAACATACGTATTTAATATATAAATACCGACGTATCGCGTATATTTTACTATACGTACCTAACAAAGAATAAAGATATATTTTTTTAAAAACTTGTATTTTTGTTTTTGGGCCACTAATACGTTACTTAATTAAATTATAGTCTCAGACTTTAAATATAAATTGATTAGTATTGCTTGCTGTCGATAAGAATATTATTTTATGATAACTTAATTTGTACTTCGTGCATGTGATGTACCGAAACTCAATATGTTCTTACTAAAATTTCACTAACATAATCCATTCTGTTATCTATAATTAGAATCATTCATACAATCTACTAGTAATTGAATACAAATATTAAAATATTTGATAAATAATATAACTAATTACTATTAAAACTAATATACCTACTTATTCTATTCAAATATAAATGTTTACATTTTGAATTCACTTTTTAATTTTTATAAATATATAATACCTATATAATTTGTTAAATTTAGGCCCTTGTGGTGGCAAGACAACGGGACAGTCACGATTATGTACATTCTTTGAGAATTTAGGATGGAAGGTAAAAGTTAAAATAATTATTTCCATTGTTAAAATATCTTGTCGAATTTTTATTTTTTTTAGGTCTATAGAGTTCCAGAGACTGCCAATGTTCTATTAAGGTAATCCATTATTTTTTTAAAAATTTTAATAATAAATTTACATTAAAATGCTAAATATAAGATATATAAAAACAAATTTAAGTCTCATGTATGCTTACTGAAGTTTTTACTTTTATTTTTTTCCATAGTTTTTGATATTTGCTGACCTTACCATATAGGATTTTTTTAAGGCAAGACAACCTTGAAAAAGTTATCTTTTTAATCCAAAATTGGCTATAAGAATTAATTTATAGGATTCCTATAATTATTTTTTATACGACGATAAGTTATTTTAAATTTTGTTTCATAAAAATATTGTGTTAACACTTAATCAGGAGTATCATTTAAAAAAAAGTAATTCAGTAACGTATTATGAATTATTATTTATAATACGATAAAACCTGAAAATTTGTTATGTTTAAAAATATTGTTTAATCTTGCGTTCATTTACATTTAATGTACCTTAATAGTTTTAATTAGTAATTAGACAGTAAATCAATATTTAGTGTTTACCTTTTAATTATTTTTTTTTTTACAGTGGTGGTATCAAATTTTCGGAATTAAGTGACGATGAAGGTAATACATTTCGAAATAATAAATGAGCATTTATCTGTCTTAATCACGCTATACGTGAGTTTCAATTATATCCTTAAAATGTGAGGATAAAAACGTTATTTTTTTGGCTAACCATCAAATTCAGCCATAATAGTATGTTTTTTACACCGGGCATGTCTGTTTTTTTCGCCCTATTGCTTATTATGCCGTATACGTCATATTTCGTCTGTTTTTAAATTGTTATTCTTATACAGCAATAAAATTAACACACCTCCTTTATCGTGACCATGAATTATTCAGCAATCCCTAGGCTGCATTTCAATCTAGCTTAGTAGGTCATAATAAATTTTCAATGTGATATAATATATTTCTATTATAATCGCATAGTATTTGTATTATATCCCCTTTGAAATAGTATTACGTTACGTTTTACGGTTCGTATAATAATATTGATTTTAAAAGCCTCACAAATCATCAAGTTATGAAAGGGGAATTCTTACCCATGGAATGATGAGCCTATGCAGCTAAGCTTGATGCTATTTAGACATGTCATGTCTTTGGGAATTATTATCATTAACCTAATAATATTATTTTTGTTTTCTGTTACAGCCCATAAATTTCAAGAGAACCTTCTTAGATGTATGTTACAAATAGAAAACACGTTTTTTGAACTGGGCGAATCATGCGACCAAGACTGTCTAATCATTTGTGACAGGGGTGCTATGGATGCTGCAGCGTGTAATAAAATTTTTTTTATTATATATTATAAATATAAATAAAAAACGATAAATGGTGTTGGCGACAAGAAGTATAGTTATTATAATAAAACGAAACAGATAATAATTAACCGATTAAAAAAACTGAAAAAAAAATTAATTGCCAAATAATATTTTACTTGATATAAAAATTTTTTTTTATCTTCAACACAGTAAATGTGATGATATGATTCTATATTAAAATAGTGCACATGTTATTAATATTTAAAAAAATATAAAACATGTACATGTGTGGTACACTATTGTTTACATTTTGGTATTGTTAATTAAATTGTTGTTGATATAATGTTCTGTTTAGTTCATAACATCTGGTTCAGCCTTTTCGTGTTTCTCATTGGTTATTGACCTATAATACCTACTTTAAATGTTGAGTGGAAGGAAAAAATTAATTTCAACTATTTTTATAATAATCAGTGATCACTGTTCAACAACAATGTAGTTTAATGAAATTATTAAAGGTTGTATAGACTATAGATGATAATTTTGATTATTTGTAATTGAAATTTATTTTATATCTGATCAGTAAAATAGTAGACCCCTTCTACTAAATTTTTATCAATTATTGATAGATAATTATTTTTATTTAAAATTAGTTCATAACAAAATTTGACATTGAATTATTGATAGTGTTCTTGTTAAAAATATAATAACATTGGTTGTAATAAATAAAAGAGTAGACATAAATAAATATTTATACATTTGAAATAATATGTGTATATAATATATATTTGGTCGTGTTTAATTAGTAATATTTAATTAGATATTAGTAAAGCTAAAGTTAATAGAAGTAATTAGAAAAGTTAGTAGATCGAAAAATATGTTATTACTAATACCTAAAAAAATCAAAATACTACTTCTTTACTCAACATACAAATGTTTAGATTAAACAATATTGAACAGTTTACCATTTATTTTTATAGATATTCCTAGTAATAAATGGGATCTGATAATGAAAGAAAATGGTTTGAACATGGTTGACTTGAGAGACAATCGTTACAATCAAATAATTCACATGGTTTCTGCAGCATGTGGGGCTGAAGATTTTTATACAACTGAGGTAAACATGTCATAAATTCTTCTATTGTATTTAACATTATTTAATTTAACATCTATTTTAGGATCATACAAGTAGAAGAGAGGATGTTTCTCTTGCTAAAAGTTTAGATGTCAAAGCTTCAGCATCATGGATCGGGCATCCATACTTTGATGTCATTGATAATTCATCAGATTTTGAAAATAAAATATGCAGAATGATAGCTGTAAATATTAACATTAAAACTAATTGTTGGTGGTCTTAAAAATATTTATATTTTTTTTTATTATTATTTTATAGGCTGTTTGTCAGAAATTGGGCCTAGACACTGGTGATAGATTAGCAACAAACTCTAAAAAACGTAAATGGTTAGTGAAATATCTACCCAATGAACAGTTGTTTCCTCCATTTCAAGATTTTGATGTTGTACACAATTACTTGCAGACATATACTAAAAATATGCAAGCTCGTTTACGTAAACGAGGACAAAAAGGTTTTTTATCTGTTTTTACTTATATGATGTCACTGACCGTGACTTAAATTTTTTTGTTTATAGGCCATTGGAATTATACACATACAATTCGCAGGCCTAGAGTCCGTGGTCAAGTAATAGAAGTGAAAACGCAGCTCAGTCACAGAGACTATGTGAATCTGTTGTCACAAAAAGATGAAACCCACTATCCAATTTATAAAAAAAGGCGATGTTTTATACACTACAATCAGTATTTCCAGCTGGACATTTATTGTAAACCTTGTCATAAAAGGTATGTGGCTAGCAACTTTAAATATCAAATAAATTAACATTTCAATCTGGTTTTAGGTGTGAAGGGTTAGTGTTACTTGAGACATATTCTGCTCTTGAGGACCAAGAGCTGCTTGATCGTTTACCAAAATTCCTAGACATTGAAGCTGAGGTTACTGGTAACGCAGCTTATTCAATGTTTAACTTGTCACTTGTTGAAGATTGGGACAAGTCAAAAAATTTTTGTCACTACTTGAAAGGTAATTTTATCTTACCTAGTGGTTTTTAGGAGTAATATTTAGTTATTGTAGGTATGTGAAATTAGACTAGAATTAGATTTTTATTTAAGATATAGTTGTAGCAACTTTTGTAAATTTTTTTTAGGGCCAGATGAAGATCTGAGTGTAGGTGATCATAAAACCAACCAAGTTAGTTACATTCATACAAACGGAAAACTAAGGAAATAGTGACTTTGCTTTTACATTTTTAATATAGTATTACAATTTTGTTTTTAGATGTTTATCATTGTATAATATTCATTTTTTTTTACGTTTTGTTAAGTAGTATACAAAATTGTTATCAATAGATTGTTAAGTTACTAATCTAGGTACTTTATGTAGTTTGTTACATAAACTACTCATACTTATGTTTATGCATTATTTTTCTTTATATTTGCTATTGTTTTTTTCTTTATTATTATAATTCTTTTTTGTTTGCAACCAGTACATTATATTACATTATACTGTAGGTAGTAAGTTATTTATTTATTATTTTTTAGATATATCTTATAATATTATTATAAGAAATTATTTTTAAAATATATCTAAAACACAAACTGCTTATTATTTGGATTTCCTGCAAATGCTGATTAATTTCAATTGAAGAACGATATAAGGTGTATATTTGCAATATTTGCAATGCACTCGAATGTCATGAAATGCTAATGGTTTAAATTTACTTTAATTGCTAATGAATAATGATGTCTACAAATTTGACACCTGTTAAAGTTTTCCTACAAAAGTATTATTTCACACAGTCAAAAATAGGTACCCGTACTCTTCTTTTGAATGTGGTTAGCATGGCTTTTATGATTGTATAACATTCTTACACATCTTGTTGGGACAACGCCAAGCCCATTTTCCGTTTTGTTTTGGCAATCTATTCAAAACTTATTTTATTTTAAACAACACGGCGCGACGACTACAGTCGGTATTGCTAATCGTCTTCTTTCAAAATTAATAATACCTCATTAATTTTTGTTATGCGTGTGTTGTTGAGCTCGACGGAATATTTATTTTTATATTCAAAGCCAGTTTTTAAACGCTTAAGATCCGACGTAGATTTTCTTTTTGTATTTTTAAAAAAAATAATTATAAATAATAACGGCACACGTATTCGTGTATATAATTTCAACTCGTAGAAATTCGCTGTAGTAGCTATTAGAATCATCAAAATAAAATAATCTTATGTCTACATCACAATACCTATCCCAACAAGGCGAAAACCTCTGAAAGTCCATGTATCAATACTTCGGAGTGAAAACATAAGATGAACAATGACTATTATTATTTTGAATTTGTTGCAGTCCTTTATACCGCAGACGTAAACACGAATAGTTTAGATAATGCGTATGTTATAAATTTATAATACCAATACGAGTGTCAAGTATTATGAGTTGACACTGTATAATATTATAAGGTTCGCGTGTATTACCTAAAGCCAATTAAGAAAATCGTGTGATCACTTGTGCGTAGAACCACACACATCGCGTCAACCATGCTTAAACTAAGTACGTTATTAATTATTTTATTACTTTATAAGCTACGATTTGTTTTCTCCACCTCAAATCGTGTTTCGATGGGAAATTACGACTATGATGGGCAATTATGAACACTAACTATTAATCAGTTATGGAAAATAAAAGTAAAATTCAAGTTACTTTAAAAGTAAATTAGTTAGTTTTAATTCATAATAACATTCTAATATACCGAATTGAATTGAATTAAATGCCTGAAATTATCTAATCTAATACAGAAAACAAAAAGTGCAAAATAGTTAATTTTGTAATCGCTGAAAAATCCATATCTTCTATAACAACTAACGAGGCTATAAAAACATTATATAGGTACTAATTATTTTGATAAGATTTTTTAACTTAAAAAAAGAATAAAACTTTTAACTTTTATTTCAACTTTCAAAAGTTAAAACTTCATAAGTTCTTAGTTGAATACATGATTAACCTTCGTAGCTATGTGCCTTATACTTTACTAGGTATTTGAACGGTATTAGATGTCGACTAGACGATGAATGTTCTATATTAATACAACGATTAATTAATAATATGTACTAGGTATTAAACCTATATATAGGTACTTACTTTTACCTAGGAACCATTTACCAATTTCCAAATTATCACCAAGCTTTTGGATGTAGTGCATGAGACACTTACGCTTTGCCAGGACGGCAGGATCATATATTATATTTAAAGTATAAACACGTGATATCGATCGGACTATATTATTCTATAAGTGCATTATGTAAACAAATAATTAATTCTGATTAGAACTTCAAACTCAACATATTAAATGATTGAAATATAGGAAAAAAATCGCAAATATCTATCCATTGCGACAATCGTCGATTCGTCGGTGTTTTAATAATTTTTATGGCCAATGAACATTAGGTTAATACTTTAGGTATTGGTGTAGATGGTAGGTATCAGTGGCGTGGTTAGGATTTACAAAGAAAAAAAAATACAAATAGGTTCAAATTGTCTATGCATTTTTATGAATTCCGACCCCTCAAAAAATATATTAATATTTTCGGTGCAAACCATTTGCGCCCATCACACCTTTTTTATAACCCACTTGCGCCCGAAATCACAACCCATTTGCGCCCGAAATATTTTTAATGAAAATGTGTAATATCAGTGCGACGTTGCCAAACTGTATTCTGGAATACAAGCAATACTACTTATTACCTTATAAAGTTAAAACTATTGTACATATTATTTTTCCCGTTTTAACTATTTTTAATTTTTATGTATATTGTATAATTATATTATTATTGGGTGTAAATTTCCACCATCAATTTGGGCTGAACCTCCTTCTGAAGCGCCACGAACAACAAATTGTGCCGAGTCTTTCCACAAACATTTTAATGCACAATTTTATTCACCTCATCCTCCAATTACTAATATTATCGAAAATTTAAAACTCATTCAAGTGGAAACTTATTTGAAAATAAAAGAAGTTAATAAAGGCACAGAGAAACCTAAACGAAATGAGGAAAAAGAACGTATAGTATTTGCATGTACAACTTGGACCGAATATCAAATAAAAAATATAACCAGAGTACAATATTTAAAAAAAATTGCTTATAAATTTAGAGGGATTGACTTATCATAAAAATATTTTTTATATACTTTTTTTTTATTATATATGACGTGTGAAAAAATCAACAGTATTAATTTTTATTAATTGCATGTACTCAACCATATTATATTATATTTTCCGACATTTTTTTTTTTTAATTTGAAATATTTATATTATTTATATAATTTTATGTGAGATGAATTATGACTACAGTAAATCAAACTTAGTATGAATTCATTAAGTTTTGTTTAACTTAAATTAAATGTTAGTTATTCTTATATTGACTAGTTTTTTTAAACCCAAAATGTTGAAAATATTATAAAATGTAAAGTATATTATTAAAGACAATAAATTATAATTACCTATTAAAGTACTAATAATTATTAATTATTATAATATAATCTACTAACCTAATTAATTTAAGTATTTATCATGATAAATATAATCTATAATAATAATAATATGAATCACAACGGCAACGTTGCATACGAAATGGGCGCATATGGGCTATAAATCGGCAGGTAGTACCTTATCTTTCGGGCGCATCTGTCCATATCCCTCGGGGCGCAAATGTACTACTCTGGGGCGCAAATAGGCTGTAGCCAATATTTTTTTGTGATATCAAACATAAAATTTATATATTATGAAATAATCTTCAATATAATTGTTTCTTTCTAACCTTTGTTGTGTTTGTTCCACAAATACAGTAATCATTTCCTCAAAATTCACATTCCAAGTGTTTCTCATCGTTCAATTGAAACTAATATACCTACTGAGCCCGAAGTCACACAGGCACTTGCATTCGTTAATCTCAACATTTTATCTATACAGGTATTATTTAGTATTATAATTTATAGAATCATTGGAATATAGTGAAAACCATAAATTCTGATTATTACGGTAGCATTAAATTACAAAAAAAAAAAAAAACAATCATAACATAATTAAAATGAAAAAGTAATTAATTTACAATAGTATTAGGTCTTAGGTGTTAAAGTTGTTTTTTACCAATTATATTTTCGATATGATAACTGATTGGCCACTTGTGCACTCTTGGGCCCGTCACTATTCTATACCAATGCCATACGTGCAGGTTAAATAATAAAATAATATAATCATACCAGTCATATTATAATGTCAAGATAGGAACGAGATTTGTGCGTTTTTTTTTTTTTTTTTTTACTTGCTTCGTGGCCAATAATTATTGATTTAGTCCATTTATTAAACACGAATACACGACTGATTATATTATTATGAATACGCATAATTGGCAGCGCAAATAGATACAGATTAGGTAGGTAGGTAGGTACTAATAGTACCTACCTACTTACCCATACGGATTGTACCTATAAATTTATATATTATATTGTATATCGTCGTGCGGCCTAAATAAAATAAACGACCTACAATATAGGCAAATAGGAAATCTACAATTAACATATATATATATATATATATATATATATATATATTCCTAGTTTCAAGTTAATGATTGGCCACTTTATAATATTGTTGTACTTTGTGTTCAATCAAACGAGTTTTTAATTAGGCATTTAACCGTGTAGCTCGTCGCACGCGTTTGAAATTTGATCCCTGACAACTGCAACACAACGTAAAATCGTTTCGATAACCCTATTATACAGGTACGTTATATCTACCTATACCTATTTAATAACTCATAACATTAGGTAACTTAACCATGACGGCGATAATCTATTGGTTAAACATTTTGAAATAGCTATATAATCATCTATTATATATATATATAGGCGTATAGGTATATCATATTATTATAATTTATATTCACACTACCTCCTTTACATGGTCACTATTATATTTAAAACTTTCAGGCAGTCATCGTATGATCAATAATATTTTTTTACTGATCTATAGACTATAACGCGACATAATATTGTAAACATGAAATTATAATCAATGTCAGTAAACTACAATATTATATTACGACTATTATGTCGAATCATGTTTTTTGTACATATTTAACATTGGCACCTTCTATTTGCTCGAAAACAATAATTTGTGTATTAAAAGCATTCAGAAATTTGCACTGCCGAGTGCGATCTACATTCTTATAGTTTCGACTTTTCATGTATACCTACCTACTGTATTAGGTATTCAATTATTGTATTTTAAAAAAAAAAAAAAAAAAAAACACCGAATGAATATAAAAAAAATCATGTTACTATTTTGTGTCAATTATTATTATTTTGTTGTTCAATTAGCATTGTTTTATTAATTAATAATTATTTACAATATTCATTATTTAAATTTAGCTTTTATACAGATACCTGTTGGCTATTGTGTACATAATCTCACTGTACAACTAGGTATACTTATAGTACTCACAATTTTCACGAGTATGGTAATTTGCCATATATATAGGTAGGTAGTTTATAAAATCATTATGGTATATATATTTAACATATAGAACAACATTATTAACAAACAATTATTGTTTATCCAAGTATTGGAATAATTAAAAAATAATAATTACCTTTGGCTTATAGTACGTACTTACTTACTGTTGACAAGTTACCTAGTATCTACTATTATAATTCATTAATATATTACAGGAGATACAGAATAATATTTATGTGCATTTTATTTCGCATATGAATACAGTTTATGTGCATAATGAATATTATACAGCACTTAGCGTTTAAAATGTTATTGTTTTAATTTGATTTTAATTAAATTAAAATATAAACACGTTCAAAAGTTAAATTCATCTTGATAAAATATGATTCCTTGTCTATAGATGTGACGGTTAGTCTATTAACTGTAATATGTAGCCGAGACCTAATGGGTACCTATATTTTGTATTGTAATAACATTGACGTAATAAAAATAATGTATTTATAATTGTGTACATAATATTGCTAATTTATATATTTCTATAATAATAATAATAATAATAATAGGTATATAGTAATATATCACAGATTATACAAAAGTTTTATGTAATCTGTACTAATATTTTAATATATTTTTTTTTTCAAAAATAAATAATCTAAAATCTTTGTCCTAGTCTTTTGGGCACACGCCACACGCAATGATAATTAATAATTATATTATGTGTTGATTGAATAAAACAGTGAAACTATACACGTTAGAATAATCCGCACAGCAGTGATGACATTATTGTTTACAATGCTAACCAGCTACTATGTTTATCTAATACAATGTTTTTAAAACGATTTTACGAAATAAATTTTCTTTGCTATGTATTCAGTCAAGTTGTGTGCTGTTTTAATTTTATTATTTAGAATGGTGAGATACTCTGCTGAATCAGCACAATATATTTTTCTCTTGCATTTTACGCGCTATTATACGCGCTACGATGCGCTGTTATTGAATGAAAACCATGAATTAAACATTAATAACTTACTATTATACTAACCTACTTGCGTCAATGTATAATACTAACGTCTTGCACATTATACTGCTATGTGTTAAGAGTATAAAGCGCTTAATCCACGATATGTATTAATACAATTTATTATTGCAGGTATGCTTACTACTT
This sequence comes from Schizaphis graminum, assembly GCA_020882235.1. Classification (NCBI taxonomy): domain Eukaryota; kingdom Metazoa; phylum Arthropoda; class Insecta; order Hemiptera; family Aphididae; genus Schizaphis; species Schizaphis graminum. The sequence goes on from CM037032.1 coordinate 56,992,039, forward strand.
ACTTTGCAGCGAGTCATTTTTTACGCCTATTAAAATAGCGAGTGGTTATGCAGTAAACGGTAAACGTTCCGATTTGCATTACAAATTATACCATTTACCTAAATTGGCTATATTACATGTTTTTTTTCTTAAAAAATTTAATTATTTATCCATTCCATTTAAATTATGTATAGGCTAGGTACCTAATTAAATCTATGATCTACCTCAATACCTCATAATAAGCAACCAGAAATGTTCGGGAATGGTATAGAATCACGTGCGGGGCACGTTGATTTTAATTTAAAAAACGTAGAATAATAAATACCATTATATATGTGTACCATGGAATATGATGTAATAATGTATAGGACCTATAGGTATAAGTAATATAGTATTGATTTTATATAATATGTTATAAAATCAATGGTAATATAGGTAGAAAAATACACAACATTTATAGTGTATATAGTACCTACATTAATTATCGGTTTGCATAAATTAAATAAGGTCGACCTTGTCTCGAAATGTTAACGTAAATATTCGTTTACGAACTGTGCTGCAGCGCCAAACGTCAGTTCAAAATAATAACATAATATTATCTAAGCGTTTGTTAATAATTAAACTATGTTCCAATAAGAGAAGTCCAGTTTGACGTGTGATTGACAATTAATATTTTACTGAAAAAGACTCTCGTCGATACATTTATTAATTATTTTCTGTAAAGTCTGTATACTTATACATAGTTATACATAGGTAAATTGATCAGAAATCAGGTATGAGTTGGTAATCTGCTAAACCACGAATGCCTATAATTTAATAAACCTATATCAGTCGATAATATGATGCGTATAAACCTAGTGATATAGTGTACGTATATACGTATAATAATAATATATAGGTAATATAGGTACCTATAAATGCACAATTTAAAGAGACATAATATTATGTTCTAATAGGTTCAAATTCAACTGAGCGTCAAAAAATATTGGTCGATTGTATGTATTTTTTTTTATATTCAATTATTATTCATAATTATTTGTTATTAGTGTTATTACCTATATGATGTATGTTTCTCATAGGACTGAAAAATATGATTTTTCGCAGTGACACCAAAGTCTGAGCCTACCAACAGTGGATAACTATTATATTGAACTGTAGTAGACATATACGTATTAATGTACTATATTGGATAACGATCATTTTAATGGTAAACATTCATTATCATTATTTAGAAAAGTATTAAGGTTTTTGAATATATTCTTTAAAATAATGTGAATTAACACAACAAATTTTTCTTTTTTCTTAAATCATCGGTTAATTATTTTTATTTCAACATTTCAAGCACTTTAATCACTATTGCTTGACATTTGATTTTCATGTATAAAAATGCAGAGAACAACTTTGTACTTTTAATTTTGAAGTTAGAAGTACATGTTGTAGATTTATAATTGAAAAAACAAAATACAGCAGAAAATTTTTTTAAAAACAGCACTACATACATAAAATTCTTAGACTATAGGCGTGGGTGTATCCTATAAAAAATAGTATACAAGTATAACATGTTATGTAAGTATTGGTACATATTATATTTTAACACTAATTAACGGGCGTATGTAATTTTTGTCAAAAACAACTCCCATCCAAAAAAAATATATAAATATATGTATAATTTGCAACACTTTTTAAAGTAAATGTTGTAGTTGGCGTCACATAAAACTAAGTAAAAGGGGATTATGTAATCTGCGCCATCTTGTGCTTTTAAAAATTGTAATTTATGCCATTATATTTACCTTATTCAAATTGTAATTTGCACAACTTAAAATAACTTAATTTTTTTTTTTCATTGTTTTTTTAATTATTGATCAATCATCAATTAAGTTCATTTCTAGAAAATTATTAAAAAAAAGTATTAAATAGGTTCAAATTTGGTTATTAAAAAAGCATATAAAAATTAGTCATATACTCATATTATAAGTATATAAATAAATGTATATAAGTATTCCAAGAAATGTACATAGTTAAAAGCGTGGCGCAGATTACATATTGCATTTTATTTTCTGTCGTGGCGCATATTACCAAAATTAATATTTTGATGTAACGCAAAATACATGTTATATTTTAATATTTTGGCGCAAATTACATACTTACTTAAATGTACCTATTGGTGACGCAAATCACAAGTAATAAAATTGGCGCAAAATACCATCTCCTATTATAAAATTTGTTTGTGTCAACTCCGTTGAATTTTATCCTAAAACGTATAGAGTGTACTGTATAATATACTATATAATGTACAGGTAGATATTATATTTCTTGAATTTTGCATATGACATATGTAAATAATTTTTATAATTTATTTCCAAACCGATCTGATTGTTTGAAGTACACCAATACTTACTTACAACCAGTAGTGTATTGCTAAAAATATTCGTGGGTATACGCCTTCTAGATCTTAGGTGTCAATGATATACCTATAACATTGAATCAAAAAAATTTTTTCTTGCTTCGCTCGAATTCAATAATAACATTTATTCTAATTATCAGTATCACTTTGACTAAAGTGTAATGTAATATAAGCTCATACTATATAATATAGCTATTTATTTTATTTATTTTTAAATTTATTTTATTTTTGTGTTATTAAAAAAGAAGAACTTAAATAAATTAGTATAGTCTAAGAAATTAGAATGGTTACTTTTTTACTAACTGCCAATAACTTAGTGATTAGTGCACTAATCGTGATTGCTAGGGCCCGGAACTTGATGCATTTGCTTCTTTTTTTCCAATGATTACATTCGAGGCTCGTCTTTACAGAAATTTAATTAATGAAATATAGAATTTAATGGTACAGTTTTTATTTTGCATTTTTAGGGAATTTTATGCTTTAAGGTCATTTTTGTAGTATTTTTAGTGCATTTTATTTATTTTTGAAAATTCTAATAGGTATACGGGGCTATACGGCCGTATACCCGCGTATATTCGTTTATTTAGACTTTAGAGAGTATACGCTAAAAAAAAAAAAAACTAAAGAAATAAGTATACGCCGTATACCCCCGTATACCCCCCCCCCCCCCAATACACCACTGCTTACAACTAATTTAATGATCTCATATTATGTAAATATAGGCGATATAAGTAGGTATAATAGAAAAAGAGAATTTCTGTGGTGTTTATACTTCGTAGTTCATATAATCGTATACATAATATTATAATTATAACAATCGTTATAATATTAACGTATCTATCATATATTATAATGTGTATATAGGTATTTACGGCGCATGCTAGATGTTGGTTACACTTATCATCATGTGTTTTTTATTATTACAATAAGTACTAAGAAATAAATAATTATAATTTTAGATCCAGAAAAAATATTAAATAAGGAGAAACTACTATTTATACGATATACAAATAATCCTATGTTTATAAATAAAACAGAATATGACAAGAATTTGATAATTTATATATTGAATGATTATTAGAATGATGTATATTGACTACTTGTTATATATTATACAGTTACCTTTTTACATTTTTCAGTTAATAATTTTTCAAATAAATAAAAAAATTAATTTGTACTCATATTGACATAACATTATTCTTAGTATACACATGATAATATATTAAGTACACATAATATATAATACTATGCTATATGCCGTATTGTTGTCGTAGGTAATATATATGTTGGTACACATTTATAAGAAATTGTAATCAGGATAAGGGTATAACTAGGTCATTAACTTCCATTTACATTAATTATAATTTTCTTGACTACCTAGTACCTAGTAATATTACGGAATCATTATAATGTGTATACGTCAAGACACTGAAGGTACATAATTTTTTTACAGTTAATTAGATATAATAGATATATATATACATATTATATTATCCAGTATCGAATATAATCAAGCTCATTTAAGGGGGTGGTAAAACGTCATTGGTATTTGGTAAGTATTTATTATACAACTGTAAACAATTTTTTGGTGAGATGAAATTGATTTTTTTCTCAAAATAGGAGGATAATATTTTTGAATAATAAGTTTACAGTTTAAAAAATGCACATATGTATATAATAACAATAAATTAATATTGTTTTTAAACCTATAGCCAATAAATAATTCGTTATCTATGTATTAGTTGTTGATTGTTATAAGTAGAGCTATGAAAAATGTACTAAAAAGCATATAGTATTATTAATCGTGGAAATGCACTAAACATAAAAATCTATCAAATTAATTAAAAAGAAAAAAACCCATTTTTAATTATTTAATATGATTTACAAAAAAGAAAAACATATTTTATTTATTTAGATAGATGCTTACAAATAATAAATTAGAATCATTAGATTATCAATTAACTTAAGAATAGGTAAATAAAAAGTTAACATTTAAAAGTTTTAAAAAATTTCCAAAATAAAGATATCATAAATTGTATACTCTGCTGTATATTAGGGGGTGGGGTGGACCTCAGACTATGGTAGGTTAAATTTGAATGCAATGATAGGTATCATTGTATACGAAAAACGATTCTGAACGAAGATGATTTGTCAGTTTAGGATATATTATATTTAAATATTGTCAAATATTCTATTTTGAAACAAATAGTATAGTTTTTATATGTTACTATGGTTACTATGGCCAACAATCGCATTATGAGCGTATGAAATTTAATTAAAATTTTGACATATTTCGTATAAATTCGAACTTTAAACACTTATAAAAAAAAATTGTGACTAACGATTTCGGATTTTTTTTTATCACTTTAAGAACAACTTATAAGAAACCTTGTATTAAATTTTCAAGATTTTCTGGCCACCCAAAAATTTTTTATCGGCATTTGAAAAAAAAAAAACTTAGAAAAGTCGAAAATTTCAATTGTCTATTAGTAGCTTAAAAATGGTCAAAATATTTTGAAAATTTAACTGTAAAGAGATAACCATAATATAAACATTTGGTGAAAATTTCAAGTATTTACAATAATTCGTTTTTGAGTTACAGCAAAATCAAAAAATCGATTTTGTCGAAAAGTGGTTTTTCCGTAAAATTTCCATTTTTCTGTCATTTTTTTTTTGTTTTTCTCGATTTTTTTGATAACTATTAGAAAATTTTAATTTTGACCCCCCTAAAGTACCAACTAGATTCAATTCCCTATTCAAAGAGGGGCTGAAGTCAAAAATCGGAGCATTATTACTGCTCCAAATGTTGGAGTCAGACACCAAAAAAAAAAAAAAAAACACACATCATAGTAAATGCAATACATTCATCACTTCGTTCAGAATCTAAAATAACTTATAAATATATTAACAATTTTAATTGACATGAAGTATTAAAAATTAAAAAGGGATAAAAACGACTTAAAAAGATCTTATAAATCAAAAATGTCTTAAAATGTAAAACATAAGCTTCAAAGTTGAATCCATTGGTATAATGGTATGTACCTAATTGAAACATTGTATTATTATGAAGTTGTTTTACAATAAGGTACAAAGAATATATTTTCATACATATGTACAGATGTAGGTAATTTTATTTTTAAAAATAGTATTAATTTAATTTAATTTAATATATTATAATATTTAAACAATCTTTTATTGAATATAATAATAATATTATCATTATAGTTCGCCTGTAAGCTTGTAAAAATATTATTATTCGAGTTAAATAATTTGTATTGATTTGATAATTTGTTTACTCAAAATTCTACAATATTTAATAAATTATAAATTATTATAAGATATATGCCTATTTAACTTAAGTAAAAATTAAAAAAATAATAATAATTTTCGGGTTAATCTGGTTGATTTTAAAATAAGTAAGCGTCTACGTATTATATAATTTAATATAAAATTTGGTTTTACAAAGAAAAAAAAAAAAAAAATGTTTCACAATAATAAAGTAAATAAAGTGGCACACACAGCGAAGACCGGAAAGTTACAGTTGACAATCCGCTCTTGCCCGTGGATTCACTGTAGTAGACATTAGCTGCAGGATAATATAAAAATTATGTAGCTGTAAAATAGTTTAATCACTTTAATCGCGTTACCCGACATGTGTGATTAATGTCGACACTATATAATAATTGTTAATAATATTACCAACGTATACCTACCTAAGTCAAACCTAATTCTACCAAAACACATTATATATTTATATACATCGTATATAGCGTATAGCTATCTAAGTAGTGCCTATGTAATACCGTGTCTATATACACAATGAGTAAAGAAAAATCCCTTTACGAAAACATTGAAATTCTAACTCCTATAATATTATTTATAATTTTACAAGTACGAATAGTACGATAGGTATGCCATGTGTTTTATTATCTATTGTGTTTTTATATCCAGGTCCCAGACTAAAATTCTCATCATAAGGAAATCATATTATGTAAAAACGTTATCGGTAATTTAGCGTTATTATACCAATGCACTATGTATTATTAAAAATTTATATTCCAGTATTTAATTTAATAATAGAAAAAAAAATAAGCCATATCTCAAACAGCATGATGTCATTGACATTGTGCGTTAAAAGTGGCTGACATCGAATTGAGTCCCAAATATTGAATTGAGTCCCACAAATACCTTTGGGTTATCGGAGTTGAGTCCGACCAATATTGTTAGGTTGTTCGAGTTGAGTCCCTTTCAGCCTATTATTGATTGCTTACATTGTTTTTAATAATAATAATAATAATAATAATAATAATGTTTTTAAATTGATAATAATTATGTGTGATATAATTTTGTTTTTAAAATAATAATACCAATTATGTGTAATATAATAATGTTAATAATTAAATAGTGGCTGGTAAAACATTTACAGATTTTAAAAAGTCAAATCTCCAAATTTGCATATTTATATATTTGTTTGTCTGCTCCTGTAAAAATTTTTCTTTTTCTAACGTTTCTTTACATGATCTTTTTGCTTTGCTTCTTAATTTATATATATGTATTAGACTATTTTCCCAAATGAGTTTCCTCAAGAATACAAATATTTGAACGTTTCGAATGTAAAAAAGCATTTAATTTTGAGTGAATCTTACTGTGTAGGTAGTTATTACATTTTATCTATACGGACTCAATTCAAAAATATTAAGATAATAAGCTGGACTCAATTCAAACACATAGAAGTAGCATGGACTCAATTTAATATCACCGTTAAAAGTTTTCAGAGTTCGCGACACGTTGTAAAAACCGTAAATGCACGATCATAATATGGTAATCATTATACGACTGAGTGTCGGGCGTGAAGCAAAAATTAAATTTTGTTTTACGATTAGTGAAAATAATTTGGAGACAATATCTGAATCGATAAATTTAGTTATTTAAGATAAAATTTTTATCGTTGTATAAATTTTCTGTGTGACTTTTTAGAGAAAAAAAAATAGATATACGAACTTTGAGTGACTGACAGAAAAGTAGATTGAAAATTTGAAAATAAATTGTTGTATAAATTGGTTATTTGAAGTCGAATAAAGGAAAGATAACTTTATAAGGTCCGCTAAATTATGGCCAATATTTTTACAACATGACGAGATCAAAAGTTATCGAAATTTCAACGAGAAGTTTCTCAATCGTTAAGGTTTATGTGTGTACCTACCAACTACCAATGATCTAATAATAATATGTTAAGACATAGTTGTGACGGGGTTTATGTGTGATGATACGAAAATTATTTGTTTGGCAATTTATAGTAAAACGAGGCGTTTATCGTTTGAACAAAAGGTAACCTATTATAGGTTCCTATTTATAATCAAATTCGAGTATCTGAAAATATAAAAAAAAAATTCTTAACATAAAAATTATGAATTACTATAAATAATTAAAAAGCAGAAAAAAGGATGAACACGCTTATAGTAATCACTCTGTATGTACGATTACATGATTACATATTATACCCATATACACAACCAGTTGGTACCCACAAGTTGTGGGTACCAACTGCAGTGCAGTTGAGTTTACTCGTATACCGTATAGGTAATCGAATACGCCGGCATCATAATATAATATCATAGGTGTAATAATATTAATATTTATACAGACATATCTATATGATTCCTAGGTTATCGATGACACCGTGAGCGCGGGCCAGTGCAGCGTCTGCGTGTACCGCCTATATCGTCGAAACGCGTGACGTAGGTACTAAACAAATACTGATGCGTATATTATAATATTTAATAATTATGATGTGTGTTGGATGCCTATATTATGTAGATTAAAATGTACATAATATTATTTATAATATATTTATGTGGCCGTATAACCGAATAAAAAGGTAACCGCGATTGTTAGCCACGCGGTAAACACGAGAGTCGGACGAGATAAAACAGAACCGTAGACATTATTATTATATAACACTAGCTGCAGTATATTATAGTGTATCATGTATTGTTCGTTACAGAGCCGTGCGTGTTTGGTAATTTCCGATAAGGCTAAGAAGAAACGAACAAAATACCTCGTCCTCAGCCGTGATGTTTGGAGCATATATTTTTGTCATTTTATATCGTCATATATATATGTATATATACTTATATTTAAATAAATAATAACTTATTGCAACGGCGCATTATATTTATGATATGATAGTTATTACTATATACACTCTTATTTTACTCACCGCAAAAAAAACACACTTATTTTATTAGCTTACATTTTTATTGCAAGAAACGTTTGGCGTCAAATGAAATCATTAGGTTGTCAGTCAACGATGCTATGCTCTCGCACGGTCTCGGCAATAAACATAATATATACATAATAATATAATATAACATAATATTCTATGGGTGTGTGCTAAAATAATTATCTAGCAAAGTAATTAACAAATAAAAAATGTAGTTAAAAATATGAAATTTAAAAATCACAAAGTTATTGTAATACGGAAAAAACACGAAAAGCATACTATTGAGTTCTATTCTAGGAATCAGGATGACGTATATTACAGCTTTAATGCTAATGTACATGACGACTGTATTTACACAAATAATACCATTGGTTATAAATATTAGTATTTATAATCGATGATAATATAAACGAGATTGGAAAATTTGCATGGGTTATCCCAGCGATATAGCTTTTTCAACTTTCCGATATAAAAATACTTACTTTAATACTACTTGCACACTGACGACCACAAACTAAGATATGAGTATTATTATCTTAAGATTATAATTTATTTAAATACATCCTGTAATATATTTTAGTTCGTGCTGATGAGTAATTATTGATTCTGAAGCATATTGCTGCAAATGTTGGTCGGCTGTACAAATGTTATGAACTTATGAGTATGATAAATTGTACATACATCATATTAATTACCATCATCGTAGTAGAAATATCATAACTAATTTAATACCTATCAATTATTATCAAATGTATCAGCATAATGAAATATCCTACGATTCCTACGCCAATATGTACGTTTTATTTTACAGATTTATAAATGATTAATTAGCTTACTAAAAAAATATTCGTGAATTACAAAACTATAAAACTTTTGGTTTTTTTGTCTCTATCTCCCTTAAATACGGCAATGAAATGGATAATAACAGACAAATATTTAAAAGAAACGCGAGTCGTTGAAGTGATGAATTATATGTTTATAAATATAAGCAATAGTAGTACTGTATAATATACAATTACACGGAATTTAAACCAATCTATTTAATATTTAGTTATATTTTTGTCGAGTCAGTCATGTTCAGGAAAATGTTATGCAATTTTAGTTAATATTCATCATTTAATTGAGAAAAAAATTATTTATAAAAATCTATGGATATTGATACTATTTTTAATAACATGCCATGTATAGATTAAATACATATATAAAATAAAAAAGGCTTAATACTATGTAGACTGCATTGAATGAATGAATTTTATTTTGAGGTCGGAGCTATAGTAGAAAAATAATAAAAATAACGGCCCCGAGTACACCTACACAATAATTTAATAATACAAAATTATAAACGATTGTTTATAAAAACATAATATTTACGTGAAATTGTTAACCGTTTATAGTGTACGACCGATTCGATGGCGTTCCGCAAAATGGAATATTTGACTACGCCGAGAACACAAACATGCAATAATAACTTAGTTCGGAGGACCGTTGTGGCTAAAGGTTTCGAGCCACGTAGAAAAGATGCAAAGGAGGTATACCTTATTATGTACATAATAAATTAATGTTTTATACACAATTATAAGTCGAATATTTATGGTGTACCTATCTAGTTGAGTTTACATATAAATTTATAATAATTAATTTTCACTGAAAGGGTTAATGTATTACAATGAAATCGTTTACTTATTTCTTATAAGTGATTATACATAATAAGTGAGCAATGACACATAATCTGAATAAGGGCATGTAACAGTTGCCCTCAAAAGTACCTTTTTTTATACCAATTCCCCCCGAACTACCTAGAGAAAAATGTACCAGTTGCCCTCAACTAAATGTACCAGTTGCCCCCAACTGAATGTACCAGTTGCCCTCACATGTTAATATATACACAATACACGATTACAATATATAGCCCATAAAATAGGGGAGGTAAATATACAAATAATAAATAAATTATGACAAAAGTTCATAATAAATAATTTAATTATAATACTAATAGTGGCATATTCAATATGATCATTTGTCAAAAGAAATAGTATAAAATGATAGACAAAAATATTCATAATAAATAATTTAATTATAATACTAATAGTGGCATATTCAATGTGATAATTTGTAATCATATAAATTTGTTTATGTATTATTATTTATTATTATTGTATTATTGACATTTGTATATTTACCTCCCCTATTTTACGGGCTATATATTGTAATCGTGTATTGTGTATATATTAACATGTGAGGGCAACTGGTACATTCGGTTGGGGGCAACTGGTATATTTGGTTGAGGGCAACTGGTATATTTTTAAAATCCTGATAACAGTCGTGGGGGGCAACTGGTCAACACCCCTGAATAATACTATAGAGCAAATATTTAGCAATTTCACTTCAAGTGTAGCCTGCGTTTTAATTCGCAAAATATTCATTGGGCGTCAATCAGTGTGAAAATATACAAATCGTTTTTATAATATATTATATAAACTATAATACCGTTAAAGCGGAAACCTATTAAATGTATAGGCTTATATAGTAACCAGTATAGGAATTGTAGAAATGCACTGAGTATACATGCGATAAAATCTGTTTTTTTCATCGTCTGTAAACCTGACTAGACGTGTTTTGTATCGCGTGTGCGCCTTATTAACTGTATACCTAACATAACTTATAACAGTTTATGAGCACCACAAGCTGTATATAATATAACAAAAATGTTTGCATTTTTTTTATAATTATGATTTTTAAAATATCGTCTTATGAAATTATTAAGGTTATAAGGTTATTACTTATTAGAGGGTCATATTACAACCAAAGCATTTATTGGAGAGAGAAGGGGTAGTCCTTGCCAGTTAAGCAATCAAAGTTAAATGAAACGCACTAAAATAGATATTTTGAATTTTCCAAAACATACATTTATGAAAATTAGAAATACCAAATTTATTTATGGTTATATTGAGTTTTAAATGTGTTTTAAAAATGAAATGATACATAATAATATATATCAAGTAATTGTGACTTGTGGTTTTACCTTTAAAATGAAATGATGAAGGATGATAAAATAGAAGATGATCTGATAAATCATTGTCAGACATGCCTACGGGTGTAGTTTTTAAGACGTTAAATAAATAAAATTCATGTAAAAGTATAGCCCACCACTCTTAAAAATGGTTTTTTTAGTTTTCATACTTATCTATGTACCTATTACTAATATTAGAGAACTATTAATTAGACATATTAAAAATTTAAAATATAAAAATGTTATCATTTGTTTTCAGAAAAGATATCGTCACGATTCGCGGTAACCAATAAATTTGAATCTGTGGAATTCCATTTGACAACAATCATTAGCGGGGCCCCACTGGCCACTGTCCTAATACTTGATCAAGTTGAATTTATTTTCTAACCATTTATAGAACGAAGTTGTCGGAAGAAAATAGATATTGGTAATTAGTGGGACACTTACGTCGGTAAACCAAATAACTGCGTACCTAAGTAACATCTTATATATAGCAAGGAAGTTATTCAAATAATAGCATCTCAGATAAGTTAGATAAGCTCTGAGTGCATTTTAATAGATTCTAATTTGAAGTAAAATAACAATTTTAGCTTTCATTATAAAATATAAAACCATTGGTGAGGAGTGAGAACTGTCATCACTTCATCAGAACTGGTGATAATTCAATCATCAAAATTTGCATAGAATCGTTAAAATCATAATATAATATAATGATTATATATTATTCTTTATAGTTTGTACTGATTTCACAAAACTTATCATAAGTATTTAACCTCAAGAGTCATACATATAACAAAGATACAAGTTACGATGTAACTTTAATTTTAACAAATTATAATAATATGGAAAATAAGATTATCGGTATTCCTACTGGAATTATAAGCTAACGACAGTGATGTACTTAAATAGCCTAACCAAAACGCCGTCTGATCATAATTTCATAATTGAAATTGACATGACCGAACTTAGTTATTATATCATATTAATTTATTGATATAACTGAACGGTATAATATAAAATATATCAATATACTTTAATGTTAAGTTATTTAAAAATTATAGGGTATTTAATGGAAGTAACTAATGAGAAACTCTTATGAAAAATCATGTAATTTGTAATTATTAATTGATATTATTGATCTATTATGATGAATATAATCATATTTGTGTCAATTGATTAAACATTTAATAATTGTATAATATGATGAATAATAAGAGATGAATAAGTTTTTAATAAAATACATAATACACAAAATATGCATACTTAATTCATTGGTATATTTATCTTTTGGCTTTTAATGTAATACAATAGTTTTAAAACAGTGCTAGATTTAACACCGGGTATTCGACTAGCAGCTCCAATCTAAAAACAAAAATAAAAGAATCAAAAAAATACTTGACTATGTTAGTATGTTAATTTTTCCATACAGTTTGTGGTCGAATGTAGGATAACTTTTCAATTTCTTCTTTTGATATACTTAGCGATGTACTGTAAGTAATAGAGTTATAGTTATAAATTATAATATAAATACAATATAGCATAAATATATGTTGTCACTGAAATACAAATATATTACTGTGTATAATCTATGTCCTTAGGCACAAGTAGAGATTGATCAAGTTCTACACGCTCAATATCTTCTTGTTGATCGTAAATAGATGCTTGGTATAAAGCTTCAATTTTTAGACGTTCACAAATTCGATTGTCTTCAAACTTTCCACCAAATTTATCAGGAAGTACTGTTTCCAATTGTTGTAATGTTATACCTTCTGTAGATAGTCCCAACATATCAAATGCCCTATCACATTATTACAAAAATCAAAAATGTTTTTTTTATCTATTTTATTTATACTATTTAATATTTATACTTTGTTTGCTGAGAGAATATGCTTACTTTGAACATATAACTGTGAGTGAAAAATGAGGAAGTTTGTTGTTGTAGTAGTGTATAATGCATTTTAGTTTGTGTGCAACTACATTCCCTCGGCAAACAAAGTATATAAATAAATACACACGTTTTGGTCTCTGGGTTTCTAGAAGTTTTTAAGCCCAATGATTTCTTCCACTTATACATAGTCTGAGAAACTGATTTTAATAGTTTAGTTCCTTCTTCTAAGCTGGAAAGTATACTAAGTGTTTGATCAAAACGTTTCTTACTAACGCAGCCAATATTATAACCTATAAAATATTATAAATTATGTTATAATATCTTTTGAATATTCTATAATATTTTATTGTTAAAAATGAACCTTTCTGTGTTAGTCTAATATCTGCGTTATCAGGTCTTAGATGTAAACGAAATTCAGCTCGACCAGTGAACATACGATATGGTTCATCCGTGCCTTGTGTGGTTAAATCATCAACAAGTACACCAATATAAGCCTCGGTTCTACATAATGTAAGACTATTTCTGTTTAGGGACTGAAAAAATTGATTACATTTTAAACTAACACAAAAACTTTATTATTTTTAACACTCACTTTAGCACCAGCATTTATTCCAGCTAATATACCTTGAGCGGCTGCTTCTTCATAACCTGTTGTTCCATTTATTTGACCAGCAAAGAATAATCGGCCAATTTTTTTGGTTTCCAATGTAGGATACAACTCACGCGGATCTACATAATCATACTCAACTCCATACCCTGAAAATAACTTGTTAGTTTATTTCTAAACTAAAATTTTTTACCTTACCATATTGGACAATATTAGCATTCTCTAGTCCGTTTATACTTCTTATCATTTTTACTTGCAAATCTTCAGGCAGTGTACATGATAGACCATTTGGATAAACTACATCACTATCAAAGCCTTCTATTTCAAGCCATATCTGGTGATTTCTATCACGAAATCTAAAAATATTTTTTATGTTTTAAACTAAAAATTATAATTTATACTTTTAAGATATATATTATATTTACTTGAGAGATTTAGATTCAAGTGATGGACAATATCGAGGACCCTTTACTTCTTCCTTAATATGTCGATTTATACTTAAATTATCAATTACAATTTGGTGAACTTTACTGTTAGTATATGTTAAGTAAGTTTTTATTTGTTCTTCAGGCTAAACAAAATAGCCAAATAAAAACAATAAATATAAAATACATAACAATCAGACTGATAATATACTTATTTACTTTCAGCCAAACTGAATTGTTCATAAATGAAAACGGTGTTGGTAAATCATCTCCCAGCTGATAATTTAAATTAGTAAAATTAATAGATTGTTTCTCAATTCGAGGTGGTGTACCAGTCTTCATTCTTCCTATATTAAATCCTAAGCTTTTTAAAGTATTGGCTAAGCCAATAGAAGGCTTTGAATTTATCCTGCCTCCTGCCTTAACAGTCATTCCACTGTACATTTCGCCATTTAAAAATGTTCCAGTAGTCAATATTACGCATTTAGTTCTTATCAATGTTTCATTTTCTAATAAAGTAATAATTAAGAAATCAATATTGCATTAAAATAATTTTATTCTTCTGTACAGGAAAAATAATTGACCAAATGTTAATTAGGTGATTTAAAAGACATTTTAAACTAACTTAAATACTTATTTATAAGAAGGATAAGAAGGTCCTTATTTTTTAAGATTAACTTTTTCAATATCTTAGACCATACCTTAAGATATGTATTATATGTAGATGCTCTTATTATTATTATTTTTTTAATGTAAAAAATATGTTCTCCCAAAAGATATTTTTAGATTTTATTGTTATTTTTAATTTTCAAAGTCAAAAGAAATGTATGTAAAAATACTCTTCTTGGAAAAAGTTAAAATAATATACATTCATAGTTTAAAAAAGAAAAATATTATTTATGCAATTATATTCTATTTTACTATACTTATTGATGGCATAGCCACAGAATATATTATATATAAAAAAATAAAGCTATTAAAAAATAAATATTCATCCATTGTTGCATACTGTTACTTTGACAAAAATTTAAAAAAGAGCACTGATTTATATTGATAAAATTATAATTTTCAATAAGATAAAATTGTCGTTTTGATTAGCTTAATAATTACAATTTAAAGTTGAATATATAAAATATATATATTCAACAATCATAATAAACAAGACAAATTACTTTGTTAACAATGAAAATTAATAAATAATACTCATTAAATAAATTGACTAAATTTCTCATTCCCGTTGAACTGCATATAATAATATACTCAATATAAATTATAAAAATAATTGTTTTGAAAAATAAATCCTTGTACAATTTTGAATTTGTAAATATTTGTTTAACTTTAATTTGTTTCATATAAACATTTTTACAAATTTATTTAATTAATTATATTGATTAATTAAATGATGCTAGTGGAAAAAAACATAATCAATTATTTATTTAACATAGAATGTTAAAAAATAACATAATAATATTATAATAGAATAGAATTATATAGTATATAGTATTATATTCTACTACCTAATAACACTCCTGTACATTGGTTATCGCTGTCAAGTAAAATGTTGTCAACAGATCCTTCAATAATATCAAGATTAGGAGTATTTTCAAAAAGTTGTGCTTGCATATGCATTTTATAAAGTTTTCTGTCAATCTGTGCTCTTAGACCCCATACAGCTGGTCCTTTTCTGCGATTTAAAACCTATAATTATACTTAAAGAAGATATTCTAGTTGCATTGATTCACATTACTTTGTAGTGAATGCCCGAGAGATCACAAATTTTTGCACAAAGTCCATCCAGTGCATCAATTTCTCTCATAAGATGTCCCTTACCAATACCACCAAATGAAGGATTACATGACATCTCTCCTGAAAATATATCAAAATTT
The DNA here is from genome assembly GCA_020882235.1 of Schizaphis graminum. NCBI lineage: Eukaryota > Metazoa > Arthropoda > Insecta > Hemiptera > Aphididae > Schizaphis > Schizaphis graminum. The sequence continues at coordinate 57,008,461 of CM037032.1, forward strand.
AACATATATACATGAAAATTGTTACAAACATATTTATAATCTTACCGATAGATGATTTTTTGTGGGTCACTAATAAAGTAGACGCTCCCATTCTAGCGGCGGCGGAACATGCCTCAGTTCCAGCATGCCCACCACCAACAACGATCACATCATATTGTTTTGAACAATGACAATAGTGTTTTATAAAACAAAATTGACGAGTAGGTAATAATTGACCAAAGTGTTTAAAAGATGTGATAAACATTTTAATTTATTTTAAATCATTCAATTACATCGTAACTATATTAATAAATATTAGACAAGAATAAAAAAATATAATAAATATATTACAATAAAATGGCCAAAATTCTAACAATCAAGATAATAATATAAACATTTATAATTTCTTAAATTTGCTTAATAACATTTTATAAAGTACACATAATAAAGCTCATTACATCTTTAAACCTATTTTCAATTTTCATTTTTTATTGTCAACTTAAATAAAACTAATAAAGAATAAACTAAGTACTTATCACTTTATCAGTAATTAGAATTTAACTACTGATAATAATAAAGATAAAATGATAGTAACAGGTTATCGTGTGGTAATAGGTTAAAGTATATACCATGGTTGTAAATAGTTTATAAAACATTATATTTTAATTTTTAATTTACTTTTGAGTTTTGAGTTTAAACAACGTTTGAACGTTCTCTGGACTCTGATGGATTTTTATTTTTTAGTAATGCATCACCTAAATGTACCAATTCACTCGAATCGAAGGCCAACTAAAAATGTACATTATACAGGTAAGTTTAAGCGCTAGATAATATTGTACTTATTCTATATTACTGTGAGTAGGTAATGAGTAATAACGTTAATTATTTTAAATGAGGTAAATAGGTATTATCGAATTGAAAATATTGGGTAGACAATTAAAAATTAATTCGTAGGTAATTATCGTAATTCTCAACATTCTGTGATTATGTACCTGCGTATCTATATCTCCAGTACTCCGCCTTAAAATTATTGTATTTAGGTTTTAAAGTAAAAAGCTGCTAACAGTTAAATATCATTATGTCAAGTATAATGGCTTATAAATTTCTTATAAAACTAGTTGTTTTTGGCACATTAATTATTATTTCGTTATTTTTTTATAATTAATTGTCATTTAAATATTAAAATTGAATATGTTAATTTTTAATGAATTAATGGGATTGAATCAACCTGTAAAAATTAATACAAATAATAATTTAAAAAACTGAATATAATTAAAGTTTTATAATTAAAATACCCTGGTGACCAAAGTCTCGTCTTAATATTTATCAGAAATGAAACGTCCGTAAACTCAATTTTTTAACGGGAATGAAACGGCAGGGACAAAATGTCCGTTTATTAGTTCATAAGCAGCTTAAGGGGGATGACTAGGAGTCGCTCCGCACCTCCTCCTTTAAAATTTTATTTCTAAAAAATTGTATTTTGTTATAAGTAAAATAATAAAAAATACATATATACCATCGGTAATTTTAGATACGTACACAACACGTGTGTAGGTACGGCCGGTAGGGGTATGTACCTATTATCTATACCATAAAGTATAAATAAACTATATAATTAATTATATAAAATATACTATTAGTATCATTGCAAATATTTGAAATTGTATGACTCATACCACCATTCCTCTAAAAACCAAGTTACTGGAACAGCCTTTGAACCAGGTCGTGAGGGATACTGAAAATTAATGTTGGGAAGGAACGACTAACGAGGAACGGGAAAAAGTTTTTATGTATGAGGAACACGAACTAAAATGTCAGTTCCTCATATCACATATGAAAAAAATGAATGTACGTTATTTTTAATGATGATATTATTTAAAAATTATTTAGTGTTGGCATCACAATCACTTCGTCAACTACTAATAAATTATTAATATAATATACTATACAGACAGTATTCCATTATATTATATTAATTAATATAAATATATAATTACTATTAAATAATAAAACAATTTGAGCGAAGGAGTTTTTTGTTAACATAACTGAACTTCAATAATTGAAAAAAAAATAATTTTATTATAATTTTTAATAGTTTTATTCTCTTACCTTATTAAAAATTGACAAAATAACTATTCGATGAAAATTTCAAGTCTACGCACAAATAAACCAATTAATTTTTTCAAATATTGGGGCTCCCTAAAAATTCTCATTTTTCCTTCACTTTTTGTCAGTTTATTTAATTATGTAATTTAGCATTGAATAAAATGACCAAAAATTAAATATATATATAGGTAGGTATATTCAAAGATTAATCGTATTAAAATTATTTTTTAGAATAAATATTGCATTGAAAAATTGTCCACAAAAAATATCATTCAGATAGAAAAAAATTAATTTAAAGGAACAGAAACACTACCCTTCTTTTTCGCAATAGGGACCAGGAATGAAAAAGAGTCCCAACACAGCGAACACTGCTAAAAATAAATTAGGTATATTATATAATATTTAATATTTATATATTATTATAATTATACTTACCAATTTATTAGTAGATTAAACAAGCAGTCGTGGCCGAGCGGTTAAGGCGTCTGACTAGAAATCAGATTCCCTCTGGGAGCGTAGGTTCGAATCCTACCGACTGCGATTTACTTTTAAATTTCTCTTGAAATTTTATTTACCAAGTCAAGTATTGTTAATATGTGATTCCTTAATTAATTAATCAGCTTTTAATGGCCATACCTACTCTTAGTGTTACGCTCGCTTATTTATAAGTGCCTATTTTTTTTTTTTATAAATTGCTTATTTTAAATTAAACAAAATAAATTAGAATATAGGTATATTTATTTTTATAAACCTACTGCGTTAATAACGAGATCAAAAATATTATTTTTCACTAAAAATCAATATATAAATAATATATTATATAAACAATATATAAATAAATCTTAATATATTTTATAGTAGGTAAGATAATTTACAAATATATAAGGATAATAGTTAGAATTACAATTATCTAAATAAGTATATTATGCAATGTCAAATTCCATCTAATATAGTGGCGGAGCGATGTAGTATAGTGATTAGTGGTAATGTGGAGAAGTTAAACACAAATCGCACACTGACTATAATATTTATAATTAGTTAATGGTTATATTTTATATACATCGACATAAACGCTACAATATTGTGAAGCTCGCAAAGTCGCAAACCCTTCAATGTTATAAATTATTCTATACATAGAATAATTGATACACATACACCATATATTTGTGTGAACCCTGTACCTACAAAAATTTATATTATGTACCTATTGTAGTTTATGAATAGAGGTGTCAGGTACTTATTGCTATTCTAACTTATTAATCAATAAATAACATTTTATTACCATTATATTAGCTCATCAAATTATGTGTTTAAAAAATATACATAGTTATAAAAATGCGTTGACTTTGTAGGATTTCATAATATTATATTAATTATTTAAAATTGTCTGTTATAGACTATAACTTATAGTCTATATTATTAATTATTATATAATATAATATAATGTGCGCCTACTATATTGCTCTCTATATATATTATTATTATTGCATGGACACACAGTTGTAATACTATAAGAATACAATGGTAGTAATAACAATGTTATACAAAAAAGTCGGATCAGATGTTATATAGGTACTTATTATTACTATATGTAGGTACCCAGCCACCTAGGTTTTATTATTATCATTCAAGTTTACCAATAACTGCTCTAGGCCGGCATGCACAGTGGGACCAGTCGAAATTATAATATGATTTATATGCGATTTCTGATTCGCCGCCGCAATTCGATTAACTAGGCCCCAGGTCGGGAATATTCATTGCTACACACATAGGTACATACAATATAATATGTATCTATTGAAATTTGTTTTATAACTAACCGTATTACGCTACATTTAAATGGATTGACGACCTACTCGGGTCGTTAACCCCATCAAAAACGTCTACAAGTTGGTAGGTACCTACTACTCTGTACATACAAATAACCAGTAGTATTGCCATTTTAGTTTAGGACGATAAAACGATAATATTAATTGTATTTCATTAAATATTAAAGAATACAATTATTAGTGATTAGTCATTTTACAAAATCATTTTACCTATATACTTTTAAAACAAGTTTCACTATACGTAGAAAATGAACGTTTATACAAGGATTAATTTTAGTATAATAATCTAATAAGTTAGGTATTAATCAATGTATTTTTTTTTATTGCAATAATTAGTTTAAAATAATTATGAAACAACCCGTATACATTTTTACTTATTTGTACAGTTTTTCTACGGACATTTAGGTTTAAGAAATTGGTATATATATATTATTTTCAATAATTAATACATAATGACTACACGTCATATTATTAACTATATATGACTATAAATAGTTTCAATATATTTCTTATAGAATTTTAATATTTGTTACTCAGTTAATAAAATAGTTTAAATAGTTAAAAAGTTTGTATACAATTGTTTTAGTAACCACATTTAGTATTGTTGAGTAAACTTAATAATCATTGAAGTCAAGTGAATATATACAATTTATTATATAATTTATTAGTTAGTGCGGTTCAAATGGGGGATAATAAGGCAGAATATTGTACGGATTTTCAATCATACCTTTAAGAAAATATATCTTCTTACATTTAATTTTATATTTAAGTTCAAAACCTAGTTTGATATGTACTGATAAATGTTGATTTATTATACACTTGTATCATAAATATATAAATGTGTTAGATGTAAAACTAAGGGAAAAAAAATCTCTCATCCACTTTATAGTAACATTTATGGAAATGTATAGTACATTCTATTGTTTGATTCACCCACTCACGTATTCTATCACTATCCAAAGCCGCTTTTACCAGTGCCAGCTGCACTTAGAATGAGTCAGATACCAAATATGCCAAACGCTGCGGAGATCAGTGATCAACGACTTGAGTCATACAATTGTAAGGATACAAACGTCTATAAGTCAAGTACATGTACTTAGACCAATTGTATGCGGACGTCCGACGTATAGTAGTAGTTGCAGCACGTTGTCAATATTAAATCGCTGTACCTATATTAAAATACTGCAACAAGAAATTACAATACATATTATAAAATTTCAAACAAAGATTGACTCAAATAAAGTGTAAAAATATAGTACGTGATATTGTTAATTTATTTTCACGACTGTTTCAATTATTATCAATACGTAGGTAGCAGTTTATTATTTTTTTTTTTGCCGCTTTTTTTGTCAAAAAGTTCAACGCCCCTGTTATACCTATATGTAAATAATAAATAATGTTGAATGTTTTCAATATCTTGATTATCAACTAATCACTTATCAATTTTGTTTTGTATTTAGACATTAAATGAATTATAATATTGATAACGGTAAATACAGAAATTAAAAATTTCCAAATATCGACCATAAACAGTATTGGATCTATTGAATTGGCTCTCGAATTCAGGTAATCAATATTTTAACATGATTTTTTTATTATGATTTTTATGATTAAGTATCTTGATCGATACTCAAAATATTTTGATTACATTTTATGGAGCATAAAAAATTGAATTTTAACCCAGTTTTAGCACTGGAATTTTGGCTTTAGTATTTTTTTTTATTTAAAATTAAAATAAATTAAATTAATTTTGGAGAAGCTTATGATAGCTAAATTTAAACATATTTACTATTAAAATAAATTCTCTCTTTTTACTTCTAATTTTTTCGACAGAATTCATTTTATATTTAACTACGTAGATGCGAATTGCAACAAATTGTAATGAACTGCGACAGATCGCGGCGAATTGCTAGTACTGTGTTTAATGATATCAGTGTAATCCCTTATATGTATATATTATATAGGTAGTTAAAGACGAGTCGATGATGGTTGTGATTGTTTATTGGATTAACAATTAGATAATTTTAAGCAGTTGTCTGGCACTAAATCACTAAAAATATTAAAGTCGTGTGCTCTTTCAAATTTTATATTTTGAGAATCACTTGTTAAAAATTATATTGGAGTTAATTCAATGGTCATAGCAAACAGTTCATTTTTCATCAAATTCGTCCGTTTTTCTAATAACTTAATATAATATGTGGTAATATTTTTGAGTACTTATTATAGTTGTATTATAATAAGTGATGGATTACTTTTAGAACTGATATAATTTTGGTTTTTAAGGTATAATACCGCATTATCGAAGTAGACAATAGTAAATATTGTGTTCGATTATAATAGTGTATATCGATTTATAATTAACTGAAGCTGATACTTACTTTTAAACTTCGACTGTGTAATTTTTCAAAAATTAAATTATAGTATCTATAGGCTATAACTTTATAAGTATTCGGTATACCGAACTACTACAAAGATTCATTTATATACGTATTATCTAACTGTTAATTTTCTATATTTGCTTAATATACTATTATCCTGGTTTTGACTTAGTAATTGAAGTACTTATTTTAGAGTAAATTTGCTTACATTTTTGTACCTAAAGTTTATAAAATGAACCGATCCTGTTCATATTATTTGGTTTTAAAATTTATTTAACCTTATATTAGATTCTGAACGGAGTGATGAATGTATTGATTTTACAATGATGACGTGTGTTTTTTTATTTTTTTATTTTTTTTTTGTGTCGTCTGTCATCACGTTTTGGAATAGTAGTAATGCTTCGATTTTTGACTTCAGCCCCTCTTTGAATAGGAAAATTTATCTAGTTAGTACTTTGGGGGTAAAAAGTAAAAAATTTCTAGTAGTTTTCAAAAGCGTCGGGAAAAACCCTGAAAAAATAACGGAAAAACGGGAATTTTTACGCACAATCACTTTTCGACAAAATTGATTTTTTGATTTTGCTGTAATTTAGAAACGAATCATTGTAAATACTTAAAATTTTCACCAAATGTTTATATTATGATTATCTATTTACAATTAAATTTTCAAAATATTTTGATATTTTTTAAGCTACTTATAAACAATTGAATTTTTCGACTTTTTTAAAGTTTTTTTTCTTAAAATGCCGATAAAAAAAATTTGGTTATCCAAAAATTTTTAAAATTTAATACAAGGTTTATTATAAGTTGTACTTATCGTAGTAAAAAAAAAATCAAAAATCGTTAGTCACAATTTTTGTTTATAAGTATTTTAAGTTCAAATGTTTACAAAATTTATCAAAATCGCGAAAATTTGGAAGTAATTTTGAAGTTAAAAATTCATAAAGTTTTTGTGATTTATATACTTAAGGTTCAAAAATCCAATACAAGGTTATCCATAAGTTTTCCTTCAAGTAATTGTAAAAAAAAATTCCAGCGTCAATATAGAAAACATTTTATGAGTATATGAAATTTAATTTTTTACGAAATACAATTATTACAATTTAAATATAGGTAATAATATAATATATCCAACTTATTATCATTGATTGACAAATCATCTCCGTTCAGAATCGTTTTTCGTATACAATGATACCAGTCATTGCATTCAAATTTAACACATCCATTATAGTGACCAGTGACCTACTCTCTATCTCTACTATATAGCAGAGCGATACCCACTTGCCCACTTTTTTATTATTGATTTTCAAAAAAAAAAAAAAATAGGTAGGATTGCAATTATTAAATATACAAATTATTTGTCATAAATCACAATTGTATTTATTGGATATTCGGTATTTAATTAGTGGTTTCAATAATATGTATTAAGGTAGATAGAGTATTCATATCTCTTAAAAACTATAACACCTACGCTCGAAATTAATGCTGTTATGTTTTGTACTATAAACTTATATTACTACAGATATTTAAAAATAATGCATACAGTTTGACTTAATGTGTTTTATACATTTAAAAAATCTTTTATGAAATATGGTTTTTTAATTATTTAAAATTGTGGTAAAATATGAAATTAGTCATAATTTTACTGGGATAAAAATATAATGGTTGAAAAGAGAAAAGTGAGTTTGAAATGTTTCATGGGAAACTTGACAAACAATATTATTTTGAATATACATACAGGGGTTAAAGTGAGGGGGGACGCAGGAGGACTCAGTCCCCTTACCTCTGACAGCGGTTAAAAAGCGTCCCCTTTAACAAATTAGGATTTTATATATTAGACATAATACATAAAATTATATATGGAACGCTTAAAACTATATGGAGACATTAGTCCCCTTTGGAATTGTTTCCCACTTTAACCCCTGTATACATACCAACATAGCCATTGGCCACAGATGGGTATACAATATACATTATATAGTACACTGTACACTTATGAGTTCTCAAGACATTCACTTAATGTAGTAGAGACTAATCAGTATATTAATATTAATAGTAAATAGTAGACTAGCTACTGGATCTAATTTTAATACTATAATTTTAAATAAATACTCGACGATTTGTATAGTACCTACAAAACTAAATTATCTTAGTTATTTATAAAAAGTTTAAAAAAGTTTATAATCTAGTGAATTTCAATACAAATTTAATTATAGCAGATAACATAAAGACAATCTATAGATATACGTACCCATAGATTTTATATAAACGTATTCTATTTACTATAATATGAACACTGCAGAATAGTATCCTTATAGTATTAGTAGGATTAATCAGAGTTTTGTAAATATCTCTGTGGCTCACTAAAATTTGCTTAGGGTAAGGGTTTGATAATTTATTATTATATAAGAGAAGCTTATCTAGGATCCTTTATACGTTTACCATAAATACTTATACCAAACGGTATAATTGATGCCGTGGGTATTTAAAATATTAGACAATAGTAGCAACCTTAATATAAATTACAATTTTAATATCGGGTTAAGTAATATGTCATCCACGGTACACTGAAAGTATTTTTAAATTTGTTCAAATTTCAAGAGGATATAGCTCCTTGTTCTCTCTGGCTACGCCACTATAATACTATCTAGTATTCAAATACAATACAAATGTGTTTAAAATCAATGGTACCGATTAAAAACTATCATTGACTATTGACTTAATTATAACGAGTCTACTATCTTTCAGACTTATATTCTAATAAAAAACAGTTTTCGTATTACAATTATATGGGTTTTTTTTAAATACCAACAAAATCGGTGATACACAATTTCTGCTAGAACTAAAAACTAAAATAATTTAATACAATTTTCTAAAATAAATATCTATATATAGGTAATTAAAAAAAAATATTCACATAAAATGTTTCTTTCTTCTTTATAACAATACAATGAAAAAGTTTTATATTTAACCACAATGATATTAGGTACATTTATATATTTGATATTATTATATTTTTAAATTGCTATTCATAAGACCTTCGGATAATAAACCGATTAAAAAATTGAAAATCTGCATATCAGATGCACCACACAATTTGGTAACGATACACTAAATTTTGTCCGCATTCATATTATATTTTGGTTATACATCAATTTTTTTGTCATAATGGTAGTCTTCAGTCCTGTTGTGAAAAAAGTAAAATTCCCACCCCCCGTGCTTCACCTAAAAAATAAATAATAATTTTTTTTTTATTCTTCTTTACCTATATAATTTTTAATATTATTATTCGTATTCTTATTTCAACATTAAAATTCAAATTTAAACAATACCTATACAAACTCTACAAAAATAGTACACACAAGTATTATATGCATAAATATAGTATGTCAAAAATCGTTGACAAAATGTGTGTGACAAAAAATGTAATCATTTTTTGAATAATTCTACTGTTTGTTATCACATTCAATAGAATATACCAACTATAAAAATATATGAATGTTAGTATTTATTCGATTATTGTTACACAACAATTTTATAATCCTCAAAAAATATGTTAAGGTTAAATAATTAGGTATATGTAGTCCAGATGCATCGTGTCGTGTACAGTCACATTTTTGTTTTCCCGTTACCATTTTTAAATCTCCCAAAATTATTACACTTATTATAATATTTTATACTGTTTAATAAATATTTAAACCATTGAGGTGATTATATGAATGGGTTTTCTGTAAAGTATATAAAAAATACAAATAACTTATACCTACCTATTTAATCGGGGTGAGACATATTCTCCCGCCCCAGAAAAACATATATTATCTACCTACCGTTATCCGCACGATTATCGGTATTCTTATGAGCGTTTACGTAGGTATATAAATAAACAATGGGCTAACTGTAAATGTGGGTTTAAAACCTATCCCATAAATCGTATAGTCTTATTGATGACGGCCTATAATATGTATTAAATTATAATCACCTAACCTAGGGAAACTTTATATTTGTTATAATTTAATGAATATAAGTGAAATTTTTTACGCGAGAACGTGTGAAAAAAATTCGAATAGTTATTATACGAAATGAATGAGATATATTATTATACCTACATGCATATTTTTATGCTAGAATTTCGAAAGGATTGAGAATGTGGAATGCAATATAATTATTTAATAAGATAAATAAGACAATAAAATATTTAAACGTATTTTTCTTTTTTAAATTCTAATCTACCTAGTTTAGATATTATTATTTCGATTGAACTGGTGGTAATTATAATAATGCAATATAAATCATTTTTAAATGTATTATATACACTTCAAAATACAAATATTTATAATACGTAATCAAGTATTTTAAAATAAATTAATAAAATATTAATGTTTTGATTTCTCATATTTTCAGATTTAAAGTTAGAATGAAGTATTTTATGGAAATTTAACAAAAACAACTTATTTTTTTTTTTTATTAATACTATTTATTTACTATTACATTTTAGTTTAATAAATAAATGTAGATAATTATTTCCTAAGTAGTTCATAGAAAACGATTATAGAAGATTTGAGTAGAATTTTCTTGATGGCTTATCATATTTAATTTAAGAGCAATTATATTATTTATATTAAAGTATAATTCCGAGTGAAGTGTTTGTCACATATCAAACTCAATGTAGATATACCAATCAAATGTTATTAATAATGTTTGACTTTTCGTTTATAAAAATATAATATGGTATTAGTTTATATTGTTTTTACTTGTCATTGAATTATCGAATTCAGATAAATACTAAATAATTTAAGATACTAAATTTAAAGTGAGATAATGACGTAAAATGCATGGTAGCTTATTATTATTTAAATCATTTTAACTCATTTTAATATTACTATTATAAAAGCTTAATTAATAACTATATGATTTTGATAAAATACACTTTATTATTGTAAAGTTAATTTGTGCTTATAGTTTGATAAAAAAAAGTATTTTTTATTTACTTAGAGAATATTTATTTTTACGCTTTTGGGTTGCACTCGGATTATATTTGCACTTATGGGCTACAGCCGGTGAATTAAAGGTATACATCGTCCTCTCTTGACGGTTATATAATATTTGCAATGCTTAGCATCAAATCCTAAATATTTTATTTAAAAAAATCAATTTTAGATCCGTCTCTAGTTCTTAAATATTTATTGTATGCACCTATTAAATATTATAATAACATTAGTTGGAGTTATTATGTTTTTTTCACTACAATTATTAAATCATAATATAATGAAATGAAATATGTGTTTAATTTTATAATACTATCATTTATTATTGACATGTAAAATACAATAACTGAAATCTCATATTTATAAAGTTAATCAATTGAGCGTCGATAAGCATTCAAAAAGATAAGGATATAGCCATATTAAATAAGAAAAAGTTCATTTAATTTCATTATGTTAAAAATATTATATTACTAGTAATTTCAGTTAACGTTCTTATATTTTATTCATTAATTTTATTTATTACTATCTGTTCCGTCACGGCGTTGCCCGTGTATTAGATGCGTTAATAATGGGGGAAGCTCACGTCGATCAAACGGTTTTCAAAGTGTATTCGAATAAATACGTGTTTAACAGTAGCGAAGTAGCGAGATGCATTGGAAGTGAAATACGTTATTATTTAGAATGTACTATTATATATTTATTAGTTAAATAAAAATTCGTCAACTCTATCCAATAGTGTATAGCATTTATTTAAGTACAGTAAGTTTTTTTATGACTCCGCACAAAGGAAAACATATTCTCATTTCTTAGTAATTTTATAAAAAAGTTTGGCCATCCCTGGACTCTAAAGTGTTCTATTTACTTTCTTCTTCTTTTTTTTTAGATTCTGAACGGAGTGAGGAATGTATTGATTTTACAATGATGTGTGTAATAATACTCCGATTTCTGACTTCAGCCCCTCTTTGAATAGGAAAATTCATCTAGTTGGTATTTTGGGGGGGTCAAAAGTAAACATTTTCAAATAGTTTTCAAAAAAATCGATTTTTTGATTTTGCTGTAACTCAAAAACGAATTATTGTAAATACTTGAAATTTTCACCAAATGTTTATACTTTATGGTTATCTCTTTACAGTTAAATTTTCAAAATATTTTGACCATTTTTAAGCTACTTATAGACAATTGAAATTTTCGACTTTTCTAAGTTTTTTTTCTTCAAATGCCGATAAAAATTTTTTGGGTGGCCAGAAAATCTTGAAAATTTAATATAAGGTTTCTTATAAGTTGCTCTTAAAGTGATAATAAAAAATCTGAAATCGTTAGTCACAATTTTTTTTTATAAGTGCTTAAAGTTCGAATTTATACGAAATATGTCAAAATTTAAATTAAATTTCATACGCTCATAATGCGTATGTTCACCAAATGCTTTTTTTATTAATAAACAGATACTATAAAGTAACTATACTATTTGTTTCAAAATAGAATATATGACAATATTTAAATATAATATATCCTAAACTGACAAATCATCTTCGTTCAGAATCGTTTTTCGTATACAATGATACCTATCATTGCATTCAAATTTAAGCTACCATAGTCTGAGGTCCACTCCACCCCCTAATATACAGCAAAGCGATACCCACTTACCCGCTTTTTTTAGTTATCTATTTATTTATCTTCTTTTTTTTATCTAACGCCTCGACCGAACCGCTGGGTCGAGAGACTTGAAATTTTATACAAAGGTTCCTTAAGCAATGTATAGGAGCGTATTAAGAAAGGATTTTTCAAAATTCGACCTCTAAGAGGGTAAAAGGGTTTTTTTATGTAGCTATAAATATAATATGTATTTTTAATTGTTTAATAATTGTTTGTTATTTCTTCTACGTGGTTGTTAGGATACTAAAAATATGTCTAATTACTTTAGATGTTTTTTTTAAATTTTTTTTACCGTGTAGCTACGGTGTTATAATATATACCATCCACTATTTCAATCCCTTACAGCCCTTTTTTAGTATTAAAAAGTAACCTATGTCTTTTCTCAGCGTCTAAACTATCTATGTACCAAATTTAATTTAAATCGGTTGAGTAGTTTCGAAGCTTATTTAATACAAACAAACAGTCAAATTTTTCCTCTATATAATATTGGTATAATTATATTATATTATTATGGGTATATGGGTATAATATACCTACTATACTAATATGTAAAAATTGTAGATAGTAGACATGCAGTTTGAATAATGTATATATTATATAATAATAAATTTAATATTAAACGTTATTTTTATCGTGGTAAGAAGATTTGAGAAAACTTTAATGATAAATTTAGATTACAGTTTATTTTGTTTTATTATTCAAAAACTAAGTTTAAACTGTTTTGATGATTAATTTTTTGATATGTTATTTTTTACGCAAAATTGACATTTTGGATTAATTTTAACATTAATATCCAATATAAAAAGTTTAAATTACTTAGAAATATCAAAATGTAGGATATCAGGGAATCTCAACATTATTGTTTTGTTAATAATTTCCTAAATAATCATACAAAATTAATATTGCTAGAAATATTATAAATTTATGAAAAAATTTAACACGGCGTTTCCTATAGATTAACATATGAACATTCATGAATAGGCGAATAGTTAAAACTTATAAGTTGTGTTTTGCATATTATATAACTGTAAACAGCATTATGGGTTTTTTTTAATACTAAAATCAAAAAAATAATAATTATGTCCTATAAGAATAAACAAATTATAATTATTTTTAATTATTTTGAATTTCTTTATATTGATACCTTAACATTTTAAATATTAAAAAAAAAAAAAAAAAATGAAATTTGTATTATTTTTAAATTTATTAAAATAAATAATATGCTAGTTTTTATTGTATAAATATAATAAACTTCTGATAAATAAGCTACCAAATAACATATGATTATGAATATAGTATGAATCAAAATCAAACATTGAATACAAATTATAAATTCATTGAACATTTAAAAAAATTCGAGACGCTTGATTTAGTGATAGCTATGAGGGTTAATATATTATATTAATATATATATATATATTTATATTATTTATAAATATTTTATATCATTTCATAAAATAATATAAGTACACAACTTTTATGTATTAGCAATTAGCTAATATTTTTTAATTACGGCGTTATATTATATATAATCTTATATTCTTACATATACTTATATATTTTAAACAAGTAATTTTTTTCTTATACATTTTAAAGATGAATTCGATAACGTAAATGTTTTTTTTTTGTTTTTTAAATAATAACTAAATGTGGTAGTAAATAATTTATTATTTTCGATTAGTGAATTTATTTGTTTATGCTTTTTCAATGGTTAGTATGAGTCCTATCTAGTATTCTCATACATCGATTTTTTGATTTTATTTTATTAAAAGCTTTTTACCTGAAACTAAAAGTTTTATAGTTGGTATTGTTTAGCAGCATTTATTTGAACATTTTAAAGATTTAATTTAGGCTTAGGATCTGTAATATGACAAAATATTAAAACAATTCATGTTACACTTTTTTAAATATTAGTATTTATATTAGTCTTATGGTACATTGCGTTAAATTAAAGAAATGTTTAAAATCGGAATATATGTTATTTTGAATTAAAAAATACTGTTTATTTATTATATTATATTGTGTTCTTTTCAATTTATTTTATTGTCAACAGTTAGACATATATTATACTTTATTTTTGTCAGGACATTATTTCGTTTTAATTCTAAGACATGTTTATTTGGGTAAATACACATATTATAAAGAATGTCGATAGAAGAATGGATTAAATTTCCTTAGGTCTTTATCTGATTTTGCCTTTATTGTTATGAAAAATATGGGTATGAAAGATGTCAAACTATGATGCGCATAATGTTTTTGAAAAAAGGGCGAAAAAATAATCTTCAAATGCACGTAATATAATAGGTAGGTTATAGTTGTTGTATACAATTCTGCGTTCGAAAAAAAAAGTTGAAATTGAATAGGTACTAGCTAGTGTTTTTAATTTTTATGAATAAAATTGTTTACATTATCAATAAATAATTAACCAATAGATGAAAAAAATAGATTTATGCAATTTATTTTGCATTTTACTAAAATAGTATAATTACACTATTTTACAGTTAAAAACTATGTTTTTTGTAAGAAATATAAAGTATAATAAATCGTATATAACTATTAAAAAAAAAATAATTTTTTGTGTTATTTGTGTGTTAAATATAAACACATTTTATAAAATCATCTTTCTAGTGTATGTTAAAATTCAATTTTAATTCAACTACGCGCAAGAACATACTTTATGATTTAAATTATCCAAAAAAGTTGAATTGTATGGTATAAAATCCATAACCGAGAAAAATATAATCTTAAATATTATTAATAATGGAAATATGAGAAATACCCAAGTATTATAATACTCAACTATTACAAGCGGTATCGTTATAACTCGTGAGTACAAAAATAAGATTAAATATTCTAGTAAAACCATCAAAAATATTTATTTCATAAAAGGGTATGATTTAAGTATAGAAATAAAAAAAAAATTTTAAAACTACATTTATCTTAAACCACGTTTTTTTTTATCAAGACAACTGTCCAATGAAAACTAGTACTCCTCTTGAGTCACGAGAGTCATCGGGGAAACCGTAGTAAGCCACAACTAAAGATACAAAACGAACACAGCGCGCGAGCAGTCGGGTCAGTATATTCTTGCGCGTCGGCCCACTCACACGCGCGCCGCGTGTCAACCACCACCACTTGTTCTCGCGTACACCAATTGCACGTGCTTCGCCGAATCGTGTTCAATAACTTTATTTTTATTTTTGTATAGTCGTAATTTTTTGTGTCACTGGTTTATGAGTTTTTTATTTAACTTTTTTTAAATACATGAATAAGAAAACGCAGGACAAGAGGCGAAGTTGTCGATTGACAAAACATAATAATATATAATATTATCTACTTAGGACAATTAATCACACATTTAACCGTAAGTTCAGATTTATTATTTTTATAACACTTTAATAAAATCAATAATTAATGTTAAATCATGAACAATTAACGGGTTGTTTAATTTCAGTTAACTTAACTTAGTAAAATTATGTTAATCCACAATTAATTTGACCTAAAAATAATTACATTGAAGAAGTCTTGTTATTATTAAATTGTTAAGATAGGCCTTAATCGTTTTATTGGTCAATAATTATTTTATTCAATGAAATTAAATTTTTTATTTGATTTGTTTTTGGAATTAATTTTTTACGTGTTTTACAAGCAAAATTAGAGCGTGACCGAGCACAATCTAGTGTGGGTGGCGATTAGCCGATTGTGACTCTTCTTAAACATTTTTTATTTTCATGTATAAAAATTTAAAACAAATCTTTATATGATTATAACGGTCCATTTTGTTTTGTATTTATTATTTATTCATTATTTTCTTAATTTTATATGAATAAAAAAAATTTTACTAGCTAATACAAATTATCTTGAGGGTTAAAGTCGTTTATACGAAAATGTAGTTGTTACATATTTACATAATTTATTAATGAAAGAAGTTATTAAAAAAAAATCTTATATTTTAACTAAAATATTTTAAATTATTTTTTCTACTTAAGCTTTTATTGAGTCTTATTTTAACAATTCTATAAGCTATCTTTAAATAAAATATTATTTAGTATAAATAGTACATACATTTAGTATTAAATTGTATAATAACTATATTTTTATTATAAAATTCAGTATTCAGAAAAATAATATTCAAACTAAGGATATTTTACTAATAATAATAATGTGATAATTCTTCAAAGTAAAGTACATATATCTAATTATGTTTTTTCTCCTTAAAAGTTGATTAAAGACATATTTATTTTTTTTATTTTTACTTATCGTTGTCAGTAGGTACTTGGTATTTTAATTTGTCATTTTGTTGATTTTAAATTAATTGGTAGTAATAATATGATACATTTGTTTCCTTATGATTTCTTTAATTCAAAAAATTGTATATTTATGACTTTTTTATTGAAAAAATTTAAATATATTCTTTAGTACCGGTCGTCAACCTTTTCCGTGTATTGTCACTGCGTTAAAGTCTCTCCCGCGGTTATATTATGTATGTACGGATTACTTACTTACAGTGTTGTATTGAATAAGTATTAAAATTGAATGTGCGCCGAATTGATTTGCTAGTCCCTTGAGCGTTACAAAGTTAAATTTCTTATGGTTACTAACGTAATTCAGTAAAACGACCCAAATATCTATACATTTTGACGAATGAAGGTCAAAGTATATTGTTATCGGATATTTTATAGTATATAATAGAAATATTACCGATATTTTAAAACATTGGAATATTCAAATTGAGTAGAATGTATTTTAGATAATTTATATATAGATGATATTAGGTATATAGATATTATAGTAGGTACTCAAATAAGAAATGATGACCATTTACAGATATAATAATACTTTTAAATTTATAATAATTATAAATAATAAGTAGGGTCCTAAGGATGTTTATGATTTTGCATATTTTTTTTAGGTTGTCCAATAGTTTCCATTCTTGTATAGAAATGTGTTTCATGATGTATAATATATTCAAAATATCAAAATTTTTATTTGCATATTATAATTGCATACCTATTTTAACATTTTTTATTTATAAATATAATATAATTTGTGTTTTTCTGTTTTCATAAGTACATATTTAACAGTTTTCGATGCAAAATGTTGAAAAATAACGTAATTTTATATTTTATTAACTGAATCTGATATAAGTTTAATTATCTGTTTTTTACAAAGTATTTTGCAAATTATCACTTATTTATTGTTAAGAATTCAATATATTTAGCCATGGCTGCGAGTTTCGTGTTAGCGATTTTTCTTCTAATAAATTCAAAAACGTATTAGCACCAAATAGACGAAGATTTACAACGAAACATTTAAAACAAATAATAATTATTCAATGCAGCTCTTTTTAAAATGTATTTTTTTTATATTTAATTTAATTTTATATAATAAATAAGAGAATTAAAAAATGTATTATACAATAATTAATATAACAAGTAGGTACATAAAAATATTACCGACCCAGTTCGTTTATTAATAATTACATTTGTCTCTATATATTTATTACATTTTTTTGTTCTCATTTTTTTATGTATTTTTTTCAAATTTTTCATGCATATTTAATTGTTTTTTAATGCATATAAGTGCATACATATTCATACATTTTTTAGTGCATAAACATCCAAACCCTAATAATAAGTATTATATTATGTTTAATACATTATTAGTTATTAGGTAATAATAATTGTGGATTTAGTTCAGTATGGTTAATATCAAGTAATTTTTTTTAACTTGACAACTACCAGTATGTATATATGTGTGCGTGTGTGTTCATATGTGCAAAAGGTATGTGTATAATGTTCATGACAATACTTGCATTGGCCGGAGGTCGTCCCATAAATCAAGAGACATTCATGATGGCACCGAGAAGAAGCAGGTCCACTAAGAGATTTTACGAATAGATAATATAATACCGAACGCCAGGGGGGTGGCGAGGGGAGAGAAATACGGTCTGGACATTGTTCTCGCTGTAGGTCGGGGGATAAATGAACTCACGAATCGATATGTGCTCTGAAGACATTATGTTGTTATTTTTTTGTTCTCAGATTTTAAATCCTTGTCCTTATTTTTACCTGACCAACAATAGGAGACCATAATGTACCAATAACCCTTAAACACTGATTATTATTATAAATTACTATTTCTCATAATATTTTACAATGTTATTTCCGGATACTGGGATTAACAACACAATACAGTATCTAGAAAAAAATCAAATTCATGTAGTTACAATAAATAATAATAATTTAAAATAAGTATTGACAGTTTCTTGGTATGGTCATTGGACTGTCTTTTGTAGATTATTGTATCTCCCAATATTGCTTTATGTATTCAAAATTCATAGAAAATGTATAATTTCTTTTTATAATTATCTAAAACTTGTTTATTGTCTAACATTTAAATTACTGTGATTTATAAAATATTTTTTGAGTACTCTAATAATTTGTTTTAGTTAGTAATAATATAAAATATAAAATAGTTTATAGTGTAAAATGTTGTATTTATTAAATGGTTTTAAGTGATTAAAAAAAAAATATATGTGTTCATTCAAAATTGTGTTATAAAATAAAACTAAATATTTGAAAATATTGTTAACATGAAAAAATAATCGAA
The DNA here is from genome assembly GCA_020882235.1 of Schizaphis graminum. NCBI lineage: Eukaryota > Metazoa > Arthropoda > Insecta > Hemiptera > Aphididae > Schizaphis > Schizaphis graminum. Next base: position 57,028,003 of record CM037032.1, read on the forward strand.
TTCGTATTTAATAATAATAGGCATGTAGTAATTTACTACAACATTAATTTAAATTCCAATTTCGTATAATGACATTCATTTTGTAGGTATTTGTAAGTTAATAGGTGTATATATTTCCAAGAACAAAATTATCATTTTAAGTTTGCAATTTACTAAGGTTTTTTATTTTACTTTGGTATATTGTTTATTATATTTTGTACCATTCTATATAAATTTTATTTTATTTTTTACAAACATTTATTGTTCATTGTTGAGACGCTTATATTAATTTATTATTGAAAGGTATAATGCAGTGCATGAACTGCGAAAGGTTAATGCTTATTGCGATTTAATTATCTACAATATGACGACATTTGTTTTATTAAGATTTTAATATATCTAAGATTTTTATACGTTCACATCACTAAACGCATTATATTATTATTTAACCATACAGAGTTATAACTCTCTGAAAAGACATCAAACATAAAAATCATTAAAAATAAATAAACAATTTTACTGTGATTTTTAATGGTATATTAGTATGTGCTTATTGAATAATAGAATTGAGAATTTAATTTACAGAATAATAATTTAATTTTTAACAACTTATACTATCATGATTTAATTATTTTCATACATTTATTGTACCTATTATAGATGTGTGTGTGTGTGTGTGTGTGTGTATGTGTGTATTAAAAATATTGAAATATTTAAATCTATGATCTAGTTTTCTACCATAATATAAATATTATAATAAATAAAAGAAAATATTGTTTTCTGATTAAATTCATCTTTAAAGTATTATTATACAATTTAAATACTTAAGTAATTGTTTTTCAAAATACCCCAAAACTAAAATTGTTAAGGGAATAAAAAAGTTTTTTTTCTTGAATATTGAAATAATTATAAAATATGATTTAATTCACAGTGCTTGAGCAACACGCCGATGTGTAAATTTATATATAATAAATATATTAGTTATCATTTGTTGTTACTTATTTGCTTATCCAAAAATAATTGATTTCATAATATACAGCTGATTTGAACTCCAAAGAATATCAAAAATCTACAATTAAATTAATATTTTAGTATTATATTTTGTCGTTAATAACTAAATATTTTGACATTGATGTCCACAATGGCCTGGGTTTTAATTGTATATGTTCTGTTATACGCCGTTAGTGTCCAAACCTAATCTATGTATAAATGGCTGGATAACTTTTATTTATTAAATTAATGCAACGTTTTTTTTTATTAATTATTCTCTCACAGTATTTCAGAGTAGCCCTTGAAATATTTAGCAGTGGAATCAAACTATATACAGCGTATACATATAGGTACAGTATAACGTGTTTAATATAAATATATTTTTTTTATTCACAGAGTAAGCTGTATCTATAGGTACTCTCACATGTAGATACTACTCTTTTTTTTTGTTCGATGAAAAACGGCCCAAGGCACGAAAAGTAATTACTTGTTGCGTTTAATGGCGACAATAAACATTTTTTTCTCTTACGAAACAATGAAATCGGATTCAATGAAAAGAGTTATGTAGAGTACTCCCTTATGTTATACAATACATGTTATACATGCAAAACAAAAAACATATAATACAAATCTCCCGTCGGTTTCTTTAAAACGGCTTTTCGGGTCCAGAGAATTTGTTCTTATTCTATTTCTTTTAATATTTCAAAGGTACTGTGTATTAGTGTAGTGTGTGCGTGCGAGTGTGTGTGTTTATTATCAGTCATTGACACCGGGCACACACATCTCAGATACGTACATAATATATTATAATACCGTCCATACGCATCTATACCTATATAGTCTTTGACGATTATACTAAGTCGTCCCCTTGCCAGCAGTTTTTCCACTCACGATCTCCATCTCCGCCTTTTTAATTATGCTCCGTGTAGCGCACGAATTCTGAAGTTAAAAATCCGCGCATCGTCTATAATATTATATGGGTTCCTTTATACTGCGGTATAATAATATGATCACCTCTTCGCATAAAGGTACAGACTGAGAGAAGCAAAAGATAAAAAAAAATACCAAGCTACGGGTTTGCTGTTGTGATACTATCTGGATCATCTAATATCTAATAGAATTTTATGTTATGTATATAATATTTAGTTGACCTGGGTCAATATATTTGTCACAATGTCTTATAGGTATCGCTATTTTTATTTTTTTAATTTTTTTTTAATACATTCATTCTATTCGTGATATTACAATGTTCCGAAACATTTGATACTTAGAACGGACATCGCATAGATTGCAAAATCGTTACTTTGTACACAGGGATATTCAAAGAAAATTGGTAACTTGGTTGCATATTACATATAATATACTTGATATACATTTGAGAAATATCAACCCATCTATACTTAAGAATAATTTACATAAAAAGTACGTTTTTTTATGGCTTTATTTTATACTACAATTTAATTAGAGATATTAATATATCTTGAAGTTTTCTTGTGCATTAAGAATTATTGTTGTATGCTTACCGTAATCAACTTATGTTTAGCTTATGACCTATTTTTCTTCCACATTGAAAATAATTTTTAAATTGAAAACCGTTATTATAGTCATCGATCTGTTCCATATATATTATAGTATATGGGTATAGTATATTATAGATAGTATATGTACACACATAATATATCAAAATATGAGGTTTTTTTTTGGTACCTGTAGATAATCATCAAATGTGGATAAAAAATTGATTATCCATTTTTTTATATATATATGCGTCAATTTAAATTGGATTAATGGATCACCATGATACATTTTAACATGAGGTTGTTCACGCAAACACGCGTTAAAATTTTGACATGTACGAATACACCGTATTGTAATAACAATGTTCTGATAGCTGAAACTTTAATGCACGTTTACGTTACCATATTCATACATTATTATATTATTTAATAACATAGATTAATAAGATTACGTGGATAATAAAAACTAAGACATATTGTTATCATAGAACTATTTTATTTATCTACAGTGCTGGGTATTTCTTTTGAATTTTCGATTCTAATCGAATGTAGTTAAATTTATCGTATATAATATAACGTAGGTAAAAATATATTTAATATTTTTAATAATATATAGCATATAATAAATTATTATATAAATCACTCATAACAAAATAAAAATACACGGATGTTCATTGTATTTCTATCTGTCTTCCGATGTTAATTTAAACATCTGATTTTTATAATTTATTAAACGTTTGCGGTAATTATAATAATTATTATAATTATGTCTTAGGATGTTTGTACTTTCAATAAGTTAAAAGCAAAGAAAGCTTTTGTAAGAATATTGTCTAATATGCATAGTTGCACTCACATACAATATAAATAGACATTCATATTATATTACGGACAAATAAAATGTATATACAAATCGAATCAATACATATTTTTCGAGGACAATGATCACTCTATACCCGTTTGAGTATTCACTTCGAGATGGTTATGGCGCGCAGGAGGAATAATAGACTTTGGACGACAATAAATCTTGCCTGCTTCTCCCCTTCTTACCGAGCGTGTTGTTCCCGTCAATATTCCAAATGGTTGAATTATATTATATGATTATAACTATTATTATTATTATTATTATTATTAATATGAAGACGATAGTTGATGTACCTGCAGCTACTATCATATATGTCCACGATACAGCGGCAAAGATACGGTCGATGGTCATCCCGAGTCAAATCGATTATGTACGCGCCCGAAAGTGTTTACCGCGCGTATATATAATATAAATAAATAACATGAAAGAAAAAAGACCATACAGTGCACGAGATATAGGCTTCGGGTGACGGGTGGTGGGTATAGGATAGGAGGATATGTAAGGAAATATATTATGAAGTATATGGGTGTTCGCGTGGCTTATTTGTTAATTTGAAATCGGGTTAATAGCCGAAAATATCGTTACACAACATCTGGTCCTTGGTGACCTTGCAACATACTCATTTCCCATGGTAATCATAATATGTGTATATACGTCCTAAGGTAATATATGAATGGTCACCACTCAAGTGCACACCCGGTCGAATAGGCATAGCCGGGGATGGGCAGCAGCCCGCGGCTGCACCGGTAGTGGTGTGATTTCGTGGTAAAACACGGGAGATTAATAATTTAACGTCCAGCTGGCGAGTCGTGATAAAATCGTAATGGTAATATGGATATCGCAGTAGTAAACATACGTAAACGTTATTTTAATTTAGTATAGTCAAATGAAACGTTTTTCAAGAATTAAATACCGACATACAGATTTAATATTAATGTAATATATTATATACTACATTATCTAGTTATATAAGTTGTAGGTACCTACAACTGAATTTAAAGCGTATAATATTATAATAACGAAGATTAGAGGTGTCTAAGATTATTAAGAGGATATATTTTATTATTTTGTTGTAACGTTGTTTTTAGTTATAAAAATAGTTAATTAGTGTTTTTGAGTATATAACGTTTTATAATCGATTCAACGCCATAAGACGTGATTATAATGCGTCAACAATATTATTTTAATATCCAGTACAGAATGAAATAAAAAACGTCGTACATTCAAAATATTCAGAAAGAAAAATTAATCAGGGTGGTTTTAATATAAGTCTAAACATTTTTGTAGGTTGAAACGATGAATTGTGTTACAATATCAATAAGGAATAATATATATTTATAGCTACCGGAAGTTAAATTTACGAGGTGTAAGATATTATTCCTTCAACTACAATGACTTATTAATCGGTATTATATATGGTCAATAAATAATTATCTTCTTATTTTTCCATTATATAATTTAAATTTAATCTTCAAGTTAAATTTATGAAAGTCATCTATGGACTATGTTATATTGCCTTGGGGTTTAGGGGCATGAAAAAGAATTATTTAAATATCTATATGTCTACCATTTAAAAACCATTTCACTCTATACAATGTTTAATAGTTTACTGAAAGAAAATTGAAGGCTTTTAATTTAATTTATATTTTCTTATTTATACTTTTCATTTTCTCTACTATAATTCATGTCTACATACATCACATCTAATATAATTCAATTTTCAAAAAAACACGAAAGTAAAAATACATGAATAATTCATAAGGAAGTTGAAATATTGTTTCTCCATAATAGTTTGTTTTATTATTTTTGAGATTTATTAATTCAACTATTTTGACTCGTATAGTATTAATAAATGTTATTACGGCTAAAAATCAAGTTTAAACAAACAAATTGGTTTTTTTTTTTTATGTATGGTTATTTAAAGAATTTCGCTTGATAATGTAATTGATCCGAAAATATCATAATAATATCATGCATATCCTATTATATTATATTAAAATATTATGCATGCAAATTTTCAAGTTGACTGGAATTTATTTAGTATGCCTCGCGGCTATTTCTAAAGGAAAGTTGTATATGCATAAAAGTTGTTTTTATTTCCGCTTTTTCTTTCTATCCCTATTATACTTATTAACTTTTCTATTTCATAATCCAAGGTCTCACGATTTTTTTGTTTCTACACCTCTACGCATATTACCATCGTCCAAATTACCATTTTAACGGTGCAGTTCACGCGATCCACATCGTAACGAGTGCCGATTATGTGTCTTATAGCTGTATAACGTGTTATCGTCCTGTGTTATAAATTATCGCATCGCCGAACGGCCTGATGACTTTTATATTGTAATTTCGTCCAGGAGTAATGTGCGGCTCATCGGATCGTCTGCTGTGTACGTAGCCATTACTGCACCGATCATATTATACTATATATTATTATATTCGTACGTATAATACATATTATAAAAACGTCGTCTGGAATTTTATCTCCCTCGTCCGCCGTCGATCGTTTTGCAACACGCTGTGGTTGTCCGTGCGATATTCTCTCGGGGACGTTGTTATAATTTATAACCCACTTAATGTAAAAATAAATAAATAGAAATAACGACAAAAAAAATTGTCTCGAGACAATGGAGAGTACGTACGTAAACATCTGTGGCGTGTACATAATAATATTAATATATTATATTTCATTTAAATAATAACAATAACAATAATAATAATCTCCGTATTATTACAATTCTATACTGCTACAGTGCACTTAATAGTTAATGTAGGATATACGCTTTCTCTGAAGTGCTCGCCGTGCTGTACTTATACAATAATATAATAATATACAGTCATTATACGTAGACCATCGTCGTCGTAGGTGTCGCACGCACCTCCAACAATATATTATTATTATTTTACAATATTGTTATATAATAATAATAACATATTATTATCATTGCTGACGTGTACCCGTCCCCCGCATAACCTTGACACTGACGTTGTAAAAATATTCATAATTTATATCTTACACCCTATACGCGCGTGTAAGTGTCTATGAGCGCATATTTTAAGCTTTGTGTGTATATATTGTTGAAAGTTATGTATTGGTATTTTGATCGCGATAAAAAGTGTAGAAAATATCAACCCTGATGCGAGGGGGCGTTCAAAAAAAAAAAAAATTTGCAATAACGATTTTATTTATTTACGTTATTGTAGTGTGACGTATGCGTGCATAATATCATATTCATCTATTTTTTCTGAAAATTCGGAAATTATCGTTGAAATACCTGCTGTGCGACAATATTATAATATAGGACTGTAACTATAACTACCTTTATCTTTATTTTGATAAATTATTAGCTATCTGTTCCAACACTGTTAGACATAAATCGTATCATTCATATAGTAGGTATATATAATATTATACCATATAGGAGTTCGGGAGCCGTGGCTCAGAGGCTGCTGCCTGCTGATCATAACGATAGAAATATATGTATATGTACATGTGCCATGTGCGTACTATATGAGAAACAGAGGTATATATTATAATACTATATTATATCGGACGGTTATTTGACTATCGCGTCAATCAGTAAACATTATTAATAATAAAAAATAATTAATTATTAGGTAATTAAAATATTTTAACAGTCTGTAAATTAAAACTTGAAACAGATTAATGTAAGTTTTTCCTACGAAAAATATAGCTACAATTATATCATATGCAAACAATGCTCATAAATTAAAATGAAACCAATTTTAAAATTTTAGGGAGATGGTGACCCACAATAAAAATTCCCTGTGTGAATGAATTTAAAACCTTTGCAGTAGTGCAGTGGATAAAATCCTCCATTATTGATAGTGTGATTTGATGAGTGGATGAGGAAGAGGAGTACGACAACGAGTCAATGCGCGCAACCGGTTGTCAGTCGGACTGAGAAGAGCTGTCGGAAAATGCATACGATTGTACGTATACCGCAACCACCCGCTGTTAATTTGTATTAATTAGATAGAGAGAAACGTATGTGTATGTGTGTGCACAGTAGTATTAGTAATAGTAGTTGTTAGTAAAATAAAATAATAGTATACTCTTTGGTCATTCCCCTCGCTGCAATAATGATAATTAAGAAGCGCACTGAACGAAAACCGTCGACGAGAGCGCGCGCGCGAAAAAATTCTGCCGCCGCCATTTCAACGCTGTTAGCTAATTGCCACTGCTGACGCTCATTTGCATACTGATTATGATGTGCTATGCACTATAATATGGTATACACAAATGAATATTATCGTTTTTAAAATTAAAGCGATTTTTTTACGCTTTCGACACGTTTAAATCTCTTGAAACGACGTAAGTATATATTATTATGTTCGTCGAATCTGTTTATTTGGGCGAATCGTGTGGAATCGTGTACAGTATTATACATAGTAAAATAATTTCTTATTATATTATTTTTAAAAGTTAATATATAATATTAACTATTAAGTATTTATATGATTTTATATATCAGTTATTATATAGTCATAATATAGAAAACAAACATTCGAAATTAACATTGTAAAATAATTTAAAATTCATTTAGGTTACCTTTTATGAGTATTGAGTTTTATATGTATGCATATACTTTTAAGTTTTCTTTAAAAACATTTGAGATTTTTTTCAGTGTCGTTTGTAGGTTGTATACATGATGTATTATGCAATTATCATTATCTCTAATTATATAATTCTTATATTTCCCATGCATCTTTGTCTTTATTATTAATTATTTGGATTCAATATCTTTGCCGAACGATGCTATAAATGCAACGGTATTGTTGGTTGTGAATACTACAATAGGGAGGTGTATAGAGCTACTCGTTGTGTGTTATATAATACTGCAGGATATTAAGCTCTGTGCGTGGTAATATCGCATTGTAAACCGTTATTACGTATAACAACCATAACAAACGCGTCATCGTTTGCAAATTTCCGCGTGGTTTATATAAAATAAATAATAATATACGCACAGGGGTACCGACTCTATAGACACTCCTGTTGCAAGACGATAAACGCACACAATCAATTCGTCGGTTGCAATAGACGATTTGGTATGTATGCGATTTATTTCTCTAGATATGATTACTGTCATTATATTTATAATCGCAATCTAAAAAAATACTTTTTATAAATTGTGACCATATACCATATTACGGTCTTATAATATTTATAAACTGAAATGAATTTATTGCGGATGTAAGCAAGTGCATATAATATGTATATTATGTTTCCATTATCGTTGTTTTACACACAAAGATCAAATAAGTAGAAGTCCCGTAAAAAGGTGACAGTTATTACCACAGTGTTAAAATTACCAAACTTATGCATTTATGCCACATCTGAGCTTATTATATATTGCATATATTCTCATGACATGTGTAAAAAATCTACCATCTAGTTCTTACACAAAGTCACCGAATGTTTTAGGAAAATATGCACTCTATGATGCTTCACGTGCTACTGAACGTCTTGATATCAACAAATTATATACAATATACCTATAAATAACTGCAAAAATCTCAAACCAAAAACTTCAAAAAACATCGCCACTAATCCTGATTACCGTCATCAACAACCAGCCACTGAAAGACTTATAAAATAACCACATGCAAATATTTATATAAATGTAACAAAGGGTTAACAATCATTTAAACTAAGTTCTACTGTTATAAATAGAAATCAAATATTACTTCTTAAATTCCTTGATGTGTTTAATCCATATTAAATTCCATTATATCTCGCTTATCACGATTGTTTTCTTATGTCTCATAAAAGCCGAAAATGTCAAATAATAATAATACATTAAAATTATCTCCTTGTTCTAACGCAGGATGGTGAGTCGTGACCCAATAAGATTGTCTAAATCTTTATCTATCGATCATGAAATTCCATCAATGGATCCTTCAATCAAATCTCCCATCTCTACAAAGGTTTTTTTAAATTTATTTGATTCTATTTTTTATTAACCTCGACATCGAGTAATTTACAGATTATAAAATTCTTAATGTAAAAAAATAATACATAGACGGTATAATTTTTTTATTGTTAAATTATACGGCATTTTGTCGAAACAACTGTTTTAAGTATCCATTGTTTTAATAATATACGTTGTTGTATATAATGTACCTATATATAAGAATATTTATATTTATTTTCTCGGAAAACAAATAATTGAAAGATATCAAATTTCTGAAATAAATTTGCATATATATATAATATACATACATAATCACACACGCCGCTTAGTTTGAAAATATATACGAAATTTTAAACAATAAACACATCAACATTCCACATAAACTATAAACTTATATCGAGTGAATAAAATTATTATTTTTTAAAAATCGTATTAGCTGTAACCCTGAAAAACAATCACATTGTGTCCCCCGCGCAACACGTTTTAATATGAGCTCGACGTCGATGACTGTAGCGGCGGTGATGATGATGATGATTCGGTCGGGAACTTCCTACAATGTTTAATCTCGAGACGCGTCCGGCGCAACTGGGTATCCACGGTCTGATAAACGACTGCAGACGATTGCTATAATATTCGACATCAACATTGCTGTTCTAGTTCATTACACCGCCGCGGCAGTGGACCTCCGTCGTCGAGGATGTGACGCGCACACTCTCGCCGCCATAAATAATAATAATAATAATAATAATATGTGTACCTTATAATATAGGTACCTATATATAATAGGCGCCATTGTCTGTTTTGATTTTTTTGTTTTTTTTTGGTTTTCCGATTTCCCTCTAGACGATATCATTTGTAGTCAACTACGCGACGATCATCATTGAAGTCCCGGTATATAATAATATATATATACGGCGATGTCGTTTGCGCGAAACCGAGAGTATATATATCATCACATCACAGCATATATATATATATATATATATATGTTATATATTATATTATATCCATTCATTCATTCATAAGTTCATCGCATGGTGTACTTGTGTTATTATATATATAGGACGATACAATATAACAATATATTAATACGCACACACTCATATATACATAATACATATATATATATATAATATATATATATATAATATATATACATATATAGAGTTCCGTGCGTCGCGATCATAGACTTAAATACTTAATCGTAGCTGGTCTCGGAGCTGTGCTACTAATGCATTATATATAATATTATATATTATGTACGATGTCTCCGCAGTAGACTGCCGCTGCAGTTGGTATCATTCGAGAAAGGTTTTTCTTTATTCTCTTATTATATTATTATATTTCACCACCCCCGCTATATTGAACTGGAGGATGATGATATTTTAAGCCCCTGTACCACACGCGCCTATATCGTTTTACATAACACACACACACACACACACACACACATATCTAATATAATATACAAAAAACATTGACCTTTGTCGTCTGATGCTGCGGCGGCGTGCATTCGGATGGTTTATTTATTTACTTGTCTTTGTTCGGTTCGGTCGCGCGCGCGTACCTACATACATTTATACATATACCAGGCCACGACAAATCGCGAATGTTGCGCAGCCGCTAGCTGCTTATAACATTGTTGAAAACCTGATTTTCAAACTCCACATGCATTATTATCATACGCGTGTATTCTGCTATGCTCCGTATTTAATCTGGCATGGCTAATAATCCGTCTTATTATTATAATATTAAACATCGACGCGCGGGCAGGGTGCCATCAACAGCTCGGGACGCTCCGCATTACGAATTCCGCGCATTTCGGTTACGTCGCGGTTTGGCGATATACCCGATGAAATCCAACCGGCGGCGGTCAATTATATATTTATAATTACGCTACCATACTAATACTATATGCACTATTACTACTACTACTATTAATAATAGTAATAATACAGAAGTATTGGCGTATTGCACACTCGTCGCGCGTGTTTTCAGCTCGTTATTGAAATAATCCGACAGAGTTGTTTTGTCTGCGTGCCGCGTCACCGCTTCGCAGTAAACTTTTCGAAAAGAGATTTAATGTCATTTTGACGGTTTTCTGCGGATAAACGAGACGCGCCCAGGCTCTTGTATAAATAATTTTAAAATCGAATACACGCGAGTTAAATATATCGCTATTTATTGTCACTGTCGTGTAGGTATTACGAATATTGATGGAATTCTTGTTATTTTCGTTGATTTACCAAATAGGAGCGTGAATATACATACCTACATAATATGCGTATACCTATTCCGTGAAACGATTATATTATATGTATTTTTAATCGCTTTATTATAGCATTGCGTTAAATATTATGTTTTAAAACTATATTCGTTCGTTGAAATACTTTCTTTGGTTATAATTTTCATCCGTTTACGGCCAAAATATCGAACGAAAATTGCTTTTAAAAAACAGTACCTTCCTGTTCTCAAATGTTCTGGTCTTTTTTCCATCACGCATGTATAGTGTATAATATAGACGAGCTAGCTGGCATATCCATTAATAATATTATTTTACGCACGACTTACGAGTGTAATAATGTATAATGTAATTTTATTATATATTGCTAATTACTATATACATATATTATAGAGTTTCTCGAAAAATCATTAGCTGTCGGATTCGATACCGTACAATTGGTGCTTGAAAATATAATATAATTATCATAGTTATTATACGATATATATATTATGTTTACTGAACAGTTGTGTTTTCCGTCCAATCGATAACATGCTTCGCGTGCGATATAAGATATTTCATAGAGATAATATATGCTCGGAGGACTCTCGGTTCGGACGAGATGTTTGTGGAGGATGTTACGAGAACAGGTCGTCGACACGATGACGTGCGATAGATGATAGTCGTTGGCCGTTGCAGGGAGACTCGTCGCCGCAATGTACATACGCGTCTGTATGGACTATAGGACAATCAGTAGCCGTCGGGAAACAATCGTCCGGAATGCGCAACGCTAAAACCACCGCCGCGGCGGTGTGTCGTTTTGTTTCGTCGGCCACCGCGATCGCACGAGCCACAGTCGACGTCGTATCGTTTTTTCGCTGGTCCGATCACATAATATACGTCTAGTACGTGTTTTGGACGATTTTAGATAATTTCACTATAATAACAATAATAATCATAAATATGTAGTGTTCGTGTGTGCAGTGTTAACGCGCGTTGGCCCTTGCAGGCAGGTATATACTGGTGCATTATAAATACCATTATTATACGCGCGCATGTGTGCGGTACACTTATTAAACGATTCGTGAAATTCCCCAGAAAATCGCCGGTGACTAGACGGTGGCGGAGCACGTGTCCGCGCGGCAGTTGCGTAGGAAGGTCAAGGAAGACCGGGCCGTACTCGTCTGAGATTGCCCTACAGCATTACGTGAGATAACACCGAGCACGGGGAAATTAATCATGAACACACACGCGCGTGTTCGCCCGAGAGAGAGTATGGGACGGAAATATGTTTGTATTATTATTATATATTATATAATAGATTTATTATAATATAATATATTGGAGGTATATTATATTATTGGTATCTGCGCACAACAAACGGCGTATGAATCTTTGGATTTCTGTTAAAACTGCTGCTAAATTGAGTCATCATCGGCTGATTTATAGTATGATTTCCTTTTCTTCTCCGATCCGGCGGCGCGCGCGCTGTTTGCATGCGTAATTACATCACGTTATGGAATTTTCGTCTATGTATGTAATATTGTTATATACTATACACACATTGTATATTATTATATGTTTTTGTTTTTCTTCTGTCCGTCCATTCAACCGTGAACAACGGGTCCGTGTATTTTTTTCGGAAACTAATTCACGTAAATCTATATAGTGGAAACGCGCGTGTCTGGACTTGAACGCTTTAACGTCATACATCATAATATTCTTTTAGCGTGATGTGCTCTGTTATAGAAACGTCCGTCGGTCGTATGTGTAGTACACTAATTATAATGTTGGCACAATGCTGCTAAGGTATTTCATACGATCAGGAAGCGTTTAAAAAGTTAAGCCAACGAAATTAAAAATGATCTTGATAATACCGATGATATTATATAGGTACGCCGTACATATATAAGTTTTTTCCGATTTATGGTCCAAATAGTTGTTCGATCTTATTAACGATATACATTAAAGATTTATTGTAACGAAAAGTTGATAATGATGAAACTTTTTTCTGCATTAATAATAGAATAGAAATATTGTAATAATTATATTATGATAATATTGAAAGTATTTAAAAATTGAAATAAAGGTATACGAGTCACGAGATATATTATCATAGATATTACGTATACAGTATATAGCATAGACTATAATTAGAATTTAGAATATATAAATTTGATTTATTATTGGTCTCAGAGCTGAGAGCCGATCCCTACAATTATCTTCCTAAATACGCCACTGACTCAATAAAATTTGATTATATTTTACCACTGTTCAATAAAAACAAATAAAGCGCATCGGCTTCCATAGTAAACAGTAATAAAAGTGGTCGCTTTAGAGTCCGGGTTACTATTACTATAGTCATATTTTTTGAACTCGTCTGTCATTTAATTGACCCGTTCTGCAGCTCGAGACGCGTCATAACCAAACTGTGTCATCGCCTCCTAAGTATACATATTATATGTTGTGTTTTCATTACGCTTGTTTTTTTGTATTTTTTGTATTTTATTATTATTATTAAAATAGCGTCGATTATTAAACACTGCGTGTCGACCCCGATTCAATTTTATGCGTTTACAAACACATACGACTGTTTCGTTGCTTTATGTGGTACACGTTCCCAAATTTCAGGACAGCGGTATAATGGACGTTATACCTATTATTATTACTTAATTAAAACTAAAATAAGAACAACACGTGTGAAGTATGATTATACATATATACATTATACAGGTGAAAATGTATGCATATACTATGTATTCCAATAAAATTGGAACTGATTGCGGAATAATATACTGGCTGTATTCAATTTATTTTAATAATAATAAAGGTACACGTGAAACATTAAGTTGAATTTTATTTTGAAAAATTAAATATCCACTACCTGTTATAAAACACTCAATATTATTATGTGTTGAATCTGTTGAAAACATTATATCCGAGCATCATTCGATTAAATTTATTTATTTATTTATTTATTTTTGATGATATACCGTTAAATTATCATCATAATATGTTTTAACTAAATAAACTTATTGACTATTTCATCGAGTTTTACCATTTAAATATTATAATGTGCGTTATCATCACAACCGGTTTTTTTTAATTCCTTGCATTTTAAATGCTTAACTGAAATAGAATATCTAAAATTCGATAATTTTTATTTAAAATATTTAAGTAATACCATTATAAAACAAATAATCATGCTTTTTTTTAATTATGTATATTATTATGCAATTGAAGATGTTGCCAAGTTTAAATAAAACTTAATAGTGAGATGAAATATGCATATTTGCAAATAAGTGAAAAAAATTAGAGGGATGGCATTTCTTCTTAAATAGCCTTCTTCGATTTCGATCACTGTTGGGAAAAAAATATAAGAATATTGATTTGCGCATCTCAACGTCAATCCCGTGAGTTGTTAAAAGGCTAACGAAACGTCGAGCAATTAAATGTTGCGCCAAGTATGGAAGAAAAAAATACGTCGTCGTCATTCGATGTAGTTGTAGTATATAGGTACATATGATATCGTTTTGCGTTTATATAATAAACATATATATATATATATATATACGATCAGATACTGTATATTATTATATTACAAGTCAGCGCACACAAACTGCGGCGGCGACGGCGACGTTGATTACATTCTGTGTATAAATTAAAATCGAACTTGAAACACACATAGTTTCCAAGTCGTGTGACCGAGGCATTTATTCCCAATGCGCGCGTGTAAAGTGTGTGTAGCTATATGTAAAAATCGTGTTCGCCGCTCTTGTTCGGGTCGTGTACAGATCCCTATCGGATCGAAAATGCATTTTACGCACACGCACATACTTAAACGCAATAGATATAACGACGATGACGCGCTCGTCCCGGGGAGCTTATGGTTGAAGACACGGAATATATCAATATACCTAGGTATCAGCTAATATACAATAGTACCTATTTTAGGGCCCTCACCGCAATAGCCGACGGACGGACGCGGTTAAGTTTAAAACACACGAAATTTACGTTTATTTATCTGATTTACTCGGTTTTGTTGTCGTGTACACCACATAATTATGCATATTATGGTAAAACTGCAGCTGTATAAATAACGTTAATTATAATTATATACCTGCGCGACGATACTCTTCGATTGTTGTCTATACGGTATGTCTATACCGCACGCACCTATACAATATTATAGTATAATAATATTATTTAACATTATAATTTTCATGGACCTTACTGTACTAGGTAGTAGGTATAGTTTACGATAATATTATACCCACTCAGTGTGCACCTGTACCGCATGATACCGCGAGATCAGTATATGATTATTTTGTATGACTTTATACATAGGTATATTTTCCATCGTGCAAACACTAATATGTACCTATATGTATTATTATAAATGTATAATGTTATTAAAACGTTTAAGTATAACGTCAATGGTTTACAATCGAAATAAACTTATCTATAATACTATAATGATATAATAATATATATTATTATATAATGTACATATTATAATATGTTCAGTTCGATTTAATGTGTATGTGTGTGTGTGTATATATAGAGCTTGAATTCAATATTTTTAAGCGTCGGAGCGTAACACGATAAATGTGTCTTAACGATTTCTTCCAATGTCGAAAAACGAACACGCAATTCGCACTGTCGCTGATAAATTGACTCGTTACCGTATCACTGAATTATTATTATAGATAGGTACATCTAAGGGCCTAAAACCGCTTTAGTACTTGTTTAGTTGTTCTGATGATAACATTTTATTTTATTTATACTATATATGTATGTAGTTGCAATACGTAACTTGCAATAATAACTATAACTTAGTAATTCTTTAAATTACGATAATATTTTTGTTAAATGCCCCCTCCTTCAACATTGATATTTTTTCATGCGTATACTTAAATTTATGTGACATCGGTTACTATTTTATAATTTAAAAACAAACTTCCGGGGAACAAAGTATTTGAATAGAATAACTTGAATTAGGAATTCAAATATGACAAAAAATTATGTAGGTAAAATAGATTTAACGATACTATAGTTAGTACCTACTTATATGTCGATGCTAAGAATGTTTAAAATATCTGTTTGATTCTTCATAAAAATATAAGGATTATAATAATCATTATTCCATGCTATTTATTGATTATGTAAAGTCAATCGTTTACAAGACGAATGTATGAAATAAAATTATCGAATAATTACTATAAATATATTACCTATGTCATAAAGTCATTTGGAAAAAAAATACTATGAAAGTCTTATAGCTTTTTTGTTGTTTGATTTCTTTTTAAACTTAAAATACTACATGTTAGAGGCTGCAGTGCAAATTGGCGATTGGTTTTCGATAATCAAATGATAACATAATATATTGTTTATAGAGATAGACTGCTCAGAGATAAATTTTTTACAAAGTTCTGACCAAAAAATGTTGTCAGTATTTAATTTCCAGTTTCTAATTGAAGATATTTTAAAATCTGATTTTGGTCACAAACAAGTTAAGGTAGTATACTCATATATATTATGATAATTTATCAATAATTGTCCTATCTTTGAAGATTATCATATTATTGTTATAACTTATTTCAATTTACTTAAGCTCCTATTTAACTATATAATTCGTGTTTTCTATGTAACCCATCAAACTATCAAATATATAATGCGTATTATGTAGATAATATAATATAGTCTGTTTATTTCTTATGTATATATTAATTATCAATCTTTATGGATTTGATAGTATCATTATTATTTTAGGTATAGTGTGTATACTGTATACCTTTAGGTAACTATATACTATAATATATAGCATTCGGAGTTGCCAAAGATTTTATGATAATTAAAATATCCGCATATTTTAACATCACAAAATCACGACGTTAGTTTTCCGTTTACAGATACGGACAGATAATAACAGTATAATATCGAACAATTTTTATAATTTTACAAAAATCAAACTTATTCTTTAAACATTATAATTAAAAAACAAGAATGTTTTTGTGCTATTCTGTTAAAATTCAGAAAATCAGTGATTATATTCTTTGGCAAAAACGTAATGACAAATCATTTGTCCAATAAGATATCATTTTAAATATTATAATATTATGTTTGTATTAACATTTAGTCTCTAAATAGTTACTTTGGGTAATTATTTGAATAATACCGCATCCAGCTCGTGAACCTTTTTTATCTGGCTCACGCTATATTTTCAAATTACATCATACAATTTCAAAGTCAATCGTCTATACTCTATGCTACGACGCTACGTCTATGTTAAATTAAAATGCATATTTTGAATGACCTTTTTATTTGCTCTCTATACTCTGGCTCGCTAAATATTAATTTTCTAAAAAATGGCCTTCTAATAACTTTCAGTTGCCTATCCCTGCCGTATTTGATAATTAGAAGCAATGGAATTGGCCGATTGTCCACACTGTCCACACTGTCCACACTTATTAATGATTTAAAAATAATTAAGTACAAGTTTGTACAATCTAATATTATCGTTATTATTCAATAAAGTTAAGACTGTCATATTCTACGACATTTTGCGTATATGCTGAGAGAATACTCAAGAATGTGGGGTAAGATTGAAAAAAATCTAGTTCAGTGTGCTCCGATTGTTAACGGGTTCCTGTCGGCAATTATGACAATCCTAATCAATTACTTTTCTGTCCGTCTTTCATTTTTTTTTATCTACCAACAAACTGGTTCCCGGTGAGTTTGGTGGTAGTAATTAGCGGCGGTCAAGCGAAAAAAAAATACAACCTACTGGCTCATCATCATGATAGTTAAACATTTGTCTAATCATTTGGGTACATCAGCTATATTACTTCTACTGCTAGCACCTACACTACGATTTTTATTCACGGTCGAGTTAAATTAAATTCACTTTTTAAATAATATTATCGACTATCTTTGGTGTCAAATTAAAATATTGTTTTATCCATGTTAAATTGTTCAACTGATTTAAAAAACTACTCTTTTTATTTCGTGATTTAAATCATAACATAATAAACATAATATTATCTCGTAAATAATAATATATAAGTAGGTGGGTACCTATACGTATACATAATAACACTAGTTGTTATTATCATAACGGATCTTTCAAACTTCAAACTATTCAGACAATTAAGTCATTACTTTTTTGTCTTGAAATATTAAACAAAACTAAATAACTTTATCTATAATAAACGTTTTGTATCCATGCATAATATTATATAACATTACATTATAATATTATTAATATTATATTATGTATTTAATAATTTTAAACAGCTTTAATTTAATCTTAACACAATCTTGTTTAATTGAATATTTTAAGATCTAAATATTTCTAATATATTAAGTAAAATGTATGTAAGTACATCGTACCTACAATTATTATTTAAAATCTACTTACGTAATTTAAACACTCGATGAAAATTGTGTACTGATATCTAAAATGTGTTTGTGATTTTATTTGTTTTTTTTTTTAGTTTTATTTCTCAATAAATAATACGAATTATTACATTTTCAACCATCTCTCAGTTTTATGTAATATCAATTAATTTATAAATAGTAGTTACTTGTTGTTGTTGCTTTGTTATAGAATTATTTGGTAAACTTTAATTATGTAGAATGCATATTTCACAATCGAGTAACTAGGTACATCCAGCTAAATATAAAATGTGAGTTATAAATAATTTTAAGTTTTCTTTTGTATAAATATAGGAAATAGTAGATATACGAGGATAAATTGACAAAAATGAATATGGTTTCGTAAATAAAGAAATTATATCGTTGTCTTACAAATATAATACATAATAGTTATAATATGTATCAATTTCCGGTATATTTCATTTTTATATCACTCGTTGTAATTATATTTTGTACTTAATCAACTAAGAAAATTATGACAGTCCGAAGAACATTTTAATATAATATACGACTTCATATGTCTATTATAGTATTATATTTATACTAGCGTGGACGTATAGATACAAGCCTCACACATTGAGTGTTATTAAAAAAAAAAAAAATGAAATAATAATTCCGAAGCACATTACCGCCAACGTACAACTACGGCGCTCTTGGTTTATATATTTTTACACACGATTATTCGCAAATATTACCGCAGGTACGCTATTAAACGTCGCGGGTCATTATGTACAGGCGAGTACATAATATAATATATATGGTATGGTATTAAGCTGACATTATATTAATATTCCTTACCTCCAGGAAGTGCGTGTAAGGGTTGGGAGGTACAGCTGGTGTGCTTAACACACGTGAACTACAAGAGTTCATATATACATGATGATGTATCGGTATACACGTGGATACCTATGTAATATAATGACGATAAGCTTTGATAAAGTGTTCGACCAGCGTCCAGTACACACGTCGGATAATGATTTTTTTTTGTATATTCGCGCGTGATCTCGACCGACACATGTAAATTATATTATTATTATTATGTACGTATACCCGCGTTGTGTGTGGCGGTCGAACTCTTTACGGACTAGCAAGAGACATTGCCCTCGATTCTACATACTGCAACGTGTGTAATAATAAAACAATATAGTATTATAGTATATAATTCATATAATATATAGTAATATCTATAAGCATAATAAACTTACTTAGACGGTGTGTTTTTCGTGTTACAGTGTGTATTGTGAGGTTCAAAATCCACTTTCTGCGGTGCGATCGCAATCGACATTGACCAATAATTTTTCGTCACAAAAAAACCATTACCAATACTGTCTTACGAGTGAGTAAAATTTTATTTTTTAATTTAGATTAAAAATTATTCATATATATATATTATATACATGTTTATATTTGTATAATAGTTTCACCAGTCTTAAACGCGCGAAATAACTTTAAAACACCACAGTTAGTATTGTTAATATATCATTATTATGTGCACTAATGATATAATAAATCATGAAATTCGATGCGATTATTAAATATACACCTAATTAAAAGTTTGATACATACTCTCAAAATGTATTTAACTATAGCAGGATTTGCTGTTAAATTCAAACTGGTTGATTCAGGCATAAGAAAAAAATCATCTATTTAACTTACCTACTACACTGATCAATGAGATCAATATGCATATTTCTAAATTTTTAATCCATTATGACATTATTCCAGTTTTATAGTATATATTTTGATGATAATACTATTTTCTCAACTCACCTCATCGAAAAATAGTAATGTTATTGAAAATATTTTTTTTAACATAAATTTAAATCATTATAAAACACAATTTTTTAAAAACGTTTCTTCATTTTTAACGTTTTCAATTTTTCATTTTTTTTAACGAATGACAACATATGTTTTAAATACATAAATAAACAAATACAAAATAACGAACACTTATCAATACAGAGTCAAATTTACCAAATTAATGTTTATTATTATATTGTATATGTATTATTTATTTTTATTTTTGAATTTTTCGCTTTATCGTCTCAGTTAATGGACACAAATATAGTCTAGTCTCAAAGGGAGTCCAAGGCTACTATACTATAACTACTATTACTCATTATGCATACTATTTTTACATAAACTTTTTATTATTATTCGGATGTTGTAATATTGTAAATTTTATTTATTTCAAATCGATTTCTATAATATGAATACATGATATATTATGTTATAGTATGTATAATATATTACATTCAATGGCCCAATAATCGGATAACAAAAATGTTCACTACAATGGAATATTATGTCTATTATATAGCTATATGCTATCTATAGGTATGTAATATATTCGATTATCTAGTAAATCTTGCACATATATTTAAATATTTTCAAAAAAAAAAACCATTATAAGGTAATACATACCGTTAACCATTTGGTTGTATATTATATTATTTTGGAAAGAGGTAATGACAATTTTGGGGTTTCGTCTATTGCGCCGAATTTGGGACACTACCTGTATAGTATACATCTATTGCGCCGACATAAAAAGGATATATTAAAAAGGAATGCATCTATTGCGCTAGTATTTAAAAAGTTATATTAAAAAGTAAATTTAAATAAAAATAATTTACATACATATATTACATACAAATTTATCTTTCTGATGAAGTGTTTTGCATCTTAATCTCAATCTAAAAAAATTAAATTAAAATCAGAAAATGTAGATATAAAAATAGATTTGTATTTAATTTTTCCTATGATATAGATATACGATATAGATGTATTAGATTAAAACACGTAAAAACCGATTTGCAGTTATAATAGAAATAGTATTATAGACGTTTATATATATTGAAGAATCAATCAGCGTAATATTGACGTACATCATATATTACATTCAAATACGATCGGCGCAATTGACGAACACAATTTTATAACATTGGAATATCGATCGGCGCAGTTGATGTATACCTTATTCCTATCCCATAACTTTTTTTTCTTTACCTACGATTTTCGGCGCAATTGATATATGCCCGATTATATTACATAGTATAGGTTCCTATATAATATAATATAGTATATTATTTGTTTTATATAACACTTTAGGGGTAATCTCTAAACATAATTTTTATTAATCATTGAGATTCTTACGTATTACTAATATATTATGTATGAATTATGTAGAATGTAGATGTACAACTGTGTATAATTCGAAACATAATAATACGAAACAGATTCGAGATGAAAGTAAATTGAATTATATGTTTGGTTTGACGTTACTATACTTATACAGTATACACTATAGGTACTATAGTGTATTACTAAAACTAAATACAACTATACTATTACTAATTTTATATATTGTAACTACTTGTCGAATACTACCTACACTAGTCGCCGGCGTTTACGACCAAACCAATTAGGTTTATCGGTTGAATACTTTAATAGAACAATTTAGAAGTAGCTCGTGTCCAATGAGAGAAATAATTATTATTATCCATCTCTCCTCTCATAATATGTTATCACTTTATTAGACGGGTCTTAGTTACGAGTAAAATTACTAGGTTTGATGGTCGATAGTGCTATTGTATATATTTTATACAGACGTCGAAAGTCTCCTAGATTTACAGTAAATAGTTAGGTTGATTAAGTTAATAGAATTTTTGATGATAGACAAAATTTATATTGAAAGTTACTTTTATTTTTTTCAACTTTAAGAAATTACAACGACGGTGGTATTAGGTAGTACTTACACTACTAAATAGTATAATATTATATATATATAGCTATAATATAGTAATCTATATCGTTTAGTTAAAATATATGATAGATAGATCATAGATGAAAAAATTATTGTTTTTTCTGTCTGTGGTTTACAAGCTTACAACACTGACCGTTTCCGTGCCGATCGTGCGGGTGGCGTAAGGTCCGTGATTGTCTGGCCGGCCTCAGTGCGGTAATGGTCCTCACGCAGATCATAATGACATCACGTTCAATGCACGCCGTTCTATTTATTATTATCGTTATTATTAATGTAATATATATAGGTGACCAATGTGTATATAACAACCGATCGTTATTATGAAATAACAATAGTGTAAAAACGACGTCTCAAGTGTTATTATTATTATTTTTTTAAATATAATTATTATTATATCGTTATAAACACGAATTTTTTATTGATGGAACTAACTATATCGTAGTATTACACAGTGGGGCTGCTGTTCAGTGGCGCAACGGTTGACACGGCTTTATACATTTGGTATATTATTATATCTAAGCGTATATAAATACAAATTTAAATAACTTAATATTAACTTAGTTTTGTTTATTTAATTATAAAATACCTATTTAACTTTTATACTTCGATTTTGCGTATAAAACAGTAAGTGATCACTTCGTAAATTATTTATTTTATATAATAGTGATAGTTTTATTTATGTCCACGTATTATGCTAGTAGGTACAATGTAGTTTCCAACAATGTTGTTAAGCACATTATTTTATTGATAAATATTTTTATATGAGTGCAGGTACGAACTGAAAAGGCCACTTTTTGATTTTCTCAATATTTTTAATAACTACAAAGAACGACTAAATTAAAAACAATAAAAGTTAAAAAAAAATTGTTATCAAGTGCGTGGTTTTAATGAGCTCTTCTCTGAATAGTTTTTCGAATTTAATGAATGTTTTAATATTTATAATAACAATAGATACTACTATTCTACTTCGAGGTCTTCTGTATATCTTGTCGTATTCCCATCAGCTACAATAAAAAATACTTTATAGAGGTATTTTTTCAGAAGTTATAAGCGGAAATGTATAAAGTATAGAATTTATAAATTGAATCGGTGAGGCTGGTATGTTTTGATTTGGATGTTATATAATAATGATAATGTTGATAATAATAATTAATATTATGTGCAAGGCACATTAAAATTGAGTTTTCAAGAAAACAATAGAACTTATCGAAATAAAATTGTCAAATTTTGACGGATATAATAGGTAATTCGCTAAGATATTAATCGAGCAAAAAATCAATTGCTTCATAGTTCCGTTGTATCAGGTCGTATCGGTTTATAGTCTCATAAATTGCAGTCATATATGTATATATTGTGGCATATAAGCTATACAGCCTATAAGACTTATAAAAAGGATGCGATACGTATGTCCGTCATAGAGTTGTGCATATAATATGTGTACGAGATTTTTGGTTTTACATATCAAAAATACGAGAGGGAAAATAACACAAAAGAAAATAAAAAATACTAAAACCATTTTTATGTGATATGTTATAAATTTATGATATTGTCAGTGTGTTCTATATACCTTATACCTACCTATACCAACAAGGAAATAATGATCTTGAAAGTCTTGAAACAAATCGATAACGAGCTGTAACACGCATGTAACCAATAGCGCGACCAATTGATGTGTATACGTTTATAGATAGTTACCTTACCTACGTATATAATATACCTAGTATAATATAGCTTATAGTATAATATATACTTATAATTTTTTATATGTACGCGTATAACGTTAACATGTAAACACATGTGTAGCATTTTCATTTTTTACGCCTGCTTTTTATTCTTGTAATAATTGTATTTTTCAACACACGATTAATTAATAATATGATATACAACATTAAATTGTAATGATCCGTGTCCTCTTAAAATGCCGTTTGTATATTAAAATAATAATTTAGTTAAGTAGATATAACGTAATTCAGCAGCTATTAAGTTTTTCACGTATCTATGTTTTATGCAGCTTATTAAAATATACTAATAAATATATTATTTTATTAATAAAAATAAAAATTGTAACGGAAAGTATTATGTATTAATTTAAACGACTGTTTAAAACAAAATCAATACAGTAATAATTGTCAATACGACTAAAAATTTTAACGGCAATATTCATTTGATTTTAATTGAAAATAAATATTGTAACCAATTTTGTTTAAGTACATAGTATATATGAATATGTAATATGTTTTATTGAATCTAATAACATCACATATAAATAATAAATATATAATAAAATCGTATGTAGAATGTAGATACTTATTTGTATTTGTTGAAACGCAGTTTTATATTATATTAATATAATTTTTTTAATCATTCGGCATAACCATTTCCGTCGACGTTTAATAATAAAACCGGAAACGAAGAGTTTTGTGTTTTCCTATACCTAATGATGTCAAATACGAGGTCATCGCAGAGAGACCTCACTTTTCTAACAGATTTTCCAGATTGAATGCGATAGTGCACCATGCATATAGTATGCTTGCGCACACTGTCAATAATGTTGTATTGTAGGTACAACATTTTAGAAGTATCATCTAGACCGTATCTAATATAAAAGATTATTTGTATATTTGTATTATTCGCTTTATTTTTTTTTCCGTAAATATCTGTTTATCTAATACATTTAAGGCCATCAATTATTGTTATCGTATATATGTTTTTTTTAATCTTCATTTCATCAAGACTTCTAACCTCCAATATCACTTATTAAAATCTTATATCTACACTTAAATTATAAAGAAGTCTATAACTTAGGAGATTTGATAACAATATTTGCAAAGTTTGAAAGGTTATAAAATTATTAAAGAACTTTAAAAGTGTTTGTTCGTTGTAGTATAGGTTATTCTACATCTAAAACAGCTTTGTTTTCGATTTAAAATATAAATCACGCATGTCATATTATACAGTGTAGTGTATGTAACGTGTATAACAATGTACATAATATTGTATTTTCTCATAATTATAAATGTGATTATTAATAATTTTAGTTCATGCAATTTTTTATATATATATATATAGATTATAGATACAACTATTCCAAATTATTACTCTTAGAAATTATAACCGTAAATGAAGTAACTGTATGATAAAATATTTAAATTTGATTAATCTTAATTTATAATAATTGAACAATAATATAACTGTATTCTATAAATGATACATTTAACTTATTTGAAAATCTACATCTTCATATAAAACAATATAGATTTTTTAAAATTATAAGTACAAATCTAATCCGTGGTCTATCTATGTATCTATTGTTTTTCGATATTGTTTATATTAATTAAATTAACAGAAGAATATTAAATAAAATAAGGAAAAAATATTATTTTTATTTATTAATAAGTTTGATAAATTAATAACTTTATTATCGTGAAAAGATTATGTGTAATGTAAATATATCTTACACACCTGCACTGAAACAGTACTTAATTGTGTTCAAATCACGAGTCATATAATTAGCACTTACAGAGAAAGAGTGAGAGTAGAATATTTTTCACCTAATTTGGGAAATATATACAAAAAAATTTCCTTTTTCTATAATCTCACACATACTTATATAATCGAAATGTTGAAAGGAAAACGGTTCCCATACAAGCAATACATTTTAATAAGGATGAGAATGTTATTTGTAAACATATGATGTATAAGATTGTTTACAGCGTTTGAAGAGAAATCAAACAAAATTGAAATAGGTATACTTTTAAAAAATTGATTGACATGAAAAAAACTGAAAACATTTTAAATTATCTTGAATGTATTTATTTTTGTTAGTGATACAATTTTATTACAATAATATAAATCTTTGATATTTTTAATTTTATTTGTTTTGTTTGCGTTGTTTTTATATAGTTAAAAATTTAAAATCTTATAAAAGAGTATAATTTCACAACACTATTTAAAAGTCTCAAAGTAATTTACCAGATAAATGTGAACATTTTTGGTTAAGATCCCTGTCGAACAAGGATATTAAAAGATTAATAACTACTAACTACCTAATAAATGCCTAACTTATAACTCTAACCCCTATCTATATTGTACATAAGAATTTAAACATACCCCCATATTATTAATATAATAAGCTGCTGTAATGTGGCGTAGTTAAACATATGCCTATGTAAATTTATTAAAATTCAGGTATAATCGACTACGTGCAAAACGAAGGGTTCAATAATAAATCATTATTACGACGGAAACGTTAACAGCGGTGGCGTGCTGCATGGAAGTGTGCGTAGCTACCTGTATTACATTATAAATATATAATGCGTGGATTAAAAAAAAACCCGCTATTACATACTATTCGAGTGCACGATAGTAATAATTGCACGTCGTCTAAACATCTTGTCGAGATAATAAATTATCGTGTCATTTCCCGTGTTTTCGCGATCATCCGAATAAGTACGTCGTCATCATCACCGGCGCGCGGTCTTTACGTAAGATACGCAAAACTCGTGTACTATATGTACACTGTACAATATAATATACTATATACCTATACCAATACAATATTATATTATACGTAAACGCCGTGTGCCGTTAATATCTAACACACAAATATATAAAACGTGGATTTTCTCAAGAGTTTTTTAAGATGTTTTTTTTGGCGTCCGAGAACATTTTTAAAAACTGCAATAATCATAACACACGTCATACTGTAATCAGGTACCCATTTTTTTTATACATTTTAAAGCAAATTTCTAATTGATGTTCTTCTATAGAAAACCTAAAGATATGTTTATGATTTTTAATGCATGACATTAACATACATAGTTCGTATTTATAATATAAACAAAATGTCCTTAAATTTAGAACAAATTTATTGTATTCATATGATTTAAACTGTTTTTATGTATTGATTTGAAAGTTTAAATCATAGATACTTATACTTTTTGTAAAAACAAATAAATATATAAAAAAAAAACCTTATGTTATTATATGAGAAAACTTAGGTAGAAATTTGGTTTTTGAAATATTTAATTTAGTTAGATGTATAATGGTTTTTTTCTTTCTGCATATTATAAAATATTTTGTTTTTTATTATATTATATACACTATATGTCTATATAGGTATATAGAATATAGATAACATTTTTAAAATTTTTCAGTTATATTTTAAAAAAAAACTGCAGCGATTCAGTCGTTTTTAACAATATATTGAAAATATTGACTATAATATGGGATATTAATCGATAATTAACACTTCATATTTTGCAGAAGTCTTATTTAACTTAAACTTTTTTAAATTTAATTGGTTAAAAAAAATAATTACTGTATAACGACAATAGCGAGTAAATAAGGCATAGGGTTCGAATGTATTCCTTAAACTGGATCTTGTTAGTAAACGCATCTGCTATAGATTTGCGTATATAAAAATAGGTAACAATAAGTGTACAACTATAAAAAAAATATGGTTTCGTCGTGTAACCGTACCTATAATATGATTTGCCATTATGGAATAGTTGTTTTTAGCATAGTAAAATATTTTTATGTCATATACTCATATGAGATCATCCGTAGACGATCCATAGCCGTAAAAGCAACATTTTTTTATACCAATACTGTGTATAATAATATATAATGGTTTAATACTTAAGTTTAATATTTTTTCAAGTACCTACGATTTCCATGTGCGAATAATCGATTATGTAAATACAATTTAACATTATACATTTTTCGCATAGGTATACGTTTTAAATTGGTTTTAAATTGAAAATCACGGTTTATTATTATACATACATGTTTATTTTTATGTAAAGTCAATAATGGGCTATTTTATGGTGTACACTATTTATATTCGTTGTAAACTAATTTAATACATTATAAACTGCATTGGCTTATAAAGTTAAAAGATTTTCATTCCCGAGAATCTTAGAAATTGCTTGTTCTATACTATATTCTAAGGACCTACTTATTTGTTTCTATAACGTTCTGTCACTGCTTACGCAAGTAACAACACAATTTATATTTTACACTAGTGAAACAACCTATGATGTTACCTATGATCATAGGCTTCTTTGATATTGCTGACAATATTATAGCCTATTATTTTTGACATTAAAATAGAATACGTCTATGGCCTATCTTCCATCAAAACGAATTTTTAGTTCTGTGACGAAATCGAACAGACGCGGAGGTGTTTACGTAAAATTCACATTAATAAGGATTTCATAAAAACGTCTATTACAACAACAACAAAAAATTATGGTTACAGACTTGTACTATCTTGGTAGTTTCATTGTCACGAAGATGGTTGACAACAATATATTATTTTAATAGAAAAAATATATTTATAAAATTACATACATTTAATTTCTCGTTAAAATAACCACGTTTTTCATTTTCGTATTCGACCACAAGAGAAAATTTATTCTGTACAATGATAATTTATAATGTATTTTGATTCATATATTATTATATTTGATGAGATATGACTTTCTTTTTATTGATAATTTGATTTTAAATCTATACCAAAAACATAATATTATGTACAAATGAAAATTTGATTACTGATTTTAAAAAAAATTAGAAATATAATTTCCCCTTTCAATGTATACATATATCGATGTTTATTGTTGTATTGTATAAGTGTACATACAACTATCGTTCGATTGATTTGGTATGCGCCTAAATGAAAGAAAAACAATTAATACTACGTTTACACGTGTGCACCTGTACGAAAATCGTATTACAAAATATTGTGCTATTTCACTTTTTGTCACGTTTCGCAGTCATAAAAGACAATTTGCACAGTTATTATATGTATTATATTACAAATTTACACCATTCGTTTTATAAAAATAATAATAACAATAATGACGGATTGTTAATAATATAATATAATATATAGCTCGCCATCGTATTACTACAATTATTTCGACATTTAGTTCTTTATAACTTGGCGAAAATTGTAATCAGTGTATTGTAATTCATAATATTGATATTGTTATAATACGTACGCGTGTAGTCGTAATATATTTCTGGCACAGTTGTGGCAGCTCACATATACAAATCCATCAATATAATATTATAATATTACAACGATATACTTACATATTATTATATAGCTATTGATGTGAGAAATGAAAATCAACGATTGTTCATATTATAACGTTTTGCATGTTTTTTTCACATTTTATTGTAATTTTTATGTTATATTCTGATACAGAACAACAGAACCCGTGTATATTACAACAATATTCCCATTTAATATTATATAATACTTGATTAAAATTATAATAATATTATATTTGGATTGCATAAAAACAAACTAGGTACACTTATTACATATATTATTACAGTATAGTCACGTGGAAAAATACCTACTTTTCGTTGTACCTTCCGCAGTCCGGTTTTCAAAAGTAGGTAAAATATAATATAATATACAATGTATGATACTATATTATAGGTAGAGTGCCTGATGTCTGATGTTGTTTACTACGAATAGAATATTGTTACCTATATATATATAGAAAAGAAAAACGTGGAAATTAAAAACCTATCCTTTTCCATTGCACATACATATAGTGTACGTAAACACGCACATCATATTTATAAAACTTATACACAATAGCACCCGGTTTCCGTGTGTCCGCAGACGTTCAATTCATAATACATGTTATCATTATTATTGGTTCTACAGCTGTCCGCAAAACTTCATATTGACACGGGTTCGTTAATAACAATAATAATAATAACGACAATAATAACAACAGTACCGTCAATACCCCATCATAACGCACTGTTGTACGCTAATCCAACAAGGGCACTCTTCTGCGCATCAAGGATGTAGCGTAGAAGTTTTCACTACACAAAACACGTCGCAAATTATATATATAGTTATGTACCTATAGGTACGTTTACGTCTAGTTTATAAAATGGCAGGTACAGTGTGCTATTTAGACACTATATAATACTATCATTACCGGTACGACTTCTAATATACCAGTACGTATTATTAGACAGTTCGCGATATCATTTTGTCAGCGTTTTTGGTCGTCTCTTCCGCGTGGGGCTCGTACACGTATAAAGCAGTCAAGGACTATTCCCCGTTCACACCCCCCGACGAAATAGTATCGCCCGCGGCGAGAAAACCGTATACAGACATTATATTTCAATTTCATCATTTTATATTATATTATATTATACACAGTATAGAAGAGTGAAGACCCGTGAAAGTGAACATAATATATAATATTATTATTTTGCCAACAATACTGTGTATACTGTATAGTGTGTATATGTTATGTATTACTATACGAAAACGTTATGCCGATGTGAGTTCTGTGTTATTTTATTATATTATTCTGTGTTAATTGAGAGTGAATTAGACGCGTCCCATACGCGTACACACGCGGGTTCCCACAGGCAATTCGCGTACCCGTTGTCCGGATTTAGAATATTAAAAAATACGGTACTTTTCGGAGTGGTCTCTGAAAGTTTTTAAATTTCTACATGGCGATTTTATGTTTGAAATAACTTTCACATTTCGTGAAGAATACACCACCGCTAGTGTTACAAAATAATAGCGTTGTTTTTCCATTTTTATATAAACTGCATAATACCGTGTGTAGATCATATTACGAATAATAGAATACCTAATAAGAAGAATAACTCGCTGCTGTCTATTATTTTTTAGTTTTTGTTTATATTTTTAGGAGAACCCAGAATATAATGATCATAATTTATATTTAAATAATAATGTATAATACAAACGAAAATAGATAAAATTCATACAATTTTGTATTACGTAATACAATTATGTATACTCGCTTGACTGTTTTTACGAACGGTGGACATGTTGTGATGTATTATTTTTTGAAACGGTCACTATACACGTTAAATAAGTGATAGGTAATTAGCTGGCGGTGTTCGGATAGGTAGCCTGCGGCGTATAGACGTCTACGTTGTGCCGTAAATGGTTAAAAATCAGTCTGTTGATTTTTTCGGACGAATTCTCTTAAGATATTTAATTATTGTTTTATTAAATTTGATTTGTGGTTTCGGTTCGTGTTTTGAAATAATTGTTTTTTTTTTTTTATCAACTCAGTTTACAATGAATAAGGCGGTATCCGTGGCTGGAATGGCTGGATATATATATATATATATATATATTAATATATAGATATACGCAAACGTTAACATTTTGTCTTTCAGGTATAGGTACCTGGTACATGTATAATAATAATAATGATCCGTAAAATGCGTTTCCGTTTAGCCGTGAGAAGCAACGCTTATTATTACTATATAGTTACTACTGGTGTTTTCATCGTACGTGTATCTAATTATATAACATCAATTATTTCACGGGTTGAAAATAAATTTCATATTATAACACACACAACCTGAGAATTTGACGTCCCGATTGTCTTAACGAATAAAGTAAAAAGTTAAAGACAGATATAAATAATAAACCAAAGGTGTGAGGTGTAAAATTTCGATCTTTAAAATATTACGACAAGGGTGTACAGAGTTATTCACTATAACTATGTACACGCCTATTTTTTCATTTAAAAATAAATTTATTAAAATTCTGATTATTGGAATGTTTTAATATATTTAAATATCATATTTTCAAACTCTTGAGACGATACTGTTGTACTGACACTTATAAATGAATTCTTACTCTCTAGTGATTAGTGAATAATAAAATTGTTTATTACGCTGCTTGACGATACCATAATAGTATAATACACAACTTAATTTTATTTCCACAACAAATTATAGCGCACACACCTTATTATGATCTATATCTAGATATTATAGATAAATATTTTCAAAATTTAAAATGATATATTATACACACTGTTAAGTTATTTTATTATTTATTAATTAATGAGTCTTATATATTTTTATACACTATCGTAAAAACTCTTTAGATCTACTTCGCTTTATGTTAGAATTTTAATAATCCATAAAAATAGTGTAATACACCAGTCCATAAAATTACAACAATTTGATTATACGTTTCTAGTAGTGCAGTTTAGTTCCAATAATTTAAACGTTTGTATTATTCGGTCGGTTGCATTATAAAAACGTAAACGTCTCGACGTTGATAATGTTTTGCCATCGTTATCGATGTGCGTGGCGCGTTTAAATGAAAAATAATAATCGTTGCGATATACATTCGTTTAATATATAGCGTTTGTCAACCTGTGAGAGAATATATTATTATTGGTATTTGGTACCTACGCGGATTTAATAGAATAAAAAAAACGCGCTTGTAGTCAATCACCAAATCTCTATAGTGACGAACTGCACCGTTTATATTGACAGACGTTCTTGCATAAATCATACGAGTTTCTGGGAAGTTTAACGCACGCTGCTGGTGGACTACAGACTAACGAATTATTATACGAGTGTATACCTATACTAAGTGTGTTTGCATGTAGGCTTCTTTTTTCTTATTTAACTTTTGACAAAACGTTTCCGTTTATGGGTTTTCGAACGACAAAAGAAAAAGCCACGCATTTCTTATCAAATAATTTACTATATTATTATACTGCTGCAGTAATAACATGGACACGAAGTGAAAAAATATCGTATACACATGAACCACTATAGCTATGATTAGAGGAGATGACCCGAAGAATAACCTTACCACTTGCCACGTGTGTTGGCGTAGTGTGCGTGTGTGTGTATTTGTGTTCTGGGCTTATTTGACGTGTATGAATGATAAATAGAAAGAGATTAGGAGGTAGGATATATATAAATTGTGTCTTCTTTGCATAGGTAATAGGTACAAATGACAAAATAGTTTTCTGTTTTTACTTTTTAATAATTTCAGCCTTAATTTTATGTTTGAGCTATTGTAAAGTAAGATCGTAATATCGACAAGTGATTCCTTTATCGTTGACTGTATCAACTATCGAACTGTCTTTTGGATCGCATGTTAACATTATAAAGAAAAAATTTCGCGCATACGACCCGAGAAAATGTTGGATTAAATATTATATAACAGGTAGTATTATATATCTACTTATATATTACCTATATGGCTATATATAAAAAACACATTATATTTTTAGTTTTCGTCTATTAAGATTCATAAAATTAGTATTCATTTAATTTTTTAAAAATTTACATTTATTAATTCGTACTTATCCAACAACTTATTTTTTCTAAATTTAAATAGTTGCAAATAATTTATTAGTTAAATAAGATGTTTAATGAAATACAAATCTAAAATATATTATTTAATTGACACAAGAAAATACCTAATAAATGACTAAATAACTGTATAGGTACTAATAAGATACGATTATATATCGATTACGAATAAGATTTGATCAATCTCTATATTTATATATATATATATAATGTTTTGGACAAAATTAATCAAACAAATCAATTAAATTAAATATAATATAAAATAATTACCTGTTTCTGTTAAACAGTTGATTTATTATTATTAATATTAGACCTATATTCAGATTTCTTATTAATTGGTTTAAGTGATAGGGAAAATTGGTTATATTCAAATAAATGTAATACCAATATTTTTGTGCGCAATTTTTTTAAATTTAAAAGAGATATATTCTAATTATTTCTCTTAAATTTTTAAAGCAAATACTATCACGTATACTAATAGATACCTATACTGTGGATAATTTGCATATTGCATATATTTATAAATTGCATTTTTTAAATTATTAATTATTCATGTTAATTTTGCACTATAAAATATATTAGGATTAGACACGCGTCCATTTATTCTTTTCAATATCGCTTTTTTTTATATACTCATCTGAACGCATTACATAATACGTATTCAGTTAGGTATACCAATTTCCTATACATAAACTTTCTAATTACATTATGAGAATTTTCAATTGTAATAATAATTCATTAAATTTCATAATATGAGGTATGGTATTTATGTATTATACCCTTAATGGTTAGTTGTTTTAATTTTAAATCATTTTTCACAATAATAATAAATTATTGTAAACAGAATATGTACCTAATAAACATCATTCGGATTTACTCTAGATTATACATATTACTTTGTTCGTGAAATTTAGAAAAATCCAATATATATTTTAATAATAAACGTGTATGAAACATTACATTACAACTTTACATTCTACTAGTGTAATTAGTAATTACTAATCAATAATATCATATGAGTTGCCATAACGATGGTGTTTTGAAAAATGTATGAAGGTTTATCAAATAATGCAATGACGAAATAAAGGAAATTTTTTTGCTTAGCGAAATTATTAAAAGTCATTTCATCTTATGTCAGACTACACATTATAATATTACTATAGTGTACAATATTATTATAATTTATAATAAACGATAAAATAATGTGTATCTTTTTAATATATTACACAAGAGCTGCAATGTTTTTCTCATTCCGCGAATAATTATCGACTCATCGATGGATTCCAACCTAATGACGCACACATATATATTATGATATTATTATAATATTATAGGAGTAATACTTTTTTGCAGCGCGTTTCGTTTTGATTTCGCAACAAATATATAATATATCGATTAAGTTAAGTTGACAACATTGTTATGGTTGTAACCTATTTTGTTTTGTATGTCCTCGATGATAATTTGCCACAGTTATACAGTCTGCGACGATAACAACATGAGCATATGATCATATTTGTGTTCAATATGATAATGTTTCAAATTTGAAGGTATTTAATGTGAGACATGTTAGGAAAATTATAACGTGAAGTTTAACTAGTTTAAGTATCAATTATATAAAGAAAGTTTATATTATACATAATACATGACTTTTATACATTCTTATTGAACTTAAGATATGAAGTTATAAACATATTTCGTTTATATTATACCACTCTATATATATTATATAGCGACATTTTCGCAGTTATTCGTTGATCTTTTTTAAAACTACACATCCATAGTTCCACCGCTGAAGCAAAAAAGTTGATATTTTCCTTAGTCATCATTGTACTAAATAATCAAATGCGGTGTCAAATATTATGGATTTTTTTGCATTTTTAATTACAAATACTTTAGCTATGGTTAAAATATAAAGCACTAGTGCACTACATAAAATAGGTACTACATTCATCTAGCTGTCATGCCGGTAACGACTCTTGGGCAAATAATTAATTCGAGTAACAGCTGCTATGCACGAATGATTTTTAATAGAATTTGCTTATAGACTATAATACGTATATATAGTCTATGATTGATGAGAATGAATTATTGTGTTCTAAAATATTGATAATTACATATTATTATAACTGTTAAAGTTAAAATTTTTTAAAGAATTCTGCGTTAAAGATAGAAACGATTAAATCAGTTAATAATATGTCACTTATCAATGCGCTGAAAATAGTATATCTGCCACAGTTATAGATAGACAGCTGTGATACATGTTTAATGTTTATTGTATATAATATATTATATACTAATAAAATAATGTGAGTAAATTATATAATGAACGAACATGATTTTCATTTTCTGTAAAACGTCGTTACACATTATTACTTGACATACATACATACATATATATTATATATTATAAATGGATTATGTATACATTAGTAGTATACGATAGGAGTATATTATATAGGAGTACGTCTCCGTTGCTAATTTTTTGCTGATGTTTTAGAAACCTCCGTCGTATACATAATATCCGTTCATCTACGTGTATTTTTAAATCACATCCTATAAAGAAAAGTCGACTAATTACATTTGAATATTTATCAGATCGTTGATGGTGATTAATAATCAAAATAGTCCGGTAGAATTTAATTCGGACGTTTGGAAATGTACAATTATTATTATTGCTCTGAATTCTATGGTAGCATAAAGTATATAGATTTTTTCCGTTATACTTGTAGTACGTTCAGTTCAGAATTCGAGAAATTTTAGGCACCAAGTACCAACCTTAACCATATGCGTTTAATCATAAGCCATAACATACCTTACATTAAATGTAGGCGTCGACCAGTCGTAAATTTTCCAATAATGACGTTATCGCGTTTAATAGGTCGAGTTATAATAATTATAACAACAAAAACAATAATGGAATATGCTGCAGTTCGATTGCTAAACCGCGTACCGTTAATGCTTAAAATAATATCTAGGTTGTTGGATCGTGAAACAAAAGGATTCGAAAATGTATATGATATACTATAGGTATGATATAACGACTCCCTATTTATAATGTATATATACCTTAATACCTATTATCTTATGTCCTGCACAAATCTGTGGACGTATAGGCATACTTGACGTTGTTGATTTTTCCCATCTCTGCAGTGGTCGTCATATAAATGCGTACATATATATAATAATCACATAATATAAAATATTATACTAGTCGATTACTGTGCAATAAAATAATAATATCGCAAAAAACTAAAAAAGTGAAAACATTGATGGGACGTATCAAAAAGATCACGTGAACTGATGTGTAAGATTATTATAATATACACATAACATTATTGAGTTATAATAATAATATATTAGTATTGTATGTAAAAAAAACTAAACTACGATCGTTTTCTGTGCATAATAAATATTGATTATTGTATTATTCCGTTTACAGCGAAAGCCGGTTACACTTCACGAACAGTTACCACAAAAGCGGTTGGCGTTTAAACCACTACATATTTAACTGCATAAACTATAGGTAAACAATATTATATTTTTATTACATATTTATATTCGTATCGAGACTGAAGTGAATTCTTTTCACCCGTTCGCTGCTAAAGAGATGATGTTTCGTCGGTTATCCCGTGATACAAAAAACCGCAGTCGCGCCAGCGAGATTCTGACTCTAGCCCCAAATTGTCTCGGTCACACAAAAACGTACTCAATAAAATATTTCAGAAAACAATTATTGTATGAAAGTTTTATGGTTGGGCAAAACCACAAATTTAAACGTATAGTTTTTATCATTTTTTTGTTGATAAATTTCCAAAGAAGAAATTATGACAACAATAATGCGACGCGTTTAGCAGGTTTCCTAATAAATATTTTGAATTATACACCAACAACGAACTAAGTGTTTTGATTACCTATATATTACCTGTATATTACCTGTATATTATACAATCCATACCAATCATTACAGTCATTCAGATTTGACTTTTGATGAATTTTCACTCACGTAAGACACGAAAACAATAAAAAAAAAAACTAAATTCTAATAGAGATTTACTTCAATTTCTGGGGCGAGGCTAAATTAGGCTAAACCTAACGTTAATCATCATTATAGTCTTTACTCGTAGTTCTATTCGTCTCGGGCGCAGCTAAACGGAGCACCATGTATTATTTCCTCGATAACGGTTATTATTTTGATTCGTCCGTGTATTCGTATAATGTTACAACAATCATAAACTTCGTCTAAGTCGGCAGATCTTGTAGGTATAAGGTAGGTATATTTTATTTTATGGTAAGCGCGTCCACCCGCAGTCGTGTCGATAAAAATATCGTACGAGCTTAGGTATAATAATATGTATTGTATCATCATTACGCGTGTCGTGGTCCCCAAGTTTTTCCGAGTAATCTATTAGGCTTTACACGAATCTACCCGTTATCCACAGCTACGCAGTACGATAGACTTAAACGATTCCGGATTCCGTTATCATAATAATATAATATTTTAAATATGTGACGTATGTGTATGTGTACTTATTACTTATACAATATATTATTATTAATATATAGGTATAATATTTTGTCTAAGGGTTCTGGCGTGGCCACGTGACTCCAGGCGCCTACGTTTCGTCCGTAGATTTGTCGCACGCTGTTGTGGGTCAACTCGCGGGGGGGTCTCGGCGCGACATTTAAACGTATTGCGCATATTATTTATAATATTACCCATGCGTATAATATAAACAGCACCGCCCGCCAACCCGGTCAGTTGCACCGCTGTGACGCGAGTCTATGTTACATTAATGGTATGTATAGTGTATACATATTGCCTATGTGTGTGTACACTGTACACGAGTGTAGATAATTATTTTTCGTGTTCTCTCGCACGTCGTATTAGGTATACGAGTAAAAAAAAAAAAACAACGGTACACGTCGACGATCGAGTTATATTATATTATTATTATAGTAACCCGGTCGATTGACCTTTTTATATAAGCATATTGCCTCCCGACAGGACAATAATATTATAATATATATCATGGCTATATATATATATCACACTTAGGTCTATTAGTCGACTTACGCCCCGCGCCCTCGGACTTTCACCCGGTTTTTTACGCGCACGCGTCGGCAGCGGCGTCGCGATTAAAAACAAATAAAAATAAAATACGCTTTTAAACGCCACGACGAACGTATAATATATATAATATAATATGTGTGTAGTAATGTCTGCGTGTAACTATACAATATAAACACAGCTACAGGCATTGCAGCCATTGCATAGGATTAATGTGCCGGTGCCAATTTGCGTTTTCGATATCAAAGTTTGCACATCGGTTTGGCGTTACCGTCGTCTGTGTTATCATTATTATTATGTTATACGTTGGTACATACTTGGCGGACTTTCGTTTTTCGTACTTCTCCCATGGTCTCATATGACTTCATCATGCAAGTCCACCACAGCAACCCTACAATCGTACATGGTGCGCGTACACAACATGTCCGTGTAGTACCAACCTATATTACATATATAACATATACTCGTACAACTGCAGTAACGATGAATAATAATAACACGCAAATCTCTGCGGAAATCATTACTAGTTTTATTATTATTGTTATTATTTTTTTATTCACTTGAGCCATTGTTCCGCAACTGATTATAATATTATATTGTAATTTCATTGTATAATGACATCGCTGTCCGATATATATTATATTAAATAATGGCATATTCATTATGTGATGTGTAGGGTTCGGGAATTATAAAAAAAGCTTTATTACAATACTATATTATAATACTAAAATTGAAGAAAATAGCAACATAAAAAATATTATTTGTTGTATTAATTATTACATGTTAGAAGGTCTAAATTATATTATTACAGCTTAAATTTAAATCGTTTTATTATGTTAATTTTTTTCCGCGTAACTATAACAGTTTTAAACTATACGATTTGTAAAAACCATTATTATTTTTGACACAAATTAGAAAAATAGCATCAAAATTGATCAAATAATATAATTTAAAATGCTTAAAATATGCAGCATACAATTTTCTAATAATTTGAATCATTGATACATAAAATAAATGTATAATTTAATTTGCTATTTTTATTTACATTCCATAATCATTACCTAGTAAATTATATAAAATCCAAGCCTCACACTGATGAAAAACTTCAGTACGCTCTATTGTTTCTATAATATGCCATAGCGACGGGGGCGTCGCACTGTACAGTTCAGGATTTTGTTAATATTTGATTTTATTATGTTCTATAAAAAAGGTTTGATTCGTTTAGTCCGATCATATTTTATTAAAAAAATTGCGCGTGCCTTGCTGCACATCGTCAGAACTTGTGTCTTTCGTCGCAATCTGCCTTATCGTATACTTATCTAATATATATATAATATATATACAAATATAATAATATATTATGCATTTCGTTTTTATATATACCTACGTATACAATATGGCGAAGACGCATTACCAATGTTGCATCAGACGCGCCCGCGCCGTATATAATATTACAAACACGTGTTGAATCGTTTTTCGGTGACACTTTGCATACATTATGTCTATTATACCATTTTAACGTCATAATACGTTATTATTACCTCTCACAGAAACCACCTGTGAAGAGTCGATTTTTTTGTGCGTATCACGGTACGCATAATACTGTAGCAGTGGTATAGTATATGTAAGTATTATATTATTTCAGTGTATGCAGATATGAACGTTTTTCGATCCGTGTTATACTAGCGTATAAATCGCATATTCGCATGCAATAATTTTGCCATTATAATATTATATATATCTATTATGTAGAGCAGTTAAGTTGAAACACTATCCGAAACGACGGTATCTAATTACATGTAAACACTATACATACATGCACACGTCATATCGTCCGGGGTTAAAGCGGCTATAATAAAGAGACGAGTGTTAATATTGGACGACTCGTTCGAGAGGAGAGAGATAAAAATCTATTAGAAAAAAAAACAATACGAAAAAACTCGAATTCTTTGTATTTATGCGGCGCATCTTATATATTATATTATATTAACACGACGCAATTTGTTTACACCTTTTTAGAGTGATATATATTAAAGACGTCATCTTCAAACCGACGTCCGCCCGCCAAACGTTACATAACTGTATGAATATATGGATTATAGGCGTACGAGTATATCTCATCTCATTCGTTCTCGTATACTGCGCGAGAGATAATTTTTTTACGCGTTTTTGTCTATTTTACTTTTTACAGCTCTTATGTAAGTTACGGCATTTTGTGGTTTGCTCGTTATAACAAAATATTATGTTCACGTACATACTAATATACTTATACTAATTTACTATAAAGGAGATAATACTACCACTATATATATAGTGATGCTGCAGTATATATATATATATATATTGCAGACTATTACGGAGTGGTTTTTATAAATATTGTTTAAGAATAATTTTTCAAGAAACGTTTGTCGGTACTCATTGAAGACGCTATGACCGATATACTATAAATAATAATGCTATATCATATAATATATTATATAGTATGCATAATATAACGCGCGTTGATGTCCGAAAATAAGCGAAAAACGTTTCGTGTCCAACTCACGTATTATATACTTATATATTATAATATAGGTACCATAATATAGTGTATAAAATAAACGACGCACGTCGATATCGCGTTTCGTTTGAAACGTTTGCCGCCTGCAGCAGCTCCACGCGGTATTTGATTTTTTGAAAAATTTCATCACGACATGTTATCGACTTAATATTAACGCGCGTCAAACCACGTCTCATCCGTCGTATCTTTGTGTTCTCGGACGTCTCTTTTACATAGCTATACGCACACGCACACCGCACATACTCAGACCCACTGCACGATTATAAATCTGTTACGGCCGATACGAATCTCAGTCTCAATTGCATTCGTAAGGAGGTTAAAGCCCTAAATTTCACCTCTTACACTCGTTGGTACGCCACTATGTTTTTCAGTGGCGTAACTAGGATATTTTTAAGGGGGGAGGGTTCAAAAATAAATTATTTTAAAGTAGCAAGCAAATTTAATTATTATTTTATTGTTTGATTAGTGTAAATATAATGTAAAATTGAATGATAATTAAATGTAAAAATAAAAGTATTTTGTCTAACATTTCTATTATTCAAAAAAGATACGACTTGGTTCAAGGGTAGGGGGTCCCGACCCGGGACATCGCACGACACTCATGATTTATACGTCGACAGTGATATAGGTAGTCCGTTTTTGTCACGACTAGCGTGTTTACCCATGACTATATGGCCTAGCCACTGATATAGCTAGCGGTTACTATATTATTTTGTAGTCATACAATAACATTATAGGTTATTCTAGAAACTTGAGGTGTGATTGTACAAGTCCGGATAAAGGAAAGGGGAGCAACTACAGCATGGTCACGTCTCAATAACCCATTCTGCATGCAGTCATTGTATTATTAAATAAATATCTTGTCCACATAGAAAAAAGCTGTTAATAATTCCTTATTGTTATTACATATAATTATTATGCAAATTATTTTAAATGCTTACTGACCTTTAGAAAAAACTTAATTGGGGTCTGGGGATATCACATAAAAACAAAATATAAATGACAAAATTATACATCTCCATACTTTGAGAAACTATAACTATGCTATAAACTTTCGCTAATAAATAACTACATTTCTGGCATTTAAAAAAAATTGGCATATGGCATTCAACTTAGGGGTATAAACAAAAAAAGTCAAACATAAATTTACAATCATTTTTTCAACATAATATGATTCTATGGATTTATAATATCACAGGCTCATCATAATAGTACGTTAACAATACATAAATTGTTATAAAACACATAAAAATACAAACACTTCTTGAACAACCCACTCAATATGACGAACAATTTTACACAGCCACAATAAATCTGCCAAATCCATTGATCTATAATTCGTAATTCGTATATAATCCAATAAACCATTAACGTCATTTAAAACACTACTGGCCAAGAGACCTACTAAATCAACAGTAAATTACAAATAATAATTTTCAGTGATTAGCTACAATTCTTCATAATTATTTTTATGATAAATATTCATACTATGGACAATATTTAGATATTTTACTCTAAATTAAATTATGGTATGATACAATTTATTGTTTATCAACAATATATAGTAGGTACTCCAATGTTACAGCTAATAATTTTATTTGATTAAAATAATAAAGTATTGGGATCTCGAGCAGCGATAACGTGCACGAGTATAAAAAAAATGTTTAAAAAAAAATTGAATACATATTTGATTTTGGAGATATTACTTTAAAAACGTATAGAGACTATTAGAGACACTGTTCTAGACTTCTAGAGGACTTTATCCGAGTTTGTTTACGGTTATATTATTAATTTTTATACTTACACGAAAACGACAAACCTATATTATATGCAGGGTGGTAATACATAATATTGTTCACGGCTTTATTAATTTACTGTTTTAAAAAGGTTTTTATCGAAATTTACGGCAAATCGTGTACGATTGCACGACGAGGCGCACCGTATTAGGTCCCGTTATATGTTTTCATAGTTTGCTGTGTATAATATGTACCATAATATATTATAACTCGTACTATTATTATACATATATTATTATGTCCATACTCTGTAATGCTTTATATTATGTACAAGTTTTGCACAGTGTTTAATTATCGCCGCGATACACACGATGACGACGATGGTGTATATATTATCTCTGCAGCGTAAGGACGACGCCACGACTCGTGTCGTACTTTTTAATTACACTCGCCTTCTCTCGCTAACCTCCGGAAGCTATTAATAAAAAGTTGACTCGCGTAAAAATCTATTAAAGCGTATTCATTATATTGTACATTTTTAAATAGGCATGACACGTGTTAAATATAGGTATAGGTACCTAACCCTATAGCACTGCAAGCACGACTCAAAACAAATATGCGATACAAATTAATTAGAGATATATTGATTGTTGCGATATGTATACCTAAACACGTTTATTATATACACGTCAAATGGTCCGCGAATATCGAATGTTTGTTTTATCGCGAAATTCGCTCACACCTGTTGCAGAAAGAGAGACAATAATAATTTACTCCGACGGCAGCACACCATTACGCGTTGTATATATATATATAAATACTATATAGATACGCGTGCATTATAATAGGTATTTACTATGTACCTATGTGGCTATGTATATTATTTGGTTCGTCGATATGTTTTCCGAAACAGGTTCGCGCACTGCAGTCCTCGCATCTATACCCGCTCGCGTTAAAATTCGCTGCTCCGACGAGTCGAATATTTCCGTGCAATAATTATTATTATTATATTATTATTAAACGCGTCCGCTTTGCGATTCGAGATCGTTGCGTGTATCGCGTGGTCCGAGGAAAAAAAATTATAACGCTTTACGTCGAAACCCGTTCTTCTGTGTATACGTTCATAATTTATTCGTGCCAAGTTCAACTTTTTAATGTCAATCTACTCGATAAAATTAAACCATTTACCGGTTTAAAAATTCAGAATGTTTGTATTATTTTTTGTTTTTATTTTTAAATTTATTTACGGCATATTAATCGTTTTATCACCGTTGGATTTTCTTTAAAAATCTTCGAGTTTGGTAGCTTATTTTATTTACGAACTATGTTTTACGTGACAAATATTGTACCTACGTGTTTTCAAATAAATACAC
The DNA here is from genome assembly GCA_020882235.1 of Schizaphis graminum. Classification (NCBI taxonomy): domain Eukaryota; kingdom Metazoa; phylum Arthropoda; class Insecta; order Hemiptera; family Aphididae; genus Schizaphis; species Schizaphis graminum. The sequence goes on from CM037032.1 coordinate 57,072,605, forward strand.
TTGAATGCATAAATAAATAATTGCGTTTATTTTCAAGCAAATAAATAATTATTTTTGCAATAAATTAAATGCGTGCAACGTGATTGATTCAGGATTTATTATATATAAATTACTACTATATAAACATACAACATATTTACATGGAGCTATATACAAGCGCCGGTAAACGGTATAATACATTATTGTCTATATACGTAAACGACATAAACAATAAAAATTATAAGTTCATCAATCAATATTATACTAGTTTAATATTTGAAGTATAGGTATTTCTAATATGATATATCATTGTAATTGGCTGAATAACTACACAGGATGTCCTACACTGAGATCTGAAAAATGAAATAACTTTTGTTCTAATTAATATTTTAAAAAAATTTCTTTTAAATATAATTTATAGACAATTGACCTACGTTTTTAGTATACATTTTTTATTTTTTATTTTTTAATACTGAAGAAATTTTTTAAAAATATTAATTAGAACAAAAGTTATTTCATTTGTCAGATCTCAGTGGGACACCCTGTATATGTATAAATATCAGTAAACACTTATGTGTTGGTCGGTAATAAAATTTTGAGTGCGACACTGCTCGACGTTTTGGATTAGCTACACGAATGTGCCGTGTGATCGAAGGACAGGGCTCTAAGTTATATAGGCTATAGTGCATAAAGACGAGGAAAAAACAAAACGCTCTCAACCTTGGTGTATTGTTTGCAGATAGATTATATATCCATATACTTTGTAAATGGGAAGTTAATAGTTATTTGCCTTTTGTGTGCTTAATGAAGAAAAAAAATCGATAAACAATAATCAAACTTATTCGTACGTACGTGGACAATAATATTATTAGTAAGTATAACATATTATATAATAATTATTGTCTTTACTGCATAATATATATTCCGCGCGCGACCAGACTCGGATAGTCGACCGCCTTGGAACGGCGATGACTACGTGTGTTTAATTAGACGATTTCCCGTATATCCTTCCCCTGATTTATCAAAAACTAATTAATATATATTGAATCGCATTAGCCCTTGTGCACCGTCTAGCGCAGTGAACATCCCGAATATATAATATTATGTATTAATGAGAAAGAAAGATAAAATATGTATGATTAATAACGAAAAAACAGTTGAGTATTTCAGGGATGTAGTCATGTAGGGGGTAGGACGGTAGGCAATGCTTCATCAGCGATAGTATCATAAATTACGTATATTATTAAGCACAGGTAAATTCCGTCATAGTAGAGCTGTATTATAATACTGCAATATATATATTATATTTAGTAGATACTACTCGATCGGAATTAAATTCGTGATATTAGCACACTCACACGTTTACACGTGGCGGGTCGGCGTTTCGAAATTGTAGGTCACTCCAATTACGCGTGTATAATAATGTACATTATAATAATATTTGAACTGAACTTGTCGCCACTATAGGAGGGCGAGACACCGCAGGCGAAGGCTCGCGAGTCGACTGGATTTCGGCTACAGCCCTATAGGTATACAAATAAAATACGTATAGTGTTTGCCGAGACGTGCGACGGACAGACCGTCATATACAGGTATTTTATGATAATCACGATTTTTTTTTATAAGATCGCGGTCATACCGTCGATCTTAATTAAACCCCAACGGCAGTCCGTCCCTGGTTTTCTATACCATTGTCATCACCATCATCGGCGGTACGATAGCTGCAGCTGTTGCGGGTGTGCATTCCTTGATAGTCGGTACCACGCACACAAAAGCTCCACACCGACCCCTCGACGATACGGCCGGGGTACTTTACATGTCGTAATAAACCATTATTGTCAATTATTGTGTTCAGTTTTGTTTTTCTTTCATAATTATTACGCGCCAGGCGAGAAAATCGACTGTTGAAAAAATTAAAGATTAAAAAAAAAATAAAGACAATGATATAGGTTCATTAACCCGGAAGGGGGTCGTTTTTATCGTATGCCGATATATGACATACTGCCGTTAATGTACATGATTTTTTTTTATTTCTTCATTATATATTATTATTATATCATCGAACGCGTGCACACATAATAATGTAATATAAAATATATAATATATACGTTTTATTGTGTACACACTTATATATATTACTATGTGCAGACGATGATTTTTTTTAATTCCATTCTTTTTACGCGTACCCCATCGTAGGCGTGGGGGAGGGTTATTGCGGGGAGGGGTCGGCATTGTTGTCGGCATCACATATAGGTGCTCATACGCGCGCGCGTGTGTGTGTGTGTCTTTTAAGTGAAACAGCCGACTGTATATATAGTGAGTGACCGCGTGGGCGGCTATATATATAAACCTATACACTACCCATACACACATAGTAATACCTATATAAATAATATAGACATGTGCGCACCTTATAATATACTTATTATATATACTCGTTTGGGTACCCGCAGTGCGTTCAGGGACAAAAGAGTTGTGTATTATTGCGACGTCGCAAACATATATAATATATATAGTAATGCTTACGACAAGTCTGCGCCTAGCTAGACATAAAACGACTATTATAACGCTGCGTTGTCCGGCCGCGATAACGTCATCGTCGCGTAAAAGGTTTGCTCGTTAGGGCTGTCATACAATATATTACAGAAATTCATCTATACAGTGATATTATCAAATCGGTCTTGCTGTATGTCATACTATATGGTCTTGTATATAGCAATTAAATAATAATTATTAATATTATTGACAATATCTATATTCTATACTATCTGGAGTGTACAGCGATTTTCAAATAGATCTATGTGTGAAAACTGTTTGGTAAAATCTCATATGTTTCGAATCGATCGTGTCCGGACAAAATGTCTCGTGATCATCTGAAGGGACTTTAAACGACTACAATCTACATGCTTAAAAAAACAAGCTAAAATAATTTCCTGGAATAATTAATCATTAAATCATTACATCTACTTACATAATATTTTATATGTATACAGCGAATGGTATTTTTTCATGGATAAAAATTTAAAAATCCCATATTACATTTTCGTTTCATTAATATGACGTACACAATTGATGCGCGTGATCTTCACGGGTAGCAACTTTTTATAGTTACCTACTCGATAAAGATTAGCACGGTGTTTACTCAAAGCATACTGGTATACAACAGTAGTTCAGCAGTACTTATAATTATTATAATTATGTATCCACGACGTTAACACGCACTATATACGTATTTGTACTTTTAGAATACTAGTTTAAGATAATATTATTATTTATTATTGTTAATTGGTTCTAATGTATTTTATTCCGACTATTTCACACAATGTTATTATCAACAAACATTACACTATCGTAGACATATATTTACGACGATGAGTATTTGTATCAATTGCAAGTACGATGTTGTAAGATAATTTTGATTTTAAAAAAAAATCTGAGATTATAATATCGTAAATGTCTATTCATAATCAATAACTGACTTATCCTGATTTTTTGTTTTATATTATACGACCCAAAGGCATGGGTCACGGTCGAGGTCTGAGGATGACCATTATATTTGAGCTCTAGTATGTTTCTTCTTCTTTAGAAATAAATGACAGTGGTGACCTTCGGGTTCGATATAGGGTGTTTTGAAATAAATCAGATTATAATGAAAATTTTTTAACAAAAATGACGAGTATTAGATGTCGTTCTATTATATTCCTTTATACTTATGTAGTAGTGTAGTTATGACTTTATGAAATTGTAAATAATAACGCGCCGGCGTCGATTACGTAGCTATACGTAAGCTTCTGTACCTAAATATACATAATAACACGGAATAATATGATAAAATAATGGTATTACACAAACTCGATCGGTGTGTATATAATAGAACTTATTAATTTACGTTTAAATATTATTTATATTTTATGAAAATAGTATTAATTATAAATTATGAGACATTATATCACATTAAAAAAAATGTCCATCCATTAATCTTGGAACACTATTATTTATGAATGTATTATGTAATAATAATGATAAAAATAATATCCGAGATAATTTTGATTTATAAGTACCCGTGCGCGTATATAGGTATTATATGTAGGTATGTATTAATGTATACATATACGCAATGTAGTCAAATAAAATAGTGTGAACAGAGTATAGTATAATGCTGAAGTGTACTGATATGTCAAATTGTCATAGAGATTTTCACTTGTATAAAATAAAAATACAAGAAATCTATACCATCATATATTATTTGCATATAAACACACAAAAGTACCATTTCATATATTATATTAGATCAAATAAATTATTAAAAATAATTTGCTTTAAATATTATTTAATACTATTAGTATAGTTATAGGTATATAGGTACATTCATAAAGAAATCGTTCTTTATAATAAATTAATCTAATTATACCACGCCTATAATTTCAGTGTTACTTTTTTTTTAAATATTTATTTTATGTAATTTAAAAACATTTTTGAAAAAAAAAATTTAGTTGTAAGTAAACCATTTTTTCTTAAGTCTTACTTTTTTTGAAAAATAATCTACATTTTTAATTTCATATTTCTAAGAAGATAATTTTTCCGGAATATTCCGCAAATAAAAATTTAGTTGTTAATAAATTAGTTATAAGTACTTAAAGTTTAGATGATCGGAGTAATTGACAAACATTTTGCAGATTGCCACTGAGGCCTGAATTATACCTACCCCTAAACCACTACTAATATCCGTCAATCAAAATTTTAAGTACTCATAACTAATAAACTACTTGTTCGATATTTAATTCTTGCGAATCGAAACACTCAGAATTAAAAATGTACTGTAAATATATAAGTTAAAATTTAAAACGTGATAACGATAAAAAATATAAGTTTTTCAGAAAATATCTATTTGAATATATTTATTTTCAAACAAATTAAAACTTTTCGAAATTATGAGTATAAACTATTAAATGAATCACCTAGTATATTTATTATTTATATTATATAATTTATAACTGGTGTTTCAACGATTTAAATAAAAATAAAAAACATAATTATTCGTAAATTATTATACATGCGCGTACCTACATATTAAATATTTCTACTTAGTAGGTACATTATACATTATACGTATTACGTATATAATATTATGTATATATATCGATACGAGACATCGCATCCTATCTATCGATTGACCTTCTAAAGCGCAGACACACAATAAAAACGTATACACGCATAATATAGGTATCTAGTATATATATACACCTATACACCAAGTATAAGTATATATTAATATAATATACAAATAATGCCGAAGCAGTATTGTCGTACATACTGCAGCGCTGTGTTCATATTATACATGTAGGTATTATATTATACACGTTTACTATAGTGAATGCGTCTGCGACGTGAATGCCTAATACATAATACAACAATATTTATATAAAAGCCGCGCACTCGAACCAACTGTATATAGTCGATGAATATTCCGGATAGCGACGACGACGACGTGAACTTGGGTTGTGATGGCCGTCATTTTTTTTTTTTTTTTTGTCTCTTTTCGTTCGTTCATACGAGCGTGTAACGGAAGCGGCGTATTATTATTATTATTATTATATTTTTATTATAAAATATATTGTACAAAAGTAGTAATAAAAACTAATAATAATATAGACTATACAGCCATAGTTGCTGGTTAACGTGTTATACGTATGTTAGGTAGGTTGGTTGGTATATAAGAAGTTTCTTCCGAATGTGTGCATTTTGAGTTATTTATGGTAATTTGAGCGACGTCCATTACGGAATGAGAAAGACAAAATAAATAATAATAAAATAAATACAAGGATGAATAAGAGACGACGCCGTTTGTCTCTGGACACTGGGATAACGATAATATCTCTTTTCACCAGATGAGCCGCTGCTGTGGGATTCATGGCACATATATAATATACTACGTGTATTTGGTATGCGTACAAATCTACATGATATATATTATATACACACATGTATGACGTGTTGTGTAATAATCTTCAAGCCACCGCCACCCACTATAATATGTATATATTATTGTATATAATAAACATAATATTATCGTCATCGTGTATGCGAACGTCACATCTCCGAGTGGTCACGAGCATATAATACAACAGTAATAATCTTTTCACCCTTTCGAATCGCCGTGTATACCTATCTTCGATATTCATATACTTAAATGAAATTATTGTACGCGTATATGATCCCAGCCTGTCCGCTTGGCGCGGTTGTCCATCATAATACATTATTATATTACCGTTCATCAATCACCTCGTACAATATAGCTACGAATCGCGGGATTATTTTTCGAGATTTATATTCCGTTTTCATATATATGTGTATATATACATAGATTATATGTATACGGCGTTTATACCTACTGCGTAACTAGTTTCCTTCCGCGGCATATTCGACACTCGGTACGTACTATGGAATATAATAATAATATGACCATACAAATAAGCAATTATCAAACATTATACAATATATCTTACTTATAACTATATGTATTATACATAACGTACGTGAAGAATATTGTTATATATATATATATACACACGTGTAAGACTTAGGTATGGTGTCAGGATTAATGTACATAATATTATAGAACCTATAAACTGTCAGGATAATTTACTAATGTATTTAACTAAATACAAACAAACTTCTGTGCTTGTTAATATTCAATTTTTTTTCAATGTATTATTTTTAATTCACAATAATCATAAATCATAATAATATATGAATTTAAAGACAAATGAATGAAATAAAAGTTATTGCATAATTCGTAAATAAAATCTGTAGGTTATTTCTATTAAACTCCGGCGTATATAATAATATAATATAATATACGACACCCGTGTTTAAGCCGGGGGCTTGGGTGTTAGTTACTATACTTACTACAAGATGTAAAGTTAATTTTAATTTTAAGAGTTACCTGCTTTAAATTAAAAACTCGTATAGCTTAATCTTATAATGTATTATAAGTTGTTTAATAAGTACACCCCTAAAAAATTGTCTCCCTTGGTATATTATATACTAAATTGATGTCCACTCAGAATTATAAACAAAAATAAAATTAACGTAGCCATTACATTTTTTTTTTTTAATAATCACTATTTTAACATGTTTAATTGTTTAATTTGAATTTAAACTGAACGTGCAACGAGTCGAAATAATTGATTAAATTGTTCAACCTCGCCTAGGTATTTGTGACTTGTGTATTCTTTAGTACCTAATAATAAAAACACGGACATCGTCGCAGCCTCAGTGGTGGTAGTGGTGGTCATCGTTCACGGTCGTCTCGGTAATAATAATTATAATACTTATTATTATTATAATTATATGGAAGTACCTACCTATATGGCTTGCTTGCCCATACAGCGTAATGATAAATAATAATTGTAATACGATTTTTCTCGTCACTAATTATTATTATTGTCGCCAAAAATTCGGACGGTGCGTCGACCTCTCCAGTTTCCTATTTAAACATATATATATATGTGGCGCGTAATACACATTATGACCATGTAGAAGTGCATATTACATTATTTTTTAACTCGCTATAATATCATAATACAGCATGTATATGCATACCTATTACCTACCCGATTACGTCATACGTCAGCCGAACAGTCATTACAATGATATCATTTTTTCTTGTAAAATCTTGTCTAATTTTGCATTATGTATAATAATATATTATATACCAACGCGATTATAATAACATATTAACGGAGAGACTCGGACGTATAGTTACGCAAAAAGGGGTAATACTCGCGTTTGTATGGTGAAAATGTCCGCGTACGTGCGTAATGTATACATTTAAAAATTATAATACTATTTGTGCTACCTACTGGTAAAAAAATATGGCACGAGGTCGCTGTTGAGTGGTTCAATATAATTTTATATTGATATTTGGCAGGTACCTATGAGTCGCCGCCACCAAGTGACACGATTAATCGTCCAAACGGTCGAGTTAGTGAAACGAAAATTATGTCATTTAAACAGACGAAGAGCTCAGTAGTAGTTTTTCTGGCGTATATGATCAGGTTAGGTTGTGTTAGCAGTGCAGTCTGCCAATATCAAAATGTTTGTTTCTTCACCCTTAAAGATTCTTTTCCTAATCCATATAATATCACTATACTTTTAAATATTTTCTAAGTCGTAGCCAACAAATAATTAATTACCTGCCTGCTATAATGACTATAATGACTGTATTATACCCATCTCAAGACTCAGTTGCTGCTGGTCGAAATCAAATTGGTTTCCCGTAAATTGTGTGTTATTTTCATATAATGGAGAACGATACATATTATAATAATACATAGTATAATATAGATATGCACGATTCCGAAAATGGTAATTATAATTATTGTAAAAAAAATGTAGGTATACGGTAGGTAATGATAACAATAACAGTAACAAATTTACGATTGTATTTCCGATTAGGTATAGGAAGGTAACCGTTTAATTTTTCAATACAACACAATATATTATACGTATTTTGCAGGAATCGATTTCATTGGGCTTTCGTTGTGTATTGTGTTTCGATTTCACACTACAAAATCGGTATAATTTTCATTCAATTAGCAAAAAAAAAAAAAACAGGGTCAGCTTGCAAATATATTCGATAGGTATATTATATGATATTATATAGGTACAACTGTTGTATTGTGTACACTTTCTTTGGTAAAAAAAAAAAGAAACACGTGTACGTGATACATATTATATCGGTTTTTGTGAGAAACAAAAAAAACGATTAATTTCCTGACCTCTCTCTTCATAATACCATATTTTAGTTGATCGATCATTTCCATAATGTTTCAGAAATTTGTCGCAATTTGTACATAGCTATAATTTAAGTTTTATATTTTATACATTATACACATAAATGTTTCTTTAGTATATAAGTTTAATTACAATGTATTATATATATATTAATTAATATATTTTGAAGTTACTAAATATTTACAAACCTCAAAATACTTATTTTTTTTTAAATAACATAAATAATTATGTTTAACTTGTTGGGTTTTAAGAATTAAATGTTAAATTGTTTTTTAATACAATATATATAAATACCTACACCGGTCACCAACTTAGAATCTATGTAAAATGTAATTGATTATACGTTTACAATTATTAAATTGTAAGATTGTATTTTTAAAATACGACCGAATTAGAAATCGAAGAAAGTACAATAATTGGTAATGTAATAACAGAATAGATTCATAAATAGATAAATATATTATAATCAGCCTGTCCATCATTACAGCGCGCAGCGTGTTTGAGGATTTTAATCTTAATACTATTCCGCGTAATATATGTAATTGATATATATTTATAAAACTGTTAAAATTAAAATCCGTATCATGATAATGTATACATTAAATACTCGTTTGTACAAAAAATAACATAATCTTATAATATGACGGTGGCTTACTTATTTTAAAGGAAGGGCGAGATGGGTGGACCTATCCACATCACCTCGTGAGATGGGCCTTGGTTATATCTTATATAGGTAATGTATTTATAATTGTATATCTATTTCAAATAATGATACAATAATTTGCCATATTATCATTAACTACTAAATAAAAAACGAATATTACTATTACAAAAAAATTTAAAAGTTAATTTATGTGTCGTGCCATGGGGAAGTCTACAATATCAAAAATTGTATAAAAAAATGTAATTCCTCCTCCTCCACTCCAAATCAGATACACTACTATATTATATCGACATATTTTTATTACACATTTTAAACATATACCTAAATGGTTAGATTTCAAATCGGTAAACTAATACCTATAACAATTATTACCGCTTGAATATATTAGTTTACTATGTATCTATTTAAACGTATTCAAATATTATTTTAAATGCACTATACTGTGACATGGCGTTCGGCCATAAAAAAACAGTTCTTGAAATTATTTACCTTCCCTCATGTTTTTTTTATAGATATACCATAGACCTACTTATTATAAATGTGTAAGTGTGTAACACATGTATCTAAAATATATTATATTTCACTAAACCCATACCATATATGCATATAAACATACTATATTACTATATATAATAATATTAATATTTATTAATAATAATATAAATGAAATTATAGGGATGATGTGCGATAATAATTATTTACGACACAACGTTACTGCACAGTGCACATTACAGATATATACATAATATTATTATAATAATATGAAATCTTATACTTTATATTATATTATATTATTAGTGATATGTTAAATTTGATCCGTCAATCGGCCTGCGTTTTAAATTCGCTTGGATTTTTCTTTCTTACGGAAATCCTTACAAAACAAAAATAAAATAACTATTATCGTGCAATTGTACATATAATAATATTAATCGATCAAAATTCCGAAGACTGTACTAAAATCGCACGCTCGTTTAAAATGTTGAATTACTACCCATCAAAACATCGTTTAAAAATGAATCATCGGCATACCGCATACGTATTTTTTTCCCGATGGACAGTAGATCATGAAACTAGACATTAGTTATAATAATAACAATAATAATTGTATTTACATTTTTCGATAGGAAAATAATATTATTAGCGTATTCGAATGGCTTTAGTACTGCTACGGATTCAAAGCCGCAGTGAAAATTCAATTATCAAAACGTGATTGTATATTGTTATTATTTTCTAATATTGTATAACATAGTTTTATTTTTTATAAGATTATACGAGTATATTATTGTGAGTGCATCGGCCATTAAAAATAATATTTTAGTGATCGAATAAAGTAAATTATTTAACCGCTTAGTTTAACCTTATAATATACATAGGTATTATATTATTTACATCTTATTACGTATGCTCGTGGTTAACGGATATATTAATATTTATGGGAAATTGAATTTTGTTCTCACGTCCGGATCGATAAATCATTCCGGAATATTTTAGAAAATTGTTGAAAAAACGCGTGCAAGAAATATAAGTATAATTATTAACTATTTAAATTTCCCGGTGGCCTTGGGTTTGTCCGAAAAGTGAAAATAGAAAAAAGAAAGAAACGAGAAAGAACAATCGTTTGATGGGCGAAACCACTAGATAGTAGATAGGTACCAGCTAGGTGAGGCGTACACGGTGTTTTACCATCAAGCGCACGTGGACTACAGACTCCCACGCAGGCACGTGCGCGATGTATTTTAAACAAAAATGTGGAATTCCCACTGTTCGTTTTTTTTTTGCATTAATTTTTCTCTCATCCTCGGTGTAGTCTGTTCTCAAAACGAATTATTTTCTCATGTAATCGCACTATGTTGAGCTGACTTAAATTCAATAGGTTTATATCATGGTCGTATATAGATATATTATACGAGTATATAGTCACGACTCATCGTTTCGATGTCGCTACAATTATAGTTTACAACTCTCGATTATCGTTATTATATATATATATATATAGTGGTTAAGATACCGAGAATACATACTCAAATTTTATCCTTTAATCGTGCATGCACTTAAATTTTTATTTTTGGAATTTTTAAAAGACTATATTTTAAAATACTTGGATTTTTTTAAAAATATTTATATATTTAAATCGAAATCCTAATAAGCAGTTAATGAGTAATTAGACATAATATCATAATAAGGAAGGTCATAGCAAGTGTATGCACAATGCACCTTTACCAAGTGTTTCGATTGTCGAGACGTGATATCTCTAGAAATTTTATAACTTATTAAGAAGACGTTATATAACAAAATTTACGTTAAAAAGAATTTGCATTACTTAGTTTTGTAAATTTTATATTTATAAAAACAAAAATGATTTGATTCATACCTTAAAATATGATAATTGATCAAATCGCTCTCATATTACAAATAATATAGTAAAACAGATTTTTTTGAACTAAATTTGCCATGTTATGCGTTAAGACCGAAATTGGGAGGCCACACAGTACACATGCAGATATAACATCCTTTTTATAATAATATGTTATTAACTATTAATTAATAACTAATATAATGTAACTACGCAATCTTGATAAAATTATAAGAATACTTAATATTATCATAGTTTAAATATACTAATATATTAATTTGTATATATTTCATATATAATAGTATTGACAACTCGGAACTTGTGACTATTTAATATTATCATAAAATAATGTTAAACATTCAACCATCACAAAGTGCTGAAACGTTTTAACCGAAATTAATTTTTAATATTCGTTTCTCTCACATACTTAAATTATATTTATTGCGTATCTGCAACCATACACAGGATATAGCTAATAGAGTAACCCACCCACTATGATTTCCAGTGTTAAACCAGGTGTCCAGGTTCTCAGCTACGTCGTATATCGTATTATATGTTATTTTTATCGTATTTTGATTGACTATTGCAACCATGGTATCGTTTACTTATTATGATCTATATCGAGAAATGTTCAGTTCAGCCAAGCTCGACTTAATTATACTACATGGGAGTAGCTGTGAACTAAGCTATTATAGCTAAACGAATAAACGAGAAAATTCGGTGGTCGGTTCTAATTTAAAATATATAATACCACTACCGCGATCTCGTCGTTGGATGTTGGATATATTATGTTATTGCAGTATTATTTAATATCCATGTAATAAATAATAATAATAATAATAAAGTATAAGTACATTAAGCGTCGCGTTCGTGTACGACTAACTGGTCGCGTGCTATAATTATTATTGGTTGAAATTATACGAACGATTTTTTTGCGTATATCGCGTGTATCGCATTTATATAATAACTAATAAGTGTAAGTACATATAATAATATTATATACGCAAACACATATTATAATATACAATATATGCAGAGGGAAGTCGTAACTAGGTATACCTATAGAAACTCACAGCGCGCAAATACGCAATGATATCGCGTCGAGAATATTACATCCACGTGCGTGAAGGCAAATTTTATTATTGCAATTTGCAATAATATTATTACCATATAATAAGAGTATATAGATTATAATGCGTGTAATTATACAGCGACATTATGATATTCAACTATTTCACTATTTGAAATGCGATGATTATTATTATATGTGTTGCCCTGCTTGGTATGCCGGCCGGGGGGTCGTTTGAGTATCGAATGATAATGATAATCGTAAAAAGTCGACAATATAATACACGATAATATATTTTCTTGGAATTTTAATTTTTACTGCGCTAAAAACAAATGCAGTTATACACTTGTAAATTATAAAAATATACTGCACTGGTTATTATTGCATTGAACAGTATTGAGATTTGAGACTCTAATTATATAACGTATACCTATATACAATTGTAAAATATTTAATAAAAAATCGTCCTTAGTATAAATTACTATTGGTTGTGAATTCACGAGAGTAAGATTAAGATTAAATCAACATCTTTATTTTTAAACTGCCATGTTTTTTTAATGTTTTAAAAATAAATTATTTCTAGGTATTAAAAATTGTATTTGTCATTGATTGCTTACCGAGTGATATATGATCTTACCGTTGTAAATGATTTAAAATAAGCTTAAAATAACGTGCAAATTAATCAAAATTAGATCTCTAAAATACACATTATATATTATTATATACAACTTCTGTAGACTCGTGATATCGAAGTTATACATAATTATATGACTGAAATAACAGCACTGCGGCAACTCATGGACGATGAAACATTATAGGTGGAAAACCAAAACGAAATCGTGGCCGTATCGTTATAATTATATTATAATATGGCGTGTGTGCACTGTACTGCAGTGTGTGTGTGTGTGTGTGTGTGTGTGTGTGTGTGTGTGTGTGTGTGTGTGTGTGTGTGTGTGTGTGTGTGCATGTGAGGTGTGGAATACTGTGGATATAAAATAATATTCACGTAACCGTATAATAATTTTAAAAAAGTGTACACAAACCGGGCAATATGTCATTATATTGCTCGTAATATATACATTAGCACGATTATATTATTTTACGATTACACCGCGATGCCAAAAAAGACGATGTTTTCGTGTTTTCCGGGCGCACAATTTCGGTGCCTTATTTATAAAAACAGACTTATTAACACGTTCATAATTTCTTTGAGTTTTTATAATCTGAACTCTAGTGGAGTTATAGAGATTCTTTAAAATATCCTAAATATTAATTATTCGTCGACGCGAGTCTGCCGCCTACATCACCCTACACAAGGTAATTTTTAGGTATTATGAACATGGCAATAATGTTTTGATATTATACAGTTGTAAGTAATACAAGTGCATGAATAGCGATCTCTGAAAACGGATGATAAAAACACACGTATATTATAATTACGTATATACATAATATCGGGTGTACGTATAGGAAATGAGTCGGCAGCTCGAGCATTAAATAATCCATTAAACGTCCATTATCGATATACAATATAATTTATATAGAATAATATGTATTAACGTAATAATATATAACAATCCGACCGAACGCGTTCCTAACGGAGCTTATATTATATACATATATTATATGCATAATTATATAATATGTTTATATTATACACCGGCAACGCATATATATATGTCGTCTATGTATAATATATATATATATATATATTATACATAGACGACAGACGACAGACGTAAACATAAATAAATTACTCTGTTCATGCGCATCCGTCAATATATAATATAATATATAATACGTTTTTCATTAGAGCGATATTATTTTATAAAAAAATATAACGCGTCTGTGAAAGAATGTTGCGCACTCGACTTCTGCAGCTGCGGATGGGAATATATATAATTAATACAGAACTATAAAACACTTTATTATGTTATATTATTTTAATGGCGCGCGTGAATGCGATTATATATATTATATTATTGCGTATATTATTATCATAATTTATACGCCGACCGTCACTCGAGTTTGAGCGAAAATATTGCAATATTATGTAAGGTCGAGTCGCGTCGTGTATAATCCGTATGGGAATGACAAATAATAAATAGTCTTGTGAGGTTTACGAGCTTGGGATCGCGTATAACAGTAGATACGCGCGCGGGCACAATCGCTACGCGTCTGCGTCACGCGCGCTCGGCCTGCAATAATTTTTTACCGACCTTTGTGGAGTCGTTGAATTTTGGTAGGTACTCATGGTACTTACTTGATTCGCGTTTTGCATGGGCGGTCGAGAAGTAAACTCAACCTTAATGATAATTATTACGGCCGGCGTTTGCCGGTCTCGATAAAACGATACAGTTTAACGTCAAACCGGAACTCTGTCAACAGGTGCGATGATGACCGGGCAGCGATGACATGGAAGCGGCAGCCAGCGTTGTACAGATGACTGGTGGCGGCGGGCGGGTGGGGATGAACACGGACATGTTCCTGTTGCCGTCCTCGTACACGTCGCCGCCGGGCGTGATCATCACGACGGGATCGCCGAACACCGGCGTCCACCAGTACGCCGCGGCCACGCTCACCTTGTTGCGGCGCGACGCCTGGGTGCTGCCGGTGCTCATACTGTCGGTGCTCACAATGACGCTGATAATGACTTTCGAGGTGACTATATAACATATATATTTTCTAGTATTCGGTATTTCTTATGATATAATAATGACGCGACGTCACACACGAGTCCTGCAGTCGGGTCTTGCGGGGTCTGCGAGTTAGGGGTTGGCACTGCAGGCCGGAGATATTCGACTGGAAGTGGCGCCCGCGGAGGCTGACGTAAAATCTCCCGTACAAAATATGTACTCGACTGTTGTCGATTTGTATTCATCGTAGATTTTCCAACGAGAAATATGCGTGGGTGCACAATCATTGTTCGATTAGAGACTAATATGTACGAGTACATTATACAACATAATACGTTGGCGGTGGCAGACTGTGACTGTGTGGAAACGAGAGTTCGGTGCTGCAAAATATGCCATCATATTATAATAATATGATAGAACGAATAGAAAGATTATGACTTTTATGCAAATTAGACATTTTTATCTTAAATAATGAATATCAAGAACAGAACTATAAAATTTAATTTAAAGACTGTGAGATTACACAAAACGTATGATTCAAATCGACAAAAAACAGTTTTTAATTTATTCTTAGTCATATTATATGCTATCGTATTCAAGTTTTTTGTTTAAACACGGTCTGCGTTGTAACAAAATATGTGAATAGACAGAAATGTCCACTACGTAAATAAATAACTATGATTTGGTAGTTAAATAACATTAGAAAAACGCATTGAGAGGACACCACATTACTCATAATATATCTATTAAAATGGTTTTGGGCGAGGCAAACTTTCAGAAAGGTATAATCACAGTAGCCTTAACACATTTTTACCATAAATAATAAATATACGAGTAGAAGTAATTTATGTATGTCGAAGCGTTTTTTTTAACTAAGGACAGTTTAAATTATTTATTTGTACAGATTATTATTATTATTTTTAATTTGCTTAATACAAATTATTGAGTATTGATATAAAAAAATAAAAACGCTTCTATATAGATACAATTCTCTTGTATGTAGTGTATAAGTATAACTTTTTTTAAATCTACTGCAAATAATGTACTCTTCATATAGTTTATTCCACTCAAAACCATCTTTCGATATAATCTCATTGTTATGCAAAAAACATTGTCGGTAGGTATTGACATGGGATCACTTTTTTTAAATTTAAAAAAGTATTTAAGTATATTGAAGATTAAATATTTTAATTTTTCAACAAATTTTATTAAAACTGCCTATAAATAACGTATACATATTTACCTCTTAATTGGCGGGTCGCGTTAGTGACAATCAGCCAATAAAAAAGGTAAAATTAAATATTTATTATTTCTTTTATTGTCTTATATTATATTCATATTATGATAAATAGATTGATGTGTTACAGGCTCAATTTTACAAATATGTTAACAAACTAAATAATATTTTCTTTGGGTTTCCAAACAGTAAACCTTTGTTATTACTATATACTTATTATCGACGCATTATATAAGGTGTACTACGGTCTACGAGTACACCACACTGCATAATATCATATCATAGATATTGTATTTAGCATATTAACGTCAACTTTTTGCTCTGTCGTGTCGTCATCTTTAATGCCTGTCAATATATTAATACATACCAGATTCGAGCTCAGTGCTCGAACTCAGGTGTCGCGGATTAGTGTGGGAGAGTGGAATGTTGCAGATTAAAAAAAAAAAAATCATATTTCGACCAGAGTTCAATAACATATTGATATATTATTAGCTCTGTAATATTATTTTTATTTTTTTATTATTATTGTTGTTGATGTTGTTATCGTTCAATGTCAGATCGGGAAAACATCATCATAATAATATTATTATTATGTTATTCGCACAGTACTTATATTATGACTTTGAACGCATAAAATTAACGCGACGGTCGTTACGTTTCAGGTGTTCGTGCTGTGCAAGACGAGAAAAACGGAGCCCAGCAGGAGACACCTGTTCCTGGGACAGGCGCTTCTGGGCGGGCTGTTCGTGTGCGCGGCGGTCAGCGGGCTCATGTGCACACAGCCGACCGTGCTGACGTGCGCCACCGTCAGGCTGTGCACCGGGCTCGGGTACTCGATGGTGTTCGGCACGCTGCTCGTCAAGTGCGTGTTTCTCATCAGCCTCAACGGCGGCGTGTACTTGCCCGCGCCGTACCAGGCGCTGTTGCTGTTCTTCACCGTGGCCATACAACTGGCCATCGGCATCCAGTGGCTCATCTACTCGCCACCACAACTCCTATCGTCCCAGGTAAATCAACGTTGCTAATACAGCCAGAGGATTATATTATTGCAAGTAGTATTCCTAACCCTAACCGAATCGTAATAATCATCATTGGGCGTCATTCGTTTGAGCGAATCGCCCTATGTTTACCCGAGTAGATCATACAATATTATCTGGATAGGAAAGTAATCGCTCGTTTGGGCGAATTTATAAATTAAATAATAATATAGTCAGTAATAAAAAATGAATACGTGTACCATGAGTAAAAATCGCGTGAACTTGTGAATACTTAACTATATATAATATCCTATGTGTACGTTGCGTAGAAAGTAATAAAATAACTATCAAACATTTTTATAATATTTACTACATATTATTTGTATCCAAACCAGTTAGAGTCCTAAAAATAAGAAGGAAAACGAATAAATATTATCGATGTAATATTCATATACATTTCGCCCAAATGATGATATTATGTAAAAATTCGCTCCAAATTTTGGGTTGTTCGTCCAAATGAAAGCCACTCTTTTCATTCAGATTATCATTAGCAAGGTCGTTCATCTATGATAATATATCAGGCGTGGGGAAGAGATGCATAACACTGCAGTTCAATGTACAATAATAATTATAAAATAATAAAATTATCTTACGAATTGGTGTATCACTTGTTGAATGTAAATTTGTAATAATTAACAATTATTATATAGTATATTTTAATATGTTAAATTAACAGTAAGCCGGAAAAATTTATTTTTAATTTGCATGGGTCTACTTATAACTATTCTTAATTGAATAATAGTTTATAATAGGTTGATTAAATTTTTTTCACATAATCCACAAAGAAGTGCCATCACTAGATGGTTTTCTCACACGTGAGTTGCCACAAGCTCTTTAAATATGTATATGTATCACTTATGCTTATTGAACTACTTCACGTGCACAGATTGTACAATTTTATAGACTTAAAAAAAATGTATTATAATATCGAGCTTAAAATAATTAAAAATGAATTAACATAACCATTCCAAGCCCAATCGGTGACACTTTAATTACTCATATTATTATAATAGGCTGAACAATTAAGTACCTACTAAAATTAATATTGATAAATAGGTACCTACCTTAATTAATACAAATTGAAAATTTGATAAAAATTTCAAGTGGCAGGTTAATGGTTTAGTAATATAAAGCTATAAAATAATCTAATGTTCTGTTTTTACATACTTGTAAATAATTTGAAGAACAAGTTGCACATCATTATTGACTATTTTCAACATTACCATCGTTCGTTTTCAATTGTTTTTATTAGGATTTCCTCAAGAAAAATAATTATTAATAAAGTTCAGATGTTAATACATATACATATATTTTTTGTTAAAAGTACAAATCGCTTTAATAGCATATTATTGACATAGGAAACAATAATAGTTATTATTATTTTTAATAATATTGTAATACAAGTAATATAGTATAACTGAGTGTTGTTTATACCCTCCTCTATCGAAACCCCCGAGTCCAACATTAGTTAACATGATAATATAGTATAATATATTCCATAAATATATACGACGATTTGTTTAAGCACTTATGGTATATTGAACACGTAGATACAACGTGCTAATAATAATAGTCAATTATTATTTTTATATTGCATATTTATTTAATTTAAATTGCCAAATTTGAAAACATTTCTAAAAAAAAAATCTATCGAATGTTTTCAATAAACTTAAATCCGACATTATTATATTATATTAAAAAAACCTTATCGTAATCGTGCTTGTTGCAGTGGACGAGCAGCCTGGACAACAGCTGTGACACTAAGTACCAGCACATGCTCGGCTCGATGGTGTACCCGGCCGGTCTGCTGTTGGCCGTCACCGTGTTGGCCATCAAGTCGCGGCACATACGGGACAATTATCGCGAGGCCATGTACATCGGGCTGGCCGTCGGCTGCACGGCGCCGCTGTGCGTTGGCTGGGCCGTGGCCGGGCTATGGGCTACGCAGCCGGGCGACCAAGACGGATGTCTGGCGCTGGGCCTAGGCGCCACGGCCGCGCTAGTACTGCTCGTCATGTTCATGCCCAAGGGCCGGCAGCTGGCCGCCATGGGACGGGACGGTCTGTACGACGAGGACAAGCTCAGCACGCTCAGCAGGCCCGCGTCCCCGTCGTTCTTCCACTTCAAACCGTTCATGACGCCAATGAAGCACACGTCGACGATCAACACGTTCGGAGGTAAGCTACCGCGGGAATTTTAACATTACGTCGCATAATAATATTTAGTTATACATTATATTACGAATTAGTATATGCATATTACCGCTCGGAACTCCGATCAAGTCCTTTAGAGGTCCTCATAGGTCCAGGTAACTGGTAGCGCATAATGTCGGTCGTGGGTGGGACGTGAATCGCTTAAAAAAATTAAAAACTATATTTGTTCGAAGATTTGAACAGTGTAACTTTGGTGTACCTATATATACCAGATAAACTATACTTCCGTCATCGAACATTAAAAAAAATTAAATAATATATTGAACTGCACCGACTTTTTGGCGACCCGAACGCATTCCTGGTGGACGCGGACGGTTTGTTTTCCTAAACTCCATTCCGTCCGTCGTCGACGTCAATAAAACGATGTTTGTTTAGCCGCACCTGCAGCTGCATTATGACATATATATTATGCTCTATGATGCAGTCGAACTTAAGGCGATACTTTTTCCCTCTAATCTATTTTTAACGATTCCGTATATCGCTATTGTACATATTATATACGCGTGTAATACAACGCATTCCGCCGGGTCTAACGTAGTTTATTATATGTACATAATAATAATAATATACGACCGAAACACTTATAGTCATAGTGTAACCAAAAAAAAAAAAACCGTGTATGCGGCACATTTTTAAAAACATGATAATAATATAATATTCGTGGACAGGCTGATTTCAAAACGTACGACGATCACTGTATGCGTATACGTAAACCGTCTATGCGCACATCATATAATATAATATATCCGGCAAGTCATAACTGATACTACGTTATGTTATAGGCGCATACGAGTTGTTGTGACCCCTCTCCCCTAAAATGACGCTTAGCTTTCGAGCTGAAAAATAAAAATTAAGATTAAACACGCTTTTCTGGTTGAATTTTTAATTTTTGTGGGGGGATTAAGCAGCCCCTAATACCCCCCCAATCCCCGCCTATGATGACACATCAATTTTTCCAATAGCTTTTACACTTAACATTTTAAATGTTAATTGTCTGCAATGTAGTTATGAATGTCAAGAATACAGATATTTTACCTAATTATTATACTGACTCACCGATTAAAATACCCAACTAATTATGCTTTAGGTAATGTATATTAATTAGAAGAAGGCAGATAAAAAGAATTTTGTAAATACACCACAGATAATGAATTTCGTGTAAAGAAAGTAAAATATATCTATTTAAATACTAATTAAATAAAAATAGATAACTATTAAACATAATATTCGAGTTAGTAATAATATCGGTAAGCTCAAAAATTAATATTATATCATTAAAGTGTATGTATTTATTTGAATTATTTCAATACCTAAAGACTAAGATAGGTACAAACAACAATAAGCCTTTATTTAAGGTAAAAAATATGTTCTCATCACGTCACTTAGTAGGTACTTCAAAGTTAAAATCGTTTGAAATAAAATAAGAAATATTATTCTCCGACAATAACGGTATTGCGCCGTTTTCACACATCTACATTAGGTATTACAGTCGAATAAACATGCGTTTATCGTATATTCGTATTTGACACGTGTGAGAAACAAACAGAATAATAAATCATTTTATATCGTATCGATGATGGTGTTTTAATATTTTACTGTAATAATATATTTATATTGAGGACAAAAGTGTAAAGCGCTGTATAGAATATTTCATCGACTTTGCTACTTAAATTTAACATCACACAATTATTATTGGCGTTTACTGCTAGGACAAGGGAGAAGGGTAATCGGAAACTTGAAAAATGGGCCAAAAGATAAAAACAACAATTACCATATGCATTGTCGGAAATTCGGATCTGCGCGTAAAGTATTGTTTTATCAAACAAATGCGTTTGTTCTGGAATCACTGTATCGTATACCCACCGGTTCGGTATGTTTACGATTTAGTGGAGCGTACACCCTCATTAACACGATGCGTGTAATTTTCACCGACTTACTATCCGTATTCAGTAAACACCGACGACAAACGTGACAATTTTTCTTTAAGATAAAGTAAGGCGTACCACACATGGTTATCAATATATATATTAACAGAACGTGGGCCCGCAGGAAATTGATCAGTTAAGAAAATAATCAAATCAAACACAAAATAGTAAAATTAAAAAAAAAATCTATACTTAAGTCAAAATATTAATGAAATAATTATTTAAACAATAATAAAAGTTATAGTTTTAAAAATTGTATTTGAAGTCTAAAGTGGGTGAGATATATGAACATAGGTTGGTGTGAATACAGCCATTATAAGCACTATATTTATAAACTACAAACTAATGTCGCAATAGATTTTAATATTTTAATAAAATAAAAACATGCACATAAGTGTATTTGTAAACAGTAATCGATCAAACGTTGTAAATGGTAAAGGTGTCACCTACTTACACGATTGTATTGTAAAATATAGGTATACCATATAGTATTAACTATTAACACTATTACCAGTATTGCCGATAAGACATGAACGCGTTATAAATATTAAATTATAATTTATACATATTACATATATTATATGCGTTCCTCACGGTTATGTGTTTATGAATTGATGTATCGCCACGTCAACTCGTATAAGTGTATATACAATTATACCTTTCGGTAACTCTATAAATTATAACATTACGGTATAAATTATTATTACTTAAAGGTGGTTGTAATTATAGGGTTCTTTTCGTTTTTCGCATTGACACTGTACCACCAAATAGGTCTACCTATTTCGTGCACGATTTCGGTTCAGATTCTAGAAAAAATACACACGTCATATGTTATGCCAGATAAATGCGTAGAATATGAAACGAAATGAAAGACGATTAGTGAAAATATGCATATTATATGTGTATAAGAACTCCAGATAACGATTTCCCTAAAATTAAAAATTAAAAATACAACTCATCTGATAGGTACCTATATTATAATAATAATTAGCATTTATTTTCACGAAAACGGATATAAGCAGGTACGTGAAAATCGTACGTTTCTGCAGCGTGTAATTATACTACGCGGGACTTTTTCGTAATTATAATATATTATAATGATAATGTAAGCCCGAGGTGTTCAGTAGACGTAAGTATATAATGTGGCGGTGGCAATTTAAATTTCATCAACTATCACGTCTGCGTAATAATAATATAACAACAACGTCATTATTAAATTGTATCTGTACCTACCGTTTCGTTTGTTTTGCAGACCGAGTGGCGCTCGTAGCCCCGCCGACGTACGCTCACCACTATTACCCATACTGCTATTATCCACATCACGGAGGTGGCGGCGGTGGAGGTGGAGGAGCCGGCCACCACGGAGGTCACATGCAGCCCATCTACTCGAGATGTCCACCCGGTATACATACATACATACATATATATATCTATATTAAACAGTGGCGGATCAAGAATTTTTTTTTGTTTTGGCATAATTTTTTATGTTAAATCATGCATAATTTTATAAACACAATATTAAGGATTTGATTCTATGCCTTACATACATAATACAACTTTCAAGTGGGCTCACCCTCCCCTTACCTTTTAATCCGCCACTCACATACATTTAGTCTTGATAACTCCTGCCACTATACGTCTGCAGTCCGGCACTTTCAGTGATTCGGTAAATTTATGCCACGTTCAGCTATAATTTTATTTTTGGATTATCATCGTTATGAAAATTCAATGTATTCGAATCTTTCGATAATGTTGTTTGAATCTCGACAAAAATTACAAATTTGTCGGCGATATTGATGCATTTACGGTCTATATACACATAATATTATTATTATAGTATACCTACTCAAAAAGTCTAAAAGAGTGATGGAATGAAATTGATTTTAATTTTCACCCGATTTCTGCATAAATATCTAATTTTTGGATAATCCGGGTATAATACTATAACAATATGGTCCCATACGTGTCGGATCAACTATAGACTCATCTACTATATATATAAATATGAACTAAGGTTCCTAGCGCACAAATAAATTTCAATAACAACTATCGGCTCGCTTTTAACTAAGAAGTATTTTTTTTGCTCGATTCCTGCAAATCAAATATTTGAAGTCCGATCAAAATGTGTCAGTGCACTATCAATCTCAACTAATACCTGCTAAAATATATTATTGTCCGCGTACCTAAGCTACGGTTCAGTAGAAACTGCGACTAAATCGCAATATATTGCAGTGGAAGTTCGGAAATCCAAATCACGATTTGTCGGATAAACGATAAACTATGAATATCTATATTACGTACCACCACGTTTTTAGTATAATCGTTGTTTTTCGTATACATCTGTAGTTCCTATAACAGTAGGTACTGCCCGTATAGGTATGCGTAATGCGTCTAAACACTCTAAACCAGCGGTTCTCAAAATTTTTGTTTTGCGTACCACTTGAGCATATTATCAATCAGTCGCGTACCTACCACTAATAATTAAAAATAGAACGATCCAAATTCCAAATTATATTGTTAAATACATTTGTTTTAAATAATAAAGCAGTAAAATACTACAACTACAGTATAATTATTTTTATTTATCAGTTTTTTAAAATAAGATATGAATTAAATAATTGAATGGGTTTATTATCCAAAAATGGCCCTCCGCAGTCCGCGTACCACCATGTAGTCTTTCGCGTACCGCAGTTTGAGAACCGATGCTCTAAACAATGTGAACGTCGCGCGTCGTGTGCAATGCAAAAAAATAAAATATTTATCGTACCTACCTATAATATAATTTTTTTCACGCTTTCAGACATGTGCAATTTTTCGGGAATGGACAACAGCATTTACACTACGATGGAGCCGACCATGTCCAACAACCCCAACGTGTTTTTCCACCGTTCCGGTATCCACCCTGGAATGATGTACTGATTATTGTTTAAGTGAATACTATATATATATATATGACTAGATGTTTTTTCTCCCGATTTTATACTTTTTTTTTTAAATATATTATTAATATTGTTTATATAAAATATTACACATAGGTATTATATACATAATATATATTTATAGTAGTCGCGTAAATGTATATATACATAGATATGTGTGTTAAACTATGTATTATATATAGACATAGCGCCCTACCCGCACAAAACAGTATACGTAACAGCTATATAGTAATACCTATAATTTATAATACGTCTTGTACTATTATAATAATTTTATAATATTATATCTATCCACAACAGACTCGCGAGACCGCATCGAGCGGTGGGCGGTGGACGAGCCGGGCGCGCGTCACGATGATCTCACGCCGACGACGTCGCATAATATACCTCCATAAAGCCTCCATTTCCTAATCGCCCTCCCCCCCAAAATATGCCTATTGAGTTATATTGAATCGCTTAAATACGAATATACAATATAATATTATGCGCAATTTCAAAATCTCGCATTTATCACTCTTCAGATCGCCGCGATGGCTAACGAAAAAATGTGATAAATTCTATAAAATAATACACACACACATAGGTACCATGTCGGAATAAATGTGTAGGTACGCCGTTTACCTCTGTAGAATATATAATGTATATTTGCCTATGTTTACGGCGGCGCTATATAGCTGTTCCGACGAGGATTCGATGCCATTTCCAATCGCGACGACAGTTTTTTTTTTAATGTATTTTACATTTTTTTAGATTTAATAACTATGATGATTATATATTAGATATTATAATATATTAACATATTATAGTAGACAAATTCGTGTCTGATGTATGTATTTTAGTTTATAACATATTATTATAATTCTGTAATTATATATAAGAGCTATAAATATATATATATACTTGTTACGCGACAGTAAAACACACATATTCGATATTATTATAATATGCATATTGTTGATATTATTATAAATATTTGTGTATAGATAAAAAATATACCATCGGTTAGATTCGATTTTTAATAGATATATAGTTGATATTATAATGTTTTATTATCAACGTGTTTAAAATATTTAACGTAGAACCAATACTTAGTTTTCTTATGTTTCGATTTTTTTTTTATGATTATGAAAATAGAAATTATTTTTTAAGACCAACTTCAGTGTGCCAAAAAATATGCGCTTTAGTGTATAATCGCATTATTTTATATTATAGTTTGAGCTATTTTATTTTTATAACTGGCAAAATGTAAATATGTTTTTTTGGAACTATACATTATACATACTCATAAATAGTAACGTAACATTATGTTTATTTGTTCAATATACATAAATATTTTATTTTCATAATCATTTACGGCGGATTACTATATAATATATATCCTACCGAACTCAAAAGATAATGATTATTTTTTTTCATTTTTCACATTAATCCAGTTAAGTATATTAAATTACTATTGTATCTAATAATTTTGTAGTGATAATTTGGTAACGATTACCATTAAAAATGCGTACAAAAATAATTAGAGTTGCTAAAGTGTAAGAAATTATTGCTTAAAACGATATTAAGTATTACTATATAAGATAAAAATAATACCTATGTATTCGATTTAATAACTGTACATTTAACTTTTTTACTTCTTCTTACTCTACAGTGTATTATTATTATATTAAATATTGTAATATCGATAAATTATTGCTCATTTAAGATATAAGAACACTAAATTCTTTAGAAATAAGATATTTTTGTATTTTTTATGGTAATAAACTAATAACTCAATATGCAATAAACAGTACAATGTCTAAAAAATAATAAACCGTGACTTCGATATTTAATCCGTCTTATGGATAATGCGTCGAGCACTATAAGTATGCAAAGTCATAATATGTAAAGAAACTTAAAAAGTTGGCCTGTTCGTCCGACCTAAAATTTCAATTTTGATAACAGGGTAATGAAAACAATAGCAATCAGTAAGCATTATTCATGAATTCTGATAAAACTGATTGGACAAACACATATTGCATACTGTACATTTTTGGGTAATAGAATTGTAGTCATGTAAGTAGTAGGTACATATTATGCACTTTTCTGCCAGCTATAACCTATAGCTAATAAGAATAATGTGTACCTATATTTTCTCAATTGTTTTTGGCGAGGATAATATTTTTCCAATAAGACGTAGCGAAAATAAAATAGAAACGCAAAAATTTGTTACAATTTTGTTTATATATTATTTACTATATACATATATATTTTATATTACCAATATATTTTTTTTTATAGGAAATCATGTAATTTGTTCACAAATTATATTAATAATAATAACTCACATGATACATTTTATTTTGATATCCAGTCTCGTTCACTATTACCATTAAAATTTAGTTTTCGAACAATTTTTCTTTGAATTTACTTTAATAAATTGTAATATATAATTATAAAAATTAAAAATTGTACCAAAACTAATATGTATTAGATATTTACACAGCTAAAGAAACAAATTACACCAACAATTAAATAATGTATTACTATAAAATAATATCATAAATATAACTCCTGAAATTAAAAAAAAAAATAATAATAAGTATAATAAATTTAATTCTTAATTGTACATCGCATCACACAGATTTGTTTTCAACGTCATAAGCCACTCTACAACAATATTATAGTCTTGATAATTTTACTAACGATAAAAAATATGAGCACGACACACGGAAGTGTCAAGCTTTACACGATTACTTTGGATCAAGAACAGTTTGTAATTATTGCACTTTACCCAGCAAGATTACGAATATGCATATTATAGGAATGCAGTCAATAAAAAATCCGTGTGTCGCCCAACTGCAGTCAAGGAATTTTGTCGGCCGTCGTGTAACAGTGTTTGTTCGACTTTAAGTAGGCATTTTCGTGTTGAACGCTCTGAGAACTCGTTCGACACTTGGCCAAGCATAGTTCAAAATGGTTATTGATCGCCGAAAACAGCACACGGAACGTCTCCGAAGCCTTACCCAGAACAGTTTGCAATAGTTTTCTCTGCGATCAGATGCACGAAAATGAATTTGTTGATTATTTATTTTATATTATATTATGTTATTATGTTATAGTTAGGTATAAAATTATCAATGTTATAACCGTGATTTTCATATGAGCAGAACTAACCTTATTGGGATTGAGGCAACACGACACGCAGTGTTCGTACAGCACACAACAGCCGTCTGCATTGCACGTATCACATACATAACGTTTTTCGGTAGTTCCGCAGCAGTTGTTCGCTAGGAGATCGTCTCTTTGACATATGTAACCTGTTATTGGAACAAATTTTAATTATTTTATTATGATATATAAAAATATGATTGCTAGATTTGGGTATACTGCATTGCTGCATGTTTATACTATTTTCAATCATTCGAATACATTGTAGTAAGTTGAAAACGCGTATATAAATAATTACGATTTTAAAGTTTATTTTTTAAACTGGTTCAATATCACATTTGAAAATTATGCATTATATAATTAACACGGAGCGAGTAATACATTTGTTTTATGATGAAGTTTTTAAGCAAAATTAATACATTTTAAAATTTATTTCTAAAAAATTCATTATTTTTCTCAAAAAACGATTAATTTTTCAATAGGTACTTTTTATATTTTATAATGGAGTAATAATAAGGTCAACATTGAATTAAAATTGAAGGATATCTGTTTCACTTGCACAAATGATAACAACGTTGTACAATGCTTTTCTTTTCATTTTTTTTACTAAAAACATATTTATACTAGACATTAAACAAATATTGTTTTAACAAATTTCTGGGTAATTAAAAAGCAAGTTATTG
Source organism: Schizaphis graminum (assembly GCA_020882235.1). Classification (NCBI taxonomy): domain Eukaryota; kingdom Metazoa; phylum Arthropoda; class Insecta; order Hemiptera; family Aphididae; genus Schizaphis; species Schizaphis graminum. Next base: position 57,101,289 of record CM037032.1, read on the forward strand.
ATTAAAAGTTATCAAATTATTAATTTTTTTTAAAGGATTGGCTGTGTTTTTCTGTAATGAAACAATTTCAAAACACTTCAACACCACTAAACTATTAAATCAAACAACTATAAAATAGAGATATATGTACACTATACACTATACAGCTACTATAAATATAAAGAATACATATAATTTAATGAAATCTAATAATAAGTGATAAATATTTTTGATTTTATATCCAAAAAAAATTAAAAATTATTGTTTTTGTACCTATATAATTTAATTATCTACATTTATATTCATGTACCTACGTCCATGTGAACACATAATATATAATTTTTTATATATCCCAGTCCTCCATCATATTACAAACAACACAAACTATATTTAACATTTATTTATAAATATATAATAAAAACATAACTTATCTACATTTTTTGTATAATAATTGTTTATTAGAAATCACGACCCAACTTATACGCAGTAGTATATTGTAATCTATTAAAATGGATTACATATACATTGCAATATTGCACATTACTATTAAAATTACTTGTGTTATCTCACATTTGAGGTAAGTTAATTATTACTAATAATTTATTAGTTATCACATGATATGTCTATTGTCTACTGAAAATTTTAATTTTAATATGTTTTACATTGACATAAAAAATATATGAAATACAAATTAGTAATTACAATATTAATGCATTTATGGTAGAAGATTAATTTAAATATCTAACTCTATCTATACTTAAAATGTTTTATTTTTTAGATTATTAGTAAGTGGGGTACTCAATACCTACTATGTTGAAGATGTCATATCAATTTTAAAATTTTACTACAAATTTATTGTTTTGGATAAAAATAAATTCCAGAATGTATACTATAGACACTATAGTTTAAAACTTAATGTACAAATTACTAATTTAAAAAATAATAATTATTATAAGTTGGTTAATGTAATATTGATTTGGATATTTACTAAGATATTATTAGAAAGTATGATTATTTTGTTTATTTGATGAATAAATCAAGTAATATACTATATAAATTTGTACAAATATTATTGCACAGATTAGGTTAAGGCATGCTCACGCTTATGTATTCTTTTAATAATAAATTAATTTAAATTGTGGATTTTTAATATAAACTTCAATACCATATTAATTCTTATAATTTGTGTACTACTTAGTACTTAGTTTCTTGTGGCATAAAAACTTTTGTTTTAAAAAATTGTATGTATCTTATTGCTAAAAATGATTTTATAAAAATATAAAATGGATGTAATAGTTATTATACTTATTGCTTGGATCAGTTTTACAAATTATAAGTGTTGATCCATAAATATAAATTACTTAAATATTTAAATTAACAAAGTCTCAATATCTTATTCAAATTTTAATTTTGATCGGTCAAATTTTAGTGAATTTTATGCATAAGTGAAAACAATATGTTTAATCTGAAAAACATAAGTTTGTATTTCCATGGAAACTTCTAAATTAGTAAACAAATTCTATGGATTTTAAAAAATGGTCTACAAGTTTACTTTAAAAATCCTAAAAATCAGATATTGAATAACTGTAATATTTAAGGAGAAAAATGGGATGAATTATGAATATGCTTGATAAATCATACTGTATAAGAATATTTATTAAACAATTGTATTAATACTTAAAAATTAATTTTATATTAAAATTTTTTTAATATTATGCTTCATTCAAATTAACTATATAATATGTTACTAATTTATTTAAAAAATTCATAATATTGATAAAAATAAAATAAATTAAAACAAAAATTTGACATGAAAAATAATTTTGTAAATATTTTATTTACATGAATTTATTTAATTGAAATCTTACGAACTTCAAATTTGACTACAGTATGTAACTAAAAACTATTTTTAAACTATGTAACTTATAAAAGTAAATACATTTTTGAATGATCCCAATTTCTTACATAATATTTTAATTATATTATGTTAGTAGCAGTAAGCTTAATATTATCAAAATTTTAATTAATACAATTGTGTGGCATTACATAGAGTATGATTATTAAATTACAAAACAATATTAAAAGTATCTAATAAATATTACCTGTTATAATAATTTCAACATATATTTATTTATATATACAATATGACAAAATTTGAATACCATTATAACTTGCATATGTGTGATTACATAAGCTCAACAATTTCAGTTTCAATTAAATAGTTAATTCGTATTCCATTAAACCAAAGGTTTTTTTTTTTAAATAACCGACAAATAACCGTGCTATGACTAGCAGTATTCACTATGTCATTCTAGCATAACTAAAAAAGTAATAAGTACCTCTGTCATCTGCTATATATTCTCTGCCTTGTACAGTATTTCGACAACTTAGGTCTATTGAATTGTTCAAATCGACTTCGGCTGATATCCAAACAAATGCACTGTGATCCAATTTTCTCGGAACACGCCATGTGTCTGTACGTCTGGGTGACTAAAAGTATATAAAATTAGGTTTATCTTTCAGTACTATGATTAAAACGGTTTAAACTAATATTATTAGGATACTATACTTACAATCAATAAGAAACTGAAAATACAATATGTTAATGAGCAACCAAAAATCACTGATAACACGATTTTTCGTCTGATGAAACTGAATAAAAAAGCTCTCCACATGACAGGCAATTTGCACCTGGCATTTTCAGTGGCTAAATATGAAATAAAAATAAACTTAACAATTGAGATCCACTAAAATGAATTTGTAATCATCGCTGAGACGCAGGTCGAAACTAACATAGTAGATATCTATTACAGTTGGAATTTAATTTTTTTTAATTGTTTATTTAGCGTAGACGACAACACGTTAAATTTTAGTTTGAAATGTTGACCTCGAAAAACTCTCATTATAAAATATTATGCAGTACATTAATACGAGTATTTAAATAGGATTTTTAATAATAAAAATAATTTAGTTATTTCACGGTAAATTGTTATCAATCATAAAACTATATTTTATAAGATAACATGGCCGGCGTAGTGATAAGAATGATTTGATAATAATTTCTGACTTCAATGATTTGAATGATTGTAGAACGTTGATTACTAAGTTCAAGAGTTCAGTTTCAGATATTGACATTTTCTATTTTTCTGTACACACTACAGTTGTACTACCCTGACATAGTGACATATATATTATTCACTAAATTATTGTTAGTTAATGTTGCTCACTACTTAGTTGTAAATTATGAGATGTTACAGTCGCAAAACGTGGTTAATCTTTAGTACCTATCTAGCTAACTAGTATTTACATTAATATCGTGATTTAAAATATAATTTAATAATCTACCTACCTCCATCATTGATAGGATTGATTCGAATTATTAGAGTGCGATGAGAAAACTAGTCGACTATGACAATATTTTAATTAGTTGTTATTAATATAAATATTTTTAATGTGTAGATATACTTAACTAATGAATATGGAACAAACTATTCAGCTATCCAAGAAACAGGTAGGTACCTATCATTTATTAAGTCGATTAATAATAATTTATTATTAATTACATATAAAATGATTTTTTCATCGTGTTAAATATATTTTAAATAATATATAACAACTTCTTATCTAAAGATTAACCTATCTGTAAGTACGTATATTTTCAGGCGATGAACATTAATATTATTTTATATTCCGCACATTGATTTCGAAGTTTTAAATCAAATTGGTCCCGCAGGTATCTACTATCTAGACTGTCTAGGCTAGACGTTATTCTTAGATAGTTAGATGGGTAATTTTTGTAAATACCTAGATCAAATGTATTTATAGAACAACTAATATAAGAGTTACCGCAATGTTACTTAGAGCTAAGTCTTAGTGATCTACCAAAACTATATATTATTATAGAAACTTGATATTAATTGTATGTAAATAATTGTTGATAGGTATTTACCTAAATAATATTTCTTATTAGCTATCACTAGAGTTAGGATATTGACGACTTTTGCATTTTTTCCATTGATTCTGTACAATGTTATCTTAGCTAAAAATTTGTTTCATGCTCCCTTGATTCAGATTATTCTAATTTTGTTTTGCAATTTTTTGCATTTATAGCTATTATTGCATTTTTTTTTTTTTTTACGTAATTTTTTAATTTTTCAACATTTTAAAGTCATTTTTTCATATTTTGGGTCATTTTTTGTAGTTTTTGTACAATGTTGGGGGCTTGGGGCATTTTTCTCAAATATTTGATTTTAAAGAAAATTTGTATAATATTGAAAAAAATAATTATAATATTATTGTGGGGTTTTTGTTGTGAGTAAATTTATTGCGTACCGATAAAATGATAAAATTTAGTAATTTACTGTTTGAATGTTACACCTATATTGATAAAACAAGTGCTCTTTCTACACCGATCTACACGCTTATTGAGCATTATATTTATAAATTGTATGGAATAATAATTTTTTATTAATATTATATTTCATATTTTAAATAACCTAACCTTATTAGTTATTATCATACACATATCTCTAATGAAAATTATTATTTATAAATATTTTTTTTCATTTATTGAATTAGATTTTTTAGATCATTTTTTAGTTAATTTTTTGAAGTTTTTAGGGCATTTTTGTGTGTTTCTTAGGTGATCAACATCCTAAATGTAGTTATCACCTACATATAATATATTATATATATGATGTAAATTGCTTGAAAATCAACTGAACCTTTAATATTATGCTGCGTTCAATTGATTATTTAGTGTTTTTTTTTTATTAAATTAAATTTTTTATAAACCATAGCCTGGTTCGATCTAAAAATGTATGTTTTCTTAGTTCAAAGTATTCGTTTTTAAATGAGTCATTTTAGTATAATGTTTAAGTATAGGTTTAACTATTTGCTATTACAAAATCATATATATTTATTTTAATTTTCGATTTCGAATATCAGATAAAACATAAATTATTGACAAATATGTGGGCGCAGAATAATTTATATATCAAAAATAGTTTTGTGAACTATAATTATAATAATTATTAATTATTATATTATATTTTATGCCCTCCTCACTCCTTCTTTCTCACACACATCTATACACGCTCTTTTTTTCTCTATTTCACTTACTTGCTATCTCTTTTTCTTTACTATAGACTATAGAGGTAAATTTTCAGTAGACAATTGAGATATGAAATAAAATAACTAATTTAATACATATAGCTACATAAGATTATAATTTAGTTATATAATGTGCCCCGAGAATATGTCCTTAACTATACTAAAATGTAAAAACTTAAATTATTTACACATTTTTTTTTAGTGAAAGTCGTTAACATTTATTCTTGATTAAAATGTTTAATATTTTCAAAGGAAGGTGTTGATGAGACATTTAAAATGCATTTTTAAATGTATTAAGTTACTGTAATGAATGGAAGCCGGAGGGGCGTATCCAACTAGCACGATGCATCGAATATGCGAAACCCTCTGTTCGAATAATACAGTAATATCTACTATAAATAAATGCATGTATAGGTTATAGGTAATATTGTTATAATACTCAACAAAACTACAATCTGACGTAAATATACTACATTTAAACTCATACATTATTGGCGATGATTTATTTAATTATAAGTAAATAGTAATAGTAGGTTATAATAATCTGAGTTATAATTATTATTAATTCGTCCCATAATAATTCCTTTGTAGTATATAATACAATATCTGCTGTATATAGTATATATCAATGCACCTAATACATCGATTTAAGTCGTTCGATGAAGTCCTAAATGAGTGTATTGGCAACCTATAAATCATACACATTTTCACCCTCTTTAAAAGACGATTCTACATGCACACTAATCCCATTTTCTCCTTAAATACCGCAGTTATTCAAAATCTGAATTTTGCAATATTTAAAATATACTTAGACTATATTTTCAAATTCATAAAAACGTTTTATACTATTTAAAGAGTATTCTTTAGGGTTTTGGAGATACAAACTTTTATTTTTCAGATGAAAATTTTTCTACTATAAATTATTTAGCGAATTATTTTTCTAAAAATGTTGACACGTCACAATTAAAATATGCATGAGTAATCTGAATTATTTAATTTGTGTACTAATAATAATCTGTTAAGGTAATGAGTGGAAAATGTAGTGGTTAATTTAGTAATTTATATTAATAATCTATCAATATTGATAAAATGTTAATAAAATGATCCAAGTACTCCAGTACAATAAATATTATTATCTGAAATTACATCTATTTTATATATTTTTTTAAACCATTTTTAAAGATTTATCATAAGTGTACCTAAACATTTTAATTACAGAATAACTATTCTTTTGAATTTTAAATTATATGTACATCAACATTTTCAATAAAAATATATACCAAATTATTTACTATCAAAATTACGGACTATCATTTGAAAAAATAATTTTATATTATGACAGGACACTCTTTAAGTTGTACAAATTCTTTGAAGTTTAAAAATACCTATAGGTATATGATCTAAAATTATGTTTAAAAATTCTCAAAATTAGAAATTGAATAAATGTGTTATTAAATGAAAAAATGAAGGCGATCATGCTCGGCGAATATCACTGTATAGTTCCAGAGATATAACACAGTTTTAAGTGATGGTATTAACAATGGGATTCTTTCGTTATTAAATGTATAATATTATAATAACTTATAATATAAGTACCTACTATTTAATGTAATTGCAACAAATTACAATAATACCTACCATGGATAAATTTATAACTCGTGATGATTAGATTATTACGCTGTTTCGTATTTCGATCCATACCGTTTTTAATACTGATCATGTTCGATTTAATTTTTATGGTGTTAATTCATCAATTAAATCTCGAGTGTTACAGTTTATGTTCTTGGTTGGGTAATATGGATTAGTTATAATAAGGAAATATTTATACCGAACCTATTCAGTTTACTTTTGATCGTCTCAATGTGAGTGTCATAACTTGATAAATTGTTTGATAGAAGTTTAGGTTATTAACATAATGACCAAAAAAAAGGTTAATTTATTATATTATTATTTTTTTTTAGGTTGTTCATAAATTTATAAAGGCAAACAGAAAAGGAATTGACAATATGATCTTCAGGTATGTTGTATATAATTGTATTAGTCTTATTTACGATTAGTAGGTAGGTACCTAAATAATATACCTATTCAAAATTCAATATTGCGTGTAAAAAGTATATTATATATACATTATATTTCTACATTATGATATTGCATAGTCTTACATTAATATCTACCATCCTTTTGGTCTATCAGCAGTTTCCATTTTTAATTGTTTCTTTTATTATTCAATTGTAAACGAAGGATTTTAGGCTAAAAGTGAAAGGCTTGGGTATTGCCTAAATCTAAGTTTACGAAAACATTGTCGTTAACTACCCTTAAAAATTAAAAAAAAAATATAAAGCCTATCGCCTATGTATAATTAAACATAAAAATGGAGTGAAAACTGGAAATGCTTAAAAAATCATCCTAAACCTATAATATATTATGTATATATATATAATAATATATAATATTGTTTTTTTTTCAGATTACAATCTATGCGTTACCTAATAGGATTGGCAGTACTAGGCGCTGTAGTATTATTTTTTATCTTATTCTCATCACACTATGTCCACAACAACAGTATTCCTGATCCAGAATTCCCGATTCCACCATCGAGTATGCCGATGGGTTTGTACAGCAAGATCGGTGTTGTATCCAACGGAGGGCCGTGCGCACAAATTGGAGTGTAATAATTAATAAATATGTTTTAATTTTACAGACGGCACTTGCAAAAATTAAAATTAATGGAAACATAAATTTACCAAATTAAACTCACATACATTTTAACCTCGTGGGCAGTTTTCTCCCACATTTCTATTATTTTCATATCATATATTTATATTAACTTACCATTTTATCAAATAATAAAAAAATTATTTAGTCATAGGTACTTATATATTATTAAATGATCGCATTTTTAATTCTTAATTTAAGATTTTATTAAAAATAGAAAATTATTTAACAACCTAAAATATCAGTTTTTTTTTATATAAGTATCAACAAAATATATTTAATGATTTAAAAAATAATAATATTTAAAATAAATTTTGAAACTTTTGTCTGTTTTGCAATGTGAAGGAAAGAGGGTGGTTAAATAATACTTTTGTTTCTCTATTTGTTGAATAATCTGCATTGCCGTACCATCTAAATTTTCATTTATAATATTTTATTTTCAAATAATTACAGAACTTGTATAAAAAATGAGATAAGTGACTTGTTGCAAATAAATATCAATATATTTAATCAAATTCTTGGAAATTAAAATTATAACATTTTAATGATTTGACTATATTATTGTTTTGCAAAAGGGATGTAATGTCAAAAGGCGGAAATGCTGTTGATGCAGCAATAGCTACAATGTTGTGTGATGGTGCCCTGTGTCCTGAGTACATGGGTATTGGCGGAGGATTTATGATGAGTATCTACAATGCAACAACAAAAAAAGTGATGACAATCGATGCTCGTGAAACAGCTCCTGCTGCAGCGACTACATCTATGTTTGTAGAAGATCCTCTGAAATCTATATACGGTACCTTTACAAACATATTCTATAAACAATTTTAAAAAAACCTCAGTTTTTGTCACTTTGAAACAAATATAGTTTGACAGATTATCAGAGATTTCTGAAATTATGTATAGTTATACATTTTAATGTAAATTTGTATTTATTAAAATAATAAATCATAATAATTATAAATTTAAAAAAAAATGTTATAGTTGTACCCAATCTTTTAAACTTTTAACGCTTATCAATTTATAGTATACATAATTAAATATAAATTATCAACAATCATTAAAATTTAGAGATTTCTATAAAAATTAGGAAATAATAATATTTTAAATTTAGGAGGAATGGCGGTTGCAGTTCCAGGAGAACTTAAAGGTTATTGGACAATTTATGATTTGTACGGTGGTGGCGTTTCATGGGAATCGTTATTTGAACCAACTATAAAATTATGTGAAGAAGGCATGACAATCAGTGAACGTTTAGCAAAAAACTTGAAAAATCATGAAGAATTGATAAAAAATGATTTGCTACTCAGGTATGAAAAAACATTAAGTATTTAACTAAACATTAAAAAAGGATTAGATTCTAATATTATTTTTGTATTTATATACATTGTGTATATATAATATTTTTTTTTCATAGTATCTAATTTATTTAAATAAATAAATGTGTTGTGTATTACTATGCAGAGAAGCTTTTTATGATGAAAAAACTGGACACGTGAAAACAGCTGGGGAACAATATAAACTACCAAAGTTAGCAGAAACAATGAAAATTATAGCAAAAGAAGGTGTAGAAGCCATATATAATGGTTTGTTAACACCTAAATTACTGGAAGATTTAAAAGAAGTGAATGGAATAATCACAAAAGAAGATTTAGCAAATTATAAGTAAGTAACTTAAGCAGTATACATTTTAGTAAATCTTAACCATCGAAGTTATATTTAAAAAAAATAATTGATAGTCACATTTGAATGATATAATGAATAATTTATATTATTATAATATTTATTGTACTTAAAGTATTAAATTATCTATTATGATTTATAAATATGTTTTGGTGGAGAAAAGACAATTAGAATTTTATTTTTTATACTTCTTTTTAGTATAAGGATTATGTTTTTTTTTATTAACACTGTTTTTTAATTATATTTTATTTTAGGAGTTATTTATTTATTTCTTGTTTTATAAAATAAAAAGGATACACTAATCTATATTATTTTATTACATTTGTATATATTTAAAGATATTCTTTTTTTTTTGAGTCTACAAAAAAAAAAAAAAAATTCCAGCTATACTTCTGCCAAATATAATAGTAGCTTTTAGTAATTTTGAAACCAGTATATATATTGTATACTGTACTTATATAATTTTGAATTAATTTTAATATTTACAAAGCTAAATGCTCTGTTTTAGAGTTAATGTCAAAGAATCATTTCCTGTAAACTTAACAAGTGGACATACAATACATGTGGGTCCACCACCAAACTCTGGCATCATATTGGCATATATACTCAGAATATTGGATGGGATATTACCAGCACCTGATGAACGATTAGACGCACATCGATTTGTGGAAGCTTTCAAATTTGGATATGGGGAAAGAACCCATTTAGGAGATCATGAATTTGTTGATGTGTCTCAAGTAATAATTAAAATTTCTAACACTTTTAATACATTAATGTTTGAATAAATTTACTTTTTTAGATTTATAATAAAGTAAAATCAGACAGTTACATCAATAGTGTTCGAAGTAAAATACTTGATAATTTCACTTCATCAGATCCAAGATACTATGGAGCTGATTACGATATGCCAGAGAATCACGGGACTGCTAATATTGTGGTAACAGATTCAGTGGGAAATGCTGTTGTAGCTACAAGTACATTAAACACTTAGTAAGTATTAGAGTATTTTTCTATAATAAATTTTCTATGTAAATTATTACATTTACTAACTTACTGATTTCATTTTTATTTTAGCTTTGGTTGTGGTGTTATGTCTCCTAGTACTGGTATCCTTTTAAATAATGAAATGGATGATTTTTCTACTCCTGGAGTTGTTAATTATTATGGTATTCCATCCTCACCTGCCAATTTCATTAAACCAGGAAAGCGACCATTGTCTTCTATGTGTCCAACTATATTTACTGATAAAAATGGTGACTTTGTTCTTGGAGCAGGAGCTGCAGGAGGATCAAAAATCACTATTGCTACTGCTTATGTATGATTTTTTTTTTTTTTTAATTCAAAAATATTCTAGTTAGAAAGTAACTATTTTTTCCTAACCTCTTAAATTGATATAGTTTTTAGAAAAGTCAAATAAATATTTGGCATACTCCAGTTATTTTCTATTAAAATTTACATTTAATAGACATAACTAATAACCATTACTATTGCTACAAAATAATATTGTTTTCACACCTTTTTTAAATTAACTTATTTATGCGCTTTTTAAATGTATCATTTCTTTAAATAACTGCATGGAAATATATTTTGATTAGTACTAATTAGTAATTAGGTATTAACGTATTATAAATTACATTGTATGTTATTATATTTTCCAACATTTTTTATACCCCTTAAAAAACTGCTGCTTTATTCAATTAATTTGAAGTATAAATATATATTTTATATAATCTTAAGATTTTTAAAGCAGTATCGTATACATTAGAAATTGAAAAATTTTTATTGATTATCAATGTGTATTAAGAAATATAATTTATAATTATTGGAATTAAGTATTAGCATTGGTTATAAATACTGCTGTTTTAGCATATACTGCTGCTATGCTTATAATACGTTTATTAGTTAACAATGTTTTAAAATTGATTACAATTTCAAAAACGTTTGTTGTTATCAGGTGTCTGCCCACAAGTTGTGGTATAATAAAACGCTAAAAGAAGTGATAGACAAACCCAGAATTTACCACCAACTTATACCTATGGAAGTTCAATATGAATATGGAACGACTAAGGTACGACATAAATGATATAACAATTTTTTTTATCTTGAGTGTAATAAAAACTAGTTCAATTTTAACTATTAGTCCATTGTATCTTTTTAGAATGTTGTACAAAAACTTATGGATATTGGTCATTCAGTCTTTAGATTAGAGAATGGAGTTTCAGCGGTTACAGCTATTGCTAAAACTTCTTCAGGGATGTTTGAAGCTATGGCAGATTTTAGGCGGCCAGGAAATTCATCCGGGATTTAATACGACTTAATGTTTTATATCAATTGTATTTTAATAACTATTTTTTGTATAAAGTACCTTGTATGTTCCTAAAATAGTAGCTTTTTTGAAAATGTGTTGTGTGATTAAAAATATTTATTATATTTAGATTAAATTTAAGTTCCAAAATTATTGTTTATTGTTAATGAAATATTTATACATACAGAAGTGTAACAATTTTTATGTTTGTATATATTATTTGAATAAGGACAATAAATAGATGAATTAATTTGTGATTTTATATAATAATTTCTAATAATCAGTATATAAGGTGATTTTTTTTATCGAAGAACACTCATTATTTCTGAAAGTATTCATGTTTTTGAAGATATTTTTTTACATAGTTTCAAGTTGTTGAAAAAACAACATTTTTATTAAAAAATTATATTTTTAAATATTTTTTATACTTATTTTTTTTAAGTTTTTTACTTTTTTAAATGACAACATATAGTTTTAATTTCATATTCTAAAGCAGAATAATTGAGAAAACACAGAATAAAATCACTCTGTATATAAATATATTTATTCCTATTACCTATAAAATAAACTCTACTTATACCTGTTTGGCTACACAATTATACTTCTAATAGGTACTAAGGTATTAACTAGACCTATTTTAGTAGTTTTAGAGATGAAAGAAAATTGTTTATTTGTACAATGTGAGTTATTATCTACTTGCAAATAATAATAAATTAATATATCTACACATTTAAAATATATTTTTTTTCAGTAGAATAATATTTATAATTGTATTGTACATAATTAATGTCTTATAGGTATAAATGGCATTTATCTTAGTGTCATAATTTATCACTTGGTGAATAATAATTGTCTTCAAATGTTTTTAGTTATTGCAATTATCAAAAAAAATTATTAAGAAAAGAGTGTCTAACCAGATATGGTCTTGCAGTTACAAGTTACAACACTAACTCTTATGCTGGCCAGGTAAAAGTGGTAGGTCAACCACGTTGAGTTGCACTACCCATGTGACCATTTATAGATACTTATAATAAAATGAAAAAAGTTTTGAATAAAAACAGTTTTTTAAATTAAATTAAACTCTGTTAAAGCGATAAAAAAAAACTTGCTGGACTGCTGTATGGACTCCTACAATTCGGTATAGCTCGATTTTTAATGATGCAACAAACAGCAGAATTACACAAATAATGTTTTAGAATAAGTCAGCAAAATAACAAATTTAAGCTTAACATTTGTTTTGTACTTAAATGGTTTAGCTTTAGCATAACATTAAATTAATTCCTAAACAACTTTTTTTTACTTCTCGGCACCACAAATTCACAAACTACGATCTAAAGAACTAATGGGTAAGTAGTAAGTATTAATTACTTTCACCTCCAGGCCCCAGGGATATTTCATCAGTTGTTATAAAAGTATTTTTTACGATTTGTATATAGCAATCAAATGAACATAAGTATCTGGTGTTTTATTTATGTTCGATTTGTTGTCCCTGTATCATTAGTTTGATGTAGGTATCACCGATTATATATGTACCCATTTAACGCATTTAACATTACCGCGATGGTTTTTCGGTTTTTAACGAGAGATCGTTACGCTCTATGCGTGCAGGCCTTCGATGACAGGATTCGTAGCGTCCTCAAAGAGCTCTGCAGTTGTGCCGCCAGTTGCCACGACAGTGACATCATTAATAATTGTGAGTGCGATTATTTGAATTATTTGTGCGTTACCACGCTGTAGTCTCTGATTAATATGTGTTTCTTTTTAATTATGTTTATCCTAAAAATATATATTTATCCTACATTCCTACATAATATATACTTAAGGCTAAAATTTTGGGGATGTTGGTGAATAGTGAATATATTATCTACACTTTTTCCAAACCTTTTCAACAAGAATTCCGACGAAAAGAAATTTATATATTAATAATTATTGGTCAGTGGTCTACAAGTGCAGTACAAACGAGAAAAATCATAATTCATAATATTATATTGTTTACAAATGAGTGAAAAAATGAATTAACTAAAAATATAATTGTTGTCACCGTTCATTTAATCATGACAAAATAAATTATTTTGCCATGCATTTAATATTAGTGAATCGTTAAGGTTAAATCTGTATGGGTACATTTTTTTATATATATATAAAATCTAGATATAATTAATTACATGGTGGTATTTATCGGTTAATAAACTATTAACTAAGGAAAACTTTCTATACAAATAATAATTAAAAATATTGGGAATAAAAATTGATTCTTCGTTTATCATTGCATTGATTCTTTTAAGATTCATATTGAGTATTGGTATTATTATAATATAGATTCCTAGGTACATCGTATTGTAATTATCTTGTATTTTATAAAAAATAAATATCTAAAAAAAATTATTTAAATTTAAAAACTATGTATTAAATTGCCATATTGCGCATTTTAAGGCATTATTGATCTTAGAATATATTATAATAAAATTAATACTCTACGTTTACATATTTTGTTGAAATAAAAGTTTAGGTTTAACTATACGTTATAATAAGTTAAAATATAGGTAACCGGTGACAAATAATTTTTTCCCATCAACGATAAAACATGTAGATATTAATACGAAATGTATAATAATACTAATAAGTAATAACTATATATACATGTTAGACTCCATCATAATAGTATAATTTAAAGTGGATAAATATCAAATACCTATTTATAGGAATAGATGTTTTTATTGTTACGTTTTTTCTTGAGAATTTCATCTGTTCAACCTGCGTTGTCGCGTTGATACATAAATATGCGGTACACTACTTATATACACACATACTTGAGTAGGTTTCTACTAATCTATTAACTGCTTATTCTCACTTATAACTTTACAAGTATTTAAAAAACTCAAGGACGTTTGTTGTCATAGCTTTTTGGTAATCACTGAACGTAAAACCAGCTAGTTGAAGCGCTCTCTCTTCGTTCCAGTGTTGTGTATGTACCTACCTAGTACCTACCTATTTCACTATTTGGCACGTTATATTTTAATCAGCAGTACGAAATAGAATGTGATGTTAGTACTACTTGCGTACGTAGTTCGTTGTGACCTGATAAACGGTTATGTTTATTCGATTAATTTTTTTTATTTTGTGAGTGTTATTTATTATTGTATGTACATACATTTTATACAATACAATAAACAAATCGGACAAATAAACTAAAAGGTATCAAAAATATAATTTAAAGATATATTAGTGATATTACTTTCGCCTATATAATATAATAGTTAATAATATGTTAATTCTAAGCTAATTTGAAATTTTAATAATATTATCAAATGAAAAATGAATAGACCAAAATTATACAATTTTTAAATAGTACATTTTTTTATTTAGTTGTTTCGTCTACTTATTTATATATTCCATCATATTATAGGTACTTAATTTATAACACAATTTTAAAGATTTAAATTTCGTTTTTAAAGTTTATACAAAGCAACGTGTATTTTTGAGTCGAATATGCGGTTTAACGATTGAGTTTGCGCGATCATATCTATTTTTTTACAAAAACCGTTTTTACTGTTTCATAGAAGGTCAGATTCAATGTAGTTTATAATAACTAGTATAATATTATATAGTATAGCATAAAGTGTACTAATAAGTTGTATGCGTACAATACACAATAATAATGTGAAGTCATCCCACATAGTTTATAATATGTTTATAATATGTGTATGATGTACATTGTACCTATATTTGTATAGGCTGTTTAGAGCATTGTACAAAACGTTATTTTCTACTATTAATACTGTGTTGTATTGACTAAAATAAATAACCAACTAGATAATTATGTTGACGTTTTTTTTTTTTAATTGTTTTTTTATATTAATTTACAAGTATAATTATTTCATAGATTAGATTTTGAATAAATTAATTTATCTACTAGCTATATCTACGCATTCCATTTTTTGACACAAAATCATTGTTATACTTATACAGTTATATTAATTATGCCCAAAGTTTTGAACACAATACATTTCCTATTATGTATGTTAAAAATATTTGCGGATCCATATAATGCAAATATATTAATTATATCCTGTTATTAACTGATTAACAGTTATAATTATTACGATGCAGATTTATTTTGACTATTGTGCAGAGCGACGGAGCTGTTAATCTGCTAATGATTTCTTATTTTTTATCATTAAACGTAGCTACATTACGACTTAATAAAGTATCTACCCATTTTTGTTTTTAGAATTTAACATAATGTGATATAAAATACTAGTTTGTGACCAGTAATCAATCATAGACGAGTATACGAAAAGTTTAATTCTACACAATCCATTTCTTTATTTTTATTTAATAATTCCACTACATTGCCTAGATTAGTATAACTATATATAAGTTTCACGTTAGTAATTAAACGCTTAACTAAGTTACCACGTGTGCATGCAGTAAATATTTTATTTCTTGAAGCTACCTATGACAATTGAAAGTTCCTTAAATTACTATTAAGTACCTATACTGACGTCTGTAGTTAAAATATGTATTTAAGTGATTTATTTTTATTAATATTTAGTATTCTAGTAGTTAAACATACATGATAATACATACATAAATATTACATTCATGCATTTCTGTGTACTGATTGTATTAACTTGCAGTTTTTGGGAAAAACGTGTTCATCACGTTCACGCTCATACTTTGTGAATGTCATTAATTTTAAAATTAAATTCCTATTATAAAATTAATTTGTAATAAAAATTTGTAATAATAAAATTAATACGTGTATATACTCGTATACAATATAAATTGTTGATTATAATTAATGTAATTATATTACATTTATAAAATAACATTTAATTAAACAATGTTGATTCTAATTGTATCTACAATGTAGCATCATTAAGTTCATATTATATGCAAAATTTTAAGATTTATTTTTAGATAATTATACAATTTTAAATGTTTTACATTTTTTACATCGTTTATAGTAAACGGTTAATTAAAAGTATTAAAAGTAGGTACAAGTGTCTGTAGTTAAAATATATAAAAAAAATTAATTTATTAGGATGTATTTTTATTTACTAGAACTTATAACTAAGTATTCTTCTCTATTGATTTTAATATTATATGAATATATTTAATTAATTCAAATGCGTACTCATAATGCTTGATTAAAAATTTAAAAATTCTTATTTGATATGTATTATATTGTATGCATATTAATACTCATGTAAATATGTTATTATGTATAATTTAATATACATATAATATTTAAATTTGTTTAAGATTTTTTAATTCATTGCAGGTATTAGGTACAGAATTTATCAGCATAATTGTATTACATTATTTAATATAGTGAAATAAGTAAATGAGTACATCCATTATGAATAATTTACAATTTTGATTTGTCATTAATGGCATTGATATACGTAGGCATTTCTGTATTATTGAGTAAGAACACCTTTCTCTTATTTTGAAATACAATTAATACGAATTAAATATCAAATTATTATTATGATTCATCTAACAATAATAAGTCTCTGATTATTTCATATATAAATGTTAGAGTAATTTTTAATGGAAACTAATAATAAAACGTTTCTTAAAATAATTACATGTTTAAATATTTTCTACTTTCATAATTATCTTGACTTAAGGTGTAGCTTTAGTTAAAAATCTTCTCGTGATTATATCAACGGACACATAAATAGCTCATTAGAAGAGTGACTCAAATATAATTATTGAAACTTTTCAAGTTAGAAAAAGTGTCAGAATCTGAATTTAAAATATCCACATAAATAATATAATTTAATATTATTATAAGATACCTACAATAAGTTGTGTTAATATGCGTAACGTATTGAAATAGCATTATTATTATTTATTAGTTTATTAGTTTATTAATATTTTTAAGCGGCTCTAATATTTGTCCTGAACTAAAAGTTATAGACCTATAAGAATGTTTCTTATAATAATAATAAAAAAAATTAATAACATGTAAATACTATATAATTAAAGATAAATTTAAATAATTTAATAGAAAGTTAATTTTTTTTGACATCATAAATTCGTCAACGTATATAAAAATTAACGCATTATTATGAATTGTATCTAATCAATAGTTTTCAGTAGTCATTAAAATAAATTTAAATTATTATTGTATTATTTCTTATAAATAAAGTGTATACTGTATACTGCAGCATAGATGCATTATATATATTATATAGGTTCAATATAAAAAAGTCCGGATTAAGATAATTTTTGGTCCACGGCTAAATAATTTTAGGGGCCCATAATCAAAATCAAATTGGTGACCTACAAATAAAAATATTTCAGAAAATAAAAATTATATTTACAAATTTATTTCTTATTTTTTAAATTCAAAAATAAAAAATGTTATTTGTATAAATAATTGTACATGTTTTTTTTGATATACGAAATATACTATTATTATTATATCCAAATACTTCTAATTTAATAATAATAAAAAAAAAACGTACTATTTGCCAAGGGCCCACTATTGTTGTATATCCATTGTGAGCCAGGGCTATGCCACCCTCCTTGAATATAAACAAAATTTGCTTTTAAAATTCATTAAAAACTAATTAAATAACTGTTTTATGATAAATTAATAATTTCGTCTCCAAATATTTTATGATAAGAAATAAATTTAAAAAAAACGGGTAAGTGGGTATCGCTCTGCTGTATATTAGGGGGTGGGGTGGACCTCAGACTATGGTAGGTTAAATTTGAATGCAATGATATGTATCATTGTATACGAAAAACGATTCTGAACGAAGATAATTTGTCAGTTTAGGATATATTATATTTAAATATTGTAATATATTCTATATTGAAATAAATAGTATAGTTATTATATGTTACTATGGTTACTTTATAGTATCTGTTTATTAATAAAAAAAGTATTTGGCCAACATACGCATTATAAGCGTATGAAATTTAATTTAAATTTTGACATATTTCGTATAAATTCGAACTTTAAACACTTATAAAAAAAAATTGTAACTAACGATTTCGGATTTTTTATTATCACTTTAAGAAAAACTTATGAGAAACCTTGTATTAAATTTTCAAGATTTTCTGGCCACCCAAAAATTTTTTATCGGCATTTGAAGAAAAAAAAATTAGAAAAGTCGAAAATTTCAATTGTCTATAAGTAGCTTAAAAATGGTCAAAATATTTTGAAAATTTAACTGTAAAGAGATAACCATAATATAAACATTTGGTGAAAATTTCAAGTATTTACAATGATTGGTTTTTGAGTTACAGCAAAATCAAAAAATCGATTTTGTCGAAAAGTGGTTTTTCGTAAAATTGCCGTTTTTCTGTCATTTTTTTTTTGTTTTTCTCGATTTTTTTGAAAACTGTTTGAAAATGTTTACTTTTGACCCCCCAAAATACCAACTAGATGAATTTTCCTATTCAAAGAGGGGCTGAAGTCAAAAATCGGAGCATTATTACTGCTCCAAATGTTGTCGTCAGATACAAAAAAATAAAAACACACATCATTGTAAAAGCAATACATTCTTCACTCCGTTCAGAATCTAAAACTATCAAGATCAACAAGTAAATGATTGGGTACTTATTTAATTAGTTGAAATAATGAACAGGAATGAAGTGATCCATTGACGTAATTACAAGAGAAGTGATTTGCATAGTGTTATTGTATTCCACTATGAATTATTTTTAAATTAGCTTACTATGTTCTTTTTAACACTTCTAAAATAATGTACAAAAAAAAACCAAATTTCCTAAGTGGCTAAACTAACTGTACATAACTAAAATAATGTAGCTTCGCAATAAATATTATTTCACAAATATATTATATAATATTATTGTATTGTGTTTCAAAAATAAATCAATGAGTAGACGAATATTGTTATATCGTATATATAGGAGTGACGACACCCATCAGTACCGTCGTTTATAACTTATAATTATATCATTATACTTTGTGACTATTTTAATATGATGCAATTATTGGTTTCCACGTGTGTATAGTCATTTGTAAATGTATTTATATTATACATACTACAATGGTTATATTTAGAGGTATTTACCTATAACACACACAAACATTTTTTTTTTATTGAAAAAGGAAGGATGTAACAAATTTTTATTATAAAAATGTCGTCTCATCCTCGCATACATGACCAAATTATGTCACTGAAGCGACCAAGTGACTAAACCACAACAATAAACATTTAGTACACTACAAAATGTATATTTAGATGCATCTAAGTGTAATAAAGGAGTAAACATATCAATGTTTCAATTGATTGAAATATAAAAACATTATATTAAAATTATTTTTTTTCATTTAAAATAAACAATCTATACATAAGATTCGTAATAATCTTATATGTTAAATGTGGGAGTGACATGAAAGGGTTAATTAAGCAGTCACACATTAGCGACACTTATCTTTATTCATTTTTTTTTTTAATTATTATTTATTATAAAACGATACCACTTTTTGTTTAACCAGTTATGAGGATTCCCTTAGTAGTGTTGGGATGTGTACATATATACATATATATGTGTATATATATGGGGTTTGGGATAGTCGCTTCTGAAAGCACATATAAAAGAGTGGTGCTTCGTAATCGATGGTTGTCATATTAAAATCTTTAAGTATTGTTTGGTTGGAGATATATGGTGGGGCGATTTGTTAGTATTAGATTTTTTTGCTGTGCCTCAAAGTAATAGTCTACAAGTCCAAATAGACTTGAGGAGAGATTTATACTTTAGATTAATGCCAATATTTTTAGATCAAAGATAGCTGAGCATATACACACGAGTATTAAGTGTCAGTCTTTTGGTACGGATGTGGTTAATCCATGTCAGTCGTTTGTTTAGATTGATTACCGGGTACTTAACTGTATTTAACGTGGAAATCTGGTTGTTATTTAGAGAACAGTTAGGTAGATATTCTGTTTTAGTGTAAACGTTGTGTAGATTGACTAATTTTAATCGATTTTAATTCGCCATTTGGGTATACCACTAGGATATAACATTAAAATGATTTTGTAGGTTAGATGAAGCGTTTAATGAGTTTTTAGTAAGACATTTAATTTAAATGATCAATTCTAAGTTCTAATTGAAGTAAACGAAATGTTAAATAAAAATACATAATTTGCTTAACATAAGTCAAAAAACAAAATATAAAATAACATAAGGATTGAAATGAAATATTTGTTGAGCATAATATTATATCCAGAATAGAATTAATAGTATAGAATATATTTTTAAATGTAGGTAAATAAAATACGAAAGTCCTATACAATTCAATAAGTACCTACTGCAAAAGATTCATCAGTGAATATTGGTTGTGCTATGATAAATACTTAAAATTTAGTCTATAAATATTTTAAAAATTTCGAACACAATGTTTAACACGCAATCTTAGATTTTTTAATCAAAAACTTTTTTTTCATAACTATTATTAAATTATAAAATAAACATATAACTGTACAATATAAGTAACTATGATGAATGATGATGTATAATATTGCTAGAGGTTTGTATGTGTGAGTGACATACAGAAAAAATTATCCATTATTATTATTTAAATATTTAGTTTGTAAAAAATGAATAAATTAATTGCTTACCTTTAACATTATACATACCATAGGTATGTATAAAATGTAACGTCAAATGTTTTATAATAATTATAGGTATTATAGGTATTCAGTTAAATATGCACTTTAAAAAAATGATAGTTGTTATAAAAACAATTTTTTTGTTTAGCAATTTTCTTTCTTAGTACTTAGTAGTTAAAAAAAATTGATTTTGAAATTGAAATTTTCTAATTCAATTTTAACAAATTATCATAAGTCAGAATTTTAAAGTTACAGAAGTTTTTTAAATGTATACAAAACACATAAATAATATAATATTCTACAAAAAATGAAATAACAAATAGAGTAATTTATAATTGAATAATTGAACTATTTTTTTTAAAAGTATAAAAATTAAACTAAATAGTTAGTAAGAACTAAGGAGTACATATTGGCTATTTCATCAACCATAATTCATTAATATTATACCTACGTATATATACGTAATATATTTATACGTACAATTGTACAAAATTAATCTTTGTAGTATGTAATTTTAATATAGTGAAAATTTTATTGTGACATCTTCAGTTATTATTCATAGTATTTCATCATAATTTGTGGATTAAAAATTAAGCATCGTTATTTATTAAGTTTCGATTTACAAGTAGGTAATGATTTAATGATTATTGATTTTGAATCATAATAATAGGTACGTATTTGAAATAGTAACATATAACATAATTTGGAGAATTCTTTGTAATGATGACTGATAAAATTCTTATGCAATTTTAACTTTCGTTATGTATATTATAATATTATATTATTTAACACCGTTTGAGACTTATACAGCAATAAGTGGCATGTAGATAATCATCAAAAATCAATTCTGAAGTGTTTTAATGATATTATACTAGAAATGATAATAATAGTATAATATACATGCTCTCGTAATTATGGTTAAAAAGATATTTCAAATTTACAGCACGTTCGCTATTCAGTTTACTTTATGTGGCGTCGAGGCGAACGTCTCTGTTTTGAACCGCCCAATCGAAGTAAACTCGTTACAAGTGTTTATTTGTTTAATATATATATATTATAATTAATAAAATATAATATTTGAGCACCAATAAAGTCATTTTTCATTCATTGCTATTGAATATTTTACAGATTGCATCGGCATTGACAAACTCAGAATACGATACGCACGTGCATTATGGTTCTCTGCAGGTGCGTTCTAATGTTATATTTATTTATTTTATTTTTGTTTTATATTTATTGGCATATATGAATCAGCTATATAATATTATATTTAATTATTACAATGTTTATTGTATAACAAATCAGCCACAGATGTAATGTAACACGCGTGTCGAATGGTGATATAATACCTATATTATTATTATCTAATGGCATAATAATAATTAAAAAAAAAAAAAAAACTATTTACTTGCCTACCGAGTAAATTATTATTAGTTACTACATAACATATTAACTATATACTGTTCTATATAAGTACTACAGAGTACCGACACCGATACATGTGTATACACCTACATTATTATCATGTTTTAGTATTAAATATACAAATATAATATTATGATTCCTAATCATAATGATGTCTGGTTCTGCGATCAGTTCGGTTTTATTCATGTAATTATTGACTGAAGTTCGCGTTTATGCTCTATCGTAGTTTAATTTTGTATGTAAAATAAAATGAACAAAATTCGTTCGGATGGTGTTTTCGCACCGGGAACGAGTTCGTCGATAGAAATTTCCGAAAATACACCAATACTCGGGAGTACCAAAAAGAAACATAGGTCAGTTTTCGAATTATAAGTTTTGTATTACGAATATAAATATATAACATATGTATACTACATATTATTATAAAAATTTCAAACCAAAACAGCTTTTCAAATGTATTATTGTAACTATTTGATTTTAATGCGGAATTAGCAAATACATATCTATAATCATTGTTCGATCGGGTGTAATTTATTATAATTTTCAAAATACTCGATAATCATAAACATTCTTATTTATCGATTATTGTTCTTCAATTACTAAAATTATTTTATAGAAAACTACTATAATATTGTAATATTACTTATATCGGGTTATTTATTTAACGTAAAAAACAATTTAATTTGAAAACTATTAACTTTTTTAAAATTATTTTTTACATAGTTTAACATAATTTCAAGTCGTTACAAAACAACTTTTTCTAAATAACTATATTTTTTTGCTATTTTTATCGTGATTTTCTTAAAGACATTTTCATGGAAAATACATTTTTAATTTCCTTAGTTTAGAAAAGAATATTTTTCGAAGTACTTAAATATTTAAAAATTAAATTTTGGACGAGTTTTTAATGGGATCAGTATATTTATGAAATAATACTGGATTCGAGTGGTACAGGGGTACCCCTACAAAATATTGCCCTATTGCTTCACTTATCTAAACTTAAAATATTTATTATAACTCCTAAACTAATTTTCTGAAATTTTTGTCGATTGAAATACTCTGAATAATATTCTTCTTAAGAATATGAATTAAAAATTAATGTTATTAGAGTAAAAAAAATGATAATGATAAAAAATAGTAAAAATATAATTTTTTCCAAAAAAGCTGTTATATAATAGGTAACTTAAAATTACGTAAAACAAATATTTATAAAAATGTTAGTGTTTTATCAAATAACGAGTGTGTTACGTTACATTTATCAAATATTATTTTTGAAGAGTATACATGTACAGTGCCAAATTTCAGGGTCTCAGAGCTCCAAGGCAGTTTCTAAAAAAGCAAAGAAAGCCTTTCAAAAATATATTAATAAAAACCGCTTTTAATTTTCTTTTAAAAATGTATAAAATATAGTTCCGATACACATTATCACTTTATACATCCATATATATACATATAATAATAATATGTAATAGGTTTTACAACTAACAGTAATTTTATAATCAAATAATGTTTTTTTTAGTTTTTAGTTTAAACACGTCGCGTTAGCTGGATTTTTTAGTCAGGTGTTTATTATTTTACGGTAACGACGATTTGTTTTTTACCTAAAAAATAAACATTTATTTTATTTCTTTACAGTTTTTAAAAGTTAATTTTTAAAATGTCAATTTACGAAGAAGAGACTTGTTTTTCGGGTATGTCCTTTATATCAATTCTTTCATTATAATACATAATCATTACATTATAATTTATAAGCATAATATACTATTTGTTTACTTGAAAATTGATAAATTTGAAACTAAAAATAAAAAAAATTATTTTCTGGTTAAAATGTATCTATTTTTTTTCACTTATATATTAGATTCTGAACGGAGTGATGAATGTATTGATTTTACAATGATGTGTGTTTTTTTTTTTTTTTGTGTCTGACGACAACATTTGGAGCAGTAATAATGCTCCGATTTTTGACTTCAGCCACTCTTTGAATAGGAAAATTCATCTAGTTAGTACTTTGGGGGGTCAAAAGTAAACATTTTTAAATAGTTTTCAAAAAAATTGAGAAAAACAAAAAAAAAAAATGACAGAAAAACAGCAATTTTACGAAAAACCACTTTTCGACAAAATCGATTTTTTCATTTTGCTGTAACTCAAAAACGAATTATTGTAAATACTTGAAATTTTCACCAAATGTTTATATTATGGTTATCTCTTTACAGTTAAATTTTCAAAATATTTTGACCATTTTTAAGCTACTTATAGACAATTGAAATTTTCGACTTTTCTAATTTTTTTTTCTTCAAATGCCGATAAAAATTTTTTGGGTGGCCAGAAAATCTTGAAAATTTAATACAAGGTTTCTTATAAGTTTTTCTTAAAGTGATAAAAAAAAATCCGAAATCGTTAGTCACAATTTTTTTTATAAGTGCTTAAAGTTCGAATTTATACGAAATATGTCAAAATTTAAATTAAATTTCATACGCTTATAATGCGTATGTTCGCCAAATACTTTTTTTATTAATAAACAGATACTATAAAGTAACTATTTAATAGTAACATAAAGTAACTATACTATTTGTTTCAAAATAGAATATATGACAATATTTAAATATAATATATCCTAAACTGACAAATCATCTTCGTTCAGAATCGTTTTTCGTATACAATGATACCTATCATTGCATTCAAATTTAACCTACCATAGTCTGAGGTCCACCCCACCCCCTAATATACAGCAGAGCGATACCCACTTACCCGCTTTTTATGAATTTTAATTTATTATAACACGCTTAGTTTATGTATGGTAGTACAATGAAGTGGTTTTTAACACCAGATGTATTATTACTAATAATTTATTAGTATTGTATTTTTTTTATATATATACGATCATATTGGTAAATAGAGAGCTGCTGATAATATTATGATTATTTTTAATTAATTATTGCAATATTAGGAATAGGAAGGTACTTATAGTTCAACTGTTACACTTATAATTTTAATGGAAAGTTAAGCTTATCTTATAATATTTTGTTAATTTTAATTGTGACTAGTAACTACCAATAGTACCGTTGACATTGGGATTTTATCAATGAATTATTTAGTCCACTAGTCGATACGACAGTATACATTTCATTCAAATTCAAATCTAAAGAATCTATGCAGACTTTTAGTGAATATATTATGTATACATAACACTCATTCGTCGTTTATTAAAAATAGAGTTTTATAATCCTCTTGATATTTGACTGGATGTAGGTGAAATTTATAAAATTTAGGTGTATTTAATCAAAATTCTAGTTGATAAATTAATTCGTCTTAGCGATCGTGGTACATAATTTATAATAATTAAGTAGGTTGGGCATTGTGGTAGATAATATTATACCATAATCTATATAATACTATTTAGGTACTTATTTGATTTTATTGTAACCTTTGTATAGTGTAAATATTGTATATTTTTAAATTACTTTTAATTTATAATCTACTATTAGTAACTCATGATCTCTATATATTGTTGTCTAAACGTATAATTCCATGACATAGGATTCTTAGGAACTAACATAATCTCCTTATATTATGCAATATTCTATACCATTTGAGATATATTTTATTTAATACTTTAAATATTGTATTCAATTATATTGACCCAGTATCTCAAAAATTTTCATGGAATTGATTATTTGCAATAATTTTAGTACCATACTTGTTACTTATATATCACACTTGGCACCACCCACCTGTTTCGTTTATGACATTTGTCCTGACAGTTTCTTATAAAAGTGATCCAAGTGCTATCGCCTATTGAGTGCAGCTTGCTTATTGAATCACTTAAATATTTTATTTACAACACAAACACGGTCAATTGTTAACGTATAGGAACAATATTATTTTTTCAGATTACAATCAAAAAGTTGCATTGTTCTAGTAGGACTTGTGATATTGATCGCTGTGGTTTCATTCCTGTTCGTATACACGCAAAATGCACCCGATGGCGAAATTCCAGACCCGGAATTTGCGTTGCCACCGTCAAGTATGCCGATGGGATCTTACAGCAACGTCGGCGTTGTGTCTAACGGTGGACCATGCGCACAGATTGGAGTGTAATTATTACATACATTTAATACAGCAAAAATATTATTAAAAATAAATATTTGATGACATTACCTAGCTAAATATCGTATCTACTTGATCAAAATGTCGTTAATTGACAATTATACCCGATGGATTATTTCACAATAATAAACTTTATTTTAATGTTAAAACTTTAAATATTGTATGAAAATAATTAAAACAATACGATATAGTTTATTATAGTTATTATGTATATTGTTCATATATTATACTGTATTTTATATTTTATAGCTAGCTTTGAATTAGAGCTAATTTATTATAAAATTCTCAATAATAATAATTTTAATATTTAAATGCCAGTTTAAGACGTTAAAATAAATTAGTAGTTTAATAAATTATTTCCTTAACATGTATAATATACATAATTATTTACTCTTATTATTTACCTAATTAACTTATCGTTATCAATTACATAATAATATATATTTCAACCAATATTAAGTAGGTACTTGTTATATAATACTATAAAATGTATAAGAAAAATTAAGATTTAAAAATAATTGACTTCATTTTAAAATGTAACTTACTAAGCAAACTTTAACATAGTTAATAATTGTCATCCAGAAATAGTTAATATAGTTTCTATTAAATATTCATGTTGATTTAATCGTTCATAAATAAATATATAAGCATAGCTATTGAAGACTTAAAACATATAAAATAAAAGAAAAAAATAAACAAAAACTACCATAGAATATCGATAATTATATTGTTTTTACGGTATACTTAAATAGTTAAATATTATTTAAGCTATGAAAACAATAATTATCTTATATTTATCTTTAATCGATGAATTTCCATTACTCAGATTATTTATTATAAAGAACACTCTATATTATTTTGATTTAGTGTATAGGTTTGAGTAGGAGTAAATACTTAAAAATAAAATGTATGGTTGTCTGGTTAATATTTTTGACATTAATATTAATAATTATAATATCTTGATTGTTTTTCAAAAGGGATATAATGGCCAGAGGAGGAAATGCCGTGGATGCTGCTATAGCAACAATGTTATGTGACGGTGTTCTATGCCCTGAATACATGGGTATCGGTGGAGGATTTTTAATGAGCATCTACAACGCAACAACCAAAAAAGTAATGACAATCAACGCACGAGAAACTGCACCGGCTGCATCAACTGCTGAAATGTTTGCAAAAGATCCAATCAAATCAACGTTTGGTGTGTATACTAAATAGACATTTTTTAAAAAATTTTTAGGTTATAGATTTATTGTCGTTTAAATGAAATTGTGTATTACAATTATTATACATCTATATTTGGTTGGCCAAAAAAAAAAACATGGATTTTAAATGATTTAACGCTTATATCTATACTATGTTTATCCGTAAAAACCTAGAATTCTGGATTTTTACAAATTCATCTTATCATCTTGGTCAGTGCTAAGGTAATATTTAGATTAATTTTGTCAAACATCGAATGGTTCATGTAGTTTTGGATTTTTTAAACAAGAAATGGTGTACATACTTTTAGAATAAACAATTTACTATGACAATTGACAAATCTATAAACCCGAAATATAAAAAAATATCCAAACAATAAAATCGAACACGATGAAATTGAAATAAGTATAATATAATACTACTTATTTTACATACCTATCTAAATGTATCCATATATATATATATATATATATATATATATATATTGTATATAGGTATAGGATTTCGTAGTTTAATTTTATCCTTAAATTTACTATTTCTTATTTGTAAAAACCAGAATTATAATATACATTCAGTGTTGATTAAATTGATTTATACTGATATTATATTAGAATTTAACAAGATCATGGATTCTGACATTTACCGGCAGTGAATGGTCAAACCTTTCCAGGTATAAGTTCCTATGTTTACTTAGCATTCTTAATTTTATCTTAACACGCACAGTTTATTAACGTATGTTTTTCATTTAAATGGTTGTGGTGCATATACGAGTACATAATATATACATAAATACGTACTATTTATATTACAATAATTAAATACTAGAGTTGCTTATCTGAGTTATAAACATTTAATTAATTATTTATCGTTTTATAACTTAAAATGTTATTACTTATTACTATCTGACACGTTTATAACAACTTTTATGAAATACTATTAATTTGGTCCAACAATTTTTAATTTATTCTTACTTAAAATATCCATCAGGTGGCTTGTCGATCGCTGTTCCAGGGGAACTCAAAGGCTATTCGACGATTTATGACTTGTACGGTAGCGGCAAAATTTCATGGGAATCTTTATTTGAGCCAACTATTAAGTTATGCGAAAATGGCATAAAGATCAGTAATCGTCTAGAGATAAACATGAAAAATCACGAAGATTTAATAAAGAATGATCCATTTCTCAGGTATGATGACAAAATCTGTTATTTTGTTATATCTAAAATATTTTTATATAGCATGTAGAATCCGCTTAGGGAAATATTGGGCGATGAACTATTGTCTCCATGATCCGACAACCGCAATTCACCGAAACTATTAAAGTACATCTATATAACTTTATTTACAAAAAAAACACTTATATAGTTTATAGTTTGTTTAAAAATAATAATTATTAGTATTATTATTATATCATAAATTAATTGATTAATTCATATCTTGTAGTTAGGTAGTAGAAAATTGTCCATTCTTCTTTGTCGTGACTTATTAATAGAGTTTGATTATTGACAAAATCTACATAAATGTCTAGCGATGTTGTTAGGGTATTTTTGTTTCTATTTTGCATTAAATAGGTATAGTCTTCGTTGGTCAATGGAGTACGTGGTAGGAAAAAACAAAAAATGATTAACAAAAATAAAATACATAGTATGAAATCTTTACATACATGATATACAAAATATAATAGAACCATAAAGATTAGATAATTATAGTTTCGATAAGAAGGTACATATAAGTTAGAATATTTAGTCAACACTTTTATGTTTGTCCCTTATATAAAGTTATAACATAATATGGACGATGGTTTGTCCCCAATAAACAAAATTAAATTGTTTAAAACGAATTCATTCGTTGGTGACTATGTAAATTTGTTCATATTAAGCGGTCATTCCATTTATGCGGTGTATCAATTAAGCGGATTTTACTATATTGTGTTTAACTTAAGAAAATATAGTTTTTATAATATTTTGAGAATTTTTTTTAGACAAGCATTTTTTGATGAACAAACCGGACATGTAAAAAAAGCTGGAGAAGAGTACAAGTTACCAAAGTTAGCAGAGACGATGAAAATCATAGCAGTTAACGGTGCTGAAGCCATATACAACGGATCGTTAACACATCAGTTAGTGGAAGATATAAAAAAAGTCAACGGTATTATAACTGAAGAAGACTTGGCCAATTATGAGTTAGTAACAATATGTATAATTTAACTAATATTTTCATAAAGTATTTATTTTTTAAGTTTGATATTGTCTAAAAATAACTAAGCTATAAATACATTGATACGTCAACCAATTATTATAAATTGATAATAAATAATTTACATTAAATTGATGATAAAAATTAATAGCTTAATGAATTGGAGATTTTTAAATTTTAATTGTGTACAAATTACAATAAATTTCAATAATAGTAAACATTACGTTTCAGGGTAGAAGTTAAAGAATCTTTTCCTGTACATTTAAAAAGTGGACATACAATACATTTGGGGCCTCCGCCTAGTTCAGGTGTAATATTAGCCTACATCCTTCGAATATTGGACGGAATATTACCAGCACCAAATCCTGGATTAGATGCACATCGATTGGTAGAGGCTTTCAAATTTGGATACGGCGAAAGAACGCATTTAGGTGATCATAATTTCGTAAATGTGTCCAGAGTATGTTTTCTGTTACAAATACTAGTATTCATACATTAATTTTCGGACAAATTCTATTGTTTATAGATTTACGATAAAATAACATCAGATACTTATATAGCTAGTATTCAAAATAAAATATCTGATAAATTCACTTCGTTGGACCCAAAGTACTATGGTGCTGATTTTGACATGCCAGAGAATCATGGTACTGCTAACATTGTCGTAACCGATTCGTTGGGAAACACTGTTGTGGGAACCAGCACATTAAATATATAGTAAGCAGAACATAATAATATTATATATATTATATCTCAAAACGTCCCATATCAGTGAACAATAAAATATTGATAAAAACACAACACTTAACAATTTGAATTTGAATTTTATTTCAGCTTTGGTAGTGGTTTTGTGTCTCCAAGCACTGGTATTAATTTAAACAATGAAATGGATGATTTTTCTTCTCCCGGATTCATTAACTTTTATGGTATTCCATCCTCACCTGCCAATTTTATTGAACCAGGCAAACGACCAATGTCATCAATGTGCCCGACTATAATCACCGACAAAAAAGGAGACTTTGTTCTCGGGGCAGGAGCAGCAGGTGGATCGAAGATCACGCTTGCAACTTCCTACGTATGATTTATTTAAATTAACTATGATTAATTATTGTATTATATTATAATTATTTATAACCATACATTATGGTGGTTTGACATTGTTGACTTTATTTAACAACCTAAAATTTTATGAAAATTCATTTGATTAAAAATTAATGATTTTAATATCTAAAAGTCTTTAAAAAGTAGTATTCCACGGTTTTTAAGAATTATAAATATATTTGTCTTATTGGATAACTGAGAATGTAATGACTAGTCAACAATTCATAATTAAGATTAATTTGATAATCTAGTTAACTATAATATAATTTAGATAATTAATAAACTATATTTTTACATAATTTTATATTTTCTTGCATAGAGGTGCAATGACATTTAAATATACATTTTTATTTATTTTCAGGTGATAGCCCTTAAGCTATGGTACAGTATGACATTAAAAGAAGTGATAGACAAACCTAGAATTTACCATCAGCTAGTTCCTATGACTGTTGAATATGAATACGGAACGACAAAGGTTAGTATAGAAATATAATTAGAGATAATGTTTGTTATTTATTAAAACGTTTTTTCATTATTTAACCAACTATGTTTCGATTTTTAGGCCGTTGTACAAACACTAAAGGATATTGGACATCCAGTAAGAAGGTTGAAAAATACCATAGGTTCAGCAGCAACAGCTATTGCCAAATCCCCATCAGGAATGATCGAAACTATGCCAGATTTCAGACGACCAGGAAATTCGTCCGGATACTAACACGATATATTTTGATAATAGATTATGTTCTATAAATTGTTGTTGTAAAATGTACTTTGTAAGTTCCTAAAAATATTATAGCCACGACTTTCAATTGATACTACACCACAAATTATGTGCAGTCAAAGTTATTATGTATTGACGTATTGTTGATGTAATACTACTATTATACCTGTTATAACTTTATCTATAATTGTTCGCAAATGTTAATTTTTCATATAAAATGTATATTGTATAATGTAATATATAGGTATAAATATTATTGTAAGGTAATTATTTTTATGAAAATATGAGGTCTATATATTTAAATAATTAAAAAATTTTTTTTTTAGTAATGAGGTGCTATTATATTAAGAGCGCAGCAACGCCAAATGTTGTTAATTATGAATTCATATTTTACTATATACGATAACTATATATAAAATAGTTTAATAATTAAGTTAGATTCTTTTCAATTGTGACCAAAAACCCTGTAAAAATCGAGCACTATGTTAATATTTTGTTTGTACATTATTAAAACGTATGTTAAATCATCAATATTTTTTATTCTTTCTAGTTGTTTCTAAAATAGTATTTGTAAAAAGCTATAGTTCTAAACAATATAATATTATTGGAACTTAAGTTACCAAAACAATTTTAAAATTACAAATAATTTTGCGTTTTCTAGTCGATGTTCTAAAAAATGTAGCTATCTATAATATTATTCTAATCTCAGGCCACCCGTACGATTTTCAGTTTTTTGCACTTATATAATAACAGGTTCACAAAATACGGAAGTATATAGTTTGTGATGATATTTTACAGCTTTCATAATATTATTAGCTTATGATTATTAATATGTACACAATATTAAACAAAGCTAAATATTCGGACAACATAATATATCGGCATAACATAATATAATTTATTAGGTATCTTATAAGTTTTAACGTATAAAATGAAAAATATATTTGTATCATTATCATATATGATGAATGCATAAAAACATTGGACATATAAACATGTTTTATATTGTTATGGGTAATATATTATATTACTTAATTTTAATAATTTATGTTAAGTCATATAATTTTGATATAATTTTGTATATGTACTAATGTTTGTGTACTTAATAATTAGTTTTCTTGTAAGCCATTACTCATTATACCTTTATAGTATCACTTAACGACTTAACACAATATACACACACACGCACACTCCGAGCAACATGTTATTATATAAAATTATATAATTTATATACGGGAAACATATTAATTTTGACGTTGATTTAAAATATAATATACAGTGGCGTATAACTATATACAATCGGTAATTTGAATGTTGGTATTGCTTGTACTGTGCTGATTATCAGTTATACTGATCGTGCGAAGGTGCACAGTGCATTGTCCATTTGTGCAGAGCTTTGAATAACATTATTCGAGTTGTTCAGTGTTATATTTTTATTTATATCCATGGAATAAAAATAAGTATTTATCATGGACTTTGATGTACTTAGTTTACATAAATTTTAGTCTGCTGTTCTTATAGAATATATAAATATACTTTTTTTTCTATTGATAAGAATAATAATAATTCAAGTTATACAAATTAATTATTATTTAGCGCAATATTACTTGGGTTTAGTTAATTATTTTAAATAAAATTGATCTTGAATCATTAATAAAAAAAACAAGATCTATTAATATTGGTAAGCAAATGATAAATATAATATTTTATGTATATATGTATATGTATATATATATATACATATATATATACATATACATATATTATATATTATTATTATTATTATTATATATTATATATTATTTCAAATAATGATGTCTATCAGCTTATTATAGTAGAAATTGTATTATTTGTATTTATACTATTTTAACTCGTCCATTCTTTATTGTGTAGTGAAAGAGTTTGCTGAAGTGTCAACTGTCCACCCTAAATCCTCTGTAAATACTCCATATATCTTATATGGAGATATGATTCCACGTTTCAAATTCGTCATTTATTATTCTTACTGATTCAAAATTGTTTACATATTTTTTAATTAAGTTAATTTTAATTAAATTCATTTTTTTGCATTAAATTTTAATTTAATAAAGTTATTAAAAAAAATTTAATTTATTAATTTATAGCCCGACTTACGAGTTAAAAAAATCGTCAACTTACCTAGCCTTGGAAATATGTGTAATGAGTTTGATTTTGTTTATTTATAATTTATTTTTATTAAAGCGGGATAGTGGGATTATTTTATTTAAGTATCATTCAAATAGTTAACTTAGCATATAGTAAAAATAAAATAATATTTTAATAGGTTTAGAACACGTGGAGAATTAATAAGTTGATGAACTTTGAAAACTCGTTTGAAAATCCTTGAGGTTAGCAAAAAAAATTATTTTATTAATGAGATAAAAATATTAAATTATCTGAATATATTAAGTAACCATCTAATACCTGAATAAGTAAGTACTTTTAAAATTTATCTTACATCATCGTTTAGTAATTCGAGGTAATTTTTTGAGAATTATTATGGTATTATAATATATCCTTAAATGTGCGAGACCGTTTTCGATCAAAAACGTACCCTTCCTTTTCGGCCGATTCACTTTTCGACCAAATTTAAAAAAGACCGATTCCCCTTTCGGCCAAAACAAAAATTATAAACATAATAATACTTATACATAATTTTTGTAAAATTATAGCAATTATATAATTATATAATTTTGAAAATGATTAAAAATATAAGTTGCCTAAAATTATTTAAAATATAAGCATATCTATATATTGACATTATTTTTATGTTAATATGTTACAATATGTATAATATTATATAAAAACATAAAATAATAATGCCATTATTTTATAGCAATTGTACACTTATTATTAAATTTTTTTCAAATAATTAATGACCAATATTATATATTTTGATTTTAATCATTTTTGATATGTATAACATAAAACGTAATACATTAAACTTTTTGTATCGTGTAATTTTCAAAATTACCTATTTTATATTACTATTATACTTAATTATTATTGAAAAAAATTGTATATTATTATTTTATGGTTTTATATAATATTATACATATTGTAACATATTAACATAAATTAAATTTTAATATATTATAGATAAGCTTATATTTTAAATAATTTTCTATATTTTATTTTACAACATTTTTGGCAACATATTTTTAATCATTTTCAAAATTATATAATTATATAATTGCTATAATTTTACAAAAATTATGTATAAATATTATTTTTTTTATAATTTTTGTTTTGGCCGAAAGGGGAATCGGTCTATTTTAAATTTGGTCGAAAAGTAAATCGGCCGAAAAGGGAAGGGTACGTTTTTGGTCGAAAAGTGAATTGGCTGAAAAGTGAAGGGTACGTTTTTGGTTGAAAACGGCCATGCCTCCTTAAATATTACTACTATATTTTCTTAATACGTCTCCATTTTCTTTTATCAGTTTTTTCGACAAGATACATAATTTTTCTATTATAGTTTTAGAAT
The DNA here is from genome assembly GCA_020882235.1 of Schizaphis graminum. Lineage (NCBI taxonomy): Eukaryota > Metazoa > Arthropoda > Insecta > Hemiptera > Aphididae > Schizaphis > Schizaphis graminum. The sequence goes on from CM037032.1 coordinate 57,136,939, forward strand.
TTTAAAGGTTTAATCTCGTTTGTCCATAAAAATCATCAAGTGCACTTTCATTAGACTCATCCTAGAATATGGCTGCAGTATCCTTGATTCCACACGCTCTTCTGCTATGTCAAAAAGAGTCCAAATGACATTGATGTTCGTCTCCTATTTACCACTTTTAGACTAATTTGGTCATTCTAATCCCAGGATCAATTTATTTTTTCTCTCAAATATCCTTTCATGCAAACTTGATTCCTTGTAGTCATTTCTGTAGTTAGTTCTAAAATTCCGTAATGCCATACACTTTAGATTTAGTAAATATTGAATTAATACAATTTGTAGAGATTATTAAAATATATTCATAAATAGTAAAGAGTCGATATAAAACCACGTAGATATTTAATTATTGAATCATAATTCGTAAGTATACTACATTTGATGTTTAAAAGCTAGTTTAATTAAATTCTATAGGCATTTATAATACATACATTTTACTATGTAAAAATAAACAAAAACAAAATATTTTTATAATCATATAATTAAAAAACTTTAAAATTGGAAATTGGATTTGGTTTTAATATTTAATAAGCCAATATACTTTTAATTTTAACCTGCAAGTATAATATATTTGTTTTGGTAATTTAATTATAATTTATAACCATTATTATTATTATTATTATTATAATTACATAAAAAATGCAATTAAACATTCTAACATGTTTAAGAAACTAAATATTAAAATATGTATGCAAATATAAACTAAGAATTTATATTATATGAATTTTCTAGACATATTTTTTATGGTAATTTTATTATAATATAATATAATAATATTTTATTATGTTTATGTAGTTTTTTGTGACCAATCATCTAGGTTAGGTTTTCAACTGGTTTATTTCATAAAAAAAATATTCGTTGTACCGTTTAATATTCATTCTAGCAATGTTATTGTAAAACTTAAGTGTTTTAATATATATATATATTATAAATAGGTATTTTATACAAGTATTTTGTTCTCACCAATCGTCTTTGGTTAAGATTTTAAATTTGTCTTTTCTTAAAATATATTTACTTTGCGTTTAGTAATCATTTCGAAAAGATCAATGTTAATCTTGTTTAAATCATTCGATTAGACTAAACTAATTTTTTTATTTTTAGAGCTGTTTTTAGATTATAATATATTTTGTTTACTAATTTGCTCAGACGAACAATAAGTAGTTTAGTTAGGTACTGTGTTTGTTCGTTACCAAATTTATGACTGACGACTATACAATAAACAACTAAATTGTATAATGCGTGTGATTTAGTAAGTTAATTTTATTATTGTTATATTTAAAAAAATATATATAAGTAATTGATAATTTTTTTATGATGTACTAAGTTAGGGCTCTAAATTTGAAATATTTCACTTGAAACTTTTAAACACGATTCGAAATAATATATTAATTACACACAGAAAATATTGATATATTATTTATAATATAACCAAGGTTTATGAATTACTATATTATGTCAATGGTTATAAATTGAATTTGTTAATTGCTTAAAATATGGCATATTGGCATATTGGTATTAATTATTGTATTATATGATCGATTATCATCTAAGGCTCAAAATTTCATGCATTTAAAAAAGTACAAATATGTGCTTATATTTCTATACAACATTTTTATTTGTACAAATATTTTATCAAGCTATAAATAATATATTAAAAAGAAAAGTAATTGTTAACTCTAATTTTCAAATTTTAATCAAAATAAAATAAATAAAAAACTTTAAAAATATTCTTTGAATAAAATAAATCTATTTTTAGAATGTTTCTATGGACGTATTAGACGAGACTGACAATATAATTTATTATTTATAGGGCTACGGGTACTCTATTAATGTCATCAACATTAATCATTGCGTTATTTTCCTATAAAAGTATTTATTAAATAACCGTAGGTCCGTAGCGATTTCTATTATAATATAATAAAAATATTTTAGATATAGCTAGACATTTTAGCTATTAATATAGGTATATTTAATACGAGCAAAACATAATTTTTAATGTCAAAAAAAAATTTTGAAAAATATAAAACAATAATATCTAGTAAGAAATCTCAATATGTGAACGTATTAATTTTTTTTATATATGAATTTTAAAACTTTTTCATTATAAATTATTAAATAGGTATGCTTTAAAATCTAAAAATCACTAAATATTCAAAAATATACACTATATATTTTTGATTTATTTTTATTGTTAACTCACTAAGCAATAAATTTAATAGTGCAACAACTTTCGAACCCTAGCCTTTATCATTTAGATTAGGTTGGATCCTTATTAGCTATTATTATTATAATTATTATACATATTTTCTTTGTTTCATACAATAAATAAACTTTTAAAAATGGTCATTTGCAAGTTGACGTGATTATAAACTTTTAGATATCATACATTTTATTTTTATTTTTGATTGAAATGAAATATTTTATGAAAATTTAAAACCCTATACTTAGTTTTATTGTAATTCAAATATATTTTATTTATACGTTAAATGTTAATCGACCGTTTGTTTTGATACTAATTATTTATTATTGTAATTGGATATTTGTTATCTATGTAAAATTAAATGGATATAAATCGTTTTTTTAAATAATAATTATGATACAATGACTTAATTTTCATTTATCGGTGTGTTAAATTAGTTTTAGTACTTTCGCAGTATAAATTCCATTCCAAAAAAGGTTCTATTATTACAGCATATGATTCTTAAATTTTTTAGCAATTTTTAATCACCAATAATATAATAGTTTTCAATTTTAATATTATATTATGATGATGAATCTTTAATTTTTGCTTTGCTTTACTTAAACTAAAATAGTAGCACTGTCGTACTTTAATATTACAGATATTATAACGAACTTTTTTATTCTAAAAAATGTACTAATTCGTCTTTATAATATTAGCGTGGGATATTTAAATAGATTTAAAACAATTATTGTTCACAATTGCACATGAATAATTAATTATACAATTTATTTTTAATAGTACGTGCATACTATGTTACAGCCACTTGACGGTGTAATTGAAAAATATAATATATATTGAAAAATTAGGGAGGTCATATCATTTTTAACACTTTAAGTAACCTAATCAGTTTATGTCGATATTGTTTATTTCTGATTACAATCAAAACATAGTCGCCTTATCACTCTGATCTGCGCCGTGTTATTTCCGGTAATCATGTTCTCGGAGCATAACTCTGACAACAAAATCTCTGACCAACAATTCGCGTTTTCACTTTCAAGCATGTCGAGTGTGGGCTTGTACAGCAAAGTCGGAAACGAATCCAACGTCGAACCACCCACGGAGATAGAAATGTAATAACCATCATATTTTTTAATAGCGATTTACATAATTGTTTTATAACAACGACTAACTCCAGATCGATATTGATTGTTTTTCTTTAGATTTCCGGCAAAACGTTGCCTGTTCCTTGTAATACTGATAATACTGATTGCCATATTTTCGTTTCGGGTCTTTTACCCAGAATCACATGCCGTTGGACGTAAAATTAATGATCTGGAATTTCAGGTGCCACCGTCAAGTATGCCGATGGGCTTGTACAATAAAGTCGGGGTCGTCTCTAATGGTGGGCCGTGCTCACAAATCGGAGTGTAATTATTATAGAATTAGTTAATTACAATAATAATAACTGTAATGATAATGATATTACCGAAATTCGGATTTTTAAATATATATTTAATATTTGATGTTCAGTTATAGGTACTTTTACTCATATTAATTTTTAAAAATATTATAATTTATAATATTATATGCATTTGATTTAAACGATTCCTAATTTTTTTTTTTTGAAAAAGGGATGTTATGTCAAAGGGTGGAAATGCGGTAGATGCTGCTATAGCTACAATGATATGTGATGGTGTTTTATGTCCAGAATATTTGGGTATTGGTGGAGGTTTTTTAATGAGCATCTACAATGCAATGACCAAAAAAGTAATCACGATTAACGCACGCGAAACAGCTCCAGCCGCAGCAAGTACTTTGATGTTTGTTAAAAACCCCAAGAAATCTATATACGGTACGTACTAAAACCTAAAGAACGGGCAATTTGACATAATTGTTAACTTTTTAGTCGAGTTAATAAATACAATTAAAGTTAAATTTATGTTTATAAAAAAAATAATTTAACTTGGGTTGATTGAAATTAAAATTCAACGAGTTTCAATCAGAAATAAAAATAGTGAACTAGCAAAATGTTTATGTTATGTTATTTACGAGATCATTAATTTTTATAAAACCCGGTTCAAAGTTAGTTGGACGAAATATCTCAAGAAACAAATTTTAAAAGTATTTACATTTATTTGGCTATCATTACGTAATGTTAATTTGAAGCTAAACTTTAGTTACGAAAAAGTAACTTGTTGAATTGAAAAACAATAACAAAATAAATATTTTACTATGTATAACTCAATATTTAATTTACTTTTAAATATATATTTAATATCGCAGAACAATGCGTTTAATAAACATCATTGATAAATGCTTATGCATTAAATTAAGCGATAGTATCAAACAAAAATATTTCAAATTAACAAAAAATATTGTACAGGAGGATTGGCAATTGCGGTTCCAGGTGCGCTAAAAGGATACTCTGTTATGTATAAATCATATGGTGGTGGTGTTCCGTGGGAATCGTTATTCGAACCAGCTATACAACTATGCGAAAACGGTATAGATATAAGTGAACGCCTAGAGACAAACATGAAGAATAACAGTAACATAATAAAAAATGACCCAATGCTAAGGTAAAATTAAAATATTAATATATATGTGTTTTTTGTTTTTTATGTAAATGTATTAATATGCAAATCGTGTATATATATATTTATAATATTAATACAAGTTCATACTTTTTATTAGAAAATATTGGTTTTGGATTATTTTAAACTATTAGAGAATTTGTATATTATGTAACTTACTATACGTTATATAGTATATAATACATTAATATTATAGTATATTACATACTTATATAATAGTGTTGGTACTTTATAGTTTAATAATTTTTTTAATGAAGTTCAATTTTATTTGCAGAGAATCTTTTTACGATGAAGAATATAGTCGATTGAAGAAAGCTGGCCAAATTTACAAGTTACCTAAATTAGCAGAAACACTAAGAATCATAGCGAAAGAAGGCGCAGACGCCATTTACAATGGATCGTTAACGTCCAAAGTATTAGAAGATTTAAAAAAAGTAAAAAGTATAATTACCAAAGAAGATTTATCCAATTATGAGTGAGTAACTTATTTAGTGTATGGGTTCTGAGATTTTAATTAATTATATTTAGGAGATAAATTTAATTTTTTAAATGTTCTAGACAAAACAATTTAGTTTTAAATTTCGAATTAGTATATAATTATTAAGACTCGATTATAGCAATAAATTCATGTTATCAGTGTTGAAATCGAAGAATCTTTTCCCGTTAACTTAAAAAGTGGACATAAAATACATACGGGACCACCTCCTAGTTCGGGTATAATATTAGCTTACATACTTCGTGTGTTGGACGGATTGTTGCCAGCACCCAATGCAGGTTTGGACGCTCATCGATTGGTGGAGGCTTTCAAATTTGGTTACGCCGAGAGAACCCACTTAGGAGATCACAAATTTGTTGACGTGTCTCAGGTATACGCCGTGTACGATAGATAAGTAAATAATACATATTATTTGACTAAAATCATAAACATTTTTTTAGATTTACGATAAAGTAAACTCGAATAGTTACATCAAAAGTATAAGAAATAAGATTCTTGATAATTTTACTTCATCAGATCCAAAATACTACGGAGCCGTCTATCATATGCCAGAAAATCACGGGACTGCTAACATAGTCGTAACGGATTCAATGGGAAATACTGTCGTGTGCACTAGCACATTAAATACTTAGTGAGAATTAATATAATTTATGTTAAAATGTTTTATTGAATTATCTAAACTTTTAAGTTTAGTAATGTATTAAGTTTGTGAATCGTTTAGTTTTGGATGCGGATTCATGTCTCCTAGCACTGGTATAATTTTTAACAACCAAATGGATGATTTTTCTTCTCCAGAAGTCGTAAACAACTATGGAATTCCGTCTTCACCTTCCAATTTTATAGAACCAGGCAAACGTCCAATGTCTTCAATGTGTCCAACTATAATCACCGACAAAAATGGTGATTTTGTTCTTGCAATAGGAGGAGCAGGAGGATCAAAAATCACTATTACTATTGCCTATGTATGATTTGTTTTACTGCTATTATAACATTAACATTTGTTGCGGGTTCAAGAGAATTTAAGATATTTTTATTTGAATACCTATTTTTGTTAATAATTTAACATATTAGTTTTCTATAAACATCAAATTTAAAACCTCATTTCATAAATACTCAGCAGTAATCTTAATAAGTATAATCAATAAGTGTTAATTATTTTAGTTTTCAATATCAGCAAACTCAATTTTTTGTTCATAGTTTGATTTGGAATAATTTTTCTAATTGACAGACAGTGACGCAAATCAATTATTTTACGGCGAGATTAACTTAAAAATTTACTAGATGGCTCATCCACCATAATCAACCAGCAATTGAAAATCTTATTTTTTCATCAAATAAATAATAAATCAAGCTGGTCCAAAACAAAATTATTTCAAAAAGTACACATTATTAGTAATTCACAAAAAATTATTTTAATTATTTTGGAGGGTAAGGGCTCACCTGCCTCCGAAGGTTTTCACCACTGCTGTTTGCTGAAAATAATTATAATTATATACAATACGTGTTTTTAAAATTGATTATATGTACCTATTTTTAATTGCTTTTATATTTCCAATGTATACTAATTAAAATATTTTTATACCTAGGTTTCTAGGTTAGAAACATTACACATATTATATAGTTAAATTAGCCATAAACAAATCGTATATCTAAGTACGTTATTTTATATTTTTTTATAAGTACAAACATTATTTAAATACTATTTATTTATTTTTCAGGTTTTAGCCCTTATACTATGGTACAATATGACATTGAAAGAAGCTATAGACAAACCTAGAATTTACCACCAACTTGTTCCCATGAAAGTTCAATATGAATACGGAACGACAGAGGTTATATTATTATTATAGATATGTATAACAAAATATTTTGACATAATCTAACTATCTGTATATTTATTTTAGGACGTCATTAAAAAACTTAAAGATATTGGTCATCCAATGGTGAGATTAAATAATGTGGTTTCGGCGGCAACAGCTATTGGTAAATCCACTTCAGGAATGATTGTAGCTATGCCAGATTTCCGACGACCAGGAAATTCATGTGGATATTAATGCGAAAAAGTCTTGATTAATATTAATTTTCATATATATATATTTTTTCAGTAATATTATTGTATATTTTGTAAATTACTTTGACATTTTAACAGCTATTATAGATCAATAGCTATTTATTTTATCATTATTGATTTTGTTTGTATAATTCAAATCAAATATTATTATATTATAGGATATTAAATACCTATAGCTAGTATGGCCCATATTATGATAACATTATACCATTGCTCACAGATCCTGATAATTTTTTTTTTTTTAAATATTTTTATAAAATGTATAGATACTCTTAGTTGTCGTTTAAACTAAATAAAATGAAATAATTTATAAACGTTGAAGTTATAAAAATCAACTTTTGCATAAATAAGATTATGTGTATCGTAAAGAGGATGTGATATTATATTCTGAATTGTTAATGTAGTCCAACTCGTATAGTGGTGTGCGTAACTACGTGTATGTTTATTTGTATTTAAAACAATTATATTTTCATATTTTATCGTTTTAATTATGATATTATATATATATTATAATTATTATAAATATTCAATTTGATTTTATATTAGACCATATAGAGAAGTACTCAATTAATTAACATTAAATGTTATATGTACGGCGTGCCGAAATTGCATTTTAATATATTGTTCAAACTCATTATAATTCATAGATATTCTTATTTAATTTTTTTTCTGAATGGGTTTGGGTAGTATCAATATTTAAAACTTTTCATTATTAAAATTATCACGTACCAGCTGGCATACAATTTTTCATAAACAATTTGCTTAAGTATAAGAATAAGGCACATTAATTACTACTGAATAAGAATTAGTTCTAATACATAGATCTATAGAATTGACCGATTGCTTTCTAGAATATTATGTTCATTATTAATGACTAACATGCATGTATAAGTCTCGTAATAATATACAAAGATATTTGTTAAATATGTTCTACTAAAGAAGTTATTTAACTTCATTGTTTCGTTTGACTAAATTATTTGGTTTGGTAAAACGGCTAGTTGTATGTTTATTTGACATAATGACTTAGATCATAGTAGAAGATAGGATTTTAATCGACACATAAGTACTTCCGAAGTTAAATCGTTTATATATTATAACAAAATATTGTTTTCGTATGTTCATAATTATTTAAATATAGTTATCTAAATTTTGAAATACACAATGATAAAATAATACTGTCAACTGACAATAAAGTAAACTGTTTAAAAATATATACCTATACCTAGATATACAAATTTATGATCATTTGGCAAGTACCTACCACTTGGTGAGTTTTATTGTATTAATTATACATAAGATATTTAAGTTTATAAAATAATTTTAGGTTATTTTTTTTCAGATGAAAATTGTAATACTTTGATCGTTAAATAGTGAAAATATACATAATATTGCATATACTATATATATTTTTAAAAAAAATGCATTTTAGGTAAATATGATTACTTGAGTTCTTAGATTTAAAATATAATAGATAAGTAATTACATATGTAGGTAGTTAGAAATTGTCGGTCTAGTATTCAAGAACCAAAATTCTAAATTTTAAAAACATTTTCCCCTCAAATTTAAATGCTAATATTTTGAATGTTGTCAACATGTCTAAATCTATTGAAATTCTATAAAATAGTAATTGTAATAATTCATTATTATGACTAGATAACAATTAAATAAAAAAAAATATTATTCAAACGTTTTTAGAGACTGTGATTGATTATTAACACAAGTCCTAGATTCATTGCAATTTAATATTATTATTTTGCTGTTAAATTTATAGTTACACACATTTTAATATTTTCAGTGATTCTTAAATTAATTTAATTTACTACGTTTTGCAGTGTTAAAATATAAAGGACTAACACAATTTAATTATCTTTTAACATGAAACAGTAAATATTATTTTAATATATGGATTAATTTTATTTTATACTAAACGAATTTTTATTTTTCAAATAAATTATTTAACTAAATATCGTATATTTGATTAATATATTTATTTAAAAACTAGCTGTTCCCGTGCACTTCGTCGCCCGTACAAAAAAATAGGTAATATTCCGTTTGCGCGAGTGAAATTATTTTTACCTATATGCGAGGTAATAACAGTTGAATAATCATCGCCCAAACGGTATTTTTAGTTGAATAAACGTATGTATATATGTGTTAAAGTTAAAAAGAGCATTCAAAATTCAACTCATTCTCGCCAATATATTCATATATATATATATTACTTATTCGGTATACCTTATTTAGATACTTTATTTAGTATCCTATAGAAACCAAAAATCTTTAATGATAAATATGTCAAATATACACTTAAATTTGTCTATGTTTTTTGATGTGAAACATTTAATGGCGTGGTACGGTAGTGAGACCGACTGTTGCGTAGCGACAGTTTTGTTATTTCAAAAAATAACAGTCGTTTTTAATTAATTCTATTTATAAAACAAATACTCAATATTTAAGAATACTCGAAAATGAAGTCTTAGTAATAAACTTTCTTAATTTTTCGTAAAAAAAATTCACTCAACAAATTTCAAATTTCCAAATCCATTTAACAAAATAATGAACATAAAACTATAAAATAACTATAGAAACCATAGATTATACTGATTGTACATCGAACTGATGTTTAGATGTCTACGTCTACCATAGAGTAAATAAAGACAACGGTATCGAGTTCAAATCCTAGACATCAATAAATAGATTTTGCACTTTTTCTACTAATTCGGTTGACTTTTTAAAAATGTTCTTTCGTAAAAACCTTCTCCAGACAATAACAAACACAACAAAAAAAGAATTAGCGAAATCGGCCCAGCCGTTCTCAATTGATGAATTGTTATACATGTTTGGCTCCATTTTTATATATATAGATGTTAGTATAAAATATAATATATTGAGTATATTATTATTTAGTCTATATAAAGAACATTGGGCGATAAAAAATATATTAATCATATAGTAATTGTTCTCCAAAACCATTTAATGAATCAATATATAATAAATATATTAAATAAATACTTATCAATAAATAAGACCTTTAATACTTCACTGACAAAATACCTATAAATTAATTTTATTTATCCGTAAATAATTATATATCAGACCTAAATTAATTTTTACACATTAATACATTAAAACTTAAAAGTAAACACACATTATAATATTTCATAATATTATTTTCAGGAGTCAATCAATCAAATTGTTTCTTATAGAAAGTTTGGTGTTGTTTGGTGTTATAGTGATTCTTTCTTATCGTTTCTTTACTTTAGTAGATGTTTTCAGTGATCCAATGATTCCATTGCCACTGTCTTCTATACCAATGGGTCAGTATAATAATGCGGCAGTCGTTTCTAACGGTGAACCATGTGCAAAAATCGGAACGTAAGAATTGTAATAATATGGGTTAAACTATTTATAATAAAATTGTACATCATATGGTGACTGATAAATTTATAGATTTGGTATTCATTATACGAATATCATCGTACATTACTTGCTAATTTTATAGCATTTATAAAATATCGTACTATTAAATTAATATTTATTTATTTGAAATAAATTAAGTACCATAAAAACATTTTTAATAAACGTATGAATAAGTATAAAATAGATCCATTTTAAACTTTAAAAACTTGACAACGATTGAATTCTCATCGTATTGCATGAAATACTAAAATATATTTTGGTTATTTAGACTAGAACACATGCAAAATACAATTGTCATACTCTTTTCTGCCTTATTATACAAAAATTGGCACTAGTTTGTGATGCATGTAAAAAAAAAATTTTCAATAAATCTTATAGTGATCAATTAAACATAAATATATAATCGCATAAAATCTTTAATAATTCATCTTCGTCACAACTTAAAATAAGCGCTTTATGGAATAAAGACTAAAGCAATTTATAAATGTTTTCACGAAATAAATTTAATTTAAAAATTATAAATATTATCATTTACATTAAAATGTTATGTATTTTTAAGTAAAATTATATGCTATTTACCATTATTGGTGTAATACCTTAGTAAATAGTAATAATAAATTAAACTTACAGTAAGTTAACGGTCTGTATATTTTTATTATTTAATACACGGAATAAAAAATTCCTTATTTAGTACAGTACATAAAAATAATTCAGTAAAATAAGATAGCTAACAATGAATATAATAATAATTATGAATATAATATATTGTGCAGGAGTTATAGATTGTATTTCAAATATTTAAACACATTTTGTATTTTCGTATTTTAAGTACTTAAAATACATTTTCCAAATAATTTTTATTTTGCTTGTATTTAATACATTTTGTGAGTATCATATAGTCTATTATAATTTGGAGAGGGTAAATCTTAAAAATTATAAGATGAAGAAACAACAAAAGTTCGTAAATTTCGTATCCTATAACGTCCATTTTTGTTAAAAAAAAAAAAAAATCAGTAAATTTTAGATGGTATTAATATAATATTTTAAAAAATTAATTAATATTGTTCATCGGTTTTACATAATGCATTTTTACTTTAGCGACATTCTGAAAAACGGTGGAAATTCAGTAGACGCAGCAATAGGTACACTGCTGTGTGATAGTGTTGTATGTCCGGATTTAACGGGTATCGGTGGAGGTTTCCTAATGACCATATACAATAGAACTACAAATACATCATTATTTATAAATGCTCGAGAAAAGGCTCCAGGTGCCTCCAATTATACTATGTATGACAGCGATCCAACGAAATCATTAACCGGTATGGACACACTTATTGAAAGCAATTGACACAGTTTTCGAACTTTCTAAAAAAAATAAAAAATATTCTAAATGGTTTAGCAAATAAATATATATTGCGCAGTTAATTTAACATAATAGTATTTTCAATGCATGTATATAATACACATTATATACAATACAAATGTACTTGTACTCGAACGTTCAATAAATATTCAAATATTCTGCTAAATTTTGTTGCTATAAAAATTACTAATTTAATACTAAAATGGATTTTTATGTATATTCAAGTATATTATAATTTATTTTATTGGTAAAAGTAAATATTATTTTTTACTACAATTCTTTGAATATATAAAATCAGAATATAAGAAATCGTGTCCACTACTCCGCTTGTCTAAACTTTAAATACGTATAACTCATAAACTACTCATCCTAAATTTGATTTTTATGTATCAAAATACTCAGACAATTATTTTGCTTCGGAATATGAAATTAAAACTCTATGTTGTCATTCAAAAAAATAAAAAACTTAAAAAATTATAAAGATAAAAAATATTTAAAAATATAATTTTTTAATAAAAACTTCGTTTTTTTTAACAATTTGAAACTAAGTAAAAAAATATTTTCAAAAACATGATTACCTTTTGAAATAATGAGTGGTTTTTGATAAAAAAAAATCACCTGTATACAATATATATTTTGCTATACAGAAATATGACGTATTATATTATTATAAAAATTATATTTCAGGAGCGTTGTCGATCGCGGTCCCTGGTATGGTCAGAGGTATTTGGGCATTATACAATTTGTATGGAGGAGGAGTTTCTTGGGCTTCTCTGATCAAACCAACAATACAACTATGTGAAGAAGGAATCGTTGTGAGTAAACGTTTAGGAGCCAATATTAACGCAGCGAGAGATCTTATTTTAAAGACAGGATTGAAGTAAGCTTATTTCAAAACAATGTTTTTTTTTTAAATACATTAAAAAATACATTTTTAGTACTCTTTCAATTTCACATATTACAGAATTTATTTATTTAACGAGGGAGATGCGGGCCTCAATGCGGTAGATTATTTTAGTCGCTAAATAGGGAAAGGCGGGGCAGTACCGTATGGTTAAGCTTTCAGGGCTTATAAATCATGTAATTTTTTACGAAATGAAATATTTTCAACTGGTATACATAGAAAAACTTACGGTCTATAACTTTTATTTGAAACTTAATAACGTATTTTTTTACAAATACGTTTAATTTGTGATTTATTTTTTTTGGAAAAATACGGATATACTCCAAGTGTGGAGTAAATTTGTATGTACCCTGAAGCAAAATCGTGTGAGAATAACATTTTTGTACAAAAACTCAGTTCATTATATCTATTGGAAAATTATCAATTTATATTGGACTTTCATTTAATTAATTTATAAAGTGTGACAATATATAAAACAACTTTTAAAAAATCAAGTACTATGTAGTAAAATATTATATATATTTTCAACTTTGTTAATTAAAAAGTTACCTAAACAATATTTTTAATCTTTCAAAATGCTAACAAATTATTCACACAATTCAATATTATTAAAATTTTTGATTAAATTGAACCATAGCAATAGTCAAAATATAAATGTGGTAAATCCATATGATGTATAACTATACGATTTTTCCCCACAAGACTTTCAAAAGAAATCGAGCTTCATATGAAACATTAAGTAAATAAATGAGTGTATCTAAACTAAAAAAGTAAATTACACTTAATCATAAGCTATTGAATGAAAATAAAAACACGCCTGTACAATTTTTTTTCATATCAAAATTCAGTCTTTCAAATTTTGATAATATTTTAGTAAACTAATGTAAAAACGTTAATCGTATTTTCTTTTTAAACGCGATGACAAAAGACAAAACACGTGCATTATCATATTCAATAAATAAACAAACAAAACATTTTGAAATGGTGTATTCAGTTTATGCCCATGATATCAATTATTGATAACATTCCGATTATACGATTTTTCCCCACATATGGTATCACCCTGCTTTACCCTACACACACCCATACAATAAAATAACTCAACTACACATATGCTATATTTATCATTTATTTATAATTTAATACTTAATTTAACTTCATACTAATACGTAACTTAACTTAATTGCTAGTGTTCATCACTACTAACTGATCACTACCCAGTTACTTGTGGTTATCATTAGTACCACTTCCTTGTTAATCACTACGTTACCTTAGTTAAATCATATTGTCACCATACCCGTGCCCCACCATAAGGTACGTAATAAACTGTTTAAGATGTAAATGTAATCTTAAAATAAATGAACTGTTGTTAATTCGAATTATTAATTTAACGAGTTTTTTTTATTATTATTTTATGTTTACAGATGTAAGTAATATAATCATATTAGAAAATATTTTCATTACACGATAAAATACAATTTTTTCTTACTAGGGAATATTTTGTCAACAACCGCACGGGAGATTTAATGAAACCAGGTGATATTTACACATTGGCAAAACTGGGCCAAACTCTACGAGTTATAGCAAACGAAGGTGGAAATTCTTTGTACACCGGATCACTAACACAGGAATTGGTCTATGATATACAGAGTGCAGGGGGAATCATAACGGAAAAAGACTTCAGCGACTACACGTGAGTTAATAAAAATTCAATGTAGCTATTACTTTAAATACATTTTTTACACGAAACTACGAGATTTTAATTTGCTAATTTTCTATATAGCAAATGTAGCTAGGTACTTTATATATGAATCTAAAAAACCAAAAAAGTCAAATTAAAATACATTTAATGTTTATATATTATAATTATAGTGTTCTTGTAGAGGAAAGTTTTGAAATAACTCTGAAAAACGGTTACAAAATCTATTCGGGCTTACCACCTGGCTCTGGTATTATATTAGCTTATATTCTTCGAACATTAGACGGACTATTACCCTCACCTAATGTCGAATTGGACGCTGTACGATTGGTAGAAGCTTTCAAATTTGCATATGGTGAAAGATCTCATTTGGGTGACCATATATTTGTAGACACATCTGAAGTTAGTTCATCACGCCTAAACATAAATAACTCGATAAGACTTGACAATAATGTAGATCGTTTTTAGATTTTAAAAAAAGTCACGTCGGATATGTACATGAGTAGTGTACAAAACAACATATCTGATCAACACACATCGACAGATCCTAAATTCTACGGAGCCGAATTCAGTTGGTCTGAAGACCACGGAACAGAAAATATAGCTATTATGGATTCATTTGGAAATGCAGTTGCGGTAACGAGTACTATAAACACGCCGTGAGTTTAAATTGTAAAACTATCACATCTGCCACAAGTAGGTTAGATAGGTCTTAATTTAACATTTATTAGCTATTTAATTACATAATATTTTGTTTCCTCTTTATAGCTGGCGTATCTACTCGTATATTTCACCAAAAATACTCAAAATTTATTTTCAACTTAAGTTCAATAAACGGAAATAAGACAGTTTTCAATACTGCTGTACCATAATATTATACACCCTATATTACCCTATACATACGGGAAATTACTTATATACATCGAATACATTTTTTATTATTTATTTATTTATTATATATATATAATTCAATCGATATTTGTACCTACTGTAAAAAATTGTGGTTTACATTCACGATTAGTTTATAATATACATTTTAACATAGAAACAAATTGAATTAAGTAGAAAAACAATGGTGAGAATTTTCATAATAATAATTATTCGAAACATTTAACTAAAATTAATTTCCAAAAATTCTGACTATGTTGATTGCCTACTTATAAACAATAATTAACCATGATTTAAATATTCCAGTAAGCTATTTTAATATTACAATGTGATAAAAATATAATTATTATTTTCAGAATTATAATATTAAGTATCCTTAAATTTTTAGATTTGGGAGCGGTTTCGTATCAGAAAGTACGGGAATTATTTTCAATAATGAAATGAACGATTTTTCCACTCCAGGCTTTTCTAATTTTTACGGATATCCACCGTCACTGTCCAACCTCATACAGCCTCATAAACGACCGATGTCCTCCATGTGTCCTACGATAATAACCGATTCCAACGGGGACGTCGTTTTGGTTATAGGAGGCGCTGGTGGATCAAAAATCCCACTTGCTACCGCATACGTAAGTCAGCATAATATAATTATACTTAATTAATTTTTAATAACAATAATAGTATTTTATAATTAATCATAGAATTACGATATATTTTTTCATCAGTCTATTAAAAATTATAAATGAAGTAAAACTCATTTACATTGTCAATACCTACTACCTATTTCGTTGATAAATAACAAGTTTTAATTGTTTTGAGTTTTTGAATATATTTCTTTAGACATAAATTAAATACAAATGTTACCATTAAACTCCTAGAGCGACCTTATTGAAGATCTCTGCATAGAACAATATATTAAACCTCGATCAAATATCGATGACACTCCATTTTTAAAAGTTAATCTCTATTCAGCTGATCCATTAAATTTTAAAGAAAATCAGCTATTGTACGATGTAACATATAACATAACAGGATAATTATATTTTAAAACTTACTATTAAACTATATGATAGTTTTTATAAATTATAATGTTATCATATAATCGTGTATTAAAATTTCCAATTATTATTTTGCTGAAGTTTTTGATCAATTCTGTTCAGTAAAACGAAGAACAAAAATCCATAATCCAAAATCAAAGTAAAAGGTGTTTATTTTTCAAGAAATAATTATTGCAGCGTTATATTAATTTTACACATACATTTAAAAAAGAAAAACACATGTTTTTCGGTTAATTTAAATCCACTTTTTTCGTTTCACAAAAGCAATGTTTACAGCTATTTTTTGTGTATTATAAATTGTATAGGTACACCTTGTAGACGTGATAAATACGAATAATTTTTTTCCGTGATTGTTTTATAATAAGCACTTATGTTCATTTTTTTTTTTATATATAACTTATAACTTTGGATTTTTATATTATAGGTATCTGCACTCATTTTATGGTACAATAAAACACTGAAAGAAGCGATTGAAGAACCAAGATTATACCATCAGTTAATCCCTATGCAGGTCGATTACGAATACGGAGTGCTTAAGGTCGATTATGAAATTTTAATTAAATTAATTGAATGTCTATCGCTGCATTATATTTAGTTAATATATATGATTTCATATTTTATGTATTATTAATTTGTAGCCTGTTGTTGAAAAACTTAAACATGTCGGCCACAAAATGAAAAGAATAATGATTAAGGATAAATCGGCTGTAATTGGAATTTTTAAGACGCCCAAAGGAATAACGGCGATGTCTGATTTCAGACAAATGGGGAACGTATCTGGATATTGACTTTATAGATTTAACTATAGCTAATTTCTTGTGTATATATTCTAATGTAGGTACTATTTGATTGTATTTTTAAATATAAATAATTGTATAACCAAAAAAACATTTATAATGATATTTTTAATAATAAATATTCACTTAAAACTCGTAAATATTTTATACATCATGTTTTGTGCAGTTCTGTTCTTTTAAAATTAATGTTTTGTGTATAACATAATATTTCATGAATCTATAACTAGGAACTTAATGTACGCATAATAGGTGGAAACCAAGATCACAAACTGATCGAGCAGAAATTTGAATTGCAATCCCATTTATTTTATCGAGAATCGTAAACATTTAAATTTATTTTTAAATAATAAATATTATGTAATTGCTGTACAGCTAAACTTAGGCGACAAAAAAGTCGATTGTATAGTAACGATGACTGTGAAGCACCAAAGGTTGAAACCAATATTAACTTTAATGACTTTAGTTTGGGTTTTACAATGATTTATCTTAAATTCTTAGGCTTAGGTTTTATAAATGGTTTTTAAGCTTTTAGTTTTGGCTTCAGATTCGGTAATAAGATAATAAAACTTTAGACTTTTATCGGTCGTAACAGATTTTTGAAAAACAGATTTGAAGCTCTGAATTAGATTAGGATATCTCATAAAATTGATGCAAGACTGCAGTATTTTGTGTTCTTATTACACATAGATATACTTTCTACTGTTATTCTTACTTAAATGTCCTAGAAGATAATCCTTGTAATACGGGAGCTTAATTATTCGATAAGGGTTATTATGTATAATTTAATAAAGAATATCTATTATAATAATTATGAATTTAATCAATATTTTTTATTGAAATAAGAATGATATTAAACGTTAAACTGAATTAGACGCTTATTTATATTGGAACAAATAATTAAAATTACTATTATACACTTAAGTAACTCTTATAAATATTAAACTCAAAAACACTTAAACACACGCACCTTAGCACGCGTTATCGTGGCTTATTAGCTTAAGAAGACCCCTTATCAATGGCTTAAATAATTAGCATAGTATATTAAGTACACCCATTGTCCATTTCAAATACCCCCATGTCCGTATTCTAACACAGAATTCAACTACTCACCAAATTATGGAAGAATACAATAAGAGATTTAAATTTATACCTAGTTTTAACGTAATATTATGTATTATAATAATTTGTCTGAAACACACATCAGTGGCGTATTTAAGAATTTTAAATTTGTGTGGGGAGGGGCCTATATATTTTCTTAATACAGTAATTTTTTGTACTATTGAGAGGGATTCACCCTCCACACCACTAAACAGTACACTATAATCCGTGCTTTAATTGGAAAAATAAAATATGTACGTAATGATATATGACATAAAAAAATAACTTCCAATGCGATTAATTTATTAACTCAACAAACCATTGCATGGGGGTGTCACGTTTTTACAAACTTTTCAGCATAACTAAATACCTACTTCAGTATTAATGTATAGTAAATAAAATACAAAATAAATGATGTATAAAACTTTTATATTGAATATGTTAACATTAAAAAATGTAAGACCACAGACTTTGCCGTTCAATATATTGGCTACTCACATTCGAAATAATTCATTTATCGTAATTTTTATAAAATAGTGATCTACACTATACAAAACATCATTATTATATATCTCATTGGTCTAGACGTTATAAATTTACTCTTGATAAGTGATGATTTGTAACTTTATAAAATTTACAATGTATTCGAGTTAATAAATGGTAGTGCTTATACATCTATTATAATGATATAAATAATAGATAAACGTTGAATATACTTTTTAAGAAATAATTTGTAAAAACGATACACGCTCCCTCCCTCACACTGTCAAAATAAAATACTATAGAAAATAAATGTTGAAAAAAAATTAAAATTATTAGAAAAACTTCGCCTCCTCTATTGTATAATCTAACCTAACCACCAATTTGAGCCCTGATTATAATATACACAAAACTGTCATAAAATTTAATAGTAATTACATTTATTTTTTAATCTATTCATGATTTCTAGCTGATTCTGGTATAATTATATTACAATTTATTCTTCGAACGTTTTATAGACAATTGCCTACATCTAAAACCTAATTATATTTTAATGTAGGGCGATTATTAGAAGTTTTAAGATTTTTATAATATAGTGAAAGAACATCATTGCCGTATTGTGTTTGTAGATATGTCTGAAATTAATTCATCACTCCCAAAATGTAATGGATCGATAAAACTTAACGACACGGGTCATTTACATTTTTTTCTAATACTAAAAGTCGTTTTAGGTCACAATACAAAAAAATAACTATTGTAAAGTTCATTATAATTTATTTTTAATTATATCTATACGTAGAGATTTTATAATAATTTATCAAAGTGTATAGATCATATAACATTATTATAGTTATCTATAAACCTTGATCATTAATCACAATATTTAAAATTTAAATAAGTATAGGTGCCCACTACTTACTAGAAATTGAAATGATAATAATGTACATAATTTGTCGTAATTGAATAATAATAATGATATTAAAAATGATATTATTATTACCTATATATTTTTTTTTTGTAATCATGTAAAAATATAATACACGATCGTATCCATCAAATGCCAATGTGGAGAGAACGAATCCCGTTGACCTCCCTTACCGTGAATACACTACTGATACAAACACAGAATATACGGTGTGGTGATTCAATCGCAGTTTGTCAGTATCATTCGTCGACCATTACTCATTAATGTCATTATCGTGTATAATATGCATGTAATATATATTTTATATAATATTGTACTCAATCATTACATGTATATTTTTGTCATAGTTAACTTAAAAAATGAAATGAAACACAATAAAAACACTTAATCACAGATTGTAAAATCAAAATGTTTGAAATACAATCTATAAGAGGTACATGCCACGAGCCACTATTATAATACGTACCTATCACCTATGTTATCGCCTTATTTTACTCGTCAACGTCCACCTCTGTATCCTGTGTAAGCATCAGACACTTGAGGTACTTGTACGTTATATTATAGTTATAGTGAGCTATACATACAATGGATTATTCTATATGATAAGAATATAATTATTGAATTTGGATTTGGACCGACGACTAAAGTTGTCACACTTGGTACCCACCTCGTTATCTATTGACAACCGTACACCAAATGTACATAACAGTTCACTTGCAATATATGTTATTATATTATAAACATTTATATTATACAATTTTATACTGAAAAGCAAGGAAACAAATTCTATTGAATACATATTTGTCTATATATTATATACTCGTCAAATTGTGACATATCACTCGTATTGATGAGTGCTTAACGACGCCTCGTCCCTGTACATTTTAAACTAATGACCATTTAATCCAAAAATTTCATTGAACAGCTCTGATAACTTGTGCAGAGGTACGATGTCACACGTTTATTGTTTCATAACTGTTATTTTTAAACCTAATGACCATAATAATATTAATACGCCGGCGCTTTAAAGTCACGAGACCTTATGAGTTATGATGAGTTATAATCATCATGCT
This sequence comes from Schizaphis graminum, assembly GCA_020882235.1. Taxonomy (NCBI): domain Eukaryota; kingdom Metazoa; phylum Arthropoda; class Insecta; order Hemiptera; family Aphididae; genus Schizaphis; species Schizaphis graminum. The sequence continues at coordinate 57,158,023 of CM037032.1, forward strand.
ATTATATCCCAGTACAATAAAACCATGAAGAGTAGAACGTCAAATGATTGTAAAAATATTTAAAATTACTTAAGGTCAAAAACACTTTTATCACATCAAAACAAATATACAATTATTTTCTGTGATCCATGTGTACTTGAAGTTAAAATTTTATAATGTTCTCGGCAAAAAATAAACTATCCTATCATAATAGTATAATACTAATATAGTAAAATAAATTACACCAATATAGTAATATCAAAACATATATCATGAAATATTACTTATTGTTATATAGGCTGGCAGAATTCTTCCGTTTGGAATTGTTTTTCATGGTAATCGGTAAAAAATACCAAGGAAAAAATTATATGGAAAAAACAAAAGAAAAAAAGAATACGGAGAAAAAAATTTTTAAAAACGTTAAATATATTCATTGATTATAGGTAATAATTAAAAAATAATTACATACACACATTTACATGACCTGCATATATACATTACAAACATAGAAGTTGTACAAAAATAATTATCCCCCCAAAAAATGTAAAGGTATTAAATTATTATTATTTATCAATTGATGTTATTATAATAATATTATAATCATATTATAATTTTATAAGCGTAATAAATATATTAGTATAGAATATAAAACATTTAACATACTGTTTGTAATACTGTTCAATTGGTCATATAAAAACTTTAAAATAATTATAGTTTAATGTACATTGTTTTAATAAAAATGTATTTTACTCTATAGTCTATAATCTATATTATACTAAGTTAATATATTAATACTACCTATGTAAAGATGAATTAAAGATTCATATTTTTATATTTTTCACATAATTTTATACAATAACTAAATATAAGAAAACATAATTTTTCAAAAAAAAAAATATATTTTTATAATTCAATATTTTTAAAAATTATACTAAATATTATACATTTTTCTTGGAGAGATTAGATACAGATTGTTTTTAAGGAGTTAAATGTAGACAATTTGTATATAATGTACATACGGGTCATGTAAATGTGTGCGTAGTTAGTGATCATTTTTTAATTTTCATATTCAATTAATATATTTTTAAAAATTATTCTTTTGTTCTTTTTTTCCGTATTCTTTTTTACCTTGGTCTTTTTTTCCGGGATTCGTTTTTCATATACAATGATTAATCTATCATTGAATTCAAATTTAACATACCCATTACTCATGATTGACATTACTACAGTGATTCACTATTCACTTGCCATCTAATAAACAGCAGGTGGTGCCCAATTGCCCACCTTTTTTAATTTTAATGATTCTTTAATACTTGATTTTCGTTTGTTGATTATTATTATTATTATAATTGTTGTACATTATTTAAATATATTAATTAAATCATTATATATTTGTAATTAAATATCTGCATATTATTATGTATAATGTTTTAAAGGTTAAAAAACATATTTATCTAATCACTTCCACTTAAAATGATATGTGTATAATACTATAATATTGTGTTCGAGAGTTTTTTTTACCGTGGTACTTACTCAAGGGAGTTTTCCTAGTAATATTTATTCCACAATATTCATAAATTCATAATATTATATTATCATTATTCATTACTTTTCTTTTAATCATTCATCACTATAACACAATTGTTCAAATAATTTATCTATGTATAACTATGTGTATGCATTGTTTATTGTTTGTGTTAATAGTTTATAGACGTAATATAGTATATACATTTATAAAAGTTAAATACAAACATAACATATCTTCAAAAGATTATATATAAGAAATGCACTATATTTGTGATAAAATTTTATATAATATCTATATATGGTCATAATTTAGATTCAGATAATATTAATTACTTAATTGGGCTATTTACGTTTGTGTGAATATATAAAAATAGAAATGGTTTTAGATAATTTAGCATAGTATTGTGTTCAATAAAATTAGGTGATTTGAGGATTTTTTTTTTTTTTTATTACGTTCAAAGTACCAATAACTAGATCTAATATGCTATCAGAAACCAGCATTGATGTTGATGTCCGATGCGAATTTGCTGCCATAAACCTAATGTCAGACTAAAAAAAATAAAATAATATTCACGTATCAATATTAAGCTAATACACTCCTGACTTCATTCAGAATTTAGTACTAAATTTTATGATAGGTACCTATATCACTAATAATTTTTTAATTCAAAATCTTTTTTGAAATAAATGTTTGGACTATGAAATAATAATAAAAAAAAAATTAATATATTGTTTATTGCAAAAAAAATGATTTGTAAACACATTAAAAGTTTTTTTTTATAACATAAGTACATAATAATATTAAATGTATAGGTATTAGATATATACACAATAGTGTCTTTAATACAGCACGATAAAAAAATTTAAATCTGTAGTGATTACATTGTTAACTATACCATTCTAGCTTTAATTGTTTACCATTTTAATACACATAAAATTCTATGTAGGTAAGTTTTATGACTTTTATGACTTAAGTGTCCAATTAAATATGAAGTACCCCCCTAAACATATATTATATAAATGCTTGTCTTTTTAATTGATTAGTTATATTAGGTATAATAACCGACATATTTACACCATTAATTTTAATTTCCATAGTGTTCGTGTAGATTTTTATTTCGTACGTTTTCTGTCAATTGCAGGCATCAGTAATTAAATTGAATTGGAAGCGCCAAAATATATTTTTATTTTTATCTTAATTATTAACATCAATTTATTGGTCAACTCGTCATAGAAAAAAATCTACATTATGATCTTCAGGTAAGTTCACATACTTAATTGACTTTGATTGACATTATATTAAGCGAATAGTTGTAAAGATATAATGAGATCAGTAATATATTTTTAACAAATTGGATTATAGTAAACAACAAAAATCACTAATTACTATTATTTGGTTATTTAATAAATAAATTGTTTGCTTTTATTTGTGTTTATTACAAATATATATTTTAAGACGTCGTCTGTAGTCGTATATATTATAGTACACGAATACACGTATAATCTAGCTCAAATCCGTTTGTACTTATACTTCGTAATTTGTTAACATAGATAAAATTAAAAGGATATACATTTCAAAATATTTATATACTCTTAATGATAATTTTTCAAACTTCAAATAGATAAACTATGTTAATGTTAAGAAAATTTATATTGCATTTATTTTATAAACTATGTTAATGTTAAGAAAATTTATATTGCATTTATTTTATTTTACTTTTAAATAATAGGGGTACCTACTTATTAAATTAATAATTTATACCTATAACTTGATGATATGTAATAACCATATCATACAATATAATGATATTATGTGTACAGTTTATAATTATAAAAAATCATTTCATAAATCAGATAAATATTTTAAAAATATTTTATAGCACGATTTTACTAGCAAAATAATTTTTATGCTATTAAAGTGAAATTATGTTTGTTCATATTATAAGCACTAGTAGAGATTCCAAATTGAATAAAAATAATTAAAAATTCAAATTTATCAATAAAAACTTTTTCATAATCAATCCTTTAATATAAGATAATTATTAAAATTGAAAAATTGTTTTTATGTTTTTTTTTTTTATGATTATTATTATTTTAAAATATAATTTGTTATTCGAGATAATACATCCACAATAATTTCTACTACTCAGTGCCTTATACATTTAATAAGTTTTATTGCTTTTATTAACTTAAAAAAATGTATTTTAATTATTATTTTTTCTTCAGTAGATAAACGGATTAAGCATATTATATAATATGAATGAATAAAAGTATTATTTTATTAAATTGTATTATTTTATATCAGATAAAATAATAGTATTTCGATTTGCAGTAGGTTAGATTATTAAAATAACGTTTTCAATAACTCATAATATTTATTCTCGCTGTACGAATTTTATTTATTTTTTACTAACAGGATTAATACATAATTTTATTCTAAGACGGATATTAATGTTTATTTTAACTCCGATTTTATACAATTAACTTCACGTGATCACATACATAATTTAGGTATAACGTAAGCTACTATAGGAATAGGTATTTATGTTGCCTCAATAACCATTTTTTTAATAATTTATATAATCATTAAACCTACACATTAAATTAATAAAAGATATGAGCTTTAATGTTAAGGAACATAATAATATAGGGACATGGGATTATCCTAATTCCTAATTAAACCCACATGGCTATTATTTCTTAGTCTTTAAGTCTTTTTTAGTTTATATTTTTGTTATGACAAATTCGTGATGAAAAATTATAAATTATCTTAGCAGTACTAAAAAAAATTAATCATAGATATGTTTAAACAAACATCTTTCTATGAAATGGCTTTTTAGAAGTTAGGTAACATATTTATAATATACATCGATGTCTATCGGCAACCAAGGCATATTGTAACAAAAAAATGATTTATTAAAAATCACATTATGCCCAGCTCAAAATATGTCTATGTTAACTATCTGATAAATTAATAATATGAGATTAATATATATTATTTGCGTGTTTTAAAGAATTTTTTTAAATAAATTATCAAAAAAAATTTAACAATTAGCTATGTAATTTCCTATACCTGTCATGTAACGATATTGTGTTTTTCTTTTAGATTACCTTCAAAACGATGCAGCCTTTTTATTGGACTAGTGGCATTATTGACTACCACAGCGTTGTCTCTATTCATATATTGGCAATTCTACGTCAAAAACGAAATTCAGGACCCTGAATTCCCCCAGCCACCGTCAAGTTTGCCAATGGGAGTGTACAGCAAGGTCGGCGTTGTATCTAACGGTGGACCCTGCTCACAGATCGGAGTGTAATTTACATTTTATAAAATGTTTAATAAGACTTTCTACCAAATAAAACTATTATCGAAATTTAGTATTAGGATAAACACACCAGTTGGTCATTTTACGATCTCAATAACATTAAACTATATAATTATTAAATCGTGATATTTCAAATTTTAAATGACCAAATAAAATAAGAAAAACGAATAAATAACGATAGAATAATTAATGTAAGAGATTACATTTGTGCGTATAAATATAATCGTCTTGAAGACACAAATCTTCATAATACGTATACATTATGTAGCGAAATCCCGGACATTTGTTTTCAAACCGTTTTCCGGCTTAACTAACATATTTGTAGTGTTTCGATGTCATAAAATATATTCAATGTTTTTTTCGTTATCGAAATAGGGATGTGATGTCAAAAGGTGGAAATGCAATAGATGCAGCTATAGCTACTTTGTTATGCGATGGTGCAGTTTGTCCACAACAGATGGGTATTGGTGGCGGATTCATAATGAGCATTTACAACGCAACGACCAAAAAGGTAATGACAATCAACGCACGTGAAAAAGCTCCGGCCGCAGCAGATACATACATGTTTGTAAATGAACCGATAAAATCTATGTATGGTATGTATCTTTAATAGACAATATTAAAGCTGATAAGATTATAAATTATTTAGCCAGGTCATGCCAAATATACAATATATCACACTTATTATACCTATACGTGCAGACCGGCTCCAGTTGTATATTATAATATTAAGATTATTCGAGTGTTAAAATAAATCAATTTTGAAACGTAATTATATAAACGTTTACAAAAATGCTGTACTTTTTATTAGGAAATTGCAATATTATTTAAATGCACTTTTAATTTTACTTACACTTTATATATAGCTACATTTATCTTATCGTTATAACGATTACTACTTACCTAGATTTTGACTTTTTCAACCGTTTTAAGTAGGCATATGTGATCGAATATTTTATATTAATCATGTCTTAATAAAATACCTTAATACACTTGACAAATTATTCTCAAATCGTTTATAAATCTCGATCATATATATACCCATATTTTAAATTAAACTAAATTAAATTGCAATAAAATAATAAATTAAATAGTTTATAAATAATTAAAAAGTTATAAAATATGTTAATTATTTTTTAATTTTTTAAATCTAGGAGGAAAGGCGGTTGCAATTCCAGGGGCCCTTAAAGGCTACTCGACGATATATAACTTATACGGTGGTGGAGTAGAATGGGAAACATTGTTTGATCCAACCATAAAACTATGCGAAGAGGGTATAACGATCAGTGATCATTTGGATTATAGCTTAAAATTTGTCGAAGATTTGGTTAAAAATGATACAATGCTCAGGTACTATATGATTACATTGCATATACGTCAATTTTTAATAAATTATTAATGTTCTTTATATTAAGACTTTTTTTTCTCTTAAATCAATGTTTGCAAACTTAAAATGAAGTATTTTTTATTTTTGATATGCTTAAAACGTTTTTTATTTAAGATTGAAATCTTCACTTGAAATGTATTCATTAATATCAATTGTTCATAAATTATGTAAAACTTAATAAAATGAACCATTGGTTATTTTTATATAGAAACATTTTTTTCGACGAAAACAGTGGATCCATGAAGACGGCAGGGGAAACATATAAATTACCGAAGTTAGCGGAAACTCTGAAAATCTTAGCAAAAGAAGGTGTAAAAGCCATATATAACGGATCGTTAACATCTAAAATAGTTCACGATTTAAGAAAAGCTGATGGAATTATCACGAAACAAGACTTAGCAGATTATAAGTAAGTGTACAAAATAACTTGAGTATAATTATTTTTTATTTTGTTGTGGTATTTTATCTTATATAGAAACTCAAAAATTAGTCTGAAAGCGTATACCATCGATCAAAACATAAAATTAATTTTAAACTTATTATTTTCAGTGTTGAAATCGAAGAAGCTTTTTCAGTGAATTTAACAAGTGGGCATACAATACATTTAGGACCACCACCTGGTTCTGGTATAATATTAGCTTATATCCTCCGTATATTAGACGGCATTCTACCGGCGCCTGATGTTGGCTTGGACGAACATCGGTTGGTAGAAGCTTTTAAATTTGGGTATGGTGAACGATCGCACTTAGGAGACCATCAATTCATTAACGTATCACAAGTATGTGGTTATGCAACAATATATAATTGTGTAATAAAATAAATATAACAATACTTAATTGATTCTTCTTATTTTTTAGATTTACAATAAAGTAAAGTCGGATAGTTACATCGAGAGTATAAGAAATAAGATTCTTGATGATTTTACGTCGTTAGATCCAAGATACTATGGAGGTGACTTTTATACTCCAGAAGACCACGGGACAGCCAACATAGTTGTAACCGATTCAATGGGAAACACTGTCGTATGTACCAGTACAATAAATACATTGTAAGTACCTATATTAATTTAAGTATACAAAAAATGTATTCCTGTTAGACATTTTACACATTAATTATTGACGTGTAAAATTTATTTCATATTAGCTTTGGAAGTGGTTTCGTGTCACCAAGCACTGGCATCATTTTTAACAATCAAATGAACGATTTTTCTACTCCTGGACTAATAAATTTTTACGGAATTCCATCGTCACCAGCTAATTACATACAACCTGGAAAACGGCCAATGTCTTCTATGTGTCCGACTGTATTTACCGACAAAAATGGTGACTTTGTTCTCGGAGCGGGAGCAGCTGGAGGATCAAAAATTACTCTTACTACAGCATACGTAAGATTTATGTTTCTATAAAATATAATTAAAATTTGTTTTTTTTTTTATTATGATTTGCATGATAAAAATATTGACCTTTTTGTATTTCATTTTCCATTGGGTATCATTATAATTGTTTATCAAAACTATTTGTTTGAACTAAAGTTTTCTAAAATTACATTAACTGTATTTATTAACATTTTACTTACCTATGCTATTGTATTAATAGAGTTTTGAATTTAAAATATTTAGTTTAATTTGAACTGTTATATTATTGTGATTATTTTCAAATGTATACACTTAATAATATTTAAAATATACATAATTAACCATAGTTATAAAACTAATAACGAATTATTTAATAGACTCTATGAAAACAATAACATTTTTTTTCTAGATGGCTGCTCATAAATTATGGTATAATAATACGCTGAAAGAAGTATTGGATAAACCTAGGATTTACCATCAACTTGTACCTATGGAAATTCGATATGAATATCGAACGACAAAGGTAAAATCAAAATATAATATAAATAGTATATTATTTTACAAAAGATTATTAGATTCAAATATACTACTATAATTTTTAGAATGTTGTTCAAAAACTCAAAGAAATTGGTCATCCAGTGACTAGAATGCATTATATTCAAGGTTCAGCAGCATCGGCTATTAGTATATCTCCTTCAGGAATGATAGAAGCTATGTCAGATTTTCGACGGCCGGGAAATACATCGGGATATTAATTGATTATTTTCAATATTTCTTAATTTATTTTAAAAGTTAAAGTTTAATCTCAAACATTAATTATTCAAATTTATACAGGATATGTGATCTAAAATATTTATTAACCTTATATAATATTATGTAGTTATTTTCTATGAAAATATTAAAATAAAATTATATTATGAAGTATAAAGTAATATAATATTATATAAATAATAAACATTGTATACTTGATTATATTGTATAATTTAATAATTACCTCTAATTTATCTCCAATATTAATAGTTAATACTACTAAAACACTAAAAATATTACTATTAATTCTAATCGAATAATCGATATTTGATATGTTTTTGTTTAACTGTTTGGAATAGCCAATGATTTTTTTTTTTTATCCATATAAGCACAAATCATTTAACTAAATTGTCAGCGCCTAATCACATATTTTTCTCTACCTTATTGTAGACAATCAATTCTTAATTCTTATTCATTAATGGGGCTAATAACTAGACAAATGCATTATATTTTATTTAATAATGATATTTATATTCATCCATTTTAAAAACGGAATACATAATAAATTGATTGAATTTTTTCATATCAAAAATCATAACATGAAAATATAGATACTTTATTAGGTATATCACTAATATAGACTGAATACTGATAGACAGTCTTCTTTGTAGACATAACGGTCTAGAATAAACGGGTGTTGGTAATTTCTTAAAATAATTTACTTTTCGACCATTATTAATTATTTTCTTACAAAGTAATACAATTTAGAACATAAACCTGTGGGTTGAGATCCCTAAAACAACTTCTATCTAAAGGCCCACGTTCATCCTCGCTTAATTTGATACTCATAAGACATAATATGTATTTATTGTCGACCATATTGAGGTATAGACTTTTAATTACAGTTATTACTATGTATTGAATTTTATTTTCATTAGTAATAAATAATAATGGTTTATGTACACTAATTATAATATAAAAATTTTATTGTGACGTATAATAATAAGAATATCACGTCGTATAGTTAAATACACTTTATGCCTTTTATGGTATTTTTATTAAACAATTTTGATTTACCTACAATTTTTTGGGAATATGATATTATACTTATACACTCATAATTTACTATATGACGCACATGTTTTATTAGCTATTTCGATTATTCTTATTTATAATTATATTTTAATATATGTCTACGTTGTCCCGTAATATTCATAGATATTATAAACATTTAAAATAATTAGTTTTTTTTATCTCACTGCAATAATTAGTGTATGATAACTACGTAGCATATGCTAATAAAATAAATATAAAAATCATATCAATGGGTCAAAGATTATGCCTATGCCATAGTATAAACGATATAGTATATACTATATTATATACATCTACCATATTGCATATCTTCATAGACGCACCAACAGTGTCCTTTCAGCGTAATATTCAAGATATTTATTTTATATTTATAAAAAAATAATTATGCTTGGTCTTTAAAAAATACTTTAAAAATTATGAATTATTTATTTAAAAAAAAAATTCTTATGTTGTTAAGTACATAAATAGCTACTTTATTCCATACAACAACATTATTGCAGATTATAATTGTAGTCTACAGTACAGGTAAAATTTAGCTATTTATATTTAACTTAATAGCTTCACAATATTGGCCTTTTCATAGTTTTATAACTCTTTAAATATTTTTGTAGAAAAATATTATAGACTATTATAGTTTGAGGACATGTTTTAAAGGTTTAAAATTAAAACAAACGATGAACGACGTATACAACATTATAAAATAAGAGGTAAAAAAAGTATTCTCTTTTTAACACTCAAAACTTAATGATGTAATGAAATTTAGACAAAACAATAATTTTAACTAACTTGAAACTTTAAATAACAAGCATTGATGTATCTTTTCGACTGAACACTTTCATAGTTTCATGTTTGTCTTTTCCTTATGTATAAAAGCTAAATAAGAACTATTTGTAACACAGTAATCTTACTAAATACCTACTATTCTTTAACCAATTTTTAATTTATAAAAATACTAACATAATATTATAAAAATGATATCAAAAAAGTACTTCAATCTTAAATAATATTATTTCTGGTAGAAAATTGGATAAAAATGTTTAGCTATTTATAGACATTTTATTAGTTGTTTTTATACCGATTATTTTGCTTTTTAAATGTGATTAAGATTTTTCATTTCCTCATACTTATGTTTATATTTTATTTTTTAACAGACATTTAAAAATATCTCAAGTTCATATGCACAATTATTTTTAGATGCATTTAAAGTTAATATTTTGATAAAAATTAATTTTTAAAAAATGAATAATGATTTTAATTATTTGGTATTATTTGTAAATTTTTCGACATTAGTCATTATGTAGATTGTAGATGCATTTTTTTTTCTATGTATGATGAATTTTTCAAAATATTTATCTATGAAACCATTTTATTAAATTAAATTATACCACTAATATATTTACACAGTTGTAAGGTGCATCGGTATTAACTTGTAAGTTAATAACAATAATAATTTATTTATAAATAGTATATTCGATGTTTTAGGCAAATAATATAAATAGGCAATTAAATAATTTATAGTAAATATTAATAATTTAAATAAATTATAAAATACCCTTAGAAATAGAGTCTGACACACCAATTACGTCTAGAACTGTTTTTTGCATGCTATGATTAAGTGTAAAATTATTACTTTTATAACGCTGCTTGTCTTCATTATCTATACCGTTTTAAATTTTAATACCTACCACATAATAAATGTAAGTTTTATGACACACAAGTGAATAATTAAATCTAAAGTGTATTACACAAATCAATCATATATGTATTTAAAGTAGGTATATAACAATTTTATATTTTATTGGTTTATTACAAAATAGTAATAATAAAAAAATTAGTCGCGTATTCAGTTTATATTTGTTTGCGCTGATGGTAATACGTATATTACATATAAAGTAGTCCGACGAATGGTCATAATAATACAATACATTTAACGACATTAATTATTTTTTAGCATTTGGAAAAAAACTTGGAAGACAAAGATCGCTTTGCAAACAACATGGCTATTTGCAGGTACGTCCAACTTATTTTAAATTTGTATACCTATCTCATAATCTCATCATCTACTATTGTTTGGCAACTACGTGTCTACAATACAATTTTGAATGTATGTGTTATGTTATGATGAAAATATTATTTAACTTTGTGAATGTATATCTTATTTAAAAAAAAATATGAAATTTCTTACAAAAAAAAACCATTATTAGATTCAGCTATTGATGGAAAAACAAATGTTCAATTAATTTCTGTTAATTCAGTGAATTTCGTTTTAATTATTATACTTAAAAAATATCACTTTATTGCTTTTACTTTATTTTTAATGGTATTTATAAAAACTGTAGATATAAAAACATATTTTCAAAGTTCATGATAATATTAAAATTTCGGTCGATTTTCGTCAATAGAAATTATTTTAACGCGTGTTCCGAATAATTTCGATAATATAACCACAGTTTATGACTCAAGCGGAACGTTAATATTATTATTATTTTTTTTTCAGATTACAATCGAGTCGTTGCCTTATTCTACTAGCACTATCGATATTGATCGCTATAGTTTCACTTTTGTTCATAATCTCACAACGTGACGTCGTCAATGAAATCCCCGACCCGGAATTCGAATTGCCCCCGTCGAGTATGCCAATGGGCTTGTACAGCAAAGTCGGAGGTGTGTCAAACGGTGGACCGTGCGCACAGATCGGAGTGTAATATTATAATATATTGAGATTACCTAACGTGTTATTTATTATTAACGCGATGTTTTCGACCGTATTGGAGACGCGACCCATTTTAAACTGTATTAATTATGCTTTGCATAATTCAGAGAAAAAAACTAATCGATAAATATTATCTTATATTATGTAGAAAAAGTTAAATAGTTAATCAATGTCGTACTATTATTGATTTACTATTCAATGAAATAGTACATTTTTACGATATTATATTACCTATATGATTATTTTTTATTAATAAGTAATAACTAAAAGTATATAATGACCCAATTTTAAATCTCACTTGATTTAATAACGAGTCGCGACCAATCGGTTGAAAACCACTGTATTTTATATTTTTATCGTATTTAATAATATTATAAACATTAATTTAATTTTTTTTTTACAATTAAAACAATTATATACCCTTATTACATTTAAATTATTTAACAATAATTGTTATTATATAATAATTATTATTATAGTTGATAAATATTAAAATTCATATAATACCTATTTATGTCATTGCTTTATTATTTTTAACATTTAAAATTTAACAGTAAATCTTTCCCAAAATAATTTTATCAATTTCAGGTTTAAACTCTAACTCTAAAAATAATAATATAAACTGTTTGATTATTTCAACTATAAAACTGTTTTTGCATAATATAATTATTTATTATTCTTTAAATTTATCTGAAACCATTATTTTGTAAAAGGGACGTGATGGCGAAAGGTGGAAATGCCGTTGATGCTGCTATAGCTACGATGGTATGTGACGGTGCTCTATGTCCTCAATTTAAGGGTTTGGGCGGAGGATTTTTAATGAGTATATACAACGCCACAACCAAAAAAGTAATGTCAATCGATGCCCGCGAATCAGCACCATCAGCGGCAACTGACTCCATGTTTGTAGAAGAACCTAAACTTGCTGTACACGGTACATACATCATAAACACGAAAAAAATATTTTTATATAATATATATTAAAATAGATATTATCGACAATCAATATAAAACAAATATTGCACATATTCATTTTTATTCATTATTAAATTTAAGTGAATAACGTTTATAAAATAAATGGAAAAACTATATTATAATTAATATACTTAAACATATTTTTATCAAGGTTATATCTTATGCATTTTTAATTTAAAAATATATAGGTGGTTTGGCGGTTGCTATTCCGGGAGAACTTAAAGGCTATTTGACCGTTCATAATTTATACGGTGGTAATGTTTCATGGTCATCACTATTTGAACCAACTATAAAGCTATGTGAGGAAGGCATGCTAATCAGCAAACGTCTAGAGATAAGTTTAAAAAATGAAGAAAAATTGATCAAAAATGACCCGATGCTCAGGTACAATTAAACCCAAAATTATTTGTATACATATTTATACTTTCTATGCAACAAGAAAAAATCAATGAAACAATTATCAGACCATAAAATATGTATGATCTTTTAATCAATAGTTATAATTTTATAAGTTTTAAAATAACATTAATTAACGTTCAACGAAAAAAATAAAATTAAAGACATAATAAACAGATATCAACTATTAGCCAGAGACCTCACTATCATCTTATTTTTTGCAGTTGAAGTCTGAGCTTTTTGAAATTGTATATTCTTCGATGAATTAGACAGATATGGCGATATTTATTAATGTTTCATTAGGTACCGCTTAATATAATTATTCAGAAAATCAATAAATTTATTTTTTATTTTTTACTATTAGACATTAAACACATAAGTAATAAAATATATTATTAAGCAATTGCGAAAATTGTTTTTTAGAAAAGCTTTTTTCAATGAAAACACTGGACATGTAAAGATAGCTGGGGAAATGTACACGTTACCTAAGTTAGCAGAAACTATGAAAGTCATAGCAACAAAAGGCGGTGATGTCTTTTACAATGGTTCGATAGCGAAAAAATTAATAGAAGACTTAAAAAAAGTAAATGGGATAATCACAGAAGAAGATTTAGCCAACTATAAGTGAGTATATTATGCCTTTATAAGTTTCGCGTCTGATTAATTTCAGTTTGTGCTATTATTTTTAAGGATTAAAAACAGTTGATATTATGGAAGTTGGTTGTATATATTTTCAATTAAATTAATTATACGTATTGTAGCAAAATAAAAATTTCAATATTTAACGAATAGATTCCATTTTTTTTAATTGTGTGTAACAATTAACAGACTAAACGAAAGTAAATATTTTCAGAGTCGAAATTGAAGAATCTTTTTCAGTTAACTTAAAAAGCGGGCATACCATACACGCGGGGCCGCCACCTGGTTCTGGTATAATATTAGCCTACATACTCCGTTTGTTGGACGGTTTGTTACCAGCGCCCAACGCAGGCTTGGACGCTCATCGATTGGTAGAGGCTTTCAAATTTGGTTACGGCGAGAGAACCCATTTAGGAGATCATAAATTTGTTAACGTGTCTCGAGTATGTTTTATCGATCTAATATACGTATTAGCCATAAACGGTTAACGTTTTACGAATGTTTTAATATTTATTTTTATAATAGATTTACGATAAAGTGAAATCGGATAGTTACATGGATAAAATACGTAGTAAAATATCCGATGATTTCACTTCGTCAGATCCTAAATACTACGGAGCTGATTTTGATATGCCAGAAAATCACGGAACTGCCAATATGGTCGTGATCGATTCGATGGGAAACGTCGTCATAAGTACTAGTACAATAAACACATAGTGAGCATCGTCGAATATTTACCATTTCGTCATAAATGTTTACTGTTTAACAGATCAATTTTTATTTTATTTAAGCTTTGGTTCCGGTTTCACCTCTCCTAGTACTGGTATTCTTTTAAATAATGAAATGGACGATTTTTCAACTCCGGGAGCCGTCAACTCTTACGGTATTCCGTCTTCTCCAGCCAATTACATAGAACCGGGCAAACGACCGATGTCTTCAATGTGTCCAACTATAATCACAGACAAAAATGGAGATTTCTTTCTCGCGGCAGGAGCAGCGGGAGGATCGAAAATCACTCTTGCAACCGCCTACGTAAGATTATTCACTTCGAATTTTAATAATTATAATATGGTTTTAAATTTCTTCAATACCTACTATGAATACCCGTCGCGTCCATCTCAACTTAATCTCCTCAAATTTCTAATATTCTATGTATATTAATATTATGAGAACCTTAAAACTTTATTAAACCGTTTTTTTGTCCTAAATTAAAACTACATTAATTACCACTATTATCTATAATAAAGTAATACCTTTATGGTTTTATTGATATTCGATTTTATTTGTGTATAGATGTTAAGCTATTTTGCTCCAATATACTTATATAGATAAATATATTTTGTATAGAAACTTGTAATACAATCACGTGCAGCTAGGATTTAATTTCCTATTTATCGTTCATTTGAACATACTGAATTGTATTAGACTGAAGAAAATTAATTCATGATTAAATTAAAAATGCCCTTCTAAACTCATAACTTAGACATAGGTATCTATAACAATCTTGAACTTAATACTTTTATAGAGTGTGCTTTTTATATTATGAACGTCATTAGAATACTATTACTAACGCTTATTATAGTTCTAAAGTCTTTTAAAATTAATTTATTTTAATCCAAAATGCTTTTTTATAAGTTTAAATATCACTTGTCTTTAGTTTTTAATATTGTTTATCTCAAAATGTAAATATATTTGTTTAATATAATGATATATTATAGATAACGCATTCGTATTATGACCAAAAGTATTAAAGTGATTGAACGAATGTGATAAATCAAGTGTATTATGCTATTAAATATTAAAACAAATCAATTAAATACTAACCTATTCTATGACATACATTATGTAAAATATTAATTTGTTTTAATTTTAAGGTGTCCGCCCTTAAATTATGGTATAATAAGACACTGAAAGAAGCTATAGACAAACCAAGAATTTTTCACCAACTTGTTCCTATGCAAATTCAGTATGAATACGGAACGACCAGAGTAATATTAGAATACGACAGTCTTACAAAATATTATGCTACTAATATTATTTACCTTGTTTTATCGTTTAGGATGTAATACAAAAACTTAAAGATATTGGCCATCTAGTGACCCGATTACCAAATAACGGATTCTCAGCGGTAACAGCTATCTCCAAATCAATTTTCGGAACGATAGAAGCTATGCCAGATTTTAGACGACCAGGAAATTCATCTGGATATTAAAACCATTTTATATATTATTTTTTTAAAACGTGTACATTATTGTATAATATTTGTAAATAATATCAACATTTAACAATTTAAAATAGTGTTTATTAATCGATTGGCTAATTAAATATAATCCAATAAATAATTTGAGACTTTGAAACTCAAAAAACTAATAGGTAATATGGGTGATAAATAATAATAAATGTAGTTTAATGCATAATGTAATATAATGTATTAACCTATAAAAATATGATTTTTTATATAGTTTCTAATAATTTCTAATTACATTTTTCTATTTTTGTATCATCGCGATAGTTATATTTAGTAACGTGAATAACTCTCTTTTCTCTTAAATGTTGAGCATTATTTAAAAATATTATCTTTAATTTCTATGAACAATAAATTATCCACCAC
This sequence comes from Schizaphis graminum, assembly GCA_020882235.1. NCBI lineage: Eukaryota > Metazoa > Arthropoda > Insecta > Hemiptera > Aphididae > Schizaphis > Schizaphis graminum. Next base: position 57,174,775 of record CM037032.1, read on the forward strand.
TATTTGTCTATGTGACTTACTAGCCTTACACTAGTATACGTACTTGTATGATGTTAAAATATTAATTAAACGCTTAATTTTGAATTTAGGTAAACTGTACACTGTACAGTATTTGTGACAAATTTACGAAATTGTTTTTCATTTATAAAATAAAGTTATGTAGTGTATTTTTATAAATCATATTTTAACTTTTATTTTTTCAAAGATAATAATAAAAGCACATTTACATATGACATACTATTAGATTAATTAAATCAAGACTTAAGACTTATAATAATGACAAATCTTATCGATAATTATTTATATGTTATCTTTATCGTACTATAATATTTTGTGTGACCTTTTATCTATATTATCTATTTATTTTCGACCTTTGTAATAGATAACTTATATTCTCATATTTTGTAATTCAATGGTAAATTTAGTTCCAAGGTGGTTGCCCCAAATCAATGATTAATTTTTACAACATATTAAATTATAACATTGTAGTCCAATAATAGTCGTTTGTCAAACCCATTCTACCTTATTGTTGTCGTACTTACTTTATATACCAAAAATAAACATTTTGAACGGCGCTTTGTATAGGCAATTTAGGGGCGTATTCTTTATAATTTTACTCATAATCATATAATATAATATTATATATTTTATTGATCTCAAAAATATTAGGAATTATAACCTTCATTAATTTATATTAACCTTAATTCTTTTAAATGTCGGTAATATCATTATATTGTTATTACATTTCAATAAAAATTAAATATTTGACTCTGATGTATACACGTAAGTTGTAGTAACCCGTTTATAATATCATATGATGGTATTGTGAAGGTATGATAGTATATAATAAATTGAAAACTGATAGGTTTTAATTTAAATTTTTCAAGTATTATAACTTATAAGTTTAAAGCATATTATTTAATGATATAATATATAATGAAATATTTTCCTAGTATCCATTCCTTAACTCTTAATACTGAAAATAGTTTTATAATATTTTAGTTCAACAAAAATCATATAGAAAAATATTGATCCATAACACTATAAATATAGTCGTAGGCTCGTATTATCTCAAATAAGTTTAAGAATGTATAGTTATGTACGAAATTATTTTAGATTACTATATAATAAATATGTTTATAACATTAGAATGTATAGCTAACAATATTAAATATTTTCATTTAATAATCATGATCCTTAATAATAATTTCCATTTACTTACATAATTGTTTTATTGTTATTGCTTTATTTGTATAATATATTATAAGTTCATATTATTATTTGCATGTTTAAAATTCAATTTAATGGGCAGTATGTGGTTATTGGTTATCACTTATCAGGTACGTTCGATTATTGAGCATTAATTAGCACCGTTGTTGTAGGTATGTTATACATTTACTTATTGCACTACCGCATACAGCATGGCAGTGGATTTTTATCTAATAAATAAAAAAAAAATACAATCGACTTGCAATGAAAAATGTTACTATTTCTACTGATTCCGTTTACCACTACGACTACTACCGCAATACTTTGTTAAGTGATTCTGAACCACACCGGTCGTCCGGTTTTGGCATTACATTCTGTTTCATTTACATGATATTATAATAATATTATAAACATTAGTTTGTTTCACACTCCATATACGTAATTAATTTTCGTTCATCCAAATGAATGATTCCGAAGTAAACATTTCGGCCTTCGATGTAAATGACAAAACACCGATACTAGGATCTCCACTAAACCAAAATGCAAGGTGAGTTGACAGGAATTTTTTTTTACCTCCAGATTCGAGACAAGCTTAAATATTTTTTTTAAATCATTATCATTAATTATATCGTCAAATAAATGTTTGTTATTTTTCGATAATTGGTTGACATCATTAATTTTTACAACTAAATAATAATATTTTTAAAATACTAAGAATTTTCATTCGTTTTAAATAACTAGCTTTATTACTAGGCGTTATCTGAAGATTAATAGAACCGAGATGTGCAATCCACGCGTAGTAGATAAGTAACTTTTTTTCATTTGTGTAACCAAGAATTTAACTATCGTGTGGTTATGATTTTAATATTATTAATAACGGCACAACACTCTAAAAGTACTGTTTAAACCTATTATTTATTATTTTCTTTGAACTGTCAAAATCGGTCGAGTATTTTTTGATTCCTTAAGCCTCGGCCATATATTTTACTTTTTATATTATGTAATAGCTGTTACCTTGAGCTTATATTCTAATACTCTTAAAATCCGTCCGAGAACCCAAATAAAATGTGTGTACAATTTGATGGCAATTAGTTAAAAACTGTACATTTTCATATTATGCGTCATTTAGATAAACCCGACTACTAATACATATAATATACATATTAGACGACTACCTTTTAATAATTATAATTTATTTATCTATCGTTTCCGTTTTGCTTCAGTTCAAATATTCTAGATTGTTTATTGTTAAAATCGGTCAAAGATTTGTTTCAATATATAAGCCTCATCTATACATTTTGCTTCATATGTTATGTAATAACTGATACTTAAAATTGCATTTATGTAAAATAGCTATATTTGCCTAAATTACAAAATATAATACAATAAAAAAAATTATGTATAATCGTGATAAATATTTTATTATCTGTAAATTACGGTAATCCTATAAAAATAAATAAATTATTCATTTTTCGTTAGCTAAAAGAAAATTCACGTGTGAGCTATGAGCCACTTAAATGGGTTAGACAATTAAGTTACAGACCTTTCCTAGTCTCGAGGAATCTATTGATATAATCTTTATTGAAAACGATGCAATATTTTTAAATCCTATAAGGGGAAAAAAAGAAAAAAGAGAAAGAATGAAATATTCATTTTTAATACACCACTATTCCTTTCCAAAGTGATAGAAGCGAAAGTTCAACAGCCATTCACTAGTAAACACTAAACATTCTAGTTTTCATTTTTTTTCTGTCATAACATTGTACCATACATATTTTCCTTTTTGATTTACATATTTAATTAACATAAGTATTCTTCATTATTCCTTCAGGCCTCAACCATATTATAACATTTCACAAACTCATTTATCTGTGCTATGTCTCATGTATTTTCAGTTATTCATATACTTATATATCAACATCATCGCACTTCTAAACTGTTTAGTACTCGCCTACGTAATTTTTCATACTTCTACTAGATTTATAAAAATAAAGCTCATGTTATGTAAAAAAAACCATGTATCTTTTTGTAATAATCTTTATAAACATAATTAGTTTACGCCTACCAGGCTTATAGTTTAATTTATTGGCTTACGTCCAAAATTCTAAATAAAAACAAAAACTATAAGTAACTTAGTAATCTTGTGAAAGGTTGGTATTTGATAAAAATGTTAATAAACTCATTTTTTTTTTTATTATACCTACTATTACGAATAACGCTTCAGCAACATTATATTATAAGACTACAGTATAATTTGCTAAAATAATTTAATTTGCTTTAAAATATGATATATAAAAAATAAATTCAGTACAGCCAAATCGACATAATTGAAGTGTTTCAATCAAAACTAATGTAATGGGTAATAATTAAATATACTATTAATTTGTAACGTAAAATATTTTTACTAACGTATAGAACATTAAATACCACGAACTTGGTGCAAATTTTAAACCAATAGATTTTTAAATTATATAAATTCACGTGATATAAACTACATATAGAGCAAAATACACGTGTCTTATTTTAGATGCATCTAAATGTCTTATCAGTCTGATAATTCTGATTTAACACAAATTACAAATATACCTACTCAAATTTTATAGTCACTAGTATAATGACCAATAATTGATAACTCGATTAAATAATTTGTTTTAAGTGATTAATTTTCTTTCTTGCATGCATTTACAACTACGTATAATTTTAGTTATATTTCTTATAATTTTAAAATTACTTACTTATATCCTGGAATCCTAATATTCAACATCAAATTTTAACTTGTTATAACCATGATACCTCTGGTATTTTTTTAATGGACACTGATGAAATTAATGACACAAAAATCGAATTAAATAGTAACTTATGTAATATAATTTACTTATACATTCCGTTTACCAACTAATAAAAAAAAAATAGTTTTATTATGTGCTTAGGTATATGATTGAAGTTTGGTACGGTTTTACGACTTTACGAGGGCCATATTATGTAGAAGTACAATGTACAATTATTGTTTTCAATTAGTAGTCTTAATAAATATTTTAATACATTATATTTATACATTGATAACATCGCATAGTGTTATAGTATTAGTTAAGAATTTCCTATAGGTACTCTTATTCTTTAGCTATGTTTTTTTTCAATGTGAATCGTACTTACATATTTTATTCATTCTAAATTTCCAAAGTGTTATTCACTATTTTTATATCATTGATTAAAAGATGTTTATTAAAAAAACTGATTTATTCATATTATTATAACAAAGTGGTCAGTGTTTTAGTGTTTTATTTCAAATTCAAAACAGATATTAAAATTGGTTTGATCGGTTCTGTGAATTATTGCTTTTTTTGTTTTAAACGAGAAGATATTTAGATGCATAAAATTATTTTTACACCCCGAAAGACCTTTTTTGTTTCAGCTTATTACCTATTACAATCTTATAATTTATTCATAATTTTTGTTTATCTTATATTATATTATCAGTTTTCAAAAAATCTAATGCCTAATTTAAACACTCAATTATTTGGTTATAATGTGTAGGCACTTATTATTTTGCTTTTAATATTTTATTCTTTAATAACATTATATTATACATTCTGGAAGTAATAGTTTGGATACGGTAATAATAAATAATATGATAACACATTTTTTTAATATTTAAAATTTAATTTTACAATGATTAATATCATATTTCGTATTATTAGTTTTATAATATTACAGTAATAGTAAGTTATTATACAATTTATTTAATAATATTTGATTCTAGAAAATTAAATTTAAAAGTTCTACTTAAGAGGATAAAGTACTTATATCTTAAATTGACAACTTTAAAATGCATATAAACTACTTCAAAATTAAAATATTAATAAAATCCTTCGTGACACCCTGATTGATATTCTTACCTTTATATTTTATAACTGATCAATGATTTAAACCATTTTTAATAATCTAATATTAAAATTATCAAAGTAAAATAAATTTTTTTGAATGTAAAATTTACTAAAGAGACGGAGTCAACTATTGTTAACCCATACGGTACGATATTCGTTTGATTGATAATTTAAGTACAAAAATGATTATTACATTGATAATAATAGTTATGCAATTATTTATACTATATAATATATATCCACTTATTAATTTATATCACTAAATTGATAAATATTTGAATTAGAAATAATAGTTTTTTATGTTTTATGCGTTATGCCGTTATATAGTTCTCATTGACTAGGTACTCTAGACTTTCGTTTGTGATAAATAATTATAATTTTATTATTATTTGTTACTGTATTTGATGTATTATACACTTATAGATAACGTGTTTAAAATTTAATTTGATCTTCTCATTAATAATTTCATAACCATCATATTAAGATAACTTAAATTCCCAACGATAATAATTTATAATAATAAATTTGGTTTTTCATATTATACTCAATAGCTAAAGTTTAATTTTATATGAACGTATTATTACTATAGGAAGACTTAAAAATAAATCGAATGTCTGTTTCAAGTTATTCAAGCTTATTGTTCATTAATTGTAACAGATAGCGTAATATAAAATTTTGTTAAAAAAAAAAATAATAATAATAATAAGAAAGAGCTTTTTAATTGTAAATACATATCATAACTTTTTTAATTTAGATTTAAACAATAAATATCTACATGATATCAAATTTTATTTCTTTTTCAATTTTAATTGGCTTTATCACTTAGTTTCTTCTGATAAATTTGAGATTGACCCGATTACTTGTTGATTATTTATTCCACCTGCAGGCACCTACGGAATTTTAAAAAATCATATCAGGTTCTATTTCCACTCCGCGTATCATCGATTATTTTTTAACTTAGACTAATTGGGTCTATAATTAGAATTATGAACAGTATTCAAGGAGCATAACTATTTTATCGTTATTTAGAATCACTAATTATTCATTATTCAAATAAATGATTATTGAACTTTGTTTTCAAGAAATATTTTAATATTTACCCAAATTACCCGCTATTAGTTGTTGAAAAAATATTTCAAAATACACAATTAATTTGTGTCCGTTTATTTTTATTGAATTAAGGCTTAATGGCTAATTCTTAGACGTATTATAATGCAACTGTAAGTATAACTAGAGTCGAAAAATTGTCGACAACGCAAAACTTTGCAAGAGTGATCGAGATTATAGAAAAATTCACGATACCAAATCAATTACAATTTATTAATTATTATACGTTGCGTAAATAATGGAAAATATATCAATATCATGTGAGTAAACTACTAATTATTAGTAAACGAGAAAAATGATTTGTAGTTAATAATTTAATTGAAATATACCATCCACGTGGTGCTTATCACAATTTGCGGTGGTTTTACAGTAGAATAACAATTATTATTTTCAAACAGTGATAGGTACAACGTTATAGTTATTGCATATCTTAAAAATAGATGCGATGTTAATGTTGTGAGCACAACCCTTATACTAAGTAGGTATAAGGGTTCTGGTTGTAACTTTGTAAGGGACCAACTAAATTAGACAATAATAGTTAAATTATACATTAATATTGAAACAGTCTATATTTACATTGTTTATACTGACTAATATTTATTTTAATATGGGAATACTGTTACTTTGTTATAGTACATAATAATTTATCATTGGTCTTAAAATTAAAAAGTTCCTATTATTAAAAGAAAAAATATTAGTTACCAAAAATATAAGTCTTATTTTCCCCTCCAGGAACAATATTTTCCCGTGGCCCACTGGATATTCTCAGGAATGTTACCGTTTTCCAGGAATTCTCTGAACTATCAACCACAGATAAGAACATTTTAATAATTCTCATCCCTGATCATTTTTGTATTTATTTTTATTTTATTCTTATGAATCCATTATTTAAATTAGACAAAAATATAAAATATATTATTAAACTTATATCAAACTATTATCAATTAATAGTTTTTCTGTAATCACAAAATCTAGATTTATATGTTAAATTGATACGTGGTCACCAATGAACCTTATTTTTTTTGTTTTTTAAATATAATCATAGTTTATTAGCTGTTAATAATAATAATGCATTACTTATTATTGATATTATTATAAAATCGTTATTTATTTGTTAAGTTTATTTTTATAAGAGGTTTCTGGTACTTTTTTATGTTCAAAACAAACTATAATATAATTATTGCTTATTTGGTCATATTCTTTTATTAAAAACTGCTATATTAGTATTAGACTTAATAAATCATCCTAAAAAATGTATTGTTTTTTTTTCAGATTACTATCAAAACGATGTCTTATATTAGTTTTAGTTGGTGTCTTAGTATTATTCGCTGTTATAGTTGCGGCCATAGTCATATTTTCACAATACTATGAGTCCAATACTAGAATCCCTGACCCAGAATTCCCGTTGCCACCGTCAAGTATGCCGATGGGCTTGTACCGAAAAGTCGGTGTCGTCTCAAACGGTGGACCGTGTGCGCAAATCGGAGTGTAATACAAATCAATATAATATATATTTAATTTTAAATATACTCGTAGTAATAATTTGATTAATTTCAGTATTTTTATAACATAATCATTAAGAATATCATGTAAACATTTAAAACCTATGAAGTGTTTTTTTTCTAATAGACAGTCATATGTATTATTTATTTAAGGGTTAATAGTATTTATTTTAATAATCACCTAATATATAGTAAAATATTCTAAATACTAAACTATTCATTTAATTTTTACAACTATTGAAGTATAAATGTATATTATAATATAAATAGTTAATAACGAATACAATATATATATATATATTCTATTTTTATATATTCTATTTTTATTTTATTTTTATACTTGGCTTCAAATTTTTACAGAATCTCTGTATTGATAATATTCATAAGAACTAGTGTAGGACATTAAAATATTTTAAATTGTCGGCTGCAATATATAATTTCAAAATTATTATAGAATTTTATTATTTTTCTAATATTTCAAACATATTAAATATTTGTAATTAATAAGTATTTGACAAGTAATAAATAACATTTTTTCTTTTTTAATAGGGACGTTATATCGAAAGGTGGAAATGCCATAGATGCCGCAATAGCCACAATTTTATGTGACGGTGTCTTATGTCCTCATCAAATGGGTGTCGGTGGAGGTTTTATAATGAGTTTCTACAATGCTACGACCAAAAAAGTAATGTCGATCAATGCACGTGAAACAGCTCCAGCCGCAGCAACAACAAACATGTTTGTAAAAGACCCAAATAGTTCTATAAACGGTATGTACCTACTTCAAATGTCAAATACAAATATTATAAATAAGCTGTATGTTTATTTATTTATTATACAATATAAGCATATATTATATAAAATATACATAATATGTTCTTTTATTAATTTTACTCAAAATGTTTTAATTAAATTGTTCTAATTTCCATTTTTTTATAAAATATAAATATAAATATAAGTCATATTCATATAGATATACAATGTCTCTATGCTCTTTCAGTTTAAAGTAATCATGTTCTAAATCTATATCTGACATTTTTTTTTTTTAACAAACATAATTAATTTAATATTAAACTAAAGTCTTTACATTTCTTATTGGTGATATCGCTTTAATAACATAACTGACCTAATTTAAAAATTTAAATTCAAACAAAAGTTTATTTGTAAATAAGTATACTTGAATGATAACTGATAAGGTTTGCGAAAATGTACTTATATCGCTTATCAATAAGGTCAATGAGCATTTATAAGCATACAAGGGTTTTAGCTATTAGTTTTAAAAATATTAATGCGTGTATAAAAGTACATAGGTAATTATAAATATTCTTCGATTTCTATTACTTTTGATATGAAAAATTTCAGGAGGTTTGGCCGTTGGAGTTTTAGGAGCATTTAAAGGTTATTCAGATATTTATAACTTATACGGTGGTGGAGTTTCATGGGAATCACTTTTTGAACCAACAATAAAATTATGTGAAGAAGGCATAAAAATCAGTAAACATCTGGAAATAAGTTTGAAGGATGATGTAGAAGTTATAAAAGCTGATCCCATGCTTAGGTATGATATATTATGGGTATATTCATCTATATTCTAAATTAATATTTATAATAGATACCTAAACAATTTGGTTTATACAATTTTAAGACATTTTTTTATAAATTGAACAATGCGTATTACTATAGAAGCTTAAAGTTAATTTATTTTATTCGTTAATTGTTTATAGAGAAACATTTTTTGATGAAACTACTGGACGTTCAAAGAAAATTGGAGAAATTTACAAGTTACCAAAATTAGCAGAAACATTAAGAATCGTAGCAAAAGAAGGGGTAGATGCCATTTATAATGGATCATTAACATCAAAAATAGTATACGATTTGAAAGAAGTAAATGGTATTATTACAAAAGAAGATTTAGCAAATTATTAGTAAGTATATATTTTTTTAAATCAAATGCTCTGTAAGTGTTGTATTATTCAAAAATATCAACATTTATTTGTAATAAAGTACCTATGGCTAAACAAATCAATTTTAATTTTGGATATTGTTATTTCCATATAAATGTTTTATTTAAATTGTCAATTATTATTTATTACAAGTCATTCGTAATTTCCCAAATTACAAATTAGCAAAAATATTATATTTACAGTGTTGAAATCGAAGAAGCTTTTGCCGTAAAATTAAAGAGTGGATATACGATACACGCAGGCCCACCTCCTGGTTCTGGTATAATATTAGCATTCATTCTCCGTATATTGGACGGAATTTTACCAGCACCCAATGCTGGCTTAGACGCACACCGATTGGTGGAGGCATTCAAATTTGGATACGGTGAAAGAACCCATTTAGGAGATCATAGATTTGTAAACGTGTCTCAAGTAGGTTTTATTTAGCAGACACTTAAAACCTGTAATACTAATATACCTAATAAATGTGAATAAATTGCATTTTTCAGATTTACGATAAAGTGAAATCGGACAGTTACATAAAAAGTATACAAAGCAAAATGTCTGATAATTTTACTTCAGGAGATCCTAAATATTATGGAGCTGATTTTTATATGCCAAACAATCATGGAACCGCCAACTTGGCTGTAATCGATTCAATGGGAAATGTTGTCGTGTGCACTAATACAATCAATACACAGTGAATATAGATTTCTTAATTTCCCAAAATTGATCGTACATATGAATGACAATACTTATTAACACGTCACCTTTGTATTTGTTTTAGCTTCGGCAGTGGTTTCATGTCTCCAAACACCGGTATTATTTTTAATAACCAAATGAATGATTTCTCGACACCGGGAGTCTCCAACCATTATGGAATCCCATCTTCGCCGTCTAATTTCATAAAACCGGGCAAACGGCCAATGTCTTCCATGTGTCCAACTATATTTACCGACGATAATGGTGATTTCGTTCTCGCGGCAGGAGCGGCGGGAGGTTCGAAAATCACTCTTGCTACTTCCTATGTAAGATTTCTTTAATTCATTAATTTGATTTAAAAATGTTTGATTATCAATTTATATTGTGTTCTTGCTATACTTATAAAGCAGAGTGATTTTTTTTAACAGTAAACACTTATTATTTAAATTTGTATAAAATTTGTTGAAATTATACAAAATTTACTTTAAATCAACATTTTTATTTTTATTTAATGATATGCATTAATTTTAATTTTAATTGATTTCAATATGATAAAAAAAAATGTATTCAAAATGTTAATACTATATTTTAAGATAATAATAATGTTAACTGTTAAAAAACTTCTCAATATTTTAACGATATTATATAATCCAAACGGTTTTTGAAGAATATAATATTGATCATCTCAAATCTAGCTTATTAATTATTATAATTAAATATATAAAAAAAAAACCAATACTAATTTTATGATCACCGAAATAATAAACAAAACCATTTTATTTCCAGGCATCCGCTCTAAAACTGTGGTACAATAAAACACTGAAAGAAGTAATAGATAAACCTAGAATTTATCACCAGCTTATGCCTATGCAAGTTCAATATGAATACGGAACGACTAAGGTATAAAATATAAATATGATAGATTTATCTATTATTGAAGTCTTGTTTTCCTTTTTTTTACAGGATGTTGTACAAAAACTTAAAGATATTGGTCATACTGTAATGAGATTGAAAGATAATGGAGGTTCAGGTGGTTCAGCAGCATCAGCTATTGCCAGGACTCCGTCAGGAATGATCGAGGTTATGCCAGATTTCCGTCGAAAAGGAAATTCGTCTGGTTATTAATAAAGTTAAATTAATTTATTGTTCCAATCACGATAATGTGTGATACAAATTATTTTTTAATTGACTATTTGATCTAAGTCATGTGAAATTTACAAAATATTACTCATTATTATAAATTAATTATACGTGTATAATATTATATATTATACATCATATATAATTTAACTACTATTTATAATTGCAAATAACCGCAATAACTTATAACTATTTCTTATTTCCACGAATAATACAAATAATTGTTTTCTAAAGTCTTATGCGATATACCACAAGATCGTATATTTTAAAAAGAAATAAGTTCAAATTTGTTTCACTATTAGTCAAATATAAACAAACACTGAAACGACTATATAGTTGGTTTGTTTGAATACTTGAATTAAAATGTTTGATTATTAATTTATAACTATCTATAAATAGCCATGTGGGCATGTTACAAATTATATGTTTTTTTAAGCTTAGTAAGTATAAAAAATGATTGAAAAGCTGACTTTTTAAAAATTTCTGTGTACCAAAATTTGAATGATTAGTTTTTGAGTTATTTATTTTTGTTTACTAAGGATAAATATAACAACGATAATAGATTTTAAAGATACTGTGGCTATGAATATAATATAAAAATAATATTTATTTATATTAACATTTTGTTATTTGTAAATGTTATTTGAAAATAATAAGTATTAGATTAAAACATAGCGTATTTATTCTATATATCACTCGTAAAACTATTATAGTTACAGAATATTATCCTTAGTAAATAAATATTTAAATAGCTTAAAAATTACTCGTACAAATTTTAATTTAAATACATTAACAATTTTAAAAACTACTATCTACTTAAAAATATACAGTAAAAAAGATTGCCTGGTTCTTATTAGACAAAAATAAGTGTCGATTTCTACGAAACAATTATCATTAAAATGGTTAAATAAAATGTGAACAGTTAAAATACGGTCCTACATTTAGCATTTCAAAAATAATTATTTGAATAAATTAATTATTAAAAAAAAAAAAAACATAAGAATAAGCATGTTTGATGAAACTCTGTACAATATTGTCACTGCGTATGCCAATAACATAAGATTAGTATACTTACTTATAAGATGTGTTAATAGTATAAAGAAAATAAAATTTCGTCGAAAGTCAACAAATATCACACTATTTCTATACCAATAATGAACTGCAACTGTGGCTAAGGACTATTGTTTTTGAACAACACAATTGCGTCAACCTAATTTTTAAGATTTCGTATAATTTACATCTGAAGCAATACTGCAAGTATATATTATTAATCTAAATTCTAAATATCTAGATTCATCCATAATTTATCATTACAACATAATAGTACATACTAAAGTATGGTGTAGTGGAGGGTATACGCGAGTATACGCCGTATACCAAAAACGTTAAAATTCTTAATTTATTACGTATAGGAAAGAAAATAAAACAAATACGTGGGTATACGGTCATAGCCTTTTGGATGATAACCATATTACCACAATTAATTAATAATATACATATAATTTGAACATTTCTGATGTTCAAAATCATAGATTATAAACATTGAATACTACGTTAACATAATAAATTAGGCAGCTAGTAGATACTAGGTAATAGATAGATGATCATACGTGTCATTTATTACATTTAATTTAATAAAACCAATAATTTAAATTAAATTAATAGATATTATGAGTTATGACAACGGCAACATGGTATACCTATATAAGACATGGGGAAAATGAAATACAACAATTGGGCCGTAGGTTTTTATTGAATACATCTGTACTAGTACAAAACATAACTACATATTAAGAAACTTTATTCATAATAATACAATGAATGAAGAAACACAGGAATTAAATATACTAATGTGAATGGGGATTTAGTTTAATGTTCAGATCTAAGATGTAAATTGAAAATAAAAAAATGTAGCAAATCTTATGTTTATCAATATAAATGGGTTACCCTCTTAGTATAGGGAACCCAACCAAATATGTTGGAAACTGGCTGTTGCAGCACAGATCGACCGATGATAACCTTCAAGAAAAAAGTGGAGCCATTAGAAAAACAAAGTGGAAAATTTTATAAATTATAAATAATAAATAAATACATTTGCTATAATAGAATTATATATTATTATGTATTTAAATATATTTATAATAATAGATAAATTTAAGTTAATTAATATAGTGGGGTGTACAGAGCCCCCCACGTATTACATATTTCTCAATTTAGGTGTATACTGTATACCCAAAAAAATATCTAAAACTACACCACTGTAACTAAAATCATAAATAATTTATTATTCAATTTTACATCACATTTTTTTAATCATATGCATATAAACAACGAAAAAACATTAACATAATATTGAAAATAATATAATATAATTTAAAATTAAATATCCAGTAATTAAGTTGTATAAAACACCTACAAATTCCCCGTAGGTCATCTATCGCAAGAACGCTAATCATTATTTTTTTAGAAATTTTATGATAAGCACATACGTATATATACACAACTATAATGTATTATATATTTATATCATTATAATATGTTATATAAAACCTACGTGTTTATGATTTCTATAGATTATTATTAAAATATTAATCAACTGCTATTACAGTAAACATTACACGTACCTACAACCAAAACGCATGCTATTATGTGCTTAATGCCTTAATATATCGGAAATATATAGTAATCAAAAACGCGAATTTTATGTATTTACAAGTTTTCTTTACAGATTTATATGAAGAAATGAGTTTGATAAAGTTTGATTTTACATTATAGCAACCTACTACGCTACACATAATAATATAGTGCAATAGTGCATGTTATACGAAGTCCGCTATTTCGCTTACAGCCACATTGACGACGACTAACCTAAACTTGTTTATAAAAATTATATTGTATTTTTATGATAATGAACGATAAAAGTATGCATATTTTGATCGTCGAACACGCACTTAAAAATCAATTACAGAGGATCACAAACAATTTGTGTATTATATAATCACTTAAATAATTTATTACGCGGTACCTTGTTAATGCAGAACCCTTTTTCTCTGTTAAATGTATTTAGCTGTTCTTAATTATTATACTCGCGCTGTGTATAATTGAATTACATATTACGATGTCTCTTAAATTTTACTCCGTGTAATTATGTAAATTATCATAATTCAAAATTACTTAATATCATATAATATTTTTTTTCGATACGTCAATTAATAAATAAATAAATCGTACTTTGCGAGTAAGTAGAGTTAAGTTAGGTAAGATCAAAATAAAAATCAACTATAGTTTTTGATAGCTTATTTAAAAACAAAGAACAAAATCAGCGATATTTCTTCCACAACATTTATGTTAACCATTATTGATTTAATACTATTTTAAAGTTAATATATATACTTATACCTATCTATTTAATATTTATGATTATAACTGTCTAAAAAATCAAAACCCTACTTAAGAGAACGACTACTGTAATCTCTGTTTCACACTGAAGTTTTATACATATACATTATACACAAAATAAAAAGTTCACAACAAATTAATTAGAAAGTTATTCTAGAGTTGAAACACTTTTTATAAAATACAGTTTATGAAAACAAGAGTAGATATTATTCCATGCGGTATTTTCTAAAAATTACATAATTAAGAATGTTTTAATTTTAATAGTTTTACAATATTGTTTACTTTAGATTTTTAACCTAGACAAACATTGCTTACAGTAGATATACTATACCTACCTACCTATACTTACTATACCTCTATATCAGATACATATATATCTACATCAGATAAATGAATATACATGATGTTAAAACACTCGAACAAATTATGCGAACAAATCTCAGGTCTGTCTCAGCATTTCCACCGCTGATAACTTACAAATGTAAAAGTATACACTATATGAAGGCAATATTCGCTGAGATAAACACAGTCTTATACAACCACAATCAGGTATTTTGAAGCGTTTTAGTTTATATAATTGCAGTAGAAGTAGTATAATACTTAGTAGGTATTAATTAATAATTATAGATAGCCATATATTTATTCAGTTTGAGCTGAACATTTTTTACATAAGAATCCCATTAATATTTAATTTAAAAAAATTAAATAATACAATTGCCTTAGCTAATGCTCTAAGAAATAATAAAAAATTAGTAAGTTAATACTTTCCGAATCTATACCAATAAGCCGATATTAAAAAATAAATAAATACGATTCAACTCAATGGTTTTATTGCACACTTTCCATATATTTTATATATATAACATTAAAAACGAAAACTGGTAATATTAATGTAATACCTATATAATATAACACGTTTTAAAATGTTTATCTATATTAAAGCTAATAAAAATAATACAGATCAATGAAGACAAATCTTAATATTTTATTTTTATAGCAAAATAAAACTTATAATATTATGCATACCATATATTATTATTATATCTATACCATTAATAACAGTTTGTTATCCACTTTCGTTTATTTGGACGTACCTAGTTCATGTTCCAAGTGTCTAACAGTTATGTTATAATATTTACAGATTAAGTGTATATTATTATACTCGATGTTAAATCGCCATTTATTTGTTTAAATATAATTTAATAGTATATTAACTTAGAATGAATTATTATAAAAATTACAACTGATAGTATAATAATTAAGATAAGCTTGTACCTATATGCATAGAAGTTCCTATATATGTATAGGTAATTTGCTTTTAATGAAATTCTTACACAATTGAAATTCTAACACATAATTCGTAAATATACAGGTATATATTTTAAATTATAAATTATACATTATATTATCTTAAATTAACATCAATCATATAATTAGGTTGGGCATATTTAAATTTATATTTATACATATCTTTATTTTATAATTTAATCGATATACACATTTTCTTCAAGGTTATTAGTTATTTTACTAATTGTTTTTTTACACGATTTTTATTGATATTATCATTGCTACTAGAAGAATAAAACTTATACAAAATTTTACATCGTTTTCAAAATTATTAAGTACTTAATACTTATCTATTGTTTTTGCCGTGTAATAAAGGAAATTTAGTATAAAGTAGTTATACGTATGCACTTTCCTATCCTCTTATCTATTATTTCTTTAAAATTATGCATGTATATTTGTATGGAAGTTGTTAGAATTTATTTAATTTATTTAAGTAGACAAAATATTTATTTGACTTAATAATTCATCTGTTAGATATATTAATGAAAGGAAGTAGGGTCGTTACTTTTATAATATATTTTTGAGCAATATGAATTATAAAGTTATTTATTTTATTCGTATTATATTTAATAATATACAACTAGAGAATATTTTTATTTTATTTGATGAAACTATATAGATTTGTGGTAAAGAAAATTTATTAAGTAATAAATTTCAAAAACTTGTTTTAATACTAAGTGTGTACGTGTATCATTTAAAGAAAACAAGTTTATTATAACAAACGATGAACTATTAATATACTTATAACAAATATAGCGTGTTAAAATGTTTAATATAATTTGCTTTTTGATGCAGAAACTATAAATTCATTATTGTTCAAGACAAAATAAAAATAATTGAAACATTATTTGTCAATTAAAAACTAAAATAAGTATTATACCTATACATTGTACAACTTATATGGTTCATTAATCATTAGAGTAACCCAAGTAATAAGTACCTTCGTATTTTTGTCAAATGTATTGTACCACGTCACCAACGAGTCTATTATTCAAATTAATCATAATATTATTGTATTTATAAATGTCCTGGGGATCTTTGTCAACGATTCACCTATAGATGCATAGGTGCTTATTGTTTTCGAGAAATCTTTATCTGCTCGATGACGTCTTTTTTGGCACTTTCTGTGTTTGAAACATGTAGGTGAAAGTGTTTTAGTGAAACTGAAATTTATATTGTATTCTATAAGTTAAAATAGTCGTTGATATTCGGTAGACGATATTATATTTACAGTTAAACTGCATTGACTCTCAATTAGCAATTACATGACATTTTTACGATAGGTGGTTAATTAACGTATGTGATTACATAACGCTAAGACAGGAAATACATCTTTGCAGTACTCAATTCATTGTTCGTTTATCTATGTGCAAAAATAATATACTTCTTCATGAATTTATTAATTTTAGTAAGATTCATGCATCCACATCAACGATATTTCAAAGGTACCTTTAGATACTACAATTTTAGTTTTAAAATTGTATATGAAAAGAAATTAAAACAACAATACAGAGTAATAATATTAAAAAATAATCAATAGTTATATATTTACTATACATAAAAATATTTGAAGAAATGAAAACACTAGATGTACGACTAAAAAATAATATACCTACAATTAAATCAATGTAACGAAAATTAAATAAGTAAATTCAAATAGAAAATGATCGTAACTTGTTTTATTAGTATTAAAAATGAAAATCTAATACCAACAATAATTCGTGTTGTATAAAATCACTAAAATAATCATTTTTCAGAACAATTCAACCTAAATGAATAGTTTATTCTTTTCATTTTATTTTTTATTATCTATTTATTTTATTAATTAATTGATTTAATTGTACAGTGTTGCAACAATATCACATAAAAAAATTAAAGACTATTGTCGTTATAGTTATAATTTAAATTTTTAAGCTAGTCGGTTGGTCTTCCTGGTTTCATAGGAAAATATCTTGAAATATATAGTTTAAACCTTATAAACACCTTCAAATATATTTCTGTAAAACAATTTATATATAAAAATACAAATTCATTTTTTATTTAATATTACATTTAAATAATAAAAATATCCAACAATTTAATAAATTTCTTATTAACTGTTGCTAGTTATAATCGTATACTCGTGTATCTCTTTTCTCATTACTATAGTAATGTTATGTAAATCTGTATTCTAATTATAATAGTTATAAATAATATACTTTTAATATATAGGTATATATTTATCATGATAAGTGTTCTTAAACGAGTTTCCGTAATAGCATTAATTAAGAGCACATATTTACAATAATAACAATAATTACGGTATATTATTATGATACTATAGTACACAATTATTTATTACTCCATTACACTATCCGAGTAACTACAAAATAATAGTTAATGTTTAAGAATGACTCTTAAGAATACGAATCGTGTTTTTGGTCTCAACAAATTCATAAAAAAATAATTATACATAGTAAAGTTATGCTGTGAAATTAAACATATAACAGATAACATAAAACCTGTCTAAACGGAGATGGAATATTATTTGTTAAAACCGTTATTGACATAGTTTAAAAACAAATAAATAAATTAGTGTACCCTAAATATTGATCAAAATTAAACGATTTTGGTAATAAGTTAGGATACACAATATGTTATTACGTTTTTGAAAATCATTGGTTGTGATTCAATTCAATTTAATTTTGAGTTTAGATTCAAAAAACTTATTTTATGTTATACATTATCAAATGCAAATTTTGAAAATATATCACAAAAAAAAAATATAACAATATAAATCATGGAAAATTATTTTAAATTAAATTTAAATTCATTAATTTATGCAGACATTCAATTGTATTTTCTTATACAGCGTACCTAATTAAAAATTAACTTATATTTTACTCTGATAAAACAATAAAATTATAAAAATATATTATAATTAAGAAGACATGATTTTTCGTTTTATTTACTGTGTTTAAAACCTATACCATTTTAAATACTTACTTCTAGTATTTAACATAAGACAAAATAGAATATTTTTAGAGATGGTAAGGTTAAAAAAATGCATGTCAAACAATATTTTATAAACAAAAATTTAAAAAAAAAACAAAAGAAACTAAAATCAATAAAACATGAATACTACCTACATATTTTTTACGAATAATTAAGATTATTAATAGTAATTTTTAATAAACAAGTAATTTTAATAACTCTACATAAAACTCTACAGTAAATACAAAAAATTCAGTACATTTTAAAAATAACAATAATAATAATAATTACATTATAATATAATAATATTATCAAGGCTCAAAATTCATCGTGTCGACAATGACACAACACGACACAACTGTTATATCGAGCCATCGAACCAATTAAAATGCGTCAAAATAACATCATAACTAAAATACACCCCCGGCCAAAATCAGCCTTGGTGTTTGCTCACATATGTAACATGTATAATATAACATAAGTATAATAAAAAAATAAATTTTTATAATAGATGATCTGAGATCAATCCATTTTTACTGACAGACCAGCCAACATCATAATAAAACAAAGTGCGTATGTGACTACCGTCACTTTGTTCTGTTCTATATTTGGACCTTCTTTCAACAGTTCTTCATTGGTTTTCTTCGCCGAACTCGACCTCGACCTCCACAGCTTCTTTAAAAATCTGAAACCAAATAAAACATAATGCATATCTATACATTTCATATTATATTGAGTACGCTATACACGTTCGATCAATAAAATATTAAAAACATTATTCTAAAAGCTAATATTGCTCGTCTATACGTATTTATATATATACAAATAAATGTATATACGAATTAAAATAAGCGTGAAAAAACGGAAGTACATACTGATTTTAGTTTTTAAACATATATATTTATATTTATAGTCAGAGACAATGTTAAATATCTACATGAGGAAACTAGAATGATTTTTTTCATCCTATCAGATCACATTGTTCTCTGCTTCTATATATAGACGTAATGAAATCTTAAGCCGTGTAAGATACCCGAGCCACAAATATTAAAGTTAGATTGATGTTAGTTTTATTTTTAATCTTTAATTACATTTAGTGCTATCAAATGACAATATTTATATAAAGCTGTAAATGAATAATATACAAAAAATTAAAAAATAATAATATACATGTACATATATTATGTAGCCTTCAATGTATCAATGCAGGAAACCTTATATAGTTTGATCTACTCCAATAGTTTTGTTTTTTTTAATTATTGCAACAAATAATAATAATTTACCATATCATAAACTTAAAAATATTACTTTACATAATAGGTATATATTTTAATAAATAATAATATTACAAAAAAAAATGATCTTTTGAACTCAAGATAACCCGTACGTTGAACATATTGTATATAATAGTATATAGTATTGAGTGAGAAAATGTGGTCAACCGCATAATACACTGCACCACTAATTATCAATATCATATACACCCAATACACAATATTTCTACGGTGCATTGTAACTATGTCCAATTCAAGGCTAATAAATGTTCGTACGTCGATTTTTCATGTTCAAGGATAACGTAGGAAGTATAGTTTGATACTATGACAATGACGTTGATAGGACAGTTGACTAGATTCATATACATAAAGTACCTAATACTGTAACGATAACCTCAAACTGAATACATTTCATGTGAATTTTACAGCATTAAATTATTCATACAAACTCGTTAAATTACAAATTTCAGTTTTTCTTATATTGACCATTTATTCTTTTATTAAAAAATTCTGACCACAAACAATCATTTTTTACAAAACAAACAACAATATCTGAAGTAAATATTGTTAGGTACATATTTTATAATGACAATTATAGCTATTTGAATTTACATTATTATAATCGTTTTTTTGTGTTGATTATTTAAGAAAAGCTTGAAACAAATTTAATTTCGTTTAATAATGAATATACGAAACAAATCAAATAAAAACACGATTTGTACGGATAATAAATCTGTATTTCAAGAGCTTGAACTTATACATCAGTAAAATCATACCTATTATACTATTACATAATAATGTATTCATAACGTATCATGAAAAAAAATTGAAAAATAGCAAATACCAACCTATATCTGTTATTCAATGTTATCTAGTTATTAGTAATAAATGATTACAGCATATTATTATTATTATTATTATAATGGTATACATTTAAATATTATTTTTGGTTCTAGGTTTTGTATACGAAAAAAAAATGACTTACAATCTTTCTATCTTTCTAATTAATAATCATAATAAATTATGATAGTTGTATTACTATGATGTTGTATAAGATTAGTTAATGTTGTTAAATATAATCAGTGCCGTGTAAAGGGAGGAGGTGAAAAACAGAGCATTGCACTGTGCTGAGCAAATATTATTATTAAGCGAACCATGTATAAACAATTTGTTTAAACTCAATTTGATTGAAGAACTACATCAATATTATGGTTCCACCAGTTCCGACTGTGGGAATTTCCCTACAATTGTCATATTAACATAAATAAAGAAAGCGTTATTTTTTTTGTTTTCGGGTAGCATTATACGGCGTAACAAGACACTGGATATAAATATAAATGATTAATTTGTGCGGTTTGTAGAAAAAAACAAATTATTAAATTTATGAAAAAAATAAATACAATTTATTATAAAAACGTATAATAATTTACCAAATTTAATTTAATTAACTAAACAAAAGTTTATAACTTAAAAATAATATGGCACAAGATACAAAACATTAGAAAACACGTTTATAAAAACCATTTAATCAAAATACATTTTTTTGGCAATCTTAGATAGGTAAAAGTTAAGTATTAAATAATTTAAAATATTTAATTATGATGGTTGGTTAAAGTGAGGTATATTCGTGATATGAGTAATCGTAATATATAGATTATATTAAATATAATTATTTATACTTTAATAACGAACTTATTTGTTTAGATATTCGTCAGTGAACCTCAAAATAATTAATTTGTCAAATGTTAGCTATGGTATTACTAGAGATTGACGTATATTCGTCAAGTTGCGTAAATATGTGTAGGCCTAATAAAATTTCCAAAATTGAAAAAGTAATGAGATATTTTGTAAATATATCACGAACATACCTTTTTTTGTCCATTTTACCCTATATACATAAAACACATTATCACATTAGATATAATATATTATAATAGGTATGCTACATTGCTAAATAATAATAACAAAAAAAAAATGTCGATATTTTTCTTAAACGACATTATGCTTTAGCCTGTGATTGTTCGTATATAGTTCTATTTGAATTTTAGATCATACTCAAAGCACCAATAAACATCCAATAATGGTCATGGCCATACCCATGGCATATGTTGTGAACACGACTTTCTTGTACCTACGATTTACTGAGTCTAACATCAAATCCGCCTCATAATTATAATACATATCATCTTCACTGAAACATAAAAATCACACGATTGCCTAACCATGAAAATCTAAAAATCCCAAATATTTATTTTATTTAAGCCTATGCATCATGCGTTATTTATTGCATCAATGATAATTTCCCAGTGCGATAGTGCATTTCAATGTATTTCATATTTATAACTTTCATTGATAAGCCAAAAGCTATTTAATAATACCTATGTTAGTTTAATTTTGTATCTAATAAAACGATTATTGATAGCAAAGGCATAAGCGCCTTTCCTTATTTTCTAAAAGTAAAATGTGGTTCAAATTGTAACATTAATATCATGGTATTAGAACCTCTAGATTTAATGGTACTGAATTATGACTTAGAGATTTTAATTTTAAACGTAATTTGAATCATAACAATTTCTGTTGAAAATTAATAAACTATGATCTTCATTAGAAGGAAATTACATTTTTGTAATATCTCAACTAACGACTAAATTAGCGTTGAACTCTAATGCCTATTATTAATGTATTACCAATTTAAGTGACAATTGTGGTTAAATAGTAGATGATGGTTGTTTTAATTAATATGTCAGTTAAATATCAATGGTAACTCAGTATAATTAATTTAATTATTAACACTTACTAAGAATTTTTAATTTAATAAATTAATTTACAGTTAAATTACAATTATATAAAAAGTACTTACTTGCATGAAAATCTCAATACTTTAAACTGTAAATAATGTAATATAAATATAGATATATTCAGGGGTGTTCCCATAGGGTATACTACATATATACGCCGTATACTCTCAAGATTTTTTTCAATATTATGGGTATACTGTGTATGCTCTCAATCTCAATTTTTTTTCCATATTATTGACACGCTTTTTACGGGCTTTACTCCTATAGACCATAAGAAAAATATTCTTATTGTATTAAATGTTTATATTTGATGATACAGTATACTCTCAAAAAAATTAATGGGAACACCACTGGATATATTTACCATACTTAAGTTAAGACAATCCTAGACTGATGACAAATATTAATTATTATATCTATATTTAACTTAAATGTTATACAATTGTAACAAAATGTTAACAAGTATAATATAAGTACATATAACTACAATATTAAGAACAATAAAAAGTAGTTGTATACAGTATGAGATTAATTTAAGTATGTTAAATTTATTTGTCATATGAAATAATATTATATTGTCGTTAGAAATAAATAATAATATTCGCCTATATTATTCAGTTCTAGGTGTAATTAAATTATGAAAACATCTATTTTTTACATCTAATGTGTTTAAATGTATAGCTGATAACAAAAATAAATAATGATCTCTACTGATATGTTTATAATTAAGCTGAATATTAAGTGTTAACCAACAATGGGATAAAAATTGCTATCGCCAAATGCACATGCTTCATGTTCTCATACTTATATGCTATCATTCTACTTATTATATAGTGTGATTTACCAAGCATACTCACCCCTCCCTTTATCTTTTAATAATGCATTTATTTAAATTCTGATTTTTGATTTTAAGTATAGTTAAAGATTACATTTGAATAATATTTAGGTTTATTTTATATCATTAAGGGATTGTTATGTAATGATACAATTTTTTTTTTGAAATAAAAGCTAGGTACTTCGATTATGATTTGTTTGAAAATGTTCTTGCATTTAAAGTAGTGCCTTGTGAATGAATAATTATGGACTTTTACTAAAGATAATATTATATTCTTAAGTAAAAAATTATTTCGATAAAATATATATGTGATGTTTATTCTAATACTTATTAGTTATTATACTTAAATAATTTTACAAATTATAAAATGTTAGTGGATTAGTATATTAACTATTAATAACTAGGTATAATTTTAAAATCAACATAGCCCAAAGCAATTATCGTATGAATTATTTTTCTTTGTAGGTACCTACATAAAGTTATAAATAGTATAATATATAGTTTTTAATCATAAAATAACTATTAGTCCGAGTACCTACAGATTTAATTGCATAAACAATTCAAAAAAAAAAGATACTTTATTTTTGTTTACAAGAGTACAAGATAAATACTCATAACATACCTAAAATATTAGACATTATAATTTATAACCTTTAAAACTACTTACAAATTCCAAACATATGGATTTGAGAAATTAAAGAAACAATTTGAAAGTTAGCGTGCATAGTGAGCCATATATTATAGTCTACATTTTAGTTATTAATTGGTATTTCACTATAGTGTATACACAAAAAAAGTTAATAATATGTATATATTATTAAAATTTAAGACAGTATTACTATGGAAATTTTATCCAAAATAATAAATGCAGATATCAGTACAGGGTTTTCAAAATTAAATCGATTATTAAAAACCGATAAAGATACACTTTTTAACACCAGCTATTCCAGATACCGATTATTTCCTACATTTTAATTTTAACTCGGGTATTAGTTGTTTTAAAAATATGAAAGTGTAACATTTTTGTACTAGTTTTATAGTTATAGTATATTTTCTATAAACTTAAAAATATATTAAATACTTTTTTCCATCTTATTTATTTTATAGGTACCTATTTATTAAATATTGCTATAAATATAAATAATATATTGTTCATTATTTTAAATAATAATTAATAAGACAATTTTTAAAACTCTGCTTAATGGGAAAATAATTCATGATAAAACCCGTAATTCATATTTTTGGTATTAAATTTTTAACTTTAGATTTTATTAAGTATAATATTATCATTATTTCGAATACTTTAGAGATTTTCGGGTGCAAAGCCCTGATATACACTTTTTATCATCACAGTCAATTTTAAATACATTTATTTAATAATTTACAAGACATGAATACCAAAGAAAAATCAGACGTCCCAAAAATACTATAAGTGGTAATTACATAAGTAATACAAAATATAACAAAAATAGAACATAATGGTATATAATTATACCATAAAATAATAATATAACTTTAACATCTAATATCAAAAATCTAATACAAATATTAAGAAAAATAATACAACATATAAATTAATTCCGACATGACGTATCCGTGATTAGTGGGAGCAAAATATTCAAAGCTATATGCCTATAATATAGGACTTGATAATAAGTAATAACACCATAGAATATAGGTACAATGTATTAACAAGAATACAAGATTAAACCTTTTTGAACATTGATCTTATTTGAATTCATAGAAAATTATAATTAGTACATATTGTGATATAATAAATGAAACTCATCAATTACCTATCAATTATTGTATCATAGCTCACATGACGTATAGGTACCTAAAATTATTACGCAACTATTTTACCAATATGATTTTACAAATATGTTTAAGCCGTTTTGATAAAACTTTGGAGGCAAGTACCTTTTATATTTATTATTAATAATTATAAATAATCCTACACTTTTATAAACAGAAATATTATATATAATAATTTAATGTTGTCAGTAAATAAAAAGTATTTATTTATTATTTCAATTTTTTTTTAATAAGATTAGTTTTGATAATATTGTAATACTTTAAATTATTTTTTATTTTTACATTATTAAAATTATTTATTTTATTATAAATTATTTTTTCTATACTTATTTAGTATAATAGTTTAAAAATATTTATAACTATTTTTTTTTTTTATAACTATAGAATAATTTTAGTAAATATATTATATTTATATTTAGAGCCATGCCATGGAAGGACCAAGTGAGCCTATGCTCCGAGCTCAAATTTTAAGGAAGCACCAAAAAGTTAGGTTAGTTAATGGAGAGGTGAATATTTTTAATATTACTCCGGGCACCAAATTATGATGGTACGGCTCTGTTTGTATTATCCAGTAGGTTACAATTTTAGTATACTTTATTAATATTATGCATTAAATCATAAGATATATTCAAAATACCGGAAAACTCAAATAAAATATTATATCAAAGAACATATAAAACTCTGTTAAATTTTAAGTACTGAACTATTTAATTTTAAATATTATTTTTCACACAGCATAATCTATTTTATGAAAATAAAAATATTGGCATTAGGTACATAAAACTAATAAATGCAAAAATATTGTGATTTATATACCTATTTATATTTTTTTGATTTTTAATTTTTATAATAAAATCAATTAATACCTACATAATTCTGTTACATTATAAAGCACATAAAATAATATTATCATTACCATTATTATGTTATATATATTAATTGCAATCAACAGAAAATTCGATACGTTTGTTTGAATAAAAAAAAAAGAAAAACTATTTTCAAGGTCGTTTTTAAACCGTCTAGAGCTATATGTTTCTTTTTTAATGCAAAACAAAACAATAGGATTAATTATGAATCACTATAGTTACAAGCCCACGGTAGTACAGATGTATAAAACAATAAAAATACAATATTTTCTATGAATTGTTCTTTATATTTTTTTTTATCAAACGTAATTTATTTTTACACAAAGAATAATATTAAAGAATAAAAACATAAACATTCGCAACAAATTTGATTACATATAAAGACTTAAGTATAACTACAATAAACTCTAATATATAGTAAATAATTATTTTTATAAGATGATATAAAGACTTCTTTTGAAAATTTTATTTTACAACGTAAAATAGCCAAATAAATCTGTGTATCATAGTATTCTTATATACAAGTACAAAACATAATATATTAATTATATTATACTATAAATAATATACCATACTATTATTTAAAACTTTTACGATTAAAATATACTTATCATTTTCATACTCATAAATAGTAGATACCTACCAACCTACATCTATCGAATTCCAATATTGGTAGGTACTATATGAATACATAATACCTATTCAAATTATTATTTTTTACGGTTTGTATAAGTATAATACAGAATGTATTAAATGAATAAATATATTAAATAATTAGGTGAAAACTGAAAAGTTTCCCAAAGTATTTTTGATAAATTACACATTGATAAGTTAAACTCTATGTACTTTATAAGTCGCGACTTACAGTACTCATAGTGATTCACCTAAAGAATAGAAAAATATTAAAAATATCTTAACAGAAAGGGGGTCAGAGGATGCGATTTTTAATAGATAGGATAATAAATTATTTTACCAATATAACTATGTTCATTGAACCTAATTTTACGTCCGTTGACAATTTAGCTAACAATCGTTTCGCATCCGGTTTATACACAATAAATACATTAGACATACATATAATAGACACCTTAATCGTTTTTCCAAGTACTCTTACGGTTATATTGTATTTTATAATAAATGTAAATTAAAAAAATCTATATTTTTTATAATAATAATTTCATAAATCTCTATAATATATCATACAATATTAAAAATATTATATTTTATATTTATAAAATACAAGTTATTAAGTTAATAATTCATAAATTAAACCTAACCTAAAATCTAAGAAAAGATAAATAATCCAAAAATATATTTTTTAAATAAAAGCAAATAAATAACTGCTTTTAAATAAATATTTCTAGCAACATACATATTTCATAATAATAAATTATGCTTTGTAACATTATAACTATATTATATAATCTTCACCAAATTTAATTATTTAAAAAATGTTTTCAACTTTTAGGCCTAATTATTATTTACTTTTTCACGCCTATTTAGTACATATATATTATATATATATATATATATATTAAACTAATTTAAATGTATATTTTTTTTTATTAGACTATGTATTATAATCTGTTATTTATAAATTAATAATAAAGAACATAAAGAACAAAATATTAAAAGAACATACGAAAAAAGACGATTTAGCAACATAATCTCAAAATGATTTAAAGTACATAATATTATATGAAGTCGATTTTATGTATGTATATATATACACATAAATATTTATATTTAATATGATAAAATGTAATTTAGTCCTATTTTAATATATCATTTATCATAGTATTATATTATATAACTAATTTAAATTCTACAGGTATACGTTACAATCTAATGTGGACTTCGTATATATCTTTATTTTATATGTCACTTAGATAAAACAGCGAATTATAAGAAAAAATTGAATCAAAACAATTTAATAGCGTTATGCAGCACACATTAGAGATTTTTACATAACAAAATTTTTTTAACGTTCTTCATAAGTCTCCTCACGATCTTTGCTTAAGCCATTTAAGGTCAAGTAAAGGAGTGAATAATGTTTTAAAATTAGATAGGAATCCACAATAATATAAGTTGTTATGATGCAACATCACAATATATTATGATGTACATTGTACATACGTAGTACTATAGTAGTACATAATATAATCCAAATAATATCTAAGCGCAAAACAAAAATTACAGTTTTTATATCTATATCCATATTATGTTATTATGTTTAACTAATAAGTAGTAGTACGTAAATTAGAATCTAAATTTAAGATTTTATTATTTTTCTACAGTGTTACGTTAAATATTATTTACGATAATATTATGCATATTTATCATAAATATTGATACAAATATAAAATATAATATTATTACAAAACAAAACTATATTAAACGATAAAATCTAATTTAAAAATCAATCAGTAAATTGCTAACTTTGTTCAAATATTCAATTTTTATCGATTATAAAATTGTGTGTAATAGTAAAAATTTCATTTTAAAATTAAGACATAGAGTTATAGAATAAACTAACGTAATATTTAATAAGCCATCGTAATCATATAGACGATTGAAAAAATCGTTTAAATTGTTCCGTTAAAATAACGAAAGAATATTCAATATTTTTGTAATAATAAGTAAAATAGGTAATATAATTATTAACCTAATGATAGTAAAATATGGTAAACACATTTGACGAACCTTTAAAACGGATTTTTTTCAGATTATAAACAATGGTTTGTACTTAAATATTAATATTAATGTATAATAAACTAAATTATCAATATTTTTTCGTAAATTAATCGTAACTAAAACTTGTTTCCATTCAAATGATAAAAAAATGGTTTTTTAAACCCAATAGTTAATGTTTGTTTACAAATAAATAATTTCCGTTTAGATGTTATTATATGTTAATGGAAAATTAAAAAATTATTTATACTATATCTTTTACATTACCGTTTAATTTAATACCTAAAATTCTGCATATAACTTTTGAAAATTTTAAACCCAAAAAATTGTGAATTGAAAAAGTACACATAGATAATTAAGTGAAAAACAAAATAATTACACTCAAATACTCAAATAAAGAACATAACCAACATTTATAATAATATATAATAATAATCAATTCTTAAGAAAACCTATTTAGTAAATACTTAAAACGAAACTTTATTTATAACTTTTTTTAATGTCTTAATATTTAAAATGTATTAATCTACAAGTTATTGTAGGTTACAACCCACTATTGTTTATTATAATAATTAAACGTATTAGATTATTGAAATTAAATTTAGAAAAAAAAATGTTGGATTTAAAACTATTTCATAATTATATAAGTACTATATGGTTTGTAACGCTTTTGCTTTTTCCAGACGCGTGATAAAATCGTTAAAATAAAAATAATGCTCTCCATTTTTCCATATTATTATTTAAATTGATATATTATTAGACAAAACAAACGCGTGTGTATACAATGTAGCATAAAAAAAGCGTCTAAAACTGCATAAACGAAACTCAAGCAATATCGCACAAACAAAAACGCACAAGACTTACTTTAATTTCCGGTATTTTTGTTTGGTGTCGATGACGTTAATTTGTTTCTGGTCGTTAGTCGACCCGTACTTAGTGTTTCGAAACACTCCCTTGGTCTTGCCGATTGTTTTTGTCAAGCTACTCCTCTCGTCCAACATCTCAGCCGATTTATTCAGACTGTACGTGTGTAAAATCAAACAAATAAACCCGCGCCTAGGCCGAATGTGCGCTCAACAAATAATGATTGCGAACTACACGCGGGGACCTCAACACACCGGTTCTTATATTGTTATGAAATGTATAATATCGATGGTACAGAGCACACCGTCCGACCGCACCATCTCCCACCGCCCTTATAACCAACACACTCGGCACTACACGGTTTTCACCGGCTTACAATATTTCAGTGGACAACTCGAACAAAATGCTTTATTTTATAGGTAATACTCTCGATCTGAACGATGAAGAACATAGTAAAATCAAGAGTTATTTTTTTCTTCGCTTATTATAATTACCTATTAGTCGATATTATATTATAGGTAATATTATTTTACCTACTCAGACCAATATTATTGTTTCTAACGTTTCTATACGCGCGCACTGCAATGATAATACTATTTTATTTTATTAAAACAGAAATACTATTACATTTGTATAGTCAGTCAATACCAATATTATGTAAAAGTAAGAACAAGAAGCCCCGTTTATATGATTAGTACACATATAATTGGTTATTTTTTCACTTGTTTTGATAATAATATTATTATTGTTTAACTGTTATTATTACGTATCGAAAATCATTAACATATATAACGCATTTAATTATAATATATTCCTTAACAAAATAAAACTCCAGTTACGTACTGTAATCTTCACAATAACACATTATTCAAGTGTATTAGAAATCTAGATAACCAGTTTATTAATCAAATAAGGTAACAATGATTTATATGTTTTTAGGTACGTTGTTTACATGTTGTCAGTTATGATTTTAATTAATTTTTTTTATTGAATATATTTTAATACATAATTAATGATTATTGAAAAATGAGAAACTCGGGTTTCTACACTATACCTATACATCATATTATATAGTTCATGGTGTAATCGTCAAAACTAAATAAACACACTATTTTTTTTTATTCTACTAATTATTGTTACCGAGTTTATCCATTGAAGATAAAATTATTTCAAAATTGAATAAATGGAATTTTTTGTTATTATACCTATATAGTAAGTATATGTCGTACAATATACCCATATTTAAATGCATACTTCCTTATGAATGAAATATTTAAAAACAATAGCGGAACCCCTTCAGTTAAAATATATAACCAAACATATTATATTACTTTTCGGTCAATGCGTCAATTCATTACGTAATTATTCGCTACAACATCGGGTACCCTTTGATTCAATGCTATAATATTAAGTTTAACTAAACAAAATATCAGGAATTTATATATTTTTTAACAGTATTATTTCATGATAATAATTATTAAAAATTATTATTCATCTGAATAGTATTATAAATTCAATAGTATTATTAACTAGGACAGTTCTGTGATAATTCATACGATTTACTGTTATTAAGTATATAGGTACCTATAGCAAAGAATTAAAGCAGTCTCGAACTCTAAAATTGTTTGCATCAGCATCGCACAAACTCTAAATTATCTTCAAGGCTGCATGACCATCATCTGTAGAAAAACCTACAAGTTAAGTTGCAAAAATCATTGAAGAAAATTAAAAATTAATTCTTTTATGTTTGACCCTTTTTACCTAAAAAAAAGATCACAGAAAAATTAAAACGTTCCTATTTATTAGTTTTTGACGGTTGTTATTATTAGTTGGAAAGTGCATAATTAAGTTGAAACCGATTGGGCTTATTTTTTCTTGATAATCTCAATACAATTTTTATGGAAAGAAAAATTGAAAGTTGTCTAGAAACTTAAAAAATCTGAAAGTGCTTTTTTAATGGGATTTTTATATAACTTACAACCATATGCATGTATTTGCTGAAATTTGGCATACACGTAGAGTAATAATGGCAATAATACTCTAAACCATTCTCTAACCAATATACCTAGCTATAAAATATAAAAATTATTCATAGCTAAATTATATCAAATAATCACTATTAATTTGGATAAAAATGTGTAAATTTGACAACCATTATTGTTCAATCAGATATTGTAATTACTATTGTCCCTTTTTTCCTCAAAAATGGTTGGTGAATAACCCTCTTGATTTTTTTATTCGTTTGTAATTTGGGATACAAAATTAAAATTATTTTCTTATAGGTAGATCCAAATTTCAAAAACTAAATAATTTATAACTAATTTAATATAGGTATAACAATGAATATAATAAATTTTTTCACTTAAATCAAAACAAATATTAAGTGTCTATATCCTATATATTATATATATTCTTAATAAAAATTATATAATAAAATTTAAAAAAATTAAACATTTGGTACGAAATAATAATTACCTACCAATGGGTATCTTATATATTATATATTTATTTTATTAAGCAAAACAATATTATGAACAAAATTCAAATACAGGGTGTCCCAAAAAGAACACGTTTTTAAAATAACTAAAAAAACATTTTATTTTTCAAAAAATTCAACAGTTGAACCAGTGTTTTCGAATTTTTATTAACCGACAAATCAATAACACACTGGGAGAAACATTACGTCCGAGTAACATACGAAGTCAGTTTCGTTATAGATTAGTAAAAAGTCTCAACAACCAACATGAGTGTTTCAATTGACATCCAATCCATGGTGGTACTTGGAAAAAACTGGTTACACAACAACAAATCGAAATGACAGTAGATAAAAAAATGATAAAAACATAAAAACAAAAAAATAGTGACTGATTTAAAAAAAGATGTTATTCTTTTTGGAACACTTTGTACATACTGAAAATTAATAACTCAATAATATTAAAATATACAGTATACACATATAAACATCAAATATCAAACGTTTTAAGAATCAAAGAGTAAAAATCTAAACATATTATAAATGCGTAGTACGTATAATATATCTACCAATCTTTATAACTTATTATAGAAATATAATATGATAACTATTTGTTTGCTAATTTGGAAGACTATTTAAAAAAGGGAAATTCAAGATCTAAAATACTCGGTGAGAAATGTTACTACATAATTACATAATATTGAGATTTTTTGCAATAAAATATTAGGATAATCAGAATTTAGTGTGAACTTTTTTAATAGTATAGTAAATATGATGTCATAAATTATTGTTATCGATTATTCTGTTTTTGTTCAGTTATATAACCAACAAGATCGATTATGATTATCTATTATACATAGGTATAATTGTACATTTGTACGAATAACAATGTTTTACTTATATGTATTTATTAGGATTTTGTGTTCATTAAAAATGTATACGTACAACGGTATTGAACTCTTATTACATCAGTTTATTTTTCAAGCAAATCGTAAACGATTAATAATCTAATATTCTTATCATAATGATAAAGCCCCTAAGTTGCCGGGGTTACGGCGTTGGTTCAAAGCACGGAGTCATATAAACGACCACGCCATCAGAAATATTATAATGTGTGTATAACTCACTATACCTAAACATTATGCAATAATAGTAACGTAATTGTTATGTAAATAAAACAAAGCAAGTGGATAATGCAAAAACTATCGGTTGTACTATTTTTTTTTACCATTTCATAATTATTATAACACTTATAATAAAACCCAAAATTGTATATAATAACCATGGTAAGTAGGACTGGTCTTTATGCCAGCGTAGTGAAAGATGATTTCAAAGATATAAATCAGGTAATTTATAATTATTATTTATACAAATTACTCAGTATTAATGCGCTCCACTTATCGAATGAGCATAGTTTCTGTAAATTATTTTAAAATATTTAAGTTGAGATTTTTTTCAATGTACCTACTAAAAACATTTAAGTACCTATTTAACTAAAAACGCATGTTTAAATAATACTTTAATTTATGTTATTATTAACGATTACATACATCGCATTTAGTTAGAATTATATACAAATATACAATGATAAATTAAAGTATTTAAATAAACAACAATGGCCATATAAAAAAAATGTTTATTTTTAGTTAATTATTGCTTATTCTTTCTTGTCTATATTATACACATATCCCTTCAATAGTGTATTACACTATTATCTTATAAACTAATATACTATAAATAATAAATTATAAATTTACAGTTGATTATTCATAAAAGTAACTAAATTGCCTATACAAACCGCCGTTTTTCTTTTTTTGTATTTGTAAGTAAGCAATATCTTTAATAAGCCACTATTAACGTGCAACGTGTGTTATTACTGTAATAATAATAAACATTTAAATAATTTAAATTATTGCTCAAAATTTTAAAATTTTATTTAATGATCCCCTCATCTATGAATAATGTGAAGTTTTGTTCAATTGTTAAAATGTAGAAAGATGAAACAATTGATATTACCGGAGTATCATGCAATCCAGCGCCAATAGTATTAAAACCATTAGCCTCATTGTATAATCCATATCCATATGGTTGTTCAGTGTTGTGCAATCATCCGCTGGATAGCGAAATTAAAGATCTTGTAAAAAAAGCTAAGGACGCTTTGGTAATTTAAAATAACTTATAAGTTATAGAAATAGCTTAGTAAGCCTTACTATTTTACTTATTTTGCAGGCCTTGGACCCTAAGTCACCGCATCGCTATCCTGATGTTGATGAAATTAACATTATCGTACCAGAAGAGCTGTTCAGAAAATATACAGAAACAGATTCTAGAGCAACTAGTCCAATGCCTACAGTCATACAAAAAAAAAGCCCAGCTGAATTAGAAATAGACAAATCTAAACTTGTATTACATTTAAATCGAAGTAGAAGTCAACAGTCATCGATAAAATTTTCGGTTAGACATAGCTGAGTGAGACAATAATACTAAGTAAATATTTTTAAAAATTGAGAAGAATAAACAATAAATATTATAGTATATAATGATCTATTAAAATAAAAGATAAAATAAGCTTGAGAAGTCGCTCTACTATAAAATACAGAACGATTCACCAAATGGGCTCGATCTCTTTCTTCCTTCAATATTGAATTATTCAAAATATAATTTTTAGGTTTTCTAAGTATAAAAATATAATTCGATATTTTCAAATTTTTTAGTATTTCTTCAAAAGTGTTTGTGAAAATACAAATCTCTTTCTTTCAAATGAAAACCCCCTTTTCCACCATACATTTTTAGTGGATAATTTTTCTAATTATTTTGATCATCGAAATCCGAATTCAAACTACCTAGTAGTTTTTAAATTATTTAATTTTGTGCATTAAGGATTGATAGGTCCGTAATTTTGGGTTTGAAATATATGAGGACTATGGTTACTAGAACATTTTAGTAATTAATATTAATCTATCAACATTTAAAATTTGTAATAATTTTCAATAACAATTTTGTAGTATTCTGTTAGAAGAGGGAATCTCATTTAAAAACAGAAATTTGCATAACTATAGAAGACTTCTTAAATATGTAGTATAAAAAATCTCAAACGTTTGAAAATATGGGTTTTAAATACATTTAAATATTTCGATAATCAGGATGTATTAAGAATTAATTCACGAATGAATGAATTTATTATAAAATTAAAAATGGAAATGAGCGTGGCTGATAAATCACCATATACCATAGGTTTCAAGTGTACCTGTCATCGTAATAAATTTGAGTTTAATGTTACCTAATTCATTCCATACGAAATACCGTTTATAAAATGGATACAAAATCTAAGCTGCTAACTGTTAGTAATACAATAGGTAAAACTTATTTTTAACAAAAAGATCGGATATATCACAAAATAATTTTTATAATATTATACCAAATATTTTTTTTTCTACTATAATTAATGTTAATAACAACATACTGTAGAACGTTAAGTCTACGATATCAGTTAGCCATACAGATAAACGCCTTCACCCGTAGTATAAATAATTTAAAATTAATCTATATATATCATATTATAAAAAAATGCATTATTTATATAGATATAATTACATAATATATATATAACTGAAAAAAGTTTCAAATTCCTACAATTATATTTTTTGAATTACATTAAAATATTAAATTAAAAATCGTTATTTTGATATTTTTAAATTGCTATTTATAAGAACAACTTGTGACAAATATTGTAAGTTTACGTTTATAAAGTACCTAAAGTTTATAACAGTGGTGCCCAACCCACGGCCCGCGGGCCGTATAAACTTTATACCATACCCGATCACAAGCTTTAGAAATATCAAGGAAGACCCTGGAACAGTGTTATTTTTATTCTAAGGAAGTGGCTATTCTTTTCAGTAATTCGGTGGATTTATAAAACTGTATTGTGATGGAAGCGTAAAGTACATTTTTTAAAATATATAAACAAAAATTTTATGAATACAAAAGACAAAATTATGATTTCAAATATATAGAAGGATCCTTTTTTTGTATAAAAGATGCAAATTATTTTGTAAATTATAATACATTGTCTAAAAAATGATAATTTAACAAAATATTGTCTCTAAAAATACAAAATCAATGTTGTCAAAAACTAGTTATTGCATAATTGTATTCATTCATCTTTTTGAATTATTTATAAGCATGTTCTGTACAATACTTTTTATAATCAATTACCTAATTTAAAGTACTTTTATTTTCATCAAAGCGTATAATTTAAAATATAAATGTTACGCCACACACATTTTATATAATATTATATTTAATTAATTAAAATTATTGTTTATTCTTAGCGTGTTCGATGCTCTCGAATTCTCATTAAACATATTTTAACATTTAACATCATTAACTGTAAAAAGTCGTCTGTTTAATCTATATGAGTAGTGTAATAATGTACATTTTCAATAGAGTAAATTTTTAGTAAATCCTTATAATTTTATTGATGTATGTTTAAAACTTATTTTAGGGTGTTGTGGGTCAAGATTTTTGCGAAGCGTTTTCTTTATGCCATGGTTCTGTACTTCATATTCCACATAATTTTCGTCCAAATTACACAACTAGTATTTTAGGAAGAAAAATAGAAGTTAAAAAAGAAGTATTTAAAAAAAGGCCTCGACATAAAATCACTATTACAGAAAAACAAGCAGACAACATCGCCGATAATTTGGTGAGTACCTACTTAATTATTAATAAATAAAGTCCACTCTCCATAATTTAGTTTCTTCTTAGCGGCATTTAGATTTACCTGGTGCTTATGATGTGCAAAAAGAAACAGAAGAAAACAAAGAAGTTACTTGGAGAAGAGGAAAACCTATTAAACCAGGAAAAAAGAGCAAAAAAAAATCAGAGAAAAAGAAATCAGGGCAAAATAATAAAGAATTTAAAGGAGTCCAAGACTCATTAGAAACTCAAGTCATTATAATTTTTAACATGATGCATTTTATAAAACTACAATATTTTTGTTCAATTAATAGGTTTCTACAATAAATCAAAATTCATTGAATGGTAGTATAACTGCAGAAAATGACGCACTAAAAAGTGAAGAAGAGATTAATGAAGAACCAAAAACAAATTCATTCATAGATATAGATATTTTAAAAGAGCTTCAAAGAGAATTGTACTTACTTGACGTTGAAAATGAATTTGATGTGAAGGTTAAAATATAATTCTGATATCATTAACATTAAATATGAATTTTAAACTCTCAAAATTAAATTTATTTTAAAGTACTATGGATTATATTACATTTTACCAGTTGAAATTATAAAACATTAAATTTTAAAATTTTCTAGAATTAAATATACATATATACAATAAAATTTTGATAACCCTAGTCCATATACTATGTCTTGCGTCGTTCTACCTACAAATATAATATTTATAATAATATATTCTTTTATTAAAATTATACATTATTCTAAAGTCCAAACACAATTTATTTGCTTTATATAAACTGAGTGATTATTTTATCGAATAACAAACATTATTTTAAACGTTGACTCCAAAAACCGCACACTTTTGATAAAATACAGGACAAAACCGCATAATTTTGGTAGGTTAAAACCGCACACATTTAATAGGTTAAAACCGCACAATTTAAAAAACTGTTGTATCCAAAAACCGCACAGTTATGATTTCGACCCCAAAGTCGATAAACAAAAACACATATGTATATATATATAATTAATTATCTATTCTCATTATTCTTATATTTAAAAAAAAAATTATATATTCAAAAATTTAAAAAATTAATTTAAAAAAAATTAAAACTTTCAAAGTTTGATTGGCTAAAACCGACAGCCGACGTTATTTAAAAACTTTATACGATCTCTGTCACTTATTCCTAAAATAAATAGTTAACTTTAGTGGCAACTAAAGACTTGATTATTGTATAGGTATAGTAGTTATCTTATAATCTTATCTTTTCACTATTTTCACTAAAAATAGTGTGCGGTTTTAACCCACTCTAAATATGCGGTAATTTGTTATAAAATGACCGATAAGCTGTGCGGTTTTTGTCTATCGACCTTTTTAGGGTCAAATTCAAAATTGTGCGGTTTTTGGATGCAACCATTTTAAAATCTATTAATGTTTTTGAAA
This sequence comes from Schizaphis graminum, assembly GCA_020882235.1. NCBI lineage: Eukaryota > Metazoa > Arthropoda > Insecta > Hemiptera > Aphididae > Schizaphis > Schizaphis graminum. Next base: position 57,213,735 of record CM037032.1, read on the forward strand.
ATATTTTTTTTACATGATTTCTAGTCAAAATAAAACATTCTTAAAAAAATATTATCAAAAATTTTAATAGATATTAAAATAATGACTGTTGTTCGATAAAATTATCATTCTGTATAAAATGTATATACATTGTATAATACATTTATTATAATAAAATATACAATATATCTATTTATATAATGAAATATAAATTACACAATTAATTCGTGTTATTACATAAAATCAAAAACTTATCAATAATTTTAAAATATAAAAAATTATTCAAAAAATTATAGCATTATTTAAATATTCATATTATAAATTATTTTTTTAGAAACACATGGCATTACAAGAAGCATTCAAAATGAAACCATTATTAATCAATCAAGAAATTAATGATGAGCTAGATGCATTAAAACGTAAACTAGGAGTGAATACAGAAGTAATGTTACCAGGTTTACCAAGAACATTTTCTAGAAAAAACATAAGATTCGAACTACCTTTAGACAGAAAAAGCTTAAAAGGTTACACATTTTTTAAGTCAATTACAATTGTGTGATTAAATTAATGTGTATAATATGCACTCATGTATATTTCAGATATGACACCATTAGATTATTTGAGAAGTAATACAAGTATCACTGGGAGTTGTCTAGTTATTTACTCAAGAGTTTTTGAAAAATATAACACAAACTCGGAGACAAGAACAATCCATGAAAATGTAAATGATAATTTCACAATGGTGAAAACATAACATTAAATATACCTATATATTATTCTAACCAATATTAAACTTATTAGAAACTCATACCTGCATTAGGCGAGGTGATGGGTAGAATATTTTCTAACCAGGAAGCAATAGATTTACATCAGATGATTGGATGGTCAGATGGTCAAATTCTGACATATCGCGAATGGTGTGGTTTGTGTGGTGCAGCAGAACGTCTTATAGGTAAATAAATTTATTGATTTTTATGAAAATGTTATACATATAACTTAAGTTTTTAATTAATTTGATGCTATTTGTTTTTTTTTATTTTATAAAATCTTTTATTTAAAATATTCTGTATTGCAATTCAATTATTTTCATACGCCAACATAAAACACTCGTTTGATAAAATTAATTACGAAAAATAATTTTACAGGACATCGTTTTGTTCCCCAGCCATTGAGTAAAGTCCAAGATCCCTGTAACGAAGTGGAAAACGCTGATTTCGCATTATTGGACAGATGGCTTCAAGATTTATCACCAAATAGTTTATTGTATAAATTATTAACTCTAATAAAAAACACTTAGAATATTTGAATTTTATTACTTTTCAATAAAACTTCGTAATGTTTATAACTTTATAAATTTTCCCCGTGTTCAAAATAATTTCGTTAATTAATGTAAGTATATTATATACACTATTATTAATGATTCTTTAATATTAAACTTAAATAGTAGCCGATCATCTATTAATAAGACAATTTTATTACATTCGTGTTATTTGTGATGTATTTTCTGAAATCAAAGGACATTCCTTACATAATAGTACATCCAAAAATATACTTAATGTATCATTTTACAAGTATAGTATTATATACAAATGTAAAAACAAAAATAATAATTTATTATTATCATCAAATTAGTATTAAATTAACTCTTCTCGCTCCAAATCATTAAATGCATTTAGTATTAATTATTAGTAACGCTTATTCTAATTTTTTCTTGCGCTATTCGTTAACTCTTATATATTATTTTATTTCAAACTTAAAATATATTTTCATGAATATTGCAAGCTTTATATAAGATAAGTAAGTTAAAGATATATACAAAATTGGAAAAATGTTAAAAGATTTAAAACTTATTTTGGTTATCACATGAGTAGTTGTTTATTTTAAAATTGACCTATTTTTTATGCGTTTTGAAAAGTAATAACAAAATTAAAATAATTTAATTTTAAATTACAACATTTCTTTAATTTTCGGTTTATGAGTTTATTGACTTAAATGCGTTCATAGAAGTAATGTATTGTCTTTATACATTTTTTTTTAATATTTGCACAAATATTACTTAAGCTCATTTGAGTTAAAAATAAATATATTGTATAGTAGAAAGAAATTGAATATTTTATACGATTTCACATTTCACTGTACTATTTAAAATTAAAACTTTATAAAAGAAAAAATACTAATAAAATTTTAACTAAATTCGATTTTGTATGTACAATTTAATACTTGCGATTAACCTTGAACTAGATACAAGTGCTTAAAGAAAAAATTGAAAGTTTTTCTTTCTTGAAAGTACATTGGGCACAATTACGTTTCGCTTTCACTCAGTTCAATATTAGTGGTATATTATGATTTTAAATTTGAAAGCATTGATAAACTGATAAATATTCCAATCAAAGCCAAATTTTAAACAGTGTTAAATTACTTATGCTGAGATTGTTTTAAAATAATTTGATTATTGTGAATATTTCATAATATACTGAAAATATCAAGTTAATCTATAAAATAATAATTATGGCTTAAATAACTTATAACATTAATTAATTAATTGAATAAAACATTTGTATAGGTATACTATAATATATACTGATTTACAGAAGTAAGTAAATTTGAATTTACTTTCACTGTTAATTAATACATGCTATTATATATAGTTCTCATGAAGTGTTTTAATTTGATTTAGAACTTTTACGTTTAATTTTACTATGTTACGTAACTTGTATAAAATATGTATACAAAAAAATTAACCGACAAATAATTGTTCTCAAATCGAATAATATTTTCAAGTATTAAATAAAAAACTTATAAAAATCTGTTATTTTAATAGTTTTTTAAGAATGTTTGATTTTTCACTTATTTACAGTGGAAAAATAATTTTAAATATAAAATTAAAATACTTATTATTTTGTTACAATATTTTTTACATACCTACTAAATAATATGGTATATAATAAGTATAATCACAGTGGCGGCTCGTGGTGTTCAAAGTAGGTGGTGTGCAATTATTTCAAAAGTTGATTAAACAAAAAAAAACAATCAATTCAAAATATGAATTTAATTAGTAAAATATTTATTAGCATTTTTAATTTTTATATAAGTATAGTTTTAGAAAATTATATTACATATTATGTAGGTATAGTATATTATTTTATTTATTATCACAACATACAACATGTCATAACTAATAATATTAAAATAACAAAAAATAAATAAAACTAAACATTTTTATATGTGAAGTCCAGCGTCGTTGGATGCGCTGCGTTATCTTTCACTATGTGTGTGTTTATCGGGTGCGATCGCTTGACAAGTGTGCAGTAGAAGCTGCACACCAAAGTCACATATAATTGCCGATTCCCCCACTCGATAACTAAACGTATTTTACACGGACGGGCGGTGTTCAGACTGAGCTGCACACCAATTGATGTGTATTTGTTACATAACTCGATTAAATTTTAGGAGTATAATAATAATAAATTGTCGTTTTTGTTTTTAAAATTTAATTTTTTTTTTATAAAAATACCTAAAGTTTAACAGATATTGAATTAAAATTAATAAATTAGTATACATTATTATTATACATTTTTACTATTATATCTATATTAATCTATGTGGTGTGCGCACACCTGCACACCTAGGCACGAGCCGCCACTGTATAATCATAATGCACATAATAACATTTGCAATTAAGTTTTCTAATTCTTTTTAAAAAATGAAATATAAATAACATTCATTATATTTTGATTAGAATAAAGAAAAAAGATATACCTAAGTACATGTAATATACATTTTTAAATAATTTTAAACCCTATTTAATGCAAGATTGAAGATAAAATGAAGGACAACTTAAATTATGGTGCAGACATTGTTCAATGAAAGTGCATCAATACATGAGAAATCAGTACCGAGATGTGAAAACTATAATTTTTAATTTAGTCCTGATGGAGAAAATTATAGAACTAATTAATAGATGATTATGAAAATCGCATGAGACACCTCTCTATAGTTGAAGATAATACAGGATAGAGGAAGCAAGGGCGGATCCAGGGGGGGGCACTGGTGGCAAGTGCCACCCCCGTTGGAAAAAAAACAAAAATTTTAGTATCGAAATCTACGTATCGTCGGAAATGTATAAAAATAAAATATTTGTAAACACTACGAATGCGACCATACTGCTATGCAATCATTGTTCTTTATCTAGGCTCGGTGCTCGCCGCTCTGTAGTCGGTACACAGTAACACGTGCGTTATCGTAATCCCGTGCGTTATACCTATATCTAATTGACCGATACGGGCATACGGCTCGTAGGACTGTATGAGCCAAAAATAATTCCGATAACTCAACGTCAAAATATCGTAACCACGATTATACAAATTATGATACGGTTTTATTTCCTGACGACGAGTCAACGACGACGGCCGACGACAACGGTTTCATTTCATCTTTGAAGTTTATATTTGGTAAATATACTATTTAATAATTAAAATAGAACCAATCATTTGTAAAAATATACTGCATATAATTTGAAAATGCAGAAAAAAAGAAACGCAAGCAATTACGATCTTCTGAAATTTTTCAAAAAAAATAAAACTATGGACACTTTTAGTGATACAGTGTCTAATTCTTCTGAACCAACTGAATCAAACAAAAATGAAACAGAAAATTCCATACATTCACCACCTTCCAATTCGATGATAATTACTTATGACATAGGTTTATTTCTGAACACATGTGTGGATGATCATACACGTTATAATCTTTTAAAAAATCATTGGAATCCTCCAAAAGATTTTAAATTCCCCTATTCCATTGAAAATCGTGATGGAAAAGAAATACGTCGATATTTAAGTCAAAAGCATCTTGATTTATATCCATGGACTGTTTTTTCTGAAAATCAAAACGGCTTGTTTTGCAAATATTGTAGTTTATTCTATTTTAAAGGACATGGTACTGGTAATAAAAATGCTATGCCTCTAGGTATACTTGTCACTAAGCCTATGGTGAAATTTAAAAACTTATTGGGAAATTCGGGAGATTTAAATAGTCATCAAAATACAAAATACCACGGGGAAGCTGTTTTGAAATCTAAAGATTTTATAAATAATTATGAAAATCCGGAAAAAAAAATAATTAACTTAGTAAATACTCAACGTATGAGAACAGTTGACGAAAATAGGAAAAGAATACGTCCCATTATTCAGACACTTTTATTTTTAGCAAGACAAAATATTGCCCTCTGTGGTCATAGAGATGATGGAAATTTAATTGATAATATGGATTCAAACCAAAATTCCATTGTAGGCAATGAAGGAAATTTTAGAGAACTGTTAAAATTTAGAATTGAGTCCGGGGATATTGAATTAAAAAGACATTTTGAGATATCTAATTCAAATGCGACGTATATAAGTAAAACTTCACAAAATGAAATTTTATCTGTAATAGGTGATATCATAATAGAAAATATTTTGAAAAAAATTTCCTTTTCTACCTTCTATAGCATCATGTTTGATGAAACTACGGACATGAGCCATACGTCTCAATTGTGTTTGGTTATAAGATACGTTTATAATAATTCTATACAAGAAGACTTTATCACTTTTATCGATCCACATAAAGAAAATTTTGATGCTCTTAATACTGAGCCTAAATTAAGTGGTGAAGTTCTTGGTAAAACAGTTTTAAAAATCATGAAGAAACTTGGATTAGTTTTGAAAAATTGTGTAGGTATATCAACAGATGGGTGTAGTGTAATGTCTTCTAAAATTTGTGGAGCTGTTCGAACTATTCAAAATGAAATTCCGGGAGCTATTTGGTGTCCGTGTTTTAATCATAGCTTAAATTTATCTATAGCTAAAGGTTGTCAAATTCAATCGATCCGTAATGCATTTGGTCAAATCAAAGAAATTGTAAATTTTTTTAATTCAAGTTCAAAACGTAACTTTGTGTTAAAATCATGTTTGCATGCTGCATTACATTCTTTATGTGAAACTCGTTGGATTGAAAGACATACAGCGGTTTTACAGTTTTTAACTGGCTTGCCTAAAATTCTTGAATCTTTAAATGATATTGCTAATTGGGATGAACGCGAGTCGTCAAGTAAGGCAAAGTTGCTTTATAACTCAATAGATTGTGAATTTATTATAACTCTTTACGTAACGTCATCAATATTTTCAATTACATTGCCATTAAGCACTATTCTTCAGAAAAAAAGTTTCGATAAGAAATCTGCAAACGATGCTATTAAAACTACCGTTAAAACGTTAAAATCACTTCGTCAAAATTGTGAAACAAACTTTCAAGAAATCTTTTTAAAAGCCAGTAAACAAATGGAAGATCTTCATATACCAATATTAAAACCAAGAACAGTAAAGAAACAAATTAACAGAGTAAATTATTCAACTGACTCAGTAGAAGATTATTTCCGTGTAGCTATATACAATCCATTCCTTGATTTTATAATAAATGATATAAACGATCGTTTTACCGAAGAAACTCTAAGTATATTTAGTTTGGGAATATTTATTCCTCAAGTACCTATGTCTCAATCCCTCGAATATTTTGAATATAATTTACGTATAATTTGGAAACAGTTTGGCAATGTCGAAGAAATGAGCAAACGAATTGTGAATGAAGAAGATTTCATTATTAAATTAAAAGGAGAATTACAGTGGTGGAACCAACAGTGGCAAGATAAAAATTCTGACATACCAAATTCAGCTTTAGATACTCTGATAAAATGTGATAAAGAAATATTTCCACTTATTAATATGTTTCTCACAGTTTTGACTACTCTACCAGTAAGTGTTGCTTCGGCAGAGAGGAGTTTTTCGTCACTTAGAAGGATTAAGACATGGATGCGTTGTAGGATGTCAGAAGACAGATTATCAGATTTGGCCGTTATTCATGCCCACAAAAAAGAAGATATTGACATAGATACTGTGATTGACAGATTATCGAAAACAAAGAATAGAAAATTAGATTTTATTTTATAAATGTAATAAAAGCATTAAGTTAAGTTCCATTTATGAATAAATTATAAAAAACAAGATAATATTTTATAAGATATAAAAATAAATGTAAAAAACATACATTTTTATCACATTGTTTTTTTTTGGTGGGGGGCTATATCTATATAATAAAATTTTTCCTATAAAGTGCCCCAACCGTAAATACATGCTGGATCCGCCCTTGAGAGGAAGGTCTAATATTGAGATCCAATTTGAAAGAGACAAAGGTGATTAGTGATTACTGATTAGATATTAGATGTGGGTGGTAAACAACCTATAGATTATAGGCGTATAGCACGATTACAGAGCAACAGACCTTTAATGGACATAGAATTAGAGGCAAATTTCCAGATATGCAGAGTAAACAGAAACAAAGAGCGACCAAATTTAGGAAATAGCAAATTCTTTAATACTATAATTACAATAAAATACAATCATTCATATAAATAGATAAAAAATAGAAAACTCTTTATTTAAGATTTTTTTTCGATCTTGTAAATGTTGTAACTACCTATGTATAAAAATGTATAAACCTATTTATAGTATTCATAATAACTTATAGTTAAATAATTCATAAAAATAAGCTAGAATTTACAATATATTTAATTAAACGTTTTTAAAATTAATGCATTAATCTCCATTGCATATACTATACATGTGTAAATCATCAATTGTTTTTAAATCATAATATGTTTCAACTTTAAATATGAACAATTAATTTTGAATGTATAATCAAATTATGGTAAAACTAATTGCACTAAATCAAATCACAATAATAGTAGCTATTGCTACAATCTACAAACACCTGCCATAACATATTATGTTTGTATATTATTGATACAATAATATAGTATGTTCTGCTTCTAAAATATAAATTTATATTATTATAACATACTAGTATACTTACTGTATACTACTTAAAAGGACGCTATACCCACATGTGTTGTCTGTGTCTTACTAACGTACATCATAACAAATTTTCGTTCAGCAGAATACATTTTGTGACGTAAGCTTTAATATTAGAATAAATTTACCTATCATCAAATTTATAGGTAAGAATATTATCTATACAATGACATATGCTTTTAATGATATTGTTATTTTAAATTGAGTTACAGCTATGTAAAATATAACAACTTTAAAATGTTCATAACTCACTTTAAAATGATAATATCAATAAAATTATCTGTCATTGTCTAGATAATATTCTTACCTTTATTTTACGTCACAAAATGTATTCTGCTGAAAGAAAAATTGTTATAATATGAACTTTAGTAAAACAGACAACACATGCGGGTGTGGCATCCTCTTAATAATGATAAACTACGATATTATAAGTTATATTTTCTAATATTTTTTGATCATTCATAATTATTATCATTACTCATTGTAATCGACGAAATATCAAACAATTATAATGTCAAATAAAACTTATAGATTATTGTAATGAATACAAATAACAAACTGTTTCATACTCTTATTATGCATAGTAGATTTTATATAATTATATCATATCATTGATATTTTATCTGAAAATTACTGTAAAGAATGCACGAATTGTATTATAAATGATGACTTAAATATTTAATTATATGGTTAATTATGGTTATTATCAGTATATATATATATATGATATAGATATAGCATATTCAATTTCAATTATCATGTACGATGACGGATGAACACTATTATTAGAATAATTTATACTTTCATCACAGTATATGTAACCTCATATTAAATTTCAAACCTAAACTATGAAAATTGATTATTTTACAAAATAATTTACAAATATTCATGATTTTGACAAATTTTGTTTAAATTTAACTTCAACATCGTGCCTAAGAATTTTTAATATTTTTTAAATTTAAAAAAGAACAGCTTATGTGGGTCTTATAATACATTATTTTCAAGCTTTATGGCCGATCTTAAAAAAACTGGACAAATTAAGCATAAACACTTTTTGTTACTAGTTTTGTTTTAATATTAATTAACCCTAACCACGCTCCTCATGACTACCGACTACATTCTGGTTTCCGAAATTTTGGATCTAGCTAACTTAAATTAGCCCTAAAAGGAAAATTCATAAAATGTATTACAAATAGGTATTTCTAAGGTAAAGTTGCAATGGTACTGGTTTAAACAGAACCACGTTTCATGTATCTATAACGACTATAACCAACCCGGTTTGACCCCTGAAATAGACGTGTATTTAAAATCAGAACATTCAGAACTAATAAAAATATTAGCGTATGTATATTTTATTACCCAAAAAGAAATAACAAAACGTTTAATTCATTCAGACCTCGGTTTGGAACTCTCAGTGTCTCAGAACTAGGACTATTAGTCTACTCTAGGTGGTAGCTATCTATGTGAGAAAATTTTAAGAAAGATCAAAATTAATTTTTATTATTATTATTATTTATAATAATGTATTATTTTGTTATATTTTATTATTTGTAATATTTAATGTATACGGTATACCTACCACAATGTATTTGTCATAAATGTTATCTATATTAATTGCATACATTAAAATATAACACCATGTTATTTAATCTATAGTTATATACAGTGGCGTAGCTAGGAATTTTAGTTGGGGGGGCATAATTTCAAAATTGTTCATAATAATCATGAATTATATTAAGTCAAATACACGAGTACATAGGTAATAATTAGTAATTAATTTTAGTAAATGAAAATAATAAAAGAAATAAAACAATATATATTATTTCGTAAACATTTGAACTTTAAATGCTTAGAAATAAAAATTGTGACAAACGATTTTTCATTTTTTTTTACTGCGATAAGCACAACTTATAATAAACCCCTGTATTAAATTTTAAAGATTTTTTGGATAGCCACATTTTTTTTTATCGGCATTTTAAGGAAAAAAACTTAGAAATATCGAAAATTTAAATTGTCTATAAGTAGCTTAAAAAAACGTCAAAATTCTTTAAACGTAAATAGATAACTATAATATAAACATTTGGTGAAAATTTCAAATATTTACAATAATTCGTTTTTGAGTTACAGCAAAATCAAAAAATCGATTTTTTCACAAAGTGGTTATGCGTAAAATTGCCGTTTTTCTGTTACTTTTTTTTGTTTTTCTCGATTTTTTTGAAAACTGTAGGAAAATGTTTACTTTTGGCTCCTCAAAGTACCAACTAGATTAATTTTCCTATTCAAAGAGGGGCTGAAGTCAAAAATCGAAGCATTATTACTACTCCAAAATGTGATGACAGACACAAAAATAAAAAAATAAAAAAACACATATCTTTGTAAAATCAATACATTCATAACTCCGTTCAGAATCTAAAATTTTTTTTTCCAATATACAGTTTTTTTTTTAATTACCAAATTTTGCTTAAAAGTTAATTTTCAGAAGAGGTTGGGGGGCAAGCGCCCCCTTTGCCCCCCTCGTAACTACGCCACTGGTTATATATATAATTTATATACCTACTATATACATATATTTAATATATATTTATACTAACATCGTAATATATACATAAAAAAAATCTGTCGTTTTGAAAAATATATAAATACACTTTACATGTAGTGATGATATTATAAATTATAATATAGCAGCCACATTAATCGCTGTGTATATTGTTTGTGTCGATAATAATATTATTACTGCAATAGGGCTGGCGAAAGGCGAGTAGATGCGTGGGTGAATTTAAAGACCGTTCAATTAACTTTCAGGCCGAAACACCGGACACCCCCCTACGCGACTTGCGATGACGGGAACTTGGCGCACATCTTGACGTTCTCTCACTAGCAAGCTCGTACTAGTTTACTCCGTCATAACATGACCATCACTATAAATGCAGGGGCGTCATTTCAATTTTTTTATTGTTGGTGCCAAAATTTTTGCAGGCCATCGAAATCATTACCGCAGGCAACATGGAAATTATTTTTTTTTGTGGATAAGGGGGTTAAGTGGTGACAAAAACAACTAAAAATTTTTTGTTTAATTTATTTAATATGTCACCTATATTAGTATGAAAACATCACAATATTATTATTCTTTTGAAGAAGTATGTGTAGGTACTTTTAATGAATTTATATTATATTGCTGATACCAGTGGTATTAGGTAAGTAAATTTATGGATATAAAGCACCTTAATAATACTTATCCGAACATAACCTATACATTTTTCTCCCGGCACACTCAAAATAAATAATATAGCTAAACCTGAAATTTGTTTTATTGGTTCCCTTGTTCAAAATGATACTTAAATCATATTAATGAAATATTATTAATATCTAAATTTTTCCACTTCTAATTTTAATTTAATAACAAACCATTTAATTACATAAATAAGAACATTTAATTTGTATAATTATTTAATACATACTATATTATATTAGCGGATATCTTCGATTTTTCAACTTTGAAAATGAATCTACAGCATCATTTAGATTAATTTTATTAAAAAGATAAATAATTATAATTTATTTTTTATTAACTTTAATCTTATTATATTTATATAAAGAAATAAAAAGACTGTAATAATATTGTGATTTGTAAACTATAGATACCAAGTAGGTAATTGATTATGTTATTTTTTATTAATGAGATTTGTTATGTTTTATTTTTTATCAATTTGAGTCTTATTACATCTATATAAGCCATAAGGATATGAAAATATTGTAGTAGGTAAGTAATAACAAATAATATTGTGATTTATAAACCAACTAAGTAGAAGTTCAATTATTTTTTTTATTATTATTATTAAGATTTATGAATTTTAAATAAATTTCTCAGGAATGTGCATTATAGAAATGTTGTAAGCTACTTGAATGGTTTTGTTTTCTAATGTTTTAATAATTACCATTGCCCATTTGGTAAATCCCATGGTCGTAAAGGGGCAAAGGGACACTATTTTCCCACCACTTTTCCAACCATGCAAAACAAATTAAAAATTTTCCAAATATTTTTCCCAAAATCAAAATACTCCATAGTGCATGTATACCAATTTTCAAAACAATCAGATGATTTTTTTGTACTGCCCTATAAAGGGTTATTATAACGAGTAGGGAGATACTGGAGTGCATGTGATAAGAAATCTATACCAGCATATTATATCCACAGATATATTATATTATTTATATCATTATTATTTCATATTATGTCTATGATATAAGTGATTTAACCACACTAGTACACTACTACACTGATCATTTTTGGAATTAAAACACATTAGTAGGTACCTATAATAATTTTTTTTTAAATACTGAAAAAATATAAAATATATAATATATATAATATATGAATATTATAACACTTAGGTATATCGGCGCTTACATTTATTGCTGGCAGTCCAAAGAAGGCGTTTTTCAAAAATGTTGGTGCAAATGTACACCCTGCACCCCCCCAAATGACGCCCCTGTATAAATGTAGATACAACTTACATTGTCTAATATGATATAGCACTGATACGCGACACCGTTTAATATTATTGAACTATATTATGAGGATATCAGTATGAAGATGTCGGACGTCCTGTTTTTCAAAAAATGTCCCATTCATTAGCCTATTGGTCGTTGGATCTTTTAGTTTAGATATTTTGACCGTGGTTTCTATTCCTATTATTACTATTTACTATACACGTCGTGGTCGATATTATATTTTAAAATATGTAGATTAGTAGTTTTAATCTATTTATATAATAATAACTAGAACCTAGTGCGCCGGTATAACATAACGTAAGGCCAGTTATTGTACCGTTCGTGTTTAAGCATTGATTAGCTAATCGGCAAACAAATGTTAGTCCTCGATTAAATGTCTGATTAAACTTGTTATAATAACAGTCAACAACTAGTAGGTACCTAATAATTAAAATAACAAATATAAAAAATTCTATTTTTTTACTTTTTACAAAATCGCAGAAGGTACAACTTACTACCGTACTATCATATAGGTATAGTGGTATTACTATGATATAATAATTAATTACTTACAGTAATATAAATGTATAATGATAATAAATACAAAATATAATTTGAAATGTACCTAATCTAAAAGACTGTTCAAAACTGTTTCAAATTATGCTTAGTAGTTTAGTAGTAACTCCCAGCTCACTAAACGAAATAAAATTCGGACTGATTCAAAAACTGGAAAACAATTTTTTGATTAAACAATATACAAATTTCCACTCGCAAGTCGGTATCAACCGTCGTAATATTCAAATGATTTCGAATGCTACACAAAATGTCGATAGAACCGCGGGCAAAGCAGTAGCTGTTATTGGTCGATAGTGGCAGAGGCCGTCGTGCCATGATAAGACAAGCACTATATTGTCTATATTACAACCATGAAGATTAGAGATATTTATCTCTAATCTTCATGATTACAACTTTACTATTATTACTATAAGCACAGAACAATAAAATGTTATAAGTTTAATGGTTTTATAATGTTGCACAACATCATTCGGTAACCATCATTAACCACTCGCTAACCGCACGTCATTTTAACAGGTACACATTCCGCGGTGCATTCCGATCCGATTGCCACTATCGCAAATGCGCGAACACGTCGTCCCCTCCTCCATCAGTCGCCACACCGTCATTGACATAATGATAATAATAATAATAACATTGCGGTTTTTGCGTATGCGCGCTGCACTATTGCCAACTGCAACTACTACCACTACAACTCCGTAATATTATGTTCTGTGATACTACTATAACAACTACACTAACACCATAGAATGCTAACACTATATAAACATTATAATTCGTCGGAAGCATTCGGAACCACCTCTACCACCCACCGACGTCACGCGATTCTACTCGCGTCCCGTTCATCGAAAACATTCTACGTGTGTCCGTGTGTGCGCCCGCCATCCAGTGACTACATTGAGTGAATGATCTGAGCGTAAAACGGTATCATCGTCGTCGTAGCCCGTGTTGGCCGTCGTGTGTAATAATAATAATAATAATAATAATAATAATAACAATAGTAATAATTAATATTACTATTATTATTGTAAATATATATATTATTAAATAGTAAATACCTACAACTTACAAGGCTATTAACATTTCAATGTATGACGAATGACAATTATATCGGTACCGGGCATGTTTTATTAGGTGATCGAGAGATACCTACACGGTAAAATATAATATCGTTCGTTTAGTTTTCGCATTTCGCGTTTCGTTCTATCTGTTTCCCCGCTCCGACTCTATAATAATTTTATTGTATAATGCCGTCCGTTTTGCTAACGCCGCAGATTTGATATTCGGCATATTATTATTAGCATCGTCTACGCCACCTCAGAGTACGCGTGCGAGACCATCGAATCAAATAAAACGTATAAAAAATTTATAAATACCAGAACGAAATCGCACTTCCGCACTAAAGCCATGGCCGAGGCCGTCGTTTTCGACTTGGAATTGCAAAATAACGAGGCTCAACCCGCCAACGGGCCGAAGAACAACAGCGATTCTGACGACGAAGTGCTCGAAATCGAAGAGGTAAGACATAATTATTATTATTATTTGTATGTACTGTTTTATATTACTATTTTGTTCATATCTGTGAAGTATAGATCAACAAAAACCGTGTGTTTACCTAAATAGTCTATAGTTTTATATTGGTACCTACTTTAAATAGGTATTTAACTTTTGGGATTCGTTTCCATTTTATTAGGTAATTATTCTTAGTGTAATTTGTTTGAAATCAAAAATTACTGATTCTCACAATTTCCCACTTCTGTATCTACTAATAATTCAATAACTGTCAAAGATTTTATGCAACCCTAGTTGATGAACAGAGATATTTCAATTCCCTTTTACTTAACACATGATAGTCATTTAGGCTCATTTACATGCGTTTTACATGTGATTTGTTTGATTTTTAATAAAAATAGTATAATAGATATAATATTGTCTTATGAAAAACTACAAAGAAATGAAAATGCATTAATGAAATGTAGATGATATTATAATAGACATCCTGTTTAAATATAATGGTGTTAAATATTGCTTAATAATTATTTTGGTAATTTCTTTGAACACTGGCCACAATGATAATAGGTTACTGTTTTAAATATTTTTAGTTAATATAACATATAAATATCTATGTATCTAATATTGATTATATAATAAATAATAAATAAACTAAATTATTGAATCTACTATATTAGATTGCAATGAATAATAAGTAACTATTTAAAATAAATTTATAAAATATTAAACACAGTAACCTACAATAATCAATATTGGCAAAAATAATTACTAAGGAATATTTAATCAAGTCTTTAGAATTCTGTGTTTTAAAGTACTAACTTATTATTATAAACATTCCTCATGATAAAAGTACAGATAATTTACAGTTTGATATTATTTACTTATGTTTAATTTATTTTTTTTAATTATACTTAAAATAAAATTTATAGTGCAGAGCCTATGTAATTTAAAAGTTTAAAATCAATAGACATAAATATCTATGTACCTACCTAATTTATATACAGTATAATCAAAAAATAAAATAGGCATTTCAGTAACTAGGACTTTGTTAAGTAGGTACCTATAAAATAAAATCTAATCTGATTAAAACAAATATTGGCTCTTTATTATTCTGTTATGTACAGATTTTGCTCTATAAAATACATACAGTTATTATAGAATAGCTAATACAAATTTATTGATACCTGATATTGTAAAAATCATTAGGTATTACCTATGACTTAATACAATTTAAAAAAAAAAAACTATATTTTGTCAATAAGGAAATTAAATGAGTTAAAATTTATCTTAATTATAATTAGGTAGTTAAAACATTTTAAAATAACCCATAATTTTTTTCATTAATTTATTTCTCCATTTCAAATTTTAAGTAGATATTTGATAACTAAATAATATTAAGTAATTCAGTCTTTACCTACTTTAGTTGTTTTTTTTTTCAATTTATCTTTACCTTCGGCGATATGGGCCAATTTAGTTCATACCTACTGGCCACTATAATAAAACTATACCAATAACTATACTATATCTTAACAATATTTTTTTCGTGCATTTTAATACCTACATACATTTATAGACTATAGTCATAGTTACTGCTTTATTTTCCATATTTAAATGCATATATTTATAAACTAGTTTAGGTACCTACTGAGGTAACTACTCTGCACTAGTATTTTTTTTTTTATTACATATTTATAACTAAACTTTCATCATAATATTGTATGATAGTTAGAACAACAGTTATTATCCCTATTATTATTTTTTTATTTCTTAGCCGTTAGAATTTTCCTAGTAAATTGAATAGATAAAAAAGTCTAATACAGTAATACTATACATTTTAAAGTAGGTATACTTATTACTTAGATATTATGTTGGTACAATGATACCTAGCTTCTTAATAAATAAGATAAGATTGTTAAACAAAATCATATAACAATATAGGAACTCTATCTATTTTACACTTGGATGGAATTAGTATTGAATAATTTGAGAATGGATTACCGATTAACTACCAATTATCAAAACTTTCAAAATTAAAAACAGTATCAATATAAATTGTAACCTTATTGACCTTGAATATATTTTATTACAATTACCTATTAAGCATCGTTGACATTTTATTTTACTTATCTGTATTCTGTATATTGTACATTTGTATCTAATAATATTATATTAGGTACTTAAAACTTAAAAATTTTATATTTTATTAAATAAAAATATATAATTGGTAGATATAATATTTACTCTAATACACACTACTGTAATAATATAATATGAATATTAAAATATTAAATCAATATTTTAATTACTTGAATAAATACTTACTTTCAATTTCTAACATGTACGTACTTATATTGTAAAATATTGTTTTCTTGTTTATGATATACATAAATTTATTATCACATAAAGTGGCTTTTTTATATTATCGTATTTTCTTGTTTAACAACTGCAAAATAATTTAAAATCATAGAATTTATTAAATAATTAAATATATATACCTACTATAAATAAACATTTTATTTATAAAAACCTTCAAGTGTTCATTGTTAAAAATAACTTTAGTTACTTTTTAATTATAATGTATAACTAATGATTAAATTAAATCTAACTAATTATAAAATATAAATATTAAAAATTATTGTAGGGTATTTGTCTTAAAATCGTCCGATGTTTTATCTTTAATTGAAATTCTTAATATTACATCCAATGATTTAATAGTCGATAGACCATATTATGTTTTTATGATAAAAAAATAAACTGATATGATAGTTATTTTCGCCTATTTTACTAATAATACAATTGCTTATTAATATCATTATTACTCATACTTTTATATGTGTATATTGATATTAATAAATAATTATTAAAAAATATTATATGTAGGAATTACATGAAATTTCATGCTTAATTATTTCAAAAAGATCTTTCATGATAATTGGCAAAACATTGAAATTTACTACTTACAAATCATAAACTTTAGTTTCTTATCTATTTTTATTGTATAACTTTTTTAGAAGCATATTTAATATTGGTGATATACAAAGCTATTAACTAGCTATTATAATATTATTTAATCAATATTACTTATTTTTGTAATATTTTATTATTAATAAATAGGCAATTGTTAAACATTTATTCACATGAACATTGAATGTTAAATGCTAACAGTAATTATAATTTCAAGATAATGTAATAAAAACTATTGGTCATTCTACTTACAAATTTATGACTCAATAATAATTAATATTATTTAATTTTTATATAATTTAAATTTAGACAAAATATTGCATTTTGTAACTAGAAATACAAAGTTCAAAACATTGTATAAGGTATATACAGTGGCGTAGCCAGGATTTTTTTTAGGGGGGGTTTTTTTTAGTAATAAAATAAAATAAATCTACAACCGTATTGAAATAATAAAATAATTGAATGATAATGATTATTATCACCAGTGCAGTTGATAAGTGAATACAGCATAACAGAATAAATTTCACCACAAATAAATTATTGTATTTCTATATTATAAAAATTATATTTTTGATAAAAATACGGCCGAAGGGTGGCGGGGGGGTTCAACCCCCCCCCTAGCTACGCCACTGATAAACATATATATATAACATATTATTTTGTTCATAAACATTTTAGAAAGATTATCTAATTATATTTTTTAAACTTCATTATATTTAGAACCATATTTTCCTATCGCAAGCTTAGCATATATGTAGTATTATAACTATATCAACTTTTATGCATTTTTTTTTATGTATTTCTGTTTTGCAATAAACATTAATTTTATTTTAGAAAGAACTACTTACATTTGTTTTGAATATAAACAATTATTATTATTATTATATAATCAATAATATCCTTTAGCTAATATTTTAAATTTAACAATAATACCTAAATTTTTAATTATTTATCCTGAATTCTTAGTTATAGCTTTAAAAAAAAAACTCGATAAGTTTGAGTTATAAATAGACGTAATTAACATAATCGTTATCGATGATATAACAGTAGCTATGTAATCAGTCTGTGCCTTGACATGTAATTAAGTGTATGTGTTATACATACATATACAATTAAATTTAAGTAAGAACTAAAATTTTTGTCTGTTATGAATATATTGGGAGAAATATTGCCGTCTGTAATTGTCTAATCAAAAATAGAATAAGTCTGTTATAGACAGGTAGTAGTAGTACCAATCCTTTTTCTGAGACTTTAACATTTTGTCTATTAAAAGTGATCTATTGTGTCAAGTTACACTGTATCTATAATATATTTTATATCTATAAGTTCATATTGTGTTTTAAGATTTGTATTGTTATTGTTTTTTAGGCATGTTATGCTCAAGAACCAAACATTTATGAATACGATGAAAAGTAAGATATTTTTTTTTTATCTTTTTTTTATATATTTATAAGATACAATAATCCTACAATTTAGATAACATTTGTTTATGTATTGATTAGCATTCTGTTTTTTTTTATAGTATTTAGTTATATGCCAATGTACCTTGTATGTTCAAAATATATTTTAATTTATTATTTGGTATTATTCTCAATAATATTAAACATTTTTTTCTATTTATGTCATATGTGTTCTCATAGAAAAAAAAATATGAAAATTCCCATAAGCCTATGCTTATAATGTTTTATTGTTAAAGATTTTTCATAGTCCATTATAATTTAAAACTAATCAGTTTAAAATGTAATAGGACAATTATTTTTCAAAAATAAAATTTAATCTGTTAAACATTTTATTATACTTAACTTGCAAATTTATACAATTTATATTATAATAGGTAACTTAAAACTTAAGTTAAACTATTAAAAATATGTTTTATAAATTATAGATCCAGTGATGTAGAGACATTAAAGTTATCAGATAGAACTGTAAACTCTACCAAAGAAAAGTTAACTCCAGATTGTTTCGAGATATTGAAAGTATTAGGAAAAGGAGGTTATGGAAAAGTATTTCAGGTTCGGAAGAAGACTGGTAATGATACAAATCAAGTTTTTGCCATGAAAGTCTTACGTAAAGCTACAATTGTCAGGAATTCCAAGGATATGGCTCATACTAAAGCAGAACGCAATATACTCGAGGCTGTTAAGGTTCAAGTTCAATTTTGTTTGTATAATATTTTTATGGTTGGACTGAAATCTGTTTACAAAATACTCATTACCAATTACTCTTATTTTATTTTTTTTTATAATAAGAGGTTAAATATGAATGAAAATAACATACTTGTATATTTAAATATTTTTAGCACCCATTTATAGTCAGTTTGTTCTATGCATTTCAAACAAATGGAAAACTTTATCTTATTTTGGAATATTTAAGTGGTGGAGAACTTTTCATGCATTTAGAACGAGAAGGAATATTCTTAGAAGACACAGCGTGGTATTGCACATTGTTATTATTTTAGTTATTTATTATTATCAAATATTTGTGTAGTAATGACTGTGGAACCTTTACAACAAAACATTACAAACTACTGACTTATTATTTTTAATGTGTTAAGAAGATTTATTTTATGATATTATATTTAATTGTGTTAAATTTGGTTCATATTAAGACATGTAAACACTAAATGTGTTTGTAATAAATGATTATATGTATGTAATTTATTAGATTTCATCATATACAGAAAAATTAGGTCATTCCATGCCAAATTGACCTACTGAAGTTACTATACCTCAACCTTGAGCTACATTTTTATATAGTTATATTGGTAGTATCCAAAGTCAATTTGAGTATAAATATTTTGGAATATTACACCACCAACATATTGAAAGGTGGTCAACATACCACATGTTGACCATTTACTGATAACAATGTATAATTTTAATTTGCAATAAAGTAATTATGTTTAAAATTATTTTTATTATCAGTTAATAGTTACTTATATCATAAATTCCATTGATGCTTAAATTTGTATTAAATTTTAATATTTGTTAAAAATAAATTAAAAATTATAGTGTTAATTATTATGTTCTTTATAAGCTAAATTTTAATTTTTAGAAAAAAAAAATACTTTTATTTCATATTCTAAAAACAAAATACAAATATCTTGCATTTTTTTAAGGTTTCACAGTTTACTACTTATTTAATTTAATTAAAAGTTGATTTATGATTAGCCCATATGATTTTCTTATCATGTATTGACACTAGTTTAATTTTAATATTACAGCTTTTATCTGGCAGAAATTATTATTGCAATACAGCATTTGCACAGTCAAGGCATAGTTTACAGGTATTAATTTATCTAAAAATGTATCAGTTAAAATTCATTACATTTATCTAATATAGGTATTGTTAATTATATTTATTTTTTAAATGATTAGTAAGAAATGTTTTATACATATCTACGTACAGTTTTGAGGCTTAAAGCTATTAATAGCATTAAAAAATTTATTATATTTTCTCCAAAATTTGTTATAACAAATTATTATTTAAAAATTAGTAATTAATCATGTGCACTGGTTGATTTTATTATAAAATACACTACCTCACAAATCCTTTAAAAGTATTTTGCTAATAAATAGAAATCAACGAATTAGAATTTAAAATATATAGTTTTTAATTGTGAATGTCCCTAATATTTAATATAAGCACTATGGTAATTAATATATTTCATTTTTTTAATAATCAAAGCTATAAATTATTTTTATTATATAATTGTTTAAAATGGCTTATATTTATGTATTTAGAGATTTAAAACCAGAAAATGTATTATTGGACCAAGACGGTCATTTAAAACTGACTGATTTTGGTTTATGTAAAGAACATGTTCATGGAGTTAGTGTAACTCATACATTTTGTGGTACAATTGAATACATGTAAGAAATTTCAAATAACTCTTATCAAATTTATTGAGAATTCAGTTAAAAAATATTAATTTACTATATCAGGGCACCAGAAATTTTGACTAGAAGTGGTCATGGAAAACCAGTTGATTGGTGGTCACTTGGAGCTCTTATGTTTGACATGTTAACAGGAACTGTAAGTAATATTATTAAACTTAATTAAGAGTATTACAATTTTAATTTGTTTATATTTGTGTTTACCTTCAAGCCACCTTTTAGTGCTGATAATAGAAAAAAAACTATTGAAAAAATACTTAGAGGGAAACTTATAATGCCACCTTATGTATCTCCTGAAGCTAAAGATCTTATGAGAAAATTACTTAAAGTAAGTAAAAAAAAAACAATTTTTTTATAATTTAATTAATGATATATTTGTGTAATACAAACAAATTATAAATGCTAAATATATATATATATAAATATTATATTATGGCCAACAAAAAAAGAAATTTCTTATAAATAACATTTAAAATATTTTATAACCACTGTTAATAATTATATTGATTAATTTTAATTTAATTAACATTGTTTTTGAAATTGGCAGAGACAAGTTAGCCATAGACTAGGATCTGGTGTAAATCAAGGAGAAGACATACGAAATCATCGTTTCTTTCAAAAAATTGTCTGGAAAGATATAATAAATCGTACTTGTGAAGCTCCATATAAACCAAAATTAGTATGTTCAATTAATGTTAACTTTTTGAATATAATCATGTATTTATTAAGGTATTATTATTTAGAATGGTGCAGACGACACTACGCAATTTGATTCCAGATTTACAAATCAGCTTCCAGTTGATTCACCTGTAGAAGACTCATTTATGCCACAAGATAATGATGAATTTAAATTTGATGTAAATATTTACTGTTTCTTTTTTATACTAATTTATTGTGATATTTTTATTATTGATTATAGCATAATATTTATTGTTAACTATAACTTTTTATGCATATTTAATTATTTTATGAAGTTAAAAATTAAGTAATTAAATATATAAAATATTTTATTGATATATGCAATTTGATTGCAAATGATTGCATTGCTTATTTTAATTATTTTAGACTTAGTTTAATATTTATCTACTACTTAATCATTTATAGTATTATTTTTTTTTTCAGGGTTTTACATATATAGCTCCATCATTATTGGACACTCTTGGTACAAGTACAAGTCGAGATCATGAATTAAATACACATCAACATTGTAAAACAGAAGAAATGGAAAAACCAATGGATGACGAGGATATTTTCCATAAGAATGTAATGCCAAAAAAACAAAAACTCGAAACGAGAATACAAAAATCAACACCCACACCTATGGTTCAAACTGTAATATGTGATTCTAGAAGATCCACTGACCAATTTCAAAGAGGGGTACTTATTATTATTTAACAAGTCACATTTAAACAGAAATGTTCATAACTTTTTTTTTCATATAACCAGCATGTACCAAGGAATCTTAATCCATTCAGTGATTTTGAACCAATTGCATCAACATGTGCTCAGCTTTCTGCTACCCGAATTGATGAAGAAATGGAAACTGATAAATCATCTTCACCATCACTGTATCCAAATGTATCAAGATCCAATCCAGTACCAGTTTATCAACCCCGAATTGTGCAAGCTAGCACCACAAATCCCAGGGAAATAGATCAATCAAGGTTGTTTGATGCATGTGCTCGACCATTCAACAATCACTCTGCTAGAAAACCATATAGACCTCATGTGTTGACAACAGTCAATAGTAATAATTTCCTGAATCAGAACCAAGATGAGATGATGGAAGTTGCTTCCACATCTAGCATACCGGCTCAAATTTAATTAATTAGGTAAATGAAAGCTATTTTAAATTTTATTTTCACTAATTTATTTATTGGCACTGAAAATTTTTATTCTAGGGTAATCAATGTGTTTAGAAGAGACCTGTTTCCAAACCAATCATAGTTACCTTGTTGGTTATAATGCTATTTTCTGGTAGATCTTGGCTACTTTTTACTTGTGGCCTTAAGGATCAGCTAATTTTATAAAGTTTTTTATGCTAATTTGGCTTGATTTAAAGTGATAATTTTTACAAATTTTATAGTATATAAGGTTATTAACAATAGTAGTTAAAAATGTTAACATTTCCAAGATTGAAGGAAATGTTCTAACTTTATAATTAAGTTATACTACAATATTTAAATTAAATGTTCATGTTTTTTTTTCCAATAAGTTTTTGAAATTTTATAATTTCTAATATATTATATATTATGTTTTTTAAGTGCAAATTATTATTAGCCAAGGTTTATCTGATCTTAGATAACATTCAATTAAAAAATGTGTGGTTGGGGTGATATTATTTCGATATTTTTTTTTCTGGCAAACAAGGAAATAGTTCTCTTTTTAAATATTAATTTGACCATTTTATTTTCTATTGTATTAGAAATATATTCTGTTTATTTGGTTTAATTATCTTATTATGTTAAGGTTATCGTTATTTAGCTAAATTATTAATCGAGTGTTTTATTTTAATTATTATTTTTATTTAAGTAGATTTATTTGCCTATTACAATGTAAATAGTGAAAACTAGATAATTGTATGAAATTAATTATTTAGTAATATTTCCTCCAAAAGAATTTTCAAACACAGATATAAAAATAACATTTTGAACTGAAGGTTGAAGCTTGGTATTGATAGGAAAATATCTATACGAACCATCCCACAGTTCTTAATATCTTGAATAGACTTTAAATATTTATCAATAATCTATTTTATTATTATAATTATGTACTAATAATATACTGTTATAGTCATGCAATATTATGTTTATATATATTTTTCTAATCTAATCAAACACATTATAAATGAATTACAAATATGTTTGTACTAATATGAAACATTAGGTTGCTACTTTTATGGTCTAAAATATTTTTTTTCTATTACACTAGTTCCAGGCATTAATATTATTTTAGTGGACTAAACTCTTGTATAATTATTAATAAAAATTTTGAAATTGAGACAAGTGTTAAAAAAATCACAAACAATTATCGAATTCAATATTGTAGTTTCATTTAATGTATATCATAATCTGTAGGGAAAGGGGGTAAGATTAAAAGATAATCTTGAAAATAATAATTGAGATATTATTGTTGTTTTAAATGTAGTAATTAAAAATATCTCATAGATTTAATACTTTAAATTTTGTGATTTTTCAAACTACATATTTTTTATTAATGTTACTGTTTTTACCAAACCATACATTGTGAATGTACTAATATAAAAATGATGTATAAACAATAATACAGCATTAAAAACCATATACTTAAAAGTTGTTTAATTTCCGTGTACAGATATTTTAATGAATTTTAAAACGAAACTACTGTGTTCATCGTAGAGAATCATATATTATTAATGAATATGTTTATGATTACTTTAAAAGGCTGTACTGTAGCCTATTATCATATTCCAGTAAAATGGTGTTAATCGAATGTATAATTATTGATAATAAATGATTGTTTTTATTACAAAAGTTATTTCCATAAATTAGACAAGATTGTTTTTTTTTTACCATTGTACTATTGTCACTTAATATTAAGAGAAAATTGAATGCCAATTATAAAAAGTTGCATTGTTTACTATGTTAATTTGTTACAGAATTATAGTTATATTAATTAATATATTTTGCCTGTTCCTTTTTACTTACATAATTTATAATCGGTAACATTTACCCTTGAATTCCAACTAAAAACAGTAAGTAATTAAGAAAACAAAAGTGCACATCAAGTGTGCAACTTGTACAAATAGCGCGTAGTAATTTCAAATAGGAAAACATTGGTTAAAAATGTCTAGATTTTTATGAAAAATCTATGTGCATCGCATGGTGTAATTTTATTAACACTACATTATTTTATTTATATTAATTATGCACTATCAGGTGATCTGTTGCATGAGGCAGAGGCACTTGCAGATTGTGCCATGATATAATATAGGCCTAAACATGTTAACACTTAATTGGAGGACGGTATCGACCAAACTTGAGTCGAAAACATATTAAGTCTAAAAATATTAAATAATAACGAAAGAAGGAACCACGATAAATTGAAAAATGGGCTGACACTCGTCCGTATATTATAATTTATAATATCAATGTTAATATTATAACATCAGTGTATCGTAATAAATTTATAACTTCATAAGCTTATAACCATTTACAACAATAGGATAGCATTTTTTTAGAAATCTGTCCGCAACGTTTGTGGTTGACAAATTCGAGCGTGGGTGGTACGTCATCCGGACGCTATAAGATAATTAATTAGATCATCGCACGTACGCATGTTGCATGAACTCAAGGACGCGCGAATCATGGAAACATGATACATCGCTTGACCAGAAGAGTAGGGAAAAAGTCTAAACAGGAAAGTCATAAAAATAAAACTTTTTCAGATGTTATTTACAAGAGTTAAATAGTTAGTTGAATCTTTAATAATATTATTTATAATCATTAATTCAATAAATGATCAATCCAGGCGGATAAAGTTCTAAACACTAGTAGTGTAAATATAGGATTTTAAATATCTGCATAACAAAAAATTAACTATTTTTAATTAACTAGTTTTTTAATAATTGTACTAGCTTATGGTATTATCAAATTATAAAAACCCTATTATTCCATATTACAAAAAAAGGTGGGCAAGTGCTGTATAGTAGAGATGGAGAGTAGATCACTAGAATGGATTTGTTAAAAATTTAAAAAAAAAATCGAATTTGTCGAAAAGTGGTTATGCGTAAAAATTCCAGTTTTTCCGTTATTTTTCAGGGATTTTCCTGATGCTTTTGAAAAATACTGGAAATTTTTTAATTTTGACCCCCCCCCCCCCCAATTACTAACTAAATGAATTTTCCTTTTCAAAGAGAGACTAAAGTCGAAAATTAAAACATTATTTCTATTTCAAAACGTGATGACAGACACAAAAAAAAATAAGCTGGTAAGTGAATATCGCTGTGCTGTACATTAGGGGGTGGGATGGACCTCGGACTAGGGTAGGTTAAATTTGAATGCAATGATAGGTATCATTGTATACGAAAAACGATTCTGAACGGAGATGATTTATCAGTCTAGGATATATTATCATATATTCTATTTTGAAACTAATTCAAACATTTAAGTAAAAATTTCAAGATCTTACGTTTAGTAATTTTTTAAAAATAACAAAAATCGAAAATTATTTATTAGTAAAACGTTATTTTAGATTTCAAATTAAGATTAAAACTTTAAACACTCGTAAAATTGTTTAAATTGAATAATCCTCAAACTTTTTTATAATTATTCTAAGCTTAACTTATGGACAGCATAGTATTAAATTTTCAATTCTTAGCTTTTGATAGTAAAATATTTATAAATTTTTAACTACCAAATAGTGAAAAATATTCATGATTTTGACGAATTTGTGTCAATATTTGAACTTCAAATGCTAATAAAAAAAAATTGTGCATATGTATTTTTATAATTTTTGAATGAAAGTTATAACAAGTTATGTGGACCCTTCTATTAAATTTTCAAGTAATTTGTCCCAGCTAAATTTTTTTTATCAACATTTATAAAATAAAAATAAAAATAAATTGATTATTTCAAATGCCTATAAATAGCTCAAAAAAAGTCAAAATGTTTTGATAATCAAATCACGTAAAGAAAATGACAATCTAAATAACTGGTAAAATTTTCAAGTATTTACGACTTATACTGTTTGAATAACAACAAATATCAAAAATCGTTTGAGGCTAAACCGTTATTTAACGCGGTTTTTTAAAAATTTAAATTTCAAACACTCATAAAAATTTTTTGTCTGAATCTGGTAGAGTTTTTTTTACAGATATTTGAAGAAAAATGTATGGAGAACCTTGTACCAAATTTTCAAAACTTAGTTATAAAAGAAAAAATTTTTACGATTTTTCAACCACAAAATTACTTGCAAATTGTCGCAATTTTGACATATTTCGTATAAATTCGAACTTTAAGTACTTATAAAAAAAAATTGTGACTAACGATTTCAGATTTTTTTTATCACTTTAAGAACAACTTATAAGAAACCTTGTATTAAATTTTCAAGATTTTCTGGCCGATCAAAAAATTTTTATCGTTATTTTAAAAAAAAATACTTAGAAAAATTAAAAATTTCAATTGTCTATAAATAATTCAAAAAAATTCTTTGAAAATTTAACTGTGTACGGAGAACGCTAATATAAACACTTGGTGAAAATTTCAAGTATTTACATCGATTAGTTTTTGAGTTATAGCAAAATAAAAAATTTGATTTTGACGAAAACTGGTTTTGGGTAAAAAATCCCGTTTTCTCAACTCATTTAAAAAATATTGAAAATTTTTAACTTTTGACCCCCCAAAGTACCAACTAGATTCGATTTCCTTTTCAAAGAGGGGCTGAAGTCAAAAATTGAAGCATTCTTACTGCCTCAAATGTTGTCGACAGACACGTTCAGAATCTAAAACATACAATCATTGTAAAATCAATACATTCCTTACTTCGTTCAGAATCTAAAATTATTTTCAAAAATCTATTAGAATATGATCTTGAAAGTTGAAATTAAACATCGTCCAAGCAAGTGATTCACGATCACAGTTGCACATTGTGTCTCACACTATCCCGTTAATACAAATAAAACAAAATTAATATTTTTAGTAAAGACAACAAATATAATTATATAGACAAAATTAACTTTGAAACTATTACTATATTTCCAAAATAAAAATATATAGGTACTTCAGCGTCGGACGTTGAATATCATAGATAGGTACGTACAGTGGCGAATCTAGGACTTTTTTCGGGGGAAGGGAGCATATTATATAATATCATATCATATAATTATTAATTTTGTACGCACAATATTTAGGATTTGATGTTAGACCTTACACATATAATTTAGGTAACTGTCAAGAGGCGGGCCGCGGACCCCTCAGACCCTTTTGAATTCGCCACTGGGTATGTAACTAAACAAACTGAAAATGGTCCTAATGATTTAAATCTTAAAATCCATTTAAATTTCCTATCATAATGAATCAATGAAAAGTATTTTAAATATGCTATAGTTTCTGAGTGAAAAATAACAATATAATTTTATTTCATCAAGAGTTACTCAATGTTAAATTTAATTGTCAATAACAATGTTACTTTAAAAAACTTTAATATGTTTGAAATAATAAGCGTTGTTTGATAAATGAATCACTTAGACTTAGTAATTTAGTATTGTAGGTACCTATTTAATATTTTTATGTAATTTTTTAGTACACTCATTTTTAGATACAGGTTATTTAATGGAGTGATGAATAATTTTAACTCAGTTTTGTTGTTGTTTGATCAAAATTTATAAGTATTTTATTAATTAAAAATTGAACCTAGTTCAAATGTCTAAAATAATGGCAGTACTGTGGTAGCTAGGAAAGGTGTTGCTACTCTGTCTGTTTGAGGACCAGCTCCCATAACAGATAACGCCTATCAATACTATATACATAATATAATTATGCATATAAATGACCATTGGCCATATCTCTAATATTATGTATATATATTAATGGCAAATGTATGTCTGCTATATGCACCGGATATCCTTTATTCATGGTCATCCTACGTTTTATCACTATTCTAGTGCAAAAACACACAATTCAAGCTCGTGTTGAATGGCAAGTAATAAGTATAACAATGTTAAAAATATAATATAAAATAAATATCATCCGCTTTATTATTATTTATGGATATCAGCATAGGCCTTCGGTCCCGTTCGTATTATTATTTTGACATGTATATGTTTACTTGTGTAGTTGTGTTTATATATTTTACATATTACATAGGTACCTACTTACTACTTACAGTCATATGTATAAGTAGGTATAATAATATAATACCTATATGCAGGGCCTGATTTAGGCATTTTGTGGCCTTATGCAAAATAAAAAATGTGGCCTCTTATTGTTAACAGCTAGTATAGCCATAGCCCTTAGTTCCCCTCCACAAATGAGATAATAATTTATTATAATTTAGTATTTACTCATACATTTTTACAAATATAATTATAATGTTATACATTTATTTATCTCTACAGGCTACAGATTTCTTGTATCTATTATTTTCATTTACATTTTACGCTGATAAGGATTAATTATTTTATTTTTTTGAAATATTATATGTATTATGTTTCTTATATTATTTATTTTATATGATGAAAGTAGTACTCTAAAAAAAAAAAAATAAGATTCATAAAAATCCGAGGCCCTCTAATAACGGAGGCCATAGGCAGTTATCTATCCTGCCTAATGGTAAATATAGCCCTGCCTATATGTAGGTAAAAGTTGCCACAACTCGCCACATAATTACACTACAATATTTAAAAACTTGGTTTGATGATAACTCATAAATGAAACAATAATAATAGGTACCTATAATTGTAGTGGCATCACGTATATTACAAACCAACAAATATTTTTTTAATTCGTCAAATAATTCCAAGTATTACTTTAAATTAATTGTAATTATTCTACAAATACTATTTAACTCGATACTACCTATTCTAATTCTCTATATTTTTCCTGATTGATGTTGTGGTGTGAAGATACTCGCATAAGTCTATAATGAACATGATCTATCTCGGTCTCTCCTACATTGATATTATTTCTTGCAATCTTCGATAGAATCCTTGGTAGGTAGTTAAACGACGCACGTAGTTGCGTATTCCTGTGATTCGTGTAAAGGTACATCGTACATGCATGTATATGCGATAATGGCATTTCACAATCCTTTTTGTCGAATGATTTACTTATTACGTGTAAACTCTTTATACCATAATTATGTGTGGCTGCATTTGTAAAGTTAAGATTACTTCACTACTTCGTTGTTGCATCTAACAAGTTACATTATCTCTACATGAAATGCATTTTATAAGATACAAAAGTACTTATAACTTGTAAGTCATTACAATGTGTAAGTTATTACCTCACACTTCACAGTAGGTATCTACCTATATTATATAGAATATTAAAATGTGCGTATAGTACCTCCCCACAAAAAAAATATTTTTATGTCCTCAAGACAAAAGTCTAGTACAAATTAGTTAAATTACTGTTAAATACAAGTTATTTTCAACTTGTTTTCAAATATTTTTAATAAATGTAACATTAAACATAAGTTTTTACAATCAATAAGTCTTACATTTTAGTAGGTACATGAAATATTTAGATTACAGATTTATTTTATTACTTTTAAATATTATACATAGGATATTGATTTAAAAAAATGCGTATGTGCATTTTACAATAAGTATTAGATAAATTGGTGACAATAATGGTTATACATATTCTACTCTGATTAAATTTATGTTGGCAAGTAATTACATAATAAGATTTTTTTGAATAAAACTATAAAGTTAAATATTTTATTAGTAATTATAACAATATCCTTCGATTAGTATAGTAATATAATAATATAATTTTTTTTTTTATATAAAAATAAAAATTAATAAAATATATATATATAATATATTAATAATATATTTGTAAATAATATTATCTAAATACCTATATGCAGTGGCGTATATAGGGGAGGGGCCCCCTAGGCCCGGGCCCATAGTGAAAAAAAAGAAAAATGAATTTTATATAATATTAAGACAACAATTTTAAGTATCTTATTTAATAATAATTATATATTAATAAACTTAAATTCCTATGTTTGTATCATTTATGTCATAATTAAAATCACCCGTTCCCTTAAAAATTTCTAGCTATAGCTATATGGTGTGGGTAAATTGGCCCATAGTGAAAATAATTCCTTTATACGCCACTGCCTATATGTTGTACATTTTTTTTTGTACAGAATGTATTTATATTTTTCCTCTGAATAAGGAATAAAGGAATAAGGAATAATTGGTATATTCAATATCAGATTAATTATTGAAGAATTAGTATAAACTCTATAAATTTAAGTGTATAATATATGTATGATACTATGATATATAGTTATTGGATAATTCGGTTACATCTCTGTTAAAAATGATTAAAAATAAAATAAACTAAACTAAATTTTTTTGATTCGATGATGAAAAAATTAATTATAAAATTAATTATTATTTAATTTAAATAAAATGTTTAATTAGATTTTCGTATCTTTGTTTTCTGATAACATAATCAAATATACATTTTATAAATTTGACGTTTGTTCGAGGGTCATTTGCATACTTTATTTTATGATTTTTTGAGCAAATTATATCATGGGTCTCCTCTAAATTTAACATGCGTCTTGTTTTATTAAATGTACCTATCTCAACTTCAAATATTATTTCTTTAGTATGTATTTTTTCTAACTGTATTGAATACGTTTGATTAAATAATTTATCGCAACATACAATATTTAAAATAGGAAATTGTTTTATTCCTAACCGGCTCAAAATTCTTTTATTAGAATCACCATTCCATAAAACTAATACATTAATTTCATTATCACTTTTCAAAATATAGTTTTCAATAAACATTGGAGTTAAATTATTAATTTTATTTTTCGAACATATTATATTTAATTTCTTCAAGCAGGCATCTCTGAACTCGTTATTACATTTAAATATCTGATTTATTTTTTTTATAGCTTGACAAAATTCCTGGTCCCTCATAGGTCGGACCTCCTCGTTGGGTGCCAATAATAAAGGTCTACCTTCAAGTGTCCTAATCTTAAATCTGTCTAGACTATTAGAGATTGCACCAGATATCAATACGATACTTGTTTTGTTTATCATAGAGAACTCGAAATCCATGATAACGAATTTATGAGTTAAATTATCATTACATTCCATCTTATAATATTAACCTCCCACTACATTCAAATTATTTACTATTTTGTTTTCTTTTTTATTAATTACCCTTTATACAATTTTATTAAATATATATTATATATTTTAACTCTGTTTACATTTAATTATATAAATTATTTTTTATAATCTACTCTAATCTTAAGATTATTTTCGTCACAAAATATAAGGACTTATTTCTTTCTGAAAAAAAATCAATTAATTCTCTATATTATTTTATATACTGCACTCTCTTTTATTAAAATCAAAAAATATAAGGAGACACACGGCTCAATCAAATTCTCAGTAAATTAAAAACTATAAGAACTAATATCTCGATGAAATATTTACTCAATTTAGTTTCTAACTTGTTATTCCACTTATTCTCTTCGAATTATTATTTATTTATTTATTCAGTATCTTTCATTAACACATAATAATAATATAATATACCTATAAGTCTTTTCTGCCTAAAACATTATGATTTCACTTTTATCATCAATTATTACTTCAAACGTATTGTATACACTCACAAAAAATAATATTTTATCCTACTAATTATACTATATATTTTTTAGTGTAGGATAATATACTTGTAATGTATAATTATTATGTACAGTACAAAAATATGTATACAATGGATAATGGATATAGGTACAGTTCCAAAAGCAACGGATCAGAACTTACAAAAATATAATATGAAAAAAAAATATTACAACTTACTTATTACTAATAACGATGCCACGAGCTACTAATCCTGATTCCATTGTTGTTGTAGACTGGTTGTCCCCTGGGTGATTTGCTTGTTATGTACCTACGGCTTTTTTTTTTATCAGGACCATTGAAGTGGCCACGTATATAACATGTAACGATCGCAGTACAGGACACGAAGATCGGAACCACAACTATTATTTAAATGACGTAGCCCGTTTGTTGCAATCTTGAGACGTATTTGAAAAAGATAGGTAATAAATAAGTTAAACACTTTATTCTTTACTTCGAAATAAGATAGAATTTTTTTCATATAATTTAAACATTAAAAAAATTAAGCGCACAGTCGTAAACTCACTGGACTTTCGACTATTGCTGACTAGTAACTATCTTCTAACTATTGATAGATGCTCTATCCATACTTATATGATGGGTTCTATCAATGACCTTTATGCTGGCGTGATAAATATTTTATATATTCTAATATTTCCCTTGGCTTCGAACTGAATATTTAATTTTTACGCATATCGGTAAAAACGATTTGTTGTTGCCACCTTTGATCTAGGACTTACGTATTTTAGGTTTTGAATATACACCATGTGTTATCTACCTTATTATACCAATCATAAATTATTATATTACTTGTTTAATTTATCATCTATACTACATTAACAACATTTGTATAGAAATTGTTCTGGGTTTACTACATACTGTTTATCTTTTTCAACAATGATTCGGTGAAGAACTGCAGCCTCCTTGAATCTGTCGCATCTGATTCATCGACGTATTCTCACGGTTCACGCGTATGTAGGGGGCCAGCAGCTCGTCAATGAATACAGGTCGTGTCGAAATATTTCTAAGTGTTGTTTATAAAATAGTTGAAAAATGTTCCAAGTCCAAAAGAAAGATTTCTGACATAAACTAACGTGAAGGTGCTTGCGCTAACTCTGGTAAATCACGTCTGCGGGAGTCCTCTCCAGGGCCCTCTTATATAGTCAGTGTCCCCTGATCTCCTACCCATATCCCTTCTGGCCTATTCGTAATCGCGTCATTCGCTCTCACGCTATTACGCATTTCAGGATGCACGCGTGCGATGATGACGTCCGGTGACCATCCGCCCACATGCAGGTGGTCAACCGCAAATGCTGTATCCGAGTTTTCAGAACTCGCAATATGATTAAAATTATATTTATAATATATAATTGTGTGCTTATGGTTGGGTTAGGTTTAATGCGTCGCTAAGTTTATTCATCTCCTTGTGCTGAGGGTTAGAGTCAAAAGTTGTTTTATTATTATTGTTTTTCAGGCCTAGTTAAACACCGTTTTGGTACGATGGCTACCTTCCTCAATCCTCATATTGTTTGATAATATGTTCATTCCTACGTCCTGTTACTATAATATATAGGTGATTTGTTTTATAATCAGGCCTACGCTGTAGCGCCCCCTTTATGTATTATATTATTGGTAAGATAGGACATCAGAGCACGTAGCACGTACATCCGATGAATGATTATAATTTATCATATTCCTCTCGTATTATATACGTTGCCCTGATTACGTACATCCTACGTCCAAGCTTCGTCAACTATACAATCAAGGTAGCTGGTTTACTCGACAATTTTATCACATCGTTGATCATCATATATATGTAAATAATTGTAGGGTTATAAGAATATAAGATTTATTTTTATTAATCTGAAATTATAACAACAATATATTCTATGAAAATATGCTGATGGCTGGAGGCCTGTTTTCAAAATTATGAACTTTAGTTCCTTCCTTTATTATATAATCTATAGATATTAGATAGTTGTCAGTCTTATTAAGTATTTGAATACTTGTATGTAAATACTTTTGATTTGTATTTTTATTCTAAAATATACTTAATACCTACTTTTTTTTCATTCTAGTGTTTTACTTCAAAAATTCTAATTCTAATTAGGTAACAATATTAAAAAAAATATTCGACCATCCCAAATTTTTTTTTGAGTTACGGCCTTGTAATAAATACTGTATACAAGTAATTATCTAATAGCAGGTATCTTGTACCTTTTACATTAATTAATGTATTATATTTATTAACTATTATTATTTATTATTAGCAAATAATATTAATTATATAAAAATATGAAATAAATAAATAAATATTTTAATAAGAAATTTATTAAACTAAAAATAGTATTTATTTTGTTTAAGTATTTTGAATACTTTTAAAAGGATGTACCTATATATGTATATTCTGAATGCATTTTAAAAGTATTCTTAACAAGACTGATAGTTGTTAGGTCTATTAAAGTTTTTATAACTTGTGTTAATGAGTTCCTGAAATTAATTTCTGCTGGCCATTCCAGGTTAGATTATTATTTACTAATTAATTATATGTTTTAATAATTGAACATGTAAGCTACGACGTAGTATGTTATATGTAGTATCAAAGCACATAGTTAATCAAAAGGACTTTAGGAGTCTCAATAAAGTTTTTTTTAAGTAATATACAATGTTATTGATTCATTTACATCTATACCTAATTAGAATAAAAATTATATTGTTATATACTCGTATATAATGTCATAGATAACTTTTTTATTGGCTTTTAGCAATTCAGAAAGTATTATAATTTATAGTACTTATTATACTATAGGTACATTGTCCGTTATAGAAATTTTTTATTTTAGAAACCACGTGATACCTAAAGTAATTAATGTATATAAAACTGTTAAAAACAAAAATTTCAAAAATATTTTAATTATAACTTAATGTTTGTATCAGTTGATTTGAATATTATATAATATACCGTGATTTGAATTAACTATATAGTTGTTCTTAAATTAATTTTCAAATTAATTAACTTCAGTTAAGTAAAATAATTAATAGGTATAATAATTCCTACTTTTGTATATTACATAGATACTTAATATCTATTATATTATACATATATACAAAATACAATAAGTGTATAAAATTAATAATAGGTATTAGGTATTATACGTAACATTTTGGTTTTTTTGTCGAACTTTTTTGCATGTGTAAATTACACGTTAAAAATGTTGATTTTAAATAAATAAGAGTACTAATGTATAACTATGAAAACCAATTTAGTCAACAGAAAAATTATAATCATCAAATTCATAAGTGTAGGCGTACAATAACCAATCGATGGTTTCTATACCATATTGAGTTTAGCGTTAGGTCTACTATTATTGTTGATGTGTATAGAGGGTGTCGACCGTGTTCGTTAACACATGCATATTAATTATTTAGAATATTAACATTGTATTAAAACCTAAGTTTAATGTAATAATTATTATTTTTAGAAATTTTTGGTTTGCTAATATATAAAAAATAATTGGTTTCAAACGTTATCTCAAAAAACGTCGTGACATGGGACTTATATCAAACAAAGTTACATGCATATAAATATTTGAAAAGTTTAACTATCAATTTTCATTAAGTAAGGTCTTTTATTCATATCATGTTAGCTTCAGACTGTACCTATATATAGTTATTAGCTTTATTAATCTGTAGAATTCTCAAGCTTAGACAAAAAAAAAAGGTGTACCCATAGAGCGGAAACGGAAAATCAAAATTAAGAACTGATTTTAAAAATTTCAGTCTCACAAACCGTTCTTTGGATGACCTTTTTTTGGTTATTTTCTTAAAATAATTCTATAAATACAAATTGTATAACGCAGTACGGCGATGGAGTTAACCATATAAAGAAATTCGTTTACTTATTTACATATGCGTATTGTACCTATTTATGTATACAAAGTGTCAACCTAACATGTGAGACATCCTGTAGACATAAATGTGACTGTGAGTGGATTACCTATAAACGGGTTTTTTCAAAACTTTTACACCACAACAGTAATTGCGGTATTTATCATGCCAGGTGTTGTTGACTATTGTTCGCGTTATCCACCACGTACAAAAGTTGCAGTAATCGGGTATAAAAATACATAACTGGTGTTAACCTGCGAATACTATACAAAAAAGCTCAACGATGGCTTACATCCAAATATTGGCGATCGTGCTGTGCTCTTGCTTCGTACAGGTAAATTCAAATAAAATAAAACCAATATATTTACCTATATATAAAATATAAAACGTGAAGACTAATAACTGATATAATTTGACAATAGTTATCTTTAAAGTCATGCGATGTTTTTTATATATTGTCATGTATTGTTTATTATTCAGTGTTATAAATATTATCATATTCATTATTCAGTATAGACAATTATAATATAATATATAGTTGCCTATAGCTTATAGGCTATAACTTAAGAGTTCTAAACTTATTTTCATGGAGTATTGTGAATGTGGTGGTATTTTCTAAACACATTAATTTAATGCTCATAACAATAATATATAATATTATAATCGAACAAATAACTAAAAATTTGATATTATCAAATATGTTTATACCAATAATTGTGCATTTGTGCCATTTCTATACCTAACCGGCCTAAAATTTTAAGTACCTAGATGATTATTATCGAACAATATTTAAATTTTAAATTAATACCAGCTTTTTTTGTGACTCGTGATGTTTTTAATATCCTATTTAAAGATTATTATTTTTGTAATTTTCTCTGGCCAGCAGTAGGTACAATTTTGGGAATACATCTTATCTCCGGGATTCATGAATTTAAATTAAATAAACATCTAAGTATAATACTATATTACATGAATAAAATCTATTATTCAGTGGTTTTTAACTTGTTCGTCACAACTCTCAAAGATGTCATCGGTTTGTGTCAAAGTAGCCGCGTCCGCAGTGGAAACTGAAAATTTTTCATACATCATTATAATGTTCTTTATTATTATTATCATCATTATACGTATGGAACTCGTATATTTGATTTCAAAATCAAAAGGAGCCGAGAACCCAAAAAAGTTAAAAACCACTGATCTATACATTATATAATTTATTTATTTAAATCTACATCAGAGTTAAGACAATTGCTGTGTAAGTCACACGAACTCGGATTAAGATTTTTCAGGCTCCATTAAGAAATGAAAAAATATCTTCTGTATAATTGTATTTTTATCTAGCTATCTAACTTATACTAAAGCCAATTTTCGTATCATACATCATATAAATTTCTCATTATACTAATATTAAATTTTTTAAATTATTAAATTCTAAAAAGTAAATAAGAAAGTGGCTTATTTATTTACAAAATCAAAGTTTTTTTTTAAAATAAATATTTATATTCGTATTATGAGGACTATAACAATTGTAGTGAGCCAAACAACTAATCATTGATAAGTGCAGATGTTGTAGTTGTGGTGTAATAAAATAAGATGATGCAAATATTTTCAACATGTTTTCAATTGCAAATTATTCCTAGTGTTTTACAACTAGAAAATTAAACCAAGTCCAAATGACTGATTCGTGATGTCGACTGACGTAAAGATGCTCGTACTACCTCTGGTAATTTATGTCTATCGGAGTCCTCTCCAGGGCCCCCTTATATAGTCAGTTTCCCCTGTCCTACTCTTCTCCAGTCCCTTCTGGCCAAATGATATGCGTCATTTGTGTTCACGCGTTATTACGCAGTTTAGAATTCACGCGGACATGCGATAATCTATACTCGGGCCACTCTAAGAACGCTACTCTTTTGCGCATCCAAATGACCGAGCTCGCGGTTTCATACCCAAATTTCTCCCACTCTACTACCTAGTCGCGTTGACGGCGGCTAGTGTTTTGAAGAGTTTAGTGGTGGGAATGCGCGAGAACGGACGAATTTTGGTTGCCGCCCAGAAGCGTTCTTAGAGTGGCCCGAGTATAAAGAGTATAAATATACATTGTGGCCGGATGACACCGCCTACGTATCTATAGTTCGACCAAATCCGTACAAGGCGTACATAGCCGCCGTATTGCTATACTGCGTAGTTTCTTCGTACGGACGAATCTGATTCATTGTTTTTCAAGGGACTTATTGAATTCTTATGTTATGGATCCGGTGTATTTTTGGAATTCTGGACTTGCTACGCCTATCTCTGCTTTTTATGTTGTCGTTTAACCTTAACTTTTCCTTGTTATAATCCTGGCACCAGTTATGGGATATCTGAGCGTATATATAGTAGAATGTTTACTATACATTACGCGATGTTACGCCTACTGTTTATTGTTATTATTATTACCACTCTGAGATGTCAGAACACGTAGCAAAATATTTAGATATTTTCTTTTGCACACATTAAATAAATATGATAATAATGAATTACAATATTACAAATATATATATGATGCGAAATTATAGACACGGCCTCTAAAAAAATTTCAAGTCTTATATGGCCCGGGGGACATTATCCATCACCCTTGCAGGGCCTTGACTGTCTCATACACCTCGCTTAATCCGGGTTTTGTTTGCTGCTGTATGATGCCGGCATATTTTAATAAAACGAAAATACGCGTCCGAACGTTATATTCGTTTCTCGCATCTCGTTGGGAACTCACCATTTGGACGTTTTCGTGTTGCAGGACGCGTTTTCGGTGGCTAAAGTCGTCCAAAAACCGGTAGCAGCGGCTCCGACCAATGACGTGGCGACTCCTCAGTTTCCGGACGCTAAAGGCCAGACGGCCACGATGCGGCCGGTGAGACGGGTCACATCGGTGAAGCGGATGGTGTCCCAAAAACCGACCGCGGTTCAAGCGCCACCTCCGCCACCTCCGCCGCCACCACCCAAGTACCCGTACCTGACCGCCGTGAAGGACATGTTCTGGAACATGTGGGAGGACATCAACCGGAACGACGTAGGCAAGCTGAGCACCAGGGCACTGAGGAATACGTTGGGTAACGTGCTCGTCGACGATCTATTCTGGTCGTCAGCGTCGTCGGCGATTAGGAGGCGCGCCAAGGTGACCAACAACAGTCAACGGGCCGACCACAAGATCCGGATGTGTAACGCGCTCACTTCCACCCTCACCAGCCCGAACGCCATGCAGGGATTCAAAGAAGTGGTCAACGAGTTGTACGGCACGGTGTCCCGCATCCAGTCGGACATTGGCACGAACGCTCTACGGCAAGCAACCAAGATGGTCAACGACGGCGAGGTGACCAATGACCTGAACATGCTCACCAACACCGTGAACAACATAAGGCTCGACCCTTTGATGTTGCTCAAGGGATTCAATATGTTCCAAAGGACGCTGAACATGGGCGGTATGTTAAACATGAGCGGTGGTATGGCCAAGGGCCTCATGTCGATCACGTCCAAGTTCAACAATTAGCGCGAGCGCGTGTTGCACACACAACAGCCGTGTTATAGTACCCGCCTACCAGATTATAAAATAAATAATAATACATAGTCATCATCGCGTCAACTCTGTGCAATATTAGTAATTATATCGTTTGCGCGCATACGTAATATATAAGGTATATATCTTACAGGTAGTACTACATTATTTGAGCGTAAGCGACAAAGCATATTATAATAATATTATACATAGGTTACTTCTTATTAAAATATTTACCGACGATTTACATTCGAACAGCGGCGGCCATCGTCATGTAAAAGGTATATTACGTACAACGTTTTGTATTAACGTGTTATAATATATTGTTCAAGCAACTGCTCCCGTACGTCATTACACGCAACCATAATATAAATAAAATACCTGTATAAGATTATTATTGAATGTATAAATATAATATATTATTAATATTACATAAATTCGATTTGTTTTTTACACATTGGTAACGAAAATACAATTTCTCCTCGCGGACAACTGCAGCGCACTATCTCCAACGCATATCGATATACATAATATGACCCCCAGCTGACATATATATACATAAATGATATATGTTCATATGGTCTTCCGGTCTGTGGATGCACGAATAGTTTCAGCACGACTGCCCACGACTGCACGTCATTGCATCGTCACTCTATAGTCTAAATACTCCTGCTACGTGCTCTGACACAGGGGCGGATCTATGGGGGGGCGACGTGGCGATCGCCCCCCCCCCTTGGGCTTTTTTTTTATTACAGATTTATTTAATATTTTTGATATATAGATTTACACATTACACAATAAATTTTTATAAATTAATAATTATTAATTATTATTATCTTTGTCTAGCATGTTTTATGATAATTTAGCGATAGTGATGTGGAGTCTGTAGGCGATCTAAGGGAATATTCCCCTACAAAACTTCACAATACGAACGGCTAATAAACACTTTCCAACAATTAAATCCTTGCTTTCTATACTTGCTAGTTTGCCAATTAGTACTGCTTCCACTGAACGCAGCTTTTCCACTTTGCGCAGGTCAGATAACTAGGTAATGATAAAAATAAAAATTTTGCTTTTTAATTTAAGATGAAAATATCTGCATCTAAATTTCAAAATGCTTTGTATTTTTGCTTATTTCTTATTATTTTTAATTTGTAGATTAAAAACATGGTTGAGATCGCGAATGGGCGAACATAGGCTGACTGGCTTGGCTTTATTGCAAAAATATATACTGATAATTTTATAGTATACGGATTATAAAATTTGATCAGGATTGATATACGGATTTCTG
Organism: Schizaphis graminum; assembly: GCA_020882235.1. Lineage (NCBI taxonomy): Eukaryota > Metazoa > Arthropoda > Insecta > Hemiptera > Aphididae > Schizaphis > Schizaphis graminum. The sequence continues at coordinate 57,255,130 of CM037032.1, forward strand.
GGGGTGGTGACCCCCTCCACCCACCAGATTTGACCATGCTCAGTGTACTTGTATATTACTCATGGATATTCCTATTCGGAATTCGCCCCCCCTTTAACCAAGCTTCAGATCCGCCCCTGCTCTGACATCTCAGAGTATAGTATATTTATACACTAATACGTAATAAATAATAATAATAATAATAATAATAACAACACATTATTAAAATGTCTGGTATAGCATAATAATATAACAACTAACAAGCGGAAATAAAACTGTTTACTAAACACCCGAATTGTCTCACAACTAGTGCCAGCAAAATACTAGGAAAAGCTCTTCGAAACGACATCAAAAGAAATAGGTCTAAGAAATTCGGCCTACCAAAAATACATATCAACTCCAAAAACATAATAGTAATAGTCCCTTGTTAAGTAACGAATCAGCTTCGTAAATAGTAATTATAGTAACTTAAGATTATTAATATTATTCTTATATACTTTTTTAATATGTTGATTTTGAAACAAGTTATTATAAGTGTTTTAAATTTCACAAAAAGAATACAGTTATAAAATGTTCATAACTAACTTTAAAGTTAAAATATAAAAACGAACCTATCACGTGATACTCTAGATCAGTAGTTTTCAACCTTTTTTTTGATCGCAACCACCCATTTTTTATTTTTTTGTAATACGACCCACTTCAAAAAAAAACATTGTTTCATTCATCAAAATTTGATTTAATCACTGATAAAATATTTATATAGACATATAGTACTTATATAATTTAGATTAATTTACACTAAAATTTAATTAATTTATAATACAACATGTTAACATTGTTTTAAAACGTATTTACATATTGTTAAGCATTAAAGCATACACTGATACATAATAGATTTAAACATACAACAATTTTAAAAAATTTACAATTAAACTTGTTATTCACGTGCAAATGGGATGCTTGAGCTTGAACTTTTAGATTCTGAACGGAGTGATGAATGTATTGATTTTACAATGATGTGTGTTTTTTTTTTTTTTTTTTTTTTTTTTGTGTCTGACGACAACATTTGGAGCAGTAAAAATGCTTCGATTTTGGACTTCAGCCCCTCTTTGAAAAGGAAATCGAATCTAGTTGGTACTTTGGGGGGTCAAAAGTTAAAATTTTTCAATATTTTTTAAATGAGTCGGGAAAAACATAAAAAAAATGACGGAAAAACGGGATTTTTTACGCAAAACCAGTTTTCGACAAAATCGAATTTTTTATTTTGCTATAACTCAAAAACTAATAGATGAAAATACTTGAAACTTTCACCAAATGTTTATATTAGCGTTCTCCATACATAGGTAAATTTTCAAAGAATTTTGACTTTTTTTGAGCTATTTATAGACAATTGAAATTTTTAATTTTTTTTAGTATTTTTTTTTTAAATAACTATAAAAATTTTTTGGCCGGCCAGAAAATCTTGAAAATTTAATACAAGGTTTCTTATAAGTTGTTCTTAAAGTGATAAAAAAAAATCCGAAATCGTTAGTCACAATTTTTTTTTATAAGTGCTTAAAGTTCGAATTTATACGAAATATGTCAAAATTGCGAAAATTGGCAAGTAATTTTGTGGTTGAAAATTCGTAAAATTTTTTACTTTTATAACTAAGTTTTGAAAATTTGATACAAGGTTCTCCATACATTTTTCTTCAATTATCTGTAAAAAAAACTCTACTGGATTCAGACAAAAAATTTTTATGAGTGTTTGAAATTTAAATTTTTACAAAACCGCGTTAAATAACGGTTTAGCCTCAAACGATTTTTGATATTTGTTGTTATTCAAACAGTATAAGTCGTAAATACTTGAAAATTTTACCAGTTATTTAGATTGCCATTTTCTTTACGTGATTTGATTTTCAAAACATTTTGACTTTTTTTGAGCTATTTATAGACAATTGAAATTTTCAAATTTTTTTTATTTTTTTTTTATAAATGTTGATAAAAAAAATTTAGGTGGGACAAATTACTTGAAAATTTAATTGAAGGGTCCACATAACTTGTTCTAACTCTCATTCAAAAATTATAAAAATACATAGGCACAATTTTTTTTTATTAGCATTTGAAGTTCAAATATTGACAAAAATTCGTCAAAATCATGAATATTTTCACTATTTGGTAGTTAAAAATTTATAAATATTTTTCTATCAAAAGCTAAGAATTGAAAATTTAATACTATGCTGTCCATAAGTTAAGCTTAGAATAATTATAAAAAAATTTGAGGATTGTTCAATTTAAAAAATTTTACGTGTGTTTAAAGTTTTAATTTTAATTTGAAATCAAAAATACACGTGTAAAATAACTTTTAACAAATAAATAATTTTCGATTTTTGTTATTTTTAAAAAATTACTTGACTACTTCCTTTTACTTTATCTTGAAAAATTTTTACTTAAATGTTTGAATTTGTTTCAAAATAGAATATATGATATAATTTAAATATAATATATCCTAGACTGACAAATCATCTCCGTTCAGAATCGTTTTTCGTATACAATGATACCTATCATTGCATTCAAATTTAACCTTCCCTAGTCTGAGGTCCATCCCACCCCCTAATGTACAGCAGAGCGATACTCACTTACCCGCTTTTAATATTATTGATTCCATATTAGGTTTTATATTAGAGACTGCTACTTTTAAGTCTGATTCTACATTTAATTTCGTCCGATATTTGTTATATTATTATAGATATAGAACAAAATAAAAAAACTATAACTTTATTTTATTTTTAAATAACATGAAATAATCATTTCGTCTATTATTTTTGGCGACCCCCAAACCTGTCATTCGCGACCCCCGGGTTGAAAACCACTGCTCTAGACAATATATTTACATTACAATTTGTTAATATATCAATTTGTATCAAAAATGAATGATTATTGCCTATTTGATTATTCTAAATGTTCACTTACTTATTTGTATCATGAACATTTGTAAGACGGAAACCACACATATGAGTAGATACCTATAACATTCTCTCAACAGTCTCAACATAACAACATAACCTAATATACATATAAATATATAATATGCCAACAGAATACCAAGTAATTATTACTATGATTATGATACAATTTAAATAATTATTATACAATAAATAACCTGGAACATACATATCTATTATTAATATTATTATTTATTATGTAATTATTATAGTATTATACAGCATTACAGCCATACAGGTAATATAATACCAATACATAATACATTGGATATAGGCACCACTACTTATTTTAATGCGTAATTTTATATTTTGTGCATATTTATTTTAAACATTTTTAGTGTATTGGTACTGTGTATGCACTATGTTGATAGATATTTTAGTGTATTTAAATCTGTACTTTACAATTATAGTTAGTTCGCACATTTATTATTTACTACACAGTGTGATAATGTATAGATCAGTATTCAGTATTGTATTTTGTTTCTCCCCACTCTACGTCCAAGTGTATAGTTAATGCCGTTAGTGGGTAAAAAACTAGTATTTCTTTACAGAACTGAAATTGCCTCATTCTAAGTAGTGTTTAGCTTTTTAGTTTTTTATCATATAATACTTATGTCAATTTTAACAGCAAACCAATTTATGTGTGTATATTGCCTAACTGAATTTATTTTAGGAGCTAGAGTATAATATTGTTCACAATTAGGAGAATTTAGTATTTCATTTTCTAGGGGTTTACATTTGCCATAAATTATAAGTGAATTAAATTTGTTTTTTACATTTCAAATTTTACAGAGAATTATTCTGATATTGGAATTTTAAAAATAAATATCAAAAACTATTAGGTACATAATGAAACATGGTAAAAATTTGTCTGGAGATGAGTAAATTGAAGAAAATATCTTTAACTTGATTTTTATTTGTATTAAAAATAAAATTTCCGGGCTTTTTGAACAAATCTGATTTAAATTACTTTAAACTAGGTTATTTCAAAATATTATACATTAAACCAATCTATTCTGTGATTTAGTCACAAACATAAATTAACATACAAAATTAGATATTTTTTATTTCATATACAATTTAACGTTTGAACATAAAAATTAATTCACAGTGTTTTGTGTGAGGAAACATATCAACTGGTTTAATGGATTCCAAAATAAAAGGGCGAGATTTTTTGTCTTTAATAAGTAATTCTACAAGGTTTTTCATAGTTATCGGACTGTCCGCCTTACAAGACACATATGCGAGACTGTTTATCAACCTATTATTTCTAATAGCATTTATGACTTTTGGATCTATAAAAAAAATTAAAAATTAATAAAACAGTCAAGATGTTAGTATATTACATATGTTTATTACAACTTACGCACGCCTGCTCGACCAGGATTTAAAACTGTACATAAATCACTGGTCATGCTCAATTCATCCAAAACTTGTTTTAATACCTTCAACAAAAAACATTATGAGGTACTTCAGTTCATTAGCAACATGAACATTTGTATTTACCATTTCTACTTTTCCTTCAACAAAATCACAATTGAGTATATTATTTATCTTTGCAGTTTCTTTAGCATCATTAACAGCTTGTGCCACAGATTCAATACCAATACATGACTGTACATGTTGACTGCCTAATATACTTACTGTGCCTAAGCAAGAAAATTCAATTATATAACAACTCATTTGTGTAAATCAATATTCACAATTAATTATTTAATATGATTGTATTTTGAAGAAATTATACCAGTGCCTGAACATAGATCTAGCAAAGTAGATGTCTTTGTTGGATTCATTAATTTGAACAATTCATTATACAAAACTTCAGCAGTTAATGTGTTAATTTGAAAAAATGAGTCTGGAGATATCCTGAACTTAAAATTGCATAAATCTTCATAAATGTACTTTTCACCATCAACAAGAATAAATGTCGAATCTTTTGAACTTCTAGTGTGCAAACTAAAAAAGTAAAACAAAATCTATAAATTATTTTACATTATATTTAATATAAAATCTCTCAATTAACATAATATTATGCACTATAATAGATAAATAATGTATTATTAATTACCTAGGATGAAAATATAAAGATTGTATATTAATATTAATACTTTTCAAAAAGTCATTAAATCTACGTTGTTCATCTAACATAATTTCATTGGTATATCCTCTAGGATTAGCAACCACTATAGCCATTATGTCACCTTTTAAATTACTTCGCACAATAATTCCTCGCCAAAAACCACCGTCCATATGATCATAACTAGCAGGTAATTCAGATTTTCTAACAAAAGTTTCAAAAACCTTAAAATGAAAAAATGTTTGTAAATACATTTAGTTGGAACGATTAATATCAAAATACAAACTACCTGTGCAATATCTTTATGTGATTGCCTCATATTAATTAGTTTCATGGTAGGAACACAATAGATATTTCCATTAGATGGGTTACTGACAAAAAATCCAAGGGTTTTAGGATTACCATCGATACCAGGCCGAAAATTAAATTCGTCTTTATTACGGTATTCATTGATTTGTGGCTAATACATACAGACATAAAATAAAATGACAGATCATAATAATACAAGTACCTATATAATCAAAAGTATAGTTGTATAAAACAAATACTTACAGATGATGAAATAGAGAAAACTTTAGGTAATCTAATCAGGGTTTTTGCATTGTGTAGTCGGCTGCGCAATTCCTTGCATATAGTATTTGTCCATTGTTGTTTCAGAACCAATTGTTTCTCATATGGCACTTGACATAAAGGAGTTACAGATTTCTCCAAAGCATAAAATTGTGTTTCATCAGTGAGTACATCCTTACTGAACACTTCAACTTGGTTTGTAATAACTGAACTCTATTAATTAATCATTTGTAGTATTGAGATTTTAAAACTATTTAAATAATATATTTACATACCTGTTTACGAATGTGCATCCAATGATTAATAAACGAGTATGTCAAGTCTACATGCCTTCTAATTTTCACAATGTTTTGTAAATTATTATTACAGTAAGGTGAAAACATTTTAAACAAAACCAAAATAATGTCTATTATAAAATGTATTTTGGTACCTAAATTAAGGCACTGTAGAGATAAAGCCCTACCTATATGTAATATATGATTTTAAAATACAAATGTTTACAAACGTATCTTATATAAGTATCAACAGTGTAAACTGTTAAATATTTAAATTTAGTTTACACTAAAAAGATTAAAAATTAAACGGATAGACTATTAAATAAAAAAAAATATGGTTCGCTCATAATCATATTAAAGTTTAGATTAATTAGTAATTAATGAAGTTGAAATATAATTGTTATAATATTATATATACATTGTAACTGACAAGTGACCATAGAAAAATAATAAAGCAAGTGACAACTGTATACCATGATAGAAATAATAGAAATAATAATAAATAGAAATTATTTCTATCATGCTGTATACTAAATAATATTATAGATCATAATGATCACATTTATTGTTATAATGCTGTCTCTACGTTTTTATTATTATCACAATACATTTTCAACGATAATATTATTGACAACGGTATAGATAATATTATCTATAACCGTGATACAGAATTACCATAATCATGAACATTAGAGAAAGGACGCCGAACTGTGCATATCAAAGTGGTCCAGAATTATCGCATTCCGCTAGAATGCGCGTCGGACCGCAACGATGGCGTTTTTACATATACAGCATAGGGAATTTATTGGTTTTTTAATATTATATTCGAAATGGTGTAACTTATGAATAATTACTATAGAACGTTTTTTTTAAACCAAATTGTTCTCGATCGAATACATAAGTTTCCAATAATATACGACTTCTAGAAAAAGAGATATAGTTGTTTTAAAAAAATACATTCGAATTTTTTACACATAATATATCTATATTGATATATCTCTGTGATAATATCAATGATTGCGTCTTACCACGACTCATAAGTCATAACAATAACAATAAATGTAAAATATTATGTACTTACAATAATTATTATATTATGTAGGTAGTTTACATGATTATGTATTGGTTATACATAATTTATATATATTATATATGTAATTAGTTAATAGAGAACCTACTTGTGGAATTTATTAGTTATTACATAATATTTAATATATTAAATAATATAATGTCCAGAAACAGTTTTGTCCCTGGATGTCGAAAAGGTTACAAATCCCAAATTAAAACAAATAAATGGCAAAGAATAATAAAAAAAAAAAACAATGTTTAAGGCGCCCAAAGTACGATCTTTTTGTTTTAATTTAGTACTTACTTACATAATTTATAATTTGTTATTCATATTTTAGTTATTAATTAATCGTTAGGTATTACTTTAATTGAAGACATACAATATTATCTAATTAAAATTCAATTTAAAAGCCACTTCTTAATATAATACTTCATTAATACATCAATATATAAAACATATCATTAATTATGGAAGTATTTAGTGTTATAAGTAAGTTATTCTCTAATCTCTTCTTATGGCATTGAAATAATATTTTTACAGTTTTTTTTGTATTCTATTGAAGCATAAAATGTATTATGATACATAATATATTATATTTTATTATATGTATATTATATATTCAACCTAGCTGTGATATGAATTAGATTTAATTTACGATTTATAGTTTATACGATTACGAGATATATCAATATAGATATAATATTATATATAAAAAATTCGAATGTATTTTTTAAATCAACTATATCTCTTTTTCTAGAAGTCGTATATTATTGGAAACACGTGTATTCGATCGAGAACAATTTGGTCTAAAAAAAACGTTCTATAGTAATTATTCATAAGTAACACCATTTCGAATATAATATTTAAAAACCAATAAATTCCCTATGCTGTACATGTAAAAACACCATCGTTACGCTCCGACGCGCATTCTGGTGGAATGCGATAATTCCGGACCATGTTTTTTCGCTTCGCCCGGCCGTGTTCGGTGTCCTTTCTCTAATGTTCATGACCATAATCAAGGTGGATATATATCCACCTTGAGTCTTGACCATAATATACAAAGTCAATCATTTCGATATCAACTACTTCTGTCGGTGTCTAAAACACGGTACCTACATAGAAGTTTGAATATTTTGGTGTGTTTTTTATAAAACATACCGATTGATTTAGTGAAGCGATGAAAAATCTGAACACAGAAATGAATTAATTATCGTTTATATACTTGATATCGACTTTCTCACATTTTTGATTTTAGTACCTTGAATCTAAAAAGTTATATTAAAAATTGTTATATTTTAATTTTTGAATAAGTTATGTAATATGACTAATATGTAATACATTAATATAATAATATATTGCTTCTCTTCCGCCTTTCTTGCCAGTCAAATACAGATTATATTATAAAGACTATAATACATTAAGTTAAATACTTAATTCGGTGCTATAATATGACACTATAATTTAAAATATTTATTTTTAAATCTCAGTTTTTATTAGGCATACAGTAAAACCAATAGGTAGCAAGGGAAACCGTTTTATTCATTTTATTTTTTTAGATTCTAAGAATCTAAGCTGAGCGGTAAATGTACTAATTTTACAATGATTTGTGATTTTTATAATAATATTGAATATTGAAATGAAAAAATTAATTAAAAAATATGTAAGAATATGGTTTTCGAGTAAATTTTATAGAGAGTTCAAATTTTTTTTTATTTATTTTATGTATGATATACAGATTAGTCTATAGAATTTATACAATTGACTAAACTAAAACATTCGACCAAAAAAAAGTAGACACCTTAAGTTATTCTTATTTTACATTTGTATGTTTATGATACAATAATTATAATATACAAATGAAGTTATTATTTTTAAGATTTTTATTAAGACTCCGTAAAAAAAGGTCATTAAAAATTTAAAATCTGAAGATTTTATAATCGCACTAAATTATAGAAGCAGTATATTATAACACTAATATAAAATTGTTAAAACTACAAGGAGAAAGTTTAGAAAAAAAATTAATTAAATTTATACTTTGGATTTAGCATTATTGTCATTTTATAGTTTTGAATTTCACACGGCGTTTAGCGTATGCAATATTGATACGTGTTATACATTACCACTAAGACAGGGGTGGCCACTAACCTTAAATTTGGGAGCTACAAATTTATAAAGTTGATTCGAGGTGAGCCACATTGTAAAGCAATGTTTATAAAATGGAGATACATTTTCATTTTAAATCAAATGAAGGAACATTTATTTACATTTAATTTTAGTCTAAGTTTGGTTCAAGAGCCGCATGAAATTGATTTAAGAGCCGCATGCGGCTCGCAAGCTTCGTTATGGCCACCCCTGCACTAAGACAATAAAAATAATTTATCATATTGATATCAGTTGATTAACGTAGGTTTCAACGTAACATATACGATATACCTACGTTAAAATGGTAATGAATTCGTGGAGGACTTTGCCCTTCTGTTTTCGAAAATTTAATTTCAAACATACACAAGTTTTACGACATTCTAAATCATAATAACTTTGAATTAATTGCATTACGTAATATTATTATGGATTTATGCCTAATGGCAATGTTTGATGTTTCCCAACTTCTTTTACTCGCGGAACCTTTGCAGGAGTTTGAACGTTTTGTAGAACCCCCGTATAATTGTTGGAGCTATTCTACGTTAGAATCATAATTTAAATCAAAAATGTTATTAATTAATTTATATTTTCCTAAATTTCTCACAGATCCCTTGGCACTGACTGACGGAACCCTTCGGTTCCGCAGAACACCAGTTGAGAAACACTGCCTTATAGTATTATCAGTGGCGTGTACACGAAGTGGTTGAACACCCAACACCCCCTGTTTTTTCACTATACGTAATAAATGTATATAATATATACGTTATATCTAAAATTAATAATATTAAAAAAATATATTTTATATTCTCATTATAAGTGCATATTTTACTTATATTTTTAAATTATTAAAAAAATTGAATGTACCTACCTAAAAACGAATATTTTTGATTATACATAATACACGCATAGAAAATAAATTTAAAAAACAACACATATTATAAATCAACACTCCACTCAGAATCTACTATTTTGAAAATTGCATTGTACTTACTTAATATTATAACAGGTAATGACATTACTTTTACATTATTAAAACACTCATTTTTTCATAAACTGTTTTATAAAAATAAAAAGTGAATAAACTTACTTAAATCAATAGGCAAAATCTGGAAACATTTTGGGCAGGGATTAAAATAGGTCACCGATTTAAAACGAAAATCGGTAAAAATTGTAAATTTGAGAACCTAAAACCGATAACCGCTTTTAATTTTAGAATGTTGGAAGCGGTTATTAGTTATCGATAATCAGTGCTCGAATTGGGGGTTGACGCGGGGGGACTGAGTCCGCCTTTTTTATTTTTTTTTTAGCATACCCCTTCTATTTATTTGAAACAGAACGCTGGAAACGCAACATTTGCTATAGTGAATTTGTAAATCGTCAGTTTTTTCTGATGCAAAATATACCTATAACCTATAACGTTGTAATAACGCAAAAATAAAAGAAATAAGAAATGAATAGTAAAATGGGCAATGGCTATAGTAGGTATGAGTTATCTACATTTTAAAGTGACAAATACAAGAGACACAAGCCTTGAATAATTGTCAGATCTGTGGAACCTTTTTCCTACACTTATAAGTGCTGGAGAATATAGTTACCTATCAGATGTAAATATTAAAATTATTTAAATTTATGCTATTACCTTCCTCCTGATGATCGGAGGGCTTTCGAAATCGTAATTCGAGAATATGATTAATTACACCATAGTTATAAAACGTATAAAAGCAGAATTATACAAATTAACGCAAATAAAATGATGCTCATGCACCTTACCTTATTCGCTGTTGAATTCCTTAAACTGTAGTTGTCTTAACTCTTAATAAATTTATAAAGTGCTAATCACACGGATCCAAATAAAAAACAACACTGAAGTATTTCGTTGATATGAAAATGGTCCAGTTGTTGCTCGCAGTCTCCGGTGTGTGGGTGTATCTAGTGCTCGCGCACTCTTGAAGGGTATATTATTAGTGTTTGGTGTTCATACACTCTTAAGAGTTAAGAGATATTACTAATTGTAGCAGTGCGCCTGCATTGATGAGAGAAGACGACGTGGTCAAGCCTGCTAGTGTCACATGCGGCTACATCAAAGGCCTCCGCGTCCTTACTCCTTAAAGAAATCGTCTCATCCCTTGTGTCTGGCGGCACACGAAATTGATCACACGCTTTGCGCCATATTGTTACAATGTGAGTTCCTACCTGACCAAACATTGTTAATCATTTCCCTCATCAATGATTAATGGGGATTATTGGTTTTTATTTTTACATTTTTTTTTTTTTATATAATGCATTAATGCATAAACATTTATTATTTGAACTTATATTAGCTTAAGAATTAGGTTATTTTTACATTATTTTTTTTTATGCAATAATATATAAGCATTTGTTATTTTAGCTTATATTAACTTAAGAATTAGGTAATTGTTTACATTATTTTTTTTTTATATAATGGATTAATGCATAAACATTTGTTAAGGGCATTTTCACATTTTTTTTTGATGATATGAAGCATAAGCATTTGTTGTTTTAGCTTGTATTAACTTAAATTAGGCGATTTTTACATTTTTTTTTTTTTTTTATAATGCATTGATGCATAAACATTTATTATTTGAACTTATATTAGCTTAAGAATTAGATTATTTTTACATTATTTTTTTTTTCATGCAATAATACATAAGCATTTGATATTTTAGCTTCTATTAACTTAAATTAGGTAATTTATATATTATTTTTTTTATATATAATGGATTAATGCATAAAAATTTGTTTTTGTACTTATATTAACTTAAGAATTAAATAATAGTTTGCATTGTTTTTTTTTTATATAATGGATTAATGCATAAATATTTATGATTTGAACTTTATTAGCTTAAGAATTAGATTTTTTTTTCGTGCAATAATACATAAGCATTTGATATTTTAGCTTCTATTAACTTAAATTAAGTAATTTATACATTATTTTTTTTATATATAATGGATTAATGCATTAACATTTGTTTTTGAACTTATATTAACTTAAGAATTAGGTAATTGTTTACATTATTTTTTTTTTATATTATGGATTAATGCATAAACATTTGTTTTTGAACTTACATTAATTTAAGGACATTTTCACATTTTTTGATGATATGAAGCATAAGCATTTGTTGTTTTAGCTTGTATGAACTTAAATTAGGTAATTTTTACATTTTTTTTTTATATATATATAATGCATTGATGCATAAACATTTGTTTTTGAACTTATATTAGCTTAAGAATTAGTTTATTTTTATATTATTTTTTTTTTATATAATGGATTAATGCATAAAAATTTGTTTTTGTACTTATATTAACTTAAGAATTAAATAATAGTTTGCATTGTTTTTTTTTTTTATAATAGATTAATGTATAAACATTTATGATTTGAACTTATATTAGCTTAAGAATTAGATTATTTTTACATTATTTTTTTTTCATGCAATAATACATAAGCATTTGATATTTTAGCTTCTATTAACTTAAATTAGGTAATTTATACATTTTTGTTTTATGTAATGCATTGATGCAAAAACATTTATTATTTGAACTTATATTAGCTTAAGAATTAGATTATTTTTACATTATTTTTTTTTTCATGCAATAATATATAAGCATTTGTTATTTTAGCTTATATTAACTTAAGAATTAGGTAATTGTTTACATTATTTTTTTTTTTATAATGCATTGATGCATAAACATTTTTATTTGAACTTATATTAACTTAAGGATTAGGTTATTTTTACATTTTTTTTTTTTTTTTTTTTTGATGCAATAATGCACAATAATTTCTTTTTTTTAACTTATACTAACTTAATCAAGTTATTTCTTATAAAATAAATTTTTTATAATGCAATAATGCATTTCTTAGGTTAACTTGTACTAACTTAAATTAGGTTATTTTTTTATTTTTTATTTTTTTGAAATTAATAGTTGTTCAAATAATCATTAACTTTTTTTTATATGTTAGGTTATTATACCTATGTATATATACATATTTTTACAGCTTATATTAACTTAATTGTTTATAGCTTAAATGGGGATTATTGGTTTTTATTCACGGTTATCTGCGTGTGACAACTTTACTGTTATTTATTTAATAAAATGATAAAATATATAATTATGATATGTGAGCATATCGTTACAGTGTTCGCGCAAACGCAACAAACCAACCACTGACACACTGCCCGAACGGTGTCAGACTTATATTATAGGCCACAGAACAATAAGGCCAAGTTCGAATTTTGTTTGTGCATACCAGAGCTAGAGCTAAGTAAATGTTAGAGCTGTGAATAGGTATGAATAAAATCACTATGAATAATACGAGTACAAGCAATATAATGTGCAGTTAACATAATAATATGTTAAAGATAGATATAAAAATATAGATACTAGATGCCTCCCCTAATCGCGCAAGTCTGCCCGGGGTGGGTCTTGCTACGACAGAGGACAGACAGTGAATGGTGAATGTCAATGGCTCAATGCTAGTCGTTTCGCCGGGCCGATTCATTAGCGATTACACAAAACCGTTATCGTGTTCTGTGACAAGATAACAAGAAACCCCAATAGTGCAATCACCGATAAACGCACAATTTAAATAAAAGTTATTATAAGAATAATAATAATAAGATTAGAAATAAGAATAATAAAAATGATAATAATAAAAAGGAAAAGAAGAATCTAGAACCTTATCCGTGCACCTCCCCCCCACACCGAACGGAAAAATCCCTCCTCTCGGACAAAAAATTAAAATATTAAACAATTATTTAATATGTACAAACTTTTCACAGGATTTTAAAACTTTTCCAGAGTTTTTCCCAACCCGTTCTTTTCGTATTCGCGTAGTTTGCGTTTTTTAAAATCCGTGTGTATATAGGACTTTTTCGCCGTTTGCGTTCGAATCGCGGTAAAAAAGTTCATAGCGGTTGCGATCGCGGTAACGAATACGACCGACGACGACGACAGTTCCCCGGACGTTTTTCTTCATTCTTTTTATTTTCGCACTTAGGATCGCGGACACCGATCGATGTACGTGATATTTATTCTATTGTTATTGCTTAAATGTACACGTATATTATAATATACGTTTGATTCGAAGCCCATTTGTCGATGTACAATACTGGTTTTTTTTTTATTCAATAAATTGCATTAGGTATATGTTTATATTATTTTTGTTGTTATCGGTAGCTAAACTTTTACGTCATACTTACATTTTCAACCACGGTTTATGCTGTATACCATAAAAGCATTTATCGACGGCGTTGTGTCGCATAAATGCATAATACTGTATTCATGTACATGGGTGTATTGGTGTATATATGTAATAATACATGATAAGTTTTTTGTAGGTGTATTGATGAGTTAACATGTTATATATATTTATAAATCGTAATTTAAATTATAATGTCATTGGATGATGTGTAATAAATAAATAAGTGTTTCTTTATTTTAAAATATTTTTGTATAATAAATTTAATGATTTTTGGGGATTATGGGTGACTGAAGGTGATGTGGGGGCTTTGCGTTCCGCAGTTCGCACTGCAGTAATGTGATATATTGAATTTTGTGTGGAACGCTCGTTCATCCAACATCCACTGACTCCCCCTCCTAGTTTTTTTCCAAATCAAGATAAATATCTAAATATTAACATTAAAGCGGTTACCTCGTATTTTCAATCTCAGTTTATAACATCCAAAACCTATTCCGGACCAAAATAATTAACGGTTTTTTCGTGGTAGGTATTTAATACTTGAATATGTCATGATTATAATTTATATTATTATTGTCCAGCTATTATTAAATTTTTTAGGTCTTTAACAGATTATACTTCGTTTTTTATACATTTATAAATAGTTTAGTATTAAACTATTAAATTATAACTCCCAGAGGGTCAGAGCCCAAACGCCCCAAACCCTAATATTTTTGCATTTGTAATTTTTAGTGTTTACTCCAAGGGTCGGTCCGAAGGCTACTGGCTAGCATAAAATGCTCGATTTGCACACCCAGATTTTGGAGTACTGTACGTATATTATATACAATACAACCAAAAAGTTATGTCAACGCATCACTCTTAGTGTCATCTTGGAAAATAATTATATTTAATTTCGGTTTTTTACAGTTATAAAAAAAATAAATAATTATAACAATACAGTTTTGTCATGCAATTTAGTTTTTTGATTTCTTAAGATCACCATCATCTTGATCATATTATGTTTTAAACTTTAAATCAGTTTGAAAAATAAATATTGAAATTGAGTCAATTCGACCAAATTAAAGCATATTAATCGCCAAAATAGACTGTTTTAAAAATTTGATTAAAAAATTCATTGAAAATATAACTGTGCATAGAGAACGCTAATATAAACATTTGGTGAAAATTTCAAGTATTTACATCGATTAGTTTTTTAGTTATAACAAATTAAAAAATTCGATTTTGACGAAAACTGGTTTTGCGTAAAAAATCACGTTTTTCCCGACTCATTTAAAAAATATTTAAAATTTTAGATTCTGAACGGAGTGATAAATGTATTGATTTTACAATGATGTGTGTTTTTTAGATTCTGAACGGAGTGATGAATGTATTGATTTTACAATGATGTGTTGTTTTTTTTTTTTTTTTGTGTCTGTGTACAGCATAACTAGTCGAAATAATGCTTCAATTTCAAACTTTGGGGGTGGTTTCCGATGGCAAAAAGGATATCCTTGGTGCATTATAGAGGTGAAAAGTAAACATTTTCCAACAGTTTTCAAAAAAATCGAATTTTTTATTTTGCTAAAACTCAAAAACTAATCGATGTAAATACTTGAAATTTTTACCAAATGTTTATATTAGCGTTCTCCATACACAGTTAAATTTTCAAAGAATTTTGACTTTTTTTGAGCTATTTATAGACAATTAAAATTTTTAGTATTTTTTTTTAAAATAACGATAAAATTTTTTTGGCCGGCCAGAAAATCTTGAAAATTTAATACAAGGTTTCTTATAAGTTGTTCTTAACGTGATAAAAAAAAATCCGAAATCGTTAGTCACAATTTTTTTTTATAAGTGCTAAATTTCGAATTTATACGAAATATGTAAAAATTGCGAAAATTTGCAAGTAATTTTGTGGTTGAAAAATCGTAAAATTTTTTTCTTTTATAACTAAGTTTTGAAAATTTTGTACAAGGTTCTCCATACATTTTCCTTCAAATATCTGTAAAAAAAACTCTACCGGACTAAGACAAAAAATTTTTATGAGTGTTTGAAATTTAAATTTTTACAAAACCGCGTAAAATAACGGTTTAGCCTCAAACGATTTTTGATATTTGTTGTTATTCAAATAGTATAAGTCATAAATACTTAAAAATTTTACCAATTATTTAGATTGCCATTCTCTTTACGTGATTTGATTTTCAAAATATTTTGAGCATATTTTTATGAGCTATTTATAGGCATTTGATATAATCAATTTTTTTTTTATTTTTATTTTATAAATGTTGATAAAAAAAATTTAGCTGGGACAAATTACTTGAAAATTTAATAGAAGGGTCCACATAACTTGTTATAACTTACATTCAAAAATTATAAAAATACATATGCACAATTTTTTTTTCAGTAAGTTCAAATATTGTCAAAAATTCGTCAAAATCATGAATATTTTTCACTATTTGGTAGTTAAAAATTTAATACTATGCTGTCCATGAGTTAAGCTTAGAATAATTATAAAAAAAGTTTGAGGATTATTCAATTTAAAAAATTTTACGAGTGTTTAAAGTTTTAATTTTAATTTGAAATCAAAAATACACGTGTAAAATAACGTTTTACTAAAAAATAATTTTCGATTTTTGTTATTTTTAAAAAATTACTAAACGTAAGATCTTGAAACTTTTACTTAAATGTTTGAATTTGTTTCAAAATAGAATGTATGACAATATTTAAATATAATATATCCTAGACTGACAAATCATCTCCGTTCAGAATCGTTTTTCGTATACAATGATACCTATCATTGCATTCAAATTTAACCTGCCCTAGTCCGAGGTCCACCCCACCCCCTAATGTACAGCAGAGCGATACTCACTTACCCGCTTTTTAACTTTAGACCCCCAAAGTACCAACTAGATTCAATTTCCTTTTCAAAGAGGGACTGAAGTCAAAAATCGGAGCATTTTTACTGCTCCAAATGTTGTTGTCAGACACAAAAAAAAAAAAAAAACACATCATTGTAAAATCAATACATTCATCACTCCGTTCAGAATCTAAAAAGAGTAGTCAAATAACTTATATTTAATGTACATACCTCTGATATATAACCTTTTCAGTTTCCAATGATGAATTTCCAATCAAAATTAGTTAATAATCTTAAAAAAGATTAATGATAAAATAAATTCAATATTAATTTTATTTATAGTCTATCTTTAAGCATATCTTAGGGTAGACTGAATTAAGAGCATATAAATGAAGAAAAAAATTAATATTAATTATTAAATAGGTGTAATGGATAACAGACAATATGTTGAATAATCTTACATTAAATCGGATGAATACAATGAAAAAAAAAGGATTAACAAATTATTATACTATATGAATAATAATAATAATTAAATCAAAACAAACCATCATAATATCATAATAATGAATAAAACAATACTCACAAATAGTAATTAATTAACAATTAGACTGTGAAATTGGAAATACTTTCAATTATAATAACATTATACAGTACAAAAATTAATATTTGCTTGGTAAATTTAATATAGTTAAAAACATGGATCTAATTAAATTATTGCCCTTTCCAAGACTATTCATGACACCATAGATCAATAATTGTCAAACTGTTAAAAAGTTTAATATTAAACTATAACTTAAGTTCTTTATACCATAAAAATAATAATATAACTAACAATCACAGTAAGGATTTCAGACTAAGCACCAAAAAAATAAAACTGAAGAGACAATTTGAAAAGCTTATAATATAGTCAATAATTTAAAACTAGATAGTGAATAAAATAATTATAAAAAAAAAAGAAGCCACTGTGAAGTGCTTACTTTAGTAATTCAATAAATGATAAAATAAAAAATAAAAAAAAACATACTGTACAAGTAAATCACGCTAATAATAGCCAAATAATAAATATTACTGCAATCCACAAGAACAATTTTGATAAGTAATGATCATCTTGTTGTAATTGACCACCAATTGGAACTAATTAAATTAAATCCATTATTGAAAGTGAGAGCTCAAAATGAATCAAATATTATATATTTACCTCCATGTGGACGATCAGAGAAATTAAACGATGTTAAAAATCCAAAAGGAAATGCTCCTATTCCAAATGACAAATGAAAACCGCCATCTCCAAAGTTAAAACCAGGGAATCCCTGAAAGAATTAAAACCAGTTCCGTGAAAATAAAAACTTTTATTAAGGGAATCAGAAGCGGTGATTTTCTGTTTTTATTTAACATACACACATACACATACACATAGCATAGAATTATAGACATGCTCTATTCCAAATATAACATTTGATATAATGAAGCAATATGAATTCTGAAAACAGATTTGAATTTATAGTCGAACCTTCTTGAGATAAAATTTCCCACCTCTTTCATATTACCATAAAAACATAATATTAAAAAAGAGTAATTAAAATATTTATACACTTCAATTTTTAGAGAAATTAAAATAAAAAAAGCGGGTAAGTGAGTATCGCTCTGCTGTACATTAGGGGGTGGGATGGACCTCGGACTAGGGTAGGTTAAATTTGAATGCAATGATAGGTATCATTGTATACGAAAAACGATTCTGAACGGAGATGATTTTTCAGTCTATGATATATTATATTTAAATATTATCATATATTCTATTTTGAAACATTTAAGTAAAAGTTTCAAGATCTTACATCAAGTAATTTTTTAAAAATAACAAAAATCGAAAATAATTTATTAGTAAAACGTTATTTTACACGTGTATTTTTGATTTCAAATTAAAATTAAAACTTTAAACACTCATAAAATTTTTTAAATTGAATAATTATCAAACTTTTTTATAATTATTCTAAGCTTAACTTATGGACAGCATAGTATAAAATTTTCAATTCTTAGCTTTTGATAGTAAAATATTTATAAATTTTTAACTACCAAATAGTGAAAAATATTCATGATTTTGACGAATTTTTGTCAATATTTGAACTTCAAATGCTAATAAAAAAAAAATTGTGCCTATGTATTTTTATAATTTTTGAATTAGAGTTAGAACAAGTTCTGTGGACCCTTCAATTAAATTTTCAAGTAATTTGTCCCAGCTAAATTTTTTTTATGAACATTTATAAAAAAAAGTTGAAAATTTCAATTGTCTATAAATAGCTCAAAAAAAGTCAAAATATTTTGAAAATCAAATCACGCAAAGAAAATGGCAATCTAAATAACTGGTAAAATTTTCAAGTATTTATGACTTATACTATTTGAATTACAACAAATATCAAAAATTGTTTGAGGCTAAACCGTTATTTAACGCGGTTTTGTAAAAATTTAAATTTCAAACACTCATAAAAATTTTTTGTCTGAATCCGGTAGAGTTTTTTTTACAAATGTTTGAAGAAAAATGTATGGAGAACCTTGTACCAAATTTTCAAAACTTAGTTATAAAAGAAAACATTTTTACGATTTTTCAACTACAAAATTACTTGCAAATTTTCGAAATTTTGACATATATCGTATAAATTCGAATTTTAAGCACTTATAAAAAAAAATTGTGACTAACGATTTTGGATTTTTTTTTATCACTTTAAGAACAACTTATAAGAAACCTTGTATTAAATTTTCAATATTTTCTGGTCGGCCAAAAAATTTTTATCGTTATTCAAAAAAAAAATACTCAGAAAAATTGAAAATTCCAATTTTCTATAAATAGTTCAAAAAAAGTCAAAATTTAACTGTGTATGGAGAACGCTAACATAAACATTTGGTGAAAATTTCAAGTATTTATATCGATTAGTTTTTTGAGTTATAACAAAATAAAAAATTTGATTTTGTAGAAAACTGGTTTTGCGTAAAAAATCCCGTTTTTCCCGACTCATTTAATAAATATTTTAATTCATTGATTCAATTTCCTTTTCAAAGAGGAGCTGAAGTCAATAATCGAAGCATTTTTACTGTTCCAAATGTTGTCGTCAGACACAAAAATAAAAATAAAACACATATCATTGTAAAATCAATACATTCATCACTCCGTTCAGAATCTAAAATTAAAGATATGGGAATGTCAATCTTAAGTAGACTTGACAACAAATTCAAATGTTCAGAATTCTTATCGCTTTGTTATATCAAATAATATATTGGAAATAGAACATGTCTACAATCCTATTGTACGTGTATTAGATAAAAACAGAAAATCACCGTTTCTAATCCCCTTATTAATAACTTACAGTATTAGCATCAGGTTCAGTTCTTTGACCAGCAGGCCTAGGTGGAACTTTATTTCTGAAACAAAAAATATATTGAATAATAAACACTGAATTTATAGGTAAGCATTAATTAAAAAATTAGATAGTACCAAGTCGACATTAAATTAGAATATTATAAATACATTGTATATTATAAATAATGACTTAAGATTGTTTGACTTAATGTAAGCATTATTTATAATGGTTATACTAATAAAATATAATTTGTACAATATTGTAAATTGTTAATGTTTATTAGTGTATAATGATTAATAAAAGATTTAATTTAAAAATAACAATTTATTTATGATGTTTATTTTATTAAATAAATTACGTAATTTAAATTAACAGTTATAGCTAAAAAAAATTTAGCTTAAATTTACCTGGGATCTTCTTGTTTAGTATTTCCACGTCCATAAATTGGTATTACTTTATCTTTACTTATAACAGCTTTACACACAGGGCATACTTGTCGACTTGATCGAGTTTCTAACCATTGATGCAAGCATGGCCAGCTATAATATTAGGAAATATTGATTTAAATAGAGTAATAACACAAACAATTTATTATATGATTAAACAATAGTAATTAATAAAATTCAGATTTAAATACATTAAAAAGAATAAAAAAAAATCACTTAAAATGAGAAAAAAAAACATTTACTGACGAATATTTTAAATTTAACCATCAGGAACACATTTTTATAAAAGAATTATATTGCTGACACTAAATAAAAAAAATCCGAACTCTAGCAATTAATAAGCTTAAAAAAATAAATGAGTTAGATATTTTTCTATATGCCTTCAATTTATAGCAAACTTAACATATTAATGTATTTGCATAATGATGGGATAAAAAAATCAAAAATTTAAATTCATAGGTATTTTGCATATTTTATCAACTTTAGGAAATAAAGTGTATATTTCTTAACTTTTGTACAAAAAGTACAATTAAATGGTTTGTACCTAAACAAAATTGATATTTTGATTTTATAATTTATGTTTTTTATTTTAAAACTTTGTAAATAGTGAAGATATATTTTTATTATTATTATTCAAGTGTAAATGTTATTTTTTCAGTTTGATAACTATCTTAAAATCTTTCTTTTATGTAATAAAACTATTTTTAATATAATAATATACAAACAATACAACAATTTAAAATTTAAATTTAAATTTAAAAATGTTGTTGTTTGCATATTTTGTCTATTAAAGGTCTTATAACTTCCAAGCCGTTGTAATTACTAATTACTTAGTATGTATAATATTTTATTATATTATCAATATGGAATTAATTGGATTTCTTACATAAATTGTTATAATTTTTTGCTAGCAGATATCAGTATATATAGGTACATTTTAATCTTTATTTATTATTTAATTTACTTTAAAACTGATAATGGATATTTAAGTTTAAAAATATAAATGAATAATTTAACTTATAATTACTTTACATTAGCAAACGAAGCTAAGCTCAAAAAGTTGGTTGAATTTTTTATTTTTATGTTAACTTATTGAGAATGTAAAAACTTTTTCTAAACAAATAAGATTATGTATGTTAAATGGTGAGTATATACAATTAAACAAATTTAAAATCTATAGGTGGTATCTTACTTTAATTAAAAATTAAAGGATACAGAAACTAGTGACCAGTTATAACAAGTGTTGAAATTATGGTAAAAACTAAAAACCACATTGAAAAGTAATGAATGTTTGTACTTCATGACTCAATAATAATATTTTTCAAATATATTTCACTAATTTTTATTAACAAACTGAACTAACTATTTAAATGAGCCTCGCGGTTATATAAAAATCTATTGGATAAAGTATGAACCCAATCAAATTTCAATCACAATTTGTTTAACACTTAATATTTTATACCTCATGAATAAAATAAAACAAGTTATTTTAATAAGGGAAATTTAACAGCCTGTAAATAACTAATAAATTTACTCAGTAGATACTAGTTTTAATTTATCAATAGTACTAACCAAAATAAATGGCCACATACACTGACAACCGCATCCTTTGCATTATCCAAGCATATGTTACATTCAAACATGTTATTTTGTTCATCTTTGCTATCATTATCTTTATTGTCTGTGTTCTTTCGCGAAGAATCTGACTCGTTGCTAGTAGTTGCCATTGCGTTCTAACACGTTAAAAAACAGACTTATTATAAGAAAGTAATAATTAATAATATTGTAACATTAGTGATTAGTCCTATATAATACTGTAGACAGAAACGTCACACACACCACCTAAAACCAATAAATAAATTTTGGCTAATCAACATTAATAGTATGATAATTGTTTGTTATTGACGTACACAGTATTATTATCTCCTCTATAAAAACGTAAACAACTCCTACAGTCCTACACACATCATCCTCATACGTGATCAACGACAAATGATGTAACATTGTTGATTTTTTAGACTTACGACCCGTGACCAAATGAATATATGACGTATGTGCTCAGGCCTCAGACTATTCTATAAGTCCGTTACAGATTTCAATGGGTAAAATATGATTTGTCAATAATCGGACATGCACTCCGGGATTCGGCAACAGATTCGTGAGTCGTGACTGATAGACGACGAAAGACAACTGTCACACGACACACACACAAGACTAAAGTCCGAACAAAATAAGAACAAAATTAGAACACGGGGACCAGCTTGACTGCTTGAGATATAATATTATAATAATTAATAATTGATTAATGATTAAACCCGATGTTCCTGATAATATTATTATCTATTTTATTTCTATACCACAAAATGAAATGACTTTTGATCAGCTGTTCGGACCGTGACTGGTGATTATATCACTAAACGACTAAACTGTTATCTACATTGTGCTCTTAGGACAGGACAGGACACGGTCTTAGAAGATTTTCTAAGACCGTGTCTTAGGACGTGTGAAGTGGGACAAATGGATAATATCTGTATTTTGTAGTTCCACAAAGGCACATATCATTTGTTACAAGAAACTTAGAAGAAAATGCTATTGATAAAAATTATGCTCAACTTTTTTTATAATATTATTTATTATTATAATGTAATTTAAATCAATTACATCAATTACAATAAACATAAAATTATAAATCTGTAATATGTAATGAGAACTGATATGACAATATAGACTTGTTGTCAATATGCAACTGATGATAAATAAATAAGTTTTAATATCATGACGAAGAATTTGTTTTATTACAATTTACAATACATTTATTAATTTCACATAATATAAAATATAAATAAATAAGCAATTAACTAAAAACCTACTGTGAACTGTAGATGACAAATAGGTAATACATTTTAGCTTCATTGATTCCGGAACTGTTTCATATTAAGATTTCTTCATTGATATTTTATATTAAAGGTTTACTTTAAACCAAACCTTTTATTTAATCTAAAATATTATATAATCTATTGTAATTGTTTTAAATTGTATGGAAATAGTAAGGGTGGTGCTACACGGGGACCAGGGTGAGCAAGAGCCCTACTGGCTACTTCAACATTCGATTTTGCCCCTCCATTCCCTTTAAATAAAGAAATTTTGTGCCTATCATTATTAATATATTAAATAGTATTAATTACCTTTAAAGTTTTTACTGTTAATACTTTTTTAGACTTAAGTTATATTATTTTAAATTTGACTGTTTTATTCAAATTAAATATGCTTTTTTTGCACATTTAAAATAATAAAATAAAAAAACTCAATAAAGTTAATACTAACTTTACACTTCCTAAAATCTCATATGTTAAAAAATAAAAAGTTATACATTGTTACATACAAATAAAACAAATAAAAGAAAACGGAAGAAAGTTGAAGTTTTATCGTAATACTCTCCAATAATTTGTTTTGACTTTCTTTGCATCACGACGATGACCAGTTGCGCGATTTCTATTATAAAAAAGCGGGTAAGTGAGTATCGCTCTGCTGTACATTAGGGGTGGGGTGGACCTCGGACTAGGGCAGGTTAAATTTGAAAGCAATGATAGGTATCATTGTATACGAAAAACGATTCTGAACGGAGATGATTTGTCAGTCTGGAATATATTATATTATTTATATTTAAATATTGTCATATATTCTATTTTGAAGAAAATTCACAAATTCAAACATTTAAGTAAAAGCTTCAAGATCTTACGTTTGATAATTTTTTAAAAATAACAAAAATCGAAAATTATTTTTTAGTAAAACGTTATTTTACACGTGTATTTTTGATTTCAAATTAAAATTAAAACTTTAAACACTCGTAAAATTTTTTAAATTGAATAATCCTCAAACTTTTTTATAATTATTCTAAGCTTAACTTATGGACAGCAAAGTATTAAATTTTCAATTCTTAGCTTTTGATAGTAAAATATTTATACATTTTTATATACCAAATAGTGAAAAATATTCATGATTTTGACGAATTTTTGTCAATATTTGAACTTCAAATGCTAATAAAAAAAAATTGTGCATATGTATTTTTATAATTTTTAAATGAGAGTTAGAACAAGTTATGTGGACCCTTCAATTAAATTTTCAAGTAATTTGTCCCAGCTAAATTTTTTTTATCAATATTTATAAAAAAAAATTTTCAAATTTCAAATGTCTATAAATAGCTCAAAAAAAGTCAAAATATTTTGAAAATCAAATCACGTAAAGAGCATGGCAATCTAAATAACTGGTAAAATTTTCAAGTATTTATGACTCTATTTGAATAACAACAAACATCAAAAATCGTTTGAGGCTAAACCATTATTTAACGCGGTTTTGTAAAAATTTAAATTTCAAACACTCCTAAAAATTTTTTGCCTTAGTCCGGTAGAGTTTTTTTTACAGATATTTGAAGAAAAATGTATGGAGAACCTTGTACAAAATTTTCAAAGCTTAGTTATAAAAGAAAACATTTTTACGATTTTTCAACCACAAAATTACTTGCCGATTTTCGTAATTTTGACATATTTTGTATAAATTCGAACTTTAAGCACTTATAAAAAAAAATTGTGACTAACGATTTCGGATTTTTTTTTATCACTTTAAGAACAACTTATAAGAAACCTTGTATTAAATTTTCAAGATTTTTTGTCCGGCCAAAAAAATTTTATCGTTATTTAAAAAAAAAAAATATTAAAAAAATTAAAAATTTCAATTGTCTATAAATAGCTCAAAAAAATTCTTTGAAAATATAACTGTGTATGGAGAACACTAATATAAACATTTTGTGAAAATTTCAAGTGTTTACATCGATTAGTTTTTGAGTTATAGCAAAATAAAAATTCTATTTTGTCGAAAACTGGTTTTGCGTAAAAATTCCCGTTTTTCTGTCATTTTTTTTTTGTTTTCCTCGATTTTATTAAAAATTATTGGAAAATGTTTACTTTTCACCTCTATAATGCACCAAGGATATCCACTTTGCCATCGGAAACCACCCCCCAAAGTTTGAAATTGAAGCATTATTTCGACTAGTAATGCTGTACACAGACACAAAAACAAAAAAAAAAACACACAACATTGTAAAATCAATACATTCATCACTCTGTTCAGAATCTAAAAAATTTCTATCTGGCATAACATATAAGAAGAACTAGCCAAAAAAATCAATCAATGTTTATAGTTTTAAGATGCTATTTTTCTGCGAAACAACCATATCCTTATTCTTAATTAACATAATATACATTTTAAATATTTGACAGAACGATACTTAATTTTGAATAAAATCTTTAACAATTTTATATTGATTGAAAATATTTCTTAAAATTTAACAACAAATAACAGTAGAATAATCAAATTTTTATTAAAATGTTTAAATAGGTAGGTACTTATAATAAAAATATAAAAAGTAAAATCTGTAAAATATTAATTTATTAAAATGTATATATAATTAAAATCTTTTAATGATTATGTACTTGAAAAACATGGAATTTCAATAACCAATCACAGTAATTAATAATAATAAATATATAATATATTACAGATTTTTATTTCAGTTTCAAAAATATGTATAGTATAAAAAATACGGCAAAACAAAATAAAATTAGATACAGCATATTATAGCCACCACTATTTCTACTAAGTCTTGTAACTCGACCAAGTGTATTACTCAAAAATCCTCCAGTAGTTTCAAAATCATGATCCATATCTCTTAGTAAACGATCTTGGTATTTTACTTCTGCACCAATGTCAATAGAGAGAGACTTCAAAGTATTCACCTTATCTTTTAGTTGCTCTGTTAAATCATCATTCTCTGTTTCAATAAACTCACCACCATATGAACTACTTGAAGGCAGTGGATCATAATAATTTCCTCCGTGAGATCTACGCATTATTTTATCTGAAATTTATTAAAAATAATAAACTTAATAAAATATTTAATGTGTATGCATAAAAGTTCAATTAAAACATACCTTTATAATCCATCAACTGTACAAATATTTAAATTTTATCTTTGTCTTAAAAAAATATCCATTATCATAATATATGCAACAATATACTTTAATATTTATTATTTCATTAATTTATCAAGAATTATTACAAGTTAAATATTCAATATCTAAATAGGTATCTGATGAAATTTTACTTTTTATTATATTTCTTATCAGTGCCCTGTTGTCTGCTTTCCCTGATAAGTGATAACAAATCATATCAAAAGAGAATACAATTTAGGTATCTCATGGTTTTCACTGTTTACTGTTTAGACTTCAGCACTTCACTATTTAGAATTGAAAGTTGTACCTTACTAGTATTTTAATATTAGTCCATATTCTAATGCGACTATTCTTTTTTAATATTTAATTGTTTATATGAAATTTATATTTTTGTGCGTTGAAATTATTCAAACATTTGTGTAATGAAACAAATATAATTTTTTTTTTATTGTTCTCTTATGATGTGATTTAACTCTTGATATTCTCTCTAAACACAAATTCTTATTTTGTTGATTTTCAATTAAACATACCAAAATTATTATTCATACTGTAAGTACATTTAATTATACTTAAACAAAAATACAATTAATTTCATATTTTTAGCAATCTCTACCCATTGTCATTGCTAGAATTTTGTTTCTTTTTTTTTGTAGGAGAGAGGTATAATAATTTGTAAATATTTGTAGGATTAACTTGGATTCCTCATCAATTTAGTATAAAGATTTTTAGTAACCTATATTCAACCAATTTTTAAGAAATGGCTTTCAATAAATATACTCACAAAACATTAAAAATATTAAAAATATTTTATGTTGTGGTTGAGGATTTGTAGCCCCCTAAGGCAGTAAGGCCCTGCTATCATAAGCGGAATTTGAAGGGGAGCTTGAGGTGCTAAGCCTCCTCAAAATCAATCATAGTTCCCCCAAAATAATTTGTTTATGTACCCTTCCACCTTTATATATCTCAGGGAGCATATACCCAATACATACATGCAAATTATAATAGCTCCCCCCCCCCAAATATAAAAATCAAATTGTGCCTATGCCTGCTATGTCACCATACTATGTTTACCTTTATTATTATTTTTTAAACATATTCTGATATTAATTTATTCTGTGCATAGTATACATATAAAAAAGTTTATAACAATGTTTCGAAATGGAAAGTTTTCTGAAACAACTCCATCAAAGCAGTCCCGAAGTGAACGTTTTCAAGAAATGTCAAAGCAACAACAATTAATTGAACAGAAAAAACGTGAAATTCAAGCTAGATTTGAAGAAAAAAAAAAGAAAATTGCTGAATTAACAGGAGATAATAAATCACAAAAACCTTTGGCTATTACTAAAAATGCAATAAAATTGGACAAAATCAAATCATTTTATCAAAAATCTAAGAGTACAAAAAAGTTGGTAAATTTATTCTAATAGTTTTGTTAATTTTAAAAATATTTATTCAAATCAATACATTTGCTTGAACAGGAATGAGACTTCAGCAAAAGGTTCAAATGAAGAACTACCGTATGAGTCAACAGGAGCTCATAAAAATAAACCTAGTTTAGCTGATGTTTTTGAAAAAGATGATATTTCTGGTAAATCTGTTTTTTATATTTTTTTATACTTTTTCAATCTTCAATTTTGCTTCTGCCCAAAAGTTTCTGACAAAATTGTAGATGAAAAAAATCCAATAATGTATATTGTATAAATATTTCAGAATTATTCGAGGAATTATTGATTACAATATGACTGTGCCACTTTGGTATCTATTGTTTAAGATAATATAATCATGTCACTATTTTATTTTCTCTTAAGTTCTAAGTATCAGTAACAACGATAGAATAGCATTTATGGGAAATGCTAGCGAAACCGTTGTGGTTGATAAACTTGTATGTAGGCAGAGTATCATCTAAATGCCATGATCTAACTAGGTCATCGTAGGTACGCCTGAATCCTAAAATGTGTAATAACGTGAGAACACAGTGACACATATCACTTAACCAGAAGAGACGAGAGAAGTAGGATAAGAGGAAACCTACTATATAAGGGGGCCCTGGATAGGACTCCGATAGACATAATTCAGTAGGGCTAGTATGAGTATCTTCATGTCAATCTATGTTACAAATCAATCATTTAAACTCTAATTTTCCAATTGTAAAACACAGAAATAATTTCAATTGAAAAATATTTTGAAAATATTTGCATTATCTTTTTATTTTAACCGCAATTACATCACTATTCAATAATAATTTTGTTATATTCTTTTTCACGAGAGAACGGGACCGTTTTGCGCATGTAGAATGAGCTCCAGTTGGCTCGTCCGCCTGTGAAATCCCCGAAAGCCTTTGAAAGCTATCGATAATTACCGACTTGTTTGTCGGGCACCGGCATACGTCGTGCTTGTAGTGGGAGATGCGCGGCAGCAACCATTTTCAGTCCGAAAACGGTCCCGTTCTCTTGTGAAAAAGAGTATAGTTGACTCACTACATATTAAGCATGATTTATTTTTTATTTGAAGAAATTGGATTTATAAAAAGAGAGTTTTAGTATATATTTATTAATATTTATCATAATGATATGTTTTAAGTTCTAAAAATATTTTTATTTTATTTATATTATTCTTAAATCCTTTTAAAAATATTTAAAATAATCTTATATATTGTACTTTATATTTATAAATTTAATTTATTAAAATTATTTTATTTTTAGATACTAAAGATCTTGAAAATAATATTGAACCAAAAGTTGTACATGGACCAAAATTAGGTATGAATAAGAATATTTTAAGTCATATTTAGAAATCTAAATAATATAATTTTTAAAAATATTCTCAAAGAGTATATTATATTTTTAGATAAAAAAATTGAAAGAAAATTATTGTTTAATTTAAAAGCTGAAATTATTTACAAGGAAATTCTATTATCAGTAAATTATTATAATTTCAAAAAGTATAAGTAGTATTACCCATTTTGAAAATTACTTTTAGTCCTTAAAAAAATAACATAATTATTTTTTGTATTTTTAACTTTTTTGAATCTTATCATTTATTTTTAATTTAATATTTCTAAACAACATATTTTTCTGAACATTTTAATGTCTGAAAATAGAATTTTAAATGAGCATGTAAATAATTACTAATTATTAATTATAACTACAGCATGAATCTTAATATCCTAAAAAACAAAAACAAAATGTCTTAAAGAAATATGTTTTTTGCATTAATAAAATTAAAATACTTAAAAATACCATAAAATTTGTTTTTAACATAATATTAAGGGGATTGGAAGTGTTGATTTTCTGTCTTTGTCTTACACACGTGGAATATAGAAAAAATAGCTATACGAGCCTGACAAAAATTAAGGTACTTCTAGTTGTTCGATTTAAAATATATAAAGATGATTGAATTGGTATACAAGTTTACTTTGCATCGGTCGAAGTATATTTTTAATATTTTCAATATATATTTAATAATAAAAATTGACAAATTAATTAAATTTAAAATATTTATTCTCATCAAAATATTTATTTTAAACAATAAAACAATCGAAAAAGTGCTTTGACCGATGCAAAGTAAACTTGTATACCAATTCAATCATCTTTACATATTTTAAATCGAATAACTAGAAGTACCTTAATTTTTGTCAGACGCGTATAGCTATTTTTCCTATATTCCATGTGTGTAAGACAAAGACAGAAAATCAACGCTTCCAATCTCCTTAAACAAAGTCTATTTGTATTATTTAAGTTTTAATCTTATATGATTTAGTGTTATCAGTGATGATGAATGTTTATGTATATGTTACAGTTAAAACCCGAAATCCGTTGAAACTAGTTTTAACTAGTCAATACTAGTTTTCACAAATCCCTTTAGTCACTTCTGGTTTTAACTAGTTAAAACTAGAATTTACTAAGACCATCACCGTCAATACTAGTTTTAATTTATTTTTATTTAGTTAGAATTAGTTGAGTCTAAAATATATTCGGTAAATAATATTTAACTGGATCTCCGCGGGTTACCAGCTTTTTTGTATCACCAAATTCTAAGACATTAAACCGTTTCATCCTTCTATACTGAACAGATGTTTTTTTAGTTGCTGATATTGCATCCTCCACCTCTTTCAGAAGTAAATCATAAGCATCTTTTGTAATGATGTTATAATGGTTCTTTTTTTCCTTTCGCCGATTCAATTAGCTTCTTAAAAAACAGTTCTTGGGTACTCATTTCTGTCTCAGTTTCCGACATAATAAGAAAGTATACAGTGACCCGATGACAATGTTCAATACCAGCGAACGTTAGCGAAAGCAAAAAAAAAGAACTTAGAATAAAAAACGGGCTGAAATTAGCGACAAAAACACGTAGGTACCTACAATGACTACAACGAACACAATCGCACTGGCGATGGCAAAACACGGCATCGCCGATGATATACGCTGATATCTATATCAATAACGTATTATTATTAACATTATTGTAGGTTTAATTTGTCGAAGTTATCGTATCTGAGTGATGGACGACTAGTTAAAGTTATCTTAATTGATTTGATAATTGGTCGGTCAAATTATCGTGCAATATTTAAAAATATAAAGTCTGTGGTCGAGTGCGTTTTATCATTGATTATAGAATAGACTATTCTATAATCAATGGTTTTATGTAGTAAGAGTACGAATATATGTGTTTTAGTTAAAACTAGTTTTTACTGACTTATAATCTGCGGTTAATTCTAGTTTTAACTAGTTAAAACCAGAAGTGACTAAAGGGATTTGTGAAAACTAGTATTGACTAGTTAAAACTAGTTTCGACGGATTTCGGGTTTTAACTGTAACATATATATTATAAAATAAAAACATGTAACTGTATCTTATTTCCATGATAGAGAAAATACTGTTATTATTATTATTAAAAAAAAAAAATAGCTTTGCATGAAATCTGTGACTTAGTTATAACATAAAAACTTTAAGTAAAAATGAATGAATATGAAATTAAAAATAAATTATGTTGATTGAATAGCTAAAGTACTTAAAATTATAACAATAAAAATTATGAGTTATAAATTGTTACGACTAATTGTATGTGAAAAAAGAAATATTTTTAAAATCATTAATACTTTTTAAGATTATAATTGTTTACTGTTTAAAAAATCACCATTATATTATATTAATTTAGTAAATGAGTGAAAATATTAAAATTTTTTAAAATTATTAATTACCTATAATTGATTTTCTTTAATAATTTGTATGTTTTAGAGTCAAATTATTGTATAGATGCATTTAAAGAACCTGAGCCCTTTATTCCAGATCATCAATTTATTGGATATAATATTAATCAATCATATCAACCATCCAACTTTTATAACACTCCATCTGTCCAAGTAACTTCAATACAACCTCAACCTCAGACCAATGTGGTCCAAGTTCCTACTGTATCAATAGTTACCACACATCCAATTTTACAAATTTCACAACCAACTTCAATGTATCAACCACAAAATCCAGTATTTATATCTCAAAATAATTCAAAAGTAATAAACTAACAAGTATACTGTAGTATTTTCATAATTATACTTGTTTATTTACTTAACTTGAAATTATATTACAGATGACTATTCCTCATGGTCCTTATCAACAATATCCGTTACAGACTTCTCCACTAACAGCTACAATAGTTACAGATACTACAACAACAACAACTGTACCTCGTAATGCTGATGAGCAACCATCACTTATAGTAACTGAAACATCTACCGTGTCTTTGGGACCAACTCCAGATGCAGCACATATATTGAATGCAACACCTCAGACAATTGAAACTTACACTCCGGTTTCGAGAGGTACTGTTCAGAAAAATTGTAGTTTATGTATAAAAAAACATCTATACATTTATAATTTATTATATAACTTGGGTTATTTGTGGGAATTTGGGTGAGGGGGTTTGCGTTTAATCGCAAATTAAGCTGATTCGGAGTTGTCTAGCTTTGAATACAGTGATGAGATGTGAACCACAAGCAGTTCTTGACAATCAGGATGTCGAAAGTTTGGCAGCTACAGTTGCTGAATATGGTGATGAAATTGAAAATATCATACTACAAGAACGACCCCAAGATGTTAATTTATTGTATGTATACATTTTTACGTATTTTTAAAATGTTTAAATATTATTAAATATTTTAGATTTTTGAGAAACAAAAATTCTCCAGCCTATACAATTTTTCGACAAAGAGTTGGATACTTAAAAGCAAAAATGATAGCTAATAAATTGACACCAACTGATATAAAACCTCAAACATCATTAAATCAAACAGCAGTTACAGACTTTGATAGTGAAGATGGAACTAATAAAAAACGTAAACGTAAAAGTCGTTGGGCAAATGATAATGTTAAAGTTACAGTTGCTTCAACAATTGGTAGTACTTCTTCTATTACAATCGGTCAAAGTATTCCCCAACCAGTTAATGCTCAAAAACTTGGTAATTAAATACTATTCAATATTTTAACTATTTTTTTACTAATCATTCAATTCTTACAATTTTTTTGATTAGTTGGTGTGCCTGGTATGTCTGGCCCCATGATAAGTCAAGTTGGACGAAATGATCCTGCTTTAGTACAGTATGCTATGCAATCATTTGGAACAGTTAATTTATCTGAAGAAGATTGGAAAAAAGCAGAGGATCATTATAAAGTAATATTAACATATATAATGTATATGATAATGATATATATAAATATATAAATAAAATATACATGGATATTATTTTATAACCAATTATTATTACAGATAAATTTGTTATATCAAGATATGCTAAAAAAACGTCAACAATTGGAAAGTTTACAAAGAGCTGGAAAATTTAAATATGAATATGATAGTGATGAAGATACTGAAGGTGGTACATGGGAACATAAATTAAGAAAGGAAGAAATGGTTGCCACTGAAAGATGGGCTGAAGAGTTAACTGAAAAGTCTAAAGATAAACATCACATTGGTGATTTTTTACCTCCTGATGAACTTGCTAGATTTATGGAAAAGGTTTTGAATTTAAATTATAAATAATACTTATAGATGTATATTTAATATATTTACTCAATATTATTTTATTTTTAGTATTCTGCTTTAAGAGAAGATCGCGAACCTGATTTGTCTGATTATAGAGAGTTTAAATTAAAAGAAGATAATATAGGCTTTCAGATGTTACAAAAACTTGGGTGGTCTGAAGGGCAAGGTTTAGGATCTAGTGGTACTGGTATTGTCGAGCCAGTTAATAAGTAATTTTGTTTACATACCCTAGATATTGGATATCTTGTTAAAATTTGATGAATAAGTACACTAATTTTTGATTATTTTAAAATGAGAAATTTGTATTTTTCAGAGGTGGATCTCATAATGAAAATCATGGTTTGGGTGTTGAAAGACCATCAGAACTTAGACAAAATGATGATGAATTTGATGCCTATCGAAAACGAATGATGTTGGCATATCGTTTTCGTCCTAACCCTTTAGTAAGATAAATTTACATTAATATTTCTTAACTAAATAAAAACCATAATTTATACACATACAACAAGTTAGGTGTAATGTGTTTAATTTTAATATTAATTTAATGTTTCAGAATAATCCTCGAAGACCATACTACTAAACCAATTAAGTGCTTTTAAGCAGTTTACTAAATATAGTAATTTATATTAGTTTTTATTATAGTATGTATTTCATATTATTATATTGTTTTTTTTTATTAAATTATTAATTTCTGCTGATTTAAACTTTTCGATTTTGTTCATCTCGTAAATATATACACTTTTTATAAATCATATAGTATAATTTTGTATGATGTCATTTACAAAATAGTTGTTTATTAAATGACTATTGATCCTGTTTCACAAAAATGGTTTATTAAATTCCTATCTACCAGAAACATTTTAGTTCTCACAGTTTTACTTTTATCAATTGGTCGTTAGTCTAATATTAAAACACAGATCAGGAGCGGCCAAACGGTCGATCGCAAATGATTTTAAAGTCGATCGTGTTAAAATTTATTTTTAGGCTACGCACACGAAAATTAATCATGGTGGTTAGATTTTTTATGGAAGTTGATCCTCAAAGGTCAAGTATAATGTTAGTAGATCGCGGCCAAAAAAAGTTTGGCCACCCCTGACATAGATATTTATATTATCTTAGGTTCCAAGTGAAACAAGGAATGTGTCAGTTTTGATATTTTTATGTTATTTTTAGATAGAAATAGCAATAAATATCCATTAAATCCATGCTTACCTGTCTCTGGGTGAAAATATTATGTACAGATTATGGAAAAGTAATTTTTTTTACATTTTCATACATAGGTATATTGTATAAACTAAATTTACAAAAAAAATAGCTACTTTAAAATAATACATTGATATACATAAACTACATATAAATTACAGTTTTATTGATTAGGTAAATAGTTTTTATTATTATCAGGGTTCGGGACTTATAGCATTTGCATATCCATCATAGGTGATGTAAAACATAGCAGAGTGATCTACAAATACATTTTGTAGTACAGAGAATTAAAATATGAAATTTTATTTTGCATATTTTGGGGTTTTTGCATATTTTTTGCTTATTCAACAATTTTTAATGATTGATGGTTAATATAATTCTTCAAAATGTATGATATTGAACGAAACTATGTAATTTACACGGACCATATGGAATTGCGGTATCAAAAAAACTTGATCAAGTATTAATAAAAAACAAGGGTTTAAATAGTTTAAAACAAATATGTAAAATTATCACCGGAGGAGAGTCTATAGACCTTCGTTCAATAGCAGAAGATCTAACATGACGTAATGATCTGTTATTTTTCAAGTATGCTCCCATTAGTCCCATTACTTCCGTCGACGTGAAACTTTAATTTTCGGCATATAAGTGTATTCTAGCCGATAATAGAAGAGCCTTCCAGTTCGAAAACACCTAATAGTTCAATGCAATTAATATATTATGTATACCTATTTATTAATATAAATTATATCAAATAAATCTTTTTTTGTTAATGATTTTTAATTTTTTTTTTAAATTTTTTAGTGCATATTATTTTCATTTTTAGTGTATATTTTTAAGTTTATTGGGTCATATTATATAAGCGCATATTTTAGTGCTTCTTAGTGCTATAAGTCCCGAACCCTGATTATTATTATTATTAGTTTTGAATACAATACATTAATCTTATACATACATTATTAACTAAGACAAAGAGAGTCTAGAAAAAATGTTTTGATGGAACTCCATGAATAAAAATATAAATTACCAGAATGAGGTGGGTGGTGAGTCAATCATATATACTAATAATGTCTTCCCTAACCCTTGGCCGACCTTAGGGGGGGGGGGCAAGCAGTATTTTTCTTTATTACTAACAAAATACAATTAATATATTTGAATAAACACATTGTTCTTGTTTGTGTACTTATATAAAATTTTAATAATTTAACTCAAAAGACAAAAATCATGCAATTTTTGCCAAGATTAAAAAATGTACCACCCCTGATGGCTGATATAGAATATGCACAATTTTTTTTTAATACCTATATCTAGGTGCATTTAAAAATTCAAATTTTATGAAATCAGATATTTAAACGAAAAATAAAGATGTTGATTATATTTTTGTAATTCAAAATTTCAAAATATTATTCTTGGTGAATTTGAATTATACTATTACATTTATCATTTTACTATGGTCTGTAAATGTGTGGTTCTATTCAAAACTGGACAGAAATAAAGAATTAATAAGTGTGTCCAGTGCCGCAACTACTGAGTGTGCAAGGTGTGCAATGCACACGGGCCTCCAGCTCTAAGGGGCCTCTACAACCAAAATTGAAAATTAAAAATTAATTGTCTATTTCGATATTTTTTTTTTTGTGCTACAAATATTTATTAATTTTATGTTTTCCCTTTTAAATTAAATTAATTATAGACATAATTATTAAGTAGATGATAAAAATAATATGCAATTGCCAAGTAGGTATCATAATAATAATAATATTAAGCATTTTATAATGTTATTATTATAAGTAGTATATACAGTGGCGTATTTTGGGGGGGTGTCCACGGTGTCTGGACACCCCCCAAACCAAAAAAAAAAAATTCAATGTCGATAAATTTTGAAGGGAATTTGGCAAACAATAATATGTGACTCGTTATGAGCTAATTTAATATTATATAAAGTCATAAACTAATTTAGAAGAAAAATAAATTTAGTTTTAAATAATGTACTTATATTATCCTCTTATATTTTTAATTATTTATAAACTGTTATTCCTATAGAATCACTAGTGTCGAATGTAACAAACAAAATATAATATTGTAATAATTAGTAAACTATTATGACCGATGATGGTAACTTATGTGTATTAACTATTAATATGTTTTAATAATATTATATTATATTTGCTTTTAAATTAAAATCATGTTTACAGTAGGTATTTTATATACCTGTATGATTTAAATTACATACAAATTACTAGTTTTAATTAATTAAATAAAAAACGTTTCATTACAATATTTGTATATTTGATGAGTATATTATGAGCTTTGTGGTAGTAGATGTAAAACAAAAATATTGCAACCAAATAAAAACCAATTAACAAATAAGTATATATACCTATATCATTTGGACACCCCCCAAAAAAACATACAAAATACGCCACTGAGTATATAACTTAATAGTTAGTATAACTATATAACTATAGCTACTATTGTCTATTATATTATTATTATTGCTTAAAAGTTTTAACTTTATTCATACTTTCACTCCCAGTTTCAGAGGTTAATCGTAAGTCCAGTGGCGGCGATCTATATGTTATGGGGAAAAAATGCTGGTGTTAGACCAATCTACTAAAAAAAAGTTTAATTAGTTACATTCGAATGGTACTATATTTATTTCTAACTATATACATACAAGATACTACATAACTAACTATTTTTGATTATCATCCACCCGCCCATAAATATTTCTGGGGAATTTTCCCAAATTCATACCCGTGTTCGGCGCTACTATTAATACCTACATACCAAATTTGAATATTGACAAAACTGGATATTTTAACGAAAAATAACGATTATATAGGTATAGTACTATAGTTATCTATTTTGTTTTAAGTTATTACAAAAATATTATTTAAAGACAACTGTCGAAAGGATTTGTTTGTATTATATTATAAGTTTAAATTACATTTAATATGCACATTAGTAGAAGTTTCATAGGAACCGAACATTTGGCTGGATCATGGACTATCCAAGGACTTAGTACATAGATTTATTAAATTATTTTTAGTATGTATTGTAGTTGTAATGATGTAGCATATAATATATAAGTAGTTTATTACTTTACACTTATATTAAATAATAATAATAATAGCTCATCTGTCATCTATACTCATCCAACACATTGACTATCGCCGGCCGGCAGCACACATATTATACACTACATTACCCATTTTTGTAGCTTGTAGAATAGCGAAAATCGTATTTTTATTCCTATAGGTTTCCTTATTGAAATAAATTATATAGTATTATTGGTATCTACGTAGTTTTAGTTGTTGTATATTTTTTTTATTAATTAAATAATTATTCATATGATCAGTGGCGTATTTAGGGATTTTAAGATAATATGGCAACACATATTTTGCCACCTCCCCCCCAATAAAAAAAAATAAAAAAAAATAAAAAATAAAAAACTCCTACGCCGCGTAGTGGTGAACTGTTAATACCATAGAATACCATGTTATATGAATACTATAGTATTCTATGCCTCTATATGGCACACATTTGTTGTGAAAAATATTAATAGTTGACGTCACTGCGCCAGTACTCATAAAGTACGAAATAAAAATTTGCCGCCCCTATAAATATTTAAAAATTAGCCGTTCTAGGCAACGGGACCCAAAGCCCCTACCTAAATACGCCCCTGTATATGATGTGGATTAGGCCTACTGGGGACACCACAATAAAAAAAAACGCGCCTCGTGTAATACCTCATAAAGTTATTAAACAATACGAACAATGTTATTGTACATCGTTTAATAATAAAGGTGGTGTGGAAAATTACCTAACAATGTTATTCTTATCTTATAGGTGTCTTGCTCTTGCATACATTTTTTTATTAAATACCAATTAAATAATTATTTATATCAAGAAACGAGAAATATTAACGTTTTATAAAGTATTACAATAAAATAGTTTAAAAAAATATATATTCTTTGACTTTTTATAAAAAGACTCCAAGTAGTTATTATATTAGTTTTTTATTTTACAAAGACACTAACAAAAGCGGGTCAAGTTTAATATTGCCAGAAATATTGTGTGTATCTATTAGGTACTTTATTTAAAACATTGAATTTACACACATTTTTATTTACTAATTATTTTGTATTTTATTAATGATTTTATTTTTATTTCATGTACATTTTAAATTTCATATTATTATATAACAATAGTTAGCTGCTTGCACTGTAAATTACTATGTTTCACCTCGTTTTTTTTTCTCTATAAGATTACTCTATCACTATTATTACTATAATCTTTTCTGTATATAACTTGTATTGTAGCCCCATATATGCCCTCCTGTAACAATGAATAACACCATTATTCCTTACTCAAACGAAGTAAAATATCTAGGCTTGATATTTGACAAACGCCTAACTTGGTCATCCCATCTCAAAGACAAACGGAAAAAATTAAACTCAAGACTTCACCTATTAAGACCACTTCTGCGATCAAATTTATCACTGCCACTTAAAATTATATTATGTAAAACTCTCTTACAACCTTTATGGGCATATGGAATTGTAATATGGGGTTCTGCCAAAAAATCTAATAAGAGAACCATCCAAGCATTCCAGAATATTTGCTGCCGCATAATAACTGGAGCTCCCTGGTACGTCACTAATAATTCAATCAACTCCGACCTCAAAATTAGCTCAGTCAACGAAACTGCCACTCTCTACTACAAACGCTTCAACTCAAAACTTCAATCCAATCCCAACCAGCTCATCAAGGACTTAGCCATACCAACTTTACCTGGAAATCCAACCAGACGTCTGAAACGGAACTGGTGTCGCGACTTAAAAAATCAATAGACAAAACAAAAATAATGAAAAAAAAAGAGAAAAAAAAAAGGAAAGCGGACCGCATGTTTGTTTTTTTTTCTCTATTTCTCCCCTTTTCTTTTTCTTATGTACAAATCGTAAAAACTGTGTAAACTGTATATAATATTGTAATAACTGTAAATTCTATTTGTAAATTTAAAGCCACCAGGTGTCCCTAATGAGAGACTTCCTATCATGTTACTATCAATCCCAGCTTCTCCACCTGACCATTATTATTGCTTATTGTACAAACATGTATAGATTGTAATACTTAAAAATAAACTCATATATTTTTGAAAAAAAAAAAAAAACTTGTATTGTAAATCTCTTGAATTGCCGATTGGCGTTAAATAAACAAACGAATAAATGAAATGAATAATATAATATTAAAATATAATATAATATAATATATAATATATATTATATTATATATATTATATAATATAATATTATTATAATTATAATTATATATAATTTTTATATTATTCATATATTATTATTTATTGACTAATTTACTGACGCATTGGTTACGTAGGTATTTGTATCTTATAATAAAATACAAATGTTTGCATGTGAATAATGAATATGTGATTGTACACATTTGGATTTTATTAACCATAGGCTACAAATTCCTCTAAAATCATTACGTTCTTATTAGTGGTCATGTAGTATCTTGTTAATTTTTTCTGGTTACTCCAATCAGTTCAAACCACATTAATAAATTTAAACACGTTTAATTACATACTTTTTTTTCATAAATAATCCAATAGGTAGTAGGTACGTAACAAATTAACAAAATGTTCGATAACACTACCTACTAACTGTCTATCAATTAAATGATATAATCGGTAAAAAACGACTAAGTGAAAAACGTTAATTTTGGTTAAAAGTTATTAAAATAATTGTCGTCATAAATAAAATTATTTTTAAATTATATAGAAATTCGAAAGCACGCTTGTTGAAATAAACTTTACATTTATATTAATTATTTTAATATATAATTTATATAGATATATATATTATATATTAATAGAAATAAGGCTTCAACGTCACAGGTCATTAGCCTAAAGTTATATTTGTATACCTACACAATGATACACATGGGTTGCGATCGTATATTCGTATTTTATACCTACGTAGTTTTGATGAGCGAAGTCGCAACGATAATAATAATAATATAGAGAACAGATTCCTATTACTTATTGAGTACCTACCTATAATAAAAGTTTAAATTACGACTTTGGATCTTATGATAAGATTATAAATATAAAATATAGGTTCTACTATATTTTATAAAACATTAGGCGTCAGTTACGTCTTGATCGTTCGACGTGAATATACGCGATACTTTAGGCACAGAAATTTAAAAATTAACTAAAAATAATCTAATTTTTATAATATATTTATACTTAATTAATACCTACTTGAAATTTTAAAGTTAACTGCATTTAGTTTTTTTGTTGTGTCATCTACTATTCGATATGATATCTATATAATTTATTTTTATTATTATTTATTTATTTAAATGTATATTTATTTATAAAATGTCGTTTTTTACCCTTATCATTTTTTCCCTAGATTCCAGTTGAATAAACCTGTACTACAAGATGTGTGGTTAATGCTATAAAACTAATCAATAAACATGTGCCCTGTTCTCACTTCTTGACATATCAGAAATGTAGGCAATAGGCATGAAATAT
Source organism: Schizaphis graminum (assembly GCA_020882235.1). Classification (NCBI taxonomy): domain Eukaryota; kingdom Metazoa; phylum Arthropoda; class Insecta; order Hemiptera; family Aphididae; genus Schizaphis; species Schizaphis graminum. Next base: position 57,296,896 of record CM037032.1, read on the forward strand.
TTACTTAGTTTCCCCACATCCACCCATTAGCATCTTTTATATTATATGTTCAATAATTTATATGAACTAAGAGGGTAATAATCAGCCCATCATTAGGCAGGTACTATACAAATAGATAACTTAATTTTATTATTTTGCCAATAAGTGTAATTATAAAAAGGCGAGCAAGTGGGGACCGCTTTACAGTCTGCTATAGGTATACCTATAAAATATGTTGAATTATTAGTCACTGTATGCCTGTATCTAACGTATGTGTTAAATTTGAATTTAATGATCCATCATTGTAATAAATAAAAAACGATTCTGAGCGGAGATGGTCTGTCAGATTACATTACTATTATATATTATTTGGGGGGAGGGGGCAAGCAGGGGTAATTGCACACTCTTAATTTTTTTGGACTGGTTAAATTTTTGGTACGATAGGGCATAGGGCCGCTGAAATAGTGGCTCTGCTCATACAGAGGCGTCATTTAGAGAAGGGTTAGAATTATGTATTTGCCCGACCCTAGATTTTAATGTAGCCAAATGAAGCCAGCCGGTGTTCGGATATAAACGGGCCAGGTTTTCTATAATCTTAATTCTACTGACAATTCTAGAATAAATCTACTGTATAATATAGAAATCTGTAGTATATCATAGTATAATTAATACATACGTACGTACTAAAAACTTACAAGGATCGGGCTTTAAAAAATAAATAAAAAGAGCAAAATCGTGTTTTTTTTTTGTAGAACTTTTTGGGCCGAGCCGTACTTAACCAAGGTTGGATCGGGCTTTTTAAGGACGTTTACATCTTGCCTGGGCATTTTTTGGGTTTTTTATTGTATGACAAATTATTAATATTTAAAATTAAAATGATAAGTTTACAGTTCGACGTTGGAATAATCACAAATAAGTAATAACGAATATAATATGAATTATGATGTTCTAGGGCTAAAAATAAATCTCAAACCGAACCGAATTTTCCTAAGAGCTTAGAATTATTTTCGAGCTGGGCCTGGGCTTTTTCTCCAAAAATATCCTTGGACCGGATCGTGCTTCTTTTATCAAACTATGTTTAAGACCAGATTGGATTGGGCTTATAAAAAAATATCTTTGAACCCGAACGGGCTTTTTAAGAGCTCAAGATGATTTTCGGTACGGGCTTGGGCTTTTTTTTACATTTCTTGGACCGGGCTATGCACTAAATTTATAGCCCTTGCAAGTCTATAATTGATGTGAGTTAAGATTATTTATGTTTTAATAAGAAATACCTATGTTAATATAAGTGGATAGAGTTTGTGTTATATAAATTATAAAGTATAAAAAAAAATGTGTTAAACCTTCGCCTTTTTTTATATGTACTTAAAAACTTTATAATTATAGGGCCAGTCATTATTATGCCCTATCTTAGCAAATATTGAAATGACGCCCCTGACTTAGATAAGTTTAATGAAAGACCTAAAAGAGAGACACAGGCCAGTCTATAAAAATGTCGAATTCACTCTGAAGTAAGATGGAATTTGTAGCCCTGTAGGTGACATCTAATTTTATAAAAGGGATGAGTACAGTTGACAGTTCGGCTCCTAGGCCCCAAAATAAGAGTTCGGCCCGCCCCAAGGTTTATAGATTATACAGGTTGCCTCATTTCGAATTTTTGAAATATCAGGAGTGGGAGAAGCCACACCGTGACGTCACCCGAAGTATAAACTGTTTCGTTATTCCCATATAACACGGGTAAAATGAACACGATTTTTAACTTTCCCAAGCTCCTACAACTTCAATATTAATTTTTTTAATTTGAAAAAAAAAATGGTATAGGCTCAAGGTATAAATGAATATATTTGCATAAAAAAAAAAAAATGAAATTTAACCATAACTTGGTTAAAAAAAATATAAAAAGTGAATGATCTAAGTCATCACATTGAGTTTCGGGTGACATGGAACAGTAAAATTTTTTTAATGTTTTTGAGCATTCTACTTGGAACTCAAATAAGGTTTTTAAAAACACCTTAGTACATATGATAAATTAAAGAAGTCAATAGGTAACCTAAATATTAAATAAAAAAAAAAATAAAATACCTACATTCTCGTTAGTCGTTATTGAAACATAATTTTTTTTTTTCTAATAAAGTTAAGTAGTTTAACATAGAAAACATTTTTGTAACATTTGTTTTAACATTATATAAACATAAAAAAATTATAGAGCATCTTTTTTAACAACATATAAACATTATAATCATAAAAAAATTATACGTTTTTATATGTTTCAAGTGACTTATTGTTTTAATACTAAAAATAAAATTATTCTTAAAAAATCAGATTATGAATATTTTTAAATAATGATTGGACTATTTTGTTAGAAAAATAAAAATAAAATTGAATATTTGGAATTAATATAGAAAAATAACGTTTTTCAAAACCTTGATCAAAAGCGTAATATTCGTAATAATCAAAAACGTTAAAAACGTTAAACAAAACTGTAAAAAAGACATGGATTTATTTTTGTATATTGAATAACATTTTCAATGTTACAAACAATTTATTACAAATGTAATACAATTAATAAAATTTAAAAAACTTAAAAATATAATTAAAATAGTTTTATTGTGTGAGCAATAGTTGTCAAATATTTATCTAGTGTCCGTTGAGTTAAGCCACCACTAAAACTTATATAATTTGTCTTGAATGTTTCCCCTTGGACCCCCCTCAGATATGGCTTCAAATTAATCTGTATTGTACCTACTCTAAATATCAACAAAAAAATAATTACACACATTATAATATAATATACATTTCTATTTTGTTAAGTATAATAGCTATAATAGTCAAACTTTTTAGTTCAGTTAAAATAGTTAAATTACAATTTTGGATCAACAAAAAATTTAAGCATAGGAGTAACTGCTTATAATTTTATGTAACTATAACTGGAATCTGGATGTCTATACACGATTTGTAAAATTTAAAAAAATAGTTAAATAATATATTATTATATGGGTGTTATTAAAACCTGTCCAAAAGAATAACGAAAAATAATGAATAATTACACATATTATAGCGTATTATTAAGTAATAAAATACATTATTCAATAATAATACATCGATATTTAAAAATAAGCAGTAAATCAGTTCGGTATAATAAAAAATAATAGCATAAAAAAATAAAAATACATACGTTCACATCAGGGTCTATTCTAAGGACTTTTGTCAACAACACATTACACATTATATTCCCTCTGCCCCTCTATCAAAGGTCACATTTATAACTCTACTCATAAATATTCTAAAATATAATTATAAAAGATATAAGTGATATAACAATAAAACTAATAAACATTGCAAAAATGAATATATTTCGACCAAAACATTTGTCATTTTAAATATAGTTTTAAATAAGTATAGAATTGTATTGTGTAATATAATTATAAAAAATAAATTTTAATACTTTTAATCATAGGTATGTTAAAATTCAATATAATATAATATTAAACAGAAAAGTAAATTGGAATTGAATCGAAAGAAACCAAGGCCTGCAAATACCTATTATAATGTTATATTTATGACCCATATAAATTGTTTATTATACAATACACATAATTCTAAATCATACTAGTATGATTGTTTGGCGTAAGCAAGTACCGATAAGATAATCGATTTCCGAAAAATAATCTTTAAAATAATACATATAACTAGTCAAATAATTTAACATGTATAATATTATACATATTTATTTATAATATTTAAAATTTGAAAATCAATTCACTCAAATACGCATAATTCCCACAAATTTATGACCCATGGTTTTTCAAAAATATAATTTTCGAATCATTTCACCAACTTCCTCATACGTAATATTATTATTATAACATTATCCACAACATAAAAATGTATTTCGAACAACGCAAAACATTTTCTCAACATCGCAAAGAATGCTCAATAGCGCTTTACAATATACCCTGGTTCACATGCATTTTTAATATTATGCTGCCGTAAATTTTATACTTCGGGTGACGTCACTAGACAAGGAATGGTGCGGGGTGATCGAAGTATTTAGGGGACTATGAGGCAACCTGTATAATCTATAAACCTTGGTTTTAACTTACTGTGGTCACTATCTATTTACAATCGTGGTGATTGCTTTTGGCTTATAAGTTATAAGTTACATTACATTATATTTATTGTACTATGTTACACTTTATAAATGTTAACTCTTAACCCTCAGTCTTAAACTTAGATCATATACTCAGTGTTTTATTTACTAAGTATAATCTAAATTTATTTTTTTATGATCTAAATAGTAAATTCTAAGGTATTGAATCTGTGAACTTCAAACTTACTTATTCTTATTTATAGTCTTGACTCTTGACTTGAATTATCCTTTCAACATAGAAAAGCGATAATAAATTATAACTATCTTACTTTTTGTACCTCAATTATTATATCATTTAAATTTTAAATCAATGGTGATAACTAATCAAGACAATAGAGTTATAGATTAATGGTTCAGAATAATATGAGGATAAACAAAAGAAGCAAGTAAGTATGAATATGACATTCTAGTCAATTTAAAATGAATGTATTAATTTGGTTTAGAATTATTGACCTTTTTCTATGAAATACTAATTACTTTTAAAGTCTTAATCATAATTAAAAGATGTAAATAAGTTTTAAATTATAATTGATTAATTGATAAAAAAAATGAATAGATACTAGGTACCTAACATGTAAGTAGTAATTATACTATCAAAATAAATGTATTTACTACACTAATTATTAACTATAAATATAAAAATGAAAATTACCAATTTTTATTTAAAACTTATTTCATATTATTATATTTTAATTCAATGTTTATACATGTTTTTTTTGTATTATTAAACCTGTACAGTTTATAATTCATAAAGTATTAACTATTTTTAAATAAATTATTATTTAGGTGACTATGGTATAAACTTGCTGAATAAATACAATATTAGTAACAATTGATAATGACGTCAGCTTCAAGTACAAGTGCTAGATCCCTTTTTGGAGATTCAAAAAATTTATTAAGTGAACGGGTAAAATTGAACATTAATAATATGTCATCAGTTATCAAGCAAATCCACAAAATTTCAAAAAGTCGTGATATGTTAAATCAAACGGCCAAAAGTCTTTCATTATTAGAATCTAATATTGATCGTACTGAACATAATTTAAATCAACTAAGAAATGTTTCAACCAATTTCAACCAACAATATGGAGAATTTAAAAGATCTATACATCTTATTGAAGAAGTAAAGGAACACGTACAAACCATGCAAAGATAAATATATGAATTAAATTAACTTTAAAGTAGATTTGTGAATTTATTATGTATTATGTTATAAGTACTAATATTAAAAGAATATATTAATTTCTTACTTTTATTTTATATGTGATGTATAATTATGTAAATATATATATATTTAAATTACCTAATATAAATTCAAAATATTAATTCCATGAAATATTTGTTTTAACATTTCACTCTTATTTAAAATTTTTATTTATTTTTTTGTTCATAAATAAGAGTACACCCAAAACAATGGAAAAAATATTTTTTTTTTTTTTATAATTTTACATTACATTTTATTGAACCGCAGGGCACAGACTACCTATGACAAGCTCACAGATTGGAAAACACTATTCTAGATCAACCAAATTAAAGATTCACTGTTATAAAACTAATAAATGATAAATAGCCCTCACATCAACCCCTCTTCTATTAGCACAACAGATGATTCTTAAGTTTCATAATATCAGTCTTGTAAAGTATTTGATTACATGTATTTAAATACTTATTAATAAAAGTATTTGGAAAGTATTTTAAATACTGTCTTGGATGTATTTGTATTTGAAAATCAAATACTTTTGATAAATGAATTATTATACTAATTGTCTATTTTATTTATATTTGTCATTCATAAATGTTGAGAACTCTTGTCCATAGGCGTGCGCAGACTTGAATTTCGGGGGGTGCCTACAATTTTTTCGGGCCCTTTTATTAATTTGGGCTCTCTCTTAATAAGACATATAGATATTTTAATAAATTATAATGCCTGATTAACATTACTTAAATTATATCACTATACATATATTACTTCTTTTTTTTCAGTATTATTACTAGTACCAAGTTATTTAATATTTCATTAGATAGTTGGACCTAAAATCTATTTTTAAGATAATTGCAATATATTTTATTTATTATTTTTACTTTTGTAGTCAAAAACATCTAGCTGTTATAATCATAATAAGTTTTACCACGTAAATTTAAAATATTTTAAGTTTTATTATTTTTTTTATCCCATATAAATGCGTATTGGGACTTAAATTGTAGGGCCCCAATAACATGTCGGGGGGTGCCCAGGCACACCCGGAACCCCCCGTGCGCACGCCTATGCTCTTGTCCCCTATTGCTGATGTCTCGTTCATTTGTGAATGTGATTATTACAAAATGTAAATATACTTAAATGTAACAACATTATTTGGTAATGATTTTTATTAAAATTGCTTTTTATATCTTCTTATTTATATTGCATTAAAAATTGTTCAATTACTAATTAGGCACCTACTACCTATTGTTAAAGAATTACTATAATATAACAAGTTTTATTAATTTTCATTTTTAGTATACAATTAGTGAATTAAGTAAGTGTTATAAAAAGTTCTAATAATACGTATAGTTAATATATTTATATAGTTCTAATTATCGGCCGACTGTTATTGTTATTATTATATGAATATAGATATACAAATTACACGTAAAAATCACAGATTTCAACCCTTTAAAATCAAAATTTTGAAAATTGGGTGACGTGGTGACACTTAGACAGGTATTTGGAACAACTCTGTGAAAAAAAATTGGAAAAAAGTTAAATAGCGTCGTCATATAATGATTATAATGGGTACATAAAAATGGCCTGTTCTTTTAAATATAATATAACTAATATAAGGATTTGTTTATTGATAATAAGTTATTTCTCTTTCTCACTTTAAAATGATAATACCAATAAAAGTATATCTCATTTTCTAGATAATATTCTTACCTTTATACTTGATAATGGGTAAATTTACTCTAACATCACAAAATGTGTTTTGCTGAATAAATATTTGTTATTATATACATTAGTAAGACAGACAACAGCTGGTATGGTGTTTTTTTAAGAAAAGTAAAAAATGTGGATCTATTTTTTGGTGGGGGGAAGTGTAAAATTATGGTTGACCCAGGACTCAAAATAATAAAATATAATATATAATATATAATAAAATACACAAATATTCTGCTTCTTATACTAAATTAAAAAAAATATGTTATTCATAAAAGTGAAAACTTAAAATATTATAACGATAGAAATACAAGTATTTAAAAAAATTTTGTTTTGTTTTGATTAGAAATTATGAAAAAATGTTAGTATAGTAGATTTTGAAATAACGAGTGTTTGATAAAAAAAATCACTTATTATTCAACTTCACAAATATTAAATATTTATTTTTATTAATATTGTTTAGATAGGTACCAATCACATCGTGGTACCAATAGGCAATAATATATATTCAGTTGAATATAATTAAAGTTGCCAACCGACAACCAGTTTTTCATAAATGAGATCACACAGACAGTGCCGTATTTACGGAGGGAGATTAGGGAGTTTTTAAATAAATGGTAATAATATGATTTCTATGATTGTTGACAGTTGAGTAAATTTAATATAATAATTGTTGAGGCTGCTGAATAAAATGAATAATACATCATTTAGTATACAACAATATGAATTTAATAAACGCGCCAAATGATATAATCTATAATGATTCCCTCAATATGGTCATACTGAGGATTCACTGTGTACTATACTACTATCCCTCGCATTCCTATCGGTCGGTTGGCTCCTATTTATTGTAACCCTTGTTCATATATTTTGTTATTCGGCTATAGTGTTTTGTATGAACGTCAAACACTGATCATCGTTCATTTTCGGCTTCCTCGTCTCGTTGGAGTCACGTTTTTCTTCTCCATTAAAACTCTATAATTATAACACGTGTAATTGAAAAAATCTTAAATATTATAATTATTCGCTATTTTATTTTTTTATTGTTAAGCTGTAATATTATACCACCGACAAAATGTGGAGTAAGTATATTATATTTAAGAAGATTTTTATAAACACGTGTGTATCTGTTGAACATTTGTATGTAATGTTATGCGTTGAATGATTTACTGTAGTCAATTGTCAATGTATATTTATTAAATATATGGCAAGATTAACATTTATGATACATAATTACTTGTGTTATTGTTATATTAAAGATGTGTACATATTTATCAACTAACGATGTTCACGTTAACAGGCATAGTAATGGAACCCGGAAAAAAGTACAGCACTGTTGTCGAAAATACATTCCATCTGTCAATGGCTACACTTGATTTAGAAACTGTTAAAAAGGGTATGTATTATAAAGCATATAACTTTATGGCATAATTAAGTATTTCTTTATTTATGATTCCTGGTTATAGTATTCCTTGTAATTAAGTAATTTAAACCATTGTCATAGAAAAGGTTTATAAGCCTTTCATTTTATTAATAACTAGTAATATTGCTGGATAAAATGTATATGTCTTTAGGAACAAATAATTAACTGCTATACCTAATTTAGGCATGCTCGAAAAAAAATATTTATTCTTTAATATGTAGTAGATTGTATTTAGACCTTTTTTTGAATTCTCAAATTATGTATTTTATTGAGTTTAGCCTATTCTGTAGCGGACACTAAATAGATATTAGAAACCTTAACAACAGTTTAACCAAATCTTACTAATAAATAATCTAATATCATTACAAAAAAAATTTAAGATATCACCTTATTCTTGATTTATTGTTGATTAGGTATAAAAAAAAGGAACACTTAAATAATTGTTAATGTTTGTGCTGTTTTATTTAGCTGATGATGTACATACTGTTTATGTCGAGACTGATGATAATCCACGGGTAATTCTTTGTCACCTGTCTAAAGCATCAAAATTGTTCCAATGCCGATTGGATCATATTTTCCCACGAGGAACAGATTTGAAGTTTGTTACATCAGCCACTGCTAACATACATATGACTGGTATTTATTTAATTAAGATTATACTTAAATAATATTAATTAATATTTTTTTAAACTATTATTATAGGATATTTGGACTTGAATGAAGACGATGATGAATTATATTCTGATTTAGAAAGCGAATCTGAAGGTGAAGAAACACAAATTGAACAGAAATCAACACAAGGAAAAGGTACTTTAAAAATAATAGATATTGTTTGTAAGTTCCTGTATGAAAACTTTTTTTTATGAAAAAATCACTTATTTAGAGAATGGTCACTCGTCAAACTTTTCATAGCTTTTTTTCTAAACTTTTATTTTACTTACATTTCAATTCTTATTTGAAGAAAATATAAATTCTGATTAAATAATCAGGTTTGCTGTAATTAACATTGTTATTGTAATTAAAAGAATATCCATATGTGTTGTCTGCGGATGACTACTGTATATCATACTAAATCTGTGTTCAGCAGAACTTATTTATTTTGTTTGCTTTTACGTTTTTGTCATATGTACCACGTTCTGCATTGAGTTAGGTGCATATAAATTCAATTGCATACGTGTAATAAGTATATTATTTAAAAGGGTCACTTAGTTTTGATGTTATTTTTTAAGTTTTAACCACTTACCAGCCCTAAAGCTTAGGAAAACAAAAAGGTATCTCTTAATTACTGGTATTTAATTCTCTTGTATTCATTTTATTGTTACTTTTACTTCATCAAAATTGTCTATGAAAAAATATTTCATAAATTTATGATTATACATGATTAATATGCAACACATGCTGAATTATTGAAATATAATAATATACACTTAATAAATATTATTCCTGTTTTATCTATTGTGTTATCCAACTTAATGTCTATATGCTATAATCTATATGCTAGCCACAAACAATGGACTTAAAAATATCAAAATATGGCATTATATTTTTTATTCATAAATCAGGGGCGTATTTAGGCCGGGGCCGCCAGGGCCAAGGCCCCGGGGCCCCTTAGGTGTGTCGAAGTCGGGGGCCACAGGACTAATTTATATTTGTATTATTATTAAATTTCTGTGTTAAAGGGGGCCTCTGTCTCTTATGGCCCTAGGGCCACCAAGTTCCTCACTACGCCACTGTCATAAATTATTCCAAACTTTAAAAAAACATATCATGTAGACACATAATGAAGTACCATTTTATTGTTATTTTCATTAAATTTTTTTAATATTTTATGGTGTTTAAATCCTTGGGTAATTTCTTTCTTTTTTTAATAAGTGATACATTGTTACTATATCAGTTACTCGATACTCAGGTACTCGATTACCTAAGAACGAAATTTAACATCACCCAATACCAGTTATGTGAATAAGACTACATGATAGAGAAAATTTAATTAATTGAATTGATCTTGACTACTTTTGAGTGAACAAAATATAATTTGGATAGAATAAAAATTTTAATGCTATATTTTACAGGAAATAAACGTAAGTCAGAAGATAATATTTCAAAAAAAAATAAATCTATTAAATTGGATGAAAGTAATCAGTCTGATGAAGAAAGTGATGATGAAAATGAAACTGACGATGAAACCATGGATTTCGAAGATGATAGTGATGATGACGACGAAGGATTGAAATGTAAGTTTTTGTACTGAAATTACATCTATACATTTATTGACCACAAAAAAATAAATTAAAACATGAATTATTTTATTCAATAATTAAAATTATGTTGTTTTTTTTTAAATTTTGTAGGTATATATGTTTTTATCTTTTCAAAACAATTTTTGAAATAATATCAAATTTTATTTAACGATCTTCTATAATATTACCACTTAGAATCTTAAAATATACATATGTGCCTTGATTTCTTATATCCAATAATTTAAACTATTCTTTCTTCTATAATATTTTCTCAATAGTTTTTATATTTTGATAGTTTATCAAGTAACACGGATATACAATTATTTTTTTAAATTTATTTTTTTGATATAATTACTAATTTATAACAATGTTTAGTAAGTGACTTAGCTGATGATGATGACGATGATGAAGATGAAGATGAAGACGAAGACGAAGACGAAGAGGAAGAAGATAGTGACGATGAAACTGAAGATGTTCCAGTGTTGACTAAAAAAACAAAAGAACAGCAAAAAACTCCAAAAAAACAATTGAATGGAAATGACATAAAGACTCCTAAAAAAGAACAGACCCCCAAAGGTCAAAAAACACCAATGCCCAAAACACCTGATGCTAATCAATCTCTGATAAATGTAAATTTATTAATTGTTTTTTATAATTTATCTTATTTATGTTAATTTTTCATAATAATATTTTAGGGTTCAACGGAAAGTAGTAAAAAAAAGAAAAATAAGGAACCTAAAACCCCACTTAGCGGATTAAAGACCAAACCAGATACTCCATTGCCCAAAGATAAGCAAAATCAACAACAAAAGTTAAATGGTGGAGTTATCATTAATGATATTAAAGTTGGTGATGGAGCTGTAGCTAAACCAGGGAAAAATGTAATAATAAATAAATATTAGTTTTTAGTAATTAGATTTTATACTTATAAATTTTTAAATAAATAATAGGTTAAAGTGTATTACATTGGTCGCCTGAAATCTACTGGTAAAGTTTTTGATTCAATGCAGAAAGGAGCTGGATTCACTTTTGGATTACAACGTGGTGAAGTTATTAAGGGTTGGGATATTGGTATTGCTGGTATGAAAGTTGGAGGCAAAAGAAAAGTTATTTGTCCACCAAATATGGCGTAAGTAATGTTTTTTGACACTTATTATATAACATTATTTTATTGTAACTTATAAATTATTAAAAATAATACACTAAATAAAAATTTATCCAAAATATTAAAAATAGTTTATTATTAGGGATATTGGTATAATACTATTACTATAATTCTTAAATAAATATTCTGATATCCAATTTTCATAATTAATTTATAATAAAATAAAAATAAATGAAATGTTAGTAGTATGTTAATAGTAGTTTATAGTGGAAATTGTTATTATATTTAGAATATATTTTAAGAAAAATATAACTAATTATTGTGTGTTTTTATTTTCAGGTATGGTGCTAAAGGAAGTCCACCAGAAATTCCACCAAATAGTACTTTAGTTTTTGATGTAGAACTAAAACATGTTAATTAAGTTAATCCATTATGTCTTTTATTCCGACTGATATTCCTATGATTATTTGTTAATTAATTACCATTCATTTTTTTTACAACAACCACAAACGAATATCAGTATTCCGTATTGTTTTAAAACAAAGTTAAAAGCTGTATTTTTAATATAATATAGTTTTTAAATTTGAGACAATTTTTATCTTAAGTATACAATTGTTTATTATACATCATAATATTTTAAATTGCTAACGTTTTTTGGAATTTGTAGAAAGTATTTGTGTCCAATCTATTTTGGCAATAATTTACCAATTGTATATGAATGACTTATAATAAAACAATTTTAATTCTTAATTTTAGAATTATTGAACTTCGATCATTTTTATTTAAAAACCTAATGAACCCCAACTTATTTTTTCTGAGTAATTATCATTTGGTTAACAATTAATGTTTTAAGACTTAATTTTTGTGGATACTTATATTTAATCAAATAATGTGAATTTAGTTCTTCTAAATGTTTATAATTTATTGATAGTATATTGATGTTTAAATCTATCATGAATAAAGTGCTAAAAACTAATGTTTTATTTTTATCAAGAGACTTATTAATTGTAATTTCTAGTTACTAGAAAAATCTAATATTAATAGTATATTATTTCCTAATTCTTAGGTGTAAATCAGATTATTTTTCCAACCTTAAGTTTTAAAATGATTTTCTAGATAGGTTAACTTGAGGACGGTTTTACTAAAAATATTAAGATTATTATTTTGTCATTATGCATAATGCTATGGCTTTTGTCATATAATTTATTACTAAAACAAATCTTTAATTTCATTTATTCATTATTACTTTAAATTTTCTTTGCCAGTAATAATTTTAAGTTATTAACAACTGGATTAATAAATTCTAAATTGTTTGAATTTGTAATGATTAAAAAATTATTAGTGTACTTTTGACTTACAAACGTCGCAATTGAAATTTTTTATTCTTAAAAAAGGTATAAAAGTTGATATAGTAACTATAGCATATGGTATACGATTTTTAAATAGGAAAGTACAACTGCATCAATATTATAAAATATTTTACCAGAGAATTAAAAGTTAATAGATTTTTTTGTTATTATATGTAAAAAAAAATATTTTAATTTAGAATTACTGATAAACAATTGGTCAGAACATAAAGGCTTATACATATTTATGTGTTTCGATAAATATTATATTTTAAAATAAATAGAAAAAAATTTTATTTAGTTTGAGCAAAAATTATCAATTGTGTCCTAAAACAACCTATGATAATTATTGTCAAGCACTGTCTTTAAGTGGCAAAGATCAATCATTAGATTTAATAATGAACCGTGAAATTCTGAATGTTAAAGTCCGAGAAAAAAATGTTCCATATATAAAACCAACCTTTATTAATTTTATACTATCCATTGTTATAAAAGTATGTATAAAACTATTAAAGTATGTACACCACGAACTAAGAGTTAGTATTACTAGTTAGTACACTATTACTGTTAACACTGCTATGGCACGCGGTTGATTACTAGTGCTATATATTATCGACTATCGTAGCCCGTAGGTATACTAGATAAGTAGTAATGTTACTTGTTAGTTTTATATGAAAACTAGCGGCCGGTGTGCCTCGATTCTAGGCTTGTAGAAGCCGCCTACGGCGCCTTCGAGGGGGTCGAGTGAAAATCGTATCAAGGGAAATACGGTTGGAAATGGTAGTCGGGTGTCTAGAAATCGGTCACTAAAATTGTTATTAATTTTATTATCATGAGTGTGAGTTATAAGTAATCAGTTATCATTCGGTGTAAAAGTTTGTATTTACGCTTGCCCGGTGCTTGTTTGAATTGAATAAGAATAAATGTGTACCGAAAATGGTAATTGAGTGTCTAGCAATCAGTCATAAATTGGTGTAATATCGCGTCCCATCACCTGCCCGGTTCTTTTTTGTATGTTAAAAAAATAAATAATATATCAAAAATTGTAATTGAGCATCTAGCTATCAGTCCTTAATCGTTGTAAATTGATACCTGGCTAAGCAATCCACCCACGGCGGATTGGATATATATCGTATCGTTTGCCCGGTGCTTTTTTTGTAAGGGAATAAAATAAATAAATAAAATAATGATAATTGAGTGTCTAGCAATTAGTCATCAACCAGTGCAAATCGATAGTTGTGCTGGGCAATCCGCCTACGGCGGATTGTTATACCTCCTAACGTCGAAAGTCTGATGTTGTATTGTAGGGGAAAAAGTTTAAGTCGAACAAAATGTTAACGTCCTATATTTTGGGAAAATCGATAACCTAACCTATAAGCCTATCACATTCACATAGGTATTATTGTAATAATGTAATATATATACACCCAAGTACTGTGCGACACAAACGTCGACGATGAACACTTTTATGCTAGAGAGCACAACCCATGGTCTAAGTTGCGTCTAAAGGTCGAGCTACCGAGAACAACAGAACAATATAAATATAATGCAGTTTATTGAATCAACAAAAAGTAGTGTACATCGGTAAATGAAAACTGTGCGTCGAAACAGACATCACCGCTCTCCGAAGACCTGCAACAGGTTTAAAAACTATATTTAACTACTATATGTACAATAAAGTAATGAAATAATGCATAGGTACGTACTATATTTCGCCGAAGTAGACACGGTAGAGAACGATGCAGCAGACGACAAAAGTAACAAATAGGCCTAAAACACGTAATAATAATATATTACATACAGTACAAAGCAAAAAGTACGGATTACATACCTCGTACGTAGGTCAGCGACCGCGATCCAAAACACACGAACCGAATTTGAGTACGGTTTTCGAAAGGCGCACTTCACGAATTCGGACCGAACAGTAGTAAAAACCGAAACGAATCTGCGGAAAAAAAAATGAAGAAAAACGTCGTTCGGCGGCCGTAATTGTTACCGCGATGGCGATGATCGACAGAACAATCCGGCTAGAAAAAGACGCGAACAGAACGGACCCGAAAAACGTAGGAAAAGTTTTGAAATCCGGTGAAAAACGGAAAATGTTCGAAATAATAATAGTAATAACTGAAATATATAATAACAATTGATAACAATCGCGGTGATAAAAAAATATATATAAACGTATATAAAAAAATAACGAAAAAAAAATAATAATGAATATATATCCTTACAGGGTCGGACTGGAAATTCGGTCCGGCCCGAGGTAATAAAATAAATTCGGCCCTCTTTTCAGTTCATCGTGTATCTAGTAGCCACAAGGTGTATAGATAAAGATAGGTAAGATTATCTACAAACCTTGAGCTGCGTATGCCTGTGAAAATTATTTTATTTGGACGATTTGTTGTGCCTGTACGTGCGTAACGGTTCATGTCGTGCCCGAACAATATAAATCGCGCATTCGCGAACTAAAATTTAAAAACTAGAAGATTAAATAAAATATATAATATAGGTATTATAATAAATCAGCCGGAACATTTCTACTTTACGGGACACCCCTTATTTTGGTCATTTTTTTGGGGGTCCTTGTCATATTTTTGACGAAAAAAATTACGGTGAAATCAGAATTTGGCGCTTGGACTTAGTTTCCAAGTTATAAACCCGTGAAGTTAAACCCTTTTTTACAATTCTCATAAATAGCTAATTTAGTCAACTCGTATTAAAGTGGATTGAGGTGCAATGGTCAATTATACCATTTCAAAGCAGATCGTCCGGAGCTCAAAACCGATACGGAAACTGTGTTTTCTTACACCTTTTTTTTTTTTTAATTTTTTCGAGTTTTTATGGAGATTTCCATTTTCCGAGCGGGGTCATTTGCTTTTTTGTTGCACCGAGTCACCCAGCGGGGTCACTTGCTCGCTGCGCTCGCTCGGACAATTAAAAACGAAAATATCCCTCGATTTGCTATGCAATGCCACCTCAAGTACGCAACACGATAAATAAAATGCATTTTTGTGGCTTTGGTGGCAACGTAGACGCAATATAAAATATTGATTAATATACGTTTTTAGCAATAAATTTGTTTGAATTTTTTAATTAATTTAACACCTCTATCTATATGGCTATATAAATAGTCGAAACTCGAAAGTCAAACACAGTGACAGTACTATCAACATGGGTTAGGTAACAAATAACAATCACAAATTACGAAATAATGATAATAATAGTGCTATCAGCATAATAATAATCTACTAACTTTGAAGTGTCGTAACTTCTTAACTATGTCCGAGCGTCAAATTCTGACTTCACCATCGTTTTCAGCGTACTTAACTACATATTTTTCAATTACAAAAATCGCAAAAAAAAAGGTGTCCCGTAAAGTAGAAATATGCCAATCAGCCTATAAATCAATTATTATGAACGGCCCACCGAGTTTTGCTCGGTACCTCGCCGGCCCAGTCCGACCCTGTATCCTTATATTGAATTAAACGAAAACGAATAATATAATTCTTACATATTATACGCAACGAAAAAGGAATAACGAAAACGAATAATACGAAATGTATATATATAAATAAATATAATAGTATTACGTATAATAATAAAGATAAAAAAAAAAAGGCAATGTCTTGATAACGAAACGGCGGTTCGGAATCGGAACACCGATCGGTGGGCGGGGCTTAAAAAATTTAATTTAATTTTTTTAGAAATTATAAATAATTAATTTATATTTAAATAATTTATCGGACTTTTTTTCCTAATATCTCATAATACATTTAAAAATATATTCGAATACGTATTCTGAATATCTTTTTTTAGTATTTTTATTTCATATTTAAATATTAAATTTTAAAAAAAATACCTACCTATTCTCAAAGTATTCGAATAATTTTTTGAGTATATCCAGAATGTATTTTAAATATACCTATTCTTTGAAAATTATTCGAATACCAATTCTGAATACTTTTTAACCGTTTATTCAAATACGTATTCCTAAGCACGGCACTAGATTTTTTTCCAGGGGATGGAGGGCAAAGTGGGTAAAATATATTTTTTACGTGGGCTAAGGTTTTTTCAGCAATCAGTGAGGTTATTTAAATAAAATATAAATATTTTCGTATCATATAACATAACAGCTATTAGCTATATATAGTACAAACTTTTGAATAGTTAAAAATGTTTTAAGAATAATGACAAATATTATTTATGTTCCTTATGTAAGAAAATTTTTAATCATAGACCTTCAACAACTATATTAACAGTTATGTACAAAAATAACAATTCCTTTATTACTTTAATATACATACCTTTGTGGCTTTGTGAATCGAGACGGATTTGTTTGACTCAACTTTGATGCAATGATTTGGGAGGTACATTTGTTTGTTTATTTTCATCTAGTATTCCAGTACTCAATGAAGGTAATAATAAAAATAATAATAGATTTTTTTCTTATTTTACAAATTTTAAAACATATTTTATTGAAATTATAGTACATTTTTCCTTATTAGACAATACTATTATAATAGGTTAATCCATAATAAAAAGATCCAAAGATGTTATTTGTTTAAACTTCATTAATTTTATTATATCGTACATATTTTTCAGTGGGTGGTGAATACATAAATTAAATGTAAGAAAAATCTATGGTAAATGTTATGTTCTTTAATTTTGGTCATAAGTATTTTTATTGTTACTTGAAAAATTTACGAGTTATAAGTGAAAACAGTGAAAAGTATTTAAAGAGAGAGGCTTCACGTAGGTATCAGGACTTTTAGTAAGCTTATAAGTGAGGTATAAACTATTTATACTACAAAATTCAACTTTCAGGGAATTAGTTCCAAACGTTTTGGTATTTTAACGGGACTATTTAAAATTCTTAATTTTTGAAATAAACATTTAATTTAGTAAAATTAATTACCCTATGAGTTTAATGTTGATTATTTATTGCGTAATTGATTTTTTTTCTGGAACAATGGATAAAACAGATAAGGTATGTTTCTGCCAAAAAGATTTAATACCTACTAAGATTTTTTTGTTAGTTCTATTGGTTATTTTTTTTTTTATATTATTATTAATATAATATAATATTTTATTGATTATATTTATCATTTTTTTTTTCAAACCACAAACTAATGAAATTATCATTGTGAGAACTTATATAGACCATTTATTTATCTTAACAGTTTATAAGTGACCTAAAAATAACCTAATTTTAGATTAGATTTAAATTTTGTATATATATATAACCGGAAATTGTTTATTACAATTTATTTAATGCATTTTCAGTAATATTTAGTTAATTGTATTGTACCATAAAAAAATATGTCTTTTTTTTCATTAGTTTTGACACCAAATGATGTGAATTCATGTATAAATATGTTTCGACAACATTCAGAAACTTTATGTCCCAAATGTGGTATCAATAAAACTGTAACAGTAAAAAAGACTTTACGTCTAACCATGGCCGTTATAGATATTGATTATGGAGCATTTATTAGACGACCAATGGACTGGCCATTTGAATATGAGACGCCTCAATTTGTGTTGAACAACAGATTTAAATTCACTTTAAAAATGAAATCATCCACAAACGAACAAGAGGTAATAATATGTCACTTACATGAAGGTAATAAGTACCAATCAAATATAGATGTACAACTAGATTCTGGATCAAGTGTTGTGTTTTCTTGTCAACAAACATGTAGCATACATCTTAGTGGTTATTACTTGAATTGAGAATCATGTTAAATTGGTTTTATAAATTATACATTATAATTATCATATTATTATTTATAACTAATAAAAGATATTTGAAGTATATATATATTTTAAATAAAATTATTAAAATAATATAAATTAATAACTGTTTTTCATATTATCATTGCCAATCTTTGCTTTTAATTGTTTAATAATATAAAACTGACTTGATAGCCTATCAAACCTATATCATATTCTTATTTTTTTTAAAGTGTCATTTAGATATTTGTATAATATATTAACATTATTTTATAAAAATTTTACAATTGTTTAAATTAATATTTTTTAATGCTTCGATTTTTGACTTCAGTCCCTCTTTGAAAAGGAAATCGAATCTAGTTGGTACTTTTGGGGGTCAAAAGTTAAAAATTTTCAATATTTTTAAATGAGTCAGGAAAAACCCTAAAAAAATGACGGAAAAACGGGATTTTTTACGCAAAACTAGTTTTCGTCAAAATCAAATTTTTAATTTTGCTATAACTCAAAAACTAATCGATGTAAATACTTGAAATTTTCACCAAATGTTTATATTAGCGTTCTCCATACACAGTTAAATTTTCAAAGAATTTTTTTAGGTCTATTTATAGACAATTGAAATTTTCAATTTTTCTAAGTATTTTTTTTTTAAATAACGATAAAAATTTTTTGGCCGACCAGAAAATCTTGAAAATTTAATACAAGGTTTCTTATAAGTTGTTCTTAAAGTGATAAAAAAAAAATCCGAAATCGTTAGTCAACATTTTTTTTTATAAGTGCTTAAAGTTTGAATTTATACGAAATACGTCAAAATTGCGAAAATTTGCAAGTAATTTTGTGGTTGAAAAATCGTAAAAATTTTTTCTTTTATAACTAAGTTTTGAAAATTTGGTACAAGGTTCTCCATAAATTTTTCTTCAAACATCTGTAAAAAAAACTCTACCGGATTCAGACAAAAAAATTTTATGAGCGTTTGAAATTTAAATTTTTACAAAACCGCGTTAAATAACGGTTTAGCCTCAAACGACTTTTGATATTTGTTGTTATTCAAATAGTATAAGTCGTAAATACTTGAAAATTTTACCAGTTATTTAGATTGCCATGCTCTTTACGTGATTTGATTTTCAAAATATTTTGACTTTTTTTGAGCTATTTATAGCTAATTGAAATAAGAATTTTTTTTTTGAAGTGTCGATAAAATTTTTCGGCGAAGTCAAAATATTTGAAAAATTAATACAAAGTTTCTCATAAGTTATTCTTATAGTGATAAAAAAATTATAAGAATACATGGCACAATTTTTTTTTATTAGCATTTGAAGTTCAAATATATTGACAAAAATTCGTCAAAATCATGAATATTTTTTTCTATTTGGTAGTTAAAAATTTATAAATATTTTACTATCAAAAGCTAAGAATTGAAAATTTAGTACTATGCTGTTCATAAGTTAAGCTTAGAATAATTATAAAAAAATTTGAGGATTATTCAATTTAAAAAATTTCACGAGTGTTTAAAGTTTTAATTTTAATTTGAAATCAAAAATACTCGTGTAAAATAACGTTTTACTTATAAATAATTTTCGATTTTTGTTATTTTTAAAAAATTACTTGACGTAAGATTTTGAAGCTTTTACTTAAATGTTTGAATTTGTTTCAAAATAGAATATATGACAATATTTAAATATAATATATCCCAGACTGACAAATCATCTGCGTTCAGAATCGTTTTTCGTATACATTTATACCTATCATTGCATTCAAATTTAACGTACCCTAGTCCGAAGTCCACCCCACCCCCTAATGTACAGCAGAGCGATACTCACTTACCCGTTTTTTTATATTAAATGTATTATACAGTGAAGTATAACAAAAGTAAAAAGTAAATAATTTACTTGGTAATTAGCTATTAATCAATAAGGAAAAGACCAATAAAACTAAAATTTGACGGGGTACACCATCACAATGTCCAGGATAATAGATTCAGATAACATACAACTATTACAACTAACACTAATGAATGAAAGGTGTGGAATGGTGAAACATTGAAGTGAAACAGGCTAGGGAAAGGTGGAAGGTAAGTGTCGGTTGAGTCATAAGACTAACAAAGAAGCAGTGGCACAAACTCACTTTTTTTGTGAAGCGAAATCTAAAAATTTTCCCAACCACCCAATAAATGATAAACCGATTTAAGTAAAGTAATTGCTACACATGACATATGAGTTTGATGTCACTGCAAAAAGGAGAGTGATATTAAAAGAAAAATGTGTATTATAAAAATAATAGTACAATGTATATTATATGTTTTTACAATTAATTTAAGGTAAACAGAAATCAAGCTATTTATAAAATACAAATTAAAATATACCATTTAATGATTCTTCCATGAACTTTGAATAAAGTAACATAAATTTGGCAACAAATGCCTCTAAATGAAACATGGTTTTATTACCTTTTAATAAACTATGTTCATAAAATGACGCAATTTCAACAATATCGTGTTTCAATGAAATATCACAGTTTTTCACCAATTCTTTAAGTAAAAACTGAAAATTGTATGATCATGAACAAAAATGTGTCAGTATTAATAATAGTTTAATCTGATTTTACTTACTTTAAAAATCACATTTGTCGGAATGCCATGAACTATCAATTCATAAAGCATAGATCGAACTTCAAGCAATTTTCCAGGAGTTTGTTGGCTTAATATTTGTTTAGCGGTATCACCAATATAAAGTTGCCAATCTGGTACAACAACACTTTGTTTTACATCAAAAGGATACCTATTAATTAAAAATAAATTTAATAAATTATAAATGTAACTAAATATTTTTAATAAGATTAAATAATATACATGTAAATACTAACTGTTTTACTTTACTAGCTTCTAACATTAATATTGCTCGCCTTAAGTTTCGTTCACAATTTTGAGAGATAATTAATGCCAATTCATCTGGTAATGTTAATCCTTCTTTTTTGCAAATTGTCTATAATATTATAAAATATTAAATAATTATAGTGATCTTCAATGGCTATCTTGTCATATGTGCTCTATTACCCAATTCATATCTTAATTATCGACACATTTAATACATTTCTGAGAAATATGACACAAGTATTTTAATATTTATTTTTTCTAATTATTTTTATACTTATAATTATTAATAATAATGAAATAAATGACGAGAAGACGACAAACAATGATAATATATAATAATTTTTAATAATATATTATTTATTTATAAGAATTTTTATTCGTCATTAAAATCACTTTTACATCATCCATTTATAACGAGAATATATTTTTTTAAATATAGATATAGTTGTTAAGTGGTAAAACATATTAAAGAGCATATTGCAGTCACAATGTTGCCAGTAGACCGTATATGACAAAATAGCCTTTTTAACACATGTAAGAAACAAAGAAATAAAATGTAAATGTTAATTTTACTATAGATAAAAAATAATAGTACAATCAAATACCATAATGGAAAGCACAAATAAGATTTATTAGAAACCATATTACTATATTTACATATACTTTTATGCTCCTATAGGAACATACTGAAAAATAATATTCAGTTATCTACGCCTCTGATTAATTATTATTGTGACAATAATTATCAAGAACACAATATTATATATTCTCAACAATTAATAAAATAGACATGTTGATTACCAACAATGGTTGAACAGTAAAAACCAGATCAGCCCATTGAATTTTTAAAATCAGACCAAGGCAAGTGCCGTCAAATTACGTTTTTATTCTTCTTTATCATAAAAAACCGCCACTGTTTTTAACAATTGAATATAAGCTTTTAATTTATTAAAGAACTTAAGTATATCTTTTAATTATTGAATATTGATGTTTACTTTTAAAATTTTACAAATATCTTCATGAGTAGGAGCTGGAACACGCACAGCTAAACATCTACTACGTATGGCTGGAATCACTTGACCAATGGAATTGGCACACAAAATAATACGACAAGTAGCCATATATTTTTCCATTGTACGTCGCAAGGCTTGCTGAGCTTCTTTAGTAAGCCTATCAACTTCAGTTAATAAAATAACTGTAACATAAATATAAAAAGTTAAAAAACTGAAAAATATTAAAAATGTTTAGAGGTGTGTTTTACCTTTAAAATGCCGTTGCTTAGTTGAATCTAATTGATGAGTTTGTGCAACAGTTTTTATGAGTTCCATAACTACAATGCGGTCATACATACCTGCATCACTAGCATTTACTTCTATATGATAATTGCTAGCCACAGTCATGATCTCAAATTTTTTATTTGAAGGAGTCTATAGACAATAATTAAGTAATTAATCAATTAATAGATGACATATGTTTATATTAGTTTTATACCATAAAGTTCATATGTTCAGTGCGTAACCTTTCAACACCAGGGCCATACAGTTGTCGTAACAGTGCTAAAATACGAGTCTTTTTTCCAGCACCATTAGGTCCATAAAACAATAAATGTGGAAAATCACCTTGATTTACCTATAAAATAATTTAAAAAAACCATTACATGACTAAACAAGTACAATACAAATTGATTGATCTACTATTTAATCAGTGTACTAACGAGGTTTGTTAAATGTTGAGCTTGATCCAGGTGATAATCAACTTTTTGTAATGAATTTGGTCGGTATTTATCTGCCCACAGACTCATTTTATTTAAATAAATAGGACGAACAATTATAGTTTAAATAAATTATGACTTAAAACAAAAAAAAAGTTGATACTTAGCAATAAGCTATTGGCCTTACAGTAGACTACAACACTACAGTCTACAATCACAAAATACAAAAATATATTGGAAACGACGATGTCAATAAGAGACAATTAATGAAAACTGAAATAATGTGTAATATAAAATAACTAAATAATAAGTATGTAAGTAACAAGTACCCGATGTGTACTTCAAACTTCAGTAGTTCAGTCTTAAATATAGACCATAATGCTGTACGTCAACTAAGGGTTAGTTAAAGATTACTAATTATTGTTTATTAGCAATTGCCAATTGTTGCTGTAATTATTTGGCGGGAACAATACATAATTTGATAAATTATAGATAAATCAAAGAGATATTTTAAGTTTTCAAAAGTGAACAACTTGCTTGTTGTATTTGTCAAATATTTATAGGTTATGATATTATAAATTATAATAGTAGAAAATTCTTTTACTTGTATAATATATGCCATGGCTCTGATTTGAAGTTTGTTTTTACTTTTTAGTTTTACTCGGCGTTTAGTGTTGTGCGAAGTTAATTCGTAAGTATATTGTTTATACTTTATTTTATTTATTAATGTTTTCTTGTAGACCTTTATAATATAAATTACTTGTTAGATTTTTTTCGTTGACTTGAGTATTTTGTTGTACTTATAGGTTAAACACTTGGTTATGTATTATGATGATTTAAATTATAAATAATAATGCTATTTTCATTAAGCATTTTAATTTACTTAATTTTAATAAATAATTAAATAAAAACTTGAACTTGCCTTTCCTGGTTGTAAGGGTTGCATATCCTAGCACTTTATTAATATCAATGATATAAACATTCGGAGCTACTGAATTGGCTCCCTCAACATTTTTATTTTATAAATCCATTGGTTATCAAAAATAAATGTTAAATTTAACTTGACATTAAATTACAAATATTACATTTTATATTAATTTTTATTGTTACGAATAATCAAATAAATTTTGCAGCCTCGTTTAGTACATTTGAATTGTTTAAATGCATTTTAAAGCTTATAATAGCTAAATTTAAAATCAGTGGCGTCATTTGAGGGGGGGCAACTTGGGCATTTGCCCTAGTCTAACATTTACATCAACCTTAAGTCGGCACATTTAAAAATTGTAAGAAGTATTATTTTTAATTACTAAAATCATTGTTATAAATCATAATATTGATCATTGATATTTTATTTATTGTTGTATTTTTTAAAGAAATACATTATAATATATTATTAATCATTAATCAAAATGTTTAGAATTTACATTATGTGACTGTAAATACTGCTATAATTACTTGTAAATCAATATTATGAGGTACCTATTATACCTATTTATTATTTATTTACACATTACTCAATAATTCTATTTGACTTTCTAAGTCTAATAAATATTTGACAAAATGGTTTATATTTAATACTTCAAAATTATGTGTGTGATATTCATTTACCAGAAAATGTATCCCCCCTCGCCTACTATGGCACTATCTTATGTAAATCTAGGTGGAAAAAATATTGAGTCGGCAAATCAGTATGTAGTTGCCCTAGTCAAACAAAAACTGAAATGACGCTACTGTTTAAAATGATTTACTATTAAAATTAATTCTCTCTTTCCACTACCTATTTTTTTAGCTGAATTAATTTCATATTTAACTATGCAGGTACAAATTGAAATCAATTATGAGTACTGAGTTTTATGATATCAGTGAAATCTCTTATATTTAGGTAGTTAATTTGTTTAAATATGACAATTGTTGTGACCTTTTAATGCATTATCGGATTAACAAAAATATATTCTCAATTAGTTATTTAGCATTGTTGCTGAAAATATTAAAAGTCTCATACTATTTCAACTTTTGTAGCTTGAAAACCACTTGTTGAAAATTATTCTAAGAGCCAATTCAATGGTCGACATTATAATTGTGCTTTATATATTTATAAAATATTCAGTAATTATATTTGAAATACCTATAAAAACTATTTAAACTTTACTACCTGCCTTAAAAGTTTGATAGTATTAAGTGTTACGGGCTTAATTCAAAATTTGTATATTTATTGAACTTTTATTATTTTTGTAGGTCAAGATGCAAATTTTTGTTAAAACCCTTACGGGTAAAACAATTACCCTTGAGGTTGAATCATCAGATTCTATTGAAAATGTAAAATCCAAAATTCAAGATAAAGAAGGTAACATTTAGTACTAATCTATAAATCTTAAAAATTGTAATTATATATTAACTTTTTGATTACTTCTGTAAATGTAATATAGCACCAAAATGTATTGAAATTTTGCTGTTATCAATATGTTTTATTATTATTTACAGCAATGATTTTCAATCTTTTTAGCATCATAACCCAAATTTTTCCCTGACAATCTATTGTAATCCACATTGTTTCACTCTTACAGGTCCAAAAAAGTCTTAAAAAAATCAAAATTTGGATTTTGCTTAAACTATAAAATGTATAGGTTTATAATGAAAAAGATTTTTACAAAATATATATTTTTAAAATGAGTCATATGCGAAGTGTGTGTTAATGTTAATAAAAAAATTGTATGACCCACAGTTTGCGAAACGCTGGTTTACAGCATATATAATAGAAATGTCCACAATAAATGGTATTTTAAATGTAGTAAATTTATTACAGTACTATTAAATAAATGTAATGATAATTTTTATAATTATGTATATACGTTAAATATTATATACGTATTCATTTAAAAAATTAAGATTCTTTTCTTTTTGAATACTGATTCCTATATGCTAATTAAATGCCTTGTCCCACAAGTGTCTAAGCAAAATTAGTACTTCGCAGTTTTCAATATTTTATTTAGTTCATTGGATGGCCATATTCAATGTTTTTGTGACTTATGAAGTGGATATACAATGTATCATGTCTTAACAATGTATGTGTGTGATGTATAAACTTGCAAAATTTTACTACCAGAAAATATTGTGATATACATATATGTATGTATTAATAAAGCGATGCGATATATCTCAACCCTGTGTTTGGATTAAAGACTGTATTTTACTATACTTTTTATGATATGCCGTTTATGCTTTCCCCATGAAAATATGTATATTTATGGTGGATTAGGTTCTTTACTTACGATTTATACAATTGTTTGATTTACTGGAAAAATTGCTAATATACCACTGAAATGTATTTATACTAAATAAATGTTATGTATCAAGACTATTATTACCTTGTTTTTTAAAACATTATTGACTTCATATTTTAGGGATTCCCCCAGATCAACAGCGTCTTATTTTTGCTGGTAAGCAATTGGAAGATGGTCGCACACTATCTGATTACAACATACAGAAAGAGTCAACTCTACATTTAGTACTCCGTTTGAGAGGCGGTGCTAAGAAACGTAAGAAGAAGAATTATTCCACACCAAAAAAAATCAAACACAAAAAGAAGAAGATTAAGTTAGGAATTCTTAAATTTTATAAGGTATGAACTATCAGTTATTGTGTTTTAACCCGTCATTGGTGGCGTCCTCTAAAATCATGCAAAAGGTGTCATCGGCCTTTTTTATCAAACTAATACAAAATAATAAATTTTGATTTAAAATAGACCGCATATTTTAATTAAATATTTGTTAAGCCAGCAAAATATGTTTACAATATTATGGAATACAATTCTATATAAATTAAATATTTTCACATTTCATTGTTATATATTTTAAAAACCTCAATTAGCTAGTAGCATCGGTTATTTTTACCGATGAAGTATTTATAAATTGTTATTCCGTGTACACGATATAAAATTAAAATAAAACACAAATAAACTACTCTATACAGATAGGAGAAACGTCAACAAGAAAATAATATTCAAAATATAAAAAAATTAACAGTCGAAAAGACCAAAGCCACTGATGACTGGTTGTATTTATATTTTATAATATTATAATGGTTAAACCTATATTTATAGGTTGACGAGAATGGAAAAGTGCATAGGTTGAGGAAAGAATGTACCGCTGAAAACTGTGGACCTGGAGTATTCATGGCTGAGATGTCCAACAGATTCTACTGTGGAAAGTGCAGTTCTACCATAGCTAAATAAATTGTATTTTCATTTTAAGTACAACAGAGTTTATTTACAAAAAAGTCTTGCATTTTTCATTGATAGTATTTTAACAAAAATCATTTGTTTTGTTCGCGTTTGCCTTATCATCATATTATATTATGATTATTAAAAACTAGGTTTTCCGATTCACATAATAGGTACAGTCTTATTGCATACATTTACTAAATAACATTTTTTTTTTTTAAATTAAGCAAATAATAACTACAATATTTGAGTAACAACTAGCATACATGATAAAAGTAAATTAAATCTTAACATACATATGTATAGATAGTATTTAAAATTATATACAAAAATATTTGGTTTCTGCTGTTTCTTCATTTAAACTTTAATTACAACAAAATATTTAAGGCTATAAACATACATAGTAACATTTTGTTTGACTAGATTACTAGTGTGCAATTTTTAAAAATTCCTAAATACTTATCATTTATATTATATTGAATAGTTCTTAAAAATTTTATGAAGTTATTATTTTAAATATTTTAAGTACTTTTTTAAACACACATTGATATTAATTTTACTATTCTCATATCTGAAATTCTTGCTGAATCATCATAATGTACTGTTATGAACACTTAAATGTTAATAAAAGTTGATTGTATCACTTGATTGTCTAGTAAAATAATTAAGTCATAATCAGATAATATCTTGTTAAAAACATTGTTATCCACGTGTAAAATGTTCAGCAGGTTCAATAGTCATTAATGATTTAATATTATTTATTAAATCTGAGAAATTTGGACGATCACCTGCTACATAAGCCCAACAAGGCCGCATAAGTTTGTTATATATTTCTATGGTGCACGGTGGACATGATGGGCATTGTAACCGATGACCTTCTTCCAAAACTCTTATTAGTTTTTCAACATCTAGTCTTTCTTCTAATTTGGAGACTACATTAGGTTCTTTACCCAAGGAAAAAATTTCAAAAAGTAATACACCATATGCCCAAATATCAGTTTTTGGAGAAAATTTCCCATACAAAATAGCCTCTGGAGCATGCCTAGAAATATAACATCTAAGATTTAACATCAATATTTTATTACGACCATTACAAAACTTACCATTTCAAAGGCAAATCTCGCATCGTTTGTAAGTAATAGTATTTTTCATCGGGTAAAAACTGAGCTAGGCCAAAATCAGAAATTTTAACAGTTGTTGGGCTTGATACCAAAATATTCCTTGTAGCTAAATCTCGATGTATTATATTTAGACTTCCTAAATATTCCATTCCCTAAAACAAATTATACTTCTAATAAATTTATTACTTATATAATTTAAATATTTGTATGAATGTACATTTTACAAAGCTTGGTATTGTTAAAGTTAAGCATTTTAAATGTGTAATAATATAGTATAGCATAGATTTAAATATTAGTATTTAATATAAAATTACTTGAGCAATGTCCAAAGAGTACTTCAATAATCTATTAGTTTCCTCCACTAGTTCATCTTCGTGTAATCTCAAGTAACTACTTAATGAACCAAGTTCAATATATTCCATTACGAGCATTAAATTTGGTTCTTCTAATACACCTTCAATTTCAACAATATTTGGATGGCTAAGTCCCTAAAATAAAAATTAAGCAACAAAAATACAACATATTTCTTAAATGGTTAAGTATGACTTACCTCTATAATTCCAATTTCTCTTTGAAAATCTTCAGTTTGAAATGATCTTTTCATATGTTTCACAGCTACTTTTTTGGTTGTATTATCACTGTATTCTAACAATCCTTCTAATACAACTCCATAAAATCCCTAATGAAAATTATTAAATATTAGGATTTTTGGTACTTTATTGAAATGGAAAAGAAAACATTCATATGAACACTTCCATTTTATGTGAATTACATATAAATTCATTTAATTAAAAAAAAAAATTTGGAAATGAAATAAGTTCTATTTTTATGAACTATGAATGTTATTGGTTTATCCATTGACAAGTCAGCTTTCATATATAAAATGCTAATTTTATAATTGATATTTATATAGGAGTAGATAATTTATCTATAATAAATATTTATGATATTTTATAATTCATAGTATGAATTAAGATATATTAATTTTATAATATAATATATAAGTTAGGTTAATCCAAAAAGAACTTTCCTAGGTAATAATATTTATTATTTTAATACTAAGTTTTGATTAAAAAAATATTTACTTGTCCTATAACTTGCTGTAAAGTTAATGTAGCATTATTGAATTGATAAGTTTTCTTTTGGCAGTTCATAGCACTTTGCAAATTGTTCTTTATCTCTTCTTTTGATGTAAGCTACACAAAATAAATATTTTTTGTTTAAAATTCTTAGTTTCATATATAATGTTTATTATTTAACCCATAATTGTTATGATAAGCACAAATGCACAATTTTAAAAAATGTTAACTTTTTAGTAATATTATACAATTATCTTCAATTGACATGTTTCCAAGTATAATTTTGTAAATATCAAAACTTTGTGAACATTTCTTCATACGAGCTATAATGAATGATATTATAACATATAATAATAATAATAATAATACAATAATTGTATGTAAAGTAAATAAAAAAGGAAATTCAAAATAATATTTGTGTTTTACTGATAACACTTTTTTAAAGTGAGGTTTTTAATTTTTAGTATTTAACGAAAAAATTATATTAATAATCTGTGTATATTGAGTATACATATAATAATAATAATGAAAAATCAATAAAGCGAGTGCAACACTGATTCAATAACAACAATGGGTTAAAAAAATTCTAAATTAATCATCCAAATCAGTAGCATCATTTGGAGGATGGTATCCTCCCCCCTGTCATTAATGGGCTGAGTATGTACTAATTTTGGTTTGTTTTGTTTTATTTTTAGTAAATACCTTTATACTCATATTTGGCGCAAATAGAACATAAATTGAGATAAAATTCCCCTCAAAATAAGTCATCATATAGTAGCTAATAGCATTGAGTATGCAATATATATTCAATGCTAATAGGTAATATTGGGTATCCCTCTACATATAATATATTATGTATTATTTCGTCGTTATCTCTCAAAGAATTTTGTTATTTATGCCTAGAGTATAAATAAACGTGATTGATGGTAACTACTAGTTACTACCCTAGTATGTATACAGTTATGTAAGAAGCATAAGTGGACATTTGATAGAATTTTTAGGGGGGCTATAATAATCCAATGTAAAGTGACCTGCAGGGGCTTTGCCCTTACCACTCTTTTCTTACACAAGTATAACATTATATCTTCGAATTTTGGGGATATAAGCCCTCTTAAGCCCCCACCGATGTCTACCTATGGTGAGAAAGCTGTTTATATTGAGATAAAAATGTAATTGTTAGCGAGTGGTTTTTTTTTTTTATCATTATTATGGGCCGATCAAAACTTTTGCCCCTCCTCTCAAAAACTGAAATAACACTACTGTTTCAAATACAGAGAATAAATGTAATTTTTGTTTATTTTATTTATTGACAATATTTATTTACCTGTTCCATGAATTGATTGAAGCTTGTGTTAGTAGTCGCAAGCATAGGATTTTCATTTTGATAACTTCTACCGTCATCCTGAAAATGAATAAAACAATCATTTTTAATGTTATACATTTAATGAGATCAATAACTCTATAATATAATTACGAACAGGGTTAGAATTAAAATCAATAAAATCTGATTTTGTTTCACTACCCGAAAAAGAGCTTGATACAGTATCCAAAAATGTTTCAACTAGGAAAAAATAAAACATACATATTAAATATAGTTGCTACAACAATACCATATGGCATATTGTATAATGTACCTACTAGTTATTAATATTATACAGTGTTCAATAAGTTTGAAAAGTCATTGGACTAATTGGAACTAATAAATGATAATATGATATTATTAATGAGACTATTAAATATTTTACATAATAAATGTACAGATCTGTTATTGATATCTGTAAGTATTAAAATATGCACATCATAATTAAGAGTATTCAAACTTATTGAACTATTGGTATAAAATCATATACATGTACTTTTTAAAAATTAATTGTAAATTGTAAATTGACTCATAAAAGATTATGTACATAAAACTACTTACTTGTGTAATCCGAAGTACAATAAATTGTTGCATCAGAACAAGTGACATCATCACAGTATATTTCTTCTTTTTTTAATGGTGTATATTCATGTTGAGGGCTAGCATAAACTTTAATCATAATTAAAAATTAATAATTATTTTATAGAAACAGCCAAGTATATTCAAATAAAACACAATTATGGCATGGCAAGGCACGTTGGCTGCTACCAGTCGTGAAATACGATTGGGAGTAAGTAACGGCCACAGCTACTAGCATCCGGATGAATGACCATTCGGGTACATAGTAGTTAAAAACCTTACCACACATATACACGTGTTTGCTACCATACCATGACAACCGTAACAACCCACCACTATAGTCTATTCAAAATGAGATTATGACTCAGCGGCCAAGTTGTACGCATGGGCGGCTAATCAAAACTGGTCGCCGCTGAGTCATCATCTCATCATCTCATTTTGAATAGATTATATACATTCCTACCACAATTCATAACCCCTACAACAGCTGAACAGCTGATGGCCTTAGTCACTGGGCTTAAGTTCATTAAAAAAAAAAAAAAAAACACAATTACTTTGTAGCCAAATTTGTCTTAAATCTCTTAAGGTTGCTTGTGGTTTTTTTCTTATAAAAGGGTCACTGTCCCAACAATCAGTCATTATGTGGTATATGTCATCTGTACAACATTCTGGTTTTGGCATCCTTATATTTTTTTCGAATTTCTGATAAATATATATATATACATACATTTTTGTTAATTAACATTTTGTTTATTGGCAGTAACCATAATAAATAGGTACTTACTTTTTTAAAGAACTCAACATTTTGAACATCAGGTAATATAAAACCATAGTTAAATAGCTCCCATAATGTTGAACTAAAAGCCCAAATATCAGCTTGAGGAGATTTTCGAGCAAGTTCTATTGTGTTATAAAATTCTGTTGGAATCCAATACAAACTAAAAAAACATATGTAAATAATAGTACTAAATGTCTTTATATTTTATACTGATACATTTTATGTTTTGACCGAATATGATTATTAACCATTTTTATAATAGATTTTAACAATATTTATAAAAAAAATATAATAACAATTTGGAATACTTACTCATAGTTAGTATAACATTTATGAATGCCTGGATCTGTAAGTTTAACGATAAAGGAATTTTTGGTATGTTCAGCCACTACAAATTTATGACATCGAATTTTCCCATGAACTAAACATGCAGTTTCCTAAAATTAGTAATAGGAATACAACAAAACTTTAAAAAACAAATATTGATAAAATTTTTAAAAAAAAGTGTAATATTGAGATAATTATGCTTTATATGGAATATGTATATGTTTAATTAAAGTATCACACATAGAGACATAGAGTTAACATTTAAAATAAATTGTTCTAAATGTTATTAATTACTGATGTCGACCAAGCAATTGCCACCTCTGATGATATTAAAAAAACAACCAAGGACTTATTTACTCAGAGTCCACCCTATACTCAACATATCACCAGAATTAAGACAACTCATTACTAAAAAACACAGATCCAGATCTAAATAGCAACAAACTCACTACCTGGCAGATAAGATAAATTACAATTTTCTTTCCTATAAACTAGTCACTACCATAGGGGTGCATGCACAGAACATTTTTACTAGGGATGCACAATACTATAAAACAGATTTAATATTTTTTAATTCATAAAATATTATTTAATTCGGTACCTAAACACTAAACTAAGCTGAACTCACCAGGGGTGCAATTGCATACTTTGTCACCCCCTTCCCCCAAACACACTCGCCAATGATCACATAAAACTCACAAAACCAACTTTTACAAAAATTATATATAAAACCTTTCTTTTTCAAACAGATCTCTATGATGTAAAACAAGGTAAATATTGTCGATTAAAGACTCCCCTCCTTCTATACAGAACCCAGACAATTCACTTGCTTATTCAGACAAGGAAAAAGCAGCTGATATTCTCAAAAAATAACTATCAGGAGTATTCAAGCCAAATCTCATTTCCACACAAGCACTACATATGTCGACCGTCATAGAATCTCTTCAGTCAACTTTACCTATAACCCTCCCTGTAAAACCAACCTCCTCAGTACAAGGGTGGATCCAGCATGTTGGACACTTTATAGGAAAAATTATATAATATAGATATAGCCCCCACCAAAAAAAAAAAAAAAACAATACAATAAAAATGTATGTTTTTTAATATTATTTTTTTCCAGCGGGAATGTCACTTCCCCTAGTGCCCCCTCCCAGGATCCACCCTTACCTCAGCAAAGATAGTAAATATTATTGAATAATAGTATTCAAAACTTCCAATTTGGCTTCTATTCTCACCATACCATGTAGGTGTCAGGATGGAATAAACAAAACTCACGTCGTGTTTTGTTATAACGTATATTGAAATACTTTACAATATTATACTTTAACAATTAATCTTGGAATACGTCCGGCGACCGTGAATCTTAGAAGACTGCCCTCATGACTTGACCGGTCGCGGGTCGCGCTCTTGCGAACTGAGATAAGCAGTCACGATCGTTGCGATAACGACCGCGACAGCCACAACTCACCAACTTCAATAGTAGTAGACACTATCTCATATAATTTAAAAATAAATAACCTGAATACCAGAGATCCAAACCATTTTACCCTCAATTTTCAAATAAAAATTATATTTTAAATTCCTCTGCTACTCTCCTCATGGTAGCTGGTAACACCTACCCCTTTGATTTTTTATAACTTGTCTAATATCTTTATTATATACCTTAACACACGTTATAATTTTTTTTATTATATTCATTTAAATGTTATTAGTTATATGTATAATTTTTGTTATATTGTTTTTTCTTGTTTACTAATTTGTTTATATCTTATGTACACATGTTTGAAGTTATAATACGACTTACATCCTTATATTTGAACAAATAAATAAAGCCAATGTCCATCTGTTTAGGCCACCCTTTTGTTCTAACCAATCCTTATCAATCAAAATCATTCTATACAAAACTCTTCTTCAACCAATATGGATGTAAGGCATTGTAATCAGGGGCTTTGCCAAAAACTCAAAAAACTATACAAGCTTTCCAAAACATCTGTCAACATGTAATTACTGGTTCACCCGGGTGGCTGGTTTATATCAAATAAATCTTTAAGTTCTAACCTCAAATTGCCACCCATCAACGAAACTGCTGCTATCTACTACAAACGCTTCTACTCCAAATTACAAGATAATCCCAACCAACTAATTAATGAATTAGCTTTACTAACACTTCCTGGTAATCCAATTTGATGCCTCAAAAGGAACTATTGCCACGACTTGATAACTTAAAACTTAAGTAATTAATAATATTTAGGAGTGTACAAATATGTGATTTCCTCCTCATGTATGTATTACCTATCAACTGTCTGTAAATTATTTATATTACTTATTGTGCAAAATGTATAGAAAAAATGTAACAAAATAAAGGAAAATTACCATATCCCATAATGCCGTAGCTATATATGTTGCAGCTTCAACTAAATTGCTAAATAATATATTATCTTTATTGTTTCTCAGATATGTATCAAGAGGTCCTAATGCAAAATATTCACTGACTAAGGCAGTTGGTGTATCAACACATAAACCAAATAATCTTACAATAGCACTTGAAGACACAGAACTCCATCTTTTTGATAAACTTAACAAATCCTATAAAAATTAATAATTAATACATTTTAATGTTTATTTATTTTAAGAAAACCAGTTACCATTAAATGTAAATTTATGTTAACATCATCCTGAAATAATTTAACAACAACGGTGGACTCATTTCTTTTAGATTTGCACCATGTAGCCACTCGAACTTTCATAAGTGATTGCATCTTTTTTTTTGGTGAACAAATGGCTAATGAATAATAATTAAAATTACTAGGGTAATTACTAGGTTTATATTTTTAATGAGATTTAAGTAAACGCTTACTTTTCAATAGATGTATAGAGTCACTATTAATTAAATGAGGACCAGTGACTTTATCATCTTCATCATCATTACCTATATTATGTTTAATACTAGTATTTTGACATAATAATAATTCATTCATAGCTAAAAAGTAAAACATAGTAATAATTATAATATAAATATATTAAAAATTATTAAAAAATATCAAGTTCTACAAATATTTAAGTATATATCTACATAGTATATATATTATATACTTTATTTTGTAATCAATATAACTTACCAATATCTGATGGAAAAATGCATTCAATAAAGTTCAAAGACATTTTATTGTTAGTTATAAGTCTCCAAATAGAAGGATATTCTATTTTATCATCACCAGCAAGCTTATAAAATCCACCCTTACTTTCTATTACATATGTCATTGGCTTCATGCTAAAAAAAAAATTGTAATTAATTAATATGTAAGATGTTATCTGATGTTATAATGTTACCTCTGATTGATACAGACATCAATAACATAATTATCATAATTCTTCATGCTTTGTCTAAGTATAAAACTTCCATGTTTCTTTGACATTTTTTTTTTCAGGATAGAAGTAGATTTCATTATGCTATAAAATAAAATATAATTTAAAAAAACTTGAAATAATATTTTCTGTAGTTAGAATAATAATTTTAAAAAATAACTGAAATAAGTAAATTATTTAAGAAACTTCAAACTTGTTTTAGATATTATTATAATCCACTTTAATATTGTTCAATTCATAATAATTGTAATTTATAATAATGTAGGTATTGTAATGTTTATAATATTTATTGTGTATAATCTTGAATATAATCTATTTATTTAAATTAGTTTTATAACTTTTTGAATTAGCAGATGTAGATATTTATAAATAACAGTAAGTATTTAATTTTTGAAATATAAAACAAGTCAAAAATGATATTATGAACAATGTCTTTAAGGTAGAAAAAATTAGTTATATAGTTGTATTATTTAGTTAGGAAGTTTTTCCTGAATAATAATATACATAAAAATAGGTACCTGATTGGTCCATGACAACGAATTGACTTAAGTTTGCTCAAAGATGGAGTATTAGTAGATGAGCACAAATCAAAATTCCAATTAACCATTAAACGATAATAACCATTCAGTAATGTTATAAATGAAAACATCGTACTTGTACTCGAGAATTTCAAATGAATAGGTATGCCGGTCTTTCTTGATATTTCAACAGTGCCATCATCAGTAGTTGATAGAAAACATAAGTCTTCAATAGCTGCCAAATGTACCCACTGAAACAGGTGTTGGTTAAAACATTTATCTACATACCAATAACTTAACATACTTCTTTTCTGTTTTCAGTACACATTCTTATACCAGGCATTTCAGAATGAAATGGATTTACTCTAAATGCAACATTAACAGAACTGCCGTTTTCACTGTATAAAGCTTTATATTCTTCTTCTAAATAATCTGGTGCAATAGAATTAAATTGTTCTAAATAACTTTCTTTAATAACAGGTACATAAAGAGTACCAATTGTATTGTTATTTATAAGTATTTTTAAAGTTTCTTGGACAGGTTTTTTCAAAAAAAACATGTGTTGCTTAACTACTTCTTGGGGCATAAAGTGTTTATAATTTTGTTCGACAGTTTCTCTAGATTTGTCTTCTTCTAACATGGACCTATACATGTCGGCAACACCCATGCCAATGAGCTCTCGTTTGCATGTGTCATAGCACAATCCAGTTACTTTACTTTTCAACAGATCAGATTTAACTTGATAAAAATAGAAATTATAAGCATAACAATCAATAGACTTGAGTCGTTTGACATCGGGCATTTTATACCTCAACTTGTACTCATAAACGTGATGTTCATTTTTAGCATATAATATAAACAAAGAGGGGCTCAACCACAGGTTGTCGTCAGTAACGCTCAAGACTCTCAGTCCAAATAAATGTCTGGCCACCGGGCCAATGTTTAATAACTTCGAGGTCTCTATAATTACATCTTCCACAGTCGTGTTGATGGTGACAGGTATCTCGTGAGGAGTCGCTTGGACAGCTACGTGTACTTTGATCGAAATGGACGAATCCATCATTTCGCAGTGACGGTCGGACACCGGTATTATTTCCCCGCGGCAAAAAACTACGAAAATTCAAAAATTAACTAAATTTTTCATTGAAACACACCCGATCCGCAGTTTGTAAAAGATTCGATTATTGGTTATAGAAACGAATATAAGGATGCAGATGTTCCTTTTTTAGTGGGGCATAATAAGCGTAACGACGTATTTCCAAGAAAATCACGACAAATAATCAGAAACCGTAAACACTCATTATAAATAATAATAGTCTTGTAATCGCCAATCGGCATTCGGCACATATCATTATTATTTATTACTTTTTATTATTATTTTTTATTATTTATTAGTTTATTATTTACTCACTCAACTCGGTAACCCAGCACGGGATACGGTCGAGCCGCGGTATCTTAATAATAATAATAATAATATGTCAATACGTTGATAAGTAGTGTCCAATATTCTCTGGAAGATTAGATCGGCGGTGTTGCGTATGACGTAGCCTGTTGTAGTGTTGTATTAAGGTGAAATAAGGTAGTTTTAGTCGTTTCAGCTATAGACATGAATCATAAAATATATGATAGATAATCCCTATTATGTATTAACACAGAACACTATGCTAAGAAATATTAATAATTGACGGCCAGCCGCCAGATTAATACGAAAGCATAGAATGGATACAATATTTTGATTTGGTATTTTCTGTGGTTTTAGAATGATAATGATGCCCGTCATCTGATAGATCAGTTTCATTGACATAATATAATAGTAGATGACACCGGGCAAAGATAAATAGTCCAGGCCCCAGGGGGCAGCAATAAAATATTTCGAGATAAATATTAAATATTATGTTCGTAATTACGAACCATAAATGTTACGAACTAATTGTCAATAAATAATTGATGCGTGTCTATTTGTCGGCATTTTGGCAACAATTTTACTTTAAAATTAACCTAGTTTAGAAGTTAGAACTTAGAAGTAGAAGTCTGGAGTTCTCAACTAGTATTTATATAAACGAATTAACTAAGTCTATGACTGTTTGAATTGTTTGATACGTTTATCATTATCAATAGAAAACTGACAAATAAACATCCTTTTTTATGTATGT
This sequence comes from Schizaphis graminum, assembly GCA_020882235.1. Lineage (NCBI taxonomy): Eukaryota > Metazoa > Arthropoda > Insecta > Hemiptera > Aphididae > Schizaphis > Schizaphis graminum. The sequence continues at coordinate 57,335,866 of CM037032.1, forward strand.
TGTGGTTTTGGATCATTTAATTTATGATCTAAGATTCAATAGATGCTGTGATACCATAGATCCCATAGTTAATATAGTTAATTATAGTAAAAGGTCTATGTCTATGTGTGATACGCATATATTCTGTGAACCACATAATATAGGTAATAATATATAATATATTATTTAAACTGTATCGAGATAGATAACAATATTGTTATCTATCTCGATGCCAAACTGTGGATTCGACTATCAACAAGTGTAAACAGTAAAGACACTAAACGACTAATTAGTTTTGTTTACACATGGCGGCTCAGACTAGTGGTAGTGACTACAGTCTACAGTCGTTAGTTCATTAATGAATATTGAATGACGTATTCACCGTATTGTTTATTTTCGTGGTAACGAACTAACGACTTACGAGACTCGGGATAGACTTAAGTGTTTTGAACTTGGGTGGTGTAAATTGTGATGTTAAAACTTACCAACACCAAATAAATTAATTTATATAAACTGGAACTCATAACGACTTAAATTAATCGAATATATCATTTAAAAAAATATTCTTTAATATTTATATGCATCTGTAATTTTAATTGTATAAAAAGATATATTAATTTAAATATAAAATTATGGAGAGAAAGACTCGTAGGATGAAAATGAAGACTGTGGAAAGTTTAGTTTGTTTAGTAAAATCAGTAGAAAATCAATATACTACTATTGATTTACAAAATGAAACTTCTGTGTATGGATTTGTTAAAGAAGTTGATTGGTACCTATTATATAAGTATTAACATTTATAATTAGAAAATAAAAAAAATTTCATTTTTGTTAATATGCTTTATAGTGATATGAATGTGACTTTATGCGATGTTACTCTTACTGATCCAAATGGTAATAGATATTCCTGTGATAATTTCTTTTTAAAATCAAGATTAATACGTTATATTCATTTATCTCGAACAGTAAGTTGAAACAATAATATTTAAGTAGGTACAATTTTAAACAAAATTTATTTTTGGTGTTCCTCTAGGTTGATATATTTCAAGCTATAAAAGATGTAGTTAGAAAAACATTTCCTGCTAGAGTTAAGAAACCAACAGCTTATTCCTTCAAGAAAAAGAAAACAATGGCTAGACAAGAACAACTTAAAAGGGAAGTACAAAATATGAATAGTAGTAAAGATGATAAATCCTAGTTATAATATACATTGTTAATTTAAGATATATTTTTAATTGTAGACATCAGATAGGATTAAAAACTAGTTTTTAAATATAATAATTATGTCTGTCATAGTTTTATCAAAAGATGCTAAATAAAATATACATCTGACCATAATATATTTTACTTATTATAAAAAAAGTTATTTCAATTATTTTTGTAAATTTTTTTGAGAAGTGCATAAACTTTAAAATACATTTAAAACTAACTTATATTGTAATTCAATAATTCATATAACTGTAATCAGTATCTAAAAATCTCTAAAAGTAGTTAAAATGGAGTATTATTCATCAATTTTTTAATTTAAATTATTAATTTATTTGAATAATGCTATAACTACAATGTAATACATATTATACATAGAATATTATGTTCTTTAGAACTTAATATACTGTTATAGTCAGAAATAATTATAAATAAATTATGTATAAACAAGTGAGTATAGGATTGGTTGAGGACCCAGTTATTAAATAGATAGGTATGTACTATAGAGAACATTTCATAATATTTAAATCAACAGTGGAAACAATACTAAGAACCACCATAAAATGTTACCATATAAATATTGTAAAAAAATTATTATGTATAAAAGGATATTGCATTGAATTATTCATAGGATATAGTACAAATAATTGTTAGTTGGCAATTATCAACCTATGATTATTATAATTAGGACTATAAACCACAATAACTTAATGTGTTTCTAAATTAATATGTTATTATCTATTTCCTGTTTAAATAAAACTCCATACTATATTTTACATAAAATGTATAAATATTAATACATCACTGATTTATTTTTATTATTATGTAGAAATTAAATACAAAAATAGTTATTTACTAAATAAAGTGTTATAATAAATTTATTTCATTAGTATTTTAATCTATTACATGTAATGTCTACATAAGACACAATAAACATTTTAACTACATTTAAGTATTGGTTAAAATTATAAATAAAATTATTTTTTTTCTATGACAATCATACTCAAGCTCATAAAAAAATAAAAAATAAAAATATATTTTATATCTATTGTATAAAAACTTGTTACCTCCAATATGAAAATTATAAGATCTAAATGAAATATTTGTCAAATAATTGAACATAGTATTTATAATTAGTAATTACAAATTACTGGTTGAAAGAAAATACAAAGATTAAGTTTAATTAATTTGTGCATAATCATTTTTTAAGATATTTATAATTTACGGATCCTATTAAAATTATTATCCTATTTATAAATTATTTATTTATATGGTTAATTTAATATATATATTAGGGTTTTATTTTTAATAAAAGTCAGTTTTTTTTATGTAAAGTATATATGTTATTCTAATTTATTATACTATGTAAAATTATTCTTTTAAAGTAATACATTTCCATTATTTTAAACATTATAAAATTCATTGACTTGAGATGATTGAAGTTCAATCTGTGCCATTTTAAACTGTAATGTTTGTAACCATTTAAGAGTATCTAAATTGACTTCTGATTTAGAAAGATCAGATCTAGGCTTCACTGTTGGAGGTTCTCTAGGTTCAAACTCAATACATGTATCTAAACGTAATTTCATATGGCCCGGTAACTGTAATCAATAAAAGATTTATAATTTATTTCTAAATATATATGCTTTGTATTCCTCACAACATATTCAATTTAATATGTCAAGATATAATTAATGTATTAAATGCAATTATACCTTAATATTTTTATCAGTAAATAAAACCTCTTTCCACATAGGTATAAGTTTACATAATGTTACTGTACGACACTCCAATAATGCTTCAAGTAAACTCAAAAAATGTAAGTTTACCATTTCTCCCATCTAATATAAATAAATATACATAATTTTAAATTGTTTAATGTTTATATTAATACGAATAATATTTTTCTTATGATTGATAAAAATTTAACATACCGTTTTAGATTTTGAAGACAAGTTTAGCATACTTTGAGTAACCTTATTCCAAAAATCATGTAATATGTTCATTGTAAATGAATGGTGATCACCAGCTGTTACCATTTGTTGAGCTGTTTGTTCCATATAAATTGTCCACAGCTAATAAATATTTATCATTATTATGTTTCAACTTTATGGATTTTGTTTGGTGATTATAGACATAATATGAGTCTTATTTTATTATTTGTATAATTGTTCATAGTTACTTGACAAAGAACAAAGGCATGGAAAAGAGATGACATATGAATAACTGATGATTTTGATTCTTCTGCAAATCCTGTCATTATTACATTAACGTGATCAGCTATTTGACATGAAACATCTTGAGATAGTGGTAGACAAGGTCTATTCTGCATTGTAGTATATGAGAGTGATCCAATTAGAATCCAAGATAATAAACGTATATGACTGAGACAATCCGAGAAGTCTTTACAATTGTATATAAATAATCTAAAATAAACATTTATTATACACTATAAATAATTATATAAAATAATGTATATTAAATATTATGTTAAATCTTAATATATATTGTATTGGTTATAAATATATCTCTCCCACAAAATAAATAACTAATTAGTTTTAATTATAATTAATATGATAAAAAAAAAAACAAAAATATTTACCCAATAGTTTGTATCTCATTAGGTCCATAATATAACCAAGGAAATATCTTATGTAGTGATCTTGCATCTCGGGTGTTACTTTTTAATAATTCTAATGACAGGTACTGAGACATACCAGCTTTCACAGTACTCCCAAACGTATCCTCATTAATTCCTTCTTCAGGTGTTGTACATCGACTCTAGACATGTTTATAAATTAACATTTGTATTATAATATATATCATTTTTTTAAATAAATTTTATTTTTAGAATAAACCTTTAATTTTGTTAAAGTATTAAAATCTGTTAAGAAATCTAAAATATCTTGTAAATTATTCCGCAAAAGTTCTGAAGCCCCTGTTGGTACACTAGTTACAATTGCTGGAAATGTTGGCACTATGTTATCAATTGCTGAGCATTCTGGTAATATTCCACCGATATCCTGAATAATTGTAATAATAATGTACATTAACTTTATTCATAATGTATTAAATATGTTTTTTATTAATATTACTTGAAGTATAAATGAAACATAAACCAAAAGGTTGTTATTAAGATTTTGTGTTTTAAATTTTAATGCTTGTATTAACTCAACTGTGACAACTCTTGTTAGTATTGTTTTTTCTCTTTCCTATGCATTAAAAATGAAAGTACATTGTTTAGTAAGATTCATTTTCATTATAGTTAAAATATTTATACAATGTAGTATTCAACAGTTCTTACTCTTGCAAATGTTTTGTAGCTTGAAGAACAAAGGTCAACTAATAAATAATAATTAATATAGTGTTGTTGAAGGGCATAAGTTAATATTTTTGAAAATGGATCCAAAATACTCTAAAAATACAAAATGTAATTAATTTATATTAAAAAGATATTTGTTACTATGACAAGGCAAAAAGTGCTTAATTTTTTAACATAATGGTATACCTTAGTCGAAATAATTCCTGGTATTTTCAATACTATAATCATCAACTTGAATATAAAATTAATATTTTCAAAACTACTTATTGTTAATTGAATTTTTCTAAACAATGTGTCAAATTGATTCAGAATGGTTGTCCATATCAATGTTGATGTGGTGGCTATAGTGTCTGTGGTTAATATATCAATATAATATGTGATATTGGATAACATTATACAACAATCATCTGTTGACAATGATTTTTTAGAATTTAAAACCTGAAAATTATAGTTTTAATTAATATACTAAATTATTAGAAAGAAGTAATAAAACTAAAAGTATTACACCCTAAATGGGTTATTTAAATTACTTAAGATGACAAAACATGGATTTCATAATCTTTTATACATAGAAAATTCTGAAATTTAAAAACCCGTATGAAAGATTTTTCAATGAAAAGAAAACAACTTTATTTTAATGGGTTTTTGACATTGTCTTATTCCAAAATAAATAGTGTAATTCACCATGCTACCCATCCATTCTGTAAATATTAAAAATCTATTGAGTTAATGCATAGGAAATACTGTTCTTTATAAAATATATGATATGTGTGCCCTAAATTGAACCAGTTAGTTGTAATCATGGAAATACGGAGTATCTTTGTTCCTATATTATGTGGGAGATAGACAGAAAAAACAAATGCTGGTGTAGCAGCAATTAAGTAATTACTAAGAAACGGATTTTGTAATAATAAAAATATTAATATGTGTAATGTATCAATTTTTCTTAAAATGTATAATAAAAAATCCAAAATTTGTAAATATTAAAAAAATGTATTAATATTGAAAATTACAAAATATATATATATTAAATAAGAGTATTAGAAATTATGTAGGTATATATAATTATGAATATTAATCTGGAACAAAGCAATGAGAAACAACATATTTACATATTGTTGTAGGTTGGCAAATAAAAAATTACGATGGTTTGGTCGTAGAATACTTTTGTATTGGTTAAAGGACTGTTCCACATAAACAGATGTGATAGGAGCATAATTCTTATTCACTATATTAGAAGGAGTGTATTCAATTTTCTGAGGTCCTTGTTGAATTTTTCCTCTGTCAAAAATTATATATCTTGTTGTTTTAGATGAAGTAAATGATCTTAAACGTTGTCAAAAATGAATGAACAAATCAAAAATTACTAAAATATGTACATATTTGCCAAATATGTAAAAATATGTTAAATAAATTTTGGTTTATTTCAATTAGAATGATCTAAATTGTACACATTTTTCATCAGATTTAAAATATCTCATTCCAATAAAAATATATATTTACAATAAAATCCGTTCCCTAGTAATTTCTAACTTGAGTACAACATTATGTTGTGTCTCAGGGACGGCGCTAGGGTAGGGCAAGTGGGACATTTGTCCTGGGCCTCGCGCTTTAGAGAATATTATCAAGGCCTCGCGTTTGCTCCCAATAAAGACACTCAAAAGTAAATACAAAAAACGTGAACTAAGAATATCTATAAATTATATTTTGCTATTGGTATTAAAATTAAGTATTATCATGTTACGTGTAATGTTTTTTTTACAAACGCAAAGTGAAAATTATTTTATTTATAGTATGATCATATTTTTTTTTATTATTATAAGTTGTCGCCAATTATTAGTGGTTTCTCCGTTACCGATAAGAAAAAGACTCGTCGATCAATTGGTCGACACCGCAGCACGTATTGTTTATATAAAATATAATTCTTGCTTGTATCAATTTTTTATTATCTTATCTTATTTCTTTTTTGACTTGGTGAACAAACCATTACAAACTTGCAAATCACTTGTACTGAAGAACGTCTGGCAACGGCTGTCAGGCGGTACTGTAGAAATAATAGTTTTTATTTTATTTGAATTTTGTAAGGCTTTAGTGGTAAGTAGACACAATTTAGAATACACGGAGAGGTTCAGCTGTGCGTGGATGGGGATTTAATTTTTATTTAAATTATTGTAATAATTAAATTAAATAATTTTACAAATAATAAAAAATGTAATACAAATATCTTTAATCATGTTAGATTTCTTGCTAAACTAGGTACCTAACATTTTCTGTTGACCGTAACTTTTGATGGCTAATAGTTTTACTATAAAATGTTTTTATTTGTTATATTATTTAATTTAATTATGTAACAACTAACAATTATTATTATTATATATTATTATTAAATCAACAAAAGTTTGTTTAACATTTTACATTTTCGTATCCATTTTTTTCACAATCGTTCCTATAATAACGATTATAATAATTTTTTTAATTTAGAGCCTCGTAATAGAGTATTGTCCTGGGCCTCGCAAACTATGGCGCCGTCCCTGTGTCAACATGTTTTATAAAACTTTAAAATGAGTATGTATTTATCCTCTAAGAAAATTACTAAATATATCTAGAATGAAAAAATTTGAAGGCTGATTAAATAATTTTTCAAAGTAATTTTTTTTTTATATACCGATTCTGTCTACACCTATTTTGATTTATTAATACAGTGATGGGCAAAGTACGGCCCGCGGGTCAACTCCGGCCCGCGAAAGTATTTAATCCGGCCCGCCGAGGGTCCATCGACATGGATAGTATATGGCCTGTATAGTATAAAAGTGTCATGTTTTTATAATATTATATGATTCAAAGCTTTAATCCAAAATGCATTTTTTCTATAATTATGGCCCTCCTCTAGAATTTCTTAAACTTTGTGGCCCCCTATTAAAAAAGTTTGCCCACCACTGTATTAATAAGTTCTTCAAATTTTGATTTTTAGAATTTTTAATTATTTAGATTTTTATACTAATTACAAAGTATTCTGTGGTGAGTCAAACTTTTTTTTCAAATTATGACTTACTTGTTTTACTGTAAAATTCCAAGCCGATAATTTTTTCAAATAAAAATTGATCTATTTAATTCAAAATTCAAATAATAGTTTTCGAATTATTAAAACGTATGTATGTATTTGGTGAATTTTTTATCAAACAACTTATTATTTCAAAATCTAAAATGAAATCTCGGAAATTAAAAAAAAAAACAATGAATAAATGAGGGTAAATAGCTTATTGATGAATCAATTTATGTACAAAACTAAATTGCTAAATATTTTCTAATAGTAAGAATTATTTTTTGTAAATATTATATTTATGTTAAAAGGTAATATTTTTTCCCACTTCTCAACTCAACAATGTTTGTCTATCTCAGTATGAATATTATAATGTGTAATCAGAAATAATATTTTTAATATTTATTAAAATTATTATTTTTTTTTTTCAAAAATTTCCTTTTTTAAATTTGTCAAAACTGTAATCAGATAAATTAAATTGTAGTTCCCCTATCATTTTATTAATATAGATAATATGTTACTTACTTCTAGAACCATTTGTAATGGTTCGATAGGATTCATTTCATTAAAGTCCATTAAAGCTTGTATAATACTCTTAAAGAAATTATTATCATTGCTTTCTATAATTATAAAATGATTTATATTATTGATATGAAACAATATAACTCATTGTATTAAATTATTATGAATATTACCATTATGTTTCATTTGAAATATTTGAGTAAATACTCCATTTGGTGCAAGTTGATAAAGAATACATCTTAAGAATTTTTTTGCAATACTCGTGGAACCGCATGGCAAAAACTTTTGACTTTCTTTTTGCCATAGAAAAGTAGGTTTAGAGTGACATCTATTATTCAAAATTGCATACGTAAAAATTAAAAATACCAAACACGACAATATTTAAGTGAGTACTTGGCTAATATAGTTAGTATTTCAGGTAAAAGACATGCAGCAACTGAAGGAGCTCGGTGTACAAAAGTTCCTAACAACACAATGCAAAGACCAATTTCATCATCACTATACTCTTCTTTGCGCGTTCCGCAATCACTACACCTATAAATAAACATTATAATTTTGTTTATTATGTAATTTATAGTTTTTCTGTACTTATGTATTTTTTACATATTAATATTATTAAATACAATGTATACCTTTCTTGTATACAATCTATTCCAATGCGACTTGTGCTATTGCTAACATTTTTATATGAAGAGAAAGCTTCATATATTGAAGACTCTGAATTTTGAGCATGGATATTTCTAAATAGATTTGTTGAAAATAAAATTATTACATAACAATTATGGCATAGTAAATTATTGAATATCATTAATTGTAATTTAGAAATTAAAAATGTTAATAATTAATTAGAAAAAAAAAATAAGATTTTATAAAGTTACTTTTGTAATGTAACTTTTATGTATACAGTGAACACATTTTGGTTGATAAAAATTGTAACAATATGTAAACCACAATCCTCAGGTTTATACATATCATCAATATCAACAGTAAAATGTATTTTATAAAACATTATTATCATTAGAAACATGAAACAATGTCATTAATCAATTACTTTATGGATTACTTTGCAAATTACTAAATAAAAACAGGTATTTAATAAAAGTTTATTCTAAAAGTCAAGACGGGGATATTTCAAGATTTTTGTAGGATAGTAAACGTTATAAATTCTTATGAAATACCTTCTATTTTTTCAGTATGAAGTAAAATTCAAAAGTAGTTAACTAAATTTAAATTTCTAAATATTTCAATCTGATTTAAGACGAGTGATGGATATATCTTAAGTTAAATTTGTATAAACTAAGTCAATTTGAGAATTATTAAGATATTATAAATTTAAAATATATCAATCATTGAATCAGTTTTATTTTAAGCAAATAAAACCTGAGTATTTTAAGATAATCAAAAGATAAATGATTCAAATACTCACTAAAAAATTACTTCTACTTAGGAAACATGGATTTGTTCAAAGATTACACATACTAGTATAATTTAAATCTTAATCTTATTTAATTTTTAGTTAACAAATTAGTCAAAATTTAAACTCTTTAACACTTTCAACACCAATGACACGTATATGTGTCAAACAGAGTTTATTCCATTGGGCCAGTGACACGTTTACGCGTCAGTAATATGTATGTTTGTATCCGCCATAATTTTAGCGATTTTATTTTAATAAACTCTGAAATGTACACCGGCTGTAGACGATAAATTCTAAATTTAAATCTATAATTAGTTTGAGTTTTCATTATTGTTAGATTCGCGTTTTGAATGAACAACGCTGCATAGCGGTATAACCTACAAAATCATGGGTGCATTGAAAGTGTTAATAAATATTAATTAAATCTTATTCAGTTAACTTGTATTATATGAATATTTATTATATTACTTATAGTTAAAACTCTTTTGAGAGTCATTTCCATGAGCCATGGAGCGTCGTGCAGAAGAAATATTTGATGATTTGTCTTCTGGACTATCTAGTGCACTTTGTTTTGTTAATTTCCGTGGACTATGGGGATTTTTCTATATAAAACAAAAAGTATCATTTATATTCAAGTTATTTAAATGAAATCTTTGAAGTATATTACAATTATCGATATGTATATGTATATAATTTTTTTTACTGAATCAAATTTAAAAAAGCAATTTATCATGTATAACAAAATCTATTTAGATTCAATAGAAAATGATTATATCTAATTCAGTTTATTTTATGCGTGTTTAATTTCACAATAAATAATATTAATACAATTACTTGTTCTTTTTCAGAACTATCTTCTCTATTTAAAGATGATGATTGTGATGCTGAGTCTATGTCTCCTAATCCAAAAGTCTTGTTAATTTTTTGCACCAGATTAATAGTTGTTCCAATTGGTAAAAGACGTTCTTGTACTGGAATTTCCAATGGTTTCTTTTCTATATTAACTTCCAATTTAAATCCCAAATTAGTTTGAATTTCAGTAGTCGATTCTAAGAATTTAAATTTTTATTATTATTGTAAATTTCAGTTAACATAAGTATTAATATATTATATAAGCATATTATAATTATTATAGTTTATAATCATAAAATTATGTTATTACCCTTAGAAAAAGATGAGTTTTTATGAACTTTCATTTTTGATAGAGGAGACTCAGGACAGTTATATAATTTTGGAGTTGGTTTTTGTAGTAATATTTTATCTTTTATATTTGAAACAATTGGTGGGTGAGATGTAACAGAAGAAGATGACGTAGACGTTTGACTAATGTCTTTTGGGTTATAAAATGTTGTTTGTTTTTTTTGTACATCAATTACTTCTTCAGATTTTCTGTAAGAATAATCATTAGCTGTTATATTATGTTAGTAATAAGATAATTTAGATAAATCAGAATATTATACATCGTAAAACAAAAATTGGTTTAAAGAATTAAAACCTAATAAATATAAAAAGATAAAAGAATATTATAGTTAATAAAATAAAAATACTACAATTACAATACAATAAAACTGATATTATAATTATTAATTACAGTTTAATGTTGTACAATATATTATGTTTTTTTAGTTAAATAAATAGCAAATAACTAAAAACAAATGTTATACTCAATAATAAACCACATTGTTTCAATGAGTAAAAAAGCGGGTAAGTGAGTATCGCTCTGCTGTACATTAGGGGGTGGGATGGACCTCGGACTAGGGTAGGTTAAATTTGAATGCAATGATAGGTATCATTGTATACGAAAAACGATTCTGAACGGAGATGATTTGTCAGTCTAGGATATATTATAAAAAAATCGAAAATTATTTATTCGTAAAAAGTTATTTTACACGTGTATTTTTGATTTCGAATTAAAATTAAAACTTTAAACACTCATAAATTTTTTTAAATTGAATAGTTATCAAACTTTTTTATAAATTTTCTAAGCTTAACTTATGGACAGCATAGTATTAAATTTTCAATTCTTAGCTTTTGATAGAAAAATATATATAAATTTTTAACTACCAAATAGTGAAAAATATTCATGATTTTGACGAATTTTTGTCAATATTTGAACTTCAAATGCTAATAAAAAAAAATTGTGCCTATGTATTTTTATAATTTTTGAATCAGAGTTAGAACAAGTTATGTGGACCCTTCAATTAAATTTTCAAGTAATTTGTCCCAGTTAAATTTTTTTTATCAACATTTATAAAAAAAAATAAAAAAAAATTGAAAATTTCAATTGTCTATAAATAGCTCAAAAAAAGTAAAAATATTTTGAAAATCAAATCACGTAAAGAAAATGGCAATTTAAATAACTGGTAAAATTTTCAAGTATTTATGACTTATACTATTTGAATAACAATAAATATCAAATATCGTTTGAGGCTAAACCGTTATTTAACGCGGTTTTGTAAAAATTTAAATTTCAAACACTCATAAAAAATTTTTGTCTGAATCTGGTAGAGTTTTTTTTACAGATAATTGAAGTAAAATGTATGGAGAACCTTGTATTAAATTTTCAAAACTTAGTTATAAAATAACAAAATTTTACGATTTTTCAACCACAAAATTACTTGCAAATTTTCGCAATTTTGACATATTTCGTTTAAATTCGAACTTTAAGGACTTATAAAAAAAAAATTGTGGCTAACGATTTCGGATTTTTTTTTATCACTTTAAGAAAAACTTATAAGAAACCTTGTATTAAATTTTCAAGATTTTCTGACAGGCCAAAAAAATTTTATTGTTATTTTAAAAAAAAATACTAAAAAAAATTAAAAATTTAAATTGTCTATAAATAGCTCAAAAAAATTCTTTGAAAATATAACTGTGTATGGAGAACGCTAATATAAACATTTGGTGAAAATTTCAAGTATTTATATCTATTATTTTTTGAGTTATAGCAAAATAAAAAATTCGATTTTGTCGAAAACTGGTTTTGCGTAAAAAATCCCGTTTTTCCGTCATTTTTTTTAGGGTTTTTCCCGACTCATTTAAAAAATATTGAAAATTTTTAACTTTTGACCCCCCAAAGTACCAACTAGATTCAATTTCCTTTTCAAAGAGGGGCTGAAGTCCAAAATCGAAGCATTTTTACTGCTCCAAATGTTGTCGTCAGACACAAAAAAAAAAAAAAAACACACATCATTGTAAAATCAATACATTCATCACTCCGTTCAGAATCTAAAATGCATTGACTACTAAAGTTGTTTAAATTACATTTATATTTATACTCATAAACTGATAATTACTTTAATGTTGTGTTTATTTCAGGTGATGAAGTAGAAGTTGTTCCTGAGATAGGTTGAGATAAAAAATTTTGTTGATTAGCCACACTAATTATTGCCGAAGTTGCTAACATTTTCATTCCTTCTTTTACACCCCATTTATCTGCTTTCTACTTAAATCATTTTAATTAATTTTTTTATGATTATTGATTAATATGAATATATTTTCTTACATCAACATTATTTTCATTAGACCAAAATGATCGAAGTGGTCCTTTTTTATTAAAAGTCTCGTCTGCTGACTCGTCAAATGATCCCTGAAATTCATATAAGAATAATAAATACTAATTATAATAAACTAACTTTATCATATTATTCATAGTTGACAATATAAGAAAATATATTGAATAGGTAGATCTGTGTTTTGTGTGTTCATTTATAATTATAAGAAAAAAAATGTATAATTAAATAGGTACACAAAACTGCAAGTTGACCAATTTTTTAAAAGCTATTAATTAAAAGTAACTTTTTAATTTTTAAACCTGTAAATACATACATGTGAACTGTAATGACCAGTTGTACTATCTGATTTATATTTTTCTGGAGCAATGGCTAAATCTGATTCTGTTTCATCTGGTTCAGTTGAGCCACTAATTTAATTATTTAAATTAATTTTAGTTACATATGTTGGATTAAACTGTAAAAAAATCATACGTAGATCCTTGTTTATGAGGAGTTCTTTTATGAAATGAAATGTCTTCTTCCCAGTGAGTTTCCATACTTGTTGGATATTTTCTTGAGGTAGATGGCTGGGATTCATACAATTTTTGCGATTCCATGTATAAAGATTCACCATTTTTTTCAACTATAAGGTATTTAATAAAAATATTGTACTGTGTATTGCATTTAATTTTAATTTAAACAACAAACCTTTGGTTTTCGAAGTATCTGGCATAACAACTGTTGGAGGTATTCTATTACATACATGTTGTTGTGCATTCAGTGTATTCAAAACAATTTCCATTAATGACACTACAAGAAGACTGACTGGTTCCTTATCAAAATTGTACTAAAATAAAATATAGATAAATTAATCTAAACACGGTAAAATGTTTTATTTATAAATAATATACCTTATACAAAAAAACCATCACAGACATGAGCCATGACTTTCTAGCCATTGGTTCTAAAAACCACAAAGAATAAGTAGCATTGATAGAATGTGTTTCAGGTGAAGGGCAATATTGAAGTAATAACAGTGCAGTTGGTGCAATAACGTGGCCCATAGTAAAATTTTGGTCTAACATTTGTGGTAAATTTGACAAAAATGAATTAAAAACTGGTAAAACCCTAAAATATTTTTTTTAATGTGATAAATAAATAATATTTTTTTTAAAATATTGCATATAATATTATATAAGTACCTTAATTTATCTGGTGGTATAATAAAGCCTTTTTCATTGTAATTATAGCCCAATAATAAATATAAATGCTGTAACACAATACCTTGAACTCTTATTCCATGTTTTGATTCTTCTGGATATGCCTATCATGAAGAAATTGTTAGTTTCATGAATGTTAAATTGATTAAAATACTTTAAATTACATGCTCGGGTCTTGACATGTATTGCATGAGCAAAAAAACAATCAGACTGCTTGTCTCTTTATCAGATTCTTCCAAATCAACAACTTTTTGTAAAAGTTCACTAGCATTATCTTCATGAGAATCCATTCCATAAGAATGATCTAAAAAAAAAATTGTTATAGTATTGGTTGTTATAAAAAAATATTGATTATACCCGGAAGGATTGACAGAATTGGTGTAATAAGCTGTGAAGTTTTTCTTTTCAAAATTGGAGCAGAAAACTGCCTGTTATAAACTTTATCACCTAGACATTTTTTTACACAAATTACTACAACATGATTTTAAATTATAATTAAATACCATAATTATATACATCTATATATTTTAATGTATTTTTATGATTTTATAATTTTACCACTATGTATTTGTACATTTCAAATCTTTAGCATATTATTCATATTTAAATAATTTAAAATAAGTACAGTGAAAACACTTTATAACAAAACTCTTTACAATGAAAAACTCTATATAACGTAAACATGACACAATATTGGTTGGATTGCTTTATAACCTATTAGTCAATTCATTCTCTATAACGTATAGTAACTCTCAATAATGAAACAATATTTTATGTTTCATAACATTATTGTTAAGTATTATAAATTTATAAAAATAATCGGCAAAAATGCCGACATTTCCAAGAACGATTACATTCTTTCATTATCTACTTTTAATATCGTAATAATACCATTATTATCGATATTGAATATAATATTCATTTTATTATCAACGTAATTTCTAACAACAATTTTGTTTTTTTTTAAACCCTCTCTATTACGAAAACTCTCTTTAACGAAAGAAATCTCTTGGTGCCTTCAGATTCGTTATAAAGTTTTCACTGTATTTAACTTTTATTTAAATAAAAATAATATGTAATGTATGCCTAACCATTGTATTTTGGGCCATTTTTTGTTAAAGTAGAAGCAGGTGCAGACATAGTTCTCTTATAAGGCCATTTTTGACCAAAACTTGCACTGAGAGTTCGAACGGAATTTGATTCTGAAGAAGACGCCATAGATTCATGAGCTCTTTGAACCTTTTTAATAAATGAATCGCTAGTAATGTCAGAATTTCTTAAATCTGTAATAACAAAATAAAAAAAATAAGTTTTTGTTTATTAAATCATATATTATTTTGTTTTATACATTAGTTTATAAATAATTTAAAAAATTAATTTATGTATTATCTTACCTCGTACATGAGTAATATCACCACTTTTTTTTAACTGTATCTGAGCTTCTATAAATAGAGCATCAAACCGACCTAAGAAGAACTCCCATGAAAGTATTTTCCTGTCATTCAGTGTATTATGTAGCTGATAAAGTGATTGTAATATCATGGGTCTATCCACCATGACGGTATCAAAATGCATTTCCATACAATGAATTAAATTCTATTTAAATAAATAATTATCATTGTATTCAAAATAAATAAGATATTTATGTTGATTAATATTACCTTTAATGCAGAATCATGAATGGTAGGTAATAAAAGAGTTGCTCTCGTAGCTACATAAGTACTACGGTCATCCATACTTGATAAAAGGTAACAAAATGCGTTTGTTATACATGACTGAAGAGTAGGATTATTTCTTAATGGTGTATTATCTACAAATCTAGATATTAGCACCACTTTTTCAACTTAAAAAAATAATAAAAATATTATAAATTAAGTATCATGATTAAATATTAAATTACCTATTTGATTTAATTATATATTTACATAAATAATAAATATATTAAAAGATAATTATTAAATATATTATATTGAAAATATAATTCAGTAATAAGAAAGTGTTATTATGAGTGTATAATTTTAACAATTACATTAAAAATTGATTTTTAAATACATTCACTTTTTTTGTTGGTGGGCAAGTGTGGAGTTATCAAATTATAATAATATTATATCTATATAAAAGTTTTATATTATTTAAAAATTACTTTTAATTAACATTTGAAATGTAATACAATATATTAAGCTTATATGTAATATTTATAAATAATAACTCATATATAGTTACACTTAAATTTAAACATTCATATATTTTGTAAATATTTAAAGACTTAACTAAAATAATAGAATTAGAATTAAGCTATGTAGTTATTTACATTAAGTATTATTTTTAACTATTATTTGACATAATATAAATATAGTCTGTATAATTTATACCTGCATTAAAACGAGTACGCCAATCAGAACTATGAAATTCATCTTTGATAAGTTTCCAAAAAATATCACTGCCACATGGTAATGATAAACAATGAAGCATAACAGGTATAGCTACTTCACAGAGATGAGATTTAATACCTTCTATACAGTCCCAAATGCTAAATATAACATAATTCATATTAAAAATTAATGAAACATTTATTTGCATTATATTAAATTTAGTTATATTCATTATGCATTTAATAAAATGTATATATTATAGTATAAAATTACGAAAATGGACAGCTTTAAAGATGTATTTAAAATAAATTTATTCTTTCTATTAAAAATTAAATTATAATTTATAATGATTTTTTGTATGGTAAATGTATTCTTAGGCCTTTAACCTTATATAATACTATATTAATAATAAAATATAGTATTTTAGTTAAATTAAACTTTAAATATTATACCAATATTTGTACTTACTTCTTAATTATCAAATTTTCTTGACACCATATAACAAATCCTCTATGCTCTTTAACAGCTTTAGTTAAAGTATCACAGTGTAGAACTACAAGATGTAAGGACTGTAATAAATAATACTTGAAACTGGTGTCATTTGTTTTAGGGAACTCCTAAATAAAATATATTACAATTAAATTATTTATTACTTTTAAAGTAAAAATGTAAATTTATAATAAGCATTTACTCTTAATTATTTATTCTTCTACTAAATTGTATTTTCATAAGTTTTTTTATTTTAATTATTGTAATTTTTAAAATATACCAGATATTCTCTAAAATATAAATGATATAAAATAATGTTATAAAACCAGTGGCGTATTTACGGGGGGGGGGGTCCCGGGTCTCGACCGCCCCCAGAAAATTTTTTTTCAAATATTATATAAATAATATCAATAATAAGTATCATAATTAAATTAACTCGTATGTATTTTATTATAATGTTATAAACTTATACTTAATACTAGGACCCCCCCCCACAAAAAAATTGAAAATACGCCACTGTATAAAACTATATGCATAGTCATTAGAGCTTAGGCACATTTGTGATTAACCGAAAGAGAGGATAATATATAATTCAGTAATACCTAATATGCATAACATTTTAATTTTTAATTTTTTAATAAATTTATTATATCCTTCTTGGTTATTTTTGCAATTATACTATATGTTCACTGATTTAGGAAATAATTTTTGTAATTATATAAATATAAATAATATTATTATAAAAATATGTGTTGCTATAATGCTATTTAAAAAAGTACAAGTTTTACATTGTATGTGCATACTAGAAGAGTTAAAACTGAGATATTTTTTTAAAATTTAAATATGTTTTATAGATACTCTATAGTTTGTAAAAAAAGACTAGATTCAATTTTACAGAAAACAGCAAAGAAATTGAATGTTCCTTAAATCAGTGAACATAAGATATATTAATTTGGTTAAAAGTGAAATCAGTTCTTAGCCCACCCAACTTAAATATTAGTTTTGCAATGACTATGCATTGAGATTCACTAAATATATAAATATTGAAGTATATACTTTAAGAATATGATACACTAATTGTAACTGGTCAGGAAGTTCATCAATTTTAATACGAAACCGTCCTTGAGCCGTTTGCCAAAAATCTTGAATATTATGGATAGACTCATCAATTGGTTCATCATATTCGTTCATTAATTTGGCTTGTGCGACTCTTGCTGTTGCAACTCCTTAAAAATATTATGCATTAGTAATGAAAGTTAATAATCTCATTATTTTTTAATTAAATGAGTCAATATGCTTTTAAAAATTTAATTAATTAATTAACACAAACACTTGTCAAAAAGATAATTACCAACATCAGATTCTGTTAATGTAATAGCTCTGGCAATAGCTGGCATTACTGGAGTTAAATCTAATTGCTCTACTACAGTTTCGACTGTTGCAGTCATTAGCTGAAAAATTATTTTTGTTTAATTATTTTATCATAAACTTCTTTATGTAATTATGAAAAACACAATAATTATAATAAAAAAATATTACTTTTGAAAATTATATTTCATTTTGTATAAAAACTAAAGCTTTAAATTATTTATTTGTAAACATTTTACTTGAGGCATATTAACTAAAAGTCCACCAATAGTATCTGGGGTTAGCATAAATGATAAATTAGTTCCTTCACATTTCGATTCTTTTTTATCAACTTCAGTAGGTGTTTTTTTTGTATCATCAGAAAAACATTCTTCTATAATCGGGTCCTTTAAATACAAATTTTTATAAATATAATACAATATCTAGGTAAGGTACTTACAGGGTCGGCCTGGCCAGAGCCGAGGGCTGGTATTTCTGCCTGGGCCCTCAGATATCCAGGCCAACCCTGGGTACTTATAAACAATGCTAAAGGCACGTCCAGGATATTTTCAAGAATATCTAAGATCTAGGATCATTTGTGAATGATTTATATTAATATACAATTATAAGTCATTAATTAAAAAATACTAAATTATACCAATAATAATTATTATAGCAATAGACAATATTATCTTTATTCAGAAATAGATCTTGGAAATTTCCTTGTAATATTGATGGTATTTGACTTACATCAGGAGGATGTGCTAAATTTGGTAAGGAAATATATTCTACTAATGAACTTGCTAGTTGATGCCATAATACAATTAATTCACAAGATATGCATTCCATTTTGTTTTCACAATCTCTGTGTGACTCAGTAAACCATCCAGTAACTAAAGAATTCGTTATTAATTTACATACTTCATGGTTTATTGTACTTGCAAATCCTGTATGCCGTTCAATGCCATGCAATTCCATCTAAATTAATTTTAAATTATTTACAATACATTTGTATATTAATAATAATAAGTTAATATAATTTTATTTTTATTAAAACACACCTGTTTAGATGTTATATCCAACATTAACACACAACAACTGAGTTTCAAATCATCTTCCAACAAATCTGGTCGAGTATAATAATTTTGTTTATCTTCATCATCTGTAACGCTTTCTGTACGTTTGATCATAACAGGATCTGAAGTATATAACTATTATTAAAAACGATCAACTTGTTTTTAATTTATTTTCAATACATGTTTATTAATAAATATTAACCTAAATTACTCTTCACAAAATCAGATGCTTTTATATTTTCATGGTTATAGATTTTTTTAAGGCTGTTTAATCCATCTTTAAAGAAGTTAAATAATAGATGAATTGGTATAATAATCTCTAAGCTAGTTAATATCTGCAAAATATATAAATATAATTTAAATAGTTTAAATAGTTAATACTCTAATAAGCAAAACTATTTTACCTGAATCCAAGTTAAAGCTTGTTCTTGTACTTTGGCACTTGTGCCTTTAAAACGTACCCCTATGAAATTGTATAGTTTTGTAGCATCAAATCCTAAAGGATTCATATCTGAGTCTAATATTTTGCTAAACATTAATTTTATATGATATTAAAATAAACAATATTTTATATTATTTTTAATAGTTTTATTTTTTTTCTATTAAGTAACTTTTATATTACCATAAAAGCATCCGTAATTCTGGTAATTCGTCAGGTGGAACATCCCGAACAATAGCTTCTAACCAATGTGGCATGATTAACTCCCATATTTCAGAAGTGACAATGTCATAAGGAACTAAACATAGCAATTGATTTAAGCCATTTTTAATTAATGCAGTTTGACTTGCTAACATATCCCTAAATATTAAATGTATTATTATAAATAATATATTTTAATAATATTCCAGGTAAGTAAGTAACATACCAATTACCACCAACTTGTGCATATTCTGGTGGACATGGTAATAAACAGTTGACAAACGCTTCAAAATAATGTTGTCTAACACCTTTTAACCACCGTTCACCTATGTATTCTGTTTTCATATACTCTAAGGTACATTCTTGTTGGTCTACAATAAGAGTTAAAACAATAAAGTGTATAATTGTTGTTTGTGTTAATTGTTACAAATTAATTATTTACTGGTGAGTAATTTATAGATTTTTAATTATAAGTAGCATGTATAATCATTTATCATTACATAAGTAGATTTTTAATTATTAGTATTTTTTATATTAATTATTTTTATTTACAACAACTCAACTACGATTTGCAATTATTTATTTTATCTTAGTTGTAATGTCAAGCATATAGGGTAATTGTAATTTGTATTTTAGAACAATACATTCAGTATATAGCATAAAAATATGAATAATATGATAAAAAAATCTTTACATTTAGTCTTATATAAACTGATTAATTAGCAACTGAATTATATGCTACATATAACATTTAAAGTTAATTTAACAATTCAATTTTAAGTAAAATGAGAACTTTATATATTTTTACAATTTATATATATATATAAGACCTATATCGTTAACCCTGAAGTTATAAATCTTAATTCTCAATGTACATTATGGAACTTTGGAAAATTTTTTGATACAAATTGTTTGAATAGTTTTCTAAAATCTGCTGTAAAACCATTAACATACTTTACCAAGAATCAAAAACAAAATTTAGGAAAATAATTATATAATTGAGGTTCAAATTTACCATCATAAGAATAAGCAGTGACATGAAACCAATGAAATAATATAGATAATAATCTTCCCATTATACTAGAACGAGGAGGTTCCTGATCTTCTATTCGGTATAAAGCAACTAATAACCAAACACCAGTTCTGCCCATAAGCTGTCTATCATTTATTGTAACTTCTGGTTGTTCGTCCTCTTTGTCTGTCTTGCTAGATGACATTGTACCTTTTACTTTAGCTCCAAATACAGCTGCTTTATTTTGGCTTTCTTTAGTAGCCTCAGAGATAGGTGCCCGTACTTCTTTTAATAAACTAAAATATGTTACATAATATAATTTAATTTAAAGACATTGTAAATAATCTTTTAAATATTTACCTAACAATTGACTCAACCAAATAAGTTTGCATCTCATTGTCTAATTCTCCAGCTGATTTTAAAGTCCAGTGAACAATATGGTCAACATTTTCTGAATGAATGTGTTTATTACAATCTGAACATAATCTAATGGGTCGATTATTATTCATGGATGCACACTCAGGTGAAAAACATGTCACACTAATCATAGTATTTTGTGATTTACATTCCTTAAAATAATTTAAATATAACTGTAAAATTTAAAACTAAGATAGTTATAAACTTGACTTTATTTACTTGATATTCACATTTCCATGTAGCTAAAAGTAATGGTTGTAAAACAATATGGAATTGATATGATGGCTTTTTATTATGTAAATCTTCTGCACAATCAGTACATAAGTAAAATGGTGGTGGACAGTTTTCAGCATGTTTCATAGATAATTCATGATTTAAACATACGCGTTCAGCAGGACCATAACCCACTTTTGGGCAATTTTTTTTTTGGCATAGTAATGCCAACCAATTTCCTTTAAGTAATGAAATGTTACATTATAGTTAAATTAAAATTCAAGTAATTTTTTTAATTATTTTAGATTATCAATAATTTAATACATTAACACAATATTATATAGAAAGAATAGTTAAACTTACTAGTATATTAATTATAATTAATATTTTTATATATTTTTATAACATATACAAGAGTATCTATATAGGAAGTTAAAGTTTTCCAAAATGTTTTTATAAACACATATTTTGTAAATTAATTAAAAATTGGACTTAGGTACAATGCAGATACTTTAAAGTAGAAAGTAATTAAAATAAGGAAATAGATATAATTTGTATTACCTAAGTTTCAGTTTTAATATAAAATATAAATTAAAATAACATATTAGGCATTAATTTAAAAAAATACAAATTAAAAATACCTAAGTTATATTCTTTATATAAAATACTATGAGTTTAATAAATTAAAAGTGATAAAATTGCAAAAACCTCAAAATTATTTTTAAAGCAGTTAATTTTTTTTTTAATAGATAATTTAATAATGTATTTATTTAAAGTGAGGAAAAAAATATTTAAATAAATTCAATTGATATACTTAATTAATCATTTTCAAATATGAAATAATAATATAAATAATTACCAATTGATTTAGGTTTATTTCTGTCAAATTTATTGGCATTATACAAAGGCCAATAATTGAATAATAACCTTGCAGCGTGATATCTTGCTACTGAAGTTCCATATGCAATTACAACAAGCAAATCTTTTTTTATATTTTTTTTGAATGTCATAAGACGTTCAACTAGTTGTAAATGTAATGCTAATAACAAACCACAACACATAAAAACATTTGGTATTTTAGTTAGTATTTTAATTTACCTGTATCAAATGTATTTTGAAAAACTAGTAATAAAATCCCAGCTACAGATAATGCCGCATTGTTCATGCATTTATTTCTTGCTAAAAAAACACAATTAATACGCTTGTATTATGGTTAAGTTAAAAAATAATATGATATTTGATATTGATAAATATTAATAAATTTACGTATTGTAAATGGTATCACAAAATAACATAATGTGTTGATCAAGTCGTGATGTACTGATGAAGGTAGTACTTGAAAAGCAGTTGCAATCATATATGGTAAGCTTTCCAGAGTATCACCACCAAGAAAAGGAACTAAACAGGCCACACATTGATTGAATGCTTCTCCAAACGCTAATCAAATGTATTATGTGTTATATAAATGTATTCAAGGTTTATTTTAAAACTATAAGTACCTACCAATTTAATTTTCATAAATAGAATGACTTTATAGTAAAGTTAAATGTCTAAAGAAATTAATATACTTAAGAATTAATAATTTTTTTGTGCTCGATATTAACAATTAATTTGTATATGAATTAGATAAAAATTACAGAAAATTTATATTATAAATGTAACCCATCTGTAAATAGGTAGCGATGTCAAAGTATCCCTCCTAAAAATTCATTCCTTGAAAATATCTATAGATACCTACCTTGTAAACCAGTATTAATAGAAGATGCAGAATGAAGTAAAGATTCAAGGGCAGAATACAAGCCAGTGTAATCCAATGTTGGATAGAGAGCTAAACGATTAGCATCCATTTCTGGGTATAAAATCATTTCATGTGGTGATTCTGAAACTTCCTTTAACATTGCTGAAACATAATACATATTTAAATATTTTTAAATAAATAACTTGTAATTCCTAAAATATGATAAAAATTTTACTGTAGAAATAAAAGTAATGGTACCTATTATTGAACTGTAATAACTAATAATATTATTAGGTACCTACCTATATAAAATATAATTTCCTTTGAATAACATTGTAAAAAATAGAAATATTAAAGAAAAATAATATTATAAAAACTAAAATATTAAATAGTTATCAATTTTATTATTTTTGTTACTAAAAAGTTAGCGATTATTTTATTTATTAAGTTCTATAGTTTTCAAGAAAGCTAATAGAAAATAGTTTTGTAAATACAAAATAATATGTAACAATTTTTTATAATTACGATGTCGATTATTCTGTTATATTTACCTATTTTAAAATTCAAAATATAATAATCTTTTGAAAGATTGAAATACACACTATTACACTAACTAAAATTATATTTTAATTACAAATTTATTACAAAAAATGTGATGGCGTGCAGGCACATAATTTAGTGATTGATAGGAGAGATCCCCCTCCCAAAAATCGTGTTGTAGTAACTATAATAATTATTAATAAAATAATATTTTTAAAGCCTCAACTATTCTGAAAAAAGTTAATTGTTCCCCCCTCAATAAAAATAAACCCCTATTTACGTGTCTTATGGCATGTAGTAATAGCTAGGTATGATAGATCACAGTATAGCTGAGCGAATCAATAATCATATTATACACTTTAAAGATGTGTCAAACGATTAATCAATTTTAATTAGGTAGTGGATTATCAAATACTTACTACAAAAAAATGTAAAATCCAAATTCATATGATGGCACTATTTGCACGCACGACAGATATACTTTTAGTCTTTACCAACGAGAGCCGACCAGCCGAGGAACCGAATATCAGCCCCCCTCCTCCCATCATATTAATTTTTCAACTACGATACTCTAAATAATTCCAGGACCTTAATGTATATTAGTATTTACCTATAATAATTTTATTATAAATTCTAACATTTTATTTTTTATTTTTACAAAAGATACCCAAAATAATGGTTACACAGCTTTTAGATTCTGAACAAAGTGATGAATGTATTGATTTTACAATGATGTGTATTTTTTTTTTTTTTTATTTCTATGTCTGTCACAGTGGTGTATTTACAGGGAGGGTCCAAGAGGTCCGGACCCCCCCCCCCCATTGACTCGTGTCTCGTACATGTAAATGTTTGTGACAGACTCTGTCATCACGTTTTGAAGTAGTAATAATGCTTCGATTTTTGACTTCAGCCCCCCTTTGAATAGAAAAATTCATCTAGTTGGTACTTTGAAGGGTCAAAAGTAAAAAATTTCCAGTAGTTTTCAAAAGCGTTGGGAAAAAACCCTGAAAAAATAACGGAAAAACGGGATTTTTTACGCATAACCACTTTTTGACAAAATCGAGTTTTTGATTTTACTGTAACTCAAAAACGAATCATTGTAAATACTTGAATTTTTCACCAAATGTTTATATTATAGTTATCTATTTACGATTAAATTTTCAAAATATTTTGACCATTTTTAAGCTACTAATAGACAATTGAAATTTTCGACTTTTCTAAGTTTTTTTTTCTTAAAATGCCAATAAAAAAATTTGACTGTCCAAAACATTTTTAATATTTAATACAAGGTTTATTATAAGTTTTACTTATCGTAGTAAAAGAAAATAAAAAATCGTTATAGTCACAATTTTTATTTATAAGCATTTAAAGTTCAAATGTTTACGAAATATACCAAAATCGCGAAAATTTATAAAATTTTCCTTCAAGTTACTGTAAAAAAAAATTCCAGCGTCAATATAGAAAACATTTTATGAACGTATGAAATTTAATTTTTTACGAAATCGCGTAAAATAACGATATATTAAAATTTAAATATAGGTAATAATATAATATATTTTATTAATTATCGTTGACTGACAAATTATCTCTATTTAGAATCGTTTTTCGTAGGTATACAATAATACCCGTCATTTCATTCAAATATAACACATCCATTATAGTGATCAGTAACCTACTCTTCATCTCTAGTCTCTACTATACAGCAGAGCGATACCCACTTTCCCACTTATATATTTTTTACTATTATGCACCACTATAAAATGTAAACTATTTTAGTTACCGTAAAATAAATTTAAGATAATTAAATACAGTTTAATATATAAGTCAATATTTCTTAAAAAGTATTTATGAATAATGATACCTATTTTACAATGTTAATTAATCATCTCGACTTTATGAGTTAAAAATAATATAAACATAGATACTGGGTAGATTGTTACACAAAATTATGTAGTAAGGAATCAAATTATTTATACATAAATATTGTTTAAAGATAATAATATGGTGACTGAGTGGTATGACTCGTTTTTTTCTCAATTTAATAAGAATATATTTTTTTTCTCGGCCGAAAGCTCGGGTCCCGGGACCATGGTACCATTACTGACTCATTCTCCCGTTGTGAGGGTTCTGCCGATCATCATGCATTCTATAGAGATATAAAGATCTTACTCACTATATTATTCATACTGATGAGAAAATTACTTAAATAAAATAAAATCATTCTCCTGACACGTGGTATAAGTTGGATTGGATAAAAAATTATCAAATTTATTCAAATGCAATAGTCAATAGATACAGGTATATCAAGTATAGTACTAGGTTTTACCATACTATTAGGTAATGCATTACTAATACTACCTACTTATTCATTAAAACTAAATATATATCATTTAAAATACGTCAAAAATAGAAAATGTAATATAATATACTGTTAGGTATTTTACAAAAAAATGTTAGAGCTACCTATATTATACATATTCAAATATTTCTCTATGCAAAAATTAAAAAATGTTTTTACACCTTATTATTTTTAAGCATTTTATTAGTGTATTAGTGATAATTTATGATAACAAAACGTATATACCTAAATTATTAATAAATGTTTGTGCTTTAAATTTAAAGCAGAGTGCCTAAGTAATACATTTTTATTGAAATTCCATCCAAAAAATTATGAATTATAAAATATTTTAATATATCAAGCTTACTCAAAAGTACTTGAGAAAAATATTTTAAACAATTAGCAATGTCTAGCCCAGTTGGGCAGGGCAGCATGTTATAGCTCAGTCGTAGTTGATAATCTTGAAGGTGTCTGATTTTAGCGATAACTGAAAGAAAAATTAAAGTGCTTTTAACTTTTTTTGTTAATTTGTCAGTATTCAATAATATATGGTAGGTATTTGGTTCGTATACAAAATACAAATACCTAAGTTGCCAACTTACACGATACTGATTTAGTAACCATGATGATTATTACTTTGTGATTTACTATAATATTTACTATATTTATACTACTACAATCTACCTATAGATTAAAATAATCTCATAAAATAACTATTATGTAAAATTCAAAATTTTTCTTTTTTACATTATTGACTTAAGTATGTTATATGTATCGTTAAAAATTGTTTGTATTGTTAAAAATTACTAAGCTAAGGCAGAAATTTCAACGTTAATAAATTACAGTAAGTAATAGGTACAATATGATGTTTTACAGTTTTCACATACACGATACACCGCCCCGGCTCCGGGTTGTTCAAAGTTATTGATCTGATGCTGTACTTACTACTTAGCAGTAATACCACGTAACCAATAAAAAATAACTTTTTTTTGACAAACATACACATTAAAATATAATATAATATGTAATAAATTACTATAGTCTATAATTACCTACTAACTATAGTTTGTATATACAAACAAAGTTGAGACAATATAGTACCTATATTACCTAATTATAACAACTGTTATTATATTCTGTTTCTGTGCTATTGAGCATTGAGCATATCATAAATTAAAAAAGTATTATGATAGACATTTTAAAATTATTGGTAATCTTTTTGTAAATTTTCAAATTAATATAAATTGTTTCATATTTATAGTATCAATAAAACACTCCGAAATGTCCTAGATAATAATCTTAATTATAAATAGTACACTAATTGTATGTACATTATTGATCAATTTACTCTATAGTCTCTAATTTATAATAATTATAGAAAGAAATATATATTATATACTGAACGTAAATTTTGATATGTGACGCGTATGTAAAACAGAGTTAATATTCAACACATACCTATGCCGGTGAAGTAGCGCCTTCAAGAAGAATGAAGATGTCAACGCAATATTTGTTTTCTCACTTAGACTCACCCCACTTGCACAAGGCCGTAACTGGAAAACAATTTAGGGGGGGGGGGTTAAGTTAAAAAAATTGTGTATTGATTAAAACAGAGATTGAAATAGTTATTTTGCTACCACATAATATATAACACAAACAAATTTCGGGGGGAGGGGGTGAACCTCCACCCCCCCCCGGTTACGGCCTTGCACCTGCAATATAGATAAATATACTTTCACTTAACATTTTTATGATTTGAGTAATCTTGATTCTTAGAGTTAAATCACAATAATTATTAACTATAGAGGATAATATTTTTGAGGGAATGATACATCGGTTTTATATTTTATTGTTATTATGTTATTATTTTCAACAATTGTTTGACACAATATTTAAATAAATCGATATGTGACACCCTCAAAAATATTATTTTCTATCGTTTTTGTAATGAGTAATTTTACTCTAGATTAGGTACTCAAAAACAAAACAAAATGATTCTGCATAAACGCATTTTGTTTATGTTGCGCATGGGCCAACAGAAAACAATTCGATGAAACAAACGGTTATTGAACTATATTTTGAACTACTAGAGCACGGTTTACTGTGTGTAAATTTTTGTATACAAAATCAGCTTATGAACGTCCTACGACGGTTCAGTGCACCATGTTATTTGGTTTATTAACTAAACTTATAATAATGAAAAAACGAAAATAACACCAATTATGTTACTCGAGAATAAGTGCACTGACGTCCTCTCAACAATTTATTGGATATTAAAAAAATAACAAAGTAAAACAATAAAATGCAATTTATAATATTAGGCCATTAGGGTTGACAGATTTCTATAACAAAAAAATCAGTGGAGGTTGTAATTCCTATATTTGTTATTACATATTTCAAAACTAAAAACACATTATAAAACTTGAGACACACATTTGTCGTTCAGGGGGCACACTTTGATTTTGAAGGGATGCCGGGACACAAAGTATGTCAGGGGACACAGTACTTTGGACTCTGACTAATGACTTAAATAATAAACTTAATAACTGATTCTTGTAATATTGTATGAAAAATAATTGTATCATCTTATAGTCTTTAGTTCTAAATATTTTCATATAAATGTTATATTTTATTACTTCTATTGTAACTTGTTTTTATTATGTGTACTGAAATAACTTTAAATACCTTAACGTACATTTATCCACCGGGCGTTTAAATAAAAAAAAAAAAAATTAAAAATACTATGCATAGTGCATACTGTATAGTTCAATAGTTGGTATACTTACCTATACTAATATTTCATATTACACTAGCTGAATTTCCTGAAATTTCTCGTGCAAAGTTTTGAATTAAAATACAATTATTTATTTAAGGGGATTGGAAGCGATAATTTTCTGTCTTTGTCTTACACACGTGGAATATACCTATACGCCTGACAAAAATTAAGGTACTTCTAGTTGTTCGATTTAAAATATGTAAAGATGTTTTAATTGCAGGTATACACAGTGGCGTATTTTCAATTTTTTTGTGGGGGGGGTCCTAGTATTAAGTATAAGTTTATAACATTATAATAAAATACATACGAGTTAATTTAATTATGATTCTTATTATTGATATTATTTATATAATATTTGAAAAAAAAATTTCTGGGGGGGTCGAGACCCGGGGACCCCCCCCCCCCGTAAATACGCCACTGGGTATACAAGTTTACTTTACATCGGTCGAAGCACTTTTTCAATTGTTTAATTGTATAAAATAAATATTTTGATAAGAATAAATATTTTAAATTTAATAAATTTGTCAATTTTTATTATTAAATATATATTGAAAATATTAAAAATATATTTCGACTGATGCAAAGTAAACTTGTATACCAATTCAATCATCTTTACATATTTTAAATCGAACAACTAGAAGTACCTTAATTTTTGTCAGGCGCGTATACTATTTTTCCTAATTTAAAGAATTTTACAAAAATTTTTTTCTAAATAAGACAAATAGATACTATAGGTAGGTATTGAAAATTGAAATTGAAAAGATTAAAGTATAATAAATACTTTTGTCAATTGCCTGCATATCTTAATATTATCTTATAAATCGTATATACCATCTTAAATAACCCATGAACAGATCAATATTGACATTTTTATGGTGCTTCATATAATCATATAAAGTAGCATAGTTAATAGGTATTTATAGCTTCTAGGTCCCAAGATTAGATATACCAGTTATATTGCTTATTTTGTATATTCTCTACTACATTCGATGTATCACTTTCAAAGGTACCTACTTCTTTAATTAAAAATACTGGAAAGTCCACCAGAGAAGATTTTTAAGATCTTCTTTACATCAGTTATTTTTCAGACGAGCCATTGGCAATTCAAATAATTACTGAATCCTTTGTACTTTATATGGTATTTTGTTAGAGTGTAAATGTGGTTAATATAGTGGCATATTACAGTGGCGGTTTTGGTTGTATTTTTTGAATCTCGGAAAAAAAGTCCGGTTTGATTTATTGTTAATATAATATGATTTGTATAATGTAATAATAATTTAATATTTATATAATTTAAAACATTAAAATATAATATAATAATTAGTCAATAATAATAATAAAAAAAAAATAACTAAAACTAATATTTATTTCGAATAACTACAAATTTGGACAACGACTGGATTTCTTATGCATTATCGTAACATCAATTTTATATAATATGATATAGGTATATTGGGGAATTCATACTTTATCTTATAATACATATTAATTGTGCTATCTTTATTACCGTAGGTACCATGAACTACTACACAGGACTGGACACTGCGAAGAAAATCACGGTCACCAAGTTGTACGGGGTTCGTACACATGCGATGTAACTGCACTCTGCCTGTTAGTAGTACGAACTACGTTTTATTATAGGATAACACATCGTATTAGGATAACACCACAGAATAGTGATATTAGTGATAATAAATTAATAAATAATAATTATTAATTAATAGTTAATACCGTGGTGCTAAATAGACAATAGTAAGTTTAATAATGATTTAAATTTTAATTAGCTCCAATAGCTGTCCGTTTTTAACGTTTTTATAGGTATATAAAAAAATATATGTACATTTGTTACATTTATTTTATATTTTTACCAACTTTGACAATTTCTTCTTTTTGGAGCTTACTTTGATTTGTCATTTTTGAATATTGTCTCATTTTTATGGTTAAGTAGTAAGTAATAATATATGTCAAAATTTCACTTTTGTGGGACTCACAAGGAAAAGTCAATAGATTTGTTTTGTGTTCTAGGAAATAATCTACTGTTTCTTCAAACACATTGAAACTTTCACAGAACATTTCAAATACTTCTTCCAAGGCAGATATAAAATAATATTATATATGTTTATTTGGATGTATTAATCTTCCTTTCAATTTAATACTTATCAATTTCACACTACATTTACGACCCATTTTTATTTTTACAATATTGCTCAAATTAAATTTTACTTTTTAATTTTTGAAACACAATTATTAACAACGCAGTTAAAGATAATAATGATACTATTTATAGAATATTATCAGAATATAATTACTGCTTAAAGAGTTAACAGTTCAAGATACTCAACACTAATTTAGAAAGGAAACAGTGATGAAATAAACAAACATAAGTTGATGGTGTATGTATATATGTATATATATATATTTTTTTTAAGTTAAACAAGGTTATTATAAAATTATTAAAAAATAATAACAAATTGCACAGTAAATTAGTAATACAATTATATGCCATCCTCATATAAATACTTATGGTTTCAACTATACCTAAATGTAAACAATCTATTTTGAAAAATGTTCAGCTTAAGATAATTTAAAGAAATGTAAAAAAATTGATATCATTGCTAGTACAATACCACAATGCAAAGCTATTTTAATACTACCTTGGATAAAAGTAAACTGCTACTAAAAAAATGAACACCTGAACAAATCTATAAAAATGTATTTAACATTTTAAAGATCATAATATTATTCAGATAATCTATACAATTAAATTTATAAAAAGGCGGTATTTTATATAACAAAATATTTTTTATCTCGCAGATGGCGCTGCGTCGCATGTGTACCGAATATGTACAACTTTGTGGACAACTCCCTGCTCTCCTCCTACCAATAGTGTCCAGTCCTGTGTAGTAGTTCATGGTAGGTACCTTCTAATCATGATTAAAGATATATCTTTAATCATGCTTCTAATACACAATAATATGATTTTTCTATCTATCTTACCTTCTATTTCTGTATAGATTTTATAAACGGACTTTTTTTCCGACTCCCGTATTTTTTTAGTGAGGCGAATCATGTATACCTCCCCCCCTATCATAACAAAAATTAAACAAACAGTACGAATGGAATTTAAAAATATAAAAATAGTTATAATATAATTTTAATTATATATTTATATGTATATATATATAATGACATTTACAACAATTGATTGTTTAAAACCTGCCGCAGTGCCCTTAGCCGTGGCTGCGGGCTGACTTTAATAGTAAATCTATTTTCAGTACGTAGAGGCGATGACAAAACGTGCCTCACTATGATAATTGCGCATGCATAATTCTACTTAATTTACCAGTCGCGTGCATTCACGTACATACACATGTGTGTGTAATTTGTGCATAGATAAACGTTGCCTCTCTGACGTCATTGGAAATACGCTGAAATACTGGCGTCCGTTTACGACGTTTATGTACTATAATAATATTATATTAATAATATTAATTAATATTATATTATAATATTATAACTTAAAATTATTTCGTGCATTTCTTATCGGTTTATCGATATTTTTGATAATATACACGGAATGATAGGTACAATAAAATAATAAATAATAATTCAAATTAAAGTGAAACGAAGTAGCATTTTTTTTCTCAAATAAAATCATAAATACGTTAAAAATTATAGCGAAATATGTGCTATTAGTGAACCAAGAATTTCACATTTTGAGTATTATTTACCACATAATTTTAGGTGAGGTGCCGCCTCACTTGCCTCACCCCCAAAACCGCCACTGGGCATATACACATAGGCGTAAACTGGGGGGGGCGAGAGGGGGCAACTGCCCCCTCTCTAAAAATGTAACGGGGCAATGCCCCCTTGGTATTTTGTAAATTATGGAATTAGAAAAGTATTGTCTAAAAGACATTTTAGAAGGAATAATTTTATCAAAAAAACTAAAAAGTATAATATTTTAAATGATTAAGAAAAATAAAAATAAATATTAATAATTGATAAATCAAAATGTTATTGTTCATTGCCAATACGCGCGGATAGTATGACGCTTATTTAGTCTCTATAAGTATCTATACGGTGCCATGGTGTGGCGTAGGGGTTGGCCGCAGACAGAACAAATGCTGCGGTGTTAAACTAAGTCCAGCGTCGCTAGCTCCCGGATGGGTGACCATCTGGGATTTTTAGCGAAAAAGCCATGGCATACATGTCACATACACATACGTGTTAACCCCCCCCCCCCGTTTCATCCCTACCGTTTTCACCCTTACCGCTAATGGCCATAGTTGCCGCGGATTAAATTAATAAAATAATTAAAAATAGTGCCTAGGTATACACTATACCTATGTAAAATAAAGTTTGCCCCCCTATAAAAATTGCCCAAGTTACGCCCATGCATATACACATAAAAACTTACCGAGACATATTTTTTTGCCCCCAAAGTAAAAGAAATTATATTCTTTGTCACAAAAATGTGTTGAGAGCATCTAAAAAATTATTACCCCGCGAGGCAACAATCTCCGTTTCCCCCGATGGGGTAGCTACGCGCCACTAAGTTAATGATAAAATGCAAAGTTTTTATGGGTTGAGTCGTTTATGATGTACCAGGGATTAGAAGTTATTTGTCTAAGAGGCTAAGACATATATCAATTAGAATGCCTGTATAATTTAAAATATTTTAGGGTTTAGAGAGACCCATAATTCTATACTGTAACTGTAATACCAGATTAATCGTTTAAACGCTATGTAAATCGTACATCTCGTTCTTAAGAAAAGTTTTTAACGGAATAAGAAGGGTTTAAGTGAATTTGTTAATTAAGCATTTGGTGCTTAACTTTCAGGTGATAAATCTAAGTGAGGATTGTTAAGGAACGAAGATAGTATATATCGGGTTTTAGCGTATTCTTTTTTAGGTTGATAGAGATTTGAGTGTTGTCAATGTATAAATTGGAGAACATTCAATAGGGCATAGAATCAGTAAATGTTATTATATGTGTATTGCTTTGAAGTACCTAGGACACCAGTGTATATATTTAGAAACAGTTCTATATCACTACTCAAAAGACGCCTACATATTTTGCTGTTTTAGAGTCAGAGAATATATTAGTAAAAACGTACTTACAATTAATGTTAGTTGATGTAGATAAAATTTATAAAAGTATAAACCAATGTTATTAATGATAGTTAATGTGATATATTTATAAAACAATACAAATGCAAACAAAATACTATATTTATTTAAAAAATATAATTTTCAATACAATCAATCAAAATATTTCTAAAATCACAGAAACAATTGCCATTACATTTTTCTCCCATTGCGGCTACTAATATTACGATATAATTTATAAATAAAATAAATATTTCTATTACTAAAAATAAATTCAAATAAACCTATATTACAAAAGTTGATTTTTGATAAAATATTACAAATTTATCTTACACATTAATTAAAGCTAATAACAAAAAAATAACATAAATTAAAAGTACAAAACCATGGAGTGTAAAATGTTATAACTTTCATATGATCACAATTACCTTTTTTAATATTATAAAATTATTTGTTTCTAGTTATTTACTTGTTACTACTAATTAAACTAATAATTTTAGCTAATAGGATATTATGGACTATAGTTTAATGTTTGTGCTAAGCGAGGTTTTGGTTCCCAAAATATCAAATTAATACTTACGATAATATTATTTAATTAATTCAATCACTAATATAATAGGCAATATAAAACTTAAATATACCCAAAAAAAACCATTGTAAAAAGAAAAATATTCTGATTTTATGGTACCAAAAAGAAAAAAAAAATCATGCAACAATTAATATTTTTTAATAAAAATTCATATGGTATGTAATTATCATTTCTTAATAATTTCTGAAAAACTTGATAATACACCACTAATTATAAGAAAGTTATTCTTAAAAACAAAGCATGAAATGTATTAAAAGTACAAATGACTATTAATTTTTGTTTATTGTACATGCCAAATTTGTATATTGTTTAATCACCACTAAGCACAAGGAAAATAAATCAGTTGAATTGCAGATTGACTTAAAACTTATTATTAGTCTTTTATGGTGTAGACAGAGGTAAAAATACAATATGTAACATCCTCTTAACATATTGATTATTGATTAATAATTAAATTCAATAGCAAATATGGTTCAAAATTTAGAGATAAGAAAACTATAACTATATTTTATATTTTATCAGATAAAAATATATCATTTTCCATATAAATTAGAAAACAAAAATGAATAATGATTAAAAGTTAGTTAATAGAAATGTCATAAATAAAATAATATATTTATTAAGGAAAACATAATTACTAATAATAAAAAAACTTTTAAATTTACATGATTTCATAGTAAATATCTATTACCTAAGCACCAATCATTCATAATACATCATAATAGTTGGAGAAACATTTTTTAATAATTTAAAATTCACTGTTATCAACCTTGAATAATAAGCTCCCAATGCTTTTTACCTATAAAACAAAAATTAAAAACATATTTCTTTAACAAAAAAAGGAAAAAAATTAAAATTCTCATATTTTATTCTAGTTGATTCTATATTATTTATATTTATTGTGTATGTTCTATAACTCGAGTATTAATAATTGAGAATATCAAATTCAGAATTTATTATAAAATAGATTTTTAATAAATACAACTTACTTTTATCTCCGTCGAGGTTTTAATCTATTGATTAAATTTTGAAGTTTTAAAGCAGGCCCTAATTTAAGTCCCATATATTTCATCATTGTATCAGAGTTCAATAATAGTAAAGCTTTTCCATCAATTTCCTTAAATAATAATTTTATTTATTCAACATGTTAATATTGGTATAAAGTTTTTGAAAATTTAATTTTAAATAATAAATCTTACATGTTTTCTAAAAAGATCAGCAAATGTATTTAATTGTATGTCTATACAATTTATATGTTGTATAACATCTTCTACAGACCATTCTGCAGGGTCTACAGGTAATCTTAATGGACCTTCAGTTGGCGTTGTTGAAGATGCAGCTTCCATTTCAGGTTCTGTTGTACATAATTTTTTTGTTACTAATGTTACTTCATCTGGAGTTGAACTTTCTGGTGAACCATGTCGTTTTATACTTTTGCTATCGTTTGTTATTACTTCATTCACATCTAAAATTAAAACAAATAAATAGTTTAACAATATAAAACTTTTTATATTATTATAACTATTAAATATTAGTATTTACTCTTTTCTAGTTTACACTCGGAGCAAACATTTAAAGCAGGACTTAACAAATTTTTGCAACATGATAGATCCTCCAACAGAGTTTTGATATAGTCCCAAAATTCATCTGTTTTCTCAATTTTTGGTAACTTAAAAACTCGAGATTTTCCTTCATATGTAGCTGAATATCAAACAAATTGTGTAACATTATGATTTTATTATGAATTATAAAAAATAATTATTATTTCTTGACAAAAATTAAATTTTTTTTTTGTGGGGATAGGGATTATTGAGGTTAGTATAGGTTCGGTTAGTTTTTATAAAAGCAAACTGGATAAGTGTTTCTTGATTGAAGGTTCTATTTGACTCATTGAAAAAAAATGCTAATGTGATGCGGACCTTATTTAATTATAATAAGGTTTAAAAACATGTAAATTAAAAAAAAATTATAATAAATAAGTTGGTTCATGCCTTCTTAAAACATATTATCTTACACCATATAACTTTATTAAAAAAGTTAAAAATACTTTTTTTTTTATATTTTATTTAATTATTATATTAATGAAAAATATAACAAAGTTGACCACATAACTGATCTAAATATAAATGTAGTGTATAATTAATATTATTTGTTGATTTTACCTGTTATTGTACATGTACTATCACCTTGTTTCTTCATCAATGTTGTAACTGATTGTATATCATGTGCAGTGTTTACTAAATGTTGTATAGTATCTTTTAAAACTTTTTGTACTAATCCAGGACCTAATTGCTTGGGAAGTTCAAATAATTTAGAAGAATCCATAAATGGGCCACACTTGCACTCATGGTTTATAAAAACTGGAAATTAAATTGTTTTAAATAATTATAAATAAATCAAATTTATAAATTAATTAAATATGATTAACTAAAAACTTTTAATACCAGAACATGATTCTTGAATACCAGCTTCAAGATCACTTGCACTATCTGGAGTTAAATTTATAGAATCATTAAAATTGTGTTTCATATTTGCTGAAGATTGTGCACTATTTGGTCTACCTCCTGAATAACGAGATCCTGCAATAGTTGATTTGTTTATTTTTTTACTGTAATTCCCAAGTTTAATATTTATTACCTTTGTGACCAGGAGGCTGCAGTGGATGGCCACTTTTTACACACCATCCAACAGGAAATATATCTCTAGAATCATATGAACACCAATAGTCAAATGCACCTCTCCATCCATCAAATGTAACAAATATATTGTTTTTATTAACATCACCTAATGATATTAATATAATATAATTATTTATTTATTAAATATTTAAAAAATAAGTCTACTGATTATAAAGAAGTTAATGAAATTAATTAAATTACCAATAGTTGCTACACAAATTAAATGTGGATTTTTTTTATCAACTGCTTCAATTTTTTGACCAACTTTAAATAAATTATCAGTAGGAGTATCTGGTTCAGATTTAAAAGCAGTTTCTGGAGAATAGAAAGCTCCATTAAGGGTTTTCACTAGGAACATGGGGAATAGTGAACCATTCATACGAAAACCTAAAAATATATTTAAAAATGTATAATTAACTTCTACTAATATTAATTAAATACAAATATATAAAATATTATAAATTTACCAAGTGGAGGTTGTAACATTCCACCTTTTTTTTCAGTATAACCAATGGGTTTTAATTCTGAAGAGTCAACTAATCGCCAAAAATCATTTTTATTATCTCCTCCATCTAGACGAAGACGTATTCTAGGGCCAACAACACCTATGACGGTTGCAATGCACATAGATGTTATGTTCCGAGGATCAACTGCTTCCAATTTCATACTTGGTTTAAATTCATTTTCCGGGGATACTTCATGCTAAATGTAATAATATTTTATTTTAATAAGTTAGATAATAATATATTATTTAAAATCAATTTAAGTTTGATGAAATCATATTTTTTAAACCTAGATAAATTTTTAGTAATTAATTACAACCAAAAGTATTAAGGTATAGACATAAAATGTATATGTTACCGTCAATGAGGTAAATTAGTTAATAACGTAAATGCCTAGCCAATATTATAAATTCCGAACATTAGTAGTCAATATTGTCAATGCCTAGGCATTAACTGACAACATAGGCAAGGTTGTAAAGTTTAAATATTTTGTTAACACATTTAGAACTATGACTAGGATTCTAGGAACTTTAAGAGGATGCCATACCCGCATGTGTTGTCTCTGTCTTACTAACGTACATCATAGCAAATTTTCGTTCAATAGAATACATTTTGTGACGTTAGCTTTAATATTAGAGTAAATTTACCTATTATCAAATTTAAAGGTAAGAATATTATCTAGACAAAGACATATGCTTTTATTGATATTATAATTTTAAAGTGAGTTATGAACATTTTAAAGTTGTTATA
Source organism: Schizaphis graminum (assembly GCA_020882235.1). Taxonomy (NCBI): domain Eukaryota; kingdom Metazoa; phylum Arthropoda; class Insecta; order Hemiptera; family Aphididae; genus Schizaphis; species Schizaphis graminum. Next base: position 57,374,657 of record CM037032.1, read on the forward strand.
TTTTACATAGCTGTAACTCACTTTAAAATAATAATATCATCAAAAGCATATGTCATTGTCTAGATAATATTCTTACCTTTAAATTTGAAAATAGGTAAATTTACTCTAATATTAAAGCTAACCTCACAAAATTTATTCTACTGAACGAAAATTTGTTATGATGTACGTTAGTAAGACAGAGACAACACATGCGGGTATGGCGTCCTCTTAATGTCTAATACTGATAGGCAATGTTGATAATTATGTGTAACGAAATATTTTAATTAGGTCAGAAATGTATAAATATTAAATACAAGATAAATTATACATAATTAATAATTATTTATTTTCACAATTTGTTGTGCCGTGACACTTTGAATTACATAAAACATTATTTTTTTTTACATGCACGTCTATTAGTTTTGCATTTACAATGCAAGAACATTTTATATTTTTGTCAATTATGCCTGAAAAACTGAAAAAGCCCGGAGTTATTTCATTACCTAGGAGATATTTCTAAATGCATCATTGAATGATTATAACAGACATTAACGATATTTACTAGTCAATATCTTGTACTGCCTAATTTGATCGAAAATATCGTTATTGACTAGTCATTAACATTAATTCCTTAATTTATGTCTTTGCCGGTAACATATATAATGTATACAGTATACATATTCAATAAAAATCACTCAAGATTTATTAATTTTATTTAACCTGTTTAAAACAATAAGTAGGAGCTGCTGAACTTGAAGTTTCTTTAAGATAATTATCCCAATCAAATACTGGATTACCATGAGCAGAAAATGGATTTTCCACTTGAACATCTCCAAATACAGCTAAAACATCGAAAAATTATGAAATAATATATTTCAATATTTAACATCAAAATAAAGCTAGTAATTACTACCTAATTGTTATTGAAAAATACTATTTGAATTATTGGAAAACAAGAATAAATTTTTTTTTAGAAAACTTAGTAATAAGTTATTTGAATTAAAATATATTTATATTGCAAAATAATATAATTAAGAAACTAAAAATTGATAAAAATTGTGGAAAAAATTGTCAATTATTTTTATATAGTAAAGACAAGTCAATATTATATTATGATCAGTTGAAGAAATAATAAACTATTTTTATATATATTTATTATTTGTTTAAATATTTTTATAAAAGGATTAGAATATTAAATGAAAAATTAAATTAAACATCTTTTAGTTACAAAATATTAAAGGATATATTTTGTATAAATTTAAAAATGTAATAAGATCAAACTTCAAGATAAAGTTAGAATAGGTTAACCTCATCAGACTAACCCAAAACTATTAGCAATAATTATAACTTATAACTTAAAAGTATTATATATTTTACTAATTTTGAAATTTAAATAAAATTATGCCCTTTTTGTGGGAAGAAAATGGGGGGAAATTAGATTTGCTCAGCATGGGCTGGTTTGATCCATATTTACTGGGCCAAAAAAATTCACCAATACGCCCCTGTAGGTATTATAACACTTAATATATACAAATATAAAAGTTCAGTAAGGATTTTAAAATTAAATTTAAGTACTAACTTTTTTTGGTTTGTTCTTTTCTTTGATGTTTATTTAAACAAGCAGTTGAACAAAAGTTTTTTGGTGTAGAATCTTGATTTTCTTGTTTAACTGGAGAGCCTTTAATTATATTATCACAATTTGCACATCCGTTCTAAAGCAGCGGTAACCGAATTAATTTAGTTAAATAAATACTTAGATTTATATTTAGTAATAAAAAACAAAATAAATGTCATAAATAACTCACATCATTTAACCTGTTGTGTAATTAAGTAATGGTTATTATTTAAATTGTATAACACAAATAAATAGATTAAAATATTTTAAAAACAATATCAATAAAATACTATCAAATATTATAGTTTAATTATTATAGCTTAAATTATCAAAATTGGTTACTATTATTAAATAACAAAACCTAACAAAAAAATGAAAAAATAATCAAATACAAATTTAAGATAGTCAAGTTCCATAAATATAATTTGCCACTAATTGGTTGATATAACAGCATTATTATGGTACCTAACTTAGTTTTATTTTACTGTGAATGGTTTGAGAAATAAATTTCTAACCATTTTTAATCAACTTAAATTATCTAATTAAAAGATATGAGAAGCCTTAAGTACGTGTTTTTATACAAGATAAAATTAAATAAATGTGGTTAAGATTAGTAACAGAAAAAAAAACAGTATTTTAATTATAAACATCCACATTGTAACTGAGTTAACAAATATTCTTTTGAAAGTAAAAAACTTAGGTTGTAAAGTATAATCTGAATCTACATTGTACTCAGAAATATTAAATACTAACAAATGCCATAAATTGAATAAACAAGGAACTTTAAATTGATTTTATATATTGCATGGTGATTTTTTTTTTTAAATATAAAATTTAAATAACAGAATTTTAATGAATTCATTATTAAAAGAAAAATGGGATACCTAAACATACTTTGTATATTTTTTTAATATACTTAATGGTCAGTACCTATGTACATATTTATTATTTATAACTATATAAAAATGTATTTATGAACTTTATTATTCATTTTTATATGTAAAATTTAAACAATAAAAATGTAAATTTAAGTGTTTCTAATAGTCAAATTTTGAAAAAAATAAGTCTAAAGTCTTTTAAAAAAAATGTGATATCTAACTTAATATTTTCATTTTTAAACTTTTATTTAGTGCACGTGCACAACACTCATTTTCATGTTATTTCTAGCCTCACTAATCACTATGGTATAATAATATTTTACTGTTACTCTAAATAGCTAATTAACTAATTTACACATATTATTAAATTATAATAATTACCTTAACATATTCTTTTCGGAATTCTGTAAGACAATTGACAGAACAAAATTCTTTTTTTCCATTTTGTGTAGGTAATACATAATTTAAAGGATGCTTTGAGTCATTGCACATAGTACATGTTGACTTTGCCTTTGGAGGGCGACCTTAAAAAAGTAAAATATTAACTAATTAGAAGATTTGTTTTATATATATAGGTAAAAATGTAAGATTTGATTAAAATTGAGTCTTATAATAATGTAATTTTAAGCAAACTTCTATTATATTCAATTTCAAACTATAGATTCACTTTTAGGTTAAATTAAGTTAAATTGACTTGATATATTTAATTTTTATTAGCTATTACAAATTAGTAAAATATAGTTGAAACATACCTCTCATCTTGTTGGTTTGCATAAGTATAAAATTAGGTCCAAATAAGTTCTTAATTTCCTATTTTAACCTAGAATATAAAAAATTAACAATAATAAATTGTTACCTAAAGGTTTAATACAAATTATAATTAATATAATTGTTATAATTTGGTATCCTTTAACAAAATTAAAATTAATTTATATATACATAATAAGTGTTCTTTACTTTAATATTTTCAATTTTATAATACTACTACTACAATATCATATTCATAGTTTAGTTAAAATAAATTACTGATAACAAAAATTCAGGTACTTACTCAATTTTTTTTTTATTATGTTATAAGATACTAAATGAACATCTAAACTATCTGCCAAACTTATTTATGTATATAGTTATTTATAATAATATAAATGTATATATCCATAGTAGTACAAGTATTATAATTTATAAATAATAATCAACTATTGACAAATTTAATTAATATTAAAAACATGATATTTGATAATAGACATTATGTTTCACGACTAAGAAAATTTAAAATTTAAAAAAAAATCAAGTAAATAAAAGTTATATCCAGATGGCAATAATTCATTCGTTAATTATTTATTAATTATTCACTAAAATAAAGGCAGTAAATAAATTAAACTTACTTTAAATTTACTTGTATAAAAGTTTTGAAGTAGAACAACTAAACAGTAAACTAGGACAATAGTTTTTAAAAGTTGATTAGATAAATAGCATTAATCATTATCGGCTTTTTAAGAGTCTAAAGAAAAAACGTCAACAAAAGAACTTAGTCCGCCATTGGCCGGATATTAAAGATAACAGTAGCTTACAAAATACAAAGTTTACTTAACAGTTAACAGTAGTAACTACAACCATGGTTAATTTATAAATACAAATTTCATGGAACATAGATTAAAACATTGATTAAATATACAAATGATATAATCATAGTATCATGGCAAGGTTTATAGATTATACATATAATAATAATAATAATATAATTATAATAGTATAATTAATATATAATAATATATAATAATAATATAATATAATATAATATATAATTAATTATAATAGTATAATCTATAAACCTTGCTCGCCCCATAGATCTTATACTAGACCACTGCGGTCTAAGACGGACGATTAGTGTTTACGTCATACACGTTCTTATCATACGTACAAATCTTATCAATGGATCCGTTGGATCCAAACAAAGACTATTACAATGTAATAATATCGCTTAAAATTAATATTTTATACGTTGTTTAAGCAGAATTGTTTAATTCTTAAGGTTTGCGTGCACTAATGCACTGTGAATAGTTAGTTTAATGAAAAATCGCGTAAATTGAAAGTTGAAAATACAATTTTGTTCAAATTGTAGAAAAGTATATGCTTTTCATATAGTACGAAATATTTGTTTGGATCCAATTGGGACATTTGATAAGGATTTATCACATTTGTGACGTAACACTAATTGACCGTAGACCGTGTACTAGACGTATCAAGGTGGATATATATATATATGTATCCACCTTGAGACGTATATTAAGGTCTATGGCTCGCCCACTACATTCTATTATCACTTTATCACGATTTACATTTTTCGATTAAATCAGTAGTACCAACAAATATAGTGATTTGAAAAACACTGTTATTTTAAGTTTGGGAATAGGTTGTATTGAATGTACATTGTTTTGAGGTTACTTTTGAGTTGGATTGACATTTGTTAAAATTTCTCTTATTATCCATATTTAGTTTCGTTCTATAAATTTGAAATTAAATTCAAATTTGGATAATATGTAAGTAAATTTAAATTTTATTATACAAATAAGTATAGAATTATTATGTTACCACACTTATTTGTATAATATAATGTATCCTCTTGGTATTATTGTTTTTAATGTAACATTAATGAGTCTTTCACTAGAACCATGTGTCGAGTTGTTTACTTATTTTTAATTTGTGAAAACTGTACATGTTATTTTATGTTTCCTTTTAGACTCATTCACGATGTCGGCCGATCTCAGTTGGATGATAATCAGGAACAGTAATGCGTTTTTGTCTAAGAAAACAAACATTAAGAAACCATTCAGTAAAGTATGTTGATATTCAGTTAAATTTAATAGATTTTATTATTTTTAAAATATGGCTTAACTTGGAATATTATTTTAGGAACCAATGAATTTGACAAACTTGGCCTCAAAACGCTACAATGGTCTCGTACACGATAACAGTATTGGTGTGGAATCTGCTCCTAATAACAAAGGTTTCACTGTCATTACTAAAAAGCGCAAATTGGCAGTGAGTATTCAATGATTATGGAATGTTATATTAATACTATAGTTGGTGATTATGCCTTATATAGTGGATTTCACCTAATGTGGGCATTAGTTTATATGAGAAAAATCGTCTGGTCCCAATAGAAATGTATTTTAACAAGGTTATAAAACCGCGTAATATGGACACTCAATTCTGTTAATGTGGGCAATTTTTTTTTTAGCATAGTGTTAGAATATACACATATGTATTTATAAACATTATTATTTATACCTTAAAACCCCTTTCTGCATATTTGTACCAAAATTGTTACAGATTAGTTTTTTGTAGTTTGTATTGTTGAAAATAAAAGTTACAATGTTACTGCATATACTGCCAGATTCAGCACAAAAAAGGGAACAATTTTGATGTAAGGTACATCAACCTAGCGGTAAAATTGTGAACTGAAAATATTATGGTTATACAAAGTGAAAAACTACCCACTAGATTTTTATGTATAATACTTATTGAAATATATCATTTATTTTGTACCCAAACTAACCTTTCATCAACTTTTAGTGGTAGTTTCACTTAAATATATTTTTCTCCATACTGGTGTTTTTATACAATTCGTACATTTTATTTGGGAAAAAATAAAAATTCATGTAGAAAGGAATTTTGTTGACTTTTTGACTAATTTCAGTTAATTTGCGCAAGCAGGGCTGGTCCTAACATGCCCACATTAAGTGGAATCCACTCTATACATCATAAGTCAATTTGGTATATAATATACTAAAGTAATAATTATCGGTTAATATTTTTTTTCTAATAATTGGGAATTCCAAGTTTATTGTAGGAGCAACTATGTCTCATCATTATGATTATTTAATACCTTAAGAGTTTGATTTTTATACACGTATACAACACAATTTCTATTAAATAATGTTTAGCTATTCATGTTATTTATTTTGATTAAACAAATATTTTAGTATATTATAATACCAACAATTAAGTGATGAATAAAGCTTCACCAACTCTGAAATAAATTGAAGTTAACATATTTTAAATCTGATAAATTGTTGGTATATTTCAATACATTTTTCTTTTTGTATAACAAATTGTACGTCAACAAATCTGTCACATTCCCCTATTAACATAGGCTATGTACTAAGAGTAAGTCTCAAACTTTTATTCCTAAAAAACTAAATGACAAATCAATTTTGATTGCAACTTTGAAAATATATACACAATCTTGTTTATAGCTGAGTCAAAAAATGTTTATTCTACTCCTTGTGGATGAACTAAGCAATATAAGAGTTGCTGGTTACCACCTTACCATGAGAGGAGGTAATATACTTCTTAGATGTGTGAACATGATTTTTTTGTTTTTGCTAGGTGTTTCTTGTATATGATATTATTTTAAGAATTTAGGCAAAACTTTATTCTATCATATCTTTGTTGCTGATTATAAATGTTTATAGTAAAAACGCTAACTAAAATTTAATTGTTTTTGTTAGTTGATATTTTTAGATATAAATAAGTGATATGTGATACAGGACTAATGGCTCACACTTATCATCAACTTGTGATAAATGTATAGTTATTATTTTTTATAATTTTATATAATATTAATTTATTTTAGTAGTTAAAGGATAAAAATTTTTCCCAATTGATGAATATAGCTTCACCAACTCTGATATTTTTTTGAAGTGAATAACTATATAACTGATGGGTATTAAATAAAGCTTTTATATGCTCTTAAACTATATTTTATATTTCTATTAAGAAACTATATATAATTTGTTTATAATTGCCTGTATTGTATAGTATATGGGTAAAGGTTTGATTTCTGTGAAGTGACCTTACCAAACATCTGTGAAGTAATTTAAAATGATTAGAGTATCCTAAATTTGAAATGAAATGAAATCCTAATTTTCTATATTACATTAGACTAGATGTTTATTTTTTTATTTACTATCACATTATATAATTAATTCTTTCATTATTTTTTAGAATAAACCAGGAAAGTCTCTGGTTAAAGTTAACTTTACTAGTGGTCCAAGAAGATCATTGTTCAAGTTGCGGAAATATTTGCTTGGAAACAACTACAGAAAAGACCTTATTCAAGTACTAAAACATCACTGAAGTTAGATAATTAACAATTAAATTTATTTATGATTAATGTTTTAGGCTTCTTTGAGAAGGGCCAGTGCCATTTTGGAATCACAAAAACGAGCTTCGTTGACCCTAAAGAAGTTGGGTAAAAGCAAGAAACCTGATGCTTAATATTTTTAAATACATATATTTTTTTTTGACTTAATGTACAGTGTGTATTCTTCTTATCCTCATTTTATTACTATCCTGTCTTTGTTCTGCAAAATGGACAATGACCTAATCTTAGGATTTCAACTTCATATTCATCTGAATGAAACATCTAAAAGATATCACAAAATAATTATTATGTTATAAATATTAAATATAATATATACCTTAAAACAATTTTGACAGTTTGTCACAGAAAATCCAGGCAACACATTTCTGTAATATTTAAATTTTAACGGTTTTGGCCATTTACAAACTATAATACTAGTAGTGCTCATCGATTGTAATATAGTTTTGTTAACTTTTATGGGTTGATAAGTATTTTCTTTATTCTAGATAAAAAAAAAAGAAAAGTCAAGCATGGTAATTATAAATATATATGGTTATACGGCAGTTAAAAAATAATATAAAATAAGTAAGACTTAATGAATAATAAATATCGATAAATGATGAAAATAGAAGTACTCCACATTTTTACCTCAAAATTCATAAGTTTGTATGTGAATGGATCAACTAAATGATCTTGATTTTCTTCATCTAAAATAAACTTATCCACATCAGGTATTTCTTCAGACTCTTTTGGTTTATGTTCATCATAAGAATTTTGTATTAATTTTAATGCTTCATTGTCTGATATATTATCTTCCAATTGGAATTCAATTAATGGTAAAATTTCTAATAAAAACGTTAAATTATTTATTTTGAATTTGCATCAGTTACTTATTTAAACTGCAAACTTGTAGACTATAGTATCACTTAAAAGTGTTTAAATTAAAAAATCAAGTAACATAATGAGTCAATTTAAGTACATAATCCATCATACTATAATACAAACCAAATTTAATGTATGAAAATATAAATTTATGGTTGCATGTGATACAAGTTTGAACAACTGGAGAATTATAAGTCAAGCAACGATAACACATTGATAAAAGATCTTCATTGTCATGAAATGGCTTTGCACGAATACTCAATGAAGCTAGATCTACATAGTCCTTGGTTAATAAAATAAAATAAATATATTTAAATTTTACATTTTTAATTAAAATAAATTATTATACTTGATACTCAGAAGGAATCCTCAGCTGTTGTAATTTTGTCAAAATTTGTCTTGCTAATTTAAATGCTCTCATGGTAAGAGCTTGTTTTGATAATGAATATAATATTGCACTAAAACGATTAACAGTTAACTAAAATATTTGGTTCGTAATCACTAATTTATGAGTGACCATTTAGTAAATTTAAGTAAAATTTTTATTTCTAAATTTTCCTGAATGGTATATTTTTAGAATTATTATAGAAGTTTTCAAATATTCAAAGTTTATTACTCGATCAATACATAACTTAATATTGTTGTTTTATTAAAATTAAATAACTTACAATTTTGAAACACCCTTTAGATGTATATTTTTTGTCTCATTCATAAGAAACCGTGATATATTGAATAAAGTTTCTGGTTGATATGACATAAAAGGATCCTCCTGTAAATCAAAAGAGCAGAAAATAACAATGTGTATAGTATATATTAAAGAAACAAGCAACCAAAAAATGTAAGATTATATTTGTATTATTTTAATTCTAAGCATGTGTGCAAGTGAGTATTTTAGCTCAAACCTCTTATTTTGAAGTTATCAGGTATACATAGAGATGGGAATTTTACCGTAAAATTTTTTTTGGTAAATTTACCGGTAAATTTTACGTAAACTACCGTAAATTTACGTAAATTTTTTTAATAGTGTTTTATTTTTTTAGTTTATTATGAACTTAATAACATGTTTATAACTCAGCTAACCAATACTACCACTGGAACAAGTATTATATTATTTAAATATGTATAACTATGTAAAATATATGAATAGTATGATGAATAAATTATGCAAGTGTGAAATAATTTGAACAAAGGAAAAATAACAAAAAATAATCTTACTATAAATTTATTCATACTTTGCTTTATTTTTTAAACGTTCGGGGAATGGTAATAATTTGAACTGGTTTTACCAAATTCTCGTAATATTAATTATATTGACGTATCGACTACGGTCTACGAATAACATTAACCTCATAGAAATGTTACTAGTGTTAATGTTCCCATGAAAACATTTGAAATAAGTGGTCACTCGATTTTTGGAACGGTAAAAAAAATATCGGTAAAATTTACGTAAATTTACCTTACTGGTAAAATTTACCGGGTAAATTTACCAAGCTCCCATCTCTAGGTATACAGTGTACACTCAATTTTCCGTGGAACAAACTATGTAGATATAAAAAAATAATGTGACATCATTTTGTTGAAAAAATTTGAATTTCATGTTAAAAACAAGTGAATTCAAACAAAAAACAATTTGTTACAGATTTTTTTATCAAAAAATTAAATAGTATAAATATTATGTCATTGTGACATTGTCATATTACATGAGTTTTTAAATATAAATAAAAGGTGTTCTCATTTAATTTCCCTTAAATACTTTACAGCATAACAAGATTTAATTATAATTTAAAACTTATTTAATATTAATTTCTATTATTAAAATCTAACACTAATTTTCTGTAAAATGGTATGAATAAAAGTATGAGTACTTAACAATAAATAGGGCTTAATGATTTGTACAAACCATATAACGGTGAATAGCATTATACGCATAATATATTGAAGCATACTTGTCATATAAATTGTATTGGTTTATCATTTTATCAGAGTTATCATTACTGAAATAAATAATTTTTTGCTAAGCATAATTATGTCTTTTTATTTAATAAGTAAAGAATAGTATTTACCTATTTGAAGCAATATTTAAATATTGTCTACTTAATAACCAATAATAATGACCAGCATCTTGAAAACGTTGTTCATCAACTGCATTTTCAGTTAACATCTGTAATACTTGAAAGGCACGTTCTGGTCGACCACCTTTAAGAAAAGCTAAAAAAAAAAAGAAAGAACACAATAGAAATAAAAAATACGAGACTATAAATTAAATACCCTTTTGTGCTTCAACAAATTTATCATTTTCTGCCAGCCATTCAGCATAAGGTAAATATACTAGAGGGGCAAACATTGGATTTTTTTCAACTAGGGCAAAAGCTTGATCCCAATTATGAGCTTCTACATGCAAAGATACCATGTCGGGGCCCATATCCTTGCCCAATTTAGAATATATTTCAACAGCACTTTCTGTATCACCTAGTTTACGAAGTTCATCACCAATTCTACTTAGAACTACTTCTTCAGCTTTGTCAGAATGACGTCCAAGTTCTAATAACCTATGAAAATGTAAAATATATTAAATAGTTATTTATTTTTCCACATAGTTAAATTATATACAAAATCATGAGTTTCCCATATGATTCTTATTATCTATATAAATAGATTAATCAATAATAACTACTATAGATCTTTAAAAATTCAAACTTCAGTTTTTTCAGTTCTTTTATTCCTAGAATGATAGATAAAAATCTATTTGAACTAATCGAGAAAAATTAATATTAACTTAATATAAAATATAATTAATGAACAATAAATACAAAATTACATATGTGTCCAACAATTATGAACCATAATATCAATGGCACGATCAAATTCTTCAGCTGAAATATATAGTTCTGCTGCTACTTTATGTTCATCAATGCTCATTGCCCATTCTGCACGTTTAATAAGTAGTTCTTTATTTTCACCAGCAGTATTTGATCCAATAAATTCCTAAGAACCAGTTAATTAATTTATTATCTATTATAGAAATTATTAGACAACACATAAAAAAATAAATGTATAGTACTTGTGCTAAATCGAACATTCTCAGATCAGTAAACATGGTAAAAGCTTTATGTTCAAAACCCCATACTTGATAAATTCTAGCAGCTTCTTTGAACTTCCCTTCATAGGCAAGTACATCAGCTAGTAGACAGTGCTTATCTTTATCATTGTGTGATCCTTTCTCCTTTCAAATATTTTCAATTAAATTCATATAGATGTCAATAGTATAGTTTATATATATAATATTTTTAAAATGTTGTCATATATTATTACCTATATTTAAATTCTAATATAAATCATTATTTTAAACGATTTAATAAAAAATTAAACTTCATGCACTCATAAAATTTTTTCTATATTAAACTAGTATTTTAGATTCTGAACGGAGTGAAGAATGTATTGATTTTACAATGATGTGTTTTTTTTTTTGTGTCTGACGACAACATTTGGAGCAGTAATAATGCTCCGATTTTTTACTTCAGCCCCTCTTTGAATAGGAAAATTCATCTAGTTGCTACTTTGGGGGGTCAAAAGTAAACATTTTCAAATAATTTTCAAAAACATCGAGAAAAACAAAAAAAAGTGACAGAAAAACGGCAATTTTACGAAAAATCATTTTTCGACAAAATCGATTTTTTGTTTTTTGCTGTAACTTAAAAACGAATCATTGTAAATACTTGAAATTTTCACCAAATGTTTATATTATGGTTATCTCTTTACAGTTAAATTTTCAAAATATTTTGACCATTTTTAAACTACTTATAGACAATTGAAATTTTTGACTTTTCTAAGATTTTTTTCTTCAAATGCCGATAAAAATTTTTTGGGTGGCCAGAAAATCTTGAAAATTTAATACAAGGTTTCTTATAAGTTGTTCTTAAAGTGATAAAAAATCCGAAATCGTTAGTCACAATTTTTTTTATAAGTGCTTAAAGTTCGAATTTATACGAAATATGTCAAAATTTAAATTAAATTTCATACGTTCATAATGCGTATGTTGGACAAATACTTTTTTTATTAATAAACAGATACTATAAAGTAACTATAGTAACATATAGTAATTATACTATTTGTTTCAAAATAGAATATATGACAATATTTAAATATAATATATCCTAAACTGACAAATCATCTTCGTTCAGAATCGTTTTTTGTATACAATGATACCTATCATTGCATTCAAATTTAACCTACCATAGTCCGAGGTCCACCCCACCCCCTAATGTATAGCAGAGCGATACTCACTTATCCGCTTTTTTTAACCTTGATATAAATCAAAATTTTTTTTATAGGCATTTAAAAAAAAATAAAAGTTTGAATTGTCTAAAAGTAACTTAAAAAAAGTCAAAAATATTTTAAAAATTTAAAAAAAAAAGCAACATACATCATTGTAAAATCAATATATTCATTACTCTGTTCACAATTCAGAATCTAAAATGTGTTACAAACTTACTTCGTATAATGCGATTAGCTCCAAGTATTTAAATTCTTTTATATTAGCAAAAGCTTTCTTGGCAATTGAGAGTTCAAAATTTTCTAAGGCTTCTCGAGCTAATATTTTCCAATCAGTATCAGTGACATTAAGACAGGCAATTTGATATGCTTTGCTAATAAATAAATAATAAATTAATACAATTTTGATTACACATATTTATAAACAATTTTTACATACTTAAAATATTTTTTCTCTAAACATTGATACAATGGAACTGATAATGCTACTTCAATAACAGATACTATAGAATCATTTAGAGAAAATATTCTAGAACCCCACATGCCTATTACATGTCCCTAAAATATTGAAGCATTTTATTACATATTTAAATCATATATACATGTGGTGATTTATACTAATTAAATTAATTTATTACTATAATACGTTGTTGATGAGCTGGAAATTCATTAACTTTGATGTTAAATATATGTTTACCCGAAAAACATGCCATATCAGAAAATTTTGAATTCCAAACCACACTTGTAATATCAGACTCCTAAATCACATAACATGTAGTTTTAAGTTACAAAATTGTACATTAGATGATTTACTTGAAAAAGAAGCTTTTTTGATTTCATATCAAAAAATGAACACTTGTTTTCATCATCAACAATAGCCGCTTTGTCCATTGATATATTCACATCAAAACAACGAACGCTTTTAGTAACATTAAATAATTGCTGTACTACTAAACTATTAACATGTAACATTAAAACCTATAAATATTATAACTTTAGTATATAATTTATTTAATAAAACAGAATTAAAAAAATACTTGTCCATTATGTAATCCAACTAAAATTTGTTCTTTGCCTGGTGAACCTCCAATAACTTTTAAGTATTTTACAACAGAATTCATGGTCCATTCACGTTCATATATTCCAGCTAGTGATAAACATTGAAGTCTTGTTTCCTAAAAATGTAAATTAGAATCAAATTAATATTTTATTTTTCTAAAAAGTGCTTAAATCTCCTTACTTGACATAAAACTAAATTATTTGAACAAACTACTAGTAGATTACAAATAGCATTTTCAGCCATTTTTTCTTTGATCCTGTAATGCATTTCAGATGTTTGATTTAAAGATGATTCATATACTACAACTTTAGATGGTAATTGAACCTAAATAAAGTTATTTAAGAATAAAAAAATTATACTTCAAAATGTATTGAATGATATTGAAATATAATAAAATTTAACTTACAGCCAATCGATCTTTATAAATTGCAATTTTTTTAACCAAATCTCTGCATTTTATTTGTACTTTTTTGTTAGTAACTAAATCTTGAACAACAACATCTGTCATGTTTTCTCTAATGATTAATAATAAAAAAAATTTAATTAATAAAAAAAATGTATATATTTAAACAAAAGCATTATTTTGTTAGTAAGTGAAAATTTATAAAATAATGAAATAACCAACAGTGCCATTTATTTGAATAATAATAGGTGATTTCAATTACATCAAAGTAATTAATTTAAGAATTTATGTACCATAACCTTATAAATGTATTTTGTGAAACTATGAAGTTACAATTGTAACTTTTATACCTGTATGCATATTTTTCTTGATAAAGTCCATGTATTACATTGAACTCGATTTTGTAATAAGCTAATGTTCCATCTTGACAACCTAACGCCTATTAATATAGATAGATATAACTTATATTTAAGTGTCAATACTAAATATAACATAACAACTACATTTAAGAAGTAACTCAAGAGAAAAAAATTTGGAAATTGTAATCATTTTTAAATTATTTAAAGTAATATTAATGCAAAGAGGTAAATGTATGTTTTTAAACATTAATCAGTAGAAATCTTTTCAGTTATTGTATTAAAATATTAAACATAAACAATATATTATATAACATGGATATGAGACACAAATATTATGTCTTGGAATTGAATACAAACGAAATTTGTATTTTAATTTTAAATTGAAGCCATTTATTCAGTAAATAATTTTGTTAATACAATTTATAAAAAAAAATGTTTAATTTTATGAGGTTATAAAAAAATGGTCAAGAATATTTTAGTATTTTAGTTACTTGATGAAATCTTAAAAATGTATTACAAATCCTTGTTTATATCATTTCTTATTATAAAAAAAATTTTAATCACATTAATTGTTTATTTAAAGAAACTTACAAGAAATTTTGAACATGGATGCACAGAAGATGCCCAAATCCAACTGTGTTTATCTTCAAATTCACTCAACTTTATTCCTTCAAAAGAAAATATACCACATTTTCCTTTACAACCACCAATTAATAAATAGGAATCATTACACATGGTTTTAATTGTTAAAGCTTCTAAGTGTATATTTTTATTCTTTAAAGTCTATAACAATATTTTGGATATTTTTTAGTTATTTATCAAGTGAATATTGTTTAATTAATTACTTCAGAACCATATTTATTATAAAATGATAATTTTTGTCCCCAATCAGTAATGCATAAAATTTCATCTTCATTATATCTGTAACATGCATAAATATAATTAACACTAATTTAATTCTAACATGATTCACTCCTATAAATACCTAGATGATAACCATGTAATTGCCCAAACTGATTGTCCATCAGATAGCTCAATATTTGCAACTTCTTCTCCACTTCGATTACGTAAGGAAATACATCCATTATCATATCCAAGGGCTAATGATTGACCATCTGTTGACCAGGCACATGTATTTATTTTAAATAAGATTTTATATTTTTGAACTGATTTCTGTTCTAAGGAGTATAAACCAAATTCCATAGAACTGCAACTCGCTAAGTGATGAGTAATTGAATTAAAATCCATACACTGGACTGTGTCATTGTGGCTGAATAAAAATATATAAAAATTCAGTAACCATTATAAAGATAATTTTTACTGATTACTTGTATTTTCCCACTGGTTCAAATTTAGATGACCAGAGAATAACTGTTTTGTCTGCCGAGCCTGAAGCAAATAGTTTACCATTTTTAGCGTTTGTTAAACAAATAACGTTTTCTTTGTGTCCTAAAAGTAAAAATATTTGTGTTATAATAAATAATACATTTTAGTTTTATAGTATAGCTAAAATTTTAAATTTTGCTAACTACATATTGATAAAAAAATTAATATATTTATAATCATGGTACTAAAACAAAAAGTATAAAATTAAATGTAAGTGAATTATTACACAACATATAATAAAATTATGATACAAAATACAATGCCTAAGTGATATACATTTACCTTTTAAAGTATGTAAAAGATGTCCATCAATAGATCGGTAAATAAGAACATCATGACCTGCTGTTGCAAGTAATTGGGAACCATCAACACTGAAGCAAATACTGTAAATACTATATATAAAAAAAAATCATTAGCAGTATTTTGTTTGGTACTAATGGTACTCATTTAAGATCTATAATATTTTATATTTAAAAATATAGACTTAAAGCTACAAGTTATAATTTATAAAGAATTATTTTATACCTATTATTTAATTTTAAACAATAATTAAAAGCACTAAATAAAATTTATTTTTCAATTATAATAACAAATTAATTATCTACTAATTTTTATGTTAATATAGGAAGAATAAAAATAATACCATTGTTGAATTTTATCTTTATCTTGTATTTTATGGAGCCAAATGGGAATACAATGCATCCTCAACTGCCAACAATTTATATAAACGTATTAATTATTAATGTGAATAACAAACTAATTTGACAAAAAAAACAACACAAACTTATATGTGTACTACATATATGTCCTATGTTAATGTTTGTTGAAAAATAATATTTATATAAATTAATGACAAAATGAATTCTAACACATCGCAACTGTAATATGTTTACAGTTTAGTAACTGAATTTAGAAGATATACTCAAAATTAAAAATTTGAAAAGCTGTTGGCATTTAAAAATACTAAATTACGAGATTCAGAGATTAGTTAATAATTATTAAATATTATTGGATACAATTATACAAATTACAAATTTAAAATTTTGAATAATTTAATTTATCTACAACCATACAGAAAACCAGGTTATTGGGTATCGACCGCCGTAGATACAAGATAAACATAATATGATTAATTATGATAACGATTTGCTTATCTAGATTATCTAAATTATAGAACTTGAAAGTATAAACAAAACAACGTGGTTAGTGGTTATTTGTTTTAATATTTAATAATTATTTATTGTAATTGAAATGTAAAATTCTTATTTATTATTTGCTAAATTATGAAATAATAAGAAATAAAAACCTTAAAATTCATTAACAAATAAAACAGTTTAGTTCCGTTTAGCATAGATTAATATTAATCATAATCACTAGTCAATTTACAATAGTTTAAAGAAGTAAGTTGGTTATTATTGAAAACTTATAATTTAGAATGTTATACTTATTAAAGATTGTTATACATACTATTTATAAAAATGAATATTAATTTAGGTAATTAAAGGTAGTGATCATGGGCAAAAATAAAAAAAAAGGAGCATCACGTATTGAAAAAGCAACTGCCAAAAGAGAAAAAAAAATAGCTCAAAGGATTAAAAAGGATATTGGAAAAATTGGAGAGGTATATTTGTTAAATTATAATATATAATTTAAGGCAGGGGAAAATGTATTCCAAGAAAATCAGTTGAATGACTTATTTTAGTTTCTAAAATATAAAACAGTCATCATAAATTATTATGATGAACTCTTTTAATTGATCTAAATAATACTAAAATTAATTATATTAATCCTTATTAATATAAAAGTATACTCAAATATGTTTAATCGTTTTTAATAGCATTATGTTGTCCCATGACAAAATAATAAACTTATTTTACTATGGATGATTGTTAGTCTATGTAACCTAATTTTATATCATATTCTTTATATTTTAATTTTATTTAGCCTGAAGTATCTACTATAGTGGCTCATATTGAAGCTAAGAACAAAGCAAAAGTTAAAGTGACTGAAACAAAAGTTGATAATCCATCGAGAAGATCAAATTTTTCATTTGTTCCACATCCAGATAAAGATGAAATTATTCTATTTGGAGGAGAATTCCATAATGGTAAAAATGTAAGTAGCAATTTCTTTTTTCTAAGTTAAGTTCCACTTGAAATAACTATTTTTTCATTGGAAACTCAGCATTAATTTTTATTTAAATTATTATATTTACTTGAGATCAGTGGCGTACGGTGATATTTTATGTTGGGTAAGCGCTAAAATAAAATTTCAAGTTAAAACAAAAAAAGGTATTTTATTAATAAAAACTTATAATAAGTATATTGATAACAAAAATAATCCGATATGCATCGTAAGAATATTGGAATTCCGTTTTTAAAAATATCGATAAGCGCTCGGCATAGCGCTTTCAACCATCACGTAAAAACGCGTATATCCCCTTCTACCACAACTAGTCATTCCTATAAATAACGATATAGGAAAGGCAATCTAAAATACTAGCACTTCTGTAGAGAAATTGCCTATACGAAAAAAAAAAATTTAATTTCTTTCAAAATCTGATAATTTTTTTTTAAATTGAACACAAAAATAAGAATTAATAAATATTTGTAATTTTAATGTAAACAAATTTTCATTTAACATAAGAAATATTAATCTTTTTCTTTTTTTCTTTTTGGCTGGGCATGCGCCGCTTACCTAGCTTGTCCTGACCGCACGCCACTGCTTATTGTTAAATTTGAATTTAATATAAATTATTGCTCATAAAAACAATTTTTTAGTGAAAAAAGTGTTTCTATTTTTAAGAATATATAATAATTTATTTATATTACTATTAATAGTAGTATAATATGATTATGTATATATTGGACTAATTTTTGCAAAATCATTGCATACATTTTATTGTATCATATATTATTGTTATTAACTTGAGTTTTGTTACACTTAACTGGTGTGATTAGATTCATTAAATAAATTTCTTAAAATTATATACACACATATATAAGTTAGGTTTCAAATTTATTTATGTTTTATGAATTATAACTTAATAACTAAAGGTGTTAAAAGAAAAAAATCTAAAATTGATTATTATTTGAACTCAAGTCCAAAAAAACTATTGTGCCTATGTCTTATAGAAGTATTAAAAACCTTTTATTACATTTTCAAGCTGTAGTTTTTTAATTTAATATTTTATAAATTTTTAACTACATAATAATATATATATTTTTGTGATTTTGACATATATTGCAGGTTTAAACTAGTGATGGGCACTATCGAATAGTTTACACTATCGAATAGTATTCGATATTTTGAATAAACTATCGAATATCTATTCGAATGTTTTTAACATAACCGAATAGTAGTTTTTTAATAAAAACTATCGAATAGTCTGAAAAACTATCGAATAGTTTGGTGGACTATTCGAATAGCAGTATCGAATAGTTCGGTGGACTATTTGAATAGCAGTATCGAATAGTTCGGTGGACTATTCGAATAGCAGTATCGAATAGTTCGGTGGACTATTCGAATAGCAGTATCGAATAATTCGGTGGAATATTCGAATAGTTTAGTGGACTATTCGAATAGCACTATCGAATAGGTAGTTTTATTTTTTCGGACTATTTGAGTATTTCAAAATTTTAAAATTAATATTTTGTTAAATAATTAATAATAATGTTATAGTTGAATAATACATTTTAAGAAAATATTATTCATGTTTTAAAATTGAAATTATATATTTATTATTTATTATTAGGTAATGACATTTTTTTCAAATCATTTTTAATTTAGCTTTAAAATTTTAACCGTTAACCTAAATGACATTATTTTATTTTTAGGATAAGCTTTGTATTATTTAATATTTGTTACAACTTACAACTAGGTATAGTAGGTAACCTAGTACCTACTTTTTATTTTTAAATTTTTAATAGATTATTATGTATTTATATTTCAATATTGTAATATACTATATTATTTATACTTATTAGGTATTTAGTTTTATTTTATCTTAGGTATTTAATAACAGTAATAACACTATTTGTTATGGCTTATGATAAATAATAAATAAGTACTCATTAAAAAAAAAAAATTATGATTTGATAATTCACTTTGAAATTTTGTATTTACCTTTTACATTTAATATTATTTTAATATTTAATTTAATATTTAAATTTTTAACTTTTACTTTTAAGCCATGGCTGTTTTAAAAACGTATTTTGTGTTGATCTATAAAAAATTTGAAAATAGAAGTTGTAGAAAATTACCTTAGTAAAAAGTAATTACAAAATACAAATTAGTAACTCTACTAACAATAAACTGAATAAACACGCACTATATTAAATATTAATATTAGCCATAATAGGTACACCGATTATCAAGTACACTATTTTATAATAGTTTATTTGAATAGTTTAAATTTAAAAGAATTATCAAAGTTTGAATGAATTTGAATTTTTTTTTTTTGATTTACAATTCGATAAACATTCGAATAAAAACTACTCGATAAACTATTCGAATAAAAACTATTCGAATAAACTATCGAATAAAAACTATTCGATAAACTATTCGAATGAACTATCGAATAAAAACTATTCGATTAACTATTCGAATAAACTATCGAATAAAAACTATTCGATAAACTATTTGAATGAACTACCGAATAAAAACTACTCGATAAACTATTCGAATAGTTTTCCATATTCGAATAGTTTTCATATTCGAATAGGTTATAGATGACTATCGAATAGTTCGAATAGTGAACTACTATCGAATAGTTCGATAGTGACTATTCGATAGTGCCCATCACTAGTTTAAACACTTAAAAAAATTGTTGCATGTATAAGTGCATACTAGATATTTTTAAAGTGTTACATATACGACTTATAAAGACATTTTTCAATATTTATAGAAAAAATAAAAACATTAATCAAATATGTCAAAATTTAACAATCATAAAATATTGTGAAAATAATTTAAGTTAATAATTTAATCGTTTTTATTGCTCCTAAAAGTGATGAAAAAAATAAAAAACATTATTGTAAGACCTGTATATTCATTGTTCTGATTAGAATTATCTAATGTTATTTCTACAATTAACCTTTAATTACACATGTTAATTTAAAGAATATAATTTAATTTATTTTTTTCAAGTAAAATTTGATAACTCATATCTTGTTTCAGACAATTATGTACAATGATTTAATATTTTATAATATAAGTCATAATACATGGACATTAGTGGATGCTCCCGGTGCACCACCTTCTAGATCATCACACTCTGCTGTAAGTGTTGCTGTAGATAATGGACAACTGTGGATTTTTGGAGGAGAATTTGCCAGTCCTTCAGAGTATCAATTTTATCATTATAATGATTTGTGGGTTTTTGGACTAAAGAATCGAAATTGGACAAAAGTTATGTAAGTCATTACTATTTAAAAGATCAATTGAAGATTAATTATAATTGTATTTAAATCTAGTTAGAATTTAAATTTTTATTCTCCAAAGAACAATTGTACAATCTAACTTTGTATATTAAGTTTAGTTTAAAAATGTTACCCATTTAAAATTTATTAATTTATATACATTTTTAAAATATGTTACACACCCTCATCGTGATTCAAATGAATGTTATAAAATCAAGTTGTATGTGCACACAACATTAATGTACTACACAGTTAGGTACTTGTATATTTTTGAAGTTAAATTAATACATACCGGATGCATATTTTTATGTGTAACTATATATATAAACTTAGTAGGTAATACATAAATGTGTAATTATGTAATAATTGATAAATTAATTTTCTTATTTCCTGTAGGTGATTATACTATACTAGGTATAGAGTATAGACTCTTAAGTATTCTGTGGTCATACGAGGTACATATTTTGATATTTTGTGCACAATGTTTTTGTCAGATTGACACGGCCCTAACGCCTGCGCCTCTCGCAGCTAGGGCCGTGTCAAGATAAATAAATCAATAAAAATTATGTAATGGTACACAAATATTTTAAATTTTATTTCACTATTACGACAAATACAATTTTCATGATCTCCACAAATATAATGATAAGAGTTAATATAATATACATAAATTTGAAATTTTACCATGCCCCTATAAAGATTCTGGTCGAGCCGGGGCTTGTCCCGTGTACACGCCTTTAGTAGCTTCACTATAACAATATGCTTTATTCAATTCTGATTTCATCATTGTTTTCATTTTGTTGAAAAAATGTAATTAGAAATACTCAGGTATAAGGTAAACTAGTTTGTTCTGCGATATTAATAATTAGTTTTTAGGGCAGAAGGAGGACCTTGTGCCCGTAGTGGTCACAGAATGGTACTTAGCAAACGTCATTTGGTATTATTCGGCGGATTTCAGGATAATACTCATAACTATCAATATTTTAATGATTTATATGCATTCAGTTTGGCTGACTATAAATGGAAAACCATCAAAACTTCTGGTATGATTAATATTGGTATATTTTTATTTAAAAACTGATTATTAATTATTTTTAGGGCAAGCACCTTCACCAAGATCTGGTTGTCAAATGTTTGCTATGGAGGATGGTAGAATTGTTGTCTATGGTGGTTATTATAAAGAAAAAGTTAAGAAAGATTATGATAAAGGAACAATTCTAATTGATATGTATATATTAACTCCTGAAAGTAAGTTTAAATTTTAACACAATTGCCCAAAAAAGCATTACTAATGCTTACGCACATATATAAATCCTCCATGTTGAGGCTGTCTTATTTTCCAGTTCTATGGAAGTTTTCCGTAATCATCATGATCTTCAAGCCAGGCAAACCACCAGACTCACCTAAATCATATAGGCCAATCAGCTTACTACTATTATTTTAAAAAATCTTCGAAAAAATTATCCCAAAGCATATCCTACCCTTCATTGAATTTAACCTGCCTAACAACCAATTCGGGTTTCGCCACAACCTGATCACAAATGATTGAGATCATTCACCAGATCCATCGTTTAATAGAATTTCTCTTTTTTTTTGGAAAAAAACTAATATTCACTGGTGCATTCCTTGACGTGGCACAAGCCTTTGATACAGTATGGCATAAAGGCCTCCTCTTTAAGCTAAAAACCATTCTCCCCTCCTACTTCTATCTACTTTTTAAATCCTACCTCCAAGACAGACACTTCACTGTCCGTTCAGGATCTACTATATCCAAAATATTTCTGATCTGTGCCGGTGTCCCCCAAGGAGCGGTTGCAGCTCCTCTACTATTTAACCTGTTTACCTCTGACCAACCTACTACCGCCCACACAACAACTGGGGACTTTGCCGATGACAAAGCATTCCTGGCTCTCCACTCAAATCCTGAAACAGCCACAAACCTTATTCAAAACCACCTAAATCTTTTATCAATTTGGTATAAAGAATGGGGGATAAAAGTTAACGAAAACAAATTCATACACTGCACGTTCACACTTCGTCAAGCTGTCGGCTCTCCTGTGTACCTCAATTACTTTCATCTTCCATCTGCCCAAAATTTTCATTATTTAGGACTACAACTTGATTGTCAGCTAACCTGGGCAACACATATCCATACCAAACGAATTGTTTTAAATAACCGATCTCATCAATTACGTTTTCTCTTAACAACTAAACATATAAACCTTAAAAATAAACTTTTCCTATACAAATTACTCCTCAAACCAATATGGGATTTTGGGAATTATGGCATTCAACTTTGGGGTGCCGCCAAACCTTTCAATATTACTATGATCCAATCATTCCAATCTAAATGCTTGCAACAAATAACTAAAGCTCCATACTATGTATCCAACGATACTCTCCATAAATACCTACCTATTCAAACAGTTAAAAATGTTGTTAAGACTTTCTACAAACACATACACTCCAATCTCTACAAACATCACAACCCCTAAATTTCAGAACTAACTGTCCCCACTATTCCTGGTGACCACAGCAGGCGTCTAAAACGAACATGGTGTCATGATCTACTAATAAACTAACCCCCACCACTACATGTCATGAAGTACCATCAATGGATGGTCTCTTCACTCAAGCCCCCTGTCTCAATGATGTAAATAATCGTAATTTAATTTAACTAATTACGGTTTGTAACTTTGTTACTTTATCTTTTGTTATTTTGTCTTTTCTATTTTAATTCTTTAATCACTTGTGTTTATTGTAAATAATTATTTTACAGATTGTACAATTTTTCTAGTTTAAAAATAAAAAATAAATGATCAGTATTTATAATATATATAATATATGTTTATATGTGGTTATTAATAAATTACTAATTCCGACATTCCGAATGGCATCCAAGTATAAAATTAGATGAAACTAAAGTATATAAAAAGTTTATCCCGTTAAAAATATGTCAAAGATACTTAAAAAAAAAATCAGGATCAATTTAACTAATACTATTGAATATTTCCTTTCCAACAATTTTTTTCATATATACGCAATGAGAAGATGTAATGCTATTTAATTACTCTTTCTGATCCATGTGCAACAAAGCAAATTTGCGATCAGTAGAACCTAGATGAAATTCATTCTATGGTAGAACAATCTTTATGTTGGTTGGGTTTAGTATTAAAGTGAACTGACCTATTTGACCTATTATTAAATTTAAATTTAAATATTTTAAAATAGCTAATAGCTCGAACAATGATCTGAAATTAAAATTGTATAACAAGTCAATTTTCTCTAATAGGTGCTAAAGTTGACTAAAAAAGGCTGGTTTTGCTGAACTTAAATTTGGTATGTTGTGCATGGGTCAGAGAAAGAACATAAATATTGTTTTGACATTTTCTCTCTTAAACTGCTATCACTATAGTCTTATTATATTATATAGACATATGTTTACTTTTATCAATTAATTTAATTTTATAGAAGGTGATACAGATTTTTCAAATTATCGTTGGTCAAAAGTTAAACAAGCTGGTTCTTTACCAACTGCTCGTTGTAGTTTATCTGGTTCATCAATTATGGGACATAATAAGGCATATTTATTCGGTGGTGTTTATGATGAAGAACACGGAGAAGATGATTTAACTAGTACATTTTATAATGATTTGTACATGTTAGATATGGAACAAAATACACCTACTTGGAGATTAAGTATATAATTGCTCTAATAAATAATATAACATTATTATTTTTATGTGTGATTATTTTTAGTTTCAGTTAAAGAACAACCAAACAAACTAGATTCTGAGGTAGCTCAATGTTCGGTTAATTCAGAGACACCAACTCCTCGATCTCATAGTGGATTAGCATTTAAACATAATACTTTGTTTGTCTATGGTGGAATTGTCGAAAAAGGATCAAAATCGTTGACACTCAGTGACTTTTATTCATTAGGTAAAAACAATATTTTCATTTAATTTAAAATATCTGAATACTTATTTGCATTTAAATATGAATTTCAGACATTAAAAAATTAAAAAAATGGAATGTGATTTGTAGTGATGATATATTAAAAACTGTGAATTCGGACTGTAGTTCTGATGATAGTATGTCAACCGATGACTCTTCAGAATCTGATGAATCTGATTCATCATCATCAGACGGTCAAATGGATACTGATTGAATTAAATATTATTTTGTGGGAATAAATTATGAATCGTTATAATAAACATAAATCGTTTTAAATCATAAGAAAACTATTGTTTACTTATTATGTATTATATGTATATGAAGATCTATTATTATTTAAATATTATAAAAGAAGCAATTTTACATTGACATTTAAAAAATATAAAAATTAAAAATATTTAGGTAGTTTTTTTTTACATGCATTACTTCTTCTAATTTCAAGATTAGTGCATTGAGTCAAAAAAAAAAAAATTTCATTTAAACAATAATAATAAGAAAATATGTTAAGATAAAAAAATCAATGGTTGTGTTTAGACTATGAATATCATGTTTCCTGTTTAGTTTTTATTATATATCACATTTTGATTTTAATACAGATTTGTACCAATACTTTTTTTTTTCAAATAAATTAATACATAAACAGTATTTAAAAATTAACTTAACAATAACACAATATATCTTACAAAAATAAAATATTTTAAAATTAAACTGTAAAAAATAGTTTTAAAAATAAATTATTATAGAAATAACAGTATTTAGGTAACAACACACACATACACACGCATATAAATTCATTTTCAGCTAAAATAGACATTGGAATAAAATATAGATATATTTTTTAACATTCAATAATACTATTTGCTTTCTTTTGTTAATAAAAATTGCAAGTGTTTTTACAATTATTGTAGAATTTGTGTCAATTGAAATAGTTACTAAATGTTAGTTAGTTTTTGAAAATGTATTATACAATTATTTTATATGGTTATCAGTAGTATTAAAATTAGCCTTATATGATACCTGTAAATAGCTCACCAAAAACAATCAAGCTGAACTACATTTTTTAACAGAATATCTAAAATAAAATATTTTTATTATGCTATTGCTTATTTATAGATGTTCGGGTATTTCAACCAATGATGTTTCCATTTGTAAATCACTAGTGTTTAAAGATAAGGAGCTAATTGTTAATGTTGATGGAGGAACTGAATTACTAGATCTCCAATGTGTAAATGGAAAAAAAGATCCAATGTTAGATGGTGTACAGACTTCTTGAGCAGCATCCTTAGAATCATTATCACTCATATTTATAAGTGTTCTAATTGCAAAATCTTCCTAAGATAAAATATTAAAAATATTTTATTTTAATTGTTAAAAAAAAAAACAATTTTAAAATTGGATACAAACAAAATTTAATACTTACTAATGGTTTACCTCCATTTGATATTTCTAGAGTAGGCAAAAACCTATAGTAACATTGTGTCCAAATACTAAGACATGAAATTTCTGTTGATACTTTTAGTAGATCATCTTTAACGTTAGAGGCATTATAAAGAGGATTATGAAATTGGATTAAGTCATGATCCATAAATTGTTCTTCCCAATCCCATATTGAACGTAACATTAGTGGACTAACATCCTGAATAAAATTATTGTATAAACTAAAAATATTGAGAATTAGATAAAATAAATCCAAACCTTAGTAGCACAATGACGATCACGTTCACAATCAAATAAAAATGTATCAAATATAGAAACATGTGATGCATCCCAAAGAGTTGTTAGGTAGGTTTCGGTAAACTCAAACTTTGATGGAAATTGTTGTAGTAGTTGCCATACACAATCCAAAAATAATAATAACAATGGTGACTGCAAAATATAATTAAGAAAAAATTATTAAATTAATATTAATAAAATTATTTATTAATTATTCAATTAATCTAAAAATACACTATAATTTTTGTAATTAATAATAAATAAATGTTTAGAACTGTTGTTAGTGCCAAAAACCAACTTTATCGTCTTTATAATTCTACCTTATGTAATATTATTTTTAGTGGATTTATTATTAGTTCACATGACTTTTTTCTTCTCTTGCATTTCAAATATATTGTATTAGTGTTATACTAATCCTAACCTATTCCAAGAAGTTTAGTAACATGTAAATGTAGGTTTTCATCAACTTGAAAATTAAAATATTTACTAAGAAGTATGGTTCAGCATACACCCAACGTCCAACTTAAATATCATAAAGTATAAACATCAAATTTTGCCAATGAAATTTACAGGAAAAATATTAAATAGGTTTACTGACTGCAGAAAGTTTTGTTTATCAATCTGTATAAAGGTATAACATAAATAAATCAATGTACATTTGGTCATCCAAAAGTTAATTTTAGCAATTAACTCGAAGTTTGGTAGCTGGTGTCTGGTATATCTTACATATCTTATAATATTATAAATATTAAATATAAAATAGACAATAGACTATTTACTTAGAAATCATTTTTAATTATATTATAGAACTTGAAAGTTTGATTTTATTAAATGTTTTGGGATTATTATTGCACAATATTTATAATTTTATTTATCCACAAAAACAACAAAATATCGTTATTGATTGTAATAATTTGTTAAACTTTTATCGTATAAAAATTTAGAAGGTAGATAGCTCTAGTTGTTAAAAGATAATTGTTATGGTGTATACATGAAGACCTTCATACCAGACCTGTCCTGTATAGTTGGTATTATAACCGTAGATAATACGTTTATATATATACATATTATCTATACCTTATATCACAACTTGTAAATAAACACAAAAATTACAACTTTCTAATCAGTAGATAACAATAAATAAATAATTTATTTTATATTATTTTTGTTTAGTAATTACTAAAATGAACATCGTCTAATTCAATTTACATAAGTGTCAAAGATCAGAGGTAAATTAAAATCGTATTTTATTTTTTTTATCTTAATGCAACTTTTCTTCGAAATACCAAATTATTTCGTTTAAAATATAACAGAAAAAACAAATTTAAATAATAAATAAACAATATTTAATATCATAAAAATGTTGTGATTTTAAAAACATTCCATATTTTACATACTATATACTAAATTACGGTTCCAAGGAATAAGGGCGTAGGTACTCTATAATGTGTATCATCAATTTTTGTCAGTGGCGTGTTGATCGTGATTTTGAAGGGCAGATGCCCGATCATTTGTATGGGGTGGGTGCTGGGTTGGTGGGTACTGGATTTAATAAGACATATTATTATACAAGACTACCTGACTACATCATCTGAATTAATTTGTTAATTCAAGAAGTTATCGATACGTTAGCAAACAAATCAACTGTATTAAAAAAAGCTTTGATGTTTAAATAATATTAATTGTTATATCTAATAATAAAAACAAGCAATTTTGTATAAATACTATTCATGTAAACATTTTCATCTTTTTATATTGTTATTAACTATTACAGTTAGAAACTAATATATTAAGTTTACAAAGTTGTTTATGATAAGTATTAAATTTATTTTTTAGTTACTTTTACATGAACTTAATATAAATTACTAAGTGTACGGTGGACTACATAGTAATTAATACTGCAATTATAGCATTTAAAATAAAGTGATAGGTCTTTTTTTTTTGTATATAGTATGGCACATGGATCATGGGTAGTGGGTACTGCGTAAGAATTAAGGGGTGGTAGGTTATTCAAAAAATGAATTGCCCGATAAAATATTTCACTTCGCCACGCCACTGATTTTTGTAATAAATTTACATTAATTAAAATTGTGTGATTCCAAAATAAATTATTCAATTAATAATTATAATAATATATATATTATTTAAAGACAATAAAACTTGTTTGTATTATAAAATTATATAATGATTTTAAAAATATTTAGGAATTTTTAAAGTGAAAAGTATCAAGGAATTTTAATAATTTAATTGATGACTAATAATAATAAATGCTTAACATTTTTTTTTTATTTATCAACTAAAAGAAATTAATGGTATACATGTCATATACTATTTATTGTTGTTGTATGCTATTTACATTAATAAAGTTATCTACACATTTTCCTATTTTATTTTTAATACATTAACAACAATAACAACTATTGTTACGATAATAAGAGGGACTAAGAAACGTTATTAGAAATAAAACTAGAATCAAAAATTCATTCAAATGAGTGGAGGACGTACAGCACTTAAAAAAAATCACAATTTTATTCACCAAACTGTTAACCACAGCAAGAACTTCATAAACCCATATACAAGTGCTCAAATACAAACAACTCAATTGTTTATGGAGACATGTAAAATTAAAATATAGTGTTATAAGATCACGTGGAGCAATAAACCTACTCGAAAGATAATTACAAGAAGAATGGAAGCATTCAATCAATATGACCAATGTGTTTGAAAGATTTTTAAGATATAAAAATCACAATTGTGTAAGATTGTTATAATTTCAATGACAACTGTAGGACTACAAGCTCCAATAAAAAAATTAAGGGAATTTTGGAATATATTTTTTTGTGTAAATAGCATACGACATATATACTCAATTCATAAACAAAAAAATATCAGTTAAAATTTACAGCACTTTATTTAAAAAAAAAAAGATAAAAGTTAACCAATAACTGTTTATAATTACAATAATAGTAAATATATATATTTTTTGAATGTTTAGAATATGGATAAAAATGAAGGAGGCATTAAATTTGTAAATTGCATTGGATCAGACATTAATATATGGAAAAAAGGACCTTATGATGAAGATTTTGAATGTGAAACTTGTTTACTGTATGATGAACCTGAATATCAGCTTGATGGTCTAGAAAACATTAATACTAGTTGGAAATTTTTTGATCATATAACAAAAAGATATCTATTAGGGAATGGAAAAAAAATTTTTCATTACCAAAAATATGAATGCCCACCAATCATAGTTAAAATTAACACTCCATTATATTCTTTACAAGAACTTTGCACATACACGATTTCCAGAAGACTTTTGGCTAACAACATTGAAGATGCAGCAATTCATGAATTGGAATTACCTGAACAGTTGAAAATTGATATCAAAAGTTGTGTAGAGAATTTAAAAGAAAGATATGAAGCAGATGGAGATGATTTCTGTCAAGATTGGACAGTATATCACGAAGAAGAATATTAAAATGTTTTAAATAATTAATGTTTTTATTTATATTTTATTTTACATACTTGTTTATTTTTAAATATAATATTATATACATTTTTTCATTTATCATTGAATTTCAAAATAAAAATATTTAATCCTCATGTTGTTTTGCTTTAATACTTGAATTATATTTTTCGTCAGAGACTAAACATTACTCATTATTATTAATTAATATAAGATAAATAGTTAAATATTTATTAAGTGGAAAATTGTTTTCGTCACAACAATTCAAAACACCTTATAATACATAACTGTTTTATCTAGGTATATTTAGATTGTTGACACCAAGTGTGGTTACAAGTTATAATTATGTCTTATAGTATTTTGCATTGTAGTTATAGTGAGTAAGCTATTATTTTTTTAATAGTTTTAACTTCATAAAATATAAGAATGTATTAAACTGTAAATTCAGAGTATTAATAGAAAATAAGAATAGGTATACAAATAAATTTAAAATTTAAAACAAGAATGACTACCAATTTTACAATTAAAATATAAATTCTGAAATTAATATATTCTTAATCATTATTATACTTTTATTGTATATTAATATTATAATTATAAATAATTATTATTCGTTTTTGAAATAAGAAAATTAATTTTGTCAAAAATTAGTTTTATGTAAAAATTCCTAATCTTAAAATTTATTTTAAATAGTTGTATTATTATTATTTTTAATTTGATTCCCTAAACATATCAACTATATTTATTTTCTTAACAAAAAAAAAAGTATTGAAGCTGAAAATTCAACTATTTTTATCTATGTAGAAAAAACAGTATGTAGAAATACATTAATTTCTTAGCTCAAAACCTAAAAAATTAAAAATTTTCTTTTTTTCTACATCAAGCCGCGTAAGAAAATGAAATTTTAAATAATAATAATTTGATATAAATGATAATTAAAATTAATTAAAATTAAAACAGTTATAATAAAAAAAATAAAGATTTAAAATTGTGTTTTTTTTATCTACAAAGTTTAGTAAAAAATCAAAAGTTTCAAATGGAATTAAATTTGAACAAACATTTTTTTAAATATTCCCTATTCAAATACCCATTTTTAAAGTAATTAATAATTTTTGAATTTTTCTTTTGCTAACCTTCAAAAACTCATTTGTATTACTAGTAATATATGACCAATTTAACTAATTTATACAGAAATTAGAATTATGTAATATTATGCCACATAAGTCCAATATTGAATATACTATGTATGTACTTCGTTAGTATAACATACTGTGTGAATACTTTTAGTGTAGTATTAACAGCTTGAAATTGGTAAAAACATATTGGAAATTTTATACTATTAAAACAAGAATAATATGTGTGTAATTGCTGAAAGTCGCCACACTAAATATTTTCTAAAGTGCAAAAAAATAACTAAAATTATTAGAGGAAAAATTTCATTACATTTTCTTTAATATCCTATTTCATAAAAATTTGTACACCTTAAATCTATATAAAAAAAAAAAGCGGGTAAGTGGGTATCGCTCTGCTGTATATTAGGGGGTGGGGTGGACCTCAGACTATGGTAGGTTAAATTTGAATGCAATGATAGGTATCATTGTATACGAAAAACGATTCTGAACGAAAATGATTTGTCAGTTTAGGATATATTATATTTAAATATTGTCATATGTTCTATTTTGAAACGAATAGTATAGTTTTTATATGTTACTGTAGTTACTTTATAGTATCTGTTTATTAATAAAAAAAAGTATTAGGCAACATACGCATAATGAGAGTATGAAATTTAATTTAAATTTTGAAATATTTCATATAAATTTGAACTTTAAGCCCTTATAAAAAATAATTGTGACTAACGATTTTGGATTTTTTTTTATCACTATAAGAAAAACTTATAAGAAACCTTGTATTAAATTTTCAAGATTTTCTGGCCACCCAAAAAGTTTTTATCGGCATTTGAAGAAAAAAAACTTAGAAAAGTCGAAAATTTCAATTGTCTATAAGTAGCTTAAAAATGGTCAAAATATTTTGAAAATTTAACTGTAAAGAGATAACCATAATATAAACATTTGGTGAAAATTTCAAGTATTTATAATAATTCGTTTTTGAGTTACAGCAAAATCAAAAAATCGATTTTGTCAAAAAGTGATTTTTCGTAAAATTGTCGTTTTATTGTCACCTTTTTTTTTGTTTTTCTCGATTTTTTTGAAAACTATTTGAAAATGTTTACTTTTGACACCCAAAAGTACCAACTAGATGAATTTTCCTATTCAAAAAGGGGCTGAAGTCAAAAATCGGAGCATTATTTCTGCTCCAAATGTTGTCGTCAGACACAAAAAAAAACACACATAGTAAAATCAATACATTCTTCACTTCGTTCAGAATCTAAAATGGATGTATATGTTTTCATGAATTTTAAATTTATGATAGAATCATTTGTATTAAATGTTCAAGTCATAGCTAAAAATGTAATGCTATAAAATAGCTTGTAAAAAAATTAATTGAAATATTTTGAAGATTTCATTATGTATATGAAATGATAATAACTAATACTGAAATTTTTCAATGATTAATATTTTTAAAATAATTTATAACGAAATTTTAAAAACTATTTTCATTTTAATATATTTTAGCAATCTCAAAGTCTTTAACATTTTAATTTAAAATGGTTATAAAAAATGTATATAATTTAATCTCAAAAAAAGATTTAAAGGCTAGTAAAAAAAACTTTATAAATAAAAATTAAGATTAAAAATGTTTAATGTCTATAAATTGCTAAAATATTTGAAAATTTTAGAAAGTGCTAATGTAAATATTTGGTAAATATTTCAAGTATTAGTTTACTCAGAATCTAAATTAAGTTTCTAATATACTGTGTGTCCCAGAAAACAGAGTACACTTTATCACTCATTAAATATTTTTCAATTCTGTTTGCTGGACGTTGAACTACACTAATGGATCATAAATTTTTATGACTTACAATTTTATAACTCGTGTATTTTGCGCATGCGCAACACAACTTCATTTTTTTTTTAATGGCAACTTCTATTTTTAATATCATTTCTGAATTAATTAATTTTTTTTCAAGCAATTTTGATCTATTAATATGTATTCAAAACCCAAAATTGGCAAAGTTAGAAGGTATAACTTTAAAAAAATGTATTAAATTAGATTTTTTTTTAATCTATGTATTTTTTCTTTCTAAACACTATTTGATACTTTATACATTTATTATTAGTAATAAATTATTTATTATCTACAAATTATTTAACGAAAAATAATATGTTAACTAAAAAAAAATTTAATTAAATACATTTTTTTTTAAAGTTATGCCTAGCTCTAACTTCGCCAGTTTTGGGTAGAGTATCAGTATACATGTTGACATATCAAAATTGCTTGAAAAAAATTAATTCATTTATAAATGATATTAAAAATAGGGGTTGCCATTAAAAAAAAAAATGAAGTTGTGTTGCGCATGCGCAAAATACACAAGTTATAAAATTGTAAGTCATAGAAATTTATGATCCATTAGTGTAGTTCAACGTCCAGCAAACAGAATTGAAAAATATTTAAAGGGTAATGAGTGATAAAGTGTACCCTGTTTTCTGGGATATATAGTATATACTAACTATATAGTGTGCAATAATGTCACTTTGTCAATAATATTTCTAAAAGTGTAAATTGTTTAATAATTGTTCAATTCATTAATCTGGTAATCATATAAAATAGTCAAATTTCAGAAGCTTTATATTATAGTATTAAAAATATAATTTATATTAAATATATATATATATATACATATATACTTTACTTTAACCGAATCAGTACTATTAACATGACCAAGTCTTGTACAAAATTGATGACCCATAACAACCCATTCCTTTTGGATTAAAGTTTGTAATCCAACAATGGATCGGAAATGAGAATCTATCATCAATTGTGTTAGACTAGAAATTACACAGCATAAATCACGTCCATCTCGTTCTATAACATAAAATAATAATAAATTAGTATTCACTATGTGTTCTTATTATTATAATAATGAATTGTAGAATTTTACAGTTACAGAACTTTAATAATTGGGATACTATCCATGTCTAATCAATAATTATCAATAATAATAAAAGCTTAAAGTAAAGTAGGTCTGAGAAGGAATTTGAGAAAAATATTGAAGCGTCAATGGTCATATACCTAATATGTTAACCAAATTCTGATTGAAAGGTACAAGGACAAAAATTAAAAATACAAATTATTTAATTCAGAATTTTTTTTTTTAAATAATCGAAATAAAGTAGAATCCGCTTATTTGGGACACCACATAAAGGGAACAACCGCTTAATAGGGACAGATTGCATAGTTCCGAACGAATGTATCGGTGTATTAGTTATATTCAGTTAATCAGGACAGTCGAATAATGGGGACAATTGGTCCCCGCTCAATATGTTCCAATTAAGCGGATTCTACTGTATATATTTAATTTGATTATAAAATATTTTATTTGATTTTTATTCCTTATACAATGGTCAAATATTAAAAATCTAGAAATAAAAATACAATGAAAATCCACTAAAAAGATATATATATATCAATCTTTTTTTAGATTCTGAACGGAGTGATGAATGTATTGAATTTACAATGATGTGTGTTTTTTTTTTTTTTTTGTGTCTGTGTACAGCATAACTATTTGCAAATTTAAACTTCAAATTGTTACAAAAATAATTTGTGTCTATGTATTTAAAGATTTTTACACATCTACAAAAACAACTTAAAAAGAAACTTATATTAAAATTTAGTTTTTTAATTGTACAAAATTATTTTTGTCAACATATGAAACAAAAACTAAAAAAAAAAGGTGGGAAAGTGGGCATCACTCTGATGTATAGTAGAGATGGAGAGCAGGTCACTATAATGGATGAGTTAAATTTGAATGCAATGAGGTATCATTGTACACAAAAAACGATTCTGAACGGAGATAATTTGTTAGTCAATGATAATTAGTAGGATATATTATATTATTATTTATTACCTATATTTAAATTGTAATATATCGCTATTTTAAGCAATTTCGAAAAAAATTAAATTTCATACATTCATAAAATTTTTTTACAGTTACTTGAAAGAAGACTTATGGATAACATTGTATTAGGTTTTTTAACCTTCCTTAGGTATAAATCACAAACATTTTACAAATTTTCAACTTCAAAATTTTTTACTATGATAAGTACAAATTATAATATAGCTTCTACTAAATTTTAAAGAATTTTTGGATGGCCAATTTTTTTTTTATAGTCGTTCCAAAACAAAAACTTAGAAAAATCGAAAATTTCAATTGTCTATAAATAGCTTATAAAAAGTCAAAATATTTTGAAAATTTAATCATAAATAGATAACGCTAATATAAATATTTGGTGAAAATTTCAAGTATTTACATTGATTCGTTTTTTAGTTGCAGCAAAATAAAAAAATCAATTTTATCGAAAACTGATTATCCATTAGAGTTCCCGTTTTTTGTTACTTTTTTAGGGTTTTTCCTAACGTTTTTTAAAACTACTGGACATTTTCATTTTTACGTTTGACCCCCTACAGTACCAATTAGATGAATTTTCTTTTTCAAGGAGAGGCTGAAGTCAAAAATCAAAGCATTAATTTTACTCCAAAATGTGATGGCAGAAACAAAAAAAAAAAAAATCATACATTATTGTAAAATCAATAAATTTCTCACTTCATTCAGAATCTAAGATTGAAAATTAAAATTGTCTATAAATCAAAAGTCGCAACAACAAAGTTTAAATATTTTGATAATTTCAAGTAACTACAGCAGTGGTTTTCAAACTGGGTGCCGCAAGTATCCACTAAGTGTGCCGCGGTTTTTTAATAAATTACCAATTGCATTGAATTGTGATATAAGAAAATGTAGGATGTGTCAACTATTCATCCAAGAATTAAAAATATTTTTAGCCCATCAATCACACATTTCTTATTAAATGTATACATAATTGTAATTAATTCAAAACAATTTTGTTCATCTAAAAAAAAGGTCAGTGTGTAGTGAAAATTTTTTGAAGTGTATTTTTACATGGATTAATAAGTAATATTTGTAAATTATAGATATAAGAAATAATAATAAAATAGAATTATTGTATAAGAATATGTTGTATACCATATTATCTTAATTTGTGGAATAGACCTTATATGAATCTTATAAATAGGGGCCGGAATTATATTCTTTTGCATATTTTTTTTGAGACTATGCAGTCAGACGGGGGTTCGAAATCTTTAGAAATCATGAAACCGGTTAATTAATAGCAAAAGTTTTTTTAGCATATTTGAGAATATTTCAAGATAAAAGAATATTTCGTACAATAAAGAATATTTGAGAGTATATCGATTAATTTTTATAGACATTCAATATTTTTTGTTGCAGTGGCGTAAATAATAT
This sequence comes from Schizaphis graminum, assembly GCA_020882235.1. Taxonomy (NCBI): domain Eukaryota; kingdom Metazoa; phylum Arthropoda; class Insecta; order Hemiptera; family Aphididae; genus Schizaphis; species Schizaphis graminum. The sequence goes on from CM037032.1 coordinate 57,411,638, forward strand.
AAATTATGTGTCCGATAATAGTGATATGATATTGATACATTATATATGTATTATAACTATCGTTTATCATGCCCTAATAAGTAATGTACTGTAATATTCTGTAGTAGATAAGTGACTTATCTAAGATAACTATGCCCGACAAGAAATGGAATTATTACTACACTTCAAAAATAGCTAGCTCCAGGCGTTCGATTATTACTACATGTACAGTACAACACAGCAGTGTCGCGTGTCGTGTAGTGTTGACATAGGTATACATTATAGTTTCACTATATTTCATTAGTTACTTGTTTTTACTTGATCATAATTGTTATTAATACAATTTAATCAATTTATTTTAACATGTATTATTTTGCTTATGTTTTGCATATTATTTTTTATCATATACTTAATTATATCAGTTTTTTGTATTATTTTGCATATAAATGAATATTTTTATTTCAAGAGAATATATTCATAAAAAAGCATATTTTTCTCATATTTTATCATGATTTTTAAAGATTATTGGAAGAATATTTTCAACTTTTTTAGAGAATATTAACATCTTATTTTGGCAATTTAAAAAAAATATAATTCCAGCCTCTACTTATAAAGTACCATTCACATTATTTTATTTTATTTAAAATATAAAAAATATATTAGCAGTGATTATCAATTTTTATAGTTTATCTCTATTTAAAAATGTAAGTATACATACCTTGTAATACAACTGACTCATTCCTATTAAGTTTATTAGCAGTTGTTAAAGCAGAGCTAAGACAACTCGAAACATACTGTAACCATTTACTGGCTTCCAAAAGTGAGTAAAAATGATTATCTTGCACCCAAAACTGCCGTGCACTTTCTAATGTATTAAATCAATTTTTATTATAAATAATGAATATAAATAATTATGTATTAACTAAAAGAACAAACCAGGAGCACACAGTTCTCGTAATTTAATAAAACTCTGATTAACATCTTTTGGCGATGGCAAATTTTTAGTTAAATCCATTATAAAAGGTCTAAGAAGGCCTGGATGCGATTTCCTTACTATTTCTAACATAGCATTTTCTTGAGTTAGATTTGATGGATCCACAACATCTGCCTTTCTAGATAATGTGGCTCCATTTACAGTGCTCCAACACCAAGTAGGTAGTCGTCCATCTCGAAAATGTTGCATTGCTATTCGTAAATGAGTGTCAATAACTGCAGATCCGATAACAATAAACTGTGGCAAGCTATAAACATATTATTTTTCAATGGAAATAGTTATAGTTCTACGAAGTATCAACTTACCTTGGAGATAAGCGAAATTTATTATTAGATGAATTTAACGTCCAACCAAAACATTTGGTACGTTGAAGTTCTTTTTCCCAATCATCTCGACATCTAAATGTAGGTGTTGAATATCTACTTTGAACATTTGGCTCCCTACTTAAAAATATAAATTTTAATACTTATGATATTGTTTTTAATTCTTAGATAATCCTATGCCAGGTTGCATAAAAGTGTAATCATTAATAGTTCACTAAAATATAATGGACCTATTAATGTCAACTAAATCATGTTTAAGGAACCAATAGCTCATTATTGATTTATTTAAGTAATTTTAGTTATTGTTCATGCAACTTGACATAAGGATATCTTAAATAATATACACAATTTTATACTATGTACACACGCAGTAAAATAACAAATTAGCAAGCATTAAGTAAAAAAAAACTAAAGACAATTAAACCTCAATCTTGCCTTCAAAGACATGATTATTTTAATGGTTTTTAAAACCACCAAATTTTTTTCTTTTTGTCTGTGTAGACCCTGCTTTTTTATATAGAACTTAACCATTTCAGAAGTTAAATTACTTGAAAGATGATAAATATTTTTATAATGAACTTTGGAACCTAAATGTTAAGCACGTATAATGAATGATTGAATTATGAAAAATGGTGTAACTATTTTATAATATGTAATAAAATTCAGAATTAACTACATAATAATACATATATATACATATTAATATTTTGAATAATAATCAATTACCTGTAGTCATACGCAAATAATAGCTGATGTCTTTTTGGAAATGCATGATGCAATAAAGCATTCGCTAATATTTTACCATGGCCAAGTGGTGAAAATTTAAAACTATATGATAATGTTCGCATATTCTGTTTTCATAAATAAATTATTAATTATATATTTTAAAATAAAATATTGTTTCCTTTACTTTGCAGATGATATGTAATCCTTTGACTTTATCATTAAAACGATGACCTATCATAAGTCTTTTTTTTTTGTCCCCTGTCAATAAATAAATAATATCTATATTCGAAAGACAAACATCATATTGACCCAGAAGCAAATTTTCTTGATATGATGTTTCCTGAAACAATTATTAAATAAAATAAAATACAATATACAAATAATATTATATTTAAATTTGAAATTTACTTTTAAATGTTTTTCGTTTGAAGTAACAAAAGAAAGTCTGAAATTTGTAACAAACAAAAAACCTGATATGCCAGTTTTTTGTTCGTTTACTGGAGTGAATAATAAAACACTTTGTGCTTCAGCAATTATCATTTCACCTGAAAAAATATTAATTTTGTAATATTAATATGTTTAGATTTAATTATTCAAACACATATAAATAATATATTCATAACGTTTTGTTATAAAAGATTATAATAATAATTATTTTAATTTGTAATGCAGAATATGCACATGATACAGAAAAGTTTATTATTATTATTATTTTTTATCTGATCTAATTTGATGTCATTTTGTTTCCTACACCCCAGCTGTTAATAGTACAAAAAATACTCAAAATCTACACTAAAACCTGATGTTTCAGCACAAAAAAATGTTGGTTAGTGATATTAGTGGCTGATATGAGTATTCTATCTGTCCCTCGCAGGCTAAAAAAAAATGTTGCTATACATTTTTGAAAATTATAAGTTTTTCTTTCATATTCAAATTTGTAATATGTAACCATAGAAGCACAATGTGAAAATCAAAAGATTATGTTCATAAAAAATAATATTGTTTACTATGGTGCATAAAAGTATAGGTACCTTCTGATAAAAACATTGGGAATACTGTGTTTATTTTCAAAATAATATATTAATTTATACATCATTGGTAGTTGGTAGATCATATTTCATAATATTACAGAATGCTACAGAAAAATTTAAGTTATGGGAAATTAAACTTTTAAGAGTTAATTCAATCCTTGAGACTTCTATTAATGTACTTTCATTACACAATAAACACATTTTTCCTAATATTTATAAACTTTTTCAGATTTTTTGCATGTTGCCAGTTTTTATAGCTACTCTGGAGAAATTTTTTTCAACATTGAAATGACTAAAAATGTATTAAAAAAATTCTATGGGTCAGGCATACAGTGATTCTTTTAAGTGGGTACATTAATTATCTCGAAAAGTATTCATGTTTTAGAAAATATTTTTTTACATGGTTCAAAATTGTTAAAAAAGCAACGTTTTTATTAAAAAATTATATTTTTTTAAGTTTTTTACTTTTTTTAATGACAACATAGAATTTTAATTTCATATTCCAAAGCAAAATAATTTTTTGAGTATTTTGATACATAAAAATTGAATTTAGGGCTAGTAGTTTATGAGTTATACGTATTTAAAGTTTAGACAAGCAGAGTGGAGTGGTACGGGGTTACCCCGCAAAATGTTTGTCCACTACTCCGCTTGTCTAAACTTTAAATAAGTATAACTCATAAACTACTCACACTAAATTCAAATTTTTTGTTTCAAAATACTCAGAAAATTATTCTGATTTGGAATATGAAATTAAAAATCTATATTGTCATTCAAAAAAGTAAAAAACTTAAAAAATTATAAGGATAAAAAATATTTAAAAATATAATTTTTTAATAAAAACGTTGTTTTTTTAAGAATTTGAAACTATGTAAAAAAATATTTTCAAAAACATGAATACTTTTTGAGATAATTAGTGTACCCACTTAAAAGAATCACCTTGTATACAAATAAAATGTACACTTTAATATTTTTTTTGATTTTCTATTTTTTATGTGAAGCAAATAAATAAGCTTGGTCAACTGTTCATCAGATAATACCTACATTACCCTATGAAATAATTGATATAATGGCAGTCTTCTAGCAAATTACATTTTTTTTATGAATAATTTAATATATTAATAAAATAAAGTGTATTAAAATATTACACATGTGTAAATTTATATCCCCCTATAAGAAAATTCTTTATCTGCCACTTAATTATATTATAAATCATTGAATAATACATATACCTAGTATGTATTACTATATTTAATTATTATATCTTATAGTAATAAACTTGTAAATATGTGGAAAATTTTGTCCTCATAAATTAATCATACAATGCCTTAAGAGGCTTAAGAACATAAAACTATTTGGGAGATTGGAGGAAATAACAAAGAAAACTGGTTTATAAATAAATGAAGGCAAAACCGAGTATATGTTGATGGGGAAAAGGGATAGACGGGAATATATCCTACCTTAAGAGTGGGTAACTAAAAATGCATTCAAGTCAAACTATTTAAATATCTAAGCTTGATATTAACTAATAAAAATGAAATTGAAAATGAAGTAGCAGCAATAATTCTACTGTTAAAAAAAAGTCTCTATAGACTAACAAAGATACTAAGGACTCGATAGCAATAAAGATGCAATTATACATTACAATATTATGTCATAAAATTATTATACACAAAGCAGAAATATAGACATTAGAAAAAATGAATAAAAACTGATTGTTTTGAATAGAAAACTCTTAAGAAAGATTTTTGGTTCAGTTAAAAATGAAGTAACCGCCAAATAAAAAAGAAAAAATAATTAAAAGAACTTTTTCAGAAACCAGAAGTATATTAAATACAATCTAGAGTAGAATATTACAGTGGGTTGGTCACGCATAGCAGTCATAGCTCACTATTACACATAGTAATGACAAAGAATACAAAAAGAAAAAGATCTCTTGGACGACTGGACCACCCATTTGGAACTACCGTTTGAAATAGCAAGATGTGGTAAAGATAGAATCTATAAATAGAGGTTCTGATTGGAAAACAACAGCAGCTGATAGTGAGAATGGGTTGTATTACAGAATTATTCTATAATCGGTTAAAACTCAAAAAAAAAAAAAATTAAATTTTAGAATTATTTCAAATAAAAAAATTGATATAAAATAATAATAATATAAATATATTATTAAGTAACAATAAATTCAATTTACAGATTACTTAAGCATTTATAATGCTCAAGTAATTATAGTTACATAATTATATTAATTTATTGTAAATATATTTGTTTTTAAATACCTGGATGGAGTTTAGGAGAAAATTCTTGCTCAATAAATGATGTTTCACAACTTGAAATCTAAAAATTAAGTACACAATTTAATTAAATTACTTGAAGGATACTGTTCTTTCTATCTTTTTTATATAGATTACAATTAAATAATTATTTACATTTTTAATTTGATAGTGAAAGGTTTGATGAAACAGGTTAACACTTTGACTGCTGACATCGATAAATCGTATTTGTTCTATGCGGCGGGTGTCGACAACCTGTATTACTTTCTGATCTCTCTCAATAATACCAGCATACAACAAGCTATTTGTGCTTGCGCCACCCCACAGATAAACGGTTGAAATTGTTTAATTCGCGATGTTTTGAGATTCCGTATATTTTTTATACTTTTATTATGCTTACTATTATTATTATGAAAAATTCTCTGCACATGCAAATTGCTCAGGTCAAACCATGTCACAGTCAAAGTGTTAATTAGATACAGTAAACAACAATTTTACGTCATTAAAAAAAATTTTTGAAATACTTTAAATAAAACTTTTTATTTGGATTATTTTTTAAAGTATAAACAGCTTCTAAATGTCCAGCTTATCATGACTGACTATAATATGTATTCAGTAAGTATTAATAATATATTTAAAAAAAAAAAAACATTTTCTGTAATAAAAATGTTATAAACTTATAAGATATAACCATAAGCTAAAAATAAATTTAATCACATTATACATAAATAATAATAATAAATATTTTTAGATAACTATTAGAAAAATAAGTAGTTCTTGATCCTATTGAAGACATTATAAATACGTTCCAAAAATATTTTTATTGAAAACTCAAAATTTACTATAAATGAACACAAGTATACAATGCGAAACATTTTTAGAATTTACAATAGTTTTACTGTCTGTAATTTACACAAAAACAATATTATTAATATTGTTCTTTGTATTTTAATGTAATGGTTACTTATACTGGGTAGATAGATAGCCATAAATCATTAAATTTATTGCCTAAGAACAAAATCTATGATGCACGTTTGATATATAGCCAAGCCCAGTGTTTAAAATATATTTCGTCAACTAAAATAGAGTAAAATATATATTTTAGGCATTAAAATAATACTTAAAATTGTTTACCTGTTCGTCATCATCCCAGCCAACATAACTTTTGAAGCTATTTGTTAATCGATTTTCATTCATCATTAAAGCTACCTCATATCTATGCATTAGGTTAATTTTTTCACAACAAAACGTTATTAAAACTAATAAAATTTAATAATCGACAAACAAGTAATAAAAAACATATCACAGTATAGTTTAATGACATCAACAACTAACTAATTAATTAATTATACATTTATATCACGATTTAGGATGAATGATAAATCGTCGTTTATTCGTTTAGAATATGGAATTACAGGTATATAAACCTATATATTTATAAAGGTATATATGTAAAGAATATAATATTATATGAATTGATAAAGTTTTAAGTAATAACAATTAATAATATTTTGATATTTCCAACAATTTAAAAAAATTATAAAACATAACCAAAAAATATAACAACAAAAACAATATGATAAGATTGATAAGCAAGATGTAAAAAAAACAACATACCATTGAGCCAAGGTTTATAGCACGAACTAAGATATCTTAGTTCGTGGTTTATAGATTAAACCTTGCCATTGAGCAATATTTTACTTTATGCAATATGATATTGTCTGGGGAACTAGTGTCGTCAGCAAATGACTATTTGGCTTATAGACCTTATATTATGCCTCTATGCCTTATAATATTAAAAAATAATAATAATATGATTTAGCCACTACCATTAGAATAAATAGTTATAATAAATAGTTATATAATCATATTACTTTATTTACAATTTGTAATACAAAAGTTGCTCTGCAATATGATATGACCCCCGTTAAATTCAATGTACCTACTTTTCCATCCGACGATGTAATGAATTCCAAGTTTTTTTCAACAAATTTGCAGGTGTTTGACGAATCATTATTAATTCTCATTAAAAGTTTATCTCTATATTATTCACTTCTTTGGCATAAACTTGTTCTTTTATAAAATCCCATACCAGAATTTTAGTATTAAATACACAAATAATTGATTCATTTTATCTCTAATTTATGGCATTATGAACTAAAGTTACCATATGGCATATTTTATTTATTATACACCTAAAACGTGGAACATGGTAATAAAATTAGATCGCTCCAAGCTCTGTAAACCCTAATTGTGTAATTATTTTATCGTTTTAATTAGTTTACAATGTACCTAAATATAAAACATAAGTAATGTGTTAATTAATCATATATGCAGAGACGTGTCTAGGACAGTGGCGCAAATAGGAAAAATGTTTAGGGGGGCTCAAGCCCCAAAATTACCAAAACCGGTAAAAATAACTTATTAAGAATAACATACATATATTATACTATTATTTTTTGAGGGGGTTTTGAGTTATTTAGGGGGGAATAAGTCCCCCCAAGCCCCCCCCCCCCCTATTTGCGCCACTGGTCTAGGACCAAAATTTAGGTCAGGCCTGGTTATAAAACATAAGTAATGTGTTAATTAATCATATATGCAGAGACGTGTCTAGGACAGTGGCGCAAATAGGAAAAATGTTTAGGGGGGCTCAAGCCCCAAAATTACCAAAACCGGTAAAAATAACTTATTAAGAATAACATACATATATTATACTATTATTTTTTGAGGGGGTTTTGAGTTATTTAGGAGGGACTAAGTCCCCCCAAGCCCCCCCCCTATTTGCGCCACTGGTCTAGGACCAAAATTTAGGACAGGCCTGGTTATAAAATTAATTTGTATAGTCAACACATTTTTTAATTTAAGAAAAATTCATATTTTGGGTATGGTTAAATGAGTAATGGTTAAAAAATCAGGGTAGGCCCGGGCCTACCCGCTGGACACGCCTCTGCATATATGTTAAATCATGGCCAAATAAATGTTATTTAGCCATGTGTTAAATGACAACAAATAACTATCACCACTGTTAATTTTAGCAATTTTCTGAGTTCTCATGTAAATCAATGTGTCACACCACTTTCTTTATAGTCGGCGATTTGAACTTTGAACGTGAAAAACGCACGACAAACTCAAAACCGATGTGACGTTTCGATCCATATGAGAGTATTGCAAAAAATACAACTAGAGTATTTATTTTTACATTTAAAATTATATTCTAAAGATAAAATAAAAAAAACCAAATTTTGAAGATAAAAAAAAAATTTCAATAAAATCTTCATTGGGCCATCGCAGTGAGTACGCCAGCACGCGTATGTATATTAATGACTTCATTCATTAATCATTTTAGAAACGGGCGTCGTCCGAGTGCGTCCCGTTAATCATATCGTACCTTTTTAATAGCTCAACTGCGTCCGCAATAATATCGCTAAAAATTTTACTATATCCCATGTGCGTCCACGATATTATTGTTAATAATATTTGTCTTTATGGATAAAATGCATTGATAACTAATAATATTGCACTGTGTTAATTTGCATTTATTTCCATACGTAGAAACATACTATTCGTAACTAGTCTTTGACAACCACGTGCAGTATGTATAGTGATGTGATGTAAAGCTTCCATTCAAAATTGAATTCATGTTTTTTCACATCTCATCTGGAGTCTGGACATATATGCCTTCCCTTAGAAACACTATGCTGCACATTTTTAATAAGATTTATACCTGAAAAAGAGTGAGATGAGGTGACCAATTATAGCAATTGACCCAAACTCAAGTCTCAAAATGCGACTTGCCAACTTAACGAGTGCAAAGGCCAAAGGTAAATCAAATATCCTAACCTAATGTTTAGAGAACATTGGTATTTTAAATTCTTAAAATTAACCGTGCTTTTATTAATAAATCTCAATATCTTAACACTTTAACAATATACAAAAGACTGTTGTAATTTACTTTATCAAATGTTTTTTAAAGTCAGTATAAAACTAGACTCTCAGCTAACTCTAATTGATATGGTAAAAAATGCATTGTATTGTTATTATCTTAACTAAATTTTTTTTATTAGCATGGTATCTCATATGCCCATTTGTTTAATAAAATTTATTATATTCTTATATAAATATTATCATAATAATATATTGTATTAAAAATCCTAATTAATTATAATAATTAACAATTAGCATGATATCTCATGCCCATTTTTTTAATGTAATCGATTATTGTTAATGTTCTGGTTTGATATTCTTACCATGATTTTAATGTATAGTTTTGTTTTTCTTTAGTATTTTTACGTACCTAATATAGATTTTTTGTGTTGATAGAATTAATTTTTATAAAGTTATAATTTATAAATAGTTATCACCAATCAGCCGAAACGATATAATAATAATATTGAGTTGAATACATTGTATAGTAAATACGAATATAAAAATTATTGTATAGGGAAGTATGCTACTTCCCTATTATTCCCTGTATTATATATCCCTATATAATTCATAAATTAATTCGCCTAAACGATCAGTTAATTTCTCGCCCAAATGATATCTACTCTACTCGGGTAAAATTTGGGTTATTCGCCCAAATGAATGACGCCCCTAACAAGATATTCAAATATTTTTGGAATAAGAGCTCCCCTCCCTCTCGGTTATGCCACTGGTTTATAATTAGTGACATTATGTTTATCTCTTGACTTGTGTATTGGCGTTACAAAAAATATTTTCCAAGTATTATGAAAGTAACTTAAGCTTAATAATTTATTGAAAATTTAATGAAGCGTATTTTATGTACTCAACAATCGTCTAAGACAGCTTCGCTTCCTCCTTTCATCTAAACATGTCACCAGGGGCGTAGCCAGGATTTTCTCATGGGGGGGGTTTTCCAAAATTTGTTGGTAAACTTACCTATATTTATATAAATCCCTAAAAGCTTAGCATTACTCCATGTAGCAAAAAAAAACTCATGGGGGGGGTTGTGACCTGATAACCCCCCCCTTGGCTACGCCCCTGCATGTCACACTGCATAATACAATTCTTATCTACAAGATACTCCTCAAACTTATTTGGTCCTATGGAATTCAACTTTGGGGATCAGCCAAAGACTCTAACACAAACAGAATCCAAACATTCCAATCCAAATGCCTTCGACAGATAACCAAAGCTCCTTTTTACGTATCGAATGATACTCTACACAGCGACCTCCTTTTCCGACAGTCAAAAACGTCGCTAAAACCTTATACAAACGTTTCTACCTTAAACTTGCAATTCATCGTAACCTCCTCACCCAAAACCTCTCCTCTTGAACACTCCCGGCCCCCGGGCAACCCTGGCCGACGTTTAAAGGGCAGCTGGTGCCGTGACCTCCTAATCGACTAGACGACTAACCACTACCATCCATGCCATTAAGTGCTATTACTGAATAGCTCCTTCAATCAAGCCAATCTTGATCTATTATATATTCTCCATCTATTGTGCTTATTGTAAATATATTTTATACAGATTGTACAAATAAAAAATAAATATGACAAAAAAAAAAATTTAGTTAAATTGATTTGTTATAAAATAAAATAAAATTCATTGTTGGTTGAAATGTATTTAGTTACAAATAAATTTTGATATTGTTGTTCCTAAGGTATCGTGTGATTATTAAAATTAATAATAAATTATATAATTATAAATTAAAATAAGAAAATCGAAAAAAAAAATGTAATAATAATAATAATATAATATATTATATAATGTTTTAATTTTTAAATTTTTAAATAAATATTATATTATACGAAATATTTTGTATTTTCGGACTTTTTGTTCGACTATAAAAACTGAATACGGACTTTTAGTCCATATTTTTTTAAAACGGACTTTTTAACCGATTACCACACCCTACGTATTACTTTGATAAACACCATGTATTGATATAGATTAATAATTATTATATTATAACAGTATGACGTGTAAGATGATCTACAAGATGTATACAACTTTATTATAACTATATATAATAATTTTTATATTCTAAATCACATAAAAGAAATAATACACTACATAATACTAATACTAAAACAACAATTAAAACCTGGTAATAAAAAAATTTGATATTGAATAGAATGAATATAATGATACACACACTTATTATGATTACCTAGTTTAATTTCAAGCGATGGCATTAGAGAGCTATTTCATCAATAACCTCTGCTGTAGATATATTTCTATGGATATTCATTAATACTAATTACTAAGTCATTCAGACTGTTTTCTCCAACGGTATTTCTTAAATAATTTTTAAGTCTACGGATAGTTGAAAAGGAGCGTTCATTCTCAGATGTAGTGACAAGGATTGTTGCCAATTTAACCAACAGCCTGTGAATCGTAGGAAAACTAATAGAACTACAGTAATGAATGATATAATGACACCCTCAAATTTGGCAGTGTATTATTTCTTGTACTCTTATAGAGCTATAATTACAATGTAAGTTTGGAGCAGTTTCGGTCTGGCTCATGACTGGATCCCTGATTAACTAATTTCGAATGGGGCCCCTACAAACTTAATTTTAACTTAAACGAAAACAAATTTAACTGTCATTTAATAAAATATTAAAACTATTTTATACATAATTAATAAAATTTGGTCATTTTTTTCAACGCCTTTTTCAATATAATTATGAATATAAAAATGCAAACCAACATTGTTACTTAACAATTTTACAAATAAAATAAAAAATTTGAATTAAAAATTAACATTATACTAAAAAAGTAATTTTTTTAATTCATTACTTGACGATCCTAACATATCAATAACTTTATCTTTGTTTATAAATTTAATGATATCATATTCAATAAATAGACAAGTTAAAGCCGTTAAAGGATCCAAATATTGCTCGCTTAAAGAAGATCTAAGTTTGGTTTTTAAAAACACTCGTTCACACTTTTGAATAAATCTATTTTTATCCCGTAGACAAGTAAGCTAAATACTGCGTTTATTTATCCTTATCACCAGATCACAATAATTACCATATAGGTACCTATCTATATTCTATGTTTACATATTTATTAGAGTTGTACTCGATTAGAATTTTAAACACATGCATATTATATTTTATAAGGTTTACGATTGGCTATGGGCCCCTAATATTGAAAAATATCAAAGGGCCCCCGGCGATCGCCGGGTAGCTGGGTGGGCCAGACCGACACTGATTTGGAGTATGGTGAAATATAACAAAGTACGGCTGATGGTTGGGGGGGTTGCTTCAACACCCTAAATAATATGTCTTTGCAATTATTTTTTAAAATTTAAAATTTTAATATAATAAATATTCTAGCTTGAATAATATTAATAAACTAAGTCCAACATAGCCACATGCATATACTGTTACATTTTGTAATTAAACTAATAAAAAAAAAACAATGATTATTTTTTAATGTTGAATTTGTAAATAAATAATAAATAATAGATAAGCTTTTTAAAATAATAACACTACACATATGTTGTAAATATTTTATTAACTTTTTATATGCTCTACACTACAATATTTATTCATTTATTTTATTCGTCTGGAATTGTAGGTTTATAATATTCTTTAACATTTTCTGGTAATGATTTAATTTCGAATGCACCAATTTCATTCAATAATTGATTTTTTGCATAGAAATATTGTCGGAACCAATTAATATGATCTTTCTTTTCTTCAACAGACAAAAATGGATTTTTTGACAAACCAACACATACTAATTCCATGAAATGTCTAATTGGTCCTTTTTTTGGACACCATTCATCAATTAATGGTTCTAAAAATACATGTTCAGCAAAAAATACATTATGTTCATCATTCATACCTTGTTCGTTATTAATAGGAAATTTCCACAATTTTCCTTGTTCTGTCCAAATAATCATTTGTTCATAAATATTTTTTGGTGGATGTGTTACTGCTGTTTGTAAATTTTTTTCATGTAATCTTTCCCAAGTAGACAAGATTGGAACGTCTTTATTTATGTTAAAGTCTTTAAATATACCAAGTGGATCACTGCTAAATAAATTAATTGGCACATAATTATCCATTGGCTTTTTGTACTTTTTGGTTCTTTGATGATCACCAGAACCACGACCTAACAATTCTCTTACTCGTTGGGCTCTATCAACATCACTAAACTTAAGGGACACATTCTTTGGTTGGGAACGATCAATTTTCATTCCCGATAGTAGATCATCTAACTGAACAGAAGATTTCACCTTTTTGTCAGAAGAATCATTAGGTTCGTTGTTGTAAATCCTTAGCAAATTTAATAAGTCTGATTTAGTTTTATTTGTATCACCTCCAATTGATTGAGCAACTTTGGTGGCTGCATCAGATAATTTTTCACCTAATGGTTTGTTCTGTTTAGATTCATCAATATCTTGTTTATTTTGTTCTGCTTTCCTTGCCAATTGTCTAGGTTGCGCCAAATCAATAGTTTTAGATTGTTGAGGAATCATATTGGTGTCATTTCCTTTCTTCATGGTTTTCAGTAGATTATTTAGTTTTTCCACAGCTGATTGGTTCTTTTTTGAATTATTATCATCGTCTGATTTGAAACGTTGAGTTAAACAAAAAACGCCACGAATAGTATTACGTTTTGAACCATTAATATATGGTATGCACTTGATAGATAGAGTGGGATTCATTTTGATATATGTACTATATGAAATTATGTTACTGAAAATTTCCTAAAAATTAATCAAAGACATTAACATAGGATTCTTAAATTACACAATGAAAAATATAAATAAAAAGGTTATTCTGAATAAGATATGAAACAAAAACAATCTTTCTTCTTACTTGTGTTTTCGAGGAGCTCCAACTTCCAACTTAACAATATCAACTTTAAAAATTAAAAAATTTAATTTACAGTTTAGATGCTATTATGTTAGTACGATCACGATGTATTTATTTTGTATATTGATTAAATATTGATATTTAAATAACATTGATTATACTATCTATAGTTAATGATAACAATAATGATTACTATGGGTAATATTAACACAGAATATTCTGTGATATTATTAATATGTAGAATGTAGATTGTAATTCATGTAGGTATGTAAGTAAGGAATATTGTACATGAAAGAATTTGGAACAAGGTTTGTTAACTGATCAGAGCATCAAACTATTGTAGAAAGGGGTTATGTAAAGTGTATATTAGGATTGGATAAAAGTGAGATCACTGGAAAGGCATAATTGTAAATACAAACTAATTACACGAACATGTTCAGTGGGGCCCATTATCTTCTTGAAGAATAAAATAAAAAAAATTATGTTCTTTATGAAAGTATAAAGGTATATAAATACTAAGATACAAATAATAAATTATCTTCTTACTATTTTGTACTAAAAAATAAATAAAATCATATTTCTTTAAAATAATTGTGACACAAATATAAATTAAAAGAACTATATACCTTTTAAATTTTATTTATTTATAGTAATTAAACAGAATTTAATATTGATTTAAATATGTTAATGGCTACAGTTCATTATTTTTCATGAATCATTTATATTAATGGCATTATATATAAATAACTATGTTTTGATGTTTCTTAAGAACAAGCTTCCAGAATAAACATGTATCAACAATTATGTAACCAATGTTATAACTGGGTTATACATTCTAATATACTATTAGGTATTTAAAAATAAAATTTAAAATGTTAGTGTTCATTGTTTATTTTTAATCAAATATAACATCAATTGTTACACACAAATCTCTTAACATTAAAAATGAACATAGGTAGGTATTCTTTAACAGTTCAGTAACTTTTTTTAACTAATAAATTATAATGCATAATAAACATACAATGTAACATAAACTTAAACATATTAAAATGATTGTTACTAAGTATTAACAATAATAATAAATTACAAGTTATTAATATTTTCATAGTATTTACGCTAGTATTCTTATTGGCATTGAAAAGAAAATTATCTTAATTATTACAGTTTAAAACTTAATGACAAACATAAATAAAACTTAAAGACATAAGTAAACTATCCATTATGCATTTTAAGTATTTTTTATTTATAATATAGGCATAATCTAAATATTAACAATGACAGTTTTTTATATATATATAAATAAATGTTATTAAAAAAAATGCAAAACAGATTATATTATTATTCAACATAAATAATGAAATAAAAATAAACATTTTTATATATAAAAAAAAAAAAAATAATAATACCAAGAACTTAATACATTAAAAATCATTTTGGCCAGTAAATCATTAAACATTATCAAAATTATAAAAACAAAGTATTGTATAAAAAAGAATTTAAATTATATTTGTTTTATATGATAAAATATAAATATAACATAAACATTACATTTTAATTATTTAATATAAAAATATAATGTATCTAATGTTGTTAAACAATATTAGTTGTTATATTAATTGCTCATGAGAACATTTAAAAATTAGTAACATTATGTAATCTGTGAAGTATTCAAATTAAAGATCCATATTTTTCATTTTTTTCTGCAATAAAAGGACTTTAATAATAAAGTTGGTAATCATACAATTTTAAACAATATTTTTTGCAGACCAAAATGAATTTTAACAGTATAATGACAATATGACAACTTCAATTTATATGCACAATGTGCAAAATAATAAAACTTAAACCATGATATTAAAGAATGCTGTATCACAGCCTGTGACGAAGAAATATTTATCATACCACAAATAACTTATGTTATTTATAACTAGCGTAACAATAGAAAAATCACATATTTTTATAAAACGTATACAATAAAAAATTCACAGACTTTATATAAAATAATTTGAGACCCTTTATACAATAAAAAAAAAAAAAACTATAATTATCATCACAGAGTTCAAGTTACTATCTAAACATAGAAAAAACAGAGTAAAGTAAGTTACAATATTGTACTTTCAAAATGAATAGTAACGCTTCGACTTTTGTCCAACCAGACGCCTCTTATGCCACGTGCTTAAAGCTATTGGAACTCGTTTAGAAGTAGTGGTAATTCTTTTAGTTGGGGAACATTGAGTAGACCGTGTTTTTGTACAGCTGGCTAAGTATTCTCTTTTAAATTGTAAAGTAGAGAGTTCAGTTAACTCTGACATTTTTAATGTAATATTCTTGTACACATCAATAGCGTTTGGTCGATTAAGAGGATTGGGGTCAATCATATTTGCTATAAGTAAACTTAATCCAAAATCTTCTATATCTGGTACAAATCCATCTCTTAAAAAATGCCATTCTGGCCCATCACTTGGCAATCTTAAGGCTGAAACAGCTTCATATGCAGTCATTCCTAACGAAAATATATCAACTTTCATAATTGTTGAACTATCATATTTTCCACTTAACATTTCTTTAGGTAAATATCGGCCATCACCATCCTCTACATCACTTAAATTGTCTGTATGTGCTACATGACCAAGATCACCAATTTTGTAAATTATGTCTCTATCAACTTTATCTTCATCTTTTTCCAGGAATTTAGAATGACTTATCATTATATTTGCAGGTTTTATGTCCAAATGAACCATTTTTGATGTATGCATATAATGAAGACCACTTGATAAATGAGATAATAGGCGCTCGATGGCAGCATCATTGAAATTGTGGTGTTTTGTAAATATCATTTCATCAAGATTTCCACCATCACAATATTCTAGTTGTATAAAAACTGAATTACTCTCATTCCATGCAGAATGATAAGCAACTATATTTGGATGACTAAATAAAGCAGCATTTGCATATACTTCTTTACGAGCATAATTTTCTCGTCTAGTTCCTACTACCTTCTTAAGTGTTTTTTTAATAGCATATGGCATTCCTTCCAGCATATTAATACACTTATAAACCTCACCAAAATCTCCTTTTCCAATAAGATCTTCTACTTTGAATTCTTTAAAATATCTAGATACTTTAAGATCAGTTAATTCAACATTTGTTAAATCTTTAGACCAGTTGTCAAGTGTTGATGATTCATTATTGTTATTGTTGTTATTATTATTTGTCCATTTTAACCGTAGGTCAGTTGCTGCAGGAGAGAATGGGTTAATGCTAAATTGTTTAGGTTTAGATATTGTTACTTCATTGAGTAATTGGTTTGAATTTCTATTTTCAAATAATTTAGATTTTATAGAAGATTGGGATCGATCTATTATACCTTCTTCCAATTTAAGGACACGAATCCTCTTTATAGGAGGCGAATAGGATAATTCATCTTTTTGAGGTGAATCAGCTTTTGAAGGTGAAGCTAAATGATCAGCAAACCTTAATGGAAGTGCAGATCTATGTTTTCGGCTGGCTGGTGTCATGGGTGGAATATGTTGTACATGGTTAGGTGGCGTTTTAGGCGATTCCTGAATGTTGGCAGCAATAAGGCAAGGTGAAGACTCATCAGAGTCATTGAAATTTAAACGTCTAGGTAACAATGTAACTGGACTGAAGAACCGTTGTATGTCCACTCCGTCCATGTTTGGTCAAATAAATTTCTATTTCTTTCAGATATAATATGTCAACATACAAATTGAACATTGTTATTCAAGTCTTCAATTACACAAAACCTGAAAAATATGTTAAAATAGATTTAATTATCATATAAAATTAATAAAAAAAAAATAATATCTTTATACAACTTAATATTTAGATACATCACAACTGATAATATGAAAAATAAAGAATTATCAACTTCAAGGATTAAATAGTATTGTAAACTATTTTACTTATAGATAAATATATGAAAAAAAATTAGGCATGTGAACCTACACATAGGTATTAAAATGTAATAATATACTTTGGTAAAAAAAAATGTATAGTACTAAAAATAAATAATTGGCTATTAAATATGATTAAATTAAATGATGATTGGTGGAATTCCCCATGATTTTCCAATGCAAATTAAATATAATAATGAAATTAATTACAGATTGAAAATACTAATTTAAAAGAACCAGGATCTAGAAAAAAATTTAGGTCTATCAAACATAGTTCCATGATTTTTAAAAATTAATGTAAGAAAAAAATTATTTTTTTCATTTTTTGAAGGTTAAATATTTTGTTTCTGAATTTTATAAAATTAGGATAAGTAAATTTGAGATTGAGAAAATATAACTAAATAAGTTGTGACATGACCAATTGACTAATTAGCCAACAGAAGGTATTAAATAAAATAATAATATACTTATTATAATACAATAATTAAGAGTCTGGTGTTTAACATGAAATCTTGCATAAAAAAATTGTTAATTACCGCAGTTAGTATTAATAATTAATATACCATGATAATGTAGAAATTAAAATCAGTGCGTACTTACATGATTCTGGTGACATTTTTATTGTCTGTACTATGGTCCAACAAATGTGAGAAACAAATGATTTTTTAAAAAAAAAAATCACTTTCACCACGGATAAAAAAAAACACTGTCTCGAAAGCGAATACTGATAGACGTGTTCACGGGCAAGTCAGGAAAGTGGGAAAGACACAATAACAATGAAAAACGAAAGAACAGTGGCGAGAAGGTAAAATCTATAAGACCCGTCAAGCGGGATTTAAATGCGATTAGATAAATTTAAAAAAAAATTAGGAGCGAGAACTCAAAACTGGCGATAAAAACCTGACTGGCGGGCTAGGGCGCGCGCATGAGTCATCCGGCGGTCGAATCGTCGAGATAATTGTAAATGTTGTTATATAATATCAAGAAGAGCCGAAAAATGTGCGGCATGTAGGGCGCCGAGCTACCGGATTGGCCGGTGTGAGTCAGGTGACAACGGTACGGCAACACTGCAGTATGCAGTGCGACCAACGCAAATGGTCGGGCGATTGTTGTCGTGCAAAGGTAAAGCGCGGGAAAACGACGGCAGCTGTTGCTTGCTGTCTGAGGGCTGCTACTGCATTATGCACCGCTGTCGTAACTCGTAACCGTATTGTATGATTGTGGTGTTATTTGTTATTGTTATCGTTATCGTCGGGCGAAGGGGGAAAAAATAATAATTGTGGAAATGGCGGGACGGTAACAGCAGCAGCTGCGGCAGACACACATCTGCATCAGCTGCATTCTGGTTTATGCCCATTACACGTACGTCCTAATACTACTCTAATACGGCAATACAACATGACGTCGGAAAACCTGCCAAATGTTGTTGTTGTTATTATTGTTGTTGTTTTCGAGTCCCACGTGCGTTTGTTTATCATTGAGACATTGAGTCCCGATTAATTTTCGATTTGCGTGCATCGTTTTATGTTTATCAATAAATATAGACATTTATTACTTATTAGGCAGACATGGCCGGATGCCCGGATGACTATGTATTATGTAGATTCAAATCTTTGAATTTTACAAAATGAATTTTTTTTTTTTTATTTACAAAAATATGAAAATACACTCCGATATGCTGTATTTTCTATTAAATTAGTTTTAAAAATATTATTAAACATGATCATTTGATTATATATGTTTTCCTTGAAAATTTTTGAATTTATACATTAATACATTTATTATAAATTATAAATGTTATTACAAATATAAGCTCCTGGCCACTCGATAAATTCTAGTTGTTCCATTGTCGGTTTTTTTATCTAAATTCTAATGAGTTATGAATTATGATAATGGATTACGTTACCAATTTACCACTGCATGTCTTCCCGCTAAAATTATTTCTTGTAATCGAGAAAATCGAGATATATGTATAAAGTAATTTTACGTTTACATAAATCGATTTCAATAAGGTTGAAGATCATCTATATTTTATAAAATATTATACCTGCATGACTCTTAGCTGCATTACATTTAAACACTATTGTGTTTTAATAATTATTTGGTTCTATTCAGATTTCAGGCTTACACTACTAAACTACTTAGCGAAAAAATATCTTACTGTATAATAAAGAATTGTACTAATAAGTACCTAATAGGTACTTGAATCTTGAACAACAGGAAAATGTGTACATTAAGTATTTAAAAAATAATAAAACAATTTTACTCAGTAATAAAAAATATAACATTGTTTAATTATTTTCAAATATACCCGATTTATTTGGATCATTACGAGGTAATGGGTAGTCATTAAAGTCAAAAACTAAAAAAAAACTTATTTAGGTATAATATAGATAATGTTATTATTTCTAATAAGTAATAACATTTCGTGGCCCGTGGGATTTTTAATGTTTGCTTTCATTTTTACAGCATATACCTATTATAATAATTCTAGGTAATTACTTATTAATCTTTGATCTACACTATAATGAAATTAAAAAATAATAATTATTGACAGGTAGGAGCTAGTTACAAGGTATAAATATAATTTTTATGATAGTAATTATACCGGAAATTATTGACATTGGAATATATAATTAAATAATAAAAGTTTGATTAAACTTTTATATTATAGTAATTCTATCTTTCTTATAGTATTTATATTTTAGAATACATTTTTAAAAGTAATAAGATTACTATTGTCCATAGGTTTCAGGTGAGTCAAGCGATAATAGACTATATAGTGTAGCTAAGATGACGCCACACCCGAATGGGTGGAGTGACGTATTAGGAATTAATGTCGAGGGGGGATTAAAACCCTAACCCCCTATATAAGCCATTGCATGGGTGTCTCCGTACCTATAGGTTTAAACGTACAATATAATAAATTTAATTGCATTCAATAGAATCAATTTTATTTCATAAGCTTTAATATTAGTTTAGAATGAATTTATCTGTTATTAAATATCAAAATCTAAAGGTATAAGAATAGTGTCTTTGATCTCTCGTTGGTTTTTTACAAGAGTCAATTAACCACTCTAATATTAAGGTTAACAACACATTAGTTAAAATGTGTTCTCTACTGAAAGTAAATTTCCTGTTGTACGTTTGTAAGACGCAGTGGCGGATTAACCTTCACAGCGCCCTGAGGCACGCTCAGTGTTCACAACCCTCCTTTTTAAAATACTATCCAATGTCCAAGGATCGTAGTTTAAATGGACTAACATTGAAGAGTGATGGGTAATCGGGTATATAGCCATCCCAGGAGTGAAAAATAGTCGTAATGGTTCAATTTTTTTTTTGTTCATTTTTTTGAGAATAAAAATAAAATAACATAACAAATTTACCGCCCTCTATAAGTTGCCGCCCTAGGCTCAAGCCTCACAACACTAGTGATTATTCCTCACTGGTCAGACGGAAACAACGCATGTCGGGTGTGGTGTCCTCTTGATATTGCAGCTGCAAGTCAATAAATTATATTATTTTACTTTGCTTGAATTTTAGATTCTGAACGGAGTGATGAATGTATTGATTTTACAATGATGTGTGTTTTTTTTTTTTTTTTCTGTGTCTCGACAACATTTGGAGCAGTAAAAATGCTTCGATTTTTGACTTCAGCCCCTCTTTGAAAAGGAAATTGAATCTAGTTGGTACTTTGGGGGGGTCAAAAGTTAAAAATTTTCAATATTTTTTAAATGAGTCGGGAAAAACCCTAAAAAATTGACGGAAAAACGGGATTTTTTACGCAAAACCAGTTTTCGACAAAATCGAATTTTTTATTTTGCTATAACTCAAAAACTAATCTATGTAAATACTTGAAATTTTCATCAAATGTTTATATTAGCATTCTCCATATACAGTTAAATTTTCAAAGAATTTTGACTTTTTTTGAGCTATTTATAGACAATTGAAATTTTTAATTTTTTTAGTATTTTTTTTTTAAATAACGATAAAAAATTTTTGGCCGGCCAGAAAATCTTGAAAATTTAATACAAAGTTTCTTATAAGTTGTTCTTAAAGTGATAAAAAAAAATCCGAAATCGTTAGTCACAATTTTTTTTTATAAGTGCTTAAAGTTCGAATTTATACGAAATATGTCAAAATTGCGAAAATTTGCAAGTAATTTTGTGGTTGAAAAATCGTAAAATTTTTTTCTTTTATAACTAAGTTTTGAAAATTTGGTACAAGGTTCTCCTCACATTTTACTACAAATATCTGTAAAAAAAACTCTACCGGATTCAGACAAAAATTTTTATGAGCGTTTGAAATTTAAATTTTTACAAAACCGCGTTAAATAACGGTTTAGCCTCAAACGATTTTTGATATTTGTTGTTATTCAAACAGTATAAGTCGTAAATACTTGAAAATTTTACCAGTTATTTAGATTGCCATTTTCTTTACGTGATTTGATTTTCAAAACATTTTGACTTTTTTTGAGCTATTTATAGGCATTTGAAATAATCATTTTTTTTTTATAAATGTTGATAAAAAAAATTTAGCTGGGACAAATTACTTGAAAATTTAATTGAAGGGTCCACATAATTTGTTCTAACTCTCATTTAAAAATTATAAAAATACATAGGCACAATTTTTTTTTATTAGCATTTGAAGTTCAAATATTGACAAAAATTCGTCAAAATCATGAATATTTTTAACTATTTGGTAGTTAAAAATTTATAAATATTTTACAATCAAAATCTAAGAATTGAAAATTTAATACTATGCTCTCAATAAGTTAAGCTTAAAATAATTATAAACAAGTTTGATGATTATTCAATTTAAACAATTTTACGACTGTTTAAAGTTTTAATTTTAATTTGAAATCAAAAATACACGTGTAAAATAACGTTTTACTAAAAAATAATTTTCGATTTTTGTTATTTTTAAAAAATTACTTGACGTAATATCTTGAAGCTTTTACTTAAATGTTTGAATTAGTTTCACAATAGAATGTATGACTATATTTAAATATAATATATCCTAGACTGACAAATCATCTCCGTTCAGAATCGTTTTTCGTATACAATGATACCTATCATTGCATTCAAATTTAACCTACCATAGTCCGAGGTCCACCCCACTCCCTAATGTACAGCAGAGTGATACTCACTTACCCGCTTTTTTTACTTTCCATTATACTTATTTGTATAATTGTAGGTCAATATATTTATGAAATACCATCGTCCGCCGCAAATTGTTATCTTAGTTAATGGAGGTTTTTATTTTACGATTAATTATTTATTGCATATGTAATATCTAAATATTTTTAATATTTTCATTTATCATTATTCCTGAAGATTTAATTAATCAGATTTTAAATGATAAAATAGTAAAATACTCAAACGAAAAAAAAATGTTTTATTTTGTTTATATTGTATAATTTATAAAAATTTTCTTTTGTATACAAATTATTAGTTTGAATAAATTTTTATGTTGTTATATATATTTCATTTTGTTTCTAGTTTTTGAATATATAAGTTTTATCTAATAAAATAAAATAGGTAGAGAGGACTAGTACCATTTTTTTCAACGTCTTCTCGAGTTCCGACTGAAAGATTCACACGTTGTTACCGACTTAGTGACTTTACTGAGTATAACAATCTATATTTTATATTAATGCAATGTATGTAAAATATAAATAAATGATTTTAATTTGTCCTAATCATATAATAAGATTTAAATACATTGGCGTAAAATGTCAATAATGTATGTTTTACGTATTAAATTAATAATTAAGTCAAATTTCGTCACCATTTCCGGCTGAATGCGATTGTTGATAATGCAATTTGCGTTAAATTTGTGAATAAAACGTTGTTTAAGTGGTAGTCAATTAAAAAAAATCCTGTCTATTCTATCGTTGCTGAAACACTAAAATTTATAACACGATAATTAATCTGTTTTGTAACTCGTATAGTAGTCGTCCATACTTGATTAATAAAATCATTTTAAATATTATTAAGTACCTAATTTATGCACTTTATAATTCTTAATTCTTATGGTTTAGTAATTAATAAACGTTTTATTCAAATTTGTATGGTAGTAAATTGTTTAATAAAGTAGTTATACCTATACATATGACTATGTATGTAAATAAATACTGAGTAATAATTAATTATACTTAGGATTTGCTCCACCTACCGTATGTAGGATGTACATTGTAGAATATATGAAATAATCTTTATTTTTTATAACAAAATTTGGACTTTTTATGATATTAAATAATTTTTATTTCATAAAATGTTTTGCTTTTAGGTACATATTAATATATTAAATTGCACGGTCACATACTCGCAATGAATAAATAATACTATGTAGTATGGTACCTATTGTGTAGAGCTAGCTAAATAATATTATAAAGAATAATAGATGGACATCTGTAAACAGTGTAAACTGTAGTACAATTTTTTGAAAGAAAAAAAACCATCTGTTATATAAGATGTTGAATTATAAAAAGAAAAGTGTCAAAATAATTTTTTTAGCGTCTCTACGAAAGCGAACGACACGATAGAATTGTTTTCATTATTTTTACCTGGTAGTATTTTCAGTTCGATCATAGATGTAATTCCGGACTATTGGGGCATTCATCTTGACAAGTCCTACACGGCTACACAGCAGATGCGCGTTTTTATATTATTATTTTTACCGAGTCTTTTGTACGCTTGTATGTATGTACCTACTACGTATACAGGATGATTCACCAAGCATACTCACTTTTTTTCTTATTCTATAATGTTATTATTTGAAATCTGATTTTTATACATAAAGAAAATATTTTAAAATTTTTGAGATATTTTATATTACTTAAATAGAGTTCTATGGACACAAACTTCTTTTTTTTAAATGAAAATCCACCTTGTCTATTGTAAATTATTTAACATAATATAATTTAAAAAAATATATTAACGCCAAAATAAAAATTTGAATGAGTAGTTTTTTAATTATTTAACTTTACATAATAAGGATAATAGGTCCATGAAAATTGGTGTGGAAGATATTGAAGCTACGAATACTACGGTGATTTAAAAGTGTTGACAATTAATATTAATTTATTAAAATTTATATAATTCTTAAAATGGTTTAAGAATAATAAACAATAGATACCTGTAATATTACATTTATTATATATTTTTGGAAAAGCTATTTTTAAGGACTGTTTCCATAATATAAACTAGTCATTTTAACTGCTGAAAAATTAAATGTTTGAATTTTTAATTAGGTACATTAACATTTTGAAAAGATTATTCTTTAAATAATTTACTATAAAAAATGGTGACTTACATTAAAAAAAAAAAAAAAAAAAAACAGAAGTTTGTAGCACCATAAAACACTTTTTAAGTAACTCTTGTTTAGGGTAGCAAAAGGTGTAATCGAGAGGCAGACGATTTTTAAAATTTTTTTAAAAGGTGGTGGATAAGCAATGAGTAATAATTTAGTATTGACTAGTATTTTGGCAACTATTATTAAAATAGGTATCTAATTAAAAATATGACAGTAAATGTTTCTATCATTTTTCTAGGTGGGGTAATATTATCGATTTGCCTCTGAATAATTTCATTAGCTGAAGCATATGAACTGAGTCCCAATAAAATCTTTTAAGATGAATTGAGTCCCTGGTTGTTGTTTTAAGGTATATACTAATTGAATCAGTGTACAGACTTAAATTTTTATTATTATTATTATATAATAATGTATGATTATAAAATAAGTAAAATAATTTAAATATTACTTACATATAATAAAATGAATATAGGTTATGATAAAATTACATTTTTTACATTAGTAAAAATTAGTGTTATTAACATTATAAAGCGGGTAAGTGAGTATCGCTCTGCTGTACATTAGGGGGTGGGGTGGACCTCGGACTAGGCTAGGTTAAATTTGAATGCAATGATAGGTATCATTGTATACGAAAAACGATTCTGAACGGAGATGATTTGTCAGTCTAGGATATATTATATTTAAATATTATCATATATTCTATAATTTGAAACAAATTCAAACATTTAAGTAAAAGTTTCAAGATCTAACGTTTAGTAATTTTTTAAAAATAACAAAAATCGAAAATTATTTATTAGTAAAACGTTATTTTACACGTGTATTTTTGATTTCAAATTAATATTAAAACTTTAAACACTCGTAAAATTTTTTAAATTGAATAATCCTCAAACTTTTTTATAATTATTCTAAGTTTAACTTATGGACATTGGACAGCATAGTATTACATTTTCAATTCTTAGCTTTTGATAGTAAAATATTTATAAATTTTTAACTACCAAATAGTGAAAAATATTCATGATTTTGTACACAGACACAAAAAAAAAAACAAAAAAAACACACATCATTGTAAAATCAATACATTCATCACTCCGTTCAGAATCTAATAAAATGATATCAACGATATAATGTAGTTGTCTCCATATACGTAAATTATGGTTGGTTTTATATTTTACTCAAAGTAATCCTCGAACCCAGAACTCAGATAGTATATATTTATGAT
Organism: Schizaphis graminum; assembly: GCA_020882235.1. Lineage (NCBI taxonomy): Eukaryota > Metazoa > Arthropoda > Insecta > Hemiptera > Aphididae > Schizaphis > Schizaphis graminum. The sequence continues at coordinate 57,438,218 of CM037032.1, forward strand.
TTCCTAACCACGGATAATGGACTCAATTATTATATTATTTTTTTCCCGTTCAGGTACTGGGACTAAATTAGTATAAGTACAGTGATTTCATCACGTCACTGAGTAGTACAATAGTAAATAATTAATCTTAAACTTGAAATGATGATCTTTAAATATATTTAAAAATACTAAAAATTAGAATTTGAATTAATTCTTTATTGCTTGGTGAATCACCCTGTATAATGTATAAGTATAATATAACTAACGGAAATATGGAACTATTTGGAGCTGTTTTAAACCTGGGGACGGGGATCAGTATTCGAACTATTAACTGCTTTCCGTATACCTAATGTATAAATAATTTATAAATATACGAATTTAATACTTGCGTTTCGTTTACTTGAAATATATAAAAGACGATTCCGTGTGCAGTGTATATATATATATATTTACCCTTATGTGTCTTACGGAGTATTACTTCTCTTGAGGCGGAATTAAATGGCAGATGTACACACGGAACCGTTAGGTTTACAAAAAACCCACGCATACACGTAAGATCTCACCTGTTCATCATATATTTATGTAATATACACAATAGTCATAATACTATATATATATATTTTATACGTGTACACATAATGTCGTATATTATAATGCATATATTATATGTATATATACATATATGCACGGTCCGCGTGTTACGGCCTACGGGAAACACGAAACTTGTTCCCACGCATTTGTACCCCTTTTTGATTGCGCTGTGCTTGTGCGTAGACGCATGCATTTACAAAATCCTTCCGGTGAGACGATTCAATTTCGACTGTTTATAAGAAAATCGAACGTACCCATTGGAACCAAATTATACTGTCAGTACACTTAGCACTTATCCACATAATTTTGTAACAACATTTCGCGTTTTTTCGCTATCAAAAAGATTTGTGCGTCCTGCATTTTTTACCTACATATTAGTGTACTGTATAAACGCTAAAAATGCATATAAAACATAAAAATGTTAATAAATAGTTATATAATATACTTAATATTCTCAATTAATAATGACTAATAAAGATATTATAGTATATTGTTCATTTAAAACAAAAATATGATAGGCTATAAATACTTATAAATTATAATACATTATGTACCATATGGATATTACGTATATGAAGGTACTTAGAATCTAATAATATACTTATCTATTTATATACCATATTAAAAATTAAATAACAGTGGAAATTGTTTAAGGCAAAATCATTCGGGACTAACTTTTCAACAATTAAATTTAAACGTTTAGGTTTTCCAAAAATCACGAAGTGTTTTTTTGTTTTTTCATGGTTACTGCTATTTTTCCTTCCGTATCTATGTTTTTAATTGAAGAAATCATATAGGAGCCGCTACAACATTTGTTTTCTCTGTTTATCTTTCATATAATATATTAATATAGCAACAAAGATATTTCGTATTCTCACGATTACGGCTCTCGTGTTAAGTTTAGGAAAAATAAGTCACCTATTATATATTTTGTAAAGAAGAATATTTACTGTGCATTGACAAGATAGATTTTTAATATTTACATTTTTATTAATATAAGCGCGTTTTAATTTAAAATAATTTTGATAATTTTTAATCATTAATAATAATCAATAATAACTTATTCAAAAATTTAAGTATTAAAAATCTATCTAGTAAACGCACATAAAATATTCTTCTTTATAAAATATAATTATAATAGGTGCCTTTGCCCAGTAGTAAACTGAACTGGAGAGTCGTTATCATGGGAATACGGAATATCTTTGTTCCTATGTAGGTAATGTGAAATAGTAAACTGATATAATTTTTTCATCTTAATTAATTCATTTTTGGGTATTTTAATTGATATGAATTCTTAATGTAATGGCTTTTCTTCGTCTTCTGATGAATTATTTTTAGTTATTTTAAAAATTAATTTCTTCGCCGCTTTCCGTAAACAAATTATTATCAACCATAAAAAAAAAATTATTTAGATTATTTTCACCTATAGTTAATGTCATTTCATTGATGCTTTCTTTATGTGTTCGTTCATTATTTCTATTTTATTAAAACTATTCAACATTCGTATTACCACAAGTAAAACCAGGTTTAGTGAAATCCGCATGCTTTAATAATTTAATAATTGTTTCTCGTTTAACTAATTTTACAGTGTTATTCAATCATTTTATTGAGTCAAGGGGCACTGTTACTTTTTTTGATATTATTTAAATATTGTACCTATTATAGTCACATATTATGTGTGGCTGGCGTCTTATTTACAAAATAAAAATTTGCTTAATTTATTATTACTATGGATTTTAATTTTTTAAGTATACATTTATAAAAAATTATCAAATTATATAAAGACAAGTGTATCTATAAATATTTTGGTTCTTGGTATTATTGTATTTATCCATGACGCTCATGAACCTACTCATGTTGTAAGCCACCTGTCCTGTTAATAGGGCCGGCGCTAGCTTTTGCGAGGCCCTGGGCGAAATCATATATCGCTATGGTTGTATATATTATTATATACAAGTTTTGATCCGCGAGGCCCTCATAAAAGCGCGAGGCCCCGGGCAAGTGCACTGCTCGCCCCCCCCCCATTGCGCCGGCCCTGCCTGTTATGTATTACACAAAATATAAATATGTATTTAACTTAAATCTTAACAAATATGTATAGTGCGAATTTATCTTAACTATCGTTTTACAATATACCTACATACTTATTTCACTAATGTAACGTCATTTTTGGCCGTTGTACACACGAGTGTCATGTTTCTAGTTTATGCAAGGATTTTTCTTCCACGGGACCTACAAAATCATCCAGTTTTCGCGTCAGGAAATTTAGGTTTTAAAGCGAGGTTTAACGTATATGTATTGAGTTATAAAAACATGACGGGACTAAAGAAAAATTTCTTATTGTACATATTATGCACTATGCAGGGTACGCCATAAACAGTTTTTACTGTATTTAAAATTACTTATTGGTTTTTTGAATTGAATTGGGGATATATATGCATCTTTTATGAACTGCATATTTACAAAAAATATAACGCGGAAAACGCGTTTGAAAAATAAACAAAAAATGTTTAATTTAAATAAACGAGATCATGATATACCACTGACTAATCAATTAATAATTTTTTATATTTCAGCGATAGGCCAAGGCCGTCAATTAGATTGTATGTTAAAATATAATACTATAAATATAATGACAGAGATTATTAGACGTGTAGAATGGTTGATAAAGGACTATTTTATTAATGCGGAACTTTAAGGAAAAAACGATTTCCCTATTAAATATTTTTTTTTATCAAAAAAATGCAAAAATGAAAGTTTTTATATTGAATTTTATATTTTATGTAACTAAATTTATCGAATTATAAACTTGGAAAACATTTTGCTAGGGCTTAAAAAATAAAAAACAATTTTCACGGAAACCATAGGACATATTATATTGATAGCAAACAAAAATGATATAGTCAGCAAAATAGGTAATAAAACTGATTAGATTAGTGGTTTATTTTGCTGGATTAAGGTTTTTGGTCATCACCGTTATGCCGTGGTCTGGTGATCAACATGGTTTCGTTTATTCGTTATCGAGGCATTTTTTAAAAACGCCGAATGTGTGGCTGCGACACAGAGAGCGTTTTGCACTCGGTTTTGTTTGAATCCAAACGAAAGTGTCCCTGATCAGAAAACGATTTTTAATTGGGTACAAAATTTAAAAGCGACCTAGATCCATTGAAGAACTAAAGGAGGCTATCCGTCAAGAAATATCTGGGATTTCACTAGATATGCTGGTGAGAGTGATGGAAAACTTTCCAGAACTGCTCCATATGTGCGTCGTTTCTCAAGGCAATCATTTGGACGAAAACATTTTTCAAAAACCTTGTATAATGTAGTTTTCAAAAATACATTTTTCTTTCTGTATCTTGTATTGTTTTTTTTAGTTCACTTCGGAAATGCGGGAGTCCATTACGCCGCACTCTGTTTATTATACATATCCTTTTATAATGACTGAATGATAATATGTTAAATTTTTAATAATTTATCAAATTTACCGTTGAAATTTTGTTAAAATATATTTATTTATTAATTAAACTTCATACACTAGGTATATTCAAATTATTTTTCTATGTTATATATTTATATTAAATGAATGATGGAAGTAAAATAATAATAATAATAATAATAACAATTGATTTGGTTTGGTGTTAAATCATTATAATATAAAGGTGCCTAAATCGTGGAAGTGGGTTTTGTTATATAATAATTGTTTTTTGTTTTATTTTAAGTAATTATTTAATCGTTTAATTGTGCGATCTCTATACAGGAAATTATCATGAAATGATTTGGTATATTTAAATTTATTTTTTTACTAAGCAATGACAATAAAAATTAATTAAAAAATACTAATTATTAATTAGATACATTTTAATATTATTCCCTATTACTATACATCACATATACTTCTATAAAATTCACTCTTTTGTAGGTGCGTTTCGCCAGCACTGCCACTTTCGAATTTTAATATCAAACATCGACAGTATTATGTCCTTTATTTTGTACAATTTTGTACACCCCCCCCCCCCAAACACGACCAGAACCGTTTTTCCTATGTACATATTATTATGTACTATACTTGTGTATATTTTAATTGAATGATGATTCAAATATAAAATACATAAAACGTAGGTAGTATACTATTTTATTCCTCTTTTACGTAATACTTAATACACTTTCCATCAGGGGCGTTATTTCAACTTATTGTTCAACATTTTTTGCTAAAAATGTCAATAATCAAGAAGTTTAAAGCACATGCAATTCTAACTAAAGTTGAAAAAAATTGAAATAATTTGCATGCATAAGTATAATGTAGTATACTAATATAAATAGTATAATATACATAAAATCAAGTTCCAACTTTCCAAAGTACCTAGGCACATAGGCGCAACTATAAGGTAAAAATTCTGGGGGGGCTATAGCCCCAAACAAATTTCTTTGCTTTGTTATCAACTATATTAGCATAAAATAAATTGAAGTTACATGAAAAAAAATTGGGGGGCTATTTGAAAAACTGGCGGGCTTAGCCCCTTCTATCCCCCCTAGTTGCACCTATGCCTAGGCACCTGTTATCTGTTTGTACATAATAATAATATATAAGTACAGTATATACAATTAATATACACGAATTAATAATTAATTAGTAATTATCTATATCAGACATCAGTGCTATTCGCTTAAATTGCCCAGAAAATATTTTGTGTAAATTGCTTAGTATTAAATTTTGTTTACATATTATAGTCATACTGAAATTTTTAATTTCAAATAAGCTCTGTATTTTCATAAAAAAATCATCGTTTCTATTTTTATTTAACTAACTATGGCACCAATTCATTGATATGATAATTCATTATCGAATAATATTCAATGGCTTTGCTATTAGTACAATTTGTGTAAATTAAAATTATTATTATTTATTGAAATGTTCTCTTTTAAGTTTTATCCCCTATATATGAATATATTCAGAGAATCAGAGTACATTTTTTTTAGAAAAAAAATTATAATAATATAATGAATTAAAATATATACATAATAAATATAATATTAATTTTGTTGTATAGATCTTGTTCAAAATACATTTAAATCCACAAATAAAACAATCAAACATGAAACGTCCAATCGAGTGTTTTTTTCGATTTGATTATAATTTTAAATAATTTTATTTTTATATAATATAGTTATATAATTGGTATGATCAGAAAACTCCTTGAAAAATAAAACTTTTACATACAAATTAATCTGTGTTACGTAAAGTACAGGATAAATTAGCAGATACAGCAATAATTTATAATAGGTAGGTGAAATTTTAAGTTTTTAACTTATTCAAGCTATAAGGTCTCAACTTTATTGCAAAATTATTAGCAGTTTCTACATAAATTTAAATTGTAAAGTAAATTAGTAAGTACTTAGTTATGCTCAATTGTATAGAAATTGGAATATTTTACAATAGGTACTATGGGTACCATGCATGGTACTAATACATTTATACAGCTGACTAAGTGAATAGTGAGTATACTTAATAGTACATTATAAATATATATAGCGTAATTTAAGTATTTTTAATTATAGACAGTATAGCTACTAAGTATTCTAGCTATATAAATTCATATAAATCGATAATATTTATACCACTGAAGTTCTAAAACCGGTTGTCTGATCTCTGATAATTTATGTTGTATTTTAAAATGTTTTAAATTTATTTATTAGCTTTTACTAATGATTGAAAATAACGAATATTGAATTTTTAAAAATTATTTAAATTTTAATTAAATTAAATCTAAACATTGTACATAATATGTTAGTAATATGTATTGTACAAATATTATTATAAATTATAATAGAATTTAGAACATCATATTTATACAGTTTGTAAATACAATCTTAAATCTTATCAATAACAAAATTATTTAATATTTTTAATGGATATATTACTAATAAGCAGTGATAAAAACATAAGTTACTGTTAATTTATTATATAATGGAAAGTAGAATATTCAATATACAATGATTTTATAAAAAATAAATAAACAAAACAGAAGAGAAATATCAATATACTTTATGTCAAATATTTTAATAATTTTTTTAAAATTAGAATCTGTACGAAAGTTGCTTTATAGTAAAAGAAATAATGTAAAGCCAGAAATCAATTTTATAACCTTCGTTTTCAAGGTTAACTTCACCAGGAATAAAACTAAGCTATCAAAAATACGTTAAATAAAATGAAAATAAATATGAATCAATATGCAAAGTACGTACAATTTTAAATATACTCTATAGGTATATCATATTTCAAATCTATTTATTTATTTGTTGTTTAAGATGAAGCAAAGAATTCGTTCATTGGCTTCAATATGAATTTTTTTAATTTTTAGCTTCTTAAGTATAAATTGCTAAACAATATATTTTATACAGGGTTAGACACAATGAATTGAAAATTGGACGGATGTGGTAATGAAAATATTTTTAATACATTTCTGAAAAAAAAATATGTTAAAACCATAAAATATTGAATTCTTATATAGTTAAATCCAATAAAACATAGAATTTTGAACAGAGCTACAGAATTTTTATTTAAATGCAAAATATTTAATTTATATTATTTTTATACTCCAGTCAACTGAATGACCTACCAAAATTATAATACGTGCCATAATAAATCTCGGTCAAGGACCATGACAAATTAAGAGATATAAGGGATCGCACTGGAATCATGGTTCCGATATTTTTCTTAGACCTTATATCTGATCCTGAACTTTTTACTTCTTGGTCACTACCTTTACATTTATCTACTTTATATTAAATCTAATGTTAAAATTCATGTATAATATAATTAATTGTATAGAAGATAACATATAAATGCATTTTAAAAACGTATATTATTTTAAAAGAAATACAAAAATTTAAAATATTTAAACCTTGAACGTCTATGTTTGTACACATTTTGAATTTTTAATACATATTATTTATATTATATAAATCTCCAGTGACTATTGTAAACGTCCTTGACCTGTGATTCTTACCTGGCTTAAGAACGATGAGTGACTGCTAATTATGAATTAATTTACTTTTGTTTGGATTAGTATATTATATTTTTTATCAATTAAGTAATTTACTTACATAGTTTATATAGTGTATACATTGTATATATTCTGTATATTTTGTTTATTATCTTTGAAATATTTCATCGATTTATACCACGCTAAAATAATTGAATATTCAAAATTGGAATATCAATAAGTCAAAATTAGATTATTAAGATAATATGCAATGATTGCAATGTCCTTGGCAATGTCAATAATATTTTGGTAAAATAATAATTTATCTATACACATTAATTGATTGTGCTATATGATATGACATTGAAGATTTGAAATATGTAAACATTGGTGAATACTATGTGATCGATGGCTACAATAGTGTAATACCGTAGTATTAAAAAACACCTGTGTCAACATAATGTTGATAAACAATTTTATATTCCGAGTGTATTAATTAATTATTGGATTCGAAAGTCATCAAAGAGTTGTACCTACATAACGATTTGTCTTCAGTCCACATCGCAGTCTCGTGTGATGTGCTATCACGGAACAAATAACAATACACCGCGATTCATACACTCACGTCCTTTATTCGGCGTTCTGTTTCATTTTTTTTCTTCACATACGTACCTATCTGCAAAATAAATAATTAATTTTGACGCAAGTACATTAAAACCGCGTAAAAACCTGTCTTCTTTGAATTGAAAATCATAGTAGGAAGGCTGCGGGCATGTAGGCTAATTATTAAGACCGAGGGTCAGGTTGCCAAGACGGCACCTGTATAGTATATATGTCCCACATTCGCTGGATTCTCTAACGACATACAGTATAATACAATAATGCTACTACTTAATTTATATTGGTATTTGCCATTACTACAATTACTATTACTACTACGTCCACTATAATACATAATACATAAAATACTCGTAATAAATCTATCGCTGGGTTCGGCACAAGGACGGTGATATATATGCATAGCAGCGCGGAGAGTACCTACTACCTATATACCGTCTAAACAACCGGTCAGATAATTTATTATAGAAAATAACAATAATATTATTGTGTCTTGTGGAGATAATTAAAAAGGGTGTATCAAAAATCACCATTAGTACCTATATAATATACTAGAGTGTATAGAGACATTAGGAAATCTACACTAGTAAAACTACCTATGCCAGGAAATCTGATAAATATATATCAGATTATGTATATATTATAATACCACTGCAACATGTCCTATTGACTTACCATTACTTCTAAGTCTTACTGTAGTACTTTTGTATAATAGTAGTATACCTGTATACAAACAAAACTGAATGACACATTTACACTTACACGAAGCGATCGCTTAAAATAGCACAATAATCATTCGGTCTAGATGCCGTACCTACTTATATATACAATTGTCACATGTTTATTGCATAAGGACCTTAGGCCCATATTTTTCAAAATACATACAACCTTCACCGCGACTTACCCATCACAATGTTGATTCGATGTCATTTGTACTTTGGTTTAACCGCACTTATGCATAGAATCGTGCTAAGTCTCGTGGCATAACCCAAGTCATTCCGCGAGTCATGCGTACCTATCTCAGCAATATAGGTAGCAGTATACAGCACTATACGCCACTATACGCAGTTGGGAACCGTTTACAATCCTCGCATTATTCGCAGTGAACGAATTAGAATGATATAACAATTAATATTATATATATATATATATATATATATTTATACCTCCTGCCTACATAATCATAAATTCATAATATTTTGGTAGAGCGGTAAAAAAATTAAAACCACGGACAGAACGACCGCGCAATTATAGATCCGTTCGGCACCACCATTCATCTTAATTAGTTTTGATTAAACCTATTATATTATTATTACTAAGTCTATGATGTTGTTATATTATTGTACATAATATACAACCCATTCGACCGTCAGAAGCAGGCGGGGAAGAGATTTTCAAAATCAAACTCACCGCGTTCGTTCATTAACCTTCACCGTCGCGCGGACCGTATAAAAGCGCCGCCGTCGGCTGTGCGCCGGTTCAGTATAGTCATTACTCATTACTTATACCGACACGACGGTACTTCAGCCGCAGAGTGTTTGCAGCGTGCAATTGCAGAGCGGCATAACAGCAGCATTTAACGACGCACTCCGAAGCGATCGTATTTCGGCGGAACGTAGCCGGAAAAAAAAAGGTATATACAAAATGTAATATTATTGTCATCGTTTTGTACCATGTTATGCGATCATCAACGTAATACTTTTATTTTACAGTGTTATTTTATCGCAAAACACAGTATATTATCATATTCATCGCCATGCCTATCGTCATGCCAGTCACGTCGGCGCCCACAGATTACGTGACCGCGCGCCCGGTCGAGTTAATGGTAACCGCGTCCGGGGTGCAGGTTGTCCAGGACGAAACGCTCAGCGGCAAAGGCCCGTCGCTGCAGTCGCTGTCGGCGGCAGTGTGCGGATACCAGAGCGCGCCGAACGCGGCCGACCACGAAGCCTTCATCCGGGACGCGGTACGCCTGATGCTCGAGCAAGCGGTATTCCGTGGAACAGACCGCCGGCGCCCAGTGCTCAACTGGAAGAGCCCGGAAGAGCTACAGGCCGCATTCGACTTCACGTTGGACCGTTCACCCACCACCCACGGCCACTTGTTGCACTTGATTGAGGACACTATAGAGCACAGCGTCAAGACCGGACATCCGTATTTCATTAATCAACTGTTCTCCAGGTGAGTACGCGCTCTATTGCCGTAATTACAGGGGGCAACAATGAGGGGATGGATGTTAGATGATCCGAAGCACCCTAAACATTTACTATACGGTTTTTTGTATATAATATTTTTTTATTTGAATTTATTGTTAAATCGTTATTATAGTGTGGAGTAGTAGAGAGACTATAATATTATAGACATATTATAATATTACAAACTTGATTAAAGACGAATAATAATATTAAAATAATGTACTATTTATAAACAATAAATTGAAAAAGAAAAATATCTAAGAAAATAAGAAACGTTTTGTTATTAGAATATTACAAAAGTATATTTATTATTTACTATTTTTTGATAGGCATTAATGAAAAATAATTAATAACATTAATTGCTAGAATATCAGTTCATACATTTTCTTATCTTAAAATATATATCATCAATATCATTCATACATACATACAACTTACTACTTATAGGTAAGACTAAGTATTATAATATAATATAAATTATAAATTAATCTGTATTTTACATTTAATTTATTTTAAATTATTAAATTTAGAAATATTAAAATTGATCAATTTTTATTTTAAAATATTCTAAATTCAAATAAATTAATAGTATTATAACTAGATAACGGATTTAAATGCTCTAATAAACAAGAAAATACGATTTAATTGACCCATAAAATGCTCTTAAAATTATTTTTAACATTGAAAACATTTGTTTAATTATATAGATTTTTATTCTTAGGTATTAACTATTTGTATCATTGTCATCATCTTCTAGTTATCCTTTCTTCTTTTTACTTTAACAATTATTGCCAAAAATGAATATACATTTTAGATGTATAGATACATTCTTTATACTTTTACCTTGTGTTTCATAATAGCACTGTATAATCAGGAGTTGCTTAATTTTTATTGATTTTTATCAATTCCTATATAGAAATTACTTAAAAACATAAAAAAATCTTAAAAATGCAAAACAAATGTAAAATAAAAGTTAATTTTTTTAATTCCTTGATGTAGGTATGTAATGAACTTTGTGCTTCGAAAACAATGTTTTCAGAAAAAAATACAATTTACATTTAAATCCGTTCCCTAGTTATAACTGTGCGTGGGAAACCTTTCCCATCCCTTCTTTTGCAATGAAAAATTTCAAGACTAGTCTATAGTCTATAGCTCCTCCCCCACAAAAAAAACTAATAAAAGCAATATATTCTAGGTATAATATGCTGCATGTACTCGACTGTGGCCTAACTTACTATATGTCTAGACTTTTAAGTATATACTTACTATGAATTGTATTGTTTGTAGCGTCGACCCTTATGGTCTGATCGGTCAATGGCTGACCGACGCGCTTAACCCGAGCGTGTACACGTTTGAAGTGGCGCCTGTTATGACCATCATGGAGGAAACGGTCTTGAGGGAAATGAGGAAGTTCTTGGGATATCCCGATGGCAATGGCGACGGTATATTCTGTCCGGGCGGTTCAATAGCCAACGGCTACGCGATTAACTGTGCCAGGTTTTCTGCTTTCCCTGAAGTCAAGGTAGGTTACAATATAAGTTAGGGCTGTTATATTATATAATACAATACACGTTTTGTGAAGATATCATAAAGCCTTTTCTTCTGTTATACATCCATAATAAGTTAATTGTTTACAGACATAATATAATATATACGCTTAATATCGAGTAAAATTGTACAATCTTATAATACCTATGTAGATTCGAAATTATCTTAATGTAACACTCGATAACATACAAATCATATTACTGCTTTTTGATTTTTCTAAGACAACGGTTTCATAATACGAATTCTTTCAAAATGTATAGTTTTATGCATGGATCCGTTCATATTCAACAACAATAAAAAGTGCTAAATTATAATTTCAAACATAATTTTTAATTATTTATTAAAGTCGTGGAATACAAAAAAAAATATTTTATTATAATATTGTCAATTATTTAAATGTATATAAATACGTGTTAATAGACAAAAGGGATGCATGGATTGCCGAGATTAGTAGTGTATACGTCAGTCGATGCGCATTATTCTATCAAAAAATTATGTGCATTCGAGGGAATTGGTTCGGATAATTTGTATTTAATCAACACAGACGCCAAGGGAAAAATGGATGTGGGTCATTTACGACAGCAAATTCAACGAACATTAGAAGAAAAGGCAGTTCCTATTATGGTGTCGGCTACTGCAGGTAAAGTTCGAAGAGTTTTATTATATTTATTAATTGTAGTACCAGTAAAAGAAATATTGAAGTTATTATATTACATATTACATTTGGCCACTTAGGTATCTAAATATATTAAATAGACATACCTAGGTTATAGGTGCGTCGTAATTTTAAAACTTTTATATTATTCAAGTATATTATAGAAAATCAAAATAATAGGTAATATTCGTATAATTTCAAAATAATTGTATAACTAAGCCTATGTATAATAATTATAATAATACGCCTATCATTTTAAACGATTTAATTTCATATTAATAAAATATGTTAAGACTTTAATGAATAATTAGTTATATTAAAGTGAAAACGTTAATAATATTAACATTTAGAAACTAAAAACAATTTTAATAGTAAATGTTGTATTGAGTTTTAAAGTTTTGTAATCCAACGTATAATTTTACTTGGAATAAAACCATTTATTTAGAAAAAGTGAAAGTATAACGGTTAATCAAAGACCTCGAACCTTTTAGTATAAATTTACTAATAATAGTAATTAATAGGCTATCATCGTGAAAACCCCGTTGATTGGTTGTAGAACCGTGAAATAATTAATATTGTACGGTGACCATTGACATCGAGTTACATACTTTCTCGGTAATGAGGAATAATAAATTATAATAGGTATTACGAATAAAAAATTGCAGGTACAACAGTCCTGGGGGCGTTTGATCCGATAGCGGAAATCGCTGACATTTGCCATGAATACGGAATATGGTTACACGTTGACGCGGCTTGGGGAGGCGGAGCTTTAATGTCTAAGAAACACAAGCATCTGTTGACCGGAATCGACAGGTACCTAGAATAAAATAATAATAAATTAACACGTCATAAAAAAATGATGTAAAAATTAAATCGAGCGACTAATTGTAGTTCCTTATCTCTTGCAGAGCTGACTCGGTCACCTGGAACCCTCACAAAATGCTTACTGCACCACAACAGTGTTCAACATTTTTGACCAAGCACAAAAGCGTACTGACCGAAAGCAACTCTTCTTGCGCTCAGTATCTGTTCCAAAAAGACAAGTTCTATGACACGACGTATGACACCGGCGATAAACACATACAGTGCGGCCGCCGGGCGGACGTGTTCAAATTTTGGTTCATGTGGAAAGCCAAGGTACGCTCTAACATTTGGCGGTCGGATTTGGATATCCACATAAAAAAATCGTTTACGTAATAGTTATTTAATAATACTGATCTGTTTTTCTTTTTTTCACTACACAGGGAACGGACGGACTAGAAGCGCACGTTGACGAAAATTTCGATAACGCCAAATACTTTACTGAGATGATACGGAACAGACCGGGTTTCAAATTGGTACTAGAAGAACCAGAGTACACAAACATAACGTTTTGGTATATACCACCGAGCCTGCGTGGACGTCAGAACGAACCGGATTTCAAAAATAAATTACATAAGGTATGTATTATGATATTCGAGGGTAAAAGCCAAAAAATAGAACGGATCAGTTATTCAATTTTTTAAACGGTATTAGTTATACTTGTAAATATTATATATAATTTATCCACGAGCACACTATATAATATATAATATATGTACTCTATCGGTGATTACAGGTGGCGCCCAAAATTAAAGAGAGGATGATGAAAGAAGGAACAATGATGATCACGTACCAGCCAGTCGACGATTTGCCGAACTTCTTCAGACTTGTACTTCAAAACTCGTCGTTAGACCAAGCTGATATGGATTATTTCGTGAACGAAATTGAACGGCTGGGTTCGGATTTATAATTATTCGTTGTTAGTTCCTGATATAGATTTTTAATATATTATATTTTTCACGTGCTACGTATTGTTTACATATACAAGCGCGATAGGTATACTAAATTATATTGTTGTATTATTATTAAATATGTAAGCTCCAGCACAGAGACAAAAAGAGTTTACTATTATTTGTGTTATAATCAATGAAATATGTTATCAATTATAATTTATAATTTATATGCATTGTGTATTGATATACTTGATAGTAATATATATTTATTTAACTCTGTAGTTTTCTTTTGTATTTATTTATCACTTCACAGTAGGGTTCATTTTTAAAAAGATACATACCTGCCGTTTCTGATGGAGAACAAGACGGGAAGTGTATATTGCACTTTTTTCAAGGTCTTTCGTCTACACCTAATCAGTAAAAAAATAATAAAATAAAATAATATGACCAAGGTCGATAATTTCTATTTTATTCATAAAGGAAGTACAATTAGCAATTAATTTAATATTTAAAATTATTAAAATTAAAAAAAAAAATGAATTATTAGAAGTTAACTTATCAAAATATTATTTATCTGGGATAAACGAGTGTTAGATATATGAAAAATCTAACAACTAGAACGGTAATAAAACATAAATATTAATCAAACATTGTTACATCAGTGTTCATATTTATGAATACAAATGACCTAAATTAAAAAAAAAAATACATCGATCCATTTTATTTTTATAAAACTTGTTTCCTGTTAAAATAATTTTAATTATTTAAAAATATATAAAATCATTTTGTGCAAAATTCATATAGTTTTGTCTAAATGACTTATTTGACTAACTCTTAAACGCTATATATAATAACAAACACAACGAATTTTATCACATTTCATGGCTTATATATTCATATCTTTTATTCAGTGTTTGTATTGTTTTCGTCTGATACTGATATAACAATAATTGTGATATTCTCGATCGTATTATACTGAGTGATTCAGAAAGCATTCTCCTAACCTGCATTTTAGTTTCTAAAGTGTAATTTAAAACGACTAAATATATTATGTATATTGATCACAATCATGTGTTTTTTTGTATCCTAACCTAACCTTATGTCTATTAGGAAAAAATGCTTAGATTTTTATTTTACAGGGTAGTTTCTAGTAGCAAATGTATATAAATATTATAAATGGATAATGGATTTTAGAAATATAGTTTTAATGGCGGTTTATTATGCGAATCATGTAATTTTTCACTTTTGGCGATATAAATATAATTTATGTCTATTAAAATCGTGTTTATTTTCTCAATTTGAAAATGGATTATTGGATATTTATCCAAAAAACTACTAAAATAAATTATGTGTAGTACGACAATAGTATACGAACTACTTACAACTTATTATACGTAATACGAAAGTAAAACTGCGCAGTGGTAGTAAATCAGTAAATTACTATTATAATACTATGACTATAATATAAATAAATTATGTACATTATAATATCTGCATAACCTGTCTTTTCCCGGAAAAAATTAATAAATAATATAAAATACGGCGCTAAATTTATTTATTTATTCGATCTATCTCAGTTTCAGTATTTAGTTCACGGACTAATTAGCATCGGTGTATTTTACTTTGTGAGTTAATTCAATCGAGATGATGCAGGATATAGAGAACATGATATATTTTCGAATGTGATTCAAACTACTGACTACATTTTCCTATTATATCAAAAAACAACATAATAATTTGATCAAAATAGATGGAGTATATTTTGAGCTTATAAACTACAACACGAGAACAGTGTCTTATGTTTATATTGTACATTAGAATAACAATTAATAATTTAAATGCCATTTTATTTTGTTTAAACAAAATCCCATAACAATGCAATGCGAGTTCCAACTAGCTCGCAGTTTTATTTATTAAAAGATATTAGAATTTTAGATTATGAGTGAAGCATCAAGAAAGGTATCGATTGATTGAACAATTTGTTGTTTTAGTTGAAAATTTTCAATTTTTAAATAGTTATTACAGCATGAGCACACTTTTTATGATAGTTGAAAATTCACAACACAAACATTGAACATAGTAAATATAAGGTTATTTTTGAATTTTTTTCATGAACCTATTTAATGGTAAATGGATGCATAATAAATACAACAGATTATTTTATACTATAATTTTGACAACAATTAGGTATAAAAAAATATATATCTATACATATTTAATTTCAATATTATGTATTAGAATTTAGCAATAACACAGAAAAATTTATACTCAAAGAGTCAGTAAAATACTATGGAAACTGTAATATCGATGAGTATATTATAAAGAGTTCCAAGTCATTGAAAATCTGTTCACCCAACAGATCAAGACAAGAGTATATTGTTTGCGATCGTCCGCTGATGAAAACGTTGACGTAATAATATAATATACACATCGCCGTATGAGATGAGTAGGTGTTCGTGTAAGTTACAAGCAGTTCTGAATCTTGAATAGTAGCTAGGGCTAATAGGGGCTCTGGTATAAAAGAAAATATAGAGAGCTTTTTAATGAATTGCATTAAGATAAGTTATTTTTATATAAAAAAATAATTTATTATTAATTAAGGTATATACAATTTTAAAAGTTTAAAATAAATCTTTAGTTATCCAAATAATTCATATAATATTATTAATATATTACCTAGTTTTTGCAAATGGTATAGTTATGCTATTATTTAATTATCAGTGACTTAGACAAGGATATATACAGTCTTCTCAGTCAACTGCTCCCAGATATTTTAGAAAATTAAAAAATACTTTTATTGTCTTTTGAATAAATATTACGAAAGACATAAGTAAGTGTAAAAAATGTAATACAATTTGTATGAAGGTTGCTGCAAAAGTCTAAAATATTATTTATTGAACTCACTGCATCAGCATATCAAACTTAGGTATATAATAGATCCTAATTAAACCTTTTCTATATATATATTATAAATTATTTCCCCATAAAAATCCAGATTATACCACTGACATGGACACATTAAACTTAAATATCTATAATATTAGAGGTTTTGGTGTAATGCACCGGTGGTTTATCCGTGACACAGATTGTACGCTCCAGATCCATCTGATGCTCAGTTAGGCTAACATAACGTGCTGTGGATGTTGCAGGAGTATGCTGAAGCTACTGAAGAAGCTCATCTAGCTGAGAAGTGATTGAAAATAAGTAGCTGTACAAGAGAGTACAAACTGAGTGACGGAATACCCTGACCGTGATGACCACAGATATTTAGCGTCACGCAAAAGCAATCAGTATGACTTTCACGATCAGATGCCAATTCTCAAGGTCGATTCTCACTTCTAATTATAAAACTTTATTATTTAAAACATTTCATCTTCTAAATGACATTTTTGGTATGCGCCAACTAATTGCACTACAGTATAAACGATTTAAATCATCGATAATACCTATATAGTGAACCAAAATATCTTCCATCTACCCGTCAAAATATAAAAATTAATTATAATTTAAAATTTAAGGTTATGCGCGATTTCACTTAAATAAGGTCTCTTTTTAATCTCACTTTTAAAATATATATTTAGTTTTTAATATAATTTATTTTATTCAAAATTATTAATTTGTATAATAGATTTATACAATAATACCTCTTGTAAAGCTTGTTTCTGTTTTAAAAATGTAATAAACTTTCAAATAGTATTACGTGGTTTGCTCCTAATGCTAAATTAAATTCATGGTGTCACTGGAATACTGTGTCACACAATTTTGGCTCTCTTGACTAATCTATAAGTAAATCGAATTAAATTATCTGTATATTAATTATAAGCGAACCATATTAGATGGAAGTACAAAATACAATTATTATCACCCGTCTAACATCATTCGAGGGAACATGACTTTATTTTAATTAGTTTTTTACGAAGACGATTTTATTCGAAATATTTTTACTAGAGATAAATTGATGAATATTTTTTTACGTAGATATTTCGACTGTAGATAGTTCGTCGTATAACCGCTAGTATATAAATATATAAATATTGTTTAGAGTGTTTAGACGAAAGGACGCGATTAATCAATTTCGATTTTGTATGAATGATATGGTTTTGAAATATTTTCTGCTCGGTAGATAGTTACAACATCAATATATCTGTAACCATAACAATAATAAATGTTAGTTTTTCTGTCACATTCGTCACACAATACGTCATAATAATACTGTTCAGTGATAAAACTGTGTAATATAGTATATACAGGTTTATGTACTGTACAAAGAGCACAGACACAGTGTTATAAAAAATATTGTGTAGGTACGTGTATTGAGTTAATTTCCAGCGCGCACGATAGGTTTTTCACGTCGTTGATCGTACGCCGAAAGCAGTGATCAGAGGTGTCATTGCGACAAACGTGAAAAATAAATACACGAGGGTGCAGTCGTATATGGTGTTTATAAGTTTTCGATGACGAGTGAGAACAGCAGGAAATCCTCCGAGCTCGGCAGTGGCAGTGGCGGTGGGCCAAGGCGATCGGACGTGACGGCGACGGAGAAGTCTCTTTCGGAAGTCTCTAGGCCTGATAATGAAAACGAGAAACCCCCGCGGGGCGTAGTGGATACACTGCAGTGCGCCACCGCTATCTTCGATTCTGCAGGCGGAGCGGAAGTGGACGACGAATTTTCGGCGCGTAGACCACAATGGCGGCGGACCGCTACGGGGAACAACAACGGACAAACGGCCGAAATCCTGATGGCGGCGGAATTGTACGCATGCGACCGGGGAACGGTGCAGGCGTTGGCACACACGCAGTTGGCACCCGGTGACCGGACCACGGTGGATGCGTGGCTGGACAAGTTGGAGGAGTGTAGCGATCCTGACGTCCGGTCGCAGTACGCCGAGTTCCTGCTGAGGGCGGTGGCCGGCGGTAGTATGCGCGTCGAACCGTTTTGGGGCCGACCTCCGCCCCGCGGGCCGCTCAGACGGCTCAGCCAGCGGGATGCCGGTTTAGCGCTACTGTCACAGCAGTACTCCGGTCAGCTGTCGACTCGATCCGACTCGGCACTGCAACGAGGAACACCGACCACCCGACAAACATTTTACGAACGTCAACCGATTCCCGAGGACGGTACGATCTGTTATGCAGCCGCGTTTAGCGACATGTTTTAGATACGTATATAGTCTGTGTCAGACTTACCGTGATGTCCTCTATTATGACAGCACAGTTATTACACAATGACACAAAACTGCAGACATGGATAGCGAATTGGAAAATAAAATTTGATAAATAATTTTTATCATACATTTTAAATACGACGAGTCTTATATTACTTCTTCTATCATACCAGACGCTCGCCCCCCCCCCCTTTTTCTCCTAAAATAATTCAGTTATTCAATACCTGATTTTGAAGTTTTGAATTATGTTTATTGTTTAAAGACTATAGGTTTAAGTATTGTTGAGATTTTTTTGTACCCCTTAAGTAATGTATTGTGCAGATATAAACTTCGGTTTGTTTCAAATGACAACTTACTATTCTATTTCTATTTAGTCGATAACTTTTTGAAAATACTTAAAATATTGAATATTCAAAATCAAATTTTAGTTTTTGTTTTCTTTAACATTATAAGATTAATAGTCCATGATAATGAGTTGGTAGTATATGAGGTTATGGTCATTTGAAAATGTTAGTAATTTATATTAATCTATCAATATTTGAAATTTGTAAAAATGGTTCAAATATAATAAATAAGTATGGTACATATACTTATCCTATACATCTATTACTAATACATCTATTTTATATTTTTTCAAAACTATTTTTAATGATTATTATCCTTGATATAAATTTTTAACAACTAAAAAACTACTTGTTCTAATTTTGATTATAGTATACGTAAATATTTAAGAAAAATTATCCACTAAATAAATTATATTATTTATAGTAGAAAAGGCAGGCAATACAAATTAAAACATATTTTTAATTTTACACTGCAAACAGGTTAAAAAATGTTATAGTATATGAGCTTTATCCGTTTTATTTTGTTTCAATACTTTCATACTTTATATTATAGGTACCTATTATATTTTATTGTAATTGTTGAGATATAAATGATATAATAATTTAAAGTTAGAATTTAACAAAAAAAAAGAGGTTGTTCTTCGAAAAACAGAAGTTTTTATTAATAAAAAAACACTGATTAAGTAGTATAAAGAATCTCAAAAATATGATTTTAGTATATATACAGGTAAAACCTAAATATGTTTAAATTTACTAAAATCAGAATTTAAATAAATGTATTATTAAATAACAAATTTGGCGGTAACGGTAAGCATGCTTGGCGAATCGCACTGTATAATAAAACTAGAGTGTTATAAATTATTTTATAACTACCTATTTATAATTCCGCAATCAATATAAATGTAATTATATAGGTAAACGTATAGGCGGTGTTACTGGTGTCCGACTAACGAATCATATTATCATAGACGTTCTTTAATGATCACACCATTATTTCTGTATGAATCACATTAATAATGTCAACGCGACAACCCTAGCCGTTCACGTATTATTTTTTGTATTTGCGAATATGAGTGATATTTTGAAAAATATTTGTGTTGGAAGTGAGTCGTGTAAATCTTCATGGAAAAGTATGCTAATTATAGTGACTATGACAGAGACGTGAAGAGGACATTATATTTTGTATGTCTTATGTCAATATTATAGCTATAAAACTACTGTATATAATAGTTTTATGGTTCTCATGACTACATTATTATAGGTATTACCTACTGTTTATTAAGAATAATAAGAATATTATAGCTTATATAAATTATAAATATTATAATAATGACGAATAGTCATGCTCGTGCATCAGTAGTTTCGCAGTGGTTAATGCTCACTGTGTTCTAGTTTGTAAAAATTATATATAATTAACAATTATATAAATTATTTTGTAAAATAAAATAAATAAAATAACAGAAATATTTTAATGAAAATTTCAATTGAAATAGTGATATATATACAGAATACAGATATAGGTTAAAAGAAATTTAATAATTTAAATTACATTAGTAAGATACGGTGTATGTGAAATTTCCTTGACAAGATTTCAAATAACAATGGATAACATTCTA
Source organism: Schizaphis graminum (assembly GCA_020882235.1). Taxonomy (NCBI): domain Eukaryota; kingdom Metazoa; phylum Arthropoda; class Insecta; order Hemiptera; family Aphididae; genus Schizaphis; species Schizaphis graminum. The sequence continues at coordinate 57,459,663 of CM037032.1, forward strand.
GGTGTAGAGCTTTGCACATTAAGTAAAGCCACATTAACTGAATAAATTACATTAGTAGACACTATTATAGTCAGTACTCAGTATTCACTTTAAGTATAGAAACATACATTTTATAGTGAAGCGTACCCAAATAATAATAAAATTATGTTCTATCCGTCTAGCTAATGCATAATTATATATGACAATAATTTTTCGTTCAGAAGATCCATATACTATTTTTAGTATTGTTAACAAAAGTAAACAAGAATAAAAACAATTGGTTTTATTTTTTTATTATTAGATATTCTGCATAGTTGAAATATTAAATTTAAAAATAATAGGTACTATTATCTAGGCCCTAAGGCCTCGTGAATAAATAGGTTTTTATTGATATTTTAGTTATAAACAAGTTATGATAATTTTACATTGTATTATTTTTTTAAATTTTAATTTTCCTACTTATGTCTTATAAGTTATAACTTTATAACTTACAACAGCTGCAACCATAATGTTTATATTACAATAGTAATTAGGTACTATTTAATAGGTATATTACTTACATAATCTGCATACATTCTAATGCGAATCCTAATTTATTTATCTGCAGGATTACAGGTCATAACTTAAAATGATTATTATATCAGTTAATTTATTATATTTTCATTATATCATTATATTATCAGTACACATATACTACAACTTAAACGTACATATTCAATTTCAATAAGATTGCCACTTTTTTTTATTTAAGTTATATTAATTATATTGGTCATTCTCGGCTCAGTGTTTACCAAGTTACTTATATATTATATTATATTAAAAAAATGATTTTTCTTAAGTACATAGTGTAAATTAAATTAAAAAAAAAAAAAAATTACAGTTCAAAATAAAATGATTAAAAGGGGAAACATGTTAAAGTACAAACAGTATATGTTAACATATAATTTATTTGTTTTACATGTTCTAAATTTTTATTTGCATATTAAATTGTATAAAACTAAAAAAGTAAGCATAAGATAATTTATTTCACTGAGCACATTTATTGAAAAATAAAATAAGAAATTTTCTTAAAACAATTCATAAATGTAAGCCTGTATTAATAAAACAAAATAATGGTTAGGTCAGATTTTATCATTATAGTAAAATAAAATAAATTGCATAAAAAACAATACTCGTAAAAACAATTTTTCAAGTCTTTTATTTTTTTAAATATACAACCAACAGTTTCTCTAAATTACTTAAACAGATATAATTATATTTGTATTTTTTTTTTATATACTATTTTAGTATCATTATAAATAATATTCACAACACTATAGAATAAACTAATCACAAAAAAAATCTTTCTAAACACTAAATTTGGGGAAAATTTTCAAAATATAACATTTTATATGTCGCACACTGATTACATTTTTTATTTTGCATTGTCATGACAATTGTTTAATGTATTTTTAATACTAGGTTACCTATTAAAAAGGCATTATCAGTCTTTCATTATGTACATAACTGATCTTCGAAGGTGGTTAGAACAGTTTAGATATATCTAAAAATATATTATTCATAAAGAAAAATAGTCTTCATTTTTAACTTTTTAAAATACACATTTAAAGTATACAAATTATACAAATCATTGTGTAAGTAATTAATCAAAACGAATAGCTTTAAATAAATTTAGTAATATTCATAACACGTGTAAAATTTAAAACGCGAATAATCAAAACTAAATCTAACTTGATGTATACATGACTGAAATTTTACAATTTATGATAACGAATCGAATAGACATTTTTATTTTTCTCTATATAATTATTCATATTGAATCCACCAGGAACTTTATTGTTATTTGTTATACTTTTTTTTTATCTTATAGTCTTTTAACGTTGAATATTCAATTAATATACTTATTGTTTATTTCTTAAACATTACAAATAAATAAACGAAGAAATAATAGATATTAGATATTTTACATGTAGCGAGTCTGTTAAAAACATTTTTTTTTTATCTTCATATATTATATAATAAATTTTGTTTTACTAAAATTCTTCAGTATCAAATATCAACTTAAAGATAAACATATTTACAACTTTGGTAAATCGTTAATTCTAATTGCACATTTATAATTTAATTAATAATTATATATTTATACCTATATAGGTTATATTATATTGTATTAGTTATTTTAGTTTATAAATGGTTATTGGGCTGGTAAGTTAATTAATTATTATTACACATTATAAATTATATTCAAAATTTAAGCGTTGAAATCTGTATTATCTAAGTATACAGTTTTTCATTATTTCACAATTTAAATAATTATCACACGCACCTACATCTTAAATATTAGTGCCAAATCATTATAATTTAGACAAAATGTATTGTATGGAAGTCTGAAGACTAATACTTTTTATCTATATTTGATTCATATTTATGAACTATTTTTTTTCATCAACTACAAACTCGTAAATGCTTTATGATATTGTCTTAAGATAATAATACCATAACTTTGTTATATTTTTTTTCTATGATCAGCCAACTTATTTTTTCCTTGACATAGACTTAAAGTTAATGGTTTACTAGAAACCGTTAAATTAAATATTATGTTTTTTAATTATTGCACATTTCGTACATATTTATTAATTTATTACAGTTAGTCAAGTTTGGAAAAGACCATTAATATATACTTAAACACCTAATCACAATAGTGTTTTTAGGTAAGAATAACTTAATAGTAGGCGTGTAAAATATTGTAATTCTTAATTTTTAACCCAAAATCAATTAATTCCAAAAGTTAAAATAACAACAAATTATGCTTAAAACAACAATCTTATAAATTAGAATAATTAAATTAAAAAATAAATGTATTGTGGGATGTATGATATGTGTGCGGACATTATAAGTATAACAGACTCAAAACATCTACAGGAAATTGAAATTCAAGGATGATTAAAAAAGTAAAAAAATAAAAATAAAATAAATAAACAATCAATCAATCAAAAAAGGAATAAATAATAATTAACAACTCTCCATTATTGTCGTGTTTACGTTCTATGAATATTTATCTGACGATTAAACATGATGGTAAATGCTCATGCAAATATTCCAATAATTCCGGTGATGCACCAGCACAGTTTGTCAGTTCTAATTCTTCTAAATGTCGCATTTGAATTAAACTGGATAAACCACTGGAGGTTAACAAATGACAACCTAAAAATAATGAATTTCAGTTATAATATTAAATCTTATTAAGTACCTAATAAATGATGTATAGTTAATTTACACTGCTTTTAATAAAAATGCGAAATTAAACACTTTATAAAATATTATATGCATAGAAATTTTGGTACTGGTTTATTACCCTAGTTGCGATGAGTGAAAACTTTATAGCCCCGCCATCCATAGTAATAATAAATACACGGATTTAAACAAAATCAAGTTAATCATAGATATAATTTCATAGACCCTAACTTTAAACTTAGGAACCCACTTACAAAATGTTGAGAGAATGTGGGGTTCAGCCAAATGGGGCAACAAAAAACGTAGAGGTACAAAATTTTTTTAGACTCGTACATGGCGGAATTTATGTGACGATCAAAACTTAATAATAGTGATCCGTTTGAAACGATTTTAAAAGATATAGCAGAACTTTATGAATCACGGCCGTGAAGCATAAACATTTTTATACATTTCTAAATTTATTGTTAGATTATTAGAATTATTAAATTTATAAATATCAATAAATAAACTCATTATTTTGTATTTATATGATGGGGGGGAAGCTAATATTATGGCATTAATGTAAAAACAAAACTATTCACGTTTATCTCGAATAAGACTTATAACATTTTAAACTTATCGATCGGAAATTTATTTGGTATTGATATCTTCCTCCCTAGCTACATATATTTTTTAAATGCTTTAATAAATATGTCTTAAAACGTAGCACATTATAGTTATTATTTACCAGCAAGTGAGAGTATCCTTAGATGACGCATGCCACATAAGTGTTGTATGCTAAAATTTCGTAGTTGTGAACACCAACGTAGAAATAACGCTTGTAAACATATCATTGTTGATATATACCCTATACCAATGTCAGTAATGTGTATGCACCTAAAAAATAAAAGTAAAATGATTTATATATTTTCTAAAAATTAAAAGTTACCTAGTCATAAACATAAATATAACATAAAATCATTCACCTGAATAAGTTTAAAATAATTGACTACGATTATACAATAGTTATAACACATACATAAAACATAATGTATTGCATATCATAAAAAACGGTTTGTTATAATAGAACCTCTAAAAACGTTTTATTTTACATAATTTTGACATGGTATTATACATTATGATATTTTTAATTTTATTATGAAATCCTAAAATAAAGTTTAAATAACAATAAAAACTAAATTTATTTTTTTTTTCAAAAGTCCTTTTTTCAGTCAATTATCAAAATAAATTACTTCAATATTTGTTTCATACTTCTATACTAAAAAATAATTACTTATATAATTAATTATATATCTAGTTAAAAATATTTTACCATCTAAAAACTGTAGGATTTATTTTACATACCCTGGTGCATCCGCAGTATAATCAACAATTTATATTATTGAATATAATGTTTAATTTTTTCAGCTATGATTGTGAAACACTGGAAATGGCGGGGAAATGCATTTCATTTTAACTTCGATAATAATTGGGAAGCACTAGCTCTATGTCAATAATATGACCTTTTTTTCGGGATGCAAATCGGGTGATATCTTATTTCGGACTTCGGACATACTCGGAACATTAAAAAAAAAGGTAATTTTGGAACGCATTCAGGAAACTCCTCGAAAGAAAGGTCACCATTTTATTTAAGTGAAATAAATTATTTATTGATTATTATTCAATCCTACTTGAAAAATAAATTACTCGTATCAAAAAAATATATTATAATTTAAATATAGGTAATATAATATATCCGAGGAAACATTTATTTGCTGCTTTCAGTCTTAGTCTTATTTCTTCGTCAGCATTTTCATTGATGTTTACCCTTAAGGCCCTAAGCATTTGAAGTTTATCACCCTTTCAAAATTATAATTATTCACTTCCAGCCCAAGTCACTCCAAGTCTTATTTCATGACTGTAACTCAGTAATGAGAAGACAGGATTACAAAATATGTATCGAGTTTGGGAGTAAGCGATAGAGAAGAAATATCTCAAGATAGAGATATAGATTGAGACAAGTGGTTGTTGCGGCAATGGACCTAAATAACCTGTAATAGGTAGCCTATAAAGAAAGAAGAAGAAGAATATATACGAGTAATATATCCTAGACTGACAAATCATCTCTGATCAGAATCGTTTTTCGTATACAATGATACCTATCATTGCATTCAAATTAAACACATTCATTCTAGAGACATACTGTCCACGACCCATCCTTACTTATACTGCAGAGAAAGTTTTTATTTTTTCACTTTATCTGATCGTATAAATTGAACATTGATTATTTTTCTATTTGTGGTTATCACTTATCGTATTAAATTTATAGTGTTTTACCTGTCCAAGACCAACTGTTCTAATCCAACTAGATCACAAGCAATATATTCCAGAGCTGCATCGGTAACTCGAGGACACCAAGATAAGTCTAAGATTTGTAATTTTGGCAGATTTTCGGCAATCAATTCGATCCCGTCGTCAGTGATTTTACTGCAACCTGATAAACTCAGTACAGTAAGATTGGGAAGTGAGTGAACTGAAAATAAACAGAAATATGTAAATTATTATATTATAAATATTACTAACATCTTTAATTTAAATTTTAAAAAAAATAGTCATAATCAAAGTCTTAAGTAAAATAAATTATTTGTCTTTGCAAATAAATTGTTTTTATTTATTTTGAATTAAATATAACTACCTAAAAGAGTGTACAAATATTTTACGAACAATTAATATTGGACAAAGGGTTGACGACAAAGGTCAATAAAAAAAGATAGTTTCCATGACAAAGTTTGATAATATTTTAAAACTATTCAAACATAAAAAATTAGATAAAATTAAACTACAAAAAAGTAGCTATACATCATAAATAATTAACCATGAATAATATTGTTATTAGATATTTTTTCATTACATTAAAATATTTGTTTATGTATTATGAGTATAACGTTATTTTTATTATAGGTATAATAGGTATTTATTATAGACACTGGTAGTACAGCAGCTAGCTAAGTAGATTGGTATTTCTGGGACATAGAGTATATTATATACAGATAATTATTATATAGATAGATGATATCTGACATGAAATATGTATGCATTTATAAATTATAATACACTGATTTTACTTTTTGAGATATTTTTTCTTATAACCATATTTTATGGCTTATGATGGGTATATGTTTTATAAATCATTTAATCATATTACATAATATTATATAGTTCCGATAAATTAAAATTTTAAAAACAATAGAGTTGTAATCCACAGTAATACAATTTCCCCCATAATACATAATATATTATATTTTATACAATGAGGTTCAAGTATTTTAATATTATACACTAGAAATAACTAAAAATTGAATGGTGCCTGCGAAAAAATAATTAAAGTGTGCTACTGCAGCTTGCAGAATTAAAGTTATCATTATCATTATTAACATTTGAATTACCTGTGTTATAATAATTTAGGTATACTAAAAGCTATATTGTAGATCGTTCGTGCTTTAAAAATAATTCGTTTACAACAGAAATTGAGAAATGTACCTACTTATTGTAATAATGATCAACAGATTAATATCATCTAAATATTACCAATATGTGTTAAGAATTAAAGATTTTCACATTAATAAGCCGAAACTCTGCGGTGTAAAACATGTAAAAACAGGTACATCGTACGCATTGCTACCGCCGACTCTAATTAAGGCAGCATAAAATACAAAATACAATACAATTGCCATTATTCACGTATACCCGTTTTGTTACTCTCGCACGAAGTACTCGCGTATGTACCAATTTAATATTATATATAAGTTATTTAAGCATATATACAGTCACTTTACTGTATATTATTATATTTATACATAATAGGTATTATAGGTTATAGTATATTACACAGCGGAATTGCGTTTTTTATGCATGTACGTATATATACAGATTTAATATTCATTTCGGATCGATAAGAATATTATATATACGAAGGGATATGTATCACGCGTTGAACGCAGCCCTTCACTGTAAATGTGTTGGGGTGACTATGAGTGTGCGTATATATATAATATTATATACTTTTCCTGGCGCGCTGAATCACGTGCCCTTGCCAACACACGACCGAGTGATGTTTAGTAACGATACCTACACGAGGGGGACGAATAAAAACAGTCGCTATAAGCCTGTAACCACCCTTCCTTAAAAAAAAAAAAAATAAGGGGCCAGGTGGTTCCGACTTACAATTACTATACATCATGTAGAGGATTTCGTATAATTTGTCGTATATCCTATTCAGTGTTAAAAAAAAAAGTCTTCGATAAAACGTACATAATATAATGATATTATATAAGTGTAGAATATATAGATGTATAGTGACTATACGTATATGTACAATTCACGAATATTCAAAATCCTAGGTGTTATATATGTAGTAGTCGTAGTACTAGTTACATTCGGCACGCTTCCGGGGTGAGTGTATATAATATAATTTAGTATTACATAGAGTCGGGTCAGATCACTGCAGATTATTATAAACGCGTACACTGTGGTATACACATATAATTGGTTTGTTGTGGTTTAATATAGGATTCAAGTATTTATGAACATTATTTGTACTAATTATAATTGTATCTACATGTCAGTTTTTATGAAATAGTATCGATTCTTTGTATTCTCGAATATGCATTTATTCAAATCGTACAGACTTTTTGAATTTGTTTGATTTTTATGTCATTTAATAATAAAGATGGTACAAACCATTTTTGAGGTATGTATCGAAATCAAAATTTGATTTGGCATAGTTTTTATGGTGATAAACTTATAAGTTATATACTTGTTCAAGAGATTATAATATTATCTATTCTATATTATCTAGCATCTAGCGTCCAGAGCTTGTCGACCTTTTCACGATAAACTTTCGGATGCTCAACAGCTACCCCTTCTCACTTGTCGATGTGTAACAATCCTCACTTGTCCATCGACATATACTGCCATCGTCTTTGAGAACGTTATTAGTTTGTTGCTTTTTTTTGGAGCGGTGGTCGACCACGTTTTAAGTGAAACTGCAGTTTGATGTCCATCCGTTACTTCGTTCGCCGTCGTCAAAGTACACGTGTGTCAGTACCAACGACACATACGAACTCTTTTTCGTGACGTTTTGAGTGGTCACCACGATCGTACAGTTTCTGTAGAAGTACACCTATGAGTATTGGTGACGTTGGTGTATACCGTCGTGTCTGTAGGACTGTAGATCATATTATTAGGAAAACGGGACTACGAAAATAAAAAAATAAAAATGCGTATGTAGATTTAATCCTTTAGATCAGCCGTCGTCGGGATTACCCAGAGAAGTCAAGTTGGTCATACTGAAACGTATACTTTCAAACAATGACTGTGATTATTGCAGCTGACGCATTGTCAACCCTACAATCCACATCGTCTTCTCATGGGACACGGACTAAGAAGTCCCACGTTTAAAGAAGTTACTCGAGTTACTTCTTCATAATAAATAATTTTTCCTATGAAAAAATAAGTAATTCGAGTTAGTCTTCCGAATAACTTTTTTCCCCGTGAAAAAAAAGTTGAGAATATTCTTCATCATACAACTATTTTGGAAGTTTAAAAATCTTTTGCATCATTGTATTTATTTAGTGTTATTATTATTTTCCTGGCCGTTCATCATAAATTTAATATTAAATTAATTAATAATTATTGTTATATAATATATTCATTATGAGTGTATTACTACTAAGCACTGAATTTATTTTCTAAATTTTAGAATGGTGCTCGACTGTATTGTCTCTAATTTAATATTATCGCAGGATAGTGATAATAGATAATAATTCCTAGTTTTTATCGTTATTTTGTCACCTGTTCCTGTGTACAAAATAAATTATTTATCTATGTTGAAACTTTTCAAAATATATATTTAACCATCCTAGTCCATTTTTTCAACCCGCAGGAACCCGGTGGTACAATATTTGATGTCTTACGAAGTACAGAATACAGATAATAGCAGTTCATTTTATACATTTGAGTAATTATATTAAGAACGAGTTAAGAACCTACATAATATGGTTAAACATTATATATCAAATATTTGTAAATTGGTTACTAATAGAATATAGAAAATCACTAAATAACTGAGACAAAAAAAAAAAAAATAATAATTAACAAATTCAATTATTTAAATATTCAATGGATTATATTATAATAATAAAAATTATTCTGTGTTATAAATCTTAAGAAATGATTACTTGTTTAAATTTCGATTTTATAACGTACCTATCATCAATATTTTAAAACATTAATTGCTTAATAAATAATAATTCATAATAAAATAAAATAAAAATAGAAGTCCTGATTTAAATAAAAGTTTGTGTTGTCACCCAGTAATTTAGGTGATTAAATCCATAATTATACTAATTAATAATTGAATTTTCATGAGCTAAAAAACATAAAAAAATTAGAATTTAAATAAAGGACAAATGGAGATAAGCATTCTTGATGAATCACCCTTTAGGTACACTGTACAGCGTTGTGCCGTGTGACATTACATGACTAGACACACGACATCGATTTTAACCACGTAGGTACTATAAATTTGTTCAACAATAAATACAATAAACGCGTGTAGTTTTTACACGTTCACTCGAGGATTTCGAATATTTCTTTTTTATATAATATATAATTTATCAAAGTTAGTCACTTAAATGGCACTTAATTTGGCGTCTTCAAAATTTTTTTTATACACTAGCTTATTCTATATAATACGTATATTTTTTTATATGCATAAAAATAAAAATATAACTAACTATTATTTTTTTTTTGTACATCATAATTTGAATTAAAAGTTGAACTCCCGCCATTATTTAATTTTTATTCTAGCCAATATAGGTATACGATAAAAAAAACTATGACATAAAGTTTATATATATTTAATATTTATTGAGTGAGTCAACATGTCTGAATGTGAAGTATGTAAATTTCTTAAGTAATGATTGAGCCTTTGTTAACCCTGAATGTTAAGTCATTACATAGTGATATATACGTATTGTAGACAGCCTAATTACCCATACTATACTTAAGTATTCCATTATACTTAAATTATAAACTTAGATTATATTTCTTTATTAAACACGTAGATTGATAAATAGATAGCTGATGTTTGATAGGTATATATTATATTATATATTGCATATTATTTAAGATATAATGTATTAAAATTAAATAAGGATAAGAGCTTCTATGTCTACATTCAAATTAATTAAATACAAAAATTGTGCCAAAAGATCGTTATTGTGTGTACATTATTGTACGATAATAATTTAATAATTAAATAATTAATATTTAAGCTTTAAAAATGTATATTTTGCTTTAATGTTGTGTAAATTGATACAAAGTTTGCTTTATTTATGATCATATGGGTTTACTAATTTTAAGTAGGTATATCTACTGTTATAAACTAAACTAAAATCAATATGTAAAATATACGTAAGATCGTAAGAATTATAAAGGTATTGAAATTATAATTTATAATATATAAGTATAAATCTAATCATAAAATTGTAGATAATATTTTTTCTTTTAGTTTATACGTATATTAAAGCATGAAATCATATTAAAAGAAAATTAAAACACTACAAAAGTGTTTAAATCAATTATAACAACAGACCTTACTCAACTTACTTCATACTACGTAAAACTGAATTTTATGTGTAAAAATAGTTATTAGACCAAGAAAAATATATCTGTTAAATAATAACAATAATGAGTGATTTTCGCAATGAATCAGTAAACCCAATTTAAAAGAACTCACCGCTGAAAAATAATGATGTACAATTATTTTTTAAATTTAAAATTGACAACTATCAATTGAGAAAAATATAACACTGAGCACTCCTAAAAATATTTTAAGGATTTTTTTAGAGACAGCGCTTTGTTTTTACAGAGTTATTTTTAAACTATTTTTGCAATTTTCTCATAAATTGGCGTAGAATGTAAAAAATGACATTTTTCATCTTCCGTGTTACATTTTCAATCTTTAAAAGCACTAAATAAAAAATATATACGCATCAATGTAACACTGCTATACCTCGATTCTGTTCGAGATATTAAACAATCGGAAAATGTAAACAAAGTATTTTGATAATCTGTCTCAAATGAAATATTTTTATAAAATTAACTATCATAAAAATATAATATATATCATAAATCTGAAATTATTCAAAAGGAATTTAGAGGCCATTAACTAGTTTGGACGGAGCGGTAATTTATTAGCTACGGGGGAAACGTTCAAAATAGAATGAAATTAAATTTTTAAGTATTAATAAAAAAAAAGAAAAATCATGGGATTTTCGATTTGTACTACGTGAAAAGTAAACATCGTAGACTGTTGTTGTAGTGTAATTTTTGTCGCAACAGTTTATTTAATTTCCTATTCGCCACCTCACTCGTAATGATAATTTGTTTTGCAAACCAATTATCATAATTCCTTCACTACACGGTAATTTCCGTTTTGGTTCCTAGGAAAACCGATTACCCACAAAGACTTTCATCTAATACTATTATTGTGGCAGCCGTCTTGTGTAAAATAATGATACGTTGGTTATTTTCTACGAGTGATAGAAGACGCAATATTAAACAATTTTAAAATCGTGTACCTAATAAATACCTATTATATATTTTTCAATGTAGTTATATGTAATACATGGACATAATAATTAATGAAACAGTACGCGTAGTCTTACTCGTGAACGGCGTGAACATAATGATCGTATGGCAATTAGTAACATAAAAATATTGGTGTCGACGGCCTGTTGTAATATTCAGCGAGTAAAAAAGTAATCATACCTGTTATATATTCAAACACACGTATTATAGACGACGCAAATTGTTCAATCGAATAAAGCAGATACTATTTGCGTTCGCTGTACATATTTCTAGTTTAGTCGACTACAGTTTTGTGAAACCAGCTATAGATGGTAACGTTTTTATTCTATACAACCGTTAAATATTATAATGATGGTAGTTTTCATTTTCTTGTTTTGAACCTACGTTTTTATTTTTTGTTTTTGAAATTATTATATTATTATTATTTGTCGATCTCTAAGAAGTTTTTTGTAGAACTGTAATAATTCACGGTTGTATAAATACAAAAAAATCACGTTTTTATTTAGGTCAATTTTTATTGAATTATGATTTTTCTCAAAATTAAACGATAAATTATTTGCCCGTCATATCCGAGTAGTACTATATATATTATTCTTATATTAAAAATTAGCTTATAATGATTCTCATTATTATTAATTGTAAACGTTGAAAGATTATTTTATATTAAAATATTAATAAGTTATTTAGTTATATACTATAAATATCGATGCTTTTTTTTACTATATTTAATATTATCAATATATTTTGTATTATAGTAATTATAATATATGTTGTGCTTATATATGAATGCAATACACGCAAATAAATACCTATATAATGAGTTCATATATATAATTATATACACATACATATTATTAAAGATAATAAAAAATCTGTTAAGTAATTAGGAAAAATGTTGTTAATATTAAAATGTTCACCGAGCACTTTCTTCACCCTTGCCCACTACTCTTATATGAAATAACGCAAATTTTTCACAAAATAAAATAAAAAATTCAATAATGCATCTGTTAAGTTCTAAATTTTAGTTATGTAAAATTATGGTAAATATATTTTGTGTAGGTAATTTATAAAATACATAGACCTAAATTAATATTATATAAGCCTTATAATATGAGAGTTACATGTCCCATAAATAGCCTAATAAAGTTATGTGCCACCGCCGTTGTTATAAAGAAATATTTAATAACTGTACATATGGGATGCATGTAATTTCCATCACAAGTACCTTTTTTTGGTCTATAAACTTTACTAAAAAAGAAAATCAGGTAAAAATATAAAATTAATACTTATACTATATTACTATAAAAAAAAAAATAATCGTCCACATTAAAAAAAGTTATGCGTAATAAACTAAAAAATATATAAAACTTAAAAATAAAAATAATGATTGTCCAAACAAATCAGTGATACAAATTATTATGTGTATTACGTCAAATAATCGTAATGAATAATAAAAATTATAAAATATGTAGATGTGTTATGTTAAACTAATATCAACTTTAGTAATTATTTTGACGTATGTCATCACAATGGATGTCGGAGTATTTAATGTAGGAAGGTCTCAACATTGGCGAAGTTTCCATATACCAGCCATTACAAGATAATATATCTATTTTTAAGAAAATGAAACTGGTGGAGTTTACATTAGACATTTTCATTACTTTTTTTTATGTAACCGGTATTCTGGTGGAGTTTATAATTAATCATGTATATGATGGGACCTAAAGTGTATACTGCGTTTTTCTTATTATTTAGCTATCTTTGTTAAACGTGTTTAATCTTTGTTCTTGTTGAATTTATTTTTCTCACTCTTAGTAAATTAATGGGTATATGGACAAAGTTATATACTATCTTTTTCTAGCAATTTTTACTCTCGCACATCTCTTTCTGCTATTAGTCTATTACTTTATAGGTTTATGTCTCTATGATAACAAATAACAACATGTGAAATGAATATGGACGAGACCAAATTTTCCTTATACGAAATGTTGTAAAACCCACGGCGAGAGTGTGTTGAATTTACAGCCTCACAATTATAATTATAGAAAGAGATGAATCTGCAATATTAGTCACAATACTAAATATTATATATATAATTATATTAACCGATACGAGAAATAAATAAAATGGTAAGTAAAATGATCACGGAAAAAAAAAATCGGTTATCAGTTTTTGCTGCAATTAGGTACTTGAAAAAAGTTAGGATAGCGGCTTACTGGATAACATCATAATGACCGTTCGGATATCATATGTAAAATATAATCTCAAATTGAGTGTCGGCGAAAAAATGGTATCGGATATTATTATGATTTATAATATTATGTTAGCAGTACAAGATACACATGCTATATATCATAAAATTATTGGCACAATTCACTCACCAATATTTACAATGCCGTGGTTGGTGAGCTCCCAGCACGAATGCAGCCTTAGCGCGGACAGGCTGTTGGACTGCCTGGACGAGAAGAATCCCAAGGCGGCGTCGGTGACGTGGTACGCTTGAAGCGTGAACTCGTTGAGGGCTGGCAGCATCTGAGCTACGGCGCCGACAGCGTCGTCGGCCACGTTTATGCAATCGCTCAGTGTCAGCGACACGATTCTAGGCGTCAAGCATGCCCACAGGCCGGCCTCCGTGATCTCGTTGCATCCGACCAGCTCCAGTTGCCAAACACCCTGTATCATTAATAATAATATCGTTATTACGAAAGTCTGACGACAACCGTCGTATTCGGCAGACCATAATAATAATATATAATACGTATTTATTACACGCGCGGGATTTACTACACGCAGTTGAACGACTTTCGTCTACATGTATTCGACCGGTATCATTGTTTCGATTGTTTTGTATATATGGGACAGGAGTGGCAAACCAGCGGCACATTTGATATAGGTATACATTTTTTATATGATAACCTGACTTCGCTCGGGTAAAAATAAACAACCATATTAAATATATCACTATAATATACTATATATCGATACAATATACATGTATATCTCAATTTTAATGTATCTCAATTCTCATTTCATGATGGGAAAATCGTCATCGATGACCTCGCTTTGTAAACTAATTCTCCCGCCATGGGTTTGTGATAGATTGGATAAATTATAATATAGTATTTGGTATATTTTCGTACGTAATTCAAACTACTCTCTAAACTTTTCTGATATCTTCAATGACAATATTTGAAACTTCCGTCAAATTACCTATAAGTAACAAACATATGGATATTACCTTTTGATGTACTTACATCGAATAATAAAAAAATAATCATACATTATTTTTTTTTTAGCACGATTGTAGGGCGGTTAGTCTTTACCACATTTATTTTAGAATTAGTTTTTTGTATAAAGTCAATTGCAATTTACATATACATATATTACATCATGTAAATAAAAAAATTATTCGATTTTCGTGAGCTTAAACAAAATATGTCTGTGAATCACACCAAGTAGCAACTTATATAGATGTTAAAAAACGAAGCAAAAAGAACGTCCCGAGTTATCAAAGAACATTTTGTTCAAAATTCAGTGCCAATTGATTCAGTAGTTTTCAAGTCTATAGCCCCATACAATTATAATTTATGTAATCATGTATAGAAGAAGATTAACTACGCGTATAGACATGCAGTTATATTGGTTATTACTTTCTACGATAAAACAAAAATTAGTCGTAACGTAATCAATGATATGTATTCTCGCATCGATGTGATAAAAGTTTAAAATTCTCCCTTTTATGTAAGGCCGAAATATTAACGGTTTTGTCGGAATAACGATATATTATTGTACTGGGAAAATTCGAGTAACTACATCATCTACATGTTATGAACAGGTATTTGATTTTAGCGACAAGCTGACAACGTGACTTTATACTTCCCATGTCATCGTCTGCGCCTACAGATTCCTTGAAAGGAACGTGTAACCTTTTACTACCTACACGCATGTATTAATCAAATGCCAAAGGAATAGAGTACTGTTGTAAAATTAATGAAAATCTTTGATGTTATATTTTTTATAATCATAACGTCTATTGTTAGGAGCTTTAACATTTTTCTATAATAATTTAAATATTATTAACGTGTGAAATTTCACTTGATTTTTTTCTGAAAATATAATACATATGCAAGAATTTTTTTCGTAATAATTTATTGCACTGTAATTTTCCTTACGATAGTTACGACATGCGCGCACGTTGTGAATAGTCACTCAAAAGGTTATACGATCAGTTACGCGTTAATCTACACTAAACTACACTACTACAGGTTTTCTGATTTTAGCCAATGAAAACACTATTATACAACTGTCTCATTAACAACAAAGGTCATTGTTAATTAGCATTGTTATACGGTTCATTCATCGTTCACAATATTTTGAATAAATACACTGTATTTATTCACAATATTTTGAATAAATACACTGTATTTATACGTACGTTACCCCAGCATCCTCACATAAGATTTTCATAATCTTTATTTTGCTAATATTTAGTATGAAATCAGGATTAAGTCCGGGTTTTGGTTCGGCTTTCGCCTCGACCGTATACCTCACCTTAGCCTGTGGCTATTCAAGAGATACGGTAACTTACGCGAGGTGGTCCACACGTACGTCTTTTAAGGAACACGAGCACCGAGCCCGAGGGCCCGTACCTTTCTGATTAGGATCGGCTTGCGCCTTAGGGTCCTTCCTCCCACCAAGGTAGGGTGGTTTTTTACTATCCCAGCGCTGGTCCCACAACCACCACGTTGCAGCCGAGGTAGGCACCTCAACCTTGAGGGGCAACTCATGGCGAGCCCGAGGGTCCACCACTCGTTGGGGCTACCCTCTCCCGTGGCACCAACTGGGTTTTAAGTTGACGTTGGTTGGTCAACCCGAGGTAAAACCTCTCCTACTATTCTGGGTTCTCAGCCCGGCTAGTGGTTGGCCTTGTGTCCCACTTAACCCCCATCGGTCGGGTGAGACTGGAATGCTATAGGTGCAGGATGATAGGCTCCTATGCACCCTTCATTGCACTCCGCGGTTATCCATCGGTCGCCTCTTACGATCCAGCAGGATAAGGTTGTTGTTGCAATTCTATTCCCCAACAACAGGGAGTTAGTATACAGTCACTGACTGCCAGTCAGTATGAATTTGAATGATCATTTTTCAAATTTGTGTGCATTTCATTTTCGTGTGATAAATAAAAAACTGGGGCGGTGCTATAAAGAAACGTTTCCCCAGTACCCCCTCTTCAAGAATCGATGGCGTTAGAGTGTTTTTTTTTTGGTTCCTTATTTAATACGCGATGTGTATGAATTTATATGTACAATGTTTCTGTTCAGTAATAAAAGCGATCCAAATATTTGAGTAAGTTTTTCCCCAGCATGAATCGTGTATAATCACTATTTGTGTTTGATCAGGATTTTGTACACATTTTGGAAATTCGTACTAATTCCATATTAATATAAGCAAAAAAAAAATGATGGGTAACGTACATCTATTTTACTGACTTGATTGAATTCATAAAAACGTGTAACTTGCAGCCTGTACACAGAATATAATATGCGTGTGTGATGTGCATTGACTAAATATTATAATTTATAATATATGAAGTGGACTTGAATTAATTGTATTACCTATTGTACTAATAGGTACCTAATTGGTCGCATTATTTATGTTTATATTTACACATGTGTAATGTGTAATACGTAGCGTGTCCTGCAAAACGTCTAAAATGTTTAAAGTAATGATGCGCGGGTGACATATATTAACTTAGAACAATATAGAAACTGTGAATTAATGTTCATAAAAGGACATGGTTATTATATAGGATGTTAAAATGTTAAACAAATACAAATAACGACCGACCAAACGTCCAAAAGGGTCCAAATCGCCGTGTTAAGTAATAAGTGATACAATATATTTAGGTATACGTATAGGTATTACTATTGCGACGGACGTAAACGCTGCAGCAAAGAGTTAGGATTTATAGTTCAACGACTTTAAATATTATTCCATGTAAGCGCATTAAATATTAATTGAATATGTTGACTCAACTGAAATTTATGGCCATGTAAATTATAGAATGTACCTATATTGGATAATATATAAATTGGAACGTTGCACGAAACGATATTTTGATTATAATATAGTATTTATATATACATATATGTATAAAATATCAGTATATACCATAAAATTGGTAAAGTGCTATATATACTAGGAAAATTGCATGGGATACAAAACATATTTAAATTATTTAATCATATAAAATATTATTATACATACAACACACACACACACACACACACACACACACACACACACACATACTCCAAAAATATAAATACTATATATATATAACGTATATTATTATCAGTGGCGGCGCCAAGGGGGGGCAAGGTGGGGCTAGCGCCCTACCCAAATTTGGTTTAGCCCCACCTTTGCCCTACCTGTTTGAGACCAAATGAAAATTTAAATTTCAAGTATTTACTAATACCATTTTCCATTTATTTCATTATGTATTTGATTAAGATTATGTTATATTATACATTTATATTACCCATCACAATATTGTGTGCAATTTCTCTCCCCCGATTAGCAGTTAAACACCACATCGAGTATTAAATATGGTATATAATTTATCCATAGATAATATATTATCTATGAATTTATCGGACAACTGTTTATCACAATATTGGAGTAATATAATTTAAAAACAAAATCCACACAAATTTTTACTTTTTATTTTAAGCAAATACAGCATGGATTTCGGTTTTATATTATTTTAAATAAATTATAATCTACTCAAATATAAATATGTTGTAACTTGTAATGATTAAACTAATAACCAATAAAAAATATTAATTAATAACTTATTTTTAAATTTCATTATTATTATACATAGTTTTATTTGTACTTCTTATTATAATAAATAATTTGATATTTTATAGTTTACAGAATTTTTTTTTAACAATAATATATTGGTAATCATGATTTATTTGATTAGATGATACTATATATATATATATATATAATATATATATATATAATATATATATATACTGCTGTAACCATATAGTCAAATCAGACATTTGGTTTTTACTTTTTAGCCTAGGAGAAGAATCAAGCTGGAAGTAGGTATTGCTACAGTAATTTATATACCTACCTTCTAAAATCTAAATGTTAATTAGTCTTGGGTGAATAGTAAAAAAGTATTCAGGTTCATAGCCTTTAACAGCTGATATACCAAAATATTAATCCCATTAATAAAAGTATTATGGAAAATCCAAATATAGAGCAATAATGTACAAATATATATTTGCCCCACCGACAATTTTTTTGCCCGGATCCTGCCCCCCCAGAAATAAATGTCTGGTGCCGCCCCTGATTATTATCTAAAATTCTCAATGGACGTGTAAATGCAAATATATACTAGAATTATCGTTAGGGGAATTTGTATACATTGTTTTAAAACTTTTTTATTACATAAATGACACATCATAGCTAAGAACCTCGTTTTATAGGTTATTTATCTTTATAGGGCTAAATAATTTTGAATGTATAACTTTAATATTTTAAATGTGTTATCCCGTTCATCAAATACATAAATACAAAAGTATATATCAAACACGTGTCCTGCATGTTAAAAAAATAGTACACAACATCACTGCACATATCTTCTTGAAGTCGATTACAAAACCCAAATAATATATATCAGGTGATCCATTTGACATGAGACTTTCATTATTTTAAAAACTTTGAACCTTATTAAAAAAAATTTTTTATCGTTTAAAAACAAAATGTTTCATGTTGTACTGTTGTAGGAAAGTGCATTTTTTTTGGTAATTGTGAAACATAGCTTTGTAAGTATGTATATAATTTGAATTATACGTAACAATAAATTCATTTATGAAAATTATATTTTGCCTTTTTCAACTTTTTAATATTTTAGGTGATTTTTTTTGTCTTTTAGGCCATATTATTCTTTTTTTAGTTCATGATTTCGTATTTTTTTATTAAATTCCATTAATTAACATCTTTAAAAATCTTTTTAAAAATTTTAAAAAATGTTTCAGACAAATAGTATTTAATTTATTGATTCAATTATCAAAGAATCAATAAATTTCAAAATCAGAATTAAAATTAAATTAACTTTTTATTAAGTAAATACATTTTTATGCATATAATATACTAATATTAATATAAAAATTAAATTAAAAACCATTTTAAGTGCATTTTGTTCCATAATTTTTGAAATTTTAAATACATTTTTTTCCATTTTAAGTGCATTTTATATTGAAGTTTTTAAATGCATTTTTAAGGTTTTTAATACATTAAATGTGACCCTAATCATAAATGTAAACTAAATGGTTAACAGTTTTTAAAAGAATTTTCTCTTAAAATTTTTAAATTCCATTTTAGTTTTAATAATATAGGTAGTTTATTATCTAATAATAATATTACCCAAATACATCTGGTACCCACTACCCGAATAAATAATTAGGGTATAAATCCTTGTAATATAATCTATAATAATACTCTCGCTTCAAAATAAATAACAATATTTATTGATCACAAACAATACCCGTCGAATAACAAGTTGTATCCCAAGCAGTCACGCGTATCCGTATTCCGTAATATATATATATATATACAGAGTGATTTTTTTATCGAAGAACACTCATTATTTCTGAAAGTATTCATGTTTTTGAAAATATTTTTTTACATAGTTTCAAGTTGTTAATAAAACAACATTTTTATTAAAAAATTATATTTTTAAATATTTTTTATCCTTATATTTTTTAAGTTTTTTACTTTTTTAATGACTTTTAATTTCATATTCCAAAGCAGTATAATTTTCTGAATATTTTGATACATAAAAATCGAATTTAGGGCCAGTAGTTTATGAGTTATAAGTATTTAAAATTTAGATGCGTGGAGTGGAGTGGTACGGGGTTACCCCGCAAAATGTTTGTCTACTACTCCGCTTGTCTAAACTTTAAATAAGTATAACTCATAAACTACTGGCCCTAAATTCAAATTTTATGTATCAAAATTCTCAGAAAATTATTCTGCTTTGGAATATGAAATTAAAACTATATGTTGTCATTCAAAAAAGTAAAAAAATTAAAAAAATATAAGGATAAAAAATATTTAAAAATATAATTTTTTAATAAAAATGTTGATTTTTAACAACTTGAAACTATGTAAAAAAATATTTTCAAAAACATGAATACTTTCAGAAATAATGAGTGTTCTTCGATAAAAAAATCACCTTGTATATATATATATATAGTATCAACATTACTGCAGTAAACGACAATGATGTAAATCGTTTAACTGGATATTTGTCTTAGAAGTGCGATTTCAGTTTGTTTGTGTTTTTGTTGTTGTTGTCACGAGATTTGCACAGGACGTATCACGTATGGATTTAAGGAATTTGCTTCAGCAATATATGTGACATGGCAATAAGAATCGCTTAGGAATACATTGGACTTGAAGGGTTTCCATTCGGTAAATTCCATTCTGTCGTATTTTAGAATAATAATGCATTCCTTGATTTTCCCTCAATCTGTTTTATATGAATTCGGTGGTAAAGTGGGCTTAATTTGACACAGAAGTGGACTGAATAATAATAACGGTATACTAGTGAAAAATAGTGAAAACCATTTTTAACAAAATATTAAAAAACGATTAGTAGTTTCGCGTTATTTTATAGTACTTATAGGTATGTTGAATAATAATTTATTTTGATCAAGTTTTATGACACGATACTTTTACTACTATATTATATACTTAGTACTTTAAATTATCAATATATTCTTGATCTGAATGATCTGATAAATAATAACTGTGACGTTGGATTCTAAGATTTTTTTTTTAATTTTAAGTTGATATAGAACATAATCGATTAGTCGTAATAAATAGTATGTATAATCGTAACACAACTGTTATGATAAAAAATTAGTTATTAAAATTATAGATAACATAAATGTACAAATTTATATCTTAAACAATTTTTTTTCTTGAACATATTGTTTCTAGTATTTAACATTTTTCAGGATTGATTATTGAGGTTTTGTTACTAAATAGTCTATTATTCATGCACCAAGCTTGATTTTCTCATTAATTTTATTAAATATTGTTTGTAATGCAAATGATTATTATTAACGCTCTGATAAGCTTTTGATTTTTATTAACAGTTTTTTGGATGATTTGAACATTATTACAACTGAAAATTTTTTCTCCGATAATATCTTGAACCATGAATTATCTCTTAACAACTCAGAATCATACCTCTTCAAAAAATGTCTTAGGTAGTTGGGTACCATATTTCTTTCTTATTTTTAAAGTCAAGTTCACTTGAACTTATATTGGTATACCAATATACTTGAAAATCGTATTAAAGTATTTATATAATTTATCTACAGAACCTTTAATATAGAAATTTCTTGAATATAATATATTAATGTACAAATTAGAATATTATCCAAATTAAAATTTTTTTTTATTTTTATTATTTTAAACGTAATTAAGCCTAAAACAGTATAATTTTAAATAATACAATATTGATATACTATTTATATATTATGCATACAGCCATAAAAGCAATATTAATATTAGCTACAAGCCACATAGGTAGGTAATTAGTTACACCTTGCATTTTTTTTGTCATTTATTTCCAATTAAATGTTTTTGTTAAATAAGGCATATTAAGATAAAGTTTTAATTTTAAATGTTGTATATTTTTGTTATATTTATAGCAGTCTTAATCATTAGGCATTAATCCAGGTATTCGAAGACACGCTTGATCTAACACACTGAGTTAGATCACGTGTAATACGAACACATTTATACACACCTATAATACCGAGTGCATGAACTGAGTGTCATAGTCAACAACTTGGCTTCATATAAAACATAGGGACATGAACTGAAAAGCGAGTGGTTTTGTAATGCAGGTACATAATTTGCTACAGTGAGATGAATTATACACACATGTATTGTATTATGTTCAATGTCCATATACGCGTAGCCATATTTGACAGATTTGGCCGAATAGTGTACGAAATCGTATAGTTTTGAAGCCGTGTTTATCGAATGAGCTCATCGCCATTGCCAAAATAAGTATATACGTGTGTATATATATATATATATTATTTAATCTATGAAATTCACTTACGTATAATTCAATTTATTGGCATCGTTCGAACACGCGATTTGCGCGCGCGCGTGCCAACTATCTAATGTCGCCGGCGCCCAACCCTCAAGGCAGGGATGATATATAGTAAGACTGCTGCAGTGAGAGAAACGGGTCGACGACGGCACACTGGCTTGCACAATGTAAATATATATTGTACATTATCGTATACTGCAGCTGACTAAATAACGGACCTTTGTACAAAGGGCGAGACGTTGGAAAAATATATACATATGCGTGCATAATAGTAATAATAATATACTTATTTATATGCTCGTATACTGTGCACACCGCACACTAGCAAGACGACGGCGACGCCAGAAAAGGTCTGCACGTGGGTAATGGTATTGACTAAAGGAGAGCTTTTGGTAGTCATCATCCATTATTATATACTATAATTGCTATATTATACTAGCTATATAGTTTTATTTCTACAGAATAACCGAAAATCTGCAATCGTGAGTAGAGTATTGTCGGCTAGTTTTTATCGCTTATCCTATGATATTATTTATAAATATGTACCTATAAAATGTACGGTGTCCGTATCGGTTGGCTCAAACATAAACTATTTAAAGCTAACAGCTAGTGTAAGTATGAATTATTGCCGATTGCTATAAATTAGTTTGTAATTAAAACATAATAACATTATAAATACTTAAGTATACATTAACAACACTTACATACATTATTATAGGTACCTACTAATAAAATAAACCATCATCAAAGAGTTCTATAAGTAAAAAGTTAACTCCTACAAATTACTATGCGTATTTATGTAATATTTCAATGTTAAAAGTTACGGTCTTAATAAAATCATAAGCTCAGAATTCAAAGTCATATATAGGTACAGCAATATCATATACCACATACGCGTTAAGTTGTTGTTTTTATTTTGTATTTATAATGCTACTACTAAATCAAAATATAATATATATACATATTATTTGTTCTATAATGTATTATACCTTCAATTTAAATTGGCATATATAATAGTATATAGGTATAGGTAGTTAAATAAGTATATTCAATTAATTATCTACAACCTACTCGACGTAAATTTGTCCAAATAAGTAAGAAAACACATTTAGCGTTTCAGCTTTATTACCTTAATAATTAAATGCCATACTCGTTCATGGTTTGCTCTAGAGTATAATATATATGTATTATATACTACAAGTAGATTTAAATAATTTTACCGAACATTTGAAAAATATTAGTAGACTTAGAATTTCAAATTATAAACAAGTAACAACTTTGGCTGATCAATGATAAGTGATATTGAAAACTGAGAAATAGGACTGTATCAGCTATTTCGGTTAGTATAAGTTGATATATAACCTAATCCCGGACAATTGTAAAGCAATTATAACATTAAAATCAATCATAATTAATAATATAATTAAGAAGTATTTACATTTTTATTCTTAGTAAGTGATTATCAAACATTATTTCATGCATACAAATTTACAGAAGAATGTTATTATACATTTTCCAATGAAAATACTGTACATGAATTCTTTAATCGTTACTATTTATACTAGTATAACTAGTCTAAGTACTGAGTGACAAGTAATAAAGTATATTATGATCCATACGAGAATAAAAATAAAAAATATGTATTATTACTTGGTGATCACGATTCACGATATATACCACTATACCTAAGATCTAAGTACTCACCTTGATAATAATAATAAACTAAATGTATTATATATTTACATCATCAATCAATCGTTCCAAATAATCACTAGTACGGTCGGCAAACATTGTAGGTATAATTAGTGGATTTTAGGTATATTATATTGTAAGGTCATTAGATATTTAGACCAATTGTATTTCGTAGCTTAAAATTAAATTTGATAATCGAGTTTAATACTAATACAATTATATATTAGAATATCTCCACAGCAGATGTACCGTTTAGATTTAGAATGACCAACGGTTTGAATCATAATTTTTTTTTAAATAATACAATATATTATTTAAAAAAATGTTTAACTTAACTAATATAATATAGTCGTCTTTACCTATATTTGACAGGAAATGTGGACTTATATCAGCTTAAAATAAATAAATAAATTTTAAGTTATTATGTCTATAATAACAGTAACCAATATATAGATAATAAATAATAATATATCAATACAAAACAAACGCATGGTTTGTTCGTCATTGATTTTCGCTTTACGGGGACTATAATAACAATAACTATATTATTATAGTACTTGGATAATAAACTGTAAGACTGTCCTAACAGCAGCAGCTAGAGTCTAGCTGCTAGACCTTATAGGTTAGTATAGTTGTCAGCTGGGTAGTAATAATAACAACAATACGACAGTTTGTTTCGTTATGGTTTTTGATCTGATTTCCAACTATTATTTTGGATTAGGATGAATTGTCGAATACCTAAGCTCTACGGGATGCTGATTTATATCTAATAGTATATATAGTATACTTTTTTCTACCTTTATATCGGCGTTTAAATAAATCACTTAAAGAGATATTTATTGAGTATATTTTTTCATGCAATAAATAGTTATTTTTGATTAGAATATATAATTCATCAAGCAAGTATTCTAGTCAATAATAATTCAGGTGTGGAGAGGGGATATATACCCACCACTAGGCACTAATTCTAGTCCCTCGCAAGTAATTGATGTTAACTTTTTTATTCACTAGCTATTACGAATATTGCTACTATATAGACTCATCCGTGACAAAATAAATCGTTTATTTAAATATGTACTACGTTTATAACATATTATCATGAATTATGATAATACATGTACTATTTACAATAAACGTTTTCGCATTTCCATCATCATATATTATACGTGGTGACAGCTCGAATGAATAAGGTCATATATATGACTGTAATACTAACAACCTTTTTTTACATAGGTAAAAATAAAATTTTTCCTATAATGACCAACCGTCGGTAGGCACTAATCCAACTTTAGGACTGAATGAATTTTTCCATCATATCAATTCTTGTATATAGCTCTCTTTTTATCAATACAATAAATATTATCTAAATAAATCAAGTTATAGATTCATTGCGAATTGACCACAATAAAATGTTAAATATGCACTATCTATACGATGTATCTCGTATGTATATTCTATTATTGTAGGTATTATTCAATTTTATTACATACATGTATTAAACTTGGCAAGCACGATTTCGAACTTTGGTAGATCAAATTATTGAATACATAAATTCATATTTTCGAAGGTCGTATTACAATAAATATATAGATGAAATGCAGTGGCGGCTCGTGCACATGTGCGATGGTGCGGTCGCACTCCCTACAGAAATTAACAATTTATAGTACATATACATTTATAAAATAAATAGGTACATATTTTAGTGCATAGTATATTATACAATTTATACATTAACAAATTAATAATTAAATATATTTTTAATTATTATTAAAATTATTTTCATAGTTTATTAGAATATCATTATGAACTCGCGATGTTATTATACGGGTATATGGATAGCTATAATATAGGCCTATGCAACGATTGCAACGCTGCAGCTTGTGCGACATTGTGAATCGCACATAAAAATACCGGTTTACCGTATAAACTATAGGTATAATATTAACATATGAGTAATACTAATATCATCATGACGACGCGGCGGCTATAGAATCTTATGATGTGCGGTAAATTTTGTCGCACAAATCGGACGGCAACGAGTACGACGCACAATGTGTTAAGTTTTATATTATTATTTTATCATTTTAATTTTTTCATCGCACTCCTGTGCTAAACTACTACGAGCCGCCACTGATGAAATGTTTATTATAACTTTACAATTGTGTATATTTTATAAGAATACAGAGAATATAACTTAAGTTTTAAGCATGGCTAAGGCATTCAATTATACAACAGAGTGTATGTGAATTTAAATAAAAATAAACAACATAAAATGTATACATTATAATACCATTATAATATTACATAGAAGTTGTATATTTAATTTTCGTTCACTTAAAAAATACTTAAATATAGAACGAATGTAATATATTTCCCCATATTGCAAGACAGCTTATTATGTGTATATATAGGTACCACACACAAAAAACGGCTTTGGTAACTGGTAAGTATGGATATATTTAGTATTATAGTGCATGTATTATGTATGTATGTGTTTTCTATTCTCATTAAAATATTTAAAAGCCTGACGTAGGTTTATAGGTATATCGTATATTATTTAATAAACCCATTTGTAAAATGCCACACGCGTACCATTGCGGTGTAGTATGTATATTATATAATAACACGTGTAGCTGTACATAATATTATTAAGCTATTCTAAACAGTTCTGTTATATGAATTACGAGTGCTGTTCGAAATAAGTGTAACACACACACACACACAAAGATATTAAGGCATTTAGGCATGTATACTTGAATGAAATATTTAAAGACAAATAATACATATTACTCAAATGGATTAAAATATAGGGTAATTCAGGGTCGTAGATAACCTACTACGACAGTTAAGTAACTGTCCATAGTAAGTTGTAGGTACTCCTATTAATATTAAATAAGTAACGCGTTTACACAATAAATACTTTCAGCGTGCCGTGAGATATCATTATTCATTTATCGAATTGTGAACGCGTGTGTGTCTCGAATGCCAACACCACACTGCGAGATTTAATATTATGTACTTAGGTATACGAAATCCATATTCTATTCGTGTCGAGTATACACGAAAAATCTTACGTTGTCGTTATTACAAATCACACAGAAAATAACGGTTCGCGACTTTGCGAGTTAGGTACAGTACATAATGTAATGGAATAATATATACATGCCGTACACACTCAATTTACCTATGTAATGTATGCATAGGTACTTCTTTCGACCAGTGGACTACGATGAACCTTTTTAGATGTCTAAACGAAAACCGCCGAAACACTTTTTACACTGAACAGTCTGAACAAAAAAAAAAAAAAAAAAATACTTTTGTCCGTATAGGCATTAATAATAAAAAAATAAAAAATAAATCGATTTGGCAACCATACCGCATACACGTATTCGTGAGTGACGGTTTATGTGACAGTTTACAAAGTGTCGTCCGTCAACACGGTGGCAAACACGCGCTTGTGGAAAAGTCAAGTGCAAGGAGTTAATTGGACGTTTCCAAGCACATTATATATATATTACAATACGCGTCGTGTTTAGAACGGTATTTTGATAATAATAACAATAATAATATTATTGTTATTATTCAGTGTTTACTATCGTCCAAGCATGTTCCCGCGCAATGCAGATGACCCGCATATACGGTATATACGGGGTAACCTTGAATAACAATTTAATAATATATTATCACTTATCAGGCATTTGTTGTAAAACGCAGACGCTCACAAACGATAGGTTTTTTTATGAAGCGTTACCCGTGGTCTGCGGTCCACCTGTGAGGATCGTTACTACTGCAGGTTTGCCCCCGTCGAATATGAATATTGAATATACCCGAAAATGATTAGGGCTTGGGTACGTCTAGACGTGAATGGTCGTGAAAAATTAAAATTTTAGTAAAATCACGTATCGTCAATGAAATCAAAAGTGAACGAGTAAAGGGCGTGCCAAAATTTTTCTATCGAAATATATCAATCAATATCAAAACGTCACACTTTTTTTTGCTGTTCCTGAAAAATTTGATAAAAGTGACTTGCGAGGTTTTTGTCCGTAGCCGTAATTACGATCGTAACAGCAGTAATATTAGGTACTAGTATTATCTTATTTCGGTAAAAATAGCTGCAAGTTATCTAATATTGTTATGCACCAGCCGTGTAGGAATGGTAATCGATTAATCGAGAACAAACATATTATGTGTATTTTGTACACACACGTGCATTAAGGCACTAATATAGTACGATAACAGTACCTAAGAGCTTGTAACTTTTCAACTTACTCAACCTTCTCCCCAATCCCCATACTTGTGTGCATCCATTTTGATCATTTAAAACTCGTCTGTTCTAGTACACTATACACGAGTGTCGGAATGTATGGTATATTATATTAATATTTTATACAGCTATATTTTCTAAATACCATACGTATACGTATTAATAAAATATACAAAGAGTGAAAATTAATAATACATCACAGGAATAATAATAATTATTATAATTAAATTAATCTTTACTAGAATGCATATACGGTATATAATTTAATACGGGCTGATTAAAAAGTCGTATTACGAAAAAAAACTAGTGTGTATTTTTCGTTTAAACATGATGATAGTAATATTGTATTATATCCCCCACAATGTTTGTAGTGTTTGTACCCCAGCAACATACATTTCTTATTCCCCGCACGTCGGGCACGTGTACAACTGTCGTTTAGTGACGGTTGATTCAATTAACCATGGTACACTACACTATATTATGTATAACTTATAGCCTACAGGGCTGGCTGATTTCCCCGTAAAACTATGGCATTAAAAACATCACAAGTTCCGCATATTATCTTACCTATATTATAATAAAAACGCCATTTAGACTAAAATGTGTGATTGGTCGACGTCACGCAACCGAATTTTATTAATTAAAAAAATTTTAATTCCCATTAGAAAAACAGAGGTTACACTTAAAAACGAGCCGCGTAACTGTGTGCGTTATACACATGTACAATAACCATAAAATTAGCAGTCGGTAGCAGCCACCAAAGATAAAATAATGATCATTGTCACACTTCCTCGTAGCTATACTGATCGCGCTCTCGCTGACCATCGATGATATTCGATTATTCGAACATATAATTATATCACTGCATTGCATAATATATAATATTATTATTATTATTATAATTCCAAACGTGACTGTTGTATCTATTTCATTTCGAAAATCCGAACTAACTATATTTGTTTTTACAACAATGAATACGATTTATTTTGGCTGCAAAAGCAAAAATATAAAAAAATGTTTATAGTATAAACATCCATAGCTTAATTATACAACGTTATTCCACGCAAAAAAATAATAATTTTCTAATTATATATAAATAATAATTGTGCTTTTAAAATAATTGATCGAAAAATATATATTTCCCGAGAACTGTGAGATAGTTTTTTTATGTATTCGTTATGACGTGTCGCGTGTAATATATATCTAATTAATTATACTGAAAATACTTAATCGATAAGCAGTATGCATTGAATATTGTACTTAATATAAGGTAAATTCAATATTTTTCTTTTTAATCTAAAACTATATGGTTAAATATTTAAATGAAACATAATATAATAATAAAAAAAATATAAAAGCACTATTTAAAATATGTTCTCAAAATAGTCATTAAAAAATGGAAGACTATTTATTCAAGCATACTTTTTTTTTAACGTTCTTACTTTTTAAATAATAAGAATTTAAAAACCGGTATTTTATGTATAATTAAACTTAAATTGCGCTGAAAATGAAGTATAAGATTAAAATATTAAAATGTCGGTCAACACATTTTTATAATTTATTGGTGTCTGATGGTTTTTCTGGTTGTTTAAAATGCATAAGGTGTGTTGTGGCACGGGTGCCAAAATGGGACCGAAAAACATTTCACCGATTGACGCAAGTTCCAGCTACGTTATTCACCTTACGGCGTATCTGTTATTCGAGAATAATATAATATTATATAATATGGATTTTTTTTTCTATCATTTCTGTGCACTCACGTGTAAATTCATGAAACCAGCACAATTAAAAGTTTTAAAATTTGGTGCACGCTTGACCCACATGGAACGCAACTTTGTATCAGTGTAAAAATGTAGGAACTTTAACAGTACAAATAAAATAAAAAAAGTTTACCTACTTACGATTTTAATTTAAAACATGTAAGTACTTAAAACATTTAAACGATGTGTATAGAAACATATACCTATTCAACTTTAAAATGTTATCAAAATATATATTGATGTATGTAGGAGTTGTTGTAGTTAAATATTTGAAAATATAGATTATAGTTCATATAAGATTTAACCATTATGTGTTATGAATTTATCAAAAAAATATTAATAATATGAAGAATATCAGTTTAGTAGCACAGGTACCTATTGTATAATTATGATTATTATTTTTAATTAGATATATAGTGATTTATAAAAATATAATAAAATAGAATAATATATTGCAATATTGTATTAATCAGAGCGTTAGTTTTATATGCTTATAATTTATATAATAATTGAATTATTTTTATTGTTGAATTAAATTTTGTAAAAAGTTAATACTTGTGGGAAAAGAATGAAAGATTAAATAATTTACAAATTCTTTGATTTAACTTCAATGAACATAAATAATATATGTAATCAAATACGTGATTGTTATAGCCGTTATAGATTAGACTATTCGCACAGTATATTTAGTCGAGATATACATAGCTATTGTTCTGCAGAGTTAAAATAAATATCAATTAATATGCATGAAATAATTGTATAAGATGAAAACAATATCTTCTAGAAAAATAAATAAATGTCTGTTTTAATTAAAAAGACATGCCGTGATTTAACCCTTGTAATAACAGGAAATTATAAAACATAACCCTATCCCGAGTAAACGAATCGGTATAGGAAACCAGCTCTACATCATATATCTATCCGGTCTACTTAATAAAGTATACCTACTACATAAATAATTGGAATAAAATAAAAATTATTTCTGCCACCGTTTTTATGTAGGCATAAGGAATTTGAGTTGATAATAAAATATTCCATCTATTTTTTGTTGCTTTTTTAATGGGGTTAATAGAAAACTGGTGACAAGTATATAACTGATTACTAATCACTGAAGATCTTCAAGTAAATGACTTCATACATTTTAAATATGCGCCAATTTCTTCTGTTGACGTAGAAAGAAGCTTTTCTCTTTATAAAAATATGTTAACTGATAATCGTCGTTCATTTGTGTTTGAAAATTTGTCAAAATCTTTAATTGTGAATTGTAATTCTTAAAATTAAATTTTTGTAATTTTTAAAATAAATATATATATATATATATCTATTAATATATTATTTTAATTATTTATATTAATTAAATTGTGCATAATTTCCGCATCTTTTAATTATTATAACGAAAAAAACTTAATCTTAAAAAAAAATTAAAATGCATATTTAGCGCATATTTGCATGCATATTTTAATAGTTTTTAATGCATGAACTTACGGGCTCTACTGATTAGAGTTTGTTTGGATTAAGACACACATTTTTTAGTTCATCTTTTTTTTAAAGCTTCACCCTTTAACGTATATAATCTAACCTAACCTAACCTAACGTATATAATACCAATCTTTAAACGACCTGAACGGTCCATCTTCCATCATCCGTTTTGTACAGCAACTGACAACGAATAAAATGCTACACGTCTGCACAGCAATACATATAGGTATAATAGACATATAGCAATAGCAGGTAAATATATTCACGCATATTATTATATCTAATATAGTAATATATAATTGATTAGAGTGCTCTTTAAGCTCGTTTATACATTGAACATGTTAAAACGTTATCAACGATATTAATTCGATAAATCTGTGTATTATGTAAATGCGTCTAAGCCGTTTAAGCCGTTAAAGGCGCTGCAGGTAAATTGTTTGCGAATTCTTTATTATATATATATTATAAATTATAATACATGAATCGGTTGCTGTCATGCTGACAATACGTTTTAAATATGCTATTAAAAATGCCAGTGCATAAAACATATTATAGAAATGGATACAGCAATATGTTATGATCAAATTTAATAAAATATTAAAATATTATAAAGGTAGGAATTGTAGAATTTATTCTGTTATTGTAAAAATCATTTTCCAACATAATTTAGGTGAATGTAAAGAAAAGTAAGCCGAACAAACTTTTTTTTTTTGAAAATGTTACATTTTTTGCATCCCAAAAAATGTTACACGATACAAAAGAGTCATGTCAATATTTGTATCGCAGTGAACTGGAAATTAAAATGTCAATCGTAGCTGGTACCTTGGTGAGTGACAACTTACACGAGTATCTATACTGTTATAATATCTGTGTGCCGTTACTTCGTACCCTCAACCCTAGCAAGTCAAGAGACAAGAATCATCATTAGGCACCTGAAGGCTATGAATCATAAAGAATGACAAAAAAATGTGTTCGATTTCTTATGATAAAAACTATTTTTAACCGACGAATAAAATAATGTAATCAACATTTTAAATTCCAATATTTATTGTAGGTTTTAATAAAATATAAGGTTTTATTAAATTTTAACTGAATGTATGTATGTATTTATTTTTAATTTAGATAATTGGAAATATAAAAATAACAATTAAATATCCTATCTATAAAAATATTTTCTTTTAAATATAGTTCCATGAATTCCTAGCTAAAGTGACGACTTTTACTTGATAACATGATTCACGATAAAATATAAGTTAATAACAACTAAATTTGATTATAGAAATGGTTAAGAATTTCACTTTAATATAAACCTTTTGAAATTTAATTAGATAAATAATGCTTTGATGTTAGAACTCTTAGCGTTTAAATTTTCCATGCCATCAAATTGACAGTAAGTATAAGAAACTGAGTGCACTATTGGTCAGGATATGTAGCTTAATATGATTAAAATAGGTAAATCGAATAACTTTTGACGGCGAAATGTGTATACTGTATAACCATAAGTCCATAAATATAGATGTTCCGGGAGATGATTTAAAGATTCTTAATTATTGTGCATCTATAGTTTTATCGCATAGGCATGTAGCTGTAATTATATATTTTAATATTTATTTGTACTTTATATATTAATTAAAACTAGTTTAATAGATTTTATTTAATGTTGGACGTTTTTATTATTGTATTCATAATTTTAAATAAAGACATATCACATATTGAATATTAAATTACACTAAATTTAAAATTACAAGAGTATACTATACGGGTTTTATGTTAAAATAAATTATTATAATTTGCATAATTATATTAATACATTATGGGTGCTGTATGATAAATAATTATGAATTTATAGTTTGTAAAGCTGTAATAAACAGCTACAATTCAACTATCAGGAGCTTACATTTTTTTATTAATTACCTTATATCCATGTCCCTTATGACCATATATTATAGTCTTTTATGTGATTAAACATTAATATAATTGTATAATAATAATTATTATGTATATGATTTTCTATACGGGTATAAAATACATAGAACGAAATTACATAATATACATATTATACTATATTATAGTGTAATGTAAAAGTTTTACGAACTATCTGATACATTTTATGAATTTATGATACTTTAATACTTTACTGTCTTTTCTCGTATTATACGTTATCAATAATACATAATAATATCACATATTTTTTTTTATACTATTTGGTGAATAATATACTTGAACGATTATATTACACGCGTCCAAAATTGTGTGTAATACTATTGTAGTACAATTTTTGTATTACATGTCATCACTCATCAGACATAGGACATACCCAAATATAATTTTTAGCATTTATTCAATTAATGTTCTATTGTTCTGTATTATTAGATATTTAGATTGATTCAGGAAATATAAATACTTAATTAAGAAATTATAAGCTATGTTTACAATATATTTGGAAGAATTTGCTATAATGTAATACATTTAAAATCAGAATTGAAATGTAAAAAACGAAAAAAATTGTATGACGATAGTAGCAAAAATAGTAGCAACAATAATCGTGTTACATAAAATTTACAAATGAACAATAAAAATACTCATTGTAGTATCAAATAATACTATAATAGTATACCATAGTGAACCATGATAATTTTATTGTTGTATTGTTTTGCGGTGTGAAGGTCAGTTTCGGCGGGATGCGGTCTCGAAAGTACACTAATCGTTATTTCAATGTCCATATCATATTTACAAAACTATGGTACATAGGCACGGCAGCGTGTTTGTATTATAATAAAGTAATAATACCTTTTCATTTATTTTTATTATAGCAGTACTTTGATATGTAGAAATAAAATTAATACGTTACTTCGGACAGAAGCTATCCTGTCTATTATAGATATAATACCTATACCTATAGACTATAGTCTTATAACATATTTTACTGGTCAACTTAAGCATTCTATTGCAATATTTATTATACTTAGGTTGTTGTTCAAGATTAGTATTGGTATACCTATTATTATTACTCGAAGAAGCAACAACATAATTTGATATAAACATACTTTCAAAATGTACCCCGTACATTATAATATGCATATTATGATGTTCTAGTAGAGTAAATAAAATTGAATGTGGGCAAAAGTTATAAATGAAGAAATGATGTAAAGGACTCTGCTATAATAAGCTATAATATACAATGAAGTATTATAAGGGTGCATTGTAATAAATTAGGCTGTTACAGTTACATATACTACATATTACAAATATCACAGTGATATAAGTACTAAGTAGTGAAGTAAAATAAAAACTTCATTGACATAAACCGAATGAATGAATAACATAGGAACCGGGAAGTGACATAAAGTGCATGCCTCAACATATGCTTCAAAGTTCAAATGTGCTCTCTGTCTGAACGTTAAATAATATAAAGAGAGATCGCGGTGGGCTCAATTATTTGGACTTGCAGATCAATTGAGTTAATCTATTGTTTAATAATTTGAAATCAACTGAAGTAATTCCGTCTAAAATACTAATATGTATTTGAATTTTGACACGTGAAATACTGATATAGGTACACGTACATTGTAGGTATATCAAGTGTATTGTTTAATTTATGCGATCCGCGAGGAAACTTTGTACCTTATTTTACTGAAATATTCTCAAATTCTACCGGATATTTGAGAGATGCATAACGATTGGTTTGAAATTGATATTTTAAAAATCATGGACCGGATTCCCTTCCCCTCTCGTAACAATCCGCAACATTATTGAGGAAAATAATATTGCGCACAGGATACAATGCATATAATAAGCACAACCGATTGATCGGTGGCGGCGTGCTAAAATATAACAATAACAAATAATCAGCTGTTGAGACTCACCTGCAAATGGTCCAAGAATGATTCCAATCCCCTATCGGTGACGCTGGACGACTGCAAGCATAGTGCCAATATGTTTTTGTTGGGAAACGGGTACGTGTTGACGAACTCGACTGTGTCTTGGTCCTGAGCGCCGTAAATGGTGATGGCCGTCATTTCCCTAGCCACGAACGACTTGAACACCGCCGCCTTGTCCGCGTAATTGTACGACCTCAGCTGTTTGCAACGAATCACCGGCCGCACGTTGTACCAGAACTTTGGAGATCTGTACAGCACGTCGCGCCATCGGACGCACACGCGGGATAGCGGCACGCGCTCCGCGGCCGAGAAGTACATGAAGAACCCGTTGAGAAACTGCTCGTCGCGCATCAACTCTGGCCACGTGATCGGCCGCTTGATCCGGTACGTGGCCACGCGGTTGCGGACGGGTGTCCGGCCGCGGAACCGCGGGTACTGGATGCCACCGGAACCGGAGCCGCCAGAAATGAGGCCACCGCCGCCACCGGTACCGCCGCCGCACAGCACGTTGGTGACTCGTTCCATGACACTGGTACCAGTTCGCGGGGCTCGGGACGGCGAACCGGTCACGCCGGCCGCGGTGCCGCCACCGCCGGAGGCCGACGGCGACGGTTTGTTGGCCGCTCGCAGCGTCAGTCCGTTTATGCGCTTCGACAGTTCGGCGCTGGCACGTTCCACGACGCCTTGGCTGGTCATGATGGTATGTGGTGATGTCGCCCCGGTCACGACCGTGTGCACACTACCGCTGCAAATATGGCCCGTCACCGCGCCGCAGCCGTCGTCGTGGTGGTGATGGTGCGTCGGACGCTCCGTCAACACTGAAAACGGCGCGGCGGGGAACTTTCGCTCGCGCGCTCCGCCGTCGTTGTCCGCGCGGCGGCGTGCGCTCTGTGCTCGGTAACCGACGACGACGCCGCCGCCGCCGCCACCCCTCCGCAAACGACAACCCCACTCCCCGGCGACCGCCCGCCACGATAGCGTGCGCTACACGGTCCCGCGGATTACCGCGCTCTCCCGCCGGCTCGACGGTCGGCCTGGACCGATCAATAATGTACGACGAGCGCGAATATCAGCCGCACGCGAACAAATTACTGTGTGACGACTGCTGCAGCAATAAACAGGGACGACGATATAAATGTATTATATGATCAGGCTCAGGAAGAGGAAGTAAATAATGTATATATATGCGTAAAATAATTCACGGGTAGAACTGCGAATTAATTGATTTGCGGAATTGCGGCGTAATACTCACACACTGCACGAGAGCGTATAGGCATATTCATAGACGGACTTATTTTACAGTGGTCGGTGAGGTGGGTATAACCCATACCACACCACCCGTCATGATATATATTGTATGGCGAATTACCAACATCCCAATATATTCGGACAGTCGGTCAAGCAATTTGTTTTTATACAATTAACTGATGGTTAGCATCAGTAAAAAACTTTTAGCCAACGTGCCCATCTAGATTATGTATATAGTATTTCCCCACGACCAAACACTATTATGAAAGATATGCTGCATTAAAAGTAATTACAAAAATATTCTATTATAGAATCAAGAGCATTTCTGCGAAAGACTCATTTGTAGGAGGGTAAGGTCGAAAACTTGAGGTATAAATAATACTCAGTCTTTGCAATCTATGTAGTTCTAAAATCTTAAATCGAGTTTTATAATATATATATTTAAATTTATAAATATGCTTTAATGAATGACGTCGCAGTCGTCGTATGTATGTATATTATTATATCTCTATATCTTAGTAATGCATATCATACCAAAGTTCAGAATAATACATTTTATACCTACTGACGGCTAATGTTATTTTCAATATTATATAGTGAAATTAAGTTTAGATACTTATATCATCAAATTTTAAAGGAAAAATATTATTAAAGCCCCCTTTAGCTTTTCTTAATATTTTAATTTGACTACAAGTTATGGTAATATTTATATATTTTATGTATCATATGTATATTATTCATAAATAAAAATATTTGATCTCGAACACCTCCCTGCCTTCGCGTGGATGCGTGTGTACAAAATATGTAAACAAACAAAAGGAATAGATGAGTACGGCTGCGTACGAGTTGATTCCCGGGTATCTGTTTACTTACACCGATACCGTTGAGTTGATTCCCGGGTCATTAAGAGGTATGTACGAATTGATTCCCGGGTCATTAAAGGTATATAGGAGTTGATTCCGGGTATATATTTTTTCAATATTTAGTCAAATATTCAGCCTATTAGCGTAGGCTATACACCAGTATACCGTGACATCACTTCTCTCAAAAAACTTTATTTTTCTCGGATTCTCATGGATTTTCTAGTCCCATTGCTCCTGCATTTAATATAATATGTTTCGACTGCACTTATAACAGCTTAATCTATTGATATACAACAATAGGGAATCAACTCGCACATATCTCTAAATGACTTGGGAATCAACTCGTAATAAAGTAGGTCTCAGGAATCAATTCACTTACTGCGATGGCGCCGATGAGTACATGGTATAGAACATTAATAACGTAGAATTTTTCATCAATAAGTTTTCAATATTGTGCTTTGTCATCGCGTGTGTCCGCTTGGTCAGATTCGAATTATTATAAGTCATAATATATCATATATCTAATCTTGTTCATAACATTTTAATATAAAAAATAATAACAAATATTAAAAAGCGAAACGTTTCATGATACGTCACTAAGTTTGGCTTGTTAATTTATTTTTGATTCAAATTTGGCGGGAATATATAATGAACGGAAACTCCATCACGCGTATATTGTTTTGTGAATGAGATGAATACACATCGACAATAAAATTATACACACGTGTTTAAAAAACTACGACGTGTTTGATTTCCTTAATTTTTTTATTTCATTATTTCAATTACACTATACTATCAATTTTAGTGATTTTAGTAGATAATATCGATAATAATTAAACAACCAACTTGCGTCTCAAAAACGGGACTCAGGTTACTGGTCAAATTTACTACCTGAAAAATATACCTTTTTGGGGATGCTGCAAGTAACATGCAGCCAATGTACCTCCTAAGGCCATAATATACATATCTTATCAAAATAAGATATGTTTTACATTTGGAGAAAAATTTAAGTATTAACGGTTAGGTTTTCAAGTTACAATAAAAAAATATACATCAATTTTGTAAACTTTACAATGTAAAGAATTGTATATGTGTGTAAAAACACTGAAAACTCCCATTTTTTTTGTTTGTTTTTTCCCAATTATAAAAATAAAAATAAGTACCGACAATTTTTAAGTTTGACTTCATAAAAGTACAAACAGATCCAATTTTATACCGAAAACCAACCCTATTTTAAAAAATTGAAGTATTTCATCGATAACTTATCATGTATTCATACACTAACACAAAAAAAATATCACATGTTCAAATCAATACGTTTCTCGTTCCGCAATCCGCTTAGAATCTAAAATCATGTTTATTTTTATAAAATCCAATGTTAATAATAAATACGTATCTATAGGAAATGTTTAGTAATCATAATATTTAATACCTCAATAAATTATATTCTTAAAATTATAATAAAAACACTTGTAGTAACCAACTATTATTTTTCATATATTGTTAAGCAGCTATCAATTCATATACTATACATTATATAATATTTAAAACTAACATATAAAATTAAATGATACCTAT
This sequence comes from Schizaphis graminum, assembly GCA_020882235.1. Classification (NCBI taxonomy): domain Eukaryota; kingdom Metazoa; phylum Arthropoda; class Insecta; order Hemiptera; family Aphididae; genus Schizaphis; species Schizaphis graminum. The sequence goes on from CM037032.1 coordinate 57,499,433, forward strand.
ATATAAATCTCCTAGTAAATAGTGAAACAATTTTTTAATATCTTTAAAGTATTTTTGTTACAGAAAAAAAATAATATAAAAAAAAAATGAAACATAATAATACTATAATAGTCTGTTCGTTTGAACAAGTACTGATCTACTAAATTTCCTTCTCATTCCTGATCATATTTCTGTTGCATTACTCAGTGGCGTAGCCAGGATATTTTTTAGGGGGGGGGGAGTTTTAGTAATAAAATAAAATAAATCTACAACCGTATTGAAATAATAAAATAATTGAATGATAATGATTATTATCACCAGTGCAGTCGATAACGTGAATACAGCATAACAGAATACATTTCACCACGAATAAATAATTGTATATCTATATTATAAAAATTATATTTTTGATAAAAATACGGCCGAAGGGAGGGGTTTCAACTCCCAAACCCCCCCTGGCTACGCCACTGGCATTACTACAGTTCTCTCCTTAATTTCTCACATTTTTACTTCATTAACCACATATTGATCTATTAAAACTCCATTCTAAAAAAAGCCCGAACTTTTATCAATTCTAAAATAACAAAAGTTATTATAGTTGTATAATTGAAAAATATTAGGTTGTATCTTCAGTCTTCACAAGACACTCCTTTTATAGTACAAAAAGTTCCAAAAATTCATAGTCTTAGTCTTTAAATACATTTTTATAACTGCATTATTATGGAAAAAATGAGAGACCATCATGCTTGGTAAATCATCTTTGATCTTTGTAGAAACGTCAATAATAACTATATATTATTATATTTTATTATATTGTAATAAATAATAATGTAATACTTTATATTTTTAAATATAAAAAGTCTTAAATTAATTGAAATTGAGATATCTAATTACAATTATTATTTAATTAGTGTTTTACATACATATTTTAGATTTTAAACGGATCGATGAATGTATTGATTTTACAATGATGTATTGATATGTATATACCTAAGTGTACATGATATAAGACAGGGGTGTAATTACGGGGGGGATATGGGGGATAGATCCCCCCTTGAGCTGTATTTATATATTGTCTTATACCTATGCAAAAAAGCCCTCCACAAGTTTGCCATAGAAATTTATTTTGATCCCCCCCCCATAAAACATTCTCAATTACGCCACTGATATAAGACAAGTAGTTAAAAAATGTTTCGATCTTCAACTATGAGTGTGGTTTTTAATAAAAAATTGGATATAGTTTGTACTTTAGAGATAGATACTTGCATTTATCCACGCCTATCTAGGACAACTTGAACTAGAAAATTGAGTATAGAGTATAGACTGAAATGTTGTAAAAAAGTTGGTTGCAACTTTCATCAATTTTGCTGTATCACAAATCACCAAGTTATGTGCGCAGTATAGTGTACATAATGTGCATTTGACACAGTAGAAGATATTCTTTGTTACACCCCTGAATACGCCCCCACTCATCTCTGCGGCACTATCATAATCCTAGTCACGACAATTTCGGATGTCTAAATTGAATTTGTTAATAACTACGTTATAAATAAGATTTTCATAATCCTGTAGCGCTATGAGTCGTGTTTTTTTAATTCGAAAAACAAAAATAAAATAAGATAACAATTAAAAACTAGGAAAATATAATAATGTAGCCCATTATGGGCCCCTGTCAAAAAATAAATTTAGGCTAGTTGTAGAACTGCAGGCAACTAGTGAACTGTGAACATCAACCTTTTTATTTACGATATACGTTATACAATACTAGAAGAACAATGTACATTGTTATTCAGCAAGATGTTCGAAAGTTTCGAAAATATAATGTTCATAAGAAATGTGTACCATTAAAATTGTAATCTGTGTGAAGTGCTTTACAAATAAATAAAAATAGATGTCAGGGAATTTTTCTTGAACGAATGAAGATGTGAAGTAGTTGTTACTTATTATAAACTTAAATAAAAGACAAAACTTGTGGGAATATATTCGTGATATATGTTATATTTTATTATTTTATATTGTATCAAAAGAATTCTAGAATAAGAGGGTAGGGTATAATATTCTTGGTTATACCACGAGTGTCGTATTTAAATAAGTTCGTACTATACAAAGTATTTGAGACTTTGAGAGTATATAAATGTATATTGTTATATAGATACCATTATATTAGATTATTAAACATGTTTTTATAGTTTCACACGATATTCGAATTATAAATATAATACAAATATACAATCACAGAAAATATAACTTTAATCTAAAACCAACTACAAATCCAATAAATTATTATTTGTTTTTATGTATACATTCTACCCAAGTATTAAGTGTAAATACACATAAAGCATTAATAGGCTTCAAAAACTAATGATATACAGTAATTATTCATTAAAGCCTTTAGTTTATATTATAATAATATTTATTATATTTTATTGAATATTAATTTTTTTTCTAGCTATATTTTTTCTGTTCAATCATTCATGTTCATTAAAAAGCACGCTATGGTTTCCTGACATGAAATTCGAAAATCCATTGCTGTAATAGTTGGTAGTGTTAGTACGTCATCGTACATGCCCAACAATTTTCCAATCTAGGATTTCTGGTTTACAAAATAGGTTAAATTAACAATAATAGTAATAGGTGTATAATATACATTAACACTGAATAAATAATAACGGGCAACTCAATATAAATTAAGCGGTAATATACTAGTCTAATGTATAGAAACTCATAACTAACATAATATGTATTTTTATATTAAAATCAAAACAAATACTATTTAAATTACTAGATATGCATTCTTGGTAAGGGATGGTTACGTCCATAGTTACCATATATTCAGTGGCGTAACAAAAAAATTTGCAGGGCCCCCCGCAAAAATTAAAAATGAGCCCTAAAATATTGTTTAGGTAGGTAAGGTCTGTTACCCCAGCACTGTCATATTTGAAACTGATTATAAAAATTATCCAGTATTATGTACTTTATTTTGTACAAATTTGTACAACAAAAATAAAATGTTGTATACCTCCCCATACACATGTAAACGTGATTTCCCCGTGTCCGTGCTGCCGTAACGTTACCGCAGCACTGTCGCAATGGCCGATTATTATCAAATCAAAATATAACTCATACAGTATTATATACTTTATTTTGTGCAATTTTGTACAACCAAAATAAAATTTTGTACACCTCCCTAAACACGAGAATAAAAACGTCTCGCCAGTCCCCCCTCCCACAATAGTAAAAACCAATATTTTGCGATTTTTTTTTTTTTTGCAGATATTTAGCACGTAATTGGCATCATGTTTTTTTAAATTATATTCTAATCTTTACTGACTACTTATCCATTTGTTTTCAAATTATTATTTTTTGTTTACAATTGACATTTTTCCAAATTTTTTGCAGGTTGTTAACAGATTCATTGTAAATTGTAGATTGGTAGTTTTTAAATATTAATGTGTTTCAAATTATTTTTTCAAAAATATATCACGCTGAGTATTAATGCTGGGTAACTCCTTTCACGTTTTCACAGCCAATTTTTATATTTTTCCACTCGTATGTTCATTGTAATTATCATTACAGATTGTATATATTCAAAAAATGTTTAAAAAAAAGATTAAAATGTATGATTCAATTTATTATAACATAAAAAGTTTTGTTTTAAGTAAAGTAAAATTTATTAAGTATATTTGGTTATCTTACTGCGAATAAAATTATTTATATATAACCTAATTATGTGGAACCTTGTTATAATTTTCAATCCTTAGCTATAAAAGTTTAAGATTTTATACATTTTCAACTACAAAATAATTTTAATTTTTAAATTTCTTAAATTTTGTTAAAATTCAAATCTTAAATGCTTATAAAAAAATCGTTCTTATGTGTTTTTAAAATTTTTCAATTGCTATAATTGTTACAATCTATCTTGTTTTGGCCCTCCAAATAATATTTTATTGTTATTTGTAGAAAAAGAAAACTAAGAAAATTGGAAACTGAATTTGTCCGTAAAAAGCACAGAACAACTTAAAATATTTCAACAATTTTACAGTATATATAAAACGAGAATGGCCTCAAATGTCGATGCAGAAATTTAAAAAAATATTCAAGATCAATAAAAAAAATAATAAATAAAAATAAAACGAGAATATAAACATTCAATTATATAGGTACATTTGCATGCATCTACAATTATTCGTTTTTGAATTACAAAAAAATAAGAAAATGGCTACATGAAAAATCGGGTAAATATCCAATATTGTAAAAATATAAACTTCAAACGCTCATAAAAATTTATTTTTACTTGCTTTTAGAAAAATTTTTGTTTTTGATAAATGTAGAGAACTTATGAGAAATTTCCTATTGTATTTACAAATCTTAGATTTAAAAAGGAGAAGTTTTATAAATTTCTAACTCAAAATAAATTGCAAATTTTCGTTATTTTTACGTATATTTTGTCAAAATTTTAACTTTAATTACCTATAAAAAAAATATAATGACTACATGTAGTTAGAAAATCATAAAAAAATGTTTTGTTCAAGTCTAAGATTTAAAAACGTAATAAAAATTCTTAACAGTTATCTATTTAATTTTAAGCTAATGCCCATTAAAACCATAACCATAATATTTTTACTGTTATGCGTAATTTGACTCAAAACTTAATGAAAATTATAATTTATATAAATACTATCTAGTATAATAATTAAAAATTAATAATAATGACATTATAAATGCATTATGTTCAGCAAAAATGAAATCAGGCTAATCATACTTATAGTAAAATAAATATATTCTTAACAAAAAAATACATAGACCATCTCTGCTTAAAATCGTTTGTCGTATACACATATGACCTATCATTGAATTTAAATTAAAAATATTTTTTAGGTAACCCGCTTGACCCGATTATAACAGAGCGGTAGTTGGTACCCATTTGCCAATCTTATATTATGAAATTATATGTCAAAATCACGAAAATTTTCAAGGAATTTTGAAGTTGAAAATTTCCTAAAATTTTTGAGATTTATATCTAAGGTAATTTTATGAGCGTATGAAATTTATTTTTTTACGAAATCAAATAAAATAACGATATATTACAATTTAAATATAGGTAATAATATATAATATATCCTATACTAATTATCCTAGACTTACAAATCATCTCCGTTCAGAATCGTTTTTCGTATACAATGATACCTGTCATTGCATTTAAATTTAACATATCCATTATAGTGACCTACTCATCTCCATGTCTACTATACAGCAGAACGATACTCACTTGTCCACCCATTTTTTTTAAATTTTTTTTCCAATACATTTTTAAAATTAATATCCCTAAAATATTTTGCTGCCCCCGAGATGTGTTGCCTCCGGGCATGTTCCTACCCATGCCCTCCCCCCCACCTAAATACAGGCCAGAAACAACATAATAGCAAATAAATTAATTGAGTACTAGTATTATGCACTGCCATAATAGAATATTTTTCTAGTACACATATTTTGATTTGAATTTTTATGAATTGTACAAAATGAAGTACATAATACTGTATGAGTTATATATTGCTTTGATAAAAATCGGCCATTGGCAGTGCCGCGGTAACGTTACTGCAGCATGGACATGAGGAAATCGCGTTTTCTCGTATTTGGGGAGGTGTACAAAATTTTATTTTGGTTGTACAAAATTGTACAAAACAAAGTACATAATACTGGATCATTTTTATACTCAGTTTCAAACATGGAAATACTAGGGTAACGGACCTAGGTAAGTATATTATTTTTTAGTTAAAAAATATTAATCTGATTCTGATATAGGTAAATCGTAAATCACTTATTTTAATTAAAATTTTTTTATGATATGATAAAAATAACAATATTTATTTAATATGATAATATATAAATAACTAAATTTTACTGAATTATTATATTAAATTTTTACGATCTTCTATCATTTTTTGGGGCAAATTTGTCAACTAACATGTTTATATCTAAACTATGCATAGATTGACTCTAATTTAATTTGAAAAAAGCAATTATTCATTTTTTTTTCACTATAATTCATTTAAATTTAACCAAAGGCTCTAAATTATCGTCCCCCCCCCACATAGCGGTGTCTGCGGGCCATCAGTTACGCCACTAGATATATTGTCGATTTTTGGTATATACTTGAAAGAGGGAGTGATTTCTGGAAAAGAAGAAAGCAATACGAAAACTTACGTTGTAGAAAAAATTAATATTATGAATATTATGATTATTATTTAACCATCATACAAATACTTTTCGTAAATAATTGTTTCAGTTTTTCACAGAATTTTATTCTATTTTTAGTTCACGCTTACGAAATGTTAAGAGTCATTTCTCGGGTCTAATAATATGAAATGGACTATAATATGTATGGGCGTAACATGTTTCCACCAAAAGTAGACCTTTCCCTTTTCCACCAATTTATGTTTCCACCAAATGAGATCCTCCTAATTGTTTGGTTAATTTACCAAAATAATTTGTATACTATATGCCTATATTAAAACCTTTAATACAGTAATAAGTTTATTAAAAATACTAGTTACTAATACCTACTCATATAGGTACAATATACTCATATATAATTGGTTGATATTTTTTTTTTCAATCGTAGAATATCTTTGTATTTTACGAACAAGTGAAAAGATTGCACAGTTTAAATAGTGCATTACAACTGCGACACTGCGTGTATGTTAAAATAAAACGTAATTTTTAAAATTTATAATTCTGTGATGGCAAAAGCGAACACTAATACTAAACAATTTTAAATTTTTTAAATTAATTTATTAAATTTCAGGTACGATTTTGTGAAAAGTGTATCCTACAATTTTAAAAAAAATATCAATTAACTGTATATATAGTTACAGTTTACATGACTAAGGTACCTATCGTATACCATAACATATCATTTTTTAAAATTTTTATATTTGACCATTTACAATTTATATCATAATAATTATTATATATCGATTTTTTTCAAATTTTTATGTATACAATACATACCATTTACAATTATACCATAGTATAACTAATTTATTTTATTTTTCAATTTTTTATATTTGACGATTTGACGATTTACAATTTATACCATAATAACTGTTATATCGTTTATTTCACATTTTTATATTTGACTATTTACAATTATACTATAATAATTATTATATCGTTTTTTATTTTATTTGGTGGAAAAGGGAAAGGTACACTTTTGGTGGAAACGGGCATCGCCCATATGTATTGACAGTAATAGTTGTACCTCTACCCTCTAGAACAGGTAAGCAAATTGTTCATTAAATTTTTTTTTCGATCATTTATTTTACAACACGACCATCGTAATCCTTTAACGGTATAATTTCATAATACTAAATCATCAAAATTTATTTTTCGTCTATTTAATGTTAGGTATTAGGTTAGTACAACAACGATAGTCATCTGCTACAGTGGCGTAGTTAGGATTTTTTTTCGGAAAGGGCTGATCAATTTAAGATTTTTGTAGAGATTTTCATAGACCATTCAAAATTTAAATTTTTTTTAAAAACATTCTTGATATTACGGGGGGGATGCAGCTCCCTCAGCCCCCCTGGCTACCCCACTGGTCTGCTACGTACCTGCACTAACAAGTATGACAAAATATATGTAAAAACATTCAAAACCTATACGGCTATACTATCACCTACCAAGTACAAGTACCTATCTATACTCATAGACCATAGTTATATATATAATATATTTTATTATATTAACAATAAATCAATTTCTCATTACCTAAAAATTAAAATAGATGATCACTTAGGTATTCAGCTAACTATTTAAGTTAACACATAATAACATAAACGGAACAATTGAAATTTAGCTACCGCTAAACTAGTCTCAAACTAGAAGCACATTGATTATTTAGGTATATTACTAAAGAAATATTATTTAAACTTATCGTTTCAATTTATAAATTTACCTATATATTTTGACAAAAAGCATAAAATATGAACAAATAAGATGACCTTAATGTCAGTGACGATTAACTTCATAAGTTTAAAAATACAATACATTTGAATTTGAAATTATTGTATTAACAATAATAGGAGCAGAAAATAATGTACTATACTACTATAGTCTATATAGGAGACGTACTTATAACATTTTATTTGTATAATATAAAGAAATTTAAAGAATAAAATATAAGTCAGCGAACATTAGTACAATTACAGATAAAATATAGTATGTGTGTTAAATATATAATATCCCGCAAGAATCTGTGAATAATATACATACCTAAGTATTAAGTACAAAATTAACCAAAATACTTTTTTACATAATTTATTCTTTACTGTACGCACTATAACTGCCGTTTGGTGTTAATTTTCAAATAAATACACTCTTCAAAAGTGTAAAAGTTTTCGAGTCAATTACTATAATGAGGATTTAAGTGCCAGTATTAATGTACTATAGTATTTTAATAATAGGTACCGCAAAATATTATCACAGACATTTGGGTGTCTCACAATTGCGCACGGTGCACCTTTTTGGGAACACGATTCCGTAGTAAACAATTAACTTTAATATTATTTAGCCCAAAAGTCAAAAGATTGTGTAGATTTGCTTTGCTATTTTTTTTTTATAGTGCGCTAAATTGGCACATTTAAGTTTTTATTTGTGATCAATAAAAATTAAATTTTGAAAAAATGATTTAAGTAAAAATATTTAAAAATAATAAAAGGTTAAAATAATGAATTATAAATGCGTGTTCAATTTAAATTTTTATATCTTGGTACCGCTTAAATAATTAATTTTTGACAAATATGTTATAATATTTTTATGACTTCTGTAGGTACTTACCTATTATATTCTTATTTCTTTCATTGTTTCATTTTTCATTTATACGAATTAAATCAGCATTTTCCATTTTCCATTTTTTTAATCCGACCTTTAATTATTGATTGCATTTTCGGACACGTTTCCAGAAGAATAGGACTAATAGGAGCTTTGAAATTGGGCGTTATAAGTTCGATGAAAACTTTCAGATTAATTTTAAATTGTACATTCTAGCTATTAGTTCAAATGAAAAGGCAACAGTGTTTCAAAAACCCCGAAAAAATAATCCCATATGAAATTTTACTAAATTGCATATTATTTTTAATATTTAAAAATCAAAAAAAATCTTGATTGATATTTTATATAATATGTACTTCATAATAATATATTTGCATTAAAATATATCGATTAATAAAAACACACAATTGCAGTAGGTATTGCGTGCATAGCAGACAATAGAACATAATCAAGTAGATACCTACCTAATACTAGCTGTACTCGTGCACTTCGTTGCCCGTACAAATTGCATCATTGGTAAGTTTGGTTGCCTAATGCTAACATTTCTCTGTTTGAGGATAAAATATAAAAAAGCGGGTAAGTGGGTATCGCTCTGCTGTATATTAGGGGGTGGGGTGGACCTCGGACTATGGTAGGTTAAATTTGAATGCAATGATAGGTATCATTGTATACGAAAAACGATTCTGAACGGAGATGATTTGTCAGTCTAGGATATATTATATTTAAATATTGTCATACATTCTATTGTGAAACTAATTCAAACATTTAAGTAAAAGTTTCAAGATCTTACGTTTAGTAATTTTTTAAAAATAACAAAAATCGAAAATTATTTATTAGTAAAACGTTATTTTACACGTATATTTTTGATTTCAAATTAAAATTAAAACTTTAAACACTCGTAAAATTTTTTAAATTGAATAAACATCAAACTTTTTTTATAATTATTCTAAGCTTAACTTATGGACAGCATAGTATTAAATTTTCAATTCTTAGCTTTTGATAGTAAAATATTTATAAATTTTTAACTACCAAATAGTGAAAAATATTCATGATTTTGACGAATTTTTGTCAATCAAATATTCAAATAACTTCAAATGCTAATAAAAAAAATTGTGCCTATGTATTTTTATAATTTTTGAATGTGAGTTAGAACAAGTTATGTAGACCCTTCAATTAAATTTTCAAGTAATTTTTCCCAGCTAAATTTTTTTTATCAACATTTATAAATAAAAAATAAAAAAAAATTGAAAATTTCAAATGCCTATAAATAGCTCAATATATTTTGAAAATCAAATCACGTAAAGAAAATGGCAATCTAAATAACTGGTAAAATTTTCAAGTATTTATGACTTATACTATTTGAATAACAACAAATATCAAAAATCGTTTGAGGCTAATCCGTTATTTAACGCGGTTTTGTAAAAATTTAAATTTCAAACACTCCTAAAAATTTTTTGACTTAGTCCGGTAGAGTTTTTTTACAGATATTTGAAGAAAAATGTATGGAGAACCTTGTACCAAATTTTCAAAACTTAGTTATAAAAGAAAAAAATTTTACGATTTTTTAACCACAAAATTACTTGCCAATTTTCGCAATTTTGACATATTTCGTATAAATTCGAACTTTAAGCACTTATAAAAAAAAATTGTGAGTATTTCGGATTTTTTTTATCACTTTAAGAAAAACTTATAAGAAACCTTGTATTAAATTTTCAAGATTTTCTGGCCGGCCAAAAAAATGTTATCGTTATTTTAAAAAAAAATACTAAAAAAAATTAAAAATTTCAATTGTCTATAAATAGCTCAAAAAAATTCAAAATTCTTTGAAAATTTAACTGTGTATGGAGAACGCTAATATAAACATTTGGTAAAAATTTCAAGTATTTACATCGATTAGTTTTTGAGTTTTAGCAAAATAAAAAATTCGATTTTGTCGAAATTCGGTTTTTCGTAAAAATTCCCGTTTTTCAGTCATTTTTTTTTTGTTTTTCTCGATTTTTTTAAAAACTGTTGGAAAATGTTTACTTTTCACCTCTATAATGCACCAAGGATATCCACTTTGCCATCGGAAACCACCCCCAAAGTTTGAAATTGAAGCATTATTTCGACTAGTTATGCTGTGCACAGACACAAAAAAACAAAAAAAAAAAAAAACACACACATCATTGTAAAATCAATACATTCATCACTCCGTTCAGAATCTAAAACTATATTTGGTTTTCAGATTTGGCGTATATAAAAATATAATAGATGATATTTTCCGACATATTAACTTTACATAAATTTCCCGCCCAACGTTGCATTTTATTAATCGATTAACCGATTATTTATCATTAGTTAAAAATAATCGGTTATTCGAATAATCGATTAAATAATCGCACAGCCCTAAAAATAATAATGAGGTAATAAATTTAAATTGAAGTCATTAATCGGGATAAAAACTATTCTATCTTATTATGAAGGCAAAATTACACACATGGATCATAATTCCATCAAAATCGATTGAGTAGTTTCGGAATGCGCCAATAACATAATACCCATCGTTCACCAAATATTTATATATATAAGGTATTATATTAGTAAGGTATTTTTAAATTTTATTTTTTAATAATTCATTCTCTTTATATATTTAAATATTTATATGCATATCATATTTAATATAATAAATTAAAAATAATAAATGAATAATAATTTTTTAATAGGAGAAATATAAAATATTTTTACTTATATTAACAATAAAATTATATTAAAAGTATTTATAATTTTTATTGAATATTATTGAAAAACAATAGTACCATTGGGATTTTTAATTTTATAATAAAATATAAATATATCATTTTAATTTATGAATTGTTAATTTGGCAAAATATCACTGTGTTTGTGTGAGTATAATGTAGAAGCTACCGACACCGAATCGTTGTTGACTGGTGCGTAACAGGCAAATGCTATTATACGAATGTTCGAAATACAACATGTTGATGTAGGTACACGTGATGTCCAATATTATTTTTATAAATAAACTTCTCGGAACAATTCATATCTACACACTGATTGACGGACAAAAAGGTCAGGTTTAAGGTAGCTGGAAACCGGCGGGCCACATAATTATGTATATAGGTAGGTATACAATTTACACGTTTTATTAATTAATAGTTAACTCAATTGTTTATTAACTTAAACAAATGCTATTGCGATAGGAACTTTCTCCGTGATATAATCTTTCATAAAAAAAAAATTAAGACAATCGGTTGAGTAGTTTTCGAGAACATTAGCATCAAAGGTTTCGATTTTCGATTTTATATATTAAGAAGATTAGCATTTAGCATCATAACATTAAAAATTATTTTTTTATCAATAGGTTATAGCTACTATATTAAAACTTATAGCTCAACAATTAAAAAAAGTGAAAACAAAGAACATTAATTACAGTATATTTATATGATATAGATATGTAATATTTTATATTTATATTCTGTGATATTATATAATAAAACCAGCATCTAATATAAAAGAAATTATAATTTTAATAATAGTTAAGGATTTAGTTATTGAATATGAAGTAGAGATTAAAAGAAATATTGAGAGTTTTAAGTTTTAAGTGAGTTTATTAAAATTTGGTGTTTAGCAGTGAAGGACAATAAAATAAAATATAGGAAAGATCACATACACATACATTTAAATGAAGTATACAGAGTGAAGGCTAAGTTTAAATAAGTGACTTGGTAAAAAATAAATTTATAATTACCAATCTTATCCATTATGTCTGTAGTTATGAGTTTTACTATTAAATATTGACTAATTGTACTAATTTCATAACATTTTTATTATTTAGTTATTTATTAGGGGAATCTGATTTAACACATGGTAATGTGTGTCGATTACTGAGTTAAACTTTTCTAGTGATTAGGTATAAGGTTATTTATATTGTTCAGTGTTTGAATGACTGATTCTAGTATTATAAGTTAATAAAAATAAAAATTGCACAATATAATAAATTTATTAAATTAATGCTTACAAAAATCTCAAATTTGTTTAAACATCAATAATTTCATGAACATAATAAATATATAATGCTAACAATAAAAATAATATTTATTATCACAGACATACATAACATACAGTAATAAATAATATCATTATATTATAAAGAACAAATTGTACTAGAAAATAAAAATACCTACAGATAATACTTTTCAGAATTCACATAAAACAATAAAAAAAAAAAAAAAATTGGTAACAGTTATAATAATTTAAAAATAAAGATACAATAGTTGCTTGACAGAAAATTAATAATATTGATTATAGAAATAATAGTTCTTAACATTTTAAGTATAGAATAATGTTATTTATGTTTTTAAATATATTTTAATCACACATATAAGCATATAAGTGTTAATTTAATTATACACAAATATTGAAATATAAAAATAATAATTGAAGGATAAAAAATTATTACAATTTTTTTAAGAAATAATTTATAATATTTAATAAGATATTTTATCCTGTTTTATCTCTTTTAAGTAGTTCATCGATCTATAAATTGAAAATAAAACCAGAATAATAGTTTATAAATAATTAATTATTAAATAACTTAAATATGTTTCATATTTACCTGAGCTTTATACATGTCTTTTACATCTTGAAGATCAAGTTTTAATTCTTCACTCTCTTCTAGTTTTTCACCATATAGCTGTAATAATGCATCATACCGTTTTTGAAGGTCAGAAAGTTCCACTAGTGAAATGGATTGTTCTTCTACTTTAGCAGTAAGTGCGGCTAATCCAGTTGTCAATTGATCCCTTTCATGATCTCTTCTTGATAATTCCCACTGCAATTGGAGTGCTTCTCCTATGAGTACATAATAATATAGTATTACAAAATCTAAGAACATAACATTTTTTCTTTATCTTTACCTTCTTTCAATTTTATTTGTGATTGTAAATTTTCTAAAATTGTTGTTGTGTTACTAAATGATGTTCTTATTGGATCATAAATACTACAAGCCCTTTCTGTAACTGAGCTTCTATCATCATCTGCAAACTATAATTAAACAAGTAGCTTTTAAATTTATCTTTTATATTATTGTATACTTTTAACAAGAAAAATTAAAAATGTAAATAAAAAGTTATACTGATGGCCAAAACGAAGATTCTTCTGAGGGAACTCCTACACTTGTAGTTGGAGATGATTGATGAGATGTATTATGCTGTTGAGAGTAAAAATTATTCAGAAATATGATTAAATGATTAATTTAAATTTATTAAATCAATAAATAACATACTTGTAATTTTTTTCTTTTTTCAATTTCTACATTTAGTTTATCTTTTTCAAATTTCAATTCATTTTCAAGAGTATTAATTTTTAATGTAGCATCGGCAAGTAACTTTTTACTTCCTGCAAGTTCATTTTCAAGTTTTACTAGACTAAAGTAAAAAAAAAAAAAATTATAACTTGGTTTTCAATTTTTATTTTTATTATTTAATTCCATACTTATTTGAGTTTAATTTTAATGCATCATTTTCTTCTTTTAAACTTTCTAATTTAACTTTTAAATCACTTTCATTTTGTAACAGACTATCAATTTGCTCTCTACATTTTTTTTCAAAAATATTACTTTCATGTATTTTAGAGTCGATTAATTTTATTTTACTTTCTGCATTATTTAATGACGTTTGTAGTTCATCTATTATGAAATTTACAATTTTATAAGCAAAATAATTTTTTCAATAGCACAACTACAACTAATAATTTAACTGTTTTTACCTATTGTTTTTAAATGTAACAGTTCACGTTTTTCAAATTCATGTTCTAATGTATTTACTAAGGCAGATTTTTCTTCGAGTTCTTTAACCAAAGGTTGTGTAGCTTTTAAAGTTTCTTGTAATGAATTTTCTCTTCTTCTCTCAGATTCTTCTAATCTTCTAATAAGTGAAAGATTTTCTTGTTTTAATTCATTCATCAATCTATATAAATTATTTATACATAAAAATAATTATTTATAAATAATAATAAAGTTATGAATATAGTTTTTCAGTAAATCAGTAATATCTGTAAAAAAACCTTACTTTTTTAAACAGTACTTAAATAAAGCAAAGGTAGGTTTTCTAAATTAACAATAGTATTTTATTTTTTTTTTACTACTGTTTTTGTATTGTTATGATAATTTCTATACACATTTATTATAAAATAACTATAACTTACACATAATTATTTTCTTCAACTTTGCAAAGATTTGATTTTAAGTTACTTATTACAATCTTCATTTCTTCACAATGTTTATTTTTATTTAATAATTTTTCTTCTAAATCTTGTTTGTCTTTTTCTATTAGCTTAAGTTCATTGGAATCTTTCTTTAATTCTAGCACAGCAGTTTCTTTACCTTGAATTTCTCTATTAATTAAAAAGTAAATTTTAATAAAATAGTAAATAATGATACCATACAAATTAAAACTAATTCTTTTTATAACTTTAATAATATAAAAACAAACAATAATATAATTTATTCAAATTAAATTGTTAAAAAACATTAAAAGTGAATATATTTTAATTTTTCAATTAAGATGAGTTAAAAAAATAAATATTTTAAGAGATTAGCGCAGAGAAATTAATTTGTTCTAAAAATAAATTGATTACGCAATTAACAATTAGGTCGAAAAAAAAAAAATTAAATATAATTACTTTTGAAGTGATATTAGAGTTGATGTTAAATTATCAACTTGGCCCAGTAAATTTATATTTTCTTTTTCAAAATGTTGATTAGATTTTGTTAGCTGATGAATAGCTTCAATTTGACTTCTTTCCATCTCTTCTTTCGCAGCTAATGATTTTTTTATTCTTTCTACTTCTTGAGATAATTTTTCTTGTTGATCTCTAGTAATGATTAATGTATCAATAAGATTTTAAAACATTCATGGTAATTGATTATTATATTTTAAAAGTACTAACTTATACTTATTTATAGTTTTCAATGATTCCTTTTCAGCTACTCGTAGTTTTTTTATTATATTATTTAATGTAAGATGCTGTTTACTCAATTTTTCTCCTTCATCTCTCAGTTCTTTAATTAGAGAATCTTTATCTTCAATAAGAACTTTAAATTGTGCAGAATTTTTATTTTGCTATAAATAATAAATAAAATATA
Source organism: Schizaphis graminum (assembly GCA_020882235.1). Lineage (NCBI taxonomy): Eukaryota > Metazoa > Arthropoda > Insecta > Hemiptera > Aphididae > Schizaphis > Schizaphis graminum. The sequence continues at coordinate 57,515,385 of CM037032.1, forward strand.
AAAACTTCAAGAAGAATATAGGAAACACCAAAAATGTTAAACTATAATTATTAATATGTACTGTTTGTAGTAGAAATTATAAATTGTTTTATTTTATATGATAAAAGAAATTTATAATAGTCATGAAATTTCATCCAATGCATTACAAGGCTTTTAGTGTAGTTTCTATCTTAAAATTACAACATATTAAATTTGTGTTCAGAAGAACTAATTTTGTGTTGTTAGTTTTGAATTAACCTATTATCAAACTTAAAAGATAAAAACATTACTTAAGTGTGTATGTTGATTTTTATAATATTTTTTATCTTAAATGATTTTAACATTTTTAAATAGCAATATTTTACATTTGTAACTGGCTTAAAAATTAAGCTTCTTTAGCTTTTTAAAAATATATACTTATTTCAGTAAGTTTTTAATTCTTACATCTAGTTGTTTTTGTAATTGATCTTTTTCTCTAATAGCTTGTTGAAACTTTTTCTCCATTGTTGCTAATCTTTGAGTATATTCTTCATTTAAATTACTTGAGTTTAAATAATCTAATTGGCTAAAAAATAAATCATAGAATTTATTTTTTAAAAACTTAAAAGATATTACCTTTTCATTTCTGAATTATTGGCTGCTAATTCGGCATTTTTTTTACTTAAATCAATTAATTTTGATTCTCTTGATTTAACTGTAGAGTTTAATTCAACAATTTTCTAAAAATTATGACTATTATTAAATACTGATTAGAAAATAAATTTTATTTCTATTTAAATACTTTTAGAAGATCTTCAAAGTCTTTTGGTCCATGTTGTTGTCCTGTATAAATAAAAACCAAAATGCATTTTTATATAATTTTAATTTTAAATAAAAAAAATTGTTTTTATTTTAATTTGAATCATGGTAGATATATTATAGTGAAATAGTAATAATAATATAATTTACGACATATTTAATACTGTAGCAGATATTTTTATTATAATTATAATTATGATAAAATAATAATATTCAAACCAGATAAAAATGATGGTATATGGTCTGGATGATATTTTACTGGGCTATGTCGATGAGATGCATTACTTTCACTGTCATCGTTAGTAGCAGGACTAGATATTACTTCAATATCAGATGAGGTCCATGTTTCAAGTTCATCACAAGAATTTGTTTCGCTTGAACCAATTTTTACGAAATCTGAATGACTAAATAAAATAGAATATTATAATTGTAATATTAATTTACTGAAAATAAAAATTATGTTTGTGCCAATATTGTTTGAATTTTATAGGTTTTAATATAAATAAATTGTCTAATTTCCAACAAACATTATTCAAATTAATAAAATTAAAACAATACTATATTAGTTTTAATCTTTTATACTATTAAGACTTATTATTAATTACTATACAAGGTGATTTTTTTTATCGAAGAACACTCATTATTTCTGAAAGTATTCATGTTTTTGAAAATATTTTTTTACATAGTTTCAAGTTGTTAAAAAAACAACATTTTTATTAAAATATTATATTTTTAAATATTTTTTATCCTTATATTTTTTTAAGTTTTTTACTTTTTTGAATGATAACATATAGTTTTAATTTCATATTCCAAAGCAGAATAATTTTCTGAGTATTTTGATACATAAAATTTGAATTTTGGACTAGTAGTTTATGAGTTATACTTATTTAAAATTTAGACAAGCGGAGTAGTAGACAAACATTTTGCGGGGTAATTCCGTACCACTCCAGTCCGCGCATCAAAACTTTAAATACTTACAACTCATAAACTACTGGCCCTAATTTTTATGTATCAAAATATTCAGAACATTTTACTGCTTTGGAATATGAATTTAAAACTATATGCTTTCATTCAAAAAAGTAAAAAACTTAAAAAAATATAAAAAATATTTAAAAATATAATTCTTTAATAAAAATGTTGTTTATTTTAACAACTTGAAACTATGTAAAAAAATATTTTCACAAACATGAACACTTTCAGAAATAATGAGTGTTCTTCGATAAAAAAATCACCCTGTATAATAAAATTCGTTAACATTTTAATTTATAGTACAGATGTTTTTTATTTCATACAATTTAAAATTTAAAATTAATGTTAATAGCTAATTCAAAATTGTATTAATTTTTAAGACATTACGTATTTATTGATAACTAACTTACTTATCTGTAGAAGCTTGTGGTGATGGTTCACGTTGTTCATTCATAGATGTTACATCTATTGTGCTACCAACCATAGTTTCTATAACAAATCAAAATATTAACACATATCCTATAATTATGTCATACTATAATTCAATACTAACTAGATTTCAGTTCTTAATGATATTTAATAAAATAATATTTACCATCATCACAACTACTGCTTTCTAAAGTAGTATCAGATACTTTTAACAAATCGATTGATGAGTTACTCGTGTTTAATGTATTTATAATATTCATACTATTTTGGACATTCTTTAAATTGTCTAATGTATCTATGTAATTAGTTTGTAATATAACACTATTTCTATTAGAACTTGGTTCAATAGACTCTTCTTCTAGTATATCTAATACTCCGGAATTCTAAAAATAAAAAAAATTCTTAATCATATTATTAAAAGAGGGAGGAAATAGATAACAATTGTATAGTACATAATGTACTTTGTCATTGAGTAAGTCATTGTAATGTATGTATTAAATTTGAATTCAATGATAACTTATTGTATAAATATAAAAAAAAACATTTGAGCAAAAACAGTCTGTTAGCCAGCCTATAATTATTTATTAAGTAAATTCTATGATATAATTATATTGGCTATTATAGCAATTTATTTATCAATTAAATAAAATAAAATAATTTTTATTTATTGGATTAATATTGACTTAGTGTAGAACAACATTACATAAATTATTTATGGTATAAATAAGCAATAGCTTAATAATTAATCTAAATTCTAAATATTTTAAAAATTTCATTGTGTACAAAATATGATATGTGTAAAAGTTTTAAGTAGTATCCATAAATTATATTTTAAATAACTATTATACAGCTTATTTTTCATTTAAATATCTTATTTTGTCCAAATTTAATCTTCAAATATCTAAAAAAAAAAAAATTGTGCATGCATTTTTTTTTTAAAGATTTTTTAGTTTTTGTAAAAACTACTTATGAGAAACCTTGAATTATTTTTGAAATCTTAACTATACAAATTTAACATTAACTACACCTTTAGTTACCAAATTATTTGCAAATTTTCATGATTTTGATGAATTTTGTTAAAATTTAAATTTCATACAATAATAAAAAAAAGTCCTGTACATCCATTTTAAATATTATTAAATTACTACAAAAATTAATTATGTGGGATCTTATATTATTTCTATAGGCTTTTTAACTGAGCCTAAATTTTTTTATTGATACAAAAATCATTTGAAATTTGTAAACACCCATAAATAGTTTAAAGTTATAGTTGAGTGTTTCAAGTTTCCACGGTTTATATTTTTTGAGAAACAACAAAAAACTAAAATCACTAATTTATGCACAAATATCCAATTTGCTAGAATTTAAACTTAGAATAAAATCATACATAGTAAAATCAATATATTCATCAGACCCATTCAGAATTTAAAAGTATAATGTTTTATAATTTTATTTCTAGATAATTACCTCATGAGGTGATGATAATTCTGTAAAGGAAGTATCTAAAGATGAGGTAGTGGATTTTAGCATTAACATTCCTCCATGATGTGGTGTTAAAGTATCTTCATTAGCCATACATGTTACATTATCTGATATTGAGCAAGTAAGACTATCATCGTCCTCGATTAATTCTGGAATTGGTTCTATTGTATCTGGTGAATATTGTCTATCATTTGCTCTAAAAAGTATGTTAATTATAAAAATAAATATGTTTAATAACTTTTAAAGAAATTTCAAAAAATGAAAAATGAACGAAAAGTTTAATAAAAATTATCAACAAGGAAGGTTTTTACATTTTATTCCCAATTTCTCTCTTCTATAGGCTGACATTTGAGCCTATTTTATTAAATCAACTTAAATTACTATTTATTGAAAGAACAGTAGAGTTTATAGACCAAATTTCCTTAATTCTGATTTATAAAGCTTTTTCTTGTGTACTATATTCCAAAAATTAATAAAATATTAACCTATTTGGTTCAGTGATAACAGCCAAAACTTCTACTGAACTTGATGTTATGACTTCTATAGATGATGACTCGGGTGTTGTAGTTGATGTTGATCCAAGAATTTCAACACTATCAGTAGATATTGTAGATTTACGATCACTATCACAACTGACAGCAGAAAGACGATTAGTATTGTTAAAACTTGTACTCTTTGTCCTTCGAACTACATCAATATTTGATTCAGAATCAATTTCAATGACATTAAATTGTTCATCTTGTGTGGATGGCGATTGCCCTGTAGATCTAGCTGGTTGATTTGCCACAATTAAATCATTTTCTGCAGATGATTTAGATAAATCTAAGGACATGCTTTGCCTCATTTCTGTAATATTGAAAAATTAAAGAACATTAATATTAAAAATATAGATTTTATATATAGATTTTAAAATAATTTATTCATATTACAGCTAAATTAGGTATTATAATATTAACAATTATCTAATGTTTTAAGTAACATAAATAAAAAGCAGGTAGATACCTCATTCAAAGGATCATCAATGATTAAATTTCATAAATAATTTACTTAATATTCATAGTTGATTAATAATAATTATTATTAGTACATTAAATACACACCACTTTGTTTATCAACCACCTCATCTTCATTTTCAAATACTGAGTTGGTAAATGAATTCCACAAACTTGAACCTAATTTTGAAATCTTTTGTTGAGAATCTTGATTATCCGTTTCTCTTGAAGTTTCAGACTCCTGGTCTTGGGATACTTCATCACTCTCATCTTCGTCTTTAATGTCCAAAGCTTTATCAATAGTCTTTTGCGCTTCTTTAAGAGCCGTTTTTGCAAGACTTGCAAACCCAGATGCATCAAACTGATTAAACCAACTCATTTTGTTGCTAAATGTCTGTCTGTTAAAAGGTGATTTTATGAGACATTCTATCTAGTTCATTACAATAAAATGCAACATATAAATTAATAAACATCTAAATATCAATAAAAATTATAATTGATAAATAACCAAATAAGTTACTAAGAAAATAATGTAATATAATACATTTCTAATGATGTGTACATATTTGCAAAATTATATTTAATGTTAATATGTTATCAATAGATATCACTTCAGTTTATATTATCATAAATATTTGATATATTTGATAATATTATATAAAACTACAGATACATTAAATAAACAAATAAATATAAATATAATTTATAATTTTTTAACAAATAAACATAATTTATTTTATATAATATATCTGTCTATAAAATAAAAATTAACTGTCTGTCTATTATCTTTTTCTGACTTCTGAGTTCTGAGCATGATTTTTTTTATCTACTTATGAGCAATTTTTAATTACCTAATTTATCTATACTGTCCATTGTCCATAAAATAAATCAAATCGATTATGTAGGTAATTTGAGCCATTAAAACATTTTAAAGTATATTTGTATAATTCAGTAGTAGCTATGACTGCTATGAGCTACGGGTATTAAGCCACGGAGTCATATGCATAATTACATAATTTTAAATTTCAAAGATATAGTGTGAAAATACATATTGATATTATGTTTAATAGAAAATATTAATTAACTAATAATAATTACTACCTATAAATAGTAATGTATTAACATTAACCAACATTGATCTACTACCTACTGGTTGATTAATAATTATATTTTTAGTAGTAGTGATATATTTACAAAATTCAAGGAGTCACTTAATAGTTACCTAATTATTAAATAAAATGAATTATTCAATATTTAAGTAAGAGTTGTAACTACAACTACAGGGTTAGGATTTAAGGTTAAATATATTTTATAATTGCATTATAAAAAAAAAGAATACATTTCAAAAATTAAATTTTAAATTTAATATCTAATATAAAACTTTATTTAAAATTTTGAATAAGGTACAAAAATAAATGGTTTATAATTTAAGAGTGCGCAATATCATAGAAAATGCAATATTAATATATATGGAGAGTAAATTGTTAAAAAATAAGATTCCAGAAATTTAAAGTTCTTTTGACCTAATAAGTATCCAAGAAAGATTTGTTTGAAAATTGAATAAGTATTATCAGAATAGGAAAATATATTATATACTACAAAAAGTGTTAAGACACAATTTGCAATGAAAATAAAAACGATACATTAGTTTAGCAATAAATGCATTATCAATACATTGTATTCTTATATAAGTTATTGTCAAACTAAAATAATCATTAAAATAATGTTAGAGATGAGTATTGTTATAAAAAAAAAGTTAGGTAGAAAGTACAATAAATTATAAAATAGTTAATTCTTAATACATATTAAAAAATTACTTATCACACAACTTTCAATACAATAACAATTATCATTAATAAGTATTCAAATTTGATTTTTAATCTTTACTAGGGAGTTCAACTATTTAATTTGATGTATTTATACCAAAATCATTTTATTCAGTTAAAAATAATAGTTATTTATAAAATAATTAAATATTTTTATGTATTTATATTAGGATCACTCTTTTGTAGTTAATAACTAAATGCATTTTTTAAAAGTGGGTATAACTCTGCTGTATAGTAGAGATGGAGAGTAGGTCACAAGGTCACTATAATGGATGTGTTAAATTTGAATGCAAATATGCAATGGTATCATTGTATACGAAAAATGATTAAAACAATTTTTAACGGAGATGATTTGTCAGTCTATGATAATTAGTAGGATATATTATATTTAATACCTATATTAAAATTGTAATATATTGTTATTTTACGTTATTTTGTAAAAAATTAAATTTTTTTTACAGTTACTTGAAGGAAAATTGTTGGATAACTTTGTATTGGTTTTTTTTTAATTTTAAGTAAAAATCACAAAAATTTTACGAATTTTCAACTTCAAAATTCATTGCAAATATTTGCGATTTCGACATATTTTGTAAGCATTTGAACTTTAAATAGCTTAGAAAGTCAAAACCGTAAATAGATAACGTTAATATAAACATTTGGTGAAAACTTCAAGTATTTACAATAATTCGTTTTCTAGTTGTAGCAAAATAAAAAAATATTTTTTGATTTTGTTGAAAACTGATTATGCGTAAAAATTCCCGTTTTTCCTAATGTTTTTGAAAATTACTGGAAATTTTTTACTTTTCACCACTCAAAGTACTAACTAGATAAATTTTCCTTTTCAAAGAGGAGCTGAAATAAGAAAATCAAAGTTCTACTCCAAAACGTGTTACCACACAAAAAAAAAAACCAACATCATTGTAAAATTAATACATTCCCCACTTCGTTCAGAATCTAAATATATGTAATTTAATAATATTACTATATTAGGTATGTTAAAATTATGCAATATTATATTAATATAGTAATGTAAAAACCTCAATACAGTTATAAATTGAATAATATAAAAGGCAATAAATTTAAAGTATAAAATATATACTAAAAGGTATTTTATTTATTAAACACATACATGATAATTATTTACTCAATACTTGAATGATATAAAAACTTTAAATTTAAAAGATAATAAACAATAAACAATTTAAAGTCTTCCAGTAAATCTAAAATTTGATCTGTATTCTATGTATGCTTTTCTTAACATCAGCAAAGAGGGACCATGAATATTCAACATTAATTTCTTCATTTCATCAGGCGAACAAACATCCATCATATTGAAGATTACATTAAAAAAATGTCTCTGTAAATTTTTAATATAATATTAATATGATTTACAGTAGAACATCTTTTATCTTACCATAATTACTCCAACAAAATTTACTTCTGTTGAAACAAGTTCAATTAAGTCTTCAATTATATAACGACATATAATATCAAAATCGCTTTTATTTTGTTTGAATAAACTGGAACACCTAAACAATAAAATAAATATTAGAAATTTAATTATTTTATAGAAATTAAATGTATTATGTATTCATTACTTTTCAAGTTTGTGGAAAGGTATATAATAATTTTTATCTACTTTCGATGTGTCCATTGGACAAACAGATGACAAACATTTTTTTAAAACGTTGGCAAATGTAGTAGCGTATAGTCCTAAATAGGGTTTTATAGAATTATTTGGACATTTATAAAGAACTATTAATAGCTCAGAAGCTTCTATAAGTAATTGTGCTGCTTTGCTTGTACTTTTTTCAACAAAAGTCATTATTCTCAATGAACAATTTATCATTGTAGTTTTGTTTATCTATATTAAACATAAAATATTGCACGTAATATTATTGTATAAATAAATAGAGATCAATGTTAAATGCAACATAAAATAATTAACAAAGATAATCTTAAAGTGTTTTAGGGAGTTAAAAACCAACTATTGATTATATATTCTTGGAAAATCAAGATTATATTTTATATTTATAGAAATCTTGGATATTATAAATAGGTTACATAATAATGCTCGATACTTTTATTAATACAATATACAAGTATTTTAACCTTTTGTGTTTAAATAAATAAATATAGAAAAATTAATTTTTACAGGGCTAACACAATATGTGCTCTAGATAAATATTAGAATTTATGAATTAACTATGAAAATGTAAAATTAAGTTCATTATTCAACTTATAGTGAGTTTTTTTCATTGATTATAAATACTAAAAATTATAAAAATGGCTATTTATATTGTATTCAAAAATATTAATTTTTCCATATTTTTTTATTCTTAGAAAATTGCAGACACTCAGTATTCTAAGTAAAACCAAAGATTATTAAGTGATAAAGATATAAAATAAATATGCTTAGTATAGTACATATACTTTGAATAAATAGTAAATGCACATGTTATTAACTATTTTAGTATGTATTAATAAACTAATTGATTAATCTTACCCAGTGTATTTGAAGTAACGAAGAAACTAATTTTAATAATAAAATCAAACCTTGTTCTGTTTGAATATTTTTTGAGTTAAATAAGAAAGTTCTATTCAAAACGAAACAAAAATGATTAATATTATCCTTGCGAATTTTTTTCTTCTGATTAAACAATGAAACATTTAGTAAAAAAGACCATAGTTCGTGTATATATTTATAGTAATCTTGATTTATAGCTTGTTCATTTCCTTCAATGATTTTCATCTAATAAAAAGTGGTTTAATTTTAATTTAGATATTGTAATATCAATAAAATAATTTAAAAAATTAGGCTACTAAAAGAAAAGACAAAAAATGTAGACATCATCAGCATTAATTATGAATTATCTAATATCTTACTGTTTCAATTTTCAAAATACTTATGAACTGTATTAAATCATCAGAAGAACATAAATCCAATAATTTTTTTGAAATATTATCATCCATGTTTATAGGGTTTAATACATATTTCCAACATTTTAATAAGAACTTTTTAGGCATACAGTGAGCAATTATATCATAATGTTCAAAAATGGTATTTAAAAGAAATTTTTTATCTTCTAATCGTACTTTTAAATTTTCATTGAACTAAAAACATAAATAAGATAATACAGGTAGAATATCATTAAATATACAATAATAATAAGTATTTAAAATATCCTTACTAAAATAGTTATGTAATCATCAAGTATAGCTAGATTATTAAATAAACAATCACTATTTTTATTTACTATTGAATAATTCAATGATACACAGTAAGGGTACACTAATAGATGATTTTGTGAGCACATATAGTTGGAAGAAAGTACTACATATTCATTAAGAGCATAATACAAATCAATAAAACATGTATTTGCAATCAATTGCGTTTCCTAAAATACAAAAATGTTGTTATTAATAATATATTTTTAATTTTTAAATACTTATAATATCGTTCAAAAATATTATATAACCGAATAGATAATATATTGTTTCAGAAAATAAAAATTACAAAAGAGCAATTAAAGAAAAGTAATTAGCACAAGAAATGTAAAAAACTTACCGGAATATCACCCAAGAAACATGACATTATAATTGCTGTATCTACCCAATTTTTTTCATCATTTATGATTTTTTCTAAATCCTTTGTAATAAATTGTTTATGTAAAGTATCTTTATGTATTCTGATTGAAATACTTTTAAATAAGTTTATTGATTTAGATTCTAGCTCATCGTCAGATTTCAATTTTTGATAAATATTGAATGCATAAGATACCGCAAGAAATTGCATAGGAAGTCCACATATTTTTAAAAAGTCTGCATAATAAAAATAATCAAGATCAAAATATTAAAATGTTTAAATTATTTTAAATATAATTACCAATAATAATTGTAATCAACTTTGTGATACTGACATTATCAAGATTAGTAGCCATAACAAACTCTGAAAGAATGGATAGCAGTACTAATGAAAATGGACTGTTATTAATTTGCGTTTGATGACCTCTTAATGAGATGTTTAATAATTTTAAGACTTTTAAACACCTGGAAAAATTGGAAAAAAAAATTGTATTTATTAGTTTAATAATATTATAAATCTAAACTATTTTCAATTTATAAAACTATAGATACGTCTGAGTGTGTTGGTTATTACTGAAATGTTAAGAGATGACCTAGAGACCAAAGCATATTACCAATAACTACCATATTGTTAGATCAGACAATAAACATGTGGAAGAAAGGAGAGGAGATTAGAAGTTCATCAAACACCCCTCAATGTTTAAAAAAAAAAAATTGTGATGGCTATGTGAAATTAATTATAAATCTTATAACTGCTAACTCTTTTATCCCATATCTTAAATTAAGAAATTAACTTGTCAAACATATAATTAAAATAATAAGAGTTGTGGCTGTTAGCAAAAACACAGAATATGTTTAGAGACATTTTAGCATAACATTAATTTAACCAATCTTTATTTTAGATTCTGAGCGAAGCAAAACATTTACTGACTTTTCAATGGAGTTTTTTTTGAGTACATGATAAGTTTTCGATAAAATGTTTCAATTTTCAACTTTGAAGGTAATTTTGGATAGCCATTGGATCTAGTTTGTACTTAAGAGATAAAAATTAAAAAATGTTGATACTTTTTTTTTCATCTTTTTTTGTCGGAAAAACAAGAATTTTTATGCTATATATTATATAAGATATTGACTACGTTAATTACTTAAAGGGATTTGATACCGACTGTTTTTGTCTTTGCCTAATACACACAGAATATAGAAATGTAGACACATTTTGGCCAAATGAACCAATTGATCTAATATAGATAAGCAAATAACTGATTTGAATTTGTTGTTAAGTCTACTTGAGATCGAGTTTCTCACATTTCTTTTTTTTTGTATGTAACTTTTTTAAAATTTGAAATATGACAATTTTTAATTCCTACTTTTTAATATAATTTTTTTTGTATTTAAGATAGCACAGTGCTACTAATGGGTGACTTCTTAATCCTAATGTATCCGCTATTATAACCCTCATCTCATATAATTATTGTGCTCCTTGTATAGATTGTATATTTCTTGTAACATAAAAGTTTATCAGATTATAGTTTTCATTCAGATTTATTATCACTTTACTTGATTTATCGGTACATTTGACAAAGAAAATAACTAAATTTCTATATTCCATGAATATAAGATATAGACAGAAAAAATCAGCATCAAATCACCTTAATTTTGTTATAATTCAAAAAAACCAATGCACAAAAAACTTGTAATTTTTACTATGTATTTATAGCAGTGGTTTTCAACCGGTGAGCCGAGAAAAATCTGTTAATAGTTTTATTAGTACGTAGGTATATATATATAAAAAATGCTTTACATATTATATGGATTGGTGAACTGCGAAAATTTTGTAGGATATTAAGTGTGCCGCATGATTAAAAAGGTTGAAAACTATTAATTTAAAGTATCAGTTTCTATGTATAATATAATTTTCTTTTTATAAATATTAATAAAAGATTATAAGCTGGGTCAAAATTATTTAAATTTAATACAAAATTTTTTGTATCTGTATAAAAATATTATAAATGATTTGCCTAATAAATAACCCCGGAAAACATAACCCTATAATAAAAATGATTGTGTTTCTACCTAATTATAAATGTGTATACAATGTGAATAATTTATAAATACAAAACAAATAGTCAATTTTTTCAATCACAGTAAATTTGTTTGAAATGTTAATAATATATAAATAAATAGAAATTTACAATATATGTGTAATAAAATTTCAATAAAATAATAATTTTAAACAAATAGTCAATATTTTCAATCACAGCAAATCTCTGTAATTATTATATTTATATATTTGATCGATATGACAAACAGATTGTGGCACCATTCTCAGAATCGTTTTTTTGTAGGTATACAGGGTGGTTCTTTTATCAAAAAACAATCGTTATTTCAAAAAGTATTCACGTTTTTGAAAACATTTACTAACTATGTAAAATACTTTCAAGTTGATATAAAAATTGAATTTAGGACGAGTAGTTAATGACTTTATGAGTTATACACATTTAAGGTTTAGTCAAGCAGAGTAGCAGACAAAGATTTTGCGGGGTAACCCCATACTACTCCACTCAACACATCAAAACTTTAAATACTTATAACTCATAAAATACTTGTCCTAAATTTATTTTTATATATAAAAATACTCAGAAAATTATTCTGCTTTGGAATATGAAATTAAAACTTATTATGTCATTCAAAAAAGTAAAAACTTAAAAAAATATAAGGATAAAAATATAATTTTTTTAATAAAAATGTTGTTTTTTTAACAACTTGAAACTATGTAAAAAATATTTTCAAAAACATGAATACTTTTTGAAATAATGAGTGTTTTATAATAAAACAATCATCCAGTATAATAATTTATCATTGAAACCAAATTTAACATTATTTGTGGGGACATGAAAATTGTACGTACATATGTGATAAATTTTATTATATGCAAAGATACAATACTAATATTTAGATTAATTTGCAAAATTTTATACAAAATCTCATGTAGGGTTAGTTTATCAGGGTTTTTTTATTTGGGGACTAAATTTCCAAGGTTATTTTTTCTGGGATTATTTTTTCATGGTACCATTTTAAATATATAGTGATTTATATATATATTTGAAGTTAGAATTTTGATGAAATTCATCAAAAGCACAAAAGATTATATACTATTTTGTTGTTAAAAATTCATAAAAACTTAGTAATGAAAGTTGAATATAATATGGTTTCTTATAAATAGTTATCTTATTAAAACCATAAAATTTAAAAAGGCAATTATTTTTATAGACATTTTAAATTAAAATTTGAACAAAGTTACATATTTAAACAATAAATAACAATGTTAATTATTTTGTTATATATATATATATATACTAATATTATAAAGAGGAAAGATTTGATTGTTTGTATTAGATAGGCTCCAAAACTACTGAATCGATTTAAATGAAATCTGGTAAATAGATAGTTTAGACACTGAGAAAGGATATAGGTTACTTTATAATACTAAAAAAGGGTTGTAAGGGGTTGAAATAGGGGATGGTATAGGTATATATTATAACAAAATTAATTCAAAAAAAAAAAAGCGGGTAAGTGGGTATCGCTCTGCTGTATATTAGGGGGTGGGGTGGACCTCAGACTATGGAAGGTTAAATTTGAATGCAATGATAGGTATCATTGTATACGAAAAACGATTCTGAACGAAGATGATTTGTCAGTTTAGGATATATTATATTTAAATATTGTCAAATATTCTATTTTGAAACAAATAGTATAGTTTTTATATTATGTTACTATGGTTACTATGGCCAACATTCGCATTATGAGCGTATGAAATTTAATTTAAATTTTGACATATTTCGTATAAATTCGAACTTTAAACACTTATAAAAAAAAATTGTGACTAACGATTTCGGATTTTTTTTTATCACTTTAAGAACAACTTATAAGAAACCTTGTATTAAATTTTCAAGATTTTCTGGCCACCCAAAAATTTTTTATCGGCATTTGAAGAAAAAAAAACTTAGAAAAGTCGAAAATTTCAATTGTCTATTAGTAGCTTAAAAATGGTCAAAATATTTTGAAAATTTAACTGTAAAGAGATAACCATAATATAAACATTTGGTGAAAATTTCAAGTATTTACAATAATTCGTTTTTGAGTTACAGCAAAATCAAAAAATCGATTTTGTCGAAAAGTGGTTTTTCCGTAAAATGTCCATTTTTCTGTCATTTTTTTTTTGTTTTTCTCGATTTTTTTGAAAACTATTAGAAAATTTTAATTTTGACCCCCCTAAAGTACCAACTAGATTCAATTCCCTATTCAAAGAGGGGCTGAAGTCAAAAATCGGAGCATTATTACTGCTCCAACTGTTGGAGTCAGACACAAAAAAAAAAAAAAAAAAAAAAAAAAAAAAAAAAAAAAAAAAAAAACACACATCATTGTAAATGCAATACATTCATCACTTCGTTCAGAATCTAAAAATTAAATAAAAAAAAAAGTAATTAGACATATTTTTAGTATCCTAGCAACCACTTAGAAGAAATAACAAACATTATTGAATAATTAAAAAATACATATATGAATAGTTTTTACCTCCTTAAAGATCGAATTTACAATTAATATGGCAAAGTTATGTTTTCCAGGTCAGCAATTAACGTAAAAAAATCTCGGTTTTCACGCGAGGTGACTTTTGCCTGGCCAATGCATAACATTGTTTGTGGAAACTTAAATTTTTTTACATATACTATATTGTTATGAATATTACTATACGCAATGATATTTTTGATTTATTTTAAAATAATATTAGAAATTAAAGTTTGAATTATATAAACTCTTATATTAGGTATGGTATAAATGTAATTTACTATAATAATTATCCAAGAAAAAATTATATCAATCAACAGTAATATTGAAAATAAAATAAGTGACTTTAAGATATGATATAAAAAACCTTATTATGAAATGTACTAAGTGATATGGTCTTACAAACTGTTTCCACTTAAATTTTTATGAACAATAATAATTCATTGAATTCAAATTTAACACAATCATAATAATGACCTACTCAACATCTTATGCACAGCAATACTCATTTGCCTACTTTTTCTAAATCAAGAATTATTTAATATAATTGATTTTAATAATAGTAAACAAAATTAAATTTTGTGTAAGCAACATTTCTGATGATAAGTGATGGAGCATATAGATACAAAGCAGGAATGGACAGTGGTCAAAATGAATCGGGGTCTTGGGTAGGTAACATACTAAATGAATAAATGATTACCCTAAATTTAGTTTAATTAAGTGTTAAATATAAATAAACATATAAATATTATTATTAAAAACTAAATAGAATAACATACCTTTTGATTTTATCTGAAGGAACTTCCACAACTTTTTTGTATTTTTTAAAAGTAATAAAATTTATAGATTCTTCAAAAGTTCTTTCAAAAGAAAGATCAGGAGGTGAATCAATTAAAGAAATAATACTTTCAACATTAAACTTGGATAAAATTAGTGATGATTGATTGATTTTTTTATTTTCTAAATGTTCACAAATGTTTT
Source organism: Schizaphis graminum (assembly GCA_020882235.1). NCBI lineage: Eukaryota > Metazoa > Arthropoda > Insecta > Hemiptera > Aphididae > Schizaphis > Schizaphis graminum. The sequence goes on from CM037032.1 coordinate 57,530,992, forward strand.
GAAGCGTAAAAAAAGTAACTGCACATATATCTAACCTGTAAAAAAATAAATGTAATAAATTGTCTTTTAATATTAGGTATTACATTATAAGACAACATTTTAGTAAAATATTCTGACAAATTTTAAGTTAAATACAGAATTTATAAAAGTTGTATAGTCTTATAGTATTTTAAGATATAAAAATAAAAATATCACTTTAAGTACAATAGAAGTTTTGGGATAAACATTTTCTAACATATGAATGATAGGTCTTGATTAAGACAGGCACTGTATGTGAAGGTTGTGAACAATTCAATGCTCCTATTCTTTAGCTCTTTGTAAAAATATATTTTTAATATTTAATTTATATTTATAAATTAGTTTTATAAACTATAATATACAATTTTAATTGAACATTATAATAACTATACAATCATTTGAGGCCTGATAATAGAATTAGAATAAATATATTATACATAATGAATTGTGATCAATAGCAACATAAGCTTTTACTTGTAATCCTTATTTTTAGACTGTAGGAATTCACAATCTTCTAAATCAAATTCTGGTTTGATAATACAATTTGTAATTTTTTGCAAAATAATTAATTTTGTTGTTTGAGGAAGAATATCTGAAATAATATGGAATTTTTCAGCTAACGTCTCGTCATTAGCAACATCTAATAAGAGCTTAATATTTTTTTTTAGTAGAACATCTTTTGTTTTTAATTCTGATAGCAATAGCAAATATTCAATAAGAAAACAAGTCTGAAAAAAAATTAAAATAAAATATTATAAATTATAAAACATAGTATATTTCTTTTTACTTATAAGGTTATACAAATATTGATTACTTACAAAATACTCATTTATCTCATGTATATCTGATTTATTAGAGTTAGTTTTAAAGTTTTTTAGTTTTGATTTATAAGTATTGCAAATACACTCTTCCTTTTCACAATTAAACAAATTATCATCATTTTGGAATACAAAATTGTCATCATCATCTTGGAATACGAAATTCTCATCATTTAATTCTGATACTACTAAAAGTTTAAATCTTGTAGTAAATTGACTTAATTTCATAAATAGAATGAAATTTTTGACATCAAGCTAGAAAATTTTTTGTTAAAAAATAATATTATACTTATATTTATATTTAGGAAATTACTCCGCAAAGGGCAAATATATTATAGTTAATAATATACATGCATATATAATATATATATATATAGTTACAAAATAAATATCAAAGCTAAAAATAGTGAACATAGTTTGTACATTAAGTACTACTTTTGTTGTAATAATACTTAAAAGAAATTAAGTCTACCAAACGTTTATTATGTTTATACTTTTTTGTAAGAAGTATAATTTTATAATTAAACAAATAATTTTAAAACAATAATCAGATTATTTTATTTACACCGAAAAATTAATATTCTGGTTGGTAGTGTTTCAATATATAAGAGATACAATTATACAGATGTATTATTGATATGGATTTTAACTATTTAAAGTATGTTGTACTAAAACTATATATATTATATTTAACTGTTGAGAAAAAAAATTGTTAAATCATATTTTAAATTTCAAGCTAGTACACTGAAAATTTCAAATATAAAATTTAAAATTTGTGAAGTAAAATACAATAAATCCTCGTTTAACATCACTTCATTTTAGCATTATTTCACTATTGCGTCATAGAAGTTCAAGTCCTTAGGTTTCGTTTAACTGTGCAACGGTTTCAGTATAACATTATTTGTAATACACTAATACATGTTTTCATCAAATTTTTGTTACATTTATATATATTTTATATAGAAGTAATTTAATTTTGTTGACCTTTTTCAAATGATGCTGTTATTGTTATTGACATACCTAACATACGTAGATACTAGATACTATTTTTATTTATCTTGGGTAATATGTACTTCTTAATCGTTTTTCATTTTATTCATAGTCAGTTGGTCAACAACACTTTTGATGTTTGTACTATTACGTTTTATTTTATTATTACATAGTATTTATTAATTTATAAATTAAAATTTAGCAACAAAACACCCAAGTTACATTTGTAATGGAAGTTTGTTAAGTAGTCTTGTTATAGCATAAATATATATAGAGATAATAATGCATACATTACTCTTTATTGGCAGGAACCAATTATAATAGAGTGTATGTAAAAATTATTTTACTTAACATTTTAGATTCTGAACGGAGTGATGAATGTATTGCTTTTACAATGATGTGTGTTTTTTTTTTGTGTCTGACGACAACATTTGGAGCAGTAATAATGCTCCGATTTTTGACTTCAGGCCCTCTTTGAATAGGAAAATTCATCTAGTTGGTACTTTGAGGGGTCAAAAGTAAAATTTTCAAATAGTTTTCAAAAAAATCGAGAAAAACAAAAAAAAAGTGACAGAAAAACGACAATTTTACGAAAAACCACTTTTCGACAAAATCGATTTTTTGATTTTGCTGTAACTCAAAAACGAATCATTGTAAATACTTGAAATTTTCACCAAATATTTATATTATGGTTATTTCTTTACAGTTAAATTTTCAAAATATTTTGACAATTTTTAAGCTACTCATAGACAATTGAAATTTTCAACTTTTATAAGTTTTTTTTCTTCAAATGCCGATAAAAATTTTTTGGGTGGCCAGAAAATCTTGAAAATTTAATACAAGGTTTCTTATAAGTTTTTCTTATAGTGATAAAAAAAAAATCCGAAATCGTTAGTCACAATTTTTTTTTGTAAGGGCTTAAAGTTCAAATTTATATGAAATATGTCAAAATTTAAATTAAATTTCATACTCTCATTATGCGTATGTTGCCAAATAATTTTTTTATTAATAAACAGATTTTATAAAGTAACTATAGTAACATAATATAGTAACTATACTATTTGTTTCAAAATAGAATATATGACAATATTTAAATATAATATATCCTAGACTGACAAATCATCTTCGTTCAGAATCGTTTTTTCGAATACAATGATACCTATCATTGCATTCAAATTTAACCTACCCTAGTCCGAGGTCCACCCCACCCCCTAATGTACAGCAGAGCGATACTCACTTACCCGCTTTTTTTTTGTTAATATTGTGTTTTCCAGGAACTAACCTCAGCGTTAAATGGGGACTTACTTTATATTTATAATAAAATAATAAGAAATTGAAAAAAAATATATTATACTGCTGAACAAAACATGAATATATCATATTATATATATATAAATATAAGTATTAGGTATTTAACTATTTAACTCACAGGTTCAGCAATATCAGCATACAGAAAATGTTTCATCACTGAAGATAATTTTTTTAAAATTTGACACATATGTGAATTTAAAGTCAAATAGGTATATATAATCTCTACATTAAGTAATCCATCACATATTTCTTCTATTACCTGAAATAATCAACATAATTAAGACAATATGTATTATAACTTACAAATATTATTAATACTATATATTTATCTTTATTTATTTGTTACCTATTTATCATCTAAGTACTGTTAACCATAAAATAATTACAATGAAATGAAATAGGCTATGAAAAAATATTTTAGCTCAAAATTATTAAGTTAAGGACATGTGCTGCTGTAAAAACACATGAAATAAAACATAGACATATGATATTAGATGTATTTATTGTACAATATGTATTTATATAATATGTAGCCTCATAGATAATATTAGTGTACAATATACGCTCAAATGGCGATCAAATTTGTTTTTATTAGCTAAAATGTTTTGATTTTTTGAAAGATTTTGAGAATTGCAACTTACTCTTAGAAATTCATCATTGATCTGAACGTTTTTATCTTCAGGGTAATCAGCGTTAAACTTTTCTAAAATACTCAAGAATCTTGTGGTGCGCAACATTTTGACGGTGTTAAACAAATTATGTTAACTCTACTACACAAAGTATGAATTAAATTATTATTTAGTATTTGTTTTTATGACATCGTAAAGCGTTTAGACGCTGTGGCAACTGGATGGCAAAAAATATTGTCGGAAAATTGCAAATTAATGAAACTGTCTATTTAATTATTGAGTAGAATATAGAATACAATTATAGTTTAATTAAAGCGCATCTATATTTTTAATCGAATTGAAGTATAAACACATTAAATACTAAAATTCATAAATAAATATAATATCACGAAGGGTCCTACGTTGTGTGCCTAGATACTGACTACTGGATAGTGGGTGGTAGAGTATTGATGTCTGCCGTTTGGGTAGACCGACGCAACACGATTCACGATGTCGATGTCACGATGTTATCATCATAATGATCATATACAACCTTACCGGTCGGAGCACGCCGATTATTATTAAGGGTTGGAGGTAACACGTGCGTTCATAACCAACGATAAAAAAACTTGTTCGTGGTTACAACACAACACATAATATAATTGGCAACACCGCTTTGCAACGTTGCCAAGTCGGTCTACGAGTTCATTGGTAGATTGTAGTGGTGTTGAGTGAACTGTGAATTATTCACTATTATAGTGAGTACTGATTGTTGGAATGTCCGATTTCTTAATTCTTATTTCTCAGTCTTTAGTGCTTTACAGTTTACTATTGGCTGAATGGCTTTTTACTTTTTACCTTTTGGCTTTTGATGAATATCGTCGATAGGGTGGCCGTCACTTGTCAGGTCGCCTGAAATCTGGACCATTGTCTATACTCTAGAGACTACTGAACGTTATTCTCCTCAAACTACTACATTATAGTGCGTCGCATTATTTGCATTACTAATACTTTCGCGTATTGAAAATAATTTTATTACACTAACAGTATTACAAATCGCCATTATATTGTATTATTGTTAAATATTTTACGCTCTATCAATATCTATAGTTGTTTTTAATTTGGTTCGTCATTGTTAACAGATTTTTAAACGACACGAATATCATTTTTTAAACTATCGGTTTTTCTTAAAACTACTAATAACGAAACATTTTACCACTGCAAAGGTTTGTACATATTTTTCCGAAATATTTTAAGTAGTTTGTGATATTAGTTTTAACATTCAACGGTCTAAACGTAATCATATATATTATGAATTGAGAAAAATTATAGATTTTAAAATAAATAATATTAATTTTGTCAATGACCTACTTAACAAAAGTTTATAGTTTTTTGTTGACCATGCATTTATTATTTCTGTTTAAATATTGAATAATACTTACCTAAGTACCTTTATTATTTATACACAAATCAATGTTAATTTTTGATTAATCTTTAATTCTCAAATGGTTGTTTAAATATTTTAGTAACTTATGTATAGGTTAACTACCTTTAATATTTTAAATTTCTTTAAAAATAAAATTGATTTAAAAAATATTTACTAAGATAAAAAAAATGAATATTTTAGCATTGTTAGGTTTACCTGGGTATCATATCTACCTATATAATATTAAATCAGATCTACCTATTATTTAGTATACTGTAATATACTTGTAATAAATTAGAAAAAAAAAATGAAATATACAATCATCTATACAATTAAGCACAATAAGTATATGTGAGATGAGATTAAAAAAACATATTAGAGTTGCTCGAATAAGGAGCCACTCAGACACCAATTTTTTTTTTATTGACAGGTACATAATATAAAAATAGTTGTTAATTACAGATTATAACAAAAAAATTTATTATAAAATACCAACTCGTTGATCATGTATCAACACAGGAATGAAAATATGATGAATAAAGTTTTTATTGAACTTATATTTAAACTATAATAGTAAGCTATAAAGTAGCAAGCAGTGTTACGACTGTTATTACATTTAACTTTTAAGACTATATGAGGTGTTATATCTTGCTTCTGAACGTCTTGAATATCCCTAAAACCCTAACCGTCAGCCAAGTTTTTGTGATGATCTTCCTTATATGTGATCTTACTATTAAGAGTGGTGGTGGTGGTGGTAGCAACTTTTCTGTACAATGCTAATTTTAAGGTCTTGTAACATAATTTAGTATTCTGGCTGATTTGTATTCTTATCCGTGGACATTGAGAAGAGACATAATAATTATGACAATACTTTAATACTTTGATAAAAATAATATTGAAAATAGTACAATGTTAACTATATTATTCGCCTTGATCTTAGCATACTTGTGCTGTTAATTGCTTAATTGTGTCGCCATACCATATATATATTATAATACAATATACTATTATTCTTAAATTTAGAATTTAATGTTTTTATGAATATAACTTGTAAACATTTAAGTTCCTGGGTACAAACTTATTTTTAAAAAAGACATTAATTCAAATCTTATATTTATTATGTGATTAAATACTTAGTTAATATTATTATATTTTTAACACCAAAGCAATTCATACATGTACATATAGCGAGTTATCAATTTTTTTTTATTTTAGTGTGAGGAAAAATTATATTTGTAATTGAAATAAATGAGTACTAATTAATTCTGATTATAACAAAATTCAATAGCCAGTTGGTCACTAACATATTATATTAACCAAAAAGTAAAATTTAAATTATATGTATGTCATATATGAATATTTTATTTTTTATTAAATTAATTATATTAATTCTAGTTATGGCCGATCAGAGTCAAAATCCTGGAACTCCTGGTACTAGTAATCAATATCCAAACTGGCCTCAGCCGATGAACTGGTCTTATGGAAAGTAAGTGATTTATGATAAATTGAAGTTCTTATTAAAATTCTTTGATTTTCACTAATTAAAATAAAATAAATGAGAAAAATCAAAAGAATAAATCAAATAAAAATTAATAATTATCATAACCATAGATAAATAAATAATAATATTGGTATTTTTATATACCTATGAGATCATAACTATTAAAATTAGCAGTATTAAATATTAATGATGTTTTTGTTTTTGTAGTTATACGGGATCTCAAATGTATAATATGAATGCGTTTTATGGAGCACAATGTTATAATCCGGTATGATTTAAATTAACTAAAAACCATTATTTTTTTTTTTTTGCTTATTTTCATATAGATACATCATTTTGTTTATATTTTTTTTTTAGCAAGGATTTCAAAGTTTTCCCAGTCAATCTTTAAATTTTAATTTTAAACCATTTGTTCATGGAGGTAAAGTATTAATTTTACTATAGTCTATAAGTATATATATTTTTATACTTTAATATATTTCCAGGCACACTAGAAACTGCAACTGTTTCACATGAAAATTCTCCTCCTCTACCAAATGGACCAGCTCCTTCACAACCACCTCCGCCTCAATTTGATAGCGATGATTTAGATAAACTTCCACCTTTACCACCTGGTTCTCCACCACCAGTTCCTGGAATATGTGATGTGCCTCTACGTAAGTTTGAATTTAATTTATTACTGATTTTTACAACATAATTTTATTTTAAAATTCATTAAGCTTGTATACATTGTAATATGATTGCTGTTAAAACGTATTAATGCAGAAAAATGTATCTTACATGCAGTGCTATGTTTATTCAAATTCTCTATTATGTATATTGTATTTAATACATAAGTAGCAATTCATCGTATATCCGTGGTACTATATAGCTGATGTCACAAACAAAATGTTTTGTGTTATATAATGAAAGCACCGAATTAAATAATAAACAATTTTATTGGTTATATATTTTTAATATGCATTATACCTACAGCTATTTTTTGTATTACCCATCTATTTATAAAATATATAAGTATATAATTTAATCTGTTGATATTTTATGTTATATTTTATAACTGTAGCTGGAATTCACGTAATCAATTTTTTTTTATGTGGATGTAATAAAAACTTATATTAGAAAATATAATTTAATATTAAACTTAAGCATATTTTTTTTCATAGGAAAGAAAATCTAGTTAGTAGTTTCTAATCTAACTTTAAGGGTAAAAAATAAAAATGTCCTAGTACTTTTCTTAATATTTGGAAAAATAGGAATTTTTATTTAATACTATTTTTGGATATAAATAATTTTCTTATTTTATTGTAATTGAATTAGATTAATATTTTCAGTAAATGTTTATATCAGTATTAACTAGTATAATTTTCAGAATATTTTTTAGCTTATTTTGAGTTATTTATAAATATTTTTATCATTTTAATTTATTTCGAATATTTTCATATCAATAAAAGAAAAATTCCCAATCTTATTAAATTATTAATTATATGTTTTTTAGCACCTCAACCAAATTTATCATCCTTACCTCCTATGCCTCAAACTAAGAATGGTAGAAAAAAATGGAGAAAAAAACAAAGGAGCTTAATGGAAGCAGCTATGGCTAACCAGTCTGCACAAATTGCCCCTCCTATATATCCCATTATAAATTTTGTTCCTCCTGTTCCTATTTCACAACCCCCTCCTACTCCTAAACAAACTGTACCAAATTCTTTATTTTCATTTACTCCTATAGTTCCAAGCAAACCACCACCACCTCAACAACCGGCACCACCTAAAGAAATTCAATCTATTCAAAAAAAACAAAATACCTTTGATTTGCCTGATAATTGTCCATCTAGTTTGAGGTAATTAGAAACAATTTTTTTAGTACAACTAAATTTATTGAAAATATATCACATTTTTCAGAGATTATATAAAAAAATGCCAAGATAAATGTATAAATAAAATTGATAGAGATAGAATGGATATAATTTTAAAAGGAAAATTAACCAATGCAAATCATGATGGATCACTATGGATTAAAGACTGGGCTAAAGAACCAATGCCAATGTATGTATTTTTAAGATAATTTTTTATAATTAAAATTTATGTTATTTTGATTTTATATTTATTTATTTTTGAAAATTATAAAATTATTAAGAAATTGTCTTGTTTATATTAAAAAAAAACCAATCTGATTGATTTTATTGATTTTTATATTATAAATAATTTATGTAGATTGAAATATATTTTCTATTTAAAGGTTATTAAGTGAAAATATAACAATAAACCAAAATCAAGAAAATGGGAAAAATAAAAATTCAATAATCAAAATTGCATTCAAAAAATCCACAAATAACTATGTCAACTGCTACTTTACTTCAAAATTCAAATCTTGTTTGTCTCCTTCATCAAATAGTTCTAATGAGTAAGTATTTCTGAAATATTTATAAAATCAATTAATATAAAAAATTAAAATGTGTATACTACAGTCAATACAATATTAATTAATATATTTTTTGTTAGTATCATATTAAATGTTCTTCATGATAAATAGTAATTTATAATATTATTTTAAGTGTATATTTTTTATTTTTAGATCTAATACTGATGCTGCCATTAAAAAGAAAAACAGTCCATTACGCGAAAATAAAAGACAAAATAGTGATGATTTTATTCCCCTTAATGTCAATAGTGATGAAAGTAATAGCAAAAAGAGTAAATGTACTAGTAAAAATAAAAAGTAAACAACTATTATTTTTATTTTAGTTATAGTGTACTTATGTCTTCAATAAAAATTTGAATTATTATTCATATATTATTTATTATTTTAATTTTATTAAATTAATGATTAATATTTATAGTTGTTTTTCCTTTAACTGGTATATATTTTTTCTAGATTATATAATGAAGATGCTCATATATATCAACAATATGGTTCAATAAATAATAAACCAAATTATGATAAACATGTGTTGAACAAACGTGCTGCTCGTTTTTCATCCCAAGGAAGTCCAAAAAAAAAGCCTCGTCAAATAATCAAAAATGATTATCATTCACAAAAGTTATCTTCTATAGATGATGATGAATTTCGTATAGATTCTTGTCATATTGTTGGAACATGCATTGATTTAGAAAAAAAATATTTAAGATTGACTGCAGTTAGTTTTATTTATTAATATTATTAACCAGCAACTGGTCACACGAAGAAAATAATCTCTCAGCATATTTATAAATATGTGTTTTTCCGTAATTATCTGTAAAATAAATTTGTAATTCCAATTAGCTTATCAAAATCACATAATAATAATTCCATAGTGATATTTAATTCATCAAATCTTTTTTAGTTTGTTGTTGGTACATGCGTATCGAAAACAATTTCTCCATTTGGAGAATATTTACCCTACGTGATTGAAAAGTAATTTTTTCTATTTAATTTTTTCTTGATTTTCATTATAAAAAAAAAATGGATAATTATAAAATTATTTATGTATATTGTTTATAAATATTGGTACTTACAAAGAACCAACTAAAAGTAATATTTTAAATATATTTCATACTATGAGAAATCTTTCCTCGTGCGACCAAAAGTAAAAAGAAAATCATTATATCCATAATCATTATTATTAATTAATTATTATAATTTAAAATTAAACAGGCACCAGATGCTGAAGCTGTAAGACCACTAAGGGTTTTAGTAAACTCACTACAACATGTTAAGTCCAAATGGATGAATAATAGCGACTATGTTTTTGCATGTGATCAATTGAAGTCAATTCGACAAGACTTAACAGTAAGAAACTTAATATTACAGTTTTTGTTGTTTTTTTTTTTTAATTAACAATTTATTATTGAATGTAGGTGCAAGGTATTAGGGATCCATTTACAGTTGAAGTATATGAAACACATGCTAGAATAGCTTTAGAAAAAAGTGATATGGGAGAATTCAATCAATGTCAGACTCAATTGTGTGATTTGTATGAGGAATTGAAAGATAATCCTACTGCTCAAAAAAATAGAAATGAATTTCTCTGTTATAGTATATTATATTGTATATACACAAGAGCTTTATGTGGTAAATTTAATTGTATACATTTTTAGTATCTATTAGTATTATAACTAAATTAATGAAAATAATTTTTATCTTGCAGAGTTAAACAATGTTGTATTGTGTATTAAGGAGTCAAAAATCAAAGATAAAAGTATAGATTTTGCGTTGAAAATCAAAGATGCATGGTGGTTAGGAAACCATATTCAGCTATTTTCTTTGTACAAAGTAGCTCCTAAAATGGCTTCATACTTAATGGATATGTTTCTGGCTAGAGAGCGCAATAACTTCTATTTGGCTATTGCCAAGTCGTATGTATACAAACAATTTATAATTTATAATAACATTTTTCAGGGTGTTACATAATTTGTACAGGTATTAATTTTTCATGTTCCTAACAGTACATTGTTATTTCAATAATAAATTTGAATAACTTTTATACTCATTATATTTTCTGGGTTAAGATAGTGGCAATATATATATATTTAAACCACATAAATAATATTATAGTGTATTTAAATATTATTAAATAATGATAATTATACTTATTTAAATACTTAAAAATTAAATTTCAAAAGCTAATATTCATTTATTATTTTGATAAAAAAATTTTTGTTTTGATAATTTAATTAAAATTATGAATGTTCTTGTTAGAATTTGTACTCAATTCAAGTTCAGTTCTAGTTTTTTTTATATATATATATATATGTATGTATTTAGATTAATATTCTTTTTTTTAGTGAATAATTTTTTTTAAAGACAATTTTATTATGATATAACAGTTACCGTCCAACTATTCCAATCTCGACCATTCAAGATCAAATGGCATTCGATAAGCGTGAGGATTGTTTGGCTTTTCTTAAGGCTGCAGGCGCTGTATTTACTTCCAATAACGAAAACATCGACTGCAAAGCAAGCTGCGGTTCGGCCGAAGCTTGACTTTCAGATGGTTTCGTTCTCATATCTACATAATCACATATATATATGTATATATCTAATATATGAAAGTCTTCGTTGATTTGTCGTCATAGAAAAGAACCACGATGGGCCACAATTTAAAATTCTACTTCTATTTATAAATCTAACTACATCTATAAAATTATTTTATGACTCAGAAATAAATTAGGTATGTTAGTCATGGAGACTAACATATGTTTTTCAACACAATTTATTTGAATGGATCACTGCACAAAAATGTTAACCATATTTTTGCGTAATTCAGCTTCGTTTTCTACGTCCATCTCTCTTTTTTTCTTTTTTTTTTTTTGTCGATTGTCTTTGGCCTTCATTTTTCTGATGGCTACAAAATGTTATGAAGAAATCACTGATATTTTTGTATCTACACCCAATTGTTTGTTAAATCATGAGTAAGTAAGAGATGTCCCAAATACTCCATGAAAATTCAATTGTCTTGCAATTGAGAAAAAAATACTTGCTCAATGAAAGTATGCGGTCATTTGTGCCAAAACTTGAGTTAGGTAAGTAGGTGCTCTGTTGCTGAATTTTGTGAAAATCCTACATTGTATCATGGAAGAAAGTATAGCAGACACCAATTCAATGTGGATCAATTTTAAAAGAACCAACTGGAAAATTCATATCAATTAACCATACATTTGTTTTGTGTGTAACATCAACATACAAAACATTTAATCCAAATATTTTTTTCTTATATTTAATTACTCAATTCATATTAATGTGATCATTGCATTTGCATTGGCATATAAAAAATACATTTAATAGTATAATGTGATTCTTCATTCAAGGATAATTCAATATGGCTGTACAATTCATAGTGATTTGTTGAAAATACTGTTTGTAAGTAAGTGTGTAATTTATAAAATATATGAACATACTAAAGTAATTTTATTTACAGGTTTTTTTTTTTAGCATCAATTACATTAAGATGACTGTCCAACTTCATTATTGATTTGACGTATTAAATTTAAGGAGAATTTTTTGTTCATTATATGGACTGAGGCATTTAAATTTTTTTAATAGGTAAGAATTTAATTACAAAATAAAATTATAATTTGGATTTTTTTTAATTCTAAGTAGTAAGCATTAATGTATCACAATAATAATTTCCAATAATTAGTAATTAATATTAAGTAATTTGTAATTGAATATTCAATTTTATTTAAACAGGATGATAAAATTTGTATGTCACATAACTAAAAAATAATATTATGTTGGATTTTTAAAATCTCCAATGATTGTGTTTATTAAAATTCTAAGCATTATAATTTCTAATTTTTAGTCTCAGTGCCTGATTTAGGGGGGTACCTGGGTGACTAGTCACCCGGCCCCAATTTAGAGCGGCCCTCAAATGTTTTGCTAGTTTATATATTTTTTTATTGTAGAATTATAAAATTTAAAAAAAAGAATAATAAAAATTGTCATAATATTATCTATGATATTGACTCCGTATTAACGCTATTAATTACATAAGATAATTAATAACATTATATGAGACCTCTTTTTATTAAATCCCCGGCCTCAAAATTTGTAAATCAGGCTCTATTTAGTCTACAAATTATTTATTTATTGTATTAATAATATTTTTTTTTTGTTTACAGGATACATTTTGTGCATAAGGTTGAGTAATTTTACCAAATTTTATCAATATTCAATTCTAATAGGATAATAAGTTCTGGTCCAGTTAATTATGTGAATAATATTTTATTCAGACTCGTGGTTTATTTTTATTTTTAGTTTATTTCTTCGACAAATTACAAGTCATTTACTATATTTATATTATGTTCATAAATAATTTGTGTATGCAGTTATTTTAAATTAATTCTTTTATTTTATTGTAAATATATTTTAGAACAATAAATTAATATACAATTTTAACTACTAGAAAATATACTTTTATTTTTATATTTAACAAAAAAATATTATGTTAAGCCTAGTTGTTTGCTGTTGTTTATCTACCATGATACTCTTTGTATCTTATAAAAACTGAATTACTAGTGGATCTGATTATTCGAATGTTAAGATGTGTTTAATGCAATTTTTAGTTAAATTATGGGTAATGTTTGTATCTCAAAAATATAAACAACTAATTTTAATTCTACTTAATATTTAAAAAATAGTCTTACATTGTAAGATTTAGGCTACTATATTTGGGCTAGTATCAGGGTAAATAATAGAGATTATATGCAAAATGTATAAATAATTGTTTGTTTATATGAGATCTAAAACATTAAATTGTAACTAAATTTATTCAACTATAATTAAATTTCATATTTGCAACAACAAAAAATCATTGCCTTTAGGTAAATTTTTTAACAATCACAGTCCTATCCAATACATGTATTTATTTATTTATACATTAGATTAAATAAAAATTAATTTTCAACCATGAGATTTTAGACCACTATTCCACTAAAATAGTGTTGTAGTCACAAGAACAAAACAAAATAATAGAAAGTGGAAGTTTGAAAATATATTTTTGTCTATTTTTAATTTTAAATAGCATTTCTTCAAATAGACATTAAAACTATGAAAATAAAATTTATAGTCATGTTATTAATATGATGTTAAGTTAAATTTTTATTATAGATAAATGTTGCATATTTAGTTAACAATGGGTTCAAATTTTGAAAAGTTATTTATCTGTAAATACATAGTAGTATAATAATTTATTGTCATACAATAAAAATTATAACTAATTTACTTATTTTTTTGAGTTGAGTCGAAAAAACCTAGATTTAAATAAACGCTTTACTAAATATTTGATATTTCTTATTCAAATTTAAAATATTCATTTAAACTATTAATTTTTTATTACAAATTATATACTTACTATATTATACTATAATTTATGCTTAGATCTTTTAAACTTGGCTAGTTTACCAAAAAATTAAAAATTATGTATACTATAGCATCATCAAGTGATAAAAGTGAGTGGTGGTTTGTGTTATCCGTTCACCAAAGTTCATAATCGAACTAATTGATAGTGATGTAGTTAACACCTGAATGTTTTGACGTAATACACAAAGCGACAGTTATTCAGTGTCCAGTGCTCTATCTCAATCCATACATGACAGATCCGATAGTTGGCCAAGTATCAAAGGTTATTCATTTAAAGTGGTCCCTCGTCCTATTTAGATCTAATTTCACTAATTTGATTATAGTAATTTAAACATTTTAAACAGACCAAAATATTGAGATATATAGTAGGTAATACATTTGCATACTATGTCATGTCTATTAAAAAATACAACAGATTAACTAACTTTGTGTTAGCTTTATACATTTCAATATAATATGTAATCATATAATGAATTGATCTAGTAATTTAAAAATAAATAATTATTATTAGTGTTTGTACATTTTTAAGCAAGTTATGAAATATGAGTATATGGTATTTAGCCTTGTACAATAATACAATTTAATTAATAATGTAGGTATATAAGTAACTTATTAAAAATTTAAAAAGATATCGTAAAAAACTAAAGATTTTATATAGTATGTATAGTGCATAAAAAAATATTTATTGTTTAATAGGTATATCTTGTTTTGAAAATGTATAGCATACATGTGAAAAAAAGATATTTTACAACTTTGCAAAATTTTACTATACCAAATCAAAGTTTTAATATCTGGGTTGTTATTAGAAATTTATAAAAATCTACTATAACAAAATCTGCTGACTGCAAAAGAGAATATTTTTGAGATAATGTTATATTTCTTTTTTTAAGTATGAAATAGCCAATAGGTAATATAAATCTAGGATTTTGTTGTAGTTCCACTTCTGAGTAAAGTTCTCCACGAACCTTGTAGCTTTTTAAAAAAATATTTTGGTTTTCTACACGTTTCTATATTTTTTTATCTTAAACTTTTTTCTGATTACATACATTAAGAAAAATAAAATTTTATATAAATTATTATTGCATATTATACATAGTATTAACTAATAAATATTACTATTAGGTAACTAAAATTACTAATATTAATTACCTAAATTGTTATATTTGTATTGTATTTGGTTGTCTTTTAATAAGTAGACAGTGCCGGATTTAACATTTGTGGGCCCCTAGGAAATTAAAATATTGGATCTCTACAAAATTATTTTTTACATACACCTTTAACTTTACTACCCAATAATTAAAATAAACAGTTTTAATAATAATAACCAACTAAATATTAATAAATAAAATTATATTTATTATTTTTTTTCATTTACAATAAAAATTAATTAATTATTATATTATTACTACTTTTTTAAATGATTCTTAATAAACTAAAAAAAAAAACTTAAAATAAATTGTGATTCTTAGTTAATAAAAACATTTGATTTTCAAATATTAACTCTTCTGAATTTTTTGCAGTAAACTCTTCGAGAATATCTTTGAAGCCTGTTTTTATTAAAATATAATTTTCTGTAGTCATAATGGCAAGTAAATTTAAACATTCTTGGGTTATTGAAGATCGATGACAATTTTTTAACAACTTCAACTTCGAAAAAGTTTGTTCCCCAGTAGTGTTGGTGCCCATTATAGATATTTATATTTTTTTTGCAACGCAGGATACGTAGTTATGTAATTATTTTCATCACTATCACAATCGCTGCCAGATGATATATGATAAATATTATCAAATATCTATTTACTACGTCAAAAAAATCCACAATATAATTTTATTTTTATTACTGCATATAATACCTACAACTTAATGTTTATATTTCTTATTTAATTTTGTCCCGTAAATTCGTAAATAAAATACAGGTATTATTAAATAAATAAAAAATATATAGTTTTCCGTTTTTACAGGGCCCCTTAAATGAGCGAGGCCCTAAGGCGGGTGCCTACTCCGCCTAATGAGTAATCCGGCACTTTATGTAAATACTAGATAGTTTAAATTAACTATTCATAAACTTTCATAAATATATATACCTATATACCTATGTAATAAGTAATATAAAATTATTTTCCAAAAACAGAATTTAAATCTTCAGTTGATACTTTTTGTTAGGTAGGATATCAGTAATATAATTTCATTAGGTACTTTGTTAGTAGTTGCTAAAGCTTGAGACAACAGCTCTCGGGTCTTGATAAATAAATAAATCTCAAGTCCCCTTTCCTAAAAAGAAATCTAAGTAGGTATCCCTACTTATATCATACAATAAACACGAATATATATTATATTTTATAATAGATTTCTATAAAAAAAAACATGACGCTGTAACCCTGTAACTTCATTATAATGGCTATAATCAGCAAACAATATAATTTATAAAAACAATATGATTTAATTATACAAATTATTCAATAGTAATAACAATTTATATAGTAAAATATATTCCTGTTATTTATTCTAACCTAATAGATGTTTAAACCATACGTAATATAATATAATAATATTATCTAAACGATGGTTTTTCTAATTTTTTTTAAATTGTTCGTTCATCAATCACGGATACTGTATTTAAAAGTGCTCTTAAAATAAATCAGAATATATGTAGATACTAGATATGTAGGTACTTACAATAATAACCTTAAATTTATCAAATCACATTAGATGTAAAATATTGAAAACCTTTCTATTCATAATAAATAAAAATGTTGGTATACCTAATACCTACCTAGAAATATAGTATTATACAAAAAAAATTCAAAAAAATGTAGGTAGGTAATTGATTAATTTTGTCATACGTTTAGTATTTGAACAGGTAAAATATGATATTTTTATTTTAAGTGCAAGAAATATGTTTTGAAAATTAAAAAAATATAATAAACTTAAATAGTCAAATAGACGTGGTTTTGTGAAAACAAATACAACGAGCATAGAGCACTAGTCCGGTTGTTTATTCGGAGTCTATTAAGTATAGACTACATGGTGATACGCATATGCATATATGGATGCGTCAAATTGCAAAACGTAACAGCGACTCGTGAAATTACGTTTATTATAATATAATAGGTAGGTATCGCAATAATAATCGGCATTGCAATAGACATTAGACGAGGTGAGTTATTTCATGTTTGTCATAATATATCATCATAATTCATAATATTATAATACCTATTATCTATTTATTTTATTCTATGTAGTCGTATGTCTGTACGGTTGTAATCAGGAGTCAGGACTTTGGCCTTTATACTTTTATGTAATATTTATACGACGGAGACGACCGTCACACACGTTAAATAATATTTTTATTATTATTACGTCGATGAACAGCTGATCAGGAAACCCTTCCCTCGTCGTTATGTTATAGTGATATACGTCTGGACTTGTTATTTTTTTTTTTCTTCACCAGTTGACCATGTTATCATCATTATCAGAACTACCAATTTGTAACTGCGCGACGACATTAGACCAGACTAGTGTCGGAGAGACGACGGACTAAAAGCTAGGACAGAAGAAATATAATATAATACAATATAATATATAAAAAAATAATGATCAAACAAATAAATAATTAATTGATATTATCATAGTAATTACGTTTAGACAATCGTCATCGTCGTATTTTTCGTGATATTGTTATTATTATTTATTATTATCATATCATTATTATTAATTTTCTTTGTTTTCGTTCTCATACCATCGGAACGGTCGAGTCTCGAGTTTTGTTCTCTGTGCGCAATTCTTATTGGATTCTTGTCGTCTGCTGCAACTTGAAGTGCGCCAACAGCAGTACATGTCCGCAGTTGTTTTTTGGTGCTGCGATCGATGTCTGATGTTCCGGACGTCGTCGTCCGCGTGACGGAACGTCTTCTTTCGGTGATCGTTCGCTTATAGTACAACGCGCGCGATAAACCAAAAACAGAGTTCCGCCGTCCGTGTTCGTCCGCGTCGTCCTGAGGCGGTGTTCGCGTGAACGTTCGTTGCATGCGAAATGGGAGCGAAGGCCAGCACGGCCAACGGTGATGACAGCGGTGCCAGTCATGGCGATCACCGGTCGTTCTCTTCTGGCAATGGGCCGGATCCCGTGCAGACAGCCAGCAATCCTGGGTTCAGCATTCTGCGTTCCCTGCCCAGCGCTGTAGCTAACGACAGACAGCGCGCCAGGTCTTTGTCTGGTGTGCCCAACGGTCACGACAACAACAGCAACTCGACGAGTCCACGGTTTGATATTACAGATGTCTTGGAGGCTGACAGCAGCTCAAACGATGACCAGAACTTGGACAGTCCTACAGTTACTGCTAATATTAGTCTTGGGCGCGTTTATTCAGCTCATTCGTTACCTGCACATATTTGGCCATTCAATGGTATGTATGTTTTCTTATTTTTTTTTTTTACAATGATCAATATAATATTTCTAAGAAATAATAGTAATACATTAATTTATAGTAGATGTTTACTCGGAAAAACTTTAGTGGTTTAGTATATTCCATCAGCGCAATTAGAGTTTTAAATTTGGAGGGGCTATTATAATTTGCATATATGTACTGTGTGTACTGTGTTTATACTCCCCGAGATATATAAAGGTGAAAGAGGATACAAACCATTTTGTGGAGGCCTAGTCCCCCAATCCCCCCTAAAATTGCGTTAATGGTGTACTCGAATAATTTAAGTACCTAACCTTTGTACTTGCTATTTTCCCAAGCAGTGAAACAAATTACTTTTGTTTTATGGAGATCAAACCTAGAAATTTACCAGCCTACATCCACCCTTAACATTATTAATCATCAAAAGTTTAAACATATTTACAACTTTATGAATTAATTAAAGGTACAATATTACATTTATAGTATAATTTTATAAGTACATAATCCCTACCAATTATTAAGAATCATTCACACATACCTACCACCTGATTTTTTTTTTTTTAGTGGGATTGACAAGCGCTCCTTCTGCTCCTGTGAATTTGTGTTACTGCTTTTAATTAAGTTCTTATAAATCAAAATTAATCTTATTATTTTGCTTCCCAACACAATCATAAACATAAGAACTTTTAATAATTGATTTTGCATATCACATATATTGGTTATTTGAGGTTGTAATATAATATTATATGATTATATATTCTAAAGAATTTTTAATTTTAATATTCTTACATTCAAATAAAATAAACATAGTCTATCATGAACATCCATTGGAATAAAACCAAATGGAGGTAAAACAACTACTAGATAAATAATACCTAGCCTATATTTTATACAATACAATATTAACCATATATAACTATATTAGACTTACAAAAGATGTATTTACAACTACTTTTATTTAGTTGTTATCCTTTTTAAATTTCCTACTTACCCAGAACCCTAAAAAATATGATTTAGATTATTAACATTTTTAGGAAACATAGTAGGTATACTACAACTTTATAACAAAACTTGCTACAACAGAAAACTCTATTTAACATAAATATTACATTATAATGTTTGGTTTAATTTATAATCTATTACATAATTTGTATACCCCCTCTATTATGAAAATTCTATAACAAAAGAAATCTCTAGGTCCCTTCAAATTTGTTATAGAGAATTTTTACTGTATATAAATTTTCTAGTCCTGTATAATACCTAATTGATAATTTTTATAGACATTTTATGAAATATTATGTTTTAAAAATGCATACTGTACAAAAAAAAAAATGAAAAAGAAAACAATGAACAATCTTACATAGAATTGATATTGGATTCAAATAAAAACTGTTACAATAACAATTTTTAACAGTTTATTTATTTAGGTATTAATTTTTTGTTAAATAAAATATGTCATAAATTTGAATAGTCATTTAGTACAACCATTAGATTAGATACTACTGATATAAACAATTTAGATTACCTATGTCCTATATCCTATTAGTATCTTCAAGGTATCTTCTTACTTAGACTTTAATTATTAAAGTGGTACTTTTCTGTTATTTTGACTACCACTTGACTTAATTATAATTTTTGTTCACTTTCAAAAGAAATGATCGCGAAAAATATCTCTATATAACCATTATTGTGATAATGTTCTTCCAGTATTATTATTTTTTTTCTTTGAAAACAAATTGGTCTAAGATCTACATTTTTATATTCTTATTTTTTATCACAGCTACTGTGCATACTTTTCATATGTAAATATTCTAATCTATTACTGTACTATGATTCATATTTAAATATTTTCGCGATATTTTTTAATAGACATTATTTCTGCAATCCATCAAAACATAAAACTCAATGTATTTTGAAAAAACAATTGACTATTATCGACCAAATAGTCTTGGGTTTTGGCATCTGGCATCAGGCTTAGTCAAGGTAAAATAATTGAGGTTGATTTTATTCAAGATAATGGAAAAGCACTATTAGGTACATTTTAAGTAATACAATTCTATTATCAAATTAAATAGAAAAATGTATATACATTAGGTATACTTATTTGATTAACTTTTTTTTAATAATTAATATAAAAAGATACAATTTTTGTGCTTGATTAGCATTGACTATAGATTATTGTTATGGTATTGATTTTTAACAATTAGAAACATTCAGTTACTATTTTTGTCTGTTGATTAATTTATTAGTTTACCAGTTACAGGTAATTCTGGGTGTACCAATAAATTGCATTAAAAAAATATCTGTTAGGTTATCTTTTTGAAATTTTAGTTTAAAATTAACTTTTAATAAACACTTAAGCTTAAGCTACTAAGTAGTAAAATATAGTATACTAACTTAGAGTGACCACTTTTAGAAAATGACATAATACATCCCTTCCTCAAAATAAATTATTATTATTACTTTACCCTTTTAGAATTAACTAACCTAACCTAAATAATAAAAGTGTTCAAATGTTTAGAAATTCCTAAAACTAATACAATTTTTTTAAACAATTAGGAAAATTTTCTTATTATTATTAAACACTATCGCTAATTTAGTTGTTCATTAGCATCGGCCCACAAAAACTGTTATCTGTTATTTATAACTTTGGTTATGAAACTGTTTTAGATTTGTTTCTTAGATTGATTTCTTTTAAAAATATAATGTAATAAAATGTAAAAATGAGATTAAAACAGGACCATCTTCTAGAATCTAGAAATGGGATAAAAAGGATTCCATTTGAAGTTTGTCGGGACAACGAGACATGATGATCAAAATGGGAAAATCCTGTTTTAAATGGGACGTCTAATCACCTTATACTAACTGTGATTCTAATAAAATTAATTTTAATGAATATACATATTTTTAGATACTGAGTAGAGAAATAGATATATTAATTTTACAATGATGTGTGTTTTTCTTAATGTGTGTACATGATAAGTAATTGATAAAATGCTTCAATTTTCACTTTGAAAATAAATTTTGAATAGTAAGTTAATACTTGAGTAGAAAGATCAAAATTAAAAATCTGCAGTACTTTTTTCTTTCTTTTTATTTAGAAAAACAGGAATTCTTACACAAATCCAATATTATTATTAAGTAATAATTGTTTTGTATCCTTGGTTTTGAAAATGTAGACAGTTATTTAGAATTGTTTTTCATCTTATATAATAAGTTATCATTGAATTCAAATTTAACAAAATCTATTATAGTGATTTACTCAATAACTAATGTACAATAGAGTGATACCTGCTTACCTACTTTCTTTTAAAATAAATGTATTGCATATCCTGTACAAGAATTATTTTGAATAAAACATTTTTAGCATATTAGGTACCTCTATGTAATTTCTCACATTTCTTGAGTCTTGACTATATAAAACAATTGTTACTAGATAATGAATTGGTATGAAATTTTACCAAATTACCAATGATCAATAATTATCATTTTTCACTAATTTAAATATTTTATAGAATTTCCTTGAAAATTTCTTTATTCATTTATTATATTACATATTGAATAATTTTTATTAACTTACCAGAAGAGTAGTATTTATATTTATAGTAACTGGCCACTTGTGATATATAGACACTTGTGATATATAGACACTTGTTACATATTTATATCATTATTTAATTTAATACAAATATTAAAGAGTTCAATTTTATCTTTTATATGATTAATTTTTTCAAGATAAATGTTGATAATTTATTGTAATTTCCTTTTTATTTTCTAAAATTTTATATTTATTGATTTTTTTTTATTAATTTTCATTTGTATTCAATTTTTTATTGTTTTGGATATATAAAAATTTAAGCACTTTTTTTTCAAAAATAGTGCATGTTTAAATTAGAACATTGTTTTAAAAACTATACATTACTAATTTTGCTTACTATCTTAAATTTTAATAACACTATAACTTGTAATTTATAAAATATTTACTTAAATTTTTACATTGAAGTCAGGAAAAAAATTGGCAAGAAGTTTCTCATACTACGCTTAATATGTATGAATCTATTACCTTGGTAATACAAGTTTAGATTTTTTTTATTTGTAGATAGGTACTTATAAAAAATATTTTATGTATGTGGATATAATCTGATTTCAAAATAACAATTTACTATTTTTTACAAACATTTTTCTAATTGATTATCTATGTTAAATTAAAATTTATATTTTATTATAATTATTAGTGTGTTATAAAATATCACAAGAATTTTATTTAAAACATTCACTATTAATATAGCTAGGTATTGAAATTTTTATAGCTACCATTTGTTTTACCTTATTTTAAGTTATGATATCTAACTAATTGTATTCTCAATGTACCTATGTTGTCTTAGTTTAAAATTATGTTATTATACACTATGTGATGAAAATATATTTATATTACTATATTAGTTATGTACATGGGTATTGTAACATAATTTTTGTTTCATATTTAATGTCATAAATATCTAAAATACATTACATTGTTTCCTTAATGTATATCATATGATATTATATGTTTTAAAAATTCATCAAAAAAAAGTACAAAGTTGTGTTTTATAACCAGTATAATGTATTATTTATCAATGGCAATTGGTAATAGTAACTAGATTTTAATGAAATGTAAAATGCCCACTAGTTTTTATAATAATTTATATTTATAAATAAATTATTAATAATATTAACAAAAAATATTAATTTTACTATCGCAGTCTTTTTTAATTAAAATCACCGGCTTTGTATTTTATGCTTTATTTGTTTATAAACTATAGTTCATGATGGGATTTGGTAGTGTATAAAAAAAAATAATTATAATAACTTCCTATTAATATTAAATACTTATTATTATATTCAATGTTATTACATTTATACCTAAGCTTGGGTCATCATTAATGTTTTAAAGTTTTCAATTAAAATTTAGATGGTTGATTAGCTTTTACTAATCATGTTATTTGTTCTAAAAAAAGTGTAATCTATATTCAATTTATTATTTCTTTTGATTTTTATATAACCCACAAGTTACACTAAACTAACTGAATATTAAGTTACAACTGTGGTTACAACTTAAATTACTAATTAATCTAATGTACTTAGAGTATCTCATATTTACCACAATAGTTATATAACCTGAGTAAAATATGTCAAATCTAAAATAATATAAATCCTAAAAATATTGGTAGCTGATTGACTTTGATTCAATTAAAAGTAAAAATAAAATATTTAATGCTTTTTTTTTATTTGTAATATTTTATGATTGTTTAATTTTATTATGTTATTAATATTAATTATTGATTATAAATTATGACAATATAATATATATATATATATATTATATGTTATAAATTAATAATTATATATTAAATATTATTATTAATTTATAACATATACATATCTATTGTGTATAAAATAAACATTGGTAAAAACTAAAAAGAAACTTATTCACTAAAATGTTGACTTTTCATAAAAATTAAAAGTAGGTATTGATTTTTTGCAATTATATAATAGCTACCTATATATAACTATAATAATACTGCTATAGGTAGTTATTATTTATTTATTTAACTTATGTTATTTATAAATGTATTTATCTAGATTATAGTTGAATAGTTAATATTGTGTATGTCACTTATTTACAATTTATAAATTAAGATATGAACAGCAGCTTAAATATTTAGTGGTAATTATTTATACATTAATCTATTAAAAACTCAATTCTAAGCACTGTAAACAATTATATTTATTTACATTTGTTTAAAAAAAAAAATAAAATAAAATATTTGAATTTCCGACTTGAACATAGAATAAAATAAATGTACTTTTACTACGAGTTATACTATTTAATGTTCTTGTGCTTTGCTTAGAATTTAAAATATTATATATTATTTAATATTTAGTAAGTAATATTAATCACGTTTATTTAAGTATACAATAATCTTAGATGTATTATTAAAAATTTGGCTCGCATATTTTTGAATAACTGAAAATCATTAAAATAATTTATCATCATCCAAAATATAACTTTAAATTATAACTAGTTTTATTAAACTTAATTAGGTCAGTAATAACAGTTAAATATATAGTTTTCATAAATTGTATTTGATTATTTGTTTGATGGTTTGATTTTTATGATAAACCTCAAATGTCTATAACAATTTGTAATGTTTGTATTGGTAAATAAATAGGAAAATAGATACTTAGTGAGCTTATTATGTAACTATTAAATTTACAATATTGCTTTATACCCTTATATAAGTAATTGTTTCATTATATTGTTATAAATAGTTCTGTAAAAACTTGGAAAATGATCTCATATTATCGCATATCAGTGCTTAGATTTGAAAATGTGTTTAGAATTTTGCGAATGTGGAATTTTAAACATAGATTATTACTCGTAACTAATTACTATTACATTCAATTAAACCTATTATTGCAATAATAATTTTATCACGATAATTTTCGTTTCCAAGAACTGAACGATGTCTAAAATTATCTAAAATTGAGTGATGTATCAAAAAAGTGGTTTTAGAAGACGAAAATTCTTGTATTATATTTATTGTTGCAATAAATTAATTGAACAAGATGAATATAGTAAGTATCCTAATAAATACCGCATCGCAGGACGTTAATAATAAAATAGATTTTCAATTCTAGTTTCTGACATTGATCATAAAAATTTGTATGAAACAACCTAAACACCCTGTTTTTTTTCTATACCAAAATTATCTTTTTATGAAAACAGTAATGAAAACATCAATATTGTCATATTGCATCCATAACAAATTCTGATAACAATTTATCATTGTGCTAATGGATTCTTGATAAATTTAAATGATTTGAAAATATTTCTACCTTAAACTAAAATGTGAATATATACCATTTGTATCATTACACTTATCAATACAAGTGCTGCTAGTATTCGTAATTAACATTACTTTATTTGTATAATTACATTGACGTATTTCATCATTATTGTTTTAGATTTCAAACCTGCGCTTGGTTAAGTACTCGCAGAGTCACAGATACAATTGTATTTATTAGTTTAAGAGTGACGTGTACTTTTAATTTTTATTTATGTCCCCTACTCAAATTGTTCAATAACTCAAAAAGTTAAATTACATACTAGGTCATAAATTTAGCACATGCGATACTTCAAAAAGATTTTATTTTTAGAATAAATATCGCTAATATTGTGAAATTATTTATATTTAAATAAACCAATCTCTGTAAAATAATAAATTTTTTTTTGTATTAAAAATGTAATATTATACATTAATTGCCTCGTTTACAATCTAATACAACTATAATTTTTATATGATATAATATATTACATTACTTAATATTTATATAAAAATAGTATTGGATTAATTTACTTTTGTTAAGATGTCTTTTAAATTTTAATCGTTACGGTTTTAAATGTAGAAATTTGTTTACAACGATATAAAAATATTAACTATACATAGGTACCTAATATAATACATATGTTTATTATTCAAAATGCTTCACCATGTGTATATCAGTCAATAACATTTTTTGTTTTTAAATAATTATAATTTTGAAAAAAAAATATTATTTAAAGATAGGCTTAAAATTAGATAAATAATTATTCTTTTATATTCTATGTATTAGTAGATATTAGCTATTTTGATGAATTTGAGTACCTAGTGGCTAGTTTGAATATAGATATTTAAAGACAGTAGAATAGAGGGATTTTTCTCATTATTTTTGGAAATTTACTGAGGATTTCACTTTAGTTATAAATTTTTATATTTTTTGGTTTACTTGTAATAATAAAAAAAAAAAGGTTGCAAGTGGGTACCTACAGTTCTGTTGTATAGAAGGTGTTGTATAGTAGGTGTTGAGCGATTCACTATAATGGATATATTAAATTTGAATTTAATGATATACCAATAATAATTATTGAATAATTGTATCCAAAAAACGATTTTAAATTGAGACGATCTGTTTAGGCTTTATTATTAAGTATGTTTCAAAATGTATCTTGAGTTCTGATATTTATAATAAATATTTAAATAAACTACTTACGAGCAACCTTTATTATATTCCCAAGCCTTAACTAAACAAATTTAACATTGTATATAAATTGTTAACTACAGAATAATCTTCAAATTCTCGTAATTTTAACGATGTTTGTCTAAATTTGAATTTTAAATGCTTATAACAACGTTGTTTTAAATTATCAAGCTTTTTTGACCAAGCAAAAGATTACATCGACAAAAAAATGAAAATTTCAAAAGTTTATTAATAGCTCATAAATAGTCAATGCTATAATGTTATCAAGTATATAAAATGCTGATTAAAACATTTGGTAAAAATTTCAAGTATCTGTGGTAATCAATCCTGTCAAAAACTAGTTTTGTAAAATTTCCTTTTTTCTTTAATTTTTTAGATTATTTTTAAAAATATTAGAAAATTTAACCCTTCAAATGTACAAACTAGATCCAATTTGCTATCCAAAACAACACTCAAAGTTGAAAATCGAAGCATTTTTTCTATTACTAATTACGTATACAAAAATAAAGACTCACAATAAAATCAATAAATTCATGGCTCCGTTTAGAATCTAAAAATTAAATGTTTTCTATTATATTTTAAATCTCGCAGCGAATTTATAATATAGTAAATTTTAACAATGTATGTGACTATTTTAAAGTTAATGTAGTAACTACTTTTGTAGTTGACGGGTGACAACTATTTCTTTCTTTTTAAAATTTGATTACTTTTATCGGAGATCAACGATCTTTCAAAGTAAATTTCCAATTTTTTTCAAAAGTTTTATTAAAATAAAAAGAATCTAGTGATATACTTCATTTTACCTTTTAAATAATGATGATCCACTTTCTTTCAGCGAAGTTAGCAAAGAAAGAAGAAGTGTGTTATGTAAACATTGTGGTTTGTACGGTATTTTTAGGTTTACTGTTTATAAATTAATTAATGATGATAATTAGTCAATGTTATTTTTGAAAAGAATGACAGTTTTGCTATATTGTCTCTTTTTTACATATGGATAACATATTACATTTGCGTTCAACAGTTCCATTTTTGCGTTGTTAGATTTAATATCAGTGAGTGAACTAATTTATTATAAACTTAAAGGTAATAAAATTATCTGTGTTATTTTGTTGGTTTTTAATAATATTTTTATTTTTAATCAAGTTATGAAAATATTCAAATTTAAATTTTTTACATATCTTGCTTAACAGTTAAAAGGTCAATTTACTTTGTATTTAAGGTAACAAAACAAAATTTAAACTAACGATCGTAACTCGTAAGTTTTAGTGTGTATATGTTAATAAGACACATATAACACATGGGTTGACATTCTCCTAATATTGCAGTAATACCAATTTTTAGTGTTTAATATTCAAATATAACTCATAGGTACTACGCATACATACATACCTATAACAATAGAGAGGAAAATCGTGTAAAAATTGCTGTTGGAAAATAGTTGTGTAGCCCAATAATACACTTTTTTCTTTACTTTATTGTAGAGTTTTATTATATTTTTTTTTTTATTGAAGATAAATGAATAAAATAAATATTTTACTTATAATCAACTACTTACCACATAATACAACCTGTTACTTTTATTTTGACTTTTGTGCAGTAGGTATATTAATTATTAATTACATAAATTAGTTTGAATACTGCGTGTTGATATTTATCATTTTATTATTATTATTATTATTATTATTATTACCTT
This sequence comes from Schizaphis graminum, assembly GCA_020882235.1. Taxonomy (NCBI): domain Eukaryota; kingdom Metazoa; phylum Arthropoda; class Insecta; order Hemiptera; family Aphididae; genus Schizaphis; species Schizaphis graminum. The sequence goes on from CM037032.1 coordinate 57,559,664, forward strand.
AAATTTATAAACAAAATTGAATAAACGAACCTTGGACCAGTTATTACTTTCAATACTTGTAATGAAGGTTTAAAATATATTAACTCTAGTAGGTGGTCAGTTATATAAATAAATTATAAAATTGCTGCTTAATAATTAGATTGTTATTTAAATTATATTCGTATTCTACTATAATATGGAATTATAAACATAAAATAGTTTAGAAAAATAGCAAGAATAATAAGCTGTTTTTTGACAAAAAATTAACTTCCTATTTTTGCAGCATTCTTTAGTATAATATTACCACAATTCTTCTATGATGATAATTAAATTTCCTACTATTAAAATGCTTTTTGAAATATGATTTAAGTTATCACTCAAAATTTTTGTTTTAATTTTTATGATATTTTCTATGTACGAGTATTTCTGTTTATTGTTGAACGTAATTTTTAATTTTCGTTGGTACCTAATTAATTAATCGCAAATAATTATAGTTATAATTCTAACTTCTAATTGTGTCAAAAATAACTCACTACTCTTTAATATCGTTTCACACGTTCTGTGATAATGGGTAACACGTGTATAATCTAAACGTGTATTGTGTATACTAATATGATAGTTAATATGCATTATACATTATATAATATTATGTAGTGTTTTTGTGTTCGGAACAGACGATATTGCATTTTCTAAGTGGCGTTTATATTATTTTCTAATGTAAACAAGTATGTGGCCACCATCAACGGAGGGTTGTGCTCTTTAAGCAACTATAAGTCTGTATTTTCGCCCATAATAATTTCTCAATGTTATTATACTGTTAAAAACATCACATGTTGTTGTTATTAAATGTAGGTACACATATACCTATATATTTCCTATTTAGCGATATCGAATTAATTTTTATTAGTAGCCGAGGCCTTGAAAGGTGAATCGATAAGCCATTATATTTTCAAGAATGATCACTACGCTTCGTGTACAGGGGAAACAAGGACGTCTAGTTAGCAGTGAGGCAGTCAAAAATATGATTTCTTTGTTGTTTATAAATTATAATATACTCAGAATCGTCTTTTACCTCGTCCTCCAACAGTAGTATTGGCGATACTTAATATTACAGCAACTAGATATATAAAATAATTAAGTATGCATTTTAATCTATTTAGTGACTACTGTCTATTGATTAGTAACACAAGCATTGTACACCGTAGTACCATACCCATTCTTAAATTTAGGCTGTAGCTTTGTTGAGACATAAAAATATCTATAACTATAATAATAGTCAAATGTATTGGTATAGTTTGGTAGTTCTTGTGGTTAAAAGTGTTATATCCTTTAATCAGCCAATTAATAAATTTCAAATAAAATATTTTTTAATTTATTATTCTACTTTTTTACTATTTGATTAGAAATGATTAATCTCAAAATTTGTATGTTAAGATAAAACTCATAATATTTCATGTTTGTGATCAATCAAATGTCCGTTTTCATTTTTGGTATATTATTTTTTAATTTGTATTCTATATTTTGTCCTAAAACTAAATTATTAAATACGGTTTGATTATAATTTGGTTGGTCTATACAACTTTTACCAGACTGGTGTTAAGTAATAACACACCAATAGTTATTTAAGTTGTATTTATATAGGTTACTAAAACGTTTCTCAAATATTATAATGTACCTACTTATTGCAAATAAAAATTATACTTATGTATTATTGTATAGAACTATAGACTATAGACGATCTTTATAAGTTCATCGTTTATCGTAGTATTGTAAAAACTTTTTTTTAATTTTTATATAATCATAATGTTGAATTTGCGTTTTATACATTTACATACATAAATTATGTTTAAAACTTCAACTGAAATATATTTTTAGAATTTAATTTTTACTATAACATATTTTTTTCATATTATTACACAAAAAAATCAGTATTTATTTTGTATGAATTGAGTATATTTTAGTATTTGCGTACTATAATTTTAATAGAACATTTTTACAACATTTTCACTCGTTCCAATTACGAGTATATAATATATAAATGTCTTTAAATTGTTTAATAGATTGAAAATTGAAAGAAAGATTATAATTATATTTAAAAGATAATAATAATTATTCAATTATAATAATTAGTTGTTTTTTTTTAAATGAATACAATGTATAAATTAAATGTTTTAATTTTTTTAGATTCTGAACGGAGTGATGAATGTATTGATTTTACAATGATGTGTTTTTTTTTTGTTTTGTTTTTTTTTTTGTGTGTCTGTGTATAGCATAACTAGTCGAAATAATGCTTCGATTTCAAACTTTGGGGATGGTTTACGATGACAAAGTGGATATCCTTGGTGCATTATAGAGGTCAAAATTAAACATTTTCCAATAGTTTTCAAAAAAATCGACAAAAACAAAAAAAAAAAAAATGACAGAAAAACGAGAATTTTTACGCAAAATCAGTTTTCGACCAAATCGATTTTTTTATATGGTTGTAATTCAAAAACTTATCACTGTAAATACTTGAAATTTTCACCAAATGTTTATGTTAATGTTCTCTACACACCGTTAAATTTTCAAAGTATTTTGACTTTTTTTGAGCAATTGAAATTTTCAATTTTTCTAAGTATTTTTTTTTTAAATAACGATAAAAATGTTTTGGCCGGCCAGAAAATCTTGAAAATTTAATACAAGGTTTCTTATAAGTTGTTCTTAAAGTGATAAAAAAAAAATCCGAAATCGTTAATCACAATTTTTTTTATAAGTGCTTAAAGTTCGAATTTATATGAAATATGTAAAAATTGCGAAAATTTGCAAGTAATTTTGTGGTTGAAAAATCGTAAAAAATTTTTCTTTTTTAACTAAGTTTTGAAAATTTGGTTCAAGTTTCTCTATAAATTTTTTTTCAAATAATCAAATATCTGTAAAAGAAACTACCGAACTAAGACGAAAATTTTTTAGGAGTGTTTGAAATTTAAATTTTTACAAAACCGCATTAAATAACGGTTTAGCCTCAAACGATTTTTGATATTTGTTGTTATTCAAATAGTATAAGTCGTAAATACTTGAAAATTTTACCAGTTATTAAGATAGAAATTTTCTTTACGTGATTTGATTTTCAAAATATTTTGACTTTTTTTGAGCTATTTATAGACAATTGAAATTTTCAATTTTCCTAAGAATATTTTTTTGAAGTGTCGATAACATTTTTTTAGCGGAGTCAAAATATTTGAAAAATTAATATGAAGTTCCTCTTAAGTTATTCTTATGGCGATAAAAAAATTATAAGAACACATAGCTAAATTTTTTTTTTATTAGCATTTGAAGTTCAAATTTTGATAAACTTTCGTCAAATCATGAATATTTTTAACTATTTGGTAGTTAAAAATTTATAAATATTTTACTATCAAAAGCTTAGAATTGAAAATTCAATACTATGCTGTCCATAAGTTAAGCTTAGAATAATTATAAAAAAAATTGAGGATTATTCAATTAAAAAAATACACGTGTAAAATAACGTTTTACTACTAAATAAATTTCGATTTTTGTATTTTTTTAAAAATTACTAAACGTAGGATCTTGTGACTTTTACTTAAATGTTTGAATTTGTTTCAAAATAGAATATATGACAATATTTAAATATAATATATCCTAGACTGACAAATCATCTCCGTTCAGAATCGTTTTTGGTATAAAATGATACCTATAATTGCATTCAAATTTAACCTACCCTAGTTCGGACTACCCCACTTCCTAATATACAGCAGAGCGATACCCACTTTTTTTATTATTATTCTAATTTATTTCTACAGATTAATGAGCCCTACTGAGCATGCTTGTTTGGGACGTGTGAAGATTTATTTAATAATATTTTTTTTTTTTTTTGATATCATATTAAGTTTTTATATCGATATTAATTACATTTCATATGCAACTGCTTAAAAACAAAAATTGTGGATTCGGTAATCATTCTTAACTTATGAATGTTTAGGTTAATATTCAATAAATCACTTTAATCTGACTGTAAGTTATTGATAAAAACTATTGGTATAAAATATATTTAAATTGTCGTATTATCAAATACATCTGGATCAAAAATTATTTATTATACTTAATATTTTACAAAAGTTGTTTTATAATTATTCTACTTCCGATTTGAAATTCATATTTAGAAATTATTACAACACATTTGATTAGGTAGTTCTTTTATAAAGTAATTAAAACTTATAATTAATAGTTAAGTACTTACCTACCTAATATACATTATACCTACATTTATTATTTACTTTAGTGACAGTAAAAAATGTTTTCTTGTCATATTTAATTATGTTTATATTAATTTAACTTAAGTTTCTATAATATTATAATAAATATAATAATAGTGTATAATATAAATTTTAATATTCCTATAAATATGCATGCCTAATGCATATAGTATAAAAAATAAAAATAAATGTGTAGATCGTTTATTACAATAAAAAAAAAAAAAATATTATAATTAGACAATAATAAGTATTTATAGGTAATTTTTACCACATTACATAATTTATCATTTATTTGTTTAGGAATTAAGTGTCCAGTATGTTCAAAGTTTGTTTTACCAGACGAGATAGAAGTACATCTGGTTATGTGCTTGACCAAACCTAGACTGATTTACAACGGTAAGTCATAAAATATTTATTAGTTTATATTGTTATATTTATAAAATAAAATATTATTAACAAATACATAGTGCATGTTTTAATAATTTTATTACAATTGAATATAATTTGTATAATAAATAAATATATTAAATATAATTAATATGTGGCTTAATCTTTTTTATAATACTGTTCATGAAAGTTTGTTAATGATAAAGTTATGTTATTTTGCAGAAGACGTTTTAAAAGATGATAAAGGTGAATGTGTCATATGTCTGGAAGAACTGATACAAGGCGATACCATAGCCAGGCTTCCTTGTCTTTGCGTATACCATAAAACGTAAGTATAATCTCAATTTATATTTATTTATGTTATTTATACCATTTTAAATATATCAACAAGCCACGTAGTTTATCTTTTTCTGTAGAATTTATAACTTTATATAATATTACTTATTAAGATTTGAACAGTTTTTATTTTAAAACATTAATTTATCGTTACCTTTATAACTGGTTTTTTCTTACAACACTTGAAATTACGTTAGAATTCGACTTACCTAGGTTAGGTTATAGCTATATATATTATAGCTATATTATATAATATTATTCTTTTATCGCGAATAATAATTAATACGCGCAAAACTAGGTGTCTAAAAATTTTCCATGACTGTAAATTTAAATTCAGTACTATTTTTAGATTCTGAACGGAGTGATGAATGTATTGATTTTACAATGATGTGTGTTTTTTATTTTTTTTTTTGTGTCTGACGACAACATTTGGAGCAGTAATAATGCTCCGATTTTTGACTTCAGCCCCTCTTTGAATAGGAAAATTCAAAAGTAAACATTTTCAAATAGTTTTCAAAAAAATCGAGAAAAACAAAAAAAAAAAAGGTGACAAAAAACGGCAATTTTATGAAAAATCACTTTTCGACAAAATCGATTTTTTGATTTTGCTGTAACTCAAAAACGAATCATTGTAAATACTTGAAATTTTCACCAAATATTTATATTATGGTTATTTCTTTACAGTTAAATTTTCAAAATATTTTGACCATTTTTAAGCTACTTATAGACAATTGAAATTTTCGACTTTTCTAAGTTTTTTTTCTTCAAATGCCGATAAAAATTTTTTGGGTGGCCAGAAAATCTTGAAAATTTAATAATAAAATAAAAAAAAAATCCGAAATCGTTAGTCACAATTTTTTTTTATAAGTGCTTAAAGTTTGAATTTATACGAAATATGTCAAAATTTAAATTAAATTTCATACTCTCATTATGCGTATGTTGCCAAATACTTTTTTTATTAATAAACAGATACTATAAAATAACTATAGTAACATAATATAGTAACTATACTATTTGTTTCATAATAGAATATATGACAATATTTAAATATAATATATCCTAAACTGACAAATCATCTTCGTTCAGAATCGTTTTTCGTATACAATGATACCTATCATTGCATTCAAATTTAACCTACCATAGTCTGAGGTCCACCCCACTCCCTAATATACAGCAGAGCGATACCCACTTACCCGCTTTTTTTTTATTTTGATTTAATTTTAAAGCTTCCCAAGAAAATTAATTTTAACGAAATAGTTCCAAACACATTTATTATAGCTTCCAATATCTGCTCACAATCGTTGTTCACCTTTCTTCAATTATTTATTTGATTTGGTTATCTTTAAAAAACACAATTACATAGTACACAATATTTAAAATTTACACAATTTATTTACGACTACAATAATCCCAAGGGCCCATTTAAAACTGTGGTCTATATAGCATTTTAATAATGTATCCACATTTCAGTCGTCTAGTCAGAATTTTGATTTTTTTATAGTCGGGAGAAACATTTGGGAGACTTAACTATCCTTCATAAGTTTGGTATGCTGATGTTCTAGTTATGTTAAGATTTTTGATGCAATCTTAAAGCAAATTACAATTATTAATACATAGTAACATATTATGCATAATAGGTTCACAAAATATTGAGAGCATTTTTAAATTTACTTATATTCGGGAAGACTGCATCCAAGGTGTACACCACTGCCTCATTTTAATAATTGTTTTAATTGATTTTTCTAAATTGACTTTTATTAATTTTAAAACATATTTTCTTACTTTATTTGTTAATCTATGTAAAAAAAAGTTGAACGAAGTAATAATTTTCTGCGATAAAATATAAACGATGTATTACAGATGTTTGAAGACAGCAGTAAAGTAAATAAAAACAATTATTTTATTTTGGATCGATGCCCTAACCCTACTCTTTAACTCTTGAAATTTAAGGATATTTTTGGTTTTGGCTTAAACTCAATGAACGTTCCAAAATCTAGTACAGCGAGTTCCTTTCATTTAAAATTTTTGACATTCTTAAGTCAAGGTTAAACAAAACAGGGATTCAGTTTCCGGGTCATTAAACTCATCTTAATATGTAATCATCTCTCTGTTTATATTTTTTATATTATAGAAATAATTGTTGGTATAATACTATAATTAGAACTTAAGTCAATAACTCGATTAAATGTGTATTTAAAGCTATACAAGAATAAAAAATAAAATACAGAATTTGTCTGGGCTACTGATAACAAAACTTTCCGTGACTTTTTTAAACGTGATGTGTTACTTATTTTTTGTAATAATAGGTAATATTTATCATTTTGTTAAACGATTTTAAGCAAGTTTGATTTCTCTAAAAAATGGAAAAAATGTCCTTTAAAACTGTGTTCGCTTATATTTTGTTTATATTTTTTTTCCGTTGGTATTAATTTTTTCACCTATAAATTTTATTATGTGTATACTTAGGGTCTATAAACTATTTGGTACTTAGTATTATTCTATTTTCGTCAAAACATTAAATATAAATTATATATATTTATTATTGTTTAAAATGTTCATAACGTTTATTGAAAAATAACAGTAAATATTTAAAATTACAATTTCATGTAGTTGTAATGATGGTTGATAATTATTTTTTTTATATAGTTGGCTTAGTAAATTCAAATTTCGGAAGACGATAATGAAATACTTATAATTATCTAACCGTATGTAATGTTTGTATTATTTTTGGACTTTGGCTTAAATTAAGTTCACTATAAGAATAATTAAAACGAACCTGAGAAGAATAAATAAAAACATTAAAATATATGTCTTTTACTACATTATTTTATGAGGACCACTTAAATAAATTGACATAATTATATGTAAATTAGTAGAAAATGAAATGTGAAAATCTTAAACCACAACTTATAAATGAGACGCATTTATATGAAATCAATAGAGTATACACAAGTTTAATTAAAATGCTGAATATATTGTGTATCATGTTTGTATATTCTAACGATTATATTTTATATTATTCAATAAAAGTTATTACCTAATTAAATAATATCAATTAAATATTTTTTGTCTTGAGAAAAGCAGAAAGGTATGTGTGTGCTTGACTCTGTTTTTTGATAGGAAGAATACTCCAATCATTGCATACTTTTTAAATGAGATCTGAAATGACTGAAATGTTATCTTTATATCAGGTTTAGGTATTGTGACTTATGATTAACACTAGATTAAAAATAATAAATATATAATCAATGAGATATAATTAATAAAATGGGTAATCTACTTTTTGTCAAAATAAAAAAAATTATTTAAACAATAAATGGAAACAATTTTTTAGAAAAAACATTATTACACCGAATTGATTGTTCATAATATTAAAAATGATGTTTTTTTGAAACGATAATCTAGGGTGGCTAACCTTTTGTTTCTGCTTGTCAAATAAATATTATGATTGATTCTTTTTGGTCAGTGTGCCACTACTGCCACTATAAATTAATAATTTTTAAAAAATAAGGCGGACAAGTGGCTAACGCTCTGTTGTACATTAGGTGTCGAGTAGTAGGTCTTTTGTAATGGATGTGTTAAATTTGAATTCAATGATACATCATTGTATCATAAAAGGATTTTGTACGAAGACAGTCTGTCAGTCTACGCTCAGAATCGTTTTTTACCTATATCATAATTCAATTTTATATGTTTTATGATATTTCTAATAATGTAATATTTATTGTTTTATTGCTTTTTGAACTTGAATTAATTATACTTCACTGTAAATACCGTAAAATAGTGTGAATAAGACAATAGTGTAAATAGATAATGTATTAAAATTAATGTACATATTTCGAAAATTTAATTACATATACCTAGGTACCTATACTAAAATTTATAATATACGAACGATTTTGAAGTTTCAACGAACATAATTTTTAAATTATAACAATATAATTAGTATCGTTATTCATTAATGAAATATGTAATTTCGTCCAAATTTGAATTTCAAATGTCTACAAAAAATAATTCTGATTGTACATTATTTAGGTTTTTAGTTCCATTATGAATTGCTTATGAGGATTGAGAAACATTTTATTACCTTTTAGGTTTACCTAAACTATAAAAATTGAATATTTATAAATCTTATACTACAAAATACTCGCCATTTTTGTTAGAATTTGAATTTCAAATGTGTAAAAAACAGTTGTGGCTTTGTATTTTATTATTTTTATACATATATATAAGAACGTAAGTGGAATCTTTTATTAAATTTTCAAGAATTTTGACCTAGTGAAAAAAATATTGTGACTACGGATTTTTAATATTTTTAATTAGTTTATGATTAATTTATAAAAAAACTACAAATTTAATTTTCAAACATATTTACTTTGTGATACATTTTTTATCCATATTTATAGAAAAAAAACTTAAATAAATTGTGAATTTGTAATCTCTATAAGTAGATAAAAAAAAGCCGAATATTTAGATTATACTGCGTGTATGGGAAACTGACATAAACATTTGGAGAAAATTTCAAGAATTTAATGTTATCCATTTATAAGTTACACATAAAACCAAATCAATTTAGTCAAAAACTAATTTTGCGTAAACATTTTTATTTTTCAATTATTATTTTTTTACCCCTCTAAAAATACACAGTGGATCAAATTTTCTATCAGAAATCTTCCTTAAATGTATTGAAGATCTAAACATTTTATCAACTACTTATCGCTCGTGTACAGTGTATAAACACGCACAAATTACACACATCATTATAAAATCAATATATGCATTACTTCATTCACATTTTTAAACAACACTATTCGTAAAAATATATACCTAATATTGTAAGAAAAATTTCTAAGAATGTACGTATGTTGTACACATAACGTGTACAACTCGTATACAGATGCCACTTCAATCTAATATTCACAGATCATTCGTTGACTAATAAAATACAATTTTATTGCAATAAATGAAAATCTTAACAATATAATAAAAAAATAATTTCATCAAACTTTGTTTAACAAATTTTCTACATGTCTCTTGAAAATCATTCGTTTCCCTTCGCATAGCTCTATATACATTTTTTAAAAAATTATTATTATTTTTTTTGTTTATGTCTGTTAAAAGTTTCAGGTACACAAACTTTTTCTATAGTACTCGTATAATACAAAAGAGACAAGGTTGTACACATTTTAACTTGTGATTCTTATGTTTATGTCTATCGTATTTTATAAGGTATGACGATGTCGTCTCTGTTGTTTTTTTGATTATTTTGCGTACCTACCTACAGGTATTAAGTAGTGTGAATTAAATTAAAAGATTGTTGACCTAGGAAGTACTCGGTTCATTATAAGCTTAATGCGCAGTAATTTTAACTGGGGGAAGATATTATATTGTTTGAACATGTAATGTTAAGTCTTTAGAGTTTCAAGGTTTTTTTATTTTCGTACAATATACTTAGATGACATGTTTAGAAGTTTGGTAACGGCTCTAGTACGATTTAATCGATACAAGAAAACATGTCATTTTTATTTGGTTATAGTGACATTTATTACAAGAATTAATGATAACCCTGGTCTCTGAGGGATAATAGATAACATTTATTATTGTTTGTAGTTAGGTACTTAGGTAGATGTAACTGTACAAGACTTTTCGTCACCGGTGTTTTTCATTGGCCGGCCAATATTTTTGATATTGTGGCGAGTATAATAGATTAACGTAAATTGAGCTGTTGCATGGCTAGAGAGAAATTTATTTTTTTTAATATAGTTTAGAGAACAGTAGAAAGAAAAAAACAAACAAATCCTTGTTTATAATTGTTTATCTTTATACAAATTTGTTTTGGTCATAAGAATTTTATTTTTTTCAATTTCGAATTGTGATTTATTTTATAAACATTTTTTATGCAGGATTTTTTGTATGTATTAAATTATAACACAAAACGGTTCGCGTTAATTATACTGTAGTGCGGCATGTTTAAATAATTATTTCTGTTTGTTTTTTTTTTCAGATGTATTGACCGGTGGTTCGAAGTGAACAGATCGTGTCCTGAGCATCCCGGAGATTGAACCGTTTATACACAGACTTCGAACAAAATTTGTAAAAGGGAATATAAGATAATACATATAACAAATAATTGTTGCGCAGCTATATATATATATATTATAAATAATGATTATTATGATAATAATTATTAATAATGATTATATTATGGTTATTAATTATTTTAATTTTTTTAACGACTACGAGAAGTTTGAAACATTAATACCGAACTATATACTATTACCATTTACCATTATCAATATTAAAATATATACATATAAATTAATTTAAAATTATGTGCACGAAAAACAAATAAATAACGTCAAAATTATATCTATAATATGCTTTCAATATTTTGCTATTCGGTTGTGTACAAAGGCTGATATTACCGTTAATTGTCAGATTTTGCTCGATTTTTTTTTTATTTATTGATTATGAAAATGATACTTTAACTTACAAAACCACTCTTAAAATGTTATTCTTGATTATGAGATTTTTTTTTCATACAAAATGTTTATTTATTGTTTAACGCTTTATAAGATGTATAAAGTTGAGCAATATTCAGTTGAGATAAATTATTAAATATGATAAAAAATATTTTTTTTTTTTTAACTTTATTTATACTACATAATTATATAGTTGACGTGTTACATAATACAAAAAACTGTACATATCATTTTATGTTTTTTTTTTTGGTTTTTTAGATTTGTTCTCTCAATTTTTTATTGGTACATTTACATGTCTTGAAGTAAAAATTACTACTAAATCATAACATAAATGTTTCAACTTCTACCTTAACTTTTCTATGTAGATTGAGTTTTAAATTAATGTTTTGTATATTATGTAAACTGATCATAAATAAAATTGTTATTGTATATTTTATAAATGTTCCGAATAAATCAGCAAATATATACACACACACACACACACACATATATATATATATATATATATATATATATAGCTATTCCAGAGTTTTAATATTATGTTTTATATTATTTTTTCTGATTTCATATTGTTGATGGTCAGTAAAATATATCATTTATTTTAATTTTACTCAATTGTAAGAAAATTTAAATAAACTTAAGCGTTTTGTCGTTATTTTTAATTTACATACGGTGCATTGTAACTTTGTTTTGTTTTGTTTTATTATTATTTTTTTTTCAAATTTTATAACTGATCAAGAATAGTTTTTGTAACTTAGTCGGGGCTGCTCTTTTTACAATTTATTTAAGATTCTCGTATTATTTATGTAAAATTGTTTTTAAACTTGAAGTATGTTGTATGAAATATGGTATAACCAATAATATGAATATAATTATATAAATGTTTAAAAAACCTCCAATATACAACAATGAAAATCTTTTGATTGATTTTATCAAGTTGCATTTACCCCCAGGCCTCTTATGCCCAATTGCCATTTCAACTATATTGTTATAGGTTGCACACACTTAGCTACAATGGCTGGTAACTGAAATGCTCTGTAAGCCGCTATTGTGCTACAAACTATTATCCCGCTTTAACTATGCGTGCTCCAAGTCCATCATGTTTTGATAAATTATTACCTATATATTTATAAATTGTAAAAATCTTGAAATAAATAAATAAAAACTTAGTGAACTTATGTTGAACAAACATTTTAAAGAATACAATTTTTTTTTCTTATCAAGAACAATATTTAATGTGTATGAGAGTGGGTGAGTGTGTGTCTTATAATTATATATGTACGTATATTTTTTAATGCAAAGGGTTGTAACAATAATGCAAGTCTTAACAAATACAATTTTAGTTCAGTTAAGTTTTATTGTTTCTTAATTTGTTCTAATATAAAATGTAATATGTAATTGTATGTTGATCGAAGATGAAAAAAATGTTTCTGGTTTCTGTTGACATTAACATAATTATTATTTTTACGACTATATTTATAAGACCCAATCTAATCTATTTTATTGTGATATATCTTAAACATAAATGTATAATGTATGATTAAAAAGACCATATTATTATAAAAATACAGTGTTTAGATGCATTCGATATATTGTATTTGTTATTTATTTTAACATTAAATTAATATAATATAATACCTATATACAATATATGTGACTTAAAATTATATGTTGCTAATTATGCTATCATTAGATATTTGTAAATTTGGCATTTTATACTATTTTTAATCATTATATTTTGACATTAATAATGTTATAATATTTATGCTATTATTTATCATTATCAGAAACTTGAAAAGTGTGTATCAATGTAACTATTTTATTAACATCAAAATATAATGATTGAAAATCTAGATAAATACCTTATTATACAACTATAGCATATCTATAATAGAATATATGAAACAATTTTATTAAATGTTTATATAGTCTCTTGATTTATCACAGCCATATACAGTATGCAATAAGTAGATAATATGTATAAAAATATTACATAGTCAAAAAAAATATGTATTAGAGTTTTTGTTCTTAAAATAATAATTCACTATATTAATGTTTAACTTAAAAAAGTTAATAGTAACAAATTTGGTTTTAGTTCATTAATCACTAATTATATAAAAGATTACTTTTGGATAGCTGGTTAATGTAAAAAAATTTATACAAAAATTAACTAGTATTCGTTATAGGTATATGTAAACAAAGTTGGTAGGAGAACAGGAGGCTAATGCTTTTCAAGAAATAAAACAAATTAATCAACATAATAATAAATATAAAAATTATTAACTAACTTAATTGTAAGGACCAAAAAAAATAATAAATAACATATACTATAAAAAAAATTGATAGCAGTAAATGCTACTTTTTAAATAAATTTATAAATGGATATTTTTTATTGACTATGTTGAGGATGTCAGTGCGTCTGTTTGTTTTCTCTCTCTAGCCCACGCACAAGGCGCAACATAGACAAAACGCATTTACGCAGTCTGAATAGAACTCGCTTAATTTTAGTTCTAGAGTAAAATATATACATATACTTAATATAAAATTAAATTTTGATAATATTTCTGAGTACAAGACGATGTTGTAATTTATAGGTATTTCTAAACGATATAATTAACGATGTATTGGCAATAATGGAAAAAACTCATCGTCTTGTACTCAGAAATGATATCAAAATTTAATTTTATATTAGGTAGGTATATTTACTCTAGAACTAAAATTGATCGAGTTTTACTAAGACTGCGTAAATGCGTTTTATCTATGTTGCGCGTAGACTAGAGATAGAAAACAAACAGTGCGCTGACATCCTCTTAAATAACTATTATATTTTTTTTAGTACCTATTATTAAACTATTATTTTAATTTAAAAATAATATATACTATTAAAATTCTTTTTTAAACAAAAAGTTATTTTATTGAGAAGTATAAAAATAAAAGTGATTTTGTGTATAGATACAAAAAAATAAAATAAATTTTTAAATGCTTATACAATTTTCATGTTTATAAATATATGTATATAGTTTTTTATTTTCTATTGAAATGTCCAAATTAAATCGTAGATGAATATTATCATTAGGTTTATTATGATCGTAATTCATAATAATTAGATACCTACATGGGTAGAGATTTTTCATTGCCAACAAAAGAGACTAAGTAACATTGCACAATATTATTGAAAATGAGGTTGGTAATGCAATACCTACTATATTTTAATTATTTTAGTTTATAAATTAAAATTGTACGGAATATTTAAAAAATATATATTATGTACTCAAAAGATTCAACAATTCTTTGTGGTGGATAAGTAGGCTACAACGGATCAGGAAAAGTCTTGTGCATGAATAGTTGTGTACCATTTAGAAAGTTTTGTGAATCCAATTAATGGAGGCAGGAACATTTGACGTAGATAATTTTTATATTTGCAAAGCAAAAATTAAAGTACTAATTTATTCAAATTTAAGAAAATAATGTACCTACTATTAAAATGTATTATAACTAGGTAATACAATTTGTAATAAAATTTAATTAAAACATTTTGACTAGATGATTTTAATTTTGCAACCGTCATAAATAAGTTCACTTTTTTTTATATAGGTATACAAACCACTCCGTTGTGTATACTCAGACAGTATGGTACTAAGATACTATAGCCATCACAATTAAAATTATACAAGTAGTTTATATTTTATAATTACGATAATATTTATAAATTTGTAGTTTTTTGATCTCCCCACATCCTTGAAAATTCCTAGTTGCTGGTACCGGCAGTACTTCACCAGTCACCATTGAATATAAGTCTCCGTAATGGATGTGTTGAAATATGAATCTAAGTACCTATTCAATGATGAATTATATTTAATTTATGTAAAACAATTCTAAATATTATGAATATACAATGGTATAATTAATTGTGGTCTGTTTAGTGTTTCATCAAAAATTCTGACTCCCTAACCAAGTGCACTCCTATTTATGGGTTGAATTATTTTTTGCTAAAAAACAAATCGTATAGATACATTATAATATATACCTATATTATATAATGATTATATAATATAGGTAATAGATAACTAAAAATTATAATGATCTCAATCTCATAAATATAACGAAAACGATAATGTAAAAATCATTCTATCATGTTTATTGTTACATTGTATATAGTTACTATGCGTCGAAAACCTGAAATTCATTGTAATGTACTAAATGCAGCCCCGTAGCAGAAAATGCCTTCCTTTGGCGTCGGCATGTGGTCGTAAAAGTCGGACGGCCTTTGTGCGATGCTGCGGTCCGGATGTTCGTATTGTACGCGTTCGTACAGCCTGCGCTTCCGGCACTCAATTTGGACCTTCTTGAACAGCCGCTTGTCGATCACGTCCCGGAGGGTCT
The DNA here is from genome assembly GCA_020882235.1 of Schizaphis graminum. NCBI lineage: Eukaryota > Metazoa > Arthropoda > Insecta > Hemiptera > Aphididae > Schizaphis > Schizaphis graminum. Next base: position 57,575,484 of record CM037032.1, read on the forward strand.
TGAGCGGACGCGATGGTGGCACCCTAGTAAACGGAGGTACCAGTTGGCCGGATTTGAGCAGCAGCATCAGGCACGTAACGTACATAGACCGGTCGGACAGCTCGTCGTCGTCCACCGTCATCTCGCCGAGCACGTCCAGCCACATGAACACCTTCCTCCGCTCTTCCGGCGACACATACTGCGCCAGTGTTTTCACCAGCTGGCGGTCGCACGCGAAATGCTGTTCCGTCTTGATGCACCCGTTGGGCAAACATCCGGGTGGCTGCACGCACTTCGGCTTGGCGTCCACCGCGTGTCTGTCGTCGGTGACGGAGCTATAGTCCACCGGCGGTCGCTTACCCTCGAACGGGTCGCAGGTTTTTGACGACTTTTCGCTTTTCGTTTCTGTCGACATTGCGACCAGTACGTCTTTCGTGGACCTAGAATTCGACCGGCTGCGGCTCATTGCGAAGATTACGTTGCCTTTTCAAATTGTTGTCGTGTACGTAGAGGTGTCTATATTATATAATAATATGTATATTTAAATGTGTGTATAATGGTGAGTTGCACTTTTATAGCTAATTTCCGTGATCCTGTTGGTTATTAGTGTTAAAAAAATTTTTAAAAATGTAGTATAATAATAATTATTTTCATGACGACAGTGGTTTCCAATTTATTTTTCTTAGTATTATTATGTTATTGATTAAACACTGAAACGCGTTATACTATTGGCCAATTAATAAAAACGATTAATACCTAATGAAATTAATAAACAATAATTATGAGCGAGTACTTATACGTTTTATCCGTTTTGATGTTCTGGTGGTCTATTTTTGAACTTGATCTAATTGCATAAGTGATCTAATATACACGTTTTCGAACATCTTTTATTATTTTTTTATCTATCATAAATAATTGCATACGAAAAACAATACTGAGAGGAGACGTCCGGAGACGATCTGTTTATCCATATTTCTAAGTATATTTTATTATATATTTAAATTGATATTTGTAATATATTTTTCTCGCGTCCCCCAAATGAAATGTGAATATAGGGATTCTGTAGTAATTGATAGCTGTTATGGGCTACGAGATATCAAGGTTAGATTAGTATGACCATGCATCGTGTCGAGGAGTTGCACATGCTACTATGACCATGACCTACAAGACAGTAAGCGCATCAAACTATAAAGTACAATAGAATACATTAGAATACAATTAGAGTTATACTGTAATTATATCAACTGATTATATTATTATATCATATGCACCAACAACTACAAGGACAACCGGAAGACAACGTAAACAAGAGTCGCACCACATACATAAGGGAGCTCAAAGACCAACAACGGTATATAGATGTACCACAGCCACCAACACCTGAGCACCCTCACGACACTCAGCCACTTCTTAAATTAATTACATATATTTTATTTTATACGTAATAATGCATTAATCATTAAAGAGTTGTAACTTTCATTTCAAATATCATCTTTGAGTCAAGTATTGATATTGGCACGCAACAACGGGTATCTAGGTAGGTATATTACTTTTTATTATATGAACCCCCCAACTTAGAAAATTTCTGGATCCGCCGTTTACCCCGCAACGAAACCTCGGTTTCGCTTAGCCTTTTGTACTCGGTGTTCTGTGAGAGATAACAAGAAACCGTATAGTGCAATAGCCGATAAATGCACAATTTTAATAACAGTTATAATAAGAATAAAATAATTATAATAATAATAAAAATAGTAATATTTAATAATAATAATAACTAATAAGATTAGAAATATGAATAATAAAAATAATAATAATAAAAAGGAAAAGGAAAAGAAGAATTTAGAACCTTATCCGTGCATCGCCCCCACACCGAACGTAAAAATCCTCCCTCTCGGACAAAAAATTAAAAGTTAAAATATTAAACAATTATTTATTATGTACAAACTTTTCACGGGATTTTAAGACTTTTCCAGAGTTTTTTCCAACCCGTTCTTTTCGTATTCACGTAGTTTGCGTCTTTTGAAAGCCGTGCGTATATACGATTTTTTCGCCTTTTGCGTTCGTAGCGGTTGTGATCGAGGTAACGAGTACGACCGCCAACGACAGTCCCCCGGACGTTTTTCTTCGTTCTTTTTACTTTCGCACATAACATCGCAGACGCCGATCGATGTACCTATGTGATATTTATTTTATTGTTAATTGTTATTGCTTAAATGTACACGTATATAATATATACGTTTGATTCGAAGCTCATTTGTCGATGTACAATACTGTTTTTTTTTATTCAATAAATTGCATTATATATTTATATTATTTTTGTTGTTCTCGGTTGCTAAACTTTTACGTCATACTTTTATCTTCAACCACGGGTTGTGCTGTATACCATAAAAGCGTTTCTCGACGACGTTAGTGTCGCACAATACTGTATTCATGTACATGGGTGTATTGCAGTGTTCGGAACGTTCACGTTCGTATTTTTTTTCAAACAAACGCTTTAAAGTTCACGTTCTTTCAAAAATAAACGCGTTTATTATGAACTTTTAACTTGCTGTAAATATAAAAACCCATTAACATATACGACTCAACCCAAAAATAAAAATACAATTTAGACTTTAGACTTTAAGGCATATACAATTTAAAAGTATCTGAATTAAATTTTTAATATCTGACATTTTATTTGAGTTTCAATCAAATAAATATCATAGGAATTATAATAGGAAAACACATATTTTATATACATATAATATTTATTAAATGATAAATAAATTGAATGTCTTCGATCACCAAATATGAACGTCAACGCGTGAACGACGTTTTGACCAAACAATGGTGTATTGGTGTATAATATATGTAATAATATATTATAAGCTTTTTGTAGGTGTATTGATGAGTTATTAATAACATGTTATATATCTTTATTAATCGTAATTTAAATTATAATGTCATTGGATGATGTGTAATAAATAAATGTTTATTTATTTTAAAATATTTTTATATAATAAATTTAATGATTTTTGGGGATTATGGATGGCTGAAGGTGATGTGGGAGACTTTTTTTATTAATATATCTATTAACAATGTATTAATAACCATTAATACATGATAAATTTAAATTTACTTTTATTTTTTAATAAGTCGGCAAATTGGGAACATGTAAATAAATAGTTGGCGAACTGTATGGGATGTTGGCGAATTGGGATTCGGCAAATTGGGTTTCGGAGACTTGAGAAGTCCTTAAGTTTTTAATATTTTAGACCTAGTTTTGCCAATTGTTTATTGCCGGGACCCAACTACTTACTGCCTTTTGAACCCAGGACTCAACTTATCGCTTTCAAAATGTACACAAATTATTGCGGACTCAATTTACCTAGCGCCTATTTTAGGTACCTAATATGACTTACTATAATAAGGTGCTGTATATAGAGCTAAAAGAATTCTAATGCTATTAACCATCCATTCGCAATATACATAACGTGGGGCAGCACTACCCGGGGCCAGGGTGGGAAAGTGACCCCCAACATTTGATTTGGCCTTTCGTTGCCCCTCCCCCCTATAATTTAATGTTGAAAATATGTAAGTAAATAAAGAAATTGTAAATCATTATTAAAATATAAAATAGTATTAATCACTTAAAAGAGTTTTTAGATTTAGTTATATTTATTTAATTATTTTAGATATAAGTTTGGCTGTTATATTCAAAATCAATATGCTTTTTTGCACATTTAGAAATAAATATACTTAATAAAGTTAATAATAACGGCACACTTTCTAAAATCTCATACATTATAAGATAAAAAGTAATGTATTGTAACTTACAAATAAAAGCAAACGGAGGAAATTTGAAGTTGTACTGTAGTAAATTTGTGATAATAACAAACTAAGTATATTTTTTGATTATATATATTTAGAATTATACCATATCATACCTACCCAAAACATTTTTAGCAATACTTTCCTGAAAATATGGTATAAACAAATGAATGGGTCAATGGGTGATCGAGTAGCCATACACTAATGCCCACCAGAAAAAAAATATTCGCCCGGTATCGCCCCCTCCACCGCCACATTAAAAAATATCTGGTGGCTGGTGCCGCCATTGAGCCACCCACAGTTGGTTAGGAAAACCGTGGAGGAGATATCCGTTATATTTTGTGATGCGTTTATATTACGGTTGTTGCTTTGTCTGCTCATGGTTCTTCAAGACGTAAACGTCTCTTGTAAATATTTTAGTAGGATAAAAAAAGTCGATTCAAGGGACACAACCCCACATCACTTAATGCATGCCACACCATTTTAACACACCTGAACCATTTTTAACACAGCCGCACCATTCGTTAGCGTGGTGAAATAAATTAGCATAAATTATTACAACCTGTATTAAACGCGGGCCTATAGTATAGTCATTATGTTTTCGAAAATGTATTATTGTTAAGTACTCTTATCACACGAATACATTAGGATAGCCTATAGTAAGCGATTTCCTTCACTATCATCGTGCATATACGAATATATGTAATATGTAAATAATATTATCAATGTTATATGAGGGAAAACCTTTATCATATGTCATTATTTAAAATGTATAATAATTTTTGATCATTATTCGATAAGATCGATTATTCTTTGTATCCCTACTCTATCCGAACAATAGGATAACTAAAACATGTTGTTGTAAACAGTTAGCATATTAAAAAAACATAAATTAGATTTTGAATAAATACTAAAAATAATAAAAAATTCTGATTATTGAGAATTTGTTTAGTGGTATTAACGTATTATTTATTTAATATATTATACATTATGTATATTACATATACCTATATGGCTATATATTATATAAAAAGTATATGGTTATCCTTATAACAAACACATAGAAATAAATAATAATATTATATTAGTATAAATAATTACTGCGAAATGATTTTAATTTACGATTATATTGGTTTTTTTTTCAATTTGATAATTCCCCATAATATTCAATCATCGTATCTAATATAAATATATAGCTTGTATTATAATAACAAATCAACAACTAATATAAGAATGTGTACGTTTTTAGTTGTTAGTTTCACTTTGAAGTATCTGTTTGTTCAATTATATAATGTTCACTGTTTCATCATGTATTATATTATATATTATTCAGATACCAAATTATTGATATTAATTAATTAAATTTAATATAATAATTAATATTTATTACAATATAATTAAGATATTACGATTATAGTATGATGATTATATCTCCTATTGGAGATGAGCTTAAAGCCAACTATACAACGATAATTTTTTTTAAACCCTATAATATGTACTTATTGTACCTACCTATTACTTAAAATTATGTGAAATTTGTGTCCATATTGCATGTTTGCATGTATGAATATGATTTTAAAATAACCATTTTAATATATTTATTTATTTCAATGTAAATAATCTATGATTTATAAATAATGAATTAATGAAATAATTATTCTATAACGCTACTGCATAGTGTGTCAAAAATAATCTAATTCTTATTATTTAACATATATAATACAATACTTACAGTATACACTGGCTACAGTGGCGTAATTGAGAATGTTTTATGGGGGGGGGGATCAAAATAAATTTCTATGGCAAACTTGTGGAGGGCTTTTTTGCATAGGTATAAGACAATATATAAATACAGCTCAAGGGGGGATCTATCCCCCATATCCCCCCCGTAATTACGCCCCTGACTGGCTAAGATAAACTAAGTATACATGTATATTTATAGGTATTATTATAAAAATTTATTTAAATTAATTTTATTTAATAAATTGTTATAATAATACCTATAAATTAAGATAGATCGTTAAAAAATGCGATATTTACGAATTAACTATTTTAAAACTTCCGACCGTCATAAAAATGGCAATTTTGAAAATATCAACAAACTGTAAAGATCAAAGTTGTTCAGAAAAAATAAAGAAATCGAAATCCGGTCTCCAAAATAGTGGTTGCTATTTAAGAAATTTTTATTTTACTGCGCATGCGCTGATAAAAAAAAATTAAAAATTTGAATTTATTAAAAAAATATGTATTTATAAGTCCTATATGCAGTATAAAAACCCCGAATCAAATTCAAGTTCACATGATCGAAATATTTCCTGTTACCTTTAAAATTGAACACACGGTATATTAATATGTAATAATTTAAATGATTCAATTATCCAGTACTTGGTGATTCTAATAAAAGGTTAATTTAACATTAGTAACATTATAATAAGATCTGGTTTGGGATTTTCAATTTTAATTCAAATAAACGGTTGATTTTATAAACCAGTGATCACAGTAAGCGGAACTTAATAGTAAATATATATATATGAAGATTGAACACATTTATAAATATATAATAACTCGCTTACTCGCCTAATAACTTATACTTGTCTCACTTAATATATTATATCTATACCTCTGTATTTTATTATAAATAATAAGTATTATGAAAATAAGTGGTACGAGTAGACAATATACAATTATTATAATATAATATATTAATATGTGTACACAAAACACAAAATGTGCGGAAAATTCTTTAAGATCAATATTCGTACTTTAACTATCTCGTATCTTCTATGGGGATAACAAATATATGTTGTATAACTAACCTATATGTATTAAAAATCACTCGATCGATATTAATAAATTATAGCGATGTATAGGAACGTCAGTGTGAATCATGAATATTATCATGAATATTTCTCACATCCATTGTGGAAGTACGTCAAAAAATGTCATCATCCCACTCTTGTCCGGGAGCGACGTAATCGTTGTCGTCGTCGAGGACATTCGGTACCTCATCGGTCGTGTTAGTCACGAGAACGCTGTCTTCAACTTCGGTATCTAGTGCAGGCCAGTGTCGATGGACCTGGTCGTCTGAACGCCTATTACCGGTAGTTCCGCGATTACTATGGGTGTCGTCGTCATAATAATTGTTGTCCGAGTCCGTCCAGTAGTCATCGCCGTCGCCACTAAGATCGTGCACGATGACCGGCTGCAGCAACGAATAGGATATGGTCGGGTCCGTGCCGGGTCTCGGTATCCACATGTGGTCGAACTCGGACGTGGGCCGGTGTTGGTGACGTTCGTTGTCAGTGTACACGATGCGCTGTCGGTCCGAATGAATCCGAAACAAGCCAAATAGGTCATAGTGTACTAAGCATGCCATCGCCACGAGTAATGCCTATGGAACATAGAAATACGCACGAGTTAATATGTTTGTGTCAACTATGAACATATCGCGTTGTAATTTTTTTGTAACAAGGATCAAGATGTGATGTAAATTTTGATTGTTAACGTTCAAATCCGGATTATTAATTCATTACTAAAACAAATAAAGCATTTTTATTGTAATAGTTCTTTATTTATCTATTCCTCTAAGTTAAATATTAGAAACTATCGACTTTTAGATTTTAATTCTAATTATTTAATTATTTAAAAAACATTGATTTGTTTCTAGTTAATACATAGGTATATATTATTATATATAGAGGTATAAAATAATATGTAGGCATGATATATTAGATTTACAAAAAACCATTATTTTTAACAATCCGGAAAATCGCTCCGCTGTTTATTAGGCACCGAAACTCGAGTGTACTTCATCATTAAGTTATTTTGTGGTCACTGTAATAGATACCTATGTTAAATATAAAAGATATGATAAATCTTTATGTATGAAATACGAAATACCGATTCTTAGCATGAACGGTTGGTCGACAGTCACATAATATGTCTACAAAAAATTCACAATTTGATTCTTATAAAAAAGTGTACTATATATAATATACTAAACTTCAAATTCTTGAAATAAAAAATCAATTTGTCAAAAACTTCTCTTATGTAAATATTTTTATTTTTTATAATTTTGTTTTTCTCAATTATTTTTACAAGTGCTGAAAAATTCTTCAAAATTCTAAATTTTAACCCTTAAAAAACTATCGTAAATTAGTAAATTAATAACTTATGAAGAACCTCGCATCTAATTTTTAGTCATAATTGCCTAGAAAAGAAATATTATTGGAATTTATAAAAAAAAAATAATAACATTTACATTAACATTACATTTTTAGTGTCTATTAATGGCTCAAAAGAGTCAAAATATTTTGAAAACTATGTGTAGGAAATTTGAACATAAGAATACATGTGAAAATAATAATTTAAATTTAATTATTTAATAGCAACTACGAATGACGACTGAAGATTGAAGAATGACAAATGACAATTGATAATATTCTATAGATCCTAGTTATACTGTTAAACTAACTAGGCTAATTTGTTATTCATGTTATTAAAATGGAATTATCTAATACGATATAAATAACTTTCAATGTCAATAATAATAAATTATAATGATATTATATCGTCACAGAAATAATTCAGTCTTATATTTTGTATATTTTAATGCACCATATAAAATAATACAGCGGCACAAATCTGTGCTCACCAGTGACGTTACGTGTATCGCTATTTGACACAGAAGGAGTGATTAGATAATTTTTTTGAAAAGACGAACAATTTAATTTTCATTTCTAATATTATATAATGTTATAAAAAAAATTATTTTTTTTTGTTTCATGGTCCTTTAAGGGGGAATCGTAAGTTCCTACACGAGAGTAGACAGGTAGACAATTACATACGTTAATTCCTACATATGTAATGTGTAAGTTCCTACACGAAGAAAAAAGGTACATATGTTAGTTCCTACACGGCGGAAGACAGGTACCTATGTTAGTTCCTACACGACGAAAGGCAGGTACTTGTGTAAGTTCCTACACGGTAAAAAAAGGTACACATGTAAATTCATACACTAGGAATATTATAATTTATAAGTTATCAATCTACATCTACAAAATAGGTACTGTCATACATTTTAACCCTTTATTCTATATAATATATCATTTATAAGCTATCTATCTAATTTAATTTAATAATTTTAAAAATAATAATTGTAATATAATAATAATTCATAATAGTAAGAACATAATAGTGTGGAGTAAGTGATGAAATAATGTTATCGCACTTGTTAGGTAAATTATTAAATATTATATAGAATGCATTATTTATATATATATATTTTTTACAATAAATGATGAATTATTATTATATTACTATTTTTAAAATTATTAAATTGATAATATTTATTAAGTAAATTATTAAATATTATAAAGAATTATATATTATATAGAATAAAAGGTTAAAATTTTTGACAGTATTATAATATGATATAACTGATATTAGATTGATAACTTATAAGTTATAATATACGTAGTGTAGGAACTTACACGTTTACCTTTTTTTACCGTGTAGGAACTTACACATGTACCTATTTTTTACTGTGTAGGAACTTACATATGTACCTTATTTTATAGTGTAGGAACTAACATATGTATCTTGTTTACCTGAGAGGTCTCGTGTAGGAACTTACATTCGCCCCCTTTAATAAGTATCTTAGTATCTATGTTTATTCGTTTCTGAGTTAAATACACGGGCTTCACCAGAGTGCGTCTCGTTGATCATAATTATATATCATACCTTTTTAATAGCCCAACTGCGTCCGTGATAATATCGCTAACTATATTTATCTTTATGAATAAATGAATTGATAACTAATAATATTACCTACACTGTGTTAGTTTGCATTTCCATTATAATCCATAAACAGAAACATATAAATAAATGTAAATAACTAATAAGTTCTACTGAGGATTTTATGTCTATTAAGCCTGATGATGAAAAACTAAATCAGTTTATAGATTATCATGTAGAAAACTATATTGATCCACAGTCAGACTTCCCTCCTCACACATTGGCAGAAATGAGCAGTAGCAGTAACGAACAACAAATGCGTGCGAAAGCTTCCATTCCAAGTTTAATTTATGTTTTTACACACCCCATCCGGACATAATATTATATTCCTTCTTCAGTAGTGTATTTGGGGGGATTTAGGGGTTCAAACCCCTCCCGAAATGTATGGTTGGTACGGGCATTGATTTTTATTGTATAATTAATTAAAATTTAAGAATAGACATTTTTCTTAAGGGCATTCGATACCGTGATGTTCTATTTTTGTCTAACGCACACGTGTCATAGGATTTTAGACGGATCTTTTGCCAATCATACCAATTGATCCAATGAAGCGATAAGAATTCTAAAAACAGATTTGAATTTATCATTGAGTCTACTTGAAATTGACTCCCAGAACACCCTGGGTTACTCTAAATGAACTGGGACACATTGGGCTACGTCAAAGAAGCATGGCCGTTTTCGACCGATTCACTTTTCGACCAAAAACGTACCTTTCCCTTTTCGGCCGATTCACTTTTCGACCAAATTTAAAATAGAACGATTCCCCTTTCGGCCAAAACAAAAATTATAAACAAAATAATATTTATATATAATTTTTGTAAAATTATAGCAATTATATAATTATATAATTTTGAAAATGATTAAAAATATAAGTTGCCAAAAATTATTTAAAATATAAGCATATCTATACATTGACATTATTTTTATGTTAATATGTTATAATATGTAGATATCTATACATTGACATTATTTTTATGTTAATATGTTATAATATGTAGAATATTATATAAAACCATAAAATAATAATATACAATTTTTGTCAATAATAATTAAGTAATTACAATAGTAATATAAAATAGGTAATTTTTGAAAATTACACGATACAAAAAGTTTAATGTATTACGTTTTATGTTATACATATCGAAAATGATTAAAATCAAAATATGTAATATTTGTCATTAATTATTTGAAAAAAGTTTAATAGGTGTACAATTACTATAAAATAATGGCATTATTATTTTATGTTTTTATATAATATTATACATATTGTAACATATTAACATAAAAATAATGTCAATATATAGATATAGTTATATTTTAAATAATTTTAGGCAACTTATAATCATTTTCAAAATTATATAATTGCTATAATTTTACAAAAATTATATATAAGTAATATTATGTTTATAATTTTTGTTTTGACCGTAAGGGGAATCGGTCTATTTTAAATTTGGTCGAAAAGTGAATCGGCCGAAAAGGGAAGGGTACGTTTTTGGTCAAAAACGGTCTCAAAGTAGTAACCTTTTTCTCTTAAGACGAATTTAGGCGAGACCTTATTCCGGACACATTCGGAACATTAAGTAAGGGACATTTTGGGACGCACTCGGGAGTTGTTCAAATACACACACAAAACAAACGATTTTGCATAAAATTCCCGTTTTTTTTTTAATTCTTTGTTTGTGTTTTTTCCAATTATTTTAAAAATACTATATGAATTTTTTATTTTTAACGCAATATAGTCGTAACATCTATGATCAATTATCTATCTGAAACAACCTTCTAAGTTAAAAATCGAAGATTTTTTTTTATGACTATACATATAATGTGTATGTAATTACTATGTATACACACACACACAAACCAAACACAAAATATATTATTGTAAAATTAATATATTCATTGCTCAGCTCAGAATTTAAAAATACTAAAATCAACAATTAAACATTGGTAGTAAAATAATCTTGTCAACCTTTTAGTGAAAATAAATAAACTGCACTGTCATAATATATTATATGACTCAACTATTACCATCTGAATTATATTTTTGGAAGTCACGATAATCTTCAAGTTCAAATTTACCCACTTCCTACGGATTTCAATTAATGCTCGATATTCATACTTCAAAGTTCTTAGAAAAGTATTCAGCTCCAAAATAATATGAAATTAATATTGATTGCCGTTTAAAAAAAAAAAAAACCATATAAATTCATAACGAAGAAAATTAATGTTGCAGATATCCATTAAATGTATCACTCAGCACTCTATGTAATATTATATTTCGATAGTTCACCCCCAGTTATATTTCCTTTGTTGTAGCACCGATTTCATCGGTTATAATATGGCAGAAAAAAATTTTATTTTTAGCTTTATAAACGCACAATGTATATAGTTTATTATAATATATTGTTTTCAGAATTTCCGAATCATACTTTAATTTCATTTTAAAGAATAGTTGAATAAAGGTAAGATTTAAATATTTATTTAAAAATTATATTTTTATTTAAAAACATTGTGTATATTGTATATTATAATACTATTGTTATAATTTATATTAATGTATAATGTATAATGTATAATATATACATAGGCGCCCGAAAGGGGGGGCAAGATGGGGCATTTGCCCCCCTGGCTTTTCAAAAATATGTTTTAAATTGAATGTTTTAAGATAAATTACTATTTATTATATAACAAATCCTAACATTGCCCCCTCCTAGAAAAATTTTTGCGGGCGCCTATGAATATATAATATATTGTATATTATTATACAATTAATGGGCTTTATGAACGATCAACCCATTCAAAGGTACCAAAATTAGAAAAACGAATTTATTGGATGATTAAAAGTGACTTTTCACTCAATTAATAACCTGTGTATACTTAATAGTTAATTTTATTAATGTTATTATTTGTCAATAAAATGTATAAATATGTATTAAATGTATAATATGTAAAATAGTTATATTTGATCTCTAATAATATTATTCAAGTCATTATTGAACTTTTAAAAAGTGATAAGGGGATACTCAAAATAAGCCTATGTATAAGGTAGAACAGTCAACTCCTCCCCTAACAGTTTAGGTTTTGTTAATATTATGAAATAAATCACACTTACGACTTTAGACTTTAAAATCTCAAGCTATTATAATACTATTACTATAATTTTTAAATTAATATTAATTGTATATGAAATAATTTATAGGATATAAAATAACACTGTGAACATTTGAAGTTTGATGTGCCCGTATTCTATGCACAAATTGTATGATTTAAAATAAACTATCAAATATCAATTACGTATAAAGACTCCAACATTTTATTTTTCATAACTACCTACAATAATATTCATAGCAAAGTTACAAAAACAGAATGAAATTTAAAATTATTCAATTAAAATATAATTTATATAAATTATAAATAAACATATACCTACGGTAGATTAACATTTATGACCCAAGTATTAATATAATATTATGTACCTATAAGTACATATTTAATGGATAAGTACGTTTATTGTGTATATAAATATGAATTGAAAATTAATTAACGTATATTATTTTATATGAATAATTACATAGTTGCCAGCTTGTTGATTGGGGTGCATTCCATTTCTAAATCAGTGATTTTAATTATAAATATATTTATTGCATAATTATTATGAAATATTATTATAATGATCGCAATTTACAATAAATCGAATTCAAGTAAAATAGTTGGTCTATAATCTATATTAATTATAAAACACAAAATACGCTCTATTGATACTAGAACATTAATTAAAAATTAAACCTTTAATGTTAAAAATGTAATGGCCTCATTTATTAGTTTATTATTTAATTTATTTTAAAGAAGAACTTTGAAATTTAAAACTACTTAAAATAAACAATTATGAAAAAACTAATTTCATAATATTTGGTGATTTATAATATTATATTTATAATCTGTGTTAATATATGATACAATGAATAAAAAGGCTGAAATATACGTGTTTGAATGGGTTGTCCAAACTGATATACTTATACTTCAAGGATATTTCTGTCAAATAACCAGCATTCGTTTTTTTTATTTTAAAGTTTTTTTTTCAATATGTTTCACTTTATATTTCATATATCTTTCCCAATAAGTACTCAAATGAAAACTAAATCAGCTTCCACCTTATAAAATTAACCCGTGTTTCTAATACTGTAGAGTATAGCGATGAGTGTATTAGTTTTACAATGATTTGTGTGTGTTTTTGTTTATATACTTACCTATCATCGTCTTTTAGAGTGACAAAATTATTTCAATAATCAAATTTGATGACTTATGGTAGAAAATTGAATCAAATCGGTTGCAATTTAAATAAAGTATTTATTTTTCAGATAACAATAAGGTATAATTATTTTTTAATATTTATTTTATTATATGAGTTATTGTTGACAAAAAAGTTCAACATTCCCATATTAATTCATAGTAATTACACACTATTCTAATAGAAATATTAATTAATTATATAATAGTATATATGAATTAAAATGCATAGTCAGAAATAGAGGTTGACACATCTCTTCACCTAGAATCGTTTTCCGAATTTAATGATCTATCATTGCATTTAAACTTAACAGTTGGCACATCCATTACAGTGGCCTACTCAATGACAAGATAGGTACCTACCTCGTAACATATTATGTCTATATAGTATACACTATATTATAATAGAAAGACTTTTCATATTTAATTAAAATTGTTGAATATTTTATTAAAATAAAAAATGATTAAATTGTTACAGATAATGGTGGATAAGAGGTTTATTATATTATTATTTTGACTTATGTTCGTGCTTGATGTGAACATAAATTGTAAAGATCTTAGTCGTTTTAGTCGTTATAGTTATCCCATATCATTATATTACTACGGATTTAATAAATATTTTATTTAAGTAGACTTAATTACATGTATTTCCATTTGGAATTTACCCATTATAATAATAATTTATAATATTATATAGAACACGTTCTACGTCATAAACGTTGTAAACGTATTGTATATTGTAACATTTCAATGAGAACATTAAGATCATACTCTATGTTATATATATAGCCAGATAGGTATAATAATAATATATTGTGTATCAGTAGGTATATCACATAATACACTATGTATATGAACTATAATATCATATATCATTTATGCAACCATGCAGGTGCCTATTGTGCTTCCGAAAATATAACATTCACCTAAGAGAAAATAACTAATACAGATTACATATATAGTATGAAGTTCTTTACTTCTAAAGTTATTATTTTGTTCTGGTATAATTACCATAATAATTATAATAGTTTTCGTTTAGTACCAAATACTGGTGTTATTTTATTTATTATTTATTTTGTTACAACTTACAATACTGGTCATAACCCTATCACAGAGATATAATGTTATATAATATAGTCTGTATATGTTTTAATATTTTATGTACATAAATCTTATAATATATTAATGATATAATGTAATAAAGTATGTGAAAAAAATTGTTGAGAAAAATCTAATTGTTGAATATTAAAAAAGTGTATTGAGGTAATCAATATTTTTGAAATTTTTTAAAATACAATTTAATTAATTTATCATTAGTTTTGATATTGATTAAATGGGAGTTCGTAATTTTCACTAAAATAAAGATTTGTAATTTTAACCACTGCAGGTAGCTGAAAATAGTGTTTGTAATTTGCCCTAAAATGAATATCTATTAGTAATGGATATTATCGACTATTTCACACTATCGAATAGTAATTTAACTTGATAGACCCGTCATGAAAATTCACAATGAGAAAAAACGTATACATTTATAAATTTAACTAATTATGTAAAATAAAAACCTAAGGAACACCATATGAAAAACCAGCCACATATAAGGTATGCAATACATGGCTTAACAGTTGTCAGTTTCTAATGTTTGCACCACCACAGACATTTATGATATAACATATAATATAGTAAGATAAGTAATATTGCCAAAATATCCTGCATCACTGAATGAAGTTCATACATTGCAGCTGTCTATAAATATTAAAACACATAAAGTTTAATAATTTATTTTATAAAATAATTCTGATAATTTAATTTTTTACTCATTTTTTTAAATTATATTTTTATACATAATAATTTAAATTTATTTAATACCTAAGTAATGCGTTTTTTTATATTTTTGGAATATTATTTTAGGGGTTTTTAGGTCATAAATGCATTTTTCAGTATTTTTAGGGCAATTATATTCAAGCCTTAGTTATAATATTATTTGATGCACGTGTACTATATACATATAGTATAACATATTAACATAATATAGTATCTATCTATATTCTGTAAAGTGTAAAGACATATAGATGATCGATTTTTCTATGCACTGTACAACGATATTTTAAATTTCTAAACTAATTTTAATAGTTTGTTAAATGTTTGTTTAAAAAATTATCAAAATTGACAAATAGTAGGTAGTTAAAATTGATTTAATTTACTAACCATAGTTGTAAATTTGTAAGAAAAAAAATATTTGATTTTTTACAACATGTCTGTATTGCCTGTTATCTAATTCCTAGGCATTTACGTTATTAATTAAATTACATCATTGACGGTAACACACACACACACACACATTCATACACACACATATTATATATACTACTTATAGTTATATGTTATATCATAACTACTGTGTTATAATTATTAATTTACCAGAACTTTAGTAAAGAATGGGGAAGTGAGGTTACATACAGAAAACACAAAGATAAAACATTAAATAAATGTAAAATTTATTTTATATTGTATACTTTAACTTTGACAGGTGACTACATAATTATTTTTAAAATCGAAATGAAACTTTTAGCTTAGGCTATATTGACACATAATATTATAAGCGTATGATTTTATAAAAACACAAAAACATTAAAAACGTAATTTATATTTCAATTACACTGTGCATAATCTGAAAACAGTTTTTTTGTAATCAATCATTCACACTAATAATATTTTTATTTTTAAAACAATGACAAGCATTATTATTAAAAAATCAACCAACAGTATTCCAATATTGGTTCAAAGATTTAAAATTACGACTTTTATATATTATTATTTTTTTTAAATAGTATTTTAAAATATTACTTTCATATTTTGGAAATGGAATTATAAAGTTCAATACTGTTACCAATATAAAATAATTATATACTTTGCAATAATATGTATATAAAACTATGTCTTACAGTTTGAAATAATATAATGAATATAATATTTATTATTTGACAACATTTTAAATACTTTTTATATTAATATTATTCAATGTTAAAAAAAATGTAAAATAAAAATGACGAGGTATAAATATAAAGTTGTCGGTAAAAATGGTCGATGAACTAAATAAAAACAATTAATAATCAATTAAAAGTAACTGCCTATTATATTTTTCTAATTTCTACAGACACGCCACGTGCGGTATAGTAGGCCAAATAACATGTGTTTTTATCTACATGACATTCTGACCATGTTTAACTAAAACAACGCAGTGGTTCCAAAATAAGTATTAAAGTTCAGCGGAATATTTATTTCAATATTATAAGTCAAAGTGTCAAAGTGTCAAACTATAAATATAAGATTTTTACTTACCGTCATTATTCCAAATGATATCATGTTTTATTATTTTGTTAATAACACTACACCACATTCGTAAATCTTGAACAAAGTAATTATTTTTTTTTGTTTTCAATTTTTTTCTGAACAATTTGATTTTCCGTGTTTGTTTAGCTGTCGGATATGTAGGAATATTGCAGTATTATGATTGCCATTGCGTACAATTGGGTTTATGGAACGGGAAATTATTATAATATATCCCATGTATATTATATTACACCTGTGTATTTTGTGTTTATTCTTTTGAATAGTCTGCACTATCTTCAAATTTTAACGTGTTTACGTTATGTGTGCCTACAAAGTAAATAGTTAATAAACTTTTTACATTTAAAATGTATTCAAAATTATATCGTCGTCGTCGTAGCATAATTATTAAAAAATTATAAAGTTTAAAAACATATTTGAATGCATTAATAACATTGTTTTTGAATTTATTATTCAATTAAATTAAAAAACATTACCTATAATATTTTATTATGAATTAACTATTATACGTGCATGTGTACCGACGAATCAGTTACAGTTAACTAACACGTTTTTTTTATGATAACAATTTAATTAAAAATTAACGAAGAAATATTTTTTAAATATATGGTCTTACTAATTACCTAATAAATACCTGTAAAGTTATTTTATTGTTTTTCAACGAGTTCATTTTTTCAAAACTTATTATTGTACCTACGTTGATGCATTAATTGTTCATAAAAATACACGCATATTGTCATATTGAAATATAATACGTTGTTGGTCTTATACTCTAATGTGAGTATAACGATTAACAACATTATTAAGTAAAATTATTTTTTTTATGTATTACATATGACTATAATTCAAATATTTAGTATGCTGGTTTAAGTTATAGGAATATTATAGAACTAAATGAATCTAATTTCTAATTATTAAAATATATTATCAAACATTATTGAATAAAATTCAAATAGGTAAAGCCATATAAAAGAGCCATCCTACGAATAAAGGTCGTAGAACAGTTATAATTTGTAGTTAACTACATCAAACCCTCATCAGTTACACCAATGGCTTCTAAATAGTTTTTAGCCACTAACCCGTTCGGTTTGGCTAGAAGTGATTTGTTATTATATAGAAAAGATGTGACCAAGTAATTAGTTATATGTAATATTATTAAGCACTTTTAGTTATTTGATTACTTGGACGATTCTGTAAGATTAATCCGGATTTAAAAGGCTAATGGATTACGCCCATTGTTTGGTCTACCACAGACTTGAACACTACTAAGGAACCAACATCGCTTTTGGGTTCTTCTTTAGGCATTAATTGCATTTAAATAATACTGCTAGGTTTACTCAAGTAACGTACACAGTAGTGAATTAAATGCCAGCAACAGTCTATCGTCTGCCCACCGATGTATACTGTAACTCTATGTTCGTATACTTAAAAAAATAAGTGGGTGTTGATTGTTAAAAGTATAATAGAACATATATTATTAGACCAAGTGCCGTATTTCAGATTTGTTTTCAACTATAATTACGATAACATGTTGTTTTGGACAACGAACTTATCGATCATAGAAATTGAAATTAATACTTAAAAAATATCATATTTAGCCAAATTATTTTACATGCGTTCAATTATAAAAAAATTGTCTATCATTTATGCATTTTAACCTAACTTTTGAGGATAAATAAATCATTAAGTTACACAATATAGTTATTATAATAATTTATTTATAAATTTATATTTATAATAATTTTATAAATTTGTCTTCTACAATTGTAGTTTAAAAAGGTTTATTTTGTCGTGGTATGTCCAAACCACGGTAGATTATAATCTACCGTGATCCAAACTATGATATAATTTTAATAATAACGAAACGTTTTTATATTGATCGAAATTATAAATTATTGTTGTTTTTAGATATTAAATAAGTTGCATAATTGAACTTAATTAACACATTTAGCGTTTATAAAAATCAATCTAAACGGTTTTTAAGACTTACGGTATGGTAAATAATATATTTTTATTTAGTAAAAATAATAAAAATATATATTATATACCTACCTATATGGATATTATATCTAGGTATTAAATACTTAACTATACACTTGTATACAATTTTTAATACTATAAATTATACGAACCGACATTATTTTATTTAAAAGTGGATATATAATCAATAGTCATTAATTTTAAGAAATATTTAAAATTATAAAATTAAGTTCACAACATGAAAATTAAAAATAAAAACGTTATAATTTCTAAAGAACATTTATAAAAATAACCTCATAGGAATTAAAAATGTCATAACTATAATTGAAAAATAAGAATGTTTAAAACTAATTGCAATATTTATGAATTCAATTTCAATTAAACATTGTCTCTAGGGTGAGTCAACGACATTACAATTTATATTGAAATATACAATATGACTACAGATTAGAGCTACAACAATAAACTATTTTTATATTTACCCGTAAGTCACAAATATTTATTGTTTCCTATTTTTAGTCAATATAATTAGTTGAAAGCAAAAACTGTTTTTTAGTTAAAAATATTTTTTTTCTGTTTATATGTATTTCAGTATGATTGTTCTCAAGTATCAATTATTAAAGCATTTTGGTTGTAATTAATTTGTATAACATAATATTAATGAATCTATGATACGTATTTCAATTTACGGTTTACAAAATAAAATAATGTAATTGGGATTATAAAACTCTTTTAAAGATAAAAGTTTAATTTGAGACATATTTAAGACACAATTTAATCATAATATCCAGTATTATTATTGCAGCTATTAATGATTTTGAAACTTATCGCCTTTAGCAGTTTATACTTATCATATTATAACGTGTTACATATATCACATTTAATAATGAATTGTATTTAGTGAATTGTTAAGATGATTTATCTGTTGTGAGATGAAGGGAGATAGCTGACTACATAATAATAATTGGAGCACCAGTATATTAATGATATATCCAAGAGATAGTTACCTAAATTAATTTTTTTAATTTAAAAAAATTAAATATTCTGCATTGAGGATAAAAATTAATTATTATTAAAAAGTTACAACGAGACACTAGCATTGTCTTATATATATTAATTTATATTTGTTCAGAATATTACCACCGATAGTATTTATAGTTTTATATTATGCATATTGTTATGATTAAAGATGTTTGCTGTATTGAAAAATTCTTTTTGACAGTAAAAAAACCTTATATAATATCTAATATAGTACATTTAAAACATTATATTAAACTTTATAAAATTCTTATTTTTAAATGCACTTAAGGACCAATATTTTCTAATACTTAGATTGTTTTATATAATTTAAGGAATATTTTGTATTGTTACTAACTTCGTATTTCCAAATGAAAACAATCTTTTTTTTAGTATAATATATTATCCAACAAGTGATTTTTTTTTTTGTTAATGTATATCAATGAATACTTGAACTAGGAGTTGATTCTGTTAAAAATTATATATGTAGGTACTATAGATAATAATCCTTAAAAATGATTTTACCAGAAAACAAAACATTTATAGTATTTAATTTAAATATTTAGTACTGTGGTACTTATTACTATATAATTTATAGGTACTCAAATTTTTATAAATCATAATATTTTAATATATTTATAATTTCTTTATTTTGGACATATCTAGAAAGATATATTTTAGAAGAATTAAACGTTACAAAACAGTACTGAACTCAAGATTATGTCCATGAAATCAGTAAGCATAAAAATACGCAATTATTTGAAAATTATTAAACTGGAATTGAATAGATATCTGAAAAAAATAGGCAAAGTAGGATGTATCGTGTATGATGCTTAAGTTAATTATACTAATACTTCTTTTTATCAAAGATTTGTGAATTATCTTAGTCTAAAATTTTACATCAGTATAAATCTAAATTAAAAAAAGCGGGTAAGTGAGTATCGCTCTGCTGTACATTAGGGGGTGGGGTGGACCTCGGACTAGGGTAGGTTAAATTTGAATGCAATGATAGGTATCATTGTATTCGAAAAACGATTCTGAACGAAGATGATTTGTCAGTCTAGGATATATTATATTTAAATATCGTCATATATTCTATTTTGAAACAAATAGTATAGTTACTATATTATGTTACTATAGTTACTTTATAATATCTGTTTATTAATAAAAAAATTATTTGGCAACATACGCATAATGAGAGTATGAAATTTAATTTAAATTTTGACATATTTCGTATAAATTTGAACTTTAAGCCCTTATAAAAAAAAATTGTGACTAACGATTTCGGATTTTTTTTTATCACTATAAGAAAAACCTATAAGAAACCTTGTATTAAATTTTCAA
The DNA here is from genome assembly GCA_020882235.1 of Schizaphis graminum. Classification (NCBI taxonomy): domain Eukaryota; kingdom Metazoa; phylum Arthropoda; class Insecta; order Hemiptera; family Aphididae; genus Schizaphis; species Schizaphis graminum. The sequence continues at coordinate 57,597,045 of CM037032.1, forward strand.
GATTTTCTGGCCACCCAAAAATTTTTATCGGCATTTGAAGAAAAAAAACTTAGAAAAGTCGAAAATTTCAATTGTCTATTAGTAGCTTAAAAATGGTCAAAATATTTTGAAAATTTAACTGTAAAGAGATAACCATAATATAAATATTTGGTGAAAATCTCAAATATTTAAAATGATTCGTTTTTGAGTTACAGCAAAATCAAAAAATCGATTTTGTCGAAAAGTGGTTTTTCGTAAAATTGTCGTTTTTCTGTCACTTTTTTTTTGTTTTTCACGATTTTTTTGAAAACTATTTGAAAATTTTACTTTTGACCCCCCCCCCCCCCAAAGTACCAACTAGATGAATTTTCCTATTCAAAGAGGGGCTGAAGTCAAAAATCGGAGCATTATTACTGCTCCAGATGTTGTCGTCAGACACAAAAAAAAAAAACACACATCATTGTAAAAGCAATACATTCATCACTCCGTTCAGAATCTAAAAAATAATAATAATTTAAATTGTAGTTACTAATATTAAATGCCTACCTTCGATACAAGCAATACCCTGAAAGGAGGTAGGTAAATTTAAAAATAAATATTGTATTCATTAGTGACGTGTTAAAATTTATCATAGATTTAAGAATAATCGAATAAACGAAGTATGATGTATCTTCCAACCTCCTTATTACCATGAACCTAATATATCTAGTACTTAAAAATAAACGATTCAAAAACTACGTGTTTTAATTTCAATGTAGATACGTCAACATTCCCAAAATAGTTAATAGTTTAAACGAATTCGTTGTTAAAGAAAAAATGAGGATGAGCATGTTTGGTGTATATATAATAATATATACCATTATTATAGGTGTATATACTATATAATAATAATACTTTTATTTATAGATTCGGTAGTAACTGTGTGTTTTACGGGTGCCAATAATCCGATAATCTCCGTCGACACGATTACAACATTTTTTTTGTCGGGACTCGAGTCAAGTCATTCAATGGCCGTCTGTGGGTAGCAAGGAGGGAGGGAAGTAAACGGAGTGATCTCTCTCGACCTACAATGTCTAACCATTGCGACGGTCGGTTATATATAATAATTTATATTAACATTTATCTCGACGGTGCGACGACGTCATTATTGATGGCCACAAAACGTGATTTCATTGTAACGTGCGGTGCGCCAATGCAAACATAACAAACAGTGCCGCAAGTATAAACTGCTGCAGGTCGTATACACACTACATAAGTAGACGTGTGTGTATATATATATATGCGTGTGTGTGTGTGTGTGTATATGTATAATAACACTAAACACTCGACCAAGACGAAGAGACGGCTTTAATATTGTCCGTAAAAAACGAGTATCGACGAACGCAGTTATAGGCGCGTGCCGGTCACATATATAGTGCATAATATATACCCACAGTATACGTGCTGCACCTATACCATATATACGCTTACATACAGGGTCGTAGCCGTGTAGGGACGCGACGAAAGTTGATTGGGATCGGCCGAGGTAACTGTAATGCGTCTCGTCCGCTTGTGTAAGATAAACGTTTGAAATACCCTGTGCGTTTATAATATTATATAGACGTCGTCAACGTCGCGCAGTTTCCTGCCGGCATGTGCCGCTCGTCGTCGGTGGCCGCCTGTCGCACACGTAAATAATGCGTCGTTTTCCTCGGCGAAAACCCCGCAAAACGACTGACATTTCCTGACCCGGCAAGAGTCGTCGCTGGTTTTTTTTCCGCTTTCATCACCCGTCCAGCCGCCCGAAAAATGAACAACGTCTCTTTTTCCCGTCGTTTTTTTTCCGCCACCCGAACTTTTCGACATACCTCGCACACAAACCCACACACATATACTCGAGTGTTATATAAATTGTGCAAGACGAGTGTAAACACGGCCTACGGTTTGCAGTCGTGTCTCGAATAGTTGTTCAACGATTGAGCTCTGCACAGACTGAGATAATAGGATGACGTATAGGTTTTTTTTATATATATATCAGATGCGATTTATATCTGACAGAATCTCATTTGTGTACCGCGACAAGACGTAGTCTTATAATACCTATACATTTAAACATATAAAGTGTTGTTATCGTAACACACTATATAGCATATTATAATGTTCACTATAAAGTATAAGTTATAACGCTACGAGACTTGACTATATCTTAATCTGAAGAAAAATCATACGAAAAATCTACCCGGGCGCATAGGCGCACATAGGGTGTGGATTTAGGGGGTGCTGGAATAATTTATGGTACACAGACCCGTGGGGGGCTTCGCCCCCCACACCCCCTCCCCAATACTATAATAACTGCATTGCGATAATTATAAATTTTTATCAAAAATAAACTAATATTTAAAAGTAATTCATATTATATATGTTAATATGTTATAATAATATGTAATCATTAATTATTAATGTTAAACAAGATTTTATTTTCTGTTTGATATTGCACATTTTTGCAATATAATTTCCCCCTCTATTTTATTGGTAAGATCTCTCTCAATGCTAAGCGTAGATAGCTAAGTAAATCTTTCTTGGTCCCCCAGTTTTTCAATTTACACATAACTGAGAAGGAGCGTTCACACGTCGAAAAAGAAATTGAAATTGTCATTCCCACTTGAACTAGTTATAAATTGAAAATAATTTATTAGCCACGATTGTTTAACTAACCGTGAACAGTAGATAAGAAAATAAAGTAAGATTAGGTAAATGATAATATGATTTCCTATAATAGGTATTATGATTGCTGTTTATTGTTCAATGTTCAATGTTTAGACGAAAACTTAAACAGGGAAACGTGCAATCATACAATACTGTGAATTCGTGAACTATAATATTGTCTATTTAAAATGAAAAAAGAATATGTCCTACTCAATAAACCATAACAATTTACAAATTATTGGTGAAATACTGAAATAAATTTTACAGGAAACTGGGGGTGCTAAGCACCCCCAAGCACCCCCCTATGTGCGCCTATGCCCGGGCGTTTAACGAATAATTTTGATAGAATTTTAAACAAACCAATAACATTTATGGGGAGGTACATTAATGTAAATCATATTCATTTTACGGTACCAATATAATAACCTAAAAATGCATCATGCATTTATAACTTTAGAAGTATGTGCATTAGAACTACATACTTTCTTTAAATTTAGTATACAGGCTCTTTTGAACTGCAGCACCTTCCATTATTTGTACATATCTACTGTACATTATTTACAATATAATATAATTGAAATATTGTACAGGTAAATATTATATTTAAATTGTTTATTTTAAACGTAATAAGTGTTAATTTTAATGGTACTGCAAATTTAAAATGATTAACGAAAATAAAAATACATAATATTTAAACAGAAAGAAATAAACATTAGTAAATCATGTAAAAACTGTGTAAGTTGATAAAAAAGAATATAAAATAATGTTTAACATGACAAAACTGTTTTATAGATGTATACATAAAATTGTATAAAGTAAGTTCATACAACTATTACCATATAACTTTAGTATTTTTTTCATCTAATAAGACTTTAAAATAACGAATAACGTGAAACTTAAAAGCAAAAATAGCTATTATACTTGCATGAGTAGACAAATTTTTTTAACACCTATCTATATGCTTTTTAAACTATATACGTGTCAAATAAACCCTATAATGTAATCGTGATGAAAAAAATGTATGTGTGTTCCAATAGAATAGAAGATTAAAAATAAATTACAGAACAAGTTTTATCCATTTCTAAAAAATCGTTAACTAGAAAACATTTATAAAATTCATCAACTTCTTTCTGTTTATTTAAATTATTTTATGCTTGCTATAAAATTATGTTCAATTAAAATTTTCATAGAATATCTATAGTATTTTATTTTTCACTTGTTTTTAAATTAAAACATAAATAACGTAATATAGTTACATACATACAATTTTTTACAAATTGGATTAATATTACTATTCAAGATTATTAATAACTTGTAATAGCATGTTATGCTATATGTTGACACCTTATTTTATAATAAATAAGCAGTAAAATTATGATTATAATTATTATTTAATACAATTCTTAGAAGAGCGAAATGCGTATTGAATAATAAATAATACATTTTTAAATTGGACCAAAAAACAGTAATACAATTATCAAACAAAATTATTCAGATTAGAATATTTAATTATGTTTACATTATACATGATTCACCAAGCATTGAAGCATGTCCACTCCTTATTTTTTCTTCAATAATGTAATTATTCAAAAAAAGAATTTTAATTTAAATATAGATAAACATTGTATATTTTAAAATTATTGAGATTTTATGTAAGTTCTACCTACTTAAGCCTTTACGAGTGTCCTGTGGAGATAGAAGCTTCTATTTTTAGAACGACAATGCCTTCTTTTCTACTGAAAATTATTTAACGGATAATTTTTCAGAAAATATTAACATTTCAATCGAAATACAAACAACTAGTTTTGAGTTACTTAACTTTTTGCATAAAGGATTTATGATCCATGATTTTAGGTCATGACAAATGTATTATGCCAATAATATTTATGTAAAATTTTGAATATTTTGAATAGAATAAATAAAAGTCTATAGTGTATTGTAATATTTATAAATAAAAGTAAGACTTTCAATAATTTTATGTACGTAATGTGTATTTATTAGTTAATAAATCAAACAGAAAAAAAATCTATAAATCACTACCTATATATTATGCTCATTGACTTTAACATGATAACCGGATAATTTCAACAGAACCTTCAATCAAAAATAAATGTTATTAATACTTCCTCGAGGAAGCTAAATTGTACAACTAATTTTAAGGTAACGTGTATTGTAAATATAATTTAAACTAATGGCTTTAGATACAAATGTTACTTTATTCGATAAAAAAAATATGATTATGTACTAAATGAGCCGTTGAAAAATTTTAAAAAATCAAGTTAGAACTCAAGATTTAAAGTTTTGTATAATTAAGTTATACAATTATATATTTTTTCTTATTGAAAAAAAGTATAGAATTAACCTACAATTTTCCATTTCAGTGATTAAATATATTGAGCGATATTACTTTGAAAGTCTGTATTTAACTAATATGTTTTGAATGTTATATTATACGAATAGTAAATATATTTATAATATTATTTTTCTCTGCTAGAGAAAAATTATATTAAAAATATTTTAAAATAATATATCAAATTGTCGTTACCTTTTTTCCTACGTATTTCCGTGTGTTAAAAGCTTGATGTATAATATCGTTGCATTTTCGTTATAACCAACATTTACAGTTAATGTAAGTTTGTTTTCATAAATAACTCGAAACAACAATTCACCAGATACGTGACTGTATTCTTTATTAAAACAGATTTTATAAGTTACTTTTAAATATTTGAATCTTTATGGTGTTTAAGTTTTTCATTTCAACAATTCAGCTGAAAAATGATTAATGGACGTTGTTTTTTTTCTCCTTAATCTATCAACGTTCATTTCAATAATAATTGTACATTATAAATTTGGTCATGAATACACGAATCATTTTATATTGTTAATATTTCTCTCACCCACAATGATTATGTATTCAAGAAACAATTAATAAATATATATATATAAATTATAGGATTACTCCATATAATATATTAATATACATATAGGTACTGTGGTAAGCATATATTTTTTTTTTAGATAAATACTATTGAAATATTAAAATACAAATTAAGTTACGTACCTATCGTATGTAATAAACACTTATCATAACATACAATATGTACATACTACCTACCGTTATCATTTAGAATTAAAATATAATATACTTAGTAAATTTTCATAAATTTACTATAGGAATATTTGTAATAAAATTAATAATTGTATTAGTTATGGATTATGATGTTTAAAGATTTATTTAATAATATAAATTAAATTACTTTTAACTCTCTTCCTTCTAATCTAACTAATTATTTCATTTACCTATATCAAACTTTTAATTTTATATACATAATACATTTTTTTTTTTTAATGATCTTTATACAGTTGAAAACTATATAACATAAATTGAACTGTTTTATGGGTACTTTATACACATATCGAACCTATCCAGTAATCTACTTTATTTTTCAACTATTAAACATCTGAAAAATTTTTATTTAATCGATTAAAATTGTAAATAAAATATTTAATAAATTTTCATTACAACTTTTACTAGCGCACTTTCTGGTTTTTCATACTTCAAAAGAACATAGGAATGTATAAAAACAGTAGTTCCAGAATACATGTATATTTATATTTTAGCATTTTTTTAAGCATAAACAATATTTTAACAGCCATCACATATTTCATGTATATATCCCGTTTTTCATCTTGAGTATCAATTTTAATTTTCGAAAAAGTCAATGTTTTATAGGTACTACTACATAAAATGGTGGTTGATTATTATTACAATCATAAAACTAAAGTACCTACGTAAATTTCCACTTAAATGAAACAAATTCGCTACAATGACAATTACATTAATATATAAATATTTTTTAATTTTGAAGACATTTACAATCAAATTATTTGTAAGTGAAACTGACTTTAATAATATATATAATTTATATTTATTTATAACTTTTTATTATGATTCACCATCAATTGACTGCAGCAATTCTTCTCTAGAAATATAACCATCGTGGTTGACATCGATTAGCATTTCGATAAAATTGTTGTATTTGTTCTTCAATATTTTGTCCAAAGAAACATCCAACGGTATACTGTGGACAAGTGATTTTATATTATATTATTTTTATTTACATTTTTGTAGTTTTACTATATAAAATAATAAATGTATTATCATAGTCTATTATATTATTTACTAATAAAATATATAAAATTGGTATTTGAAAGATAATAATTATGATTTAATTCAATGTAACTGCGATGTAAAATAATATATTTATATCCTCTCTAGATAACACACTATATTATACAATTTTGAAATCCATAAAGACTTTTTTCAACAAAAAATAAATAAATTGAAACTATATTTAGACTAGGTATATATTATCACTGCCTATAAAGTACACACATTTCATAATTAGATTATATTTTTCAATATCTGAATTAAAATTTTATTTTTTACTTATTAAATATAATCATCATTTTTATATATTATACATTATAATTATTGTTTATATCCACCTTGTGTTGCATACATTGTTTATTTTTTGTTTATAAATTTATGAAATTGAAAAAAATGTTTGTCGTAAACAATAAACCCGAAGTACCTTTATCGTACTATTGTTTTTAATATAATATAAAAAAGGTATTTTAAAATAATTGATTTTGTACACAAATAGTGTTACATAATGTTATAGTATCTATTTCATGAAGTATTTTTCCAAACGAAATATCAACTCAGTTTTATTGGAAAAGCCTAAGAAACGGACAGATATAATATATTCTACCACCGCAGGCGTGTTAAGATAATCGAGAAATTTTATGCACGGAATGACAGAATGATTCATTTTAATTCGAAGCAAAAATTGTGCGGATATACATATATATCTGTGTAAATAAAATTTAAAAAAACACTATGCGAAGATAAAATGCGTTCCATGCAGCAGTTATAGTTCAGTGCGTGGGTCTATAGTCTACATTATTATAGATTGTACCAAACAGTCCATTATTCTGAACCAATAGATACACTGTTACAGTGGGTTACGCTGTTTTTTTCTTCCTTTTATATTAAATAATATTTCAGACCGGGCATATCAGGAATACTACATTCTGTATATATTCACTTCGCACTTCTATTTTTCTCGGCAAACTTTCATTTAAACCTTTACAAACAGCCCGAGATTTGATAGCCACACTGACCAAAAAATAAATACACCCGTAGAAAATGTTATTTTTTATTTTCCATTTGTTAAAATATGGACACGTGACAGTGGGATTTTCTAGTTCTTTATTTGAATTATGAAAAAATAATGGCATATATTGGAATGTATATATTCCGAAGGTGTTTTCTAGGCATAAATTCACAATATATTATAATAGTTAACAAGTCTGGGTAAAAAAATAACACGACAACTATATAGTTTTAATTGTTAACACTATATTTAGGGTCATTTAATAAGACTTATTTTTGTGTAAACTGATTATATTAACAATTTTCATTTCGTACATAACTTCTATATTAACTACAACCTTTATATTATTTATACATTGCTACACATTGTTTCCATAAGCCTTGGTTTTTTGAAATTTTTGTATTTATAACTGTAAATGTTTATTTATTTAATATAATATTTTCTAGGAATAATAATAAAAAATAATTATTATAACAATAGTTTTATTTTACAATATTGTATTTTGGTTTATCACTGTTTTCAAATATTAATAATTATTTTACATTTAATTTTCTATGTTTTATGACATAAATATACCTACAAATTTAAATGAATAATTTCCAATAAATATTTTAACTCTTGATGTTATATAAGACCAGTAAAGAGGAAAAGAATACTTTTTATCTATCTTTTTACTAAATGTTTACTTATTTATAAAAATGTATTTTATTTATTGTATATAATCAATTGATTACAAAAATGATATATACCTATTATACTCATATATTTATTATTTGACAATCGTGTTGTAATGATAACCCAAATGTAAAAGATAAAAAAGAGAATAAAAAAATTAAAATTATCAAAATTAATTAATATTATTTTATATAATTATTATATTACAGGGTAGATAGTAAGTAACAGATAACTATTATTTTATGTATTTAAGTAGGTATTCATTATTTTGATTTATTATTGTTAGGTTATACGATTCGATTGTTATTAAACATAATTATTTTTAATTCCAAAGTGTACTTAGTTTAAATAACCTTATTACAAAAATAATTTTAATGCGATAAAATTAACAAAATAATCAAAGTTATTTGTTTTTCGTTCAATCATATATAAATAGTTGAGTATTTATAATTATTAAAATATTAATTTTAATACACCAATGTATTATCAATATATATTCGTATATATTTATCATTAAACTGTTTATTTAATGAGTCTCGAACTCATTTACATAAGTTTAGGTATAACTTAAAATCTAAGATATTGTGGTAGTATTCATATTAGAAGTATTTTCGTTGAAAATTTCAAACTAAGAAAAAATTTCTATGTTCAAAATGATCTATCTCAATTACTATATCACTAAAAAACATCAAACATCTTCAGGTTATTAACCATAGAATCAGATTTATTGTGAAATCAGTTATGCATTGGTGTACACTTTGTAAAATTACATTTTTGTTTCAAAACAACATATTATCATAGATACTGAACGGATATTAAAAGAAATTAAAATATAATATTACTCATTTCTTATTTTATTAACAACACCTAAAAATAGTTAAACTTTAACTGCATAGAAATAAAATTCAAATGCTTTAAACATTATACGTTTAATCAAATTTTACCAAAAGGTGTTAAGCTCGATACTAAGAATTATTATTCATGTTTTGATATTTTATGTCACCACAAAAATAGAGAGACGTTATAGGAGCTTTCATGTGATTTCTTCTACTTTTATTGCATACAATTCAGATGATAGCTCTGTCGTCATTTTATTTAGCTATACATTTTCATATCCGCATAAATTTAACACTCAAAAACTTACTTTTGATTGAAGCTATCTTCTTTGTTATCCACAAATACATCCGATGGCATTAAATTTACGTAATGGTCGGTTCGTTTACCGAACCCTCTAGCTGTAGATAAGTCCATATTTTTGAAACCTCTTATAGTTCTTCCTTTGTCTCTATTTTTATGTTTAAATTCGTTATCTTCAAACGCCGGGTATGAGTTGACGACAGCTAATATCAAAAACGTGATCTCTATAACCAACAGCCGAACCATTATATTGTTGTTGACTGCCATGGCTTGAAAAATACACCTGAAACAAACCAATGGACTTATATTGACAAAGTTAATTTTTGAGTTGCTCTTAGTCCTTATTAATATGATGATGTATAGAATTGAGTTTTGAAACACCATAATATATTTTACCAAACTATCGTTTGTAATCTTAAACAATAATCATTATATCAACTAAATAATAATATAACCGCTACTAAATTATACAAATTCCGAAGAAAAATGGTCAGAACATGTAACCTTATCTGTTTCTGTTGCAGGGTCAACTCTACAATGTCATATTTATTACATGTTCGTGTAACGTATATCCGTTTTAAATAAAATAAAATTGTTGTTTGTCTTTTTTTAAATTTAATCTACATAGCGCAGTTACTATTTATACAAAGTTTTGAATAATAGTAGGCTGATGGAATCACTAAGAAAACTTTATGTACACAGTTTTTAACGATGTTTTTTTCCGCTCATTTATTATATTCCTTTATAAATCTATGACCTTTGACATATTTATGACAGCTTTTGCGCACGTATGTCGTACGTATGTGGTATAAATATATATTATGTTTATAAACTTTGTATAAACTCTTCTATTACCGGAAAAGTCCATATAGCTTGTAATTCAACGTTTTTAAGACAATATTGAGTTTCTCTTGCGCAATACAATATTCAACTCACTATACGTATATAATAGGTATACGTAATAAATATGTAGTACTATTATACTTACATATAACATACAATATCCTACAATGTAACTTTTTTTTTTATAAATTATAAAATATAGGTTAAATGTGATGTAGGTATAATATTTATAAAGCTTATACCTATACACATTTATAATTATATATTTATATACAATAAAATCAAATTTTTTAATATGTCTAAACTTTCATCGAAAAAAATTAATTTGTTTACTTAGTATAATCAGATATTATTATTGCATTCATTTATAGTATTAATTATAAAACTTATAAGCAAAAGAAGTAAATTATGATAAAAAAAATAAGTTTTGTTTCTGTTTACTATTAATATTCAATTTAATTAAAACTCATAACACAAACACGAAGTAACTATAGTCTATACACCTGTACTCCATTGTCAAAAGCTATACATATATTTGTTCTATGTATATAGTAGTATTTATATTAACATTAAATCGATGAATATTATCAAAAACTTTTGATCATGAAACACTTATATATGTACTTATTGTACTGATACAATAATAATCAACATACATTTTTAAAATAGAGTTACATATTTTAAAACCTCATAATTCAGTTAATATTTTTGACTATTTTAAATTGTATCATCTTTAGATATTAAATAGGTGATAATATAAAAACTCAATTACTTTTTAATATATTTAAATTGCTTGAATATCACCTGATTTTAATATAAAACTTACATGTGCAATAAAAACACCTAAAGAAAAAATTTTAAAATTAAACATCATATTAACCGAATACAATAGATTTTATCTCCATACCAATGAATATCGTTTTTTATAATTTTATATATTAAACTTGTGTTTAAATTTTTAATAGTTATTATATTAGACAGATAATTTTGTTTTAATCGACATAATCAAATTGTTCCAAATAATTAAATTTGTAATTCCAAAATTTATTTCATATAATAATTGACCCCATTTTAAAATCATCAAAGTTTTTAAACTATGAAACATTTAAGAATCGTAGATATTTATTTTTTGGCAAATATAATACGTTGTACATATTATTTATTCCATAACAAAAATAATATACGGTGATATTATAAATTCTGTCCTTCTTTATAAGCTTTTTACATTACTTAAAAAAAAAACTTGAATATACAGTAAACCTTAATTAGTGTTTTGCGGGTATTTTGTAAAATAATTAATAAACCTTTTAAAATTATGAACATCATATTTACAAATATACTGAAACAAATTTACATAATTTGTTTTATGAGTATAATAATGAGTATAATAAGTAACTATATAAGCGGAGTGATAAATATATTATACAAATACTCATCCACACGTATTGTATAATTTGCGTATAAAATATTTCGACAGTTAGATGGCAGATAACTACAAAATAGTAAATCTGTTGAGAATCAAACGGTCGTTCAATCTTGCAGAAGATATTGGAAGATGAACTTTATGGTTAAACGGAATACACTCAAAACGAGGACTACTCTATATTATGTTATGTCACTTATGTATGCATGTATATACAATATATATATAAATAGAGAGAGTATAAACACTGAAACGTGTTCGAAAAGTCCGTATAATATTACCGTCAGTTTAATCTGAATTTAGATTTATAAACATAAACATTTAATTTAAATAGGTAATTTTCAATTTATATACTATTCAGTATCCACAAAAATTATCAATAATCATATTTAACCTAATACATAAAATTCTATTAAATAAAATGTGTAATTCATTAAGGTAATGTCCTACAGTATCCAAATTTGTAAACGAAAATGTTTTGTAAACGAAAACTTTTTTCTACTATGGTCTAATTTAACTTTTTATACTTTCATTAAAAATATAATATGTGGATTTGAATTACCTATGGCTCTTATAAAATATAAATGAAAACTTTATAAAATTAAATGTAATTAAAATTTAATTAATATTGTTCTCTTTTTTATTTCTTATTATGATTCAAATAATAAATGAAAATTACAGTTTTTGTTATAAAAGTTTGAACAAAACATATGATGAACTACTTCTTTAAAAATATTTAATTGAATACTATTTTAAGTAAACCTGTTTTCGTTTACGTTAATTTTTATAATGAATTTGAATAACCATTTTAACACTAAATATTTTACGATTTTTATATTTTTAAAACTAATCATTACACAGTTAGCTATTAACTATTAAGCATTTATTAATTATTATTTATTAGCACTACAACTTTCTTCCACTCATAATTTAAAATTCAATAATGGGTTAACGTTAACATATTAATAAACATTATATAATATATAATATAATATAATATAGTTAAAACAATATTATTTATCATTAATATGTCCACTTGAGTTTATATGTATATTATAGTAAAATACATATTATATATATTTAGGGATTATAAATATTAAACGATAAAGATATCCGTGTATGAATATTAAATTGCATATTATAATCTAATAATGTTATTCCAGTTTGTATTCATGGCGATAAATTCTATACACTTGTACTAACGAGATTATTTGTATAATGTGGTAAAATAAAAATACTAATTAAGACTCAAAATACATAGTATTATTTTTCAAAAAATATATACAATTACATACATAATAATAATTAATAACAAAAATAAATTATTTATAAATCATTGCTGTATCTTCTTATTGTTTCTATTCATTAAATGAAAAGAAAAATAATTTACTAGTTAATAAAATGGTTTAGACTTTTAGGTATAGCCAAGACATTTTAGAGGTATGTTAAATTAGGTTAGGTCTTCGGTTTTGGTTATAAATTATAAAATTCAGAAGGTCATAACACCGCTCACAAATCCTTAGAGATAGTATAAAATTATATAATTTGTAATTATTGTTAAAAAAAAACAAAATTTTGTTTTGTACACAAATATAATATGTATTTAATATTCATGTATCAAAACTAACATAAAATGTTTATATTTTTGACGTTGAAACGTGACGATTGGTTTTTTGATATGCAAAAATGATTTGAAATGGATAATTTAATTTTTGTACAGATAATTTTTAATAATTTCACTATTCCTTTACAATTTCTTTAGTTCTACTACAAATCGCTTAACTGTCTAACGAGTTCTTCCAGCACACCTTATATCATCTTATTGCAAAAATTGTGACTATTTGATTACACTGAGCGGATCTCGAATTGTTATTCGAGTGGCACGTCTATTGGCAACCCTGAAATTTATCTTGCATATTGTGAGGTAAAATGTAGGTACACTACGCGAAACCTATCTAAATAGCCTTAATGAAAAATTTAAAACATTAAACAATTAGAGGTAAGATCCGGGTTCTATATCATGGGTGTTTGTTTAGCAAATTTGTACATTATTGTTATTAGGTATCACCATAGCTTTCATTTTTTACTGATTTATATTTTGTATACAGTCTGCAACAACATTATACGCCAAAATTACATATCATAAAGTAATATTTTCGTTAAATTTAAAAAGTAAATATATTTTTTTCAATTAAGAAACATTTAAATATTTATTGTAATAAATAGTTGTAAAACTTGATTATACTAGCAGTTGTACAAGTATTATAAATTATAATAAACTAATAATACATATAATGCCTACCTATTGTAATAAAAGTAATGTTCTGATTTAATGTGCTCACATAAGCCTAAATAGACATTCCATTCTTATTAGTATTTATTTTCTTCACAATAAGTCAATTCACAGTGTTTACTATCTTATTCCCTTAGTTATTTTCAATACGTACGTTGTGTTGCTCGTAAATTATAATATTATATGTAAAATATATTTTTTTTAATATTAGCATCGAAAATAATGGCCATTAATATTTAGTTGTAGTGAGTTAAACAGTTAAAGTATATGTAGTTTATCATAAAATATTAGTTTTTACATTCTTGAGTATTTCTACTAAGTACATTGCATTATTCAAGTTGTCAGTTGATTTTTTTGAGAACTCCAAGATTAGTTAATTAATGTTTGTGTTAAGTCTAAGTACTACATCTAGGGTGTTGGGAATGTTAAAATTGGAGAGGATTGGAAATGTATAGAAAACTATCATAAAAAAAATTTGTAAGAATTTCAAGTATGGTAATTTATTTTTGAATTACAACAAAATATGAAAATCGTTTGAAAAGAAATAGTTATTTGGCAGGTGAACATGCAAAGTCGTAAAAATTTTAATTTAAAATGCTCATAAAAAATTTATTTAACTTTTCGATACAATTTCTATTTTAATAGAGCTTGAAAAACTTATATGTATTATATTTTTAAATATTAGATATAAAAATAAAAAAATTGAATATTTTTGAGACTACAAATATTGAAATATATTGTGACTATAATTTTTTTAAATTTTTTAATTAGTGAACGAAAGACTAATGACTAAAAAACTTAAAAACAGTTACAATATTTTGAAATTTTTTTTCTATGTATTAAATATGACAATATAAACATTTGATAATAATTTAAAGTATCTGCAGTTTTATTTATTTTTGAGTCATATAAAAAGAAAAATAGAATCAATTTTTTCGAAAACTGGAATTGCGTAAGATGTCACGTTATTCTAAAATTTTTAATTTTGACCTTTATAAAGTACAAACTAAATTCAATTTTATATCTTAAACCATCCTTAAAGTTTAAAATTGAAGGATTTTTCGATTATTTATCATGTATACATAATACATGTATAATACGTGTATATTTATCATGTATATTATACTATATACACACAGAAAACACACACATACACATCGTTGTAAAATTAATACATTCATCGCTCCGCTCTGAAAAATACCATTGATCATGTTATAATGTAGGTACTTACTTTTGTTTTACAGTATACTGAGATTTAATTTTAGAAATTATAAGTATCATTTTCAATTGATAGAACAATAATATATTTACACATTACAAATATATACAGAATTATTCAAATTATTTTTAAAATATTTTATCATATACATATTCAAAATAGAAAAAAATGTATTAATTTATAAAAATTTTAAATTGCTCACAAGCACAGATTTTCGCATTAATGATTGTTTTGTATCACTGTAATTTATTAAAAACCATAGTCTCTCTCTATGTATATAGTACTCATTTTTCTCTATTTTTAATATTTCTATGATAAAATGGCTGTAACATACGTTTTGAATCACTGTATATATAATAATATAATTAATTATCGTGACCCGTGAGGAATAATCTACGTAATATAAATAATATAAAGAAAACTAGAGTAAGAATACTTTAAAATATTTATTATATTTGTAAAATAAAGAAATGTTTCATACAAAAAATATATTTTATTTAAAATAAGTCATAAGATATGATAATACAATATTAATATAGAATTATTCGATTTTTGATATTATTAAATTAGGCGTACTCAAAATATCTCTTTCAAAGTAGCTTAATAAATGTAATAAAAAATATTTTTATAATAGTCTATTATTAGTTTCAATTACACTTAATTATAATTAATATTATTTTTGTTTTCATATATTATATAATAAATATCTATATAAATAAAAGATATGACATTTAAAGGTGTTTTAAAATACCTTATGCGAAAAAATTGTTTAAACATAATATACCTAATAAAATTTATTTTAAAAATATTATTTAAATATTTTTGTAATATTTTGTAGTAAAACTATAATAACAATGATAGAAATATTAATATATTGTAATATCGTGTGGGCATAGTACCTACTTACAGTTATTTATTTTCGATTATCATAATTTTACAGATGGTATGTTGGCAATAGGGTTCTGATTTTGAAATATTTCACTTGAAATATTTCAAAATTGAAAATTTCACTCTTTTTGAAATATTGAAAAATATTTTTTCTTTTTTTAAATGTATTCGGTTATAGTTGATTAGAAATAATATATTGATTATATACAGAAAATATTGATAGTAAATATGCAAAAATATGAACTATACATTTTTGATATTTATCACTTGTATTATTAATTGGGTCCTTAATCCTTATTGGTTAGTATTATTATTATTTACTTTACATATTTTCTTTGTTCCACACAACAAACCCACTTTTGAAAATTTTCACTTGCAAATTGACGTGATTATAAACTTTAAGGTATAATTATTTATATTTTATTTTTCATTGCAATGAAATATTTCAAGAAAATAAATTTCATGAAATTTTAAAACCCTAGTTGGCAACAATCGCGGTTGCGTAATTTTGTGATTTGTAACTAATCGAGTTATTTTAATACATATTGGTCAATTTCATCGTGAATCTATGTGTTACTGTCGTGTTTAGTCGTACTTAGATTAGTTAGATTCCGTGTTTCCACGTGGATTAGTTACGATTTTCGTAATGGTATCAATGAATATCTGCTTAGCGTCTACCTGTCGTGTGAGACAGCGGGCTACGGCATCGTCTTCATTGACCAAACACAAAGCCAGAAACTTTTTAATATTTTTCTTGTATACTTTTGCATTTTTATCGCTACATTTGACTGACTCGATGTCGGATCTGTACTTTTCTCTCAATTCGGTTTCGTCGAGAAACTCAATCGTTAGCCTATTATTTAAGATACGGAACCCGTAAAACATGTGCGGATTTTGTTTGCGGAACGTTAACCACACTTTCACGGAATTTGGGCATTTAATTTGGAAAATCTTCTTACTATTGCGCAACCAGCCATATTTTCTTTCCATACTCTCTTTGAACTGTATTTCCGGATTGATCAGATAGTTTTGGATTCTCTTATCTAGGAATGTGATAAGTCGCAATTGAACACGCATTACGCGCATACAAATCTTGTCATTTACGGTAAACTCGTAACCCACCACGTAGTTCTCTTCTTTCGTAGACACCTCCGGCCCGACGCAGTTTAAGTTAAGTTTTTTTAATTTGGATTCCACCTCGTTTGTTTTGTTTTGTAACTGTTTTTTCTCCGACTCGGAATCATTCGGTTTCAACTGTGAAGATTTTAAAGGTTCTTTGTTAGCCATTATATTTCGTTCGTTTTTAGCACGACGTAGACTTGTAGAATACGAAAAGCTTACACTGTAGAGAAACGAAACAACGGAGGAATATGCATACGACCGTATAGTGTAAACTAGTAACTGCGAGTGGTTGAATATATAATAAATTAATATTACTTTATATCTGTGGCCGTGTCACTCCACTGAGTCACCAAATTACGAAGGATAGATAAGAGAAAATTAAATTCATACGCAAAAACATTCTGTAAAACATTGCACTCCGCTAGTCTACGTGGCAGTCGTATGTGAAGGTAGATAAACTTTAACCCATTCAACATAGGATTTTATGATGTTATATTTCTTTCTTTTTCAATAAATATAGAATTTTTATAAATATATGATCTATTATTCATTATGCTAGTTTAAAAAAAAATTGAATATTATTATTATATTATTTATCTTTTATTCCTAGATTCAACACACGTTAACCCATATATCCGCGCAAAGTATATATTTGCGTACTTAAAATCCAATATTGTAGTAATTTGGCCTATTTTATAAATTGATTGACCAGTATAATTAATAGTGGTTTACGCTTAAGTGACTTACTTTATACGCCATGCGTATAAAAAAAAATGGAAATTACACCACTGCGAATCAGTCATTCCAAAATAAATATGATCTGATTGTTTGAGGCAGTCATGATGATAAATTAATAACGTAAATACTAAATAACGACGAAATACATTGAATGCAAAATCACTACGAATCTTTTTCGGGCCGAGGGCACGAAGTTAATAATACTAAACACGTAAGTATGCTCGCTCCCGTCAATAATAATTACCACGTACAAAACTAAAATACCCAATAGTATATACAACTGTATTACAACTATGTTAGTGCATAGTTGTAGGTTAAATGTTAAGTTTTTATTGAATGATATGGAATACAAGGACATCCAAATTCGGTGCGTAGGATATAATCAAATTCTGAGAATTATAAATATATTGACATTGTAAAATTAGAAGGACTAAAGCCGTGTCCATTTCAGATGTGATCATACAGAGCTGTGCAAACATTTTCACGTCATACTTGATCAGTTTTATTATGAAAACATTAAGTATATTTTTATAAAGACATAAAACGCGTGAAGAAACATAGTTAGTAAGTTTTGAAACAATACATCAATATTATTTAAAAGTATTAAACGATTATATTATTTAATTCAAAATATATTAAATTTCTGATAATAGGTAATATAAATATTAATTTTTTTTTGGATTTAAAAAGTAAATTCATTTTTTCGATTAAACAATTTAACTTTTAATTTTAAAATTTAACTATTTATTTTTGGTTAAAATGTTTAGATATTTATTTTACAAAAATTACATTATTGTTATTTTTTTAAAACATCAATAAAATCGAAATCCTGTAAGTTTCCATAATATGGTACGATAGGTTAAACAATATGTACGCGTGTTTAGCACAACTGTCAATTACCATTGTAATTGTAAACCTAGTTGGGACGCAGTAGAAAAAAAAAATCATTGGATCTCGGAATGCAGCTAGAGACGTTGAATAACGATTATTGTTGGTAAGAAGGTATATATAGAAGGTGGGTGTTCGATGTTAATTAATTAATTCCCACTCACAGGTTCAACATTTGTCAACAGCATTATTTAAATGTATATCTCATCCAGAGGAGAACAAAAAATATAGTATATAGGTATGTGCGTAACTACAACACAGATATTTGAGACAACAAACTAGGTCAAGACAATTTTTCAAAGTTTGTTTTTCGTCAAACGCGAGTTATGTGCAAGTAGATACTATGTATAGGTATACACATCATATCCAATGTATGCACATATTTTAATAGATAGGTATGCGTATATTATTATAGCTTGTGTAAAACTTCGTCTTATCAAAATCCATCTACTTGGTCTCATATTACTAAAGGAAGAGAGTTATTATGAAAAATAAAAAGCATAAAATCGTCCGGAGACGTCGTAATCGGCATTCTATTGTCGTCCGCAGTGAATTTCGACTTCGAAATGTACAGTCCGTCTACAATGGACTTTTATATTCTCTCCATCACCATCTCTCTCTCTGACACAGCCCTACATATTATGCACTCTCTCTCTATATATATTCGTTGTTTTCTTTCGAGTATTTAGATGTAACATTTAATTTTTTATTCAATTCGCTAGCCACATATTTTTGGTAGAAAAATGTAAATCATATTATAATATTACAATTGTGAATTGTCTGTATGCATGTATCACTCACGATAGTTATTATTATTTATTAGAGAACAATATATTATTGTGTACTGAGACTGCAGTCCTTCCTAATATGTGCATATTTTTTTACTATACCACGAGTAAATATAATAATAATATAATAATAAAATACTTTGTAAATACTTAATTAAAATATATCTACAAAAAAGTATCCATTAAAAATATTTGGTAGACATTTTAAGTATTTAAGCCCTATTATACCCTTGTTTATCTATATTTCTGAATAAAAAAAATAAAATAGATTTTGTCAAATAATGTGTTATGATATTCTTATTTTTCTAAAATTTTTTTAAGAAATTTTTAGTTTTTCCCATTATTTTGACGTATTATTGATATATTTATATTCGTATATTGATGATAGTAATAATAATAAAAAAAATACAATTGTAAAACGATTATATCTATCGTTAAGCATTATTGTTTTCATTGTTAATTCTTCCAGTAAATGGCACTTTGACCTTTTTAGCTAACTTTTTTTAAGCCAACTCGCTCATTTCTAAAACTTTTCTTCTAGGTATACCAGATGTAATCAGTGTTGTGAAATAAAAACGTACAAAAAGATGAGTGATTCACGTTTCAGGTTTAAAAATTTTATGCCATACAACAATAATATCATACGTGAATTTTTATAATACATATTTTATAGGTACGCACTAGTTAATATAAAACCAGATTACAGAGCATAAATTATAGGTGGTGGATACATATAGATTTTACCTAGTTTTAAGTGGTTATTTAAAAGTCAGATTGATATAAAATATAAATGTAAACTCCACAAGTGAATTCCAGTGATGTAATAAAAAAAAATTAATTCCAAGTTTGTATGCACAATTATACTAATTTATACATATATATATATATACAATAAAACATAAATAAATTTAAACTAAATATTGTTACTATGATAAAAGGTATAATTGAGGAAATTTAGAAATAGGTAAGTTTTATCATCACAAAGTATCAATTTTACAAATGGATAACTATCAAAATCTACGTAATAATAATTAAAAATATCTAACATTTAAACAATAAAAATATTAGTCTATGTCTCTATAATATTGAACAGTTTTTTTAATACATTTTAGCATTCGATTTGTAAAAAAATGTATGTCATCATAATAAAGTTTAAATTTAACTTAAAAATTAAAATAAAATTAAAAATAATATTTATTTAGTTTACGAGTATGTTTATTTTATAGGTAATACTAGTGGAATTCACATATTATTCATAGGTTATGTTAAGTTTAAGTCGTACCGTTGGAAATTATATTACAAAAAAATACATAAAATTTCGCCCATATAGGCTTAAGCGAAATTAATTGATTCCACACTATAAATTACTTAATATAACAATATTTCCATCGATATGTAACACGTTTTTTAATTATATTTTTGTTTTCTATAAATGTAGTTTTTGGACATTACTATAATTACTATCGGTAGTTAATAAATATCTTTCAAATACAACATAGTAAAAAAAAAATACATAATAATTATAACAAACAACATGAAATTTGTGTATGTAAATTATAAAAACATATATCATAAGTTTAATTTTAAGTTATAGTATTAGCTACATATTATGATGAAATAAAAATATGTACTTTGTATTATTTGCTTGATTAATAATAATCCTCTTGTAATAAATATAATTTAAATATTTTTTTTTAAATATTGTTTTTTGTGAAAAAGCTAAGATAAATATGATAAAAAAATATAATAGATATCTTGGTCATACATGATTCATAAAATATTTTCAAAATATAAGAATAGTTTAAAAATATTTTATTATATTATTTATTTATTCTTTTAATAAAATGTATATCGTTGTTATATATTATTTTCAATTTTACCAAATTTACGTAGGTAAATATTTTTTTCAAATGTGAAGATTACATTATTAACTGTGCAATAATTTCTTTTTATATTATATTTTACTAATATTTATGTGTGTATTCTATATTTTGACACCATACAAGTTACAACGGATAAAACTACGATCATAAAATCAGTTAAATAACTAAAAACAAATTTTAACTAAAAGAAATTACTAAACCACTATAAATGATAACTAATGTATAAACGACTATAAAGTGT
Organism: Schizaphis graminum; assembly: GCA_020882235.1. Taxonomy (NCBI): domain Eukaryota; kingdom Metazoa; phylum Arthropoda; class Insecta; order Hemiptera; family Aphididae; genus Schizaphis; species Schizaphis graminum. The sequence continues at coordinate 57,619,027 of CM037032.1, forward strand.
AATGTCAAGTAAAGTAGTAATACGTTATTTTCAAAAGGATGATCCAGAAGTAGCTTAGAACTATATCTTATTTAAAGAATATACAATATATATTCTCTACACTTTATGTACAAGATACATAAAAATGTTTTTGGTAACGTGTAAATTTTAGTATTTATCTAATGAAGTCCTTCGACTTATATCAATTACATATATAATATATATACATAACATTTGATAATTAAAATCATTACAGTGTTTGTGATACAATAATAATATATTATCAGGATGATAAATTATAAAAGATTTAGGTACTACCAATATATAACAAAGATGGACACGTGGCAAATTACTATATGAGATTGAATGTGTGATTTTTTTTAAGATGGTCGATGGATATCGGTAAAAATAAATAAATTATAATAAATCCTGTGAATAAATCAATGATTAAAAATTAATTTCTATATAAGTTTTATACAAAACCATTTTCTATATTATTATGTATAAATCATTTAAAATGATTATTTTCACAAATCATAAAACACAAATTATACAAGGTAATTTATTTAAAGTATAGAACGTTTATTATTTTGAAAACTATTATCCTTTTAAAATACACTACAGCTCATCGAAACTTCAAATACTTGCAAGTTATTAGTAAATTCAGTGGTGTAGTGGAGGGTATACGCGGGTTATAACGGCGTATACCCAAAACGATCAAATTCTTAAATGTTTATAGGAAAGAAAATAAAACAAATACGCGGGTATACGGTCGTAGCCATTTGGATGATAACCATATTACCACAATTTATTAATAATATATATATAATTTAAGCATTTCTAATTTTTTTCAAAATCATAGACTATAAACATAGAATATTACGTAAACATAATTATTAGATTTATATTTATATATATTATAAAATATATATTTTATTAAATTAGACAGGTAGTAGATACTAGGTAATAGGATACTGATGTAATGACATGCTTGTCATTTATTACATTTAATTTAATAAAACAAATATTTAAAATTAAATTAATATTATGAATTATGACGACGGCAATATGGTATATGATAGGGGTGGTCAAATTGCGTCTCTCTTCATCGACGTATGCGGCTCGCGGTCTTATTTACAAAAACCAAAATTTTAATTTTTTTTGCATGCATTTATATGAAAAAAAAATGTTATTATTATTATTATTCTATAATTTCATATTTCGTAATTTGATATGTTTATCGGATGTTAGCTATCTTTATTATTTTTGTGGTATAAAAGTACAGATTAGATAATTTGGCTCTTGATATAATTGCATTAATATATGTGGCTCGCCTACATAGTAATGTTGACCACCCCTGGTATATAATATAAGACATGGGGAAAATGAAATACAACAATTGGGCCGTAGATGTTTATTCAATACTGCATCTATACTAATACAAGGAATGAGAAACTTTATTCATAATAATACAATGAATGAAGAAATACAGGGATTAAATATACTAATGTGAACAGGGATTTAGTTTAATGTTCAAATCTAAGACTAAATTGACAATAAAAAATATAACAAATCTTATGTTTATCAATACAAATGGGCTACCTCTTAGTATAGGAAACCCAACCAAATATGTTGGAAGCTGGCCGTTGCAGCACAGATCGGATGATGATAACCTTCAAGGAAACTGGAGCCATTAGAAAAACAAAGAGGATAATTTTATAAACTATAAATAATAAAAAATAAGTACATTTTCTATAATGGAATTATATATTATTATGTATTTAAATATATTTATAATTGATAAATTTAAGTTAATTAGTATTATACGGGGGGTGTGGGGGGCAAAACCCCCCACGTATTTCATATTTCTCAATTTATGCGTATACCCAAAAAAATATTTACGACTACACCACTGTTAGTAATTACTAATCAACTGTTAAAATTTAATTTTTAAATATCGAAAGACTCAAAACATTTTACATTCAAATTTATTGTTTAAATTTTTTTTTTCATAAAAATAACTGTCTTATGTTAAATTACGTCAGAAAGACTCACTCTGTATTATGTACCATTAAAATAACACACGATATAATAATAACTTCGAAATAGGTATTATATTTTATCAACAATTAATGAGATTTATAACGCTTAGAAAATTAAGTTCCCGAATAAATATACAATAAAATTGTAAAACATGTATGGAAAAATATTCAAATATGTAAAAAAACTTTATTCAAAATTTCAAGAAAAAAAATTCATCTAATGATGATTATAATTTACAAGAAAACGAATGTAAAAAAATAAAAATATAAATGTTTAGGTAATATTTTTAAAATATGGCGAAAAACTAGTTGATATTTGGATATTTTAATAAACTAAAAAATTAGTTTAAAAAAAATATCGAATTGTGGCATTGTGCACAACTTTACTAACATATAAGCAATAAATAGATATAGATATACAATGACTTAAATCGACGATAACTTATTAACGACGAAATATTATTATTTCGGCATATTAACATGATTAAAATTAAATGCACATCACAGAATTGTCATCAAATTAATATTCGTTAACGACGATAACAATAAATATACCTGTGTTAAGCAATATTAAATTTCAGTGGGTTTTGACGAATTTTAATTTTAGTTTATTATAGTCAAGTATAAAAAACAAAGTAATTAAAAATATTTTATTTTATTCAACATAAAGATTGTATTTAATTATTATTAACAAAAATCTCTACTTTTAAAAATAACGTTACTTGAGTGGTCGCCTTCATTTCGACTGCTGTCTGCAGTTTTTTATACTGTCCAATATTTTATGGTGTTCTTACACTTATTTGACTATCTTTAAAAGTTGTTAGAACAGAACCAGTATTTTTAAATTTTTGATACCAGTTTAAGATTGAATTCCGTGAAGGAATATTACCTCCAACAGAAATATTGAATTGTCGTCGAAAATTTCGTTGTACGGTTATAATGGACTTAAATTCAATAAATGTCATAACGGCAAAAACACGTTGGTTCACAAGCCACGTGTCCATGATTACTGATATAGTAAAACCACGAATTAAGATAGTATGGATGCCCAATGAGCAGGGACGCCCGCAGAAATGTAGTTCAATAAGTACCTAAATACTTATAGGTAAATTTACCGCTACATCTTTCATCTACTCATATTTTGCAATACAATCAATAATATATTTTTTAAAAATCAAAACTAATTTAAGTTAATATAAAATTACACATTTACACTATTAGTTCTAATATTTGTAAGAAAAAACATAATAAAGTATAAACAACTTTATTTGAAAAAATTTATTTTATATTTTATTATTTTATTCAAAAAGTAATGGCAATTTCCTTTTGTTTGAAGCAAATAAATTAATTTAATTAATTACTTTGACTCGTCTGCGTTAACAGACAATCTGTAGGAACCAGCTAAAAGTTAAAAAGTGACTTAGCGATTGAAAATAATCTTAATATCTTTTTCACGATTAAATAATAAATACCTCCTATATGACTTGTTAGATACTTAGATACAAGGATTGTCGAATAGTTGCTGACTATTATAGATCAGCTTTATGTAAAAAACTTCCAATTTTGTAAATGACACGAAAAATCTCAGGGGGGCAATAGCCCCCACTGCCCCCCCCTTCGAGCTATGATAAAATTGTCTTTATTGAAAGTAGTTTTGACTCCTGAACAGCTGACATGTGTTAAGAAACTGGAAACACGAGACTAGCACTCCAAGTGGATGATTTGTCCAACTATTTCAAATATAAAACTAAATATATAATATTATACATATATGAATATATGATTAAGAACATTATTTAGGACATTAAAGTTGTTTGTTTTATCATTTTTTTCAACATGTTTTGTTGTGTACCAAATTGTCCTTCAAAAAAAAAACAAAAAGTACCTTTAGTGTACCAAAAGATGAATACCGTTTTCAAGTTTGGAAAGACAATTTAGGTATACCATTAAAAACTAAGTCCAGAGTTTGTGAAATGCACTTTAAATCTCAAGATATTTTAAATGAATGGGTATCTGGCCAGGGTCTAAGTAAATATACTGTAAGGATGAGTGATCTATAGTTGTGAAATTTTAGTTTATTGCATAAGCATAATATGAACTTTTCAATGCTGCGTATATATTAAAATATGTGAATTTGGTTTACTATAATTGTTTTCACAGATATGTTTAAAAAAACCTAAATTAAAGGATGGTGCTGTACCAATAAGAGTACAATTAGATGACATCAGTCAAATAAATATAAATGAATCATATTCTAACCCGAATAACTCATTAATAAGTAAAGGAAAGATAATGTTAATGATAAATTAAGATCAGAATAATTATTATACAAGATATAATTTAAAAAAATAATATTTTAACTTTATGTTTATTAGATTAACATTTATGATTATGTTAATCATGATCATAGTTACTATTTATTTTATATTTTATATTTATAGATACATAGTCAAACGGTTAATACCTGGAACAAAATGTGAGGTATGCATTTCAGGTATAAAAAATCTTAATACTCTCTGCAGTTGGTCGAGAAGCTGATTTGGTGCAAGCAAAATCTAGAGGATATTTGACACATCCTGACCATAACTTGTACATTATTCTGAAGCATTTAGAAATATGTTTTTCAAAACATGCAAATTCTAATAATGTTTTTGGAGATACCTATAACGAGTTTTTTAAAATTAATATTGGCTTAAAATTTACATGTGTAGAACACCGTTTAGAAATGTTAACTAAAATCTTTTCATATTATATAATCATGAGAATAAGGCAATATACTTATATGGTAAATCAAAACATGAAAAAACAAAATAATACCAAAAAAAAATTATCAAAATTAGTATTATCTTAAAATAAATTATTGTGGTATTTTATTGTATTTTATATCTTATGTTATTAAGTAAATAAATATTGTATTGATTGAACTCCATGCAGTGGCTGCGCCAGGAATTTTTCCCAGGGTGAGCCAAAGAGAGGCTAATATGGGCAGGCACAGTTATATGGACGTATGGAAGTTGAATAAAAGTATGTGGAAATTTAACATATGGCGGGCAGCTGCAGATTATTTAAATAATGCTGTATAATGTTATCATATCGAATAAATCCACCAGTAGCGCTAGTGCTAATTTGCCCGGACATGATAAGGTAGAGTCAGATTAGCTTTCAATTTTACATGACTCGTTGGGCATCCATACTATCTTAATTCGTGAGTAAAACTAAACATCATGAAATTTAATCTGGTAACAAACTAGTTGATCTTATCTACTTTTATTTACTAACCTAACCGCAACACTATAAATCGTCAGAAGCCACTGTCCCATTTTGTATTACAGTCGATTACGCTTAATAGAGACACCGGTTAATAAGGACAAATGACAATTCTTCTATTACGAAAACAAATGTATACTTGTAGGGTAAACGTCCACCGCTTATCTGGGCCACGAATCCGGATAATTGGGACATTTTTATCGAGTACCTATATTAATAGATCAATAGTTTGACAATCGCGACCGTCTTGCATAAATGCATAAATGCATAATCAATTATTAGATTAAATTTTATCTTATCGTATGTTCAAATGTGATATACAAGATAATGTAATATCATGTTTTTCTTTTTGTACTATCAATTAATTTCTATAATAATTTGTAATTTGTAATATTGAAAAAAATCAGTTTTTCAACAAATTTATAAGTTTGTTTTTGTATTTCGGATTATTGGGACAAAATAACACGCAACCGATGTATCCCAATAAAGCGGAATCGACTGTATTTATTTTACACAGATTACATAGATTAAGAAAAAATTCAATTTTTTTTAGCAAATTCTAAATATTCATAATATGAATATGATAAATTGATAATCAATAAAACATGCACTTTTTCACTAATATACAAGATATGCATTTTAAATTCACCATTTTATAGCTCGGATTTCTAGTTTATCTGTTATAAATTGAGAGTATATAGAACAATAGTATGCAACTTCTACAACTTCTGAACTCTATTCATAGTACTAAATACTAATGTTGTCAAAAAGGTAGCACATGTCACACTCAGAAATTCAAATTAAAATAATATTATTAAAACGCATACCACTAAAAATAAATTGGGAAATATAATATAAAATAGGTATTATATATTTTGTTACCTACTAGTTAATATAAAAATGTTTAAATTTCAAAATGGAAGTACGATTTTTTTCTTTCTAAATAACGTTAAAATAATTTTATTATTTTAGTAACATTATTACTTTAAACTTAACATCTTAATCATTTTTGTTTCAACAAGAGTCAAGTTTAATATTTTTATATTATATATATAGGTACATAATATATATTATGTATACGTATACTTTCGTTCATCGTTGTATTGATATTTATCTTAATAAGCTCTAAAATATATAATAGGTATTAAGGAACTTTTAATTTATTACACATTATTAAAACTTGTAAAAATACATAGATACTTATGTATAGTATTCAGTTCTCAATATATTAAAATATTAATATTTTTATTACTAAAATTATTTGCAAATATTAAATTTAAAAAATAATAATTTTTGAATTGATATATTCATATTTATGTATAAAAATGTTTTTACTTGTACAATTCTAATTAGGCAATATCATAATAAGTTAAGATGGTAAAATTATTTTTTTTACAGTCTTAAACAGTTAAACTTATTTAGTTCTTATAAATATTTTTATTTTAGTTGTAATATAACATACAAATATATTTAAAACCTTATTATGTAATAAATAAAACAAAAATTGTAAATGTCAAGTTAACGTTTAGCTCGAAGTTAATGAACGAAAAATAAAATAAATACTCTACAAGTTTAAAGAGCTGTAGAAAGTTTTCGTTTAAAAACTTAAATAAAAATTAAGTATGTATATTGTCTCGTCCTCATAATTCAAATGTGTTATACATTTTCGTCATTGAATGCATTTAAATATATTTTTTGTATATAATTTTGACTATTTACATTTGGCTGATGTTGTATTTTTTATATTGTTAAAAATATACATTATGAATATCATATAATTCGTCATAATAGCTTAATAATTATTTAATATTTATTCTTTTTACAGACAAGGTTTATATTTACTTCTGTTTTCAAATTTGTGAAAAATAAATTAATGCGTAATTATTCTAAAACGACTTCATTATTTCGCTTACGTAAATAGTTCCTGATTTATTAAATTTAAATTGTATTATAATTTTAAAATACGTACATATTTATGCATACTTAACTAACAGCAATTTTAAATTCACCTAAATAATAAGACTTTAAGAGAAAAAAATAATTTCTGATATAAAAGAAGCAACTTACTATAATATCCTCGAAAAGTTAAAGTTAATAAATTGAAGTTCCCATTAATAATGGCCGCAAAATAGGTTTTGAAATAGATAATGCGTCATATTTGTTTACAAATGTTTGTAGTTGTGTTATAAAGATAAATAATAATATTTTATAAATTCACCCATTACATATTAATTTATTATGTATTATTGTTATCGTTTATAACATTAAAATTACAAAAGAGCCTAAAAAAATTCAAAGTAATTTGGATTAACTACTACAATTTATTTAATAATAATATATCATCACGTTCTATTAATACATTTTTTAAAAGGTAAAAAGCATGTTTTTCAATCTGTTCTTAAAATGTAAAATGCTCAATCAAAAAATATTCAAATTAAAATGAAATTATTTCATAGTTAATGAACACACATATACAAGTAACTAAATTACTACCCTAATAAATAATTTTAAGAAAGTCATTTCTTATAAACAGCACATAGCAATTTTACTATAAACAAAATATAGATACCTATTAATTAAATTAGTTTTAGTAAAGTAGATACATACCGAAGTTTTCCAAAATATATTTGATAATAGATAAGTACTATATAATCAGAAACTTTAAATTAATATCATGTTTAATGAAATATAATGATAGTATCATAATCGGATTAAATACTTTTCTTAAAGTAAAAAAATCTATTTTAAGAAATTTATATTAAGGCATTATTTATGAGTTTGAATTAACAAAGCCAAACGTTAAAATATTATTTCTACAACCATATGTGTAGGTACTTATAGTGCATACTTTTAATATATGCCATTGTAAATCAAGTATGTTAATGTATTCTAATTTTATTTTCAATATTATAACATTTATTTAATTAACTCTATTCATCACAATTTACAAGAATGGATAAATTCGTCAGTAAAATAATATTATTAATACTAAAAAAAACTAATAAATGTAATACTTATTTAATACAATATAAAAACATAAAAAAAATCGTATTAAAATAATTAACATAGTTGCACGATTAAAAACTTTTATTTATTTTTATTTTATACACTATTTATCTAAATTTATTTTCAACACTAATTTTATTATTTCAAAAACGTTTTTTTTTCGTAAATTTATTATTTTATTGAAAGTTAAAAATAAAATGTATCATCTATTTTTTATTTTTTATTTTTGTTAGCTTACAATTTAAGTGGTACCTAACAAAACATTTATTTTTGCCAAGGTTCCCATAATCGTGAAATATGAATAAGTATATTTAATATTTACTTTAATTTATTTAAATTATATAAATAGTCTAGAAAAAAAATTAAATATAGATCAATGAAATAAAAAACGTAAACAAAAAAATAAATAAAACTCAACTGTAAAAAAAACCGTAAAACGAATACATATGTGATATAACTGGGATTTACATCTACAATTTCTCACATTAAGACTCCTTTAGATCTTGTTTAAACGCATTATAATATAATGTGACTGTTCAAATTATCGCTCGACCTCAAAAATGTAAATTATAGTTTCTTATCCACACGAGACCCTCCAAACAATGAAAATACATAATAACTCTACATTATAATATATTACATTGTAAAAAAATCTGCTTGTCAATTAAAAGTTCATTTTTCTTTTTGTGAAATTATGAGAGCATAATAAAAAAATCTTTACACTTACTGCGAACAAGAATTTCTCTCAATAGAAAAATTAAAACCACGCAGAAAAAAATATACAGGTATAAAAATAACAATTTACACATTGGCTGAAATCTGAATATTTTATTAACGCCTCAAAATATTACCCTATATAATTTGTATTGTTATAACCTGAAAATAATTGGTTTTGAATATCTCGCAGTGACGCTGGATGGATATATAAGTAAAATAATTATGAATTATAAAATTTTAGTACCAAATGGAAAATGTAGTTGACTCCAAAAATACACAAATCTACGAACATCTTCGATCCGAGTACGGCCTATTATTTCAATTATTTTAAAATAATTTTTTCGTATTAAATTTTTACGTGATGATGTATATAATACTACACATGAGGAATCCCGTTTATCTATTCGAAATTAATGATCATTTGTAGGGAACTAAATAGAAATATGTCATACCTACGTAATGTATATATTATACAGAAAATTAGAAAAAATACTATTTTTAGTTAGGTAATTTATGTTAGATAGATGTTAGTACGTAAAACTAATGTATAATATGATGATATAATTCATTGATTTTCTCAAAAAATTGGGTAAAATTTAATTTTCTAACGATTTTATCAAGTTATGGTAGTAGTTTTTTTGGACACAAAAATTATTTCACACTTAATTTTTGTAATATTATATACTCATATTGTTACAACGGTTTTAGAGAACCGGTGGGAAAAAAATCACCTAGGTACTTCATAAATTCCTGTAAATATTCATTGCAAGAATTATCCCAATATAATATATACTTGTATAATATTATATATATATTATACGTATCGTGTATGACTTACCGGTCGGATTTGAGCCTTGGGTGCGCGTTTTTCACGTGGGTGCGGCGAACGGGACGACCAAGCAGAATGACGCCGTCGACAAAGACGCAGCGCAATATGTACCGGAAAAAGCGCGTCAAACCGCGACGTATACGGTACCGTAAAATACGCCCCCTGACAACACTCCTGAGCCCTGTTATATGATTTCTTTTTGCTGCGCAACCTGTTGGCGTGTTGGTATCGAGGGCGCGTGCGTCGACAGAATTGTGATGATAATATTACACCGAAAATATACTTTGTACGGGCCACGATTTACACAATATGAGTGAAACGCTTTGGTGCCATTTGACGTTTTTTTTTATTTGGTCCCTTTAAGCAAGCCAATTTTTTGTCATCGCCAGAACACGTTATGTAGTAAATACAAAATTTATTTCATGTAGATATTGGGCTAAACCGCTAAAGGGTCATATAATAAGTATTTAATACTCTAATCATTAGAGTCTAATGAATTTAAACATCGGAAATTCGCAAGTTGCGAATAGCTTTAGTCGTGTACACCAATAATATACATCTAAATAAATAATAAAATATGTACATTGCTTCCATACATACGTACCATGGTTTTCATAATACGTTTTAACTTAATTACATCGGCCATTGACGCATTTCTAAATTTTGTGGTAAGTCAATAAGACGCGGAAAAAAGTAGAGGTGCTGAAGACAGCTTCCCTCCCCTCCCCCTTGAAATAACACCATGCCGAAACGTCGTCCCGGTCAAAATGCATACTTCTTCAAAAAGTTTGTTTGTCACAGACTATATGTTTAAGTAAGTGTGATGTTTCTAGGAAAAATATTGAATTTTCAGTATATCCCTGCTATTATTTTCGGAATTTTTTTCCTAATAACATCCTTCTATTATATAATATTATATAGTTCATATTGAACTGCGTGCACAGTATTATTACCGTGTATATGCTATTGCGGAAGTGGAATATTTTCTGTGAACGCTTCGTGTCGTATGATCAACGCGAATAAAATTGGTGTATAATGGCTTCTTATTTAATGAGCGTTTACGAAAACTTTTGTACTTATAATAGTAGCCGTACTGAGTTGCTACAGGTGGTGTAACACAATTTCTCGTGGTATGGCGTATGTGCGGCCATTCTTATATCTTCAGTTTAAATATAATTTATATTATATTTGAAATACACTATGTATACTTAAATTAGTATAGATGCACCATTGCACCAGTATAGGTCATCTGAGCGACGCCAACCAAAATTATATCAGATAGAGAGTCTTATGTAATGTCTATATTATAGTCAACACTATTATACCAAATTATACCACGTTATACCTATCCAATCAGTGTATAATATATTTATTAATGTACAGTTTGACTCTCTATTTTCAATAATTTATGGTACATTTTGCTGTACTGTTGACCAAATATAAGATCACACAACACTTATTTTATGTGTACATAAAGTGATTTCCACGGGTAAATTGTTGTTATAAATTAATACATTTGTAAATATTGTTGTTATATTATAATAAAATGTACAATTATTCATTCATATTATTTCATAATAAACCTGTAGATAATATCTTAGGAAACAAGCAATTTAAAAAAAATATATATATACATATATAGAATGTAATATTTTTAAGATCATAATATATTCCATACTATAAATGGAAATAAATCATTTTTAAAATGCATTGTATTTTTAAGATATTAGATTCTGAACGAAGTGATGAATGTATTGCTTTTACAATGATGTGTGTTTTTTTTTTTTTTTTGTGTCTGACGACAACATTTGGAGCAGTAATAATGCTCCGATTTTTGACTTCAGCCCCTCTTTGAATAGGAAAATTCATCTAGTTGGTACTTTGGGGAGGTCAAAAGTAGAATTTTCAAATAGTTTTCAAAAAAATCGAGAAAAACAAAAAAAAAATGACAGAAAAATGGCAATTTTACGAAAAACCACTTTTCGACAAAATCGATTTTTTGATTTTGCTGTAACTCAAAAACCAATCATTGTAAATACTTGAAATTTTCACCAAATGTTTATATTATGGTTATCTCTTTAAAGTTACATTTTAAAAATATTTTGACCATTTTTAAGCTACTTATAGACAATTGAAATTTTCGACTTTTCTAAGTTTTTTTTCTTCAAATGCCGATAAAAATTTTTTGGGTGGCCAGAAAATCTTGAAAATTTAATACAAGGTTTCTTATAGGTTTTTCTTATAGTGATAAAAAAAAATCCGAAATCGTTAGTCACAATTTTTTTTTATCATAAGTGTTTAAAGTTCGAAATTATACGAAATATGTCAAAATTTAAATTAAATTTCATACTCTCATTATGCGTATGTTGCCAAATAATTTTTTTATTAATAAACAGATATTATAAAGTAACTATAGTAACATAATATAGTAACTATACTATTTGTTTCAAAATAGAATATATGACAATATTTAAATATAATATATCCTAAACTGACAAATCATCTTCGTTCAGAATCGTTTTTCGTATACAATGATACCTATCATTGCATTCAAATTTAACCTACCATAGTTCGAGGTCCACCCCACCCCCTAATATACAGCAGAGCGATACCCACTTACCCTACTTTTTATTATTGCCTGGTTCATGATTTAAGAGAACTATCTTCTATGTACGTACCTAAACATATTAACTAATATAACATTTTACGCTGGTAAGATTAAACGTTTCACATTGTAAACTAAATTACATAATATAATATGAACACACGTCTCTTTGTGGCTGAACAATTATAGTAATTGATTTGTCGAAAAGCCGAACTATAAATTATAATATTATGATTATTATGTATTGTAATATTATCACATGACAAAAAAATACCTCACGAAAACTATTGTTAGCACATCGCAATCGTCTTATTTAATTAGTCAGTGACATTCGATTACGATAATTAGTTTTCTGCTAACTTTGTCTTTGCAATCATTTTATCGACACAATTACATAAGTACTATACTCGTTCACGACGACTAATATTCATATTAGATTCTATAAATCCACAATATATTGTTAGGGTTATTAATGAAGATATAAGTACACTACTATAACACTAGTATAGTGAAACATATCTAAATAATCTAAGCATAACTTAACGAAATATTGTGAGTTATAAACAATAGCATATTTAATTTACATTCAATATATTTTTGTAATCTTTTATAGATATTATACCATTATAGCGTAATTAGACTTAAATTTATGTGTGGGCGTGTGGTGGAGAGGCTGACATTAGTGACCTAGAAATTGGCTGAAAGAGCTAGAAGACGTTTTAGAAAAAAATTTCACAACGCTAAAAAAAAACATAAACTAAAATATAAAAATAATTTCAATAAATAATCATCATATACTATTTTCGTAACCAAATTTAAAATGTAAATAATAATAATTTTAATTGAATTGCTTTAAAGCTGTGTTCTATATCAGGTTGAAATTTAAAAGAAATATTGATTACATAATATAATATACCGCGATTATCGACTATTAGATACATGATTGAAGTCAATATTTTTTGTATTTTATTCTAAGCCAACTTCTGTTTTTACCTAAGTACCATCAGCTGGATGCATATTAGCTGTTTAATACGTATACCACTTGTCTAATTTACTATTTTTGGGGACAAAAATTGTATATGCAACCGGGACCTGCCTAGGCCCTAGACTAATCATTATTATTAGGGATAAAGTTTTAATTTTTATAATACGCTATCATCCACGAAAATAAGAATAAATCACCGTGGATATTAATAATATTATTACTATATTTTATAAAATGTATAGTATGTACATTAAAAGTACTCAATATGTCGTATAGATTTATATTCTTAATATAATTAAAACAAAATATTTTTTTTTTATGACCGCTAAATTACAATAGCGAGAAACCATTACATATATGAAGTCGAGTGTTGGCTTTGATCCACCTTGGTCCACACATGCTTAGGTATATAATTTAAAAAAATATTTTCTAACATATTTTAATCATAAAATATAATTTTCTTTTAAAAACTATAACAAAATGTGCTTATGACCTTTGCAGGTGATATATTTATTTTTGGACGTACCAACTGTGTTTTATAAGCCGTCCAAATAGCAATTATTACAATTTATTGGCCGAATGAAAAGAAATGAAAACTTAAGCGTTTATGAATATTTTATCCTAAAATAACATTTTGAGTTCATAAAAAAATTATTTAAATTACTTTCTAGTGAATTTAAAATGTTATTTTATCCTTAAGATAATTGGATAGTGTTATAATATAATAATTTATTTTTGTCGTTTCTTTATCAAAATTAATTTACAAGCATTGAAACGTACAAATACTTTTTTATTATTAATAAAAAAATCTAACTTTGGTTTTATATAGGCCATTGATTTCTTATTTAAAATTTTTTTTTTAGATTAAATCATAAGGTTTAGTTTTTTTTAAATGTTAAACCTGATTGCCATGCTGTTTTATAAATCGATTTCCAGAACCACGTCCAAGGGTATTTCACATTTGTCCGAAACGTACTCTTCGTATGTATATATATATTATATCTATATTAAAATCATGAAACTGAATTTATACATATATATATTATGTTAACGTCAATGTCGTAAATTCAGGCAATGATGATATTGACTAGTCAATTTGTATAATACCTGGGTAACTTGGTCATTATCTAAATGGACATATAATATATATTTATAACATTGACTTAATAAATCAGACGATGTTATAATTCGATAGATTGGCTAGTCATTATAACATTTCCTATTTTCTTGTAGTCAATGCTATCTTTTAAGGTTTCAACTTAAATACCCACGTCAAAATTAAGGTTTTATAACAAATAATAGTTTAAGTACCCACAGTGACTAACTTAACATAAGGAATATTAGTATTTGTTACAGTCTACGTTGTACTTACGTATAGAGCAATTAAGCGAATTATATAATCCAGTTCAAGTATTATTTTTCGTTTCGATAAGTGTTAAATTGTTTTTTTCTTTATTAACATGAATTCAAATGAAATGCGTCAGAAGTTTTACAATACATTATTTGATTTATTAAAAAATAAACGTAAGAATAATAAATAATTTTTAGACAAAGAGGAATATTTTTTTAGATTACAAAAAGTGAAATTAGGTAAGGAAAATATTGGGAATAAAAATGCGAACGATTATAGACACATAAGATACATTCATGTATGATGTACTAACACTCAATGGAAAATAATGACTTATTAAATCTATAAGTATAATGATTCAGAAAATGTACACTATTATGTACCAAATGACAAATTATTTGATATTTTTCACGATAATTTACGTGAAAATATTGTAATATTACCGCAAAGAAACTGCGATGATCTATTTAAGTCTCTGTATGCACTGTAAAAAAAAATCATCCAAAGCAAGACCTGGTTTCTAAACCAATACTTCATAATGCATTCAATTCACGATCCCAAGTTGATCTTATTGTCTATTTATAATATCAATTTAATATGCAAAATTAAAGTGTATTTAAATTCATTATGAATTTTCAGGACCATCCAACAAAATTTGTACTACTCAGAACTTTAAAATCAAAACGTGCCGAGGAAATAGCATTTAATTTAATCGATATTTATACCACATTAGGTACACCTGCAATACTCCACTCTGACTACCGAAGAGAATTTGTTAACACTGTCATAACTGTTAACAATGAGCAACTAAGTGAGCCAATCAGATTCAAATTAATTATTCCAAAAAACAATTACAATAATTAAAATTTGCTTTTTATATTTTAGTCAATATTAGTCACAAGACGAAATATTGAATGAATGGCAAATATCTTCAAAATGCTTGGAAAATCAGGCCAGAAAAATGATAAAAAATGATAATAAAAATTTAAAGAACTTGAAGTAAGAGTAAATGTTCGAGTTTCAATCCTGAATCCTCGGTGTTAATCGAGGTAGAGGTTTACCTCTAAATATGTTGGCTGTCTACATTAGTATAGAAGATAACATGTATAAACAAGGTATGCAAATTTGAATTTATAGAAATTAATTTAAATTAATAAAAATATATTTTAGGTACAGGAGCGAATTTTCTTAAACATTTATACACAAGAACAGAAATTTTTCTTGAAAACGTCCTGAAAGTAATAGTAAGTCCTTATAGGCCGAAAAAGAAATTATACTCCGTGAAGCGGCTGGGGTCAACAGTGTTATGGGAACACAAGGATTTCAAAGGTGCCACTAAAAAACAAAATGCAAAACAAATTAATGTACTTGTCGATCTGCTAACCAAGTTTGTACGTCAAAGTGCCACGGTAGCTTATTATGAGAGAATAAGTGATATCCATACATAATCTCCATAAAAGTATTAAAATTATGAAAAAATTTTACCCATTGTTTATAACTAAATAATAAATATTATATTATATTATGTACCTTATCACAATTTACAACCACATTAGCTGTTAGTTTTTCATTGACTATATTGGCAATGACTACATTAGTCTTAGTCATTAGTCAATAATGAAAATGACTGGCAAATATCAAAATTAATGTATTACTATTAAATTGTTTCTATTATTGTCTATCTTAGTTAAGGCATTTTTTAAAATTACAGGTAGGGTTAATATAGATTAATCTTTACTCTTTTTTAATAATATCTAATTATCATCATTGACGATAACATATACAAAACTTAATAAATACATCTAGACATGTTATATAATCATTAAATTATGAATCCTATCACAGTTAATATTAGTAACGATAATAAATTAAATAATAAAATTATCGTAGTTTACGTAGGTATGAACACGAATGAAACGCGTAAGTACTATTATTATGCAAACCTAATAATTAGTGCAATTTCATATACATCCAATAGATATATACTCATACTCGTATATTTGTGAAGTATAGATAATTTTTTTTAACATAGTTAAATTCAATAAACAATTAAGTATTATTAAATGAACTTAAATTACATATTTATTAATAATATTTAATAATTGATTAATAGTTATTATTTTTTAAACTTTTAAACTTTTACTTATAAAAAACAACAATTATATCTATTCTAAATATTCCAACTAATGAAAATACAATACCTATTAAAGTAATTAAATTACTGTATAAATTCCTATCACCAAATAATTGTTATTTAGATATTCAGAGAACCTGATGCGAAAATAACAAAAACTTAAAACAGTTTACAATAAATAATTATGTGAAATCATAATATTTTTATTAAAATATTGCAACAATTGTTTGATAAAATTGATTTAATATTTAATATTGATGAAATACGATTAACTTGAGTGTATAAATATGTCTATATTTCACATTATATATTTATTGAATTAGGTAATTAGGTTATTATATATTTATATGTTAGATGTTTCAAACAAAAATGTAATAAGTAAGTAGATACGAGGGATACATAGGGATCAAATTTAATAATAATGTTGATTATCAAACGATTGTACACAATATTCATATTATATAAATAATAAATATACATAACATATCTGTAATAGATTTGACTAGATGTATTTTGTAGATTTTTTTCTTCAAATTAGTATTAATATATTGTACTCGAGATAAGCAGGTACATACTATGTATATTTATTACTTACTTACTGAGGCTTACAACGAATTTTTTATTGGTTGAGCACGATGCTAATGATATTCGAATTGAACATATTTATTACTTCAAAGTGTTTTCATATTCATGAAAAAATGTAAGTAAATGTCATTGTAAAAACATTATTTTTTGCTTCTGTTCGAAATCTAAAGTTACTAACTTACAACATTCAAATTAATTATAATATACTGTATATTGAAGGACTATAGGTAGTACTTCAGTAGCCAGAATAGGCTAACGTTTAGTTTAGATACGTGTATAATAAATTTCCTTATCGATTTGATATAATTATGTAATATATTTTCCCAACCAATGATTCTTTTTATGCAAATCCATATTAAAAGAAAAATGAATGTTAATATTTTCCTAATGGCCTGAAAGGCGTATAAAAAACAATTTTTGTATCAACAATAATAAATAATAATGCATATTTTAATTTTAAATGACTTTATTGCTGTTTAATACAAGCAGTAGTAAATTAGATATCAAAACTATACAAGTTCGTACGAAAAAAAAACAATTTTTGATAACTGAACAACAATACCGCATAAACCATTTCATATGAAATACCACCCAAATCCTAATATTTCCACTAAAGCTCCAAAAACTCTTAAAAGAAAAAAATCGATAAAATCTTTTTGTTCATCGCTCTACTTTAAGGCTTACTATAGCTTCTAACACTATAAACTCTTTCTGAATGATATGGTAGTATTAATGTTTATTATTAAATCAAAGTTTTAGAAAATACGCAATAACAAAGTTAAAAAAATAGAAACGTTATATTATTAAAGTACTTATTGTTGGAAAACATCTCGTTTACTGTACACGTATTTATAATTTTATCAGTTATTATAAAATAAAAACAAATTGTTTCTGTATCATCTTTAATAAATTGAGAATTTGTCCGGAGTTTTATTTGAGTAGAAAATGATGAATACCACAAAATTATACGTACGTATTAATATTATTTTTCCTATTAGGTTTTTCAACAGACACAATTATAATGTATGATTGTAAGCCGTTAATAAATTATTCTGCATCTTCTCTCATTAAACAACATTTAAATTACCTTTTTTACTTATCTATATTTTTATTTTTCTTTGTTTAATTACTAATCATCTTAAAATAATGTAAGAAGTACAATAATTCATGTTAGTATTAAAATAATTGAAATACATTTTTTTTAAATAAAAATATTTTTCACTTGGTATTTAAACAACTTTTTTAGATTTTCAATATGGGTAAGTATAGTTTATATTGAGTATTCACTTTTACATGTAATTAATTTATTTCCCGATATTTTGTTTTTTTTTTTTTTACTTCATTATGTTTAATTAATAGGCAAATTAATAATTATTATTAATGCATGGTATCTAAAATAATACACAAATATAGCGTAAAAAGTGGACACCCATAACAAAATTAGTCAATTTAGATAACTTTTAATCGTTTGTATTACTGTTATACTCTTATACTTATTAAAACGTTGATTCTAGCGGATATGAATTTATTGATTTGACAATGTTGTGTGTTTTTATTTGTTTTGTGTGTATGTTGACACGGTTTATAGTAGACAAATATGCATTGATTTTTTTTTAAAATATATTATATGATAGAAAAGTGAATATAGTCAGTACAACTGACAGGTCAAAGTTAAAAATGATTATCATCTTTCAGTATAATCTTGAAAACCAAAATTAGAGAAAATCGAGAATTTTTACGCATATATATAACAGTAACTTCTCAATGACAAGATATACCAACTTAACACTTACTGCACAACAAAGCGGTTACCTACTTTTCATATTTTTTAAACATATTCGCATAACGTGAATTGTGATTAAATTGTGTAAAACTCCTCTAGCGGCCCTAACCATATACATTATTAAAAAATAAACGCACTTATATAACAATTTATTGGTTTCGATTTAAAATAAACGTTATTGATTTGAGTTAGTGTGCAGTTTATATAAAATAAAAATAAAACACATGAATCGTTTAAATGTTAAAACGCTTCAATTACATAACAAATAGTTTCTAAGAACTTGGAAAATATCTTATAAGTATGAAAGTTTTAAAACGAAAAGTTATCGAGATTCTGGAAATTCTATGTACTATCAAAAACAAGTTATTCATAATTCGTCGCACACAAATGTAAAAGGCAAAACAAAATCAATCACTTCGTCCAAAACTCTATTCACCAAAGCTGATGTCACCTTTTTCTACTCAACGATATTAAAGATACAAGATGATTTAATCCTAAATTTGTTTTGTTCATAATTTAGTACTCCTTCTTGCAAACACCAGTACTTTAGAGTTTAGAGAGTTCTGGAATACTTTTGTGTCATGATATTGTATAGTTTTACTTAGTTCTTAAAAATAAATTTAAAGCCATACAAAGTAGGTGTTGAGATTTTTTTTTAAATTCAAATTTACATTAAGTCTACGTCGTATTACTTGTAGCTATTTATATAATGTAGGTATATTTTAATACAAAATAAATTGTCATTAAATTATTAAAATACTTTATTTATGACTTATCTCTAAATAATAAGGATATGTATTATTATATTACTCAAATATCCAAAAGTGATTATTAAAAATTATATTAACGATCTAGAACAAACAAATAACCATAAATTCAAAGAATTTCAGACCTAATATTCGTTCACCCATGTAGCTCCAATTAATTCGAATAACGACTCTTAAGTGAAGTACTGTGAACACTGTAATTAATGTTGTATATTGTTTATGTATGAAAGGTTCTAAAAATACCTCTAAAACGCTTTTGTAATTGGAAAGTTATCAAAGCTACGAATTATCAATATTGCTTTAAAGCATTATTGAAAAAACTTAGCAGCACGCTTCTTTTAATAATTTTATGATGACACACATTTTAACACCTTTCAAATGTATATTACTATTAACACGCATCACATCATAAATTTTTTTCTTATGTTTTTTTACCTTCAATTTATCTTCATCTTTCACACGAGAAACGTTTTTACAGTTAATTTCTTTTCTATGTAGTCATCGTGTAAGTTTGCTTTTGCTCTTAGATGATTTGAATTTTATTAAATTTAAACCATTTTTTTTTTTTTTACTCACATTTAAACAAATAAAATAATCTGTAGGTCTTTTTCCGTATTTTAAATTGAATTATATAATCATAAAAATTATTAAGTACCTACACTAGTGCTCATATATTTTTTTTTATTTGCTGAAGGCATAACATAATATTATGAACTACAAACGAACTACAAACATTTATATAATAGATTTTTGAAAATTAATTAAATATAGCTGTGTCTATAAAATACATCAATAATTATTAAATTTTAATCTATATAATATAAAAGATGTATAGAGTTATGTAAAAAGAAAAAATTTAACACTTAATTTTAATAAATTGTACAATTAACGAGTATAATTATTAAAAATTATATTTATAAATACATGTTGATACATTTAGAATGGACTTTAAACGTTTGCTTGAAATACTTAAATATAATATATAATACATGGGTCCTGTGTATGTAATATTCTAAGAGTATGGAAATTTGAATAGTTGTTGAACTGAAATTACACACGCGAGTTTTATTTATTTTGGCGGGAGGTGGCTGTTAAACGTATATAAATAATTGATATTAACTTACAAATCATGAGACTTGATTAAAATAATTTTCATGAAGTAAGAAATTTCATTGAAAGAGTTGTTTCTGAGCTCTATTAACTCCCTCCCTCATATATATGTAGTATGTAAAGTTTACACTAATGCTTTTGATTATGTTACCAGTCATAATTAGAGTGATTTTTCGAAAACTCTTTTACAAATGAGTCAAGTTGGTTTTTGTGTAAAGTATCGATTATAACATAAAGAGAAGTGAGAGAAAATGATATATATATATATATGGCCAGACTTAAGGATTTTTGCTGAAATATCTCACTATTATGCGTCGCAGTTAACCAAAATCTTTCCAAACATCCATTTTGAAATTCATTTTAGTTCAACAAATCTAAAATAACATATTATGACTTACAGAAAATATATATTTTTACAGTCACATATAAGCAATATTATATTGACTTAAACTGCAGTGACGTAATTAGGAAATTGTTTCTGAGGAGGATATAACGTTTCTGTCCACGCAAATCCTGTATGTAGCACTAAGCCTACATATACTGACCTTAATTTGTAGATCTCTATAAATACATTAATTTTAGTCATAAATTTGTACATTTCTATCGTTCAAAAATTAATACAACAATTTGTCACCATCACAAATTATGCCACTTAAATCAAAATTCAATACATAATATTGAACACTAGTATGTCTTTAACAAAGTGACGTAGTATACCTTATTTTTTGTTTTTTTTTTGTGGTATCACCACATCAGGATGAACCGTTTGCACAATACTTACCCGACGTAATATACTAAAACGTAGTGAATAGTAAATCTGATGTATGTCATTAATATTTCTTTTAAGTTAAGTTTTATGAAGTATATAGCGTTAAATAATAGTTTCTCTGAAAATACTTTAAGCTTAAACCATTAAAATTACGACTATATTACTACTAGTTTTATCCATAATAACGGTACTTATGACAAATATAACTGTATTTAATGTATATGACCAAGCGTATAATGTAGATGAATAATGGTTAAATAAATAATTTCAATTTGATAAATTTAATATCACACAGGCGCCATAATATACCTACACTGTATCAATAGATCCTTAAATAAAGTAATATTGTACGTGATTTATTTACATATTATAAAAGTTAATATTGATATTTAATTTTAAAATTAAATAAATTCATAAATTTCTCAGCTATGAAAAAATTATATGTTTCCATTTTTTAATAAACCAAAGAAGATAAAACTTAAATTTTTTAAATTTTTTTCAAGAGAAAAAGTTCAAAAAACTTGATCAAATAATATATATAAATAAATATACACAATGAAAAATTATTTTGTGTAATATTGCATCATCATTTCCATATTATTATGAAATATGCAATTTAAAGAGAACATTTTCATTAAAGTAGAGCATTAATAAAACGACATTATTGAACTTATTTTATGATTTTAGATTCTGAACGAAGTGATGAATGTATTGCTTTTACTATGATGTGTGTTTTATTTTTTTTTTTTTTTTTTTTGTGTCTGACTCCAACATTTGGAGCAGTAATAATGCTCCGATTTTAGACTTCAGCCCCTTTTTGAATAGGGAATTGAATCTAGTTGGTACTTTAGGGGGGTCAAAATTAAAATTTTCTAATAGTTTTCAAAAAAATTGAGAAAAACAAAAAAAAAATGACAGAAAAATGGAAATTTTACGGAAAAACCACTTTTCGACAAAATCGATTTTTTGATTTTGCTGTAACTCAAAAACGAATTATTGTAAATACTTGAAATTTTCACCAAATGTTTATATTATGGTTATCTCTTTACAGTTAATTTTTCAAAATATTTTGACCATTTTTAAGCTACTAATAGACAATTGAAATTTTCGACTTTTCTAAGTTTTTTTTTCTTCAAATGCCGATAAAAATTTTTTGGGTGGCCAGAAAATCTTGAAAATTTAATACAAGGTTTCTTATAAGTTGTTCTTAAAGTGATAAAAAAAAATCCGAAATCGTTAGTCACAATTTTTTTTTATAAGTGTTTAAAGTTCGAATTTATACGAAATATGTCAAAATTTAAATTAAATTTCATATGCTCATAATGCGAATGTTGGCCATAGTAACCATAGTAACATAATATAAAAACTATACTATTTGTTTTAAAATAGAATATTTGACAATATTTAAATATAATATATCCTAAACTGACAAATCATCTTCGTTCAGAATCGTTTTTCGTATACAATGATACCTATCATTGCATTCAAATTTAACCTTCCATAGTCTGAGGTCCACCCCACCCCCTAATATACAGCAGAGCGATACCCACTTACCCGCTTTTTTTAATTTTATTAATTTACAACAAAAAATGTGTAATTTATTTATGTAGACGATTTTTAAATGACTAACTAACAGTATTAGTAAATTAATTTAGGGCTATAGATCTGAGTTAAAGACTTAATGAAATATTTTATGATTAGCAGTGAACAAACATTCGAATAATAATATTATATGCTCGCTGTTCCATGGTGGGTGCGTCTTTGATATTACGTATGTTGACCAAAAAAAAATATTAATATAATATATTCCCATATTATTTAATAGCATTCGTTGTCATCATATCATGATATCCTTATTACTTAGTGCAGCACTCGCTATTTGGTATAACTTCGTCAAAAACATATCAATAAAATGCCATTATTCAAATCAAAAATATTAAGAATAATTTCAAATGATCTCTTATTCATACGAAGCGATACACTTAGCGCCTGTTTTACCAATTCATGGGCTAGTAAAATTTAAAATGTTGGGCCCATTTCTATTTTCTACAATGCTAAAATAAAATGCAGGCATAATATATTTTTAAATTAATGTTATGTGTAATTAGCTTCTAATAATTGAGTAGTTGGATCACAGAATATAATTCTTTAATATAAAAAAACATTTAATATTTTAAATGAGTCTAATTAATGTTTAATATGTATTCAAGTAAGTATTCAAATTAAAAAGAAAACTTTTTTAAACAAAAATTAGTATTTTGATTATTAGTATGGCTATTAGCTAAGGACTTCATTCCCTAAAAAACATGCATGCATTATGGGGACGTAATACCCGCACGCGTTGTCTCTATCTTATTATTAATGTACATCATACTAAATTTTCATTCTCAGAACACATTTTGTGATGTTAGATTTAATATTAGAGTAAATTTATTTACCTATTATTAAGTTTAAAGGTAAGAATAATATCTAAAAAATTGTATATGCTTATATATATATTATGATTTTAAAGTGAGTTATAACTATGTAAAATACTACAACTTTAAAATGTCATAACTCACTTTAAAATCCTAATTTATTTAGTTAGATTTTAACTTATGGTAAATTTTTAATGAATTTTAATATTATTTTTAATTGTTTGAAAAATTAAGATTAATAAAACGCTAATTTGAATTTTCTAAAAATCAAATTACATAAAATATATTTTGTACCTACTATGGCCATTTAATAAAAAAAAATTTTATTGATTATACTACCTATATATTGAGAAATCCAAAACGACACTTGGAATTTTCCGACATATTGTACAATATGCGCATTGTGCATATAGGTACAGAGTGGGACACCATGTTTTCCCGTTTTCCTGTGCGTTAATATCGCGGAAAAACAGGAAAACAAGTGATATCCCGACCTGTACATCATATTATATGACTTACAAGCACGACGCAATAAACTACAATTATACACGCGGGATGTGTACCAAAGAGACGTAGTCAGGGACGCGTTTGATTCAACAAAAACCACCCACGTACCTACGCAACAGGCAAAGTCAAAAGTTATAATAAACTCGTATAGTAATATAGGCGGGATAGTCAAATGGATACGAATATGGCGGTTATAATAATAACAACACAGCAGTCACACGTTGCGGAGAACGTAATATTGTACACGATTTGCAGCTGCATACGCGCTATGCGTCTGAAGTTGGAAGTTATTTATACCGACGCAGTAGACGTATTACGTGTTTACCTATATTATCCGTATACAGCACACCCGGCCACCGAAACAGCTAGGTATTTAAAGTTGTTCGATTTGTGGAGCACTGCGCGTGAATGGTGCAGAATTCTGTATAATATTATAAACGTTTTATTATTCGCACACTTACACTGTATATTATATTTGATGTGCGAATTCCGTGCGGAATTATGTACGCGTGAACTGACGAAGAAAACTAATACGGACCATCTCGCACACACACGCACGATTACACGACGAGTTGTAGTGACGAGCGATCGCTCGTATAAGTAGGTACCTACTTAAATATACTTTGATTCGCGAAAGTTTTTAATAATAAACAAAAAAGAAAGGAAGGACCTAAAAAATTCTTCGACTCGCGTTTTTAATAACGATTCCGTGGTATACATGCGGAGATTGTTGTGAAAAAAATAAAACGATTTCATTAATATGTCCTCGCATAGCGTACGATTGTTAGCGGTCCAACGAATCCTTTCGACAAGGAGTGTATTATACCGTATTACATACTATACTGTAATATTGTAATATTATAACTATTTTTTAGGTTCTGAACGGAGTGATGAATGTATTGATTTTACAATGATGTGTGTTTTTTTTTTTTTGTATCTGTCATCACGTTTTGGAGTAGTAATAATGCTCCGATTTTTGACTTCAGCCCCTCTTTGAATAGGAAAATTCATCTAGTTGGTACTTTGGGTGGTCAAAAATAAGCATTTTCTAGCAGTTTTCAAAAAAATCGAGAAAAACAAAAAAAAAGTGACAGAAAAACGGCAATTTTACGAAAAACCACTTTTCGACAAAATCGATTTTTTGATTTTGTTGTAACTCAAAAATGAATCATTGTAAATACTTGAAATTTTCACCAAATGTTTATATTATGGTTATCTATTTACAGTTACATTTTAAAAATATTTTGACCTTTTTTAAGTTACTTATGGACAATTGAAATTTTCGACTTTTCTAAGTTTTTTTCTTCAAATGCCGATAAAAAAAATTTGGCTATCCAAAAAATCTTTAAAATTTAATAGAAGGTTTATTATAAGTTGCACTTATCGTAGTAAAAAAAAATCAAAAATCGTTAGTCACAATTTTTATTTCTAAGCATTTAAAGTTCAAATGTTTACGAAATATGTCAAAATTTAAATTAAATTTCATACGCTCATAATGCGTATGTATTGGCCAAATACTTTTTTTATTATATAAACAAATACTTGAAATACTATAAAGTAACTATTGTAACATATAGTAACTGTACTATTTGTTTCAAAATAGAATATATGACAATATTTAAATATAATATATCCTAAACTGACAAATCATCTTCGTTCATAATCGTTTTTTGTATACAATGATACCTATCATTGCATTCAAATTTAACCTACCATAGTCCGAGGTCCACCCCATCCCCTAATATACAGCAGAGCGATACCCACTTACCCGCTTTTTTTATTATTATTACGTATTTACACGTCATTTAAAACGATTTTTATATTGTTTGTTAACACTAGATTATTATGACGCCAGAATCAGACTTTTACTATATTTTATATTATTCTATAACGCTATTAGTTCTCCAAAAACACGTTTATGCGACGTTTAAAGATAATAAGCAATAATCTCGAATGATATTGACATTAATATTTGAAGTCTTCGTCAAATTTTATGGCAATAAAACTAATGATAAAAAAGGTAAAAATTATTATTATTTAAATCCATTCTATTTTATTCACATTATTGATTCAGCTTGAACAAAAAATATCAAATTATGTAATTATTATAATAAAATATGATTTATTGGCTGACGAAAAAAGAATATTTGTTTGTACATAGGATTTCCATTGATTACAGAAAATAAAATTATTCCTATTATAATTGCAAATAATTTTATACCTGTATTTTATATTTGGTTAATATCGCCCAAATGACAGTGTTGAAAATATGTGCAGTTTACATAGAGTTTAACGGAGTTTGAAATTCATTGGCATTATTTAATTCGTCTGTATAGCGTTTCCCGGGTAGGATCAGAAAGTTTATAATATTTTCCTGTAAGATGAATGATAGCCAATCAAGATACAATGTACGATTTTCACTTTCTAACATTTCTAATCTTCAACAATAAAGGTCACACCTCTTAATTTTTTACATTTATTACTGGTCGCGTGGTAATTTCCAGCGTTCAATTTTAAAACTGCTAAGTCAATAGGGCATTATCTATTTTTAATTATTTTATATGTACGACCATACACTTCTTGGTTTTCGCATAGACCATGTAAACCTTCAGAATTTCTTTCAAAATATTTAATCGTGATAAATATTAAAATGTTATATTATTTATATTAATTGCATAATTGCATAGTATATTGAAATTTTTCATCTGAAATAAAATTAAAAAGTATGATTTTTAATATTCAACTGTTAAGATGTGGTTCAAACGAAATGTGTTAGATCATCGAAGTCAAATTTTTTATTTCACTATTAAAAATACTATTTTTTACATATCGTAATGAATCTTATTAAATTACTAATAGTAATGTGAATACTGAATATATAATAAAAAATACTAATAAATATAGGCTTCCAGCCTGAAAAATAGCCAGTAAATTATTGAATTCAAATTGAATACATCCGCCAAAGTGATTTAATCATTAATGATGTACACTGTAAATCACTCAACACCTAATATACAGCATAGCGACTTCTTCGATTAATAAACTGAAATACCTATATTTTTATTAAATATTTAAACAAATTTCTTTGTAGTAAGATATAATTTCATTCGTTCTTTACAATGAGGAAACTTTTATTATTCAAATTTATCGCTATTTTATTATATAGTCAGCCGTTAGTTGTTACACATTTTGACTCAATAAATTTTTTACGTGCAAATAGTGTAGTAAAAATACAGTACGTCTGTGAAGAACGACTAAACGAGTTTTGAGATTGGTATTTTTGTACTTTATAAATTAATTAACAATAGATAATTAAAATTGACTACAATCCCATTCAACAAAACTTACATTCGATCACGTACACAAATTTTATTCTACTACTATTCTTATTCACTTTATTTCGTAAAAACTCTAACTAGTTTCTTATGATATAACGCGGACAAAATGAAGAACCCATAATACCTTATACAAAATAAATCAACATCGTATACTAATTTGTAATACTTTAAAAACTGTTTATTTACTTCAAAAGATGTTATAATCATAAAACCGTTTGTGTGCCGTCCAATGTCACCTATTGTACGTGTTATTGAAATATCATTCTCAACTTGCTTTACTCGATATTAATCCGTTTATGGAATTTGTGTCAGTGTATTAATCTAAAGTGCACAATACCGTAAGTTTTTTCGAATTACAGTATATATAGGTATATATGCTATTTTGGAGTTCAACAGTTACAACCTAACATAAAAACCTACTATATTTAATATTGAAACTTCAAGTTCTCTGAAACCAATCACTAAAATATGAATACCTCCGATAATTGTTAATTGTTATGAATTTTCAATGTAAGTATAAGTATAACCTTCTGTTATGTAAAAAAAAAACAGATTAAAATAATTTTAAACAATCCATTTTAAAAACCAAAATATGTGACTAGGTATGTGAGAAAGATAAAGTACGAATTATTTTACTTTACACGAATGTTGGATTTGCTAAAATCAACTTCTACCTATAGACAAAAACAATATTGACGGACGGCGGACCTCACATGAATCGGTAATCAACTAAAAATTCTTACCAAACTCCTATATCTATATAAGAAGTAGGTTATCTTGCTATAATATTTACATTTTTCTTTTAACTGTATAAATAATGTAAATAAAAGATAATTAATTTATGTAAATCATTATTTATTGATGATTTTTATTTTATAATTTAGTGATGATTTGAAATATTAACGTAATTAATAACTTTATCGACATTTATTTTTTTAATCATTTTTGAAAAAAAAAATTATTGTTATAAATATTCGTATATTGTTATACGGTTATTTACTGAGTATAATAATAATATATTATATTGTATACGCCTTCAAAATTATTTATTTTCCCCGAACTCCGAACAATTTTTTTTTTTAGTTCTTCACGAAAAGTTAATTTAGCACAGTTACCTATATACAACTGATAAAATATAGATAATTAACTATTAAGTATACGAAATAAAAATAAATTATAATTAATTATAATAATAATAAATAAGAAATTTAGTGTTAATAATAATAATAAACAATTATAAATTCGAATACTTACAAATTAATTCAGATAGGTACAATAATAACGTGTTTTAATGACGTTAAGTTGATAATCAAAAGTTCTGAGAAATTATATTATGGTGTAGGATGTATTATTTTTTATGAAAAACAACATAATAAAAATCGTCGAAATAATGCTTCAATTTCAAACTTTGGGGGTGGTTTCCGATGGCAAAGTGGATATCCTTGGTGCATTATAGAGATCAAAAGTAAACATTTTCCAACAGTTTTCAAAAAAATCGAGAAAAACTAACTAACTCAAAAACTAATCAATGTAAATACTTGTAATTTTCACCAAATGTTTATATTAGCGTTATATATACACAGTTAAATTTTTAAAGAATTTTGACCTTTTTTGAGCTATTTATAAGCAATTGAAATTTTCAATTTTTCTAAGTATTTTTTTTTTAAATAACGATAAAATTTTTTTGGCCGGCCAGAAAATCTTGAAAATTTAATACAAGGTTTCTTATAAGTTGTTCTTAAAGTGATAAAAAAAAAATCCGAAATCGTTAGTCACAATTTTTTTTTATAAGTGCTTAAAGTTCGAATTTATATGAAATATGTCAAAATTGCGAAAATTTGCAAGTAATTTTGTGGTTGAAAAATCGTAAAAAATTTTTCTTTTATAACTAAGTTTTGAAAATTTGGTACAAGGTTCTCCATACATTTTTCTTCTACTCTCTGTAAAAAAAACTCTACCGGACTAAGACGAAAATTTTTTAGGAGTGTTTGAAATTTCAATTTTTACAAAACCGCGTTAAATAACGGTTTAGCCTCAAACGATTTTTGATATTTGTTGTTATTCAAATAGTATAAGTCGTAAATACTTGAAAATTTTACCAGTTATTTAGATTTCCATTTTCTTTACGTGATTTGATTTTCAAAACATTTTGACTTTTTTTGAGCATTTGAAATAATCATTTTTGTTTTATTTTTTTTTTATAAATGTTGATAAAAAAAATTTAGCTGGGACAAATTACTTGAAAATTTAATTGGAAGGTCCGCATAACTTGTTCTAACTCGACGGAGAGACGGAGAGGTTAAGTTTTTTAATATTTATAAAATTTGAAATCAATATTAAATATTTGTCACATTAATTAAAAAACCCATTTTTCAAATCAGTTTTCACAATATACATAATTAATTTGTTTAAAGATCGCATTAAAAGTTTTAAATATAAGTAAATGTAATTGTAATTTGGAAAATTCTTCATCGTTAATCCGCATAAACTTGCATATTAATAGTGATTATCGGTGGTATAAAACTGGATTGTTAAAACACGTGTGAGTCCACACACTCCACACGCAATAAATTATAATAAGTACTTACCTACTAACATAAAAAGAATTGGATACGGTTTCGGATTTAAAGCACATTTAATAAAATTATATTAATCGTACGCTATGAATATAATAATTGTATGGTAATGCTCGTAAAGTGTAGTGTCTATCTATACTATCAAAACATATATGGTATGTCGATGTACGCATACATTCTTGTATTAAAAATAACTCTGTAGACATAAACCGGAAAAGGTGTCTTCCCGTTGCTCCGGTTTTATTTTACCAAATATATTATTATTATTATTATTGTGCATATTCTTGGATCTCACGAGATTCAATAAGACATTAAAACAAATTTTTACGAATCAAATTATATAGCTTGAAGTATAGCAAAATTTCGAACAAAAATAAATAATAATAAAACACTTACCTATATATATAAACGAAATACAAGTTTTTCTCGTTTCTATACTTTTTCTCATCTATATATTAGTTTTTATATTAAAACTATAAATTAAAACAAAATCTTTTTCAAAATTAATAATATTAGTTACACGTGTCATAAAGCTTAATGATAACGCTTAATAGCTATACTTAAGTTCTAA
This sequence comes from Schizaphis graminum, assembly GCA_020882235.1. Taxonomy (NCBI): domain Eukaryota; kingdom Metazoa; phylum Arthropoda; class Insecta; order Hemiptera; family Aphididae; genus Schizaphis; species Schizaphis graminum. The sequence continues at coordinate 57,650,365 of CM037032.1, forward strand.
CTCTGGTGGAAATTCTTTGTTCCATATAATATATTATATCTTCATTCTGAGTATTTTAGTTTTTGATTATTTTTTTTTTTTAGTCACACGTTTGAATTTTTAGTACCAAACGTAAACTACATTATGACAGAATGTACATTTATTTTTAACTTTAACTACTTAGTATTTGATACCCAACTACTCACAAATACTTACCGAATTGTTTTTTTTTGTGTTACACACGAATAATATGGGTACCCAGTGACAAGGATGGTCTCATCATAAAGTGTGTATGTAAAATTTAGAATTCCACGATGAATTATATTAACGCGTTAAAAGCTATTATTTATTCTATATACACGCGCATAAATTTTAACTAATTTCCAAAGTTCCACTAACGAATTAGTGCACAACAATCAGTCATGACGTTATTTATTGATTTATAAAATATTTCATATGAAGTAAAAAAAATAGTAATTACCTGATAAATAAAATGTTTATCTAATTAAAATCTCTTAATTCGATAAATATAGTTATTATAAAACCTAAAAATTAGTTTTTTTACAATGAATATTATTGTTATTTATTAATTAGCACACTATTAACACTCAACCAAACTATAAATAAATATTAAATATAATATGTACCTACGCAAATTACGTTTAAGTATTCAATGAATACAATTTTAAGGTTCAATAAGGGTAGACGATGCTTTTTAAATCTTAGACATCTATTATAAGCATACAACAGAGGTGTGATAAAAAGTAAGAATATTTTTAATATCGCTCAAAAATGCACAACCCCACTGACTAAATAATTCACATAAACAAAGTCGAGAAGTGCATAATAATAGTATAAATAAAGTTACCTGTTCTATATTATTATATTTATGTTTTTTTTAACTTTTTAAGAGCATCACCTAAAGTATGAATATTCTTAGAACGAAATTTAAGATGATTTATTTTGGAAAATGTTTTAGAATAAAATATATACTTATTATATGCTTTTATCGATAATCTTTTTTTATTATTATTATTAGTCTAAAATCTATTATAATAATTATAAGATAATTTAATTTATTTTATTTAATTCTAATTTATCTACTAAGAAAATTGAAAAGAAATATTCACAGATATTATGTAATTAATAATTATCAATATTTGTTTTGTTTTATTCGTAATAAACAAATAAAAAGGATAATAATTTTATATTTTTTTTTAATTGTATTAAATTCTACCTTGAGTTTTTAATAACATATGAACCGTATAAAATTGTCAGCGTACACTTTTATTGATTTAAAAATTATTTTTCGAGAAAAAAACTGCACGATATTTCGCTTCAAAATATATAAATAAAATTACGGGCTGTTTATGATTGAGTATGAATAGTAATATTATAGTGAATATATAGTTTAAAAATAAATTATATTGATGAATACTAAAGACATTATATACAACATATACCATATATTATAAATGTTTTATTTAAAGCGCGAACGCAGAAAAATCATCGATCTCTGACAAATATAATATGATAATTATGATGTCAACGTGCAGCCATTATATATTGTTATTATGATTATTATAGTCTTGACGACATGTGACAGTAAAAATGAGATGGATAAAGCTCGAGAAAAACCACAAACTCGCTCGTCTCTTCGAATGGTGGCGGGGAAGCGTGAAAATTTAATTCCCTCTACGCGCTCTGTATAATACATATCATTAAAGTGTCCTTATATTATTCTACGACGGTGCGACGTACAGAGCATTTATGTCGTGTCGGACAATATATTATAGCCCTGTGTAATAATGGTATCACGGCAGAGACATTAAAATCGCAAACGATTGAAATTGTTTGTACTCAAATATTCGGTCGCCACCCGGTCGTGCAATTTATCTCGCCGAGGTTTTCCGTCGACGTTACGTATGCGTCTATTTTTCTAAATGAATGTCATTAATAAAATTACAATTGAACGATTATTCTCGAAATTTGCACGCTTTTAGATTATTTGTAAGACCAAAATAATTAATATTACGGTTTTAATATTTTCTGACGAGTTTTTATTTTTAACTGTCATATCATGTAAATATTTTATGCAAATTACGCAACTGGTTATTTTGGTGTGAAATAGCTTATTCGACCATCGATTTATCAATATCAGTGCATAATACTTTATAATGGTACTTATATTATACAAAACGGTTGCAAGAGGCTACATTATCTATAACAATAACTTGGATTGCGATGATTTCGATCTTTCATCTTTGTTTATCGTTGTCCACCAAAATTGGTGTTACGCCATAACTGAGGATAAAACACAGAAATCAAATAAAAAATTGAGTATTTAATATTGGCGATTGCTCATAACGCGAAATCAACAAATATGTTTGATTTTATTAGATCGAAATATTAATATTATAATTACACATTGTGACTCATAATAGTCAATGGTTGTCGTCACGAACCTGGTTACGTAGGACGTCATCGTACATATAGGCGTAAAACAAGCTCAGTTCCCGCGTCCCACCTCTTCCGTGGACGGGTAAGGTGGCCGAATCAAACTATACGTCTTGTACTTTGTACTTGCAACTGCTACAGATTGCATCATTTATTTATATGTATTTATTTAACAAAATCGTTATAGTACAATATAAGGTGAATATGTTATTTATATAAAAATAAAAGCCGGACAAATAATTTTGGCTTCTTTTAATAAATATGAAAATTGTTTAATATTTTTATTTATAATTTAAAGATATTTTTGAGAAAACAATGACCCGTTTTTTGTTATACGAGCTACCTATTCAGCTTTCGCTCATAAGCGTACGACATAAGGCCTATAATTTGATTTGAGCAATGAGTTCCAAAATAATAACAAACAAATATATTAAATAATAGTAGTATTTATATGATTGACAATATTTTTCATAAAAAAAATATTATTTTATAGATTAACGATTTAACATAGTGATTATGTATTTAATGGAGTCATTAAAATATATTAATTTTAAAAACAGTTCCCTATATTAAAACGCATTATATATTTACATAAAATAAAATAAATAATACAAAAAGATAATAATTAAATAAGCTTATAGTTTATATAGTATGTTTATTCATCATTAGTCAGTACTCATTATAGTCACCTTCACAAAATAAAATTTTAATAATTATTATTATAATTAATCGATAACCTTTATATTTAATTTTAAATTTAAAGCCAACTAATTTTTAATAATCCATTATTATTGATATTTTTTCTGACAGATTTTAATATTATAAATCACTTTTAAGTAGTGATTTGTCTTTTTTTTATTCTTATATATTTGTTTAAAGTTTCAAATAAGTTTCTGTTTGGTTTTTTTAAAGTATTTCAATACAAATATGAATTGATAGATTTTGATTATAAAATCGGTATTTCAAATAGTAATCATGTGATATGGTTGGAGACCATTAGTAGTCCGTGGATTATTCGAATGCGGCTAAGCCGAAAAGTGCGAAGAATATCTGCTGTCATTTTCAGTATAATTTGTCAAAATATAATCAAAAAACTTAACAATGTGTTTTAGTATTTAAAATAAAAATACACAATATTTTAAAATGTAAGATTACGTGCATTGATTTTAAGCTGAAAGTAATAGTTAACAACTAATATGGGTTTTAATTATACCTGCATTTAATAAAACTAAATTTTACGCTGTTGAGCTATCAAAAAAAATCATTTTATTTGTGCTTTTTGACAAAACGGATGAGGTTTATTGTTAAAAAATAGTGCACAAATCCAAATACTTAATTTTATAAACACAACAAAGCCAATACAACAATAATATAATACCTACTATAATATAATATATTATTATTGATCGTCAATTGTCGGCATTTGATGCTTGCAACACAAAAAGTGTCCACAACTGTTGCCTGTTGGTATAATGTATTAAAGTAATGTGTCCTATCGCTACTAGCAAATACAGTCATCGTAATATATAATTTTTTTTTACTTACCTATTTGTTATAACTTTAGTTTCAATACAATATCATAAAAATATTGTTTGCATTTCGGATACAATTTTTTTTTCTATTACGCACGTTCCTATTATTACATGGAGACGATGGGAATAGAACAGGACCTTTCCCAGAGACAAAAAGTTATCAGTTTAATGTTTTTAGAAAATTAGGACATGGCTTTAAAAAAACGGGTGATCACGTTTTAAACGACACCTCAGTATAATTAATTAATCTACTCCAACAAACAATTGAGATAGTGGATATCACGTGCAACATATATTATATCAAATGTCTATGTGAGTATGTGACGCAAACCGTATAAGTTTTCATATTACCTAACAGAATTAGACATCATTCGAATAAAATTGTATTTAGATGATTATTATTTACATAATATTTTATTCGAATAATTTTCATTAATTTTTTCTTAAATAACATAATGGTTTGTATTTTGGTAATTAAAACATTTACGTATTATAAAACAATAGTTAGCATTGTATTTTAAGTTCTCGATTGTACATTTTCTCTTATTTGAAATAAATAGAAAAATACTACAAATGAAACTAATATAGAACTATCAATAGAAAAAACTGGAGAGTAAAGAATTCGAATATATTTTTATTTTGTACTAGCATTATGTTTGAAAATTATTCAATTACATTTTTATTAAAATATAATTATAAAAAAAGCGGGTAAGTGGGTATCGCTCTGCTGTATATTAGGGGATGGGGTGGACCTCGGACTATGGTAGGTTAAATTTGAATGCAATGATAGGTATCATTGTATACAAAAAACGATTATGAACGAAGATGATTTGTCAGTTTAGGATATATTATATTTAAATATTGTCATATATTCTATTTTGAAACAAATAGTACAGTTACTATATGTTACAATAGTTACTTTAGAGTATTTCAAGTATTTGTTTATATAATAAAAAAAGTATTTGGCCAATACATACGCATTATGAGCGTATGAAATTTAATTTAAATTTTGACATATTTCGTAAACATTTGAACTTTAAATGCTTAGAAATAAAAATTGTGACTAACGATTTTTGATTTTTTTTTACTACGATAAGTGCAACTTATAATAAACCTTCTATTAAATTTTAAAGATTTTTTGGATAGCCAAATTTTTTTTATCGGCATTTGAAGAAAAAAACTTAGAAAAGTCGAAAATTTCAATTGTCCATAAGTAACTTAAAAAAGGTCAAAATATTTTTAAAATGTAACTGTAAATAGATAACCATAATATAAACATTTGGTGAAAATTTCAAGTATTTACAATGATTCGTTTTTGAGTTACAGCAAAATCAAAAAATCGATTTTGTCGAAAAATGGTTTTTCGTAAAATTGCCGTTTTTCTGTCACTTTTTTTTTTGTTTTTCTCGATTTTTTTGAAAACTGTTTGAAAATGTTTACTTTTGACCCCCCCCCCCCCAAAGTACCAACTAGATGAATTTTTCTATTCAAAGAGGGGCTGAAGTCAAAAATCGGAGCATTATTACTGCTCCAAATGTTGTCAGACACAAAAAAAAAACACACATCATTGTAAAATCAATACATTCATCACTCCGTTCAGAATCTAAAAAAATTCATTCAAATAATTATGTATATTATATATTTGGCCCAACTCTGTTACCTAATCAATTATCATTATTTATTTTATATTTTTATCAACAATAATTAATTTATGTTTTCGAAATGTTATAAAACATTTAAATTATTATTATTATGTTTTCGTGTAAAATTATTATGTTATAACTATAAGTTATGACATATGAGTAAATAAAATTTGAATTGACCTAACTAATTAAGTTTAAAAAAAAGAGTAAACACTACATTTAATTTAATAAGTTTTCGTAAGTTTATTTAAAATATAATAAGTAAAATTTATCTGCGACTTAAGGAATAAAAGATCGACATTTGAAACATAGTCAATTGCTAACAAAAATAAGAATAGACATAGTTACAGGGATTAGTTGGGCATACTTCATTATGACATTATCAGCTCCAATGTTAGCTAATACTTGTTAATACTTGTGAGTGGTATTTTTCACTAAAATCTACTGTAGTTTCAATTCAATAATTAGAACTCAAAAATTTGCTATTAGGTTATTAAAACTTACTGTACCTAAAACTAATATGTTTTATTTCTAATATTTTAGAACTTATTAGTTATTATCATACCGAAATAATAGTAACTAATATTTAATAATTAATAAGTAATAAATTACTAAGTGATTTAAACATATTAATATATTATACTACTAATTCCTTTATTAATAAACAAAACCACATACACTTGCAATAAAAATTCACAGAATCCTACCCCAATACAAAAATTGTAGTATAGATCTGTACGAAGTCTTTAAGTGTAGTGATGGTCATCAAAAATACTAAATTTATTTCATCTTATAAATATTTTGAATGTTTACTACTGTATAGTTATTCTCTTCACACTAACTTTTAATTGCATGTTATATATATTCTAATAATAAATGTTAAATAAAAGATATAAATATACTTTTAAGTAATATAAAATATTCATACAAATTTATATAATACTTATTATAATATTATTGATAAATTCTTATTAACAAAGTATTGTGAAAATTCAAGATAATTTTTCGTCTAAACCTAACTACGATAGACATTGAAATAATTAATTTACGAAACTCTTGGCAATTTGGTCGTACGAGTATTTGTTAATTGTTGTATATAAATATATTGTATGTATGTTGACTGCTGCAGCTGTCTGAGAAAAAAACGTGACGACATTTTTCCAGTGACAGGTGAAATATTTTTTTTAAAAACCATTAAAAACGTAGGTATGAAGGTAAATAAGTATAATATACAGCTGTTATCGAGATTTAAATCATCATAATAATATTAATAATATTGATATAATACAACTCAACTTGTTATTGTTGTAAACGGTTAACGCGGCGCGTTAGATAGGCATTTCTGCTACACTCCAGTAGTGTGTTCGTTTATCGTGCTGAGTTGTTTATGCAAAGAACGTCAATTTTATAAACCGCGCGTGCTGTAATATTAATACCTCTTCACGCTAAGCCGGCAGAGTAATTCCACCAGAAAAGTATCGCCACTTTTTATGCTTTCAAAAATGCTCCATGACGTATTTATCACGGCATGTACTTAAATTAAATGCAGTACAATACCGAAGCAAAACTTAAAGGTATATTTGTGTGTATAATATAATATAATCGACGATGTACAAAATTACGAACGAATGCGACGAATAACATTAAAACAAATTAATAAATTAGATGTGTGAAAAATCCTGAGTGAAGCACTGAAAAATTATAAACCATTTGATAGTTACGTTAAGATGGCGCGTGGTTTAAATTCATTCGTGTTCGACCGTGGTTCGCGCGCACACTTACCACGATAAATTTCCACTGTAAGTATAGCGCGAAATAAAAAAATAACAACATAACAGAGCCCATCACATCGTCTTTAACAAATTTTGATGTCTTTACAAAACATAAAATGATAATTTTTCAGCGCACTACAAACACGTGTGCTGAAGTATAGTCTCGATTCATCACTTCCTCAGTTTAATGCGACCAGGACGGACATCTTCAAAGTAAAATATATTACATTTCAATTTTTTTTTTAATATACATTAAATTGTACTCTGTATAACTAAATATCATGTTTAATTTATCATAAAAATCCTCTCATACTCCCGTTTTGTATTTATATTTACGCCAAGTATCAAAGATGAATAACGTTTTATAGTTGATACTATGTAAGAATATGTTATAATATTAAAGTTGTTGAGACTTGAGGGGCGCGTATAAAATAACAATTTATTCTTACACAAACTCGTATAAATTGTAATGTAAAAAGTTTTATTTCGAGTGCATACAATTTAAAATCGAAAGATACTAAGTATAAAACGTATGGAAATTACTAAAACGAAAAAAATAGGAATTTTATTGTTATTATTTCTAAGAACCAAATCATGCTTATATGAACATTTGTCCAGATGTCCAAGCTTACGGGTAGAACATTCGTTATTTAAAACATAATAATTATATGTATTATATTATAATCCTTCAGAAATATGATGAAAATAGTTTAATAGTTACATATTTTATACATACAATAAATATTTGCCGCTGATGCCGCAATGCCGCAGGTACACACCCTGCATAGAATGACTTGTTTTGAAAAATATTTCGGTATCGATCGGCTTGCTTTTCTGTCAAGTGTAGTAAAAATGTATTAATATTATATTGGAAGCTAGGGTAGGATAAAGATAAATTGTTTATTAAAAACAAAAAACAATTAGTAGCTTTCGACTTTAGTTGGTTTAAACTTTAAAGTAAACGTATAAATACTTCATGAAAAAGAGTCTTTCAAAAATGTTTTTTAATTACTGTTCACAAAATAAAAGTAAGCATGTAATAAAGAAATAATTGATAAAAATAACAGATGAATATTGTATGATTTGAAGAAAAAAATCTGTGACCCGTGATCGTTTTTTTGATGAAAGAGATGTAACCATATATAACATATTATATAGTCCTTTTTCGTTTTTTTAAACGAATATGAAGTTACAATATGAATGATGACCTGCAGTATTAAGAATTTCATTATTTTTTACATTAATGAATTTCTTTCTGAATTCAAAATAATAAGTGAGATATAAATTTAATTTTACATTACCATCCTAAATTTTGTAAAATTATTTTACATACTTTCTAAATAATTGTATACACCTAGTTTTTTAAATATTTAATATTTATATTTGATATATATTAGGGATCTTATTTCAAAATTATTTTAATTATTTCAAAAAAATATATTATTTTATAAAGCATATATATTTATTTGTTGTCGTAAAATATCTGTATATTTACTTTATCATACACATAGTTAATATTTTTGGATATTATTTATTGATACGGTCTGATATACTTTCCTACCTTTCGAGTCATAATCATAATTATTGTTATTTTATAATTTTTAATGCACATTTTTCTATTTTTTATTTAACTCGAGGTGCATGCATACTGTATACTGCATGGTTTCTCAAATGTATTAAATTCACAAGTCTGTTTAAGTAAAGTATTTGGCGTGGTATAACTTTAAATTTTTAAGTAGCAATACACATTATGAGCTTCATTTTGTCATCGACTAGTGCAGCAGCTTTCTTAATGGATATTGACATATTGTACACATTATATAATGTTACGTATAAAATGTAAAGAAACAGAGATAGTCCATAATCCGTTAAATAACGACATGAGACTATGTATATTATTATTGCTATAATTATTATTTCTATTTAGTACCTAGATATATACGTGAACTGTACTATGATACGTCTAAGTCGTAAAGACCTTCCTACATTAAATACATTGACGTCCGTTGTGAATTTGTGATGACGTACGTCCAAATTATACATTAGATATTTACACATCTACTTTTCTATATGCACATTGACGTAAAAATGTGTGTTTTAGTATATCAATAAATTAAATATAACTAGTAACTGGTAATATTTACTTTAACTATTAATTAATAATATTCTTATTTTATATTAATTGTAAATCGTACAGTTAAAAATATTATTGACAAATATTCATATATTTATTATACTTATTGATATTAAAAATAAAATATTGAAAAATGTATAGTTAGTTATTGTTAAAGGTATTTAATATAAGAGTAAACTAAACAACCATAACAATAATATAATTAATTCTACAATATTTCTATGATTGAAAATAGTACGTAAGTTATTTTTACTTAATTTACAATATGAAAATAATTAAATAACAATTACCATCAGTTTTAAGCTTATTAGCTACGTCTTTCTATATATCTTCTCTATGATGTATTGGCCTTTTTCTCTACTTTAACTATTAGTTTTTCTTCGATATTTTATACAAAATATATGTAATAATATTTACAGTAATTACGGGACCACACTATTCTAATAGTTAAAAACACACTTCACAGTCAAAGTATAAGTACCTACTGATTTTATCATTCGAAACACTGTGTCAATCACATATTACGAAGATAAAACTATTTAAAAATAGGTAACGATAACGCATTCAACTGATAGCAATTTTATGTCGTATGTCGACGCGCTGTATAGACGTCCCCAATTTTCAACTCGTCGTATCCAGTGTGTGGATTCATATTTAAAAAGAGTAAGTTGACGTACGTCATCGCAACGGACGCCACGATGTATTTATTGTGGGAAGACCTTAATAATACGATTATATTGTTGACGCGTAAACGAAAATTACCGGTGAAAAATAAAACGAGCGCGACTTTAAATTATTATTACTATCGTAATACGAACACGCGTGAATACCACAATCATGTATGTATACATGGTAATATTGAATAATGTAATGAACGTATAAGCCGTTTGCGGCCGCTTTCACGCGCGGATTCGATAAAATAAAACCTGTACAATATTGTGTATAATATATTATATAAGAGAAATATAAGAAGAAAAAAGTCACTGCGCCGGAACGACCGTGATCTTCGCTCTATCTTCCGAATCGATCAAACGTGACGATAACGTATACACGATAATAATAGTATATAAATAGGATATATTGTATTGTGGGTACGTAAGACTACTCGCACACGCAAAGGTATATATACATAAAATACGGTCTTTTGCACGTTCTGGACCAGAACAAATATAACGCTCCGTATGGTAGATATATACGAAATACTATCGTCATATTGTGTGCCTTATACATGAACATACGTCATACCACCTTACATATAATATACGTTCGTGAGAAATAGGTATATACCTGCCGTCCAGAGCCGGATTACGGGGAGCTAACAGGGTTGTAGCTCTGGGCCCCCAGAGAAAAATAAGTCCCATAAAAACTTTTGAAAACTTAATAAACAACTATAACCATTTAAAATATTATATTCTATTGACTATTATATATACATATAGTATATGCATGTATATATGTATGTATGTAAATAATATATAAGTGGTCACCAAATGGTATCCCGCGGACCGCATCCTACCCGCAGACAAGGAAAAAAATATAATAACGGATAATACAATTTTTATAGTGTTGTAATTTATTATTTATGTTCATCGGATTATACTGATTGCCAAGCATATATTTTTATCATTAATATCTTGAAGTTTGAATTAAGGGTGACTGTCTGCGGAATGTGCCGATTACACGTCGACGGCCGACGACATTCCGTCAATTACCGCCGACCCGTGTTGACTTAATTTCCGTTGTATTACGTTGTTACTTGCTTCGTATTTATTTTGTTTTTATTTGATTATGGATAAGAAAAGAAAAAAGTTGAATTTGAAAACAGACCGCTTTTGCCTGACTGGACGGAATTATATTGTTTTATTTTACCGGACCACTCAGGGGCCTTGTCAGTTTGTTTGATTTGCCACCAGACTGTACCTGTATTTTAAGTTTTCAATATTAAACGTCATTACGAAACTTCACATAAATCATTTACCAAAAAATGTACAGTAAGTAGTGAACTTCGTAAATCAAAAATTGAGAACCTGCATAAATATATAAATCGAAAACCAATATTTTGAGTAACGCAAATACGCAAAAGCTGAACAACAAATGTACTCAGGCTTCTTTGAATATTTTGTGGATGCTCGCTAAGCATAAGAATCCAATTACCGATGTTAAAATTGTTAAATAATATATATAATAATAAGTAAATCTACTGTTTAAAAATAAAAAGGAAATCATCGAAACAGATTACGGTGAATAGGTTAATAATGAAGCAACAATTTTTTTTAATGCAACAAAGTATCTATTCAAATATAAATAATTAAGTGAAAATAAAATAAAGTGATGTGAAAATGAAGTTTTTTTAAATGGAGAAAATAATTTTGAAGTATAGATACTTTCTTTGTAATGATAAAAACGTACATCTGGTACTTTGGGGAGGTCAAAAGTAAAATTTTCAAATGTTTTCAAAAAAATCGAGAAAAACAAAAAAAAAATGACAGAAAAATGGCAATTTTACGAAAAACCACTTTTCGACAAAATCGATTTTTTGATTTTGCTGTAACTCAAAAACGAATCATTGTAAATACTTGAAATTTTCACCAAATGTTTATATTATGGTTATCTCTTTACAGTTAAATTTTCAAAATATTTTGACCATTTTTAAGCTACTTATTGACGATTAAAATTTTCGACTTTTCTAAGTTTTTTTTCTTCAAATGCCGATAAAAATTTTTTGGGTGACCAGAAAGTCTTGAAAATTTAATACAAGGTTTCTTATAAGTTGTTCTTAAAGTGATAAAAAAAAATCCGAAATCGTTAGTCACAATTTTTTTTTATAAGTGCTTAAAGTTTGAATTTATACGAAATATTTCAAAATTTAAATTAAATTTCATACTCTCATTATGCGTATGTTGCCTAATATTTTTTTTATTAATAAACAGATACTATAAAGTAACCATAGTAACATATAGTAACTATACTATTTGTTTCAAAATAGAATATATTACAATATTTAAATAGAATATATCCTAGATTGACAAATCATCTCTGTTCAGAATCGTTTCTCGTATACAATGATATTCATCATTGCATTCAAATTTAACCTACGCTAGTCCGAGGTCCACCCCACCCCCTAATGTACAGCAGAGCGATACTCACTTACCCGCTTTTATTTTATGTTTTTTGAAATATTTTAAATGATAATCTTTTCACTGAATATTTGCAAAATTAAACATGAGATTATCTGATATTTATCTAGATAAAAATTAGTACAATCACCTTTATTTTTATCTAGATATATTATTATTTGTCTATTTTTAACACTGAGTACAATCAACGGCATATATAGGAAATCCTGGACACGGTACCCCCTCTAAGCATAGAACATAATTGAAGCAACAGCTATCAAAATCCCATTATTCATGATAAATATTTAAGTTGACCTTTGAAACGTTGCTGTATGCTCAGCATATAGGACACGGAGGCTCAGCATGATGTTGTAACCATAACGTAATATTTAATCCGTATTATATACCATGTTCTATGATGATACCCAATCTTCACTGCCAACATCATGCTGAGTCTTCGGCCAAATGAAAACAAATCAATCAGCTGTTTGACTTTCGCTTCTATTATGCTCTTTACTATAAGTATACGTCAAAGTTAAAAGGTTACAGTACTTTTATCATGACAATACTGAAACAATCTTAGTTAACTGTTTTAGCGAGAGTTCGTTTCATTTTATGTCTGTCCATTAATTATTTATCCAATCATCGCGTCTCGCAATATATACATATTATAATGTATATATAGATTTTTCTAAATTTCGTATGACAAAAATGGTGAAAAATTAATTTGGTTCTTACATGATCCACGCCATTTTTGTCACGTAAAATTTGGAAAACTCTGTATATACCTGTAATGTATAGGCAGACGCGTATTCAATAATGTAACGACAACAAAAAGGTACTGAATAGAAAAAAACAAAGCCCTCAACAAACATTTTGTAGGTACCTATATAGCAAAACACATACGTAACGTGGCGTGTGATTGTCATGCACTGTTCCGCGTCACCGAAGACTTTTACATTAACCGCACATGATATATATCGTGCGGACCTGTACCCTTATACATAGTAATATAGCCGTTCTTTTCGTACACATCTTATAGATCCTTAAGGATAAGATTCAAGAGGCGTTTAAAAAAAGGGTAAAAAATGAAAATATCCATTTAATCAAATCATAAAGTTTCCAAAATTTGATTGATGGGGAAGGGATTTGAACTTCAAAGTCAATTGACATTATAAAACATTCTTTTTTCATCAATGGATCAACTTTCACAATTTTATGTCGACGATCGCCGATCCTCATACCGATCTTCAGCACTATGGCTGTAGATCCAACGATCTTAATAAATTAACAAATAAATGTTATAGATCACATTTATTGCATCGGAACACGAGAGTATGGCGTTATCAGCCCTTATTTTTGATGAACTCCGACACAAAAAATACAACAGAATGTATTTATGGTTTTGAGAGTGTGGACGATATATATAGTAATTAAATATATAGATACATACAAATTATTTAAATACAATAATAAAATATTAAATTCATCCTGCAATCGCCTTAAAGCAACAATGATGTTTTCCTGGAAGTAATTCTGAGCAAGGACTAGCAGACATATGTACTATGTAGCTATGGGCAAACTGCCTGGTTATTTACTCCTAACTCATTTTTCAGATAAAGAGGCAAATATAATTTTAGGGGAGGACATTAGAAAAATAATAAAATAGTGATTTTTAAATTTATTTTTACTTAATTAAAATAATAATAATAATATAATACAGTATAATTAATAAAAGTTAATTTTTTTTTTTAATTTTAATTGATGTCTAATGCATTTATACAAAATCAAAATGCTAGAGGGACAACGGTTGGGTCTAGAATGGACAATGCAACAAATTGTGTAGTTATATCGTGGCTTACAGACCTGGGAACTATTCTTGAATCAATTCATTTTTTAATCAAATATCTTTATTGTCAAATAACTATATTTTAATAATAAATTATATATTATTTATTAAATATATTTTCATGCATTTACCAACATTGAAAATTAAATAACCGGGTGCCAATAAACTGTAATTTGACAAAAAATAAATATATTTTGCAATTAAAAATTCTTTCTAATATTAGGTATAATATGATTAATTGAAGTGTGAGTATGTGCATTTGTATCTTAATACAATATATATATATATATATATTACAAAATTTTATAAAAAAAAATAATAAAGTATGGACTAGGAGATATTATATTACACTTAGTCTATAATACAGTAATATAGTAGTAGAATATAGGTACATTTTTTCCGTGCGCACGCATTTACAACGTTAAAAAGCGATTTCGTGGAGCTCGGTCCCGATCGACCCACGAAATTTAAAGCTTGAAGGAAAATATGTTATAGCGAGTACGAGCTGAAATTTACGTGAAATATTAGAAACATTATTATAATACATTACAACATGTATGATGTAGGTATGTAAAAGGTTAATCCTTGCAACCCTTGGAAGACGCTACAGACTCGATAAAAGTTAAAGAAACTAAACGCACACGGCACACGGTACTAACGTGTATTATTATTGTATTTAGGTACCTACAGCTGCTGCAGATAAATCGAAATGAGTGTTTCAATAAAATTTTGATGAACAGCGACAAGGGGTTGGTATATTATATAACATAATATGCATCGGGCGCGAAAAACTATTCCTCAGTGCTAATCTACTTTAAAATAACTCAGCGCAGTGGAGTGAAAAAGTGGATAATCGAGAGACAGACGCGTCTCTAAATTTTTTAAGGTGTGATGGATAACCAATTAATAATAATTTAGTATCACTAATGACTAGTATTTTAGAAATCATACTACAATGGTAGTTAAAAATAAGACTGTAAATGTCTCTATCGGATTTGGAATTTCTAGTTAAGTCGTAGAATATTATTGACCTGCCTCTGAACAATTTAAAGTTTATTACGCCACTGCCACGGCGTTTAACCCGATCCACTATTCTTTTTTACTTTATTATCCAATCAATAGATTTATATGAATTGATTTAATTATTAAAATATATTTAAATGAATTATAATTTGATACAAGATAAAATTCGATAAAATTGTTTTTATTTACAAACTATAAGGTCAGTCTGTACACCTCTTTGGCTCTTTCAGTTCGTCATGTGAGAACACGCAATGAAATTTAATATGTACAATAAAATTATATAACATAAGACACATCTGGCTGATTCGTTATCCCGTTGTCCGTGCAGCTGCAGTTACATTTATTACATTTAGAAGTCAAAAGTTTCGCTGTAAAAACAACGACTTGCAAATTTATTATACTTTATCAACAGTGGCCAATACACTGTTTATAAAACTAATTATACAGTAGGTACACTATACTCAAAACAAGAACACTATAACGTGTGCGTCATTAACATATCAAACAGAGTGTTTCACATTATTGCGTAGACTTCAGATGTCGTGCCTAATTGATACGGCGAATCTTGTATACGAGAAATCAACAGGTGATACATCTATTAGTGCAATATATTATAATTTTAAAATCAAATGATAGATGCACATGCACTCAGATATAGTTTTAAGTGTTTACAATTCAAAATCCCGTAATCGCAATACACTGTTTGATTTCACTCACTGACATGTTACCGATCTCTTTATCAAAGACATTCAAAGTACCTACCTACGGAAAAACTTGATCCCTGCAGCATATATACAGAGTGATTCAGCAAGCATAATAATTTACATAATTCACCATATTTTTCTTTATTATACCTTATACCTATAATGCATATTTATTCAAATTTCTATAGTTGGAATTTTAATCTATACCTACCTATACAAGAGGACCATATTTTTAAATTTCAAATTATCATTTAAGCAGTATTGTGAAATATTTAAGTGAAATTATTAAAATACCTTTTTAAGTATTGAATACTTTTTAAATACTTTTAGCATGAAATATTCTCGATGGTATTTTAAATACTTATTTTATTATACCTTTACTTATTAATTACCTATTTGTATTAAAAACTTTTGGTTTCTTTTTTAGAATTTAAAAAAAAATCATTGCCCATTTCAACAATAGTTATATATTCAATATGAGTTAATCAACATGACAGACATATTAAAATATCATGTTTTTGAAGTGCAAAAAACGATTATTTAATTAATTTATTTATACTAATATTATACTTATTACAATAATGTTTCGTTAAACCTTCACAAAATAATAACCAAAAACATTTGAAAAGTTATCTAAGTACTTTTTCCATTTATTATTGAGTAATAATTAAAATAATTTAAGGGAAAAGTATTTCAATAATATTTCAAATAATTGAAATAAATGTAACACACTATATTTTAGAAGTGTTTTATAATAGGATTCAAAAATGTTTAATAAAGAGATAATTTTCCTCTTTGGAACCAGCGCAAAGTGAGTCTTATAATCGAATGAATCTTATAGGCGAAGTGAGAAAAAAATTTAAGTTACATATTTATGAATTTTATTTTACTACATTTTTTGCTTTAATTTTAATCTAATAAGAAAATAAATAAATAATAATAATAATATATTAAATACCTATTATACACGATAATTGCGAAAAATGTGAAGTGCAATAAAATTTGTTGTACACACACACATTATAAAGCAAGAATCGAAACAAGAAATAATCCAAAAAATATATGTAAATTTTGAAAACCAATTTGTTTCTAAATTTTAACCAAAAATATTTATTTTTTACCATTTTTTTTTTTGCGAAATTTTAGTCTTATAAACGAAGTGGTGACTGGTGATGGTGAGTCTTATAACCGAATTTTTTATAATGTATTTGAATACGTCCGGACCTTTCCAGATAATTTTGAGTCTAATAAGTGACTGAATTTTATATCCGCGAATCTTATAAGCGGTGTCCACTGTAATAAGTACTAGACTAAATATTACATATTATGTTTAGTATTTTATGTAAAACCATTATTGAGTATTAGTTATTATTAAGGTACCTACGTCCTACATATTATACTCTTATACAATCTAAGAACTCAAAAACTACCTACTTGTTCAGATTTCGATTTAGATATAACAATATTTACTTAAAAATTTACAGGTTCCATTTGAAGAAAAAAATGTTTGTATCACTATTATTGAACACAGGACAACCACTCAAATGTAAAAATTTAAAAATATTTCCCTTATAAGTGTTAATTTATACCATAATAGTTTAATGTATAACCATTAAAGTATTGGAATTTGAATAGATACATTATTGAAAATAAAAAGTAAAAACACAGTGTTCGTGATCAGTGAATCGCTCTGTATAATTTTATATTGATAACTACTAGTAATAATTATGGCGATGACGTTTGAAAAATACGACAACATTTTTATTTGTCAAAGTTGTTTATGTTGGAAATATTAAAAAAAACATTAAAAAAAGTAAACATAATACTAACTGTAGGTCTGTAGGTACCTATATTTTGTTGGTTGTGTTAGTTTTATTCTTTTTATTATCATTGTTTTTTACGATTTCCAGACTATCAGCTAGGTATAATATTATTATTATTTTACACACACATATGTATATACTATATATATATATAATATATATATATATGTGTGTGTGTGTGTGCCTATATAGGCACTCCGAACGAGAAAAAAACACGCGTAACAATCAACAGGTACCATTTAAATACAACAAAAAACATCACACACACACATATCATTGTAAAATCACTAAAATTAATATATTGTAATAATTTGCGATGTCAAAACTAGAAAATTAATCTAATCCTTAATAGGTAATAACTACTCTTAAGATACAACATTATAGGTACTTACCTATCTAATTAAAAAATCGTTTAGTTAATTTTATACCAGGCGTTGTTTTGTATTATTTTATTAAAACAAAATCATAAAGAACTGAATGACTATAATATATACCTATTGTAGTATTATAAATCATAATATTATAATTATTAATTATTATTCGTTAATTTTTTTAAACTTATATTTAATATTTATGAATATCTATTATATTATTTACATTATATTATTGTATTTACTATTTAGATAGGTATAATTGTATAAATTTATATCTACATAATGGACGATTTTAATAATTGTTCTATCTATTAACTAAGCATAATAATATAGGTATTGATTGTAACCAGTTTAAGTTTTTAATACTTACCTATTACCAAGTCATAAGTCACAACGTACATCGCCACAACCTAGTCCTGAAGCTACCTAGGTATCTCAGATTTATGTAGTGTTACCCATGACAAAATATATTTTGTCATGGTATTACCTACCTCCTATTTTAAATTATAACAAAATGTTTAATTTATCATTTAAACAAGTATATACCTATTAACTTTTAACCTTTTTGATACATATGCGATTACGATATAAACAATATTAAGTACCGTCAATCGAGGTGACTTGAAACGATTTTGACATACTTTTTGGTATTACGAGTTTAAAAAAAATCGCACAAGACTACAAAAAATACATAAATGTGCGCATACCTCTCGAGAATAGAATAAGACCTTTAATTTAGATTTTTGATCAAAATTGGACTTAAAAAAAAATAAAAAGTACGCGTTACAAGTCACCTCAATTTTTGGGTGACTTGTAACAGCTATGAATATTTAATGTAAAATTCAATTTAAAAACGTTAGAGTGGACTTGTAACAACATTTTTATTTTAAAAATAATCACAAGAACATGTTAAATTAATATTTAAAAAAAAAAGGTTGATTTTACCTTTTTTCAACTGTATAAAAACACAATTTCAAAAAATAAAAATAATAACATAAATAACTATATAATATAATTTCTATTTGTCCGGCTACCCGGTATACCAGGGGCCAGGACCTCGAGCACTTTTTTTACGGACCACGCGCACGTTTTCATTTTACATTGATACAAGTTAAATCACAATATGGTGATTTACAGCTATACAATAATGTAAGGTGGTTGAGCAAAAGTTTTGTACTTCAACGATTTTTCGCAATATTGGATGAGATCAAGTTATTCCTTTCTAGCAGTGATCAATTATGTGCAAAAGACTATTTAGATTTCCTTGAAATAAAAGAAAATGTCATATTTATCGCTTTTTTGACAGATATATTTAAACATATCAACGATTTAAATTTCAAACTACAAGGTAAAGGAAAATTAGTGTGTCATCTACAGTCAAAAATCAAATGTTTTTCAAGGAAAATGGATCTATTTTATGAAGATATAGAAAACGAACGTTTGCACTTTCTTAACTTAAATACTGTTTTTGATGACGCTGAAGATAATAATGATATTGACCTCAATCAGTTCATTAATTTTATAAAGAGACTTAAATCTGAATTTGAAAATAGATTTACTGATTTCAAAAAAATTGAGAATGTAGTGCAAATTTTGAATAATTGTTTTTCTTTACATCCCAACGGCAAATGATGGAGTAGTGAAGCCACAAGCGTTTTTGGCTCTAATAAAGCTGCCCTACAGATGGAGATAATCGAATTCCAGGAAGACTTGAGTTTAAAGGAAAAATGTATTCAAGTCACCAACACTTTACAGTACGATCAATTCTAGATGAAATACGTTTGTTCAAGTAAATACCCAGAACTAAAACGCCTGGTTTCAAAACTGTGTACAATGTTTGGATCAACATATGTTTGTGAAGCTGCTTTTTCTAAGATGAACTTCATTAAAAACAATTTCAGATATCGGTTAACAGATGAACATCTTAACGAGTTAATGTAAATCAGTTACACCAGCTTCACTCCAAATATTAGGAAGCTCGTGAAAGCTAAAAAATGTAATTTTTCACATTAAAAATGAAACATTTCAAGTATAATCTTTTTTTTTGCAAACTCAATTTGAATAAATAAATAAATATAAATACAAATTTAAAAAATGTATATACCTACCTATTTATTAACGTGTATATAATATAATTTGAATAAATAAATAAGTATAATCACAAATTTATAAATTATAAATACCTATTTATTAACGTGTGTAAAAGTCATTGAAACTTTTTGGACCGCGTAAAGTTTGGTAAGTTTCAAAACGGACCCCCATGGAAATTAGTTGGTGACCCCTGCGGTATACGCATATATTTGTTAGGCATTTTTGGTGTTTCAAGTCACCCTCAATTTTTTTCTGTAAAATAAAACTTAAGCTATTAAATTGGAAAAAAATATTTTTAGACTTCCAACTACAAAATTCTTCTTTTAAAGTGCCCTTTAAAGTATAAAAAATACATAAACCTTTACACTTGACTTCAATCACCAAGATTTGAAGCACTTTTGAGAGCAATGATAAAATCGCTAATGTCATACTAAATGTTTAGTTATTTTTTTTGGAGGTAATGATAAGACCAAACACTTAGTTGATAATAACATTTATTATTACAAAAATTGTAAATTTAATTTTAGTGGAGATAAAATTAAATTATATCATTTTATCTCAGAGATAACTTGATAAGTTTAAAGAAAAACCTAATCGTTTCATTTCACCTCGCAGTTCCAAGTCACCTCGATTGACGGTAGGTATGTAGTTAAAAATACAAATATACTTTCCTAATTTCTAAATATTAACTATATATTTAAATTCTAAATTAATATTAGTTATGACTTATGACTAATTGTACGAAGTTGTAACTCGTCCTTGCACTGTACCGCAATTGTGTTCAATTTCTATTTCAAATTTCAATTTCAGAGCTACACGCTTGTACGCTAAACGTCCCTCAATCATCAGTATAAACAAATATAATATGAATTATGAGATCGAGTGATAGAAATAATAATCAATATATTTCAAACCGTTCTAGCCTTCTAGGGATAATCAGTAAGTTATATTAATAGGTTATTAATATAATAAAGGTTACTATTCATCGTACTAATAGCGTTTATTTCGTAATTTAAAACTATAAGTACAATTATAAGCCAACTATTAAGAATCGTTAAGCTTCATTAAAAAAATTGCAGTTTACTAAGCTAGGATAGTAAAACATACATTTGCAGACTATTTAAGTATTTTTTATTCATTAAATAATATAATAATATTATATATATAATATATTCTATCTTATGAGGCTATGAATACGGTTAACAAAATAACAAACAATGCGTATAGACCGTATAGTAACTCTATAATATCATAATTTATATTTTATAATACTTGAGTAGGTAATTAAAAAAAATGTTAACTTAAACATTACATTTCCAAAGGCTTTTTATTTTAATAATTAATTTATTATTTATAAAATATATACTAGCGTCTAGCGAGTTGTATTCGTATTTCTATTTCAATTTAAAATAATATGATGCATCATGAGACTTTAAACATAAAGTATTAAACCGGGTTTGGTAGGTATGTTAAATTTAAAAAACAACCTCTGGGCTCTGATAAAATATGAATTATCTGTAATTAGCCATCTAACAAGAAATAAAAAAAAGGCGACCGGTAATTGGAATACTAAAATTTTACATTTTTAATAGAGACCTAAAGATTGGACCACTATTAAATTTTAAATTTTTTAGTAATCATTTTGTAATACGTCATAATATTACATAAATTGCTACAATACCAAACACTGCAACGTACATGAAACTTTGATATCTTATGATAATATAGAATTATTATAAAATGAAATAGATAAAAATATTCAAGACTTAAGCTTACAAAGATAATGAAACATTGCGATGTAATAAATTATCCATTATCTTATGATACATTTATTAGAAAAAAATAATAATTTATTTTATTTTATTAATTAACAGTAAATTTCTGTGCTATACTTTTATAGCCCAATCTCCGGATAGTAAAATGTAAATAAATATTTTATATGAAGCAGGTAGTTAAAATGTGGCCAATTTCCTGGGCGCCCAAAACAAATATTGACCAATAGACTGTGACCTGCACAGGGCCAACGCTAGAAGTATTAGCACCCTTAACCCTCCCCCCCCCCGTCCAGTTTTAGTAATAATAAAATTAAGTTTTTTAGTAAGTTTAAAAGAAAATTAGTAGGTATGCATATTTTTTGTATTATAACTTTATTACCTGATCATATAATATTGTAACAAGGTTAATAATTTAAAAAATGCCACATCGTGTAAAAGAATAAAATAAAAAAAATAGTAATTTTAGATTTGATATTTAGAACTATAATTAATATTAAAACTATTTCATTACACAAAAATAAGATAATTAAAACAACATTAGATAATGAATATTTTAATTTGTGTAGATTGTTAATATGTATTAAAAGATAAATGAGATAAAAATAATTTTCAATTTGTCACCACTTCCCTGCTGGCAACCTGAGCAATCACCTAGGTCGCCCATAGCTTTCGCCGGCCCTGACAGTACAGCATTTATAAATTTATGATAACATAATTTACTACACGCATACAACTCAAAAAGATAAAGGAAAATATTTTTTATATTAATCCAATCAGTACATTTGCTTCTATATATTATATTTATATTTATATATTATTGTATAATAAAATATAACTTTTCAAAATATAATAATTATAATATTAATTAAATAAATTTCTTCATTTGTTGCTTTATTAGGAATTTAATGTGTAATTCCAACAGCACCGCAGCCAAGAGGTAAATTATTATCATTGTTATAATGCTCAATAGTTACCTTGTACACCAAAATCACATAAGAAAATAATTTACAATGTGAAATAAAACTAAAATATTTCAGTTAATTTTTATTATGAAGAATATGTTTTTCTTTTCTATAACTAAATGAAATGAAACAAAAATAAGCGTATAAAAATAGTATAATATATTAATATTTGAATAAAATAACCATGTAGATATAATAGAAATCGCCCATAGGTAAAAAACAATAAATATTTCTTACACGACAGAAGAAAAATATTGTAAGAAATCGATGAAATCTAAAATTATTCAACAGAATTTGCAAAAACACATATTTAATGAAAAATATTTACAAGAACAACAATTAGTATGAGTTTCTCTTAATAGTGAATATAACAGCACACATAGTGGACATAGTATAATATGAAAATTATTGATAATAATGTGTTAACATGGAGATGACATACTTGGAATACACAAATAAAGACATTACATTGACTAAAAGTATGTTTTAAATAAGTACTAAATTAATGTCCAACTCAGAAACACATGAGATTTAAAGCATAACTTTCAATCTTTTCTTTGATATTTTTACTACTTTTGTTAAGTATCTAGCATCATATTATAAAAACAATTAAAAAAAAAAAAAAATTATGAGCGATTTCTAATGTATGATTAAATGTGATGGTAATTATCCCCATATTGACTAAGATAAACAAACTGTTGAAATCATGCAATACAATCACATTTTTAAAGATCCTTGCATATTTCAATACCATTTAAAAAAAAACAATAAAATTATACAAAACAATCAATGGAATGTAGACATAAACATGTTTTTGTTTTTTTTTGTTTGTAATTTTAATCATTCTTCTTATTTTCAGCTTCTTTGTAAGGTGGAGGGAGTTCCTAAAACAAAAATAACATCAATTATTTCAAAATAAATTATATATCAAAAAAAAAAAACAAAACATATTTAGTGATACTGAATCAGTTGATTGGTTTACTATTTATTAGAAAACTGCCATGGCATTAGAATTAAAAATGTTAACAGAACTATATTAAAAATAAAATTTATAAAAAAACATCATTCAACTTAACATATTTCAATTGAGTTAATGCCAAGGGCGGTTCAGCATGTATTTACGATTAGGGCACTTTATAGGAAAAATTATATAATATAGATATAACCACTCCACCAAAAAAAAAACAATATGATAAAAATGTGTATTTTTTAATATTATTTTTTTTCAACGAGGGTGGCACTTGCTTCCAGTGCTCCTTCTGAATCCACCCTTGGTTAATGTAGAGCATTACTAATTATAAACAAGTTACAATATACCATTAACAACAAACATAATAAGTATATATTATTATTTGTCAGTTATAACTAGGGAATGGATTTTATTGTAAATACATATTTTTATTGAAATGAAATATTTTAAATTTGATAAAAAATGTGTACAATTCAGATCATTCTAACTGAAATAAACCCAAATTTATTTTACATATTTGGTAAATAAGTACATATTAAAGTAATTTTTGATTTTCATTGATTTTTGCCGACGTTTAACATCATTTGCTTCGTCTAAAATAATAAGATATGTAATTTTTGACAGAGATATTTTAATAGGAAAAATTCAACAAGAATCTATAGAAATTGAATACACTCATTATGATATAGTGAAAAAAATGTTGCCCCTATCACATCTATTGATGTGAAATGGTCTTTTAGTCAACACAAAAGTATTCTCCGACCAAACAGTTGTAATTTTTATTTCCAAACTTACAACAATATGTTGTTTCTCATTGCTTTATTCCGGAATAATATTCATAATTTTATATTCCTACATCATTTGTATTACTTTTATTTAATATTTATAATATTTATAATAATTATAAAATATTTTTATTTTTTTTTGTATTTTTCAATACTAACACATTTTTTCAATATTTACATATTTTGGATTTTTTATTCCATATTTTAAGAAAAATTAATACATATATATTATATATGTAGATATATTGATTTTTTTATTACAATAAAATCTGTTCCCTAGTTATAACCTATAATTAATAATGTTAAGTTCAAGTTACTTTTAATTTAAATGAAATAACAATAAATATAAATACAACCATTTTATTTTGGGATGGTAAAAATAAATAATTTATAAGAGCTAATTGTAAGACCATAAAAATTGTATTTTATAATTATTAAATAAAAGCAACCATTATAACTTATATTATGTTCTATTTTTAAAATCATTCAATATAATTTTTTGAATTTTTTTTATACTGTCAATTTCAACAAATATTTATACAATTACTTTATAACACAAAAATAGTTTATGATTTAGTATTTAATATTTTAATAACAAAATAAGAATTATTTTTTAAATTTTTTATTTTAAAATAAAAATGTTTGATTCACCAAAAACTATAAAAAAAAAAAATTAAACTATGCTTTCACTAGTAAAATGTACTATTCTGCTTAAATTAATAAGTATAATTTAATTTAAATGTAAAATAAAAATAAATTATCAGTAAGCACTATGTTAAGAATCTAGAAGTTGAAAAAAATATGTGAATAAACAATATCCTGTGGTTCCCAATATGTTGTCTTGTTGTGGCACAATTTTGCTTGCCTAAAAGACTAAGCCACATGCACACGATCATAATGCCAACAACATAAGAAAATAAATTGTATACCATAAAAATACACAAATAAGGTTTCTCAGTCTAATTTAAATATTAACTTGATGTCTATAGCTGAATGTTAATTAAAAACCACTGCAATATAATGTATATTATACACAATGATTTTAGGTAAAATTATTTTGTAGAGTTAACATTTTGTTTCACTCACCAATTTTATTAATTGGATAAATTAGTGTGCCCTAAGGTGCCAGAAACATTTAAATATGGAAAATAATAATGTGCTATAAATGTATTTTTATGTCCCTTTAGGTTGCTAAACTCAAAACTAAAATTCTAAATACACAAACTCATTTCTTCTATCATAAACAGATTATTAATTTTTTAAGTTTATAACAATGTTGATACAACATATTTTTTTAAATAAATATAGCAAATAAAAACTTACATAGTATGATGGTGGTGGAACATAAGCCATTTGTGGTCGGTTGGGATCAAAGTATGCACTTTGTGCTGCTTCTGCTGCTTTTGCATCTGTAAATATTATGTATCTGTTACTTTAAGATTTATACATTTTTATAAATAAAATTTTTTTGAAGACTAATGAATTACAATATTATT
Organism: Schizaphis graminum; assembly: GCA_020882235.1. Classification (NCBI taxonomy): domain Eukaryota; kingdom Metazoa; phylum Arthropoda; class Insecta; order Hemiptera; family Aphididae; genus Schizaphis; species Schizaphis graminum. Next base: position 57,676,850 of record CM037032.1, read on the forward strand.
AATTCATAAAATATTTTGTCTTATGGCCAGATTTTTCAAAATTTTAATTAAACATACATATTAATTAGAGTAACTGCAATACTCATCAGTCGGAAGTAATACAATTAATACAATATATTTTAGTAGCATTATAATATTAAATAAATAATAAAAAAATTTAATATATCATTACTTTTATATTATTATATAAGTATCAAGTATAATATGCTCCTTTTAAATCAAATGTTGATTATTTTTAACTTTTTCTTCACTAACTTGTTCAATTATTTTTGGTATTATCTATGAAAAAATGAAATACTACTGGTAAATAATTAAACTTAAAAATCAATTGATTAATGTGATACTACGTGTTGTGAGTAAGATCACATTAAATTTTACTCTAAAATTGTGAAATGATGATAATGACTATTTTTTTTTTTTTTTTAATTAACTAAGTACAAAATATTAACTGATAAATAGTGATACAAATAATTTATACATGAAATATTATGATCTTATATATGATAAGATATTACTATTTTATGTACAAACTTCAGTTTTTATCAATTAGTATAAAAAGAGGTAAAAAAATATTTTGCTGACTGGTATACAAAGAATGTGATAAATTAAATCCAAAAACTATTAATACCTTGTCCGTTAAAAAGTTGTGGAGGTGGAGCTGTTTGTGCAGGTGGAGCGCTTGCATAACCTGGATTACCTGTGAAACCAATAATACCTGGATATGGTGGAGGCATATCAGTTCTATAGACAGATTGAGCTAAAAATAAAATAAAAAATGATTTATTTTTTTAATTATTGATAAAAATTTGTCAAAAAACACTTGGGATTTCAATAGGTTTGTTTTATACAAATTTTACCAAAAATTATTAAACAAAATATATATTTACGAGGTGGTGCATCTGGAAAAGCTGCAGTTGAAGGCATCCATCCATAATAACCAGGAGGAGGTACACCGTATGGAACATCAGCCATATAGTATGGACCTTCAGGTGGTGCATAGGCAGGTGGATTATCCATTTGAGGATAGTTACTATTAGCTAAAAAAATCATATTGATTTGTAATGGTTATAGATCTGAATACAATTATATTATATAAATAAAGTAATCATACCCATTGATGCGGCTCTTAGCATAGCTCTTCCAAAATCAATAGCACCTCCCTTCTTAAATATCAATTTGAATTTTGCTTCACCGACCCAGTTTCCATTAGGTTGAGCACGTACTTTACCTTTTATATAATTTGATCCAAATACTGGTTGTTCCAATTCCACCTTAATTTTATAACAATCTCAAAATTATAAAATGTGAAAACATTAATGAGATATTTAAATTCTAAAAATACTTACATCTTTAAGAGTAACAAATGGCATACTAAATGATAAAAGCTCGTCTTTATCAGATTTGTTGATGAAAATCAAACGATGAGTAGTTAAAAACAGTTTTCCCACTTTTGAACCATGAAATGCTCTGCCATCCTGGCCATGAAAGTCAATTGTAACAGCATCAGTAAACAAAATAATGCTAAAAAAATAAAAGAATATTATAAGTAGGTGGTATGGTTCATTTATTTATTTGTTACAAATAGTAAATAAATATTATAAATTCTATATTTCTACCTATACTTAGATAATCTAAAAATACATTTTTGTTTCATATATATACTATTTACTAAAGGGTAAACCACTAAGTAGAAGATCATAGGTAGGTAGTAATTTATTACAGTAGTTTTTGGATTTCCAAAGATTTTCAAATTATTAAAGATCTACACTGATTGACACCAGTGAAATAGTCTACTGAATAGTCAACATAATTTTGGTTTAAAATAACTCGAAGAAAAATCTTTTCATTGAGGTAGTTTTTCAATTTTTATTTGAGTTAATTAAATTTCAAATGTTTAATATTGATAGATTGAAAAAAAATACTTTAAAAAACTAACTGGGTTCATGGCTAGGTTCATGGTTTATAAAAAGACAAATTAAAATAGGTACTACTAATAAAAATCCCCATAAATACATACAATTTATATCAGATAAACAAATTATATCAATTAGGTACTATAAATTTTAAACTTAATTACAACAATTAAGAATAAAAAAGTAAAATGAGAAAATGCACTAGAAAAAAATATTGAATGCTCATAGTACTAGAATTTTAGTCAATTTAATTTTTACATTCAATTGTATTACATAATATTCCAATAAAACGATTGTCACCAATAGAATCTTCTAGAATGTTACCAACAGTGGTGAAATATATGTAGGTATCTTGAGTTATACAACTTTTAGTTTCCATCCAAGTGCCTAGTATAACCAAGAAAATATAAAAACAAATAACCCATTAGATTGTAGTTTAGTATTAAAATGTCATCACACTTTTTTTTTTGATGTTACCTCCCTTTAATAGAGGAATTAAATACAGAGACAAATGTGTTAGACTAGGTGTACAATCAAAAAAATTCTGAAAAAATAAATAAAACACCTAGATAATATTATAATATAATACAGTGGTGAAGGCCTTGGTAATAAAATCGGCATGATAACCACTACTCAGGCATTTTGGATTGAGTCCAAACTAAAGATGTGTTCTATTATGATTGCGTACTACTGACGACAAACTGGTACTAGATCCTAAAGATCCTAAACCTGCATCATATGGAAATTCGAAATACAAATAGTATTTACAAAAGATTTCCTTTCGAGAATAAACCCTTAGTGGGGGTGAAGAACATATTTATCGGCAGGTTTGTCCAAAATGTAAAAAATAAGAGTGGAAAGTGGAACGCGGCCCGAAATGCAATTAGTCGCATCTACAACGACTGACTTCTGCTCCGAGTGCATCGGTATTCGGTAGTACTATACAATAATAACAATAATCCGTCGGTGGTATGAAACGGACGTCACGGGGCATACATAATCATGTATATGACTCACCATTCGCCTGCGTGTATTAGGCAACCACCGCCTTGGACGTGAGCAGTGTTCAGCGACATGATCGTCGTCGGTAGTCTCGTGTAGCCGGGAATCCAGTCGGGGAAGAAAGAAAAATAAAATTAAATAACTCGTCGACAACGAATGTTCGCGAAACCGTATCAGCGTAGAGAAAATGCTCGGCCGATTGCGTCACACGGGGCAAGCGAATACGCAAACGCGAAACGACAACGACACGACCTGGTATCACACTGACGAAGTGTCAAGTGATGAGAAATAATTAACAACTAAAAACCACTCGCGTCTCGCACTACCTAGATTTGTATTATTAATCACGACGTAATATTATTATTTGCAGTGTGCCTGAGCGTGCGCGCGCGACAGTGTACGTGTGACTGTGTGAGAGTCCGAGTGTTTTCTTATAATCACGGATTTTCTTTGCAAATCTTATACACGCTTACCGCGCCCGATCGGATTACGAATAATAACGCGATAAATTTGGTTGTTTGAGAAAAACGCGGCCGACGCGCGACGGACCGACGATATACAACGAATAACGATATTATATTATTATCACTCAAAAAGTAAAGAGTAAAAACGAAATATTCACGTAGTGGCCGGGGGAGGGTGGTCTGTCGGAAAAGATACAAATCTTGGATGAGCCGCGGGACGGGGGTTGTTCGACAAGCGACAACTACAGCTGCTGCGAACGACGCACGGCACAAATACAACAAATTACGACTGCACAGTCGTGCACTCGCGTAGTCGCGTCCGCGGTAAACAGCTGCTGTCGTGATTAGAGAGCAGAGATTAGACATTCCTGGCAAATATTCAAGGTTACGATGCGCCACAGTGTCGCCAAGCTGGAAATTTCCGCTCGACATAACGCAGCCGTGAGCCGTCGTTTATTTTCAAACCGCGTTCCCGCTTGCAATAGAAATAAATAATAATAAATTAATAATATTTATTATTTATCATTATCATGTATTAAAATCATATTATATATATATATATATATATATATTTTATATTCGATTTTATAATTATTACTGTTATTACTTATTAGTTAGAACTCTAACTAATAAAATACTAATAATATACTAGTATATTACATCGATGTAAAGTGTGTGGAGGTACTTTATCTTAGTGAAATAGTGAATAGTGTATTACTGATTTACTGTTAACTTTTTACAACTGAAAATCTATCATAATTTATCTACTGTAAAAATAATTATGACTTACAAGGATATATATCCTTACTTATACGGATATAACTATATGGATAGTATTTTAGCCACCGAATGTAGGTAACAGATAAACAAAATTATATATTATAGAAAAATTGTATTATTATTTATTTATTATTAATATGAATGTTTAATTTAAGTATTACAAATCAGTAATAACCATAAACAATAGGTTTTTTTTTTGTATATTATTATTGTAATATTATAGTCAAACTTTAATTAGAATATTAGATAATAGATAGGTAGGTCGTAGGTATGCAATAATATGCAAATAAACTCAAAAACATACAATTGAGTTAAATGCACAGTCGAATCGCGGAAAAAATGACCACGGAAAAAAAACCCACGGAAAAAAAACCCCCCAAAAAAAAACCCACGGAAAAAAAACCCAAATTTAAAAACACACGCCGGAAAAAAAGCCCACAAAAATATATTATACATAATATATTTACATTTATTTAGAGATACATATTTTAAATAATATACATAGTAGTAAAATACAATACTTTATTAAATTATACATGCATACATACATACCTTTTAGCAATGGTGGGCATTGACTTATTAAAAAGTTAATTTTTTTTAACTTAACTAGTTAGTTATTTTTGTTTTTAACTTATTAACTTATTTAGTTAAATGTTGTATTGTTTTAACTTAGATTTTTATAGTTAATTATCATTTTATTGTTGTCTCAAATAAGACAAATGTCATCAATGATTATTAATCAATCCTTAATAAATGTTGATTTTGCTTAAATAAGTTTAACTTTTTTATACCTAATAGTATTTCAACACCAAGATTACTTCTGCTGGATTTGGACAGGTTTTGTAGTTAATTCAACACAAGATTTCTATGTGTGATAATTAACAATACAATCTATATTTTACACAATTATATTATACCCTAGCTGTCAATAAATTTCATTTTTATTGCCCAACCTTTGATAAGCATTTTGACTTTTAATTTAATTGATATTGCTGATATATTTATAAATATATCAGTATAATATAAGTAAACTGTACTTTTCCAAGTTAAAAGTAAAGTTAAAAGTACTTAAAAATACAACACTTGGTTCTTGACTGTTGTAATAGTAGGTACCTCTACAAATATTTTTCTACATACCTACTATGGAGATTATAAAATCATTAAAATCTAATAAAGGGTGTGACAAGCTGTGCTACAATGGCTTTACATATGTTGTAAAGCATATTGGTAAATCCAAAATAACTTGGAGGTGTTCAAAGAGGTCCGCAATGAAATGTACAGATTCATGATTGTAAATCCATTGTATAATCAACAATCAACCACAGTTTATAAAATATTTCATAGTATAAGATTACAATGATAGCACTTTTAATTTTTATTTTTGTGGGCTTTTTTTCCGGCGTGTGTTTTTAAATTTGGGTTTTTTTTCCGTGGGTTTATTTTTTTGGGTTTTTTTTCCGTGGGTTTTTTTTCCGTGGCCATTTTTTCCGCCTCCCGCACAGTCAATAGCCCTAAAGATAATGTGAGATGTGTAGGTAGGTACTGGGTAATGGGTAATTTAATGAAATGGATTTATATTTTGATTTAAAAAATTGAGTTAAATCCGAAAACAAAATAATTACCTAAGTAAACATTTGGTGATAAAATTAAGGTGATTAAGAATATATAGTAAAAGCCCCGTACCTACCTATCAACTAAATACATTATTCGTTATTTTATTATGATTTGCATAATTAAATATAATCATTACATTTATCTATGTAAGATTTTTTTTACATACCTTAAAGTAGGTATAACTGCAATCTACATTTAACATTGTCGGTAATTGTCATTTGTACCTACATAATTTAAAAAATGTTTAAGGGTAAAAATTTAAAATAATTAAAAAGTATAAATTTATTGTCATTTATATATAATTTAAATAATTTATTTAACATTTTTTTTAATTATATAATACCTTTTATCACCCTTAATTATTTTTAAATTATATAGGTTTACAAATGACAAATAACAATTATTGACAATTTGCAGATTGCAGCTTTATACTTATAAATATGTTAAAAGAGTGTTACATAGATAAATATAATGATTATATTTAATCATGTAAATCATAATAAAATAATGGATAATGCAGATATTTAGTTGGTACCGCGCTTTTTTTCCCCTATGCAGGTGATGGGGCTTTTTTTCCGACGAATGTTGTTAGGGGCTTTTTTCCTAAATTCAATAATATAAGTAACAAAGCAAGGGTGAATACAATGGGGGCAATTGCTCCCCCTCCCGTTCACAAAAACAAGTATCATATATTCCAACAAAGTTTTTTTTAATTATAGATGATGACCTTTTTTTAGTTGATAACTAAAAAATCCCCCCTGTTTAGGCCAACTGTATCCGTCCTTATAACAAAGTGATGCACGTATCGTATTGTATCAACTATCAATAATACCAATTATAGCTAGGTACCTACCCTTAATGGCTATTATAGACAATTGACAATATTATTTAAAATATAAATTTCTTTGAAAAATGAAATCTAAATTATATAGTTTTACTATTATTAAACAACTTTTAATTTGAATCCTTGTGTACATTTTTATTTTTGAGTAAATATTTATTTTATTTATTTATACATTTCAAAAACTTTTGTTTTTCAGCATAAAATAGTTTGATTGTATATTTCGTTCCAATTTTAGTACATGTACTGCCGAAGCAAATACAAAAGCACCATTCGTGCTTCTATTTTATTAATTAGCTACAAATTGCATTTTCTCATAACTCATGTCTCTATAACAAGATGATTATTTTAATTGAAACATGTTGTTCGAATAATATGTTGTTTATAAAATAAATATAACAAGTCCAAGAGGTTTTATCGCAATGATGAGTGATCATAACCAAGGTATACATAGCGTGAGTGTACTGACTAGGGTAACTTAACTGCAGCATCATCATCGATACGAATACACTATACTGACCTTACTATTCATTTTCAGGTTACACGGGATTGTTTCATATCTATACATATATATTACAACTACATCAATATCATATATTATGTATAAACAATAAACATCATTATAATATAGGTATATATTTATTTATTTACGACAAGATTTGTCGCCCTACAAACAGTTTTTGTTGACGACCGCTACCCACTCATCGATCGCGTCTCTCCTTTTTAACCCCGACTCCACCGCCGCAGCACAACTCCTAGCTATCGAAAAGGCAGACGCAAGTCATCCGCGCGCATGACGCCCGCGCCGACGCACATATACTCGGGGCAGATTCGTACTTACACGAGTTTACTTACAAGTTTCACGTGCGCATGTATGCGTGCAGCAACATAGTTAGATTATTAATACGCAAGTCTGAATGGGGTGCGAATGTTATAGGTGTAACGGTGGCGCTCCGAACATCACTGCTGAACAACAACAATAATAATGCGCGCGCTGTTTCGAGTTGTTGATAAAACATTATAATAATAATAACAATAATAAAAATATAACAGTGTATGTGTATAATATTGTGTATCGATATAATATAACACCAATATTGTGCGAAATTCTGTACAGTAACTATCACTAAACACGCGCATTATAACGTACAATTATATGATATATATATATTACATATAGGTGGGTAGGTACAAGATATTCGGTAGATTTAGTTCTTCGTGGTACGCGGTGATCATCTCTTCTGCAGTTCGTCGTGATGGATGAGAACCTGAGTAGGGGCTATGTAGCCCTGGGTAAACGTGGCAACATTTGTCCGCTGGCTACGCCTCCGGTAGACAACATGGGCAAGACTTACATGGCCATGGTACTGGCGGGCGCCGGTTTTCTGTTTCCATACAACAGGTAACCTTTCATAATATAAGGTCTAAGGTATTATATATATATATACAATATACGGTTTGCAGAGGATGACAGTTTTTCTAATTTTGAAGTAAAAGTTCAAAATAATTAAGAAAACTTACCTCCCTATAAGTACAGTAAAAAAAAACCCTTTTACAAAAACTTAAGTAATAACCAATTATTGTATTATAGAGGGTGAGTCCTATAGAATGTCATAATACATAGGTATATATTTATGTTATAAAGATGGATCCAGAGGAACAAGGGGCTAAGCTCTCTTTCAAAGTTCACGCCTCATACACCACACACATATACCTACATAATTTCCCATTTTTCAAAAGATATATTTAATTTAATAATTTAAATATATAGCCGTCTAGATAATTAAATACATTTTAAAAATGTAAGTGCATAATACCTGCTTATGAGTAGGTATAACTAACATTTAATAGCTATATATATTATGTATATATATATTTAGTCGAGAGAAGTTTTCTACTATTAAGCTGGTATAATAATTTGACTTCGTTCCAAAATGCAAAAAAATATCGATTAACTTAATTATGTAACACCTATGTTTATAGTTTATTGGTGGTGAAATCAACATAAATACTAATTATTGCAATATTATAATAGCGTAGTTGATTGCTTAATCATTTTGTAAAAATTGAACTACGTATTAAATGGTGACATGGCGTTCAGATTTTATAATAATTTAATAAATTAACTAGATTCTAAATATTTTTAATTTTAAAAATATATGTAATAAATAAATAAACTAATAACTAATAGGTATGTATTAAATTATAATATCGGTAAAATATAATATTACTATGTATATTGTATACGTAAAGTCATTACACCACATAACTTATAAACTATATAAATTTGTCTACTTTGAAAATTTAGACCATACAGGTATATAATGATATTATTATTATACATTTATACATATACATTATAATCATTTAAATTAATTTTATGAAGTAAGTTAGATTAGAATAGTTAGATTACTTATTTAAATTATTATAATATTGACATTTGAAATATAATAATCTGATTGGAACTACAGCTATTTAAAAACCTGTAGGAGGATGCCAGCGTATTATTTGTTACCTCTCTCTAACTCACGCGCAATATAGCAAATTTTATGTTCACAAAAATTACTATAACCATATTAATTTATCAAATTAGAGTGAAATTACCTATCATACAATTTAAAGTTAAGAACATTATCTAGGACATTTCATAAGCGTTTTATTATATTTGTATTTTAAAGCGAGTTATAAGTATTTTAAAATTATAAATTCTTAACAGTTAGCAGAGTACGACAATGATTATAAAAAATAATATCATAACTATATTATTAATTCAACTGTTAACATTGTTTATATATAGTATTAAAATATTAAATTAATATTTATTATATTTATGTAAATATTCAGATATCTGATATTCTTTCTTTTGAATTAAGAAGAAGTCTCTCCCACTATCATTACCTATCGTCGTCCTACAAATATTATAGTAGTATTATTATAACATTAGTCATTACGATAAATTAGTGTTTAACCAAACCAATTATAATAGTTTTAACTTCGAGTATAAAAGTATAAATTGTTTGACTATTAATAAACTTAAGTTTAGAACATTTTATATGTTAATTCACGCGTTTTTTGATTTTTCACTTTTTAAACGAATTATAAATATTAAGTATGTAAAATACCTACTGAAAGTCTAAAACATTTACAATTTAAAAACACTGATAGCTCATTTAAAAACTGACATGATTAAAATACAAATAGTTTATTCTTACCTTTAAGTTTTATTATAGCTTATTAAGTTCCTACAACAGGGGTCATGAACACTACAACTGGCGGACCGTGAACACTTTTTTATGGACACTTATCCGAAGGGAAAATTTTAAAACTTTTATGATATAAATAAATAAAAATTATAAGTGTATCATATAAAATTTATATTACATGAGGAATTTGAAAAATTAGTTGTGAAGCAACATGTTACAGCAGCGCTTTACTAATAGCGCTTTACCTAACCCGACAGAGGTCCTCCATAAAAATTAGTTGGTGACCCCTGTGGCCCTGTCCTACAATATTAAAACTAACTACACAAAAACAAAAATAGGTTCTGCGGAACACAAATTGTCTACCTATACATTGTACGCTTGGAAGATAAAGAAAACACATGAATATACCTATATGGCTAGGCTATATACATAATTATTATAGCGTCATCTTAATTCTAATCATTATTTCGAATTTATAATCTAAAAATAAATAAATATATATATATATATATATATATATATATATATCATACAATTCATAGACATGCTTTTGTAATAAATATAATAATAATATAATGTATATACTAATATATACCATATTACCATATACGTCAAACATAAAACTTTTGTAAATTTGATTTACAAATGTCTTCTAAATGAAAGTAGTTGTATAAATAAATTACAAAATATTACCAATTACCAAATATAATATTACCTTTTTTTTTTAATTTGTAGTTTTGTCATGGCTGTGGATTATTTCCAAACTAAATATCCTGTTTCGATGGTAGTTTTTGACATGACGATCGTGTACATTATGGTGGCGTTTGTCGCTGTCCTCACCAACAACTTGCTCGTCGAAACATTGTCTTTCACGTGTCGCATCAATATCGGTACACACAACACCACGAGACAATTTCCGTACACCATAACTGATTCTAACATTACTTTATTGTGTTTGGATGTTTATATTTACTAATATTCATACAGGTTATGCACTGACGATTTCGATGCTATTGTTCGTGGGTTCCGTGGAAATTTTGTGGGATGAATTATTCACGCTGGATACATCATATTGCCTCAACTTGATAGCCATTGGACTTATTGCATGGGGCGCGACAAGTAAATTAATTTTTAAAAAAAAAATCGATTTAAACAAATTGTATACCTATACGTATTTTAATTTGACAGTCCAGCAATCCAGTTTTTATGGCTACACCAGTATACTACCTATAAAATACACGCAGGCCGTCATGATCGGAGAAAGTTCGTATACCTATATATAGTGTATTATATTCTATGGTTAAAATAAAAAACATAGAAAATATTAAAAGAATACGATTAAAACATCTAATAGCATTAAATGTCAGTATAATTATATTAAACCTCTAGATAATTTGTTTCGTAGTCAATACTTATTTTAGTAATAATTATAAATACATATAATAATATTGAGATCCGTTAGTCTGATACCCAGAAGATGAAATTTTTAATTTTTTTTTAATAGTAACTGCAGATTTATAATAATTTGTAACTTCAAAATTAGAATTTGTAACCTAAGACTTAATCCCATATAAATAAATATTTTTCTATAAGGGATACTCATTCTGATTTTTTCTTAATAAATATTAAATTATATCAAATTGGTAACTAATTTAAAAAAAACAATGCACAACATTTCACTTTCGGGATTAACGGACCAGTAATGCTGACTACTGTAACGATTAATTTCAAGGTGCTGCTGGGCTTTGGGTGTCCATTAACAGAATATTCACGAAAATGTTAACAAAAGATTTACGGATAAGTACGTTCAGTTTCTTCGTGATTAGCTATCTGGTAGTAATGACGTCGTGCGTGCTATTTCAAATAGTCCAATCGTCTGATTTCGTAAAATTTTACATTGTCCGAAGTGAAGACTCAAAGAAAAAGATTTCATTGGAACCAACAGAAGAATATGTAAGATAATAATATGTTTATATGACATGCATGCATCGATAATTTATTAATATAAAATAATAAAAACAATTATGTAGTTATTATTTCAATATATAGTAGGTATACACAGTGGCGTATTTTCAATAATTTCTTGGGGGGGATTTTAAAATTTTTAAAAATCATATTACGATAAAGCTTATTTATTTCATCTTACTTTAAATTTAAAACTAGGAATAAAGAAATAAAATGAATACAAACAATATTAATTTATAACTGAAAAAATGTTGTCATGCCGTTTGTACTGTATCTGCCTGGTCTACTAAGTGTCGACATCGGTCACCAGCGATCTACTATTATAGCTTTTGTAGATTGTGGACAATATTTTTATTATTTGTTTATCGACAACTCTGTACAGACATACTAGTTAGGTATTTTAATTAAAAACTTCTACGACGCGTTTGTGCATAAATCCATGTTTTTTTTTGTTTTGGGAGGGTTTGAACCCGGGACCCCCCCCCCACCGTAAATACGCCACTGAGTGTATATTAATATGACATGCCATGGTAAGTTTTTAGACTATAAAAATAAGTCTAGTAACTTCATTTTACAATATAATTTTAAGTTTAATTTTAAAAATGATCATAATGAGTCTAAAAATGAGTCATACTCTAAAGTAATGGTTCTCAAACTTTTTATTTTTACCACCCATTTAAAAAAAATTCGACAGACGCCCCCTTAAAAAAATATTGTCAATAATATTTAACCCATTAACCCCCCCCCCCCCCATCACAAGTTAAGCTTGTAATTTCCATTGCCCCCTTAGGTAGATCTAGCGCCCTCAAGGGACGATATCGCCCATTTTGGAAAACACTGCTCTAAAATCTAAATTATAATAATCAATAAAATTATAAAACAAATATTTGTATAAATTACTTATTTAAACATATATCAATATATCATTAATTATATGAAAATATATTTATAATTCATATGTTTGAACTTTAATTATAAATAATAATAAAAATATATTACCATCAATTATGATGGATTCTTAAAACAGTTAATAAGAGCTCATTAAATTAAAAAAAAATATAATAACGTAACTTTATTTTCTTAGGAAGGGGCAACTTAAATGGGGGCGAAAGTGACAAACCCTGCGTCCTTGCCCCATACTTATTAGATTTTTATAAAAATTCTTAGTTTTAATAGTTCATTTTTTTGAAATTGTATGTAATGTACGTATATTTTAATAATTGTATTTGAATATTTTATTGACTTATATGTGTATAGGTCGATTCTGAACAATCCCAACCAGAACCATTTGCTGAAACTAGTTTGAGCACGGGAAAAATATTTAAAGACGAAAATGCATTTAGTTTCGCAAATCCAATGTATGATCCGAACGCGAATAGTGTGCCAACGTATAAAGTTGAAGATGTCATGGTACACGTGGAAACAGGAAGTTCTTTTAAGCTACGAAAATCTACCTTATCTGAATTTTGGGATTCATTTAAAAGTAAGTAAAGATCAACAATGTAAAGATCCAATGTACTTTTTATTTTTTTTTATTATTTATGCATATTATTGGCTAGAATGCAATTTAAAAATTTAAAATTAACACAGATCTACAATATAAAATGTCAATGTCCTCACAATCTTGAAAAATAATTTTTATTTTCACTACATAATATATTTTATAGGACGTATAGATAATAAGTATACATCTATATTATGCAAATTGTGATTTTTATATTAACAATAGGTGGATATAAACTGAGAAGAGAAGTGTCAAAGATCATATGGAAACAAATGTTGGCGATATTTCTATGCTACTTCGTGACGCTGAGCATATACCCGGGAGTACTTTCCGACCTAGTCAGCCCAAGATTCGGCACATGGATGCCCGTACTCGTGATGACAGTATTTAATTTATTCGATCTTATGGGAAAAGTAAGTGGAACGAACAATAATTTTATACATTAACTTCGACATTATATACAAGTTATCATTCAAAATAATGTAGTATTATAAAAGATTCAAAAAAATCATATAACTTCCTGATGGGACGAATGATATCTGTTTTGACTGTTTAATTTAATTATATAATTATAATTAATACAACAATATGGTCTACGGTTATTTTTTTTTATAATACCTATGTCTTATACTCATAATATGTATAGTTATTGGGAGCGTATTCGTATGAACGTTGGGATGACAAAATACTGAAGAGCACCAAAAAACGTCTGTTCATGATTCCCGCTATTTTACTAATCGTATTAGTTCAACATCCATTCCACACGAAAATCATCAGTGAATTCATGATTATTCTGCAAACAGCCGTACTAGGCGTAACCAATGGCATCACTGGCAGCGTTCCAATGATCTTTGCGCCAGCTAAGGTCGTCGAAGAACGACGAGAACTTGCAGGTAAATAGAAAATATCATTGAGTATCATAGTCCATAGAGTACAATACACCTACTTGCTACTATATAAAATTTATATGTAGATTATAGGATATCAGTGGCGTAACCAAGAGGGATCAAAGAGTGTGAATAGTGCGATAGAACCCTGACCCAAGCACTGGGGGGGGGGGGGTCCGAAGTATGTTTTAAAATTCTTTAATGACTAAAATCATGGTTTAATTTAATTTTATGAAAATTTGGCTATGAACGGAAATAATAATAAGTTACAAATTCAATTTTCAATATATGTACCTACCTACGTCCCAGTGCCGTGTATATTCCATAAAATCAACGCCTAGTGCCAAGATTCATTTTAAGCTCCATCCTTTTAAAAAGTGTATAACTACGACTACATCATAAGTTCTCAAATTTATTTCATACACCGCCCACTTTGAGAATTAAAAATTATCCAGTCCCTAAAACGTTTTAAGCTTACCATCTGTAGTGTATCTTAAAAACAGTAGTCTTTGAGTCTTATACCGCCCCACTAAAGACTGTAAACGCCTAAAGGCTACAGGAAGGCACTATCGCCCACTTAGAAAATTTGAGATGACTGGTCTAACTAATAGCTAACTTAATACATACTTAAGAGGACGTCATACCCGCATGTGTTGTCTCTGTCTTACGAATGTAAGACATAGCAAATTTGCGTTCAGGCCGTTCAGAAGATTCAATTTTATGCTGTTAACTTTAATATTAGAGTCAATTTACTTATTATCAAACTTAAAGGTAATAATATTATCTAAGGCATCTCATAGGTTTTTATTGGTATCTTAATTTTTAAGTGAATTATAGTTATGTAAAACATTAAAACTTTAAAATGTTCATAACTCGTTTAAAAATTAAGATATCGCAATAAAAGCCTATGGGATGACATATAATTATGTGCCCCATGACTTGCCTCATAACCGCATAAGCTATGGAATACAACTGATACAAGGCACATTCATTAACCACAAGGTGGCACTAATTTTTCACTAGGTGGCACTCATGTTACCTATTTTATATATTAAAATATGCTCTGGGTTACTACTATACCTGCACCCAAATCAGTGGTGTCATTTGGACCGCGTAGGGTATATATTTGCGTATTTAAAATCCTATATTGAAATAATTTGGACCACTTTATACATTGATTGGCCGGAATGATTGATAGTGGCTTGCGCTTAAGTGACCTGCTCTATACGCCATGCGTATCAAAAAAAAATATTGAAATGACGCCACTGATGACCCAAATATCCAAATATAACTATAATATGTAAAATAACTTATTAATATTTAAATTTAAATTTATTTAACGATTTAAGTAACGTCTCTATGGATTATATAAATAAGAATAAGCAACGAAAATATATTATTATAAGATTCGGTAGGTTTAATATTCTTCTGTTGTCCCGCGCATCAGGTAACATAATGACGATCTCGTACATAGCCGGCACGACGGCTGGCAGCATATTCGCTTACGTACTGGACAGGATCATACACTACGAGATCGGGCTCGGCTTTTCGGTCAGTTGGACCGGTGTCGATTATCACAAGATGATGGTCACCGGCGTCACAACGGTCAGTCCCATCGAGCTGTTCAGTTACAGCAACGTCACAACCAACCCGGTCAACCACACCGGGTCGTCGCCACTGCAAACGACGGTCACTCTCGGCACGCTGCTGCTGTCGTCGGCCGCGCGCAGCATCAATTCCACGACGACCGTGTTCCCGGGATAACCTCATCGATGACCGATGGGTGACCCCGCGTGTACATACGACCACTATTACCCATATTACTACGATATATTATTATCGTTTTTTTTTTAAATTATTAATATTTTATAGTAATTTAATTACACGATTGGTGGGTGATCGAAAAGTTGATAGAGTGGCGCATGACGGCTTTATAATAATATATAATATAATATAATATATATAGTGCTGTGATAATATTGGCGTCATCGTTCAGACTCAAAACCTCGATTGTTATATTTACTAACAAGTAACTAATGAATTAATGGTTATTTTGAGCGGATAAAAGTGTTGGTGTTGACAAGCGCAGATGTTTTAAAATTTTTATACAATTTAAAATTGTTACAACAGTGTAGAAACTATAGCAGTATATAGATACTAGATAGTCTAGATAGGTACCTACAGTACTTACCCATATGGCCTTATAAATTATAAGGATAGGTATATATTATAGCGCGTGCGGGACTTTACAATGTGTACAGTATGTCAGTACCTATACCTTATATTTTTGCAATAATGATGGTATAAATATAAATTATGTACCTATAATACAATATAACTTATAAGTACCTATATAGGTACTGTCGCCTATAATGATTCTTTTTGTAAAACTCACTTTATAATACCTATTTTTTCCACTCGACCCTTCGGTCAATTAATAACATTTTATTGTTAATGATAATAAGATTTTGAGATAATATATTTATTTATTAATTATTAGTCTCGAATCGAGTAGTGTTTTCGAACTAGGTATATAATTATAACGACTATTAATATATTATTTTATGCATAAGATTTATTACGTTTTGGGTTGCGTGACTTTTCGATCAACCTGCAGTGTTATAATAGATACTACTTATAATAAATTATAATACCTAATCGTATAAATGACATAATATTATTACTTAAAACCTTCAATTTATGTGTACCTACAACAGTCCACTGCAAATTGCTATAGGAATGTAAAATAAGTAATAAGCTATTCAATATAGTAATATCTACATGTTCTATTTATATATTTATGTCATACCTACTTATACAAAAAGTTAAAAAAAAAAGAATATGCTAAGTGCAATTGCCTATCACATATAATACCTCTCGTTGCCTCTTCTTTTCCTTGGTATGTATTATTTGCTGTGTACGTTTTCATTTTGTTTGAAACAATTTATAAAATATTTCGTTTTTTTTAACATCATTGCAAATCAATATATAAAATACTAACGGAATATACTTCTATTTGTCTAGGCAAGTTAACACTCAACAGTGTACAAACGTTATATCTATATATGCTATTATAGAAATTATTGAAAAATAGGTCAAAAAACTGTAAGAAATCGTAATAAGTGATAAATGTGCATTCATTCATTACATCTTTTTTAAACAAAAAAATTATTTATAATACCTACTATAATATAAATAAATAATAAATAATACTGAATATTGTTGCACTCAATTATCATGCATATGATTATAAAATGTTAGTGCCAGTTAAAAGTTAAACAATTTGAAACTAGTTTTATTTTTATTATGAATACACTGTAAATTAAATAAAAACATATAGGTACCTAGTTAAAGACTATACTGATTTTATTGATAAAAAATATATCATATAAATATTACCTATTCTATCTTATAGTTTTATAGACAATATATTAATTATAGGAACTTTTTTTTATTATTTAAATAAATTCATCAATCAATTATGGAATTTCATAATAAATCAAAATTTAATTTATATAATTGAATCTACTACAATAATCAATGGACAAAATGATTAAACATTTATATAGAGTAACATCATATATGCCTAAAAAAATGTAGGTAAGTAAATAAAAATACACATAATTTATTGTTAAAATCTTATAATATATATTACATAAAATATATAACACATAAATATTGAATAAAGATATATTAATGTATTTTCATAAAAGCATGTATTTGTATAAATAAATTAAATATTTAATAAACATTCACAAGTTAATTTATTCTTTACATTTTTCTTAATGTGTTCCTTTATATTAAAACCCAATTAATTTATACTGAGTATGAAAAAGATTAATTTCTTTTTTATTTTATTTGCAATTTACTAGGTGAAAATACTAGACTGTTATAAGAAAAAGCATATGAGGTCTTATTTTTTAAGTTTACTGTTTAATTCTTATAAATCTTTTTACTATAAAAACAAATATTTACCATTATTTTTTTTAATTAAAAAAGAAACAAATATGATGTTTAAGTTAGTACAGTGTTTTATTCAATCGATATTTCTTAAATAAAAAAGGGACACAATCCTGTAAAATTTACAAATACCTATCTCAAATCTTTGTTAAATAGTTTTTTCACAAACAACATGAATAACTATTGTATTTGAAACTATAATTCTCTACAAGTGGATTGGTATATATTTTTAAGTTTCATGAACGACAAAAACTGATAATTTTAAAGTATATACTATGCAATGTTATGAGTTTATGACTAACTCATAGATTATCAAAAACCTCAGTTAAATCAAAAAATGTATTCACCAAATTTTATTTTGATTTAAGTACATCAAATTAATCAACTTAAATATATTAAAAATAATATACAACTGTGGTATTAATACAGTAGTTATCTATATTTATATTTACAATATATTTATATAATCAAGAAAAAATTCTAATTTTATAATATAAATATATATATATATACAATGATGTAACACTAATTACATTTTATAATTACGATAATAAAAAAATTAATCCTATTGTAAACATAAAACTAATTAGTTATTTTAAAACATATTAAAATTTAATAAGTAGATATTATCGTAGAACTAGTACAACATACTTAAAACATAATATAATCCAGTATTTATAATTTACTGTTGATGCTATAAGTAGTATAAATTATTATTTATCTAATCAGATCCTTAAAACTTTATAAAAAAATCAATTTTTGGTTTGATTTAAGAAGAGTATCTAAAACAGTATGGCCTCAAATCATACAGGCTTTCAAGTCATGAAAATTAAAATTAGCTTTTTAAAAACAAAAGGTTTGTAATACTAGTACAAAATTAACGTTATATTATATACATTATCCAGCAATATTTCAACTAAAAGTTAACTTCTCACTTATACACTTAAAATAATTGGTTAAATTATAATTGATATATTAATGTATACATACACAAAATGAAGTAATTTTTGTACAATATGGCATTATTCAACTTACTTTCTTTTTAAAGTACCAAATATTTATTACTTATGGAATAATAATCAGAATATAAATAATAAACATACATATCCATATCTTAGTTTGATAAATTAAGTCTTAACATTAATAAATGGGAGTTAAAATTAAAATTTGAAGATTCCTTCAATTACAGAGACATAATCAATAAATCAAGCAAACTAATAAAAACAAATCAAATTAAACATAAAATTTTAAGATATAAATGACTTATTAATGGTGAAATTAATAAATTCAAAATATTTTTGGTATCAAATTCCATTTTGTTGTGTATTGACAATCCCATGTAACACCATTTTGCAAACGGGAGTAGGTAGAAATACGTACACATTTGTGGGACAAAGTTATTATGTAATACAAAGGATATAAAAGTACTGGCCAAGATGTTAGTAAACTACTAAGATTAGGTTCAATTATTGGTAGGATTAAGGCTAAATGAACAATTATGGTCCCTGTGTAATTAGGATATCTTATGTACGACCAAAAACCATCTGCAATAATTCTCACACCTAAAAACAAAATTATGTTCAAATTAATTAGTTATGATAAAATATTTATAAAAATACAATGTAAGACTTACTTGAAGATCTATAAACAAATGATGAGTTTACTTCATGTTTATATTTAGTAAAATCACTGTAACGTTGGAAGATATAGCCGAATAAAAAGATAATTGATGAAATACTCAAAATGATATAATTAACAGGCCTAAAAACAAATAAAATATAAGATAATGATTTTATGTAAAATTTAACAATTAACTTACAAATTGTTTGAGAGTAAAATTTGAATGGGTAAAAAATTGATAATTGGTTGTAAAAATAGTTGAAGAATTGTCCAATATCCATCTTTTTCTTTTTGTAAATAAAACGATGACAATAAATTAAATTCAAAAATCAACTTATCTAAAGCATAGAATATTTGCAATCCAGCAACAAAATAAAGATTAATGTTGATTGCATTTTTAAGGGATTCGTTGATCACGAGGGAATTGAATAAAATCTGCAAATAAAAATATCGCCGTATAAATTAAGCACAATAAAAAATGTTTTATTTTTTTAATGAAAACTTACAGTCATTAATATAGAATATCTATAAAAAGCCAATTTAATATTAATAGGTCCCAGTGTAGGATTATTTGTTGTTCCAATAAATAATTTTTGTACAAAATTCAAAGAATCAAATTTATCAATTTGATTGGTGTACTTTCCCTTAATATACAAAATTAAAGAAATAATAAATGTATATAATACTGATGCTACAATATGAGGTACAGTCTTTTTGGTCACTATTTCTAGAATAAAATGTATTGGGCACTTGTAATAATCCATCGCCAAAACAATCAAAGCAGCAATAATTAAATTGAGAAATCCTAAAATGAAAATTTTACTATTAACATTACTCAAACAAATTATACTTATGTATAACTAACCTGAAAATCTATAGTAGTTATACTTATAATTATCGTCCAATAATGCTTTAGATTTTTTTGCCAATGGTACAAGTGATATAAACAATTGAAGTAATACAATAGCAGCTGTCCATATAAAAACATCCTGATCATAGTAGTTAGCTAATCTTAAATAACCTCGAGGAAAAGGTATCAAATTTCCTTTCTGAAAAAAATTTGATTATTAAGATCATAGGAAAATGATGAAATTTAAATATTTTAATTACAGCTTTTATAGCAATTTTGGCAAGGATAACCAAAAATGGTAATAATATTGTTAATATAATATTGCCAAATAATCCTCCAAATTCTACTGGATAAGTCTTGCATTTCGTATTATTAGCTAATTGAGGTTCATCATCAGATTCATCATTGTAATCTAATCTTGATGATGTAGTAGACATCTATAAAATATTAAAAAAAAATAATAAAAATATATCCAATTAATCTAATAAATTCAATTAATATCACAATACAAAATAAATATTCACTAAATGTATACACAGTATAAATAATAAACAGTGTCAATTTAACATATATTATAAAAAGCATTTTAATCTTGAGTTGAGATATTATATATTTTTAGGGAGAGGAAGATTCAATAGATAATAGCCTCCCCGGAACATATTAAAATAAAAAATGTGCTTTGTCCAGAAGAGAACATGCCATTTCTTGGCATTCTGCAATAGTGGAACCGGTATCATTGACAGGATGAGGATGTGCAGAACTTATATAGACACGGATACCTTTTGCAAGACTGAGTTTAATAAATATTTAAAATACAAAAATGAGTTTAATATTTTAAGAGTTGAGCATACCTTATTTTTTTTAAATTGTGTAAGTATATCGCAATATTTAAACACAATTTTATATTTTATATAAAAACAGAACAACAGTTAATATTATTGTACAAATATTTAATAAAAATTTGATTAACAGTAAATGTTTACTGTTAATAGGTTATATTTTAATTTTACAAGATAAGAAAAATATTTTGACAAATTAATCCAAAGTGTTACTAACTATAATAGACTGTTGAGTCAATCGAATTTATAATATAGGGTCATCTACTGTACTAGATCCTATGCATTAAAGTGCAATATGCACTTCCTACTACCTGAGTAACTACCCAAGATCACTAAATGTGTTGAACCACCAACACACAATACAAATATTGAATGATAATATAAATATTATGTCACTATTATTAATATAATATTATTTCCAAGCAAAAGAATAAACACAATAAAATATAGTATACTATACTCGAGTCAACGAGAGAGTACTATTCCTTCACGCATTCAAATGGCCGAGCTCCGTGGTTTCGGACCCAAATTTCTTTCACTCTACCATCTAGTTGCCGTTGGTTTTGGTCGCCTCCAAAAGTACTCTCTCGTTGGCTTGAGTATATACTACTATTGTATAACTATGAAAAAAATCTATGTCATATAAACACTGTTTAAGAACATCTACTTTTAGATTAACATTTTTAATATTAACTAATCTCTATCATTTGTGATTAAAATACATACTTTGTCACTTATTTTATCCGGAACAGGACTAATTCTTGAGTTTACAACTTCTTTTACAGGTGTTGGGCTCTTTCTTGATTGTGAATCAACAGGTTCTGGAGACTTTTTGCCTATAAACCAATATTAAATATAAATTACTCAAGTAAATAGAATGTGTCATAAAAGTTTAGCTATTTTACTTTTAATTTCTTTCTTTTTATAAATTGGAATGTCTTTTTTAGTTTCAAAACGTTCTAAGACAACTTGCGGAACTCTTAAATTCTTATTAGCTGATCTGGATCGAGTTCTTATCTTCCTTTCTATGGATTTACTTTTGGATCTACTTTTGCTACGACGAGGAGTGGCTGGCTTTTTAGTTTTTGATGGTGTGGCTGACCTTTTAGACTTTGAGGATGTGTCAGCATCACTTGGTGAAGCAACCCCTTCTTTTCTTGATCTTCTAGTCAACATCGTAATCTTAAAAAGTAGAAAGTAAATAATATAATTTATTAGTTTATATGTTATAAAATACAATAAAATAATTATCCTAATATTACAGAATAAATATTTACCATATAATATAAGTAAATAAAGCAAGATTATAGACATAACAATCTTATAACTTGAATTATCATGGTTGTTAAACAACAGGTAGATATTAGATAGTTGATAATGTACCTTTAAGAAATCCAAAAACTAAAAGAAAAATTAAAATATGTACAACAGCGATTCGAAAGTACGATAGCAAACTACAATGGGACAGTATTAAAAAATGTTGTAGCTATACAATAGACAAAATGGTGCAAAATACAATTTTTAAGCCGAGGGGTGTAAAAAAAATCACTGCGTAGGTATTTACGCAGCGCGACAGCGACGTTGACTTGTCGCCAAATCGAAAATAACAAAACCCTACATTTACAGACCCCGGGAGACGGCCAACACGAAGAACCTCACACAGACCCGTAACGTTGGGAAATATAAAAACGACGACGAAAATACCTTTTCCTACCACCCAACCTCAACAAAAATTCAGTGAGTACCTAAGCGTCCGAAACATTTTTCGTTCGTATAAAAATCGCCGATCAAAAATACGGCTAATGATTTCCGCATCGGAAACAACATAAACGTGATTCTTACCTGTGCAGTTTTGCGTCCAAATCAGAAAACGTTTTCGGTGAAGCTGTTAGTACTGCGCGACCGGCCTCGGGATCACTTTATAGAGTTAAAGGTCTCAAACAGTCAAAACGCGGCAAAAGCGAAAACGAGGGAATCTTAAATTTTCAACTGATCAGATTATCATGAAAACGGTCAGATCCGAAAGTAAACAATGTCGGTGACGCCGCGCCGGCGCACGCTATTGGTGAATTTTTCGAATCTGTCGTGTTTATGTTCCATGAGAGGCTGGTTTGTTTGTCTGTTTGCTTGTTTGTTGTCCATCCGTTCGTTATAAAAAATTGGTTTCCCGCGTGCTTAAAACGACTAACGGACAAATCGGACAATTATTGGCCCTACGCGCGCGTGCGCATTAATGCGTTATACACTTACACCGCCGTGGGGCGTCGGATTGTCGGACCGTGGCCGGGAGCCGGTTTAATATCTCGCTTAAACATACATATTATTGTAGGTAGATACATGTATTTTATAATAAATAACCTCACCACTACGGCACTACCAGTACCAGCAATAATCATCATCCGCGGCGGCATAATATAACCTTCGCCAAGATTTTTAACATGTTTCAGATAGGTCATCACTCATCAACCATGACTTTATTACGTAGAATTAAAATATTCGTAATTCACGAAAATAATATATAATAATTAATATTATAAATAATATAACTAAAGGAAATTTAAATTTAAAATGAATATTTCCATAATATCATGCATACGGCTTGTCAATTTTATAATTTACTATTTAAGTAGTTTATCTATTATTTAATGTGCCCAAACGGATACTAGACTTAAAATAATAACGACATAAACAAAATCAATAATATACAGAAATCATTGAATTATGTTAATATAATCATTCTGTATATAAAGTATAGTTTACAAATATTGAATTATGCAAAATGCAATATATGTGTATACACTACGGTCTACGATTGATAATATTAAGTATACTTGTTTGGAATTTCGGGTCGAAGTCCGAACTCTAAAATCTAGTTGTGTCAAATATTGTATAGTAGAAGTGTTCGAAACGTATAGGAAAAACTTCCCCTCAAAATATTTCTTAATACAGACATTTTCCCTCTATATTTAAAAAAAAATATATTTTTGAACAAAGAATATAAAAAGTCACGAAATAAGCTATACAGACTGCGGCACTGTGCATCTTGCTTACAAGTTACAGCTTACAATATTTTAGTACTAAAATAATTTAATATAAATATACAATGTAGCATTATTTGTTTTAAAATGTATGATCTTTTATTCATAATAAATTATGTCTTAGAAATAATTAAAATTAATAAAAACAAACAATTTAAAAATTGTACATAAGCAACATAACAATTATTAGGCTTTTTTTTAGTGTGCAGTGCAAAAGTAATTGTGTTGTGAAAATTGGTACTTTAATGCAGTGGCATGCTTAGCTTTTTTGAAAGGGAGTATGTTCATTTTTGACTTGTCACAGACCCTAACCCGTGAGCACGCCACTGCTTTATTGTATCATATGCGATATTTGTAATCAATTTGATTCCTTACTAAAATCCAGAAGAGTGTGGAAAATATTGTTTGTACAGTCAGAAAAAATCATTAAAAAAAAACTCTGATAATAATTATTAAAGTTATCATACTATGCTGTAGCCTGTAAGCAATAACTTTCCAATACTCTAATATTCATCAATTGTCCGTTGTATCAGTCACAATTAAAGATATCTTTAATCGTGGTTGTATTAAACCGTTGTGAGGAACCCTTCAATGTAATAGCCATGTAAGCAGTGTTGAGACTTATCTAGATAAATATATTAACTATCTATTATCTTATCTAGATAAAAATCTAAATGTTATCTATTTATCTATCTTAGATGAAAACTCCAGTCATCTACTGTAATTTATCTAGATATTTTTTTATATTGTAGAAATTATTTTAACTATTATATTTATGTTTTTGGTAATATATACTATTTTCGTTCGTGTAGTCACCGTACGTCGACAACGATGAGACCGGTCTATAACAATTTCTATTATAACATAATATTATTATTTATTATTAGTTATTACTTATTACTCTTTAGTCATTAATCACTATCGTCAATAGCTTGTAATCTATTGTAACATTCGTACCACGAAATTCTAAATGCTGGCAGATATGTGGGTAATTAAAATAAATTAAGTTATGTCAGGTCGAAACGTAGAAAACCAGAACTCCCTAAAAATTATAAATAACTAAAAAATAATTATTTTATTGAAAATAAATCTATTGATTACGTATACAGCTTATAATTTTCAAGTTACCTAACCTAACCTTATAAAAAGCCTCATACTATGTACATTTGTTTGATCTAATACAAATTTAATTTTAAAATATTGTTTTTTAAAAATTTATCTGCTTTTTATCTAGATAAATTCCTATTATCTTTTATCTAATAAATAGATAATTTTAGTTGAGCTTATTTTTATCTTCATCTAAATAAATTTTTGGTTTATTATCTTTATCTAGATGACAAACTACTTATCTGGGCTCAACACTGCATGTAAGCATTGTGAATCGCGGAAAAAAAAGTCCCGGTAAAAAAAAATCTCATACTATAGGAAAAAAAAAGTCCCGATGAATATATATATACGTTTGAGGATTATTCAATTTAAAAAATTTTATGAGTGTTTAAAGTTTTAATTTTAATTTGAAATCAAAAATACACGTGTAAAATAACGTTTTACTAATAATTTTCGATTTTTGTTATTTTTAAAATATTACTAAACGTAAGATTTTGAAACTTTTACTTAAATGTTTGAATTTGTTTCAAAATAGAATATATGACAATATTTAAATATAATATATCCTAGACTGACAAATCATCAACGTTCAGAATCGTTTTTCATATACAATGATACCTATCATTGCATTCAAATTTAATCTACCCTAGTCCGAGGTCCACCCTACCCCCTAATGTACAGCAGAGCGATACTCACTTACCCGCTTTTTATTTTTCTAATTAATTTCCAAATAGTTAGATGTTTATGTCCACATAGCTTTGAAAATCGGTTATTCCATCCTTCAGTCATATTGTTTGTTTGATGCCCTCCTACTAAAGTGGCATTATGTACATTCCACGAGGAAGGTGAAAAGGTGGAATTTTTCTAAAATGCAAGGTAGAAGTTGAAACTACACGCCTATAGGTACCATTTACATAATATGAATCAAAATAAGTTATAAGGTCTTCTGCATCTGGAGGCATTATTTCTTTTAGACATATCATTTCATCCAGTACTTTATCCTGTGGTAGGAAAGCTAATCCATCGGTAATCGGTAAAAAAGACCAAGGAAAAAAAGAACAATTTTTAAAAATTTGAATACAAAAAAAAATATTAATAATTAATTCATAATTAATTGATTATGAAGATTAAAAATGATTATTTAAGCACATTTACTTACACAATTACTTATTTGTTTTTGTCTTTCGACAACCTGACTGTGGTAAAGTAGTGTGTTCACTAGTTTTCTAGTCCTTTATATTCATGTTTTTGAAAATATTTTTTTACATAGTTTTAAATTGTTAAAAAAACAACGTTTATATTAAAAAGTTATATTTTTAAATATTTTTTATCCTTATAATTTTTTAAGTTTTTTACTTTTTTGAATGACAACATAGTGTTTTAATTTCATATTCCAAAGCAGAATAATTTTCCGAGTATTTTGATACAAAAAATTCGAATTTAGGGTGAGTAGTTTATGAGTTATACTTATTTAAGTAAGTAGTTGATGAATTATACTAATTTTAAGTTTAGACAAGCGGAGTAGTAGACAAACATTTTACGGGGTAACCCCGTACCACTCCACACCACTCAACTAAACTTTAAATACGTATAACTCATAAACTACTCGCCCTAAATTCGATTTTTATGTATCAAAATACTCAAAAAAATATTCTACTTTGGAATATCAAATTAAAAATCTATGTTGTCATTCAAAAAAGTAAAAAACTTAAAAAATATTTAAATTGATTATTTTTCGTGATTTTGGGGAGGCCATCGCATGTGCCATGTAGTAAGTGATAATTTTTTAATTTATATAATCAGTTAATATATTTATCATTTTTATAAATTGTTCTTTTTTCATTTGTTCTTTTTTTCCGGGATTCAATCCATCAATCATATCGCAATATTTTCGAAAATTATTATCTTCTTTATAAATTTCAGACAAACCAAGTTTCTGAATTTTCGTTAATCGTAATATGACTTCCAAAAATATTTTTTGCAGCATTTATTGCTGCTAATTCAATAATAATAATATTTTTTTTTTTTGGACTCTTTTTTCCGATTACCAAGCATTGTAAGCATAATATAACAATTGTTGGTTACTATTGTCTCTTATTACAACGCAATCGCGTTATTATGCAATTTGTAAAACAGTCATGTTAAACCAGCGATTCCGTTAAGACTTTTGGAATACTCATTATTTTATAACGGTGTTTTAATATAAATAAATTAATATGTAAACTTTAGAAACATTTTGTTTTGTGTTGATGTTAAATAATCCTTAAGTGCGAACTTTAAAAAAAAAATAATAACGTCGTCAAATTCGGATACAAACTAGGACTGGCTAAACGAACGGTATCAGTCCAAACCGAACTTCCGACTTTCGTACTCAACAGTCGTCATTTCATATTTTATTTTTCTTTCATTTTTTTATAAGTTTTTTCTTTTTTTTAGATTTTATATTGTCAAATGAAAATTGGGCTGATTTTGTTTCGTCGGGACTTCGGGAGACATTTCTATTCTCATTTTTTATTAGTGTCCAAATAGAAGGATGATTATAATCAACTATAATTTTTAAAAACGAAACGATGGTTTCACCCTTCTGTTTAATTGTTGGTTCAATGTTCATAAACAAGGGTAATTTGATTCTACATAGATGGTATACAATTTTACATTAATTAAGTATTATTTATTAGTAATTAGTTATATTTTTACACTTTTTAGTTTTTACACATACAGTTTTTCATAAATAGATTTTACTTATATTTTTTGCACGGAATACTCAAATTAAATCCCACGTTGAAACATTTTATCTACATTATTACCAAATTTTTTATTTATATAACGAATTTTATAACATGAATAATATTATAAAAATTAAAATAATTTTTATAGGATACTGAGAATCGCCTCTTTGGGATATTACCTCTGGGTAATGCTAAAGTTAAATGGTTCTTAAAAATATTATAAGAAAATTATGAATCCCGGAAAGACCAAGAAAAAAAAGTAAAAACGAACAAATTTTAATTATGTTTATTGATTATAAACCACTTACACACACATTTACATTTTACACAACGCGCATGAATCCACATCGAAATTGCCTACATTGAACTCCTTAACAACCGTCAGTATCTAAGCTGAAGTAGATCGAAAAAAACATGTAAAACAACCAAAATGCCAGACAAAAGTGTGAGACTTATGTATGATGGATTTTAATTTAAAAAAGCGGGTAAGTGGGTATCGCTCTGCTATATATTAGGGGGTGGGGTGGACCTCGAACTAGGGTAGGTTAAATTTGAATGCAATGATAGGTATCATTGTATACGAAAAACGATTCTGAACGGAGATGATTTGTCAGTCTAGGATATGTTAATATATTATATTTAAATATTGTCATATTATATTCTATTTTGAAACAAATTCAAACATTTAATTAAAAGTTTCAAGATCTAACGTTTAGTAATTTTTTAAAAATAACAAAAATCGAAAATTATTTATTAGTAAAACGTTATTTTACACGTGTATTTTTGATTTCAAATTAATATTAAAACTTTAAACACTCGTAAATTTTTTTAAATTGAATAATTATCCAACTTTTTTATAATTATTCTAAGCTTAACTTATGGACAGCATAGTATTAAATTTTCAATTCTTAGCTTTTGATAGTAAAATATTTATAAATTTTTAACTACCAAATAGTGAAAAATATTCATGATTTTGACGAATTTTTGTCAATATTTGAACTTCAAATGCTAATAAAAAAAAATTGTGCCTATGTATTTTTATAATTTTTGAATGAGAGTTAGAACAAGTTATGTGGACCCTTCAATTAAATTTTCAAGTAATTTGTCCCAGCTAAATTTTTTTTATCAACATTTATAAAAAAAAAATAAAAAAAATTTGAAAATTTCAATTGTCTATAAATAGCTCAAAAAAAGTCAAAATGTTTTGAAAATCAAATCACGTAAAGAAAATGGCAATCTAAATAACTGGTAAAATTTTCAAGTATTTACGACTTATACTGTTTGAATAACAACAAATATCAAAAATCGTTTGAGGCTAAACAGTTATTTAACGCGGTTTTGTAAAAATTTAAATTTCAAACACTCATAAGAATTTTTTGTCTTAGTGTGGTAGAGTTTTTTTTACAGATAATTGAAGAAAAATGTATGGAGAACTTTGTATCAAATTTTCAAAACTTAGTTATAAAAGAAAAAAATTTTACGAATTTTCAACCACAAAATTACTTGCCAATTTTCGCAATTTTGACATATTTCGTATAAATTCGAAATTTAAGCAATTATAAAAAAAAATTGTGACTAACGATTTCGGATTTTTTTTTATCACTTTAAGAACAACTTATAAGAAACCTTGTATTAAATTTTCAAGATTTTCTGGCCGGCCAAAAAATTTTTATCGTTATTTAAAAAAAAAATACTAAAAAAAATTAAAAATTTCAATTGTGTATAAATAGCTCAAAAAAAGTCAAAATTCTTTGAAAATTTAACTGTGTATGGAGAACTCTAATATAAACATTTGGTGAAAATTTCAAGTATTTACATCTATTAGTTTTTGAGTTATAGCAAAATAAAAAATTCGATTTTGTCGAAAACTGTTTTTGCGTAAAAATTCCCGTTTTTCTGTCATTTTTTTTATGTTTTTCTCGATTTTTTTGAAAACTGTTGGAAAATAATTACTTTTCACCTCTATAATGCACCAAGGATATCCACTTTGCCATCGGAAACCACCCCCAAAGTTTGAAATTGAAGCATTATTTCGACTAGTTATGCTGTACACAGACACAAAAAAAAAAAAAAAAAAAAAAACAAAAAAACAAAAAAAAAAAAAAAAAAACACACATCATTGTAAAATCAATACATTCATCACTCCGTTCAGAATCTAAAACAGATTTGAATTTGTTTTCTAGTCTTCTAGGTTTTGATCGAGGCGATTTTTGATATTTGAAAAATTGAATATGTACTTATTCTTAAAATAAAGGAAATGTATGGTATTTTTAATTATTAATATTTTAATAATTAATTTGACTATCTAAAATTGCTTCGATCGAAACCTAAAAGGCTAGAAGAACAATTCAAATTTGTTTTCAAATATAAAATCCATCAATCCTAAGCCTCACAGTTTTGTCTGGCTTATTAGTCTTTTATAAATATAGCATATAGATTATATTATATGTTGTCGAACGTGGCGTACTGGCGTGTTAATTTTGATCATACCGAAATTTGATATGTTCCTGCATGTGCGAGAACGTGTTATCGTCCGAGAATTACTGATATCCATTCGATACCATTCGATATCAAAAATTAATCTTGTTATACATTTATACCTCATTAGTCATTACACGTACCGCTAGTAACACGGTGAATAGGTATATAAATTATAATGTGTATTGTGTATACTAACATAGATTATATTAGGATTACAATAATATATTGACTGCTATATGATTATTATTATTATTTATTACAATGATAATATTATTTTTTTATTGTTGTCATTCGATAACCACGCCGCGTACTCGAGTACAAACAGTACAGTGAGATTTTTAATGAAAATGAAACTGAAAACATTTTATTTAGAAAACATATTGCCTCAAATACTTGCTAAAGGAATAAGCTAATTATTATTATAATATTATTAAATTCAGTTCTTTCTTAAAGAAAGTTTCTTTCATTATTTTTATTGTTTGTTAAATAATTTGTGATCAAAAATATATACGGCAAAATAATATAGTTATCAATTATTATTTTTATTTTATGTATATTAATTTTTCTATAATGCTGGATTGCGGGTACGACGTACGATGCGACTATAGGTATTACGAATGAATATTATATTTTATAGTAATTATATAGAAAAATAATAGTTTACCTTTTTCCGACGAATTCTCATACGACATGGTTTATGTTGAATATTATCGTATATTTCATCGCAAAAAATACGATAATGGAGAACCCACACTAATCTTCATATTATATTTATCACACATTGACATAGCCAAAATATACGGTAGACAGAAAAAAAATCCAAAGAAAAAAAACCAAGTTTTCATATTTTGCTATATTTTGTCATGTTTCATTAAACATACGTTTTAATTTAAATACAGAAACAAATCAAAACAATTTAAAACTATTGTATAACATTGAAAAAAGTTGGACAAAAACTGTCAAAAAGTCAGGATAGTTGAAAACTTCTAAGTTTTAAAAAAATTGATCAGTTGAATAAAGTAAAAATAATAATAATAAAAAAAATATGCCATCGATATCTTATTGTGTAAGAGATGACAGTTAAAAAGTTTTCAATATCACGTACACCATTATCATATTCTTCGCATAATTTTTTTACCTAATTGAATTTGTATTTTTATGTAGACCGTTTTTTGTCGTTTCTGTTATGATACTCCTGTTCAATTTGGGCTAGTTTTGTTTCATCAGCTGCCATTGCTAACCTTATTTTGGCCATAATAGTCCAAATTGTTGGATATATTTGTCCTACTAATTTACTAAACCTATGATTCCATCCTATAGCTCTATGCCTCTATAGTACTTTTATGGCTATATACTTATTACTTAAACGTATACTATGGTTATGGACTTAAAGTCATAAATAGGTACAAAGATATAAGATGTCAATTGAATGATGTTTAGCATGTTACCTACATTTTCTCAAAACGGAAATACTACTCCCAAAACATAGTATAGGTAATAAAGTTAATAAGCTACTTTTAATATATTTTTGGAACTTTTCTACTTTATGGGGCACCCTTTTTTTTGGTCATTTTTTTGGGGGACCTTGTCATATTTTTGACGAAAAAAATGATGGTGAAATCAGAATTTGGGGCACGAACTTACTTTCAAAGTTATAGCTAATTGAAGTTTTCAATTTATACTATAGTCCTTAAATACCCATTTTGATTGTGATACTTTGAAGTTGAACTGTTGCGCAGTGGTAACTTTCCGATACGGTTAACCGAGGATCTAGCGTTCGAACCTCGGCTAGGATGAGTTTTTTTTTATATTTTTTTTTTTATTTTACGATACATAATTAAACAGAATAACTTTTTAATATAGCAATTTACAATATTTTGAATTTTGTAGTATTAAATAATGACTTGTAGTTGCTCCCTACGCCTGCCGGCTCCGGTCGCCGAACTCGAGGTCCTACGGACCTCTCGGTTGGGGGCTCGGCCCCCAAACCCCCCGGGGCATGAAAATAGTCCACCTAGGGGGGGAGGGGGGGAGACCCCTTCGGGGTCTGGGGGGGGGGGAGAGTTGGGTAAGTGTAAACCTAAGCTAAAGTAATGGATACCCCAACGGATGACCTAACCTATTGTTTGACATATATTATAGTAGTGCAACTGTGAAGTACTATTATTTTTATCCTAACGACATTTATTAAGATAATATTATTATATAAGTATAATATAAAAAAGCGGGTAAGTGAGTATCGCTCTGCTGTACATTAGGGGATGGGGTGGACCTCGGACTAGGGTAGGTTAAATTTGAATGCAATGATAGGTATCATTGTATACGAAAAACGATTCTGAACGAAGATGATTTGTCAGTTTAGGATATATTATATTTAAATATTGTCAAATATTCTATTTTGAAACAAATAGTATAGTTTTTATATTATGTTACTATGGTTACTATGGCCAACATTCGCATTATGAGCGTATGAAATTTAATTTAAATTTTGACATATTTCGTATAAATTCGAACTTTAAACACTTATAAAAAAAAATTGTGACTAACGATTTCGGATTTTTTTTTATCACTTTAAGAACAACTTATAAGAAACCTTGTATTAAATTTTCAAGATTTTCTGGCCACCCAAAAAATTTTTATCGGCATTTGAAGAAAAAAAAACTTAGAAAAGTCGAAAATTTCAATTGTCTATTAGTAGCTTAAAAATGGTCGAAATATTTTGAAAATTTAACTGTAAAGAGATAACCATAATATAAACATTTGCTGAAAATTTCAAGTATTTACAATGATTAGTTTTTGAGTTACAGCAAAATCAAAAAATCGATTTTGTCGAAAAGTGGTTTTTTCCGTAAAATTGCCATTTTTCTGTCATTTTTTTTTTGTTTTTCTCGATTTTTTTGAAAACTATTAGAAAATTTTAATTTTGACCCCCCTAAAGTACCAACTAGATTCAATTCCCTATTCAAAGAGGGGCTGAAGTCAAAAATCGGAGCATTATTACTGCTCCAACTGTTGGAGTCAGACACAAAAAAAAAAAAAAAAAAAAAAAAACACACATCATTGTAAATGCAATACATTCATCACTTCGTTCAGAATCTAATATAATAATGTTTATAATAAACAACATAAATATAAGATTATAAAGATATCATAACAAATAATAAATGTATTATGAGCAAAAACATTTAATATTTTTAAAATAAAAATAAATAAAAACAATTAATTATTTAAACGCATTACACTAACACGTGACAATTATTGACAAAAGTACATTTGATTTAAAGTAATTGATAGTTATCATTATCGTGATAACGGCCACAATCACAGCTAGTACAATCATTATTGTCGATACTAGGTTGGTTAATCTGTTGTTACCACTGGTTAGCAGCAGAGCTAAGCTGTTCGTTGTAATATAATAACGCATTAGACTGATTACAAAAAAAGTGAGAAAAAATGCAAAAACTTTTAGCGGCTGTACGGGTTTTGAACCTGGGTTCCCCTATACAACAGCAATGCCGCGATACCAACTGCACCACGGTACAAGCTTTAAAATTTGAATCAAAACAAGCACTATTTAAGCAAAACTATCAAACTTCAATAGGCTATAACTTCTAAACTAATAATCTGCCCCAATTTTCGTTTGCACCATCGATTTCAGCGTTAAAAAATACATAAGATTCCATAAGAAAAAATCCGAAATTTTGGGTGCCCCATAAAGTAGAAATATACCATATTTTTAAATATAAAAAAAAAAATTAAATATTTTTTAATTATTCAAAATTTACCTATTTGGTTACGAGTGTTCAACAAATAGAACACATTACCCGTGTTGAATTATTGATCTAAATTTTTAATTAGAAAATTTAAATTTATTTCTTATGAAATATGACAAAATATAAAATTTTGGTTTTTATTTTCATGTTTTTTTTTCCGTGGTCTTTTTTCTTTGGTTTTTTTCCGTGATTCAAAATGTACATGCAATATGAAATGCTTAAACACTAATCCTTATAACATGCATAGACCTTATGGTAATATTATGATATGCTTCAGCCCCTGAAAAAATAAATAGGTTATTTTCATAGGCATACAAAATATGATAATTTATTATTTATGCAAGGAGATACATTTATATACTAAATACTAAAAACTAAAATGTACTATATAGATATATTTATTTATCATTTTTAGTTTATAATAGTTATCGCTGCTATAAATATGTCATATTTTCATGTTTGATGTTTCCGAAAAATCCATTGTTATTTTTAGTATTTTACGTATTTACGTATTATTGAAATATCCATTGGTTTTATAAACTGACATGATAAGGAAATCATTGAGTAGGTAATAATAATAAATATTAACTATTGGCAAATTTACAGGCAACACTGCTACAGCCTACAGGTGTTGTACTACTGTATGTAGCACAGAGTCATAAGAAATAAGAATATTCTTATTACTCTGTGGTATGTAGTGTCCGTGTAGTTATAAATGAGAATACAATTTGGAATATCAAGCAATAAGTTATAACTTATAATTTATATACATTTAATAAGTAAAAAAAAAGATTAGCCTATTCTACAATTAATGGTAACCAGAGGCGTTTTAAGGATTGTTAATTGGGGGAATATAACAATTTAAGGCGAGCCGTGAGGCAGCCACCTCACCCTTTTTTTAAATTTAAAAACAACATGTATTCAATTTTAACAACATTAAATTTTTAATTAAAATATTAAATCTACAAAATTATATCAAATTTTCTTGATTTTTGAGCCATCACATCTAGAACTTCTTTGGCCTCAATAGGGTCGGATATTATTATTACTCTGAGGGTCGGATTTAGGAATGTGGGCAGCTCACCATTGTAAGTAAATATTTTTTTTCGATTTTTTAATAACCAGGTTAGGTTGGTAAGGAAAAAACAATGATATAATGATTGGATATTTAATAAAAAAAAAAAAAGTTTTACATGATAAAGAAGATTCTAGACATAATTTGTAAATGTGCTAAAAATAATATAATTAAAGATTACAAAAAATACTGAAACAAAATGATTGGGAAAAGTTTTTAACTAAAAAATTTAAAAAAAAAGTACTATAATATAAAGAAATCAAACTTCACTTTCGAGAGATTTTGCCTTATTGCTTATAGATTCTTCGAGGGATTTTCTGAAAAAAACTATAAGAAGTAGAGAAACTGGTCAAAAAATATGAACGTGAACGCGTGAACGTGAGTTCATGAACGATGTTCTTTACAAACGTCAAACACTGGATCATGATAAAAATTAAAAAATGTATTTCTATCATGCACTGGATTGTCTGGATTATCGACTATCGTAGATTCGTATTTCGTAATTACTAATTAGTAGTAATACGGATGACCATCCGGTTCATTAATCATCGTAATTCATAATTTCATATTCCAAGTTAATTTTATAAATGTATCGAATTGTCAACAGTGATACCTATTATTTAGGGAAATAATTTTTATTTAAAAGTAACAACCTGATTATATTTGTTAAGAAAACAATAATTTCAAATTCCCATATTTGATATTATTTTACACATTTATATTTTTCTGTTTTTGCTGTTTAGGTGAGTTAAGGTAATCTTTTTCGAGCTTTCCTATGGTTAGTTCAGTTAATTGATGTAGTCTTAGTTGATATTTGCCAATTTTGAGTAATACATTAGTGATTTATTAAATGTGTAGGTATCATATTGAGATCTGTTAACGATCTTTTAGTGTTTAATTAGTTATCTTTAAAGTGTTTAGGTGTACTATTAGCGTACGTTAATCTAAACAGTAAACAAAATCTTTACAAATCGTCCATTCATCGTTTTCAAATAATCCATCAGTATTCAGTATGTATATTCTTAGTCAGTTTTTAAATTATTTGTATTCATGTTGTATGTAAATAGTTATATTGTGTAATAATTTTATCTGCTGGCACTGGGAAGTTTTTGGGGCCAAATTAATTTGTTGGTTAGTATAACAAATATTCCTTATGTTAGCTCCATATAAAAATAGCAATGGTCATTCGGGTCATCGTCATTTGGTTGGTCTTCTTTCCCTACAAATTAAATTTGGACGATAAATCAGATTTAGAATAGATTTGTCAGCCTTACTGGATTTATTCAAAGTATCATGTACTCTCCATTAGACTCAATCAGATCTATTAGTTTTAGTGCACGCAGCATGCTATATATCAGAATTTAATGCAAAAGATCGATTTTAGAACAACTCAGTGTCCAGATACCTGATAGAACCAGTGGTGTATTGGTGAAAAATGTTCGGGTATATGCACTTTAAGCTATATTTTATTGCAAAAAAAAAATTTTGTCGCTACGCTCGAAATATTACTTACATAATAGATTACAAATTACATTAAACAATTTATACTATAATCTTCGCTTTTTCTATTTTTATACACAGTATTTCAGATACTCAATCGGTAAAATTTTTGATTTTAAAATAGTGATGTCTTTCAAAAATTAATCATATCTAAAAAGTATCAAATTCTAGACCAGTGGTTTTCAACCGGTGTGCCGTGAGTGCTCTTGAAGTGTGCCGCGAAAAATCTGTTAATAGTTTTATTAGTATGTATTTATATGTATATATAGGTATATATATAAAATATGCTTAACATATTATATGGATTGGTGTGCCGCAAAAATTTTGTAGGATATTAAGTGTGCCGTATGGTTCAAAAGGTTGAAAACTACTGTTCTAGACAAACATTAATATACCTATAGGCTATAATCGTGGTAATAGTGCCATATTGTATACAAAAAAATATTATTCTCGATTAATTTGTGATATCAACAAAAATATTCAATAATAAAATTAAAAATATATTATCAATATTGCATATTTTTAATTTTATCAGTATACGCACCTATACGGGCGTATACCTGCGTATTGTGTATATTTTAAAAGCTATACGCTTTGATCGACAAATACGTTTTGGGTATTCGCCGTATACCCCTGTATACCCTCTAATACACTACTGGATAGAACTATGTCACAAAACATTTTTTATTTGCCTTTGGGTTAAACAGATAAATGTATCATTATTCATTAGCTTACTAGTATGATGTGAGATATTGTTTCTCAGTAATAGGTATGCAGACTTTGTTTATGAGTTTATGATTATGTTATTTATCTACGTATTATATACAGTGGATTCTGCTTAATGTGGGCACGTTGGGATCAGCCTGTTTGCCCACATTAAGCAGTTGCCCATAAAAACCAAAATTGGTTAAAAAAAAAATTATAATATAAAAAAAAATCAACAGAATTCCTTTCTGCATGAATTTTTATTATTTTTTCCATTACAAATATACTTATTATAAAAAACAACAGGATGACGGGAAAAATATTCAAGTGAAATTACCCCTAAAAGTTGATTAAGGGTTAATTTGGACATAAAATTAGGTTATGATATATTTCTATAAGTATTATACTTAAAAAATCTACTAATTTTTAAAATATTCTGACAAAAAGTACTACAAGATAGTATTTTTTTCACTAAAGATCGGTAGTATCATTAGTATCAAATTGTTATTGTTGTAACATAAAGTGGGTGGTTTTTCACTTTGCTCAACAATAATATTTTCAGTCGTTTATTTTTCATTTGAAGTTCATAATTTTACCGTTAAGACTCATAGGCGAATATTGGGGGGACTTGGGGGGCTTAAGCCCCCCCAGAACGTAGTCAAGTCCCCTCGGAAGGTTCTAGTATCTCTAGTATATCTTCTAGTATCTTTGAAGTGTCTAATAATGTGTTGACGCCAAAGTCAATGGTTGACGCTAATGGATATGGTAAAAATGTTAAGCCCCCCCACGGATATGACCAAATATCCGCTTATGCATTAAGTAGATGTACTTCATCAAAGTTGTTCGTCTTTTTGTGCCGAATCTGGCTGTATATGTAGTAACGTTGTAACTTTATTTTTAACAATAGAAACTATAAGAAACTAATTTATGCCTTTTTTGGTACAATATGTAGGAAAGAGTTTTAAGATAACCTGATGATACCTAATGCTTTTTATTACTTTTGATAAGCACAATCTCATAGATATGATGAAACTCGATTAAATTAGTCGTTTTTAAATACATAGGTATGTGTATATTCTAACATTATGATAAATTGATAAAGTAAAAATTGCCCACATAAACCAAATCAAGTGCCTATATTACACGTTTTTTTTTAATCTTATTAATATACATTTATATTGGGACCAGACCATTTTGCCCATATTAACCGTTGCCCACATTAGGCAGAGTCCACTGTATATATTTCTATAAAGGCTATAACTAAAAGCTACTTTATGTTTAAAATATAAAATATAACTAGTTAGATGAGAACTTTTATTTATTTATTCTGAATATTTTATGAATGTTTAATGGATAAATATATTCAACAAATTAGTCAGTATTAATAAGATACTTGGGTTTTATTTTGTTGCTTTTCTTTTTTGGAAAGGGATGGGTACAATTTACAATCGCATAGATTTACCAGGAATGTCATTAAATCAAAATTGTTGAATAAAACTGTTTTGTGAACAGTATCACTATTCATGTATAATTGAAAGATTAGTAAAAAAATCTTTTGATCGAAGTTGTATATGTTTTGATTTGACATTAGCTAAAAATGACTTTACATTATGCAGAAGTAATAAGAAATATTAATTATTAAATATTAAAATATGTCATCTATTATCATAAAATTACAAAAAACTATTAAGTATTAATGTATTATTTCAGATATTATAAATGACAGATTTAACTAATAATTCTATACAGCTATATTAGCGTTAATATACAGATAAGTGGTGTTACAACCTATAGCACTACCTTCCATAGTCACAATGATCTTTACTGAAGTCATGGCAAATCTAGTGGGCTAAGTTGTAATGCTAATTTATTTTTAGATCATATTGCAACTGTCATTTCTAGGACATAATATACAAGTTAATATATTTATGGTCAAGTTATAGTTTTATAGATTATTATTTATCGGGGACCATATTTACTATTGATAAATTTTCTTTGAGGAATAATAAAAATTTGATACTAGTCTAGTAGATCCCCGCCAAGAAAATATCTCGTGTTTTTGATGTTTTAGTCAATAATCAATAATTTAATATTTAATTATAAAAAATATTCATATTAATATATATTCATAAAAACAAATAAGAAAATTATTTAAATAATTTATTATATATTTATTCGGTATTTATAAATAAATCGCAAAAAAATTATACACATCAGCTAATACATATAGTAATTTATAAATACTGAATGAATGTATGATAAATTATTTAAATCATTTTCTCACTTTTTTATGAATATATGTTAATATAAATATTTTTTATAATTAAATATTAAATTATTGATTATTGACTAAAACATCGAAAACACGAGATATTTAAGTGGCGGGCGTCAACTAAACCTGCAGTGTGGCGGGGTCTTATTTTCTTGGCGGGGGTCTACTAGACCAGTACCAAAAATTTTAATGATACATGTGCTAGGCGTTTGAAAAAGTAAACAAATGCATCCAATTCTGAAAATTGTAACAGTGTATTATAACCTAACTTAATCTTAATTAAATAAATTGGTTAAACTAAGGTTTTTGTTTGACAAATATTATTATGGTGCTAAATGTATAATTGTACCAAACCAACTTTCTATATAAAATAATAAGTACTACAGCATTAAAATATTCTACATTTCTCATAAATATCTTATTGCTGAGATTAAAATTTTAAAAAGTACATCAGCTGAATCAGTATATTCTGGTTAGTTTTTGAAAAAGAAAATGGTAAAGTAAAATATATGCTAGATTTTTCTATTATACATGCCACAAATTATTATTGTTATAATATAACATTATGTTTGTTTAAACTTACCTAACTATATGGATTTTTGTTTTAGTTGAAGTTTACTTTTTTGAAACAATTTAAGGTTATATTAAGTTAAAAATGTAGAACATCAACATTTTCACTGTAGATGAGACTAAATGGCATCAATTAACATTGTTTTCATATGGGAAATAATGCCAATTGGCGTCATATTCCTTATTATTAAATACACTTTAATTTGGTCAGCAATACAATTAAATAATTAGATTTTGTTAGAATCTTCTACAAGTATTAATACTTAAATATGTGAAAGTTGTATATTTATATTTTAATTTTTCAATTTTTTTTTTAAATAATTTTTTCAGTTACCTCAAGTATATTCAAATGACAAATATGATATGCGACTAATGTGTTAAAATAAAATATATTTACTCTGATAGTCATCAAGGTCATTAAAAAATTAAACATTTACTATAAATAATAGTTATTTAATGTAATGATGTAGATTTAATAAAATTACATATCATGCCCCAATAAACATAAAATTAATAAAATTGTATAAATATGCAAAATTCCCTATTTGCAAAAGAGATACCTTCCCTTGATTAAAATCTATGCATGCCTATGCTTTAGAAATTTTAAATTTATTGTTATATTTTGTTATATTTTTTTTATGAAATCATATAATTTTTATCAATTTAGATGAAAGAAATGAAAAAAAATGATGATACTAAAAAAAGCCGCTATGGTCGAATATCTAACAAGAGAAAATTTAATGAAGAGCTCGATTTATCTCTGGGTGAGTCCTATCGCGAAATAAATTTTATATTGAACAAAAAAAACAATGGAAAATCCTCTCCAACAGCCTCAAATAATACAAGTAATGGAAAAAGAAGTGTATTTAATATTGGTGATATGGTGTGGGCTAAGACAGGGAAGTATCCAGTATGGCCAGGAATTGTAATTACAGACCCGGAGACAAATAAGTTTTCCAAAAGTATGTTTAATTAAACTAATCAAAATCAAAAAGTTTTAATTTTAATTATCAATGATTATGTTTTAGATAAGAATATGGTACCTATGTTGCACATCTACTACTGTAATGACGCTTATAAAAGAAATTGGATAAAAATGAAACAAATTTCAAAATTCTCTGGTAAAGAAGAAATATTAGCTGAAGTTCCAAAAATATTAGTAAGTAAAAACTTTTAACTTTAATAATTTGTTATTATTAATTTAACAATTTTTTTAAATTGTTATTTTAAGTATAATTATGATATGCTTAGAGTAAGGTTGTGATTTAGTCATAAAATGAAATGCATATTATTTTTATTTATAAAATTATTTTTAATGATATTCAGAGTGATGGTGGTAATATCCCATTCGGTATTAAAAATCCAAAAGCTCTAATGATAGCTAAATTAATTATTTTTAAAAGTCTGCAGGTACTGTACTAAAAATCATATACAACAGGGGTGGCCAAACTTTTTTTGGCCGCGATCTACTAACAATATACTTCACCTTTGAGGATCGACTTCCATAAAAAATCTATCCACCATGATTAATTTTCGTGTGCGTAGCCTAAAAATAAATTCTAACACGATCGACTTTGAAATCGTTTGCGATCGACCGTTTGGCCGCCCCTGATATACAATATATTTTGTTCCTTTTTGTAATTTTTATTGCTGTATTATTAAAGTAATAATTGTGGGTATATTTTTTGCTGTAGAAACTTGTTTGCGCACATAATTGAGATGATGAAAATCTGTTTGTAGGAACAATTGTAGGTTGACTGGGTTGTGTGAGCGTACCACTAAAATAGCATACACCGATGTATTATCATATGCTGATGCCACACAAGACAGAACTCGTATACTCTTACTTTTCGATAAGTTTTCACCTATCATTCAAATTATAATAATGATTATTCCAAGTACTTTAGTTGTGTGTGGTAGGCTTTTATCTTTATAGCTATATTTCTAAATTTACACTTTTTTTGGTAAAAGTTTTTGATGATAATTGATAAACTTTATAACAATTTTAACTCAGATCATCTCATATACATTTTAGTTTAGTCTCTAGTTGTATAATATTGTCAGATACTATATAACCATAGAGACAATTATATTTAATTGGAATAATTTAAAATTTTGCAAGTAAAGGGAATTAAAAAAAAAAACAGAAATTTCATTTTTCCTTTTAATAAATAATAAATTTTGTAATGCTAGTAAAAGTACAGCAAAAATCTTAATTATCCGTACATTTCTATTATACTTCACTTACCACATTAATGATATCGTGAGTTATAATTATAATATTGCATGTCTATATTATGGGTATGCACACACTTGTTACTTATTTTCATTTATAAGATAAATTATATTTTGTAATTAAATGTATAAATTAGTATAAAAAAACAAGATAAAGCTGATTTATCAAGTCTAATGTTATTGAGAAAAATAAAATTCTTATCAATGAAAAAAAAACCCAGAATTCATACAAACAAATTATATTCTATTCAAAATAAAAATCAGTACTTGGTGGCGACCGGTTTTTGTCAGGTAGGTGTTAGATAACACCCATTTTTAATCTCACCAAGTCAACTATCTAAAAGTCTGTATGGAGTGAATCATGTTTATGTGCACAACTCAGTATCCCAATAGTACTGATCTAATTTTGCATATAGTATTAAATAATGTAACTTTTTAAAATCATTTTATTTTGTCATTATATATACTAATAGAGTAGTGCCCAAACTGTTAGAAGCCACCTCTCTTGAGAGGTATAAGCAATTAAAGGAAAGACGTGAGGTAAATATTGATATTGTATACAATATACTACTATTATAGTTAGGGTTGCCTCACCAAACCAGGACATCATATTGAATAAATTTTTTATTTTTAGATAAATTGGAAACCATACCTATTACATTTTAGACTAAGTCATTTAGATAACATTTAATTATTCCATGTTTTATTATTAAATAATACAATATTAAAGTTATTTTCTCTCAACTTCTATTAACCGGGAAAAATTTAATGACCAGCCGGGACATCGGAAAATGCTGTTAAAGCCTGGGTGAATGGCAACCCTAATTATAGTACAATGCACTAATAAAAAATATCATTTCATTTATTCAGGGAAGGTGTGATACATTTTTTATTTTATTTTTGTGGAAGTGTGAATCAAGAAAGTTTAGGAACTGCTGCACTAATATGTAAAAACAAATAATAATATTTTATTAATTTCATAATTATAAAATTGAATTCTGTTGTAGATAGTTAATTGCGATTTTACTGTGATAGTGATCAAACTGTGAATTCATTTATTAATTCTGAGTATAACCATGATCATTATTCAGGTTATATACGTATATCAATACAAAAAATTAATAAGCCTTATAAAGAGTGTTGGAAATCATTGTTTAAGTATAATAGCTTTTCATCATCAGTAATTATAAATTTGAAAATTTGTAACTAAAAAGTTATATTATTATTTACATTATATGTGGTTAAATCTCTTTTAAAAGAGATAAATGTATGCAAATAAATTATAGCCCTTCCTGCCAACAGATCAAAATTAATAAAGTGTTATTTAATAAATTTATAACAGATTAAACTTTTAATTTATACATACATATAAACAAATGTACATTTATATGAGATTTCTTGGCTTGGAAACTACTGTACCAATTTTCATAACATTTTACACATATGTTTTTTGAGACTGAGTGTTTTCTGCTGTTTTTCATCCCCTATAGGTTG
Source organism: Schizaphis graminum (assembly GCA_020882235.1). Classification (NCBI taxonomy): domain Eukaryota; kingdom Metazoa; phylum Arthropoda; class Insecta; order Hemiptera; family Aphididae; genus Schizaphis; species Schizaphis graminum. Next base: position 57,721,271 of record CM037032.1, read on the forward strand.
CAATAAATAATTTTTTTTATAAAGGGTATTATTATTAACAAAAATAAAATTAAAAAAATATATATATAGACTAATTTTAAGTTGTTATGGGATTTTATTTTAAGTAAAAGAGAATATTATTTATTTAACTACTTGTTTTTTATGTGTAAAATAAAATGCAATATTTTTAGCTTATATACTCAAAATCTTTTTGACTAATTTTGATGAAAGATTCAAAGATTGTTCTTAGAGATATCAGAAATATTTAAAGAGTTGTTTGAAGCACTTTCAAAAATATATCAAGTACTATTTTCAATTTATTTTCTGAATTTCCCATCTTGGTTGAATTAGTTTACAAAGCTACATACATTATATGATATACTAAAACTAAAGTATACACTGCTATAGTATCATAATATTTTATGTTGGTTCATTTTTTCCAAGATGGGTGGGTTATACAGATAGTTATACATAATTCATAGATTTATGAATAAACAAACTTAACATTGAACAATAGTTAAATAATATATTTTTTTTAAATATATTTTTTGTTGTATTCAGACTCAAATTTCACGAAGTAAGTTAAAAATTAAATGGAATCAAGCCGTGGAGGAAGCTGAATTTTTAGCAGCAATGAATAGGTAAGAAATTGAATCAAGTGGTAATAAAGTTAGATTTAAAAAAAATAATGTGTACTATTATTGTTAAATATTTTTCTGTTTTTAAATGTTTAAAATAAAAACATTTTATATGAGATTTAATAATTAAATTATATTGCAGAGACCAGCGTATAAGCTCATTTTTTGCTAACAAATTTTTAGCATCTAATTCATCATTGAATAATGAGGTAGGTAAACTGATGTAGTTTAATAAGACATTTAAAAGGATATCATCCTTGCATATGTTGTCCCTGTCTTACTACAACGCATACTTTACCAAAGTATATGTTTAAAAGTTCTAATTGAATATTAAAGTGAATTAGACCTATTATCACACTTAAAGTTATGAACAATGTCTATGTTCTCTTTTTGGGTTTATTTACAATATTTTAATTTTTATGATTTTAGTGACCCTTGCAGTATACTATATAGTATATATCCGTCAGCCGAACTATAAACACAACTACTTTAGTTTTAGTAAACGATTACTCACGTTAATAAAATCCAGATTGCTTAGTTTTTGTGATTGTATCATAGTGACTATGACCCGCATGAAAGTGGGTATTCCAATAAATAATTTATAGCATTAAAATATAGAATGGGGTAAATAATTAACTTGTGCGTCATTAAAAGTTAAGTGAATTATAAGAATTTTTAAGTATTAATATTTTACATACTCATAACTCATAAATTAAAATACTATAAAAAATCAATAAGGAAATATAGATAATATTCTTACCTTTAAGATTGATTATAGGTCATTTTACTCTAATATTTAAGCTAAACTCAATATTAGAATTGTTAAACGTATATTTTGGAATGGTATATGTCAGTAAGACAGAGAAAACACATACGGGTATGACATCCTCTTAATAGTTTATTTGTATGTACATTTATAAGTTTTAAGTATCTTTGATTATTAAGAACCATTTTATTTTATTTATTATTGCTTATTAGTGTATGGATTTTAAGGCAATATATATAATAAAGTAGCAACTAAAAATTTAGCTAAATAATTCACCAGGTTTCCACCAAATAAACTATAATTTGTATTCAAAAAAATTCACTACCATATACTTGGATAAATTGTATTTAGTAAAGTGTAGGCGTTTAGGGCTTAGGATATTTTTATGTATTGAGAATTTAATACATAAATAATTACCCAAATAGCTATTTTAGATTCTGAACAGAGTGATGAATGTATTAATTTTGCAATAATGTATGTTTTCTTTTGTCTGTCTTCACGTTTTGGGAGTAGTATTAGTGCTTTGATTTTTGACTATAGCCCTTCTTTGAAAAGAAAAATGAATCTAGTTGGTACTTTGGGAAGGTCAAAAGTAAAAAATTTCCAGTAGTTTTCAAAAAATCAGGAAATGAGGAAAAACCCTAAAAAAGTAGCAGAAAAACGAGTATTTTTACAAATACTTGAAATTTTCACCAAATATTTATGTTAGCGTTATCTATTTACAATTAATCTAATATTTTGACTTTCTTAAGCTAGTTGTAGACAATTGAAATTTTCGATTTTTCTAACCTTTTTTTTTAAATGCCGATAAAAAAAATTTGGCATCTCAAAAGATCTTTACAATTTATTAGAAGGTTTGTTATAAGTACTTATCGTAGTGAAAAAAAAAATTCTTCAAAAAACTTGTGGTATCCATTAACCAAACAAATTAAATGCATTATATTTGAGTTAGAATTGAAAAATTTGCAATTTTTTTATGTTAGGAGCTGCGACCAAAATGTTACACAGTTCATGGTCAAAATCAGTTTAGCATTAGTATTTTGACTAATAAAACTTCACTTTTTATTATTTTAAATTTGTCTTAAAAAGTATTTTTTATCTCTTCTGATATATATACAGCAATATAGCTGTACATAGAACTTTTTATCACTTGATACTTTAACATCAAAAATGTCACAGAATAAAATAAATGTGGTAAAACAACATGAAAACTTTTTGTATTATTTAAGTTAATTAAAAAAAATCTGTTATTTTGATAAAACATTATTGTTTTTATATTACATAATATTCTTATATCTATTTTTATTTTTGATCAAATTTATTTTATAATTGCATTTTTCATTTATATTTACTCTTCTATAAAATAATATACCTGTGATAAAGTTCATGTATGAATGTAATAAAATATTTATTACATTTATTATAAATATTTTGAATGATTTACTGTATTTAATTTAAAACTGTATTAATTATATTTTTACTACATTAACAATCATTATTATACATGACTTATTGAAGTATTTGATTTGTTAAAATATTGATCAAGAATAAACTATTCTTTATTTAAGAATATCTTAATATTTTTTGCTAGGAAAATTTCTGTTCAGTTTAACATTCATTAATAAATTTATATTTATTTAGGCAGGATCATCGTCCACTAAACAGGCCACTCTTAACCAGCAACCTACTGTGTTAGAAACAAATTATAATGGTGACCAACTGCTGCAAGATAGGTCTAATCATGAAGAGCAAATATTGATTGTAAGTTTAAAGCTTAAAATAATCTGAAAAAATATGTTTAAAGGTTACTTGATTAATGATAAGTGTATTTATTGGTTAAAATTATTGGAGAATTTATCTATTGTAATTTGAAAAGATAACCTATTATACATTTAATGTTAAAAATAAATTATTCTTTTTTGATAAGATAATTTTAGCACTTCAATTGTAATACAATTACTTGTTATGTGAAATCTCAAGGGGAACTGTTGAGATAACGAGTTTTATTGCAATGATATTTTAGTAGGTTTCTGGGGATTTTAATTTAGGATGATATAAAATTTTTTAGATATAGCTGTTCATTATAATAAGAAATAATTGCATTTTAAAATTTTCTTATTAAAATTATATATCAATTAATAATGGATTATTTTGCTTCTAATGATTTTGATGACAATAAACCAATTTATTGCTTAACAGCAAATTTAAGTGTAAGTATTAAAAAAATGCTTTTATGATAAATGATAAAAATTACTGAATTATATTTAATTAAGTTATCTAATACCTACCATCGAAGTAGACAAACATTATTATAAACTTATAAGTATAATTTAATTTTTTTTTCTATTTTATTGAAGAAATTACTATTTTTGGTAGCAATTAAATTTTATCTCTTGAATTAGGATTGAATTTAAATATTTTTTTCAATAAATAATGTTGCTCATAATTATAATTTATACTTCAGGAGAATGATTCAAAAGATCACCCTCGTCATTTGATTCCTGAATTATGCCGACAGTTCTATACTAATGGATGGGTTACTGGTACCGGAGGTGGAATAAGCATTAAACACAAGTACATATAATTATTATTTAATGTCTTAATTTTCTAAAAAAAATAGTACCTAACATAATTTAAAATATTATATTTATTATTTCTTTATCACATGCTATAATTACATATAATTTGTTAATTGTATCATAAAGTATAATCAATTTAAAAAATATACCATTTAGAGAAATTATATTAATAATTTTTAATGATATATTAGTGACCAAATTTTTATTGCACCATCTGGTGTTCAAAAAGAAAGAATTGAACCTGATGATTTATTTGTTCAAAATTTAAATGGCGAAGATATTATAGTTCCAAAAGCAGATAAAAAATTATCAAAAAGCCAGTGCACTCCAATATTTATGTGTTCTTATAATGGTAAGTTAAGAAGTTATTTAATTAATTTTTGTTTGTTCACAAATAATTTTTATAAAAACAATTAGAGCGTAATGCAGGAGCTGTGATACATGTACATTCACAAGAAGTAGTTAAGTTATGTTTATTAAACCCAGAAAATGAAATAAGAATCACTGGTTTAGAAATGATTAAAGTAAGCAAAAATTATTATATGGTATTTTAATAGATTAATTTATTTGTAAATACTGTTTAGGGAATTTTTAACGAAAAAACAGGAAAATTCTATGATAACGACGAAGAGCTTGTCATACCAATAATTGATAATTCAAAGTATGAGAGAGATTTAGTTGACACTTTTAAAATGGCCCTGACAAAATATCCCAGCACTTCAGCAGTTTTGGTCCGCAACCATGGAATGTACGTTTGGGGTAGTGATTGGAAGTCTGCTAAAACACAGTGAGTATAAACTTTTAATTTCGTTTGATGCAAATAAAACAAATTACTTATTCTTTTTTATGGATTTTTTTTTTAGGTTAGAATGTTATGAATATTTATTCAAAATAACAATATTCAAGAAATTAAACAACATTTAATATATATAATATAAATACTCATTCTTGTAGACTTGACCCTTAATGGAAAGCAATTGGGAGCTATCCAGGGGCTATTGAAGATAAACTCTTTTATTTAATTATTTTCAAACTAAATCTATATGTCTTGTGTATTATTTGATAATATAAAAAGGTCTTCTCAAAATATAATTTGTTGTTCATTATAAATCATATAATTTATGAGTTTATTATCACTATTACAAAATAGTCTGATTTTTACTCAATTAGAACAAAATCAAAGTTGCAAATCAGTTGGTTGTGCATCAAAAATGTTATATTATTCTAACGATCTTATTGAATTATTATATTTAATAAGTTTATTCAGTATTTACTAAATATTTTTGTTATATAAATAAGAATAATTAAATTATTGTAAGAGTGCACATAGGGTTTAAAAAACATACTTAACTAAAGAATTGAATCTAAGTCCACCCAAAATTGCAATACTATAAAACGCTTTTGTTTTATTAGAATTGTAGAAATCAATATAATATATTTTTATCATGACTCTTAGACTTCTAGAATGATTTCTTAATGATAAGAGTATATCCAATATGTTTTTAAATATCAAACCTGAATATCTAATATTTTTAATTTCATAGCATATGCATGGACCATTAATATTTTATTTGAATTATTAATTTATATGCTTTTAATTCTAAGCTGTATATTATAATGTGTTATATTTAGATAAGTTGAAGATGTTATCAAATCAGCTTTTAATTATTGTTTTAAGATATCACGTGATTTTTTGAATAATTATTTAATTCATTTGTTGACAGTTACTTAATCAAAACAATATAGTATCATTGACTTATTATCTTACTCTTTAGATTTAAATAAAACTGAAGTTAAAATTCTCCAAGGAATTCTCCTAAGATCAACTTTTTTATTATTTTTATACCCATATGCTGTCACTACATGTCCGAATTAACTTACTGTCTACTGGAATGATTTGCTAACAACATAATAATTGTGTTAAAATTAAGTGATCATCTAGTTTAATAAATGGAAATTAAATATTAACTCAATCAAAAGTGCCACAAACATTTCACTTAAAAAATATAGTAATCCCTAGCTAATTAATTTCATAACAAAATTGGTGATATATGGTGAATGCTAAGACCAGAAAATATCCAGTATCACCAAAATCGAATATTATAATTACAGATTATAAAACCATTAAGTTTTTGTTTTTTTTTACTAGAATAAATTATTTAATGTAATTAAGTTGTAGATGAAATTCAATATTTTGCAGCAATTAACAAGTAAGATATTAATTTGTTACGATAAATCAATAAAAGTAATATTAACAATTTTGAACATTTTTATTTTTAAAAAATTTGTAAGATAATAATTAATAACCATTTGTAGGTCATAAGAGATATAATATTGAAATTTTATACTGCAGATTTTCAGAGACTAGCGTAAAAGTTAATTTTAACAACTTTTTGATTAATAAAGTTGGTAGCTTATGTCTATAAGTAGTAATCAATATTTAATACTTTAATAATTAACTTGGATATATATTAATGAGTTATATCTTTAAGATAAAAAGAACCTTTTTTTACGTATAAATATTTATTTTCGTATACACAATGTTTCAGAGATCATACATATAAAATAATTGAATAAGAAAAATTAATATAATTAAAACCACTATAAAATTTTGAAAAAACATAAAAACTAATTATTCTATATAAAATAAGAAGTAGAAATATAATTAAATTATTTATGTACTAAAATGTTTTTTTAGATTATAAATAAGTCAAGTATTATATTTTATATTATTGAGTATTGTATAATTTTTCAAAAATAAATAATTCATCATGATAATTACTATTTGTATCTAAAGTAGTCGATAAAAAAAAAAAAATCCATTAATTTGACGGATGTTGATTAATAATAAACAAAACATTATTTAAAGATCTTTTAATATTTTTGTTAGGATAAACTTTGTTCGGCTTAATATTGATAACTTATTAATGTATACTTATTTAGGCAGAACTGAACAGGCAGCATCGCATCTAACAAACTGAGTTATATAAAAATTATAATGGTAACTGCAAGATGGGACTAATCATGAAGAGTAAACATTTGGTTGTATGTTAAAAGATTAAAATAATCCAAAAAATTATGTATATCTGATACATGAATACCAGAATACAAGATAAATATATTAAATTGGTTAACATTTTCAGAGATTTTATCTATTTTAATTTGAATAGTTAATATATTATAATCAATGTTAAATATGAATTATCCTTAGTTAATATTGAAATTTCAATTGCATACAGTATACTACCATTATGTTAAAGCTCAAGGGTAATTGAATAAAATTTGATATATTGAGTTTTGTTATAATGGTATCCAATAGTATGGATTATATTCAAATTTACAGAATTTACAAAGAGATTACAAAAATTTGAAATATTGACAATAGGCAAAAGAAATTTTTGTGTTCATTATGGATGATGCTGATGTTAAATCAGTTTATTCAATTGCCCCAACTCTTATTAGAAAATATTAGAAAATTTGTTCTTTAATAAATAACAAATATTAATTAATTATGTAAAATTAAGTTATATAATACCATTGCTAATCATTTATGTATTTAGATATATTTAATAGCCCTATTAATGTCCATTTTATGGGAGTTATTACTATTTTCGGTAAAATAAGTGAATTTTTATCTTTTCTAATAAGTTGAATTTAGCAAATGGTGTTATTTAATAAAATTGAAATTAAAGTTGAACCCCAATCCCTCCCCCCCTGTATACGTGACCTGATACAGTATGATTTTTTAAACACTCATTATTTAATCTATTATTATTTTTGAAAATATTTTCTTTCTTTGAATAAAAATAATGAATGTTATTTGATAAAAGAATTACCACCTAGTATAAATAATGTTATAATTTATCAATTTTGTAATACTATGTTATGTATTGAAACGTTTTAAAACAATAAATTTAGAAAAATAGTATCTGCCCTACTTTACAGTAGGTTGTCAAGTATACCTCATCATTGGATAAGTAACTGAATAAAGATGGTTAGCCCGCCTATATTATTAGGTATTTATTTGTATTGCCATTATATTTATATATTTTATTATTAGTGTTAATTTCGGGTGTAAAAATACAAAAAAATTCGGTTATATTACTAAATATCTTTATTATCACAAACAGAAATTGCTTTAACGTACAATACTAAGTAAAGAGAACAATCTGTTCTGGTCTGCAGAGGGTCTGGTGAATGACACATAACCAACTGGTTCACTCCTGAGGCGGAACAGTCATCGTCCTCAGAAACGTCGACGCTCACTCTCTGTCGGCGTTTATGTTAGTAATACAATAAGTATTTAATAGTATAAATCGACTTAAAATTCATCTAAAGATTTTGAAAATGTCATTGCCTATACTAAAATACAATAATATACATAAAATATTGAAATTCTAATAAATAATATCGTTGAACAACAAAATATCTAAAATCACTATTCTTTGTTTAAATATCTTGTTTCTTCAATTACAAATGTTTTCTAAAAAAATTGTGTCCGTGTATTATTTTGATTTTTGGATTTTGATACTAAGTACTCGTCTTTTTACTTGTTAAGAATATTAAACAATATGAATTTAACACATTTTCAATATACCTATTTGATATTGATATCAAATGTATAATGTGTTTGTAATAGGAATAGCTTAACTATAGCAATTGAGTATTTACATATTTTGATAATTAAATTAAATAAAAAATGATAATAGTATAATACCTTAGTAATATATCAATATATCATTATATATTGTATCCATTATATTTTTAACTGACTGTGTATACCTAATGTCCTCAAAAATATAAAATATATTATTTTTATTTAAATAGTTCCTCTAAACTGATAAGTGATAATAACGCTATTTGGATGATGTAAAACCAAAATTTAGATAATTAAATAAAAGTTAAAACTGCTACATTTATTAATAAACAACAAAGAATTTGATCAAATAACATAACAAGCATAACCAAATACGACAAATAATAAGTAAAGCTATAATCTATAATAATTTAATACTGCCAACTAACAAGTAAGTCAACTTGTTTAATAAATAATAGTACATGGTAACCAGTAACCCCTTCCTTCTTTTTTTAATAACTTTTTGTCTAACAGGTAGCCCATACAATTTAAAAATAATAATTATAAAAAAAAAAAACAAACAATAGTCTTAATCAAATGGTAAAGGAATGCTTGTATATTGCATTATTGGACAGACCATTTCTACTTGCAGAGCAGTAGCCATACTGTCCGTGGCACTGTCAGTCTCTCCTAAACTCTCCAAAACTTTTCCCAAATTATACCTGTAATATTCAATCAAATAGCTGAAAACATGGAACAATACATTTAATTTATGCAAATTTAAACATACCACGTTTCTGGAGCATAAGGATTTATTTTTGCAGCGTCTCTTAATGTTTTTTCAGCCAATCTATGGCTACCCAAATAATGGTACATCAAACCCTGTGAATCAAAAATACTGTAATAAAATAACTAAATGAAGAATAAACATCTTTATAATTACCAAATGTTGTAAGCTTTTCAAATGAGCCGGATGAACTGTTACTGCATTTTGATAGCATTGTTTTGCTTCATTGAATTCGTTTCTTTTTTCATGAAATAATCCTCTCTGTATCAACATAGTAAAAGAAAGAATTTATTTGTGAAATAAGTATAACATTTTTATAGTAACTGGAATAACATGAAATTTAAGAATCTACATAGACAAATACAACAGTGTGATAGAACTTTAGTAAAATCCATAATTTAAAATATTACTATTAGTCAGTGGCATATCTCCATATTTATGGAGGGAAATTAGGGTTCTCCTCTGACCACTCTTTTTAACATATTTTATAATATAAACCATATTATGGTTATAGTTGTGTTTTACCATTCATTATGATTACTTTATCAGTAGGTAATAAAATGCTAGAATGTGTTCGCCGTTCGGGCATCAAACATTTTAGTTATATTCTCCTTTCTCAAAGAAATCCTAAATATACTACTGCTATTAATAATACTGCACTTTGGTTTTAGTTTATCTAAACATTCTAATCTTTAATTTTTTTTTTTTTTAAAGTAAAATTACGCAATCACCAGTATTTAAAAAATTATAGTCTGTATGCATCTATGAGACTGAATCATATTGTCTGATTGATATAAATGTAAACAAACATTAAATTATGAAATAAAAAAAAAAAAATTTATAGCAAGTAATTTACAGAAGTGTAGATCTATCAACCTCGGTTTAAAATGATATATAAAGCATTTACCATAAACATGATGTGATGTGATAATGGAAAAATACTGGCTGCTTCCAATAAACAATTATTTGCTGAATCAAATTGTTCTTGGGACAAGTATATCTCTGCTAAAAGTAACCAAACATTTTGCTGTGTGTGCCATACCGTATTGGTCACAGGTCGTTGGGGTACCAGTGAACTAATAGATGATGCTACTTCTGATAAGGCTTGTTCAATACGCGCTGGCCCCAAAGAATCTACTCAATATGCAATTTGTTATCTTTATAATCAATAAAAAATATTAAAAAAATTATGTAAATTTATGTATTACTTGAATCTTTGTCTGAGAGTTCAGTAGTATAAAGTTGAAAAATACTACGAGTATCAGTATGTTCTATAGAAGGAGAACCTTCATTGCTGGCAGAAGAAGCTTTGCACATAGAAAGCATATGTTTAGCTGTCACAAGTGCAACCTTTTGAAATATATGCAAAAAAAAATATATTATGCATAGCTATAAAATTAGTTAAGTATTTTAATTACATCAGAAGCTTCAGTCTGCAATTCGATCCTGGCTCTGATGAATAATAAACCAATATGATCAGGAAAATCTTCCAAAGATGATTCTAAAAGAGATTTGGCTTCGTTAATTTTTTTCTGAGCACTCAACAATAAGATAGCTAACTGTAATGATGGTGTATGTTCAGGATTCAATGTTAAAGCTTGGCGTACTTTAGTAGTAGCTTCAGGCACTTTAGCCAAACAAGCATAATAAAATGCCAAATAATAATAAACCAGATGATCATTGGGATCTAATTGTTGAGCTCTAAAATGGTAATCATTTATTTATTATATACCAATAATAATTAAATTAAAAAAATAATAAAATAAATTCAAACTTCGAAAAATAGTACTTTGTAAGAGATTCAAGGCATAGGGCATGATATTTATCTTTAACTGATTTCAAAAACGAAGTCAATGCCATACACTGTGCTCCAATGCCTATGTATAGATTACATCTTGATAATAAATTTTCTGAATGCATTTTTTCTCTTTTAAGAGCTTCTTGACTCCAACTTAATCCTTCTTCCATCTAAATTTAAAATTAGTATTTATATATTTTTTAATTAGTATAATATATAATGTTAACCTTAAATAAATGTTGATAACAAATACGGGCAGCTAATAAACATGGAACTATTGCTTTGGGTTTCATATATATGACTTGAGTTAATACTTCCAAAGCTTTAATATGACGACCAGCAGCTTCAAGACATAAAGCTTGTTGCATCCAAACATGAGCATCATCAGCAGAAAATTTCATTGCACGTTCAAAAGACTAACCAAATTTTTATAGTTTTATAGATAATAATTAAAATTAGGTATAATAGAATAAATACAAATAAAAACTAACCTCATACAACATATTATACTGACCCCAAAGAACTAATGCAAAGGTTAGCAGATCATAAATGGCTGTGGCCAAACTAAAAGCTCTAATTCTAGCTTCTTTGAATTCTGGAGACTGACTCAATACTGCATTTCTTGCTGCCATTGCTTCACTGTTATTAAATGATACAATTAGTAAATTTGAAATAATTTTTTTAAATAATTAGCAATTACCTTATAATGAGCAACAATATTACTTCTTCGTGTTCACTTCTAGGCATGAACATGTTAATAGAGTTATATTTTTTTGGTTTTCTTATATTTGATAACTGTTTTTTAGAGGGAGCTAAAATAATGATTAAAATATCAGATTTTATTTAAAATTTAAAATGTTTACAAGAATTACTTACTACTTTGAGTTGGAAGTGAATAGTATTTTGGAGAGACTTTGCGTAAAAGAAATTCAGCAAATTGATATGTTAAAATAAGTCTAATGGAATGGCTACCATGAGCTTCACAAGATGATAATATACTCCTAAGCAAAAATCACAGAAATTGAAGCTATCTACTTTATGTAAGCAAGTTTACTCATTGTTTTACCTGAATGTAGTTATGGCACCAGCATAGTTTGAACTCTCAATAAGCAACAGAGGCAATCTCAAGATAGCTGTCTCTACTAAGATACTTAGAGAATGTGTCATGTTCACAGGTTGTGGAGAATGAGAACCTGTAAAATAAATTTACATCAAAGATTTAGTATGTTAAATAAAAGAGAAAAAAATACCTGTAGCAGATGTAGAATTGCTATTTGTAATTAATGGTGCATTACCACCAAGTGGTGATGGCAATATAAGCTGATTTTCTTTGTTGTCCAGTTCTTGTAAATACAAAATGCCTAAATTGGCAGCTTGCTCATAGTTTTTAATAACACCTTCAATCCATTCTGTTTTTTTAAAACGAGAACTGGAAGATGGTCTTAACTTTTCTTGGCACAAGCCTATGATCATAATTATAAAATTAAAACAATGAAATTTATATTTATACTACAATGATTTTTAGTAGAATTTTGAATAAGCTTAACTTACCTTTAATTGCAAATGACTCAGACAATATCCTTATGTTACGAATTTGTAAATCTGTTTGTATTATTGAGTTCAACTTGGCTTCTGTACAATGTTCCATTGCTTTGTCATAATGACCACAAGCGTAACACAATTTAGCAAGCAACATATGGCTATCAATACTCAAGCCAGACTGGAAATAATTTAGATTAAGTTTGTAAAATATACATTATGTTAATTATTAATAATTTATTACTTGTGTAGAAAGCTCACTAATTGATTCGGTTAAGTATGATTTGGCTTCAGTAAGACCACCACAAGCTTTTGCAATGTTACTTTCAATAGGAGGGTTTTCTTCTAAAAACATTTCTAACTTTGCTTCACCAACCATTAAATTGTACAACATTGCTAAAAATGAAAAAAAGTTGTAAATTATATAAACATAAAAATAGCTTATTTATTTATTTATTTATAATTTACAGAAAAATTCCTTATTACAAGTTATAGAAACATACGAGATATCTATCTTAGTAAAGATAAACTTAGTAGATAGACAGTAAAATTGTGAAATGTTTAATATTATATAGAATCTATATACATATGATATGATATGATATATAGCAGGGGTGGCCAACAAGAAGCTCAATATATTAATAAATATGGAAGAGCTAAAATGAAAAAAAAGATCATAATAATAATATATGTAAATATTTTTTTTGTAAAAATATTTTGTATCTTACGATAATATACAAGCCACATGAGTCTATGATACAAGCCACAGTTTGGCAACCCTTGATATGCAAATATAATAATAGTTGCATTTATACTCTAATTTAAATAAAGTACCTATACAGTCAAATTACAATAGTTAAGTATTTATAAGACGTATAGTGCCGACCCAAGATATTATGGCGCCCCCGGCAAATTTTATAAAAGTGCCCTTAAAAATATAGTTTAAATATATAACAATTTATTATTATAGAGGAATGTAATTTTTACACACTGTTATTATTATTTAAATTTGTTTTACTAAAACATCATAAGTTTTTACAATTTTTTGAGCACCTACAAATGCGCTTCCGGCGCCCTTGGCGAATGCCCGGTTCACTCGTGCCTTGGGCTGCTACTGCTAAGTATTATGGTAGTACAAATTACAACCTATTGTAGAGTTAATGGTGGTTTACTTAATAATAATTTACTTAATTTATATAAGATTAATAAATAAATGTACTTTGTTTACAACCATTAATTGCAGGAAGTATTCCCAAATATTTTAATTGCTCTTTGATTATATTTAATTATCCCAGTGGACAATTGTTCGGCCGAAAGAGCATTTTCCAAGTTAACAAGAATAAAAAAATAAATATAGAACAAGCCAGACACACGAAAATTCAACATCATTACCTAATGATATTATACTCAGAAAATTATATTTTGCAATTGATTGATTTCAATGAAAATATACAATTTGCAAAAGAAAAAGCGAGGAAAAAAATGTAGGTTATAATTCTTTAGTAATAAATACAGTATTTTTTATAGGTATATAATATATGCATAATAAATTATTACATAATTAATAATTTATATAGCGTTATATATTATTTCTTTTTGTATTGTACAAAATTATACAATAATATACAGTCTTTAAAATATAGTGATCAATTTTTTTGAAGTTAAAGTTTTAAGGGGGCCCACTAAGTTTATGGTGTCCTGGGGCATTGGGTCCTTAATTCGGGTGTGTATTGCTCAGTTTTTCAGCTCCTACAATTCTATTCACTCTGACCTGTCTAATCATTAAAATCTTATTACCATATTAGGCATATATAATTATGCATTAGAGCTGCAATAAATTTATTTTCACATAATTACTAGCCAATTGCTGTCTTATAAGATTGTTGTAACCATAGTGGGATATATATATCTAAATATACTTGCCTTTTCCAGAAGACAACTGTTCGACGAGCTCCAATATCTTAGACCAATTTCCTTCTTCTCGACATCCGGCCAATTCGGACTCAACCCTAGTGCTCTTCACATTTTTACTGGACATTGCGCCGATATGTGTCTTTCAAACTAATCACCGTATAGAAATATAAACAATTCGAGAGAACCTCGAAAAGTATTCAGGTTTCACCACCTGAATGTGTTTGTAAATTAATATTTTAAAATTTGCACACAATAACTTTTAAGTCCTAAAACTGGTCGAATACGCCATACTGGCAATGAATTGAATGGTAATCATAAACAATACTCGGATAATCGGATTCACAATCCAATAAACATCACTACATGTTAAGCTATAGTATAGTGATAGTAATAATATTATTAATTACAAAAAGTAAGCAACCAGCTCAAGGTCGTCATTCACGATATGACGATATTCCAAAGTAAAATGTCCACCTACTTATTCATACCGACATGCGAAAATGGTGAACTGGACTACTGTCTATACAAGACAGGTAGTCAAATTATAATATACTTCAATACTAATTTTGATTACGAAACGAATATTTTGTCACACGCATCCACACGAACAAGCGTGCACGCATTCTAGTACACTACACTGTGACTGGCGACTGCACTAGTGCACTACAACTTTACTGCAGTCTAATCTTTATTCTATGACTGCGGTGTCGTCAATGATAAGAAGCGATAGAAAGAGACAAACTGATAATGTATAGAAAAAAATTATAAAAAATAATAACAAACAATAACATCACGTGACATATACGGAAATCAAATCCCTCGGACCTCGACAGTCGACCGACGAGGTATCGTTATCGTAGGAGTGGTATAGCATGATTCAAAACAATACGTTTTATTTTTATTAAATTTAAGTTTAACTAAAGCGGGTAGGTAACTTAAATTTTTACTGATTACCGAATGTCTAAGTATAATAAATATTAATTTTACATATTTAAAATTTAAATAACCAACTGTTTTTATTTTTTATTTGATACATAGTATTTATACAATCTATAGTTAATACATAGTCTATACAATTTTAGTATAATAACTAATAAGCATATAGTGATGGTACAGAATTAGGTTTATGAGACAGAAAACTGAATAGCTAGATAGAGAAGCCGCCCCCAGGCGGCACTGACGATTATTATTTTGAGAGGTTAGTCATGAAGAGTAGGTTGCGACCCCTTTTCCTTTTTAATCTTTTGGGGGGATTTCCAGGCATTGAATTAGAAAATTTTTTCAGTATATAGTAAGTAAGTTTGGATGATCAGGAAGAGAGTTGTGGTAGCGTTTGTAGGATTAAGAAGCGGTTTCATGAACTGATTCAAAGTTTTAATCAGTGGAGTATACACATAAATACATAATCATAGCCATACGATTTAAAATATAGAAAGAAGTGTTTGTAATTAAGAGTAAGATTTTTTTTTTTATCGTCTTAGAACATTTGAATTTTTTTAATATTTGATTTTTTTAGTAAGATTTGAACAATATCTGATTGAAAATGTTGATTTTGAGTTTAAATAATAAATGAGGGTACGAAGGAAAAAGTTTAATTAAAGTTTCCTGGAGAAATTTTGATATTATTGAAAGTGGCTTAAGAATAAATGCCTTGTTATAGCGTGAAAGTGATGTGGCAAAATTTAGATTAATTTACTTTATACCAGGTTTCAATAGGAGTGAAGTGGGAGCCTGTTTGAAGCAATGATTGGATTTTCACGAGTTAAAATAATTGCTTTGTCGTCAGTATATTCTGCGACGGAGGTTTTAGTGGAAGTAGGTTGGTCTGTTGAAGAGAAGAGAAGCTACGATGGCGTTTAGAGGAACTCCAGTTTGAAGATTGGAGAAGACAGATAAAGAAGAAAGATAGTGTACAGCGAGCCGTGAACTGACGATCTTTAAGATAGGATTTGAGGAGCAAGTAGAAGACAGGAGGAAAGATTTTCTGTATTTTGTAAAGGAGACCATATGCCACACACGTAGTGGCGCATTTAGGAGAGGGTGAAAGGGGCGGCAGTTTTATTATTGAGTGTATTATTATTATTTTTTTTTTTTATCACATTTTTATGTTATTCAAAACAAGCAAGGGGCATATTTTTCATTAATTGAGGGTGCAAAAGGAAAGTCTGAGTTTACAAAGAGTAGCAACAATTTATTTTTATTTTTTTGGGGGGGGGGGGGCAATAAAATAATTTCGCCCCGGGGCGCATATATTTTAAATGCGCCACTGAGTCACACGGTCGAAGGCCAGATCAGTAAATTATTGGTGCATCAACTCTGAAAACGACGAGAACAGCTAGTCTTTCGATCTTAAATGTTTTGAGGGTTTGAGTGTAGGTAATAATAGGTACCTAGTACCTACTATACCTACACGGTTATATGAAAATGTTATTAATAAGGTCTTATAGCATCATGAGATAATCAATATTACAGAGAGAAGTAATGATATTTTTACGTATTGGCCACGCGTTGTTTTAGGTATTTTATATTTTTGTATTGAATTTTTTGAATTAACAATAATATTTACTACTGTTAACATTTATTAGTGTCTCCTACTTATCTGAGCTGGTTGTGATGAGGGAGGGGCTGTTAATGTCTAGTGTTATGGATATTTTATGGTCAGTTATATACCAGTCGGCAGTGGCCGTACCGTTAACTTTTAAGCTGAAGCTCTGTGTAATGTTGAACAATAACAATATGTTATAAATTTTAAATTGAATAAATGTTGTGAATTATCTGATGAAGTTTAAACTACTATATAAAAAGCCTCGATGGGTTGATGAAGATTCTATACTCTCTACCTAACACCTTAAAGCATTATTGGTCTGGGTGATGAGGAATTAATTGGCAAATGGCAATGCCTACAACACCTTATGGTGATAAATAAAGCACTCAGGAAAAAATGCTTAACTCTTGATTTCGGGCAAGGAAATATTCATCGGAGAGTATAGGTCATACAGACTATGGTCCATGAGGTTATATGATGCCTACTATGGAGTACTGCAAGGTTCTGTACTTCTGTACTTAGTCGAACCTCTGGAATGTAGCCTCACTACGGGTGTTTTGACAGCTGTTCACCTTGCGAATTTCACCGATGATCTCGGAATCGTTATAGAACACATTCTGTCCCTCTAACTGAACAGGTTGGGGCTCAGAGCAGATCTTGGCACCCACTTCGGCGATCCCCTATCTACGGCCAACATCTATCTCGGGTATTCTCTGTCGATTGATCTTTGAAGACCAACCAGGCAACCATAAACCATATGTATGAAGCAGAAGAGACTTAGGATCTTCCATAATATGGCGAAGATCCATAAAGGAGATTCAATTGGAGAAGAGTCAGACAGGATGTCGAAGCGTGAGTCTCGTATAAATGATGCTGTATGTGAGACAAGATCTCGTGTAAACAGTAGGTATACAGTCCCCGTATGTAGCGGTGCAAATACAATATGAATATATAAGTAAATTTAAATCCATTGTGTCAACTGTTAGCACGCCAAACTCCAAATACCTATATTGTCTAAAATATAATAAAATTTCTAAAAATGTAAACTAAATAAATTGTTGTTATTTTAATAAACGTTTTAAGTCAAAATTAAACTACAGTCGTTTTATTATTGAAATAAGGGCAAACAGTATTTCGGTGCCTCCAAAGCCTTAATTAGTAATCATTACAATTTAAGTAATTTAACTATATCTATAAGTCAGTTAACTAACTGAACAATTTTATTACAACTACAATGATTTTGAATGGTAATAATTGGTAAACCGGGAGAACTTATGACCCAGCCCCGACTATAATTAATGCCAAAGTGTCAGTTGTCAGTGGCAAGTACATGATCAAAATAACTACTATTATGGGTCAGTGGGAAATAGTTTTTAATTAATTAATTGCTGTATTACGTATTGTACTATTATCGCAATGTCGCCTATCGGTTACCACCAGAAAAATAAGGCGGTGGTTGATCATCCCATAAAAATATTATTTCTACTTTTTCTATTATCATTATAATATTATCGCAGATAACGGAATATATTTTTATCATTTATCCCATTAGGGATACATACAGTAAAGTTGTATATCACCATAGAATTCTATGATATCACGGAACATCAAACTCTTCCATAAGACTGCGCGGGTCAGCGATCTCGTATTCCCGTATTACTATTTACTACTCCGTATACCTACTATCCCGATTTCCAATGTGCATTGATAACAGAGTGCTCGTTTACGTGCGTGCGCACAGTGACCGATGCCGAGCGACGGCCGACGACTGCACAACTTACTATAATACGATGTACCCTGTTGTTGATAACGACATTACGACAACATTGACCATTCGAGAGAACGGTGACTACGTTCAAGTCGAGAAATTAATGTATTTAGAAAAATGTCATAAATCTCCTTTGATCGGGCAACTGTTCTGTCGTCGTGCGTTTTACTGTTCACACACCCTTGTACGGCTGTGATTTATATTCTCTACAGATCAAATTTTACCTTTCTTGTGCATTGGGACGACTGCAATCTACACAGTCCGCAGTCTTCAATCGTTCGCCCGCCAGTTCACGGCCTCATCTTATGCGACAGGTCCCCGTAAGAAATGTGGGTTCATGTCTGGCCGTCGTGCAACGTAGATTTTGCCTGTCTTGTTAATCGTTGAGACAATGTTCGGCCCTAGGAACGATATGTTACCGCTGAACGGAGTACAGAGTAACAATGGGCAGTTACAAAAAGATGTCGAGTAAGCATGTTGACAATACCTTTTGTACAATACTATAGCTATATTCTCTTAGCCCATTTTGGGTTATCATGCTTTGCAGTAGTGCAGTGACAGAGAAAAGTGAAAATATTGTATATCAAACCAAAAGCATATAGTATACCTATATATTATTATAATAAATATATATTTCTTAGTAACATAACATTAATATTTTACCTTTAGAATGAAAATAATAAATGAATATACAGAAGTGATCAGCTCTTCTGATGAAGAACAAATTATTGAATGTAAGTATAATGTATTTATTGTCATATTTATATAGTCAGAAATAGTGTTTGTTATTGGTATAAGAAACCTAAAAACTGTTCTAATACATTTTTATTTTTGGCAAATAATTTAAAGGATCTAATTGTAAATATAATATTAGAAAATAGCGGGAAGTTCAGTTTTATTCAGAAATTATATCCAAAAGTTAGTTTTTGAATTATTCAATTTTTTAAAAGAGAGATCACTTGCTAAAAGTTCTTAAGCAGGGTTTACACCATACCATTTTATTGGTGATATTTTAATCATGTTTATACACTAATTCCTCAAAATCGTACAACTATCTTTCTATAGCCTTCCCTAGATTGAACTCCAGCTATGCTATTGTATAGTTTCCAATTAATTTTAAATATTTAATGATTTTTATAATTTGTTAATTTAGGTGAAATAATAACTGATGGAGAGTTTCAAAATAATACATTTACAAATTTAGAAAATAATTTATCAAATGATATGTATAATGATAATCAAGATTCTATTTCAAGATGCAAAATGTCTATAGAAGAGTTATCAACTTCAAGTAATACAAAATGAAAAACATTTTTTTTTTTCAATTGTTTTAGGTAATAAATTTTATATGTTGTTTAGGTAATAAAAATCAAGTATTATCTGATAGCAAGTTGGAAAACAAAAAATTAACATATTTTGAAATAAATTTACCAAATAATTCATATGATAATCAAGATTCTATTTCAATATGTAAAATGTCTATAGAAAATTTATCACCATCAAGTAATTCAAATTGTATGTCCAAAGTAGAAAATGAAAACCCAAGCATGGATCATTTAAATAAATCTGAAATTGATGATACATACGAAAAAAATAAAAGACGTAAAGAAGCAGAAGTAAGATTGGATGATGCATTCAGAGAATGTATAATTGAAATGAATAGTGACTTGTCTATTGAGGACGAGGATATTTTTAATAATATTTTAAAACAATTAAATGAAAATAGTTCAACAACAGAAACCAATCACAAAAGAAAAATATTACTTTCAGATGAATTTGATACAGATGCTGATACTGATACTGATACTAATAGTAATTGTAGCTGTGGCATTGAAAAAGAGCACTCCTATTTTGAAAAAAATAAAAAAAGAATAGTTGATGAAATTATTGAAAATTCAAATGCCATTTCAGAACAATCCCCTAAGTCTCTTCAAGAAATTGGTATTGATATTCATAATATTTTTTTTGATCAATCTTCTGAAATAGAAAACGTTAAAAAGACTCTTGAGAGGTTTTTACAGAAAAGTATTTGTCTCAGTCTACCATCAAGGATTGATAAATGTATTGAATGTCGTGTTCACCAAATGAAAAATAATTTGACACAACGTGATTATGATACTATTACTTGTAGGTTTTATGCATTCCGCCAATTAAGATATACAAAAAATGGAAGATTAGCTGTGGCTGGATATCCAGATCCTTTTATAAATGTTGATAATATTGATATGGGTATGTGGTTACCTAGTAAACATTCATCTGCCCCTAGTGATTTTAATATTAAAGCATCTACAAAAATTTTAGAAGATGCAGGAGGTCAATTTTGCATGTTTGTTCGGGATGAAATAGAAGCGTTAAAATTAAATTTTCCAAGTAATAATGGAAAATCACGTAAGATAGTATGGAAAAAATGTGTTAATGGAGTTAGAGAAATGTGCGATGTTTGTAGAACTACAATATTCAACCACCACTGGACATGTGGTAAATGTGGATTTGTAGTTTGCGTTGATTGCTTTAGGGCCAAACTTAAAGGTAACCGACTGACTGAAAAACAAAATATTGTACAAAGAAATTTCAATAAAAAAATTTGGTTACTTTGTTCTAACCAGGAAGAGCATCAGCTTAAAAATCTTTCTATTACCCAAATATTGGCTGGGGATGCTTTAAAATTTATTTCAGACCTCATGCATAAAACATGTTATAACCGTAACATATCTTTAAGTTGTAGTTGCAATGACAAATTGATTTTTCCGTCTAATTATAGTGAATCTGCTTTTGACAAGTTTCTTAACAATGTCTATGGAAAAAGTAATTCTGATGATACAGATGATAACGAAGAAGAAACTTCAGAATTGCAAGCTATAATAAAAAAACAATATTTTAAGTATTGCAATTCAACTAAAGGAATTGAAGAAGTTAAGTCTGCAGATAAACTTAATACCAGTATTTCTAGGGAAAATGTTGAAGATAAGATTTATGTATCTGAACACATAAAAAAAAAAGAATGGTTTACACCCAAATTATCATTGTTGTCAGATGATAAAACCAATGCACCTCATATGTGGCTTTGTGAAGGACATTTGTTACGTTTATTAGATCCAAAAAGTGACATTAACTATACAATTTTTCAGGTATTTAAAAATACACAAGTTTTAGAAAATACTAATAATTATGTATAGTCTGAGTCAGCAAACTGTAATTTATAAAAGATAAAAAATCATAAATATCCATAAAAATAAGAGTATATTAAGAGTATTAAAAAATGAGAAAATTAGTTTCTATTTCAGATATAAAATAATATTTATGATATACCTATATATTTGTTCTGGAAAAATTTAAAGAGTGGTAAAATAACAAATGTCTAGAAAATTTAAAACATGATATAAAGATTAAAAAATAATGAATTTTAATATAATCTTTTTATATTGGACTTAAGTAACTTAAATTTATTTAATTTAAAAAGAGCAAGTAAATTAAGTCCTGTAGATATTGTGAGTATTTGAGTTAAACGATTGATTACTTATATCATTTTTATAGGTTTATAAATCAATACAATATACAAAGAATTAGTAAATGTTGAACTATTTACCATTTATAGATGATAAAAAAATTTAAAATATCTGGGTTGATGGTATAATGCAGTAAAACTTCCATTAACGGTCACCTCTATGTAACAGTTAGGTTTTTTGGTCCCATCAAGTGTTATGTCATGTATTGTCACCTCTATAGGACGGCTACCTCTAAATAGCGGTAATTATTTATGGTCCCTTTGGTGACCGTTAATTGGAAGTTTTACTGTATAAAAGTCAAAGTATAGTGAAACGTGTTAAGATAATAATTTTGTACTTCTGAGATAATATTAGTAAAAGTAAATGGAAGAGTGAAAGTAGTGATGAATTTGTAAACTATAGTTAAAAAAAATTTATATTTTTATTTACTTAGATGGTTTACTTTACATGCAGTCATAGTCCTTTAAGTTAGAGGGGGGGGGGCTAGAATCCTAAAAATGTTTTATAGCAAATTTTTTTTAATTTGATTATTATTTATTGATTTTATTAGTGTTTGTTACAACTGATTTGAATGATTATTAGTTTATATGAAAAATTATATTTTTTTATATTGTAGGCAAAAATAAAGTTAATACTAATATGTTTATAAGCACATACATTTACCAATAAATTGTGGGGGGCTGAACCCCACTCAAGCTCCCCCTAGTTACGTCTATGTATGTAAACTTAAAATAAAATCAATTATAATTACAATATGATATGTATTGGATTTTTCAGGATCAATGGAAACGTGGACAACCCGTATTAGTGAGTGATGTTGGCAATAAATTAAGCTCTTCACTATGGCATCCAGAGTCATTTTCTCGTGATTTTGGCAATCAAATTAATGATCTGATTAATTGTACCACGGGTAACGTGATTTCAGACCAACCAATGAGCAAGTTTTGGAATGGATTTGAAAATGCTGAGGAAAGGTTATGTGATAAGCAGGGCAATGTAATGCTACTAAAACTTAAAGACTGGCCGCCATCAGCAGATTTTGCAGAAACATTGCCTGATAGATTTCAAGATTTGATGAATTGCTTACCACTGAAAGAGTATACACACCGTAACGGTAAATACAATTTGGCTTCTCGTCTGCCAGATTGTTTCGTTCGACCAGATTTGGGCCCAAAAATGTATACAGCTTATGGTAATGCAGGCACAAAGCACAAACAAGTAGGCACCACAAACCTTCATTTGGACATATCAGATGCTGTTAATGTTATGGTCTACGTTGCAATTACTAAGAATTGCAAAGAATATGATCATAATTGGCATGTAAGGGAAGCCTTACAAGTGATTGAAGAAGCCGGTTGTGATGATTTGACAATGAGACGGATTTACGTGGACGGAGAAACTCCTGGTGCACTGTGGCATATTTACCATGCATCAGACGCTGATTCAATTAGAGATTTGTTAATCAAAGTCGCAGTTGAACATGGAACACCACTGGAACAATTCAGTGATCCAATACATGATCAATCCCACTATCTAGACGAATACCTTAGGGAGCGCTTGTATAGAGAATACGGTGTCAAAGGATATGCAATCGTCCAATATTATGGCGATGCAGTATTTATTCCAGCAGGAGCCCCTCACCAGGTACAAAATGCATCTGTAAAGTGAATTATAGATAACTGATATTCATTTTAAGATTTAATTAAAAATAGCGAATATAATAATTTTATAACAATATTTTTTATATTTTAATTTTTTTTTTTAGGTCAGAAATTTACACAATTGTATAAAAGTAGCTGAAGATTTTGTATCACCAGAAAACGTCCATCACTCGTTTCGAATGACACAAGAGTTTCGTAATTTAACTGACAGTCATACTAATCATGAGGACAAGTTACAGATCAAAAATATTGTGTTTCATGCAGTCAAAGACTCAGTTTCAGTATTGATGCATAAATCACATTAAGTATAAGTAACATACAAATGTATAACATCTTTGTATGTTAATAATATATAACATTTTGTATAGAATATTAACAAAATTAAAATTATTGTTGCATCCACCAAAATACTTTTATAAAAAATTTTTTTTACATTTTAATTGAAAATGGAAATTACCATAAATTGCCATCTCATTTTTAGTCAGATTTTTTTTTAAAGTTTTAATTATTCTAAATAACATTAATATATCAATTGTTTTAAATTATTAAGGCTGTGTATATAAATATTACTAATTGTTATAACTTATTATTATGGTTTATGAAAAATAAATTGAACTACTATTTTATTATTATTTTTTAGAATATAATTTCTATATGTGATAAGAAAATGTATAATCATTACATTTTTCATGGATATTTGTCGCTTCAGACCATATTTATTTAAATTATTGAAGCAATATTTGACTGTTTTTACAATTAATTTAAAATGAACAGTGTTACTCTATTATGTAAGTAATTATGATTTGTTAATTAAGGTAAATGTTTACAAATTATGAAAGTGCTATTTTTTAAACATATTGTGTAATTTTTTTAGAAACATAGTAAAAATAATAAAAAAAAAAAAAAATTAGAATTTTAGCTACTATTTGTCTGTGCCAAAATAAATATATTATCTTGTCTATTTAAAACTAGAATCTTCCTCTTCTATCGTTAAAAAATAAATTAATAATAATCTCAATATTATTTAACATTATACATATATGCAAGATTATAAATATGTCTAGTCAAAATACTGATTTATTTAATATTTAAAGTTATTAAAGTTATTAAGTTATATAAAGTTTTCCCTCATTCTCTTGTATGCGATAGAATATTAGATTATTACAAGAACAATAGTCATGAATTTAATAAAACAATAGAATAATAGTTGATTTAAGTTGTACTTGTATAAATATGTAGTATTACTTTAAACTGTTTTCTGACCTTTAAAAAGAAGGAATACACGTTTTTTGGACAATACTTCTGGCCGAGCATTTAAAGAAGATAAAAAAATATATATATTAATTTTGATGTAATTTTTTTTTTTCATTAAAAGTATAATTAAAATATGCACATTAGTTTTCATAACATTTTGAAATAACAGGGAATTACAGAGTGAGAAGGTACTCAGTATCATCAGACCGATCAAAGATTTACTTTGACGTAGCTTGCAATAGTAGCCAACTCGATGTACAAGCCCTGTAGAGATCTGTTTAGTGTTTACTACTCTTCCAACCAACACTATGAGATGCAGTAATATGAAACATGACTCCAACCATATCCAATTATATGATTCCAGCACAAAGGAGGGATGGGGCGGGACCAAGTTGCATACAACATATTGTTGGTAGCCAAGGCTGCTTTCTCTGTTTCAATCTCTTATTAAACAAACATTATTCCTCGTTTTAGTAGTCATACTGACTTTTACACATATTTTAACAAACATATTGAAATAAATACACCATAACATAAACCTAATGGATTATTTTTCATTTCTCACAAATTATAATCTGTAGTACTGCCACCCAAAATTACCATTGTAAAATATATATAAATATTCATAATCCTTACCAAAGCAAATCTTATTAGTATTGAGTTTTTTCCTTTTCTTCTACCACCAACACAACCTACACTGCAAAACCTATGGCCATACACCAACATAATTGTAGTTTCTGTCAAATTATTATTCTCTTTTCACATGAAAGATTCTTCATGATTGCAACATAAATCAATAGACTGTTATATTGCATGTATTTGTATGTTATAAATTTATCAAATAATACAGTTTTGATAATAACTGAATGTTAAGGTTTATAAATATACTTTTTAAAATTTATAATTTAGGTAAAAATGGTGAAAGAATTAAAAATTAACTGCAATTTTAAGATAATAAATGTAATGACATTTTTATTCTTATGATACATCCAATTTCGATTTGATTACATTATATATAAATATTTATTATTTTAACTATATTATATATAATAAGGAATGACTATGACTTAATTAAAAAATAAATAACACAATTAACTTGGTAGTATGAAAATAAAAATTAGAACACTGGTCTGAAAATTGTACTTTATAATAAGTAA
Source organism: Schizaphis graminum (assembly GCA_020882235.1). Taxonomy (NCBI): domain Eukaryota; kingdom Metazoa; phylum Arthropoda; class Insecta; order Hemiptera; family Aphididae; genus Schizaphis; species Schizaphis graminum. The sequence continues at coordinate 57,747,738 of CM037032.1, forward strand.
AATTTATAAACATATCTGCAATTTACACATCTGCTGATCTAACACAATTTAATATTTTGGTTTTTTAACTTGAGGTTCCAATGATCCTAAAGAACAAATAAATTATAAAATATGCTTTTATAACATAAGAAAAAAACTCACTCATATCTTTGAGATTATTAATATCTTCTACGTTTTGTCCAATAACTGTAGCAACTACTTTATTTATATCTAAAGCAGATTCCTGAGTAGCTGGAAGCTTTTTTGATTTCTTTAACGCCGGCAAAATCTTGTTAATATCAATATTCTTTAACAATTCAGGTTTTTTCAATTTCAGTTCATTTATTATCAATCTAGCAGCTGCTTCTACAGCAGTAGTATGTACAATATTTTCATCTGTGTATAATGGGCACCTAATAATCAATAATATTTTTTATGTTATATAATTTATGATTAAAGTATATAAAATATAAATATAATATTAGACATAATAAACTAAATAATTTATTAACTGTTAACAAAACCTACTTATTTTCCATCACTTTTTGGTGGTAAAAATGAGCATAATTAGAATCAACTGGCTGCCTACATATGTAGCACATTTGTTTACCACAACTGCAAGTCATTTTGTTGCATCCGTCTTCTTTGACAAACTTACGTTTACAATAATAACAAATTCTACATTGAATAAGCAACAAATTTTATAGATGTATTAAAGTACAGTGTTACTATAATTATCAAAATTTCAATTATAAATTCAACTTGATTACCTTATAAGTACTTCAGTCATTTTGTTTTCAATCATGGTTCTGACTTGTACTTCTGGAGCTTTTTCTATTTGATCACATCTGTATGGGAAATGACTTTCTTCTCGACATTTCCTAAAGAAATTAAATACATATTTTATTTACACACAATAAACAAAAGTAATAATAAAAAAATCTTAAAATACACAAATAATGGGAGTCATTGGATTATAATTAAAAAATATTAATCATAGACTTGTAGACTTTAAATTTCTTGCAATAGTGTAAATTATTATTTTAAAAACACAAGGGTATTTTCAAAATATCTAAGCATATATTATTTTGCTTCATAAGATTGTGTAGATTATATATGTAATGTATAAAAATCTCTTGTTATAATGGAAGTTTGTAACCAAACTCTTTCAAAACAAAAACAACTGGACTGATTTTCATGAAATTTTGTCTGTATATTAAGTAGGTCTCAGAGAGTGAAGTAAACTATTTTTTATACCCCTAGGTGAAAAGAGTGCCTCACTGCAAATATTAAAATCAGTAATAATAATAATAATAATCAGGCGTTGCCACGGCTATTAAAATATTTTTTTTTATATGTGTATTTTATCGGATATATCGGTACATATGAATTGTTCTGAGACATTAGACACCGACTAGCTCAATTATATTACCTCTTTTATGTTTAAGGGCTGTACTATTATTTAATCAATTATTTGAATAATAGATTATTTTTAACGAATGATACATAATCAGTTAATCGATTGAAAAAATGCAACTCTAGCTGGGACAGTTATGTAAAATTGAGAAAACCATAAATATTTTTTATCCTTTGTAAATGTTAACATTTTTAGAATTATAGGCAACCAAACTTAAAACACGGGTGCACTTTGTATAGGCGTAGACTGTTTGGGCGAATCGACCTAGAATATGGTTTGTTTGGGCAAGGGTTTAGTTAACTAAAAACACCGCTTGGACGGCAAGGAATATTCAACTAAAAATATTGTTTGGGCAGTATGAAAATGCTTATAATATACACTCAACAATTAATTAAACAAAATCATACAAAATATAAATAATTAATAAAAAGTCCTGTTAAAAAAAATATATATTATTATAGTTATTAATACAGTAATCTACAGTCAAAAAGTTATAATTAAAATTACATATAATATAATTAGTTCATTTTAAAATAATCTATTGGCTTTGTATGAAAATGCTCATAAGAATATACATTTAACAATTAATTATTTAAATTTTCGATAATAATGATTAGCAATAATATCACTCACACAAACAACTATTATTTTTTTGGTCAAAATTATTACTTTTGCTCAAATGACCACCGCCTTTTTGTATGGACGATGAAGTGCACAGGATAGCTAGTATTATTATAATTCTTCAAACTAATTTATTTGTATGATAATAATATTGATTGTAATAAATTAATAATTTAACACAAAATATCAAAAGATATAAATTTTATGTGGACAGTTGAACTGAACAGTTACCAAAACTTTGTATATTTAAAGGCCGGCAACAATCAAACTAATAATTGTTTCTAGAAATGGTCAGGAAAATTCATCTATGTTCTCATTATAACAACATTATCAAATAGTACTTTGATTTCCATCAAATAACTATTTTCTAGCTATTGCAAACAATTTGGTCTATTTTGTACATAATATGATACTGACTCAGTATATAATTGTATAACCCATGATTCATATAATACAATTGTCTTACCTGCAAGTTTCTTTTTTGCATTCAGGATTCAAGCAGTTAATAATCTTGAGATCAGGGGATAAAATAACAGAATAATCACAAAATGCACATGTTTCAAGTCCTTCAATGTCGGCTGCTTTAATTTCTTGTGCTTGCTTCAATCTCATTATACGTTGATACAGTTTGTCATCAACAATACTCTGAAAACATACAAATTACAAGTCAATACACTAACAAAATGTAATGAAAAATAAATACTTACTTTTATCATTGTTAAATTAAATTCTTCGTCACAATCAGCAAAACATTTAATATCCACCTTACTTCCACCAATAGCAACTTCTGTACCTCTATAGAAATTTAAGAAATAATAAAAAAATAATTTTATTTAACAATTCTAATAAAATTTGATATTTGGCTGTTTAATAAAAATGAAAAAATTTACTTTTTTATACAAGATGAACAAAATATATGTCCAACTGGACAAGAAAACACTTCGGTAGTTAATAGTTCATTATCAAAACAGCATTGGCAAGTGTTTAAATTACCAATAGACTTAGCCTATCAATATAATAATAAACATCAATTAAATATCACATCAAAGATATATTATTTTAAATATTTTACTTGTTCAACTTGAATTCTATGTACTGTTTTTACAGACTCGATATGATTCAGAATTTCATCTTTATGATCAAGGTATGCTATCTACAATAATTATTAATTACTTTATTATAGTATGCGTAGAACATCAATAAATTAAATGTAATAATTACTTCTTTTAGAAATTCAATATTTTCTGTTGTCTTATAATTGATTTGATAACGATGACCATACGATTTTCTTCTATTTTTTAAATAAACAGGTCTAGGATCAGCTGCTAAAGATTCAAAAGCCTTTGATAAATTGAAACTGTGTTTAAGCAATTCAGCACGCAGCTTGGCCAATGAAATAAGACTAAACCTGATAGAAAAATAAAACTTATCCAATATTAATATTGAATACATTAAAAATTGTTACAAGTAAAACTCACCTGTCACTTAAATAAGACATTGATTCATTATAATGTATGGTAATTGCATTCAATTTAATATTTTTGAAGTAATTCACTGGATCAGGGCACATCTTTAAAAACTCTTGAACTGTAAAATCGTTTCTTAAACTCTTTACAATAGCCAAATGATTAACACGTTCATTGTATTCTTGAAGTCTAGGATAGTTTTTTTTATTAGTAGTAATTTGACCAATGAATTCATATAGTTTATTATCATCGTAGGCATAATATTCTCCAACTATATCCAAGTAAATGGGGTCGGCATCTGGTATAATATCTTTTAAATTGTTAGTTAACTGTATAGAGTCAGGAGACTGAATTAATTTTTCTTCCATTTGTATTGAAAAAAGAGCATCATTTAGGTTATTAATTGCTACATCAAGTTTGATAAGCAAATACAAACGGCTTATATCACTATGAATATTGATTACTTTCATAACATTTGACATATAATTTTTGTATAAATCCTGCCACCCATAATTATCAAATCTTGGATAGGTAATACAATTTTCCAGTGTACTCGTATTGTTGAATAATGGTATAGTGTCAATCTAGAAAACAAATACAAGTTATTGTGCATATTTTTGTTCATGAAACATAAAATTTGTATAAATAGGCAATAAAAAAAAAAAAGGTATAAGTCTAGTTTACTGGGTATCTTTTTTTTTTGAAATTTTTTTTTTTTTAAAAGGGTGTTTTGACGAGTTAAGAACGATGGTGCAAAAAAAAAATTTGCGGAAATGATTATTTTGGAAGTTATAGCCTCCCAAAGTTAACGATTTTACGTTTATACGTTTACTACTATATTACCGCGCGAGGACCTCGAATTTGGCGACTGGAGGACTTTTTTAATTGTTTTTATACTTTGACTGTGTAACACTGCCCATATACTACGACATCATTTACCCTGTAACCTACTTGAGGTTGTGTTGCATAGTAAGTCGAGGGATATTTTTTTTTTTTTTTTTTATATATATACTGAAAACCATATTATATTATAAGGATATAAACGACCGGAACCGGTAGACAAAGGGAGCCACTATACTTGATAATTTTGAAACTGATGAAAATGAATGCTTTGAATAGTTAATAAAATTAAACAAAATGTGACTTGTAACTTTTAAAATAAAAATCTCGAGGTCCTCCGCGCGGTAATATAGTAGTGTTGCGCGCATGCGTATAAACGTAAAATCGTTAACTTTAGAAGGCTATAACTTCCAAAATAACCATTTCCGCAAATTTTTTGTTTTGCACCATCGTTCTTAACTTGTCAAAACAACCCTTTTCAAAAAAAAAGATGCCCGGTAAACTAGACTTGTTCCAAAAAAAAAAAATTTTAAATGTAATGCTTTCTCTATATTTTAATGCTATAATATGTCTTTAGATATATGAAATAGGTAGATACAACAGAGGATAAAATATTACTTGGATTTCAAATATTAATTAAAGCATAAATAATGTTATCTATTAAATTAACATAGAAATAAAAACTTTTTAGGGCCGTTCCGGCAATGTCCGGTTAAGCGTTGTTTAAGACTAACAGGTAGAATTAGAATCAGTTAGCATTTAAGTCATTTAAGAAATTTTGTCAGTTAGCGTTGTCAGACACTAATCAGTCATTGTAAAAATGGCCCTGAAACGGGTTGAAGCAACTTGGGATGTAAGAGATCAATTAGACATTGATACAAAAGTTAAATAGTTAGAAAGTGCATAATTAGGTAAGGTATTACTGTTTACAGGTCCAAGTTATAACCAAATGTAGCGATTATTGCTAACTGGAAACTTAAAGGGAAGAAAATATTAAAATTGAAATAGTGCAGCAGTTAATTACATTTATATATTATTACTATATTATTATGAAACAGTGAAAGCAAAGTAATTGGAAAGTTTTTCAATTTCAAGGTTTTAAAAAATTATAACATTCAACTTACTAAATGTGCCATTTTTTTGGCAAACTGAACTCAACTAAGACGATACCGAATCTAAAATGTGTAGACGGTCAGTTTGCAGTCACCACTTGAATACTTGAAACACTGCAATATTACAATATTTAATGGACGAGGTCACAGGTAACATTTGATCTGGACATCGACAGGAACGATAAGAAGTAATATTTGGCCATAGAAACGCAACAACCGTCAACAATGATCAATTCAAATCAACAGAAAACCATCGTCAACATTATTGTTAATATAGTTGTTGAATATTATAACATTATTACAGTATCATAATACACGCTAAAAACGTCACTATAAAATAAAATATTTACAAATTTAAATTATACATCATATACATATAATTATAAATTATAATAAACACATCAAATTAGCACTCACCATCCAAACGCCAAGATAAATACAAAACCGGAGGTAAACTTTACTGTGGTAACCAAATAGAACGTAAAAATAAAATAATAATTATTAATAAACGTAATATTACATTATCTGCATTGTGTTATATTATTATTCAAGATATAATAAACTAAAACTGTTATTGATATTATAAGTGTAACATGTACGTACCAAATAATAACTATACCAAGTATTTTATTATTATCGTAAACAAAAGTATTCTGTTTTTGTGCACATGTTATTCTCTTATCAGCCGTATAATATTTTTAGTGTGCCGATCGTACTACAGACTGAACACAATAAAATTACATGAATAAACTGATTACCGAATACCGGTAACCTTCTTATACAAACCAGGGGTCTATATTATTATGATATTATAACTGCATCGCAAAAGGGACACGCTGCAGTGGTACCACATCTACAATAACTAATGTTAACTTTCTAATGTAGCACCAATAATTTGTTTTTATGGCTACTGGCCAGTAAGTTGTAGTCAGGAACTCAGGACAGCTTGCTGGCAGCTGCAGTATAAATTTAAATTTTCTCGGTTTCCTTTTATTTGTACGTAACATTGTAACAATACATAACTTTTTATTTTATATAGGTATTGTACATTATCTAGTATTATATGAAGTGTACAATTAGTATTCATTTTATTTTAATATAATTACTTCTAAATGTACAAAAAAGGTATATAGGTAACAGTCAAACTTAAAATAATATTACTTAAGTCTAAATTATCTTTAAAGTAATTCATTCTATTTTAATAATATTAATAGTAGAACTACAATGAATTTGTGATAAATCAGAATATTAATTATAATAATTGAAAATTGTAATGTAAGGTCTTTGTTGGCCAGCTTCATCACCCTGTATTATTGTGAAGATTGAGGATTATGTTTTAAACATATTGACGGGCAAATCCCGGATGTTTCCTCAACTGTAATAAAAAAAATATATATAATATGAATGTAATACTTTATTAATACACACAATATTTATTACTAACAAATAACATTTAAATTAAAAAAAGTGGGCAAGTGGTATCGCTCTACTAGATGAATTTTCCTATTCAAAGAGAGGCTAAAGTCAAAAATCAAAGCATTATTACTACTCCAAAACGTGATGACAGACACAAAAATAAAAAAACACACTTCATTGTAAAACCAATACATTCATCACTCCGTTCAGAATCTAAAATAAATACAATAAAAAAATATACCTGATAGAATCATTGTCCCTTAAAAAGTATTAACTTATTGTACCATGTTCGTATTTTCGTAAAGAATCTTTTTCATTATGTTTTTTACAAAGATGGTGAATTTTAATATCATAATATGAAGAATCACCGATCTTATCAATAGAATTATTATTACTTTATGAACAATACATAGGTAATAGGTATATGTATATTACTATGTTATATTTTCGTATTTCGTGGCATACCTAAGTACGAAACTGGCAAACAGTAGTAAGTTATTAATTATTGAATTATAATTTAAAATGAACTTGCCAGAATAGCTAATAAAAAACCTGCGTCTATTAAATATATTTTTTATTTTTGTACGTACTTAAACCACAAAATAGATCTAATAATATACAATATATTCTGTGCTTAAATTTGAAAATCGTGTATATTTCTTAATATACCTATATGAGATGTACTATAAGTTTAACTTATAACTAGAAATAAGTTTGTCTTTATATTATTTTTTTATTCGAGATAATAAAAAATTTAGCGTTAACTGTAACCATTTAGTAAATTGATTAATGATTAGTGTTTGAAATGTTAAAATTGAGAATTTGAGATTTAAAATTTGGCGAAATTGGATAATATTAATTATTAATGCGAAGGCCGAAGAATCAAGAAGTGATTTATGATATTTATTATTTTATCGTATCATTTCCAAAAATATTAATCGATTTTATCAATGAAATTAGAAAATGAAAAATCCCACTATTCCTAAAATTAGATACCTACCATTTAAATTAATTATAAACAATCAAATTCTAAAAATATTTGTTCACTCGCCTCATTCAAAGTTATTTTTATAACGGACCCAATCATAGTGACATACTATTTTATGGAGGTAGACAGGTTGGTAGTACAAAATCTAAATTAATAATAAAATAATTATCACAAATATTACGATAGGTACCTAATTTTGGCTAAAATTAGTTTACCAATAAAAATACCATAATAAATTATAAAATATCTTTAGGAATGGAGATATAAGTGTGATCCTCCTTTCAAAATCATTTTTTCGCATATCGTAGGTTATACTACAATACCTCATAAATTTAAAAAGATACATACACATTTATGTCTCCTGAAAAAACATTGATATTAGACTTACGATTTTACGAGGTATTGCAGCAAGCCAGCAAGGTTTATAGATTATACAAGTTGTTCATAGTCCCCTAAATATTTCGATCACCCCGCACCATTCCTTGACTACTGACGTCACCCGAAGTATAAAATGTACGGCGGCATATTAAAAAGCATGTGATCGTATGTATTTTTATTTTTTTATGCTATTATTTTTTATTATACTTAACTGATTTACTGCTTATTATTAAATATCGATGTATTATTATTAAATAATGTATTTTATTACTTAATAATACGTTATATGTCTAATTATTTATTATGTTTTGTTATTCTTTTGGACAAGTTTTAATAACTCCCATATAATAATATACTTAATTATTTTTTTAAATTTTACAAATTGTATCTAGACATCCATTTATAGTTACATGAAATTATAAGCAGCTATTCTTGTACTTAAATTTTTTTGTTGATCCAAAATTATAATTCAACTATTTGAAGTATTTTGAACTGAACTAAAAAGTTTGACTATTATAGTTATTAGGTACTTATTATTATTTAATTAAGTAGAAATGTTTATATATATAATGTGTGTAATTATTTTTTTGTTGATATTTAGAACAGGTGCTTTACACATAAATTTAAAGCCAAATATGAGGGGGGTCCAAGGGGTCTGGACCCCCCACCCCCCGAAATTTATTAAAGTAGAAATATTTTAGTGGTGAATATAGTTTATTGACTAAAAATTTTCAACATTTATATTTAAAAAAATTTTGCCCCCCCTCCCCCGAAATTTTTTTTCAGTTACAGCCTTGGATAAATTAATTATAAAAATAAAAAATTCATTATTGTCACAGATTATTTTATTGTACAAAATATTTTGAAAATTAAATTATGTGAAGAAAATACCAAAATACGTATCTTTAATTTTTAATAAAAAAAAATTACATATTTTAAATCTCTCTAATATTATTAGTAGACTATACTAAATGTCTAAATAAACTAATAAATGGACATAAAAAATCTTATACATAAAAAAAACCTATGGAAACATTCAAGACAAATTATATAAAAATTATAGTGGTGGCTATTAACTCAACAGACACTAAATAAATATTTGACAGCTATTGCGCACACAATAAAACTATTTTTAATTATTTTTTTAAATTTTTTAAATTGTATTAATTACATTACATTTGTAATTAATTTTTGTAACATCTAAAACTTTATTCAATATACAAAAATATATCTATGTCTTTTTTACAGTTATTATTTAACTTTTTTGATTATTATTTATTACGCTTTTGATCAAGGTTTTCAAAAACGTTATTTTTCTATATTGTTTCCAAATATTCAATTTTAATTTTACTTTTCTAACAAAAGTTTTATTACTAACTAGTCCATACATTATTTAAAAATATTCATAATCTGATTTTTTAAGAATGATTTTATTTTTTAGTGTTAAAACAAGAGTGACTTAAAACATACAAAAACATGTATAATTTTTTTTATGATTATAATGTTTATATATTGTTAAAGCAAATGCTACAGAATTTTTTTCTATGTTAAACTAATTAACTTTATTAGAGAAAGTAAAAAATATGTTTCAATACTCATTATGTAGGTATTTTATTTATTTTTTTATTTAATATTTAGGTTACCTATTGACTTCTTTAGGTTATCATATATACTAAGATGTTTTTAAAAACCTTATTTGAGTTCCAAGTAAAACGTATATGGTAGGTTAAATGCACAAAAACATTAAAAAACCTTACTGTTCCATGTCACCCAAAACTCAATGTGATAACTTAGAACATCTACTTTTTATATTTTTTTTAACCAACTTATGGTTAAATTTCATTTTTTTTTTTGCAAATATATTAATTTATACTGTCAGCCTATACTAGATTTTATTAAAATTTAAAAAATTAATATTGAAGTTGTAGGAGCCTGGGAAAGTTGAATATCGTGTTAATTTTACCCGTGTCATATGATGGCAATAACGAAACAGTTTATACTTCGGGTGACGTCATGGTTTGTGGATTCTCCTAAAATAAATAGTCTCACTCCCAAAATTTCAAAAATGCGAAATGAGGCAACCTGTATAATCTATAAACCTTAGTATTGCAGTACCTACCAACGATATAATGATTTATAATTATAATTAACATGATTTATATTATACTGGCTATACTATAAATAAACGCAACTAGGAGCAGACTTTGGGGGCTTTGTCCCCCAAAACTTGTAATAGCCCCTGCAAAACAAAATATTTTACACATTTTTGAATTCAATGTGAAATAATTATTTCGCTTATATCAAAGTCATAAAAATATTTTTGACATCGCTCAGCTACATTTTGATCTTAATGATCTTATACAAGAAAAGTTTTCCAAACTTGTATAAGAATATAAGATGGTTCAATTTACCAATATATTTCCAATTTCCTATGCAACATCTGAACGGGCGTTTTCTGTTATGAGGCGAATAAATACTACTTGAGATCTATAATAGATCAAGATCGTTTCAGTAATTTATCCTTACTGAGTATTGAAAAAGATGTAAAAATTGATCCTGAGCAAATTGCACAACAATTTATAGTCGTAAATAAAAGAAAAATGAATCTTGATTTAAAAACATGCTAACAACTATTGTATACCTCAGTGATTCTCAATCTTTTTAGTACCGCGACCCAAATTTCCCCCGAAAAATTTTTCGCGACTCATATTATGGTTTCACTTTTCAAAAAGTAGTTATAAAAAACAAAATTTGTACCTATTATATAAATATGTATACATTACAATCAATATATTTTTACAAATGTACTCTTAATAATGAGGTATATGCTAAATGTCTGCTTGTTTTCTGTTTTTATTAATAACAGCATTGACATCATGATTTCAAAAATTGTTCGCGACCCACCAAAAATTGACTGACGACCCACCAGTGGGTCGCGACCCACACTTTGAGAAACGCTGGTATACCTACTATAATTTAAAATAGATGTTGATATTTTTGTGGTATTTAAATTTTAAGATAGATGGGGGGTGTGTGGGGAGCCCCCCTAAGATTTAGTGCTAGTTGCGACACTGATGTCTATAATATTCCATAAAGTGACTTTTCTTAAACTTCTATTCTAAAATAGTACTTAAAAATTAAAATGTAAAATGATACTTTAGGTAATTATATAGCCATATAGGTGTATACTTTTCATACACACAGCAGCATAATTGAGTTAAATAACTAAGAGAAAAAAATAATTTATTCAACAAAATCGAAACCAAAACTTAATTTTATTTTTATATAGTCTTAAAAATAATTTAAAGATTTAAAGATTTCTACTGTTTAAATATCTGGTAGTGGGAAAAAAGGTAATATGATACTTTGCCCATCAGCTCATAACTTTCTAAAGGGCAAGCACCCATGGGTGCATCTTCCACATTTACTACACTGCTTACACATTATATTTATATACTTAACTAATATGAGTCTACATAAGTAATACAATTAAATAATATATTAATATGATACAATGACACATGCTGACATCATGCTGTAAATTTAAAATATTCTACTATTTTTTGATTACTTAAATTATCATTTAAAATATATTTTTACTAATATTGTTTAGTAATACAATTAAATAATATATTAATATGATACAATGACACATGCTGACATCATGCTGTAAATTTAAAATATTCTACTATTTTTTGATTACTTAAATTATCATTTAAAATATATTTTTACTAATATTGTTTAGAATGTTTAGATAATAGAAATTTTTAAAAACTTTCTTCAATAAATAATGATAAATCAATAGCAATGTTTTTGCTTGGTTACAAGTTTTAAAATTAAATAACATATTCCTTATAAGTTTTATTTATGTAGAAATTTAAACGTACCGAAAATACATGACTTATTAGCGTTTATTTTTTAAGTACTTTTATATTTCAAATATTACCATTATAATTAAAAAATATATAAATTCATTTTGTACTTAAAAATTCATATTTTTTTTGTTTAAAAATTTAGCACAAGGTTCTTCATACGCTATTCTTATACAGCATTTTAAAAATATCGAAAAATAATAGACATTTTTTTATAACTTTTAAAATGTATATTTCGACGAAATTGGATATTAAATATAAAAACGATTTTAGTATTTTTATTGTAATTTAAAAAAAATACATTAATTGTACAGACTTAAATTTTTTTAATATTTCGTAGTATACTAGTATATTAGTACATTTTGTGTAGTACGTAAAGTATGTTAATGTTCATTGTCCAAGTCCCCACTTAGAAGTCAAATAAAAAAAAAAGATAAAATTTGTCACAAGACATCAACCATTTCATATTAATTACAATTTATATACTTTGTACTAATAGGAATAGCTTTTACATTTTTATGTATAATATTGTATAATTATTAATATTACTGTATATGATGAAAAAATCTGCAGAATAAATATGCAAATAGAAGTCCTTGTTCTAACATTTATATATTGTGTAATTATAATATATACAAGTACAATTTTATCGAAGCTATTCGCTACCCTAGGCCAAATTGGAAGGTTATTTAAGTATTATAAATATTTAGGGCTTTCGCGCCTTTCCTAATATTAATATTTAATATATGCAACTGCAACTGTGATTTTTAAAAGTTTTAACTATTTGAGGAATGAAAAACAAATTATAAATATAGGTATGTTTTGCTTATTGCAGAAATTTAGCTTCTTTGCGGGCTCTGAACAGAATTTAAAACAATATTTGTTTATTCGTTTGTAGATAAATAGGTAACATATTTTTGTTGAAGTAACTATACTAGTTACATAAAAATCAAAAATATTAATTGGGAATTAAAATCCATTTTATTTCAATCACTTGAAGGTACGTTTACAATCAAGTGTATATCCACAATAATAATTAGCACGTGCTTGTTTTGGCCTAATAAAAATAATTCACTTTTGTAAACGTCACCCTTGAATGTATTCGGCAGTTAGTGTATAATATATTGTTATATCATTGAATATTGATGTAATAGCTTGCCGTTTGTACGGTTGGCCTACTTTTATATATTCTCGTGTAGCATGGTCCAGTCTTCAGGCATCACGTCGAAGTTTCACTAGTGAGTTGCTCTTGCTTAATGCGTTAACAAGTAATATATTAATAATAATATAATTACAACGGGTCAAAAAAAAATTGATTTTATATATGTGAGAATTAATAGTGATTTACGATTAAAAGTAAAATTAAAATAAAATAGTGTTTCAACTTCAATTTGAATCGGTCTGTGAATTAAAAATAAAAAAATGACCGAAAGTAATCTTTTGTGCGCGTGCATGCTACGGTTATCTATTTTAGTTGGTCTTCTATCAGTTGTGGTCACTATAATCTATTATACGCCTATTCCCGATCTTGGTAATTATACTTAGTGAATACTTTAGTAATATATCTATATGTATTTTAAATATTCATATCCTTAATAGTGTTGTTGATTTTGTATATTCTATAATAAATACCTAACTATAGTCTATACTAAAATGTGTGAGAATATCTAAAGTATAAAAATAAATAGGTTATAGGAAGTTTTGAATTATTAAGATTTTTACACTTTAATACATAGATTTGATATAAATGTAAATATATTATACATAATCAGGGCCTGATAAACCAATAGGCTGAGTAGGCTACAGCCTAGCTAGGGCGCCAATCGGCCAATGATAAATTGGGGGCGCCAAAAAATATTTTTCTAATTATACTAGGGCGTCAAGCCACCAAATGAACCCTAGCCTATTGGTGACCAACTATCCTTAATCAGGCCCTGTACATAATATGTGACAGTGACAGATATTAAAATAAACATACTTAATTAAGTCAAATATTCTATGTTTGGGGCCTTTTAATAACATGTTATATTATAATAATATATAATATACTTAAAAAATGAAAACATAACTATTTTATTGAAGTGAGAGTAATTTAGTGGATTTAACAAAAGTTGAAGTTATCTACATGGCTACATTTTGTACATATCTGTTTTATATTATAGACATAATTTTCCTTGAATGTATGTTTTAAACTAAGTATTAGTCAATTTAGCCAAGGTAAAATATACTGTGACTTAAACGCCTGGTCATTCACGTTTGACGTTTCTTATTTATTTTAATACTTCGTCGATAAGTAGGTACATAATACACATAGATGGTCGTCCCCTCGATGTTGTTTATTAATTTTCTACGAATGACTATGATTATTTTTCAATAATTATTATTACCTATGTATTTTTATTATTTTATAATAAATAATGAGTTTAAGTATCTATTATATCTTTATACATAGATGGGTATTGAGATATGAGAAAGCCACAGTTGCAAAATTGACTATATTAATTCAAACGTTTAAAATTCTGGTGAAAATATCATCAGTGTCACTTTAATAAACGAGTGAAAGCTATAACGATTGCAATTAGAATCGCTCATCAAAAATACAATACCTTTACGCTACAATCTATAATAGTCACTACCAAGCTAGTATTAATAAATAATACTATATGGACATATGGTATTGAAATTTGAAATTATAGTATATAATAAACCATTTTGTAAACGTGGTATGGGTTCAATAAAAATAAAAACAAAGATCACATGAATACAGAAAATTCAAAATGGACATTAATTAAAATCTGTACAAAATTTGTGTGAGAAAGAGAGAAGTTAGTGACGTATTTATTCCGAGTCCATAGTACTTAGGGGCAGTCCATTAGGAGTTAGGGGCTCTTAAAGTATGTCCGAATTAATAGGCCATAGGACCTTTATCATTATTTTAAAAAAGACTGAATATTTTTCTTAAATTAAAATTGTATTATTTACATGGAAAATAATTTGATTAACATTACAAAAAAAATTCTTTAGCATCAAACTCTTTCTATCATTACTATTTATTAATTAAATTTCTGTGTTTATGAGGGATCTGCAACCTCCTATAGGCTTTATGACCGTCAACTGTCGAGTTGTATAAGCCACTATAGGTACTAAGAGAGATGGAATTATTTTATACATGATTATTGATTATAGATTGTATGTATTGTTGAAGTATTCTCAGCGTTATTAATTTTGTATTATATTTACATAAGCATATATTTTATAAAAAATAAAATAATTATTTTATTGCATAAACTAATTAAAATGGCGTGCATTTGAGAGTACTGATAAAAGTATGCTAAGTTTTATGTATAAAAAAAAAATAGTTCCTGTTACAATCCAATTTATATTACAAAAATTAATTTAAAAAAAAACAAGTCCATATGATTGATCTAGGGTACTAAAATTAATTAATATTAAGAAGAATTCAAAAATTTGTTTATACAAAAATTAAATTGTTATTCTATAATAAGGCTCACCCTTTATTCTGAAGTTCCCTCTAGCTTAAAATGTTATACATAATAGATTAAAATCTTTGAAATAAGTTACATTTTTTTATGTACATTTTCTTGTTTTAATTATATTTTTTTTATCATTAATGAATGTGCTAATCTATTAAGTACGTATGCCACAAAAACTTTCCGAATGCAATTGGTATTAGCCATTAGGTATTTAACTATATATTTGTTGGTATTCATACCAATATCAATGGGAAACTTTAATATAGTTTTCGTATATACGAGTATATATATATATATATACAGTAGACAGACGGTGTACCAATATATTTACATAAATAGGTGTCATACTTATTACATGCAGTAGTATAGTATTCGAATTGGGAACAATCAAGAAGTTCAATTATTGGTTTAAAACAGCGTTTTAATAAGTGAAAAATTAATTAACATAGATCCGAGATCTATTTTGACTCTACATCTCTTCAGCAATCAATCCTTAAATAAGTAGTTCATTAATATTTGCCTCAATGTTTTTAAACGTTAAACACTTCTTACAAAGTTATAATAAATTTAATTTAAAAGATTTCTTAACAGTGATCGATTACAGTTGTGTCAATATAAAAAGTAATTTTAATCAATTCAATTCATATATATTTATATATTTTTTAAATTAAAATTACATTTTATTTCATAGAACATAGTTATAAATTATAATTATATTCCTAACTATGAACTTTAAAACCATATGTTTAGTTTATCTATTTTTAGGAAATTATTTTTTAGTGGATATTTTTTCACTGTATGTATATGTACATGATAAAACATAAGAATTTGGTTCAAATAATTTTACCGGAGGTCCAACATAATTAATAAACATAAGTGAAGAAATATGAGCTGAAGCATTTCATTTTGTAGTAATTCAATTGTTTATAAAACTAAAAGCTGGTTCACGCTAAATGAAATGAATATATATTTTACACCTATATACAGTATATAGCATATTCCTTATAAAAAGGAATGAATTCCTTTTTATTTTATAAAAATAAATTAGTTCAACGGGTTTTCATTAAAACGGAATTCGTTTCCTTTGAAACTCGTTCCTTCTAAACATTGAATTAATATAATATTATATTATATTAACCAAAATAATGTGGAAGTTTTAAAACGAAAATAGTTAAATGTAAAATCGAGAAAGATTGATAATAAATATTGTAAATTTATAAATCTTAGGTACTACCTATTTTATGATA
This sequence comes from Schizaphis graminum, assembly GCA_020882235.1. Lineage (NCBI taxonomy): Eukaryota > Metazoa > Arthropoda > Insecta > Hemiptera > Aphididae > Schizaphis > Schizaphis graminum. The sequence continues at coordinate 57,764,568 of CM037032.1, forward strand.
AACGTATTACCATGGTTAGTAAGCATAAATAATAGTAATAATAATTATAATTATAAATTAAAATTTGCTTATCATCATAATAAAGTATAACTTATCAAATTTAATTTGAACATACCTATCTTACGTAAAAAATGTGAATATACAAATATATTGTGAATTGGACTTTTGTCCATATTAATAAATAAATAAATAAAATATATGTTAAATAAGTATTTTATCAAAAAGAATGTACGAATTAAATAAACCCTTGCCTATCAATTTAACAGTATACACGTATAAAAATAATTGTTATAAAGTGAACATATAAGGCTTAAATGCTTAATATGAAATTCAAGTAAGTTGTAGCCAGTTACACTCCATCCCAAAAGAGAATAATCACTTTTCGCGCATGTAGACCTGTTTCTTCCACCTAAACCAGCTTATGGATATAGACGAAAACCGGTCGGCCGACTGATTATTCTCTTTTGGGATGGAGTGTACATAAGATATTATTTAGTAAAGATAAATAAGGTTTATTTTATGAAAAAAACTCAAAATCGATGGAAATTATATTTTATAGTGGGTTATATACATTAATATGGTTCAAAGGCCTACTTTTGACAGTCAATCGATCTGTAAAAAAATGTATAATATCTTGATGATTAATGGATATTTTAATGAAATGTAATATGTAATAAAATAATTTATATTTTAACAATACAAAATAATGTTAAGTTGAATCGATCATATATTTTATTTTGGATTATTGATTGTGAGTATTAATATCTACATAATTATATCTATTATGTAATATATAAAATCAATATATTAGCTATTAAACGTTAACTTAATTTACAATTCTTCCTTAATCGCGCACATCAACAAGATTTAGGAAAATATATATACATATTTTAACCATCTTATGTATAGATGGTGTTGTTATTAAACTATTGTATGTACTACGTGTGCCTATATAATCCAATGTAAAAAGAAAAAAATATATTATGATACCTAATTATTTAAAGGTATTAAATATTATTTAAATAAATAAAAGTATTAATGTTGTATACAATTTTAAAATATAATATTGTTTTTAGCTAATACTATAACATTACGATTTTTATTTTAAATCAACCAACATAAGAGTAAAAGTATTATTAGTATAGTAGAATGATATTTTTTTGTTGTATTATGAACAAATAAGTCTAGGATACGGTTTTCATCATACATCTTAAAAATTGAGATTTTGGGTGGGGAGGGGGTATTGTACCTATTTGGCACTCCCTGATGGCCACGGTGCTCCTTTATGTCAGAGTGCTACAGATGTCTATTTATGCCACATGTAACTACAGGGTAAGCCGAGTAAGGTATACAGGGTTAAAATAAAAACATACATTTAAAAAAAAACCACACGTGTTTGATCGTGATATGATTTGAACGTACACTCATCATTTTAATGAATACTATAAATTATTAAATAAAAATAGATAATTTTTGTAATTACTGATTTACAAATCGATTACCTATTTGGATTTATTTTAATAATAATTATCGTGTTTGTTATGTTGTGTCATGAAGGAATACAAATATTATTATATCATATTAAATTTGTTTTCTTAAATGTACGAATATATAATGCATTTTCAGATAACGTACAAAGTATAACAACAACAATACATAACAACTAATTTTCTTGTGTAATTATGTAATGATATAATACTAATTTATGTATAAATTGCATTTGTATTGTATCTATAATATAACTATATAATACAATGAATAATAGATGCAATAGATTTTATTTGGGGTATTGTGATTTTAAAATAGCAAAATATCAATAGGAGAAAGTTAAGACTTAACAATACATCAAGTGTGTATAATACTAATGTTAGATAGGTTAGTATATATCAAAAGGGAAATTGTGGCAATAGTCGTTTTCCGAGGATAGCGCATTATACATGTGTAGGAGCTAGAGTGCAGTGAAGTATGGCTTCAGTGAGACAGTTAAAAGATTTAAAAAGTAGAATTTCAGTAGTGTTAGGCGTAGTTATGATCACTGGGTTAGTTTTATGGAATACGGATTTACCAAGTGAGTACTAATAACCACTGTATTTAGAATTTAATGAAAAAAACACAAATAATATGAGTATATGATGTTGGGCATAAATATTAGGTAGTTTTAAGGATTTAGTATAGTTATTAAGTTATTACGACAGTTAAAGAATAATCATGGTAATATTTATATAATACTTTTCTAGAAGCTTCAAAACAAAATTGTGATAGAGAATGTCATGAACTGGATTGGCCGTTAATTTGCAGATATAAAATTGTGCTGGAGACTCAAAATATTCAAAAGTAAAAAAATGTTTAATATAATATTTTTATATAATTTATCACTAATATTTATTTAAAAAAAATGTAAATACTTTGTGTTAATGTGTTATTAGTCATTAAAGTGAACTGTTCTATTATCAAACTGAAAAGTTAGAACATTATCATTGTTTGTACATTGGTTTTTACAATAGTAAAATTTTTAAAAATGGGTTCTGTTAAATGTAAATTTTTTAAGTTGAAAGGGGAAAATGTAAACGGCAATTGTAAACTCTTCCGATGGTTAAGTTGGGTTAGATTCTGGGTCTACTTTAGTTTTAATAATTTAATTTTAAAATGTCGTCGTGTTTACTCTAACTCTAACATTTTTTCTTGAGTACAAGATTTTGGAACTGAATAGCTCAAGTGCTCAAACAGTTAAAAATGATCATGAATAAATGTAACTGATTTTAATTATTATACATATTAGACGAAATGTGTATAATATATTGTCATTTTTGTCTAAAAGTATTGATGAAGTTCACGATACAATCAATTTAATGGATATTAAAACAAATCACTTTGAACGATTTGTTTTATCAAATGATTAAAATACCCATGTTGTAATATTTTTTTGTATAAAAAATTTTAAATTTCTCTGTTCTAACAAAAAAATATTATTAGATGGTATATTTAATATTATTGTACACAATTTTTCTGAAATTATTTAGTTTTCATGGTTTTAAGAATACAAATTATATACCATTTGTATTTAATTTGCTTCCTGACAAAATATCCATATTTTTTTTATTATTATATTATTTTGTAGGATTTAACACTACCTTTTGTAGAAATTAACACTATCTTTTGTAGGAGATTACCTAAATTTGTAGGAGTTAACCATTGCCCGTTGAAAGTATGCAACCTAAACGACACTGCGGGTGTTGTGTCACTTATTTAAACACCATACTCAAAATCAGCGTAAAGTCAAAACATTTTCATTTAATTTGTAGTTATATTAATTATAATTTATAAGATTTAATATAGTAATTACTACTTTTTATGTGTGTAAAAATTTATAATGTATACCTATATTATTATACATGTTTTAAGATTAGTGTTACTTATTAATAAAGTAAGTTATGATAAATTAACTAATAAAATAATCATATTTTAGCAATTGTCAAAAGTGTTCTTCCAACAATCAAACGGAATGCCAAAATAACATTTATTGCAATAGATTTTCAGAGAAAATTATTACTGCTAATAGACAAGTTCCTGGTCCATCTATAAGAGTATGTTTGATGATTTTATTATCTTATCTATAATAATTAATTAAATAATTTTAAAATAGGTACATAATATTTATAAGTTATACCTATCTGCCGGTAATATATAAAATACAATAACATATTATATTCAATATTAATAATGCTCGTATAGAAATATATGATATGATGTAGTATGACGTACTTAAATTATTATAATAACTTTAGTTTTTAGCGTGCGAAGAGATAAAAATAATATTTATTAAAAAAAAATGTACACATTTATTTATATACATTTGTAAAATACATAATTTATTTATTTTTTTTATTCGTAAGCTTAATGAAATAATAAATATCATAGCTATTATAATAATTTGCCTTTATTGACTGCTATTTAGAGAATACATAATTGGTACCCATTTTATGATTTGTAATATTATACTTTGTTAGGTTATAAGATATTTATACTTTTTAGTACATCAGAATATAAAAATCCTAGTCATATTGTCTTAATAGTTTTTGATAAAAAATATGCATTATGCATCATTATTTTATTTATCAACTGTAGATTTGTAGTATTAAATACTAAAGTAATATTATTAAATTACAGGTTTGTGAAAATGATATAATGGTAATAGATGTTGTTAATAGAATACCTGGTCATAGTGTTTCGGTACACTGGAGAGGTCAGTGGCAAAAAGAAACTCCAGTAATGGATGGTGCACCTATGGTAACACAATGTCCAATATTACCACATACGACATTTCAATATAAATTTAGAGCGGCTCAAGCAGGAACTCACTGGTGGCAAATATTATCGGGTAAAATAATAAAATTCACGAGAATTAAAGTAAATTTGTTAATTTTATTCGTTCTTACTACAAATCATAACATTTTTAGAGTTAAAATTATGTATCCATAAGTGAAATTTAAAGGCGCTTGGGGGCTAAGCTCTCTTAAAATCAATTATAGCCCTCCAAAATGGTTTGTATATCCTCTTCCACCTTTATACATATATACATAATATATCTCAGCAGGAAGCATACACACAGTACATAAATGCAAATTATAATAGCCTCGACATTAAAAACTCGAATTGCGCCTATGCATGTATCTAAACAAAATAAAAAAAAAACATTAATTTTTGTTTCAATAATACAAAATTTGCTTAATAGATGTTTATACATTTATACTTGTAAAATTCTTTTCTTACAAATACTATATATTAATTATATTATATAATATGGTTCAGTATATATTTGTAAAATAATTTGCTGTATGCATCATTCTATATCTATATTTATTTATATTGTGGGCTATAGTTTCTGTATCTAATCTTTATAATTTATAATTATTATAATATTATCCATATGATCATATATTTATAAATAGGCGACGAGTTGTCCGATAGAGTATTTGGAGCATTTATAGTGAAACAGTCCAAAAGAAAAGAACCACACGTCTCCATTTATGACTTCGATGAAACCTCACACGTTTTACTTGTAGAATATACGACAATGACTCAAAATGGTTTCAATGAAATGCGTATAAATGGAATCGCATCGAACACGGTAAATGAAACTACTTAAGATATCTAATCAACACAATTTTAAATAATTAACAATACTTATAAATCAATCTTTTAATTTACTAAATGATAAGAATCTATATAGAAATTGAAAATGATAGACGAATTTGTCGTTTAATTAGAAATTCGTATGACTAGTGGCGATGTTATAGTTAATTTTTACTACAACTACTTATACGTAAAAAAACTTCCATATACCTATGTACACAAGTTATCGCCTAATATTCGAAGGCTAAGAAAACCTATACCAAACACTATAATAATTAATAATATTAATATTGTACAGTTCTAGTAAACGGCAAATTTATATTTCAAGAACATATTTTGCATATTACTTGTTTATGCATGCATGCACTCACCAATACTTATATTTTTTAAATAATGCATGTGCGTACTGCGTAAAATGTGCATGACTTACATTCGGTGGCTATTGATTAAAATAAAAAACAATTTATCGAGAAACCTTGAATAATTTAATACTACTATCATTGATTAAATATACTGTATATTTAATCAATGCTACTATATTACTTAAATTGAAATATTGCAAAATTTAAAATATATTATTATTTTTTTTAATTTATTTTAGTCAATCACAGTACAAAATAATAGCAAGTATAGATTTAGAATAATAAATACAGGAGGAGTTTCGCAATGTCCAATAGAAATAAAAGTGCATAAACATCATATAACAGTTATATCAGTAGACGGCCATGCGATTGAACCTAAACCAGTTGATGTTATTCAAGTTGAACCAGGTTAAGAGTTAAACAAACATGTTTATACAGCTGTAAAATGTATTTAGTTTAAAACACTCCAATTTCTGTGTATTTAAAGGTGAAACATTAGACTTCATTTTAACAACAAACAAAAATCAAGGAATTTTTGACATGATGGTTAGTTCACAAGGTCACTGTAAGAGCACTAATCACACACACACATTGTATATACAATACAATTCGACATTAAATAATATTATTTCAGATACAAACAATCTTGCACAACAGGTGAGTATATATGTTGGTTAATGTGAAAAAAATATGGTAAATAAAATATTAAATATATTATTTGTCATATTTTTGTTTTAATTTTTAAATTTTAAATATTAAAATGATTATTAAAATTTTATAAATAATGTATGACCTATAATATATCTATGTTTTTAATTTTAAATAAAAAATTCATTAGAAATTCATATAATAATTTTAACATTAAGGGAGTTGCTACACCGACAATTTCTGTCGATCTCCCATATAATATATAGGAACAAAGTACAAAGATATTTTGTATTTCCACGATTACGACTCTCTAATTCAGTTCAGGGCAGGGGTATTCAACCTACGGCCCACGATCACATTTGAAATATAGCATGTATCTTTTCTATTTCACGAATGAAAATTGTCAAATTGAAAACTATAACTCGGTTTAATGACATTCACTTATAAAACTCACTGAGGATTACATGGTTTCGGATCCAGCGAAATATAGAAAATTTAGTTAATAAAAAACAATGTTAGCTATCACACTAAAAATAAAATAAATAACATGTAATTCAAAATTGAAAAATGTTAATCTATTATGTTTCAATAATAATAATAGTTTTAAATTTAAAATGCAATTAAAAAAATCATAATAATAAAACTATAAATTGTTGTTCAAAATACATGTTTTTACTACAAATACGGTCCCCGAAATCTGAAGAAAATAATACATGGCTCGTTGCATAAAAAGATTGATGACAACCTGGTTTATTATGATTTATTTTGTAAAGAAGAATATGTTCTGTGCATTGACCGAATAGATTTTTAATATATATATATATATTTATTTATAAATATAAGCAAGTTTTAATTCAAAATAATTTTGATTATTTTTTAACTATTAATAACTTATTAAAAATGTAAATATTAAAAATCTATCCGGTAAATGCACAAGAAATATTCTTCTTTACATAGTATAATATATAATATAGGTATATTTACCTTAAATTGAATCAGAGAGTGCTAATTGTGGAAATACGAATTATCTTTGTTCCTATATTATTATAGGAAATAGACAGAGAAAACAAATGTTGGTTTAATGGTCTCTTGTATAATATATTTTTTTTTTATTTAAGTGTTCTGAAAGTATTTTTATACATGCCCGACGCATAATAAAGTTATTAGTTATCATAATGATTCTAAAAATAATATTTAATTTTTCCTTTAGAATTCGATAAATTATGAATTTATTTTATTAATTACCTATATCTAAAGTCTTGATAATAATAGGTTCATGAACAACCGCTGTGATTCAAACTGCAATTTTATTGTATTCCCGATAAACAAATAAGCTATCGTTAAAAAAGGCTCCACACACAGGAATCTCTTATTATTCTATTATAATAATGTTGGAGCTCATCCAAATCACATTTACAGACTATATTAATCCATTCAATTTTACCAGCCAGTATGAATAATATTATCCCCGGCTGATTGTGCACTTTCATATTGATAGCAATTATTAATTTCTATAGATGGAAAAACAATGGAATTGCACTGTACAATTTACAATTAGATAAACATTAAATAACTAAAGAACATTAACTAAATCAAAAACTATAGTGTGATTTATTTCGATGTACTTGTAATCGATTAATCGATTCCTTGTATTATTTTTTTTGTAACTATCATTATAAATTATAATAGGATGTATGTTGTTGGATCCACGCATAGTAAATTAGTATACAAAAACAAAATAAAAACTCACCTTTCCCATTAAATATACAGGGTAATTTAAATTGTTTTTAAAAACACAAACGCTGTTTTGTTTAATTTGTTTTGTATGTCTGTTTTGGCTGTGGAGTAAACTAACATATAGACTATAATCTATTCAGTATTCACGAGCGTTTATTATTTTGATCAAAAATATGTACTATATTTCATCACTAATCTTATTATCCTAAAACATAATCACTTACAACATTTTAATATTTTTGAATTCTAATAAGACTGAACACGGGAATCGGCGCTTGTCCATTACAAGTCTAACAAGCTTACCTTTCGAGTTGTCTGCAGTTAAATTGAAAAATACAATTTATTTGGGATTTTCTTCGATTCAATATCAACTTAGTGGTAAGTATACAAATGAAAATACAATATCAAACGATCGATATAACTATAAATAAATAACTTACGAACGTTTGCAGAAGGAAGCTGGTCATTGCCGAATTTCAACAATATGTCAATGGTGCTACCTTCCGCCCCGCTGCTATTGCAACAGCCTGAAGATGTGATAATGTGCAATGCAGAAAATGTACCACTAAAATGCCGGTCTAGTATCACATCTTGCGAATGTACGCATGTCATTGACTTACCGTTGGGTACTGCCACAGAATTAGTTATTTTCGATACAGGTACATAATAATATAATATACATACACACAAATCTTATTATGATTAAATCAGTCCTGAAATATAATCATATAAATATTATTGTTATTGTAAATCTCAATTCACATAAATAATAAAAAAATATGTCTATGATGTAACCACGCCGAGAACTGAAATATATATGTTGTATATTCAATATTTTTATAAATACATAACTGAGCTAGTTATCAAGAAAGTTTTGTGACCTTCACAAATCGATTTTTACAGGAATTCTGTCAATTAGATACGTATCAAACACACGTTGACTTGTTACTTGTACATGTAACAATAAAAAAACCCATACATATAAAATATAATATAAAATTTGATTTGTTTAATATACATGTATAACATATATTTTCAGTCAACGCGTATTTAGTGTTATTGGTTATGAATATATAATACATAATACACATATTTGTGTATAAATTACGTTTGCGTTTTACCTAGAATAACCATGAAGTATATGCAACAGTTGCTTGTTTGATATTATGATTTGGAAATTAGGAAATTTTTATTTTTTATAATACAAAAATTAAATAAATAAAATATAAATCTGTTGTTACAATGATATTTTTCTCGAATCATAATATTATATTATACACATCTGTTTTAAGTATTAGAATTATATTTTATACTTTAAAACATGAAATATATATATATATTATATTATAATCTGATTATCTTAGAGTTAAATTGCTAAACTATAATAATAATTTGTTAAAATGATAATATTTTTCTTAGAGCACACGCTGTTCAAAACGGATAGATCCCATTCGTTTTATTTGCATGGACACAGTTTCTACGTGGTCGGACAGAGGAGCAAAGCGTTCGTAAAGTCAGCGGATCATGCAAAGAAATTAGACAGTAATGGGCATTTAGTACACAGGAATCTCGATAGGTCGGTGCTGAAGAACAGCGTTGTCGTGCCAGCAGCAGGTGTATCTGTTGTACGATTTATCGCTGACAATCCCGGTAATGATCTACCGTTAACCTAACTTTAACCTTAATAGTAAGATTCCAATCTTATGTATAAGGAAACCACGTACTAAGTAAAAACATTAATATTTATTAATACAAAAAAGGTCTTTATAAACAGATATTTTGTAAATTAATATACAGAAAAGGGCCAAAACCCCGTATTAATATAAACGCTTTTGTATTAAAATGTCATTCCATTGCTCAAGACGACAATTTTAATAGCACACTTCATATTTATTAAAAAATTCATTAAAAACATATTATTTTTTCCACAAATTAAAAAAAACACAATGAGCTGTTTTCATTTTTAAATTATTATGTTTTAAGCTATAAATATTTCTTCGTCGTGAACATTGAGGAGTAAAAATATTTTTAAAATTTTATGAATACAAATAGTTATAAATTAAAAGATGATTTATAAATGCGTTTTAAATAATATTAAAATAGTTTAAGTGTTAGGTCTAATATTTTTACAAATTTAATATTTACAGAATTACAAACCTACTAAAAATAGGTCGTAATACATAATTATATTTGATTTTTTAATTTTGAATGCATTTTTTTAAAATTGTATCCTTTATTATAAAAATTTATCTCTATTAAAAAAAGATTATTTATTAAATTTCCTATAACACTGTTTTAATTTATGGATCTGATATTGAATCCAAATGGTACATTTAAAATGAAAATTCATCAATTTTTTCAACAGTTTCTCCAACTCTTAAATTACTGTTACCAATTTTTAAGAAAAACTTAAGTATTCATAGAACTGATTGAAAAATGGAAAACAATGTAAGAAAAAAAAGTTTCAACTGAGCCTTATTCAGATTATTTTTATGGAATGGCATTTATCATTTTCAAATTAAATATTACAAGACACCACTATCCTATATGTGCAAATCTTGAGAATTCTATATCCAGTCTTGGTTTTTTATTATAATAGTTATAAAATTTTTTTAAACAAATATACATTTTTGTATAAACTTTGAGAGAATTTAAAGGCACTTTAAAAATATGTGAAACTTTTGTCGTTCAACTTTTAAACATTAAACACATTTAGATTAAAAAGATACATTTACATTTTTTTTAGATTGGTTTTATCATTTTATTAAAGTTTGATTTTTATCATCTCTTTTATAAACTTAAAATATTTAACACGTATAAAAGTAAAAAAAGAAAAAATGTCATCATATCTTAAAAAAAAGTTTTAACTATTATGGTTTATTGTTAGATAAAACAAATGTAAAATAATTAATGGTAATAATTTATTTAATAATTATACTTTTCCATACTTACTAATAAAAGGAAAAGTCTAAATTATAATTAATCTTTTTTGATAAGCTCTTTTTAATATTTAATTTAAAGTTTAAACTAACACTAATTTGATTAAAATATTAATGTTGATGGTATAGATATGGTTCTGATAATAAATTATCCATGTTTATATTAATTTATCTCGTAAAATGAGCATTTTAGGAATTAGTTTTTAAAAATCTGTTTTACATCTACGTCCTTTATCCATAAGAATATTTGAAATGATAGTATATCTATGAGTTTACAAATAGGATATTAAAGTTCAAACATTTTGACGAATTCGTTAAAATCACTGAAATTTTCAATCAATTTTGTTGTCTTTTTATATTTCAGATTTAAAAATTATGATACAAGATTCTTTAAACTATAAGTGAATCACTTTATAATATAATATGATATAAATATTAAATATATATTTAAAATTATTTAAAAAATTCAATACAGTATTCTATAGTTTCCCTCTAAAATCTTAGATACAGCTGAGCGTTATCCATCTGCCCACATTTCTTATATTATTAGTGATTACTGATACCATAAATGGGAATATAACTGTTTTACCAATAAAATAATTACCTAAAATTATAAAAATATAAAAACATGTAATTTAAATTAGATCTAAGTTTTCATCCACCTGATAATTCTAAACTAAGTTTTTAATCTTAAAGTTTAAAATAAACTACAATCAATGAGTTTTTAAAATATTGTACGTATAATATATAGGTAAAAATATAAAGTTATAACATAATTATAAACGAAACATTATTCTGATGATCAAGTTCAGTTTATTTAATATTAGTAAAAATTGTCGGATTAAAGATACCTACACAAAATATAAAAATACATAATTAAATTTTCAAGTACTTAATAAAAGTTAATGTTTCTATAACATTAATTGCTTTAATTATTGTTTAAATAATATGCCACTAAAAATAACTAATTGTATGTTTCAGGATATTGGTTATTCAGGAGTGAAAAAACTTCCGAATGGTCCAGTGGTTTATCATTGATATTTAGAGTGACAAATCCCTCTGGAAATTTTCCTCAAGTACCTGAAGACTTTCCTAAATGTGGAAATTTCATAGGACCAGAATTTTTTTTGGCTTGATTATGTTGAAATATTTCTATCATTGTTACCGTATTAATCTTGATGATCTCCAACAATATCCTTAAGTTATATTATGATAAGACATAAGCTGTAATAGTTTTAAATATGAATGTTATAATATGTAAATCTATTTTTTTTAAGAATTAGTTATTATTTATTATTTCAGTTTGTATTGTTTGTAACCATTGCAATATGTAAAAAAATTATAATGTAAAATTTATTACCAGTTTCCACGTACCTATAATTTATTTTATATAATGATCAATTTGCTTCTGTATATAAAGCAGGGATGGAAAACGTTTTTGAAAACGTTTTTAAAAAACGTTATTAAACGGAAAAAAATGAAAAACGAAAACAATAAATAAAACGAAAACGAAAAAAAACAAAAAACGAAAACAATTAATAAAACGAAAACGAAACAAAACAAAAAAAGCGGGTAAGTGGGTATCGCTCTGCTGTATATTAGGGGGTGGGGTGGACCTCAGACTATGGTAGGTTAAATTTGAATGCAATGATAGGTATCATTGTATACGAAAAACGATTCTGAACGAAGATGATTTGTCAGTTTAGGATATATTATATTTAAATATTGTCAAATATTCTATTTTGAAACAAATAGTATAGTTTTTATATTATGTTACTATGGTTACTATGGCCAACATTCGCATTATGAGCGTATGAAATTTAATTTAAATTTTGACATATTTCGTATAAATTCGAACTTTAAACACTTATAAAAAAAAATTGTGACTAACGATTTCGGATTTTTTTTTATCACTTTAAAAACAACTTATAAGAAACCTTGTATTAAATTTTCAAGATTTTCTGGCCACCCAAAAAATTTTTATCGGCATTTGAAGAAAAAAAAACTTAGAAAAGTCGAAAATTTCAATTGTCTATTAGTAGCTTAAAAATGGTCAAAATATTTTGAAAAAATAACTATAAAGAGATAACCATAATATAAACATTTGGTGAAAGTTTCAAGTATTTACAATAATTCGTTTTTGAGTTACAGCAAAATCAAAAAATCGATTTTGTCGAAAAGTGGTTTTTCCGTAAAATTTCCATTTTTCTGTCATTTTTTTTTTGTTTTTCTCGATTTTTTTGAAAACTATTAGAAAATTTTAATTTTGACCCCCCTAAAGTACCAACTAGATTCAATTCTCTATTCAAAGAGGGGCTGAAGTCAAAAATCGGAGCATTATTACTGCTCCAAATGTTGTCCCCAGACACAAAAAAAAAAAAAAAAAAAAAAAAAAAAAAAAAAAAAAAAAAAAAAAAAAAAAAAAAAAAAAAAAGTAGCTAAATCATTTCATAATTCATCAGTAAATACAATATTTGTGATGATTTAATAAAAGCATATTAGTTTAATTTTATGTTTACTATTATTTATGATTTTATAATTTGATAAAATGTTATAAATGTAAATAAAAAATATAAAAAGTTGGTAAGTGAGTATCGCTTTGCTGTACATTAGGGGATGGGGTGGACCTCGGACTAGGGTAGGTTAAATTTGAATGCAATGATAGGTATCATTGTATACGAAAAACGATTCTGAACGAAGATGATTTGTCAGTGTAGGATATATTATACTTAAATATTGTCAAATATTCTATTTTGAAACAAATAGTATAGTTTTTATATGTTACTATGGTTACTATGGCCAACATTCGCATTATGAGTGTATGAAATTTAATTTAAATTTTGACATATTTCGTATAAATTCGAACTTTAAACACTTATAAAAAAAAATTGTGACTAACGATTTCGGATTTTTTTTTATCACTTTAAGAACAACTTATAAGAAACCTTGTATTGAATTTTCAAGATTTTCTGGCCACCCAAAAAATTTTTATCGGCATTTGAAGAAAAAAAAACTTAGAAAAGTCGAAAATTTCAATTGTCTATTTGTAGCTTAAAAATGGTCAAAATATTTTGAAAATTTAACTGTAAAGAGATAACCATAATATAAACATTTGGTGAAAATTTCAAGTATTTACAATAATTCGTTTTTGAGTTACAGCAAAATCAAAAATCGATTTTGTCGAAAAGTGGTTTTTCCGTAAAATTTCCATTTTTCTGTCAATTTTTTTTTGTTTTTCTCGATTTTTTTGAAAACTATTAGAAAATTTTAATTTTGACCCCCCTAAAGTACCAACTAGATTCAATTCCCTATTCAAAGAGGGGCTGAAGTCAAAAATCGGAGCATTATTACTGCTCCAAATGTTGGAGTAAAAAAAAAAAACACACATCATTGTAAAAGCAATACATTCATCACTTCGTTCAGAATCTAAAACGAAAACAAAAACGTAAAACGGAAATAAATTATAGTATTATACATTATTTAATTATTTATACCACGAAAAAAAAATCTGTTATCGAAAACGGAAAAACCCGAAAAACTGATAATTCTGATAATATTGTTGACATTCTTTACCAATGCACTTTTAAAATTTAAAAATATTTTAATTTTAAATCAGAAATTTTAAATTTTCTAAATTTTATATAAATTATAATTTTGATTTAAAAATTAAAATTTAAATATTAAAGATATTTAATTTGAATTTTTAACCTTTAAGTGCATTTCTATATTGCGCGTTACTATTATAACTTAATAGTTAAAAGTTACGAGTTATAAGCTATAAAAATATATTATATTATATATATTATATAAAAAAAAAAATTACCAAAAACGTTAATCAAAAACGCTATGGAAAAATAACGTTTTTAAAAACGTTAATCAAAAACGTAATAACCAAAAACGTTTAAAAACGTTAAACAAAAACGATATTTTTTAAATCGATAAACAAAAACGAAAACGAAAAAATTAAAAACGTTTTCCATCCCTGATGTAAAGACAACATTTAATATCCGTCTCCTATAAAAATATATTTTTTTATTTTATCTTAAGCTCAAGTAAATAGTGGTTATCAGTTAAATTCAAATAATTATATATATTTTTTATATATTATATTCTTTGGATTTTATTTTCAATAGTTGTTCTTAAAGTTTATGGATTAATATTTAATGTAAGTAATATGGTTAGTTAAAAAAGTATTATTTTGTTTATTTGTTTCTATTTGTGGTCCCGGGTTTTCGTGTAATTGGTTGGCCATATTTTGTTTTATTTTATTTTTTTGAACTTCTTTTCTTTCTGTATTACTAATATTGACAACGTTCGGTTAATAAAACTAATAATATGTTTTATAATAAATTTTATTTAGTTAGTTTAACATGTAGGCGTATTTAGAAATGATGGATGGGGGGGGACGTGCCCCATGGGCCAAGAGATTTTTATTTGGCTATTAAATAGCACAATATTTAATTCTATAAATTTATAATACGAGAGTAAAAATATTATCCTGGGGCTCCATATAGGCTTTTTATGATGCTTTAATTTTGAAGCAAGTTATAAGCATATTGGAGTTATACAATTTTTATTTATTTTAAAATATTCATAACTTGCTTAAAAATTAATTAAAAAAATTGTCGGGATAAATGGATAATATTCTTATATAGTATATACCCTAAAATTTGAATAGGTATATTCGATAATAATTATTATTATTTTGTAACGTCCTTTTAATTTCAATAAATGTAACTGCTATTGCTGTGAATCTTCTTAACAAATTTAATATTATCACAGAAGTTTTATTACCTATTTATTATACACCAATTTCTTATTGAATATAAATATAAATTGTAAATATTTAATAAACCTTTTTTCTTCAAAAAAGTATTATTATTTAAATACAGACAAAATGTATGATAAAAATTATTGGTATATTTTAGAATAATTAGGTGAACTTGTTGAGCCATAAAAAAATAATTATTTTAATTATATATTTTAATTATAATAAGAAGATTATCTTAAATATGAATATATATTTTGAAAAATGTTAATGTTAATATTAAAATTATTTCAAATAATATAACATAGGTACCTAATTTAATTAAAAAATATTACTGTAATAAAGATCACTTAAAGACCTAACTAATAACTATGCATTAATATGGTTACTAATATTATTAGTGATTACCTACTTTATGTTTATTGTTTATACTTAATATATTTCTATAAATAATAATTTTATTGTTTCTGAAGTAAGTAATACACATTTCGTATATTATGCTATGTCAAAGTAGTAGATACCTACTTTTAAACATTTTTTGGTTTTTCAGTTTTTGATTCAAATATATTGTTAGTATAAAATACTATGTTATGTAGAGACCATTGAGCAAGAAGTTTTATTTAAATAATTTAAAATATAAGCTATAGCCCATAACTCTCCTAGCCTAACCTAACCTCCCATTTAACTCATGAATTAATTTTCGATTTTATTTAGCAATCATGTTAATTACATAGTTTAGGTGATTAAAACAAAAATATTGTAATTATAATTAAAAGTAAAAAGATATTTATGATGTATAATGTATATCTTAGAAAATTCTGTATTGGTATTTAATATTAACAACCAAAATTAATTATTAAGATACCGCAAAATAAAATAAAAATAAAATAGATAACTTAAATGATAAAAGTATACCTAATATTTATTGTGCCACAAAAACGTATACACCACTGAGTTATTAATGAACTTGATGTTTTATTAAATTTATAAAATATTCACCTTATTATATATTTAAAAATGATTCATTATGAAGTGCTTTAATTTTTTTTTTCAAATCGAACTCGTTAATTTTTTATCGACGATGAAATGTAAGTACCTATAAGTACATCGGTAGTGTATAAAATAATTAATTAACTAAAAACGTTTATCTATATTTTCATTTTTCACTCATTGAATTGTTGATGGTTTGAAAGGCTATATAAAGTATTTAAAAAAGCTGAACATTTTAAGGGGTTTTAGTGTTAAATTTTAACGTAACGTCCGCACTTTAAATTTATAACAATGTATGATTGAGCGCTATTAATTGTTCAGTGTTACACGTCAATAAAAACTTTATTGGTTATAATGCTTATATAATATGTTATTAATTATCTTTGAGTAGGTATCACTTATAGTACCTATTGCTAGTTGCTACTGGCTATTCTTAGGTAATTCGGTAAAGTATTTAATAGCAATTATTTTTTTTAACCAAACTTTATTTATGTTTAAATCGAAACTTTTAGTTAAAATATTTTTGTTAATAAAACTAATTGACTGTTAATTGAAACGAAGACATTTTTGAAAAGATGAATGCAGTTTCTTTTTAAACACTGTAATTTTTAAAGGTACAAGATACTTATTTGATCATTGATCATAACATAAATATAACAATATTTATTAGCTTTAATTTTAAATATTGCAAAAATGTTCATGATTTGATAATTTTACGAAGATTTCTGAGTGATTTATAGGAATAGAGACTGCGAGTAGTGTTAGGTTGCCATAACGTCCACCAATGTAATAAGTATTTTAAAATAAAGTGTCAAAAAATCAAACAAGTAATTATAATACTAGAAATATATTATGTCAAAATTGTTTATATTCACTAAATTACTTACAAATTTAAAACCTCTTTAGTCATCATAATAGTATAACTCTGTACAATTTAAAACAAATTAATTACGTAATTAATATTGTACTTCATAAGATTTAAATGAATATATTTTAATACATATAATAATATTATAAATTATAATAAATTAACTAACATCTTTTAACAGCTTAGATGATTTCGATTTATGTATAATTTTTAATTCAATATGTGTCAAGTTTGAAGTTATTATTACTTAGTGACCTCGAACAACCAACATTTTTCTAAGCTATTAGATTAACAATCAACATAATTATTTTTGTTCTGGAATATGTTAAATAAAAGTGTAGAATATACATTCCGGCCTACGACAATCTGATACATTTGAGTGCTTTATTTGTGAATACTAGTTATTAGATATATCAGGTATACGGAGAATGACATGTTTTAGTACTTCAGTATGGTATCTACCTATTAAAACGTGGGGTTAAGATACGAGCTAAAAATAACTTTTGGTACCCAAACTCGTCATGCACCGCCGCCAATGACAAACCTAAACTTGTTTTAACTAATTTTTTTTTTATAGAGTTGAGCCGACCATGATCATTACCATTATTATATGTCGATGAAGATAGACGAGTTATTGACAATAAAAGAGCTAAATTGGGAGCAAGAGCGGCAGAAATTTACGATAGGAGCAACCAAACCGGAATTGTTCATTCGGCTTAAATAATATATATATATCCGAGATGTTGAACTCTGGCCAAGTGTACTTTTTACCTTGTGGATAGAATTATAACGACAGCCTAGGTCAAGGACATCGTTTCTTACAATATTTAATTGCCGTCTCGTGTGTACTTAATGTTATACCAGGCGGCAGGCGTCTAGTATGCTGTTACTGGGATACCACACTGTTATAATATATCTGAAGCGATCACCAGTTAACTCATGATAAGCTACGGACAACATACGGGGACTTCAACGGCCAGCAAACGACCAGGATGTCAATGAAGTTATGAGTTTATGACCTATAACGAATAGGTTCTGTATACTTGTGTAGGTAAGCTTTACAAAGTCACGGCGTCACGTGGTATAATAAGTATACGGATATTATTATCGTGGTCAACGATTAAAGCATGTCCGAAATAAAATGCGTATCATTGTGTTCATCGTGTACTTGTACTGTAGCTGAAGATACTGCACTATATAGAAATGAATAATATTAGTTGTCTATGTATCATTGTATCGTGTAAGTCCGAAAAATTCAAACTCGATTTTGTCTCTGTATATTTGTGTATTGTGTACCTATAATATGATGATAATATGAACCATGACATTTTAAATACAAAATGACAAAAGTTATTCGTTTTTCAGATAGAGGTAATAAATAAATTTTAAATTACTTACTCAACGAAACTCTTGATTTTTAATTTTACTTGTAATTTGTAACTTAAAATTTAATTTAAAATCTAATAATTATTATAAGTTATGCTTATGACTTATATAACTAAGGTTGGGATATTTATAATTTTGCTTGTTTTTTTTTTTTAGTTGTCACATTGCAGGTATTTCTCAATAGAAATTTGTTTCATATTATTATTAAATATTAATAAATTCAAAGTATGTAAATATTTAATTTTTGCATAATTTTTCATATATTGAACTTAAGTGGCAATAGTATTGTTTAATTTGAATTTAATTTATTAATCCGTTATATAATAGAAAAAAAAATAAACGTATTTTTATTTTTTATTAACTGAAGCTGAATCTGATTCTGTACCTTCGTATATCTATATTTTAGATAAATTATTTTCTGACAGGAATCTTATATTTTTGCCATCTTATACTAATAATTATGTTTAAGAATCATGTATTATATTTCCTAATAATTATTAATAAATACAGTTTGTGGTTTACATATAGTGATATTAAATTTTTTTGACTCTTAATTTGATTAAAATATTTATAAAAATTGAATGCATATTATATTTAGTTTTCCGTGCATATTTAGCTATTTTTTAACGCAAAAGTGCAATATGTTTTATGTATTGCAAACAATATGTTCGACGGAGTTCATTATTAATTAAAATTTCATTACTAAAAATATAATTTAATTTTAGTGCATAAATATCCTATAATCTTTTTTTTTTTGGTTTCTAAGTATTATTAAGTTGGTAGAATGACTAGAATGTGTCAAAAAAATCATATTTTTTAGTTTTAATCTGTTCTAATATATCGGTTTATCAGTTATCACTAATATAGTAATATTAGGATTTTCAATACACTAAATTTGCAGTTCGAGTTTAACGTTTACGCATATTTAGTTTTTTTAAATACTATTTTCGGTTTTAAAATCTAACACTGATATTTAATTATTTGATTTTTAATAGAAACTAACTTAACTTATAGATTCTGTTAAATAAAAAAGATTTGGAAATAATTGTATAGATAGTGAAAATTGTAAAATATTTTTTGGTAAAGTACAATATTAATATTGGTTCATAAATCGGCTGAATCCTAATATTTTAAATAATATTCGCGTGAAAATAAATATAGAAATTAAGACTGGAAGCGCATATAATATGTATAGAATTAGTTATAGAATACATTGTGTTTCCATAGTTTAGTCTCCATGTATATTTTAATTTTCCTTTCAAAAAAGAAAGGGATACAATATTTCATAGTAAATTAAATAAAATTTAACGTGGAGAGGTATATTATTAATATTAAATAAACAGCATGATAGTATTCTTTTAAACGTAAACGAACAGACTATAATATTTTATTTTTTAAAATAATTTTCAATAGAGGTACATCGTACATGTAATCACACGATTCATATTTTTTTAAATTAATACTTTCATAAATAATACGTATATCAGTGTTAATTTAAAATAAAATTACTTTGAATGTGATATCTGTCGAATGTATACCTCTATAGGAAGATAAAAACTAAACACTTTTTATATTATGTATAGACGTATAGTATTACAACTATTAATAATGTGTAGTGATTCAGACATTCATGTAATGAATGCAATTAGATACACTACATGACTACTGCAGAGTTCTATAACCATTGTGATAATATTTCAGCAAAACCTCATTTGCAACGGATAATATTTATTAGTAGAGTTATATCATCATTTGAATAAACCTGCAATTAATTTCATCGATTCGTAAAGTAGCTTGATGGTTTATTGACTTAGTTATTGCAGTATAATAAAAACAATGACATAATTAGACATATTGCTACAAACTGTAATGTTTTTTTTTTAATAATAAATTTAATTATTTATATTC
Organism: Schizaphis graminum; assembly: GCA_020882235.1. Classification (NCBI taxonomy): domain Eukaryota; kingdom Metazoa; phylum Arthropoda; class Insecta; order Hemiptera; family Aphididae; genus Schizaphis; species Schizaphis graminum. Next base: position 57,785,307 of record CM037032.1, read on the forward strand.
ATATTTTTAATGTTTAAAAATATTTTGAAAACAACATTTCTTTAATAAAAGTTTTACAAATTATTGTTGATTTATTTTATACTATGGTATAATTTATTATATATTATGATACCTACCTATATTCAGGAACGGATTGGAATTTTAAACCGGCCCGGGAAAAAAAAACTTTTAGCAGCCCGCTTGCAATTATGTTTTTGTAGGTGGCAAACGCACCATATTAAAGGAGGTGATTTTTAATAATTTAAAGGAGCAATAAATATTTATTTAATTTTTTTGGTATAATCATTGTTCCTACAAAAATCATTATATCATAAATATGTAGTGAGGTTTGAATAGACAGATATATATGATAGGTAGGTACCTATCTAGTTGTTATTGGTTGTAATTTTTAGTTAAAAACTATTTGGCCTACTTTAAATATGTATGTACTTTTTTGAAAATACTACATTATTACTAATTACATTACTTACATACTAAAACACATATCTTACCAGTATAAATAAACAATATTAATTATAGATATTATTTAGAATTATTTAGTTGGTAAACTTTTCGACAGTACTTATTACAATACTATAAATAATTTAAAATTTAAAATAAAAATATTCTTATTATTCAGACTACAGACTTATGCCGACTTGCATAGTTGCATTGTTAAAATTCGATATCGTCACCCACCGACTACTACCGAACGCCGACAAGTAGACAACCCGAACACGGAATAACAAATTATAGATGTTACTGTTCACGGGGGTTGATTTTTTGATTATAATTATTGTTATTACTTATAGTAATATTTGTTATTCATGTTAATTATTGACCTATTGCTTCCTAGTTTGTTATTTAAAAAATAGCAATTCTTACTATAAGAAAAAATTACAATTTAAAAAATAAGAAAAAAACATCTATATCTAATTGATGTTACTTATTAGTTTGCGATAGGCTACAGCTGTAGAATTTGGCGTACGTAGCGGCCCCATCGACTAATTAGCACGCGGCCCATCGGGAATTTCCCGATTTCCCGATGGCCCAATCCGTCCCTGCCTATATTTGATTTTAATTTAATATTAATAGATAATAATGATTCTTTGTTTACGAAAAACATGTCTACGTATACCGACAGGATGTCTCAATAAAAATGTATACCTATGAAAAATGTATGTACCTATATGGGCTATGAATAATGTCTATATTTTTAAACACCATTAAATTATTTAAAAATATCAACATAGTACCTACACAATTAATAATAATAATATTTATTAAATAAGAAACATTGTATATAAATTGATGTCTGTCGACTTAAAAGTTAAAAAGTTATTAGTAATTGTTTAATTCGTTTGATAATGATATAATAATTAGTACCTACATTATACTTAAAGGGGTTACGAGCGAGACGTTCTTTTGTTTAGCTCTTAATTTTCTTAAGTGCTGTCTAAACTCTTTAAATCTCGCTTTGGCTGTTGATATTATAACCAAGGTACTTAAAAAAAAAAAAAATTAATGACATTTTTTTTGTAATAATCAAGTGTCATCCAACAAAATTACTTCTTTGATTCGTATCATCGACCAGGGCATAAATATAAGCAAACCTATTTAATTTAATAAAATTGGTCCAATAGAAAAGTGGTCAGTTTATAAATTAATGTACCTAGAGGTAGGTATATCCCTAAAAGTAACCTAGTATTGACGGCTTGATGTTTACCTCTATACTGGAAACTGAAATGATATCTCGTGTATCTGTTACATATTATAGTCAAATACGTACATAAACGTAATATAGGTATATATCATATATTATACACAGTCGCATAACGGTGTATTCGATCTATTTTGTGATACATTTCGTACTGATTTGATTTCCTATTACAAATTTAATTAATATAATTGACTTTTTAAACTTGGTTTTTTTTAGAAACATTAAACGGTTATAGTACCTTTATGGCAGTTTCATTGCTTAATCACTCTATCTCAATTTCTTCATTCATATAAGTTTACAACTGCAGTAATCAGTACCTAGTGCCTATGTCCACTGCAGTAAGTATATATGTCTATTACAAGATATGTTGTAAATATAATGCATCATTGCATCGTACACTTTTAGATTTGAATAATTAATAATGTTTTCACTTGTATCTCCTCCTCAAGTTGACCTGATTCGATTAATTAGAGCTTATTTGATATGGTAAAAGTTCTAAGTATACTTTTTTACATTACCTTCGAGCTATTAGATTTAAAAAAATTGAATATATTAAATAATTATCTAAAAGTATACCTGTGTGGTTTTAAAAAATTTAAAAGAATGCATTTTGTTATTATTATGTAGAAATATTACTAGGCTTTTTAAAATTAAAAATATAGCGTTATACCAATACTAGTATAATAGTATAGTAATTTATTCATAACCGTTTATTTATTTTGATAGTTAAAATAAAAAAATAATCTTTATATAGGTATTATTATTTGGTGTTTAATTATACATTTACTATTTATATACACACGAGTGAGTGTATTTAATTACGTTCATGTTATTATGGTAATATAATATTCAGATATTGTGATTATTTTATTTATCTGATGAATGTTGGTTTGCCTTGGGTGGGTCAATTTATTGAGATGACATTCAAGTTTGACCTAAATTGGTTACATATATCTTGCTGTCGTATGATTTATTTTCCTCTTTAGTTGGATATTTTTAAATTTATAGACTTTTTTCTGCTGTGATTTTAACGTTGTCTGAAATCGACAAGTTAAAAAATATGAGCTTGTTGAAATTCATTAGGGATATGACTGTCATGTTTAAACCATATAAATAATAGAAAATTTGGTTATTTTATTTTCTATGATATCCAATTGTGAGATAAAACACTCGGAAAAAATTTTGTATGTGTGATTTTGTAAAATATGATATAAATTATTATAAAAGATATTGTTATAATATTTATTTGACAATATACCTATTCTAATAAAAATATTATATTATATATTTTTTAATTAAAATCTATGCATATTATATGCAGTTTTAGTAAAATTAAAAACAAAACAAACAATAAAAAATGTATACGCATGTATTTATATTACCTTTGGCATTTCATCAATTATCTGTTTTTGCGTGTAACAAAATAAAAAAAATACTTAACATAGCCTTCTTTAAAAAGAAGTTTTAATTTAATTAAATAGATCATATATTTTAATATTAATACACTGTTTATAATTTATCATATAAATTATTCATCAAATTCTTCGAAATGAGATAACGCTTGATTGTTTTGTGTTGAATCTTCAAGCAGTTTTTTTAATAAATCGTTTGGTTTATGCTGGAAATAAATTAAATAACTTCATTAACTAATATTTTAAAAAAAAGGTAAAAAAGCAATATAAACCTTTTTTAACGTTATGTCTGAGAAATTGAAATTATGAAAAAATGGCTGGACTTTAATTTGATAAAATGATTTTAGCCGGTTTTGTTGATTTGTTTCCATCAGTTTTAATACCATATCAGTGGCACCTTTACTAACATTTTCCAACATGTTATTGATTTCATCGTGTGACTTTGGCGGATACTGAAAACAAAACATTAATTAATGAACATCCGTTATTTTGGTCGTAATGAAATAATGAATTGCATGACTATCCACAATAGTAATATAATACGGCCTTGTTTAATGGAATTAAAAAAAAAATAAAGAGTAAAAACATTAAACCGGTCAAAATTACATTACGCTTATAAAAGTACTTTAATATCACTTTTATACAGGGTTTTAGTGTAATTATTATGTACAAACTAAAATATGTTCATAAAAACAGGAAAAACTATAACAACGTAATAAGTAGTTAGTGAAGAAATGTGGAATTCCGTTAGTTAAATGAAAATATTTTTTTTAAAGATAGTAATCTAACAATAATAATAATAAATAATAAATATAAAAACTAAATAAATATAGTAAATCTATATAAATATAAACATTTAAAATTACTGAAAAATCAATGAAATTCAATGAACTTAATAATTTAATATTTAGCAATAATATAGGACAAATATAGGTACATATAAAAATGTGCCGGATGTCTATAGTTATTGGTTATCAATTCATTATTCAAAGGAAATATTTCAAATCTTAAGACGTAATATAATGAAAAACTTTAATGGCAATTGCAGTAAACCGTCGTATAACTTTTTCAAATTAGTATATTAATCAAAACAGTGGATAAGTAAATATTTTAGAATATTAAGTAGTTATATATTTTTTTTCTCAGGATGAATGTGTTATATAAAGTTTACATCAACATCCTATTTTATAAAAATAAAATTCTTATTATCATACAAATGTCGAAAACTTTATTTTACATTTTTACATAATATATACAGTTGAGCCATAAGTTCTAAACAAAGTTTATCTTGAAACTTATTAAAAAAAAAACCATACACACAATAACTGTAAGAAGTATATTGATTTTTATTTTCTCCCGCTTCAAACATATAATATTTTAATTTATAAACCAAAAATTAAAAGTTATTAATAGTATTGTACTATTGTGGTTATTTCATAAGCAGAAAGTATAGTTGTAGGTGACGTTTTATATTGCATGTACCGATATTAAAATAAAAAATGTATTTAAAAGTTTCCACACATGATTTAATTTATTATAATGTATAAATGTTAATTATTAAGTAATAAATGTTTTAATAAAGTATAAATATCACACAAATGCATTTATATTATATTTATAATAAATTATTCTAGAAATTTATTTTAAAACAATAAACTTTGGATAAAAACATAAATGTGGTTTAAAAATCAAAAGTAATCAATATTTATTATCGCAGAATAATAATGTTTACTTCGATAAATATATTATTAAAAAATACTGTATCTAGTATTTGTATGAGATGCATCATATACGAGAATAATGTTTAATATGATATTACAAATAAATAGGATTTGCGTGCAACAATTTACGACGATAAATAATGTGGTTTAAGGAAGCACCATATTATAGACTTTAAAAAAATTAATTTTGAAATGAAGTAATATATTCGTACATTCTGTTTTTATTGCGTCTAGAAGACAAAAACAAAAAAATGATGCAATCGACGCAAGAGATATAAAGATGATCCGAAAAGAGAGACGAAGCCGAATGATTGTTTTTTGACTTTGAGTAAATGATAGGTTATCAGTCATAATTGCGTTGTTTTTATACTTCACGTAAAAAAAGAAGCGTGCCTATATCCTCCTATGATAGTTTCAAGGTTGAATTCAAATTTCGAGCAAGCGTATATAAACACACAGACTGTACGCGCGCACGAACGCGCACCACACACGCGATGGCGATGATAATATTACAAACGGCGATTGCGATCTCCCATATATTATAACCTTCGAAAATTATATAATAATAAGACAGACATTTTACGCAGGAGAAGAACAAAATAAATTAGGAAAAATTGTTTTATGGCGCGTAATCACATTGATTAAAAATTAAGTATAAATTGCATACATTATTTTTAACTAAACGTATTCGGCTGCGTCTACCTAAATACACGCCATTAAATCCGCTTGCTCATCGTTGTCCGTTAAACGATATAAACATGTTATTTTTACAACGAAATATCGAAGCAAATTACATATAGGTACACGATGTAGAACTGCTGCAGTAGAATATACATCGTATTACATAGATCTGGGATAAAAATATAACTAGATAGTAGGTACAGCCGCATAGGTATTGCATATTATACGCGTGTATAATATACTGGTGTGTAATTATTAAATATCATAACTATTATCGTAACGTGATGAAGTAATAATTTGTAATAATTTATGTCACAACTCAAATACGATTTTGAAAATCTATCAAAATTGTATGTAAGCACTTACGTACATACTATTATGCATATTTTTTGATCAATTTATACATAATTAGATAATTTATTGAGGTACATTTTTACGATATTAATATAATGTGGCGATTAATATAAAATATAAAATAATAATAGTTTTCAATATGCAATTATAATCAGTGCTAAAAATGATGCGTGTTGCCGGAGATATGTATAGGAACCCGCCCCCGAGAAAGTTATGGTGTGAACGATGTGTACACTATATATTTTATGTTAAAACTATCCATCAAAATTTCAATGTGATAACCCAAAACAGAACACTAAATATACATAAACTAACTAGATATCGTATGGTTGAGGTTATGGAATTAAGCATAAACCATATGAAATCCCTCACTGATTATATATTATAATAAAATAATCTTAAACATCTATAAACAATGTATAAATAATGAAAATTATATATTTCGAGTATGATATATAAACTAAATATTATTTTTGACTTAAAGTTTAAGCAGTATATAAAGTAAACCTGTATAAAGTCTATAAAATATTATCATATAGCTCATGTATGTATTTGAATACGGACATACGGATATAATGGAATAAATACCCGGTCGCGTCCGCTTCAGTCCGTCGCGGACAGATAGGATTTTTTAGTCACAAAAATGTCTGGGTCTGATGCAAAATAGTAATTTATTTAAAAATGTACAGGTACCACCAATGACGGCGTCGGGGTAATAAAAAGTGGCGCAAATTACCATTATATATAATATACATATATATATATATATACATTACGACAATGGGGTCGAATGCGGCGCACAAATTACGCTCATACGTCTTTTCGTTTACCTGCACAGTATAATACACACAAGCCGCGCAAATTGCAAATGAAATTACTATACATAGTCTGTCGGGAGTAGTGCTTTATTTGTACACACAATAATGTAGCGTAATAGTACAGTGAAATTAGCTAGAAATTTACGATTAGTGACTAAACGCGGTGAAAATTATTATTTTTCCGCTACCTGTACACAACCTTTATATTGTATTAATGTATTACAAATGACAAATAATAAACCAAAAAAAATTTTTATTTTATTTATAACCTAATAATATACGACAGCCATCAATTTTTAATAAAAAATGTTGAGCGACTCATAATTTCCTTATAACTAATCACATTCGATCCAATAACTTGAAGATGTGCAGATGTCAGTGTGAATTGGAAATTTTTAATTAGATATATTTTTTTAGTTTTTACCGAAAAGACAATAAGACATATACATGATGAGATAATACACAGATCGTCTGCCGTCTGAATACACAAGAAACAAATGATACTCAATAAATGAATTAGCCAAGAAAGATTTAAAAAATAAACAATGAAAAAGTTAGTGCGTTATAATGAAAACAATAATCAGTATCGATAGCCGATACCTAACCACTTTTTAGAGGGGGGTAAGTATAACTGCAGCGTTAGAGGGCAACAAAATAAATAAATAAAAATAAAAAACAGCACAGCATTCCGACCATTGGACTCGTAAGTACGCATATATATACTAATATATAATTGAGAATGCATGTACCTACAACCTACGCTATTTGTCAGCAAACCGCGGACAATAGTCGTGGGCTATATTATTTACTGCAGTAGGTATAATATAATAAATAATAATTATACTGACCGTCACAGCATCATCTATACTTGTGTACACCTCGTAATAAGTCACTGGAAAACCGATTTTTGCGAATAACCACAAACTGTGACATCGTTTCGTTATTTAACTTTTAATATTGTCGAAAAAAGCTTGCAAAAAAAATAAATATAAAACAATGCTGTACAACATAATACCCCATGTACATTGCACAGCGTCCATCATAGATGTTAAGGTTAATTTAATTTAATTTCTACATATATATATATATATAAATGTATGTTTCAGTGTTTCTCATGTACAGTATATATATATAGTACACATATACATACAAACATTGAGCTTTAGTATATGTATGTGTAGTTTTTCTCGTATTTTCACAGTCATTTTTCATTCGACGCCATAAATCATTTCGACGTATTATATTATATATATACATAATAAGAGCTTGCTCGGCGGTAGCGAGCATCAAAGATCCCGTTGAGGGGGAAAGGATGAGAGAAAGGAAAGTGGCGTTTTGTTATTCAAGATAAAATAAAAAATAAACTTTTTTCCGCCCCGAACAACTCATCCCGTTATATTCGGCGGAGATTTATAAAAACAACGATATGCGTATACGCTGTACAGTATATAGACTTAGGCGCGCCTATACGTAACACACATAATATTATACATATACCGAAAGGGCTGTTGACCCAGCCCGGTTGATATATATATATTTTATTTTTTTGTTCCTTTCTTTCTTTCTTTCTTTCTTTCTTTTCACCCCGCTCTCGTCTCCCACCATTTCTCATCGTTCCTTCCTTCCGCTCCTTTTCGAGGACATAACGAGGTCAAGCCTGTCAAAGTACTCGACTCGTATGTGTATGTGTGCGCACGCGCACGAGAGAGAGAGTGTGAGTGTCTATAATATTATACATACAAATAAATAATAATCGCATTATAAAACATAACGGTATATTCTCTCTCGACACACACACACCATTTATAACTATTTTTCGCGTGTATATCTACCTACATATAATATACATAACGCGCGCACAACAGTAATCCACCAGCGGCAGGTCTCGGGCTCCGGCACGATCGGTGGTGGCGGGTGGCCGCGGAACGCTGCGCACAATAGCTTTAGCTGGCGACGGGTACCTCTATAATATTATGATATGGCCGGCGAAAAAAAAATAAAGGCGCCTGCGTATATTTCTTATTATTGTGCCGACGACGAAGACCGCAGACCCGGTTTCCTTTCCTTTGACACACATTTCGCACACGGGCCCGATGTTTATACACTTGTATACAGAATAACGATATTGTGTGCAAGCAAAACAAAGCGACTACGCTGAATAATTGCAAACACGAAAAACCGGAATTAGCGATTACAATTTTTAATTTTCTTTTTTTTAACGTCGATCATAACATTGGCTAAACACATTATATTATTATAAGAGGCACCCTACGCCGACAACACGGCGGTGTTCCTATTTAATATAGCTGTATAACGTACTAGTAAGCTACATTGTATATATATATGTGTGTATATTAAATTACCTTTCCTTGTGCGATAGTGTCATTTTTCGATTTTTTTTTTTTATACATACATATTAATAACGAGTAGAACTGAGGAACGTTAATATTGGCTATACGACGATGTTTAATTGACATGAAACATTATTTAGACGTAACCTACTATAGAGGTTGTGCAGATGGATAGGTAGTATTCGTATAGTCATAACAACAAGTTTTAGTATTTTGGGGACACTAAAATAATTGTGGATAACTTTACAAAAATTAAAAATATAATAAAACGTATATACTATATACGTAATTGGATCATGTACTTATAACGTCTTATTTAAAATATTTTATACACGCACATCAAACTATTTTTGAACAAAAATATAAAAATGACAAAAGCAGCATGAATTTAGGTGCAATTCAGGTGGGTATTTATCACTTATACAAGAAACAAGTTACAATTAATTATTGTACATAGAACATATTTTAAAATCTTAGTAACGTTAATGATTTCTTGAGGTTTTAACGTACCCCTGATTTAAGAATTTTACTCGGTGTATACACTTATAGTTTAACCAAATGTATAAATAAATGTATAATATAGGCGCTATAGACTTGTCCACAAAATGAAACGTAGCAGCCACCCCTGTACACTATCACATACGTGCACCAACCCGTACACATCTGGCCGTCTATCGTTAGACTATTATTTGTTATAATATTTACCAGCCGTTGCTGTCATCTGTCTCATATAATATATATAGAACTTGTATAATGTGTATGTACTATTTATGTGTTAACGCATAACATATAATATATTATATACAGTGTGATTCGCCGAGCACACACAGATCCTGAGCGGAGTGATAAATGTATTTTTATTCAATAATATATACATTTATTCGATTTCTGATTTTGAAAAAAAAAATTATTATATTATTTTTTAATATACATTTTTAGATCATATTTTCATAATTCTTGAGATATTTTTTACTACTTTATGAGTATCTTATGGTGATACAAATTTTTGATTTTTTCAAATGAAAATTGCTCCGATTCTTTTATTGTAAATTATATATTATATTTTAAATTATAAGAATGTTTATATAATATAAAGATAAATTATTTAAAAATGGATTTTAATAAAATATAAAATTTATGTGATATCGAATTTAATATTTATTATCGTTAGACCAATTTATAAATCATAATTGTTGATAGATGAATATAAATAACTACAATTTAAAAATTACCATAGTACCCAAATATTCGAAACCCATTATTATGGGCCAATTAAAAACTACACATTTGAATTTTAGATTCTGAACGGAGTGAAGAATGTATTGCATTTACAATGATGTGTGTGTTTTTTTTTTTTTTCGACAACATTTGGAGCAGTAATAATGCTCAGATTTTTGACTTCAGCCCCTCTTTGAATAGGAAAATTCATCTAGTTGGTACTTTGGGGGGTCTAAAGTAAACATTTTCAAATAGTTTTCAAAAAAATCGAGAATAACAAAAAAAAAGTGACAGAAAAATGGCAATTTTACGAAAAACCACTTTTCGACAAAATCGATTTTTTGATTTTGCTGTAACTCAAAAATGAATCATTGTAAATACTTGAAATTTTCACCAAATGTTTATATTATGGTTATCTCTTTACAGTTAAATTTTCAAAATATTTTGACCATTTTTAAGCTACTTATAGACAATTGAAATTTTCGACTTTTCTAAGTTTTTTTTCTTCAAATGCCGATAAAAATTTTTTGGGTGGCCAAAAAGTCCTGAAAATTTAATACAAGGTTTCTTATAAGTTGTTCTTAAAGTGATAAAAAAAAATCCGAAATCGTTAGTCACAATTTTTTTTTTATAAGTGCTTAAAGTTCGAATTTATACGAAATATTTCAAAATTTAAATTAAATTTCATACTCTCATTATGCATATGTTGCCTAATACTTTTTTATTAATAAACAGATACTATAAAGTAACTATAGTAACATATAAAAACTATACTATTTGTTTCAAAATAGAATATATGACAATATTTAAATATAATATATCCTAAACTGACAAATCATCTTCGTTCAGAATAGTTTTTCGTATACAATGATACCTATCATTGCATTCAAATTTAACCTACCATAGTTTGAGGTCCACCCCACCCCCTAATATACAGCAGAGCGATACCCACTTACCCGCTTTTTATTTTTATACGTCTAAATTTTCAGACAAAAATATCTGATAAATAATTAACTCTTTAATTGTTTAAAGGGGTGGGTTGTTTGAACAACAGAAGCACCAAGAGTTTTAAAATAAAGTTTTTAAATACATTTGAAAATACCAAAAATTAGATTTTGAAATCCTCTGTCTATTATTGAAGAAGAAAAAGAGGATTCTGTGCATGCTTGGTGAATCAGTCTGTATACACGTGTCAAAAATTATCCCACGGCGGCGGCGATGACATCGGCGGCTGCGGCAGATAAGAATCTGATACTAAAAGAAAAAAGGAAAATAGTATTTTATACTTGTGACAGCGGATAGTGTTTCGCCCACGACGTAATCTACTTACAAAAGCGATGTGTATAGAACTTGAAATCGTGTTTACAACTTTAATGCCATACAATGTCATACACACGACATTATTGGGGTGAGAGGGTGGGGGCAGAAATACCTTATACCGATCGGATAATAGATATAATAATAATATATATACATACGTATTAAACACGAAAAAAACACTTGCGTTCAAGTGCAGCAGCTGTATAAGTACCTATGTGATATGAACGTATAAAAGACTGCAATATCATACATATAATAATATATATATTATATATATACACGTTTTATATAATAATGTGTGATTGTATGAGGCGTCACTGCGCTATATACAGAGTGTATTTCCAAGATACAAAACATTTTTAATGCAATTTCAGTGTAAAATTGTCACATATTCTTGAAACACCGTGTATGCTAAGACGTATCTAGTCTCCGGAGGGTGGATTTGAATCGTTAAATCCTTCAGATACACCCTGTAACACGTTTAACGTTGTATTTTATAGTGCAACTAAAGTGGTGGGTTTTATTTAATCTTCGTTGTGTAACGGCACGTAGTCGTCTTTTTTCATACTGGCGACCAAAAGCATATGTACATTAAACCGAACGCATCGTGGCGTCTCAAAGTATAAAGTATTATAAATTATTAATATTTGCATTTCACATTGCCGTTTGAAAAAAAAACCCGTAATGTGTGTACACGTATTATTAATGTAAGTAAAGTGCAATATATTATGATAATAAGTACCCATTACCCATAATATAATGGCCATTATAGAGGACCGTTATTATTATTTTTTATAACATCGATACCTAGTTGGAGAGGAAACCACGCATCGTCATTGTATTACTGGAAAAAAAACGCGATATTAACGGAAAACAGTTTTAAATATTCGGGCAACACTCCGCGTTCCTATATATAATATAGCTTTATATATATACCTATTATCCCAATCACACACGTATCTTAGACGCATAATAACATAATATATGCAGTATGCACGCGTGTATCATAATACATACACGGTATACGCTGCAGAGGCGTATACGCGTATACGTCCTAGACTTATCTAACACGTAGCACCGTGAAAATTAAAATATGCCTCACATAAATCGTTCAATGTATAACAGATTTATAGGTGTATACAAACGTGCATATCATTAAATTTAAACTAGCGACCTTGTGCAGAGCGGTCCACCATGAAGAGAATGGGATCCCTTCCGCCACGCGAGTACATACCTATAAATAAAATACCTATTTCTGTAAACGCACTTTATATTATAAACGTTCGTATATAATTTATATTATAATAGACATCGTAAGGCTCGGCTTGCCTGCGATACAAGTATAGGTAATAGGCATATACCGGTTTTCGATACACGCGCCGCATCGGTTATCGTTAGCGATTTTTCCTATCAAAAGTTGACGATCTGCATTCCCGGTAAGCCGGTAAGAGCTATAGCTGCAGTTGATGACCCCATGGTATACGCAAAGCGCGAATTGCAATAGCGCAAGAAAAAATAAGCGATCAACGGGTATATTATTATTATACGCTTGAGAAATGTTAATATTCAATTATATAAGTATTGAAGCGGTTTGAATGAAAATGAGGACGAGGAGGTGGTAAGGGAATGAGATAAAAAACGGGTGGTTACTAGTTGCATCATGCAGTAAAATTTTTTTCCCAATTATGTTCTAGAATTTTTACGGTACATTATACTTTTTGCGATTATTATATTTTTTTTATTACATTCACGTAAATTAATAAAATATCATTGATTATGATGGACCTTTATTAATCTTTTCCTTTATTACACAAATTTCTTGCGTAGTAATATTACTACAAGTAAGTTAAAATTTAAAATTTTTGTTATATTTTTATTTTAATTAATATTGTCGTAGTGTATAGAAATGTTTTAAAGTAATGAACAATAAAACAATTAATATAAAATGCTATACCTACACCTATTTTACGATTGTTGATTATCGTTATTAATTTAAAGCGCGGATTTATATGCATTAAAATCAACCAAATACGCGCTAAAAAATTTTAAATACACATAAAATGTTAAAATATGCACGAAAAATAAAAATATGCGTAACAAAGTTAGCAAAAAAAATTAATTTCTTAACATTAAATTAATACAATATATTAATAAAATTATGGAACCCTATTTAGATACTTTATCTACTTTTCTTCATTTTTTCGTCACTTTCATCATCTTGGTGTACCTAAGTATTTTATTTTCCCCGATTATTGATCTAAGGTCATATTTGGGAAAACCACCATTTATACCGACAAGTAACTATACCAATTAATTTATTTTTATATTAATCAAAACTATAAAAATATAATACTTTTTTCTTGTGTTATAATTTATAGTATAATAATATAATATTATAGTATATATTTCAAAAACGTCTAAAAAAAACATCGAAATATGCAAAAATATGCACTAAAAAAGTTTCATTTTTTAAACTGAATAACTTATTATTAAACGGACTACTATAATATTATAGGTGTGAATGAAAATGACAGATACATCTTAAAATGGTAAATTAATCGAACCACCAGTGGCATATTTAAAGGGGGTTAGTAACTGAATACACCACTGTGAACCAAAACTATAATATATGATGAAAAATAACCAGGTCGCAATTCAAATTAGACCTTTTTCGTAGTTATCTCTGGGACGCAATTAGTGTGCAACCTCAAAAACTGTCTCCACAGATGAAAACTATAAAACATACATTTTCATTTGAAATTTGTAGAGAACATGCTTATAGGTTATAGCAGTGTTTCCCAACTGGTGTTCCATGGAACCTAATGGTTCCGTCAGCCAGTACCAAGGGTTTCGTCAGAAATTTGGGAAAATATAAATCAATTAATAATATTTTTGATTTAAATTATGATTCTAACATTGAATAGCTCCAATAATATGGTTAATGGCCAATAATAATTATATATGGGGGTTCCATAAAACGTTCAAGCTCCTGCAAAGGTTTCACGAGAAAAAGAAGTTGGGAAACACTGGGTTATAGTATGTCGACATCCTAGACTCCAAGAATAGTAAACCACGTGTACTTGACTTGCCTTCAATCTGAGAGTGTTATGTTTACCAGTTATAAATATTCTGTAGGAAACACGAGTTCGTGCCATTCTCTCCACTGCAGGGTTTCAAAACACATGGTAGCTGTGAGCTGTCAGCTAAAACAAAACACACATGGGTGCTGTCGAATGCCGACTAAAACGATTTTAAAGTTTTAGTCGACAAACACATGCTCAATAATATTGTTTTTTACTCACACCCGTCCACGGTCGAATAGGATTTCAATTCAATTTCATCGCGTTTCCACGAAAACTATACATAATACAAATCATCATATATCTGTCACGAACGCTTCCGGATGTTGTACAGTGGCGTAATATAGAGTATCTCTATGTATGATTATATAGGTACAAAACTCGCGTTCGGTACAAATCCCGTTCAACATGTATAGATGATGGAATCCACCCGATTTTTAAAATCGAAAAAAAAACAATTCGTGCGATATAAATCCTTCACTGTGTATATACGTGATACTACGTTCCGGTATTCAAGGTGATGTGTATAGGTACATTTATACGTGTATATCTACCCATACACACAACATTTCGCGCTAATTGATAAACGTGATCAAACTTTACACACGGAACGTTATTCGATTTAAAGTCCTTCTACATTACTACAGAAACACTCGGACAAAATTGCTTGTACTCTGTTAAAACCTTGTTGGCTTTTGGAACATGTCCAAATATTGAGACTCCTCGGCCAAATTAGCTCGAGTTAGTTAAATCAATAGTAACGGTTCAGAAAAAAAGACTCTGCGCGCGGAAAAAATAACTTTTCCTGATCATATACTGGCCGCGAAAACGTACTTAAAAAAATATATATATAAAATAAAATAACATCAATAGGTATGTACTTTTACCGCATGATTTGTAATAAAATGTTTTCCCATAAATGTTAAAAACATTAATTAACGTTGGAAGTAACATAAATAATATTTAGTTTGCGGCGCAAGCGAATGCAGTTTACACAGACATCATAATTAACGGATATTATTTATTAATATTATTTTACGTTAGAAAAGCTAAAACCAATTTTACGTCAGCTAATACAACAATGATTTAACCATAAAATTGGTCAAATATTATATTAGCAGCGACATTTCGTATTTATATTTTAAAAGAAAAATATTTATTTTCTGTCGATATTTGAATTCTATTTGACAAAAAAAAAAATGGGTCACTGCTGTTTCTAACGGACTACGCCCCTAAATAGTAAATTCGTGTTTTTTATCATTCCACTAACTAAAACACAGGTAATCGCATGAGGTACCTCTACATATTTTAATAACCTTGGATTGAATTAGGGTCTATGGTAGTATCAGAATATACACATTTGTAAAAAAATGTAAAACTTTTGATATGTGTGTGCGCAATACAAATACTTTTTTAAGGCGACGCCAATTTATTAATTTATTTTTACATAGATTCAGAAAGATGTAATTAAAAATGGTTTAATTAAAAAGTTTTATTTTAATTATAAAATAGGCAAAATTTGAGTATGTTCAAATTTATGAAAAATCTAATAATCTATTTTAGTTTGATTATTTTATACTATTTTACTCATCCATACTTGTGAGAATTGAGAATGCAAAATATAAGATATAAAACAATGATAAATGATAAAAACTAACGAATTACGAATTAATTTACCAAGATTTGTTATATTTATAGATATGAGTGTTTATTTGCGTTTTTTCTAAGCACCTATAAAATATATTACCATAATAATTTCGGGGATAACTCAAGTATATTTACTCATTTGAATATTCTTATACTTTTGTTAAAAACAGATTATTCGTAAATTTCAACTTCTCTAATTTGTCAATTTTTTAATAGATAAAACCATATAATTCGAAAATTGGTAAAAATTAGTGTAGTTATTAAAAAAAAAAAAATGGTTAACATGTATTTTGATACTTCTTATCACCTCCCAAAAACCTGAATAATATATGGGCTGAATATTCAATTCGAATTCATACATCTGCAATATTTAAAGTGGTACCTCTTAGAGAGAATACATTGTAGGTAAGTGTACTGTTATGTAATCTGTCGTATTACTATTTATAAAATAAAAACTTTTTCAATTCGGAAATGAATTGATGGTAACATAAATTCATAGAATTCAAAACAATATAGATCATTGTCGCTCGAAACATTGCTGTAAAAATGTAGTTACTGTCGGTATAATAATAATTTATAATTATATATTATATAATAATTATTCTAACGTTTGAAAACAACACCGAAAAAAAATGAACTAATGACTATTGAATAATGATGGGGGTTCCGTACAATAATAATATAATATAATTAAAAGATATAGATAAAAGTATAGAGATTAACAATATCGATTATTGGCTATATTATAAGGTATATATTGTTATTCTAAACTTATTGTGTAGTGTGCATATTATATGCGCTAAAAAGCATTACCTACTTCGTTGTAATTAACGTAGGTTGATTTGTAAATGGTATCGTTAAAATATTTGTATAATTAGTGGAATTTAAAAAATAAAAATAAGTGTGGACTCACGTCACTACTATGTGGCAGATACATGTTAATATACTTAACACGTTGGGTAGGAAAAACACGACAATTCGAAACGACGAATACGACGTGTTGTTGCGTAGTAAAAGCACTTTAGTAAAAGAGCCGTCGGGCACGGAAAGGTATATGATATATTTAATATACATCCTATTACATTCCGCGTGTAATATAATATAATGAATTCTATACGTATTAAAATTATTGAAATTATCAAGAAAAATTCACGCCATCCGCCTCCTGCGCGAAAACGTATAGGTATTTCATATTATACGGTTATAAACCCGTTTATCGATATAATGGCGACTCACGCTGCTCCGATTCTTCTGACTACTTTATCGTAAGATACATAATAATAATATCACAAAAATTGTAGACGCAAAAAAAAATCGGAGGACTTTGCAGTGATTCTACTGACTGCAATTTACACCTTTAATCTATATAGGTAATGCGTATATTTTATATACTAGTTGCTTTGCCATAGTAGAATATAGATCAATTTTTATTATTTTAGATTTTACCGATTTCAATGAAAATCAAGTTATCCTCCTTTTTATTCACTTATAAAGTTAACCTAACCACGGATTTTCCCTTAAATTTATATAATTTCTTATGCTAAAATATTCATTTAATTTAAATAATTGATTACTATTTACTGTTGAGTTGCATAAAAAATATAATAATTAAATTGTAATGGATCAATTATGTTGAAGGAATCATTAACTCATTTTTTATTCATTAAATGTTTAGAATATTGTTCATGCAATCCCGTATTAGTTAGATAAAGAAAGTATTATAATAGTTTTAAGTAAAATGCTGACATAATTATTATCTTTTAATAATCGAAAAACGTAGTTTCTACAATAAAATTTAGGATCTTTTAATATTTTATTGTACTAATGTACTATTTGTTGATTGTGTTGATAATTGATACACAATATTTTTACACCCTTGGAGTGAAAAATATTATAACAGTTTTCAGGTTACTCTACTATAGAACAGGTTCAGAGTTTTGATCACGAGACAACCAGTGATGACTTGTAATTTGTTGTTGGTGATTGAAAATGTTAACTGTGTATCGGTCACTTGTATAATTAAGCGATAGCTATTGCGAAAGGTTATTGGAATAAACTCAATAAACAGAATACGGAGAATTAACACTGACTAGAATTTTTCTATGTTATTTTAGCAGACGTTAACCAGGAAAAAATAAACAAATATAAATATATGGTTTATTTCGGCTCACGGAAAAGTCGGTGTTAACATAGATGTATATATTGGATGGGGGAAAAAATCTTAGTGAAATATAACTTCGTGAACAAATTTTTTAAGTTTGTATTGCTGCCCTAGAAAATATAAACCAAATAGATTTTTATTATTCGTATCAAATAAACGGGTGGTTTAAAAAATTTAAAAAATTCACTGTAAAGATCAGACAGCGACGGGCGCATATTTCTATTTCATCGCTTAATTTTTCGAGGTGGGAGTTAAGGATAATAAACTACCCCTCCTTAAGGGTTTGAATTTCGGGATGAAAAATTTTCTATGGAACTTCTTGAGTCCCGACGAATTAATTGATATAACTATTATTAAAATTAGTTCATCCGTTTATATGCCTATAAAAGAAACATAATATAGCATAGACAAAACATAGACAGGATAACTATGATCGATGCGTCAGGTCGTCGAAGATTCAGTAGAACGGTACATCATCTCGACAGTAGGTACCTATATAGATATATATCGATAAAAAACAGGGATTTTTTTCTCAGTCATATAAAATAACACAATTGCGGCAGGTTACGAGCTCAATGGCCCGAGACATAAGTACGAAAGTATACTTACACGCAAGCGTTATCGTAATATTTATTAATATCGAACGTGATTATCGTACATAGACATAACATACATCGAACAGTTTCGATACGTGTTGTATTAAATAGGTATAAAGGTACATAAAAATGTATTATTAATAAATACTATTACAATGTACGTGCCGCCGCGATGTGTACATAGTGTGGTGACTGGTGAATATATAAGGTATATAAAGTATAAATGACACTTTTCTGTGTTTTTTTTTTAAACATTCGTGAGTAGTCGAATGGTGAAAATATCCAAGTCATTTGGTGTTATATTGTATAGACTATAAAGCGAAATATTGTTTAAACCATAATATAACCATTATTGAAACAATATATCGTTATAATATACAAATGTAAAATAAAAATTCTGCCCTGTTTGCTTATTATAATAGAAATATTATTTATCACCGCCACTGATGATTTTTATAAGTACGAATTCATATATAGGCGTGCAAGGTATGCTCATTGGCCGTCTAGGACATAAATATTTGTAATTCGATATTGAATCACTAATATAATTTGCATTAAACAAAGTCCTATAGCGTATATACCTATATTAATAGGCTATACATAATAAGTATCTATACACAGACAATAATAATGTGTAATATATATTATTTTAGTTTATGAAAATCAGTTTTCATCATCGAGCGGTTAGGTAACTCGTTTTAATACATAATAAGGTTGTCAAACCATGGTTATATTATACTGTTATAGAAATCTCCTAAAAAAAAATTGACCAATATTTGCTGGTCATATATATACGGGAGGTGTGAGTTTGGTACGAAGAATGGACCGGGTTAGGAATGCACCACCTGCGTACAACATCTGCGCGCGCGCCTATGGCTACGATAATATTATAATAATGTGTCCGCCGGACGAGCGTGTTATTAAAATAATAATAATAATATTCTATATCGGCGCGGCGATGACCACCATCACGCTACGCACGATGGCCGGCCAGACACGACGCGCGGCCAGCCAGGACCGGTAACGAACGAATCTCTCGGTGCAGTAAGAAATGAAAAGAAAAAAAAATAAAAAATAAAAAGAAGAAAAAAAGTCGCGCGGTCATCGACGGGGTCGATCGTGACATGCCGCGGGGATCATCGACCCATCGGAGACGGAGAGAGGAGAGCGATACACGAACGAGAGAGCAAACGGGCGGACCGGCGGCGGATATGGAGCTGGTTTGATCGCGTTCGCACGACAAAACGGCGCGCAAGTTCAATGCTATTTTTACCGTCGTTTATTATTTTTACGCACATATATAATATGAATAATATTGGCCTTACAGTACGCAGGCAGACGAGTGTGTGTGTGTGTGTGTGTGTCTGTGCGTAAGTATAAGCATAATACACGTATAAATATATATATATATATATACATAATACGTATTTATACACTTATATAGTATATTATAACGATGACGACAACGGCGCAGAACCGGTCGGCGGAGACGACGGCGGCGTCGGCGTCGGCGACAGCGTTTCCTCCCTCGTCCGACCACATGGCGGCGGCGCGGCGGTTTAGTGTGCATTCCGTTTTTCAAAGGAGAGAAAAAAAAAACAAATGATAAAAAGCGTTATTGCGACGACGATGGACGACGACGCCGCCGCGCACATGTGCTTCGTATATCCTACGGCCACCACCGCCGTCATCCCGTCGCGGATCGACCCTCGTCAGTCCTGCCACCACCGCCACTGGTGAAAAACGATTAATCTTGCCGTGACGGCGGCCGCCTCCACCGTATATGCGCATCGATAATGCGACAACGACGGCGGCGGCGGCGGCGGCAACAGCGGGGGAGACACGGCGACACTATCGGCCGAGAATACCCAAACAACCCGTTCGCGTCGCCGAAGTTTGCGTTCGCGATAATACCAATAATAATAGATAAGCAATAATAACGTTAATAATGATAATATTAAAAGACGACATAACTATAGATTCTCAGGACGGAGACGCGGACGGCGCACGCGACACGGAGTCGTACCTATAGGGTATTCAATATTCCGAATTGCGACGCAATTATACGCATTTACGACGGGCCCCGTGTCAATTATTATACGGCCGGGCGGATAGATCACGCACAGCTGGCTCTGGCTGACCCGCCGCTGTCGTTGTACATACCGCGCCGCGGTCGACCTTCTCGGGAAATCTGTCGTTGACGACGGTTTGCGGTTTGGGTCTGTAAACATAAGTCATATCAGTATGGTTTGTGTCCGTGTCTGCGTATATACGATAGCCGTGGCACCGTTCGAGATAACGTTTTGCGTGCAGACCGTGGACACAATCCTTTTAAGGGGATTGGAAGCGGTGATTTGTCGTCTTTGTCTAACGCAACATAGGATTATACGCGTGTTTTATTACCATCGGTACGATGGATATGATAAGCGATAAGAATTCTGGACGCAGATTTGAATTTGTCGTCAAGTTTACTTGACAACGACTTTCCCACATTTTTGATTTTATCCCCCTCCCTCCAAAAAAAAATCCTAAAAACGTTATACTAAAAAAGAATAATTAAAAAGTCGACATATCTTAAATTTGTAGAACTTGAAATCAAAAAATCAAAAACGTAGGATAGTTGAACTCAAGAATACTTTAAGCCAAATTCAAATATGTTTTTTAGAATTCTTATCGCTTCACTCCATCAATCGGCACGTTGGAAATAGAACACATCTATAATCCAATGTTGCGTGTATGTTAGAGAAAGACAGAAAATTACCGCTTCCAATCCCTTTAACAGCAGACTCTTTACAACGGAAAAAAAATTAACGATTTTTACGCAACATAATACTATACTGCTACGGTTTTCAAAGATAAAATTACACTGTTACAACGTTTAAGAGATTTACAGAGATAATTATAGTATGGTTTGTACTGTTAAAAAGAACCACTTTCAACATTTAACAAATACTCTAAATGCAATAACTGCGCTACATGCCACAGTTAAATGCACCGTAATATTTTTATTTTCAAATTAAGATGAATACCGTGAAAATATTTTTAAATTCCTTGTACCGGAATTAAAAAAACCAATAATATTATACAGTTGTTGGGAAATAATAATAAACATAAAATTAAATAAGAGAATAGCTTAATGTTAGTATACCATAGTAACAATAATAATTTAATATCATGCAAAAATAATTTCACATTTTTGATAATTTATACTTATACATGTATAGGAGAGTACATTTAGATGATTAAAAATATGCCAAGTTTTTATTTATAACAGCATCGTGATGCAAAAAGTTTTTTGATTATTATGAATTATTTATACATAAAGTAGGTATATTAACAGCTCTTAAAACAAAAAGTTATAATATTTATATTACAATATACTATTTACACATTAATTCAGAATAAAATCAATATTAAAATATGTTAGTGCTAATGATGAAAATTCATTTTTTGAAAATAATTATAAAAATTATGGTAAAATTGTTTTATCTAAGTTATTATTCTTATAATAACGTCAATTATCTCATTTAACACTTTAAATTTAAGCTTTGAGAATTCTTATTTAAGAAAGAAATGAAACCGTAAGTTGTTCAAATGTTATTAAAGTTGAAACACAACACATAGAAACCTACTTATTAGAAAATAAAAATGCATTTATGCGCAAATAAAACAAACATTTTTCATTACAAACTTTTATCACTTGAGCGGAAATACAAATTGAAAAGTAATGTAATAATACAGTCTTTTAAAATAAATATTTATCAAAAGACACGCGAGTTTATTTTTTTCCAGCAACCATAAGATATTAATCGATTTTATACAAGAAGAAAGTAGGAATATGCTGACTTCCAAATAAAATTGTCATGAAAATAAAGTTTATACTTTACAAAAATATTAAGCCAGGTTGTTCAGTTATATGTAGACCATATACTAAACATTTAAAATCTTCGTATCTGTAATTTTAAATGAGTATACCATTACTTTGTAACATTTAATGTAATTTTTATACTATAGACCATATAAAGTTATAATATCTTATTAAGATAGGTAATTAACATAATAATTGTATTTCATTTAATAGCATTATTTTTAATTAAAATTAATGTTTTTGATGTTTAATTAATTTTCCTATTAATAATGACTAACCTAACCTTATTAGTTATTGTTATTTTAACTATATCTAATCATATCATAATGTATACATCAGGATGTAACAAAAAATGGTTAACAACTATAATTTACTAACTATTGATAATAACATTTGTTCTAATCAATACTAATTTTTATCTTTAAATATGTAATTAATAATAAGTAATAACAAAACAATTATGAGAATAAAAATTGTTACATAGTTCGTTATTTACATTACACAGTTTTTTTCTGTTAAACACTTTATTATAAATGTATATCTGTTATGTACAATGTACGTTATAGTTTTATACATTATTCATTTTTTAGATTAAAACCAATGTATTATTTAAATGTAGTATTTATTTTACTAATATTAGCTTTTAACTAACCACTATAGATAATCTATAAGTCAATCGAAATAATAGTTAAAACAAAACGACAATGTAACAAAACTACAAGATAAATAACCTCAATAAATTATAATTATAAATTAAAATTTATTTTTTGATTAGTTAAAAACTCTTATGATAAGATTATTAATTTGTTGATTGCTCTATTTTAATGAGTACCACACGCGCTAAATTATTATAATTTACATTTTTATGAAGACAGAAAACAAACAACAAAGTTTATTTATTTTAACAATTATAACAAGTAAATTTGTTGATCTGGTGTATACGATACATAATAAAAATTAGATACACAGCTCTATAATTTTTTGGGTATTATAAAAAACCTAAATAGGAACCACAATTTAATAAAATAAAATTTTAAATTAAATGTGTTTATATGAAATACTCTATTAAACATATTACAATACATATGATTAAGTAATTTTTTTTAACTAATAAAAACAGTTTTATTAATTTAAAAAAGCATATTTTGAAAAATATTGATACTACGATATAGTATATCAAGAATTTTTAACATAGTTAACGTATGTAATTTGAAAATCTATTATAAAAAAAAATATATGATAAAAAACATAAGATTACATTAGTATTTGTAAATTAGTTTAAAATGTTAATGAAATGAATACATTAAATACATTAAATAATGTTACTGAATAATATTACTGTCTATTAAAACAAAATTATAATTAAAGCATGTAAATGTTTTAAAAATTATTTACCATTTATAGTAATATTAATTTACAAATTACATTATCGATAAAATAAATTACTATATATAGTAGATTAAAGATTTTGTATTTATATAACTTACATAACCTATACAAACAGATTAATTTATAATCTTAATGGATTTATTATGTACGTAATAATGATATATAATACTTTAAATGACACACGACAATGGTATATACATTGTGGGAAACTGCTATATAAAATCAATTTTCATAAAACTTTATAAATATATTTTGTCAAAACTCAAACACAAAAACGGAATTATATAATGAATCAAAAGTTAAATATCCACAATTTAATTATAGTTTTATTCTGTATCAGAAATCAGAAATACATAATATATGTACCTACTATGAAAATTGGTAGAAAAAATTTGCAGTGGAAAAGTGTGGACGAAAATTGGAAGTACCTATAAATTGTAATGAAAATTACAAATAGACAGCACTATTACAGTAGTCGTAGAAAAAAATGGTAGTCGGTAATATGAAAATTTAAAGTTAGAATCTTATTTAAAATACAGAATGAAAGACTCGGTCACATATAAAGTTTCTTTTATCTTTAGTCATTAAAATTAAAAATAAATATTTACGTCAACAATGATAAGTATAGTTTATGTAATTACTACACACACAATATCTTAAGTAAAATAAATACGTATGCACTCAGGAATTTATCTAATGCTTTTATGGATGGAATGTTTGTCCAGTCGTCCAGATTGTTGAGGATATTATTTAAATAACGTTCCATGGAGTAAAGGTAATTTTGCAGAGAGTTATTGATCGAAAAGTTTTGCCCATTTACGAAAACCGTAAATGTGAACTTTGTAAGATGAAATTAATGTGATTAAATGTGAAACTTATAAAATATTTATATTCGATAATATAATTTCAGTATACCGAGAAAAGGCTGTATTGTTTTTATTTTTCATTTTATTTTAATTAAATATTTATTGTTAGTCCATAGTCTTAAATTATAAAACATAGTATATTCAATGAATGACTAAAAAAAAAAAACCATGCATTGAGTTTAAAATAAAAAAATAATTAATTCTCATTTAATTTATTTTGTCAGAACAAAACTATAATATAGCAAAACAAATATTTTACTAATTAAAAAAAATTACATTTTAAATAAAAACAGATACCTATAATTTCAAGAATAAGAATGACTAAACTTTAATCTTAGACAATATGATTTTCTACACGTTTGAAATCATGACAATTGAAAAAATTAAAAAAATGACGCTGTAAAATATTTAGGTACCCAACAGATTTTTGAACAAACGAATTCAAACAAATCCAAGTGTAGAAAGCAGGTGTTATTGTGATTATTAGTATTTATATTTATTTATGTATCTACATTTAGGTATTAATCAGTCGCAGCATAAAAGTATAAGTTTCTCGCTTAAAATAATTACAAACGTTGTTACATCTCGTAATTATCTATATGTTGGTCGTATTTTTGGCTTTCGCAAGCAAAAATATTATATAAAATATTGTTATTGAAATGGGTAATTGAAATTGTATTTTACGATGGAAGCTCTGTCAATATTTAAATTTACTATGTTTGTGTAAACGGTCGACGCACCCGACGGATATGATAATAATAATATATGGACTTGAATTGTCGCTGGCTATATGTATTACACCCAATACAATATAATATATAACTGCAATTCATACACCTAAAATCTGGCGTATATTTCGTGTTCATTTAAAAAATCGCCAAATCACCGAATCGCGGCGATGACCCACTTTCAATACATAATATACCGTATAGGTACTTTTATAATAAGTATTTCATTTGCAATAGGATATGGAATAAATTATATAAATGACACGTCACAAATATATACAAATCCTCACAGTACGAAATACAATATTACCAGTATATATGTAAATCTAATATAATATTATGGTCAATGGTAACATAAAATAAATACAACATTATTATTATAGGCGCGTATTATAATATATTCGATAGCAAAACTCGTCAGTCGATTTAATAGCTTTCGCGCTAAAATTATAGTATTTTACATCCATACGACGGCGTCTTATTTCTAATAAATGTGCTTGCAACCTTGTTGTCAAATGTCGACCCGTTTCGAGTACGTATACAATATACATTTTCTCATTAAGCGTGTTCATATCCATTGTTTCCCTTTAATAATACATTTATTTGGATTGAGATTTTTGGAATTCATAAGTATACATAATGACAATACATTTTAATTACTGAGATTTTTACAAAATTTATAAGAAAGGCCTAGTGATACAAACTTCTTTTTTTTTACCAAATAATCGACTTTTTTACTATAAATTGTCTAGTAGAAACATTTTTTGAAGATGTCGATGTATCTAATTCAAAATTCAAGAAAACAAATGGTTTTTGAATTATTGATATTAAAATATAAATTCTAAATGTAATAGTCCATAAAAATTACAAAAATATTTAATAAATGTAATATTTAATCTAGTAATATTATTACAAATTATAAAATTTTGATAGATAATATAATTTACTATAGTTTTCAATTTTCATTAGCCCTACCATATCTTTCAAATCAATTACTTTGCACTAATTATTTCTTAGTACGTAAAGCTATACAACTCAAAATGTACTCGTCATTTAAATTTATTCAACAATTTTCAAGAAAAATATGTAATCCTTGTTTGAAACAAAGAAATTTGTATTACCTTGACACTCTTATTAATTGGTTTAAGTTGTGCGTATTTTAAAATGTTGCTTAATTCAAAAAGATATACATATAGGTACTTATATACTGATTAAAAATTCTAAAATAAATAAATAAATTTATTTTAAAGAAAAGAAATTGAATTTAAAATTAAAATTACTATACAAAGATGAAAGAATACTATATACTCTGTATACGATTGCGATTTTTACGTGGTGATATATTTTGGAGCAGTCATCTTCCTAGATAATCCATCAAACTACATTTTCGTCGTATGTATCTGAACTCTAAAATATAATTTTTTTTAGACCATTATTTTATATATACAGAGCGAAACTTCGCAAGACTAGCAAACCTAGTCCGACTGTCAAATTTCTAATTGAAGTGTTGTTCTTGATAAATGTATAAAAATGTACGAATACCAATTTGTATAGGTTTGTTAAACGTAACCGAAACTATTTATAAGTACACGTAGTTTTGCAGAGAACCTTAGCGTGTTTGTTGCCAGTGTTGACACAAGCTAGTTACCATATAATATAGGATGTGGGAAAGAGGTAGGTAGTTAACCGAATCTCCATACTTTTTAGTTTTTTAACAATTGTTAATTTATCTGTAGCTTAACTGGTTCTGTAAATACATTAACATAATATAATTGTAAATGGACACTATTAATGCATATTTACATACTAATTAATAATACGTAAAAATGGTTACATTTAAAAAAATGTATACTATATATTATAGTATCTTTAAGTCGTAACCTCTTAAGAGGTAATCGTACACATCAGTAAACCGTGTGTGATGTTTCCGTATATTCAGCAAACAATTTACCATCTTAAAATGCTGATGACTTGTTTTAAAATTTTGAAAGCATGATACAAAAATACAGGCAATTTTTTTTTAGCTCTCTTATAGTTTCGTATATCATTAGTATCTTTATAATATTATGCAGTATGGAGTTTATACCCTAGAAAAAAACAGCGAAAACATCACTGAATGTCATTATTATTATTATAATACACTCGGTGTCTCATCTCGCTTTAGATTTCGCGCATTGTATCCATACGCACACACACACACACAAACATGATACATAATATAATATAATATAATATTATATTCGTATATTATCATAGGCACGCACATGTGTAGCAGTGCACAGTCATCCTTTTTCCGCGAGTCATTCGGCGGCGGTTGCGGCACACGCATATAATATAATAGCGCGCTCCGCCTTTGAGTGCGTTGAACTGCCGGCGGCGAGCGAGACTTTGGAAATTGAAACGGGAGGCTGCGAGTGACGATCGGAGGGCGAGGTCGGGCGCGAAGGAAACGCACGCACACGCACACGTAGTCACCGGGACAACGACGGCGCGCGCGGACCACGAACAATGCACGTGCACCCTGCGGGCGACCGTCGAACGGGCACCTCTGTTTGGCGCACGCGCGATCATAATATTATACAAAGTGTATAATATTTGATACGCGTAGGTACAATATTATCCGAAACAATTGCCGCCGAATTCATGATAATAATAATATAAAACATATGATATATTATGCGATATTATAGCGATTAATCATCGTGTGTGCGTGTGTGTCTGTCCGACCTGCTATTGTCGACGACGACGACGCCGCGATATGCGCAAAACGCGTGTGTATATAATATTATAATATTACGTATTATTTCGTGTACTGGTGTACTGTACATTTATGTATGTACTACAGGGTGATTTAGCAAGCAGCTAACTCTATTTATTTTATATATTTAACATTGATTTATGTGTATGGTGTTCAAATTCTGATTTTCTAGTTTTTAAGTAGGTATATCTAAAGACCATGTTTTTAAATAGTTACCTATCTATACTTAGATTTTTCGTATACTATTTGAAGAAATACTACTGTAAACTAATTTTATTTTTTATTAAATGGGGATCATTACGCTTTTCTAGGTACTATTAATACTACTATCGGATAATTTTTTTTTTTTTTAATGTATTTAATTGGAAATTCGAACGAGTAGCTTCCAAGTTATTAGACTAAATCATTTTATAGTTTATGAACTAGATATAAGTATAATAGACCTTAATAAAGGTTTAATATAAAAAAAATATTATATTATTTATTTTAGGACTTATATAATAATAGTTATGCTCGGACAATTTTTACTATTTATAATATTTTAATAAACCAATATTGATAATTTAATTTTAAAATGTCTCATAATATTATGTCTTCTAAATCTATTGTCATAATATGGATAAATTCTTTGTAGCTACTCAAAGTTTGTTAACTCAGAAACTAATCGTTCAAATTTCAATGTTTATACCCAATACTCATCAAAGTTTTAAAATGAAATCATCACCTTGGTAATATTATAAAATAAAAAAAGAATGGTTTTTATTTGAGCACATAAAAAGTTTGCGGTATTATCGAAGGATATCTCTTTTGTTGCATAAAAAATGTAAGCATTTAGAAATATTTTTTGCTCTTTAAGTACGCGCAGGTACTTAAATATTCCAACAATCATAAATTGAAAAAATTCATTATTAAAGATAAAAAATGAGGGTGAGCATACTCGGTGATGGTGAATCACTCTGTATAATATGTATATGACATGTCAACAAGACATTTGTGATATATTCGCACGCACTCGACGTACGATAATGTATATCTGTGCCAATATTTATACAACCATATCATTATATCATATCGATCAGTGGTATACATTTTTTTTTCCATCACCGAAATGTCCCAACCCTTAAACATATACATACACTGCACTCATATACTGCAAGAGTTGGTCAATAGTATATTATATTTTTGCCCAGTTCTAAAACCGAACATGGATCCAGGATTTTAATATAGGGAAGGAGGTGAACAAATATTTTTCTAAAGTATTTTTTCATTAACAGAAAAAAGTTCTTAATAATTCTTAGTTTTCATTTAAAATTCATGGTAGGGAAGCTTTCGTTTTTCTCACCCCATGGATCCACATCTGTTTATAACTTTATATTACATATATACCTAAGTTGTATCTATTAAAATTAGACATAATATACATTGTTTGGTACTATCAGCGAAACGAAAAACGGCTAAAAGGATCAAAACATCAACAGTAGAGTGACGTACGATTTTCCCATAGGTCAGGGCAGTAGATACCTGCAGTCATGGGTCGGTATGATGATGTACGTTGGTAATTATAAATTAACAGGTAAAGGAAATTTAGCACATAGTTTTGAAGATAATTTGTACCACAGTTATACTATAGATACTGGTGCAGATGAGGTTAGGTGATTTACACGGAATTTCACCCGAAATTACGATAACATATAGGCGCGATTTTTGCAAAAAATTAGATGAAGATATATAATATACATGTATAGATAACTAAATTATAATTATTCTTTTAAATACATTAAATTTAAACCATAAAAATAATTATGTCATATTATATATTATATTTCGTGGCAAAATCTCCAACATTTATAATATTGTAGTTTATTATATGCATGGTAAGTTTGCGTACCTACGTATAAAAATACCTAATAATTAATATATTATGTTTGGTTTTACTCAAAGAACATTATATTTGTGATTTTATATTCATCGCGTATTTTTCATCAACAAAACAGAATATCAATCAGCATCATCCTGGCCATGTTAGTATTCAAGTGCAATCGTAAAATTACATTTAAAATTTATAGCAGATGTAAAAAACAAATTGAAAAACGTACAAATTTCTATTAATTTCTTTTTAATTAAATTACTTAATTATTCACGCAAATATAATAAGTAGATTCAAGCCTAGTAAGTGATGGAATCTTCAATATATTTTTGTCGATGAATCTTGTATTATTGTGATAACTACTTGTTTTTATACTTGATTCATTAAGCTAATTTTTAGTTCGAAACCAGATAACTCAACCTTAATCAATTATTTTTATTTTAAAACGTTTTTCTACAGTGAAAACAATTTGTGTACATTTCAGAAGATTATATTATACATTGCAAAAACAATATAAGTATGCATTAATTATAAATAGTTATATTATTTCTCTTGGAAAATTCTCAAAATAAAATAAATATTTCTATAAACATTTAAATACATAATATTTCAAATAAATATGTAACGTCTCAATTTTTTTGTATAATAAAACTAAGTGTTTTATAAAAGAATTTAATTTTTCGACTTTAAAACAAAAATTCCCTTTAATTTTTTAAGTGCATAAATTGTTATAAATGCTATGGCAATATAACTACTTTTGTGAAATCTAATCATGAAATTCAATTTAAAAAATAAATAAAAACACAAAGTAAATTAAATTTTAAAAGTCTATTGTATATGTACGCTGCAGAAATGCACTATATATATTGGAAATGTAATACTGCAGTTGATGGCTAATTAACTTATTTTTTATTACGTATTCATAGCATAATATGATACTAATACTAATAAACGAAACTATAAAAGGTATAATTTTAACATTGTTAAATCAACTATTTATGAGGGCTGTGAATGTTATTTTTAAAGCAGTTAATTCTCTGTTACTTTGGAAACGTTGGAAAAAAAGAGACAATGGTTCAAAAGAAAGATTTGCGGTGTATCACAATACATTATGACAGCGATTTTTCAAACGTATTTTTACTTATCTTACTATGATGTTGAGTCAGTCACGTACATAAAAAAAAAAAAAAAAAAATTCGGGAAGGTGGTGATTATAAATTTCAAATTAAAAATAATAAATTATAATATATAAGAAGAAATATTTACCCAATCCTTAAATACGCATCAATGACCTATGTAAAACATAACGCAATAATCCAGAGTAAAATATGTTATAAATATTAAAAGAACATACAATTTACGCATATTTAAATAATAATTATGATATTATTAGTCATAACTCATAATTTTATGAGTAATGATAATTTTAAAAGTAGTTATTTAATCACTAACTCGAATGATTAACATTCAGAAATAATAAACAAAAAACAGATACTTGATAAGGTGACCTCTACTAATATCGTAAAGATACACTTAAAAACATATTACATTCAATATAATAATAACAATATTTATTAGTCCAGTATAGTTCCTATATTAAAAGTTCGTCTCTATTCATTCACCTCGGTAAAATATAATGGTATATTATTATTTTAAATTTGAAATCCATAATTATTGGCGTAATCGATATTCTATTTTAAGTAGAGTACGCAGGTTCACCTCAAATAGTCATCAATATTGAATTTAATTGAGTATATAGTTTAATGTATAATTTTTTTTTCAAAAGATATGCGTTAAGAAAAAACTTTAAAAACACTTGAAGTAAAACAAACAAATAGCTCTTTCATTCCTTATTGAATTTCGAAGTATGGTCAGGATATAAAATATACCTCCTATTTATAGCAAGTCTATTATATGGGTAAATTATAACATTCTAAGAAGGATTTAAAGCAGAACGTGCATGGCAGTGTTTTACCAATCATACGATTATAACAACAAATATCAATTGTCATAATAATTAAAATAAGTACAAATTATTGTAGTCGATTTATGGTCGCTAGCCACTGAATACAAGTGATAGTTTATTACGTAAAAATTGAAAGAATTCATAAACAAATTCGATATCTTTATAAATGTATAACATAACGATTCGATAATAATATGAATATTACCAGTATAAATATTTTTCGCATGTAATTTCTTTTTCAGTGTTGTTTATATAAATAATGTAATTTTTAGTTGTCCAATAATTACACAATTTATAATCAACATGGTTTTTACAAAAGGGAAAAAAAATTACTGAAAATCGATTACGCGTTCTGATTGTTTATTATATATAAAAACGCACCAAATATATGTACCTATACTTATACGCATTACACAATAATAATACGACAGCAACAGCTAGACGGTTTCTGACAATTGAACGACGGTGGTGATTGTTCGAAAACCGATATTTTCGAAAATGGTATAATGATGGGTTTTATTAAATCCTAAAATTATAGTCAACGACGTGAACTCGGAGGCGGGACGAGTGAAACGCGGCATTATAAACGCTCCCCCAATTGCAGGATTATCGAATATCGAAAACGAGAAAAATGTAATCCCATAATTGAACGAAAAACGTAAAATATATTACGAGCCTATTGGACCTTTGCTCGCCAGATCAATTAATTTAACAATATATTATACTCCGTACTAATAAAATAAATAAATAAAATAACTCTTCTTTACAAGAGTCGAAATGATATTACTATAAATAGTATAAATATTATAATGTAATATGGTAATCTTATGTTCTAATCTCCGTCCGTTCTCCCACAGCGGTATGTATACAATTAATAATAATCACTAAATTCTATAGACTTAAAAATTCGTTAACAGTCTGTTAGTGGAGTTAAATAAAAAGTTAATACGCATGTGATCGAAAACATCAAAACAATAATTCAAAAAGTCAAAATATGAACTCCCGATCGTCTGCCTATTATATTATATGCGAGCAGTAATACCAGCTGTCGACGAGGTAGTTGTGATAAAACGGTATTTATGTCTATATATACTGCAAACGGGCACAGGCTTCAACGTCTTATAGCATACAAGATGAAAAGAGCATCCCTCGTCATCTTTATGGCACACACGCGCAATAATAATCATATTATTATACATACATACGGAATGAAATACGTTTTGCGAGTCGAAGCGCGCGACGGACAAAGGTCGAACAATCTTCGGTTCATTGTGCTGTCCTATCGAGCTGCAAAAGTAACATTCGATCCGACTTATCGCAATGGTATATTATTATATAATATAAAAACAATTATATGCGCGTTGTCCGCCGCTGTATTTTCTGCAAGTTCCGTTTATGGCCATGACGACCCCACCGCTCGCATATAACCTGTGATTATATATTACCGCTGCGCCGTATACAATTGTATTATGTGTAAGTACCGCCGGTCGTCCCTTATTACGCACAGTATATAGAGTTTTTTTTTAATCCTTTACCCGTAAAGAATTGAAGAAAAAAAACTTACGTACCAACTAGAAGTAGAAAAAATAAGTAGATACTGAGAATATTATCACAATATCATCATCATCATCATAATATAATATATATTATATATTGCACAATATATAATATTATATATTATGTTCACACAGGATATGCGTATAAGACACCGCAACGACGACGACGACCGTGAACGCCGGAGCATAATAATATTGAAGGTTGTTCAACTTGATGGTAGCGATGAATTTCGAGTCCAGCGGGCTGCCGCCGCTGCGATAACGACGCATAATTTGCGCATAGAGCACAGCACACACACAATTGACACAACATCCACTACAGTGCAACGGTTGAGTCGCAATTTTTACTCATTATTATCATTATCATCATCGTCGTCATTATTATTATATTTTTAATCATAAATTTTATTATATCAATGAAATCAAATCAATGTGGCCGCCAATGACGCACCAAGTCTTTTTGTACGCGCGCGTTTCTATACCCAAGCAATTTGTCAGAACAACGTTCTAAACAAATTTATACCACAATATTGACGGTTGACAAGGTATTATTTTGTACGCTGTTAATATTATACATCACAGGTACAGCGTGTGTGTATGTGTGTGTGTACTAATTTACACGGGAATAATGTGAAACGATTATTTCCATATAGTTATATTAGCTTTGCCATTGTAACCAACTTCCTACCCGGTGTACAGTTTAAGACCTATTTGAAGGTTATTGCCAGCAATTCTGCACATCGCATAAAAATGTCTGTACACAAATATTAAATAATTACCAAATCAATTAAAGTATTTGATCCAATTTTTTTTTTTTAAAAGCACTTAATTATTCATTAAAGTTAGCCGTTTAATTAAAAAAGATGCGACACGAACATTGAAACAAGTATTAAAGATAAAACAACTGACCATAAAACTACAATATGAGCCAAATTTTTATATTCTAAGAGTGACGATAAAATTATAACTGTTTAAGATTGATTTTATTATACTATGATTTTACATTAAAAAGTTAAGTATAGTTAAATCTTAATAAAGTTTGCCTTTATTCTAAAATCATTGGTAATTATTTGGTAGGTAAATATATAACTTATGAGTTATGAATATCAGCAAAATAAGATCCAAATATTTCATAAACCGTTGTATGTAATTTCTATAGAAGTAGAAATGTAGAATATATTATAATTTATAATAAATACACGCATGAGTAAGTATGTATTACATAAATATATATTTATATTATACTCTGAAATTTTTGTTAATTAGGTACCTATATTTTTAACACATTAATATAATTGTATGTGAATCAACACGTTATAACTACGATAGTTTCTACAAAAAAATAAAAATTGTAAGATTTTTTTAGATCTTGGAAATTGTTAAAAATTTAAAAAAAACCACGGAACTTTGAAACTAATTCAAGATATTATCTTTAAGGTCATTTGTCTTCATTCAGGTTTCCCGGACCTTCGTATATAGGTAATGTACATATATTAAATAATATTCAATTTTATCGTATTTATAATAATTGATAAAGGTAGGTACTGCTATATGTATAAACTATAATGTAAATGCTAAGACTGTTGATTTTGACATAATACATTATTCAAATAAGACAAAATACATTTTTTATTTAAAATCTCTTAAATGAATAGTTTTAATATGACGTTGCAAATATTAAAACGTGAAAAAAAATAATATTAACCCGGATCTAAGACTCATGAACAGCGCCCGACCTCTCGGTTGTTAATTTAAGATTGATTATTTTAATAATTATTATTAACAATACACAACGACCGGAAAACTCCTTATACTTTGTCCTTACTCGTTTTCCAAAGTTACTGACCATGTAAAATAATTGAATTTTAAATGAATACTTATTAATTATTATGTTATCTATGAAGTATGAATAGTATACTATATATCTAGTTCATTCACCGATTCAATATAACCTATGGGTACATTTGAATATGGAAAAGCAATTTTCTAAAAGATATAAATTAAACAAAATACTCCGTTCATTATAAATATAAATTTAAAAATTAATACGAGTATATTTATTTGATAGTACTTATATTACAATACAACTGAAAAAAACT
Organism: Schizaphis graminum; assembly: GCA_020882235.1. Classification (NCBI taxonomy): domain Eukaryota; kingdom Metazoa; phylum Arthropoda; class Insecta; order Hemiptera; family Aphididae; genus Schizaphis; species Schizaphis graminum. Next base: position 57,821,462 of record CM037032.1, read on the forward strand.
TAATTAGATAGGATTAAAAAACACTGGTCAGAATTTAAATATAAGATAAATATTAAATATAAGTCATAGTATTTTAAAACCTATTGGATAACCTTTTTTAATACTTATTTTCTTGAAATAAGAAAACCCAATATAATGTATAATGTATATAGCGATGAATTTTTATTGTGAATTTGAAAGAAATATTTAAAACATTACTTTGAATGAAGCTATAACTGAACTAATATAGTCTTTAAAAAGACTTCCTAAAAATAAATGTACTAAACATTTTTTGACATATTTTATTGATTGTTATATAGTAGGTATGACATAAAACTTAGTGCTTATATAATAAAATTGTCATACTTCAGGACTAAAAATTATTAATTTGATAATTATAGTACATCTAAAATTTGTTGTAATCTAAAAACAATAGATATTTTTTAATGATTATATAATATAATGTCTGTAAATTATATAATTTTTGAATAAAAAAAAAATAAAAAATAAAAACGTAGTAACATAATAAATATATTATATTTTACAACTATTGGTCAGTTTACTTTATGTTTAGAAAAATTATTAAAATCATCATCAGAAGAGTGTATTATCAAAGATACTAATTAGGTGTGGAAAGTTAAAGTCAAAGTCAAAACAATTTCTTACATGATACTTTTTGACCAAAAACGTGGTCACAATTAATATATGTCATCAATGAAAACTTCCAAAGTTTAGGGTTTTAAACGTGTCATTACTACAACAATTAAATAGCAAATTAAGAAACCATAATAAGTAATAAAAATATACTACAAATTTTATTTTAGTTCATGAAATATATTTTAACAAATAAACTAATTTGTTGAATACCTACATAATACATAACGTAAAATATTTTGACACATGTGTGTTTAGAAATACATTAATATTCATTTAGTAAATTTAATCATTTTGTTAAAGCGTAAAAAATGTACAATTAAATATTGTCATTATTCATTAGTAAATATAATTATTGATTAATTACATAAACAAGCAGATAAAAACTTGTTTATTTTAAATTTCATGGACTTGTTTATTATTTGCTTGTTATTATGATAGAAAAAATGGAATAATTATTATTAAAACTAATTTAAATACCTCATAGGTGCATGTATACATTGTTTTTATAATTTATTCGAGGTGTAAAATATTTATATAACATGAATCATGATTCATGAGTATAAAAATGTAACTTGATATTGGGAAATAATAAAATGTCTAACATGAAATGTGTGCACAGAAAAAATTTATCCACCAGCAATACTTTGCAAGTGGGTAACCTATAAATTTTTAAATTTATATACCTAAAGAAAAATACGTTTAAGAGTAAATTTTATTAACAAGTGTTTAAACACAAGACAAGCATTTACCACGGGAAAATCAAACAAAAAATGACAGATGCTATAATTAAATGAAATGACCTCAGAATATGTTAAGGTACAAAAAAATCAGATTAACAATCATATGTTATTTATAACTTTTATATACATATAAATTCGAAAATACTGTTAAAAAAAAACCAGACACGATACAGGTACACAGCAGATGAGCAGCGTATAGTAATATAGTATACAGTACGGCGAGTGTTATTGTTTTATGTATTTGAAAGCAAATATTATTTGCGATAAATCATAGCATTCTAAAAATGATTCTGAAGGAACTTCTCCATAAAAAGAGTAAAACCACACTTGCTTATATTTTTCTATACATCTGTTAATGCTGTTAAGTAGTAACTATAGTTGTTCTTTATTCCTAAAAATTATAGAAACAATAAAAAATTACCTTTCCACCAATTACCACCTACTAGACTCAATTGTCAATTAATATGCAAGGCTACGTGAAATTTTGGAACTTTTACTCGTACAGAGTTGGAAAAAAAGTAGACTTATATTCATAATTAAAAAAAAATGGGTCAAAAAATAATACAACACACACTTCCGATTTAACTTGGAAAACTTTGAGCAGTTTGAGCAAAGGTCAAGTTTATCAGGTTCTGTCCAAGAACCGGTAATTAGATTTCTGTACAAATGCGTCGATCATCATTTAAATCACAGGTGTTGTATAAATTTCTGAAGGTTGCAGAAGATAATATCGTTTCGTAATAATTTTATTGTGATGAGAAGAAAGAAAATATGTATTATGAATGTGTTTTTTGTCAGACAAACTCGTAAATAATACTTTTCAAGGCTCGAGGTGTATTTTGGAGTATTATATTAGTCATGAACCGGCTGCATGCGTGTTGGCCTATTAAAACGGGTTGTTCTAAGAATATGATGGGCGCCAAGATGGTGCGATTTTATATAATCGATAAATAATTATCTGGAATTTTCGACCGATCGTGACTTTGTGCTTCCTGGTGCAATTTTTAACATTGTAACTCATGAACTTGATCAATGAAGTAGCCGCAAGGGAACCAATTGAAGCATTAAAAAAAAAACCCAACAGTATATTAGAATATATATTATTAGCGGTACCCATTTAAAATGTAAATAATAATAATAATACTAAGCATTTAGATTCAGACACGAAAATAAAAAATAAAAATATTGTTAGGAATAAGTTTTTACAAATTGTTCTTATTAGTTATGGAATAAGACAAAATAAAACTTTTATATTTAAGTTTGATTAATTACATTAAAATAAAATTGATTTTGAATGATTTCACGGTTAACTCTAAAGCAGTCTGGTGAGTGATACACAGATTACATAACAACTTTAAATCTTGAATAATCACGAGTAAAAGAACAAAAAGAAATATTATCAAGATTTAATTATTATAATACACAAAATATGGTATCGATCATGTCATTAAAATACAGTCATAGTATTGAACACTTTAAATTAATAGTTATTAAAAACGATTGAATGGAATGCATAATATTAATATTTAATATATTATATAATATGATATTATTATTAAAATTATCAGTTATAAAGTTTATAACTCGCTTGAAAGCTTGTTTGAAATTTAATAATGAAATAAATACAAATTCATTTACCAAATTAATTTTCAATATTATATTTATAATAAGTTTATTTAATTGTGTTAAAAATAATCTTACATTTAAATTTAACAAACTGTTATATATTTATATTTGTAACATAAACTTAAATGTATACCTCGTAAATTCAATAATCCAACTCTCATAAAATGTCATCGATATTTTATTTACTGATAGATTTTAGATCAAAAAAACTCTATTAAGTATTAATGATTTTATTTAACGTTGGGAAATTAAAACGAATCACGTACAATTTCACAAATAATTATCGTATTTTTATGCAAATAGTAAATACCTACTAAATATTTAGCGTTTGACATTTTAATAAAATGGAAAATATTAATTATCCTACTTAAAAAAACTTATTTAATAATGAAACTTTTGTTAAGGAATATTTTGGCAGCACTTAAATAAGTACAATATCTATTATGTAGAATAAATAAATCGATTAAAATGTAAATTTTAATTATGATTTTGATTATTTTTGAGTTTTGCAAAAAAAATTAATATGAATTGTGTACGCAGTAAACAATTCATAAAAACAAAGACACTAAATTTATATAGTTTATCATAATAATATAATTCATGAAATTATTCATAGAATAAAAGTGCGAAAGTTCTAAGAGCAACTTTTAATGTGAATTGAGATACGCTTTACAGCAAGTACCCGTTACCACTGATCAGTAACCAGAAAGTTCAATTTTCTCCAGTTGCATATAAATAACAAATTTATCGTTGTGGCTAAAAATAGATGGTGCGATTAAAAATATTATACTGTGATCCCGTTACATTTAATTTTGACCTTTCTGGCGAATTATAATATATAATAACGATAATAGTCAGACCGACTAAACCAGTTTTGCATGTATTCCAATATAGGTACACGCCATCTCCTAGTAAATGTGTGTTCTTATGATTATGACGATAACGACGATGATGATAATAATAACATATATGCTGATCTGATAATAATATGTTCGTAGCACCACCAAGACTATGCAGTTTACACATTATTTTTTGTAAAGGTTAATACAATTAATACAATTCGTGAAAACGCTTTTACGCGAAATAAGTACGCGTCAGTTCAGTACAAACAAATGTTATAGGGAAGTAGTCATCTATGATTTAATACATAAAAAGTATTTCTCTAGTATTTTTAAATTAGCAATACATACAGGTTGTTTGAATCAAATCGTTTTCCACACTTTAAAGTCTCCTCGCGAGTTTTAATAAAAATTAAAACTTCTTTAACCGCACTTTTATACTACATGATATAAACAAGTTTGTTTTTAGACTTTTTGTCTCGACATGGTGTACAATATACGTGTAATAGGAGAAATCTTTCACAGCTGTTTTCGATTTGTCATGATGATGTCCAAAAATAAAAACGAACAAAATACCAGTGGAATGTTGTGTACTGAACCTGCAGGCCGAATACGCAAAAGATAATGTGCGTTTACTTTTAATAAAGGGTTAACGAAATAATGGGTACCATTTAGCCGAGATATAAAATACAGATTGGACGTGAACCGTTGAAAAAAAAATTACACACACACAATAGAGAATACCGAAAACAAAAACCGTCTGATGGGTCCGGAAGATAACAAGATTTAATGGGCGGCAATAAATTGGCTGGGTTTTTGTCTGGACTGTTATAGGTGGAAAACTTGTAATTCTCAACCCAGTGTTCCAAATTTATTCAGTGAATAATAATTATTACGTAACTATTTAAAAGGTAAAACATTGATTTAAGCGATTCTTAAAGCTTGTTCCTCATCTGTAATACAGATTTTAAATTCAACGCCGTAATTTGTCTTTTCATACAGAAACTACAAATTCAAAGACTAACGGTTAAAATGCAAGTCTACAACCGTTACTTTATAAGCACGCCAAGTGCCAACAAGTTATAAAACCATAAATACGTTATGTGCCTCTTCAATACAGGCATGGTTACATCAATATTAATATAAGTGATTTTATGATTTTTTTTTTTTAATACCTACGCTATTTTTGTATAATATGGATGTATTAATTCTAAAAACCAATGATTTTTACACAGATTTAATTAAAAATAAATAGCAAATATCAGTAATATATTATTATATTTTAAGAATATCATATGGTACTAAAAAAATTTTTTAATAAAATTTTCAATTTATTATTTATTAAACGCTAATTTTTAATTAGATAATTGGTTAATGAAATATAATAAGAATAATTTAAAATAAATTTACTGAACCTATTTATACATACGTACATTTTTAAAACAATGTCTTAACAGCGCATTTCACTTCTAACGTGATATTTATCATAATATTATAATACAAGTCAATAAGTATATTAGTTCAGCTTCAGAACTTAATATAGTAAAAAAATATAATGCGTATTTCTATTATAACCAATTATAAACATATGTATATTATTAAATGAATAATAAGAAAAAATAAAACCGGTTTGGAATAAATGAAAAACCAAATGAACTGGCTCATACCATTATTTGTTTATTATATTAATTGTTTTTTATATAATATAAACTATAGAGTATAGGTACATTATTATAGAATATTAAATTTGTTGATGTAACCTGGGTTGAATTATAAATATTAATTAGATGCTTAGATGCAACTTAAATTTTAAAGCATGGTACATTGTTAAAATATAAAACGATTTTTGCTTTCAGACGTTGATATGCTCCAATATAAATTTAAATTTCAATATTTCTAATATCTATCGCTGATTTTATCTTATTAAAGAGAAAGATATTTAAATTTGCACGTACAATAATACCTAACCTAACCTTTCGAATATATTATATGTGTAATGAATTTCCGGTTATATTGCGTTTCGAAAAAATATGTCGATTATAGTTAGAAGTTATATTATTCATTTACACAGTGTACGTAACGTATTAGGTTTGGACCAACACCGAAGAAAAGGGAACAACCATAAATTATCTACATCGAAAGACCGAAAATCAATATTTGAAAAGTACTGAACTCGGGTTAGAGGAATAGGCCAGTGTTACAGTAGAATTTGTGAAAATTAAAATCCTAAAATGGTGAAGCTATAAGGTTTTTGTTGTCTCTGTGTATGTTATAATTTGTTTGAGCATACACACAGAATATTTCGTGTATTTTAATGGTACTTTTTGTTTCTGACCTTTTTAATTTAATTGACCACTAACAACATGCAACTAAATTCTCCAGGGAAATTTATATATATTGCTACATAAAACTATGTAGTACAACATGCTGCACCCCCTTCATTTGGAATAAATTAACGAATATCAATTAAGCTGTAAGCATATATTTTTAACATTTTTATCGACAAAAATTAATTTAATGACCAAAAGTATATCTTTGATATAAAAAACTAATAAACCAATTAAAGTAAGAAATTTACAATTTATTTTAAAAATGTAACTAAAACTTAAGTAAATAAAAATACTGAAATAAGTATAGGTACATATTATTATACAATAATACAATATACATAGACATATAAATCAACTTTATTCTAAATAATAATATTATAAAAATCGGATGGAATTATTAAAGAAAAAACTGAATGAGTACCTACATACCACAGAATATAATATAGAGAGCAGCATAGAACTTTTCAAGATGATTTTTTTTACACAAAGTATACTTTTATTCGAGTGCTTTATTATTATTGTAAAGTATATTATATACATCTTATAACAACTTTGTATCAATATTGTTCAATTGAAGTACCGGCGTCCGTTGAATGTGTCAGACACTGCTTGTTATCAACGTAAAATCGTGAAACGTCTGTTGAAGATTTTATTTGAAACGGAAGGTTTTTTTTTATCAATTTTTTTCTTTTTATATATTATAATGATATATTTCTATCACGGACCTTTGTTATACTGCAATATTGATATTAAAATTTCTCGAGTTCTTATACTGTGTAAAAAATAATAAGGTAACGGTAAAAATAAACGTATGTATAAATGTGAAACTCAATACCAATGTGATATTATCTTATTATATTATATACATATAACATTACAATATTCAGATACGTGGCATTTGTCGATGCCCATTGCATAGATATGGATATCACTGATTGTAGTAACAACTCGAATAAATCTAATAAAATATTCAGATCTTACATATTCGTTGTCCTGCAGGTTAAAAATTAACTAGTAAAAGAAATATGTATGTATAATGTATAAATGAATTCAATTGGCTATGAAGCAGTTCAAATTTCATTGTTACACCAATTGTTGGAGGAGTTACTTTAACATATTATAGTAAAATACTAATAATTTATTTATTTACTTTAATACACTTGCATCTATTTAAGGTCTTAAAATAAATATAAAATAATGAAATAAAATGCTGTATTATGAATTAAATAAAATGTAATATTACACTATGTGAACAAATTATTACTTCTTAATTAAAAAATAAAATAAATTTAATAATTATATTTCAAGTTCTATCATCTAAAGTGAAATATTTTATTGATTGAAAAATAAAAGTATTTAAAATAGTCGAAAGTCGCGTAATATTTCAAAATTGTATGGGTCATAAGCAATAATATTTTACACGCCAATTTGAAAAAAAAAACATTAATAAGTAGTTGGTCAACACAGCCCTGAACTTTTACTTGAAAGATTATTACAAAATATACTAAGTATATGTTTCGGATATATTGGCGTCTAATGTCTATTGGTTTATAAAGTTGTTATCTTAGTTACAAAGGCGTAGCTAATTCATGTTCATAATATTGCAACACAAATATACGAGTACTGGGCGATTATATATAGGTACGCCAAACGCACACACAAGCACGCATTTAGTAAGTACATACAATAACATGTTAAATTCGTGTTCAAACAATGATCTTGCGAAGTCGTGAGTAAAAATCTAAATATATATATATCGTTATAATATGGTAAACTATTCATATAATATCTTATTTTAGTGATGAAAATATATTCTAAGCTATATCAGTTTTGGTTTTCATAATGAATAAATTAATTTTTTAATTTAAAATAGATAATTTAATATTGTCATTATATTGACGAATGATGATTATGACATTATTGTTAAAATTTTAATCAATTAAGACGAGAAAAAATTTAATTAGTAATAACTGACAATATTTAATAAAATGATTATTATATTGATAGTTTAAAATACTTGACTTATTTGTTGTGCAGAACCAGATTATTTTATCTTTCATTAATTATTAAAATGTACATACTTTAATCTATCGTTACATCGATTTAATAATGCATTTATTGTTATGAGTTATGACATAAACTAATTTAAAGTATTATAATATGAAATAATAGTGATTCTATAACACCGTAAATCAAATAACGACTTCATTCACGTGTAGGCGTGTAGCCAAGTATAAATCCAATGTAATCAACGTATATTTTTCTGGAATTACGAAAAATGCAGGTAACTCTCATTGCATTTGATGATGATTAAGTTGAACGAGAAAAATATTTTTGTATATAATCTCGATGAAACTATATGCATTTTAAATAAATGCAAAAAAAAATTTTAATTTCATCATAAATAAAGTTGCGCGCATGGATAGACATTATTATTATTATTATTATTATTATTAAAAGCCACGACGAAACTATTGGTTTCCAATTTTTCTGTTCGGACAGGCGACCGAGTGGTGGCAGCAGTGTGCGACTGTGCGAGCGAGGCTGCTGGGGGTGCGTGTGTTGCGCCGAGGTACTACTTATAAAGAGGTAGCCCGTTGTATGCGCAACGTTACACAAGTATCACGCGCAAACCTGGACACAACTTTTTCGCCGACAGAACATTACGATCAGTGAGTGGTGAAACACGGCGGTTTAGAATAATTACAATTTCGTTCCGTATACAGTAGTATATTCCGGTGTCGTGTTTTAATTTTTAAACCAACGTCTTACACACAATAGCCAGGTAAAAAATTTATTTTATTATTAAGATTTGTTTTTCTCCGTCATATTTAACAGAGAAGACAGACAATAAAATACGTTTTTAGATTCGAACCAAGCATAAATAAAAAATATCTATAAAATAATAACATTATTATATGTAATATTATACCTACCTACTATACCTACTTCTAATATAATTTAAATATAGAAAAAAAATTTTTAACATCATTGATTCTTTCAATTCTTTGTTTCAATGGTTTATATTTTTATCTTCTGTTTATTTTGTGATCAAGTTAGGTATAGAAAAATCGACCTTTATTTAAATTATAATATTCAACTTACATTAATATTTTTAATATTACAAAATATATGCTATATACTATATTTTAATACATTATTAAAATACAGTAGATTTAAGTTACAAAAAAAAAAATTGTAACTGAATTTAATAATTTATAAATAAAATCAATATGCAATATATTTAGATTAATCTTCAACAGCAATAAAAAAAAAAAACTAAAACTCAAATTAAATAGGAATTTATATTTTTATGAAAAATAATAAGTAGGTATATATTAAAATAATAAAATGTAGGGCGTTAAAAATAAATAACACAGTAGTTAAATAATGTCATACACAAGTATAAAACACATGAAAATCAATAAATATAATTAAATATACTGAATTGTATTGAAATTTATTGTTTAGTAAATACCTATTCTAGAAAACTTATAGATTTTAACTATAGTATGTAACATATTTTAAATTTTTATTACTTGAAAAGTAACTATTTATGAATTGTTTTAATTTTTAAGTCTTAAAATATAAAATAAATATATCTTATATTAAATATTAATTGAATTACGTAGTTTTTCAAATGTTTTACTTTAATAAGTGGTATAAGAGTTATAGTTGTTGAATTGCATTAATCAATATATTGGAAACTATAAAAAAAAAAGTACTATAAGAGAATATATATAATTAATATTAGGTAGGTACATTTTCATAAAAAAATTAAATTTAAAATAAAATAACTTGTGTATAATAATTATATTTTAATTTAAATTTAATACTCGAAATATTTTATCATTGAAAAAAAAATCCATAGTTAAAAAATAAAATAAAATTAAAAATAAATGCATAATACTATAATATACCAATTGAAATAAAATGGCCTCAACCTAATTTAAAAAATATTATTAATTGTTATCAAATATAACTACCTATAAAATTATATTTTATTATTAATTTAATAATCAATTGATTTTTTTTCAATGCCAATTTTTGAAATCTCGGAATATCAACAAATAATAATACAGCAGCTATAAAGATAATATATAAGTACAAATAATTGAAAAACTACTAATCAAAAGAAAGTCATTGAATAGATCATATTCATGTCATTGGAATTTTTAAAACTAAAACATAACATGCTCTGTATTGTTTTTGACGTATGTAAGAACAGGATGAGGGGTTTCCAATGTTAACTTTACATAAACGGCCCATCTATATTGTTTTTTATTAAATTATAAATTCTCTTTAAGTTTAAATTAATTAAATTATTTTATATTATAAAAAATACCATTTGTAAAAATCTATAAATTTAACATTGCAATCGATTTATTACAGAATGAAAACTATAATTTTGGGACTATGCCTGTTCGGAGCTCTTTTCTGGAGCACCCAATCCATGCCTGTTGGCGAAGTAGCACCCGCAGTTCCAACTGAAGCAGCACCTCAAAAGCAAGTAGAAGCTAAACCAGAAACTAATGCTGCTTCACCAGTGAGCGACGCTAAGCCAAGTGATGCGAAACCTGCAGATGCGGAAATCAAGCCTACTGTTAGCGAAGCTAAGGCTGAAAGCGAGCCAAAACCTTCAGGGGAATCTAAACCTGAAAGCGACGCAAAGCCTGCTGTAGCCAGCGAGTCAAAACCAGAAAGCGATCCTAAATCTGCAGCTGTTGTTGAATCCAAACCTGCAAATGATGCAGTTGCACCAGCTAATAATGATGTTAAACCAGATAACGCCGCAGCACCAGAAAATAAACCAGTAACTGACGCCAAAGCTGAAACTGAATTGATCGCTGAAGCTAAGCCAGAATCCAAACCCGCCAGCAACTTAAAAACTGAGCCAGAAGCAGCTAAGCCTAATAGCGAGGTACCTGTAGCTCTACCACTCAACCCAACTGAAACACAAGACGCAAAAGCTACCCAACAATCCATCGAGACCAATCAAGTAGAACAAGCAACGTCTGCAGCTGTACAAGCCGACCCAGCTACTGCACAAGCCGATCCAGCTGCTGCACCTGCTGCTGCACCCGCTGCTGAACCCGCTGCTGCTCCTGCTGCCGCTCCCGTTGCTGCTGAAGAAGTCAAACCATCATCAAATGAAAAAAAAGCTGCCGAAGAACCATCCAAACCAGCTGAGCCACAAGCCGCCAAACCAATGGAAGATGCTGTACCGGCTGCCAGTGAAATATCTGAGACCAAGGTATCACCCACAGTACCTGAAGTACCTGCAGCACCTGCATCACCTGCAGTACCTGCAGTTTCTGATCCAGTAACTGCACCTGAAGTTGAAAAGAACGCTGTGCCCGCCAAAGAAGCAAATTCCGCGGAGCCAGCTGTTCAATCAGAAGCTCAACCAGCTGAAAATAACAAAAAATCTGCCGCTGTGGTATCTGCAGAAAACCCAAAACCAGTTGAAGAACAGAAACCTGCCGAAGTAGCAAAACCAGCCGAACAACCAAAATCTGAAACTGCAGCTGAAGCACCAAAACCGACAGAACAAAGTGCAGCGGAAGAACCAAAAAAACCAGAATCTTCCAATGATGAAAAGAAAGAACAGCACTCCGTAAACAAACGGGACGCAACCAAAGAAAAGAAGCCTGTCGACTCAATTATGAAGAAACAAAAAACAAAGAAAACCAACTAGGTAATCAAAAATGACAAGACTGAATAGCAATATAAACGAACCAACTACTAAAAGGACCAGAATAACGTCCAGAACAAATAAACAACAATATTTGTCATACAAATTTAATACAAAAAAATATATATCATGTACGTCTATAGTGCCATTCCTCCCAAAAATTCATGAACCGATGAAGTTGGTTTCTAATTAGACTTAATTAAAATTTTTTTTATATATATACATAAATCATAACAATTTTTCACAATGGAAACAATTTGTAGTGAAATTAATTGCTATTTATTCAGTCATTCTTCTGTGTGATATCAATTTATGAATAATTTATTTATAGGCGACTTATTTATAATAATTTAAATGAACAAAAACATAAATACTATGTTAGTTTTAAGTTTCTATTTAGCTATTAGGTTGTTAAATGATAGTATTTAACTATTTACACATTATGTACCTAATTTATTATACAATGACAGATTGTCATATATCAACAATAGAAAATTATACGCGATTTCTTAAAATTGTGTTTTTTTATTATAATATTTTATAACTCCTTATTGATAATCGATTTTTACAAAATAAAAATCAAACAAATAAGATAATAATTGTCAATTGATATAGAATTATTCAATAACTTCTATATTATTAAAGCAAAACATAAAACTACAATTGTATTATGACATTATATATGTGTATGCTTATAGCATAATTTTTATTAAGCTAATAAACATACTTAACACAACATTCTTAAGTGCGCGTATGCGTGTGATATAAATTAGTATGTATAATTAACATTCAACAAAATATAATTGTTTGGAAAACGATTTAAGAAGGCGTTTTGAATAGGCAATTTAGGTGCACCCGGGTTGTCAATTAAAACAATAGTCTATGTTCCAATAACCAAAAGTAAAAAATACGACAAATAAAATAAATAATGAAAATGAACTTTCACAGGTCACGGGATATACATGGATACCAAAAATAACCTATCATGGTTAATAAATTGATTTTTATTGTTTTAATCCGTTGGGAGTAGATGCAGTAAAAACAATAATATGCTAAAACATTCAAACAATCCAAACGGTTATATATTAAATAAAAAATAATTGTTCTCTGCTTGGAGGTGTGTGAAAAATAAAAACAAAACAAACGGAACTCAGTGAATGTGCACTGTGTATTTATCAACTTTGTACCTTTATAATTTAGTCGATGCCTATGGATTTCAGCCATAGAATCATAACAAAAGGAAAAAACACCACACGACTTGCTCGATATTAAAAAATTTGACTGTGAACACTATGACGTTTTAAAACATCGATCACTACGCTGTCAATTTTTTAACTTTATAAAATATAAACAAATAAAAACATACTAACAAAATAATACAATATATTATACTGCTACTATATAGGTAGGTATAGCAAACGCTACTCATAATAATGTTACCGTTATATGAATATATTCATTTTTCAAACACCGTAGGAAAGACATAGGATCATATTATTAATAATAATTATATAAGTATATTTTACAACGGACCACGCTCTACTATAGTATTATTCCATACGGTCGATAAAATGAGCGCATTGAAACACACGTCGAGCATGTGTATAAAAAATATATATAATATGTATAATATATATATACGGAGCACGCGAATAGCTGATGTAACGTAATTATGTTAAACTAACCTAAATGTGTTAAATCAGTGAGTAAGGCGTTTTAATGAACATTTTATTATAGCTGTAAAATAACATGAGAATAACAGCCCGTCTACAGCGGAGGTCAAACGGACCGGTTTTGAAATTGGACTTCAAGTTCAGAACTGGTTATTCACCTCTCTTGGCTGTCGCCGTCGCGTTTTTTTTTTTAAAGGAATTTTGTGTGTGCACCGCCCGCGGGCTGTCGACTGCCGTGAGATGACAGCGGGATCAGCTTTATGGTCATTTCTCTTTTTTATCGCCTAATGCTTTAGCAATTCGTACAACTTGAGATAGTAAATTTTATTCTAGTTCAAAGATTTTATCAATCTGATAAATTATATTGTTAACTTTACTTGGCATTATCTGAAGTAGTAAAAATGTGTGAAATAGGTGTTGACGGCAACAATGTATGATATAAATTACAGTTAAAGAATCAATGTTTATTAAATCTATATCGATTAAAAATTACTAAATTTAAAAAAATTACCCGTTCATATAAAAATATTATTTATTAAAAATCATAAAAATTAAAAACCATTAAATTTAATCAATTTTACCTGATTTGTAAACATTTGAAATAAGAGCACTCCAGCGGACCACCAATCTACAGCATGACTATAATATGGTTCAGACTCTAAAACTTCTGGAGCTATAAGAAAAATGAGCTAAATATAATATACATTGTTGTAAAAATATTTAAAATAACTAACCCATATATTGAGTAGTTCCACAGATGGTAGATGTACGACAGCCTTGTGGAAGCCATTTAGATAAACCAAAGTCAATTAATTGAAGATGACCATTATCGTCTAATAATATATTTTCTGGTTTTATATCTCTATAAATAACTCCGGCATTATGTAGAAAATCTGTGATAAAATATGTTTAGTATACTAAATATATTTATATAAAAAATAATATAACCCAATTTAATGTATTTTTTATAAGTAAAAAATTAATTTAACAAAAAAACACACATCATTGTAAAATCAATACATTCATCACTCCATTCAGAATCTAAAAATAACATCCATTTAACAATTTAAAGGGTAACTTTATTTTTTAAAGATCTAATGTCTGCCACTAGATACTCTAAAAATGGTATAAAAAATACAAGTTTTTCAAATAAAGTTTTTACAGACTTTAAAATTTCAGTCAGGGTTAGAATACATTTATATATTAATTAATTATTAAAATAAAAACTATATAGGAAGGATGTTGATTCATACTTTATTTAATTCCATAATGTTAAGATGACGATAATATTATCAATTTTAAAATAATAAAACTTTTAATTATATTATGAACAGTGGGTAAGAAAAAAATTCTACAAATTTGAATCTCCATCGATATTTTTGTATATGTCTATAAAAGTAACTCAACAAAGTATTTAAAACAATATTAATTTTTAAATGTTATTAAAACAAAGAAGTTTGTAATAAGTATTAGTACTTAGCAGTAAATTTACTTTTTAAGAATATGTCAGTAGCTCTTTTGTCTTAAATACTTATAATATTTAATTTAATAATAAATTGTATTATATTATATAAAAATCAACAAATTTGTCTGATATATATGTATAGTGTATATATATCATTGAATATGTGTTAGTTAAGTATTGAATAATATTAAAATAACCCATAAAATTCTTAGTTAAAAACTCTACACAATACTTAATATTGTAAAATATATTTTTTAATAAATTATTGCCAAAAGGAAAAATTATATAGTACAGTTATACATGATATTATTGTTTATAAATACTATTTATAATCAATGAAGATATGTATATTTTTACCATCAATTAAACAATGGTAAATGCATTTCATAAGCAATGAAAAAATTTATCAGCAGGGTCCGCCTGTCTAGTGGTACAGCGGCAAAAGAGATATCTGTTATTTAAAGATCCAAATTTATATGTTCAAAAAGAGTCAAAATATAATGCTATTAAACTTAAAGTTATATATTTAATACATCCTAAAATAAAAAATACAATATACTTGACTTGCATACAACATTTACAAAACCAATAAACATAATAATATTACATTGATAAATAAATATAAAATCCAAATATATACTAAAATTAATATAGACTGATTGAACATTCAGAGGGGGGTAAGTGGTTATAATTCCGCCCAAAATTAATTAAAAATTAAAAAATATATATACTAATAGTTTGAAAAAATAATGGAGTGTTATTATACTTAATAAGTAACAGGTCACACAAATAATCAGTGGCGGCTTATCCCAAAAATGGGCCTATGTGCAAAGCTAAAAAAAGACCCCCTTCTACATCTATTTATTCTAAATAATATAGATGTACATAAATTTATATTTTATAACAATGATGATATCTGGTATCAGATTGAGAAAATGAGAACCATTTGAAATTGAAAACAATTTTTTTAATTTTTCGTACATAACTGTATTTCTTTAATTTTTTTTTGTCGAATGTTGAGCAATAATGCCCCCCCCCCAGCTGAGGGCCCGTGGCATTTGCACACATTGCACACATGTATGACACACCACCGCAAATAATAAAAATTAATAATATATGTCCATTATATCCTGTTAAATAACTTAAAACTAGTTTTTTCAGTTTTTTGTTTAATAAATAAATTTTTTTTAATAATCCCATAAAGAAATAACCAGATATGCCACTGATGAGTAAAATAATAGAAAAATCATTATAACTTTGATAAAAAATAATTTTAAGTAAAGTTTAGATACACTTGCTTCGTTACATAGAACTTTAGTTAAATCATCATTTTTGTAAAGATTATAAAGAAAATTAATGATTCACAATTTGTACAGCTATTGAAAACATTCCAATCATAAGCCTAACAGATTTAAAATAATATTAATATTAAAAATAATTAACAAGCAAATGTTATGATAGTACGAGATCTCATATTTTAAAGTTAACTATATGATTAAGATAGTAATTGATACTGGGTTTAAATTACAGATAATATTAAAGAAAATGCGAAGAATAACAATTTTAATTTTCCACGCCATTAAGTTATGTCATCTGTAATGTTAAGATAAATACCTATTTCTATGCAATGTGAGACTTCTAAACACAGTTATACACTCATATAATTGAATTTTCTGCATAAATTAAAATACATTTTTAATGATATTAATTTATTTTTTTTGTTCACGATTTGGTAATAATATAAATTATTTATTAAACAATGCATAATACCTATTATAACAACTAATTCAGCAAAATATATACGACATAATTCTTCAGGTAGTGGTCCATATTTTTGTAATAGTTTCAATAATTCACCACCTCCAACATACTCACTAACTAAAAATAATAAAAATCAGTATCAATATTAAGTACTAATAAACAAAAAAAAAAAATGGAAATTACACAGATATTAAACAAAAAATAAATTAAAATAATAAATTACAATGAGTAACAGTTTCAAAATACAATTAGGTAATAGTGGACTTACCAATAAACAATTGATTTCTATTTTGCCAAAAAAATGGACAATTCACAATAAATGGGTGATGACCACATAATGATTGAATTTGCACTTCATTCTTAACTTGTTGTACTCCATTTTCATATACAATCTATTATTTATAAATATATTTAAATTAAATCATAAACTAAATTACTTTTAAATTTTATTAAAAGTACTTTGGTATTAAACATCTCTTAAGTTACATATAATTATATCAATAATTTAAAAGTCAAATAAAAATTTTATATCTAAAATTTTTTTATTAATCACAATTTTACAACAATGAAATATTGTTAAAAAAAAATAAAACTATAATTTTAGTAAAGGAATAAAACAAAATTATTTTTAAAATTACAAGTTAGTTTAAGTTTCAGCTATATTCTTATTTAGCTTAAATTTTGTGGATTTATAATACAATATAACTATAGTAAAAAATGAAATGTTATTTTTTTTCCAAGTAAAAAAAATTATTTGAGATCTGCTTAATTTTTACAATAGAAATTTGAATGAGATTAAACTACGAACCCAAAGACTGACATTTATTCCTTCGCATTTTTTAAGTATTCTATT
Source organism: Schizaphis graminum (assembly GCA_020882235.1). Classification (NCBI taxonomy): domain Eukaryota; kingdom Metazoa; phylum Arthropoda; class Insecta; order Hemiptera; family Aphididae; genus Schizaphis; species Schizaphis graminum. The sequence continues at coordinate 57,839,080 of CM037032.1, forward strand.
AAGTATATTAGACACAATAATTAATTTTAATTTCAAGTTTAGTTACCAATGATTTTTCCAATACTTTCATAGCATATAAGTCTCCACAGGAATTTAATTTCTTGACTTTGTAAACTTTGCCAAATACACCATTACAAATTAATTCTAAGCTCTGAAAATATACTTTATGTTAACTAAATTTAACTAAGATCATTTAATTTTGAATAAATTATTAATGGTTAAAAATAATCAAAATTATTTTAAATTAAAACATGCTTATATTTATAAAAAATGTAAATATTAAAAATCTATCCAGTCAATGCATAGGAAATATTCTTCTTTATAAAATATATAATATAGGTGATTTTGCCCTAAAAACTGATCCAGAGAGTTTTTTTTAGGAATTATCTTTGTTTCTATATTATATGAGAAATAGACAGAGAAAACAAATTCTGGTATAGTGGCCCCTTAATAAAATTATTAAAAATTTATAAAACAACGTTTTTTTATAATTATATTCTTGAAAATTATAACGCAGTTGAAAAGATCACTGTGCGACTGACGACGTAATGTAAACTAGCGCAACTAACGCCGGGTTTACTATAGTTTATAACAGGGATGGCAAATCCATGGCATGCGTGCCCGAGGTGGCACGCGAAAAGATTTTGTGGGCACTCGAAAATTTTTACTATTATATTAGGTAATAGGTAAAAATATTTTGAGCATACGGCTTTTATCGGTCATTAACGATTATTCTTATCTGTAGATAAAATAATAATACCTATATTATTATTGAGAGTAATAAACCTACCTCAGTAAACATTAATCAGTACAAATACTAATTTATTATTATTATATACCTAAACTAACCTTTTTATACATTAATTGTATTATTAACAAAATATAATTTTTTTCATGGCACACGCTCTAAAAAAAAAAAAAAATCATAGAATATTTTAAGCAATGTTACTAATTAAGTTGTAAGTCAGATTTTGTATTGAATGAAGTATTGATTGAAATTATTTAAAAGCTACTCAATTAGTTATTCTTGTAGATCTTAATACATTTTTTATTTTACTAATATAAAATAATCAAATAATAAAACATGAATTTTTTTTATTTTACATAAAACACATAATCTATTCCTAAGGGTCAAAAATAATAAATGTATATAAAAAAAAATATATATGACTTTTAACATTTTTATATAAATAGTAAAATTATACATAAAAAAATAAGACAATTAGTAAATATTAAAAATAATATCCAAAATTTTATCATAAATTAGAATTAAAATAAAATATCTAATTTATTAGTGAAATAGGTACCTTAAACGAATATTCATTTATCTGAGATCTAATTTTAAAATCTGGCAAAAAAACTTGCTCTATTTGAGGAATAGGCCATACTGTTTTACTAGCTTTTAATCGATCAATAGTTGAATCTTGCCACCTGTAAAGATCAAATATCATATAAAAATAAAACATAATTCAAAAGATCTATTTGTATTTTTGTTATTTTATAATTTACTCTATATATCTCAAAGGTGGCCAAACTGCGGCTCGTACCATAGACTTTTGCATATTATTGTAATATTTTTACAAAAAAAATTTTTAATATGAATTTATGTAAGACCTTTATTTTTTTTTTTACATTTTGGCTATTTCATATTTATTAATATATTTGGTGGCTCGCGAGTCTCTTCTTGCTGGCCACTCCTGATTATATCAGTAATATAGTTATATTTTTATCAGATTGTAATGTGAATCGATACATGTTGAATATTGAAAAATAGTAAATTAAAATGAAGTTTAAAAAAAAAAATGTATTAAAAAAATATAATTATAACATATTTTATAGATCATGTTTGTTATTTTTTTTGAACAATGTGTAGAAGAGTATGTATTTAAGAATTGTAGGAAACATATTATACAGCTCTGATGCTTAATATTATATACATACTAAATATATTTATACATATTTAACTATAAAAAAAATAATTAAAAAATCCTTTTATTATCAATTTAAAAAAATAATCCTTTAAAATTTTACTAAAAAGGTAAAACTTACTTCTTTTTTGATTCTCTTGACCAAGGTCTGCAATCCATTTTTGAGTTCATATTAAAAGTAAAACATTGTCTAAATAGAATTTGTATACAAATAAACTTATAAAACTATATAATTAAAAACATTAAAATAAAAAACAATACAAATTAATATGATACAAAACGAATTAACGATAATTCATAAATATTAAATATGAGTGTGACTGTATAGTGTAATATAGGTAGGATTGAAAATTAATCAATTAAATTATAATTTTTAAATGATACAGGATAGTCAACAGGTGTAGAAATTAAATTGAAACAAAATACAATACAATATATTGTAAGAAATTATTGTACAACAACCGTAGACATAAAAATATGTAGTATGTGTCTAATCGTAATATAATAAAAATGTCTTAATATCGTTTTGCCTATACATTATAGTCAGTAGTCACTGTCTCAATGATTAAAACTTCAAAACCTTAGATGTATCTAATTGGAACATATTGTCATATTCTATATTCTGTGATCTTATTTAACGCACGTTGCTTTGATAAGTATCAAGTGATAACAATAATAACGTCAACATAATATTATCACAAAGACAAAATACCCCGATCGGCCCGATCCAGCAGTAATTGCTGTTCCGAGCTATACTAGGTTACTTTTACTTTCACGATTATAAAATTCAATCCTTAGATCATATTTTTTCTTAGCTTCTATCTATATCACAAATGTAGATGTCACTAAATGTACAACCAATCTAATATATACGTGTGCCCTACTACCCTGTGGTTAATTTAGGCGTATTCATTATAGTAAACTAAAATTATCTGCGAATCTTGGGTTTCTTTTATGACATTTACTATTTTAATGAAGATAATAGACATTTTATATCTTGGTTTATGTACCTCTATAATAGTAATTATACTCAATACCCATTATGGCATTTCCTAGAGTTTAAAGATCCTACACAATTATTTTATTTAGCTCTACAAGTGTCAATTACTCAAGGTGGATATATATCCACCTTGCAATTACTCTTAAGCGACCTCAACCATATCATTATTATAAATTGATCAAAAATAATTGGTGAATACCTCATTATAAATTCTCCTTGCTATGAAGTAAGAATAATAAATAAAATATCTTATACATATATTCTATGAAATATTAAATGTCTTATGACTGTTATGATTTTTATTTTATTGGCATCAGGATAGATAATATGCATAGAAAATCATCAATTAGGTAATGGTGTCTGGTGAGTGGTGTGCAGTATTCAATACTGAGTATTGTAAAATTCTTAAATAAACGTGAGTGGCGTAAGCAGGCTTTTTTAAATGGGGTAGTGGGGTGTCATATAATTATATGTATGAATTGACCTTTTCTTTTTTTTTAGTCCTTGTTTCATAATTTGAACAGATACTTATTTTTAAGTGAGGTATCATATCTCCCTGACACCTCCCCCCCTACGTATGCACTGGTAAACGTATTTAACTTCAAGTACCTATCATTGGTATTCGATACGAATGTACGATGTTGTATCGAACCTAAGATAAAATGCGCATAATCATTAAGCTGTTTGAAATGTTTGAATGTGGGTAACATTTTTAGCCTAACATTACTATAAGTATCTAAAACTAATACTTATACTTTTCATCTTCAAATTACCATGAATCATTTAAGTATAGAGCAGAGTTTCTTAAATCTCAATCGGTGTGTCGTCGGGTAAGTCAAAACGTGTTGCGGGAAGTACTAATATAAAATGCAAGAATACACGAATTTTTTTTTTTTCTTTATCGCTTGGGAGGGGTAGAGTGCATTGATGTTAGGGTAATAGGTATAATTTATTTAAAATAGTTAAATATTTTAAAACTAATACCAGTTGTAATTGCCTAATCAATTAAACACTTTCCCAATATTACTTTAGATGATTTTATTAAAAATTTAATAAGTACTCAAAAAAGAAGCTCTATTTACGATTGAAAATCTTTAATTTTATGGAACATTTAAATACGCTTTAATTTATCAATCAAGTTCAAATAACTGTTGGATGTTACTTTATAGTGGATACATGATATACATGATCTAAGGAGACAGTGATGACATGGTACAAGCTCCATTATTCTCAAAAAAAAAACATATGTGGTGTCGTAATAATGTTATTTTATTATCATAAATCAAATTGAGTCATGTTAATACTAATACTTGTGGTAAGTTTCAACTGATAGAGCAATAGACCAAGAAACACTGCTCTTCATAAATAATCATCATACATAAATAATATTTATTTGAAGTTTGTCAAAAAAAAAAAGAAATTGAAGATTTAAAATCTTTTGTCTTTAAAATACTATTAAACCACAATTACTCAAAAAAAATGGGAGTTTTTATTTTAGATTACTCCAAAAGACAAGTTTATCTCAATGAAAAAAGTTTGTTTGTCATCAAATACTTAACAAAAAAAATGAAAAATCTTTAAAAATATTTTAGTTGTTTTATGCCATACTTAACAGAGACTGAAGAGATGAAATTTATTTTCATAATGATCTTCTATAGTGTAAATTTTTATTTGTCAAAATCATAAATGTGTTTTGTCGTTTTGTGGTCATAAATATAAGAAACAAACTATTTGATTTAGAACATTTACAATATTCTTTCAATTTCTTCAAGTAGGCAAAATATATTGGATGGTATTTAGCACATTTAATTAACATTTAAAAATTCTGTATTGGTACATACTAGTTTTAAAAATACTCAATAACTTAGTTTGAGTAAAATGACATTATCCATCATCAGTTATCACTAAATATAACACATTACAACAATTTACTCTGAATTTATGTATTAATTGATTTTGTCTGACACTTGTAAAAGAATATATATAGTAAAAATAAAATGATACTTCAATTTTCAAAACTAGTTTATTTTAAATATAAATAATAAAAAACATTAGACATAAATTATATTTAAAATGAGTACAGCGCTATTTTTAAATACAATCAGAAGTAAAATGGTGGAATTCTTTTAAATTTTAAACAAATATTGTAACTATTTCCCACTAAATTAATCAGTCGCATTATAATTATGTAACATATTATTAATTTATAATTACTCTACTTTTGCTAATAATTCTGATTCTTTGAAAATTGTGTATGAATCATCATCATCCAATTGAATTTTAGTACCACCATATTCAGGTAACAATACTCGGTCGCCAACTTTAACATCAATTGGAATTGGTTTTCCATCCTTAAATTAAAATAATTATTAATTCATTGCATTCATTATTTAATAAAACAATTTATGTACCTGATTTCTTCCACCGGGTCCTACAGCTATAACAGTTGCTTCGAGAATTTTTTTCGAAGCACTTTCTGGCAACATTATACCTCCTTTACTTTGTTTAACAGCGTCTAAACGTTTGACCAAAACTCGATCAAAGAGTGGGCGGAACTTTGTTGCAATTGACGCCTGTCCAAATAAAGTCAAATTAATATGATAGATGCAAAAAAAGATAATTACAATAGGATACATCACTTATTCGATATACATGTATGTAGATATACATTAATGTGAAGAAGTGTGATACTAACTGTGATGTGCCGAATCGGCGAAACCACATTCACACGTTTACAAGTCAATCAAGTATTTTCAGAAAAATGCCGGGTGAAATATTTTAATAGCAATAAAAAAAATCTTACCATTTCAATTGTGTAAAGCTTCTGATGGTTCAAACGGTCAAACCAAAGAAAAAGCGACGATTATCAAAGAATTGGAACGAAGAGAGAATGAAAAATGACTAGTGAAAATATTTAATTTAATGAATATTGAATAGGTTTAGGTTAAAGTAAAACCATATTATCCTTTATCCATACGTAACATATAGTACAAAAACGTTATCATATACTAGAAAAAAGTAAGGTTATATAATAATTTCCATGGAATAATTTGTTTTTTTAATAAAATATATTTTTATTACATTTTTTAATACAATTTATGTGAGATGAGATCATTTTGACTCATGAATTACAAAATAATTTCATATTATAAACTTAAAATATATTATGAGCTGTGTGATTTAAAAATAACAGATTATAATATTTTGTCCTTTTAATCATCCCCTTTATCTGCCGTAGCTCATAACATATTCTATGCATACAACTTCAGACAACTGCGACTGCTTTCTTCCGTTAACAGATGGCGTTACCCTCTGAAGAAATTTCTAGAACAATGAATACCTGTCCTATTTTTAAATTTAAATAAAATATTTTGTCTGTAATAGCACGAAATATTAATAAATATTAAATAATAGGTATCTCTAATCTACGGAAGCGTAGTAGTGCCAAAAAAATATTGTGAATTCTACTTATAATTTCGTCATTTCGACATTTCGACTTTTAATTTCGACATTTCGGCTTATAATTTCGACATTTCGACCTTTAATTTCGACATTTTTGTAAGTATATTTCTTTTGTCACTCTTGAACATATACGGAATACGGATATCTATTATCTACTTTGTCAGTTGCTTACGCTCTCTATACCTCGACATTTTTAAAGTCTTTTAATTCTAATATTCTCTGACCTCTGTAGTCTGTACATGCAAGTGGCAACATCATACTCATAAGTATAAACAGCACAATGTCCTTAAATAATTTGATAGAAAATTATTTTCACATGAGTTTTAGTTACAATGAAATATTAACACATTTGTCAAGCAATGGGATAGATATAAGTCTTCGTACACTCAAACGAAAATTGAAGCAACTTGGTTTGTACAAACGCATAAATTATACGCCAATAAATATAGTGAGAGAGTATCTAGAAAATTGTATTCTGGGTTTTAATCAACTGCATGGTTATAAGTGGATGCGTCGAAAATGCATAGATGTTGGATTTGTTGTTAAACAAGAAACTGTTAGGACTCTTTTAAAAATTATTGATCCTGAAGGTGTAGAAATTAGAAGTCCGAAGAGATTAAGGAGACGACAGTATTATAATCCAGGCCCAAATTATACGTGGCATACAGACTGCTACGACAAACTTAAACCATATGGAATATCTATAAGTGGTTGCATCGATGGATTCTCTAGATTAATACTTTGGCTGGGAGCTGCACCTTCTTGTAGTGATCCCAGAGCAATAGGAAGTTTTTATTTAAATACGGTAGAGGCATTAAGAGAATGTCCTATCACTTTAAGATTTGATAAAGCCGATAAAGGTACCGAAAACCGGCACATTCAACAATTTCAACAGTTTTTACGTAGGAATAATTCGTCTCGTCGCCCACCATTTTTATATGGAACCAGTCCTTCTAATCAGCGAATTGAATCCTGGTGGAATATTCTAAGGAAACATTTCTCTCAATTCTGGATGGACGTATTTCGTCAATTAAAAGATGATGGACTATTTAGTGGAACATTTCTTGATAAAGACCTGATCAGATTTTGTTTTTTAAACATTATTAAGGTAATTAATTAATGTTATTTTGTCTATTTGTATTTAATTACCTATTTATTTGGGAATATAAAATAGTTAAAGTACCTATGTACGAACTCTGTGAACATTAAAATAATTTCTCCAAAATAATTCACTTATATGCATCTACTTCTATATTAAATTCTAAAACTATTACGATTGAATGTATATTGATTTTACAATGTTATTTTTATTTTATTTTTTTTTTAAGTGTCTAAACCTAACCTTTTAGGACACTAAAAATGTTTTAATTATCATCAACAGCATCTTTTCTGATAAGAAAGTGATTTTAGTTGGTAAGAAAAAAAAATTCCAAGAAATCCCGAACATTTTCAAATTATTTTGTAGTTCAAAATTATAAAATATTCAATATTTTTTTTATGTAAGAATTTAAAATTTAAAACAGCGATTTTCATAAATAGGTTCATACCTAACCAAAAATCTAAAAAATTATAAACAGTTATTTCTTAAAGGCATTTTAAGTTTAAATTTGGATGAGATTGCAATAATTAAAAAACCAAGATAAAAATTTTATTTATTTCGTTGTAATTTTAAAATATTATTTGTGGGTAATCATATTTGAAACATTTGCAAGTATATAGTTTAATTTTATAGACACAATGACATTTTCAAACGTATATTTTTTTTGCAAAAATTAATTTAACTTAAATAAAATAAATATGTAGAAAGATTGTTTTTGCTGCTCAAAATCTCCTAATTAATATTTAATAAATATAATCAACGAACTACCTGAACCCTCCCTGAGTAGTGAATAGTTACCTATGCTTTGTAATATTTAATACTTTTAATTTGTTTAGATAGGTACACTTGCAACAGTTGTAACATTATTCTCATACTAGCTACCAGGGCCGGGCCTGGCAAGCTGGGCGCCTGCCAGGGGCGCAAAATATCGAGTAGAAATGGGGGCGCAAAATTTGAATTTGAAAATCTAAGCCAAAATATTTTAATATATTAATATTTGTTATTAGATGCGAGTTAGGTATTTAATACTGTGTTAATAAATTGTGTTATAAACTTTCAATTGAACAAGAACAACTTGTATATCTAAGATGGACTACACTTTAGTCATCGAAGAATTTGCTTCTAAAAAAGCCAGAAAAGTTAAAATATTTTAACTATTCTGTACTAAATTTACTATATTATTTGTATTATTTTATTTGCATTTTTACATAATTCTTGTTTATATTGTAATGTATTTTTGAAGTGTTCATTAAAGTTATGAGTATACCAAAGTATAGGTAATACAAACCTGTTAATTTCGTTATTATTATCTTTATTTAAATTTGAAATACTATTAAACTTTTGTTATTTCAACTATTAAAATAATAAATTTAAGCTTTATAATTAGTATTGATTATGCTTATAGATAAATAAGTTAACATTCATTTTTAGATTCTGAACGGAGTGATGAATATATTGATTCTACAATAATGTGTATTTTATTTTTATTTTTGTGTCTGTCATCACGTTTTGAAGTAGTAATAATGCTTCGATTTTTGACTTCAGCCCCTCTTTGGATAGGAAAATTCATCTAGTTGGTACTTTAAGGGGACAAAGTAAAAATTTCCAGTAGTTATCAGCGTCGGGAAAAACCCTGAAAAAATAACGGAAAACGGGAATTTTTACGCATAACCACTTTTCGACGAAATCAATTTTTTGATTTTGCTGTAACTCAAAAACAAATCATTGTAAATACTTGAAATTTTTACCAAATTTTTATATTATGCTTATCAATTTACGATTAAATTTTCAAAATATTTTGACCTTTTTTAAGCTGCTTATACACAATTGAAATTTTTGACTTTTCTAAGTTTTTTTTCTTAAAATGCCGATAAAAAAATTTGGCTATCCAAAAAATCTTTGAAATTTAATACAAGGTTTATTATAAGTTGTACTTATCGCAGTAAAAAAAAAAATCAAAAATCGTTAGTCACAATTTTTGTTTATAAGCATTTAAAGTTCAAATAATGTTTACGAAATATATCAAAATTGCGAAAATTTGCAAGGAATTTTTAAGTTGAAAATCCATAAAATGTTTGTGATTTATACTTAAGGTTCAAAAATCCAATACAAGGTTATCCATAAGTTTTTCTTCAAGTAACTATAAAAAAAAATTCCATAGTCAATATAGAAAACATTTTATGAGCGTATGAAATTTAATTTTTTACGAAATCACGTAAAATAACGATAAATTACAATTTAAATATAATTAATAATATAATATATCCAACTAATTATTATTGACTGACAAATCATCTTCATTCAGAATCGTTTTTCGTATATAATGATACCCATCATTGCATTTAAATTTAACACATCCATTATAGTGACCAGTGAACTACTCTCCATCTCTACAATACAACAGAGTGGGTATCCACTTGCCCATTTTTTTTTTTGTGGAGGCGCAAATTTTTATTTTGCCAGAAGCGCCGCTAATGATTGGCCCGGCCCTGCTAGCTACCCCCTCAATTTCTATTTTTTTAAATAATGAATCATATGAACATCATGATAGGTAAACAATATAATATAGAAATAAAGTTGTAATTTAATTTAATTTAATTTCTAATAAATATACATGTTTTTATTATTATTTCTTTGGACTGTACATCACTGAACCAAAATTACCTAATCATCCTAAGTTACATAGATACTTAAGATAGAGGTCTGATTTAACTTATCCTAAAATCCTTTAAATATGTTTTAGTTTGTGGCGGCTACAGTAAATTCACCACGTGTATCTTAATTACTAAAATCTGTGAACACCCATCCACCAACAAAAGCATTTTATAAGTAATAACCAAAATAATGTGTATCTGTCGATAAATTTGAGGTAAGTATAGGATAGCCGCCACTGGTTTTATTGCTATTACAACAAAAATTATCCTAATATACTATAAAAAAAATATTTATTATATTATCAGTTACAATTTATTTCATTGATGATACAAATTGATCGGTGGTACATAAATGATGCATACAATAATATGTAGTATAATAATTATTTTCTTCAGAAAAATATTTCCAAAAATAAAAATATTGTATTTTATATTTTCTAACCCCTAAAATATACTTATTTGTGCAAAATAAGATTGTTTTTGAGTTCTGTTTAGTGATATGTCAATATATCTTACTTCCATTGAACTGTATACACAAACATAAATATGTAAGATCCTAAAAATCAGACCTATTAGCATATTATATTAAATATAATATGAACAGATATGACTATGAAAATTTGCTTTAGCAAATTGTGTACATTTCAAAGGAAATAACATAAAAAATAAAAAAACACTATACAAATATATATTATGCATTAAATATATTGAATAGTAAAATTTTTATTAATATACCAATATGGATAACACCAAATAGTGGTTAAGTTAACACTGTAAAATAAATACACAAATTTATATTTAAATCGTTTATTTCAAAAAATAATAAAATTAAATAATAAATAACAATACGTTTATACATAATGAAGTCAATTTAAACTTTCCAACTGTTTAACACTTATTTTACTTCCATCCATACCATATTTTGTTCAATGATGAAGTACACATTTTTAATTAAAATTATTGTTGTTTTTCAATTCTAAATAATTTAAAATATTACAAATATTAATTTCCTTAACAGTTGAAATTTGCCCACATTAATACATGTTTAATCAAATTTATCAAATTATAGAGACATTTGATATAAATAAAAATATATAACTCATAATAATTTGAAAATAAAATGATGAATTTAAATAGATGTATTTTTTTTTTTTGTAAAAATAAAGTAAAATTGTCAGAATCTAGTGAAAAAAAAATTGTCTTAGAGTTATAGTTATAAGAACATAATTATCTCTTAAACAGAAAATCCTATATTCCTAAAAACTGCTTTCCATATTAACTTTTCTAACTACTAATTCACACATTAAAAATCTTTTAGTATTTTTTTATTTGTATGGGGCAAATAATCATTTACCTAACAATAAGGCACTATTCCATGCACCACATACTACTTTGACAATTTTCCTTAAATTGCATTTTAGCAATGGTGACAAATTACTCAAATTAATCATTCGATCACAAGTTAATTGGTATGTCTTAATACCAAGCTGTTTGTGAGCATTCCACCCACAACCCCAAAGTATATTGTTCTTAGTTAAAACCATTGAATGTCTTGCCCCCAAACTCACTTGTTCGATGTCTGTCTCTTCTGGCCAATTAATCAGTGCAGGTTCTGGAGCCATTATTATACCACCATTATCTGTAAAAGTGTTATAAATTAATCTTTAACTTTAAAAAATATTTAAAACATCCAACATGATATTTCACCTGTTTTAACTATTTTGAATACGTTTATTAGTGCCGTAAACCAAATAAAGTCATACAAAACATTCAACCTTAAATTAGTTGATAATTAGTAACAGTATCAGATAGTAAAATGCTAATAATAGTTTGATTAAAATGCAAATTGTATACATATTAATACATATTTATTTCCATATAATTTCTTAAGATATTAGCTGTGAAAATATGTATTACACATAAAACATTTTAGCCAATGTTTTAAACCACTACCACGAGTATTAAACATCATAATTTATTGAATATGTAATATAAATCATGAAATTCAAAGTACATTTATTAATTTTAATGACTTAATTAGCACAATTTAATCTAGTACCTGGAGAATTTGAAATTCCTAATTGCCCTGAATGATTCCAGCCCCACATGTAGAGATCATTATATTCTGTAATTGCAGCAGTATGCCAGCCACCTGCAGAAGTATTAATCACACGAATACCATCTAGAGATTTTAAAAGTCGTGGATGATCTTCTTCATTTAATTCACCATGACCTAATTGACCTCGGCTGTAAGTATTATTGTATATTTTAAAATGTTAAATATACCGAGCTTTGTAGTATTGGTATAACTGTTTATAAAATTGTATAGTGTGGAATAAAGCACAAAATACTAAATATTATGGGTTTAAAATAGCTTACCTACTGGATCCTTGTGTATATAGGCAACCAGTTTCCATTAAAATAACTATGTGCTCAAAGCCACACGCTACTTGAGTGACTTTGAATTTTGAATTGAATATTTTAGTTGGAATTGAATAAACTTCTATAATAAAAATCACTTATTATAAAATTTATAAAAAAAAAAGCGGGTAAGTGAGTATCGCTCTGCTGTACATTAGGGGGTGGGGTGGACCTCGGATTAAGGTAGGTTAAATTTGAATGCAATGATAGGTATTATTGTATACGAAAAACGATTCTGAACGGAGATGATTTGTCAGTCTAGGATATATTACATTTAAATATTGTGATATATTCTATTTCGAAACAAATTCAAACATTTAAGTAAAAGTCTCAAGATCCTACGTTTGGTAATTTTTAAAAAAATACAAAAATCGAAAATTATTTATTAGTAAAACGTAATTTTACACGCGTATTTTTGATTTCAAATTAAAATTAAAACTTTAAACACTCGTAAAACTTTTTAAATTGAATAATCCTCAAACTTTTTTATAATTATTCTAAGCTTAACTTATGGACAGCATAGTATTAAATTTTAAATTCTTAGCTGTTGATAGTAAAATATTTATAAATTTTTAACTACCAAATAGTGAAAAATATTCATGAATTTGACGAATTTTTGTCAATATTTGAACTTCAAATGCTAATAAAAAAAAATTGTGCCTATGTATTTTTATAATTTTTGAATGAGAGTTAGAACAATTTATGTGGACCCTTCTATTAAATTTTCAAGTGATTTGTCCCAGATAAATTTTTTTTATCAACATTTATAAAAAAAAAATTAAAAAAAATTGAAAATTTCAATTGTCTATAAATAGCTCAAAAAAAGTCAAAACGTTTTAAAAATCAAATCACGTAAAGAAAATGGCAATCTAAATAACTGGTAAAATTTTCAAGTATTTATGACTTATACTATTTGAATAACAACAAATATCAAAAACCGTTTGAGGCTAAACCGTTATTTAACGCGGTCTTGTAAAAATTTAAATTTCAAACACCCATAACAATTTTTCGTCTTAGTCTGGTAGAGTTTTATTTACAGATATTTGAAGAAACATGTATGTAGAACCTTGTACCAAATTTTCAAAACTTAGTTATAAAATAAAAAAATTTTACGATTTTTCAACCACAAAATTACTTGCAAATTTTCGCAATTTTGACGTATTTCGTATAAATTCGAACTTTAAGCACTTATAAAAAAAAATTGTGACTAACGATTTCGGATTTTTTTTTATCACTTTAAGAACAACTCATAAGACCTTGCATTAAATTTTTAAGATTTTCTGGCCGGCCAAAAAATTTTTATCGTTATTTTAAAAAAAAAATTACAAATTTCAATTGTCTATAAATTGCTCAAAAAAAGTCTAAATTCTTTGAAAATTTAACTGTACATAGATAACACTAATATAAACATTTGGTGAAAATTTCAAGTGTTTACATCGATTAGTTTTTGAGTTATAGCAAAATAAAAAATTCGATTTTGCCGAAAACTGGTTTTGCGTAAAAATTCCCGTTTTTCTGTCATTTTTTTTTTTGTTTTTCTCGATTTTTTTGAAAACTGTAGGAAAATGTTTACTTTTCACCTCTATAATGCACCAAGGATATCCACTTTGCCATCGGAAACCACCCCCAAAGTTTGAAATTGAAGCATTATTTCGACTAGTTATGCTGTACACAGACACAAAAACAAAAAAAACAAAAAAAAAAAAACACACATCATTGTAAAATCAATACATTCATCACTCCGTTCAGAATCTAAAAATAATTTTGAAATTAATAAATACCATTATATGTAACTGCTAGATGAATTATATCACTACAGCATATATGATTTATAGGTGGTCGACTTTGATTTTTGGACACAGGAACTTGTTCCTCTCTTTGTAATATTGAAGTAATATCATTCCACTTAAAATCACATTTTGAATATGACCAACAATTGCCAATTGAATCAATAGCTAATATATTTGATTCAGATGAAGAAATCTAAACATATCGATCATGGTACAATTTAAACTAAACATTCACAACTAATAAATATTAATAACTTACAGATTTAAAAGGACCGTATCCTAAATCATCCAATATTTCAAAATTGATTGTTTTTTTGTTAATGAGACCACTCATGACAATTTTACCAGAACCTTTAAATTAAGAATACACAATGTTCATTAATAAAAAAAATAAAAAAAAAAAAAAATAATGAATTAAATTGAATACTTGTCAAAATAGAAGCAGTACTCCAAGAAAATGCCACTTGTAGAATTTCACCAAAATTTTCTTCGTAACCATAAGTATGAAAATCCAAGGCGACGCTCGATTCAATGTTCAATTGATTGAACCCGTTAAATCCGCACCAAAACATACCCATGATGCTGTTTAAATATGAATCTAAGTCTGTTGTTTTATTGCAAGACATTACAATATAACAGAACAAGAAATAATTTACTATTTTACAAAAAAAAAAAAAAATGCTTATTATATGATGGGCATTTTGTTCATTTTTTGTTTTTTTTTTTTTGTTTTTTTTTTTAAATTTTTTTTGTATGTATATTAAATATATTTATATATATATATATTTTTATTAGAAGATTTATATCATATGAACACATGGGTAATTAGGCAACAGTTGGATGAAGAAGCCTTAATTTTTTCTGATCATTCTCATCAGTTTCATCATCAGCACAGCATTTGTTTGATACTGGACTAGTCAGGGAATCTACTGATTCAATAGTGGAATGTCTGGCTTCAGTTGGCAGTAATGATTCTTTTACAATATTAATATTTTCTTTGGTTTCATTTTCGGTTGATATAGAATGATTTTCTTTTTCAGTTGATAATAGAGTATTTATTAGGTTGTTCGATTTATTTTCAGATGATGGGCTTCTATGAGATTCTACTGAACCCAAGACAAAAAGTTTTTCTTCATTTGACAAGAGGTTTTTTTTAATGATATTATCATCAATACAATCCTCAACACTACGTTTCCTAGATGTAGGGCTCTTTTGTGATTCTTCAACCAACTCTGATATAGAATGTCTACCCTCAGTTGATAATCGAGCAATAATTTTACTACCTACAGTATTTGGAATAGCTTTTTCTTTTTTCAACTCATCGGGTACATAATCCTTTAAATCTTTTCTTTTTAAATGGTTAACTTGTATATCCATTCCAGCTTTGAAAATGCTATGAGCTCTACTTTTCACCAATAAGCAGAAATCTCGGATATGAGTACTAAAATCTAATTGAACTACAGTGCCATTAGACTTGGATATTTCAAGACCAACAAACCAAACTGATGATGGCCTTCCTTGTGATTTTTCATAAGGTAAGACAAACTGGTCAGGATTTAAATGAGATCTTTGAACACATTCAATTTCTTCTAAAGATGTAGGCAAAAAACGAAGCCTTGATTCAACTAACCCTCTCCATTCAAGTAATTCTTCATCACAGTTTGCAAATACAGTTATAGCCAAGAAATATCTATATTTAGTGAAAAATTTAGACGGCTGAAAAATTTTTGACCAACTAGATTCTCCAGTTAAAATTTCTCCCATAATGTCTAAACTTGTTTTAAATTCATCTTGAATTATAGCAAGTGTAGAATGAGAAACATTAAATGTTGAATTTTGTTGAGGATAAACTGGAGTTATAATAGGCATAACATGATTACGATCTGCCATATTTACTCTTGGATCCCAAACTGGATATCCAAGATCCATAAAATATGATGGTTTCAATAATACAGGTTGAGGCCATTGCCACTTAGAAAAAATTAAAAAAAATTTGTGTATTAAAGTTGCTGGTGCTGCATTTGGATATAACTGGCATACTCTTGCAACTAACATTGCCCAAGAAACTCCTCCCAGATATCCTAAGGCATTTGAATAAACTCTATGACGTTTAGCCCATAATTTTATTGCAATTAATGTTTTCTTAAAAGATTCTCGATTTGGAACTAATCGTAAAATAGAATCAGTTACACGACATCCATTTAAACTTCGTACACATTTAGGATTCAAATTTCTCAATAGATCATCCTGTTGCAAATCAGTATCTTCGTGTACTTCTTTTAAAGCAAGACGTGCAAATAACATATCAATTTCAATGCCTTGTATTATCATTTTAATTACTGGAACAAAAGCTTCTTCAACAGCTCGGACATTGTTTATATTAGGATTTTCTTTCAACTTATTATAGAATGTTGCAAAGTAATCAGCTCTGGTTATATGTCTAGGGACAATGACAATTGCATCAATATCAGCACCTTTATGATAAACGCCAAGACGATATGATCCAAACGTGCATACTAATCCTCCAACATTTTCAGCAGTTATTTCAGGTAAATTTCTTTCCATACTTACTTCACGTATCCATTCTTTAGCCAAATTATTAAGCATTGATAATACTTCAAGCCTTTGAGATAAATCTTCATCAGTAGTAATAACTTTTTCTTTAGAAAGAGCATCATCTAATGATTTTGTTAACTGTATATCAATGTCTGTTGGAAGAGCATCACTTATTGCCGATGTCATTCCATACATTTTAAAGGGATTTTATGAATACTCTATTTAAAAATAAAAATAACTATTTTAATAGTTTAAATTACCAGTTAATATACAAAATCAATTTTTTTGATTTATCATATATAATACAAATCACTGATATAAAAAAAATCAGTCTATTACATAGTTTCAAGTAAAAATGTAATAGTTATATAGATACTAGATACCTATTTTATTCACGATCTCTGGGCGTCACAGGTTTTTGATACTTATATTTATCTGATTATTCAATAAGCGTGTCTTGAAAAAGTCCTAAAATAAAAATAAAAAATAGATTGATAATATATATTTAATTTATTAGTATTAAATATTATACAATTAAACAGTGCATTAGTCAATAGCATTTAACATATTTAATATATTCTACTTAGATAATTATTATTTTATTGAAATATATTGTTGAGTATATCGTGTAATTACTAGTTACCTATTTAATTTTATAACTTTAATTATTTAATTGTTATTAAGTATAAAGGTACGGTTTTCCAGCACCGTTTGGATACTGTGTTATGACGTTGCTGAGAAATTATATTTTAACAAGAAAAAAAAAAGGTTTTAAATGTTTTCTTTAAATGCTTATACATGTTACTGTAAACTCTATCCCATTAAAGAGTAACTTCAGGTGGATGCTAGACTTCTGTGTATGTTCATGACAAAGGAAACGTTTAATTTTCCAAGTTAAGTAATCACGGAAGTATCAATGTTATTTTAAAAACTGTCTAGCTTGAAATTGGTCAACATGATAAACTGATTTTTTTGACATGACTGATTATTAGAAATAAAAGCTATAACAAAAATGGATATTTTACGATGTGTAGTCTGGGTACACCCGATAAAAATTGAATGCCACCTGAGGCTATTTTTATATGTAAGATGTAACAGATTAACAGAGTGTAAGTATTGTATATTAGTTTGCTTAGGTATGATTTACAAGCAAGTGCAATCTGTATGAAATCTACCATTATGACTGGTAAGGTAATTATATAAAATCTTTAAAATTATCAATATATTGTGTGCTCTCAATTATCTGTGTAATAAGGTGAGTGGCTG
Organism: Schizaphis graminum; assembly: GCA_020882235.1. NCBI lineage: Eukaryota > Metazoa > Arthropoda > Insecta > Hemiptera > Aphididae > Schizaphis > Schizaphis graminum. Next base: position 57,857,256 of record CM037032.1, read on the forward strand.
ACATCCACGGAAAAGTAAATTTTGCTAAATTCAAATAGACACAAAAAATCAGTTGACAACCTGATAATAAGTTCTTGTTTGAAAACACTTTTTTTAAACTTGAGATTGAAATTTTTTCAACAACATTTTATTATATTAATTTTTTATATGTACATAGTTTATTTTACAGAAGATCGAGGATAATCGAGAGTACACTATACCTAAATTTATCTATACTTATAAACTATAGAGAATTTAATCATATAATAAATGATTGCAAACATTACAAAATGGTTTATTCTGTTACCTATTTAAAACGTACTTGATTTGTTACATTTGATTTTTCTAAAAAAAATGTCTAAATTATATTATTAATTAATTATGCTCCAAAACAATATACATTTATTATGTTCCAGAAAAAAACATACTCATAACTAGGACTCAGAATAATAGGATGTATATTTATCCATATACTTTTGATTTATAATAAACAAAGTAGCAAACTAAAGAATAAATCCATTCTACATAATGGCAATGTTCAAAACAAAATTGAAGATGCATGTTTTGTCTATTTTAGAAAGAGTGCATATTAATATTATTAATTATTATATTTCTTAAATTGTATGTAGGTATTTATAATTACTCATTAATTTTAAATTAGTATTTTATTTTTTAATGAGTTTTACAAAGTAACACAATTTTAATTTCTTTACCATAGAAGCTTTAATAAAAAAGTTATGTACATTTAAGCACGTTCTCTGCGGCTCAATTTTGTATACTCATACCCGAATTCTAAAATTCAAACGCAACACTGACCAAATTAAAAATAAATGTATAAATGATGCCTTATGGCGTCATTTCGCAGCGGATGTGTTAAGGGGCCTCACTACGGTTATTATTTAAGGGACAACATTTAGGCAATTCATAATCTCGTCTAAGCCGACCGAGATCTATGTGTTAGTTGTAAATGATTATTAGTGTAAGTGAAATGTAATGCGAGTACCGGCTGGAGTATGCGCATGCTCATGTCAATAACTCGATAACAATAAAAATTCACTATACAAATTTTACGACAACTTACTTATTGATTTGACAAAATTAAAGTTAGTTAACATTGTCTGATCTTAATTCTGAAAAAATATTTAAATTTAGCAGAAAAATGTCTGTAGATCGTACAAAACATTTCGGTTTTAATTATAGTTTTAAATTTAATATTATGATTTGAAAAAATGCATATTTTCAAGTTTTTATTACCACTTCATTAGAATATAAGATTTAATTGTTACAAAGTATTCCAAACGATCTATAGACAATTTTCTGTCGAGTTCAGAATTTTTTTCAGAATCAAAATCGGACATCTTAAACTAACTTAAATTTTGTCAAAACTTTACGTCTTTTGAACTCAAATTGACGACAGTAGCGAGAATCCTTAAGCACATTTTTTATCATTTTCAAACATACTACCATAAATTTATTATGCTCTAAATAAAACATACTATTGACACCACAAATCAAATTTTAAAAATGTATTCCAGAATATAACAAATTTGTTAAGTTACAAGTGTATATTGTTTCAGATTGCATAATTTATTTATATGATATGAGTTAATTATTATGAAATGTAATGGATCTGTAAGAAATTACACATCAATATTATATTTTGTTTCATAACATTATAGGAATATCACTTTTTTAATACGTTATGCAATTCCTTAATAAGCATTATAACAGTCTATTAAATATTATATTATTCATGTATATAAAGAAATCATTCTTATATAAACATATTTTTATATTTCACAGCTATTGAAATAATAAAATAAATTGTTATGTATAATTTAATGTAAGTATCTATACATTTATTAAGTATTTTATTAGTTGCACTCCAGGATAATTTTGGCATTACCTACCTATTAATGCTAGTAATTTACGACTTAGTGAATTAAATAAATAAAAATTTTAAATAAATAACAGTATTTTTATTTTGTAACTTTTGTAATACAATTTTAGTGTTTAACAGTTAATATTGAAAGGAAAATAATGACTAATAGAAAATAGGTATTCAAATTAGTAATATTAATTTTTAAAATATTAAGCTAATCAATAGGTACAATATTTTTTTAGATGGGATAAAAACATGCAATCAAAGTATCAAATCAATTAAAATACCTATCTAATTATACTAAAGTAAACAAACAATATATAATATACAAAGTAGGCATTTACTCTCGCTTAACTATATACATAATAATATTAACTACTTATATTTGAAAAAAAATTATAAGGGTACAATAATCATCAATATTACCCAAATAAAAAGTTTTTAATGTCATTAATATTACATAAGTAGTTTTAAATGTGTTTAAAACCAAGTCTTAAATAAATAATATCTACATTCTAAATGTCTCTCATTACGAATTATAAACATAATATACCTGACCTAGGTGTACCGACATTTACATTCACGACCCGTGTTTACTAACAATAACAATGTGGTATTGAATTTAAGAATAGTAATGAATCGATAACGTCACAACTCACAATAGAAAATTTTCAAATGAAGTAGAATGGAAGTGACATCACGAAAACGAAAATACCGGTGTTGTTGGCATGCTACTATAAACAATGTCGTCGTAGTTAGTAAACGAACGACGTAAATCTTGTACCACAAGTCCACAATACCACGCGACTTGTTTTTGATAAGAACCACGAATGGCTTTTGATTGCTTTGTCTCACTAATCTACGTCATGTAAATCTATAATAGCGCAACTCACATAAAAACACACACATTTCACACTATACAAACACACAGTACACGGATGGAAATGACGGGACGGCGTTACAAGAAACAATAACCACAAGGGCTCGTATGATAGGTACTTACTTATTTATGGTTCAGCGACCGTCGGATGAGCGCGAAAACGAAAACGAGGTTCACTGTACACAGTCTACTTGTATGTTAAACTAATCAATACGATATTATTGTGAACAATTCTGTCAAAGAAACAAGTCAAAACTGAAACTGGAACAATAACAACATGATTAGAAAACAACGGGGAAAACAAATAGAAAAACAGCGTCCCTGCGCGCCACACGACAACCGGTGGGTACGCAATGGACTAGAAACGCGTACAACACAACGCCAAAACAACACTGTTCACTGTTCAGTGATTGGCAGTGGCCCGGAGCCGCAGTACTGGCACGTCGATGCGATTCGTTCGGACGTTCAGTTGGTCGGTGAGACAGACGGCGTGAGAGAGAGAAAAACAGACGTGGCTGTCGGCCTTCCGTACCGTTTTGCAGAGCGTTCTTCTTTCTTGTACGGAAAATCGGAAACGACAAACAAAACAATTCGCAGATTACAATGTTATTCACATAGATGAGAACACATTATTATTTATTTCACGATATTATGACGACGAAAAATATGAAAAATAACATAGTTACGGCCGCCTTGGACACGCCCCCCGATAACAGTGCGGCCGCGTGTTTGTGTCGTGCGGCGGGGAGACTTGCAAGCCGCAGATGCCGGCGAATTGCGGCCTTACTTCGTTGAGTAGTAATAATAATGTTATGATCACAGAACAGAATCACGATGTGGAGAGAAGATCTGATTTAAGAGTAATGGCTCGCCTGCAGCTGCAGCTGCATCTGCTCAGAGTAGTTGATTGTACAGCAAATGGTTAGCCTGTGTGGTTGCATTGATTAAAGCCAAAGATGATAAATATATGATATATAAATTATAAATATATATAAAATATTTTTATCTATACATAATTGATTTGTTATTGTTGTCGTTATGAGCAGCTATGCCTATGCGAGTATTTACTATTTAGTCATTAAACATTAAACTAAAAAAACTGAAATCCATAGATTACGATTAAAGATTCGACCTTAAATTGTTTAAATAATTTAACATTATCTTTTTTACTATGCAACAAAATTACTTATCAATAATCACTAATATTTATATTTTCATTTTTTATTGTGCATAAATTGTATAATATTCTATTATTTTATATCACAAAAGAATTCCATTTCAAAACCTTGAAAATTGATACTTGATTAGTCATAAATGTACAAGTTAATTATTATTTATTAATTATTATTAATGTGGTCAATGGTCATTATAACTTCATTTATAATTTTTGACATTGAAATTAACTTTTCTATATTTCGTTAATTGTTATTGGATCATCATAGGCTGATAAATTTGGTCAAAAATCATTTTTCAATATGGGAATGTTATTTGGAAAACCCAAAGTCTCTCGTATTACCGAGCACGATCGAGCAATTCTGGTAATAATAATTGATATGTAATGAGTCTTTGTTTTGCTTATCTACAGTGTATACTGTATATTAAAATATACTTGACATTTATGTACAGTATTTTTAAGGCTATTAATTTAATGTTTTAGCAAATGAAACAGCAAAGAGATACCTTAAAACGATATCAACAGAGAGTTGAAAAATTACTAGAAAGCGAAAGAGAACTCGCTAAAAGACTACTGTCCGAAAACAAAAGAGAGTACGTCAGAAATAATTCATTTTTAAATTTCAACTTATCCAAGTATAACATTATTGAAGCAATTTAAAGAAAAAAATCAATTAAAAATTAAGATACAAGTATTAAAAAAATATTTTTTTTTAAATTAAATTTATTGATTATTTGTCCAACTATCAATAATAAATGTTGAATAAATTCTTTTTTAATTGGTTTCATTAAAATGTCTTTGTTCATTATTAACAAATCCGAAAGTGATTCAATATTGAAGAAAAAAAAATAAACTTTTCTGTTCATGATCTGTATGTGTAGGGGGTGCATTTATTAGTATCATTATTAATTTTTGCACTGATTATTTAATAATAATGTTCATCATTATAGTAAAGCAAAGCTTTTGTTGAGAAAAAAGAAATACCAAACAGAGCAGCTAGAGCGTACCGAAGCGTCTTTGGATACTATTGAGAAATTAATACAAGATTTAGAATATACCCAAATAGAAGCCAAAGTATTTACTCAGAATACAATTTTACTACTTAAACAGTTTATTTAATTTTACCAATTATGTATAGGTTATTGAAGGCCTTAAAGTTGGAAATATAGCCCTTAAAAAAGCAAATGAATTATTTAATATTGAACATATTGAACAACTTTTGGATGAAACTAAAGAGGGAATCGATAAACAAAAAGTAAATAATATTAAACTATTATTTCAAAAATTAATTTTTAATAAATTAATTTTGCAAACAGGAAATAACCGATTTACTCAGTGGAGTCTTATCATCTGAGGACGAAGAAGCAGTAGAAGCTGAATTAAATGAACTAATTAATGTAGAACATCAAAAAGCTATGGATGTTTTACCAACTGTACCATCGGATGAATTACCAATAATTGTTCCAGGTAATTATAAAGTTAAAATGTGTTATTTGTAATAGTTTTATATGTACTTAAATATTTTCATGATTTAGAAACCAAAGAGAAAGACAAATCACCTACTAAGAAGATTGCATTAGAAGCTCAATAAAATGTATTATATTCGGTAAAAATTATACCGAAATAGAGTCAACTTAACAGTTTTAATATATTAAAAATTTTATTTTCTGTTATTGTGTATAATATTAAAAACTCGTATGTTTAATATATATATATTTATATTTTAAAGTGTATTTATTATTTAATAAAAGTTTTATTCTATATATATGTTAAACTGTTCAAAGTTTAAAATTTAAACTTTAGTAGCCAATAATACAATTTTGGAAGTGTCTAATAATCTATATCTACAGTAAATTTCTGTTACAACGAATACCAATACAACAAAAAATCCCATTATAATGAAAATCATAGAAGTCCCTTGTCGAAAAGCAGGACTTATAATGAGCTTATTTGAATTTTTGTCACAACAAAATTTCCGTTATAACGAAAAAAGAATTCAATCCCCTAGAGTTCGTTGTAACGGGATTTTAGTGTATAATGTTATAGTACACATATTTTATTTATTGATAAAAAATGTAGTTTAAAGTTGAATTTAATATTTTCAATCAATGTTGTATGTTAATTGAAATGATGTAGGATTTATTTTAAAATACCAGTCACTGCTCATAAAAAAGCATTATACTTCCTCTGCAAACAAAGTGCAAGTTGGTGAGTAACTAAATTATGTCTTAGTCTGCGAATTTCTTATGGTTTTCCACACTGCCAAGTACAAAATTATATCTCATGTTTGATTTGGATATTTATGGTTTATTACACTTTTACTATATAGTTAATATTTTACTATAATACACTAAATAGTTGAAAATTTTCAACTACTTCACAGTGTATTTAGGTTCTTAATAATGAGCAATATAATAATCTTACTTAAATATTTTATTTGGTGAATAACAAGAAATTCTGAACAAGAATTAACAGAATGCCATATTGAAATAGTAACCTAACATAAATATTTAAGTATGAAAATTATCTTGCGCAGGTCTTACTAACAAGGCAAGTAATTCTGTGATAGCTTGGGGGCTCTAAAAATCTGGGCCGCTTCTGGATTTTTTTCTAGCTTCGGCCTTTAGGTGAGACAACAACCTTAGAAATTAATTTTCACATAAAATTATTTCAAAGAATACTCTTTAAAATTAAGAAAACATAATAATAGAAATGTTTTAATTTAATATTTCAATTATTGTATTATCAGGTATTGAGATTGTTGTGTATATTTGACACTGTTGTGTCATTTTTTTCAAAGATAACTTACCATTGCTGAAGCTATTTTATCGTTAGACAATTTTTGTAAGGAGGAAACCCTCACAGTTTCCTTCGTAATACACACATTTATTGGTATAAACCAGTATTACACAATCTGTCTTGGATATCAATGGGCTATAAAAATACTATTATGAAATTATGATAGGTAATAAACTACTAGATAAGTGGGAAAAGTTTAAATAAAAAAAAATTGTTTTAATATATTGAATATTGACTTAATTTTATTGACAGAAAGTATATTGATAAAATATTGGAATTTTGATAGAAACATTTAAATATTTTTGATTTTATTGTGAAGTAGAATTTTTTAAGAATGTTGCAATTGTTGTTTAAACTATATATCCATTAAAAATCAATACATTAATTTTAATTCAAAATCTTAATGTTTTTATTAATAATTTTTAAAATACAATTTTAGTCATTGCAGGTATAAAATCTAAAATTGTTTACAATACATTAAGATTTTTTAAGTATAAAATAAAAACTAACTTAAACACTTAATTATAATACACATTAAGCATACACGTCTTCACGGTCAGCACCAACTCCATCTCCATCTTCTAAAGATGAGAAATTCAAGAAATGGGCAGGCCTATGAATTTCATGATAAAATTCTTTTGGATTGGCTAATTGTAACTCATACTTCATGTTTGCATCATGTCTTACACCTATAATTTGAATAAAAGAATATTAAAGGATCCTCAAATATTTGTAAAATACTGAATAATTATGATTCATGAGTATATTTATTAATATAAAATGAATGTGCAAAAAGTTAACAGTTTTTTATAAATTGTAGTATTTGTATTTACCCATAAAATTATAGTTCCATGATCCTTGAGCTGGTACCATAAAGAAACCAAGGAATCTGTCTGACAACAGCATTTGTACTTTTTCATAATGGCTAGGCAAGTAGCCTTTAGGATTATTACCTTTGTCAGTATTTTGTCGTCCCCATTCAAAACCACTACATTTAGAATAAATTAGATCAAAATTTAAAAAAATTTAAGAATTTAATAATTATTTTTACCTTGGAGTCAATTTATAAGCTGTCAATGAGCATGAGCCTGGAGTAAAACTGCAAGTTATTATAACTGTTTTTTCTCCATCCCAAGCAGAATTATCCGACATAATTTTGGCATGGGTACTTATATCCTAAAATATAAAAAATTTAATAAAAAAAAAAATATATTGTTTGTAAAAATTATTGTTTTTAAATGTGAATTTACTTGAGGTGATAGTTGAGGTAGTTCATTAGGTTGTGTGTGTATCCAACCAAGTGGTTCCATATCATTGAGATAATGATGGTTATTAGGTAACTGTGATGGTACATGTATGGTTTGATGCGTTCCCCACTGTGGAGGCATCACTAGACAACGGATTTCTTTTACTTGAGGATTATCAGGAGGACTCACACCATATAAGTATGCACAAATCTAAGACAGTTACACCATGTTAATTAAAGGATTATTAAATACTGTAAATGTAAATGGAGTAAAATTAATATACCTGAGCACGAAGATCAGAAATGGTAACAAACTTTTTGAGTATATTCTTAGGTAATATATACGTGTAACCAGTCTCTTTAATATCATCAGACGATACATATATATGATTTGTACGTAAATGAAGATTTGTAGCAGATATTGCACGAACTCTCCATTCAGTCTTAGAGCTAAAAACAATGTAATACATTTTTAATTTTTAAAAAGTTTAAATCATGTTTAAAATTAAAATTATACCTGAAAGTTTGGGTTTCATAATTAGAAGTCGTGGAAGTAATAATATCATCTCCATGTTTATTCACTGTTCTAGTTGTTGTTGCTGTAAGTTGTGACTGTTCTTTAGTTTGTTTTTCAATCTCAGCAATTTGCTGCCTTTGTGCTGATGGGGCACTTATCTCCATTCCCAAAATAATATCACGAATTTCTGATTGTGTTAATGACGCAACATTCACGCTATGATAAAACAACAATTATTGTTTAATTCATTTTATGTTAAAAATTAGTAATTTAATCTTAAATATTAATACATACTTATTTTTTTTTCCATAATCAGCTAAAATCAAGTCCTTAAGTTGCACTTCAACCTTAATCCATTCGTCATCACTGAGGGTAGGCCAAATGTGATGTGGCTCAGTTATAGTTGTTTTGTCTGGTTTTAATATAACTTTGGTACGTTCAGTATTGACATGTAAAGCTCTTAATATTAATATTAAACGAGAAAATGCCTACAAAAAAAATTATTTTTATAGAAATAAAATATTATAATACATTTGATATTATATTTATACCGTATAAGAAGATATTGTTTTAAGCCAATCATCATACAAATTGAAAAGAACCATCTGAGGTTCAGTTGCTTTTAGTATAAGGTCACCAAACTTTTCCACTTTCAAACATGCTTGGAATGGAAGTTGTAACTCTGATCCTTTGATTACAATATTTGGGAAATCCAAAAGATGCACCTAAGATAAATAATATATTTTTAGTGAGAATATATTACATTAACTAAAAGATAAATTTACTTCGAGAGGATCCAACATTCCTTTACGTGTAACAATAATTTGTTTAGGCTGTTCTTCAACAGGTAATGAACGGATCAAAGCTGCCACTTCTTCTGCTGTTTTCCATTTTGCTAACTAAAGACAATGAATTTAAATTTTAAGGCTAAATAAATATTAAACAATAATATTATAAATTAATAAAATACTATTTACTTGTCCTAAACGTTTCTGACCAGCCCATACTGACGTATGAATAATTTTCAAAAATAGTTGTCCAGTACGTGGATTAAATATGAAAATTGCTCCATTAATAGGCTTAGTTGTTAAATTTCCTTCAAAAGTTTTATGAATTGTTACTCTGTAGACATTTGTATCATCCACAAACCTTTAATCAAATAACATAATATATAATAGATGTAAATAAAATTATTAAAAATATTCATGAAAATAATATTTATTCTTCTTGTTGCTATTAATCATAAGTATAATACAGTAAAACTTTGATTAACTATCAGCCTATTATCTGTTCAGTTAAAAAAAAAAAGTGAATGCGAGCAAGTGGAGTTTATCGCGGTGACTATGCAATATCTCTCATAAATACGGAACATTTTTGTTTAAAAAAAGAAAGCCTCGAAGAAGCAAAAAATAACAAAAATAAGAAGTTTATTTTAGCATATTTTTGTAATTATCATGGATATATATTATAAAATATGTATGATAACCATTGATTTGATTAACCGTCATCATTCCGGTCATGACAATGATGGCTAATTTAAGTTTTACTGTATTTAAACATTATTATACATTGATAAATTATGAATAATAAGAATTACCAAATAATTTGATTGGAAAACAGTTCACCATAATTTTGACTTGATAAGTATGGTTCTGTAGGTTCAGAAGAATACAATTGTAAAGCTTTTCGAATACGTTCTCTCAAGACATATAGAGCAGGATTTGCTTTCATAATTTTCGCCATAGCTTGTTGAATTAAAGGCTTGCAACCAGGGAACCAATTCCCATAAGCACTAAAACAATTAAATTTATATAAATAAAACAAATTAATATTTTAGTATTATTATTATTTATTAATATTAATATAGATTAATTAATGTTTGGGATAAAAATCAATATTTATCAAAATATATTATACATAATCATTACCTGTGCAAGTTGTATGCCAAATCTATTGCAATGAGTACACCAGTAGGAGATGGATATATAGACATGTTATCAGTAGTATAATCCAAAAATTTGGCTCTAGCATAACGTTCAACATCGTGTGAGTCATAGTCACCCCATCTAAGTTGGACATCTAACCAATATTTTTGTGTAGTTGTGTTGTCCATTGTATCCCTAAAATAAGTTATTTAGATTTAGACAATATTAATAAAAAATGTACATATGTATTTTTTTTTATTTGAATTACTTTGAGTCAGCCAAAAGTGAGGGTCTGGACACATTCCATTTATAAGCAGCAAAAAGTAAGATATCAGCACAAGATGAATTCATTTTGTACGATTTACGTGGATGAATAGTCTCTTTTTGAACTGTTTCAATTTCTAACGCATCAAGTTCTTGATCAAAAACCTATAAAATCATATAAATATAAATTAAAAAGTTAAATATATGTTTTAAGTGGTTTAGTTTAAAAATATACTAACTTGACAAAGATCCATAACAATAGACTCATGGACTTTTTGCCACAAATGAGCCCTGAAAATTTGAATCAAGGAAATTTTGAGAGTAGGAATTTTACCATGCATAAATATTCCAGTCAAATCAAGTTGAACTTGGAAACCAACATAAACATTAGCACGGTTGATAGTTGGTGACCACCATAATGTAAAACGACGATTAGGTATTTGATTCAAACCAGAACGTTGTGCATTTGTCAATTTTTTATATTTCATCGATTCTTCAAATCCAGATGCCTTTTCCCTGAAAATAATAATAATAATAATAATTAAACATAATAAAAAAAAATTATATAATATAAATTATTTTACCAAAATAAACCTTCCCAAGTTGGGAAATAGGTTCCTTTGAATAAAGTATGCTCCAATATACCCTCAACACCTCCTAAAGCTTGAATCATATCAGTTCGGTAATTGTTCAAATTCCATAATTTACCATCATGTCGTTGGTGAGTCCACCAGAAGGGATTCTGTTTTAGAACCTGAATTAAAATATATATAATTTATTAATACTTATTATTTAATAATGTAATAATAGTTTATTGTTCATTAAATACAATTTATGATATTTACTAATATTAAAATTATTTATTTTAAATTATTAGAATTATTATAAATTTATAACTATACAGCAAGATTTGTAAATTGTTGTTAATTTCACCTGATATTGTTTGAATTCCGTTCTAATTCTCCAGCCTTTATCATAAGCTAATGTATGTCTGTCTTTTTGGAACAAAGTATTTATTCTAGGTATTCCACGGTCCCAACTGTCTTCTAAATCTTCCAATGTTAAACGTCTGAAATTGAAAATCAAAAATACATTAAAACTCAAACCAATATATATTTATATTATATTTCAGTTTAACCTATTTTGTGCATTTGCTTCTTGTCTTTTCAAAGCATATTCAGCCCATACTCTTTGGGAATCGATAAATTCTGATTCCCATGGTTGTATATAACGATATAAATTCGGAATTAATTGATCTTCATCATGACTCATGCCTGAACGAAAATGAGTAATACCAACATCTGTTTGTTTTGACCATCTTAGATCAGACTAGAAATAAATTGTTTATGTGCAATAAAATATTTTTTAAATTTAAATTGTATTATTACTTACTTGAGGAATGAGAACATGACCCATAGATAACATTCCTAAACCACCAAGTTCTTTAGGTGTATAAAAAACCACTGGAGGGAATCTTGAAGGCATTTTGGAATTAAGACCAATTTTAATACGAGTTTGAATTTTGTTTTCACATTTCACAAGCAGATCCAAAAGTTCTTGTGTATTTACTACAGCTTCTCGGAAATAAGTCATAAGACCTATCAAAGCTGTATTCCATTTGTTAACAATCTATATTTAAAAATAAATTTTTATTAATTGTTTATTCAAGCATAATAATGATTAAAATTGTATTCAACCTTTGTAAATGTTGTTGATCCACTGGCCATTAATATTTGACGAACACGATTATGGAATCTTTGTAAAGATTCATCATCAACTCTCAAAAACGATTGAGCTGTTCTTTCCTTGGTGATTTCATTTTGTAAATTCCATATACCATCTCTATGAGTAAGTTCATCATGAATTGTTCGACACTAAAAATTGTTTAATATAAATTGAAGTGCAAAATTTATATTTAGCATAATATATTAATCATCTTACTTTTGGTAGAATCCGACATTCGAAACCACTCATATTAAATAACAAATTAGGGTTATCTTTGGAATAAACGCTCACAAAACTATTTTCCCATTGTATGGTGGTTGTAGAACGGGGTAGTCTGTTTTTTATATCCCAAAATACAGCTCGCCCTCTATTAAATTAAAAATTATCAACACAAATAAACTACCAATCTTTTTATAAAAACTTACAAATTAACATCATGTTTCATCAAGCGCATCCTAGCATCACGAGGCCAACACTTTTTATTATTATAACCAACTATGTTTTCATTATTTGGATCTGGATGTTCTGTTAAATAGCGTTGAATAAGATCTTTTGCTTCCTCAGCAGTAAATCTATTAAAAAGATAATCAAATGTTTTTAAACATACTTTTGAATAATTTATTGAAACTTAAAATGTTACTTAAAATGTTTGTAAAATGTTATTGTTACTTGATTAAATATTTAAAGATATTTTACTATTTTCTATTCATTAATCTATTACAATCTTATTAATTTAATAAAAAAAAAGTATACACAATATCTCAATTAAGTAATAGAATTTAAAATTGTTTAAATATTTAGTCCAAAATACAGCAATACTGGTATGATAGTAGTAAGTAGTATATAAAATTATCCATTTAACATAAGATAATTCATTTCAAAAACTATTAATATTTATTTTTATTTTTATATAGTGATGTATATTATTAGTTATGTTTATTTTACTCTTTGAACAACTTGAATTATGAAACTCCTTAATCATCTATGTATAGGAACAATGAATACTTTATATTCTTCAATTAGTCAATAATAAATACCTTAAAAATATGTGTACTCGATCAATATATCGACAATAAAGACGAACTGGATGAGCTATTTCAGTAACAACATCTTGGAATGTTAAGAAATCATTTGGCATTTGAGGGGGTCCCGCCATTTCTGAAGCTCTTTGTAACCCCAAAACTAACAAATCCAAAACCAATCCATAGTATTGAACAATAAACGATGAAAATTGTAAACCTCGAACTATACCATAACTATTAGTATGGTTCATATCCTGTAATTTTGTACATATTTAAAAATGTGTAACATATTACATTTTTTGTCTTAAATTGTTTTTATCACAAACCTTATAATTAATTATAACATTGCTTTTTGCAGTCATATAATCAGCAATATTATGATCAACAATTAATCTTAATAATCTGTTAAGTAATGTTAAATCAATTTTTTCATAAATTTTTTCAAATTTGGATTCAAGTAATACATTGCATTCGCCTTCACTGACATCCCATACATCTTGTAAATTATTTACACCTATATTAAAATAAGTGTAGTCATTGTTGAAAAAAAATTATTATCAAAAAAATTATTCATAACAATAAAATATAATTTACCTTGACACCATTTATATACAAGTAATGGGGGAGGTTCAGTATCAGAAGGTTTAATCCATGGTGGAAACAATCGTCGTTTATCAGCTTCATACCATAAATATTGATCCAAATAGGCATCAGTTATTTTTTCTAATGGTTCAACATCATATACAGGAACTAAGTGAGAATACAAATCCATAAATTCTATACCAACCTAAAAAAAATTAGTTAATTAATTTTATTAGTACTATAATATTCAGAAACTAACACATAAATGTTAATTATCAGTGGTGGCTTGTAAATAGAAGTGACTGGGCAGTCGCCCACCCTTCTAAAATTATTATTTATTACTAATTTATAAGTTTAATATAAAATTTCAAATTTATACTGTAGTATAATATTATTGTCAAAAATAAAAATTATGTTTCCTATATTTACAGTAATAAATATTATGAAAACATTATCAGATAATGGAAGTTTACAATTTCTGAGAATCGATTACTAATAACAATTTGCTGAAATCCACGAGCAGCGAATGCGATTCTTGGTCGATGTTAAAAGTTTCCCGTCATAACTATGATCGAAATACAAAAACTAAGAAGGAAGAACACAATAATAACACTGTCGCCAGGACGATGATTTTAATCGCCCAATGCCCCGATATGCATGGGTTCCGAACTTGCGTGTGTCTATTATTTACTTTTTTCCGTCGTGTAACTCGTAATCAATTATTGTTTTATTATTTTATTATCATTGTATATGTATTAAATGGATTAAATTAAATAACTAATATTAATATTATTTGAGTTCGATACTTTCCATAAATAAGCAATTTTATATCGCCCTACCACTTTCAAAGCACACGAGCCGCCACTGTTAATTATATTTTTTTTACATACAAAATATATCATTAAATAAGTCTCAATATAATTTTTTTTTATCAAATTTTAGCGATTACTCTGTTTAGAGGTAAAGAACATACAAATTTTGTTTATCTCTAAATGACACCACACCATTGAAACAGGTTTTACTATGGCAGCATATAAAGATATGCAAAAGAACCAATTTTTTGTTGGTTTGCAGCGCGTTCTTTCATAATACACACATATAATATATTAACAAGTAAAATAAAATTAGAAATTGTCAATTGAGTAAATTATATTAAATTACAATATTAAAAGAATATTTACATAGTATAGAAAATATAACCTTTGTTTTTAAAATCAAAAATTGATCAGAACAAAATAGTTATTAATTATTTATAGCAATTTTCTTATTGTTTTGAGTAATGAAAACAACTCATCATTGATTGTAGGTGTAGTTAAAAAATTACTTATTTAATCTGAGTGCTGTTTACCATTTAACTGTAGTACTACATATTTTTCTCAAAAAAATTTCTTTTAAGTAATATTAATCAAGATACCTTTAATATTTACTCTATTCAAAATGAGATTGTGACTCGGCGGCCAACTTATGCACATGGGCATGGCTTTACTACACAGCAGACGTACAGATAATTGATTCGATGGGGTTAGATCATTTTGAACAGAGTAAATATTAAAGGTATCTTTATTAATATTACTCAAAAGAAACTTTTTTGAATATTAGACAAATATTACTTTCTAATATAGTAAAACAGTAGATTAAAATATTTTATAAAAATATTTTTCTCTATAATATTTAGTTCAGGAAATAATTTTGTCCAAACAACATTTATATTAACAGATCACTGACCACGTTAAAAATAAATGCTATCTGTCTGTATTCATTAATGCAGATATCAGACCCCTGTGCTAATCATCATAACTAAATAGTTTTAAACATTTTCTCAGTTATGCGCATTTTCCTATTGGTTTCAAAATAGACACATCACGGACGAAATCTATTAAAAACACAATAGTTGGGCATCATTCTGCATCCAATTTCAGAGCCCCTACGCAATTCATCATTGATTATTATTGTTATTAAATACAATTATATATTATATTATTTAAGTTGTAAATATATAACATGTTTTATCTTAGAAATATATTATATAATAAAGTTAATTGTTCTATTTCTACATATTCTTCTCGACTTTGTCATTTTCGTAATGCAGATTACAGGTAACTTGATCAATATTATTTATAAAGAACTTTTTTGAATATTAACTTACAATTAATTGTTGCTAATTTAATTATACATAAAAATAGACTGAAATAATGCCTTACAAATTAGTTCAGATATAAAATATTGTCCAAACAACATTTATATTAACAGATCACTGACCACGTTAAAAATAAATGCTATCTGTCTGTATTCATTAATACAGATATCAGACCCCTGTGCTAATCATCATAACTAATTTTAAAAATTTGCTCAGTTACGCGCATTTTCCTATTGGTTTCAAAATAGACACATCACGGACGAAATCTATTAAAAACACAATAGTTGGGCATCATTCTGCATCCAATTTCAGAGCCCCTACGCAATTCATCATTGATTATTAAATACTATCACAGAATCTTATATTTATTATAATAGAATAAATAATTCTTATTCTTATGATATATCAGAATTATTATTATTATTATTTGATTATTATAAGTATAATTAACTATCTTATAACATATACCGATGATATTGTAATTACAATATGCGTCTATCACTAGGAACATTCTACCGATTTAGCATTTGCAGCAAACATATTATTTATATGTTAATAATATCACTGACTGTCATTTATAAGTTGTATTGTATAGAACAGGGGTCTGGAACCTTTTCATGTAAATGAGCCATTTTTCATATAATTGCAAAATCATAATTTTCAAAGAGCACTTGTAAAGATAAAAAAAAATATATGCCCTCATAGTAAAAAAACTAATTAATATACATATTTCACTAAAAATTTTTATCTGGGATTGGTAGGCATTTAAATTTTGAAAAATTATTCCATTATAATAAAATCAAATTTTAGATTATATTTTATTGGTTTCGATATTAATTCATACTACAAAAAGCTACAGATTGCATGTCAAGGAACTGTAGGTTCCTGGCTCCTAATCTAAAACATATACACAACCAAAATCCCAATACTTGAGATTGTATGGAAATTTTATTTGCTCAGTGTATTGTTAATTGATTACAAACATTTAATAGTTTAACATGTACCTTGACAAAAATATTTAAAATATTACTCAAAGAATAGAATTTTCTTCTCAAAATCTTTTGGTAAGAAAATGAATATTATAAATATGGAACTGATGTCAATAATTAAATACCATAAGATAATAATAAATTTTAAGTTATCATTCGATTTTTTTATTTTAAATTTCAACTTTTTAACATGTTTGTGACAGAACTGCACATATTCAAGAAGAGCATGAATATTAAGGTGGCTATGGGTCATATATTATATGAGTCATATAATCTATACCGGTTTTGTAAGTTATAAAAGCATATCACTTAATAATTTTATATAAATTTAAATCCATTTTCTTAGAAATGTGAAATAAAATTACTCACTTCTTTAAATGTTCTTTGAGTCAATAAATGACGTTTAATTCTTGAAAGAGCTTCATGAGGATTATCATAAGCCTGTTCAATTAATCCTAATTCTTCTCTTTGACTTTGATTTAAACGTGACTTTACACTACACAAAATATTTAATAATGTAAAAAAATAATCAAACTAGATTTTTTTTTATATGTATTATGATTATATAATGTTTTTTATTACCTGTAAGCCTCTTTTAAACGCTCAAGTGCTAAAATTAATAATTTAGTATCATGTTTATATGAAAGAGGAGGAAATGGTATTGGAGCAAAGCGTCGAGATTCTAACCAATGAACAGTTGTAGTGTAAATAGCTACAGCTTCTTCGGGAGATATGTAAGGTCCATCCTAAAATATAATACATGCATGTATAAATAAATGATGATAAAATAAATAAATCATTAAATTATACTTTAAGATAATTGTGTTGACGCTCTTGTTCAGCTTTTAAGTATAATCTTGTTAAACGACCTAAATTCTTTTTACACACAGTCTTATCAACTGTAGCACCTCTACGAATACGTTCTCTATTATAATGTGCTGTATTTGTCCACCAATCAGCTTTCATTTTTACATAACGAAGAATCATATTTTCAATTGGAGTTGGTAATCCAGGAACCTGAAAGAAGTAATATAAATATTTATAGTATAATACTGATAAAATGCCTTTTAAATGTATTACCTTCCACGGAATATTAGCTTTCCAACATCTCCATGCTTCAGATAAATGTTGCAAAATTGTTCTAGCTTTATTTTGTTTAATACCTTCTGGCATCATATCTACAATATCGTGCATGACCTAAATAAATAAAATATTATTTAGAATAAATTAATTTAAAAAATGGAAAGAAATAATAATAGTTAAATATTTACAGAGGCACGAAGTTCTAAATCAAAATGACTCTCAACACGTTGTTTAGTAACAGTTTTTGCAACTCCTTTAGAATGTCTTCCTTCAAACTGACGCGACAGTAAATTACCTAACCACCTTTCTAATAATGGTGTTATACCTCGCATAAAAAATAACCATACACGCCAACCTGGTGCCCAAAATCCACAACCTGGACCTTTGCCAACTGGTCCCTAAAATTTAAAAAATATTTTATTATAAATGTAATATTGTTTCATAAAATAAAATTATTACAATGTGATAAAATTACTTACGGTATTAAATCGATAGTAAATAAGATGTTTTAGATCTTTACACATACGTATTTGTCTCATAAGTTTGTACTTATAACGATACATGCCAGTCAATTGTCCAACATGTGCAAATACATATTGCAGTCCATCAGCTAATTGAAATGCATCAATATTGTTTAATCTGTATTGTACATGTGAATCAATGATCAGTTTTGTTAAACGAAGAATTTCTCGACACAAATGAAAAGCTAACAAAATAAATAAACACATTTAATCATAAATAGATTGTAAGATATTTTAATCAAAATATACCATTTCCAAATCTTGATTTTTTCCTTTCTTTAGTTGTAAGTGTTTTCACTGGTTTCAAATTAAAATTGTAATCCAAATGCAAGTAGTTAAGATTTTTACGATGAATTAAAAGGTTTAACATATTATATCCTTGCCTGCATACTTGTAAACCAGCTTCTACCCAATCTAATGTTGTAGTTTGGAAAAACTTAGTAAATTTAAACGATCGGAACAAATATCTAATAATGAGATATAAATAAAAATTATTAATAGGTACAGACATTAAATATAAATTTAAAAAAATTAGTAAATTCTGTAATCTAAACCTTTTTTTTTGTGGTTTAGGTGGTCGATGTTTCAAAGCATTTAATACATAATATTTCAAAAGTTTTTGATAGCTAACACGAACTTTGACAGGTTGTCCTGGTGGACAATGTTCTCTATACCAACTCTTAACTAAAGGTACATCAATAGCTCTTCTACAACGACCTAAAACATATAAAAAATATGAAATATATAAAAATACATGACAATATGTATTTAACACATTGATTGACGTGTCATTATCGGTGTCCACATGACATTAAGATAAAACATTATTTTTATGGAAACCAGCAGTCGCAACATGTTATTATTTATACTTTTCCATGGTGCTACAATAATAAATTATAAAAAGCATAATAGAGTAGCAAGAATAATTACAATTCTTTTTGATGAAATAAACATATTTTTAAATGTTTTTTCAAATAAAATAGGATATTAAACAAATTAGGAATGACAGAAAAATAAATTTGATATGTAGATAATACATTTTGTGTGACTGCTAGTGATTAGTCAATGTGTTAATAATTTATTAATTGTTGATAAAAATAATTAAGAGGACGCTACACCCGCATGTGTTGTCTCCGTCTTACAAGTGCGTAACATTGCAAAAACTGTTTCACGCGGGAAAGAACCGAGAAAGCTACAGTTATAACTAAGAAACGAAATTTCCACCATATAAAAAGAAGAATTTTGTCTGTGAAATATCGTTCTTATTTTTTCGATATCACTTATACAAAAAAAGTTCTTATTGTTTCATAATACATTATTTTTGTATATTTTTAAGCACGAATAACTTTATTTGTAGTTCTGATGTCGAAAAAATAAAAACGATATTTCACAGACAAAATTCTTCTTTTTATATGGTGGAAATTTCGTTTTTTAGTTATAACTGTAGCTTTCTCGGTTCTTTCCCGCGTGAAACAGTTTTTGCAATGTTACGCACTTGTAAGACGGAGACGACACATGCGGGTGTAGCGTCCTCTTAATGTTAATAAAAAAAATATTCTAACCAGAGCGCATATTAAATGGTCTAGGAGCCCATAATAATGCAATTCCATTTGCTGTATTATCAGTATAAACAGGAGTTTCTTGTAAAAATGGTTGAACTTCAGGGGGTAGTTCAAATTCTTCATCATCATCAAAAATAGGTTCATTGACCTATAAAGAATATAATATATCTATATGTTTATTAAAGAACAATGTAATATTTATAATAAAATTTTTAATTTTTCAGCTAAACGAAGCAATAAATATTTGATAATATGAATGCTTAAATTAAAAAAAAATTCAATAAATGGTTTAAAATTTAAATCAAATACAAAGTAAATAATTGTTAATTTACAGAAAAATGTAATACATTTTAAGAGAAGTAGGTATATTAACTAAGAATTTTAAATTTTAAATTAAACAACACTTATTAATTTTTAAAATTAATATTTAAATAAAATAAATGGTAGAGGTGATCATAAAAATTATAATGTAATAAATACCTTGACCGAATGTCTATGAGATATAGGATTTATTAAGGGATCAAAATAAAATGCTGGCAAGTCTGGATCTTCAGTTTTAATGTACACAACATTTGGAGCGTGATACCTAAAATCCAATACAATTATCTTAATAATTTTTTAAGAATAGATAATGAGACATTGTGATATTTAAAAGAAAATGTTATTAAACCACTTCATTGATTTTTAATATTAATATGAACATGAAAATAAACATTTAAAAAAAAATTTAAATTATTATAATTTGAACATGACTTAATAATCAAATAATTACAAAATATCATGTGTAATGATGACGCAGCCCCGCGCAACAACCGTTTGAATTCAAACGGCATTTGCGCGGAAAACCGCACAATAACTTCTCTTTCCAACTACTAGTCGACGGCGAACAACACTGACGCGCGACGAATCGCGTCCAGAACGTTGGACCACAATGCGACAGTGAACTGGTCCAAAAGTTAGTTAGCTTTTAACCCCCACACCGTACACAAATTGTGAACCTACGCTCGTTGTACCATGCCCACTCGAACTAAGCATTTTTCCCTCTATTCAATCACACACCAACCTTATTTGATTTTTTTTTTTAATGTTTTTTTTTTATCGAGATCAATAAACCGTTTTTAGTCCCTATTGCAAATAAAGTGTTTCATTTTTTTTCCCTCGTTCACCACCATTCACCGTGACAACGTCAATGATCTCAAAGTATATTTATTTAAAGATATTTCCAAAATCTTCTGATAAAACAAAACAAACTAATAAATACTTAAAAAATTTCTGCATTTAGTTCAGATATGTAGTTTTGTCCAAACAACATTTACAATAACAGATCACTGACCACGTTAAAAATAAATGCTATCTGTCTGTATTCATGAATACAGATATCAGACCCCTGTGCTAATCATCATAACAAAATATGCTCAGTAGTGCGTATTTTCCTATTGGTCTTAAAATAGACATATCACAGATAAAATCCATTAAAAAACCAATAATTGGGCATCATTCTGCATCCAATATCAGAGCCCCTACGCAATTCTTCATCACAGTTTTTAAAATACTAATTTAAAAAAATATTTCTAGTATTGTTTTTCCCGAAGTTTTTATTGTACTACCCATTCTGAGTTTTTTTTTAAATTTGGTGACCCACCAATTTAATGAATGATTTTTTTTTTAGTGAATCAGTCGCTTACAACACCAAAAATGTATTATTTAAAAATATAGTGCGACCCACCAAAAATATAATCGAGACCTACTATTTGGGAACTTCTGGTTTAGACACATTCCTAAATTCAAATAATTAGAGTAATAGGTAATTAATTTATTATGAGTTATAAATAATATATTTTTATAAATAAATAAAATAAAATTCAAACATTTAGCTTTTGAGATATTATTATCTTTAAGACGACACACAACCACATGTAATTTTTGTTTTTAGGATGGTGATAATACGTGCAGGTGTGGTCTCCTTGATGTTACTAAAAAATATTCCTTAAAATATTAAATAAATTGTTCATAACTATCAGCGCTAAATTAGATTGTCTTTTATCTAACTTGCTTCAACGATTATGTAAATTAATATTACACACATTAGTAAAAACTACAAATATTTTTATGAAGTTTTCAAAACTTATGTGTTAATTTTAAAAATGTTAAATGTAAAATTGTGTATTAAAATGCATAAAAAAATTAATTATTCTTAATGGAGAAATCTTACCAAGATAAATGAACATAATGTGGAAGGTTATTGTATAAATATGGAAATGCAATTCTGTATTCAGTTCTTACAGGTTGTCTTATAATAATTTTATTGATATCATTAAATTCATTCCAATCTTCATCACGAACAAAACTAAAAAGTAAAGAATTTATAAAATATTGCTAAAATACACATATAAAAATTAACAACTTACGATGGATTTGAATCCTTAATAAGTGGTTCAAATTTTGGTCCTCCTGGAATAGCCATATTTAATGCTTTAGCAGTAAAGAACGACTTTGGGTCAAATAAATAAAAGTAATTATCATCAACAAGATCAGTTAAAAGTTGATTAGCTAATCTATATAATGTAGCCATCTGTGGTAAAGTTAAATTCCATTTACGATACGTAGATCCGTTAACATGTCTAAAATGTTTTTAAATTAATTGATTAAATATAAAAACTATTCAGACAAAAGAAGTTGAGATAAAATAACATAATTTTAAATAAATTATATTATTTGTTGTATACCTTGTGTTAACAAGTGGTTTATGATCATAAAACCATTTTGCTACAGCGGCATCTTCTTCAGTATCCAAGTCAATCTGAATAGCTTCCAAAGGTTCAACATCTAATACATTGTCAGCATAATCTAAGGGTGGCTCTTCATCATCAAATGGAGGAAAACGCATTCGCTTAAAATGACGTCTGTCACGTTTTTCTCTTCTCATCATTATCCACATAGTTCTTAAATGAAAAAAATTATAAATAAGTATATTTATTTAATTAAAATAATATAAAATATAATCTGACTTACCCCCATTGAGCAATATAAACTGGTTCAATAACCCATGGAATTTCATTAACAAAAGTAATTGCACCAGTTATATGATACAAAACTTTTACATCACGAATTTGTTCCCATGGCATGGGCATATTTTCCAATAATTTTAAAACCGCATGTGGCATATATTTTAGAGCTCTAAATATAAATATTACTTTTAATATATTTATTAATAAAACAATCTATACCTTTATCTTAGAAACACCATATTGCCCAAACCAACACATTACTAATTTAGTTTGTATTATTTTCAAGTTCTAATAAACATGCATATAGACTATAAATCCTGGTTACACAATAGTTTTTTTTGTTTCTATGCATCATAACTATTAACTATAATATGATTATTGAATTTAAATTTTACAGTTAACTAATTTATTTATACATGAACTAGAAATATTATTTTATTATACTCTTGACTCTTGTCAGAAAAATGTGAGTGATGATTAACTGAAAATTCCATAGTTTAATTTGATATAATTCTTTTAAAAGCATTTTTTATACACATGTGTTCTTTTATAAGCATATAGTATATGATTAGAAAACCAATAAAATTAACTGGTGTCAAGTTTTAAAAATGAATCAAGAGAAACAATATATCGAACAAAAAAATGTATTTCTTATACAACTAAACCTTAGAATTTTTTCAAAAAGCTATGAACTAATATAGTTAGGTTATTGAAGTCTTGTAACCAAAATCAGTTTTTAAAATAAACAAGATTTAAGCAATTACTGTTTTTTATTTTACATACCCTAAATAAACTCTTTTATCATGACGATACTTTCGACTGCTCATGTCACCATGATCCCTGATTATTTTACGTATATGTTCAGGGGGCATGTCTTCTTTTTGTGCATCAACAAAACCAAATTTACGTTTAGGTGCAAATCTTTTGGATTGAATTTGTTGCCATTTTTGTGCTATATAATTTCAAGTTAAAAAATAATCATGAATAATAAAAGTACCTATAGGATAATTAATTTGAATAAAACAATTAGTCAAAATTACATTTTTCTTGTAATTTTTCTTCACTTAATGGTTCAGGTATTCTGTGAGGCGGGGCTGAGGACATCTGATGCATAGCCATTTGCTGAGCAACATGCATGTGAGCATGTACAGCAGCTGCCTGTGCATGTGCAGCCTGGGCTTGAGCTTGTGCTTGCACAGCAGCAATTTGTTGCTGTTGCTGAATGATCTGAGCCCATGGGTGTCCACCCAGCATAAATGGTGGAATAGACATATTCTTTTAAAATTAAAATAAATAAATATAATTGTTGTATAACATAATATAGAACTGTATTTAATTATTATATGTAACATTATATTCACTATTCATAGTGTATAACCATGCAAACAAAAAAATAAAAAACTTACTTTTTAAATTGAGTTTACGCAGATGAGATGAACTATTACATCTTACATTAAATCGTTGATTTGAGTAAAAATAGCACAAATAAATTAATACCAAAATGTACAAACTAAGAAAACGCGAGTTTATATAGTTTATACAAACATGTAACAGAACGAAACGACGAAACAGTCGGGACACTCGGAACGTCGGTAAACGCATAGGCATAATGTAATCATACCGACGCACTTATAATATCCTATACCAAAGATATTGTATACACGGTAATAAACATAAATATTGTACTAGAGTCTTTGGAAGTGATAAACTTAAGAAATTGGCGGTAAAAATTTTAATTTAAGTTTTTTATATTTTTTCTTTAGATTTAACCGCGATTAATATATATATATATCGATATATCTTTAATCGAGGATTTAACCCATGAACATTAGAAAAAGGATGCTGAACACAGCCGGGCGAAGCGAGAAAATATAGTCCTGAATTATCACATTCTGCCAGAATGCGCGTCGGATCGTAATAATGACGTTTTTACATGAACCACGTAGGAAGTTTATTGTTTTTTTAATATTATGTTCTAAATGGTGTAACTTATGAATAATTACTATAGAACGTTTTTTTAAGACCAAATTGTTCTAGATCGAATACACGTGTTTTCAAAGTATCCGATAATATACGACTTATAGAAAAAGAGATATAGTTATATTATTAACAAATTCATAACGTATAATATTTATACAATTAAGTTTTAAGTTTAACGCTCTGAACAAATCACAATAAACCAGACAAGTGGGATATTACTTATCATTCCAATGACTAAGTTTAAAAGCAAAAATTAACAACTTCAAAGATTATTAAGTATACCTACCTATACTATAAAAATAAAATATGTATTAAGTTTTTAGGCTTTTAAAATTGCTTATATAGTTTTGAGAAACCTGTGATCTGGACAGGAACATCTAAACATCTTTTAAATATTATATAAATTTCAAAATAATTTAGTTATTTTTGTGCTATTTATAGTCATTTGAAAGGTTTGATTTGTTTTAATCTTATTTTGATTTATGTAATTATTGTGGACGATAAAATTAATTTGTTTATAGGTAAATATACTTGAAAGATTAGTATAAGGTTCATCAAAAATTGTTTTTAAACAATGTTAAAATATGGAAAATACAATATGTTTTTTATGTATTTAAAGTACAAATTTTTATAAAGTTCGTGAAATACTTTTGTAATTAAAAATATAGGCAAGTTCTGCTGTAGCATGTACATTAAAATCATTAGATACCGAGTGAGCCATAACGGTTTATAAACTCTTGGCATATTACTATGACGTTCTTGTTCTAAATATTTTCTACACATCCTAGTATACCACGATTTAAGATAGTTTAAATCGTGTAGTATACTAACCATTAGTTGATAGTTCTTTGAATAATATTGATAAATGCAGAGCCGTGTCTAAAGGAGGGAGGGGCAAAGGGGGCAACTGCCCGATAATTTTTTTTTAACTTTACGACGGATCTGATAAGTGATAACTTATATTATTGATTATAGAATAGTTTATTCTATAATCAATGCTTATATGTATCATCAATTATATGACTAAAATATATTATATTTTATGTAATAATTTTTTATTACCAATTCGAAGAATTTAGAATTAGTATCCAAAGGGTTAAATTTAAATTCAATGATTGATCATAGTATTTAAAAAATGATTCGCTGAACGATGACGGTCATCAGGCTATATATCACTAAGTTTATGATATATATATATTTTTATATACGTAGTTATTAATTATTATAAAGTAATTTATTTTACTTTTAGTATTACGTTAGGTTTATTTAATTTTTTCTGGTAACTATAATACACAGGGTCGTTACCAAGGGGGGTTATCAGGTCACAATCCCTCCATGAGTTTTTGAAAACCCCTAAAAAAATGGCAGAAAGATTTTTCAAGATTGAAAAACTTTAAACTTAATAATGACATTTTTTTTTAGTTAAAAAAAATCTTTCGTCAAAACAATTAAACTTGCCATCAAATATTTCGTTAATAAAAGTTTTGATTATATTCTATTATATAATATGTATTTTTTATTTGTATAATTATAGGTATACGTTGATAAAATATAAAGCTTTAATCATAAAAGAAATTAGACTTTTTATTTAATTTTTAATTAATTTTATATTATAAACTAGTACCTACTTATACACAATAAAAATATCCTTTTGTAACAAAGTCTGTATTTTGTGAATGATTAATAAATGATTAATAACTACATAATTATAAATACTTAATACATTAATTTATTAAAAAGGTGTAGTATAAATTATAAATCTTTATATTAGTAAATAATAAATATAGTACCTATAATGTCAATACTTGAGTTATTTATATTTTATACATCCGTGTAAAAAAATGTCTGCTACATGGAGTAATGCTAAGCTTTTAGGGATTTATATAAATATAGGTAAGTTTCGGTACCAACAAATTTTGGCAAACCCCCCATGAGAAAATCCTGGCTACGCCCCTGATAATGCATTTACTATATTATTAGTATAATATATAGTGTTAATTACAAAGTTAATTACACCTTATAGTTTAAATTCTGTAGACCTGTTTAAGTTCATATTATGTGATAAGATAATACTTTAAAATTAATCAATATATTTTGAAACTCATTGTGTGTACAATTTGTGATATTCGTAATAGTAATATCAAAAAAAGCGGGTAAGTGAGTATCGCTTTGCTGTACATTAGGGGGTGGGATGGACCTCGGATTAGGGTATAGGTTAAATTTTAATGCAATGATAGGTATCATTGTAAACGAAAAACGATTCTGAACGGAGATGATTTGTCTGCAGTCTATAGGACAGCGTTTCTCAACCTATAGTACGCGGAAAGCTCATAGATGGTACGCGAAGAAAATCTCCCTTTATAAAAAAAAATTGGAATGAATCATTATTAACATTAAATATTATTTGGTTTGTACATATTTAATTAAATTTTTTTTTGTACATTAAATACTTGATTCCCATCATTTTGTAATTCCTAATAAAATAAAATTCTATACACGTAACATAAACGTATAATATACCTATTATAAATAAGTAAAAAAATGATCAGGTGAAACGTAAAATTTTTCAACCTTTGTAGGTGGTACGCGAATAAAAAAAGGTTGAGAACCGCTGGTCTAGGATATATTATATTTAAATATTGTGATATATTCTATTTTGAAACAAATTCAAACATTTGAGTAAAAGTCTCAAGATCCTACGTTTGGTAATTTTTTAAAAAATACAAAAATCGAAAATTATTTTGTAGTAAAACGTTATTTTACACGTGTATTTGTGATTTCAAATTAAAATTAAAACTTTAAAGACTCGTAAAATTTTTTAAATAGAATAATCCTCAAATTTTTTTATAATTATTCTAAGCTTAACTTATGGACAGCATAGTATTAAATTATCAATTCTTAGCTTTTGATAATAAAATATTTATACATTTTTAACTACCAAATAGTGAAAAATATTCATGCTTTTGACGAATTTTTGTCAATATTTGAACTTCAAATGCTAATAAAAAAAAAACGCGGGTAAGTGAGTATCGCTCTGCTGTACATTAGGGGGTGGGGTGGACCTCGGACTAGAGTATCACTCCATTCAGAATCTAAAATTGTGCCTATGTATTTTTATAATTTTTGAATGAGAGTTAGGAAAAGTTATGTGGACCCTTCTATTAAATTTTCAAGTAATTTGTCCCAGCT
Organism: Schizaphis graminum; assembly: GCA_020882235.1. Lineage (NCBI taxonomy): Eukaryota > Metazoa > Arthropoda > Insecta > Hemiptera > Aphididae > Schizaphis > Schizaphis graminum. The sequence continues at coordinate 57,885,720 of CM037032.1, forward strand.
AAATTTTTTTTATTAACATTTATAAAAAAAAAATTGATTATTTCAAATGTCTATAAATAGCTCAAAAAAGTCAAAATGTTTTGAAAATCAAATCACGTAAAGAATAAAATGGCAATCTAAATAACTGGTAAAATTTTCAAGTATTTAGGACTTATATACTGTTTGAATAACAACAAATATCAAAAATCGTTTGAGGCTAAACCGTTATTTAACGCGGTTTTGTAAAAATTTAAATTTCAAACACTCATAAAAATTTTCTGAATCTAGTAGTTTTTTTACAGATATTTGAAGAAAAATCTATGGAGAACCTTGTACCAAATTTTCAAAACTTAGTTATAAAAGAAAAAATTTTAAGATTTTTCAACCACAAAATTACTTGCAAATTTTCGCAATTTTGACATAATATTTCGTATAAATTCAAACTTTAAGCACTTATAAAAAAAAAATGTGGCTAACGATTTTGGATTTTTTTTCATCACTTTAAGAAAAACTTATAAGAAACCTTGTATTAAATTTTCAAGGTTTTCTGGTCGGCCAAAAAATTTTTATCGTTATTTAAAAAAAAAATACTTAGAAAAATTGAAAATTTCAATTGTCTATAAATAGTTCAAAAAAAATTAAAATTCTTTGAAAATTTAACTGTGCATGGAGAACACTAATATAAATATTTGGTGAAAAGTATTTACATCAATTAGTTTTTGAGTTATAGCAAAATAAAAATTCGATTTTGACGAAAACTGCAGGTTTTGCGTAAAAAATCCCGTTTTTCCGTCATTTTTTGGGGGTTTTTCCCGACTCATTTAAAAAATATTGAAAATTTTTAACTTTTGACCCCCTAAAGTATCAACTAGATTCCGATTTCCTTTTCAAAGAGGGGCTGGAGTCAAAAATTGAAGCATTTTTACTGCCCCAAATGTTGTCGACAGACACAAAAAAAAAAAAAAAACATACATCATTGTAAAATCAATACATTCATCACTCCGTTCAGAATCTAAAATATCACATTTATGGTGATATTCATTTAAGTGTCCCAAGTTGTCACATAATTCGACGGCACATTAAACAGAGCAAATACAACTAAAATACCTATATTGAATTTAGGAAAAAAAATCCCAGGAATAAAAATCCACGGATAAAAAATCCCCAAAGATATACTTAACTGTTCTAAAATAATAATTAATAATAATATAAAATAATTTTAAAGAAATATAAAATTTGAATGATAACTATTATAATATTATCTTGATCACACTGCTAGATTATGCAAACATTAAAAATACTTATGTATATTTCGATACGTAAATAACGTTTTTGTCTGTCGATAATGCGATTAACGGCTATTATGCGTTCTGGACTCATACTTGGTCACTATTGAGAAGACGCTGCACCGACATATTTTGTTGTCTCCGTTTAGGATGTACAATTATATTATATAAGTAAACTTTTCAAACTCAACAAAACAAACTTTAGGAATTTTTTTTCTGGGGATTTTTTTTCCGAATACCCCTTTATATCACATTCGCCGACGATGTCCAAGAGATATCTTCAATTTAGTTTCACTCAATCAACGGTCTTGAATGATGATTTAAGTAATCATTGAAGTTAAATTTAATATATATATATATTATACTGGCTTAATGAAAGATGAGGTAGATGGTAGATACACTACTGTACACCAGAGATGTTACCTAATTTCCATTTCTTTATTTTCACTTCATTTCCTAATAATTCTCGTGGCCAAGGCTTACAAAAAAAAAAGAGCTGAGGGCCGCGAATTTGACATGCCCGCATACAGATTACAGTGACCTACTCAATGATGAAGTACACTTGATACCTTCTATAAAGTAGAGTGATATTCAAATACTGTAATTTAAAAAAAAACTATTAGCAAAACCAAATAATGTAATAAAATAAAGACGAAATTTGCTTACACATTTTTATAGTTTAAAATAAACAAATCATTTTATCAATATTTTAAGTATTTATTCTCCCATTAATTCCAGTAATTCCACTATATATTATTTTGAGATGTAACTATACTACGAAGGTAGGTACCTATATAAATTATAAAGTGGGGATTGACAATAGTTAGTGTTTAACTAGTCTTTGGCCTTGACTTAAAATATGTTTCGATAATACGCATCTGTATTTTTATGTTGTCCAATTTGTTATACTGTTAGATGCACAACTCTATAGCTAAATAGTAAATAGTAATCACATATCAGTTATGCATTGAAGATCGAAGAGAGTGAATTGTTCACGCTCGCTGTTTTTCTTAATATTAATTATATAAATGCGTTCACACGAAAGTAAAACGACTGAAATAAACTTTTTTTTTTAATTTTCTCAATGGTTTTACTACATTTTATTTCACAAATATAATTATTTACTAAATAAGATACTCTATAAATTAAAAATAATGTTAATTTTGGAAAATTTTTGTTTTTACTAAATGGTAAATTAAATCAATAAACAAACTTCACTTGTACAGCATACCAATATTTCTATAATATATAATAAATAATGGTAAGTGTTATGTATTTTTGATTTTTTACAAATTAGCTTTAGTAATTGTTAATGCTTTTTTACTATAATTAATATTCTGTAGGTACATATAATATATATAATAGTAATTACAGTTTGTAGGTATTCAAAATCGATATATCAATTATTATCAAATTCTATTTATCTTATAATTAATTGTTTATCAATGCATTTAAAATAATAATTAATTAATATTATGAGAGGTATATAATACCGTATCATTCAAATCTAAATTTTGCAATTGATATGTAATTATTGAACGTAATGTATGGACAGATGACATGATATTTTTTTGTGTACTTACCATATTTTAACTAACAAATGTGAAGCTAAATTATAAATGTGTGTATATCCAAATATAATAATATCTAATACCATGTATATGATAATGTCTATTTTGGAATTAATAATTTAGTTTATCTTTTGTTTTTACCAAAATTGCACCTACACATTATTAGCTATAAAGATAAGAATATAAAAAAAGTGCAGCCCTCTTCTATATCCATTACAGTCTAATAATGTTTTAAATACAATTTAATAAAGTTAATAAGAAAAAAATATTAACTGATACAAACGTTATTATAGACGACTATTAATTATACTGTTTATATATAATAATTGTATAGGTACAGGTATTTGAATCTCAATTACGATATATTTTTTTATATAAAATAAATTTTCCTAATAAATTCATTGTAAAACAGTATTAAAACTAAAAAAAAATGTTCTTAAATTAAATAGATTTTATTGAGACGTATAATAAATAAAAATATAGAATGTAGGTATAGAAAGTGGTTATACGCAATATGATAGTCGTCGATTGTCTATTATAAAATTCACAGTTTTATTATTAGTAAAACAGAATATGATTTTATATTGAAACAAACGGAATTAGTTTATGATAAATGATAATAATTAATATTTATTCAATCATTATTATTATACATTTATAATTGTAATTTAATTGTAATTTGTTTCTTTACGTACCAATATGCGTGGCATACCGCATACATCATGTGTAAATAGTTTTTATTTGAAGTAGAACAGTCAACAGAAACTTGTCGTCAATTAAATGTAATTTAGTTACTTTCACGTCTGCATATTCTGTAATTGATGTGTACTGAAATAATAATGTCATAAATATTTGTAATTGTTCTCTTTATGTTTTAAAATTAAAAGTTATTGTTGGATTTATTATTTTAAAACATTAATTGATGTTCCGATATAACCATAAAATAAAATCATAATTAACGTGATTTAAGACTTATTATTAGGTAACATTAAATTTAATATCAAGATTATTATTTTTAATTTTATAATTATTAGTAGATATTGTGATTTTTATTTTTTATTGAGTTTCGTAACTATATAATATGTGTATTGTGTATACACAATTTAATAAATTATAATAATTAGGTATAACAATTAAAAATGTTCAATTATGAACACAAATACTATTGTTCTAATTTTGATTCTTAATTTGGGTGAAATGTACTCCTAAGTTTTTTTTATTTGAAAGTTTAGGCTTCAAAAGCAAAGGTTATTACTTATTAGCTTATATCAGGGATGGGCAACTGGAGGCAACCGCGATCTTTTTTATCTGTCCCGTGCTACATTTTCAAATTACATAATACAATTTCAAAGTCAATCGTCTATATTCTATGCTAAATTAAAATGCATATTTTGAATGACTTTTTTTTTTGCTCTCTATAGTCTGGTCCGCTAAATTTTAATTTTATAAAAATTGGCCCTCTAATAACTTTCAATTGCCCATCCCTGGCCTATATCATTATTCATTACTTATTACACAGGTTAAGTTAGGTTTGAAATTACAATTTTCTAATAATATTTATGATACTTACTCGTAAGCTTATGATGTGTGTTTATCTGTGTGTCTGCAGTCGACAGTCATTAAGTTTTAAAGCAGAATATTTTCATTTTTCTTGAATGGTTTCTGTTTAAATTTTATATGTATATAATTAAAAATAAAATTATTGCTGAAACTTGATATTTTCATCAGATTTATATTAGTAATTATTCAAGTTATTTTTTTCGATTCGTGTTACTTGTTAGTGACATTTTTTTCTCGGTCAAAATGTTTATCTTACAACTTCAATTAATTATTTACCTAATGGTTTATTTTACGTTTTATTTTCAAAAAGCTCAAAATATAGAAAGTACCTACATAGACACTTTTTTATATGCATTTGAAGTTGGAATGATGATGAAATTTAATATTGGATTAAAAATAAAGAGTACATTTTACTATTTTAGATAGTTATTTAATAGTGATTAAAAGATAGAATTTTGAAACTTCATCACATGTAAATTTATAATTTATTATATTTCATGTAATAATTATCCTGCACAATGAAATATTTAAAATATTTCGATTGTTCCAGCTTTTTGTACCACTATCCAATTTACACAATTTAATACAGTAAATTTATTTATAGTTTTTGATATTCCTAATATTATACGGGATATTTTTAGTAAGCACATAAATTATATTACAGTTACTAGGTAAAGCTAGGTTAGGTTACTCAATGAGGAGAAATATTTTAAATCTATTGTATATATTATACATACAGCAGAGCAAGTTTCATGTTTTTTCTTTAAATTTTATAATTTGTCTTTTTTTATTTATCAGTTGTTAGACCGCAAAGAATAGTGAATGAAATGTTTTTATTGTCAGTATGTTGATTGTGTTAAATTATCAAATGGTTATTAATTTAATCATTTTTATTGTTTACATTGTAAAATATTTAAGTAATTGAATATACCTCGTAACCAATAATATGAATGTATTATTATCTTTCCTGTAATATCTTTGGATTCAATTACCAAGAAAAATATACATTATAGCTATTATATAGCTATAAGGTATGTAAATAAATTATAATGATGTCAATGTTGTATTCATTAAATCAACGTAAAACTAAATTATAAGAATGTTTTTATTATTCGTTATATTGCGTCACTTTCTGAAGAAAAAAGCTCTTTACATAAAATACTTATAAAGTATAATAATAATAAATTGAATTTTATTTCTTAAATACTAAATAATTAGTCTGGAATTTATCAATTACGTCCTTATGCATAGAAAATATAGGGGATCAATGTGCGGACATTTACTAATCCAGGTGCAGAGGGAGGAATTTTTTTTGATAGAACAGGTGTCAACTGACTCAATATATAAATATTGAATAACCTAACCTATATAAATACCAATAAGTACTTAATTTTTAGATATATTAGCCACTTGCCCACTTGTATTTTTTTTAAGTATCAAAAACAACTAAAAATATTCATAGTTATAATTATTATAATCATCAATACGGGAATAATTTTCAAACAAATAAACTAGAAAATATAATATGTTGACGGAGTAGGTAATTAATAACTAATGTAAACAACGATCAAAATTGTTTGGCATGGGTTATGGGCATCTCTTCAAAAATTATGACTTTGAATATGATAACGAGAATTAAATAATACATATTATAATATTATTAGGTAATATCAACTTATTATTCAATATTTATAATATAGCTGAGTTCATCCACATAATATGAAAGTGTTCTTATTCGCGAATGGGTCAAAACTCTCCGTGAAGATTATTCATACGATTACTGGTAAACCGGTTTACATGGCACAGTATTCAATAATATACAGTAGTAGTAAGTTATAAATTGCGATTAGGATTGCTATTATAAAACCTTGAAATATTGTGTTCATTAATTCACCACTACTCCTCTCCATCGTTCACGGATGAGTTTTTTTTATTAATATATTATATTAATTTATAAGCAACTGTAAATAATACCCTATATGTTTATTGTCATAGGTTTTTTTTTAATAATATAAAATTAAATCATTTTAATAATTTATTTATAAAGGTTATTTACTTTAGTATTATTTTATATAAGTAGATATCAGACGATATCTCGTAAAACATTTTTAAATAAAATGTCATAGCTTTTTAAATGGTTGTATACAATATTTTAAAATGCCCAACCTAACTTAACCCCAAAAGTATATGGTTCAAAAAAATAAGACTTACTACTACTGTCAGCACTAGAAGCCTAGAACCACTTTTATATATACTTTTATGATACCTACATGTTTATTTTAATTATTAGATAAATATAAGACCTATATTTATCTATATATTATAGGTATATAATTTATATACATAGTAATATAGTATACATAAAAATGTTGGTATATGATTTATCTTTTAATAGCAAATACAAAAGAGTAACTATAGAAAAAAAAAACGTTGAAGAAAAATAATTAATGGAACTCTTTGTTTGACTCAGAAATCAGAATCTAAAATTTTTTTTGTCTTTAATCAATACACAGTTAAATTCTGAATCATATTGATAGACGGTAGTAGATGATGATACTATTTTTTTTATAGACCATACCACAGTGGTCAGTATACTATTAAATTCATAGATTATGTAAATATTAAAAATATATCTATCATAAAATTGATAAATGAATAAATAAATATATAGTAGGTCGTAGGATGAACGTTGAAAAATCATTTATAAATAAAATTAAAGTATATTATTATATACATTATTCATATAAATAATATATTATAAATACATGTATCAATTTTTTTTATAATGAAATTATATTATTTAAGAAAATTAAAAAAAAATATATATTTACATATAGAGTTTAATTGTTAAGTTACAACAGTCAAATGTCATTGGTTAGTTATTCTTATACAACATATTCTTATGAAACAGTAATTAAATATTGTGTTATGTATAGTCGTATATACATGTATTTAATATTGGAACTTCTCATAGTTTATACTAGATGTATATGATGAGTATTGTTTATTAAATAAACAACTTGCTGTCAACAGTATATTACAAATTTAAGCAGATAAAAGACTTCAATTATTAGTTATTTTTCTTTTTACATGGTTTTTAATATTCATAAAATAATAATTTTTACTGCTGTGATATTTGAGGATGCCAATCGCCAAATAATACATACAATTGGAACTGTTAAACCACAAAAATTAGGTTAGGTTTGGTCAATAATTCTTAGATTTATGTGAATAATTTTGCGAGGGTAGAATCTTTTATATATAAGCGTTTTGCTTTTTATTTAAAATTTAGGCTTTCTAACCTAAACAAATTTTAGACTCAAAATAGTGAGTCAGAGAGCGTATGATTAGATATGTATCAATGTATGGTGGGATATTTTTTATTTTCCTTAATTTAATATTATAAAATGTTTTCCTAATTTCCTTTATATTTAAAAACTGAAATTATACACGGAATTATAATTCACTATACTATTATATTTAAATAGATACATTAATACAAATAATGTTAACAAATAAAAATAACTGAAATTATAATTGTATTAAAATATCACAATTACATTTTTTAGATGTATATTTTTTGTATTAAATATATAGCGTTTATGATTAATTTATATTTGATTGATGTTTATTCAGGCATACCCAAAATCAGTGTGGTTTATCATCTGCACAGAATTTTGTGAACGATTTTCCTACTATGGACTTCGAAGTACTTACCTATTTTTTTTTTTATTAAATAGTACCAAATTTTTGTTTGTTTTTCTCAATTATGAATGTATTTTCTCGTATATTAGCTGTTTTAGTATTATATCTTACGTCAATATTGCAATATGATGAAGACGAATCCACTATTATTTATCACATGGCTGTCTTTATGGCATATTTTTCACCATTATTTGGAGCTATTTTATCTGATTCTTTCTTAGGAAAATTCAAGTAAGTAACTCATTTAAATTTAGTTATTAATTATAAATTTAAAAAATCTTAATTGGTAATAAGAGACTTAGAGTTTGAATTCTGTAGGTATTAAATTGTTTTTCTTTTTTTTTTGGTATGAAACTATAAATATATATATATTAACTATAAATTAGGTTAACTGTCTGAAATTATACACATTTTAATTTTATTCGCTAAATTAGCTTTATCGACTATTTTTCGAAATTATTTTTTATTTTGGTCTTTTAACATTTAAAATTTAAATATGTTTTTAACTAATTCATTTTTTCTTAGTTGTTTCTGTTGTTTTTTTAAATAATATATTTTGTTCAATTATATGGTGCTCAACACAAATTATTAACATAATCACTTACCAATACTCCTTTTTAACCTAACATTAAATTTATCATTTCAATCTTTACAATACTCTCATAAACAATAAGACGTCTAGTTAGCATTACATCCTTAGAATCCAATTATTTCCATTGCTTATTAGTTTCTGCTAATACCTACTATTAACAATTACAAATAAAATATTCTAAATCAATCAGAAATTACTTTCCCTGGACATATTCTTTCTTGACGTTTTGAAAATTGAAATAAAATGGGCTCAGTAGTCTACACACGTTAAATTTAAAAAAAACTCCGAGTTTGATATTTGAATTAACCTAACCTATCTTATTTTGTCCTGTGTACCTATACAATATTTTTAGATCTCTATATAATTATTATAAAGTTACCATTATAATTTGTATGTTGATTGTAAACGTATAATTATAAATTAATTCACAATAAAAATAAAATGTTATTATGTGCTAAATATTGATTTTATTTATGTATTATTTTTTTCAGAACTATAGTATATCTTTCACTAATTTATGCAATTGGTAATTTAGTCATAACTGGATCGTCTTTGGCAGTTTCACTTAATTTAAATAACCAAAGGTAATAAATAATAATATCTGTATTATAGAAAAACATTTTTTGCAGTTCACATGTTATAATATCTTACTAATTTATTGTAGTACTAATTTGAAAATAAATATTAAGAAAAAATATTATAAAATACAGACAATAGATTTTAATTTTAATGATATAAGACATCCAATTAATTGTATTGAATATCATATATTCACAATGATATAAAATATAAATGTTACTGTTATTAAAAAATGCTCAAAAATATTTATAAATTGTTATAGTTAACATAATAATGATCAAAATGATCAAAATTAAATACTTTAGTTCTATACTTTTTTTTTTTTTTTATAATTATTTAAACCATCATAACGGTTATCATTAAGTGGATTTAAATTGATATAATATAATTATATTTATATCACTTCTGTTTTAACAATATGTCAGTATATAGGTACCTAAATGTAATATATCATAATATATTAATATGATAATTTACCAATTTTAATAATGCGTGAATATGTGATGATTTGTAGAATTAATGGTCATTTACTCATTTATAAAAAACAATTATTTCACGGATTGTGTAATAAGTTAATTATAGAATTTTAGCTAGTTCGTACTTAATAGTTTCATCTAATGAATATGGTGTATATTATTTTTTATATATACTGGCTAGTGGCTACCAAGTGGTATAGTGGTAGGTATAAATATTTTTATAATTCAATTGGCTTTTTTAATTTTATTGCTAAAAATTAAATATATATATATTTGTATATTTTTTACATATATTTTTGAGGGGATATTACATATTAAAATATTTTGTATGTTTACGTAGTTTTATATCATATTATTTTATTATTATAATGGACATTTACCTAATGTGTTAGTTGTTTTAATTTATAGTATAATAATAATATCTTATTATTTCATAGGTACTTAGCATTGTTGGGTTTAGTTTTAATCGCAATCGGAACAGGTGGAATAAAACCATGTGTTTCATCATTTGGTGGCGATCAATTTGATTTACCTGCACAAGAAGTTTATCTACAGAAATTCTTTTCCATATTTTACTTTTCTATTAACGCAGGTTCGCTTATATCAACATCAGTAACACCAGAGCTAAGAAAAGGTGTTCAATGTTTCGGCCGAACTTCATGTTTCCCCTTAGCTTTTGGTGTACCAGCTGTGCTAATGCTTATAGCGATTTGTAAGTACAATTTATACGAATGTTTTCGAGTAAACTGATTTTCTACTTTTTATAATTTTTATAGTGTATTAATTAAACAAATACTAAATAAATAATGTATATAATATTTTGCATTTTTATAATGCGATGGCGTACCTAGTTTTTTACTTAATTAATTTAAGCCTATATATTCTAGTACTTTAAATATTTATACAATTGTATTATTTTACATTAATATCTCATATCTGTTTTTATTTCAACCTAGTTGTTTTCGTAAGTGGTAAACGATTATATAAGATAAAAAAGCCAGAATCGAACGTCATTGTAACATCTTTCTCGTGTATTTATGTAAGTTTTTATTTTTATGTCTAAAAATTTAATTCATTCTAAGACTAATTAAAATACTAATATTCTGAAATATAATACCTACGTCATAGTAATTTATACAAATGATTTAATCATTCAATTATTATACTATGATAAACATATGGTTTTATTCTCAAAAAGTAATAATAGGTACAGAATTACAGGCTTATTTTGATACATCCATTATATTGATATTATGTATAATATAAATTTAATTTTATTATAGCATGCACTTAAAAGAAAACTAGCATATGTTTCATCAAATACCAAAAAAGTTCATTGGTTAAATTATGCAGATGACAAGTTTTCAGAAAAAGAAATTTCAGATATACGCTCCGCTTTAGATGTAATATATTTATTTATTCCATTCCCATTTTTCTGGGCTTTATTTGATCAACAAGTAAGAATTACTGACTGTTGTTATAATTAATCTAATGACTAATTTTTTGAATCAGAAAAACAGCTAATTATTTATACTATTCAGATAAATTAATTAAATAATAATACAGTAGAGCCTCGATATTCCGGACACCCGATAATCCGGTGAACGCGGTAATCCGGACGGCAAAATTCCATTTGTTCGTAAATAGATTTTACGAGAATTCCCGCAACCCAATTAATCTATAAGATATTGTTATCGACAAATATTATTACATATAAACATTTTTTTTTTTGTAATTCTTTAGTTTAGTTTTAATTTAATTTAATTATTATTCTTGTAATTTAAAAAGCAATAAATATAAAGATGGTGAAATTAAAAATAAAATCTTAGTAATTTGAGTAGGTAATTTTGAAAAACCTTCGGTAATCCGGAAAATCGATAATCCGGACGATACTCGGTCTGAATTCGTCCGGACTATCGAGGCTCTACTGTAGTATGAAGTAGTGCTGAGCACAAAATCCGAATCAATCCATATCCGGATTACCGATTCGGATTGATCCGGATTGAAACAAAAGTAACAATCCGTTCAATCCGGTTAAAATACCCAATCCGGATTATGATATAAATCCGGTTTAATTCAGAAAAAAAAAAAAATACTTAGAAAAATTAAATTTGAAATTTAAAAAACTCAACACTAATATAAACATTTAGTGAAAATTTAAAGTATTTACATTGAGTTACAACCATATAAAAAAATCAAAATCAAAAACAATGAAGCCGGATTGGATCCGAAATCCGAATCGACGGATTGGATCCGTGAATCCGGATAAAACGGATTGATCCGAAATCCGGATTAAATAATTGTAATCCGTAATCCGGATTGGTCAAAATAATGCTCAGCACTAGTATGAAGTAGTTAATCTAATCTATTTTTAAAATTAATTGTTATTGTTTATTACTTTATAACTAATTCAATTTAAATTTTAAATACTTCCATAAAAGTACGGAGGTATTAATTTATCGAACAAAATGTCTACCTTCTCCGTACTTGGAAATTAAATTATTATTTAAATTAATTAATTGTATTAAATATGTAAAATAATTTTATATTTTAAAACAATAGTAACAAAATTTCACAGAACACCTCTTTATTTTATTTATGTTTATTTTAGATATAATATAAATTAAATACTCTAATATCTATATTTTGTTAAAAATCTTCTAGGGTTCTCGCTGGACATTACAAGCTACTTTGATGAATGGCAGGATTGATTTTCTCAATTGGACAATGAAGCCTGATCAAATGCAAGTGATGAATCCACTTCTCGTTTTATTATTTATTCCATTTTTCGAAACCGTTGTTTATCCTATATTAGCCAAGATCGGAATTAAAAAACCATTACAAAAAATCTCATTAGGGGGTTTTCTCGCCGCTCTTGCTTTTGTACTGTCAGCTGTTGTACAATACAAAATTATTGTAAGTACCTATAATATATTACATCATACTTCATAGTGTGAAATGTTAAATACTTAGTTAATATTTAGTTGAAAAATTAAATTTTAGATAAAATACATATAAATATATAATATTATAACATTTAGGTATAAGGCGTATAGCCGACATAATTTTAAGCACATATTTGAGGGGGGCGATGGGGACGATGCTCCCCCCACCAAAGCCCGTATTATAATCTATCTAAGTATATATTTTATAACTTATATAAGTAGGGATGAGAAGATATAGAAGGAAAAATTATCAAAATATGCAATTATGCACAAAATAATAACGACAATATGCCAATAAAATCGAAAATTTACATAACATTTTTAATTATAAATAAAAATTAAAATGGCGTTTAATTCTTAAAATTATAAATAGGTATAACAAATAGTTATATATTTTAGGTTTTTCAATGCAATTAAATGTTTAAATAATTTTACAATCAATATTTATATAAAATTTAAAATTTTTATATCGAATGCTTTAAAATCTGTGCTGTCACAGTTTATTCACTATAAAACCTACATCTGGTACTGAAATGATCTACGTAGTCTACGTTAGATGAGTGCTTGAGCCTGATCCATGTTTTGAATTTAATTTCAAGCCCTTTATTTTTAAATTTTTTATTAATTAAAAGAAATGATCTTTAATTGTATTAAATACCAACTATTTATAACTTAATTTTTTGTGATGATTGATTCTTTTATCAGCGAACATTTTTTAATCATTATCTCGAAAAGTACCAATTAATATTATTTAAATAATTTTTTTTCCCATTACTAAAAGATTTTTTATAATATTATTATCATTGTTTATATCGAAGTTCTCAATAAATAAATTCTGCTTTAGGATAAAAAAAAATGTTGTTCTTGAAAAATTATAAAATTTAAAAATATAACGATAAGAATACCTAGTACACATATTGTTTTTTAAGTATAAAAATGTATGTAAAATGTATATTTTTTACTTCGATACTTATCAAGATATTAAATATTTATTATTAAAAGAATCATTATTATATATAGTATGGACTATGAAAATATTATTTTTAGATAAATTTTCATGTTTTGTTAATATTTGAGTTTTAGTTTTACACACATCTTTATAGATTAAAATATTATGATTCCCTTTTTAATTTAAACATGATTTAATATTTTAGGGTGGATCGATTCAAATACCAGCTGGTGAAGGCCAATTAAGAGTTTACAATGGGTTCAATTGTAACATAATAATAAATTCAACAAATTTACCCGTTCAAAAATTAAGTTCTCTTGAAACTTTAGAGCTAAGATATAATCCAGCTTCTAAGAAAATTTCGATTCCCATCGTTTTTATAGCTGATCCTTCATGTTCTCCGAATTTATCAACATTAAATTTGACGAGCAATGTGTCTATCGTAGAAGGAAAGGTTGGCTTAAAAAAGTATTTTAATAATTTATAGTGCATTAGATATATTGTAACAAATAATTCAATGATTATTAAAAATTACAGGCAACGTCATATTTTTTAACTCGCGTAAAAGATAAACTTGAATTAAAAAGAATTGGTTATGTTGATGACTTAGCTAAACCTAAAAATGGTAATCCAATTTTAAGGTAAATTAATTTTAGATTACATCTATATTTGTACGTTATTTTAAAACACATTGTTTTTATAGAATTTTAAACAGCGACGATTTGTCTAATGAAATGTTGATACTCAAAGAGAAAGAAAACAATAATATAGCAATTGAAATTAATGTAAAATCCTCAACAACAAACACAGTACCTATTGGAAAGTAAGTTATAAATAATATTGTTTTATATATTATTATTTATTTTAAAGATAACTGTTTCAGTGTTATTCTTTTGGGTTTTATCATTTTCGAATTACATAATTATTTTTACAACCTATTATGTAAATTGTATAGGCTAATAGGCTAAACTTTTTCAAACATCTCTCCTATCAACGCATATAAATGGATGTTATAGATATTTTAATGGTAGGTATAGGTAATTAATAGTATATTATACATATTACTTATAAACGTATTAAGAAAAACTTGAGTAAATATTAAAAAAGAATAAACTTGGCTATCAATACAATTTATAATTCTTTATATCGATGAGATACATATTATATAATATATATATAAAGCAATATTATGTAGGTGTATATTTAAATTTTAAAAACTTCACTATATTTTTAAAAAATATTTTGTAATTTATAACTTATAAAAATATATGATATTGAAATTTTTAGAGTAGTTAATTGATTAATGATTGGTCGAATAAATAATAATATTCATTAATTAATATAATTTAGATTTCGAAAAATGTTATTACAAATACATTAATTAATTATTATCATTCAATTAATAAATTTAGGCAATATGCCAATAGTTGTTTAACAGTTGATGGTTTGATTAAACTGTATAATTGATTATTGATTAATTATGTATATATTATAAATACATAATATATAATGTACTGTGATTCATTTAAGTGTTTTTATTCATATTTTTTAAATATTATATTAACATTTTTGAAAATATTTTTATATATGGTTCAATATCATTGCAAAATAACATTTAAAAAAATAATGTACGTTTAATTTTTTTTACCCGGTATCATTTTTTTAAATTGTTATACATTTTTAATTTCCGGTATTTTCGATATCAAATAATATATTGTATTATAAATTATGTAAAATAATATTTTTATAAAACTTATATTTTTTTAAATACTGAATGGGACACTTAAAAATTAGAATGAATCACTTTAAACAGTATATTTAATTTTATTGGACTAATACCTTCGAGAACAAGTGTTATTAGTGTTGAGCTGTACTGTTAATTTTTTTTTTTTAATAATTATTGGTAAATAATAATATTATTTATATTGAATTGAATTATAATAATATAATAATCTTTTATAGAAATAAAAATGACAAACAGAGAATAAATTTATATGCATTTATGTTTGTACTCGTACATAAACATTAAACATACAAAAGTGTTAAATTTAATGAAAGTAATAAGTATCATGTAGGTACTTCTATAATTTAAATAAATAGGTTAGTAATGATAGGTAATTATAAAACACTATTACACGAGAAGTATGTTTATTTAAATAAAAATCCTTGTTATAGCTATTTCGATAATATTGATATAAGTACTCATGAAACATCTAATGCAATTAATCCTAATTACACAACTTTTCAGATATAAAGCCTTTTTAGACAACGAATTTCTCTCAGATTTAAATTTTTTACCGGCTAGTGTAAACACACTTGTATTACTACGTAATTCAGGACACACAGTAAATATTTGTTGATTTCATAATTTTATTTTTAGTATTGAATTATTTTAATGAAAATACATATAATTTTAGGATTCAAATTTGATAGTCTTAGAGAATGGTAATTTGATCCATATAGCATGGCAATTACCTCAAATTATTGTAATGACCGCTGCAGAGATTATGTTCTCGATCACGACATTAGAATTTGCATTTACTCAAGTAAGTTTATTTTTAATCATCATTAGTCATTAAGCTATAAATTTAAAGTACCTATAGGTATATACTATATAGAGTTATTATTTTAAAGGCACCTACAAGCATGAAATCCTTATTGGCAGCAGTTAATTTGTTAACGGTAGCGTTTGGAAATCTAATAGTAGTTATCGTGTCTGAAGTACGATTTTTCGAAAATCAAGTATGTTTATATCATTATAATAATTGTTCATTGGGCGTCTTTAATTTTGAAATTAGCATTCTCGTAATTAATGCTATTTCGGCTTAACATTGTGCTTCTAATAATATACAACATTACATTGTATATTTGTTTATAATTTAATTTCTTATAGGCTTATGAATATTTGCTGTTTGCTGGACTAATGGTGCTCGATATGATAATATTTATTTTAATGAGTTTTACGTATAAATATAAAAATTCGAATGACCCCGTGCCCATTACGCACAATGAGCAAAACAAACAAAATTAAAGGTATACTATTTTTTATGTTGTATGATATTGCAGATAATTTTTTTTCTATTTATTATGTATACATTTTAAATATAATTTGTTATTAAAATTCTTGTATACACATATTTTTATTATTTATATATTAGTATTATTACTTAAATAAAGTTAAATAAGTTAAATTTTCTATAACTACTCGTATATTATACGTTATGTATTTTAAACAAAATATTTTACTATGACTAAATATTAAAATTTATTTAAATATTCTTTAAAAATAGATAACATGATGTAATGTATTATTAATTTAAATTTTATATTTTATTTAGATAAGCTATATTTTTATATAAAAGCAAAGATTAAATTATAATTTTTTTTTTATTAAAAAATAAAAATAATCTTTATTTTTTATTTTGAGTTATACTTGTCTATATGGTATATACATAGGTAGACAGTTAGTATAGCATATAGTATAGTATACTACTGTATATACAGTATATATAGCATATAACCTACTTAAATTTTAGTCGGCTCACAACCTATTTTTATAGTTTACAAGATAATTATATATTATGTATGTTGGCAATTAAAATAAATAGAAAAATTGTTTACTGTAAGAAATGCCTGATTAATGTAATCGGCGTAATCGACCGAATCCTTCAAGACCTGCCATGCTACTATTTTCGTTACTATGAAGTTCATCGTCTCTGCCGACCCTGCCAATTTACAAAACAATTTATAGTTCTTAGGTCTCTTAAAATCTTTTTTGATCGTAATATTGTTTATAATTTGAATATAGGTATGAATATTTATTAAAAGTTTTAATGGTATTCATATAGGTATGTAAGTACATATCTGTAAATAACTCTCAAATGGCTTTTAGGCATAACTTAATCACTTTAATTATATAATATTAGTAATATTACTTTATTAAAAATTATTTAATATCGTTGTTTATCTAATCCTTTTTACTACATTTATATACTCAAGTAAAATTTTTACGATAACTGGTTCTCAAAACTTTAAGTTATAAGAGTTTGGTCCATGTAAATTGTAATTAGGTGATATGGTTATTCAATTGGTTAATACTTATTACGATTACATCATTATGTATAGTCGTATGGGTATGGGTATGAAAAATTCGCGTACTAATATACTTGTGACATTAGTTATGAATTGAAAAATATATTGTCATAAATCAGAAATAGGCAAAACACATTATATGTATTATGTAATATATATGTTAACATTTTCAAAGAAATTTACTACACAGCATGTAAGGGTGTCAGAACATAATGATGTGTGTTAACAGGCAGGGGAAATAACAGGTAAGGATGTGCAGTTTGTTTATTTGTATATTGTAGGTATTCCTACTTTCCTAGGCTTCTTTAGATGTTATTTGAAACGGTTTCGAAGAACAAGAATAACTATATAATATTATAGATGATACTTTAGACTTTTGCCTGTACTGTATTGTAAATATAGTATTTTCTGACTTTCATATATGTACTGAAAGTTTATTTTTGTGGAATTCCAGTCCCCCATGATCTTGATTTTAGAAAAACGTAGGTTGTAGTAGCCGCCAAAATCTACAAACATAGTTATCACTTATCAACATGTAATATACAATGATATTATATGATATTATATTACATCATTTACATTCAATATCTATTTTGTATGTATTAAGCAAACACACTTAACATACATTTATGGTAAAATATTACACATAGTTACAGGTTGGGTAAAATAATTCATTCATCATATTTCTCCATTGTTCAGTGCATTTTATAAGGAAAATACAACAATTTTTATTTTTTGTATTTTATCTCAAATCAAAGTAATTGTAAAAGTAAAAACATAAAAACATAATAACACAATTTAGAGAATATTTTTTTTTAGTAATTTTTATCAGGTTAAATTTTAAAATTATAGAAAAACATTATATTTACTTAGTATTCAGTTAGCAAAGCCTTAACAAGGGGTCTAAGTATCATTAACGCTTTTATTTCCACCATTGTCTATTGGAATATTCAGTGTATTGGCTAAAATCGCTTATAGTCATATATATGTTCTGCTAAAGAAACACGATCCGCTAAAATGTCTGAAAATAAGTTTGGATACTTGTAGTATTTACTAAATTACTGATAAAAATTTAAAATAATAATAATAAAAATACCTCCGGTATTCGGGCACGATGTCTCATATTGTTTCATTTACTTTCACGCTGTACAGTATATAAAACGTAGCCACGTAGACGTAGGTATAATGTATATATTATTAACATAGTACGTATTAATTACTATTAAACGTTGCAATTAATTACATTTATAATGAACGACCAAATTTAAAGTACTAGATATGATGAACTTGGCTGCTAACATTTATTAATATTTTTCATTATTTGCACTATCTATATTTTTCTGTATTTAAATTTTTTTCAAAAAATACAGTAGTCTTGTTAATCCGACAGCATAGTAAAATTAGTAGATACTGCCGGATTATCGAAAAAATGGACATTTAAACAAAAATTGAATTAAAAAATTATCTGTTATTACACGTTAATTGAATTATTCATGTAGATATTATAATTGTTTTTACCGAAAAGTTTAGAATTGTTGTTGAAATTCCAACAATATTATCGGAATATTGAATTACATGGAATTATTTAAATAATAAGCCAAAATTAAATTATAGCAATAAAATGTATACAAATAAATATAGAAAGTGGTAAAAACATTCTGGATTAATGATAGTAGGGTGACAACTGCCGGAATTTCAAAACTATACTGCATTGAAAAACGACAGTTATAGCTTTGTTGTTAATTTTCTAGTTTTGTAAGAATCATTCATAGACCTTTTGGCTCATATTTATAAACCGACAGGAATACTTCAGACGGCTATAAAAACAGTATTCGAATAATAAAAGAAAAACATATGATTTTATTGTGACTTTAGTTTAGTTTAAGCACAACTATTACAACGCTGTGCTGATGCCGTTCTATTTGTACGCTGCTCGTAATTTTAATAGTTAGTATAGAGGTTGATCCATAAAAATATGTCAACGACTGTTAAAAAATAGGTAAAATTTAACATTTAAATACAATTATTTTTATCTGAATATTTACATTTAAAATATTTTACATGTATCTTATATTTAATATTTTTCAATTATTCACTCTATTGTTTTAAATAACTTCTTCAGTAATTTAATTTACTTACAAGCTTACATCATTCTGATATGTCAACAATATTAGTGAGTTATGTTATTGTTATTAACGAATTTAATGTTGAATTTTAAAACTTTTGAATATAAATATTTTCTTTGTAAACAGAAGTATCCGAAATCAGTTTGGTATATAATCGGAAATGAGTTTTGCGAAAGATTCAGTTATTATGGACTTAAAGGTATTTTATACAACTATAATACAACTTAATATACTTCATTTTTTAATTTTTTATAATTTTATGATATTTAGCTATATTGGTTTTATTTTTTACAACGATTCAAGAATATGACCATGATACTTCCATAATTATATTCCATATGTTTTTAGTCTGTACCTACTTATCACCATTATTTGGTGCTATTATTGCAGATTCATACTGGGGGAAATATAAGTAAGCGCAATTAACAGATTAATAATTTCTAAAATAGCTTATTCATTACCTAGGTAAGTACCTATATAAAGTAAAAGTATATACAATTGCTCTGCATGACTGCATACTAGCATACTTTATAATAGTGTGTTGATGTTAATCAATTCCTAATAATATGTGTTCAACGCTGAACGCGCCTATAACCGTAAGGGCGTCGTTGGGGTCTAAGGATGGAGACGAAAGAACCATTTGCCCTTCTTCTAGAAATTACTCTCAAAATACCAATATAAATCAATAGTATATATGTTAGATAATTTTAAAAACTTAATTTAAATTTTGCATGAAGCAAAAAGTATATTAATGGTACAATGGTGGGTATGTCCCTATGTGATTTAGTAAGTGTCAATCATCCAGTTTTGGAGCAGATAATTTGCTTTAATCTTTAACATTAGGAGGGTATAATTTCAAATTTAACATAGTTTTACCATGGTTAAAAATAGGAAAATCCCAGTAGTTTTCTTTGGCAAAAACTAACAAAAATATCGAGAAAGAAGAAATATTTAGGCTACCTACACTGAAAAAATTGATTTTTTTACTGGAATTCATATATTATATACCTATATATAATAATATAATATCCATAAAACTTTGATATTTCTATGATATATTTCTATTAAATATTTCTAGATTTTACTTAATTTTTAATACATTTTATCATTTACTCGAGTTATTTCTACAGTTTTAAAAAATGTTCCTGTTTTTCTATTTTACGTTGATAACTTTCTCATTTTTAAACCAAAAAGTTTGATAACGTTATACACTGTAAGGACTACGGATTTCTTCAAACACCATATTTAAATATTGAAAATACTAAGTTATAATTTTTTTTCTTTTACGTGTTTGAACAGTTTGACGTTTGAACTTTTGATAATTATTTAAACAGTATATTATATATAACGATATTTTAGTATTTTGTTTCGCAAATTAAAATTTATCGTACATATTTATGTATTTATATTTTAATCAATGAACATAATATCTTACACTATTATACAATTATAAATATATTATTGTTATTTAATACCTATATTCAAAAATAGATCTTAAAAATATTGAAACAAATTTTTTTATTTATTTATATGAACCTATTCACACCATTCTATGAAACATATGTCAGTAAAGGTGTAAATAATTAAATTATATTCAGTATTTTTATTAAAAATTATATTAAATTTACCTTTATTGTAATTAGGGGAATATATTAGTATATTGTACATTGTACATACCTATACAATTTAAAATTGTTTTCCCATAGTTATTTAATTTTATAATATATATGCAACAACATTTTTATTAATATTTATTCAGCAAATTTCAATTTTCAATGTATTAACAATTAACGAAACTGTTAATTAGGAAAGTTGCTACCGAAATCTCTACCATGTTTAAATGTTGGTGGGATAATTTTGATTACACCGATGCTACTAGTATTAATATAATTTAAATATTCAACGCTCAAATTTGCATTCAAAAGTCCTCAACTTTATTATTGTACTGGTATTTTTAAAGAATGCGCATAAAAACATAATACAATATTATATTGTATTATTAAATAAATAAATTTGATAAAAAAAAAAAATGTATAGGTATTTATAGCATTGACATTATATAAATGTATATAGTATATACATACAATGATTATATTATGTCAATGATTTATAGTTACGTTATATTGATTATTTTACTTTCAAATATTTAATAATAAACTATACTTAATTCTTAATAGTATTGATAACAATGTAATATTTAATTTTTCCATTTTCATATTTAAATTTTAATAATTTTTTTTAATTGTTTTAAATTGCATTTAATATAAATTTATGTTGCCAATGAATAATGCCTATATGTTTAAATTTACAGAACCATTTTTATCTTGTCTATTGTACATGCAATAGGAAATATCTTGGTGGCTGTTGCATCTTTTATCATTTCGATCAGTTTAAATTTCCAGAGGTATGGTAAAATATAAGTACATTATAAATATTATTAACTTGATAAATAAATGAGAAACAATCAAATAAATATAATTTTTCTTTAATTTTGAAAGATTTATATTAGTTATTAATTATTAATATTTTAGTTTCATTACATTATCCTATATTTTGTATATATTTGTATCAATTATAAAGAATTAAAGAAACTATACTAGTGTAAACAACTGTACGAAAATTGGTCAATTTTTCATTTTTCATTTAATAATATGTGAGTATTTATTTTTGTGTTATATGATTGTTATGAGTTTATGACTATTAAAAGTTGTTCGGAAGTTTGTAACTTAGTATTCACTACGTATACATATATTATGTAGAGAAATTACTGATTTTATTAAAATATAACATAATTATTATTATAGAGGGCTAAGGGGATATTAAAATTGCATTTTTATATATTTACAGATTATTTACGATAATTGGTTTACTGTTAACATCAATTGGAGCTGGTGGTATAAAACCATGCGTCTCTTCTTTTGGCGGTGACCAATTTATATTACCAGATCAAGAGGATCATCTGCGAAAGTTCTTTTCTGTATTTTACTTTACTATTAATGCGGGGGCCTTGTTATCAACGTTTATTACACCAGAACTACGGAAATCAATTCAGTGTTTTGGAAAAGATTCATGTTTTCCATTAGCGTTTGGGGTTCCTGCTATCTTAATGTTAATCTCAATAGGTATGCAAATTAGTAGAATTCATAACTTGTTGATTGACCAATGAACGACTAAATACATAGTTTTCATTAAAAAATTATTAATTTTATAATGTAGTACATACTATTTCTGCTTATAAATTATAATTTGATTATCAGTATAAAATAAAAAAATAGCTTGGTTGTTTTTAACTATTTTTAAGGAACACTAACATTTCGTCGTTAAATTGGTATAGTTTTAATAGGTACTCTATTAATACTCTTTTTTTTATGAATATGCAAGTGTTCTTTTTAAGTGGCAAGAACCTGTATAAGATCAATAAACCCGTATCCAGTATCATCACAACTTCAATTGGATGCATGTTTGTAAGAGCAAAAAAAAATAGCTTTTATCAAATGTATTTAGTACTATTTTACCTATGATAAGTTACAATTTATAATTTGCTAAATATAATGAGCGCTAATTTTATCGAACACTCATAATTTCAAAATCTATTAACGTTTTTAAAAATATTTTCTGTTTTATTTCGACTACAGTGGAGGCTGGGAGTTATGTAAGAAAAATATTTTTTAAATATTAATACATTTTTAAATAGTGAGTATTGCTTGATAAAAGTATACCTATTAATTATAAAGATACCTACATAGAATATGTTTTGAAGATCTTTGTTTTCCATGATAGTATGCATTAAAAAAAAAAATAACAGCTTCTTCAAATGAAGCAAAAAGAAAAGATTGGTTGGATTATGCAGATAATAAGTACAATGTACATGAAATATTCGAATTGAGAGCAGCGTTAGACGTCATGTATTTGTTAATTCCAATACCATTGTTATATACACTTTTTGATCAACAAGTAAGTTATTTTATAAAAAAATGTATCTATTAAAATTATTCATCACATATGAATATATATATATATAGGTACATAATGCCATAACAGTATTCATTTTATAACATGTTAATAAATCTGAATTGTAAAAACACATGATGCCTATCTAAATCAATAAATAAATAATTTATTTACGTTTTTCACGACTTACTAGAAAAATGACACACCACTATAAGTCATATTTCTTTGTTATGACTTATTCTAAATATATTCTACAAAGATGTAAAATAAAAAAAATGTAATGAATATTGACAATTTTAATTTTCAGGGTTCTCGTTGGATATTGCAAGGAACTTTAATGAATGGAAAGATAGATTTTTTAAATTGGTCGATTAAGCCTGATCAAGTACATTTCATTAATCCATTATTCGTTTTGGTATTCATACCACTTTTTAATGGTGTAGTCTATCCAATTTTATATAAAATTGGTATAAACACACCTTTAAAAAAAGTCACTCTAGGTGGCCTATTTACTGTATCATCGTTTGTATGTGCTGCTGTCGTGCAGTATATAATTATTGTAAGTATCTATTTTTAATCATTAATTATCATGAAACTTAATATGAATATATTTTATACAGTAGGTATATGGACCTTTAAATCTCCTTTTCATTCACCTCATCTAAAATGATTTTTATTCCATGATATTTAGGTCGTTTTATTAATAATAATTTATCTATAGCTATAATAGGCGCAATTTGAGTTTTAAATTTGGGGGGGAGTTATTACAATTTGCAAGTATGTATTGTGTATATGCTCCCTGATATATATAAAGGTGGATGGGGATAAATACAAACCATTTTAGGGGGCTATGATTGATTTTGAGGAGGCTTAGCCCCCCAAACCCCCAAAAATTTCACTTATACATATATAATATATATATATATATACTAAATAGTTTAAAACGAAGATCAAAATTTCCATGAATTAATACCTATAAAAATGTTTAAGTTATATGTATTGTTTAAAATTTAAAATTAATAGATTAGCTAATAAAAATGATTAGATAATTATTAAATACTATAAAAGTAAATTTCGGTAATTAATAATTCGGGTATATGAACGCTATTGTTTAGAATACTGCAATTATTTGGAATTTATCAGACAAAAACTAAAACAAAATAATATACCTACAAATACTTAAACTGTAAACATTATCATATTGATTATTTTCATTGTGCTGAATCTAGCATTTTAAAGAGATATATTTACTATTGACTTTATGTATACACTTGCATCTGCATGTATCGACCTCGTTGTAGTCAATAATTAATATACATAAAAAAAATCAATACTATACGTATTTGTACCGGATAATTTTAAAATTATAAAAAAGGTTAAATATAAATTACGATTATCGATAAACATTCGTAAATATTCATTTGTTTACGTCGAGCATTTTTTTCAAGCATGATATACTAGTGCCTTGTAAATGATAGATTATTATAAGTACCTATAAAGTTGTAACAGTTACACTTACACTATTGTCATTGTGCACGAAATTTTCATGACAAGTAGATTATAATAAGTTATTACCTAATAAAACATTATTGAGAGATCATTAAAACAAAATTATAATATTTTTATGACTTTAATAAGATTAAGTTGGTAAATATATTAATATTTTTTTTTTTTTATTTAAATTTTGTTAGATTTGATCTAAGCAATTAAATAGATATAATAATAATAAAATATGTATTATTTATAATAAATAATAATTCATAAGCCATAAATAATTCATTTATTTTGTTTACCTACTTATTTATACGAATCAGGAGTGGAATATATATATATAATTATGAACATATTTTGACGTAATAATACGAATTATTTTATTATATTGAAGCAATGCCGCAATAGTATTAAAAATAGGTATATATATAAATTATAGATAAGAGTACCTGAGTAGTAGTGACATGTGAAATATAATCAGGAAAAACACGTGTACCGCAAATTGTATCACGTCACTGCTAATAAAGGCTTATACCATTTATTTAATATTCGGTATTTATATACATCTACAACAATTTTAAATATATCTAATATTCTTGTTTATAATAAGCAGTGCAAATTAAGCTTATACAAATTAACAACCTAAAACATCACATTAAAAAATTTGTGTTTCAAGAAAACTGTGAACAATCTTTATATATATTTATTTTTTACTGAAATTCAAATAAGTGTAGTTAACGTTAAAATATCACCATATTAATATGTATGTTATACACAACATAGCTGTAAATACTGTTTGACACATTAAAAACTCCTTTTAGTGAACAGTGAATAATAATTTAAAATATTAATAGAAGTACTTATTTACTTTCAAAATTTGTAACGATGATTTTTTTCGTGTTTAAACTTTTAGATTATCTAAAAAAGGTACTTAGTTGTATCTTAACTCTTAAGTATTCATAAGTTATAAGCTCATACTCGTACACAAAATAAATTCTAAGTAATTATGGTTTAAATCGTATTAAATAAATAATACACACGTATATAAATAATTAAAAATATTATACATTTCTTTGTAACATATTATGAAAATGTTGTGTCAACAAGAAATAAATCAGAGATACAGGGAAACATAATATTATGTATTATATATACGTAATTGTTGTTATTTACCACGATGGTTTACCTAACACATTTTTGATTTTATAGGGTCAGACCTTAATACTGCCGTCAAATGAAGGTCAATTTAGAATAATCAATAATTTTGATTGCGAAGTTACTATATCTGGTTCTTTGATTGGAAATTTCAGTATTGAACCATTAAATGTATTTCACATTAATTATAGTTTAGAAGAATTCAATAAAACTGATGTTATATCTATACACGTAAATCCTATGTGCCAATTAAAAACGCGTATTTTGAAACAACGTGTTTTCATCATCAAAGAAAGGGTTAGAATAATTATCATTTTTATATTATCAAGCTATTTAACAAAAAACTATTATAAAATGTATTTTTTTTTATTGAAGGTTTCATCGTATTTTTTAACATCTAAAAATAATGATGCTATAGAATTGATACATTTAAACGAATTTAAGAAATTAAAGAGTGGAAATTCAAATCTCAGGTTAGACCATTTATTTTAAGATAAACAAGGTGATTTTTTTAATCCTGCTCACCCGATTGTATTGCTTAATTTAGGCATATATTCAAATTCGACAAATTTTGATTCTTGGAATTTTTAAATGTAATTAAAGATGATATTTTCGAGTAGGTACTTACATTTTTCACAACATCTAAGAAGTATCCTGTGGACAACTGTGGTATTACTAACTTTGGTTTTACAAATGAAAACACATAGGTATGTTTTAAAGCATAATGTGAATCAGGTAATTTTTTTGAAAATGTTGACGTATTGTAATGGAGATTTGAACGGAAACTTCCGGTTATTCTACTTTAAATAATAAGGAATAAAGATAGTAGTCTACTATACTAAATAATTTGTAAATGGATGCGAGCTCGATAGTTATAATTCGCCATATTCGCTATGCAATATAAAATATTCGTTAATAATGAATAGTTATTACTAAATGTTATGGGTTAATATTGCATCTGACAATTTTCAAAACATAGATTATTATCCTATTATTACTTATTATTTAAAGTAGAATAACTCAGGATTTTTTCGTTCAAATTTAAATTGCAATATACATAACGTATATGTCAACATTTTCAAAAAATTTACGTGATTTACATTTTGCTTTAAAACATAATATGTTTCAATAAACCAAACTTTGGTATCGTCACAGGATACTCGTTAAATGTTGTGAAAAATCTAAGTACTCGAAAATATCATCTTAATTATACATTTCAAAAATCCAAAAATCAGAATTTTGATATATGCATAATTTAAGCATAAAAATTGTGTGGGTGAACATGCTTAAAAAATCAACTTGTATAGTATAATATTATGATAAAATCAATGGTAGATTATAACAACCTAATAACTAATAAATAATAACTACAAAAATTGAAAAATTGTAAATAAGCAATAAGCAAACAAATAACAATCAACTATTTATTTAAACAATATTAGCAATTACGTATTTACGACTTTACGAGTACCTATTGATAATTACAAAGTATTGAAGTAAATAATTAAGTTAGTTTAGAATATCGTTAAATGTCGTCAGTATTGGATTTTATACGATATTATATTATTAATTAATCATTATATTGTTAAATTTATTAGGATTTCATACAGTCATCATTTGTTGGGAAAAAGCATTACATTAAGGAATACTAATAATAAATTAATGTCTGATATACATTTTAAATTGCCACTAAACAAAAATACAAATCATGAAATATTTGTTGGAACGTAAGTGTGGTTTGTATGCAGCTAATCACTATATATATATATATATATATATAAAATATGTTTTTAATGGAAATTCTTATTTTTTTATAGTTATGATGTATATCTAGATGATGAAAATATTTTGCAAAAGACAGATTTACTACCGGCTAGTGTTAATGATTTAATACTTCATCATAGTTTTAACCAAACAGTAATTAATTTAAACGAATTATATATATGAGTAATAAGTAAACTATTCAGTTGCTAGATTTAAATTTTATTATTTTACAATTTAGAACGCCAAATTAATTACTTTACAAAATGGAAAATATATACATATTCTATGGCAAGTTCCTCAAACGCTTTTAATTACAATAGGCGAAGTTATGGTCGTGATTACATTATTGGAATTTTCGTTCACCCAAGTAAAATAAATAACAATTTATTAAACAATAAAAAAAATTATTTTTTCTATTAGTGTTATTACAATTGTTTTAATTAGATAAGATAGTTTATTTACCGTAACTATATCAATTTTCAGGCACCACTAAGTATGAAGTCTTTTATATCTGCAACCAATTTATGTACTCAAGCAATTGGAAATTTACTTATAGTTATTATATCCAAGATGAAATTGTTTGAAAATCAAGTAAGACGCTAGTAAAAATTAAAATAATGCTGTATAATAAGTCATTATCTAATTTAAAGTCTTATTTTTAGGTTCATGAATATATATTTTACGTAATGTTAGCAGTTTTAAGCTTAATATTATTTATGTTTATGAGTGCAAAGTATAAATATAAATGTGTAACAAATAATCAATTTAAAAAATGAGCGATAATCTTTAAATATTTTAATATACTTACAATTATATTTAGCTGCAACAACATCAAAGATCTAAAGTATGTGTAACTCACCGAAATCTTGAAAGAATTTTACATTTGAATTTTGTTATCATTTTAAATTACTCATATTTTATACTTATTGTTAATTGTAATTTATATTATTATAATTATATATTCGTGTATACTATATTAATTTTATAATGTATGGTTTGTTAATATAAGTTTCTTTTCTTTTATAAAATTTGATTTCATTTGGCAAATCATACAAGTACAAGAAAATAAGTAATTATAGGGATATTAAATGATTTAATCATTAATAAGCTTAATATAGATAGAGGTAGGTCTACTATCTATAACTTTTATAGTTGCCGAGTATGTAACAAAATAAAAACAATTCAATTGCTATTCTAGAGTAGTAGTGTGAAAGTGTTAACTTAAAATAAGTATTGCATGGCTATTATAGTGTTTTGTTTTATATAACTAGTGGGTCTATGATATAATTACAAACACCATTAAATTTCAGCAACTTGTAAATTAAATACATAAAATATGTAAAATTAATAACGAAAACGTATTTGTTTTTATCACATTTTTGTAGTAATTAATCGAATATTACAATTTGGTTAAATTTATTTAATAATTTGATTTATATAGTTCTATACAATGAAAATAAAAGAAAATGTGAGTACCTTTATTATTATTATTATTATTTATATTTATTAATTTGTTAATCCACGTGTTACTTAAATTATTGTTTAATAAATTCATAGGAATATCCAAAAGCAGTCTGGTATATATTCGGAAACGAACTTTGTGAACGGTTTAGTTATCATGGTCTTAAAAGTAATTCTATACGCTATATCACACCTTTCGTATTAATATTAAAATGTTAGTTTAGTTTTTAAATATTTATAAATTTGTACATAGCTATTTTGGTTTTATTTTTTACAACAATTCAAAAATATGACCACGATACTTCCACGATTATATTTCATATGTTTTTGATCTGTTCATTCATATCACCATTGTTTGGAGCCATCATTGCAGATTCATACTGGGGAAAATATAAGTAAGTAAAATAAATAAGCGCTAAATATTTATTATTTATACATAATTTTATATTCTGATACTTAAGAACTTAGCGATAGCCGATGGGATTATTGATTTTATAATGTATGTATTTTTTGTCTGTATACACGATATTATATAATATGATAGAAAAAATATTCCAAACTTCAACTTTGAAAGTGGTTTCTGATAAAAATTAGGTCTAGTTAGAAATTTTGAAAGGTAAAAATTTTAAATTCTCAGTGTTTATTAAAATAATCAGGTAAAATAAAACAAAATCAAGGGAAGGCTTACATAAAATAAATTTTATTTTTTTAGTGCAACCTAAAAACAAATAACCGTGGATACCTACTTGAAAATTTCACTAAATGTTAATACTATCATTTTCTATCATTATAACATTTTAATAATATTTTAATTCTTTTTGATTTATATATTATAGACATTTTATATTTTCGTTTTTTCGTTTTTGTATTAACATCGATAAAAAATTATTGATTATTTATAATGCTATAAGTAAATCACACAAATATTTTTAAAACTGTTTTAGTTTTCTATTTTACATAAGTTAATTATAATTTACGTATCTATAGACATAATGTGACAATAAAAAAAGAATTATAATTTGTAACTATAGTAATAACACTGTATTCTGAAGTAATTCATTAAGGATTTAGATAGATCAATTAATTTCAAGTTGTTTAAAATATTAGTTTTTTTGATGAATAAATATACGTATAAAATGTAGATAAATATTCTTAATTATGTATAAACACTTTTTTTAATACTTGTTGAAAGATAGGTACCAATGAAAATATAAATTGTATTTTATTTAATTTTTAATCTACTGAATAACTACGATGGGACGGAATTGTGTTCTGCCAGTAACTCTAAACCATCATTACCATGTTCATTTTAAGAAATAATGTCTAATTTCCATCAAAAAAACTTTATTTATATATTTTTTGTGAACCCTTAAACCTTAATCCTTCAATTCGTAATGATACGTCGCTAATCGCTATAGTGAAATATAATTTTACCAATGTATTTTCTAACGTATGCGTTATTATAGATAGGTCCTGAATTAATATTTTATATACAGCGTTTACACAATTCTTATTTATTAATTTATTATTAAAACATAATTCAATATTATTATTATGTAAAAGTTAAAAGAATCAAAATTTTTAAGTTTTAAATAATTTATTAAATTTTTTACCAATAGTATAACTAGTATACAATAATATTACTAACACTACAAATATTATATCACTAGTTTAGCACCAAAATTCATAAAATTAAACAAATTTAAAAAGTAGTAGCAACAATATAAATATTAAATTCTTCAAACCTTATTTTTGTTAATTTATTAATATTTAAAATACTACGAAATAATAATAATACGGATCACGAGGTTATTGCAAAAAATATCTAAAAAAATTCATAAAATATTAATATTTTTTAACCTGTGAGGATCATTTTGGCAGAAATTGGATATATCCATATGACTCCATTTTATATTAAAACATATAACATAAACACTTATCAGTGTGACAGTGTAACAAACAAGTTAGTACTTTGTATAAGCCAAGCAAATTATCGTATGCTATTACAGAGCGCTTTAACGTGTTTAAATTAATAATTTTCCGTTTTAGGGTCTATTTAATAAATAAATCATCAATTTAATTTTCATTATAATAATTTATTGTTATTGAGTTATTCAGTGTAAATAATCCTGTATAACTGCATACATTCTACGTAGTAGTATAAATAGTATAATACTACAGATAGGTAGAACAAATTATTATTTCAACACAGAGTTAAAATGTTTACACCAATAAAACATAATGCTTAAATAATAATATTATTGAAAAATATATATATCCTAATTAAGTAGGTGTTTAATATGTACCTAAACATTTTAACCATTTTGTACATGTTTTATATTTTATTTTATCAATCGTTAATTTGTTATAAAAGAAAAATAATAATATTATACTGTATATTGTGTAATTTATATAGATACCTATATATGTTATGTTTATTTTACATTTCCAGGACTATCTTCATCTTGTCTATTGTACACGCAATGGGAAATATCTTAGTGGCTATTGCATCTCTTGTGACTTCAGTCAGTATTGATTTTCAGAGGTATATGATAAAATATTTACATTAAATACCTACCTTAAAATAAATATAAGAATAGTGTACAGTGCATATTTGATTTCTCAGGCAGACTTCTCTCCTTCTACATCTAAAATATTAAAAATTTAAATTCATTCATGCCATCTGGATTTAATCATAAGATTTTTTACAATGAAAATATCCTAGATTTTTTCTCCATTATTTTAGATTATAATGAATATTAATATATTTGCAATACTAAAAAGTTAGGTTTAGATAGAACTAATAATATTAGTGAAAAATGGAATAATACATTTAAACTAGCCTTATAATATTTATGTAATTATATATAAATAATTTTTTAGTAGCTAAAGAGGGGTGAAATGTCCAGAATTGTATTTGCCAATGTACGAGGGCCAACTGTCCAATTATCAATTGATAAAATTGTTTTAAACTTGAAATGCTTTATATATGTCGTAGGCATATAGCCAAATCAGGCATTTTATTAAATGCCTAGGCATATAGTCAAAGAATTTAATGTTTATGCAATTTCACTATCCGCCTAGACATTTAGTCAAATGTCTATTTCATGCCAGGCAAATAATAAAAAAATATTTTGTATTATTTTAAAAATTTAAATATATTTTCTATCAGTTATTTATTGCTATTTTATATATAAAAAAAGCTGTGTATTATTTATTAATATGAAAAACACGTATAGGTACTCGTATATGAAATAATATGTTTGATTTTGTGTCATTGTGCCAACTATTACTATTGTTTTAAAAATGAAATCATAAATATATTCAGGTGATAACTAATTAGATGTAATAGACATAAATGATGGTACGAGTATATTGTATAGCATATATAGTAGTGAGTACCTACTATATATTCTTATTAAATAAAAATAAAAGTTCCATTGGTTTTTACCTTGGAAAATTAACGTAGGTACTAGGTTGTATGAAAACCTTATCTATATTGAGTACTGTGGGACAAATTATAATCTTATCGATTATAACGATAAAAATATGACGTTACGGAAAAAGATACAGAACATGCGATTGAATTGTACAATAATTTAGTTTAGTACGTCTATTACGTTTACGTAAATCGTATGTAGTGTGATCGTGATTGCATGTAATATTGTAACATAGGTATACCTATTGACATTTTTTGTATATTTAAAATTTTAATTGTTTTTATTTGTATTTTAAAATATAATTTAATGTCACACAATGTATTGTTTTATGAATAATTAAAATCAATTTACGACAACCAAGATAAAAAAAAGCCATGGAGTCAGGAAGACTACGACAAAGCACTAAATGAAATCAATGATGCGAAATTGAATCCCGGTAAAACTAAAACTCAAAACCAATATTATTTATGTCGTAAATATGATCTGATTGAAGTAGGAAATGTTAAACATATTATTTTAAAACAAAAAACTAAAACCGAAAATATTATTTATGTTGTACCATATGAAAACTATTTTGAAAAAATCGAAGAAAGTCATAAAGCGACTGGTCATGGTGGAAGGGATAAAGTTGAGCAGAGTTTAAAAAATAAATACAATATTCCTCGAATAGCAATCCAAATATTTATTAATTTGTGTACAACTTGTAACAAAAAAAAAATCAAAACCTTGTAAAGGCGTCGTTATAAAACCAATATTATCGGCAGATTTTAATTCAAGAGGGCAAATTAACCTTATTGATTTCCAATCAACACCCGATGGAAATTTTAAATGGGTTATGAACTATCAGGATCACACAACCAAATATTTATATCTTCGACCAATTACTTCAAAACGAGTCACCGAAGTTGCACACGAACTTTTAAATATTTTTTTGGAACCAGGAGCATTTCAAATACTTCAGTCTGATAATGGGCGAAAATTTACAGCGAAAATAATTGAAGAATTAGCAGAATTGTAGCCTGAATGTAAAATAGTACATGGGCGGCCGCGGCACTCTCAGAGTCAGGGATTTGTAAAAAGATCAAATCAAGATGTTGAAAACATGTTACGAGCTTGGTTCGTAGACAATAAATGTACCAAGTGGTCAATCGGAGTTTATTTTGTACAATGGCAAAAAAACATTTCACATCATCGAATTTTAGGTCGTTCGCTATATCGAGCCTTGTTTGGCACTAAACCGAAGGTAGGTCTTAGTTCTACAAACTTACCTGACGAAATTATTCAAAAATTATCAAGTGAAGAAGATTTTGAAAATATTTTACAAGACAATTCAGAACATAATTTTGACAATATACCTTCAAATAAAATAAAAGCAGGTAAGTGAGTATCGCTCTGCTGTACATTAGGGGGTGGGATGGACCTCGGACTAGGGAAGGTTAAATTTGAATGCAATGATAGGTATCATTGTATACGAAAAACGATTCTGAACGGAGATGATTTGTCAGTCTGGGATATATTATATTTAAATATTGTCATATATTATATTTTGAAAAAAATTCACAAATTCAAACACTTAAGTAAAAGCTTCAAGATCTTACGTTTGATAATTTTTTAAAAATAACAAAAATCGAAAATTATTTATTAGTAAAACGTAATTTTACACGTGTATTTTTGATTTAAAATTAAAATTAAAACTTTAAACACTCGTAAAATTTTTTAAATTGAATAATCCTCAAACTTCTTTATAATTATTCTAAGCTTAACTTATGGACAGCATAGTATTAAATTTTCAATTCTTAGCTATTGATAGTAAAATATTTATAAATTTTTTACTACCAAATAGTGAAAAATATTCATGATTTTGACGAATTTGTGTCAATATTTGAACTTCAAATGCTAATAAAAAAAAATTGTGCCTATGTATTTTTATAATTTTTGAATGAGAGTTAGAACAAGTTATGTGGACCCTTCAATTAAATTTTCAAGTAATTTGTCCCAGCTAAATTTTTTTTATCAACATTTATAAAAAAAAAATACTTAGAAAAATAAAAAATTTCAATTGTCTATAAATAGCTCAAAAAAAGTCAAAATGTTTTGAAAATCAAATCACGTAAAGAAAATGGCAATCTCAATAACTGGTAAAATTTTCAAGTATTTACGACTTATACTGATTGAATAACAACAAATATCAAAAATCGATTGAGGCTAAACCATTATTTAACGCGGTTTTGTAAAAATTTAAATTTCAAACACTCATAAAAATTTTTTGTCTGAATCCGGTATAGTTTTTTTTACAGATATTTAAAGAAAAATTTATGGAGAACCTTGTACCAAATTTTCAAAACTTAGTTATAAAAGAAAAAAATTTTACGATTTTTCAACCACAAAATTACTTGCAAATTTTCGCAATTTTGACATATTTCGTATAAATTCGAACTTTAAGCACTTATAAAAAAAATTTGTGACTAACGATTTCGGATTTTTTTTTATCACTTTAAGAACAACTTATAAGAAACCTTGTATTAAATTTTCATGATTTTCTGGTCAGCCAAAAAAATTTTATCGTTATTTAAAAAAAAAATACTTAGAAAAATAAAAAATTTAAATTGTCTATAAATAGCTCAAAAAAAGTCAAAATGTTTTGAAAATCAAATCACGTAAAGAAAATGGCAATCTCAATAACTGGTAAAATTTTCAAGTATTTACGACTTATACTGATTGAATAACAACAAATATCAAAAATCGATTGAGGCTAAACCATTATTTAATGCGGTTTTGTAAAAATTTAAATTTCAAACACTCATAAAAATTTTTTGTCTGAATCCGGTATAGTTTTTTTTACAGATATTTAAAGAAAAATTTATGGAGAACCTTGTACCAAATTTTCAAAACTTAGTTATAAAAGAAAAAAATTTTACGATTTTTCAACCACAAAATTACTTGCAAATTTTCGCAATTTTGACATATTTCGTATAAATTCGAACTTTAAGCACTTATAAAAAAAATTTGTGACTAACGATTTCGGATTTTTTTTTATCACTTTAAGAACAACTTATAAGAAACCTTGTATTAAATTTTCATGATTTTCTGGTCAGCCAAAAAATTTTTATCGTTATTTAAAAAAAAAATACTTAGAAAAATAAAAAATTTAAATTGTCTATAAATAGTTCAAAAAAAGTCTAAATTCTTTGAAAATTTAACTGTGTATGGAGAACGCTAATATAAACATTTGGTGAAAATTTCAAGTATTTACATCGATTAGTTTTTTAGTTATAGCAAAATAAAAAATTCGATTTGGTCGAAAACTGGTTGTGCGTAAAAAATCCCGTTTTTCCGTCATTTTTTTAAGGTTTTTCCCGACTCATTTAAAAAATATTGAAAAATTTTAACTTTTGACCCCCCAAAGTACCAACTAGATCCGATTTCCTTTTCAAAGAGGGGCTGAAGTTGAAAATTGAAGCATTTTTACTGCCCCAAATGTTGTCGACAGACACAAAAAAAAAAAAAAAAACACACATCATTGTAAAATCAATACATTCATCACTCCGTTCAGAATCTAAAAAATATTGTGACATAAATAATATCTGCAGTGTTTGTGAAAAATCAGGTAGTGAAGTCCAATGTACTATATGTAAAAGAAATATTCATTCAGATAATTGCAGCTATTCTATAAATAACAGTAACGATATTGAAAATATTTGTCTGCTATGTAATAATGAAAAACAGATAAAAGTTAACCGCATTGAATCTTACAAACGACAAACTATAGCAGCTAAAAAAATGGCAGAAAATAGTGAAAAACTATTTAAAGAACTAGAGGTTGGTGATCAAATAGTACTAAGTGTTCCAAAAGTAGACCGAGGACCTCTCGATAGTCAAAATATAAACGGGTTAGTGATAGACATTCGGAACGGCGTTTACCAAATTGGCACAGAAGTTGGTATAATAAAAAATTGGTGTTCAAGAGAAGAACTTCAACTAGTGTTAAATAATAATGGTTTAGAAGACAGCAAAATACAAAAAGACAAATTCGTGTCCATACGTGAAGCAGTAGCAAACTTATCAATTTTCAACGGTCAATAGGTTTTGTTAAATGTCAATGTCAAACAGGAAAGCGACAATGTCAAACCAATAGGTGCTTGTGTTTTAAGAAAAATCTTAAATGTTCCAGCAAATGCCACCAAATTACAATATGCGACAACAAATATAATAGGTAACAAAAACTTGTAATTATAATTATAACTTTTTTGTTTATTTTTTATTATTTCATTTTCAAAACAATTGTAATAATTGACACAATGACACAAAATTAAACATATTATTTCATATACGAGTACCTATACGTGTTTTTCATATTAATAAATTATAATAGGTACACAGCTTTTTTTATATATAAAATAACAATAAATAATTGATAGAAAATATATTTAAGTTCTTAAAATAATACAAAATGTTTTTTTATTATTTGCCTGGCATGAAATAGGCATTTTACTTAATGTCTAGGTGGATAGTGAAATTGCATAAACATTAAAATATTAAATTCTTTAACTATATACCTAGGCATTTAATAAAATGCCTGATTTGACTATATGCGCCTACGACATATATATCAATAAGTTTAACGCTGTTTAAAATGGCTTTAAAAGTTATTACAAAAATTTAATCATATTTATTGACAAGCTAAATTTCTTCTAAAAAAATAAACACATTTAAAATTTCTTTTTATGTAGCTTTTGAAAAATATTTTACCTTTTTACGGGTGACTAATGCCTACAATAGGTATATATACCTGTGATCAATTAATTGTTATTATCCTGAAAAAAAAATTTTTAATTTCACTAAACTATATATTATATAACTCTGCAGATCATTTACAATAATTGGATTATTGTTAACATCGATCGGAGCAGGTGGTATAAAACCATGCGTCTCTGCTTTTGGAGGTGATCAATTTGTGCTGCCAGATCAAGAACATCAGTTGCAAATGTTTTTTTCGATATTTTACTTTACTATTAATTTAGGGTCATTGTTATCGTCGTCCATTACACCTGAACTGAGAAAATCGGTTCAATGTTTTGGCAAGGATTCATGTTTTCCATTAGCATTTGGGGTGCCTGCTATTCTTATGGTGATTTCAATGGGTAAGATATTTAGCATAAGTTATTACGCGATCGCGACAATATTCCGATGAGGAACGAATAAATAACTATCGATTATTAAAATATAATTAATTGATTAATGCAATATACCTATAATAATTCTTTAAATACGAAACTATATGACATAAATAACTGCATTACTATATACAGGGTGATTTTTTTATCGAAGAACACTCATTATTTCAAAAAGTATTAACTTTTTTCAATTTTTTTTTTTTCAAAATTTTTAGTTTTACGCTTTTCTAAAACTATGTAAAATTTTTATTTTTTTCACTTTAATATTTAATAGTGAAATCACTATCAACTTTTGATTTTCAAATGGCAACCTATACTTAAAATGTTATAAAATAGTAGGGATATTTTTTTTATGAATTCTAACGTTTAAATTACTATTTTTCATTTAACCGTTCGCGAGTTATAGCTGCTCAAAGTTGGGCGGTTTGAGGTTTTTAGGTGTTAGTCCCAAAGGTTATTACGGCTGTGAGACATTGATTAGAACACAATTATTAGATTATAATTATAAAGACCAGTAGTTCAAATTATAAATCGTTATCGTTCGACCAAAGGTACTAATATCGTTGTAGTTTAATTTGTACCTCGTACTACCTACACGAACTATACGAACTATGGACTATCGTGGACTATGGCACTGTATCCGTAATATCAAAAATTATGATTAATAATAAATCAGATGAAACAGATCTTATCATTTTTAATTTTTATTATGATAACAATATCATAATATGAAAATACTTCCTAAACCACTACCACGATTAAAGATATCTTTAATCGTGACCACTACAAATGACAAATGATAATACTTTATTTAATCACAAATAAACTCTCATCGAACCAAACCGTTGGGTATTCCCAATAAAAATAGATAATACAATTGTTTACTTTTCAGTTTTCAGTGCTATACTGCTATGGCCTATGTTAATAATATGCCAAATAATGTTTTTTATCTTTTAAACAAAAAAATATAAAATTCATGTGACATTTAGTTTAATAAGTTTAATTTAAATCGCCTTTTCTGTGATTGAAAATTCAATTTTATTATTTTATTACTTTCATTGCTAACGTAAAGAGTAAACACGTCATACGCCAACATTCATAATATAATTAAATATTGAAACATTTATTCTCTAATATAATGTTGTTAAATAAGTAAAATTTATATTAAATATGATGGGTAATCATAAGTAGTTTTTTTATGACGTATTTTGTTTAACTATTTATTTAAACCTAAGTTTCATTTAAATTGCTATTACACGTGTGAATATTATACTACTTGACGACCTATCAGGAACTTGGAATAATTTATTGGTAAGTTTTAATAATTTTGTAAAAAGCTTTAAAAATTATAGTAAATAATAATAATGTATTTAAAAAATTTTAATTTCAGTTTTATCAGTTCTATACAATTTTTGTTCAAATGTATATCGATAGACATAAGACAATAATACAATATTATAGACCTATTATGTATTATTTATAAGTTGATAATACATAGCTTGTTTTAAAATCAAGTTGCATTGTAACTGTACAGCTATAATTGGCTTCAATTAATCCAGAATGTTTGTTGCATACAAAAATTCTAAGATAATTACAAGCATGTACTAATAAGAATATTCTTGGACATATGACTTGAGGAATATACATATTATACTACAATTGTACTTAGAAAAATTGAGAACAATGTGAAAACTAATATAATACTATACAACTGTTAAAAATACTATATTGGATTTTAATATTCCAACATATAACAACATCGATCATAGGTATGTATAAATATTTTTTATTTGTAACATTCAATTTTACGAGGAAGTTATTAGGTTTTTATTATCTTTTTTTGTAGATAATCTAGTTAATTTCAAAGAAGCGTAAAATAATCAAGTCTGCCCAACTACATCCTGAGGAAAACTGTAACCTATCAATAAATAATATGTAAAGAAAATTGTAAATGATAAAAAAATATTGTAAATGCTAGTAGCTAGTATACTAAATTTTAATACTTCATATTATGTAGTTAAATTAAATATGGGGCAGCAACATTAATCATTTAAACTTATGTTTAATAAAAATAAAAATAATTATAATATGTATAAATAGAGTAAATTAAATTATTAATGTTTTAAAAAAAAAAAAAACCTATCAAATATGTATATTATGATTATCACTAAGTACCTACTTGTTTATATATGTGTATACTCAATTGACAATTTAAATATTAAACTAAATATATTTTTAAAATTATATTTATGTATTACATAGTAGTTAGTAATATGCAAAATAAACATTGTTTTTTTGTAAATGGTTGATGTTGTTGCCTATTTATTGCTAATTATTAAGTTATTAATTATTATTATTAAATTTACATATCTAAGTTGATATATTATTAGTGCCACTTTTAAATGTTACTATTGTTTTAGGTCTGGGGTTAATGGAGAATTTGTTCTGAATTTCTTGAACACATGTTTATCATTACTCATATTTTGCATAACTGCTTAACGAACATTTTGATTAAACTGTGTCATCAAATTTGGAATAGATTTTTCATAATCCTGGACTTTAAAATGATATTAACATTTTATAGTGGTTACTAATAATATAAAATAAAATGAATTAGGGATTTATTGTTACTAGGGCCCGGTTTTTAATGCAAACAATTAATTTAAGGATATGAACATATTTATGCATTAACAATATAATATATATTATTGTTTGTGAATATTATACATATTAATGTGTATAAATATTTAAAAAAATATATAAAGTATTTAAAGATTTATTTACTATGAAAAAATTGAAATGTCATGAATAAAGAGAATTATAAATTTATATAATTATAATTATAATTATATGTATAACTGAGCTAAGTTAAAATTATTTTACTTAATTTTATAATATTTTAATTTTTAACATACCTATTGAACTTGTATCCAACACCCAATAGGTATTATAATTATCATTACAATGTTATATTTTATTTAGATATGTATTAAGATAATACTAACCATAGAAATAGAAATTAGGAAATGTTGATCAATATTTAATCAGAATTATTTTAAGTGAAAAAATATACATTTTGTTAAAAATCGGGCCCTAATGACTTGAATTATGATGTTTAAAAAATAACGATTATATGCATACTTGATTCGTCGTGAATGCCTAATCATTAAATTTATAAATATGTCTTGTTCTAAAATTAACTGTATAATGAAAAATATGCTGATTGCTAAACAATATAAGGTAACTTGTATTTTTATCATTTAATCAATTGTTTTTTTTATAATTTTAATGAAAATTGATTTATATTATACTTATACTTATTATATTAATATTTATATGCACATTATAATTACTTAATTATGTGTACAATGTACATGTATGTATAATTTTAATTTATTTAATAAATTATTGTGAAATTAATTTTTTTTTCTATACTTACCTTAAAGAGAATTTCAAATAGTATCAATTCATGGTATTAATATAAATCATACATCTTAAACATTTTGTCAGACAAATAGACAATAATATTTAACTATTAGTTTTAAATTTGTTTTCTGTATAAATAAACAGTCAAATGCCTTCAACTGACATAAATACATTATGTCTTATTCAAATCAAGAAAAAACGGATATGCTTAATTGCTATTATGAAATGGCTAGTAAATAATAAATATCCAATGTTGTAATAATATGAAATTCATACCCTAAATAAAAACTTAATGTGAATTTCATGTAAACAATTTTTTTCTTGATAAAGGTCGACAAACTTATGAGAAATCTTGTATTA
Organism: Schizaphis graminum; assembly: GCA_020882235.1. Taxonomy (NCBI): domain Eukaryota; kingdom Metazoa; phylum Arthropoda; class Insecta; order Hemiptera; family Aphididae; genus Schizaphis; species Schizaphis graminum. The sequence goes on from CM037032.1 coordinate 57,927,802, forward strand.
AATTTTTAAATCTCAGATTTAAAAAGAACATTTTTTATGAATTATAGCTCAAAATAATTTGCAAATTTTTTTCATTTTTTGCGTATTTTGTTAATATTTTAACTTGAAATGCTTATAAAAAAAGTGACTGAATTTTTAATATTATAACAAATCAAAATATTTTGAAAAAATTTTAATGTATAGAAAAGGCTAGTATAAACATTTTGTGAAAATTTCAAGTGTTTTCGTCGTTTTCGATCATTTTTTTAGAGAAAAACCAAAATCGATTTTGCGTAAAAATTCCCATTTTTTCTCAATTTTTATTTTGTTTTCCTGGGCAACTATTGGGAAATTAAAATGTTGACCTTCAATAAAAAAAAAAAAAAGCAATTGTAAAACCAATACATTCATTGCTCCGCTCAGACTCTTAAATTTTAAAATTTTAAATGTTCGTAATCAACTAAAAACGAGTCATTATATTTTGGAAATTGTATCAAGTATAATAATTAGTAAAAATACAAATGGTATACATTCCTAGTGTCTATAAGGTCGTTCGTTTTTGAAATCAAGTGATTATCTAATTTCGAAAAATTTTCAACTTCAAACACTCATAAAAATTTAATTTGACTTTTCGGTAGAGAATTTTGTTTTTAATAAAAATAAACAAACTTATGAGGAATCTTTTATTAAATTTTCAAATATTAGATTTAAAACGTAAAATATTCATGAATTTCTAATTCGAAATAATTGTTTTTACGTCTTTTGTAAAAAATCGAACTTTAAATGCTAATAAAAAAAAGCGGGTAGTGGGTGTCGCTCTGCTGTACATTAGGGGGTGGGGTGGACTTCGAACTAGGGTAGGTTAAATTTGAATGCAATTATCATTGTACCTATACGAAAACCGATTCTGAACGGAGATGATTTGTCAGTCTAGAATATACTATATTTAAATATTGTCATATATTCTATTTTGTAACAAATTCAAACATTTAAGTAAAAGTCTAAAAAATACAAAAATCGAAAATTATATATTTATAAAACGTTATTTTACACGTGTATTTTTGATTTCAAATTAAAATTAAAACTTTAAACAATCGTAAAATTGTTTTAATTGAATAATCCTCAAACTTTTTTTTAATTATTCTAAGCTTAACTTATGGACAGCATAGTATTAAATTTTAAATTCTTAGCTTTTGATAGTAAAATATTTATAAATTTTTAACTACCAAAAAGTTAAAAATATTCATGATTTTGACGAATTTTTGTCAAAATTTGAACTTCAAATGCAAATAAAAAAAAAATAGTGCCTATATATTCTTATAATTTTTTTATCGCCATAAGAATAACTTATGAGGAACTTTGTATTTATTTTTCAAATATTTTGACTCCGCCAAAAAAATGTTATCGACATTTCAAAAAAAAAATTTTAAGAAAATTGAAAATTTCAGTTGTCTATAAATTGCTCAAAAAAAGTCAAAATATTTTGAAAATCAAATCATGTGAAGAAAATGCCAATCTAAATAACTGTTGAAATTTTCAAGTATTCACCATCTTAAACTATTTGAATAACAACAAATATTTAAAATCGTTTGAGGATAAATCGTTGTCGTTACGCTATTTGGTAAAAATTTAAAATTCTAACGCACTTAAAATTTTTCCTATAATGATGCTTCGAGTTTTCTCTATAGCTACTTGAAGGAAAACTTATGTAAAACTTAGTGTTAAATTTTTTATTCTTAGATATAAACACAAAAAATTTTATGATTTTTAAACTTCAAAATTACTTGCAAATTTTCACGATTTTGACATATTTCGTAAAAATTTGAACTATAAACGCTTATAAAAAAAATTGTGATTAACGATTTTTAATTTTTTTTCAGCTACAATGAGAACAACTCATAATTAACCTTGTATTAAATTTTCAAGTTTTCTTGGTAATCCAAAATTTTTTTTATCAACACTTCAAAAAAAAATTCTCATAAAAATCAAAAATTTCAGTGGTCTATAAATAACTCAAAAAAAATCAAAATTTTTTTGAAAATTTAACTGTACATAGATAATACTAACATAAACATTTGGTGAAAATTTCAAGTAGCCAGTAGGTATTTACATAAATTAGTTTTTGAATTACATTTGAACACACAAACAAAAAAAAAAAAAACACACATCATTGTAAAATCAATAGGTACATTCATCACTCCGTTCAGAATCTAAAAAATTGATTATTTCAAATGCCTATAAATTGATTAAAAATGAGTGAAATCTTTTGAAAATAAAATTATATTAAGAAAATGCTAGGTAATGTAAACAACTGATGAAATTTTCAAATTTCTACAACTTATACTTTTTGGATAAAAACAAATATCAAAAAAATGGGTAAGTGAGTATCGCTCTGCTGTACATTAGGGGGGGGGGGGTGGACCTCGGACTAGCGTAGGTTAAATTTGAATGCAATGATGAATATCATTGTATACGAGAAACGATTCTGAACGGAGATGATTTGTCAATCTAGGATATATTCTATTTACATATTGTCATATATTCTATTTTGAAACAAATAGTATAGTTACTATATGTTACTATAGTTACTTTATAGTATCTGTTTATTAATAAAAAAAGTATTTGACAACATAGGCATAATGAGAGTATGAAATTTAATTTAAATTTTGACATATTTCGTATAAATTCGAACTTTAAGCACTTATAAAAAAAAATTGTGACTAACGATTTCGGATTTTTTTTTATCACTTTAAGAACAACTTATAAAAAACCTTGTATTAAATTTTAAAGATTTTTTGGCCAGCCAAAAATTTTTTATCGTTATTTAAAAAAAAAATACTTAAAAAAACTGAAAATTTCAATTGTCTATAAATAGCTCAAAAAAAGTTAAAATACTTTGAAAATTTAACGGTGTATAGAGAACACTAACATAAACATTTGGTCAAAATTTCAAGTATTTATAATGATTAGATTTTGAATTACAACCATATATTTAGTCGATTTGGTCGAAAACTAGTTTTGCGTAAAAAATCCCGTTTTTCCGTTACTTTTTTAGGGTTTTTTCCGACGTATTTGAAAAATATTGAAATTTTTTAACTTTTGACCTCCCCAAAGTACCAACTAGATTCAATTTCCTTTTCAAAGAGGGGCAGAAGTCAAAAATTGAAGCAATATTACTGCTCCAAATGTTGTCGTCAGACACACATCATTGTAAATTCATCACTCCGTTCAGAATCTAAAATAGTCGTGTAAAATTTATTACCAACATAAAATTTTTAAAATTATAATTATATTTTTTTTGAGTGATAAGCACTTGTCCGAAAAATGTTAACAGTGGTAGACCTTCAGACGATTCACTGTCCCCATTTCCACAACTCATTTATTTTCTTATCAAAACTTTAATTAGGTTATTAATTATTATCTAAATTAGTTATAACAATTAATTTGTAACCTACAGGTACAAAGTTCATTGTCATTACTGTGTTGAACGATAGTCGATAACGAGTTTATTACATGTGAAAATATGTACCCATTATTATTATTTATTACCCATGTGACTACTGGTCTTTAGAAATTAAAACCGAAAATCGCCCAACTTTGAAAAGCTATAACTCCCGAACGGTTAAATGAAAAATAGTAATTTAAACATTAGAATTCATAAAAAAAATATCCCTACTATTTTATAACATTTTAAGTATAGGTTGCCATTTGAAAATCAAAAGTTGATAGTGATTTCACTATTAAATATTAAAGTGAAAAAAATAAAATTTTTACATAGTTTTAGAAAAGCATAAAACTAAAAATTTTGAAAAAAAAAAAATTGAAAAAAGTTAATACTTTTTGAAATAATGAGTGTTCTTCGATAAAAAAATCACCCTGTATATATAAAGATTCAGCATTGAAATTTAAGAATATTTGTCAACAGTAAAATTATAATTGAAGTATAATAATATTAATATAATAAAAAATATGTAGGTGACAATTTTTAATTTCCATTATTATTATTTATTAGATACTTGTATATTCAATATTGCCCTCAATTGTCACGAATTCATATTTATTGTATCGAAATATTTAAGTACCGTTTTATATTTTTATGTTCCATACTAAATAATACCTATCTACTGATATTATCTAATTATATAATCAATTTTTAGGCTCCATTAAGTATGAAATCATTTCTTTCAGCAGCCAATTTATGTACAACGGCATTTGGTAATTTACTTATAGTTTTTATTTCGAAAATGGGACAATTTGAAAATCAAGTATGATATACCTAAATAAGTATAGGTATAGTAAAAGTTTTTAAATTAAATTTTTTTTTTTAGGGCCATGAATTCCTATTTTATGCACTTTTGATGGTTTTGGATATGATAATATTTATGCTGATGAGCACCAAATACAAATATAAATGTATAATTAGTAAATACCCAATGAACAGAATGAACAACCATCTCTAAATGCACTTCATTTAGCACAATGAGATGTAATTTTTCTATTAAATTTATAAGTAAATTTTAATTCAACAATAATAATATAAATTAATATGGTATCATAATTAATATATCAAATTTATTGTGTATAGGTTTTCATGACATTGACATATCAACATATTTTATTAAGTATATACAAATACAAAGTATGTGTAATAAACATTTAAAATATGAATAAATCTGATAAATCTTAAATACTAATATAATTTTAGTTTACTAATGGCAGTCGGCAGATGAAGATTAAAACAACTGTATCATTACAAGAACCTATTTTTTTTTTTTTTTAACAAATTGGAAAACAAATTTTTATTTGTATATATTAATAGGTAATTATTATAACTAATACATGTACAATATACAATCTTATTATTTTCTAGATTTCAATCATTTTTATTTTATAAAAAATAAAACAATTTATAAAGTCAACATACCAATATATGTATAGATTTTACTGTTTTAGTTATATTTTATTTATTTATAATATGTTGAATAGAGTTGCGGAGATATACGTTTAAAATCTCGATCACTAAGCATAGTCCATTTGCTTAAACCTAAAGACAATGCAATTTCTTCTTCTACTATTTCGTACGATGTGCTGGACTTTTTCAACCATTGATAAAACTCATCCGACCAATCATTTTGACGTGGCCAATCACATCGTAAGATAACGGCATTTCGTCGAACGTGTAAATATTTTAACGACTGACCATAATATGAAATCAATAACAATGTGCACGTAGATATTTTTTCCCTAATCATCTATGAGTAAAATAAAACAATAGGTCAATGGTGTGAAAAATTAATATTTTTTTAGAAAATAAACTCACTAATGTATCCAGCTTAGGACAAAGTTGGATTAAGTTAACTAAGTTCGTGTCAATTCTCTCTTTGAACGACGACGGTTGATAGAATTTCGGAAGTTCCAGATATCCGAACGTCAGCAATCGATCAGAGTACAGTTCGATTGCTTTATTTAAAATGTCAGCGGTCATCTATATGTACATTTTTAATTTCAAATGAAACATTTTAACGTATATAAATTAAAATTGTCGATTTATACACGATACACCATAATAATAATATTATACGTGTGTCGTGTTAACTTTATATTGCTAACCCGCATGTTTGGAGATTTATAAATTATACTCGAGACGGGTGAACTAGGTTGCCATAAGATCTGTCTTTCCCTGATGGATTCCACCCTGAGATGTACTTTTAACGTTGCGTTTGCTTTTACACAATGTTTCCAATCAAACGAGTCCATGGGTTCGATTTCAATGGGCGTATAACGGTTTTGGAGTATGTGCAAGTGACTGAGTCTGATTTGACTCAGCATCAACAACAAATCGCTTCCTAGATTCTGAGGACTAATCACTAATACCTATAAACAGACGTAAATCACACGGCATCTCGTTAGTCGTAGCCTGTAGGTACCAAGTAGGCTAAACTAAGCTTGATAACAAACAATATTGCAGCGCGGTCATTGGCGCAACTAGGTCTAATATATTAGGGCTGCAGGCCCACAAATAAATGCCTAATTTAATTTACTTATTCTCGTGCTTTATAAAAAACTAGAAAGTCTGGATTATTTTCACATCAATAGTAACAGCTGTACAAATACGGATAATTTTTTTGGTATATTAAAAATACTAAATAAGGTTTTTTGTTCATTTTTAATTACCAAAATAAAACTAAAATATTGGACGGTGACCAGCGCAATGTCGCTGGTTGATCGTCGATGCCACATGCCTGCATAATATTTATTCAATAAAACTATTTTTATTAAATTATCAAGATATTAGTGATATTACATAATAAACTTTAATATTTTATATTAATACAATTTAATTTTTAATAAATGTCTACGTCATATTACGGTATCTCAAATTCTCACTATTGTCTATTTTATGCTTATATTATTATTATTTTGGAAGGCTAAAATATATTTTGAGTGGGCTAAGCCCCCCTATAAGCCTCAGTGGCGCAAATAGGAAAAATGTTTAGGGGGGGGGCTCAAGCCCCAAAATTACCAAAACCGGTAAAAATAACTTATTAAGAATAACATACATATATTATACTATTATTTTTTGAGGGGGCTTTGAGTTATTTCGAGGGGGCTAAGCCCCCCCTCCCCAAGCCCCCCTATTTGCACCACTGATAAGCCTCCCCTAGTTGCACCAATGGAAATGCGTCACTATACTTGGAATATAATTTTAAGAATACCTAGTGTTGCCAAGCTACTGCAGTTTATACCTGTAAATTAATAAAAGCTCCGGGATGGAGTAATTGACATAAGTATTTAGTAGTATTCACCAACACCAAGGTTTTCAACGTGGTGCAACAATAGAAACACACTTGGTCCAATAACGTCTGCGCGTCTTCGTTATCCAACATCAGATCTATTAACTCCAATCTCTCGAGTGACGGCAAATTTCCCATCAATCTTTTTAGCGCTTCCAAAAGCTTACCTAAATACAACTACACATCGTGAAGATCTGAACTAATACGTCTATAGTATTGAATAATAATGTTAATATAACTTATGAAGAAAATTCACAGCGAACACAAACCTCCTGTACCATATAAAACCGATTCGTCAATACGCGATGTTGCCATGTTGCACGGGAATGTGTACTGTAAGGTGCTTATTCTCGATCCTATTCCTTGGCCATGTTCCGCATAGAAGGATATCATGTTCATAAACTCGTACAGGTTATAAAAATTAGTGATCGGTTTGAACACCAGAACTTTGATGTAACGGCCAATGAACTGAAGGCACAATTGCACTCGTAGATGATCTAACATGTACTGTATAATAACAACAAATAAAAAAAAAAAAAGCGGGTAAGTGAGTATCGCTCTGCTGTACATTAGGGGATGGGGTGGACCTCAGACTAGGGTAGGTTAAATTTGAATGCAATGATAGGTATCATTGTATACGAAAAACGATTCTGAACGGAGATGATTTGTCAGTCTGGGATATATTATATTTAAATATTGTCATATATTATATTTTGAAAAAAATTCACAAATTCAAACACTAAAGTAAAAGCTTCAAGATCTTACGTTTGATAATTTTTTAAAAATACCAAAAATCGAAAATTATTTATTAGTAAAACGTAATTTTACACGCGTATTTTTGATTTCAAATTAAAATTAAAACTTTAAACACTCGTAAAATTTTTTAAATTGAATAATCCTCAAACTTTTTTATAATTATTCTAAGCTTAACTTATGGACAGCATAGTATTAAATTTTCAATTCTTAGCTATTGATAGTAAAATATTTATAAATTTTTTTACTACCAAATAGTGAAAAATATTCATGATTTTGACGAATTTGTGTCAATATTTGAACTTCAAATGCTAATAAAAAAAAATTGTGCCTATGTATTTTTATAATTTTTGAATGAGAGTTAGAACAAGCTATGTGGACCCTTCAATTAAATTTTCAAGTAATTTGTCCAAGCTAAATTTTTTTTATCAACATTTATAAAAAAAAATAAAAAAAAATTGAAAATTTCAATTGTCTATAAATAGCTCAAAAAAAGTCAAAATATTTTGAAAATCAAATCACGTAAAGAAAATGGCAATCTCAATAACTGGTAAAATTTTCAAGTATTTACGACTTATACTGTTTGAATAACAACAAATATCAAAAATCGATTGAGGCTAAACCATTATTTAACGCGGTTTTGTAAAAATTTAAATTTCAAACACTCATAAAAATTTTTTGTCTAAATCCGGTATAGTTTTTTTTTACAGATATTTAAAGAAAAATGTATGGAGAACCTTGTACCAAATTTTCAAAACTTAGTTATAAAAGAAAAAAATTTTACGATTTTTCAACCACAAAATTACTTGCAAATTTTCGCAATTTTGACATATTTCGTATAAATTCGAACTTTAAGCACTTATAAAAAAAAATTGTGACTAACGATTTCGGATTTTTTTTTATCACTTTAAGAGCAACTTATAAGAAACCTTGTATTAAATTTTCAAGATTTTCTGGTCGGCCAAAAAGTTTTTATCGTTATTTTAAAAAAAAATACTAAAAAAAATTAGTTAATTAGCTTAAAAAAAGTCAAAATTCTTTAAAAATTGAACTGTGTATTGAGAACGCTAATATAAACATTTTGTGAAAATTTCAAGTATTTACATCAAGTAGTTTTTGAGTTATAGCAAAATAAAAATTTGATTTTGACGAAAACTGGTTGTGCGTAAAAAATCCCATTTTTTCCGTAATTTTTTTAAGGTTTTTCCCGACTCATTTAAAAAATATTGAAAATTTTTAACTTTTGACCCCCTTAAGTATCAACTAGATTCCGATTTCCTTTTCAAAGAGGGGCAGCATTTTTACTGCCCCAAATGTTGTCGACAGACACAAAAAAAAAAAAAAAAATAAAAAAAAAAACACACATCATTGTAAAATCAATACATTCATCACTCCGTTTAGAATCTAATATAATATCAATACGGCTTAGGTATTTGATTGGTGCTTGATTTGCACAAAAATCGTTTGTAGGTATCAACGACGTTTTCGTATAATTAAATCAGTACTTTTGTTTTAGGAAAATCTATTTATTGTATTTTCTATGGACGAATGTTTAACTGAATATCTAATACGTATGAACAACACAACTAAATTGTTAACAAAGGTATTTGAGTTTTTAACAGTTGCTAATGTTGCTATTACAAAGTGTTGTATTTACCTACCTATGCCGTTAATTGTATTATTAAAATGTATTTTATTTTATTGTTGCATCTTGACCTACCTGCATAATCATTAATACATAAAAAGTCATTACAATTAATAAGCACATGCATCTACAGTAAATATGTAAAAACTAGTAAAAACGTAATTACATAAATAGTAATTTTGTATAATTACTATAACACGGCGTTATAGATAGGTTATAGATTTTTTTATCGAAGAACACTCATTATTTCAAAAAGTATTAACTTTTTTCAATTTTTTTTTTTTCAAAATTTTTAGTTTTATGCTTTTCTAAAACTATGTAAAATTTTTATTTTTTTCACTTTAATATTTAATAGTGAAATCACTATCAACTTTTGATTTTCAAATGGCAACCTATACTTAAAATGTTATAAAATAGTAGGGATATTTTTTTTATGAATTCTAACGTTTAAATTACTATTTTTCATTTAACCGTTCGGGAGTTATAGCTTTTCAAAGTTGGGCGGTTTTCGGTTTTAATTTCTAAAGACCAGTAGTCACATGGGTAATAAATAATAATAATAGGTACATATTTTCACATGTAATAAACTCGTTATCGACTATCGTTCAACACAGTAATGACAATGAACTTTGTACCTGTAGTTTACAAATTAATTGTTATAACTAATTTAGATAATAATTAATAACCTGATTAAAGTTTTGATAAGAAAATAAATGAGTTGTGGAAATGGGGACAGTGAATCGTCTGAAGGTCTACCACTGTTAACATTTTTCGGACAAGTGCTTATCACTCAAAAAAAATATAATTATAATTTTAAAAATTTTATGTTGGTAATAAATTTTACACGACTATTTTAGATTCTGAACGGAGTGATGAATGTATTGATTTTACAATGATGTGTGTCTGACGACAATATTTGGAGCAGTAATATTGCTTCAATTTTTGACTTCAGCCCCTCTTTGAAAAGGAAATTGAATCTAGTTGGTACTTTGAGGAGGTCAAAAGTTAAAAAATTTCAATATTTTTCAAATGCGTCGGAAAAAACCCTAAAAAAGTAACGGAAAAACGGGATTTTTTATGCAAAACCAGTTTTCGACCAAATCGACTAAATATAATATGGTTGTAATTCAAAATCTAATCATTATAAATACTTGAAATTTTGACCAAATGTTTATGTTAGTGTTCTCTATACACCGTTAAATTTTCAAAGTATTTTAACTTTTTTTGAGCTATTTATAGACAATTGAAATTTTCAGTTTTTTTAAGTATTTTTTTTTTAAATAACGATAAAAAATTTTTGGCTGGCCAGAAAATCTTTAAAATTTAATACAAGGTTTTTTATAAGTTGTTCTTAAAGTGATAAAAAAAAATCCGAAATCGTTAGTCACAAATTTTTTTTATAAGTTCTTAAAGTTCGAATTTATACGAAATATGTCAAAATTTAAATTAAATTTCATAGTCTCATTATGCCTATGTTGCCAAATACTTTTTTTATTAATAAACAGATACTATAAATTAACTATAGTAACATATAGTATTATAGTACCTAACTATACCATTTGTTTCAAAATAGAATATTATATGACAATATGTAAATAGAATATATCCTAGATTGACAAATCATCTCCGTTCAGAATCGTTTCTCGTATACAATGATATTCATCATTGCATTCAAATTTAACCTACGCTAGTCCGAGGTCCACCCCACCCCCTAATGTACAGCAGAGCGATACTCACTTACCCGCTTTTTTGATATTTGTTTTTATCCAAAAAGTATAAGTTGTAGAAATTTGAAAATTTCATCAGTTGTTTACATTAGCATTTTCTTTATATAATTTTATTATCAAAAGATTTCACTCATTTTTAATCAATTTATAGGCATTTGAAATAATCAATTTTTTAGATTCTGAACGGAGTAATGAATGTACCTATTGATTTTACAATGATGTGTGTTTTTTTTGTTTTTGTGTTCAAATGTATTTCAAAAACTAATTTATGTAAATACTTGAAATTTTCACCAAATGTTTATGTTAGTATTATCTATATACAGCTAAATTTTCAAAAAAATTTTGATTTTTTTTGAGTTATTTATAGACCACTGAAATTTTTGATTTTTATGAGAATTTTTTTTTGAAGTGTTGATAAAAAAAATTTTGGATTACCAAGAAAACTTGAAAATTTAATACAAGGTTAATTATGAGTTGTTCTCATTATAACTGAAAAAAAATTAAAAATCGTTAATCACAATTTTTTTTATAAGCGTTTATAGTTCAAATTTTTACGAAAAATGTCAAAATCGTGAAAATTTGCAAGTAATTTTGAAGTTTAAAAATCATAAAATTTTTTGTGTTTATATCTAAGAATAAAAAATGTAACACTAAGTTTTACATAAGTTTTCCTTCAAGTAGCTATAGAGAAAACTTGAAGCATCATTATAGGAAAAATTTTAAGTGCGTTAGAATTTTAAATTTTTACCAAATAGCGTAACGACAACGATTTATCCTCAAACGATTTTTAATATTTGTTGTTATTCAAATAGTTTAAGATGGCAAGTACTTGAAAATTTCAACAGTTATTTAGATTGGCATTTTCTTCACATGATTTGATTTTCAAAATATTTTGACTTTTTTTGAGCAATTTATAGACAACTGAAATTTTCAATTTTCCTAAAATTTTTTTTTGGAAATGTCGATAACATTTTTTTGGCGGAGTAAAAATATTTGAAAAATAAATACAAAGTTCCTCATAAGTTATTCTTATGGCGATAAAAAAATTATAAGAATATATAGGCACTATTTTTTTTTATTTGCATTTGAAGTTCAAATTTTGACAAAAATTCGTCAAAATCATGAATATTTTTAACTATTTGTTAGTTAAAAATTTATAAATATTTTACTATCAAAAGCTATGAATTTAAAATTTAATACTATGCTGTCCATAAGTTAAGCTTAGAATAATTAAAAAAAAGTTTGAAAATTATTCAATTAAAACAATTTTACGATTGTTTAAAGTTTTAATTTTAATTTGAAATCAAAAATACACGTGTAAAATAACGTTTTACAAATAAATAATTTTCTAAATAACTTTTACTTAAATGTTTGAATTTGTTACAAAATAGAATATAATATGACAATATTTAAATATAATATATTCTAGACTGACAAATCATCTCCGTTCAAAATCGGTTTTCGTATACAATGATAATTACATTCAAATTTAACCTACCCTAGTTCGAAGTCCACCCCACCCCCTAATGTACAGCAGAGCGACACCCACTACCCGCTTTTTTTTATTAGCATTTAAAGTTCGATTTTTTACAAAAGACGTAAAAACAATTATTTCGAATTAGAAATTCATGAATATTTTATGTTTTAAATCTAATATTTGAAAATTTAATAAAAGATTCCTCATAAGTTTGTTTATTTTTATTAAAAACAAAATTCTCTACCGAAAAGTCAAATTAAATTTTTATGAGCGTTTGAAGTTGAAAATTTTTCGAAATTAGATAATCACTTGATTTCAAAAACGAATGACCTTATAGACACTTGGAATGTATACCATATGTATATTTACCAATTATTATACTTGATAAAATTTCCAAAATATTTTGACTCGTTTTTAGTTGATTACGAATATTTAAAATTTTAAAATTTAAGAGTCTGAGCGGAGCAATGAATGTATTGGTTTTACAATTGCTTTTTTTTATTTTATTGAAGGTCAACATTTTAATTTCCCAATAGTTGCCCAGGAAAACAAAATAAAAATTGAGAAAAAATGGGAATTTTTACGCAAAATCGATTTTGGTTTTTCTCTAAAAAAATGATCGAAAACACATGAAATTTTCACAAAATGTTTATACTAGCCTTTTCTATACATTAAAATTTTTTCAAAATATTTTGATTTGTTATAATATTAAAAAAGCGGGTAAGTGAGTCTCGCTCTGCTGTACATTAGGGGGTGGGGTGGACCTCGGACTAGGGTAGGTTAAATTTGAATGCAATGATAGGTATCATTGTATACGAAAAAAGATTCTGAACGGAAATGATTTGTCAGTGTAGGATATATTATATTTAAATATTGTCATATATTCAATTTTGAAACAAATTCAAACATTTAAGTAAAAGTCTCAAGATCTTACGTCAAGTAATTTTTTAAAAATAACAAAAATCGAAAATTATTTAGTAGTATAACGTTATTTTACACGTGTATTTTTGATTTCAAATTAAAATTAAAATTAAAACTTTAAACACTCGTAAAATTTTTTAAATTGAATAATCCTCAAACTTTTTTATAATTATCCTAAGCTTAACTTATGGACAGCATATTATTAAAATTTCAATTCTTAGCTTTTGATAATAAAATATTTATAAATTTTTAACTACCAAATAGTGAAAAATGTTCATGATTTTGACGAATTTTTGTCAATATTTGAACTTCAAATGCTAATAAAAAAAAATTGTGCCTATGTATTTTTATAATTTTTGAATGAGAGTTAGAACAAGTTATGTGGACCCTTCAATTAAATTTTCAAGTAAATTGTCCCAGCTAAATTTTTTTTATCAACATTTATAAAAAAAAAATAAAAAAAAATTGAAAATTTCAATTGTCTATAAATAGCTCAAAAAAAGTCAAAATATTTTGAAACTCAAAGCACGTTAAGAAAATAGTTATCTAAATAACTGGTAAAATTTTCAAGTATTTACGACTTATACTATTTGAATAACAACAAATATCAAAAACCGTTTGAGGCAAAACCGTTATTTAACGTGGTTTTGTAAAAATTTAAATTTCAATCACTCATAAATTTTTTTTGTCTTAGTCCGGTAGAGTTTTTTTTGCAGGTAGTTGAAGAAAAATTTATGGAGAACCTTGTACTAAATTTTCAAATCTTGGTTATAAAATAAAAAATTTTTACGATTTTTCAACCACAAAATTACATGCCAATTTTAGCAATTTTTACATATTTCGTATAAATTCGAACTTTAAGCACTTATAAAAAAAAATTGTGACTAACGATTTCGGATTTTTTTTTATCACTTTAAGAACAACTTATAAGAAACCTTGTATTAAATTTTCAAGATTTTCTGGCCGGTCAAAAAAATTTTATCGTTATTTTAAAAAAAAATACTAAAAAAATTTAAAAATTTCAATTGTCTATAAATAGCTCAAAAAAAGTCAACATTCTTTGAAAACTTAACTGTATATGGAGAACGCTAATGTTAACATTTTGTGAAAATTTCAAGTGTTTACATCGATTAGTTTTTTAGTTATAGCCAAATAAAAAATTCGATTTTTTTGAAAACTGTTGGAAAATGTTTACTTTTCACCTGTATAATGCACCAAGGATATCCACTTTGCCATCGGAAACCACCCCCAAAGTTTGAAATTGAAGCATTATTTCGACTAGTTATGATGTACACAGACACAAAAAAAAAAAAAAAAAACACACATCATTGTAAAATCAATACATTCATCACTCCGTTCAGAATCTAAAATTCAGTCACTTTTTTTATAAGCATTTCAAGTTAAAATATTAACAAAATACGCAAAAAATGAAAAAAATTTGCAAATTATTTTGAGCTATAATTCATAAAAAATGTTCTTTTTAAATCTGAGATTTAAAAATGTAATACAAGATTTCTCATAAGTTTGTCAACCTTTATCAAGAAAAAAAATGTTTACATGAAATTCACATTAAGTTTTTATTTAGGGTATGAATTTCATATTATTACAACATTGGATATTTATTATTTACTAGCCATTTCATAATAGCAATTAAGCATATCCGTTTTTTCTTGATTTGAATAAGACATAATGTATTTATGTCAGTTGAAGGCATTTGACTGTTTATTTATACAGAAAACAAATTTAAAACTAATAGTTAAATATTATTGTCTATTTGTCTGACAAAATGTTTAAGATGTATGATTTATATTAATACTATGAATTGATACTATTTGAAATTCTCTTTAAGGTAAGTATAGAAAAAAAAATTAATTTCACAATAATTTATTAAATAAATTAAAATTATACATACATGTACATTGTACACATAATTAAGTAATTATAATGTGCATATAAATATTAAGATAATGAGTATAAGTATGATATAAATTAATTTTCATTAAAATTATAAAAAAAACAATTGATTAAATGATAAAAATACAAGTTACCTTATATTGTTTAGCAATCAGCATATTTTTCATTATACAGTTAATTTTAGAACAAGACATATTTATAAATTTAATGATTAGGCAATTCACGACGAGTCAAGTATACATATAATCGTTATTTTTAAAACATCATAATTCAAGTCATTAGGGCCCAATTTTTAACAAAATGTATATTTTTTCACTTAAAATAATTCTGATTAAATATTGATCAACATTTCCTAATTTCTATTTCTATGGTTAGTATTATCTTAATACATATCTAAATAAAATATAACATTGTAATGATAATTATAATACCTATTGGGTGTTGGATACAAGTTCAATAGGTATGTTAAAAATTAAAATATTATAAAATTAAGTAAAATAATTTTAACTTAGCTCAGTTATACATATAATTATAATTATAATTATATAAATTTATAATTCTCTTTATTCATGACATTTCAATTTTTTCATAGTAAATAAATCTTTAAATACTTTATATATTTTTTTAAATATTTATACACATTAATATGTATAATATTCACAAACAATAATATATATTATATTGTTAATGCATAAATATGTTCATATCCTTAAATTAATTGTTTGCATTAAAAACCGGGCCCTAGTAACAATAAATCCCTAATTCATTTTATTTTATATTATTAGTAACCACTATAAAATGTTAATATCATTTTAAAGTCCAGGATTATGAAAAATCTATTCCAAATTTGATGACACAGTTTAATCAAAATGTTCGTTAAGCAGTTATGCAAAATATGAGTAATGATAAACATGTGTTCAAGAAATTCAGAACAAATTCTCCATTAACCCCAGACCTAAAACAATAGTAACATTTAAAAGTGGCACTAATAATATATCAACTTAGATATGTAAATTTAATAATAATAATTAATAACTTAATAATTAGCAATAAATAGGCAACAACATCAACCATTTACAAAAAAACAATGTTTATTTTGCATATTACTAACTACTATGTAATACATAAATATAATTTTAAAAATATATTTAGTTTAATATTTAAATTGTCAATTGAGTATACACATATATAAACAAGTAGGTACTTAGTGATAATCATAATATACATATTTGATAGGTTTTTTTTTTTTTTAAAACATTAATAATTTAATTTACTCTATTTATACATATTATAATTATTTTTATTTTTATTAAACATAAGTTTAAATGATTAATGTTGCTGCCCCATATTTAATTTAACTACATAATATGAAGTATTAAAATTTAGTATACTAGCTACTAGCATTTACAATATTTTTTTATCATTTACAATTTTCTTTACATATTATTTATTGATAGGTTACAGTTTTCCTCAGGATGTAGTTGGGCAGACTTGATTATTTTACGCTTCTTTGAAATTAACTAGATTATCTACAAAAAAAGATAATAAAAACCTAATAACTTCCTCGTAAAATTGAATGTTACAAATAAAAAATATTTATACATACCTATGATCGATGTTGTTATATGTTGGAATATTAAAATCCAATATAGTATTTTTAACAGTTGTATAGTATTATATTAGTTTTCACATTGTTCTCAATTTTTCTAAGTACAATTGTAGTATAATATGTATATTCCTCAAGTCATATGTCCAAGAATATTCTTATTAGTACATGCTTGTAATTATCTTAGAATTTTTGTATGCAACAAACATTCTGGATTAATTGAAGCCAATTATAGCTGTACAGTTACAATGCAACTTGATTTTAAAACAAGCTATGTATTATCAACTTATAAATAATACATAATAGGTCTATAATATTGTATTATTGTCTTATGTCTATCGATATACATTTGAACAAAAATTGTATAGAACTGATAAAACTGAAATTAAAATTTTTTAAATACATTATTATTATTTACTATAATTTTTAAAGCTTTTTACAAAATTATTAAAACTTACCAATAAATTATTCCAAGTTCCTGATAGGTCGTCAAGTAGTATAATATTCACACGTGTAATAGCAATTTAAATGAAACTTAGGTTTAAATAAATAGTTAAACAAAATACGTCATAAAAAAACTACTTATGATTACCCATCATATTTAATATAAATTTTACTTATTTAACAACATTATATTAGAGAATAAATGTTTCAATATTTAATTATATTATGAATGTTGGCGTATGACGTGTTTACTCTTTACGTTAGCAATGAAAGTAATAAAATAATAAAATTGAATTTTCAATCACAGAAAAGGCGATTTAAATTAAACTTATTAAACTAAATGTCACATGAATTTTATATTTTTTTGTTTAAAAGATAAAAAACATTATTTGGCATATTATTAACATAGGCCATAGCAGTATAGCACTGAAAACTGAAAAGTAAACAATTGTATTATCTATTTTTATTGGGAATACCCAACGGTTTGGTTCGATGAGAGTTTATTTGTGATTAAATAAAGTATTATCATTTGTCATTTGTAGTGGTCACGATTAAAGATATCTTTAATCGTGGTAGTGGTTTAGGAAGTATTTTCATATTATGATATTGTTATCATAATAAAAATTAAAAATGATAAGATCTGTTTCATCTGATTTATTATTAATCATAATTTTTGATATTACGGATACAGTGCCATAGTCCACGATAGTCCATAGTTCGTATAGTTCGTGTAGGTAGTACGAGGTACAAATTAAACTACAACGATATTAGTACCTTTGGTCGAACGATAACGATTTATAATTTGAACTACTGGTCTTTATAATTATAATCTAATAATTGTGTTCTAATCAATGTCTCACAGCCGTAATAACCTTTGGGACTAACACCTAAAAACCTCAAACCGCCCAACTTTGAGCAGCTATAACTCGCGAACGGTTAAATGAAAAATAGTAATTTAAACGTTAGAATTCATAAAAAAAATATCCCTACTATTTTATAACATTTTAAGTATAGGTTGCCATTTGAAAATCAAAAGTTGATAGTGATTTCACTATTAAATATTAAAGTGAAAAAAATAAAAATTTTACATAGTTTTAGAAAAGCATAAAACTAAAAATTTTGAAAAAAAAAAAATTGAAAAAAGTTAATACTTTTTGAAATAATGAGTGTTCTTCGATAAAAAAATCACCCTGTATATATAAAGATTCAGCATTGAAATTTAAGAATATTTGTCAACAGTAAAATTATAATTGAAGTATAATAATATTAATATAATAAAAAATATGTAGGTGACAATTTTTAATTTCCATTATTATTATTTATTAGATACTTGTATATTCAATATTGCCCTCAATTGTCACGAATTCATATTTATTGTATCGAAATATTTAAGTACCGTTTTATATTTTTATGTTCCATACTAAATAATACCTATCTACTGATATTATCTAATTATATAATCAATTTTTAGGCTCCATTAAGTATGAAATCATTTCTTTCAGCAGCCAATTTATGTACAACGGCATTTGGTAATTTACTTATAGTTTTTATTTCGAAAATGGGACAATTTGAAAATCAAGTATGATATACCTAAATAAGTATAGGTATAGTAAAAGTTTTTAAATTAAATTTTTTTTTTTAGGGCCATGAATTCCTATTTTATGCACTTTTGATGGTTTTGGATATGATAATATTTATGCTGATGAGCACCAAATACAAATATAAATGTATAATTAGTAAATACCCAATGAACAGAATGAACAACCATCTCTAAATGCACTTCATTTAGCACAATGAGATGTAATTTTTCTATTAAATTTATAAGTAAATTTTAATTCAACAATAATAATATAAATTAATATGGTATCATAATTAATATATCAAATTTATTGTGTATAGGTTTTCATGACATTGACATATCAACATATTTTATTAAGTATATACAAATACAAAGTATGTGTAATAAACATTTAAAATATGAATAAATCTGATAAATCTTAAATACTAATATAATTTTAGTTTACTAATGGCAGTCGGCAGATGAAGATTAAAACAACTGTATCATTACAAGAACCTATTTTTTTTTTTTTTTAACAAATTGGAAAACAAATTTTTATTTGTATATATTAATAGGTAATTATTATAACTAATACATGTACAATATACAATCTTATTATTTTCTAGATTTCAATCATTTTTATTTTATAAAAAATAAAACAATTTATAAAGTCAACATACCAATATATGTATAGATTTTACTGTTTTAGTTATATTTTATTTATTTATAATATGTTGAATAGAGTTGCGGAGATATACGTTTAAAATCTCGATCACTAAGCATAGTCCATTTGCTTAAACCTAAAGACAATGCAATTTCTTCTTCTACTATTTCGTACGATGTGCTGGACTTTTTCAACCATTGATAAAACTCATCCGACCAATCATTTTGACGTGGCCAATCACATCGTAAGATAACGGCATTTCGTCGAACGTGTAAATATTTTAACGACTGACCATAATATGAAATCAATAACAATGTGCACGTAGATATTTTTTCCCTAATCATCTATGAGTAAAATAAAACAATAGGTCAATGGTGTGAAAAATTAATATTTTTTTAGAAAATAAACTCACTAATGTATCCAGCTTAGGACAAAGTTGGATTAAGTTAACTAAGTTCGTGTCAATTCTCTCTTTGAACGACGACGGTTGATAGAATTTCGGAAGTTCCAGATATCCGAACGTCAGCAATCGATCAGAGTACAGTTCGATTGCTTTATTTAAAATGTCAGCGGTCATCTATATGTACATTTTTAATTTCAAATGAAACATTTTAACGTATATAAATTAAAATTGTCGATTTATACACGATACACCATAATAATAATATTATACGTGTGTCGTGTTAACTTTATATTGCTAACCCGCATGTTTGGAGATTTATAAATTATACTCGAGACGGGTGAACTAGGTTGCCATAAGATCTGTCTTTCCCTGATGGATTCCACCCTGAGATGTACTTTTAACGTTGCGTTTGCTTTTACACAATGTTTCCAATCAAACGAGTCCATGGGTTCGATTTCAATGGGCGTATAACGGTTTTGGAGTATGTGCAAGTGACTGAGTCTGATTTGACTCAGCATCAACAACAAATCGCTTCCTAGATTCTGAGGACTAATCACTAATACCTATAAACAGACGTAAATCACACGGCATCTCGTTAGTCGTAGCCTGTAGGTACCAAGTAGGCTAAACTAAGCTTGATAACAAACAATATTGCAGCGCGGTCATTGGCGCAACTAGGTCTAATATATTAGGGCTGCAGGCCCACAAATAAATGCCTAATTTAATTTACTTATTCTCGTGCTTTATAAAAAACTAGAAAGTCTGGATTATTTTCACATCAATAGTAACAGCTGTACAAATACGGATAATTTTTTTGGTATATTAAAAATACTAAATAAGGTTTTTTGTTCATTTTTAATTACCAAAATAAAACTAAAATATTGGACGGTGACCAGCGCAATGTCGCTGGTTGATCGTCGATGCCACATGCCTGCATAATATTTATTCAATAAAACTATTTTTATTAAATTATCAAGATATTAGTGATATTACATAATAAACTTTAATATTTTATATTAATACAATTTAATTTTTAATAAATGTCTACGTCATATTACGGTATCTCAAATTCTCACTATTGTCTATTTTATGCTTATATTATTATTATTTTGGAAGGCTAAAATATATTTTGAGTGGGCTAAGCCCCCCTATAAGCCTCAGTGGCGCAAATAGGAAAAATGTTTAGGGGGGGGGCTCAAGCCCCAAAATTACCAAAACCGGTAAAAATAACTTATTAAGAATAACATACATATATTATACTATTATTTTTTGAGGGGGCTTTGAGTTATTTCGAGGGGGCTAAGCCCCCCCTCCCCAAGCCCCCCTATTTGCACCACTGATAAGCCTCCCCTAGTTGCACCAATGGAAATGCGTCACTATACTTGGAATATAATTTTAAGAATACCTAGTGTTGCCAAGCTACTGCAGTTTATACCTGTAAATTAATAAAAGCTCCGGGATGGAGTAATTGACATAAGTATTTAGTAGTATTCACCAACACCAAGGTTTTCAACGTGGTGCAACAATAGAAACACACTTGGTCCAATAACGTCTGCGCGTCTTCGTTATCCAACATCAGATCTATTAACTCCAATCTCTCGAGTGACGGCAAATTTCCCATCAATCTTTTTAGCGCTTCCAAAAGCTTACCTAAATACAACTACACATCGTGAAGATCTGAACTAATACGTCTATAGTATTGAATAATAATGTTAATATAACTTATGAAGAAAATTCACAGCGAACACAAACCTCCTGTACCATATAAAACCGATTCGTCAATACGCGATGTTGCCATGTTGCACGGGAATGTGTACTGTAAGGTGCTTATTCTCGATCCTATTCCTTGGCCATGTTCCGCATAGAAGGATATCATGTTCATAAACTCGTACAGGTTATAAAAATTAGTGATCGGTTTGAACACCAGAACTTTGATGTAACGGCCAATGAACTGAAGGCACAATTGCACTCGTAGATGATCTAACATGTACTGTATAATAACAACAAATAAAAAAAAAAAAAGCGGGTAAGTGAGTATCGCTCTGCTGTACATTAGGGGATGGGGTGGACCTCAGACTAGGGTAGGTTAAATTTGAATGCAATGATAGGTATCATTGTATACGAAAAACGATTCTGAACGGAGATGATTTGTCAGTCTGGGATATATTATATTTAAATATTGTCATATATTATATTTTGAAAAAAATTCACAAATTCAAACACTAAAGTAAAAGCTTCAAGATCTTACGTTTGATAATTTTTTAAAAATACCAAAAATCGAAAATTATTTATTAGTAAAACGTAATTTTACACGCGTATTTTTGATTTCAAATTAAAATTAAAACTTTAAACACTCGTAAAATTTTTTAAATTGAATAATCCTCAAACTTTTTTATAATTATTCTAAGCTTAACTTATGGACAGCATAGTATTAAATTTTCAATTCTTAGCTATTGATAGTAAAATATTTATAAATTTTTTTACTACCAAATAGTGAAAAATATTCATGATTTTGACGAATTTGTGTCAATATTTGAACTTCAAATGCTAATAAAAAAAAATTGTGCCTATGTATTTTTATAATTTTTGAATGAGAGTTAGAACAAGCTATGTGGACCCTTCAATTAAATTTTCAAGTAATTTGTCCAAGCTAAATTTTTTTTATCAACATTTATAAAAAAAAAATAAAAAAAAATTGAAAATTTCAATTGTCTATAAATAGCTCAAAAAAAGTCAAAATATTTTGAAAATCAAATCACGTAAAGAAAATGGCAATCTCAATAACTGGTAAAATTTTCAAGTATTTACGACTTATACTGTTTGAATAACAACAAATATCAAAAATCGATTGAGGCTAAACCATTATTTAACGCGGTTTTGTAAAAATTTAAATTTCAAACACTCATAAAAATTTTTTGTCTAAATCCGGTATAGTTTTTTTTTACAGATATTTAAAGAAAAATGTATGGAGAACCTTGTACCAAATTTTCAAAACTTAGTTATAAAAGAAAAAAATTTTACGATTTTTCAACCACAAAATTACTTGCAAATTTTCGCAATTTTGACATATTTCGTATAAATTCGAACTTTAAGCACTTATAAAAAAAAATTGTGACTAACGATTTCGGATTTTTTTTTATCACTTTAAGAGCAACTTATAAGAAACCTTGTATTAAATTTTCAAGATTTTCTGGTCGGCCAAAAAGTTTTTATCGTTATTTTAAAAAAAAATACTAAAAAAAATTAGTTAATTAGCTTAAAAAAAGTCAAAATTCTTTAAAAATTGAACTGTGTATTGAGAACGCTAATATAAACATTTTGTGAAAATTTCAAGTATTTACATCAAGTAGTTTTTGAGTTATAGCAAAATAAAAATTTGATTTTGACGAAAACTGGTTGTGCGTAAAAAATCCCATTTTTTCCGTAATTTTTTTAAGGTTTTTCCCGACTCATTTAAAAAATATTGAAAATTTTTAACTTTTGACCCCCTTAAGTATCAACTAGATTCCGATTTCCTTTTCAAAGAGGGGCAGCATTTTTACTGCCCCAAATGTTGTCGACAGACACAAAAAAAAAAAAAAAAATAAAAAAAAAAACACACATCATTGTAAAATCAATACATTCATCACTCCGTTTAGAATCTAATATAATATCAATACGGCTTAGGTATTTGATTGGTGCTTGATTTGCACAAAAATCGTTTGTAGGTATCAACGACGTTTTCGTATAATTAAATCAGTACTTTTGTTTTAGGAAAATCTATTTATTGTATTTTCTATGGACGAATGTTTAACTGAATATCTAATACGTATGAACAACACAACTAAATTGTTAACAAAGGTATTTGAGTTTTTAACAGTTGCTAATGTTGCTATTACAAAGTGTTGTATTTACCTACCTATGCCGTTAATTGTATTATTAAAATGTATTTTATTTTATTGTTGCATCTTGACCTACCTGCATAATCATTAATACATAAAAAGTCATTACAATTAATAAGCACATGCATCTACAGTAAATATGTAAAAACTAGTAAAAACGTAATTACATAAATAGTAATTTTGTATAATTACTATAACACGGCGTTATAGATAGGTAAACATAATACATATACCCACCACCCCACTCAAACATAATATCTACATTTACACTTTTTAACGGAAATGTTCATATTGTATTATATATTTATATGAGATTATTGTTAAAAAATTAATAATAAAATATTGTTATTTTAAGTTTTATTTTTGTAGAGGATTGGTAAATTTTAATTATTTACTACTGACAGCATCAAATTTTAGATCTTTTAGATAATTGATCTAATAAGTAAATCGTACATGTTCACAATTTTATTTTTCTCGGTCAACAAGTATGAAAATCTGATACCTGATTTTCTACAATTTTTCTTACACAAATATTTAAAAAATATTGAAAACACGTCATACACATAGTATATAATATGAAAGTATCAAACTTGAAACATTCTACTATTACTTATACCATTATTTTCTATTTAGGTTTCTATGACATTTTGAAAATAGCTATTTATATCACAGACCTATTCATATCATTTTATCTGCCAATACCTATTGAAGTATGAGTTAATAATAATTATATATAAATTATAAAATACCTTTAGTCTGACATACCGTACTTGCTCAATTTTTTGAATACCTACAACGATTTATTATTAATTTCAAACTCAATACATTTATTATAGTGACTTACTGAATGGAAAAGTACATTCAAAAGTCAAAACCTACTATACAGATAAATAGCAGTTGCAGTACTGATATTTTTTTTTAAGATTCTCAAGTAAATTAATTAAGAAACACTAACTAAGCCACAAAATAATAACGGAAAAGAAACAGGTTTTAATTACCTATGGTTGTAACTATATTGTAACTATAAATTAAAAATTTAATGTCTGACACAATCATTCTATGTTTACCCTAACAAATACAATCTTACTTCTAATTATGTATGATAATAATAATAAAATTATATATTATAAATACACATACATTTAAAATTTATTTTTATGTGTTATTAATTATTATATACTCCCATGACTTAAATTATGACTATATTTATGTGAAAGTACTTATTAAATGTTGAAAATTTACTATTTAAAGATATGTAAATATCTATACATTTATACATTTTTTTAGTCTTTATGATATAGATTTATCAACTTATTTGGTAATTAGTATAAATTACATCTCATAGAATATAATAAGTTGTACAATGTACTAAATAGATAAATACTTACCTGCCATCCTGAATAATAGTTAAACTTTCTGCGTGTGAGGGTTGTGTCATCAAAAACAAATGTATGCCATGAATAAGGTAAATGAAAAACTGAATACCACAATTTGCATGTTTTTGAAGCGTTATGTTTTGCTCTAATGTCTAGAAAAGAGAAAATATTTTCGAGCAACAAATCTGGTAAATTATTCCAATCTCCTTTGTACTTGACAGCGTTTCTTTCAGTCCTTGGTAATTTTACTTCTAAAAAATTATAAAGAATATAATACTTAAACTTATATAATGTTATACATTTTTAGTTTATACAAACTTTGATGTCTATTAAGTATTTTATTATTTTCTTCATTTTGCAACTCCATATTCAATGTGTTAATGTATATACAATATACATTATTATTGTATTTTAAATACCGGTAAGTGCACATACACTCAACCTGGGCCAATAACCCATTTTGGCACTAGATCAACGTGCTCTACATATGTGTATAATGTATATAGTACAGATAGTCTATATTTAACACAAACCTTCTAAAATATTTTCTGGTCTTTGCTTTATCACTATTATTCTATTTATGTTATTAAGTTTAAGCAACTGCTATCAGAGAAACAAGAGTTAAGTTTTAAATAAATAAAACAAAGTAATTCATAGGTATTTTATTTAAAGTAAAAGACAAAAGTCAATAAAACTCAATATAAATAATAATAAATTAGGTTAGAATAAAATGAAATCATAGGAACTTATTGTATATAAAAAAAATGTAATTATATATTAACAATTTTTTGACTAAATTAAAAATGTCTAAAACATTATGATGTATTATATGCTATTTAATAAATTTTAAGGAACGTGTAACATAAAATTTAACCAAAACAACTAGGAATTTAAAAAATGTGGGATACATGCAATTAATTTATAACACAATTTTATAAATCTAGAGGAATTTAAAATATATAAATCAGTTTAAACATAAACAAAACACAATAAACAGGTAGTCTTAAAAAGTAGTCTCTTTAAATATTTTCTTGCTAATGAGCTTACAGCCAGTATTCTTATGATTAGTTTAACATTTAACAGGTGAAAGTCTGATAACAAAATTATCTGGCGATGGAGTAGCCATTAAACGGCGTAGAATGTAATATGTACCCAACAATACAGAACCATGTGTAATGATACTCACCCATGGCAAATTATTGGTATCACCCACTGGTACATACATTACCACATCTTTGTTAACTTTTACATAACTTGCCTATAACATAAAATAATATATGCATACGTTAAATAGAATAATAAACAAATATACATAATAAAGTACTTTTGTTAACACAATGTACCTATTAGTTTCATTAATTTTTTTATTCTAATCTAAGATTAAAAATATGGGATGGTTCAACACTAGTATTAGTTGTAAATCAGTAGGTTCACTCCACCATACTAAGCTAAATATATTATATATCAGGGGTGGCCAGCAAGAAGAGACTCGCGAGCCACCAAATATATTAATAAATATGAAAGAGCCAAAATGTAAAAAAAAAGGTAATATTATTATAAAATTTTTATATATATATGATATTGTAAATAAGATAAGATAATGTATCGTATTTAATAAAATGTGAAGAATACGATAAAAATAATTGTACAATAATCTCAAATTTAATTTAATAAAATATTATACTTTTTCAAATACATAAATTCATGTTTTCAAATTTTTTTAAAAATGTTACGATAAGATGCGAGCTGCAAAAGTCTATGACGCAAGCCGCGGTTTGGCCACCCCTGTTATATATCCTACTTATAATTGTTTTTATATACATAATAATTTAAATATAGAAGTTAAAAATTATTTTGAAATATTATTATTTATTAAATTAAACCATAAAATTCTGTTTTAACTAACTTATAAGAGATTTGAGTTTAACAATCCTTTTATAGTATTTACTCAATGTGCATTATTCTAATGATTGATAGTAACATTTTTTATATATAATTTATATTAAATTATAAATTATTTAAATACTTACAGGAATCCATTCACCAGAATTGAGAGGAAATTGTTTCCAATTGGAATTTCTTGGTCCTTTACACAAGTATAACATTTGAACATCAGAATAAGCATCACCAAATCGAACCTCTTTGTAACGACTATCTTCAGCAGCCTTTTGATATCTTAAATGAATGGGGAATTCTGTTTCTATCAATTTATTTGCTGTGTCTGGAAGTGTATAATTGACAACATAGAGAACAAATGGATCGGATTTATGAGCAGGTGTTTCTACGTCAATAAATTTGTTGTCAACATAAAATTCCACCTGAAGAAATAGTAATATTAGCATACTGTTAAGCAAATGCTAAATTAATTACTAACTTTGCGATTTATGGCAATGGTAGCCAACTCATATTTGTCCACATAGATATCAGCTGGAAAATCATAGCGCAATGTAACTGCACAGTCTCTACGATTTGATGTTTCATAGTCGGCTGTTATGGTTGTATGGAGAATTCTGGAATCAGAAACAGTTGAAGATAAACAATTTAAGTACAATTGCATACTACATCTCATTGAATTTCAATTAAAAAGTATTAAATTCTAGATCTCTACCTGTGATAACCTTCATTTTTTACTTGAAGATTAATGTTTCCCGAATGAATTGTCAAGTAATGCGTTGAATCTTGACTGCCTGTAAACCCATAGTACGATACAACAGATGTGACAAATATTAACGAATAAAGAGCAAACAGAATAATCTTAGTTTTCATGCTTAAACCCATTGTGTGTGATAACTTAATATATATTAATAAATGTTATTCTATGCTATTATATATAATCAAATAATCAACTATTTATTTTGTGAAACTCGATAATCAGAATAACATTATTGTTGTTAAATTGAATAATACATAATATAATGAACAACAATTTTTTTTTTTAGTTGTTCGGAATATGAAAATGTTTTGACAAAATACTATAATGGAATGATAGTTGATACTTGATAGGAATATAGGGTAGGACATGGGACAGGACAGGACAGGACGTAGCTGCCGCGGCTGTTAAGTCAACGATAGAAACCTGATAATTATTATCAAAATATATGACCAGCAATCGCCGTGATACACCACAGAACATTACAACCACGGTTTTGTTGTTATCTTCAATTATGATAAGATAATTTATCATTTTAAATCCTTATTGACTTTTTGGTTGCGAATCGCGATAATCGAGTTATTCGAGTAGTAAAATGTGAAAATGTAAGACGATAAATACCTTGTAGCTAATACCTATTACTCAATACTCGGCCACTCGGGAGAATTATAATTTCATGTTTACATTTTGACGAGGTCGTCAACTTTAATGATTACATACATTAAAATTTCATTTCATCTATGCTCTATCATTATTTAGTATGATGGACATTTGTCGATTTATTAATTAATAATTATACGTTAAACTGATGTAGTCAAGTTTTATTTTCAATTAAAAAAACAATATTGTGTATAAATTTGCACACAATGGCTACTGATGAAAAAAATTTCTTTCAAAAAACTATCCAGCATTTGGCTCGTTCTTTGGCTTCTCAAAAGGATATACCATGGGAAAAAGTAAATTCATTGCTTAATTATTGTGGAAAATAAAAACTGAAAGTCTATAAAATATTATAAAGCTATCTATTAATCATTGGAAAAATTGTATAATTTTTGATAGATTCAAACATTATATGCATTATGTCCACAAGAAGGTCATCAAGGGGTATTCAAGATGGATCAAAGAGGCCAAGATTCTATAATAGCGTTGGGAATATATCTCCTGGAGTCAAACTTTCAGCATGTCGATCACATACTACCTTACTTATTAAAGTTGTTGAATGGTTTAGGGAAAATTCAGTGGGTAGATGAGATCAAGTACTTTCCTAGAGAGAGTAAGTTTTTAATCATGGTAGATAAATTATTATGTTTTTTTAAATTTTTTATTTCTTCTCTGTTGTTTGTAGGAATACCGGTTGCTGAAAGAATGAGTTTTTGTCTTAATACATTATTAACAGATATTGCAACTCGTTATCCAGTTTCTAGAGAAAAAATAATTGAGGCACAGATTAAATGTCTCAGTAAACTGTCAAATATTATTCGATCAGCTAAATCTGACAAACTAAATGATATAACTAAAAGTATGTTTTATTAGATATATGATAATATATTAATATATATTCTCAGAATGTGTAGAAAGGTTGACAATGTTTTATACTTTAATGCAATTAAATTTCAAACATTTTCAAAATTTCAAATGTATTATGAATAACTTAAATAGAATTAAATAAATATTATAATATATAATTATAATTTTTAGCAACATTGTGCAAAGCTACCATTCCATGTTTTATTGGCTTGGCCAGATCAATGGGAAGAGCAACTTTGAGCGACCCTCCACTGTTATGTCGTTTATTTCCAAAACCTAGTGCTCCTATTCAACAAACTCCAATCCCTATTCCTGATTTAAACATACCAAAAAAGAAAAGTTTCTCAAACTTTCGGTAATATTTTTGTATTAGTCTATTTAATATGATAAAGATATATTTTAAAAAGTTATTATTTCAGCTCTATCATTCCTCGATCTTTATCTCTAAATTTAAATTTAGCTTCACTAGACGTTATGACATTAAGTTCACTGGATCCAATGAATGATCTCAAGTAAATAATTCTCTATTTAAATGTATCAGAACTTTTTAAGTTAATGATATTTTTGGTTTTGAATATAGTAATAGAATGATTTACAAATCAGAATGCAAACTGGGTTCCCAATCACCAAACAATATGTCTAATTACTTTTTCTTTAAGTACGGATCAAGTTTTAACCAATTTCCATATACAAGATTCACTGACTCATCTATTGATCATAAATCATCAACATTAATGTTTCCCTTGGGTCATTTACAAGTGAGCTAATATTAATTATAAATGTTATTTGTTTTATTGTTTTATTTATAATTAAAAATTGTTTATAGACTGTTTTATCGATTGCAAAAAAAATTCTTACCTCTGATGTTTTGGGATTTGTGGATAGTTTAGCTCTTGAATTTCATATATCTGGTGAAAGTAAAACATTTTGCTATCGAAGTTTCAGTGAAATATTAAATTTAGTAATTGCTTCATTATTGAGAGAATTACTTCAATATCAACAAGGTAAAAGTTTATTTAAATTTACTAATTTATTGTATATTTCTGAAGTATAACTTAAATTAATATTTGTTCTAGATTTACCATTACCATTCACTAAAGACGTTCAAGAGTTTATAAAAGATCTATTTTTAAATGGTCAAACTGAGTTACAATCTGGTGTATTACAAGATACATCTGAACGTGAAGATAAAGAGTCCCATTTAACAACAATAAATAAATTTAAAATAAATGTTTTAGCTAATGCAGCTTGTGTAGATTTATTAGTTTGGGCTACAAGGGATGAATCTGGTAAGTTTTTAAAATTAACAAAATAAAATATAGGTATTAATTTTAATAAACTATATAGTAAATATAATTAGTTTAATATATTATTACCCTAATATTTTTCATGATTAAGAAATTCTTTCTTTTAATACTTATTTTATCTAATTAAAGTTTAATTTTAAATTTCAATGTACAAATTGTTTGTAGTCTCTAAAAATAAGTATCACTAATTCCAGGTGCTGATAATTTATGTGGTCGTTTAATGGAAAAAATTAATTCAAGTAATAATGTAAAACAAGCATTAGCACATATGCCATTGATTTTAGTTTGTATGGAGGTATTCATATTTTATTTGTAATCCAAGCTTACTTTAATATGTGTAATAAATTTAATTAAATTTGCAAAAACATGATGTTTAAAATAACATTAGTTAACACACTTATAATTTTGTAAATATATCGTTTTCAGGGTTTAGGTAAATTATCTGAGAAATTTCCAAGTATAGCCAGTACCTGCATCCAATGTCTCCGTGATTTTCTTGTTCAACCATCTCCAATCTTATCAAAATTAAATAAATTTCACTCTGAAAAACAAACGCCTAAAGGATTAACTATTACAGGTAAGAAAGAAATAAATGCATACTTAGCTTTGTTAGGATTAAACAAAATATTATCCATCCTCCTCAAGACGACCACCTAGTGCTTCATAATTTGAAACTCCTATTTATTGTAAATTAGATGTCTTGCCCATGACAATCTCTGCAGAACCTCATTAATGATATAATTGTTTTTTTTTCTCTTTTTAATAATTTTAATTTAGAGGTCCTATTGCCCTACCCTGAACACTGTCTTTTCTCCATCTATTTGTTTTCTACAGATTACCTAAATGTCTTAAATAATGAACCTTTAACTATACAAGGCAGGCCAATTTAGACACCTACTATTTTATTTATCTTTGGTATATTTTAACTTTACTATTAATTGTATGTTTTTTTTTTATGCAAAAATTTTAAATACCAAATAATAGCTATATTTTTACGTATGCTAGGGGTCTTCAACCTTTTTATACAGTGGGCCATGTTTTATTTTTTTAAATCTTGTGGGCCACATTCATAGTAAAAACATGTATTTTATACAAATATGACATATGAAACTAAAACTTTTACATATAAACAAGTATTATGATCGTCTACGATCTAACTGGCATTAGCCAACATTTATATCTTGTTAGGAAATTTAGTTTATCTTATTGCATATTTCCGATAGCAATTGCTCAGTCGATATAATTTTATTGAAATAGAAAAGATACATGCTAAATTTAAAATTTGATTGCGGGCCGCGGGTTGAAGTCTCCTGATGTATGTATACTATGAATTTTATTGTTAATTCATACTTTTCAATCTTGGAAAATCATATGTTAAATAATTAAGTATATGGTAAAGGATTCCATTTATATCTTTTGTTTTATATTTTCAGTTAATGGTGTTAATGAGGTAAAACCAATATCATCAGATCATGTTGAATCGCAATTTGAAAGACTCAGAAATTCATCAATTGAAAATCTTTGTATTGCATTAAGAGCAGCATATACATTAGATCCTTTTTGTGTACCAGCACTTTTAGCATCCTTATCTAATCGCTTGTATACTGCTGAAAAATCTAAAAAGTAATTTTTTTTTCTTTATATATATATATATATATATATTAATTATTATGATTTCCTATTTTAGTGATTCATCGTTAATTCAAGCAAATACTATAGTGATGTTAGGACATATTGCAGTTAGTTTAAGAGATACTGCAAAAACATCAGACACTATTTTGCAATTTTTCCAACAACGATTTTGCCGTGTTCCTAGTTCTATTGATGTACTTATTGTTGATCAACTTGGATGTATGATTATTGCAAAGTGTGATGTAAGAATTATATTATTTTACCAACCATGTTACTAGATTTTTAATTAAGTGCTCATTTTTAATATTTCAGATGAATGTTTATGAAGAAATAATGCGTATGTTTTCGACGATTACTGTAGAAGCTGGTAATGCTTTATACAGTCATGATCAATCAAATCAATACAGGTATTTTCAATTCTTAAGCATACTATTCATTTTTAAAATCTATATTAACTTAAAAAATTGTTATTAAGACATGTTTCAGGAGCGGTTATTAATGCTTTGGCTAATATTGCTGCTAATATTAAAGGTGATAATGAAATGAATGAACTTCTTGTAAGATTATTAGAATTGTTTGTACAGCTTGGTCTTGAAGGAAAACGAGCTTCAGAGAAAGCACCAGTAGCTAATAAAGTAAATAATTTTTCTAATAATATTAATACAATTTATTAAGGAATACATTTTCAATTATTATAGGCTTCTAGTAGTGCTGGGAATTTAGGAATGTTAATTCCAGTAATTGCAGTACTTATACGGCGCTTACCAGCTATTATACAGCCTAAACCAAGATTGCATAAATTATTTAGAGATTTTTGGTTATACTGTGTAGTTATGGGATTTACAAATGACTCTGGTATGAACAAGTTTTAATTATAAGAAATGTGTATCTTATTCATTTTCATACTTTTAGGGTTATGGCCAAGTGAATGGTATGATGGTGTTAAAGAAATTGCTATTAAATCACCTTGTCTTGTTACACAAACTTCAACTAGATCTCAAATGCGAGAACTGCAGTATACTTCTGCTGTTAGAAATGAAAGTGTTTCTTTGGTAAGTTAGTTCTTTTTCTTTTTGAAAATAAATAAACTTTGAAATATAATATATATTTAGAACCAGCTTCAAGAACTTAAGTCTCAAATTCTTCAACATCTTAATCCAGCTCCACCTGAAGTTACTGCAGCTGTAAATAAATTATCATTTGCACAGGCAACCTACCTGTTGTCAGTATATTATTTAGAAACTATGCGCATGCAGAACTCAAATGATCCAAGCCTACAGCCAATTTTTGATTACTTATCTGATTATGCTATTCAGAAAGATAAAACAGGATTGTGGCACTGTGTCTCTAGTGTCGGGGATAAAGTATTTTCATTATTTTTAAATGCCATGTCTATACAAGCAAAAGATGAGACAAGGGAAAAAAAATTGGAGTACCATGCTCAATTATTATTGGTCAATTTTAACCACATACATAAATTGATTCAATGTGTTGCAGACAAATGGCTTTCTGGACTTGTTAGCAAGTACGTTTTTGTGTAATATGAAAATATTTATGCTTGATGTATTTAAATGTTTGTAATTTTTATCAAAATAAAATAAACTAAAAATTTAAAATAAGATTAAACTTAATTTTATAGGTTCCCACATTTATTATGGAACCAACGTGTACTTTGGACTATGTGTGATATACTTCAAGTTTTATCTTATTCTTTAGAATTGAATCCTAACAATGAGACACCTTGCATTCAAATACCCTCTTCCCCGTTTACACTCATGTTGATGGATACACTTGAAGCAAGAGAAGTAATTTAGAAATAAAAAAAAATATGTGTATAATATGTATTAAGAAAACAAATTGTGTACATTCAATTTATTTCAGAGTACTACTAATGACTTTGCAGCAAGGTCATTAGGTTTCATCCAAGAAGCGATGAAATGGGCTCCTAGTGCGACTAGATCACATCTTCAACATTATTTAACTCAAATCCCCAGTTCATCTTATTGGCATCATTCAGGGCTATCATTAGCTACAGAAAGTGTCTTGCAGAGTAGTGGCTTAAATTTTCATGCTGCACCATTATCGGTACAAATTTATATTAATATGATAATAAAAATATATATTTTAATATAATTATATTTGTTTTTTAGAAAATGACCCTGGATAAAAGACCACGTTGTGTGAAAACTGATTCTTCCTTATACATTACAACTTTAGGTTTGAGAAGTCATTTTGCAGGTATTGTGTCAGGAATGATTTCAGCTTATGAAAATAGCCCTGAACAGTTAGTGGATAATGTAATTGCAAAAGTTTGGAGTGCTTGTAATAATGACATTAATGATTTGCATCATAATGCACTATGGACTGCTACAGCTTTACTTATATCAATTTCTGGTATTTTTTTTTTTTTAATATTGTAATATTAATAATAAGTATATTTTTCTCTTGATAATATTAATTTTTATTTGATTATTTAGGATGTACTAGAAAATTGTTGCACGTTGTTGCATGGTCTCAAGTAATGTTATTCACTACCAAAGCAATGAGAACTGCAGTTGAATGTTGGCAATGGCTAACTACTTCCCGACCAGATTTGGAATTACAATTTTTACAAGAAATGTTTGCTGCTTGGCAGGTATATATATTATACGACTAACATTTTAGTTACACAGTAGACTTTTAAATAGACTATTCATATTAAATTTATCTTTTTTTTATATATAAATACTATTTAGTATACAATTGATAGCCGTATTGGTTTATTCGCAAAAGATATAGAACAAGTTAGTCCACTTGCAGTATATGAAGGATGTACTCTGGAACCTAACCCTCATTTTGTTAAACCTCATGATGTTTGGGTTCAAGTAAGACTTTTTTTTAAAAAAATATTAAAAAAATTTTAACTTAATATTTGTTGGAAATATTTTCAGTATATATCTGAAGTGGTTGACAATGTGAAGTCTTGTAGTCAAGAAAAGGTAGAAATGTTAGCTATGATGTTACACCGATCATTACCTATGAGTGTTGGAACTTCTGATGCATTCATTAGTCGTCATATAGATGCTATTGGAACAAGATTTAGGTAAAATTATAGCAAATAAAATTTAATGTTAAATTATTTTATTTTTGTATTAAAATTATGTATTTTAATGTTCTTAACATCAAAGGGATAGGTTCGGGACTTGTTGCAATTAAAATTATCGAAATATGTATTCAAAATCGTCAAAATATGCAACTAATTTTTATTTTGTTTTTGAAAAACGCATAAAGTATGTTATTAATTATTATTATAAAAATACAAATTAAAAAATTAAGTAGGTACATGTAATAAAAACAATTTTTTCACGGGTTACTCGTCTAATCATCTGTATTGTAATAACTCCATTGGTAGAAAAAATATTTTTCCCGAATTCGGATATACATTGATTAATTCTACCATTTATTTTGGGCAAATTTAAACACAAATTTATTGTAAAAAAAAAAAAAAAGCACAGTTAATAAGAGACAATTTTATGTTTATAACAATATAATAATGGGAAATATACCCAAATATGCTAAAAATTGCTCAAATATGCACTTTTCTTAAAATATAACAAAACAAACAAAAGTATGTAAATTAAAACTTAGTACTTAATTTCATCATTTCATAAAACAAATTTATAACTCACCTAGAGTAGACTAAGACCACTACAAACAAAACATACAAATGCAAGAAGTCCCGAACCCTAATCATAAAGTAATTGAAAATTCACAAAAATAGCTAATTATTAAGAATAGTGTCAAAATAGAGTAGTAACACATTATTTTTACAACTAAAAAAATATATATAATACTCTTATAAAATAACTATTATGATGGGTGGTAACTAGTAAGCCTATAGCTATTGTGTGTATAGAGGAATGTATCTGATTTTTCAGTAGTTCTAGAATATATGATGGTTATAGGATACTACATCATACTAAATACTGATTTGTGATTATTCAAGAAAATAGTCTCCGCTAGAATTTTCTAAAAATAAAAAATTAATTTTGAAAATTACTGAAGATTTTAACCAATAGTTCAATTATTGACATTCAAAAATGACTGTAGTTATGATTTAAAAAGTTAAAAATCAAACACATATTTATAAATACTTTTTAATAAGTGTTGAGACAAGTACTAAACTTTATTTTTAAACAGCTATTTATAAAACCATACTAATAGTACATATGAAATTTATGTGATAAAAAATTATTTTGGCTTTCGGATTAACCAGAATATTTTATTATTATTTTTATTGAGTTTTTAAGAATTTGGATTAATTATAGTATAAGCTTGCTTTTTTTTTATATATAATTCACTGATACATTAATATTGTAATTTGTATTTTTTTCAATATTTTAGATTATTACAATGCGGATTAACATTGTTGCAAGGAGACGTATTACCAAAATCATTGGGAAAAAATATACTTCGAGAAAGAGTATACTGTGCTTGCTTTGATACTTTTACAACACCCGTTCAATGTCCAACTCAACGTGGCTCAGAATTACGAGATGACATACTTGCTCTTACTAAATTCTGGCAGACAATGCATTCAGATAAGAAATATTTAATGGCCAGTGTTATTGGTGGTATGTATTTAATCGACCATATTTTATTTTGTTAAGTTTTCCTTTGGTTTTAATATTACTATTTTATTATTTAAAAACAGAAAATTAAACCTTAAATAAGTATATTATAAGTTTAAAATTATAAAGAAACTTTAAGATAATTTTATATTCTTTATATAGTGAAAATAATTTTGTAAATTATTATAATTCTAGATTTTGATCTTCAAGGAGGTTCTTTGCAAACTCCTAACAATACAATTTATGACCATCAATTAACAATTTCATCTCTAAATGAATTAACGGTATCCAGTATTGGTGCTGTTTCTGGAAATTCTGGTACATCTCAAGGCTGGATGAACACTGTACCATTATCATCATCTGCAACAAATACATTGAACAAACGTACAGCCAATAATTTAAGAATGAAACGACAAAATGGCAATGCCAATCAAGATTTATATGTTAAAGACTATATAAAAAAACGAATTCTTATATTAGATCTTTTGGTAAGAATTTATTATGTATCAATTAAATTAATTAATTTTTAAGTTTATGGTTGTGCATATAAATATATTGAATTTATATGAAGTAAATAAAAACTATTGGTCACAACGTATATAAAAATATCACAACATGTGATACACAAAGAAAAATATATAGGGTGGGCCACCATGTTTTATGTATTATTTTAAGGGAAACAGGAAAGTTTAGATGCCCGCTTTATATTATAACAGTCACCATTTTATTTTATAATTAGAAAAAAATAACACAATATTTATTTATAGGCTGTTCAAATCGAATTTTTGAGTACATGGCAAAACCCTGCTAATCTCTCTGAACTTAGTGTACCTGGAGAAGATATGGTAGCTTCTTGGAAGTCCAAAACTGTTCCTGATAAGTCCTTACGTGAAAATACAAGACTTGCATGGGAAATTAGTCCTGCTCTTTGTGTATTCTTACCAGTTAGATTAAAAAATGCTGACTGTATTGTTAAAGAGGTATGCAGAATGGTTAGGGCTAGTCCAATGGTTGTTTCACATATACCTGAAGCCTTGCAATATTTGGTGACCACTGAGACTCTTTTAAGTGATGCTCCTGAAGTATGTATATACAAGGAATTTTTATCAAGTTTTAAATTTTGATTTATTTAATTAAAATATTTCAGCTCGTCTACATGTTGACGTGGGCAAGGGTTACTCCTGTCCAAGCATTATCATATTTTTCTAGACAATATCCACCACATCCAATATCTGCACAATATGCAGTCCGTGTTCTAGCAAGTTATCCAGCTGATGCAGTATTGTTTTACATTCCACAATTAGTGCAAACTCTTCGTCATGATACTGTATGGAATTTATATACTTTAATACTGTCATTTTAAACTCATTAAATGTTTTAAAATAACAGATGGGTTATGTTTTGGAGTTTATCAAATCGATTTCATTACGGTCCCAAGTAGTTGCTCATCAACTAATTTGGAATATGAAGACAAATATGTACATAGATGAAGAAATGCAACACAAAGATCGTATGAAAATTCAAATAACTAATATTATTAATTTATTAATTTTTTTATTTGTTTCTTTTTAGCTGCTCTATATGATACATTAGATACATTAACTAATGCAATAGTTGATTGCTTATCAGGTCCTGCTAAAAAGTTTTATGAACGTGAATTTGACTTTTTTTCTAAGATAACTGATATTTCTGGCAAGATAAGGCCTTTTCCTAAAGGTAAATTTAATTATTAATAAAGGTTAATTATTATTTATTTAATATTAAATATTAACAATATTTTAAAACATAAATTCCAGGACCTGAACGTAAACATGCATGTTTAGAAGCGCTTAGCAAAATTGAAGTTCAAGCAGGGTGTTATTTACCTTCAAATCCTGAGGCAATGGTTATTGATATTGACTATAACAGTGGCACTCCAATGCAAAGGTTTATAATTATATTTCATCATGAATAATCCTTACTTACCTAATATTTGAATAATGAACTAAAAATAACATAAAATATTTTAGTGCTGCCAAAGCTCCATATTTAGCTCGTTTTAGAGTAAGAAAATGTGGTATAAATGAATTAGAACAAACTGCAATGGCTATATCTAATCAACAAACTTCTGGTAATACTGAAAAAATTGTTGATACATCTTCTATGATGGGCTTAGATACATGGCAGGCAGCAATATTTAAAGTAATCATATATTATTATTGTTTTTATTATTCAGTAGCTGTTTGTAAAATAATACATGTATTTTTTGAATATGCCAAATTATTTTAGGTTGGAGATGATGTTCGCCAAGATATGTTGGCTCTTCAAGTAATCAGTATTTTTAAGAATGTATTCCAACAAGTTGGATTAGATTTATTCTTGTTCCCATATCGAGTAGTTGCTACTGCACCTGGTGTAAGGAATATTTAAAATTGTATTTATTATTTTTGTATTTTAATGACATGTTGGTCATTGCTAAATCACAAACTATGAAAAATTGAAATATATAGTCAAAGACAGTGTCTAGTAACAACTTATTAAAATCTTCAAGTTCCTACATTAAATATATTTTTGAATATTTTAGTGTGGTGTGATAGAATGTGTTCCAAACGCAAAATCAAGAGATCAATTAGGTCGTCAAACTGACTATGGAATGTATGAATATTTCATCAAAACTTATGGTGATGAAAACACGAAAGAATTCCAGGTACAATCCATGGTTGATATTACTGTGATTAATGATACAGTGGTATCAATGGTATCATGTAAAGTTTTTTATTAATCATTTTGTAATTTTAAATCTTAAATGCTTATAAAAAATCAATTTGGTTTTCCGGTAGAATTATTTTTTATGTAAATATTGAAAAACTTAAAAAATCCTCTAATTACATTTTCAAATCTCCTCAAGTATAAAAAAAAAAAAAATTTAAACGTAAATAAAAAAATGTTGCAACTAGATTTATGATATTTTGAATTAAAAAAATAACAAACTATGGGGAGCTTCGTATTATATTTTTAAGCATTTCTACCTAGCTAATACTTTTTATCGAAATTTATAGGAATTTTTTACTTTTTACCTCACCAAAATAACAACTAAATCTAATTTGTTACCAGAAACCACCCCCATTTTTACCGTAAAAAATGTTGATAAATAAATAATAATAAATATATCACATTATAAAATCAATACATTCACGCTCTGTTAATAATCTAAAATTAATTAATACATATATATTTTTTTTTTAGAACGCTCGACGCAATTTTGTCAGATCGATGGCAGCTTATAGTGTTATTGGATTTT
The DNA here is from genome assembly GCA_020882235.1 of Schizaphis graminum. NCBI lineage: Eukaryota > Metazoa > Arthropoda > Insecta > Hemiptera > Aphididae > Schizaphis > Schizaphis graminum. The sequence goes on from CM037032.1 coordinate 57,967,950, forward strand.
TATTGCAAATAAAAGACAGACATAATGGAAATATAATGTTGGATACTGATGGGCATATTATACATATTGGTTAGTTATAACTCATAATCAGGGCTCGGGACTTAAAGCATTTGCTTATTTTTATGGATTGACTTAATATGTAGCAGAGTGCTATGGAAGTGTATGTCATGTTACAACATGTTCAATTATGAAAATTGAAAGTATTTTTTTGCTTTTTTCAACGATTTTTTAAAAAGATGCTTATTTCCAGTTTTCTTGATTATTTTTGCTTTTTTGACCAGTTTTACTACTTTTTCTAGTTTTTTTCAGAAAATCCCTCGGAAAATGTGTCTCGAAAGTGAAGTTTGATTTTTTTTATGATATAACGATTTATTTATTTATTTTTATTTTTTAGTTAGAAACTTTTCCTAATCATTTTGTTTCAATATTTTTTATAATCATTAATTATATTATTTTTAGCACATTTACAAATTATGTCTAGTACAACTTTTTTTTTGATTAAATATTTTTACTCAAATTTTAGTTTTTTAAATGCTTATTTGAGTGTTTATAATAATTTTTTAAGCGCTTATTTTAATGATTTTAAGTGTTATAAGTCATGAGCTCTGCTTATAATGTTTAAATTTATAGCCCATAATGAACACATTTGTATTATTAATTTTTAGTTAATTTTGTTTTGGATTTATTTTATTTTTAATTGAAAAAAGATTAATATAATATTATTTATCATGACTGGATATTAGATATTAATATTTAATGTATTATTATTTTTTTGAAATTCTATTAACTTATTATTTGTTTCAGATTTTGGATTTATGTTTGAGTCGTCGCCTGGGGGTAATTTAGGTTTTGAACCCGACATTAAACTCACTGATGAAATGGTGATGGTAATGGGCGGAAAAATTGATGCTCCACCTTTTCGATGGTTTACTGAATTATGTGTTCAAGCTTACTTGGCCGTCAGGTACCTAAAATACAACATAATAAATACCTTATCATTAATTAAATTATTCTATTTTTGTTGCAGACCTTATAAGGAAGCGATTATATCATTAGTTTCTCTAATGCTAGATACAGGACTACCTTGTTTCCGTGGTCAAACAATTAAACTGTTACGAGCCAGGTTTGCACCTCAATCGACTGATCGCGAGGCTGCAGTGTACATGATGAGTGTCATTCATAAATCTTTTCTCAACTTTAGAACAATTGCATATGATTACTTACAACTTTATCAAAATCAAATTCCATGCTAAAGTGATAATTTTACCTATAATTCTTGTTTGTTATTTATTTTAGCCTTTTTGTGCTATTGTTAATAGTTAATTTAAATGTCATTAGACCATGAAATTATTTTATTTTGTATTTTGTAATCTAGTATTATTTTTATCTTTGGTTTTGTGGAATTAGCAAATGGTTTATTTATATCTGGAATGTTTAATAAATATCTACTCATGTGAGTTGTAGTTACCAAATATTGGTTTAATAATTATCTATTAATATCTATAAACTATAAAAAAAAAGCGGGTAAGTGGGTATCGCTCTGCTGTATATTAGGGGGTGGGGTGGACCTCAGACTATGGTAGGTTAAATTTGAATACAATGATAGGTATCATTGTATACGAAAAACGATTCTGAACGAAGATGATTTGACAGTTTAGGATAAATTATATTTAAATAATGTCATATATTCTATTTTGAAACAAATAGTATAGTTACTATATTATGTTACTGTAGTTACTTTATAGTATCTGTTTATTAATAAAAAAAGTATTTGGCAACATACGTATAATGAGAGTATGAAATTTAAATTAAATTTTGACATATTTCGTATAAATTCGAACTTTAAGCACTTATAAAAAAAAATTGTGATTAACGATTTCGGATTTTTTTTTATCACTTTAAGAACAACTTATAAGAAACCTTGTATTAAATTTTCAAGATTTTCTGGCCTTCCAAACAATTTTTATCGGCATTTGAAGAAAAAAACTTAGAAAAGTAAAAAATTTCAATTGTCTATAAGTAGCTTAAAAATGGTCAAAATATTTTGAAAATTTAACTGTAAAGAGATAACCATAATATAAACATTTGGTGAAAATTTCAAGTATTTACAATAATTCGTTTTTAAGTTAAAGCAAAATCAAAAAATCGATTTTGTCGAAAAGTGGTTTTTCGTAAAATTGTCGTTTTTCTGTTATTTTTTTTTTGTTTTTCTCGATTTTTTTGAAAACTATTTGAAAATTTTACTTTTGACCCCCCAAAGTACCAACTAGATGAACTTTCCTATTCAAAGAGGGACTGAAGTCAAAAATCGGAGCATTATTACTGCTCCAAATGTTGTCGTCAGACATAAAAAAAAAAAACACACATCATTGTAAAAGCAATACATTCTTCACTCCGTTCAGAATCTAAAAAAACATACCGTCTTTTTTAAAATATTTATTAAGGTTAAATAACTTGAAAATTTAATACAAGGTTCCTCAAAAGTTTTTATTAATAGAGTTATATGAGGCAAAATGAGTAGAGCGTTAATTCACGAATTATTTAAATAAGCATTTTTTTTTTAAGCGAATTTCGTAAAAATCGTGAATATTATAGCAAATTATTTTGTAGTTAAAATTCAACAAATTTGTAATACTTATACTTACAATTTATAAATTTAATACGATTTTTTATGACTTTTCAATCTATATAAAAAAAATTCTATCAGAAAGTCAAATTAGTTTTTTATGAGCATGATGCTTCTTGAAGTTCAAAATTTTACGACATTGGTCGTCTACCTATATAATAACTATTTTTCTCAAACCATTTTGTATATTTTGTTATAATTTAAAAACAAAGATATTTAAGACACCAGGTTTAAACACACGTAATGCAAATGAAAGCCAAAAGCAACGTAACGAACTGTTTCGAGCCTAATGCATTGGGACAAAAGCTTGCTGCAATAGTATATCGTGCATCGGTACGTCGAACGTGCATCATTTCTCTGCCTTGCTTTGGAATATACGAGCCGCGGACATCGACGATGAGATAGTATTTTAAATGAGACATTACAGTTGCAGTGTTCTGCGGAGTATATTCATTGACGGGATGCTATTGTCGACGTAAATCGAACAATATTATTATCAACGACATCGGCACCGCATATAATAATAATAAATAATATTATTATTCATTATATTATTAAATTGGTGATCCGCGTCATATAAAAGAACATATTATTATTAAAGCTCCGTGATTTCCGTGTTCACGTATGGTAGACCAGATTTGTTCATCAGAAATCTAAACTGGCATGAAATTAAAATTTCATTAATAGCCGCATAATATATTATGTAATTTTCTCTTATGAATTCTATTCTGTTGAATGGCTAAAATGAGGTTTGCCACATACAGATGAATATTAAAATATTAAAAAAATAATATGTAAATACCTATAACATCCTAGGGGTTTGGCAGAAGCTTTTTGTGGTAGTGTGATATAGAGCAAAGTCCTTAGTTATTTATACTATTTTTATAGTTTTACAGATGTTTCGATATTTTTCTATCGACGTGTTTATTAAAAATATTATTTTTCTTGTAAGTTTTTATGAGATGTATTTATTTTACAACTACATAATATGATAATATGCTCATAACAGTACGATGACTAAGGCTATATTGTATCAATTGGATATTTTGAAATTAGTTCATTCACTAACCTGCATTATATCTATTATAAATAGTCAGAGTACGATTAAGTCTTCGTTAATAAAATTATTAAAAATCATTTTTACATTATTGTATCATGATTTTATGGGTATACACAACGGCACAAGTACAGCAAACGTACAATTATTTAAAATGTATTATAATTTATAGTATCCATTGCTATATTAAATAATACAAATATAATATTTATATTATTTTTAAAAATAAACTTTTTTATAAATAAAAAAGTGCTGCAGACCAGTGGTTAACAAATAGAAGTGTAGTGCATTCGAGACAAAATAAACCTTTCAACTTTAATATAAAAAAAAAAAAGAAACCGCATAAAATGCTGAACGTAAAAAAAAAATGAGACGACTTATCGGATGATTTTCTACAGTAACGAGTACCTGGTTGATGAGCGAATCGCATAATTGCCACATTATAATTATTTTAAGTTTATAGTTTACGTACATAATACATTTCTGCAGAAGAATGTCCACCTCCACAAAGACCTACTATCGTTCAAACCGATCGAGGACATCGCGCGGATCAAACCGTATAATATATTATATAACCATATGTGCAGCCCATGACAGGATTAATTGATATATAACTATACATATACATTCATGACTATACGCAGTTACAGCGATTTAGAGATGTTCAATATATAATAATAATAATAATAATATCGTAATAGTCTCGGACGCACCACGTTGTACCAACAGGGCAACACCACACCTATATTATGCGTGTAACCACATAGGTGTATAGGTATATATATAATATTGTTATATACATGTATATAGGAAAATGCAGCGTACATCAATATATATATATTATAATATTATAATAATGTACCTATACGAAATAAATAAATAATTAAATACGAAACTCGCGTTCATTTCGTCTCATTATACATACTCTGCGGCGGTTCGTCGTGTCTTATCTGTGCGCACCGATCAGGAATTGATAATTTAATTGCGTTTCCAGGCCGGTGTTGCTTTCGTTCCCGCGGCTACTGCAGCGACCGCAGCAGCCGCACGCCGAGACCCGCGCGTCGCCATCAATATGGTCGTGTGAGACGCGATGATCGATCCGGTCCGGAGCCGTTATAATCACTATCGGTGTCCGGCACATACTAAACTCTATATAACCTGCCATATCCTACCGTATAATAATTATACACATTAGTATGACACTATGTATTTAACCGGTGGAATAGGATATATAATATGTCATATACTGTGTAGAACGGTGATTCCCAAACGAAGGCAGTGCCGCTTGTGGGTTTTTTATTTTTTTTTTTATGAGGGTGGAGGAGTGTATTACTTAAGTGGGCGATTCTACTATGATTTTCATTTTTATCGTTATAAATTATTGCAATGAAATGTATAAAAGGGGCGTTGAGTAAAAAAGGTTGGAAAACACAAACACCGGCGTGGAATGTAAATGGTAGGTGTACCTATATACCTATTGGCTATTTATACATACTATAGTCTATAGTAGTACTATATACTATATTACTATATACTACTATATGCTATAATTGTATACTAAATAGTATAACATTATAAGTTCCAGGCAGTCGAAAACGAAGATTTGTTGGCCGAACGACAGAAGAACCAATAATTTGTTGTTGGTTAGTTATAACTTATAAGCTATAGCTTAAATATTAGAGATTAAAACTTAAACTGAAGAATTGTACTATCTCGGGAATCTCTCATAGAACTTAATTGATAAGTATTAACTTCTTATGAAGATTGAATCATGTACATTACAATAATAATACATTTTATTTATAATCACAAGGAAAAGTAGGTACATTTATTTATAATTTAAAGAAAATAATAACAAAAGTAATGTGAATTTTGAAATTGCTTTTTTTGTGAAAGTAATAGATCAATATCCGGATCGATTGAAATTGTGGCAATTCTCAAACAATTTTTAAGTTGCTTGTCAATAATACAGTAGACCAATTTTTACTCTCGAGCCTCGGTGTTTTTTATTCTTGAAAAAAATATTGTTCCCAAGTAAAAGGTAGGTATAGGTACTGCTGAAAAACGAGAACGTGGATAACGCGTGATCGTAAAGGACAGGGTGTCAGGGTACCTATATGTTTATTTAGGTAGATGTATTTTTTCCTCATAATATTGTATACAATTAATTGATGGTTTTGAAATTGAGGCGAGGGCTGCATTAAAATCTACCGCAAGCTGCGGATTGAACACTTCTGATTTAGAACGAATAGGTAATAAACATTTTTAAAATTGCAGTATTTTGAGATACGCCTTTGATAATATTCTTACCTTTAATTAATTCACTATAATCTTTAATAGTAATGATAACTACACAATATTAATCCGGTTAAACGAAAATTTGGCGTATTGTATAGTGTATACCTACATTTGTAAGAAGACTAACGCACGCGTGGGTTTGACGCGTCCTCTCAACACCGAGTAATGATCTATATTCTATACCTAATCCATATTATATTACGATTATATTATAACATTTTGATTATGTCGGGGATGGAGATGAATGATGATGCCAATAATAATATATTAACATGAAAGGGAAAATAGTTTTCATCAAGTATTGACATCTAAAATAGTAATTGCATTTGGTCAGAGACGATCGATATTGAATATATTTACAATTTTTTATCGTGAAATTCTATTTGCCTACGAAATAGAATTGTATATAGCTTACTGACATCGATTTGTATGGCACTGCATTGGTGACAATGACGTATCTGAAATAATTTTTCAGGGGGGGAGGGAAATACGAAAAATCTTTCAGTTAAAATATAAGGAAATATAAATACAATTGTTTATTTATTTATTTATTTTTTAGTTAGGTAGTGTTTTAGACACTTGTTCAAACTTGTTAAGTTAAAATTTAAAATAAATTTAACACAATAAAAAAATTTATTGCTCAAAAGTTTAAACTTTAATATGATATAAATATATAATCTACACTCATATAGGTAATCATAAAATAATTATATTATAAGGTCTATATTTCTTGTTTTCGTGGCACCAAACATATCAATGACCTTATCTATTTATTTGAATGCCTCTGCTTCTATGAATATTTAGTTAAGCCACGTCCTACTCATAATACTCATAATAATGGAATTTTTTTTATAATTATAGCTTCCGAAAAACAGTAAAAAAAAACAAAATTAGGTCCTCAGGGGGGAATGCCCCTATTTTCCCACCTCAAATACGCCACTGGTTGGCAAAAATTGTTAAAATATGCAAACATTTAATAATAAACGATACAGTTTTCTGCTGTGATGATTGTTATGGATGTCGATTTTCGAACTCGTCGGCTGCTTAATTTCGTCCAAATTGAGTTAGGTTATATAATATACAGACAAGTGTCAAGTATATATTTTATGTTAGATCATAGGGATCGATGATTGATCATCGAGGAGAATTCTAGTAGTGTTACATGCGCTGAAGACAAAAAATCTCACCGTTTTATATTTTCTTCACTCTTATATTATGTTGAAAAAAAAAACTTTTTATGCTTCTAGAAGTTAATGGGCCCCACTGAACATGTTTGTATATACACACTCATTATATCATATGAGCGCGTCTTAACACGTTGTTACTTATTACTTGATGCTACTGTATAGGATATTAGCATAATAATATACACACCGTATTCGATGGCAATCGACTTTACACAGTAGCCGTTACGTACTCGCGTGTCGAGTGACGCGTATTATCGCAAGTGTTATCTGCAGTGCTACTATATATGTATATATTACATAGAATACTGAATATAATATGTATAATGAATGCGTTAAACTATTGCAACTCTGTAGACTCGGCGACGAGAGACATTATGTGTTTGCAAAGATCGGGGAGGTGAGAGATCTAATTAAAACTGGTGGCGTTGGTATATATAATAAATTAATTACGTATAATATATTTGCATTTGTAGTACCAGCTGTGACGATGATATCCCGTTGACGTGCGTGTCATATTGTACAGTATAACATCGATTAACAAAGCCCAAACAAAAATCTGTAATGTACAATGAATAATTATTGTAAATATGTTTGTATAACTCCATGACCGGTAACCCCAACCCACACGGAAAACAAAATTTAATTGGTTTTACCGTTTATAAATTATTTAAATTTTAAATTTTAGTTAAATATATGTGACAATCGTATAGATTTTGTTAATACAAACATTTAGCTGAATTTTTCTGCATATGATGATATTTCAGGTAAAATAATAATAATAATGATTAATTGATAATCGTAATAATTGTAATATATTTGAAATCGTAAAGAATTTAATAATATTTTAATATTTAATACATTTTATAATTTATTTTTATAATTTTCTACAAAGTCTTGGTCAAGTTTGTAGTATGTACATGTACCTGATATAATATATCAGATATATTATAAAATAGACAACTATAAATATCTTTATTATTATTATTTATTAAAAGCCCAAGTCCAAAGTTGTCTACTCCTCGCTATTTTATTCCTGTTATAAAATTTGATTACGTCGATGCAATGTAAATTAGTAATACTTTTCCTGGTGACCAAATTATAATTAACTGGTAGGTGATGGCGGTGATGCTGATAAATAGAATAATCGTATAGATAAAACGTCTCAAGAAAAAAAATAAGTGCAATTTCCGGAGTTTAATTAAATGTTTTAATTGTCTACAAAATAACACCTAAAGATAACAGTGATAGCATAAAAATATGCCTATTTAAAAGTTTAATGTTCACAATAATTTCTTTTAATGTGTTATAGCTTATAATACTTATACTTATATTATAAAATGTTAAAATATGACGAAGAGGGTAAAACTTTCAACGTTGATCCGTAGAACGATAATGAAAAATATTGTTGAACGACAAGACTTATTTGATGGTAATATCTCAGACCTCCACCGTCTATACCTGTAAATTACATCTGAACATGGTGATTTATGGAAAACAGTTATATAAAAAGAAAATTTATAATTGTTTAAATCTATTGTCAAACACCATCAAAGGCGTACGAAACATTACTGCTATAACCATTTGTTTAAACTAGAAATTTACATGGGTACCCCATGTGGTAACCATTACGTGGTTCATAAACCAGTAGAATTAACAATCACTATAAGAACAAAATTATTTGAGTAGATATTAAGTCTATATACTTATTTATCATGATTTGGCGACTTTGGAATTTTATAGTCATCCTTACAATAAGTAACTCGGGGTGTCCAATGCTACGGCGGCCCACGGTAAATATTAGGTATGTAGCCATTATTTCAAATTCAAAACCGTCAATTAGTTGTATATTAAATCTGAATATATTATTATTAAAATGTGTGTAGCCGACAAAAAATTCTAATCACATGATGTGGCTAAGTCTTCACAAAGGATTTAAGGATTATAGTTCTGCGATTTGGTAAATCGGATCCGTGATAATTTTTGTACATTTTGAAAGTGGAAAATGGATTCCTGTAGAAAAAAATTAGTAGTTAGGTCTCTTTCCTTCCTTTGATTATTATACATATATATATATATATATATATTAGTATATTACCATTATTATTATATTTATATGTTTATGATATTATTAACTGGAAAGTACGTAAAATTACATTTTGATATAACTATAACAATAATATTTTTATTAAAATGTAACAAAAAAAATTAAAATTCATTATAATAATAAGTAAATTTTGATTTTATAAACAAGACGCGATCCGCATCTGACTATGACGAGTGCTGCAAGTTAGCCACCCCTGGTAAATAATATATAACATTATCTATTTATCTCCGACTATTTAGCAGGTTACAGCTCTGGCTGCCTGTTGATTACTTCATCGTTTCTCCCGTATACGGCTATATTATATGCAATATAGAATACATCGTACCTGCACATAATATAATAGCCGTCGCTTTAATTAACCCCAGACGGCCTTTTGTGATGTACATAATATATTATTATAATATACGATATACTATATATATATATATTTATTATACACTACTGCGTGCACAATACGCAGACAAACGCTCGCAGAGATACGACACGAGTTTGCAGTGATTGCGATGCTAATTTACTCACGACTTCCGTTTTGTATAGGTACGTACAATGCATATGTGTGTATAATTATAATAATAATAATACTGTATCGTTCATGTGACCACGCAGCGCCGTCACCAACTCTAATATAGATATTAGAAGAAATATAAGTAGTAGAAAATCTAATGAAAAACCCGGATAATATATTATGTAAAACAGCAAAGAAGAATGACAAAAAATGAAAAAAACAATAAACATAAGTAGGCAAATAATAATGTAAGTTCGAGCACGGTTTTATCAAGAGGATGAGTAAAACATTTTTTATGTTGATGTGTGAATAGAAAAGAAAGTATACCTTTGTAATATAAACTATTATTGAGTTGAGGCTATCATAGGCTATCATAGTATCATACAATAACAAAATGTTTTGATGTACCAGTTTGAATATTTAAGTATATACTTTATTTATGTCAAGCAAATAGCAATATAATATGGGTACCTAATACCTATAAAGGTATACATGATAGAACACCTTTCCGAAAAGTCGTCCTATCCATTCATCGCTAACGTCTCGTCTCGACATCTCATGAGTATATTATAGATTTACGATTTACCGTCCTATCTTTTAATGCAAACTATAGTCTCATATTATTATTATGTGTGACATAATACTTATTAGGCATAATATTTACATAATGTATAATACGTCTTAATTTGTTTACGAAACCTAACCGACCAGACGGCAACTGATAATACTAACAATAAAATATGATAATGATGTAAGTGCGAATGATAACGTACCTAAATACACACTAGACGGCAGACAAGTTCTTTTATTTTGCGCTCAAGTTTCTGTACGTATATAAATATTTAATTCAATAGGTGCCCATTCGTTCATAGTTTTTAGCGATATACCTAATAATTGTATTACTATTTTTTTTACTGTTATATACAACGTACATTTGTTTATATTCTCAATACACACGTCTGCATGCAATAAAATATATTGAAAATTGAACTGAATGCTATCGCATAATGTAATATAAACTGACAACCCAAAAAGGCAAAAGCATATAATATACACTATACACTTATTTTCTGTTATTTTAGTTTCGGAGAGAAAACTTTCGAAAATCGTGATTTACTGATTTCTAATTTTCTATCTCTTTGAAAGTGGGTATAGAAATCGTTGAAGGGAACCCTGCAATATTAAATTTTAGTAAATTTTATTTGTTGTTGTGGATAGTTTTCGAAGGTTCAAATTTGTTTGTTTAAACATTTAAACATGAACCGACTGAGCTGACATACACATTTGTTGTAGTGCTTCCACAAGTGATTTTTCTACATTCTAGAATCTAGACAAGTGATACGTTTGTTCTCCTTCGTGTGTGACAGTGACAGCAGATGTGTGTTAGTGTTACAGTAGCGCACACGGGTTTTTTTCAGAGGAAGTTGTGCTAATAATATTTTTTTCAAAAATGATATAAGTGCTAATGCTAATAGAGGAGAAATGTGTGAAGGTGAACGGATAATAGTATTATTAGATAAAAATGAATCGCTATTTTGAAACAACAGTACATAACTTCTGCAGCAAAGTTCCGCAATTTTACGAAATTGTATAGATTTTTTAATATCCATTTATGTATATACATACACAAAAATATACAATTCCCAAAATTTAATCTATATATAAGATTTTACATGTTTTTAAATGAAACGTATTGCCATATCAAAAACGTGTATAAATAAAACATACATGATTGTTGCACGTAATACAATAATTATAGTATATTGTTTTGTTTAATAGATAAAATGTTTTTTTTGTAAAACAACACTTTTGGAAAAAACAAATTTTATTTTATATTTTAATTTTAATTATTGTATTTTATATTCTGACTTGTATATGTGGACATGTGGTTTATTTCTTTATGATTAGAGAATCTCTATTATAGAGATGTATTTTGGAGTTAAAACGAATTTTGTAAGGAATTTCATAAGCTTTAATTTTTAATCGTGTTTTTGTAAGACGCCAGCATTATGAATATTGTCAAAAGTACATGAATTTGATTTAATATTCTGTTTCATATTTCTCACAAAGAATCATTACATTTAAATATTATATTATAGCAACCTAGACTATTATTTAATAACAATAATAATTGAAATATAAAAAAACCTTAAGAATAATAATTTAGGTACGTCTCAGTTATAATGAATAACTTTTATTTATATTTATTTATTTTCAAATTATTACCTATTTTAATTTTATATTTAATGGTTCTCACTATTTATTATACTTTTTATTTATAAATTATTATCTCACGAATCAGCGGCGGTCAAATGGTTTTCTCATGGTGGCCGGAGGGGGGGGAGAATGTGGTTGATTTTTAATATGTACTACTTAATCATTAAAATATAATTTATGGTCATGAACTTTGCACTTATGTTTAATATAAATTTTTTTAATTAAGGTAAATTACTAATTTATTTAACACACAAGTGAGGAGTTTATGTTATTGAATATTTATTACGATCATATCGAGTGAGGTAATTCCCATATATTGTAATTGTGTATAAGTAACTAAATATTAATAATAATAACAGCCTTGTTCCTAGAATGAGTCTAGAATTTAGATAATAATAATAGGTATACGCTCATAGGCGTTGTTTTGAGAAGAAAATAAAACAAAATTTAATACATCAACATTACAGCAAAATGTATATAAATTAAATTGTTATAAATATTAAAGAAGAAAGTCACGAGGGGATCTATCACCCTCATGGCCTCATTCCCCCCGTTTGACCGCCACTGTCACGAATTATTATTGTATTTTTTATTTATAAATTAAAATTTATAATAACTGAAGGGTCTAGCGGAAACAAAATATGTAATGGCAACGTTGTACATCATGTGCCTTGTGTTTGTTTATTAACAGTTATTAAAATATTTAAAATACCGGAATTGTAAAATCGTTTTTTATACCTATTGACTCGATCGACGTTGTTGAAGGTTGATAAATTATTTACAGGTAACCGAATCACGATGTGATTCGTTTTTTATTATGTCGGTTTTATAAATTTAATAAAATAAAATTACAGGAAAAATCTTAACATTTTATATTTTTTTAAAGTTGCCTGCCCTCTAATACACAAAAAAAATATTCCTGGAAAATTAAATATAAACAAATTTCTTCTGAAAATTGCATTGAAATTAGCAAATTATAGAAAATTAATTGTAAAATCATGCGAAAGTCTGGGGTATGTTGTATGTAGCTTGAAATAGGGAGAGAGCAACTTCAGGAACATCCCATAGCCAGGGATTGGCAACCTTCGGATCTTTCGATCTTAAGTGACGGCTTAAACATTTTTAGGGTGTTATAATACGTTGGTAACTGTACTAGAAATATTTTCATTAAACAAGGTAACAATAAGGAACATTCAATTTTAAACAGATATTATTGGTGGGTACTCGGTGTTTTGTAGTTCTTAATCGTAAGAAAACCAACCTTGTCTCCAATAGCGTTAATAGGTACAACTATAATATCAATTAACTTATATGACTATATGCTTGTTAAGTCATAACACTCGTGACCTATACGGCTATACGATTCATGCATAAAGGCAACTGCATAACAACAACCAGGAGTTGGCGTTTAATCGTTGGAGTTCGGACGGACGAAGTTTACATTCACACAAATAGGTACATCTAATATACTATTACGTTTCGATTGTACACACTTTTATTTTTTTAAAACGTGTATAAACTCGACTTATGGCCGTAAGCGCCGACAACGAGTTGTAGCACCCGCGTGTATATCATATATATTATATACTATACACAGCAAGGTACGCAAGTTTCCGAACGTAATTACAATTCCGATCAAAGACGTGTGGTGTGCGCGATAAAACATTTGTCTCGAGAAACGCGTTTCGTTAATAAAACATTATATTTTAAACGATATGATATTATTTTAGTGGAATGGACATGGATGTGTTACGTTACGGCGGAGGTAGCAGTGGCGGAGAGACAATGAAAGGGGCGTTTACGGCAAGACCGTTTTTCGTTTAATTAGTTTCAAATTAAATTATAAATCAAACGCACGCGACGTTATTTAATTGGAAAGAAAACTAAACGGCGGCATTGCCTCCCGGCGATCACATACCTACATATATAGTTATGTACATTCGATTGGCTCTTAATGCTGCATGTTAGGAATTGCTGAAGGTACGTGTATAATGTATATTGCCGATAGTTCAGGCGAATGAAAATCAGCAATCGCACACAGTTTATAATAACATCTCACAGTGTAATAACGATTTGTATAAACGAATTAAAAATATTATCGGAATGTTTGTGGCTTGTACACACGGTGGCGGCTTAGGTTGTATGTACACGAAGTTCCCTACTCGTTTTTACCCATCATCGATTTCAAAACACTACCAAATAATATTATTGCTAATTTACTTTAGCTAACTGAAAATCTTTCATGTTGGTGTAAAATAATAGTTTTATCGGAAGGACAAAATATATTTAGCTTTTCATCTTGTTCGTTATCCTGCCGATTTCAAATAATCACCAAATTATAACAAATCATATTTTTAAGTATCGGACGTAGGTCGTAGAATAAATGGTATAATCCATGGCAGCTCAGTAAAAGACGACTTAAAGGTTTATCTCGTACCCGTATAAGCTGTTCGTTTAGACAAAGTATTAGGTAAGTGTTAGATATAATTTGTGGATAATGAGGAAATTCTACAGCGGTAAACGTTGCAAACGTTTGATAACGTAGAAATTCGGACTGTCGTTTGCTAAACGAAACAGTAAACGTTTGCAAACATTGCAAACGCCATGATCCAGCGTTTGGTCTGTAAAATTTAGTAACCGAAACCATGGTTGACTTTGTTTTTACTTTTGCCGTTATCGTTATCACTATTCATATTTAAATTTTAAACTTTTTATGTCTTATACCACGGTTAAATAAAATACCGCACTAAACCAAACGCTCATGAATTTCTACCTTTTCAACGTTTCAAACGTTGGAGTTCGTTCTACAAAACGTTTTCCGCTATAGAATTTCCTCAATGTCTATTAATGTGTGACTTGCATGTACTACAGTGACATTATTATTAGTAGTAAAATTAATATTATCATCATTCAGTCTGTTGGGTTGCCGTTCGCCATCAAGTTTACGTATAATATTATGCGTAGGTATATTGCAGATGACTAAAATGAAGTAAATTTAAAATTGTACCTATTTTCGCGGTGATAAGTAGGCTAATTGGAAATTAATACGTAATATATTTTTATCCAACATAATATATGCCAGTGAAAAATTATTTTGAATAATAATAATAATAAAATAAATTCAAACATTTAAAATTTACTCTTTTTATTTAAATTATATATTACCTCGGTAAATATGGCCATTGGTGGAATTAGAATACATATTATGTTTACACTTTGTTTTAAACTACATTGTGTATATACCAATTTTAATTTATTAATTAACTTAAACTTAATAATAAAGGTTATTACTTATCATGTATTTTAAATTGTCTTCTTGTAAGGCTTTTGAATGAATGTTCGATATCCCTGCTTTTCGTCTCTCCGTTTAGAATGTACGGCTATCGGATATGTGTTTAATCTTAACGAGTATGTGGTATACCACAACTGGCGCAAATAGGGAGATTTTCCCTCTTTATCAGTTATTGGTGAATTATCGAAGTGTGTCCGATTCGCAAACTATTGATGTATGTTTCTATTTTTCTTAAAATAAATTTGGCGATGATGGCCATAAGTGAATGGTATTTTTAATTATATATATTTAATTCGGTTGTTCCTTGAGACCAAAATTTAACTTTTTCCATGCAAAAACGTGAATTTTATTTTAATGGTTCCAAATTTGTATTTATATATCCATGACTTGAAAACATTGTAAAGGTTATTAATACTTATTCTAATAGTGTTTGTCCACAATATTTTAGTGAATATTAAATTAACGGTAGGCTTCTTCGGGCCGTCTCAAAGCTATAACTTATAATATGTATCCAACACGTTATTATTGACTTGCCGGTCGAACGTTTAATATCTACTTGTACATAATATTAGTCAATTAGTGTACCAAATGATATACATACCTTCTTGTAGTCTGTCTTCAGTCTCACTAGGTTATACCACTTATACGACGTTGTATAACATCATTCGCCAATATAATATTCAAGTTCTTCAGTTGGTGTATAGTATTCGTATACAAAGTGTAACTCATCTATTTGACATAATTGGCATTTGAATATTATTGAATTTGTCAAATAGACGAGTTACACCATATATTATATACATGAGTACAAGTATAACAATATTGATAATAGTATATATATATATATATATAGGTATCATGAGTCACATATATGAATTTGTTTGCGGGCCACATGCCCACATGGATAAATACAACGATATTATTAGTTAAAATGTTTATAAGCACATTTTATAAATTTATACCAAACCAAATTAAAATTCATAATAATAATAAAAGTAAATTTTTATTTTATAAATAAAACGCGAGCCGCATGTTTTAATTGTGAGGAGTCAAAAACGGTGGCCCATAGTTTTCCGTACAAATTGTGTGATACATTTATATACCTACCACCTACATAATATCGTTTTCGGGTTTAATCATACGATGTTTTTTCTTTCTTTGTAGTACAGCCTACACACCATACATACTGCATACACGATACACTCACGCACATAGTAATATAAAATATTACGAGTGAAAAATATTTCGTATCGTCGTCATCATCATTGCGGGTAGTGAAGGTGGTGGCGGCGGTATACGCGTTAAAAAGCGGCACTATTAAAAATCAATAAATATCGTTCTGGCTGCTGTCAGCGGTAGAGAGGCTGTAAATCATCGTGCGCGAGCATCTGTCACCGTTTGCCGGGCCGACCGGACAATCGTTTTTATACGTACATTATACATACATTTTTAGTTGGCGGCCACACGATACCTATATACGTACACATATATGAATCTTTGTTGCAGTATGTGAACGATAACAATAAACGGTTTTTTTTTCTCTTACAACGATATAATAATATAATAGGTACATGCCCACTAGGCATGCGCAATATGTATATTAGTGTGAAAACTCGGCGTTTCGGAAAAAAATCACACCTAGCAAATCATCCGTATACACTGTGTAACGATGACACGGTACATATTCACGTACGGGTATTGAGATTACATGTTATTATATATTTAATATATTATAATACTTAGTTGATCTTGCACGACGTTACCCGTAACTAAATATTTAATGCCTATGGATTAAACCATATAGTTTACCCCATATTAAACTGCATAGATTTTAACACAGTTATTTCGGTCGTTTTGATCAAGTATAAAATACAGATTTTAAATAATATTCAATTATAATACTATTTTATTTTTTATAAAATGTCAGCCATGCACAAACAAAATAATCTACGTTTTTCCTAAACCAACAAATCCCCATATGTTCCTCTTTTTAAAATTAAAAAATTGGTTTAGAGGTTCACATCCTCAGGTATAAGATTGCCTATGTACCATATTTCAGAACCAATGAGTGTGAATGTGTGATAGTCTTGAATCGGATATACGTAATTTCGTCGCGGTCAATTGGCCGCAAGACAATTGGACGCATACGACATTTCATCGCGTGTAATATCGACGCATGCTACATTTGGTCGCGCATCATTTTATCGCATATAGGTATATTCTAAATAATAATAATAATTTTACATATCAGTCATTTTAGCTTATTGTTATATATATTTATATTTATAAAATGTATAATTAAATTCAAGCAAAGTAATAATAATAATAATTTTACATATCAGTCATTTTAGCTTATTGTTATATATATTTATATTTATAAAATGTATAATTAAAGTTAAGCAAAGTAATAATAATAATAATTTTACATATCAGTTATTTTAGCTTATTGTTATATATATTTGTGTTTATAAAATGTAAAATTAAATTTAAGCAAAGTAATAATTTATAATAATAATAATCTAAAAATTTCTTTTTTTTCACCTCAAAAATATTACTATTTATAAAAATTAAAATTATGAGCAATACCTTTCAAAACCTCGCATATTGGATTATTATTAACATTTTTACATATCTGCATTAATCTAATAGAAGAATCATTATATTTTTTTTTTTACATGGTACATGCCCAGTAATTATTTGTTCTATTATCATTTTATTTAAACTTTCTTCTTTTTTTAATGACTCAATAAATTTCCAAATAATTGATCGTGTATGACTTATCATTGCTGAAAACCCATTATGCCAGCCCTCTATTTTATTGTTAGTCCTGGGTAAACTTTCTTGTAACCTATCATAACAGTTCCAGATTTCAATAGAAAATAATGGAGGTCGACGATTACCTCTTCTATCCAAAATGCCAATCCACGTGCCTTCAAAATATGTTATTAGTGGTGATAACATTTGTTCATTTTCGATATAATGTGTGCTTTCTAATAATAATTTAAAAGATTCTATCACTTTATCGACGGGTACAAATGCAAGTGCAGCTAATTTTCGTACTTCTAAAAAAAATTGTACATCGTCACTTTATTGTTTTGGAAGACCATGGTGTTGTATTTGTCTCCAAACCACTTGACTTAAGTGAAAGAAACATCCGTGAATCTTCGTATGGGGAAATTCGTTTTTAATTGCATTCATCACTGCTTTTTCAAAGTCTACCATAAAAGATTTTGGACATAAATCAGGCTTCAATGATTTTAATGCTTGAAATAATTTTATATATGTTATTTCTTTTTTGTCCGGTAATAAAACGTATACTAAAGGTATAATATCACTATGAAATACTGAATGAATGGTATAAAATTGGTAAAATAAATTAGGACAGGATGAAAATGTTCCATCTGAAAACCAATGTTCTGAATCTTTTAATAAATTTAAATTTCTCTCAGTCGAAAATAATATAATCCTGTCTTCATATATGTCACTATCACCACTGTCGTACAACAAAAAATTGTCTCCGTCTAAAGTTAATCTGAATTGATCAAGAATTTCAAAATTTAATGTTTGTGGATTTGCAGGAACGGCTTCAGAAATGTTCCTAACCCGTTGTATTGTTCTTTTTAAACATTTTGGATTCGGCATTTGACCTGCCACTTCGAATGGTAACTAAAATAATATAATAATATTTATAATATAAATAGACTATAATCAAAATTATTGAAATATTTAGTATCGTCTCGATTGATAACGTAAAAAATACGAAAACAAACAATAAAAGATTAGTGATGAAACTACTCGCACGAAACAATTTAATAAAACTGTTAAACTGTTATATATTTAAAGTATTAAAGTTGTAAGTTTTTTGAAATATTATGTTCGAAAAAAATTAGTGATTTTAAAATAGTAAAAAAATATTTTTAATTTTAAAATTAATATAAAAAGCCAGTTTATTTTTACGTATTTTTAAACAAATATTGTGATTACCTATATAACGATAAAAAAAATCGCAGTTGTTGCGTCCTCTAAACTATATTATAACTATAACATTTAATTACCTTTGAAGATGTCTCTGCTAATAAACTTCGGGTAGGCATAATTGTAGTGATGGCATTTTCTTTCATTTTATTGATAGTTTTTTTTACTTCAATTTTTGCCCTATTTTGTACATGGTTATGTTCCTTGTATTTTATGACGCTATCTATTTAATAAATAGGTATATAATAAATAATATATTAGAATACCTAATATAAATTTAAAATTTTACCTTGCATTGTATGAGCGCGGCCAGTACAATTTTTAGACTCGTTACTTCTCCAAATAACTTTTTCGCCAATAGTTCTTTTACGTTTATGAATAAAACCATCATGAATTAAAAGATCATACCCTCGTTGACTTTTTATAAATTGTAAAGGCATAATTTTTATATTTTGTAAAATATATAATAATTATTATATTGCGTGGACCAAGCAAGACGTATATATACGTAGACGTGTATAGGTGGTACTGTATAACACTATAATCGATAGAGAGTAGAGACTTGTGATGACTGATGAGTAGGTACACTGTAATAATTCGAATATTCGATAAAGACTCACGTAAAAACCAAATAATAAATTACCTACTGAAATAAAAATAAATGGTAAAGAAGGTACTACACCACTACCACTAAATTATAAAGATACTATAGAATTATTTTATATATTATATTATTAAATGTTCCTACCCAAAAAGACAAGATAATCTATTTTATCTAATACTCTAGCTATATACCTATATAAATATATGCGATAAAATGACGCGCGACCAAATGTAGCATGCGTCTATATTACACGCGACGAAATGTCGTATGCGTCCAATTGTCGTGCGACCAAATGACCGCGACGAATTGACACGCGACGAAATTACCACGACCAAATGACGGGATACCTCTTGAATCAACTTGGTGGTAGATTGCTTACACGCGTACGTTGTACATATATACGCAAATATAGAATATTTTTATTAATATATATTATATTATATTATGTGATATTATAGTCAATATTATTGTACCTCGTGTGCTTTTCGATCGCACTTGCCAACTTTTCCGTAATAATAACCATTGTATAAATTGTATAAGTATATGATTTCATCACTTGATTATTAGGCATATTATAATATTAATTTTTATCCGATAATATACAGGGGCCGATTTTCAAGAATAAATTATAAAATAAAAAAAACGAATAAAAATTATTTATATTTACTTGTCATTTATTATTTTTAAATGATGTCCTCAAGATGATCAATCAATCTTCTAGTCTATTTTATATATTTTCCACTACACTATCACTTCCAAAAGTTTACTGGTGATTTCTTGTTAAATTTTTTTTTTTTAGTTAGGTTAGACTTTACTTTTTAAAACCCTCGCAAAAAGAAGTCATATGTACTTTATCTATTATGACGTATAGTTATAGTTATAGATCAATCAATCAAAATGTCTACGATGTAAAAAATGTATATACGTGTACAGTATTACCTATATCGCGTTATATGTAATATTCGACCATTTTAATAGCGACGAATGTATCTCTATACATGTATAATAATTATTATCTAACCTTTACGCGTCTTATATTAATACCTATTAACTGTACGAACAGTGCGCACATGGTTCGCTGTGAATACTGCACGTTTATATATAATGTACACATGCTATTATATCATATTATTGTATGTCGCGGGACTTGATACGTTTTTGAGAAGAAATTCCGCTCATACAATCATATTATACCGGTCACACACGATTCCAACGCCATCGCCGAGACTCGCGGATAAACCAAGAAAGTAACATATCATTACGATAGGAAAAGGCAATTAATTAGCCACGACACGTAGGCAGGCATGTATTGTTTTTCCCACCGTATGCGCCGCTGCTCGAGTGCTGCCACAGAGGTATAGTCTTTTGCTGTACGAGGTAATAGTGAGCTACAGACACAATAATAAATATTATTGTTATTATTATTATTACAATAGTCGAACACGTAAACAGTAATAGGCGAGCCGGCTCGTTTTCAGATCGCTAATCGCCCATGTGCTTGTAAGTACGAGTATAGTATGTTGTACTTTTATAGGTGTACACGCGCGTATAATATAATATAATATGTATAAAAATACTAATTACCAAGCTGCTTGAATTCATGTGCATTATAATAATCATAATAATACTGGTACTTATCGTCATATATATTATATAATATATTTATATTTTATGTACAATGTTTATATATTATATCTCATGACTGGTAGGGTTAGGGGCTTGTATTGACTTGAGTTTGCACGTTTTTCAACAGTTATTAAAAACATGGCTAAATAATATAGACATTTGTTTAATAATACTAAAAGTCTAAATTAATCATTTTTATTTTGCATATTTTGCAGATTTAGCTCTTTTTTTACTTATATGTGCATATTTTGTTATATTTGTATTTTACACATTTTATTTAAAA
Organism: Schizaphis graminum; assembly: GCA_020882235.1. NCBI lineage: Eukaryota > Metazoa > Arthropoda > Insecta > Hemiptera > Aphididae > Schizaphis > Schizaphis graminum. Next base: position 57,989,724 of record CM037032.1, read on the forward strand.
ATAAATTAATACAATATGTGACAGAGAATCATATTTTATACATAAAATTCTGTACAAATTACACAATATTTAATATGAATTTTCTAGAAATGGGAAAAAAGTAGAATTAAATGGTTAATTATAAATTATTAGTTAATCTATTTACTATGTATTTTCAAATAATTTGTGTGTTCTAAGGAATACGCCGAATAACGGCAGTTATTGTTAATTAGTCTGTTCGTTTTCGTCATGCCAACTATAATATTCTAGACTAGGTACAGTTTTTTTTTGTGCAAATTAAATTTAAAATGCCCTATTACCTTAGTTCCCCGCAAAATGTTGGTCCACTCACCATCCATCAATAAACTTTAAATACTTAAAGTTAATAAATTTCTTGTCTGAAATATAATTTATATACATTGAAATATTTCGAATTTTATTTTGCTTCGAAATATGAAATTAAAAATGTATATGATGCTATTCAAAAGAAAAAAAAACTTAAAAATATTATGAAATATATTTTCTGAAATAAATAAAGTTAAATATTTAATGGATCACCATTCGGATATATGAAACGCGGAAAGCATAATATTATAAAATAAATGTATACACCATATAGGTACGTATGTCGAACATGATCATGATGCATTAATTAAATTTAAGAATCAAGTTTGGAATTAAGTATTTTTTTTTTAAATTTAACATTTGTCTGTTTTCCTTATTCGTGTCAGGGACTTATGATGACTAAGGACAGGAATCCGAAAACACCATTTTATATAGGTATGTTAGTACCTATAGAATATATATATAATATAATACAATATACCTACTTTTTATGAGTAGTATATATATACTATATTATAGTATATTCGCAGAGTTGCTGTAAACCGCAATCGAAACAATAAAATTCACAGGCGCGATGACGTGCAGTTGTTGTGTGCCAAAGATCGCAATCGTCGCCATATTATATATTATTATATTAATACATATATATACCTTATATATCGTTTCTACGATTTATCGATCCAATTAGCCACGCGATGTCATACAGAGTAACTTTCTTGTCGTCTTCTCGTGAGCTTTTCCTTCCGCTCGTCGCAACCGGCCGGCCTGGTCGCAGTCTGAATATTAACGTACATTATAAGATGGTCATGTATCATCTACCTACGGCTAATGCCTTGGACCGGCCATACAACAATAATATAATATGTTATCTGTTGTACACAATATAATAATATAAAAACAATAACATATAAATTATTCGTATAATCGTTTCGCGTATCTCTCCACGATATATACCGTTGGCTGGGTATGGGTCGTGGTCATTAATTTTTGTACACATTTGTTCCAACAACGAAAATGTAATGTATTATCACTATTATCATCATTATTTTGTATGAAGAGAATCCGCCTCAAGTCCGATAACTATACATTATGCAACATAATATAATATAAATAATATTATTTTATTTTGTAAAAAATGATTTCGTCGCGTACCTTTATTATTATATATCCGCTAATCGATTTTTGTTTTATCGACGACGACACTCGTAAATAAATAACTAATACAAAATATATAATATAATCATTATGACTGTTTTTATAGTTATAAATAATAAAAAAAAATGTTTGCATTTAATTATCTAACTTATATACCTAATATGAGTACAAGGTAAATAAATGATGCGTTTTTTACACTGTGGCCACTACTGACTAATAATAATTAGCTCGTTCGATTTTATCCATAATTTGAAGCGTTGTGAAGGTATATTTATGTTATATAAAAAGATTATTAAATATTTGACTTATTGGCGATTAAAATACACTTTATTCTTTACCGAGCCACAATTTTTGAATAACAATATATGAAATGTATCAGAGATGTATAAGTATAGATGCGATTGACGGCGATATTATCGGTATCCGACACAGTAAAATATAAAAGTAAAAAGTATAAAAATTATAGTAATTATTACAAAAATAAAAACTTTAAAAACATTCAATAGAAAAAAAGATAGGTATTCAATTTGATAAATGTCTTGTTACACTCTGTATAATATAATATCATATCTAATAATTATCCATATTTTATGGTTCTTTTTTAAACTGTATACTTTATACTTAGCTTATAGTACCTGAGGTAGAGATTGTGTCCTTAGTTCCTTTAAATATGGAACTATAGTCTGAACAATGTTGGTAACATCGCTACCATTTTACGGCGGAGTCTATAAAATGAGTGTATACAATATGGGGTGTTAGTAATTTACGCTGGTACCGCCGGGAAAAGATTGAAATTGAAAGATTTGGAAGGATTGGGAATGTGTATAATGGAACGATCGTTAGAAGAATTTATTTCATGATCTTCGAATATGGTGGTGCTAATGAGTAATGTAACGTAACTTTGGTAATTTTTAGTTTTAGGTTAAAAGCAAAAATTTTAGTAATTTTAAATAATAAGAAAAAAAAAGGGTGGTCAAGTGAATATTGAGATATGTTAGTTGAGATAGAGAGTAGGTCACTATAATGGATGTTAAATTTGAATGCAATGACAGGTATCATTGTATACAAAAAGCGATTTTGAACGGGGATGATTTGTTAGTCTAGGTCCTAGGATAATTAGTAGGATATATTATATTATTATTTAGTAAAAAATACAATTTTTTACTCTCATTCATTTTTTTCTATATTGACGTTAGAATTTTTTTTACAGTCATTTGTAGAAATAATTATAGATAACCACCTTGTGTTCGGATTTTTAATCTTAGGAATAAATCACAAAAATGTTATGAATTTTCAACTTAAAAATTCCTTGCAAATTATCGCGATTTTGACATATTTCGTAAACATTTGAACTTTAAATGCTTATCAACAAAAATTGTGACAAACGATTTTTGTTTTATTTTTTTTTCTACAATAAGTACAACTTATAATAAACTAAGTATTAAATTTTAAAAATTTTTTTGATTGTACAATTTTTTTTATAGGCATTTCAAAAAAAAAAAATTAGAAAAATCAATAAAAATATAAAATACAAATGGTATATAAAAAAAACCTAGCAATAAATGGTAGGCCAATAATGCAGCGACATCCGAATTGTATCCCATATCTGAAAAATGACATCCGCATTGGTTCCCGATAAACACTCACTTTCGAAAAAGGCGAAATACAATCTAATAATAGTCTGTATATAATGGGAAGGAAAATTGAAAATGCTTTGACCCGGTAACGAGAACCAAGTCTGATAAATCTTTTGTAACAAACCGGGAATCAATTTGGATACACCGAAATACCAGATAATGCACATAGTGTTTATTGTATATTATAACGACGGAGCCCGGTCGTGCGGTTAACATGGTTATTAGTGAATATAGTAGCCAGTAGGTAATGACCATGGCTCGGAAGTTTATTTGTCAAATAATATTCAAATATGCACCTATAGACCTATATATGTGTTAAAAAAAACATCATGATATGTGGTATAATATGCAGTAAAAATTTTGAAAATATGCAAAAATATACAATTTTTATTGAATAAAATACAATGTATTTCACTTAAAACTGTTTTAAAAAAAAGTAATTAATTTATGCTTCTGTAGTTTATAACAGTTTTTTTTTTAAGGTTTATATTGATTATAATTTATTAAAACTATAGGTAGTGTTGGGGTCAAAACTTGATATAATTGTATTTTGAATAGCCACAAAAAAAACTTACAAATTAAATAATTACACACTAATCCTAATCACTAAAAATATTATAACCCAATATTCAAAACTTAGAAATAATACATTTCTATGTATTTACTATTACCTAACTGTTGTTATTTAATAACATTAATTAACTTGTAAATGTATAAATAATATAATAGTAGTATCAATATATAGTAATTTGTATAAAAATATAATAATAGATCAAAATTCTATTGTCTTTAATAGGAGTAAATTACTCCAAGTATTAACTATTATATACTATTAACGCGCGGATCTTTATGTACTAAAAAATATCAAAATATACCATATAATATTCAGTAAAAATCGTAAAAATATTCAAATACGCGGAAAATATGGAATAATAATAAGCAAGAAAATTTATATTATTTACATGATTTGCAAGATATTTTAATGAATTTTTTATTTTTACGTTTGAAATTAAACACTTAAATACTTACAATAAATTATACTTTACAATATTAATTTTTCAAATATTATGAAATTCTCAAAATTTACTCAAAATTTAGACTTGAGGCCATTTACAATTTTTTAAGTAAATGCAATACCGTTATATTTTGAGATGTGACTGTATTGCATAAAGAAATTGATTTTTAAATGGCCACTTATTAAAATATGACAGAATTGAATTTAAGCCTAGTGCTGCACTATCACAAATTATAAAATGCAATACTGCCACAACTCTAATTATTGTTGTTTTGCAGTCAGCATATCACACGTTTATAAGTTTTTATTCAGTGCAAGAACACCACAAGTAGAAATAAGGCAGTCTTGAATTTTTACTTCAGTGCTAATTTGGATATATTAAAATAAGTATACTTCCATAAAGTAAATATGGCTTTCTTGCATTAAAAATTAACTAAAATTTAAATAATTCAATACTGACACATATCTATAGTGTCTAAATGAAAAATGATAACGAATGTGGAGTTCTTGTATTTTATTGAGCTTATTTTTCTCTATTCAACAGCAGTCATATCTCAAAATTAATGAATTGTACAAATAACAACTATGAGAATCATGAAGAAATCAATAATCAAATAAAATGCGGCAATCGATGATAATACTTCAACATAATGAAACTTCTAAAATCAAAACAACTGTCACATAAGTCAAAAAAACTCTTGTATCATAGTTATCTACGGTCAGTAGTCATATACAAGAGCGAAACATGGTCACTGACTATAAAGGAGACAGTAAGCAGATAATGGCCTTCAAAAAGAAGATACTGAGAAACATAGTATACTTATCAAGATAAAACGCAGTTGCAAACATGTGAGAGAAGAAAAAAAATCAAAGACAGGAGTTCTGTATATTTAAAAAAAAATTTGACAGATTAAAAACTATTGTTGGACTTATTGTTGGAATTTTTGAGTTTATAAAAAAACCTAACGAGTGTATTTACACTGTATGCAAATGAATTGGTACTTATATGCTTTATGGCTACTGATTAATTTACCACGATAGTAAGTTAATAACTACGAGAAAATTAGGTTCAAATACCAAAATAATTTTTACCTGCCGACATAGTTGAACAACAACCAACCAATTGGTTTTAATTATATAATAAATTATAGTAAATAATATCATAATATATATACCTAAATATTATTTTTTTATTTTAATTATCGATATTGACCACAACAATGTATAAACCTTAGATCATAGATCATATGATTTAACGTATAAACCGTTATTGAAATGTAACAATAATTATTAAATCATAATTAAAACAATTAACAACTGTAAGTTAATTATAAATGCTTTTTTGTAAAAATAAATTGCACAATAAATACTTTGTGTCAAGGACTATACATTATTATGTACGGCGAACGAAATACAAGGATGATGTATACCTGCGTAACAGTAAACATTTCTCCATATCATGAAAAGTGCGATAATATTAATAGCACATTATTCATTGAACGACCCATGAAAACAAAACAATATTGTACAAATAGTATAAATTAAATAATAAACATTTTATTTTTATTTTCAATAATATTATAAAAAGTAATTTTCATTACTTACAGATTCACTTCTATGACAATCAAAATCAACCATAATAGCAGCCACTCGATAGCTCGCATTTTTGTTGGCGGAAGCGATTCAAAAAGTAGTCGACTTTTGAAAGGTAATTACTGTATGCTACTTTGAAGATATCTCTATCAACGTATAACGCTAAAGACAAATGATTTACACGATAAATTAGCATTTATAATTTTATAATAATTTAATTATGTGCGCTTTTTTCAAATTAAATTTATCCAAATTCATATTGGAATAATTCGTATGCTCTTTGCCATTGTTCTAAATAATTTAAACAAGTACATATAATTATTAACATTCTTAAAAAAAAAAAAAAACAAAATATTTTTTCATTAATTATCGGAAAGAATGTAATACAACTTCAAAAAAATCGCAACTATAAATTTTATCCCGTGATAAACATAAACTTTCGCATTATTCTTCACTAACTCAATTTTCGCCGAGTCAATATTGATTGCTATAACTAAATTGTATAACGATTTTAATAATATTATTATTAAATAATTACTAGTTCGGAAAAAGTGTTGTATCACATTTTAAAAATAAAAAACAATACAATTAACAAAAAGTAAATAGTAATATATTTATTATTTTTACATTACCCCAATCGCAAACTTTGGGGAGCTGCAGAATAATATTTCCACCGGATCCAAAAAATGGATCTATAACGACCTTCATTCCCATACATTTTTTTGCAATATACGTACTAATGTTTTCTGGACAAACCTAGTAAAAACTCTCTATAAAAAGTATTATATATAATTATTATGATCATGTTATAACAAAAATATGTGATGGTATAAATATTTTTTTTAACTTACCTTTGACCCAAAGGATTCCCTCGTAGGACCTATAAAATGGATGATAACGCATTTTCCAGTATATTTGTACGTATCATTACTGGTTAGAGTGGTTAGACGATAACATAATACATTAACTAGAAAAATGCAATACTGTTCTACAATAGTAATCATATACTTTTTTAACTTAAAGGTACTTACATCGTTGGTCGTGAGCGGAGTTCTGAGATATAGTTGACGATGCACTATTGTCAATAGATTCAACTCGCCGTTTGTTTAACTGATGTATTTTCGTATTGTCTGAGTTCGCGATTGCTTGACAATTTGCCGTTTCACCCGTTTCATTTGGTTGTATTTCGCTACTCTGCAATTCGATATAAAAGCATGTAAGGCGTACGTGCTGACAATAATATAATATAATAATACAAAAATTGAAAAAGATAGTTACATCTGGTAATGAAACATCGTCTTCTGTGTCAATATTGGACATAGATATTTTTTTCTTCGACCGGAATGCAAGGGATTTAATTTACAAGTTTTCCGTGTCCATCATCAGCGATAGGACTTGGAAGACTATCATTTAAATTTATAATGGGATAATTCGTATGCTCTTTGCCATTTTTCTAACAAATTTAAACAGGTACATAATTATTAATTATTATATTCAAATAATACTACATTGTATAAGAATAGTTTTCGTCCAGTACAAAACTGATGAATTATATATTTTTTTTTTTGTCGAATATCGAAGTATAATACACACATGACTTACTTTGAATTAATTGAAATTCAATAGCTTACAATTTTGTTTACAGTTAATGTTTATGGTTTCTACCATATAAGTTCTGTTTAGTTTTTCAATCAAAATACGCATTATACAAATATATAAAATGGCATTCATTTTATACAAAAACATTATTATATTATGTTTTTTAAAACCATATAATTTTAAATCGAATCCTAGCCTTAAAAATATACCACTTTTTTATATATTACAAACAGATATTTCACAAAATGTGATTTTTTCGAGTACTCGTATTATTGGTTATTTGAGCAAAAATTAATACTTAATTTTTCAACAACGTTTCGATGTAAATCGATTGCAAGCATGGATATATTTTACGGTGAATATTTTATATAATTTAAAAAAAAGTATATTATGCATTACTACTATATAAAATAATATGTATATTAGGTAATTACTTGAAATTAACCAAAAATAACGATGATTATAATGTGATGACACACTCAGTGGCATGCAACGACTCATCCATTCGTTTAACATTTTCGGCCTCCTCACGGCTATGCTGGACGCATAGAAACCGTTTCGAATGCTTAATAAACGACATGATATTCTTTGTAAGATGCAAAATATTAGCAAACAAGAAAAAACACTATATTAATATTATGCTCTACAAAGATTGCGAAAAGACTAAATATATATTACAAATCATTTTTGGCTTTTATACATAATTATTATACATTACTGTAAAAACTGTCACCGCTCATAATCGTTTATTTATTTATTTTTCGTTTTCGTCCTTTGTTTCAGGTGTTTGCACTTTGTTAAACCAGTTAGGATATGTTTTAGGTTTCATATTTCAGTTTTTAAATTGGGTTTAAATGTTGTCTAGTATAATCTCAGCTAGGCTCTTTAAATTTAATGCTTTAACTTATAAATCTAAAACTAATGTTTATAGAGTAAATTTTATTTGTTTTGAAAATATTAGTTACGTGATGAAAATGGTTATTTTCTTGAAACTGAGTATTATTTTGGGAGATAGATAATTCACACAATCATATGATATATTTTTACTACAATTATATTTTAACTTGAGGTATTTTACACGAAATTTGAAAAAAATATAAACAACTAATTATAAAAACACATATTTGAATATTTTATCTCAAATATATTCAATAATATTGAACTCGAAATTTGATTACAAAAAGAGTATTAAAATATATTAAACATAAATAAATAGATTTAAATTTAAATATAAATACATAGATCTTTTTTTTAAATTTATTATTTTGTGAATACCTTTTTACACTTGAACGAAATTTATTAATTTATTTAATAATAACAAACACATAATAAGTATATTAAACTTAAAATTTTTTATTATTGCTTGCTTTTCATCGAAAACAATTATCTAAAATCTCTGCTTGATTAAATTATATACTTTACCTACTAGGAGGCCATAAATAATGTACAAATTAAACAGGTAAATTACGAAATAAACGGTTTTAAAATATGTTTTTATTTTAAATCCAATTTGCATGTACAGTAGTCCTCGCCTTAACCGTAAGATAATATATTAAATATCTATTTAAGTTTATTGAAATTCAACAGCAGTTTTGGAAATATCTAAAAATATCTTTTGCACTATGATTTAGGGAGTATATAGTTACTATATATTTATACGCTTATTATTACCTATATAATTATATAATTTGTAATCGATTCAAATTCAGCTATAAAGAATGGTTAAGGCATAAAGACACCCAGCATGTTTATCGCAACAGTTATTATAATAATCTACCCGGATGGACATGGACGAGGAAGCCTGTAGGCTGTAACTTATAGGTACTCGCTTAGAAATACTACATAGAAGTGTTAAAAACTTTTAAGTACTCATAAATGTCATAAATTCAATAGTCTAATGATGTTTCTATTACTGTATAATACTGTATACATATGTACGTGTACCTATTGTAATTATTTAGTAGCTATACTTCCCCAATCTATACCTATGCATTTTTTGTATTTAAAAAATAATACATACTTCTTCTCACGCACTTTTTATCAGTTTTCCGTACAATACATATTGTGTGATACATACACGCGTTTGGTAATATATATTATATACGTTATTGTTATAAGTTTGCACGGTTTTGAAATTAGAATTTCGTGATTGTGGAAACGCGCACGATTCGGAGTCTATTGCATGTTTTTTTTTTTTTTTTTTTATTAAGTACGGTGAATAAAAAAATAAGATAAAAGTATTCTATTACACGAACAACAATGGTTCACATTATAAATACGTATAATATATAATAAATATTCTTCGCCGTACGTTATATTATATTATATTCAAGTAGAAAATAATTTTGCCACCGCCACGCGTGACGACTGACGGTATTGAATATACTATAATATAAAGTTAGAAATTCTAGTAGAATTTATATACTTAACGGTAGTGTGATGGTTACATAATATTATTATAATGTAAAATATTGCATTATACACGAGATTTATGAGACCTCCATAGTCCATAAATTGTTAATATTATCAAATATAAATAAGCGGTATTATATTGCAAGTATACCACTGATGTATGATTAGCTGTTTTCCTAAGTTTTCAATCGAAATATTTTTTTTTTTTTGAAACATTTTTATTGTAAAAACATAAATAAAATAGTAACATAATGTAAATGTTTACAATAAAAATATTCACCCCCTTTAAGCGCAATGCTTGTGATGATGGTAGAGAGTTACACTAATAATACAATAAAATACATCTAATAAATAATAAACAATAGCTTAAAACAGAATAATAAGATATCACAAAAAAATAAATTAAAACAATAAAATTATTAAGTTACACTTGAGAATATTTTTCACGTGTATCATTATTTATGTTTATATATTATTTTAAATTATTAACGAGAATAACCATAAATTAATTAATTTTTTTACAACTGCAGTAATTTTAAGATTCCCAAAACAATAGTATATTTGTTTTTTTTTTATGTGTAATGGCATTGAATTATAAAATTTTGGACCTAGATAATCATTGTATTTTTGACTAAATGATTTTTGTAATAATTTATGTCAATATCAAAAGCTCTCCTTTCCCTTTGAATACTTTCCAGTTCTTATAATTCTTATAATTATGTAAAATAGTAATCTTCTTGAATACGATCTCGACTGGTAACATACGTAATATTTTAAATTATTTTTCAGTTGAACCTCCTGATTATGTGAAGAATTATACGAAATAGTTTTAATATTAATTATGTATTATGAAGCCCATGGATATATTAAAAAAAAAATGTTATGTTATATTAATATTATGTTTCGTGTTGGTTATAGAATTATAATAATATGTGCGTCACCAATATTTAAATATCAAGCATATATGTATGACACTGTGACATGATGATCATCTCTTCGAGTAAATGAATATTGGATAATCGATTATACCTCAAACTACGAGTCCACGATGTAATGAAAATTTATATTTTTATCCTCGGACAAGAAAAGAATACTCATTTTCGATCCAACAGATGGCGCTTACAGTGAGCGTTTTACTCGTATAAGATGTGGGCAAGACGTGTAACGAACCTACTACCAAAATAGGCACGGTAATAATAACATTGTTAAGACGTGTGTATAATAAATTAATAATTATTATAAAAGATCAATGCAGGTTGTTCATATTTTCCATACATTTTCCGGACTCCCGGTATATCCGTTTTCGTTTGTATGATATTTTTTATTATGATAACTGTAAACCGTTTCTACGAGTCTCATAAACCATAAAGTACCTATATCGTACATGATATATAATACACATACATACATATTTTATTCACGAGCACACACATTACGTTCAGTTTATCGGATTAGCGTCGTCGTATTAAAGTCGTGCTTTGTCGCAAACAAATATATGAATAAATAATAATAATAATATATCGTATATTATACGTGCGCGATATATACACTTTATAGGTCATCCGGTAGCCGAGGGTTTGCGAGTGGAGGTGGACCTGCTATTAACATAATGACGTGACGGTGGCAAAATATAATAATAACCACTGTACGTCCACCCCACCCCCCACCGTCGCAGTGTCGTCATAAATATAAAATAGGGGTATTATATAATACGTATTTGGCTACTGGAGAAGAGTAGGTACTACGGGTGGCGGCGGGACGACGATAAACAAGGATTGGGTCGAGGCAATTTTTGAAAAGGGAAATTAGTGTTTTCGGTAGAACGGATATTTTCCACGTAGTATAATGTTACGAAAGAACCCTCGGGCGGTCGGCCGGAGGTGGAGAAGGCCGAGCGTGTACACGACTATCTTTCATTTACGCCCGACTTTTCTTATTCCAATTTCCCGAACTGTCTCTCTGCCGCTGTTGCACACCCGTGGTGGCAGGGTTAGTGGCGGACGATCGGCGGGGGTGGTGTGGCGGTGGAAAGACTCATTTTCTGATAACGCGTTTAACCCCCTACACTTCACAACACCATCCCAAAACTACCCTCTTTGTCGTCTTCGTCCTTCCCGCCGCGGCCAACGGTCGTCTCGTCTCGTATGTATATATAGTATATTATATATATATACATATATATTATGTATGATACATATATATACAACGTGATTACGCCATTATGTTTCGACGCGTTCCCAGTTATTGTTATTATTATTACTATGATTATATTCGGCGAGCGATACATCCGGTGGTGGTGGTGGTGGTGGTGGTGGTGGTGGTGGTGGTGGTGGCGGATATAGATGAGGACGAGGAGAAATGTCGACGACGTGATTGCGGGGGAGAGGAGAAGGTAAAAATGGTTATATGTATATATAAATGTACGTGCAAAAACGTACCTTTTCCATCGGCTGTGGTGGAGGTAGGTGCGCGTCGGGAAGAGGTGTATATAATGACGTTGTTAGTAAATGAAATGTTACCGCGCGCTTTTATAATACACCCGTCACCGCAGACTGTGTTCTTCTTTCATTTCCGAGGGCGTACACTAAACAAGAGCTTTACGTTGTCGATTTGTGCGATACTCGTTTTTGAATTGATCTGAGCCAGCTTATATCGACACGATATCGCCATGTATAATATTATATTATTATATATAAATCAGTGGTTTGGAGTGGTTGATGACCAGTTGAACTTTATAGCTTTCCATCACATGCAGAAATTTTTCACATTTGTCGTATGATGAATATTTTTGTATTCTGTGCCTGAAGTTTTTGCTAATCCAATAACACTATACCTAATTTTTCATATACCGATTTTAAACAAAGTTACAGTAAAAAAATGTCCATTATTTTTTTATATTTTTAAATGATAATTTTTTATGCAGTTGTGAAACATTTGCAGAATGTAGATACTAAAGATACATATATCAAGCTGCATTTGCATGTATATTAATGAAGACAGATTCCTATTATTTTATTAAGGTAGTATTGTTAACGCATATTCAAAAAGTAATTCCATTTATTTGGAATAAATGATAATAACTACGTTTTTTTTAAAACATGTATCTATATATTATGTTTTATGTGTGATTTGTTTGTAATTATTAAATTTAAACGTAGGTACAACAGCGACAAGTATAGGTACACGTTATTAATTGTTTGTACTGTGTTCTGTTGTAATATTATATGTATATAATGTAAAAGTTAAAGCTTCAAGTTTTAAATTTAAAACATAGCTAGTTATATAGTATTATATACCTACACCATTCAGTTAAATTGTTAAATCATAAATACTTGTAAAATAAAATATGTTAAATTTTTAAAATTTTTAAAAATTTAATAATTTAAAAAATAATAATAATTTAGTTGTGTTAATATTTGAAAAAAAAATGTTTTACACAGTCATTATGTAGATAATGTATTAAAAATATTACAATATCAAAAAATTAGTTTTTGGATATTTTAATAAGTCACATACAAAACATAGTTGGTCTAAATAAACGTAATATATTAATATGTGTGTGACAAATAATAATCATAAACTATATACATTATCATATATAAGATAAACTATAACTATAATCCTAATTTGGAAATTAGTAACAATAATCGTATAATATACATAAAACGTACCTGTTGGTACTTGGTAAATGGTAATATACATTATACATATTATATAGTGCAATAGTTCTAATATATTCGTACACAGCAGACACGTGCACGTCTATGTATACGCATCTAACTGACTATATGCTTTGAACAACATTTTCATGTAAAAATTGTATACGAGTCGTGTACAAATCGTTTTATTCTATTGCATTTGAACTTATTTTTCCAGTACCGCGTTTTAATAATACGTTACTCTTCGTATATACCTATACGTTATGTTTTATATCCGATTCGGACTTTCACATACAATATGTATATCGTTAAACTCTACATACAAGGTTTACCGATCTTTTAATGGTATGTAGGACAACCCACGTTTTTTAGCCAACCACCGTCGTCACATATTATATATACCTACCTATGGATAGGTACCTAGTAAACTTCTACAGCTGATATTGTGTATACATTTATATGCAATGTACGTTTAGTTGTCCGCGCAGGGTATTTAAATCGATTGTATAATATATCATATAAATATTATAAACATAAGTTTCATTGGTACCTGCAATGGTACCGATAATAATATTATTACTATATGTATTATTATTTATTATAATATACGCGAGCGTTTCCAAGTTACGATTACACACTGTATATAGTTAATTTGTGTCAGTACCTATATGTATAAGCATTATAATATACCTCTTACCTATATGGACGTATAGTTGGTACGTATACCTATACATCGTTGGCACTTCTTTATACTTATACCTACATATATTATATATGTATATATAAAATGTATACACGTTCTGGCAGAACGCGATTTTATCTATTTAAATGGATACAGTAAAATATCGCACAAATGATGTTTATAATACACGCGGCTACTGTGCAAATTCGCGATTGTATTATTTGAAAACGTAATGTTGGTTTTGCGTAATTTAATGCAACCTATAGGTATATAATATACAGGCAAGTATACCTAAATAACATTTATTATTAATTATTTATTATACTGTACGTATTAAATTCGATAACAAATATACTTATAACGGAATTCATTATATTGAACATAATATTATAAAAAATATGGTCCGATTTTATATTCAGTTGGATTTAAAATTAATATATAGAATAAGTATACATTATTATTATTGTATTTAAAGTTTAAACGCAGCTTGTTACAGATAATCATGAATCATGATGTTATTAACAGTGATTAAATTATAAAATAAAAATCTTCTCTGTCATGCATTCGAATCAGAGTTGTCGGGTTGTGGTTCCGAGGTACTACGATTTGAAACGTCTAGACATCGATACGATCGAGTTAGGAGCTAGTATTGTCATATCATGACGAAACTAGCCGTGAATCGTCCAGTGCCTTTTGTCATGCAGGATGCTTTTCGATGAGGCTAATTTTGAGTTTATAATGGGAAAGGATCATTGAATGGTAGACGAGTTATATATACATATATAACTATTAACTATAGTGGATTGTGAGAGTCAAAATATTTTATGGTTTTTGTATAAATGCCCGTTAGTTGTCAACCACAGTCGATGGGCCATGATGATTGCTTCCACCGCTAAGAACATATACGATGAGGGGAAAGCCGTTAGGATATACCGTGTTGACGACGCGGTGAAGACACGTCGCTTCTACTTACGTCATGTTTTATTGAAAAACACTAAGTCAGGGAATAGTCGCTTTTTGACAATTCGGTTAAGCGAAATCCTTTTGAGAAAAACCTAGTTGCTGTGCTAAAATTAATTTGGATCAATTAATTAGATAGGTGCAACATTGTTTGACCGTCAGGTATTTTCATAACAAAAAGCTGGCTGATAAATTTGCCAGTGCCCTACTATAAATTATACACTAAATATAGAAAATAAATGTCAGATCGTTCAGACTCGCAATATGTGTAAACACTAGACAGTAATTAATTGCATGCAACGTGTGCTGTAACTATAAAATGTATGTACATATACACACAAATAACTTAAGTATGGTACATATTTACAATTAATAATGTAGGAATGGTATATATTATATTATTGTCCTTTAAGACTTTAAATATGAAAATTTAAATGATTGTAGATAACACAAAATGAAAATATTTATCGTGTCATAAATCGTAATTCGTAATTCCCTGTCAACGAAATAGAAGTATTTATTATAGATTTGTATATGTGTATTATGCCCTAAATTATTATTATCAATAAAGAAATATAATAGATACATTATATTATTATGCAACTGTAGAAGATTTGTATAGTTGTTGGGTCTGCATTATTAATATAAACATATTAACATATTATTGTATTTTATTATGCTGTTGGGAACTCTCGCTCGTGTGATATAATAATTATTATAAATGAACAAGGTGTACTTTCCTGACATTACAGTGACCCAACACTACTAGTAGTGGTAGTTGTAGTAGTAGTAGATAGTCAACGACTATCGACTATATACCTACTTAGGACTTTATTTTGTGACGACAGTCACTGAACGCGTGTTTTTACATGCCACTGTATCAGGTATAACTTTATCCAGTGTACAGAAAATATGCTCGGTTTGTAATCGATTACAAAAGTGTAAACTCAATTAAAATTGATAAAAAGTATTTAATATTTTTCACATTGACTAGATTTTAAACTAATTTTTATTTGAAACATATTAACTTTTATATATTTTATACAATAAAAAATATTGCATGGTAAACTGAATAAAAAATGTAATGATGCTTTAAAAATATATGCAACCTACCATAACGTAAACGTATAATATATATTAAGTATATAATTTAAAATTGTGAAGTGTAGTAAGCTAAATAATAATAATATAAAAATAATAAATAGTAATAGTACAAATAATATATGTTATTTGAATAACGAATAAAATTGAAAAACCATACACAGGTGGGATAATGTTGTATAATGTGCTGTCACGTGCCCGTTGTCGCTATCAATCAATAAATCAATCGCAATTTTAGTAACGATCCGTATAATGTCACACTTGGCGTTATTAGTTAGGTATTACTTATTATACATATTACCCGCAATCTATAGGTGCAGACAGGTATGACCTGACCCGTCAACAACCATAGTTGTCGGCAATCAGGTGTGGTAAGATCGTGTGAGTACTTTAATTTAACGACCGATACAAATAATAAATGTTCACTTGTTTAAACAACAATAAATAGAAAAATAGCAGGTAACTATGTATATTATGTAAATTGTACAGGTTCCAACAATAGTTACACTTTACTAGCTGACACTGTCGATAATAATTAAATGTTGATTTTGACTCAAAATAAAATTAAAAGTACACATCATAACACAATAAAAGCTAATGATAACGATTGAAACAATAATATTTTTCGTATTATTTTAATGACAATGTTTACTAGTTATATGTATATCGGTGTAATATAATATTATTGGAAATGTCTAATTAACGCCACACGTGTTTTAAATTGAATTCCGTGTAAACGTGATAAATCCTATTGGTTTTTATAGATATAGATTATAGTTAGTTACGAAATAATTAATGAAAGGTGCAAACATTATTTTTCCGACACATATTATGTTGCAATGAATAAATTAGATGTATTAATTTGGAAAGCACATTTAAATATTATAATAATATTATTATAGTATCTATTATAAAAGTACATAATATAATATAATCAGATCAAAAATAAATACAATATCATATTATAATAATATGTATATAATAATGTATTACTATTACTATAAGCTGTTTATAACTTTACAGATATATAGATACATTATAGTAAGTATGTCAGCATGTAACAATATATAAGCGTTACCGCATTGGGCAGTCTTTTATCAGGTACAAAATATTTAATGAGTCGGAATTGGTGTCGGATGCATCAATTCACTAAGCCAGTAATAACTCGTACTTATATACTTAATTTAAACGTGAAATATCATAAAAGTCAGATCCTTTAAAAGTTAATAGTCGTAATTATTCTGATTTCTATACGGTTCTTGAAAATTTTACTTTATAGTTTAATTAAACATAAAATTAAAGAGGTTTGATTTTTACATTATTATAAAAGTATGTATTTATGTCATAATTGTTTTTCTTTAAATATGTTATTTTTTATTTAAATAGCAAAACATTAAGATTTAATTTAAATAGGTAGTAAACATTTTTATTTGTCATTAAAATAATTTATTAAAAATGAACGTAAAATAAATAAAATAACATAATTAATATTGAAAATTGGAAAAATTTAAATTACCTAAAAGGCTAAAAGTTAAACATTTTATAAAAAAAAGTACACAAAACTACATAATATTATTAATCTATTGAATAACATTCAAGCCTGCAGAGGGCAATTACACAGCAAAAATTCAAGCTTAAATTAAATATAATAACGTGCATATTATCAACTGTGGCGCCCAAAAAAATTTTGAAAAATCTGGTGGTCTGGTTAACAGCCACCCTATTTAAATTTTTCTATCCACCCCACCCAAATATTAGTGATGTATATTATAATGATTTATAGAATAAATTCATTTGTTACTTGTATACCACACCCACATCCTCTAAAATTTTGGAATGGTTATGACCAAACTTTAACCCTAGGTTCGGCGCCACTGATTATCATTGTACCTATATAACTTTAATTTATAATACATATTAGGTACTTATTTGCTATTTGATCGAAAACAATCTTCGTTGTTCATCCTAAATGTTTCATTTGCATTGACTATAAAGAAAATTCTTCATACAATTATGATATTTTATTGCTTATATTGCGTATTATTTAGAAAATGAATAAAACTAGTATAACTTATATCTGAATAATGATATCAAGACACTAATAGTAATTACTATTTGCTACTTATAATTAGTAATTGTATTTTTCTCAAATTGTATGTAGATTGCTTCCTTAAAATCTAGAAATAATTTAATTAATAGAAACTATTAAAAGCATCGATTGTGCATTTGTGCTATTATAATTTATAGAACATAAAATAGAATTTTCACATTTTTAAATTATGACTATAATTTCTCTATACTCTTAGTAGTATAGAGACTATAGCTATATTATATAATATCGTAAGTAAATTAACTGAAGATAATTGGGACATGAAAAAATCAAAAACATATGTTTAAAAAATCATTGTTGAAGTTGTTAAACAATATGTTATTTCTATGTATAATACAATTAAATATGACGTCGTGTGGTCGATGGCTCAGATGGCTGGCTTTGCGTAATGGTAATATGGATAATAATAACGACATAACAAAACAATTCACTCGGATATAAACGATGGAAGCTGCGAGGAGATTGTGGGACAGTGTTCATCTCGTATAAACCTGTCGCACGCTCATATAATATATTCCATAGTAATTGGATATCGTCATAATGACGCGTACCATACGCGTATAATAATAATAATAATAATATGTACTAATATCGCGGGAGGTATTCCACACTCGTCGTCATTGTTTTATATATGCAGTATAACATATATTGTTATTATTAACATCGTACTTTGTGCATCACAATTGTTATTATAACGACAGAGTTTTCTACGTAAGTTTTTATTGTAAATATATATATATATTTTATCGAGTTTTTCACGTTCATAATCGCTTATCGATCATTTTGATCTAGATAAAGTGTACAATATATACGTATACTTTATATTGTATTAACGCAATCACGAACAATGCGACTAATTAGTAATTACCGCTGTGACGAAGACGCGTGTCCGGCAACCTCTGCAGACCTGTTAATGTTTTATAGCATATAATTATACTTAAGCGGTTTGCGGTTAGGTATAAATAGTGCGTCTTTTCGCGAATCCGCGAAGAATATCTATTATCTACCCTTACCCACGCCAGGCAGAATTCGCTGTTCGCGTATCTGAAGTAGTATCTCGTTATATCTCCACTATCTCTCTCTTTCTCTCGGTGCGTGTCTTTTCATAAACGATGAATGATGGTCAGTTCACACGACCGTCGTCGGCCGATACGGTGTCCGCCGCAAATGGGCGAGGCGTGAGAATTTCGACAATATATTATAACATTTATAACATATTTCCACTCAACTTGACGTTTTCATATAATATTTAAGCATTACAGATATTATCGTTATTATTATTTTTATCGTCCGTGTATAACAGGTGTGCGCCACTGCCGTTGTATAGCTGAAGCAGTGTTGATATTGGTGCGGTTTATACGTAACACATATATATATATATATATAATATTATATACGGGTGATGACAAACGCGGCGGCGATGTCATTAATTTTTTTATTTTCTACTATTATTATAATATGATATAATATTATTTCATTCAATGAGAAAAACACGTCGTCTCCTATACGCGTGGATGAATGGGGGACCCGCCGCCGGAGGAATGCCGTTGAATAATATAAAAAGGCCGCGTTCGTCTGCCATACATATACGCAGGTATTCTCAATGACGGCGGTGGTTTCAATGAAATTATTTTATACGTATGAAAGCCGATCCCCCGTGAGACTCTTAACATGGTTTTATATTTAGTTACACTAAAAATATTAAGTGTTCTCCCCCACGCGCGCGTCACTACGCATATTATACATATAATATACGTATGTATACACAAAAATTCGTACATTGTGTGTTCCACCGGGTTATATATCATATTTTTATTTTTTTCGTTTCTCATTCTTCAAAATAATATCATTTATATGTATACCGAAGGGTGTATATGACGCGTACTCGTATATATATATAGGTACGCCAGTGTCTTCCACGAGTATATACATATATACGTACTTCATATAATAATATATAAGAAGTGTATAGCGTGTGTAGGCCATAGGGTATACACCTATATATATATATATATAGAAGTGCGCGCACCTCCACCGCCATCAATACTTGGGTACCTATACATAATACACAATATATCATATAAATACTACGCATATTATCGTATACATAATATATATTATATTATACTATATATATATATATATATATATATATAGTAAAAGTGTATATATACGCGCGCATTGTTGTTCCTGCCGCCGTCGTTAACTGCTGCAGCGTGCCTCCCGGCCGATCGTTAAAAAAATCCTAATAACTGCCGAGTACAATGCGATTAAATTGTAAAAATTATATTATTATGAATGCATCATGTGTGCCCGTGCACTGTAAATCATCCCGCACGGGGAACAATAAACAAGACTTTTTGCAGGCGACAAGGGATAGGACACGATATTATAATAACATTATACCTACCTATAATGCGATGATGCCTTTTGGTTTTTACCGTTTAGGCGCATAATATAATATAAGACGATCTGTTCTGCTGCGCGACGATTATTCCGCGCGAGCTGCACCGTCTCGATTTTCACACGATGTGCGCGCGTTTGCGCGAGTCCGAACGTATATAATAACTATAATATGATATATTATTTTTTCTCATTTTATATCACATAATATGTGTAACCTATAAATTACACAATGATGGAATATTTTTAGTGTCGAGTCCGTATATTATGTTAAGGTACAAGGTAAGTCCGTAAAAATCGGCTGAACCTCGTAAACACGTCAAACTCATTCGGGCAAAAATAACGCGTGTGTCTGCAAATTGAAAATGTTTGTGATTTGCAGACGCTGCAGTATTATGAGTGAATACACGTATCATCATAATATTAAGATCGAGGTATACGATTTCTGTGTAAAATCTGCAGATACGATTTCGGCAATATTAAGTATTATTTATTAGTATGCGAAATCTGATCAGACTATAAAGCACGGTGAAGGTCAATCGGTACACTTTTACATAAAACTCATCAAAGATTAATACATTATGTGATTAAAAATTTTCGATGATTCGAAGGTTCTTCGTGACTTTGTGTGGTGATATCAGTAAGAAATTTCCGTTTAAGAAATGTCTAAAACGAAAACATTTAAATACATCACTCCTTGATTCCTCGCAATTATATATACCTGAAACGAAAAAAGTTTGTGCCATTCATTCTAATATAAAATATTATAATATCGCCTATCCTGCTATAATCTATACGTTTTGGATAAAACTCAGATTTACATCTAGACGAACATATGACGTCATACACGTGCTCGTAAATTAATTTTTAGTTATTTTATATTTTTTCAGCGCAAGTCCGTCTATTGCCGGTGAAATCGCTCGTGTTTTATTACATTTGCGTGCGTATGCCGTTGGAACAATATTATAATAATTTATAATCATTTTGTACAATATTGTGTAAAACTGTAAACGTTCGACTCCCGTCGACGTCTGCTGCAGCCGTTCGTGTTTATCGATGTACGATTAATTCTGCACGCCACATACAATCAATAACCCCGTTAATATTAGGCGCGCCTATATAATATAGTTATATATGATTATATATTATAGTTGACGAGGTGGTTTTACGATCGTATTTTTTCGAAAATCGAGCCATAAACGGGACTGGGGTGTTTCGACCGTTTTATGATGTCTGTATATACTTAATAATAGTATAATAATAATAATATACCGTGCTCTGTTTTCGCTGTAAATGCGTTTTCGGTATGTTGTACGCATCGCCGTGTCATTATATTATTATGTACATTATTAGTTATTACACTGACGGTCGACGCTGTTATTATATTTTGTTAAACTTTTCGACACTATGACGGACAATCGTATTATTATTATATAGTAATTTTATACACCTAATGAGGTCGCGTGCGCACCTTTACGGGTCTGCGGTGCGTGTGCAGCCGGGTGTTTGGTATATACTTAGTTAGGCACTTAGATTATAACTATAATAATATCGTGTTTTTGTATAATGATACTACGATACGACGATTGCATTTACGATTTAAGTTTGTATAAGTGTGATTTAAATAATTATAGCAATTTACACCCATAATATATTAATAGGCATTTATACCGCGAGCACAATATTTACTCGTATATAAAGAATAATATATGGTTCGTGCGGTCTCCTTTCGCTTCCACCACTGCCGTCCGATCGGGTGGTAAGGATGGATAATAATAAATAAATTATTAATATTATAATCGTATAATATGTTGTAACTATTATCGTGTTATAGGTATAATATACGTAATGTAATAATTGTGAACGGAGGAATGACGGCGAGAGACGGTGACTTACGTCGACGGCGGTGGCGGCGAAGAAGAAATAAAAATTAATTTAACAGGCCGGTCGGACAAATGGACGAGATATATTATATATATTCATTCGAGTTTTTTTTCTCTCTTATTGTTATTATTATTATTCTTCCTGTGCGACGTATATTATTATGCCGTATACATTATTATTGCTACAACAGACAACAGTTAGTTATACGTAGGTACTAAAAGGTACCTATAATAGTATAAAATATATACGTGTATATGTGTACTGCAGCTGACCGGAGAGAGAAACGCGCGTAAACACATCTTAACAGACACGCGTATTTATAATGTATATATATATATATAACATACAGTGAGTATAGAGCCGAACAACACAAGTCCAATTAAACGCAATAAGTTGAAAATCGTGTAGTCGGCGGCGGACGACCGTGCCCGGGCGTACAGGCCTGTAGAGAGTCCGGTGCTGCCAGTGCGGTTTTGTAGTGATGGCGAGAGGGGAGGGGAACTGCAACCACAGTAGCCGTATTTCTAGTTTCGGACCGATACCTAATTGGCTGCTGGAATTACCGACGTGCATTCCAGACCGCCGCCCATTACAAATTATATGAATTTCCGCCGTAACAGTGTATGTAATATATATATATATATATGTGTGTGTATATAATATGATATGTACGCGTAATGCGTATTATATATAGATACAATAGATATAGGTATACACGCGTAGTCGAATAAGTATAATACATAAAGGCAAGTATTTACATTATTCACATTCGCGTTTGATCGTGATGATGTGCATGACGTTAAACACGCTGCCCGATAAAAGAAATTATAACTTATGAGATGTAAGTATTTTGTTTTTTAGTTCGTCTATGTGTATGTGTGTGTATGTGACTATCCGCGCGAGTATGGGAACGTCCATAATATACATCACAGTAAGAAACTGATGCCGAAGGACATCGTTGATATACATATTTCTAGAAAAATATTGGTGGTGACGAGAATAATTATTTGTTTATGATGGAGTTTGATATCTGTACATGTATACGAAACGCATTTAGGCACGGCGTATATATTCTCAACCTCTCGCCCGCTTCTTGTGGTAATTTTAGACACCGACATAATAGTATAGTTCATCTGCAAAAAGCCAAAACCATGTATAAAATATGACGGCCCGAATATATAGGTATTTTTACTCACTATATAATACGGCCAATGTATATTAGGTTTTTAAAACCCAGCATAGCGGTTGTTGTTTGCCAACACATTTTTTCAAAAGTAGCAAATCGGATTTTGTCTGATAGTATATTATTATACCGTCAAACTACCTACTGTGTGCACAATGCACATCAAATAATTTTATATTGAGTGATTTTTTTTTTTCAGATCTAATATCTCAGCAGTTACCGGTATACCTCCATATTACAGAATTTAAGGACCTGTGTCTTATTGCATATAATACGAATTTTGTATAGGTTTAAAATTATTCGTTAATGATAATTTTTTATCTCTAGATAACAGTGAAAGTGCTACTAAAGCTAAAGGATAACTAAAATTGTATTTATTATAAAATATATAAAACATAGATGATTTTTTCTCCTGGTCGAGCGTGCAGGGTAGTCACGAAACGAAAATGTCATAAATTTGTTTATGGTTGAATTGGAACGAGGAGGAGTAGGATGATGGGAAATGTGGTCGTAGGATATATCTAAAGGTAATATTTATGTACGTCGTTTGTGCATTCGGAGAAAAAAAACTAAGGACGCGGGAAAACGACCGGACGATAAATCGCCGCTGAAAAGAAAACACGTCCGTCTGCATAGCGAAAACGTTTTCTCTTCTCTTTTCCCACCGACCTGGTCGCAGTAGATATTTGTGTAGGTATAATAGTTTTATTATATATTATAGTCGATTATCGAGAAAAAGACAGCCTCATAGATAAATGCCGTCCTTATTTTTTAATAACAGTGGAATACAAGTTGGAATTTAGAAACTCAAAAAATGCATTTGAATTTATGAATACGACGGGGATTCAATATCGGTAGTTCAATAAGATAATAACAAAAATAATATTTTTCAATTCACAATCCACGTTGCTAATATAAACAAAAAAATTAAACGCTATCCATTTGTTAACATGTAATATAAGTAAAATAAATATTTAAGCATTTTGTGAAGAGTGATAGATTTAAGCTTATCATTAAATTATTTCGTAATTTCTCATAATATGACACATCACACATCCATAACAATAATGTACGTATAGGTTTACAGCAACTAATGAAATAATTAACAATACACATTGATCTTAAAAATTACTTTTAATTATTGAATAAAAATAAGGGCAGTGAACAGTAAATTATCCGATCGAAACGATCTAATCGGTAAATATATAATTTATTAGCCGCAAAATCGATAGAAATTAACAAAATTATATGATGAGTGATGACTGTAGAACGCGATATTATCGGTATGCAAAAAATTCAAAATGTATAACACAGATCTATCATATCACATAATATTATAGCATTATTGTGTTATATTTTGGTGCAATTAAATGTTAGTCGTTTTTGTTCTTGCCGAACGTAAAACCGGAAACGGACTGTATACACGTGTATTGTTTATATACTTTATAAATGTATACATCTATAGTCTTATATGTTGTGGTGTTCGCGCGAGTATAATATAAGTAATACTATTGCTGTATATATGTATACAAACCTGCGACGCATTAGTTTTTTTTATTCTAGCCACCGTGCGGTAATCCGTAAAACTCGGTTTGGATGATAATTTATTGTACCTATATATGTTTCGAAAGATCGATTTTATATTATATATATATAAATTATATGATAATATTCTACTTTTATTTTATATTTTACTCCAAGCGTCCAAGACAGTCCAATTAACAACGTATTATAATATATATTATTATTATTCAACGCGACTAATACGAGGTGCTCTATATAAACGCGTAGCATGCGTCGTATAACATACAAATCCAATTATTTCGTATTCGTATTAAATGTATTGTAAAATTATACATTCTAACGTATATTACAATATATTATATACACTAATTTGTATACGCATGATATAAGTAAGTATTATTGTACGTGCGTTTGAAAATTATCGCGAAACACGAAATTTGTGAGTTATCATATCTTTTTTTCACGTATTGACGTTATTTATACTTAAAACAAGCCATTCAGAAGAAATTATGTAAACAATCCGAGTTTATACAAGTTAAAACATTAACCAGTTACCAGTGGCACAAGTGCACTCAAGCGCATAAAAAACCCTTAATTCTTACAACTGACGTTTATTATTACTGAATCTATCTCATATTATAAGAATAATATATTTGTCAATTTACAAAATATTATGATTTTATATTTAAAATAATCAGGACTGTGACTTTTTTATCTCGTTCCTGTTGTTCCGTATAATATAGAAGGAATGAAGTCCGATCACAATAATATGTTTTACTATTATATATTACATTAGGCTAGTCGCCTATTGGCTATTATTATATATTACATCGTATAACTGCATATTATTATTCATATTCAACATATTTTTAAAGTTAATACTAGTAAGAATGATGAATGACATGACATAATTAAAATATAGTAAATGTATTGTTTATAAAAGTTATATTTTATTATATGATTGTTTAGTTTATAATCATATTTATAAAGGACATATATTTATATATTACAGTTTCTAACGACAGTCGTTTTTGAGTCGGTTGAACCTTTGCGGCTTTGCGAACCGTTGTACTCTACCAGCGCGTCCTGCATGCCGGGTAACAAATTATTATACATATACGCCAGAGTCGAGACCGACGCGTTGGAAACTTCGAGATAATTGCATCTCGTGAATTATGTATGAGTCTGCAGTGCGTAGACATTTAAAACAGACACTGGCCAGGAGTTTTTTGTTGTTTTTTTTTGTCTTATCATTACCACCGTCGCGTGAAAACGAGATCGCGTGCGTCCGATAGCGAACGACTGACAGCAGCAGCATCCGACGGACCGCGAAAAACGTCACCACCGACATTGTGCACGTTTCAACAAACTCGATTTTTACCGAATCCAACGATGATCGTGTTCAGTGGCAGAGTATCAGACTACGTAAATGGTAGTCTGGGTTAGAAAAAATCTTCAAAGTACGCCTCATATCCGTATAGAATATATATAATAAATAAAACTATAAATGTCAATTTAGGGTCTAAATACCTTACAATACTTAATTGTACTTATATTAGCTATAATTAATACTTAAAAACGAAATTGGAAAGTATAAATATTATGTAGCACTCCGGTACTCGTAAAACCAATTACTAATATTATATAATAACTATAACATTGTAAAATATTATTTACTATAAATGAATATATAATATATATCGTATTTTAATACTCTATATTATATATATTTAATTTAATTATTTATTTATATACTAATAAAATATGTACTGTCATACTTTAAATTAGTAGACGCGGAACGGTGCTCGTTTAGTCGGAACCGGACTAACATAAATCACAACTTATGCCAGTTATGTGGTGCGTGGATATTATGAAGGATACCGTAACAGCTCAAGACTTATGTGCGTATACATATCTCAATATAAGGAATATCTAAAATTGAAAATTCTACTATTGACAATATTTAGAGTTATTATAAACAAATATAATCTACATGAGCACTTTTAGAATTTTTTTTTTTTTGTTTTTTCTATAATAAATTGTTGATAAAATAAGTTTTCCGTTCGAAAATCGTAAAATTTTAATACTTACAAGGTTAGTAATAAGTTAGTTGCTCTTAAGTAATTTAAAAATATCGAAGAAGACGTATTCGAAAATCTACTATAAATCATATTTGTTTTTTTTCTTATAGCTATATATGATAAGATGATGCGTGGAATAAGCTGCAAATAAATATCTAAAATTTACTATTTAGTCGCTGCAGGCTTGAGTGTTGCATACAATACTAATTGCCAATTTATTTCCTCTCCGGTCTCCGGTTGGTATAAATCCAATTTTTTGTTGAATACAAAGTATGTATAGATACTATACATATCCTATTCTATTACAGTACATCACAATGAGGACTATACGCATACCTATAATTGTATTATCAATATTACTATACCGCAAGTCGGATTGTATGGGTATTATACATTTTTTTTTTTTGTTGATATTTTACACCTATATATCTCTAAATAACCGATTAGATTGTGAGTGTATCATTGAATTTGACCAAAACGAGACTATACCATGGACTATAGTCTATCTCTATAATATTATAATAAGTGATGTGATGGTACATGAAATAAAACGATCGCTAAATCGAAACACGGTGAGAGAGTAGGGTAGAACGGGTAGATATAATATCATTATTACTTTGTATAAACAAAATATAATTTCCAACAAAACGTATGTAAATTTATCACGGAAGTTTAAAAATAGAGCGTTCATAAATAACTCTGACAAGAAACCATGTCCAACTGTCATAAAAGAAAAAAAAATAAACGTTTTTGTTGTGTGCGCTCGTGTGTGTGTGCATAGATGTGACTGGAGTGGTTACGTCTATTAATGATGCGTTTAATAACGACTCCGCGTCACTGTAAGGGCGTACGGAGGGCGGCGAGAACGTGACGTTAAAAAAAGGGTCAGAAATAATATTATGCTACGACATTATAACATTATGTTTTTTCATCTATATAGGCATCAAGCCGTTGTTAATCATAATATTCGTACATTATATTATATAGTGTTCATCAAACTTGTTTATTTGTATTTCTATAATTATGTACGGAAGAAGTAGGAAATTAATTTCCGTTTTACAAGATTAAATCGGTTTGTATAAATAACAGTAATATATTAAAACATTTTTGTTCGATATGCACGCTGATTCACCAAATATGATGGCATTGTTCACTCTTAGAAAAAACATCGATATTGTAGTTATGCAATTGGCATTATTAAATTTGTTTTAAGATCAAATTTTCAAATTTTTAAATTCTTAAAATCTGTATTACTAACTTATTAATAAGTGTTCTTTTGAGAGATATAAATATAAACTTATGTTTTTCAAAGAACAATCCCCTTTTAAACAGTAAATATTTAACGAATAATATTTCTGAAAATTTCGACATAACAAAATTAAAATGTAAACGAATAGATTTTGAGTGTTTAACTTTGTTATAATAGATCATATAGGTTCATAACGTGTTTGAAAAATATGTGAGCTATAGTGAATAGATAATGTTTAAATTGTTTACAATAATAAGCACCGGATCCAATATTATATTATAACATATATTTTATATTTTTGTAAAAATAATTTTTAAAAACTTTTATCCTTAGTTTTATAAACAATTTAATAAGAGTTATATTGTTTTAAATTTAAAAACTGGGGCGAGCATTCGTGGTGAATCGCTTTGTATATATTGTATAAATAAATCCAAATTTCAAATATTTCAAAAAAAAAAATATATATATATACATTTTAATAAGTATATTAGTATTTATTTTTATTGTATCCGCATACACTTACAAGTTTGAAATTAAGGAGCTCCAAAAGTATCGTTGGCTATATATTATCGCAACCAGGTTCAAGAATCCTGCAGCAGGGTGGGTTATTGGTGGGTAAATGGATCGTTTATGATTCCCTTATTGACACAAAATAAGTATTACTGTAATATATAGTATGCTTATTAGTATGTTACTATATGTTATATATACCAATGATGGATATATTACGTGGTCAAGATGTATCCTATAACAGTGGTGCACCTGGAAGTCATTGGTCGAAATCCCTTTCTCGTTTTCACTGTTTTCAGTATACTTTCAACTTTGTTAACAAAAAAGGGTATTTTATTTTACCAGTCTAATAAGTGTATTAAACAATAACCAACAATATATATATATAGGTACTAAAATGGTTAAATGCATGTTAAAAAAAAAACCAATGGAAATAAACTATTTGATGGGACACCATACTCTGTCTAGAAAAAAATTTAGGTCTCGCTACTGTGCTGTGACTTATTGGCGAGATGTGGACTATAAAATACTAACCGCCTCGCAACTAATGAATGATATAGTGACGTGTGCTTGTCGATTGCGTGGATCCCCCCGCGTGTATCTACCTACCGCGGTTTTTTGTTTTGCATTTGTTTTTTAGTCGGAAATCGCGCGCCATCGTGGTTCGTTAGCGCACATTTTACGATAATATTATATGACGATATCTAATAAATTTCCTCGGTGGAATATAAATTACGCCGATTAATTACACAGTCACCGGTGGCGGCGGTGGACATAATGAACTATTAAACGCGCGCGTAATTAAATATATATAGGTATGTATAGGTACGATATCGTCGCTGTTTTTTACGAGTGCCGCGTGGGTTTCAACTCGTTATATATCACGGTATGCCGCATAATATCATATTATTATTATTATTATTATATTATTATACACCCGTATACGTCCTGGTCACCACGTTTTGTACATTATACGCGCGATAAATATCGATCGAATAACCGGACGCGACAATATATCCGCCTATTTATTTTTATAATGTAATCGGTGAATCTGAAACGCGCATATAATAATAGGTATAATATTATTATATACACGGGGTGATTCAACAAGCGTTCTCGCTCCCGTTTATTTTTCTATAATAATGAATTTATTCAAATTATAATTTTTGAAATTTTAAAATATATACTTATAAATACAATACTTCCAAATTCTTGAGATTTTTGTACTAATAATTTAGATATATGCAATATCGGATCTAGAATTTAATATACTTGGATTAGTTTTATAAATTGTAAATAATAAATATTTATAGATAACTATAAATTTCAAATTAACATGGCCTCATATCTTTCAAACCAAACGTCATGAATCTATTACCTTTGGTATACACTAACTCAAAAACTATTATTTTGAATTTTTATTTTTGATACTTTAACATTTTTAGAAATATTATTTGCTAAGCAACAGAAGTTTTTGTCCCCACGGGACACTCGTTAAGCCTATAGTACATCAAAATCAATCTCAAGAATAATTTGAAAATATAGTATTTAAGTATAGTTGAAAATTTCAAACGTCAGATCTTGATTAACTGCGTTATCGGGGAAGAAAAAGGAAGCGAGCAAACTTGGAGAATCACACTCTGTATAATTGGATCATGAAAATCACCACCGGGACAATATGCATTTTTTTGTGTATACAATATGGTTTATATGCGACGTATACGCCGAAATAAAAAAATTCGAACGGTACGCGTTTTATAGAACTCAATCACACTGCACACAATAATATTACTGTGGTACATTTAATGGTCGTGTTCAACTCAAGTGTGCGCGCGGCGGCGGCAGTGGCGATCGATGCTTTCTAAACGACTGTGCACTGCGGCGACGACGTTAACGGAATAATGTACGTACGATATATATATATATAAAATATAAAATATAAAATGCACATGCACACTGCACTGCTGGCGAATAGAATTGCGACCACGTAGTGTCCGGTCGATCTCGATTAAATAAGACGTACGTCGACTAAATTACGATAGTACCTACATAATATAATACACATATACGCCAGTGAACGACGACGGTGATAATAGTAATATAATAGTCCACGGCGGCTCGTCTATATGTGAAATCTCTCTCTCTTTTCATGCGTCGTTCTGCCGTTGGATGTGCACACTGGTTTCGACGAGTATACCCTTAAAAAGGAGTGCGCGGCGAGGACATATCGCAGCGTATGATGGCGTATATATAATATACTACACACAGTACATATATATATTTTATATAAATACATTATATTATGTTATATTATTATGTCGAAGGCGAATAGGATACCGCAAACGCGGTATGGTTTGTTATTTAATTTTGTTATTTATTTTTTTTTTTTAATAACGAGCGGCGGCATCACACGCACACTTTTCTATAACGTTTATATATATATATATATATAAACAGTATATACACGTACCTACGCATAGCCTGTGATAATAATATATTATGTATTTCCGTTGGTGGATTTCTTTCCGCCGCTCGCCGACCAACTAATATCACATTGATACCGTTGTAGAATATAGTATGTGTATAACCTATATGGCTACATAGTACCTGGAAACCTATATATATATTACTGTTACAATAATAACATCGCATTGTCATAGAAACCGTTTCGGTCGCGACACTAACGTAATAATATCATTAAACGTTATAATAATATATATATATATATTTATATAGGGACATAGGATATATGAATGATGGACCCTCCTAACCTTTCATAAACTCAGTTATACACACACATATATATATATATGCATTCTCATTAGCCTATAACCTTAAACAACTCCCCCGTAACACAACACGAGATGTTTTATAATATATAATATTATATATACTGCTTCGGCACGGTTGATTTATCGTCTGGGACGCTTTGCCAATATATAGTTTAACAACGCGCGTATACGACTGAACTTGCAATGATTATTGTTATATTTTATATTCTTATATGTATTACCTATACCTATATAATGTATATACAACCGCCATAGCCACGTCACGCACGTCATACAATTTTTATTACATTATTATTCTAATACATTACAAACGTCACGTATACGCCACTTATTATTGCCACGC
The DNA here is from genome assembly GCA_020882235.1 of Schizaphis graminum. Classification (NCBI taxonomy): domain Eukaryota; kingdom Metazoa; phylum Arthropoda; class Insecta; order Hemiptera; family Aphididae; genus Schizaphis; species Schizaphis graminum. The sequence goes on from CM037032.1 coordinate 58,021,940, forward strand.
CATACGCTATTATTATTATATATAAATACAATTTAACTTAACGTAAATTTGAGTACCTGCACATAATATATTATCTGTAGACGCGCAGCAGCGTGGTGATACGTATATTATTGTTTCCGGTTAGCCGTGCCGCCGTGGGGCGGTTTTTGAAAAGTAATTATCAACATGGCACGCTGCACTACATACACGTCGAATAATATATAATATTATATAGACGCTTATGCATATTAAAATATACTTACGCATGTACAACGCGCTTTGTACGGGCATTCCCGTTAGGACTATTTTTTCCCGAACAAATTACCAATATCAAACCGTACATACCTATCGAATGTGTAGTTTGCAGATTTGAGCTTTGATCTGCGCCATTGCAAATATTCGAACATTTTTTTATTTTTAAACTAAAGACCAAATATGAACATAATATAACAATTCGTTTTATTGTTTATTCATCATGACTGTTGTCACTTAAAATACTTCTATAAATATTTATTAATTATTATGGTTTAATAAAACTTCTCTTAGATAAATAAAACCAGTTTATTTTATACAAAATTATTATACATCTTTATATGTCATAATGATATTTTTACTTTTCCTTAGCCTAAATTAATAAAATAAATACCACATACACGATTGGTGCAATTTACATTTTTATTACTAACATAGAACTAACTAATCATAAAATAATAAATACCTCCTACCTACATCATACTATGTGCTAAATAATAAATATATAATATGACCTCAAGCATTACGAAATATTTATATACAAGTATTTGTGCTAAAATTATTACATATATTAGATATAAAAGTGTCATAAATGACCGACAAAAATAATAAAGATGTTTAATTTAAGTACCAGATTATAATGTTTACTGAAAATTCGGTATGGGATATATTAAAAAATTAATTAATAAAATTATATGTGAATGATTTGACCCGATAATTGTGATAGTATAAAATATAATTACCTATAATATATATATCATAGGCGTGCGCACGGGGGGTTCCGGGTGTGCCTGGGCACCCCCCGACATGTTATTGGGGCCCTACAATTTAAGTCCCATAGCATTTATATGGGTCCGTATTTAAACTAATGTTACTAGAATAAAAATGATATTTTTTCTAAAATATGTTGTAAAAAATTGTGTTTTGGGATAAAAAAAATAATAAAACTTAAAATATTTTAACTTTGCGTGGTAAAACTTATTATGATTATAACAGCTAGATGTTTTTAACTACAAAAGTAAAAATAATAAATAAAATATATTGCAATTATCTTAAAAATAGATTTTAGGTCCAACTATCAGTGGCGTCGGAGAAGGGGGAGCAGAGGGGGCAATTGACCCCTCAGATATAATCCAAAGGGGCAAAAGTATACTATTGCCCCCCCACATACTACATTAAAATTAAAGGGTATATAATCGTAAATTACGTAATACGTTTAATTTATACGTTTACTTATTCAAAATTGGTCTCATTTTCTTGAATGTGCGTAATAATATTATTATTATTATCGATTTAGTATTTTTACTAATTTTTAATTGTTATTAGGTTTTTATTTTTTGCCCCCCCCTCATGAAAAATAGTTCCTGCGCCACTGCCAACTATCTAATGAAATATTAAATAACTTGGTACTAGTAATAATACTGAAAAAAAAGAAGTAATATATGTATATTATAGTGATATAATTTAAGTAATGTTAATCAGGCATTATAATTTATTAAAATATCTATATGTCTTATTAAGAGAGAGCCCAAATTAAAAAAAGGGCCCGAAAAAATTGTAGGCACCCCCCGAAATTCAAGTCTGCGCACGCCTATGATATATATATATATTATAAAACGGTTAATTCATAGAATATAACAAACTTGTAGAAAGTAACATATTTTTTAATCGCACCTTGTTCTTCGTGTATTATTTATTAATACTTATATACCTACTCTTATTGACACTTAATTATTATTACTATCGCTGTTTTAGAAACATATAATATGTATATATTATACGAAAACGCTATTAAATGGCGAATGAAATATATACCTTAAGCTAATACCTATTATAATATAGTGTATACAAATCCAGCGTCCATGGTTATAAATTTTTATTTTATTTCGTGGCGGTATTGGTTTATGCCATATGAAATTTATATTTTTTTATGTAATAAACTATCTTACAGTCAACTAGGTACCTATATATATTTATTGGACCTTGAGAGTTAAGTTTTAAAAGCTCATACTTATCGTAGGTTCCTATATCATTATTTTATTATAAATCAGTTCGCGAAGATATCAGTGATAATATTACAGCTTCAGTGAAGCATAGGACATATAGGTAGGTGCAGTAAACCAGCTATAGTACTTAGTATGCCTACCTATATAATTTAATATATATATATATATAATATAATATATGTCATACATGTTATGGCCATACATGTCATAATAAATTCTCAGTGCGTTATATACACTTATAAATTATAATATTATACGCGGTATGAAAAGTAAACATTTCAAAAACTAAAAGTAATAAATAAAAATCCGAGTGACGTGTACCTTTATGGCGTGCACGAGGAAGATGGGAAACTACCCGCGAAAGATGGAGTCGTATCGCGTGTACATAATATACGTAATATTGCAGTGTGTGTTTTATATGTATATAGGTACGTAAAGATAGCGAAAAACACCGCGGAGACCGGCCGCCTGCAGTTGACAAGCCTATTCGCGGGCTCATGAATTTCAGATATAGTCGGGAAGTACAGTTATTATTCTGCCGCACATATGCCTCGTCAGTCGTTTAATGTGTTCATTGTCTAGCGCGGTGCACGTATCGTTCCGCCTACCGACCGACTCCATTGGCTATAGTAGCTATATACACATCATAGCCGGCCGAGGCGATCGGACGTCCGGTCGTGCAGTGGTGACGAAGGACTGGTGGAGGAGGGATAACACTTACTATAATAATAATACGCGTACATCATATCGTTGCACACCACTGTTGAAGTCACCGTGTGTTCGCTTGTGAATGTACACGGTTTACGTGTGTGTGCGTACGCAAAGACGGCAGATAGCAGCACTCGTTTGAATTTTGCACTCTATACTTCGGTGAAACTCGACGTGCGAGTTCGAGTGAACTTCACTGCTACAAATCTATATTATTATAAAATAATTGTCGCTAAAAAATATATTTTAGGTATGCCTATATGCGATGTGGATTGGTTAGTAGTAATAGCAGTAGCGTATTCAAGCTAAGTTCTTTTATAACGGAATAAGGGGCAAATTTGATTTTTGTCCCGCCCGTCTCAAACATTTCACAAAACCTTTTTTGACCACTCTTTAGTTTTAAGTCTTTACTATGGATGTATATTACTTTATATATAGTACCTAATACACACTCACACAAATATAAATTTATACAATTTACTAATAATCGCATAGATCCTATTAACATTATAGTTATTATAATAAAATTATGTATTATATTATGTTAATCGAATTAAAACGTGTTTCAATGAAACATTTTTCGAGGGTCAATCAGAACCGTGAATACTTATTCCCCTTGTAGTGTAACCGTCACTGTGTACGTATCGGATGACAAAATCGCGGCGATGTTAAACGTGTATAAAAAATGTATTATATTTATTATACTTTATATTTTATCCTCCACGTGGTCGAATCACAAATGTCCTTATTAATTATCGTGTGTCTTTTATTAGCAACCATATGATGTTCACGGACAGTTATTGTTATCTGTTTGAGGCGTTTGAGCGATAAACCGTACCTTTTTACACGTTTATGTTTGTATCGCCAACACTTGCATGCGTGACATATAAATATACACGCTTATATATAAAAAAAAACATTTATATTTTTAGGTCACGCTCTAATCTAACCTTGGTAATTCAGCAATGTGAAATTGAAATGCTGCGTAGTCTATAATCATTTATACGAGTGAGCTAAAATTAAAAATCATTGCAATAATGGCGGCCATACCCAATAGAATCGATATGATATCAGATATTCTTCACACATGCTAAACGCAAATAAATATATCTGTCAAGATGACTCACCTGCAGCCTTTGTGATTGTGGATTCGCGATTTTACAAACAATAAAAATCATGTGTCTGCAAATAGTAGGTACTAGTTTTAAATGATATTATAACACCGGAAACTCACTTCCACAGAATTTGTGCTGTAGAATATATTAATATATAGGAACCTGTATAAACTATATCGTTTTTCGTTGTAGATATATGCTGTATTATTGGATTTCAAACGACGTCGACCCACGAACGTATTAAATATACGTTTAAATATTGTGTCTAGAACTGACATGTGACCAAATTCGGTGACTGCAAATATATATTATAGTAAACTAAAAAATGGAGACAATATATAGGCGTATGATTTTGTAGATATTAATGTTTATTATTAAACTTTCACTTTATCTATCCTGTTGGTTAATAATTGGCTTATATTAGACTTTTATACACATTAACACTATACTGAAATAATGTACTGTATTATATTTTATAATATATTTACTTAAACAGAATATTATATTTCTGCGTTTTATTGTATATTTAGTATAGTTTAAAATGTATTGCAATTTCTAATAGGCTCTACTAAAAACTGCAATAGTTATAAGTATTATATCACCTTATTGTATATTATAGTTCACTGCAGTAAATATGACAATGTTTATTCGTAAGATTTTCCGTTCAGGGGGTCATCACCACATACCTAAATCCGGTCCTGTTTTGCCGGGATGATCGGTGTAGTAAAAGGCGCTGTTGCAAAACACACACACACACAAAAGTGTGTGTGTGTGTACAAGCTGAACGGCGAGAAGAATGTGCGCGCGGGCAATTATATATAAATAACGAAAGAAGTATTATATTATATGTATAATACGCTCTATACACACGGAAAACCTAAACGGTCGTCTAACCGATTGCGCAAGTTCAAGGCTCATTGATTCGGCCGGTATATTATATTATTATATACGGTAGACAATGGCCGCGGGGACAAACGGGGACAGGAACAAACGAGCCAAACAGCAACGGCGACGCAGCTGCAGCAGCAGCTATCTCCTCCACGTCGGTGTACGCATATTATATTATATTATACCTACACGCAGTCGTCGTCGTCGTCGTCGCAGCCACACACTCTATAAATCTAAAAATTATTCCACGGTCTGGTATTATATATATTATTACTATCGTCGTCATTATTATTACACCATTATTGTCGCGCGCCCCGTAGAGGAGAACGCCATTATTGTTATTTAATAATAATAATATATACACTCGCTCTCTGTATATTTACTATATATTATTATCCCCGTTGAACCGAGATTGCCACCCCGCATCACTCGCTCGATCACTACACGAGTATATTACAGTGATATTACGTGTCCATATCCGAAACCGGTAAACTTCGCCGTCCCTCCCCTAAGCGCGTATATTTATCGTAATATACATTATTACTATAGTACACAATATTATATTAATACACATCATAAGTTTTATGTTTGATTACAATGACGCAGTGCGAGAGTAGCAGTTTCGGAAGACCCGGCTTTTAAAATATTTTCTAGCAATATTATTATACGAGTACAATCACGCCATTGATGCGAAAGTGCCTGCGTACATAAACGGTGTCACGTTCCACATTGTTATATAATACATTATATTATAATATATACGGTCGTATTAATTGGGTTATAACCCGACGATATGACAACCATCTGCCCCCGACATCATCGACGGGGGCTAATTTTACCGCTGCCCGATTCACTACATAACAATATGAAACGCCCTATACGACGTATACAGAATTGTCAAATTTTGGGCAGATGAGAGCACGAATTCACTTAATTAAATTTTAAATATTTCCAAACAAAGAAATTATCAAAAAATTCTCTGCGAAAACTTACAAGAAACTTAGATAACCGGCAAAATCTTCAAAAAGCTCATATCTTCAAGATCACGTAAAAAAAAAATTGGCTAAAATTTTCTTCGCGTAAGTTCATTAATAAGTCAACAAGTTTAATGCATTATAATATTATCTAACCATAATACCACTATTATTATATCAAACATTCAAACACTAAATAAGAGTGTCGTCATCATGACGCAGAAGCCTATTATATTTTTTCACGAACACTATCTTAACAGATAAATTAGTTCTCCATCGTTGAAAAACACATTTAATCGTGAACATACCTTTTGAATAGCAAAGAAATAATTATAATTATATATTATTTACGCGTTTATCTCGATTACAAATCATATCTCAACATTAACCATAGTGGCTGATCTAACATCATCAGTTGTGAAACAATAACAGTGTCTTACGAATCTTAGATAAACGCCGGTGGCCCGTTAAAAAGACATATTATTATTAATAATAATAATAAATGACTTCCAGACGATTCAATAATAATATGTTTATGCGTATATTATTCTTCAATTAATGCACCTATAGTAAGTTGTTTTTCATGTATCAAAAACTTATCGGTATGTTTAAACGTGTAATTCGTCATGAATACATTGCAAATCGACTATTGATCAAAGAATTGATCGACTTTGGGAAAAGTGGAAAATGAAATGTAGGGGGACTGAGTATTTAAGTTAGAAATATTTTTTTCAGAAATTATATTCCTGTCTCCTACGCCTTTTTTTTAAAGGTGGCTTTTCACGATTCATAAACAATTTCAAAAAAACATTTCCATTTATTAAATAATTTATTAAAATGTAGAATAATCTTATCACAAATATAAATCATTTTATCTTGTCACCGCTGTAATATCAGGTATATTATACTACGTAATAATGTGCAAAATAATGCATTTTTTTATGTCGTCAATGTATCAACCATGTACTTCAGATTAGTTGTTATCTACTCTAGTTTTTTTCCAAATCAACTGTCATGTGTCAAGCAACTTTACTGCTCGGACACATTTCTGACTTACTATAATATTATGCAAAACAAACACTGCAGCACCGTAACAAATACAGTACGGTAGCCCGATTACGTCAGAACGAATAACCATAATTATTTCCGAACTTTTTACAGACTCCCCACCGTTAACTGCAGTCCTGCAGGTAATGAGCGTACCTATTATACCTATATATATTATATAACATGTAGATATCTATATATACGTACAATGCGGCAGCGGGTCGACGGTAAACGGTGTAAATAACAGCTCCGCCAAGAGAAGTTTGAATGACGGAGTATAGGGTAAAGGACAGTCGTTTATATATATATATATATATATTAGATCTTAGCTTTATTTTGTTATTATTGTTATGGTTTTTTTATTTATACTTTTTCAGAGAGCAGATCGGTGTCAGCAGCCGGGAACAATGGCCGACCACGGCTACGATACTATAAATACGTATATTAATATGATATTGCCACCACCGTAAGCTCGACTCCGGCGACGACGACGGTGTATCGTGAGTCACACGTCCCGCGCCGGAGGTCCGACGGCGGCGATCCATGCGATCTGTACAGTACGATCTAAACTGGAATATCGTGTTTGTCGCGCTGTTTTGGTTTCGTTTTTTCCTCTTCGCGTTTCTTTCCCTCTATCGCAAAAATTCATTATGGCTCGGCACGCGCAATGGTAGCACAGATATTACAATAATACAGAAGTTAAATGAGAATATTAATTGATATACGATATCGTAATATCATATTGTTTTACCTCGAAAGTCCGATTTTCCGGTCATTTGTTCCTCTGTATAGACTATAATTTATTAGAGTTTAGATGCTATAGCTATGGCCTGTGCAGCAGTTTTTGTCACCACCATGGTTCGATTTGAAAAAGAAATGCGTTTTACTCGCTGCTATCCTGTATACAGGATATTATCAATGGCGACCAACCACCTTCCCCTCGAATAAAGTTTTCCAACCACCTTAAAAAAATAATGTATAGACAGTAAGTCCAAAAACATAATTGGTATACTTTAAAATGTTAACTTTACTTCTTCGTACAAAAATTGTACCCAATTTCGAAGATTACTAACCTAATATGTGTACACATTACCTATATATATTATATATTCCGTGAATCTAAATATGGTTTGTAAGACTCAATAAATTGTATTGTCAACAAGATATAATATTATTATTATGATAACTGATATTTATTAAAATTATACGCACATATTGACATATGTAATTATTTTTTTCTCGTGTGATAGTTGTCTTTGTGGAAATATTTTTGCTAATTCGTAAACACACCTCATCTGGCGGCGTGATTACACGGTAATAATATATCGATCAAACGACAACTATCGAAGAGATCAAATTATGACGCATTTTTTTTTTACGTGCTGTTCAGCATCTGAGACTTGAAATTCTTTTCGATCTGACTTCGTAAAATCTCAGCGTTCGTTATTATATACGCGCCCGGTCCTCCAATTGTCCGTAATAAAATAATAAAACAAAAAATATACCCTCATTAAAATAGATACAATCGATTCGAAAGCAGTCGGGGAGAAAAAAAGATATGTCCACCTCGGAATTTTAATTAGTTATTTTCTGTTTGGCCCATTTTCGTATTCGTTCTCGTGTGTATATAGCGTCTCCGCTCGAATGTATTTAGAAGAAAAAGCATTGCTGCAGTTAAGATTCGTATATATTATAATATAATAATATTATTCGTCATATCCTGTAAAAATCTACATATTATCGTGTGATTAAAAAAAAAAAAAACCGTTCGTCCCAGGAAGCGGCGATATCGAATGCGACGAATAATTACTAAATACGACAATATGAGATGCTATATATAATATTATTTTACGTCTGCTGTGGTACGCAAACACTATAATATTATACGACGCGAATAAAATATATATTTTGGGTTTTTTTTCTTCTCAGTATTGTGTGCATTTTGAATCGCGTAGGTATAAGACAATAATAATATACCTATATGTATATCGTATATTTTACTACGCGCTTCCTGGCAACGGCGGTGCGCGTGTTTTTTTTCCTCATAATATACACTTACGTGCGGACGCCGGGCGCACTTGTGCCGAGGATTCTGTGTAAACTCGTTTTAAACAGACCTAATTGGCTGGACAAACGAGCTCGACGCTATTCAAAATGTTGTGTCGACAAAACCTGCATAGTTTTTAATACAAATCTTCTAATTGGCTCCGATTAATATAAAACGCAACCGATTTTTTTCTTATTTTTTCCTCGGTCTCCGTACGAAACCCGCAGACGATATTTATTATTATTGTCGTTATTCACTGTATTTTTTCATTCGCCCTTTATACTGTGTCGATAAACTTGCCATTGTTATTGTTTCGGCGTATATTATATAGTACAACGCGCCGTCTTCGCTCCGACGCTCGCCCGTCGTTTTCGTTACAACTCTGCTAACGCCTGTTCACGTATGTGTGTTTCTATGTATATATATATATACACAGTACGCAATTTATATCCAATTTGCGGACGACGTTAGATTATTTTTTTTTTTTAATTTTTTTTACGAATTGCGTAAATCAAATCATGTGAATTTTGAACAGACGTGGGCGCGTTAAGTGTATGGATTTTTTTCACGCACTCAATCTTTTCACTATCTATTTAGTAGGTATAATGTATGTACATTATAATTTATAATATATTACAAAACCCACTTTCCCATACCCAATTAGTTACAGTGCCAATATTATAGATGTGTATCGGTCATTCCTATCACTTATGTCGGCAGAATGTTTACAGAAATCGAGGAAAACGAATAATATATACTATAAAATATAATATATTATAGTATGTTCTAATATTTTATGCGCGATTATACCGATATGAAATTAAGTATACGACCAATTAATATTTGCAGTTTGGCGATAAACCACTAACAGTGGTCGCAATTTGTTTCGTCACCATCTACCTCTGATCTATGTAAGTATAATAAGATAATAAATTATTTAATTAGTTATTTTGATTTAAAAATTTATGATATTAAAGTAATACCTAATACATAAGTATTTAATTTTATTTGCAAAACGATATTTTCACCAATGTAGTGTTGTATAAATTGTATAATAGGTACGTGTGTGGCGTGTTGTTAAAGTTGATAAACTATGTACCTGATTACCTTATCGATTTCTATTCAGTATACAGGCGTAAACATTATTGATGGTTCCATAAAGTGAATACGAAAAAACAAGTTAGTATTATAATCAGGTAATGAACGTGCGGCGAAGAAAATCTATTCCCAAATACCTGCATAGATGATGTATAATACTCATAAGTTATAATATTATTATTGGGTAGGTGCACAATATCACCATCGACATTAATAATTACGAGTTAATACATATCAATATAATAGATATTAAATATACTAGTTTTAAAAACTTAAACTAATCATTTTCTACACTTAATGTACTATTATTTTTTCATGAATACTTTGTTACGCAATTATTACGTTTAATTTGATGATAATTGTAGACAAAGTCCATGTCGGTTAACATAAATTAGTGAAATTAAATACTGCGCCAAGTAAAAAAAAAAAAAACATTCTACAACCAGGTCATTCAGAACGCATTCATATGTAGATAATGTTTATTTTAGTTTTGAATTTATTGTTCGAATTTTATCAAATTATAATAATAACCAGTGCCATAATTACCAATGGCAAGGGGAGGGGTCGCTAGAGCAACTCTTAATCTTCTGTATAGTTATAACTCATAGCAGCTAAAATGTTTGATTATATAATATTTTTGCTAATATATTATCAATATAATAATATTTTGTCTGAATGATAAAGACATTTTTTTATAGATATTTTAAGCTATAGCGTCACTCACCGTTAATCATTATTTAATCATGAGTTATAATAAATATATGCATGTAAATTTATAAAATTATTTGTAAATTAATCATCATCTAGTTTTTGCCTTATAAACGTAGTACAACATGGTAAATAATTGGCGTTCAAAAAAATGTTTAATAAAGTGAAAATAATATAATTCCCCCACTGATATACACTGAGTTAATAGCACTAAAAATAACCTAATTAAAAATCAATTTTAAGAATGATTATTACAAGTATTTATTAGTTATTACATTACAGCTGATGTACGCGTTTTCTCGGTATCAATAATTCATGATTATTATAAGGTTTTGTAATAAAAGAAAACTGCTCGTTTTAAAGCTACATAGTGATCTATACAATTTAGTGTTAAAATTTTAATATAAATATATTAAAAATATTTTTTTTTGATTGTATGAAAATGTGGGATCTATTTGACAACACCGACTGGTTTATCGCCAAATTGTAAATATTTGTAAAACTGCAAAAAGCGTTATTGTGTACCAGTTGCCGAGTAAAAGTGAGATTTTTAGAATTAACCAATCAATATATACAGAATATAAGATACATCATATTATAGTTGGTGCGTGGAAACGCAAACAAAAATGGTCAGTCATTAAAAATTAAACACTCATCACTGCGGTACCTATAGTAATAATAATATTGTAGGTTGTATTAGTATATACCTATAAATAGGCAACTATGAGGTCGTAGTAAGTAATAGTAGCTACCTTATCTAATTAGCCGGTCAATATACAACACTTATTATACGCCCACGACCGCGGTTACCACTTATTATTATTTTTTAGGGCCGTCTGAGAAAGTGTAGTTTAATACGGATGAATACGAGCAAAACAACGGAAACAATCATCGAAAATCGGTCACAAACAATCATCACATTAACAGTGGTTTGGGGCCCACACACGTTTACTTCCACATTGTTATTATATACATAGGTATACAAAGACAGAATACACGTATAATGTATAAATTATCGTAATCGTATGTGTATAATATTACCGAGTCGACAGTGAGCTACATAATAATATATAATAGCTCTTTCATTTAGATATACAACAAAACGTGTAACATAAGATGATGATAGTAGTAATAGTATAAGATACATCACTGTCATCTAATTAAACGCGTATCTGACTGCATTTGCATCGACTTCGGTAAACGATCTCGACGGTCTTCGTAACTTCATTGTATTCCTGTAGATGTCGTCATACCTTACAGCATATACTATCATCGCGCTGCATAGTCGTGATGCGCACAGCACACACATTATACTGAGTGTTCAGAAGTAGCCAAATCATCTGAGCTGCATCACTACTATACAAAATGCCGTTTTCACGTACATAAAATATATGATATTATGATAATAGGTAATTAATACTTATAAGTTATAATAAACAAGTATACCTGTTTGTTATAGGTTATTAATATGCTATTTAATGGTAAATAAATTTAACTATTTAGTATAAGTATTATCTAAATACAGTGGATTCCATTTAATGTAAGACCAGCCTGGTTTGCCCACATTAAGCGGTTGCCCATAAAAACCGAAATTAGTTGCATTAATTATTTGTACTGGGACCGCAGACTATTTTTCCCATATTAGGCGGAATCCACTGTTTATACAACTGCTGGAGATTCACCATAAGTATTCTCACCCCAATTTTTTTCTTTTATCCAAATGAAGTTATTTAAATTCTGTCACATTCTTAAAACATCCAAAAACTATAAACCGTATTTTGAAATGCTTATAGATATTTTATACCGTTTAAGTAGTATAATAATATTTTGACTAAATATCATATCTATCTCATGTGTTAAATAAACTACAGTAAAAAAGGATTGTTCTCGTACAGGACAGTATTTAAAGTTTAAATTATATAAACAACTAAAGTATGTTTGAAAGTATGTTAGTCCATAAATAACAAATGAACTTAACATTTTTAAAAATCAGAATAAATAAGTGAATTATTAAAATACAAAATAGAGAATTGACCATGATTAGCAAATCACAATGCGTGTATCATGTATGTATGTATGTATGTATGTATGTATGTATGTATGTATGTATGTATGTATGTATGTATGTATGTATGTATGTATGTATGTATGTATGTATGTATGTATGTATGTATGTGTGTATGTATGTATGTATGTATGTATAGTTGATCGGTACTCGTTTACATAATTAATTACGTTTCTTATTCTGGTTTATAATATAAACATAATATTATAATATGCACCTATATGCACGCGTAATTAAAACGCTTACACGCGTGCCTGTGGTGTCAGATGGTAAAACTCGATAATAAGTATCGTGGCTTATATTATTACTATTATTATACCTAAGTATAATATTATCAGTGACAAATCTACTGTAGGGGCAGTTGCTATAGGGCGCTTGATTTTTTTTATAACAAAATATATTATTATTTTGTTGAGAAGAATAAGATTCCCTTTGTGGCATATGGGACGCAAACCTATTATTTAGTAACATATTCATTAATATTTCTATAGGCACGTCGCACTCTATATATTATATTTATACGTAACATGTTATACTATCTCACACTGTACACTACTTGATCGACATGGTATTTCTATTCAAAAATCCTGAACATCAACACTATATGTACGTTGATATTCTACTGCTTGCGGTGTCATCACTTTCGGTTATTATAAAAACCGACGAAACCGTTTTACTAATAATTATATTGAAATTGAAGATAATAATATTTCGTATTCATCTACACAGTACAGTATATTTTATGCTTCTACAATTTACTAGGTTTATATACGAGTACTATGGTAGTGATGTTACTAACCGTTTCAGGGTGTTAAATAATATTCAATTAAAATGTTCCTGCCCGATATACAATATGTGTTGTACCTATATATTATAAATGCATATTGTATATAATATATATAGACTATAGTCTTTACAGTTAGCTTAATTATTGTATTATATAATATATAATAATATTAATATATAATATTATATATATAATATATATATTATATTATTATAATTATAATTATTTCGATATTGTTATTATTAAAAATAATAATATAATAATAATAGAAATATTAGTATATCATATTTACTTTTTCATAAAAGTTATGATAGTTGCATTTTATTTTTCTGACTTACTATACAGATACATTACATAAGTATATTGAATTACGTGAAGCGTTAAACGATAAAAACGTAGCCGTTTTATGTTTAATAACGTAACGTATTATTGTTATGATAATAAACCTACTACACGTGAGTTGACATTTTTACGGACAGAAGTTAGCTCTTTTAGATTCGTTTTCTACGTGCAAATGATTGGATTTCTTTTGTGAATGTTTTTTCCATCGCTCGACTGCTCGGTGCATTTTAATCGTTTAACACCGATGATTTTGACACCACCCTCCTATCGGTTTCAAACATAACTTTTAAACGATTATGACACGACACTACGACTACACACTGGTCACTGAGTCAACTATTAATCATCAGCTATGCCTATTCATCTTGTTTTCCCGTCAAATAATACCGTACGAACGCACTCCAAAAAAGATTAATTAACACCGGAAAGTATAATAATATACTCACTCTATACAAATGCATACCGAGATTTAGTCGGACGGTTATAACCGACAATGTTATAATATTGTAACTTCATATCTCTTTCTCCTCACTTTAGAATTTTAAAAGACGTTTACTTCATTTGTCTGCGTTGGTTTGTATCTAGATAGATACATGGTGTTGCGTGTTTCAAAAAAAAAAAAAAAAAAATCATTCGCTTAATAATTATTATAATAATAATAAATTATTTCAGCGATTATATCATTAATTATTTAGCGTACGCGCGATATTCATTGTTGTTTTGCATTTTTCGACGATTTATATAATATGTATATAACTATTAATTGGTTAACATGGTATAATAAATTGATCACTATATAATATTGTAGTTAATTTGATTTTCATTATAATATCACTCTATAGGATTATTATTTATTATCAATTATCATTCGCTTTTTTTTATATATATAAACCGAGCATGACCTCAATGGAAATAACAAGATGCCATTTGCGTCATCATATAGTCGAATTAATTATTATAATATATAGTTTTTAATTTTTTATCTAATAACATTGTTTGTAAAATTCGTTTGTATTAAAGTATAAACACATTATAAATTATAAATGATAATACTGTGGTAGTAGGTTGAACTCTTATTAACAGTCACACGAGTTATATAGGTACACGCCACACTATATGTATGGGATTATTTAATTTCTAAACTTCTGTTCGTTTAAAATTAATGTTATTGCTTTTTATTGTTATTATTTAAATATGTTTGACGAAAAAGGGGGTCTGTATCCACCGTTTTGAAAGTACTTGACGAGATGTGGCCCGCGGTACTTGATAAAATCAAGTGTGTTGTCCGGTCGTAAGTTTCGTTCGGACAGTATTGTCGTAACTTACCTAATTACATACATACATTATAATATTATTTAAGCTACGCGAGCGCGGGCCTACTTGCATATTATAAATCTTGGTGTTTGAATTTATATATTCATAAAACATTATACGGCAACGAAATATGTATTAGAATTCTTTTGGAATTATTTCAACACAAAGGAAATAACCAGGATTTAAACCCATTAGGGATTAATGCCCACACGGTTCGTAATATTCATGAACAAAAATACGTGTAATATTATATTATTACTCCATAAACATTGGAATTAGGTACTCTGTTGCACATGTTTTTATTGTAATTATAATGATATTATTTTGACATGGTGCACCCAGAGTCCCAGACTCAATCACGGGGCAGACATGACCGTATTTTACTTATTATTTTAAACAAATATTTTCGTTTTTGAAATGCTATGAGTTAGTTAATATTATATTAATACAAAATAAAACAGTATATTATTATGTTATTAGGTTAGTTGAAGAGTACTTATATTGACTATATCACTATAATAAAAATACATGTGAATGATTCAAAATTGTATATTTTAATTTAAACTTTAAACTGTTGAGTTATTAGTTTAATACCTAATTTCTATAACTTAAAGTATTCCAAGTACATACATATTTAGTTGATACATTATGATAAATAATATTATTGGATATTTGTTTGATATTATCAATTATAATTAATAATTACAATCTAACGCGTTAAAAGTACACTTGAAATAAATTAAAGGCTAAAAAAAAATAAAAGATAAGAATAAAACAGCAGTGAATACAAGTCATCGAGTAGAAATAAATAAGATATTTAAGTTTTCATATTATTTATTAGTAAAAATATATAACTCCACCGGTTAAATATATTATAACATTGACATGCACCGACTTACTTAGATGAGTTAGATGATATTAGGTATTTTATATGGTGATACGTTATCTATATTGAGTATTGAGTTAACCGCATAATTATTTACTATGATAATAATTTGTATACCAAATATATGATCAAAATCTTAATAGATACACATATAGATATTATTATTGTAATATAACTATTGTTATTACCAAACTTACAGATAATTAAATTTGAATTTAACCGGCCGGTTAGACTAAATAGTATTTCTAATTGTATATAAAACAATGATTGAACGATTTTGTCGAAACTAAATACAATAACATTATTTTCACAATGCCTTTAAATTAAAATATTTAACAAAAGCGATCTGAAATAAAAATAAAATATTATTATATATTAACTGGAATAAATGTGAATTTGTAATTTTACTTTTTTGGTAACGGATGCGGAATTGTTGGAGTGGTATGACTGACTTGTGAGTGTATTTTTTTTAAAACAACCGTTTTCTTTATATTACAGAATTACTTCCTATACAGGAATCAGAAGCTCGTCAAAAGCGAAAAACGAACCAATTGTGCTTATACTGCTCATATATACGTGTGTAAACGTGCACATGGCTCGTACACACATCGTTGTACATTATAACTGTACACAGTTCGTCTGCCGCCGAGGTTCCTAGACGAGCTATTTCACGAGCCATTAAGACAAAAAACCTCTGTGCCACTTTGTCGGCTATAATTTGTCTTAAACGATGTATATTTCTTTTCCCGCCACTCCTGCAAACCAAACACACACACACACACGCACACATACATGCATACATATGTATATATATATATACATAAACGCGCGATCCTGTTTAAACCATAAACTGGAAATATATATATATATATACATAATATGTATACTATGTATATTATTATATATATATATAATATGAAATATCATATTGAAGTACAACCACCCGTTATAGACGGCTTGTTAAGTCTTTTAGCATTGGTCGGTTTCCAAAGTTTAGCCCGCGCGGGAGGTGCACCGCAGCTGGCCATTAAATACATAATATATAGCTCGTATCCTATCGTTATTCCTTACGATGGTCGAAAACTCGAAAACCACGATAAAATCCACGTCTTATAAATTGGCATTTACCACAGTATTATGTATCGACTAGCTGTGATATATTAACATAGGTACTCATATATTGAGTTCGAATCTCGTGGTAACTGCATTGCGTATATTATACATAGGTAGGTAGATACATATATATATATATAGTGCAACGCGGATCAATATTCGAAAAGCGTCTCATCCATATATCGTATCGTTATTGCAGTCTCGGATAATACGGACGACGTGATCTATAATATAATTTATAATAGCCCATACGCGTATTTTAGTCGCGGCGGCGGTCGTCATCGATGCCGGCACGACATTATTGTTGCGATAATCTCTGCAGCAGCGCAATGCACATACAACATACCCGTCCGACTTGCTGCGACGTTTAAATGGCGTCGCGTGTTATTCCCGTAAGCCGTAAGTATTCTATCCGGCGACGGCGTAGATAATTAACGCCACCGGAAGCCCGTCCACAATTAGTCACCGGCACAAGAGGGATATAATACACATACGTGCGTGTATACATGCGGTTATTATATACGTAATAATAGTCGGACGATTAGCGAATTTTTAGCGTTTCGATTGTTAAACGACAATAATCGTGCGGCGATTACATATAGACGTAATATATTATATATTGTATTGCCGCGTTACGACGAACGGCAAACCGAAATAATAAACCGATGACTGTTACTATATTATATATTTTACAATCATTGTTTATTGTTTTTTATACCATAATACTTCGCACACAACTGAAAACATAAACTTAGACGTCAATTTTTTAATATTCTATAACGTATATAATGATCGACTTAACGTGTTCCATCGTTATTGTGGAAATCGAAATTCGCGACAAGACGAGACGCCGGAGAGTAGGCATCACGCGTGTAAAGCGGCGGGACAACGAAAATCACGACTATCGATGGCCAACGAGAAGTCCCAAATTCGAAAAATCCCAAAAGACGCCGCTTCAGGTATATATAGCCGCTATATATATATATATATTATGTAATATTTGCAAGGCTTACTCGTATACCTTACCCTGCGGCGTGTCGATGAACCGCGATTTCGTAAAAATATATATATATATGATACGTATATAGATAAGAATATTGTATACTGCAGCCTTACAAATGAACTATAAATTATAATACAACAATACCGCGGGTTTCGACAGCAACAATGACTTCGTAGTGTTATATACGCTGTGCTGTACTATAATATGGTGCGTTATGCGTATACCGCAACCAAAACCGCGGTCGCGGTAACGATTCGATATAGTCCTGTACACGACATTGCGACGGCGACGGCGATAACCGTATATCACGGCGATGACGTATCGGGCGTGTGAACCTCCCGCGATAGCGGCTAATTGCGTAATCCGATGCCGGCGTCGGCCGTTGGGGTGTGCTTCTGCGGCGGCCGGATACGACGTTCTTGCACGGGTCACCGATATCGTGGCGCCAGACATCCCCGAAAATTAATTAGTGGAACCAACCGACTGTGTTAGCAGTTTATTTTACGGACGACCGTCGCCATCATAATAATAATAATAATAATAATAGTAAGTCGTATACGCGTACCTATATAATAATGGTAATAATAACGCGACACTACAACGTATTATTATATTATTAAATTATACACGTGGGCAGCAGGTATACCTCATAATAAACGTGATGAGCAATAATGACACGTACACACCACATCGACGGTCGTTTAATTCAGCCGCATTTGGATAGTGTATAGGCAATAGGTATTTACGCGCCATATGAGCGCCCGACGAGAGGTTTTTTCCAATATAGCTCCTTTATTTACAGTTTTTACGAAATATTTTTATTTTCTCGTTATCCACTAGTTATGTATATGTGAAACGTATAGCGAAACGCGCACAACATATATGTTACAATATCAAATATTATTACTCTGCTTAGCCGTGTTTTATTACAGCAGAGCCGTGCCGTCCTCAGGGGAAGGGTCGAGCGGGGCCCAGGCCCTGGGCCTCGCGTTTGAAAAATGTAATAAAATTAGTTTTAAAAATTGTTTAATTTTCGTAGCATTTAAATTGTATGTTTTATATAATTAGCAAATATCAAAAAATATACCAAAATAACGATGTAGATTTAACAAAAAGGTGCAGTTACAAGTATTTTTTCCCTGAACCTCACAAATTCTAAGGACGGTCTTGCAGCAGATCGTATGTGCATACAGAGCGAATAGATAATTATTTGAATATACATTATTAGGTTAATTATTTGTCAGAGGTGTGTTAATATATAGGTATGCCATATATTTCCCCACAGATGCATGTGCCTACTGGCTACTACTTATGGCTACAACTGTACAAGACGTATTTTATTTAAAATAATATATAGGTCATTTTATAATTAATATTGTCTAGAACACTTTGTTTACCACAACCCTGACGCTGAGAACTTTTTTACATAATAACAACTTTTTATTATATTAATTGTAAATTATAATCTACTAGAACATAATGTTCTCTGTATTTTGGTTGTACGCACTATGTACCTAGTTTGGTTTAATAATATTAATAGAAAATATTAAATAATACAGCCGATACTTTTTGTTTGTGGCACGATAACACATGAAATGTTCAAGAATCACAATTTATTAGATTCATAATTTATTTATCTATTAATTAATAGTATAATAATATACCATATTGTATTATAAATGGATTTCCGGTAGTAACACTATAGTAAATTATATTAGTTATCAATGTTATATACAAACCTTATTATTTTTCATACTATAATTTTCCAATTAAACCTTTGTTTTTTTATTCCTTATACTGATAGCTGATAAATTTAACACTCATTTCCAAATTAATTATTCTGTAGATATTACACTGACCTTCAGAAATGATCTCAATAAATGTCTTTAATGGTGCGATTTAAGGTTATTGTTGATAGCAGATAAACTATATCATTACAGTTTTTTTCTTTTAGACAAATTAATGAGGTATTATTTAAAATGTATCACTTAAAATAATTGGAAATTACTGAAATGTGTATTATTTATTATACCAAAGTATAATTATCTAGTATTACACAAACAAATAGTTCAATTAAATTTTATAATTTATTATTTGTACGTGTACATTTCAAATTATTTTATTAATTAGATAAATAAAGTTCTGTAATCAATTTTTACTTTTTAAATTATTTTTTACACGTATTCCCATCGAATCCAATGATATAATTTTAATTTAATTGAGTTTAAAATATGAACAACACTTAATAGTTAATTCCATGGGAAATATCTTACATAATATGTAATATATATGATATTTATACTTAATTTGTACTCATTTCTTAGTTTTAAACAATTGACACGTAATAAATTAATTACAAAATAAGTGAATATTACATTTTTAGACTGATATCAATAACCTTGATAAGAGATTTAATTTAAACGAATGAATTATAATATAATATGATTATAATATATAGGCATACAGCTATACAGGTACCTCAACTGTAAAAAATAAGTATTTTTATGTTTGATAATTATGGAAGTTATTATACCTATATTCTGTGAATATGTTTAACGTCCTTATCACATTAATATAAACTGTCGTATATACTTATTTTAAAGTGTACCTATAATTAATTTTTGTGATTTTTATATTTTTTTTGCCATTTATTTAAATAATTGACTATAATTATATAATATTATAATATACAGTGTTATATAATCAACATATTTTTTAAAACTAAATAAAAATAAATCATAGACTATACGTCTATACGTTACAATAACCATTTAAGTTTAAAAAAAAAATAGAACAATAATTATATATAGGTAGTGTATATTAAAATAATACGAGTTGATAATCGAATTGAATATCTTGAATATTTTTATAGTTGGAATATCACAAATGTTTAGGAATGTACCTAATATTCCGAAATACCGAAAAAAAATCTTTGATATTTTTTCTTATACTTTTGGTATATTTTGTACATGACAAAAAAAAACATGTACATTATACTATGTTTAAATGTACATTATATAATATTATACTCTACCTTCTACAACTTAAACTCAAAGAGGTAAATTTGTGTTCAAAATGTGAATAATTAAAAAAAAAAAGTTGGCGCAAAGTTTTGTTTCGTCGATTTACATGTTTGTTAAAGCATGAACCAAAAATAGAAAAGACTGAATTCGTAGTTCCATCTATAAAGAGCTTTATCCAAGCATTGAAGAATGTAAAAACTTAGTATAAAATATAGATTTTGAGGCAATAAAATTGTTTTTACAAAATTAATGGTATATATCTAAATAGTAAATAACATGTTAACGTCCCAAGGATAATTTTATTGATTTAATATTATTTAACATTCAAGTTATTCAATTGATCGTCCGGAATACAAGTGTTCCGTGGACTTGGTGTAAGTGTTCCGCCAAAATCTTTAAAATACACTAAAATGTGTATATAATTACTGTTTTATTTTACGGCTGTATTCCACGAATACCTTATAAAATGTTAAGTGTTCCATCATTCGAAAAAGGCTAAGAATCACTGTATTAGATATTAGTCGCTTTGTTCATCGTATGATTTTTTTATGCATGTGTAACAAATATGGTGATTCAAGATTCAAATCCTTTATTGCAATTCGTACAAATGTACGGTTTTAATGATGTGTGTTCCAAACTATCGTGATATTTTAGGTCTTGTTTGCAAGGTAACGTCATCGCACATTTTGGATACCTAATTAATTTTGTTATATTCTCGCTATGTGTTCTGTTGAAGTGCTTTTTTTTATTATGACTAAATTGACGACCCCATATTTCTCAACCATGTTTAACTTTGAAATGAACTGTATTAATATGTCGTTGCAGTGTATCTTTTCTATACATTTATCATGTATCTCAGATTTTGAGTTGGACGATGAAAGTATTGGTTTTACAATAGTGTGTGCTTATTAATATTTTTTGGTCATCACGTTTGGAGTACTAAAAATGCATACCTTCTCAATCTTATTATTTTTTTTTTCATTTATTACATGTTATTACAAGCTTTTTAATTCAATTAAGAATTAACCTTATCTTAACACGATTACACATTTTGTACTTCACATAATTTTTGTGGCGTAAACAACTTATTTTTCGACGAAGAGCCTTTTTTTAGGTCTTTATAATGTGTTGTTTATTGGTGATGAATATTTATAGTAGTGGAATTCCTATTTTTATGATAATACTATATATACCTATACCACGGTCGCAGCATACACTGATTTAGAGGGAGGTTTGTTGTAGTTAATTATTTTTGTACTATTAATTGTCACTTGGGAGATTAAAAGTAATTTTTAAATCAAAATTCCCAGTACTTTACCAAATAATTGGAAAATGCTATAAAAAATTATTAAGAAAAAACGAAAGTATTTATGCAACAGATTTTGAAAATCAACTTTGTTCTAGTACAATTCCTAGAATTTTCACCAAAAGTTTATATTAGTTTTTTCAAGAAACAATATAATTTTTCAAAATTTTTTGATTAATTTTTTTTTTTTGAGACATTTAAAGGCTACTGAAACATTTATTTTTTTTTTTTAGTTATTATTTGATTTAAATTTCTTTTTTTAAACAAAATGCTTGAAAATTAAATAAAAGATATATCATAAGAGTTTCTTGTTTAAAAATATGTGAAATATAATCTTTTTAGACATTTGAAGTTACAATTATGAAAAATTATAAATTCATTGGTGAAAAATAATAATTTTTCTCCTAATTAGGTATTTTTAGTTATTTTGTTGTAATCCAAAACAAATTAAAAACATTTAAACATAGAAATTTAAAACTTAACACCTTTATATATATATATTATATATGTTTCTATCTAAACACAATACAATATTCAAAATATTTAAACTTTTCTTAGCTATATAATGATTTATATCATGGATCCTTTCACACCATCATTGTATAATACATTTATACTCATTGTTATATTAACGTAACTTATTAATAGCGATAATAATACTGTGCGGTATACACAGGATATATTATAAATATTATTATTACAAATAATAGTAACTATCTATATAGTACCTATAGATCAATGTGATTTTTCTAGTTTTTATTTTTTAATTACATTTTTTATAGCCTATTTGAGTTATCATAATGATGTCTTAAAAATATATTAATTTTTATTAGTTATATGTATTTTTAATTTTGTAAAATTTAATAATTATATTCCGTTTACCTCATATATTGTTATGTAATAGCTAAGTACCTAGATATCTATATTCTATATAAGAAAATAGAGATTAAAGAATTAAAAATTATGATTATTAATTCAAATTTCTCATTAAGCTATTATTTAATTAATTAATTTTCAAATAATTATAAGATAAAAATTTAAATTTACTGGCCATGACATTTGACTTCTTAGATATAGAATGTGTTTTCCAACGTACAATTGCCGTACTATGTACATATTTGAGTTCATTTATTGTTTTTGTTAGATTCTGGAAGCACTTGAACAATATAATAATCTATATACCTATACTGTATGCAGTCCATTTAATATTTTAGCTATCAAATTTACAATGATTAGATCAAATGACAAATATGTTTTTTTTTTTATAATAATTACTTATCGGAAACTACAAAGTTTGTATTGAATAATTTATTCCTTTTTAATATGGGACATTATTAATTATTATATATATAATTCTTTATTAGATACTAATATGTATATTGTTTTAATTATATTATAAAATGAATTGATTGCTTATTTTATATATTATTTATTGCTGTATTTTTTTTTTGAATATAACTTAAATTAAATTCGAATAATTATAATTAAAAAAAAAAAATACTACGAGATTTATATATTATAAAATATACATACATAATGCATACTTAAATAGTAAGTACACAGAATTTCAATAAATATTGTTAATGATGAAAATATCTGTTAAACATAAAAGCGATAAAAATATGATATTATAAAATGTTTAATTCATTTTGTAAACTTCATGATTAGTTTATTAAAATAAATAGTAAAAATGTTTCTTTTGAGGCGGTAAATCTTCAAGTTCAAAGCAAAGTTTTGAACCCGTGATTAGCTGTAGATTGATATTGCGAATTTTTAATGTCGTTGTTGATAGAAAAATAGTAGTAGGTAATAGATATAAATTTTAAAAGATTTCGCTTATAATTTTGAATATTGTTGAAGAACAATTTTTTTTTTAATTAAAAATATAATTTATCAGTTAATTAAATAAAATATATAACAAGGCTTATAATTATCAAAATTAAAATCTTGTAACCAGCAAATAGCTTATCAAGCATAAATGTGCTCGGTGATGCCTATACGTATAGAAAAGTTTTTAGTTGATTTTTTTTTTTTTTTTATTGAGATTTTAACAAAATATTATAATATCTCGACAGTGAAAAATAAAATACATACATACAATCGTATATATCACTAAAACAAATAAAAATTCATAAAGCTCACGCACTTTTAAATTATATAAGGCCTGACTAAATTATATATGTGGGTGTAAGTTTTATTAAGTTGATGTTGTCTGTTAATAGAGCTTCAAAGAGGAATTTTTTTTTTTATTTAAACAGATATATTAAATATACCTATATAGGTACCTACTATTTGTTGCGGAAGAAATTGCAAATGTACATTTAATCATATAAATTCTATGCGTGGAATCGTATATACATAAAGTCGAATGTATCGATAGGGAACTATCGAACATTTAAAGTATTATACTTACACATTATTTTGTGAAATCATGTACCTACGAAATGCTATATTTTTAGAGGTATTCGTTATATATAACAATCATATACATTAGAATCGCAATGATGTTATTGAATCCGCTCGATCCATTAACCGAAAAAGTTCAACCGTAGTACGTACTTATATTCATTAAAGAGTACCTATACTGAGTGTAAATAGCGTGTAGTCGTATGCGACGTGTTGAACAGTATGCAATATCATGTCGTAATAATAGTTAATTAGCTAGTTTAATTTGTAAAACGAACAAAATCGCAGTCACACAGGATCTATCGGTGGCTCCATAGTTTCCAATATTATGTGTATAATATCAATTAAGTGAACCGGAGTTAAAAGGATATTTCAAAACCGTTTCGATAAATAGAAATATCATAATATATACATTATTATATTTTATTAAACGTAGTGATAGGGTAGGCCATCGTCGCGGGGGCATAGAACGCTATACTAACTGCAGTATCGCTCTAAATCCATATCGTACGATTTTCACGAATCTAAACCTGACCTAAACTATATAATATGATGATATTCGTTTTGTCCGCGGGAACAAAGGAAGAGGCAATGCGGTCCGTTCGGTGGTCGGCGCGTAGTGTGCGGGTTAACCACAATTTAATATATTATCTTATACACGGGCGCAGGTATTCGGTAGGTGATGGTATCTATGCGTTGCTAATAATAATGGTAAGCGTACGACGTGTCACGGGTGTCGGGCGCGACCGCAAAGGCGTAACGACGACGAGATAAAAGGATATATTGTTGTATAACGGGGGCCGAGATGTGATATGAGTGGCAGGCGGTGTATAATATAGCCAAAGGAAGACGACGGCGGAGACGTGGAGTGGCGTAACGACGAAATACTAATGCGCGCGGAGGAAAGACGTTGCACAAGTACAAAAAAAAAAAAAAAAAAACGTAAAAATATAAACACGACGCGAGTGCCGCGCCGCAGATGACGACGACAATAACTCCCGAGACGATGGCCGCGTGGCGGAATAAATCATATTGGTTCTCTATTAAAATAAAATTACGCGTCGGGTGCCGCCGCACCGGTGCAGTTTGCTGAACGGCTCGAAGAGAATAGTGTAAGGTATACGGGAATTATAGGTGTATATAAAATGATATAATATACCTACGTATACGACAACGGTCGTGTGATAGTACAGTAACGAGTCGTTTTGACGCGATGAGATTCCCAGCTGCCTCGTCGTCCGCAGATCGCCGAGTTTATATAATATGCATTATTATTATTATTATTATTATTGTAATAGTGTATTCGAGTGGCGTAAATAGGAAGGGTGTCATCGGTGGCAGGGGCGGCGCACTGTATACCGCCGGCTAATGGTATAAAGAAAAATTAACCATTAATATGACACCGGGGACAATAGATTAAGTGACTCCATTCATTGTCGCCGCCGCCTATTTAGCCCGCACCGCGCTGTAATAATAGTAATAATAGTAATAATAATAATAATAATAACGACGATAGACGCGGCATTATGATATAATATACGACGCGCGCGACCGTTTGTCTGTGTGTGTGTGTGTGAGTATACCTATAAACTATTATTATGTGTGATGAATTTATCGCGATAATAAAAACGAGTATGATATAGTGGGAAAAAAAATTAAACAGATTTTTTATTCGCCATATCTATACGGTGTGCTGCAGCGCAGTGCCCGGCCGAGTCCTCCCATCGTCGTCGTCGTCGTCACGGGCCGCCGATTTCTAGACTCAACGGCCCCGGTCGACCGGAACTAATTCGCAGCTCTATACGTACCGCCGCCGGTTTGTCTGCCGGTATACCGTGTACATTGCACGTATACATATCATATACACACACACAGAACTAAAAGTGTATAATATTATATAGATAATAAACGGACGATAGAGGTGGTGTGTACATGCCGCGCACCCCTCGAATCGTTATTGTTATGCTATATGTATAATATATCGTATTATAAGGATGCGCGGCTATGATGACACTGCGCCGATGCAGATCGACAATGCAATTATCGCGCAACACGCGCAGCCATTTTGTTACTATTTACCCGAATCCGTCCACGCCATCCCTCCGGATTGTTGTCGGCTCGCCCAACCGCGACTTCCACCTTTTTGCCACCGAATCCTGTCCGTATATAAGCGAGTTTTGTTTTTCCACTCCCGCAAAGTCGTCGAAAGTATAGGTAGGTACTATGATTGTGCTGTGCGCGCGTACATCACGGAATAAGTACGCGACTGATTGGAATTTCGGTTTTAAGACTCGTGATGTTAATCATGATTATATATGATCCCGCACAAACCGTTTGTCCGCCGTCAAATAAAATATTAGGTACATACGTAGCGTAGCGTTCGACGTCGAGTTGCACCTACCCTGCCCATACTCTAATTAGAAAGAACCAAGTCGAATCGTAGATTTTTTCAAGACACGTTATTTGAAAATTAGTTGGTCAATAGTGCCTAATGTATTATGCTCGCCGCGGTGAACCGTTTTAATTCTGGTTATTTTACGAGCGTTCTACACTTCTATGGACCGTTTAAAATGTTTAAACTTTAAACGTCTTTCACGCCGCCGCCGCCGAATATTTAGATGTACAATAATAGTTACATGCATTGGTATATAACATCATAGAAATGCTGATTGAGTTACTCATTTACTCTGCTCTTGTTCGTATATACGCGTGACGCACACACCGGACACACTTTAGTCTACTACGATGTATACCTAAATGCCGGGAAATGAGAACAACTTATTTATAAAACCATTGTGACCTATTACCCAACAATTCAATTTATTGTTTATGTATACATAAACACTATATATACACGAGAACACAGAGAATTTGTGTAGTATAATTTGGATTCTCATCATTGCAAACATTAAATTATTATAAAATAAGCCAGAAAAAATTAGTATCGACCTTGAATAAAACGTTTTAAATTATACTCATATACATGACATTATAACTTTAAATGGAAAAATATAAGAAACCTTATTCGGTTTTCAAATCAAAAAATGACACTTCTCACTGAATCGATATAATATACAGTCCGTGCTTGTTGAAATACCCGGTACGATAATAATTGCAATACCATCGTTGAATGCTTATCACTTGGACGACTTTTTAAATCTTTTTTTATTATATACCTATTATATGTATTACAATAATACTAACAACAGTTATAATAAGCTCGACCTGCGTCCATCAGAATGCGGTCTTCATGGAAATGGTGTGAAAAAAATGGAATTTACGTTCTTTCGCGTCATTTGTTTACTTTAAAAGGGGTTTCACACTGAAAACTCGTCCAACACTTGTTTCTGGTTTTGTCGCTGCGTTTGGACAGGGATCATTACTTACGCCTCGATTTGTATGATTTTCATAAAAAATAAATAAATTGCTCGTGTTAAAGACTTAAGAGAAAATATACCGCTTTGTATCGAGTAATCTATACAACGTCGATATTATTAAGCTCAGACACATGCTATAAATTAGTAACGCGCTTATACCGTCTGTGCGTGAATAGCAGTGATCACGATGAGTTATAGTCTCTATAGGGTAGTATAATAATTCATTTTTTTTTCATGTTAATAAGATTCGAATAATTGTATAATAATTATTCTGTAGTTTTGTTCTTTTGGCTGAGAATATCGGTTAGCATAATAACATTTTTAGTGAACACAATTATGTTATACGTGGTGAAGTCGTGAAGGCGATTAAGAAGTTTATTTGTAGAGCCAAGTCTAAATACATAATTAATGTTTTAAAGAATTAGACGTGGGTAGACAAATGAATGTATAAATTATTATTAGTCTCTGTTTTATACTCTTATCTAACATAATGATGTTTAAAAATATAGCGATGTGTAAATGTAAAAACAAATGTGAAATAAGCCAAAAATTTATTAAACATTTGAACACCCAAAATTTGGCACATATCAACTTCAAAAGATTATCACATCACTAATATCTGCTAGAACACTAAATGAAAAATTTAATTGAATGACATTTTAAGTCGCCTAATTCGTTTATTTGAAACGACATGTCACTTTCATGCTCTGAAGGCTAACCGCTTAAATTGTTATAATTGGTCAGACCAAAATACACCGCGATTCGAAATGTGTAGTAGTTGTCTAGTTCAAAACCATTTATCTTGTCGATCGATTAAAAATAGATTTACATCATGTGGCAGACATCGGGTTTGTTTTCACAATATCATTGTTATTTGGTGAAATTAATTCGTTCTTTGAATATAACTAGTCTTATTTTAGTATTTTAGTAGTACCTATCGTTTAAATTTTCTTGAAATTTTTTTATTTAGGAAGTTAAAATTAAAAATGTATTAATGTAAAAAAATAAGAAAATAACGATAAAAATGGTAAAAATTTAATTGACAAACATTATTGTCAAAGAATTCAAATTATGTAAACAAATAGGTAGGTACTTCTAATAATATTGTTAAAATACCATCAGAAAAGAAAATGCGTGTTAGGTTTCCATATAAGCATTTATAATAAAAAATAAGATTAATGATTCATATTACTCAACGAAACGTAAAGTGAAAAATAATTGAAAGCGACACATGGCACAAGCATTATACTCGGAGGCCAACACTATTTTTATCGTTTACAGATACACAGTTTATATTTTTTGTATACATGATGTTTGGCGTCTTAATAGTAAATTACCTATACAAAAATATTTTAAACCGATACAATATTGTACACAGCGAATGCTAATATATTATAACAAACCAAACGTCAATTGCGTAGAAACGAAATGCGTATAAATCGATTTAATAATTCGATAAAAAATAATTTTGCATTATTATAACACGTAATTCTTTGATCCGTACCGCCCGCCCCACGTATGACGACGGCAATTTATTATTATTAGTAAGGAGCAACGCGCACTTATTTTGAAGACCCGGTTTCACAACAAAACCCACGAGTAACTTGTAGTTTTGTTCATTTAAGAAAACGAGAAATCCAATCGTTTGCATATTATTTATCTACTAACAGAAAATTGTTACAGTAACGGACATTTGACGATCTAATTATTACGTATGATTAGGGTCACTCATCAATTCTTATATATAGTAGTAAGATAAACACGCTTAATATTATTAATTCATTGATTTTCAACCTCATGTAGGTAGACAAAATTGATATATAAAATTGCGTATTTTCGTTTTTCGAATAAACAATTAAATCTGTTTTAAAAGTATAAACATAACTGTGAACAACGTTTTTGTTTTTGATATTTTGACAAGCAGTCAATAATATTATTATTTAAAAAATATTGTTTACATTTATGACTATAATAATATGAAGATATTATATGTAACAAACACAAACAAATTCATTTTTGTCAGTCGCGAATGAATTGTATAAGAGAATGGTCGAATGGAGAACATCTATAATTTACTAAGTAGGTACCTTATTGAATATACTATTATTGAGAATAATTTTTATATTATCTATGTATATATATAGTTCTTCTGTGCGTCTATTGTGAATTTTTAACCCCGTGTCTTCTAAACGACTCTACCGTTTTCAATTAAAGTTAAAGTTATGGATGTTTTGATATTCTGAATGTGTTTATAGTTCATTATTTCAACTCTTATATAGATTGTGATTGAGTGGCTTACGTAACGAATTTAGTTTTGGCTCACGAAAATCGAATGTTTTTTGTTTATTTAAATGGTTGGCTTTTTTTATATAGATTATTAGTATAATAATTAGTAATACTACTATTTTACTAATTACTAATACTACTGTAGTAGTATGGCATATAGAAATATTTAAAAATATAATA
Organism: Schizaphis graminum; assembly: GCA_020882235.1. Classification (NCBI taxonomy): domain Eukaryota; kingdom Metazoa; phylum Arthropoda; class Insecta; order Hemiptera; family Aphididae; genus Schizaphis; species Schizaphis graminum. The sequence goes on from CM037032.1 coordinate 58,052,850, forward strand.
TTAGAAAATAAACAAATCTTAAAATCAAATACTTTTCCTAATACTTTTTACCTAATCAAATACAATTATTTATTATAATGATTGAATGATTGCCTAATAATTTACAGTTATAAACTCATAACTTTCTTTCTTAGTTCATATTGTTTTATGTAAAAATCACATAAAGATGAATACCGATTTTAACGATATTGAATTTATGTTAGCTTTTAAATATTCGTTGAATCTCGTATTCCAATTTTTCGTGTTTATGTTAAAGATATGTTTAGAATCACAAATTTTAAAATCTTAAAACTATTCATTGTAATTTCATTGTTTGTATTATATATAATATACGAGTATTTCAACTAAAGCAAAATGGAAAATGATAAAGATAGGTGTAATAGATTAATTTTAACTCTGGTGAAGTCAGATATTACAGGCTACAGCTATTAGGTGTAAATATGTGTATAATCAATAAAAATTGTATTAAGTAGTTTTACAAACGTTTGAGAGGAGAGGACGAAAAAACTTATTCCCAGATTTTTGGTGAGTATGTGTATAATAGGTATATCTTTTGCGTGCACGATCCTCCGAGAGTCCCTTTCCATACAATGTTTACTAATGAGAGTCGTTACGGAGGCGGAAGAGTGTAAAAAATGAGAAAAAAAATCTGGCCACATGCGGTTTAATACAACGCATATTATGTATAATAATAATATATTATAATGCTTTCTAAGAGACGCGTACACAATGACCTCAGTTCTCTGAGGTATAGTAGGCAAGAAGACCGAGTGGGTTTTTCTCGTTGCAGCTAGCAGCCGCCGAGTTTGTAGTATATAACTAATTACAATTTTTTTTTTGGGGAGGAATTTCTATACGAACATGATATTACTATTACTACTAATAATAACGATGTAATAATGTACAAGGCAAAAGTGTTTATAAAGTATATTATTGTATTAAACTCATTAGCCGAGTAGGCTTTTATAATTTGTAGGTTTTTATTGTTGTCGAGCGGCGTATATTAATATTATGCACATGCAGCAGTATCCCGGCGGTTTCTCTGTCATGATGTACCTATGTTATATTGTTATCATTAGGTGTAGCTATATCGTTATCGGTACACAATTAACACGTGTGAGTGTGTGTGCGCACGAAGTGTCGGACGGTGTTAAATACTCAACACGTGGATGACACAGACTACCGCAAAATATATATATAATACAAACGCAGAGTGTTACGTTTTGAATTAAACATGAGATTTTTTATTTTATTTTTTCGTCTACCGGTATTATAATAATAATAATAATAATAATAACAATAAAAGTAGGCTGTGCGCCGTTGCGACCGCACTGTACCTTGGGCCGCGCGTGGGATGTACGCCGCTGCACGCCGATATGATGTACGATCGACAAGGATTTAGGATATTATTGTATGTAACTAATTTGCCATCGTTTCGTCCCACCCCCGTCACACCCATGAAACGAGGAACCTGCAGGAACGGTATTAGACGGAATGAAAAAAAAAAGTAAACGTATTCTCTATAATATTATGTGCGTTATAGACGACGTCTTATACACCGAACTTGTACGTGTATAATACTAATATTATAATTTATAATAATATCGTACGCGCGCTTTAGAATAAATTGGATTTATATAATATGCGGCGGCGCTCAAGGTGGTCCGAACCAGTGCGCGATAATAAACGCGTTGCAGTCGTTGTAATTATTACGGATCGGACTCGTAAATATCATTTGGAATCCGTTTTCGTGTGTAACCGGATTTGTAATCAAGTGCGTATAATGGGACGAATGAAAACGAGTCATGTATATATATATATATGGAAAAAGAAACCGACATTTATATTATAATATATTATAATGTATATGAGTCCGGCGTACGCACGAATAAAATAATAATAAACTAGTCCCGCCAAAATTTGAACAATCCGTTGTCGACAAAATAATAAACAGAAAAATGATATATTTTTCACGAACTCCACGCTGTTTCGAATTTTTGAGCACGGTCAAACCTCACTTGATATAAATATATAACCGACTACAAACTGTTTAAGTAATCTGGTAAAATCGATACATTTTTATCCGCTATATTATATATTCTTTTGACAATACATTTCAGTAATAATTTAAGCTTCGGTGCACACAAAAAAAGTTTTATTTGTATACATCATTATTATAATATAGGGGACTATAATAGATAACTGTAAGTTTTACGGTTGTAAAAGATAATTTTTTTTTATCAAATATCGTTTTACAATGAAGTATCTATTAAAAATGTTATAGTTGAGTGGGGCATGAATCTGACGTGGTGAAAAAGAACAGAGTACCTAAAATGTATTAGTAAGAGGTGTATGTAAACAGAACTGCAACATAAAAACATGAACATTTCATAAAAATATTTTAATTTATGCGGTTAGACCATGATCATAATATCAGCATAATAAGAGTGAGATTTGAACATCTCGAGTATATATGTCTGCTTTTTTGATCCCTCAAATGCCACTGTGATCGTAATATCAAATAAAATGCGGCCAATGCGGGTCAACCATGTAAGCGACCATTTCCGGATTGACACATTGATGCTGCCCGTTATAAAGGCTATACAAGAGTGATTATATACAGAGTGATTTAGAAAGCATGCTCATCCCCATTTTTCTTTAATAATAATGATTTAATAACGATTTTGTAATTTTTAAATACACCTAAAGACTATATTTTTAATTATTTAGATTTTATTACACCACTTAAACAGTGTTATGTAGCCTGCAAACTACTTTTTTTCAAACGAGAACCACATTTTTCAATGTAAATTATTAAGCAAATGATTTGTTGAAAATGTTGATGTATCTAAATCAATATTTTGAACGAGTAGTTTCTGAATTATTTACGAGAATATGTATATTCAGGATAATTGTCCTTAAAAGTAGTTTTAAAATAATATAAATTTAATATTGTAGAATCTAGTACCTATCTATTTTACTCGAGAATTTTTACAAATTATAAAATGTGGACAGATAGGTACTCTAGTTTCAAATAATCATAGGCCGTTATCCCGATACCTTCCAGATCCATTATCATGGACCTATAATCCTTAGTACATAAAGTTTAATAATTTAAAAATTACTCGTCCAAACTTTGATTTAGATACATTTACAATTAAAAAAATAATTTACTTACTAAATATTTTACATTAAAAGAGGTTGGTTCTTTAATATTGAAAAAAATGAGTTAACATCGATATAGGACTCTCCTTAGATGATATAGAAATGAGAATTCCAATTATTTAAAAATATAGCCCATAGGCATGTTGAAAAGTTTTAAGAATTATGCATTTGATTATAAGAAAAACTTTGACCACCGAGCATATGCGCGATAATCATCCTGTATACGTGCATATAAGACGGACATTCAACATGTGCGTGTATGTGTTTTTCGAGGACGTTGGACAGGACCTCCCAGTGTGGTGTTGGACGATAATATTATAATAATACATATATAGGCGGTAATCGCGGAGGACACGGCTATTTGCCATACATGACAAATGCTTTGCTGTTGTGTTGTTGCAACGACGAAGACGCCTCTGTCTCCTATTATAACGACCCGATGATGTAGATGACCCGTGACGAGAAGATCCGCTAACGTTTTTGACGTTTTGACAGAGGTATTGCGGTGTGTCATTTGTGCGTAGTTATTATCTGTAATCCCTCCCCGGGGCCACACTTGTGCGTGCGTTAAGAATCGGCAATTTTATTATTGTTGTGGAAAAAAACCGTCCTTCTCGTAATCTCGGTCGACTTACCCCATTGAGCCACATATACCTAAACGTCACCACTGTGGCAATTCTTTTCTTCGCATTACTGCAGAAAATAACGATTTCGTAAATTCATGTTGTTGTAATCGTCGAATCGGACTCTTTCGGCAATGGTATCATAATATACATTATTATATTTATTATTTAGCATTTACGTATAATAATATTGAACGACCGCGACGAGTGAGATGCAGTGGTGATTTCGAGATAAATCTTGTTTTCTTTCACTGTTCGATTACCCTAACGATGTTGTTATTTTATTTGCACGCACGCTGCTATTACTATTAGGAAATATTAGGTAGGTGTTATGTTTGCTAGGCAGTTACATCGAAAATCATATGTCACTAATATTAAAATCGATTTTTATTTTATTTATAGTACTTGTGACACTATGCATTCTCACGATTACGATAACTATTTTATAATATTTTACGCTTATATAATTTATATACATGATTGAAAACTCGTATATATACAAGTATATAGGTTATAGGTATACGATATTATATAATTTATTTTACTTGAAGTTGGATGAGTATTCAAAATAATAAGATTATTTGAATATTTATAGTTGACATTTATATTAATCGGGAGTCATTGAAATTATGAAAAATTAAATAATTTTAAGATTAATTTGAATAAGTCGAATATCACTAAGTGCTGTGTAATTTATTGGTATAATTATTGCGAGTCGTCAGAAAATAAAATATGAAATAAATAAATTATGATTAGATGAGGTTAAATGGTTAAAAGAAGATATTACTCAAAATGTCGTAAAATCATAGGTAATTATTAGTGAAACAAATGGCTTTCTTTGCACGAATAATAATATAGTCTTGTGAGTGACTTTCAAATAAAGTAAAATGTAAAACCTTATTATAGGTGTTTAGTGAATGTTGAATAATGATCGATTTTAGTATTGAATATTATTATAATAATATCGAAAATATTTTAAACTGACTATTTATAATATGATAATAATACAGATCCAATAATATATTAATTTATGAACATGTTTTGACCTTTTAAGTTGTTTACGGTGTGTTTTGATCTAATTCATTACCGATTTTCAATGTGGATGTTCTCTATTCTTGGACTAATTAAAATATACCAAGATAAGACGTAATCGATTATAACAAAATGACGATAATTATATACATTCTAATTAGTTGTATTTACATTTCATTTAGGTTACAATATACAGGTTAGAGAATTTTTATAATTATTGGACTATCAAAAATATTAACGCTTATCAATGTTTTAAAAGATATAACGAGTAAACAATTTTATTCTTATTTTACTCATTTAATGAATGTAAAAATAATTTAATTGAAAATAATAGTATCAATGGTCAACATCTAATTGAGAGGTGAATACTATTTATTATAATTTTTAATGAATTTTACAACACATTGACGCATTCATAAACCACAGCTGTACAATATAATATATAATTATTAATAAAATATCTGAATCGAAAAGCAAATACTAGGATTTAACTTATATTAAATACTTACAATTTAAAGAATAAAATAATTATAATATGTTTAATACAATGCTGATTATCTTTTACAGCATATAATATATTTATATTTTAAAGGGCCTATAGTTTTTAGAATAAAACAGTATGAATAAACATATTCATATAGTGATTAAATATATTATGACACATAATATGTGTAATAAAAAGTGAAAAAAGAAAACTAAATCACTTTATTCATATTATTAAATAATATTTACATATATTATGGTTATTATGGGGTATAATTCGTAAATATATATTATAAATTAAAAACTATAATAATATTAGAATCACTAGGTATATGAAAATAAATTATTAATATAATATCGTAGGTTAATTATTGCATATTATATAATGTAATCAATGATAAATGAATCTTAGGTTATTACAAAAATTAATTTATTTTTCATATCATTTAATAAACTACTGTTTTCAGTAAGTCATAGATCAATCATACAATTTACAGTTACAGTTTAATTAAATTATAACTGCAGATAAGACAATATACTGACCAGCTGATGTGTTTGTAAAAGTAGAAAATAGATACAGGTTACACTCTGAAAGAAAACTACCAGCATCCCATTATTTTTTTTTTATGATTTGTCAATTTAAATTGTGCAATCTGTAGAAACGGATAAATACGTATATCTATAATATAATATACCAAAACGTATGAGAAATTTTAAAGCGAGCTTCTTTTTATAAATAAAACATGTCCACATAGGTAGAACATGTTTTGAATACCACATCAAAGAAAAATCAACGACTAAGACAAATTATAATAAAAATAATAATCAAAGCACACAAAAATAATTATATTTAAGAATCATTATTCTCTATATAATATCGATTTAAACTATAGAAATTATTTAAATATTCAATATTCAATAGTCAATAGTTATTAAAAATTAGTAGGTATATGTTTTTCTGAACTTTTTTTGCTAATATAAAATTATTAGTTATTGTAATACTTAATCATTAACCTAAATTTTTTGTTTATTAGTAAAACCATTTTTAGTTACATCAATTTCATTGTTTGAATACGATAATATTTATTTAATTGAATATTTCAAAAATGTCTAATAAGAAGAATATTTTTGGTTAGGAACTGCTGCAGAAATGTATAAAATCTACATTGTTATTTCAGGATATTAAATATTTATGCGAAATATTAATGAAATAAAAATTTCATTTTCTAGAAGGCTTATATTAGTTAGTATATATGTGTATTAAAAAATTAAAAAAAGTTTTTGCTATAAATAAGACGTGTTAAATATTTCAATCTATTATCTGTAAGTTAAGAAAAAAATTATTGGTTAATATATCTACCTACTTAAAATGTTTTTATTAATCTCTACTTAATAACTATATAATGCGAATTATCAATATATTTAGAGCAAACATTTACGCAGTTCTCAATACTATACAAACATAACCTAAAGTAATAATATTTTATATTGTGAGTTAATAAATATTTGCATTTAAAACGCAGTAATATTAAAATAGTTACCTATTATGTTTAAATATTTATAGAAACCTAACATTTCTGATCTATTGATACGAATAAAATAAATAGTATTATTAATCGTATAAGTAACCTATTGATTTTGTATTTGTATAATATATTTTATAAATTCAATCTTACATCGTCTCCACTTAGAATCGTTTTTGTATATATAATAATTCGTGTATTCAATGATTTATTATTGATTTAAAATTTAAAATATCTATGGCTGTGACCTATACTCAGTGATAGATACATTCGAAACTTACCATATTATACAGTTTAAAAATTTCCTCGGCTTTCTATGGTGTGCATCATAGTGAACTTTTGAAATGATGAATAATAATTTTTTTATTTATTGCAGAGGTTAGAATATAAATAATAAATATATAATAGGTAGTAACGAAATTATCGTTTTTAAATTTTTATTTGAATTATTTTAAAGTTTATTTATTTATTTATTTTTTAGAATAATAAAATAGCTTAGAATATACGTCTAGCAGTAGAGCATAAATCAAATTTGTGTACCTATGGTCTTTTAAAATAATTTATTTTTAACTGTCAATTTTTTTTTTTGATGACAAAAGATGATCAGTTGTTAACAAAACTACAAAACAGATTATTTTTGGTGTATCTAATAATTATTTTTTGAACGCTGTCATCAAATTGCATTCAAATAATACATAAACTACAATCACTCAATTAATTAGTTTTTCTTATTATTACTTATTTTATCAAATATTACCTAACATATAACGTAAAATCAAATCAAAGAATATTATTAATAATTTTTTTTTTAATTTAATAACTAATTACTAAATAATTTTTATGAAAATTATTACAAACCATTTCATTTTATTTTGATATTATATTATGAATTCGAAAAAAATAAAATCTTTTATAAAACAATATTTATACATTTTTTATAAGCGATAAATATATAGTTACTTACCTACTTAATATTTAGATTTGCATATTTGTATGCAAATATTTTATATCATAAAAAAACATGTTATATATTCTGCACTTCCAATATGAACTTCCAATATGAAATAATGTATAACTTAATCATTATTATTTTATAATTTGATGTAAATCTCTAATAATATATTTAAATATATATTTATATACACATATCATATAACTATACATAAATTATATTATTTTCGAGAACTTTACACGCAATTTTAACTAGTATGTATCTACTGAATTAAAATAAAACACCTTGAGTATTTTTAAATCGCATGTATTCGATTGTTTTATTAACAATTACAAATAACTTATTAGACAATTATTATGAATTAAAAATGTAATCATGGTTAGCGTTCAAATCGATATTTAAATACTGATAATTTTAATTATACTTTATAAGTTGTAACTAAGTGTACTTAGTGACAGCGCCGCAACTAGCGGAAATGTCGGAGGCGCATAGAATCCCCAAAGAGGCTTTTATCATTTCACGAAAGAGTCTTCAAGATCGATCCTAGCCCACAGACCCCTGTTACGGCACTGGTTAATGCGTGAATTAATGTTTATAACAGAACTGCGCTTTCGACTTTATACACTCGGGTTGCTTTAGTTCTGTATGATCAACTATCATAATCATTTAAACAATTAATATTAAACACATAAAGACTTTGTATTATGCATAGGTATATGATGTGATAATGATTGGATGTACCTACAGTGTATTATTGACTATTGTTTTAAAAATAAACCATTAATTCATGATCTAATTGTAGATATATATTCATCGCAGTGATAATTATATTAATATTTTATACAAACACACAAAAAAAAAATAACAAAATTTCAACACGTGAAACGAAAATATAAGATAATATTTTATTAAATTAATAATCGACGCACATGTAAGTAACGAGAACATAATAAAAATATAATAAATATATATTTATATTATTTAGAGTGCCTTATATTATTATCATCAATCGTCGTATTTTATTGATAACAACCTGTCTGATAGATACTAATGAAGGTTACATTGACGCCGGAAGCGTGCATAATAATAATTATATGTATTTATAACGTGTATAATATGGATATAATTTAACAATTCATATATTAATTTATAATATGTAAATTATCGTCTATCCCGACTGTGTTTTAGATTTAGCAACGACGTACAACATTAATTAAGTTACGAGCACTACGACTTCCTATCATGGGGGGGGTTTGGGGGTTAGCCCCCCCCCCGAAATTTTTTCGTGTTATATTATGACTGGTAGTAAAATAACTATTTTAATCTCTGTTTTAATCAATACATAATTTTTTTAGCTTAACCCCCCCCAATTTTTTTTCCAGTTACGGCCTTGCTTCCTATGACGAACAATATGTCACACTTTTGAAAAACAATTAAAAAAAAAGCGGGTAAGTGGGTATCGCTCTGCTGTATATTAGGGGGTGGGGTGGACCTCAGACTATGGAAGGTTAAATTTGAATGCAATGATAGGTATCATTGTATACGAAAAACGATTCTGAACGAAGATGATTTGTCAGTTTAGGATATATTATATTTAAATATTGTCAAATATTCTATTTTGAAACAAATAGTATAGTTTTTATATTATGTTACTATGGTTACTATGGCCAACATTCGCATTATGAGCGTATGAAATTTAATTTAAATTTTGACATATTTCGTATAAATTCGAACTTTAAACACTTATAAAAAAAAATTGTGACTAACGATTTCGGATTTTTTTTTATCACTTTAAGAACAACTTATAAGAAACCTTGTATTAAATTTTCAAGACTTTCTGGCCACCCAAAAAATTTTTATCGGCATTTGAAGAAAAAAAACTTAGAAAAGTCGAAAATTTCAATTGTCTATAAGTAGCTTAAAAATGGTCAAAATATTTTGAAAATTTAACTGTAAAGAGATAACCATAATATAAACATTTGGTGAAAATTTCAAGTATTTACAATGATTCGTTTTTGAGTTACAGCAAAATCAAAAAATCGATTTTGTCGAAAAGTGGTTTTTCCGTAAAATTGCCATTTTTCTGTCATTTTTTTTTTTGTTTTTCTCGATTTTTTTGAAAACTATTTGAAAATTTTAATTTTGACCCCCCTAAAGTACCAACTAGATTCAATTTCCTATTCAAAGAGGGGCTGAAGTCAAAAATCGGAGCATTATTACTGCTCCAAATGTTGTCGTCAGACACAAAAAAAAAAAAAAAAACACACATCATAGTAAAAGCAATACATTCATCACTTCGTTCAGAATCTAAAAAATAATAATAAGTTGATTCATATCTGCTCACTAAAAGTCAACATAATATATTGTTTTTTACACTACATATTTATTTAATAATTCCTAAATATTAAAATATATATGTATAATTTTAAATATAGGTAATAGCATTTTTATAAATATTTTAATCGTATTAATATTTATAATTAATGGTAAATAGATTATAGATACACAAAGTATTAATTGTTTCGAAAATTGTAATTAAAATAATATCTTAAAAGCGTTTTTATTTTTGCAATAACGTAATAAACTAATAATATAACAAAAATATCACGACAAGGCCCGTTTAACGTAATAGAATATTTATTTTTTGATACTCATTTGCATCGTCATGTCACACTTTAATTGCCAAATTGTCACTATTATAATACAGTGAAACTTCTATATATGTAATATGTAATGTCATTCACGGGGAATTTAAAGCCACTATAATTAAGAAAAATTTGTTTTAAAAGATATAGGTACCTGTGTATTGAATAGGTATGAATATTATGTACTATGTACATTTAAAGTATAAAAGTAAATTGTATACTTCCTAGTACTTACTACTTAATAATATAAATTATTTTCATTTTGAATTGAACAATTTGTTAACCAGCAGAGGTTTATCTATTTTATATAATATTATTGGTGATGTGTGTGGTTAATTGAAAGGGCATTTTTTGATAATTTTAGCAAATTTTTAGATTTTAGGTAATACCTAAATAAGACAAATTCATTTTTACAACAAATATATATATATTATATACAATATATATGTCAACATGGTACTAAAAAAAATTAATTTCATAGTATTTGTATCACCACTATAATAGTTTTGATAGTATAATATGATTCGTCCCATAATTATTATGAAATACCTATACGCATTAAAATTTGTTGACTTTCTCGTAATTAAACCCATAAAATATAAAATATTTTATATATATTTACACGGAAATTACCTGTATAATATAGGTTCTATAAAGTGTTTACCATTAAGTAAGTACATATCAAATTTTTAGAAATATCCATTAATACAGTTTCACTGTATATTATATCTGTTATTTTACATTACTTATTGTTTTTACTTTTAATTATAATGTTTGGTTTTAAATAATAACAACAAAATACTAATTTATTCATTATTTAACATTTTGTTCATAACATTTAACGATTAATGTGTACATAATATGCAAATACCTACAACAATAGCATTTAATAAATGATAAATAGACAATACCCATTTATCATTTATTAAATGCTACTTATAGTAAATTAAACCTAAAATTCCAAAACAGTGTTCAATTCATCAATTGGACGTTTTAAACTTGTTGTAACATCTTTACTCGTTGTACATAAATAACCTAATAGGTATTACCTATTATATCTATACTCTCTGATATTGTTTTCCAAATAACTATTAATTACTGTATTTCTATACCAGTAAGTCTGTAATCATCAAAGGTTGGAAATATATAATAAATATAACTATTATTCATTAAAAAAAAAAATTATTATAATTTTTTTTGAAATTAATTAATTCATAATTTAAAATGATTAAAATATTATGAGTTAATAAATCATAGAACAATTAAATAAACGAACAAAACTCTTTGAAATATAGTCTTATACTGATAACAATATAATGTTTCGCAATTTTTACTATCAATACCATTTTAAATTTAAATTAATATTTTACTACCTATATTATACTATATCACATGTGTTAGAATATTATATAATTTTATTGCCAACTGTAGAATTTAGATTATGATTTTACTACCTATTAAATTATATCTATAATGAGTAAAATTAAAATAATACTATTTTTGCTTAGTAATTTTGTATGATTTATTTTTTACAAAAACCATTTTCTTATCTAATTGATATAATTTTGTGATTAATCGGTGAATTTTAATTTCATATCCATAATTTGTTTCTGGCAAATGGAAATATACCTACATAATATGTAAATTCGAGTAAAAATTAATGATAAATATAATGTTAATATTATTTATTAGTGCTATTATGTAAGCTGTGGAATACGATTAAACGAATAAAAATATGTTAAAGTACATTTTAACGATCGCAATTACATTTTATATAAAATTCAATAAATATTGTAGCTTTTCGTTTGGATTAGATGTTTAGAACTCGAATGGAATGAGTAGATACATATTATACTGTTGTATAAAAATCAATCATTACCTATTACCTATACATCAAACGCGTTTTTGTATATACAATATGCACTATTAAAATATATGACTAATGGTTATTATGGATCATTATCCATGATTATATCTTTACCAAATCATAATATTGTCAAGAGGCATTCAAAGTCCCACACGAATATAATGTTATATTTATTGCGAACCATAAATTATATTTCTTTAACCTCCGTTATTTAAATTTATTATTTATCCATTCAATTCGATTTCTATACTCATTCGTATAAATGTATGTTTACCTAAAGATAGAAAGTTATTTTATTATAGAACCAATATATATATATACAGAGCCGTAGCTAGGGCTTGGCGAAACTGGCCCAGGCCAGGGGCGCAACGAAAAAAAGCGGGTAAGTGAGTATCGCTCTGCTGTACATTAGGGGGTGGGATGGACCTCGGACTAGGGAAGGTTAAATTTGAATGCAATGATAGGTATCATTGTATACGAAAAACGATTCTGAACGGAGATGATTTGTCAGTCTAGAATATATTATAAAAAAATCGAAAATTATTTATTAGTAAAACGTGATTTTACACGTCGTGTATTTTTGATTTCAAATTAAAATTAAAACTTTAAACACTCGTAAATTTTTTTAAATTGAACAATCCTCAAACTTTTTTATAATTATTCTAAGCTTAACTTATGGACAGCATAGTATTAAATTTTCAATTCTTAGCTATTGATAGAAAAATATTTATAAATTTTTAACTACCAAATAGTGAAAAATATTCATGATTTTGACGAATTTTTGTCAATATTTGAACTTCAAATGCTAATAAAAAAAAATTGTGCCTATGTATTTTTATAATTTTTGAATGAGAGTTAGAACAAGTTATGTAGACCCTTCAATTAAATTTTCAAGTAATTTGTCCCAGCTTAATTTTTTTTATCAACATTTATAAAAAAAAAATTAAAAAAAATTGAAAATTTCAATTGTCTATTAATAGCTCAAAAAAAGTCAAAATGTTTTGAAAATCAAATCACGTAAAGAAAATGGCAATCTAAATAACTGGTAAAATTTTCAAGTATTTACGATTTATACTGTTTGAATAACAACAAATATCAAAAATCGTTCGAGGCTAAACCGTTATTTAACGCGGTTTTGTAAAAATTTAAATTTCAATCACTCATAAAAATTTTTTGTTTTAGTCCGGTAGAGTTTTTTTCGCAGATAGTTGAAGAAAATTTTATGGAGAACCTTGTACCAAATTTTCAAATCTTAGTTATAAAAGAAAAAATTTTTACGATTTTTCAACCACAAAATTACTTGCCAATTTTCGCAATTTTGACATTTTTCGTATAAATTCGAACTTTAAGCACTTATAAAAAAAAATTGTGACTAACGATTTCGGATTTTTTTTTATCACTTTAAGAACAACTTATAAGAAACCTTGTATTAAATTTTCAAGATTTTCTGGTCGACCAAAAAATTTTTATCGTTATTTAAAAAAAAAATACTTAGAAAAATTAAAAATTTCAATTGTCTATAAATAGTTCAAAAAAAGTCAAAATTCTTTGAAAATTTAACTGTGTATGGAGAACGCTAATATAAACATTTGGTGAAAATTTCAAGTATTTACATCTATTAGTTTTTGAGTTATAGCAAAATAAAAAATTCGATTTGGTCGAAAACTGGTTGTGCGTAAAAATTTCCGTTTTTCCGTCATTTAAAAAATATAGAAAAATTTTAACTTTTGACCCCCCAAAGTACCAACTAGATCCGATTTCCTTTTCAAAGAGGGGCTGAAGTTGAAAATCGAAGCATTTTTACTGCCCCAAATGTTGTCGACAGACACAAAAAAAAACAAAAAAAAAAAAAAAAAAAAAAAAAAAAACACACATCATTGTAAAATCAATACATTCATCACTCCGTTCAGAATCTAAAAGGGCGCAAATTCCAGGATAAAATATATCAATTATTAATAACGTAAATTTTATTTAGAATATGGGCAAAATAATTATACTAGAATAGCTACGCTATAGTAGGTACTTAATTATGGTGTATTGTGTACAAAAATATTACAATTTACAAGTGTTTATAAAATAATAAACATAATTATGATTTTCAAAATCGATTATTGTTAACTTATAGCTGCATGTTTAATTTAAAATCAGAATTCTAAATATGTTTTATTTTTATATTTTAAAGACCTTCATCAATTTATTTATATTTTTGGGTGGTAGATAACTACTCCTATTTTAGTATTTAGTCTTTTTGTATCAGTTTATGAAGGAAACACTTGTGAAAGAAGTTTTAGTAAACTGAAAATTATTAAGAACTATCTAAGGTCTACAATTTCACAAGAAATATTGGCAAATATGAGTATTATATCAATTGAACGTGAATTGGCTTCAAAAATTAATTTTGAAAAAGTTATAGATGAATTTGCTACTAAAAAAGAACGAAAAGTGAAATTGAGGTGTATAAAAGTACAATTATTTTTTAAATTATTATAAAAGGTTATAATAAGTTTGGCAGTGTTTTTTTTTCTTATTAAATATAATAATTATTAGTTATTATAATAGTTAATAAAAATAAAATACACTCATATTTTAAATTTAAGTACCTATACAGATTTAAAAAAACTTATAAAGATGATTTTATTTCATAAATGGCATAATCACTGGTCAAAACAAATACCAAATTAAACACAATAAAAAATAATATCTAAGTATGGAGTAAGTGAGTAACCCCGGCTTAAATAGGAAAGATGAAACTATACTAAATCGTCTTCGAATTAGGTATACATTCGTAACACATAACCACCTCATGGCTAGAAAAGACCCTCCCATATGTGATACCATAGACCTATAAACTAGTTTATAGGTCTATGTGTGATACGTCATGTGGAGTGGAGTTCACTGTCAAACATATAATCATTGATTGTTCCAAGTACGCTGACTCAAGATCCAAACACTCCATTTCATATCAACTATAGTGAAGCTCTACAACCCGAACTTCAATCAAATATTAATATAATCAACTTCTTAAAGGAAACCAAACTGTACAAACTAATTTAAAAATTCTTTATATAAAATGTAAATTATTAAAATAAAAAAAAATAAAAATAATAATGTAATATTATAACTAATGGCCTAGTAGGCAGTAGCTGATGTTTCTTTGATCAATAAAAAAAAATAATAAATAAAATAAGGGATGTCTATATATGTGTAAGTACGAGGGGGAGGGGGAGGGGTAAACAATTTTTAAAAGGGCGGAAATATATTAAATGGCCAGGAGCGCAAATTAACGTTGCTACGGCTCTGTATATATATATATACCTACACGGGTATCTACCTATAATAATGTGTAAAATCTTTGCTTCACACTTCTTGCCAAAATCGTACCTGCAAAAGGAATCTATTGGGTCTAGAATTCGACAACATTTTTGTTAGAATTATGAATAATAATTATTTAAGATTATTTCATTCATTCGAGAAGTTTTTAAAAGAAATCATTATAATAGGACCCCTCCATAAAATAAAATTCAAGATACATCAACGCCTTCTATTTTATACCACCCACATAATCCACAAAATATCATATTTAAACCATAATATATACATATAATTGTATAATATTATGTATGAATTAAAATAATATAACATAATAATTTACTAATTTATTAACATTTATATATATTTTTAACTATTTATTTACATTCTACATAGTAAAATAAAATAATAATTGGAATAATTACAAATTATGTTCTATATTGTTTATTTTATGTCACACGATTGAATTCGTCTAACTTGAATGAAACAACTGAAATTATACATTGCAATATATATTTAATTAATTTTAATATTAAACTCCTACTTTTATGTTAAGTAACAAATACTAGCAATCACATCACTTACAGGATATGTATCATTGTACCAGTTACCTTGAAAAGTACATTTTCTATACCAATTCTCCACAAACTACATGGGGATAAAATGCACCAGTTACCCTCACATAGTCACATATTATATATTATATACATGTTAATAAAATAGAGGAGGTAAATATGTAAATAATAATAATAATAATATGTATAATATAACAATAAGTACAATAACTGTAATTTTAAGCGGTACATAATATAATTTGTCAGGAAATAAAATACTATAAAATAATAAAAAAAATGTTGATATTTGCAATTCTATAAATATAAATATATGTACGTATGTACGTATAGTATATCTTAATATAATAAAATAATTATATAAAACGATAGGTAGTAAATAACTTGGATGTATTATTAATATTTCGTATTGTATATTGTTTGTTAAAATTTGCATCATGATGTAAGATATTTATATTAATACAACTTTTATTATTTTCATATATTATATCTCTCTTATTTCATGGATTGGTTTTATAATCGTCATAGGCATAACCTTGGAGTTAATTCTGGGAAGAGTGGCAGAATGTGGAAAACTAAAAATCTGTTAAGTATGAAAAACAGGGAGATTAGTCCTCTCCCTTCCAATATATAAAACAATAGGTAATATACTAATATAGTTATATTATATAGTAATGATAAGGTTAAAAAATAAAAAAAGCGGGTAAGTGGGTATCACTCTGCTGTATATTAAGGGGTGGGGTGGACCTCGGACTAAGGTAGGTTAAATTTGAATGCAATGATAGGTATCATTGTATACGAAAAGCGATTCTGAACGGAGATGATTTGTCAGTCTAGAATATATTGTATATAAATATTGTCATACATTCTATTTTGAAACAAATTCAAACATTTAAGTAAAAGTCTCAAGATCCTACATTTAGTAATTTTTTAAAAAATACAAAAATCGAAAATTATTTAGTAGTAAAACGTTATTTTACACGTGTATTTTTGATTTCAAATTAAAATTAAAACTTTAAACACTTGTAAACTTTTTTAAACTGAATAATTCTCAAACTTTTTTATAATTATTCTAAGCTAAACTTATGGATAGCATAATATTACATTTTCAATTCTTAGCTTTTGATAGTAAAATATTTATAAATTTTTAACTACCAAATAGTGAAAAATATTCATGATTTTGACGAATTTTGGTCAATATTTGAACTTCAAATGCTAATAAAAAAAAATTGTGCCTATGTATTTTTATAATTTTTGAATGAGAGTTAGAACAAGTTATGTGGACCCTTCAATTAAATTTTCAAGTAATTTGTCCCAGCTAAATTTTTTTTATCAAC
Source organism: Schizaphis graminum (assembly GCA_020882235.1). Taxonomy (NCBI): domain Eukaryota; kingdom Metazoa; phylum Arthropoda; class Insecta; order Hemiptera; family Aphididae; genus Schizaphis; species Schizaphis graminum. The sequence goes on from CM037032.1 coordinate 58,070,358, forward strand.
ATTTATAAAAAAAAAATAAAAAAAATTTGAAAATTTCAATTGTCTATAAATAGCTCAAAAAAAGTCAAAATGTTTTGAAAATCAAATCACGTAAAGAAAATGGCAATCTAAATAACTGGTAAAATTTTCAAGTATTTACGATTTATACTGTTTGAATAACAACATATATCAAAAATCGTTTTAGGCTAAATCGTTATTTAACGCGGTTTTGTAAAAATTTAAATTTCAAATACTCATAAAAATTTTTTGTCTGAATCCGGTAGAGTTTTTTGTACAGATATTTGAAGAAAAATGTATGGAGAACATTGTACAAGATTTTCAAAACTTAGTTATAAAAGAAAAAATTTTACGATTTTTCAACCACAAAATTACTTGCAAATTTTCGCAATTTTGACATATTTCATATAAATTCAAACTTTAAGCGCTTATAAAAAAATTAAGACTGACGATTTTGGATGATTTTTTTTTTATAACTTTAAGAACAACTTATAAGAAACCTTGTATTAAATTTTCAAGATTTTCTGGTCGGCCAAAAAATTTTTATCGTTATTTAAAAAAAAATACTTAGAAACATTGAAAATTTCAATTGTCTAGAAATAGCTCAAAAAAAGTCTCAAAATTCTTTGAAAATTTAACTGTGTATGGAGAACACTAATATAAATATTTGGTGAAAATTTCAAGTATTTACAGTTATTAGTTTTTGAATTACAACCATATAAAAAAGTCGATTTAGTCGAAAACTGGTTTTGCGTAAAAATTCCCGTTTTTCTGTCATTTTATTTTGTTTTTCTCGATTTTTTTTAAAAATGTTGGTAAATGTTTACTTTTCATCTCTATAATGCAACAAAGATATTCACTTTGCCATCGGAAACCACCCCCAAAGTTTGAAATTGAAGCATTATTTCGATTACTTATGCTGTACATAGACACAAAAAAAAAAAACACACATAATCATTGTAAAATCAATACATTCATCACTCTGTTCAGAATCTAAAAGTGTATAAAAATCCAAATAGCAAAAACGTATGGGAATAGGTAATAATAAAAAAAGCGTACATAAAACACAGTTATAAATTAATAAATAAAATACAAATACTTCCAAATGATTTCAAAATGTTTCCAAGAATAAGTAATGATGTAGAAAAATAAAATACAAATAAATATAAAATAAATGTTGTATTCCAATATCAGACAAATAATGAAATAACATTCAACGATTGGACATATCAAACTTAAGAAAATTGAAAATTAAAAATTGCAGTTATTTAATATTCAATATCGAATCATGTTGAACGATAAATCAAAATAATATGATTAGGATATTATTGAAATACAATAGATTTGAATCATAACCAAAATAAGTAATTAATTACAACATAAATCTAAATGACAATTTTTCCATAAAAAAATGTTTATTTAATTAATAATTATACTAATTGTTCGTGACTGAACGATATTATTGATTGTTATCAATAATTATTATTATTATATAATTATTATTTATTATTTATTATCATAAATGAAAAAAGAATACTTATTAGGTACACAATGTATTGTTTATTTTAATGTTAAAATAAATTTAATTTAAACTTTGAACAGCCTCCCCCCTCCCTACCAAATTTAACCTCAGATTACGTCTATGATAATCGTGTATATAATAATATGTGAGAGTAACTGGTATACTTTTAAAGTGCCAAGATGAAGGCAATTTGTCAACATCCCACTTACTACGTAGATCATTGAAGATATTATTTAGGTTCAACTAAATCCCAAATATTGGGGGTGCTAAAATTATGTTGGACACACAAACCCGAGGGGGTTACGCCATCATAGCCCCAAATACTATTTCAATATTTATTTTTAAATGTATCTTAAAAACATACACACGCTAATATTTTAGTATATAAATAGTAACATACCTTAAATTATAATAGTTATAATTTAAATACAATTAAAATTATAATAATAAAGTATTCGGAATACTACATAAGTCTGTAGATAAGACTATATTAAATTGAGTATTATACATTTTTGTTGGTTTCTCATGCCTTGTATAGTAAATGCGAATAAGGTTTATCGAATTAAAATTGTATCCTGAAAAGTAAAAGAAGAATTTCAAGTGTTTTAGTCCGCATATAACCACGTTACTTGTAATTTGTCTATAAGATACTGTTTACAGTGAACACGGTTATTCTTTCTTTTTTTTTTTTTTACAAAAGCGATTCAAATGTGCTATAATGTTATATCTAGACAGTTATGTTCAAAACATATCTCTTTATGTTTTACCATTAAAAAATATATCTTAATTTACATTTTACATATTGGATTTCCCATCTGCCACTATTTTATTTTTTTTAAATCTCAAACTTGTAATAAATTTTATATGTTTTTATGCATTTATTTATCACAAGAAAAATATTGTTTAATACTTGGTGTGTTACATTTATTTTTAAGAATTAATGCGTTTATAAATCAGTTGCTTAATTATATAAACTTTATCGGCATTACTTATCTGCAAGGAAATCACTGAGAAAACGACCTACTCAATGTACCAACTTTACCTATACTAGACATTTTGCGTAAAAATAAGTTAGAGATGTAGAGATACGGTAGTTTAAAATCAAAATTCCCGGTGGTGGCTAAACCCAAATGTAAAATGTGAAATTATAAAATATAAATTAATATTAATTTCTTAAGAAATTCCATTTCCATTTTTCTCGTTCGGTTGGCACTTAAGGTTTTGTACATATAGATTGGCGCTACAGTACTCGGACAACACTGTTATAATAATAATATAAATGCTTACTCAAATGGACACTGTCAAATATTTTTCTTCTGCAAGAACTTAATGAACTGTAACGTTAGAATAATGCGGAAAAGGGGATGAAAAGGGTTGTGTCCCTTGTCAACGTTGGGGCGTACCGAAAAACAACAATACAAATGTTTCGCATGTAATAGCTAATAAGTTTTGGAAATTGAGCACCCTTCATGTTTTTAAATGCAATATCCGCCTACAGTTTATTTCAACACCGCCGTGGCCATTACTTCAACGGCCCTGTGACTTTTGAACTCGCGATTTTATCTAGTACGTTTTACGCCACCACCGATGTGAAGAGTGTATTAATTCTACACCATTAGTTCAATGTTAATGCAGACAAAACTCTGTTAGGTCACTATATAAGCACGTATATATGTATTTACTATTTAATATATAAATATACACAATATTATACACGGTGTAAAATGTAAATGATACAGCGTTTAATTACGTCGTTGTTTAAACAAAAATAAAATAGTAATAGTAATAAAAAGATAAAGATAAAATATGCGACCGAAGAAATTAATATCATATTTTAATTTTAGAAATACTAAATGTCTTGATTACAGCATTTAAGTAATATATTTTGACGAGGTGCATTAAAAAAAAAAAAAGAATGTTTTTTTAATTGTATTACATTAAACGTTTTTTACGAGACTGTGTTTTTATTTTTAGTAGTATAATAAAAGAAAAAAAAGTAATTTACGCCATTATGCAACAGCACTAATCTATTTAAAAATAATATTATACTACCCTAATAGCCTTTGACATTAATTTTATAATTAAATACGGGATTACGTATTTATTATTATTATTATTATTAGGTAAGTATTAGGTACTATTATATTTTTACTTTAGCATATTTCCCCAGCAAAAATATTTTTCCAAGTAATTTTTTTCACTTAAGTCGTTGATTAAAATTATATGAAAATTTAGTTTGATATTCAACAAATTAATATAGTATTCATCCGTAAAATATAATTCATAAGTATATTATAAATTATAATATTGTATGTAGAAAGTTCTACATAATTCAACTGTAATGTACTATAATAACTATTACTAATGTGAAATGTCACAGTATTGTGTGTGTAAATGTATAATATGATATCCATTTCTGTGAGTTATGATATAAATTATTATTGTGAGCAATTTAAGTTAATGTTCTATGTTCAGAGATAAAATATACGTGGAAGATATTTCGTAATGATTTAGACAATTTTCGCTCATTATGTTTAACTATAGTCATAGTAGGTAGCATACAATAAATATATATATATATGTACATTGCACATAAACAACCCAAATAATTTAAGAGTTGTTATTGTGATGGCACATAAACTACAATATATTTATAATATATTATGCGTGGATACGTATAGTCCTTGGCACTATAACAAAGATCAAAAACTGTATATACCTAAACTGGGAAAATTTGTATTATTAAGCATCATTCATTATTCCTTTTATTTATAATCAGGACTGCGATTAATGTAATTTCACTTAAATACTATTCAATAATTGATTCGGCAAAACGAAAAATTAGAGAAATATGTAGGTGTTTATAAACGGTGTGTGTGTGTGTGTGTGTGTGTGTGTGTAAAAAGTAATTGTAAAAATATATTTGGAATTAACATTAATATGATACATTTAATATAATATATAAATAATATAACATGCAGGTTAAAAAAATCTGCGTTCTAGAGTCGTGGTGCCTAACCCACGGCCCGCGAAGATATTCTGTGTGGCCCGTCACAAATTTATAAATCAGTTTTTTTTCATTTGTTGATATTATACTGATCATTGTATATTTTATATTTGGTGGCCCGCTCGGAGATGATTGTTTACCAAAGTTGCATGCCGAACAAAAAAGGTTGGGCATCACTGCTCTAGAATGTAATATAGTAGTGATAATAATGGAGTTGATTTTATGATATATGACAAAGTGCTACCATGTATAAAAATCTTTTCAAAAATCTCAGGTAAGATTTGCTATATCCGATATTAGCGGACAACATATTTTACATAGTTATCGTGAGCTGCTATACTCCAATGGAAGATAAAAATGAAAACATCAAAGACAATTTTTACAAAGATCTAGAAGCAGTAGATAATAGTTTACCATTACATTGTGTAATGTTGAGAAAATTCAGAAAAAAATACAATGTACAAACATAAGAAAATATTGAAAAAAGTAAAAAGTATGAGGAAAATCTACAACAAAACCTGGGAAAGATTAACATGAAAACAGAGTGGGTTTACGACAAAAGATTGAAAGTCAAAGAGTGAACGTAAATATACGAATGAAATGAGAGAAACCAAAATGAGTGAATAAAAATATTAGCAAAAACATATTAGTGTTCGGAACGTTCACGTTCGTATTTTTTTTCAAACAAACGCTTTCAAATTCACGTTCTTTCAAAAAATAAACGCGTTTATTATGAATTTTTAACCTGCTGTAAATATAAAAACCCATTAACATATACGATTCAACCCAAAAATAAAAATACAATTTAGACTTTAGGGCATATACAATTTAAAAGTATCTGAATTAAATTTTTAATATCTGACATGTTATTTGAGTTTCAATCAAATTAATATCATAGGAATTATAATAGGAAAACACATATTTTATATACATATATTTATTTAATGAAATTCCATCCGGGTCAAAACCATGAGTATTTGATAAGAAGTTTAGTGCATCTTTTCAGTAGACATGGGTAAAATTTATGGATGGAAAAAAAATTGCTGGTTTGTGTTTAAATGAAAAAAAAAGTAAATATTTAATGGTAACAAAAAGAAGTCCAAATATAAACCATATAAAACAGTTGATAATTATTATAGTTTCAAGAAAGAGAAGATACTTCAAAGCCGTCAAATTAGATTTTTAGTTCGGGAAAAATCAAATTAAGCTGAAATTTGTCATACACCTTTATAACTTCGTCATAAACAATGTGTAAAAAGTCGACCATGAAATCACGTACGCGTCAAAGGTTATTCGAGGTCAAAAGTCATGAAAATAGCCTTTTTTTTAATATCTCGCTTTTTGCTGGTCGTACAATAAAATGTTTAATACAATAATTATAGAGGAGGTAATTATTTACAAAAAAGGTACTATGACATTTTCACGTAAGAGTTATAGTCTTTGAGCTATAAAGCATACAAACACGTGATATGGCCGGTTATAGGAGAGATATCGAGAATTAAGTGAAAAAATTACGCACGGTACGGGCTTTGAACCCGCGACCCACGAGACTGGGGTGACAGTCTCGTTACAATGAGCCACCGCGGTCTTATCAGCTTAACCTCGATATTCTCCTATTTGGGCCAGAGTGGCAGTGTGTACGGCCTGAGAAGCGCAGGCGCTAGGGCCGTGTCATACCTCGGTTGAATAGTGGTAAGTATCCCCGCCTGTCACACAGGAGACCGGGGTTCGATTCCCCGCCGGGGAGCCATTTGACGCGACCACACGTGATGTGGCCGGTCATAGGAGAGATATCGAGAATTAAGTGAAAAAATTACGCACGGTACGGGATTTGAACCCGCGACCCACGAGACTGGGGTGACAGTCTCGTAACAATGAGCCACCGCGGTCTTATCACCTTAACCTCGATATTCTTCTATCTGGGCCAGAGTGGCAGTGTGTACGGCTGAGGAGAAGCGCAGGCGCTAGGGCCGTGTCAGTAGGTACATACTTTTAGAGAAATTTGTTTTTTTCACTAAAAACAAACGTCTTTGCGTTATTATCTCGCTTTGAGCTTGTCGTACAAATTTTCATACAAAAATTGTAGAGGACAAAATTATCTACAAGATGGTTATACATATACATATCCAACCGCACTTGCGGTATACAAATTTTAATGTTTACCGTACAAAATTACGATAATATTATATATTATGTATGTATGTACATTAGGGTGGTCCTTATTTTTTAACTTTGAAATAGTTGATATAGGACCCCTCACTTTTTTCGTTGTGATAAGAAAATAATTTTGGTTAAATTTGGTCATGACTACACACTCCTTTCCCATGCCTCTGGGGGGTTAAAAATAGCCAACAATGGTAATTTTGTTATTTTTTCGACCTAACTAAATAAATATGAAACTCAACGAAAAAATGTATAAAACATAAATTGTAGAACGTAATAGTATATTATTTATTGTAAGTCTATTATTTTTAATTTTTTTGACCAAATTGTTGATTTTTAGTTATTCAAATATATTTGTTGGACAAATAGTTTAAAAAAAAATAATTGTATAAAAATTATATAAAATTATATTTCCTAACAAAATGTTTATAATAATATGTAAAATGTTCATTGGATCCTTCATTTCATTGTTGGAGTCAGATTTATTAAATATTATGATAAAAAACGGTAATTTGCCATTATACTCATATATACCAAAAAATGGGGCGCATGTAAACTCCGCCACAAGTACCTTTTTTTACTGTAAACTCCGCCAGAAAAAAAAAACAGGTAAAATTGGGTTCATGTAAACTCCGCCACTGAAAAAAATCAGGTAAAATTGAGTTCATGTAAACTCCGCCAGTGAAGAAAATCAAATAGTAGTATAAAATTAATATGATATATTATTAAAAAAAAATTATAATATAATATAATATCATATCATATCAATATTTAAATCATAGTACAAAAAATCATAATAAATAATCCAAAATCATATTTTTCATAATAATAATTAATAATTGTCCACAAAATATAATAAAATATAATAAAAAATAAATAAAGAATCGTTATACCTAATAATATAAAATCATATTTTCCATAATAATAAATCGTATATAAATCGTCCACATCAAATATACATAGGTAAATTATAGTCAAAAAATAATTGTTATATAGGTACGTAATAATCCAAAATCATATTTTTCATAATAATAATTAATAATTGTCCACATAATAGAATAAAATATAATAAATAATAAATAAATAATCGTTATAATTAATATTGTCATGTATGAAAACTATAATGATGTGATACAATTTGCAAATATTCTAAGTCTTGTATTTCTTTATTAGTAGGTATTCATAGCATCCTGTAATACTGTCATTTTTTTTTATTATTTCAAATTTTTTAGCTGATTTACTTGAGATATGCCATTTAATTTAATATAAGTTTGGGTTTGAAATTCGATAAGAACTTAACTAAAAATGTGAACATTCGGATGACTTTTATAAAATGAATTTCTCAGATGACTATGAAAGGATTCACAGGTATTTGTTGTTCGATTTAAATTTGCATTTTGATCACTGTCGCACTGATTAGGTAAAAAAAAAAACTGGCGGAGTTTACATATACCCATTACAGGTAAGAAAAAAAAACTGGCGGAGTTTACAATCGCCCAAAAAATGCTAGGATAGAATTATAATAAAAATTACGTTCATTATTAAATGAAATTCTTCATACACTTTTATCAATTGTTTTATAGCTATGAAGTTTTTATAGTAAAGTTAAGATCATTATAAAAAACTTTATAGCTACAAAACAATTGATGAAAGTGTAGGTATGAAGAACTTCATTTAATAATGAAATTCCGATTTGTTTTCCAATTGAAATAGGTACACTATACAAATATATTAAATGCCAATTTTGTATAAAAACATTATTTTATTAACCATATAATTTTAAACCAATTTTAAATCGAATCCTAGCTATAACAATATACACACTTTGTTTATATTTAGATTTTTCGGCATATGTAATAAGATCTTCGGTGCCACATTTATGCCCAATTTCAAGATTTTGTCCACAAAAATATTCGTTGGACTAATTGACTATTATAGCTCAGACCACCCTTAGGCGGCGAAGTAACTATAGCATCTACAGTTTGTAACTGATTACAAACTTCAAAAAAAATGAAAACAAAATTTAAAAATGTATATATTTTATAGAAACAAATAATTAAATTCATCAAGTTAAAGTAATTTATAAATTTAATTTGCAATTGTTGATAATTGAGATTATTCAACGTTTCAACCGTCATAATATTGATAAGATTTTAATTTAATCTTAGCAAATATATTATTTAAATGCGTAATAAATAAGTAGTTAAAAACAACTTGTTGATTCATTATAGATTTTTTTATCATGTTTTCGATCAATTTTAGTGCGAAAAAATGTGTTTTCAATATTTAGAGATTGTTAAAAATTTTAATGTCTTTCATTCGAAATTTTAAAAATAATTTCAAATACGATTTTGTATAAAAAAAGTCAATATTTAAAAAGTAATTATTATATTAATTTTTAATAAGACCGAAAAGACGAATGATGTACACAATTAAAATTTATTATCTTCGTTTCATATAAATCAACCATTTATAGAATAAATGGTAGATACTTATTAAAGCCAATTTTTGTTTTAATAACATCAGTTATCTGGATATATTTGAAATGATATTAGATCTGCAATGTTACTGAAAATTACTTCAAACAATAATTCAGTTTAATATTATTATTTATCATAGTTGCAACGCGCTGTCATATAATATTGGTAAGTACAAGTACTTTGTAAACATTGAATTTATCATAAATGCGTATTTTTCACTCTATACAGACAGCATTGAGTAAGCATATATGTAAGACGTTGTACCTATTGAAAACTGAAATCAATAACTCATCAGTTGTATAAATATAAAATAATAGTAAATTGATTATATACATTTATTAATATAATAGTTAATATTATTTCATTCCAACTATATAGAAATCACTGCATTAAAATATATAAAACAACATTATTATTTGATTCGTGGTTTTAGTTATTCAGCTACCATGTCAATGCTAACTTATATGACGTTAGACAATGAAATCCTTACAATAATACAATGTCTAATACGTTAAAGATTCATTATTGTCGACAAAATATGGCGCGCATAGAATTATTGTGATTTGTTTTTATTTTTCACTTCAACCTTGTATACACCTATGCGCTAAACGTATTATTATAGTATATAGATAATATATTAATTATATTCAAAAGTTATGTCTTATGTGTCATTTTCGTTTTAAGAAAACCGAAGTTATATAAATTATTTATTGTGTTGTTTATTGTTTTTTTTTAGATTTTTAACACTATTGAACATTTACGGCACTCAAAACAATGAATACACCATCAACATGACATAAAATAAAGTATTATGTTAAGCAGTTTGGGGTAAATGTAGTGTATTACTTTGGCCAAATTTGAATATTTGCCTATTTTAAAACAAATTTTAAAGAAAATTACTTAAAAAAAAAAACCAAATAAAATCAGTCTACAATCGATAATTAATCTATATTATACAATGCAAATCGACATGACAGTTTTCAATCGTTCATTTATAAATAGATAACCAACTCTGAAAGTTAAAAGTAGAACTTGTGTTTATTTTCGTAAGACTAAGGCGATGACTTTTTCCTACTCGGTTTAACGTTTATAAATGCTGTCAATGCTGATGTTGTGTTTATGAGAAAAGACGACTTATCGTAGTAATAATATAGGAAAAACAAAACTATAAACACCATATAAAATAGTTTCCGTGCAATGCGTAAAATGGCACAAATCTACTAAATTTGTTGAAAAAGAAAACCTTGTTGACCACAAAATGAGTACACAAACTCAAAACGAAAATGAATCTCTTCCAAATTTTTTTGTAATTCACGTGATAACGTCGTATCTAGCACCTATATACCAAACGATGGATTTAGTGGGAGAGACGGCTGAATGAGACAAAAAAACCGGGGCCTTTCACAAACTTTGAACCCTCGGATTTTTATAATTATGTAAATCAATACAAATATAATATAAAATCGTTTACAAAAATAAAATATTTCTACGATTCATATATAACGGATTTGACTGTAAGCAGTGTAAGCCTCATAAGTGCTATAAAGTGTAAGGTCAAAATAATATATATTATATTAAACAGTATTATCTCATTGTTGTGTAGGGCTGCTGATCTTATATAGGCGGTGATCCGAAGCGCCTGCGAGCTACAGGAGGTCGCGTGCTCCGAGAAGTGTATTATTTATAATACATATTATATACGTGTGTAGGTATATAATAATGTATGACATTATATAGACTGCACCGGGTTCGCGACGAACGCAATAAGGAACACAAACGACACAAAAAACACGCGTTGGAATTTCGAGATTATTCAGTGGAATAAGGAGTGGATTTATCGGCAGTTCATTTATATATATTATTATAATACGCATAATAGCGCATGTATACCTATATACCCGCCGTACGTAATGTACATTACAATATTCGTATTATACGGACAGGAGAGACACCGTATAATAATATCTTATATGTACACTGACTGTGCAGTGCGTCGACAAAGGGGCGTTTTGTGAACCTCAACGGGATCCTCAAAATCAATATTCGCACAATGCGCGATCGACCTCGCGCTTCAATATAATATAATAATAATTCCGGTGACTTGTGCCCTGCATTATTGGTATTATACACACACACGCTAACACTCGGGTATTATAGACTTCAGGTGCATATATATATATATATATATATATATAGGTTAGGTCGACGCGTTTGTGTGCATAAAGTATATTATTATATACGCGTATATAATATATAGGTACACCCGCCGCCTCCGTCCCCAGCCAATTATACGCTCATTATATTCGATCGGCGAACCCCTCGCCCGAGATTGACGCCGCAGCGGCAGTTTATAATAATAAAATGCGTATAATGTATAATATTGTACATGTGGAGCGCCTCCGCGGTTGGACGTCCCGGCGGCCGCGCGTTCGCGCCCGAGCAGGTGCAGCAGCACACACCGTCAGTCGGCCCGTCCGTCCGTCTGTCACACCCGCCGCGAGACGACTCGCAATATACATTTTTCGCCGTCCGTTGTTGTATCACCGCGTACGCGCATACATCGTCGCAGTGTACATTGTGCGTCGGGCGTGCGGGTGTTTCTTTTTTTTTCCCCTTTTCACCCGAAAATCAAACAAATAAACGCGCCCCCGTCCCCGAGCTGGAGGAGCCGGTCCGACGAGTCTCTCGAAAAGTCATTTGTAACAAATTTCGAACGAGATCAGCTGCCCGCCGCCTTATGTGTACACAACGACGACGTACAATATGGAAATTTCATTGACCTAACACACCGAGTGTCGAGCACAATGAAAAAAAAAAATCTTCGGCCCGCGCGCCGAGTGTACAACAATTACGCCGATTCACTATATAATACTCGGAATAGTCGCGCGCGTGCTGCGTTCGTATATATTATTATCATCGTTATATATAATATATATGTGTGTGTGTGTGTGTGTATTATATAATATCACATACATTGTTCGCCGAAAATGAATCTCGAAAGTGTATTATTATATGGGACGCGCACACACCTACTTGTCGTGTTATATACACATATAATATACGACGCGCATATTATTATTATTATTATTATTATTCGTTTATATGCCGAGGAATTCGGAGGCGCTTCGCCCGGTGCGAGTCCACAATATCATAAACGTATAGTTAATGTGTGTAATAAAAACTAAATCGCCGCAGTTGCAGGAGACACCGCGGGCTGCCGATATCGTGAATTATGCGGTTTTCCGCCGGCCACTCGTGTATTATTACTATTATTAGCATTATATACGTATAATACGCCTCGCACAGCGGTGTATTTATGATAATAATAAAATAATAATATTTTACATAAAATAAACCAGCGGCACCGAGCGTCAGTCCTCCACGAATTTCGGTAACAAATCGTTCCGAAATCATCTGCTCCTCGTCTTGTGTATTTTTTTTTATATTATAAACTGCTTAGTGGTTAAACGTAAACGACTTATATTATCCTGCTGTAGTCGGTATGCACGTGATTTGGTGTTTTCTACTATACGATACAACGCGTTTTATGATATTTTAAAGTGTCTACGTATAGGTACTTATATATTATATTGCCATTTTCCAAAAAAAAAAATTATGTCCCCTACAAACCTCCGAATAGAGCGTTTTGTTTTAAAAAAAATTGATGGCCACCATTTCAAGAATACCGTGCAAACGTATTCAGCTATGTATTTCAGCAATTTGTATTTAGGGTTGTTAAAAAATGTCAGTATATCTATAGCCGTATCATTTGTCGGGCCTATAGGATTTTTTCTATCTGTACGAATTTTTATGAAGTTAGTCGCTAAGTTCAACTACGTTAACAGCCAGCTTTTTCTCAGATATCATAAAGAGCCTAGTATAATATGTATTTAAAAATATAGAACATTGTTGCATTATTGATTTTTCTCATAATTTTTTGAAAAATCATTTCGCTTATAAGATTTTTTAAACTTTACTAAGCAGCGAACTTTCTATACTAATGGTCCATGTATAATATATAATAATATAATGGTTCATATGTAACTATTATACTATTAAAATAAAACCAAAGAATAGTTTTTATTTATAAAATGTAACTTTAGTACATTTTTACTGCATGAAATTTTTTAGTATTAATAATAGATTTATAAAAATGGTTTGAGAAATCCACTTAATTTTCGACATAATTAAAGTATATCTTATGTATTGTTAGTCGTGCCAAGCGCACAAGCATTAAACACGCGTTTTGAAGATATAATCGTATTTTTATATCCTCATATACCTCAAACCCATGTCATTTTCAACACTACTGTAATAGTTTTTTTTTTTTTGAATTATCGTTAAGTTATTTATATACGATTTTTATTTACAATTGATTATCTCGTTTAAGCATTTTATTTTACAAAATATAATCGTGTCATCGGTATCATTATTATAGAGAGTTAATGGATTTTTTTTATGATATTACACGCGTTTAATAGTGTATATTTCACACGGTTTTACGTTCGAATATTATTACGACCCATAAATTGGCCAGCTGAGGATACATTAAACGCACGCCCACGTGGTATAGAAATCGTGATGTGGTGTTATTCAAATCCGACGCAATGGACCGATTTTTTGGGAGGATGTGCCTCGATCCGTGGCATATTTAAGGAGGCATTTTAATTTGGTGTTCCACTTGTTCCAGATGTATGAAATAGTGACGGTCGAGGTAATCGAATACCGATAAATGGTATTTAGTCCACTTAATTTTAAACAAAATCGCATTGTCGATAGCAGTTTCAAGGGGAATAAATAAATTTTAAGTTATTATAATATGTATCAAATTTGTTGAAGGTACGTGGCAAGAAAGGTCTATAAAGAATAGATTCTTCAAAGATTCTTCTTTATAGATCTTGCGTGGTGAGTTACGCTGCTAGATATACAATTTGAGAAAAACAGCTGGAAATGTTGACAATATTTACTGCAGCTAGTTAATTTCAGTTTGCACGGCGTTATCCCATATATATTTAATAACCTAACTGTGGTTATAAAGGTTTCGAGTAACTAGCAGGCACTCTATAATATAGGTACCCGTTTAATATATTATTATATTATTTTACCCACAGTGCAGCGATAATTTATTGTTATTAATAATAATAACTTATTATTATTTATATTATATTTTATACTTATTATAATGTTATGTGGCGACGACTTGTCGACCGTGAAAAATCGTTATTTGTACTGCGCGTTTAAAAACATATATACACACTGCGCTATATCAAATGTATTATATCATAAATAAATTGGTATTACGTGTGACGATACTCGTTGGATAATAGGCGTAAGTATGCGCGCGCTGCGACATTATAAGTGTGTATACGATTGCGAGAAAAAAAAATAATAATAATAATAATAAAAAAGGTATAATATAATATATAAATCGATTGTTGGGTACGAGCGCAATTACAAAATATAATTGCCGCATTGTCCGGCGGTCGGATTTCCAGGGCACGGTGAATGGGTTCCTAATTGTTTCTGAAATGAGTCTGACGTACCGTGAAATAGGGTGAACGTATAATATTCGCCCGACACCGGAGAAACTGTCCATTGTGGCGGCAGCAGCGGGACGCGTTCAATAGGACTCTGATTAACCGGTCGCGCGAGCGCTCTCGCCGTAGCCGCCGTCGCTCCGTCTCTTTTTATACCTATCGTCGTAAACGCGTATATTATTATAATATTATAATATATAGTGCGTATGTGTATATATGGCCATGCCAATTACCATAATTTGGTTTACCGATATATCAAAGCGGTTTGAAAATTGAAAAAAACAACATTCGGTCGCTTTATAATATAATGTATGTATTGGTACCAACGTCGTGTATGTGTACAACAATAATAATCGCCGTCATCGTAGTCGTTATTACACGTAATAATAATAATAATAATATTATTATTATTATGATTATTAACATAATATTATTGACGGGTGTAATCGAAAGGATATGATATCCCACAGTAAATACCCATATAACATTATATATGTATTAACGTGTTGCAGTATACGGCGATACGTGATAATAATAATATGCTCGAGTGTTATAGTTATAACGATCCAACGGCGGCGGTGATTTATTTCACGCTCTTTACGGGGATGGCGGACGGCGGCGGCGGCTGCCCACACCTGCCGGACAATCGCGTCAGAATTAACCGAACGCGAAGAGGTTGTAAGCGCGCGTGCGCGCACGGGCTCGTGTACAAAAATAATATTATATAATAATAATAATATAATATGGAGGTACCTATGACTGATAGGTCTCTTCACGCGCACACCACTGCGAGTCGCTTTGATGTGTGAGCCGTCGTCTGTCGTGACTAAACGATTATTTGTACAGCGCGCGTTATGTAGTGTATACACTTGTGAAGATGAAATATTATATGCCTAATATTCTTAATAGTGTATAATATATTATATTGCTCACACCCCTCTATATAATACATACTGGCAGTCGGGCTGTGTAATATACATGATATACATATAGAATATGAGTATTACACGTGAGTTCTGCTGCGTTTGCGGACTCGGTAATATATATACGATGTTTAAAATATATTTCATATACTTCCAACTTATAAAGGGGATTCGATACCGATCATTTCTATCTTTGGCTAACACACGCGGAACATTGAAATGTAGACGCGGTTTTTTCCAAACGTACCGATTTATCTAGTGAAGCGATAAGAAATTCGAAAACAGATTTGAATTTGTTGTTAAGTCTACTTTCCTACGGTTTTTTTTTTGCTTAGAACTTTTTCAAAAATTGAAATATGACAGTTTTGAATTTCGAATTTTTTAATATTACTTATTTTTTTAGATTTAAGGTCATAAAATCAAAAATTGTAGAAAATTCGATATTAAGTCGATATTATGTAAACTTAACAACAAATTCAAATATGTCTTCAGATTTATTATCACTTCACTAGATCAATCAGTACATTTAACAAAAATTTCGTCTAAATTTCTACTCCGGGCAGTGTATTAGACAGACACAACATTTTTCTATTGAATCTCCTTAATTCATCGATTATAATTTATAATATTATAACTAACATTTTTTGTTTTTAAATCTTCAATAACTATGCAGTCATCCACTATCAGGATTCCCGATTCCGTAGTACATTTTGCAGAGTGATAGCGGTTTATACATGCTATGTGATGTGAGATGTACGATACACATATTGTTAAATAGGCTATTGATGAGTTATATAGTAAAAATAAATTATATTTGAGTAGGGGAGAAGATTTCCCACTGTTTTAGAAACTTTTTTTGTTGATGAAACATGGAATCAGTGTGATGACGGTTTAGTGTTTACTTGTATCACTATATTATAATATTGTCTCGGGAAACTCTCAGGCTCAGGCGTGCGAATGTGTGATAAATTTTATCGTAGACATGTAGTAAAATATACAACTCAGTTATTATTATTATAAAATTAAAACAAGAAAATATCTGTCATCACTCCCACAACATAAGATACGGGAAATTATGATTTGCGAAAAATGAAGTACCAGATACTTACCTCCACTCTTAAATATTATTTATCACTCGTCATTTAATGGATTTCTTTTCGTGACCATCCAATAGTATATTAACCGTGACAGGTACCTATTCTAGTGTTATAAACATGTATATATATATAGGCGTAATACTTCTTATTCTTACTTACTTGTATCATTATATTATTGTAGGAAGCACAATGAGGTGGTAATTGACGACGACTTATTATAGGTCGAATTAATAATACAATATAATACGAGGAATGTTGACGACGGCCACAGCGGCGGTACAATTACCGTGAGCCGATCGATGTATTTTATGAGGTCGATAATTATTGTTAGACATGTATACATAATTATATGAATATACTATCGTATTAATAATATGAAATATTCTAATTTTTGTCGACGGTAGTTGTATAATATTATATTATACAGTTTTTCAAATGTTGTCTTACAGAATGTAATCTTTGTAATATTTTGTATTCTCAAATATTGAACGATTTTGATGACATATGATTAATCCTTTAAACGTATAATGATCGGCAGAAGAGTATACAATTATTACAGATCATTACATTATATTATTAAAAGTGGTCCACCATGGCCATGAATCGCAGACGAAATACGTAAATATAGTCGTCAACCGTCATCAGTGCAAAGCGCTATACCTACATTTCGATTTTAACGAAACTTTTTCCTCTTCTAATACCTGTTTAAAACGCTGTTTTAGTAACATAATCTATAGTCATTAGTCAAATTTACTATTAATACACCTTCTTACAATTCGAGTATATACAATATCATGCATGTGTGAGTACATTCACTCGGAATGCAATAATGTACTTATCATATTATATTCATTTCTATATTATGTGTAATGTATATAGGTATAAGAATTGATTATAAATACTAGTATTTATAATCAATGGTATAAGGTATAATGTATCGCAAGATAACATAATTATTAATAATATGTTCTACAGCGGTGAACTTTGCATGGCTAATAAAGTAATACGTCTATATTTAATAAATTAAATCAAATGTGAATTAGAGTTTGTAGACCATAATTTGATATAATATTATAAATTATAATAGTATAAAGTTAATAAGTACATTTTTTTCACACATAAAACGGTCAAAATTAATGATTTTTCAATTGGGTATAATTTACACCAGATAATTTTGCTGAATATCAGATATTTAGAATTTTATAGTCAACTTAAACCATTATATATTATTATGTATTTAATAATTCATAAATGCATATGATAATATTATTAAGTACCTACCTATACGATTTTGTTTGGCAATTTATATAATATTAAATATTTATGCATTTTAAAAACAAATTACTGTACTAAAAATATTTTAATAATAATATGATAACTATTATTAAAAAAAAAAACAGCTGAATTGCAAAAACTTTATGAATTATCACATATACAGAGTGGATCATCACGTTTTCTCTGTATGTTATTCTAGTAGAATGAAAAAACAAAATCACGTGTCCATTCTGTATATTACAGTTGGATTTCTCTTTTTTCTATCCGCTATGATACTGTACAGGTTTGAAGTCTTGTAGATTTATGTTTAATTTATTTAGTATAGCTAACAAGCAACAAGAAAACAAAATATGTATTATTCTCTAATTATGTGTGGTGCATGACGTGTATATGTAATATTATTACTACACGCGGCGGAAGAGTGATAAAGTTTTAAAAAAAAATAACTAATCCATTTATTGAATAGGTACTCGTAAAATATTATTATATTCTACCTACGTATTTAGTCGTGTCTGCTCGGCTTCCGTAGAAAACACGATAAGGACGCCCCGCGAAGTTCTGAAGGAGCAATCCTCGGCCACAACAAACAACACGTCGATTCGTATATATATATATATAATATGCGCGTCATATACGTATACGGTATGTATAATACCAGTCCGATAGCAATTTTATAATTCATTAAGTGTAATAATTAATAAAACAGAACCAACAGTAAACAGGTCATTAATAAAAAAATAAAATTATATATATGTATAAACGTATGTGTATAATCGTTCCCCTGACCTACGAACCGTACATCCGTTAAACTTTGATTTGGACCAATTATCAACACTTAAATGATAAGACTAGCGCTAGCGCGCACACACACGCGCTCCCAGACACACGCGTTGCACATAATGTAATAAATTATTATAAAATTATATCCACACACACACGTGTTGATATAAATATATTATATATAATATTACCGAACGTCCGTGATAAGGATTCAAACTAATTATGGATTTATAGCTTATTATTAGAGTTATTGCTTTGGTCTTTATCTCGCCAGTCGATACGCTCAGACCTCGGAGAGAGCTATGCAGTCCATCCTAATTTCCAATCGGCTGTATACAATATCATTATATTATAATAATAATATAGATAATTAATATTCTATAATAAGGTATTAAATCTAAACGAAAAACAACACGTTATTAGTTTCGTTATAATTTATTATCACAGTATAATTATCATATATAATATATATAATATTATAAACAGTGTGTACGCCGAATATGATATTATGTTCTTATCATCGAACCTTTATTACAATATATAACCATAAAGGTATTCTATTACGACGTATATTTATTTAAATTATTGTTATAACTATATGGCGGCCTATATTATATAAAAACTTATATTGGTGTGCGTTCAGAATAATATATACCACCGCTACGGCTGTTATTATAACTATTATCAAATCACAATTATTTATAAATTATCAGATATTCTCGGTTTTATTAGGTTTTTTTATTAAATTAATATTTTATTATAATATAACGTTTATATAATCAATGAATGAATATTAAACACGAAACGATAGTTGAATTAGGATAATAATTAGGAATATCCATAACATATTTATATTTTAAATAACTATAGTTAAGAATGTAAATACGGACATGAAATAAATTAGCTGATTTAAGGATGTCAAGTTAATATAACAAATAATATGTTTAATCTAAAAAGTTTTAAAAAATAGGTACGGACAAAAATTAAACATGACTCAGTAAATAAAAAGTTAGTTCATTTATTTTAACTATCATCTGGATGTACTTTCAAAATGTATTAAGCAATAACACCTAACCATTTTGTCGAAAATATGCAAATATATATCCTAGTTCCTATATCTAATTATTTGAGTTGTATTATACGTACATACTGTAATAGTTCATGCAATTCGTTGTTATATATCTATGAAATTATTATAAATCAAAAAATATTTATTTATTTAAAACCATTGTACATATACAGCGTGATCAAACCAAACATTTTTTTAATTTGTTAAAAATGTAAACACAGTTATAGATATTATTTATATTGTATAATGTATAAACATGTATTTCACATAAGTTATAAATTCATAACGTTCCTATTATTTCTTAAACAAATTTGTAAAAGTGGAGTTATTATATAGGTACAATAGAAAATTAAACTGTAGCTAATAATATTATAATAATTAGGTAAATTATAAAATTATTTTACCAGCCAAATTTTATTATCCAATTAAAGATAGGTAACTATCATTTTTTTTTTACCGTATTATATTTGTGTAAAACTGAAATATTATATTCGATGTTATAGTATTTAAGAAATAATATTAGGGTGTAAGTATACACTGGTATCTGCTATTATTATATTCATTGTTCGTTTTTATATAAATAATGTATTTTTATTTTTTTTAGTGTATAAGTTTGATAAAACATAATATTGTATAATATACAAAAAAAAAATATTAACATTTATGGGTAGGCAATCAGTATACCATCCGAATTGGAACTGTTTAATCAACGTTGTATATTTTATTTTATTTTAGTAGGTCATCTCTTCTATGCTAATGACTCATATGAACAACACTAAAGGAAATTATATGGAGGAGAATTGTTTATTATACTATTATAGTAGTATAGTTGATTAGTATGAAAATTGATATCAGCATGAAAAGTAAAATAATATAATTTATTGAAGGTAAAAATTTTTAGATCTATATATGTACAATTTTGTTGGTAAAATACCAAAGATAGTCTATTATTGGTCGCAAACAGATAGATAGAAATGCTTAAAGCGTTTAAGTATTAGAGGGCTTTCCAGAACTCAATATACCATAACTGAATATACTGTATGTCCATGCAGGTCGTATTGTTCATTTATACATGGTGAGTTTATTGGATAGAGAGAGTTTGGATTTCAAGAGAGGTCTTAGGATTGTATTTAATAAAAAAAATATAATGACACATGTTTTGTAATAGCAGGATTAATACATTTGACCAAATGTATGGGCGTCATGCATAGGATGTTTTTACCGACCGCACGATATGACCGTAATGAATAATAATAATGCTATTATTGTTTGTTCGATATTCATTGACAAAAATACGATACAATGTTGCTCAAGTGGCCCACGCGGCCACGCATTAAAATCTGAAAAATGTGTTCAGACTGAAGATAGAATCGTATTTAGTGGTCGCTGGTCGGCATACATTACTGTTTTTATGTGGTGCAGTAACTATAGTAACTTATGCTACAGCAATTTACAAAAAATAGATTAAGCTCGTTTCTGCTAATTAATTCACTTATTGAGCATTTATTCATAATATATTTATACTTGTCACTATTTTTAGACTTGTTAAATGTAACCCGTGTATATGTTATGTATTTTTCGTAAAAAAATGTTTTTTTGACAATATCACAGGTAGTTGGAACTGACATTTGGTCACTGGACAGGATGTAACTATAATGAAAAAATTACAAAAAATGGTGAGTTGTTCAAGATTTTTAAAAAAAGTTGATGGCTGTCGTATGGTTATTATAAAAATAAAACAGAAAAAATAAAAATCTTTTAATATATAATACATGTTGACATTCAAAAGCGTCAAATGACAGTTTTCGCTACGTTAACCGTGAGTTTCTAGCAAACTAAAGTATTTCTCTATAACATTATGTGAACCTATACGTATATAGTATATACACTTAAGCGACGCTATGTCAATCGCTACAAATAAATTATAGCGCGCTACTAATATTTTTGGGAGTTTGGGACTATTGGCTGTATATAGTGTATACTGTATAATGTATAATTGAATTAGTGTCTATATCGAAAATATTATATTATGTCTATCGTCGTTGCCCGCGATTACGTATAATGTGTTTTCAATGGGATCGCAGCGTAAAAAATAAAACGTATAAACGACGGAGATTGGACTCGACATCATTAGTCACGCCGGAAACTTGGACCGTAAAAATTGTACTTAAATTTCGGTCAACATCGTTGTCGTAGGGAACCGTGTTTATAATACAATTTAATAGGTAGGTATCGACGATACGATCGTATATAGGTACTGTACATATATAATATTATATTATGTATTGATTATTTTAGTATTTTCGGAAGCTCGTAATTTTCGCAATAAAAATCTCGCGGGTCGTACCACTACGTGATAGGTATACACTACAGCAACGTTCAAACGTTATTTTTCATTCATTTAATACCGCAATAATATTACACTGTTACGCGCGTTTCATTAATAATACAATTATATCAAGTTGACGAATTTTTTTTTTTTATGGAGCAATATACGTAGGTGCCTTTTTAATATTATAATAGTGATTGTGACCGTAAAAATAAAAAAAATACTGCGATTACACAATATCGTATAATAACTCCTCATAAGCGGGCGACTGTATTTTCCTTTTTTTATTAAACACAACATCATACTACATGTTTATGCGACGATAATAAAAACGTAGATATTAGGTATACCAATATATTATATTATACCGCAGTTTACCCGTTTACAACAAGTTGAAGGATAAACGTTCTGTGTCTTAAATAGTACATATCATACACACACACACACACACACACACACATACATACGATAATTCGGTGACTCGCTGTCTGGCCGCGAGTCAATATACTACTACGTCCGGACGATTTTTATTTTTATTAATTTAACGACCGTCGTCTTAAATTTATTCAAAACGCTACTATAGCACACCACACGGGACCGTCGCATAGTATAATACTATAATAGTAATAGTATCTATTCTATACTCGAGGGTATACTAATATAATATATTATATAGGTACGAGTTACCCATTATAACGGCAGACGACGACTGATTGGGAATTGTTTCTCGTTTCTTCATAATTATTATCATTTTATTATTATTTTTTCATCTCCCGTACGGTGTATGGTTACAAGTACAGGATCGTATCCGATACGTGGTGTCCAACCACCTCTTTTGATATTATATATTATAATGTGCGCGTCGAGATCGTTAAACGCCGCGCACGTATAATAATTTCCGGCCACAATCGAAATTTTTATGACAAATCGTAAATTCACACCTATCAATATATAATATATATGTATACAAAGGGGATAAAAAAAACTCGAAACAAACACTTATATATATAAAATATATTACCTACGTATACGATATTATATTATATATATTATATATACATATTATTATACGACCGTATCAGCATCAGTAGTGGCTACAGCCTAATTGGCGACGGAAACCGAGAAATCGATATTAAAAATATAATAATATAATGGTTACGATACATATTATTATATATCGTTGCCGTCGCACGGATTTCATTAATGAACGTCATAAAAGTAAGAATGCAGTCCTCGTATATGTGTGGTGTTATAATGCGACGTACACTGCACCGCGACCGTGTGGGTTTGATTACGATCCGATATCGATGTTTTCACATGTTTTATATGTATATTTTTTTTCGTACTTACCTATTTTCGTTTTCCCATAAAACTATACCACGTGGTTACCCCAAACACGTAGATATATCAACGATGAACTATCAATCCTACCATGAACGACCGAGTTCGAAACCCACGTAGAATGCATTTACTCGAACACATATTACAGCCATAGTGTAGGTACCTGTACAAATAGTGGTAGGTATATATTGTAAATATAAGTTAAATTGACAAACTTTAAAAATTTTTACAAAAATAGGTGATTTTTTTATTAATTTTATAGTAAGTTTGTATATAAACTTTCATATTTTTTTTCATTATATGGAAAATATAATATAGGCATAAAATATAATTCTGGGTGATTCACCAAGTATTCTCACCCCCATTTTTCATGAAATAATGGATTTATTAAAATTCTTATTTTTTAAATTTTTAATTATATTTAAATATCATAGTATGTCTTAGTATTATTTAAGTATTTATTATTTTATATTTTTTAATTATTTATTATTTATTACTTTTTTTTTAACCACTTTAAGAATGTTTTACCTGTGGCAAAAAACCTCTGTTATTCAAATGATAATTCCCAAAAGACTTCCAAGGTCTTGAAATGAAATTATGTCCCTATCGCGATGTACATTTAGCACAAATGTTCACCATGTTAACGGGCGTACGCGCCATATTTGTAAAAAATATAGTTACGTATGGTATTTTACTATTTATATATAATACCTATATATGATAAAATATACTGCAACGCTGTCGTCTCAGAACGCGAGCGACTCGGACGTACGGTTGACAGGCTTTTGAAAGCGATTGTGATGATCGCAATCGTGGAGAGAGCTGGTCGCATTATAATAAGAATATGATTTATTTACCAAACGCCCTTTTGTATGCTCCGATGCCGCCGCTGACCGATTTATAAAAACACACCGTATAATATAATATAAATATGCTTACAGTATGTACAAGTCTATCGATATGGATATTAAAATGATAATTTATAAATTGTGTCATATTATATTCTCTGATGAAATGTGTGTGTTTGACGCGTGTATATTAGCTACTGACTTACTATTCATTACAGTTGTAGGTTTATAGTTGTACCTATACGTTTGTAGTATGCTAGTACATAATATTATGTAGTATATGTAATATGTATGCAGTGATAGACAAGGTACTTACACATGACTACATGGGTATCTATATTCTATAGCGTTATATAGTAGAAACTTTTCTTTGGAGAGTCGCGATACTATACAGATACTCGATACGTATAACTTCACTAAGTTATAGAAACTCAATCAAAAATGACGTATTCGAAATTATAATGTACGTTACTTACTGCGTGGTATGATAATTTAATAAAAGATAAAAACAGAATTTTATTAATAACCAAATGTAATAATTATATCATTTTTACATTATAATAATTGGATACGACGGTTGCCGAAAATCCCATTTAGAAAACCGTTTTATTATATGGAATATATTATAGTATATACACTATACATATACGTCTGTAGAAATTATATTTTTAAAAATTTGAATGTTTAAACTAAAAAGATATTGTACTTCGATATTATACATCTCTTATACATCTCTTCGCACGTATATTTAAAGTAGGTTTAATAGTTGTTATAGTGTTTTTGCACGCGATTGTAATTATAATCAATATTTCATTACTGCAAAAACATCTTATTTTTTTTACGCTTCCAAACCACAACGTGGTGATAATAATAATATTATTCTACTATTTTTATTTATAATCTGTTTAAATGATGTAAAAATATTTAGGCCATATGGGATATAGTTTTTATATTAATATGTGAAGTTTTAAATCGTTTTCATATTATAGTATTGAATACAATATACCTACATCTATTATAATTTATAACGCCTGTAAAACTTTATGAACATTATACATGTATACGTAGTGCACCTGACCCAATTGAAGTATCCTTATGATATTATAATTATATACTATTATTTCGACGGATAAGTGGTATCAATATATCATTTATATTGTTTTCTAATTATTAAGTTAAAAAAACTATTTAATTATTTTACCAGAGAATACCATCACGGTGTAAACATCCGATTATAATAAATATAATATTATATTATTATTATTTGCCATAAAGTATAATATATTTGCCAATAATTAATTATTTCAAGGTATGTCTCGGGCATATTCTACCGATAAACTATGTCTTTTAATATATTTTATAAGCCACTATTTACGTTTCAACGGTAATATGTTTTTAAAGGTAAAAATAAAATGATAATGACTTAATATTTAAATATTTATTTACAGCTAGTATATCAGCTATTATGCTCTTATTAACCTAGCTAAAGAGAATTTGTAATTAATTACATAAACAATAGCTTACAAAAGACTGCAATTACGTGTTAAGTGAGGTTATATACCATTAAAATAAACTTACATAAATTGGTTAAAAATTATATCGATATAACACGATGGACTTTAAACGATCATAATAAAATTATTATTACCTATACTATGATTTTGTGTACACAGTTCACCCCTGCAGAATGACGTGTTCGACGAAGATAAACATATCATTATTTTTATTTAATTATGCATATTGTACTTATTGATTTTAAGTCGTATCAATTTCCATAACATCTGCAGAATTTAGATTTGGATACACGCCTTTACATCGTAAATCGTAGTATATAAGTATATTATTTAAAAATGTATGTTATCACCAATTTCTTAATCATAAATTAAACTAAATTCAATTTATCATCGATAATTATAACTTGAAAAGTAATGACATGTAATTGAACAAAAAATAGTGCTTTTTTAAAGTAAAATATTGTTTGTGTTGAGTATACAAAATGAACAATTATCTGTGAGTACCTCGATTATTGTTGCAAACTAATTTTGAATGCATTCTTAAATTTAGATAAAGATGATAATACAAGCTATTATAATATTATTATAAACGTACAGCTACTGATAAAAATGTTATATGCGGACATTATTGTATTTGTCCGTTCATCAATTTAATATGCATATAATAATAGGTGTGCGTTCAATTAAGTTAAGTTATTCAGCTACCTATAGATATTAGAAAATAATTAATAATAATCAAATTATTATATCTGTCTAGCTGTCTGAGTTTTACATCAGCATCACGCGTGGAATTTATATAATATATACGTGCAATTAATATCGTGAATTCATTTGAAATTTGTTTCGGGCGTCAAGAGAGCAGATAAGCGAAGACGTCCACGGGAGTGTTTTTCGCAGAATCCGATTTAATATAAATTATATTACCTATATTAAATTATGGGTATAGCGCTTAGTTACTAGCTAAAAGGCAATTTCGTTGCATTATCGGAAACGCGATTCAGTTATTTAGAGAGTTTCGACAACATCCGAACATAATACATTGTTTTAAGCCACTATATATTATACAACAATAATCTGCAATATTACTATGACAATATTCCTACTAACTGCAGAGGAATAATGCGACGAAGATACTATACGGTAATCCAAGTAGCCAACTCGAGTTAGGCGTTTGTGTTTGGATGATTTAAAAAAATTAGCACAATGAATAATTATGGCTTCAAATATTCAAGAAAATAAAAAAAATGTCATTAATCTACACAGCAAAAATTTTTGAAAAATTAATACTCAATGTCTTAATTACTATAACTAGCTAGTATAACTACTCTGCAATGTTGTTTTTTCAGATTGGCACGAGTGCTAGCAGATATATATTGTATTAATCTCGATGATAAATAAACGATTCGTCGTGTTTTCTCGCAGTGCCTAATGCAGTTATCTAGCTCAGAAAAAAATGGAAAATAATTTGTTTTTATTGTTTGGTCAATAGTTTATAGGCATGTTGTTAAAAAATAAACATAATTTGTATTCGTTTATTATTAATACTAGATACGCAGTTAATATTGTTATATCATCAAACAACTTGTACCAATAAGGTACATATCTATAAAAACCAGAGAAACACGCATCATGTACGATAATAAATCTCAAGTGACCCCATTGACATTATATTAGTTGTAGTAAAACAACATTAAAATAATATTATTATTGCACATTAACGTACTGGTAATAACAAAAAAAAAAAAACAATTGTCTTCCGTTTATGATTTTTTTTTTCGTTAATATTTTTATAACACGATTTCAGAATACTATTATTGAATTAGACATAGCTTATAAGTTATAAGTATACCATCACTATAGTCTATACAAATCCAAACTGTTAAGTCTAGGCTGCTGCAAAAATCGCTCATAAAAGTAACAAGTTCAATATCAATAAATGGGTATCTCAATATTTAATATTATATAGTTTACATATTATATTAGACAAGCATGTGGTTTGTATTGCGTTCTGCTTTGGTATTAATCGTCCTAATTCGGTTCGATTGTTTTCCACCCACGACACGCGGACCGCCGTGCATATAGAAGTATCTAATACATATTATAATAAGAGTATTATAGCTTTTAAGGTATAATATATAATATGTCATAGATAATAAGATAAATCATTAATTGTAACGTAACCGTTTGAAAGTCGTATTAAACGTTGTTCTGCGAGGCAATAATAATAATTATTATTATCACCTCTGGGCCACCGTGCGTATTCGTTTCAAAACGAAATATTATAATTTTATCTGTTTAATTTTCGTCTTCTCAATAACAATTATTGAATTATTTATAGGTGTACGCACTACGTATATTACGGAGATTATGGACCTATTGTCCTATTCCAATAAATCACGTGCAACAGCTATTATTTATATTATAATGTAACATTTCCGTTGCTAATTGAAATCTGAATCGTTCCACCAAAATAGATAACAATATTGACTGGAACGCGGACTAGGTCGTAAAAATGAGCCATCGTGTTTTTTGTTACGCCTATAATACCGAAAGAAAAATATTGTACGTCCAAAGGATTAACGTAACAATCATATTGTTTTGAGAAAAATGATATTACAGCGTTAAGTTTAGTTCCAAAGCGTTTGTTTGGAATGTTTAGATGTAGACTTTAATACATAAACCTATATCATTTCAAATCATTGATATAATTATACAATGTACGATTTGTAATGTAGCCCAGAGTTGTACTTGAAAACGACACGATTTCTGTAGGTATCTGAACAAATAATTTTCTGAATATGATTCAATTTCATAATAAATTAAAATCACCAAGATAATAATATGATTTCACTGATTTCAGTAACGAATCGATTTATTATAATATAAAACGTATAATAATAATAAAACAATAAAAGACAAAACATCATTCGAAAAATTGCTGTTATATTGATTTTTTAACATAAATATAGAATATATTATATAGAATATCTATGTATTAAAAAAAAAACGTAAATTAAAATTAAATTATATTTATTATTATTATTGTAAATCGAATATTCAGAAATACAAATAAATAAATAAATTTATAAAATATGCGAATGCCTCTATTATTTTTTTCTTAATAATAATTCATTTTTGAATCATTATGTATATTTTTTTGGCAGTGGTTTTAATTTATTGTTTATTGGGAAAGGATATTCGTTCAAATCTGGGAACTCTGACATATTTTTTTAATAGTATGTAAATTTGAGCCGCTATTCAAATAACACACATAGAATTAAATCTGTATCAGTGGCGGCGCCAGAATTATAATACCAGGTGGGCCAAGCTGAGGCCCAATTTTTTTAGGGAGGGCCAAATTGATGACTTGGTATATATTTATTTATATATATATAAACAATAGTGATTACAGGCGTTTGCGCAGAGAGGGGGGGTCAATTTCTAATTTTCAATTTTTTTTACTCTTCATCGTGTAAACTTACTTAAACAATGATTTGTAAACATGTATAAACAGTATTTATTTCCTAACAAAGTATATTATATTCATGTATACACTTTTTAATATTTATACTCCCTAACCCAAAATTACACTCAATACCAATACACCATCAGGCATCAATTGTACTACAATTATTGTATTCAAATAGTATAAGTCATAAATACTTGAAAATTTTACCAGTTATTTAGATTGCCATTTTCTTTACGTGATTTGATTTTCAAAACATTTTGACTTTTTTTGAGCTATTTATAGGCATTTAAAATAATCAATTTTTTTTTATAAATGTTGATAAAAAAAATGTAGGTGGGAAAAACTACTTGAAAATTTAATTGAAGGGTCCTTATAACTTGTTCTTACTCTCATTCAAAAATTATAAAAATACATAGGCACAATTTTTTTTTATTAGCATTTGAAGTTCAAATATTGAAAAAAATTCGTCAAAATCATGAATATTTTTCACTATTTGGTAGTTAAAAATTTATAAATATTTTACTATCAAAAGCTAAGAATTGAAAATTTAATACTATGCTGTCCATAAGTTAAACTTAGAATAATTATAAAAAAGTTTGAGGATTATTCAATTTAAAAAATTTTACGAGTGTTTAAAGTCTTAATTTTAATTTGAAATCAAAAATACACATGTAAAATAACGTTTTACTAATAAATAATTTTCGATTTTTGTTATTTTTAAAAAATTACTAAACGTAAGATCTTGAAACTTTTACTTAAATGTTTGAATTAGTTTCAAAGTAGAATATATTACAATATTTAAGTATAATATATCCTAGACTGACAAATCATCTCCGTTCAGAATCGTTTTTCGTATACAATGATACCTATCATTGCATTCAAATTTAACCTACCTTAGTCCGAAGTCCACCCCACCCCCTAATGTACAGCAGAGCGATACTCACTTACCTGCTTTAGTATAATTGAGTTTCTATAACTATAAAAACATAACTACAGTCTACAAATATTT
This sequence comes from Schizaphis graminum, assembly GCA_020882235.1. Lineage (NCBI taxonomy): Eukaryota > Metazoa > Arthropoda > Insecta > Hemiptera > Aphididae > Schizaphis > Schizaphis graminum. The sequence goes on from CM037032.1 coordinate 58,100,718, forward strand.
TAAACTGACAATAAACATTATATTATGTTGTAATACCAATTCAAATAAACATATTATTTTATTATTAAAAAAAAAAAAACAATATAAATATAATATTTTAAAATAAAATCACTGATTCTTACAACTTTACTTACAAGACAATGCAATATTTCAAAAGTATCTAAAAATAGAATGTTTTCCTTTGTTGTATTTTCTTTAGCATAGTTCTAAACCCGTTCATGGAATTTTCAACAAAATCATCAATAACATTGATTAATATTTAATAAATATAACTTATTATTTTCATATTCAGCCGCTGGCAAATACATGTTACCTATATGAGGCATTGCACTGAGACTTGAAAGTATATAGACAGTGCATAGTTTTCAACCCATTCAAAATGTTGTTCATGCCATCTATTATGACTTAATATTTTCATATTTTAATAAATCATGATTTATTCATGAGATATTTTTTTAGTATTCTAATATGATTAAATTTCATTTTTGGGGTGGGCCATAGGGGGGGCCCAAGACTTTTCAAGGTGGGCCCGGGCCCACCCTGGCCCACCCCTGGCGCCGCCACTGATCTGTATAGACGTACATTTATTCTAATTGTGAACAAAGTCCACTTCTGAACGAACGTTTTTACACCAAACTCAACACAATACCATAATTTATCTTAGAAAAATGTCAAGTCGAAATGTGAAATTGTTTAATAATTAATGATAATATTCAGGCGTTCAATTCGGCGACAGAGGGATATTCGAGACGGCTCATTTTTCGTATCATTGCGACCATAAAATGGTCTAGACGTCTAATACGAGTATACACGGTTATCTATTTCGGTGACTGGTTCAGTCTTCTGTAGCGCAGTAATTTTTATGGTGTTGTGTGTCTAATCCACTCTATCCAATCGTTTGTGTAAAAGATTTAATACATTTTCCAAAAATACGGTTTACGACGGCTAACTCGATGACGATTCAATCATTACACTCTTATGTAGAAGACAGTAGACGTAAACGCGGAAACGAACATACATTGTGATTTCATATTATATTTCGAATTTACTCGGAATTGGAATCGTTTCTAATGATAATAATACGGTCCAATATAATATTAAGTACATTATATTATATATAATATTATACTTATACATAATATACATATTATTATTGTTAAATAGTTTATATTATAATAATTTATAACTATTGTAGGTACATAACACCGTATATCATTAACGCAATTACGTACGGTTAATTTCCAATTAAATAGACGCGTATAATAATAATTATCATGTTTTTATTCCTATGCAACGCGCTCGTTATGTATATTATGTTTTTAAAGTATTTTGAGTGCTGTTTTCTTTAACTGTGGTCCCCGGGGGCAATGTTTAATTAGGTTACACTAATGCCATCAGTAGGTATTTTTCTATACACGTATCGTGCGGTTACGGAACCGGCGATAATAATATAATATATTATTCTGACTTGACGAGCCACAATCGAATGTCTTTTTAGCTCGATGATGATAAATCGATTCGACGATAAATCAATTATATACACAGTTGCACTAACAATTGATGCGAACAATTCGTTTTTCCTTTTACCCACCGCCATTTCCGAATTACATTAATATTTATTATACTTGAACGTACATTTACACTAACAGTTCTATACTTAATATATACACACACGCACACTATTTGAATTTTTAATCTAAGTAGTCGTATTTATCATTATATCATAGCCACAGGGGAAGGCAAACGATTTTGTTTAAAATGTTGTAGTCTTCAAAATATGCATCTCCTGACTCTGATAGGTAGTCGTCGCCAGCCATATGTAATAGTTTATTTTTATTTTAGATCAAATTTGCGCGTGATTGACAATTTGTTCACTTTTTTACCACTGTCTTGGAGCTGCACTATGCACTAAGTGAATATAAGCGCATATGATTGCAAGAACCTAAATATCTTGTCTCGATATTGTAATTATAATATACCCACAATATTATGAATTATCTCATACATTATAAATTTTAATATGATTTATTACCTGTATATATATTAAAATATAGTAAATACGGTGTCGTGCTCGTGCGTGGAAAGGATTATAATGGTTATACCTACGTATAATAGTACGTCAATTAGGCCACGTATATTATTGACTTGGCTATTGTATGCACCGTCAAATGCAGGGGATGGATAGCAGCGGCAGGATAAGACGTTAACCTCATAATATTTATAACATATACGTATATTATATCGTATCGACATGTGAGATTGTGCACTATAAAATAATATGCTACAATGATATACCATTCATGTGTCGCGAAGCCACCGTAAATTAGTCAATTTCGCATACTCGGCGTACCTATACATATTATACGTATATAGAACTACACAACTGCGCGCCTGCACACACACACATACACACACACACACGCATACTTGTTAATACCTACCTATATATTATTATCTATCGGCAGTGCGGAGGATCATGTGTGAAAATGAGACAGTTTACCGTACATGGAAACGACCGCATGCCCCTGAAGTGGTTTGGCGTACATACAATAATATTGTATACGAATTATATTATAGGTATTTATAAATTGCATTAATAATATACGTACGCGATCACTATATAATGGCATCTTTGTTATACCTTTTATATATTTTTATACTTAGGTATACTGATTTTACAGTTTTTTAACCGTCTGAACAAACGTACAAGTATTATTATACGATTATTACCCATATATAATATACGCATAATAGCAAACCGAACTATCAAATCGCAATAAATTTTAAAACATCGATAGAAGATGTCGCGAAAATCGCGTCAAAACGTAACCTAACCTATCCGAGCCACATGTTAAAATACATAATATTCATATATTTCGTAGATAAGATATTTGCGTACGCACGTGGTCATTGATTATATATATTATATTATTGAAAAAGAAAATCTACATAGTACTAACCTGTAATATATTACCCAACTATAAATGATTGGGATAATTTGGTTGTATATATTTTTTCACATTTTATAAGTAGGTAGTAGGTACCTACATAAAATTTCGAAATTACATATATTATATGTCTCCACCAACGACATAATATTATAATATAATCCATTGTTATATTTTGTGTTTCTACCTTGTTGTTATTATTATAGTTAAATGTACATATAGGTGTTAATGGTTTGGTTTATAAATTAAATATTTTTATATAATTGATACAAAATCAATCACTTAAAATATTTAAAACTGGCTTATTCATAAAGTGACAAGCGATATTCTTCCTCCAGACACCCGTAAGAAATAATAAAAGTTTCTATATACATACAACTTGTATTATATTTGTTATTATAATTATATTGAATTTTTATATAGTTAACTATAACTATTTGTATTTATATTAACTTTAAATTATGACTTGAGAAAATGAAAGAATTATTAGTTTTTATTTAGACCTCCTTCTTTTTTATTTTTACTTACTCCTGATATTTTGTCATTTATTAACAAACATCACAATAGTACTTTATACTTTTGTCTTTGTCTCTTAACCTAAAAATCATGGATACTTCGCTAGGAGTGTAGCTGCGTGCGGATGTTTCTTGGAAAAAATTTATTTCATTTCCAAAAACAGCGTTGAATATCAGTAGTATACTGTATACTGTATAAACTGAATGTATTGACCACATTATGTATAGCCGTATAGGTAATTATTATAATAAGCATTGTCGTCTATTATCCACGTTGTATATTGGATTCTTCTTTTTGCCGTTATAATCAAAATTGATATGTCTTACTATTTAATAATTAAAGTGGCAATTACGTGATTCGATCAAATTAAAACTATTTTTATATATTATAATATAAACTAAATAATAATATTAAAGTGTATTACATTACAAACGATTCCTCTACAATATAAAAATATAAAATTACGAATAAATCAAATAATTAGGTTTATGACTTTCCTTCTTCGGGTGCATTACATCTACACATGTATACGGTGCACTTAAAAAATGTTTAACGACGTGAAATTCGAATAAACGTAATTTATATAAGCTTGTAAGAAAATTGTATATTTATATATTCGCAGTAGGTACGCGTGTATAATATATGAATATGTAATTCGTATAAATGTGCAGTAGCTGCCGCAATACCTATTTATACCTTGTGTACATAACGAATGTAATCGTAAAATATAAACGCCTTTATACCATTCTTATACAGAATGATTCATGAAATTAAATTTTATTACATACATTTGCATAAAGTATGCACTAATTAAGGTGTAATGTCGGGTTTCGCGAGTTCTTGCGTATATAAGGAGAAGAAAAAACGTACAGATATTATATTTCACTTTAATGAATCACGAAAATCCGATAAAATCTTAATGTTGTTTTATCACGGATAATTACGAGCACAAGGTTGCAGCAGCACAATGTAGCCCGCGGTAGGTATTAGTTACCTATAATAAAGATATACATATAATAATAATATTATGTGCCTATAAGTATACCTAAGCCATTTTATACCACTACCGCGAGTACAGTACAGCACCATATGTGCGCGCGTTGCCGGTGTTACAAATCATAGGCGTGCGCAGACTTTGTTCGCAGGGTATGCAGGCATGCAGCTGATAAAATGTGCCCCCCCATATATATAAATACCCCTAAAATAAATGTGCATGACATTATATTATAGGTTACTACTTACTACTTTACATAAGAAAAAATAGATTTTTCATCTTTTTTGATTTTAAGTAGTTTTTTTTTTTTTATTAATGAAAAGTATTTTTTTTTTTTTTACAAACATCAAACATGTTTATTTAAATGAAAATGTACATTATACAATATAATTGTTATAATTCAAGCCTTCTCTTTCCTGGTATACTTTAACTATTATATTATTATATTAATTATTATCAGTATTTAGATATCGTCAAATTAAAGAATAGATGTAATCGCTTTCATTTCTTGGGATATATAAATAGTAAATACCTACACTAAAAATAAAATCGATATTTCCTTAAATTATTGAGAACCGTCCTAAATTAATTTAAAAACAAGTCCTTATTCCATATCGATATCGCATTACCATTTTATAAAAATCCCGTTTAAATTATGAACTGAGACATTGTTCATGAAATCATGACGTTCATGTGCCCTAAGCGTCTGTCGCAGGGTATGCAAGTGCATACCCTGCATACCCCGTGCGCACGCCTATGTTACAAATTTACTCGCGTCACGTGTAAGATTGCCAATAATGCACAATATTAATTATTTCATATTTGATGCGAACATACTGTAATATTGTACACGGATTCGTGCCGATTAAAAGTCATAATAACATAATGTAATAATAAAAATAATATATTATGCAATTTGTGTTTTGGGTTTTCCGCCGAGTCAATACGCCTAATTATTACAATGTATCTTTGTTACAGGTATTTTCACTATATTAAGAATTATTGTAATAACAATTAAAATGTATTGTTACAACACATATTTTTATTATACAATTATAATAGTCCTATAATAATTATATTAATTTTGTATTAAGTATAATATAATGATGTGCGAGTATTGAATTTTGTTCAACTGCCGTCATTGCGCGACAATGCAATCTTGTATTGTGTTTTCGTTTTGAATGACGTGCATCGCTGTCTCAACCCTTCGACCTACCACCTACGTACTTATTACTTACTCACTATTTTAAAAATAATATTCGTCACCACGAACGTGATCACATCTAATCAGAATTGTAAGTTTCACAATTCAATAATAATATAAATTATTGTGTTATACACTCTGAACATCGAGTGATTGAAACATTGAATAATATATTTTTTTTTAATTTACAATACGTGATTATAATGAATATTACATAATTATTATAATTATTAATTATACATGTAGTGCCTATATGATACACGTTGCGATATTCGTGCGGCAGTACGTGTACCTTATATATATTATAATATTGTGTTGAAATAATATAATATATTATATTATTCTGTTTATAAACCTGTTCTAACGCGGTGTGCACTGTGCAGTATTAAGAGACAATCCGAAAGCTAAACACACTAAAAAAATAAATAAAAAAAATACAATTAACGTGCGGAAACCATTATTATTTGTTTACAATAAAATTTAATAATATTATACATATTGTCCGTTTTTCAAAGAAAACAAGCCAGTCGATCGCGAACGCTTGCCTACTTACGTCTAAATAATATAGCTAAGAATTTCAGGTATTTGTAAAATTATTTGTACGTAAAACGTAGTTGAACAAAATAATACAATTTTTTATTGTATTCGTGTATACAATTGGTTGACAAATATTTTTTCAACTATTCGACGAACCAGTCGCGTACCGACACTATTCAGTGGCAATCGGCAGGAAGTAAATAATGAATTTGTACACTACGAACACGAGGCATCGAGGGTAGGTACACGTATTCAGAACGCGATATTATAATGGACGTTTTTTTGTCATAAAGGTTTTTTTTATATTAAAAAAAAAAATCGTTTATGTATACTTTGACCGCGGTCAATATAATATACCTTTAATATTATGTCTCAGCGGGTTGTTCAGTCATCATTATGTTACACTTTATTTCGCACGAACCCGATAGGAATCTACGAAATTCGACATAATAATATAATGTTACTATTTATCTTTTCTTTGTGAACTCAAACAGAATAAAAATTTTCACTTAAATACACAATATAAGCGTATATAATATGTACATCAATATAATATATAAGATATATATACTACACAATAATAATATTAATCCCTATAAATAATTATAATAGACATAGGTAGTTACTTGTTCAGATCGATGGTCGTCTCCTGCTAATGTTTTTTTCTCACTCGTATTCCACTTACAATTCTCTATTTATATAATATAAGGTATGTTTATTGTACATATTTTTTTTTAACTCCATTCATAAATTAAGAGTGGCTGCTTCTTCTACACTATACTTATATATCATACATATTTTATTGTTATTATCATAATATAGTTTGTCGACACCAAGGTGATGCGTTTCTCAATTGCTATCGCATTTTGTTATGTTCTTTGGGACCACAATGGCGCGTCGCTCCGCATTATGCGCATTTGTCGGGTGCTTCATATATTTACTTCTAATACTTCTTGTTGGTTAAACGACTGGAAACAAAGCGACTCGCGTGTGTAAAGATACCTACACCAACCAAAACACATTGCCGTGTTAAAAAATTATTATTACCTACTCTTTTTTATATTACTTTTCAAACAAGTTGAATAGAATAATAAAAAACAATAATAATATATATATATATACATATTAACATTAAATGACAGATTAGATCATCGTTATACATATATCTACTATAGATCAACGTGTTGGAAACAGTTTTTAGATTCCGAACAAAGCGCAGGTCGTATACGATAGTTCATAATATATAATTTTATTTTTAGAAAACCATAATTTTAGATAAGTCGATATTCATGTCAGTAAATTTTTCAATTTGATATCGAATACTGCGACATATTTTCTTATAAATTTATTAATTTATTTTGAAGATTTAATAAATTATTTAGAAATATTTCACCAACTATATATATAATAAATTATAATTTCATAAAAAAATTCTTATTAAAAATCAATTTTAAAACAAACCTTTCCGTAAAAAACACTTCTTACTTTAAACATTACCCAACTCTGTCAAAAATTGTTTATAATTACTTATATTTTTTTCTTATATTATCAACTTTTTTATTATAGGTACATTTTCTTTATGATTAGGTACACTTAAAAAGAACACAAAGGTTCCTACTCAATAGATGAATGTATACATGCGTGCCATGGATGGGAAATCAATATTGCACAGCGTTGTTCATCATGCGTTGAACGTTATAATATATTATATTAAACAATTTGAAAAGTATTTTCAATCACATGTATCTACTAAAATGCGTATATAATGTATGTATATGTACTTATTTACTACTCGTTACGCACGATAATAAAAAAATGGCATACACACACATACAAACATTTCAATACTTAATGTAAAAAAAAAAAAACGCCAATTGTAAAAACCAATACAGTATACTTATATATTATAGAGTATACTACGTGTACTTGTATATTATTGAATATACTAATCGTACCACAAATATAGACAACAGCGTTTCGCGTGTAAAATAGATTGTACAAGTATACGTAATATGCACAACGGGTTGTAGCAGACACGGCACAATCAAACTGTCGGCTCTCCTGCTTATCGATGCTGGTAGGTTTTAACATAATCTCGCTTATGACAATCAAAATGTGTGAAGCCTTAGCAAAAACACGATTAAATATATTATATTATATTGTTCATATCCTAAAATTCATCACTTTTTACAAAATCAGCTGTAAGCCTGTACCTTGTTTTCTGCTGGAAACAGGTGATCAATAATAGATAACGCTGAAAAAAAAATCAAATGATTAGAAAAAAGAATTAGAGTAATTAACAATATTAACTATTATTATGTTATATAAGACTCTTCATCGGTGTCTGTGCGTTTATAACTTGAGGAAACACAACCCACGTGACTACGTGTGTCTGTTAATATGTTCCGATCGATATTTGCGTTAATTTAGTTCAATAACCGTCATACTTATATTATATAATATAATATATGTATATACACTATACATATTATTTTATTATCGTAATATGCGTGAATACAACCACTAAGCACTGCGGCGAAGGCGGTGATCTATATAATGGTGTCCTGTGAAATAATTTTCGGGTTTAAGCTTAAACGTCGTTTTTGTGTGTGAGCAAAAAAAGGACGGTTCGTATAATATAATACAATAATATATTACCTAATGCATAATGGTTTGTGCATGCGTGTTTTTTCTACTTTTCTTTTGTCGTAATAATGTTTTTTTTTGTAACAGTTTTTTTTCTTTTTTTTAAATGACAGCTCTCGTTAAAAAGGCCGACACTGCTGGAAGTCGTACTGTTGGATAGGTTAGGTGCTGCTGCAGCAATCCCGCAGTGTCCGCAACGGCTAATGGTGGCAATGTAATTCGGTCCCGGGGGATCAAAAGAGGACTGTGGAAAAAATGTAATCACATTTTTCCTTTCGGCGCACTCGTTTGTCCGAATTCGCCGGAATTTCAGCTCAAAGACGCCCAAATTTTTTTTTTTGCCACCATGTTATTATGATGACGCCATGTACTACTGATGTATATAATGTATATATTACGACCACTTGTATACCATCACGCGTCGCCAGCCGGGATAATCTCCTATTATAATATATAATATTTTGTAATAATATAGTGAACGTTATTATGTATTCTCTAATGATGTGTGCCAATTCGTTTCGGCACGTACATAATGACCCTCGTGCAACGTATATACCGACCATCATCCGGTGGCTGTTCCTTGTCCGGTAGGGATGACTGCCGATAGCCCATAAATATAATATATATATATATATATATTATATGGACACACGATTATGATGTGTTAAAGGATGATGTTGTTATTATAAACATTGTGCGTATAATATAATATAGGCACTTGTGCGTTCGGAACCCCGCGCAGCGCGTTGTCGGTATATCTAATGATTTTTCGGCCCCCTGCATGTGGGAGCTGAGGGATCGTCCCGGAAACGTCGTATTTATTATACTGGGTATATTATAGCTGCCGAATTTTATCGTGACGTCGTTCGTATTTACGAAATTCCAAATATTTTAAACACCCGACAATATGCTTACAGCGTTCCTTATAAATTGCAAAAATAAAATGTAAGTATTTTGACGATCAACATATTGTTAAATTATGTGTTTCTTATTCAGATATTTTTTCAGCTTACACATTCATTTTATTGCAAGATTTTTAAGATTGTAAGGAAATATTTACGTCTCATCAAATAACATAACATTTTAAGTATGCACGTACACATTTTTTGAGTAGCTTTTGCTACATATTAAAAGTATAACGACGTTACAACTTAACGTATTTACATAGGCGAATCTAGAAATTCATAGCAGGGTGTGCCTTTACCTCAAAAAGGCCCTCTCCCCTCTGTAGTTCAAAATACCTCTCAGTTATTATACGTTTAAGAGATTTTTACCATTTGAAATATCAATATTAATGATATTAAGATTAATTTTTATTACTTTAGATGCTATTTATTTGCATGCTGTAAAATACAAATATAATGTTTAAAAATTATTCAATTCAATAAATAAATATGTTACTCAATTATTTTTGGATAAACTTACTACCAATAATTAAATTATTAATCAATTATGTTTAAAATTCTTGGAAGTTTAATACAATCTTTTAATTTTATTATCATTAATAACAAAGAATTTTACTAAATATATATAATATAACTGGTAAGTCGTAGTAATCAATAACTATTTTTTATAGGTACATTTGCTATCATGCTTATTATGATAATATTTATTGACAATATTTGTACCCATAAAAATGTATTAAAATTAAAAGATAAATTGTTTAATGTTATACACAATAGTCAATACCTTTGTAACTGAAATGAGTATTATGGGCCCTACATCACAGGTTTTTACGAGTCGCAGGGTGTGCACTGGCACACTCGGCACACCCTGTAGATTCGCCTATGCGTATTTACACCTCTATACACAACGTTTGACAATGCCGCCGGAATATCCAAACTTTTTTCGGTAGACTGTCGGTAACGGACTGTTCATGTATAGGTACAAATAGTAATTACAGGTATTCCTGTTTATGGTTAGGGCTGCAGAGAAAAATATATTGACATTGTGGTATAAAAACAAATCTTTTTTAATTTAATATTTTATTTCGTTTTTATTAAGAGTAAAATATGAATCATTTTATTTATAGTAATCATTACATTTAAAAGGCAAAATGTTTTATATAACTTAAAAATAACCTGCATGTATTTACCAATAGTACTAAATAAAAATTGTATAAAATATCTAGAAAGAAACAAATTTGAGCGTTTGTAAAATAATTTTTTCAGACTGAATTTTTTTCATAGCCTATCACTTCATATATTATAATATGATCGTAGGTATTTATATAATATATTCCCAAGTATACATTTTATAATAATATAATATTAATACGTTGTAAGCATTCAGACTATATCGTTATAATTGTGCGTGCGTGTTTTTTGTCACAAACTTAATACACGTACTTAAACGACCAATCGAATATGCTTAAAAAACTAGGTAGTTAAAACGAAATTATTAAATTGCAGATGAGGCCTACAGGAGGGGGTAGTGAAAATTCCACTCGAAGATATTATAATATACGTTAAACGCTAGACATATCGCCATTGGAAGCGTTCAAATCTTATCTCACCGTTTTCATCGCCCGTTATTATGGCCGAGGAAGATTTAATAGCCATCCCCCCGCCACTACCCCCTACACTTAAACACTCACACGGTAGCTGGTATACTGGTATATACGCGTATATAGTAATAATATGCGCAGGCGACGATGGAGACTATTGCCACAGGTGTAGTACCCGTATTACGATTATACATATAATATTATATATAATGTTAGTATATATTATTTTACACTGAATACGGTGGCAATGGTGTACACATATAGTATATATTATTATATTATTATATACTTACATATTATTGTACGGCTGCTAAAGGCGTGTCACTTTGGCGGCACGCACGTACGCCGTATATTGCGCATTATTAGGTGAAGAAAAAAAACAAAACAAATCCCATTTATAACCATATTATATACAAATAGCCGTATATAACATCGGGTGTGTGCCGTGCAGCGTTTATTGCGCAATAGCCGCAGTAATAAGTCGAGTTGTATAATATGATATGTATATGATAATATATATATATATATAATATAATAATGTACGTTTACTCTCCCACTATGCGCATATCGTATACTGATAAATAGATTATACTATTATTCACTATTAATACTACCACTATAATATATTGTTATGAACAATAAATCGCGATGTCGGACGCAACGTGTGTACGATAGATATCGCGGTTCTGATAACTGCTGCCACCGCTGCAAATGCAGCATCGTAGGTATACATACAACTATACTATATTATTATTTGCCTGAACGAGTGTGTATTGCCGGGTGCTGGGTGGCTTAACTCTTAACGTGCGTCTATCTTTGTGTATACGCATAGGCATAACCAACCGATCAGACTATCATAGGTACCTACTACTTATATACACTTACTCGACTGTGTGCGCGGGACACCGAATAGAAATTAACGATTAGTTTTTTCTAATGTCTTTATGTATTAGTATACGGTTTATACGTTTATTTAAAAATTAATGATTTGTAAGGTACCTATGCGAAACACGTGAAAAAATTCGTGTGTTTTCAGTTCAGGCGGACAAAAATAAAAATTATTATGAATTTCTCCAAATCGTATACTTCAAAAATATAATTTAAGTAATTTTATCTGCGAAATTCATACGTCAATCAAAATGTTGATCCACTGAAATACAAAAATCGTACAATCGAATGATCTATTTTAAATATAAGTATTATTATCTATAGTCTATACATATATATTTAGAACGGAATGGTCGAAAGTTCTACCAAGGAGAAATGAACAAAAAACCAAGGATATTATTTCTCGTTTTTTTTTAGATGTGCGAGGAAGTCCAATTTGAAATTTCACTGGCCCATATAAAAATAGATATGCGTTTATTTACAATGTACATTATCCTACTTTCAATTATTTCCATTTTGCATAGGTATACATTATGGGCCGAATCACTACATCAACATTAATAGTAAAAATCAGTTTAAAAACTAAAAATAAAAATTTATAGCACGATATTTGATTAGAATTATAACCAAATCAATGTAATTTAAAGTTGTAATAGTGATTGGCAGTATACTAATATTGATACATGTCAATATAAAAATTAAAATACAATTTAATTTTAATCATATTGATAACTGTGCATTATTTCACCAGAACGCATAAGCCAATTGGAACTATTTTAAAAGTAAGGGGTGCAACCGCTCATTATGATCCCCCCCAAATGATGCCCCTGCAAAAAATATACGAAGAATGAAATATGAGTTATTATTTTGATTACTTATTCGATGTATATACTGTATAGTATATACTATAAAGTATATACCTACTAATGTATTATATACATAATATAATGCAATTATAATATATAATTTCAATATGCGTGAACGTTGGCATTGAATAAGTAATATATTGTATTATTGTCATTTAATACCTAAATATTAAATATTGAAATCATTTTAATAATAATATATATTATATATTTATTTACTATACAGTTACTCCTATAATAGGTAGTTGTTTGTATAATTTAAATGGAATAATTAATGTTCATTTACACTTTACCGTATAATAAGATTGAACGTGTTGTACTTGCAAATTAATCGTGGATAGCTATAATAGTATAATCTATGTACACTTCAGCTTTTGTTATAAATTATAATATCATGTATATAGGTTCGCCATAAACGATAGTCAAAAATGATATGATATATCAACCAGAGTGTGACTCGTCCATCACTCGTATTTGTGCGTCAGAGAGATAATAATTATATTAATATATATTACATTGTTATAACAGTTACAAATGTATATTATTCTCTGTACAAAAAAATATATTACATCATTTATTTTTATTTATGTTTTCATTAATTTCGATTTAAATTCTCTCTCACTCTTCAACCCAATCGTCAAAAAAATAATAATAAAAAACCAAAAACCAGTAATATTATTAATATTGTCATTCTCTATAGAAGTCGTAGTTGGGACACCTGTAGTATAATATTATTAATTATCCTATAATATGTATTATATTATTATTATACAAAAATATACCAACAAATTAATTAACTCAATTTATCTTGGCTCGGTTCACTGTAATAATTACCCCACAGCATTGTATATCAGCACACAGGCAATTTTACTGTAGATGTCAAGTAAACAAAAAAAAAAATTATAATATATGCAACAATTTTGATAACATTTAAATTTATAACCGGAGACCTTTTCTTTTTAGTGGTTCATTTATTTAGCTTAATAGTTTGTCGGCGCGAGGAAAATAACTAAACTGTTTAATGATTTTGTTGTTGTTTTGTAGTTTTTTTTTTTACGTTCTTGAAATAATAACCGAAACAACTTGGCAAATAACTTCGTTAAGATAATCTCGTAAACTAAATGCAAATTGAAAAGGGAATAAGAACGAACGTAAGTGTGAACCGACGTCCAACAAAAAACATCTTCATGTGGTCATTTAATAATATTTATTGTTCATTTACAACGATTGAAATCACGAGAATTGTAATATTTATATGAAATTTAGTTATGAATGTTTTAAATGTTTTAATTTGTTGTTCAATTTCTATACAATTCAGTGGCGTAGCCAGGATTTTTTTTAGGGGGGGTTTTTTTAGTAATAAAATAAAATAAATCTACAACCGTATTGAAATAAATACAATAATAAAATAAAATCATTGAATGATAATGATTATTATCACCAGTGCAGTCGATAACGCGAATACAGCATAACAGAATACATTTCACCACGAATAAATGATTGTATTTTTATATTATAAAAATTATATTTTTGATAAAAATACGGCCGAAGGGGGGGGGGGTTAACCTCCCCCTGGCTACGCCACTGATACAATTACTATGCGTAGTTAATAAAATAATATTTATTTTAGTGTTTTTCTTCAAGACATTATAATAATATAATATTAGTTAAACAATATGTAATTTAAGTTACAAATTATAATTTATAATATTGAACGTGTCTACAAATAATATACAATAACAGTAGTTCACTTGTACCTATATAACTATAAGACGCGCGTATAATAACAATATTCAATAATAACTGATCAATTGCATATTGTATTAATATAATAGATTGTCGTCGTGGTGCTGCTGAGGGTTGATGAAAACATCCCTTCAGGCAAAGGCGCGGTGATTGTACGATAAGAACGTGTAGCATATTATAATAATATTATGTATACAATAATTGACTACCGGTGTCCGCTAGTATTTACTCTGTTTTATTCCACGTAATATATTTGTATAATACAGGTACATATATATATGGTATATCCACGAATGATCGCGAATCCACACCGTTAGCAAATCAAAAAACGAATTCGTTCAATAAAAAACAAAAAAACCTCCCTATACAGCCGGAATAGATATATCGGTCAATCGCGCCACGAAAATAAAAAAAAAACGCAGTGTCCAATCCCCCGTGGCCACGGGTAGCTATGATAATATTATGTATTTTACGACGCACAGTCGAAACAGCTGCTGTGCGGTTGTAGTGTACTGTGCGCGGGCACACGGCGATCGCGTACACAATATTATTATATGTGCCCATACCACTACAACAACTGCAGTATATACCTAATAATATAATATTATTATTATATATCGTGTCGTGCGGTGTTAGACGAATGTCAAAACCGTCGTCGTGGAACAACGATTAATTACGGTATCATTACGTCGGGTCGTAAATCAATGTAATTGGCAATTAGAAACTGACCGGGCGGCGGCTTCGGCGCGGGGGCGCGCGGGCGGAAATTCCTATACGCGACGACGACGACGACGACGACTACCGACTATAATATGGTGACTACCGACTTACTATAATATGGCCGCCTCCCCGCGCGCGCACTCGCGGGACCTGTTGCACTGACAGCACATATGCGATATTCACACACGCACGCACGCACGGGAGGCGGACGTTTAGTAAAACAAATGTTTGCCGAGACGGTAATATATAATTACGATATATTATTATATATATATATGTACTGCTATAGAAGTATACATCACTCGCGAGTCGCAACGATCGTTATTATTATTGTAATTATTGCAACGAGGCGCGGGACAGGCTGCTGCCGTGGCGGAAACGCACCGGCTCGACGGATGACATGGATTATCGGGGGAGGAGGGAAAAGAAAACGAAAAAAAAAAAAAATCTCTCCGGCTTGCTCACTCTGTCTCGCTGTCTCTCTTTCTCCGTTCGTTATACGCGTATACATTATTATTATATGTGCAGTCATTTACACGACAAAATATTTATTTAACTCCGGCGCGGAGTAACCCGAGAGTGTCAAACTGTTAATGAATCTCGAAAGCTGTCGGAGGACCGCGGCGGTGTAGTTTCTATTTAGAGTATATCTCCTACACCGCTTTGCTCTATATACACTCCGTGTGTGTGTGTGTGTGTGTGTGTGTGTGTGTGTGTGTGTGTGTGTGTGTATGTGTATGTAATTGCGGTCTTTCGTAATGATGATAATATTATGGGCTCATCTGTACTATTATATATATAATAAACGATCGAGGACGGGGATGGTTAGGGGGTGCGTTTCTTAAACGACGTCGCCTAACCGTTTTGGATGTGTAATTAAATATATTATGGTTAAAAAGAGCCAATTACGCCGCGGTGCAGACGTCGCGCGGCGTGTATACATCACTCGTCGCCATCGTCGTCGTCGTCGTCGTCGCATATATACGCGATAATATCATATTATATTATATAGGTATACACGTCTCGTATAATTGCTTTAATAATAAACGCTAAAATTAGTATTTAAACGTTTTGGCTAAGTTGTACGCGTTACGAAGGACGAATTGTATTCGATTAGCTCGTCGAAAAATGTATTTTTAATTTTGATTTCGCGCGTCGATTACACCGTTATTTTATAGTTGTATACATACTTAATCCGACAAAAGATTTTAAAGAACAATTTTATTTTTTAATGAAGATTTTAGATTTTAATCTTTTAGTGTACTGCTGCAGCATAGTATAGAATATGTGAAATTTTAAAAATGTTGGCCTCAGCTGAACTGCATCAAATTTACGACAAAGATGTTTTAGGTTTTTTTCGCTGTGTTCTGTTTTTATATAATATATTCTCGACGTATGTTTTTTATTTAATTAAAAAATCGGTTTTGGCTTGGGTTCATATAATACAATGCGAAGCGGTTAAATATTTAAAACTAGCATCAGATGATAAATAAACATAATTATTTGAACGGCTTATATTGCTTATTATTATTATCATCACATATAATGTTTCGTGTGAATAAATTATAGGTTTATCTCGTTTACTACCTAATTCGAAATACGTGTGTTCTATAATTTGCTGATATCCAAAACAATTTTATATATTTTATAATATAATAACCTATCAATAATTTTATTGCATTTATATACTTACGTCAATATTGTAATTTGTGATACAATCACTATATATATTATAATATGTTGTTATACTAAGGTATTCTGTACCTAATGACGTTATGATTTTCACGGTTTTTTTTTATAGTAAAAAGAATTCGTAATATTATCTTACGCAATTGTCTTGAATAATTACAGTCGTGGTAAATATTTTTATACATCTAATATTCTAATTATTTGTTTTCGTAAATATAACAGATTGCAGATAATGCTATCATGACATCATATTAAAAATTATATTAGCTGTAATTAGTTATTATTATACATTTTAAAAAAACAAGGTAATCTTTAGAATGATAAACTGTTATTATAGTGCAGTTATTTATATAATTATATATATGTATATATACACATCAGACCGTGAATTAAGTAGAATTGTATATTAATGTCGATGCATAGAGAGAGTATAGTGAATATTGTAAGTAGGTATACAATGTGTGAATACTATATATTATACTGTATTGTATACTTTGATTTATATACTTGATAAATAAAAAATAAAATAAACCATTATATTTTCGTATAAACATACAAGTCATACGCGAAATGGCAAAATAATAATATAATAGCTGTACTTGTTATAACTATATACTTGAAACAGGTCGGTTTCAAAATGAATAAATGCATTAATCATCATAATATTGTTGCATTTTCAGAAAAATAGGTAAAACATCAAAAGGTAAAGCATATAATAAATGTGTAAAGAATATAATTTTGTTCATTTTTTTTTTCTTAACGACATCGACACCATGGGGAATAAAACCTGACTTTAAAAAAAGCGGGTA
Source organism: Schizaphis graminum (assembly GCA_020882235.1). Lineage (NCBI taxonomy): Eukaryota > Metazoa > Arthropoda > Insecta > Hemiptera > Aphididae > Schizaphis > Schizaphis graminum. Next base: position 58,118,787 of record CM037032.1, read on the forward strand.
AGTGAGTATCGCTCTGCTGTACATTAGGGGGTGGGATGGACCTCGGACTAGGGAAGGTTAAATTTGAATGCAATGATAGGTATCATTGTATACGAAAAACGATTCTGAACGGAGATGATTTGTCAGTCTGGGATATATTATATTTAAATATTGTCATATATTATATTTTGAAAAAAATTCACAAATTCAAACACTTAAGTAAAAGCTTCAAGATCTTACGTTTGATAATTTTTTAAAAATAACAAAAATCGAAAATTATTTATTAGTAAAACGTAATTTTACACGCGTATTTTTGATTTAAAATTAAAATTAAAACTTTAAACACTCGTAAAATTTTTTAAATTGAATAATCCTCAAACTTTTTTATAATTATTCTAAGCTTAACTTATGGACAGCATAGTATTAAATTTTCAATTCATAGCTATTGATAGTAAAATATTTATAAATTTTTTACTACCAAATAGTGAAAAATATTCATGATTTTGACGAATTTGTGTCAATATTTGAACTTCAAATGCTAATAAAAAAAAATTGTACCTATGTATTTTTATAATTTTTGAATGAGAGTTAGAACAAACTATGTGGACCCTTCAATTAAATTTTCAAGTAATTTGTCCCAGCTAAATTTTTTTTATCAACATTTATAAAAAAAAAATAAAAAAAAATTGAAAATTTCAATTGTCTATAAATAGCTCAAAAAAAGTCAAAATATTTTGAAAATCAAATCACGTAAAGAAAATGGCAATCTAAATAACTGGTAAAATTTTCAAGTATTTACGACTTATACTGATTGAATAACAACAAATATCAAAAATCGATTGAGGCTAAACCATTATTTAACGCGGTTTTGTAAAAATTTAAATTTCAAACACTCATAAAAATTTTTTGTCTAAATCCGGTATAGTTTTTTTTACAGATATTTAAAGAAAAATTTATGGAGAACCTTGTACCAAATTTTCAAAACTTAGTTATAAAAGAAAAAAATTTTACGATTTTTCAACCACAAAATTACTTGCAAATTTTCGCAATTTTGACATATTTCGTATAAATTCGAACTTTAAGCACTTATAAAAAAAAATTGTGACTAACGATTTCGGATTTTTTTTTATCACTTTAAGAGCAACTTATAAGAAACCTTGTATTAAATTTTCAAGATTTTCTGGTCGGCCAAAAAATTTTTATCGTTATTTTTAAAAAAAATACTAAAAAGAATTAAAAATTTCAATTGCCTATAAATAGCTTAAAAAAAGTCAAAATTCTTTAAAAATTGAACTGTGTATTGAGAACGCTAATATAAACATTTTGTGAAAATTTCAAGTATTTACATCAAGTAGTTTTTGAGTTATAGCAAAATAAAAATTTGATTTTGACGAAAACTGGTTGTGCGTAAAAAATCCCGTTTTTTCCGTAATTTTTTTAAGGTTTTTCCCGACTCATTTAAAAAATATTGAAAATTTTTAACTTTTGACCCCCCAAAGTACCAACTAGATCCGATTTCCTTTTCAAAGAGGGGCAGAAGTTGAAAATCGAAGCATTTTTACTGCCCCAAATGTTGTCGACAGACACAAAAAAAAAAAAAAAACACACATCATTGTAAAATCAATACATTCATCACTCCGTTCAGAATCTAAAATTATAAATATATAATTTTTTTCAAAAAATTTGTTTTGAAATAACATTAAATTATGTAAAAATATAATTTCAAAAATATTGAAATGGATTACATAGTTTTATATTATATATATTTTTTTTATATTATTTATTTCTTCTGCGAGAACGATATAAAATGTTATTTTGCTATATCATAATCTTGTACGCTTAATAAGACACATTTGGTTTAGAAATGAAACTTTGGTAACTGTAAAAATATGCCAAGTTAAATGAGTATTATTTTTGTGTTTAATGTACTTGAAAGTCAGCCGTGTTTAAATCCCGAGATGAATAAAAAAGATTGCGACGAAAAAATAAACGGAATAAATATGGCACCACCGTATTTTTAAATAAAGCAATTTAGTTTTACATTTTTATCTCACGTGTATAACTAATAAAGACTTTAAACACTTCTTCTTAAATCCGCAATGACCCAGACGACATCAGATATAAACTAGTTTTGTAAAATACGCGTGATTGCCCCTTGTTTATTAATTTATATCAATCATACAAGACTATTATAAATGTACTCAAGACAGGCTAACATCTATTCTCACACAAGTATAATAAATGATCAGGTGACTAGTGAACTAAAACTCAGTGACTCGTCTTGCAGTATGTACGCGTATATACGTATATACAAGTATATTATAGATAATAATTTATTATCACTACATTTTTGCGCACGAGCTTATAGTTTCTAGTTTTTGCATAATAATAATTATTATTATTTTGGACGATTGTATAATATTGTGTACTATATAAGTGCTATAAAACCGTGTTTCAACTGTTTCAAGATGTATAATGGGACTAAATTTAAACATTTTTCATGCATATTTTACAACTTTTGTACTTGGATGTGTATTTAACTGTTTTAAGTGATATATTTTTTTAAATAATTTAAAAACATTAACAGATTAAAATTATATATAAAAGTAGTTTTGTTTTTTAGTGACACTGTGTATAATTTTTGAATTACAAAATATATAGATATTATAATAATATTGTAACTATATGATTTTATTCCTTATACTTTATTTTATACGATTTTTGATATATCTTTTTACTTTTAGTAACAATTTATTTAAACATCAAGGTTTATATTTATATGTTTTTTCGATTCTAATTTATATTCGTTCATACTATTTATTATTATTATTTTTTTTTTTTATGATTGAATTTTGATATTACAAAAACTCAAAACCTTAAGTCCTTATAACTTATAAGTAGTAATTATTATTAAGTGACTGCAGAAATCTACGCGACGCGTATGTAGAAGCTAAGTTTTCCCTTATATAGTAGGTATAGTCATAATAATAACAGTTATACATAACTATTATTAGTGTAATATAATCTTTTGATGAAAACGGCAACTGTATCCACAGCCGTGTAAAAACAATAATATAACATAATAACATTTACATAACTATAATTTTTAAATGGCTTTTGAATATCAACTCTCTATAGTCAATGGTCCATCGATTACTATATAATTTACACTTTCTATACCGAACATCACACGATATATTTATATATAGTGTTTATGGATTTTGTTTTTATTATACTATGAAATTAAGCGATCGATCCTGTATATATTGATTCGTTTTCCCGATATGTTCGAATTTATATAGCCAATTCTGTATATATTATTAATAATTTTTACTTTCTCGAGTTTTTTTCTCCTGTATACATGCGCATATAATATACAATACTAATATATTAATATATTATACATGCGCGAACGTCGTCCAAGATCCGCAGATGTCTAATCACGCTGTTGTATGCATTGCTAATAAAAATAAAAAAATTTAAATTCATAATAATATTAATAATAATTGTTTTTATTATTAAGTCGTACTTGAGTCGAACGACTTTCTAATATCCTATACATACGATTTATGATAAAGTCCAAGGTCTTAGCGATGATGGCAATATTCACCTCTTTCTTCTGCAGTTTTCACGCTGCACTGGCCATCATGCACGTTTGTATAATATGTAATATTTTAACCTAACACTTTATTTATTTAAGCTTACAATATGGGTGCACCATGTGTGCACCATGGTGCTCACATGTGAGCCCAATTTACATTTAACATCGATACAATTAAAATTACAATTACAAGTGCGATATAACAGTGAAGTAAAATCGTAAAAAGTATACATGGTTAGGTTTGTGCAGTTGAAAAAAAGGGGTCAGGGTTGGCAATAAACATACAGCGCCGAAGTGGTTAATTTCAACCATAATAATTAGTAGAGGAGGTAGATTAGGTAAATTAGTTAAATTTAAAGTAATACGTTATACATAAATATAAGTATTACTGTATTGGGTGCAATATTCATGGATATATATATGCCGACATGCCGTCATATATTCTATAACCTACCTACTCATACACTGTCATATTGACTCGCCCTCACCCTCTTCCAAACGATTTATTCCCCGATTCTAGCATATAGCCTGTACTATAATGTAATATATTGTACACAACACACGTACTTATACCTTAAAATTAATTATAACTATAATGATTAATTTACACATTACAGCGTTGTGATATTAAAATTCGTATATTATCTCCACCATCGCTGTCGAACGAAAATCCCGCATCTCCGCCAGTTCGCCAATTTCTAAATGCGCAGCATATTATATAATATACACAAGCTGTCACATGCAGGGACGACGACGAATACACACAGTAATCGTGTCGTAACGATCGGCCGGAAGTTACGGAATGCTGTATGAATATATACCTATATACACGTATAAGTGTATTACAATATTTGATGCGCACCGGAACGTTATTATATTCCACCACAATCATCGGCGCGACAACAAGAATAATAACTACGTGGAGATAATAATATAATGACGGTCGACTGCAGTGTGATTTGGCATTTACCGATTTCAAATTGTGCGATAAAACGTTATTTGACAGCGGTATTCTAACGAAGTGGTGAAATAAACAAGTCCGCTGCCGCAGCTCTTCCAACAACCTACCACCTCATCAACCACCCACAATCGAATTCGTGACGTTTACCTATATAATAATATATATATTATGTTCCGACAATATTAGTTGTATATATATCATCATCATTATTATTATTATATAATACGCGTATACAGTAGGTATATGTATAATGTTATAATATATTGTCAATTCGATCGACACAGTCATTATATATTATTACTATACGTGCTGCAGTGTACCGCATCATATACACCTGTATAAGTATATATATATATATATATATATGCTTTGGAATATTATACAATAATGTATAAATACGATCGAGAGGGGAGGACGGTTTTTGGGTAGATGTATATGGCGGACGATAACGTTCAATTTCCTATATAATGTTATAGGTACCCCGCGCCTCGATGACACTTTGTCAGCTTTGGAAACGAACCAATAACCGTTCCGTCGCCCCTGCGCATGCAAGCAGACGTCGGAATAATAGACGAGGGGCGTTTATGGGCTGAAAATAATTATACGCTAACGGGGCCGCCGCAGACACAGGATACGGTTAGACTTTTAAAATAAAACGCACGCAGACAAATGGGATCGTCGGGGGTTCACGGGACCGCAAAATACGTCGTATCCTGTACATAATGGTGTATATAACGCGCGTAACGGCCTCTGTGAGTGTTATATACTAAATATTGTATGGTATATCATATATAATATCGCTTTCTATATTTGTAAATGTACGACGAACAGATAGTGCGTATAGATGACCCTTCGAAAAAATAAAACCAAATCGGTCGTGATAATGAATGTACGTATATTATTATTATTAGGACAACGATCTGTAGTATACGACTAACCAACGAAAAAATATAAACATTTATATAATATATTTCACGACGACTTCCAGGGTATAATTTTATGATATGACGTATTTCAAAAAATATGCGTAGTCTGCAATTAAGAGGATTTTCACTGCAGACATCGCTCTAGGTAGTTATTCTTCATAATTTATCTTTGATATATTTTAGACGAGTATAGTCTCGTATCCGTATATAGCAGTATAGCGTGATGGTATAATATACGACTGAGTGCAGAACTAATAGAGAAAACATGATGTCGAAATACGAGTGCATGGTATTATAGCTAGATGATCATTGGAGAAATCCTAAAAATACTTACCGAACAACCCCAGTCAAAAAATATGTTTCGTCACTATATACGAGTACGGCCACACCTGAATACTAAATAAGTAATGGTTATATATATTTACAGATTCATATTTGCTGACAATATTATTACAATTTACAGTTTTCTATAGGCTATACAGAGAACTGAATTCAATAAATATCATAAACGAATAACGATGATAAATTGTATCATACACCAGCGCTGTCCAGGTGTATTACATCTACTATTGGCAACGACTCGATTAACTAAAAATGTTCAAAATGCTCAGGCGACGTCCCGACCTCACACACGTATTTAAACAATTCTATTAAAGTACAGTACAAATTCGGTCGGGGATTCGTTAAAGGACTCGAGTTGAAATCGTATTTCAGACTATCGTCTCTGTGGTTAATAGCTCGTAATATGTGAAAAAAATTGAATCAAAATTAAATACCAAAAACTATAATAGTAATAGCAATATTCTAGTTTTTCATATTACTATGCATATGCATATAGTCGGTTAATGGTGCGCTACGGGAACATTTTAAAAACTATATAACGTGGCAAACAGACTGTCGTAGAAAATGACCATTATTTCGCGGCCGGGGTGGTCCCGACATAATAATAATATCATTATTATTATAACTCGTAATGTTGTGATATAAACTTAGAATCGTCCACGATGATTGTTTTATCGTCAACAGACCGCCTCGGTGGTTTTTTGGATCCGGCGGCGGGAAATCGTGTCGTCGTTGCAGAATTATAATATTTGTGTTATTATACACACATACACATTTGGTGTTATACATATATATATATCACCAGCACTGAACTCATAAGTCCCGCGTGATATCGTTATAATTTTAATTATAATTGTCATTATTATTATTAGTACTATTATCATCATTGCACAGACTACACGCGCGTTCGACGATTTTTTTTTAATTTAACGGACGGACGACGATCGTAGGCCATCTATCACGGACGGTTGACGTTATTAAACGTCGTTTGCGTATTATACAATTATACACCGTAATTACAGTCCATCCGTGTGTGGTCCACGCCGCGGTTGTGCGAGCAGTATACGCCCCCGCCACCGCCGGAGCTTTACTTAATTAGTTAGGAATCGAGCCAAACGCCTCTTTGATCCGGTCGAGTTGTCCTGTAAATGGTTAATACGCGCAAAGTCTTATATATACATGTATAGGTATTTTTATATAAATATTAGACGTTGCTGCATGCGCGATACTACTGCACAACAGCAATGATGGTGATTGTGGATAGTAACAATAACGCAAAATATTAAGTTCGCTGCGAAATCGGATGCGACGCGAATTTGTTTGTAACCGCGAAAACGTCACCGTCATTTTTATGAACATCGATAATATTCGTCTCACATCTATTGGCCGAGAAAATTATTAAAATCGAAACAGTCACTGTGTTCTCGCCATATGTGTGTATAATAACATAGTATAAATAATTGTTTGTAGTACGTCGAATTTCCGATCACTGTTTTCGCAAAAAACATAACTTACGCAGTATTGTTGCCATAAAAAACGGGTCGTATATGCATCTTGACCGAATTCATTTTTTAAATATGTATTCCTCGCGTTTCATACGGTCTATAAAAATTATGTACAAACTACAAATTGATAAATGATTTCAGATTGTTCCGGGTTATAATTTATTTAGGACGGTGCTGTGTGCACCATCATGTTATATTATATTATCACATCATTTTCAAATAAAATTGTTTTGTTTTGTTTACGTCTCCATTAAAGTTTGGATGTCCGTGTGTATAGGAATACAACCTACTCGATTATTATCTATTTGGCCCCATAATATATACGAATTAATATTCCGATATTTTTATTCTCGAACATTTTTACCAGTTTATCTTTTAAATCACTCACGCCTATAATATGTACCTTTATTATATTTTAAAACACTGAGTGATTTGTATGGTTTTTATATTCTTCTCCGTCTCGCTGTTGTTCTAAATACCAAGCTATACCAGGCTATAACCTAGTCAAATAGAAACGATATACATTGCATGTAGTTGATAATATATGTGGTACATTTATAGGAGGTGATAAAGTGCTGTTTATGTTAAATTTTCAACAGATTGAACTTGAAATATTACCATATTTGTATTGCAGGGTTAAAAAAAATTCGTCCGCTTTCGGGAGGTATTGTACCTACGCCAATGTTCGTTTTACTGCACACAAATTCAATAGTATATAAACTGTGTACGTCTTTTATATTTGTCTATAACATATTGTTTGCGTTCTCGATCGCTATATACAGGTTCAAACGGGGTCGTTGCATGAAATGTTTTAATTAAAAACCGCATTCTCCCGTATTTGAGTTTCTATATATATATATGTGTGTGTGTGTATGTGTGTGTGTGTGTGTGTGTGTGTGTATAAATCCGCACGGTGTAGTTCTGTGCGTGAACAGTTGTACATATTAAAGTTGAAAATTAACGATTTGCAGCGATCGCGTTAATTGCTGCTGCCGTGCACAGCTATATAGTTGTGTATTTATATATACATTAGGTAGGACGTGAACGCGGTCGGTTAAATGGTTGTTCATACACTTATCGATGTATGTGTATAACGACGCGAGTGTAGGTTGACGCGATGCGATCTATGCGCATTGTAACAGATAAACTATATATGTATATATGCGATCTTGAACGAAACGAAAAAAAAACTATAACACCTGTTATAGTTTGATATGAGATTAAAATATAATACAATATACTAATATACCATAATATATATATTGAAAGTTTATATAATTATAATATACATAAGATGTCTCACGATATCGAAATCGTTACACGGTTATATAATTATTGTGCTTATGCAATGCGTGCAAACGCATTCAAATAAAATGTGATCGACGGGACGACCGAGAAGGATGATTAGTAGGACTAATCTAACCTACATCCGTTCTGAGCCGTATGAAAAGATCTTGTATCGCGCCGAACCATGTGGCTTGACAAAACGGTTATACTCCGAGATCGACGAAGCTCGTAATAGTGTACTGTCTTTCGTGTGTTATTGTGTTAGAAATATCAATGTTAGTAAACAGTCCACATAATTCATTATACGAATATCATTAGGAGTGGAGACCGCGCGTCGTAGAAGGGTTGGTGGATATGTTTGAGCCACTCTTAGCTCTGTATAGGAAGCATTATAACCGCTGTTATTATACCGCGTGTACCTATATTGTGACATTATAATACACATATTGTTTATATACCTATCTCTCGGGTGCGTCGGAGATGAAACATTTTACTTCAAAGTTTTACTCTAAAACCATTGTGCACGAACCCTATGAATTTTCGAATCCTATTTAAGTTAGTCGTCTATGCCAACGAGGACAACATTTTTTGTTCGTCTTACATATTATATAGGTTAACCTGCTTATAAATCGTTTACGGTGCGACAAAGACAACACCTGAGCAGCAGAATAACGTGTACACACTAGCTGTACGCAGCAGTAACAGTAATAATAATATAATGAAGAGTGTCATAATAATATATTATACTATATTGTGTACCTATGTACATATTATAATATGATATACACATGCGTGCGTTGAAAGCGATCGAAATAGTACATATAAGCGACTTGATGCGACGGGCCTCGGACGTAATTAATTGTAGAGACGCGTTTTGTTTCAGCGGCAGACCGATTAATCTATTTTAATATAATAATAATCATATTATAACGATTGAACGTTACATTATAATCGTCGTACGTTCAACTCTCATACGAGCTCGCGCGCTTAAAATGCAGTCGTACAAGCTTTACAATATTATCGTATAATTGAATATTATTATCATCACATATAATATTATAATATATAGCTGTACATATAGTTATTATATATATATATATATATGCGTACGGTCTTTATATTATTTGTTTTTTGTTTGTTTGTTTTTTTTCATAAACGTCTATTTTATTTTTAAGAAAGAGAGTGAGAGGGGAACGTGGTAAAAATATATAAAATAAACGAAGAAAATGTTCCTTAAATATCCATCTGTCATCGGAACTACACCGGTGGCGGCATTCACTCCTCTCTCGCGTCTGTTCGTGTGTACACATGTACAAAAATCTCTTTCAAAAACCCGCTCGTCTCGGCCCTCGTTATATTTATGTTAAAATATAATACATAAGTCACGAATCGTGCCCGGGCAACACTCGTCCTCATTCATTATGCTCGGTCATCTATCTTACACACACACACACACACACACACACACACACACACACACACACACACACACACACACATATTCGTGGTAAGATAATAATATGCAGTGTGTACGAAAAAATAATACGGTCCCTTTGCAGAGCGACGTCGCTCTACATAATATAATAGACTGCTGCGCGGGAAGCTTTTTTTCGAAAAATCTAGAATGGCCGTCTACAATCCGATGTCGTATATAACTTGCAGTCTTGCAGAATACATTTAATTCCATACTTTTTACATCTACCTATTTAAGTAAAGAAATACATTGTTTCGCATAACTGTGACCGTGCAAGGTGAATCGGTTGCAACGTGCAGTTGAAATAATCACTTATTATTGCATTTGTCGAGTTGTACTGTTGTAGATATATACATAATACTGTAATATACCACTATACCAGTATAATATGCTACATCATACGATTTCGTGCGTCTATCATGTTTATACTTCAGGTATCTCAATGACCTAGCTACATGCTGTACGTCGATAAAAAGACATTTACGCTGCATTCAGTTTTTGGATTGAAAGTTTCCGTTCTCAATCGTCGACGACAATTCGAAACTGTTTAACTACGCGCGTTGAATACGATTTGCTGGTATCTATGTAGGTATGTAACGATATTATACGAGTGAGAAAATATTATATTTTCTCACTACATTATATACATGTAAAAAAAAAACATCGACACAATGATATTGTCATTACTACTTAAATTTAGTTCCGATATTTTAGATTTATCTGATATATAGGTACTATTATATAATATAATTTAGGTACTATACATATTATATAATATAAAATATATTATTTAAATTATCATTGTTTATTACAGAAAATATAAACTCAGTCACTCGATTCACGTAGAAGAGCAGCAAACAACTTAAAGTTATCTTATAGTGAGGTGTGATAAATGTATTAAAAATCATCACAAATCATATGGATTTGTCTATACATATATAATGATTATGAAGAAACTGGTTTAGTAATTAATTATATGATATTATGTAGATTGTTAAAAATATATTGAGTGTGATTATTAGGAAACTTTTCACAGTTTTCACGTCGTAGTTTACTAGTCGTGAATTGTAATGATTTCTATGGCATAATTATTATAATATTATCCGATTGATTGCATTATGTTAAGTATATATGAATATTATATGATATACCTATATGGCTATGTATAATATTTATATAAATTATACCTATAAATATCGCGTGTGGCAAAAAAATTAAATCATGAAGAATCCGATAGTCAACTGAGACAGACGAAATATAATATTAACCGGATTTGGTAGTTAAACGTATATATTTTCCATTTTAGTACATAATAATATTATCGTCATCGATAGAACTTAATATACTCTAGGACGACATAACATTTTAATAGACTTGGAATGTTATAGGTAGGCATTTTATTTATTCATATATATATACATAAATACACAAATACATATTTTGAGTTATCTCCGAAGGAATTTATAATATACACAATAAGTGATTTACCAAGCATCACCTGACGCCTCCCTTTCTTCTTTATTAATTATTAAAAATGTTATTTTGGAATTTTTAAGCATACCTAACGAAAAATCATGTTTTCAAGTTTTTGTACTCGAAGAGCGTATTGCGAAGGTACATACTTCTAGTTTTTAAATATAAACCTTATCCGTTTATACTGTAAGTTATTTATCGGATATTTTTTATGAAAATGTCGTATTAAAGTAAAAATTTTAACAATTAGTTTTGAGTTATTACTACAGCTAGTCTGCAGTTCATTACATACTGAAATTGTGAACTTACGTATTTTGATACGCAGTAAAGAGGAATAAATTGACTTCGTATTCATGAACATATTTATATAATTGCTTTTCTCTTTTAGTTCTTTTATAGTTATAATTATAACTACATAGAAAACAAAACTTACTCCTTATAATATAATACCTATGTGCACTAATAACATTCTTTTACACCGACTGTTTATAACATTTACATAACCAATTAAAATTCACGACGAACTTTCACGTTAATATATAATATTATAGGTATATTAAAAACACATTTATGACATATGTAGTGAATTATTTATATATTATAGTATGAAAAACCTCGTTGTACCTATATGAGATAAAACTAAGTTTATTTTGCAAAAACTATAGTTTTTTAAGACTTTAGTCTGGTAAAATACTTGAAAAAAAGTGCTCGGAGTATCTGTATTTATATTCAAATCCGTTTTTTACCGAGTATATTTTATTAATTACATAATTTATGTTTTTCAAAATAAGTATCTGTGTTTGTACTTGATTTCAATATTATTTTTAAAAAGTATTTTTTACGAATTGCCAGAAAAATATTTCTCAACAGCGAAATCGATGAACATTAATGTTTTAAAGTAGTGGTTCTTAAACTTTTGTAGAACATGGACATGGAAGAGTTTTAGTAATCATGGATTCCCCCAATTTTCATCCGAATTCTTTTTTTTTTTTATAAAATATCTCACGTAATGTGTCAACTGTCCAGGATATAATAACCACCGATAGAGCCTTTGCAACATATGAGTGTCGTGAACTACAGACTACAGTTTAAGAAATGCTGGTTTAATGTGTTTCGTTACACAAATTAATAATTACAGACAAATTTTACAATAACCAATCGTTATAATATGTCGTGACACTTTGTAAACACGCGTTCAGCGAACATTGTTTTGAAGATACATCGTGGAGTTCAATTTGTTTGTATGAAAGCGAGTACCTATTAAGACTGCACGATATTATAATTATAAGATCGGCTACAGGTTCGAGAATTTTAATCAGTCGCGGATCATAATAGTATTATTTACCATTAGTAGATTTTTGTCAATTCTCTGCTAATATATAACACTCGTGTAGTCGTGTCTGTAACTTCGAAAGATGCCTAATTGAAGCGGCATTAATAAGCAATATAGACGCGCAATACGTGAATGGCGACTACCTATATTAAGGATCTCCTTAACTCCTTGTCGGTGGCACGTCTTATTCTCTCTTCCGCCCGCGGCAATACATCGCTGTATACATATAGTTTATGACGCGGTGCAGATTTCAATATTATTTACGGCCCATTGTTTTTCCCGTGTAATACACATATTATACAACTGCAATTGTGTGTACGCTTACTGCTTTATACAAAAACACACACATAATATAATACTATACACAGAATTTTTTATATTATGGCTACTATTCCTTACGTATATGTGTACTCAACGGTTGTCGTCGGTATACCGGCGTGCTGCTTTTAATTAGCACGTTTATACTGTGCAGCTACGCACTCCGGTGTGTATAGGTACAGGAAAGCAAACTCGATCGCACACGCGAGAAAAACAATCTACACACGCCTCGACGATAATATTATTATTATTATTATTATTATTATCATGATACGATTTAACATGCATTTTATTACGACGGCGCAATACATTGCGTATAGCGTGACGATTGTATATATGTATATACACGCACCGTTCGACGGGCGAAACGATAGTAAACTGTCCGTAACGGTAGCGTTTTCCCTTCGAGTCTTTAAAATCGTTTACATAAAATTATAGGTAACAATTAAACAGTAGTACAACGAATTAACAGCGCGCGCGATTTTGCGGCTACCATATTACAAGACTTCCCGCGTACCTATATAATATGCGTAACGTTCCAAAGTCATTCTGTACTTTGTACACTGCGTGACCCGCGAGGATACCGTTGCAGGCAATTTTATTATTATCATATAGCAATAGTTTTCCCCGTGATTTTCGTATTGGTTGTTTTAAAATCTAACTATCTGACTACATACGATGCGTAAACGATAATTTATTATTATATATTGTATGATATAATGCCATAATGGTATCTATTATTATATGTAGGTACGTCGATATAGCTTATACGAGTATAATAATAATAATTATACTACGGTGTATTAAATATCACGTGTACGATGCACCTACATTTAGATGTAATAGTATGGTGATCTCTATCTATAGTAGATAAAATACATCGTCATATCCGTTCGTCTGAGAATTTTTTTTATACCGATGATTGACGAAAACAGGTCGGTACCCACGATGAAACAATAAAAACATTTGATTGTTTGAACATGACATATTCGTATGTAATTGTATATATTATTTTCGTCTTAAACAATTATACCCTCTATGTTGCAGGTTATGCAGGGACAAATAGCATTAATTTATTCCCAAAAATATAACTCTGAACAGGTGTACGGCTGTACGAGAGCAGTGTGCATTTGTGTTGCCACATTAAAAACCCGAATTTACGACTTTTCTATACATAGGTACATATTATATTATATTACACAATATGTTTATCACTGACGATAATCATCAGTTGTTTTAAAGTTTGTTACATTGATTAACATTTACTGTTTGAATAAATTTGTTCAAACATTTTAAATGCGCGCAGTAGAAAAATATGACATACTATTATAATAGTAACGATGATAATAAACAGAAATATAAATCGAAATGGTTTCATGCGTTATCGGAGAAGACTCGCTAATAAAACTTACTCGCTGTTCCTTAAACAGCGAACGCTACAGTTAAACAAATCATGTTAAAAGATAGTAATTGATAGTATATATTATATTGTCGTAATATTGAACTATCACGCTTGTCAGTATAATAAATAAAATAAATGAGGTTTTATTGTCAATAAGTATATATTGTACTAGTAAAAAAGTGATTTTGAGATAAATATATTTGTATTCATGTATTCATACATTTTTCTAATGAAAATTTTTACCATCAAATCTATTTTTTATATAGATAAGACTACTGAAAAATAAATAAATATCAATCAACGTTATTATTGTTACTTACCAATCAATTTTGAATTTGATTTCCTGAATAATCATCATTTTTTTTTTGTGTGTGTCCTTATAGCATTGGTATTGGTATATACTATAGTACGAATTATATGTACCCACCACGTCCACACAATATATAAATATCTAAAATATCTGCAGTTATGTGCGCTTATACGTCACTCACGTGATTCTAAAATTATTTAGCCATATTATCGCATCAATAATCAGTCGCTGTTATCCACCGGATAGGACCAGAGATAACTGTAGAGTCGAAAACAGTAGCCACTAGGCACCTTATACGACGACGCGAAACAAGTATAAATATATGCTGTACCTATAGGCGTAAAATACTCTACAGACTCGTCGTAGTCCGATGGTCTCTCATTAAACCACTTTAGAAGGTAATCTCGCGCGTGCGGATCTGTGTGTGTGTGTGTGTGTTTAAGTATATTACTACAATATATATATATAGGTAGCTTCTATGATAATATGGCGTGTGTGCAGTTGCGGCGGCTATGATGCTATCTGCGAACGTGTCGTGCTAAGCCGTCGTCGCCACTGACTTTAGAGCGGTTTTCCGAATGTCGCGGGTGGGATATCATGCATTGGTATAAAATATAAATATATGTATGCGTATATATAGGTGTATTCACATATTATATTGTGTGTCTTCAGTTAACTTACCACTCGTGAGTCTGTTTATGTGTGTGTGTCAGCACACTTATACATTACAACGCGTGTTTCACATAAACCTTATACGACGACGGCGACCATGCCCTTCTACCCGCTGACCCGCAGAAGTGCTACTCATTTTGTACATATGTGTATACGGATCCGTAACGATTGCGAGTCATAACATACGCACCGTATTATTGTAGTCTCCTCATCGGATCCCGAAGACGTGTGTAATTATTATTAAACATATATGGGTAGGTATTCGCGAATATCGTATTGTCACGTCTCGTTCGAATAATTAAAATTTGCACCGCCATTTTCCGCGGACCAAGGCCGGCAAACCATTAAGAGTGTAAAAATGTTATAATAATATAATATTATAATGAAAGAATTTATTTTTATTTTTAATTAATCACGCGCTCGTTCCAAGGCCAAAGACCGTTGTGGGACGTCGTCGCAGCGCGCACGACAATAATATTATGTTGTATATACATAGGTACACCTATGTCCTACACGTATAATAACATCTCCATCTGTCCGCTGCCACTCGCTATCTCCGCTCACTTTTCCTTCGGAAATTGGATATCTAAGTGCGAAAACCGTACAAATCGATAATTTTACAGTTTTATCGGTATCTGTGAATCACGGGAAGATTTCGGATGGCCGGAGTTTAATTAGGTTATAGTTTTTAGAACAGTTTTTTTTTTCATTGGAGAACTTGAATTCGAACAAAGAAACATACAAGTAGGATAATTTGTATTCTATAAGATATGATGAGTCTCGTCGATTCGTGACCATCGTTTAAGGTTAGACAAAAGTACGAATCTCAAAGCATTGAATAAGATGAATCGTCGGAAATTTATCGAAGACATAATAAAATAATAAATATTAACATTTAATATAGAAAACACTGTAATTAAAATCGAATAGAATGTATAAGTGTTCTTTTCTGTTATAACTTTGTTTTTTAAAATGTTGTTTGTTATAATCTATTTATCCCAGTGCCTGAATTGAAAAAAAAATAGAAGGGGAATGCAAAAGTATAAAAAATATATGCGTCTCCGAACATCTAAATGTCTTATTGTTAAGTGGTGGCATATGTCCATTCAGCAATGAATAAAACGTAAAATATGAACTGGCCCAAAAATATTTATTAGAAAAGTAAGTACCTACCTAGGTACTATTCGAGATGTATAAAAACGTATTGTGAAATTTCAAAAGCTGTTTGTCTTGGAAGGCATGAAGGGTGTGACATATAATATATACGATATTGTGTATACAATGAACATTGTATTTCTTTTAGATTCTGAACGGAGTGATGAATGTATTGATTTTACAATGATGTGTGTTTTTTTTTTGTCGACAACATTTGAAGCAGTAAAAATGATTCGATTTTTGACTTCAGTCCCTCTTTGAAAAGAAAATTGAATCTAGTTGGTACTTTGGGGGTCAAAAGTTAAAAATTTTCAATATGATAATAAGTCGGGAAAAACCCTAAAAAAATGACAGAAAAACGGGATTTTTTACGCAAAACCAGTTTTCGACAAAATCGAACTTTTTATTTTGCTATAACTGAAAAACTAATCGATGTAAACACTTAAATTTTCACCAAATGTTTATATTAGTGTTCTCCATACACAGTTAAATTTTCAAAGAATTTTGACTTTTTTTGAGCTATTTATAGACAATTGAAATTTCCAATTTTTCTAAGTATTTTTTTTTTAAATAACGATAAAAATTTTTTGGCCGACCAGAAAATCTTGAAAATTTAATACAAGGTTTCTTATAAGTTGTTATTAAAGTGATAAAAAAAAAATCCAAAATCGTTAATCACAATTTATTTTTATAAGTGCTTGAAGTTCGAATTTATACGAAATATGTCAAAATTGCAAAAATTTGCAAGTAATTTTGTAGTCGAAAAATCGTAAAATTTTTTTCTTTTATAACTAAGTTTTGAAAATTTTGTACAAGGTTCTCCATAAATTTTTCTTCAAATATCTGTAAAAAAAACTCTACCGGATTTAGACAAAAAAATGAGTATTTGAAATTTAAATTTTTACAAAACCGCGTTAAATAACGGTTTAGCCTAAAACGATTTTTGATATTTGTTGTTATTCAAATAGTATAAGTGGTAATAATTGAAAATTTTACCAGTTATTTAGATTGCCATTTTTTGTACGTGATTTGATTTTCAAAATATTTTGACTTTTTTTGAGCTATTTATAGGCATTTGAAATAATCAATTTTTTTTAATTTTTTTTTTATAAATGTTGATACAAAAAATTTAGCGTGGACAAATTACTTAAAAATTTAATTGAGTCTTAGAATAATTATAAAAAAGTTTGAGGATTATTTAATTTAAAAAATGTTACGAGTGTTTAAAGTTTTAATTTTAATTTGAAATCAAAAATACACGTATTTTCGATTTTTGTATTTTTTAAAAAATTACCAAACGTAGGATCTTAATACTTTTAATTAAATGTTTGAATTTGTTTCAAAGTAGAATATATTACAATATTTAAGTATAATATATTCTAGACTGACAATTGACAAACCATCTCCGTTCAGAATCGTTTTTCGTATACAATAATACCTATCATTGCATTCAAATTTAACCTACCCTAGTCCGAGGTCCATTCCACCCCCTAATATACAGCAGAGCGATACTCACTTACCCACTCTTTTTAAATTGTATCTTTGCTTATATTTTTACTCAATTTTTCATCAATCCTGGAGACCACAAACCGCAAAATAAAAAAGAGATTAGTGTCACATTATCACGTTTGTCATGTCTAATTCTTAATCCATGTTAGCTTTAAAAAAAGATCTCACGTCTGTCTATTATTTATAAATCATAATTCATGATATACTAACAGATGGCTTTCGACGCCTTCTGCGAAACGTCAATCTTCAAACAAAACTATAATAATACGTAAAGGTCAGCAGTTTCCAAACTGTAAGATGAATGGTGGGATTAACTCATGGGGGGCAATCACGGGCAATAGGTATTTAGTAAATACACAGTAGGTACGTACAGTAATGCTGCACTACATTATATACACGTCTTAAATGTCTAGATGATTTATACTGCAGTCAACTGTACAATCTTGTATTAACGTTATAAGTTTATAACATTCTTAAGTATTTTTATTATTATTGAATAAATTATAAATACCTATAAAAATTAAATTATCGTTGTTTTTCTATTTTTTAATTTTATATTATTCATGGGAGGTGTAAGAAATATTTTTATTTTTAACAGCCCTAAATATTTAGAAAAGTTTAGGTTCCTAAATTAATTTTGATGGTTTATAGGATTAGTTAAAATAATTTCATTGTTACAATTATAATGTGCAAAAAGCAAAGGCCAATCGCTAATGTATCACTTTTTCAGAAATCCTTACAGAATCTTAACAGAATATAATAAATAATATTACACTTAGCTTACACAAACGGTTCCTCGACATTGCCGAAAGTTGAAGCAATGAAGAGGAACCAGAGGAAC
Organism: Schizaphis graminum; assembly: GCA_020882235.1. Lineage (NCBI taxonomy): Eukaryota > Metazoa > Arthropoda > Insecta > Hemiptera > Aphididae > Schizaphis > Schizaphis graminum. The sequence continues at coordinate 58,137,875 of CM037032.1, forward strand.
CATACTACGGCGTTTGTCTGTGAAAATTATATTATATATAATCTAATTAGAAAATGGTTGGATGCCTAAATAGTAAATACTCATTATACTAAGGTAAATACACAAACACACATATATATAGGTACTATATAGTTACACATTGTACGCGTGCAGCGCTAAATAATAATAACGAGTCTCGAACACGACGACAAATGCAGCAATCTCGGCGTATCATAATTTATAATAATTTTATATATTATATTAAAATACAAACACGGCGTGTGTATAAGCACGTATATATGAATATAATATGAATAAGATGGTTCGCATAAATCAGATAAACGCACTGTATCACGAAGTGTTTTTTTTTTTTTTTTGCTCGCGCGCGGTGGTGAGGTTTTCGACCTCATTTGCATCTTGACGATAATAATTATTTAAGGCGAACACTCTCACATGGGTATTATAGGTAGTAGGTACGCTGCACTGCACGTCAAAGACTGTACGCGTGCGCGTCTGTGTGGATCGTGTGCGTGACGAAAACATAATTTTTCAATATACAATAATCATAATAATAATAATAATAAAAAGAAGAAGAAACTTATACCGTATACGTAGTCTACATCCAAAACGTGTGTTTGTTTTATACCTGTTCTCGCCGTTCTCGGGGTATATCGTTAAATAAATATAATGATGATAACTGGTTTTCGATAGGATTATAATACTTAAAATGTAGGTACATTATTCGAAGACTCGTGTATAATATACTATAATAATATAATCGGCATACTTGGGGACACGAAACCGACAACGCTGTTTTTTTCGTTATTTTATAATAATAATAATAAGTTAGGTTTTGTATTGTCAAAATACACAAAATCTCACGTTTAATGTACGCAACGGCAACGTGCACGTACTTATTTGCTTACCCGTTTAATTCTCGTCAGATAATGACCGAAATGCGTGGATGAAAAAAATAATTGATAATTTGAAACGATCGACTTGCGAAAAGAAATCGATTGGTTGTGATCTTTTTTTATAACAGTTAAAATAATAAAATAGATAGGGTAATTAATCTCTTGATCGCTAAACAATATTATTATCATATTATTAATATATATATATTATCGATCGTATTAGTTTTCTCCAAATAAAATGCTCAGTCATGTTCAATTTATTTTCGTATTTTTATTTATTTATTTTTTGTAACTTAATTGAGACTATATATTTTATACGCGCCGTTATCGCGAACATGCCCCCGGTATAATGGTATCGCTTTTATATTTTCTCGAGTTCAATTTAAAGCTATATTAAAATAATATATATACAACTACAGTATAATACGTGTTGAGTTCTTTTGACTGGCGCTCGGAAACTAAACGAAACGTCGTCGAAGGAGTGCGATTACATCGTGATTACTCCGAAATTGATTATTATTTGAACGTAAACGGTTTTCACGCGCCGTCGCGTGTCGCCTTGTTATTGCGAAAAATATTATGATTTCGTCCGAATCCACCGAGTATCGCGATTGATATAATAATATTGTCAATATTATGTTATATCGTTACTTTATCTGTTCGATTTATTTTAGACTTTCACGTCGCATACCTACGTTTTAAAATCAGAAGTAAGTTTTCGAGCTCAGAAAACATAATAGTAGGTACAAATACGTTTGTAGTTAATACTGCAGCACTGAATTCCAGATCAGCAAGATAATATAGAATAAGGTTTGTAACATCAAAATCCAAGATAAAATACAATTACATAAGTATACCTTTTCAAACTTTATATATTTAGTGGATTACCAACAATAAATGCAATAGGAACTTTAATGACCAATTAATATTTTACGATTATTACACATTTACACCATTGTTTTCGGTTAAGAATTACGAGTTCATTTTGAGTTCTTCAAAATTTCAAATTTGAGTTCTGGTTAGAACTAGTATTACATAATATTTGAACTTAACTTGAAGTTTTTAAAAACTTGGAAATAAAAGTTTACCTTTTTTTCATATTTAACCGACAGCAGAGGAGGCTCTGTTTGCACAATACTACTCCTCTGCAAATAAAAGTGTACCTAGTTTAAATTTGCATGAATATAAATTTAATATTTACAGAAGCATCCACATAAAAAACAAATAACTTACTGACTTGTTGTATCTTTTCGGTTCAATTCCAGAGTTTTAAATAATAAGCACATTGCAAATCATAAAACATAAACATTTTTATTTCTAGTATTGATTTTTCTTTTGTTTTCACTGTTGTTATTTTATCAAGTTAGCCTGTTTAATTTAACTAATAACTATTAATATCTACTACTACATAATATATTATATTACATAATAACAGGTATAACGAGGTAATATTATCTCTATTTATACTACTAAATAATATACAACAAACTGTTTGGGGGTGCGGGTATGAGTATATTATTTTCTACCTTCGCGCCACGCTGCCATTTTAAAGTGACAACGATGATGATAATAATAATAATATATTATTGTAATTTCATTGTAGTCACGACGACAACGACGGACTGACGCTGTTGTTCTATCGAACGATCGGCAATCAATTAGCCACAGCCACCGTGCACACGGCGTCGTTTAATTAAACTCACTGGGAGCTGGGAAACAGGTAACTATATGTGTTATTATACGTATTGTGTATAATATAATACCTGCATTTGGATACACCGTATATTATTATATGTACACAGCAGTGGCGGCGGTGACAATGATCATTAGTTTGGTGGGTTTTCGATGCTGCCGTTTTGCGTCTGCTGCTGCTGTTCCACGGGTAAAATATAATAATTGATTACCTACACGATACCGGTGTTGTGTCTCGAGTGTGAGTGCGTGTGTTTACGGATCGTGTTTGTGTGCGGTAGACGGGCGTGGGCATTTTCGATTTGAATAATTCAAAGGTATAATAATAATAATATAAATCCGGTAGAAAACGACTCGGTGTGCGTCTCTCGCGGATCAGTTACACGTTACCTACACTGTGTATGTACGACTATCATTATAATATGATTCAGGTATTGTTATATACTTACGAATTATAAATATATATAGACGTGTCGTAGGTATACATTATACATGTGTGTGATCTCTTCATTAGTCGTCGTCGGACGTCGGATCGTATCGGTCCCGTCATCGTCCGCGGACCGCGGTGGAGGTCTTCCCGGCAACAAGTCGTGTGCTGTTAACGGTATAAAATATGTAAAATATAAATACGTTTGTAAGCGTTTTTATACGCTGCTCGTGCGTAAAGATAATATTTATATATTGTATTGTAAACATTTTGCAGACTGCACGAATGGTAAAAAGTTCCATTTTCGAGAACTTATATAATATACGCGAACCTAATCAAATAATATAACATATTACATTGTCTGAAAAAATATAACCTTTTGACACTGCAGTGTTAAGAGGATGCCACACCCGTAAATATTGTTTTCGTCTGACAAACGTATATCATTGCGAATTCACGTTCGGCAGAACCAAACTTGTGTTGTTATACTTATTAGTTGTTATAGCTTTAATGTTAGTATAAATTGACCTATTTCTAAACCCAAAGTTAAAAATAACACTCATAACTCGTATACAAATTTAAATATCATAAAACTCAACAAACAAACATATAGATAATGTTCTTAACGTGTTTTGTTCGATAATACCTGGTAAAGTCAGTATAATATTATAATATAAACAATATAAGTAATATTGAAGCTAACAACAGTGCAAGATTGGGTTTGCTTTTCGATTAGACGAAAATTTGACATGTATATCCTGCGGGTGTGACATCCTGTTAACATCATCTTATTTATTATTTTTTTATACTGATACATTTTTTACACCTCACTGCAGCCCATAGAGTAAAGTACATTAAAATATACCATAGTGATACTTAGGATAATTGATAAATAAAATTATCAAAATATGTGTTTTTGGGTTATGATGAATATTTGGTAGATCTCTCATACCAAACTACAAAACCACGAAAAACCGAAACCATAATATAATTAATATAGCCTGCAGATAATTGTTATATTAAATCAGTAATAATGTAAACGATTTTGAAAATTATATATAACACTACGGTATAGCCATACCAATTATAATAGGCTAACCAGCTGTACCTATGGCTGTATATTATATGTGCATATTATATATAGTTTGTGGATAGTGTTTGACGACTTTTACTATTGTCAGACCGTTCCCACCCCCTATACGCGTATAGTCGAATGCTCGCCATATTTTGAACATTCGATATCACTACGGTAAACATCACTGTGCTCGCCTGCAGCCGTGTAGTACACACCCACGTATTATATTATTATCGTGTTATAATATATAGTATGTCGTCGTACGCGCGCTTACGCACTTAGCGCATTTTTATTATTATTTTCTATCGCATATATTCACATATCACACACAACGTACAATATAATATATATATATATATGTATATATAGTTGGTTAGAGTTTTATAATTCGCGTTTATTTTGCACCGAGCCTGTCAGCCGGGCACGCGATAAGAGGAGAGGCCGTGTTGCCGCCTCGGGACCGAGTTAATTGAATGGGGTATCATCATCGGCGGCTGTGTTTTGTACTCGTTCCCCTCCGATCGCGCGCGCCATACGACGCGTATACGCCTGCAACATTATATACACACTCGCAAATGACATTTTTCACCATTCGCGCGTAATCTATAATCAGATATATTATTATTATTATTGTTGTCGTTATATCGCCGTACATACACGCGCGTTCGCAGACTCGGCTCGTTGTCATGCAGTTATTATTATTATTATTATTATTATTGTGTCACCCGTCTCCCCGTCCGCCCATTTTTATTTTTTTTCCACCCCCCCGTGACAAACGTCAAAAAGTCCATCCACGCCAAACCCGACGCGTTTGACTGTAATAATAATAAAAGGGAGCTCCGAACCGCACACCGCGAGTGACAAGATAATATTGTGTCGTTGTCTTTTGTGTCTGCGTATACGCGTACTTACACGTGTAACTTGTATTATATTATTTGTATTATAGTCGATATTGTATTCGGGTGAATTCGTACGGAAATGCGCATTGCACACGCGGCTCGGCGCGTATATTATATAATATATTGTATTATTGTATGCGTATACGATGAAAAATGTTTATTTACGCGCTGCGGCGGTGGCGACCACAGTTCTTAAGCCGATTTACAAACGGCAGTATAGTGATGACGTTTAAAACATATTATTAGTAATTACATGAAGCAGTATACATTATAACACAATAATAAATAATACATTTCGTGATTATCTACTTAAGGTAAACAGATCGGTGTTAATTCCTGTTAATTGTTACATAGTTTTCGATTACCCGTATCGGACGTGAAACGCGTAAATATACCATCGCGGCCTAAGTCTATACTATAATGTGTATTGTATAATACATATTTCAGTATATAATACGTATGTTGAGATATAGACGATCGGTAAAAAGAAAACTGCAGCCGTCGCGTTTAATAATAATAACAATATGTAATTGTTGTAGTGTCGATGTAAAAAACGTAATTTTTACGCGTTTTGAAGATTACCCTTCCCCACCGTGTGACTATTCATCTTTCCCAAGTACACTCAAACCAGTCAAACCGTGCACAATGCATGCCATTACCGAAAACAACACATAACTATTATTCGCCGCTCATTTTTGTGAAGGCGTTTACTGTATAGTCCAAAAGTATATTGTGCATAGTACCAATTATAATTTATATACACGATAATTCTTTTTAACAGAGAATTTCTATCATTGCCTAATTAATTTATAGAAGTTATAACGGTTTTGGTATTATTTTTTTAGTAAATTAAATCGATTATGTTACATTAAAAAAAAAAAAATGAATCTTACTAATTTATATCGCTCGAAGAATAAAATTTCAAACAAATATATAATTAATTAGTTTTACGATAGCATTACTAGAATTTATTTCAAAATTCGATTTTTATATTATACAAAATACATATCTTAAATAAAATATTTTGCTCTGGAGTATAAATTTAAAAGTGTACGTTTCAAAAAAGTCAAATACTTAAAAACTTCCGTTTTTTTTCAAAATTATTTGTGTGTACCTACCTATTTATTTAAAATTATATGACGTAATAAAATATTTTCAAAAATGTTAATACTTTTTGATTTTACTAACAATCATTTATTTGTCATTATAGGTAAATCAGACAGCATATATTAAGTGATTAAGAGTAAAATAGACATATATATTATATACCTATATATGTTATATTATATATAAAATTATCTTGCTATATAGTATATACTACCGGCACGATACAAATCCTTGTAAATTATCTTATTCCCTAGGTATAGAAGAACACTATATTATAGAGCCAGTTTCCAGTCGTATAGGTAAATTATATTATATAAATATTAAACTTAAACCATTTTTTTTTTTTTTTATTGTATTTTATATTATTATTATTATGCAGTGCATTTAAGACTGACGAACGACGTGCGTACAGTAAGTACCTATTACCTAAACATAATGTATTGTCGGTAATCAGTGTTATGGAAGTCTTTATTGGTATACTCTTTACACATTATATAATATACGTGTTAGGTATCTATACAAACATAAAATACGGTGTATAATTTATCTGTTTTATTTTTTTCAACGTTGCCTGAAGCATTCAAACTATTTTACATTATTTCAACATTTAAAGTAATAAACAATAATATATAATATTTTTTTAAATTTGTCCACTTAATACGACCTATAGAATTAACAACTTTTTTTGACATACAATACTAATCTAATAATTAATAATACAACTTATTTTTTAAAAATATGTATACATATCAGAAACATGCACAACGTATTACAGATTTTGATGATATAGCTGTATAAGACTGAGATATTTACCAATATCTAATACATGAGGATGATATCGATGATAATATTAAAAAGATATACAAGAGTTGTTTAGTTACATTGATGTCAATCCAGAGAAAGTGTGTCAAAATAAACTCATCATAGCGATGAGAGTATGAGACACGTATAGTATAGTGTCGTAAACCGAACACGGAGGTCTTATCTCTATAGATCATGATGATATAACTTACCATGGTTTGAGATAAAAAAACATAATTTAATGATTTAAACCGTGTTACTTACCTACTATTTTAATTTTAATATTATATTATACATAGATAATCAATAAGGACTAAGGAGTAATAGATAGCTAGAGATATTAATCTTCAACTGAATGTGTACAACAGTCGATACAGGAATAGATGATAGGCAATAAGCATAATATTATAATCGTTGGTATAGACATCTTAAACTCTTAACTATAATAAGTCCACAATTTAATAATACCTACTACCTTGGTTTTATTTTAAAATTAATATTCTGAAGTTTAACATTGATACAAGAAACTCGAATAGGAGATTGACTGATGACCGGCAACCAGTTCTCTAAACACTATAATATATATAAGTAATCAAAGCGTTGTATACCTATTTTGTATATTATTTTAATATTGTGCATATAATTGGTTAAAGATTACGTATTATAATTGACTATTAACATTATTAATGTTTCTTTTTGTTAGGTATTTGAATAATTGCTATAAACTTGTTATCTATCAGCTACAGTTAATTATGAAATATTCCAAAAAATATTTTGTTTTTGAATATGAGGTGGAAAAGAGTAGGACTGTCGTTTACAACAAGCAAAAACAACAAATTAATTTTGATATTCGTAAAAATCTAGTAATCACATAGGTATAGTCATTATTTCTGTTTTTTACGCATGGATATTATTATACCTATGTATTTTTTTTAAAAATTGTTTACACTTATATTATTACTTATTACTCATTATTAGTAAAGTTTTTAAACTGAATGTTATAGGTAACCTAACCTTACTAGTAACTATAGCATACAAAAATAGGTGAGCACAAACAAAAGTTTGTTGTGAGTAAGCCGGTATAAGATTGCGATTTGTAGCACAGATATTTTATGATATTATGAACCATGATTTTTTTTATACAAATTGTGGTTACTGGTTTCAGTGTGGGGATGCGTTGTAGCGATTGGTTTTGGTTAGTATGTAGGGGAGACAAGATAGTAGTTACTGAATAATAATGATTAATACTCAATAGTGATAACAACTATAAAATCTAAGTATAAAAAATCACACCCAATTGTCCGAATTATTTATTTAAAATAATAAATATAAATATGATTATTTGTATTTATGTAGGTATACTTATTGGCTATTTTCAACGCCCCATTACATTATTTTATAGTTTTAATATAACATTGTATAATATACATAATATACGTATTGTTGTGTCCAGAAATGACTATAAATATCGTTACACTATTTCAAATGGACATCGCTAACAGTTTGGAGGTGTTTGTTATGGCTTTTATATTTGTATAAAGTATAATAACAATGTATATAGGGCTGTTTAATTGCCGTTTATTTTGAATACATTATATTTATAATATTTAATAACAGCTTATAATAGTGTTTTTTTGGGATGATAATCAGCTAAGGGTTGTTATTTTTATAGCCAAAGAATGTGTTCTATATAATTACAGACCAATAACGACCATAAAACATCGCAAAACGATATTGCCTATCAATCGGGCTACAATTATTTAATAATATATTACACTTGTGTCGTTACATCAATGGGAGTATTGACTTTGCATGTACTTGGAAAGTTTGGTACAAACTTTTAATTATAATTGATTATAAATAGCCATGTGTGGGTATTTCATATTCTTAAAAGCAATACATTTGTAATGTAAGATAAGATATATTTTTTCATATAATAATTTTTCATAATAAAATAATTATTTTTCCATATGGACCTAGAGAGCCGCAGATTTCCGACCCTGCAGGTTTTAGTGGAAGACATGTTAGGTTGGGAGATGATTAAATAACTGCAGACTACGACAGTGGCGTACATTCAAATTTGCTCTGGGAGGGGTTTAAAAAAAATAACCAACACTAAAACCTTCTCTTTAAAACTATCTATTTTTCCAACAATCAAACACAATATTACACGTATAAATATTAATAGGAAAAATAACAAAACAAATACAAAAGTTTACATACCTAACTCATGGCAGTTAAATACTATTTAATACAGTATATACCAGTGCAGAATATTAAACATATTATATTATTAATTACTTATAGTAAAAATTCTAGTCTCTTTTTTTTAATATTTTAAACTTTAATGTTTTGTTAATAAACAATTTTAATGTTATAAACTCTAACTAATCTTATCGTAATACTTACCTATGGTTTATGCGGAGTTTAAATAGTTCAATGAATAGTTATTAGTTTTTAACATAAACTTCTTCAACTGCAGAATAGAACAGAATGAACGAAACATTCATAATATTATTTAACGAAAATGTTTGACATGATCATTTACGATAGTGCTATAAAAATAAAATCCATTTCACCGTGTTATTGTTCACGAGAAATTCAACGATTATAACGTAGGTAATCAGTTTTTTCTCCGTTGTTCGATCGAGACGGTCGAGACAACGACAATATAAATATGTATTTTTGTCCGCACACAACTGACTGTCTACGATCAAAGTTTTATGACATTTAATGTCTATTTTGATTGATATAATATGGCATCCATAATTTCGTTATGAAATATTTTTTCGTTGTTGGTTAAGTATAGTGTACACTCAATAGTCATATTATTATCATGATGTATGTTTGTGTATACACGGATGATTAATAATAAGAAATTCATCAATAATATCAATTTTTTTTGGTTCTGGGGGGGGTTTGAACCCGAAAACCCCCCCCGTATGTACGCCACTGGACTACGATAAAACGGGTATAACATTATTATTGTTATAAATATAATAGAATAAAATAAATATTAATAGCGTACTACGTACGTATTTATATAAATCTCAATATATATGTTATATGTATCATGATTCATAATCATATTATTCTTGAACGTATAATAATACGATGTTATCAAATCATACATAATTTCAGAAATTTCAGTCGGAAAGGGATGAAAACGAATATGTGGGTTATTTTTGATTACGTGCTTATAATCGACGAGGGGTTGGTTTCTCATGTGGCGAGCATATGCGAGCTATGTACAATATACAATACCCCACTGTATACATATAATATATGGACGAGCACTTAATAAATACATTTGAAAGTATTGTCGTATCACCGTAGGTGTATTATAATATTATATATACCTATATACCATTATATATTATATAATATATCATATGTTCGAATCGTATATATTTTTAAACAATGTCCGTGCACTTATGCAAAAACGATTGTCGAAAACCGTCGTAAATAACCGAAACGTCATCACCGACGCCGTGATTTAACTACATAGAAATCAAATTATATACTACAGCATTAGCAAATACGCACTATATACATATTATATTTATATTATATATATGTGTGTGTGTGTGTGTGTGTGTGTGTTTGCGTGTGTGTTTGTGGAGTATATATGCACATACATAAGAGGCGAAAACGCTCGCGGATATTAGGACCCTTTATTCGGTCGTAAATTTCAATTTCGCGTTATCATCGACAATGGGCTATATTTTCAATGGGGTTTTTTTTCTCGCTCCGACGAGCTTCCTCCCCCTTGTTATAGTATTATATTATATACTCGTAGTGTAATATAGACCGCCGACGAGTCTCTGTAAATATAAAATAAATAATAAAAAAAAAAAGAAAAAAAGGGGGAAAAATGGAAAGAGTGTTATATACAATATACCGTTTAAGCGGCGCGCACCCGGTAATACAGAATATGTCGGAGAATACATAATATCATATGCGATTTTAATTATAGCCTTTTTCAATTTTTAATTATACGATTTTATATGCACATTGTGCATGCGATTTGATCTCGCCGCAGACATACAACACAATATATTATATAAGTACACGTCGTATATATTATATGGAGAGCTGCGATCGAAAAACAGAGCACTGAATAATGTTACGATAACACAATTTTCCAAAAAGGGGTTCTTGATGCGTACTGTCTGCGCGATCGCATTGTACCGGAGTGCTGTATTGTGAAATCGCACGGGGCGACGGCTGTGCTGGCTAGTGTCGTTTTTACGGAAACAAGATAACGTAAATGTTATTATATGAATAAACGTTATTTTTTTCTCCGGATGTTTGTAAACGAAATAATATATATGAACGATCGTGAAGTAGCGATAAGTAAAACAAAATTTTGTATAAATATAAAAAAAAAATTACGATTTATATGTGTTATAATATGGTGAACTGCAACTATTAAATATTTTTAATAAACGGCTTGTAGAGGTTTGTTTGTGTATACTATAGGGGTGTAATGTTTAAATGTGTACACTCTAATTATACAACATCGTTGAATGTATTGAAACCTTATACTGTCGTCTGTCATAGTAGAGACGTCGACCGCGTTGTGTACGATAATAACGCAATGATTTATTTCATTTTAACTCTTAATACCATAATAGTATGTATAGATAATATTATTTTATCGGTGTGGCTCGTGACGCTTTTCTCTTCTCATAGTTCAATCATTGTAAATGATAATAATATATGCATAAATATCTTATAGTGTTTAGTGCTGTTTATGTGAATAGATTTTATATTATATTATCTAAAAATAGATATAAATCATAATAATATTATGGTATTCTTTCTAATGAAGTTAATATAAGTTTATTATTATTATTTTTTTAATCCATCAACAATCTTTGTATGGACACCTAATAGGAGTGTATAAAAAGCCTATACCTACTTGGATAATCCTAGTCACGTATATGCGTCTGAGGTGCAGATAATAGGCATTGGCATATTCAAAACTAGGGTAGCTATGGCCCTAAAATTAATTCGATATTAAAATATATTGTTAATTTAATTTATAAACACTTAATATTAAATAAAATGTATTGTAAGCTATAATTTTATTACTTTTATTTAAATGACTCTGGTTATAATTTGATAGTTTATACATGGTTTGCTACTGTAATTGTTTTTTCTTGTAAATGGAGTTTATACTCTGTATAACTATAAATAAATAAACATAGAACATTTGAAATAAAAATCATAATTGTGTGTAGTAGGAAAGAAAGGGCCAAAACCCTACGATGGTGAAGGGTTTATAAGCTTCAGTAATTTTCAAATCCTATAGTTAAACAGCTCACTGTGGGAGGATATAATCGACAGGTATAATAGTTGTTATTTTTGTTATTTATTGCTGTTATAATATAATATAGTTAATATTTAGCCTTAACACGTATATGGCGTATTCGTTTTTAAAAGGCTCGTTAAAATGATTAAGTGATTCTTAGGCCCGTTAAGTATGCGTATGACACACACTACACAATTATACCTTCCCATATGCGTTTATTACGAATGTATAATAATGACAAACGTGGATCTAGGCAGAGACTTAAGGAATTTAGCTCCTCCCCTCGTTGGAAATTTTATGAATTATTTATTTCTTTATATATTAAATAGTTTATAAATCCTAATGTATAAATTTAAAATATTATAATATATTAGGAATTTTAATTTAGATAGGTACGTAATTTTTAATCATTATAATGCTATTAAAAATGTATTTAATATACCTATATAAGTAATTAAATAGGAACTAAAAAATATTTAATTTGTCAAATAAAAAACAGCATACATAATTTAGTCTATATACATATTATATACATACTCTATAACCAGCAAAAAAAAAAAAAATGAAAATGTGACAAAGATGAACTCTATACATTTACTAATAATTATACATACTAATAATATACAACACGTTCGAGTAAGCTGATCGGTGTTATGACGAGAGGAGACGATGGTTGAGATTACTATATACATATATATATAGCTGATCTCGTTCACATATGGGGCGCACACGTCTCGGCTCATCTTATCCACAGTATTCGCCGTCGTTTCTGTCTGACGGGCGTTGTGTTGCTAATTGGCATGTGCGCGACTTTTTTACGACTTTTTATTGCGTTATTTATGACTAAGATTTATCACCGCAACTCCTGTTCCATACAGTCAATAGTTTATTTATTTTGGTTTTTTTTTCTGAGTCCGTCAACAATGTTTGTACTGACTGCTAGGAGGACTGCAGTGTCAGTACATCCTGTATAATAGGCCTATATACTCACCGCAATACGAAGGACACAAGTCTAGACGTTATGTATTGCATAATATTGGCTTACTGATAATATAATAATATTATATGGCGTGTTTCGTGCACCGAATAAACGACACAGGTCGCGCGTATATTCTTATGAGTAAATATATATGTATCAACAATAGTTGATTTTTTACGCGTTTTTGCGCTGCGTGTTGTTTAGTCTATATAGGTTCGATATAGTACTATTTCTGGCGTACAGAGTAGAAATAAACCTCACCCGTTTGGACAGAGTGCAATATATTAAGTTCCAGACACCAGAACAAGGGCTTTAGCGGGCCGACCCCTCGCAGGTGATTAGAGGTTTTTATATACCATTATTATTTGTGCACGTATGACTGTATGCGAGTTTATACAGTATACTATATACTAAATATATACAATATACATATTATACTTGTAACAGGTATAAGTTATATTTATTAATTAGCGAATTTGTCAACGTCTGCGGTCGTAGAATTAAAAAAAAAAAAAAACACGGATTATTAAAAATGTTATTGTCGCGTGAAACGATATAAGATAATAATATTATAATAATAAAATTACAGGTACCACTCATAATATATACGCGAACGTTTTTTATTCCCTCGGTAGGCATATATTATATACACATATAAACACACATAGTCGTTTTAAGTATACCCGATAACCGTCGTGACATTATATTATACATATATATGTATATTATGTATATTATTGTATATATTATATTATATTATACATGGTTATGGGGCGAACATGCGATATATAATATTACGCGAGATCGTTTATTGGCCGGTAACACGCGACGGGAACGCACATTCTTCGGTAGTTGCAGTATACAAACACACACATAATATATACACTCGTACTCACACGCGCACGTACGATACGAGTACGCGTGTACCCGAAAACCACAGCAGAAAAAAAATTACAACAATATGTATACGCACGTAATATTATATATTTGAAAACCCGTATACGTACGCTTAGCATTTATATTATATAAACTTATATGATGTGTATTATAATATATTTTTATATATTTTAAACGCGCGTATGTATATATAATATAATGTGCAGCCGTATGCTCAACAATAACTCGCACGCTACGCATATATATTATGTATACGCGATAGTATAAAATGTCTCCTCCCCCGTCTTGTAAAACACGTATACAATATACCTACGTATACATGTATATATGGGAAAAAAAGTGGTCAAGTACACGGGTAATTGCCAATTAAGGTCTGTCCCCTCCCAATACCGATGTTTTACGCGTCCACGTGTGTGTAACACACGCATGCTTGAGTGTTTATATATGGGTATGTGTGTGTGTGTGTGTGTGTGTGTGTGTGTGTGTGTGTGTGTACGTGTGTGTGTTTATATACGGAGGCGGTTATGGCCGATTTACGAACATACCGATTTGCCCGTCGCGTCGGTTTTCGCGCGCACACGCGCGATGACTGTTGTTGTATACCTGTAGTTGCAATCAATCCGAAAAATAAAATCGATTTTGCGTCTTATGTGCAAATTTTGATTCCAGGACCTAACCAATCGACCTAAACTTTCATCGGATTTAGCTTTCAACGCATCTCAGATTCGCGTTAAGTCTACAGCCGGCGAATATTATATTAGGTCCCATGATAGTCTTCCGCGTCATGTGGGTTACTAGAACAGAAAAGTCAGATCTATGCTGTGATTCAAAGAATATAGTTTATAATATTAGGTATAATTATCTTCCTTATGTAAACTTGTTTTCTAACCTAAGTAATAAGTATATGATATTATTTAAGTATTATCAATAACTTTGCTGGTGGGGTGGGTAAAATTTTTGATAACATAATCCTTGTCATTATTATTGTATTTTTAAAGATAACGATTGCCTTATATTTACTGAGCGATTCATTTGCATGAATACATTATTTGGTGAAAAATGTATAGCTCACAGGAGAGACAGCTGCCACACTGTCCCTCTCACACGCACATATATAATTGTCAATAAGCTATCTTTGTCGACGATACCATATCTACGGTAACTGCATTTGAGTGTATCGTTTTTTCATCATCCCTTGTCGTTTATACATAAACAATATTATAAACTATATTTATTATTATATAGTATAATGTTATGATCGTAATAAAATGATTTTTTTTTTGTTGTTTTTCTTAAAAACAATATATCAATCTCTGAATATATACACGTGTAATGCTTGCGACAATTAAATTAAATCCGACGACGATAGTATACAAATGTAAAATTTACCGCGCGACGACGACGACGACGACCGGTTTGTATCGTGTTGCATTATATAGGAACTCTGAGCGTCGTTGGGTTTTATACATTATTATTTTTTTACGACGAGATTCGACTTACTGTTTTTAATTATATGATACGGCCATGCGGGCACGATTTACGGCAGTCGACGAGAAATCGACGAAATACGATTTGATGTTTTTTCGTTATACTCACTCCAGTCCTACTATAATTTGTTACGTAGCTGCCGAATCTTAAATTATAATATTATTTATACATTATATATTTATATTTATATAGTATAATAAGCAGCGCTCACGCGCGACCGAATTGGATCATTTGGATCGATTTAACATATTATAAGATAATATAACATTCATATGATAGACGTGCAGTATACAATATATACATAGGTATTGGTAATATTATACCAGTCTCACGATATTCGCTGGTTAATTAGCTTTTAATAAAATTCAAACTAAATTGAGCTGAAACAAATTTGTTTTTTTTTTTAATAACCCGTTCTGCTAGTAATAAAATTAAAACGATAATCGCACGAGAAAATTATTCTATAACCATTTTTAACGATAGGTACTATATTTAAACATACACACATAATGATATACATATTATCATAACAGCTAATAAGTTGAGTCATAAGCACCGTGTATAACTAGAGCACCGTTTCTCACGAGGAAAAAATTAAGTTTCTTTACACTTATAATCATTTACACTTAATATATTATAGGTACTTATGCTATAATAATATCATATTATAATCAGTCAGTCAGCATATAGTAATTAAACAAGTGTTTTATATGTAGCCAATATAATACTAAACTATTCGTTGCATGTAACCATGCCATAAAAACAGCCGATAACCCGTGATAATATTTCTATAATGTTACTTCCAAGTGTCGAAAAATTATACGATAGAAGTGAAATCAAAAAAATCTTATGGCTATACCGATAATTTTAATTCGTAAATCGCTCGCCGATTTGGTTGTACGAGTACCTAATAATATATATTTTACACAGTTATCTTTATCGATAATTCGTTGGCGAATCGTATCGTAATCAGAAACGACCCCACTGCCGTTTTCGTTGGAATATATAATAATAATATACCATAGGTATTATATTACACATTTTCAGCAGAAATCACTACCACACTACTTTGTATGCATTACAGGATCTGATGCGGTAAAGGAGATGAAGGACGATTCGACTTTAAAATACACTATACTGACTATTTAATTATTCTGTACAGCATTGATTCAATTTATTTTTATTTTATCGTTACATAAAAATAAATACTTAATGATTAAATATAATGTTTATGTAAAATAAATAATATATTTTGATTTATTTCTAGAAATTATTTTAAATTATGTTATTATATCTAGCATTGTATATTATATTGTTGTGTACACATTATATATACTTGTAAACCATCATATATCATCTTAATATATAATATGCTTATATAGAATATCATACAACTCATAACTCAACATCTATATAAGTCTTATATTTTTGAATTCAGTAGTCACAAGTTATAGTGATAATTTAGTGATTACTTGATAATTTTAAAACCATAAACTATATAAGTAACTAATTGATAAATAGAATAATATTGGCATTGCGCGTTTTATGAACTATTTTTTTTTTTTGAGAAGAAAACAACAAATTAGCATTTAAAAAAATATGCGTACACATATTATATACATACATAATAATTATATTTTGCAGTCTAATATTTCATTGCATCGCCGAGGTTCAGGCATGACATGGCATTTATATAGGGTGTACACTAATAGCTATTATTATATTATAATGTATGTGTATGTCGTTGTGACGTGTTGCTGGCTGACTTCCATCCATGCTGTAGGTAGGTACATTGTAAATTATAATACGAATCAAAATGAAAACAACAATAATTAACAGCGTACAGCCGTGATATTTTTATACTCGTTTTACTTTGAGAAGACTTTTTTAGTTTTTTCTTTTAGGTATACCGCGCACGATGACGACGTATTTACAACGCGAATATAAATTATATACAAAAAATATCAAATAGTTACAGGTGCGTGTGTGTGTATCATATGTCATAGATGTGTGCACGCACTCGACAAAAATAAACTTAAAACAAATCGTATAATATTTGGTAGTATCATAATACCGCTGGCTAGATATAACATTTAATACGACAATATTTAATGGGTGATACATATATAGATATAGGTGCATATATTGTAATGTATACAGAGTGATGAGCTAAGCATGTTCACCCAGTCAATACTCCTATATATAATAATGAATTTATTATTCAAATTCTGATTTTTTTTTAAATATATTTAGTCATATATTCCATAATTTAGATTTTTTGCCCTAAAAGTGTGCTATGTGAAGGTATAAACTAGTTTTTTTCAGATGGAAATTCAACTTTTTATGCAATTAAATCAATATTTAAACAAGTAGTTTTCAAGTTATTAAAATAATAAAATATGTATACCTATATATATATATATATATATATATATGTGTATATTGTATATGTACTTAAGATAATATTACTTAAATCGGTAATTTTCAAACAATCATAAGCATTTCTTCAAATGTATATTCTATAATTGACCCTTACACACCTATTAGTACATGTAATTCAATTTCTATAAAACTTATTAGAATTCAATTTAGATACATAAACATTAAAAAAAAAAAAAATCATCTGTAATTGAAATTATGTAATAATTTATAGCGAAAAGATTGGTTTTTATTGAAAAAAAAGTTTGATTCACCACAGTATATCCTTTAAATGGTATAAAAATCTGAAGAATTAAAAATATGGTTCTAAGTATACTTAAAAAGTTTAAATTTCAAAAAGTGTCATTTGAATTAAATAATCTTTATAAAAGTGAAAAAATGTAAGTGAACTGTGATCTGTGCAGTGACTTATTCTGTATAATATATAACTACATCATGTTGAGTAACATATAAAGAGCACAATCAATTTGATTGAAAAGTCAGAAAAAAACGTATACGTTTTTATAGGTAATATCGCGGTTGTATTTTATATAGAGACATATATAGCTGAATAAATTATATGCGACGACGTGGAGCCCATGACAAGTTTGATTAATCGATATGATATATGTACTCGCCAAATAGATCCGTATAGTCGTACAGACAATTCTTAAGAACGTTTATATTATATATATGATGAGTCTTGTTGACCATGTCCTTAGACGTGGACACGTGGTTGTCGGACGTTGTGCAGTAGACTTAGCCAAACTAGTGAGAAGCAGTGGTCAATACATAATAATATGTGTATAGGGACGTAAACAGTTTTTGTATGTATTTATAATCTATATACACTATACATTATGCATATATATATATATATACAGAGAGAGAGAGAGAAAGAGGAATGAGTCGCTAAATATAGAAAAGTCGATTGTTCCGATCTCCTTACGGTGTATTGTGCGTATACATTTTATTCTGCAGTCAAACATTGGAGGGCATTATGGCAAATCTAATTCCGTCAGTTTCGTTCCAGGACAATATTTAATTTTTTATCTGCTATAACCCCCCTCACCAATTTTTTTCCTACGTTCGCGCCTGGTATTAAGCTAATTTCTCTTTTTTTCCACTGTCTATAGAACCGCGCACATCATATATAAATACGAGGCGTAAGCTATTATTATAGTGTCTGTAAACTGTAACACTAATTATTTCCAAAAGTTTTAACAACAACATACATTTTTAATTTCATATTCTAAAACAGAATATTTTATTAAGTATTTTGGTATTTTGATACGATATGATAACTCTATTCCATTCTACTCCGCCAATCTAAACTTTAAATACTTATGATAAACTAATAGTTTTAAATTCGAATTTTAGACATATAAAATAGTATCTCGAAAAATATTTTGCTTCAGAATATGAAATTTAAAATGTAGGTATATGAGTTGTAAAAAATCTTATTTTGCAATGACATCAAATTATGAAAAATAAATATAAACGCTTTAATTAATCAACTCGTATAATTATGCAACGAATTTGCTGTAGAAATTTTGATTTTTTTTTTTCATTCGATTTTTAGAGTATCAGCAGAGCTACCATTTACGTATATGGTGACAAAATTTTCAATTAAATTACACTTCTAATCCACGTATAATATTTTAATAGCTTACTGCCCTGTTGTTTTTATCGTGAAAATCGTAATTATTGTTTTATTACACGCGTAATACGTATAATGCGTTTTATGACAATATTAAATTGCAAGCGTTATCGCGTACATTATAATAATATGTTAATGTTGTCATCCTCCCGGCAGAGCGGTGGATTAGCCCTGAGATACGCATTTTACTATAGCGCGCCATAATAATGTAATATAATTAATAACATAATAATATTATCGATCGCACACCAATAATAACTACCACACTATACCTATTATATGTGATGCTTATAAGAACTGACGTTTAATTTTGCACTCCCCTACCCGGTTCATATATAATATCGATAGTATCTGTATAAACATTAGCTATAATATATAAACCGAGTTTATCTCTCCCTTGACATGTAACAACGTGTATATACATTATATATGTACTCAGCCGACGAGGGTAAAAATTATTAAAAATAATTTGCATGACCGCGGGCTACTGCAGTTAATACCTAATGGCCTATATGGTTAAATATGAAGTGAGTGTACGTATATATACTCGGGTATCCGGTTACCCGATTCGTTTTTGTCAAAATATAACAACCGAAATAGGCCCACGATAGCGTATATTATATATTTTGTTACTGGGGCTTATTTGCACACGCATTATTGTTACAAACATAATATATCCCAAAGAGCAAATAGTCGTAAGTATTAATAATATTATATTTCAGGTCCAACGAAACGCGGTTGAGCTATATAATATAATAATGTGGTCTCGTGTTTAGTAATCGTCGTGGTCCTAGCCGGGAAAATATTATATTAGTTACCATACGGTGTAAGATTAATTCATCGCGGATAAAATTAAAGCTAACGAAAAAATCATAGTAATTCAAGAAGTGTTGCTTATTTGATATTTCCGTCGAAGTGTATTCAATAATATGTGCAGGGATCATATTGCAGAAATAGTATTCTAAATATTATAGAAGAGTGAAAACTGCAGCAGCCAGCAGCTACATAATATAACACATGTCATCAGGGCCGGATTTACCTACAAGCAAAATAAGCATTGCTTACGGCCATCGAAAAAATTCGGCCCGTAAAATGTCTAGTTTTTAAAAATTAATTATATTACTAGCCAACCCGGCAAACGTTGTTTTCCAATATAAAATAAATTATCAACTAAATCCGAACGTTAGTTCTCATTATCTTCTTACAACAATTATACGAAAAAATTTCATTAAAATCGGTTGAGCCGTTTCGGAGAAACACGTTATATTCATTACGCGTTTGTCAAGGTGTATACAGTACATGCATACGAGACAGCGAATAATATTATACAAAAGTGTGTAAAAGCCTGTTCTTTGCTAGAATAACTTAATAAAAAAATAAGAAATCTATAATTTAATAAGTGGACTGTATATTATATTTTCCAGTGTCGACCAATTGATGGTCCGACAATAACTGTACAAAAACCCGTGAACCGGGTGAACACATAACAATAATAATAATACAGATAAAGCCAAGTTTTGGCGATAATAATATATATAGATATAAATGGTGCTCACGCCGTAACATGGGCCCACCTTGAAACACAGTTTCAAAATATAACACATTATAAAAAAAAGGCGGGTAAGTGGGTATCGCTCTGCTGTATATTAGGGGGTGTGGTGGACCTCAGACTATGCTAGGTTAAATTTGAATGCAATGATAGGTATCATTGTGACATTGTATACGAAAAACGATTCTGAACGAAGATGATTTGTCAGTTTAGGATATATTATATTTAAATATTGTCATATATTCTATTTTGAAACAAATAGTATAGTTTTTATATGTTACTATAGTTACTTTATAGTATCTGTTTATTAATAAAAAAAGTATTTGGCGTTTGATGCATTATGAGCGTATGAAAATTAATTTAAATTTTGACATATTTCGTAAAAATTCGAACTTTAAGCACTTATAAAAAAAAATTGTGACTAACGAATTCGGATTTTTTTTTATCACTTTAAGAACAACTTATAAGAAAGCTTGTATTAAATTTTCAAGATTTTCTGGCCCCCAAAAAATTTTTATCGGCATTTGAAGAAAAAAAACTTAGAAAAGTCGAAAATTTCAATTGTCTATAAGTAGCTTAAAAATGGTCAAAATATTTTGAAAATTTAACTGTAAAGAGATAACCATAATATAAACATTTGGTGAAAATTTCAAGTATTTACAATGATTGGTTTTTGAGTTACAGCAAAATCAAAAAATCGATTTTGTCGAAAAGTGGTTTTTCGTAAAATCGCCATTTTTCTGTCATTTTTTTTTGTTTTTCTCGATTTTTTTGAAAACTATTTGAAAATTTTAATTTTGACCCCTTCAAAGTACCAACTAGATGAATTTTCCTATTCAAAGAAGGGCTAAAGTCAAAAATCGGAGCATTATTACTGCTCCAAATGTTGTCGTCAGACACAAAAAAAAAAAAAAAACACACATCATAGTAAAATCAATACATTCATCACTTCGTTCAGAATCTAAAATAATTAAACAATATAAAAGACTTATTATATATCAATACTACATTATAACATAAAGGTTGCATACAAAAGGTTGAAAGACTATTATATATCTAATAGAAAACAATATTCTTCATATACTCATATATATACCTGTTTATTACCTATATTTATTAAGTAATTAATTAGGCCCATCTAAATAATTTGCTTACGGTCCCCAAAGTACTTAATCCGGCTCTGCATGTCATACGCGAGTATATTGTATCTTCCACATCTAATAATATTTAGAAACGAATGTGTATGCTCTTATTTTAATATTCAATTTAAATAGGTATACACCTATATAAGTTGAATACGTTCATAAAAAAAAAATTCTATTACATTAATCATTGACAAAGAACCTAAAGTAGCATTTTTAAATAAAGAAGAGTGTAATACCATCAAAGTCATTTAACTAATCATTAGGTTTTTTTTAAAAAAAAAAAAAAGCGATTCGTATCTGCATTTTTGGGCAATTCGCACTACAGAGGTCCGTTAAGGGGTGGATGCTGCAATGGATTTAATGTATAATGATTCGACTATGATTTTTCAATGACACACACACACACACACACACACTGTAAACGTTCCTTTGTTAAATCGAGGTGTGTACACATTTAACTGTGTGAGTGTGTATTGTTATATTAATATATCATCATATCTTTTGCGGGACAGGCCTAATGGGCCGATGGTTAAATTCGATTGTGCTCGCGCGTGCGCGCAGTATACTTTCGTAAATCGCACATGTATAATATATGTATGATAATATAATAATAATAATGCGATATAGTATTGTGCGTATATTGTAATATATACTATAATTTCCGATAAACGCCCCCAAGAGTGTAATGTGTGCTTAATGGCATATATATTCGCACAAGCACACGTTATATTGTAAATATATATAATAAAATATACACGTATATTATATTATAATATGTGTGTGTGTTCCTTGTCCGTGTTAGACCATCATAATATAGTGTATATTGGGTGCACGTATGTATAATAAAGATATTAGGTGTTGTATACCATTGTATTAAATGACGTTTCTCTTGAAGTAAAAAAAAAAACCCATTGATCGATAAATGAAGACGACTTAAAAAATAAAATTGTATACCGACGCTGCATGTCTTTTTCGAGTTAATATATATTGTATTTTTTTTTTTTTTTTGGTTTTTTTTTCTGTTGGGTGTTTTTTTTTTTTTTTTGTTACAATAGACAAATTGAAGGATACACGCCCAAAATTCACTTATTATACTTATTTCCGGGTTTTTTTTTTTTTCAAGAATTTGCAAAGAAAATCGAATCGGATTTGAAATCAAAAGGTAGGTAACAAACAAAACCCAGTTATCACATCGTTTCCTTATTTAGGTCCGGATACCAGAAAACATAATGCTTATGGCTAAGTAATACATGGCAGTAATACTCGTCCCACATAATAGATGTACCTGTAGGTAAAGGTATCACTTTGTAAATGCTCCAAATACAGATAATGCTTTTGACTAAAACGTGGGGTTGAATAATATAATATAATAATAATAAAAAACTACAATAAATAATGTATCATGTCATTATATCAATGCTATTTAGCAGTAATTCAATTTAATCCATTTTCTGAAAATCTTCGAATAACATATAATACGTTATTATTTCTATTGATCTTTTGTCACACATTCACTAAACCTATATTTTATCACGCATTGTATACACAATACAAGTGAAATAACACGGATGTTGAACATGATCTAATGAATTTATACCCACTACAATTCTTGTCATTCTATTTAAGTCGAAAAATGAATTATAGTAGTTCAATGATATGCGTATAATATGTTACACAAGATGTATATGTACTAGGTAGGTACCTACAAATATATAATAGCGGATAACTGGATTAAAATGAATACATTTTAGAAGTTGTTTATTGAGCTTTAATATAATTCCATAATATGACACTAAGATATAATATTAATAATTCTTATTCTAATGAACATTTATGTCAAATAAAATATATATCAAAAATCGAAAACATTAACAATTTAAATTGAAATGGGTCTTTTTCGAAATACTATTTATAGGGGGCTATTGGTGAAATATAGACTAGGTTGCTCCACAAATCTCAATCTTTCAATCAATTAATTTTAAAAATTTTTCTTCAGATTCCTGTAATATATTTCTATAAATAAAGTAATTAACTCACTTGCAAGGATATGGTGAAGTACGTATAACTATATATTTTGACAATATTACTTATACTTATATAACTTACATATTAAGTTCATCTACTTTTCTCCTCTTTTACCCCCTACCCGTTTATGAATTCTTGATTCGTATTGAGCCCATCATGTTTGTATGTTTATAAAATATAATTACATACCTAGGTATTATTATTTAGTCAGCCGTTATATGTTATTTTCGGATAACTAATTGTATTTTAAAATCTATATATTTTGATCCAAATCTTTTCGACGCCGTGCGCATATAATATAATACTTCATAACCGGTATACTCAGATACTATATAATGAAAAAAAAAACACTTAATATATACTAAAATATAATACGTTCCTACACAATGCACGCATTTGAATCACGTCGTATACTGCATGTTCTGCAGCAGCAATATCTTGCACCGCTGCACACGACCAGCCGAACCCAATTACGGGGCGATGCCTTTTTAAGGGCACGGACGAAATAGAAAACCGATGACCGCCACCACGGTATATAAGGGAGCGAATGCGACTATATTATAATGCAAGTATATAAAATATGTGTATGCGTGTGTCTTTGGTGTGTGTGTGTGTGTGTGTGCGCGCGTATATACATATCACGACGCAAACAGAGACGTCAATTTAATGAGACGAACGTTGCGACGAATGTTGCAGTTGCTGTAGGTAGGTTAGCATACATATATACGTACTTCTATAGTAATATACAAAGACGACAATAAAATAAATGAATACGTAACGAGATGGACTACATAATGTTATTCGTGAGCGATGATAAGAACCCGCCGCGTGAGCTGCAACCGCAACACGGCAAATGAGATCGTATATAATATGAGAATTTATATTATGTACCTATAGGTAAGTATACTTCTGTAGTCATGCTTGATCGCGGTGTGTATGTGTGTGTGCGTGCGTGTGAGTGTGTGTTTATATACATATATAGCTTATAGATACCTCTGTTTTATTTATTATTAACATTATATAATATAGTATACTATGTACTTATGTCTTATACATTCTATATATAGGTAATATGATGCGAATCGATGCTCAGCAGCTAGTGTCAGTAGCGTGACAATCTCTGCAGTTAGCGTAAGTATAGGTATATATTATATTATACCATTTATACCTAATGTTCATTGATTCCGATCAACCCTAATTGTCTATGATATACAATATTATTATATTTTAGGATGATATGGTGTCTTGAGACCTGGATGACATTAAATTTAGACGAGAAAAGAGTTTAAATTTGTTCAAACAAGCAATAAATCGTTATTGATTATAAAATGTTTGGTATTTATTATAACAGTTGTAAATAATATATATTATGCATATTAAATGTTTTGTTCAATTCCGTTATATGGAACGAATGAAAAGAAAAACTCTTAACATATTTTATAATTAATTAATTCACTATCAATTGGTAGCTACACATCACACGCTGTACAATGATAATAAATCTTATATTATATTTTTTATAGATTGCACTCTTTTTCACCCCATTTCACGTTTTAGTTTCGAAAATATTTGATCGAATGTTGTTTGTCTGAGCCCTGTTGTACACGTTACTTATTATGTACCTACCTGCATAAGAACTGAAGGGACTCAAGGGCCCATGATTCCCGGAAGTACAATATACAATATAATATTATATAGGATTATATATATTGTTTACATTTACACCGTACAAGCGCCGTCGTCGTTCGATTGAAATATTATCGTCTTTCGACGTCATGAAAATGTACGGCGTGGCGGTCTACTCGTCGGAGAATATTATATATTATACTTATGCACCACCTACGTTCGGCAGGCGATAGGAATAATATGTGCCGCATTGGACCTTTAAATAAACGTTAAAAACCATTGTCCGCACGAGACGATTTACGGACGCAATAACGTCGTACTACACTCACGAGTATATAAAACCTATGTATATATTGTTATAGAACCCGAAGATTTTTACATGAATGACAATATATGTTTTGGACGACAAAGGGCCGTGCACCATATAATATGTACTTCGTTTTACCTGTAAAAGATATGAGTGCGGTGCTTGCTGCTGTAAGACTTCTGATGCTGCTGTTGTTACTACTATTATACGAGTACACATCATACAAATACGATCTCACCTGGTTCGGAATTAGCCTTTTTTTTCACTCTTTTCGTTTCCACTCTGTCGTTCCGACGCCATGTATTATATTATAGTATTATACATTACTATATATCTGCCTACCTATATAATACAATTGTCCGAATCGGTTGTATACAGATTATGTTTGTTTGTCCACCGCCGCGGCATCGATTATGTGGGTCGACTTTACACAAAGTGCGCATAAGATAAATAACATTTTTATAGCCTATATATAGGTGTGTAAATCCCTATGACATGTGCAGCGTGCGGTTGTCGAACCTACGTAGATTGAAATCCGAATATTATTTACGAAGTTCAAACCAAACCGATCGAATAGATTCAACGATCATCATCATAAAAACTCAGCAGGGATGTGACCTAAAAATTTAATATCGTAGTTGTTTTCGTGGACCGTATGAGGTTGCCTTGGAACAGTTGGAACAGTATAATAATTGAACAGAGCCTCTCTCCTTTGTCGTCGGTTTTAAATTGAAAAAAAATGGCAATTTAACCTATAACCTTCGGGTGCATCATTAGGGCTAAAATATTTTAATACCAGTATAATAAGTAAAATATTCTGCTGCAGCTTCGCGCTATGGTTCGTGCCTATAATAGTATATGGATGGCGTTTGTAAAGTTTTCGCATCGCCCAACGCAATTATATTATATTATTATTGTTCGTGAACAAATCGTATACGTACAATATACATACGCGAATCGATTATAATACAATGGGCATCATCTGGCGCATGAAACTTTCTAATTGAAATTTAATCGTGAAGAATATCGTTCGACTTTGAGTCACATATGCAACGCACATCGAATATTTATAGAGGAATATTATACGAGTGCGCGTAATAAACACACAATACGGTAGTGCGACGGTGATAATATAGCGTATACCCACTACCCATAAATGTATATATAACCGCAATATTATAATAATACGAGTTTGCGTCCAAAGTTTACAACGACAATATAATATTATGTGTACTTACACTCGCGCAGCTTCGCCTATGCTTATATATATATATATATGTATGTGTGTGCATCTATATATATGTCTTTATAAATGATGAGTACGGACAAGAGACCGGTCGGCTCCACGACTTCTCTAATTGTATAAGTTTCTCGAAACGTCTTTCGCATTTCGACTTAATTGAATGTGAACGAGATAACACTGCTGTGGCTATATATTATTATATATACTATATAATGATAATATGTACATAATATATATATATATCTGCGCTGTACATTCATCCGGCGTCATCCATCGTCGACCGTTATTATTATTACAATCGTATCGTTTCAACTGCATATATATATATATATATATATAATACAATAGTATCGTCGACGGATATTTGGTCACATTTGTAGAGGCCAGAGGGGGGAGGGGACATGAAATTCTTAACCATTTTTCAGCTTCCAGCATGTGTACCTTTTTTCACCACGAATAAGATCCAGTGCAAATGTATGTTTATCATACAGCTGGTATATCGAAATGCATATGCATAATATATAAGCATAATTAATTAATTAATTAATAATAGGTGCCGTATAATGTTAATTTAAGGATGATCAATCAATGTTAATATAAAGTATAAACATTTATGAACATTAGGAAAACGTTTTTGATAACACATCATATTTTTTTAACATTATATTATATTAATTATTATACATTCATACTATAGACTGTAACACGCAATCATTTACTAACCACTATATTATTTTTGACCTTTTTAAGGTACTCGGCACACATATTATAGTATTATAACTATTTCGTTTGTCGATTTCTCTCTGCGGCTCACTTTAACCGAATTGATATCGTATACATACGATTTGTAAAATAAATACTATACAATCAGTTTACAGAGTGATTCACTATGTAAGCATTGAACACGCGCTCTATTTCATTTGTGTGTTTATTTAAATTTTAAATTTTGAATTTTGAAGATTTTTTAGCATATTTATTAACCATATTTTAAAATACCCGATAGATTTTTCATACTATTTAAGAGTACCCTGAGAAGACGCAAAACTTATTTTTACTATAAATTGTTAAGCTAAGGCTTTTTATGCAAATGATACATTTAAATCGAATTTTTAACAAATATAACCATTATATATTTTACTTTGTGTAATTAGAACACAATATATAATACAGGATTGGAAGATATTACGGTATCCATCCGCTACGTCCATGATGATTTGAAAATTATACTGAGTGGTTCTTTTATCAAATGACATCTATTATCGTACCTATTTGAAAATATTTATGCATAAAACAACATTTTTTTAAAAATATTTTAAGTGTTTTTACTTTTTTAAATGAACACATATATTTTTAATTTCATATTTCAAAACAGAATTTTATTTTCTGTAGTATTTCGTTCATAATAATCAAAATTTGGACTAGTGTAATTTATGAATTTTAAGTATTTAAAGTTTAGGTATATGGAATAGTAGAACGTAGAACAATATTTTTTGGAGTATATATCTGTAAAGTGGTAACCACTTTGCTCGCCAATGTGGTATTTGCGTGAAAAAATATGTTTGTATCGCTAATCTATGTACAAACAATCTAAGTACCTATTTGAAAATGTGATCTTTAGGTGTATTTATACATATTTTAAGAAAATCAAAATTTAATTTAATAAATCTTAAAGAATAAAATGTCCCTCTTTTTTGTGTATCCTTGGTAAATCAACGTATACACAACAATACAACATATACATACAATTTATATAGGTACCTATTTATTAAATATTACTTTGATTTCAATAGTGGCACATAGGTCATAGGAGAAGGTACATTAAACTATTATTGTATACTTTAATAATATGTAGGTAATATAATATATTATTATATAATATTTGAATAATATCTGTCGTTAATTATAATTAATTTTTCGAACCAATTAAAAACAAAAAAATTATTGTTGTTTAAATTTCTCGTATTAATTATTACCTTTAACGTGCATATTATGTAACGACCACGTATTGATTAATCCGGCATATCGCGCATGGTCGTTAAAATCGTTATTATTACCTATTATTTATACTTATATACAAATTAGTGAAAAATAAAAATCTAATTACGAACGACACGAAATATACCTACTCAAGTACCTATTAAGTATTATATTATTATGGACACTATTTGTTTTCTCGGATAACGCACACAGTATCATATTGTTTTAATATTATTTCCAAACACTGGCATCATAATATGTTTAAATAATATTATAAAGGTACTATTATTATATAACTGCGGTATAGCACGAAAATAAGCTCAATAACTACAATAGTACTGCAGAGTAATTGATGGTGTTTTCAGAACAATAATTTTGTTATGATTAAAATAAAATAGCTATATAGTCTAACCCAAACGTACAATGATACATAATAATTATATTCAAATAATACCTATATTAATATATTATACTTAGACATATGATATGTATATCATAGTATGTTTAAACTTTTATAACAGATCTGCTGCGTATTATAAAGCGAATAATAATATAATAATGTATAATATAATATATGATTATAGTAAGTAGTATATCATTTATTTTATAATACAATATGCAGGTGTTTTAAAAATTATGTTGGGTACGACGTGATAACAATATTGATAGTACTTAACTTCCAGCTGGTGTCTTATGGCAATATCAAAAAACGTAATTTGTAATATTATGTGCTAAAAGAAAATAAAACACGAAAAGTGATGATGGCTTGAGTATGGTAGGTTTACAATATTTTTTATTCATATGTTTATATTGGATGATTATATAACGTAGGATACTTATACATTTTCGAAAAAAATTATATTTTTATTTTATATGAGTTTTACATTTTTGAATAATAAGCATTTTTAATTTCACATTATTCTGAAGCGAAATATTTTTTTAGGAATTTTTTCAAAGATAAATTGAATTTTTAACGAATTTTACAGGTATTTAATTGAAAATTGTTTTAAACAGAGTGGTATGACACAGTTTTTGGATTACTACAAATATTTACTAATGAAGTGAATAAAGTTATATGGTATTAAGTTTTAAGTTTTAACTAATATCTAATACTACTTATAATATGGTCCGGAATTTTTAAGTTTTTTATAAATGAAAGTTCTCATAAGTATATTTTGTTTTGGAATATAAAAGAAAACGTTTATCCTGTCATTTTTAGAAGTTATGATAAAAAAATTCTAAAAAATATTTTCAGGTTTGTTCGAAATAATGGTTGTGTTGTGCTGCTAAATTATCAGGTGCTATAATAATTAAACATAAAATAGATTTTTTTTTAACATGAAGAACGATTTTAATATCAATATTATATATAGGTATATGCATTATGTACCTACAAATATAATATTATACACCTTTATACCTGTTTGTGCAATAATGATTCGTCTCAATTTATTACTTCAAATATATATTATATACACTGACGAAAAGCATACAAGTGTACAATTATATGACGTACTTATTGGCAAAAAAAAAATTTGCGAAAATTTATATGTGGGGGCTGGGGAAATGTACGTTGTTTCCGGTGTAATGTATATTATGATGTGCTTAACTATTACGTTATCATCGTTAGATTCGCATACATTATTATGTTACGGTAGGCCAATCGTCACATATTTGTGTGCGTGTTACGGTGTGTGTGAAAACAATAATATATACTTGGGCGATGAGAAAACGCCGCAACAGTATAATATTATTATACAGATACTTAACTAAACAACTGTAGGCTGTAATACTTTTACATGGAAAAAATAGACGCGGCGTGATAATACAGTGGTAAAGAGTACATTTCAGTCAATGTTATATATATACAATAATGATGTTACGTATTATTATGTAAAATTGTCTTTTGTTGTAGAACTCGAGTCCATGACGGAAAACGTGTGTGTGTGTGTGTGTGTATAAGCACATAATATTTATTATACGCATAAATATTATATACCTATTATTTTTCCGTGTGCCTGTGTAGGTATAATATAAAATACTATAATGATGGCTTTAATTTAAACAATTAGTGCGCGACACGAGAACATAATAATTATTATTATCGTCTATTTGATCGACAACATATATACATATAAGCGAGGTACCTCATATATACAGATTGTAAATAGTAGATATATAGTATTTTGTATACGTATAAACGACGCTAAACAATGGCTAAACGCTTTATATTGTGTATAGGTGGTTTATATTATATACGCGTATAAATGATGTGTATCGTCGGGGCCGCGACGGCGTAAACGACTCGATGAAAATAAAAAATTAATGTTTTTTTTTTTCTAATTTACGACGAAACAAGTTTCATGTAATTAAAAAAAAATTACTATAATACACTATATAATATACCTAATAAGAGCATGCACATACATATATATATATATATATTATTAAACACAAAACGGGCTGTCGTATATACATATATAATATACAAATATATACAATATAATATACATAAGCGCGCGTGCGTATATGCGTGCAAGTCGTATACGTATACAACGTATGTATATAATAACATACATGTATTATTATCTTATATATACCTGCTATGTACACATTCGAGTTTATATACATCGTATACGTGTGTATTTAGATTAGGTACATAATACATATTATATTACGTTATGTGTTCTCCGCGAGTGCAATAATTAGTATTTGTTTCGTGTAAGCGCGATAACATCTCGGAATTGTTTAATTATTTCGTTTTTTTTTTTCGTCTTGGCTGTGCATTATTTTCTAATCGTCACTTTTGCTACAGTAAATTTTTTATAAATATATATCACAATATTATATAGGTATATTTATACAGCTCGTCGTGATAGCCACGACGGCCGTGCCACTATATAGCATATTTTAACATGATTAAATTTATAAAAATCTCACCGTCGTTCGCATTCAGTAATGTTTTTGTAAACAACGTTAAAATATAACAGTAGACAGTCTAATAAAACATATTTCAGTCGATTATTGAAACATTATAAATTATCTATATAATTTTTAGGATTTTTTGTCATGTTCCCAACTATATACCTGCACTTTTAACCGCACGCACCAACAACATCGTCACATATTTAATCCACCACTCGTATTAAGATAGAGCGTAAGCCATAATAATAGTTATAATAAAAATCTAAACATTTTAATAATATTAATATAAAGTCATTTGTATTCATATTTTATTTTTTAAAAAATATTTTATAATAACGATTTTTATTCTATGTTTCACTCCTTATTTTTGTTTTTTGTCTTCGACTTTGAATATCTTATAATATAATTATCAATTTTATTCTAATGTGCAGGCAGTCTAGCTATATATTACGATTCTATCGATTATTATGCCATTAAAGTGTATTACTAAAACATTTTCACTATTCCGTTTCATTAGTATCTATTTTTTAATTGTTATTAATTATTGTAGACCAATGCTATGCTATATTATAATGATATAATAATGGTTTTACTCAAGTTAGTATATTGTATACTTATATATGATAACTGATTGTTATTCTGGTACAAAAATTATTATTTGAACTACCATAAATCATAATACACACCTATAATTTCTTAAGACAAAGTCATCAACGGTTCATGCAGTTGCCTAATTAAAATTCGTTCACTTCAATGATAGATAGCTGGTATATATAACAATATGATTTGATGTATTTATAAATTAATAATTATTACTTATGTGTTATCGGGATTAACGGTCATAAAAATGTCTACATATTTATGTGTAATATGATATTATACAGTTTAAATAGTATATTGTACCAAATTAAGACGCACTTATATCAATTATCATATTTAATAGGTCATCGACGTAATAGAATTAGTATAGGTAGGTATATTAATAATAATCGCTAATAATCAATATAATAATAATATATCGTATGATTTCGTAAGTTTTTATTTCGGTATAAAATATAAATTTTCTACGGACGCAGAAATATTATCATAACATTATTAGCGTGATTAGCGAATTAAATATGATCAGATGAGATATGAAAATACCAGCTATATAGTACAGCAATAGGTATAACCTCTAAACATATAATAAATTAGGTACCATAAATATTGCGTGCGATTGTACTTTATCTACAAATTAATGCAAAACCACAACCACGTTAAATTATACACAGACAATTATCATTATCATATCATATATAGGTACCTATTGCTATACACGCGGTGTAGTGCAGTGATTTGTTTTCAATACCTATACGGTCTGCAATGATAATATATATGCAAATATGTAACTAATATATTATTTTAAAAAGATGCGTAAGCCTGCGCCTGCGTTCTCGGCCGATATCAGCTTTTACATGAATGTAAAATATATATATTTACATAATATAGGTAAGTGTATACGGTTTCATTTAACGATTTGAATAATACCATTGCGTATTTGCGTCTATTATTATTTTCAATTTTGTGTATAATATTATGATATCGAAATATACATTTTTACGGTTCGATCGAAAACGTTATTTATTGTTATGATTTTTTTTATTAGAGAGAGACTCGGAATAAGCTAATAAAAAAGTACAAAGATCGAAATTTATTACACGAAAACCCGTATAATATGAGTGCATAGCATAATATTATAGATAAGAATATAAAGGTAAAAACAAAAATCAGTTAAGTATCTTAAACTATATGTATAATAATGTATTCCTAACTACCTAATAATACCTATTATACGTTTATATAGCCACAATATTAATTGATAACATAATATATATATAAAAACAAAATAATTACAGGTCAAAGGGTTCAACTAAAAGACGTTTATTATTACCGCAACTATTGCAGCGTATAACATAATATATAGGTACGTATATTGAAATTCTTTAAATAATTTGTAATACAATCTATACTTAATAATATTGGTTTATGGCCATTGGAGCTATTACCCATATAGGTAGCTATGGTCGTGACTCGTAATAAATTGGATAGGTAAGACCTATGTCTCTGTATATCTGAATTGTAAAAGTGTTTCCCAACCTTTTTGATGTAGCAATACCCACTGTTTAGACACTTCTTCTGCCGGGTGATTCGTAAATCTTTAGTTATAGCGTTATATTTTTATATATTGTAGTCTGTAAAAGGGTCTACCTACATTATATTATTAATAGGAATACAATGTAATCGTTTAATATTAAACATTTTTATTGTGATCATAAAAAAATGTCACAACCTACAGGTTAAGAACCACTGTGCTTTATCAAAAGGAAGGTACTATTTGATTTTGTGAAATGTACTATATAATAAAGTGCATAATTATTATGTTGTGACTAATGAATTTTTAGTTGCTCTTATTTGCATAATATACCTATATTATACTAAGTATATAAGCTTATATAATTAAATATAACTATATTATACACAAGAAAATCATTTAAAACAATAATATTATATTATTATTATATGTAGGTACCAAATGACATATTATACAAATTTATTGTGAATTATTGGGTAATTAATTCACCCATACACCAGCCATACTTATATTGTTCATTCCATAATATCCATTTTACTATATTGATGAATCAATTTAGGTAAACCTATATTTGATTTTTATATGATTCATTTGATAGACACAGTGATAAACACAATAGTATAATTGACAATTATAATTTTACACTATAATATTATGTGTATAATACGTATTATTAAATATTTACATTATACCTATATTGTGTATGGTCATTTCGAGTATAATAATAAGTGGTATATCAATAATTTTTATCGACGATTTGTAGAAAATATTATTATTAAATAAACTATTGTAATAGGTAATCGAGCGAGCAGTTCCATAAGGATATTATAATTTATAATAATAATTGAACAACAATAATATAATGGAGGTCATTTCATACAGATGATATACCTAATATTATATCAACGTGTTTTAGTATAAATATTTAAACGAACGTTTAATTTATTTTTAACTGCCAGAGCATTTGATAATAGGTACGCATAGATATAACATAGGTAATTATTGAAGTAAATCGCTAATTTTTATAAAAACTTATAGGTATAGGTGTGTAAATATAAAGCTATTTGTCGCTAAACACTATTATTATATAGGTATACTCACATTTTACAGTTATTTTTTTATTATATAATCAGACTATAGATAAATGTACAGTGCAATTTTGTACATAAACCGTACATAAACATTGAAAGTTGGGCACGTAGTTTCATCCCCTCTCTCTCACACACACACACACACTATAGGTAGTTTAACATGTATCTGCGCTGAGAAGGGATGTTAGAAAAATTCGTATTTGACTCATTGGCCGTAAATATTCGGCGTAATACCTACTTACCGCAAGCACTTATACGGTACTCACTAGTATATAATGTATTATGATATAATACGCCACTGTAGGCGGTTAACGATCTGTCGAGGGTTAGCGAGCGGACGGCAAAAACGATAATTGTAATTTAGTGGCCAGCGGCGGCGGCGGCGGCGTGCGATGACGATGACGACGGATGCGACGTCGTCGTATTGACGAAACGGCGTGCCCCCTCGCCGCCGCCCCGACTGAACCACCCACTGCCGCCGCCGCCACTCAGCGACAGCAGCACCGTCGTCGGTGTCACGGGGGCCGGCGTGGGCGTGACTTGCGCGATGGGCGGCGCCGGCGGCCACTACCGGGCGCGCTCTGGTCGCGGCCGCCGCCGTCGCGAGGTCGAAGCCAGCCGCGGCGCTAACCGTTTGGACGTTCAGTCGACCGACGACACCGCTACTGTCCGTGTTCCGCCGCGCATACGTGATGATAGTAATATTATTGTTGCAATAAAAATATAATATATATTATTATTGTTGTTCGCCGATCGCAGTGTGTGCCTATCACCGTGAATAACATTAACACCGGTGCCGTAATCGATCGCGTGTGCGCTTTAACGCGTTCAACTTATATCAATCGAACATTTTTTTTTAATTTTCCGCGCGCCTTTCGATATTTAATATTTTTTCCTTATCGTCTCATTCGATATAGCAAGGAATATTTTAATATTATAAACGAACGTCGTTTATCGTCGTGTATACACGCAAATTGATATCGCAATCATTCGTTTTATGAATTCGCGCGCGTCGTCCGCTGCGGTCTGCCGGTGGTAAGCCGCGCGCGTTGAATGCGCTTTACAAACGGTTCGTGCGGACACACATGCTAGAACCGACCGGAGCAGCAAATATGACAGTGTTAGCGCTCAACCATCTGTTGCCGCCGCCGCCAACGCCGTCCGTCAACAACGGTGGCCCGCAACAGCAACAGCAACAGCAGCAGCAGCAACAGCAACGCGCGGCCGCCGCAGCTGAGAGCAACGGCGCCGACGACGTGCAGCAAAACGGCAAGTCGTCGCGCATGATGACGGTCGCGGCCGCGGCCACCAACATGACGACAGCCATGATGATGGGTGGCGTTCCGCCGACCAGCGTCGGCCACCACCATCACCACCATCACCACCACAGCCACCACAACCAGTTGCACAACAATAACAACAACAACAACAACGACGACACGGCCAGCAGCCCGCGGTCGTCCGTCGTCGCGGCCGCCCGGCCGTCGGGTCACATCAAGTTCAGCGTGGCCGCTCTGTTGGCCGACACCAGGCCCGTACGGTCGCCGACGCCCGGTTCCGTGTACGACGACGACATGGACACGCCCGACGACGACGAGGACGACCGCAACAGCGTGGACGTGGAGACGACCGACGGCGGCATCCCGGCCGGCCGGCGGTGTTCGTCCGGCACGCCGGACCGCGGCCGCTCGCCGATGCCGCTTCACTCGTCGTCGCCACCGCTGTCGCATCATCAGCACCACGGCGGCCACCCGTTCCAGCAACCCGGCGGCTCCATGGCCGCCCGCGCCGCGTTCATCCTGTCCGGCGGCAACGCGTCCTCCGTACCCGGCGGTGGACACCATCACCATCCCGTCGCGCCTGTCCGACCGACGCCGTTCACGGCGTTCGCCGCCGCCGCAGCAGCCGCCTACTCGGCCGCCGGCATGCAGCATCCCGCCGCCCCCGGAGCCTGGCACTCGCATTACCCCGGCACGTTCGCCGGATTCGGTTCCACCGGTCTCAACTCCGGATCGCCTGGTAAGTTTTTCAAGTCAATACAACAATATGATATATATAGAAATAACTATAATCGTAATACTTATATATTAATAAGCTGCTTTAGACGGTTTGCGCGTGAAAACACGAGTGTCAAAAAACTATTTTTTATATTTTGCCGCGACACGTTTGCTCGACAACACTATTTTTAGAATGTCTATTGTTGGCATAATAGGCAGGTAATTGTCGGTATTTATTTTTATCCCTGTAGGTATGTGCAGCATAATATAATTTCCGCACAGCATAACACCTCTGTTTTTAACCGTTTTTATAACGAAATCTGCAGTAACGGCAGGCAATTAGTCGAATGTTAATTGCCGATGCGGTCGCGACGATATTATTACAATTATATTAATTATCATATTATTATATTATTCTATAATAATAATTCGTTATCGACAATTCATTATCGTATCATCCTTGTATATTATTACATTATCTTCGGGGACTTCGTTCAACGGTCGACTTTCGACGCGCAAACAATATATAATATTTATATAAAATATCGTTCTAAGTGCAATCTCAAAATTGATTAATAGTCAAAATTCCACGATAATTTATGGCAAATTATACGCGTTATGCTAATCCTACGAATTTTAATTTATTTTTAATTTTTATAGTTTTTTGTTCCTCTTATTTTGTTAATTTGTTATTAATTAAGAGCTGTTATATGTCTATAATGTCTGTAATGATTCTCATTATACTAATATGTCGAAATTGCCCGTTTGCCATTAATAATCAATAATAATATTATAATAACATTCACGATATTATAAGTGCGAATTGGCATCGCATGATAGTTTTTCTTACGGAAAAACGTATCGTATTATGTCAACATTATTAATTTTTTTATAATTTGCATTAGTGGGTAATAACCTTTACATAAATTATCTGCACAAATGTATCTATAAATTATTTAACTTCAGAACTTATATTAATATATTATGTATACTTTGTACCTATAATACAACTACACAATAAGGCTACAAACTATTATATGTGCTTAATGATGTAAGATTTTTATAATATTTTTTGCTTAATTTATAATATCGCCGAGATACATAACATTATTATGGAGATTATTATGAGATTTCAGAAATATTTAATAAATTGAAAATAATGTATAGTAACTAAACTTAAATTAATTGTAATAAGAACATTATGATTTAAGAAACGTAATATGATATTTGACGAGCTTGTTCTATTTATGACGTTTTCAATAATAATATAGTCGAATTTGCCTTTTTTTCCATATACGGTCGTTAAGACATTTAAAGTAAATATTTGCAGCTAACTTGTTATTATTATTGATATAATCTGTAATGCGTGTCCACCGTTTTTTGTATGCATACCTATATATGATGTATACAAATTATTTTGTATTATTATTATTATTTATTATATAAAATACACATAATTTATATTTTAACGACAAGCAAATAAGCAATGGTGAACTAAATACATATACCTTATGGCTTATACACGATGTAATGAATATTAAAGACTGAAGAAACAATTATTGATATACCGGTTTCTTAACACATTTCATAAATTTTAATTTTCTCGGCCAATATAATAATGTATTATTTGTTATTCCTTTAAAAGTCTTACTTGTAGTGTAATACAGGCTTTAAAATTCGTTTAAGTCAATGTTATATATTGATACTTAGTTACTTTATATTTTATACCCCTTGAGACTTGAGTTATAGGTGCAATTATAGGTGCATATATAAGTAAATCTATAAATATTATAAATTATGTTTAACGATACATGCAGTTATTATATATTGCTCTATTGGATGTATAATTTACACGCTGTTTAATTATAAAATGCAAATGCAACAAAACTTTAAAGATAGCGTAATAATAGTTTGCTCGAAAATAACTTATACCAATTACCCATTATATGTATAGCTACCTACATAATCAAAATCGTTAACAAATTCCTTATATTATACGTTCATGCCAACATATAATAATCTCTACAGCGATATTACACGTCCGTATCGGAAAAATATCATATACTGTAGATGATCATCATCGTATATTATAATTATTTATGCAATCCTGCGGTACTCATATATAGATCGTACTGTTGTTGATTTGTTTGCTCGGGAAATTAATAATGTATAAAAAATATTAAGTTTGCGATGTGTATCTATTATTATATCATCGGTCATATCTTATTAGTTATATTTTGATTTGAGACGACGGTTAT
This sequence comes from Schizaphis graminum, assembly GCA_020882235.1. Taxonomy (NCBI): domain Eukaryota; kingdom Metazoa; phylum Arthropoda; class Insecta; order Hemiptera; family Aphididae; genus Schizaphis; species Schizaphis graminum. The sequence goes on from CM037032.1 coordinate 58,177,802, forward strand.
AAATGGAAAAAAAACAACATAAAATAAGTTTATAGATAGCTAGACCGCCGCTGACCGGAACTATAAAGTTCTCAAATTATTATATTTCATCACTTAAACCGTTTACGATAGGTATACCTACTACATATAGGTACCGACTGGAGGGCACACTTCAATGTATTTTTTATAAATAGTTTATCGCGCTCAGACTATAATATATTAATGCTATATATATATATATATATATATAATATATATTGTTACATACGACAATAGACGCGGCAATACAGTATAAGTGGCTATATTATGCAGTATAGTGTACAATCGTATGATTACAATAATAATAATTGCCACGGTTTTATACAAATCAGCTATTGTTTGGCAGCGCGTGTAGCGTAATTTTTTTTCCGATCTCGGTCTAGCCGGCTGCAGCAGTAACCTATAACGCTGCAGCCGTCGCCGTCTGCGGTATTCCGCCGCCGTATCTCTCTCTAATTGGGCGATTTTTTTTTTTTTTTTTATTCTGTTCACCATAATATGCGCCGCGCTGCGGTATATTATATAGTTCCTCTCGGCGGCCGTTTTATTATTATTTTTAGCGGCGTCTAATTGCTCTCTCGGGCGACCGAGACAAATGCACGTTAAAACGAACGTAAAATGTGTTAATCGGCGCGAGGCCCGACCCGGCAGCGCGGTGTGCACACACACACACACACACACACACACACACACACACTGACATCGTATATAACGATGACAAACGCACACGCGGACAAACGTGCGAGGGTCGTGCCAAGAAAGAGGAAACGTACGAAAAAAAAAAATAACTGGCCTAAACGCGAACAATATATTACTGTATAGTCGATAACCACCGCCGCCGCGTATAAGTCTGTAGGTTTTACATTTTTTGGCCTCGGTTTTCACGCGTTTAAATTATTTGCCACAAATTTTTAAAACACACACACACACACACAGACACACGCGCGAGCGCTGTCACCGTTTATCGTCGTTAATCGTCGAGTTCTAATGTATATATATATATATACATACGCCGCACACCGCGTATTTATAGACGGACGACACACACATACGAGCGCGTGCGTGTGCTGTATGATGAGCTAGTATTATTCCAAGTTTTTTATGAGTGTGTGTGTGTGTGTATTCCGCCAGCGAAACGATATCATATTAATTATTATTGTCATAAATTACGTCGATTAAACCTTTTATTGTGAAATTATTAATCATATACCTATTATTATTACTTTTCGTGTATGATACCTTTATAATATAATATTATATTATTTATTACTACAATAATATAAATAAGTGTTTAACGGGGGTACTTATAATTTCCGTTTTCTCTTTCAGATTCTAACAACGGCGAACCGCCCAAACTCAAGTGCAATCTGCGGAAGCACAAACCCAACAGGAAACCCCGAACGCCGTTTACTACGCAACAGTTGTTGAATCTGGAGAAAAAGTTCCGGGAAAAGCAGTACCTGAGCATCGCCGAACGGGCCGAGTTTTCCAATTCGCTGCACCTGACTGAAACACAGGTAACGCGATCGTTTTGTATTTATTTAAATTTATATGTAATTTTCGCGATACGTTATTATATAGATTTCGGGTTTTCTCAAGTATCATATATATACGACTCTGTATGATTTAATCAGAAGCGCAGAGCTTAATTAACAGGTGTTTTTAAAAATATAGCTCTAAAGGGGTGTATGCGCTATAATATAGTATGTAACGAGCGTATCACAATAATGTTTCAAATAATAAAATGCCTACTGGAATATATACACACTATTCGCCTTAACACAATTCGTATAATGGGACGTTACTAGACGTTATATACATGGCTATATATAATCGTTTATTTATAAGCCATTTGCAATTGGTTTTATTAGATTTTAAAATGGGACGTAAATTAACTGCTTTGGGGTGTGGAATATAGTCCCCACGGGTCTGATATTATTTGGTGGTTGGTTAAATGGGTATATATTATTATTTTACCGATTCGGGCACCACTGAATAGATAAATAACCCACGATAAAAGCGTTGCATCGTAATTATTTTATTTATTATTCACATACTAAAATAATGTTAGAGATATATTGATTTTTACGCAATTTTTTTACTCACCTCGTTTTAACAATTTTTGTAAGGGAGGTGGGCTGTACTTGAAATAATTTTACTAGATGATGAAGGCGTGTAATTCTAATAAAAACGATAAACATAAAAACACATTATACATTTATAAGGCAACATTCCATAAGACTATAATTTAAAACTATAACGATTGCTAGATGAAATATTTGTGTATGTTATTAGTTATAATTACATATCATTGCTTTTCACTATTCTAATCTCTGTATGTGTACAAATTAACAGGTGAAAATATGGTTCCAAAACCGGAGAGCCAAAGCAAAGCGGCTGCAAGAAGCCGAGATCGAAAAGTTGAAGATGGCCGCTGTGGCCGCGGCCAGGCCGCACCACCCTCTGTACGGCAACCCTCACCTGCCGCACTACTTCCAACACCCATCCGAGCTGTTCGGTCACCCGCACCAACTGCAATCGCTCCTGTCGCACCGGCCCACCATGGCGCACCTCATCGCCCAAGGCCTGCAGCAGCAGCAACAGCAGCAGCAGCAGCAGCAGCAGCAGCAGCAACAGCAACAGGGCCCGCCGCCGACGCACCAGCCGGCCGGCGGACAGGTGCAGCAAACCCACACGCCGCCCGCGCGCTCGTCGATGTCGCCCGGCGGTAGGCGGTCCGCCACCCCCATGTCGCCCACCCCGTCGATGGGCGGCGGGGGCCCAGGGTCCACCACGAGCGTCTAGTGTGGTGCGACCGCGGTAACCGCGCGCAGCACGGCAAAAACGGTATTTAAAGACTATACGCGCCGCGTATCTATCTCGTTCTATTTTATTATTATATATACACGATATGATATATTACATTATATATGTTATTATATGTATAAAACGATATTCTCTTACACAATGATTATTATTATTAATGATGTGTACTACTACTACTACTACTACTATTATACTACTATTATACTATCGTTGTACATGGAAACTAGTCACCCGCAAAATAGAAAATAAAAAACGAATAACCGTGTCGTCGCGGAGGACGGAATAAGAACATTTGATATTTGCCAACCGACAACTGCAGCCACACCACCGCACACAATACCTATACATAATATATCATCATCGATATACTACTAAATATATCCTGCACTGTCATCGAATCGCGCGATATAATTATTTTAATAATGATGTATAATATTATTTTTTACTGTAAATTTATATTGTCTTAACGAGTTCCTCATCTATATATATATATATATTATGCGTACACGCAACATATATATAACGCCATCCATACCCCACTCCCCTGCTGTAGGTATACATATATATATATATATATATACGCGAAAATACGACTGGCCGCGGCGAGTTTATATATTATAATATATTATATGTACCGCCGCGAAGTGCCGCGAGAGATCGTTTTATTTTATTTTTCGACTTATTATTATGTTTAAACGTATAGGCATATATATACCTAATATTATCATTATTATTTACGTGTTGTTTATTGTGATAAGACTTTTTTTTCTATCTCGTCGGATATACATTGCAATATATATATTATATTTTGTCCGACGGGAACCGTGCATTATACGCATCATATGATTCATTTTGTTTGTTGTACAATTCTTATATTTCTCGCGTAATATAACGCGAATATATAAATATTATATATATATAAGTATAATAAATGGAATTGCAAATCGCGCGTACATTTATATTCATATATGTAAATAAAGCCGTTTGTAAACTATACATAATCACAACATGTATATGTATATAATATATATATGACAGTAGACTAATTTTTAAGATAGGGTAAAACTGTGTACAAGTGCCAATCCTATTATAATATATATATATATATTATATATCCCTATATGAATGTTTTTTTTTTTTTATGTACATAATATAATATAAAACTCGAATATTATTATAAATAGCAATAATATTGAGATAAAAAAAAATAATAATAAAACTCGTTGTTGACACAAGTACATTACGTATATAACATTTTATTCGTCTTTATTTATATATTTTATACAATTCGGTATTTTGTATATTATATTTATAACCTTAATTCCTATTTCCTATATATCGCTATTGTCAATCAATATTATAATTATACATATAGGTGATCGTGATAGGTATATAGGTATAATACTCACGTCGTTGGTTTTCGACGACTGTAGACGTTGATTGTATTATGCATATTTCAAAGGTGACGAATATACTAATATTATATTATAGTTGGAAAATTACTTATTTTAAGGTGAATAGCTTCGACGAATGTGTAAATAATACATCTACAACATTATATTATATCATGATATATATGGTTTATCACCTTGCAGACATCATATTATGTTGATATACCAAATAGTGGATTAGTATACCGCCTATATAGCTATATGTATACATAGAAGAATACTTCACGTTATTTTGTATAATAGGTGCAGCAAGTCATGATATATATATATATATATATATATATGTATATAATATTTTACAATAAAATATTAATGATATCATTTTTATGTCATCATCGCAACGAAAACACAGCAAATTAGGATATCCATATAATTACATTTTAGCGACCATCTGTTGCATTTAAAAATGATGGTGCCCAAAAGGATTTACTTAAATCGTCATTAGTTTGTTAATAGTTATGATCATATATATATATATATAGTCATTTGAAGTCGGTAATTAGAGTAGAGGGTTTGCGCGGAGATGTTGAGCAATCGGAGCCGTTTAAAGTGAGATACGACTATACATATAGATATTATATATGTCATATTTCAACTATACTATGACGAGGAAGAGGAGGACGTCGCACCCGCATGTGTTGTCCCCGTCTTACGCATACATATATAACATTGTGAATTTTCGTTGATCAGTTTCAATAGTGTGCATTTAGTTTTGATATTAGATGAGTGAATTGAGTATTGACACCTAGCTATATTATCAAACTTTTAGGTAAGAACATATTATCTGTGTGATGAATATTTGAAAATGCTCTGAAGTTCAAAAGAAAATGGTAGAAATTGGTAGAAAACCAACGACTGGCGAACGAAAATTCACCATGTCGTATGTGTGTAAGACGGAGACAACACGTGCGGGTACGACCAATAATAAAAGATTCACTGCAGACGCGTGTAGTATTATCATCATTAAGCCGCGGTATCCGCATAATATTATCTTCATAAAAACGACAAACTTGAAATAGCTGCGGTGAATTCGAGACTTATGATTTGCACGTGGACTTGCTATGTATATACTTACACTATTTACAACGTCTATTTTTACTTATATAGGTGTTGAAAAAAAATAGATTAAAAAAAAAAAATTGGCAATAATCGTGAAACGGAATGAATTGTTTCGCGGGAGACCGAATCGACCGAGAGCTGCGCAGGACGATGGAATACAAAAATAATAACATTACATAATGATATTATGTCGTACCTATATTATAGTAGTATAGCCACAGGAATAAAAATAAAACATCTCGCCTGTCCGAACGTCCTGCAGCCATACGTCATATCGTAGGGGTTACGGGTCGTCGTCCGGCGGCGGCGGCGGTGGCGTTCGGGAGGCCGCGACGAGCGGTCTTAAACGCCGGCGGTGGCGTTCTCGGCTGGCGTCGCCGATACCGTTCGGCGAGGGAGGGGGGCGGGGGGACGTCCGCGCGCCACGTTCAATATGGCCGCGGTCGCGGGGGACCAATTACGGCGGGCCGCCCATTCTTCTGCGTCGCGATCGGCCGTGCGTCAATACACCCGTCCGCCGCGTGCCGTTCACCCTGGGCGCCCCCCCACGCCCGCGAACCGCTGCCGCCGACGGATCGCGCCATTCGGTCTCCCGAAGAGAGTGACCGCGCGCGTGCGCTCGCTCGATCGTTGCACACAGCCGATATTGTTAGGTATTTACAATATTATTACGTTTTAATTTACACACACACACACACGTCAGACCCGTCTGCGGGGACGAGCGAAATACATATAATATAATAATAAATTATCGACAGAACTGTCGTCGGTGTACGCGCGACGTAAATATAATGAGCCCGTCGCTGTAGGTATAGGTGCTGCAGCGCGTTTGGGGAGGGCCAGCGCCTTCCCCCTCTATTTTGAGCGCGACGGGACATAAATAAGACGCGTTTACGAAAAAACAATACAATTATGTATAAGACTTGACGTCATCGCATTAGGTTGCGAAAAAAATCAAACATTGAAAATAACGAAATAATGATAATAATCGTGTTTATTATATACGAGTGTTAGGTATATAAATATATATATATATATCGAGCACAGGTAATTAATATTAGGTATAGTATAATACTACGTGTCCTTTACAGCTCACTCAGTTCAGTGTCACTGCGTCGAACGCTGCTTCAGATAAAAACGTAGATATACCTTTAATGTATAATATTATAATAATAGGTATAAAACTAAATATAATATAATATATTCTATTACTACCATATATACATATATATATTATGCATATTAATAAAATATATTGGGTATGTGCTATAAATATAAATATATAATGGTTTTTGAGGAGCAGAAAAGGATTTCAGTAAAATGTTCGACATTATATGATATAGTATCATAATAATTCTGTTAATTATTTAACTTATTGTGTATAACCTCTAGCTGTCTACCTGCAGTATATAGCTCTATATATGTATGTATTGCGATATTATATATTACATATAAGATATATAATTTAAAATCAAGCCACCTGTTATAAATTATATACTATATAAATGATGATGTATTGCAGATATGTATCCTATATACCTGTAGGTACTCGCAACACAATATACAAAGCCTAATTTTAGGCGTTACGAGCAATAAAGGATAACTTTTCCGCCTCACCACACATCACATATTAAACAAAAAAATAAACTAAAATAGCATAAATGTATTATGCCACATATTTCACTTAATAATAACAATATGTTTAGGACGACAAAAATTGAATTTTTTTTATTCCCTTCAACTTTCGAGTTTCAGATATATACCTATGAAATATAGATAGATACGCAGCTGTAATGCAGCCATGCAAGCATATATACTATATATAGGTATAATACATTTATATATAATACTACTGCAGATAGGTGTACGCGCATTGTGTAGATTATATATACCTACTATATATAGATATGACGTGTATGTTGACTATATACTGATATTCGCAAATCTATAAAACTGCATATAGTTATAATAGTCGTGAATCGGGTGCAACGAGTAAAAAAATACATATAATTGGTAATATACATTATATTATATATTAGACGTTTCCGCGGACACAAAACCAGACGAAACCTGTTTTGAGTTTTGTCGCGTCCAATATCGTGTAAGAAATTTTTATTGCGGTTGACCTATTTACTGGATATAATTGTTATTGTATACCATTTTAGTTTTGTTTTGTTTAATTTTATAATCATTGCAGCTTTGATATTGAGAATTAAACTACTCGATCTGTATTGGTATCTTTAACATCGTATATGATGTATAATATATAATTTACATCATATTATCCAAACGATAGAATATATATAATATAATAAAGATTATAATATTTAATACGTCTACTTTAACTTTATACAAATATTCCTATGTATATATAATATACATTATGCGTATATAAACATTCAATCGTCTTTCTAATATTTATAGGTATTTATATATATATACATATACCCTTCTATACAGCAGTGTACTATACGTAAGTATATGATGATGAGATACGACTGCAGCGCGTGTTGTATAAAGTTCTTTGATAGTAGAAATACTATTGTATACAAATAATATATATATATATATATATATATATATAGTAGTATTTATTATATTTTAATAATCAATGAGTCAGTGGACCGGTGTGGACTCATCCCTTAATAAATATATTATTTATGAGTTCTTAGATTTTTAATCAGAGAGATAAAATAATAAGTTTCTATATAATATGCAACTGTACCTACCTATAATAAATACTACCTGTATACGTTTTATATAATATGTATGTGTACAACAATAGCGGTAAAAATCAATATAATATATATATTTCACATAACCAAGTTGTGATTGTTCGCATAACGCGAGCGCTGCAAGTCCATGCGGATATGATTTCTTAAAAAAAAAAAAAAATAATAATTCAATAACCAACTGAATTGACGAACGATAAAATCATATATACGTTTATCATAATATAATATATATGATGAGAGATACACAATAAGCTTATATTACTACTATATATGTACTAGTACACTCATCGTCACAAAATCTACCTTCACAACGCCCGACACAATTATAATAATTTATTACGTACATATAACGAACATCTCGATATCTCATTAATAGACACTGCAGAAAAAAACAAAACAGTTAGGTATATTGTAGTACAATATATATATGGTCGAGTGTGATTTAGTGATTTTTTTGCATATTATATTATTGTAAAAAGTCGGACAGCAGTTGCAGTAATTGCGTAAAAGCGTAGGTGTTCGTTAAATCAAGTTATTGAAATAATAATGATATCGGGCATAATATATTTACGTATACCTATATTATATAAATACCACGCGTATACAGTTTTACAGACGTAATTTTATGAGCGTACCTTGAATATTATTATAATTTATAAATGTACGTCTTATTACTATCTATAGATATATAATGCAATTGTATTTAATAAACTAAGAGTTTAAAATGTGTGTATATACACTATACAATGTAAATAATGTATAATAATTTAATTTTAATGCAGCGAAATCTCTCTTAAAACGCGAAAACCGTTGAACGAACGGGAAATCAAAAACTTTTTACGGCTGCAGCGTACCGTTACTATAGTGCCTTATTATAGTACTATATAATACCTAACTGCAGTAATAGGTATCAAAAAATATACGGATATTTTTTATTGCTCTATTTATAAACGCAATGTGTATATTATTGGTAATCTATACAGATAATACACATAATCAGATTTACGAAAAACCATTTAATTTAAACGATAGTGTGAAATTATGTTGTTCGATAATATAATAATCTAAAATGTATACCTATAAAATAAACATACGCACTACATACAATTATACCTAATAGGTACATACATTATATATTGTGTGTGTTTATAAATCTGGGGAGCATGATTATTGTATCACAATATAATATAAGATCATCGTTAGTGTTTTATAAACTGTCACAGTGTTTACTTTATATATAATATACGTTCGTTATGAACACGCGGGGTGGTTTGACCGCAAACGCGCCATATCATTATTATACTACAGACATAATATATATATTTATATAACAATATAACGCTGAAAAGTGACGCGATTTCGCGCCCTCCCCGAGGGTGCAACGCGCTCGTGTAAAGTTCATATTTAATCAAACAAAAATCGCAAGCGCAGACACACACACATATACACACACAGATACGCTGGAGAACGGTAGTTAAGTCGACACGACAAACGTCGACGGGCGGTACGTCGTAAAAATCACATCGATCCTTCGCCGGCGAGGCGAGACCCCGCACGCCACTCGCTGTACACACTGTAATACGCCGCCATCTCCTGCACGGTACGCCGCAAAGGGTGTGTGTGTGTGTGTGTGTGTGTGTGTGTGTGTGTGTATACTGTGTAATATTATATAATATATACGTGTGTGTGTGTGTGTGTGTGTGTTTGTTTGTGTATGATGATATTATTATTATTGTACACATATACCGTTATTGTTCACCCTCCGGTCCACCGTCCTCTCCTCTATCCCCCATACATGTATATACACACACGCGTAAAACCCTGTCTTGGATCTCCGGCGCAGTCTCACCCTCTGACTTGACTCTCTCAACCATCATCATCGGTGGTTCGGCGCACTGCATATTATATACTATACGCGTGTATATATGTATATGTATATATATATATATTATCGTATTATTATATAAAACCGTTTTTGCGCCCCGTCGACACGTATATATTATTATTATTATTACTATAGACGACGTTTATGTATATATATGTGCATAAATATATACTATATATAAATACATATACGACTATGCGCCAAACAGTTTATTCCGCCTTGTCGAATGTTATTATTATTATTATTATTACGACACATACGCTTGTTGCAAAATGACTTTCGTATAAAACACACACACGCCCACACACACATATGTATACGAATTATATTAAAAACAATCAATCAAAATAATATAGTATTATATACAAATAAAAAGAGCGCGGGCTGAGTGCGACGATTATGATCATCATTATATTTATAAAAAACCATATAGCTTTATATACTTTATATTATATATAATAATATAGAGTATTATATAGCATGCTGCGACGTATATATACCTATCATCGCGGATTTTTTTTCAACTTCTCAAGAGCTCAATACGTTATATTTAATGTGTATACTTTATCTCTATACATATATATATACATATAATAATTATATAACATATATGAATGGATGTCGGTTCAAAATTAACAGACTCAAAACCTACTGGATGACCGATTTTTACACAATTTTTTTTTGGTCTGCGTTGTCCTGAGAAGGTTTATATAGTCATTGAAAACTACTCCCCTTATTAAAAAATTATTTTTAATATATAATATTTATAAAAAAAAATCAAAATGTTTATCAATTACGATAATGATTACGATTACAGAATGTATCGCGGTGTTGTCATTGTTTCAACGATAATACTATTATGTTTTCATTATGCAGGTACTTTGAAGTTTTAAAAAGAAATACATTTAACATAACGTGTGTTATTGTTTCAATCGCAAAATAAATTTTCCAGAAATGTTTACGTAGGTATATGACTGAAGCTGATTGGGAGTATATAAACACTGTATCTACAGCATATTAGAAAATATAGAACATATGCTTTTGAATGACATCGTTTAAAGCGACAAATATTGTGATATATAGTAATTGCATACCCACATTTCAAGTTCAAGAAGACATGCGTGTATCATCAGGTTGGTTCACTTTTTGATCTGATTTGATCTTCACATTGAATCGACTACAGTTTTCTGTGGGTTTTGCTTACGATATGATAATATAAACAAAATTCAAAATCCCTTCGCGTTGTCAGATAAAGTGTACAAAATTTATATTTTCGCGTGATCGTCTATATTGTAGCTTACTCCAAAGCAGAAACTCCATAAAATATGTACATAGACATTGTAATAATTTGTATAATATAAGATATATAACTCTACATCGCGTATATTGGTGTAATTTGGGGTGAGACTAATGGGGCAAATTAGAGTAAATGCGTCTTATCGTAAGAAATTTATGAAAAATACTTCCTTATTAAACAGGTAGGTACACGTATACCTATACATATTAAGTTCGACGAACATTAGCAAAATCTTGTTTTAAATATTATATGTATATATTGTGGATAGGTAAAATAGAGTTTATCGGTAGGTACATCACTTATATGGGAATACAATAGCTGGGTTGTGATTTAAAAATTGAAATATCCCCATTAAAATTCTAAAATTAGTTGAAAATGTGGTGAATTTTTATCTATATATGTGGCGGCTTGCCGTTTATTGAAGTATTAACACTAGGTATTCTAATGATGCGTTGTATGATGCCTGTTTTATCCTATTGCAGAATACTATACCAATAGAGCTTCCAATATATTGTAATCATGATTGTTTTACAAATTGGTCATATACCCAAAAACTGAGATGGTGCCACATAATACACTATGGAATACATAAGGTTTCAGAATAATTGTTATGAATTTATTATTTAAACGGATTTATATCTAAATAGGGTTTGAAATATTAATTATTAAACTTCAATATTAAAAAATAAACATATTATATTCTTTTTAAAATGTCACAACTTTTGTCGTGTCGTTTAATACGATGTTATACAATATTATACTTACAATTAAAACCTCTTGTAGAAATGCTACGAACTTAATGTGCACGTGATGGTTATTATTATTTTGTCATTTTTGCGACAGGTAGACATTTCATCACGAGGGAATTAACTAATTAAAAAGTTATTTTTCCATTTAAAACTTTTAACACGATGCTTATTAAATGTATAACTTAACGAATTACTTTTTATTACCACGCACTGTAACATAAAATGACGAGTTATATTTTTCAACGTTACAAAGTCTCTCGTGGAAAAGTTTATTGTGCTATAAAATAAATCTTTTTTCCCGTGTTTGAAACAAATGTCATTTTAAAATTCAAAATATTACGTATTATATCTGTTTTTATTTTCGTCGGGTAGTAATAAAATTATTAATTCGATTATCTGCGGCCACATATAAAAGTATAAAGAGAATATAGTTAGGTATAATAATATATAATAGTATATATATTTTCAATTTTTATTCGTACACACAATGTCAATATAATATGTCTAAATACATTTATTTTGTTTACAAATATTTTAGTTAGCCATTTAAGTGTTGCATATTATGGTAAACAAATATTTGAGCTATGATGGAAAGGTATCAACAGATAACGCTTGAAAAATCACATATTAGTTATGGTTATGTTATAAGTTGATTTAGTATATTGTATATTATCATACGTATAGTTATAATATTACTGTTATGATGTTAAAATGTTATAAGTTGTTGTTATACGTAATACGCGTATGCTGTTGCCTGTTTTATTGATTGGTTCAATTCAAATGAGTTTCTTTATCGAAAACTGCGATATATTATTATTATTATTTAACATATTAATAATATAATATTATAAATGCTGTTATTTATAGCTAATCGAATATATATATATAATATATCTACCTACTATTATATATGTATATATATATATATATATATTTATATGTATATACCTAGTTAAAAGTTTAAGACTCGTTCACTTGATGAAAAAAACCACTACAGAGTTTGATAAAAATAATATTTAATTTATATATTATATACAAGTATAAAGAGTTTATTTTATAGTGTATAACTAATTTACATATACCTAATACTTATGTGTTATTATTATTGTCGAGTCACGTGAAACTAAGCGTAAATCTATTTATACAGAGTGGTTGGGGTGATTTTTTTTAACCGAACAGAGAAGGAAACATTTTCTGGTGTGAGGCGTTTGCGGGGATGAGAAAAAATATAGTGTTTTATTTTAAAACACGCGCGATTAATACAAAACCAAAACATCTAATTCGTATAATAGCATATGCCCATTTATACCCGCAAGACCATAATATATAATGCATCCCGGTGCAGCAGACTGCAAAAACATATATTTTTGCCTCCGTACAATATAATAATAATAATAATCTCGTTTCGTATAATAATAGAGGCGTATGTATATGGATTTTGATTGACTGCGCTGTGCCGGTGCAGAATTATTAAACGTCAATGCGACGACTGATGCATATACATCTGTATATATAGTGATGTTGCAGACGCGGTGCCGGTACGGCATCGGCATTATATCTAAATATAGTTCCAATGATGGCAGAGCAATATTGAAATATACGACAGAAGTTGATTGATCGATCGACCGTGCGATCAAAAGACGCGAGTCGTACGTATTATATAGTATGATAAATAAACATATAATAATGTTATATAGATCATCGTGATAATATGGCGAGAACGTCAGCAGCGAATATCGTTATATATAAAGACGCGTTCGAAGAATTCGAGTGTCGGAACATTGTGTATAGGCAGTTATTTACTTTCGTGTATATTATAATATTATAGTCTCGAAAAACGGTCACACGACGTACGTCTATATACACTTACGATGATACTTTATTATTATTTTATCGTGCGAATTTTGCGGATTTACCTACGTTTTTGAATTCGTTTGCAGGAAAGAAGAAAAATAAGCAGAATAAATGCGGCCGTACGACAGTTATTTCCCAGGCAAATATATGTATACCGACATATCATACAATGTAAATTTACCAGTGCAACTGCGCAAATACATAATGTATATTCGTCCTTTAATAATGTACCTCGCAGACAGACTGTAAGACCGTAGGTACATGTTTATATATATATATAGGTATGATACATACGAAAACGTCTAAAAACTCTATAACTCATAGCAGACTTGGGAATCCTACGAATAATAAAATAGCTTACTTACTGCGGAGTGGTCAAAATGTCCCAAAGTCGTGTTCCCGTATGATCCATTTTGTATATGAAGGACCGGATTTATATATAAGGTTATTATACATTGAGTCAGCGGTGTCATTTTTTCATCACATTTTTATCGAATAACTCTTGTCGTATTGCATGTTGTATGATTTATATTATTTTTCTCTAATCTTTACGATGAAATATATTGATATTTACTAACTACACAATTTAAAAATATAAAGTATAGTAGATATTTAAAATTGTATCTTATACCTAATTAAAAATCTTTTAACTTACGATTAAATAACAAAAATATTTTTAAGCTACTAGTATATAATATTGTCTTCTTGTTTTCATTTTTAAAATTATACTTGTATCCACTGTACAGAAAAAAAAAAATAATGGAATGAAAATTCTATGATCAACCTATATGATTACTTATGATTATTAATATTACTTAATATACCTAATAGGTATAGCAGATGATTTTTATCGTATATACGATTAGATTATAGTGTTTTTTTTCTTTCACATACCACACGCCATTATACGCCAACTTATATGAGTAGTATGTTTTAGTATGTTCTGTATCCCCCGCAAATCCCGTGAATCCCATTACCCCGCCATGCCTATCATGCGCGTGCCCCGCCATGTCTATCGCGGCCGTGCCCCTCCATGCCTATCGTGGCCGTGCCCCCTCCATGCCTATCGCGGCCGTGCCCCTCCATGCCTATCACGGCCGTGCTCCTCCATGCCTATCGCGGCCATGCCCCCTCCCCTCCCATCCATTCCTATCTATTACATACCCCCCCCCCAGAAAATGTTAAGTAGTCGAATTCAATATACTCAATACATAAAAATATATAAAAATTTACTGATATTTAAAATCATGTGTTCGTTTTGAAATAGTGTATTACTTAATTTTAGTTTATAGAAAGTTAGTAGTCGATTAATAATGAATATAACATAAATAGGTAATTATTGATGAGACCTCATTATCTTTTATAGATGTGAAAAAAGAAAGTGTCACGTATACTCTCATAATATTTCATCTATAACATTTCAAGACTGCTATTAACTCTATAACGATTTAAAAGTTATGGTAAACAAAACGATTAAGATCACCTGTAGTATTAATATTATAACAACTTGACATTTCTATAACACCTGGTTGTTATTAGTTATATGTTATTTATCTTTCAACTAAAAGTCATTAGGAAAAGACAATTTACGTGTAGGACTTCGCTTTCTATTTCGGAATATGAAAAATAAATATTTATCATACATTTATAGCTATATGGATGGGGAAAATGTTTCATATATAAGAGACCCGATTTCACTCAAAGGAGTCATACTGATATTCAAGCACTTGAAAGCAGTATTTACTTTTATTCTTGACCTAGTGTTTTATACAAATCAGTAAAAATGTTTAAGTGTAGTGTTTGTGATAAAGTTTTCACTGTGAAGTCGAATATGCTAAGACATGGTAGATTACACGATGATAAGAAATTTCCATGTGGCGAATGTGGTCAAATTTTTATTCGTCGGGATCATCTTGTAAATCACGTACTGAAAAAACATGGTATGTATTTTATTAAATATTATCTAGATATAAAATTAGTGGCTTATACTTACGAATATCGAATTTTCTGAATATTGATGAATAAATTAAACGAATAGGCGAAACTAACTCAAATTAAAATAATAATAATCCGACGTTATCCTAGTATATAATTACTATATTTTTTATATTAAAAATCAAAATTATTTAATACAGCTCATTTCCATAAAATTGTTATACTAATATTATATGAATATAAAATTGTTTAGCACATGTAATTAAATGTTAACGAATAAATAATTTAAATATTGAAATATATAATATATTAATATATATTATTATATATTTATATGATAATATGTCGTATGTTTAGTATAGATTATAGGCTATGAGAAAAATCTTTTATTCTATAATTCATCTTTATTAGGTTTTATTAAGTATGGTTCTGAATATAATTTGGCTATGGGTATCGCAGTCGGACAACAGCGACAGCAGCAGCAGCAGCAACAGTCATTAAGTGTGTAGTAATTATTATATTATTAAAATGTATTGGAATCGATTATAATAATTATTATTATATTTATAAGGTTCGGTGGATATCGTAGATAGTGTTGCATCCACGTCAAATGTGAATGATACCATTCCACAGCAAGCCCCCACTCCTACCGGGGCGTCAGTTAAACGTACTAAAACCAACTCGGCGCGTAACATTGTAAAGTTTAAAAAAGCCCGCATAGGAATGGTTAATACGCCAGGTTTTATCGAGCTCGACTCTGCACTCGATAGAACTGTAGTATGGTATTATAGGGGGAATACCGAGAACTGCGTGAGTTATCCGACGTTTTTAGACTCGATAAAACTCGAGTTGATTGAAAAAATCAATTATTGCGTGCGTAATAACCCGATCAAATATAATTTGAAGTTGGAGAGCGTGTACGCACATAGGGAATTACCAGTCGAGGACAGAGCTTTTAAAACCATGTCGAGGGAGGTGTACATTCATAGCGATGTGAGTGCTATGGTCGATGAGGACTTTGCAGCACTCATGTCCGAGGAAGATCGATATATGAAAAAGGGGTCGGGCTTCACCCTATCCAGTATCGATGGCTTACTGTTAGGTATCTATGAACATACCCCTCTTGGAGGTTCTTCGTATATTTCACTCCCACAAAACATTATGCGGAAAAAGGCCGTTATTAATCCAATGAATATTGACGATGACTGCTTCAAGTGGGCTATTCTAGCCAGACACGTTCCAGTAGTCAACCATAATCGTGTAGGTCAAAATTATTATAATGAAGAGCATCGGTACGATTTTTCCGAACTATCCTCCCCGACACCTATATCGGAAATCCATATTTTCGAACGACGGAATAAGGGGGTGTCGGTAAACGTATATGGATTGAAACCTGGTAAGGGGAGGAAGGTGGGTAAGGGTGGGAAGGATGGTAAGGGGGGAAAAGTAGGTAAAGAGAGTGTAGTATATCCGATTAAGGTTGTTGATGACGAGAAAGCGACACATTTTGACCTTCTCGTGATTGAAGGGTCAGAACGAATGCACTATACGTACATTTCAAATTTTTCACGGCTGGTGCGGAGTCAGAAAACATTACACACCAATCGACTTTTTATATGCAAGAGGTGTTTCACCTCATTCGATGAGCAGGTTAAAAAAAATAAATTGTGTGGTAATGAGGCTCTCCAACAGCACATGCGGTTATGCGGACCGAATAAACCGATTTTACCAGTTATGCCGGAGGAGGGGGAAGTGCTCAGGTTTAACGGGTGGACTAACATGCAGCGTCATCCGTTTGTGATATACGTTGATTTTGAAGCCCTACTTGAAAAACAGACGGAGCGAGTGGGGGCCAGCACTGACGGGATACACGCACATCATCCGATGAGCTACGGGTACTTTGTCAAGGCGGCGGCAGACGTACCCGTAGCGCTGATGGAAAAATACGACATACCGCAAACGCCGGTCGTATACCGCGGCTCGGAATCGCGTTACGAGGTGGCTAAACACTTTGTCGCCAGTGTCACCGCGCTCGCCACCAGGTTGGGTGATCTACTGAAGGCGACTAATGTGCCGATTTCAATGAGTGTGGAGGAGGTACGTATGCATAACGCGAAGAGTGTGTGCGATATGTGTAAGTTAGAGTTCACTGAGACCAGGTGTAAAGTCGCCGACCACTGCCATCTGTCGGGACGGTTGAGACATACACTCTGCGCGCCGTGCAACCTCAAGCTCGCCACACCCAAGTTTGTACCGTGCTTCCTTCACAACCTGTCGAAATATGACGCACATTTTATCGTAACCGAACTCGGTTACGATAAGGAGTCGATAACGGTGATCCCCAACACAGAGGAGAACTACATTTCGTTTTCGAAACGCGTCATGCCGGACTTCAGTGTGAGGTTCTTGGACTCGTGTCGGTTCATGGCTTCGAGTCTGGCCGAGTTGGCCGGGAATCTCCTCACGAGGCCCGGCGACTTTGAGAAGTTCCGGGAGACCGCCAAGGTGTTCCAACCCACCGACATGCCACTCGTCACGCGAAAGGGTGTGTTTCCGTACGAGTATACCGACAAATGGTCGAGACTCGAGGAGACCGCCCTGCCGCCGAAACGCGAGTTTTACAGTATATTGACCGAGAAGCATGTGAGTGATGAGGACTACGTGCACGCGACGGAGGTGTGGCAACATTTCAACTGCGCGACCCTCGGTGACTACAGTGACTTGTACCTGAAGGTGGACGTTCTGCTTCTGGCCGACGTGATGGAGAACTTCCGTGACCTATGCATGTCGACGTACAACCTCGATCCCGTGTATTATTATACGGCGCCGGGGTTCACGTTCGACGCCATGTTGAGGTATACGGACGTCTCACTGGAGTTACTCACCGATTACGATATGGTACTTTTCGTGGAACAGGGGATCAGAGGAGGGTTGGTCCAGGCTAGTGAACGGTACTGTCGAGCCAACAACCCTAAAACGCCCGGGTATGATTCTGAGAAACCATCGTCGTGGCTCGTCTACCAAGATTGTAAATATATACAACGCTTATACAATTATTAATTATATTACTAACTTTAAATCTATTCCTGTAGGCAACAACTTGTACGGGTACGCCATGGGAGAGTACATCCCCTACGGGGGGTTCAAGTGGTACGATGGGGATTTGAATCGCTCTCTAGAGCTGTTGGACGGTATGACTGACAAATCCGACGTTGGACGTATCTACGAGGTCGATATCGCTTATCCCGATAACCTGCATGACGCGCACAACGATCTCCCCTTCCTACCACGGAATGCCGTACCACCGGGCTCAAAAGTAAACAAGTTAATGGCTACGTTGGAGCGGAAAGAGCGGTATATAGTTCACTATAGAAATTTAAAGCAAGCCATTGCTAATGGACTGGTAGTGGAAAAAGTAATATATAATACATGAAATTAAATTACGTGAAATTAATCTCGATAATAGGTTCACAGGGTGTTGGAATTCCGACAGTCAGCGTGGCTTGCTGAATACATAAATTTAAATACAAGTATGAGGAAGAAGGCTGGCAACGCGTTTGAACGTGATTTCTTCAAACTACTCAATAACGCGGTGTTTGGTAAATATATCAGACAGCTCGTCATTAATCAGACTATGTAATGTTTTTGTTATTCAAATTTACAGGGAAAACTATGGAATGTGTTCGGAACCGTATCGCTATGGAATTGGTCTCGTGTCCTCGTCGAATGCGGAAACTTATTAACAAGCCCACGTTCAAACACGTGACCACGTACACCGAGACTCTGGCCGCCGTATCATTGCAAAAGAGTGACGTACATTTCTCCAAGCCTATTTACGTAGGGTTCGCCGTCCTGGAAATAAGCAAGGAGTTAATGTACGACTATCATTACAACGTAATGCGGCGGCATTACAACGATTCGATTAGACTGATGTACATGGATACAGGTATTTGCGAAATAATAAATTATTATTTGCACTCTTATATGAAACATACATAATGATTTTTTAACAGATTCCCTGGTGTATCGAGTGGACACCGACGATTTCTACAAGGACCTGGTGGACAATCCCGCGCTCCTCGAACGTATGGACACCTCAAATCTCCCCGTCACTCACCCATGTTACGTCGGTACGCGTAAGAAGACCCCCGGATTGTTCAAGGATGAAACGGCGGGCCGTACTATGTACGAGTTTATTGCACTCCGGGCTAAATCTTACGCGTATAAAATTGAGGGGGACGAAAAACTTGTTGCCAAGGGGATTCGAGGGCATGTGGTCCGAAATCACATGACGTTCGATGACCACAAGCGTTGTCTGTTCGAGGTCGACGGTGCTGGTGATGGTGACGAGAGCGAGGAGCTCGGCACGGACGACGACGATTTTGACGACGGTGACTTTGGCGACGACGATGAGTGGAAGGACGTGGAGATGAGACGGCGTGCGCGTCTGATGGCCCGATCGGTCGTCGACACGTTACACGGGAATGCCGCGGCAGCTAGCGCCGCCGCCATTGCCGGCGTGAAATTCACCCCGACACCACTTCCCACGTATACACCGTACACACCGTATAGGGAAAACGTGTCGATCCGATCGTTCGAGCACCGCGTCAAAACGATTAAGACCATGAAAATGACCCTTAATCGTTTTGACGATAAACGTGTTGTTGACGACGATCGGATCCGTACGCGTGCGTACGGCCATTACACGCTACGCGCGTGATATTATATTTTCTGTCTATAAATGTGTAAATAATTTTAAAATAAAATAAAATAAAAATATTTCCATTGTTGTATTATAATTGCGTTTATTTAAATAAAATATAAATATAATATATATTGTATGTATAATAGTAAATAATGCGTAAATTAATATTAAACTGAATCCATATCGAGCTGGTGTGTAATTGCCATGCCATGAGTGGCCGTGCCATGCCATGAGTGGCCGTGCTGTGCCGTGCCGTGCCGTGAGTGGTCATAACATTCCTTGAATGGTCGTAAGCAGTCGCAGTGGTTTGTATTAGGGGGTTTTAAGAATTACGTCTAAATCATTTACGTATGGCATAAACTTTGTAGAATGTACATTGTTTAGGATTAAACTCCATATGAAAAATACAGCGGGGTAGAGTTACATCACCATCACATATTTGATCCAATCTAGGACAACCCAAGTCTTCGATGTTGACGACGGCGACGTGTGGTATATACTCGGTGAGAAGTTGTTTTTTCTGCTCACCCTTCACGTAAATGCAGTCGAATTTCAATGAATTCAATATTCTACCCACTTCTTCGTACTCGACATCACCATATTCCGTGGATAGTTGATGATAATTACGTTCGAGCCATTTATTCGTTTTCCGGCTCTTGTTGTCCTGTTTAGAGTTTGAATTTTTAAAAATCCAATGTTGGCTCGCCCAGGTTTCCGCCATGTCGACTACAGACATTTCTTTTATCATGTATTTATTGCCGGCACCGAGAACGCACTGAATGTCCACGATAGCCGACGACGTCATTATTTTTCGATCGAATTAACCTTTTTTCTTAATATTATAACTATCTTCGATGGTCTTGAAACGTTTTTCCAGGACTGAAATAAACGACGATAGATCCGATATAGGCTTTCTGATACGATTTTCAGTCTCTAATAGAGATATCGTACCCAGCCGTATATCTTCTTCTAGCGATTTTATCTTTACTTGTAGATTTACGATATCCGCTTTCAGAGTGCCTATCTCTAACTGCAGTAGCTTTGTATCGTACAGAATCGTTTTGTTACTCGATTGAATGTGCGAAATAGTATTTTTTCTACGTCCGTCGAGTGAATTATTGAAAATATCCATAATCAATGTACATGTTGTCCAAACGAAATGTATTATACTACTGAAATGAGTTTTCAAATAACTATGGTGTATTAAACCTACTTTTAAAATTATATTTTTTTAATATAACTGTCTTCGATATTTTTCACACGTGCGTGTAAATCAGAAATATATGCTCCGTGATTTGATAGGGAATTTTCATAGAATTCTCCGGTTATATGACTTAGTATATCATTTAAACGAGTGAGATCCTCTCGAGTTATACTAATTATAGTACTAGTCTCGGCGTATTTATTAAATAGTTCGGAAACACGGTTCTCGAGATTGAACAAAGGCTTATTATCATTATTATATTCTTGTATTTTATCATTTTCTATCGATTTTAATTTCTCTTCGATATTCGCAATATTACTTTTTAACTCATCTATTTCAACCTTCAGTAATTTCACGTCGTATACAATTGTTTTATTACTCGAATGAATATTGGAAATAATATTCTTTCTACGCCCGTCGATTGAGTTATTGAAAATATCCATTATCCGATACGTGTTATTCGACTGAATATAAATATACTACTGAAATAGCTTCTCACAATTTAAGGTCGTTAGCTTTTATCCAACTATTATGTGACGCGTCAAACCCCAACCACTTGACAAACACTTCACTACCCTTCCTACGTATAATTTTCTCGATTAAATATTCATTTCGGTGATTAGTTCTATGTATTTCCTCGGAATAAAAACACCCAGCGATCGGTTTGCCCGTATAATCTCGCAACTGATAAGTAACGGGCGATGTTTTATTTATTTTGATAATTTCAAATATTTCCGTAGACCAGTTTGGTAAATAACCTTTTGTGAACACACCCTTTTGAGTGCTGATACGAACGCTATCGCCTACTTTGAATTTAATTTTTACATTATTTATTTCACGTTGCTTTATTTCCACCGTAAGCGGGTTAAAATCCGCCTGTACCGGTGTCATTCCGATAGTTCTGTGTTTCGAATTATTATACTCCCGAAGCAACGTCGGTAAAATAGATATCCATTCGTGAGAGCCCCGCGCAGTAAACTCTCTAAACATTTTTTCTTTTAGCGTACGATTGAAGCGTTCAACAATACATGCTTTCATGATACTGTATGTAGAGTATTTGTGTATGCCATATTTATCCATCAACTCGTCGAACGTCTTGTTATAAAATTCTTTACCGTTATCCAATTGTAAAAGTTTCGGTGAGCGATCGTGCAGTATTTTAGACATAGCACTAGTGACTTCTTTACCGGATTTAGTCCTCAGAGGTAGAGCCCATGCGAATTTAGTAAAACAATCAATTACGCATAAAATATACTTATAACCTTTATTTTTTTTCGAATATGGTATCATTTCGACCAAGTCAGCTTGCCACAAATCATTTTTTCCATATATGTTAACTCTTCGCCTCGTGAAATTTTTCCTCGACGGCTTGTGGAGTTCCGTGGCAATCTCACGTTTAGACATTTGGAATTCGTTTAATTAGCCCGGCCTCAAGTAATTCCTCGAAAATAGATATTATCTCATTTGAAACACCTGTATTGCCAGCTGATTTCGATGCTAGAAGTAACCGAAGTCTATCGACCAACTCGTTTGGGTTATCCCAATACACTAAGTTATTTCTCTGTACTTTCATATACAGTTCGCCACCCGAGGAGAATAATCGACTTATAATATTTTTAAATTTTTTACATGCGGTATTTTTAATTTTCGAACCGCCTGCGGTTAAATGCGCCGCTGTGTGAATTAATATCGATTTATACGTCTTTAAATCGTCACCCGTATAAACAAGAGGGTTTTTCAAAAACAATAGTCGAAGAAGTCCCGAGGTTGCCGGATAAGACGCTCCATTGAAAAGTATTAAATTTCGAGTGAATTTCACTTCTTTATCGCCCAAGGTAATATCTCCGTTTGCTAGTTTTTTCGGACCATAAGTCTTATCTATATCCACGGACTGGAACCAATTTTCAATTTCTTGTTGATAGTAGTCGTCGTCGTCATCAACATCGCCGTTTTCGTTAATTTCAGAATCTATTCCGCCGAACTTATTTTCCCCCTTGTCCACCGTACTTTGATTAGTAAACAAATCGCGCGTATTCGATATTTTAGTTAAGGGTTCTATAACGGGCTTGAATGTTTGTGCCATCAACTGTTGAACGTCGGCTTCACCGTTTTTCAATGAGGTATATTTACGTTTTATACTTTCCTTAGCCTTCACCAACTCCTCTAATATATTACTTGCCTCCTTCATGATTGTGTTTTAAATGATATTTATTCACTATAAACGCTGTCTTATATAACCACGTGCGTATCAAACCCGAATCGGTAACGACCGCTATCACGTTCACTATCTTTGCAAATGACTACAAACGCAAACCTATCACGATTCCAGCACACGGTGCAAAATTGTTTGAATTGATTGTACGTCATATCGCCCGAACAATGTTCATTGTATACATGCTTTAAATTAGTTTCATCTTGTTTGAACAAAACTATTAAATTAGCGTTATCACGTATCAGTTGTTTGGGTACTTTTGAATAACTCTGAGCTAGATAGAATATATCTACTTTATTATGCCTCCCTCTGGAAAAATATTCCCTTATCACCCCCTGCTGTTCTCCAATAACGTCGTCCATGATAAATATAGAGTTTGGTAATACTTTTTCGGGCGCGATGACTTTATCGTTCTCGAAAAACGTGAAAATGTTAATTCCGTCAATACCATCAATAATACGCTTCAGTAATTTATATTTCGGTTGTTCCAGCGTTTTAGAGTATATGTAAATGTTTTCAAATCGAAGCCCGTTTTCGTCGACGAGTAGAAAATATATCAAATTCGTCTTGCCGCAACCCGAACTCCCCAATACTAGAGAGCGTATCGTGTTTGGAAATAACTCACCATGCCTATACTGTACTGTATCAGGGATATCGATGTTATATATTCGAAGTTTTTTTTCTTGCTCGATAAATCGCATTTTGCAAAGCGAACGTTACGCTATAAATACAGATGTGCTGCCTATGATAGCGTCACACGATGTCTCGCATTCGTAAACGAAACACCAATAAGGGTTCCGGCCTTGTTAACTCAGTAATAAACCATTTACCGGTGGAATTACATTTACCCGGTTATAGGTAAGTCGGTACATTACGTTATTAAATCCTAACTATATTTTGGGTTTGCATTTAGATTCGCCGGTCCTGGTACGAAATTAAAAGAAAGGCTTGCGCGTGGTGATCGAGGCGTAAACAGTCTAGACGAGTTGGCTAGAGCTCATGATATCGCGTATGATAAAAGTAATTCACTAGCTGATCGACACAAAGCTGACGAAATATTGGAAAATCAAGCTTGGGAAGTGTTTAAATCCAAAAACACTGGAATTAAGGAAAAAGCCGCGTCTTGGCTAGTTACTACAGCTATGAAAGTCAAGCGCAAGATGGGGGCCGGCTGTGGATTTAAACAAATGGTTGCGGCCGCTAAAAACGCGATCAAAAATAAAACGACAGAAAAGAATATAACTAAATTAATTAGAACGTGCTTGACGGCAGCTAAAAAATCGAAAACTAAGAAAACTAAAACTCCTAGAATCATACCAATCCCTAAAAAGGGAGGTGTTTTACCTTTAATACCTATTTTTGCCGGTTTATCTGCATTAGGCGCGCTAACTGGCGGTATCGGCAGTATAGTAAAAGTAGTGAATGATTTAAAATCTGATAAAAAAACCCCTATTCATTTAGGAAAGGGTTTATACCTCGCACCATACAAGGGAGGTTCTTATAAAATCGTAAAAGGAAAAGGCTTATACCTATCACCTTACAAAGGTGGTTCGGTGAATCAGAAATCTAGAAAACCGACAAAAAACTAATTGCTACGCTACCCGATAGAGCATTGTATGATTATGAGATTATAAAATACGTTTACATGTTGAAAATACCTCATTTCATCGGAGTATTTTCTAGAGACAAGTTGCCTTTACATTATAAACATAAAGAGTCAGCCATAGTTAATTTAGATATCGAGAAGGGGGGAGGAACTCATTGGGTAGCGTATAAAAAAATCGGTAAACAAGTTAAATACTACGATAGCTTTGGAAATTTATCTCCACCACTAGAATTACAGAAATATTTTAACGATTGTAATATCGAATATAATTACGACAGACATCAGAAATACAATACAACTAACTGTGGCCATTTGTGTCTAAGATTTTTATCATGTACACTATAACATTGAGCGGCAACTCGAGCGAATTGTCTTGCGATTTTTTCCCGCCGATTGAAGTCAGTAAAAACGCTAAGATTTGCCTGTTAGCTTTTCAAACAAACAACTCTATACCCAATATAAACAACGGGTGTGATCAAATAGGATTTATAAATAAGAATGATATGGGTCATCAAGTTTACTCATTACCCACAGGCTCTTATGAGTTGAGTGAAATCGAGGAGGTGATAAAGCATATACTAACTGATTCCAAGATATCCTTCGAGTTGAGGGGGAATAACAATACGTTAAAATGTGAAATGCAATGTAACGTATCTATAGATTTATCAATGCCCAATAGTATAGGCGAGCTGTTAGGCTTTGAAAAACGTATATATGACGCTAATGTTAAACATCAATCGGGCAAGTTGGTAAATATTACAAAAACAAACTGTATATATATCGAATCAAACCTGGTTGCGGGATCATTCAAGAACGGAAAGCAGAGTCATACAATACATGAATTTTATCCGAATGTTCCTCCAGGCTATAAAGTAATAGAGAATCCAACACATTTGGTTTTTTATTCAATCAATTGTTCATCTATCACGCATGTAGAGATTATTTTAAAAAATCAGGATAACGAGTTAATCGATCTACGCGGAGAACCAATATCAATACGTTTATTAATCAAAGATATATGATAAAATGGGGTTGAAGTTTTGTAATACAAATAGCCGGGTATATGAAAAACTAGCTAGTCGTGTTGGAGACATTATCGAGTCAACAGCTCCGAAGAGAAAGAAACGACATTTTAAATACTCTAAAGTGAGGGACGGTTTAACAGCTGAAAATTTAACTTTTCTACAATCACTAAACGCTATTTAATATGGACGATATGTATTTAGATGTATCGGCTGGGTATGTTGACGATTGTAGGATAACTCAAATTGATTATCATTCTTTTCTACCTTATTCAACATCTGCCCTTTCTAATAATGATGAAGTACGTATTGCCTTACATAACACAGAGTCCTATACTCTACCATGTGAAAGTTATATCTATATCGAGGGGACAATAACCAAACCTGCTGAAATAACAGATGACATTCGATTTATAAACAATGGACTAGCATTTCTTTTTTCCGAAATGAGATATGAACTGAATGGGATTCAAATTCAAAAACTCGCTAACCCAGGTATAACTACAACATTGAAAGGATATTGCTCGTATAATAAATCGGACATAGTGTCACGCTATAACGCTGCCTGGGATGATGATATTAAAAATTTTAATAAAGATTTTATCGAGAGCTCTATGTTCAACGGGTGTATAAATCTTAAGGATTTGTTTGGTTTTTGCGAGGACTATAAACGTATTTTAATAAACTGCAATCAGCAATTGATATTAAATAGAGCGTCAATAGATATAAATGCGGTTAAGCAATATAAAAATAATGACGTTGTCTTAGACGCGCCTAAGCTAAAGGACGTTAAGATAAATATCACGAAAATATTGTGGAGAATGCCTATAGTCAAGGTCAGCGACAGAGAAAAAATACGGCTGTTGAAAATAGTGAACCATCAGAAACCTTTGAAATGTGCGTTTAGATCGTGGGAGTTGTGTGAATACCCATTTCTCCCTCAAAACACATCGCACTCGTGGAAGGTAAAAACATCCAATAAATTGGAAAAACCACGATATGCTATTATCGGATTTCAGACCGATAGGAAAAACAGTATGAATAAAGCAATGTCATATTTCGATCATTGTAAAATCAAAAACTTGAAGGTTTATTTGAATTCCGAGGTATTCCCATACGAAGATTTCCAAAGTGACTTTACTAAGAACAAGATGGCTACATTATACCGCGCATACGCCGAGTTCCAGAAATCCTACTACGGTCGTGAAAATGTTACACCTCTATTGACTCGATCGGATTTCAAAAAACTATCACCGATTATAGTTGTGGATATGAGCAGACAGAACGATAATGTAAAAACTTCGACTGTTGATCTCAGGATTGAGATCGATACCGAAGAAGCGTTTCCAGTCTCCACCTCAGCATATTGCTTAATATTGCATGACCAGATTATAACTTATAATCCATTTAATGGTGAAGTAAGAACAATGTAAATATTTATTGTAAAACTTAATATTATAAATAAAAAATACTTTTTATATAAATATCATGTCTTTTTATTTCACATAAATTATTAATCATATAATTAATTATTAAAAAGTTTGTTATTTTCCACCCTCATCATAATGGTCTTGGAAACATTGCATACGTTGCTTGGTTTCCATCAGATACGGTTTGTATGTTGAAAAAATCGGGGCCATCATTTTCGTCGAATGACAGCATACCATCAAATGAATAGTATGGCTGGAAAAAAAATATATTTTCACATATAACTTATGTATCTATAATAATTTTATAAATTACCTTTGCACTATTTGCTTTTTCATTATGAATGTCAAATGTGTCGCCTTTCGTGATGCTTGAGGGTAAATAGGTTGGTGAGGTCGGTGAAATTATTGTTAAATTACCATCAAACGGGTAGAATAGATAAATTATTAAATCTTTATGTACATAGAATAAATATATTGGCTATACCTTTGGAGACATTTCCCCATACCACCGTTGCATGCAATGTTCAGTTAATTGCTCTAATGCAATCATTTTGAGCTGACTAATGAAATTTACATCATGTTTAGGACTGCTTGCAATAATATGATCGTCACGTATATTTTTGATAAACGTAATCATTTCTTCACTCGTTCTCGGTAATGTTTCCGCTTTGGAAAGTTCACCATTAATATAATTCGTAAATATATCGAATTGTTTTAAGAGGATTGGGTGTATTATAGTTGATTTTCGTGTGATTGTTTCAAAAATGCACCATTCCAAATAGTGAAGTCGTATGAGTTCTGTGCGATTTAAAAGAATTCGACATCCGTCGTGTATCTTGGACTCAATTACTAAGGAGTTTTCGCCACTATACATCATGCTAAATAACTTGAAATTCTCTGTCTCAAGAAAAATGGTTCTTTTATACTTCGTCGGCTGCTTCAAAATAAATGATAGGATATTACCCATCAATGAAAATATTCTTTTTAGAAACTCAGTTGAAATATTAACATAACGTGATGGTGTTATTATATGCACCGCCACTCTGAACATATCAGTCGGATCGATCCCAATATGTATAAACTTACGTTTTACGAAGTTCAACGTATAGTTAGTAGAATCGATAAGCTCCGAAGGCGGTGTTGGCGGGATATATGTAAAGGTTTTCTTGTATATAGCTGCATTATCCGTGATTGAGTCAGCCATGTTTAGAAACACTTGTAAATTTATTTTTTAAACGTGAAAAAATGATTTTAAGTATCGAAAGAGAACAATGACTCGTTGCTAGAGTGAATGTATTACTACTGACGATATTACACACACCACTCTGCTTTATTTATACCCTAAAATATTGCGATGATAGAGGGTTAATAGTTTTGTTTACATCGTATTGAGTATATTGAACTCGAAAACTTAACATTTTCAGGGGGGGGGGTATGTAATAGATAGGAATGGATGGGAGGGGAGGGGGCATGGCCGCGATAGGCATGGAGGAGCACGGCCGTGATAGGCATGGAGGGGCACGGCCGCGATAGGCATGGAGGGGGCACGGCCACGATAGGCATGGAGGGGCACGGCCGCGATAGACATGGCGGGGCACGCGCATGATAGGCATGGCGGGGTAATGGGATTCACGGGATTTGCGGGGGATACAGAACATACTAAAACATACTACTTATATGCACACATCTTCGTTTATATATACTCTGTACAGTGATAGAACACACGCCATGGTGATTTTGCGCATCTCCATGAGACATAGTGAAACCGGTCTCGACGGCAGTGTATCGCATGGGGATACGCAGAAGAATCGATTTTCGTAGGACGATTACTGATTAGAATATAGCATGTATTTTTCCGTTGGACCGAGTATATTATATAATATATATTATAAATACATTCCATTATTCTAACTGTTAATTATTAATAAATAGGTAATAAACATTTAGTTATAACCAATTTATCATTCCCAATATTCTATTTTTTACTAAATACAAAATATTTAGCATTTATATATTCTGCAGTTAATCATTTTGATTTATTATAGTGACAGCATTTTTAATTACAAAATCATTTCTATAATATTTACTATTATAACAGTAATGTACTAAAGTTATGACCTTTGCCCGTCTATCGGTGTTGTTTATATAATTATTATCGCTGTTTTAACAATTTTATGATCAAATAATAATCGGTTACTTATAGATGATAAAATAGAAAATTATATTATTTTATTGAATTTGTGTACTTTTGAGTATAATATAACATATTAATTATTAACATTGACTATTTTAAAATAATAGGACAGTTAAAAGTACGCGTCATATAAATAATTAAATAATAATGTAATCATATTAGGTATATTATATAATGTACTAGCTGAATAAACTATTTAAATAGTAATCAAAGCAATTAAAGTCTAGCTATGTAATATATAATATATATTTTTTTTTATAATTTAAGTTAATTTATGATATTATATTTTATAACTGAAATGACAAATAAAATGAAATTTGAAATAATATAAGTGATTATTATTCGTTGGCTCATTTGGTACAACCATGTGAAAAAAAATCATTAAATTATTTAAATTGACACACTAAAAAACCGTAACATTTAAATAAAAACTGTCCTCTCCCTCCTCTTAGACAAAAAAATGATAAAATCGGGTGACTTGGTGACACTCAGGAGGGTATTTGGAACAGCTCTGTGAAAAAAAAATTGAAAAAAGTGGAAATTGTAATAAAAAAGGCATGTTCTTTTCTTTATACATAATACATACATATATATATATATATATATAAATACTTCATTTTAACTATACATGTTATTATAATATTTTTCAGTAAGATTATTTGAATTATTTGAAGATAATATATATATATATAATATAATAAAGGAACCCGTGCACGTAATATTATATTATATTACACATGTTATTATGTTACTTATGCCAAGCTCATATAATAAATTATTATCGTTTTACGTGTAAGTGTAGGTGTATTATATAATAATATGTGCATTTCGTCATTTTGTAGTCGTGAGCTTAAAATAAAAAAACTACCATGTTTTATAAGTTGAAAAAAATAATCACTGATAAATAATCAGCATATAAATAATATATCACTAAAATTAAAATATTATCATATTATCTTTCCAACACGCATTAATGCAGCGTGCACGTCATCGTCATCGAAAAGATAAAATATACCTATATTTTTTTTTAAATCGACGATCGTTGAAGATTCGGAATTGGAAATTAATTAACAATTTATTAATTACTATAGGTAATATAGAAACCTTATAGTAATCGTCAATGATCGAAATCGGAATGGTATAGAAGATACGGTTTATTCTAGTTGTACACGAGAAATGCTATTATAGTATATACATATTATATACTTATTCGTTTGAACAAATTGCATCCGTTTAAGCTTCTGTGGTTTAATAATTTGGCATCATATAGGTTTTATTATTTTCATTTAATGCAAGGTTTGGTCACATAATAACGTTATACTGTAGTTTTGTTATTAACAGTTATTATCACTTATGGCCGGAAAACTTAGGTTTCTAATCAAATATAATTTTACAACAAAACCACACTATACACCGTGGGTTAATATACAGATTATGTTTATATAACATTTTAAGAAAATCTTCAATAGTGAAACTTGTATAAATTAGAGTAAATATATGAATTATACAGCTTGTTAAATTATTTATGATACCCGTCTTTACGAGTCACAGTTTATTTGAAAAACTTTGTTTTAATGTTTATTTGTTGACATTATTTTCTGCCCGCACAGATAATCCAATTCATGACAAACTTTTCAAAGTAACCGTATATTTCTGTAAGTCATATCATAATACTTATATGCTTATAAATGTGTATTTGATTTTTTTTTTATAACTTTTCAATGTTGAGGCTTAATTTCAATGTCCATAATATAGAGATGACCATTCAACCAGGTACGGTTCTAGGACTATATTTTCGTATGGGCAACAGTGGATTTATAATTATGTTTTAATTGCGAATAGTATTTCTCATTTCCTCCCCTCCTCCTCCTTTTTAATAAAATATTTATGCTTATTGCTTCCACTAATGATAAGTACCTCAAATATTAACAGTAGGTACATTATTATAGTATATAGCTTAAAATCTTTATATTAATATCCATAGGTAATAACCCGAGTAGGTAATGAAGATTTTAAATATAAAAAAATAGAATAGGTAATCCTTAGTTTTTAAGTAATTAAGTATAATTATATTTATTTAAATATATTTAAATTTAACTGCAAAAAAATAGTAAAAGCTAAATTTGAAATTGGATTTTTCTGTTTTTTATGCTTACAAATACTTCAAGGACAGCAGTTGGATCTCTTAATAATTTGACTGCGACGTTTCCTGTATTAATTGATAATAGTGTAAGGCTGCTTAATCGTGAACTCTTCATAGTAGATTTTAAATATGTCTTAACACGGCTTATGATGGAAAAACTGCGTTAAGTTAAGTCAAATGATGATAAAACATCTTTTTTTGTATAAAAACAAATTTTTAAAATAATAAACGGTATCAGAAATTTTGGTATAGGCTGCTGCTTACCCTGCATCCCATACGGTAGAACCGCCACAACATTCACCTCCATTCAAAAATTTCGCAAAATGTTTCCAATGTCAGCAAATAATAGTTTGGAGGAATTTTTAAGAGGTTCAAGTGTAAATTATGGTGAATATCGAAGATTTTTGCAAACAGGACCATGCAACTGCGCGTAGCCCTTCAGTGCTTATTACACAGAAACACCAAACCGGTCTATGTATCGATCATAATATTTAGCAAAATTTTGCAGGCCAACATATTATGTTGGCTTTCACCTTAATTGTAAATACGTGTAACTCAGCGCGTCCGAGGATAGCGGCTTAGGTTTGCGATTTAGAACGATTTTCCACATAGACATAGTACGCAGATCCTAATGCACTGATCAGGTATTCTTTTTGATTTTTAGTTTGTATCACAACCACAGTAGTTATATTATATTAATACATATTATTGTTTAAAAAACTGTCAAACGTAAAAAAAAATTATCGACCGATGAAGTAACACCGCTCTGTGTCATAACGGAGTGCATGTGCGGTCGTATAATAACCGTGTTGCGGCAGTGTATCAAAGTATATAATATTAAATTTTGCTGTATATACTACGGAAATCGATTGCCGTCCGTCGTCGTGTGGTATATACCTACGACACATAATATCATGAGTATATATATTTAATGTGATATATATATATATTATTATTATTTACTCCCTACGGCGAGTGCTCGTTTCTCTCGTGCGGATGCGGTCGTATCAATATTATATTTTGTATTATCGTGTCATGACTGCCTACACACACACACACACACACACACGCACAAATGCCGCATATACAATATCCATATTATATCGTGTGTCATGCGGATATGATAATATATTATTATTATTGTCATCGTGTGTGTACGAGCAGCGTGTCGTCAAAACTACCGTTGTGCCCCACACTCGGAGGATAAAAGAGATAGCTGTGCAGAGAAGAAATTAATCCGGAGAAAGAAAAGGAGTGTGCGGACATCGACAAAATAGTATTATCATAGTGGCGGTACATGATAATGGTTAGGTAGGCGATGGACGGGCACACATGACACACATACGTTAAAAGGTTACGTCATATATTATTACGTATATATATATATATATATATAACAGCAGTATAATGCCGTTTACGGGTCAAGAAAATCGCACGCACCGGACAAGCCGCGCCATTGTGTCGGTGAGCCTACGCGACGGAATTCGACGAGACGCGTGTAATGTGCAATATTATTTTCGGGGAAGGACCTTTCACCGAAAATTTCTCCGAGACTGTGGGAAAAACGGCGTCCCGTGCGATAATATACCCACCCGGGCTAGGTACACATGAAGCGTAGTGTGCGCGCGCGACGGGTAGCCGCTATACTTAGGGCCGTTTAGATGGACATAAATCCGAGTGGGCCCCGTTTACAATAATAATAATATCATAATATATCAAGTGCTTATTATTATTATCATTATGTGTGTGTGTGTGTGTGTGTGTATACCCGACTTTCTAAAAATTACTGTACATTACACTACAATAGAAACCATCAAATCGACTCTCTCCTCCGCACGCAGCATATTATATTGTTATACACACCACAACCGTACATCGGTATATCGGCCGGTCACGTCACACTAGCAAGTCGCAAACACAGAAGGATTTGTCAACTATATATATTTTTACGCGCACAACAGTTATATTAATATAATAGTAATAATACTACCGTCGCGAAACCCTTAAGGACACGCGTAGTATGCGATTATATGGTCGGATAACGGGTCTTCGGGTAACATTAATGTTTTATATAATATATACGGACGGGCCAGCGGGGTCTTGTCCTGCAGTATCCTTACTGTTGTGGTGTAACGGGACATGTAGGATTCCGGTGTAAGCGTATTATAGAGGCCGATATGCTATCGCCAGTTAAATGTTTATATTTTCATTTCGAAATTACGTAGCTCCGTGATTTCATCTGGCATGAAAAAATATGGTTTTTATCGTACCTATAGGATAGCATTTTGTAAATAAAACTACGACTGGGTGAGTTATTTTGTTTATTTAAATTAATAGTTAGTACCAATGGTACCATATATGCATATTGTATATATAGCATATGAATATATATATATATTATATATATATGAAAGGACACACTTATCGGTTTTATAAATATAGATATACGAAAACAATTAACAATGATCAACCAGATTAGAATTGAACACACTTTGGCAAACCCATAAACCTGTTGGAAGCTTATTTCATTATATTATGTAAAACATGCAATTAAACATTAAACGTTAATTATATTATTCCAAAAGATTTAAAAAAATATACTTAGATTACCTGCACCTGAATCTCTTTGTACCAGGAAACATTGTAAAAAACTTGTCAATTTTTTCAAAGAAGCTAATTCAAATTACTTAAATTTTAAATTGTAAACTACAAATAGAAAGTTTAAAAAATATAAATACTTAATTTAAACAATCTTACGCCAATATCCAAGAAATCGAGGCTAATATACTTTAAAACGAAAAAAAAATATAAGATTTGATCAATAGCATTTTGGATGGTAATCTTAAAAGTGAGTCGCGTGGAAAATATTGCTATACATAGTCAAATTATTTTAACTGGTATATTAATTTGCAATATTTTTCTATTATTCATTTGTTTGAAATGAAATAGTTATTATCGATATTACACACTTATTTATATAACGCATTCTATAGTAATTATACGGTACATATTTTATTAAAAACATAAAGAAACTTAAGAAACTATAGTTATATAATATGTTCTTTTTCAATTCATATTAAAATGTCATTGCACCGAGAAAAAAACATTCGGTGATAATTAGTTTTATTCCATTTTTATAAAGTACATAACATGTATTACATTGTCTAAAATACTATAATTTTTATTCAATCGTCAGCTGCAAAAGTGTTGTTTTTTACAGAAAAAAAGTGCTACTTATATTTTATTTTTGTTATCTCCATCGACGTGGTAGGTAGTTATAGGTAAATAAAGATTTAAAAGTTTTAAATCTGATATGGTGTCGAGTGAAACCGACAAATCTTATAAAGCGAACAGCAAAGATAATATATTATATAACCAATCGGAACGTGAGTATCGTTATACGTACTAAATTTAAATACGACCTATTTATTTATTTTCCGTTTAAAATGTATACCCTAAACGGTTATTTCCATTATACGTCTCCAGTTGTAATTTTAAATTTATGACCTTTTCGCAACTCAATATTGTACTATATATGTATATTATTATAATAAATAAAACGTTCGTTGACAATAAATCGCGTATAGCTCATCATCATTATTATTCATCAACAATAAGACGTATTTTTACAACGTTATTTTACTCGAAAAATAAAACGCATCATGTACACAAGTACCACGTGTAAAATATAATGCACCACAAAACCTGCCATTTTAAATGATTAGCAAAATACAAGCATAGGAGGTATACCTACATAAGTCACACGTCTATTTATGCTTTTTATCCATAACTTCTATGCCGAAAACGACCATTGTACACCGACAGAGGTCGCAAACGATAATTATTATTTTTACTCCGATAAGTTGCTGGTACCGGTTTCTACAGTCTGCACGTATTTCATGCCGCGAATTTTTTAGGGCATATCGTTTTGAAATCGTTTTCACGATAATTTATCGTCATCAATTCGTCGGCGCAAAAGAGTCTGTGATATTATAATATAATAACCTTTATAAGTTTAAAACAAACAATATTGTGTCGTATTGCTCAATGTACTTATAGGTTTATAAATCATAACTTATCGATGCTGAAACCTTGGCCTCATAGAAATATATAAAATACGTAGATAGTAAAAGATTTTTCAATGACAATTTAGGAACCATACATAGATATTATATAAGTTGTGTACTTTTTATTCGACGAATTTTTACTTTTTAGGGACTGTCATCACGTTTTTATGGAACAGAATAATATTGTTCTAACCATGATAAAATAAATATGATGATTGATTTTTGACACTTACTTTTACTCTATAGTTTGTGCATTGAGAGGTATAAGTAAAAGGAAATTTCTCTTATTCTCTAAATTGAGATGTCGTTGTTAAGTCAACGAAAAACCACGGGAAAACCAGTTTTTTAAGGCATTTTTATGTCGTATAATTCAAACATAATAGGTAATCATAGAAAACCAAAAAAAAAAATATTTATAGCCCGTCTTCTATTCTTCTGAATATAGTTTTTCGTATGCGATCATTGAATTCAAATTTAAAACATATCAATAACAGTAGTGACTCAATGACGAGGCGCGTAAACTCAATATTTATATTATGTATATAGGCTAAGTGATAAGGCTTTCAGCTTTTTTTATACCTTTATTTGTTTATCTATCAAATTACTGTCAGTTTATCCATTTTCATAATAGCATCACCATAATTTATAATTATTTAACGTATCACGGTCTATTATATATTTTGTTATTTATACATATTATCTAATTAATTATTATAATTTACACGACTAAACAGGTAATGTTTAAATTAATCATGTCGATTTTTGTCACGCTTTAGGTGGTTTTGGATCAATATATTCTAATGTTATTGCAATTGTAATTCTCGAAGAACGCGCGGCCTTCTTATTTCCATTTATTTTTTTTGCAAATATATCGGCCATTCGATGCACAACAATGTCGGACTCTGCAGCAACAAAGTTTTTATTATATGCCTATTATAAATAAACGCGATAAAAAATAATAATAATAATGAATAAAAAACGGCGTTTTATGTGCCCATATAGTCGGGATAAAAACAAGCAATAATTATCGTTAACGCGCGTATGCGCGTGTGTGAACTATATAATAATATTATGTAGTAGTACCTCCTGTATTATACTGCTGTAGTCGTCGTTATACTTGATTGTGTCGGACGGACAGCGGAAACCGACAAACAAACCGATAAAAACAAATCGATCGTAATTTTTACCCACATGTCAGTGGTTTGTAATTTTTTTCATACGCGTGCAAGACTGTATATGAAGTCGTTTTCATTATGAGTACTCTATTCGGACGTTATTACCTAAATAAATATAAACATAGAAAAAAAAAATAGTGTACTTAACAATAACGATTTATCCAGACACGATGCAGTTGTAATACGTACAACTAATACTACTTGTGCAATAATATAATATTATGTTGTATGTATAATATAGCAATGACGGAGATCGTACAGCAAAGACTGGAAGACCGCGTTACATACCTATCCATATGTATTATATATCTAATATAATAAAGATGTTTTTGGAATTTATAACAATAACAATATAATAATATGTACATGGACAGCAAATCGTAAACCTGTGTATATGTATATAGTTACTTGGTTGTTGTTAGCAGTATGCGCGTCCCTATCGGCTGTAGCCCTTAAGCACAATAAATAAATAAATACATTTTTAACAAGCCATAAGCACAAATTAATTTTACAAAAATAAAGTGTCCAATAGTATTCTGTTCAATATCATTATACTGCAGTATACTAATATGTTATGACCTTTACGGCAAATCGCGTGAAATATTAACCTAAGACACCACACGTAGGTACCTATAAAATAGATACATAATATTATGCACGCCGTCACGCCGACCTCATTAGTGAGTAGTGATGAGTACCTACCACTACGATCACGGTGGTTTGTCCTCGAGGGATGTTTTCAACGAAAAATCGCCTTCTTATATATATTGTATGATACTTTTTGCAAATGCGTTTATAGTGGAGATGACATACTATATTATCGCTAAACTGCGCGCAATATATAATATAAAATACAGCACGTCGTATAATATGATATTATATATATATATTGATATATTATTATACGCATATGGCAACCAACATGTAACGCGAAACGGGGCGTGAAGAGCGAACGTTGTATTATTATAGCTAGACATCGTCGCGTATCAGCCGCAACTTCCGACCTCCGTCTTGACCTTATATATATATAAACTTTGGGTGGTGAAATCGGGGGTGGCTCGGGGGTACAATCCCTTCCCGCCGGCCGGCTCGATATATATAGAGATGTAATCTATTTTATTAAACGGTCTCTACGCCCCCGTTCTTAACACGTACATAATATCCTCCACGCGTCGATTTATATGTATATATATATGCTTACGTCTAAATGTCGACTTAATTGTTAAATAGGACGGATGCGGTGCGGTGGCGACCAGTGCACTGCAGCTCTTCTCTTCTCGCACGCGATTATGTGTGGACAATAACGGTTCGGGCCAAAAGGATGATATAATATCGGTAACGGGCGAGGGCGAGGCGAGAAATCGAAAAGGAGGAAAGGTTGTAATAATATATATATATATAAGGGTGGTGGGGCATTTTGGTCGTCGTCGAGGGGGGTGGTGTATTTGCCGCGGAACTGATAAAACGGTAATAATGACCACGCGCGCGCGTGAGACGGTAACTATTACGCTATATAATTTACGTGGCATGTATTTAATTGTGTTCCTAATGAACGGACCAATGACCGGTGTGTGTGTTTGTGACCAGCATCCGATACGATCCACCCAAACGTTATTAGCCGATAATTTATGACAAACACGTCGGTAGCGGAGGTGTGAGCGGATAGGGGTAGTTTTTGGACTACGAGAGAGGGCGTTGTTATATTTCGTGGTTTTATCTGAGATTTCTCTCTCTCTCTCTCTCTCTCTCTATATATATATATATATATATTGACCACATTACTCACCCGCTTACCCTGCAGTACTGCACCAGAATACGAGAGATAATAATATTACGGTATATTATTTGTTATTTGTTATATAAATTATAATTAATGTATTTTAATGGTTCTCCGGTTTAATATGTGTAAAACACATATATAATAATATATTATATTGTATAGTAATACATTTCGATATAATATGAATATACTTACGTTCAAAAACGATTTATGTTATATTTTATAGTAAATAGTTATGTTATTACAATATTATTGACTTTGCAGAGTTGTTTATTATTGTTTAAATTCAAAACGTATAATATATTATAGTCTGCAGTCTCTATAGAGTATAGTTAATATCGGTAATGAGTTGTGGACTATTCTGCTTACCGTGTTCACAAAATATTAATATAAATAATGTGAAAATCATACTATTCATACTATACTATATAATAATAATAGTATACAGAATGACAGTGGCGTAGCCAGGATTTTTTTTAGGGGGGGGTTTTTTTTAGTAATAAAATAAAATAAATCTACAACTGTATTGAAATAATAAAATAATTGAATGATAATGATCATTATTACCAGTGCAGTCGATAACGTGATTACAGCATAACAGAATACATTTCACCACGAATAAATGATTGTATTTCTATATTATAAAAATTATATTTTTGATAAAAATACGGCCGAAAGGGGGGGGGGGGTTTGAACCCCCAAACCCCCCCCCCTGGCTACGCCACTGCAGGATGATTCTTTTATCATTATACGCTCATTATTTCGTCAAGTATTGACTTTATATATTTTTTAAATATTTTATACAATGCTCTTTACAAACTGTATGAAATTTTTATTTTTTTACCCTTTTATTAATAGTTATATTATGGATAATAAGTAGAAAAATAAGTGTGTTTATGAATTATTCATGATTTTTTTTTTCGTTAAGTACTAACTAATAAATTATAACTTTAACGAACATGATGTTTAAACAATCTACACACCGCATACAGGAGTATTATCGTCACTCGGCGCGTTTACGAAATATGAGTATAATATTATTATAAGTATATGTAGGTAAGGTAAGCATTTACCTGCCTATATCCGGTAATATAACATCGCACAAACGCGGATGTTTCTCTGCTCTAAGTATTATTATACATATATTTATACGATTATACGTATACACATGACAATGCTATTGTGCGCATCGGAAAATAGAAAACGTATATACGTATTATAGTACTTATTACTATACCTATAGTATATATTATGATGTACTTACCTGTACACTGTACAGCGCACATATTACTATATAACTCCGTATGCGACAGACCTGTTTCAATTATTCATGTGCCCCATTTCACGTTGGATTTCTTCGTCTGTATCGACACGTCATACATTATATTGTGTGCGCGTGTATATGACGTTATCGGAAATACTGTACAGGAAAATGTATTCAGAACGACGACCGCCGTCGAATTCGCGGGGTATACCTATATAATATATGTTATTGTCATCCTACTTTACTTTTATTATTTTTAAATCAGTGACGAAGGTGGCGCTTATGAACTAACATGTGTATTATTAAAACTAAAACGTCGAACTATTTATCGGTCATGGCTAAATTTATTTCGTTAAAGATCTCTTCTAAGGATGCATATTTCTTATTTCGTCATCACGTCGGTACGAAATGAGGGTTGTACACTTGTAGTACACCGGTTTGTTCTATTCCGTTTAAGTTGTAACTCATTTACCTCGTCACAAGCTATAGTGATATTTATAATCAATAGTTTTTAGATGTAAAATTTTATTTTTATTTTTATCAATTAGATTTTCTTTAAATAATAACATTAAACACATTTTTGTTTTTTAATTTTAATAATTGTTAAACTCATACCTAGAATATTTAAATATTATACATATTCACTTTTATGTTAAAACGCTTTGTGGGTAATATTGTACCCTGATTTTTATTCCAATTTAATTCCTATATATAAGTACACGGAGAACCGATGTATACGAGCTTTCAATTATTGTCATATGCGCGCGCGTAACACATATAAAATTACAATATAACATATAAGTAAATACAATGTGCATTAGCGATAGGTACATACTATATGTATTTTGTATATTATATACAAAACGTGTTCGAGCGTACATAATTTAGTGCACCATTAAATCTAGTGCAGTGCACACAATGTACGGACGGTTTAGAGAATGCGATACACACGGCGTGATTGACAATACTACATGCACACATACACACCCCCACACCCACACTCGCTTACGAGTATAAAGGGTAATAATAATAGGTATTTTACCCACGCGGATTTTCACGTATGCAGTCCTCCTTTTTCTTACCATTGCACCGCGAACACGCGATTTTCATAATATAATATAACGCCGCCGACGCAGAGAAGTCGTTTATATTCGCATCCGCGCGTGACAGATTTATACAGCGCTGCGATGCACATACACCGAACTCGGGTATAAAATATACATACGATTACACGTCATCGAGCAAAGGGATCGAGAGACGATATTATTATTGTATATCATCTCTGTAAATATGCTATACGTCCTGCAATATATACATACGTATCGTGAAGACCGACTTATTATATATATATATATATATATGATATACCATATAATATAATTCATATTTATATATAAGAGGTTCTTGTTCTGTATATTCGATGTCACCGCCGCCGCATAATACAACGCGAATCAAAAGTCATATATTTTTGCTCGCTACCGACCCCGTTCTACAATACTATTATGCGGCTATATAAACGTGTTCTTTATCTTCGCGGAATGGTGAGACGAGGGATTACGACAGAGATCTGGTAGGTTTTTTTTTCATATCAAATATATCAGTTATTTCAACTTATTTGTTTTAATTATGCATATTAATATACTACATAATTATAATTTTTAAACTTTATTAATTTTATTAATATATTAAATAACTTAGTTCATCTTTAATGATCAGTTATTATAGTTGTTACTTATTATAGTTTAGTATAGATAAACTTTTACTTATTTGATGGCTTATGGTACATTCTGGAACAATACGATTTTTGTTAAAAGCCCGAATAAAATCACGCTTTTTTATTTGCTTATTACGAATTACGGTAAGTATAATTAATAGCGCATTAATTTACATCGTATTGGTTCTATCTTGTAAACATTACAACTACAAGTAAATTTTCATTCAGCACAACTAATTTTATGTTGTGAGCTATGACCTATGAACTATGAACATAGTGTAAATTGGCTTATTATTTAAGTTACAGGTGAGAATACTCGTATTTTAATTTTTAAGTGAGTTATAATGTTGTGAAATATTACAATTTTAAAATAACCATACTTTTAATAAATGTATAAATTTGTAATTATTACTAATTCTATAAAAATTGCTACAAAATTAAGATACAAATAAAATCACACGAAGTAGTAATTTTAAAAACTACAATTTAATGAGACTAACGACAAATTTGCCATAATATGTTGTACAATTGTAAACAAAAACGTTTATATAAGATGATGGAGTTACCACACGTCCACACAATTGGTGAAACATACTATATTATGTACATTAACGTATATTATATATATTTATATTATAATATATAGTGTATAGAAGTGGCGAACGCAGAAAAACATTTCGGGTGGGGGGAGAGTCCGCATTTTTTTTTGAAAAATATCATTATCTTTGGATTGCTATAAATCGTACATTACATTAGCACATATTTTCTTTGGGAATGCGAAATACGTCATGAAAAATCGGACTTTGTCGCCCATATACTATTAGGTATAACTATTTGACTCGCACGTCGTTGGTATTGATCTGACGTTATTCTTCCTCAGTAGCCATATACAACAATATTATTATGTGTACGACATTATACTGGAAACTGTATATAATATAATATACGAGTATATTATATTATTATTGTATAATAATTTCAGTGGTCGTCGTCTCACGCTGTATTTGTTCACGCACACAATGGGTGTACATAACGTGAGAGTAGTACATATAATATGTACTTAAACTGATATTATAATAATAATGTATGCGATTTCGTGTGACACCGTGCGTGCCGTGCGCGAGATGAGCACCGCCACCGTCACTGTAGTCGTCGCCCGTTCGATCATAACCCGGCTGTCAAAATCCGCGATTCTCGTTCGTTTCTCGGCACGGGGGGGCCCGCCGAAAAATATATTGCCGACTACCGCAC
Source organism: Schizaphis graminum (assembly GCA_020882235.1). Taxonomy (NCBI): domain Eukaryota; kingdom Metazoa; phylum Arthropoda; class Insecta; order Hemiptera; family Aphididae; genus Schizaphis; species Schizaphis graminum. The sequence goes on from CM037032.1 coordinate 58,221,378, forward strand.
AACATAATAATAATATGTTATAATATACAGCGTTATTTCCATTCGTGTAAACCACATTTCGGGTGTATTATAATAGTATTATATTATACATTATTATCATAATAACGCGTGCATGTGCGTGCGCGGCACTGCAGTCACCGCGAGAGGACGTATCGTTCAGATATAGGTACCTACCTGCAGCCTACCTGCGTGGCTACATCGGAATCTATAATAGACATTAGACAGTCAAACAGATGCTTGGCGAACGTCATCTCTGTCGCAGCATTTTATATGTATGTATGATACAATATTATATATATTATTATATTGTATTACACGTCAGACAGACGTCGGTGAGAAAATACAAGCGCCGTGTCGCCCTTCACAGCAGTCTTCGATGAGAAGCCGTGTAGTCCTTGTTTATTAAATATAAATTATAATAGTATGTTACCTATGCTTTGTTTCAGTCCTTGTCCCTTAATATTTTTCACACTTGTGCCTCGTGGTGTTTTGCTTATTCTCTCGTAGAACCTTTTACCCATGTATAGTAGGTCACACACTATACTAAATTGAATACTATTACTATGCGTAATAATAAACCAAGTTCGTTTGATTTCTTAAACCAGACAAACCATCTGTCTTAAACCGAAGTACCTATATCATGATATTTACTATAGTGTATTGTTACTTATATTTTAATTTTACACATATTATACTTAATTGTATTTTTACCGCACACGTCGTATACTACATAACATAATATAACCTTATATCCCTCCACTTCCATATTTTTTATACATTTATACCTATTTTAAAATTTATTTATTAATTAAGTACAAGATTTTAGATTTATTCGTTCTACATTTTTGTTATCTTTAATTTTATTGCAAGTTATTGTAATATTTATTATAAATTATATTTATATGTAATAAATAATATTATTACTACCTATAATAGTTAGAGAGGGCATGTATAGATAATATTATTATCGTCTCTATTTTCTACTTTTAAGAAGTAAATCTGAAATATTATAAAAAACTAAAAAGCAATTTTTTCAAAGACAAAAATTTAGTAGATTTGTTATAACATATGTAACACTGAAAATATAACGATAGCGTGTACCTATAGTGTGTTCTAAATATAATTTTTACTACACGATAAAAAAAAATCGATTGTATTGACATTTTTTAATTATCATATTTTTAAATTCTATTAATAAAAGAGAAAATTGCGTCTATCAGACCTATAAATGTGGCCACAATAAATATTATAATATTTGCATGTGTAGCGTACTCAGTGTAATAATGTGATCTAAATAAGTACCTATATCTATATACTGTTGTGTTCTCGTATAAATTTATTAAACCGGAACGAAATGTGTGTGCATAAATTGTGTTCAGTTCGGCGAATTGACAAAATCATTTTATAAAATGCTCTTTTTTCAACTCGCGATAAATCCTTCTATTTATTTATTTTTTAAATCAGCTCTTGCCCTGTATCGGGAGAGTTTTTTTTTATTCTTATCGTAACGCACATTAATTCTATATAACGTTTTTTCGTGTCCGCGCACATCCGAATTCGGCGGGATCAGATTAAATTGGCGCAGGTCGAATAATTGACATAAAAACGATTTATATTATATAGAGTCGCCCTCGAACGCAAAACGAACAAACAAAAAAGTGCAATGTAACAATACTAAAAGTATAACGACACCTTTTTTCAGTTCTACGATTTTTTTTTCCTAGGAAAAAAATCGTCTGTATAAAAAAAAAAACAACTTAAATTTTAAACATATTTTGTCAAATAAACCACCGTTAACCGCACATAGCACGATAAAATAATGATCGACCACAAGGCACAACAATATTCTATGAAGCACAAAAAAATGGGAAATAAATCAATTATCGATGACTACTGGCTTCTGTGTGAAATCTAAAATAGAAATAACTATAAAGTTTTTTTTTAAAACAGATTTCATGTCAATTCTGTTAATCATACAATGAGTATATTTAGAAAAATATTAAAATACTCTCGAATTTAAATTAAAAAGTTTCATTTGTTGCTAATAACATTGTGCTGTTAATAAGTTTCCAACTGAATCATTGTGTATACTGTATACAATACTACGGACTACGGCTACAACACACATAGCTATCGAGCGTTTTTGAAAAGTAAATAAAATAATATAGGTACACAATGATTTGGCTATAGCATTCGTTATGAAACAAATATTTTTTTTTAAATCTTTTGATATTTTATATTTTCTAAAAAATGTGAGTATAATAAGAAGTAGATATAATATTAAATCTATTTTATTGTTTTTTAAAATTCTGCACATTTTTAAGGACATATTATACTATGTATCCATACTATTATATATGTGTATTATAATATATATAAACATGGTGTAAAATCTTAAGTATTTAAAAAGTCCTTAAGTCTACATAACAATTTCAAAATTTTAAATTTGAACAAATTCATTACTCTAGGAAAAATAGGGGTGACCATCATGCTTGGTGAATCACTCTGTATTAAGGTCCATGTGTAAAAGTAGCTACCTTGTCAAATAGTGGTTTTGTCGTTCGTATTGTGTACATTCAAACTATTATATATTAAGTCGTTTATTCAAGAGTTTAACGCACCGTATACATCATATAGATTTATGGGTTTCTTTATATATTAGGGTATTTATTTTTTTTGTAGACCACACAAGACATGATATTAGGTACTAATAAAGAATAAGGCAAAAAACATTATACATTTATCGTGTACATGTGTATATCAAGTGTGAACAAAAAATATAACGGATATGTGTAAATACTAAATAGTATATTATAATCCCGTTAAGAAATATTCGCGGTAGAATAGTATTGAAAAAATGCTAATCTACTCCATAGCTCATGTCTTAATAATGAATGCATTAAATTCTACGCCTAAAATTTAATAGGTATATATATATATATATATATATATATATAAAAAAAAAAAATTAGAATATGAATAAATCCATTATTATATAGAAAAAAATTGATATTAATATATTTCGAAAAACAGCACGTATTTTATTGATTTATATATATATATATATTTATTTATTTATTCATATTCTAATTTTCGGAATACAGTATTTATTATTTTTGGACTTTTTATACAAACAAATAAATATTAATTACTAAAATGTTCAGTAACTTTTATCGCAACCATACCTTCCAATACATTACATTATTATAAATCTATTATTCTATATTAAGTTTAAATAACTCAAAAATTACTAATTCAAATTTTGATATAATTACATAAAAAAAAAAAAGAAATTATCCGCTAAAGCTAAATACATACATAGTTTGTAAATAAAAATTTAAAAAAATTTAAATATGGACTTTTAGTACATTTAAAAACGTAAAAAAACAAATTTTTAATAAGGGCTTTATCGAAGAAAAAAGGGGAGGTGAGCATGTTTGGTGAATTACTCTGTATAATTATAAACTTGTCGATATAGTAAGTTATAATATTATTGTAATACGTGTTTAACTTTTTTATTTTGCGTATAAAGATACGTACTATAATTTTCAAACATACACACAGCCACACAGGACACAGCTATACTTCATTGCAATCGTTTGGAAGCCACTCTGCAAATCGAACACTTAAGTCTTGAAGTATCTTTAATATTGACATTTAATTCGTATTTTACCAGAATTGAGAGTGTACAATATAAATTATGTTCTTTAACTTCAACATAAATTAATGTGAAAAATATTTTTGACGGAGTCACGTCTATAGTGATCATAGATATTATTTAATCAAATATCGATTCCTTTTATAAATGGATATGTTAAATATGTTAGACATTACGTAAGAAATATAAAATATAGTAGACATTTCGGTGAATTATTAATATATAACTGTGGAATATAAAATTATATCGATTACAGTTTAAGTATTCAACCTGTTTCAACTAATTTGTATAATAATTTAGATAATTTCACAACTCTCTAACAGCATACATAATATGCAGATAAATAGACTATTTATAAAATCTATTTTGTAATATTATTATTTATTCATGTAAAAATTATTTTTTTATTTCACTAAAAATGTTTTTTTTTTTTTTGTTTAGTTTGCAATACTACCTATATCGTGAAAACATAAATTTTCAATTCAACAAAATAAAAAGTATACAAGCAACAGTTTATTTTAGTTATTTAAGATAAACGACTACTCAATATTATTAAGTAATTTTAAAATTTAAATCTTAAATAGTCATAACTCATAAATATACGTTTTGACTTTTGATATACCCATGGGATTATATATTTTGTAAATTGAATGGTAGTATAAATTAAAATGTCTTATTGCAAAATATTTAATTATTGTCTAATCGTTTATTTTTAGATTTTGAATATTAATTTTACAATAACGAGGGTTTTTTTTTGTGCACCTAAGTGTACACTATAGTCAATAAGTAGTCAATTAAATGATTCGATTTTAAACTTTGAGGGTGGCTTTGACTTGAAAATTGGATCAAGTTTCTGTTTGAAAGTCGAAATTCCCTGCAGTATTTTTCAAGATAATTGCGGTAAAATAAATATAAAATTGAGAAAAAACATAAATTTTTATGGAAAACCAGTTTTTGGGAAATTCAATTTTGTTGTAGGTAATTTAAAAATTAATAATCGTGGATACTTGAAATTTTGATCAAATTATTATATTATCATTATCTATTTATACACTATAATATGGTATATATAATTTTTAATTTTTTTAAAAACTATTTTCCATAAGTTCCGATTAAAAGCTATTTAAAGGGTCAACATTCTTGAAAACTTAATAAAAGATTCTACATGCATTAATCTTGTATAAGTATAAGAATACATGGGAATATTTGTTTAATATGCATCTATATAATTCAAATTTTGACAAAATTCTTCAAAATCACAAAATTGGAAGTCAAAGTAAAAAATTCAAAATATAAACAAACACAATTATTGTTTATATATGTTTTTGGTGTAAATTTGGACAAAATTACATATTTTAATGGTGAATAAAGATGTTAATTATTTGGTCACAATTCAAAAACATTATTCGTGGGGATATAAAAATTGCAAGTATAGTATGAATAATTTTACTACACACATAACATTAAAAGATCTTTAAGGCTAGTGTATTTGATTTTATTTATTTTTGTTATTGGAGTAGATACGTAAGGATAGTCAGGATGGATAAAACGATAATCTATAGTGAATTAATGAAAAGTGCATATATTATATTATTATATATTATTTTGTATCCATAAGGTTATTATGTTTCGGACAACACATGTCAACATGCTGCAGTAGTACCTAATATATAGCTGTAAAAACCATTATTATATAGATTTGACCGGATTTCTTTATTGAGTAAATCATTAATCTAATAAATCGTCGATTATTATTGTGCCGAAGAAAAAAATAGTGAGTATAAGTCGACTTTGTTACTATTATTCTTCGACGTGTTATTGATAGGCCTGTGCTGCAGTATGTGCCATTAGCCCATTATAGAGTCCACAGGGATTAGATACTGAATGTAAACCATATAATAATACGACGACCTTAACCCTGCAGTTTTCTTGAATCTCTGGAATTCGTCCTTTTCGAACAATGTATAATAATAATAAGCTGGTTGTGACCCAATGCGGATGTCACAATGCACCACGCCATAACGACCTATTGCGTACATACACACACTGCATTTTGCATTTAAAGTTTAAATAGAGTTGACGATGACTTAATTTTTTATGAAATTTTGTTTATTACATTATATACAATTTAATTATTACAATAGGTTATGACATCAAGAGAATTTTTTAGCAAAGTTTATTTAGTTTGTTTAAGAAATAAGTAAAAATATATACTTGTAATACAAAATTATTTATTGTATTTTATTTACCAAACAATTATTAGTTATTACATAAATCAAAATGTATTAGAAATTATTTTAATAACAAATAAAATAATTTAAAGACATTTTCTTATGTTTTACTTTTACTTTAATTAGGTATCTTTAAAAATGCATAATGTTATACAAACTGTTATAAAATTCAGTGTTAACAAAAATTTTGTCAATATTTATTTCTACTCTTCTCTTTTTTTCGTTTTTCTATCAGTTTTGACCGATAGGTTAAAATTTAAATAATTTCACCCAACGAATAATTTTTAATTTATATATATATATAAACAAATCCAATTGGAAAGTTCAAATGCCTTTAAATATTTCAAAAAGAGCCAAAATAGTTGAAAAATATATACATATAGAAAATGCTAACATATTATTACATTTGGCGAATATTTTGAGTACCCACATGTAATTTTTTCTGTTTTAACTATTTCAAACTGATTTAAAGTGTTTTTAGAGCTTTTTATGAAAAAGATAAATATTCTCGATAGAGACATCATAATATGTTACTATGGCGGTAAAACACTAAAACCGCGTTCGGGACGTGCACCGACGACAAGAGCCGAGGGCCACACGCGCGCGGACTACACGGCCGCAGATGAAGAGTGAGGAATAAGCGACTTCTTCGATCGACGTGCGTGGACTTGGCCGACACAATGATGGCCGTCGACTATAATAACTGCAACAATAACGACAATAATAACAATAATATAATGCAGATATAATACAGTTTAATCGACGATTATTATTGTATGTGCATATAATATATATATAGGTACAACGAAACGCGACCGGTAGATCGATTCGGAGGAGCGCACATTGTGTCTGGGGCGGGTACCGTTCCGGTCCATCGACATTCAGATTACCTCATATGCGCGTTATATAGGTGTATTATTTTGTACATAGCGGCGGCCAGTGATCGATATCGTCGCGGAATCGTGAAGTCCCGCGGGCAGGCCGCACCGAATCCGTCTCGGGAGAATACCATATTAATACAGATATATATATATTATTCCGTGTATAATACGCGTCTATTATATTATTATAATATACATATATATATATATGCATATATTATGTATACGAGAACGAATATTATCATTACCATTATATATATCGTGTCGCATATTATATATTATTATGATGTAGGTATATATATATATATGTGTATGTAATGTATAAAGAAAATAAAACGTCTGCCGTCGCCGCCACCGTTGAAGCTGCTGCTGTTGCTGCTGGCGGCCGGAGAAAGACTGCTGTCGAGTCATTCCGATTTTCGGCGTAAAGGCACCTATATACATATATAATATATAATATAATATAACCTCATATAATGTCATTATACGGTTCAAAAGTGAGTCTCTCGCGTGTTATTATCATAATAACAATGCGAGTGTTACACATACGTTTTTCTCACTCGAAAACGCGACAGTATAACATCACACACGCACACAGTCGTACAACCCTACCACCACCGCACCCCACGACGCGCGGGGCACAGCACCCGGCTGCACCGAATCCACAAAATTATTGTACCATTATATAGGTACCGTGTGTTATTATCGTGCGTATAGGCACATTATAATATTATTATTATTATTATATACATACTAAACCTATGTAGGCGCACAGCTCGCGCCGTGTTGTCATTCTATTGCCGTTTATTCGCTTGATGTACACCCGTCCGCTCGATACGGTTTTATGATATTATATATCCATCATAAACCGCCTTTATTGTATAATAATATTGTATAGGTTCCCAAGTGTATTATTATATATGTATATATAAAACGCATAATATACCTATCCGAGTCGTTTCGTAAACAATCGGTAGATAAAGTCATGATAATATTTTATTTTTCTATGCCGTACATATATAAGTATTTATATTATTAGGTATAGTAATAGGTATACTTAAATAAATAAGCTGAGATTGAGTCAAACTTAGTAGGTATATTAAACACAATAACAATTAATTACTTTATACTCTTATTTATAGTACCCCTAATATTTCTATTTTATAACAAAAGATGAGTTTAATGTTACATCTAGATAACATGTTAAAAAATACATTAACGGTATCATATAATTACACTAAGCAAATTTCTGTTCAATATAGTGGTTTGTAAAAAATTCGAAATTAAAGTATTTGCACTTAGTAGACGTAAACAAATTATCAATGAAATGTGAGTATATTTATTAGTCTTTTTATAGGATTTAAAAATATCTATCATTTAGTTGTATGCGTGATAAATAACTTAATTCAATAAAACAATGCGATGTGTACTTACGTGATATTCGTTGAGTTTCAGTATAGGGCCTATACACTTTGAGAACTATTGAAAAAGCTAAGTTATGGCAGATGAATATATATATATATTATTTATTTTTAAACTATTTTATTTTTAAAATGTAGAATCTATCTTTTTAAAGTATAGACTGAAAACAAGGCTGAAGTTATAAGAATGGTAAAAAATTGAATGGAAATAGTCCTTCATGGACAGGAAAGAGATTTTATACGTTCCTGATTTATTACATTATAATATATGTTTAATCGGTTTTTCCTACAGTTGATCAACAATCTAAATAACACGTATAAGACCGGAGAATCGAAACTAATCGATAATTATCAGAATTCAATAGTTTCGTGATATATACCTATCTATGTTGATTTCCGATTGCAAACATAATATATATCATAATTTCTATTAATGTTCTGTACTTAAGTGTATACTTTTGAGAAAAATCAGTAATTTTGACTAGGAAATAAAATTGTAAGATTATTATAATACATACGTAATATTAGGTTTGTTTACATTTAAATATTAACTAGTGAGTTGATTGGTTTATCGATCAATTAACAAGTGTAGTGCAACCGGAGGAAAATAACTAACTTGAATATTTGACGCGGAAGTTTCTCACGATAAATTACATTAAACGAGTCATGCGATAAGCAGACAACTTGTTCGAAACTCGATAAAATATACTGAATTATATATAATATTATAATAAGGAGTTAATTTATTTTTGAATCCGACGGTTATATTATGTACTTACTCGATAAAAACGAATATTGTTTTGGTTCGATAACTGTTTAATATATTACATCAGAGAGGGAAGGATTATATTATAATATGAATTTATTTACTGATATTTGAGCCATAAAAAAATTATGAGTACAGATAATAACACTGTATATACCTACAATATAATAATATTATAAGAACCTAATAATATACGGTGCCTTGATTTTATAAGTTATAATATCAACAACACTCAAAAATAATTATTAACCAATAATTTCATAATTTGTTAAATTTGTAGATATACAGTATTATATCCAAATGATGAATCATACCAGTTTTCTACCATATTATTGTATAACAATTTAACTTCTTCAGTACACGCATCTTTATAACGCAATCTATACCGTCAAGTTAATACAAATTTATACACAGGGCACATCGCACTCGCACAGCATAAGTAATACAAATTTTAAATGTACAATGATGTTTCCATATAAAAAGTATAAGTTATTAAAATACAGTTTGAATTTATAAACACAAAAATCGATAGTATATTAGGGTATTTAAAATATAGTTTCAAGAGAAGGTTGAGATCGAAAGCTTGTCAAACTTTTAAAATCACACGTAAAGAAGGTTGATATATTTAAAACAGAAAATTAAAATGTTTGACGTTCATGTGTTTATGCATGACCTATACTATATACATAAACTCTAAAATTCAGTAACAATATTATTTAATATGAAATAATTTATTTAATTAAATAAAAAGTTTATTACTGTACATGTACTTGAACAATAATTGTTATAAATTAAAATCGTGTTTAATAATTTATTAACATAATTGTTTACGCAATTTGAAAATTTGGATTTGTAATTATCATAAAAACACTGTATACCTACTATATTATTAACTATAATCTAATAACTATACTATAACGATATGTTATTGCTATATGCCTGAATACTATATGAATGCTATATACTGAATCAATACTGAAAACAACGTCAATAAATAACAATAATATATGCATACGAGTTATTATATAATACAGAAAAAACAAAAAAAAAATTAAACAAACAAAACTTCAACTCTGAATAATAGTTGAACAATATATTAATATATACTGTGTTGATATAGTTGATATTAATATTTATGCATTTATAAAATTTTAGACCAAAGATGAAATAATAATTGATAATGATCAATCTGATTGTCTTTGTAATTATTGTTAATTCAGGTACAAAAGTAAACATTTATTTTTTTCATGATAACCGGTTATAAGAACTTAATTATATGTGTCAATACATAAATGTATAAAAACCGTCACATTGTAACAATAGAATGTTCTTTGATATTTCATAATATTATGATACTGTTTAAAACAATTTTAAATATTTCGTTAGGGTAAATACTGACTACATTTTTTAGAAATATGATGACGTGTAATGTTTCTATCTGGCCGATGACCGAATTCAGTTTGATTTGTATCTAACAAAAATTTCTACACCGCAGAAATCAAAAAAAAAAAACAACCAATTTCATTCAGTTGAACGAATTTTTAAATAAATATAGGTATTGACGTTTTGTTAATTGTAGTAATTAAAACTTGTCTAAATTTTTTTTATGTAAGTGTAGTTATATAACTTATAATTATAATTAAATTGTGTATAATAATATAGTATACGATTTTTTATTGAACAAATTTAAGATTTTACATGGCTCATATATTTGACTACCATAACGGTTTCTAAAATTATTGAATTTTGCCGTTTTAGTCGATCCGATTTTGGTCAAAATAAATAAATTGTTTTATGTATAGTTTGAATTTAGTATGGAAGTAAATAATTTTATTAGTTAGGTTACAAGGAAAACGATTTTTAATATAAAAATCCAAAGCTTGCTCGTCACTAAAAATTTGGTTAGAAGATATTTGGACTCCAATTACGGATAGTTAAACATTCTTAATTTAAAACTTCACCTGTTCTGTTTCCTCGCGTGATATGGAAGTGTTGTACAAATATCGAACAATATTAATGATATATTATTTATTGTATATTGTTATGATTTATGAACATCTTAAATTTCCATAAATAATACATAAGCATTTATGTTTATGTATTAAATATATAAATTTTTAAATATTATAAATTGCAAACAACTTAGGTATCTCAACTTAAATATAATACCTATTACCTTCTTTAAAATTAATAATTGCATATAGTAAATACTAAATAGTATTGTCTCGTTTAAAAATCATAATCTACATTCTACTCCACAGGCAGAATATTATCATATAATATTATACGAAACTAATTTTAATCAGTATATAAAATAAAATTCCATGTAATCTGAAATAATATTATTATTGTTTTTAAGTTATATATTTTATATAAACACAATTTATGTATTTTATTATTTTAGTTTTTGTATTTTTTTACCATTTGTATCATTTGTATGTGTACATAACTATCTCTCAGATATCTGAAATTAAGACTGCTTTTTTAACATCCCTCTCTCCCCCTCAACTACTTGGATCACTTTGAACACTGCTTATACACATATATATGTTACTCGCGTTTCGCATGTTTCTGTTTATATTCTATAGTTTTCAGTATATAATAATATATGAGTGTATGTATATGGCATACAATATTAGGCGGTGATCTTCGATATGCCATCTTTCGATGCATTGAGGACACCCTTACGAGCACATAAATCTAATATTTATGTAATAGTATTATATTATATTATATATACCTGCCATACGTACTTTATAATTATCATTGTCGTGCACATGATGCAGGCTTAGGGGGTGAGTTATTATAATATACGTTTCTTTAAGTATGGAAAACGGACACACGCCGTGCAGTGGTCAAATCAATATTATCGCTGTGCTATATAAACACGAAATAATAATATACGATCGGTGAAATATGTATACTCGTATGTATATATATATATATATAAGTACAACCCATAACAATAATATAATATCAAAAATCAAAAACGTGTTTCTTTAGGAAGTTTTGTTACAGTTTTCGAGAATTTTATTTTTCGTAAGGTGTCGTCTATACGGTTCTACATGCCCGGGTATATTATTCGCGTGGTGGAAATATAATAATATATATATATGCGATAAACGCATTCGGATTTTGACAAATGGGGTTGTACCTACCTGAATTTCGGGTAACGCGCATTCCAATCGTTATATTATATTGAATATTATGAAGAAAAAAAATAATGATAATAATAACCCGCTGACAATTTTGAACTGCATAAAGGCAATAATATAATATAATATATACCTACGCCCCTATCCCTCGTATAATATACAAATGGGTACGTATAGAGAGATACATCACTCCGTCATCCGAGTCATTCAGAAAAGCGTATATCAGTTCTTTTGTGTTGCGACTTCGCGAAACCTGCAGTTTATTATCCCTGATTGTTATTATTTATATGCATGTATAAAAAAAAAGAATTAAATATCTCACTGGAAAACTAAACGTCATTACAATGTGTGTGACAACGCTTTATGTATTTCGTAGTAAAAAAATTATCATTTTGTACGCTTTAATGTTTGAATATGAATTTTCATTTTAGAATTTTTATTTTTAAATATTCCATTCATGAGATATAGTCGATATAGATCCTCGAAGTTAGGTCTTCTTTAAGAGTGTTATAGTATTTTCCATTTGTGAATATTAGGAATTAAAACTTTTGTACTTGCTCTGAAAGTCTTGCAGGTTAGTGGTTAGCATCATAATCACCCACCATAGAAATATGAAATTAGATATTGGTTGATGGGTCAAAATAAATCGTATGATCCCAATAAAAATCATATATAACTGTTCGATTTGAATTCCATATAAAGAAATAGCTAATAGGTGATATTACGATGATTAGATGATTGCGATTTTTCATAAAAGATATGGGTATAATTTTTATCTACTTCAGGATGAACTAAATGTTTTTGCAAATTGTTTGATGAAAATCTTAAGGCGTCATACTCACATATTATGTTATCACTGTCTTACAAGTATGTAACATACCAAATTTAATCTCATCGGATCACGTTTATCTCCGTTAGTTTAAAAATCAGAGTGAATCGACATATTATGAAATTTGATGTTAAGAATATTATATCTGTGTTTTATATTGGTTTTTACGATTAATCAATTTTTAATTGAGTTATAATTTTATTGTTATGAATATTTTTAATTTACACTATGTTATATACGCATAACGTTGTGGTCTCCTTAATTCAAAAAATTAGAATGTTATTTTAATAGTTAAAATATTTAAAAAGAATTTGATTGTATTCCCATTATTATTATTTTTCTTCATTTAGCTAGCTAAGTTAACAATTCAAAACACACGTTAAACATATAAAAAATAAAATAATATTTTAGATAGGAAAATGATATAGGTACATTTTGTATCCAATATATCATAAAAAGACAAGACAAAACAAAATTTCATAATAATGAACTGCAGGTCCAATCAAATTAATATAGACTAATTCTAATTTTGTCAAATTCATCAATGATTACTTTAATGATTTTGAATACTAATTATTTATTTGTCGTAGGTATATATTATTGAACCATTTTTTATATAATTATTTCATATAAATATGGTTAGTAAATTTTTTAAATGGATACCTACTTCATAAACTTATATTTAAAAAATTTTATGTTATAGAACATAAAACTTTAAAGTATCAAATATTTAAATGTTTTTAATATATATATTGTATAATCATTGATTATAATAATTAATGTTATTAGGGATTTAATTTAAATTTAATGTTTAATCAATTTCTAAAAGCCACTTAGAACACTCTTAGAACTACATGCAATTACAAAACCATTATATAATTTATTGGTTTTTGTATAAAAAAAAAAACAAAGTTCATATGGTCCATAAAAAAAAGTCTAAGGAAAATTAATAGATATGAAATCATCAGAAGGAAACTTCTGATACTTTATAAAAGCCCTAGATACAAAAATAACATTTTGTTCTTTTTTAGAAAAATATATACATATATTGTGCATATTAATAAACAATTAGATAAAATATAATTAAATTTAAAAAAAAAAACAGGAATTTGGTAAAAGCGAAACTATAAATTTGAATTGAAAAAGAAATAATTAATGGTAGTAAACAAGAATTATTAATGGGGTTTGATTTACCTAAAAAAATTGTCATGATTTCCATTGAATTAAATTTTTTTAAATTAGTATACTCACACGTTAATTGGTAATTATTTATTTATTTTATAAAAATGGAAAACAATTCAATTGATCGTTAATCCTTAGTTTTAAAAACGTCACTAAGAGGACGTCGCATCTGCAAGTGTTTTCTCCGTTTTACATAAGTATGACATAGTACACATTTGTTCACAAAATTTAATATTGTGATTTTAGCTTTGATATTAGAGTTATTGATCTATTATCAAACTTTCAGGTAAGAACATTATCAGTGTTTTTCGTTGGTTTTTTACGATATTTTAATTTTTAAGTGAATTATGAGCATTTTAAAATATTTTTCATACTTATAACTCGCTTAAAATTAAAATATCGTACAATACGAGCTAGTTTATATTTTTACTATTCTTTAGAATTATATCAGATTTAACTCAATGGTACCTAATATTTTTAATTTGTATTAACAATTTTAGTATTTCTATTATATTTATTGACCTTGTTTTAAATAGAGTTGCAGTACAAGTAGTAAAACACTTCATCGTGTAGAAAAAACGTAGAAAATTCAAATGCACACATATAAATTATTTCATACATATCTGCAATTAATTAACGTCATACAGATAAAAACATAATATAATTGATAATACATTTCAAAGATAATCGGTGAGGCTTATTGAAATACATATAGTTAATATATATTATTTTAATTATAGATAAATTATAGATATCACTACGCAGGTATTATTTGTAAGTAGTTATTTATGTAATTACATGTGACCGGACAAAGGAAATATTCAATCGTAGAAAAATTGACATCACATGGAGACTTCAGATGAAATTTAAAAGGTTTTTCTTTGAGTAAAAAAAGGAAAAGTGCACCTAGCAATCGTCTGAAAACCCGGTATGGAATATACTTGTGTTCGGGCAAGTAAAGAGACGAACCGAAATCCATCATAATATATTATGACGTATACAAGTATAAGGAGTTATAATGCTGGTTTTTTTTTTGTTTTCTATTACGATCACCTAGACCAATAGTATATATTTTCCGCTAAATAAAAAACTAATTTCACGGTTAATTAATTAACAAATAAGAAACAATTGTATACACTATTATATCACAGTTAAAAATAATATAACAAAACAATGTAAATCACGTTTATAATTGTATGAGAATACAAATGGTAAGCGTATTATAGTAACAACAAATGAAATAGAACAAAAATCACAATGTCACTCATGTGCAGAAATAGGGATTAAATTAGTATATGTCATTGTTGTTTAATTATAGTTTAATATTTAATCTGCAGTTACCCATAATCTCTTTAGCTCTATAATGAGAATAAAACAGCCATAAACTTCATTGTTTTTTGTAAAAAAAAAAACGAAATTTGTATACTCCATAGAAAAATGTTTTGGGAACATAAGATGAAGCAAAATGTACAGTATATATTCCAGATACTTTATAAAAACCCTGAAAACATAAGCCAAATTTTTTTCTTCATTAAATTATATACCATAATATTACATTGTTTCATTTAATAAACAATAAAAAAAAAAGTGGGCAAGTGGGTATTGCTCTGCTGTATAGTGGAGATAGAGAGTAGGTCACTGGTCACTAAAATGGATGTGTTAAATTTGAATGCAATGACTGGTATCATTGTATACGAAAAACGATTCTGAACGGAGATGATTTGTCAGTCAATGATAATTAGTTGGATATTTATAGATATTATTACCTATATTTAAATTGTAATATATCGTTATTTTACGCGATTTTGTAAAAAATTTAATTTAATATGCTCATAAAATTTTTTCTATATTGACGCTGGAGTTTATTTTTTACAGTTACTTGAAGGAAAACTTATGGATAACTTTGTATTAGATTTTTGAACCTTAAGTATAAATCAAAAAAATTTTATGAATTTTCAACTTTAAAATTTCTTGCAAATTTTCGCGATTTTAATATATTTCATAAATATTTGAACTTTAAATGTTTATAAACAAAAATTGTGACTAACGATTTTTGATTGTTTTTTACTACGATAATTTCAACTTATAATAAACCTTGTATTAAATTTTAAAGATTTTTTGGATAGCCAAATTTTTTTTATCGGCATTTAAAAAAAAAAACTTAATAAAATCAAAAATTTCAATTGTCTATAAGTAGCTTAAAAAAATTGTAAATATTTTAAAAATTTAATTATAAATAGATAATACGCTAATATAAACATTTGGTGAAAATTTCAAGTATTTTCAATGATTCGTTTTTGAGTTACGGCAAAATCAAAAAATCGATTTTGTCAAAAAGTGGTTATGCGTAAAAATTCCCGTTTTTCCATAATTTTTTCAGGGTTTTTCCCGATACTTTTGAAAACTATGCTTTTGATACAAAAAAAAAACAAAAATAAACACACATCATTGTAAAATCAACACATTCATTACTTCGTTCAATGTTCATAATCTAAAATACATATTCAAAGTTCACTTATTAATCAGTATTTTTCGAGAAAAATTCACAAAAATAACTTTCTTATTAAGAATTATTTTTAGTTTTTAAATCCTTTTTTAACAATTGTAAAATAAATATTTTATATTTTTATATTAAAATATTTGTCCATGGTTTTTAATGTTTATAATATTATTTTAATATACATTTCATACCACGGGAATAGGATATTTTGCATTGAGGAATCCTGCAGACTCCATTATTGGGGCTCAAACATTTCCCAAGAACATTTTGAGTGACGTGCAAGCTTTGGGTCGCTAATACAAAAGAGCGTTGTCTTTCCAACCACCAATAGAATCATCGCCATATTGAATTCAAACTATAAAGAAAAAAAAGTTTTGACAAAAATCAAATAGAACAATTTGACAAAATTCATTTACTTCAGAATTTGATGTGTATGATAGTTAAATCATTTATGTGATAAAGGTTTTAAATTTATAATTTTTTAATAATTAATCATAATATATTAAATTATAATATAAAAATAAACTTTTATCAAGAAAAAATTAAGGATTTAATAATAAAATGGAAAACAAGTGAGTAGTTACTTACTTGTTACAGTTACAGTTGTAACTGTTTGTAACAGATTTATTATAATTGAATCCTATGATATAATAATGATATATATTACATATTATGAATTATGAATAATATATGATTCTGATCATAGACGGTCTATCAACATATATTATGAAGTACAGTATATAACAAATAAAGTATTTTATTTAACTATTAGTATTTAGTACCTAGTACTTATTAAGTAAATACAATAATATTTGAATTAATTGTTGTCAAAAACATTGCATTTGAAAAGGCCATTGACCTTTGTGTGTTTAAAAATAGTAATTTATACTATAAATTGTATGTACAGTGTACACTCATGAATAATATTTTTAAATTACTATAAAATAATTTAACTTTTTGTTTAAATTTCTAATTCTATCTAAATTTTAAATTAAATGTCTATATAAAATATTGATCATACTCATTACATTTAGTTTCTATATAAATAACTTATACGTATTAAATTTTCAAACCTTATTGTATTGAAAATTCATAATTTTTTTTAGATTCTGAACGGAGTGAAGAATGTATTGCTTTTACAATGATGTGTGTTTTTTTTTTTTTTTGTGTCTGACGACAACATTTGGAGCAGTAATAATGCTCCGATTTTTTACTTCGGCCCCTCTTTGAATAGGAAAATTCATCTAGTTGGTACTTTGGGGGGTCAAAAGTAAATATTTTCAAATAGTTTTCAAAAAAATCGAGAAAAACGAAAAAAAAGTAAAAGAAAAACGACAATTTTACGAAAAACCACTTTATTTATATTATGGTTATCTCTTTACAGTTAAATTTTCAAAATATTTTGACCATTTTTAAGCTACAATTGAAATTTTCGACTTTTCTAAGTTTTTTTTCTTCAAATGCCGATAAAAATTTTTTGGGTGGCCAGAAAATTTTGAAAATTTAATACAAGGTTTCTTATAAGTTGTTCTTAAAGTGATAAAAAAAAATCCGAAATCGTTAGTCACAATTTTTTTTTATAAGTGCACAAAGTTTGAATTTATACGAAATATTTCAAAATTTAAATTAAATTTCATACTCTCATTATGCGTATGTTGCCTAATACTTTTTTTTATTAATAAACAGATACTATAAAGTAACCATAGTAACATATAAAAATTATACTATTTGTTTCAAAATAGAATATATGACAATATTTAAATATAATATATCCTAAACTGACAAATCATCTTCGTTCAGAATCGTTTTTCGTATACAATGATACCTATCATTGCATTCAAATTTAACCTACCATAGTCTGAGGTCCACCCCACCCCCTAATATACAGCAGAGCGATACCCACTTACCCGCTTTTTGATAATTTTAAATTTCTATGTACTATGAATTATTCAAAATCATTTAAAATAATGTAAACACTTTATCACGGTTAGAAAATAATCATATAATATATCTATTATTTGGTGAAAATTTCAAGTATCTATGGTTATTTATTTTAGATTCTGAACGAAGTGATGAATGTATTGCTTTTACTATGATGTGTGTTTTTTTTTTTTTTTTTTTGTGTCTGACGACAACATTTGGAGCAGTAATAATGCTCCGACTTTTGACTTCAGCCCCTCTTTGAATAGGGAATTGAATCTAGTTGGTACTTTAGGGGGGTCAAAACTAAAATTTTCAAATAGTTTTCAAAAAAATCGAGAAAAACAAAAAAAAAATGACAGAAAAATGGAAATTTTACGGAAAAACCACTTTTCGACAAAATCGATTTTTTGATTTTGCTGTAACTCAAAAACGAATTATTGTATATACTTGAAATGTTCACCAAATGTTTATATTATGGTTATCTCTTTACAGTTAAATTTTCAAAATATTTTGACCATTTTTAAGCTACTAATAGACAATTGAAATTTTCGACTTTTCTAAGTTTTTTTTTCTTCAAATGCCGATAAAAAATTTTTGGGTGGCCAGAAAATCTTGAAAATTTAATACAAGGTTTCTTATAAGTTGTTCTTAAAGTGATAAAAAAAAATCCGAAATCGTTAGTCACAATTTTTTTTTATAAGTGTTTAAAGTTCGAATTTATACGAAATATGTCAAAATTTAAATTAAATTCCATACGCTCATAATGCGAATGTTGGCCATAGTAACCATAGTAACATATAAAAACTATACTATTTGTTTCAAAATAGAATATTTGACAATATTTAAATATAATATATCCTAAACTGACAAATCATCTTCGTTCAGAATCGTTTTTCGTATACAATGATACCTATCATTGCATTCAAATTTAACCTTCCATAGTCTGAGGTCCACCCCACCCCCTAATATACAGCAGAGCGATACCCACTTATACCCGCTTTTTTTTAACTTTACTTATATATATATAGTATATTAATATAAACCGGGGCACCGTAGTTGCGTCCCGTTAAAAAGGTATACACGAATTGTGTCCCACAATATCGGTTAGGTAGTAGAATTTTTATTTCGTTTTCAGGGGTTCTCCGAGGTATATTTTTAATAGTTATTTAATTAATAAGTTTTAAATACGTTTTATGTAAGTAGAAATTCAAATCTAGAAGTTTTAAGTGCAAGTTTTGGGATTTTTTCAACTTTGTTGAATTTATTCATTTATACAACTATTTTAGCTAAAGTCGACACTCGACAGTCGTATAGATAAGTTATTACTATAATATCTCCAGCCATAAAATCCAATTACTAGTATAGTATAATATAGTAATAATGGTATCTTATCGAAATAAAGATAATATCAAGTCGGTACTCGGTAGGTATTCAATACAATACAAAAAAATTTTTGAAATGTAACTGTTTGACTGTATACGTAGAATATTAATATAATATATAACTTATTTATTATATTATGGACTAGGTATATTAATTTTGATTGGATTTAAGTGATTTAACGTTTATTTACTTTTTTATTTTATTTGATAAACAATGTTTTGATTGACTTATATTATATTTAAAATTGTTATTTATTTTTGTTCTTTAATATTTAAGAACCTCTGATTTAAATACATGTATTGCTTCCTGTATTTTTTGGGACGCAATTCGTGTATACCTTTTTTACCGGACGCAACTCGGGTGATCCCATATAAACATATTATACATATAATAGTAAAATGTATTCAACGCTCCACTCAGAAATCGAAATAAATGTATACTTACATTAAGAGAATCATCAAGTGGAACGTAATTTGTGATATTTTCTTTGATTTCTGTGGTGTTAACAGACTTTTTGCTTAGGTATAAATTAAATAAAATGTTATTAGGAATAGAAACACAACGCACTAGTCCTAAGTAATTTATTCGGTATTCACCCTGAAAAAATATAAAACCGTTTTAATGGATATCATATAGTATTTAAGAATATTAATTTTTAACATTACGTTGAATACTAATGGAACGAATAAGACAATTGATAAATTTAAAAACGTATAATTATAGGTAGGTACCTATAGGTACTTCCAAACGGTAAATTTGGTAAAAATAAAGGTTTATATGAATCTGAATTTACAAAAATTAAAAAACCGATAAGATTGATTATTAAACACTTGTACATTTTTTTTATTTTTGGTCTGAAATATTTTAACTAAAAATCAACTAGCAATAGCGAAGTGTATTGCTCTACTGTTTTTCAGAGTCAAATAATTTTTGGTGCAATTGTACCTGATCTTTTATTATTTTTACGTATTATTATTATTTAATGGCCTTGTTTTCAGTATTGTTACAGTAGATAACTTGGACAGATAATCCATTATGGATTTTTATTGTTTTTTTTTTTTAATGATGATATCATTTTTTAGATATATGAAAGCTACCATTAACATTCATTGCTCTACAGTCTACATGTTATAGCTAACTGATATTATTCCCAATTCTGGAATTAATTTTTAATCGATATTATTTATGCATGTAATGCCTAAACTTACATGTTATAATATAATATATAACACATATAATTCAATTTTTAGTGACATTTGAGAAAGTATACTTGGAAATAACGTAGAGGCAACTCCCTTCATTCCCGTGGTCATCTACACATAGATTTCTTCAGTTAATGATAAAACAACATCAATGCAATGTCTACGCTCAAGGTTTCAATATCCATTTTTACTAAATTTTGATAAAACTAAAAAAACGTATTGTTTAATTTAAAAAAATCTTTTCTTCGTACTGATTTTTAAACCTATTCAAGCAGTGTTAGATAGATTCATTTTTAGTTTTTTTTTTCTAAAAAGGTTGGGATTTTGTTTAAGTTTTGAAAAAAGTTTGGTTGGAGATTATATACTTTGATTAATTTTATTAGGGATAGAAACACAATGCACTAGTCCTAAGTAACTTTTTAACAATATAAAGATTGCTATATAAATACATAAAAGACTTATACATTTAAAAACATAGACCATAAACATATAGGTAGGTAAATGTGGTAAAAACAAAGATTTAAAATAATATACAATATTCCATTGTAATTAGTTAAAAATAATAAAACACAGCAATATAATTAACATGTATTATTATACCATAAGAAAAAATAAATTTAAAAAAAATGATAATCATATTGTAGTGACAATAAATAAAATACAACAATTAAAACGACATTCATGTGGATAAATATGGATAATATTAAAATATGTTATAATCATTTAACGATAATTTAATGTTCAATCAGTTTCCCATGGCCTCTTTATATCTAGAATTAGAATAAAACAGCAATAGACTTCATTGATTTTGGTTATTGTTAAACGTAATTTGTACACACCATAGAAATATGTTTTAGGAACATTAATTGAAGTGAAAACATTAGTATCTATTCCAGTTACATTATAATATCCCTAAAAAAATAAATAATATTTTTATCTTTATTAAATTATGTACATAATTATATTATTTCATACAATAAAAAATTTGAAAAAACATTGCTAATATTAACCACGAAATTGGAAAAAATAAAGTAATATAAGAATTCGGTATAGGTATGTAACTTTCTGTATATTTTAATAAATAACCACTGTTCGATGCAAATATAAAAAGAAAAATTTTGAGTTTAGATAATTATTTTTCTAAACCATTTATATTCAAATTAATATTTTTTTTAAAAAAGTATTTATTATATTAGTATAAATTAAATGTTCACATATGAACCGGTAATTTTTCAGGAAATTCACATAAAAAACTTATTTACTTAAGGTTATAATGAATTTGCAATGTCTTATTTTAACTAGTTTATTACAATATATATTTTTATCAATATATTAGACTATATATTTTAACATTTATAATATTATTAAATATACACTTCCATACATTGGAAAAAGGACATGTTGCGTTGTAGAGACCTGCTCCTTCCGTTACTTTATTCCAAGCATTACCCAACATTTCTTTAAATGCCGAGCAAGCTTTTGATTTCTTTAATATAAAACCATTCTCCTTCCAACCACCAATGGAATCTTTTACCGCCAAATTGAGTTCTAACTACAAAGAAGAAAACATTTTAACAAAAATCAAACCAAATAACATAATTTGACAAAATTTAATTATTTCAGAATTTGATATAGGTATATATGATAGATAAAACATAAGTGTGAAACAAAACATTTAAGATTTAATAACAAAATAGTGGACAAGTGAGTAGGTAATTGTAATTAATACATGTATTACAATTTACAATTAATTTATATATGATATAATGATATATTCATATATTATTATTGTATAGGTACCTACGAATTATAAATAATGATTTTTGATCATAGACGTTCTTTCAGCCTATATTAAAATATATTGCAAATAAAGTAATATCTATATTTTACTATAAAAGAAAATACAGTAATAGATAAATCAATATTTGTCAAATTGCATTTGAAAACGTCATTTTCGTTATGTGTTTAAAAATAGTAATTTACATTTACTATAAACATTTTAAGTACCCATGAATAATATTTTAAATTAATATGAAATACTAAAATTGAATATTGTTCGTTTAAATTTTAAATTTTATCTTATTTTGTAATTAAATATTTATTTAAATATATTGTTCTAAAAATTATTTTCATAAAGTAATAGTTTTTTAACTACTTAAAAATATATATTTATATAAACACATATCATAATAAAATGTATTTATCACTCCACTCAATAATCAAAATACCTATATACTTACACTAAGGGAATCATCAAATGGAATGTAATTTGTTATATTTCCTTTGATTTCTGTGGTATTAGCAGACTTCTTGCTTAGGTATAAATTCGGTACAATTTTATTAGGGATAGAATCACAACGCACTAGTCCTAAGTAATTTATTCGGTATTCACCCTGAAGAAAAGTATAAAATCGTTTTAATGAGTATCATATAGTATTTTAAAACATTAATTTTTAACAATACGTTGGATACTATTTAATACTAACGGAACGAATAAGACAATTGATAGATTTAAATACATATAATTAGGTAGGTACTTACAAACGGTAAATTTGGTAATAATATAGGTTTATATGAATCTGAATTTACAACAATTGAAACAATGATAAGATTGATTATTAAACACTTGTACATTTTTGTTATTTTTGGTCTGAAATATTTTAACTAAAAATCAATTTGCAATGGCAAAGTGTATTGCTCTAATGGTAATTAGAGTCAAATAATTGTATAATATAATAGTTGCAATGGTATTGGTACCTAATCTCTTATTATTTGTACATAATATATTATTATTAATTGTCCTTGTATTTCAATATTATTAAAGTAGATAATTTTGATAGATTACCTATTATAAATTTTCCATTGTTTTTTATGTATGATAAGATGTTTTAGATACATAAAGCTATGATTAACATTTATAACATGATATGTGGTCCTCTACTATAATATTATTCTCAAAAAAATCATTATGAATATTATATAACACAAACATTTCAATTACCAGCTACATCTGAGTTCGTGGAAAAAGCATAGAGGTTACATCCTTGATATCTGTGGTCATCGACACACAGTATAGAGAATGGAAAAGTGCACCTATCCGCTAACTGAAAAATCGGTATCGAGTTTACTTGTGTTGGTCAAGTAACGAGACAAATCGAAAGGCACCGTAATATATTATTATATATTATTATTATTATTTTATATTATTTTTTATACTTCATTTCTATGGTATTACAGAATTTTTGCTTACGTACAAATAAAAATATGAAATTAAATTTTATTAAGTTATGGAACAAAAACGCTATAAATTATTCCTAGGAAATTTTCTATGAATTCTCACTGAAGAAAAAAATTAAATAATTTTTATAAGTATCATGTACAATTATCGAAAACATATTTTTTTGCAATAAGACGATAGTTGCTAATGGAATATTTATGACTATTAAAATATTATAAAATACAAAATTAGATACTTACAACTGGTAATTGTGGTAAACACAAACATTTAACTATGTCTGAACTAACGATAAACAATAAAACCGATTAATAAACCCTTCATCTTTGGTCTTGTATATTATTTTATCCATCTATTTATGACATATTATGAAATAACTATTAAACTACCTATCAACATTTTTCTACTATTATTCAGAGCCAAATAATTTTCTATCAAATAGTAACTAATCTATTTGAATTTGTAATTTATTAATTTGTATGTATATAATTATTTATTGATCTTTCTTTTGGTTATATTAAATAAATTAGATATAGATCAATTATATGTTTTCGTTTTTTTTATATATATATCGGCAAGTTATACCTAATTAACATTCACAACAATTAAACAGTGGCGTGTTTACAGGGTAGGCCGACTAGGCCCGGGCCTACCCAATTTTTATTTGACTGTTTGGTTTTTTTTATCAAAAATAAAAATGTTACCTAATAATATAAGTAATATATTTTATTATTGAATATTATTATCATACCTATATCCCACGTGAAAGGATAAATCTTCCCTAATAGTTATGAACACACTTACATATTATAGAGTCTTATAGAACAAAACTGGCCTACCCAATTATTTTGTGCTGAACACGCCACTGCAATTAAATACTGGTTCACTGATATTATTTTTGAATATGAAGTTAATCTATTTAATTTTGATACAAGTATAATATTATAATTAATACTAAGTTTTAAAGGACTTATGGATATTGAATATATTGCCACGTACCTATTATAGTATCATGTATTATTAGTTATTACAATAAATTCATAACGAATATAATATGTAGTATAGACTATAGAATAGATATTATTACGTGAAATAAAATAACTTATTACCTATGTACAGTGGAGACAGTTTGTACTTTTATTAAAAAAATCTTAATACACATTAGATATAGATACGTAGAAATCAAAAATCAACAATCTGATAATTTATTTATATGGTCAGTCTAATTTTTCATTTTAAAATAAAATATAAATTTTTTTTTTTTTTTTTGGTTGGTATTTTCTTTTCAAATATTATCCATAACTATTAAATAAAGAAGGGCGCGAAGGCATATACTTTGAATTTGTATTTTATAATGAGGTTGTTACTGTCACTGTAGTATTTTTATGTAAATAAATGATAATTTAAAAATTTAGGTATATTATAATAATTAGAAAAATTTGTAACCATGGACTAGTATATAATATTTTGACATTTCAAAAGTGATATTAATATCATATAATATTAATATATATCTAATATTATTTATGAATCCTTTGACATATTATGATTTATTCTATTTGTATACTTAAATTCTAATAAAACAAATTAATTTCAGTTATGAATAATATCAAAGTATATAGTACACTTAAATTTACATGCACTGTAATTGATTAAGGTGAATATAAAAATTAAAAAAAAATTTAAAAAAAAAATTAATTTAAATGAGTAATCTATCCAAATTATCTACTTCAGCAATACTAAAATCAAATTCCATGATTAATAATAATACACAAATAAATTATTAAAATACAAATTAAAAATAATAAGTAGCATTAAACCAAAAGATAAATAATTATTTCTTATCTTACATAAAATGATAAATATTCTAATAATCGTGATTTTTCCATAAGGATGTTATATTAGATGATAATCATATTACAAGAATAATTAGAGAAAATACAAGAATATTTAATTTATTAACAAGAAATAACACATCTACTGTATAATTTAAATGAATGTTACATGAATACTTAATACGAGTTATGATAATATGACAAATGTCGTTTCCCATATTATCGGGAAGGTTTATACAGACAATAACACTGGATACTTTCAATATAATTCCGTTATTTAAATAAAATGTAAGATAATATAATATAACACAAAATACTTTAAACCTATGGCCAGACTGTGCAATTAGTATGCATATATATGTCCGTTATTTGAATACAATAAATAATCTAATATAAATATATAATATATTATAATAGCAATTACCTACTCGAATCATTGTCACGAAAAATATCTTTATATTATTGTCATTATTTGTATTTCATGATGGCTTAGCGATACCATACGCATTTCATTTTATAATAAGAAATTAACCTATTTTTTATTGTAAATAAATCGATATTCGTATAAATATGTTTAATTATATATTTTTCATAGTTTGTAACAAATAAAACTTTTTTACAAAACTGCATATAAAAGGAAATTTACACATTATCTAAATTGATAATATCTAAACTATAAAATCGAAATTATAAATGTATGGATAAACATTGTAATAATGCTGAAAGCAAGGTCAACGAATAATAATTTATAGTATAGGTACAAACAAATTATTATCGATATGACAAGTATAAACAATTATAGGTACCATTACAATAAAAATCATTTGGTTCTGAATAACGGTAGCAAAATAACCTACACTGATATACTTGTATGATTATAAATGTTATATTAATATATTATTATACATTTTATTAGACCAAAGATGAAGTGTTTGCTAATTAATTTTGTTGTTTTTGTAACTTTTGTTAATTCAGATATCGGTAAACGTTTGTCTCTTCCACAATTATCACTTGTAATTATCTAATTTTTAAATACCTACGTCAATATTTTCTTATTTTTTTCATTAGCAACGATCACATTGTAACCTGCAATGAATATTATCTTATAATTACTGCATTTGTTCCATATATTATACCGGACGCCGAGCGTATTTATGGCGTAAACATTTTTGAGAAATGTCACAGTATAGAATATATTTATATGATATTTATAATAGTGCCTATACAATGCTGATAAAAATCGGATAAAAACCGAATGGTAAATATATATATTTTCCTTCATTCTTTTTCCGCGTAGGTATCAGCGTTTTACGCATCAACAGCCGATGTAATAGTCGTGATAAACATATAATTGGTATCTATATAATAATATACCAAGTCCGCTGCTGCGTCGATCACTGGATGTTTGATGTAAGCTCGATGAAACATAGGGCATTTAGATAACTACTGTTAATATAATTTCTATGGATATAGTATTATAATATATTTTATATAAATGTATGATTGTGCAACAAACTCATTTATTTGTTTGGCCATGCGGAAACTGTGTATGGTTCATTTATGACTTATTATAAGCGACAATTTTATGTGTAGGTATACGAATGTAAATGTTGACCAAAAGATCATAGGTACTAATGGTACTATATTTGTGCGTGTAATTTACAGAAAACATTAAAATTATAATTTCAAAAATATCTACCTTTATATGAATGAATTGAATATTTTTCTAGTATCATCAAATGTCAAATAATCACATTTCAAAAATGTTAAAATTCTTATAACATGAACTCGTATCAATCGTATCATTCAATATAAAAACGTACCCATTTATGACTTATCGATTATCATGTTACTATATTGAATTCCGCAGAAATCAGTTAGCTGTTGTACTAAGTATCTCAAGTATCTGAAGTATCATAGTCATAGAAAATATAATAAATCGTAGTCTAGTTAGCGTGGTTGCCATGTTTATATAGAAACAGGAACAGTAACATGAGTGACAATATTTATTTAATTCCTTCATCTATATTATATTATTATATGACAAGCGTAAACAGTCGTAGGTTAACTTCAACTTAGTTATTTTAAGTAGTGAATAGTTTTGTAATGATTTAAAAATTATAGCATATCATTTATGTATAAATATATAAAACATTTAGAAATTTAGAACAAAGAAAATTAATTAAATACATAGGTATACAATAATACCTATCGATTATATTTACAACACCAATAGGTTAATTTCTTATTATAAAATGAAACGCGTATATATAGTATCGCTAAGCCACCACGAAATACAAATAATGACAATAATATAAAGATAGATATATTTCGTGACAATGACTCGAATATATTATATTGGTATTATAGTATATTAATATACTATTTGTAATATTATTACAATATTATTATTTATATTACATTATTTTTAATTGTATTCAAATAACGGACATATATGTGCATAGTCTAGTCATAGGTTTAAATAATATATTGCAATAACAATAATATTGTTTTTATAATGTTTGTTATATTATATTATCTTACATTATATTTAAATAACGAAATTACATTAAAAGTACCCTGCATTGTCTATATATAAAGTCTTACTATACAGGAAACGGCACTTGATCGTGTTCTCATAACTCATAACTAGGGGATGGATTTTATTGTAATAAAAAATCAAAATATGTACTTATTTTTATTGAAATATGTAAAAAAAATCAAAATATATAATAACCACTTAACAAAAAAATTAAATATAAAAATCTTATCTCTTATCTAATTATTAAAACAATGTGAAACAACATATTCTCTAAGATTTAAAAATGTGAAATGGCGGCGATTTGGTCGTAAAATGTTTTTGTATTGACTGAATGAACGTTCCAAATCGACTGACGTAATGATAGCATAATTCATATTAACTATATCAAGTGGTGTTAGTTTGACATCCAATAATTCTATTGGATATAGTCCTTGGTTTAGTAGCACTTATAGCTCCTATTTCGAAATCCATTACGATATATTTTGGTTTTGGATTGTTTGAAGTTTGAAGACAATTAATAACAACTTGTTGTAAAATAGTGATATACGTACTTTTTAATTTATTAGACAAAAATGCATACACACAAGTAGATATTTGATTTTTATACTTTCCTCGTATAGCATAAAGTTGTTGGAATATAGTAGTTGAGCATTTGAAAGTTCCATCCATAAACCATGCTTCCGCGCAAGACAAAATATTTAAAGCGAAATTAGAGGCAAAAATCAAAATTCCTGAATCAGCTTGTTTATTATCAAAAATCGAAAATGGCTTACGTTCAGCACCTAGTTGTCCACTTTTCAGGAAGACAAAAATTTGCATTTAACGGTTCATCGGGAAATTTCGTATATTACGTTTTATGAAAGACAAATTTCCCAGCGTTACCGCTGTATCTTCTACAACCATAAAATATATAAAAAAAAATTAAAAATAATAATATTTATTTAATAATAAAAATAATCATCTAACCAGAAATATTGTGCATGATAGATGAAACCATCTGTCTTGGAGTTTCTCGTGTGTTTAAGGCACTTTTAGATTCTGAACGGAGTAAAGAATGTACCTATTGCTTTTACAATGATGTGAGTTTTTTTTTTGTGTCTGACGACAACATTTCGAGCAGTAATAATGCTCCGATTTTTGACTTCAGCCCCTCTTTGAATAGGAAAATTCATCTAGTTGGTACTTTGGGGGGGGGGGGGGGTCAAAAGTACAATTTTCAAATAGTTTTCAAAAAAATCAAGAAAAACAAAAAAAAAAAATGACAGAAAAACGGCAATTTTACGAAAAACCACTTTTCGACTTTTATTTTTTATTAATAAACAGATACTATAAAGTAACTATAGTAGGTAACATAATATATAGTAACTATACTATTTGTTTCAAAATAGAATATATGACAATATTTAAATATAATATATCCTAGACTGACAAATCATCTCCGTTCAGAATCATTTTTCGTATACAATGATACCTATCATTGCATTCAAATTTAACCTACCCTAGTCCGAGGTCCACCCCACCCCCTAATATACAGCAGAGCGATATCCATTTAACCGCTTTTTTTTTTTTTTTTTGTTTTTTGTGTCTGACGACAACATTTGGAGCAGTAATAATGCTCCGATTTTTGACTTCAGCCCCTCTTTGAATAGGAAAATTCAACTAGTTGGTACTTTGGGGGGGGGGGGGGTCAAAAGTAAACATTTTCAAATAGTTTTCAAAAAATTCGATTTTTTGATTTTGCTGTAACTCAAAAACGATTGTAAATACTTGAAATTTTCACCAAATGATTATATTATGGTTATCTCTTTACAGTTAAATTTTCAAAATATTTTGACCATTTTTAAGCTACTTATAGACAATTGAAATTTTCGATTTTTCTAAGTTTTTTTTCTTCAAATGCTGATAAAAATTTTTTGGGTGGCCAGAAAATCTTGAAAATTTAATACAAGGTTTTTTATAAGTTGTTCTTAAAGTTATAAAAAAAAATCCGAAATCGTTAGTCACAATTTTTTTTTATAAGTGCTTAAAGTTCGAATTGATACGAAATATGTCAAAATTTAAATTAAATTTCATACTCTCATTATGCGTATGTTGTCAAACACTTTTTTTATTAATAAACAGATACTATAAAGTAACTATAGTAACATATAGTAACTATACTATTTGTTTCAAAATAGAATATATTACAATATTTAAATATAATATATCCTAAACTGACAAATCATCTTCGTTCAGAATCGTTTTTCGTATACAATGATACCTATCATTGCATTCAAATTTAACCTACCATAGTCCGAGATCCACCCCACCCCTTAATATACAGCAGACCGATACCCACTTACCCGCTTTTTTAGATTCTGAACGAAGTGATGAATGTATTGCTTTTACTATGATGTGTGTTTTTTTTTTTTTTTTAGATTCTGAACGAAGTGATGAATGTATTGCATTTACTATGATGTGTGTTTTTTTTTTTTTTTTTTTTTTTTTTTTTTTTTTTTTTTTTTTTTTTGTGTCCGACTCCAACATTTGGAGCAGTAATAATGCTCCGATTTTTGACTTCAGCCCCTCTTTGAATAGGGAATTGAATCTAGTTGGTACTTTAGGGGGGTCAAAATTTAAATTTTCTAATAGTTTTCAAAAAAATCGAGAAAAACAAAAAAAAAATGACAGAAAAATGAAAATTTTACGGAAAAACCACTTTTCGACAAAATCGATTTTTTGATTTTGCTGTAACTCAAAAACAAATTATTGTAAATACTTGAAATTTTCACCAAATGTTTATATTATGGTTATCTCTTTACAGTTAAATTTTCAAAATATTTTGACCATTTTTAAGCTACTAATAGACAATTGAAATTTTCGACTTTTCTAAGTTTTTTTTTCTTCAAATGCCGATAAAAATTTTTTGGGTGGCCAGAAAATCTTGAAAATTTAATACAAGGTTTCTTATAAGTTGTTCTTAAAGTGATAAAAAAAAATCCGAAATCGTTAGTCACAATTTTTTTTTATAAGTGTTTAAAGTTCGAATTTATACGAAATATGTCAAAATTTAAATTAAATTTCATACGCTCATAATGCGAATGTTGGCCATAGTAACCATAGTAACATATTATAGTAACTATACTATTTGTTTCAAAATAGAATATTTGACAATATTTAAATATAATATATCCTAAACTGACAAATCATCTTCGTTCAGAATCGTTTTTCGTATACAATGATACCTATCATTGCATTCAAATTTAACCTACCCTAGTCCGAGGTCCACCCCATCCCCTAATGTACAGCAGAGCGATACTCACTTACCAACTTTTTTTTTTTTTTTTTTTTGTGTCTGGGGACAACATTTGGAGCAGTAATAATGCTCCGATTTTTGACTTCAGCCCCTCTTTGAATAGGGAATTGAATCTAGTTGGTACTTTAGGGGGGTCAAAATTAAAATTTTCTAATAGTTTTCAAAAAAATCGAGAAAAACAAAAAAAAAATGACAGAAAAATGGAAATTTTACGAAAAAACCACTTTTCGACAAAATCGATTTTTTGATTTTGCTGTAACTCAAAAACGAATTATTGTAAATACTTGAAATTTTCACCAAATGTTTATATTATGGTTATCTCTTTACAGTTAATTTTTCAAAATATTTTGACCATTTTTAAGCTACTAATAGACAATTGAAATTTTCGACTTTTCTAAGTTTTTTTTTCTTCAAATGCCGATAAAAATTTTTTGGGTGGCCAGAAAATCTTGAAAATTTAATACAAGGTTTCTTATAAGTTGTTCTTAAAGTGATAAAAAAAAATCCGAAATCGTTAGTCACAATTTTTTTTTATAAGTGTTTAAAGTTCGAATTTATACGAAATATGTCAAAATTTAAATTAAATTTCATACGCTCATAATGCGAATGTTGGCCATAGTAACCATAGTAACATATTATAGTAACTATACTATTTGTTTCAAAATAGAATATAATATGACAATATTTAAATATAATATATCCTAAACTGACAAATCATCTTCGTTCAGAATCGTTTTTCGTATACAATGATACCTATCATTGCATTCAAATTTAACCTACCAAAGTCTGAGGTCCACCCCACCCCCTAATATACAGCAGAGCGATACCCACTTACCCGCTTTTTTTAATATTATGTTTAATAACAATTACTTCGTCAATTTTATTATTTGAAGTGTAATTATGAGGCACTATATTTGAATGGTTTATATACTGAAATAAAATTAATGTTTTCACCTCATATAATACATTACAATACAATAGATACAATAATATAAATTATTACCAATTTAAAACTTACGGGTTTAATTAAATTCGTTGTAATTTTTCCCGGACATTTGAATGTTGTATTTTGTGAACATTTCCACCTAATAGTATTATTATTTTTTCTTAAAATTACATATGAATAATTCTTGTACGGCATGAATCAATTTCCCTTTTCAGTTTTAAAACTTTCCATTATAACAAAAATAAAAATTGAAAATTGTGGACACGTGGCAATAAGTTGAACTTTGCAGTTATACTAGGTCGCATGAAATCTATATATTATAATATCTTTATTCATCGTTATCGATATTGTCATTTGTCGTTGTATAGATTAGATTAATACTTCCCTACAATTTCATACATTACTTATCTAATATGTAGAATGTAGATGCTTTAAGATTGTTTTTTTCATAGTCTAAGAAACTCTGGTTTTCAACGACCGTACCAAATATTCCACGTTAAAAACAACCATACCAATTTTCCGACAATCAAAAAATTGTACTTACTTGGGGGCTATGATTAAAATTCATGGCAATTAAAGTATAGATTTTTTATCAGATAATAATATAACCATCTAAAATCTGTTTAAATAATTATTTTGTACAATATTGCCGGAAAAAAAATATAGGATGACTATCGTATTTATAATAGCCGGAATACTAAAAACAGTGATAATATCTATGAATATATAATATATATGTATATATGTATATATGTATATATGTTTATATGTATATATATATATTCACTGAACAAGCTTGATGTTCATGTCATAGAGCATGACAGTGATGTTTCTATTTTACTAAAATATATTTTTCGTAATTCATTACGGTTAATAAGCCGAGATAATTATAAACTATAATACTTCCGCAGCACAAAGCACAACTTATCACAAAACGGAAGAATAATATTATTGTTCGCCTGCATGTTGTTGAATCCGTTTACCACAAACCGTACTTCCATGTTTC
The DNA here is from genome assembly GCA_020882235.1 of Schizaphis graminum. NCBI lineage: Eukaryota > Metazoa > Arthropoda > Insecta > Hemiptera > Aphididae > Schizaphis > Schizaphis graminum. Next base: position 58,255,368 of record CM037032.1, read on the forward strand.
TACGAACGTACTTAACAGCATAATATATTATAACAAAATTATTTGTATTCACCTCCTTGCTGCAGTTTTTGTGTGTTGCCGCCGAAGCCGACGCCACATTAGAATTCACTAACATTACGTGTACGCTCGTATATTATGATAATATAATCCTCTGACTCATCGTGTGCCGAGACATTATGTCACTCGAGACGCTCAAAATGCTCGTCAAACACGTGTTACGTTTCATACCGTTTTTTCCACCGTCTAGATCTCCAAGTATTTAAAATATTTAAAAATAGCGTTAACGAGTCGTGTACTTGTGTTTTATTTTATGCGTGAACCGTTAATATCTTCAAATCCGATTAAAATACTATTGACCTGTAAGGACTTGATCATATTTAATATGTATTATGTCTAAAATATAATATAGGTAATATCGTGCAATACAGCGTTACCCGGTGTTTTTGAGTTATAACTTATGGTTATGAGTATTAAAATTTATAACCATTGGCATACCTTAATTGTTACAAATAATATTATGATTCGTATAATAATAATTTATTACATAATATGCCATTATTAAATTTATTTTGTTTTTTAGGAGATTGGAAACTATTTTGACCTTTCTAAAGTATAAACTAGATCTAATTTTCCATCCAAAACTACTTTTAAAGTGAACATTAAAACATTTTAGACTACTTATTATCGTGAAATCGTGTACAAAGACGTACAAAAAATACAGATCATTGTATAATCAATTGCTCCGCTCAAAATCTAAGTTATAGACGTACTTACTACTTATGCACTGAAATTTAATACTGAGGACAAAAAAAAAATCGAGCTGTCGCAACCAGAGACTTTACTGAAAAATCTGCAACCATTTACAACCACGAAGATCTAAAATTAATTTTGATCTAACACTATGTAGAATCAGATATGAATGATATGATTACAACATACACAACTCTACCCAGTGGTGTAACTATGGGATGGCAAGACATGGAAATTCCTAGAGACCCTTGACCCTTTTAAATACAATTTGTATTATAAAAAAGGATGAGCAAGTGGGTATAGTGGGGTAGGGGAGTAGGTCACTATAATATATGTGTTAAATTTGAATGCAATGTCACTAATGATAGGTATCATTGCATACGAAAAATGATTCTAAACGGAGATGATTTGTCAATCTAGGATGATTAGTAGAATATATTATATTGTTACTTATATTTAAATTATAAATTATAATATATCATTATTTTACGCGATTTCGTAAAAATTAAATTTCATACGCTCACAAAATGTTTTCTATATTGACGCTGGAGGTCTTTTTTTCATTTATTTGAAGAAAAACTTATGGAAAACCTTGTATTGAATTTTTTTAAATTACGTATAAATCACAAAAATTTTATGAATTTTCAACTTCAAGATTTCTTGCTAATTTTTGAGATTTTGACATATTTCGTAAACATTAAAACGTTAAATGCTTATAAACAAAAACTGTGAATAACAATTTTTGATTTTTTTTGTTTACTACGATAAGTACAACTTATAATAATTCTTGTGTTAAATTTTAAAGATTCTTTGTAAAGCCAACATTTTTTTAACGGAATTTCAAAAAAAAAAAAAAAAAATAGAAAAATCGAAAATTTTAATTGTCTACAAATAGCTTTAAAAAAATCAAAATACATATAAGAATATAAGAACTAATACAAACATTTTTTGAGATGGAAGCTAGAAAAAAAAACTTAGAATACCTTTTTTGCAGTTTTGTACATAATATAACATAAATAAACTATATTTATAATAATTAATAAGTAATGACTGCTGATTTTATTTTTTAATTTTGGTAATTTATGGTGGCCAACATTTGATACTGCTCCTGCAGGGACCCAAATTTATAGTTACGCCACTGACTCTGCCATACGGCAGAATGATACTACAGAAATAATAATTGACGTTTACTGTAGACGGTACCGTTTCCATTGTGTTAAACACTTAAACCTATATACTACGAAGTACGAACTATTTCGATAATTTTATAACTATATAAAATAATTCACTACTGAATTTTATTCAGATTTAGGTTTTAAAAATCAAAAAAAGGATATATCTAACTTGTAGTTTTATAATTACTTTTGAGTGAGTTCCTGGTAAACAATTATTCATTGATACCCATCTTATAATTTGATTCGCTTCTGATAATGTTTTTGGAGATCAGATACGAAGATGTTATAGTGGTGTCATCTGCAAAACAGAGTGTATAAACATTACATTCCAGATTAATTAAACCATTTATATAAATAATATACGTAGGTACAGTTACAGTACTAAGACTGTTCATTATGATTTATGGAACACCGAATTTTGCAGTTTTATTATCACTAAAAGTAACATAAATTAATGATATTGATATTCGTTGCTCCTTGGCATCGATTAACCAAAAACCAATAATAATACAAATAATAGACAATATTAACTACACAATTTAATATGCTATAATTATTAGCTAACTTATTTAACACAATGAATTGATATACACAGTCAAACGCTTACTAACATCAAGAAAAATTCCAAGTGTGAAATAACCTAAATAAACTTTATCAAAATATATATACCTATTACCTAACACAATATAACTAATTAATAATTGTATAGGAATTTAGAAAATTCTTTATTTTTTCGAAAACTTTTACAGATAAAATTTACAGTATCTCTAAATAAATTCATAAAATCGAGATTTTACACGTTTTATTAAATTTTTTAATAAATTGTATTTAGATATTAATGAAATTGGATAATTGTTTAAACATACCTTAGTATCAATTTTGAAAAGTGGAATTAGCTTGGATTTATTTTTAAAACAACCTGTTCAGGGAATATAAAATCCTAATGACGATCATAAAATTTAAACTTTAATTATATTGCGTGTACAACAAAATCGTTAAATATAATTATGTTTAGTCAGACCAAATACAATTTACTAGACTCGTGAATAAAATAATAATATAATTGTTAAGTACAAAGAAATTTATTATCAAAAATTGTCATCATATTGAGTAACAAATCTAACTTTTTACAAAACTCCATGTAAAAGGAAATTTACACATTCTATAGTCTATTCACAATGAGATCATTACTCGGCGGCGACCAGTTTTCGTTTGGCGGCAGTTAAACAACACCTGTTTGTCCTAACCTATCTGTATGCATACTATCTTGTAAAGCCACGCCCATCATGCACACAACTAGGCCACCGGGTAATGATTTCATTGTGAATAGACTATGAATAGATAATATCTAAACTATGTAATTGACATAATATAAATATGTATAAATATTGCAGTAGGTACTACTGAAAGCAAGGTCAATAGTAATAAATTTAATATTTATACAAATTATTGCCGATATGACAAGTTTAGTATAAATAATTAGATACGATTGCACTAAAAATCATTTGACACTGAATAACAGTAGTGAATAAACTGTATTGATGCTTCTAAGATTAAAATACATTTTATAATATATTTAACCAAAGATGAAGTGTTTACTAATCAATCTTATTGTTTTTGTAACTTTTGTTAATTCAGATATCGGTAAACGTTTGTTTCTCCCACAATTACCGTTTGTAAGTATCTAATTTATAAATATGTCAATATTTTCTTATTTATTTCATAAGTAACGATCACATTGTAACCAAAGAATATTATCGTATGATACTAATTTAAAAATTATAATATTTTTCTTCAGGGTATATATCGGTTAAATTTCTTAGGAGTAACGCGTTGTGATTCATCTTTTCCAACAAATAATAAAATAAAATTTGAATTGTACCTAAGCAAAAAGTCGGCCAATACTACAGAAATCAAAGGAGCCATAACAACTTCGGTACCAATAGATGATTCTCTTGATGTAAGTTTAGTAATTGTCAATATTATTATTGTATAAATTTTAAATATATGATTTTATATGACTCACAACCATTATTTAATAAACTTATATACTAAGTTATAATGCAATTTTTGCAAAATTGCAAAATTGTTTTCTTTGTATAGTTGGAATTTAAATTGGCGGTAAAAGACTCTATTGGTGGTTGGAAGGAGAATGCTTTTATCTACAAGACACCTAAAGCTTGTTCTTCACTCAAAAATTTCTTGGGGCCTGCATGGAATCCACTAATGGATTCGGCAGGTGCCTACAATGCGACTTGCCCTATAGCCGCGGTATGGACGTGTTAAAAAATTACAATAATAATATAAATGTTGTAGGCCATATAGAAAATTATTTTTTTGCAGAAAGACTAAGCTCTTTGCAATGGGATAGCCCGTTTGTAAACTTCTTATTATTTTTCCAAACAGCCTGTTGTTTTTCAGGCTCATTGCATATAGACTAACATCAGTTAAGACTTTTAAGAACTACAATCATTTTATGTTAAAAACTATTTTAATTATTTTATTTTAAGGATTATTATCAAATAATACAGTTATATATTTATGTGTAACATAAATGTAATATGTTACATTATTGTTTATTATTTATTACTTATTAATTTTGTACAGTTGTTGACTATTGAATTACTAGTTGCATTAAATATTATTATAAAAAAAAAAAATATATGTTATATTATATTATTTGGACGGATGTTGTGAGAAATGTTTCAAGTCAAAAATGCTGATTTTTCAGGAGAAATAAAAACGTTTCTATTCATTAGTTTTCGTTTTTAATTTGTTAGAATAGTTATTTCTATGTCATAGCCATACTAATTTTCAGATTTCCATTTAACTTCAAATCTTAAATCATTTTAAGACTTTTGTAACTGACTTGATGATAATGACACAATCAATATAATATGATAACAATCAATCAACTAGTCAAATAGTCAATAACTGTGCTAAATTGATAAGTAATAATAAGTAATAAATAATAATGTTACATGTTACATTTATGTTATATATTTTATTGTGTTGTGTTATTATCAATAACTCTTATAATAAAATAATTAAAATAGATTTTAACATAAAATGATTGTAGTTCTTATAACGCCTAACTGTTGTTATTGTCTGTATGCAATGAGCCTGAAAAACAGCAGGCTGCTTGGAAAAATAATAAGTAGTTCGCAAACGGGCTACCCCATTGCAAAGAGCCTAGGTTTTCAAAAAAAACTAAATTTCTATATGGCTTACGACCCAAACACTAAAGCTTTGTCTTTAATTATATAACATTATATTATTATATGTTTATAGATTTTTTAAAATATTCGGTATATTAATAACTAAGGCTCACCAATCGGCTGTAATGGTAATAAGTCTTACATTAACTTGAATTATTTATTTTTTCGATAAAATGTTTATTAGGTATAGATACAAAACTTAAATAGTTGAATTGGAAGTGATTTAATAATTATATTTTATTGTTTTAATAATAGTTTTAAAAAAGTTAGGCAAGTGGGTATTACTCTGCTGTGTAGAGTGTATAACATAGGTAGAGGTAAGAAAACTCGAAGGAAAACTTATGGAAAACCTTGTATTGGCTTTTTTTAAATTACGTATAAATCACAACAAATTTATGAATTTTCAACTTCAAAATTCCTTGCTAATTTTTGCGATTTTGACATATTTCATAAACATTTGAACTTTAAATTCTTATAAACAAAAATTGGGACTAACGGTTTTTGATTTTTTTTCTACGATGAGTACAATTTATAATAATCCTTCGATTAAAAGTTAAAGATTTTTCGGAAAGCCAAATTTTTTTAATAATATTAAAAAAAAAAAATAAAAATAAAAAATCGAAAATTTCAATTGTCTAAAAATAGCTTAAAAATAATCAAAATATTTTGAAATAAATAACGCTATATTATATAAACATTTAGTGAACATTTCAAGTATTTACAATGATTCGTTTTTGAGTTGCAGTAAAATAAAAAAATTGATTATGCGTAAAAAGTCCTGTTTATTCTTTACTTTTTTAGGGGTTTTCCTGACACTTTCGAAAACTTTTGTACATTTTTACTTTTGACCCCCATTCCCCCCAAAGTACCAACTAGATGAATTTTCCTTTTGAATGAGCTGAAGTCAAAAATCAAAGCATTTTTTCTACTCCAAATCGCGATGACAGAAACAAAAAAAAACATATACATCATTGTAAAATCAATACATTCCTCACATCGTTCAGAATCTAAAAACAAAAACGATAAATAAATACAATTTAAATGTATAAGCATTTAAGATAATAATATACTTATTAAAAAAAATTAAATTAAATGAAAATCATTTCAAATTGTATATGTAATACAAGCCTTACTTAAAATTGTTTTTAATACAATTATTAATCATTTTTTCCAAATTAATATAATTTGGCGTTGCTAATAATATGAGTATATATCGGAGTATACCTCTATTTTTATTTTTGTTTTATATTTTGTTCAATATTCATTATGTTTTTTCTAATTGATTTATTTTGTACTATATATATTATGTATGATTTTCAATAAAGAAGAAAAAAATCTATTTCATATTTTCAGGGTGTATATAAAGTATCCGGCATAGATACTGATGTTTTCAAGATTTCCAATCTTTCCAAATCATTTTTTTATGGAACATACAAATGTCGTTTTTTTTATTCAAAAAATAATGAAGTTTACGGTTGTTTTATTATGGTTGTAGAGATAAAGCGGCCTTGGGAAACTGAATAAATATTTAATTACAATACTACACTAATAACATTATTTATTATTATCCATGTTCATGCATCTTAAAAGATATTCAAATATTTTGTTATCATTAATTATTGTACAATTTTGTTACACTATATGTATATTATTTTTTTCGTTTCTAATATTATACTAAACGCAACTTATTGATATAGTTTTATTATATTGTATTATTTTATTCTATACAATAACAGTTATTTTGCTCACATAAATTTTTTTTTTCTTTATTTGAAATATACAATCTATACCTATTAAGCACAATGAGTACATGCGATAAGAGTGAGATTTCATATATACATTACATTATTACGTCAAAATAAGAACTAACATAAACATATATATTTACAGGAAACACGAGATGTGAGAAGCCATCCATCAATGACACTCACTTTGATTATTTTTTTTTTTATCATTTATTTATTTATTTATTTATTTTTTTAAATTTGGATGGGGGGGATGAGAAGATCACGACACCATTTGCGTTTAAGACGCCTAGGAGGATTGCCAGGAATGGTCGGGACTGCGAGATCGCGGATTAGAGGATTACAGTTGGACGATAGACGGTTATGAAAGCGCTTATAGTGTGCTTTAGCTTCTTCCTGGACAGTTTTCATTTTTAAGTCTGAGTGGATAGTGCAGTTCGAGACGTAAGGTGGAGCATTGAGTAGTTTCCTGAGGGCTAAGTTTTGGAAGGTTTGAATTTTGTTAAGGTTCGATTTTTTAGCATTACCCTATAGCTGGATGCCAGAGGTCCATACAGGTTTAATTAAAGATTTATAAATGAGCAGTTTTGTGTTGATATTAGTGAATTTGTTATTGTTAATAAATGTTTTAAGAAGGCGTAAATGAGAGTTTAAGTTTATTCGTTTAGACTTAATATGGTGGGCCCAGGTTAATCTACGATCTAGAGTTATTCCAAGATATTTAACTGCTTGAGAGTTTGGAATAGTGATACCATGAATGGAGAGATCTGGACAGGGAGTAGTTCTAAGGGTGAAAGTACAATGCACGGATTTTGACTGGTTTATTTTTAACCGCCAGTTGGTGTACCATTCTTCCATGAGGGAGAGGTGATTTTGAAGATGGCGAGAAGCCATAACCTGGTCATTATTTACTGAGATTATAGCTTTATCGTCGGCATAGTCGGCGACTAGCATATACGGGGAGGTTGGTTGATCAGAGGCGTAGTGAGATGTTGTAGAGCACAGTCGAAAGAATTCCACCTTGCGGAACGCCTGCCGATATTTTGGCTATACTGGAGAGGGTTTCGCTGAATCGGGTACTGAAATATCTGTCAGAAAGATATGATTTAATAATCAGGAAGTATACAGGATGTAAAATTTTTTTTAATTTGAAAAGGATCCCGTGGTGCCAGACTCTATCAAAAGCTTGAGAGATATCAAGAAAAACGGACGTGCAATATAATTTTTTTTCTAATGCATAAGAAATTGCATCTACAACTCTATGAACTTGGTGGATTGTTGAGTGGGTAGATCGAAATCCAAACTGGGAGTTGGGAAGAATGGAATTTATAGTTAGGAATGGTAGAATTCGTTTAAGTAGAAGCCTTTCGAGGATTTTAGCGAAAAAGGGTAACAGACTAATGGGTCGGTAAGAGGAGATGGAATCTGGAGGTTTATTAGGCTTTGGAAAAAGAATAATAATCGAGAATTTCCAGAGGGTAGGAAAATATGAGAGCCTGAGAACAGAGTTAAATAAATGTGTGAGGTGGATGATCGCTTTTTTTTGCAGACATCTGGCAACTTCCGCAGTAATAAGATCAAACCCGGGAGATTTTTTGAGAGGGTATTTATCAATAGCATATTGAACTTCATTAAGAGAGAAGTGTTTGACAGGGTGAGCTGCTGGTAGTGGGGAGTTTAAAAACTCTTCCACAGAATTGACGTTATTAGGAGAGCTAATATCAGGGTGTGGCTGGAAAATTTGAAATAGATGGAGTTTGAACAGTTCGGCTTTGTCTGTATCAGATATAGCAAAGCTACCATCGTTTTTTTTATTGGGACGTTTGAGACTTTAGTTTTACACGCATTTTTAGTTGCTTTCCAAAGACTACCATCATTTGAGAGATTTGTTAGAAAGCTTTCAAGAGATTTTGTTTTGAGTTTAGCTAACAATTTTTTTAGATGATTGGCTAGTTTATTGTATTATTGCTTGTGAGAAGGCAGGCGGATTCGTTGATAAAGAGCCCTTGACCTACGTTTTTCAACAATGATTTCACGAATGTGGACTGGTATAGCAGGAGTCTTAGAAGGGTTGAGAGAAATGATTGAAGATGACCAAGCAGCAGTTTGAATGAGGTTAGTGAGATTGTTAACAACTAGATCCAGGTCGTCATAGGATTTTAATTTAATGTTTAATTTGATTTGTTGGTCGACAGTGTCATGAAATTTAATTTTATTAGTGGTATGATTAAATAATTTCGGGGATTCCTGTCGAAGAGGAGGAGAGACATTAAGAGTTAGCAGTACTGAGGAATGGTCAGAATTTAAGTCGAATATATTCTCCGTAGTACAGTGAATGTTGTTTGGGATTTTTGAAATGAAAATGTCTAGTATATCTGGGTTTTTACGAGTTGAGGTCGGCCAATATGTTGGGCCTGGTGGAGCAAGAACTTTTAGATTTGCTCTAGTTACAAAATTGTGAAGAACCTGACCACGCGGATTATTTGCCCGGCAACCCCAGGAATGGTGTTTTGCATTGAAGTCACCGCCTATAATGCAATTGTTATGAATTGAGTTAAAGTAATGAGTATAATTTTGAATTGTTATCTTATGTTTTGGAGGAGAGTAGATGGCCGCAATAGTAATAGGAATATTATTTAACTTAATGATTAGGGCACAGGATTGTAAATAATCAAAACAAAAATGTGGGAGAGGTTGAAATTGAATAGAATTTTTTATGAGAATAGCGACACCACCATGAGCCGTGTTATCAGGATGGTCGGTTTTTAAAAGCTTATACCCAGGTATATAAATGTTGGAGTATTTGGTTAGATGGGTTTCGGTAATTAGTGCTAAATCAATGCGTGAATTGTATAGAACTGTTTGGAGTTCATTGACATGATTTTTTTTTCCGTTTGCATTAAATTGAAGAATTAAAAGTGATTTATTTGTAGCTTTGTCTAACATTTTATTTAGAAAAAAGTTTTTCGATTACTTTGGTGAGTAGGGATATTAGAGGATTTATCAATGATTTGAAATCCTCAAGGAAGTTTGTGATGGTAGAATTTAAATCAGGAGTGGATGAAGGAGTTGAGTTATTTGCTGGTCTACCAGAAGTAGCCTGGGCATAGGTGGGGGAATGAGGATCTGGCTGAATTGGGTGGGTGTCATTTATAGGATGACTATCTCTAACAGTTGTAGTATTAAATCTAGTGTTAGTTGGTACAAAGTTACTTTTGGTGTATGGTTTTTTGGCACGCTGAAGATCCTTGTAGAAGGAACAGCCTTTGTAACTTACAGGATGATTGCCTGAACAGAGAGCGCACATTGGTGGAACCGAGCGTTGATTTGGGCAGTCAGGAGACTTGTGATTTGAGCCGCAGCGGACGCAGCGTGAGGGGCATCCGCAGTAGGTTTTTGTGTGGCCGTATTCCTGACAATTTGTACATCGGCTGATTGTTTTAGATTTGTATGGCTCTTCGAATTTGATTTTCGTGTAAAATAGTGAGGACAGATGAAAGATTTCAGCTGACTTAATTTATGGCTCTAAGTCTACGAAAAAGAGCGAAAGTGGAATTTTTGATACTTTGTGGAGAACATTTGTAACACGCCTTATTTCAAACAGACGAACTTCGAGTTCTTCTTTAATTGTGTCAACATTAGTGGTTGGATGAAGGTTACGTATGACGACACGGAGTGGTTTATCTTGATAAGTGTGAAATTCCGCTTCTTGTTCTTTTAAAAAGTGAATAAGTGCCCTGTATGATTCGGGGTTCGACGTTTGAATTTTTAAACGGTCAGCAGACGTTTTACAGAAGAAATTATTTACACCAATTAATTCAATTAAAGTTGTACATAGATCTATGTAGTTTACCACGCCCCTTACAAAAGTAGGAGGCGGTGGTTTGAAAATTTCGTCTGAGATATCATTATTTTGTTCGAAAGGCAGCTGTTGCGAGGACAAGTTTAGGTCAGGCTCATCAAGTTGATTTAGGACTTCAAACCGATTTGTTGATTTGAACAATTTAGTTTTTTTTTTTATAATATTTTGCGATTTAATATTGACTTGATCGGTTGAAGAGGTTTGAGAAGATGAAGAGAGATTTCTTTTACCTTGTTTTGTAACGAAAGTAAATTTGTCATTCGGATTTTTATTTGGAGTTGCATCATCATAATTAGAATTAGAAGCATGAGGGATTGAATTATTTGGCTGACTGGACGTTGTTGTTTAGTGTTTACCGATTTGCTGATTAGCTTTATTATTAATATTATTCATAATTAACTGCGGCGGCGGCGGCGGCGTGTGACTCGTGTGCACTATTGCGTAATAACGCAGTAATATGAGTACGGCGAACTTAAGTAATGATTTTAAACGACGATTTTGGAGAACTTATAGCGATTTTATTCTTTGTATCAGATATCGTCGTCGGTCGTTGGTTCGTTGCATAACATTTTTATTCATATTCGTTTTCGCGAATTCACTGATACCCCCGGTCCCCTGACTCTATCGCGCCATGGTCATTACCGAACGTCAATGACCTCAGTGCTTGTGACGGCGTCAACCATCTCGGCCGGTACGCGCGCTCGTCCGCCGTGCGGGTTTTTACATTGCAGATTATTGTGTGCGTGATCGCCGTGAATAGGATTTCGAATGTTAAGTCGAACGTCTTCTTGCCGGTTTTTGTATATTTGTCCGCTGTAGAAAACCGTTGTCCATTATCGACGTAATTGTGTGCACTTATGGACCGGTAAGCCGCCCTGTTGGGTAACCCCCTTTCGTGCGTCCATACGTTGCCACGTCGCGCATTTATCTACAGCGACAACAGTGCGCGAATATTAGTTATAAATGTTATCATATTATCAACACTACTCGAATCGGCGGTGAATACGACGGTGATACCAGCCGGCAGCCGTGTATATGTAAACATCAGTGTTATTATTATTACCTTGTATTATTGCCGTTACGGCGTTGAATTTTTATATATATATATATATATATATATATATATATATATGTACCTCTGGGACGACGGCGAGGGTTTGGTCTACACCTCGAGACCCGACAGTATAGCCTTAAGAGTCGATTCTTCTTCAATTGCACTTTATCGATGTTCGATGAAGTCGTCGCTTTGATGATAACGGATGTAAAATACGTCTCTTTTGTGTCTATAGTGTCAGCCTGAATTTTTTTGTAGGAAAAAGAATGTAAATTCTTAAACAACCAGTGATACATAATTCAGGTATACAAAGAAATCAACGACTACTCAATCCATCTTACCATCTTTAGTAACTAAATAATATTGTAAATAATACCTTAATATATTATGTTATAGACAAAATATAAGTATGAGCACCGAGTTTATTAAACTTTATCGAAAATATATCTCTTTATAAAATTAAATAAGCGGGTAAGTGAGTATCGCTCTGCTGTACATTAGGGGGTGGGATGGACCTCGGACTAGGGAAGGTTAAATTTGAATGCAATGATAGGTATCATTGTATAAGAAAAACGATTCTGAACGGAGATGATTTGTCAGTCTAGGATATATAATACTTAAATATTGTAATATATTCTACTTTGAAACTTATTCAAACATTTAAGTAAAAGTTTCAAGATCTTACGTTTAGTAATTTTTTAAAAATAACAAAAATCGAAAATTATTTATTAGTAAAAAGTTATTTTACACTTGTATTTTTGATTTCAAATTAAAATTAAAACTTTAAACACTCGTAAAATTTTTTTAATTGAATAATCCTCAAACTTTTTTATAATTATTCTAAGCTTAACTTATGGACAGCATAGTATTACATTTTCAATTCTTAGCTTTTGATACTAAAATATTTATAAATTTTTAACTACCAAATAGTGAAAATATTCATGATTTTGACGAATTTTTGTCAATATTTGAACTTCAAATGCTAATAAAAAAAAATTGTGCCTATGTATTTTTATCATTTTTGAATGATAGTTAGAACAAGTTATGTGGACCCTTCAATTAAATTTTCAAGTAATTTGTCCCAGCTAAATTTTTTTTATCAACATTTATAAAAAAAAAATAAAAAAAAATTGAAAATTTCAATTGTCTATAAATAGCTCAAAAAAAGTCAAAATGTTTTGAAAATCAAATCACGTAAAGAAAATTGAAATCTATATAACTGGTAAAATTTCCAAGTAATTACGATTTATACTGTTTGAATAACAACAAATATCAAAAATCGTTTGAGGCTAAACCGTTAATTAACGCGGTTTTGTAAAAATTTAAATTTCAATCAATCATAAAATTTTTTTGTCTTAGTCCGGTAGAGTTTTTTTTTCAGATAGTTGAAGAAAATTTTATGGAGAACCTTGTACCAAATTTTCAAACTTAGTTATAACAGAAAAAATTTTTACAATTTTTTAACCACAAAATTAATTGCCAATTTTCGCAATTTTGACATATTTCGTATAAATTCGAACTTTAAGCACTTATAAAAAAAAATTGTGACTAACGATTTCGGATTTTTTTTTATCACTTTAAGAACAACTTATGAGAAACCTTGTATTAAATTTTCAAGATTTTCTGGCCGGCCAAAAAATTTTTATCGTTATTTTAAAAAAAAAATACTAAAAAAAATTAAAAATTTCAATTGTCTATAAATAGCTCAAAAAAAGTCAAAATTCTTTGAAAATTTAACTGTGTATGGAGAACTCTAATATAAACATTTGGTGAAAATTTCAAGTATTTACATCTATTAGTTTTTGAGTTATAGCAAAATAAAAAATTCGATTTGGGCGAAAACTGGTTTTGCGTAAAAATTCCTGTTTTTCTATCATTTTTTTGGGGTTTTTCCCGACTCATTTAAAAAATATTGAAAATTTTTAACTTTTGACCCCCCAAAGTACCAACTAGATCCGATTTCCTTTTCAAAGAGGGGCTGAAGTCAAAAATCGAAGCATTTTTACTGCCCCAAATGTTGTCGACAGACACAAAAAAAAAAAAACAAAAAAAAAAAAAAAACACACACATCATTGTAAAATCAATACATTCATCACTCCGTTCAGAATCTAAAATAATAATACATAACATATAATTATATGTTATATGATATCTAATCTATGTAATCTGTATTGTAACAAAATATTTTAGATTTATGCTACAATAATATTGAAAACAAGGTCAATAAATTAATAACTATAATAATATTTTGTAATCAAACAATTCATTAAATTATAAATTAAAACTGAGTAGGTATGTAATTGAATCAAATATCATTTGACTGAATCACAGGACACTATATACTATACACTATCGAGAACTTTATACCGGTACGTCGTATTTTTAAATTTAAAATATATAAAACTGAATACCGAAAATATAAGATATTGATAATATCGAAAATACCGAAACATTGAATATAATTTCCATACCGAAATTATATATTATACCATTGATTATAAATACTAAATAATATATAAATAATATATAATCAATGGTTAAACTACTCATGTACCTACTCGGTAAAAATATTTGTATGGGGTATATAAAAAATTGTGCCAACAAAATTTACCTATAACCTAAATTTGTGATTTTTATTAAACATTTTTACATATAGGTACATATGTTTTACATTTCTTTAACTTTTAAATTTAATTCACAATAATACGATAGTATATGCTTTTTTATAAAATTTTTCATTTTACTTATTGTTCATTGTTCATCTACACATTTTTAGCCATACTTCTTTCGAGACAGTCTATATGAAATGAGGAGAAATTTGTATTACTTTTATAACCGGAACCGTTTAGGAATTTACCTTGTCCTAAAACCTTTGTCGACGGGAGCTATTTGGGAAGTTACATTTTTGTGAAATGGGAGCCGAATGGGCTACGACTGATATTATATAATAATAAGATTAATAACCCACAACAAAATGGTTACCTACTTTCCCAATATTCATTATAAGTATCTCGGGATTGTTTAAAAGTTAAAAGTGTGATAAAAAAGTAGGTAAGTGAGTATCGCTCTGCTGTACATTAGGGGATGTGGTGGACCTCGGACTAGGGTAGGTTAAATTTGAATGCAATGATAGGTATCATTGTATACGAAAAACGATTCTGAACGGAGTTGATTTGTCAGTCTAGGACCCAGTCTAGGATATATTATATTTAAATATTGTCATATATTCTATTTTGAAACAAATTCAAACATTTAAGTAAAAGTTTCAAGATCTTACGTTTATTAATTTTTAAAAATAACAAAAATCGAAAATTATTTATTAGTAAAACGTTATTTTACACGTGTATTTTTGATTTCAAAATAAAATTAAAACTTTAAACACTCGTAAAATTTTTTAAATTGAATAATCCTCAAACTTTTTTATAATTATTCTAAGCTTAACTTATGGACAGCATACAGTATTAAATTTTCAATTCTTAGCTTTGATAGTAAAATATTTATAAATTTTTAACTATCAAGTAGTTAAAAATATTCATGATTTTGACGAATTTTTGTCAATATTTGAACTTCAAATGCTAATAAAAAAAAATTATGCCTATGTATTTTTATAACTTTTGAATGAGAGTTAGAACAAGTTATGTGGATCCTTCTATTAAATTTTCAAGTAATTTGTTTCAGCTAAATTTTTTTTACAAAACTCCATGTAAAAGAAAATTTACACATTCTATGGTCAATTCACAATGAGATCATTACTCAGCGGCGACCAGTGTTTGTTTGGCACCGGTCAGACAACACGAATCTAGGACATTTGACACCCGAGACATTTGACACCCAATAATAGGACAATTGACACCCGCTGATAGGACAATTGACACCGAGTATAAAATTTATAAATACTGAATAATCAGCGTATAATCGTACAATATAATAATATAATTCAAAAGTTTATTCTAATAAAATTAAAAGATACACGATTTTGTAAATATTAATTAATATAAATATAAATAATAGGTAATAAAAATAAAACATAATATTCAAATTTAATGTTTAATTACGTAGGATACGTTTTTTAAAAAACTAATAATTTCAGTATTTGTTTTGAATTGAGAAGTTTTACATATGTTTTTAAGTCTTTCTTCATTTGATTTAATTTTACAATTTATTTGAATACCTGTATTTAGTTTTAAAATCTCCATTGAGGTTATGGAGTTCATCATTTGTAAAGCTTCAATAAATATATATATATGTGGATGTTTAAATCTAATTAAATGTTGGAACTTATTGTTCCAACCTTCTGATATATTATTGGTCCTACTATATCCTAATTTTGTTGCATTGTGGACATTCCACATATATGGATCAAACATAGATGGTCTCCTTTTGAAACACATAACTTGCGTATTGTTAATTAATTTGTACGGTCCATTAACATATGTTACATCGAAGTATGTTAAAATATCATCCACATCATTATCATATGAAAAAATGTCATATAATAAGCTCATACCTATAAAAAAGATATTTAAATTTAAAAAAAATATATGTATATGTGTATATAAGGTACATTAGGTACGTGTATGATACCTTTTTTAATAATATTAAGTGGTAAAAAGGCCAATGCATTGATCATTCGTACTGAACAACGGAATTCTTTGTCTTTTGTATATTTTGTTGCCAAACCAAGATTTTGGACTTTACGCCACACACTTTGACTAAGATGGTAATAGCACAAATGTATAGAAACGTTGTCTTCAAAAACTTCTTCAATCGCTTTTATCATAGCAAGTTCAAAATCAATAAAAAATGACTTCACTGATGAACACGTATCTTTGAGAGCCATCAAAAGTTCTACATAAACTGTCTGTGTTTTTTTTGGTAATAACGCATAAACGACAGGTAAAGGTTTCATTTTATAAATTACGTGTAGTACATAAAGTTGATAAAATCCTTTAGGGCATGACGAAAATGTTCCGTCCATGAACACGTGATCATTTTTTGATAATATTTCTAGGCAGTCTGGAGAAGCAAATATAATTATACGACTAATAATTGATCGATTATCATAAAATAAAAACTTTTGCTGATTAGGTTCTGCTGTCGTCGTCCACTTACCCTCTAATACGAATTCTTTAGAATGGATCTTAGGATATGAATTGTTACGGATTCTCCTTAAATTTCTTTTAACATTATTTTCATTTGGCATCAAACAAGCAGCTACATCTGTTAATTTGGTAACTTCTTTTGCGTACACTTTAGAAGGAATATCAAAATTGTTTATAATATTTTCTTTCATCGCATTTAAGGCACGACATACTTCAGCTTCAGCAGAATCAGGATTATGAGAATGTTTTTGAAATTTTAAAATTTTGGTTTTGGACGAATTTATCGTTACACTACCTTTACAATAATGTTTCTTTCGTTGAACACAAGTATATCTAAGCCCATCGCCTACTTTTTTTTGAAACACATAAATATAATCATTAATTATTACTTTTGTTTTAATTATTTCGATTATATCGGAACATTCTGAGTCCATATTGAATGAAATGTTACTTTTAAATAAAACTGAGTACAGACTACACTACTACTACGCTAACTAGTAACTAATAAATATTGCCTAATGCCTATAGGTACTTACCTACTCACGATTAACGTAATCGTAATCGTAATCGTAATCATAATCTTGTCGCAGAATACCGTCGGGTGTCAAAAGTCCGTGTTCTAAAAATATCGGGTGCAAAAAGTCCGATATCGGCAAAACCGTCGGGTGTCAAAAGTCCCGGGTGTCAATTGTCCGAATACCGACAACACCTGTTTGTCCTAACCTAACTGTATGCCTACTATGTTGTAAAGCCACGCCCATCATGCACACAACCAGGCCACCGAATTATGATTTCATTGTGAATAGACTATAAATAGATAATATCTAAACTATGTAATTGACATAATATAAATATGTATAAATATGTCAATACTACTGAAAGCAAGGTCAATAGTAATAATTTTAATATTTATACAAATTATTGCGGATATGACAAGTTTAGTATAAATAATTAGATACCATTGCACTAAAAATCATTTGACACTGAATAACAGTAGTGAATAAACTGTATTGATGTTTCTAAGATTAAAATAAATTTTATAATATATTTAACCAAAGATGAAGTGTTTACTAATCAATCTTATTGTTTTTGTAACTTTTGTTAATTCAGATATCGGTAAACGTTTGTTTCTTCCACAATTACCGTTTGTAAGTATCTAATTTTTAAATACGTCAATATTTTCTTATTTATTTCATAAGTAACGATCACATTGTAACCAAAGAATATTATCGTATGATACTAATTTAAAAATTATAATATTTTTCTTCAGGGTACATATCGGTTAAATTTCTTAGGAGTAACGCGTTGTGATTCATCTTTTCCAACAAATAATAAAATAATACATGAATTGTACCTAAGCAAAAAGTCAGCCAATACTACAGAAATCAAAGGAGTCATAACAACTTCGGTACCAATAGATGATTCTCTTGATGTAAGTTTAGTAATTGTTAATATTATTATTGTATGAATTTTAAATATAAACTTTATATGACTCACAACCATTATTTAATAAACTTATATACTAAGTTATTTTTGCAAAATTGATAAATTGTTTTCTTTGTATAGTTGGAATTTAAATTGGCGGTAAAAGACTCTATTGGTGGTTGGAAGGAGAATGCTTTTATCTACAAGACACCTAAAGCTTGTTCTTCACTCAAAAAGATCTTGGGGCCTGCTTGGAATCCAGTATTGGATTCGGTAGGTGCCTACAATGCGACTTGCCCTATAGCCGTGGTATGGACGTGTTATAAAATTACAATAATAATATAAATGTCGTAGGCCATATAGAAAATTATTTTTTTGTAGAAAGACTAAGCTCTTTGTAATGGGATAGCCCGTTTGTATTGGCGATTTCGCGTTATGAGCAACGAGGTAACCGTTCGCGGTCGGCGAGAGTAGTCGAATGGGCTGATTACTCTCGCCGACCGCAGGCGGTTACCTCTTTGCTCATAATGCGAAATCGCCAATACTTCTTATTATTTTTCCAAACAGCCTGTTGTTTTTCAGGCTCATTATTGCATATAGTCTAACATCAGTTAAGACTTTTAAGAACTACAATCATTTTATGTTAAAAACTATTTTAATTATTAGATTCTGAACGAAGTGATGAATGTATTGATTTTACTATAAACAATTGATTTTACAATATTTGGAGCAGTAATAATGCTCCGATTTTTGACTTCAGCCCCTCTTTGAATAGGAAAATTCATCTAGTTGGTACTTTGGGGGGGGGGGGGGTCAAAAGTACAATTTTCAAATAGTTTTCAAAAAAATCAAGAAAAACAAAAAAAAAAAATGACAGAAAAACGGCAATTTTACGAAAAACCACTTTTCGACTTTTATTTTTTATTAATAAACAGATACTATAAAGTAACTATAGTAGGTAACATAATATATAGTAACTATACTATTTGTTTCAAAATAGAATATATGACAATATTTAAATATAATATATCCTAGACTGACAAATCATCTCCGTTCAGAATCATTTTTCGTATACAATGATACCTATCATTGCATTCAAATTTAACCTACCCTAGTCCGAGGTCCACCCCACCCCCTAATATACAGCAGAGCGATATCCATTTAACCGCTTTTTTTTTTTTTTTTTGTTTTTTGTGTCTGACGACAACATTTGGAGCAGTAATAATGCTCCGATTTTTGACTTCAGCCCCTCTTTGAATAGGAAAATTCAACTAGTTGGTACTTTGGGGGGGGGGGGGGTCAAAAGTAAACATTTTCAAATAGTTTTCAAAAAATTCGATTTTTTGATTTTGCTGTAACTCAAAAACGATTGTAAATACTTGAAATTTTCACCAAATGATTATATTATGGTTATCTCTTTACAGTTAAATTTTCAAAATATTTTGACCATTTTTAAGCTACTTATAGACAATTGAAATTTTCGATTTTTCTAAGTTTTTTTTCTTCAAATGCTGATAAAAATTTTTTGGGTGGCCAGAAAATCTTGAAAATTTAATACAAGGTTTTTTATAAGTTGTTCTTAAAGTTATAAAAAAAAATCCGAAATCGTTAGTCACAATTTTTTTTTATAAGTGCTTAAAGTTCGAATTGATACGAAATATGTCAAAATTTAAATTAAATTTCATACTCTCATTATGCGTATGTTGTCAAACACTTTTTTTATTAATAAACAGATACTATAAAGTAACTATAGTAACATATAGTAACTATACTATTTGTTTCAAAATAGAATATATTACAATATTTAAATATAATATATCCTAAACTGACAAATCATCTTCGTTCAGAATCGTTTTTCGTATACAATGATACCTATCATTGCATTCAAATTTAACCTACCATAGTCCGAGATCCACCCCACCCCTTAATATACAGCAGACCGATACCCACTTACCCGCTTTTTTAGATTCTGAACGAAGTGATGAATGTATTGCTTTTACTATGATGTGTGTTTTTTTTTTTTTTTTTTTTTTTTTTTTTTGTGTCTGGGGACAACATTTGGAGCAGTAATAATGCTCCGATTTTTGACTTCAGCCCCTCTTTGAATAGGGAATTGAATCTAGTTGGTACTTTAGGGGGGTCAAAATTAAAATTTTCTAATAGTTTTCAAAAAAATCGAGAAAAACAAAAAAAAAATGACAGAAAAATGGAAATTTTACGAAAAAACCACTTTTCGACAAAATCGATTTTTTGATTTTGCTGTAACTCAAAAACGAATTATTGTAAATACTTGAAATTTTCACCAAATGTTTATATTATGGTTATCTCTTTACAGTTAATTTTTCAAAATATTTTGACCATTTTTAAGCTACTAATAGACAATTGAAATTTTCGACTTTTCTAAGTTTTTTTTTCTTCAAATGCCGATAAAAATTTTTTGGGTGGCCAGAAAATCTTGAAAATTTAATACAAGGTTTCTTATAAGTTGTTCTTAAAGTGATAAAAAAAAATCCGAAATCGTTAGTCACAATTTTTTTTTATAAGTGTTTAAAGTTCGAATTTATACGAAATATGTCAAAATTTAAATTAAATTTCATACGCTCATAATGCGAATGTTGGCCATAGTAACCATAGTAACATATAAAAACTATACTATTTGTTTCAAAATAGAATATTTGACAATATTTAAATATAATATATCCTAAACTGACAAATCATCTTCGTTCAGAATCGTTTTTCGTATACAATGATACCTATCATTGCATTCAAATTTAACCTACCCTAGTCTGAGGTCCACCCCATCCCCTAATGTACAGCAGAGCGATACTCACTTACCAACTTTTTTTTTTTTTTTTTTTGTGTCTGGGGACAACATTTGGAGAAGTAATAATGCTCCGATTTTTGACTTCAGCCCCTCTTTGAATAGGGAATTGAATCTAGTTGGTACTTTAGGGGGGTCAAAATTAAAATTTTCTAATAGTTTTCAAAAAAATCGAGAAAAACAAAAAAAAAATGACAGAAAAATGGAAATTTTACGAAAAAACCACTTTTCGACAAAATCGATTTTTTGATTTTGCTGTAACTCAAAAACGAATTATTGTAAATACTTGAAATTTTCACCAAATGTTTATATTATGGTTATCTCTTTACAGTTAATTTTTCAAAATATTTTGACCATTTTTAAGCTACTAATAGACAATTGAAATTTTCGACTTTTCTAAGTTTTTTTTTCTTCAAATGCCGATAAAAATTTTTTGGGTGGCCAGAAAATCTTGAAAATTTAATACAAGGTTTCTTATAAGTTGTTCTTAAAGTGATAAAAAAAAATCCGAAATCGTTAGTCACAATTTTTTTTTATAAGTGTTTAAAGTTCGAATTTATACGAAATATGTCAAAATTTAAATTAAATTTCATACGCTCATAATGCGAATGTTGGCCATAGTAACCATAGTAACATATAAAAACTATACTATTTGTTTCAAAATAGAATATTTGACAATATTTAAATATAATATATCCTAAACTGACAAATCATCTTCGTTCAGAATCGTTTTTCGTATACAATGATACCTATCATTGCATTCAAATTTAACCTACCCTAGTCTGAGGTCCACCCCATCCCCTAATGTACAGCAGAGCGATACTCACTTACCAACTTTTTTTTTTTTTTTTTTTGTGTCTGGGGACAACATTTGGAGAAGTAATAATGCTCCGATTTTTGACTTCAGCCCCTCTTTGAATAGGGAATTGAATCTAGTTGGTACTTTAGGGGGGTCAAAATTAAAATTTTCTAATAGTTTTCAAAAAAATCGAGAAAAACAAAAAAAAAATGACAGAAAAATGGAAATTTTACGAAAAAACCACTTTTCGACAAAATCGATTTTTTGATTTTGCTGTAACTCAAAAACGAATTATTGTAAATACTTGAAATTTTCACCAAATGTTTATATTATGGTTATCTCTTTACAGTTAATTTTTCAAAATATTTTGACCATTTTTAAGCTACTAATAGACAATTGAAATTTTCGACTTTTCTAAGTTTTTTTTTCTTCAAATGCCGATAAAAATTTTTTGGGTGGCCAGAAAATCTTGAAAATTTAATACAAGGTTTCTTATAAGTTGTTCTTAAAGTGATAAAAAAAAATCCGAAATCGTTATTCACAATTTTTTTTTATAAGTGTTTAAAGTTCGAATTTATACGAAATATGTCAAAATTTAAATTAAATTTCATATGCTCATAATGCGAATGTTGGCCATAGTAACCATAGTAACATATAAAAACTATACTATTTGTTTCAAAATAGAATATTTGACAATATTTAAATATAATATATCCTAAACTGACAAATCATCTTCGTTCAGAATCGTTTTTCGTATACAATGATACCTATCATTGCATTCAAATTTAACCTACCCTAGTCTGAGGTCCACCCCATCCCCTAATGTACAGCAGAGCGATACTCACTTACCAACTTTTTTTTTTTTTTTTTTTGTGTCTGGGGACAACATTTGGAGAAGTAATAATGCTCCGATTTTTGACTTCAGCCCCTCTTTGAATAGGGAATTGAATCTAGTTGGTACTTTAGGGGGGTCAAAATTAAAATTTTCTAATAGTTTTCAAAAAAATCGAGAAAAACAAAAAAAAAATGACAGAAAAATGGAAATTTTACGAAAAAACCACTTTTCGACAAAATCGATTTTTTGATTTTGCTGTAACTCAAAAACGAATTATTGTAAATACTTGAAATTTTCACCAAATGTTTATATTATGGTTATCTCTTTACAGTTAATTTTTCAAAATATTTTGACCATTTTTAAGCTACTAATAGACAATTGAAATTTTCGACTTTTCTAAGTTTTTTTTTCTTCAAATGCCGATAAAAATTTTTTGGGTGGCCAGAAAATCTTGAAAATTTAAATAATCCGAAATCGTTAGTCACAATTTTTTTTTATAAGTGTTTAAAGTTCGAATTTATACGAAATATGTCAAAATTTAAATTAAATTTCATACGCTCATAATGCGAATGTTGGCCATAGTAACCATAGTAACATATAAAAACTATACTATTTGTTTCAAAATAGAATATTTGACAATATTTAAATATAATATATCCTAAACTGACAAATCATCTTCGTTCAGAATCGTTTTTCGTATACAATGATACCTATCATTGCATTCAAATTTAACCTACCCTAGTCTGAGGTCCACCCCATCCCCTAATGTACAGCAGAGCGATACTCACTTACCAACTTTTTTTTTTTTTTTTTTTGTGTCTGGGGACAACATTTGGAGAAGTAATAATGCTCCGATTTTTGACTTCAGCCCCTCTTTGAATAGGGAATTGAATCTAGTTGGTACTTTAGGGGGGTCAAAATTAAAATTTTCTAATAGTTTTCAAAAAAATCGAGAAAAACAAAAAAAAAATGACAGAAAAATGGAAATTTTACGAAAAAACCACTTTTCGACAAAATCGATTTTTTGATTTTGCTGTAACTCAAAAACGAATTATTGTAAATACTTGAAATTTTCACCAAATGTTTATATTATGGTTATCTCTTTACAGTTAATTTTTCAAAATATTTTGACCATTTTTAAGCTACTAATAGACAATTGAAATTTTCGACTTTTCTAAGTTTTTTTTTCTTCAAATGCCGATAAAAATTTTTTGGGTGGCCAGAAAATCTTGAAAATTTAATACAAGGTTTCTTATAAGTTGTTCTTAAAGTGATAAAAAAAAATCCGAAATCGTTAGTCACAATTTTTTTTTATAAGTGTTTAAAGTTCGAATTTATACGAAATATGTCAAAATTTAAATTAAATTTCATACGCTCATAATGCGAATGTTGGCCATAGTAACCATAGTAACATATTATAGTAACTATACTATTTGTTTCAAAATAGAATATAATATGACAATATTTAAATATAATATATCCTAAACTGACAAATCATCTTCGTTCAGAATCGTTTTTCGTATACAATGATACCTATCATTGCATTCAAATTTAACCTACCAAAGTCTGAGGTCCACCCCACCCCCTAATATACAGCAGAGCGATACCCACTTACCCGCTTTTTTATTTTAAGGATTATTATCAAATAATACAGTTATAAATGTGTAACATAAATGTAATATGTTACATTATTATTTATTATTTATTATAGTTATTAATTTTGTACAGTTGTTGACTATTGAATTACTTGTTGCATTATATATTACCTACTAAAAAAAAAAAAACGGGTAAGTGAGTATCGCTCTGCTGTACATTAGAAGGTGGGGTGGACCTCGGACTATTGTAGGTTAAATTTGAATGCAATGATAGGTATCATTGTATACGAAAAACGATTGTGAACGGAGATAATTTGTCAGTCTAGGATATATTATATTTAAATATTGTCATACATTCTATTTTGAAACTAATTCAAACATTTAAGTAAAAGTTTCAAGATCTTACGTTTAGTAATTTTTTAAAAATAACAAAAATCGAAAATTATTTATTAGTAAAACGTTATTTTACACGTGTATTTTTGATTTCAAAATAAAATTAAAACTTTAAACACTCGTAAAATTTTTTAAATTGAATGATTCTCAAACTTTTTTATAATTATTCTAAGCTTAACTTATGGACAGCATACTATTAAATTTTCAATTCTTAGCTTTTGATAGTAAAATATTTATAAATTTTTAACTACCAAATAGTGAAAAATATTCATGATTTTGACGAATTTTTGTCAATATTTGAACTTCAAATGCTAATAAAAAAAAATTGTGCCTATGTATTTTTATAATTTTTGAATGAGAGTTAGAACAAGTTATGTAGACCCTTCAATTAAATTTTCAAGTAATTTGTTCCGGCTAAATTTTTTTTATCAACATTTATAAAATAAAAAATTGAAAATTTCAATTGTCTATAAATAGCTCAAAAAAAGTCAAAATATTTTGAAAATCAAATCACATAAAGAAAATGGCAATCTAAATAACTGGTAAAATTTTCAAGTATTTACGATTATACTGTTTGAATAACAACAAATATCAAAAATCGTTTGAGGCTAAACCGTTATTTAACGCGGTTTTGTAAAAATTTCAATTTCAATCACTCATAAAAACTTTTTGTTTTAGTCCGTTAGAGTTTTTTTTGCAGATAGTTGAAGAAAATTTTATGGAGAACCTTGTACCAAATTTTCAAACTTAGTTATAACAGAAAAAATTTTTACAATTTTTTAACCACAAAATTAATTGCCAATTTTCGCAATTTTGACATATTTCGTATAAATTCGAACTTTAAGCACTTATAAAAAAAAATTGTGACTAACGATTTCGGATTTTTTTTTATCACTTTTAGAAAAACTTATAAGAAACCTTGTATTAAATTTTCAAGATTTTCTGGCCGGCCAAAAAAATTTTATCGTTATTTTAAAAAAAAATACTAAAAAAAATTAAAAATTTCAATTGTCTATAAATAGCTCAAAAAAATTCAAAACTCTTTGAAAATTTAACTGTATATGGAAAACGCTAATATAAACATTTTGTGAAAATTTCAAGTGTTTACATCGATTAGTTTTTGAGTTATAGCAAAATAAAAAATTCGTTTTGGTCGAAAACTGGTTGTGCGTAAAAAATCCCGTTTTTCCGTCATTTTTTTAAGGTTTTTCCCGACTCATTTAAAAAATATTGAAAAATTTTAACTTTTGACCCCCCTAAAGTACCAACTAGATTCAATTCCCTATTCAAAGAGGGGCTGAAGTCAAAAATCGGAGCATTATTACTGCTCCAAATGTTGTCCCCAGACACAAAAAAAAAAAAAAAAAAAAAAAAAAAAAACACACACATCATTGTAAAATCAATACATTCATCACTCCGTTCAGAATCTAATACAGCTTAAATGTATAAGCATTTAATATAATAATATACTTATTAAAAAAAATTAAATTAAATGAAAATCATTTCAAAATGTATATGTTATACCAGCTTTACTTAAAATTGTTTTTAATACAATTATTAATCATTTTTTCCAAATTAATATAATTTGGCTTTGCTTATAATATGAGTCTATATCGGAGTATACCTCTATTTTTATTTTTGTTTTATATTTTGTTCAATATTCATTATGTTTTTTCTAATTGATTTATTTTGTACTATATATATTATGTATGATTTTCAATAAAGAAGAAAAAAAACCTATTTCATATTTTTAGGGTGTATATAAAGTATACGGAATAGATACCGATGTTTTCAAGCTTTCCAAAATTCCCAAATCATTTTTTTATGGAACATACAAATTTCGTTTTTTTTATTCAAAAAATAATGAAGTTTACGGTTGTTTTATCATAGTTGTAGAGGTAAAGCGGCCTTGGGAAACTGAATAAATATTTAATTACAATACTACACTAATAACAATATTTATTATTGTCCATGTTCATGCATCTTAAAAGATATTCAAATATTTTGTTATCATTAATTATTGTACAATTTTGTTACACTATATGTATATTATTTTTTTCGTTTCTAATACTATACTAAACGCAACTTATTAATAGGTACAGTTTTATTATATTGTATTATTATATTCTATACAATAGCAATTATTTTGGTCACATACATATTTAGTTTTATTGCACTAAACAATAATTAAACATGAAATGTCATACATTTAAATTTATATTATTAAAAACCAAACAGAATACATTTCGTATTAGTCTTAGTGGCTACCACAAAAACACGATCTGCTGTAGATACACCAAATTTAATTTTAATTTTTATTTAAGCATAAATGTACACCTAAATATAGAACTATTAAATAAAAAAAATGTAAAAATAAATAATTTTATGTGTTATAAATTATTAAATATGTATGTAAATTTAAATAAAAATTTAATTGTATTAAAAGATTGAATTATGAAAAAAATTTTGTAAATGTTTTATAGAATCAACCGGTTAATAGAATAAAAATTACCCTGCACCAGTGGCGCAAATAGGAAAAATGTTTAGGGGGGGCTCAAGCCCCAAAATTACCAAAACCGGTAAAAATAACTTATTAAGAATAACATACATATATTATACAATTATTTTTTGAGGGGCTTTGAGTTATTTCCGGGGGACAAAGCCCCCCAAGCCCCCCCTATTTGCGCCACTGCACTGCACCAAAGTGATCACATTAAGCAGAATCCACTGCATATGTACAACGATACCGCCGCGGCCAATCATTAATATTATATTATTTGTATCAGATATCGTCGTCGGTCGTTGGTTCGTTGCATAACATTTTTATTCATATTCGTTTTCGCGAATTCACTGATACCCCCGGTCCCCTGACTCTATCGCGCCATGGTCATTACCGAACGTCAATGACCTCAGTGCTTGTGACGGCGTCAACCATCTCGGCCGGTACGCGCGCTCGTCCGCCGTGCGGGTTTTTACATTGCAGATTATTGTGTGCGTGATCGCCGTGAATAGGATTTCGAATGTTAAGTCGAACGTCTTCTTGCCGGTTTTTGTATATTTGTCCGCTGTAGAAAACCGTTGTCCATTATCGACGTAATTGTGTGCACTTATGGACCGGTAAGCCGCCCTGTTGGGTAACCCCCTTTCGTGCGTCCATACGTTGCCACGTCGCGCATTTATCTACAGCGACAACAGTGCGCGAATATTAGTTATAAATGTTATCATATTATCAACACTACTCGAATCGGCGGTGAATACGACGGTGATACCAGCCGGCAGCCGTGTATATGTAAACATCAGTGTTATTATTATTACCTTGTATTATTGCCGTTACGGCGTTGAATTTTTATATATATATATATATATATATATATATGTACCTCTGGGACGACGGCGAGGGTTTGGTCTACACCTCGAGACCCGACAGTTGACACGGCCCTAGCGCCTGCGCTTCTCCTCAGCCGTACACACTGCCACTCTGGCCCAGATAGGAGAATATCGAGGTTAAGCTGATAAGACCGCGGTGGCTCATTGTTACGAGACTGTCACCCCAGTCTCGTGGGTCGCGGGTTCAAACCCGCACCGTGCGTAATTTTTTCACTTAATTCTCGATATCTCTCCTATGACCGGCCACATCACGTGTGGTCGCGTCAAATGGCTCCCCGCAGAGGATATCGAACATCATCATCATCTGGTCAGATGGCGACCCGGGGTACCCACCAACCATCGGTGGTGCCCGCATGTACGGCTTGGCGGGGGAGTATGACACGGCCCTAGCGCCTGCGCTTCTCCTCAGCCGTACACACTGCCACTCTGGCCCAGATAGGAGAATATCGAGGTTAAGCTGATAAGACCGCGGTGGCTCATTGTTACGAGACTGTCACCCCAGTCTCGTGGGTCGCGGGTTCAAACCCGCACCGTGCGTAATTTTTTCACTTAATTCTCGATATCTCTCCTATGACCGGCCACATCACGTGTGGTCGCGTCACAGTATAGCCTTAAGAGTCGATTCTTCTTCAATTGCACTTTATCGATGTTCGATGAAGTCGTCGCTTTGATGATAACGGATGTAAAATACGTCTCTTTTGTGTCTATAGTGTCAGCCTGAATTTTTTTGTAGGAAAAAGAATGTAAATTCTTAAACAACCAGTGATACATAATTCAGGTATACAAAGAAATAAACGACTACTCAATCCATCTTACCATCTTTAGTAACTAAATAATATTGTAAATAATACCTTAATATATTACGTTATAGATAAAATATAAGTATTAGCACCGATTTTATTAAACTTTATCGAAAATATATTTCTTTATAAAATTAAAAATAATATTACATAACATATAATTATATGTTATATGATATCTAATCTGTGTAATCTGTGTTGTAACAAAATATTTTAGATTTATGCTACAATAATACTGCAAACAAGGTCAATAAATTAATAACTATAATAATATTTTGTAATCAAACAATTCATTAAATTATAAATTAAAACTGAGTAGGTATGTAATTGAATCAAATATCATTTGACTGAATCACAGGACACTATATACTATACACTATCGAGAACTTTATACCGGTACGTCGTATTTTTAAATTTAAAATATATAAAACTGAATACCGAAAATATAAGATATTGATAATATCGAAAATACCGAAACATTGAATATAATTTCCATACCGAAATTATATATTATACCATTGATTATAAATACTAAATAATATATAAATAATATATAATCAATGGTTAAACTACTCATGTACCTACTCGGTAAAAATATTTGTATGGGGTATATAAAAAATTGTGCCAACAAAATTTACCTATAACCTAAATTTGTGATTTTTATTAAACATTTTTACATATAGGTACATATGTTTTACATTTCTTTAACTTTTAAATTTAATTCACAATAATACGATAGTATTTGCTTTTTTATATTATATATTAATAAGATTAATAACCCACAACAAA
Source organism: Schizaphis graminum (assembly GCA_020882235.1). Lineage (NCBI taxonomy): Eukaryota > Metazoa > Arthropoda > Insecta > Hemiptera > Aphididae > Schizaphis > Schizaphis graminum. The sequence goes on from CM037032.1 coordinate 58,285,118, forward strand.
ATGGTTACCTACTTTCCCAATTTTCATTATAAATATCTCGTGATTGTTTAAAAGTTAAAAGTGTGATAAAAAAAGTAGGTAAGTGAGTATCTCTCTGCTGTACATTAGGGGGTGGGGTGGATCTCGGACTAGGGTAGGTTAAATTTGAATGCAATGATAGGTATAATTGTATAAGAAAAACGATCCTGGACGGAGATGATGTGTCAGTCTAGGACCCGGTCTAGGAAATATTATATTTAAATATTGTCATATATTCTATTTTGAAACAAATTCAAACATTTAAGTAAAAATTATGCCTATGTATTTTTATAACTTTTGAATGAGAGTTAGAACAAGTTATGTGGATCCTTCTATTAAATTTTCAAGTAATTTGTTTCAGCTAAATTTTTTTTACAAAACTCCATGTAAAAGAAAATTTACACATTCTATGGTCAATTCACAATGAGATCATTACTCAGCGGCGACCAGTTTTTGTTTGGCGCCGGTCAGACAACACCTGTTTGTCCTAACCTAACTGTATGCCTACTATGTTGTAAAGCCACGCCCATCATGCACACAACCAGGCCACCGAATTATGATTTCATTGTGAATAGACTATAAATAGATAATATCTAAACTATGTAATTGACATAATATAAATATGTATAAATATTTCAATACTACTGAAAGCAAGGTCAATAGTAATAATTTTAATATTTATACAAATTATTGCGGATATGACAAGTTTAGTATAAATAATTAGATACAATTGCACCAAAAATCATTTGACACTGAATAACAGTAGTGAATAAACTTTATTGATGCTTCTAAGATTAAAATAAATTTTATAATATATTTAAACAAAGATGAAGTGTTTACTAATCAATCTTATTGTTTTTGTAACTTTTGTTAATTCAGATATCGGTAAACGTTTGTCTCTTCCACAATTACCGTTTGTAAGTATCTAATTTTTAAATACGTCAATATTTTCTTATTTATTTCATAAGCAACGATCACATTGTAACCAAAGAATATTATCGTATGATACTAATTTAAAAATTAAAATATTTTTCTTCAGGGTATATATCGGTTAAATTTCTTAGGAGTAACGCGTTGTGATTCATCTATTCCAACAAATAATAAATTAAAATATGAATTGTACCTAAGCAAAAAGTCGGCCAATACTACAGAAATCAAAGGAGTCGTAACAAATTCGGTACCATTAGATGATTCTCTTGATGTAAGTTTAGTAATTGTTAATATTATTATTGTATGAATTTTAAATATAAGATTTTATATGACTCACAACCATTATTTAATAAACTTATATACTAAGTTATAATGCAATTTTTGCAAAATTGATAAATTGTTTTCTTTGTATAGTTGGAATTTAAATTGGCGGTAAAAGACTCTATTGGTGGTTGGAAGGAGAATGCTTTTATCTACAAGACACCTAAAGCTTGTTCTTCACTCAAAAAGTTCTTGGGGCCTGCTTGGAATCCAGTAATGGATTCGGCAGGTGCCTACAATGCGACTTGCCCTATGGCCGTGGTATGGACGTGTTATAAAATTACAATAATAATATAAATGTAGTTCTTTGCAATGGGATAGCCCGTTTGTAAACTACTTATTATTTTTTCAAACAGCCTGTTGTTTTTCAGGCTCATTGCATATAGACTAACATCAGTTATTTAAGAACTACAATCATTTTATGTTAAAAACTATTTTAATTATTTTATTTTTAGGATTATTATCAAATAATACAGTTATAAATGTAAAACATAAATGTAATATGTTACATTATTATTTATTACTTATTAATGTTGTACAGTTGTTGACTATTGAATTACTAGTTGCATTATATTATATTACTAAAAAAAAAATATGTTATATTATTATCTTATTTGGACGGATGTTGTGAGAAATGTGTCAAGTCAAAAATGCTGATTTTTCAGGAGAAATAAAGACGTTTCTATTCATTAGTTTTCGTTTTTAATTTGTTAGAATAGTTATTTCTATGTCATAGCCATACTAATTTTCAGATTTTAATTTAACTTCAAATCTTAAATTATTTTAAGACTTTTGTAACTGACTTGATAATAATGACAAAATCAATATAATATGATAACAATCTATCAACTAGTCAAATAGTCAACGACTGTGCTAAATTGATAAGTAATAATAAGTAATGCATAATAAGTTACATGTTACATTTATGTTATATATTTTATTGTACCGTGTTATTATCAATAATCCTATAAAAATAAAATAATTAAAATAGTTTTTAACATAAAATGATTGTAGTTCTTAAAATGCCTAACTACTGTTAGTCTGTATGCAATGAGCCTGAAAAACAGCAGGCTGCTTGGAAAAATAATAAGTAGTTCGCAAACGGGCTACCCCATTGCAGAGAGCCTAGGTTTTTAAAAAAACTAAATTTCTATATGGCTTACGACCCAAACACTAAAGCTTTGTCTTTAATTATATAACATTATATTATTATATGTTTATAGATTTTTTATAATATTCGGTATATTAATAACTAAGGCTCACCAATCGGCTGTAATGGTAATAAGACTTACATTAACTTGAATTTCTTTTTTCGATAAAATGTTTATTAGGTATAGATACAAAACTTAAATAGTTGAATTGGAAGTGATTTATTAATTATATTTTATTGTTTTAATAATAGTTTTAAAAAAGTTAGGCAAGTGGGTATTACTCCGCTGTGTATAGTGTATAACATAGGTAGAGATAAGAAAACTCGAAGGAAAACTTATGGAAAACCTTGTATTGGCTTTTTTTAAATTACGTATAAATCACAACAAATTTATGAATTTTCAACTTCAAAATTCCTTGCTAATTTTTGCGATTTTGACAAATTTCATAAACATTTGAACTTTAAATTCTTATAAACAAAAATTGGGACTAACGGTTTTTGATTTTTTTTCTACGATGAGTACAATTTATAATAATCCTTCGATTAAAAGTTAAAGATTTTTCGGAAAGCCAAATTTTTTTAATAATATTAAAAAAAAAAAATAAAAATAAAAAATCGAAAATTTCAATTGTCTAAAAATAGCTTAAAAATAATCAAAATATTTTGAAATAAATAACGCTATATTATATAAACATTTAGTGAACATTTCAAGTATTTACAATGATTCGTTTTTGAGTTGCAGTAAAATAAAAAAATTGATTATGCGTAAAAAGTCCTGTTTATTCTTTACTTTTTTAGGGGTTTTCCTGACACTTTCGAAAACTTTTGTACATTTTTACTTTTGACCCCCCCTCCCCCCAAAGTACCAACTAAATGAATTTTCCTTTTCAAAGAGCTGAAGTAAAATATCAAAGCATTATTTCTACTCCAAATCGCGATGACAGAAACAAAAAAAAACATATACATCATTGTAAAATCAATACATTCCTCACATCGTTCAGAATCTAAAAACAAAAACAATAAATAAATACAGTTTAAATGTATAAGCATTTAATATAATAATATACTTATTAAAAAAAATTAAATTAAATGAAAATCATTTCAAAATGTATATGTTATACCAGCCTTACTTAAAATTGTTTTTAATACAATTATTAATCATTTTTTCCAAATTAATATAATTTGGCTTTGCTTATAATATGAGTCTATATCGGAGTATACCTCTATTTTTATTTTTGTTTTATATTTTGTTCAATATTCATCATGTTTTTTCTAATTGATTTATTTTGTACTATATATATTATGTATGATTTTCAATAAAGAAGAAAAAAAATCTACTTCATATTTTCAGGGTGTATATAAAGTATTCGGCATAGATACTGATGTTTTCAAGATTTCCAATTTTCCCAAATCATTTTTTTATGGAACATACAGATTTCGTTTTTTTTATTCAAAAAATAATGAAGTTTACGGTTGTTTTATTATGGTTGTAGAGATAAAGCGGCCTTGGGAAACTGAATAAATATTTAATTACAATACTACACTAATAACATTATTTATTATTATCCATGCTCGTGCATCTTAAAAGATATTCAAATATTTTGTTATCATTAATTATTGTATAATTTTGTTACACTATATGTATATTATTTTTTTCGTTTCTAATACTATACTAAACGCAATTTATTGATATAGTTTTATTATATTGTATTATTTTATTCTATACGATAACAATTATTTTGCTCACATACATATTTTGTTTTTTTGCACTAAACAATAATTAATTTTTGTCAATATTTGAACTTCAAATACTAATAAAAAAAAATTGTACCTATGTATTTTTATAATGTTTGAATGAGAGTTAGAACAAGTTACCTGGACCCTTCTATTAAATTTTCAAGTACTTTGTTTCAGCTAAATTTTTTTTATCAACATTTATAAAAAAAAAAAAATTGATTAAGCCTATAAATAGCTCAAAAAAAGTCAATATACTTTGAATATTTAACTGTGTATGGAGAACGCTAATATAAACATTTTGTGAAAATTTCAAGTATTTACATCAATTGGTTTTTGAGTTATAGCAAAATAAAAAATTCTATTTTGACGAAAACTGGTTTTGCGTAAAAAATCCCGTTTTTCCCTCATTTTTTTTAGATTTTTCCCGACTCATTTAAAAAATATTTAACTAATATTTTTAACTTTTGACCCCCCAAAATACCAACTAGATTCAATTTCCTTTCCAAAAAGGGGCTGAATTCAAAAATCGGAGCATTATTACTGCTCCAAATGTGTCGTCAGACACAAAAAAAAAAACACACATCATTGTAAAATCAATACATTCAGCACTCCGTTCAGAATCTAAAAAAGTATATTCCACAGTTAAGTATATTTAGGTAGGTAAAATTAATTTAAAAAAAAAATTAGTTTCGATTGCCTTTATATCATTTTGAGTAGAAAATACAAATTTACCAAGTTCATAAATATTTCGTAGGGCGTTAAAAAATTTAGTGTTTTTTGTAAAGATATAGTTCGTTAAATTTTTTTGTCATAGAGCTGGTTGAATTTTAGATGATTCATTGAAAACCAATGAATAGCAGTTAGGCTCTTTAAATAATTTCAATACCACAAATTGGTTGTAATATACCTATCAATATTTTATTTTTTCAAAAATTAACATATAGGTATTTATAATTATAACAATAAAGTATAAATTATAAAAAAAAATGTATCAACTCATTGTTTATTAGTAGCTTTCTTGTGAGTTTCAAAGGTTTTGTTTCTAACATTTCTATATAAATCTATTTTTTTTTTATTGATTTTTTCAATAGACTTAATATTAGCTAATTCAACTGAATTTTTGAAATAAAAAATCTAAAAGTAACTTTTACAACAAAAATGGATGCCTATAGGTATCGGCTAGATAATGGTAATATAATTTATACTAACGTTGATAACTATTATATTGTACGTATAAATTGTTTCCAATTATTTCGTTAACCCTGACCGAATAAATTGGTTTCAAATCCATGAATAAAATATTAGTTTGAGTGCACTTGAATTGCCATGAATTGTAATCATAGTATTCATATCTAATAATTAGATTATATTTTACAAAATTGAAAATAATATATAATGCATAATTATCTGTACAGATAATATCTATACCGTGTAAATTGTATTATAACAATATGTTATGGGTTTACACTGAAACTATACTGAAAGCAAGGTCAATAAATAATAATAATAATCATCTAACCTATTGTATGAAAAATTAAAAACTATTAGGGAATATTGTGCCAAAAATCATTGAAATATTTTCCAGCAATAATAATATAAACTGAGTTTACGATGCATATAGATAGTTATTCGTTATTTGAATCTTGTTAAAAATGCATAGAAACCGTATGGTTAAGTCTTTCTCATTACGATTCTGTCACCGTCATAATAATTATCACATTATCATACAACTAAATAGTCTTTAGTTTAGTTATATATTATAATATTAATGTAAACGTAATAATTTTATTGTATGTATTATAGACCTCAGACTTCTAACTTCTGAGTATAAGTATATGTACATAATTTGGGTGCTATAAACTATTTTTGTAGTTATAAATCTAGATAATTTAAAAATTAGAAAAGCTGAAATTTAAAAATACATTATTAAAAAAAAAAATAATGTTCATGCTTGGTGAATTATAATATACCTACTATTATAGGAAATAATATTAAATGTATAAATCTTACATACTATTATTTGTAAATATATTATCAACTTTACTAAAAAGTAAGTATAGAGGAATATTGTCCCCATTGATTTATAAGAAAAAAATATTATGTGGGCCGAAATCCCTTCACAACCATTACCCACCCTATCAAAAACAATGATTGGTCCTGTTTGTAATTTGCACATACTAACAGCGGTCTGTCATCATATGATATCAGTGCGTATGAATAATAGCCAGCTGTAATTCAAATTCAACTTTGGTGTCTGACCCGAGGTCATCGCGGCAACTACGACGAAAAACCTGTAGCGTAAAAACCTTTGCAAAAAAAAATCCCCTATCCCTTATCAGCTTTAACTATAATATAATATAGTATTTGTTTTATATCATACGATTCGGTGTCTGATGTTGATCGTTACGCGCGTGCGTGCATTACACACATATATTATGACATTTACATATTGTATAACCTCTCCGGCGTATATATTATTCTATAATATAATACATAATGTATATACCTATACATGTGAAACATCAAAAACGCGCGTCAAGCAGATTCCATTTCTATGCTAATTCCGAACGGTTTCATCGTCATAATAATAATGAAGATATTATATATTGCTATTATTATTATTATTAATATTATATATGTAGGTACCTATAATAATATTCTTTTGTAATGCGCGTATAAAACGTTTTCGCGGGATAAGAACGTGACGTAGTTCCTCGAGTTTTATAACCGACATTGTAATATTGTGTTTTCGTTTTGTATATATTATATAATATATAATATATATCAATACCATATTATTATTCTGCAGTTTATATTATTATTATCTTGTGTTATTATTATTTATTCGATAAAATATTTGAAATTTTGTTCTTATATCTTTTTTGTGACTTATTTTTTAATTTTTACAAGATATTATTATATGTATAATTGATTAGGCTTGAGGTATTATTTGTACGGAACTTTCTTAGGTTATCGGTTAATATAAAATGGTTCACATAAAAAATAAAAAGTTAAAAAATTTGTATTTATAAAACACCGTCGTATTTATCAAAATCGTAAAAGAACAAAATGACAAGTCTACTGTGAAAACACCTCAAATGTGTATCTATATACCTACGCGGGTAATAAACTAATAATATTATATAAGTATTAGGGTGAAGGGACTAAGGGACGTCAGGCCGTATGTGAATACACTATATACCTATATACGTTATAAGTATACATAACGATTATATATAATATAAACAATACGCGATAATAAAAAGCTTCGGAGGTGATTTACTTGGTCCCCGTGGCCGTATAAAGTCCTCGAATTGGTTTAATAAACATTAAACGTCCGCCCTATAAAATACAAAGTATAATAATATCATAATACTATATCGGGAGAGGTTTATTACCGTGCTCCGTTCGGCGAGCACGACAATATAATAACGCGCGAGACGAAGGCGGCGGCGGCAGCGACGGTGATGGTTATAATAATAATAATAAATAAATAAATTCCTCGACGGAATGGCGGCAGCTAGGGTGGATTTTCAATTACCGCCGAAAATAATAACTCCAAGAAACGGATATTTTATACGCCCTCTTTCCGGTCACCATCGTCCCTTATTTAAATTTCACGCGCGCGCGTGTGTCTTATATCGCGCACTCGAAAAGTCACCGTTTTCCGAGTCCTGCGTCCGTCTATATATACATACCGTTTTAAGGGTATATTATGCGGAGATAGGCGGGTCTCCCCAGCAATCCCCACAAACACTGAGAACGGTTTATCGCTGCGAAATATTATATTATAATATATTTTGTCCTATTACTCCCATTAAATTATATACATTATTTTCGTCCTCCGTCTCCTTCTTATTTGCGTACATAAAAATATTATTATGCTTCCTTTTCTTTCTTTTTTATGTTCTTTTGTCGTTGTTTTTTTTTTTTTTTTTTAATTAAAATATTGCGACGACGATGGTTATAAAAGCCGCGAACAACGCGAAATACGAAATAAAATTTGGAAAAAAAAGTTTTCATTTTACGTTATCTCCACGACTACGCTTTTTTTTATTTATTTTTTAACCCCGCCATCGTGTGAATATATATGTATAATTGGTTGGTAGTAGTAATGGTTTCTACTCGTATACAATCCGCGCACTGACCCGACTGCGCTAATGACGCGGATAGATCCGTAATTTAATAGTCCGGGGAGTATACTTAAAAATTAAAAGATACGTAAGATACATCCACCACCCCAGCTTTTTTTCATTCTCGATTATCTGACACTTTCCAGCAGTTTTCTAGTTTCGCCGCGTGGCTCTGTAAATCATGACCGTCGAGACGTAGACTTTTTTATTTTTTTCAATCTCCAAGTCCGCATTTAGTTGGGTTTTTCATTTATTATTTTTTACTTCGACCATTCAAGTTATTAACCAGATTACGTACAATAAACGTCTACATTCTTATTACTATTTATCATACAAGTACATTGCATAATAAAAAATTACCTGTAATTAATAGTTATATATACTGTAATAACTAATAATAGTAGTTGTTGAATAGTATTTTACCTATAACTATATAGGTTGGTATAATCTATGTTTAAAATACCTAAGTATAGTTTTAAATTAATTTATACATTTAGAATAGATTTATAGAATTTATATATGATGGTAATAGTTTTATTTGTTTTGTTAGAAGTCAGTGGTTTTGTAACTGTTCTCTACATTTACAGGCATAATAGTTATTCATTTAATAATATTTTAATCATTTTAGATTACGTTCGACGACTCAAATTAAATATTTATGTAGATGATCTTAACTGACGCTGAGTATTATTATACTGTTGCTATTGAAATTCTAGTTAGATTACTAAATATAAAAATACAATTATATGACAATATAATATTTTACAATCTATTTTTAATGATTCGATGAACTGAATGGTTGCTACAAGTGAATAGTTATAGTAAGTTATGACCAAATAATTTTATATATTTTCTAGTACTCCAAATTTACGAATGAAAATGTTCAATTCTAGTTCTAAATAATTATGTCATCAATTCAAGAATATTAAAATCAACAAAACTTTTTCCGCGTGTACTAACATGTCATATATGATAATGAATACTAATTATTATTGATTTCGACCTGATTATGTATTTCAACAAATTACAATAATATTATAATAATTAATAATACTTACATTATTATAATTGATGTTAATAATTTAAAATTTATTTAAACGAAAAAATGTATTGCCGTCTTTCAATTCATTTATTATACATATTTAAGTATTTTTAGTGATAAATAAGATGAATTATCTTCTAGTTTTTTAATGTTGGTATTTCATATTTATAATCTAAAAATTACACATTAGTCAAATAGCTTGGCTAATGCCGACATTATCCAAATTTTAACATTACCCGTAAAATTTATATGCGTAAAGATACGTATAATATAATACCTTACTTATACCTACCTAATATTATAGTATATACTTATAATCTGCACAAGGTTACATTCCTATACATAACAATTTATTTATTATTCACTACCTATATTATACTTGTATTATTATTCTTAGGGTGTTGTTTAAATTTATTTTTATTTTTTCTATAGATGTTATATCTTGTAATTTGTATTTTTAGACTTATTATTTTTGGCGTTCATACTATTCTTTATAACATTAAAAACGGAAATTGTAAAAATGTAAAATTGAAATCCCATGGGATTAGGTGCACCTATCTAATAAATACATTTTAGCTATTATAAATATATTTTAAACAGCTATGAAGGTGCCTAAATAATAATATACCTATATTTTTTATAATAACAGTACAATAATATATGCAGCTCCTTGAATTTGAATGCCATGGCTCAAGTTTAATTACCGTGGTTTATCGGGTTACTATAATCGTATTTTACATAATATGTATACGAATTTATTCAATTTTATTGTATATAATGATATTATAATATTATGTGACATAGTGGCCGCCGTATTGTTATGTTTCTCGGTGTACATATTATTTATACATTATGACCTATACCTACGTATAATAATAATATGCTATTCGCCCACGGATTTTAACCGATTCTTATACCTATATATATAGGACATGCGTGATGTACGATACGATACAAACGTTTTATGAATACGTGCATACGCGATGTGTATAAAGTGTAATAAATTTGTCGTAAGATGTGTATGCCAATGGTATGTATTATATTATAATAAAATTATGTGGTGCGAGTATCATGCTTGCACGACAACCAGTTTGTATTTCGACGCATATTATCATATTTTTAAGTAGTTTTTTAATAACCCGATCGGCGGGGGTCGTCTTTTGTGCAGAGTGCTTCCGCATATAATAACAATTCTCGGGGCGGCTCTTCTTCTTAATCATAATATAATATCGTCCCGTGTCACGAGTTTGTATATAATATATATAGTTGGAAGGGTGCGCTCCAGCAACGACGGCGATGACGTACAGTTGATGTTTCATGGTGGGGGGTGGTGACATTGCCATAATTAACGATTTTTACAACACCCCGATGGCGTGGTGTATTATGATTATTATAATTATTTTTTACTTTATCGGCCATTAATCATCGGTCGTGTTTTCGAAATTCACCACCTTCTCTCGGGAAAAATATAATAAAAATTAAAAATCATTCTTCTATAAATATTCAAAATACTATGTTAGTGTACCTAATTACTCCTTCAATCCTAGCTCATACATATTAGTTATGTATAGTAAGCACGGCAACATAAATATATTATGTTCACGAGCCACATACCTATGATGGACGAATACAGTGATACCAAGAGTCAAAATGTTTATATAATTTGATAAATATTAAATGCATAATGTTAATAAGTAAATTTTAATTTTATAAGTAAGACGCAAGTTACGTCTAACTATGACGAGAGCTACAAGTTGCCAAATTGGTCATTCCTGTCATCCCGCGGTTGCCCCCTTGATATATTAAAGTGTTGTATAGTCACTGCTGTCTATACATATTTTTTGAGAGTAGGTACTATACTTCAAGACGAATTATAAACAATAAAATTCAAGAACTTTAAAATCTTTATTTAAATTAAATACAAACGCATACACACACACACACAGACAGACACACACAAATAAAAATACAATTTAAAATGTATACACCTTCGCTGACACTAGGTAGTACCTATATCAGAAGAGCCAGAATTTTTTATTACAGATGTGTTTTATTACCGTTTACAATCTACGTAATGCAGTCTCAATACAATCGTTTCACTGACCTATTTAAGTTTATTTAGTTGTTAAAATAATGTTGATGACTGTCTATAGTTTACAACAATAGGTACAGTCGTCGAGATAACGTAATCGCTCACAGATAGTATGAATAAGTAACTAAATACTATTATTTCCTATGCATATTTCATGAACTGAACAATTATAATATCATGTTTTTGTAATGATTATTAGAAAAAAAATATACTTATACCTAATTGTAATACAATGGCTTTATTAAATCAATCGCCTATCCGTTGGGTCAAGTCAGGTCGAGGATTCAAAAGATACTCATCGTGTATTCGTGTACAAAAGATAAATTATGCAATTAATTATTATTTATTTATTTTAAATAGTAATTGATTATTTTTCAGTTCGTTTACACAATAGATGAACATGTATTTAAAAAAAGTGCTTAAAAAATAAAAACTAAATGTGTGCTGGTATATTATTATTTTTGGTCCTATACGTCACAAACCATGATTGAATGATGTGAACCTTAATAAAATATTTTCCTATTAAAGAATATATTATACAACTATTATACCTTTGTTGTATAATTCAGTATAATAATCGTTAAATAAAATAAAATGCTACAGTGATAAAACCAAATTTTAGATGTATTTATTAACTTAAGAAAAAGTACTAAAAAATGTTTTAGCGTTTACAATGATGACTAGAAATTTAAATAATATGATATAAAAATTTAATGCTTTAATAAAATAAAAAAAATGAAAAGAAAAATTTAATTAACGTGAAATTATTCTTTAATAAATACCCTAATAAGTCATTATGTAAAACTATAATATAATACTCGAGTTGTTAATGGAAAGAATATAAAGGGAAAATTAATTTTAAAAATAGTATACGAGAAAAAATTAATTAAAATAATAAAAGGAATAAAAGGAATAAAATACCATAATACCTACGTATAATTAAAATGCGAATTACTAAAAACGGGAAACACGCGCGGGGAAAGAACCCTGTGCGGTCGATTTCCTCATCATTCTACACCCTCAGTAAACAAACAATACTTATATAGTCTGATTTCATACTTCCAAGTTTATTATAAAGAATGCGCAATATCTATTTACGATTTACCAGCTAAGTTTTACTATATGTAATATAATATAATTCACGATGATGTTCATATTGTGTTCAAATCACAGACGACATATTATGATTGTTTATTTATTTAAACTCACACAACCCGCAAATGTTACGGAAAAGTGCAATAACGTAAAAGAATATTGACTAAAATACAACAGTTAATATTCTATAATATTGTACTACGTTACCGCGATCACAATATTACATCATGTAAAATATTATTATATCTAAAGTCTTAAGTAACTATGCTTACTTTGTTACCTCAAGTACCAATAATGCCTACTTAAAAGTTATACTCTATTCGTAAGCTTTCTGTAATTCCATCAAAAACGAAAGTATTTTATGCATTTATAATGCAAAGGTTTTATGACGTCCTGTGTGTGTTTTCCATACGACAACACTGCATTAATTATTGTTTAATATTTTTTATATACCTTTAGTTAATAAGACCCTATCTATAAATATGTTTTGTTAAGTTTTCAGACGATAAACTTGTATAAATGAAATCGTGGTAGAAACATATGTAAGTAGAAATCGCTCATCAGTGATATTCCGTGAATCCATTATTATTTGACGTTTGAAAAAGGTATGTACTATTGAAATTCAATGTCACGGATTTAACATCACTACTCAATAGTTACGCGTTTCCATAGATCATACATATAATGATGTACCTACGTAAAAAACGTGCAGATTATATCTCATTTTTTATCTTTTATATTAAGTATTAACGCATATTATATAGGTATATTAATTCATAAATGTCTTATATATTATTATTCATGGACAAATATTATTAGTATTATAATTAGAAACTGAGCTTGATGAGCATAATAAAAAACCACTGATTTCATAATAATTTACGTATAAAAAAAGTAAAATTTGGTAAATAAATCAATGTGCACGTGATATTTTTTAAGATATATAATATATTAATCGATTCTTGTAAATATGTAGTATATACTATATAGCGAGGGTATAATTATAATAATACAATTCTGTATATCAACAAATGTATGAGTAATTATAAGTAATAATACGAGAAGGTGTTGCAATTAAACACTATAAAAAAATCTATATGAATATATTATTATTGTTACTATCATATTAATACACGTCTTGTACTGTACAACGTTACAACTCAAATGTACAATAAAACATCATTTATACGACCATACTTATGATATAATACCACTCTACCCATAACTTATTCATTATTGAATCGTACAATATACCTATACTCTGTGTTTTATAAATTTCCACGTGTGTCAACGTAGGCGAGTTCTTCATCACACAACCTCCTCTGCCTCTATCATTATCGTTTAGAATATTTAGATACTCTAGTGTACTCTTATATTACATTATATGCACGTAATTTATATACTATCATCGTTGTCATCATCATCGTCGTCGTCGTCGTCGTCACCGTCGCCGTTATTATTATTATTATTATTATTATATTACGCGTTATTGCACGATTATGTGATATATCATAATATTATTATTATATAATATTTTAACGATGACGACGACGACGACGACGTTTATTCTGGAAAATGGCAAAAAATCGTAATTAACCCTATTATATTGCGTCCTTCCAACCGTAAAAAACTCAAAGCTTATCTCCTCCTCCCATCCCCCGGCGGAGGCAACGGCGGTTCGTAATTAAACGTTATAAAAGTTCAGGTTAATTACGTACGAAGAGATAAGTCCCTTGCCGTCGCCGGGATCCACCGAGCCGGTGAGGCATGCGGATAGCCGGGGCGGCAGGGGGCGTAATCTGTTTGTCGTGTGGCCGCGGTGGAAAACGGTTATCGTCGTCGCGTGCAGTATAATAATAACATTATATGGGTTGCCACCGCAGCAGCAGTAGCAGCAACATCATCATCACAGAATCCCCGTGCACCGTCCATAGATTTAGCAATTAAAATTCGTTTCAACCCCCGCAGTCGACTTTTGGTCTCACCGCCCCCCGTCTCCTGAATATATTCTTTCCACGTAGATACACCCCTTTGACACTCTGGATCGCTCGGTTCACTACACAAATCATACGATAATATTATTAATAATAACAATAATGTTTCGTCGCGTGATGTATACATTTTATTATTATTAAAATGATTATTATATAATGACAGAATTAACGTATAATATCGCGCACTGCGTATAATATAATACGAATATTATACCTACAACACCGGTCGTACCATACAAAGACTCTTCGACGTTATATTATTATTATTATTATTATTATTATATAGGTATATATCTATATAATATCGTTACAACGACGACAACGACGACGACGATGGTATTTTTCTCTTCCTTTTCCTTTTCCTCTTCTTCCGCCACCACCGTTTTGTTATATAAATATAAACGGTACACCGCGAGACCGGCGGGGGCGGCGACACAATGGGCAAAAGGAAAATGGCCGACGGATTACGCGCGCGTTTATGTTGCCACCGGTAACGCGCGCGCGGGCACTGTCCTCCCGCCCGCCGCGGTAACCCCTTTACTCCCCTCCCCTCAAAGTTGCCACCACTTTTCGTTCGCCCACACGCGCTCAGTCTCTCACGCTTTCTCAATCCCTCCCCCCCTCACTCTCTCTCTCTCTCATACCATATCACCAGCTCCAGTTGTATATATATATATATATTATATATATATATATATTTACGTGTGATAGTCTTCTCTTCTCTTACTCACCACCATTATCGTCAGTGCACTATTATTATATATTTTATTGTACACACACGCGCGCACGTATCTATACATATATAATGATAATAATAATAATATTATAGTCGTCGCAGTCGTCGTCGCCGACTTCTCTCGCGAGCGCTTTTATTGATCTCCCAGGATTAATTCTTCACCGCCACCGCCTTTGACCTTTTCCTCCGCTCGTCGACGCGCAGTTTATTGCCCTTTTCGGCTATTATATGCCTTCACGTGAACCTACCTATATATAATAACTATAGTGAGTTATTATATTAATAACATTATTATCGTTGAACGTCGACGTCAATATATTTTTTTAAATTTTCGTTGTAGATCTTTATTGTTGTACCTACTTATGTTAAGTACTATTGAAGTATTGATATTCCTGATGAATATAATTCTGCCCGTCATACTAACGCGCATTTACCATCACTGTAAAAAAAAATAACTTTAATTTGTGATTCTTGTAAAATTTTCTATATTTTTTGTTTTTGTTTCTTACAGCATATTAGCATATTAGATTTATTCAAAATGTACATAGAGCTCTTTTGGAATAAATAAGTCTGAAACTTCATTTTTATTGACTACTTTGAAATCATATCTATATTATTGTAAATACTATAAAATATTTTGGTGGACGTGTTTACCAAAAAAGTATACCGCACAGTCTTGTAGTATATTTTCAAAATGAAGAATAGTTAATAACTTCGTTGTTTTACATGTTAAACACAAAACACAGGTAGGTACCTATAAATTACCTAAATCGTATAACAATAACCACATATTAACTATTGAAAAATTTCCACAAGCTATAGACTAAGTGTACAACACAAGAGTGCCCATTATTAAGAAATAATGCAATAGCTATATACCTAGACGAGGCGCTTTTACAGTATTATTCTATTATTCTATTATTTCTATATTATTAACTAATAAATAATATATAATATATATAGATAATAATAATGTTTAAAAAATTGTAATATTTAAGCACAACAACTTAACTGCTGTTCTAATTGTTTGAGCGTTTTAGTAATTATAATAATTAATATGCATATGATGGACGTAAACAAACCAGCATGCTGTAGTATTCAAATATAAATGCAGTAAATAGCGCTTGTTGTTCTTATATTATTGTAAAGAGAATTAATGAAGGCTGAAGGGGCATTGAAATTAAACGACCGTTATATATAATTATAGTTTTGCCTTGAATCGGAGTGGCGTTGAAAATCGTTTTCATTTATAATGCCGATACAAATCTAAATACTACCAAGGGAACCATTTGGGTCTCGACTAAGATGAGCTGTGTTAATTGAATTCCGATAACTATTGCAATATTAAAACAAGACTAAATTGTTTCGAAAAATCTGTTTTGTTGCTGTAATGAAAAAATAAGTATAATATACATAATTAATATTATCAACACTATTATAAATAAACAATGGTTGCTATTATCGATTCTCTGTAAATATAGCTTGGACGATGCCGGAAAAGTATCTGAGAGGAAAAAAAACTCTTAATCGAAAGAAAAAAAAAATTGTAGTAAATAACAACTGTTTAATTATAATTTAATTATACCTATACTGCTTGATCACATCTTTCATTTTAATAAAATATGTTAATGTTATATACACATATAGCTGTTGACGAAAAATTATGAAAGTCGATACGGATGTATAATAGTAAACTAAGATAGAAAATAGAAGTAAAACTATATACAAGTATCATGAAGCCAAAATTGTTTCACTATAAGGGATATATTTCTTTTTAAATTCAGTAAAAATAAACAACTATACCTATATCATTTATAATTTTGTCCGTAAATAAAACAAAGTAAACAGTTAAAAAATATATTTCTTGAATTTAAACATTATATTATTTCAAATATAAATATTGTCTTCTAAAATAAAATATTAATGCAGATCATATCATAAAGTTATGTATATGATACATTCCTTTACTATGTTTACTACAAAATATGTATTTATATTTTGTACTATGAAACAATATTAATTGATTTAATGACCTAATTATAGGTATTTGTATAATTTTATAATATGAATAAATGTTAGCTAGGTAATATTTTTTCAATTGTTTGTAATCATTTTATACGTACAAAATTATGTGAACGTGGTAATCAATTATATTTATACAATGTATATAGATTGCGATATCACAAATAAAAAAATCGTTAAACGTTGCACGTAAAATATGCAATGAATATATATTTATTTATATTTTAAACTATATTTAATTTATACGCTAAAATAAATAAGAGCACTATTATCTACATATTATTATTAATTTTTTTTAAATATTGTTACCTACTTATTATTATTTATAAACCTTACCAGGGACATTTTCTCATAGATCACCCATTAAAGTATCTATTTATAAGTTATATGTACGTACTAAACATTTCATACGTTGATAACTTAATACCACTGAAACGATACTGATATGTATGCACGTTATTATTTTCAAATACAAACAGGTGCGTGCTATTCTAGTGTGCGACTACTAATGTATTACATTAATATTACCAAGTAGATGTACATTATACTGTACTAGGTATATCCATCGATGTACATTGTACTCCTTACTGTGGATCAATCGGCTCTCTCGTAATCAGACGTTTTGCCGTTTTCGATAAATGCACACGCGTGATTTGTATATGATATAGGAACTTCAGTGTATATAATACATAATTATATTACATTTTATAGTAGGTATATAGACATATAGTTTATATACATTATACTTATTACACTGTATATACGGAGTGCCTCGTCTCGCTTCGAGAAGGCGAATTCGTGGCCATGTTTTTTTCTAGAACAAAAAAAAGTGTATTTTTATATGTATTCAAATACTCGCACGTCTGAGGCGTTATGTATTTATTATAATATATAGATTAAAGGTTGAGTACCTAACCTACTAATGTACATAACGTTTTGTTGAATATTCGATAGTTCGCACACGACTCAAATGAACAGTTGAACAATTTTTTTCTGGATAAACCGTGGCCACAGATCGGTTGTTGTACATGTTTAAACAGCGTTAATAAGAACGAATTCATATCGATTTTTATGCGTATACGTCAACGGGAACTTTATAACACAAAAATATTTATTTTATCACAATCGTATAGGTAGTTTACTTATTTAAAAACGATTTCGTGACAAACGCGACGAGACGCTCTGTATATAACACAATGAGATAATATGTGATGTGTACTGTAGTACATGTATCTATAATATATATTATATCGTCGACCAGTTTCGCGATAGACTCTTCAAAAAGCGGTGTACACAGACGTCACGACAAACGAACCGAATACCGGGTGCGGCGCGGTATATGAGTTATACCTATATATAGGTACGCCGCGTACGATTTATAATATTATTAAAATATAATGAGCTGTCGGTCGGTTTTCTGGAAATCGTCGATTCACTTCACGTCTCGTTGACAACGCCGCGCCAGAGTTTAAATTTTTTTAGTGTTTTCGTTTCCCCATTAGCAGTGTCATTGCAATGTTGAGCATAATAATAATAACAATCGCGTGTTGCGTATATTGTACAATGTATCTATTATGTGCAACAACCTAGTCGTAAATAATATTCCGAACGATATTCCACAACTATAATTATAAACGTGTATAGGATTCGTAAATTTAATAGTGTAATACGCATTAATGCATTATGACGTGATGGCTGGCTCCGATGTACGTACACGGTACACGAGAAGAGGCGTTACATTACAATCAAAACCTAATTTCCGTACTGTAATAAATAATAATATGTAATTATAGAATATAATGTAATATATTATGTAATGCAACGCGTACCTATTCAAATAAGTATACGTACGGATAATATCCGTAGAAGATGCACTTATATAAGAATATAAACGATACAACCGTGAATCATTAAGGAATAAGGGTCCATTAATCGTTTGACGTATTATTTATAAGCTAATATATAATTGTAATATATTATGATATTTTTAATTTGTATCACGATACAACTACTTTAAATGATTGTTTAGGTTAGGCTTTAGTAGTTTTACAATCGGAGAGTCTATCATTTTTTTTTTTTTTTTTTTTTGTTCAGTTCATCATGTCGCCACTATTATATACATTATACATAGAGAATATTTATTGATTTGTGTTGAAATCCTCATCATAGTTATTATTGAAGTTGCAGCTGCAACAATTACATCGCGATCGAAGAACGAGTGATTTCTCTTTAATTGAAAAATCGTCGAATGTCTTGTTGTATATAATGCACGAGCTTGCGAATTTATATACGTATAGTGAAACGCTTCCGGGCGATCGGCCGATAGATACGGAATGGGGAAAAAATCGCGCCTCGGACTGTAAATCGTTTTCTCTCAAATGGATTTGTATATATATATATATATATATAAATATACGTTATACATATGCGTATATTTGCGATGGGTGTGCGACGAAGGGACGAGGGCAATCGAATTTGCAAAACGACTTACATCGCACGTGAAATGACTAGTCGTATTGCGCGCGTGCGCGCGTTTGCACAGGGAAATAAGAAAAAAAGGCAAGCGCGACAATATATATATAATAATAATATATATCTCTATAATATATATATATATCTCGTGTACAAAAGGGGGTGTGAATCGCATAATGTTATCGTTTACTCACAGTTAATTCAAGTCGTAGAAATTTTTTCCCTTCCTTCCAACCTTCCGCCAACCCATCCATATATAGTATACGGTGTATGCGTGTGTATGTGTACTCGTATAAAGTATATTATTATATATCGTGCACTCAGTCTCCCGCAGTAGCAAATAAGGGTTGGCGCGCATAAACTTACTTCGCCATTCGCGCGGTGTTGTCGACGGGTGGTCGGGCGGGGGGTGGACACAAGAGAGAAAATCTCGAATGCGTATTGCGTACATATATGTATATAGATATATATTATTACTGAACACCGTATATAATAATATACAAAGGGCTGTGAAAAATAGAAAAGAAACGGTATATATTATTTCCTTCGGGACGCAGGTCTTCTTATTGCCGCGTGCGCGTCGGAATTACGAATACAAACGCCCCTCGAATCAAATCGTTTTCCCCGCGCGCGCCGCATAAAACGCGTACCTTTATACGCACGCGTTACGATGTACACATAATAATATGCTACCTATCGACAAATAAAAACCTCTCGTAGCACTCACATACAAATTGAATAACGAACGTTTGGTTAATAACTTATTAAAAGAATAAATGAGTGGAGTAGTGGATTGGCGTGTTACGGGGTATCTCATCTGTTCCACCCCCGTCGGTTCAATTATTGAAGTTGAAATATTTAAAAATATATAATCGAAAACTCGTTCAAAATTCTATTTTATTGTATAAAAATAATTCAAAAATTACTACTGATAATATAAAATTAAAAATGTGTTATCGTAAAAAAAATTATAAAAAAACGTTGTTTTGCAACAACATCAAATTTGGTGGAAAAAATATTATCATAAAAGTTACAATGTTTCAAAATAATGAGTGTAAACATTAAAATATTGATCACATTGTACATACGTAATATTGTGGGCATAATATAGCATTATAATTTATAATTTATTATCATATTATATAGGTAATATAGACATTCATGTATTTATTGTAATAACTTTTTTATACGTTAATATTTCGATCGAACGAATTACTAACTCGCATTTACTATTATAATATATACCTATAATAATATATTTAAATTGAAAACTAGAAATCTGGACAATTTTATTGGTTTCAGTTATAAAACCGGATACTATTAAAATTACAGAACTGAAACTTGATCCAACTCATTTAAGATCTTTGAAAAAATAGATTTACAATACGAATATAAAATTGTACTATTATATTTTATTATACTATATTAGGAAAATATCGTAAAAACCAGTGCCTACAATAATGAAACGATAATAGACGCGTTATAATTACTGTCATTTGTATAGCGTATAACATTTTTATAATTATGTACCTCCATATATTTTGGTATGCGACGCGTTAGGTTTGTTTTTTAACGACTAAATAAAACGTCCCGGGGAAATCGAATTCGACAAAAACGATAATTTGCTCCATAATTTGATCATTTAGGGTTTGCATGTTAAATAAATATTAAAACTATAATAAACGTCTGTCCTTATTTAATAGGTAGGTTAAACAGTCAAACTGCTTAATATTTTTTAATATTACATAGAAAAGATGTTATTGACAGAATATAAATCACGATTTGGTGGGATAAGTATTACGTTCTAGAAAAACATTGCCACCAAATTTACATCCTAATGTAAATTTCAGTGATATACCGATATTATAAGCATAAAATCAATATTGCCTCATTATTATTAAAAACAAAATTATTTAATTCTACTCTCGGCTAAACAATGTAATGTGATTCGATAGATTTCCAACGCTTCGAAAGTAGAAACTCGAGTATCGACGACAGTTATTAAAATGTATTCAAATAAATGTATCCGGAATCCGAACATAATAAAATAAAAATATATATATTACCTATACATATATAGGTAATATTATGTGTATATGTATATTATCATGTTACGTTAATGGTTATATGCATCCGTAAGATAAATTTATTGTAATGTAGGGTGACCAGACGTCCCGTTTAAAACGGGATTGTCCCTTTTTTGATCATCGTGTCCCGTTGTCCCGACAAACTTCGAACGGGACGCTTTTTGTCCCGTTTTTAGAAGATGGTCCCATTTTAATCCCGTTTTTTTACAAATTATTACATTATATATTTTTAAAATAAATCGATCTATGAAACAAATCTAAAATAGTTTTATAACCAAATTTATAAATAACAGATAATAGTTTTCGTAAAACAAGAATCTAATAAGTAATTAAATTAGCGGTAGTGTTTAATAATAAAAAATAAATTTTCCTATCTAATTATTTAAAAAAATTGTATTCGTTTTTAAATGCAACATTATTGTGTTGATTAATGATAATAAAAAAAAAAAAGAAAGCGGACTCCATCCCCTCACGTCCACCCACAATTCAAACACTGCTATGGTCACACAACAAGAGTACTATGAAGGTGTTTTTCTCGAAACTAAACATCAATGAAACCAAAAAGTATCAGAAGTAAATACTACTCGTATAATGTTTTATTAAAGTTAATATTTAAAAATATTTGATTTTGAAAATTCCTTTATTTAGGTAAAATTTTACTATACTATTTTAAAGCCATTATTTTAAAACTAAAAGGTTAATAATATATTTAAGTACTTTAAAATCAATTTTTTTGAGTAAATTAATAATTATTTTATTTTATCACAGCAATGAAATAATATATTTAATATTTATTAAGTGTTTAAGTTATGTAATACCATATTTTAACACCTACTAATTACTATACAGATTGTTTACAATATAATATAAATATACCTGAATAAATAGTGGCACAGATTCGCTATGTGTCTTATCTACTATATATAAAAATACAAGCTGGAAACGTCCAAATACAAACATTATAGTTATTATACGCGTCAGTCATAACCCCTTTTTATTATATAATAATAAACTACTAGTTAAACATTTCATAGCCAAAACACATTATAATATCCAAATAAATCGGTTTCTTTAATTAAATTTGTCGGTTAATTAAAAAAAAATAAACAAAAAATAAATAAATAATGATTTTTTTATTTCTATTTTTTCAACAGCATTTTTATACAACAAAACAAAACACATAACACATTATTTAAATATTTGAAATATATAAGAATGATAATTTGAAGGTAAGTATATACAATTTTAACAGAATGGGATTTAATTTCGGCACGTGGGTGAGATGTAGAAAATAGGAAAAAGATAATAAGTTGGGAAAGAGAAATATGACGTGTGGCTCGCGCAGAGGATCATTTCAGTCTTGGGTGACTGAAATGGCTCACTTCCGCGCTCGCCACACAATACACATACTTTACAAGTACGAAGGTGACGACGGGAATCGGTTGCGATGGACACTGCCTGTGTGGGGTGACCCCCTAGAAAATAATCCTAGTTACGCCACTGATAAGGGATCTAAAAGGGGTGGTCAACTCCAGGACGTAAGTTATAGGGATGGACATAATAATGGGAAATGTGGGGAGGAGGGGCACTGGGGGTCGTGTAAATCATAGGTATGGGGAAAGGGTGGTGAGAGGTAGAATTATAATATGCACTATTGTCTCCGGTCTCCGGTTCTGACCATTCCCTTAATTGTACGGTGGGGAGAGGTTGGTGAGGCATAGCATTATGATATTCATTATTGTCTCCGGTCTCCGGTTCTGAACTTTCTCTAGCTTTTTCTTGTGTCTTCCTCGCCTTTATCTTCTCCTTCAGCTTCTTCAAATTCCTTCGGGTCCGAGCTTTCTGAGCCTCCGTCTTAACCTTCACCGCTGGTGTGCGTGGTCCGGATATATTTACCGGCGACTCTCCAGCCGTAACGCTGGAAGTCGTCGCCGGTTTTTCCACCTCCACACAAACCAATGGTTCTGGTTCAGTCGGAGGCGCAGCGTCTTCTGCCGGCTCTGCGATCTTTTTGTCTGCAAAGGACAGTTAGTATAATGCAATTTTATTCATTAAAATAAAATGCTGTGACGGAAAAAATATCATAGCAGCCGTTCGTTGTGTTAAACTACCAAAATACGCGCGCGCGTTCATTGCGTAATTTTTTCCTTGTGTACTATCAATCGACACCCGTTCATATAGGTAGGTACAGTTAAAAGTTTATAAAAATTATTATAAATAAGGTACTTACGTTTTAGCAGACGTTTAAGTCGGTCCAGACAGTTTACCACGTAAGGTTTTAAGAAGTTCATTAACCTCGACATTAACGTAATAAGCATATTTTAGTTATGTTCAAAAATATAATAATAATATATTTAAATATTTCACAAATGCGAAATGAAATGCACTGAACTGTATTTAAATGTTTTATGGTAATTAATAATATTTTATCACATTATTATGATTTATGTTACCATGGAATGTCAAAGTATATATTACTAGAATAATATTATGGCCAATATGGGTTAATTTCTTGGGTGAAAAATAGATTATAAATATATTAAAATAAAAATCAAATATGTCCGGAAACATAATCTAAATACTACTTTCGAACAACTACATACTATATCAATAATATAAAATGTATTTTAATTTTTAGTACCTATTTTATTGATAATATTTCAATAAATTAAAATGAAAAGATTTTATTTCAAAAATCATTTTAGTTATTGCATAAAATGATGCATATAATTTGAGGCAATATAATTATGTGTTTATATAAGATAGGTACCTAATCATTTAAAATGAATGTTTTAATAATTTTTATTCACTTTTATTTATGTAAATACTTGGTATAACCATGAAGTAATACAGAGATTATATTATTAATCGACTCTCCGCGAAAACGACCACAGAAAAACCCAGAAATTGAACGGATAAAAATCCTGAAAAATAAATATACCCCGTAAAAAAACTAAAAATATTTCAATAGGTAAATTGGATTTTTATTACCCAACTATTGGTGACAATTTTGATATTTTCATTTGTTGAGCAAAATACATTATATCTTATTTATGTATATTGTTGGGTACTTACATGGCCGTATTCAGTAGGGGGGTCAGGTTTCAAACCCCCCCCCCCCCGAAATGTCATCAAAAATATTTTTATTGACTTTCCTCGTTAATCCTAAACATCGCGTAAATTAAAAAAAGCGGGTAAGTGAGTATCGCTCTGTTGTACATTAGGGGGTGGGGTAGACCTGGGACTAGGGTAGGTTAAATTTGAATGCAATGATAGGTATCATTGTATACGAAAAACGATTCTGAACGGAGGTGATTTGTCAGTCTAGGATATATTATATAAAAATCGAAAATTATTTATTAGTAAAACGTTATATTTTTACACCTGTATTTTTGATTTCAAATTAAAATTGAAACTTTAAACACTCGTAAAATTTTTTAAATTGAATGATTCTCAAACATTTTTATAATTATTCTAAGCTTAACTTATGGACAGCATAGTATTAAATTTTCAATTCTTAGCTTTTGATAGTAAAATATTTATACATTTTTAACTACCAAATAGTGAAAAATATTCATGATTTTGACGAATTTTTGTCAATATTTGAACTTCTAATGCTAATAAAAAAAATTGTACCTATGTATTTTTATAATTTTTGAATGAGAGTTAGAACAAGTTATGTGGACCCTTCAATTAAATTTTCAAGTAATTTGTCCCAGCTAAATTTTTTTTATCAACATTTATAAAAAAAAAATTGAAAATTTCAATTGTCTATAAATAGCTCAAAAAAAGTCAAAATATTTTGAAAATCAAATCACGTAAAGAAAATGGAAATCTAAATAACTGGTAAAATTTCAAGTATTTACGACTTATACTATTTGAATAACAACAAATATTAAAAATCGTTTGAGGCTAAACTCGCGTTATTTAACGCGGTTTTGTAAAAATTTAAATTTCAAACACTCATAAATATTTTTGTCTGAATCCGGTAGAGTTTTTTTTACAGATATTTGAAGAAAAATTTATGGAGAACCTTGTACCAAATTTTCAAAACTTAGTTTTAAAAGAAAAAAATTTTACGATTTTTCAAGTTTGACTTTTTTTGAGCTATTTATAGACAATTGATATTTTTAATTTTTTTTAGTATTTTTTTTTAAATAACGATAAAATAGTGTTTAAAGTTCGAATTTATACGAAATATGTCAAAATTGCAAAAATTGGTAAGTAATTTTGTGGTTAAAAATCGTAAAATTTTTTTCTTTTATAACTAAGTTTTGAAAATTTGGCACAAGGTTCTCCATACATTTTTCTTCAAACATCTGTAAAAAAAATTCTACCAGATTCAGACAAAAATTTTTTATGAGTGATTGAAATATAAATTTTTACAAAACCGCGTTAAATAACGGTTTAGCCTCAAACGATTTTTGATATTTGTTGTTATTCAAACAGTATAAGCCGTAAATACTTGAAAATTTTACCAGTTATTTAGATTGCCATTTTCTTTACGTGATTTGATTTTCAAAACATTTTGACTTTTTTTGAGCTATTTATAGGCATTTGAAATAATCAATTTTTTTTTATTTTTTTTTTATAAATGTTGAAAATTTCAATTGTCTATAAATAGCTCAAAAAAAGTCAAAATGTTTTGAAAATCAAAACACGTAAAGAAAATGGCAATATAAATAACTGGTAAAATTTTCAAGTATTTATGACTTATACTATTTGAATAACAACAAATATCAAAAATCGTTTGAGGCTAATCCGTTATTTAACGCGGTTTTGTAAAAATTTAAAATTCAATCACTCATAAAAAATTTTTGTCTGAATCTGGTCGAATTTTTTTTACAGATGTTTGAAGAAAAATGTATGGAGAACCTTGTATCAAATTTTCAAAACTTAGTTATAAAAGAAAAAAATTTTACAACTTTTCAACCACAAAATTACTTGCAAATTTTCGCAATTTTGACATATTTCGTATAAATTCGAACTTTAAGCACTTATAAAAAAAAATTGTGAATAACGATTTCGGATTTTTTTTTATCACTTTAAGAACAACTTATAAGAAACCTTGTATTAAATTTTCAAGATTTTCTGGCCGGCCAAAAAATTTTTATCGTTATTTAAAAAAAAAATACTAAAAAAAATTAAAAATTTCAATTGCCTATAAATAGCTTAAAAAAAGGCAAAATTCTTTAAAAATTTAACTGTGTATGGAGAACGCTAATATAAACATTTGGTGAAAATTTCAAGTATTTACATCTATTAGTTTTTGAGTTATAGCTAAATAAAAAATTCGATTTGGTCGAAAACTGGTTTTGCGTAAAAATTCCTGTTTTTCTATCATTTTTTTGGGGTTTTTCCCGACTCATTTAAAAAATATTGAAAATTTTTAACTTTTGACCCCCCAAAGTACCAACTAGATTCGATTTCCTTTTCAAAGAGGGGCTGAAGTCCAAAATCGAAGCATTTTTACTGCTCCAAATGTTGTCGTCAGACACAAAAAAAAAAAAAAAAAACACACATCATTGTAAAATTAATACATTCATCACTTCGTTCAGAATCTAAAAAAAAGAAAACAAAAAAAAAAACAAAAAACAAAATAACACACATCATTGTAAAATCATTACATTCATCACTCAGTTCAGAATCTAAAATATTAATTATTTAATTTAGGTTAATTAACTCAAAAAAGTAAAATAACAATATTCATTTTTTAGGGGGGGGGGTAGCAACTGTCCCGTTTTTTTATTTTTTAAAAATGGTCACCCTATTGTAATGAGGTTTATACACGTAAAAAGTACCAATAGTAGTCGGTTTATCATACATGTTGTTTGGCGTTATATTTTTGAACTCCATAATATTATTATACACGATCCTGCACAGTGCAGCACGATGCACTGCTATGTTCCGAATCGATTTGCGCTTCCCGGGTAGGCGATTATTATTATTATTATATACAGTATTTAGGTATAGAATTAAATACACATTGGACACAACTAACGGTGGGGAGGGGCGGTGCTATTGGTCATTAGGAGTATTAGTCATAGTTTGCCAAATATTATAGTCCTGCGTCTTGTGGTGCGCCATATTGACGATGCGCCAGATCAAGACTTAGATAATTATTAGGCCTATATTAATGACATAAGATCGTTTAACCAATCTATTAATTCTAAATATTGATAGTGATGTTATTTAGCCTTGATTCGAAGTACACACATAATGGCTTAATATGTAAAACAGGATCGCTGTTTGGAATAATTAACATTATAGTGCGAAGTTCCTATAGTATTCCTACCAAAGTACCAAGGATTTATAAAAGTAGTTTTTATTATGGTTGTGCTTAAAACACTACGCTGTTTATCTGTTATACCTATCTATTATCTATAACGAGTGTGTTAGAGACTTGGGGTGTCTGCATTTTCTTTCAGTATAAAAAGAAAAAAGAGACAAAAAGAATGAAATGGAATTTTTATTTGAGAAGTGATATATTTTTTTTTCACTTAGTGACTATTTAAATAGGGAATTATGTTTGGGGACGAAACCCCTCACGTATTTACATTCTACAAGCAAATCTGCAGAGATACTCAAGCACCCTCTGTATACTATAAAGGTTAGTTGATTGTGCCAATGATTATACAGAAAGCATACACGCAATAGTATATAATGGTTCATAATAATAATATCATGGAGTGGTTGTTATTATAATGTAACGCTCTTGAAATTAACGGTAATCGTCGAATCGGATCGTATACGCAATACAACGGCGTTGAGCCGCGCACATTATATGATATTATTACAACAATTGAATTGTATTATAGTACCTACCTACCTATACATCTAACACTTTTATAATATATACACGTGGTAATACTATTATTATTATTATTATTATTATACAACTTCCAGCGCGCGTTTGTTCAAAAACCCTCGTCGGCATTTTTCATTTCATGTAATATAATATAATATATTACATACGTAAATACATGCGATTTCGTCTTTTTGACAATACGCGCAACTCAGGCGAAGATGACAAGTGTGTCGAGGAGAGACTATAATAATATAACAGCAATAATAATATATAACCACTAAAATGCGCGATGACGTGAATATATGTATTATATTATGCGCGTTTGGCGTCTGTATATATCTTACGAGTGACGTATAATATGGGATATATCATATTTGCCGGCTTAAGTTGTTCGGCTATTATATTTCCCGCCCATATATATGTAGGTACGTAATAAAATCTCAAAGTATTTTTTTTTATATTTATTTCCACCGTTTTTATGATATATATATTTTTTTTTGTTCCGTCTAATATCGTGTCCCCTCGATTCGTTGACGTCGCCGCCACCGAGTGCATCTACCTATTTATTGCGTTTGAAGGAAATTTATACATAAAATATATAATACCATACACCTATTATATAAATGTATATATTTATAAAAAATAAACAACAATGTGCGCTCTCTAAAGGGGTGGAAGAAATCCGCAAAGGATTGCCTCTTATATCCTCAGATATATATATATCATATTATATTGTGTGGGTTTATACCACTCGCCCGGTACTGCAACTTGGTGTATACATATATCTGTATGAGTGAAAAAAATCATTACGTGGTCCACGTAGATGCCGATAAAGGTCCAGAATAAAGCCCAAAAAATTCACTATAGTTTATTTTATATTATAATTATGTTGACAATTCAACGAAAATTGGAAAATCACAACGACGCGCGGTCGACTAATAGAAAATCATTCTAACGATTTTTTTTTACCCCCATAGGTACATCATATAGAGACGTTATGGCACAAATTCAGTGAATATACTCATATAACCATCATAGCGTTCTATGTAGGAATGTATATCATGTTAGTGTATAATTATTTGTGTTATAAATTTATATTTTATGAAACATTTTTTTTTTTCTATGGAATAATATCAATTTAGGCATTGAGAGTCTTAAATTTAAAGAATCGCAATGAGTACAGTATTTAGATTTTCCAATTATTCGTCAACGACGCTATAATAATATTATATGATGTCAAAACATGGGTTATATTTAGGTTACGGATTTCTAAAACCGATCGTGCGATTACACGATTGAAAATAATTATTTCTCGAATTAATGCGGTAAAACCTTTTAAACGTTTACACGGAGTCATTGTGAAAAAGCTTTTATCCTTCTTCGGTTCTTATGACAATATATTATACTCGCATTGAACAGTATCGCCCTAGCCGGCGCTTTTATATATTGTGCTATTGGGTAACCTATGTATTCATCATAATCACTGGGGGAGCACATAAGAAATTACACGATATGGCGCGTTTAAACACGTACCTACCCTATACGTATTGTGATCGTAATGATATATTATATATTATTATAGAGAGATGATTAAAGTCTGTTTTCGTGTGCAGTACACTGTGCGAGCGCGTACAGTACCTTTACAGAATAGAAATCGCGTACGACATACACCGCAGCAATGTCGTTTATCTGTAGGTATATATATATATATAAAAGCCGGGCCTGGGATATTTGTGTTCTATATAATATCATACGGTCCGGAACAATGCAACCACCCGGGAAGCGGATATCAATCAAAATATATGTAAGTATATATTGTACACATACTCGTGGACTTTATATATATATAAACTATAACACTTTTATTATGACGGGAGCTCCTGCGGTATATAATAATATTATACCATAATAATAATACGTACGGTGGACTGGCGGACTGTTATCGGTTACGGTTTTCTAATCACATTAAATGCGGCACAATGCGGGTGTGCGACTTGAAACGAAATATCGCCGAGTGAAAATATTTGTTGTACGATTTTGATTTGTGTTCCGACGACAGCGTGTCCAACGACCTCGTACGGAAATATTACACGTGCACCCCCGAGTGCGATGCGTATTATATAATTTATATACATTATACACCATTGTAAATAAATAGAATGTGTATGCTCTTGACTCGTGCAAAGTACCGCCAAAATACCGTAGTTTTCCCATGGTGCAAGTGTGCAACCATATTGCCAGGACGTATCGTTGCCGTCATTATGACGCCTATGAATAAGTATAGTAACCATTTATCGGAGAATTAATCGAACTCTTCGTATTGTAGGTATAATGTTGTGGCCGATTCGTATGGACTGGAAAATTTTAAAAATACATTATATCTAAAAAAAAATTATTCATTACTGTCAAGTCTTACGAAAAATTATCACTAAAAACGCCGAACCTACATAAAATATAATTTTATAATAGCTACTATATGTAGCTATTAACTGGTCACCTCTCTGTTTTTACCTCATTTTTCGTCATTTTTAACTCTTTTCCTTATTTCATAATTTGTGCAATGTTTATGTGTTATATTTTTTAATGACGTGATGCAATGCTATTTATTCAATGCCCATAATACACCTAGTATCCATGACACGGTCACGCGCGACTTTTCATAAGAATTTTAATCACGTTCTGAAAGTGTGTATAAATAATATAATATTATACATTATAAATACATATCCGATTAACTCCAATCAGCCCTGCCAGCTTTGTATGAAACTCGTTTTATATTTTGGCGCGTGTGATACATAATTTAACCATTATAATGTATTATTATGTTGGAAATGATAAAAACAAAATATATACCTAGGTAAGCATATATAAACGTAAATAATATTTCCAGTTAAGAAATAAAATATCAGTTTAATCATTTAAGTTCTTGAAGGTTTTAATTTTGTTTCAATAATTCGATTCGAGTAGATGGTACTGAGTAAGAACAAAATATTAGGTATATTTGTATACAAGCAAATCAAAAACGAATCAGTCGACGACGAGTCCGAGTTAATATTATAATAATAATAATAACTAATAATGGTTTTTATTATTATTATTTTACGACGAAATGTTTATTTCTTATAATTTTATAAGTTCGTGCCGTGATATGTTAAGTAGAATTTAATGTATTTTTAATGCAATTGTATATGCAATCAATTCATCTCGATTATGCAGAAACACTCTTTCGCTCAAACGATATATAAAATATTTTAAAAAGACGTTCCGTGGTATGCAAACTGATAAATGATTCGTTTGAACGAATTAAAATTCACTGATTTTTGTGATTAAAATATCAATATAAAATTACAATGTTTTTAAAACTACCTGTTAGGTTATGTTTGGTGATGTTATAGGCTTTCCCAGTTTCCCATGTTATATAACTAAAGAATAAACATCATAAATACTCAAAAATAATGTTCCCGGTTAACTAAAAATATAAAGTGTAATGATAATTATATCTATAAATAGATTTCAATTGACTAAACATAATTTTAAATATTATTTAGTAAAACTCGTTTACAAAAAAATAATAAATCCTAATTAAATTCACTTAAATTCTTAAGAAACATAATTGTACTAGATTATTGTATAATAATAAATTATATTTTCTGTTTCTATTTATCTGAATACACTTATAAACATAATATTTAAATATAAATCCATTTATACATCTATGACCTATCATTATGAAAGATTTAATAAAGGGTTTAAACAATTAAAAATAATTCCTTTTTTTGGGTACGAGTCGATTTAGATAATTTAAAGATTATCTTGAATCAATTTAAATCAAAATTGAAAATTCTGATATACCAATATAATAAATAATAATACATTAAATTTTAAGTTATCTATTAGTACTAATACTAAGATAAAGATATTGGTACGAAATATGACACTTACAAGGCCACCGAATTCATCATAGAAATAATAAATATATTTTATTAATTTTTTTTTTTTTTGTTATTTTTGTATCAACTGTAGTAGGAATATGAAGACACGCGGCCACATGCATAGAGAGAACCAAACAATCAATGGACCAAAGACACCCCATGTATGGTTACTTGAGCTCCCAAAGGAGACTTAAATCTCGAAGAAGCTTTATTGCCAATTCAACCACGATCCATGTTACACCAGAACAATACAGAATTCAAAAATGGAGAGAAGAGTTACAATGCGAAAAACCTGTCCCACCGGCCGAGCACTTACCATGTGGAGGAAACCAACCCTGGATTATATGGAAGACATTAAATAGGCTAAGAACTGGAGTAGCTAAAACAAAAGTAAACATGAGGAAATGGGGATACCAGAAAGAATCGGACATATTATGCGAATGCGATGAAGACCAATCAGACGACCACCTATTACAATGCACCCTAGCCCCACCAGGATGCACGACTGACGACTTGGCTTTAGCCAACGAAAAAGCAATATCAATTGCCACTCACTGGCTAAAACAAAATATATAAACATTTACCCATTCATTCATTTAAATTTTCATATAGCCACAGCACCGGACACGATAAGAAGAAGAACTGTAGTCAAGCTATGTAAGACTAAGTAACTACAGTTTTTATTAAGACTAATATATTATTCTCTATAGTCTATACTTATATCATGTTGCATGTACCTACTACCTACCTATTAATTATTTATTATTTTAAAACGTATTTTGTGTGTGACGGTTTCATATTCCATAAGTTTTTATATAGTGATTTATAAATAATACTTATATTTTTCAAATGACCCACAATTTCAGGTTTTGCTCCGGATCACCTTCACATTTTATATAATTAAGCCCATACAGGAATATTGTTTTATTTATTAAAATAATATGACTAAATACACCCAAAATTAAACAGTAAGAGAGCAGTATCTAATCTAAGAGTGTGCTCCGCGTATATTTTAGGTTATGCGATTAGGTTGACCGCGAGTGTTCTTCAGTGATACATAACGATCACTGTATATACACTTTTAGACAGCCCGGAAAGACGTTGCAAACTTGTGAAAATTACAATTTTTTACACATAGGTACCTACGTTCAGTGCGGAGTGATGACATGATTATATGTACCGCGCGACGGTATAAATCTCAAAGGGTTGATAAACGCGGTGGGGCGCGTACCCACACATATTATCACAATACGTGTTCAACGATAATCCTAACGCCGCGTTGTTGTTCAAACAAGTCGGCGAGAGACGCATACGAAACGACAATATTATTATTACATTTTATCCGGCCGCGGTTAAAAGACTACTAAAAACACACACGTGTGGCGTCGTCGTAGGCGGCGGCGAACGGCAGATCCCGTCTGGTAGTCGCGAGCGGCGGCGCTCTTTCGGGGCCACAAAGGGCGTATATACCTACCGTCATCATCACGTGTACCGTGCGTATAACATAATTTACGCGCACTGTGACAAAGAGAGCGACGGACTATATAATATTATGCTCGCGACCGTCTGACGCCGGATTATCTCCGGTCCCAATAATTATTATATTGCCAAATGGGTTTTTAACAGCCTTCTCGGTTTTTTTTCCACATATATATATTTTATTTTTTTCTCGTTCCACCCTCTTTCCCGTCGAAGACGACAACCCGATCGTCACCGACAGTTCGGTTGCATTAAACGCGCGCGTCTCCGACCACAGACACCGTCGCCGCCGCCGCTATACCATACCACTATACACGGTACCAGAAATAAGATCGCGTTGCGCCCGACAGTGCACATGCAGCAACAGCACTGCAAATGTGCGCCGACATTACTGGCGACACGCTACCAAGTCATAATTTTTACTATTTAAATTATGTATGTAAAAAACGGGTGTGTGTGTGTATGCGTTGTTTTTACGGAAACGTCGGCCACAAAAAAAATAAAATAATAAGGATATACTATACCGACGGCGATGATCGTAACGAGCGTAAATATATTATGAGTGCAGCGATGACGGTGGACGGCGGCTTAGACTATGTTATTAAATATTGTCACGCATATTGCTATAATAGGCATGATATATTATTATAATTTTTTTTTTTTTTTTGAAAATAAAGTAAAAATATTATAGACTAGGTTCACCTATCTTCTGTAATATTATGTGGCGTATGTTGCAAGATATATGGAGATTATAAAATTAATACTACACAATATTACGTATACAAATATTATTATATTATATTATCTAGAACATATAAATCGTTCCAAACTCGAATGAGACGGTCGTTAATCCATAATAATTATTATAATAACAATTATTTTTATTGTTGTTTGTAATAAATAATTGTGTACCTACCTATACTTATAGCTGCATGTCTCTATATTATTATTCTAATAGTTATGAAGTTTTATTAGCTATATAAATTCATTTCACAGTATAGGTACATTACTACCTATATGATGCGTGTAATATAATAAACATGTATGTACAAACTAGTATTTTATACGTTTAATTATATTTTGTTTTTTTTCTGATAATTTTATATTTAACAATTTTTTTTTTTTTTAATAGTATTTAAACATCATGTATATTAATAAAATAGTTAATAGGATGTACATAAATTATTTTTTTAGTTTATCTAAATGGCTTTTAACAACAAATTGTGTATAAATCTTAAATTGTATAACTTTTAAATAGGTAACGTATCATAGTAACTATATTTAGTCATATTAGCAGCTATGTAATATATATATATATATATTTATATAATTAAACATAAAGTAATGTGTTTTAATAAATTTTTTATTAATTTTTATTACCCACTTTCTTTTTTTTAAGATTTTTGGTGCTTTTTTAAGACTTTTAGTGTATATCTTTCGGTGTTTAGTGCTTTATTTATAGTTTTATAGAGTTACCAAATTCAAACTCTAATTATAATGCGTCGCAATAAGATTCATTAAAAACAATTTTGAGAGACTAATTCATTTTTATTTAATGTTTTGACTCAAGTTTTTCAATTTAAAAGTTCTCAATAAAACCTCGACATTTATACTCATGTAATATGAATATATGATGCACTAAGATACTGTGCTGTTTATTATTTTTGTATACATATACATTATATTAATATAATATTTTATATGTTTTGGAAATCAATAGGTACGATTTGTCTTTATCCTAGTGGTGTTTAAGGTGTCTTTTGATTACGGTCCAAAGTGATTTTTTTTCATTTTTCATATTAAAATTTCGGCCAACAAGGCAACAAATTAGTTAAAAAAAAAATCTATTTTATGAGGTTATTAAAACTAAATAAATATCCTGTTTTAGTCTTACGTGTAAATATAATACAAGCGCATTTACATTAGTAAACAATAATTGGCGTGAATAGTGAAACCATTTACTATAAGTAGACAGATAAGATACATATCTATACCTAACCACTAGTATTAAATAAATTATGATTAATAAGAAATTTAAATTTACTTTAATGCACCATTTAAAAATGTATTTAAAAAAAACTATTTTTATTTTTATTTATTTTCCGAGAAAAGAAACACAAACGTAATAGCTAGTGGTACAAGATTTAAATAAGAAAAACATTAATAATGTGAATTTATACCCATTTAAGTATGCAAACATTTAACTTAGGTTTTAATTATTATTGATTATCCAAGTGGCCGAGTATATTCTATATAATACTTAATATACAGACCTACAACGTCAACATGGTTATTATGATGTTGTTACTCTGTATAATAGTATTATAATTATCATTATTATTAATGTACAATAATAAATATTACCGATTGGCGAGAAATTGATTGTTCCTAAACTTGTTTTTTAGAATGTTAAATCAATGTTGTAGATTTAATTGCATACACACGCGTGGCAAATCAGGTACCTAATCTAAATATAAATATACGATTGTTATCACTTGCAATTAATATACTGCGTTTGCGTTTGTGTATACATGGATATTATATATTATACATAATAATAATGTGAGTAGAATATTATTATTGTATTGTGTAAATATTTTTTTCGTTCCATACCAATTCCGTATCACTTTATTTGTTTGTTCACCCATTATAAAATATTGAATTATTTAAATTTATAACGTATTAATAAGCAACTAATATATTATAAAATATCGGCATTATGTTTATATTTATTATTTTTGTTCATTTATATGCATAAAAAGTAAACTGTCGAAAACTACAAAATATAATATTAATAATAAATAATAATGAATATAATTAATATCATTCATCAAATTTGATCAAACAAAAATGAAGTTGATGAAATACGATTACTATTAGCAACCATTCACGTAGGTTGCATTACGATTTACAATTGAGACTATATAATATTAAAATAAACTACATAAAACGTCCTTCAATAAGCAATGCTTTTAAAAACACGTGTTATTGTACCTAAGTAATTAAAAATAATAATTAATATTAGGTATATTATGTTATTTATATATTTTTTTTATAAATAAGTAATATTTAGGGGAAAGATATACAAAGTGGTCATAGCGGTTAAAGTGCGTGGTTATGTCTTATTATTCTGTCGTAAAGAAATAAACAACTATTTTTATCACACGGATTAGTTCATTGTTATCATAATTATCATTAGGTATTTATTACTCTAAGTTAGGTACTGATAAACAACTATTGATAAAAACATTTACCGAAAAAAATTCAAAGGGGAAGATATGATACCCTGATCCCCCGTGAGTACGCCACTGAAAAGCCCCAATCGTTTTAACGACTTCGTATAAAATGTAGTTAAAAATATTTATGTCGATATCGTCTTTGTATCCAATTATGTCTATTGTCTACGCGCGGGATAAGAGCCTTGAAAATTTGTTCACATCAGAGACTCAAAATCGTATTTTGTATAATACCGATATAATATCGAGTAGTTTACGATTATAATATTACGATATGTGCCAAATGACCATGTGCAGAGGTAATAAGTAATAACTATAGTATAAGTATAATTATTGCTGTTCGACGCACAACGGTATATAGGTACACAGCACATACGTTATTATATTATATTCATATCAGATTCAACATTCTCGACCGAACGTGTATAATAATAATATACACACATAATATATACATCACCGCGTGCATATTATACACAGGTACTGCACGAACTACACACGAGAT
The DNA here is from genome assembly GCA_020882235.1 of Schizaphis graminum. NCBI lineage: Eukaryota > Metazoa > Arthropoda > Insecta > Hemiptera > Aphididae > Schizaphis > Schizaphis graminum. The sequence goes on from CM037032.1 coordinate 58,322,907, forward strand.
CAATGTATAATGTATATTATGTAATACGTATATTACAATATACTACCCACGCAATGCAAGGGGTGGCTAATAACGTGCAGTACAGACGCGTATGCATGTTATACATTGCCATACGGTGTCCAGCTTCAGATTTATTCGTGAAAAATAAATATAAAAGTGATCGCGAAATCGTGAATGTCGTTTTTACTATATAAACACCACGTCGCCTTCACTATACGTACGTACAGCTATACGAACAACACAAATCGATTTAATCGTATAAGCGATGCCATTGTATTTATACGGGACGTTATGTTTTTATTTATGCGGTTGAATCGAACGGAAAGTTTGTCTTTTTGGTCATTCCTATGTAGCGCACCGCGGTCGTATAATGGTATTAAAATCCAGGAATGGAAAACGTTTTTTAAAAACGTTATTAAACGGAAAAAATGAAAAACGAAAACAATTAATAAAACGAAAACGAAAACGAAACAAAACAAAAAAAGTTGGTAAGTGAGTATCGCTCTGCTGTACATTAGGGGGTGGGGTAGACCTCGGACTAGGGTAGGTTAAATTAAATTTGAATGCAATGATAGGTATCATTGTATACGAAAAACGATTCTGAACGGAGATGATTTGTCAGTCTAGGATATATTATATTTAAATATTGTCATATATTCTATTTTGAAACAAATAGTATAGTTACTATATTATGTTACTATAGTTACTTTATAATATCTGTTTATTAATAAAAAATGTATTTGGCAACATACACATAATGAGAGTATGAAATTTAATTTAAATTTTGACATATTTCGTATAAATTTGAACTTTAAGCCCTTATAAAAAAAAATTGTGACTAACGATTTCGGATTTTTTTTATCACTTTAAGAACAACTTATGAGAAACCTTGTATTAAATTTTCAAGATTTTCTGGCCACCCAAAAAATTTTTATCGGCATTTGAAGAAAAAAAACTTAGAAAAGTCGAAAATTTCAATTGTCTATAAGTAGCTTAAAAATGGTCAAAATATTTTGAAAATTTAACTGTAAAGAGATATATATAATATAAACATTTGGTGAAAATTTCAAGTATTTACAATGATTCGTTTTTGAGTAACAGCAAAATCAAAAAATCGATTTTGTCGAAAAGTGGTTTTTCGTAAAATTGCCATTTTTCTGTCATTTTTTTTTTGTTTTTCTCGATTTTTTTGAAAACTATTTGAAAATTTTAATTTTGACCCCCCTAAAGTACCAACTAGATTCAATTCCCTATTCAAAGAGGGGCTGAAGTCAAAAATCAGAGCATTATTACTGCTCCAAATGTTGTCGTCAGACACAAAAAAAAAAACACATCATTGTAAAAGCAATACATTCATCACTCCGTTCAGAATCTAAAAGTAAAACGGAAATAAATTATAGTAATATACATTATTAAATTATTTATACCACGAGAAAAAAAATATGTTATCGAAAACGGAAAAACTGATAATTCTGATAATATTGTGGACAATAAAGTATATAAATATCATATAGAACGATTATTATTGTTGGCCATATACACATACACACAAAATGCAGTGGTATTTATTATTTTTGCTCATTGTGTAAATGCAAATTTTTTATTTTGATTCTTAGATGTATTTTATATTTTTATTTTATTTAATATTTTACAATTATATGTTAATTTTCTGAGTTCTGGATTATTTTTATTATTTACTCTAAAAATCTGAAATAGTGTTTCACTTTAGTCTTTACTTTTTGGTTTTTAATCTTTACCAATGCACTTTTAAAATTTAAATATTAAGGATAATTAATTTGAATTTTTAACTTTTAAACTTTTAAGTGCATTTCTATGTTGCGCATCACTATTATAAATTTATAACTTAAAAGTTAAAAGTTACGAGTTATAAGTTATAAGAATATATTATTATAATATATATATAAAAAAAAAAATATATCAAAAACGTTATTTGGAAACAATAAGAAAATAATGTTTTTAAAAACTTTAATCAAAAACGAATGGAAAAATAACGTTTTTAAAAACGTTAATCATAAACGTATAATCAAAAACGTTTAAAAACGTTAAACAAAAACGATATTTTTTAAATCAATAAACAAAAACAAAACGAAAAAATTAAAAACGTTTTCCATCCCTTTCAGATTTCTGAATAATATAATAAACGAAAACAACGATACATGTAAGATATAAAGTAGGTACATACAAAAAAACATGCTTATTATTGGACGAATGGATTGTATAATGTCGTGCACACAGTGGTACCGGAACAATGTGTGTTCAAACGCTTGCCCCCTTGTAAAACATACGATTTTGTCAAAAAATAAAAAATGTAGATACAACTTTAAAAATAACAATAATGAATATTTGAATAAAATATTATAGATAATATTAAATATTAATTAATAATTTTCTCACGAATACAAATATTTAAAATTAGAATTTCAAATTAATAAAGGTATTTGATTATTTTATGATACAACTCATATTTGGTTTCATTAAAACTGTCAAAATTCATTATAATTCTGTAGTAACCAATAGATATTATAGTAATTACTTAAAATAAACTATCAAATGTATACTAAATATTAATAAACTAAGTATATATTATGATATATTAAATAAATTAAAACCAAAATTAGTGATTAGAACATATTATTACCTCATACTTATTTTATTATTACTTCTCATCTACAGTTGTTTTAATTATATACTTAAGTAACACATAAGTACGTAACTCATAATTACATTGCAGATTGTAATATATGCTTAAATGCTAATGAGATATTCTTTGTATCTTGTACCTACAAAGTATAATAGGCATTTAATAAAATATAAATTGTTTATATCATGTATTAAAAAAAAAAAAAAATGATGTTTTCTGATTAAATTGCTTTAACATTTCAAACACTAATTGAAGAATATAACCAAATAATAACACAGATAACTTTTCCTTGTCCTGTAGAAGGAATACGAGTACCAAGAACTATGGGTACAACCTTTATATCCTTCTGCATCCGACAAAAATAGTTCCTATGCCTGTCACTAATCAAACACAATATGCAGGACACAACAAGCCCAATAAATACAAATACGTTGATCGTAGGTCTTGACTATACGATATGTCGATGATGGTGGCGGTGGTTTTAGGTGGAGTGTGTGTAAGGGTGGTCTCACCAATCATCATGTGAGAAAGGGTTGCGTTACGTAGATATGTATGACAAAAGCCGTGGTGGGGTCGACCCCCGATCTTAATTAAAGCTCGTATATAGTCGTATTATTACAACTTCCGGTGTATGTTCGGTGGTCGTCTGCAGTTTGTCCGGACCATCACTATATATATTGTACTACAGCGATCATTGTTGCGATATTTCACGCGACACGCGTGCGAGTGCGACGAACGCCGCCAAATAATAATAATACCACGAAACTTGATAACAATAATAATAGGTACAACGCGATATATGCACCCGTGATGTTGTCGCATATAATCACGCATACGTATGTATATTTATACAATGGTGAAACACAATTGAATATACGCGTACAGTAATACACACCGCAAAATCAAAAAAACCGATCTGTTTCTATATTATTATGTTTATGTAATTGTTCATATAGTCACAGATTTCGTATCCGGCGTGTTTCGCGTTTTTTTTTCAATTCATTTGTACGCCGCTCGTCAGACGTTTATCTTGGACGTTTTTGCTACCGGTTTTTATATACATATTATACCCCTCTGCTTTTCAGGAACCGATTCCTTCACGGAGTCTTGTACATAATAATATCGAGAACGTATTTTTTATGTCAATCTAGACTTCAAATTTTTGCAAAAAATTCAGAAATATTGATATTTGGCTTTTATTTACAGTTTAGTGCTATATTGAACTTTTTAAATTTTAAACGTTTTATGTACATCATTTTTTATAGTTCTCGTTTCAAAATTTGTTTATAACAAAACAAAGGAAAAAAGGACACAAAATTGAAAATTTTTATATAAAATTATCGTAATTTATTTTACCTGATTTTATAATTACTTGAAAATTTTCTTCGAGGCTTTATTGTTATGGTTATTACCAATAGCACTTCCAAGTTTTAAAATCAAAAATTCTCACATTTTGTTTCATTTAATCAGTGTTATTACATTTATTTTTATACAGGTATATTACAAAGCTTCCATTGTTAAAAAATATGTGATGATTGAATGATTGGAGGAGAGGGCGAGTTTTCCCATTGTGAAATCAATGAACATAGACAATCTAAGAAAATAGAAACTTATAGCGCTCCCAGTTTTTTCAACAAAATTGCGCATCTGTATAATATGGTTATAAAAAATAAGTACAAAACATTCTTTTAACGATTGCGAAGACGTGCAAACTGCATCATACGAACACCATATAACACTGCGCATTCGTACACTACACGACGACGCTTTACTGCGATAATCGCGATGACGATAACAATAATAATAATAATAATATTGTTCTTACATATTACAAAATGTCTCATGTCGTATACGTCGTTTACCGGCTTTCGGGTAACCACCACTGCGGTCATCGCTATAAGCCGCGTGTTTGCAATAAACAACATTACACATACAAACAAACACGCGCATATACGAGTACCTATATACAGTATACTTTTTATTATTATTATATTTACATTCGGGCTTATGCATATTCTTTTATATACACTGCGAGTGTATAGGTACCTACACCGACGTCGTAGTATCGCGTTTATAAAAACGTTGCGGGCATTATAATATATTATTACGTATATATAGGTATACACTGTGATGATAATATAGTATGTGCTGTGTCTGGTATACCAACGTGAAATAATTATACATACATTATACATGCGTTTGAGATCGGTACGACCGCGCCGCCGGTTTTTTTTTTTCAGTTTTTCCGCGATTGTTTCGCACACAACAATGGTCGCGAGCGCGCGCACGCGCCAATATTGCTGTGCAGGTTACGCGGCGCATTATTTATTATGCGCACTTAATCGTAAACATTATAGTAATAATAATATTATACATTATTTCAAAATGTTCAAATGTGTGTTTTAGATACCTACAATACCAGCACGGGCTCTCGGCGGCGATGTCTGGTTACTGCAACGTCTGCAGCTACAGTCCGAAGACGTTCGAATGGAAGACTGGTAGCTTGAAAAAAAAATAAAAAATCATATTGCGTTTTGCTCCTTATGATATGTTGAATGTAGATATTTTCTTTTTTTTTTTTTGTAGTACATTAAGAAAAAAAAATTAAATAGTAAGTATGTCAGGTTTTATTGAGTGATAGGAATATAGTTGTTTGATAATTGTCAGAAGTCTATGAAGAACTGGTCAATGGCAAATAAATGGCGTTTCGTCACAATATTGTGTTCAATCATATAGTAGCGATTTCAACTATCTATTTTATATTATTGATTCACTATATTATAAAATAAACATAATGTATTGACGAGAACATTAGTTATGTAATAAAAATAATATGTATAGTGGATACACTGTATAATATACCGTCATAAGTGCTCGCACGGGGAGTAGTCGGTCCAGTCAGGGAGGGTTGTTGAACACTTTAAAACGTTAAAAAATATACCAATCGTACATTTATGGTATATATTATATAAATTATATGAGATATACATTTAATAATAATATTCAAGGTTATTTTTTTATGTGATACATTTCCGTGATTATAGTATATGATAGACTTATGTGGTTAATTTATTCGATGCGTTTGATGGTAAACGAGGTTTAAAAAAATGCAATCACTAGGTTTCTCCCGAATATTCGTTGGAACAGATATAAAGAACATTATAAATTGTCAACTGCTTATATTATTATCCATGTGTTTGACCTGCAGTATAGGATGATGACCGATAATTTCCGCACATCAGGTACATTTCCCTGGCACATCGTTAATATTATTATACAATAATAATATTATGCATGTACATATTGTATGTTTGCGTTTACTTTGTGGTATGTTGTTTTATAATATTAGGTACCCATGCATATTATAGAGACACGAACAATAATTAAAATAGTTATGATATCATAAATATGATATCGGTAACAATACTATACGCGTAGATAAATTATAAATCACACATGTACACCACGTATTAATTTTACGCGGTGTATCTATGTATATTGTACAATATGATAATATATTATAACAGAATAATAATTACATAATATAAATGATAAAAATGTGAAAAGAAAAATGTAAATAAAAAATACTAGATAATTATTCAGAAAACGAATGAATAAACAGAAAAATTATGACGGGTAAACGTGTAAACATATTATTATTCTAGTGGTGAAAAATCAAAGAAAAAATTGGCATATTTCAACGCTAAGTCGCTATACATCATTCAATGCTCATTCAGAATGAGGTCACAGACACGGGAGCTGCGAAGACGACGACGGTGGCGGCGGCCTTTTGAACAATCACCGAAATTAGCAAAATAAAATAATATGATATATTATCGTATATACGACGGCCCCGTTTTTTATTGTATGTGTGTGTGTAGTCGTAAAACATCATAAGCGTTTCACACGAGGATATTATTTCGGGTCGCGGAGCTTTAATGTGTATTATTGTTTTTTTTTGTCGTAGCGCGCGTACGCTTGTATGTGTGTGTGTATGCAGTTGTTTTAAACGGAGGGTGGCGAAAATAAAATCCGGATTAGCTAACAGCGGCGTTAGACGCGGGCGGCGGAAGAGAGAAAGAGAGAAAAAAAAATAATAATAATATAACCACTCTATATAACGCACACACGCACGACGACCCCTTTGCGAGCTGTACATAGTAGTTATCCCCGTGGCCGCCGCCGCCGCCGCCGCGTATACATACATAACAATATGAGCAAACAGTGACTTGTGGCATATTGTTTATTGGATAACATTACACACGCGGGATCCTGTGTGCCGCCGCCGTTTTCGCTGTGTTTGTGTGTGTGTCGATGTGATGGGGACGGGGTACATAATAATATACAATAATGTGTATAAACGGACCACCGCCGCCACCTCGCACACACTCCATTTAAAGACCCTCCGCACATATGAAATGCGATTATGGTTGTTTGACTTTTTAAATGGTGTTTGTATTTATTATTATTATTATTTTTTTTTTCGTATATCGTTCCCGAGGGCTCTCCGATTTTATGTGAACCACCGGCATTTCGGAAACGGAAACGGACACCTGCCCGTTAATAGTCGTATATTGAGCGGCGGCGGCGTCGGTGGCGGTGGCGGGATGAAAATCCAAAGGAAAAAAAAATCGTAAATGGCAATCGTGGACGTCTCTTTTATAATAATATGTACACAGAAGACGGCTATTACAGAGATGTAAGCACACACGACGACAGATGTACATTTGAATTGTTGTTATTGTTTGTACTACATCGGGTACGTATATTATAGGTACTTTATACGCCACTAACTCGGCCCGGACGAGCGGTGCAAATCATCCGTCATTTTCAAACATCTTGCACCGCATAATGTTTTGTCTGATATATTAGGTACAACGGCACTTGTCTTATAATTACGTGCACAACGGACACTGATAAACAGAATAGTTATTTTTCTCCTCGGCGTAAAAAATATTATTATTTATAATTTAACTTCGATGTCAGGATGACGTGCTGATCTAGTGTCTCAGTTGGTAAACGAGGCTTTTGCGATAGTATATGACATTTATATATTATATCAATAAACGTCGTTCCTTATAATGTGTGTCAATATGCCAGTGGTTCTCAAGCTTATTTTTCTCGTGACATATTAGTATAAGCTTCTAACAGTCGCAGCACGATTTCGATAATCTTTTTGTACCTTAATAACAATTAACAATAAGTACTGGGGAATTCACGTCGCAGACCAAATAAACGTCAAAAATTGAAACGGTCACAATAAAACATTGAAATACATATTTTGTATTTTTGATATACAGTTGACTTCCAAAAACTCGAAGTTCGAGGGAAAAAATATTCGAGCTATAAAAAATGTACAGACATCAAAAACCAATTATGACGTTATACTGCTATTGTGTTGGAAGGAGACCTAAAACTAATAATAATATCAAGGTTCGACTTACTGAAATATAATTTTTAAATGTATAAATATTATATTTTTTAAATTGTTTTTAGTAATAATTTTAATTATTTTTATATGAAACTATTTAAACAGAAAAAATTCAAAATTGTTATGGTACACTTTGGAAAACATTGATACAATATTATATAATGTATGCTGCTAACATCTCGTATCTATAACGTACCGGGTGCATTATAAAACGATAATTTGTATAATACAATACCGGTATGGAAAAAAAAAACGAGAGAAACCGATTTGTCGATACTCGTATAATAGTTTAATATTTATATTAGACGTGGACGGTCGGTATATGCGTTCGATTTTGTTTAATCAATCATATTTTAATGGTAAATCTGTGTTCGTGCTTATACGTTGTAGGCATATATCATATAAAATCCACATGGGATCTCTCGGACATATATAATACAACAGAAACCGGTATTTCAATTATTATTATATTAATGAAAGAAAAACGATTACTGTATTTTTTTTTAACGTAATGGACCTCTACGCGTTATTATTACGTACCTGATATATATATATATATATATATATAACATGGACATATATCATGTATAGCGTACAACTATATAGACGTCCGACGCCAGAGGCACGAAATATATTGTTGTTTTAAGGCGACAATGTCTGAGAAAACACGGCGTTATGATTAATACGTTCTCTTTGTTCGGGCGACTATTAACGCGGCAATATTACAGTTTTATAATTTGAATAAATTGGCTTAACGACTCGCGTGCTAATAGAGGATAGCTTCTTCATTTTACGGGCTAATGAGATGCGTGGAGTCGACGAACGACGACGACGATGATGATGATGATGATGATGATGATGATTATGGTCGCTGTGAGGGGTTGAAATTGTATATGATATATGTTATAGTAGTATATAAAAAAAAGAAACGCTGTTTAGTTTGTTTGATTAAAATTTAACTACTTATACGCGTATAATATGATAATATAATGGCACAAAGAAATACGTGCGTCGTCGAGACCATTATAATATTATAATACATTGATATAATAATGCAAATTTTATTTTGACCTATTCTTTTCCTTTACAACTGACAGCTATAAATCATATATTATATTATGATATACTTTAAAATGTTGAAAGATAAATACATACCAAAATAATTATATATATACGATATATTATACCATAAGTACATAGATAATTTATCATAAAAACACTATAATAAGAAAATCTTATATTTCACGTATTTGCTACTGGTACTACCTATTTTGAATTTTAAATTGCAATACTACTGACCAGAATTTCAATAAACTATAGTCTATAACAAGCGTTACTGTATTGTAGAAAAGAAACTTAATTGAAACATAATGTATTTTGAGGTAGACGTTTTCAAGAAATACATAGATTTTAATTCATGTTTAAAAAAATGTTGACATGTTTTTAATTTTAATTGAAGTATAGACTTATAATATTATATTTTACTTCTAGGACCTAAAAAAATAAATGTAACAGAAAATAAAATAACAGTAACATATCATTGTAATATTTATTTGTGATTCAATTCACTATTTAGTATTTTCCTAATCTTAAAAGATTCGAATTGGAATAAATACCAGTCAGTATGGTCATCAAACCCGTAAGTGAAACGTCTAAAACCTCGATTTGGTACTCCAAAGAACCTAAGCCGTAATATTTTTTCTGTCCACAAATCGCATGATAAATATTAAGGTTCCAGTCGCGGCTGACGCCCGGAAAACTGTGAGAACTTTTACGATCGCACCGCACGCTATATCCATTATATTATTGTGCTCCGCGCACGCGGAGGGGACGTTTAAAAACCAAAATCTGACTACTGCCATAACAATACACGCGAAAATAAAAAAACCATCATCGCACGCGTCCCGTGTTTGTTTTTCTCGTGCGCCACAATAAGCGACGACACCGACGCCGCCGCGCTAAACGTACATTATAATATAACACATAATCTCAGTGTGTGCATTATATATTATATTATTATTTATTGTACACGATAATAATAATTACCGCCTCCTCGCCGGAGCCGCCACCGCCGCCGTCACCACACCCGATCGGGTTGTGCGCAGTTTATACCGCGGTGTATAATACGCAATGTTAAAACGTCGCTCATATTATGATAATAATAATAGTCTTATAATATACGATACAACAATAATAATAATAATAATAATACGTGGACACGATACGTACTATATATTGTATACATTTGCCGCCGTTAGGATTCGATCAATCATCTCCACCCTTGCATCCTCCGCGCGCGTGTACCAAACGTATGTGCAGACCATAACATGTAGTACGATATATACGCGTGTATTATACGTACAACTCGCGCACATAATACAAAAACTACGCAGAGCGTTGGGTTTAATTTTTAATTTTTTATTTTAGCGTTCGACGGCGACCGGCACGTCCTAAACGTGTTCGTGTATATGTACACACGCGGTCGCGCGCATTTGCATTTTAATAACCGAATTAATATTTCTCGTTTTCCCGATCATCAATCGTTCGGTTATTAAGCTGTCAATACCCGACGATATAACCCTTCGCAACGCGTATTACATACAACAATAATAATATATGTATACCGTTCCCTCGCCTATAGGTATACCAGTCGTCGCCACTGCACCGCAGCCAAAGTCTCTCGACAATCGTCAACGTCTCCGGACTTACGCGTATACGATGAATATACATCTCTCGCGGCGTAACGTCAGTTCCCCGATTGACTCTTTATAAGCCATCGCGCGTGGTACGCTGCGCCGTGAGTATGGTGTACAACGTAATTATTAATAATATCGTTATTGAAAATATTATGTTATGTGCTCACAGTCGACCGAGAAAGTCGTCTGTTCTGCGTAATAATACTATACGACGTGTTATTTGTATACGCGTGTAAATATTATCGTAGAGATTATACCATCACATACCACACTGACGTTATGCATTATGCTTGTTAATGAATTTGCCACGATTTTAATTAACGCTCACGATCGGCCGAGGAGGAAAACTTATAGAGTAAGAAGACGAAACCGTTCGATGTTTATGTACACAGTTCGAGTCTATAATGTATTATGCGCACAAATGTATAATGCACGTACCTATTATACATATTATATACAATCCATTTGTTTATAATTAAAAAAGCCGTACTAAAATCGCAAACCCGAACAAGCCGAAAACATATAGATGGTTATTATTAATTATAAACAAAAGATTATTATTATTTTTGGCTTGGTGAATAAATTATTTTTCTTGTGATGTTTAATTAAAATCATGTACAGTTTACACGATGTTTTGATCGATGGATGCATTATATTTTTTGAGTGTCCTGGACCGACTTTCATTATTCTATTTTATTACTTTCAACTTTACAAGACGATCATTATTTTACATTTTCTTTAAATAATTTTACGTTTAAGATAATAATGTAATAAGACAAAGATCAGATTTAGTTTTCAAAAGTAAAAATGCGGTGAAAATGTCGTGGCTACGCGATGTAGGAAGTCACTTTTAAAAATCGTTTAAATTACCGTCTCTATACTCGTTAAATAAATCGAGTATGCTCGAATAGTGCGGTTTGACGCTTTGAGGGAAAGTGCAAGAGAACGGAGTATAACTATACATCATCTTTAAAAAAAAAAACTCAGCTTATCCTTTATAAGGTCTGCATATAATAGAGTCGTCAATGAACTAATAACTATAACTAGCAGTCTTCGAGAACTCGCATAATATGATGTTAATAATATTATAGTAGGTACCTACCCACAATATATTATGTGAACTTTGATGTACGTCAACCTTAACTGTTTCCAATTCAAAACATAGATGAAAATAATCACACACTCCTGTTTAATATGATATGAACTCGTTTCACACGTGGGGTATACAAATATAAATGGTTTATCATGAACAGTATAATATATGCGTGTCTGCTCGAGAATGTCTCAGTCATACACACTACGGTGTAGTGCAGCATACACGTATATTATTATATACGATATACCTACGATTTAATCATCAGCATCATTAACATAATATCATCATATATTATTAACACACGCATTTCAATATTCATAAACGATTTTGACTGACGCGTGCACACGTATATGTATGATGTATGTGGATAATAATATTACAATTAATATATTGTATCTTAATATACAGGGTGGTTCTTCTTCGTGAAACTGAAAATATCTTAGAAAATTACAGTATAAAATATAAAATAATTTTGAATCCATATATATATTTTTATTATTAGGTATTAAGATATTTGAAATATTTCCATATTCTTCTATTGTCGTCTATCGTTATCAGTAATTATATAATATGTATGTATATATTTTTTTTGTATAAGTTTAGAAAACAATTTTAAATTCCTCTGATCTTATGATTTGCGATAAAATTAAAAATACCACTCTGTATAGGTATGTATGTACCGCAACCTACATAAATTTAAATTTCTGCGGTTATTTTTAATCACCATCAATCATCACGTTTTGTACACATTATAATATAAACGCACATTGTATGATCTTGTATTTGCTTATACGTTTATAGGTTTGTGTGTGTGTGTGTGTGTGTGTGTGTGTGTGTGTGTGTGTGTGTGTGTGTGTGTGTGTGTGTGTATGCATTAATGTGTTATATGTATATGTATACGTATATGAAACTATCGACAAATTATCAAATGCACGCAAACGCGCAAACGTATTATAATGAATGTACATATATATAAACAATTCATCTCGGGATAGAAATAGGTATATGTATTGGGAACCGCCCATAAATTTACATAACAATTATTAATAATATCATAAACCGTGATACTAATATACGTTGTAAAGGATAATATTTAACACGCCCACCAATTTCATTACACGTGTCCGGACAGAAAAAATCGAGAAAAAGGGGCTTGGAAAACACGATTTTTTTCTTTATAGTAATAAACGAGTAATAATTACTGTAATAAAAATAATAATGGCAGAACTCCTGCTCGCGTCTCTGATTAAAATACATTTTTTACGTTAATATAGTATAACATATTACAGAAGGATATTTTTGTAGGATAACAATATAACGATATTACAATGTGGCACGTGTGTATAGTGTATACGGATATTTAAACTTTTGATACAAAACGTTACAAAGAATAAATACAAAAATAAGACTTATATCAATAGATTCTTCTACCACTAAAAAATGTATTCAAGTTAGAATACGTTTTGTTTTTGATGTATAGTAATAGAAAAATAGACATGGACTGTGCATTGTGTATAGAGAAGTATTTGATTTTCATACACCTAAATCATGTCCTTGGATCGTAAACTATATGATATACGTCTTCGAAATGTATCGATCGCCTTAATTCGACGGTGGCAGTTTAACAGATTTTATTTTTCGAAAAAAATAATACAATAACAAAACAAAATAAAACAAACACGGCGGCGATCGTGGCACGTGTGACAACGACGGCGGCGCAGCGGCGCAGACTGAAAAACAAAATTTTTGACACAAATCTGTTTGTCGTCGTATTTTATACACGGTTATACGACCGATGCGTTCATTATTATTATTATTATCATATGTATTAGTATTATAATCCCGTCGGAGGCTGACTTATACGTTCGGCGGGGATAATGCCGCACGGTGGAGCACGTGGCTTCCCGATCAATCACTCGCATATTCATACACGTCTCCGTGATAATAAATATAATATATTGTGGCCCGTCGAGCGAAGGCCTCCGCGAAAACTCGTCGTCGGGCGGGAGCGGCGGCGGTGGCGTATTAATGTCCGTATACTTTATTATACGTATAATAATATGTGTAAACGGCGTGTGCGATATTATAACGACGATAATCGCCCCGGCAGAATATTTTATACGACTCGATGTGCGTCTGCTGCAAGCGCGTGTCCTTTATATTATAATATTATATACACGAGGAGATTAAGCGCGCGATACGTCTGCAACGACATTATATATTATTATGCACCGCGCGACCCGATAATTAAAAATGTTCTAAGCGATGACTTTTTGACAAATCACTTTTTTTTTAACAAAGTTTTAATTATTGTACAACCAGAATTTGCCGTTTTTTGAAGTCTATATTGGTTTTTGATACGCGCACGTGGTACGCAAATATAGCTTATGTGCAACTATAAAATTGTATAAACATATAGTATGATTTCAACTCATTGTATAGAACTTTTTGGTCGCAGAGCAAATAATTTTATACATTTTTAAATGTTGAGAAACATATTATAATATGTATTACTTTTGAAACCTAAGTAGTTTATTTTATAAACTAATTGTTCACGCATTTGTCTAGACGAATTATTTCCACATCAGCGTTTAATAGCTAACAATAATAGACACTCTATATATATATATATATATATATATAATAGTGTCATAAACTTATGATAATAATTAACGTTCGTCTAGACGTTATGTTATATTATAAAGCGCATACCAAAACGATTACAGTTTAAAATTTTTAAAATATCTCAAATTAATGAAATATTTCGATTAATTTTTTAATAATTTACATGAAAATGTGCAATAAACGTAACAATTTATAATATGAGTAATAATTATTATGGTTATCTTAATTTATTATCTTACTTTACTACAAATTTATATATTTTAGATTCTAAACAGAGCAATGAATATATTTATTTTACAATGATTTGTGTTTTTTTATGTGTACATATATGTTAAGTAGTTGATAAGAAAAATGCTCAGATTTTAAAAAATGGAGACAGTTCTGGTAGAAAATTGTATTTAGTTTGTACTTGAAAGAACTCAAAATTATAAATTCCCAAAATTAATAAAAACAAAAAAATAATTAAGGAAAAAAAGGAATTTTTCGACAAAATTGATTTTTTTTTTTTTTTTTGGTATAATTCGAAAATTAATAATTATACATACTTGAAATTTTTACCAAATGTTTAAATTATTATTTTCTATTTATGATAAAATTTTCAAAATATTTTGACTCTTATTGAGCTATTTATATAAATAAGGAATATTTGATTTAGAATATTTTTTTTTCTATAAATTTTGATTAAAAATTATCCACTAAATAGAAATGCTTGAAAAATTATTATAAAGCTCATAAATTGTCAATTATTCAATTAAGAATGATTAAAGATCTAGTCACAAATTGTTTTTATAAACTTCTAAAATTAGAATTTTGAAAAATTCATACAAATTACGAAAATTAACAAATTATTTTATTATTTGAAATTTTTAAACATTTTTTTTTTATTACTCAAGATTTGAAAACTTAACACACGGTTAATGTTTTTCAACATTTATAAAAATAAAAATCAATACAATTATTATGATTATCAAATACTAATAAATTATTAATGATAATATAAAAAATGCGATATTCTCAAAAAAAATTGTCAACCTACAGTAATATTAATAGTAAAAATAGATGACTTTAATAAATGCATCATAAAAATATGTTATGAAATATATTTAGTGTTAGTTATATAGGCGACCATCTCCGCTCAAAATCGTTTTTCGTATACAATTATATAACATTTAATTCAAATTTAACACACACATAACAGCTAGTGATCCACTAGTTGGACACCTAATATACAACATAACAGTATCAAATCGAAAACATTTTTTTACTATATCTATGTCTACGAGTAAATTATTTGATCATTTTGAAAACATTCTCATAATATGCATTATATTATATGGATACTATGGGTACTATAATTTAAAATAATTTTGTATATTATTTATTTTTCAATCATATATATTAAAACACAAAACAAAGGATCTATATAATCATTTGTAATTTTCAGACTTCAAATAATATATATTATTATCGTTTATTTTCTATTTAACTAGTTTATCATAGATGTTGGACATTTTATACGATGTTAGTTCCCAATCACCAACCCAAATCACTATACCTATCATATTATTATCACTACAACATTCGAGGAGTGATGACATTCGACAGACACAATATTATTGTTTATTACTAATAATTATAATATTATCACAGTAGTTATAGCATTATGGAATATCATATTTATGACGTGTACGGTTTTTCCATTGACAAATACAATAAATACCCTATCCCGCAAATGTGGTGGGCGACATGAACAAGTTATAACTGATACATGATAGCCAAACATGATTTCACGTTATTTTTATATTCTGTTCGCATCAAACTTAGTAAGTACCTATATAATATTTTAACGAATTCATGGACGCTGGGTAATGTAGATATATGACGTCTATATATATAAAAACTAACACGGGGTGAATACGTAATACGAGGTACACATATCCCACATACGGAGTTTTTTTACTCGTATTTTTTGTTTGTATATTTTTTTTTAGCTTTTTTACACGAAAATCCGAGAGATTTGGGACGTATATGATTTGTAGCCGGACCGAGTAATGCCATTTTGATCCGGCGGACGCTGCGAACAAAAAGAATACGTTATAATAAATTTACAATAAAAAAATAAAATAAAATATAGAGGACCTCCGCTGCCGCCACTTCTGTACGACTATACCGCTACCGACTAACCCAGGGATGTCAAATCCGCGTATAATAAACCATCGAAACAGTCGGCGTATACATTTAAAATACTGTAATAAATTCGGCAACGGTATTTTTCAATTTTATTTTTTTCATCCCACCTCGTACGTATTTACTATAGGTAAAATATACATGTATCCTTCTCCTCGTCGATATAATTATATTATTATTATTTTATGATACGGACCATTAGCACGATCGTTAAAAAAAAAAAAAATAGTAAATAAAAATATTATAATCTATATAGTATGCTCGACCAGAGTGAGATAGAGGAGAGTCGAAAGGCGTATATATAGTTCTTCGAGGAAATTAATTACAAGCGTATAGTACCTATTTAATACATCATTATAATATTATATAGGACCTATATTATAGGTACACACATTCTTGCGTTATAAAATTTGAGTCGCGTGTATTATTATATAATAATGTATAATATACAAAGAAAGGTTATTTAAACATCACGACGGATTCGATAGCCACCGCCTCCGCTTCGATATTGCCCGGCTCCTGCTGTTCATCCTGACTGATGGCTACTCCTGCACCAATAATCTATCCATAAATGAGATGGTATTTATAATATCGTTATTATTATTATTTACAGAGATTAATAAGTTTATAATTATCTGATATTGCCGAAGACGGACGTCATAGCTGATAATTGAATGCGCACCACGCCCGCGATCCAGTCCTATTATGATACACCCGATACAGGTACTGGGTACCTACAATATTATAGATTATTATTATTATTTTTATGATATACAAAGCGGCATTTCGGATTGCAATTAAAAAATATCTCCCGTGCCGTAACACGATAGATTAGAAATTAAATTTTTTTCTTGCCAGTCCATGGCACACATCAAACGCGTCATTAACGAATATCCCATACGATATAATAGCCTATGTATAATAGGGATCAAACTTTGATGTATTTGCGTGTTTGTTTTTTGGTTTATTAGATTTATTTCTATGCAAATATGCAAATATATAAATTAATTGAATTATTTAACGAATGAAATTATAGGTAGATATTTTTTTGTGTAAATTAAATTTGAAACCGTAAATATACTTGTGTTTATTATTTGTGGTATTTACCAAACCTATATGTATTATTAATAATTTATTATACTTTTTATATGTTTAAATACTTGATAATAAGACCTGAGGTTAACAACAAGACATCTCTCATTAATACAATTATTATTATAACAAAATTATCAGTATCTTAAATTTATCTAAAATAGTTAATAGGTAATGAGTTGTTTTTAAGTGTTGACATTTAAAAAAAATAAATCTTACTTCTAATAAGTTGATTAATATAAAATAAATATTATATCATAATAGGTAAACTATACAGCGAAAACATTTTTAAATAGAAATAATTGTTTCCTATTAATTTTACCAGTGATTCATATAAAATATATTATGTTGATATTTTTGGGTTATAAATACATTCTGGATTTATATAATTTGTGATACGGTAACCGTTAAGCAACCTAACTATATAAAGTTATAGTAATTACTAATTACAAGTGGGCATTAGGATATACAATATAGCTCCCTACCTCCTTCTTTTCCATTGAGAATATTTAAGTTTTAGTTAGAAGAGATCCTTGGAAAAATTAGTAATTACTATAACTTTGTATGTTGCCCCACTGTATACAATATAGTGTTCAGCAAAAAAAAAAGGTATGATTAACCTATGATTATAACTTAAACACCTATAAATTTAAAATACATAAATTTTAATTAATTTACATTTAAATGTATCAATACCAGCTATATAAATTATTAAAATACATAATAATAATTTAAAATATATTTTATAGATAAAAATAATGCTAAAAATCATCAACAACGCATTTTAATGATAATAAAAATAATTTTTAATCATGGAGAATAATAGTTACTGAAATATTTTATGTTATTTATTGTAAATTTGTTACGAGTATATCATCTTATTTCTGTAGTATTAAAAATCCAATGAACGTATTGAAGTTTATATACTTAAAATTAAATGTGTTTTTACTATTTAAGTAATTTTGATAGCATAATTAATGTTTTTTTAATTTTTTATATTAATATAACTATTAATATAGGTGTAATCTTAAAAAAAATATAAACTTTAATTATCAGTTATTAGAATCGTAGTTTTTATTGACCGACAAAGCTGTAAACACGTGAATATATTTTCAAACGGTTTATATATACAAATGCGCAATATAATTGGTTTCAAACCTCATATTATTTATTGTTGTGACATGTGATGTCACCTTTGGTATTTGACATTTCTACACAAACATTTAATAAAGTATTTTATAAATTAATATTTTATATATATTACAGAACATAAATACGTTATTATCTTGTAATCCAATAAAATATTTACTTCACAAATCTGATATTTACACATTTACGGGGGAAATACGAATAAGTATACTAAACTAAAGTATTGATATGTACAATGTGGAATTAGTCCAAATGCTATTTGCTAATATGACACAAACATCAATTATTTATCATGAATCAATTGAATAATGATGAACAACATTTTAAAATATTTGAGATTACACAAGTCACTTAAAGTTATGAAACCGTTCATTACCTAGTTATATAATCATCAAAATAAATAACAAGAAGGTAATATAACATATTTTACGAAATATACAAATAATTAGTGTCAATATATATTGGTCATCATTTTATTATTGAAATGTTTAAAATTAATAATATGTTCATGAATTTGATACTATGATATACTCAATGGCCCAATGGTATTGTGTGCATATATAATAATTAGGGTTCGGATTTGAACGCAATATAATCAATAAAAAAAGCATTTAAAATGTAAAAAAAGGCATTTAATTTATATAAAAAGGCAATTCATAAATATACTACAAAATAAAATAGTGAATATTTTTTAAACACTTTTAAATGCACACATTTTGAGAAAAATACAAATTAAAAATGAGCATGAATACTAAACTACATAAATTTGTATAAAAAGATTAGGTAAGATAAGACAATATCAATAAATATTGCAAATAATAAAACCCATTTGTAGCGATAACACGCGAGCTGTGTATAAAATTATAAAATCAACTGAAAAATTAAACACAAAATAGGCATTTATAAGTACAAAAGGTAAAAAAAAGGCAAAAGGCATTTATAAGTAAAAAGGCAAAAAAAGGCAAAAAAAAAGATCCATTGTCTAAGAAATTAAATGAAACACATTTTTGTATGAAAATTATTTTTCTATTATGATTGATAAAAAAAAGGCATTTGCCTTCAAATCTGAACCCTAATAATAATTAATTTTAATATACCTAACCTATAACATAACAAGATTTACTAACATAGTAGTACCTACTATAGTACTATCTACTATGTACGAGTACAGGATATCAAAAACACTCAAAAACCCTGATTTTTACTGTTTAATTTTAATCGCTTAATTTTTCGTGCATCGAGAAATAAAATGTTTTATGAGTTTATACCTACAACTAACATTGTTTTTATGGCTCGATACAATTTTTTTTGAAACTATATATTTTTATCAATATTAGTTATGATAAAAATTGATAGTATTATAAAAAAAAACAATACTATCTTCTTAAATAAATGAAAACATTTATATTGTATAATCATAATTAATGATTATGTAAAAATAGTTAAAAATTATTTAAGTAGTTAATAAAAAAAGTATATATTAAGATTTGAGTTACTATTTAATATTTATGCTATACGTATTAATAATTACTATTATTTATTTGTACGATGTAATATAATAAAATTATAGTTATCAATAAACTCAAGTCTGGAAAAACTTTCAATTAAAAATTTAAAAAAATAAAATTTAAAAATAAAAACATTAACTTTGAAATCTAAAATTTTAAAATAAACTACCATGTGAAATATTACAATATAAATTATTATGAATATATTGTCATACAAAAACAATGAGACGTTAAAAAATAAAAAACATAAATGTATTAATAGCTAGAAAATCTTAAAAATGTAAAATAAGATCTATAAAACATTCTGAATCAATGAAGCGTAATGAAACACATTTGAAGCTTGTTTAGCATTGTATAGGATTAAAAGAAATAAAATTAATAAGTCGTCGACATAGTACACCCGGAAAAAGGCTCTATACATTTGCTCCACCTGGACTTCAATTATAATTTTGAAAATTTTAACTTTTTATTATTGTTTGAATAATAATTTCATTGATATTTTGACCTGAGTATATAATAAATATATATTTTTTTAATGCGCTTTTTGCGTTTATTTTGTAGTTTGCCTATTTATATAATTTATTTTGTAGTCATTTATTGTATAGTCATCAACATGCACTATGTGATAAGGTAGGTACTAGGTACATATAATTGTTATGAGCCTAAACATACAATGTATAATAATTCATATTGATATAGTTTCTCACTAAATTACACTTGTTTTTTTTCTTTGTTAATTTTATTTAAACAACAGTATATTCGTTATTGCACTATTATTTGACGTTTATTCAATTAATAAACTTAATTACACGAAATCTCATTGAGTAAATTTAACTATTTACGTACTTTGATATTGTGTGTGATTTTTTCTAACTTTTACTACATAATATAAACATATTTACTTTCATATGAACCTGTTTAGTGAACCCTATTATACTTTTTATAGAAAAATGAATAAAACATAATTAATGCATTATATTAAATATTCTTATATTACTTAGGTAAACAACGAAAAAAATAAAATAAATGAAAAAAAAAATTATCGAAATGCGCAATTGCTAATACCATAATAATTAATAGTATAATCAAAATACAAAATCCTGAAAATTACATATACATGTCTGACATTTAAACCTGTTACCAGAAGGACTTTTCGATAATTGCTAAGGAAAGGGATTGATTGATATGTTATATAAAAGGTATGATGAGTCGTGTGTGTAGTTCTGTAGTGGACCTGAATATTTGACTTATATTGATATCTGTGAACATTATATACCTGCAATAATACATGTAAGATTATACTTGTCGAGGAGCTGTCCTTAAACGGAGACGACTGCTTCGGTAGTTGTCATGTGTGAACGCGCATCAGAACCTATACATAATATAATTTGAATTATGATTATGATTATTATTATTATCATTAATATTGTAAGAGCCGCGAGATAATTGGCCCGAGAAAACCTGCCCGTTTAACAGCGACGACGTGTAGAACAATATAACATAATAATCACTGCGTAAGCGGCGTATACCTATACCTGCCCACTGTAATAATAATGTAGTCACCACCGCATGAAGTATAATATACAATAAACACTCGGCGTAAATGAATAGCACTTGACTATACTACATATAGCCGGTCAGATACACATACCTATAATATTATGTAATATGGGTAGCGAGAACGTTATTTTTTATTACCGTACGCATTGTCGGCGTATCTCTCTTGTACGCGAGAATGGCGGAAAATTACAGGGTATACGAAACGCGCGTAAAGAATTACTACTATTGTATATTTGTACGCATAACATATGGTATTAAAAGTGTGTATGTGTGTGTAATGTGTATGTGCCAATAATGACGACAACAACGATACGTTGATTATATTTTGTGCGCGTATGTACTCGTATATTATAGGTATATGCGTATGCTCGGTGTGTCCATTATGCTGTATATATAGGCATAAGCATCGTGTACCCTACCATTAACATGCACTTTAAATTAATTTTAAAACTTAAACAATTTTAAATTAAATAATTGAAAATAATGAAAATCTGTTTTCGAAAAAAAAAAAATTAATATTAAGCCATTCTGTATATACTATATAATATTATGTTTAAAAAAATGTTCATACATTAAATTAAATAAATATAATAAACTCTGTAAAAAATATATTAACGTAAAATCCATTGTTTGAAAATAAATAAATTTATTTCGTTTAATGTTTAGCCAAATTAAATTAGAGCAATAACAAATCATATTAATATTAATAGTTTTAAGTAAATCGAAAAAGTCGAATTATGATAAGTAAATAAAATTATCAATTTACTATTAACTACTTTTTAGGAAAAATATTTTATGGTATACGTATAATATTTACTATAGTATTTTTATATTATAGTAAATATTATAAATTGGAAATAAAATAAAATTATACATTTCATCATTCTCAATGATTATATATACATATCATCATCGAGAGATTGACGAGATATTGTTAAATACACGCAAAAGAAAAAATGTTATTAAAATTTGCTTGTTTGCTTTTTCTAAATGCTTTTCTACTAAAAAACAAATATTTTTTGAACAATTATATTGACTTAGTTTATCAACCCCGTTTTAGTAATACTAAAATATATATAAGTATATATATATATGGTAGATATACTTCAATACTCAAAATAATCTAATTGCTTTTTCGTTTTATGACTGTCTACAAATGTATTTAATTATATAAATATGAATATTTTCATAATCGATAAATTTATAATAGTAATTTAAATTAAATTAATATCACTAATCTTAGCTCAGTATTCTCTATTAAACTCGACCCTACGCCACATCTAGCTTTACATACATCCTCACAATTACCACAATTACTGTTCTCTGTGTACACAGCCGTATTCGTGGCTGCATTTAAATTGTCTGGATTATCATAGAAACAGGAACATGAAAAATAATTTTACCGATGATGAGTAGAAGTTTCAACAGGAGTTTTATAAGATATTATTCATATTTATTTTCAAAGTCTTTTTATAATGACTATTTTAATACCTACAAATAGAATAATTCGTTAACATCTACAGCAAGCGCCAAGCAGTGACCTAAATCATATATTATATACTTCAATCATATTATAAAATTGAAAATACGATTTTTCGACTATTATTTCAATTAGTATTTGTGGAAATATAACTAAATAACTTTATAAGAATATTATGCTTAGATGTTCAAATCTATTTCTAATGACAATAGTAATTTTTTCTCCAATTAAAATATCTTAAATTATTTATCCAAATATGTACATTTACAGCATACTGCTACAAACTAAACAATTATTTAATCAGACATAAAATTACCTATTAATTTAAAAAGTTATATTGGAAAAATATATTATACATTTACATCTAACTACTCTGAGATTTCATGTTTACCCAAACTGGAAAAATGTATTATCATGCTTCGTTTAATGAAACGGGTAAATTAAACTGTTTATTGCTATTTTTCAATTTATTAATACTTAACTCTTTGTTATTAATATATTTTAAATTTTTTTAATTTAATGTTTATATAACTATGTTCTTATTTATATTTAATTTAACGCAATTTTAGATAAATAGAAAGTACATAGAAATTGTATATAATGTATTTTGCATTATATATTCAGTAATCAATATTACTGAGATGGAACTTTTTATCTATGAAAACGTATTGTTTATTAAATCACAGAAATGATTGTGATTGCAGAATTTTGAGATTTAACTATTAAAAATAAAGATAATTTATTTCCAATAACTAATTACACTTATAATAGATACCTAGATAATATTATATTTAGTTTATGAATATTGATTAAACTAGATTGTAATGTTTGTGTTTTAGATTTTAAAAAAAATAACTCTATTTTGTTGTTGCAAGAAGAAAAAGTTTACTTTAGTTATTTTTACATATTAAATTATAAGAAATAATTGTTAGTATATTGTAACTACTATTAGGTTTGTATATTCTACACCAACTATACAAATTGTATATATTTTTTTTATTATTAATTTAAAAAGTATATTATAGAATAATATATTATTTATCTGTATTTATATAAAAATTATAATATTATCTTTATCTAACTTAGATGTATTTTTTTTATTTCTTAAACTTAATATTTCTGATGTTTCATAATGAATAATTATAGTAATTATATTATGTTAAGATTTAAAACTTTAAGTACAAATACAATTACGTTGATACGGCCGTATGTATAGGCAATTTAGCTACACCAGTGTCGAGAGTCAACGTTTTCCATCTAAGACGTCTTATGAGCTATAACTTATGGTGAAAAATAATACATTTAACTCAATGAAACAACTAAGTATATTCAAAAAAAATAATTAAAACCTTATGATGCTAGAACCTTATGATTATTTTTCCAAGCCGCAACATATTTTGGGCTGACGAGTTAGCAATACTGTCATATTTTCACAATCCGTTGAGTAGTACTGTACTGAATGATTTCTCAAACCCATTTATTCTCGTAATTTATGTATTTAACCGAAATTGCTTATTTTATTTTACTTATATAGATATAGTAAATAACATTAATTTTTAATTAATTAGTTAAAAAAAAATTATTAAAAAAATATTTACACATAATATTATATTTCTATTATGGATTTTAATTTTAAAACGATGATTAATTTTTATGAAAATTGTTGTAATATAAACAAACCTATGGTTATTTATTTTCTTCTTATCGGACGTGTGCGATTTATGACATGAAAATAGGTAAGTAGTTCAGATACCACGGAAGAATTTAAACGGCAATAACGTCATACGACAACGACCGCCATCGAACCGTATCGGTTTATAGTTTTTATTTCTTATAAACGCGCACATTTCATTCTTATATATAATAATATTATGTACACGGAAAAAATCTTTCAGGTTTCAAAATATTTGTATTCAAGTAAGAAAACCAACAAATGTTACATAAAGTCTGTAAAGGTTTACCACATTCAAATGTAAAATCACAGGAAATCGTGCCAAGTGTATAACATTTAAAATATACAAACCTGTACAATAAGGGCGTATATTATTATTTTATGTATTCATCAAATATACAACAATAGCCAACAATAGCAAATATTGTTTTCATATTTCCATACACAAGTGAGCCCATATATAACGCAGTTACCTATAATAATATGTTTGATATAAATTGTAAAATATAATAATTATTACTTGTACAAGTGTAACACGACTGTGCGTGCGACATTTTTTCGTATTATCAATTTTTTTTTTTTTTATAAATGTTAAGTACCTAGCTATATTTAATATAAATATTTTCAAATGATTAATTTTTTAAGCTTAATCAAATATCAAGGACAGTATCTGTGACGAAAAATAAACTTTTTCTATCAAAAGAAAAGTGCCCTTTTTTAGTTAATTGTTAAGCATATCATTTATTTGGATACATTGAAACATATAAATCTAAAAGTAACTAATTGAACTTTTGGGTTATTAAACTTAATATACCAATAATAATATCACAATCCAAAATAATATCTGGCATAATAAATTACAACGTATAGTGAAATTATAAAAAACTTGCAGTGATTTGAACATTATAATAATAGTCACTTAATATTAATATACTATTATTTTATACATATTATATATATATATATTTTAATTATCTAAATAAGTACTATACTAAATCTCACGTCTGTATTATACTCTATTTATTTATTTTAATTATTTTAATATATATTCAATAACCCAATAACCATTCATTCTAATTTCAATAACTGTATACATAAAAATTATTTAAAATAATTAATTTACAGATTAAAACTTAAAAGTATATAGTTCCTATAAAAAAAATTAATTTGTATCACCAGTCACTACAGGACTCTTCTAAAAAATTAAATAAATGAATACTATAGAATTGTATGTGTTTGTACCTACTACCTAATTACCCTCTTATATACTTAAAAATACTAAAAAATTAGAATTCGAAAAAAAACATTATTAAATACTTATTGTATAACAATCGAGATAATAATTGTGAAACATGTCTCTATTATACCTACAAATTAAAATTTTACAGTGAAAAATTACGCGTCATTGTAATGTTACGCATAATAAGAACAAATCAATTTTTTAATCTATATTATCAGTACTTACTTCAATTGCACGAATATTTAAAACGTGATTTTTATGATATTATTGTTACAAATATTATGCTGTATCGATGAAACGGAAAATATAGATCTTCATATACTAAAAATTATGAGCAAAATATTTTCATGAACATTTTAAAACACAATTCGATTCACCTCGTCAACTGTGTTTTAATATGTTTATCAACATTTTAACAAAGATCCAATTCAAAATGTTATACTGTTAATTAAATTAATTTAAAACAATTACATAATGACAAATTTAAACGAAGAATAATTATGTCAGTTACTTTCTAAAACATTATTTGTGGAATTTAAACCTTTTACATATATTATTAATTTTGCTATATACTATATAGGTACGCAATGCAATTTTCCAAATATTTAGATTAATTTTAAGGTATGATATTATTAATAAATCTAAAATAATAAATGAATTATACTATTATATAATTAAATATTATTAATATAATAAAATCTTCATTTTCTGGATACATTAAATCGACCTATCATATTAACATACACTACCTAACTCTTATAGTAAAATAAATTACTTTATTAACAATATCAAAAAATATATATCGTATAATATACTTTGTACTTCACTCAGAATTGTTTTTCATAGATACTCGCACAATGATAATATATCATGTATAACACACACATTACAGCGACCAATTCGATACCTCTGTATAGCGAAACTTACCCACTAGTATCTTATTTTAAAACTAAAATAATATTAATAATTGGATTATAAATATGGCGATACTCTATTTTTAAACATTATAATTAACTACAAATTAATTAAAATTAAATAAGTTAATTCAATAATTTTCTTTTATACTTGTTAAATTGATATTTTTTAACATCTATCTTGTATAATATGTACGATATACTCAATAATATGGTAGTTACTCAGGCTTTTATCATGAATAACTTCATTAAAATACCCAATACTTTCTTTTAAAAATATTTTTAATTCATTAAAATAAAAGTTTTTGATACGTTAGAATAATATTATTATCAGATTTATTTTTAACGTTATTATCAACACCGCGCGTTTTATTATATAAGATAAGATAATAAGCTGCAGTAGGTATCCAATAAGACTCTGTCACCGATATCTTTATTAGACTGTACTTTTATAGGAAATTAGACTTTGTTTTGTTATTCCTAACAATCTTGCTGTCTCTTACATTTACACACCCACATAATAATCTCAATTTCATCAAAACTTGTCGTTAATTATTGACAAATTGTTAAGAACCAATAAAACGATCATTTTTTATTATTATTTTTTTTTTATCATAAATAATAGTATTTAACTAATTACAAATATAACAAGTATCCAGATTTGAAGGACGTAATTAAAATAATAATAATAATAATAATAATAATAATAATAATAATAATAATAATAATAATGACAGTAAAAATAACAATAATAATAATAATAATAATGATAATGATAACGGTGGTGATGATGATGATGATGATGATGATAATAATAAAACCTGCTATACATCGCAGCATCACAAGAATCCCCGTGGTCACCGTGCGGCTTTCACGGGACATTTCCGAATGATACTAATATAGTCGTGTCGCGACTATGCGCACGAATAAATTAGTCAAAAGTGAGTGGCTATTAATACACGTTTAACGGCGTATGCAGTTATAGGATGGTCATCCGCGCGCGCGGGTACTTACACATACCCATACGGCCGGTGACATTTTTAATAGGCACATTTAATATACACAGAGGAGACGAGTACACACCGCACATCGTAATAATAACATTATGTTTTCCGTTGCAATAATGTCGTGATGATCTTCGAGAATCGCGTCGCACTGCGCGTCGTGTTTATATGACGGCGATGACGATCGTTCTTTACGCGACGTACACAGGTATATATAGGTAGTTATCGTGAACATATTTCGGTCGTAATTCGTGTCGATAACTGACAACCACATAATATTACGTGGGCCGCTTAGACAGAGAGGTTTACCTGTACACTACGATAGTACTATATATATATATATATATATATATATATATATATATATATATATATATATATATATATATATATATATATATATTATACCTACCTCCGAATATACATTATAATATTATTATATTGTGTTACATCACGAATGTACACACACAGACACACCACCACCACACGAAGCATTAGAGTATCGTGTCGTCAGTTTATAGAGACGGACGTGACGGCCCGGCCGAGTGGTTTTACATTATAATAATATATTGTTGTATTACCACGGCGATAGGTTTATATGCACTAATGAAGACCAATACGGAATGAGCACACACGCACAACACTATATTATATAGTAATATTATTATTATTATACTAGTAGGTATGCATAGGAATATTCCTGTTCTATGGACGGTGGTCTCCTCCATTCACGCGGGTATAATATACTGCAGCAGTGGCGTGCGTGTGTACAACGCAGACGAGAGAGACCAACCCGCGGACGTCACTAAATAATTAACCTCATCAATATTTATGGAACGGGTGCCGTGCTAATTGAACGGGGTGATCGGGCGCACAGCAGCTCGAGAGCCTGCGATAATGTTATTATCATTATTGATATTATTATTACCGTGAAGACCGATGGAAAAATAAAACCAAAAACCTGTGTGTGGTGTATACAGGGTGTTTCACGATGAACTGACGATTTGACATAATAATATTATGTTTACACAGGGCGATTCTTTTATAATTTTTTTTAACGTTTTTACGTTCTCGAATATCAACACGACATCGTACAAGTCAATTACATTTTTTGTATTTTCCCTTAGACATTTCCATTGCCTGGTGATCACGAGAATCAGCATGTATGTCGTACGTACACATAATATACATAATATATTTAATATTATTATAATTATACTAACGAACTCGATCCTATACATATTATAATAATATAATATATCGTACGTTAATTTCATCAAGTAGGTAATCAGTACATTTATCTGCGTAAAAAAAACCTACGTAAACATAATTTAGGTGTATAAATAATATATATATTTCAGTAGGTAGTAGAACGATATAGGTATTATACAATATATATAATTCATTCTTACAGGGAGCTACTTTATATTTTATAGTGCACTTTAAAACGTAATACCAACCTATACTTTGTGTGTGGATGCATATACTTAACTCGCATCATGTGTTTTATTGAGTAAAAAATTACAAATTATAAATTAAATAAAATTATTATTGTGTACTTTTCCACGGGTTTAATTTCTACACGTCAGTTTTGTCTGTTATTTTTCTCAATAGCGTAGGTGCATTTTTTTTGCATGCTTCTTACACAAATTTTAATATTCTATTGTGCGTCAACAAAACAGTTAAAACATACAAATGATCACCAAATTTATTTATACAAAAATACTATTGATGTAATAATAGGTTAGGTTTCTCCAGTATAAAAATAGAATGAAAACATCCTTATTTTATTCTAATAAAGCTAAACTTACATTTATTTTAATAATATTTCCGTCTTACATCTTTTCATAATTATTATTCATAACGCGTATTATTTACATTTTGAAAACGAATTATTTTTTATTATATTCAGTTTTTATATAAAACATAATTATAAAATATATCCTTGTTTTTAACAACCATGTTAAATACCATTCACATATGTACAATACGACGTGTACAAATTTTTTTTTTACCAAATTCATATTTTCATTTCACTATTTTAGATTTCTTGTAATAACAGTAATGATTAAACGAAACTGGTTTTAAGTCTATATGAAACACAGTTAATCAAATTTATCAAGCATATTATTATGATATTTGTCGCATACTAGTTATACATGGCTACAATGCCGTATTACAAAATGATAATTTTTATAAAGTTATAACTTATAACATATATTACACCTCTAGAGTATAATTAATATAGTTGTTTTGAGTAGTGATAAATGCAACTCGTGTAGGTACGACGTTCCTCTCCACGTAGGAGTTGTACACAAACTGTGGGCTGGTTCTATTCAGCACATATTGTACATTCAGTTAACTGTCAAGTGTTCTAAATTTGGGAAAAGAAAACATAATTTTATAGCCATCCATAATGATACAATATATAACATCATGGTCATGACATTTAAAATTTAAATATGAATCAATTATATACCTACCAATACCGCAAAGTTTAACCTTTTGAACTGTTTAATTAATCAGACAATTACGCAAAAAAAAAGACTTTCGCCATTAAGTGCGTTAGATTAGAACACAATGTATATTTTGTTATTTATTGATTGACTATTTACTTACTTTTAAAAATTCTCAAAGGCAAGCAACGAATCTTTTAAATAGATACATTTAATAATTGAAATCACTATCGCAAGTGCTTTGTTTATACCATCGACGACATCATAGTTTATTACCACCAAACCGATAGAAATATTTAAAACAATAATGTTGTATTAAAGTGTTTAACATTCTATGTTGTTTCTTTTTTTTCTTCCATCGTTTATATATATTTATGAGGCGTGTTAAATACATATTATACACATACCCTACTGTGTAATCCCATTTGCATTTCGTTAACATCACAATAATATATATTTTGTCTATTTGATACTATTAAGCGACCGTCGAAAAAAAATAAACGGTTTTCTATTATGGTCTTTTCGTTTTTATAATTTAATTTTATAACGATCTTTGTATTTTATAAGGATGGCAGCAGAATACTAAGAAACACCTGTGTTATTTTTCTCTCCGGCAAAATATTCATTTATATTTTTTTTAGCCCCAAAGAATCGTAAACAACTAATAAATTAAACGTGCGATGTCAACAAAATGTTTTTTTCTTCGATCTGTAGTAATTATTATGCATTTTAATAATTATAATAATAATAATAACAAAACAGACCCGTGGTTAGAATATTATACTATGTTTTATAACAACATGAAATCAACTTCAATCTATAAATCGGACCACACCAGCCGTGAGTTGTGGGAATACGATTTCAATGACCAACGACGATCGGTGCTGTTTACGCCTAAGTGGGAAAAAAAAATTAGTCAACATTAATTATTTTAATTAGAAATCGTTAAAATCGTTATTAGAATCATACCTACCAAAAACCCGTTCGTTACAGCTTAATACTTTCATAACGTATTCCTAATATGTCTTGCCAACATAAAGTTTATTCGGTTTAATATAATATTTATCTACACATTCTATCGAAAATAAAAAAAAAAGTAAATTTCATCACATAAATTACACGCGAACCTATCTTATAGGTACATAATAATAATAATAATCTCTATCAGATCGTGAACAGTATACGACCACATGATCTCGCAAAGAGATTCCATTATAATAATACGTGTTATATTATGTTAAAGACAAAGTGGATTATCGACCATTGGTTTATCACGATTTATCAGATACTAAATATCTAGATCACAGACTAATGAGCAATCAGCAAGCTCGTCCACCGAGTGTGCGTATCGCGGGTGTGACTAACGCGGTTTAGCGAACGTTGTAATAATAATGCACTTGTACAGAGAATAGCTGATGGCGAAATGAGAAACGACAAAAAATTGTTAAAAATAGACCGTTTAACTATACCTAATTATCGTTTAACACACACACACACACACACACACATACCGTAGAACAGCACAATATTATTTTACGATGTAAGCACGATGGCGTATTATACGTATAGTTCCGTACATAGGTACATGTATCGTGTATAGCAAAAAAAAAACTGAAGATTTAATTAATTATGTAATAACTTTAGTTCTAAATGTTCTAATAGTATAAAGTACTAGTGAGTACAGAGTACATAGTATTTATATATCTACTATATAAGTAATTTACAATAAAAATATAAAAATATCTAAATTGAATAAATCATTTATCGATAACAATAAAAGTTATTACTCAGGCGTGGATAATATTCTTAAAAATTGTTTTTAACATTAAAATGATAAATTAAAATGATCCAACAAAAATGTATTTGTATTATTTTAATTTATGAAACGAAAATTGTATTTATCAAATCGTCATGCTGTTGTGTTATTTTAGTCTAGTTTATACGTATATATAGGCAAAAACATAAACCGTAATAAAAATAATATGAGTAAGCCTATTTATAATTATTATTTTTGTTTTTTGTAATAGATAGTTTATGATTTATGATATATTTTTATTGATCATTTTCTGATCATAATATTATAAAACATAAAAAAGTATTAAAATAATAATTATTTAATAATAATCTAATATTAAAAATAAAGTAAAATGAAAAAAATGCAAAATAAAATACTTGTTTTTAATTCTTTAATTTTTGATTAAGCTATAAATTAAGTTATGCACAAGACGATTCACCAAAAACGCTCATCCTCTTTTTTCCTCGAATAACGCAATTATTAAAAATCTGATTTTTACATTTTTAAATGTACTTAGAATAATTTTTCTGAAAATGTCGCCATGCTAAAATCAAAATTTAAACGAGGAGTTTTTGAATTATTAAACTTGGTATATAGTAAGAATAAAAATATAAAGTCGATGGTTACCAAGAAAGGGTTAATCCAATGTGGTTTTAAACCGTATATACAACAATAACGAGAATATTGACATTCAACTGGTTCGCTCTGAACGAGATTCTTTACAAAGTAGAATATCAATTATGATATAATTGGATCACGATGGGAGGGAGTAGTTCAAAATATGTGTGTACACGGTACAGGGTCCAGGGAATATAATAATATGCTCACACGACACACATTACCTATCGTGTTCGGGATAAAAATTGTTTGTATACGGCGTGAGATCTGAATCGCACGTTTATTGATACCTATTTCGGAAACAATCAACTTGACGTATAATATAATGTTATTATGTTATTATATGATGTTTTTATTGTACAGAAATTGCGTCGGCACGAGCAAAGGATACTCCGTGTGTGTGTGTAGATATAGACGTCTATATATTATTAAACCACATAATATACAGGTACGAGCGGTAAACAGGGCGAAAAATCGCGATAAACTGCACTGCACCGCGAAGGTTAGGTCGAATCGTATCGATACTTATACAGTATACCTACATAATATTATTATAATGTCCGCACGCAGCATTGTACAACACACATGCGCACAATAGTAATAATATCATTAATATCCCTATTTATGCTTCGTACGCGCGCACTACACGTGTACACACAGTACTGTAATACGATTTATACCGTCGGAGACACAGCGCTGCGTATATGCGCACACACACACACACACACGATAATGTCGTTTATTATTATTTATTTATTTTGCCGCGCCCGTCGTCGCGCATAACACGCGTATATTATACGTAATAGGTATTAGCACCGCGCGGAGTGGACACGGCAAAAAAAATAACCTGAATGATTGTTATTTTACGTATGATATTATTATTAAAAAATAATTATTATTGCGGCCCCTAGCAAGTGGTGCCGATGACAAATGAGACGAGCGACGGTCGTACGACGACGACGACGACAGACCGGAGCCGTGCGCGCGACGGGGCGCCCGTGCAGCACGGCCCGCTGAGACGGCGAGTGGCGCGGAAAGAGACATTATCATATTATTATATTTTACGACCGCGGAAAGATTACGGACAAGAGTAAATAATAATAATAATAACGTATACTGTATATACAGCTTCATACGGAATTATTACATTATATTATACCATTTTATATTATAAAAATGTATACGTACGGCTGGCTCCGGGGAGAGACCGGTTTATACTGCAGTGACCGCGACCGTCGTCGTCTGTTGGAAATGTGTTTAGAATTTTTGTATTTTCGCGTCTTTATTTTCTCTGCCGATATATTAACCAATTCTCATCCGCGAGCAGCTTATAATATGTACATAGTCGCGCGATTACCGCTTATTTGCATACGTCGACGATCGTGGTCGTACCTATAAGTCTCGACGCTCATTCATTTCGCCCCTCGACGACATCTCAATCGAAAAATCGCCGCCGCCGCCGCTCGTGTACATAGTTAAATATTAAAATATACATAGACATTATGCTGTATAATATAACCTGTATATTTATTACTATTTTAGTCTCCGTCGTTATTATTATGTAGTCGCGGTACCAGCTACGCAAACGTATCGGTTGTAGTGTGTATGTGCTTGCACTCAGACGAGTCTCGCGTGAGTTTTTGGGGTTTATGATTATCAAAAATATGTTCATCCCTCCGTTTAGAATCTAAAAAATTGACACGTTTAGATTTGAATTATCTACAAATTTCGAATAGACATGCAGAAAAATAAACCTAATCATATAACAAGCCTACGATAATTATTAATGTCGGAAAATTTCAAAAACCAATTTTCAAACCTTCATGTTTTATATAATACGTATTATAGGTAATCAACGACACATGGTCATTATAAAATAAAAATAAAACAATGCAATTGAGCGAAGTCGATATTTTGCTTTTTAGAAAGTATTCGATATGAAAAATGGTCTTTTATACATTTATGGTGGGTTTTTGGGAAATATGAAATGTCGTGTTCTTGTCACGCCAACGTATGTTTTTTCGGGATCGTGGTTGAGCGTAGGGAGAAAAACGTTTTTTTTTTTTGTTTTATAAAAAATGACATGTTTTGTTATTTTTATACAAAAATTGATTTACCGGCCCAATAAACCGTCGTGGCCGTTACGTAAGTATACGTTATTATTATAGCGCGTGTACATAGCACGGACTCGAGTTCGACAAATTCAAATGCGCCGCCGCCGTCTCGGCTCTTGCAGCGCACATACAACAATCTTATAAGTATACAAGACCCGCCGTCTTATTGGGATCGCAAAACGGGTTTTCGTTTGTTCGTTGTGTTTACACGGTATATTGTACGCATATATCGTATTATAATACATAATATTGTAATGCGTCGTATAGCAATTTGACAAAACGGCGCATTGTTTAACGTCGAACACGCACATGCTGTCGTGGCCGGAGAGACGCTGCGCCGGCGCGCCGAGGACAGATAACAATAATATAATATTATAACAATATAATAATATATACATACGTGTGTACATAATATGTATATATGGATAGTAATAATGACATCACGAGTTGTTCGAGTCGGACGGCGACGCCGTGCAACGACCCGATGATACTCGACGTGTATGTGTATATACATATACACATTATACACATAATATAATAATAATAATATAACATATAATATATATATCGCGTTACACAATGCAGGCGAGGGACATAAACATTGAACGTTTATTATTTACGACGGCCGTCGGCTGGATGCTATGTGTACAACGATATTGTAAAGTTCAGTCGAAAAAAGGAATTTTTTTCAGAAAAATAAAAAAAAAATGTGTTCATATATCTCGTAAGTATACGGCCTACACCGCGACGATCAGCCACCGAATACATTAATATGTAATGAGGAACAGTATAATTATTATGTTACATTGTTATTAGTTATCACCTATTATTATTATTATTATTATTATTATTATTATTATTATTATTATTATTGTTGTTAGCTATGCTGAATTGTCCGTAACCTCGATCGTAGTAATATACCTGACCTATTATACGTTTTTGCTAAGAAATTAATTTATTCAAATTCTATTAATGACGACGTTATGAAACACTCACGCTGCGTGCACGATCAGCTGTTCGAAAATAAAATGACACATTGTATTTAATTATTATGATTATCCGTGTACAATTTATTATTCTTACCATGGTGTATTACGTCTTTTAAATATTTCCGGAGCAAAGGCGAGGACTCTAGCTTTTTAATGATGCATTAATGTGAATATTTCGTTCAGTGTGATTCCCTGCAATAGTATTACAGCCATGACCGTGAGACCAAAAACATAATATATGCGGAATTCCTGACGAATTTTACCCTCGATTACCTAAATTTTTTCTCCAATCATATCCATTGACGTTTGATCCTTTATATACCTATAATGCATACCTAGAAGAAGAATATTATTTTTATCAGCATAATTCATATAATTTAGAGCGATATATAACAATCAAAATTATCATTGTTAGTAAAAAAAAGTTTAATGTACATTTTATGTGTACAGTGTACACTACTGTGATTGAAAAAAAAACTATACGTAATTGTCTATTAAGGTCTATCGGTTTTTAAATCGAGCTTAAAAACGGTCTTAATATTAAAATATTTTTATTTTATTAATATGGTAAAAAAATATTTTGGAAACACATACTTAACATAATATGTTATTTTTTTTTTATCCATACAAGATATTATTATATTATTTACATATTATTTTAGTATAAGATCATTAAAAATGGCGTTAAAAAGCACCACTGAATCGTAAACGTCTTATATAAATTAAACACGTGATGTCAACAAAACGTTTTTCTCTTCGAGCTATGGTAATAATTATGCGTTGTAATAATTATAATAATAATAATAAAATGGACATGCCTTGGACTATAATAATTTATAGCAGCGTGTGATCGATTTCATTCAATAAATCGGACCACACCTGCCGCGAGTTGTGGAAACACGTTATTTAAATGTCCAACGATCGACGGTTTTTAAGAATACGACAAAGTGAGGAAAAAAATTAGTTAATATTAATTACTTTAATTAAAATCGTTTCTACCGAAAACCAGTCCGTTAAAGTTAATAATGTATATTAATATATAATATTATACAGGGTGATTTACAACACATGTTCACCCCTTTCTATAGTCTAGACGTCTAGTTAATCAAAATCTGATTTTTTGTAAATATATTTAAAGACCATATATTCACATTCTTACTATTTTGAACTAATATAATGAGTGTCCTAGCTGTGATTATACAAAATTCTATTTTTTTTAAAAAAAACATTTCTTTTTATATTATAAACTATTTAACAGATAGCTTTCATGAAAACGTTGACGTATTAATATCGAAATTCGAACGCGTACTTTTTGAGCTGATTAACTTTTTATTCTAAGAATAATAGATTTATAATAAAATAAGTTTAAAAAATATAGAGGCTATAGGTATTTGAAAATATTAACAATTAATATTAATTTATCAAAATGCATAATTTATAAAAATGGTCAAAATATAATAATTACTAAATCCAATACTATATAATAATATCTATTTTATATTTTTGCAAAATTATATCAAAGAATTTTTTTATTTTTAGTATAAGCATTTTAATAAATGAAAAAATTCTCGTTTGAAATCAAAATATTCAAAAAATTATTCACTAAATAATTTTCAGTAAAAAATAAGAGTTTTCATTTGAAAATAAAATTGTATATCACCAAAAGTAGCACAAGAAACTTACAAATTTGAAAGGATATTAATATTAATATTAATTTAATTTATATAAGGATATTGATTTAAGTCCTTTAGTATATTTAAAAATAATAATTTGAAGAAATTCATTGATATAGGAAAGTGGGCGAATACTTTACAAATCACCCTATATATATATCGTTAAGTGTGATTTTATATATTTACGGTTGTGAAACAAAAAATGTATGTACGAGTATAATTAGACATTGGCGAATTTTACATTCAATTACATACATTTTTCCCTCGGCCATATCCGTTGACATTTGATCCTATAATAATATAATGTGCACATACACTTTGTTTACATCGTTACTATACTATGTTTTTTATTATGTGGGAATTTTGTACCTGCTAAAATGAATTAATTACAAATAGCACATGTCTTCGTCTTACTCTCTCCTCACTGCTTCGTTGTGTACTTCGACAACTGATTAACGAACAATCTATAGTGCACTTTATATTATATTATTCAATGCAAATTCTTATAATATCATCATTTAACATGAATTGAATGGAACCGTTTTTGGTCAAAAATCAAAATAAACCTTTTCCTTTTCGGCCGAATGTAACTTTTCTAGAGAACTTTTTTCAACCTGTACATATTTTAGAATTTGGTCATCAATGTAAAATTACACTAATATAAAAAAAAATAT
Source organism: Schizaphis graminum (assembly GCA_020882235.1). NCBI lineage: Eukaryota > Metazoa > Arthropoda > Insecta > Hemiptera > Aphididae > Schizaphis > Schizaphis graminum. Next base: position 58,361,542 of record CM037032.1, read on the forward strand.
GAAATAAATTTAAAATCTGTATGCGACATGTTAATTTATTTTCAATAAAAATCAATTAATTTATATTATATAAAATATAGAAGAACATTTATGAGTATAATTTTTAAAAATAAATATTAAATTTTTTGTCATAAGTAACTACAATTATTAGAATAACACCAGTGAATTTTTAACATGAGTACACTATGCTACAATATACTCACATACAACTAATCTGCAGTACATAAATTACGAATATCTAAACCTAGCATCAGCAGTATCAACAAGCAATGGAAAATTCTTCAACCCTCTAATGGTATAACATATACATGCAATTATAATATTTAAGAAATATAATAATCTTATAGCAAACGGCCATTTTTGAATCTAAAATAGGTGATATAATTTTATATTGGTGATCAAAATAGTGTACGGGTCGTAAACTCGAAAATGATTATTAGTTATAACAGAATAGCCGAAAAGAGAAAAGTTCATTTTGACGGAAAAGCATCTTGATGCCCATTTGTTAGCAACCAATTTTGCAGCTTCACATAAAAAAAATTAGATATTTTTAAAACATATAATATATTACTATATAATATATAATAGAAATCAAATATTATAACCAGTAATATTTTTATAGGACATTCTTAAAACAATTTTTCTTATTATGGTACTATGTGAAATATACTACTTATATGAAAAATAGTCTGCGACAATACAATGACTTTCAAACGATAGTACCTATATGTTATATCTTAAAAAACAAATCAAGCACTTTGTCAATATTTGATTATACAGTTATATACCTTCATATAAAATTTAATATTTTAATATAAGAGTTTACTTATATTTATTAGATTTAGATTCAATGTGTTCAAGAAAATGATTTAACAGGATTATAAAATAGGTGTCATACATTTTACCCAATATCCATACGAAATATAGCCAATTAATGAACAAGAAAACTAATTATGTATTGTTAACTTATTTTATATCAGAATAATAATTACTAAATTAATTATTATAAAACTTAAAATTTTCATGAACATTATTATATTGCGTTTACTTATTTATTTTGTTCAATACAATTTGATTTTTTGTTGAAATAAATAAAATATTAGAAAATGAACAAAAAATACTTTGCAACTGATAAATGTTAAAATTCAAATAGAAAAACTAGTACCTATTTTTAGTTATTTAGTTATATATATTTTGATTTTATATGTATGTTTAAAGAAAGTGTTCCGTAAAAAAAAAAATCGTTATAAAATTATTTACATCAAAAATAAATATTTTTAATCAATAATTTCGCTTTTAGAATATACTTATTAAATTTACCATACCTATTAAATAATTATTTTCTAAATATACCGATGAAAAAATATTATACATTTTTAAGATTAATTTATTAAAATTTATTTTAATTGTTTTAATTAACAATTTTTTTTTACTAAACAAATAACACCGCGGCAGTAGCGGCCATTGGTCATTGATAAAATGTATAAAAAATAATTTGTATGAAAAAATGATATCTACTGATTAAAATAACCTACCTCTAATTAAAACTTAATAGTATAGTCCTATGTAAAAACATCGAAATATTTTAAGTGTATAATTTTAAATTAGATACGAAAAATGGTTTAAATAGTTTGTAGATACATATACAAACAAGTTTTAATTAAATTATACATATAATAAATATTTTGGTATACTATGAAGACATTAAGATACAGATATACTATTTAGATATTTTTAAAACTGTAAATACATAGGTATAGGTCAAATGAATTTAAAAAAAAAATTAATTTATAATTAGCATTTAACATTTCAGAAACTAAAATTAAAACTATGAATTAAATTATTGGATACCTACCTACTGTGTGAAATTAAATATAATTATTATTCAAAAATTTACAATATCGTTATTTGCTTAAAGTATTAGCTTATAAATATTATAATATTAGATTAAGACAAAAATTTGTAAGCCAACAAATTTAAATATTGTAAAACATGTTAAGAATACTTATTTTTTTAATTAAATTTAAAATAAATGCATGCCACACACAAATATTCTAAATATTCCATATCGTATTGGAAATAGAAAATATTTATTTTTGAATATTCAAATAATATATTAACATGCATTATAGTTTATGAATAAACATAATTGAATAAATAATTTTTTTCAATTTTTGACACAAGACAAAGTCTAATAAATTCATACGAAAAAACAAGGTTTAAATTGATTTTATGTTGATATATCAAGAGATTAATATGAAATGAAAAATAACGAATTCTAACCCGTTGACAACGATTTGTCCACGTTAATTAATTATGGAAATTTTATGTATTCATTTTTTTTTAATATTATTATTATTTCTTTTATGCATAATAATAATAAATGTTGTTGTTTTAATAAACGGGTTTTACCTAATCTAAAACATTAATATTAATAATTTAATAAATCGTGTCAAAATGTCAAACAATTTCACATAATAAAATCAATAGTTAATTTTTTTAATTTGATATAACTTACCCGTAAAACGAATACTTGGAAATATTTACATTTTATTTACAAAAATTAAAAAAAAACTAATTATTTAAATTGGGTTTGGCTTTAACTCGATATTTTCATATCAAATCCATACGAATAAGTAAAAATGTTACAATTTTTAATTATCGTATATTTATTCAAAATATTTTTGTACTGGCGTTTTACATTAATAGTAAAAATTAATTTACATACTACATAACTAAATATATTAATAAAAAAATGATACCTATAAGTACTTACACATAATTAAAAGTATGTGAAGTATAAATTGTTGGTGAATTTATTACTTTATAAAAGGTGATACGAAGACGCGGAAGACGTATTAAAAAAAAAACTTTTTTATAAAATCTTAAGAAAATCGCATCTGTACAAATATGTGTGCCGTTCAAGCATTACGATATGCATTATTATAATGAACAAGTGTAACTTAACCTAATGAAACTGCAGGCTTAACAATTGTTTCAGTAGACTTGTAAACGATCAGAAGAGTTCAAATACGGAGGTAGTAGCGGTAGGTATATGAATGGTGTTATTATTATTAATATTTTTACATGTGTATCACTGAAAAACAACCGAACAGCCGGTGTTTTTGAACGGGCCACGGGAGAGTCGTAGTGGCGGACCTTGTTTCTCAGGACCTTTTGGCTCGGGTCACCTGTTGTCACCGTCAACGGAAACTATACTGCGACCTATACCCGGATTAGACGATATTGTATATTATTATTATAATAAATATAATAGCATTCAAACCTGCAGTCCTCCCACAGTCCCTCCGCCATTACACGTATTTTCCGACAGGGTCGGCCGTATAAATATGACATCGAGAATAATAATAGGTACACTAAAATATAATTAAGCATATTCCAAAACTCCCGGCGCTAACGACACAACGGTATAATTTAAAGTACAGATAAGCCGATTGTGCGTCTTTGTTTGCACGGTCCTCATCCATATTATAATATTCATATATTATTATTATCATTATTATAATTATATCGTTGATTTAGTCGCTGTCGTCGTCGTCGTCATCATTGCCGTACGCATGCATTATTATAATATAAATAATGCTCAAAAGCGTTAAACCGATTTGGTCCCGGCGAGGTTCAAAAGCACGAGGGATTGTTATACATTTTAATCTCGTATTTAATGCACGCGGACTGCGATGTGTGCGCGCTGCTGTTTAAACATCTTATATATAATATAATTTATAATAAAATGCCGCGACAGAGGACAATAAAAAAAAAAAAAAAAGGAGAAACGCAGTCAACGAAAATGACGTGTACCTACACGCGCACGCTGAATCCGATTCCAATTAGACGGTATTTTTATTGTTTTTAATGAACCGGGAGAATTCGCGTTATTTTTTTTTTCAACTGCCGTACACGCACTCGTGTGTACCTGTATGTCCTATAATATCTATAATATGCGTACGAGTAGGTATTATACCCTATTATGACGACAGCACAAATTTTGCATTCGTTGTCCGGTGTGCACACGATATAGTAATAGTAATAATACAGTATCAGTGTGCTTGGACCTGGTTGAATATTTTACGACGCTGTTTGGTACAGAAAGAAGAGAGAGAGAAAGAGAGAGAGAGAGTGAGAGACGGACAGAGAGAACCGATATAATAATAATATAATATAAAAATGTACAAACACCGCGCAAAAGATCGTTATCCGTTCGCGTGTTGTTTATTGAACGCCTGTCTGCGGCGGTGGATTATTATTATTACTATTGTGCGCCGGCCGGCGATGTCTTTATATTGTATAATATTATTATTATTGTATCGCTTATACGCTATTATATTATTATCATCTGTATTAATAAAATATAATGTTAGTGTGCGTATGTGTAACTGTGTAAGCGATCCAAAGCCTATCGCACTCGTAGTTTTGAAATTTAGTACATAAGTAATCGTAGTATAGGTATACCAGTGAATGTGCACCTCGAAGCCAATTTTTGAGATTTTCCGTTTAAAATTGGATCTAACATAGATCGTTAGCTCGAGTAAAACAAATATTTTTTTGTTTGTGTTGGTTGTACAGTCACGTACAGAAAAAATAGCTGTTATAATTAGATATAATTTTAGATGACCTGTACTTTATATTTGGTCAAACCACCCGAATAAATGTGTAAAAATATGTGTAATTTAAATTATCTAACGGAATTCAAAACAAGGTAAATCTACTGTAGTAGGCATCATTCAATTCGTCACAGATATAAGGCCTAAAATGGACGATCCTTATGCAAATCTACAATTTTCAACCACTTTTTATAAAATATTCGTCAATAAATTTTTGTAAGGTTCATAGTGCTATAGACTACTTTTTATTATTTATTTTTTACTTTTCAACACATAATGTTGAATATAATATAGTTAACTATCTAGAAACTATCATTTTATTTCTTCCATATACTTACCGATTGTGTGGCCATTAGTTGCAGAATATAAAATAGTTATTATGACTGGATACGATTTTATGTTTGGTCAAAACGGCCCGAACAACTGTGCTGAAAATCTGTGTAATGTGAGTTTAACGGAGTTTAAGTAAAAGTAAATCCATTGGCATTAAATTTGTGACGAACAAAGATCCGCTGAAGATCAGCTGATCTATTTTTATATAACTTCGAGATGTCTGTATACTTGTAACGCGTATGCGCATATGTAATGATGTAATAATATTTCAATTTCTTCGACTATAGGTCTCATTGTAAAGCTGTTATCGTTTCCACCGCGTGAATCGGCGCGGCGTGAAGGTGTACCGATTCGGTCGTAAGTGCGCGGTTGCAGTTTCGACTCTTTTGCCCCCGCGCGAGAGTCCGATAAACAGTCTCAGAGTTCGTGCGAAAACTCGGTGGCTCTGCAGTCGTAACGCAAATTTCCATACAAAGACCGTACTGCAGTCCAATATAATATGTATGCGAATACAACAGGTAAGTATGGGTATTATATATGGGTAGGTCTCTCTGGTAAGTATACTATTCTCTTTGCCCGCCACCAATAGAACCACAACAACAATAATAACATATTGTGTTCCCATTATATTATTATTATTATTACTATCTCCTCGCGCGCATTTTTTACATCATTTTATCGTCCTCGTTTCGAACTCTTGAACGGTATACACACACGCGCTTGCATAATATTATATATTACACATATCATATGCATGTGCGCTGTATAGCCACATAGGTATAGTGCTGGCATTATATTATTGTTCATGTAAATTTGTATAAATTAACATACCGTGCTACCGCGACGACCGGGGCGCGTTTTCTGTCGCAGAATCTCTCTCTCTCTCTCTCGCTGTATCCTTGTATAATAAGTCGCAGGTATTCGCCGTCGTCTCCGGCGCGTTTGTGCACGACATTCCATCGCGATTTACAATATGCAGACACATATGCGCGCACACATATCGTCGAAACGACGACGCTCCGGGACCGATAATAATTATAACAGAGGCCACGGAAACGTGTTTTTAGTTTAATTAATTAGGTGTCCGTATGTATTATAATAATATTATTATTATTATTATTATAAATAGTTATGTCAAACCGCAACACACGCCATCAGTTGACTGGTATCGTGAATAACGGCTACATTTATGATGTATATACTTACTACTTAGGTACATGCGTATTCGTCGTGAACACGGATAAATAACACATTGCGGTTCTTGCTGTCCGCGAATCGAGCCTAATGATTGTGATAAACATTATCAGAATCCTGATTGTCGTTAAAAAGTTGTGGGGGAGGTGTCATGAACAAATCGATATTCGTTTGAAACGTTTTCACTCTCACGCTCTATTGCAGAACCTGTCAACAGCCCGCAATCATATAATATAAATGTGTATTAATATTATGAGTAATGTAAATCGTTTTTCATTTTTACCTCGGTAATCACAACCACGTTTGACGGACTATAAATAAAATATTTATAACTAATGTCCACATTTGACTAGACATATGCGATATACGTTTTTTACATAAATATAACATCGTTTGGCTATGGTTGTCGTTGATTTCTAGAATTTCAACCCTGAAAGTAATAAGTTATATTTTGTTAGATCGAGTGGAACACGACATTTATGTCCGGCGATCAAAGCATTAATGGTGTAGGTAGCCAGGTAGGTAATCTTTAAGGATCATACTCGTTGATTTTTGTTATGCATAATAATGAGTATATATTTATTATTTATATTAAATTCTAAAAGGCAATAACACTTACAATAATGCATACAACAATAATAGGCACAATTAAACAAAAGCAACCAAATTAAAATAGTGTATAGTTTATATTTTTGTAAAGTAAACAATATAATGATTTAGGCGATAAGATAAATAAACAAATCGGAATTATATTGTAAAATTTAACGCTCTTTTTGCAGACTGAAATACTGTGTTAGAAACTTTCGTCGATATTGATACTTATTCTGATACCACTTGTATTATAATCGAAAACATTAATTAATTTAATTAAAGTTTAATAAACCTGAATATTCTCGTAAAACGTCACCATGCCGACGATAATGAAATGATATCATAAAATACGTAGATACCTGCCAAAATGTTGTCAGTTTGCAGAATCTATCATCTTTGTTATGCAACTATTAAGCTGCATTTAATAATATTAATATATTTTACGGTTTAAACAATAAAAATTAAGTTTTTAACGCATATAACAATAATACGCAATAATAATAATTGATGAGTATTAACACCATTTCGAATAGAAGCATTACATTTTAAAACACATTATTTTACTTCGAATTATAAGTCTTCCCAACGCAGTAACGGTCTAACCATAAAGTCGTGGTTGTTGTTTTTATTACCACTATACTATTACGGTAGCTTGAAGAAAAATAAATTCAGCATCCAGAAATTATACAAGCATTATCGATATAATAATGTAATAGGTACTATTGATATTGACAGAATGTCCGTAAAAGTTATTACGATAATCTAATCAAAATCGTTTTGGTAAAATCATTCTGTCGGCACCAAAGTTTTGTAAACAACCATAAGTTTAAAATTATTCCGTATTGAATGCATATCGGATGCCATTGTGTACGCTATCAAACAATCGGTAAAGGATTCAGTTCGTATCTGATTGGATTGTTTAAAATCCGATCGGTGACACGTGTGTACATAATCAAAGCGTATGCGTATATTATTAAACAGTAAAAGTTAAACCTCTTAATCAGATCGAAAACAGAATTCATGATGGAAATACACCATTTAAGAAAACCCTTCGACGGGTGAATATAAACGATCGTTTGATGTTGTATAGTAATATATTATATTGTTATGCCCTGTGCATTTGCTTTTGTATGGAATAATTAATCGCGCGATTGTATATGAAAGATGTTATCGTGTTCGATGTTTGAACAAAAAATATGATCTCGCACAAAAAATAATAACCAAATCATTTATAACGACTATAATTAAAGAATTAACCGGACTGACGGTGTATAATATGTATGTTATTAGCATTTTATTATATTAATTAAAACTATTGATTGAAATTTTAGTGGTCACGTATAATATTGTAAAGCCTGCAGTTTTATTAAAATAAAATATACATACATGGATAGTATGTGCTGACGAGCTGACGCTTGTTTAATGGTTGATTATTAAGTTTTAATTATATGCGTTTACCTGTATTATAATAATATAATAGCTCGATAGTATAAATTACCGTTCTGTGATTTTTTTCTATGCCTATATATATATATACATTATATATGATACGTTATCAGTTATTTATTATTTACGATCGTCAACATACCGGTTTCTTAAATTTGACCAACGTTTCAGCAGCATTGATCCATCAACCTATTCAGGAAGGATAATAAATAATCCACTTTTTTAGATTTCTATATGTTTATAACAAATATGTGTATGCGTGTGTGTATAGCGAACCTAGTTCGGTTCAAACCTGCAAATGCGTGACTGTATACCCACCTATTGCAGAATACTATACGTTCTCGGAAAAAAAATACGACTAATTATTTTAGACAATAAATGCGGATTATAAAACGATATAAAATCGGTTCCCAAAACAAACGAAATCTTGCGCGACCAATTCGATAAATTTCAAGCCACATAAAAACTATAAAGTTTAGTTTGTGTTTACATATAAACGCGTCAACTTATAACTACGTCCCTGAGCCCCCCCCCTACTCGTGCAGACGATTGCGTGTCATAATAATTATTGATATCGCTGTTCTGTCGGTTCCAAGATCGATATGCATAAATACGTGGTTATAAATTAACTGAGGTATTATTTAATTTATATTTTGCCTTTACACATATAAATGCGTGCGAGATATCCGTCAACCTGACATCCCGAGTTAAAAATGTTGGAAAATATGTGACCAAAAATTCAAAATTTGTAACACACATCTATATTATTGGTTCGCGTATAAAACATTTGTGGGCAGAAAATCTGTATAGCACAGTTACAGTCCTATGTATTTACTTTGGTAAATATTATTAAAATATGATATATGTCTATGGAAGATCCAGGACGAGGACAAGAGGTGTTTTTCACCGATAAACGGCGTAAAAATGATTATATATATCTAATATATGTGGGCAATGGGCATGCAGTAGGTAATAATAAATACGTGCGGGAGAGTCGTAAAACACTTCGCGCGTAAATCCAAGTGCCCGACCGAACGTTCTCGCGCCGTGGGAGACTTTAATGTGCGAATAGTATCTACCTACAGTCTTATTTAATTTTTGTTCGCACAACGATATTATGCAGCGCTACGTTTCGCTGCAAACACTAATTTCCCGAACCCGGAGCGCGTAGGTCGTGCGCCGCAGCCAAGAAATCGCCGACGACGACAAGACAATGGTAATTGAACTGTTACATAAAACAAATACTGAAATAAAATAAATACCTGTATTATATTATAATAAGACAATATGTGTATAAACTTAAGTCGGACGCGGCACATAATTCAGCGGCGGTTAAAGTAGTGCGTCGCGATATAATATTATTATTATTATTATTGTTGTTGTACGGCGTGTTGTTTTATTTCGGCGCAATCGTATATCAAACGGCTGCAGATTTCGCGGGAGACAATAGCTGGAACACGGCGCTTATATATTATAATAATAGTTTGTTTACTATATATATCGAGCGGTGGGGACGACTGTTGTAATATTATAATAATATAGTACTGTAGCGGTGAAAAAAAATAACCGTTGATTTATCGTCGAAACGCCGTATTTACGTGTACGCGACGTACACAATATATATACATATACATATATAAATATAATATTACGACTATATTTATGTATATATTATAATATTGCGACGACGGGAAAAAGAAATTGAAAAAAAAAAGCTGTGCTGCAGAAAAAAACCGACGATCGGTCGACCGGCGGAGGAGGCGCTTCGTCGCCGCAGTTACGATATTATTATTATTATCTTATAGGTAGGTATCTATATCCTACATGCAGGACGAGCCGCAATCGGCGCGAGAACGAGTCGTGGTCCAGCCGCCGGCAGGAGAGGGCGGTATGATATTCTACCGCGTCTCTGCGCGGGAGAGAGAGAGAGAGAGAGAGAGAGAGAGAGAGAGTGAGACAGAAAGACAGAGTGATGGCCAGTGAGTGTTCTCTGCGGTTATCGTGCGCTGTGGTGGAGGGGCATTTCGAATGTGCACCTATGTAGAGGACAGAAGTACACGTAGGTATATATACAATATAATAGTAGGTGTGTGTGGTCGCACTTATTGCCGACGTGATAGAGATGTCACCGTGGGCACCGACTCGACGACACACGCACACACATTACACGTACACGAACCTTTGTCTCTGTTCCCGAGTGCATAATACATACACACACACACACACACATATATATATGCGAAAGAGTTCACGATTGTCGCCACTGTCAGCAGTGCAAAAGCGTGTGCGTGCGTGCGTGCGCGCGCTCGCGTCTTGTCTGCGCGAGGTAATTTATTATATTATTTATTTATTTTACGATAATATTATTCGCGCATGATCATCGTCGTGGTTACATACCTAAACTATCGGAGCACGAGAACCGTGAGCGCGCACGGCCAAGTCGTCGTATATATATTCTAAATAGAAAATATAAATATAAATAAAACGGAAACCTAGAAAATGCGAAAACGTTTGGTTGTTCTATATATATAACATAAATGTATGTATATTATTCGACTTGCTTGTGTTTTTCTAATGTCTGCGTTAAGAACCGTTTTAATTGAGCATCAGCGATAAAATGAGATTTTTTTATCAATAATGTACGTATTTGAAAATCTGTTGTTGCGATATATATGCATTGCATAACGATATGGCATATGTATAATGTGCAAAAATCTGGACGTGTATATAAAACAGCTATAATCGAGTTGTTTGAGCTTCTGCATATTACTCTATTTAGTTTTTACAAATATGATCATTAATGTATGGCCAACTAAAATTTAAGTTATAATTTCAAATAAAAACTGACGATTACTATAAAAAAATAATAATCAATATTGGTCAAAAATCAGTTAAAAAATTATTTGGCAAGAGTACATTGTACTCTTTAAAATTATAAAAAACCTGACTAGACATCATAATTCACTAGAAAAATATGTGAGTGTCTGTCATATATAGTTATAGTATTTTCAGCGTCCGTGTGGTTTACATATGAAATAAACTAATTGTTTATTTTTCAGTCTTCCGCCGACCCGGCGCTGATGATCTGGTAAAAAACGACCGACATCGATGCAAGTCAAATGAGTCGACGCGGAACACGCGGGTAATCGACAGGAAATGAGAAGACAAATTTAAATGCGTGTGTGTGTCAACGCAAGTTAAGTCACCCATGTAATTCCTCTGGACGGACGAGATAATATGTTCCACCGCCACCACGTCGAGTAAACCCACTCGTTATTATACATATTATACAATATAATACTGCGATAACCTATTAATAATATTAATATCGTTATTATTATTATACCAATCAATCATCAATCACTAACAGCGTCAATGTGATTACCAAATTTATCCAGCCATTCAATCGGGTTTGTATATTATAGGTATGTATATAATATATAATATATTAATAATAATATCATGTATAAGCTGGTTTTCGTGAAATTATTCTTTCTACGCCTAAGCCGGTGATAAATGTTTGAGGGTTTACGAAAATATAGCAAAGCTGTCAAAGACGCAAAGTTTTGGGTCGGTGGCGTCGAGAGCACACGTTATCTCGATGAGATTCTTGACGAATATTCACACATTTATCTTGTCGTCGAAATCAACCCATCGATGGTGCAACTATTTGCATCTGAAATCACATATATTCACTAAGTTAGTTGTGTCGGAATAAAAAAGTTTTTAAAATAAGTCATTGGTAATTTTCTTCCCAGGATTGCTCCTGTGGTAAACTAAGTGTCTCTGGACAACTGATTAAATGTTTTGAAATAAAATGTTTTATGTAAATGAAATAGTTTTAAATAATATAGCAAATTATTAATGCTTAAATTTAACAAATAAAATATTTATTAATCATAATTTGTATTTCCCATTATTATAGTTTTACAAAAATAATTATAAGAACTATATTATAGTAAAATATAATTAATAAATTTGTATGTAAATTTATAATTGATACGCCAATTTCGTAAATATAATCGTCGGTTATTTATGTACCTAGATTAAATTTAAAAAAATTACCTATTCTAGTCATGAATACTATTAGTACTTCAAACGTAAATATTAATCAAGAACAACACATTGTACAAAAATTGAATAAATATATTTGAATTGTATAAACGATCACAATTATAATCATTTATAAATTACTCGTTTAAATACTGCGAGATAAACGTTCCAGCAACTATTCATTATAACTTATAAGTACGAATCGTTTCCAACAAAATTTCTGCTACTGCCTTAACAATGCTTCAATTGATTAATTCCAAATTCGCATGTCGTTTTTATATACGCTCCCTCCTCTAAAATGCATAATAATCCTTGGTTGAACGGGATGAAGAGTCTGGGTCTGCGGAGGGCCAATCAATTACCTTTATGAAATTTGGAACGTTTTTTTTCAATCCACTTTTAAGTTGTTTTTGCCTTATAGCCAAGCGCTAAATCACAATCAATTCCTTCGAACATTCTATTATTAAGAAACTTTACACTTTACAAGGTCTAAGACACTCGTCTGATAAATGTAAGCCTCAGTTTAACCCCTTTCTTGCAGAAATGGATCTTTGTAATACTATACCAGGACATAACCCCATATATGTATATTTTATCAGTGTGGCAGTATTGTGGGTACAGTTTACATCCGTCTCTGGTTTTAAAAAGGTATATTCGACCATCTAAAAGTTAGATACAATTACAAAAAATTATTTTATAATAATTAAATTATCGTAAAAGATGTATAATGTATATATGTTAAAATTTAAAAGAAATAATTTTAATAAAATCTATGACTGAAAAATAATATGTTTACATTCTAATGTTTTATTGTTTCACTACATGAATAATATTTTGAAATGTATTCAATAAGTGACCTTATATTGAGGTACAAATTTACTTTAAACTTATAAATTTTATATTTCTTCCATGTACGACATAAAATTGACTTTTAATACACAATCGATGTCGATTATTATTCATTTATATTATATATTATGGTATAATTAATTAACTATAATAGGCCCCCGTTTAGTTTAATTTTTTTTTTTTGAACACAAGGTATTATGCAGCCCCGATCAACAACACATACATACGATGTGAGAAGTACAATCGAATAAAATTTTATATTAATATATGCTTATTATCAATCAAACAGCATAACAGCACAACATACACTCGAACGATTAATCATGATTAACGTTTAATACCTACAGTATGAATGATTTGGTTTTAGAATAGATAGAAGACTCATCTGATGTCCTCGCCTTTCAAGAATTAACACAAAAAACTTAACAGTAGACTTATTAACTATTGAGATAATTACACAATCTAATATCAACATCTCAGACATACTTATCGTGGAAAAAACTCTTTTTCGTATTATGTGTACGATATTATTCGATATTATTCTATATAGAGCCTGACCAAAAAATCCAATATCAAACTACTCAAGCATTAAATCGATTTTTATATACATCATTTGAGCTTCTTATTAATATATGTAAGAAACAAAACTACTTCCCAACGATCTCTAAATTAGAACCATCAATGAAACAGCTATATCGTCTTTCAAAAAAAGTATTAATGACTAGTCCATTTCCAAAACAATTCCAGACAATCCAAGCTATAGATCAGTGGTGCCCAACCCGCTATTTATAGTATAGATAGCTCAAATATAAAAATCACAGAAGCCAGATATCTATTTAGAATGCAACTATAAAATGTATAGGACAATTTATAAGACTTAAATTTAAATAAATGTAAATCGTAAATGTGACTCCACTGAGAAACTTCCCATAAAATATTTCACTAATCATTTTTCAATATTGTTATAAATTGTCTAAAATTTACTTATCGTACTAATTGTATAAATTTTAAATACTCAATAAAAGGTTTTTATTTATAAAAAAGAAAATAAACAATAGGTATATACTCAGCTGCTAGTTATAAAAAATAAATGTCTACTGTTCCTGCGATTTAAATTTTAAATAACCTCATAAAACATTCGACAATTCTAAACTCTGAACTGTAGAGATTATATTTTAGATGTTAAAAGAATAAATAATTGAAATAAGTTCATTATGATGATAGTGTTGGTGATAAACGACAATAATATAGTCAATATAGTTATTTAATTATGATCTTTCAGCTTCCAGCTATTTCGTATATATCTAGGGTACATAATTAACAACGAGAGAATGTCAACTGATTATTCGCGTTCGTAAATTGTGTCGACTATATTATACTAAGGCACTATAAATGTTTTAACAAACGACACGATTGTAACAAACAAAGTATTCGAGTTATTAATTAAATTGTTCAATTAGCATAGTTTATTTAATCGTGTACACAATGTGCTTACACAATTTCATTCTCGCCACTGTTCACAATACCTGTGTATAATAATTGCAGCACTATATATATATATATATCGTATCAATCACTGCATGCGACGACGTCCATTTTGAAATATGGTAAAACTATGATCATTTATCTTCGTAAGTATTATAATGACTTCGATATTGTTGTTATACGCGTAGAATATATTGATCTCGAGTTTCATGGCTAACTGGCCGGTTTAGTGTATATTGTAAAATAATGAAATAAACATGAATGTGGATCCTAAAGTGAAATACAAGTAGCTGGGACCTCTGTTATATACAGTGGAATCCGGTTTTTTTTTAGCTTTAAAAAGTAAATAAAAATACCATCCAATTAGTCTGTTGAATTATTTACGATTCAGGTAGTACGTGATTATATCGGTTTTCATTCGGCCGACGACATATTATTATCAGCAAAAAGTTAGAGTATTCTGGTTTTTTCTTTTTTTTTTTCAGTCGGGACAACCGAAATTATTTGAATTATAAACTTGTTGTAGTTTATCTGATTGGCACCCAATACGTTAGCACCTAGTTGACCTTTTTGAAACAAACGAAACGCTATTCTATAAGAATCTATTGACGAACTGAAAGAAATTGGAGAACGGTATATAATTACATACATAATGATTACCGCATACGAATTGTTTATAATTTAGAACAATTCGTATTAAAATATTCATTGATAGATCTATAAAAAAAATATTTCACGAAACTTATAGACAGTAAAAGTTTAATTCGGGATATATTATTAAGGTGTATTTTTTATGTATGATCTTACCGAGTGATTTTTGGTGCTTTATCCGATATCAGAATGCTTAAAAACATATTATAATATATATAAAAAGGGTAAATATTTCAGTAAGAAATGAAAATTATAAAAATAATATCATATATTAATCTACCTTTTCAAATGTCAGATCTGAACTCTTTCGTGATCAAATGCAAGGAGATGTTGACTATAATACACTTTCAGGCATAATAATAATAATAATATTCTACTTCGCAATTTGTATATAAACGGTTAGATGTCTTAAATGTTTGACACATTTCTTTCTGAACATTTTCTATACAAATTGTGTATTTATTTTTTATATACAGAATGTAACTCATCTATTTGACATTATTGCATTTGCATTATTATTGCATTTGTCTAGTAGACGAATTACACCCTGTATTTTGACTGTAGCGTGTTTCACGCTTCCACTTTAAATAATATAGTCACACTAGTACAGGTAATTTTGATTATTCTAACCGGTTGATTCCGTGAAATATATATATATATATATTTTTTTTAATTGATCCATATTATTATACTTACAAATTGAATAAATATAAAACACATTAAATAAGTTATATTGTTGAAAAAAAAATGTAAAATAAAGAAAAGATTCTATCAATAATTGATTACAGTTGAGCGTCACATAATTTATTTAACATATAGCTAGTCTATAAGACTACAAAACTACTTTATGCTTTGAGTATTATGAACTATGATTATAATCAGCTCTATTTTTAAATATTTAAAGTCATAAACACTTTAAAATGTATTCAATTATCTAGTACGCACAGTATTCCTAATAAAAACAAATTTAATACTACACAGTACACACCCATGTCTTAAGTTTTTATTTTACGATTACAATATATTATGGTTGATTCTATAAACCTGGAAATAATTTACAAATGTCAATATTGTATAGAATATTGTGTTATGTTTAACTATATATATTGTTTAGTGATACAGTGAATTTCTGTATTAAATCAATAAAAGTATCAAGTTTGGTATTTTACATTTGGCAAATCCTTGGAAAAATTTGAAAATTCTTTTGTTCAACAGTGCATTCTTTATTTAAAACATTAAGATCACATAAACATCATAAATTATTAATGCCTTACAAATTATAATAATATGCTTAAAATATGTTTTATTAATGAGAAAACACTTTGTTCCTTAAATTATATCAATTATATAGGTACTTAAAAATGTATTATGATTAATTAATGCTATACGCTTTATAATAATTTTAATATTTTATACTAAATTTCCATTAGTGTTTTACAAGTGTTAAATTATTGTCAATGTATCGATCTAAATTGAAATTTAATTTTTAATATTCATCTTAATATATTCAAAAAATAACGCACTTTATCAAATTTAGATTCCAAGTGGAGCGATTAACAATGTTCAAATTTATTAACAATATGATATTATCATATTGATCTTATATAGTTCTGTGTGTGTTTGATGTCACCTTTAGAAGTAATACAAATGTTTCAATATTCAACTATAGGAGAAAACTTTCTGGTTAAAAATTGAATGTAATTGATGCTTCAGGAAGGTAAAAAATCTCCGTATAAAATATTCACAGAACTTCAAAATCATTAGAATAGAACAATAAGTAGAGAAAAAACCAGAATTTTTAGGAAAATCAGTTTTTGGTAGTAGGTTTTGTTTTTTGGTTGTAAATATAAATCATAATTAATGGCTGCTAGAAACTTAAAATTTACATAAAATATTTCTATTATAATTATTAATTGGACATGATATATGGATATCTAATTTTAAAAATATTTCAACTTTTTTACAGAGCTATAGTTATAGATATTTGAAATTTTCGACTATTTCAGATTTTTAATTCAACCTACCATAAATAAAATAATAAATTTGGTACTTCCATTAAATATCATTGTATGATACCAATGATGTACCAATGTATGATGATAGGTACATGATGGTACACGGTACACATTTATTACAGTGACCTATTGACGAAATACACTCATCACCAACTTAATCTTAATTACAGCCAGTGTAACGACTGTATTAGTACAATGACTCTTCTTATATTTAGGTATAATACTGTTTAAACTAAATATTTTATTCACCAGATCTGTTGATATTTAACCGTAAAAAACTCAATTTTTACCATGTTTCGATATTGAAAAACTCGCACAACAATTTATCAATAGTAGGTATATAGAAAAAAGATGTAATTTAATTTAATTTCAATCTTTGGTTTGCATTTTAATTTAATTACAAACTAATTAATTCAAGAGAAAAAAATACTTAAATAGTTATATTATAATAATTTCACTTTTTTAAAGCTAGGTGACCCTAACCCGTAATTTATAAAAAAAAATTTTTTACATTCATTATATTTTAGTAATTAATTTAATAAAAATAAAAAATATTATATCAGATATTATAATATAATATTATATTTTTATATTTTCAAATAATACTGGTTGTCCATATAAATGTCTCAGAATTTCTATTTACCAATTTATCATATAAATTCCATATATAGGTTAGAATAACGTTAAGTAAATACTATATTTTCTATATGAAATTATTTTAATCGGAAATACTGGTATAAACTATAAATCCATCAGCAAGTTTCAATATAGTAGGTAAGCTATTTAAAATCAATAATATATTTTACTATAGTCTTGGTAATATTATAAATTAAAATAGTTTCTAAATCGGTATATTTTGTTCCTATACACTCGAGGAGTTCTTACCAATAGTAAAAAAACACATTCCTAACAACTTGCCCTCACTTTTACTCTCTTAACAAACGATTATTCATTGTGAAGAAGATAAACTGTTGAATCAACGTATAAACGCAGTGTCACTGCATATCGTATGTTTGAGGTGGTCAAGGATCTTATAGTGTCCATTGTAATGGTAATTGTTCAGCTTTCTCATTCATAAAACATTAGTCAAGGTACCTGACGATGAACATTGACTAATTATTTTTAATAGACTTTGGATGTAATGAAAATCATAAATAGTTCAACGAAATTGACAAGACGTGACATGAGTGTATACTATACTATACAAGGTAAAATCAGTGGTAGTAAACGCAACTATAAACTTTAGAATGTCTAATTACTAATTAGATACAACGCGGAGTGCTGAACCGTCCAGTGTACTATAAGATTTACAGCTTTTTAAGCCTTTTGTACGAGGAGGTAATCTGAATAGTTACTACTTCGCGAGTTTTTCGCAAAATTAAATTTTCCCTCTATTACGGTGTTAGCGTTTTAATATATTATTATGTGTACATAATATGTAATTTTCTTACAAAAACGTTTCGCCCGTCGACCTAAATAAAAAAACGTTTATCCATCATTTTTTTTTTTTTAATTTTTAAGATTTACTAAAAATTGTATTAGAATATAATTATAAAATCATAATTTAAACAAGTAAACATATTATATGCTTAATGCTATATGCATACATTTAATTAATTCACTCTATTAAGCATAGCTTATTAACTAACATTTATAATAATATAATACTATTACAAATACTAGCTAATTTTATTATTGTACATTCTTTCAATATAATAAAATAAAAATTAAAACTATAAGTCAATTACTATACTTATTGTTATACTTAATTTAATAGTATATAGAAAGTATAAATACTATGGCTTATTATTATTATACTCAAATAAAGTTATAACTTAGTAAAGTTTAACTAATAATTATATACCGATTTTCAGCTAGTAAAACAACTATTTAAAAAAAATATTTACTATTTAGTTACACAATTGATTAATTACTCTACATCAGAAGAATATTATCTATATTATCTTATCTTATGTATATCGTAAATTTACAATTTCTGTATATTCATATTATATGCATGTTTAGTGAACACCTTTTGCCAATAGGTAGACACGATATATCTAATATTTGTCCGAATATACATGGAAGATATGATACGGGACGATATAATATATATAATATACTATATTATACTTATTACCTATAGATAGACGAGCGGGTTACAGGACTTACATTATATATATATTTACTTTATTATACTTATCAGTATAGTGATGCCGGGTTACCCGGTAACTGGAATATATCGCCATCGTATATTATATTGCGAATACTGTTGCAGATGTGCTGCAAAATCAAACCCATCAAATTGTCGATAATAATATAACATTACGACTTTGGGCGGCCCGTCTCAGAGAGGCGGTATATAGCGTAACATATATATATGGAGCGCCGATGGATTCAGGGCAGTTTTGGAAGGATTGTCGGGGAGGTGGTGGTGCAGATCCGTAGAGGAAGTATATAAAGATTTATACAACGAGCGTCGGGAAGGAAACTACGTCGTCGTTGTCGTCGTCGGCAACGATTGTTCGACGACCCTAAACGTTTGTGATAAACGCGCTTCAGTGTACCCGAGGGATAGACGGTTGCGGAAGGACGTAAAGAGGAGATGACAGTGGGAAGGGGTGAAAGGGATGCGCGCGCGATTACCGACCGATTATCTGGGTCCAACCCCTTGTTAGCGACCCAACCCCGTACGCGCATGCGCTTGTGTATCGCGATCGCTAGTATATATAGGTATCTACCCCATATACGTATACTGCACACGACGGCGCTCGCGTATATTTAATAATAATAACGTTAATCCCCTAAACGATGCTTATTCGCCGTCGCCGCCTCGAAATCCGCTTACCATTGTTTGCCGTCGCCGCCGCCACAGATTTAGATTCGGGCGGTGGAGGAACGCCGCCGGTCCCGCTTTGTTAGGTCTTGATTGAATAATCGCCCCCGCACGATACAATACGACGGCGGCGACACGACTCTACTCCATTGTTTAAGCACTCTTGCTCTGTCTCTCTGTCCCTCTATCATTCTTTCCCAATCTCTCCCCCTCAGCTCTCCCTCCCTCTCTTTCTCTCTCTACCTCTCTCTCTATCTCTCTCTCTCTATCACCGCACCTCCCACGAAACTCGGAAAACGATCAAAGCTCGACTACGTGTATATATAGTATACACACACAATATAAAGCTGCTTGTTTTCGGTAAAATAAAATATAATAATGTACTATACGCAGCAGTCGAGCTTTGATCGTTTTTCGAATAACGCACCCCCTACACCACGCCATTAACTTTTCGTATATTATGTATTGAAATATTATAGCTATTCCTATGTAAAATGTGATTTCTCCCGACATATCGCGAGATTATTTTCTAGTTTTACTTTCCCCGAATAACGGGACAAACCAATCAGTTACTCGCAATATCGTCGGCAGGCGTACGATATGTACTGTATTGCGATTGTGCGACAGCGAAAACTTGAGTGTGCAAGCGCCTGCTACGGCGTGTAATTTGTTTCGACTATATTATATATTATTTTGTTTATACTATATGCGCAATTATACGCAATCTGCTCACGCCTATATGCCCGTTATTAAATGCGGTTCGTTCGACGAGTAGACGACAACGAACGCCGATAGGCTAACGGAGAGGCGATATTAAATAACGCAAAATCATATTGTAATAATAATATTATGTGCGCGGCAGAGTCAAGACAATCATCGGATAATAATAATAAAAAAAAAAAAACGTATGTTTTTTTTTGCTTTTTAATAAGCCAATTATTGACAATAGAAAATACTATTCGAATGTTTGATCCAATTTAAGCGCAATCATTTAACCGGCAGATATAATAATTGACAACATACCCTTTTATGGGTTTCTATAATAATAATAATGATAATAATTTGTAAATAGAATATCATGGCTACTATAATCGAAAAGGTTGACTTTATTTTGTCGTATAATAACACAAAGGGTCAATTTGAACGAGGAATGACAAGAAAAAATTTAATTAAGCCATTGTATCGAACGATCATTTTAAACAAACAGTTTATTGAAAACAAATCAATTTAATTTATACGCATTAGATAATAAAATTAAACTATACGTTAAAAACGAGAGAATACAGTTGAAAATGCTTAACTGCATTTGACATTGGCCACATTTATTGTAGAATAAAATTAAATATTCATTTTATGCAAATGTATCTCAAACTGTAACGTTCAAGACCTATGTATGAAATACAAGGTTACGTATGCATATACAATTTCAATTGTAAACATGTTAATCTAATAAACATAGCGTATTATTTATATTACAATTTACAAATGAATTGCACACAACAAATGAACATACTAACTGCAAACGCAATAAATTAAAAATACGGTATAAAACATAAATTTTAACAGTACACCGAGTACCGACTATAGCCCTATAGGTACTAAGTATCACTTGATAATAATATTATTCAAACCACATAATATATTTTATAGCATGATTTACCAAGCACGCTCGCCCACATTTATTCATTTAATACATTTTTAACAATATTGTATTCTAATTATTCTTATTTTTTAGATTTTTAAATACACTTTAAGATTTTATTTTTAAATTTTTGATATTTTTTGTACTGATTAAGAAATATTCTATGTCTCTATAGTGATACAAACTTTTGTTTTTCAAATAACTACATCACCCTTTTAGATTCTGAACGAAGTGATGAATGTATTGCATTTACAATGATGTGTGTTTTTTTTTTTTTTTTTTGTGTCTGACTCCAACATTTGGAGCAGTAATAATGCTCCGATTTTTGACTTCAGCCCCTCTTTGAATAGGGAATTGAATCTAGTTGGTACTTTAGGGGGGTCAAAATTAAAATTTTCTAATAGTTTTCAAAAAAATCGAGAAAAACAAAAAAAAAATGACAGAAAAATGGAAATTTTACGGAAAAACCACTTTTCGATAAAATCGATTTTTTGATTTTGCTGTAACTCAAAAACGAATTATTGTAAATACGTGAAATTTTCACCAAATGTTTATATTATGGTTATCTCTTTATAGTTAAATTTTCAAAATATTTTGACCATTTTTAAGCTACTAATAGACAATTGAAATTTTCGACTTTTCTAAGTTTTTTTTCTTCAAATGCCGATAAAAATTTTTTGGGTGGCCAGAAAATCTTGAAAATTTAATACAAGGTTTCTTATAAGTTGTTCTTAAAGTGATAAAAAAAAATCTGAAATCGTTAGTCACAATTTTTTTTTATAAGTGTTTAAAGTTCGAATTTATACGAAATATGTCAAAATTTAAATTAAATTTCATACGCTCATAATGCGAATGTTGGCCATAGTAACCATAGTAACATATAAAAACTATACTATTTGTTTCAAAATAGAATATTTGACAATATTTAAATATAATATATCCTAAACTGACAAATCATCTTCGTTCAGAATCGTTTTTCGTATACAATGATACCTATCATTGCATTCAAATTTAACCTACCCTAGTCCGAGGTCCACCCCATCCCCTAATGTACAGCAGAGCGATACTCACTTACCAACTTTTTTTCTGTTAATTATTTAGTTTGTTGATGTATCCAATTTTAGATTTGAACTATTAGTTTTAAAGTTATTAAAATGTTTAGATTAACAATAATCATAAATAAAAATATTTATGTAATATCGGATTTAGTATGTAATCTAGTACTTGGACCGTTTTTATAAATTATCCGTGTATATTAATAGATTACTAAAAACTACCAAATTGGTAGTACCAAAATATTAAAATAATAATTGCCTCTTAATATTTTTCAAACCCGTTATTATGGACCTATTATCCTTAGCACTCAAAGATGAATAATTCAAAAACTACTCGTTCAAATTATTATTTTAATACGTCAACATTTTAAGAAAATGTATTCACTAAATAATTTTCAGTAGAAAAGGAAAGTTTTCATTTGATAAATAGAACATATTTATATTTATAGGTAGTACAAAAATTCTCAAAAATTATTTTTATTTCTAAATTCAAAAAATCTGTTTTTAATAACCACATTATTGAATAAAAAAAGGAGCATACTTAGTAAACCAGTCTGTATTATAAGATAATTAATCCAGATAGTGGGACCTAACAGAAAAGTAGCAGTATTAGAGGCAGTTTCGTTTTACGTTTCGTTTTCATAACTATATAGTTATTAATAATTATTTGTGTCTGACAAATACACTTATGACTTGTTCATAGTTAATAAAACAATAAAATAAAAATTCAATAAATTAATTAATTTATAAAAAATATTATTAAATCGTTCAAAAATAATTAGCATGGCAGTTCTTTACAAAATTGTACAATCTATAATATTTCGTATATTCATAACGTTAGTAATTAGTATTTAGCTGAAATTTTTATGAAACTGTCTTTAAAAACTATATTGCGTACACGTAAAATAGGTGTAGGTGTTACAGTTTTTGCACATTTACAGTGGGCTTGAAAAAATATATATCTTACCTATAGGTATTTGTAATTTAGAACACCTCTCCTCTGATTGAACATGCGCATAATTCGAAGAAAAACCTTTTGAATAATAACAATAATATTGTTGTTCAAGCTCAATGGTCCAATATCCGGCTGATCAATCATATATTTCGAAAAACTAGTCATCACATGACTTGATGATAGAAACCGATGTTTACGAGTACCTACATATTATACATACATGTAATTAACTACTTCCTGGTCTTGATGAAATCCAATAGCATCCGATTTTATCTGATCATATATGATATATGTGTGTATTACATAACTTACCGTAGCGGCCGCAGTTAATAGCATCATGTTTGACGGTTTAGTTATTATTTTGTTACAATAATAATATTGGCGTGCTTGTAACTACGCACAGAGCACAAACTACACGATATAATATATACAGGTATGTATGTATATAGTTAGGGTCGGGTGTCGTACTTGTCTCTCTCCGCCGCCTCTTATTATATTCTATAACTCCTTTTCTCTATTTTTCTCGGTCTGTTCGCACACCACCGCGCGTCATATATATAGACGACGACGACACCATTTCTATTTCCTTCTATTTAACTCTCACTCTATTTAATAAAATATTATACTGCGGATAGAATATTATGTTCACCACGAGCCACGACTGTGGCGTAGTTATCATATACATATATATATATACAAACACTGCAGCTATAAGGACACCGCCGCCGCCACTTCGAAAAAAAAAGATATATAGGTACGTATGTATATGATATCGTTAGTATTATATCATTATTATTATTATTACTATTTACTACTATTATTGTTATTGACGTACATTGGCAGTGGCGATGGCGGCGAGAAAAACAATGGACAGCCAACCGCGGTATATCGTGAATAAGGCGCACACAAACACGATAATAGAGTATTATGTGCACTCGCGTACGTATATTATTATTATAATATAATGTAAGTATTGTTTAACACCGTAAGTCCTATGTATGTTTTATTATTGTACATGTAATATCGTTAATACCTATCGTGTCATAGTATATATTATTGTATTATTGTAATCTGTACTTACATTTTTTTTTCACCAAACAGATTTGCCAGCCTTATGACAATATTTAACTTTGCACCGTTATTCAATTTTTGAGTAGTGTATTGATAAGTATGGTGCGCTGTATTAAACCAAAAAATTGAACTTAACTTAAAACCGAATAAAAAATAATAATAATAAAAACTATTGAATATTTACAATCTAATGTCTATCCTTTCATAAGTAAATTTCAGTATCTGATAAAATTACTTTGATAAGCTTTATAGGATTACTCTCAGCAGTCACCTTCTGAACCATAGGCGTGCGCACGGGGGCAGCTGCAGAGGCAGCATGTGCTGCCTCTGGACTTTATTTGAGGCTACCGGGCCGGCAAATATTAAATAATGGGCCTCGGTAAAATTAAATTTCCACAAATTATTATTTTTTTTTAATATTACAAATAATAAATATTAAATATAGGATTATGGAAAAGTACACTTTTAGTGGTTTGGTATCTTACTGTACAACATTTTATCCAAAAAAACCAATAACCAATACAATTTTAATTTTGATACCCAATAGTAAAAAAAGTTAAACTATGGGCCGCTTTTAATGGTGAATTTGAAGAATGGACCTAATTAATCTCTTGCTGCCCCTGAAACCGGAGGCTGTGCACGCCTATGTTCTGAACTCCACGTGATTAAATTAATTATATTTGAGTCTTACAATCTAAGTACTTCCCTGGACAACTGCATCAACTGGTGCGTATCTGAAATATCTTGTTAAATTGTTCGGAAGTATTTTAACAGCTATAGCTTATGAAATTGGTATTTAATTAAAATTGTTTATACAATTTGTACATTTGAAAATATAATAAACAAAAACAATTATTCCTCACTGCAGATCGACTAAATTACGTAGATAAGTTTATATTATTATGATATACTATTATTTTTCAATTTCTGTTTGGTGTTTAATATAATAAATATCTAAATACGATAATGCATTATTATAATATTATCTAAAAAATGAAAAAAAACTTAGTGATAAGAAATCCCCAAAGTGAAGCTTGTGTATTTGAATAATAAATATTTATGTTAGCAAAAATATTAACAATGAGGTAAAATTGAATTAAAATAATTATCGTTTAAAAACAATCGTGGTTACTTTTCTAATATTTTATAGTTAAAAGTCTCAAAATATTATACTCTGCTAAATCATTAAAAACTATGTATAATTAATTAATAATGCAGTTAAAAATATACAAACGATGGTAAAATAAGATACTTAAACTAACCAGCCGTTAGAAAATCGATAACAATATATTATGATAAACTAATTTATAGCACCAAATGATGTATATGGTACAATGATATAGTAACTAGTTACTAGTAACTAGTTAAGTATTATATATATAGCGTCTAAAAACAACATCATTTCAACCTGGTTATTACAACTACAAGATACTATATGATATTAATGTGCGATGTGGCCATGTAAGATAATATGATAAATCAATTTATTATTATGTTTTCTACGAAAAGATTTACGACATAATAATATATTCTGGTTTACGAAATTGTTTTACAACGTCTTAACACGTCATTATGACAACGCGTGTTGTAAAAACTTTTTATTTTTCAATAAAAATATTTTAATAAACCATTCGCTATATATTATTATGTACCTACTCTACACCACAATATGGTATTTGGGAATAATATTTTTTGCTATTTGTTGTGTCGATAATATCAGCCGAGTTCTTACCACTGGGGCACTGTTGGCCGTTATATCACACGCTGTGTCGGTACAGTCATAATCTATGTTTCGATATCAGAATGTCGGGAACAATGATCATAATAAATGTTACTTTTGTACGTTTCGATCGATGTACTTTTACTCGATCGTTAAACTGCATCATCGGTTCAATCGCATATTTTAGTCTCTTAATTTTTTCTTCCTTCTTTTTGCATTGTGATAGGCGGAGTTATGCGTAGTACGTATACGTTTCCAGTGAAGGCAAGAGGACTAATAAAAGAATCATCAATCATTTTGCAATAGTCAATTCAACGTTCCGTATGGCAGAAGAAGTCTAGAGGAACAGTCGGTCGACAATGCTATCATACGCGTGGTTATAATATGAAGTGCATTTGAATGGAACAGGTGCAGATGGCAGTATATAAAAATTGTGATACGGAAAAAAGAAAGATTACCTCGTCATCGTTCCCCTGACAAGGTGTGCATACACACACACACACACACACACACACACACACACACACACACACACACACACACACACACACACACATACGTATATATAATATACCGTAAACCGACGGCAATAGACATAAATTATTAGACGACTGGAGTGTTTGTATATTATTATTTATGTATATTCAATATACCTATATTATGTCCTGTACGTTGGTACACGGTGTGGACTTTCGGTAACACGACTACGGTATGTGTTTACTTGGGAGCCGGTATCTCATAACGACTTAATTATAAATAATAATATTGGACCCCTGTCGGCACACTGGGACCTTTAATAATTACAATATGATTGTTTCAACACGACTCAGCATGTTTTATGGGTTTCCAAAACAGACACGCAACACAGAACCGACATAAAAAAATAAACAGTAATACCACGCAAACGATAAGAGCCTAGATTGATTAATTGATTTGGTATTTTATGTTGTGTTCAGCATTAACTACTTCACGTTTGAGATATATTTATTATTGTTATTATTATAATATGTTTGTTTAATCTAAACCCAACAGAAGGTAATTTTCTCTCAAATACAGGATTGCCCTAATGGTCTTTAATATAGTTTATAAACTAACAGTGATTTATGACCATAAGCATTAAAAAAATGTTCACTATTCACTATTCGCTATTTAAAACCCATTTTAAACCTTTTATTTTATTTCTTAAGAGTTAAATTTGTTCTCAATTTTTTCAAAAATATAATAATACACTTTTTAATCAAGATTATGGTTTTTATTTTCAAAATTGTTGTAGCTATAATTACTTATAGTAATAAGGGGCATTTTTGACAAAAATTAAATTAAAATATAATTTAAAACTGTTTTGTTGTATAATATCATGTGATAATATTATGTGAGTAAATAGTTTGGTAAAAACTTAGGAATAAAAAACACCGACTAAAACTTACTGTGGGTGTGTCTCCCAATACAATGTACTTAAAATCAAAGTTCACAAAAAAACTCTAAATTCCATGAGTGTCTAAATAAATTTAAATAATAACCTTTTAGCTATTAGTTATTAGTTTATTACAAATGTTTGCAATTTATTGTCCATACATAAAGTCGTCAATTATTTTTTTTAAATAACTAATAAAAAAATGACTTAATATTAAATAAGTTAAAACTCATTAAAATAAGTGTTACAAAGTTATTTACTAATTTAAACTTCTATGCGTGTTCAATGGAACATTAAATTATGGTATTTTGTTCTATAGTTAATCTTAATAATGAGACCTTACTAGATAATATTTTGGTAAATTAAATTCTTCGGTAACTAAACGGATTTTCGTTCTCAAACGAATGCATGTTTAATTTTTCAAATTTATTTATTTTCCTACATCGCTTTAATACATTTCTCGAAATTCTACACATATTAACTATACTTATTATAATATATCTGTAAGTACCAATATTCAAAATATACCAACATTGTTTTTGTTTATAAATATGAAATTTGAAGAAAATAGATAATAATTTATACGTTTTTGAAATAACGAACTTATGGTAGTTATATTTAACATTAAAGTATAGTATATTATTATGGCTGTCGTGCTGCGTCAACTAATAAAATTTGTGGTATTCCGAAGATTCCGAGCTCAAATACTATACAGCACCCGTACACAAGGGATGAAAAAAGACATTGCTGCAGCTCAGTATTATTATTTTTTTTCCATATTCCTAACCGGGTCGAGTTTATATATATACTTTTTTATTACACATTACCCCATGGGGTGCACAATTAATAAAAACGTACTATTATTATTATTATTGATATAATTTGACTACATAAACGGCATATCATATGACTTACCTGTGTGTGGGAACCCGCCGACTCCTTTTGTCGCCGCTATAATGCGCTTGTCGGTCCGTGAAATTCGTTCTCAGCGGTTCACAAAAGGACGAAGGAGTGTCAAATTTTTTTATTTTTATTTTTATTGACCAATTCCTATGGCCTCTGCTGAGGAATGGGTAAGAAAAGACGGTGTACCTATAGATGATGGCAAGACGACGTACAAGAAAAGCGAATTATTATTTATGACCGAGCAATATTGTTGCACCTGCTGCGGTGCTGGTCGAAAGGAGGCAAACCGAGTAAAATATGGTCAGCACAGTAAATCAATTTTGTTTTTTTTATTGGTTGACAATCATGTGAAACACGGTTTTTCAATCAATTGACGGCGGTGAGCCTTAATTTTATTTCATTGGGTTACCTGCTACCTATACATACTCGTATTATAACAGCAGAGATGTATGAGACATTATTCATATTCATGAATATAATATTAAAATTGCATACTTGACAATATCATTTCCATGCTATGTAACATACTATGGTTTATGACGGGAGTCACAAAATGTCGGATCAAATTTTATTCAGACACGAGGAATAAAAATTATCCATTACTTACAATTATATTTATATATTAATATAATGATTAAAATATGCGTAGTTTGCATTTTATATTATAGTCCACAAAAAATTTCCAAATTCTTAATGTAGCCCTTCAGAAATATTAATCGGCGATCCCTAGCCTGATATAACGATGTAATGTTTACTGCATCGATCTGTCTTACTTCAAATGTTAAAGCTTAGATAATTTATTTATAGTGACACGATTTTCAATATCATAAGTATAACAAAAATACTATTCAGCAATTTGTAAAATGTACTATTAAAAATGGAATTATAATTCTTCATGATTAAATATACAAATTTCTACAATAACGCATTATAATAAAACGTAATAACATATGAGTTACTGTTCATTTTTTAAAAAATAACAATTTTATTTATTAAATATAGTTTTATAATAATTTTTTTTTAATAAAACCCAAATATATATAATATCTAATTATCTAACAATAACTTTATTATTAATCATGTGATTCGGCAGAAAATAATTTCTAAAAAGCATATACATTATTTTAATATTACTATAACAAATATATTAATAAATAAGCGGGTAAGTGAGTATCGCTCTGCTGTACATTAGGGGATGGGGTGGACCTCGGACTATGGTAGCTTAAATTTGAATGCAATGATAGGTATCATTGTATACGAAAAACGATTCTGAACGGAGATGATTTGTCAGTCTGGGATATATTATATTTAAATATTGTCATATATTATATTTTGAAAAAAATTCACAAATTCAAACACTAAAGTAAAAGCTTCAAGATCTTACGTTTGATAATTTTTTAAAAATAACAAAAATCGAAAATTATTTATTAGTAAAACGTAATTTTACACGCGTATTTTTGATTTCAAATTAAAATTAAAACTTTAAACACTCGTAAAATTTTTTAAATTGAATAATCCTCAAACTTTTTTATAATTATTCTAAGCTTAACTTATGGACAGCATAGTATTAAATTTTCAATTCTTAGCTATTGATAGTAAAATATTTATAAATTTTTTACTACCAAATAGTGAAAAATATTCATGATTTTGACGAATTTGTGTCAATATTTGAACTTCAAATGCTAATAAAAAAAAATTGTGCCTATGTATTTTTATAATTTTTGAATGAGAGTTAGAACAAGCTATGTGGACCCTTCAATTAAATTTTCAAGTAATTTGTCCCAGCTAAATTTTTTTTATCAACATTTATAAAAAAAAAATAAAAAAAAATTGAAAATTTAAATTGTCTATAAATAGCTCAAAAAAAGTCAAAATATTTTGAAAATCAAATCACGTAAAGAAAATGGCAATCTCAATAACTGGTAAAATTTTCAAGTATTTACGACTTATACTGATTGAATAACAACAAATATCAAAAATCGATTGAGGCTAAACCATTATTTAACGCGGTTTTGTAAAAATTTAAATTTCAAACACTCATAAAAATTTTTTGTCTAAATCCGGTATAGTTTTTTTTACAGATAGTTGAAGAAAAATGTATGGAGAACCTTGTACCAAATTTTCAAAACTTAGTTATAAAAGATAAAAATTTTACGATTTTTCAACCACAAAATTACTTGCCAATTTTCGCAATTTTGACATATTTCGTATAAATTCGAACTTTAAGCACTTATAAAAAAAAATTGTGACTAACGATTTCGGATTTTTTTTTATCACTTTAAGAGCAACTTATAAGAAACCTTGTATTAAATTTTCAAGATTTTCTGGTCGGCCAAAAAATTTTTATCGTTATTTAAAAAAAAAATACTAAAAAAAAAATTAAAAATTTCAATTGCCTATAAATAGCTTAAAAAAAGTCAAAATTCTTTAAAAATTGAACTGTGTATCGAGAACGCTAATATAAACATTTTGTGAAAATTTCAAGTATATACATCAAGTAGTTTTTGAGTTATAGCAAAATAAAAATTTGATTTTGACGAAAACTGGTTGTGCGTAAAAAATCCCGTTTTTTCCGTCATTTTTTTAAGGTTTTTCCCGACTCATTTAAAAAATATTGAAAATTTTTAACTTTTGACCCCCCAAAGTACCAACTAGATCCGATTTCCTTTTCAAAGAGGGGCAGAAGTTGAAAATCGAAGCATTTTTACTGCCCCAAATGTTGTCGACAGACACAAAAAAAAAAAAAAAAAAAAAAAAAACACACATCATTGTAAAATCAATACATTCATCACTCCGTTCAGAATCTAAAAAATATTTAAGTACGTTAAAATAATGTCAATAATTACGTTATATCTATAATATAGTACCTATAGTTTATTTATAGAATAATATATTATGATTATATCACAATTAACTTGCAATTTTTGAATTCGTGTTACGTAAAAATATATAACATTGGTAATTTTTTGAATACCTATTTAGTATTTAGTATTCATATTGATACTTATATTATTTGCAATAATAAACATTGAATTTGCTAATCATTACGAATTTCAAATTATTGATGCCTAACACAAAATTAATCTGAATTAGTACCTACCCAATAGCTCTTCCAAAATGAGTCTTTCAGAATTATGAATTTCATTGTATAACATTTTTATGTTACACCGACAATAAATAATATGTATAATATGTATATAATGTAATAATTTCGGTATCATATACGACAGTGATGTCAAATCTTCGACCTACGAGTTTAAACTCGGACGACCACACATGCTTCATGTAAACAGTTAATTCAAACGTCACACAGTGTATTTTTAAGGTGCAGTCGGACACTTGTTATATTATTGTATACAGTAGGTATATACAGTTAGAATAATATTAGATGCGCTTGTCTTTAATGGTCTTAGTGTATTCTACATAATATTATGAACTTGGCACTCCACCTAATCTCTACTCGTACACATATTATACATACACGCACACGCGTGCATACCTCCAACACGTTGTATTCAATTAAATTAAAAACCTACAAACATTTTTCAAATTAGTTCAACATTATAGGTATCGTGTATTAATAAAATAGTATTCAATATTAATTAAAAGTGAAACATTTTGAATTTACATATTTTAATAGAAATGAATTCCGTATAGTAGAGAAAATTATACGCTGTATTTATAGATTATTTAAAAAGAAAAGATGGATAAATTGATAACATATTTTATTCGAGAAAAACTTTAACCAAATAATAAACATTTATTTTTCACAATGGTAAATTAAATAATCATGATACATTCAATATATTTAACAATATTTTACCCGGCCAATTAACTAAATAAACTTTATGAAAAATAACGATAGAAATAATTGTTATGTTTTTATTCAATAACTAAGTACCTATTCAATGAATTAGTGTAGTTATACTATTGCAGACTTATTTATGTAATTATAGTTAAATAATTATTTACCAAACTATAATTAAAAATTAAACTATTATGCAGAAATATTAATTTAAAAACGTTAACATTTTATTACACTGTAATTATAATTATAATTTAAATCTAAAATTGTCGGTGTTATTTATTGATTCGGCAGAAATAAATTATTATTAATCGTAATCCGTGTGTGTACACTTATTATAATTTTTAATTATATAATATAAATTTAATAACACTATTCCTTAAATAAATTAACTATCTAAAGATAAAATTTTATTTTTATGTTTATGTACGTACTAACTATTATATTTTCCAGTTAAAAATTAATAACGTATAATATGTTTAATCCAGTTTCTGATTGACCCATTATACATAACTGTATAAACGTTCGTATAAATAATTATGATAGTTAAGTTTTAAAAGAACAAAGTATATAATAAACTCGTCAAATAACAAACGAAATTCCTACATTATTATAGCTATAATATTGGTCGTTTAAACATATACGATTGTATGGTTATGTGTGTAGTACTAATAGTATACTATACCAACATCCGATTTTTTTCATAAGAACATTTTGAAATTCGAATGATTTATTTTACATATTTTTATGCATTATATATTATTATTATGTATAGGTACAATGTGTATATTATTAAATAATAATGAGTCTGTGTTTATATGTCTTGTGTATGTTGTACTCTGTTTTAAGAGAATTAAGTCCATAATATTAAAGTAATGAATAATGATTAATTTTTCACAGCACGTTAGCATAGACAACGCACAATCTGTATATATTATTAAAATGTATATTATATAGCCATACCTATTACATATGATGTATACCTAAACGATATTATAAAAGTCGCAATGGATTGAATTATTTATGGGTAGTTAAATTAGATGGCTACAACAGCGTTTCGATTGGCCAGATTACACCTGAGTTTACGTGAAACCACAATAAAATGTTACGCCCTAATAGAATCGGTTTTTTATTTTATTTTAATTTATGTTTCAACTTTTAACAATCTTAATAATAATATGGTAGTATAAAAATTAATAATATAAAAAACAGTGTTTATAGTATTGAAACTTAATTTTTTTCTACTTCCACCTCCCATGAAGTTTTTATTTATCACCTACAAGTTAAGCGATTATTAATTTATTATCTTTTATTTTTCTGTTATTAAGATAAAAACCTACCTATGAGAATAGTTTTAATTATTGTTAAGTGACTAAATACCCCTACAATAACACCTCGAATATTTCATCTTCATGAACGAAAAGTTGCATTATAGTAATATTACAACAAAACAAATTTAATAATTAAAAAACATCAAATACAAATATAAAAATGAAAATATTTTAAAGAAATTTCAATTTCTAAAAATTCTAAAAATTAAAAGTTTTACGACGTTTAGTACCTACTATAACTTAAACAGAGTAACCTCTTAAACATTTTAAGTAGGTGTATAGATAACTGAGTAATCTATCCTTTATTATAATATAATTATTAATTATACATGCTGGATGACATTAAAATCAAACAATGTGTTCTAATTAACATACCACGCGTAGTGATTAAAATATAAAATCGAATAATATTATGACCAGTTAATAACAAATTCTCGACTCTCGTATCTAATTATGTAAGTTATTTTATACTATTTATTTGTATATACTTACTACCTAGTATTTAGTAATGTTGATACCTACCTACATATTATTATATTTCCAATTTTCTAAAACCAAATAAATTATAGTGCAATTTTAAATCAATAAACAATAAATATCTATTTTGTTTCTTAAAGACTTTCTTGGCATTCAAAAACGTGTCATTACTTATTAATTACAACTATGAATTAATGATGAACTAATGTCAATAATTATTATTTAATGGCATTATATAGGTACACAATACAATATATGCTTTATAAATTATAAGTATCTGATTTTAATTTTGCCCTTCAGATATTTAACACCTTGGCGAACATATTGTAATAATATTTACTAATAGCAGTTTAATTAGAGTTATTACTCTAATATATACTATAATGATAATAATTACAATTCGAAATATTAAGAAGTCTAGACAGCTATTTCCAAAATGCACAAAAAAAAATGGAAATATTGTATATTCGGGTATTTAATGCATTACAGATATGTGCCTAAATAATATAATATACAGTTTTATTCAAATTTCTATTAAGTCATCAACATTGTCAGTAAATAAATTTCACGTCGTTGATTTCATTACATTATACATATTGTTTAATCATAATATATAGATGGATATAATAAACTATAGTATAAGTGTGCTTTAATTGGATAATTAAACTTACTGCCAAAAATATTTAAAATTACTTTAGGATTTGGAGCAAAACAACATAAACATGTCAAACGAGTTTAAATAATTAAATTTAATACATTGCACAGTATATTTCTTTGAAAAACTATGCACAAGCACAATTCAAAGAACACAACACCAATTAAAATTTACACAACGCATAAGAGAAACGACGTATAAAAACAATGTTTAGATGGCTGTATTGAACATGAAATAAAACAGTTAAATTAAGTAGAAATATAATTTTGATTTAACTATTTACCGCGTCAATATAATTTATAAGATTATTAATGTAAAACCTAATTGATTAATTATACCATAAATATTATAATAAATTAAAAACAGGTAAGAAATTCATGCGAACGGCAATCGATTTCGTAGATTTAACTACAGTTTCACTGTATCGTCGTGTGTAAAGAAAACCCATAGTATAAAAATACGTCAACATTGATTTATCAGCCAGATTATAGAGATTTGCAATAATTAAAAATAAAATAGGTAGGAGCGTCGGGCCGATAATAATAATAATAATTATTATTATTATAAAATGAAGAAGACCAGCATCATCAATGAGACGACTAGCCGGAGCGTATTCAACGCACATATAGGTATAATTTAGTATCGTAATAGGTCAAATTCCCATCGAGATGGTATCTTCCAGAGTTGGAAACGATTAAAACGGCTATAAAAGATATTACAAATAACCCGGGCACCGAATTCATGTGTACCTATTATACGAAAAGCCGTTTCCCTTGGATCGTCCCGTATAGATCCGCCTTGGCGATAAACATAAATAAAATACAAATATAATAAAAACCCGAAGGAAGACGAACGCTCATAAAACATAAATGACACAAACGCGCGCCGTCGGGAAGAGAACACAATATAATAAAGACAATAGTTGTAACATCATAGTATACCTGCGCTGCAGCAAACGACGGGACCGATCTCAATTTGTACAGCCGGTCCTAAGTATTTATACATATATATACATATACATATACTGTAGACCGGCAGTTTATTTTTTAATTGGTCGCGCACAGGGGGTGGCGCAGCACGGTTTTTCGAAAATATTTTAATCGTCTTGGGTACGTCATATTTTTACGTGGGCATATATATAACCGCAGCCGGGACGATACACCTACTAAGTACTATGCGTGTACCTACTACAGTGTGATGTGAGAAAATTCAAGAGGGTCAAGCTTTTAATGTTCACGTATTGCAAAATTATATTATAGGTACCTCTATATCTATAGTTACAACAACTAACAAGCTGAAGGTCCCTCGTCCATCGAACCAATTACGAGCCCCATATAGCTGCAGTCGAGTAATACAGCAACCTTCGATTAAAATAACGTTCGTCCCGCCAAATACCGAAAAGTATTTTACGTGTGCCGTGACATGTAGGAGGGTGCGTTTGTCTTTGATGTTCCAGTTATCACACTGTTCAATGCACACGAACGCCACATGTACAGCGCCAACATTAATTGTACCAATCGATTATTATAAATAACGATCTACACACGGCACACCGTCTCGATAACTGCTGTCAATTTTGACAAATTCATCCTAATGGTGGATTAATCTAATTATTAATCGTAATATTATTAATACATTGTTATAAGCGTTTAGAGTTTAGACTAATAAGGCTTATGAAGTTATTACCTATATCGCTCTAGACGTATGTTCAATCATTTTTGAGCTGTTACCTGTTAGGTTAGATATATCAATAAATGTACCAAAAAAAAAAAAAAAATCTCCACATTTGTAACAGAACGAACAAAACAATGCTTGACTGAATTAATAACATTTATATATTTATTTATTTGTATTTATTATTTATATCTAAAATACAATATAAATTAGACGCTCCAATTATAGGATGTTCATTTGATCCTCCTATTTTATACTTATTATTATTAAATTATCAAAAAAGAACGAAATCGTTAACTAAATTTCTTGGTCAAATCTTACATAGTCGTTCGGATAAAACAAATATTTTAAAACTATTTTACTCTTTGAAAAAAATAAATTATTTTTGTGATTTTACTTTAAGTATTGTTTTTATTATATTTCTACCGTACATCGATTAATCCGTTTTATTAGTGCGCAACTATCATTATATTATTGTTCAATCGAACAGAATGAATAGTTACGGTGTAACGTATTTCGTACCATCAACAAACATATATTAGGTACCTATACGTACAATTATTATACAACACGCGATTTGACGATGGTTGCGTATAAAATAATACACAACTACTAAACGGTCGTGTGTAAAATAGTTGTACGCTTTACATAAACTAAACATATAAAGACAATTGCTGACATTTAATTAAAACGTAATCGACGAACACAAGTCCTCCGGTTATATTATCACACTGCGCATTTAATTAAACGTAGGTACACATAAATACAACACCTGGATAAACGATTTCCTGTACAGTGTCAGGGGCCCGACCAATATCTTTATTGTAACAGGACGAACGCGTATTATTGCTTACTATATTACTATGATTATGATAAATAAAATAATAATAATTTTTGAAAATTACTGTGGGCAGCAGGAGCAGACGTGGTATATTCGCACACGCTGCAGCGAACAACTACTGCTGCTGCAACAAGTAACACGACTGTAAATTGTAATGACACTTTTTACCGTCGCAATTTAACCAGTATTAATTATTAATCAATTTAAATTTAACTACATACTATACGAGAATATTTTATTTCTGTAATTCGAGTTTTTTTAAGGCGTTATTCCGCTATAATAAAATTTGTAAGATGTGATCGAGCAATAACTAATACGTCTGCGCATAAGCTTAAATATAATTTATGCTAATTATTTAATAATATAATATATATACGATCAGTAATTTTAACGATAGTTGTTGCGGAGATAATAATATTATTATATGGTGTATACCAATGGTTGTACTTTATTTGTAGAAACACCAAATAACTACAATTTTAAGTAATAACTTAGTCTAACTGTCCAAACGTTTAATTATATTTCAAATAAAATACAATTTAGACTTATAAAAACTCATTAAATATTAATTTACAGGATATTTAAATAAATAATATATATAATATATAGGTATATTGAAAATCATTGGTCAATTTAAAATTTTAGACGGTATATAATATATCATTATACAATTATTTTCAACCGTAGCCGAAATATAATATATCTGTACTTATATAAAATTACAAACGAACCCGTTGTATTGGTTCAGAGCCAGCGATCTGCAGTACCTACGAATTGAGAATAAACTATTCGGGTCGAATGAAAAACTGAAATTAACCGAACTGTTTTATATATACGACCCTAATGGGGCGATTTACTATGTAATACTATACGTCTATACATTAACAATTACCCGTAGTTACGTACTTAGGTATTATATGGGAAACAATAATATAGCACACTAGCTAAGTGTATACAATTTACAACGTGTAAGTACTTGCTAAGGGGATAAGATTAATCGGTCTTTAACGTCGACGTTTTGCGGGAACCCTCTTGGCCAGAGTTCTTTGTAAAAATAAACTTTTTTGGCTGGAAAAAAATATAATATATAGTAAGTATATACAAATAAAAAACACGGGATTTCAATAAACTGTTTAAAACACGGAAGTAGCGAGTTCGAATAAATGACATCGATTTATTTCAAAGTTTTTACAATAACACTACAGTAAACATATATATATATATATAAAGTGTTTGGGCGGAAAAGAGAGTACATTATTATAATGGGGTGCGGCTTCTGTATCACCCCCACTTTCCGCTTCGCGTCGCCTGCAGTCAAACGCCGAAAAACACCAAAGGATTTATGTACTACGCCACTGCCGCCGCCACCGACGTCGCCGAACAGCGGTTTACATAATATTTTAAAAATCCAAAAACACGTGAACCAATGGGATAGGATGCGACGAGAGAGATAAATGCGGCGTACACGCATTTCAATACAAACATTATAAACAGTTCTGGCGATCATCGACAACGTAAAAAAGGAAACGCACTTACAAGTTTATGCTGCAAATCATATGCATTACCTAACTATGATTTGCAAATGCCTACCTATACCGGGCATTAATACCTATAGGGTACCTATGTCCTATTATACAGGGTGATTTTTTTATCAAACAACACTCATTATTTCAAAAAGTAATTAGGTTTTTGAAAATATTTTTTTACATAGTTTCAAATTGTTAAAAAAACAACGTTTTTATTAAAAAATTATATTTAAAAATATTTTTTATCCTTATAATTTTTTAAGCTTTTATTTTTTTGAATGACAACATAGAGTTTTAATATCATATTCTGAAGCAAAATAATTATCTGAGTATTTTGATACATAAAAATCAAATTTAGGACGAGTAGTTTATGAGTTTTACTTATTTAAAGGTTAGACAAGCGGAGTAGTGGACAAACATTTTGCGGGGTAACCCCGTACCACTCCACTCCGTTTGTCTAAATTTTAAATACGTATAACTCATAAACTACTCATCCTAAATTTAATTTTTATGTATCAAAATACTTAGACAATTATTTTGCTTCGGAATATGAAATTAAAACTCTATGTTGTCATTCAAAAAAATAAAAAACTTAAAAAATTATAAGGATAAAAAATATTTAAAAATATAATTTTTTAGTAAAAACGTTGTTTTTTTAACAATTTGAAACTAAGTAAAAAAATATTTTCAAAAACATGATTAATTTTTGAAATAATGAGTGTTGTTTGATAAAAAAATCACCCTGTATACATCACGTATTATCATTGAAAGATCATACAATACCTTTATAATATATATTATTTATTTATTTATCTTGTGATGTAAATAAAATGTTCGATTTACTAGGAGAGTGCAAAATGTATTTATAATTTATGAATGAGACAATATTAATTATTGTACGTATAAATGCAGTATATATATGTTTTAAAATTTATATATAATGAAATCTAATGTATTTCAAATATTTGTATACTTACACTGATTTAAACATATAACATCACAAAAACTATAAGTAAACTTTATACCTATACGAGTACCTATCCACTCGCCGAGTAAATCGAAAATTGTACACAGCACCACAAAAGATATCCGGACTTTACTATATATGCTGCAGACCCCGTCTTAATAACTGGCGAGTACATTATATTTTTGATTTTTTACTCGCGGCCGTATGTTTAGACGCGTAGCTTGAGCAGTGGTTTTGTTGTGACTATAGATAATACGCATCAGGTGTACGTATATACAAAAGCGTAGTACGATATACCCCTGCACACAGCCTACCGATACGGCGATACCTATATACATATACATATATACGTATATACGCAGTAATGTTACGCATTATATATTAATATTATAATTAATGCGCTTTATCCAAACAGCGCGTATTTTACTCGCCGCCTACGAAGATTCGGTCAACTCTCTTCGTACATAATGTGTAGCAGGGAAAAAAATTAAATTCTAATCGAAATACTAATATACGTGTGTATATGTGTAAACGCGTACAAGAAAGACTGCGTCGATGACGGTCTGTCGGGGCGTATATATATGTATATTATACTTTATACAAACATATATTATATATACAATGCTGTGCGTGTGCCGAAACATATCGTACGGCATATACACACATATATATATATAATGTATACGGTCGTCGGCTGCGAGGCTAGAAAGTTTGACGGTGATAAATTCCGTCGGCTCGGTCGGTTATTAATTCGTAATAATTTAATTTCCAAACGTACCTATATACTGCTGCTGCTACAGTATATAATAATATAATAACGTATATATAATATACACTGCACCGGTCGTGATACCCCTCCGCTTGTGCATATTGTATAAAGCCCGTGACTATACACGTATATATTATACGGAACACGATGACGTATAATAATAATAATAATAATAATAGTAATAATAATATTAATAACATTATCGTATTATCATATTATTATGACGGGCGCACTCCGCCGCCACAATATTCCTCGCCGCCGAGATGTAGCCACAGCAGCAGCAGCAGCATCGGTAACCGGACCGTACTGGACCCGACTGTACATAATACACGCGCACACACGCACAGACACGCACACACGAACACGCACAATTCATTAGGCACCGGGTCGCGCCCAGCGGGACGCCGTCCGCACGGTTTTGTCGTTTTATATTATCCGTATTAAATTATCGTTATTACCGCTTGTACGCTGTCGCCGCCGCGCCGCCACTGCCCGCCCCTCGACTCCTCCAGAGTGTGGGCGCCACTTACTAAATAATAATAATAATAATATCATCCGCCGCCACTGCGGCAGTTGCACTACCCGCCGATGCACCAGACGTCCGCAGTGACAACTGCTGCACCTATTATATACGTACGCGTAATATAGTGCATCGCGAACGCGTCCCTGCTCGAGTCGAAAAGTTATGGAAGCGTAGACGTGTTTCGTGCGATTTCCGTGTACCTGCAGTGTATAGTGTATAATAATAATAAGTAATAAGCCGTATAAAAATTACATCCTCATTGTATTATATTATTATTATTATTATTATATGAGTTGAGACGCCGCGTTGAGTATAAAATTCACATACGCCATGTCATTTGTATTCTATAGATTTCATTTCCGCAATTTTTCAAACCTCCGCCAAAATTATCTATGGTAAGTTGTCTGATCAATAGGGATCGAATACAAAACTAATTATTACAAATTACCTAGTTTTTTTTTCATTACGTTCTGATTACGATGGACCACCATCGTGAAATTTTTTATGCAGCCCTTGATGGGGAATTTAAAAACATTTTAAACTACACT
Organism: Schizaphis graminum; assembly: GCA_020882235.1. Lineage (NCBI taxonomy): Eukaryota > Metazoa > Arthropoda > Insecta > Hemiptera > Aphididae > Schizaphis > Schizaphis graminum. The sequence continues at coordinate 58,403,496 of CM037032.1, forward strand.
GCGCTCTAAACGAACAATATTTCTACAGCCTGCAGTAGTGCATTATCGTTTTGTCTCGGTCATGTCTATCGCAGACTCGAGAAAAAACGGTCTGATTGAAATGCACGGTGTATTTTATAAAACAAATATAGCATAACTTTCACTAGTCTGGCAACGGGTGGCACTGTCGGTAGTATAATCATTATTCGTTTCCGTCACCTATTCACACGTCATATTCCCACAGCAATTCTATATTATCTAAGATCTAACTGCATAACTAAATGTATTTGTATACGATAATCATAAATTATTATACTGTAAATACATGCAATTTGTTGTACATAATAAACGGTAAATTTTAATTCTTAAATAAATTATTCAGTAACGGCCGAGTATACATGTAACTACTCGAATTATAAGTTATGTATATGTGTTATTGAAGTCGAAATTAAATGAACTTCATCGGTGCGCACTGCGCATTTTCACCGTTCGGAAATTTAAACCTATTTGATATATTATATTCGTGTACTGTTTAAACTGCTTAATATAAGGTTTACGTGGACGACTTTAATTCGTTATATTATAACGTCTCAACGTCCACTGCATAATATAGTATATTACTATATATTATGTATTATTATACACACGGGAACTCGATTTGCGACGAAAAGTCCGCGGAAAAAAACTCGTCGCGATAAAATCTGCAGCAGCCGTCATTTTGCGGATATAACGCGCGCAGCATCACGTCGCACACTCGCACATTAATATTATTATTATTATTATTATTATTACTAAAATAATATGATCATCAGCGTTCGTATTACGTTTAAATCGCTATAAACTCGTATTCCATTCGATTTTTATTTTACTCGCGCGTGCACGTATATTATATATATTTTCGTGTACACACCGTGCATATCATCATCATCATCATCATTGCTGCAGCACCGTATAATATTATATGTGTAATAATACTACTAATAATAATATATATATATATATATATACACGCCACGTGGTATGATATAAATTATTATTTTTATATATCATCGCCGGCAAAAAAATCCTCGTGGCAGATTTATGAACAGTAATAGAATATCGCGAGCTTATCGAATAATCCGTTTAACCGCGGCGCTGCCCCTGCAAGCAGCAGCAGTAGCGAGCGTCGCATTATTATGTATAACACTGTGCGTAATCGGCGGCACGTGTATATATAATCGTATGACGGTAAAAAAAAAAAAAAATGAGATCCGTAATTACATCGGTTTCGGTATAGCAATATTTCACGTTTTTAACGACCCGATGTTGACATCGGAATTATCCCGTGAATACGAGATTAATTAAAATTGCCTTGTGCTGCACCCTGCAGCACCGTACAGAGTTATTGAAAAAATAAAGTCACTATATCAATATGATTAAAGCGTCCGAAAACAGTCATCAATAATAATATCGTCTGATAAAATGATTTTTTTTTTTTATCGTTAATCGATAGATAGGTACTTCCTATATTATATTATAATTTATAGATTTATTATATATATATATACCTGTGTAGTATTTTTTTTAGTCTCGAGTGTTTTAAAAAAATGATACATTATATTTATTATGTATAATAAGTTAAATATTTAACCTACCTATAAACTATAAACTATAATAGTACGCATGTATATAGTACTGTAGTGGCGGATTAAAAATTTTTTTTCTTGGGGGGGTCCTGTTAAGTCCTGAAAAATAATATGTAAAAATATTTTATTATAATATATATTATTATAAATAATAAATCTATTATTAATAACTAACCTATTATTATATATAAACATCTGGGAAGGTCCAGACCCCATGAACCTCCCACCGTAAATCCTCGGTCCTCCACTGATAGTATACGTACATACTACATGGTATAGATCAGCGGTTCTCAACCTTTTTATATTTGCGTACCACCTACAAAGTTTGAAAAATTGTACGTACCACCTGATCATTTTTTTTACTTATTTATAATATATATTATATACGTTTATGTTACGTGTATAGAATTTTATTTTATTAGGAATTACAAAATGATGGGAATCAAGTATTTAATGTACAAAAAAAAATTAAATTAAATATGTACAAACCAAATAATATTTAATGTTAATAATGATTCATTCCAATTTTTTTTATAAAGGGAGATTTTCTTCGCGTACCATCTATGAGCTTTCCGCGTACCACTAGTGGTACGCGTACCATAGGTTGAGAAACGCTGGTATAGATAGTCTATTCAACTAATAGGTACGCTATAACTTTGTTTATCAATTATTTAATATAAAAATGACAAAATATTTATTCTTACACTTAAATTAACACTACATTTTTACAAAAAAAAATTAAATTTTTAAATGTTAAACATGCATAAAAATGTCGATTATAGTTAATTAATATAGATAATGCAGAATAGAAATACCTTACTATTAACATTTTATCTATTGAAATTCTGTGTTAAAAAATAGCCTAAACCAATATTTTATTTTCGAAATCGTTAAAATGAACTTGAAAATTGATGCTGTATAATATACTATACAGGCATTAGCTGTTTATGAGTGTAGCTTTTCAAGTACTTATCACTCATATATTGAGTCGCACTTATAATTAATAAATATTTTCGTCGCACGATAAAAAATCAATATTATTTTCGGCACAGTTAGCAGGTTGGTTTTAAAAAATAATCTAATCGTTTGCTTTTACAAATTTAATGTACACATTACACAGTATAAATAATAATAATTAATGATACACGTAGGCCGATTAATGATTATATTATACACTTAGAAACAGTCCGTTTCAAACAAACGAAGCACGGGTTGTTTCTCGAAAGATATTTCGTCCAATTAGAGCGACACGCGCGATAGCAACATATCATATTATATATATATATATTAAGTAGCCGGGAAAATATAATCGTGCAATTAAGTTGACGGTGGATAATATATTATATCCAATGCCGGTACTACACGAATAAAATTCTCGCAGTCGCGTAATGCACTTATATAATATTATATTTATATGAGCTATAATGCAGTATTCTGTAGTAATTTGGTATACGTTTATATTTTTTAATATATATATATATATATTTTTTTTAATATATATATATATATAGCCATATAGCTACTAAGTACTATAATAATATACTTGTGTTGTTTTGTGTGACTATAATATTATTAGATATTTTATAGGATGATCCTACTTATTTAAATTTTTTTCACTTTATTCTAATTCCAATAGAATGTTTTAGTTTTGTAAATAAATAAACTAAAGGACCAATTTTCAAATTAAGGGGATTGGAAACGATGATTTTTCTGTCTTTGTCTTACACACGTAGAATATAGGAAAAATAGCTATACGCGCCTGACAAAAATTAAGGTACTTCTAGTTGTTCAATTTAAAATATGTAAAGATGATTAAATTGGTATACAAGTTTACTTTGCATCGGTCGAAATATATTTTTAATATTTTCAATATATATTTAATAATAAAAATTGACAAATTTATTAAATTTAAAATATTTATTCTCATCAAAATATTTATCTTAAACAATAAAACAATCGAAAAAGTACTTCGACTGATGTAAAGTAAACTTGTATACCAATTCAATCATCTTTACATATTTTAAATCGAACAACTAGAAGTACCTTAATTTTCGTCAGGCGCGCATAGCTATTTTTCCTATATTCCACGTGTGTAAGACAAACACAGAAAATCATCGCTTCCAATCCCCTTAAATTAGATTTTAGTATATTATAATCGACAATAATCGCTAATTTATTTTATTAGCTTTATTACAGTACTGTAGAACGGTGAAATACTAAATAGATTCGTGGTATAAATATTAAATAGAACAAAAATATTCTAAATTTATTTCATAATTTTTTATTGTGTACCTATATAGAAAATTAGAAAATAGTTGTATGTTATACAGAATAAGTAATACGAAAAGTGTTTAAGGTGTTAGTATTAAGAAAAAATCATTATTTTTCATTTAATAACTTAATTAAACTTTAATAACTCTTTCAATCGTTATAATATTAGAACTTCAATTGTTCAAAAAAAAAATGTATGCTATGGTATTTTCGATTTAGAAAGATAAAAACCAATTTATAAAAAAAAACGTATTCGATTTTTAAACTTTTGACTTGAAAATAAATAATTGATTTTGTAAAAAAAATATATACACTTAATTTTAAATAAATAGTCTTGTTTTTCCGTATTTTTTTACATTTGAACCGATTTTCCATTACAAACTAGTCTAAAAGTAGGAGATTTATGTATTTTAACTGCTTTAAAATATGATAACTGACGGTGACAAACAATAAGTAAATAAGAAAAACAAACACATCATAATTATCATATTATCCATAGTTAAAGGGCATAGAGGAGGGTGTATGAGTATATGCTCAGTGATTCGCTATGTATATATTCGTATCCCAGTCAAAACAATGCACGAGGAGTCGGAATGCATCGGGGTAATATAAATAATAATAAGTCGCAATCGTTATAACGCCGTTAATCTACATTTTTTTTTCCCATGCGAAAAACGATTCTCGGTCGTCTGCGCGCTCACGCGCTGTTTTATAATATAATATTTTTATTATCCCATTAGTCATCGCATTTTATTACCGACAGTCGACAGATATCCGGCTGTCTAGTGTGTAATATATAAATATAATATAAGAATACACGTAAGAATACAAGGAGGTATTTGGCTGGCGTGTGTTATATATACGCAATATTGAAAGGAGTTTAACCGCCAAACTAATTGTTTGATGTCTAACGCCGTACAATAATAACACATTTTTTTGCTCAGATTCCTCGAACTCGTAATATATTTTACTACATGCAGTACTATCAGAGACCGGGGGTGTGTAAATATAATAATATACCCGTCTTCAGCACTACGTAAGAGGATGAAATAGAGATTAATATTTTTAAGGATTTAACATATCGGTTTTGTATTTTACTTATTATTTGACAATATTTTCATCTTTAAAAATAAGAACAGTTTTTATAAATTTCAATCAATATTAAATTATTTTGAAACAATGATAAGATAAAAGAGTATACATCAAAAAGCGCTCTTTATTCCATCAATATTTTTGTGGTGGGTGATTTTGTACTAAGATTACGTAAAAAATAACTATTTTGCACGATAGGGTTTTGACTAAGTCGCACGCAGGAAAAAAATAAAATGTAGGGATTCAACATCATGTCTATTTTATAATGAACCTATTATAGTTCTCTGACGTTTCTTCGTACGAATTAAAATATTATATTTAAAAAAACAACAACAAACAACTCCTCCCTTCAATAACAAAAAAACAATAATAACCTACGACAACCACTATTACGTTATATTATAATATTATTATAACAACAAAAACATGAAACCCATACTAGAACTCGTCAAAACAATATTATATAATAATATATGCATAAAAACCATATGGGTACCTAGTGCAGCCGTGGTGGTACCGAAATGCACGCTTATCGAGCGGGAGTTTTCACGGAGGACCTGTTTTCGGTTTAATTTTAAAACTCCTCTCGAGCCGGCTCGTTTAACCGATCCCACAACGTTTATAGAACAGAATCGACGACGAGATGTGATTTCACCATAACTCACACGCCACAGTGGATCTCAATAACCGTGTGGACCGAACACAAATGGTACGGTATTAATAATATTATTGTGTATTATATATGTGCGGTGATCAGGGAGATGACGACGATGATGATGCCCGTGCTCCGCAGACTGTGAACACCCTCGTTGAACACGTAGTACTCTCGGGTTACTTGTTGTTTAATTACAGGTCCTCGTACCTGCAGTATACACACAGTCGTCGTCGATCGTCCCGAAACCAGTTCACGTGCGCGTTTGACACTCGGCCGATCAGCGGCGTCTAAAAAAAAAAACGCCCTTACAATAATAATAATAATAATAATATACCATGTTCGGGAATAATAATATCGTCCACCGCGATTGTTCGCGCGCAACCGCGGACTTACAATAAACGTCGACCGACCGGCGGCGGGAAAAAATAAAACACCCGAGGTCGAGCTGCTGCAGCAGTTTTGCATACATCACTCAGTTGGATATACATAATATATATAACAGTACATAGTATTAAACCCACGTGCGTAATTGACGTGCGGCCGACTGCGCGGTTGACGACGCGGTGACGACGACGTCGGTCCGGCCGACCGTTTCGCCGGGACGCGATTACCGGACGCCGTCGCCCCCGGCCCCGGGGGAGAACGATTTTACTCGCGGAATGTCCGCGCGCGGACACCGACGCGTCGTTTTCTCCAATTAACCTTGTCGCGGACTTCGTGATAGGTGTAATATACGCGTATATTATAATATATAATACCGCCGATACACGACGTATATGCGGCCACGGCGCGATTGTGTCGCATATACACGGCGTATTATAATATACATAATATACCGACCAATATAATCCGACACCCCGACTGCTGTGCGACCACACTAACGGGTTGCCCGCGATATAATTGATATCTATTGATATTACGTATATCATTATAATACGAGCGCTGCTGCGCGGGTACGAGTGTGCGCGAGCCGCGCGGTATATAATCTGTAAACGAGATTTGTGAAAAAATAAAACGCGATCGAAACTCGTTCGATAAAATCGTATGTTGCGGCGACGGGTGCGGATATAATGCGTAGATAAAATATATAATATTATAATGTAACATATACATATATATTATATATATATATTGTACGCGTATACCTATTTGTGTGTCTTTAGGAACGCGCCGTGTGCGCATAGTATATCGATGGGCCGCCGAGAGCACGAGAACTTCGTATTAATGTGGACGAGCAGACATTACAATAATCGTATGGTCTGCAATATAATATACATAGATACCTAATTATTATTATCTAATATCTATAATCAAAACGAATAATATCGTTTGATTTAAAAATAAAATATAATAACTCGAGAAGCCTGCAGATCGTGTTTTACTCGAATAGACGCTACAGTATTTTTCGCTGATCCAAACCATATTACTGATTCCCGACGTCTTGGACCAAACACAATCGTACATTCGTATCGCAGTTTAATGGTCCAAACACTAATGATGAAATTCTGTCTAAGACAACGGTTTTTGAAGACTGTATTTATGTCATCCATTGTCTGTATACAACATTGCTCTTGTACAACGGTAAATACGTCAACGTGCAACAAAACGGTCCAAAAAATTACAGACCGAAATATACACTTTTGGGGAGGGTGTCCGCAGTTCCGCGCGCGTTTTTGGACCGTTTCCAGCCAAACGAGCACTCGGTGGTAACGTTTCTGATTCATTTGCCGTCAAATTTGCTTTACGCGCGTATATATATAGTTATAATAATATGTGTTTGTATATATATACACATAATATATAGAACTATACTGTTGTCGAAGCCGTTGTTGTTGTTGTTGTTCGGCCCCTCTGCGGCTCGGAAAAGAACTGGAAATTTGAATTCCACCACCAGCGACATCATTAATCATTCGGGGAGTTTCAGAAGCTGACCCATGGAAAGCTACTGAAGAATGATCGGGGTGAATTCACGCCACTCCTATCTTTTCCCGTGCACGCGTATACATACAACATATTTTATATACATGTACACGCGTTCGGGATATTTATTATTCGAAAATAGGATATTAAGTGCCAGGACGTGTAGACGGGATATGTTGGTGGGGATGTACAGGAAGTGAGCTGATAGGCAGCAGCGGCGGCGGTGGCGGTGGCTATAGCAATGGTGGCAACGGCAATCCAGGAAACTGGAACACATCTTTTTTAAACGTGTTTACACAATTCGACACTGCGACTGATAACGTTTCCCTCTCCCCCTCAGCGTGCATAAAACCGCCCTCACGTGTTCGGCGAAAAAAATCGGGTTGTACGTACATTTTAATAACGGAAGCGATAGTGATTCGAGCTTTAAATATACACGCATATGCGCACACGAGCAAAATAAAAAAATAAACGACAACAATATGGCACGAATCCAATGGGGAAAAAATCCCATTGAATTAAAGAACGGATTAAAACGTTATCAGTAGGTACTTGATATACTGATGTTATTAATAAATAGAGGGAAAATGTGTGTAACAAAGATTAACGGTTTTTTTTTTTTTGGACGTTCGAATAATAATGACTATTAGAGTGAAATTTATTAAAAATGACAAAAATATATACGCGAGTATATTTATACGCAGTAATATAATAATATTGTAATCTGGTATTACATCATTTGAAAGCTTTAATAAAAAATACATATATAAACCCTAATAATATAAAATGAACCTTAATTATTCCTATAAAACATATACGTCAGCGACTATCTATTATTTACATAATATATGACTTGTGTTTTGTTTTTGATTTTGTATTTAACATTTATTAAATATTATTATTTATTTATGCTTCCTAATAACAACTACACTCAAATAGAATCTAATACTATTATAAGTTATTAACGTTATTACATTATCATTATTATACCCCAATCTACATATTAAATATATATCGTAAAAAAACCTTTATGACTTAATGTATTCGACTTTTTAATTTATGCGGGAATCGAAAGAATACAACGCCTTTCCGTATATTTAAAGAATTTATCGTTTTTATTGTCAACTCGGACGAAAATAATATAAGTATAGACCTTTATTAAAAACACATAATGATTTATACAAAATAGTAATATAACTCAATCGAGTTATTAATATAATAATATATAATAAATAATATTTTGTATATAAAATAAATCAAACGCATTTATAAAGTGTTACAATACATAGTTGTATGTTCAAAACGCATACAATGAAAAATAAAAAAATCATGCCACACACGCTGCCTTTTTTTATGAATATATTAATAAATAATAATAATAATTCCATTCGGCTTTTTCATTGCGAATATTTGAACATGTGACTTACTGTTCATTGATAAAATACCTACAACCAAAGAAAGTATACAAAATATTATATTAACTATATATAAATTATGTACCTACATGTTTACCCCCTCCTCGATAAATTATTAAAAAAAAAAATGACAATTATAGTCTGAAACTATCGTTACTTATGAATGAAGTTATTTTGTGGTTATTGAGGCATACGAGGGGGAAGCACCACGTTATAATAATATTATTAAGATACAAAATGTGGCCGTTTATCTTTTCAATTGTTGCCATTATTGTATATAACGAGGGGAATACGAAAGTAGATACGGTATTTTATTAGACAATGCGGCGTATATTTTGTGGCCATAAGTGTCCAATAATATTTACTGAATATAAAATAATAAATATTCAATTGACTGTGTATTTACCGATTAGATTTTTTTTTTCAAAGGACCCCTGGGTAGCTATTATAATAAGCTAATATTAACTCTTTGATAGACGCTGCAGTCATTGGCTCACCATTTAATATTACGTAAATAGTATTTTTTTAATTTTTTTTTTTTTTTTTTTTTGACAAAAATAGGGACACAATTGAAAAATTTTCTAAGTACCTAATAAGTAAACATAAAGTGTAATGATTGAAAAATGACTATAGTTCAAGTATTAATTTATACATGTATATTAAATATATCATAATATATATAATGATCCATTTTCAAAAATATTAACGTAAACAAATATAGAAAAGGATGGAGAAATGTAAATTCCCCCCGAAATATTATAAATTCCTTTAAAATACACGGTAGGTATTACATTTATGTTAATTTCTTTAAAATATAGGGAATAAAGATAAATTAAATTGCATTTATATTTATTTATTCATATTTTATATTTTCTAAGATTCATAACCTTTTTATTTAATCGTTAGTTGTACAATACAAAATTACTACATTTCATTATTTAAAGATAGTTGTTATACATTATTAAAATAATAATTATAATTTTAATTAAACTAGAATGATGGTAAATATGATTTTTTAAATATAAAATATAAATTAAGAAAATAAATATGAACAAAATTAAAAATACGAATATTTTTGGAGGATAACTAGAACCGCCTCTATAAGTGGTATCCTCTGGGTAATATTATGTGACTATTCTAATTCTTTTAAGAAAATAAAATGTTTTAAGGCAATTATCATAAGTGTAATACAGTAGCAATATGTTTTTAGATAATGTGTTCTAAAGGATATAATTTTATTAGAAAAATGTTCTAACAAAGCTATAACTTAAATTATGAAAAAAAAATCTTTCGAAACGTTAATAATAATAATGTCTTACGAATTATCTTATGGGCCATCCAATATACAATTATACATCGAGATTTCTAAAAAAGAAATCACCCACCTTTTAAATTATTGTTGTTACAATATTCACGGTGAAAATGGATAATTATTATTCGAAATATAAATACATTAATTGTATCAACACAAGATGTCCCTTGTAGCATACAAATTAAAGTACTTACTGCATAGTACTATATACTGCAGTCTAAAGAATGTCAACAAGTCTCATCAATCAGAATTTGAATAAATGTATAACTTAATCAACGAATAAGAGTTACGGTGCTTGGCGAATTACACCGTTTACATAAAAACTATAAATCTAAATTCTAATATATATATATATATAAGAATCAAAACTGGCGTACCAATTTTTCACCGCATACTACTTATAGTACCTACATTATATTATTATTTATTTTTGCTGCGGTATAATGGCGTTATAATACATCCGCATGCGATACGTCTTGTAAACGAGTAACAATTCACCGATATTGCTTACAATATTATTACTATAGATAGTTGTCGTTGTAAATATCGTTTTCGCCTTGTTCAAGTATAACATTATATCATTGCGCCGCATGTATACGGATATCGTGGGCAGAAGGTATAAATTACATCTCATAATAATAATTATTATTATTAAATGAAATATACTTTCCGGAGATATTTATAACTATCATAATATAGGACCCAAAGTTTTATCTTCATTGATTTATTCAAATAATAAATCGATAAATGTCGTCCTGCATATTATAATATAATATGTGTATAGCATGAATATAATTATAGCGATTTTTATGCACGTTATTACTTCTTATTAATACTGTAATAAACTGTATATTATTATATTATTATAGTAATATATTATAAGAGTATAATATAATGTTATTATCTATCGCTATTTCATATTGCTATCATCGTAAACGCGTTATTACTTATTACTTATTAGGTATATTATACAATCGGTATTCTAGACCTACAAATATACTGCTATAGTCAACGAAGAAGAAACATTTTTTTCTTATTCGATTTAACAAGTTTTTAAATAAATATAAAGAAATACTATACTATAGTCGCCAGTCGATTCCGTATTTTTATTATATAATTAGAGTGTTCGCAGGTAGTAACTAATTTAATAATATAATATATGTATTATAATGACGTGTTGTTTATGCCAGTCGAAATTTGAGATAGGACAATGACTAATAGTTTACTCGCCTGTATATATTTAATATAATTTGAATTTCGTGTGTTGAAAGCGAGTTTATAGCATTTTCTTCGGACATTAAATCCAATTGCCACTGAAACCTCTACAAAACACGGCGGTCGTAAAATAAAAACTCGTTTAGATAACAACCGTGTAAAGAACACCCATGCGAGCACTAAATACCGTTGCTCTGCTCATTTATAGCGCTGAAAAACCACCCAAGCCCCGAGACAATTAAAATTCTGGTTCAAATCGACGAAAAGATCGCAGGCTGCATACATTGGAAGAACGGCAATTATAAAACAGTATAATATATTATACTTATTATGCGCGCAGTCGGGTAGTAGGTACACACATTGTCACCGGCAAACGGTGTGTTTAAAAAAAATGTTGTTTAGTCAAAAAGGGTTACTTAAATTACCTTATTTTTAAAAATAAAACTACTACACCCTCGACCTAAAAACCGGTAGGCATTATAATGATATGTGTTTGTTTTGGCTGCATCACGGTATATATAAACGCGCGTTACACGTACACCGCATGTACAACTCGATGAAAATATCACCGGAGTTGAATAACTATGTACAAGCAATGTACGATAATTATTAATCCGTTAAAACAATAAACAAAAATATACTGTTGCATACCTTTCGTCTAATTGGGTCTCTAGGGTCTACTTACGACTGCATAATATCATAAACATATAGACATATATTATAATATGATATTATGTACTGTGTTGGTGCTATGTATTTATTAAAGTGCAGCTCGAGGACGATACGCGCATTTGTTTGTCCCGACGGATCACGACGAATCTGAAATCAAGATTTTACTACCTATATTACCACAGAATTTATTCTGGGATATTACCATTAGTTAATTATACGACCGAGAAACCGGTAGCTACGGAAACTATAACTCATCGGAAATCGTCGGCATGATGTCGATGGCTATCATCTGTTTGTCAGGACAATTATCTTGCGTTTAATATATGTAACTCGCAACCCTTAAACAGTTTCCAAGACGTTGGTTGCCTGTTCCTGCAGATCATTGCAGAGAAAGTCTTCAGAGTGACTATATTATTATAATATTTGAGTTTCACAATGCGCACAAACATTTAAAATAATAGATAATTTCATTGAAAAGTTACTAACAAATTTTGATCACAAAAAACCATGGGCTCAAAAAAAACTATACAACTATACAACTATATAGTCTATAGACTTCGCTTGATATAGGCCGACGACAGCAGAATAATCCCACTTTAATCCGGAATTGAACCGTGGTATAGGTAAGTATATCTCCTATAATATGCGTGTGTATATTACTTTTGTATTATAATAATATTGTGTCACACGACGCGTACCTATCACATAAATCGACTGGACTACAACACTTTTCCATGACGCGTGATCTGTACTTTTGCAGCGTGCATAATATAATATTATTGTTAGACAGATATATTAATATATATTATATATACATATACATATTTATGTGTACAATATATATATGTAATACATGCATATATACTTGTAGGCTCTTTACACGGACTCGCTAATTTCCGTTCGCAACACATATGTATACGCAAACGCTCCGGCAGCGCGAATTCCGGTCGTTCCTCCTTTAAGCAGATTAAGATTATATTATTACGTATGCAAACGCCATCGCTATATATACTCACTTATAAGCATGTGTATTATATTATATACATATACGACGCATACTGAAGACCGGAAGTGCGAAACTATAGACCAGCCTCGACTACACTTCCGATCGGGCACGCGTATGCAATATTATAATATACATAATATACTGTATAGCGTTATAACAATATTGTTATATTGGGTATACGTATAGGTACTATACCGCGTACGCATTAATGTGTATGTGTGTGCAGCAGCTTAGGGCGGTTTTCCGGGTGTGAATTCGCCGTGTGTGAATCGAAAACGTCACGATATTGCTCGAGAATATGACAGGAAATGAGGCTTTGAGTGAGCACGACTGCTGCTGCTACTGCTGCTGTTTTTGGAGGGGTGCGAAAAACCCGCCGACCCTACCGTCGAGATACGGCAGTAAAAAGCTATGTATACGTGGGACGCTATAGGTACGCGTATATTATATAATATTATATATCACCGAGGCATTCGCGTCACGATTCGCGGCCCCGTTTCGATATTGCAACAGCAATGCTCTCCTCTTGTATTCGTATATAGGTACCCATATAAACTACTCGAACCGTTCTAGTTTATATTATTACTATTATTACTATCGTCAGCTATCAAAAACGATTTTCGCCCTGACGACTAATACGGTTATACAAGGTAACACACATAATATATAATATATGTCTGTGATGAGACTCACCACTGGTGACCGTGGTATAGTGGTGTACGTACGTATATGATATACACACCTCCGCCGACGACGTCGACGTACGAAATATCGCGACGCGTTGCCACAATATGCTCGCGAAACCTTTACATGCAGACTTTGCAGCATTAAGGTTCACTGTATAATTTTTAACAAAATACTCTACAGGTACATATCAACACAATAAATTATATTTTGTTTCTATACGCAAAATAATAATTTTTAAATGTTATACTCGTGTATATTATACTAAAAGATTTAAAATAACAATCTTATAATACTAACTGATTGTTTAGTTTTTACTTTTAATATAACTTAAATAACGAAAATTGTACCCTATTATACAAAATGAATACGAGACAAAATATTAAATTACGAAACTACACTATCATAATACAGTGCGGCTATAGTATAGCTGAGGGCTAATACTCGTCTTAGGTTATAAAATATATGATACAATGGGTTCATAAAATTATTATCAAACTTCACCGACAAAAAAGACAATTTTTCACACCCAAAATCAATTGTGTTCTACGAATACTCTGACTTATATATTCCCTGTGCGGGATATTACACCCTGCGACAAGTCGTTCACCCTACTTTACCATTATCTCTTTATCCAGCTCACTGACTCTCTTATTTCAACCATCAAATTATTTTAGATTAAGAATTTATTACATTATGTTTTGATAAATGCGCGATATGAACATTTCAACAATGATGTACCTATATTAGATTGTGCGCTATCATATTAAACAAACACACTGCCATATCGGATTGAGGTATACTGCCGTACTAATTATTTACAAGCGTTCTAATTAAACAACGAATTCAACAATACTTGAGTATAATAATATTATACCCATGCGCATATTATATAGTCGATGACGGATGAGTAATATTAATAATTATAAATAACAATAAATGGCTCTATACGAGTGTAGGCATTTGGATAATAATTAAGGTAGGTAATTATTAGGTAAGTATACATAATTGAAAATTTTTAATTTTGTGAATTAAAAAATGAATGCTATTTTATAATTTGAAACAATAAATAGATAAGTATTTTAATCTTGTAATAAATCAATAAATGTATGCTATAATTAAAGTATAAAGATCAACTAGGTACTAAAAATAAAGCTACTTTTTTTTTCATCACCAATTAATTTAATATTAGATAAAATTATTTATATTTTGTATTGATTGATAAAAATATAAAACTATAATATTATTATCATAACAGACTAGGTATGCAATGTCTACGTACAATATTATACTTGGTTAAATCGTAAAATGTCAAATAGAACCAAAAATAAAATTTAGAAAGTTTAAAAATACAAACATAATTCATAATTATTAAGTATTTATAAAAATGTTACCATTACAATAGGTATTTATTATACAATATGCGAAAGTGAACTTAATGGAATACAAACAATCAAATTATACGACCAATTAATACTAAATAATCGAAAGCGGTCAATACGTCATTATAAAGTATAATAGACGTGATTAGTAATAAATTTCAAAATCATTAGTATTCGAACATTAATTGTTATTTTTTATTTTCGAAGAGTTCAAGTTGTTAGTCAAGGTTGTACATTTATTATTTTTGTATTAAAAGTTATAGCTAATGACATCTATTGGGAAATAAATATTTATAACTGGATGATAAATATGTACTAGATCGCGCCACATTACCTGTGCTTAAATGTTTCTTCTTTTATAATTTAACGGTATGTGACAGTGACATGATGACATATTATAAAACGTAAAGACTAATAACACATTATTTATTCAAATTATAAACACGTAATTATTTTTCAGAAATATACTTTAAAGATAATAGAAAAACTTTGTCCTATTTGCTTTATTTTACGTCAGTTCCAAAACTTTACTTTGATACAAAATAAAATAATAAAATCTCTATAATTTTAAATTTTTTGATTAAAACTAAAATTTCAAACGACAAGACAATCAAAATATATTCAAAAACCGTTTAAATTGGACAGGCGTCTTTCTTTATTCGTTTCCCAATATAATTATATTGAAATATTTTTGAACACATCAGGCAGGCATATCCAAAAACATTATAAATAATTACATCCACAAAACAATTTGTGCAACAATAGAATTTGGACCATGATAACATATTATTTATACGGCTATATTCAACAATTTTAAATTACTTATATAAATAATTTGATATGAAAGATAAATAACTTTATTAAGTAGATACCTATAATAAATGAATAAAATTGTTACACATACATTTATTTTTTTATTTACAATCCACAACCTACAGGTACCTAATATAATAAATAGAGAAATTAGAGAAATTAATGACATGATTTTCACGTGTTGAGAGAAAACATATAATATTATCAACTAACATAATTTTACAAATATATCTATATTATATATAGATAAGTAAAATATATAACATTAATAGTTAGCTATATTACACGAGTTCAAGTAGGTACCTATTTTTTAGAGGAACTATTGCAATGATATTTTTTGTGTTGATTTTGTAAACAGAAAATAATTTTTAGATGTTCGACTTCATTATATTTCTTGGTAGGACAGTGAATCTATTTTGTATTTTAGAAGTGTCAAAGGTAAAACATTTCGAGTTTATCTTAACAATTGGAAAAAAACAAACAAAAATCTAAGGAAACACAGGAATTTTTTCTTAAAGATTTTCTTGTATTTTTATAATGTATAGCAGAACAGTTTTTAACTTTCCTCTTTTTTTTAATATAAAATATTGAATAAAAATAAGGATTTGGTTAAAAGGTCTCATAATTATTTTATTTTTAGCCAACGGGTTTATATAGGTATTGTGTAGAACATGATGGGATAATAAATTTCATATGAGAGAATAGAATGATTATTTCGTTTTTTTTATATAAATAGATAAACGATTAAGTGATTTTTCTTTTCGTTTCAATGCACATCACTTAAGTAAGTCGTCTATCTAAATACATCATATATACCAAACATTTCATGGATTGTATATTTATGTAATACAGTATATTTGTCTGTTTTTAATGTAGACCTAATGTACAAAAATTAAAAATAATATTGTGATTAGAATATTTCATTTTGACACGCGTACCTATATAACCTATATAATTAACCAAATTAATAGATCTTTAAATTAATATGATAAAATAGTTGCATTAGTGCAAGATATTATTTTATAGACTTATTTTAATTAAATTAACATAATATAGGTAAATATTATCTATACCTACATGAGGAACACATAACAGAAGAAGGTATCTGGTATGTATAACTGTATGACTGTACATATTAATTGAGTTTTGTTACATAAGTATTAGTATTAAATTAATAAATTCCAAATGTCACGAACGTATAATTATTGCTATTATATGCATACCTACTTGTTTGATTATAATTCGTATTCAAACGCAATAAAACAAAACAAGCGTAGGTAGCTGGAAGTATAAAATACATATACACAAAATATATGAACAAGAAATGTTTCCTGGGACAATAACTGATAAACATTTCCCTTTTAGGTAACCCAACCTATATGAATATTTTTTTCAGACATGACAATATTATATGCAGTGTCTATTACTATTGTATGATCATATAATTCGATTGTTTAATATACAATTTGTTAGTAATAACGCACTAATTTTAATTTTAAATTATTAATTATTTGAAATTTCGAACATTGTTATTTAGTACTGACCAATTAATGACCATATCTGTACGCACAGTTGCGTATAAAATAATGTGATATGAATTTTTAATAATAGTATATAGGTATTGATGCTTTGCTTTACACGATACACACTAAAAATAACTACATCTAATCTCAATGTTTTTAGGTGGGTATATGTAGGAACCCATTAGTAAATTCAATAACAACTTTAATTGATTGACCTGCAAAGTTTAATAAATACAAATGGAAATAACAAACAATAATAACTATATTCATAATTACATAAAATGATAATCAAATATCTATTTTTATATGCGTGCAAATATGACCCCACAAGCAATCACCAAAATACAGCTATGATTCAAAAAATTGTATATTATATTATTACATGCATTATTCAATATACGAGTAAATTATAGAACATTTACAAACAACAAAAAATATAATAATTAAATACAAAAACATATTGTTTTATAAAGAAAAAAATAGTAGTTTGTACTGTACTTATTATGTATAGACAATAATTTTATTTAACGTAACTAAAAAGTTACTAAATAATAGTTATAATACAATAAGCGTGTAGATTAACAGTACGAATTTGTATTTCTATGTTCACAAAACTTTTTAGCAGGGAGATTTCAAAAGTTTAAGTGGGTATATCTAGCACAGTACTATTTTTTTGTGCGTTACACAAAATCATAATGGTTCTAATATTTCATCTTCACACAAACCTATTTTAAATTATTCTAAAAACAATTGCTCCAAATTATAAAAGAACATAGATTGATTAAGTATAGAAATAAATGTTTGTATGAGGATGACATTTTAGAATTGCTATGACTTTGTGTTACACGAAAAAATGGTTTTGAGGGGAATATTTCCGCTTAAACTTAAAATCCCTCTGCTAAAAAGTGCTGTGAAAGTGTTAACATATAAAATATAAATACAAACTACATAGACTATTTAAGGGTGGAAAGTCTATTTGTTAAACTCTTTAATTTTACTAACATAATAATGGCAATAATAGACATTAATTGTTTTTCATATTAAAAGCAACATTGTTATGAGGACGCCACGCCACAACTGTATACATTATTCCCGTCTTACAGAAATAATATTATAACAGAAGATTTGTGTGCGTTCAATTAAACCAATTGTGTGTTGTGAACTTCAATATTAGAACGAATTGATCTATCATCAAAGGTATGAACATTATTTATGCTTAATTATTCACTTTTTTCAATATTTTAATTTTTAAACAAGATATATCTATTGAAAATATTACAATTTAAAATTGTTCATTATTAAATTCTACTTCACACAAATAGTTTACATCCAATTTGTAATCAGTTGGTTTTATACTTTTATCAGTTAAATAAATAGGTCTAAAATGTAAACATAGGTTTACAATAAGACTCCGTTGCTCTGCTTTTATTTTAAAGTACCTAATTTTAAAGTTTACTAAAATCTAAATATCTCTACAAAGAAAAATATATAATTTAAATATAAACATTTTTCTGTGAACAAATTGAATAATCGTTTATTTAAAATTAGGAGCAGAAAAATAATGTCAATGAAAATTTGAAGGCGGTTATAAGCTACTTATTTTATTTTATTAGTTTTATAATCATCGATTCTTCCTCTCCAACACGCACACATAATACACATTACACATACACACTCATCATCTCATAAGTATTTAACAATGATTATTTACTGTACATATTAATTTTAATAATTAATTAGCATAAAATATATAAGAACTTATTAAGTTCCTATTAGTTTGTATGAACCATAAATTACATAAATTAAATGTAAGAGTCTTACTAATTTTAAAAATCCAAGTGGTACTATGCATATTTAAGCTCTCCTCCAAATTCACTTTTGGGCTAACAATAAGAAGACTATTTTTATTTTTGCAATCAAATTTCAAATTCACCTAGGTAGCCAATCGGCTTAAATCCAAGAATATACCCTGTAATAATAATATAATATAATAATTTATAATAATATACTATATATTTAGTGCAAGTTATAGAATATAAACGTCTGTAACGACTGTAACGTTGTCACCCCACTTTAAGCTACATATCCCAGACTTTTTCTTATTGTTTTTCAATTAATTTGTTATAATTTGATAAAAAAAAAAAAAATCATTATCCGATCATATTTTATTTATTTATTATTTTTTATATGCTTATCTACCTTAAATATTCTAAAACTTTTAATAAAGCAAAAATTTTATACTTGTAATTATGTTGAACGTATAATTTAAAAGTTAAGATATTTTGTTTGAAATTAATTGTGTGATTTAAAAATACTTGTTTACTTACTAAAAATGACACTACAATATATACTAATATACTATACTACATACAATTTTATATTTATACACTATATGGCATATATATTTGCATATGTGTTAATAGAAATAAGATATGTATATGTATCAAAGACCTTATAAGGTATGTGGTATCGTATAAACTATAAAGTCTATGATATGTACATGTATAGATTATTTTAACTCGTGCCTCATGTATTACCAATCTAATGACCGATGTCCACCAGTCACCACAAGCGATATTACCGATTTTTTTTTAATATTATTAAATATAGTTTTTATATATATATTTAGCACTTTTTGAATGGATAAAAACAAAATGTCTTAGTGGTCATCGAGTAGAACCACATCGACTTAGTCTGTATACTTTGTTGTCACTAAATGAAAACTTAAAAAGTAATCGATCCCTCAATAAAATTTAATGTTTTGATTTGAATAATTATTATTAACCTCTTCCAATTTCTCAAACACTATTCTTGTCAATCAGTTTACAACGATTATTGCTTTTCGGATCGAGACCAGTGATATTATATACTATATCGCATCAATAACGCTAAAACGGTTAAAAGCAGTCTCAAAAAAAATCAAACTAAACTCTACAGTCTATACAGTTATATAATATGATGGTCACACGAATTTTCCAATGCGATACATCACAGCAAATTATTATTGTGGGTTTCATAAACATTATATTAGGTATAATATCATAAATATCATAATATTGGCTCGTATACATATACATAAATAAGCGTCGCTTTCCAAGCTGGTACGTATCACATGGCACCCGCTGCATTGGGTGACGTGTATATATATTATATAATAATATATGTATATATATAATATGTTTAATTTATATATACAGTGATACACTGCCCGTGTAGATCCCAATACAATATAATTTACAACTTATATATTTATACATTATACACGAAATATGCGTCTGGTCGGAAAATGCGAACGTATACTATCATATATATATATACATGGCATGCTCACGCGAACGAGACTCCTTACCTTGACGATGACGTTATTATGTCGGGACAGACAAGACACGTCAAAACACACTTATACGGAGCGTATTGAAATATGGCATATTATAGTATACATACATATATAATATATTTATATATATAGTATATATATCACTGGTATGGCGCTTGTTAAATTGTGTACATGTGTATATAGTGCGCACACGATAGCCGTAAGACGGCTGACGGCCGTAACGTGTAAGGTACCTCCTTTAACATTACTGTGCGTAACTGCCCTAACTACCCAGAGGGCTCGGGGGAGATGTTTTTCGTCGGGCAGCGCTGGAAACCCGTGTTCGGGTACGGTTAGCACACGTGTTAAATAATGCGAACGGGACCACACGGTGTCGTCGGTTTCTCGGTTTCACGTATATATATCTTTTCCGTCGTACTCGCGAAACATTATATAACGTTTAGGCGATATACCTCCCGTATATATATATATATATATATATATATATTTATTATAATATCGTATTATGCTTATGGAAAATAATATTACGTTATTATGCGTCGACCGAACGCATGGTAACGAACGCATATAGTAATACGATATATTCGAAAACGGGACGTTTATCCGATTTCGGTTTTCGACATATCAACATGTCGAGTTTGACCGCGTTAAGTATTTATGTATATAGTACATAGAGAGAAGGGTGTCGAAAGCGTCAACTGCCCAAGTCGTCTACAGCATGTGGATTTTGAAAACATTTCAATCAAATTTCGATTTATTTATAAAAAATGACTTAAAATATAATTTATTATTCACAATTGTTAAAAAATGTGAATTAATCATAAAAATTTCTTGTCTCAAACATACAATATGTATATCGTATATTAATTATACTTAAATGCTTAAATTGAGCCATCTCCATAGGTATTTTTATAAAATACTCTCACCATACGGCTGTGCATCATGGTGGCGCAGTAAATATTTCGTCTAATTTTTTTTCAAGAGTCGATGGATTGCAATAGTGCAGTGGTCAGTATTGAAAAATAAAATTTATATTAAAAACATAGAATGATATTTTTTCAAATAACACAAAATATAAGATTAAAGTTATAAAAAATTATAAATTATACGTATAGCAGGAAAAACTATTGACTGACAACTAACTCGTGCTATTTGAAGTCTGATTGTGTACAAAAATACTGGAAATATGTACCTATATTATTTCGTAAATTAAACATATTTATGTGACTACACAAGTATTAATAAATAAAAAAGACGACAACAAATCGATTGAAACTAGAGTAAAGATTACATTGAAAAATTTCGTGAATGGTTCGACGAGTAAAAGTCAATAAAAAAGAAAGTAAAATTATAGTTTTTTATAGAAAATAAAAATTTTAACAATAATGGAAGAAAAATTTTAAATACAATTATTTCAAAAGCAATGAAGACAAAACAAAAATGTAAGTACCTACCTAATAACAACATTTTAAGTTTTCTTCTTTTCAGAAAATTGTCTGCTATTTCAACTATATTTTTTATTATTTCTTTAAAAATATATGAATATATTAGCTCATTAGATAAAAGACATTATTAAAATTAAAATTAAATCATCAATACGTTTTGCAGAAATTAAAATATTATTTAGTGATGTATTATTCTCATTTTACGTAATTATGGGAATGTTGGGCATAAATTAAATTTATTGTTAATAATAGATAACAATAATATTTTAAATATTAATTAATGTAAAAAAAATAATCTAAATACTTAGGTATATTTTTATTTTTTTTATTATTTGATCATGAACGATGAATCTATACAAATACGAGTTGTATGTTAAAAAAAAATATAGGTTTGTATACACCATTATACGGTATACCTATATTAAACCGTATAAGCCGCGTACTGATAAATTGTTTTCAATTCAACGTATTTTATATCGTTGAACAATTACAAACACGTGTTCAAAATATCACCAATGGTTTTTGGTTTAAAACTTGGTGAAGGTTTAGGTATGAAATACTTGGTTGAATTTACATATATATGGACATATGGTATATGATTTATTATATTAATAAGCAATATTATTTTGCTATGATGTTGATATTAAAAAGGTACATGGGTGGCACGAAGGGTATAGCCTTTTTATTATTATTGATATCTTAGCATCATTAGATTTACTTTTATGCCAATTTGTATTCGTATTTTAATTTTTGTTAATTTATTTAATAATATGTCACATATTATTTCAAATAAAATGATGTTCTAAAATCTAAAAAAAATATAAATAAATAGGTATCGTTTCAGGCCTATAAAATAGGTACACGTGATAACCGCATAATATAATATGACTGATGTCGTTCAAACAAGACATAAACATTCACACGCGACATACGTCTACTCTACATTTTATACCAAATTACAACAGATAATATTATCATATTATGTCATTATAAATCATAATCAATTAAAAATATATATAACGGCACTATATATAGACAACTAGATGAGTTTATCAGATTATTTTTCATTTTATATACTGTGGGATTATGTTTGATTTGTACATCATGTCATAACATATTACATTTTAAGTGGTCTTTTCCTATCGTGTAAGACACATATTTCCATTAATGACAATGATTATTTAATTTATTAAAATTATTATTACTATATATTATTATAATTATTACCTACATAGTTTAAAAAATAATACGAAATTATTATAAATGCCGATGACTGCAATACGTATTTTTTTTATGGATATAACAGATCATGAGCTGATAATCGGTTACTTGACTGGTGTGACGATTAGAAATTTATTTCAGAAGTTTCACACTTACATTTCAAATTTGACATACCTACACATCCGCAGTTTGATAATTCAACGTCAATCGTTTTAATCAACTAACAATAAAATGAATTTATGTAACTTTATATCAATTTAATACAGAGATATCAATGGAAACAACGTTCTAAAAACTAATCAAATGTTTAATATTGTTTAACACTATTGAAAACATAAACATAAACCGCGTAATTTATGTGCGATAATGAATTATAAATATTGTGTTGTGCGCGTTAAATGATTTTGTCACTATAACACTAAACGGTTAACCACATCAAAAGTAATAAAGTCGATTTTATGGACTAGGGCGAAACCCCACATAATATATCACTCATTAGTAATAAAATACAAACTAAAACATAATTTAATCTCTTTGTCGGGCAACACGGTCCTATTATAACACATTAAACAATTAACTATTCGGCATGATTAGATTTTGATAGCGTGATACAGCGTCAAATAAAACTATGCAGGAATAGTTGTAACCAAATGCTACGTACATATTTTTTAGGGCTTATATGAGCCAGATTCATGTTTTAGTATTTCTATATGCGCAATACGCGTATAGTGTTTTTTACGGTTGAATATTTCAAAAAATATCTAAATTATGTATAATAACGCAGTTTTCCACATTAATTGTTTTAAAATTTAAACTAATACCACATTAGTATAACAATTTCAAAAACATAACGTTCTTTAATGACTTTACATATTATACTGGTTTGCTTTATTGTAGGTACATCATATTATATACATATAACTTTATTTAGATAAATATTTTTACGTAGATACAATTATTATATTTATAACTGTTGTGAAAACTTAGTTTTGTATATAAGAAAGGTAATTATTGATACCGATTGATACGAAACCCATTACCTGGAAACTCGCCGAGATGAGTATATACACATAAAATAAGGAACGCAATAATTTAAAAAATGCATTTGATTCGGTCACGTTTTATCGGCGGCACATTGACATATTGCACGAATCAAACTCTTATTACTACTACTACTTACTACTATAATAATAATATACGTGAGCGGTACATTTTATATATGGAGCACACCAATTAACTCGGTGTTTATAGCACAGGTGATCCAGCGACAGATTTAGTAATGTCAGCCATGTGGCCAACGTCATCGAATTTCCCACGGACACACGCGACAACTTATATGGTGTACCGTGTTCGTGGGAACACTATATAGTCTTTTTTAAAAGCCTCGTTTTGGGGGTACATTATTTGATTTACGTGGTCTTGACGGGAACAATTTATATTTTTGAAATTATACTTTATTGACTTGGTGTCGGTATAATAATAATATTATGTCTCGGCGGCACAAAAACAATACCCACTTTACGGCTTGTTTACAACTATTATGACATTTTTTTTACCACAACTCTCTCATTCTTCAGACGGTAATTAAATAAATTTAAGACTTGACAATAAGTGAGGTAATGTTCGGTTATATATTGTGCCACCTCATTTAACAAAATATGCGTATTTTCGCGCGAATGCAAAATAATAAATAATATTGTGGTGGCAATTTATATAGATGAATAGGAATATTAGTGATAAGAAGATACCGGTTTGTAAAAATAATTGAACTGTAACGTCTGTAACATATTTTACAACATTAAAAATTAAACTAATATAACATCATTATTTTTTTAAAGCTTTATAACTCTGTATCGACTGTACTTTATACTCTATAATATAAGTATATTACTATAAATATTAGTACATACTATAAGTATATTATATTAGAAATATACTATATACTACATTCTACATAATATACATATTACATATTCATTTATAAATTAGGTCCTTATCTAAATGATTATAAACCTGTTGTGTATAATATGTCTTTATAACAAAAATTCAGGAACGATATTTATCATTATCACCAATTCGCTATAATATGCTGCATTCAAAAATATTTTCTAGTAATAGATAGCTATAAGTTTCCGTCTAAATCTGGATAAAAATTCAACAGGATACCAGAGTAGAGACTGGTTCCGGCTTTCAGCTCCACTCGTAATCTAAAAACAAAATATACTAAACAATTAAGAATCAAAAATAGTATGAAATAATTTGTATAAACTATTTTTATAATTTATAAATCATACTCATAGGCCATAATATAATGAAAATCTATAATAGCAGCCAATAGAAACATGAATTAAACACGGAATGTCTAATATTGAATATCAATATACTTACATTAAAATAATGTATGATTAACAAAGGATACTCATTACTCACCCCCCATTTTTTCATTTAAAAATAAATTTATTTTAATTTGAATTATTAGAATTTTTAAATATAATTAGAACATAATATAATATTCAAATTATTAAGAATTTTATAAATACCTACTATTTAAGGAATGTTCTGTGGTGATACAAATCTCTGTTTTTCAAATAAAAAACTCCCCTCCCCTTTTACTGTAAATTATTAAAAGGATAATATTTTTGAAGAATTTTATTAACCTAGATGTTACTTTAATTTTAATTCAAAATTAAAACGAGTAGTTTTTAATAATTATCGTAATGTTTATATTAAAAATAGTAATCTTTAAAAATAGTTTTACAAAAATATAAAAAGATGCAGTATTGAGTCTGATATTTATTAAATTTGGAATATTTTTATAAATTATAAATATTATTAGATTAAAATTAATTATTACGACTTTCAAATTATCATGAGTCCCCAAATTTTTCAAACCCAACTTAAAAACGAATCATTGTAAATACTTAAAATGTTCACCAAATGTTTATATTAGCATTATCTATTTATGATTAAATTTTCAAAATATTTTAACCTTTTTTAAGCTACTTATAGATAATTGAAATTTTCGACTTTTCTAAGTTTTTTTTCTTGAAATGCCGATAAAAAAATTTGGCTATCCAAAAAATCTTTAAAATTGAATACAAAGTTTATTATAAATTGTACTTATCGTAGTAAAAAAAATCAAAAATCGTTAGTCACAATTGTTGTTTATAAGTTTAAATGTTTACAAAATATATCAAAATCGCGAAAATTTGCAAGGAATTTTGAAGTTGAAAATTCGTATAATTTTTGTGATTTATACCTAAGGTTAAAAAACCCAATTCAAGGTTATCCATAAGTTTTCCTTCAAGTAACTGTAAAAAAAATTCCAGCGTCAACATAGAAAAAATGTTATGAGCGTATGAAATGAAAATTTTTTACGAAATCGCGTAAAATAACAATATACATATATTACAATTTAAATATAATATTATATCCTACTAATTATCATTGACTGACAAATTATCTCCGTTCAGAATCGTTTTTCGTGTACAATGATACCTGTCATTGCATTCAAATTTAACACATCAGTTTAACACAGTGACCTACTCTCCATCTCTACTATACAGCAGAACGATACCCACTTGCTCACTATTTTTCCATTACTTCGGTAAAATATTTAAGTTGTTAATGAATTTCATCAAAATTGTCAGACATATATACATAATAATTTCTGAGCAGTAATCCCAACGTTCAAGAGGTCCAATTAACAATGGCCCTGATCAGCGGTTACTAATTCGCGAGGTTGCACTAAAAATATACATAAAATGCGAAAAATATTTAGTTATTTTAAAGATTTTACTTACTAATTATACTTATTAGTTATTAATTTATTAAACTTGATTATAATGAATTTTCTGAACATGTTCATAAATTCTACATAAATAAAAAAAATTGTTCGATTAGTTTCCGAGATACTAAATTTTAAATTCAACAACTTTCTAAGATAACAATTACTTGACAAATTATAAAACACAATAATTAAAAAAAACATTAATAACTAACGATAAAATTTAATCCGTTACGACAAAATTGTTTGAATCGTTTTGTTTTTAAATTGAAAAAAAATGCATTTCATTACATTATTTTAATGTTATATATATATATTGTTCGCGTTATTAATGTATAAGCGTATAGAATAACAACGGACATCGGCAGATGACTCGCGCGTTCGATGTTATAAATTTAACTCGTCGGAACGTGAAACGATGTTTATTTAACATACGCGTGCGTAAATATTATACTTATACAAATATATATATATATTGTTAAACATGTTTTATAAATCGGTTATTCGATAATAATAGTCGATCATTCATAACATTGGTATCTTTATAACGCTCGTTATTTTTTTTTTCCCCTAAAGATTACAATAACGGTTATTATTAAGCTTTTATTATACCCGGATCCATGTGGCGTTTTGTATTTATAAACTTTGAAAAATTAATAACGTGTAAGTTCGTTGGGGCCGATGGTCGGGCGCAGATAACCCCGCAGCCGCAGCCGACGACGACGACGACGACCGCGTGCATATTATATAGTATATTATAATATACGCGTACAATATTATTATAGCGTATAGGCGCCAGAATATATTATTTACCGCCGAACGGCCATCTGTTTTAGATACTGTGCCCGGCGTTGACAATCCGTTCCGTTGCGGACACCTTATGTATTATATTATTATTTCCAATACAAATTCCAGACCCCGAGACAAGCCGAAATTCACCGATGAACACGATATTTAAAATAAACAAAAAGGTGGTGGCGGACTCGGCGTCGTCCTGCTCGTCGTCGTCTACGCGGAGATGTGTACGAGACATAAGTCATAACGTCGTGTGAGTTACAATACTCGTCGGCCGCGAATGAAATCGTATATTATACATAATATTATTATGTGTACTGCACCGTTTGATATCATATCATAATAATATAATAATATACGCGTAATAATATATAAGGCCGGCCGTGATAGTCACACCTCGCGACTAGAGTCATCTGTGTTTTTTCAGTTGTCTATAATAAATAATATTATCGTATTATATTTCGAAGAATGTACAAAAACAAATCTTATTTCAATAGATTTTTTTTTCAATTACATCATATTGTTTCATTTGTTATTTTATAATCCGACACACATTTTACACTTACTTACCCCTTGTAAATATCAATATATCATACAACTATACAAGTATACATCACCACGTCAGTATATTATATACCCAGAGACCACTGGCTCGGAACTGAGTGAACTGACCAGTTTGATGTCCACTTAGGGTATACCTACTATACAACTATATATATGTTACATTTTTTAAATGAAAATTTAGTAGGGCATGTTTGAGTATTTTAAAAATATTATCATAACAATATCGACCTATTGAATAACATATTTTTCGCTATAGACTTGAAAATTACAAAATCGTTTTCTATAAATTATATCAATAGATTCCTTATTGACATTCGGTAAGGATATGTAGTTTCATAGTTCAACCCTTATAGGTATTTATATAGTGGCTAACATATGCATTTTATTTCGGTGTAATATTTTGTTTACATACATGATATTAATATATATAATATAATATATATTATATATGTGACTTGCTATTGATTATAAATAAAAAATAACAAAAAAGTTATTATTATTGAATATAATAATTGTCTGTACCTATTGTATAAAGTTTTGTCATTTAGGCTGATAAAGTTATTTTATAATTAAGTTACTGGCTTACTGCTATAGTGCTATATTATATATATAGTCATAATATAGGTAATAAATAATAATCAATGTGTGTGGGGTTGGGATTTATACAAGCACGTATTCAGGATCAATTTTTCGGAGGGGGGGATTTAAAATATTTATAATACATAAATTAAAAATATATTATAAACTTTATAGTTATTTTATTTCTACTTTAAAAATTTCTGGGGGGAGTTGAATCACCCTTGTATTCGGGTTTGGATTTATATGGTAAAGCAATACTCGATCAATTTTATTAAAAAATAATTAAGAATATTTCAACAGAAACAAAACGGAAACGATAGAGATAGTCAGATAAATTATAATATTATTTTATATGACGTATGTTCAGCTAATATAGATATTATATTAGTTAGGTAAAATCTCAACAGGGGCGTCATTTGGGGGGGATCAGGGCGTGCAGTTGCACCCCTTACTTTTAAAATAATTTCAATTGACCTGCACCCTGATGAAATAATGCATGATAATTATTTATCATTTAAATTACATTGGTTTGAAACAAATATTGTGCTATACATTTGTATTATGTATTTTAGTTTTTAAATTGATTTTTACTACTTATGTTGATGCATTGATTCGGTCCATGATGTATAAAAACAATTGGAAACAGGATAATGTACATATATAATATATATACATATTATGTAGTGTATCTATTTTTATATGGCCTGGTGAAATTTCAAAATGGCCTGCTTGATACCTCGCACATCCAAAAAAAAACCTGAAACGACGCCCCTGAATCTCAATGACATGTATTATGCCAAACCGCAATTTTTACCAAATGGCACAATATTTTGCATACCTATTACTGTTGGAATCCCAATAATTAGAGTATATTTTTATTAGAATAGAAACCACGTATATTAGCTATTATGATGTATAAAAGGCAAAATATATATGGTTGTGTCTTATGGAATCAAAAAATAATCGACCGATCTTGACGACTCAAGAAAGATTTAGCCTAAATAGATTGAACCAGTTATTTTAGGATAACTTACCCGCTATTAATAATGTTAAAATCATAATCACATATTCCTTTATTTCTGCTTACAATAGGATATGCGTCACTAAAAAATCTTCTTAATGCTATTCACCACAGGTTGATGGATAATCTCGGCTTCATTTATCCCTTTACCAACCTGTTTATTGTTTAATACAGCAAATACTAAATAGTATATAAAATAAATATTAATATATCATAATATTTTAAAAATTGGTATGAAAGGGCGGTAAAAAATATTATATAAACACCTGCAAGATAACAAAACTTTGAACATGTTTGTATCTAAGTAGATTGCTAGCTAACTATGTTTGGAAATTTATTTAAATAACAATTTCTTAGATGATAATTGGTTAGCCTTGGTTAGCCTTTTTCTAGGTAGTCATTAGAAAGTGTGTAGTGTTTTTAGTTATAGGGAAATACCAAAATGTCCAATCTAAAAAATGATTATTCCGTAATATATTACCCTAAGAGAAATAACAAATTGCTCCTTACACATATATTTGATCACGTCATACTCTTCACCGTTCACACTGATTTACATCCAAACAATTATTTGAAAAAAACAAAAAGTATATCTATAAAAGAGATTCCACAATCACCGCACCTTTACTCATTAGTAATATTATTAGGTAGTATAATATTTAAAGGGTAATGGCTAGGACTCGGAAGTTGATGCATTTTGCATTTTGCATTTTTTTTTTTGGAACTTTTTAGACGATGCTCTCCTGGCCACAAATGTGTTTCATTAGCACATGAATCTGAACAACTAATTTTTATTTTGCATTTTTTAACATTTTTAGGTAATTTTCCCATATGAGTCATTACTTTTACCCTATACCACAGGACACAGATTTTTCTCGAAATTATTTTTCAAAAATATTTTACATTACTCACACGAGGGACACACGCCTAAATATACTATCATCACACACGTCCCACTCATATCATAATAACTAATAACACATCGGTACGGTCCACGTTTTATCTAAATCACGTATAATTATAGCAATATCGTAGATGCCTAACAATAATTAATGAATGATATGTTATGATATCATCCTTATGGACCGTTCTCATTCGGACGTCTGCGCGTTCATCAAGTTCGACGACGACACAGCGTGTAGTGTATAGGTACCAACACGATATATAACGTCAACCGATTTACACATGTCATATATATATACATATTACTATGACGATTACGATTACGACGATGATGATGATGATAATAATAATAATAATAAGAGTACGTATATATGTATATATGTATAGTTTACAGATATTATTTTTTGAGACGACTGCAGCGCGAGTATAAACGGGCCATGTGCTCCGCGCGGCTCTCGGATTGGCCGAGATTCGGCGGGCTTGGGCGGGGACCCCCGCGGGTGCACCCCGGCTGGGCCCTGGTGCGGGGGCGGAGGCTGCGGTGCATCGTCCGCGCGCAGAGATGACGAACGGCGCGCCGTAGCCAGCAACAGTGATCGAGAAGACACGTCGCCGCGGGGACAGACTGCAGCGGAGCTATGCACACGACGAACGCTGCGCTTATCGCCGGTTGCACCGCCACCATGGACCAGTTCGCCGACGAATACCTGCCACAGCATCGGTACGCCGCGACCGCCGCCTGCACCGCGGCCGACTATCACTGCGGCAGCAATCCCTCCGAGTGCGAACCGGCCGCCGCCGCGTACCCGCAACACCATCACGTGCACCACAAGGACGGCGGCGAGTACTTCGCGGAACCGGCTTATTACCACGACACGACAGCCGCCGCCGCCGCCACCGGATATTGCGGCGGTTACGGCGGTCCGTACGACGCATACAGCGACAACAATTGGTCGTCGTCGCCACAGGAATATTCGTCGTCCGGCGCCGGCGGGGTGGTCGACGGGTCGCAATGGTACTGGACGCCGTCGGACGTCGGTGGACTGCCGCAACTGACGCCGCTGACTCTACATCCGCCGCCACCGCCGCCGCCCGTACAGTTGGCCCCGGAACTGCAGGTCGGTTTCTGCGACGGCGACGGCTTCCGGTCCGCCGAACACGGCCTGTTACAGTTTCAGCCCGGTCGCGGTGCTACCGATCAAAGCACATGCAGCACAGCCTCCACCGCTGGGGCAGCCGACCAATTCTTCAGTAAGTGCGCATCACCCACATATTATATATATACGTCAACACTCGCGCGTACCTATATATATTATATTCCTCAGCGGTTAGAAATAAGCGTTTATACGTTCCTATAAATGAGGATAATGTACTATATATAGTTTATGTATCAGGAGTGACCAGGGCGAGGCTCGCGAGCCGCATGAGGGACTGTTGACTTCGAGCTTAGAGTAATATTACTATTATTTAAACATCTCTTAACAATGTGGCTCGCTTAGAATCGGCTTCATAAATTGGCGGTTTCTAAAATTAAGGGTAGTGGTCACCCCCGGTATATTTAGTATATTATGTCATAATACTGCCTATAATATGTACATCACAATTCATGATAATTTAAAAGGTGTAATCAATGAGCGTGGTTAAAGGTGCTAAACTAACATTTTTAAGACTTATAAGGAGGCGATGACATTTAACACCTTTATCCGTATTATATACGTGTATACTGCGAATTTTCGAAAATAATGATTAGCTGTTATAATATTTTGCTAAAATGTGTAATACTACCTAAATCCTAAAATAATTTTATCCCTATGATAAAAACAATTTTTCGTAAAATTTTAATGAACACTAGAACACCTTATTTTTCCATTCATCTTTTTAATTACCTATTTACTACGTTACACGTATATGAATACAGTAAAACAATACTAAAACT
Organism: Schizaphis graminum; assembly: GCA_020882235.1. Lineage (NCBI taxonomy): Eukaryota > Metazoa > Arthropoda > Insecta > Hemiptera > Aphididae > Schizaphis > Schizaphis graminum. The sequence goes on from CM037032.1 coordinate 58,436,648, forward strand.
TAGAATTTAGATGATGAAATAAAATACTCTTGGGTAGGTAGTTAACTCGTACGTACTATGTGCAATTCTTAAGAGAACGTGATACCCGCATGTGTTGTCTCTGTCTTATACACGCGTAACTTAGTTAAAAAGTGTTTTGCGCGGGACAACATTACTCACTCAATATTCATATCAAAATTACCAAAATTTTAAATCTCATTGAGAAGAACTTTATCTGTGATGTAGCGTTTTTATTTTTTTGATAGTAATAATTAATAATTTTTAATAATTAAATGAAAAAGTTATATGTTTGAGAACTTTAGGTTTTTTTCGTTTAATTATTAAAAATTATTGATTATTACTAACAAAAAAATAAAAACGCTACATCACAGATAAAGTTCTTCTCAATGAGATTTAAAATTTTGGTAATTTTGATATGAATATTGAGGGAGTAATGTTGTCCCGCGCAAAACACGTTTTAACTATGTCACGCGTGTATAAGACAGAGACAACACATGCGGGTATCACTTCCTCTTAATAAACTAGGTATTAACCTGAACCTGCTGCAATCTACAGAGATGCATTGTGATTCATGAAAATACCTATACATCTAAAATAAATTACCTTTATCTAACATATGTCATTAATGTAATTGTAAACGTTGGTATGTTATATTCAATATTCATATTTGTTTTCTAAACAAGTTTCTCGTATTAAATACTTCTACCTACCATAAATCAAGTTTTAATAATATTATACAAAACAAAAAAAAGTTCAAACAGAAAATTTGGTAATATTATTTCTATAGCATCATTATACTGCTGCAGTAGGTAGAATGTAAACCTACTATACCTATGTACCATAATACCATATAGGTACACAACTAACCTAACCTATTAACTACAACGACTATGTATATTTATATACAGACTCTAATCAGGGCTCAGAACTTCGTGCATTTACATAATTCATAGGAATAAGCTATCTATTGAAAATGAGATTTGACACAAACTCGTCTCAAAATACATACAACGCAATCAAAAATGTATGCTGCATATTTTTTAATATTTAAAGGTCTTATGCATATTTTAATGCATGTTTTTAATAATTTCAGAACATAAATGAGACATTTTATACTTATTGTTATGTTTTAATTATTGAGAGCGCTATCATTATATGTAGTTACAAATATAGGCACATAGCCACATATAGGCACAATAATTTCACATAAAACTCGTAGATAGAAGGTATTAGGTAATAGGAACATCATCCATTTTAGTTATACAATATACCATGTATTGTGTATAGATACTGCATTTTGCATAAACTCGTGTAAATTTAATACTACTCAGCAGTCAGCGACTATCGGACAAAATTTTTAGTTTGCCTAAGGACATTTACGATATTAAAAATAAAAACATTAATCATAGTAACTATAACTAATTATTAATTCATTGTATACTTCTATATATTCTAAGCTTAATAACTAAATGAAATCTAAGAATATTATTGTTATAAAAAATTCTACGTAATTTTAATACTAATAGTACAAAATTAATTTACAGTCAAAATTGTCGATAATAATATGGGTCTAAAGTTAAAAAGTGTAAAATATTATACTTATTATAGTTTATAAGTATAAATACATAAAAATCAAGAAAAACCAATTTTAAATTTTTAACGTTGAAATTCTTAAGAGTAATCAGTTTTTATGAAACATTAATTGAACATAAAATAATAAATAAATAGTTTTGTGATGTTATAATTTTATTTAACTAAATAAAAGTATACGCTTATTTATACAGTTTGATTTACCACGCACTCCTGGCTTCTTTTATCCTTTTACTGTGTATTTTTTCAAATTTTGATTTTTGAAATTTTTAAATGATTCAATTTTTATGCTTATCTAAATAAAGAGTGCGGTATCCTTTAGTGAAACAAATTTATTTTGTTCAAATAATCAAATGAGAATCTTCCCCTTTTACAATAAATTGTTAAGCGAATGAAGTATTTTTGAAAACTTTGGTGTACCTAACACTAAAATCAAAATCGAAACTCTGACTAGTAGTTTATTAGTTATTATTAAACTATTTATTGAAACTTCATCCATTAAGGATTCAAGAATAAGGATAATATCCCTTAATAATTATTTTACGTAAAATGTGGCTAATGGCTACTAATATATTTAATATTTATAGTCTAGTCTCTGATAGGTATTTATTAGTTATTATTATGAGACAAATTTTAAAGGTACACAATTTTAATACAGATATATTTTAATTAATAATATTGATATTATCATTTTGAAATCCATATAATATCTTCTAGATCTATAATCATGAACTATTGTCCTAAGTAGAGACATCAAATTAAATAAACCAAAAACTACTCGTTTCGCCGTCTTTAAAATTTCAATCCAATCACTTGATGTTCACAAACATCATAATATAAAAAAAGAATGGATCTTGTTTGAAAAAGAAAAGTTTGTATCTACAAAGGACACTCATTAAATGGCATAAAAATCAAAACATTTCAAAATTATTATGGTCTTTAACTATCTATGTAGCCGACTACACTTCAATTAAAAATAATTCCAAAAATCAGAATTTCATATAATAAATTGTGGGATAAAAAGTGAAATGAGCTATACTATGTAAATTGATATCATTTATACGACTCTACTTATGTCTACTTACATAAATATCACATCTTAAGGTGTATACTGTTTTAATAACAATCAAAGTTAATTAAATATTTGATAAAAATAAACAAACATTTTCAAGTAGATTAGGGGGTAAGCGGAAAAAATGCCCACGGAAAAAAAAACCCACGAAAATAAAAGTGTGTTTTATATTATTTTGTTGATTAACTTAAATACCTATCATAATACAATCACATAGTTATTTTATTTTGTGATAAAACAGCACATAATATTATTCAAACTATAAATATAATAATTAACAAATGTCATAAGTGATGATATCATCACAATATTACAGATAATAAAACATAATCATAATAATAATTGCAATAGTCGCAATAGTCGCAAAAATAATAATTGTAATAATATAAAATTTAATAAGCAAAAATTTAATAATTATAGTAAAAATATTTTATTAAATATATTATTTTGTTAGTACCTATTTGGATGGATACTAATACCAAATACCTGTTATTTGTCAATAAATTTCAATTTTATTACCCAATTAATATTTTGACTGGTTTAAGCAAAGTTCAACTTACTTTTCATACTCTAGTATAAGGGTATCAACAATATAAATTAAATTAAATGTCAAAATGATTATCAATAAATGTGTAATAAAACATAATTGGGTGTATTGTGATTCCATTCCCGTATAAAACCATTGTAATATAAGATTAAACTTGAACAAATAATAAACACACATATTATTTTCCAAACTTATATTTATATTATATTAATATAATTATATAATTTCCCAAAGTGCCTTCGCTGGTAGGTTCTTCCCTCAAGATACTACATATATAATAATTTAAAAAAAAACATAATTTATGCTTATTGTACTTTTTTTTTATTTACAAATTGTATAAACTCTAGATTAAAAATAAAAAAATATTATGTAATAATAGTATTATAGATGGATTAACATTTATTTTAAATTTTAATTTTTTCTGAGGGCTTTTTTCTGTGGGTTTTTTTCCATGGGCTTTTTTTCCGTGGGCATTTTTTCCGCGATTCAGATTAGGGGCATAAACGAAACTATACGGGTCAGTTGGCCTAACCTAATTCTAGCTTAGTAGAATTATTCTTATAGTTCTTAGTAGAAAACCAAATCCTAGTTACCCTATACTTTGTAATGTTATATTCCGTGGTAATACTGTACATTCATAATTCATATAAAAATAATATTACAATCTTAAAATATGCTTTGATGATTTGATTACTTATACCTATTATCAATTATCACGGACAAATTTGTACCTTTCTATAAATTATAAATGCACATTTAAATTGTTTAACTTAAATAAATAGTAAAATTACATGTCTTAAGCTTAAGGCTTGTTATTTTTTTGCTTTTTAGAGTAGCCATAGATTTAACTTAATTTTTTAATATGCTTTTTTTTCAATTATTTATACCTACTGGATAAGTTAAAAAGTCACTTATTTGAGGTACCATGAGTGTTTAATTTTAAACTTATAAATCGTAATCTACGCATTATCATTTAGACATACCTATTGAGAATTATTCTTTGGGACATTGACAAACAACTATACTCTGTCCAGCGAGAGAACGCGCCGCAAACCGACCAAAATCAGTTTTTCTGCGCATTCCCCAAAGACATCCAGCCATAAGCAAACCAGTTTTGATAGCACGGTGACGCGGGGGGTTGCGCAGAATCGGAGCGTTCTCTCGCTGGATTGACTATACTTGCAAATCAAATACGAAGATGGTAATCTACCATTCTAGCATAACTAAATAAATTAAATATAAATAAAATAATAGGTCATTATGGATTAAGTCTTAAGTAAATAAACATTTTTAATATTATTTATCTTAGCATTAATGAGGTTTGGTTCTATTGTTCAGTTTTTTCTTTGCCATATTAATTTAATTTTCTGAAATGTATTTATTAAATTTATAGTTTAAACTACCTATCTTGAAGAATAATAAGACTGAAATTAATTGAAAGGTATTTAATCTAATATTTTTTTTATGTATGTTATAGAATCAACTTTGAATGATAAACCAATAGTTAGCAGATGTGACCAAAAAAAACCTATGAGTAAATCATCAACGAACCAAAGACAAAGAGCCAAACGAAAACCTAGAGTACTATTTTCTCAGGTATAATTACATACATGTTTTTATATTATTAAAATGCATATGTAAAAGGTACAAAGACAAAATTGGGGAAATTTAGAGGTAATCACCATCCCCAGTTTTGAAATTAGCACCCTTAAAATATATACCATGAGTAGACTGAAAAATAAGAAAAGAATCTATTCAAAAGTGTAGTTTATTTTTAATTTTGGTATTTACAATCTGTAAACAAAAAAATACAATAAACAATAAGTATAAAAGGTTACTTGATAGCTTAAAATATGAAGCAGGGCTTCCGGTGACACTACTTTCACTTGAATTCTTTTTTATTCTTTAATATTTTTTTAAGATGGTTACATGCCCAACTACACTTTAAGATTAAGACTATCCAGTAGATAAATATAAAAGAGATTTTATGTTAGGAAATTTGGGTTAGTTAGCATTAGAATGGAAATATTTTTAATAAGTGGGATAAGTACTAAGAGAATAGGAATTTTCAAATATTTATAAATTTATAATACTTTAAATTTTTAAAAATAGTCCAAAATTTTTTTTATAAGGATTTAAAACATGAATGATGGCAAATATTCTTAAATATTTCATGAGTAACTAAAATATCAATTGTAATTACATTTTTGTACAATTTACATATAATATTTTTGTTTAATATCTCTTTAGGATGTAATATCAGAATTGGAACATCGGTTCAATCAACAGCGTTACTTATCGGCTACAGAGCGAGAAGCAATGGCATTAAGATTAAGGTTGACTCCAACTCAAGTAAAAATATGGTTTCAAAATCGGCGATATAAAAGCAAAAAGTTAATAACATCAGACTGTATAACATCAGATAACAATAAAAAGCCTCCCAGAAGACAATTTCCAGTAATAAAACATTGTTACACGGAGTTAACAAGTATGATAACAAACAATAATCATAACTTCAATCATACCAACAAATATTTTAACATGTAATCACATATTTACCAGCAATCTGTCAATATAAAAAATGCAATGAATAAATAGGTATTTTATAATTAACAATTGTTTTATGTATAATATTGTTAGTAGTATCACTATTACTATGAATTTGATAGAATTAAGTGGTCTGTATATATATATATATATAAGATTAATTATTATCCTATTCAAATATTTAAAATTAATATTAAATTTTTAAAATGTTTTTTATGCTAGTCTATTTGATTTAAAAAAAAAAAATAATGTATTAATGTATAAATCAAATGTATATATTATAATATAATCTATACCAAAGATTCAGCATGCACATAAAATGTAATTTTGTTTGTTTTTTAATTTGTAAACAATTTATTATGTGTAGTCTAGAATTAATTGGATGTTTAATTTTATAATGTTTATTAATTACTATAGGTAGGTACTATAAAAAAAATAAAACTCATAGTAGCTGTAAGTATAGTAAAAATTTACTTTGAACTGAAAATGTATTATACAAATAAAATTATTTTTTTAAATTAATAATATTGATTATTAATAAAATAATAAGTGATTATTTAAAATTAATTTTAAAAAAAAGTCAACATTAAAACATTTACATTAAGTAGGCTTCACAAGGTTAGATTAGCCTTAACAAGATTACTCAATAGTCAATTGCTAGTTCTATTATACCTTTTTTCAATATTGACAATATGTTTATACTTAATATTTATTATTTATAAATGTTATTAGTGTTGTCATAATAAGCTGTGTTAAGAATAGATACATAACATAACCTACCTGAAATATGATATCTACCATTACATAAATTACTCAAATTTAAATTTAAATCAATAAAAATATACTATTTCCAAAATGGTCACGCTAATAGGTGATCGCTTTCTTCAAACAATCCATGTTATATGAATGAGTAATTGTACTACTTGTTTTTGTTTTTAATTAATTGTACAAATGTATTTCCTATACTACATCTACTTATTGTGCCATTATGTACAGATTGTAAAAAATAATGTATAAAATCAAATAAATGTAATAGTTAAATCACTCAAATTCCTATTATTAAATATTATATTAACATGATTAATATTATCAAACTGTTTACAATATAAATAACTTTTTATAGAGAATATTTCAATGGCCGGTTTGGTACAATCAACACAAAGTATTGATAAATATTAAACTTATATATTATTAAGTTATCTAAATATTATTAGAAGCAACCATATAAATGATTACAATAAGTCAATAACCCTACAAGCTAAAGCTATTTGTGATCATAATATAACAAGTAACTTAGTGGTTTAATCACTTATACAGTAATACCTGTAATATTTGATACATTAAACCACATATATTATACTTAGCTATTAAGTTTTTCACAAATACAACCTAAAATGTATTATACAATAATATTAGTGAAATAATTGAGTATTTAAGAAAACTAAAATTCACATTTAATGGGATAATGGATATATCTAAGAAATAAATATGGTATAGATAAATCTAAAAATAACTAATTAAAGAAAAAAAGGGAAAAACAGTAATGCAATAATTTAGTACCAATATAGCAATAATTTACAAATAAATTATTGAAAAAATATCATGGTATAGAAGATATTATGCGATTGATTATTTTTTATACATTGGAAATGCTAGAAAACACCTTTAAAAATTAAGATAATAAAAATAAATATAAACAATTAGCATTACATCACAATTGTCTTAATCCTAATCAAAAATTTCAATAGGATCAATTTGGAATCAAACAAATATTTAATACTATCTAGAAAACATATTATAACAAAAAAAAAACTTAAATTTTATCCTAGTTTTAAATTTTTTTGTAGTAGAATATGTAAATTAATTCTATAATAGCTAGCAAAAATTCTACCCAACAACGTATGTTGCACAGTTATAATCAAAATATTAATTTAAACAATAGGTATTAGTTTATAATTCAATACAAGTTTACATTTGTTTGGTTAGCTAGATTTATCAAAAAAATAATAACAAATGTGTGATATACACTAATCACCAGTAGTCTCCATTTTTCAATTGTGTACATATTATATTTCAGATGTATACCTAAAAAAATGTATTAATTTTGATTTGCCTAGAAGGAACAAGCATCTTGTATCTTAATTGGAATCTCATGAAATTAAATTAGTATATAATATAAATACCATAACATATTTTAACTATGAAATTTCCCACAAAAATACTCAAAATACACAAAGAGTTATAAGCTTTGTATTTGTATAATTCAATGTCCAATTTTAAACATAAATTTTTGATAATTATATTAATGAATGTTTTTTTTTTGGTTTGAACATAACCTATCTGACTTTAACGCAAGACTCAAAATCAAATTTAATACACAAATTGTTGCTAATTGATTATAATTAATATTTCATTTATTTATTGTTGTTGAATTTAGTTACATATAAATAGAAATAAATATAATAGTTGAAAAAAAAATGTTTGAAATCAGAGTAATAATTGCTTTTACACATTATCAAACAGGTAGAAAAATACCTCCTCTTAATGCTAATACCAAATGTAACACAGATCCTCCTTGAACTTTGTAATCTTGGGCAGTCTTTTCATCGTTCCTAAAAGCAAAAATATTTGTTACGTCTAAAATAGAAAACGAGAAATTTGTTCATACATTTGTTTTCCAGAAAAAATCAATCTTTGTTGCTGAGGTGGAATACCCTCTTTTTCTTCAACTCTTTCTTTAATTCTTTCCACTCTATCAGTGGGTTCTATATCAATTTCGATCTACAATGGAAAATTAAAACATTATATAACAAACAATAACATATCAATTAATGGGTATAATTAAAAGAGCTACTTACCTCTTTTCCTGTTAAAGTCTTTACTTTGATCAACATTGTGTAATTTAAATATATATAAGTGTGTATGTTTTTATAATAAATTTAAAGTCTAAAAGCAAAAATGTGCTACAATCTGCAACAAAATGTTATAAAGAAAAAGAAATGACATGAAATAAAGTGATAAACCGAAATTACTACCATACACGTGATAACACAGTGATACGACTACAAAATGACAATGAAAATACAATCTTGTTAATCAGCTGCAAACCGGTAGAAAATACTTTACCAACTTCATGTCATATGAATCGTAATACTCCGTTAAAAAAACCCGCTAGATTTAAAAAAAAATTAATCATTATTAATTACTTTCAGGTTAAAATACGAAAATTAAATTTCACTAGAAAAATAATATAAATATAAGTGAAACATAAAATCCTTGACTAACTAATTTTGTGACGAATGTACTACTTACATAGCAGCTATATAAATAGGTTTTATTTTATATTCTTAAATGAGCGATAAATATATTGATTTTACAATGATCTATGTTTTCTTTTTGTTGTTGTCTGAATGTTAACACAATAACACAATAATTGATAAGCAACCGATAAAATTATTCGAACTTCAACTTCAAGGGTGGTTTTGGATTGAAAATTAGATCTAATATGTACGTTAAAAAGGTCAAAATAAAGATCATTTTTAAAAATAATCGGAAAAACAAATAAAAAAGGTAGGGAAGTTGCAATAAGTGGGTATGGCTTTGCTGTATATTAGTTGCCGAGCGGGTTGTAGGAAAAAAAACAAAGGAAAAAAGCGGGTAAGTGAGTATCGCTCTGCTGTACATTAGGTGGTGGGGTGGACCTCGGACTAGGGTAGGTTCAATTTGAATGCAATGATGAGTATCATTGTACACGAAAAACGATTCTGAACGGAGATGATTTGTCAGTCTAGGATATATTATATATAAATATTATCATACATTCTATTTTGAAACAAATTCAAACATTTAAGTAAAAGCTTCAAGATCTTACGTTTAGTAATTTTTTAAAAATAACAAAAATCGAAAATTATTTATTAGTAAAACGTTATTTTACACGTGTATTTTTGATTTCAAATTAAAATTAAAACTTTAAACACTCGTAAAATTTTTTAAATTGAATAATCCTCAAACTTTTTTATAATTATTCTAAGCTTAACTTATGGACAGCATAGTATTAAATTTTCAATTCTTAGCTTTTGATAGTAAAATATTTATAAATTTTTAAATAGCAAATAGTGAAAAATATTCATGATTTTGACGAATTTTTGTCAATATTTGAACTTCAAATGCTAATAAAAAAAAATTGTGCCTATGTATTTTTATAATTTTTGAATCAGAGTTAGAACAAGTTATGTGGACCCTTCAATTAAATTTTCAAGTAATTTGTCCCAGCTAAATTTTTTTTATCGACATTTATAAAAAAAAAAATAAAAAAAAATTGAAAATTTCAATTGTCTATAAATAGCTCAAAAAAAGTCAAAATATTTTGAAAATCAAATCACGTAAAGAAAATGGCAATCTAAATAACTGGTAAAATTTTCAAGTATTTACGACTTATACTATTTGAATAACAACAAATATCAAAAACCGTTTAAGGCTAAACCGTTATTTAACGCGGTTTTGTAAAAATTTAAATTTCAAACTCTCATAAAAAATTTTTGTCTGAATCCGGTAGTTTTTTTTACAGATATTTGAAGAAAAATTTATGGAGAACTTTGTACCAAATTTTCAAAACTTAGTTATAAAAGAAAAAAATTTTACGATTTTTCAACCACAAAAATACTTGCCAATTTTCGCAATTTTGATATATTTCATATAAATTCTAACTTTAAGCACTTATAAAAAAAAATTGTGACTAACGATTTCGGATTTTTTTTTATCACTTTAAGAACAACTTATAAGAAACCTTGTATTAAATTTTAAGATATTCTGGCCAGCCAAAAAAATTTTATCGTTATTTTAAAAAAAAAAACTAAAAAAAATTAAAAATTTCAATTGTCTATAAATAGCTCAAAAAAAGTCAAAATTCTTTGAAAATTTAACTGTGTAAGGAGAACGCTAATATAAACATTTGGTAAAAATTTCAAGTATTTAAATCGATTAGTTTTTGAGTTTTAGCAAAATAAAAAATTCGATTTTGTCGAAAACCAGTTTTGCGTAAAAATTCCCGTTTTTCTGTCATTTTTTTTTTGTTTTTCTCGATTTTTTTGAAAACTGTTGGAAAATGTTTACTTTTCACCTCTATAATGCACCAAGGATATCCATTTTGCCATCGGAAACCACCCCCGAAGTTTGAAATTAAAGCATTATTTCGACTAGTTATGCTGTACACAGACACAAAAAAAAAAAAAAAACACACGTCATTGTAAAATCAATACATTCATCACTCCGTTCAGAATCTAAAAGTGGGCTGTTGTATAGTAGAGATGGAGAGTAAGTCACTGGTCACTTTATAGTTTATACATATACTATGTGTTAAATTTGAATGCAGCAATGAGTGGTATCATTGTAGTACGAAAAATGATTCTGAACGAAGATGATTTGTCAGTCAATAATAATTAGTTAAATATATTATATTATTACCTATATTTAAATTGTAATTTATCGTTATTTTACGCGATTTCGTAAAAAATTAAATTTCATACGCTCATACAATGTTTTCTATATTGACGCTAGAAATTTTTTTTACAGTTACTTGAAGGAAAACTTATGAATAACCTTGTATTGGATTTTTGAATCTTGAATATAAATCACGAACATTTTATGAATTTTCAACTTCAAAATTCCTTGCAAATGTTCGCGATTTTGATATTTTTTGTAAACATCTGAACTTTAAATGCTTATAAACAAAAATTGTGACTAACGATTTTTGATTTTTTTTACTACAATTATAAGTAGAACTTATAATAAATCTTGTGTTAAATTTTAAAGATTTTTTGGAAAGCCAAATTTTTTTTATTGGCATTTTAAGAAAAAAAACTTAGAAAAGTTGAAAATTTCAATTGTCTATAAGTAGCTTAAAAAAAGGGTCAAAATATTTTGAAAATTTAATCGTAAATACATAATCATAATACAAACATTTGATGGAAATTTCAAGTATTTACAATGAATCGTTATTGAATCACAGCAAAATCAAAAAATCAATTAGTTATGCGTAAAAATTCCCGTTTTTCTGTTATTTTTTCATGGTTTTTCCCGACTCTTTTGATTACTACTGGAAAACCCAAAGTATCAACTGGATGAATTTTCCTATTCAAGGAGGGGCTGAAATCAAAAATCGATGCATTATTACTACTCCAAAACGTGATGACAGACACAAAAAAATAAATAAATAAACACACATATCATTGTAAAATCAATACATTCATCACTCCGTTCAGAATCTAAAAGATCTTGTACAATAGACAATTATTATTATACGTTACAATTTTACAAACACTACCAAAAAAAAAATAATTAACAAATTCGTGTTGTAAATCGTTAAATTCCGTCAATTATTGTCATTATAATGATCCGGCTATATTATTATGCTTTTAATAATAAGCGTTTGGTTGCTATTTCAAAACATATTGCAAGGCGATTGCCGAATGTATATTGTATATATAAATAGGTATTATAAATAATAAGTTCCAACTATTAAATGGTATACAAACAATAAAAAAACTTAAACACTAAATACGAGTTATTAATTATTTTTATAATATTTATTATTGCATCAGTTCATTTTTAATCCAGCATAATAATACACTATTCATTATAATCGAACACTCGCGTTAGGGCCAGTGCCAAACTTCAACTTAGGCAAACTAGGCAGCTGCCTAGCGGTCTTTAGTTTTTTACCTTTTAAGGGTCCAGGCCTCTGGCCATGTACCAAAAAAACGGCCCTTCCTTAGTAGCTGTATTGAGACTCTGAGACCCTTAAGTTCGGAGCACTGGCTCCATGCATTATTTTTTACTGTTTTGATTTTTCGTCCTATACATATATATAAATTTGTATATTTATAAGCACTAGATACTAATGTAGTCTTATGGTTTTCTCCATTTTATAAAAAATGACAATGAATAATAAATCTTCAAAACAAGTCTTATAAATTTATGTGTAGGTTTATTGATAATAAGTATATAAATTTTCAACATTTTTGAGAAACGATAGTAATAGTAATAGTAATAAAATTGTACCCGTCCCCCCCCCCCCCCGGTAGATAAAAGAAATTATATGTTTGCCAACGTATATCCTCCCCTAGAAAAAATCCTAAATACGCCACTGTAATAGAGAACAGACAACAGTTATAGGTTAGTTATAGCCTATAGGTAATACAGTTATTTACAGTTTATAGTGTTTATACTTGTATTCTATATATTCTACTGACAAAATATTTATTTGTAATTTTCTGATTTATTAACTAACTCATTAATTTTTGTTCTTTATTATACAACAGACAGAATACTTAAAATATGATAGCAAAATATAAAATTTGGTTTTTTTTTTCGTGGTTTATTTTCCGCACGCCGTTGAGAGGATCACTTTTATGAGTACCTACCTTAAATTGTAATTTACCAGTAATCATTGTACATTTGTACATGAAAAACGAATCTGAGCGGTGACGGTCTGTATTATGCCTATTTCACCAAATACATATCAAAATTTTTATTTTATTTAATAGCTATTAAAATAATTTATTTTATATTTTCCAAAAATATTTCATTTTTCATATTATCGGTACTATTATTATAATAATTGTATTTATGCCATTTTTTCAACTCCAACTGCTTTGACTCATCGGAATCTGAAATATCTTTTTTCACGTTAACTTTGTCTAACTCTAACCAACGCTAAAGTAGTAACGTGGTCTTCACTTAGGTCGGGTTTTCGTTGGGTTTCGAATTTCAGTTTTTTGAACAAAACATTAATTTTTATTATAATTTTTTAATTTTGTTAAAAAAAATAATAATCTAGCCTAGATTTTGGAATTATTAGATTATTTTAATTTGTACGTTTTCTCATCATAGCTATTATACATAGGTACATATACAAATACTTTTTTAAATTTTTTAATTTATATCATATGTATATAGCTGGACTATAGGTGTACCTATAGCCCTATTGCCTAATATAGTAATATTGTATTTTGTACTCATGAGTTATACAAATTTAGACATTTGTACAACTTAACCTAACGTATAGTAACTAGTTGTACTGGCCATGTTCAAGATTTCCTTATTCTTGCTAATTAGTAAATACTAAGTCTTATAAGTATCTAATACGATCGTAGATGCTTGTCCGACAACATGAACTAGACAGGTTATACAATAAATTTGGCATAGAGCTAAAAATTAAATATTTAATGTTCTATTAGAGTTAAACGGGTAGATCGCGAAGTATAAGTCAATAAAATGTTGTCTCGAAAAGTAGCAAATAAAATAAGTTCTCAGCTTTAAATTTAAACTAAATATTAAAGTCCAAGGATACCAAAGATTATGATATTAAATATGGTCTACTGACAATATACAAAGTCTTTGGAAGTCACGAGCTATCTTTTCTCTATCTTTGTTCGTGGTACAAAATATGTTAGAAAGTAAATAATAATATTATGACCACGACGGTCTTAGAATATCTGCTATGACCATAGATAATAAAGAAATGGATAGGACAAGCATATGTTAAATATATTTGAGGCCGCGTTCCTGGAGGGGAAGTCAATTGAGGCCTCTTTTGTAATGATAGTCGATACTCGATATAGGTATACTCATAGACCTATAAACTAGTTTATAGGTCTATGGGTATACTTATTTGGCCTCAATCGTTCCCCTTCAAGATCGCTGATAAGACCGTTTGGCCTATCCATATCTTTATTATCTATGGCTATGACAAAGGCGGTGAAATGTGATAATATGAGATATTTTCCGAGTTTTTGTTAATCGTAGTAGTATCGTTCATCAACAAGTGATAAAACAACAGTCGAATTTTGATGATGTATACTTTATAGTGTTTTTTAGTATTGTACCGTTGTCGTTGTGTTATTGTGTAATGTATATTATATTTAACTTCACGACGTGAATGGTTTGTTGATGATGACTGTTTTAAAAACTAATCTGGTACAATTTTTTTTCCATTAAATAACGATTCTTCTAACATGGTGGAATTTAAGAAAACAGAATGTCCGCTGATTCGTTGATTGTAATACTATCACTTAGACAATTATTATTCATCATTGATGAACGATTCCGGATCACTTAGTCCATTTGACAATGGATGTTTGTCCTATTACTTTGATAATTTGTCGATCAGTGACCGAGAAACTATTGCCGAAGATGTAAGTTATACAATTGATTCAGATGACAGTAGTTGCTCTAGAACAGCATGTTCGTCCATATTTGGCTCTGGCCCCGATGAATTGGAATCAGAAACAGCTATAAACTCATCATGCAGTGGCAGCATCACAAAATCCAATGAATGTCTAATTGATGTAGATACACCAATTGATTCCACTTGCCTAAATCTTGGGTACCTCACATTCTTACAATTATCAAATAGTATAATTATATTTATAATAAACTAATATTATTTTTATTATTTGGTTTAGGAAAACATCTGAATGCTGTTTAGTGACAATTGGAAAATCTATCCAAAAAGTAAAAAAAAAAAAAGCAATAATAAAAAATAATACATTTAGATAATTATTATTATTTTGTTGTAGAATAACTATATTGGTGTTAAAACTTTTGATCGTATAAATACCAGAACAATTGATAATGAAGACAAAATAGCTGGTAGTACAGCTTTAATTTTAAATTGTAGACCAGCTCAAATCCCAGCCAAACTACCTAAAGAGCAATTAGAACATGAGAGACTGTATAAAAAAATATTACAAAATGCAAAAAAAAGTGGTAATTTTAAGCACATTATTCTTTTGCAGCTACTTTTGTTTAAAAAATACATTAAATATTTTAATTTTGCAGAGTCTGAAAAAGCAAAAAAGCATAAAGAATATTTAAAACAAAAATTAAAAAATGAAGAACGATTAGCATATGTTACACAAATATGGACTCAAGAAATAATTCCAAATTGGAATCAAATGTAAAAGTCCAAAAAATGTCTATTATACAAATTTATTTAATAATTAATTTTTTAATAGGTGTAGGACAAAGAGATGTCGTGATCTTTGGTGGAATGGTTTGCCATCTAGTGTACGTGGTAAAGTTTGGTGTTTAGCTATTGGAAATGATTTGCTAATCAATGAAGAATTATATAAAAGTTGTGTTTCAAACTCATTCAATAAATTTAAAGATTCAGAAGCTACCATGCATTGCCTGGAGTGTATTCATTTAGATATTACACGTACATTTCCTCGCTTGGGAATTTTCCAACAAGTAAATAACTATTTATTTAGTAAATTTATTTTGATAAACAATATTTAACAAAAATAATTTCATAGAATATGCATACAATTCATAGATAAATAATAGTACAACTATTTTAAAATTACAAATATTTAGATATGCAATTGTTTAATCTCTTTTACTGTTACATAAGCACATCTAGCTAGGATTCTTTTAAATATTAACAATAGAGTAAAGTAAAATATTCATGCATTTTGATACATAGTTAAAATTTATTACCAGTATATTGCGTAAGACGCCAGATAATATAAACATAGACTATGGCTTCATTTCTTTGAATGACAAAAGTTAAAAAATAAATTATGAGAACTAAAATTCCCATAAAATATCAATGTATACAATACTGTGTATGCATATAGATTTTGGATTACTAACAATATATAATTAATGTAAATTTAATTTAATATATAATTATGTTTAATGTTTTATACCATGTGTTGTAGAACCGTAATTCTACCTTCATGTAATAAATAATTATCCTATTATTGAAAAATTTGGTTTATTTTGGTCCACGTATTGATTACACATTTCAAAATCTTTAAGTGTTCAAATGTTTGTTATCAAACTTAATTATTTGAGCTTATTTAGCTTATTGTGTACAATTTATCATATATTTGTCTGATCTAATTTTACTATACTTCTATTTGAAATAATATTTTAGCTAATTTTTGGTTATTTATTATAAACTATAATTGCCTGCTTCATAAATTGCAACATTTTACATTTGGGTTTAACAAATGCATTATGCAAATTTAGTTTTTACCCTAGTAATTTACCAATAAATGTTATGGTTTTTGAGTAATTTTTAAATTTTATTCTTAGGGTGGACCATACTTTGACGTGTTGAAAAGGATTCTAAGTGCCTATGTTTGTCTCCGTCCTGATATTGGGTACATTCAGGGCATGTGTTTTATAGCTGCTATTTTACTTTTGAATATGGAAGAACTTGAAGCATTTATTTGTCTAGTTAATTTAATGGAATCTCCGTGTTTGAATGCATTTTACACTGTAAACCAACGTTTGGTTAGTATGATTTTAAAAATATAACAGTCTTATTTGAAATATATCCATTAATGTAATTATTATTGTTATAGATGACTTCTTATTTTACTACATATAATGATCTACTTAAACATAATTTGAATAAACTCAATACACATTTTAATCTCATCGGTCTTACTTCTGAAATGTATCTAGTTGATTGGATATATTCAGTTTTTGCTAAATCAACAAACCTAGAATTGGCATCTATTATTTGGGACAATTTTTTAAGAGATAATGATCAATTCTTATTTCGAGCTGCACTTGGTAAGTTGATGTGGTAATTAAAATATATATATACTTAACAATTGGTTAAAATATAATAGATTTATTTTATCAATGAGAAAACTGAAAAATATGAAAATGTTAATCAATGAAATCAAAACCAGATTTATTTATATTGTTATTTGTTAAAAATGTAAATAGGTATTTTACGCAGTAATGAGTCTCAATTAATGCAAATGGATTCTATAACGTGCGCTCAATATTTAACAAAGTTACCAGAAAGTTTTACTTCAAAGGCTTTATTAAAATCAACTACAGCTATTCGTATGTCTATTGGAAAACAATCTTTTAACTCCTTACTTGTTTACAACCAAGCAAAGTGTACCCAAAACTCTTTGGAGTAAAAGTTTTGATGTATTATTGTTATTGCTCATTTATATATATATTTTAAAGGATAATTATATTATATAATTATTAAATTGTTACACTAATGACATATCTCAACTATTAAAAATATTTCTGTAAGTATAAATTTGTACAAATTATTTATTACAATAATAACTGGATTAACATAAAACATTAAACATAGTAAATGATAGCAATAATAAAAAATGTGACATTTTTTCTGTAATACCACTTGTTAATAAATTACACTCATATAATTGAACTTAATATTAATTTATGTTACATTTATGATACATTCAATTAAGTAACTCTTATATCTCATTTATCCTAACTTATCATAATACTGATGGATATCATATATATATTTAATTTTTTAACTAAGCGATTAAGATATTAAAATATAAATTAAAGAGTATTCAAATTCATAATCTCACATTCAAATAAATAGAGTATTTGTATTCATAAGCTTATATTAAAAATAATGTATACATTTTTTTTTTTTTAATTATATAAAACTATATATTTATTATATTAATATTTAAATTCATTAGTTACTTATTTGAAATAGAATTTTTAAGAGTATTTATCAATACTAAAATTAGTTTTTATATATTGATTTATTTATAGCAAAACCTCAGATTTTGTTTTTTTAACACCGTAACCATGACCAAAAACTACTATCTAGAACTTGGTTAATATTTTTAACTGTTAGTCAGTATTCATTGTAACTCATTGGCTGTTTAAATTATGTGATTAGAATTTTGTCATTAGTGTAACCAAATCATTTTAACCTGATATAATCCATCACACATGTTAATCATACATATTCAAAATAAGATTTTATATATGAATCTCTTTTATACCAATATCTGTTATATATTATTTATTTTATTATTAATTACATTATTATATAATTATTGATTAGTCTTAGTTTTTACATGACAGTATTCAAAGTTTAAAATTATTATTTATTGATTTTTTTTTTTTTTATTGATTTATTAAAAATAAATTTAAATGTGATATGATATTTTTATTTAAAATACCTATGTTATGTTTGACAATAAACATGAAAAGTTTTGAATTTTAAAACTATATTGTACTGGCTATGTTTTTCTTTAGTATATAATCTCTAAGCACTCAAATTTGAAGTTATCATTTAACTATTTAATTTAGCAATAATTTAAACCCGAGGTGTGTAAAAAAATGTATTCCTTATATTATAATGTCATTATTTTTTAACTAAAATACTGGAGTTTTAAAAAGTTTACGTAAAAACTTATGAAAAGTTAGTACACATAACAAACTGTAGTTAGTTTCATAAACAATGTAACCAGAATTTGGTAATATTTGTATATTATTAGCTACCATTTTTTAATATTGGCTAATATGATTCAATAATATTAAATAATAAATACTTATTATTTTGATATTAATACTGGCTAAAATTAATTTATTTTGAATAGAACTGTTATAAAATGATTTATTTATTCAACTCTAATATTAAAATATTTATATACACAGTAATGTAATGGTGTGAACACTGAACACCATAACAGTAATATTATATACATAATATATTACCCAGTTGTGTTATCTTATATTCATTATGTATTATTACAAAATCCCACCAATGAAGTATTACTGTTTTTTTTTTATTACTTAACAAAATTTATAATAATTTTTTGTCCTACATACTAGTATGTCAAATTAATTTCATTGCATCGCTTGTTCTATATATTATATTTCCCCATTTAGTAATAATCTGTCACTTACATACTGTATTAGAGATAGAAAATATTAAATAGCTCAAGTTTTATTTTTTAATAGTAACAATATACATGCCATATTATAAAAGTAATGTACTGGTAAAGTGGTAACTAACAAACAGATAAACAAACTAAACACGGTTATATGGTATTAAACGCATGTTAAGAAACCTAACATTTCATTGAATCGGTAAATTAAGTAATAAGTAGATGAAAAAGGTAATTTATCTATGACACTTAACAACAATGCCAAATATGATTTTGGATATTAAAACTACCAAAAGCTGAAACAAACCACCACATTTGAAAGTTAATATCAACCAAAGTTTAAATTGTCTAAAAACTGTAAAAACATTTTTTTTTGAGTGCTGTTTCTATAGAATATTGTCAATGTTTTATCACGTAATTGATAAAAAAACAATAATAATAAAACAAAAGTAATTTCTTGTCTTTTTATTCAAAAATCAAAAAATTATTGAAAATATAATAAAATGATAAAAAAAGAATTTAATGTTATGACAAAAACTAAAATAAATACTTTCTGGCTTTCACCTTTAAGATGTTTAACTAATATGCTACCTGTGTATGATAATAATAAATTAATAAGTATCAATAATATTGATGATATATGTGAACGTTACCAAACTTGTAGTAGTAACAATTACCATCATCTTCGTAGTCATCATTATCAGAGTCATCATCTTCGTAGTCATCATTATCAGAGTCATCATCTTCGTAGTCATCATTATCAGAGTCATCATCTTCGTAGTCATCATTATCAGAGTCATCATCTTCGGAATCGTTTGATCCGTAATGCACCAAATGCAGAGGATAGAACTCAAAGTCATTGTACTTGACATAGACATAGCCATCACGGCTCACTGTTGTATCAACCATGCCGGGCGGTACAACCAAGTTGTTTCCTTCGTTCAATTTGTGATTGATCTCATACGTTTTAGCTACCAGCACGGAGCACATCATAATCACTCGATTACCTGTAGTAAGCCATAATAACATAATAAACACATTATTTTAGTCATGCAATGCTCAAATGACCAGATCTAAATAATTTATAGGGGAGTGAGGAGTATTTGATATGTTATTAACAAAACATAAGAATATAATATTATATTAAAATCAATATGAAAAATATGTCATAGATAAACATAAAAATAGTATTTACATTATAGATACAGATATAACATGTACCTAAAGTTTCAATAAACCATTTAAAAAAGTCCGTACATTAAAAAGAACACTTTTAAAAGTCGTTAATAGTTTATAAGAATTTTCAAAACTTATAAAAGATTAAAAAAAAATAAAAACAAATACAAATTGATTTTGAGAAAATATTTCTGTTTTCACGATTTTTAGAGCCTGAGTGTAGTGATGAATGTACTTATGTACTCGTATTGATTTATTATGTTTTTTTTTAGTTGGGGGAAGGGGGGAAATCACACGATAAGTTGTCAAAAAAATACTTATAATTTAAAAATGGGGGAGGTTTTTGTAGATACTTGAATTTTTCACCAAGAGTCTATATTTATATTATCTTTTTATGTTAACGATAAAATGTTTGTTTAAAATATTTCGACTATTTATATGAGCTATTTATAAACATAATACATTTTCAATTTGTTATAGGTATTTTTTACTATAAAAGTCAATAAAAATTATTTCATAATATTGTAAAATCATTTTATTCCGCTCAGAACCATTGTTCATATAATATAATGATTAATGATACATAATTGAATTTGAATTTAATACACCCATAATAGTGACTCAGTTAACGCCTAATGTAAAGCAGTACGGTACCTACTTGGCCACTTACTTAATCTTTTTTTTTTACTTTTGACTCTCAACTCCAAAGCTCTAAACAGGTCCCACAAACCAGAAACTACATTCAAAGTTAAAGCGTTTTTACAAAATTGCTCCTAAAAGTAACATCAAGCAGACACACTCAAAAAATCACTATCATTAAAGAACCAATATATTATTCATCGCTCTAAAAATTGAGTTTTTGTCGAGTATAACCAAAAAGTTCTAAAAGTCAGTGGGCTTGTACCACGAGTAAATCCCTATTCAGTACATATTCGAATACTTGGAATAAATTTAATTAGATTTATTATTTTAAAAAGCTCTGAAACATTTAAGCAGTAATTGGTTGAAAGAAATAAGTGGGCATGGTAAATTGTAAGTCAGTTGATAAATTATACCTTCGCCGTTAGAATTGTTGGCATGATAGTCGGCGTATTCGATATTGTCACCAAACGACACGCCACGTCCATACCTGGAACGTTGAGTGCGCCGCCAGTCGAGACAACTCTTCAGCGAATTTAAAGCGCTAGATGTAGTGGTCACGTGGTACAGCATCTTTTCCTCTACACCGTTCACTCCGCCGTTATCCATCTGCATTTCCTCTTTACGCAGCAAGTACATGCCATACATCCCCGGGACATTGACTTTATCTATCCAATCGATGTAGCACTGAAATATTACACAATTCCGATTACAATAGTATAATGACTAAGGGCTTGTAAACGGCTCAGGTTTGTTTCTATATCAACACTTTCTAAAAGTTGCACAATATTAAAATCTAAAACATATCACTTGGTGACAATACTGACAGATCGTTTTCGATCAGGCCCGTTGTTCGTATACTTAAAGGGTGACCATAAAAATAAAATTAAAATACAGGATTCTTTAGTTGTCCATCTAAATATAACAATTAATAATTAAAAAATGTTTAATTAAGTTTTGATGCAGCTGAAAATGCCAATAAATGTTTTTTTTTACATTTTTAGTGTGTTGTATTATATTAAACGACTACGTCTACCATGTTCTATAGAAAATACCGATCCACATATTGTACAAAACATTTTTTCAACTTCATCAGCGTCCTTTTTAAAAAAAAATTCTGATTATAGACTTTGAGTGAAATGCACCATCTTGTATTCTTGTTTGCATTTCGAGAACAAATTATTACTACAATTTCACGTTTACTGAAATGTCATGTACTGATGTACTCGAGAATAATAGACACTCGTGTATTAATATTAACAACAAATAATATTTATAATTATAATTTTACATAAAATATATACTATTATAGTATTATAAAATATAAATAGATATTATAGACTATAGTCCGAAACACGCTTACATATTTTAATAACAAACTGAAATTGACTGCGGCTGACGGTATAATTGTACTTATTTTGACTATTACCAGCATAATAATAATATTATGTACTTTTATGTTTCGAACAACGACAATATGACGTCATTATTAGTTTTATATTTATACCCACAAGAATTATAGCATTGATTATAAATACTTATTTATAATCAATGAATAAAGTCGTAACAAGAATCTAAAAATACCATTAAAAAGTTATACTTGAATATTTTTAAACAAAAATATGGTAAAAAAAAATGATTTAAAAAATAAAATAAATACCAAAGTTATAAAATGGGAAAAACGGAAATAATACGGGACAAGGACATACTTGTCAAAACGAGACAAAATCACAAAATGCGCCCCGTATAACTTATGTCGGGACACAGTGACGTAAATACGTGACGTTTGGTCACCCTACAAAAACATGATATAAATATATAATATACTAGGGGTGGCCACTAACCTTAACTTTGGGAGCCATAAATTTATAAAATTGATTTGAGGTGAGCCACATGATAAAGCAAATAAAAATTATTATAATTATAAAATTATTATATTAACATTATAAGATGGAGATACATTTTTCATTTTAAATCAAATGAAGGAACATTTATTTACATTTAATTTTAGTCTAAGTTTGATTCAAGAGCCGCATGCGGCTCGTGAGCCTCGTTGTGGCCACCCCTGTAATATACTATAATAATAATATAATACTAGTATTTATAATCATTGGTAATATATATATAAATCTGCCCGTTTCCAACATTATTACCTTCCTCTAGCGGCTCCAGCAAACTGGATAGAATAAGTTAATGTACTCAATATATAAATTTATTTTATAATATTAGTTATACGCATTTCACCGCTGCGGCGCTGCTTCCACCGCCGACGCCATTACCGTCATGATTTCATTGTCCAAAAGACGACACAATTTAAAAAATTGAAAAATAGGAAAAGTATTATAATTTATAAGTGTTGCCGTGCTCGGTCGGTCACCAGCAGAGACTCGTCATTTACTCGTTTTTATATTTAAACCAGCAAAATGCACAACTTTTAATTGAAATTACTTCTTTAAATTCATAACTAAAAATATACCATAATAGCTGTTGTATAAATTATATTAACATTATTACTTATTACTTATTAGATTATTGTTTATACTATTTAATATATATTATTTACTAAAAAGCTAATTATTATATAAATGCCAAAATTAAATCGTATATTCGTGCCCAATGGTCATGCTGCCGACGATTATACTTTTTGTCTGTAAAAAATAAAAATAAATTAATAACTAATAAACTGATTTCCTTTAGTTAATTTAATTTTGGCTAAATGCGTTTATTGGGTAGTACACATACTAGGTAGTTGCGGACGAATTATTCCGGTCAATATTATTATAAAATTTATAACATACCTAACAGTTGCGGACACCAGTTTCATCATCATAATACTAATTGCGTAGTTTTTTAATTTTTTAAATAAAAACCACTTAAGTAGCGAACACAAATAATTCCCTTTCCCTTCACTACTTTTTCTGGACTTGGGACAAGCTACCAAAAAAATTGGTAGGTAGGGTTAAAAAAATATTTGTATATCTTTAAAAGAGCAATCGTTATTTTTAAAATTATTATGAATGTTTTTTTTATAAAATATTTGTATAGATTATCGTCATTATTTATCTATTTATCTTCATAGGTTTTAAGGATTTTTTGACAAAATTTTATTTGAAACAGCCTGTACTGAACCACACATGACACATGTGATCGTTTCTCATCGGTCGCGTGGTTATTATGTTCAAGATTATTTTTTATTTCAACACCATGTGTTTAGTAGTACATTTTAAAAGTGAATTACCTACACCTTTTATTTGCATATGCCCACCGTTGAATTTCATTTTTCATCATGCGATGAAAACAGAACTTAAAACTGACAATCACACGTAAATTTTTAAGTTTTTCACTATACATTTTTATACATAAAATAGACAAACAGAAAGACAACAGATATTAGGCAATCGCGAGTAGATAATGTTGTCGTTAAACCAGTGGCGTGTTAACACTGTTTATAGGGAGGTCGACTTGGCTCGGGCCTACCCAATTTTTATTTGACTGTTTACTGTTTTATTTATCAAAAATAAAAAGGTTACCTACTATAAATATTGGTAATATTTATTATTGAATATTATTATCATACTCATATCCCATGCGATAGGACAAATCTTCCCTAGTAGTTATGAATACAGCACTTACTACAGAACAAAACTGGCCTACCCAATTATTTTGTGCTAGACACGCCACTGCACATAACTGATTAAACATATTTTTTGACAGCCGTCTCAATATCGTTAATAATGTTAATATTAAACGACATACAGCGTAATATTTCCCAACGTCAACAATCGTTACATAAAAAATAATAATTGAAAATTTGTCTGCAATTATATAATATTATAGTACTATGTTATATTTGTGTTCGCAATTATGAAACGCCGTATTACTCGTAAGGCTTTGATAGTTTGATCCCGTTCTCGTGATAAAAAGAAAACGTCGCAATGACAGAATATTATTAAATAGGTACTTATCTATTTTATTTATTGTCAAGGTATACTCACGTCGGGAAAGGTATCGCGTACTTCGCGTCTGATTCGTCGGACTTCTTCGATCTTCAGATTGCCGTCGAGCTGGGTAATGGCATCCAATTTGGTTTTCGATGGATAATTATGCCGCCGTTTCAAAAGGGCCATGGCGTGATTAGTGAAGCACGTCGAGAGGGGAGGTATATATCCGTAAGATTGCGTCGTTCCCGTCATCGTCCAAAAACACCGAAGAGTATTCGACCGGTGCCCAATCGCCCATACAAAAATAACAACACGCACAATAATTTATTTAAAACGTAAAAAAAAATGCACCTCGTGTAATAATAAAATGTACCACAAGTTAAGTCAGTAAAACAGGTATCGTTTTAAAAATACACACCGAAACCAAATTATGGACGAACTGCACTTCGGACATACGATACTATACAATTCAAAATGACTAAAAACTATGAGTGTTTATAAGCGTTCGCTCATTGTCCAATGACTGACGACTTAGAATGTAGAAAATATAAAATATAAACGTAGAATGAACGGGTGTGAAATAAGACTGTAATCGGTATCGGGATTTCCGGTGGAGTTTTTAACTTATGAGTTATGACTAAATAAGAAATATCAAATAACTATGGACTATTGGACTGAGAACCAGTGCACGATAATATTATTGAACTGAGCACTGGCGGAGGGACTGCAAATTAATTTGTGGACAGCTATAAATTATAGCGGTTGGTAGTGTGGAAGTGTGATAGACGGCGGTGATGGCCAACCGGATGAATATATTTTTGATATCGTATTATTGTTTATTTTTAGCATTGTTATTTGTTATTGTCGATATTGTCTTTTGTTGTTATTTATAACAGGGAACAAGGATTTCAGATTTCAGTGTATACGTATTTTAATAAAATATTGTTACTTGTTCCATCGACTATCTTCTCCGACTACAACTGTGACACGACATTACGACATAATATTAGTTATTTATATTATCTCTATTAAACACTGTATATTATGATAATGGGCCCGCGACGCCTAGCTGTGAATTCAATGATCAAATATTTTTATTGTACACGCATGTCGCATACTTATTTTTGTGTGCTATGGATTATAATATTATATTTCTGAATATTATGAAACAATATAAAAATACATATTACAATATAATTATTTATGTGATTTTAATTTTTCATACTTTGATGTTATAAAGATTAATTTTTTTTTATCATTCGTTAAGTCTGAAACTTGAATCACATATTTTGATTGATAAATACATATTAAAATTTCATCGTGTACTTATTACAACTTCCAAAGAAATAAAAATAAAATCTTATTAATGAGATTCAGCGTTCAGATATAAAAACAAATGCCTTTTAAGTTTTAGATTCTGAACGGAGTGATGAATGTATTGATTTTACAATGATGTGTTTTTTTTTTTTATGTGTCTGTCGTCACGTTTTGGAGTAGTAATAATGCTTTGATTTTTAACTTCAGCCCTTCTTTGAATAGGAAAATTCATCTAGTTGGTACTTTGGGGAGGTAAAAAATTTCCAGTAGTTTTCAAATTTTCAAAACCGTCGGGAAAAACCTTGAAAAAATAACGGAAAAACGGGAAATTTTTCACACAAACACTTTTCGACAAAATCGATTTATTGATTTTGCTGTAACTCAAAAACGAATAAATTTAAATACTTGAAATTTTCTCCAAATGTTTATATTACGGTTATCTATTTACGATTACATTTTCAAAATCTTTTGACCTTTTTTAAGCTACTTATAGATAATTGAAATTTTCGACTTTTCTAAGTTTTTTTTCTTAAAATTCCGATAAAAAAAATTTGGCTATCTAAAAAATCTCTAAAATTGAATACAAGTTTTATTATAAGTTTTACTAATCGTGGTACAAAAAAAAAAAATCACAAAATCGTTAGTCACAATTTTTGTTTATAAGCATTTAAAGTTCAAATATTTACGAAATTTATCAAAATCCCGAAAATTTCCAAGGAATTTTGAAATTGAAAATTCATAACATTTTTGTGATTTATACTTAAGGTTCAAAAATCCAATACAAGGTTATCCATAAGTTTTTCTTCAAGTAATTGTAAAAAAAAATTCCAGTTTCAATACAGAAAACATTTTATGAGCGTATGAAATTTAATTTTTCACGAAATCGCGTAAAATAACGATAAATTACAATTGAAATGTAGGTAATAATATAATATTTTTAATTTATTATCACTGACTGACAAAAATCATCTCCGTTCGGAATCGTTTTTCTTATACAATGATACTCGTCATTGCATTCAAATTTAACACATCCATTATAGTGACCAGTGACCTACTCTCTATCTCAGTGGTTTTCAAACTGGGTGCCGCGGCACACTAGCTGGTGTGCCGCGAGTATCCACTAAGTGTGCCGCAGTTTTTCTATAAATTACCGATTGCATTGAATTGTGATATAAGAAAATGAGGGCATGTGTCAACTATTCGTCCAAGAATTAAAAATATTTGTCAGCCCATCAATCTAACATATCTTATTAAATTTATATATATTAATAATTAATTCAAAACAATTTTGTTCATATAAAAAAAAGGCCAGTGTGCCGTGAAAATTTTTTGAAGTGTACGGTGTGCCATGTATAATAAAAGTTTGAAAACCACTGCTCTATCTCTATACTATACAGCAGAGCGATGCCCACTTGTTTTTAGATTCTGAACGGAGTGATGAATGTATTGATTTTACAATGATGTGTGTTTTTTTTTTTTTTTTTTTTTTTTTTTTTTTTTTTTTTTTTTTTTTGTGTCTGTGTACAGCATAACTAGTCGAAATAATGCTTCAATTTCAAACTTTGGGGGTGGTTTCCGATGGCAAAGTGAATATCCTTGGTGCATTATAGAGGTGAAAAGTAAACATTTTCCAACAGTTTTCAAAAAAATCGAGAAAAACAAAAAAAAAATGACAGAAAAACGGGAATTTTTACGCAAAACCAGTTTTCGACAAAATCGAATTATTTATTTTGCTATAACTCAAAAACTAATCGATGTAAACACTTGAAATTTTCACAAAATATTTATATTAGCGTTCTCCATACACAGTTAAATTTTCAAAGAATTTTGACTTTTTTTGAGTTATTTATAGACAGTTGAAATTTTCAATTTTTTTAAGTATTTTTTTTAAAAATAACGATAAAAATTTTTCGGCCGGCCAGAAAATCTTGAAAATTTAATACAAGGTTTCTTATAAGTTGTTCTTAAAGTTATAAAAAAAAATCCGAAATCGTTAGTCACAATTTTTTTTTATAAGTGCTTAAAGTTCGAATTTATACGAAATATGTCAAAATTGCGAAAATTGGCAAGTAATTTTGTGGTTAAAAAATCGTAAAATTTTTCCTTTTATAACTAAGATTTGAAAATTTGGTACAAGGTTCTGCATAAAATTTTCTTCTACTATCTGCAAAAAAAACTCTACCGGACTAAAACAAAAAATTTTTATGAGTGATTGAAATTTAAATTTTTACAAAACCGCGTTAAATAACGGTTTAGCCTCAAACGATTTTTGATATTTGTTGTTATTCAAACAGTATAAGTCGTAAATACATGAAAATTTTACCAGTTATTTAGATTGCCATTTTCTTTACGTGATTTGATTTTCAAAACATTTTGACTTTTTTTGAGCTATTAATAGACAATTGAAATTTTCAATTTTTTTTAATTTTTTTTTTATAAATGTTGATAAAAAAAATTAAGCTGGGACAAATTACTTGAAAATTTAATTGAAGGGTCTACATAACTTGTTCTAACTCTCATTCAAAAATTATAAAAATACATAGGCACAATTTTTTTTTATTAGCATTTGAAGTTCAAATATTGACAAAAATTCGTCAAAATCATGAATATTTTTCACTATTTGGTAGTTAAAAATTTATAAATATTTTTCTATCAAAAGCTAAGAATTGAAAATTTAATACTATGCTGTCCATAAGTTAAGCTTAGAATAATTATAAAAAAGTTTGAGGATTGTTCAATTTAAAAAAATTTACGAGTGTTTAAAGTTTTAATTTTAATTTGAAATCAAAAATACACGACGTGTAAAATCACGTTTTACTAATAAATAATTTTCGATTTTTGTTATTCTTAAAAAATTACTAAACGTAAGATCTTGAAACTTTTACTTAAATGTTTGAATTAGTTTCAAAATAGAATATATGATAATATTTCCTGGACTGACAAATCATCTCCGTTCAGAATCGTTTTTCGTATACAATGATACCTATCATTGCATTCAAATTTAACCTACTATAGTCCGAGGTCCACCCCACCCCCTAATGTACAGCAGAGCGATACTTACTTACCGGCTTTTTTTAACATTGTCATTGTATGCACAAGGCGGCATGATTAAGGAAGTGATCTTTTTTATTCGTCAACACATAAACATAAATGTGAATAATTATTGTTTCTACTGTATTATATTATTTTTCGTATTAATAAAACATTTTTTTTACGATTGTAATATAATTTCGCCGTTGTCATCGTTCATCATCGCTCAGCGTGACCAAAGCAGCCGGGCACCTGCCAAGCCCTCAAGTGGTCGTTCACGTGGCAACCAAGCGCTTGATGCTTGCGAATATAATCACGTCGCACAATGATGGGTGGCATTGCAGGGCCGGCTTAAGATATAAGCGAACTAGGCACCAACCTAGAGCGGCACTTTAGCTGGGGCGGCATTTTAAAAATTGACTCATAGATTTTTTTATTTCTATCGGTATTATTTAAGAAAAATATTTTACTTATAAAATAAAATAATATTGTCTAAAATTATTACCTTACACTGTGTCTAAATTTCTAATGTAAATCCAAATTTCAGCCAATGTGAACGATTTAACAACGCGTTTATCGCATCGCATTCCGAAAATCGCAATTGTGTCCATTGTAATTACGTCCAAATCGTCCAATATGCATACGATGCGTACGACAAACTATAGACGTGCTACAAATATTTTCAGTGCTCAATAAATGAAAAAAATGAATTCACTTATTACTCATTTTAGTTTGCTTAGTTACTGCATTCTATTCTTTATCCTATCTCTATATTTAAGGTGCCATTTATTCCATACAAATAAAACGCTTTGTTTTTGGACATCTAATATCAATAACTCCATCATGATATAGGTAATTAAATAAAATAGAATACTTAAACAATTATTATATACCTAATAATTATAATTAAATAATAGTTATAAATATATAACATATATTTTATAACGTCGTTTCAATGTTCGCATAACCGATGCGATGAAAACAAAATTATTTGTTTTCAAACTAAATTTGTCCGACGAGTACAACAGCCGATGCGATATCGGACGCACTTGCTTTCCAGTTTGGACATGTCGAATTATGTTATATTATGGTTTTATTATACTTTATTATAACTATACAAATATGACATTAAAATAAAAAACATTTAAATATATCCCAATAAAGTCTCGACACTATTTAGTATTTCTTTAAAATAAAAAAGTGAAGGGGGCCCGAGAGTTAAGTTAAAATGAGAGCGCGCTATTTTTGCTTGAGCCGGCTCTGCGGAAAACGCGTTCGGGTGATGACATAATATACCGTCGGGCAGAACTCTGTCTCTTATCTCCTCCGTTACCACCAGGGACGGACTTATCATATTTTCGCCCCAAGGCATTACAACACATATTATATATATTATATTATATAAATAAAAGTAGAAATATACTGAAAAATTGCGGCGCCCCCGAAAGCTGTTGCGCACATACTTATAGGTTGCCTATAAGTAAATCCGCTCCTGGTTACCACTTTACCAGGTAGTGCCGTCGTCCTGCCGATGTCTTCGGCAAAATTGGTGGTGAGTATAGCGCCTGCGGTCGGCTGTCTCATCGTACGCAGCACAAGCATAGATAGCAACGGGTTTAATATACGTTCCCACGCAGTTGCCATTCTCTCTGAAAGTGATTTAAAAACTTCGTCACTTCTGCGTGCACTCTGGTTCACCTGTCAGGTCACCTACCTACCACGTCCGCGCCCTTCGCCGGCGCGTTAACCACGTCATCGTCGTGACACACACTGTCGGATCCGTGCATTTGATTTACAACCACTGATGGCGAAATATCGTCGCCCGTTGCTTCGTTCTTAAATTTCGTATTCGTCATCCAGTGGCGTGGCGAGTATATTTCATACTACCTAAGTAAAGTATTTAAATAATGACACACTCACTATACCGCCCCTACAGCATAATATATACTCCAAAAATGTATGGTAATTTAGAATTGTCATTAAAGGACATATGCCAACATTAATTTAATATAAACAAATATTATGTTAATTAACTATACATAATAAAAAATAAAAAACAACTTTTTTTGTATTCATCCACATAAAATTAAATTTTTAAGCTCAAAATAAATTTCAAGTGTTAAGCGATTGCATTAAACAAACGTCGTTTACCACGCCACTGTCGTTATCTCACCATCAGTTTCACATGCACCACTGTGAGTAACAGTTAATATATAAAATATAAATATAATCTTTTCGACGGTGTCCACATATCTTCAGAACTACCGCTGTTTTTGACAAAATTTTATCAGATTTCTGCCAATAACTTAGTTACCTACAGTTTTATCTATATTTACTTTTGCCATGATGTAATTTAGTGTGATTTACTGTAAAAAAAAAAAAATAATAATAATAAATATTCTTTTCTGATTTACCTACTTATTTATGTGATGTATACTTCTATAGTTGTATTATGTACTTACATGTAAAAATTGTAATTACGTTCGGACTACTCTCGAAATACAAAATTAATTTTTTTCAATAACTCAACATTTAATTCGATGACCAGCGGTGTGTGTATTACCATATTGTATTATATTTTTTTACAGCAACTAAATAATAATATTTGTCCTTAAAACATTATTACCAAAATCCAAAATAATTATACAAATAATACCAAAATTTGTTGCATGGAAAATTGATATAATATTCAAGACTAATAAAATAAATAGTAACGTCTATATATTATAATATTAGAAAAATACAAATACCATGTTATGTAAAACATCATTCACTCTAGTACTCTGCTAGCATCTAAAAAATCCAAATAATTTTAGAAGTAGCAACATCACCAACAACCTCCTACAAAGTTTTTTGCTACTGCTTTACCAACTATTCAAATCCTCTTATCCTTATAGTACCCGCATGTATCCGTCAATATTTCCGAGAAAGCTGAAGAGAAAATATTGTAGAAATATAACATATTAACATATAAATCTGTCGCGTTAAATGTATTACTGTTGTGTAATTTTTTTATTCAAGACTTTCGTGTTCAAATATTTACTCATACCAAAATAATTATACGTCTTTTGTAAAAAAAAATAATTTTATGATATATTTTTAAATAAACGTTAAATAATATATACACATCAAAATCACAGAAAAAAAAATCTATACGATGAGAAAAAAATGTATCAATATTCATAGTTTATAGCTGTGTCCACTGCAGTATAATAGATAAGTTATTATATTAAATAATAATAATAATAATAATAATAATATAATACGATCATTAAGACATCAGAGGATTAGACAATTACTGCTGCTTTCGTGCCGCCGTGGGTGATCTTGTGAACGCCGCGCCTGTACTTGCCGATGATGTTCCTGCTCCATTAGTAGCTGACGGTGACGCTCCTGCTCGCACACTTGCCTTTGGCGTGCCCGCTGTTGCTCTAAATAACGTTGCACTTGCAGCTCTTGCCGACGCCGTGCCGCCTGCTCTAGCTCGTGCTGCGCCTGCAACTCTCGACGACGCTGTGCTTCCTGTACCTCGCGCTGTGCTTGCAGTTCTTTTTGCTGCGCCACCAGATGGTTTTGCTGCTTTCTATTATTTGGATTGTTACGGAAGTATTTACTTTCGTTTATAAGTTCCGGTGTCCGCTGGTAGTAAATAAGGTACATTGGATAGAAATCATAGTCGTTGTACTTGACGTACACGCGGCCGTTTGTGCTCACCGTTGTGTCAGCTGTACCAAGCGGTATCATTAAATTCTTATCATTGGGTTTGCCAGATACAGAATGTGTTTTTTTCACCAGCACAGTACACACGATGATCACTCGTTTGTCTGCGTCCGGCCATGAAAACAGATAAAGAAAATGAATTGTACGTTAGATCTCTGATTATTTAGGTCTGACTCTATATCAAGGAGTGCATATATAAGAGTATTACCTAATCTAAGATTCTAAGTGCAACTATATGATGATGGAAAATTTTATAGTATGTATATATATAAATATCACGTTATATTATTTTGTACGGGTGTGTAAAGGTGATTCATTGAATGGATAAACATTTATTTTTTGAAAAACTGTACAAACGTTTCTGAATTTTATTTTTGATAATTATAATTTTATAATAGATATTACAAAACAACATATTATATACCTATTATCATATATTATACTATTCTTAAGTTTTTGAATTTTTCGAATTTCATATCTCAAAGCATAATGATAATACTTTTTTGAAAATTTAAATAATCCATACAATTTCAAATTATTACAACAATTATTAGTTAATTTGTTGTAAGTATTTAATGCTTAGATGATTGGAGTAGTATGAACCGGTAACATTTTTCGGGTTCAGAGGTAAAATAAAAAATTAATAAAAATTCTGTCCGAAAAAAATTATTTATATTTTAAAATAATTGATTTGTATATTTATTGGTAAGAAAAAAGTGAAGAATTTCGTTGATAAACAAAAATCAATAATTACCTTCTTTGGGGAAATTATCGGCATAATAGTTGGCGTAGTCAGCATCGTCGCTGAATGACACACCACGTCCAAACTTGGAACGCCGGGTGCGTCGCCAGTCAAGTCCACTTATCAACGACTCTATTGCTCTAGATTTAGTGGTCACGTGATACAGAATAATTTCTCTGGAGTATTCGGGAGTCAACTGCATTTCTTCTTTACGCAACAAATACATGCCGTACATTTGCGGGGCATTGACTCGGTGAATCAAATTTATGTTACACTAAAATATTATACGACATATTATAATGATTATATACATTATAAATTAATATTAAATACATTTAATATTATTGATTAGCTAATCGAATTTAGTTTATTTTAATATCTATCTATAACAATATAAATAATATAATATACTACTTTAGATAATGATAATGAGTAATAGTTCATTATAAATGTGATGTTAATGCATTTAAAACGTATATATCAATATATGTTATAATTTATGAATAATGTATTTTATTTTTAAATTTTATAATTGGACTCAGCTTATTTACACAATCTTGCACAATAGTATCGTGTATAGGCCGATGCGCAAAAGAACAGATTTTTGTATTCATATTCTTTCGTTGAAAAGAGCAGGCCCGGCTCAAGGGGTAGGCCGGTATAGTATAATACTACAGCTATGTGTGGTTAGAGCATAATGAGCATATTATATAAATAAAATGTATTAACAACAAAATAATATGACAAACTATAATATACATCTGTATTATATTCATACGGTCAATATACGGAAATCACACCCTTCTGGCGTACGCGGATGACATAATAATATTGGGTCACACAAAGCAGGATATTGTAAACAGTATGACAAACCTAATAAAAGAATGCAAGTATATGGGGTTGTTGATAAATTAGGAGAAAACCAAATATATGTATATGACTAGGAAAGTACAAAGCGCTGAAGACGAATTAGATTTGCAAGTCGACGGGATATCCTTTCAACAAGTTAATGACTTTAAATATCTCGGAGTCAATATAAATAATAGAAATTGCATGCATAATGAAATCAAACTTCGTTTAAAAGCTGGTAATAGGTGTTACTTTGCTCTGTCACATCTGCTAAAGTCAAAATTATTGTCTAGGAAAGCCAAAGAGACATTATATACCACGTATCTCAGACCAGCTGTGACATACGCTTGTTGTATCTGGACCACAACAGCAGGAGATGAAAATAAATTAAGTATATTTGAAAGAAAGGTCTTAAGAAAAATGTATGGTCCCGTGTATAACCCTGACACCCAAGTGTGGGAGAGAAGGTCAAATGATCAAATAAAGCAGCTATATGGGAAAGGGAGTATAACACAATTTGTAAAAGGTACAAGATTGGAGTGGACAGGCCACGTCTGAAGAGCCGACAACAGTATTGTCAAGACGGTACTTGTAAATAATTTAAACAGAAAAAGACCGCGTGGTAGACCAAAGCAACGTTGGTTAGATACAGTCAAAAGAGATATGATGTAGCTGAGACCAGATTGGAATGAAGACATGGACCATGCGTATAACAGAGAAGAATTGAAGAATTAGTATTGACAGAAAAGGGCCTAAATGGCCTGCAACACTAAAAAAAAAAAAAAAATTATATTCTGACACACAATATGGATAACACAGGTCTAAAACATCAACTTATATAACAACATAACCAATATAACAAGTCCTTTATGTTATTATGTAATAAACTTATAAAATACCTAACAAATATCAAATTCAATAGCGTTAAAAATTAATAAAAATAAGAGCGTGCTCAATCATAGAAATACTATAGTAATTGTTCCGATAAGACCGTGTTCAATCACATTTCAGTGAAAAAATGTCATCAAACATAATTGTCAATTATCTGCATTATAAACTCAAAAACCGGTAATTAAATTGTTAGAAAAAAATAATGTACTCTAAACTTGAAGTGTTAAATGTGTTTATAATTATATCAAAATTGCTAATCTATTAGTTTACTATTAGCGTTAATAACATATATTATTTAAAAATAATGTGAAGAAGATTTAAAAAATATAATATAACTCAACGGTTTATTGAAGATAATTTTTTTAGTTACTCGAGGAGACGTTGGGAAGATGGATTTCCGGAGTTTGATAGGTTTGAATTCTTTATCTCAGTATGCTATAAACATGGACAATTTTGAATTTGTTTTAGTAGACTATAGTGCGTATAGTCTACGCACTAGAGGTTATAGCCTTACAACTTAAAATATTATTATGTTTAATAAATGTATAAGGTACAAAAACTCTAGTCTGTAGACAGTAATATTGTAATACTACTATATAGTCACTGGCCAGTCGTCGCAGTACCTACCCTAGGAAATGTTTTGCGGACGCGTTGTATGAGGGGATCACTATCTTCGTGGCTCAGAACTTCGAGCTTCTTACTGTCAGCTACACCATCGCATCTGTATGCTGACTTATTGTAATACCGTTGCAATTGAACAGCAGCATGCGCGGTAAATCTTGACGACCTGGAATTAGTTCTGTTCCCGTTCGGATACATTGACGTTATCGTCGTCTAGTATCGTTGAGGATAAGAAATATTGAAGCGTGTGTTTATTGAGAATGGAAAATTACTAAAAAGAAAACAGAAAATAATCGACAGAAAAATAAATGTTTATATCACTCTATACTCTATAGCCTATATCAGGGGTACCAAATTATTTGAACGCTACGTTCAATATTACCTTTTTTTTCATGCGTGCCATGAAAATTATTATACATAAATTTCAATATTGTAAGAAAAAAATTATCGTAATCTTATTGTATAATTAATGTATTAATATAAAATTTTAGTTTAGTCAGTTTAGATACGTAATATAATAACATTAGTCATTACTTTGTTAATTATTTATTTTCTTACTGTGATTTTTTTGGTTTAAATCTCGATGCAAATTCGTTGATATTTAGTTTATAAAAATATTTTATAAACATATATTTTTCGCATGCCATGGATTTTCCATCTTTGGCCTATATTATGTGTATATGTATAACAATATATATTTTATCTGTATAATCGGTAGGAAATTAAAACGTATCGAGGTACGTTCTTATTCTGTAGGGTGTACTTTATTTAGAAGATTTGACAATTTTACGCTAAATTAAATTGAAAATTTTGAATCATGAACCTACCGGATTGTATACGTCGTATAGTATTTAATGTAATTTATTTATTACCTGATTTTTAATTATTGAATCGTTTGCTCACTACTCATTAGATGCAGACAAGTGATCTGATTGAGCGCTACTCGTAGAATGCGATCCGAACATTTGAATCCTGCAGGTTGTATTTGTTATAAGTGTTATAACTACGTGACTATATTTTTATCATCGTAATAATAATTATATTATATTGTTAACGTCTAAGTCGTCATTACACTGCAGGCAGCGCTGATAACTTCCAACGACAACAACTACAATAAATGCATCAAGACTAGGAGATTACTAATCTTCTTGCACAAATTATTAATTTATTATATACCTAATTATAATATTATTAATACTACTAGTATTACTTAGTAAATTATTTTAAATAATTTTGATTTTTGTGTTGTATTATCGGCATAAAAATCACCACTTTATACATGAGACGTGAATTTACTGTGACAAACTGACAAATATATAGTACGTGTCAGTATACCTAATAAAAGCGAACTATTTCTTACAGAGATAACAGCAGTAGACTCGATCCTCGATAGACTCCCCGCCATCGTTGCCGGGGATTCATACATTTATATGTCAAGGCATGGTTATTGAGCGACTATTATTACAGTTATGCATACATTTATCATTAAAAAATTAACAAATAATGGGATTTTAGATATTAATTTACTTGTACTATTAAACATAGACTCAATTTGAATTTTAAATTTGGGGAGACTATTATAATTTGCATGTATCTACTGTGTGTATGCTTCCAGAGATATATAAAAGTAGAGGGGAATATATAATACAAACCATTTGGGCGAGGGCTTAGTCCCCCGCCAAATTTCGCTTATGCTATTAATTAATTTTATCTCGAGTTCTAAAGACTCATAAGTCATAACCTAAACAAACAAAATATGAGTGACCTTTGCCTTTAGGCTATAGTCTATAATTATACGATAATATGTATAATGTATATATACATTATATTATTGATACTAATATAAAATTCCGGAGTATTTACAATATAATATATTTATATATTATTTTATAAACGCATAAACGTCGCAAACTGTATGTAATATGTTCCATAAAAAAAATATGTTTAAAATAATACAAAAAAGTCTTAACAAGTTATTGAAATAGTTCTGAAAAATTGAAAAATAAATCAATCATAATAATTTGATTAGATAATTAAAATATTGTCTTTTGAGACTAATGGTCGTACAATACCAGATAATAATATACAAATATTTATATTTTTATTAGCGTGAATTATGAATAATAAATTACTACATTTTGTTTGTTCGTGTTTGTTTGGTCACCATTGGACATTGGTATTCAAATATCTTGAACTGTCTAATCAATTATAAAAAAAAAAATCAAACTAAAATTAACTTATCTATTTACTCGCATGAATAAATACTCCTATTGAACACAATAACATAAAATTCTCATTTTGTATGTGTACATAATGTATATAATGAAACTTCTGTAAAATCAAACGACGTTAAAAATGCCAATCACACGTAAAATTACTAACTATAATAATTATTGGTATAAATCGATACGTGAAAAAGCTGGTAATAAAGGTACGTATAATAACGGTGCGAATGAATATTTATTACTTAACACTGTAAATAAAATTGTTAAACTGAATGAGGCCTTAGCTGCGAAAGACGTAAGAAAAAAATCGATGTATATAAATATTAAACAATATATGAAATCAAAATATTTAAAGGTAATATTTCTTGCCCGGTTGCTAAAAAATAAAAACAATTACTTATAACTATGTTGTATGTATAATAATCAGTAATCGTCGTATTGACTTTGTAGCTCTTCGTACAAATCGCTGAAGTAGGAAGGTTCACCTCCATATGGGTCGTCATAGATATTCATAGCGTCTATCGCATCCTCTAATTGCAGCCGGCGACTGTTGGCATGATTATATTTGCTCGTGGTCCGGTATTCAGGTCTCCGTTGGTAGTACACAAAGTACAGTGGATAAAATTCATTATCGTTGTACTTTACGATCACGCGTTTGTTATGGCTCATCGTCGTGTCCGCTTGGTCGGGTGGTATAACCAAGGTGCTCCCCTGGTACCGTCTAGGTACCACGTACGTTTTTTTTTCCAGCACGAGACACATCATGATCACTCGTGTGTCTACAGCCATTTGCGAGAACAGAAAAATAAAATAAATGCTCACATTATTAACTACATGAGGACATAACTTAAGTATATGCCTATTGGCTATAAGTAATAAATGTAATATTTTCTAAATTAAATTTTTTTTTACTGTATCTTTGAGGAATATATACTCCAATTCTTGTACTAAACTCGCAGGTTTATTTTTTTTATTACTACTCCAATTCAAGATTAAGAGGATATCCTCAGCGTCAGTCAGTATAGTAAATGGGTTCCATTTATATTATTTATTATATTGTATTTATTATCTGATTATCCTGGATGGTCAATAATAATTATTCTTGTAGTCATATTTTATTATTATGTACTTGAGGTTTCTGCGTACGTTTTTATAGAAGATTAAAAAAGTTCAAGTAAATATTACTGCCTTACTTCACGTTCGACGATTACCATGTACACGGTACATATTGCATGTAAAATTATTTTTTATATTTGCAAAATATATGTGTTGTATGCAAATTATAGTGCATAATTTAGTAAAATAAATTGTTATTGTTAATCATCTATACATTTATTTATCAATTAATTGTTGTATTTATTAATATCCATATTGTGAAAAAACTATAAACTAAACTGCACAAACTAAGACTACTGTTAATAATAAATTAAAAAATGAATAATATTCAAATTTAATAAAAATGATTACTTAGTTTTCAAAAAAGTATTGTTGCGCATTTTTGGACATTTTTATTGTTTTCCATAATTTGAAGCAATTAAAAACATTTAATTAATTATATATTTTTATCTTTATCGCTTTTTTGTATAATGGCATATATTTTTAATACGATTTTCAAAAAAGAATAATTTTCAGAGAATTTTAATTGAGTCTGAGTGCTGAATAATAAAAAAAGAAAGAAAAGAAATAGTTTTATTATTGTGGGTGTAGTAACAAAACATGTCAATTTTGGACGGAACTCAATATGACATGTTTGACGAGTGGGGATGTGTATTATTTATTTGAAAAACAAATAAATATAAATATACCTTCGCTGGGAGAATTGTCAGCATAATAATTTGCGTAATCGGCGTCGTCACTGAACGAAACACCGCAGCCGAATTTGTTGCGGCGGGTGCGTCTCCAGTCCAGTCCACTGTTCAACGACTCCATGGCTCGGGACTCAGTGGTCACATGGTATAGCAATTTTTCTTGAACACGTCTTCGGCCAACGTTCAATTTCATTTCTTCCATGCGCAGCATGTACATGCCGTACATCTGCGGGGCGTAGACTCGGCGTATCTTATTGACATTGCACTGAAATATTGAACGACATATTAAAAATTGAAAATTATTGTATGTATTTGTATCTAAGATTTAAAATTATATGGAATTCCTTTTATTTTTATATGATAAAAAAAATTACCGAAAATCTTCATTAATTGTATAATAATTTTAACTGTTTGAATTTAAAATGTTTACTTTTGATTTTCACCCATAATAATATCGTTATTTCTCCTTAGACGATTTTTCGGCTATTAACATGCATGAGAAATTTCCAATTTTTTTTCTACAATAATAATTCAATTTTACGAATATACATCAAATACAAAAATTTACATAAAAATAAAATCAACATACTGTAATAGCATTATTAAATTAAATAAATTTAATAGTGATAAAAAAATTCATATCATGAAATATACTTAAACTGACAATTAATGTTTCGTCCACTCAGAATGTTTTTTCGTAGGTATTTATAATATAATATTATTAAATTAAAATTTAACATAGGTACGCATTTCAATTATCCCATCGACATTATAACTACACTGCAGTGGTAGATACTCACTCTTTAAAAAAATCAAAACCTTCAGACTTGAAATGTTCACAAAATATTTAACCAAGACATGATATAATTTTCAAAAATGTTTTTTTTTCTATAATTGAAATTTTCAAATATTTTTATTTTATTGTATAATGATTGAAAACCTTGAAAATATATAAAAAAATAAACTATATAACGAAATAATAGGTACGAATAAAAATATGTTTGAGAATTTTTAAAAGATTGAATTTTCTCGAACAAATTTATACGACTGCTCCTGTTATCTACACATATTTCTGTTTTGAATATATAGGTACCTATTAAATTAATTGCAGTATCTAGTTATACCTTAAAATTAGGTTTGTATGTTTTTATTTTTTAACGGATGGAATAGTATTTAAAAAGCGGTAAGTGAGTATCGCTCTGCTGTACATTAGGGGGTGGGGTGGACCTCGGACTAGGGCAGGTTAAATTTGAATGCAATGATAGGTATCATTGTATACGAAAAACGATTCTGAACGGAGATGATTTGTCAGTCTAGGATATATTATAAAAAAATCGAAAATTATTTATTAGTAAAACGTTATTTTACACGTGTATTTTTGA
Organism: Schizaphis graminum; assembly: GCA_020882235.1. Lineage (NCBI taxonomy): Eukaryota > Metazoa > Arthropoda > Insecta > Hemiptera > Aphididae > Schizaphis > Schizaphis graminum. The sequence goes on from CM037032.1 coordinate 58,478,451, forward strand.
TTTCAAATTAAAATTAAGACTTTAAACACTCATAAAATTTTTTAAATTGAATAATCCTCAAACTTTTTTATAATTATTCTAAGCTCAACTTATGGACAGCATAGTATTAAATTTTCAATTCTTAGCTTTTGATAGTAAAATAAATATAAATTTTTAACTACCAAATAGTGAAAAATATTCATGATTTTGACGAATTTTTGTCAATATTTGAACTTCAAATGCTAATAAAAAAAAATTGTGCCTATGTATTTTTATAATTTTTGAATCAGAGTTAGAACAAGTTATGTGGACCCTTCAATTAAATTTTCAAGTAATTTGTCCCAGCTAAATTTTTTTTATCAACATTTATAAAAAAAAATTGATTATTTCAAATGCCTATAATTAGCTCAAAAAAAGTCAAAATATTTTGAAAATCAAATCACGTAAAGAAAATGGCAATCTTAATAACTGGTAAAATTTTCAAGTATTTACAACTTATACTTTTTGAATAACAACAAATATCAAAAATCGTTTGAGGCTAAATCGTTATTTAACGCGGTTTTGTAAAAATTTAAATTTCAAACACTCATAAAATTTTTTTGTCTGAATCCGGTAGAGTTTTTTTTACAGATATTTGAAGAAAAATGTATGGAGAACCTTTTACCAATTTTTCAAAACTTAGTTATAAAAGAAAAAAATTTTACGATTTTTTAACCACAAAATTACTTGCCAATTTTCGCAATTTTGACATATTTCGTATAAATTCGAACTTTAAGTACTTATAAAAAAAAATTGTGACTAACGATTTCGGATTTTTTTTTATCACTTTAAGAACAACTTATAAGAAACCTTGTATTAAATTTTCAAGATATTCTGGGCAGCCAAAAAAATTTTATGGTTATTTTAAAAAAAAATACTAAAAAAAATTAAAAATTTCAATTGTCTATAAATAGCTCAAAAAAAGTCAAAATTCTTTGAAAATTTAACTGTGTATGGAGAACGCTAATGTTAACATTTTGTGAAAATTTCAAGTGTTTACATCGATTAGTTTTTGAGTTATAACAAAATAAAAAATTCGATTTTTTTGAAAACTGTTGAAAAATGTTTACTTTTCACCTCTATAATGCACCAAGGATATCCAATTTTCCATCGGAAACCACCCCCAAAGTTTGAAATTGAAGCATTTTTTCGATTAGTTATGCTGTACACAGACACAAAAACAAAAAAACAAAAAAAAAAAAAAAAACACACATCATTGTAAAATCAATACATTCATCACTCCGTTCAGAATCTAAAATAACGGCAATATTGAAAAAACACTTGTAATAACATGTATACATTTATAAAATTAAATACTTTTTATGACTTAGTAATGTAAAATATAAAATTGCAGCCACAAAAATGTGATGCCTCAGTTGACTGCCGTTAAATTCTAAACACCAACACTCAAACACTCGACGTCAATAATTTTTAGTGAACTTTATCTATTCAATTTATTTACAATAGTGTCAGTGTGTTACAGTTAAACTGTCGACTTAGTATTTTGTTATCGGAGAAACAACGGGAAAAAATATGTCTGTGGTGAATATGGACGAGTGAACCGAGTTAAAAGTTAATGGTTTATACTTTATATACCTAGTGTTATATTATGCATACACATATTTCATTTTATTATACTTACATAAATAAAATCATTGATAAAAAATACTAGTCATACCTACTATACTGTATAAAATTATATAAACTGTTTAATAAATAATAACTTCGTACTATATGGTACTAATGTACTATACGGTCATATTGATCAATCATCGCGGTACTCACATTTGGAAATGTTTTTTGTATAAGTAGTTTAACTTCATTGTAGATATTGTTGTTCAATTTGTTAAGTAACGGATTGTCAGTGTCATCATTGCGGGGGAGAGCGGACGCTGAAAAACGTTTCAAAATATGATCAGCAGCGTGAGAGGTAAACTTTGGCGCTCTGGTGTGCGTTTTACTGCTATTACTGGAGTACATTGTCGTCGTGCGAAACGTGCTGATGAGAACAGTTATTGAAACGTCTGCTGTTTGAACGGTAAACTTACTAAAAAAAAAAAACAGAAGTTATTGATAGAAAATATCAAACGTTTAAGCGTATCACTGAATGTTCAGTAGGGCGAATGTGGAGGATTTGACAATTTCACAGTAATAAATAACTATTGTAAACACGTAAATGATATATCTTACTGAACGAACAATTCATTCCTATCTAATTATTTATATTCGTTCACTTACACATACCAACCTGACTGAGTGCTTCTTAAAAAGTAACTCATGCATGCCTACTTGTAAACTACTATAAGTCGAAAATGTGGATTGGTGGAAGTCTAGACTTTGGAAAATAGGTATTTAGTTGGTATGTACTTGATAGTTGGTGGTTTGTAGTGTTTGTACTTTAATACGTGATTGTATTAAATATTAATGTATTAATAATATGATTGTTTTTATTTTTATTGTTATCGTTGAACACTGACAACACTGATAATAATTAACGAACGCTTTATTTTTTTTAAATATTTATTATTTCTGTGTTTTATCAACGTCCGAGATACCACTATGTATACATGGGACGTAATTTTATTGAAGAAACGCAGATTGCGCTAATTGTTACTTTTAATATTACTTACATGTATAATTTTTGAAGATAGATATGATGTCTACGAAACAATTTTTATTTTCAATTTTATCATCGATGATTTTGCTCTAATGACACTATTTAAAGAGTTATCATTATTTTCCGAATGTTCTAACTCGGAGTTTTCAACTTTTTTTCATTCACATGCTGCTTCTCATCACTGCTCTGCGTACCCCCACGTTTTGAGGCCTTGAACTCACTAACTATAACTTTATAATATATTTGTAATATAGTTTATACACTTATATATTATAAAAAAACCGATTTTTGTACCAATAATTATTAAATTTTACAAATAACAGACCATTAGGTCGCGTATCCCTGATTGAGAAACGCTACCTACTCTAACTTTTAAATATTTATTTCACAGAATTGGTAGTATGACGTACTCTTAACGGAGATTATTGCATTTTATTTATGTATTAACTATATACAGAACATAGCAAATTCCCTATCAAAGTAATATTAAAAGTTGATATAAAACGCGACATGCCACCATAAATCATTATTCATTATGCACATTATAGGTCTAAATTACATTAAAGCATTACCCAGATATAGCAAGATAACATTTTTTGATCGTTTATAATATATATGATATTAAAACATTATTTAAAAATTGAACATGGTTTAATCACCCATCATATGCATTCAGAATCATATTAAGTTAATCAAATTTTAAATATGTACCCAAATATGTATACATAATATATTTGGAATGAGAAATAATAAAAGAAAGCGAGTGGATGGATTCGAGATACGCGCAGGAGTAATATTCCTATTACTTTCTATTATATACCTACTATTTATTGTATTGTCCGTTGTGAAGTGTATACGAACATTAAGTACGAATGAATATTTATACGTAATATATATAATCTATACTATATATGTATGCACTATGCGTATAACTATGGATTTCTTATATTTATGCTCTATTGAAATGTAATACATATATTTGTTTAAATACATGAGTGAATTCGATGATTTACCTTGCTGTCTGTGGAACTTCAAAAGAAGCATTCATTAATAAGTGTAAGTATATCATAAAAATGAATGTATGATATATTAATTGTTAAGCTTGATTTATTATAAAAATTATTTAAGAAATATATGTCTGTAATCTTTTCATACTTTAAATATGATTAGAAAGTGTTTTAAATAAGTATGAACAATGGTTTAATCAGTAATGCGGTTACCCAGAAACAAAATAGTAAAAATCAATTTAAGATAGGTGAGAATTGAAAGGTTTTCTTCCAAAAAAGATTATTATGTATTATACTTACAAATATTGAGGTTTATTTTTCGGGTGATGATGCCAGATGATGTTCCATTAGAAATTGACAGACAGATGGACAGGGTTTTTCGGCTTGTGAAGCCTTTTAAAGCGAAGGAAAGGTCATGAATTATCCAATTATTTTTACGTAACCAATGAATTGCGCTGTTGAGACCTATTTGGCTGATGTCAGAGATGTATACATTTCGTATTACTCAATATAAAATTTTTTCATTATTATTTATTTTAAGCTCCCCTGAAAATATTATCATCTGAACTTCTTGTTAATTATATAGTACAATTTTTAACTACATGAACAAAAAAACCAAGGTTATTATATATACTATTACTATAATATTTTTAAGTTATCTAACCGATTATAGCAGTCAGCTTCAGCAAATATATATTGTATTATTATAATGTACAAAACAATGGGAGTTTATAAATTGTACAATTTTTAAGATAAAAATAAAAATGTAGGTATAATTAAATTAAATTAGATGGTGCAGGTGTCCAAGCTTGAGTCAACATATTGAGGGTGGGTTATTTAGTGTGTAAAATCATGCACTGCTTGCAGAATTTAAGTAGTTCAAAAAATCGTTTGTTAAATGATTAATATATATTCAGTTAATCAGTTATTTTAAATAACTGAAAATACTTGTAAAGAAACCAATCTTGGAACTTTGATATTATCCAAAGGGCTTTTGATTGAATTACTTGAATTTTATTTAAGTAAGTTTAGCAAAATTGGCTCAAATAATGATTGTATATAATAATAATGGGCATAAAATTGCTTGTATATGTATTTTCAATATGTAATTAGTGTTGATATTTTGATTATTTTAATAATTGTGATTAACTGTTTTGATTATTTATTTAATGATTATTATTAATGATATTATTTATTATATATTTTTAAATGTTATAAATTAATTAAATTACAAGTATCCGATTTAGGTAATTAATTTTGTGCAAAACGAATTACTATTTACTGTTAACTGAGTTTGGTAGGAAAGAAAATATTTTTTTTAATTTAAAATGCTCATAACAATTCAATCGAGTAAGATTAAAATAGAATTTAATTAGAATTTAAAAGGAAAAATAACTAAATTAAATTTGTCAAAAATTAATGTCTGCGGAGTTGACATATTTTCACAGGTAAAAAATAATTAATACCTACGCTTGCTTTTTTTTGATTAAATATGGTAGGTACTAGGTATCGATAGAATATACATATTATACATGGCTACATGGGTACAGAAAAAAAAGTCTTTGTTTTACTCTACAATATCTTTAGGTTTTAATTATTACTATTTTGTCATTAAGTAAATCACCGCAGTAATGAATTTGTTAAATTCGAATTCAATGATTAATCACAAAAATAAAATTATATGTAAACTGTGAGTATGAATGGATAAGGCCAGAACAGGCCTTGGACAGGGCTGAGGGTAAGTCAAATAATGTGTAATAAATTTAAATTAGACACAATAATTATTATTTATTATAATTTATACATTATAATATACATTATAATATATATTTATATTAGGTTTATATAATTGTTAATTATATTCAGTACTATGTACGTACTGTCGCATTGTGTTATTAGGTTCGTGATTTAAATTGGTTAAAATAAGCATGTTGAAGATTTCATTGAGTTATAAAACAGTAATATATATGTTATGGTGAAAAGTTTTTAATTTTTAATTTTTATGTCTGTCACAATTTTTACTGTGGTTTTTGGTAGAAAATTGAATCTAATTGATACTTTGAAAGTCCAAAATCTCGGTATTTTTTAAAATAATCAAGGAAAATATAAATAAAATACCTTTGGATAAAACGGGTAGGTTTACGAAAAACAAGTTTTTGTCAATATCAATTTTATATTTTGTTGTACCTAATTAAAAAATAAATAACTGCTATAGAGAATTGAAGTTTTGATTGAATATTCACTTAGAATTAAATAGACGTGTTTGTTAGGTTGTGCGATATATAGGTACAGCGTATAAAAATATAAAACATATTATTATTATTATTTTATATTTTGTCATATTAATCTCAAAGTGCAATCCTATAGTACCTAGTTTATGTAAATTAATATGCTAGTGTACAAAGTATAATAGTATAGTATAGGCCAAGAACTTAATTATTATAAGTCTTATGGCGTAATTATGGTAATTTCAATCTAAAAATAATAATAATAATAATAATTTAAACATAATTATAAGTAAAATGAATACTCATTTTTATTTTTAAAACTTTTATATGGTGAATTTTTCGATATTTTTAATTCATTGAAATATTTGCAAGCAGTTATAATGATTCATAGAAATTACGATATTTTTTTATGAAATTCTTAAAGAAAATTATTAATACGGAGGCCGGAATAGTTAACACCTTTATCGAAGTATCAACTAAAAAATAATATTTCATATATAATCTAAAAATTATTAAGAATAATAATGCTAAAAAATTGATTTTCTGAGATTAATAACTATACAACTCTTAAAAACATAACAATCGTTGTTAATATTTTTTTCATTAATTAGTGAATTATAGGTAATTATTAATTAGTATACATTTTTAATTTTTTTTTCGTTTAGCCACCGTTTTTATCATAATATTATTTTCAATGTTTTATTAATTATAAAAAATAAACTTATCGTATAGAAATTATAAGAACATTTTCTTGTCCGTTTATTTGAAAATGAATACCTATAAAAGAATCACTCTGTATATTTATATAAAAACATAAAAAAATTGCATTTACTTATGTATAATGAAATTATTGTTGTACAATTAAATGTCGTTAAAAATAACAAATAATATTTGGTATATATACATGGAATAATTGTCTACTATTAATTAATTTCTCTATGGTGTAATAATGTAAGTTAAACTAATATTTACAATTTATATGAATTTAATTGATACTTTAATTTTAAAGCAGATCATGGGCATAATAAAATTGTAATATTTTACATAATTTGATAAACTTGTTTTTAAATAAAAGACTATTTGATAATTTTCTTTCATTTAAATTTGATTATAAATCTTTAACATTGTTCTTAAAGCTAAAAACACTAATTTACTGTTATTGAGAATGGGTCATAAAAAAAAATAATAAATAGTGTGCTAACATTGTCTAAATAAAAATAACGTTACAAAAAAAAAAAGAAAGAAAAAGTTAGGACCTCGTTCTAGACGGTAACAAAAATAATCGACTAAGAATGAAACTTGTGTGTAAATCTCCGCGTAATAGGCATATACGTCAGAATAATTTTACAACGTGCAGAGTAAAAAATTTTTAGTCTTTAGTGGGTTTGATGATTCAACAATTTCACACCAAAATTTTTCATAAATTGGTTTACCTTGTACCTATAATATACTATTAATAATTGTTCGCTTAATTACCAGATATAAAGATATAAATGTTTCTATATTAGTCGCTTTAATCATTTTAACTACTCGTAAAATACTAGATTGCTTGCTGGATAATAGGCCAGACATCTCTTTCCCATTGGGCACTTTTTTGACACGTTCTCAGGGCCCCGCGATCGATGGGGCCATGTACATCCTGACATATCACCAAACGATAATTGATATTTATTACCGATAAATAAGCTTATTTCGAAAAAAATCAAAGGATAATCGCCAATAATAATAATAATAAAATAAAAATAATTAATAGTATTCTGTCCAAGTCGTAGTGTTCCCATTATACCACTGCCCGGGTTCTCAAAAAGGTTAAAGAAGACCTTGTAATAGATATTTGGTTAGCTTTTGATATTCTGCTACTATAATATGTGATTTTATTACTGTCTTAGTTGTCATCGGTAAACATTGACAACGTTGATAGAATGAACCAGTCCATATTTTTTGTAAATTTTGCTACTGCACAGTGCACGCCGTGTGTGCAGCTACTCCACAATGAATGAACGGACGCTTCATGGACTCATGGTTTGTATATTATTATTTGTTGGTTACCATATACTTTACATTCAAGAAGACACCTCGGTGGCCGATTCGTGCACAGGGACGTGGCTGAATAACAAGGCAGGCGTATAAATTATAGTCGACTTGGTGCGAATTATAAATGGGTGTTGCCTAACCACCGCTCAACGAAAACTCGTCGCTGTCGGGTTGTTTTGAATTACTTGAATAGAATATATTATTCAAAATAATTACGATGTTTGTGTTTTATAGTCGTAACAGAAATCAAACACAGTAGGTATACTTTAAGGTGGCTGCGGCAACTTAAAATACTGATTTAACTTGTCAGTTATAATTATAAAATGTAAACATTATAATATTATAATAATATAATAATATTATAATAATATATATATATATAATATATTATAATAACATTATAACATTATAAACATTATAATAGTCATCTAATTTTGAACGCAGATAAACTAGAATTTCACGCACAATCGTAATTAATAGTGCAACATTTGAGTATTTGACATTTTACGATGTTTATAAGGCAAAATTTTACTTAATGTGTTTGATGACTAATCAACAGAATTATCATTTATTAGCGATATATTGTAACAAAAAATGATATGAAAACAATGAACTATTGACTATTCATTAATAATTAATTGTCGCCAATAACAAACTGGGAAAATAATTTTAAAATTGATTTTTTCAGTCATTCAAATAATTAACTTATCATTTATCAAAACAATATTGTTTTTCTAATAATTAGATTTTAGATATTACTACAGAAAAAATTAAAATTTAGAAAAAAAAAACAAAAATAAGAAATATTTAGTAAAAGACAAAATATAAACATAAGTTATTGAAGTTTGATTCTGGAACAATTAGACGTTGTTTGAACAACGGGACACTAAAAAAAATCCGTATAGTCCCGGCCAAAACGTGATGTATAGCAATCCTACATTAAAGCCAAATGCTGGAATGTATATTACCATTCTGCACACGAAATAAAATCCACGAATGAGTCCAGTCCTATATGATTGGTCTATACATTTTTGAAGCGAAAATTACTACAGATTTTTTATTGAGGTTCTTCCACAGTATCAGACTATTATATTTTCCTAAATGTTTGCATCATAAATACCCGATGTGGCGATGTTCTATATTAATACTATTTTTGCAATTTCATAGCCATCTCCGTTACTGATGAAAAATACATAAAAGTTGTAATGTACCTACATCTTAATGTATGTATTATAGTAGTTATTACAAGCAAATTACGTTAAAATGCTAACCATATACGCAAAAATACATGTATAATAAAATTATTATGATAATATACGAATGAGTAGTGGAAGAAGTATAAATAACAATATTAATAAATATATATAATATCATATAAAATAAAATAAAATATTCAGACAATACTTTTGTCCGAATATGTAAAAATTAAAACAATCATTTATAGGTAATAAACAGGAATTATCATTTGTATGATAACTCATATTCATACAAATGATAATATCATTGTCAATGGAATCAAATAAGTAGCTGTTGTTGCTGAATCGGGGATTTTAGCTACCACCTATATACCATACGGGTCCGGCGGCGGTTGTTAGCGCGGTAAAATTTGCTTGTGATCCGGTGTTCAGGTCTTCGCAGATAGTACACAAAGTACAGTGGATAAAATTCATTATCGTTGTACTTAACGTACACGTGACCGGTATAGCTCACCGACGTGTCCGCATTATTAGGTGGTATGATTAATGCGTCCCCATTGTTTTGGGCGTGGACCATGTACGTCTCTCTAACCAGCACGCTGCATACCATGATGATCCGCGAGTCTGCAGCCGTTCGCGAGAACAGAAAAGTAGAAAAAAACGCTTACATTATTAATTATTATGATGTAGATATAATTAGTGGTATAATGGTACCTATTTAAACATTCTAAACATATTAGAGATAGACAATCATTCTTTGAGTTGCATGTTCTATGTAGTTTTTCGAATGTCATACTATCGATGAAATATGCTCCCGAAAAAACTAAGTGGTATGTTATATTATGCATTAGTTAAATTTAATTCAAGTTTAATATTAGGTCAACTCGATTTAATATTAAAACTAAAAGTATAAAATTAGATTGACTGAACACAAATTCCTTATAGTGCGTTATTACATCAATTACATCCTCTTACTAAAAAAGTATATGTATCTTAAGATATTGTACCTAACTTATAATATATTATTATTATTTTAATTAACAACGACTTTGTGTGAGTTGTATTCATTTTAGTGGTGCGAGGAGAATTTAACTAAAAAACAAGCCATTATTATAAACTTTAGTATTATACCTTCGCTGGGAGAATTATCAGCATAATAATTGGCGTAATCGGCGTCGTCACTGAACGAAACACCGCATCCGAATTTGTTACGGTGGGTGCGTCTCCAGTCCAGTCCACTGTTCAGTGACTCCATGGCTCTGGACTTGGTGGTCACGTGGTATAGCAATTTTTCTTGAACACTTCGGCCAACGTTCAATTTCATTTCTTCCATGCGCAGCATGTACATGCCGTACATCTGCGGGGCGTAGACTCGGCGTATCTTATTGACATTGCACTGAAATATTGAACGACATAATAATATTATAAATTATTAATTAATAATGAGGATAAATAATATTATTTATATCAATCAATCCAATTCTGCAAAGTTTATAGGTACTTATCATTTATAAGCGATGACAATCCGTAAAGGATACATTAATATGCTATTTAATAAATAATACTAATTTTGAACTCCTATCGGCCTATCAATGTTCCGTATAATTTATATAGGCTATAAGTAAAGGGGAAAGAGAAAAAACTGTCACCGTTGTGTGTAATGCTTGAGCAGAGCTAGACGTCATAGTTATATAGCCGTCGATTCGCTCAGTAATCAGTTATGTGTATATTATTATATGACTCTAAAAAGATCATTTCAAATAAATATATTAATTATCAAACGTTAATACTAATAAGTAATAATAAAAATTAATTTTTGGTCATTAGACAATCGTAGCGTTACTTACGCTGGGAAATGTTTTTTGTATAAGTTGTTTAATTTCATTGTAGCCATTGATGTTCAATTCTTCGAGTAACGGATGGTCGGTATCATTGTCATCATTGCGATTGAGAGCGAACGTTGAAGAACGTTCCAAAATATGGACTGAAGCTTGCGCGGTAAACTCCGACGCACTGTTGTGTATCCTACTGCTATCACTTGAGTACATTGTCATAGTGTAAAATCCCTATGAAAATGTTCAATTTTTAATGTCAAGATTTGAAAATTGAATACATGTTCCTTCATATTAATAGTTTTCACTGAAATCTAAATAATATAAAAACATAATAATTCTGTTTATAGACATTTGAAGTTTAAATTTAAATAAAATTAGATGTTTAAACGAGCAATAATGATTTTAGTTATTTTGATGTCATTAAAAATTATTATTCATTGGAACTCAAAATGTTTATACCTTAGTAGGGTAAAAAAAATCGATTCAGAAACTTAGTTACTCCCATTTAATACTCATACTCCATAGTTCGCCACTGCCTATTTTAGGATTTTCCCTTAGTACTACGTCGCTCCATTATATCCATCTATTCCGCCGCCGTCTTTACCTCAAACACTCAACAATTCCACTTGCCAGTTTTGTACCATGATATTTTTAGGTATGCATTACCATTGGGGATATTCCGAGTGCGTTCAGTTCTTAATTTTTACCTTTATCATAGCCCAGTTGTGTCCGCAGTATTATCGACAAATTATATTAAATAGTCGAGTACGTCCTCGGGCTATAATATACCGGTAAGTAACTATTTTATTCACATCATCTAGATATAAATACATTTTTGGATATATTGAATAAAACCAGTAAAATAGCAATTACAACAACCACAAAAAAACTATGAAAGCAAAAAGGAAGTAGGTATATGTAAGGAAATTTCATATCTACATTAATATGAAATATACATAAATTTCAAAATAATAAAATATCAAGACTAGATTTTGTCGAAAAAATGGAATTTAAATGCCAACATAAATAGATACTCTAAAAGCGGGTAAGTGGGTATCGCTCTGCTGTATATTAGGGGGTGGGGTGGACCTCAGACTTTGGTAGGTTAAATTTGAATGCAATGATAGGTATCATTGTATACGAAAAACGATTCTGAACGAAGATGATTTGTCATTTTAGGATATACTATATTTAAATATTGTCATATATTCTATTTTGAAACAAATAGTATAGTTACTATATTATGTTACTATAGTTACTTTATAATATCTGTTTATTAATAAAAAAAAGTATTTGGCAACATACGCATAATGAGAGTATGAAATTTAATTTTAAATTTTGACATATTTCGTATAAATTCGAACTTTAAGCACTTATAAAAAAAAATTGTGACTAACAATTTCGGATTTTTTTTTATCACTTTAAGAACAACTTATAAGAAACCTTGTATTAAATTTTCAAAATTTTCTGGCCATCCAAAAAATTTTTATCGGCATTTTAAGAAAAAAAACTTAGAAAAGTCGAAAATTTCAATTGTCTATAAGTAGCTTAAAAATGGTCAAAATATTTTGAAAATTTAACTGTAAAGAGATAACCATAATATAAACATTTGGTGAAAATTTCAAGTATTTACAATGATTCGTGTTTGAATTACAGCAAAATCAAAAAATCGATTTTGTCGAAAAGTGGTTTTTCGTAAAATTGCCGTTTTTCTGTCATTTTTTTTTTTTGTTTTCTCGGTTTTTTTGAAAACTATTTGAAAATGTTTACTTTTGATCCCCCAAAAGTACCAACTAGATGAATTTTCCTATTCAAAGAGGGGCTGAAGTCAAAAATCGGAGCATTATTACTGCTCCAAATGTTGTCGTCAGACACAAAAAAAAAAACACACATCATTGTAAAATCAATACATTCATGAACGGAGTGTTCAGAATCTAAAATAAAAACATTTTTCTTAAAAAAAAAAAAACATTTAAAAAAAATAGTACGCTCATCCAAACTTACGAGTGTAAGCTAAAATAAAAAATAATAACATAAATAAGAATCACAAAATATTTTACCTAGCTATAGTATTATACATAGGATTCAAAGTTTAAATTTTTAAGAAATTTCATAGGTACTTAACTACTTAACCATTGAACCGAAAAATAACTAATTCCCCTCAAACAATTTTTGTTATTTTATAGTAATTTAAAAATAAATAACCATAATAGATACTTAAAATTTTTAAAAAATTTTTATAGTTTATATTACCATTTTATTATTTTAGATACTTTTAAGTTATATATATATATATGAAATGAAAAATTTTTGATTATTTAATTTTTTTTTTTACAAAATTAATATAAATAAAAAATTATAATTACATATTATTACATTTAATTGATATTTCATATAATTACTTACTTATTCTTTTTTTCTCTAACGGATCCAAAAAATAAGAGTTCACAAAGTATATTATTATAGTAACTCCGTCGTTATAGATTTAATGCGAATAATATAATAATCAATAGTAAAACAACCACCTATCCCTACATTTTGGTATGAGAATCACTGAATATTGTTTATTGTTATTGTTTAATTCGTACTTTAGTACTTATACCATTGGACTACCTTCCAATTTTAAGCGATAACTACCTATTGTTTTACTTATTGAAAAATTACATACAATTAAGTACAAAATGAGTTGTTATAATTATATCATATTAATCCTAGACCATATTATATTAAAATATTATACTTATATACATAATTTGATTAGTATGCTAGGATACAAGGTACGAGAATAATTATTATGTTGTGCAGTACAATAATGATAATTTAATATTACTATTATTATTGATGTTTATTTATTGAGTTTTGTCTCATGATTATGTGAATATTATTACAACTTAAAAATTATAATGAAAACAATATTATACAAGCAAAATGAAAACTAATTTTAGATTCTAATAAATGTATTTATTTTACAATGATGTATTTTCTTATTGTATTCTTGTGTTTGCTATTATCTTTTAGTGCTTTGAATTTTAATTTCGAGGGTTGTTTCAAGTTTCAAATTGTATCTATAGTTGGTATTTTATTGGGTCATAAATAAAAAAAAATATGACAAATGGGTGTCGCGTTGCTGTACAGTAAAACGTATCGAGTTGGTCACATTTCACATAGTGTAATGGATGTGTTAAATTGGAATTTAATGTATCATTATATAATATTATAATAATCGATTCTGTGCAGACATTTTGTCTACTTAACATATTGTTAATTTTTTTTTTATAATTTGCATATGATGTTAGAATTTTAGCGAAATTTGTCAAAATCGCAAAAAAATAAAAATTATATTATCTTACAATTGAATCGTTATTATTAATTAATAATAACAAATTTTCTTTTTATATCGACGTTTTTTAAATCGAATACAAGGATATAAAGTTCATATTTTAGTGGTTATCAACCGTGGTTACACGTGACAAGTTTAAAAATTGCCAGGGGCACTATCGAGTCTCTATTATATGCAGACTTTACTTAATCTGACGCGTAATAAGTTGAAAGTAGATAACTTTTATTTAAACCAAAAAAAAACGATATATTATTATTATACTGTAATATTTACATTATACCACATATTGACGTTGATTGCAATTTTTTTTACAAATCTTTGCCTGCACCGGTCTACTGCTACAACGGTCGTGTCGTTGTTCGTCGTTCCGCCAAAGCAACCGGACGTCCATACCGTGTCGACAGAAAGTCGATCGCATCGGACACCGAACATTTGACGCCTGCGAACCTGTCATGCGGCGAGTGGCCGGCGAATGCGCGCGGGTGACTTACCTCCGGCTATAGGTATATTATTTATTATATTATAGTTAGTTTGATAAATTGTGTAAGGAGTTTAACAAATAAAATATACTAATATTCGCTTATACAGTGGATTCCGCTTAATGTGATCACTTTGGTGCAGGGTCATTTTGATTCTATTAACCGGTTGATTCTATAAAACATTTATAACATTTTTTTCATAATTCAATATTTCAATCTTTTAAAACAATTACATTTTTATTTAAATTTACATACATATTTAATAATTTATAACACATAAAATTATTTATTTTTACATTGTTTTTATTTAATGGTTCTATATTTAGGTATACATTTATGCTCAAATAAAAATAAAAATTAAATAAATACATTTAAAACAAATTAAAGAAGTAAAAAAAAAAAAAAGAAATTAAATGAAATCATATTAAATAAAAATTAATATTCATGTTTTTTTGTTTAATTGTTTGAAATACCATAAAAACGATAAGATTGTTCATAAAAGTGATTCAATTATCCGGTACCTAGTGATTCTAATAAAAGGTCAATTTAACATTAGTAACATACAATTTAATTTGGGATTTTAATTTTTGATTCTAATAAACGGTTGATTCTATTAACCAGTGATCACATTAAGCAGAACCCACTGTATATGTAGCTATATAAATAAAAATTTTAATAAAAAAACATTATTATATTTATTATATAATTTATTGTATTAAAATTACGTATGATGAAGTACAAGTATCTATCTATGCCTTATATACTACCATTCATCGATAAATATATGCCAATATATATATAATATACATCCCGATTCTCTGTAGATTAACATACCAGCCTACCAATGGTATTAATTTAAGCAACTAGAATTAAAAATGTAAGTAGATATATTATTTAATAAAAATAGTTGTGTGTTAAACAAATACACCAGTGATGTCAAAAATATACCTACTATTTTTGAGCATTCGACTCGAGTTTAAGTGTAAGTGGCATAGGCGCAATTTCAATAAAAAAAACTGAGGGTGCTTAAACTCTTCATTTTTCGGGCATAGCGTTGAATAACTACTAATTGTAATAATATAAAAAAAGTATTTGAGGGTGCTACTTTTACAATTGGGGGTGCTAATACCCTCTAAGCGCCCCCCTATTTGCGCCTATGGGCCACTGGGTGGGCAGCATTAATATTTTATCTTATGGATAAAGTTTGACAGTTGATTGAATAATATTATAAAATATAATATTATGTTTTTGGTTACATTGTTAGTTGTTACATAATAATTTTTTAAAGGCCCACGCTGGAATTTTCCAGCAGAACCTCAATTCTATTAAATTCCTCAATATCTTTCAAAGCCTACTAATGAATACAAATTGTAATCGAGATTTTCAATATTTCGAAAATTTTCAGTTTTCATTCGCGTTTTTTTTGTCACCTGCAGGTGATGGTTCAACGAACATTTTTCATTGATGTTGAATTGTTCTACAAGGAATTCATCACTATAGAAACAGTTTTTCTATTTTCCAAAAAGTTGTTGTTTTAAATTTTGAATTTTTAAAAACTATTTAACCTAGGTACGATGTTTTAAAAATCCTTAATACCACTTTTTCGACAAATCAAAATTATACAACTCGTGTAGCTCGTTACTAGAATCAATTTATTGTCCCCGGCGGCCAGCCGAACAACACCCGCCTATTACAACCGTGCGGTCCGGTGGCGACGGCGACACGGTACGGGCTAATCATTTATAGCCATTAGTATCATTATGATATACTACGACGCTGCGCCGTAACGACACCAATAGCAGTTATGGCGATAATTGTTACTAATCTACGAGAGCTCAACAATTATTAATCGTTACGGAACACTGCGACCGCGGACTGCTTGATGGACGCGAAACGTCATATTATACAACGGTATATTGTTAGAGCGAGACTGCGTGTACTGCATTGCACGTGCAAAGGTAACGACAAACGGTGTAGAGGAGTCGGCGTGCGGCGACGGGACAACCGGCGAAGAAGCCGGACAACATAACGATGAAAATATTAGAAACGTGCTGAAGCGTTTAACACCGAGTGAGTGGCCGCATGAAGTGGTGGCACACTCGATGCACGTCAACGATATAAAAACTACGGCATGGCGTACGACGTTTACGCGTCGCAACGCAGACGATAAGGCTGACCAGACGGCGGAACGCGATCGGGGGACGCATAAAAACGATACGGCGACCGATAGAGAAGCCGATCCAAATCGCAAATGGTATTTTGCGGTCGTACACAAATACAGTGTCGGTGTCGCGGAGACGTCTCGCCAAGATATGTTGTAAAAGTAAAAAAATAAAAATAAATCAAATATCGTGTGACATGCGGGATTACGGGAACTCACAACAAACGGTCGCGTGCTGTCTTTGAGTGCTGAAGTGACGACGTCAATATAGTTGCGGTGGCACGACACGGTACTGAACGAAATCCATATTATATATATATATATATATATATATATTTATATCCCGACTGTGGCTGTGGTGAAGATATATAATATTTATTTATGGTGACATAAGTACATCACTGACATCAGGGCCGTTCGTTGTATTTAAATTGTATGTTTTATATATCTAATTAGTAAATATGAAAAAATATTATATAAAAATAACGAAGTTGGTTCAACGTAAAAATTGGAATATCCATAATACAATATTTTCGTAATCGTAACACATCAGCCTTGGTGATGCGGGTAACAGGCAGCAGCTACGGACCGTCCTTTTCGTCGAATTGTTATTAATTATTATCTACTTATTATTAGTTATTAGTTTATTACTTATTAGTAATAGATAATAATAGATTTAATAAATTTGTATAAATATCTTTAAGGGATGATTAATGAATTATAGAATATGAGTAAATAAAGAAAAACATGGTATTTGAGTCTACTATATAAAATTATTTTATTTTAAATACCTAGATTATAATATTTTATAAAAAAACCCTCATTTTTTATTATAATTAGAGAGGTACCTACCAATTTTTTTGTGTGATAAGAATTGTTGATTTCATTATATGTTTATAGAATCATTAGAATCTACGGGGTAATTGATTAAGCGTAAAACACTCATTATTTCAAAAAATATTCATGTTTTTGTAAACATTAAACTATAAATACGTATAACTCATAAAATACTCGCCCTAAATTCGATTTTTATGTATCAAAATACTAAGAAAATTATTCTGCTTTGGAATATGAAATTAAAACTCTATATTGTCATTCAAAAAAGTAAAAAACTTAAAAAAAATATAAGGATAAAAAATATTTAAAATTATAATTTTTTAATAAAAACGTAGTATTTTTAACGACTTAAAACTATGTAAAAAAATGTTTTCAAAAACATGAATACTTTTTGAAATAATGAGTGTTTTACGCTTAATCAATCACTCTGTATAAACATATTATAATTTATTTATAATATAGATAGATATAAATATATAATACCTAAAATATGTACAAGTATTTTCGCCCTGGGCCTCGCAAATCCTAAGGACGGCCCTGACTGACATCGTGTGTCACCGACTAAACGGGGCGCATTAATTGGCACCGGCATGCGCTCGGAATGCTGCAGTTTATACATTATGCATATTACCGCCGTAACGCTGACCTGTGAACAATTTCCACCGCCGTCGTAACGCGTCACAGCTAACCACCGTGCCGCCTGCAGTAGTGCAGTCTTCGGGTGACCGAATAACGTGCGTAGTTGACTTACACTGCAGTTATACCGACACATAAGTAGTTTACTTATTGCTGCATTTTTTCAGTGTGTTGCAGTCGTCCTGTTCGACGATAACACACAAGGTCGAAGGCCGACGCACAGAAGACCGGTATATTATATAATATGTGAATATGTGATGGCAATGCAAATTATACATACCAAGACGAACGGTGAATCGTAAAAAAGAAGGGCAGCTGCCCATTCTGTCATTCTGGCCACCCGCGTGCGCACGCCAAACGCCTAAGTATATTATAGACATATATACTCCGGCCTAAGAAAGTCCGACGGTAAACCGCGCATCGATACTGACGCGAGATAGGTCTGTGTGCCGAATTATGCTGTCCCTTATGCACGCTACAACGTTTTTAGAGTCGTCGCGAGTGCGCTTCCGTCTTAAAAATACGAATATTTAGTTTTTTTGGTGAAAAACGGCGAAAATCGACTAGGGGCCGTGACCGTCCATAAGATGAAATAATAATCTTGATTATTTCTTGTTTTTTCGCCCGAAAACTGTTTCGGCAACCCGTCTTACGATGCGTGTAAAGTTTCATAGTCGAAAAATAAATTCTTCATCTCCAAAACTTGCATACGAGTTTTTTTCAAAAAATTGGTTTTACCGTACTTAGATGTTTAATATTTGGATTTTCAAAATTTTTTTGATATAGAAAGACAGTCCGATCGTCTCTTATGCACGCTACAACGTTTTTAGAGTCATCGCCAGTGCACTTCCGTCTTAAAAATACGTATATTTAATCTTTTAGGTGAAAAACGGCATAAATCGACCAGGGGCCGCGGCCGGCTGTTATATAAAATAAAAATTGGGATTTTTTCGTGTTTTTGCGCACTAATAGTTTTGGCAAACTACCTATAATTGTATTTAATATATTCTAACCAAACTGAAGAGAATTAATGTCTATATAAAGTAGCATAATGCTTCTACTACTGTTGCTTTTTTTATTTTTGTGTTTACTTTTCGGGGATATTATTATTTTTTTAAACAATCAAAATTATCATGAATTTTAAAAATATAATATTTAAAATAATAAAAATTACTGTACATGACATATTGTGGATCAATATAAATCATATTAATATATATTTTTCTCCTTGGCTTAAAATTGCCATGAGCACATTTAATTATACGTGTGTTTTCACCTCAACATACGGGTACGGCGAACGGATGTATATAGTTTGCGATAACGGTGAAAACACGTGTAAATTACTGCGGACAGGAGTTTTCCGTCAGCATTCGAAGACATAAAAGAGGTACAGTTAGTCTGCGGACAGGCGCCGCATAGGGCCTGATACTGTGTAAATATCAGTCTGTCGGTAATGCTGTCTGTATCCGGTCGCCGCCGATCTCGCGCACCTGCACCAATTGCACCGTACCCGGAAACAGCAGGTGAGTCGACACTGCTGACATTTTTATTCCAAGCAACTCACCCCATCAGCACATTGTCGCTAATGTAGTTATCGCACTATTGGGTCTGGTCCACATGCTGAGATAGCGATAGTGATATAGCGTCGCGGTAATCCGAACATTGGCCAATCAAAAAGACGCGGAAATCCAAACGGCTTCAAATGGACATCGCCACCGTGCTATTAATATAGGTACTTTGTGTGACCAATAAAATAATAATCATAACGATTATTACAACTGCGTATCACCACAAAATATAACACAAGTGCGTCGTTAGATTCCAAACGTCTATATCTAACGATTGTTAACCGCATGTCATATTTTATACGTACCTACTATACGTAGTAATCGTTAGTTTATTATAATAATAAATTTCATTTTTATTGTATCTTTGCAGATTTGTTTATCGGCGGTGACGACGGCGAACCTAACGCGAATGGTTAAAGTGCATCACGAAGTTTGCTCATGCACAGTCAACACGAACATTCTATATTCGGTCCATCCCATCTTATCATATATTTTGCGTAGAATATAAATAAACGACGGCAGATATACCTGTACAATCATAGACATACACACGGCGGGGCTCGGTGGACATTTTTAGGGACACAGTACAATCGGATGATATTTTTAAACTTTAAAAAAAAAAAATTATATTTTATGTGGTTTATTTCGTAAACTTATAAATGTTTAACGTAATCCTTTTGGTTTTTGTTTGTTGAGTACTCTACTGCAAGTTTTTCATTTATAAAATTTTCTTTTTCGGCATATTGTTGACTGATTTTTGTTGGTGTCCCGACAATTGAGTACGGTGAAAATTAGGCGCTGCGACAATTAAGTGCTGAGACAATTGAGCACTACAATATTATACTGAATTGAGTTAATAAAGTTCATAAAAGTTCACTGTATTAAGTGCAAAACTCCTATACACGACACGACGAAATTAGAAATGAATTTGTTCGCAGTGTCTGGTGTCTGCGAATACCTAAATCAGGGGTCACCAATTAATATTTTTGAAGGGCCACATAAGGAATCTAAAAATTTTTCGTGGGCCTTCATGATCCTAAGTACATATTTTCATTATATAAAAACCAATAATATTAAACAAAAATAATAATTTACAATCATAACACATATAATTTTGTCGTAATATGTGTTATTTATTTTTTGTCTGCGGGCCGGAAAAAATGTGTAATTACTTATTTGCCGCATCGTTAGTATCGTATCGATACGCGCGGTGTTATTAAATCGTTTTTATTAGAATAAAATTCCAACGACAATAACGCAGCAGTAGATGTAGGTTCTTATATATAACTACTATATTTTCACACGAGCATGATACTGAAATATATTCAATTTTTTGTATTTCACATTTTAATTTTTTTTTAATTATAATTTTAATAGTATAATGGAAATTATTAAAAGTTAAAAAGGTCGAGATTTTCTATGCTATAATAGATATTTACATAGATTTTACAAAAACAGTAGTTGGCAATGTATCGAATGCAATACGAAGAAAAGGTTGTGGTCGTATTAATAATTTGAAGGATGGTCAAATTATTAATGAAAGTGAAAAAGAGCACCTAACCCGATATTGCAAAAATTGAAGCGAGAAAAGCAATGCAATTTTTAAAAATCCATGACGGAAACATGTATACTCTCCCGGGTGTTTATTAATTTAATAAAAATCATAAAATAAATCTAATATAAATTTAAGTTTCATTTAAAAATAGTCAATCAGATAATAATAATATAAATGAATGCCTTTAGCTGCTATGAGCTATAATATTATAGTCAAAATAGATTAAAAAAAAAGAATTCATAAAATAAATCTAAGATACAAAATAAATAATATATACTAAAATAAAAATGTTTAAATTTAATTTTTTTTTGATAATAGAAACACACAGATTTTAAAAACATATGGTATTTATTTCTAATCTAATATTTTTTGTGATATATTTTTTTTATTATTGTTTGTATTACAATTACAATTTTTACTTGTTTTGTTTAATTTATTGCAACTTCAAATTTTAATGTATATTCCAGTTTTAAAATGTTGACCCGGGAGAGTTTACACATTTACTTCAGGTAAACATTATGTTGATCCGAGAGAGTTTACCACCGCCCTCATTTATGTAGAAATTAAAGTATGTATTATTTATCTGCTACTTTCATGTAAGAACTTACGATTATCCACTTATGTCAAAAAAATTTGAAATATTAAAAAAATGCAACTTATACAATATAGAAATATAGTTATACATAATATATAAGTAATATAAACAAATAAATATCAAATTATGCATTTAATAAAAAGGTATTAATTGGTTTAAATATATTTTTTTTAAATTTTGTATTAGCACTCATTTCACTCATTTCCAGCTTACTAGTGTTAAATTCAAATGAGTGTCTTAGCGTCTAAAGAAATAGTGAAGCTGCTGTAAGTGCTAAATAATTATTAATCACATAGTATTATAATTTATAAGTTCAGGGAGTTAAAATGAGTTAAAACTTGTTTGGAACCTAAACTTATCGGATTTTGTATTAAAATGTTTAAAATCGGATGCAATTGTTTGTAAGTCTTGTGTCTGTAATCGGGTAGAATTATTTGTTGGCTAGGAGTGTGTGGTACAAAAATGGAACAGAACGTTTACTAATAATAAATTTTGAGTTAAAATCGGGTAGCAAATATGGTGGCTTATGAGGTTTGCATTCAAAACCCGGCAAAATTGTCTATGAATTTCTGATAAACTGGAAAAATTTGAGGGGATATCCCGAGTGCGTCCCGTTTTAAATTTTAAATTTTTTTATAGCCTGAGTGCATCCGCAGTCTTATTGAAAAATAATATTGGATAACCTGAGTGCGTCCACGGTCCACAGCTATAGGTATTTAATTAAGATGAAATAATCAAATAAACCTTATAAACCTTTCAAAATACAAGTTTAACCATTTGGCAATCGAATATTGCGGATGAAATCTACAACTATAATACTTTATAGTACTTAATTTATACACCTAGGATTGTGAAGCACTGAAACGGTGAAAAAATTGCTTTCACCTCCTCGTGATGCACTCTGGGAAACACAAAATGAACTAGAACGCAAAGAGGCTATGTCAAAAATATGATCTTTTTTTGGAATGCATTGATGTTCACTTTTTTCGGCACACTTGGAGCATTAAAAAAGGTAATTTCAGGATGCACTCAAAAAATTCTTGAATTTGAGAGTAGTGTAGGTAAAGCGAACACTCTATGTTAGTAAGTATCAGGAATTCAATAAGGAAACATTTTTTGCAAATAACCGGTTCTTACTCCCTGAATTAATAATATGACAGAATTAGAATATAGAAATATAAATTATACATTTTGATATAAATTTAAATCATAAATAACTAAAAATTTTCGATATGAATAATGGTACGACATACAATATTTGGATTTTAGTGATTTTATTGATGTAGAATGATTGACCGATGGTACCTCTAGCAAGTTACATCGTTTTTAGAGTGATCGCGTTAACGCTTCCGTCTTAAAATGACGTCTTTTTAGTTTTTTGGGTGAAAAACGTCGAAAATGCTCAGGGGCCGTGGGCCGCCGTAATATAAAATCAAAATCTCGATTATTTCGTGTTTTTTTGCGCGCAAACCGTTGTGGCAACCTGTCTCAAGATACGTGTGCAGTTTCAGAGTCGAAAAATAAATCCTTCACAGCGAAAACCTGCATACGAGTTTTTTTCAAAAAAGTGGTTTTAACCGTACTTCGGTGGTTAGAATTTGGATTTTCGGCAACTTTTTGATATACAAAGATGGTCCGACGGTCCCTCAATCCCGCTATACCGTTTTTAGAGTGATCGCGTTAACGCTGCAGTCTTAAAATGACGTCTTTTTAGTTTTTTGGGTGAAAAACGTCGAAAATGAACAGGGGCCGTGGGCCGCCGTAATATAAAATAAAAATCTCGATTATTTCGTGTTTTTTTGCGCGCAAACCGTTGTGGCAACCCGTCTCAAGATACGTGTGCAGTTTCAGAGTCGAAAAATAAATCCTTCACAGCGAAAACTTGCATACGAGTTTCTTTCAAAAAAGTGGTTTTTACGTACTTCGGTGGTTAGAATTTGGATTTTCGGCAAATTTTTGATATACAAGGATGGTCTGACGGTCCCTCGATCCCGCTATACCGTTTTTAGAGTGATCGCGTTAACGCTTCCGTCTTAAAATGACGTCTTTTTAGTTTTTGGGTGAAAAACATCGAAAATGAACAGGGGCCGTGTGCCGCCGTAATATAAAATAAAAATCTCGATTATTTCATGTTTTTTTGCGCGCAAACCGTTGTGGCAACCCGTCTCACGATACGTGTGCAGTTTCAGAGTCGAAAAATAAATCCTTCACAGCGAAAACTTGCATACGAGTTTCTTTCAAAAAAGTGGTTTTTACGTACTTCGGTGGTTAGAATTTGGATTTTCGGCAAATTTTTGATATACAAGGATGGTCTGACGGTCCCTCGATCCCTCTATACAGTTTTTAGAGTGATCGCGATAACGCTTTTGTCATAAAATGACGTATTTTTAGTTTTTTTGGGTGAAAAACGTCGAAAATGAACAGGGGCCGTGGGCCGCCGTAATATAAAATCAAAATCTCGATTATTTCGTGTTTATTTGCGCGCAAACCATTGTGGCAACCCGTCTCACGATACGTGTGCAGTTTCAGAGTCGAAAAATAAATCCTTCACAGCGAAAACTTGCATACGAGTTTTTTTCAAAAAAGTGGTTTTATGTACTTCGGTGGTTAGAATTTGGATTTTCGGCAATTTTTTGATATACAAGGATGGTCCGACGGTCCCTCGATCCCGCTATACCGTTTTTAGAGTGATCGCGTTAACGCTTCCGTCTTAAAATGACGTATTTTTAGTTTTTATGGGTGAAAAACGTCGAAAATGAACAGGGGCTGTGGGCCGCCGTAATATAAAATAAAAATGTTGATAATTTCGTGTTTTTTTGCGCGCAAACCGTTGTGGCAACCCGTCTCACGATACGTGTAGAGTTTCAGAGTCGAAAAATAAATCCTTCACAGCGAAAACTTGCATACGATTTTTTTTCAAAAAAGTGGTTTTAACCGTACTTCGGTGGTTAGAATTTGGATTTTCGGCAATTTTTTGATGTACAAGGATGGTCCGACGGTCCCTCGATCCCGCTATACAGTTTTTAGAGTGATCGCGTTAACGCTTCCGTCTTAAAATGACATATTTTTAGTTTTTTGGGTGAAAAACGTCGAAAATGCGCAGGGACGGGGGCCGCCGTAATATAAAATAAAAATCTCGATTATTTCGTGTTTTTTTGCGCGCAAACCGTTGTGGCAACCCGTCTCAAGATACGTGTGCAGATTCAGAGTCGAAAAATAAATTCTTCACATCGAAAACTTGCATACGAGTTTTTTTCAAAAAAGTGGTTTTAACCGTACTTCGGTGGTTAAAATTTGGATTTTCGGCAATTTTTTGATGTACAAAGATGGTCCGACGGTCCCTCGATCCCGCTATACCGTTTTTAGAGTGATCCCGTTAACACTTCCGTCTTAAAATGACGTCTTTTTAGTTTTTGGGTGAAACACGTCGAAAATGAACGGGGGCCGTGGGCCGCCGTAATATAAAATAAAAATCTCGATTATTTCATGTTTTTTTGCGCGCAAACCGTTGTGGCAACCCGTCTCACGATACGTGTGCAGTTTCAGAGTCGAAAAATAAATCCTTCACTGTGAAAACTTGCATACGAGTTTTTTTCAAAAAAGTGGTTTTTACGTACTTCGGTGGTTAGAATTTGGATTTTCGGCAATTTTTTGATATACAAGGATGGTCCGACGGTCCCTCGATCCCGCTATACCGTTTTTAGAGTGATCGCGTTAACGCTTCAGTCTTAAAATGACGTCTTTTTAGTTTTTTTGGGTGAAAAACATCGAAAATGAACAGGGGCTGTGGGCCGCCGTAATATAAAATCAAAATCTCGATTATTTCGTGTTTTTTTGCGCGCAAACCATTGTGGCAACCCGTCTCACGATACGTGTGCAGTTTCAGAGTCGAAAAATAAATCCTTCACAGCGAAAACCTGCATACGAGTTTTTTTCAAAAAAGTGGTTTTAACCGTACTTCGGTGGTTAGAATTTGGATTTTCGGCAACTTTTTAAAATACAAAGATGGTCCGACGGTCCCTCAATCCCGCTATACCGTTTTTAGAGTGATCGCGTTAACGCTGCAGTCTTAAAATGACGTCTTTTTAGTTTTTTTGGGTGAAAATCGTCGAAAATGAACAGGGGCCGTGGGCCACCATAATATAAAATAAAAATCTCGATTATTTCGTGTTTTTTTGCGCGCAAACCGTTATGGCAACCCGTCTCATGATACGTGTGCAGTTTCAGAGTCGAAAAATAAATCGTTCACAGCGAAAACTTGCATACGAGTTTTTTAAAAAAAAGTGGTTTTAACCGTACTTCGGTGGTTAGAATTTGGATTTTCGGCAATTTTTTGATGTACAAAGATGGTCCGACGGTCGTTCGATCCCGCTATACCGTTTTTAGAGTGATCGCGATAACGCTTCCGTCTTAAAATGACGTATTTTTAGTTTTTTTGGGTGAAAAACGTCGAAAATGAACAGGGGCCGTGGGCCGCCGTAATATAAAATCAAAATCTCGATTATTTCGTGTTTTTTTGCGCGCAAACCATTGTGGCAACCTGTCTCACGATACGTGTGCAGTTTCAGAGTCGAAAAATAAATCCTTCACAACGAAAACTTGCATACGAGTTTTTTTCAAAAAAGTGGTTTTTACATACTTCGGTGGTTAGAATTTGGATTTTCGGCAATTTTTTGATATACAAGGATGTTCCGACGGTCCCTCGATCCCTCTATACAGTTTTTAGAGTGATCGCGATAACGCTTTTGTCATAAAATGACGTATTTTTAGTTTTTTTGGGTGAAAAACGTCGAAAATGAACAGGGGCCGTGGGCCGCCGTAATATAAAATCAAAATCTCGATTATTTCGTGTTTATTTGCGCGCAAACCATTGTGGCAACCCGTCTCACGATACGTGTGCAGTTTCAGAGTCGAAAAATAAATCCTTCACAGCGAAAACTTGCATACGAGTTTTTTTCAAAAAAGTGGTTTTATGTACTTCGGTGGTTAGAATTTGGATTTTCGGCAATTTTTTGATATACAAGGATGGTCCGACGGTCCCTCGATCCCGCTATACCGTTTTTAGAGTGATCGCGTTAACGCTTCCGTCTTAAAATGACGTATTTTTAGTTTTTATGGGTGAAAAACGTCGAAAATGAACAGGGGCTGTGGGCCGCCGTAATATAAAATAAAAATCTTGATAATTTCGTGTTTTTTTGCGCGCAAACCGTTGTGGCAACCCGTCTCACGATACGTGTAGAGTTTCAGAGTCGAAAAATAAATCCTTCACAGCGAAAACTTGCATACGATTTTTTTTCAAAAAAGTGGTTTTAACCGTACTTCGGTGGTTAGAATTTGGATTTTCGGCAATTTTTTGATGTACAAGGATGGTCCGACGGTCCCTCGATCCCGCTATACAGTTTTTAGAGTGATCGCGTTAACGCTTCCGTCTTAAAATGACATATTTTTAGTTTTTTGGGTGAAAAACGTCGAAAATGCGCAGGGACGGGGGCCGCCGTAATATAAAATAAAAATCTCGATTATTTCGTGTTTTTTTGCGCGCAAACCGTTGTGGCAACCCGTCTCAAGATACGTGTGCAGATTCAGAGTCGAAAAATAAATTCTTCACATCGAAAACTTGCATACGAGTTTTTTTCAAAAAAGTGGTTTTAACCGTACTTCGGTGGTTAAAATTTGGATTTTCGGCAATTTTTTGATGTACAAAGATGGTCCGACGGTCCCTCGATCCCGCTATACCGTTTTTAGAGTGATCCCGTTAACACTTCCGTCTTAAAATGATGTATTTTTAGTTTTTTTGGGTGAAAAACGTCGAAAATGAACAGGGGCCGTGGACCGCCGTAATATAAAATCAAAATCTCGATTATTTCGTGTTTTTTTGCGCGCAAACCGTTGTGGCAACCCGTCTCACGATACGTGTGCAGTTTCAGAGTCGAAAAATAAATCCTTCACGGCGAAAACTTGCATACGAGTTTTTTTTCAAAAAAGTGGTTTTAACCGTACTTCGGTGGTTAGAATTTGGATTTTCGGCAACTTTTTGATATATAAGGATGGTCCAACGGTCCCTCGATCCCGCTATACCGTTTTTAGAGTGATCACGTTAACACTTCCGTCTTAAAATGATGTATTTTTAGTTTTTTTGGGTGAAAAACGTCGAAAATGAACAGGGGCCGTGGACCGCCGTAATATAAAATCAAAATCTCGATTATTTCGTGTTTTTTTGCGCGCAAACCGTTGTGGCAACCCGTCTCACGATACGTGTGCAGTTTCAGAGTCGAAAAATAAATCCTTCACGGCGAAAACTTGCATACGAGTTTTTTTCAAAAAAGTGGTTATTACGTACTTCGGTGGTTAGAATTTGGATTTTCGGCAATTTTTTGATATACAAGGATGGTCCGACGGTCCCTCGATCCCGCTATACCGTTTTTAGAGTGATCGCGTTAACGCTTCAGTCTTAAAATGACGTCTTTTTAGTTTTTTTGGGTGAAAAACATCGAAAATGAACAGGGGCTGTGGGCCGCCGTAATATAAAATCAAAATCTCGATTATTTCGTGTTTTTTTGCGCGCAAACCATTGTGGCAACCCGTCTCACGATACGTGTGCAGTTTCAGAGTCGAAAAATAAATCCTTCACAGCGAAAACCTGCATACGAGTTTTTTTTCAAAAAAGTGGTTTTAACCGTACTTCGGTGGTTAGAATTTGGATTTTCGGCAACTTTTTGATATACAAAGATGGTCCGACGGTCCCTCAATCCCGCTATACCGTTTTTAGAGTGATCGCGTTAACGCTGCAGTCTTAAAATGACGTCTTTTTAGTTTTTTTGGGTGAAAATCGTCGAAAATGAACAGGGGCCGTGGGCCACCATAATATAAAATAAAAATCTCGATTATTTCGTGTTTTTTTGCGCGCAAACCGTTATGGCAACCCGTCTCATGATACGTGTGCAGTTTCAGAGTCGAAAAATAAATTCTTCACATCGAAAACTTGCATACGAGTTTTTTTCAAAAAAGTGGTTTTAACCGTACTTCGGTGGTTAGAATTTGGATTTTCGGCAATTTTTTGATGTACAAAGATGGTCCGACGGTCCCTCGATCCCGCTATACCGTTTTTAGAGTGATCGCGTTAACGCTTCAGTCTTAAAATGGCGTCTTTTTAGTTTTTTGGACGAAAAACGTCGAAAATGAACCGGGGCCGTGGACTGCCGTAATATAAAATGAAAACCTCGATTATTTCGTGCTTTTTTGCGCGCAAACCGTTGTGGCAACCCTTCTTACGATACGTGTAGAGTTTCAGAGTCGAAAAATAAATCCTTCACAGCGAAAACTTGCATACGATTTTTTTTCAAAAAACTGGTTTTAACCGTACTTCGGTGGTTAGAATTTGGATTTTCGGCAATTTTTTGATGTACAAAGATGGTCCGACGGTCCCTCGATCCCGCTATACCGTTTTTAGAGTGATCGCGTTAACGCTTCAGTCTTAAAATGACATATTTTTAGTTTTTTGGGTGAAAAACGTCGAAAATGCGCAGGGACGGTGGCCGCCGTAATATAAAATAAAAATCTCGATTATTTCGTGTTTTTTTGCGCGCAAACCGTTGTGGCAACCCGTCTCAAGATACGTGTGCAGATTCAGAGTCGAAAAATAAATTCTTCACATCGAAAACTTGCATACGAGTTTTTTTCAAAAAAGTGGTTTTAACCGTACTTCGGTGGTTAAAATTTGGATTTTCGGCAATTTTTTGATGTACAAAGATGGTCCGACGGTCCCTCGATCCCGCTATACCGTTTTTAGAGTGATCCCGTTAACACTTCCGTCTTAAAATGATGTATTTTTAGTTTTTTTGGGTGAAAAACGTCGAAAATGAACAGGGGCCGTGGACCGCCGTAATATAAAATCAAAATCTCGATTATTTCGTGTTTTTTTGCGCGCAAACCGTTGTGGCAACCCGTCTCACGATACGTGTGCAGTTTCAGAGTCGAAAAATAAATCCTTCACTGTGAAAACTTGCATACGAGTTTTTTTCAAAAAAGTGGTTTTTACGTACTTCGGTGGTTAGAATTTGGATTTTCGGCAATTTTTTGATATACAAGGATGGTCCGACGGTCCCTCGATCCCGCTATACCGTATTTAGAGTGATCGCGTTAACGCTTCAGTCTTAAAATGACGTCTTTTTAGTTTTTTTGGGTGAAAAACATCGAAAATGAACAGGGGCTGTGGGCCGCCGTAATATAAAATCAAAATCTCGATTATTTCGTGTTTTTTTGCGCGCAAACCATTGTGGCAACCCGTCTCACGATACGTGTGCAGTTTCAGAGTCGAAAAATAAATCCTTCACAGCGAAAACCTGCATACGAGTTTTTTTCAAAAAAGTGGTTTTAACCGTACTTCGGTGGTTAGAATTTGGATTTTCGGCAACTTTTTAAAATACAAAGATGGTCCGACGGTCCCTCAATCCCGCTATACCGTTTTTAGAGTGATCGCGTTAACGCTGCAGTCTTAAAATGACGTCTTTTTAGTTTTTTTGGGTGAAAATCGTCGAAAATGAACAGGGGCCGTGGGCCACCATAATATAAAATAAAAATCTCGATTATTTCGTGTTTTTTTGCGCGCAAACCGTTATGGCAACCCGTCTCATGATACGTGTGCAGTTTCAGAGTCGAAAAATAAATCGTTCACAGCGAAAACTTGCATACGAGTTTTTTAAAAAAAAGTGGTTTTAACCGTACTTCGGTGGTTAGAATTTGGATTTTCGGCAATTTTTTGATGTACAAAGATGGTCCGACGGTCGTTCGATCCCGCTATACCGTTTTTAGAGTGATCGCGATAACGCTTCCGTCTTAAAATGACGTATTTTTAGTTTTTTTGGGTGAAAAACGTCGAAAATGAACAGGGGCCGTGGGCCGCCGTAATATAAAATCAAAATCTCGATTATTTCGTGTTTTTTTGCGCGCAAACCATTGTGGCAACCCGTCTCACGATACGTGTGCAGTTTCAGAGTCGAAAAATAAATCCTTCACAACGAAAACTTGCATACGAGTTTTTTTCAAAAAAGTGGTTTTTACATACTTCGGTGGTTAGAATTTGGATTTTCGGCAATTTTTTGATATACAAGGATGTTCCGACGGTCCCTCGATCCCTCTATACAGTTTTTAGAGTGATCGCGATAACGCTTTTGTCATAAAATGACGTATTTTTAGTTTTTTTGGGTGAAAAACGTCGAAAATGAACAGGGGCCGTGGGCCGCCGTAATATAAAATCAAAATCTCGATTATTTCGTGTTTATTTGCGCGCAAACCATTGTGGCAACCCGTCTCACGATACGTGTGCAGTTTCAGAGTCGAAAAATAAATCCTTCACAGCGAAAACTTGCATACGAGTTTTTTTCAAAAAAGTGGTTTTATGTACTTCGGTGGTTAGAATTTGGATTTTCGGCAATTTTTTGATATACAAGGATGGTCCGACGGTCCCTCGATCCCGCTATACCGTTTTTAGAGTGATCGCGTTAACGCTTCCGTCTTAAAATGACGTATTTTTAGTTTTTATGGGTGAAAAACGTCGAAAATGAACAGGGGCTGTGGGCCGCCGTAATATAAAATAAAAATCTTGATAATTTCGTGTTTTTTTGCGCGCAAACCGTTGTGGCAACCCGTCTCACGATACGTGTAGAGTTTCAGAGTCGAAAAATAAATCCTTCACAGCGAAAACTTGCATACGATTTTTTTTCAAAAAAGTGGTTTTAACCGTACTTCGGTGGTTAGAATTTGGATTTTCGGCAATTTTTTGATGTACAAGGATGGTCCGACGGTCCCTCGATCCCGCTATACAGTTTTTAGAGTGATCGCGTTAACGCTTCCGTCTTAAAATGACATATTTTTAGTTTTTTGGGTGAAAAACGTCGAAAATGCGCAGGGACGGGGGCCGCTGTAATATAAAATAAAAATCTCGATTATTTCGTGTTTTTTTGCGCGCAAACCGTTGTGGCAACCCGTCTCAAGATACGTGTGCAGATTCAGAGTCGAAAAATAAATTCTTCACATCGAAAACTTGCATACGAGTTTTTTTCAAAAAAGTGGTTTTAACCGTACTTCGGTGGTTAAAATTTGGATTTTCGGCAATTTTTTGATGTACAAAGATGGTCCGACGGTCCCTCGATCCCGCTATACCGTTTTTAGAGTGATCCCGTTAACACTTCCGTCTTAAAATGATGTATTTTTAGTTTTTTTGGGTGAAAAACGTCGAAAATGAACAGGGGCCGTGGACCGCCGTAATATAAAATCAAAATCTCGATTATTTCGTGTTTTTTTGCGCGCAAACCGTTGTGGCAACCCGTCTCACGATACGTGTGCAGTTTCAGAGTCGAAAAATAAATCCTTCACAGCGAAAACTTGCATACGATTTTTTTTCAAAAAAGTGGTTTTAACCGTACTTCGGTGGTTAGAATTTGGATTTTCGGCAATTTTTTGATGTACAAGGATGGTCCGACGGTCCCTCGATCCCGCTATACAGTTTTTAGAGTGATCGCGTTAACGCTTCCGTCTTAAAATGACATATTTTTAGTTTTTTGGGTGAAAAACGTCGAAAATGCGCAGGGACGGGGGCCGCCGTAATATAAAATAAAAATCTCGATTATTTCGTGTTTTTTTGCGCGCAAACCGTTGTGGCAACCCGTCTCAAGATACGTGTGCAGATTCAGAGTCGAAAAATAAATTCTTCACATCGAAAACTTGCATACGAGTTTTTTTCAAAAAAGTGGTTTTAACCGTACTTCGGTGGTTAAAATTTGGATTTTCGGCAATTTTTTGATGTACAAAGATGGTCCGACGGTCCCTCGATCCCGCTATACCGTTTTTAGAGTGATCCCGTTAACACTTCCGTCTTAAAATGATGTATTTTTAGTTTTTTTGGGTGAAAAACGTCGAAAATGAACAGGGGCCGTGGACCGCCGTAATATAAAATCAAAATCTCGATTATTTCGTGTTTTTTTGCGCGCAAACCGTTGTGGCAACCCGTCTCACGATACGTGTGCAGTTTCAGAGTCGAAAAATAAATCCTTCACGGCGAAAACTTGCATACGAGTTTTTTTTCAAAAAAGTGGTTTTAACCGTACTTCGGTGGTTAGAATTTGGATTTTCGGCAACTTTTTGATATATAAGGATGGTCCAACGGTCCCTCGATCCCGCTATACCGTTTTTAGAGTGATCACGTTAACACTTCCGTCTTAAAATGATGTATTTTTAGTTTTTTTGGGTGAAAAACGTCGAAAATGAACAGGGGCCGTGGACCGCCGTAATATAAAATCAAAATCTCGATTATTTCGTGTTTTTTTGCGCGCAAACCGTTGTGGCAACCCGTCTCACGATACGTGTGCAGTTTCAGAGTCGAAAAATAAATCCTTCACGGCGAAAACTTGCATACGAATTTTTTTCAAAAAAGTGGTTATTACGTACTTCGGTGGTTAGAATTTGGATTTTCGGCAATTTTTTGATATACAAGGATGGTCCGACGGTCCCTCGATCCCGCTATACCGTTTTTAGAGTGATCGCGTTAACGCTTCAGTCTTAAAATGACGTCTTTTTAGTTTTTTTGGGTGAAAAACATCGAAAATGAACAGGGGCTGTGGGCCGCCGTAATATAAAATCAAAATCTCGATTATTTCGTGTTTTTTTGCGCGCAAACCATTGTGGCAACCCGTCTCACGATACGTGTGCAGTTTCAGAGTCGAAAAATAAATCCTTCACAGCGAAAACCTGCATACGAGTTTTTTTTCAAAAAAGTGGTTTTAACCGTACTTCGGTGGTTAGAATTTGGATTTTCGGCAACTTTTTGATATACAAAGATGGTCCGACGGTCCCTCAATCCAGCTATACCGTTTTTAGAGTGATCGCGTTAACGCTGCAGTCTTAAAATGACGTCTTTTTAGTTTTTTTGGGTGAAAATCGTCGAAAATGAACAGGGGCCGTGGGCCACCATAATATAAAATAAAAATCTCGATTATTTCGTGTTTTTTTGCGCGCAAACCGTTATGGCAACCCGTCTCATGATACGTGTGCAGTTTCAGAGTCGAAAAATAAATTCTTCACATCGAAAACTTGCATACGAGTTTTTTTCAAAAAAGTGGTTTTAACCGTACTTCGGTGGTTAGAATTTGGATTTTCGGCAATTTTTTGATGTACAAAGATGGTCCGACGGTCCCTCGATCCCGCTATACCGTTTTTAGAGTGATCGCGTTAACGCTTCAGTCTTAAAATGGCGTCTTTTTAGTTTTTTGGACGAAAAACGTCGAAAATGAACCGGGGCCGTGGACTGCCGTAATATAAAATGAAAACCTCGATTATTTCGTGCTTTTTTGCGCGCAAACCGTTGTGGCAACCCTTCTTACGATACGTGTAGAGTTTCAGAGTCGAAAAATAAATCCTTCACAGCGAAAACTTGCATACGATTTTTTTTCAAAAAACTGGTTTTAACCGTACTTCGGTGGTTAGAATTTGGATTTTCGGCAATTTTTTGATGTACAAAGATGGTCCGACGGTCCCTCGATCCCGCTATACCGTTTTTAGAGTGATCGCGTTAACGCTTCAGTCTTAAAATGACATATTTTTAGTTTTTTGGGTGAAAAACGTCGAAAATGCGCAGGGACGGGGGCCGCCGTAATATAAAATAAAAATCTCGATTATTTCGTGTTTTTTTGCGCGCAAACCGTTGTGGCAACCCGTCTCAAGATACGTGTGCAGATTCAGAGTCGAAAAATAAATTCTTCACATCGAAAACTTGCATACGAGTTTTTTTCAAAAAAGTGGTTTTAACCGTACTTCGGTGGTTAAAATTTGGATTTTCGGCAATTTTTTGATGTACAAAGATGGTCCGACGGTCCCTCGATCCCGCTATACCGTTTTTAGAGTGATCCCGTTAACACTTCCGTCTTAAAATGATGTATTTTTAGTTTTTTTGGGTGAAAAACGTCGAAAATGAACAGGGGCCGTGGACCGCCGTAATATAAAATCAAAATCTCGATTATTTCGTGTTTTTTTGCGCGCAAACCGTTGTGGCAACCCGTCTCACGATACGTGTGCAGTTTCAGAGTCGAAAAATAAATCCTTCACGGCGAAAACTTGCATACGAGTTTTTTTCAAAAAAGTGGTTTTAACCGTACTTCGGTGGTTAGAATTTGGATTTTCGGCAACTTTTTGATATATAAGGATGGTCCAACGGTCCCTCGATCCCGCTATACCGTTTTTAGAGTGATCACGTTAACACTTCCGTCTTAAAATGATGTATTTTTAGTTTTTTTGGGTGAAAAACGTCGAAAATGAACAGGGGCCGTGGACCGCCGTAATATAAAATCAAAATCTCGATTATTTCGTGTTTTTTTGCGCGCAAACCGTTGTGGCAACCCGTCTCACGATACGTGTGCAGTTTCAGAGTCGAAAAATAAATCCTTCACAGCGAAAACTTGCATACGAGTTTTTTTCAAAAAAGTGGTTATTACGTACTTCAGTGGTTAGAATTTGGATTTTCGGCAAATTTTTGATATACAAGGATGGTCCGACGGTCCCTCGATCCCGCTATACCGTTTTTAGAGTGATCGCGTTAACGCTTCAGTCTTAAAATGATGTATTTTTAGTTTTTTTGGGTGAAAAACATCGAAAATGAACAGGGGCTGTGGGCCGCCGTAATATAAAATCAAAATCTCGATTATTTCGTGTTTTTTTGCGCGCAAACCATTGTGGCAACCCGTCTCACGATACGTGTGCAGTTTCAGAGTCGAAAAATAAATCCTTCACAGCGAAAACCTGCATACGAGTTTTTTTTCAAAAAAGTGGTTTTAACCGTACTTCGGTGGTTAGAATTTGGATTTTCGGCAACTTTTTGATATACAAAGATGGTCCGACGGTCCCTCAATCCCGCTATACCGTTTTTAGAGTGATCGCGTTAACGCTGCAGTCTTAAAATGACGTCTTTTTAGTTTTTTTGGGTGAAAATCGTCGAAAATGAACAGGGGCCGTGGGCCACCATAATATAAAATAAAAATCTCGATTATTTCGTGTTTTTTTGCGCGCAAACCGTTATGGCAACCCGTCTCATGATACGTGTGCAGTTTCAGAGTCGAAAAATAAATTCTTCACATCGAAAACTTGCATACGAGTTTTTTTCAAAAAAGTGGTTTTAACCGTACTTCGGTGGTTAGAATTTGGATTTTCGGCAATTTTTTGATGTACAAAGATGGTCCGATGGTCCCTCGATCCCGCTATACCGTTTTTAGAGTGATCGCGTTAACGCTTCAGTCTTAAAATGGCGTCTTTTTAGTTTTTTGGACGAAAAACGTCGAAAATGAACCGGGGCCGTGGACTGCCGTAATATAAAATGAAAACCTCGATTATTTCGTGCTTTTTTGCGCGCAAACCGTTGTGGCAACCCTTCTTACGATACGTGTAGAGTTTCAGAGTCGAAAAATAAATCCTTCACAGCGAAAACTTGCATACGATTTTTTTTCAAAAAACTGGTTTTAACCGTACTTCGGTGGTTAGAATTTGGATTTTCGGCAATTTTTTGATGTACAAAGATGGTCCGACGGTCCCTCGATCCCGCTATACCGTTTTTAGAGTGATCGCGTTAACGCTTCAGTCTTAAAATGACATATTTTTAGTTTTTTGGGTGAAAAACGTCGAAAATGCGCAGGGACGGGGGCCGCCGTAATATAAAATAAAAATCTCGATTATTTCGTGTTTTTTTGCGCGCAAACCGTTGTGGCAACCCGTCTCAAGATACGTGTGCAGATTCAGAGTCGAAAAATAAATTCTTCACATCGAAAACTTGCATACGAGTTTTTTTCAAAAAAGTGGTTTTAACCGTACTTCGGTGGTTAAAATTTGGATTTTCGGCAATTTTTTGATGTACAAAGATGGTCCGACGGTCCCTCGATCCCGCTATACCGTTTTTAGAGTGATCCCGTTAACACTTCCGTCTTAAAATGATGTATTTTTAGTTTTTTTGGGTGAAAAACGTCGAAAATGAACAGGGGCCGTGGACCGCCGTAATATAAAATCAAAATCTCGATTATTTCGTGTTTTTTTGCGCGCAAACCGTTGTGGCAACCCGTCTCACGATACGTGTGCAGTTTCAGAGTCGAAAAATAAATCCTTCACTGTGAAAACTTGCATACGAGTTTTTTTCAAAAAAGTGGTTTTTACGTACTTCGGTGGTTAGAATTTGGATTTTCGGCAATTTTTTGATATACAAGGATGGTCCGACGGTCCCTCGATCCCGCTATACCGTTTTTAGAGTGATCGCGTTAACGCTTCAGTCTTAAAATGACGTCTTTTTAGTTTTTTTGGGTGAAAAACATCGAAAATGAACAGGGGCTGTGGGCCGCCGTAATATAAAATCAAAATCTCGATTATTTCGTGTTTTTTTGCGCGCAAACCATTGTGGCAACCCGTCTCACGATACGTGTGCAGTTTCAGAGTCGAAAAATAAATCCTTCACAGCGAAAACCTGCATACGAGTTTTTTTCAAAAAAGTGGTTTTAACCGTACTTCGGTGGTTAGAATTTGGATTTTCGGCAACTTTTTAAAATACAAAGATGGTCCGACGGTCCCTCAATCCCGCTATACCGTTTTTAGAGTGATCGCGTTAACGCTGCAGTCTTAAAATGACGTCTTTTTAGTTTTTTTGGGTGAAAAACATCGAAAATGAACAGGGGCCGTGGACCGCCGTAATATAAAATCAAAATCTCGATTATTTCGTGTTTTTTTGCGCGCAAACCGTTGTGGCAACCCGTCTCACGATACGTGTGCAGTTTCAGAGTCGAAAAATAAATCCTTCACGGCGAAAACTTGCATACGAATTTTTTTCAAAAAAGTGGTTATTACGTACTTCGGTGGTTAGAATTTGGATTTTCGGCAATTTTTTGATATACAAGGATGGTCCGACGGTCCCTCGATCCCGCTATACCGTTTTTAGAGTGATCGCGTTAACGCTTCAGTCTTAAAATGACGTCTTTTTAGTTTTTTTGGGTGAAAAACATCGAAAATGAACAGGGGCTGTGGGCCGCCGTAATATAAAATCAAAATCTCGATTATTTCGTGTTTTTTTGCGCGCAAACCATTGTGGCAACCCGTCTCACGATACGTGTGCAGTTTCAGAGTCGAAAAATAAATCCTTCACAGCGAAAACCTGCATACGAGTTTTTTTTCAAAAAAGTGGTTTTAACCGTACTTCGGTGGTTAGAATTTGGATTTTCGGCAACTTTTTGATATACAAAGATGGTCCGACGGTCCCTCAATCCAGCTATACCGTTTTTAGAGTGATCGCGTTAACGCTGCAGTCTTAAAATGACGTCTTTTTAGTTTTTTTGGGTGAAAATCGTCGAAAATGAACAGGGGCCGTGGGCCACCATAATATAAAATAAAAATCTCGATTATTTCGTGTTTTTTTGCGCGCAAACCGTTATGGCAACCCGTCTCATGATACGTGTGCAGTTTCAGAGTCGAAAAATAAATTCTTCACATCGAAAACTTGCATACGAGTTTTTTTCAAAAAAGTGGTTTTAACCGTACTTCGGTGGTTAGAATTTGGATTTTCGGCAATTTTTTGATGTACAAAGATGGTCCGACGGTCCCTCGATCCCGCTATACCGTTTTTAGAGTGATCGCGTTAACGCTTCAGTCTTAAAATGGCGTCTTTTTAGTTTTTTGGACGAAAAACGTCGAAAATGAACCGGGGCCGTGGACTGCCGTAATATAAAATGAAAACCTCGATTATTTCGTGCTTTTTTGCGCGCAAACCGTTGTGGCAACCCTTCTTACGATACGTGTAGAGTTTCAGAGTCGAAAAATAAATCCTTCACAGCGAAAACTTGCATACGATTTTTTTTCAAAAAACTGGTTTTAACCGTACTTCGGTGGTTAGAATTTGGATTTTCGGCAATTTTTTGATGTACAAAGATGGTCCGACGGTCCCTCGATCCCGCTATACCGTTTTTAGAGTGATCGCGTTAACGCTTCAGTCTTAAAATGACATATTTTTAGTTTTTTGGGTGAAAAACGTCGAAAATGCGCAGGGACGGGGGCCGCCGTAATATAAAATAAAAATCTCGATTATTTCGTGTTTTTTTGCGCGCAAACCGTTGTGGCAACCCGTCTCAAGATACGTGTGCAGATTCAGAGTCGAAAAATAAATTCTTCACATCGAAAACTTGCATACGAGTTTTTTTCAAAAAAGTGGTTTTAACCGTACTTCGGTGGATAAAATTTGGATTTTCGGCAATTTTTTGATGTACAAAGATGGTCCGACGGTCCCTCGATCCCGCTATACCGTTTTTAGAGTGATCTCGTTAACACTTCCGTCTTAAAATGATGTATTTTTAGTTTTTTTGGGTGAAAAACGTCGAAAATGAACAGGGGCCGTGGACCGCCGTAATATAAAATCAAAATCTCGATTATTTCGTGTTTTTTTGCGCGCAAACCGTTGTGGCAACCCGTCTCACGATACGTGTGCAGTTTCAGAGTCGAAAAATAAATCCTTCACGGCGAAAACTTGCATACGAGTTTTTTTCAAAAAAGTGGTTTTAACCGTACTTCGGTGGTTAGAATTTGGATTTTCGGCAACTTTTTGATATATAAGGATGGTCCAACGGTCCCTCGATCCCGCTATACCGTTTTTAGAGTGATCACGTTAACACTTCCGTCTTAAAATGATGTATTTTTAGTTTTTTTGGGTGAAAAACGTCGAAAATGAACAGGGGCCGTGGACCGCCGTAATATAAAATCAAAATCTCGATTATTTCGTGTTTTTTTGCGCGCAAACCGTTGTGGCAACCCGTCTCACGATACGTGTGCAGTTTCAGAGTCGAAAAATAAATCCTTCACAGCGAAAACTTGCATACGAGTTTTTTTCAAAAAAGTGGTTATTACGTACTTCAGTGGTTAGAATTTGGATTTTCGGCAAATTTTTGATATACAAGGATGGTCCGACGGTCCCTCGATCCCGCTATACCGTTTTTAGAGTGATCGCGTTAACGCTTCAGTCTTAAAATGATGTATTTTTAGTTTTTTTGGGTGAAAAACATCGAAAATGAACAGGGGCTGTGGGCCGCCGTAATATAAAATCAAAATCTCGATTATTTCGTGTTTTTTTGCGCGCAAACCATTGTGGCAACCCGTCTCACGATACGTGTGCAGTTTCAGAGTCGAAAAATAAATCCTTCACAGCGAAAACCTGCATACGAGTTTTTTTTCAAAAAAGTGGTTTTAACCGTACTTCGGTGGTTAGAATTTGGATTTTCGGCAACTTTTTGATATACAAAGATGGTCCGACGGTCCCTCAATCCCGCTATACCGTTTTTAGAGTGATCGCGTTAACGCTGCAGTCTTAAAATGACGTCTTTTTAGTTTTTTTGGGTGAAAATCGTCGAAAATGAACAGGGGCCGTGGGCCACCATAATATAAAATAAAAATCTCG
Organism: Schizaphis graminum; assembly: GCA_020882235.1. Classification (NCBI taxonomy): domain Eukaryota; kingdom Metazoa; phylum Arthropoda; class Insecta; order Hemiptera; family Aphididae; genus Schizaphis; species Schizaphis graminum. The sequence continues at coordinate 58,519,014 of CM037032.1, forward strand.
ATTATTTCGTGTTTTTTTGCGCGCAAACCGTTATGGCAACCCGTCTCATGATACGTGTGCAGTTTCAGAGTCGAAAAATAAATTCTTCACATCGAAAACTTGCATACGAGTTTTTTTCAAAAAAGTGGTTTTAACCGTACTTCGGTGGTTAGAATTTGGATTTTCGGCAATTTTTTGATGTACAAAGATGGTCCGACGGTCCCTCGATCCCGCTATACCGTTTTTAGAGTGATCGCGTTAACGCTTCAGTCTTAAAATGGCGTCTTTTTAGTTTTTTGGACGAAAAACGTCGAAAATGAACCGGGGCCGTGGACTGCCGTATTATAAAATGAAAACCTCGATTATTTCGTGCTTTTTTGCGCGCAAACCGTTGTGGCAACCCTTCTTACGATACGTGTAGAGTTTCAGAGTCGAAAAATAAATCCTTCACAGCGAAAACTTGCATACGATTTTTTTTCAAAAAACTGGTTTTAACCGTACTTCGGTGGTTAGAATTTGGATTTTCGGCAATTTTTTGATGTACAAAGATGGTCCGACGGTCCCTCGATCCCGCTATACCGTTTTTAGAGTGATCGCGTTAACGCTTCAGTCTTAAAATGACATATTTTTAGTTTTTTGGGTGAAAAACGTCGAAAATGCGCAGGGACGGGGGCCGCCGTAATATAAAATAAAAATCTCGATTATTTCGTGTTTTTTTGCGCGCAAACCGTTGTGGCAACCCGTCTCAAGATACGTGTGCAGATTCAGAGTCGAAAAATAAATTCTTCACATCGAAAACTTGCATACGAGTTTTTTTCAAAAAAGTGGTTTTAACCGTACTTCGGTGGTTAAAATTTGGATTTTCGGCAATTTTTTGATGTACAAAGATGGTCCGACGGTCCCTCGATCCCGCTATACCGTTTTTAGAGTGATCCCGTTAACACTTCCGTCTTAAAATGATGTATTTTTAGTTTTTTTGGGTGAAAAACGTCGAAAATGAACAGGGGCCGTGGACCGCCGTAATATAAAATCAAAATCTCGATTATTTCGTGTTTTTTTGCGCGCAAACCGTTGTGGCAACCCGTCTCACGATACGTGTGCAGTTTCAGAGTCGAAAAATAAATCCTTCACTGTGAAAACTTGCATACGAGTTTTTTTCAAAAAAGTGGTTTTTACGTACTTCGGTGGTTAGAATTTGGATTTTCGGCAATTTTTTGATATACAAGGATGGTCCGACGGTCCCTCGATCCCGCTATACCGTTTTTAGAGTGATCGCGTTAACGCTTCAGTCTTAAAATGACGTCTTTTTAGTTTTTTTGGGTGAAAAACATCGAAAATGAACAGGGGCTGTGGGCCGCCGTAATATAAAATCAAAATCTCGATTATTTCGTGTTTTTTTGCGCGCAAACCATTGTGGCAACCCGTCTCACGATACGTGTGCAGTTTCAGAGTCGAAAAATAAATCCTTCACAGCGAAAACCTGCATACGAGTTTTTTTCAAAAAAGTGGTTTTAACCGTACTTCGGTGGTTAGAATTTGGATTTTCGGCAACTTTTTAAAATACAAAGATGGTCCGACGGTCCCTCAATCCCGCTATACCGTTTTTAGAGTGATCGCGTTAACGCTGCAGTCTTAAAATGACGTCTTTTTAGTTTTTTTGGGTGAAAAACATCGAAAATGAACAGGGGCTGTGGGCCGCCGTAATATAAAATAAAAATCTCGATTATTTCGTGTTTTTTTGCGCGCAAACCGTTATGGCAACCCGTCTCATGATACGTGTGCAGTTTCAGAGTCGAAAAATAAATCGTTCACAGCGAAAACTTGCATACGAGTTTTTTAAAAAAAAGTGGTTTTAACCGTACTTCGGTGGTTAGAATTTGGATTTTCGGCAATTTTTTGATGTACAAAGATGGTCCGACGGTCGTTCGATCCCGCTCTACCGTTTTTAGAGTGATCGCGATAACGCTTCCGTCTTAAAATGACGTATTTTTAGTTTTTTTGGGTGAAAAACGTCGAAAATGAACAGGGGCCTTGGACCGCCGTAATATAAAATCAAAATCTCGATTATTTCGTGTTTTTTTGCGCGCAAACCGTTGTAGCAACCCGTCTCACGATACGTGTGCAGTTTCAGAGTCGAAAAATAAATCCTTCACAGCGAAAACTTGCATACGAGTTTTTTTCAAAAAAGTGGTTATTACGTACTTCAGTGGTTAGAATTTGGATTTTCGGCAAATTTTTGATATACAAGGATGGTCCGACGGTCCCTCGATCCCGCTATACCGTTTTTAGAGTGATCGCGTTAACGCTTCAGTCTTAAAATGATGTATTTTTAGTTTTTTTGGGTGAAAAACATCGAAAATGAACAGGGGCTGTGGGCCGCCGTAATATAAAATCAAAATCTCGATTATTTCGTGTTTTTTTGCGCGCAAACCATTGTGGCAACCCGTCTCACGATACGTGTGCAGTTTCAGAGTCGAAAAATAAATCCTTCACAGCGAAAACCTGCATACGAGTTTTTTTTCAAAAAAGTGGTTTTAACCGTACTTCGGTGGTTAGAATTTGGATTTTCGGCAACTTTTTGATATACAAAGATGGTCCGACGGTCCCTCAATCCCGCTATACCGTTTTTAGAGTGATCGCGTTAACGCTGCAGTCTTAAAATGACGTCTTTTTAGTTTTTTTGGGTGAAAATCGTCGAAAATGAACAGGGGCCGTGGGCCACCATAATATAAAATAAAAATCTCGATTATTTCGTGTTTTTTTGCGCGCAAACCGTTATGGCAACCCGTCTCATGATACGTGTGCAGTTTCAGAGTCGAAAAATAAATTCTTCACATCGAAAACTTGCATACGAGTTTTTTTCAAAAAAGTGGTTTTAACCGTACTTCGGTGGTTAGAATTTGGATTTTCGGCAATTTTTTGATGTACAAAGATGGTCCGACGGTCCCTCGATCCCGCTATACCGTTTTTAGAGTGATCGCGTTAACGCTTCAGTCTTAAAATGGCGTCTTTTTAGTTTTTTGGACGAAAAACGTCGAAAATGAACCGGGGCCGTGGACTGCCGTAATATAAAATGAAAACCTCGATTATTTCGTGCTTTTTTGCGCGCAAACCGTTGTGGCAACCCTTCTTACGATACGTGTAGAGTTTCAGAGTCGAAAAATAAATCCTTCACAGCGAAAACTTGCATACGATTTTTTTTCAAAAAACTGGTTTTAACCGTACTTCGGTGGTTAGAATTTGGATTTTCGGCAATTTTTTGATGTACAAAGATGGTCCGACGGTCCCTCGAACCCGCTATACCGTTTTTAGAGTGATCGCGTTAACGCTTCAGTCTTAAAATGACATATTTTTAGTTTTTTGGGTGAAAAACGTCGAAAATGCGCAGGGACGGGGGCTGCCGTAATATAAAATAAAAATCTCGATTATTTCGTGTTTTTTTGCGCGCAAACCGTTGTGGCAACCCGTCTCAAGATACGTGTGCAGATTCAGAGTCGAAAAATAAATTCTTCACATCGAAAACTTGCATACGAGTTTTTTTCAAAAAAGTGGTTTTAACCGTACTTCGGTGGTTAAAATTTGGATTTTCGGCAATTTTTTGATGTACAAAGATGGTCCGACGGTCCCTCGATCCCGCTATACCGTTTTTAGAGTGATCCCGTTAACACTTCCGTCTTAAAATGATGTATTTTTAGTTTTTTTGGGTGAAAAACGTCGAAAATGAACAGGGGCCGTGGACCGCCGTAATATAAAATCAAAATCTCGATTATTTCGTGTTTTTTTGCGCGCAAACCGTTGTGGCAACCCGTCTCACGATACGTGTGCAGTTTCAGAGTCGAAAAATAAATCCTTCACGGCGAAAACTTGCATACGAGTTTTTTTCAAAAAAGTGGTTTTAACCGTACTTCGGTGGTTAGAATTTGGATTTTCGGCAACTTTTTGATATATAAGGATGGTCCAACGGTCCCTCGATCCCGCTATACCGTTTTTAGAGTGATCACGTTAACACTTCCGTCTTAAAATGATGTATTTTTAGTTTTTTTGGGTGAAAAACGTCGAAAATGAACAGGGGCCGTGGACCGCCGTAATATAAAATCAAAATCTCGATTATTTCGTGTTTTTTTGCGCGCAAACCGTTGTGGCAACCCGTCTCACGATACGTGTGCAGTTTCAGAGTCGAAAAATAAATCCTTCACGGCGAAAACTTGCATACGAGTTTTTTTCAAAAAAGTGGTTATTACGTACTTCAGTGGTTAGAATTTGGATTTTCGGCAAATTTTTGATATACAAGGATGGTCCGACGGTCCCTCGATCCCGCTATACCGTTTTTAGAGTGATCGCGTTAACGCTTCAGTCTTAAAATGACGTCTTTTTAGTTTTTTTGGGTGAAAAACATCGAAAATGAACAGGGGCTGTGGGCCGCCGTAATATAAAATCAAAATCTCGATTATTTCGTGTTTTTTTGCGCGCAAACCATTGTGGCAACCCGTCTCACGATACGTGTGCAGTTTCAGAGTCGAAAAATAAATCCTTCACAGCGAAAACCTGCATACGAGTTTTTTTCAAAAAAGTGGTTTTAACCGTACTTCGGTGGTTAGAATTTGGATTTTCGGCAACTTTTTGATATATAAGGATGGTCCAACGGTCCCTCGATCCCGCTATACCGTTTTTAGAGTGATCACGTTAACACTTCCGTCTTAAAATGATGTATTTTTAGTTTTTTTGGGTGAAAAACGTCGAAAATGAACAGGGGCCGTGGACCGCCGTAATATAAAATCAAAATCTCGATTATTTCGTGTTTTTTTGCGCGCAAACCGTTGTGGCAACCCGTCTCACGATACGTGTGCAGTTTCAGAGTCGAAAAATAAATCCTTCACGGCGAAAACTTGCATACGAGTTTTTTTCAAAAAAGTGGTTTTAACCGTACTTCGGTGGTTAGAATTTGGATTTTCGGCAACTTTTTGATATATAAGGATGGTCCAACGGTCCCTCGATCCCGCTATACCGTTTTTAGAGTGATCACGTTAACACTTCCGTCTTAAAATGATGTATTTTTAGTTTTTTTGGGTGAAAAACGTCGAAAATGAACAGGGGCCGTGGACCGCCGTAATATAAAATCAAAATCTCGATTATTTCGTGTTTTTTTGCGCGCAAACCGTTGTGGCAACCCGTCTCACGATACGTGTGCAGTTTCAGAGTCGAAAAATAAATCCTTCACGGCGAAAACTTGCATACGAGTTTTTTTCAAAAAAGTGGTTATTACGTACTTCAGTGGTTAGAATTTGGATTTTCGGCAAATTTTTGATATACAAGGATGGTCCGATGGTCCCTCGATCCCGCTATACCGTTTTTAGAGTGATCGCGTTAACGCTTCAGTCTTAAAATGACGTCTTTTTAGTTTTTTTGGGTGAAAAACATCGAAAATGAACAGGGGCTGTGGGCCGCCGTAATATAAAATCAAAATCTCGATTATTTCGTGTTTTTTTGCGCGCAAACCATTGTGGCAACCCGTCTCACGATACGTGTGCAGTTTCAGAGTCGAAAAATAAATCCTTCACAGCGAAAACCTGCATACGAGTTTTTTTCAAAAAAGTGGTTTTAACCGTACTTCGGTGGTTAGAATTTGGATTTTCGGCAACTTTTTGATATACAAAGATGGTCCGACGGTCCCTCGATCCCGCTATACCGTTTTTAGAGTGATCGCGTTAACGCTTCCGTCTTAAAATGACGTCTTTTTAGTTTTTGGGTGAAAAACGTCGAAAATGAACAGGGGCCGTGGGCCGCCGTAATATAAAATCAAAATCTCGATTATTTCGTGTTTTTTTGCGCGCAAACCGTTGTGGCAACCCGTCTCACGATACGTGTGCAGTTTAAGAGTCGAAAAATAAATCCTTCACAGCGAAAACTTGCATACGATTTTTTTTCAAAAAAGTGGTTTTAACCGTACTTCGGTGGTTAGAATTTGGATTTTCGGCAACTTTTTGATATACAAGGATGGTCCGACGGTCCCTCGATCCCGCTATAACCGTTTTTAGAGTGATCGCGTTAACGCTTCCGTCTTAAAATGACGTCTTTTTAGTTTTTGGGTGAAAAACGTCGAAAATGAACAGGGGCCGTGGGCCGCCGTAATATAAAATAAAAATCTCGATTATTTCATGTTTTTTTGCGCGCAAACCGTTGTGGCAACCCGTCTCACGATACGTGTGCAGTTTCAGAGTCGAAAAATAAATCCTTCACAGCGAAAACTTGCATACGAGTTTTTTTCAAAAAAGTGGTTTTTACGTACTTCGGTGGTTAGAATTTGGATTTTCGGCAACTTTTTGATATACAAAGATGGTCCGACGGTCCCTCAATCCCGCTATACCGTTTTTAGAGTGATCGCGTTAACGCTGCAGTCTTAAAATGACGTCTTTTTAGTTTTTTTGTGTGAAAATCGTCGAAAATGAACAGGGGCCGTGGGCCACCATAATATAAAATAAAAATCTCGATTATTTCGTGTTTTTTTGCGCGCAAACCGTTATGGCAACCCGTCTCATGATACGTGTGCAGTTTCAGAGTCGAAAAATAAATTCTTCACATCGAAAACTTGCATACGAGTTTTTTTCAAAAAAGTGGTTTTAACCGTACTTCGGTGGTTAGAATTTGGATTTTCGGCAATTTTTTGATGTACAAAGATGGTCCGACGGTCCCTCGATCCCGCTATACCGTTTTTAGAGTGATCGCGTTAACGCTTCAGTCTTAAAATGGCGTCTTTTTAGTTTTTTGGACGAAAAACGTCGAAAATGAACCGGGGCCGTGGACTGCCGTAATATAAAATGAAAACCTCGATTATTTCGTGCTTTTTTGCGCGCAAACCGTTGTGGCAACCCTTCTTACGATACGTGTAGAGTTTCAGAGTCGAAAAATAAATCCTTCACAGCGAAAACTTGCATACGATTTTTTTTCAAAAAACTGGTTTTAACCGTACTTCGGTGGTTAGAATTTGGATTTTCGGCAATTTTTTGATGTACAAAGATGGTCCGACGGTCCCTCGATCCCGCTATACCGTTTTTAGAGTGATCGCGTTAACGCTTCAGTCTTAAAATGACATATTTTTAGTTTTTTGGGTGAAAAACGTCGAAAATGCGCAGGGACGGGGGCCGCCGTAATATAAAATAAAAATCTCGATTATTTCGTGTTTTTTTGCGCGCAAACCGTTGTGGCAACCCGTCTCAAGATACGTGTGCAGATTCAGAGTCGAAAAATAAATTCTTCACATCGAAAACTTGCATACGAGTTTTTTTCAAAAAAGTGGTTTTAACCGTACTTCGGTGGTTAAAATTTGGATTTTCGGCAATTTTTTGATGTACAAAGATGGTCCGACGGTCCCTCGATCCCGCTATACCGTTTTTAGAGTGATCCCGTTAACACTTCCGTCTTAAAATGATGTATTTTTAGTTTTTTTGGGTGAAAAACGTCGAAAATGAACAGGGGCCGTGGACCGCCGTAATATAAAATCAAAATCTCGATTATTTCGTGTTTTTTTGCGCGCAAACCGTTGTGGCAACCCGTCTCACGATACGTGTGCAGTTTCAGAGTCGAAAAATAAATCCTTCACGGCGAAAACTTGCATACGAGTTTTTTTCAAAAAAGTGGTTTTAACCGTACTTCGGTGGTTAGAATTTGGATTTTCGGCAACTTTTTGATATATAAGGATGGTCCAACGGTCCCTCGATCCCGCTATACCGTTTTTAGAGTGATCACGTTAACACTTCCGTCTTAAAATGATGTATTTTTAGTTTTTTTGGGTGAAAAACGTCGAAAATGAACAGGGGCCGTGGACCGCCGTAATATAAAATCAAAATCTCGATTATTTCGTGTTTTTTTGCGCGCAAACCGTTGTGGCAACCCGTCTCACGATACGTGTGCAGTTTCAGAGTCGAAAAATAAATCCTTCACGGCGAAAACTTGCATACGAGTTTTTTTCAAAAAAGTGGTTATTACGTACTTCAGTGGTTAGAATTTGGATTTTCGGCAAATTTTTGATATACAAGGATGGTCCGATGGTCCCTCGATCCCGCTATACCGTTTTTAGAGTGATCGCGTTAACGCTTCAGTCTTAAAATGACGTCTTTTTAGTTTTTTTGGGTGAAAAACATCGAAAATGAACAGGGGCTGTGGGCCGCCGTAATATAAAATCAAAATCTCGATTATTTCGTGTTTTTTTGCGCGCAAACCATTGTGGCAACCCGTCTCACGATACGTGTGCAGTTTCAGAGTCGAAAAATAAATCCTTCACAGCGAAAACTTGCATACGAGTTTCTTTCAAAAAAGTGGTTTTTACGTACTTCGGTGGTTAGAATTTGGATTTTCGGCAAATTTTTGATATACAAGGATGGTCTGACGGTCCCTCGATCCCGCTATACCGTTTTTAGAGTGATCGCGTTAACGCTTCAGTCTTAAAATGATGTATTTTTAGTTTTTTTGCGCGCAAACCGTTGTGGCAACCCGTCTCACGATACGTGTGCAGTTTCAGAGTCGAAAAATAAATCCTTCACAGCGAAAACTTGCATACGATTTTTTTTCAAAAAAGTGGTTTTAACCGTACTTCGGTGGTTAGAATTTGGATTTTCGGCAATTTTTTGATGTACAAGGATGGTCCGACGGTCCCTCGATCCCGCTATACAGTTTTTAGAGTGATCGCGTTAACGCTTCCGTCTTAAAATGACGTCTTTTTAGTTTTTGGGTGAAACACGTCGAAAATGAACAGGGGCCGTGGGCCGCCGTAATATAAAATAAAAATCTCGATTATTTCATGTTTTTTTGCGCGCAAACCGTTGTGGCAACACTGGCAACCCGTCTCACGATACGTGTGCAGTTTCAGAGTCGAAAAATAAATCCTTCACTGTGAAAACTTGCATACGAGTTTTTTTCAAAAAAGTGGTTTTTACGTACTTCGGTGGTTAGAATTTGGATTTTCGGCAATTTTTTGATATACAAGGATGGTCCGACGGTCCCTCGATCCCGCTATACCGTTTTTAGAGTGATCGCGTTAACGCTTTTGTCATAAAATGACGTATTTTTAGTTTTTTTGGGTGAAAAACGTCGAAAATGAACAGGGGCCGTGGGCCGCCGTAATATAAAATCAAAATCTCGATTATTTCGTGTTTTTTGCGCGCAAACCATTGTGGCAACCCGTCTCACGATACGTGTGCAGTTTCAGAGTCGAAAAATAAATCCTTCACAGCGAAAACTTGCATACGAGTTTCTTTCAAAAAAGTGGTTTTTACGTACTTCGGTGGTTAGAATTTGGATTTTCGGCAAATTTTTGATATACAAGGATGGTCTGACGGTCCCTCGATCCCGCTATACCGTTTTTAGAGTGATCGCGTTAACGCTTCAGTCTTAAAATGACGTCTTTTTAGTTTTTTGGGTGAAAAACGTCGAAAATGAACAGGGGCCGTGGGCCGCCGTAATATAAAATAAAAATCTCGATTATTTCGTGTTTTTTTGCGCGCAAACCATTGTGGCAACCCGTCTCACGATACGTGTGCAGTTTCAGAGTCGAAAAATAAATCCTTCACAGCGAAAACTTGCATACGAGTTTCTTTCAAAAAAGTGGTTTTTACGTACTTCGGTGGTTAGAATTTGGATTTTCGGCAAATTTTTGATATACAAGGATGGTCTGACGGTCCCTCGATCCCGCTATACCGTTTTTAGAGTGATCGCGTTAACGCTTCCGTCTTAAAATGACGTCTTTTTAGTTTTTGGGTGAAAAACGTCGAAAATGAACAGGGGCGGTGGGCCGCCGTAATATAAAATCAAAATCTCGATTATTTCGTGTTTTTTTGCGCGCAAACCGTTGTGGCAACCCGTCTCACGATACGTGTGCAGTTTCAGAGTCGAAAAATAAATCCTTCACAGCGAAAACTTGCATACGATTTTTTTTCAAAAAAGTGGTTTTAACCGTACTTCGGTGGTTAGAATTTGGATTTTCGGCAACTTTTTGATATACAAGGATGGTCCGACGGTCCCTCGATCCCGCTATACCGTTTTTAGAGTGATCGCGTTAACGCTTCCGTCTTAAAATGACGTCTTTTTAGTTTTTGGGTGAAAAACGTCGAAAATGAACAGGGGCCGTGGGCCGCCGTAATATAAAATAAAAATCTCGATTATTTCATGTTTTTTTGCGCGCAAACCGTTGTGGCAACCCGTCTCACGATACGTGTGCAGTTTCAGAGTCGAAAAATAAATCCTTCACAGCGAAAACTTGCATACGAGTTTCTTTCAAAAAAGTGGTTTTTACGTACTTCGGTGGTTAGAATTTGGATTTTCGGCAAATTTTTGATATACAAGGATGGTCTGACGGTCCCTCGATCCCGCTATACCGTTTTTAGAGTGATCGCGTTAACGCTTCAGTCTTAAAATGATGTATTTTTAGTTTTTTTGCGCGCAAACCGTTGTGGCAACCCGTCTCACGATACGTGTGCAGTTTCAGAGTCGAAAAATAAATCCTTCACAGCGAAAACTTGCATACGATTTTTTTTCAAAAAAGTGGTTTTAACCGTACTTCGGTGGTTAGAATTTGGATTTTCGGCAATTTTTTGATGTACAAGGATGGTCCGACGGTCCCTCGATCCCGCTATACAGTTTTTAGAGTGATCGCGTTAACGCTTCCGTCTTAAAATGACGTCTTTTTAGTTTTTGGGTGAAACACGTCGAAAATGAACAGGGGCCGTGGGCCGCCGTAATATAAAATAAAAATCTCGATTATTTCATGTTTTTTTGCGCGCAAACCGTTGTGGCAACACTGGCAACCCGTCTCACGATACGTGTGCAGTTTCAGAGTCGAAAAATAAATCCTTCACTGTGAAAACTTGCATACGAGTTTTTTTCAAAAAAGTGGTTTTTACGTACTTCGGTGGTTAGAATTTGGATTTTCGGCAATTTTTTGATATACAAGGATGGTCCGACGGTCCCTCGATCCCGATATACCGTTTTTAGAGTGATCGCGTTAACGCTTTTGTCATAAAATGACGTATTTTTAGTTTTTTTGGGTGAAAAACGTCGAAAATGAACAGGGGCCGTGGGCCGCCGTAATATAAAATCAAAATCTCGATTATTTCGTGTTTTTTGCGCGCAAACCATTGTGGCAACCCGTCTCACGATACGTGTGCAGTTTCAGAGTCGAAAAATAAATCCTTCACAGCGAAAACTTGCATACGAGTTTCTTTCAAAAAAGTGGTTTTTACGTACTTCGGTGGTTAGAATTTGGATTTTCGGCAAATTTTTGATATACAAGGATGGTCTGACGGTCCCTCGATCCCGCTATACCGTTTTTAGAGTGATCGCGTTAACGCTTCAGTCTTAAAATGACGTCTTTTTAGTTTTTTGGGTGAAAAACGTCGAAAATGAACAGGGGCCGTGGACCGCCGTAATATAAAATCAAAATCTCGATTATTTCGTGTTTTTTTGCGCGCAAACCGTTGTGGCAACCCGTTTCACGATACGTGTGCAGTTTCAGAGTCGAAAAATAAATCCTTCACGGCGAAAACTTGCATACGAGTTTTTTTCAAAAAAGTGGTTTTAACCGTACTTCGGTGGTTAGAATTTGGATTTTCGGCAACTTTTTGATATATAAGGATGGTCCAACGGTCCCTCGATCCCGCTATACCGTTTTTAGAGTGATCACGTTAACACTTCCGTCTTAAAATGATGTATTTTTAGTTTTTTTGGGTGAAAAACGTCGAAAATGAACAGGGGCCGTGGACCGCCGTAATATAAAATCAAAATCTCGATTATTTCGTGTTTTTTTGCGCGCAAACCGTTGTGGCAACCCGTCTCACGATACGTGTGCAGTTTCAGAGTCGAAAAATAAATCCTTCACGGCGAAAACTTGCATACGAGTTTTTTTCAAAAAAGTGGTTATTACGTACTTCGGTGGTTAGAATTTGGATTTTCGGCAAATTTTTGATATACAAGGATGGTCCGACGGTCCCTCGATCCCGCTATACCGTTTTTAGAGTGATCACGTTAACACTCCCGTCTTAAAATGATGTATTTTTAGTTTTTTTGGGTGAAAAACGTCGAAAATGAACAGGGGCCGTGGACCGCCGTAATATAAAATCAAAATCTCGATTATTTCGAGTTTTTTTGCGCGCAAACCGTTGTGGCAACCCGTCTCACGATACGTGTGCAGTTTCAGAGTCGAAAAATAAATCCTTCACAGCGAAAACTTGCATACGATTTTTTTTCAAAAAAGTGGTTTTAACCGTACTTCGGTGGTTAGAATTTGGATTTTCGGCAATTTTTTGATGTACAAGGATGGTCCGACGGTCCCTCGATCCCGCTATACAGTTTTTAGAGTGATCGCGTTAACGCTTCCGTCTTAAAATGACGTCTTTTTAGTTTTTGGGTGAAACACGTCGAAAATGAACAGGGGCCGTGGGCCGCCGTAATATAAAATAAAAATCTCGATTATTTCATGTTTTTTTGCGCGCAAACCGTTGTGGCAACCCGTCTCACGATACGTGTGCAGTTTCAGAGTCGAAAAATAAATCCTTCACTGTGAAAACTTGCATACGAGTTTTTTTCAAAAAAGTGGTTTTTACGTACTTCGGTGGTTAGAATTTGGATTTTCGGCAATTTTTTGATATACAAGGATGGTCCGACGGTCCCTCGATCCCGCTATACCGTTTTTAGAGTGATCGCGTTAACGCTTTTGTCATAAAATGACGTATTTTTAGTTTTTTTGGGTGAAAAACGTCGAAAATTAACAGGGGCCGTGGGCCGCCGTAATATAAAATCAAAATCTCGATTATTTCGTGTTTATTTGCGCGCAAACCATTGTGGCAACCCGTCTCACGATACGTGTGCAGTTTCAGAGTCGAAAAATAAATCCTTCACAGCGAAAACTTGCATACGAGTTTTTTTCAAAAAAGTAGTTTTACGTACTTCGGTGGTTAGAATTTGGATTTTCGGCAATTTTTTGATATACAAGGATGGTCCGACGGTCCCTCGATCCCGCTATACCGTTTTTAGAGTGATCGCGTTAACGCTTCCGTCTTAAAATGACGTATTTTTAGTTTTTTTGGGTGAAAAACGTCGAAAATGAACAGGGGCTGTGGGCCGCCGTAATATAAAATAAAAATCTTGATAATTTCGTGTTTTTTTGCGCGCAAACCGTTGTGGCAACCCGTCTCACGATACGTGTAGAGTTTCAGAGTCGAAAAATAAATCCTTCACAGCGAAAACTTGCATACGAGTTTTTTTCAAAAAAGTGGTTTTTAAGTACTTCGGTGGTTAGAATTTGGATTTTCGGCAATTTTTTGATATACAAAGATGGTCCGACGGTCCCTCGATCCCGCTATACCGTTTTTAGAGTGATCGCGTTAACGCTTCCGTCATAAAATGACGTCTTTTTAGTTTTTTGGGTGAAAAACGTCGAAAATGAACAGGGGCCGTGGGCCGCCGTAATATAAAATCAAAATCTCGATTATTTCGTGTTTTTTGCGCGCAAACCGTTGTGGCAACCCGTCTCACGATACGTGTAGAGTTTCAGAGTCGAAAAATAAATCCTTCACAGCGAAAACTTGCATACGAGTTTTTTTCAAAAAAGTGGTTTTTAAGTACTTCGGTGGTTAGAATTTGGATTTTCGGCAATTTTTTGATATACAAGGATGGTCCGACGGTCCCTCGATCCCGCTATACCGTTTTTAGAGTGATCGCGTTAACGCTTCAGTCTTAAAATGACGTCTTTTTAGTTTTTTTTGGTGAAAAACGTCGAAAATGAACAGGGGCCGTGGGCCACCATAATACCTATAAAATAAAAATCTCGATTATTTCGTGTTTTTTTGCGCGCAAACCGTTGTGGCAACCCGTCTCACGATACGTGTAGAGTTTCAGAGTCGAAAAATAAATCCTTCACAACGAAAACTTGCATACGAGTTTTTTTCAAAAAAGTGGTTTTTACGTACTTCGGTGGTTAGAATTTGGATTTTCGGCAAATTTTTGATATACAAGGATGTTCCGACGGTCCCTCGATCCCTCTATACAGTTTTTAGAGTGATCGCGTTAACGCTTTTGTCATAAAATGACGTATTTTTAGTTTTTTTGGGTGAAAAACGTCGAAAATGAACAGGGGCCGTTGGCCGCCGTAATATAAAATAAAAATCTCGATTATTTCGTGTTTTTTTGCGCGCAAACCGTTGTGGCAACCCGTCTCAAGATACGTGTGCAGATTCAGAGTCGAAAAATAAATCCTTCACAGCGAAAACTTGCATACGAGTTTCTTTCAAAAAAGTGGTTTTTACGTACTTCGGTGGTTAGAATTTGGATTTTCGGCAAATTTTTGATATACAAGGATGGTCTGACGGTCCCTCGATCCCGCTATACCGTTTTTAGAGTGATCGCGTTAACGCTTCCGTCTTAAAATGACGTTTTTTTAGTTTTTGGGTGAAAAACGTCGAAAATGAACAGGGGCCGTGGGCCGCCGTAATATAAAATAAAAATCTCGATTATTTCATGTTTTTTTGCGCGCAAACCGTTGTGGCAACCCGTCTCACGATACGTGTGCAGTTTCAGAGTCGAAAAATAAATCCTTCACAGCGAAAACTTGCATACGAGTTTCTTTCAAAAAAGTGGTTTTTACGTACTTCGGTGGTTAGAATTTGGATTTTCGGCAAATGTTTGATATACAAGGATGGTCTGACGGTCCCTCGATCCCGCTATACCGTTTTTAGAGTGATCGCGTTAACGCTTCCGTCTTAAAATGACGTCTTTTTAGTTTTTGGGTGAAAAACGTCGAAAATGAACAGGGGCTGTGGGCCGCCGTAATATAAAATCAAAATCTCGATTATTTCGTGTTTTTTTGCGCGCAAACCGTTGTGGCAACCCGTCTCACGATACGTGTGCAGTTTCAGAGTCGAAAAATAAATCCTTCACAGCGAAAACTTGCATACGATTTTTTTTCAAAAAAGTGGTTTTAACCGTACTTCGGTGGTTAGAATTTGGATTTTCGGCAACTTTTTGATATACAAGGATGGTCCGACGGTCCCTCGATCCCGCTATACCGTTTTTAGAGTGATCGCGTTAACGCTTCCGTCTTAAAATGACGTCTTTTTAGTTTTTGGGTGAAAAACGTCGAAAATGAACAGGGGCCGTGGGCCGCCGTAATATAAAATAAAAATCTCGATTATTTCATGTTTTTTTGCGCGCAAACCGTTGTGGCAACCCGTCTCACGATACGTGTGCAGTTTCAGAGTCGAAAAATAAATCCTTCACAGCGAAAACTTGCATACGAGTTTCTTTCAAAAAAGTGGTTTTTACGTACTTCGGTGGTTAGAATTTGGATTTTCGGCAAATTTTTGATATACAAGGATGGTCTGACGGTCCCTCGATCCCGCTATACCGTTTTTAGAGTGATCGCGTTAACGCTTCAGTCTTAAAATGACGTCTTTTTAGTTTTTTGGGTGAAAAACGTCGAAAATGAACAGGGGCCGTGGGCCGCCGTAATATAAAATAAAAATCTCGATTATTTCGTGTTTTTTTGCGCGCAAACCGTTGTGGCAACCCGTCTCACGATACGTGTGCAGTTTCAGAGTCGAAAAATAAATCCTTCACAGCGAAAACTTGCATACGAGTTTTTTTCAAAAAAGTGGTTTTTACGTACTTCGGTGGTTAGAATTTGGATTTTCGGCAACTTTTTGATATACAAGGATGGTCCGACGGTCCCTCGATCCCGCAATACCGTTTTTAGAGTGATCGCGTTAACGCTTCCGTCTTAAAATGACGTATTTTTAGTTTTTTGGGTGAAAAACGTCGAACATGAACAGGGGCCGTTGGCCGCCGTAATATAAAATAAAAATCTCGATTATTTCGTGTTTTTTTGCGCGCAAACCGTTGTGGCAACCCGTCTCAAGATACGTGTGCAGTTTCAGAGTCGAAAAATAAATCCTTCACAGCGAAAACTTGCATACGAGTTTCTTTCAAAAAAGTGGTTTTTACGTACTTCGGTGGTTAGAATTTGGATATTCGGCAAATTTTTGATATACAAGGATGGTCTGACGGTCCCTCGATCCCGCTATACCGTTTTTAGAGTGATCGCGTTAACGCTTCCGTCTTAAAATGACGTCTTTTTAGTTTTTGGGTGAAAAACGTCGAAAATGAACAGGGGCCGTGGGCCGCCGTAATATAAAATAAAAATCTCGATTATTTCATGTTTTTTTGCGCGCAAATCGTTGTGGCAACCCGTCTCACGATACGTGTGCAGTTTCAGAGTCGAAAAATAAATCCTTCACAGCGAAAACTTGCATACGAGTTTTTTTCAAAAAAGTGGTTTTTACGTACTTCGGTGGTTAGAATTTGGATTTTCGGCAATTTTTTGATATACAAGGATGGTCCGACGGTCCCTCGATCCCGCTATACCGTTTTTAGAGTGATCACGTTACCACTTCCGTCTTAAAATGACGTATTTTTAGTTTTTTTGGGTGAAAAACGTCGAAAATGAACAGGGGCTGTGGGCGGCCGTAATATAAACTCAAAATCTCGATAATTTCGTGTTTTTTTGCGCGCAAACCATTGTGGCAACCCGTCTCACGATACGTGTGCAGTTTCAGAGTCGAAAAATAAATCCTTCACAGCGAAAACTTGCATACGAGTTTTTTTCAAAAAAGTGGTTTTTACGTACTTCGGTGGTTAGAATTTGGATTTTCGGCAATTTTTTGATATACAAGGATGGTCCGACGGTCCCTCGATCCCGCTATACCGTTTTTAGAGTGATCGCGTTAACGCTTCAGTCTTAAAATGACGTCTTTTTAGTTTTTTTTGGTGAAAAACGTCGAAAATGAACAGGGGCCGTGGGCCACCATAATACCTATAAAATAAAAATCTCGATTATTTCGTGTTTTTTTGCGCGCAAACCGTTGTGGCAACCCGTCTCACGATACGTGTAGAGTTTCAGAGTCGAAAAATAAATCCTTCACAACGAAAACTTGCATACGAGTTTTTTTCAAAAAAGTGGTTTTTACGTACTTCGGTGGTTAGAATTTGGATTTTCGGCAATTTTTTGATATACAAGGATGTTCCGACGGTCCCTCGATCCCTCTATACCGTTTTTAGAGTGATCGCGTTAACGCTTCCGTTTTAAAATGACGTATTTTTAGTTTTTTGGGTGAAAAACGTCGAAAATGAACAGGGGCCGTTGGCCGCCGTAATATAAAATAAAAATCTCGATTATTTCGTGTTTTTTTGCGCGCAAACCGTTGTGGCAACCCGTCTCAAGATACGTGTGCAGTTTCAGAGTCGAAAAATAAATCCTTCACAGCGAAAACTTGCATACGAGTTTCTTTCAAAAAAGTGGTTTTTACGTACTTCGGTGGTTAGAATTTGGATTTTCGGCAAATTTTTGATATACAAGGATGGTCTGACGGTCCCTCGATCCCGCTATACCGTTTTTAGAGTGATCGCGTTAACGCTTCCGTCTTAAAATGACGTCTTTTTAGTTTTTGGGTGAAAACGTCGAAAATGAACAGGGGCCGTGGGCCGCCGTAATATAAAATAAAAATCTCGATTATTTCGTGTTTATTTGCGCGCAAACCATTGTGGCAACCCGTCTCACGATACGTGTGCAGTTTCAGAGTCGAAAAATAAATCCTTCACAGCGAAAACTTGCATACGATTTTTTTTCAAAAAAGTGGTTTTAACCGTACTTCGGTGGTTAGAATTTGGATTTTCGGCAACTTTTTGATATACAAGGATGGTCCGACGGTCCCTCGATCCCGCAATACCGTTTTTAGAGTGATCGCGTTAACGCTTCCGTCTTAAAATGACGTATTTTTAGTTTTTTGGGTGAAAAACGTCGAACATGAACAGGGGCCGTTGGCCGCCGTAATATAAAATCAAAATCTCGATTATTTCGTGTTTTTTGCGCGCAAACCGTTGTGGCAACCCGTCTCACGATACGTGTAGAGTTTCAGAGTCGAAAAATAAATCCTTCACAGCGAAAACTTGCATACGAGTTTTTTTCAAAAGAGTGGTTTTTACGTACTTCGGTGGTTAGAATTTGGATTTACGGCAATTTTTTGATATACAAGGATGTTCCGACGGTCCCTCGATCCCTCTATACCGTTTTTAGAGTGATCGCGTTAACGCTTCCATCTTAAAATGACGTATTTTTAGTTTTTTGGGTGAAAAACGTCGAAAATGAACAAGGGCCGTGGGCCGCCGTAATATAAAATCAAAATCTCGATTATTTCGTGTTTTTTGCGCGCAAACCGTTGTGGCAACCCGTCTCACGATACGTGTAGAGTTTCAGAGTCGAAAAATAAATCCTTCACAGCGAAAACTTGCATACGATTTTTTTTCAAAAAAGTGGTTTTAACCGTACTTCGGTGGTTAGAATTTGGATTTTCGGCAACTTTTTGATATATAAGGATGGTCCAACGGTCCCTCGATCTCGCTATACCGTTTTTAGAGTGATCACGTTAACACTTCCATCTTAAAATGACGTATATTTAGTTTTTTTGGGTGAAAAACGTCGAAAATGAACAGGGGCTGTGGGCCGCCGTAATATAAAATCAAAATCTCGATTATTTCGTGTTTTTTTGCGCGCAAACCGTTGTGGCAACCCGTCTCACGATACGTGTGCAGTTTCAGAGTCGAAAAATAAATCCTTCACTGCGAAAACTTGCATACGAGTTTTTTTCAAAAAAGTGGTTTTACGTACTTCGGTGGTTAGAATTTGGATTTTCGGCAATTTTTTGATATACAAGGATGGTCCGACGGTCCCTCGATCCCGCTATACCGTTTTTAGAGTGATCGCGTTAACGCTTCCGTCTTAAAATGACGTCTTTTTAGTTTTTGGGTGAAAAACGTCGAAAATGAACAGGGGCCGTGGGCCGCCGTAATATAAAATAAAAATCTCGATTATTTCATGTTTTTTTGCGCGCAAACCGTTGTGGCAACCCGTCTCACGATACGTGTGCAGTTTCAGAGTCGAAAAATAAATCCTTCACAGCGAAAACTTGCATACGAGTTTTTTTCAAAAAAGTGGTTTTTACGTACTTCGGTGGTTAGAATTTGGATTTTCGGCAATTTTTTGATATACAAGGATGGTCCGACGGTCCCTCGATCCCGCTATACCGTTTTTAGAGTGATCACGTTACCACTTCCGTCTTAAAATGACGTATTTTTAGTTTTTTTGGGTGAAAAACGTCGAAAATGAACAGGGGCTGTGGGCGGCCGTAATATAAACTCAAAATCTCGATAATTTCGTGTTTTTTTGCGCGCAAACCATTGTGGCAACCCGTCTCACGATACGTGTGCAGTTTCAGAGTCGAAAAATAAATCCTTCACAGCGAAAACTTGCATACGAGTTTTTTTCAAAAAAGTGGTTTTTACGTACTTCGGTGGTTAGAATTTGGATTTTCGGCAATTTTTTGATATACAAGGATGGTCCGACGGTCCCTCGATCCCGCTATACCGTTTTTAGAGTGATCGCGTTAACGCTTCAGTCTTAAAATGACGTCTTTTTAGTTTTTTTTGGTGAAAAACGTCGAAAATGAACAGGGGCCGTGGGCCACCATAATACCTATAAAATAAAAATCTCGATTATTTCGTGTTTTTTTGCGCGCAAACCGTTGTGGCAACCCGTCTCACGATACGTGTAGAGTTTCAGAGTCGAAAAATAAATCCTTCACAACGAAAACTTGCATACGAGTTTTTTTCAAAAAAGTGGTTTTTACGTACTTCGGTGGTTAGAATTTGGATTTTCGGCAATTTTTTGATATACAAGGATGTTCCGACGGTCCCTCGATCCCTCTATACAGTTTTTAGAGTGATCGCGTTAACGCTTTTGTCATAAAATGACGTATTTTTAGTTTTTTTGGGTGAAAAACGTCGAAAATGAACAGGGGCCGTGGGCCGCCGTAATATAAAATCAAAATCTCGATTATTTCGTGTTTATTTGCGCGCAAACCATTGTGGCAACCCGTCTCACGATACGTGTGCAGTTTCAGAGTCGAAAAATAAATCCTTCACAGCGAAAACTTGCATACGAGTTTTTTTCAAAAAAGTGGTTTTACGTACTTCGGTGGTTAGAATTTGGATTTTCGGCAATTTTTTGATATACAAGGATGGTCCGACGGTCCCTCGATCCCGCTATACCGTTTTTAGAGTGATCGCGTTAACGCTTCCGTTTTAAAATGACGTATTTTTAGTTTTTTGGGTGAAAAACGTCGAAAATGAACAGGGGCCGTTGGCCGCCGTAATATAAAATAAAAATCTCGATTATTTCGTGTTTTTTTGCGCGCAAACCGTTGTGGCAACCCGTCTCAAGATACGTGTGCAGTTTCAGAGTCGAAAAATAAATCCTTCACAGCGAAAACTTGCATACGAGTTTCTTTCAAAAAAGTGGTTTTTACGTACTTCGGTGGTTAGAATTTGGATTTTCGGCAAATTTTTGATATACAAGGATGGTCTGACGGTCCCTCGATCCCGCTATACCGTTTTTAGAGTGATCGCGTTAACGCTTCCGTCTTAAAATGACGTCTTTTTAGTTTTTGGGTGAAAACGTCGAAAATGAACAGGGGCCGTGGGCCGCCGTAATATAAAATCAAAATCTCGATTATTTCGTGTTTTTTGCGCGCAAACCGTTGTGGCAACCCGTCTCACGATACGTGTAGAGTTTCAGAGTCGAAAAATAAATCCTTCACAGCGAAAACTTGCATACGATTTTTTTTCAAAAAAGTGGTTTTAACCGTACTTCGGTGGTTAGAATTTGGATTTTCGGCAACTTTTTGATATATAAGGATGGTCCAACGGTCCCTCGATCTCGCTATACCGTTTTTAGAGTGATCACGTTAACACTTCCATCTTAAAATGACGTATATTTAGTTTTTTTGGGTGAAAAACGTCGAAAATGAACAGGGGCTGTGGGCCGCCGTAATATAAAATCAAAATCTCGATTATTTCGTGTTTTTTTGCGCGCAAACCGTTGTGGCAACCCGTCTCACGATACGTGTGCAGTTTCAGAGTCGAAAAATAAATCCTTCACTGCGAAAACTTGCATACGAGTTTTTTTCAAAAAAGTGGTTTTTACGTACTTCGGTGGTTAGAATTTGGATTTTCGGCAATTTTTTGATATACAAGGATGGTCCGACGGTCCCTCGATCCCGCTATACCGTTTTTAGAGTGATCGCGTTAACGCTTCCGTTTTAAAATGACGTATTTTTAGTTTTTTGGGTGAAAAACGTCGAAAATGAACAGGGGCCGTGGGCCGCCGTAATATAAAATAAAAATCTCGATTATTTCGTGTTTTTTGCGCGCAAACCGTTGTGGCAACCCGTCTCACGATACGTGTAGAGTTTCAGAGTCGAAAAATAAATCCTTCACAGCGAAAACTTGCATACGAGTTTCTTTCAAAAAAGTGGTTTTTACGTACTTCGGTGGTTAGAATTTGGATTTTCGGCAATTTTTTGATATACAAGGATGGTCCGACGGTCCCTCGATCCCGCTATACCGTTTTTAGAGTGATCGCGTTAACGCTTCAGTCTTAAAATGACGTCTTTTTAGTTTTTTTTGGTGAAAAACGTCGAAAATGAACAGGGGCCGTGGGCCACCATAATACCTATAAAATAAAAATCTCGATTATTTCGTGTTTTTTTGCGCGCAAAACGTTGTGGCAACCCGTCTCACGATACGTGTAGAGTTTCAGAGTCGAAAAATAAATCCTTCACAACGAAAACTTGCATACGAGTTTTTTTCAAAAAAGTGGTTTTTACGTACTTCGGTGGTTAGAATTTGGATTTTCGGCAATTTTTTGATATACAAGGATGGTCCGACGGTCCCTCGATCCCGCTATACCGTTTTTAGAGTGATCGCGTTAACGCTTCAGTCTTAAAATGACGTCTTTTTAGTTTTTTTTGGTGAAAAACGTCGAAAATGAACAGGGGCCGTGGGCCACCATAATACCTATAAAATAAAAATCTCGATTATTTCGTGTTTTTTTGCGCGCAAACCGTTGTGGCAACCCGTCTCACGATACGTGTAGAGTTTCAGAGTCGAAAAATAAATCCTTCACAACGAAAACTTGCATACGAGTTTTTTTCAAAAAAGTGGTTTTTACGTACTTCGGTGGTTAGAATTTGGATTTTCGGGAATTTTTTGATATACAAGGATGTTCCGACGGTCCCTCGATCCCTCTATACAGTTTTTAGAGTGATCGCGTTAACGCTTTTGTCATAAAATGACGTATTTTTAGTTTTTTGGGTGAAAAACGTCGAAAATGAACAGGGGCCGTGGGCCGCGTAATATAAAATAAAAATCTCGATTATTTCGTGTTTTTTTGCGCACAAAACGTTGTGGCAACTCGTCTCAAGATACGTGTGCAGTTTCATAGTCGAAAAATAAATCCTTCACATCGAAAACTTGCATACGAGTTTTTTTCAAAAAAGTGGTTTTACGTACTTCGGTGGTTAGAATTTGGATTTTCGGCAATTTTTTTATATACAAGGATGGTCCGACGGTCCCTCGATCCCGCTATACCGTTTTTAGAGTGATCGCGTTAACGCTTCCGTCTTAAAATGACGTATTTTTAGTTTTTTGGGTGAAAAACGTCGAAAATGAACAGGGGCCGTTGGCCGCCGTAATATAAAATAAAAATCTCGATTATTTCGTGTTTTTTTGCGCGCAAACCGTTGTGGCAACCCGTCTCAAGATACGTGTGCAGTTTCAGAGTCGAAAAATAAATCCTTCACAGCGAAAACTTGCATACGAGTTTCTTTCAAAAAAGTGGTTTTTACGTACTTCGGTGGTTAGAATTTGGATTTTCGGCAATTTTTTTATATACAAGGATGGTCCGACGGTCCCTCGATCCCGCTATACCGTTTTTAGAGTGATCGCGTTAACGCTTCAGTCTTAAAATGACGTCTTTTTAGTTTTTTTTGGTGAAAAACGTCGAAAATGAACAGGGGCCGTGGGCCACCATAATACCTATAAAATAAAAATCTCGATTATTTCGTGTTTTTTTGCGCGCAAACCGTTGTGGCAACCCGTCTCACGATACGTGTAGAGTTTCAGAGTCGAAAAATAAATCCTTCACAACGAAAACTTGCATACGAGTTTTTTTCAAAAAAGTGGTTTTTACGTACTTCGGTGGTTAGAATTTGGATTTTCGGCAATTTTTTGATATACAAGGATGTTCCGACGGTCCCTCGATCCCTCTATACAGTTTTTAGAGTGATCGCGTTAACGCTTTTGTCATAAAATGACGTATTTTTAGTTTTTTTGGGTGAAAAACGTCGAAAATGAACAGGGGCCGTGGGCCGCGTAATATAAAATAAAAATCTCGATTATTTCGTGTTTTTTTGCGCACAAACCGTTGTGGCAACTCGTCTCAAGATACGTGTGCAGTTTCATAGTCGAAAAATAAATCCTTCACATCGAAAACTTGCATACGAGTTTTTTTCAAAAAAGTGGTTTTACGTACTTCGGTGGTTAGAATTTGGATTTTCGGCAATTTTT
Organism: Schizaphis graminum; assembly: GCA_020882235.1. Taxonomy (NCBI): domain Eukaryota; kingdom Metazoa; phylum Arthropoda; class Insecta; order Hemiptera; family Aphididae; genus Schizaphis; species Schizaphis graminum. The sequence goes on from CM037032.1 coordinate 58,542,492, forward strand.
TTATATACAAGGATGGTCCGACGGTCCCTCGATCCCGCTATACCGTTTTTAGAGTGATCGCGTTAACGCTTCCGTCTTAAAATGACGTATTTTTAGTTTTTTGGGTGAAAAACGTCGAAAATGAACAGGGGCCGTTGGCCGCCGTTATATAAAATAAAAATCTCGATTATTTCGTGTTTTTTTGCGCGCAAACCGTTGTGGCAACCCGTCTCAAGATACGTGTGCAGTTTCAGAGTCGAAAAATAAATCCTTCACAGCGAAAACTTGCATACGAGTTTCTTTCAAAAAAGTGGTTTTTACGTACTTCGGTGGTTAGAATTTGGATTTTCGGCAATTTTTTTATATACAAAGATGGTCCGACGGTCCCTCGATCCCGCTATACCGTTTTTAGAGTGATCGCGTTAACGCTTCCGTCTTAAAATGATGTCTTTTTAGTTTTTTGGGTGAAAACGTCGAAAATGAACAGGGGCCGTGGGCCGCCGTAATATAAAATCAAAATCTCGATTATTTCGTGTTTTTTGCGCGCAAACCGTTGTGGCAACCCGTCTCACGATACGTGTAGAGTTTCAGAGTCGAAAAATAAATCCTTCACAGCGAAAACTTGCATACGAGTTTTTTTCAAAAGAGTGGTTTTTACGTACTTCGGTGGTTAGAATTTGGATTTTCGGCAATTTTTTGATATACAAGGATGGTCCGACGGTCCCTCGATCCCGCTATACCGTTTTTAGAGTGATCGCGTTAACGCTTCAGTCTTAAAATGACGTCTTTTTAGTTTTTTTTGGTGAAAAACGTCGAAAATGAACAGGGGCCGTGGGCCACCATAATACCTATAAAATAAAAATCTCGATTATTTCGTGTTTTTTTGCGCGCAAACCGTTGTGGCAACCCGTCTCACGATACGTGTAGAGTTTCAGAGTCGAAAAATAAATCCTTCACAACGAAAACTTGCATACGAGTTTTTTTCAAAAAAGTGGTTTTTACGTACTTCGGTGGTTAGAATTTGGATTTTCGGCAATTTTTTGATATACAAGGATGTTCCGACGGTCCCTCGATCCCTCTATACAGTTTTTAGAGTGATCGCGTTAACGCTTTTGTCATAAAATGACGTATTTTTAGTTTTTTTGGGTGAAAAACGTCGAAAATGAACAGGGGCCGTGGGCCGCGTAATATAAAATAAAAATCTCGATTATTTCGTGTTTTTTTGCGCACAAACCGTTGTGGCAACTCGTCTCAAGATACGTGTGCAGTTTCATAGTCGAAAAATAAATCCTTCACATCGAAAACTTGCATACGAGTTTTTTTCAAAAAAGTGGTTTTACGTACTTCGGTGGTTAGAATTTGGATTTTCGGCAATTTTTTGATATACAAGGATGTTCCGACGGTCCCTCGATCCCTCTATACAGTTTTTAGAGTGATCGCGTTAACGCTTTTGTCATAAAATGACGTATTTTTAGTTTTTTTGGGTGAAAAACGTCGAAAATGAACAGGGGCCGTGGGCCGCCGTAATATAAAATCAAAATCTCGATTATTTCGTGTTTATTTGCGCGCAAACCATTGTGGCAACCCGTCTCACGATACGTGTGCAGTTTCAGAGTCGAAAAATAAATCCTTCACAACGAAAACTTGCATACGAGTTTTTTTCAAAAAAGTGGTTTTGACGTACTTCGGTGGTTAGAATTTGGATTTTCGGCAATTTTTTGATGTACAAAGATGGTCCGACGGTCCCTCGATCCCGCTATACCGTTTTTAGAGTGATCGCGTTAACGCTTCCGTCTTAAAATGACGTCTTTTTAGTTTTTTGGGTGAAAAACGTCGAAAATGAACAGGGGTCCCTCGATCCATCTACGTGTAAAGTTTCAGAGTCGAAAAATATATCCTTTACAGCGAAAACTAGCATACGAGTTTTTTTCCTAAAATGGGTTTTTACCGTACTTATAGGTTTTTAATATTTGATTTCCCTTATTTTAGTGATGTAGAATGGTTGTCCGACGGTCCCTCTTGTAAGTTACATTGTATTTAGAGTCATCGCAAGTATGCTTCCTTCATAAAAGTACGTATATTTAGATGTTTTGGTGATAAAGGCAAAAATCTACTATGGGCCGTGGCCGTCCGTAATATGAAATAAAAATCTGGATTATTTCTTGTTGTTTGCCCACCATCTGTTTATGCAATCCGTCTTACGAGACGTGAAAAGTTTTGAGTCGAAATATAAATTCTTCATCTCCAGAACTTGCATTCGAATTTTTTTCAAAAAATTGGTTTCACCGTACTTAGGTGCTTAATATTTGGTTTTTCGCGAGTTTAGTGTTGTAGAATGATTGTCCGATGGTCCGCTATTGCAAGTTACATGATATTATATTTAATACAGATGTGACGATCTGTTTTCACATAAACGCAACAAACCAACCACTGACGAACTGCCCGATCGATTTCAGACTTACATTAAATGCCAAGGTCAAATTTTGTTTGTGCATATCAAAGCTTGAGCTAAGGAAATGTTTGAGCTCCGAATAGGTGTGAATATTAATATGAATAAAATCACTATTTAATAATGTGAATACAATCATTTTAAATTTCAAAGTGGAAGCAGCATAATATGTTAAAGATAAAAAAATATAGATACCAGATGCCTTATCCCTTATCGCGCAAGTCTGCCCGGGATGGGTCTTGCTACGACGGAGGACAGACAGTGAATGCGTATTCCGGTTGTTTCGCAGGGCCTTTTATACCCGGTGGTCTGTGATAGACAAAACAAGAAACCGTAGAAACCCCAATAGTGCAATCACAGATAAACGACAATATTTAATAAATATTATTATAAGAATAAAATAATTATTATAATAATTAAAATGGTAATCTTAATAATAATAATTATAAGATTAGGAATAAGAATAATAAAAATAATAATAATAAAAAGTTAACGAAGAATCTAGAACCCCCCACAGTCGTCTAACGGAAAAATCTATCCCCCCTTCGGACAAAAGTTAATTGTTATCATATTAAACAATGATTTATTGAGTACATACTTTTCACGGGATTTTAAGATTTTCTAGAATTTTTTCCAACCTGTTCTTTTCGTATTTGCGTAGTTAGCGTCTTTTGAAAGCCGTGCGTATATACGATTTTTTTCGCCGTTTGCGTTCATAGCCGTTGCGATCGCGGTAATGAGTACGACCGCCAATGACAGTCCCCCGGACGTTTTTCTTTGTTCTTTTTATTTTCGCACATAGGATCGCGGACGCCGATCGATGTATGTGTTATTTACTCTACTGTTATTGCTTAAATGTACACAAATATAATATGTGTTAGATTCGAAGCCCAATTGTCGATGTAAAATTCTTTTTTTTTTTTTTATTCAATAAACTGCATTATATATTTATATTATTTTTGTTGTTCTCGGTAGCTAAACTTTTATGTCATACTTATATCTGCAATCACGGGTTGTGCTGTATACCATTAAAACCTTTCATAATTCATAGTATACCTAATATTATTATATCTGTTGACCACATTGTAAATTGGATTAACTGTCCTTTATTTAAAAATAAATCAAACATAAAACTCGAAATTATAGGTACCTTGGGTAATAAAATAGTTAAAAAACTAAAAAAGTTTGTTTGATGATCAATTATCCCAGTACCGGCGCTAGGTATTTTGGGGCCCTGAACAAGGTATTAGCCATTAGGTACCCCAGAGTACCTACCCCCATTCTAATGTTATACATGTGTGATGTGTAGGTAGGTACTAGGTAGTATAGAATAATACATTTATAGACTTATAATTTATTAATTTAAATTGTAATTATGTAAAATGTCAATGTGTCTCATGGTATTAAGATGGTAATTAAAAATCGCGGGGCCTTGGACATTTGTCCCATTTGCAGTCCTCCACTAGCGCCGGCACTGAATTATCCTGGCGACCAATTTTATTGTATTCGCGATCAATTCACAGGCGGTCAATTGTTCACGAACAATTCACCGCAATCTCTATAATTATTATTACAATAAGTATGCATGCGTAAATTTATAAAGATTGACATATCGCAGGTACATCATGCCACCCAATGACGATACTTTATAGCTTGCAGGCCCGGATTGGACCGGCGAGCTACCGCGCTGAGCGCGGTGGGCCGCAAGATTATTATGATACATGGGCCGCTTGCTAAAATATTTAGCTAAATTAACTGGGCCAGTAAAATTATTGTGCTCGGTAAGTTTCTGGGTTCCAATCCGCGGCACTGATAGCTTGATTAAGTTAAGTTAAAAATTTACCTATATGTATATAATAATATATAACATATATTATGTTAATTGAGATTTAAATCTTTACACGACTACACCACTTCCTCTTCAAACGATGAGGAGGATTACTATAGGAATGGTGTATATAGGTAGTAATAGTGTATATTAGCGGTTAAAATGTTTGAATCTACTATTTGAAAAGTGATTTCTGGTAAGTACCTACTTTGATTTAAATGCTTTAATGTCTTAATTTATAGTACTAGTGGAAAAATCATATAGTCAAATCCTTAGGTGAGTAGGTAAAAATATTTAACAAATTTAGTTATAATCAGGGTTCGGAATTTATAGCACTTAAAAACACCGAAATAAGCACTAAAATATGCATTAAAAATCTAAAAATAGACATTTAAAATATTTATTATTCAAACATTAGTATAAGTATTTTAAAATTATTTAGTAGTAAAAATAAAATAAGCACATTACAAGTCTAGAAATAATTTAAAAGAAAAATATTGCTTAACATTTTGAATAAATCTGTATTATTTCTTGATATTATCACCTAGGCACCTTCTACATTTTTAAACTTTATTCGTGAACTAAATAAATATAAGAAAAATTAAAAATTATATTTTAAATTTAAATGAATAAATGCATTATTTTGTATTTTTGTCTTATCTTGATGGCGCTTGATTGTTACATTAAATACATAAATGTTTTCGCAAGTTAAAAATAGCGAAAACACACGAATAAACGATTGCATTTTTAACAGCCACATTCGAAGTAACTGATATTCGGAGTAATTTATTCGGAATAGTACTATAATCGATGAAAATATCACTTTTCGTGGCTACGGTGTTATCCTTACATAGGTAGCTACTAGCTATAATGATAATAATGATGATAATAATAAATAATTTATAATTTGATAACATAATAAATTATGACGACGATGATGAAATTAATAGATTACATTGATTAAATGTTTCAATTTGTTTAGTTAGTTTTACAACCCGGTGCTTACTATAATATTTGTGAGTGTTAATAGTTCGCAATCAAAACAGAAACATAATTTATTATTCATATTTCTATTGTGTTTCACCGCCGTGTAAACTATACTGTAATAATATAATAATATATTGATCGTTATTATACAAACGGTGTGCTCGCTTCCGCAGACATCGCCATGACTGTAACACACGAGTCCATTGACGATCCACAGTTGGTGGCGGCTGCCAATGTGTTTGTAGATGACATAATTGAGACCGCCAAAGTAGAAGCAGCGCAACGAACTATGGTAGGAACCTAATATTTACGTATTACGTAACTACGTGCAGTAATAATGTTCATGTATGTTTAATCAGTCCCCAACTACCTAGAACACTATTAATATTGGTGATGTATTAAATGATCGATACTTCATTCACAGAATTTTTTCATTTAACTTGAAGTGTTGTGGGAGCAATCCATTTCGAGTATTACTAGTTTGAATATATTCAAGCATTGTTGTTCTACGCAAGTTTCTTTTGGCTACATTTAATATCTAATAGAAATCATTAGAATATTTAAAATACATAATATATTTTTACCTGTAAATTGTTTCTTGAGATATCACGTCATAATATAAGCTATAAGCATTATACATTCAATATAAAATGAAAACAGGCACAGCTATAGGTAAATACAATATACAATAAAAATATTTGATTTTAATACCCAAGTGCTACCTATAATTAGCTTATAAATAAAGAAACTATTGATTAGTGTAACTTCAATTTTGATTTATAAAATAAGTGTAACAAATAACAATACTAAAGGAAGCGGTTACCTTCTTTTCCTTCTTCTTTTAAACCTCAAAATAAGATTACCAAAAGCCAAAAGTGATTGGATGTATTAAGTTATTACAAGTTGATAGTGATGGCTTACAAGTTTCAAACTTAGATTTTTGTGAAAAGGGATAAAAGCTTATTCCTAGGTCTACATTTGAAATTTGTGATTCATAATTTATTAACATCTAAAATACAAATATTTTGAGTTAAAATTTCTTATTATTTACTAAACTAAATCCAATTCTATTTTATTTTCAGACCAAATGCAATGGAGGATCTCATTTATGTAAGATCAAAATATTTATTTCTTAATATAATTCAATAATATTCACTAATTTTATTTATTATTTTATAGTTGAATCAAATATAAAAAAAATTAATGAATGGCAAAATCGAGCTAAAGGTGTTCTTAGACGTTTTATGACAACTATATGTGTAAGACTTCAAGATCTTACCTCCAAATAATGGAAAGAATAATGAATTGGAAAAAAAAAACGGCTTACAATAATTTCTTTATATTAGTTTGACTCGATAAGTCTCCATAAAGTTACCTATGGTATTAAACACAATATACAAATTACTATTATCTACAAAAATATGATAATGAATAATAATCATAATTTAAGCGCCATTCAAACTATTTTAGCAATAAAAGATTAATAAGTATATGTTTCTTTACCATTAATACTGTGAACCTAGTAATTAAGTATAAAATATTGGTGCAACATGTATTTATTATTATTTATTTTAATATTTAAGACTTAAGTTATATTTGTTTAAAGAAGTCATAATGCGCACATACATAACTGTATACATACTTATCTCAAAGGAAAATTTATTTCCAAATATCCAAATTAAAAGTTAAATTGTTTTGTTTATAATGGATGATTTATTAATATTTATGAAATATTTTTATGTTTCAGTTAAGTATCAATCCCTACTGATAAAAGTTACTATTCATATAATTTAACAGTTGTTTATTGGATTATTTACATAATGATAGAATTTCACACTTACATTAATTGACTTCAGTCCCAAAGTAGGTTGTATAAACTAGTTATTTAACTTGAAGTGTGATAAAAATATTTGTTATTTAATCCAAATTTGAATCAAATTTACTCCATGTCTTAAACAGTTCATTAAATAATGAGAAATCAATTATCAATAAATTTAACTAATATATTCATACTTTTTCCATAACATTGTGTTAGTCATATTTATAATTTTGTGGGGCCATGTATTGTTGTGATTAAGATTGCATTATTAAACTGATTGCTTAATGATTAACTCTGATGTTAAAAATAATAATTATATAAACCTTGGGTTTTACTTAAAAATGAATTATCTCTTAATCTATGAAATTTGAACATATTATTATTTTAATTAACATTGTAAGTGAATATATTGAGCCTAAAAGACGTTTTGTCTATTCTATTTAATATTATATTTATTAAGTACTAAAACACACATACTGTACTATTCTTTATGAAGTATGTAATATAAAGTTACCTTATTCCAAAATCCTTAACTTAAGTCAATTATGTTGATTTTTATTATTTTACTTTGACAATCAAAATTAATGTATTAATATCATATTATTTAAAATATATTATTTCTATGTCAACACTTACAGTACTTTTAATTTCAATTTTTTTTTAGTTACAATTTTTATGTAATCTATTGTTAATTTAATTGTTTGTTACTGCTTAAACCTAAAATATTACAAAATTTAAATGTTAATAAATGAAAATTGTGTCATGGTATCATTAATTGTATGAAGTTATTCTTAAGGATAAAAGCATATTATGTAGTGTAATAATATAATATATATTTCCAATTGTAGAGCATTTATTAGTAATATTAATTACTAGAAAATAATTGTATTTATTATTATTTAGATTTTTCACTTAGAATTATTATTTTCATCCCATGTCAAATGTGTTATCTTATTATAATGTTGTTTGTACCTTAATATTAATTTAATAGTCTCATTAGTTGAATACCATATCAACCATTAATAATATTAACTATATTGTACTAAAAATACGGTTTAGTCTTATTGTTTATACATTTTTGTAGTTTAGTAAGTAGACATATTAATAAATATTGATTAAAAATACTTCATGTCATATTTTTTACATTCATAACTCCTATTGCAGGGGTGGCCACCAACCTTAACTTTGGGAACCACAAATTTATAAAGTTGATTCGAGGTGAGCCACATTGTAAAGCAATGTTTATAAAATGGAGATACATTTTTTATTTTAAATCAAATGATGGAACATTTATTTACATTTAATTTTAGTCTAAGTTTGGTTCAAGAGCTGCATGAAATTGATTTAAGAGCCACATGCGGCTCGCGAGCTTTGTTGTGGCCAACCCTGTCCTATTGTATAATCAAATTAGAAATGTTGAATGTATTTAATACAAAATTTTCAACCCACGTGTAATTGCATGTTTTTTTTTTTAATTTAAACATGTTAAACATTTTTATCTTGACAGTTATTGTTTAGACTTAATGTTATGAATAGCATGTACATAATATTTAATGAATATTAAAAATGAAAACCTAATATAATTACAGCTAATACTCAATGCTAAAACTCATAATGCAATAATGATAAAAAAAAATATAATTAAACTTTCCTAAAAAGATCTGAAATACATTATTAAATTTTAACACCAGATAACAATATATTCAGATTTAACAAATTGGTTGTCTGAGTCAAGATAAAATGTAACATGTTTTTAAATAATTATTACACAAAAAAGATAATGAATCAAAAATTATTTATTAATTATTAAAAACATACTATTTTACACATTTACTTAGAGTACAAACATACCAATATCAAGACACCTGTTATTTGTGATTACAATAAAAAGAGGTCATCTGTCACATACCCTCCTGCCATTAAAGAAACATAATTAAAAATGTAACACATAACATAATATTGTACATAATCTTACTATTATAACTTATAAGTATATAAAATAACAGGAAAAAATTACCTTTTCACAGTAACATAATGTTTACAGTACAATAACTCATTGTATAATTAAAAATAAATGAATTATGATTATGCATTATTAAGCTTCAATATAAATGAATATTAAAAATAACAAAATAATACAAATATTAATTTTTAACTATTTTTTTTCTTTCCTTAACTATCTTAAACTATTTATGATTGAGATTTAATACTTAAATCCTTTCCTAGAAAAAAATTCAACCAATTTCTTACTCTAATGTTTTTGAATGTCATTTAAAATTATTTTTATTATCTTTTTTTAAAAAATTTACACAAAATCAGTACTTTTTATATTGATAGCTAAACATTTATGTATTATCATACATAAAAAAAAAAACACACCAAAAAAACTCGGTTAAAACTTGAAGCATATAATTTATTTACATACATAGATTCAACATCCAGACTGAAGATTCATTGTAGAAATTGTTTTTGTAATCATTGGAGTTGTGTTCAAACTTTTGTATATGCCAACTTTGAATGTTTCCAGTAGCAAAGACAATGCCATTTCTGAAAATAATTTGACATTGAGTATAAGTACTTTTTATAATAAAAAATATAAAAAATTCAATAATAATCAATCTAAAATTAAAAGAAAAAATTGTATAGATAAGACAATTCATAAAAGAAAAGAAATATTTTTTTTTTTTAAATAATTGAAATAAAAGGTCAACACCAAAAATTGGTACAAATAGAAACGTGGAATGAATAACATATATAAATAATTTACCTCTAGACATTGACAAAGAATCAATATGGTTTCTTATTGTGCTAGAAACTTCATCATCATCAGACAATAGTGCACTCAATATTGCTGGTACCAACACAGAGTTTGTAGACAAGTTACTATTGTTAAACTGTAAATAATGCAATAATAATCCAAGAGATGGTAAACGTAAATGTGAACTAGGATTTCTGATCAATGAAGTGACTTTATTTAAAAATGGCTCCAATGCTCTATTACTACGGTATGCAGAACGTTCCATGTCAGATAATAAATTATTTGCAGAATCTTTAACAAACGAATAATTAATGATTAATGCTAATGTACTGTATAAAATTTGGGATTTTTATTACCAGAGTCTTTAAAACAACTAAAGAAATGGTCATATGGCAAATCGTTTGATGTTTCATTTGGTGGCTGCAATACAATAACTTGGTCATTTTGACTAATTAATAAATTCAGGTTTCCAATAGTTTTGTATCTCTCAATGATATTGCTGGGAAGAAAATAATTCAATTACATATTTAAATTACATGTATAAAATACTAAATTTTAATTAAATAATACTTACCCGAACCACATAATATTTGATTTAATAAAAATCATAGCATCTTGTGAATTTGCAGCGATATAGCTGTGTACTCGGTTACCAAATTTTGTTAAAAGTGTATTAAATTCTTTTCTAGCAGCACTTACGTTTAAATTATTCTTAAAAATAAAAATGTTTAATAGATATAAATATAGTATGGTAAAATTGTATAATTTATAAAATTAACTAAAATAGTTACACTGATAATGGTCAGGAAAATTCCCAAAAGTTTGTGAAGAGAGTCTGTATAAAATGAAAAATATACTGTGGGCTCTAAACTTTCTAATAAATCAAGAATATTATTAAGCAATAAAAGATGGCCAGATTTCATTGCTCTAAACTCGAGATAACAACATCGACGCAATGGGGCTGATAATAGCTCAAATACCCTAAAATAAAAATGAATAAATAAAAACATAAGCACATATAAAATCAATTATAATTTGTTACCTTAGGAACAGAAGAGGATGAGTTGTACATAATCGCTTAGCTAGTATTTCATAGTCATATATTTTTTTATTCAATTCTTTGTCCCTTTTAATTTTAGTGGATACGATTGATGACACAACAGTGTGTGAAATTGAATCCAAAGCACATCCTTCACTTTCTATTAGAATTAAAAACAATTTTAAACATTAATGAATCAATCATATGCCAAGACTGATATATACCTTTTATAATTACAGGATCCAAAAAGCTATCCATATCATAATATTGTAATTTACTAATGATGTTTGGATCATTAGTGTACACAAGACTTAAAATCTGTTTAAACACTGCGATGTTTGAACTGAAAAAACCATAATAAGATTAATGAATTCAAATGAAGATACCTAAGTCTACTAAATTACCTATTAATATATTTTAAATAAATATTGTGGAAGATTTGGACACAGTTATTTTTGGCCAAACAGTGTTTTAATATCACTGACAACTTGGTTAGCATGAACGCAGATAACTCTGTCCAAGTTATACTTGGATCTTCATTTTTTACTTTACATTCTTCAATCATATACAATAACAATGCTGTGAGCTTAAAAAAGAAAATAATAATTACATTTTTATACTGTAAATTATGATAAACAAAAAATTGCATGAAAGACATAACTATTTTGTTAGTACATAATAGGAATAAAATAAAAATACAATACATTTTTTTTAAACTAAATTATTTTATTAAATTAAATTAAATTAAAATAAAATGTATTATCCTTACATTACCAAAAGTGGAAAATTAAAATTAAATACTTGAAAAGTTAAAAGCATTAAATATTTTCAATTTAGAACTACATAAATACATATTTTAATATTTACTATCAACTTCGTTTAAAAATATAAAAATAATTTATTTTTAATTTGAAATATAATATTTTATATAATATATCTATACAACAATATGCATTTTGAATAATATATCTATGCAATTATATGCATTTAATATAATAATAAGTAAATGTAATTAATTATTTTATTATAAGTAGAGAAAAACCATCTGCCGACAGAATTCCTAAAGTTTTCTAATTAAATAATTTTAGTTTTAATAATTTAACAAAAAAATAGTTTACCTGATCATGGTTCAATAACATTAATCCTTCATTTGATCTACTTTTAGAAGCATTCATTTCTCTACCTTGCCATAATTTTGGATTTGTAGTAATAGCTGTTATTAAGTCAAGAACTGATGAAGGTTCAAATCTAAAAGAAAAAGAAAAAATAATTAAAACATACAAATTTAATTTTAATAATTTCACAAATTATTTAATAGTAGCATTTAAAAGTTTTAATTAAAATATTTTTATTAATACAAATATAATAAAAAAAAAAGCGGGTAAGTGGGTATCGCTCTGCTGTATATTAGGGGGTGGGGTGGACCTCAGACTATGGAAGGTTAAATTTGAATGCAATGATAGGTATCATTGTATACGAAAAACGATTCTGAACGAAGATGATTTGTCAGTTTAGGATATATTATATTTAAATATTGTCAAATATTCTATTTTGAAACAAATAGTATAGTTTTTATATTATGTTACTATGGTTACTATGGCCAACATTCGCATTATGAGCGTATGAAATTTAATTTAAATTTTGACATATTTCGTATAAATTCGAACTTTAAACACTTATAAAAAAAAATTGTGACTAACGATTTCGGATTTTTTTTTATCACTTTAAGAACAACTTATAAGAAACCTTGTATTAAATTTTCAAGATTTTCTGGCCACCCAAAAAATTTTTATCGGCATTTGAAGAAAAAAAAACTTAGAAAAGTCGAAAATTTCAATTGTCTATTAGTAGCTTAAAAATGGTCAAAATATTTTGAAAATTTAACTGTAAAGAGGTAACCATAATATAAACATTTGGTGAAAATTTCAAGTATTTACAATAATTCGTTTTTGAGTTACAGCAAAATCAAAAAATCGATTTTGTCGAAAAGTGGTTTTTCCGTAAAATTTCCATTTTTCTGTCATTTTTTTTTTGTTTTTCTCGATTTTTTTGAAAACTATTAGAAAATTTTAATTTTGACCCCCTTAAAGTACCAACTAGATTCAATTCCCTATTCAAAGAGGGGCTGAAGTCAAAAATCGGAGCATTATTACTGCTCCAAATGTTGGAGTCAGACACAAAAAAAAAAAAAAACACACATCATTAGTAAATGCAATACATTCATCACTTCGTTCAGAATCTAAAATAATTATTTATCAATATTTTAATTTTTAATGTTAATACTAAAATTCAACTATGAAAAACTAGAACTAACTTTTCGACATTATTCAGCTGCAATAAAATATCTAAGACACATTCCAACGACGACCAATTCATATGATGATTGAGCAAAGTTAATAAGTATGGTCTGCATTTTCTTACAGAATTCCATTTTTCACAAGTTGTCTTTGAAAACAACATATTAACCTAAGTAAACAACATGAAGTAATAATTTAAATTTTGTATTTGAATTTTAATTATATGTTACCTGTTGATCAATTGTTAAATCAGATATTTTTAATTCAATTTCTTTTGGTAAATCTACAAAAAGTGAACGTTTTTGTCCTTTAATTGAATTATCAACTTCTATCAACTCTGATTCATTTGTTTTTTTACGTTTTTGAGGTGGTTTTTTATTTTTTTCTATTAAATTCAATTTTAAATTAGACAATCAAACACCAAAGGATAAAGAAAAAGCAACTGCAGTTTAGCTTCCAAGACAATTATTAGGATTTTTGTTTTTAAACAAAATATAAATTACATTAAAAAAACTTACTTGTAAGCTAAATTACAATAATTATTTCATGAAAAAATCAAATAACAAACCATATTTGTTTTTATAATTTGTTATAATCATACGCAAATTATTTTGTTTTTTCTTCACATTCAATTGAACAAGTATCAATTTAACAATAGACATTAATATTTTGTTGTAGCCACATTTTGTCATTAACACTTTAAGTAAATGGCAAGTTATATTTTCATTAGCCACAACAGAACGCTGATACACTTTACTTCTCAACATATTTTTGAACAGTGCAATCATACAATTTTGAGCTAATGATTTTGAATCTTGTGATAGTGACTAAAAACATTAAAAATTAAAATATAGGTGAAGTAAAATTATGAAATTAGTGAACATACTTGTAACAAAATTAAAAATTCTTCACCCTCCATCTTAGTAGTAAAAAGATTTGTAATGATTAAATCAACATTTACATTTTTATTCTTTTCTAATACATTAATTGAGTTGTCTAAAATAGTAAAATTATTAGTTATAATAATATATTCATATTTAAATGATAATATGAATAAAATACTTATTTATTAAATTAAATACCTTTTATTGATAACTTTTTTTTATTAGTCAATTGTACTTTTTCTTCTACTTCCATCATTGTTGATTCTTCATTTAATGTTAATACTGATGAGAATATTTGACCTCCTTGTGCTCCACGTCTCTGCTGTACTTGAACTAGTTGAACCATATAAGCTTTATCCATAACAGCAGCTTTAATGGCTTCTGGATCATGACATACAGCTTTGTCCAATATTTCCAATAGTTTGCTAAATTCAATTTTAATTTTCATATTTAAAAAGAATACTAAGAGTTATCAAATTCAATATTATGATATTTACCTCATTGATGCAACTGGTATCCCGAATGATTGAATAAATAATATTAATTGAGGTGGTTCAAGGTCAGTCAATGCTTCTTCTACGAGCCTAGGAACTCTAGATCTAATCATACGCAGCTTAAGCCAATCAGGTATTAGTAATGCTTCTTCTGATGTATCAACTAAATAAGCCTGTAAAAAAAAAAAAAACAGATTGCTTTGTTGAATAACTAGTAAACAACATTTAAACAATTTATCTAAATAGAAAATTATAGATTTACTTTAGGCATTTGTTTTCTATCTATTGGAAACCAAGCTTCTAACAAATGATCAAATTTCAATGGATCGTGAATACACTGAGGGCCATAAGTTAACAATATAATCATAGCATGTACAACTAAAATGTGCAAAGTGCATTCCTGACCACCTGGCCATGTTACAAGAATTTGATCTTGATTCTCTGACCAAGGATGATTTTGACGACAAGGTTCTCTAGCCTAACATAAATAATCAACATTAATTAATAAATCAATAAATTAAAAGTTAAACTGAAAAAATTTACTAACCCTGTTTAGAAATGTGTAAAATATATTAACTAAAGAATTTAAGGCAATATTGAACACTGTAACTGTATCCGTTGACACAGGTAGAACTGCAGCCATGACTGTACTTCGTTCGACAATTAACTGTGCCATATCAAGTACCATGTCAGTAAGCTGCTCATTAGTTAAACTATCTGCCTTGTCCACATCAGATGTCCGTTCTGCCAGAAATGTCAAATAAGCTGTTATTAAATGTGGGTCATTTTCTACTTGACAAGCTTGTCTCAGAGCAATAACAATCTAAAAATATTGAAGTAAACAAATAATTAAAAAATCACTTTGTCAAGCTTAGAATTCAGTAAAAAATTATGATTCTTACCTGGGACTTAAAAGCAGGAAAGTTCGGAAGTTGTGGTAGACTTGTTAACAACCACGAAACATCAGTTTTTGATTCAATTACTTTATCAATGTCAATAACTTTATCGTCAGTAGCATTTAATAGTAATTTTAAACCCTTTGAAAATTTATATTAAATATTAGTTTTAACAGATTTATAAATACAATTAGTAAAGAAATAAGAACATGAAATTGAAAAAAAAGTATTTTCAATATTTATCAAAATCTAAAAACTATTATTTATTTAACAATGTATGTATAACTTTTAAATCTGTATTTTTACTTACTAAAATAGCGTGTTGCCTGCTAGTTGGAGAACTTAAGCGTCTCAAAAAATACTCCAAAACTTCACAACTTATTATTGGATCAGTTTCTGGATGCATTAAAAGCTTTTTCAGATGATTTAGTAATTGATTAAATTTACCTTGTTGTCGACAACTTGGACTCAATAAAAACTCACATAAACACTGAACAGGTAAATGACTAAAAATTCAATAATTTAATGATAAAATTACAATTATTAACAATCACAAAATACATTTTGAATTTATATTTACTTTAATGATCCTTCAGATGAATTTACTAAATCAGCCAGCCAAGGCATTGATTGTGAAGTTCCCTGGCGTTGAATGATGTCCAAAAGAAAATCTGGGTCTCTTGATCGGCACAGCAAATGGCCAATACGTAAGTTAGTATTCATGACTCTTAATTGTTCTAAAATAGATGATGGTGGACGCCTAGGTGGACCTTTAGGGTCCATGCCCATAAGTTGACTTAACAGTAAGCTTGTTTGTTCAGTAATTGTAACTTTTGTAGAAGCTGCAGCCAAATATGATTCAAATTCAAGTATTTTTTGTTTTTCAAGTGATTGTAACTGAAGATCTTCCAGGAATGGAGGAAAAGAAAAATTATTTGTGATACACATCTCTATAAACATTCTTAACATTGGATATTTTCGGCAAGCTAGAGTTCCAAAAACTAATGGTATATGAGCACAATATATTAACATTATCAGCCATGTTTTCCAATACAAATTTGATATGGCTAATTGTGGAGGTGTATATCCCAATGGTAACTCTATTTTATCTGGATGATGATATTCACATAAATCCAATAACATTTCAAATAATTCGTATTTGTCAGCTAAAAATAGTATTGTTAATTAACATAAACAAATTTTAAGAAAATATATTTATAAAATATTACCTCTAATAATATTAGAATTTTGATACACTTGTAGTGAAGCAGCACGTTTTACTAATTGATCCATCAATTCCAAGGCGTCTGGCGAATTCAAAGGATGTTCTTTTGACAATCCCATCATAAGTATTGTTAAAACTGTACCTTGTAACAATGGTACTTCTGTAGCAATTCTAAATATTGTTGTTCTATCTTGCTCAGGAGGCCAACTTTCTAATTTGTAATACTGTTCAGGTGCTTCCATTAATAGTATCTAAAATCATGAAATAAACTTAAAACATTATACTTTATTAACAAAAATTATGCAATATAAATAAAAAAGGTAAATAAAAAAATTGTATATAAATAATAAATAAAATATATACTTTGTGTAATGCATGAACATAATCAGTAGGAGCAGGCCGATAAGCACTTAAAGCAATACCTTGGAGCCATACAACACCATCCTGTTGAATTTTTGCAATAATGTTTTGCATTTTTTCAAACTAAAAAAACAAATAGTTATTTCTTACATAAAATATATTTTATTATTATTTTTACCTGTACAACATCTTTCCGTTCTGAGCGCATATATGGGTACACAGTTAGAAAAATACACAATGTTAGGAGATCTATAATTCCAGCAAAAACTCTATCCTTAACTTCAGGAGATTGATTTATTGGCTCTTTGGCATTTAAAAGACCTTGAGAAAAGGTCAAAAAGTTGAAATCAGTTCGAACTTGGCGAGATATTTCTCTTAGAAGTCCACGTAATGGTCTCAAATAATCATCTCGTAATATTAATAATTCCTAATTATGAATTCAGATTATTAGTACAACTAAATAATTCTAAAGCATTTTAAGAATCAAACCTGAAAAATATCAGCTAAAAGTATTGCACTTGAATCTGGTTCAGCTTTAAAAATAACTTGAAAAATTGCCATATTATTTGTATTCCGTGAAGTAGACATTTCATTATAAACTACATTTTTTAATATAACTGGCAAATTATTTGGATTTGCTGTAATCAATTCTCTGAAAAAAATAAATATTAAGTGACATTGTGAAATTTCTGACTCAAATTATAGTTGTTTGTAAAAATAAAAATTAAATAATTAAAAATTAATAATAATAAAAATAAATAAATTTCACTTACTTGATACATGATACATAAAAGTTACCCATAGATTTTGTTTTTAATCTCATTTTTACAATAGTTGAAATAACATCAAAATCTCTTTGAGTGCGTGATGTACAGTTAACACAAACTGCTAAAAGTAATTCTTGGGCTGGTCGTACAAGCTTAGCATTTTGTAACCAAACTTCCAATTTTCCAGCAACCATAACCCGAATCTAAAATTAAAATTTGTAGCATTTATAATAAAACTATGTATATAAATTGTAATAGCTAACCTCCAAAATTCCAGCAGCAACAGATAATAATTTTAACAAATTCCTAGATATTCCTTCAGTTGATTGTCTTCTGATTAAATATTCTTTGGCAACATCTAAAATTATATTTTCAATAACTGTTTGATTTGCCCCATATCTTGACATAATAGAAACTTCATTAGAATCTGGTAATAATAACGCTGTTTCGGTTGTACTCATAGTATCTAAAAAATCCAAAGGAATAAAAGGCGAAGTACGTGTATTTAAACTAATTTTCAAGTTTTCAACAAAATAACGACATTCTTCATTATCTACCCACAGACGTTCTCCCATTGAATCTTCAACAAAAACCTTAAAATAAATAAATAATAATATTACTTATAAAAATAGTATAATAAAATTTTAAGAAATTACTTTAACAAATGCTTCTGGCCAAAGAACTAATTTATCGTGTGATGCCATTAATAAATTAACAGAAGTAACAGCAGCTACTATGTTATATTGACGCTGTTTAGTTGAAGCAACTGAATGACATGTAAGAATGGAGCACAAAGCATTTATAATTTCTTCATTATGAAATAATGTAGGAAATTGACGAGCAGCAATTAATAAACTCCAAAATAATTCTGGTTTTAATCGCTGGGTATGCATGATTTTGAAAGCTCCAAAAAGTAATCCAATCTAAAATTAAATTATATATAATTAAATGAATATAATAATTTAATACATTATTTAATGAAAAGGATTGTGTCAACTATCATCATTCAACAAATGCATAAAAATGAAGTTTTACAAATATTGTTTATATTTATGTCAAATAAAATATATAAGATAAATACTAAAGATTTGTATATTACTTTTATAATAATAAATAATAAAAAAAAAATTTAATAATTAAATATACTATATAAATTTAAATTTAAATAATTTATATGTAAATAAGAATAATCAAATATTTCACATAATATGTTAAACACACATTATACATATTCTAAATCAACCTAATTATATGAGTACACTTACAGCTTTAAGATTTTCTTGATTTTGAATTGAATAATTTAATGATTCAATTAAGTCAATGGAATCGACCTCAATACACATCTGTTCCCAAGCAAATGAACTATGACTAGAACCTGCATTTTTAGGCTTTTTACTTGGAATAGCAGCTATAGGGGGTCCAGTTCGTTTTCTATCTAAATTTAAAATTATAAAAATATATTACTTCCAAATGCCATAGGTATTGAATAATTATGACTTGTTTTATTAGTAATAAAATACTTAAAAAAAATAATGAGGTTTTTTTTTTTTCTAGAAATAAATACAACAGTGACAGTCACATATGATATTTTATGAATTGTATAAAAACCAAAAATTTGATTTGAACAAATACTCGCTTTTACAATCATATTGTCATCTGGTGACGTGATTATTGTTGCGTCAAACTCAGATAATTAAAAAACTTACCAGATAAAGTTGATTCCATTAACTTTCTATGTAATAAAATATTACTACCACGTTTCTCTTGTGGATTTGGTTCGACTCGACTATTTTTCGAACCCAAAGCCACCAAATCTCCAGGCAGGTATGCATTTTTCGATTTACCTCCACGACTCATCTTAGACAAATAAGTGCTACTTCAATTTATAAAAATATATGCAACATACAAGCCGCAGCTAAAGCTGAACGGCCGAATGAAGTACGTCGTATGAATCAATGATTGTAACTTGTAAAGTTATAAGTTATAAGAACACAGCTACACGTAGGACTCGTAGTAGCACCACTACACCAAGTACACCAGCCGGCAAACAATAAATGCTTGATTCATTGATTGTATCAATTTATACTGTCATATGAAGCGTATAATTTGATAGTAGATATTATACATGAAGTGGTTAATATCACACTTCACAAACCACGGAGAGGTACGCAATTAATGTCAAAAGATAATTTGTTCAGTTTGTTGCTACATACTGAAATACTGAATTGTACTATTGTACATAACCACTGAATATTATCTTAATATAACCGTACAATAAACAAACAATATTTAAGTATTCAATTATTTCACTGATAAGAGAAAGATCTGATACCACCATTATTTAAGATAGATTGTTGTTCACATGGGTCGGCTGAGGGTTTCGTTGATCTTTTGTGTTTTAAATAAAAAAAAAACACATCTGACTATGACGATGAAATTAACGGCAATACATTTTTCGAATGGTTCTGTTGCATTTTTCCTTTATTAAAAGATAACTCGGTAATAGTTATGGATTAGTTAATGCACCATACCATTCGGTGGAAACCAAACAATCACCTACCTCTTCTTGGAAAAAGGCTACCATAATTCAATGGCTTGAATCCAAAGGCGTAGAGACCTCCAATTCCATGATTAAATTTGATTTGTTCAAAAAGTTCGAAAAATAAAACACAAATCATATTTGTATGTGGTTGATGAAGAAGCCAAAAAACCTGAGAGCTCAATCCCATTTCCATTTTCCGGTTAAAATATGCTACACCGCAGCCACAGCGACACAATTAATTAGCTGTGTTTTTATGAGCTGCTGTATTTCTATGAACAATTTTATAAAAAAACTTTTTTTTTTAAATTGTTACAGAAAAATATAATATAAAAACTGATTTATCGTATATTAATATCATTGTAAAAACTCTACAATCTACATATATTAGGTATTCATTTTATTAATATGTTTAAAGACTTAAAGTATTTGCAATATATATTGTGTCAGTGCATAAACAGAAGGTACTTAAATAAATTTCTATTGGGGAAAAATTTAAATTTCTGAATAAACCAATTGTTTTAATTGTTAACTGTTAAGCGTAATTCGTAATGCTTATCAGCATTTAATGATTGTAGTATTTTACGAAAACTTTTCATTATTTCTAGAAAACTATTGAACTTTTTTAAAGAGCCAATAGAGTCATGTTTGTCTGACAAACATTGTCAATAATTTATTTAAAGGTAATGTATATGCAAAATGTGTAGCACTCTATCTAACAAAATGTTATCACAAAACTAATAAAAATTATTTTTTCTTAAATACAGTAAACCCTTAGTTAATTGCGCTATTCGTATTTTTCGTATTCTGTTATAATTGGTAACGAAATCATAACATAACTAATTTACCTCTGATATAAATTTGGATGAAATGGAATTTTTGTGTACAGCACTGAAATAACAGTCCATCGTCCACATATATAGGTGGTCTAATAATTATTATAAACATAACTTTTTTTTCCGATCCAATGTGTTTGAACTTTGAAATACGGTTATGGAAAATTATTTCCGTTAGTTAAAATTACTATAATATGTTGTTCGTAATTTATTTTTGTTTATCCAAAATAAAATACACATATTATTATGACCAATACGATTATTATTTACGTGTTTTTATGATATATCTGAGATATCTATAGCTAATGTATTTAAATATTTTAAAAGTTGAATCACCTATTTATGTTCATTGAGTAGTCAAATTATGTTTTAAGTTAAAAGTTTTGGCACAAGTATATATGGTGAAACTTATTTTATAATGTCCATAAACTCTAAAGTAATACAAATAAGTGTACAATATTTTCAAATTATTAATTAATTCGTAACATGGTAACAATAAAAAAGAAAAAATAAGCGAAAATCTTTGCTTTCAAAATTCTGCCGGTTGTCTAAACAGGACTTTAATACAAATTAAATCTTTAAAATGTCGACAAAAAACTTTTAAGCGCAAAGTTTCCAAAAATCATCTTTAACGTCGTTAATTCTTAGAAAAAATGCTTTTGTTCCTTGTAACATATTTCTCTTTACTGAGTTCATGACTAAGAATTATCATTTAGGATCTGACTGTGGATAACATCAAAATAAATAATATGATGGATCAGCTGAGAAGCCTCTAAAGATTGTGCTTGAAAAGAGCTGATTTTTAATTTACTAAGGCTTATGAGATATCATATAGATATAGGTACACCTACCGGGTAGGGCTAATTGGGCTTTAGCCCCACCTGAGCTTTTTTTTTCATACGTATGTGTGGGTACTCGGTACCTAAAAAAGTAATAAGGTGTTTACGTGTTATAACCGTAGAAAATTAATAAAAAAAATAATCAAAATTATAGATAATATTTACACGATTAATTAAAACGTGGTTGCCCATCGAAATGTGATAAGTTGACCAGTATATTATAGTACAGTATAATAGACGTATTCTATGATATTATTACGTGTTATGTATATATAGGTACATACAAATTATTTAATGAATAATTTAAAATAATAAATAAATATTTATGTTAATTGACAATTTTTAATATTAATAATTATATTATGTTTTGAACGTTTTTGAATTGTTTTATTAAATTATATTTGGTCAAAATTTAAAATTAATATTGATGAATTGAAGTGTGAAATAATGAAAAATGAGAGCTTACATTTTCCAGTCACTAACAATAAATAGATCACTTCGAAGTTTGTATTGAAAATTTCTAAAAAAAAATTTTTATGTGACCATGACAAGGGGGTGGGTGGTCAGATTAAATTTAGCCATACCTGACTCAGAAGTCTGCGCACGCCTATGGTACACCTCAGGAATCCCGGAAAAAAAGAACAATTTATAAAAATGATAAATATATTAACTGATTATATAAATTAAAAAATTATCACTTACTACATGCGATGGCCTCCCCAAAATCACGAAAAATAATCAATTTAAATATTTTTTATCCTTATATTTTTTAAGTTTTTTACTTTTTTGAATGACAACATAGATTTTTAATTTGATATTCCAAAGCAGAATATTTTTTTGAGTATTTTGATACATAAAAATCGAATTTAGGGCGAGTAGTTAATGAATTATACGTATTTAAAGTTTAGTTGTGTGGAGTGGAGTGGTATACGGAGTTACCCTGCAAAATGTTTGTCCACTAATCCGCTTGTATAAACTTTAAATAAGTATAATTCATAAACTACTCACCCTAAATTCGAATTTTTTGTATCAAAATACTCAGAAAATTATTCTGCTTTGGAATATGAAATTAAAACACTATGTTGTCATTCAAAAAAGTAAAAAACTTAAAAAATATAACTTTTTAATAAAAACGTTGTTTTTTTAACAATTTGAAACTATGTAAAAAAATATTTTCAAAAACACGAATATAAAGGACTAGAAAAATAGTGAACACACTACTTTACCACAATCAGGTTGTCGAAAGACAAAAACAAATAAGTAATTGTGTAAGTAAATGTGCTTAAATAATCATTTTTAATCTTCATAATCAATTAATATATATATTTTTTTTATATATTCAATTTTTTAAAAGTTTTTCTTTTTTTCCGTATTCTTTTTTCCTTGGTCTTTTTTTTACCGATTACCACCTCAGTATTGAATATCAGATTAATATTACTCTAATAGGAACACATTTTGCATGTTGACAATATAATACATGTATTTCTAATTCTCTTTTGTATTTTAAAATAATGTGACAATTAGGTATATTGTACTTTTATACTCTATAGTCTATACATTTTAATATTATTGTCATAAATGTAATATTATATGTATTGTATATTTGTATATATTATAAACTTTCATTTTTAAAGAAAAATAATTTAATTTTTAGTACCTAAAATAAACGATTTTTTTCTTGCCTTGCGGCACTGTGACCGAATTCAATGACAAAAAATATCTTCTTTTGTTATCTTAGTGATGCACAAAATATATTTGTACGCATAGACTTATAAGTCTATGTTTGTAAGTGACAAAAAAATTATATGGCTATCTAAGTCCGTGCATAGATCTTTATTATCTATGAGTCCGTGCCTATCATCCAAGATGGATCAACCTTGCTATCATCATTTATACATTTTTTGATTTCATAGGTTGGTACGAAATTCAAAATTCTTATCACATGCTTATCTATAAAAAATACCGACAATTCAAAGTTAAACGACAATGCTGACTTTTTTTTATATAGTGATTATAGAATTAATATAGTTATTATTATTTATTTCTTAATACTTATTATATATTTTGTTTTTTTGTATGTTGTACCGCTATTTACTTTATTCTAATAAATAAATGATTCACTTATATAAGTAATAACTATTTTTACCTAGAAAATAGAAATTGCATTAACCAAAAGCATTATGAGTTCAGAGTTGGAAAAAGTAACTGAAGACATTGATCGAGCAGTTCATTTACTTGATTTACTGAAATCTAGATATTTTTTCTTGAGAGCTAAATATGATATAGGTAAAATTAATTATCCATTGGGTATTCATGATTAACATGACTCTTTTGTCTGAGAAAGATATGCATTTAATTTTATTATTTCAGTGTATGTCATGTCATTAAAACATGTTCAATTTTATACTGAAACAAAATATTTACTATTGTTCAATAAATTTTTCAGACCTTAACTCTCAAGCAGCGTATGGGTCCAAAGATACTCAATCAGAAAATCAATATTCATCTAATGATCTTCAATCATTTATCATGCTGGAACTTCATCTTTTAGAATATGCTTGTACTTATGGTATTTATTCCATGAATATGTATGCAACTCGTCTAAAAACCAATTTAAATTACAGTGATAAAGACCATTATTTTTTAAAGTAATACATATTAACTAAATTATTTGATTTTTCCTTTATTAATATTAATTTATATTTTTTGTTTTTAGACTACTTAAAGATCATCTGCGGAGTTTAATCGAAACTAATTCAAATATTAAAAATCTTTCTATAGATTCTTATGATAGCTTTACTTCATATATAAATTCATTCAAGGTATATGCCAATGTTTTGAATAGTGTTAATGAATCAAATATCACTTTATTAAATGAAACTGATACAAACAAGTAAGTTTGATAAATTGAAAATTGATATAAATTACTGTTAGTTAAAATAAAAAATAGTATAACATTATACGGACATAACCACATACTACATCAAATGCTTAGAGCTGCGCATTCAGTTTAATTACTTAGGCCATGTCACACACATTTAGATTGTCTTCTATTATTAATACTATATATATTTTATTTTTTGTTTTTGTACCTACCAATAATTAGCTAGGTTAATATGTTATTTGTTATCATACCATTACTTTATTTGTCAACTTTTTGTATCCATGTCTTAACTGCCGTTTGGATTGTTTGGTGTAAATAAACTAATAATATGTATTATTATTATTTATATCACTGGAGAATATATTGTTATAACATGATAACAAGTTTCATAATTTATATAGTTCTTTAATAATGCATGCTGTTAAAATATATACCTACTATACAATTCTTTATTAAATTAGATATTTTATCACAAAAATGCTTGTTTGTAATTATAACTTATCCAGTATATAAAAGCTTCGACCAAATTACTTAATTATATTCTATAATGGTTTTTATAGTTTATTTCTAAACCTAATAATTTATTAATATTAAATAATTTTGCATGTGTTAAAGAAATCTAGTCATATTGAATTAAATATAGTAAATATGATAATTAAAAATAGTGTTTTGAATTTTATAGGAAAAAGAATAAGCTGATGAAGAAAATTTCAAAAATTAATCTAATGTCAAATATTATTACGCTATTTGTATCCGACTTTATTTCAGACTATAGAACTGAAGAAGGAAGGGCAGCTTTAAATATGTGTTTAAAATATAAAACTCCTAGAAGTATAGAATATTATACAAAAAAATGTAATTTAAACAAATAAGAACTCTTTAATAGTTTTAGTTCATGTATAATATAAAGCTTATTATTTTTATGTATTAAGTATTTAAAAATCCATAATAATACACAAATATATATTTTTTAACTTTTAATGTTTATTTTTTGGTGTTGGTCATATTTTTTATATTTAATAACATAATAAATATTATCAATAATAACTAATATTATTTTAGTTATATTATATAGATTATAGACTGTACAATATATTGTAACCAAAAACTTATAATTATTATAATAATAAGTGTTTATATTTTAGAATATTAATTCCAGAAGTAATTAGTGTTGCTTTTGAACTTTTTTACTATAATTTAAATAACTATTGATTAATATTGTATAAAAAGAAGTATGTTTTTACAAATTAAATACTTAATATGTTTAGTTTTAAAAGTTAATTTACTCAATAATATTATAAAGATATATTCTATTTTACTAGATAGATGGTACTGGTATATTTCTATTTTCATATATTAAATTAAATTTATTTAATAAAATATATATAAATTATTGTTCTGTACACTTTCTATATATTATAAATTTTAACTATATCAAATCTCTCACTCTTCCATGCTCCCAATATGTTTGAAAAGGGATAAAGTTTTTTCTTTGCGTATTAATATATAGTTGAACACATTTTTGAATTATTACACTGTAATATAATGTGCATACCATTTTTTTTTAAATACAATTTGTAGGTTCATATTTTACAAAAAAAAAACTAAACCTAATACTTTAGGTGAAGAAAAAGTGAAATTAATTATTTAGTACTTACAAATTCTTAATAGTCTGACTGTTTATGCAATACTTCTTTCATTAAGATAAGTCTTAGGGAAAGGAATTCTCTGTACATATAGGATATAGGCAAATAGCTTTATTGTTAGTGTACTGAAATTAGTTATTCTGAGAATAAGTTGTTCACAATATTCTTAGAATTTTTTTCCTTTTGGTGCATTTCACCATAATAGTTTGAATTATGATTTATGAATAAGTAATCGAAACATATTTCTAAAATAAATTCTATTTTTTACTATCTATTTCATTCTGATCACAAACTAAAACAATTATTATTTTATTAAAAAAAATATGGAAGTTGCAATTGCGTTTAATTTCCAAAAGGATTAAAATTTCATTGATGTATTAAACAATGACACTAAGTTATTAAAAGATATAACTCATGTTTGATGGAGATATCAGAATATCATTTAAGATGTTTAGGAGAGTTGGATCTATTATTTTTTTCGTTTTACAAATAGCATAATAAATTTATTAAAGTCGATTACATAAACTGCAGATGGCAATATAGTCTTGAATATATCAACACATTTGATATTAACAAAATATTTTTAAAAAAGTAACATAGAACCTTATCATAATAATAATTTATAATTATTAATTAATCTAATGCCTAACCCATAAATAACACACAGCGTACATAATATCATGATATTGATTTACATACTTTTTGTCACCGATCAAAAAAGTTGAAATGTATTTTATTTTTATGTATACATTTTTATTAATGAAAAAAAAATATATGGATATATGGTCCAAATTTCAGTCTTCAAATAATTTTTATTTAGGGCAAAACATTCGAGATATCACAGAGTTAAAAAATAATAATAATATAAAACCCTAACAAATACAAGTCTTGGTTGATATTTTATTACTGTGCATTTAATTTGATGAATGAGCTTCCCCAATTGTAATATAAATTATTATTTTAGACATAGCAAGTTTAAATGTCAATACTTGTAATGAAAGATTATTAAATGATTGATTTAATGTTTCATTAAAATAATAACTATTTTTAAGCTAAGTCTAAACTAAAATATTTAAATGTATTTAATAATTTATCATTAATAAATTTTTTTTTTTTTTAAGCACATAATTTAGTACTTCATTATACACTTAAAATCTAATACATGATTTATCTGAGATAATTTTGTATTGCTTTAATAACATTAATATTTTATATAAATATTTATATAGTTACTCACTATAAACAATATTTATTAAATTTGTTTCTAAAATTGCCATTTGGTGTTAGTTAATTTAAAAATATAAAAATAAATAAACAACTATATATTATTTTTATTTTTAATGATTAAAATATTAATGACTATGTCCTAACAAAAATTATATTAAATTGTATACCATGTAAAAGCTAAATTTAATAGTTTCAAAACATTAAGATGTTTACCAAGTTCTCACTGTTTGTAAGTCTTGGGTTTTGTTTTTAATCATAAAAATAAAAAAACAATATAACATAATAATCACAATAATAATATTAATAATAATAATAATAATAATAATAATAATAAAAAACATTTAAACTTGCTACGTAATACGTATTCATGTCAATATCAAATTGATAATTACCATCATACATTTATATAATAAATGTAATTAAAAAAATTACTTTATGCATAATATGGATATACCAACATAATTGAAACCAATTGCATGGCATATAAATGGATACATGTCATACATAGACACATCCTTAAATTTAAGTTAACAATATGAATGTTTTCAAACAGCCAATAGGAAACCAATTAGTTATATATGTATATAGCCGCCATACTTCAAGCTCATCCAAAATAAGAAAACAAGCACTTGTGTGATAAACAATTTTGATCTTTAGTGTTAAACTTTAATACAAACAAAAATAAAAATAAAATAAATATTTCTGGCTAAGTTTTAACACAATCATATTTTTTAACGGTATTTTAATAGATCTTAAATTTGAATACCAAATCCCCCCCCCACAAAAAAAAACAATAAATCATTAAAAGTTATCATTAGGCTCATACCAAATAATGGAGCCGGTAACCAATGTTAAGACAGTAAAAAATTATAAATGCACTGAGTTTTTAAACATTGAGCGAACCATTATGTGATTAGTCACTGATTTTTCTATCTCTTTTGTGCTATGGAACTAATTTGGGTTTTATAAAAATTGTCATTTAGAATAATTATACATTGTATTTAAAAGAAATAGAAAAAAATAATAATATTATAAATAATTGATTGCTCATAGGCAAGAAGAATCTGGTGTTGCAGTTCTAATCAACACTGGATTGTGTTTATCATAGTCATGCACCAGATCTTTAATATGAGACAATTTATTATGAAGGTAGTCAAAACGTGTTTTAGCTGCTTGATATTTATCATCATGTTTTCTTTCATTATATTCTTGTAATATTTGGTTTTCTAAAATCTAAAAAATATATTAAAATTATTAAACTAAAAAACCCTAGAAATAGTAAATAGATAATATATACCTTATATTCATTTGAACCTTTAGGATAAAGCAACATACGATCTTTTAATTTAGCAAATTTATTTCGAACAGGATCCATAATTTCAGCCAGGTGTTTATATTCTTTATGACATTTCATGAATTCTGATTTATATTGCTTTTTTTGCTCCTTGTTTGTTATTCGTACAAAATCTCTGAAAATAAATATAAATATTTTTAAAATAAAAATTAATTATACTCTTTTAATAATTTTCATAATGTACTTACTGAATATATTTTGGTATTGGATTAGTGTGAGAGGGTGCATGAGTAGGTGATCGTATTGTTGATTGAGTACTAGATACAATTGGTGGAGGACTATTTGATAACAATTTTTTCTCAGGTGATGGTCGTTTAAAATGTGAAATACGTAATCTTTTTGTCTGGAAACCATCAGCACTATTGTAATAACCAGGTCTTTTGTTACCATGCACATTATTAGGAGGACTGCTGGGGACAGTGCTACTTGGAGATTGTTCACTGCTGCCAGAGCTTCCAGTATCACTCAATCCAGGAGGTGTTAAATTTTGAGGCTTTCGTCTAAATATTAAAATCTTGTTTAGTTTTTTTATTAATCCCTATAACTAATTAATAAAAATGTAAATGACTAAACAATTATTTCAAATTATTTATTGGCTATCTAGTACAGCAAATGTATACTTATTTTAATTATATTATTTAGACATACAGAAAATATCATTTGATTTAAACAATTAGGTATCTTTATAGATGAAACTATTTTTTCTAAAACCAATTTTTTGGAGGCACTAAGGTCACCGTAAGCATGCTACTCTCATTTTAGATAAGGCTCACTGGAATACCGGAATTTTTTTGGTGGGTCGCTACTTATATTGACGAAAATGAACAGATGAAAAATATCTAGACCTTGGATATAATCATGTGAGGCGCTAGATTTTATTTTCCTTGTATCTAATTGGTATTTTGGGGGAAATAGGTTAGGTTAAAATAAATTTTATAATTAGGAAAAAAACTCAGGTACAATCTAATTGTGTCAGGATTGTACCTGTACACAATATACATTATAATATTATTGATGTTTTAATGTGATAAAAGATGAAAAAATATATTTCTACTATAACACAATACAGCGTTTCCCAAACTCTTGTTTGAGCTGGATCGGTAATTAATATTTTCCCCTTTGTGACTCACCAAAATATTTTACATTTATCATTGTGTAAAAAAGACAAAATAAAACATATTTGAATGTCCAAATAGAATTTTATAATAACATTGAAGCGTTAATTTGTAACAATGTAATAAATAATAATTAAAATATAGTTACTAATTATATCAAATTATCAAATGAAATGATAAATAATAAAATTTAATATAAGAATCTTATTAAATTCTGTGACCCGGTAGTGGGTTGCGACCCACTATTTGGGAAACGCTGACATAATAAATTATACAACAGAACTCAAAATAATATATTTTATTAAAAAGCTTATTAAAATATGCTATATATGTATCATACTTATAATAAATAACTATGAACTATATTTTAAAAATTGTTATTTAATTTCTTTTAAAATTTCTCCCTAGCTAATATTCAATATGTTTAATGTTATGTAATACTTTTAGTTTAGTAAAAAATCAATATTTAGTATATTATTTGATCATATTTTAATTTCCTTGGATCAGCACTTTTATTTTTAATATCTAATCTATTAAATTAATAATATTATTGAAATTAATTAATTAATTATACTTAGTATTATTTTTGTTATAATATTTTATTATATATATATTATTTTATACATAATTGAACAAAGTTTTTATTTATCACTGTTCAATAATAAAAGAAATACACAATTTTACTTACCGTTTTAATACAATATGATCTTGACTACTATAAAATGGCCAGTCTTCTTGTACATCATTCCAAATATGCCTTAATAGATAGTATACATTATCTTTTATTTGTGCTACATGACTAAGAACTGACATTATTTGTGTTCTATCTTTATCTTTCAAACCATCTAAAAAATGTAACATAATTAAATTAAACAAACATATTAAATTAATTAACAATTTTAACAAACCTCTATTTAATATACTAATTAATTCTGGTTTCTTGTATGGCCTTAATGCTAAAAGATGAATAATTCTATCTCGTAATGGTTTTTTGCTAATATCTGATGCATGATTGGCTGGTGAAGGGATATGCGGGGGTATAGGTTTGGAAATTATAGGTTTTGGAACGTTATTTGTAATATTAACATTATTATAAGTATTATTATTATGACGGCTAGCTCTTATTTGAGCAGGATTTTTTCGG
Organism: Schizaphis graminum; assembly: GCA_020882235.1. Taxonomy (NCBI): domain Eukaryota; kingdom Metazoa; phylum Arthropoda; class Insecta; order Hemiptera; family Aphididae; genus Schizaphis; species Schizaphis graminum. The sequence goes on from CM037032.1 coordinate 58,573,858, forward strand.
ATTTTGCGACTAAGAGCTGATTTGCTGTCAAGTTCAATTTCCCGTGTACTGTAAACAAAGAAAAAATATATCTAATTATAATTATAATTTCTACAAATATTTATGATAGAATTTTTATTATTAATTAATATTTTTTATTAAATAATGGTTATTTTATTAATTGTTACCATTTGAATAAACATTTCACATCCATATATACTTTTAATATAAAGTGATAAATAATTAAGATAATAATTTCTTTTTTTTAATAAATTACAACTTTACCATGATTTCTTATGTAATTCTTCGACAGCGACCATTCTATGTCTAGTAGCTTCATATACATCATCATTTGCTAGTACTCGTATATGTCTATTTAAGGTACCAACATATTCTAATGATCTATAAATAAATGAAATAGTTTATTTTCTGGCTACTATCATATTATAAAATAAATGTTTATTATTAATCAATTGATGAATAATTTTTATAAAATACCTTGAAGTATTTTGACGAATACATTCAAAGCTACTTCTAGGAGCAGCAACATCGTTATTCGATAAACTAAAGTCAAATGTATAATTTTTTGATATGCTCGGTACGCATAATTGCTGTAATAATAAATATAAATATAAATTTAACATATTTAATAATTACTTAGACAGTACAAAAATTAATACTTACGCCTTCATTGCCTTTAAATTGTATTCTAGGTTTTGGAAGGTTTTCTGAGTTACCCTAAAAAAAAAAATGTATACGTATTAATATTAATTACATTTTTAAACAATTAATTTAAACCATACCTAAATTCTATATTTGTAATAAAAATAATAAATGAACTAGACCTAAATATAAGTAAGTTGAAGTTAGGTCATAAATTAACAAAAAAAAACTATAATGAAGACTGAAGTTTAGAGGAGTTCATTTTTTTTTTTACATTTTTAAAGGATTGATATATTTCAAACTACAAATATAACTGATTATTATTGATTATTAAATTGACATTTGATTCATTTTGGTTCATTTGAAGTAAGTTGCAATCTCTTATCTTGTTTATTGTTTTACGTTATTACAATAGTAAACAACTAAGGAATGATACACCCAGGGGCGGACTGGGTGTCAAGGGGCCTGTGAGGTTAATCAGCAATTAGGGCCCAGGATTTAGCTTATACCTAAATAGATATATATTTAATCAGTGATATTATATTTATATTATATTTTAAATGTAAATGTTTTTAGTCAATAGTTATATCAATTCAACTTTTTACTGTTTTATATTTTTAAAAATTATACAAATAAGAACAGTCTATTTAAAATACAAACTAATATTTAACTTCAAATTTAAAAAAAAAAACATGACATTATCGAGGGCCCGGGAGGCGATTGCCCCCTCGCCTCCCTGGCCAGTCCGCCCCTGGATACATCTATAATGGATGTAAGATTCCTTTTTTTAAATAATAACAATAAATTATTTTTTTGAATACGGACACATATTATAAAATTAAACCATTTAAAGGATGCCAGCGTAGTATTTGTTATCTCTCTCTATCCCACGCGTAATATAACAAATTTTACGTTCACAAAAATTACTATAAGTCTATAACCATATTAATTTATCAAATTAGAGTGAACTGACTTATTATAGAATTTAAATTTAAGAACATTATATAGGGCATCTCATAAGTGTTTTATTATATTTTTATTTTAAAGCGAGTTATGAGTATTTTAAAATTGTAAATTGTTTATACATCTAACTCGCTTTAAAATAAAAATATAATAAAATACTTATCAAATGCCCAGATAATGTTCTTAACTTTAAATTCTATAATAGGGTCATTTCACTCTAATTTGAGAAATTAATGTGGTTATAGTCATTACTCATTTGTATGAACGTAAAATTTGCTATGTTGCGCGTGGGTTAGAGAGAGATAACAAATACTTGGCTGGCATCCTCTTAAATATTTTAAAATGTTAAATAGATTAAAATCATAGATATTTCATTTTTTAAATAAATAAATTCACACAATTTTTAAATTATTTTATGTAGTAAAAGGTATTATGATCTTATTCAATTCATTAATCGTATTTTTAATGTCTAATGCTAAACACGGATTACGAACATATTACCTTATTTAAAATATAGTGTAGATGACGCGCGAAACTATAATTATATTTTTGTTTATTTATAACATAAACCAAGGAATGTTTTAGTATTATTTTCTCGGTGCCCGTAGTTAATATATGTTTGGTTTTGCTGTATAAATATATAATATTATTCACTAAATTTACCTATCTATAGGTAGTATTATAATATGCAATATTACTTTTTAAAATTATTTTTATTTTTCCGGTTAAATGTACCTACAGCTAATATCAACCGTATATGTTCATTTTCATCGCATCGTGTTTTAAAATAACATTATCTCTGCATTAGACAAGGGGGACACGTCATTTGTAGTGAATAAAACATTGTTAAATGTTTGACATGTTAATAAATGTTTTAATAATAATAATGGATGTCAAATATTATTGGTAGGTCATTCTCAGGCTTCACACAGGTAGCTCTGTGAGAGAGCTGGCCTATTGACGTGTATGACCCAAATACCAAACTCTTAGTCTGTAACAGCAGCAATAGTACATAATATATATATATAAATATATAAATATATAAAAAATAGTGTGGCAGCAGCGGTAGTAGCGAAACTTTCACTTTTTGTCATACAATTGGTCCTGACCTTGTCCTCAACGTAGACAAATATTTAAGCCTTGCCTTGTGTATTAATTGTATTTATTCGAGTTATGCCATTTTAGTATAACCACTAATAATAATAATAATAATAGAGTAAAAAAGTTATTGCGGAGACAGTGATATATATTTTATATTTTATGTAAAAAACGACTGTGAATCGAGAATGAAAATAATTAAAAATAAACGAAGTCCAACAACTTAAAATTTAAAAAGGCATTTTGTATGTATGATTTTTTTCCTTTATAGTTACAATCCATTCTAAGATATACAACATGTAAATCACATTAATACTTGGTTTTCTTTTAGGTAAAAATAAAAATCATTAAACTTTGTTAGGAAAACTCGATATGGTTACACATTGTAGATTCGTGAAAATAATATTTGAACGCGTATTATTATTATTATTATTATTAGAGTACGTACATATTTTTATTTGTTGCGTATTACTAATGTTTCACGTGAAAAAGCGGGTGAAAGTACGAGTGCTAAAGACGAAAGGATAATTATGTTACATACATATACAATAATACTGCTTTACAGCCAGTTAAAACCAGTTTTTATTAAACCATTACTATACAGTATGAAGAACACAAAATAAGTTCTTATCATAAAGTTTTAGCCCAGATATTATTTTTGTATTTTTACTGGGATACCTTGAAATGAAATAAATATTTGCTAAACAATAATTATGGGGACTGTTATTGAGACTTTATTGTTCAACACGTAAATAATAAATAGAAAATGCCAGAATATAATTCTAGTTTTAAAATAAATTCTATTCAGAAAAAATAATTTATAGTTTTCTAAGTTACCAAAAACTCTTTAATTAAAAGGATGTTATATTTATTTAAATAACATATATTATACAATTCTCGTTAATTAAGTTTTATCAATGATAAGAAAACCAAAACCCAGAAAATAATTATGGATAATTTTTTTTTTTTGTGAACAACTGTTCAAGTTTAACTGAATTCAAAGTGAAGAACTTTTAAAATTTTACAAATAAATGAAATTCTATTTAATAAATAGTAAATACATCCATAATTCAGTGTAACAAAAAACCGTTTTCTATGGACTAAGTACAATGAAATTTTCACTAAATCTTAATTTAATAGATTTCATACGTTTACGAAAACCAAATTAATTAGTTGTTTATACTTTGACCTTCATTTTATTTCGTCAACATTGTCGATAAGCCAGCTGACATTGTACGGAAAAAAATAAGTACAAACGTAATTCACCAATGCCACTGAGTTCTGTGCACTTAACTATTATTTTTTGGTTTTCAAAAGGCAATCTATTTAGATAGATATTCCATAATAATAAACATAAATCAATTATTATGGAAAATAACAAATAAACTAAAATTGTTCAATTCGTTTTATTTAAATAGTGATAGGTACTATTTACGACGATGGTAATAACTAATAAATTATTAAACTATAACAATGTTATAATTATTATGTTTTATGACACAACTGATGTGGGTAATATATATATGTAGCTAATCTCATATATATTTCCACATAATAATCATAGAATAAACTATTGTTTTTTTATTATTGATAGATTCAATATTTTTATTTTGTATAGGTATAAGTTTAAAAACAGTTCTTGCAGTCATGCAAATGGTAAATATATTATAAAAATGCAATTTTATACAAAAAAAAAAGCATATGTTTAATCCGTTAAACACTTGTACTGGTGCTTTTCAATTGAAATATTTTCAACATAGTTGCCAAATCGTAATTGAAGAGATAAAAACGAGTTTCGGAAACAGAATAAAAATGGTAACGTTAAATAATTAATAAACTAAAAAATTAATTTTTATAACGGAATTAATTCATTTATAAATATTATTCAAGGACAATGAAGTATCTTTATGTGTGTACTTAAAATACAAACTGATCTTTCCACAAAAACTTGAATATACTTATGCATAAAAAGTAAATATAAATAATATCATAATATGCCGACCCAATATAAGTACAATAATATAATAACTGTAATGTTTAATGTATACGTATGTATTATGAATAATGACAATATAAACTATAATTACCTGAGTAAACGCATTTAATTTAAATATAAAATATGTACGATAACATTTTTTAATCCAGCATTTCTATTAATAGGGTTTATTGCGTTGATAAATTATTTTGTTAGACTACAATATTTTATAATAATAACAATCAAAATCATGTTATTTATTTTTTAAATAGGTACCCTAAAGTGTTACATAAAAAAAGAAAAATAATTCTTGTTTCCAGGCGTATTTTCGGGATTTTTATTTATTGAGAGGAGGTGGGGAGGCTTAAAAATTTGTTCTGTGTTCCAAACACAATTAGGTACCACTAATTTTTAATAATCGTTTTTTTTTTTCGAAAATTATTCGTTATTGTAATATATGTATTATTCTATTATAATGTATAATATAATATACAATTTAAGGGACTTTAGCCCCTAAGGCCCCACTTGGGTGCATTCCTACTATTCTCTTTTGTTTGCATTGCATAAATTCGATTTTATTAGATATTTTAAAAAGTTGTATTTTTTTTGGAGAAAATAGATTTTAGATAACACTTGACTCATCATAGATGCCTATCCAATTTTTTTTAATTGGTTAAAATGTGTATAAAAAATTTATTTTAATTTAATATAGTTCATGACATTCCTAATAATTAATTTTAATGAAGAATTTTGTGAGCCAGTGTTCTTTATCAAGCATTTTAACCCAAATCCGAATCCATATAAAAAATTATTTAAAATCTATTATTACACCCCCCCAAAAAAAGTCATTATAATGTTTTACACGAAAGTTAAATGGAAAATATAAACAAAAAAATTAACCAGCCCAAATTAATATTGTTCTTCAAAGTTAACATGGTACAATATTATTCTGGATATATGTCGAATGAGAACTATAAAAAATATATAAAGACTAAAAAAAATAAAAATAATTCTAAGCATTATATACCTAATAAACATATTTTTTAAAGAAAACTCCTCGGGAAAACTCTTTTTTTCATAGTTCACCAATACCGAATACCACAAAACAATTTAAAAATAAAAATTAAATGATTAAAACTACTAAATATTTGAAATCTCAAAAATATTGTTTGCACATGCCACTTTTAGATTTTAAAAAACTGTTTAACATTTATTTAACCATAGGTACTGTACTACTGTTAAATATAAACTTCAGATACAGTGATATATTTTTAATTGTTAAAACATAAATCAATTTAATAAGAAAGAAAAATAATATTTTATAAAATTAAAAACATTATGATATATGATATAGGTAGGTTAATACAGGAGGTAGACTGGGAGGTATGTTGTATAAGGTCCAGTCGTAATTAAGAATTATACAATGATAAACAAATAATACCTAATAACAGTAATAAGTGATATTTTGTATTTTTATGTTCCTCAGTCCATTTATTAAACTGGTCTAATCCGTCCCTCGGTATGTAATTTAGTTATAAAAATACCTAATAACCTAATTCTAACTATTAAAATATTATCAACAAATTATTATAAAACTAAATTATAAATACTTAATATATTCAGTAAATCTATTAATAAGATCAAAACACTTTGTACCAACATGATTATATGTGGTACTCCTCACCGTAATACCTACTAAACAATTTATTTAAAAAATTCAATAGCTAATACCCACAAAAGGTTAATGTACAAATTATGAGGTTGAAAAGAAATTATACCTCTAAAACTTTAGGGTTTGCAAATATTGATTGGAATAAAATATCCGAACTTAGAAAAATATATTACCTACATCTAGTTCTCAACCTAAATCTAACATTTCTTTTCTCTACATGACACATAGAAACAGAAATAATTTTTACTTACATAGTTTATACATTAAGAGAATATATTCTTATCATGATTTAAAAATAATTCTTATGCTATGAAATAAAATAAAGAACTTGTTAAATTAGATAGCTATAACATGTATTTTGGCCAACTATAAGTAATTCATACAATTTTTTTTAATATTTATTGTTTGTATAATTGATACGCAATATTAATTAATTTACTATAATTTTTAGAGCTATAAACCATTAGAATGGATGAAATGTATTAATTATCATACAATTATAATTTTAGTTTTATTGTGAATAAGATGATAGTAGATGGAAAACAAATATAAAAATTGCACTTTTTTTTATTAACTTTTTTATGGTTGGATAATTTTAACAATAATATGGTTTTAATATTTTTAGTTATGATTGGTTTTGGTTTTTTAAGTTAAAGGTTACATATTTACATATTTTAAATTTAAAATAGATAAAATAATTCAACATTTTTTTTGATATTGATAATATACAAGAAGAATTATTATTCATGAAAAAAATATTAGAATATTAAGATAATTGTAACTTCTTTTTAGTTTTAGTAAATAGGTAGGTAAGTAATGAATGTATGTGTATTTTTATTTTACTATACTACCTAATTAATAAAAGTACCTATGTGGTAAATAGTTTTCATAATTACCTAGGTACAATAAATGATAATTTATGAAAGATTTCTACAAAATATAATATAATTGTTTTGAAAGTTAGTAAATTTAGTTTTATAAACAATATTTGAATGTATTTTTGAGAATTTGTGCGCAAAGATTTTTTTTTTAAGAATTTTCTACAGTTGATAACAGTGGTATTTTTACTGTTTTTTATTATGTCCAATTAAATTTTCTTTAAATAGGTTATATTATTAAAAAGAAGATCTATCTACCAGACTATTGAAACAATTTATTGCTATAGTTATGACATCGAGTATTTTTATTCAAACATTAAAAATAATTCATATACCTAATGAAGATTGTAAAATATTTATTGCATAATCATTCGAGAAGGTCAAAAGGAAGGTAATATGAATCTTATTTAGACCTACAAAACAAAAATTATGTTTGAAATATCTATATTAGCAAAAATTTTGAAAACTAAATTAACAAAACATTTTCTAGGAATAAAAGTATAAATGTATTGAACTACCTACAGTTTAAATAGATAATGATATTAATTAAATACAAATTATACACTTAATATTAAAAACTAAAACAACTTGATCATACAATGATTTAAGAGGTACAAAATGTATTAGAAATATATCTATTTTTGATTTTTTTTTAATTATCTAATATTATTAATAGTTATTCGAGGAACAGATAAGTATTCAAATTTACTGTTCAGTTAGATGAGCTAGTAACATTATATGGATTTTAAAAATATGTTAGTAAATTTGCAGTTATAAAACTTGGTAAGTAGTAATTTCTTTGTATAATAATTAATTTTATTTCTATTATAGACTATACCTAGTTGTTCAAAAAAAAGCTTTAAGTATAAGTCCAACAAAAATGCAGATCTAATTAAATGTGTCACACCATCCAATATCATTATTATTATAAAAAAAATATCTAATGAAAATATTGTTAATTTGTATAATATATAAATTCAACTCTAGCAGGAATGCTGAGACTATGAATAACAGATTTAAGTTATACAAGTTTATAACATCGATATGAGGACAATATTGAAAACCAGCTGTTTGAAACATTGAGATACATCAGGCTCAGAAATAATGAACAGATTTTTGTGTAAATTTATAGACTGTTGGAAATCTTCGCTAGTCAACTCTGGATATTGTCAAAATGAACCGTAGCAGTAGAAATGAAAAATAAAAACAAGAGGTGTAGGTAGTATTGGTGGATGAAATCGATTTCAAAGTCAAGTAGACAGTGGTCAATTAAAACCGAAGACCTTGTGATGGTTGCCGAAAAATTCGGGGTCGCAGACGTAGGCTGGTTGGGACTCGGAACGAGTAATGAGAGTTGGTGTTCTGGGCCAAAAAATCGGAGGACCGACGAAGACTGGAAGACTGTAGAGTGGATGTGTGGACGTGGCCGGAGGAAAACGAGTCGCGCGGGACGAGCGCAAGAGAAATCGCGTAGGCGACAACCGAGAGGACAGAGGGACCCCACAAGCAGCGAAAACAAACGGTCGCGGAGATAAAAGATCGTCGCGTAAATCGCTAAAAGGTCGGCACCTAAGTCTGGTTCTTACCTGTTGACAGCACCGCAGGTAATCCTCGACGGCCTTCAGACAGGAATCGGTCAGCTTGACGAAGAACAACGTTTTGTTCTTGCCCGTCCTCTGTTTGGGCATAAGGCCATTGTTCTGGTTCGACGACAGACTGTATTGCACCCCGGCGGTCAAAGCGGACATCGCGGCCGATATGTCGTGGCGACTGGCGAGGTGGCGACTGTTTGCGGGCGCGTTCTCGGTACGCGGTCGGCGTCCTCTCGTCGTCGTCGATAGAGAGAGGAAAATGATTTCTTTTCGGGAAAAAAAAAAAAAATTAATTTTTTTTATTATTATTACTATTACTATTATTATTATTATTACATCTACAAACGAATCATAATCGCACCAGCGACGATCGCGGACATGTACGCATAGGGAAAAGATTACGAGACTACTATTAATTATTATATTAAATACGAGTTGTATTACACTACTTCGATAGCTGATGGTAATGGTGCGAGATACCAGGTGCACACGGGACCGCCGCGCTGATACGCACACACCTGGGCCTCCCGGAGTAGTGACGTCACGGACGTACGATGTCTATAGGACGGCAAGACGGCCAACGATTGCTCCATACACCATAGAACGTCGTCGCACAACACACAATCAGCGACCAGCTGCTGCAGCTGCTGCTAAAAGTTGACGCAACACAGTTTTTTGTGATTACTGATTACTCTGCCGCCGCCGTCACTTGTCCTGCCGTCGACTACTGCCACGGCGGCACGGCGCCACTACTGCCACAGCGCCACTATTGACAATACTACCTATACTATATTTACTAATAATATTGTTTACGTAATACCGCGACCGTCATCGGCAGGTCCTTCGATTGTAAATAGTAAAAGGATTTTAAGATCTGTATACTGTACGCAGGATTTTTCGGTTTGTCCAAAGCAGAACGTGTTGCAGGTTGCAAATTATGTCTGATTATATATATTATATTCAAAGTCAATGGGGGTATAGTAATTATAGTATCGTAGATAGGTAACTCATAAGAATCATTATTTTGTGATCAACAAGTTCAACTCATTTTTTTATGATTTTATAGTTGAAAAACAAGATGAGATTACTAAAGTTAAAAGCTTTAACCTTCGATTAAAAAATCCTAAAAAAAAGTATTTTAAAATATTCTTGTTTTTTTTTTTCATTTGTTTAGGTGTAGTGGTATATATAAACTGAAACGATAATACAATAGTTTATGTAATTATATATGTATATACTAGTATACTACCCCCTTAAGTGCATTGTTCAGCCAACTGCACTAATGGTAAATTTCCTGTGGTTCAATTTGGATTCAAGCAACCACTGCGGCACTGCTCATGTCCCGTTGGAACAAATTCCGATTTACTTATTCTGCAGTAATACAATATCCATCCGACACACGAACAATAAAAATCGGCAAACATATAACGATTTTAGGTCGTGTTGCCGTCTCAAAAGGCCCTTCGAGACATCAAAACGTCACTACTCACTAAGAAATCAGGCTCGAAAAAATTAAACGATTTACTGAGGGCTGTACTCGTATGTATATGGAATGTAATAATGTAGTTTCTTTTTTTATTTCCATTTCTTGTTCAACATGCGCTGTGCAGTGGGAAGATCAGCTGGTGGTGGTGATGACCAGGTGTTCGAGCTGGGAGCTACACATATTGTACAGGGGTGCGTATTATTATTATTATTTTATTCTGTACCCTACGAAGCCCCCACAGTAATAATTGAATAATAGCTGTATATATATATATATATATATCACCTATAAATGCCGTTATTTATTACATATGAGCGACGGACTTGTATTATATGGTAATATACGCCGTAAACAGTAGGGTATTTTAAAAAAATATTGGGAATAAACATATAACTTACTACATGGACATAGCACGTAGAATTGAAAGATGTTTGGGGGAACAGTTTTGCGTATATTATCCTGAAATCAAGGTCTGGAGTTTGCTTGTGGTGTACGAGCTTGTATTTATAATAAGTAACTAAATTTTATATTATATTTATTATTTATAATTTATACACAATATAAACGCATTGTATAACGATATTATTATATCTCGACCGACGCCGTAATTGGGTTATACATATACGTAAATTAATGTAACTAATAATAATAATGCATAACGCACACATGCATAACATAGAGATATGTACTATAATAAATAATAATATGTAATATTGTAATCTTAATGTGTTTTTTACAGCTATGGTATTCACCACTTGGTGACTTTCCAGCAACGAGCAACCCCTTCTACGTGATATAAAATAACATTATACAGAGTGAAACATTTAAATGAAAACACTTATTCATAGTGCATTTTAGATTTTCTAAAAACTCTTTTTATACATATAGTTTGAAGTAAATATTTTATAACACTAAAAAACAATTATTTTTATCGGTGGTTTTTAATTTTTTTTTAATGACAAGTCAATAACCTATATAGATTGGTACTTTTATGTATACATGATCAGAAACAGCTAGATACCTATTAAACTTATAAAAATGTGGTTTAAAAATAATTGAATAAATTAAGTTTTGAAGTTTAAATAAGTAGCAACATATTATATTATAGGCATATTATAGCAGTGTAACTTTTGTCTTGAGTGATATATTGCGTGTTGTTTTAATTAGGTATTTATTTTAATATTTATACATCAACAATTTCAGAAAAGGATTAGGTATGTTTCTGATTATATAGAAATAAAAATATATTAAAAAATGTAAGGAATCACTATGTAATAAAAAATACTTAGCAAAGTGTAACTATTGATGAAGATTATACTATATATGAATCTATATTCTATTTAATATTCTATTATATACGTACGTATAATAAAATACATATATTATTACACATAATATACCTATTTATATAGGTATTAGGTATATATGTATAATATGTAATTCTATCGAAAGCGTAAATGATTTTTACTCTACAGACTACAATAATATATGATATATATATGTGTGTGTGTAATAATAAAAATCACTGCGCACGCTACGTTGACTATATAAAATAATAATAGTTAAAATAGATATTGTGTATGGCATGTATATAGGTATCGCGTTATATTTGGATTTACCTACCTATCGGTACACGATTATTCAATCAAGGAGCTCGTAAATCGTTTGAAATTCCAATCTCGATAAAAAAAAAAATAATAATGAGAATGATTTGCGATATTCTGCTTTACGGCCGCAGTTATATACCTATATAACATATATACTATATATATATATGTGTGTGTGTATACTGTAGTATACACCGTGCCGTGCAGATATTCCAATAAAAGAGACACACGTAACTCCCTCTATAACTCACTGACCAGTCTCACAACCAGTTATAAAATAATATACCTATTCGTCTATATTAAATTTAATATACATTTATTTATGAAACGACGGTTTTTTACGTATATTTCATCATTCCAATAATACTTATATACATATATTATTATGTACGAACCAATGATGTGAATGTAATTATATATACACGTAAGCATATATATTGTATATGTGTGTATACACTATACACACGCCTAACGCGTGAATATATACAACATGAGTACATGACTGTATATATATTCGTAGTGGGGGAGGTTCCGGGTTCAACCCCCACCTAAAATGTCTTCAAAACAATAATTTGTTTTTAGTTTATATTCGTATATACATGTATAGGTTATATGTGATTTTTTTTTTCATCGTAAGGACTTCTCGTCACATTTATACCTCACCCGCGGGCCGCTGCTCACCCTATCCAGAAAAAAAGACAGATATTAAGACGCATAGTAAACAATCGACTTCGTCACAGTAGGTATAGCTAATACATAATAAATATATATATATATATATATTTATTTACATGCATGAATACTTATAGTTAAAGACTAAAATAATAAATGCTAATATTATATATATTATATTATTATTATATATTTATATGTATAACATTTCTTATGCATATGCTATAACAATAATATAATATTATACCAAATATTATGACGATGTACCTACCTATATATAAAACCCAATATTAGTTATTACTGTATTATATATATGCACGTAACAATGAAGTTTGATAAGCAAATAAGTACCTATATATTAATTATCTTAACGACTTTGCCGAAGTTAACTGTAGTATAACCATAGATTAAACATAATATGTTCAATCTATGGTATAACATTATACCATATTATTATATTTATATATACAAAGGTAATTAGGAATTATTTAATTTTGATATGATTATAATTTATTATATTAATTATTAATATAATAATATGATATAAATAAAAATATTCTCTTATTGTAGGCACCATTGCACCAGACACTAGTTTGTATAATTGTATTATTTTGCACATGATGGGTATTATATGTGTGATATGGGTATTACATCATATATATATATTACATCGATGACATATTATTTAGGTGTAATAATATAATAGCAAGCAGGGCATAATAACAAATGACGAGTTAAAAAATAAAATCATATAAATTATTATTAATATTTTCTAACTTATCGAGACAAAAATATAAATTAATATCACTTTAATATTAATTTACATGACATCCGACGGCCGACGCTGCAATTCCACTAGCAAAGACTCGATAATATTATCCGACAGTAATAGTCAACTGACATCTGACTACCTACATCGTCTTGAGTGGTCGAGCCGTGGATATTACCTATATGAATTGTTCTTATTATTATTTGTATAAATGGCGCTTTTACATTATAGTAATTTTGTAATTTACAGTTATCTACATAATTAAGGGTTATTTATTTTTAACTATAATTGGGTTAGTTTTTTAGGTAGCTACCTAACTTATTACTTTAAGCTTTTAAGTTAATTTCATGAAGGTACCTATACTTATCTAAATCTAAGCTATAATAAATTAAATTACAAATCCTTTTAAAAATAGGTTTCTATAATAGGACATAAGGGAATATAATAAAATGGTAATCTTAAATAATTTTTTTTTAGTCAAATATCGATTATGATTAATTATTCATAAGTTTATAGTTGCTTTAACTTTAAGTTTGATTGAGAACTGTTAGGAGTATATACATGCAGTAAGACACATCACTCACTACGATTTATATTTATATGGGGGAAGAGTGCACCATGTACCACTTAATTTCCCATCTTATCTAAACTTTAATAACAATTATAAATACTAAAATACTTGGTTATATCAAACAAAAAATATTATGTATTATATAAGCTTATAAGCTGTAGGTAAGTATGTTAGTTAGGTATACGTATTAAAAAAATATTCCACTGTATAATGTAAAAATTTGTTCAACATTTTTTAAGGATTACAAAATTATTATTCATATTTACTATACTTTCTTGCGACCAACTCCAACGATACAATTACCCTGTAATATATAATGCCTTTAATACTCTATTATAATTTATAGGTAGATACACCTTTTATACACGTACTGCACAGTATTTTAATTTTTTGTACACGCGACTACGTGAATCATATAGATACCTAGGTACTATAATACATATCGACTCGACTAGGAATCATACTTGTACAATACTACAGTTATACTTATACACCATAATAATACCATTAACGTATTACGTAGAACCGTATATAGTGTATAATAATATGTATTAAGTAGATATTATAATAACAATCAACGGAATATACCTATATTGTGAATTGTAATACTGTAATAGTTTCCTACATTTAAATATATTTCACTTATCGCGCATCAACTCTAAATTATAATTTTCTTTACGATCTTTGTTCGGTACCTAGGATTTTCATTTTGAGTCTCTTAAAGTCCTAACCACTATAATAACTACAAGTATGTTACTAGTAGTTACTACACGTAATGTTATATTTTACACGGAAAATTATTTATATTTTATACGCCTAGACAGTGGAGGATTAAGCAATTTGTCGCCGTCTCAAATTATAATATAATATTATAAATAGGTACATTTTATTTTTTAAGAGCGGCAAATTTGCTGTTCCAATCACATGATTACTTTGCTTGTAAGGTAACCCGACGCTGCGCGTAGATAGTATATTATTAAATTTTGTATTGTTGTTTTTCGGTTTTTTCTTCGGACTGCGTAGTACGGATTATAAATTATAATTTATTATAATATATTTGGGTACATAATAGGTACCTACCTAATGTGTATTTTGAGTTGGTGGTTATTATTTATAAATTTGATATCAATACACGGGTGCCCATAGCTAACATTTTAAGAGCCAAGAATGGAAGGACGAGGGAGCAAAATAAAAAAAAAATCTCAAATTTAAGGTAAATAAATAAGGTGTAAATAATGTCATTTCAATACATAAATATAAAATATTATAATATGCTATTATTTTTATAACTAATATTTTTATTGGTTTATTATAGTTAATTAAAATAATTTTTATAAGTACCTACCTACCAACTAACAAGTCAAAAATAGAAAATAAAATATAATCAAATGTATCTTCAGTATCGGTAAATAAGAACTGAAAATATCTTTGTTTTATGATGTAAATAAAGTCATTAGATAATGGTAATATTTATTAAATTATAAGTTAATATTATTTTCCAAGGGGGAGATAAATGGTAAATGCTTCGTCTTATTTCTCCTCCCTACAATCAGTGCTCATGTACATCTATATAATACTTTATATTTAATAATAATATTACTCGATAGAATCAAGGTAGGTATATAAATTTTATAATCATATTAAAATACTTATATTTATATGTAATACAAGTTTACGACTATATAAATACCTACAAAAGAGTTAGTCTTGCCATTTTAAGTTTTAACATAATACAAATGAACTTATACAGCTGTAGTGATGCAGTGCACTTATAGGCTTATAGGTTATCGAATATTTTAACCATATATTAAGGCAGGGGCGGACGATCGCAAAGGATTTTAAAGTCGATTGTGTTAGAATTTATTTTTAGGCTACGCACACGAAAATTAATCATGGTGGTTGGATTTTTTATGGAAGTCGATCCTCAAAAGTCAAGTATAATGTTAGTAGATCGCGGCCAAAAAAAGTTTGGCCACCCCTGTTATCGAAACTTAATAAAAATGTAATTATTTAACTTACGTCATATATTATATATAAGCATTAATCATCCGTATATATACTAAATAATATGTGAATAATATTAATGTACCTATCTATACCTTAAATTAAAGTAGAAACTGTAAAAACTAACATTTTTGATAAAGGTACACAGTACGGGACCCCGGGTTCAACTGCCCCTTCACGGGAGTTTACCAATTGTGCTTAAAATTACCTTTTCATATACCAATTTATTGCGCTCAATACATTTTACATTACCTAAGGAAAACTTAATAACCGATTTTTTTGCGAGTTAAAAGTAAAAGCTTTCCAAGCCGGTGAAACGTATAGGCTTTATACAGTTTAGTTAATGAAAATAAAATAATATTAATAATAATAAGAGAATAGGTGGTTAAATTCAGGGGCGTAATTACGGGGGGGATATGGGGGATAGATCCCCCCTTGAGCTGTATTAATGTATTGTCTAATACCTATACAAAAAAGCCCTGCACAAGTTTGCCATAGAAATTTATTTTGATCCCCCCTCCCATAAAACATTCTCAATTACGCCACTGGTTAAATTACAAAGATATAATAATATAATAATACGATTTTGAGTTTAAGGTAGGTAATCATGATGTTTGTATTTTGCATGTTTTAAGAATAATCATAATTTTTTAAATAATAATTTGACTACTTTGAGCATGGCAATTAGAATAATATAATTTGAATATACAAGCGCAATATTGGTATATTGACCGTAAAATATAAAGAGAGCAATTGGTACACTGACCCTAAAATATATGCAACGCAATTGGTATATTGACCCTAGTATAAAAATTTTGTTTTAGGCGCAATTGGTCCATGCCCCCCTTCACTACTTCACATTTTAAGACACCACTGGCTGTACATGAATCGCATCCTGAAATTAAAAATCTCATAAGTGAATACACGAATTATTGCGCCTTGGGTTTGTCAAAACGACGTCTGTACTAAAAATTATATTTTTATAAATATATACATTGCTTTTGGTTACATCACAGTTCTATTTCAATATGGTAAATTAGGAATTTTAAAACATCTTTAAGAACATTTTAGAACATCTTTATTAATTTGGATGCAGATTTCATTTAGGTCAGAGTTAGTGGAGGCAGGCCCGGATTGGACCGGCGAGCTACCGCGCTTAGCGCGGTGGGCCGCAAGATTATTATAATACATGGGCCGCTTGCTAAAATATTTAACTAAATTTACTGGGCCAGTAAAATTATTGTGCTGGGTAAGTTTCTGGGTTCCAATCAGGCACTGTCATTAGGTATACGTATAATATGTTATATTTATAAATAAATAATCAAAAAATATACCCAGTGTCCCAGTATATTATCAACATAATTCACAAATGTACTTTACAGTATAACTTCAATATTCTTCCGTTTTCTTTTATTTGTATGGGTATCTGTTACCAGGTTTTTACCTCGCATATATAGGTGGAAATAATTTGACTCGCTCTGAACGACTATTATTTTTTTGGTCAAAATTATTACCTTCGCCCAAACGACCACTGCCCTTTAGTATGGTCGACAAAGTGCATGGGGACAGCTAGCAAAAGCTTTTCTACTAATTAATCGATGAGTAATTTTTGTTTTTATATTATTAAAATGTTGACTTATATATTATTATACAAAGAATAATTACGAATAAAATTATTTTCGTCTGTTCAATTGAAACGTATTATAATAAATTGCGGCGAATCAAGTCAAATAGCTCGCAAACGGCAGTAAGGAATGCTATAATATTGTTCTAAATGTGGATTCGCGAAAAAATAATTGCTGGCTAGTATAATTTTTTCGTAGCGTTAGTGCGTTACTATGCGTTTCAATAATCAGACAATTATAATTGTTATACGGCGGTTGACAATTTTGGTCATTCAATCAAACGCGCTTTACCGGTCACGACAGTAAACATTTAAAACATTTATCATGAGCTTATTAATTGTGTATATAATAGAATCAGCATGGAAATCGATGAATACGGTGAAACCTGTACCGGATGACGAACGTCATCGATTTCGGGAGGGCGGCGTCCCCGTACGAAATGCCAAGGCATCCGAAACGGACGGACCAGCTTCCACCGGACTGACCGAAACGGACGGACCTGCTTCCATCAGACTATCCGAAACGGACAGACCTGCTTCCATCGGACTATCCGAAACGGACGGACCTGCTTCCATCGGACTATCCAAAACGGACGGACCTGCTTCCATCGGACTATCCGAAACGGACGCACCAGCTTCCATCGGACTATCCAAAACGGACGGACCTGCTTCCATCGGACTATCCGAAACGGACGCACCAGCTTCCACCGGACTGACCGAAACGGACGGACCTGCTTCCATCGGACTGACCGAAACGGACGGACCTACTTCCACCGGACTGACCGAAACGGACGGACCTGCTTCCATCGGACTGACCGAAACGGACGGACCTGCTTCCATCGGACTATCCGAAACGGACGGACCAGCTTCCACCGGACTGACCGAAACGGACGGACCTACTTCCACGATTCATGGCATCGACGCCGATATCGGCAACGAGTTTGTCCGAGAGTATTACGGAACGCTGTACAACGCGCCGGAACACATGTGGCGGCTGTACGCTGAGCACGCGCAGTATTGTGCCGTGCACGCGGACGGCAGGCGGACGGTGGTCACGGGCCGACCGCAGTTGCGGCAGTTTTTCAGGACCTCGGCGACGGCGGACAGGGACCACGGGAGTCGCGGGCAGCCGATCGTCGAATCGGCGAACACGATCCGGTGCGGCGCATCAGGGCAATTGCTTGTGATGGCCACATCGGATCGGTTCGTCCAGTCGTTCGTGGTCAAGTTTAGTGCTCCCTGGTCGTTCGTCGTGGTCGCGTCCGTCGTGCAGTACGCGTGCGTCGCCCAGACCGCGCAGCAGACAGCCGTCGGACGTAGCCAACAGTCGTCGACCGATGAGGAGTATCAACTTTTTGTCGGCTGCTTGACGGCCGCCACCACGGACAAGGATATTTGGAGGAAGTTTTCAGAGTACGGCGAAGTGGTGAGCGTGCGCGTCATGGCAGGCAGTCACAATCGTCCCGGCCGCAGACTGGCCAACTACGCGTTCGTCAAGTTCAGTGGACCCGAGGGCGTGGAGGCCGCGCTCGACGCTGGTCCAATTACGCTGTACAACGGCAACCGCGTCCGCGTCAATGTGAAGCCGTACGAAGGCCGAACATGATTTTTGTAGCTTAACACGTGACACGACCTTTAGTCGAGATTACAATGACAATTTGTTTCAACGCCGCAACGCGATTTCATTGTTTTGTTAAATTTTGTTTTCTTAATACTTAATGTGTAATATAATATAATATACGAATGTTAAATCCAACTTATCGTGTGTTCGTCTACTTCTTTTAATTCTTTATCATTACGTCTTACGACGTAGAAAAAAAAACACTTGAGCGTGTTTAAATGTCTGGTCTCTCTGCAACGGGCACCTTACTAGGACGATCATGATATTTAAGTCGACAAACTAGTATTATTAACATAAAATTAATTCATAACAAAATAGCGTTGTTAAATACTCTTATTTTAACATAATATCGTATATATATATATATATATATATATATATATCACATATCGTTTATCAGAGTGATATTGTAATTTTTGTTTTATATAATATATACTTTTATCGAAAAATAACTATTTATATATATATGTCGTAGGCCATATGGAAAATCAGTTTTTTTGCAAAAAAACTAGGCTCTTTGTAATGGGATAGCCCATTTGCGAACTACCTACTTATTATTTTTCCAAACAGCCTGCTGTTTTTCAGGCTTATTGCATACAGACTAACAGCAGTTATGATGCCTTTTAAGAACTACAATTCATTTTATGGTAAAAACCATTTTAATTATTTTATTTTAAGGGTTATTGATTAAAAAACAGTACAATATATGTAACATAAAATATGTAATATGTAACAATAAAAATTAACTAATATACGAATTTTATGATAACTTACTTATTGATTTGACACAATTAAAGTTAGTTAAAGTTGTCTGATCTTAATTCTGAAAAATATTTAAATTCAGCAGAAAAATCTCTGTAGATCGTACGAAACATTCTGGTTTTAATTTTAATTTTAAATTTAATATTACAATTTGAAAAAATTCATATTTTTAAGGTTTTATAACCACTTCATTAGAATATAAGACTTAAATTTACAAAGTATTCCGTATGATTTATAGACAATTTTCTGCTAAGTTCAGAATTTTTTTCAGTATCAAAATCGGACATCTTAAACTAACTTTAATATTGTCAAAACTTTACGTCTTTTGAGCTCAAATTGACAGCTTTAGCGAAGCTCCTTAAGTTTACTATTTATAAACAGTAAACACCTAGTTATGAATATTTTTTTTTTTTTATAGATTTCTTATAAAAAATTAGTAATTAACTCAACTGTGGCCAATCGATATTAAAAGTGAATTAGTGTAAAATTTGCTGAAAAACACTCATGGATTTAACATCTTCTGTTATATATTATATTATAATAAAAGTGAAAAATAGTCACGTTCACAATAATTATCTGGGATCAGGCCCGGATTGGACCGGCGAGCTACCGCGCTGAGCGCAGTGGGCCGCAAGATTATTATGACACATGAGCCGCTTGCTAAAATATTTAGCTAAATTAACTGGGCCAGTAAAATAATTGTGCTCGGTTAATTTCTGAGTTCCAATCCGGCACTGAGTGGAGGAAAATCCAAATGTTTAATTTGTCAAGAATAAAAAAAAAACTATATTAGAAATAGGCAAGTAATTTCTTAAAATATTTTTTTTGTCATCCGTTTTAAAAATTAAAAGTTAAAAAGCCGATATATGGGCGATTGTTAAGTCTCCCAATGGTAAACTTGGTAAACTCTTAACTCTCTCGGGTCTACTCAAGTATTAACATGTACTCTACTCGCTACTCCCGGGACTTCAGTCGTAAACGGACAGTTTGTACTATCTATTGTTTGAGTTGCATATCGCGGACGGATACTTATTTGTACGGGGGTAATAAATTGGTAAAATTTGATCGCGGACATTTTGTACAGTATGTAAATGGTGGTGTTTTTTTGGGCGAATGTAAGTTCCCACACGAGATATAGCAGGTAAAAATTACCCCAGGATATGCATACGTAAGTTCCCACACGAAAAAAAATTATACCAAACACCAAGGCTGGGCAAAGAAAAGTAACTTAATTTAATTTAAAGGTAAATTTTTCTAATTTTCAACTTTTAATTCGTTAATGCTCAGCCTTGCCAAATACAAACTTCCTTCCCACTTTATTCAGACTTAGGACTGACAACTTAAACTTAGTTGGTGTGGTTAAAATTTGTTTTGTTTTTGTATTGCATAAAAAAAAGTCCAATTCAATTATTAATTGAATCTAGTCTGTATAATAAAAATTAAAAATATAATGTGTATAATATTTGTATATGTATAAAATAAAAATAATAATAGAAAAAATCAAATTTTATTTGGTTTATTGCGAAAGCTCAAACACTTTACATAGTCATACTGTGTATATTTGTTTTAGCTGTATGTTTCTTATACAATTTATAATTATTATGGACTAAAATAATTTTTCCCTTTTCACTCAACATGTAATCAATAATTAGGTCCATTTTTATAAATTGTAATAAAAACTGTTTAAATATTAACTCTGTTAATGATGAACGAGTACTGAAATCAATAAAATGGACTGTCCATACTATTTCATATTATCATATAGCCAACAGATAATAAAGATAATTGAAGATAGAATGTAATGCATTAAATTTTATCGCCACGTGGGAAAATACATAGGTATTGGTATATTTTTGTTAACACAGTATGACTATATTGTAGTGTTATTAGATCAAACAAAATGTGATTTTTTTTTATTATTATTATTTATTTTATAACTATACAAATAATGTGTGGAAGAAAAAAAACAAAACTATATCAATAATAAAATATCAGATTAAAACTTAAAAAAAGTTGGTAAGTGAGTATCGCTCTGCTGTACATTAGGGGGTGGGGTGGACCTCGGACTAGGGTAGGTTAAATTTGAATGCAATGATAGGTATCATTGTATACGAAAAACGATTCTGAACGGAGATGATTTGTCAGTCTAGGATATATTATATTTAAATATTGTCATATATTCTATTTTGAAACAAATAGTATAGTTACTATATTATGTTACTATAGTTACTTTATAATATCTGTTTATTAATAAAAAAAATATTTGGCTACATACACATAATGAGAGTATGAAATTTAATTTAAATTTTGACATATTTCGTATAAATTTGAACTTTAAGCCCTTATAAAAAAAAATTGTGACTAACGATTTTGGATTTTTTTTTATCACTATAAGAAAAACTTATAAGAAACCTTGTATTAAATTTTCAAGATTTTCTGGCCACCCAAACAATTTTTATCGGCATTTGAAGAAAAAAAACTTAGAAAAGTCGAAAATTTCAATTGTCTATAAGTAGCTTAAAAATGGTCAAAATATTTTGAAAATTTAACTGTAAAAAGATAACCATAATATAAACATTTGGTGAAAATTTCAAGTATTTACAATAATTCGTTTTTGAGTTACAGCTAAATCAAAAAAACGATTTTGTCGAAAAGTGGTTTTTCGTAAAATTGCCATTTTTCTGTCATTTTTTTTTGTTTTTCTCGATTTTTTTGAAAACTATTTGAAAATTTTAATTTTGACCCCCCCCCCCTCCAAAGTACCAACTAGATTCAATTTCCTATTCAAAGAGGGGCTGAAGTTAAAAATCGGAGCATTATTATTTATTACTGCTCCAAATGTTGTCGTCAGACACAAATAAAAAGAAAAAAAAAAAAACACACATCATTGTAAAAGCAATACATTCATCACTCCGATCAGAATCTAATAATTATACACAGTATGACACTATGACTATGTGAAGTGTTTGAGCTTTCGCAATAAACCAAATAAAATTAGATTTTTTCTATTATTATTATTATTTTATACCTTAAAAAATTGAATTGGATTTTTTTTATGCAATACATAGCAATACATTGAAATACAATTCCTAAATCTCAATAAAGTTTGTGTTTGGTATAATTTTTTTTCGTGTAGGAACTTACGTACGGGTGTATTTTTTTTCGTGAAGGAACTTACATATGTACCCGCTTACCTGCTATGTTTCGTGTGGGAACTTACTAAACCCCGTTTTTTTTGTCAAACATAGATTTTCCAATTCTTCAAACATAAAATTAAAAATATTTCTATTATTCAATGTGAATTATAAATTTTATTTTGTTTCTCAATTATATTAGGTCTATATTAGGCTAAATTATTTTAGGTCAATATTATAACATAAAAATTGCGGACACACGTTTCGTTGTCATAATACTAATTGCATACAGAGATTATTTTTAATAAAAATCACATGAGTTGCGGACACAAATATATTTCCCTTCACCACTTTTCAGTACCTACCTACTTAGGAAAAGCTACCAAAAAATTGGTAGGTGGGGTTAAAAATATGTATGTCTTGCAAAAGTGCAATCGTTATTTTTTAAAACTAAGTTACTATATTATATTATATTATTATTTAAAGTTTTAACCTAACTCTTTATGTTTTTCACTATACATTTTTATACAGAAAAATAGAAAATAAACGAACAGAAAGATGATACTACCGACAGATATTAAGCAAGCGAGTAAGGTTGTCGATAAACTGATTTAACATATTTTTTGACAGCCGTTTCAAAAGTACCTGCACAATCTTAATGCTGATAAATAATATATTAATATATATATATATATAATGTACCTATATATATAAATCGTTAATATCGAACAGTAATTTCCCAACGTCCACAATCGTTAATATAAAAAATAATAATTGGACATTTGTCCGCAATTCGTATGTTACCTTTTTAGATTTCGTCCGCAACTCGTATGGTTTTTGTCACTTTGTCCGCAATTCGGAAACACCGTATTATATAAGGGTATGTAATAAGTAACTGTCGACAGTCCTAATAAGTCAATAGGTATAATATGGGATGGAAAATGATTATATATTGACTATTGAGACATAATATCAGTGTGCAACGCTGGTCAGCATATCTTTAATCCAGGCTTGTACATACGTGTACGGTATAGTTAGTAACTTAGCCACTTGAGTACCTATAACAAATAAATAAGTACCTATGTAATATTCATGTCTGTTAAAATAAGCTTTTTAATTTTTATTGAACGCCTTTATGGTAAAATAAAACATTTTTATTTTCGATATTAGATGAATTAGGTCTAAGATAAAAACATTAAAATTTAGTATTAATATTGAGTTCTAATAAGTCCAACAATAGAATACATAACTTATAATTTTTTTTTAAATAATAAAAATTATTTCAATTAAATATTAAAGTAATTACTCGTCAACCGTGAAAACGGGAAATTGAAATAAAGTTATTAGTTTCTAAATAATAACATATCAAATATCAAAATTCAACGTGTCTACTATCCAGCCATAGTCATCATATTGTATTTATACTTTACAATGTAAAGTTTACATAACGTGCCTATGATATACATTTTTAGAAAAATAAATGTTATCGATATTCTGAAAACGCGCGTCGTACCTAATAAGTTTTCTGATAGCTGGAGGTATAATTTTTTTTTCTAATAAAGCGGTCGAGAATTTTTATTCATTAGGTACCTAGCGAGTAAAAAGTGTGAGATCTAGGTACCAAGTAGGTATTTACTAACTAATGGTATTTATTATAATATGTGTATAAATACTATAAATAAAAAAAAAATAGGAAAAACTCCATTTTAATAATTATTAAATCATACAATCATAATCATATTTCATACAGATTCTGAATTTATAACAAGCATCTAATTATAATTTTATTAAGCACGTGCTTGGCACGTACAATATTCCATATATTTATTAGTATAGTTAGTACATAGCTATGCGATGTAGGTACAAGGTTTAGTGTTTTGGAACTGAAAATAAACTTTATCCCAAATATGACCTTTTAAAAACGCACGTTTTGTAAGTTTAAAGTATATATTTATCATTTATACACGATTACTTGAAGAGCGAAACTATAAACATTAAAATAATAACACTAATAATACAAGTAAACAAATTGATCAATATTATATAATATAATATAGGATACGTGACTATAATGTATATTGTATAATGAGCATGTCTGAGATTCATACTTACTTATTTTTTACAGACATTTCTCAAGTCTTAATTTAAGAAATTAGATCTTTTATGATTTCCGGCAATAACTTTTTATATAGCTACCTATTTGTAATTTGTAACTGTTTTTATCTTTTATCGAGTTAGAAATAAAATTATTCTTGTTGTATTATTGAATAAAATCATTAGAATTAGGCATATTATGTTTAAATTTAAATCAATTCTCAAATGTATATAACTATAAATTTAACAGATACATAATCATAAGTATGGTAGACAACTGTTAGACGTTAGTGTTTTAATTTGAAAAAATCGTATAGGGTCCAAAATTATGTATATAAATTTTTGGAAAAAAAATTTACGAGTACACAGAAAAATGTTCAATGAGTAAGAGGTTACCTAACCAGTAGCCTTATATTAATAATATATAATTATCACATTATTGTTTTATTTTCCTATGCAAAATTCTTAAAATACCAAACCTCTTAAAAACTTTAAATTATAAAATTAAAGCAGAATAAACTATTCTATAGTTAATATAATTTATCTTTTTTCTCTGTAGAATTTTTTATAAGCGCTAAGCGTGGGTGTATACATACATAAGATAACAAACATAAATATGTAACTTTATTCTCATAAATTATTTTAGTAACAACATTATAGCGTATGGGAAATATATATATGCATTTTTTTTTTTATATAAAAAACAGTTTTATACTATCTGTATTTTGCATTTTTAAAAATAATACAAATTATAAAATATATAAACATAAATGAATTGATTGTATTAATTTAAAATATGAATAACAAATAATTTTGTATTAAAAGTTAATAGTAACATACAATCAATAAAATTGTATCAAATACATGGTATTTTGATGATAAATAATATACATATTATGGCCTAAAGTATTTAATAAATAATTTGTTTTTAATCTATAAATTAATTTATATAAAAATAATAAACAAAATAACATCTATAAGTTTTAAGATAAAATATACAATTTACTGTAACTTTAATAATTAACAAAATAAATATATGAATTTTTAACTACTTGACAAGGATGTCTATTATTAAAACTTAATTCTTTAACACTTTAACAGTACTGTAAAAATTTGAATATTAAATCATAGAATAAATTTATTTAAATTTATTCTGCGATTAAATAAGGTTAAAAAGTATATTTTAAAATTTGTTCAACAATCGTCACCTTCAATTTGATTTGCTAGTCTGTAATCTCCATGATCTAATCCTGGCTTATATATTGTCCAAGCTCGTCCTTTACAAAATATAAGTAATATAAATATATTGATGATTAGCAGTACTGTTGCTATTATATGCCATGTCTTATCGTCCAGTAAACGCTTAATATTTTTTGAATAACAGTAGGTTTGTCCTAAGGCATGGGTCAGATCTGCATCTCCCCAACAAGTTGTACACTGATAATCATTTGGTCCATTACATTTATAACATGTATAGTGACAATCAGAACATACACCATCGTTATTTGCATATGTTTTGACCGGACAATTGACAGTACATTCACCATTGTATATGTTATATCCAAATGCACATTCTGCAATTAATTAAAATCAGTTATTTTATAATACATAAATAACATGATACTTCAATAAAGCTATAATTATGACAAGCTTAATATTTTTAGTGCTAAAAATTAAAAGCAAAGCTGTGTGGTACACTCACCGCAAGCATTTGATTGATGTTAGAATAATACAGCCCAATTTGCATTCCAATATGCGAAGTTTCATTAGTTGCAAAAATGCAAAATAGCAAATTTGTATTTAGATTCTGAGAGTTGAAATTGATTAAGGTTTTACATTTTATTTTAAACAAAATAATAGATAATAATATAATAATATACTATTAATAGTAATTTTTCAAAATTAAACACATATCTTTTAAAATAAAACCTAATTTATTGTAAAATTTTGATACTAAAGTTTTGATTTGAAAAATAATAATTTCACATATATTACAAAATAAAAAAAAAAATAATTTTTTAATCAAGTTATAATTAAAATAAAATAATATTAAGTTAATATCATAAAACAGATAAACAGTTAGTTTAGGACTTTAGTGTTGCTTTATTAAATTGTTTTACATGTAAACCAATTTCTCCATATCAATGAAACATTTTATCTTTTTTTAAAGTTGTTAAACTAGAGGCTAAGCTATTCTAAAAGTAACTAGTAGTCATTAAAAAATAAGCTTTTATTTTTTATTTTTTAAATCAGAACTATCCAACAAAGCTAAATAATTTCAAGGCTCAATTCCTCAAAAATAATATATTTTTATATATCATAGTATTAGCATTATTAAAACTAATAAATATTATTGTTGTTGAATATTAAGGATTAATAAATTTAATTCATCTTTATTATTTTAAGATAAAGAAATAACAATAACTTAAAAACTTTTAGAAGTATAAGATTTATTCAGTATTCAATTAACTAAACCTATCCATCAATTACTATCCAAATAATTTTAAGAAATGGAATTTTGATAGTAATAACCATAGGCCTTATGTAATTTATTCATTCCATTTAAAAATATCAGACAGCTTTATCTCAAATGCTCAGTTTCTTCACAATGTTCTTGAATAAAGATGATAAATAAAATAATTACAAACTGAAATATAAAAGATGAGTATCCTCGCTTTGAATTACCAAACATTAATAAATAATTATCTATTGATTAAAAAAAATTAAATCTTAACAAATTAGAAAATATACACAGTATAGTTAAACCATGGCTCGAATTAAAAATAGATACTTGTACTATTATTTTTAATATCTTATTCATGAATTAATGATATTAATTATTTTTAGTATTTATTTGTATACTTGCATAATTAATATTACATAAGGTTAAAAAGCATTATATTTTATATTATGAATTATATGAATGATTTTCATATAAATTGTTGATAAATAAAAAATATAAATTTATAAATTTTTAAAATTTACAATTGTTGTTTTTTTTTCCAAGTTAAATACTTGAAAAACTATGGTTTTAAATAATACAGTACATGTTAAATAAAATATTTTCTTTTATCTGTATAACTGTTCAGGTATTTAATGGAAAAAAATATAGATTAGCTGGTTAAATTTATTTGGAAAATACAACACAGATCAAAATACTAATTTTTTCAAAAACAAAATATTTTGAAAGTACAGTAATAATTTTATTTACAAGACAAACAGATTTTTGAGCGTAACATACTTTGGTATAGACGAGAGTAAAATATTGATAGTAAAATATTTACATATTATGTCTAATAATTAATGTTTTATAATACTGATTTGGCAAAATTATATCTATTCAATTGATTTAGACAAATTAAGTAGCTATCCAAAATTATATTAACTTAGAAATGCATTCAATTACAATTAAAACATGACTTATTAACACACCAAAACCAATTTCTATCACTTAATTTTAAAACTTAAATTATTATTTTATGTATAACGGCTAATTATAAGTTATAAGTTATGTTATTATAGTTGAAATCTATAAACTATACTGCCAATTATAAGCTAGGAGGAATATAAATTATACAAAACAAACTTGAACGTAGAAAAATAAAAACTATAATTAATAAATATAGAAAGGAGATTATTTTTGTAATTATCTATTATAGCATAGTCATAACAATATTAAATATTAATTATAGTACCATTGAGAATTTACTATAAATCACTAGAACTGTTATCAGAAAACAATAAAATAATACTAAGTCACTAATGAAATATACAATTTTATAATGACTATTTAGTCAAAAGTTAAACTATAACTTAAAATTATTATACTTATCATTCTAAAATAAATTAACCCAATAAATAACTATAATTATATAAAAAAATATGTTTATGATTTTTTTTCTTTAAAAAGGTCTGTTAAAACTAATTAAGTATTTATTAATGGCAATATTTAAATAGTAGATTAAAAAAATATTCTACAGAAACATAAGTGAATGAAGTAGATTAATAGTTATACATTATGCTGATTCATTATTGTGGTCTAGTATTATATAATTCTAAGATTGAAAATATAATATTATCTAAACACAATGAAATTTTGGTTTTATAATTTTTTCAGTAACAATTGACCAATTGGTCATACTTTAATTTATAAGCAATATAAACCAAATCATAAGTTTACAATTATAAGTATTTAAATGTATTAATGTTTATATACATTCAAATTCCATGATGCTTTTACAGAAAGTAAACATAGGTATTTAAAAGATAAAAAAAAAACTTTTAATAATTCAAACACATTTTTAATGATATTACTATACAGACTTAAAAATATATCACACCAATTCTTAAATGTATTTATAAATTAAACAACATATATTTATTTTTTAATTAATTTGTGTAGAACAATTTACGCATAGTCGTAATATCATATGTCATAAAAATGTATAATATATTATTTAATATTTTATTATATTATGACAATTGTACAAATATTATTTTGCTTGTCAATTTTTAAAACCTACATTTTTAACTTTAATATTAAATAATATTAAATTAATTATAAAAATTACTACCTTCAATACTACTATAATTGAACTAAATTACATGTATAGATATAAGTTAGAAAAAAAACTATTATTAATCTACAGTTAATAAAACCATAATTATATTATACATATTATATATATATTATATTTTAAGTTCTAATAAATTTATCAAGTTTAATGGGAATAAACATTAAAATAATTCTAATATTGAAACACTTTTTTTTTTGATCAATATATATAAATATATACATAAATGTATTTATAAAACAATATTATATTGCAATTTTGTTCAATTCAAATATATATATATATTTTTAATAAGAAACATAATTCATATATTATGATATTAGATTTATGATAAAACATAATTTTTTGTATAAAATATAGTTAAACGTATTGTTTGAAAAATACATTATGGTTATTCTAATATTTTTTAAATAATCTCATATTTTAAAAAAAGTGTAAATAATTTTTTATTGCACACTTAGACCAAAAATGAAAATCTATCATTCTTTAGAGATTTATACAGTTAGAATTATCGTACCTTTTTCATAAATTTTGTATTTTATATTTGCATGTAATGTTATAAATATATTGTAACTTGAATGATATAATTAGGCTTATCCCATATCAAAATATAAATAAATAAATAAATGCATATAATGATCTATGAATATTATGTATATTATTATGTATGCACAAGCCATTTAATCTAGTCAATGGTTATAAATATTTAATAATAAGAGCACCATTATTATTTTATTATTAAACATTCAAGTACAGATATAATGGATAAAATGGAGTTGCAATTTAATATAGCCCATATTAATTAAGAAGCGATAAGTTAAATGTTAATTAGAAAATAATATTTTAAGATTTTAAAATTAAATAAAGAGAAAAATAGCCAGAAAGATATAGTTTGAAAAAGGTTGGATGATACATAATTAAAAGTTCTTACTGTTTTCCAGTTATTTTTATAAAATTGTGCACAAAGATAATACTAGTACTCAGAATTTTTGTATTTGTATCACAGATAGTTAAATAATAATTAAAAAACGAGATAGGAACATAAAAAATCAAATACATCTGAAATCTAACTGATTTAAATCTCAAAATATCAGGATAACATTTTCGAGCACACAAATTATAATTTTTAGTTTGAAATACAAATATTTTGTGTTGGTAGTAAATAATTTATTATTAGCAGAAAATTAAAGAAAACTTTTTTAGTAAATAGTTGCAATTGTAATTTATAAAGTATGTAAGTACAATGCTTCCTTAAATGTATTATAAATAATTGATTTATACATATTATAAATTATTATTTATTTTGTTCTTATTTTTTTAAATTGTATATATGATGAAAATGCAATCAAAATATTTAATGTCCAATATTAATAGCTATATTATCTACTAAAAAATATTATTACAATTTAGTCAAGAAAATACAGTGTATTATATATTATATAGCTTGAAAACTGTACAGAATAGCATAAATTGCATAAAGTACTAAAGTATATTAATGTTTAATATTTTTTAAGATATAAAAATAACTTTATGCAAATTCAAAATTATGTTATTTTTTCAAATTTTCATTGAACTAAATATTATAATATTATGGATGTTTGAATGTAAGATAATAATTAATAATTATTGATGTAAAATAGTTGGTACATTTGAATGCTCACCAAATTTACAAAATCTTTAGATAAATATGAAATAAAAAATGATTTAATATTACTTATATATGTTTGCTATGTATTGATTTCTTTGTAACCAATTAATATATTTTATTCACATTTTTATTATTTATTATAAGTATATTAAAAATTTTTGATATTTTACAAAGATTAATTGATTGAGTTGAGAAAAATTTATAAAAATCATTACAATACTATACTACTATACAAAAAAAAAATTATGATTAATTATTTTAAAAAGAAATAACATTGTTGTTTACAATTTTAATTAGTATATAGTACATTTTATCATATTTAAATTGAACAGGAAAAACAAATTAACTTTCTATGCCGTGTTAAAACAAGTATAAAAAAAAATTTGATTTTCTGTAAAAGACATCATGTAAAGGATAAACATTGGCAGTATGTACTTTTAAACTCCTCAATTCGTAGTTTTATATTTAATTAAGTAATTTTTAAATAAATTACATTTATATTGAATTACTCAATACTTTTTGAACTAAAAATAAAATTTGCTTACATGGGAAATGTAATTGTTGGAAATCATATAAAATATATGGTAAATATAATAAAGCATAGGTGTGTGCCATGTTTTAGGTTAGGTGCAAAAAACATTTTAATTCACAAACAACAAAATTTTTTCAAAAGGTTCAAAGATTAATATATTTATTTAGATAAAATATAATTATTATAATACTCAAACTAAAACTAGTAATAAATAATTAAAATTTGGCTGTGGTTATACAACTGATTTTAAAGTAGAGTTAGATATATTTTTGAACCAAGTGAGAACTTTTAAACTACTGTAAAAATTTATCAAGTAATATATTATTTTTAACTATCAACCATGTATGATTATAAATTAAATTAATATTTGTAGATACTACAAATTGGAAATATATTGTTTATTAATAATTTAGAATTTTTCTTAGTTAAATTTTTCACACCAATATGCATATTTTACAAGAATTATTAGAGGATAGCAGTCCAACTCAATTTATCCATTTAAAAGTAAAGCAGGTTTAGTCAGGTGCAACAAAAGCATACCCTACTACACCCATGCGCACACCTATGTTTTAAAGAAACTGAAAAAATCCATATCCATCAACCTTTATTAATTACAATGTATTATTAATAACTCTAATATATTTGTTGTAATGAAAATAGGTACTTGTTTGTTGTACTCAAAACTGTACTAAGTTTTGACAGGCACCAAGCAAACTACATTTTCAGAGCTTTTTATATTTTTCCTTAGATTAGGCATGATTTTTAAAAGAAAAATTTATCTTGTATACAAAAACTAATAATTAATTTATAAATGACAATACATGGATACAATATTAATAAATTAATAAGTTCTGAAAAGTAGTTGAGGTTTATTACCTAAGTTACACTCGAGGCTGCTAAGGATTTTAAATTTTTTTGTAAGCACCCAAGTAAACCAGTGGTCTGAATACAGCCTTGGTTGTACTTAACGATTCCATAATATTAGTCAGATGTTAGCATAAATTGATCACTTTGATTGTGAATAAAACTAGTTAGCTATCGTGAAATTATCTATATCCATGTAAACTTATCGTCTTTTCATTTAAGCAATTGTCCAATTACTCAAGAACCCAGCATTTCATTTAATTGATTATATAACTGTTAATATTTATTTAAATCGTGTTTCACATTATGTCTAATTCATTATCATACGGGTTATAACAAACAAGTACCAGGAAAAGATATTTAAACTGCAAAGGCTTCAAAACATAAAATTCAAGACCCAAGATATATAATATTAGTTATTATATCCATATTACAACAAAATTAAAACAACTTTTAATTTATCATTGTAATACGCTTGAGAGTAAGCATTAAGATCAATAAAAAAAATCAAAAATATGAATATAATTTTTATAATTATCTATGGGCCTTGCAAAAATTTAAAGCCTAAAGCAATTTATATGGCACTTTTATGGGAAGACTTAATTAAACCTTAACTTATTTACCCTGTTAAAAATAAGGGATTATTGCACATAACATTAATAACAAACCTAAACATTTAGCAGTGGTCACGCGACATTCTCCAGATTTGAAATTTATTTCATGTTCATCTTTTGATGTCAGATTTTGGTTTATATTCATAGTAGGAAGTATATGTGTTTGTTCTGGAGGTAATATTGTTCCATAAAAAACCATTTCCCAGTCAGTCATGGTAGCTAAAACCAAAAATATATACATTAATTAATTAAGTACAGTCTATAAAAGTACTAATTAAATAACAATCAAACAACTATAATTATCATATAATTATCCAAAATATCAAACACAAACTATATATTCGCAACATAAGTGGTGAACTAAAAATTGTAAAATTTTACTATTATTTTCTACAGCTATTTAAATGTGAAACAATTTGAAAACATATTTAGAAATAATAAGAAAAATAAAAATTTTAGTATAAGTAATAGGTAATGACTAATGAATAAAGTAAATTAAATATGTGAATAAAAAGTAAGAAAGGAACTTAAAATAAAAATTAGATTAGATTATAATGTATTATTGTAAATAAATTGTCGATTTACAATAGTAGAGAAATACAAGTAGATAATCAAATTTTAAATATGATCACAGTGCTGATTAAAAATAATTAATCACAATTGTGTATATTTAAACTATACTAGGCTAATGCGTGGCTTGATTTTTCAACTTAAAATAAAAATCTAAATACTTTGTAGATTAATAAATTAATTTCATTAAGTAAAAAACATCAATTTGAAATAATGTTTAATAAATATAAAAAATAACTTGTTATAATTTTAAAATAATTATAAATATGTTAGCAAATGTTTTTTTCAATTAAGTAATAATGTGCAATAAAAAATACTTTTTACAATAAACTAATATAATTCAACACAACCAAATAAATTAATAATATTATATGATTACAAAAATAAAATAAATACCCTATGATGTGCTAAAATATAAAGAAATTTATTTGACTATAATAAGCAAAATATAAATGATACCTATTTTTTTTTACTAAACTATAATTATAGCATGGCATGCAAAGAAAATGGTGATTTCCATGCTGACATTCTTGCCTGAAGTTGTAGGTGATATGTTTCTTTCAGGCGACAAATTTTTTTTTGTCTGCCTACCATCCACATTTTGTAAACTGTAGAGTCTATGGCTGCTAGGATATGTTTGGATGTTGTCTGTTAGTGTAGGAGACAATTTGGATGAATTTTTAATAGGAAATAGAACAATATGAACATTTGGTTTATAACTAGAAACATTTTGTTTTATCAGGGTACTAACTGGAGTGGTAGATTGTTTTTGTGATTTACTTTTTTTTGATTTTTTTTTTGTATTTTTGGAATTCCTTCGGGGAATTGGTTTGGGCGGCTGTTCCACAGGATAGATATTAGGAGATAATGTCCTTGGGGAATATTTAGTACCATACAATATCAAACACCACTCGTGTAAAGAAGATCGACCTAAAGCACATTAATTTGTAAGTGGCAATAGATTGTTAGTAAATTATAGAACGTTGATAAATGATACATTTAAAAACATTATTTAGTAATATGTACATAATTTAAATGTATAATTGTTATTATTATTCAGTCAACCTCATTGACGGTACTATAAATTTTGTTTTGACAAAAAATAAGTTATAAAAATATATAAATTTAATTTTTACCTAATAATTTTCCTTCATTATGAATAGTCAATTGCCAAATACCAAAAGGACGTTCTCCCCACATATGTACAGTCATAAATGGCCACACATGAAATCCAGCATGAGAATTATCATGAGTTCTTGGAGCAAGTAGTGTTGATTTAGTACCACTTGGAGAAGTCAAATCAATTTTTATATCACCACGTCTACTAGCTGTTAATGATATTTTAGCTTGAACATGTTCTAAAAAATTCACGCTATTGCATTCTTTTACTAAAAGTTGTATTGTGACTGTGCTACGTGCAGGCACTGGTCTGTAATATAATTTAAACATTAAACAATAATAAATAAATAATTTATTAAACCAAGATAAAAATGTATTTAAAATTTGTTAAATCAAATATACTTTTCAAAAACTTGAGCAGTAACATTGCAAATATGTTGAGCTGGAACATTTTTCCATTTACGAGCTAATCTTACCATTGTAGTAGCATCCATCAAACCATAGCCAAAAGAATGACTCACTAAAAAAATATTTAAACATCAAAATATGAATGCAAGACTAACATATTAAATCAATTTATAGGCTTTATTTATTTTTTCCTATAAATTTATGTTATAGTTATTTTTTAAGTATTGTTAAATAGTTTAATATCCAAGTAACAAATAATAATTTTATTCTGTTATGCATAGATACCTTTTCGTCCAACACCATTAATAATCCAATCAGAAGCTAATAAATGAGTTGGTCTGGCTGTTAACACTACAATATGTTGCATATCTC
Source organism: Schizaphis graminum (assembly GCA_020882235.1). NCBI lineage: Eukaryota > Metazoa > Arthropoda > Insecta > Hemiptera > Aphididae > Schizaphis > Schizaphis graminum. The sequence goes on from CM037032.1 coordinate 58,609,723, forward strand.
TCCAAGTTAGTTTATTATTAGCTTCTAATGTTAAAGCTACTATCCCTGCGGCTAATGGTGCAGATGCAGATGTACCAGTATGATTACTAGTACATTCATGATGAAGATCAGTTGTAATGATCTATAATTTTAGAAAATAAAATTCAATCTATAAATAATTAGTTTTAAATATTTTTAAGTTACTTTATAATGCATTTTTTTATTACCTGGCTTTCATAATTACTTCCACTACTATACGTTGTTGCTAAAGTTGAACTACAAGCTTCTGAATACCAAGGGACATGACCATTTTGTGTAGCACTACTTATACTTAATGTCCAGATAGCATTTGTATATCCATCACAATTACAATTATCATGTTCACGGCCACCATTACCAGATGCCCATATAAATATTGATCCTTTACCACCCCGGCCTTTTGATATACCCTCAAGAAATGCTCGAGTAGCTAATTCACCAGGCCCATCAACAGTTTTACCATCATCGTCTGGACCCCATGATGCACTATAGATGTGAATATGCTGAGGATTTAAACTTAAAGATCGAGCTTCAACTGCATCAGTCACATCTCCATCTAACATTCGAACACCACCTATACTCGCACCAAATGCAACACCAACTGAACACAGAGAATTGTTAGCAGTTGCTGCCACTTCTCCAGCACATCTAGTACCATGGCGGTTTGTGTCCATTTGATCATATCTAGGCATTGGGTCTTCGTCTCTATTGTTCATATCATAACTAGCTGAGGGATCCTATTAAATACATTTCATTTGACAATGGCATATTTATTAATAATTAATATTATTAGATTAACCAGGAACGGTTTTTTTAATTAGACTTACATAATTTTTTATTAGATCTGGGTGGTCTTTTTCTAAGCCATCATCTAATATTGTAACAACAGATCCTTTTCCTGTAATCCCTTCTTCCCAAGCACCTTGAACATTCATATCCATATTTCTACCACGGTTCTAAATAATATTAAAATTTAGAAGGTTATTCATATTATAAATTATAATGGTATAAATGTATTAGAATTAATACAATTAATAACATAACTAATAAGTAATAATTAACATTGAAAAAAGTAGATACAGGAAATAAAAAACATTCACGGAAAATACACACAAGCCACAAGGTCGTCACAATTTTAAATTATACAGGGTAAAATATAACATTATGTACAATGTTTGCATATTATAATATAATATTAATACTCAATATTTGATTCACAAAGAGTATTAAAATTGTTAACTATGACGTATATTATATTTTATGAAGAATAATATTCTATTTCAAACTACTTACTAAATACCACATTTTTGGCCATTTTGGATCATTTAATCCTCCCTTAGTTGCAAATATTTTTGAAATTTTGCTATCTTGTGTATAAGTTAAGTAGTCTCGTTTTGATCGACTTAAAATTCTTTGTTGTTTTGCCCACTTCACCTGAAAAAATAAATAAAAAAGTGTTTACTTTTTAAATTACGTGACAAATATAGTGATTTGGCACTTTTCTTTAAACATTTGTTTAGAGAAAGCAAAAGAGATAAATATGTTGTTTATATCTAAAGAAACAATTATAATACAATAAATAAGTACAAACATGTATAAAAGTACACACATATTTTTCATTTATGGGCTAGACTACAAATAGTAACGGTCAACATGAATTCTATACATCTTTTGTTTTTAAATAGTGTTGTAGCGGTACTGTCATTTAACCAGGTATAGTAAATTAGTAACATTGTTATTAATATAATAATACTAATGAAAATATATTCATTTGAATACTTTTTGTTTAAAAATATAATTTATAAATAGGTATGTAAACATAATATTATATAAAAGAACCAATAAAAATATTATCATAAATATTTTTAATTTATCATAAATTATTTCTTACATATTAAATACATTTTAATATATTTTACAAGTATACTTAAATTAAATATTAATAAGAATATTATTAAGGATTTAAAGGATGTCATACCCACATATGTTGTGTCCATTTTACTAACGTATAACATGGTAACAACAATAATTAGGTTCAGTAGTTCCAGTTTTGTATTGTTGGCCTAAATATTAGAGTGAATTGACTTTTACTCAAACTTGAAGGTAAGATCTGTGTTCTCTCATAGTCTTTTTAGAATATTTTTTAACTTTTAAGTGAATTATGAGTATGTAAAATATTAAAATTTAATAATACAGTAGAACCTCGATTATCCATGTTTGCGATTAACCGTGCTCATTCTTCCAAAAATTTAAAAATAAGTATGAATGTTAGGTATATATGTAGTTATAATTGAACATTTTATATTAAATAATATACAATATCGACAAACATATTAATGATATTTTTGACGGTAACAATATAAAGATAAGCAATATTGTACATACAATATTATGGATGTATAACATTATTGTATATTATATCTAATTATAGTTAAATAAAAATTTTCATTATTATACAAAAAGTCTCGATTAACCATAGATTTTATTTATCTGTGTGACCCCTCCCCACCATTACCCCAGATAATCGAGGTTCTACTGTACTCACAAATTCTGAAGTAAATACTGAATATGTTATGTGCTAGAAAGATGAGGACAACAAGATGCAATGGAGATGTGGGTATAACGTCTTCTTAATTTATAAAATAATTTATTGATCTATAATTATTATAGTATTTTTAGTACAATTTTAATAAATCCTATTAATTCAGCTATACTAATTATTTGCCTTTAAGCATTAGCTTGGTATATGATAAGTTAATTTTTTTCATATTTAATCACCAATTAGAATGAAAGAAATCTAAAATTTGAAAACAGAAACAAACAGTTAACTTTAAAAGTTTAATCAGTTATCTATGTTTTAATAGTGTACTAAACTAAACAATTTAAAAAAAATGAATTTTAATATATACAGAAATAAATTAACCTGTACTTATATTTTTTTAGTTAGCTTTTGATACTCAACAGTGGAATTCAATTAATGTCGGTGAAGAACAATCATATAATCAAGTATTAAAACAATATTTAAATTATTATAATTATTTATATCAGCAAAATTGTATTTTAAATAATCAAAATAATAATGTTTACGCCAATCCAATTTCAACAAATATCACAAATGCTAGTTCAGTTCCAACAAACATCACAAATACTATTCCAATAAGTGTACTCAAAATGGAAAATAAATCAACAAATGACAAACAGCCAACTATAAGACCAATATTTCCACGAAAAAACAAAATATTGCTGCCTCGTAAACTTAATATAGAGCCAATTAAACCATTAAAATCTAAAATAAGATTTATTTTATGTAAACCTCAAAATAAAAATAGCATTTAAATAAATTTATTTACTTACATTTTGTTCTGATGTTAATTTTTTATGATGTTCAAGCCCTGGGTTAACTGATCGCTTCGATACATGATTGTGTTCTAGATGATAATAGTCTGGAAATATCTGAAATAATTTATGTTAATGTATAGCCATTATTTTTATTAAACATTTTGCACAAATTATGCATGATAAAATGATTTGAAAAAAGCATAAGAGGAGAAAGAGGAGACTCATTAGTCCATTCACATAATGGATATATATTACTTATGGACCTATAAATACAGTAGAATCTCGATTATCCGAACCTCCGTTATACGAACCCTCTATTATCCGAACTGCAATTATCGTATCCGAACGTTCTGTTATCCGAACATTAAAACTCGTATTCGCGACTTGGCTGCAGAAAAGCGCGTTGCAGCTCATCGTCAAATAAAAATCGATAATTTTGTCAAAAAAATATAACAAATATTATCTTATATGTATGTAATGTATTTCAAATAATGTAATGTACTAATGTATGTAGTTCTAATAAAATATTAATAATAACAAATATGTATGTATATATTATAAAAATATAAAATATTTAACTGTTTTAAAAATTTTTTTTTTAATTTCCAATATCTGAACTTTTGTATATCCGAACTAGGCGCGGTCCCAATTAGTTCGGATAATCGAGATTCTACTGTATTAATTTTCTTTGAAAGTGAAGCTATTTATTTTTAAAGATTTCTATACCATTTTTATATAATAAGCCTATTTAATATATTAGAAATGTGTTACCTAATGCATTTGAGTACGGAAGAGCATTTTTGTGGTATTACAAGTTGTAATTATGTGTATTTAGAATTTACTTTAATAGTTAAAATGTTAAAATTACTATTAATATTGTTTTATTTAAAACATAAAATAGAACTTTTATTTTAATTATTAATTATTATTTGTTTTTATCTCATGATTGAATTCTAAAAAACCAAATAGATTCAAAAATAGTTTGTAGATATTGATTTGATTCCTTTTGTTTGGTTTTTTGTTTTATTAAAATAATTTTAGATTCTGAACGGAGTGATGAATGTATTGATTTTATAATGATGTGTGTTTTTTTTTTTTTATATCTGTGTACAGCATAACTAGTCGAAATAATGCTTCAATTTTAAACTTTGGGGGTGGTTTCCGATGGCAAAGTGGATATCCTTGGTGCATTATAGAGGTCAAAAGTAAACATTTTCAAAAAAATTGAGAAAAACAAAAAAAAAATGACACAAAAACGGAAATTTTTACGCAAAACACGTTTTCGACCAAATCGATTTTTTTATATGGTTGTAATTCAAAAACTGATCACTGTAAATACCTGAAATTTTCAAAAAATGTTTATATTAACGTTCTCCATACACAGCTAAATTTTCAAAGTATTTTGACTATTTTTGAGCTATTTATAGACAATTGAAATTTATTATTATTTTTTTTTAAATAACGATAAAATTTTTTTGGCCGGCCAGAAAATCTTAAAAATTTAATACAAGGTTTCTTATAAGTTGGTCTTAAAGTGATAAAAAAAAAAAATCCAAAATCGTTAGTCACAATTTTTTTTTTTAAGTGCTTAAAGTTTGAATTTATACGAAATATATAAAAATAGCGAAAATTGGCAAGTGATTTTGTGGTTGAAAAATCGTAAAAATTTGTTCTTTTATAACTTAGTTTTGAAAATTTGGTAGATTTGATTTTCAAAATATTTTGACTTTTTTTGAGCTATTTATAGGGATTTGAAATAATCAATTTATTTTTTTAATTTTATTTTTTATAAATGTTGATAAAAAAAATTTAGCTAGGACAAATTACTTAAAAATTTAATTGAAAGGTCCACTTAACTTGTTTTAACTCTCATTCAAAAATTATAAAAATTCATAGCCACAATTTTTTTTTATTAGCATTTGAAGTTCAAAGATTGACAAAAATTCGTCAAAATCATGATTATTTTTCACTATTTAGTAGTTAAAAATTTATAGATATTTTACTATCAAAAGCTAAGAATTGAAAATTTAATACTATGTCCATAAGATAAGCTTAGAATTATTATAAAAAAGTTTGAGGATTATTCAATTTAAAAAAAATTACGAGTGTTTAAAGTTTTAATTTTAATTTGAAATCAAAAATACACGTGTAATATAACGTTTTACTAAAAAATAATTTTCGATTTTTTTTATTTTTAAAAAATTACTAAATGTAAGATCTTGAAACTTTTACTTAAATGTTTGAATTTGTTTCAAAATAGAATGTATGACAATATTTAAATATAATATATCCTAGACTGACAAATCATCTCCGTTCAGAATCGTTTTTCGTATACAATGATACCTATCATTGCATTCAAATTTAACCTACCCTATAGTCCGAGGTCCACCCCACCCCCTAATGTACAGCAGAGCGATACTCACTTACCCGCTTTTTAGTATTAAATATATATTTTAATTTAATAGAAATCAGAAACATTTGTATTATATTTATAGTTATATTATATTCTACTCAATAATTTGCCTTATAGGTATTTAGTAAAATATCAAAAACATATTTTATAGCATTCAGAATGAAAGTATAAAAATTAAATGCAATAGGTTAAGTAATAATAATTTAAAATATTCTATACATAAATATAATTATTATACAGGCTGATGCACCAAGCACACTTGTCCCTTTTTTTCAATAATACAATTGTTAAAGGTCTAATTTTCCCCATTTTTTTCATTAATAACAAATTTATTCAAATTCTGTTATTTTTTTTTTTTTTAATTATTAAATATACTTAAAGAACATAATATTTTAAAATAATATTGAGTATTCATTTAAAAAATAAAAATTCTTATCACCACACAACATTCTTAAGTAGTATAATAATAATGATTAAGAATTTAAAAATATAATTTTTATAAAAACATTATGTTTAGGTTTAGGTATTAAGAAATTAAAAAAACAAAAAAAAAAAAAACAGAATTTCAATAAATTTGTTATTAAAGGAAAAGTGGGGATAGATAAACATGCTTGGTAAATCATACTGTATAGTGTATAGTATAGAATAGGACCTATGTTATGTTACTTAATAACATGTAGATTTAATAAGTATTAAGCAACTACATGTAAACAGTTAATTTAGTAAAATTCTAAAAATGAATTAAAGGCCAATGATTATACATAGGTCATAATATTATTGTCATAGGCTAAAGGTGGTCTGTAGATTTGAATAGTTTATTCTATGATCTAATAAATTACCAATACTATCAATGACTGCTACAAATTAAATACTATTATAATACAATACAAATTAAATACTATTATAATACAATATTTATTTTATTTTATATTTCTTACTTGTTAGACTAAGTAAGCAATATTTATACTTAGTAGAGCAAAGTATGTTTTAAGCAATAGAATCTGTTAATAGTAACTATAAAAAAATTCAAGTACCATCTATAATGTATTCAATAGAACTACATTATTATTTTATAAGAGAAATTTCACCATAATAAATGTAATAAAAAATAAGAGTTTTATTTTTAATGTTGTTTGATTATATTATTATGTATATACCAATTACTACATACGTATACATATAAAATGGAAACAAAATATACAATATTAAAACTGTATTTGAAAATACTTGCATTCGTTACACGATGGTCAAAATTAGCAATCAAACACAATTTAATTTATCTTTTTCTATAGCCTAGTTATTTATGCTAACTAAGAATTATTGTAAGTAAACCTAATAATATTCATAATAAGGATTTTATTTTTATTATAAATGTTGTCATGCATTACAACAGGTTTATTTACTTAACTAATTTCAAATTCTAATAATGTTTATGTATTTGATATTACAACAGACGTGTTTCTAAATTTAGTTTTAATTTATAAATACTAAATAAACATACATATTAAACAATATAAACACACAATAATAATAATTAGTGCAATGTAAAATGTTTAATCAAATGAATATTACATTATTTTATACACCTACCAAGTATATGTTGTTTGATTATGAAAAAAATTTAAAAAAAAATTGGTTATTAGGATATAAGGAAATCTCATTTCTAAAACATTTAAATTTATTTAATGATAATATATTTTTAATTATACCTAGCTTATAAAAATATTCACCAACCATAATAATTAATTAAGATAATTTATTATTTTAAAATTAATAATACAAACAGTGCCTATAAAATTTGAATAGTTTAAATGCATTTGATTTGATTGTATGTATTAAATTAATTGCATTTTGTACAATTTGTTTTATTATGAAAAAGCATCTGATTAGTACATCTAATATACATTATAATAGTCCTATTGTCTATTAGTATTCATAGATAAATTAATATTAAAAAACCTACAGGCTGCAATCAGGTAAATAATTATTATACAAATGTTTTAAAAGATTTTTAATAATACTCAATAAAAATATATTATGTGATGCATATTTGTAATTTATGTAATATGTATATTGTTATGTAAATTAGTTATTAACTTAAATTATTCATGTTATTGTTATTAATATAAACAATTAAAATACTTCATGTATTATTAAGTCTCGATTTAGTATCGACTTAGTATCAATTTAAAAAGAAATGTTTTCAGATGTTTATGATGATAACATAATATGATTATCTAATAGATATAGGAATGATATTTAAGCGAAAAATAAAATGTCAAATGGACTAATATTTGCTTTGCTGAGACTTCTGTCTTTGCATGTTACTAGGGAATAAGTTTTTAAATTATATTACTAATTATTTGATTAATTTTATAATAATAGTTAATTATTAAAAAAAGATATTATGGTAGAATATAGATTACTTGTACATCTATATAATTTATTTTCTTAAACTTCACCAATGTAAGACACTATAAATTTGATTGATTTTAAGATAATATTATTATGTTACATACTTACAAAATATGATACAATTTTTATTTAATTTATAACATTTATTGGCATTTTGCAGATGAAGTTAGAATCTTTTTAATGCTCATTGCTCAAATATAAGCTGATCTATAAAATAGTTTGTCTTGCACATTTATCTTAACTTTCATCTGTTCGCACCTTTTAAAATCACATTTCCAATCACTAGGACGCCAATTTGGCCGTCAGTGTTTTTTGTCTATCATTAAATTAATTTTATATTTAGTATAACATACATGTTTTGAAATAATTAGGATCAATGTATTTTGTTACAACATTTTAAGCCCATTTTTTCTAAAAATTCTTTATTTATATTACCACATAATTGTTTATAATATATAAATTAAAACAAAATATTCAGTTATCTTATGGAAGAGAGCATAACTCGAGAATATGTGCTACCACCACCATCACTGCATTAGATAAAAAAATGAGAACACAATTTCAAAAAGACAGTTAATCTGCCATCCTAGTTAGTGGATGAAGGTAAGCATTACTGGGTTTTAGTTTTTTAGAGTATTTTGTAATGTTAATTATTAACTCTACAATAAAAATAAAGGTTAACTCGAGGGTAAATAATATTATGTAGGATATAATATATTATGTTATTAAACATATTTGAAAAGTATTATTATTAATTGACCTTGCTGCAAAGCTAGTAAGTATTCTTAATTTTTCCCAGCTACAATATTGTTAACCAGATTAATAACTCAGGATCAATAGAAAATGTTATAGGTTGTTTTGATATATAGAGTAAAATTTTTGGATGAGAAAGTTGGATGTTTATTGATAAAATAAAATAAGATTATTTACCTCCCCTAGCAAAACAAATCCATGTTTTTCTGTTATTCTTTTGGCTATTTCTAATCCACCTTCGATGTGAGCTGCCCACTGAGAAGAATAGTCTTGAGCTGAAATCCATTGTAATGCGACTATCCACAATAGAAATGAAACCGTGCAGGCAGCCATGGCGCTCGCCCAACACCGGCCAATTGTGGGAAGACTCAGTTCTCAACATCAGTCGTATAACAAACAAAATTAATGAGGATAATAGTCATCATATTGATTGGTTATGTATGATATGCTGCTCCACACTGAATCAACAAGACAACAATAAATACTCATTAAAACTGCCTCGAAGACACTATACAATATACAACATTATAAATTATAATATAATATATCATCTCCCATTTTGGAATGGTTCAGTCACATTTTTTAACCGATCAACACATCGACTCGTGACGAATTTGACGATCATAAAAAAGTGTGAAATAATTTAAAAAAAAACAATAATCAACAGAAACAATAACGACTTACATTTACGTCACAATCGACTATCGGACGACGTCGGACCCGACGGCGCTGACTGCATGGTGTAGGTAGGTACTAGCGGACGTCAGCGAGTGTGACGGACGTAAAACGTTTGACGGCGGCGGAGATATTGTCGGTAGAACAGTGAACGCGAGTTGAAGAATTGACACACGCCGCCAATTACTAACGGCACGACACTATTATAGTCTATTCGCTAGCTAGCAGCTAGGTTAATAAATTTTAACGATTCGGCGAGCTCGCTGCCTACTTAGTCGTTGCACCTTGCACTAAAACGCTATCAGTGCGCTACTGCTGACAACTTGCTGGGATTCGGTAATAATTGGTGTGTGCGTGTGCGCATATAAATAATACGTTCACCTTCATACAGAGGCGACGGTCCGCGGCTGATAAGTGATAAACTGATAACCGATTAGCTACCGTTTGTAGATAACAACAACAATACGTATGTAGTAACCACGAAAACATATTACCTAGTAGGTATTTACCTACCTACCTACAGGCCCGTAGCCACAGGGGGCAAGGGGGGGGGGCGTTGCCCCCCTAAAAAATATTAGAAAGACTTTTAGATAGGTATGTATCAAAATTTAAACACGTAACATCAGTGAATATGATGAATACCTATTATAATTATCTATATGTAAACTTTAATAAAGGTTTTATTTTTATTATTTAGTATTATTCGTTTTGTAACATTAAAATAAGTTTAAAATAGTTGTGTTAATTTAATGAGATGTCAATGTACATAAATTAAAAATTGCATTAATATTTAATACATTTATATATAATGCCCCCCCAAAAATTTGCTTTGCCCCTCATGAAAATTCGGTCTGGCTATGGGCCTGCCTACCTATCTACATAGTCATAATATGATAATATACTTTGGTTAGTTAAGTTATACAGAGTGATCCATTTAAGTATTTTCACACAATATTAGTGACAACTATTAAATTAACATTTGTAAATATTTTTTAAATGCAATTAGAGTCATTCTGTTTTCAGTTTTAAAAAATCAATCTGTTTTCAATACAACAGGCATTGTCTATTTATTCATCAATTCAACTAAGGTTCAACTACCGTATTACTAGGTACTTACCTAATAGTAAAATAAATTACTTTACCTACTACATCAATATACATTTTAAAGACCTATAATATCATTAAAAATGTACATATAATAAATACACTGACAAACCTCTTTGTTCAAAATCGTTTTTCGCACCTATGCATTGATTTATCATTAAATTAAAATTTAACGCATAGGTAGGTAGAGTATATATGTATTAAAATTACAGTGACTTCTTTAATTATCAGGTAGGTACACTCCTAGTACCTAATGGTTACTTACTTCCTCCTTTTATTTTTTTAATACCTTGTTAAATAAGTTTGTTAATTACCTATTTTGTTTAATGTTATTTTCGTTTTTAATGTAATAGCCTGCGGGCTGCGGTATGTCCTTGTTCCCCTCCAATTGTTTTACTTGTTTATATATATCAACTTACTCAAACACTCAAGCGTCTCAAGCTATACCTATAATATTAGATTATTTTTATCCACTTTAGATTCTTAGCGGAGCGATGCATGAATTAATTTAAAATGATGTGTGTTCTTTTTGTATATGTACACGATAAGTAGTTGATAAAATGCTTCAATTTTCAACTTTGAGGGTGGTTAGAAAAATAATTTAATTTGTAATTTAGAGAGACCAAAATTAAAAATTCTAGTATTTTTAAAAATAATCAGGAATAACAAATACAAATCAAGGAAAACAGGGGTTATCCTTGATACGCGATTTACAATGAACGTGATCTACCATAGTATGCAGTCTACCTAAATTTTATAAATTAATATATAAATATAATTGATTTTTCAGTAAAAAAAAATTTAATTTGTTTTATTTTGCTACCTATTTGATATTTTTGATATTGAAAACTTTTCGTACTTTTCCTTGGTCAATTATTCGATACAGTTAATAACTATCACATTTGTGTCTATTGTGTCATTGTGTTGTAGGTACAAGGTATAATAACAGGCCATTATCTTGTAGGTATTTAACAACTTTAATGTGGATTCTTTAGTTAAAAAAGTGCCATAAAATTCTTTTACAAGCATTTTGCTACTATACTATTCAGTTCTATACATCACAAACGACACTAAACCATCTAAACAATTTTTATGTCGACAGTAAACCATCACCTTGACGGCTTGACATGGCTTGCTTATGATTGAAGATAGTAGATTGAGTACCTACTTAGATTATCTATACCTTTAATTATTAGTCTAAAATCTTATCGATGATAGGCATTGGAAAGTACAAAGATAAAATGGTATAAAATACCAGTATGAGGATTTTATTTATGGTAGAATACAAGACATTAGTAGACCGTAAATTATAATAATATTTATAGTTGAGTAGTAGGTACATAATAAAACGATGATAGACCGCATATTGGGAGATAGTCAAAACTGGAAATTTTACAATAAACCAGTTTTTGACGAAATTGATTTTGTTTTTTTATATAATTTAATAACAAATTGTCTTAATTAGGTACTCGAGATTTTCATATAATATTTGTGTTAACATTTCCTACACATAAAATAATTTTAAAAATATTTGAACTTTTCTGAGCTAGCTATTTATAGATATATTAAATATACAATTTTTTTTCTATACATACCAATAAAAAAATTATCATTTGGTAAAAAATGCTTCAATATTAATCAGGAGGTTCCTCCTGATACAGTTATACGTTCAAGGGTGTAGCTAGGATTTCAATTAGGGGGGAAGGGACAGTGGCGTAGCCAACTTTAAATCATTAAAACTCAATTTTTTTAAAAGCATTTATTTATAATACCTATTATTTTTAAATTATAATAATGACAATAGTCTAGACATCTATAGAGTCTTCGTAAAATCTGCTTAGAATTTTCTGTTGCATTACAACGTGTGGTATAAGAAATATAATTTAGTTTGAAGTGCAAGCGGAGGGCACTCCCCCCTAACCCACACTCGCTACGCCCATGGATCATTATTCACTAATGTGTGAAATCTGTATAGGGGGTTTGTCAGCAATTAATTATATGTACCTATTATGAATTTAGGTAAAAATGTCCGAGGAAAAAATGTCCACGGTAAAAATGTCCGTGGTAAAATTGTCCAAAATAAACTAAGTAAAACACCTCGTTTAAAAATATTTACAACATTCATTATAAAAATGTTTAAAAAAAAAAATAAACAATTATTTCGTTATGGCAGTAGTCAGATATTATGAAAAGTGTATTTACAACATTGATTATAATATCAGAAAAAAATAATTAATAATAATTAATAAATAATAATTCTTTCGTTATTGCTGTATATACAAAAATGTCTAAAAAAATCAGATAATTAACACACACATATTGCGGTAATTAAAATTTATAAATGTCAATGAAATACATTTTAAGAAGTTTTCAATACTTCTTTCGTTATTATTATACTTTTCACAATTTCTTTTTAATTTTCCTTGCATATTAATATACTTTTTTTTTTGCTGGATGCCTGGGTGTTGTCTAATATCTCTTTGCCCAATTTTAACTTTATCGACTCCTAATATTCTAATCGCATATTTTCTATGAGTAACTATATATTATACTTGAATGTGAACGATTTACTAATTTAGAAAATCTGTGGTTCCGCGCGTCCTTATTATTTATCAGCTATATACTATATTATTATTTATATTAGCCTTTTTTTCTAAAATTATATTAAAATCATTCTCATACGTCTTTTGACTCTTGTTTTGTAATAAACAAAAATTACTGTAATAAAAATTCTTCGGACCTGTAAGTAGATTGACAGGGATAACTGTGTTACAGGATGTTCCCATTTTATTATAGGTATTACGATAATTTAATTTTTAGATTTTGAAAAATTTTACCATGATCCATGGGGCATGGACATTCTTGGTTTCAGACATTTTTTTCCGGACATTTTTGTATAATACCATCTATTATGAATCGGTAAATCCAAATGAATTTTTAAAGCAATATACCAATATACAATATATTAAATATTGATAATACTTATACGATCGGATCAACCGAAGTGGCTGACTAGCCGAAGGTGAACGATAGGGGTTCTACTGTATTATTACTTAGGTACTACACTTAAGGGGATTCGATACCGTGATTTTCTGTTTTTGTCTAATGCACGCGCGACATAGGATTTTAGACGGATCCTTTGCCAATCATACCAATTGATCTAATGAAGTGATAAGAATTCTGAAAACAGATTTGAATTTTTCGTCAAGTTTATTTGGAATCGACTTTCTCACATTTTTGATATTTTCCTCCAAATTTCTAAAAAAATTATGTTAAAAAAGAGTAATTAAAAATTTCCGTATTTAAATTTTTGAAGAAGTTAAAATCAAAAAGTCAAAAATCTAGGAAAGTCAATTTCAAGTAGACTCAATGACAAATTCAAATCTGTTTTTAGAATTCTTATCGCTTCATTGGATCAATTGGTATGATTGGCAAAAGATCTGTCTAAAATCCTATATCACGCGTGCGTTAAACAAAAACAGAACATCACGGTATCGAATGCTCTTAATGAAATTTTCCAAAACATTTAGATTAATTTAAGTTATTTTTATAATCACAAATGATAAACTTATTTACGTGGCGCTAAACCTAAATATTAGATGTAACGGTGACCACCTCTTTTTTACGTTAGCTCTATACTCTCGTCTCGCCTCACATCGCTTCATGTATAGGCTCCACTCCGAGTCGGTATTTTGGTCTTGAACCAAAGGATGTGAGACACCAACTACACTCAGGAAACCTTTCGAAAAGTTCTACTAACCAAGGTTCCAGATCCACTCTCTTAATCCAAAACAAAAATCTTTGTAGAAGTCAATATTAATTGTAACGCGTCCACACTCCACAGAAGTTCTGTGATAGAACGTATTTCGGTTTATTTTTCACGATTCATTTCCAATCTAAATTTAGTGTTTAATCAGTCAACATTTATTTCTTCAGTGTAGTGCTTTAAATGTTTTAATGCTCTCATTAGTCATTACTAAAGATTATTTCTCCCTAATTATTTTCATACAAATTTTCCTCATATAATCTCTTCTATCTATCATATCCTTATAAATATTCATTAATATTTTATGTATTCCAACTTCGCTTCATTATAAACTTTATTTAATAATCATATCACTATATTATTTTGTATTTATACTTAATTAATCATTTTGTTATAAATAAATTTTAATCGTGGAAGTCATTACTTTTATTATTATTTATGTTTATAATTGTTGATTTGTAATAGTTTCCATACTAGAAATAACAAAAATAAAAAATACACAATCATAACTATAACGATAATTGGACTGCGTTTCTAGTTTTCTACCCTCCTTGTTTATTCTATGTTATCTCTACTACATAAATCCCAAATAAACTTTTCATTCATGTAAGGGGGTTAATTGAGTTTTTTTTTGTGTAAAATATAACACCTCCTCGAATAGTGAATTAGTTGATAATTAATTTATGCATGGTTATTATGTCTATATAATAATAAATATTATTACTCTGTATATAATAATGGCTGTATAAAGAGGGTTTTTATATCTTTCCTATACCTAGCTAATTATATAGAGTACCTGTTCTATAAGATTACTACATAATAACAATAAATAAGTGCTAAATAATATAATTTAAGAATTATTGTAGATATATACATTATTAAATTGTTTTAATAGTTAAAATACAGCACTATAGTACATTATTTTTAAAAACCCAAGTAATGTTTAATAATACCTATAATCACAAAATTGTACATTAATTATTGTTATATAATAACGATATATCTATGTATTATATATAATAAATATTACAGTGCCATTTAATATCGTACAATAAAATAGGTATGTTATTATATATATGTAGGTAAATAATTAATGTTTAAAAAAAAACAATTATATATGATATATTATACTTTAATTTATATTTAATAAAAAGTAATAGCTTAACCTATAACTAAAAATACTGTTAAATACACATTATAAATAATACGATAATGTAATTGATAAAAAATTATTTTATTTGTGTAACGTACTATTTTTGGGTTCATTCACCTTTACCTGCGATCTTCTACGCGTCTATTGAAATTTGTCATCATAAATATATTAACAGAATGGTATTCACGTTGTCTCGTTTATAAAATCTTTAAGGGTAGGTTCAGTTAATTTTATGATCTAATTGGAATTTATTTTAGACTATTCATAACTTGTGTGAAGAGAGACAAGAGAGTGTAGACAAGTTTTTAGTATGTATGCAATATTATTTTCAATTTTTAGAATATTAAATGTTTACTAAAACATCATACAATTATTGAAATATCTACCTATATTTAATTATATATTATATGATTTATTAAATGGTTTGTAATTACTTTATTTTTACAACAAATAACTTAATCCTGTTAACTCAAAATCTAAAATATAGAAGTCAAAACTTGAAAATAATTAAATCATTTGTATAGCATTCATAAAATATAACATGCGCCATACTTAAAGTTTCGTACTTGAAACCAACTGAGTAGACTACAATAGAAGTAAAAATCGTGAGATTCGGAATCCTCCAATGTGCACCTCTTGTGTACTAAATATAATATAATAAAATACAATTTAACGTGTTTCATATAATTATTTATACTACTAGATATGTACAATATCAATATAAACCATTTTAATTTTCAAGTATTTTGAATATCTTTGACGTTATTACATAGTATTAAAATTAAATCAGATAATCGTAATTGAATTGTGTACTTATAAACTATTAGAAAATATTATAACAACAAAAAAAGTACATATTATGTGATAATAAGTTTATTACAATTGATATCATTGATATCATATTCTACGACATTAATTTATAATAACGTAGGCATAGGTATGAGGTACATATCTATAGTAGTTATATTTTGGAAATAATAACGATGATAATACAGTGATTTAAATTGGATAATATTACATACAAGTATTTATACATTATTATAATTATAATATATTATAGGTATATATACGTAAGTCATTGTAAAAACACGGTTTTTTTATAACCGGGTTATGATTCTGTTGAAGTAAATTTATTAAACTTAATTGTATTTTATATATAATCTGCAAAGGGTTTAGGTATTTATATCATTATAGCATGATCATTGATCATTGTCGTACACCTCAGCCTCCAAAAATGTCGATATTAGTCGAATTATTGACATCACTGGTTCCAATAATACCATTGTAATTAGTAGGTAATATCACAGAATAATTTATTCTGTGGTAATATTAGGTATAATGTAATAAGATTGTGACATAAATCTAAGGTCGATGACTTTAACGTTTTATATCGAAATTCTATACGGTGCCTGTATCTATGATTTGATAGCTTTACAGGTGATCGTTTATGAATCACACATATCTGTTTATAAAGATTTATTTTACATTTTATGCAATTTTTTCACATTTTGTATGTAACTAATTATTTTATTATTTATTTATTAATTATTTAACTATATAAAATGTGACCATTAAACTTCAATTCTGTAGTATCATTTTAACGGCCCATAATGAGTTTAATTATTTTTTAATTTAACTTGAGTTTTACTTTTTTCGTAAGTATAACTATTATCATAAGTGTATACTGTATACATTTAATATATATGAATGGTGTGCAACATGCTGAATGTTCTATGTTTTCATTATCAAAATTTAAATGTTCTATTATTTTTTAATAATATCTTAAATTAGCTGTGATAGACTTATAGTTTCAAAAAAATCTTATACGACATATTATTATAAAATATATAGGTAAAATATTTTTTTTTTAACTTAAATAGGTTTGTCATCGACCCAAATTTGGACTCTAAATCAAAAACATGCATTAACGTATGGTCATTGGTCAGTATGATGATATATATATACATATATATACAGTATTTATTATAATATATGACCTATGTAATATGTTGACGCATCTACTAAAATATTGATTTGACGGTAATTTTCGTTAACCATGACACGTAGGTACCTACCTATAATATTATACATTTTAATAATATTACGACGACGATATTACGCACACACGCGAACAAGAATCTGTTCCGAATTTCCGATGGACGTGTAGCCGTGTGCAACGATCAAGCTTGATTAAGAGACTGGGGATCGTGCAGGTCTGTTGGACGGCCGGTTAGTGGCGGGTGTGTGTGTGGGTATACATGAATACATAATAATAATAATAATAATAATAATAATAATAATAATAATAATAATATAATAATATGCGCCGTGACTCGTGTCACCATCGGCCTCTCCCTCCCTCCCACCAGTCCCTGCCCATCATCACACCCACCGACTGTCGGCGGAACGTGTGACACACGACCTCGGCGGCGGGGACGGACGCGGCCGTGGCCGGATGAGTCTTGACGTATTCGTCCGCATCGTTATCCATCCCTCGACATTCTAGACGGGCAGAGGGACGGGGTCCCACGTGAGGTTCTGCAGGTACGTTGTGTCGCTGATGTCGTTGTCGCGTTTGTCGAACAGCGCCGTTGCGCTGCCGTTGCGCGGCCGTCGACGGCGCCGCCGAGCGAAGGACCGCGTGTAGATCTTCAGAACCTGACAGTTGCACGTGACGGCCAGCGCCACCAGTATACCCTGCAGCGAGTGGCCCACGTTGTACGCGATCCACGCCACAGGGTCGGACGCCGGCGATCCGTTCCTGGCCACGTACCCGAACACGTTCACTGCGAACAGTAGCGTGGCGATCTTGACATACAGGTGCAACTGCAGCGTGCGCTTCCGGTGCATCTTCAGCCGGGTTTTTTTGTCCACCTGTAGCCCGACCGTGGCCCGGGCGGTCAGCCAGCTCCGGACCAGCGAGTCGGCTATGGCCGCGAAACAGCAAAGCGCCGGCATGGCGAACGTCAAGTTGTAGATGGTCTTCTCGAAAAACCTGCAATACGGTGGCGTTATGTTATTATTATTATTATTATTATTGCTGTCGCATGTTTGCAGACAAATTATTGAATAATATTGTAAAGCCGAACAGCAAAAACAAAATAACAATTGTATAATATATTCATTGTATATATTATATAAGGATCATCACATATCACTATAATAATATTGGAGTATATCTCGAAAAATATATCCGTATCCTCATCTTTAGGTCATTTTTTTAGCAGTAATATTACAATTTACAACTTACAAGACATATATTTTAATGCCATTAGAATAACCTAATCTTTTGGATTAATTAAAAAAAAAAATCACATTTAAATCTATCAATATAAGTATGCAATAGTGATGCGGGACTTTATAAAGACAAACTGTACCTATATATTATTATAATTTATCATCATTCGGGACGAATAAACGTCATTTGAATAAAGGTATAAATGGTATTAACGATACATGGACATTTTTTTATAAATATGATGTCTACTTGTATAGCGTGACCGTGTGAAATAATATGTAGTAATTATAAATGGACACGAAAAATGTATTATTATTTATTATTTATGTTACTTACAGACAAAACATTCAAAGTATAGTAGGATAATACATTTTAATATAAACATATAATTAAATAAAGTGATAACTTATAATTACAATTAAGATTGAATTTAAATTGTTGTGTCAACTTTACTTTATATATGTAGTTTATTTTTATAACAGAGGAAAAAAAAGGTCGACATAACCCGATGAATAAGACTACTATAGTCACAGACATAGGCGGAATTAGATATTTTCATTAGACTGTGTCACTCGCATGAGAGTCATTTTGCACCTATTATCATATCTAAAGGAAAGGTTGGAGGGCGATAGAGAACACCAACGTTTTTTTATTACAATACAAATGTATAACACAAGTAATTTATCTTATTACATTTAAAATAATATGTTCTTAGCAAATGTATACATTATAATACGTAGCCAATTAGTCTGGGTCATGGCCCAGTTAGCTGTAGTTCCGCTCATGGTCACAGAAGTTGGCTAGTAGGAAACGACAAAAGAAACAGAAAAACATACTGAGTGCTAAGATGCTTTAAAATGTGTAATAACGCAAACAAAGTAGAACAGTCCATAGCGCCGTAGACAAGTCAAATTTAAGGATCAGAGTCAGGGTCCATAGACTTACATGGATGTACTTGTTTGTGCTGACTTATCAACTCAGGAGCATATATAGGTACAGCTATAGTAGTTTCATAGTACCTACTCAATATTGTATGTAAATACGTTAAGTTAAAAAGTTAAAATGTTTTAAAAGATTTTATTAGAATTAATAATGTTTGATTTGATTTAAAGACCACCAATATTTTTTAGTAACCATCTTTAAAGTTAAGTATCACACTTATTGGAGATAATGGAAAGTTTATAGTTAAAAGTTATAGTTACACTATATTGGAGCAAATGAAAATTGTATGTACCTACCTATACATTGCAATATTGCATATTATATTATAATTATTTTATTATATAGATTATTGTTCTACGTTTAAAGATCAATATTGTTATAGTCAGCTAGACTGCAGTTAATGATTAGTAATCAAAGGTACTTTTTCAATAAATTTATAAATTTATTCTTAATAAAAATATGAATAAAAAAATATTGGTGCCTTGTGCCATGTTCAAGGTGAATGCGGTGTATGGCATGTACGATTTCTATTCTGAACATGCTATTCCGCAGCACTAAGATGAGACTGATACAGTGAAATACAATTACGCATTTACAATTTAATTTATCAATAGTTATATTTCAAATGTTATTACGTTAAAAGTAAGTTATTTCCGTAATGAATATTATAATATTATTTAATTCATAGTTCTGTTAATAACCAGCTTAGCATTTTTAAATTACTTAAAAAAATAATAATATTTCAGTATTTAGTAACAAAATGTTAGTTATGTGTTAGCATGATTTATAGTAAAAAATAAAAATATATTTTGGAAATCATAGATACTGCAAACATCTGGGTAGATATAATAATTACAATATTATGGGAGGATATTAAATTTGAAATAAATAAAATCGTGAGTAAATAACATAAAATTGGCACTTATTCTTATGAATTTTATAGATAATATTATGACTTAGAGAATTTGATAATAATTATTAAAAACTCTAAAAATAAAATTTTAGAACACCCAAAATAGAGTCATTAAATTATATTAATTTATTATTGTATTATTATAAATAGTATAAGTAAACAGGGTTTTTGTAGAAATTACATACTTTTTTCTAACATTAAGCAGTGTCAAATAGGTTAAAAAATATTGTTTCCGCCGACAGATGCATATTATTATTATCGACCAGTAGAACTTGAGTTAATATTGAGCCATATTTATTACCAACATTACGTATTTACGCCATCAAAAATAGTTTTTTGTCAGATATTAGTATATTACTGTAGAAAATTATGTGAATTTAGTTTATACGTTATACGTGTATATTATATATAGGTAATATATAAAAGTTAACCATAAATTAATGTCATTATTTTCGAAAATTTGTATGAAGACATTTTGTAACACAGAATGTTTATTATAATTACTTATTATTACTATAATATAGTAACGTAAAATTTAGTAAAATTAGGAATAATATTGTTAGTTTTTAATTGTAGAAAAATGTTTGATTGAACGAATTAAATGATTTATTATTTAAAACATATTATCTAACATCAAGATTTCGTAGAATTTCCTATTCTGTTTTTTGTTTTACAGTTTTGTCTGCGAGTCTTAGTAAAGTACCTATCTAATTTAGTCTGTCAACAAAGTAGATTCGAAAATTAATATACGGTTGTTTACATCATTATTCATTCCAGGATATATTTTATTAACCTCTGACTTTGTGGTGTTAGATGTACATTATTATCTTGCACAACCATTGGATAAAATTGATCGAACTCACACAGGTGCCTTTGTCTACACACTTTTTGCATGGGCAGATTCTATAGGTTTAACACGGATGTCTTTTACAATTCCCACCAAATCGATTATACCAGAAACCTGAGAAATCATTTAATTATATATATATATATATAATTATACAACATCATCGATATCAAATTATATCTGTATTCAAATACATTTAAACATTTTATATTCTAAGCAAAGCGTGAAAACCTAGTGATTTTATTTTTTATTTCATAAAAGTACGTTTTTGGGTAATGAAAAATCTTCAACAATTACGATGTACAGGAATTAATCGTTAGGAAGGACTTCGAAACATATTTAAAAAAAAATGTAGTTCATATCAAATATAATGTACATCACATACGCGCCTAGTATATATTATTATAGGTTAATATATATTATATATTATAATATTTATAAATATAGATTATAGGAAATATCATTCAGAATCAACTATCGCTTGTTTACTGTTATTCCGAGTTAAATCAATCGTAATATTATTATTACAGGACATAAGTATTCGTGCAAATATGTAATCAATGATAATGATATATTTTATATTATAATATTATATTAGTGAAATAATTGTGAAAAGATCACGAATACGGTGAAAATTTTTTTTTTTTATTAAAAGTACCTATATAGGTATATAATAAAATGTCTCTTTTTAGTCTTATCGAATTTTTTACTTTGCATGAAATAGTACTATTTAGTTTTTATGATAAAATAACAATATAATGTTTATCTGAAAACTTTTAGGTACATAATACTTTACTATATATGTCTATATTCATAATACATGTATAGATATAGATATATTGTAGTATAATCAAATATTAATCTTGTCTATTGGGTGTTTATTTTTTTCTCAATGGAAAACTGTTTACGATTATCAGTATCGTTATTAATTTATTGTCGAAGAAAGCATGAAGAGTAGAGTAGGTATATTATTTTCAATATTAATATTCAAAATAGTTTGAAAATTGTAGTGATCTCAGATTAGAAATTGATTAATAAAAACAAAATAATAAACTTTTAATTGTATTAAATTTTATTATTTAGGATACAAAAAGGAAAATAAAAATGTTATTAAATCATATCATTCTGAAACTTCTTAAACGCATCTATAGGCTTTAAAATGAAACATTTATACCCACCAAATCACCAGTAACAATTCAGTAGAGGAGTTTTACCCCTTTGCGTTATAGACTTATAGACTATAGTGTAGTGGACTCTCGGATTCTCAGAACTCATTAAGGACCTGGGATATTTCACGATAAACGCTAGTAGATACTTACGCCCTCAAGGTTTTGTATCATGTCGTTACACAATATCATCAATTATTATTAAGATAACTTAGATGCATTGCATAAATGTTTTAAATTATGTTATCTACTAATAATGTTCGGAAACAATAACTTTCAAAAAGTAGCAACAACGAGCCCGTCGGCCAAATTATAGGACTTTTGGTCTACGATGACAAGAGGAACGTGGATACCATATTATTATATGATATATATATATATTATTTAAGGGTAGTCTGTAATACATCATTTTCAGTTGTATGATAGACGTGATATACGTCGAGTCCATCGTACCTTCACTACACATGATTATTGTACTTTTCTATTTTAACTTGTGTTTTTTTTTAAATAAATAACTGTTTTGTTTCAATTCATGAAATATGAAAATCGTCTTAAGTTAATCAATCAACAACATAATATTTGGATCACAAATTTTCTACACGCTAAAATAGAAATATTAGAATAATATGTAGATATAAATATATAATATTATACTGACCAACAGTTGTATGGGTTGAGATTGTCAACATTCTGGTGGTTAATAGTCACTCTCATCACGCTAGCTGATATCACTGACAACGAGGGTACGCCCCAAGCGAACAGACTATATTTGACAAACCTTGATATGAGCACATTTACCGGCTCCGGTCGAGGATTGAGATTCACATTGTTGCGGAACGTTATCAACATATCGTACGTCATCACACACAGCCAGCTGATAATAGCCAGACGTAGGTAGTGTATTCCAAACGCCAAGCACATACAGAGATTGTCTTCCTGGAAACATGCATATTACAATTGTCAATTATTATAAATAAAAATATTTTTTCATTATCTAATATAATCGATACATTTAACTATAGATGTATTATTCGACTCTCTACTCTGGGAAAAATGAACAAATATAAAATAAAAAAGTGGTACAGTATTGAATTTAGTTATTTACGACAAGGTTTAAGGGTAAAGGGTATTCAATTTAATTTACAATAAAATAATTGATAAACACGAAAATTCCTTATTGATTTTTTTGTGTAGCGTTATTGAGTGTTAAATGCAATACTCAGAGAGTCAGAGCAGTCAACATGTTAAATTAATTACTTGCAGTAGCGTGTTCAACTTTTTCGAAAGGAGGGGGATATTCAGTTTTGACTTGTCACAGACCCGTGGGTGGCTTCGCTCCCCACACCCCCTTCCACTGGATTTATATTTTAATTTACGTTATCCCCTTGAACAACATAGAATAAACATTTTAATATTCAACTTTTTAATAAATTTAGATTTTAGACTTTCAAATTAAAATATTAATAAATAAATGTTTCCCATTCGTAAATACATAATATACATGTAAGTTTAATATATTATTTATAGGTAGGTAGGTACACATTACACACGAAATTTTTTTTCTGAGTAAACCAAAACTATCGAAGAACTATAGATTACGCATAAAATAAGTTCAGGGGGGGATATGACACCCTCATCCCCCCCGTGAGCACGCCCCTGATTACGCGTAAAGCACATTATATGAAATATAGATAATAGTAATAGTTATATAGGTACTATTTGACAATTTTTTAATTAAATATCACCGTTTCTAAATTATTTCATACTCATATATTCATATTCCGTATTGTTGTATCTATGCTACATTGGCTGATTTAATTGAACCATTTTGTGATGGAATATATTATTTTGTTATTGCATTTCATACAATTTAAAACAATTTAATTTTTTGACAGCCGACAGTAGTCAGTATTTATAAGAAAATAAAGATGTGAAGTGATTATTCTAGGCATTCTAGTGTTATCACCAATCATAGATGAATTTATTTTAGTCTACGTAGTGAATATTGCATCATAGAAGTAAATAAGGGCTAAAATCATAAAAACTCATCATATAAATTACGTAAAAATATTTATCGTCGGTAAAATTTCTTGAATTTAATAAAAATAACTTTGTTCCCGTTTTTTTTATAACGTTCGAGTTACACCATAACATTTATTATTCTTCATTACCTACGTAATTTTTTGTCATTATTATTCACGAACATTTTATGCTTTCGTTTCTACGTAAATCTAACTCAAATGATAAACTAAATAGATTAGAAGGTAGGTAAGTACTTGTGTACAAAATACACTTTCTTTGAAAAGTATAAAAAAATTGTTATTTATATGCACAGTTAGTTCAAATTACAAGTATTTTTCGACAAAACTAGGTATTTAAATATTTCATTTTCATTTAATGATTTCAATTGAATTTTTTAGTTCTATTAAGTGTTTTAATAAAAAAAATTTAAACTTTTTTCTTTATTGAATCGGGAAACAAACGTTATAGATGTCTTTGATTTATTCATTCTTTTTTCTTAGTTTTTGGGGATGAAAAAACGATGACGACGGTACTTTCTTACATCTATATTTGTATGTATGTATATATGTGTCATGTGTGTGTGTGTGTGTGTGTGTGTGTGTCTGTGAAAATGTACCAATGACGTTTAATTACTTTGGAAATTGAGCTGAATTTTACAAATTAAAAAAGAAAAAAACTTTATTACAATTTATTTCATTTAAAAGCCAAAATGTTAAAAACAATAGATTAAGTTCCCATAAATAAAATTAAGTATATATTTTTTTGATGGTCGTTCACGAATTGTCTTCCTTGAATAATTTTTACAAAGGTTACTCAAAAAGGGCCTCCCATTTTGGCCTCCCTTGTACTGGAATCGGCTCCCATAGCTATAATTAATCGATTTAGGTAAAATCTTACATATTATAAGAAATATTTAAAAATTAAATAAACTGAGAAAATTGAATCAATATCCATTAATTTAATGTAAATTAATATTACTTAAATCGGGCTAAATGTTAATAAATAATAAATAATTTTAATATTTTAGTAAATATATCGACTCAACAGTAATAATTAATAATATTATAAAAATAATAAATTACCAATACGTAAAATAATTTAGATGAAATATCATTCTGTTATACAGCCGAAAACTTAAGTTTTTATTTAATGATAAAGTATATTCAACCGAACAAAAGTTGACAAAGAGGAAGGTCTAGGCAGCAATGGGTGGACCGAAGTCAAAGAAGACCTCAGGATATTGGAAGTTATGAACGGAGAACAACTGGCAGAGCACAGAGAAATATGGAAAGAGATAATGGAAGCGGCAATGGGCCTAAATGACCTAGAATAAGCTAAAAAAAAAAATAAAATTAAAGTATATTGGTATCTCAATGTAATGTATCGATAATATATTGTAAATGTGTTGTCATTTTATTTTTTATTTTTTATCCATTGTAAAATATATTACCTGAACTCCTCCAACACCAACTACATAAAAAAGCTGTGTTAAAAACATATTTGCTAGCATGTACATTAATGCCGTGCCGGACATTGTTCTCAGATCTGAAAACAAACTGAAAACAAACAAGAAATAATCAGTTATTGTTAAAAAGTTAACATATTATTATTATTGTTATTTAGGATTTTTTTTGATTGTCTACTGCAATCTGCAATTTCTATATCTCAATAATAATAATGAGTAGGTTTGATACCTAATGTTTTAAACGTTTTAATATTCTACTGCAGTTTGGAGTGGTGCGCCTTTCTTCAGAAAAACCTTTGTATTTAGGACACAGCTGTAATGCTATACAGAGTGAATCATTGAGTATACTCAGTGCTCGCTCATTTTTTCTATAATAATGTATTTAATCAAATTCTGATTTTGGGTAATTTTTACACATAATTAGAAACCATATTTTCAAATTGTTGAATTTGCTTTTAGAATTTCTCATGGCAATATAAACTTTTATTTTTCAGATTAGAATATCCCCCCATTTTTACTGTAAATTATTTAGTGGGTATTTTTTTCTAAATTTTAATGTGCACCTAATTTAAAATGTAAACTAGTAGTTTCTCAGTTGTTAATATGCTTAATGTTTATACTAAGGATAATAGTCCTTAAAGAATTAAAGATAGTTTTAATAGATGCGTCATATTTCCCGTAGATTTTGTATTTATTATACTTGACCATTTTTTTCACAAATTATTAATGATGGTAAATTTATATGAATCACTAAAATTTTCAAATCACCATAGCTTCCATAATATATTCTAAATTTAACGCTAAGTAGTAAGTACCTATAATTACTCAAAGTATACTTAGTACCCAAAGTATACTTAGTACCCAAAGTATACTTAGTACCTAAAGTTAATAAGTAAATAGCTCAACAATTAAATTACTGGTTCTAATTTTGATTTTGATATGTCAAAATTTTTAGAAAAATTATCTACTAAATAACTTACAGTTGAAAAGGTGAGTTTTCTTTTGAAAATTGGATGTGTGTATCTCTATTGTTCATCATTTTAGTAGGTAGAATAAAACAATCTTAAGAATTTTAAAATATGACCGTCTTAAAGTAAATGTAAAAATTCCATGAATACAATTTTCATAGTTGCATTATCAAAAAAAAAAAGGGGAATGGTATGCTTGGTGAATTACCCTGTATATCGTGGATGGACGAGAATGAAGAGGAATGGATAGTGAAAGGGTGATAAAGTATCATTTGTTATGGTGACATTTCTGTGTTGACAAAGATATTCTCTTCGCTGTGGTCGTCATCATTATTGTCATGTCCTTGCTAAGTCTTTTACGCTTTTGTTCGGTTCATCTCACTCTACCCAGTCTACCCCTAATTTTCTAGTTGGATACTAGGTTTTAACACTAAATTATCAATATATTAGCTTAATAAATCTACAATATGTATGTGAAGTTGTGTGGGTAGCAGAGGTTAGGATGTTGAAAAAAGAGATAACTTATCATTTTTCAAAACTTTTGCTCTAGATAATATCAAATACAAATATATCCTATAAATAAAATGTGAATAATAAAGAACACGTCATATTTTATCATGCCAAAATAAATCACTGTTATTAAAATAAGATTATAGTTTTTTAGTTCGAAAAAAAATGAATGTATATTGTATATATTATGTCATAGGCATACAAATATACATACTAATTGAATACCTATACGTTTAAATATAATTACTTAGTATTAGATAAAATCTAAATCCGAAGTGACATAAATAATTAGGTTATAAGAAGAAAAATCGTACAAAATATGTATAAATATACGGATCACTATATTTCGGCGTTATATTATTACCATTTATATATTTTTATTTGATGTTTGTAATTTACGTGTTATTATGTTTTTCCCAATTTTTAATTTATTCAGATACCCGCTAATTGCAGAACTTGTTGGAGAATATTTTAAGCAGTAACAGTCAATAGTAGTTGTTATTTGTAGTTCAAATCATGATTATATTTTTTAAAAATATTTTTCTTGTAAAAACAAGTATACATGTTAAAAAAAGAAAAAAAAGAATAATAATAAATGGTCAATAATTTGTTAAAAATAAATAATAATACCAGTCATGGAATCAAATACTCGATAAATAAATAATTTATTTGCTGAATAATTTTTATTGTCTTTCGTCTAGAATAATATACCTATGGTTTTTTTGTTCATATTTTTCTCGTGCTATACATTTTTTCAGAATTCAACAAGTCAGATATTATTATCATTTTTATGTCATACGAATGGTACCCGAGAGAATCTGTACCGGCCAGTCAACCAGTAGATATCAATAAAACAAACTTTTTTTTTTAGTAGTGTTGTACTTGTTTCACATAAAATATTTATGTGCATTGTGCACAGACGTATATTTATTAAATACCATATTATATACTATATTGTATATATATATTTTTTATTTATTTAAATATATTATAAAAAGTTTACATACATTTAAATAAATATTAGGTTCTAAATATTCAGTGTTATAAATTTGTACATTTTGGAAGATAAAAATGTTAAGATGTACAATTTATGCGATTACAATTTATATTTATTAGCTCCACATATAAAATATACATAATCATATAATTATATTCTATTACTCAATATAATACCTATGTAATAAAACCAATTTAAATAATCAATGAAAAAAATACTGTAAGATATGTATCATTCGTGTACAGAAATACAAAATGATAACTTATTTTAATAGAATACTCATTATTCTGTTATATTATACACATTGACATTTTTTTGATAAATTTCTTATTATGTTTTGATTTTAGCCAATGGAAACAAAAAAAAATTCTTAAGAAGCTATAAAATACAGATTATATAGTATATTAGTAAAAACACTAAGTTAGGTATCTAATATTAATAATACTTTGTCGAACATTATTATATTGATAATTGTTTAGGTTAACATGTGTATTGGCTATTATATCATATTATATTGATGATAACATATTATAAGTACTTAAGTCCAATATTACAAGTTAAAGCTAGGGTTTTTCAGTAAATGAATATATAATATATCATAATGATATATAATACTCGTTGAAATATCTGTTTTTATAATTGTATTTATAATTTAGGATTTAGGAGACTTAGGTACGATAATATTAATATGTTGTTGTTAATGTTAGTCAGTACTCAGTAGAAATAAATTAGAAATCTGGCTCTTCTCTGTCATTGGTTAGGTTAATTAATAATTATTGCTTTATTTGTCACATTTAAGATAATTATTTTGAAATTGCTAAAACAAAAATAACTGAATAATTCTATCTTTTAAATGTTTTGAAATTAAAAAGTTGGATTTTTAATAACACCTTTTAAATTATATAAAATATATAAGATTGAATTTATATTTATTTTTTGAAGTATCTATTGGTTTATTTATGTTTCAGTATTATTTTTAGTTCTTATTGGTTTTTAAACATTGTTAAAATGCCACCAATTACAAAAGCAAACCTTTTTAAATTCTACGTTTCCACATATATTTTTTACTTAAATCGATTTTATTTATAAATTAATCCACGCTTCTTAATATTTTTTATTCAAAATGTACTTGTACAAAGAAAGCAGTAAATTGTTATGATAAGAATTATAATTTTTAAAAATTATTTTTTTTCAATTTATGTTATTAGTTTTTATTTTATTAATCTTTAATTTTTATGATAATTTAGATGATTAAAATGTATAATAAATATAATATATAAATATTTGGTTAATGTAAGATAAATCATTGCTTACACGGTAAACAATTAATACTTAAAAATTAAATTAATATTAAATTAATATACAAATTATTATATATGATATAATATTAAAATATTTAATTATGTTATGTATTCAATATTTTTAGAAAAAAATATTATAAAATATTGTGAATACTACTAATTGAAAAATAAATTTCTTCTATAGTAGTATAAATAGACAATAATTCACAAATCATCTTTAAAAATAGGGTCGGACATATCATATTTGCTCAAAATTTATTGTTTTTCGTACCTATGGAATTTTATCACTGAATTTAAATTTAATTCATTCATTATAGTGTAGTGCCCTACTCAATGAAAAGTTAATACATTTACGAGGCCCGCAGCAATAGAAAAAGTAAAATTTACGAGTACTGCAGTGAACCGTTGACGATCCGATCTACCACCATGACGGGGCACAAACAGCGTGACTAGGTCGACTCTCATACCTTACCCGACCAAAAAATGGATAGGATGTGAGAGAGTGTGGGACTGAGCCAACTGTGCCAGTACGGTCTGTGGTAAAGGCCTCTATATTAGTCGTACCGAAAATACCGTCTACACAAACAGCTTTACTGAACCCAGTTCGCTGTCCTAAACAAAGTGTCAGCATTGCAATAAATATTGAAATCGTGCTCCTATTTTTCAACTTTGTTTAACAGTACATCACGAAGTGTAAATTTCTAAGTTATTTTTATTTTAATTCTCACCTTATGTGAAAAAATTGTATGGGCAGTACCTAATCTTAGCTCGGGCTTGACCACTCACGCGTCAGACATGAGTGACGTTCGTGCATTTGTCACATCAAAAATGTAATAAAAATTAAAAATGCTCTCGAAATTCATCTGATTTTTTTTTTATCTTTCACTTCAAATCATTTCATCCACATAACATGCCGACACGGGATGACCGTTACACCGCTACTTACTTTAGCTAGTTCGCATTACATTCAAGACCTTTTGGTTATTATTATAGAGCAGAATGTTTTTTTAAAAATATTTTATAATCATATTATTCGATGAGTCCCTAGAAGGTATTATTTTCAAGCGTCTGTGTTATAGATTTTGTGATATTATATTTAAGTATTTAACCAAATAATATTGTTGTATAAGATAATCCCCCGAGGAAAAATTCATTGACCGTGTAAAATACCAGCAGCTCTTTGTTATTAATTTATTATTACAAGAATATATTATACAAAAAAGATTCTACAAAAGTCGATTTTTATTCTGGTATCAATGATAGAAAATTGGGTTATTGTGTTTATTTTACATCATAAAAAGTAAATATTATACCATAAGCAATTCAATATAAAAATTAAAAAATGTATACTTTTCCTAATATAATAAGTTTATGTTACGTGTTATAATTTATTATGTTTTCATGCTTGCCTATATTATATCGAAGAGGTTGGTATATATTTTTAATATGAAGTTACAAGGTGAGCCTTTGATCAAGTGGAAATTCGAGATATTTTTACACTGGATAATAATGGGCAAAGTATAATGGGTATAGTGGAATTAAGTTAGCAAAACTGTTGAGTAAAAATCTTTACCTTCGGAAAAATGATGTGTGAAGATTTTTCATTGTTTACATTACTCACCGAGAACAGAGGTCAAGAAGGATTTTCTAATAGTTTGTGGATTGTGACTATGTTAAGAAATAATTGTAGGTGTGAAAATAGAAATTATAGTACCTCTTGGTATAAAACATGTAATTTACAGAAAAATAATAAATTTTACTATTACTGAATTTGAATTCAAACATTACGATATTGTTTGATAAATGAAGTAACATAGGAAATTAAAATGGATATTAATGATTCAAAACCATCAAAGAATGAGGAGAGGGTTCGGGGAAGAATTGATTTGAAAATGGGAAATGGGTTTTGAATTTAAATCTCCTATAACTATTTTCATTTTAAGAAGTGAGAATTGGCATTAAATACTTATCTTAAACTATAATAACAGAAAAAAATTCTTACATAAAAAAACAACAATATGTTGGAAAATAAAGTGCTAAATATACATCACTTAAGTATGTACTTCAATAATTATATTATACTGCGATAATATATAAGTAGAACATAATGCATGATAATGTTATAAAAATATAAATAAAAGTATAGAATCGATTTTTTTTTGAATAAATGTATATTTTTGTGTTTAATGTTTAACAATGAAAATGTATTTGTTATTTAAAATGCTTTTAGGTTTTCAATTGACTGCTTTAAAATTAACATTTATATTGGCAGCTCAAGACAATCTGTCACATTATTGAGTCGAATGACTTATTTTTTTTATCGTTTTCACGAAATTGACATTTTTGGCCACTTCAAAAACGAAAAACCTATATCAAAGGTATTCCCGATTTTCAAAAACTTAAAAGAACTTTCTTACTCTAAACGTCGGTTGACGGGTATTCGATTTTATCTCTACTAGACTATTAAAGTTAGTGGATCAACGAATAAACAAAATGTTTACGCTTCAATAACATCATAGTAGATATATAATCAAGAATTTTTTTAATTGATGGATATGAAATTTGTTGGATTAATGTAATTACTATAAATAGTAAAAGGTAAAGTGACATTAGAAAATTCGGACGTTTCCGTTGATTGTGATATTATAAAAAAAATGGTTTTAGATTTAACCATTAAATAATTAGTTGTTGTTTATTTGAAAATCGAATTATTATTTGTTGTTATTTAGATGTAAGACATGTATATTAATATATGTATTATGAATTATGATTAAGTTAAATAATGATTATAATATAGTCAATGATTCGTACTATAATTTTGTACTGTATATAATTTTAAATTAAAAAAATCATGTAATACGAGTATATTATGGAATAAAAAAATTCTTAAAATATCAATATAAAAATTTTTTTAACAAAATTAGTTCAATTGTTATAAATCTAAAAAATGTATGGACTTAAAAAATAATTAAAATCACTTAAAGGGTTGTTTTTAGTTCTTTGGTTTATAAAAAAATAATACTTCGTATAATCCAAAAAACCGAGATGAAAAAACATAAAATAATAATTTATGATTCCTCCAATGTAGTATATATTTTAAGTTTTATATTTTTCACTTTTTAAAGTTTTCTCGTGGTTTTTTGTAATAATTAGTGGTATAATCAACAAACGTTGTTAAAATTTCATCGGGTTAAATTGTTAAAAAATGGTAATTTCTATTTATTGAACCTTAAGTGGGACCAGGCTTCCTGACAAATACAACTGTTAACAAAATGTATTTATTGAATGTACAATACTTGTTACAAGTGTATTATTTTTTATTATTATATATTATTAATGGACATACCTCCACACCTTCACTCATTTTATATCAAAGTTTCAAGAATTTATCTCATCATGTTTAATAATAAAATATAATTAATTTTTACTAATATTTCAATAACATAAAACCAAAAACATACCTAATATTTCACAAATTTGGGACAAGAGACATTGGGATATTGAGTGAAAAATGTATCGAATGTATTAAAAATCCATCTCAAGAGTTTATCAAAGAGGCAATACTTTCATGCAAAAAAAAAAAAAATCTTTGCATTAGATTGATTTAGAAATAAAAAGTAAATGATGTTTTCTAGTTTGTATAAAATAAATTATATTTTTAAATGAAATATTTACGTGTTGTAATACTGTAATTATAATAAATCATAATATAATTTATATTATTAAAATGTATGATCAATGAAAAATAGTAATACCTCTTTCCAAAAAAAAAAAAAAAAATGTTTGAATTACACACCAAGTTAAAGAGGAAGTTATTAGGAGTCTACAGGTAGGTAATGAATAGAATGAGTACTATTTACTATAATAAATAAATAGGTAGGTATTATTGTTTTTTTTTTTATTATTATAATATTTATTTTATTAATTTATTTATGATTCTACTTTATTGTTTGTTTTGAACAATAATTTTATGTTTATCACCACCTATATGGAACTAGTAAGTTAACGACTTAAATTTCTTAATTAGTCATCCCAATTATCCATTTTTTATATTTAAACATTACATATTTACTTAAAATTTAAACAAAACAAATGAGAAAATATATTATCAAAATGTATGTTAAGTAGAAGTTTTATTATTAAAAATTAGTTTTTAAAATTTGAATGATTATTCTTATAATATTTGTTTTAACCAATTGAACAGTATTGATAAAATCATTTTATATATTTTAGAGGGTAAAGTGCCTATAATATTTCTGCAACTTGTAGTATTCCTTTAAAAAACATTTCATTTGGTATCTCTAAAAAAAAAACTTTCTTAGTATTAGTTGAGTTGGAGCTTTTGATATTCTATAGTTTTGACTGTTTAAAGTAGTATGTGGACTGACGATAAAGTTTTCCAACCTAAAAAAGTGTATGTAAAAGTAACAAGTAGCACAAACTAGTGCAAACATATTTCTTATACTAAAGAACAGAATAAATCATGTAGTAAATACTAGGTAAATTGAATTGAATTGAAAATAATAAAATCTGTGTAATCGTAATTTATCATTTCTACGTCTTCTAATATTTAAATCTTAGAAAAACGATTTTTTTTATATATATTTATGCATAATATTGCATTATATGAATATGATATTCGCAAATTTGTAAATTAATATAATATACAATGTATATTGTATTATTATACATAATTTTAAACTTACATAGCTAAGATTAGTATTTGAAACGTATTTAGAATCCGGAAATGTATAGGTAAAAGTATAATAATTTATTTATTGTGGCTTATTGTAATAACTTATAGTTGGATGTTTCAAGTTGACAAGAGAGTATTTATGGTGGAAAAAAAAAAATTCTTAAAATATAGAGATCTTTTCACATGAAAGTCATAGTTTTAGTATTATATGATAATAACATACTATAATACAAATATGTAAAAAATATTATAGTACCTTTTTAATTTTTTAAAACTACGGTGGATAAAAAATTATTTGAAATGTAATGTTCAAACAATAAATAAAATTTAAAATGTCTTCTAATATAAATGATTAAGATATATTTTTTAGATATAAATATGATTGTAGCAAGACAGTTTAAATAAACGTAAGCCTGAATTTTTTGTTTTAAGCGTTATACCTATTACTAGGTAATTTTGTAACTGCGAGATGTGAAATTAAACAAAATTTTGCAAAATTTTCATTACAAAATTTTAATTTTTTTATTACATTCTAAAAAAAGTCAATAAAATTTTTACAAATAATGATAATGTATAATGTATATTTTATGAGTAGTGTTCAATTAATTAATTAAATAAGAACTTTAACTTAACTACTTTTTTGATTATTTTAATATTTTTAACATACAAAAAGTTGTATAAGAACTTACTCATTAAATATCATTGAAATTTCAATAATTTCACTATAAGAGTTTAAGAAAAAATAATATAAATAAAATAAATAATAATTTTTTGTGTGGTATAAAATATTTTAGTAAAATTATTTATTCCAGAACTATGAAGTGATGGCTAGTTTTTAATGATGTGTTTTGGAGAACAGTTTTAGTTTATAAAGTTAAACAACTTTATTTAAAGGTTTGCTTAATTATTTTCTATACTTACGTTAGATAATAGACTTTCTAAAAATTTTATCATTTAAAACTTGAGTTTGTCTATAAATATTATTTATAATTTCAGTATTCAATTTATATCAGTAGTTAATAAACTAACAAAATAAATAATTGTTACCGTTTAGGTTAGGTTAGGCTGCCGGGGAATGTTAGAAATATGCATTTAGCTACTATATTACAAGTTTTTTAAGTTTCTATAGTGTTTGCTAAAAATTTGAGTATTCATTATAGGTATTTAAAAAAAATATTAGAAACTAAAAGTAGAAAAATCTAAAACTACGGTTTTAAAAAAAGATTTTAATTTTTCATCAAATAAAACCATAGGTTTCATTTTGAATACATTTATATTTTTTTTATACGTGCTAAATGTTAACAGTACGAACAAACACCAGAAGTATAAAATATGGCAGTATTTATTGAGTATGTGGTGTTCTGTGTCAGAATACTCGACATTACTTCAAATCAATCAACTATACAGAATCCAACAGCAGTTTATTATGAATATTTCAAATATAGTTTACGTAGAAAAAGATAAGCTAACTCTTTTGACGTCAATTCAGATTATGAAGCGGTGATGGATGATTGAACGAATAATGAAATTGCCGTACATTTCGATTTTTCATTTTAGATTAAACTTGGATAGGTACTATTGGAAAACTAGAAAACACAACATTCACGGAGGAAACTAAATAATCTAATATTATCACTCAATCGTGTAAGTCATAAGGTTATATGTTAACTTTCTTGTGTTGGGTGAGAGAAAAAAATTAAATCATAAAATTGTATTGAGTTATTTTATTTTTAAAACACGAATTACGTGTTTACTTATAAAAATAAATAATTTCAACTTTTAGATTTTATACTTATAAATTGTATTGTAATCAAAAACTATTAATTTATTGTTAAACGTACTCATAAAAAATATAAAACATTAATACTTTGTAAGTAAATACGTAAATAATAATTTTAAAATTAAATGTATCTTTTCTTACTTATAAATAAAAAAAATGTCTTAAACTGTATTTATTTAGATTAATCTTTCGTGACATTTTTTTTTCGTTATTAAGTGATGGATTTAAATGTTTTGGAGATCCGTCTTAAAAATGTCATCAAGCCCTACAGATATTTTATCGATATGGTTTTTTTTACACTGCTCATCTCGTAACCGAAAAATTGAAAATCCATTATTGAAATGACAAAAAATACGTGGTTTTGCTCTTCGGTTAGGTTATTTGAGACATAGTTTTATAGTTTATATAAAAATAATGTAATCGACTAAATATATTGTGTAAGGAGAGGTGATAATCAATCAATATAAAATTTAATGCTAATTTATATACATACATGTGTGAATAGATTTTTAAAATGTATTATGCGCGATTCGTGTATGATTAAATTATTAGATATTACGGTCTTTCTTCAAAATTATTTTTATATTTTTTAATTTATAACTGTGATCACTATATTGTGTATTAGAAAAATAAAATAAATTCAATATGATATTAAAAAAAAAAAAATTTGTAGTTGATTATATTCTATGGACGAGCTAACAGAAAAATTGATTTATATGAGAAAAAATATAGAATAGATTATATAAATCCAGGTTCTATAATAAAAGATTGGAAGAAACTTACATAAAAGCAAGGCTCAAAGTAGTATATCTTCAATTAAATAAGATTTATATGGATAAAAATGTATTGTTGGCAATCTACCTATCGAATTTACTACCTTTAGTCTTATTATTTCGTATTATTATATTTTTACGTCATAATAAAAATATAGTAATATTGTATTTAATTAAATTTTTGATGGAAATCTTATACAAAAATGAAAATGATAAAGTGTTCATCATTCTCATTATGTATTCGTACAAATATAATTTTTTAATTAGGTATTATACTGGGCGTGATTATTTTAATAGTAAATTTTACAAAAATGTATAAACGTTTAAAGAAAATATTTTTCTATGATATACTTATTATTTAGTTTGAAATATTTACAGAATAACATTTTTTTTACAATCTTTATTGTTATTATTCTTACATTTTTACTTTTTAGAATGACAAAAAATTATATTATGTTTATTTTTATATTCCAAAGCAAAATACTTTTCTACGAATTTTCATGTATAAAAGTTTAATTTCAAAAGAGTGATTAATTAGTTATAATTAATTAAGTTCATTTTATTTAATTATTTAAAGTTATAGTAAGTGGAGTAGTGGATCAACTTTTTGCGGAAAACCTTGTGCTACTCTATTACGCTCATCAAAACTTTAAATATTTAAACTTATTTATCTACTACAGAAAAATATTCTGTTGTTTTCCAAAAATTACAATGTTCTCATGATAATTAGTATTTAGTTGAAAAAAAAATTACCTACTCCCTATACTATATTCCTTTCACATTTGACTAATATGTTTATTTGACTAACTTAATATCTATACAAATTGTTATTATTATATAAAAAAAAAAAACACAACTTATTATATTTATATTATTATTGATTATTTGCCGGAAATGAAAAATATTTTATTTAATCATTAAGATTTATTGTAATATATTATAACATAATACATATATATATATATATATAATAATAACACAAGATATAAATAATACGTATCAAAAATGCTATTTTTTCATCTTTGAGTTGAAAATTGAAAATTTCAGAACTGCCTCGCGTAACGCTCTAACATTAAATATTTAATTAAAAATATTAACTATAATTTATTGTACTTATTTAGTGACACGATACATTAATTATTATACATATTTATTCTGATGATAAAAAATTAAATTGTATTAGCTAGGTATCATTCATTATTTTATATAGATTCATCGATAGATATTTCAACTTTAAAATAAGTATATTCTTAAAATTCAAAGTACCATCTATGAATCAATTAATAAAATTACATTTATAATTATCGGAAAAAGTTCTATAATTTCGCTATCAAAAATTATATAGTTTTATTATGGTTTTAAATTTGTAATGAAAATAAACTAAACATTTTAGAATAAAATAAAATTAGAATAATAAATTAATCTTTACATTTAGTTGTAAGCTATCGAACATTTATAGAATTATGCGTTAAAATAATAAATTCACTAAGCTGAAGTTGTCGGTTTTCTTTGACTTAAAAACTCCATTTCAGACCTGTTATGTGCATTAAAATCTACCCTTAAAATTGAATAGAGCTATAAACTACAGAGTATACTATGGCATGCGTGTTATAATACTGTTGTTATATTATGAATAATGTATTACAACCACAATTGCCAGTTAAATTATTCTATCATACCCTATGGTGTTGATTTACGGTAATAACTTGTACTCAGCAAGTTTTTATGTATGTCTGTTTGATGGTAGTGGACCTTATTCGTTGAGAGCGAAACTCCACAACCATATACACATAATATCATATAATTTTCGATGAACCAAGTCATATAAAATAATATTTATACAAAACTATAAATAAAAAAAATTTAATTTAAAAGTTGAAATTACATGTCTATGGTCACAAATTAAATAAATTACAGTAGTATAGTAAATACAAACTTAATTTCCTGTATTGTGAAAAGGTATAACAAGTTCTCAATAGAGTAATTATTAATTAAAATATATCCTTTAATCAGCTTATTGTTAATTATGAAATAAATTATATTTGTCATGAAAATATCATATACACAGTGTATACATTGTAATAATGCTCTATAGTCTATTCCAAATGAGATCAGCCTTGCGCGGCGACCAGTTTTCGTCCGAAAGCGGTTCTGGCTCTCCTACCTAGGCAAAGTTCAAGACCGTGCTCGTAGTGAAGCCACACCCCCTTGCGCACAACCGGCCGCCGAAGGCTGATCTCATTTGGAATAGAATATAGTTGTTAACAAATAAGTAGTTTATTATTTTTAGAATTGTGACCTTTAATGGATAAAGAATTAAGAAAAACCCGTAAGAACATATCTAAACAAAACAGTCATATTTTAGAAAAAATTAATTATTAATAGGAGACACATATGAAAATGAATTGCTTTTATTAAAGTTTCATGTAGATTTAATTTACATTTTGTTCAAAAATTATTATTTGGCTGAATAAGCAACTATTTAATCCAAATAATTCATATTATTTTATTTTTGATTGAATTTAATTTTAAGTCTATTATTGTGATTTAGTGAGACGACAATATTGAGAATACAAACATTATAAACGTATTATATCTTATTGTTACAGTAAATTACCTTATATCGGAATACAACGCCTGCAAATGTTTGAATTATCATGATATTTAGCGAATTACGTTAATAACCATATGAAATGAGATATTACGTCATTTACTGTACAAACATAATGTATAAGTACAAGATGGATAATTTTACGTTCAACATTTTTAAATTTTTCTGATCGCTGATCTTCCGAAAAAAAATATAAATTTCATTTTAATTACTAAAAAATTGAATTTCTGAAAATCATGATTATAACTAATTATGTATAGAGTTACTTTAATGTTAATCAGTTAAAACTTAAAATTATTTTATTGATAATTTTATATTAATAATTATTGTTTTAATGGAAAATATTAATTTTAATTACTTATAAAATATATGAAAACGTCACGTACGTTCTATTTTTCAATTAAGTAACTGAATTTAGTT
Source organism: Schizaphis graminum (assembly GCA_020882235.1). Taxonomy (NCBI): domain Eukaryota; kingdom Metazoa; phylum Arthropoda; class Insecta; order Hemiptera; family Aphididae; genus Schizaphis; species Schizaphis graminum. Next base: position 58,650,008 of record CM037032.1, read on the forward strand.
TTAATTATCATACTAACTTTTGACTTACTTAAGTTAACAGAGAATTTAAATTAATTATAATTTATAGTTTAATTTTCCTTAAATGAGTTAAAAAATATCCTTACTCGCACAGGCTGACTAAAAAGTCAAATCTATTTTATAGACTTATAGTTTAATATTATTATTTACATATGTATATTTCATTAATTATAACAAATACAATATGAAGTATACATTTTAATACCGTTAGAAAATTATGCTTTAAAAATTGTTTGAATCAATTTATTTTATACCAAAGTTATTAATTTAAATATGAGATATTATGGAACATTGATGAAAACCGTAAGATTTAATTTGCATTTTATTTAATAATTATTTGTACGAAAGATACAAAAAAAAAAACATGAATTCCTATATTTAATTTATTTGGAATTTTTTGTTGCACGTGTTAAAATATAAATTATCTTAAATCATTCAAGTTTAAAATTTAGAGCGTTAATTCACAAAAATTAAATAATATATAAGACAGAAATGCCGCAGCATCAAAGATAAATTATATTTAAATAGAGTTAACAGGAAGGAATCAAAATGCTTAATGTCTAAGAAAGAATCCTTAAGAATGATGAAGGTAGTGAAAAATAGTTAAAGAAAGATACATAGAGTGTGCGTGAGATGGAGGAAAGTGGAATAAAAGAAAATATTTAAATAATTTTAAACATAAGTTCTATATGAATTGTATGATAATTTTTTTATTGAAATGCAAAGAATTTGTTTTAAATATACGAATCTTTTTGTAGATAATCACAAAGAATTTTTTTCAAATTAAAGAAGACATTCCCGCTTTTCCTGTTCTAAACCAGGTTAAAGTTGATGATACCTCTTGAAACCTTATTGTTAAAAAATTAAATTATTATTTAAATATAAAAAACATCTGCATTTTTACATGTATATTATATTTTTATCGAAAGAAGTTATTTAACAATTATTTATTTATTTCATGATATAAAACGTAAAAAATAAAATTAATAAATTATAAATATAATCAAAAAATTTTTTAAAAAATTAATTATTTTTCGTGTTTAATTAGACGTTTTGTTTATTAATCATTCAAGTGCTGTAATTTATTTCCTATGAAGTATATAATGTTTTACTATAAGACTATGTTTTGTATCGTCCGTATTAACATTATAATGATAGTTTATGATACAGGTATAAGGTGGATATTGTGCATGTTTACTCATACAGTGATCCACCTGAACGCAAGCGTGTAGATTAGTTCTACAAAAGTAGCAATCACACGAAACTACCATTAGAGTGAAAATGATAAACGATTTTCTTCGTGGTCCGAAGTAAACTCTTCATCACTTTACCATCTGCCACTTTTATCCATTCGCCTTTCCTCTAGTCCTTCTTTACTTGTGTAATCACCAACACAGATTATGTGGCGTGTGTAGAAGGGTAGGTATGCGTTACACGTGCCGGCATGAATAGTAAACGATAGACGTAAATTCGTGTTCATGATTTCATTTCGATTAGTATTATTCACATACAATCGTAATATAAAAATCTTTTCTTAAAGTAAAAATACACTTTAAAAGAATAATAATTATCTAATAAGCTATTACCAATGCATGTTCCTATGTTCTAACAGGTCAAACGTCTATAATAATGGTTTATAATAGACTAAATATTCAATGTTGTCTTAATTTCAGAATTTAATTACTTAAAAAAAATGTATGTGTGGGTTAACGTAACATTTTTTTAATTCCAGTAAAAAAAAAATTATACGAAGTCTCATATTACGTTTTCAAGCATTAGTTGTTATAATTAAAAATTGTATAATTTTAAACTATACTGTAGTAAAAAAAAATTTTGATTTTTAGACATTTCACAATTTGAACTTCAAACTCTATAAAAATAATTGTTATTTTATTTTTTAATTGCTGTAAGAAAAATTTACTAAGGGCTTTGTATTAAATTGTCAAACTTTACTTACTTACAACAATTTTGAAAACTATATTATGTCTATAAAATTATGTAATTCAAAATTACTTTTGCTCCCCTAAAATATTAAATAAATTAAATTTGTTATTAAAAACCACTCAAAGATGAGAATTGAAGCATTTTTAATGTTTTAAAAGATAACGATTAGCTCAAAAATAAATTCAAAATTTTTTAGAAATTAATAATTGTAAAATTATTTGATTCACTTCGCTCAAAATCTAATAGTATATATTATATAACTTAAAACATACATGTCACAAAAACCTTGGTGGATAAATTTTTCTCTGAAAGCAATGATAAAATAGTGTTAATTAAAAACAATTCCAATTTTGGAATTATGTTTTTCCAAAAAAAAGTCAAAATATAGTTAATACCTGCTAGTCAACATTTATTTATCGTTATTTCATTTTTTTTCTCAAAAACTATTGATCTATTTTAAAATTATCTTTTTATTCTTTAAAGTACCAATTCTGTTAAATTTACAATCTTTAGATGTTGTTCGCATTGTGTGTATACATTATCATTGTTGAGATTTTATTGCTTTCTCAAAATATTTTCCAGAAAAAAAACGCATAAAAATAAATTACCATTAATTTAAAAATGAACATTTTCAGGGGTTTTATTCGGAAAATAAAAGTCTTAGAAAGGATAATAACCCTTAATATACATCATAGTCAATAGGATAATATGGAATTAGAAAACAAACATCAGAAAAAATAACTAAAGTTAAAAATAAAATAAAACTTTGTTATCGAATGCAACGAGCATTAAATCGTCAATAGTTGGCACTATGAGTTAGACGAGTTTAGAAAATTACTGTTAAATATCCATTTTACTATATTCATTATTATAGTATAATGTGAAATACATATCAATTATATCATTATATTGTAATAAATCAATGTGTATAGCTATTAATACAATTGTTAAGAAAATTGGACACAAATTATAAGTAATGTATTTTATAGATTATATCTTTACAATATAGTACCTATATTTAACTATAAATATTAGAACATCGAATAATTTTTTTTTTAAATTACAATAAAATAAATAAATCCGATGAAAATTAATCATTTTGTATGGTATTTATCCATTGTATCACGTAACATTAGTTGCACACCCGTAATCATTAATTTATAAAAATGTATTTTATTCACATTGTCGGAATTCAAGTTAGTTTATACATTGCCTATAATTAAAAAGATCTTCTTTTGGAGTTTCGGATTTTATATAATCTTTCATTTGTGTTACTACAAAGTTAAAACATAATGTTATTTGATATGTCATATAAAAAAAGTTTTATACTTTCCCCTTTGGTACTCGGGCACTCGGTATAAGTACAAAGTATGTTTTTTTATAGGGACCTACTAATTGTTTTATTATATTATAATATTTAATATACCTATATACCTACAATGCAACTCAATTATAAAATAATATTAATTAAATTCAATTGAATTGATAATAACTTTATTAAATATTACGTTAATTTGATGATTTTGAATTTCTTAGTAATGTATCAACAATAATTAAATTGTAGAAAAAAAATAGGTATATTATATATATTATGTATAAATACCGATTTTTTTTTTTATATATTATCAATAATAATATTATATTATGTTACATCGTACTTTACTCCGTTTTATGTGTGTTGTAACTTGTAGATATTTGATATTTACTTAGCTTATTTTTTTTAAATTTTGATTTAATAAGGTGCTCAAGTAGTTGTCTATAATTAATTTGATATAATGGTTGTATCATGTATTTATATTATATTTTTATAAATATTATAATCATACATAGTATACTTACTAACGATTGAATCATAGTAATTATTTGTATTGGTGAATGGTTGTAAAAAAAAAAAAATAATAATAATTAAATTTTATATTTTTTTTAGTTATATTGTACTTGGTGCAATGACGTATAAACTATAGTTTTTTTCCGTTACTACGTGCGGCTGAAGCAAAAATCCCGTTTCCGAGATGAATTTAATGAGATTTCTCCTTTTCTCTGATTTCAAATCCCTGTTTGTCGACAGGATGAGTTTTTTTCATTACTCATATGTATAAAGGGTAAAGAGAAGTGTCCGGTAACAACAACAACTACAAAAAAAGTTTTCCGTTTCGGTATAATATTTGTGTATAAATGGTCATAGTATATTGTTGCCCATCATTTATTTTTTAGACAAGAAACAAAGTTAAACATATAATATAGTAAAACAAAAACTAGAAACATATATATCTAGTATTTTATGTTCAGTGTATAAAACATAATTGCATATAGTATATAGTCACTAGTACTGCTACATAATTGCACGCGTGTAAATGTCTCTTTTTATATTTAATTGAGGAGTGATGGCACATTTATAATAAAGAATTGCATATTTTTGAATTAAACATACATTTTAATATAATATAAGTATCTATTCTAATCTTCAAGTTAAATGTATTGTTTTAAGTTTTATATACCAATTAGTCTATTTAAAAATATTTAAAGTATATAAAGAATACAAATGTTTTTAATTGTAATTTTGGAAAACAATTTAGTATAAATATTGTGTTTACATGAATGACATGAGTAAGTTTTAGATTTTTGAATAGAAACTGGTTAGTTTTATTGTTTTATTTAAAATTGTCTATGAAAAAGTTTTATTTTTCATTGAGAAAGATTGTTACTTTTTTATTAGTACTATGGACTAGAGATAGATTAATTTTGAAAAGCATCATTAACTAATTATAATAATATATGCCAGTAATAACTAATATTAAAACCATAATATCCATATAATATATATTTATATATTTATATATACTTATTTATAATACTTAACTTTTGGCATTTTTATACTTTTTCAATTACTTAACGGATACTTTTATTAAATTAACTAATATAATATAATTAGTTAATATATCTTTACCACCTTGATCGAATATGTTTATTCCATTGTTAAATTTTATTACCTAAAACAAACAAATAAAATATGACAATATTAGTATGTATAATACAAATAACTAAATTAAAATCTTTGATTAAGTAACATAATTTCAAAATAAGAATTAAAATCTTACTAACTCAATTTGACTTTTAATGATATTTACAACGTGTATATTAAGCTATAAATTTATAATATAAAAAATTTGAAAAAAGTAAGAACTTTTTGAAATTATGAGTATTAAATTTTAAAAACCACACCTTTGTTATGTATTTAATTGCGAGCAAGAACTAAAATACTAAATTTAAATGTGTTCTGTAAAAAGTTGAATTCATATTTATTTTTAATAATAATAAATCACTACCTAAGATATTATATTATGAGTTACTGAACTGATATCAGTAAAATGTTGTTATAATATAAGTAGGTATATTATACATTCACATTATGTAATACATTTTAGTAAATTTAATAATTAGGTCAAATGTTTTTATTTATTTTTTATTATTAGTTGTACAATTTTCACTCTTACATCAGAAATATTTTGTTTAAAAAAAAAATAAAACACAATAAATGCTGTATCAATTTATAGTTCTTATTTTACGTTACAGAAAATTCAATTTATTCTTAAATTATAAAATAAAAGTTCCATGTTTGTTGTAGTTTATAACAAAACAATTTTTAATTTAATTTTCAAATTTAAACTTGAATCATAAAATTATGTAAGAATAAGTTGTTTAATCTTTTATAAACTTGATAAAAATATAGTTTTTTTATATTATAATTACTATTTTTAGAGAAATTCTGAGATGATTATGAACTGAAAAGTAATATTCAATTTGTTTTATTATTACAAAAGAATGAAGTAAATAGGCAGATGAAGTTTTTAACGAAAAATCCCAATGGTATTAATAAAAAATATTTTATTCTTTATGTATATAGCATTATAGCCATATATCTACCTACTCGGTAGGTACTAGGTACTCTTTATAATATTGTTAAGATAGATGAATAATAATTTTTTTTTAATTTATTTGATCTCTTAATAAGCTTTAGTTATTTATTTGATAGATATAAATATATAATTAAATTTTCTTCTATTTTTTCGTTAAATGATTTTGTAAAAATTAGTTTTTTGATAAAAAATGAAAAAAAGTAATAAGTAATTTTTTTTCTGTCTTCGTGTTTTGTGATTTTAGAATTTCGCGCAGTTGGCCGGGTATATTGCTCTTTTTTTTGTTTCTGCATTGACAACACTTGGTTAATATTTATGTTTCACGATTAGCCACGTGATCTACAGGTTATCATGTAGGTTATTTTTTGGCCATCAAGTAATCATGTATTAGCTTTTTAATGTTAGTAATATAAATTTGATTTAGTTGTGTTATAAATTATATAAAAAAAAATAATATTGCGTATTAATAGAATTTTGATTTTAAAACTTAAAATTAATTTAGCCTTGACGTAAAATGGCCCACTCTACTAATCGGCTTTTTCGATTCATGTTAATATTTAAAAACCAATGATGACGTGATCACTACTATGGCAACCAACGAACAAACAAACAACGTTATGTGGGAGTACTACAAATATTATAAAATATACTGTCAATGGTGAATAACATTAAAAAAGAGCTGAATACCTTTTTAAATAATTAATATTTAACAAATAATAGATTTTGAGGTTAGAATAACTATATCTATGTTTGAGATTAAGAATAAACTATGGCTTATATAACAACTGTCCAAAGTTTAAAATATAATTTCTGTGGGTTACGAATGCTCTTCAGTTGTAATCGTTACTTTGTCTGTAGGTACGTGACAACCGTATCGTTGTTGGCATCGTTAAAAGTTTTAAGTGACAGTAGTGAAAGAGACAAAATTGAAACTCAAAAACTTAAAGCCCCAATGGCGTTAATTCATGTGTGCATTTTTCTTTACAAATCGTCTGTCACGAATATAATAAAATAATTTTTATTTCTTAATTCAACAAGTTTTTATTTTTTTGTTTATAGTTTTAATGGGTATAATACTGTTCAAACAAATGTGTGTACCTCTATTGCAAAACCATAGAATTTAAAATAAAATAGTTTTAAGGTCTTATACTTCATAATGGTTTATTAAAATATTTTTTGGTATACATATCATTTAATTATTGCTATAAGATTTTGAATACAAAGGATAAATATAAACTACCTATGTTCGACATTTGTTTACATTGCTTAGGTATTATATATATTGCAACTTATAAGTATAAAATGTAATATAATTTAAATATTAATAATAATTTATATATATTATATCCTGTAAATATTTTTTTAATTTATCAATATTGTTACAATATTCTTATAGGGAATTATATCAACTTAAACTGTTTTGTTTGTAACATCATATTTTTGTCATAAATATTTTGTTACTCATACTTTTTGTTACCTATAAGATATACCAAAATCATTTATTTAATATTAAGTTTTATTCTTTAGAAATAGAATATATGGATTTTGAAATAGTTGAATTGAGGCCTTGTTTTTATAAGTGATAAGTTTTTCAATTAATTTAATTATTATAAGTAGCATATTGATTGATAAAATTAGTAAGCATAAAAAATAAAGTGAAACACTTATATTTTTGTGAAGGTAAATACCTTAGTATATAATAGTATCTAATATAGAAAAGTTTATTAGTCACTAGCATTAGGAATAATGACAAAACAATTACGGACTTAAAGTTTTTTCATAGTTAAATTACAGTCGTTACAGAGAAATCAAGACCTTTTTGATGATTTATCAAATTGTACTTTTTTTTTTATTGTTTACCATTCATTTTCTTTTCATTACTTCTCTTTTTGTGCTCAGTATTAAGTGAGATTTTGGGCTTAATGGGAGTTGATAAATGGACGTTTTCTATATTTTCAATATAATATGAGCGACAAGACGAGGCATCCGAAACGCTTTTAATAACTTAATCACTGTATACAAGTACTTTTAGTAGAATTAACTGAAAATAAAATTGATGATGATCAATCTGAAATTGATGAAAATACTTTAATTTCCAAATCCCGAGAGAGAATCACGAGTCAGTTATGTTTTACAAAGAAAAAATAAATAGTTTTAGAAAATAAATTTTCTAAAATAATATCGTTATTACATGTTTTTGAATTTTGTACGCGTTAACTAGGTATGAAAAGTAACTGGATTATAAATTGAATTAAAGTTTTCGAATAACTGATTTTTAAATGTTTTAAAATATATAATTATTTTAGGTTTCTATTAAGTTAATAAATAAATAGTATAGATTAAATTATATTAAGTATCAAATAAATCATGACGCATTATTTAGATACATTATAAAATCCCGATTTATTTTTACAACAAACCTCAGATTAAATAAAAAATGATATTATATAGTTTATTGAATATTCTATAGTAAAAGCTTAAAGTAAAATTGAAAATAAAAAAATGCCTAACCATTACATATATTTTATAGTTCTATAATACATTTTATCTTTAGATACTGTATAGTTTGATACAAAATTTTAAAATATTAATTAAGTATGAATGTAGTAATAAATATTGTATAGCTAAAGTAAATTACTTTGAATTTGCAAATAAAAAAAAAATTGAAAAAAATATACAATACTAAGTTTAACACTCACAATTTCAGAATAAATAAGTTTGCATTTTTTTCAGTTATTTATATGCTCATTTCAAAATCAGAGTCAAATATTTTGGTTTTGAATATGGAAACAGATCTTTGTAAAGTACTTACAAACCAAATAGTTTGTTCTTTCGTGTATATGGAAAAAATAAACGAGAAATATTAAAAAAACCTCATGGGAAATTCAACTATTCTCTTACATGCTAACAAAAGTATTGTTATGTTGTACAAGAGAAAGCACAAAAGAATGATTTATCAGCACAATGAACGCAGATAGGTAAATGGTCATTTCACGTCTTACTCTATAGTGGAACAACAATTAATAATAACTATAAACATTTGTAAAATTAACATAATCTGTGCAGATATAACTAAAATCAATTAAAGCACTAAAGATTTAATCTTTTATAAGTTATAAATTATAACAAAGCAAACTTATTATAATATCTAAATATCATATTCTGAAAATAATATTTTTTTGAGAATCTAAATATTTATATTAAATAGTAATAGTTAGTTAGTTATTAGTTTAAATGACTCAAATTTTAGACCCCTTAGCTTATTTAAATTTAAAAGTCTTATAATTTACTAATGATATTCGAAGTTAAATTTATACATTTAAGTTCTTAGAATAATATTCGGTTTTGGAATATGAAATAAAACATATTTGTTATTGTCTAAAAAAAAAACTAAAAAAATAGTAACGATTAAAATTCCTTTGTGTTTTATCAGCATCACAGATTAAAAAAAAACCTTTGATAACTATTTATAATACATAGATATAGATATTTATAAGATATTTTAACTGTAACTGAAAAAAACAATAATGCTTAATAATTATTGTGAATACATTATACGCATTTATAGTTATCTGCGTGGGGCATTAAAAATTAAATATTTCCTACTTAAAATGTGATTTGGATAATTTATTTTAAAATAGTATTAATTAAACTTAATTTTGAGATGAATTAACGATAATATGGTATTGTTCTTTTCAATATTTATTACGAGAAACAAGAAATTGTAACTTTTCCGTATAATCGAAATGAGTTATGGTGTTGATCGATTTTGCTATGGAGTATATTCTACATCTTATTCGAATCCTCGTAATAGTTCAGTCGACCTGAACAAACCTATTAAACTGATTCTACTCAGATTATTCTACTTTGATTTATTCATTAGTATGCACGATAGTATTGTAAATTTGTAACTAGTAAATAGTAAATAGTTGGTATTCGATATTGTTGACAAGTTCGTATAAAATAGCGATGTAGGCAATCGTGACAAAAATGGACAAGTGAGCAACACATTCAAATTGATTAAAATTAGAAATTCACAAGCTTAGCAGGTTCAACTCAATAATTTTATTTAAAAATGGAAAATCAGAATAAAATTAGTGCCTATAAATTATTTAAAACACATTAAAAAAGAAAATATAATATGTTCAAGCACTAACTCATACTAAATTATATAAATTATTTTTATTCAAATAGATACAATTTCAAATATTAGATAAGTATATGAAATAGTTAAATTCATATTACGTAATGCATGTATATTATATTATGTGTTTTTCTGAATAATTAATAAACTGTGTTTTACCTTGAGTTTATAATTAATTATCATTTACCAAACAATACTATATTTAGTTATAATATATTCATACATATAGTATGAATATATAACTAATATAATTAATATAATTAATTTTATAATTAATAAAAAAGTTATTAAATAGTATTCACTCTTGAATAGATTTGTAATCACTGTATAGTGTATATATCCTGCAGGATCAAATACATTTTAAAAAGGAATAATAAAAAAAAATAAATTACCAAGAATTTTACTGTCTTATGTAATTTTAGGATTACTACTATTAGTATATTTTTTCACGTAGTTTAAAAAAAAAAGAAAAATAAATTAAAGTAGGTAATTGATTTGTTTGAATAGATTTATCGTAATATACTATAGATGATTTTAGATTAACTATGAAATGTTTAACCTTTGTAGTTTTTATGATAAATAAACATAATTTCATTGCATATAAGCAAACTGATAAAGAAACAATAAAAAGTTTATTTTTATAATTAATGTCGAAGTTGTATATTAATATGATCATATTGTTTTATTTATACATATATATAATAGATATAAAATGTTAAATAAATACACATCGCCCATTACGTAATATATATTTTTCATAAACACAATTCTTTGTTTATTATTAGAAATATTAATAATAATTATATAGAATAATAGATTATTATTTATCAAAGAGCTGTTAGATATTTGCAAACTAATTGAATTATTTTTGATATTTTCTGTTTGAATTACGTGAAATTTAAACTTGAATATAGTTTTGTTTTATTATGTCAAAGGTAATCACCGATGTGGATAATTTTAAGCTCACGGCTATAAATCAAACGGAAATGTAAACTTTAAAAGATTATTACGTAAATTCCTATATAATATTGAAAATATAATTTCGCAGAAAAGATTTCGTTGATAATTTTTGGAAAATAATTTAAAAACTTAATTGCATTTTCATAACATTAAAAATAATATAAAATAGCTGTATCGAAATCCCACTGGTTTTTTCGCTTTAAATAGCTTATTATATAGGTAATTCTTAATTTTAGATCTGATTTGTTTTTTTGCAAAACGAAACTGAATTACATGATTAGGTTATTTAATTTTTCATATTTTTTATATCTCGTATAAATTTCAAAACAGTTATATTGATGAGGGTAAAATACATGGTAGGATTTACCTTTGTAAATTAAAACATATTATTCAAGGGGTTTGTTAACATTTATTTTTCTTTAACTAAAATAATTATTTATTTTATAAATTATAAATACTATACTAAAACAATAGATTATGATTTTTTTTTTTAAATACTGCACTTTTAGTGAATATAAGATTATATGAATATTAATGACTTAATTATCATGTTAAATATGCTATTAATGTTATTATTGTAATTGTTAGAAATTAAATTTGAATTAAAAATATTTAATGACATTAAAAATAAATATTTTGTCAATTTAAGAAGTGATTGTTACTTTAAGTATAGCAGTAATAATATTTAGTCTAGAACAGTGTTTCTCTATCTGTTTTTATTCAACGCCCCTTTTAGATTTTAAAAATCTTATACCGTCCTCCTCCCAAATCAATTTTTTCAAAACAATAATGTTTTATTTTTGAATAAGCCTTTTAATTTAAAAAAAGTATAATTTAACATTTTAACACTTTAATTTAGTTAATTTTAAATGTAAATACCTACTTATTAGTAGGAATAAAAATATATAAATAAAAAAAAAAAGTGGGCAAGTGGGTATCGCTCTGCTGTATAGTAGATATAGAATAGGTTACTGGTCACTATAATGGTGGTATTAAATTTGAATGCAATGACTAGTATCATTGTATACGATTAACGATTCTGAACGGAGATGATTTGTCAGTCTAGGATATGTTAATATATTATTATATTTAAATATTGTCATATTATATTCTATTTTAAAACAAATTCAAATATTTAAGTAAAAGTTTCAAGATCTTACGTTTAGTAATTTTTTAAAAATAACAAAAATCGAAAATTATTTATTAGTAAAACGTAATTTTACATGTGTATTTTTGATTTCAAATTAAAATTAAAACTTTAAACACTCGTAAAATATCATCAATGATAATTAGTTGGATATTTTATATTATTACCTATATTTAAATTATAATATATCGTTATTTTACGCGATTTCGTAAAAAATTAAATTTCATACACTCATAAAATGTTTTCTATATTGACGCTGGAATTTTTTTTACAGTTACTTGAAGGAAAACTTATGGATAATCTTGTATTGGGTTTTTGAACCTTAAGTATAAATCACAAAAATGAATTTTCAACTTCAAAATTCCTTGCAAATTTTCTCGATTTTGAAATATTTCGTAAATATTTGAACTTTAAAATTTAAGTGCTTATAAACAAAAATTGTGACTAACGATAATTTCAACTTATAATAAATCTTGTATTCAATTTTAAAGATTTTTTAGATAGCCAAATTTTTTTTATCGGCATTTTAAGAAAAAAAGCTTAAAAAAATCAAAAATTTCAATTATCTATAAGTAGGTACCTTAAAAAAATTCTAAATATTTTGAAAATTTAATTGTAAATAGATAGATAACCATAATATAAACATTTGGTGAAAATTTCAAGTATTTATAATAATTCGTTTTTGAATTACAGCGAAATCAAAAAATCGATTTTGTCGAAAATCGTATATAATAGTACCAACTAGATGAATTTTACTTTTCAAAGAGGGGCTGAAGTTAAAAATCGAAGCATTATTACTACTCCAAAAAGTGATGACAGACATAAAAAAAATAAAATAAAAAAAAACACACATCATTGTAAAAAATGTAAAATCAATACATTCATCACTCCGTTCAGAATCTAAAATAACCAAATACGACTCATAACGTTGTCGGAATTGACTATTGATTAGTGGCTAATCGGAATCTATACGATAAGTCCGATAAGATAATAATAACATCAAGTACTTACCTAGAACCTAGATTCTATATAATCTGATAAGATACCTAATTATTTTGATGTTATTTAAGTGACCATAAATATTATACTTACATAATAATTCTGTATATAACATTTAGTATTTTAAATTAGTGTTTATTCTACGCAGTTATACATTTAATTGCAATCAACTATAAACAATAAAAATATAAATGAAAGATGAGCGCCCCCTTTTAGTGCTTCCCTTATAAAAGCCCCCTTCAAATTAAAAATGCCCACAGGGGGGTGGTAGCACCCACGTTAGGAATCACTAGTCTAGAAAATATGTTTTTGATAATAACTAATTCATCGAATGCAGATTACATAATATTATAACACTATAATGATTCACAATTATTATAATTTTTAAAGTATATTGTATTGAACATATTTTTAAAAATAAAAACAAAAAAATATACATATTCATTCTATTTCAGTTTAGAATACTAAATAATGAAAATAAAAAAAACCCAGAAATTACAGGATACTTTGTTTATAAATCTCTGAAACGTTAACCAAATCAAAAATCAAGTAAAATAATATTAAAAAAATAAGTTGGAAGGGTAGTTCTTGTTTGTTTATAATGAATTTATTGAATTTGTGGGATACGTGATTTCTATAACAATAGAAATAAAAATAAAAAAATCAATTATGGAAATTACACCAATGAGATTAAAACACGTATTCCTTATTCGATAAATTTATTTACGGTTAACTTTTTTTTTAATCAAAGTTCTGTATAAAAAAATAATATGTTTTTATTTCAGTTTTAATTATTTATGTGAGACGTGAGTATATGACTAGTTTTACCAAATTATATTTGTTTCGTTTACATAAATAATATTATTTGTGTTATAACTATAGTGTTATAATTGAATGTCAACGTTTGGATAAAAAGAGTATGCTTCAAATTATTATTGTTATAAAATTTATTAGTAAAATTGATTATTAGTATTTATTATATAGGTAATAAATAAAAATATATACGTAGTATTTTAATGTAATAATTAATAATGTACCTACATATTATGCACTATAGAAATGTTCAAGACTTATAATCTACCAGGCGTGAATTCAGAGTATAATAATTAGGATGGTGGGGGAGATTTAAAACATTATGAACATATAGTACTACGTATGATACTTTGATACTTATCGATACCATTCGAATCACACGATATATATTTAAATTATCGTATATTTTTCCAACTATTTATTCCCGAATGACCAAAAACCGAATTTATTGTCCGAAAAGACCATTTCACAAAAACAAAAATCCCATATTAATTTTTGTTTGTTTTAAAATTGTACATAGTTTACCTAACTTTTATTTCAAATTTATTATGACGTGAATATAGAATCACCGCGACGACGGACGATCTATTACAATAGTCAATAGTATAGTATTATAGTAGTCATCATATATCTAAGTAAGTAAAAGGTATATTAGGTATTGAATAGAGCATGGGTCACCAAATGGCGGCCCGCGGGCCGCATACGGCCCGCCAACACATTTTATCCGGCCCGCAGACAAAAAATAAATAACACATATTACGACAAAATTATATGTGTTATAATTGTAAATTATTATTTTTGTTTAATATTATTAGTTTTTATATAATGTAAATATGTACTTAGGATCTTGATGGCCCGCCAAAAATTTTTAGATTCCTTATGTGGCCCTTCAAAAATATTAATTGGTGACCCCTGGAATAGAGTAATAATGATGATAATAAATAGATATTTTGCGAACAGCTTACAACTATTATCTTATTAAATTAAAATAATTGTTTTAACTTTATCAGTATATTATATTTTAACATTTAAAAAAAAATAATGAAAATTTGTCGATAAATACAAGATAAGTAAAGTAGGTATTAAAAATATTACATACATATATGACTTAAATATATTTTTTAAATAAATAAAATGAATTTGTTATTTTTCTTTTAATAAAATTGTTATTCTAAAAAATGAATGCGAGATTTTGGTTTTCGTGAGATGGTTTTTTTCCGAAAACGATATTTAAAAAAACGTCCGAGTAGATACCTATATCTCCTTATCATTACAATGGAAAGGATTAAAGTTTAAACCAATTAAATAAATGTTTAATACTTGAATAAATTCAAAATATTGAAAGATAAACAATTTATTTAAATCATTATAAATAAATATTTATTTGAACAAAAACAACAACTCTGTTTATTTCGTTTATTCTGTTTATACAAATCCGTAAAACACAACAATTGAAAATACTATTGGTTTTATTAATATAATCATTTTATTTTGTATTGTTGTGAGTTTTTTTTACTGCAATCACATGAAATATTAAACAATTATTAAAGTAATTTATACTACCATAATTTTACATCCATCAATATTTTATTTATTTTTCAAGATCCACAAAAATGTATTTTTGGATCATAATATAAGATTTATAAATATTCAAATGTTGTATAAATGTATCATTAAAAAAAAATTAAAATTTATACGGCTATTTATAAAACCAAAATCACTAAAATATACTTGAACAGCATATATTTTGTTCATAGACATAATTTATATTCTAATAATGTATAGGGGTGTTCGGGAGCGTAACGAGGGAAAGGTAGTGATCATCATTAACCTTCACGATCACTGAAATATTATAATAAAAAAAGTTTTCTTTCATATTATAACTTTTAATTTGTAATTTATATTGGTTATGATTTATAGCTCCTCTTCTTTCTTGAAGTATTTTTCTATGTACATGCGCAGAGGAGTCTCCTCAAGTTAGTCCTCATACACTCCCACTTTCAAACTATATATAGGTAGAATATTTTGATCACCTCCTACCTAAATATTATAAAAGGTACATTCATTACACGACTAATTAAATTATTTATTGGAAAAAAGCGATTTGACTTAAATAATATTGCCGAAAATGAACTTAATCAATTGGTTCTAATCGTTAATGAACGCGAAAATGACAATTATAATTTTGAGTTTGTTGTTTTGGTATACCAAAAAAACATTTATTATAATATTATATTAATGAATCGTCATTTCGGCATAATCGTATTACCGCAATAAATTAAACTGTAAATACATTCATCTCCTCCGCTCGGAATTTAAAAAAAAAAAAAAAATATATCGTGACGGGAGGAGAGAAACGAGGCGAAACGTTCAGCGTTATTATATTATTAATATCACAAACATCGGAGCAATATGCGTATAACGCGCATATAGGTCGTCGGGAAATCGTGAATAAATAACGAAAAACAGATAAAAATAAAAAATAAAAATAAAACAGTTCGATATTACATAATAATAATAATAATAATAACAATATGACACGGAACGAATCTCGTCGGGGCAAAAGTTGCTCGACAACGAACGGTTTCCTGAACGCGAGTCGCGCAAGCCGTTACCCGCGCGCGGCCCGTAGTACTACAGCACAGTTTACGCGTGACACCGCCGAGGTCGCGAGCCCCATAAATCAACGCCGCCGCCGCCGCCGCCGCCGCCGCGCGTCTCGTCCTCGTACGTTTCAAATAATATTGTTATTATACGCGTATTATTATTACTGTTACTGTTGCTGTTATTATCATTATTCCCGGTACGTCTCGTTGCCCGCAAACTCTGGAGTACGACCGGCTCATTCCGAGAGACCGTCTCGGCGAGCGCAAACAAAATCCGCGATTCGAAACCGATAGGTATACACATAGGTAGTAGGTACGCGCGGGCGGTACACATTTGCACATCGCACACGTCATATTAATATAATTGTTATTGTGTGTACGCGCGTGTAAATGTTTATCCGCGCGCGCCTTTATGCGGCTGCAGTGCAACGATACATTACGTTTAAATATGTGTATATAATATTATATTATTGACTCAGTGGCGGCTCGTAGATGGGGGCGACGGGGCGGCCGCCCCCCTTCTAAAATTATTATTTATTATTATTTATTACTAATTCATAAGTTTCAATTATAAAATTACAAATTTATATTTTAGTATAATACAATATTATTGTCAAAAATAAAATTTATGTCTCCTATATTTACACTGATAAATATTATGAAAACATTATCAGATAATTGGAGTTTACAATTTCTGAGAAACGATTACCAATAACAATTTGCCGAAATCCGCGAGCAGCGAATGCGACTCTTGGGCGATGTTAAAAGTCGCCCGTCATAACTATGATCGGAATCAAAAAAACTAAAAAAGAGTGAACACAATAATAACACTGCCGCCGGGGCGATGATTTTAATCGCCCAATGCCCCGATATGCACGGATTCCGAATTTACGTGTGTTTATTGTTTACTTTTTGTCTTCGTAACTCGTAATCAATTATTATTTTATTATTTCATTATTATTATATATATGTATTAAATGGATTTAATTAAATAACTATTATTAATATTATTTGTGTTTGATACTTTCCATAAACAAGCAATTTTATATCACCCTACCACTTTCAAAGCACACGAGCCACCACTGATTATTGTACCTATACCAGTGGTGTTCCCATTAATTTTTTCGAGAGTATACAATATCATCAAATATAAACACTTAATACAATAAGAATATTTTGCTTATGGTCTTTAGGAATAAAGCCGGTAAAGAACATGTCAATAATATGGAAAAAAATTGAGATTGAAAGCATACGCAGTATACCCATAATATTGAAAAAAAATCTTGAGAGTATACGGCGTATATGTAGTATACCCTATGGGAACACCCCTGACCTATACACGTGCACACGTCATGATATCATAGGCAGTATACGATGTGCACACGTCGTACGGCCATCACGACGCAGTGACACACACGCGATATTGTGAATTTGTGATATTGCGATCGCGCGCATATAAATCGATTTCCGCCCGACCGTTATGGTAATAATAATATGATTTGTCCTCGCGAGACTATAGAGTATAGACCATAATATAATATTCGATTGTTATGGGCGCAGTATAGTACCCGCAGTGCGATTCAAACGCGGCAAAAGTCCCGCTTCGCATAATATACATGTGATACTATATAAGAATATAAGAAAAATTGTTAACAGAAATTTTCACGAGAAAATTATTATTCAATATTGTTTAAATTGAATTAAACCCGAGCGAAAACTAACGGGGTTAGTTACAATATTAAAATATATAATATTTTAAACGTTACATATTGTATACGTATTGTTATTAATTATTATCATGTGTGGAATACATTTCTTTAATTTTTTTTTTTATATTTAATTTTATAACAACTATACGAATTTGGTGACCATAACATTATATTTTATTAAGGTTTTGTTTAATAAAATAATACATGGCTATTCGTCGACGACGTGGTGATTCTAATATCTAATAACAAGATACATCAGCTGTACTTAGATAATGATAAAATAAGTTATCAATTTTAGAAGAACAAGACGAGTGTTGACTCGATAGTTATTAATACTTAAAAAATGATCAATTATGATAATTAGTTGATTATAGAACATGACTTCAAGAATTTAAAAAAATTGTGATCTTGTGTTCGAAAATTAAACTTTTAAATAATGTTCTCAAAGCATCTTCAACGGAAGGCATCATCTTCACCCACACATAATAAGCTTTTTATCCACCGTGATACTTATTAAAAAAAATTTAATAAATCGTTTTATAATAAATTAAAGTAAAAAAAAAAAAATTGTTGATCGTAATACTTGTATAGTTTATTGTAAATATAGATATAATTTATGGCTTTTAATAGAAGAATATGTTGACTACTTATCAACGTTTATGATGTATCTCATTTATAACTTATAAATAAATAATATACATTTTACGGTTTGATATAAAAATAGGTACTAAAGTTTAAAAAAAAAAAAAAAACGTAAACAATAGGAGGGTGGGATTTTTCTCATAAAAATGTTTTTTCTGTTCTATTATTGCCTTTAAAATATACACAATTTTAAGTATAATACGATTTGACGTTTTATATCAGTAGTTTTTAAAATATTACTTGTGATAGAAAAAATCTTAAACGATCGGATTGTACTCATGTACGATGTACGTGAACAAGTGACTAACGAGCAATATTCAGAATCATTTGTTTTTTATTATAATGCAAGGTATAAGGTAAACGGAAAACAAACGTGATCAGGTTAATAATTATTTTTATTATAGTCGTGGACATTCAAAAAGGTTCAGTCAACTAAGTAACTTTGTTTGATACATTATTATAATTACGATATTATGCAAATGTATAATTTGTGCTAACAAAAATATTGTTGTCACTTTATGAAATTTGACCATCATAGAAAAGAATTAAGTGACAAACGGTATATAATATTGGTTTTAGTATTATATTATTTTGTATGTATAATGCACAAATACACAATACTAAAACTATATAATATATATTAATACCTACATTAATATTATTCAATATGAATAAGTATACCACCTTATTGGTTAATAATTATACAATAAATATTAGCAATTATACTTTACGAGTGCAATAATGTTTATTCAAAATTGTTTGTTTAATGACTTCATTCATCTAACTAATGAATTATATCTTATATTATTAAGTTTTGAGGGCATAATAAAACTATCTTAAATTAATAAGAAAAAATACAAATATAGGCGGTATTATGCATAAATCGAGAAATATCTATTTCTGATTGGCTGGTTGCTAATTTCATTTTGATAATCTTGATTGCTATATAAACTTAATTCAACACCATAATTTATCGTTTAATGTGTGAACGTTTGATTCTGGCTTTGTATTAAACTTGTATATGATGCTATGATAGTATTAACGCTACATATTTACTCGACAATTTAATTGATATTTTATCATTATAGAATTAAGAATATACATAAAAGATATGCTATGATAGTATTAACGCTACATACTTACTCGACAATTTAATTGATATTTTATCATTATACAATATACATAAAAGATAAAGGATTATTCTATTTTAATATTCAACTATTTTGGTCTCCATTAATAGACTTTTATAACTTTATTGTATATAGTGATTTTAGTATATTAATATATTATTATTTTATTAGATTTATAATAATTGTCAAGTCATAATACTATGTAATTAAAATACACTTTTAATGAAAAAAAAATATTAAAAGTTTAGAAATCTCTTAACGACAGAGTTTCTTTGAAAAATTAATCTAAAGAATATTAATTGTTATTTTTACTTTTTTCACACCATTTTAAGAATAAACAGTCTAAAGTACTTTGAAGTTGTTTTATGGATATATTTTTAATTATTATTTATATATAATTATACTAATTTGTTCTTACCATAATAATTATAATTACTCTATGAAATATTTAAAAAATAAGTCTGAGCATCTATAATAATATAGGTACTTATTTTTGTGGAAAAATAAATGAGGTTAAAACAAATCTGTAAAAAATGCTACGTCTAAATTAAAGTGGTACATTTAATCATGTGAATCCTTAAATCTACGTGTAAGATGAAAAAAAAGTTAACATGAAATGTCAAGTAGGACACATTATAGCTCTAGACATTTTTTCTTCTTAAAAACTACATTTCAGACCATATAAAAAAAAATATTGTTATCCATTTAAAATTTGTTTTTTAAAGTAATTTTTTAATTACATAATATGAATTCATGAAAATAAGGAAAAACTGAATATAATAACTGATTTAATTTTTTCTCTTTTTGTGAATTATATTTGTATAAGGAACTATAGAAGTAAAGAAACGGTTTGATATTAGGTGTATAAAAACTCGGCAGTTAAATGATTTGGGAAAAGGGTATTTTTCAATTTCTTTGTACGTGACCAATCTGGTTACCTCTTGGTCAAAATGGTTGTGTTGAGTATGGAAATATTTCAATAGAGAAAATGTACTAAATGTATTTTTTCTTTATTCATAGATTTTTTTTTTTTTGAATGAAGTATTCTTATAGAAATGTAATAAATAAAAATCATTATTTTTTGATATTTAATAAATCAATATACAAACATACCTACTATTACGTAAATAATACTGTATTTTATTTTCTTGTATTTTTTTTATAGAACAATTTATAAACATTATTTGGTACTAAAATAAATAAACGATTAATATATGGGTACAACTCAATTTAGCTATTCATATTGTTTATTAAAATGTGTAACATTATTATCTTATTTACTATTGACACATATTATTAAAGCAAATTTGATGGTGGGATTTTAAAATCACTATGTTTATATAGGTACTATATGCATAAGCACTAATTTATTATATAAAATTGATAAAATTCTTACATGATTTTACCTTTGCACACATTTATTATTGAATATGCTTAAAAGCTTACCTATTAAAATATATACTTGATTAGTGGTTACATTGTTTAAACTTTACCCTAGACAATCTAAGATAGAATATTATTAGAATGAATGTTATGGTATAATTAAATACATTTTTGATGTAATATCTTGTAAGAGTTTCTAACACTCAATATCTGAATTTTTAGTCCTCTTTTTAAAATCAAGAATTTTGTTTTATTATTTGTAGTTTTAATTAATATTTTATGATTTTTATTTTATTTAAGCATGTGTTTAAATTTAAATTTATTTAGATTCTATTTTAAATATTATAGTATAAATAAGAATTTTAATATATTTGAATGTATCTATTGTTATATAGGTAATGCGATATTTATGTAAAATTAGTGCCTTTGAAAAGATTGGAATTTGTGCCTATAGAAATATTTTTTTTTTATTTGTTATGACTTGAGATAGTAGCTAACGACCACACTATAGTATCCCTCTGGATGTTTACTATCCTTGATTACCAACCTTTATTATAGGCCAGAGATTTCCTACAATGTGTTCTCTTTTTTCCCCTCGAGAGTAAAAGAGAAAATGTACTCTGATAAAATAGCAATACCTGCCTTTAGTAATAATCCAGTATTCAGGTATAATGTATTAAAGTATTAATCATTGAACACAGAAATTAAATATTTCTTGCAAATAGGTAAATATGTATATAATTTTCATGAAAATATACTATATAGAATTATACACTTTTACCTATAATTATTAGTTCTTTCAGACTTCTATTAAATTATATTTTATCTATGACTAAACCTTTTTCATGATGAAGTTGAATAATAACATTTAAACAACGAATTCTGTAATGTATTGTGTTTAAAATCATTGGTAAAATCTTTTATATATTATATTTATTTAGCGTAAGTATCTGCAGGTATGAAAATTGAAAATATCATTTATTTTTTTTAAATAATATTTTTTATATAATGATATTTAATATGGGTGGTCAAAACTGTATAAGCTAATGCATAAATATAGTTTTTTCACTCACTCTAATAATCTAAAGTTATATTTTTTACTTACTTTCTGGCACCATAGGATGACAATCAAAAAATGTCATCCCTTTGGAAAAATAAAGGCGTGTTCCACCGTCAATTTATTACTAACTATAATACGATTTTACGTTACATATATTTTTTATTTTTAGGGATTTTACAGTTAAAACAGTTGGTCGTTTAAAGGGGTCACGTACTCACGTCATTTTTTTTTTTTTTTTGGTCATTTATAAATTATATAGGGATCTGCTTAATTCATTTGGATAGTCAGCTTAACTTGGTTCTCATTCCGGATTTTATTTTATTTTTTGTTAAACACAATATGGATGACACATCTCAAATCATTTTGATTGTATATACTAATAGTAAATTCAATATCTATTTAAAAATGCTACTTCGTTTATTGTTTTAAATTGTTATTTTGTTTGTTATTATATTATTTTAAATAAGACTGTTTAAGAATTTAATATTGAGTTTAAAATTATATGAACAACTAAAAACGAGTATAGAGCCGCCTGCAAAGGTACACAAATATAAATACGAACGAGTATATTAACTATATTATTACTTGTTCAATAAAATGTTCATTTACTGTTTTGTATAATATTACTATTTTTATTAATAAAAAATTGAAACTAAAATCAATTGAGTATTTCAGATTTTGAACGGAGTGATGAATGTATTGATTTTACAATGATGTGTGTTTTTTTTTTGTGTCTGTCGACAACATTTAGGGCAGTAAAAATGCTTCGAATTTTGACTTCAGCCCCTCTTTGAAAAGGAAATCGAATCTAGTTGGTACTTAGGGGGGTCAAAAGTTAAAAATTTTCAATATTTTTTAAATGAGTCGGGAAAACCCCAAAAAAATGACGGAAAACGGGATTTTTTACGCAAAACCAGTTTTCGACAAAATCAAATTTTTTATTTTGCTATAACTCAAAAACTAATTGATGTAAATACTTGAAATTTCCATCAAATGTTTATATTAGCGTTCACCATACACAGTTTAATTTTCAAAGAATTTTGACTTTTTTTTTAGCTATTTATAGACAATTGAAATTTTTAATTTTTCTAAGTATTTTTTAGATTCTGAACGAAGTGATGAATGTATTGATTTTACTTTGAATAGGAAAATTCATCTAGTTGGTACTTTGGGGGGGGGGGGGGGGGTAAAAAGTAAAATTTTCAAATAGTTTTCAAAAAAATCGAGAAAAACAAAAAAAAATTACAGAAAAATGGCAATTTTACGAAAAACCACTTTTCGACAAAATCGATTTTTTGATTATAAATAAACAGATACTATAAAGTAACCATAGTAACATATAAAAACTATACTATTTGCTTCAAAATAGAATATATGACAATATTTAAATATAATATATCCTAAACTGACAAATCATCTTTGTTCAGAATTGTTTTTCGTATACAATGATACCTATCATTGCATTCAAATTTAACCTACCATAGTCTGAGGTCCACCCCACCCCCTAATATATAGCAGAGCGATACCCACTTACCCGCTTTTTTTTTTAAATAACAATAACAAATTTTCGGCCTGCTAGAAAATCTTGAAAATTTAATACAAGGTTTCATATAAGTTTGTCTTAAAGTAATAAAAAAAAATTCGAAATCGGTAGTCACAATTTTTTTTATAAGTGCTTAAAGTTCGAATTTATACGAAATATGTCAAAATTTCGAAAATTTGCAAGTAATTTTGTGGTTGAAAAATCGTAAACATTTTTTCTTTAATAACTAAGTTTTGAAAATTTGGTACAAGGTTCTCCATACATTTTTCTTCAAATATTTATAAAAAAAACTCTACCGGACTAAGACGAAGAATTTTTAGGAGTGTTTGAAATTTAAATTTTTACAAAACCGCGTTAAATAACGGTTTAACCTCAAACGATTTTTGATATTTGTTGTTATTCAAATAGTACCTATAAGTCGTAGATACTTAAAAATTTTACCAGTTATTTAAATTGCCATTTTCTTTACGTGATTTGATTTTCAAAATATTTTGACTTTTTTTTAGCTATTTATAGTCTTATAGACAATTGAAATTTTTAATTTTCCTAAGAATTTTTTTTTTGATGTGTCGATAAAATTTTTTTGGCAGAGTTAAAATATTTGAAAAATTAATACAAAGTTCCTCATAAGTTATCTTATGGCGATAAAATAATTATTAGAATATATAGGCACAATTTTTTTTTATTAGCATTTGAAGTTTAAATATTGACAAAAATTCGTCAAAATCATGAATATTTTTAACTATTTTGTAGTTAAAAATTTATAAATATTTTACTATCAAAAGCTAAGAATTGAAAATTTAATACTGTGCTGTCCATATGTTAAGCTTAGAATAATTATAAAAAAGTTTGAGGATTATTCAATTTAAAAATTGTTTAAAGTTTTAATTTTAATTTGAAATCAAAAATACACGTGTAAAATATCGTTTTACTAATAAATAATTTTCGATTTTTGTTATTTTTAAAAAATTACCAAACGTAGGATCTTGAAATTTTTACTTAAATGTTTGAATTTGTTTAAAAATAGAATATATGACAATATTTAAATATAATATATCCTAGATTGACAAATCATCTCCGTTCAGAATCGTTTTTCGCATACAATGATATCTATCATTGCATTCAAATTTAACCTACCCTAGTCCGAGGTCCATCCCACCTCCTAATGTACAGCAGAGCGATACTCACTTACCCACTTTTTATTTTAAAAATGTTATAAAAACAGTTGCTATGGTACGTAAAATATTATATATATATGAATATATTATGTATAGAAATATATGAGAATGTTATGTATTTTATAATAATTAAAATTATTTTGGAATTTTATTGTAACAATTTATTAACATTATCAAAAAATATAGTGTTTAATATTAATATGACAATTAAAATAAATATATTGCACTTCTAAAACACCAGTTCACGTGTTTATAAAACGTTTAAGAACTATAGTTATAAGAAAAATATTTAGTAAATTATACATAAATAACTCAGTTAACGAAAGTTATGTATAGGTTTTTATCTTAATATTATATAAATATATAATACAAAATATACTTAACTATTAGGTAAAAATATAGTTGTATAATATAACCGACGAATGAATCGTTAGAGTCAGTTGCGTTCTAAAATAAACTATTTTGGTATACATTGTGGCCAAAATTATTTTAATTTTATATACTAGTATTATGTTTTAAAACATTAAATTTGTTATTATATATTTAAAATTATTTGTATCTTAGACTTGACACAACAGTGACGCATAATGCGGCTGATATATCTTATCATTGTAGTACATAATATAATATTATACAATATGTATTTTGAATTTGTGGAAGGTACCAAACAATAGCTTCGCCATTATATAAATAATTGATGTATTTTTCATCACTTATCAGTCAACAGTTGTTAAGAATGTGTTTAGGCACAAATGCACAATATTTACACGTGTTTACGCATTTTGACTGTGTATAAAATGTCGGTTGCTTTAAATTGTAATATAGTACATTATTGTACTAAAAATGTATTCGATCAGGTATTGCATTGAATATCGACATACTTGAATACATATTCTGATTTCTGATAAATTTTTACACTTTTGCTTCGGTAGTATGTTAAATTACATTAAGTATTGTATGTTTCCATACAATGCATTCACATGTGCGGCTTGCAGTAAATTTAAAAAAAATATTTTTTTCACATAAAACTCAGATTATGGGTCGCCGAACACATCTTCTCTTTTAAAACTTTGTATTCGTAAAAAAGTATCGTTTTTGTTGACGATTGCGAAGAAGTTTAAGAAAAATCAACAACCCCGTTTTATAATACACGCGTACATTGTATTATATATGATGTGACTGCATTTCTACGAGTAAATGTGCGATGTTTGCTTAACAATTGCTTGAAGTTTATTTAAATATTCAACCACATAAAATATGATAGCAGCGAATTCTATGTTACGAACGATACCTATTTTGATATTCAATTCACTAAAAGCAAATTAATGTATCATGTCATCGTATTGAAGACAAGCAATTTAATTATAATTGAATATCAAACGCCGAGTATAAAATTGAATTTTTCTAAATGCATGTAAATTATATATGTATAATATAATAATATATCATTATTACTACTTCCTTGTAGTACAATGAGTGTAATAGTGATATCAGTTCTTTGTACCATTCATCTGAGTTTTTAATTAAGTGTAAACATTATTCTTTTCTAAATTAAACAACTTTGTACTTAATATATATATATTTTCATAAAATAATGAGATAAGCATAATGGTTGTAGTGTTATTATTTTCTTAAAAATTCCATGCCTATGAGTATAATGGAGAAATGCAAGTTTGTAATTTTTATATTGGAATGATTAAAAAAAAACAAACTTTTCGTTCGTTTAAACTTTAAAATATTAATTTTTTTTTTTTTACCAAATTCCTTTTTTCAGTTCTAAATTATTACTTACTTGTGATTATTTAATGTTGTACAACTGCGACATATTATAATACATTTAAATCGCATGGTATTTTATAACAGATTCGTATAATTTAAAACCTAACTAATAATGAATGAAAAAGGTATTTACTTTAAATTTCTTAACTTAAATATAATTTTGTGAATCAATTTAAACATTTGTTAAATTTTGTAAAAATACATTTCATTTTGATAGGTGTTATGATATGGTGACATACATAATTGTTAAGCATGTTGAGGAATATTTTTATTTTAACACTAATAATATAATAAATATATAAATAAATAGTATTGTATTTAATTTATATTAATAAATAATTTATAAATGCTATCTGTTAAAACAATGAGTATTTTGTGTACATTTGATTTTAAATCTTAAAAATTTAAAAACAGTATACCTAAGTTATATATGATATAATATTAATAATATTATAATGTATTCCAATTATTATTTTAGTTATAATTATTATAAAGTTGTACACCTGTTAATTATATTTATAATGTAGGAAATGATATTTTTAACATTTTATAGTCTTCTCAACATCTGAAAATATATATTTTACATTATATAAAAATGTTTGAAATCGATTATTGAAATGTTAAAAAAGTATATAATGCACGCCTGCCATATTAACTATATAGATTAATATATAATATAATTGTAAATGGCCTAGTGGGTATTTTTTGATCTTTGTGTTGATTTATTATGATACTGTAGTACTTAAATACTAATATTGATTAAAAGTTAAAATTTGTCATTGTAAGTAATTGTTTATAATTATTCAACAGTATTGCTCTGCTGCTCTAGTTTTAATATAAGTTGGAAACTTATATTGCACTCCTAACCACGTAGGTAAGGTTGTATTTTATCACTGATCTTAATATACCAAGGTTACAAAAGTAATTACTTAATTGAAGTAGTGCGTTATTTTTAGTAATCTTTTTAAATTATCTTATAAACTATAAGTATATTATGATAAATATGAAAATAAAGATATAAATACTATAACTTTTTTTTTAAATTGAATGAAAATATAATTGTTTTAGTTAATTAATTTACCATATAGATATAATATTATATTTAATAACTATACAGTATTTAAATATAAAACTTATCGTCATTGAATTAATAATTTATATTTAAAAATTAAACGTTTTAAGAATTTTAATAATTTTAATCCAGTTTTATTTTTTACTTTAAATATCGAGTTTGGTATTGTTTTGCAAATCATCCTTGTATAGGACATTTTTTTATTCAAATATTCCACTACGCAATATAAGAAGTTCCTCTAAATGATATACTAATCGTTATTTTGTCGGTAGTGTTCATTCTGATCAATTATCATTGTCAACTAACGGTCGGACGTAGGACTATAAAATATTAGTTCCATTTGACAAGCATGCATATTATACTTTTGATGAGCATTCTCGCACCTACATGTACACTGTAGTTGATGAACGTGGTGTCATGTTCGAATATTATGAATTGTGATTATTGTTTCATTTAAGCTGACATGACAAATGTTTTAAAATCCGATTGTTACGTGAGTAACAATAACAGTAATTATTGTTGTGAAATAACAATAACATGCCCATCAGACATTTTGAAATCATTACGGGGCGGACGAATCGCATTCCAATTCAAGTGTTTTGGTAAAGCGACACATATCCACCAAATACCTATAATAGAGCACTCCCGGATGGCGCATAGGTATTATATTTCAGTGAAAACCATTTTATGCACTTCATTAGTATACGAATAATTAATAGAATGATGATTAATGCGTTGACCTTTTCAACTTCTCTTTTACAACCCACACGTGTCCACAATAAAGGGTTAGGTTTTAAATATTATCGTTACTCAGATCAGATTGGTAACTAAGAATAAAAAAAAAATGATGGAATATTCAAATTACAGTAATAACTATCTTTCTTTTTTTTTCTTTTTTTTTTAATAAACTGATTATGAATTTAGAATAAATAATATCATAATACCTATATTATTATGTCCAAAATAACGTATTAATATTTTTAGATATTTTAATTTTTATCATTTATTCAATATAACTCGATAATTATATGTCGCAAAATAGTGCGAGTTATCAAACTATGTTTTACAATTTTTGATATACTTAAGTTCATTAAATAACAACAATAATAAATAAGACATTATGTTGTATTTAAGATTTGAGGTGATATAAAAACTTTTTACTTTTGAATCAAATGAACATACCTATTTAAAAAAATAAAAATAAATATGTATATTAAAAAAAAATGTTTCAATAAATGTGAAAAAAGGTTTGAAGACTATACTATGGTAGTTTAATATAATTATTAATAAATATAATATATAATTTTTTATTCGCATTAAAGCATACACAATCATAACTATTTAATCTTTTATTTTTTCTATTTATTTATTTAATTATTTTTTGGTAATAAGTCACAGTACTAGTTCCTTTTTAGACGAAGTTAGGGGGTTGCCAGGTATAGTTTGGATGGAGAGGATTTTATGAGTAGGTTATTATTAATTTGAAAACGATCACGAAAGCTACATTGTAGTTTCTTCTGTAACAGTTTTCATTGAAAGATCTTTATTTTTTCTTAATCTTTTTTAAAAATTAAGGGTGAGGAATTAGTCACCTTCTGAAGGTTAATATTCTGGAACCGTTAAATTCTGTTTGTAATAGAAACTTTGGAAATACTTAATTGCAGTCTGTAGAATTATAGTAGTTTAAGTTATATTTTATATATACAAACTTAAAATTTTAATTTGGAATACCTATTTATTTTGTTGTTTATAGTCAAAGTATATGTAACCTGCGGAAATGAACATTAAGGCAAGTGTTTTGATACGAATATAGCTAATCCAAGTGAAGCGTTTATTCAAGTTAAGTCCCAAATATCTAAATGTGTTAGATATTAGAATGGGAATATTATATAGGTAGCTATTAAGCTATTAGACGATTCGTTGTCAATTTTGAAATTGTTCTGAATTTTATAGGGTAATAAATAATAATTACAATTTATCATCCTAATTTAATATTTTTAACATTATAATTGTCAAACCAATATGTTTAAATACATTTTATACCGAGTACCTATTTAAAAAAAAAAGACAAATTCCCATCATGGTTTATAATTTTAAAATAAGAAAAAATATTCTGAAAAATTAGTTATTTTATTTCTTAGATCGAAAACTTTCAATTATAATTTATAATTCAAAAAACAAACAAGATGCCTCGCTTCTTACAGACCGATAAGTCTTTTATCAATATAATCAAAAATATTTTAAAATAATTTATTAAAACACTGTTACATAAATTCAGAAAAATATACTTTTTATTTGATTTTAAAAACGAAAATTCAATCAAAAATATAATTAAATTGTGACATTATTTGGAGCAAAACAGTATTGCTCTTCAATATAATCCTGTATGTCACATAAGTTCTCAATGGAGTATATCACGATAATTTTCTTCAAATAGATATCAAAGTAGTGTACAATTATTTTTCGTTAGTTTTATATTTTATTCATTTAAGATTTAACCTTAGTTAATCTACTCAGTGTCGTAAAAATCATAGGTGCTGGCGGTGCATGGCACTGGGGCTCGCAGGGTCAAAGGGCCCATAGCAAATAGCCGTCAATTTTTATTTTATTTTATTTAATTTTATTCATAATTATTGTATTATAAATTATTATCATGTATTTAAGTTCTTATAACAAAATTTAAAAGACTGGTAGGTTTTACTTGGAATTGTTTATCTAAATATAGGGAAAAATACTAAGTCTAGATAGTGACATAAATAGATTTTTAATTATTATAAAAAATAGATTTTAAGGATTAAAAGTAATCGCAACGATTATTTTACATCCACAAATACTATCTTATTTAAGGAGTAAAAAATAAAAATTCTCATAGTATGAAGTCCGACTTTTTTTTGTATCTCAAGAAAGAGGGGCCAATATACATTTGTTTGCACCTGGGTCTTTGATACTATAGTTACGGCACTGAATCCACTAATTTTTTTTTTTATAAATTGACAAAATTTGAGTTTCTTTCTATAAAGCTTTTATTTTTACTATTTAAACCGATCAAATAAGTAATACTGAACTTTTTTTTTTCTTTACGATTTTATAAATGAATGAATTTCAATTGAATTATTGTAGGTACAATAGGTACATGTTCGTAGATATAAGCTAAAAATTGAATTGTTTTCAGATCAAAAAAAATATAAAATATCTTTAAAATAACATTATTTTTGTTTTCGATTTTGGTATTTTTTGTGGGCTTATTTTTAATTAGTGAAAGTTAATAATATGTTTAATAAATAAAACGTCTTTAATTTTTTATTTATATAATATTATTATACGAGACAATATTATAATGATCTTTTAAACGATTTATCTATACAATTTATTTAAATTCATTATTTTTAATGTGATTAATAATTATACATTAGTTAAATTTAAATTTTTATTTTTTTAGTGAAAAGTATAAAAATTGCATACCAATATGGTATGAATCACGATTTATTTAATAATAAATACTATAGTTTATTGAAAAAATAAAATTAAGTTGTTGCATTTTTAATTATCAAATACCGCATTAAATCTTCAAGAATAATAAAAAATATCTGGTTGTCTTATATAATAAATTAGTTGTTATAATGAAGTTATTAAAAATTAAATACCACTAAAAGCCTAATAATAACACTAAAACTTTTTGAAGAACACTTTAATTTTTAAAGATAAAAAAAAACAACCTAAAAATGTAAAATAATTAATTTATAATGATCAATTAAGAAATTAGACTTTCAAATGACAATTAAAGTGAATAATATAATCTGTCCTAACTTTGAATGTAGGAACTCTTATTTATAGGGATTATAATCGATAAATTAGTTGTAAGTTTCAAAACAAAGTCTCAATTAATCCCTTTTCATTATACGAAATTTTATTCGGATGTAAGAACTTTGTATTCTTTATGCATAATATGTTACTTGGTTGCTTCATGGAGTTTAGTATTATACGAATTTGATGATTTTAAGTTAGAATAATTCTATTTGAATCAAATTAGTTCATAATTATCGGTTGAATCATAATTCAAAATATATTTAAATTAGTATATAAGTAATAAATAATAATATAATTTTAAATTTATAAATGTACCTATTACGTAATTATATTCTTATAACTTATTAGTAGTTAGTAATTATAACAAATAACAGTATACAATTAAAAAAAAAGAAATACACTATAGCGTAAATAATGATAATGAATGTTTACAGTGTGAATTAAATGATATATTGTTAATGAGAAACGATTTTGCGTAAAGACGATGTGTCAGGCTTTATTTTTAAGTATGTTTGATTTATGATTTATGGAATGAAAAGTCAAACTAATTTTGAATTTCGTCAAAATCTAAACTCTCAATGATATAAAAATAGATAATCGGTATTTTTTAATACTTTGAGAAAAAGTTAAAGAGAAACTTGTATTTTTTTTCATGTCGATTGATAAAATATTAAAACAATTTTATTCTGTTTGGAAAACATAAATATAAATATTTTGTAAAATTGCAAATCTTTACGATGACTGATTTATGAACTATATACAACAAAATATATATTATTGTAAAAAACTAATGTTTGGTAATTATTCCAGTCTTCCTAATATTTTTTGGTATTATTCCAATCATCACGAAAAGTACATCAATTGTATCATTTTTAACCCGTTAAATAGCTACTAGATTAATTTTTTACTAGAGACCGCTCTTAAATCTAAATGTCAAATCGTTTTTCTACTCCAATAAGTGTAATCAGAAACACACAAAAAAAAACATAAATTTGTAATAATATTACCATTCTATACTCTGAGCAGAGTTTAAAACTGTTAAATTTATCATTATTAAAAAAAAAAAAAACACAATTTTACAAAAGTATACAAGAATGTTGGATGACTAATGTTGGGTACCTAACCGTTAATATTTAGAGTCGGTTATCTTAATTATTTACTCTCAGCCTGTGCAGAAGAGCCTTGTCTTTGTCTGTTAAATTATTTGTTTGGTGGTAGACAACTAAACATAGTTTATTCGGTTTTTAATTGATATAAGTTTTTTTTAATGTGTTGATAAATAGCACACAATATTAAATTAAAATATTTCTGGCCATGGCATTAAACTAATTACATCAGATAAAAAAATCCTTCGATTTTAGTATTACCATATTTTCGACATAATATATTATAAAATATAATTTACACACTTATATAATATATTAGATTTAAATCATATTTAAAAAAAATGTATAACTTTATAAAAATACTGATATATAGTGATGATTTTGTGTTATTGTGTTGATGTTGAAAAAAAGTTCATCAATTAACAATATTACGATACTTGAAAACTTAAAATTGTGAATGGTGTATAATTATTGTGGCAAAGGCTTGGTTTGAAGCTCAAGTTTTCTCTTTATAATCGTTACAAGTATCTCGGTAGAAAAATCCTAGAAAAGTCGTTCTGTTAAATAGTAGGTATCGAGTGTATTTCGTTATTGAGTAAGACACTAATGGCTTTGTTAAATTTTAATTGAATGATAAATCATTGTGTACGAAAAACAATTATAAATGGTTCAATCTCTCTATATTTCTAAAGGTATTTTAAAATGTTATATCATATTTATTTTTGATTCAGTAGTTAAACTAACTTTTGTCTAAAAAAAAAATCGCATATTTTATGTAAAATATTATTATAACTAGGTAGCTATTTTTAACATATAAGTTAATATAGGTGTATTGTAGAATGTAGAACGATGTGAATTATACACGCGTAGTATAAATAACTTAAGACTACTATAAATAAATATTTAATTATAAATATTTTGTAAAATGTTATTGTGTTTATTATTTGAGTATAGGTACCTACCTAATAGTTGATTGTTTAAAGTTTATATTATTATTATTGAATAATAAAAATAAATAAATAATAATTTGAGAATAAAATGATACACTATCAAATACTTTTGAATATAAAATGTAATCTTCAAACGCTCTTAAAAATATATTACTTTACTTTTAATTGTAATAAAAAATATCTACAATAAATCTTATAATATTGTGATACTTTAATAATTTAGATATTTTCGTAATTTTGAAATAGTTCATAAAATTAAAAAGTATATTACCTATACAATTCTGGTTATGTATTTGTTTATATTATTTAATCGATATGCAAAAAACTTATAATTTTATACATTGTATTAAGCTTTAAAACATTTTATTGAAAAAAAGGACCTTATATAAACATAACATTTGAAAATAAAATTTCAAATATTTATAACTGGCATGAAAAAAGCCAATATATTTTAAAAATATGCTTAGAAAATATTAATATGAATATTTAGAAAAGTCTACGTTTATTTATTTTTGAATACAAATATATATATTATAATAAAAAACAAAATACATTTTGTCGAAAACTTGATTAGCTTAATAATTCTTATTTTTCATTAATTTTTTTTTTTTTACTTTTTCCGATTGTTCTGAAAAGTAGCAAAAATGTTTAACTTTTGATATAGTACCGACTAAATGTTTACAATTTCATTTTTAATTTATACTACTGACGTGGCTCCTTTGATAATAACCGACGGCGACCCTGTGTGCGTTGCGCACAGGTTCAAAACCACTGCTATAGGGGCCATATCTATCCTTGATTGTATAGCCTCTACAAAACTAAAAATAATTGAAAAATTCCAATGCTTATATATAAAGTTATAAAAAGCTTATAATATAAGCTTATAATCTATTATAACATAAACATTTGGTAAAAATTTCAAATATCTTAGGTTATTCATTTTCGAGTAACACCAAAATAAACAAAATTATTTTTGTTGCAAATTTAAATAAAAATTCCCGGTTTTTGTTTTCTGTTTTCCTCAATTATTAAAATTATAACATTGCATTTTTAATTTTACTTCTCTAAAGTAAAAACTAGATCAAATTTCCTATTCAAAACTTGAAAATCACACTAAAAGTTAAAAATCAAACTGTTGTATTAACTACATATCGTGTATACATAATACATATACACAACAATAAAAACACGTAGATATATAATATTATTGTAAAATCAATACATTCATCGCTCCGTTCAGTATTAAAAATAAACACATAATAGTAATACTAATTTTAATAATATTATAGATTATGGAATAGACAATATTCAATTTAAATTATTAATATTCGTCAATCTGCTTAGATAACTGTATAATTATTTATGATATTCAGAAAATTATTTATTTAACTTTATAATCTACTTTTATGATTTTTAAATTTAAGTATAGTTAAAAATTAAAATATAATAAGTAATACAGTGATACCTAAATGTTTCCAATTTAATTTATGAATATTATTTCAAATTGGATACTTTTGAAAATGATCTTATAATAAACCTACTTACACTCCATTCCAAAAGAGAATAATCAGTCAGCCGACCGGTTTTCGTTCATATCCGTCAGCTGATTTAGGTGGGAGAAACAAGTCTACATGCGCGAAAAGTGATTATTCTCTTTTGGGATGGAGTGTAGTACTTAGTTTATTGGGTACTTTGTTTTATTTGTTAAAAATGTAATTTATTTTTTTAATTTACACAGTGTATTGCAATGAAGATATATTTATAAAAAAATTGTTTTTAATAGATTTATATAATATACGATGTAACAAAAATAACAAAAAAAAAAAAAAAACAATATAAGTATGAAATAAAAATAGTTTTCAAATTGGAATTCATTGGGGAGTTTGAATATATATTATAAACTTAACTTTCACTATTTTCTATGATGCGTTACACTATATAAAATACCTACTGTACATTAAATGAATCCTTCGTGTACTTTTTTTCTTGAAAACTTTGTTAATTTTTTGAAAACTTTGATGAAATTGTATTTCAAGGTAAAATAGTAAAGATCCTAACTTCATGCAGAAAATAACATCCATTTATTATATATAGTATTTAAAATAGAAAATACGTATTACTTTTTTTTACTTATTAAAAAAAAAAAAAAAAATTGGTTATTTATATTTTAAAATATAAACTAAATAATAACGGATATTGTATTTTCTCATAGTTAATATAAGAACTAGTTATTGAGAACCTATGAGATTTATTTTAGAAGTCAGTATTTATAGCAATGAAGGTGAGGCGTAACAATCTATAATGCAATAATTGTTTTATTATACTTTAAATTAATAATTTATAGAATAACAATTTTTTTACTGATTCAAGTTTTAATTTAAAAATACAGAAATATATTAGTTCTTTAGTGTAAATTAGTCGTGATTTGCGAATAACTGGAATACATTCAACCACTTATAAGTATGGTTCCATAAAAAATATTCAATAAAATATTATACATACAAGACAATTATATAACGTTCAAGATGTAGATAAATGTGTGAAAAAATATATTCGTTCATTTTATCTCTGTTATTCTTTTTTTAAATAATTTAAACAAGATGCGAACCAACCACGCGTTGTATTCACTACGAGATTTTAATCTTTGATGAAACATCGTATGATCAAGTGTGTATATTTTGTTGAAAATGGCAATTATGGGAAATTTATTCTTTAGTTTCCAGAAAAGTACTTTTAACTTGCTGTCAAATACTAATTCTATAAAATGGATTTAAAGTAAAAATGTACATTTTAACGATTGAAATCTTAATTTTGGGTTCATTTAATTTAAATTATAAATTTCAGAAATTAGACCTGGTTTAACAGGTACTCACACTCTTAAAATATATTTTAAATAGTACTGTTTTATAATATATTTACAATATTTATTGTGTTAGGTAAAAAAAAAAAAACGTTTCGAATACTATTTTATAAATAGGTCTACTAAATCTTATTCAATACATTATATTTTAAATTGTATTCATTCAATACATGAATAATTAGCAAAAAATAAAATACAATTAGCACATAATATTTTGAATTTTTTTTTTCACTTATTTGTAGTTTCTATATGAAACGTTGTAACTACAACTACCAGAATTTCCAGATAATGTAAATACATTTATTTGTGTATTATCGAATGCTCTATGTATGTATATATATGAATATAAATGGGTTATACTTACAATATAAATTATTGTTATAATAATATGATTTCGTCTTGGTTCAATTTTTGTAAGTCCAATTCAAAGCTGCTTTAATAGTATTACTCTGTACAAACATTTCCTGTTTTTTTTTTTTTAATATTATAAAAAATGTATTTATTGTATTAATTGTATTTATAGATTCTATAAACTAATAATGACCTTCTATTTAGTGTAATCTAATTTTATCTTACTTATTTTAAATTCAATAATATATTGTTACTATTCAGAAATTATATTTATATATAAGTATATTATACCGATTTAGTATGTTTTAAAATTAGTCATACATTTTACCAATTTACAAAGTTTAAAAATTTATTTCTAACTATTGCTTATATATTATTATTCTCATATTTTTTTTATCTTGCTTTTATTAATGTACACTTATAAATTATAATATTATTATCTTTTTATTAGGTTAAAAGGCTTTGATATTATTATTACTTAGATAATATAACTTATTACCACGATTAAAGATAAGATTATCTTATCTTTAATCGTGCTTATTACTAAAAATATTAAACCGTGTTGTAAAATGCAATATTTAGTGAATAAAGAATATTAAAATAAATAATATTATAAGGAACTCATAGAACTGAATATATTTTTATTTGTTTAAAATAAAAATGATTGGCTATAGTATATGACATATTATAATATTAATAGCATGCACCATGTTTTAAGTTGATATTACGAGTATCAATATTATTGCATGATAACGCCTATGAATACCTACCACTGCTCGTTATAAAATTAATTATTTTTTTTAAATCAATTATAGCAGCTAAGATGAAAAAATAAATAAAATTAACCGTAGGTGAAAATAATAAGATCAAATTGTAATATACTGAAAACAAAAAATTTATTTGTTTAATTTTTAATACATAAATAAATTGAGCTTTAATTGGCTTAGTTTTCAACCAAAGTAAAAGGTATTACTCTATTATAGTGATGTTCTTTGGTGTTAGTTGAACTAATTTTATAACCCCGTAAAATTGCAATTTCAGTTTATTTAATTGTGTAAGCCACAGTTCAAGGAAAATGCAATTACTTGATGATATAATACTATTTAAAAGAATAATATTACGTTGACATATTAATAAATTTAAAATATCAGGTTTGATGTGGTTTATTTTAGTCAAGTTAAAAAAAAAATAATAGAAAAAATAAAAAGTGTATACTTCCAAATTGTATTTAATTTAAATAATTAATATAATGTACTTAATAAATTTAAGTACTTCATAATCGATATACCTAACAGTTAATTTTGTCTTATTTTAGATAATACTACTTATCTATATATTTAAATCAAACAACTTTAAAGTTCCAAAGAATGTCGACTCTTTATTTATAATTGTTTAAAATATTTGAAACTTGTTGAATAATATTATATTATATTGACATATTAAATCCGTTCAGGATATTAATCTGTGTTATTTTTAATGTCTAGTATTAATTTTTGAAGATTTATCTGAATTATACAGTACATACTTATTTTAAAATATAAATATTAAATATAATATACTGGTATAGTGTGACATTTTGTATTTGAAATTGTTGGGCGTTTAATAGTAAATAAATAATGTATAGGCAGTAGAAGCTTTTGATTAGGAACAATTTTAGATTAAGATGAAACTGATTACTTAAATTTCGATAACATTTTTAGTTTTTAGAAAAACGAAACACAAACCACCTTTACTTATTCACGCTGATGCCGAACTAAAACGATAACAGTAAAAAGCATAGTAGATACTGTGTTTACGATAAAGAACCGTAAAAATAAACGAAATTAATTGAACAAGTGGAATTCAGCGGAAAGTAAAGATAAGATAATATTGTAGTACCTAGTACCGTAGTCGTATTATAGTAGTAGTACCTTGGCCCTAATTGTTTAACCGATGTGTTGTTTCAATAACGCGATAGTATCATTTATCCATGTTCCTAAGTGGATTCTACTGTATATAAATATATATTACCAAACTTAGATAATATCCATGGAAAAAAAATAGATACGATAGACCAACAATTCATTATAAGTTATAAAAAGATTAGATGACAGTGTCAGATATTATTCGGATCGTGTTATTTGAGTAAATTGATTGTAAACATTTTTTTGTTAAAATGTCTAGAAATTTCTTTTGATAATGATTTATATGGTTAAAGAATAAAGAGCTATTACCAAATGTTTATAAGAATAACTTTATAATATGACATATTCCTTAAATCTTTAAGAAGTTTTTCATATTATAATACGCAATATTAATTATAATGATCATCACTAGATTAATAATTTGTTACCATGGAAACTAATTAGAACTGCAAGGCATTCTGGCATGAAGTACAGTAGGTCACGTAAAACCATGAACTGTTAAACTTTAAAAGGTTTTCACATGGAACGTGTTTGATTTAAATCTCTTTGAATCACTTCTCCAAATATACCAAAATCATGATTGAAATCTTATACAAAATTAATAATAATAAAATATGATATGGTTAAAATTTTTTGTTATTTATTATTTGCCATGATTAATAAATGTTTAAATAAGAAATTGAAAATACATGTTATAATAATTTATAATAGGAAATCGTGAATCAATATGATATTAAAAATAACACGTATATACACGCATATGATTTTAAAACATTTGTTTGTGTCAAAAGTTTAAAAACTAAAGTAAGACTAAGACATAAACTATCCAGCGTAAATAACATCCTAATATTTAGATTATGAGCGGAGTGATGAATGTATTGATTTTACAATGATGTGTGTTTTTTTTTTTTTTTTGTTTTTTTTTTGTGTCTGTGTACAGCATAACTAGTCGAAATAATGCTTCAATTTCAAACTTTGGGGGTGGTTTCCGATAGCAAAGTGAATATCCTTGGTGCATTATAGAGGTCAAAAGTAAACATTTTCCAACAGTTTTCAAAAAAATCAAGAAAAACAAAAAAAAATGACAGAAAAACGAGAATTTTTACGCAAAAACAGTTTTCGACCAAATCGATTTTTTTATATGGTTGTAATTCAAAAACTAATCACTGTAAATACTTGAAATTTTCACCAAATTTTTATATTAGTGTTATCTATATATAGTTATATTTTCAAATTCCGGACTAAGACAAAAAATTTTTATGAGTGTTTGAAATTTAAATTTTTATAAAACCGCGTTAAATAACGGTTTAGCCTCAAACGGTTTTTGATATTTGTTGTTATTCAAATAGCACAATTTTTAGATTCTGAACGGAGTGATGAATGTATTGATTTTACAATGATGTGTGTTTTTTTTTTTTTTGTGTCTGTGTACAGCATAACTAGTCGAAATAATGCTTCAATTTTAAACTTTGGGGGTGTTCCGATGGCAAAGTGGATATCCTTGGTGCATTATAAAGGTGAAAAGTAAACATTTACCAACAGTTTTCAAAAAAATCGAGAAAAACAAAAAAAAAATGACAGAAAAACGGGAATTTTTACGCAAAACCAGTTTTCGACAAAATCGAATTATTTATTTTGCTATAACTCAAAAAGTAATCGATGTAAACACTTGAAATTTTCACAAAATATTTATATTAGCGTTCTCCATACACAGTTAAATTTTCAATGAATTTTGACTTTTTTTGAGCTATTTATAGACAGTTGAAATTTTCAATTTTTTTAAGTATTTTTTTTTAAAATAACGATAAAAATTTTTTGGCCGGCCAGAAAATCTTGAAAATTTTATACAAGGTTTCTTATAAGTTGTTCTTAAAGTTATAAAAAAAATCCGAAATCGTTAGTCACAATTTTTTTTTATAAGTGCTTAAAGTTCGAATTTATACGAAATATGTCAAAATTGCGAAAATTGGCAAGTAATTTTGTGGTTAAAAAATCGTAAAAATTTTTTCTTTTATAACTAAGATTTGAAAATTTGGTACAAGGTTCTTCATAAAATTTTCTTCAACTATCTGTAAAAAAAAACTCTACCGGACTAAAACAAAAAATTTTTATGAGTGTTTGAAATTTAAATTTTTACAAAACCGCGTTAAATAACGGTTTAGCCTCAAACGATTTTTGATATTTGTTGTTATTCAAACAGTATAAGTCGTAAACACTTGAAAATTTTACCAGTTATTTAGATTGCCATTTTCTTTACGTGATTAGATTTTCAAAATATTTTGACTTTTTTTGAGCTATTTATAGACAATTGAAATTTTCAATTTTTTTTTATTTTTTTTTTATAAATGTTGATAAAATACATTTAGCTGGGACAAATTACTTGAAAATTTAATAGAAGGGTCCACATAACTTGTTCTAACTCTCATTCAAAAATTATAAAAATACATTGGCACAATTTTTTTTTATTCGCATTTGAAGTTCAAATATTGACAAAAATTCGTCAAAATCATGAATATTTTTCACTATTTGGTAGTTAAAAATTTATAAATATTTTACTATCAAAAGCTAAGAATTGAAAATTTAATACTATGCTGTCCATAAGTTAAGCTTAGAATAATTATAAAAAAGTTTGAGGATTATTCAATTTAAAAAATTTTACGAGTGTTTAAAGTTTTAATTTTAATTTGAAATCAAAAACATACATGTAAAATTACGTTTTACTAATAAATAATTTTCGATTTTTGTTGTTTTTAAAAAATTACTGAGCGTAAGATCTTGAAACTTTTACTTAAATGTTTGAATTTGTTTCAAAATAGAATATATAACAATATTTAAGTATAATATATCCTAGACTGACAAATCATCTCCGTTCAGAATCCTTTTTCGTATACAATGATACCTATCATTGCATTCAAATTTAACCTACCATAGTCCGAGGTCTACCCCACCCCCTAATGTACAGCAGACCGATACTCACTTACCCGCTTTTTTTTATTAACATTTGAAGTTCAAATATTGAAAAAAATTCGTCAAAATCATGAATATCTTTCACTATTTGGTAGTAAAAAATTTATAAATATTTTACTATCAAAAGCTAAGAATTGAAAATTTAATACTATGCTGTATTGCTGTCCATAAGGTTAGCTTAGAATAATTATAAAAAAGTTTGAGGATTATTCAATTTAAAAAATTTTACGAGTGTTTAAAGTTTTAATTTTAATTTGAAATCAAAAACATACATGTAAAATTACGTTTTACTAATAAATAATTTTCGATTTTTGTTATTTTTAAAAAATTACTAAACGTAAAATCTTGAAACTTTTACTTAAATATTTGAATTTGTTTCAATATAGAATATAATATGACAATATTTAAATATAATATATTAACATATCCTAGACTGACAAATCATCTCCGTTCAGAATCGTTTTTCGTATACAATGATACCTATCATTGCATTCAAATTTAACCTACCTTAGTCCGAGGTCTACCCTATACCCCATAATGTACAGCAGAGCGATACTCACTTACCCGCTTTTTTTTAGAATTTAGTTGATTTTTCTTATAATATTTTCCAGCGGAAGAACAAGCGATTTATAAATAAATTATTTATTTTATTCATAGTCATGCGGTGAATAATATTTTTGTAATATACTCTTATAGGTAGTATTATGTGTTTATTTAAAAAAAAAATTATATGAATTGCAAGGTGGCTTTAAAATCGTGTATTGCTATGTTGGTAAATAATAATTTTAATTTTAATCTCGGTTCTTAAGCCATCGCTCCAACCATAGTTTTAATCCAAGTCGTCGTCTATAGTTGTGCCTCAGTGGTGAATTTTTCGCAAACGGTCCCTGAGATATGCGTCATATACACACAATAACTGTGTGACAATATAATATCAGTTTAATACGAACGCTCGTTCGTTGTGGAAAGATATATTATAACGCACTGTATGTAAGAATATTACATAATATATTCTATGAGATGTTTTGTACGACAATAAGCAAGGCGGCGAACCCAGAGCAAGTGTGCCGTAGTCTTACGACTGTGCATATTAACAGTCTTTGCGTCGCTTTTTACCCGACAGGCAGACGAAAACGGTCGTATACCTAATAGTGGCGGATATTAAAACCGTTCTCTCTCCCCCGCATCCTACCTGCAACCTGTTTGCAGGAAAAATGTAACTATAATTTATACACGGCATGTTTGAGTGTGCAGACACTCGTATGTGTTGCATATCATTATGAATGTCGAAAAACCGCGCGCAAGAAGGAAGGACGAGCGAGTAAAAATATGGAAGGAAGAGTTAATTTCCGATTAGTGCGCGAACACGGTTGTAATAACACATAAGAAGAGCCCGTGCGGCGGTGTAATCGCGTCGTTATATGTACCTATACTGTACAGGGGAGTTGGGCGTGTATATAATATTCTGTAGGTATATACTTAACCCTTTCTTACAGTACGTTTTCTGAAATTAAATTACTTTACTCCGTAACAATGTGATGCCTCGGCCCTGCCACCACCGAGAACAACATTAAAGCGGGGTCGGGGTGTATAGGTGTAGTTGTAGTAGGTTTATACGAGTAGGTATATATATAATGATATATTACATTATACAGGACGTACCTCCTACACATGAAATTCGATTTGGTGTTAAAATTCTTTTCACGGGAACATTAAATAACTGCAGCCGTACAGTTTGGCGGGGTGTTTGAACGTTGGAGATTGTGTTCGATAGCGAATGTAATAGTATCCCGTTTTCTTACGTTATATTATGGTTCGATGGTACGTATCATGATTTTGAGTTCTGAAATGGACAGAATACAACTGTAAATACCGTTGAAACGTTTGCAAAAATTCAACCGGCTCAATTAAATTACGCTTCAATGCAAACGTAAAAATAACAGAAATATCGGACAATTTAAATTTCTATTTTTAGTATGAAATAATATATTTATATGGTAATACTATTGGTCATTTAGTGTTTAATTGGTAAAAAATAAAAGTTTCTATAATGTGGTACCTATTATTTGTGCTATACCTAGTTTGCTTCAGATAATGAGATACTATAAACTTTTTATTAAAAATCGTATAATTTTTTAATATCTAGGTTGGCGATCATTATTGGTAATGTATTTGGTTATCAAAATATGTATTTTTAAAGATTACATTTTGAGTATTATTTATAGATTATTTTTGAATTTAAACTTATCAACTACCTATAATTTATATAATAAATTATACACTATAAATTAATTTATTCGATTTAGAATTTTTTTTTTTTTTTTGAAATATTCATTGAAAACATAAAAAAGACCGGGATTATAATATTTATTTGAATATTTAATTTATTTTTAATAATATAATAATTTAAAAGTATTCAGAACTAAAATACGTATGTAAATTATATAAAAAATTATTACATATAACACAACAAAAAACCAATACGTGGTGTGTCATTCGCCAATTGTAATAATTTGGTAAAAATTACAATTGATATATTA
Organism: Schizaphis graminum; assembly: GCA_020882235.1. NCBI lineage: Eukaryota > Metazoa > Arthropoda > Insecta > Hemiptera > Aphididae > Schizaphis > Schizaphis graminum. The sequence continues at coordinate 58,694,537 of CM037032.1, forward strand.
TAATTGTTTTTTAATAAACAAAAAAATATCATTATATTACATGTACCTTTTAACCCTTTAACCCTTTCTCTATAAACGGTTTTCACATTAACTAGAATATTAGAAAACAATTGATGTCTGAAATCGCAATATATGAATACCGACGTAAAAGATGCTGAAACAGCACTGCGTTGGTCAAGTTGAACATATAGTTTGGTCCCAGACCTCATTATTATCATACCATTTTTACGACTGACCATTACTTCACAGACAATATATTATAGGAACTTTTCAAATAGACAAAAATGCTATGGAAGCTACATGAAATACTGAACAGAAATACCGAAATCAATAAGTCAGCTGTCAGACTGTCGTTTTCTCTAAAGTTTTTTTTCCTACGACAACAAAAAAAAACCCACTGCGTTTGAAAATCTATCTTGTTTTTTAATCTAAATTGAGTACAGTTGAGATTAATTAAAACGTATAATATGTTAGAGGTAGCTATAATATCAGATGAAATCATAACAACTTCTGATAATTAATTTGTATTTAAAAATTATAAAAATATATAGTATTCTAATTAGTAGGTAATAGACAATTAATAGTTATCCAATTATTGACAGTACCTATATTTTTTTTGTTCATTCTGTATCGTTATATATTTATTTGTATAGTGTTTAATTACTGAATTTAAATTTAAAAATATTTTCAAATAATTATGAATTTATGAATAATATATTCATTTACAAAATATTTATATTTATTTTATTTTAAATAAGTTTTCTTTAAACAATACAAATAAATAATTATAATAATATATTATATTATTAATATGTACATGTAATAGAAATTATTATAAATTGAGTTTCAAAATGTATATATATTATTAATAGTGTCGAGTTAAATACATATGCACATGTATTAATTTTCGAACTATTTATTTTTTATAGAACTAATTAAAATGTATTTGAATTTTGCAATACTTACTCTGAAAGATATATATTCGTATGGGAGTGTAACTTATTTATAAAAAGGTATCTGTATCAATTCTTTGTGATAAAATTCGTCGAGTTAATATGTATTATATTTATGTCATTGGAATAGTGAGTCCATAATTTCTTGATGAATATTTTAATCTTAATTTTTATTAGTATACAATAAAATATTTCTAGTATACAAGCTATTTATGTCTGGGTAAGATGTTTAAATTTCGTTTTACTAACTGCGACCAATTAAAAGTTAATTCGCCGTAATGGAATAGTAACTAAGTGATAATTAGGTATTGATAACATACGATACGTTAAATTTAGTTTAAATAATTAAGTCGTAAAGACGTCCTTATTTTATGTGGTGTTGGAGTGGTTTACCTATATGTCAAGATGGTAGATAGCAGTGCGTTGAACCTGTTGACTAAAGTCACTCATAAGAGTGGATTTGAAAAAACTTTTATCCACATTTTAAATGTGGTTTTGAAGTCTCGGAATTAATGTTTTTTGCGTATATTAAAGTTTCTTACTAAAAATAGATAATTTGTTATTCTTCTTAAGGTTTTTAATCTTTATCAACTGGAGTAATTGTGTGATTCTGAATACCTAACTAAATTTATTTTGATATTTTATACGGTACCAAAGATTTGTATTGAAATATTTTATATTTTATTTTATACAAAAAAAAAAAAAAAAATACTCAAAGTATCTGTGATATAAAATCTAACCAAGGTAAACTTATATTTTAAAAACTTTTGATTTTTTATTTATAACTTTTATTTTGATTTGAATTTGGTTGAACTATTGAATAAAAGTAAAATATAATATATTGACCTAAAGCATTTACGTTATGAGATCGGTACTCACATACTTCCGGTAGGAAATCCGGGGAAGAAACTTTTCTAATCGTCTCACTCGCTCAGATAGTCGTTTGCTATTAGAAAACTTTTAGATAACAAATACCAAGTTTGTTTTTTAAAGATTAGGTGGATGGTTTTTTATCCAAGGATAGTCAACACTACGTACATAATATTAAGTATATATTAAAAAAAATATATATATATTAAAATAAGTTCGGAAAACTACCATGTATACCAAAGTTCATATGGAATTTACTAAATATAAGGTAGGTATAAGAAAATTGATCACTGAATAGTTAAATATTTTCTGGTTTAATATAATATGACGTTAAAGATATTTTATTTTATTCGAGTAATACAATTAGTTGAAAATTTGAAATTACTTATTTAACAGTAGATTGGTAAGTATAAAAAGGTGTATAAGTGGGTTATAATCTCCTGTACATTAGGTGCCGAGAGGTTTACTGAAATAGATATGTTAAATTTGAGTTCAATAACATAATTTAATTGTATACGTAAAGTGGAAACAGTCTGTTAGCCTATGCCACTAAGTATATTGTATGATACTTTTTTTTTTTTTGATAAACCTATTAAAGTAATTTATTTTATATTTGGTATTACAGTAGGTTGATATATTTTTTTCCTAAAACATTTTATTTATTATATTATTAGTACTTAATTATTATAATTATTTATATTTATATTTTATATTTTATATTATATTATTGTTACTAACTTTTGAGTTTAATAATACTTTACTGTAAATACATTAAAACAGCATGAAATAGGTTCATAGCAAACATAGATAATATTTAAAAATTAATTAACATATTTTAAAAAAGTAATTGTGTATAATAGTAATTTTAACTTCAAATGTCTAAAAAGAGAATTTAGTAGATACATTTTTAGTTTTTGTTTGAACTTTTTATGAGGAACATATCAACCTTGGTTTAAAAAAAAAGACTTAATTTTTCATTAATTTTTAATTTGTTTTTATTAGTTTTTTGAAAATACTGGTAATTTTTAATTTTAACCCTTTTAAAGTAAAACTATAATATCCAGTATTCTATCCAAAATCACAAAGGTATCCAAAAGTCAAAAACCAAAGCATATTGTCTACTATATATACTTATTGTATATACAGACACATTTTAGTTATAAAAAAATACATTCATGGCTCCGATTAGAATCTAAAATGTGATCATATCTGATTAAGGTCTCTAAATAAACTTAAAAATAAAGATGATATTTACATGTTATAAAGTATTGTAAGTCATAAGTAGCATAAACTATACTAATATGAGCACATATTTTACAATATTATTCACAATGTTGAAGGCAAAAAAAAAATTATAGTTATATTTCATGAAAATTAATTCAATATAAAACACAGTATAATATAATTATTTAAGTTATCATTTTTTTTTAAATCTTAGTTTATTAAGTTCATATTTTGCATGTAGGCAATAGGCATATTATAAGATTTTAATAACTAAAATTATTTTCGTATTAGGTTCAAATTTGAACTAGATTAATTGTATATTAAATGAATGTACCTATATTAATTAAAAAAATAATCTTAACTCTTAAGTTATAAATCCAAATAATATTTATACAATTAGCTTGGCTTATAAATGTTTTATTTTCGTATAAAAATTTTATCAAATTATATTAAATAGTTTTAGTTTCCGGTTTCAATCAATAACATTATAAAATTTGTTATATAATTAATGAATATATATATATAATATTGAATCGTTGAAACGATTATGCTATACATATTTTATTTGACGATTATAACAAAGATTGTTGCTAATGTGATTTTGACTAAAATATGTCTTTATAGTTAGATGTAATAATGTTATGTGAATAAGAGAATAAATAATGAGTAAGTAATAAATTATGCAGGTAAATATGTCAAATTTGAGTTGTATATTTTGTACATTGTTTTTGAAGAAAATCAAATCAAATACATACTTAGATTTTTAATAGAAAGGAAATAACATTTTTTAATAGAATTTACCACTATGAAATAGCAAAGTAAATAAATATACATTCGAGTCCCGAGTGTTATTTTAAAAACGTGAATATATTTTAAGGTCTGGATTGAAAGTACTAAAAAGTAAGCTTCTTAAAATAAAATGCCTGGGTTTATGCCAAAACATGGGTTCATTTTATTGAATAATTTATCGAATTTCGTTCTTACTTGATATATTTAAGAATAATATATATTATAATATAACACTAGGTACGTATGTGTACCTGAAAGTTGACGAAAATATTATAATGATTAAAATTTTCTGTCATCGTATTCACAACGAAAATGCGTACCTAATAATTATACTGTGACGTGAGTCAACTCCAAAACCAGCAATTTAAGTTTTCAGCTTTGATACAAATATACAATATTAATAATGATATGTTGATGAAAAGTTTGAAAATTAGTACCTACCATTAAACTTGTTAATTTTATTTCATAATTAATTTAATCACCAATTAGACATTTGAACTTTCAATTGACAATCGTATGTATAATGTATATCACAGAATGAGTGAATTGTAATTAGTATATAAGTAAAAAAAAAAGTATTATATTTATAGTACACGAAAGAAGCGAAAAATTATTATTATCAGTGGTAAAGCTTGGGGAGACATTAAATAAAATGACACTAATACGTTTGGATTCCTCCCTTTTTATTTTACTTGTTTGATAATACATTTTTTTCGTATGAGTAATTAATAATTCCATCGTTAAAAATGACATACAATATTAAATCATCAGCCATAAGAACAAATTACAATATAAAAACAACAATTTTAAGAAACACGTAGATACCTATCGGCTATTAGTAATAGCGATTTATAGGGGATGATGGCGTGACAACGCGATGGCGTTGTCGATAATAATTTATTGGAGAAATCCGAATAGCGAGACGTGTCTCATAGCGAAAATAGTAAACCCCACTTACATTAAAATCCCCCCTGTACCCGCGCACCCATAATTGGGAGACGTTGCATCGCAACGTCTCTTTGATATAATAATATAATATTTGGAATGACCCGCACGGCCGTATCGCGCGCATCTAATCTATTTTAATAATTCTTATAGACTATAACTGTAAAAACCAATTTTAACAAATATTAAAACATATTATATCATTTTTATAATATAAATGACATTCAAATTTGTAAATATTTTATAAAACAAAATTATTTGTCATGTGTTCTGATTATTACTAAGTGGGTAGACGTCTCATCTTCGCCACTGATTATTTTATGATAAAATATTACATTTATATTTTAATAGAAACATTAATCCATTAAATCCATGCACATTATGTATAATATACAAATTTATTATAGTAAAAAAGCGGGTAAGTGGGTATCGCTCTGCTGTATATTAGGAGATGGGGTGGACCTCGGACTATGGTAGGTTAAATTTGAATGCAATGATAGGTATCATTGTATACGAAAAACGATTCTGAACGAAGATGATTTGTCAGTTTAGGATATATTATATTTAAATATTGTCATATATTCTATTTTGAAACAAATAGTATAGTTACTATATGTTAATATAGTTACTTTATAGTATCTGTTTATTAATAAAAAAAGTATTTGGCCAACGTACGCATTATGAGCGTATATGAAATTTAATTTAAATTTTGACATATTTCGTATAAATTCGAACTTTAAACACTTATAAAAAAAAATTGTGACTAACGATCTCGGATTTTTTATTATCACTTTAAAAACAACTTATAAGAAACCTTGTATTAAATTTTCAAGATTTTCTGGCGGGCCGAAAATTTTTTATCGTTATTTAAAAAAAAAATACTTAGAAAAATTAAAAATTTCAATTGTCTATAAATAGCTCAAAAAATATTAAAATTCTTTGAAAATTAAACTGTGTATGGAGAACGCTAATATAAAGATTTGGTGGAAATTTCAAGTATTTACAATGATTCGTTTTTGAGTTACAGCAAAATCAAAAAATTGATTTTGTCGAAAAGTGGTTTTTTGTAAAATTGCCATTTTTCTGTCACTTTTTTTTTGTTTTTCTCGATTTTTTTGAAAACTATTTGAAATGTTTTTTTACCCCCCAAAGTATCAACTAGATGAATTTTCCTATTCAAAGAGGGGCTGAAGTCGAAAATCGGAGCATCATTACTGCTCTGCTCCAAATGTTGTCGTCAGACACAAAAAAAAAAAAACACACATCATTGTAAAATCAATACATTCTTCACTCCGTTCAGAATCTAAAACAACGATAAAATTAATAATGCATTTATGATTGGCTGATTAAACTTAGCTATTGATAACTTTATGTAAAAAAAAAAAAATATTTTCGCTTTGATTCAAAATAAGTGATAATAATGGAATATTATTATGATACTATTTTTAATAAGTAATTTATATTTTATTAAAGTATAATAATATTGTTTGTTAAAACCATGCATTTTTTAACTGTAAAAAAACACTCATAATTAAATTCATTAGACATTTTTGTTGAAAAGTATTCAATCCGATAGGAAGTTGTAGAACAACTACAAAACTAATTTTTCACGTAGTTTTTACACTTTGTGTACATACTTATAAAGTTATATTAATTATTTGTTTTTTTACTATCCGACCCCGCAACGAAAAATATTTGATAATTTTATACAGCACTAATGAATATAAAATAAAACAATTATTGGATTTTAAATTTAGTTATAACCTACTTCAATTATTAAATTTTATACTGCTTTAAAACTTTAATTGTTGTATTAATTATACTCATAATGGTGGGATAATGCTCATTATTTAAGATAATATTAATAATATATAATTATGTGTTCTAATAAATTGTATGTGTGTTTATAAACAGAGTTTTATTAATACAATTTGTTCATATTATATTTAAAACAATAACGATAAATTCTTCTAATATAGAATAATTGTTTTTTTAAATATTTCATTAATTAATGTTACACTTCACTTCTTATAATTATCCACTATCAGTTAATAGAATATTAGGAAACGTTTTATACGGTGTCATGACAATAGCGGGATTGTCTGGGTAGGCCAGGATCCACCTCCATTTTTAAAAATATTAAGTAAATAGTAATCCCTTTAGAGGTATTCGTCTTGTATAATTTGTCATTTCATCCAGATTGCTAATATTAATTAGAATGTGCTTCAAAAGCCAATTAACTCATTCCTCGTATACTAATACTAATATTCTCCAGAGGCGATATAATATATATATATTATAGTATTATAATAGTACTTATTGTTAAGCGCATACAATTGTTCATAAAATAAACACAGTCTGATCTTCATATTATTAAATTTATTCATACCTATACAGCGATCATTATACAAATTGTATATTTTAGACGTGTTTTGGCCATTTTTCAACCAAATGCGTATTCAATATTTAATAATTTTCAGAAAGATAGCTATACGATTTAATACTAAGTTAGGTATTCATAAAATTTGATTTTTTTTTTAAATGTTATCCTAAATACATATAAGATTGTCTATAACTTTGTTCCACTAATTAATTTAGTATATATAATTTAGAATTATAGAATCAAAAGTAAAATTCCCGCTATTTTCAAAACAATATATTTTTTTTAAAACAAAGCTTAAATATAAAGTTTCTCACGTATTATATTGTTCATAATATATGTAGAAATTAAGCAATATCGAAAATAAAAATTCACAGCTTTTTTTTATAATCGTTTAAAATTAAAATAACGATAGCATTTCTAAAATTAACGAATATGTATTTGTAAATTATTTTGTATTTAAAAATTCATTAAGTTTCCAATTTTAAGAGATTAATCTTTAAAATACAGTACAAGGTTCCTAATAAATTGTTATACAAATATATTACAGTGTTTGAAAAATTAAAAAATAAATAGGTAGGTATGCACAATCACAAATTTGACAAAGTTAGAGTTTTGAACGGAATATTTAACAAGAATTTTTTCTGTAATCATTTTTGTTATTTTATTACAATTAAAAAAATATTAATTTTGCGGATTTGAATATTTCTTACGATAAGAGATTATGTGTTAATATTACTTGACTAAGTATGCATATAATTTTTTTCCTTTGTAGAGTATGCATTTTTCAAAATGGTCAAATTAATTTATAGTTTATACTATGTAACTATGTAACTTTATACAGCTTATAAGTTAATGAACATTGTACAGTCGATTCCGCTTAATAGAAATATCGGTTAAATAAGGACAAATATTCAATTACGAAAACAAATGTATACTTGCAGGGTAAACGTTCACCGCTTATCTGGGCCACGAATCCGGATAATCGGGACATTTTTATCGAGTATATTAATAGATCAATAGTTTGACAATCACGACCGTCTTGCATAATCGATTATTAGATTAAATTTTATCTTATCGTATGTTGAAATGTGATATACTTATACATGATAATGTAATATCATGTTTTTCTTTTTGTACTATCAATTAATTTTTATAATAATTTGTAAATTGTAATATTAAAAAAAAATCAAAAAAAAATCAGTTTTTCAACAAATTTGTTATAGATTCTGAACGGAGTGATTTTACAATAATGTGTGTTTTTTTTTGTGTCTGTATACAGCATAACTAGTCGAAATAATGCTTCAATTTCAAACTTTAGGGGTGGTTTCCGATGGCAAAGTGGATATCCTTGGTGCATTATAGAGGTCAAAAGTAAACATTTTCCAACAGCTTTCAAAAAAATCGAATTTTTTATTTTGCTATAACTCAAAAACTAATCGATGTAAACACTTGAAATTTTCACAAAATGTTTATATTAGTGTTCTTCATATACAGTTAAATTTTCAAAGAATTTTGACTTTTTTTGAGCTATTTATAGACAATTGAAATTTTTAATTTTTTTTAGTATTTTTTTTTTAAATAACGATAAAATTTTTTTGGCTGGCCAGAAAATCTTGAAAATTTAATACAAGGTTTCTTATAAGTTATTCTTAAAGTGATAAAAAAAAATCCGAAATTGTTAGTCACAATTTTTTTTTATAAGTGCTTAAAGTTCGAATTTATACGAAATATGTCAAAATTGCGAAAATTTGCAAGTAATTTTGTGGTTGAAAAATCGTAAAATTTTTTTCTTTTATAACTAAGTTTTGAAAATTTGGTATAAGGTTCTCCATACATTTTTCTTCAATTATCTGTAAAAAAAAACTCTTCCGGACTTAGACAAAAATTTTTTAGGAGTGTTCGAAATTTAAATTTTTACAAAACCGCGTTAAATAACGGTTTAGCCTCAAACGGTTTTTGATATTTGTTGTTATTCAAACAGTATAAGTCGTAAATACTTGAAAATGTTACCAGTTATTTAGATCGCTATTTTCTTTTTGTGATTTGATTTTCAAAATATTTTGATTTTTTTGATCAATTTATAGGCATTTTAAATAATCAATTTATTTTTATTTTTTTTTTATAAATGTTGATAAAAAAAATTTAGTCGGGACAAATTACTTGAAAATTTAATTGAGGGTCCCCATAACTTTTTCTAACTCTCATTCAAAAATTATAAAAATACATAGGCACAATTTTTCCTTAGAAAATAAATATAAGCTGAAATGAGTATAATTGTACTCAAACTTAACATATCAATAATTATTCAATAAGGTACATTCAACAGACTATCACTGGGTTTTTTTTATTCTATAACTTGTTAATTACATTATTAGTATCAAAATTAAGAACGACTGAATAAGTCAATTTAAGATTGTTTATTCATTTGAATATCATTAAATTTGAACAATCGTTATTTTGTAATCGTCGGTTTTTAAATAAATATATTGCTGTATAGCAATCGAATACATTTTTTTTAAACAGGTATCATTGAAGTATATAAAATAATTATCTGAGTTTTGTATAATATAATATATACCTATTATTAAGGCCTAGAACAGGGGAGGCCAAACTTTTTTGGCCGCGATCTACTAAATATATACTTCACCTTTGGAGATCTATAATAGTATATATAATCATTTTAATTAGACCGGTAGTAATGGAACTTATAATATATAAGTCATATTATATTATATTTAATTAATGTTTAATTTGTATTTGTTTCGTTTAATTATTTCAATTTTTAAGTCTCTGTTTTAAATTTTTCTTCGAAAAGTTTAGAAATGTAATATTTAACATTATATTATCTATACGTCATTTAAATTATGTATTAACGTAAAATATTAAATAACATAGGTTATTTATAAATAATATAAATTAAAGTTATTTGTTTTAAAATAAAATGTTAGAATATTTATTAACTATTTAATAATATATATATTATATATTATTATTAATATTATATTATAATATCTATTATTTATGAAGCACAATGCAGAATGTTGGGAATACATGTATAAAGTTTTAAATCAACTCAAAACGATCGACAAAATTTAATCTCATAAAATTAACATTCAAGACGTTTGCAGCGTTGTCAGTTCATTTTAGGTGTATTCGACTTAAGTAAAAAGAAGGGCGTGTACGAAACGTGACCTTTTGAAGAAAAAATAAATAAAAATAATAATAAAAATCAAAGTAAAATTTGCGTTTTTTTATTGTAGCACTCAACAGTCAAAAGACATTAATGGGCCAATCAAATTAAACACGCAAAATCGACAAGCTAGTTTGTTGCACAATAACCAGGGGTATTTTTTTATAACAATTAAATTTGTATTAATCATACTTCAAATAATAATAATAATAATTATTATTATTATCATAAATTAATGTTTTTCTACGTTCAGATTTTTAATTCAGAATCACAGAAATTCAATTGCACCGTTTATTTGCAACTTTGCGGACGAAAAAAACTTCAGACGACACTCTCTCCGATTACTATAGTGGCAGTCTGCAGATGACGACTAGGTGATCTTAGTAACGACCACCGAATTAATAAAAAGAGAGCCCTGTGGTAAGTCTTCTATCAATAGGAGAGGGTGGTACTTGCTATTCCTGCAATAATTAACATGCAAAAGTCATCCGATCAGGACGGTCTTCGGTCCTCCGTTTTCTTATAATATAATATCTACAGCACGGTCGAGATGTAAACGACCGCATATTATAATAACAAACGATGGATTGTTTTTAGGTCAAACGCGTATTCACGGGGATTCGAACCACGGTGATAATATATCATTAAATTATACGCAGCAGTAAAAAGGTTTAACAATGTATTATTATGCTCGTCTTATCGTTATGTTTCCGACCAGAACTCTCGGCAAAAGTTTTTGTTTTTCAAGTCTCGCGCTCGGGTTCGTGCGCAAGTCGAATTCGGTCGATTTTTCGCCACCGATTACACAGAAACTATACATCATATAAACAAAATACCAAGAAAAATATCCTATAGCGATGATTAAAGCTGAAGGCAAGGATAATAATATTGTTGTATCGTATCGGAATTTTGGTCTGATTGTGGTTAAAAGGCCAGTAGAAACTGGTCGTAAATACTCATTCAATTAACACGTAATCGCATGCATTGAATTGGTGAATAAATTGTATTGGTGGGTGAGATGGGAAATTGAGGGGAATGGTTAGAATCTGGAAAGACTTAGCTCACTTAATAAACTATTCACTCCCAAAAATGCATTCGAGGGCCCAAGGGGTTCTCTTAAAAACGGTTTGAAAATGTTTAATTATCAGATATTTTCAATACAAAGGCCTCAGAATGTTTCCATAATTTAAGTGTTGAATATTTTTACTAAAAAAAAATTCTTAAATTCAATGAATGTTGTATAATTATTCAACGAATTGTGTCCACCTTCTAATATTTTAAAAGTAATTATATAAAATATGCATAAAAAAGGACGTCAAATGTCACACGATACAACATAATATAATAATAACCTGTCTATAATTTTTTTTTTTTTTACAGATTTTATTATTTTACAGCATTAGCTTACTCAATAATTGTGAACAATTGCCAAAAAATACGATGAACATCGTTTAATATATTATATTATATTAAACGATAAAAGAAAAAACCAAAAAAATAAATTATACTTTATATACTCGAGTACATTTTATTCGCTATCTTTTCTATTTTTAAATCATAAATTAGCATGTGGTCATGCGGGTTGGACTTTGTAAAAGTTTGAAATATTTTCATCAACGATACATTTTTATCAAAGTTCAGACATTCGTATCACGCTTTGCGCGTCTTGTATATTGTATATAATACAGGTGAGATAAAAGTTAGCAAGCGTATGTATAGTGGTTTGAGCTAGGGGTGCATTTATATGTATTATATAATATGAGGGTCGTTCGTATAACATATCACATACGTATTTATCATTTTGTCGATAATAGTCTGTTATAATTATATATATTATATAAAATAAAAATGTATTATAATATATGTGTGGCTATAACATATTTGATTTTATCAATTATTTTCTTATCACATCAATTTTTTCCTTCATATTTGAGAATTATTGCTTGACACCAATTTTTACGGACACTGCGATGAAACGTAATTATGATGTATAGTATTGGAATACGAAAAACTAAACATAATATTGGAATTTAAAAAAAATAAATAATAATAAGGATAGGTTTCTATTTTAGCTTCGAGGCTTTAAGCTTTGACTCTTTGAGTTCATTTAAGAGTTTACAAGTTTGTAATACAAGTATTGAAAAGTTTGCCATGGTTACTTGGACCGGTATTCTTCTTCGTATGCGTCTACTTTTTATCTTGCATAGTCGGATTCACAATTTCACAATAATTTGGCATGCATCGTGCATTCGTGTCGCACGCACAAGACCTCTCAAATTTAAGAGCAAATGTTCTGGAAATTATGTATTTCTAATAATCCATATCTAAGTATTTCATGAGAAAATATTAGTAAAATATTAATGTATAAGTATAATTGTAACCAGGCTGGACGAGGTTAATGTAATGCAGGGGTACAAGATAACTCATAATAATTCAAAATGTCTATACTGATAAAAAAATATATAATACACTTATATATAGGCACTTATATATAGACACTTGCTAATATAATATAATTTATATTTAAAATGAAAGTCGTGTACTCGGCCTGTCATTAACTTTAATTTATATATTATATTTATTTTTATATTATCATCGTGTATTCAGTTAAACTTCAGATTTAACAATTATTAATTCTACTTATTTACCCTTAAAGTGTGCTAGCGATGTTTGAAATTATCAGAAATTGTTATGTATGATTTACCTGGAACAAAAATAATTTAATTACATTGATAAGATTTATAAAATATTGTATATAGATAATATTTGCATAATACATAAATACATGATACAAAGTAAACATTTAATGATGGGAAATTAATATAGACAAATCAATATATTATTGTAAAGACCTTTCTTGGAAAAATTTCTCAACTATAAATCATAAAAAAGTTAATATGAATTTATCTACACAACTCTCATTAATACAATATAGTCAAATATAATAGGTATTATTTATGTTTGTTTTAGAAAAATATACAAACATAATAAATACAGACGTAATAAAAACTAAACGATATATTATGTAAAATGTAATTATTAGTAATAGTTAGTAGTTATTGGTGGAACATATTTAATAATATTATAATAACATAAAAAAAAAATAATAAAATAATATTATTATAAATACAAACACTGTTTTTAATCCTTGAAAAACGTTTATTTTTAATATTTTTGGAGAAAAACATAATATATTTTATCTTTGATTTAATTTGAATAATTCATTGCTACTAGTTTTATATTATTCTTTTTTATTTTTAAATTATATATATTGCATTAAGTCGTACAGATTGAACATACTTGTCATCAAAACTCAAATTTGAAGCGTTATATTTATATAATATACTATAGAAAATGCGTGAAATAATGTTCAATATAATTTTATAATAATATTAAGTAAGTTTATAAATATCTAATAGTTAAATATTAATTTTATTCTCTAAATTTTTCAATATTTAAAATGATATATTATTATTATAATGACAATGAATGAAAACAGTTTGTACCTACGTAAAAAAAATACATTTCCTATCTTAAAGCTGTTATTTTGATTATCATGAATTATAGTGATACATTTAAATTAATGACAATGAAATAAATAAACAAAAATATTGAATTATTCATAAAAAAAAAAAAAAATACGTCGAGAGTATAATATTTTGTAATAAAAATGTCTACAAAGAAAATATAAGTGCGTGAATTTTTTTCTTACAGTCCTGTTAAAAAAATAAAAAATAAATTATATTTACTCTTTTTATTTTCTATTTTTCTGTTTCACGCGAGAAATCGTTTTCGTCATACGTTCACATTAAACATAGTATATGGGTCTTTTGTTTAGGATACGCAAGAGTAAAGCGTTACCATAGGAGATCTATGACATTCTGTGTGAATATCGGATATACGTATTATAGTCAATCTAGTGTGAAATAAGTTATTTTAAATAAACTGCATTATTTCTTATATCTATCTAGATACGATGAAACGTGGAAAAGAATAAAAGATTCACAAAACACCAAAGGGTTGTATAATATGCATTAAACCAAGTATGTATATATAATTTTATATTGAGTGACCAAAATGTAATATATTATGAACTGTGTGAAAGTAGAACAAGACGTCAAGACATATGCGAGAAAAATTAACTGGAGATTTACTTGGATAACAGGAATAAATAACCTATCTGTTTGAATTAATGTATTCTTTCGAAATGTCTATAATTGTATCCTTAAAAAAACTTGGTATTGTGTATAGAGTAAAAATAAATAAAAATACTGATGCGTGGGTCGCGGATCAATACAAAAATAATTTTGAAGTTTTAAAGTTATGCCTGAAGCGGCTGAAGCATAAATGGTATTGTGATATCTTACAATGATGATTAATAAATATTTACAATAGAAAGTATCATCAATTCTTTCATCACATTTCGGAGTCTTATCTCACCCATATTTTTTTTATTCATTTTTTCATTTTTGCTTATTGTCAATATTATGTTTATTGAAAATATAAAAAAAAGTTCCAATGTAGTTAAAAAGTAATGATTTATCTTCATTTAATATAATATAGAGATTTTTTAAAAAAATTGACTACATTAATTTAGTATTATTCTTATTTTTTTATAGTAAACGTGCCTATACCTACCTAAAATATATTTTATGTTATTCAAACTTAAACACGAAAAGATGCTTAAACTTTTTCGAACCTAATATTTTATATTACACAAAAAATATTTTGATTTAATTATAATATATTACAATACTTGAATTGTATGACTATGATTTTATTCTAAAAACCAGAATACAGACGATTAGAATTTATCCTTCTAATTATTAATACTATTATATAAATAACTAATTATTCAAACATTTATAAAGATATATTTTCATAATTTGATTTACGATGTATTTTTTTTATACCTTAATATAATATACATACTTATATATGCACACAAAGAAGCAAAACACGGCACAACCACAATATTTACATAGTATAGTAATATATCACTGCCTCACAACACAATTCATCCTTGTCTTTTTAAGAATCTAACCATTCTACATACGTAGGGTTTTGAAAAATATTGTTTTTATTGTTCACTTGCATGTGTGTTATAAAAATTGTTACAATTTGTATTATAGTATCTGTACATATTTTTCGTTTTTAAAATATTCATTTTTTTATGAGAAACTATTCTGTTAAAATGTTTTGAATACTAATTATTGATTTTTTTAGATGAATATAGCAAATTTTTTTTCATATAAATTAATGTAGAGTTATACATGCATATGTTATTAGACTTTTTATTAATAAAATATCCAATTATTTAATGGGAAATATTTATTTTTTAGTTGTTAGTCATATTACCAATAATCTATGAATGATTCATATACACACACGCAAATACACACACACACATATAAATGTATAATATATATATATATATATATATACTTATATATATATATATATAAGTGCTTTATCTATATAAAAGTGTGTTATTGCAGTTTAGAAAATAATTTGATCATTAAAAGTGTGAGCTTGAGAACACAAATCTTGATAATATGCATTAGTAAGATATATATCTGTGGTACATTTATAATATAATAAATAGTTTTATAATTTTTACAAAAATGGTTAATGAAATAAGCTACTTATACAATTTGCTCTTAAATTGAGTAGAGTGTAATTCAATTTACGAAGACAGACAAATATATTCACTTTTTAAACCACTGAAGAATATAGATATAAAATAGTATAAAGAGATTAGGCACTATATAAATTTAGATACAAATGTCATACATTATTTATAACAATATAATATATATATAATTATCTTTCTGTTTTATCTATTTATAATATATTATATATATTTAATTTTGACCCACCTGAAAAATTGAAATATTATACCTATGTTTATAATGGGTTAGAACGAGTTGGAGTTGGGTTGGAAAGTTTGGCCAGAAAACAATATACACTGATTTAGAAAAAAAAAAACACTGAATTATTGTAGGTTGACCTAATTTATGTACAAAACCTCGTTTTTTTAATGTGTTCGTAGTAATTGGATAACGTATACTTAATATCCTAATACTTTCTACGTTTTTTTATGCTTTCAGAGTATAGTTAATACATTTTTAAAAAAATGAAATAATCTTCATACAGCTCTAGTAGTTGAGCAACCAGTGCAGCAGGTGTGTTGGGTATATTATATTAAATTTGAATGTAATATAATTATTATTACATAAAAAAAAAATGTAATTATATAAATACGAGTATACAAGTGAACTTTTTTTATGTATTATACATGTTATATAGTATATACATAACTATAAATGGTTATTTTAAAATTAAAATTGTGAAAATAGTATTTTGGTAGAAAAAATTATAGAACGAATAATATATTATAAAGAAAATAATGTACATTAATATTAAATAAGGTATTTTAAAATTATTAAAGTATCTATATACTATTGAAAAGTATAATGTGTGATATGCCTATAATATTTATGTAAATACTATACTTATTACATCGCTTTTACTATCCGTTTATAATACGAGTAGAACATTGACTTAAAAAATTTTTTAGTAGGATTCTCAATTCTATTCCATTGTTACTATGCTGTTATTTATATTATCGCAATTCGCAATGTACTAGAACGCACACATTTGAGGTTTAGAGATTCGTGTTGATATTATGATAGTTTTTGGTGTAGTAGTGTGTTTTATGTGTAGTGTGCACCTATAAAAATAATAATATTTACAATAGGATTTACGCTGGCCGCGATAAAAATATGACGAGGCGCAACGATCTATTTTTTTTAGAATACATAACATTGTAATATTCATTATCTATAAAGTATAACAAACCGTAAAAATGTAAAATGTGGCAATTATTTTGTTTATTATAATGCGAGTAGGTAGATGCTTTTTTCGGTCGATTCATACAACTGAAATAAAGTATTTTTTTTAATATAAAATATCATTCATAATAGAATAATATTATTTTCGATTTTAAGTGTGGTAAACTATTATATTACAGTGATGTGGTTTTTTTACACATGATTTTTTTTTGTGTAAGTACTAAAAAAACACCGAAAAATATAGTACATGACATGCATATAATATATAGAATGAAATCGACGCATACCAAATATATAATTTTTGGATTTACATTTATGAGTTTCCCCACAGGTATAGGACCAAGTCAAAACACGACGAATTACTTGCATAATATAATCCTAAGCCCTAAAAGATAGTATTATTATATATTATGTAAGTTTATGTTATTCAAAATTCATCATTACCTCTATTAGTTTTAATCTCAGAAGAAGGCTTTGAATGAAACGATTTCTACTCACTTTCAATAAGCACTGATTACTGTTCAAAAAATTGTGATTTATTGAAAATTATTATTAATTTATATGATGAACATTTTCAAAAGTGTAATATAATATAGCCAAAAAGTATAAGTTGCAATTGAAATGTATTTAGGTAAATCCGTGTTAAACGTCAAGCTTTGTCAAGCTATATTAGCGCTATTCGAAATGATATTAAAAAAATTAAATTTTAAAGGACTCATAGTTATTATGAACATCAATAACAAACTCGTCGTTTTCTTATTGATTGTGTATTTTGTAATTGCAAGTTCAAAAATGCATTACTTTATAGTATACCATACAAAATTCAATTCAATTTATATCAACATTCAGATAAATTATAACGTATAAATAAATACTAATAAAAGATTTTAAACTCGAAAAATTAGCAATGAATATTAAACAAACTTAACGGCTAACGCCCATTAATCTATAAAATATCATCAACAATGAATATTTAAATGGGATTATGCGTAATCTAAAGTTCATTTAAATTATAAAGTTGAACTTTGTATTGTCCGTAATATTATAACGACACATTGAAGTAAAACTAATAAAAACAATACGTGGATTAATTTAATTCGTCTATAATCTATAATTTGAATCATCCATTCAAATGGAACAATAATAGAATTGAATAATATTAAAATACCTATAATAAATTATTAATATTGTTTTAATATTAAATTTAATCTCAGATCATTGCTAAGTATAATACATAATATTATATTATTTACGGTACGGAAATGACTGTTAATGAAAAAAAAATGCGTGATTTTGAGTTTAAACTGTTATAAATTCTACCTTTACTTTTTTTCTTGACATGAAAAAGTAGATATACATAAATTGACATTGTAAAGGTACATAATATACATTTATTTTTTTGTACTAATGTAATGCCCAACATAAAATTATCGATAATACAATAAACGTCTCGTCAAAAAAAAAAAAAAAATTGGAAATATTTAAATTATTCGGAGGGAGATTGTTAAATTTCGTTTTTATGTCATTTACAACTCAAAATTTAAAATAAATTACTCTAATTTACTTGTAAATCATTATTAACTTTTTCATAAACATTTATTGTATGTATCTACGTTCTGATACAACGCTGCTTGTATAATATACGGCTAATACATTTTATTATTTCTAATAATAAATACTAATATATTATCGATAGACACATTTTATTCGAAAATTAATCTAACCTATTTAGTTTAAATATTTGAAAATTAATAATTTTTATTTCCTACGAACTGAAATCGTATGTTTTATATAAAATAAATTTAATAAAATCAGAAAAATATATTATCAGTGTCATCAAATATAATGTATTTATTAGTAAATAAAATGAGGAAATTTTTAGTTATTTGGAGGACTTGTTCATACAAAAAAAGCTAACAGGAAGTAATTAAGTGGATGATTTCACGGAAATATAATGGTGGTCATCAACCGTTAATTGTGTTTAATAACAGTACATTATTACATAATAACAAATTAATGTTTTGTAGGTAGTCCAATGGTATTATTTTGTGATAATACTAACCTTGTAATTGAATATGTTAATACAAAATATATATCTAAAAAAATAAGAACACTATTTTTACGATTTCGCAACCGTTTTACTTTTTATTTTTGATATGATATGTTTTAAAGTAAATAAATAGCATGCCGTTTTCCGAAGCGAATAAATAACTGACTACTTGAGTTTGTATCAATTCTCGTGAAATCATCACATCACGTTATCGTTGTGGCTGTCCATCATCCGGTTTTTTCCCCGTGAAAAGGTGATGGAATTATAAAATAAGAATGTGATTTGGACATTATGAAAATAATGGGATAGCACAACGATCTTTTTTAACTTGCTGTCAACATCGCGTATGCATCAAATGGACAGGAAATAATGATTATTCATCTAATTTAAAATAGATTACAATTGTATTATCCATATAATTTATATCGATTATAATAATATATGACTAAATTGTATTGATAAGATTTCTTAAACAACTTTCATTTAATTATACTGTAATTGAATTGAATTGAATTGCATTTATATTTAAACGAATTTCGTTTTAGATTCATCATAGAGTGATCATGGCCCTAGTGTTTTAAATAACGTCACAAATTCACAAAACAAAAAATAAAACCATAAACCATTTATTTTAATATTATAACGTTATAGATATGTTTCCTGATAGGTCACGTGTTAACAGTGAGTTACGGTCACGGTCCATACCAACCATTGTGGTCCATAGATAATAAAATAGTAGGTAGGACAAACTTATATTAATCACATATTATGGGTACGTGGTCTTCTTTGGAGGAAAAAAGATGGACAGTTTTTGAATAAAACAACACTATATCAATGAGCCTATACGTTTGGGAATAAGAGAAGGATAATTTTTTACTTTGGTTTTAGAGAAACAGAAAACATGGTCAGCTTTTGAGGTTATGTATTAAAACAATCAAAATAGGCTGCAATTGACGTTTTGCGAAACTTTCCTCGTAAGCGTTCTCCGCAATGATGATTTATTTTCGAGGGTCGAATATTATATCATTCTGAATCGATGAGGTATTTTTCTTTCTAAATCGGTCACTCCACGTTTCTTTTGTTTCTAATAGCTTCTTGTAATATGTATTAAACCCTCTTGGCACCAAAATTCGTAAATCAGTCCCCGCATTCAGTTATGTGCAAACGAAAACATAGCGGTAAGATATATTAGCACTATTATTTTTCTATTTTATTAATATCGCTATTGGTTTCCACAACTTTTCCGCTGAGATTAGCTTAGAATAATAACTGGTAATAAGTAATAAGTAGTGAACACTGAAAAATTCAAGATATCTCGGAATGTGTGAAATATTCGTCTTGCGATGTACAAGATTTAACTCACATATTGTATAATTTAATATAATGTAAAAATATCTATAACACATAAAATAAAAATTAATTGGCATAATATTTTTATTTGTAAAATTGTATTTGCATGCATTGACAATGCGCATCAGCTGTAAATGTAGTTAAGAACTAACATAATTTGGAACTTATACAGATAAATATATATATAGATAACCTTTTCTAAACACGTATCATACTAATTATGTTAATTATAAATTCGTTTTATCACACTGTGAAGTTTAGATAAAAATAATATATCTATGTATATATGAGATGTGAATAATAGTTTTCAATGAAATTTTAAACTATAAAAAATAAAATCTAGAAACATAATATCACGCTCCGAAAAATATATGTTTAATGTGTATCAATCATACAAAGGAAACAAGTTAGGTTCTTTCAATTTTTCATTGGACTTGAGTTTTTAAGCACCAACACTGATAGAATAGAGTGCACTTGACATACTTAAATAACATTGCTGTTTTGTTTTCAATTGTTTTTATATATGTTTTTATTTATCATAGAAGGAAATGTGACAAATATACTAAGTGAATTTTTTTAAACTTGTTTACACAAATATGAATCTTAACTAGCTGAGAAATAGGTCAATTTTTTGATACAACTCGCCTTAGTGCCTTACAATCGTGTAAATTATATATATGCATTACTAGTTACTAGAGTTGCTACCAATTAAATGTTTTCACGTACTTTGAGTATGTTATATAAGTTATCAATATAAATAAATTGGATTTTTCAACACGTTTTATACGATACGGTGATATTTTAAGGAGTTCTCCCTGGAAGAGTTTTTCGATTACTATGATTTTGATCTCTCAACTTTCAAATTGTATATGCTGATAATTTATAATTCTATAATGTGTGCAAAGCACTCTTATCGGAGAAAAGTTTTAATATTTTTTCATAAATAATAGAAAATTCAAGAAAACACAGACATATATGATTAAATTTAATGTTTCAGTATTAAGTTTTAGTTACCATGAAACAGTTAAATACAACTCTAAACAATTATATATTAGTAAAAATAGAAGTTTACATCTTTTAGGTTTTACGATATTTGTACAACTTTAGGTGGGTATTTAACTAAATTATTATTAGTTTTATTTATAAGCTAATACAAATGAATAATTTCCAACACAATTTTCTCCACACATATTTATGAAAATTTATTTTTATCTATTCTATAAGTGGGTACAAATAATTTAAATGAAATAATAATGTTCAGCGTTCCAATAGAATCGAAAAACATGTGCACTTTTAGTCGCTTATTAACACGAGCAGTATAAAAGTTTTGGATCGGATGTGTGTTTGTTGTGAACAATCCATAAACGAGATCAAAAATCAACAAAACTGCAATAACAAAATATAAAAAAAGCGGGTAAGTAGGTATCGCTCTGCTGTATATTAGGGGGTGGGGTGGACCTCAGACTATGGTAGGTTAAATTTGAATGCAATGATAGGTATCATTGTATACGAAAAACGATTCTGAACGAAGATGATTTGTCAGTTTAGGATATATTATATTTAAATATTGTCAAATATTCTATTTTGAAACAAATAGTATAGTTTTTATATGTTACTATGGTTACTATGGCCAACATTCGCATTATGAGCGTATGAAATTTAATTTAAATTTTGAAATATTTCGAATAAATTCGAACTTTAAGCACTTATAAAAAAAAATTGTGACTAACGATTTCGGATTTTTTTTTATCACTTTAAGAACAACTTATAAGAAACCTTGTATTAAATTTTCAAGATTTTCTGGCCACCCAAAAATTTTTTATCGGCATTTGAAGAAAAAAAAACTTAGAAAAGTCGAAAATTTCAATTGTCTATTAGTAGCTTAAAAATGGTCAAAATATTTTGAAAATTTAACTGTAAAGAGATAACCATAATATAAACATTTGCTGAAAATTTCAAGTATTTACAATGATTAGTTTTTGAGTTACAGCAAAATCAAAAAATCGATTTTGTCGAAAAGTGGTTTTTCCGTAAAATTGCCATTTTTCTGTCATTTTTTTTTTGTTTTTCTCGATTTTTTTGAAAACTATTAGAAAATTTTAATTTTGACCCCCCTAAAGTACCAACTAGATTCAATTCCCTATTCATAGAGGGGCTGAAGTCAAAAATCGGAGCATTATTACTGCTCCAAATGTTGGAGTCAGACACAAAAAAAAAAAAAAAAAAACACACATCATTGTAAAAGCAATACATTCATCACTTCGTTCAGAATCTAAAATAATACGTGTTTTGGAAAGGATTTTTTATATATATATAAATATATTAATATAACAACCTGACAAAAGCACGTTTTCAATGGTGGACACAGGAGTGGTAGAACAATATCATAAACAAAATACACATTTAATACAATTTTGATGGTTACACGATCATATTAGAAGGATATCAGTATTCTCGCCCAAGTTAAAAAAAAAAACCCATTATATCGGTGTCCAGTAACGTATATTATAGCCACCATGTTGGACCAGTAGACCACCATTTCTTTGCTATACATCACACAAAATATATTACACTGCATATACTTGTCCGTCCAGGGTTGTCGCGGATCATCAACGAGCCATTTCGGTCGTCTCCGTCGTCGACCACAACGACGACGTTACCGCGCCAATAAGTCAAGGCTTGTACGCGAAGTACCCTACTTACGCATTCCGTGAGGATTTTTCCCATAACTGGTAGAGGTTTTTTTTTTTACAAATACACTTGTTCTTTCATATTTTTTTATGGAAAAACACTCGTATAAACACGTACACATCAAATCGGTACAAATACATGCTATAATATAATTATATTACAGATTATTTTTTACCGTTTATAAAGTCACTGATCTTAATATTTTATTGTTTTAAACGTTCTCACCACCATAGAAAACAATAACATAACATATTAAGGTCAAATAATACAATAATATTTTTTATAGGTTTCTCGAATACTATTTATTAATAATTAATATAACAAAGATTTTAATAAGTAGTAATAAAGAGTTATAAAGAATCTAACAATAAAGAGTACATTTTCAAATGATTTTAGTTCGAAGCGATGATGAATACAATCGATTACCGATGTGATATTGAACAATTATAATCTTTTTTGCATTTAAAAAATATCTATGCGATAAAATAGTTGCATACAAAAATAATGTGTGCATTTTTTTACGTTGTACCTACGTTATATTATATTAATAGGTATATTGGAGCAAAAAGTTTGTTTTTGCAATGCTATATTTTAGATATAATTTCAGATAGTAAAAATTTAATTATTTTACGTAATTGCATTTTTCTTCAAAGATAAGAAATAAGTTATTTTTCACTCTGTTACCATGCCAGTGGTAAGTTATCAGTGATAACTAATTATTGAAATATTTCAAAATACGTGTTCAGATCGTTTAGACATTTTATTGGATTTTTTTTTTTTTAATAAATATGTAGTATACTATATTTTTATATTTAGCATATTGATATACATATAATATACAGTATCTCATACTATTATGACGGGTACTTGTATTTCGGATTTAATTGACATAGCGTGGACGTGGGACTCGATATAATATAATAAAATATTTAAAAATCGTATATTTACTCGTTGTAAGTGAAAAGAAGACCCGTACGTTTCACCTCTCGATTTATCATTATTTATTACACGATATTGTACTATGTGTGTGTCACTTCCACTCACTACACTAAATCGCCGTACTCGTGTCGTCTATAATAATACGTTATGTATATTATGTTATATGATTTGTTTATACCTCGTTTAAACGCTGGGACGCTGTCTGTTCACTGTATACCACGAAGCGAGCTCACCGCTACTACCACTATCGTAGGTCGAGCTGAACTTGTTAATTTGTAGCCCACCATGTCTATCCTTCGCATAAATAACGCATCCGGTCTGCATGTTTGACCACTATTTCTCGGACGTCCGTCCTATATGCTGCCATCGCCATATTAACCACAGCGTGTTGTAGTTTCAGTATATAAAGCGTCTGTATATATAGTGCCGTCAGTGCTGTTAGGCGGTAAACAACAGATTAACGCAATCTCATTAAAAGCGTTTTGTTTTTATTTTGTTTTTGTCTCGCTCGTTTAACCCCTTCGAATACCATTCTAATAATATAGTTTCTCAACTTTTTACTGCGAATGATAACAGTTATAATGAGAATTATTTTACCTAAACTAAATTGTTTTATAATTAAATATGTAATTAACCGTCAAAATAATCACTGTGGAAACTTACTATTGTTAAGTAAATATATTTATATATATATATATATATATATATATATTATATATTATTTTTTTGACGTATGTTGTACTAATTGACATTTTTTATAATGATTTCGGAAAACTTTTATTTTTTTTAGATATTTAACAGAGTAATTAAAATGTCTTTTATGTTTTGTTTTTGATTATCTGAATTCTGCAATTTAAAGTTTTGTTATGTAGATAAATATTCAAAAATTTTAATTACAAATTTTAATTTGAAATATTAAAATATATGTGTAACTAAGTACTATACACGTTTTAAAGCTTAGTTAGCTTAAATACGAGTTAACGAATACAAATATTAGGTGTATCATATGCATAATATTATGTTATATAGGGGTCACTGAAGTCTTTAATTCTACTTCAGATTTCTTATGGTAAATATACCTGAAAAAAAAAAATACTAAAAATAATTTATCACATTGCTATTATTTTACTCTATAATTTCAATTTCCTATCGGTCAATGTTTGTCGTCAATTTTTAAAGTTTAATTAAAATATAAATGTACTGTTTTATGTTATGTTTACCTTTGTATATGTCGTTAGTAATTTTATTCAGGCGATTAAGGGTACCTACTTCTGGTTTTTTGTTTGTTTGTTTTATCGATTACTCGTGTTTTATAGCAAAACCGTCAGCAATATAGGTAGTAGGTTGGTTTGAACGACAAAACATTTTAAAAGCAGCATAGTATACCTATTGTGATTTAGCGTAATTAGCTTGCCTGATTTTGGCACAGTTTTTATATTAATATAGTTAATCAGGTACCTGCTATGATAAACTATTGATTTTACAAAATTTAACTACCTATTCTAAACGGAGTAATACTCCGAAATAATATTAAACGGTATAAATTGACTGTCAGTAACGTATCTAAAATGCTATTCATCACTGTTTCGAACCACACAGTTGCTTAAATATAGTACAACCTAGGTGCTGTGTGTCTTTTAAATAACTGATAAAGTCTATAAGGCAAAACTATTTTAATAATCCAGAAATGTTTAATCTAAAATTGTTTTTCTATGTTAACTGTAATAACTAATGATTATACGATTAGTTATATATTTATAATGATAATACAATACATTTATTTTTATTTAAGTAAAATTAATCAACTGTACGGGACACATAAACAACAGATTTATCATAAAAGTTAGTGTGTGGTGTATCTACCTTTGAAAATATAGAATAAATTGTAAACAAATTTTAAATTTATTGAATAATTTCAAAAATAAATATTTTTTTTCACCATGGGTAAATTAAATCTACATAAAAAATATTTTCGTTAAAACAAAAAAAAATTATAATTATAAAATGAATACCTTTATGGCATTATTTGTGTTATAAAAATGTATTAACAGTTTTTTTTTAGTTTTAACAAATTTTTACGACATGTAAAGTAAAACACTTAAACAAAAAAAAACTAAAAATCAGTAAATTTAAATTAAATCTTTTACAATTTATTTCCATTTTATTATTTTAGTTCATTATGTGCAGTTATAACAATAATATACTTATCACCTTCTCTCCCAAATATATAAAAATAGACTTAAAAAACAACAACATTTATTCATTATGAATATATTTTTTCATTATTTGTTGGCAGTTGGCAGATGAAACTGAAAAATGGGTATTGAATAGCCAATTCTGATTGAGTAATTATTATTATATTCATCCAGCATCGAAAATTGAAATGTTACCTCTTATAATGACATATTGACCGAATCAATAATTAAATTTAAATATTCACTAGGAAAATTTTAATGTGGTGGACTATACCAGTCACTATAATATAGTATATAGTTTTTTTATTTGAAATTCAACGATTTATCATCGTTCGCCATCAAATCTTGTAGCTAATACCATCACAGAATGCTGTTTTACGGCCACCTGAACAGTGATGTACCGAAATTGCCTATATACTGTGCCGGCCAATAGACAAATTAATTTTAATTAAGTAATGATAATAATATTATTATTGTTTTAATATTAAAAAGTAAAAATTATCGAGAATAAAATCAATATGTATTATTATATAAAAAAAAAAAATTGTACACAGCCGTTTAATTATGAATAAAAAATGGTTAACTCCAAGTTTTTTCTCACTCTTTTCAATGTCACCATTGTTCATTATTACTTATTTTTTTTTATAAATATCAAATAATTTAAAAATATTTATAATAATAGATCTTATAATAACGTCATAAAGTTGTGGAAAGTAAGCCGTAGTTTTGTCAAATATACGTGATGAGAAAACCTATAAAATTTAATTTTATCGAAGGTTTAGTCATCATGTTGACGTATTCTAAAGGGAATGTGAAAAGCCCTTGTATGACAGGCTATAGGTCACTACTCGCCAATGCAGAACACGTTCTTCTACTACAGAGGTATTTCAAAGCATTCTAAGTAATATTTTTATTTATTCTAATGGTTTTTTTATTTTGCCAAACACTGCAGTACGCCATATAAATTAGAAAAATTAAATATACTATATATTGTGTATATTGTGTTCTATTATTGGTTATATAGTGTATTATCTGTATTGTTAACAGCATACCTTTATTATTATTTATTATTGTAATATTACTAATATTTATCGGGATATTATTTTTTTAATCTCGTGTTGCACTAAAATTACTAGAATAATAATTCACTTGTTTATCTAGGCATTTCATTTTAAGCATAATAATTTCCCATAATGTTGAGTAGACAATAATATGCTATACATAAAAAAAAAATTAGTTTGTAATTTATAAAAACATAATTATTATTAGTAAAATACATTTTAATGTTTATTGATATTGATATAATAAAAAAATATATTTTATTTAATTGTTCGTATTTTTAATATTAAATAATATAATACAATATGTATGTTATCAGTAACGATAATATAATATATTATTCACCGTTCAATATACATTGTACCCACTATTAAATTCACTAAAACGTATCGTAGTGAATAAGATATTTATATTTATATTGCGTTCCTATTCATTAAAGGCAGTAATAGTGAAAATAACTATAGAACCTCATAGTATTGGATTCAAGTGATTGGCGGGGGCCCCCAAGGGTTATCCATAATTGTATAACAATATAACAACCATTTACCTAGTGAATTTCGATTAATTGTTAACCACTTCAATAAGAGATAATAACGGAACCGAAACTGAAACTGTGCTTTGTAAAAGCAGATTAATATAGCACAATATATACAATGATACTATATTAGTATAATATTATGCATAGTAGATATTGCGCATAGGGTTTCGTGTAATATGAGTTTCAAATATTTTGGTTGATTGTATGATGAAGAAATATCAATAAAAAATGTTTTCACTGAATGAATTATAAATTAATCTCAGTATTTGTATAACCATAGTCGTATTTAAATTTAATAAATAAATAAAATAAAATAATTAATTAATTAAAAATGTTGCTTAGGCCCATTTGATTTCAGTAGGTACACTCGCAATTTTATATTTTATGAAGTTAAAACATGACAGTATATATTATTGTCAATTTAAATTAATATGTTAATAAGACGATTAAAATCAATATAACATAAAAAAAACTAAAACTTAAATTACAATATAACTAACCATTTACAGATAATAATTAACTAATTATTATCTTCGTAATACAAGCCATGTTGTTTTTATAAAAATTTGCAACGCTGGGTATTAATAGTTTACAATCTAACTCGTCGTTGTTGAAGTATAATTTATAATTCCATGTTTAAGTACGTTTTTTCCCTTTGTTTTAAATATACAATCTAAAACTACATGTACAATAAGTGTATGAGCTGGGTTTAATTGTACATTGAACAGCTTGATGAAAGAAGCCATTAGTGATACTTTCTATTTGTTTTTATTTTAAAGTATGAATTTAAATAAACTTTTTTGTTTTCTATGACATTTTATACCGTTAGCTTAACAAATATTTTTTTTGTTTAAATATTTAAATTGAGAATACAAATAATAATAATTAAAAAAAAAAAAAAAATTAAATCACATCATTAAAATGAATAAATCCTTCGCTCTGTTCCGTGCTGTACCTAAAATTGAAAACTTACTCGTTATGAATAAATATGCACATGTAGATATATTATTATACTATTTACTAAACACTGTAAACGAAATTTTAAATTATTGTTATGCTAATGAAAGTTTTACATTTAAAATAATATTGAATTAGTCAGAATACGGTGCATTTGTTTTTTTGATTCATAAATAATTCAATAAAATCGTTATTATACAAAAAAAAAAAAAAAATAGTTATGTGACTTGTACCTACTCCTTACGAGTTATGCTAAGGTTTAATATAACATTATATGTACTTATGATTTTCAGATATATGTTCCATACTATATAACTATATTACCATTCATTTTATTGTGAATTAAGAAAAAAAAAATTTTATATTTTATCATACTAATTTTGGTAACCGAAAAAAAATATATTGGATAATGCTTTGTTACATGTCTTTTGCATATAACATTCATAAATACAGGCAATATGTTAACGAAAAGTCATTATTGTGAAGGGAAGTTTTGTTTGAAGTTTAATTATTTTAAGATATACCTACGTAAAATGAACGCAAACAAGGATAATATTAATTTTTGATTGCCAATCTTTTTCATTTTTTTTTTTACCATCAATGTGTTTTTCTTAAACAGGCATTTTAATTCATCTTAACTTGTCAATGTCAATCGATTTTATTCATAATCGTATAAATAAATAATAGTTTTTGTGTACTCATTTTATGCCAATAATAAAATTAATTACATTTTTTAAGGTTTTTTTTTAACAAATAATAATTACACAATCACTATATATTATATTATAATATAATTACTAAAAATATACAACACATTTTATAGATAGGTACCCTCATCCAACAAGTATAATATGGTTTCTGTAATTATTTTTAGATTAGTTTTTTTTGTCATGTTATATTGGTACTTGAAAAATATTATTAATTGCATTTTTTCGGTGTTTTCGATTTAAATATCGTTTACAATAATCGCCGTCAGTACCTAATATTTTATAAACGTTATACTTGTGTAAATATTAAATATTTGTCGATCGATTATTAGCATAATACAGAGAGGTAATTTTACTTTCGTCACCACATCATGATCACGTCTAATCATAATAAATTGACTGTGATAGTTGCGAAGAGTTTAGGATTTATATTAAAAAAATACAACAGCACGGTTTTTAAAAACTCCGAGCACACGCCTATCTCCATATAATGTCTATTCTCGGAACAGAAGCTTAACTCGGGCACGCGGACCTACAACCATTGGATTGTAATCACTGATACGAATCCGATCGTTTAAGGTATTATAGCGTGCAACATCATAATATATCATCGCGATACCATAACGACACGACGTGTCGTGTAAATTTCGCTTCTATTGTTATCGCTTTTCGTGTTCCACAAAAATTATTATTACAGCGACCAATGCAGCGGTTTTCTGTCGAAACCGAAACAGCATAATGCGAGTAAACTGTCGGTCGGTCGATCGGGCTGGACGGACGGGCCATTCCACACCTCCCCACCCCAACAATCTACCACCCCATCAGACGTATTATATTCTCGAAAACGTGTAAAAGACGAACGGCAATATACGGTAGCAGGTATGTACTTGTTGGAAAACACCCGGAGCATATAATATATTATTATATTGTAAGGGATTACTGTATAGGTGTGTACAGGGTGATTTGCCAATAATGTTTACCACTATTTTTTTTTTATCCTTTATAGTAAAAATGAATATCACGATAATTCAGAATTCTCAAAAAAGGTAGGTTACTCGAAATAATATTTTTATATAATATTTAGATTGTTTTGGTGCTGTTTTAAAGAATATCTAATAGAAAATATTATTGTTTTTTAAATCACTATTTTTTTGCTTTAAACAGTTGTGAAGATGTTATATTTTTTTAAATTTTAGTAGAATATCTTAAATAAAAATTCGCCCAAGTAGTTTTTAGGTTATTAAACATTATATTTCACAATGATAGATTATTTTTTATACATTATATATATTTTATATATTAGATTATTTTATATCGTGGTTTTTCCATCATACTGGTAGAACATTTTCACAATTTTAAAAATTTCTAATATTTAAACATTTTTATTATCAAACCATGATATTTCGATACAAAATATTAGAGCATACATACAATATGTTTGAAAACTAGAATTAAAATGAATTCATAAAGTGAGATCATGAAATGGAGTAGTGTTTTGCGAATCACTCTGTATATAATGGAGTTATATCGGTGAAAAGTACTCTGGGTTAGGTACTCGTAACACTGAAAAACCTCTTATTATAATAATATAATATAAATTATAATACATTCGCGCCACAATGTAATGTGTGTTTTTAAAACAATAAATAATAAAAAAAAAGATTGCGTGATTATAATATGGTCGAAATTTTTTTTTTACATTTAAAAATATATATCTTCATAAACCCTTATGTGTGTGACGCATGATTCTCGAATTTTATAACTATTTTTTATATTATACGAAAAAATAAGTGAAATGAGATACGATAGCTAAAACATCATCAAAGTTAATTATTATTTTATATTATATATTTTACATAATATAGTAATAAAAAATAAAACTTTTGACTCATTGAGAGATAACATGATTATTTATAGTAAGTTGTACGTTGTATTTATATTTTTAGTTGTATTTCTTATATTTTGTTGTTAACCTACCGGTCGATTTTATAATTTTTCCTAAAGTATGAATTTTAGGTATAGATGCTTAATAATATAATACATATTATAATTTTAAATATATGTAATATGTACATATTATATTAATATTATTGTGTAAACGGATATTATAAAATTATTAAATTGGATAGATTTTTGGTTTAACTTGTAGTGGTTTAGAGTGTTGTATGTATTTTCCTATATTAATATTCATAATGGAATAAATTATTTTTGGTTGTAACAGAGTATGGAGACGTGTGTTGCTGATAAAACATGACAACTTTGAAATAAATAGAATTTATATTCTGAACATAGGCCATATTCCGGCCTCACACATGGCGTGCATTATTGCTCATTTTGTGTGTAATTACCTTTTCTGATAGATGAAGTGCTTCAAAAGTTTTAAATCCGTGGGTCGAAATATAGGTTACATTTGGCATATGATACATTATTACAATGTACGTTTAAAAGTAATTTTTGGAAATTTTCAACGACGAAAACTACAGAAAAACTATGGCCAGACTTTTTCAAGAAGAAAAGTTTTTGTGTAAAGTTCCAACTTTTTAATTATCCATTGGAGACTTGAAATTTGAACCGATTAGTTATTTTTGAACCCATTTTATAGACGTGATTAACTTTTCAAATAAACCATTTTTAATAAGTACTCGATTATATTTTAATGTTGAACGTTTGATTTTTTTTTTTTGTATAATCAAAAAATGAACCAAAAAAAGCAATTAACAATTTAGATTTACAAATTATAATCTTATTTATTAAGAATTTAAAGGTTATATTTTAGTATATTTTTTTTATCGTGTTAATTATTTTAACAAAGCTTAGATTTATGTTATTCAATTAAAATTTTATTTTGAAATTTCATACTATAAAAACATAATATCTATTACGATAATTACATTTATACTCATATATTATAAGCAGATATTTTGGTTTTTTTTCTCAACATTTTTCCGTTTTGACGACTCAATTCGATAGTATGTGAGTTGAATTCACATTATTTTATGCATGACTATAATATGTTCAATAATACATGTTGAAAATATTTCCACATAAATTTTATTTATGAGCAAACAAAATGTTAAAACGTCATATAAACACTATTGTAAACCGGGCTCAGAGCACAGAATCGTTTTTCTAATGTGATTATTTATCATTTTTATTTTATTTTTTTTATTTGAATTCGAAATAATAGTAGTACAACTATTATTGCTCGTCCTTGGCCTAAGCCAAGGGAGACGTAATATATGATGTTGCTCGTATTAGCTAATTAGTAAGCTGTATTATTGTTTTATTTTTTCAGTCCAGTCTGTTGCTGTGATTTCAGGAGGAATAATTTTAATTATTGAATTCAGAACTATAATACGTTGTTAATTCGCTTGAATTTTTAGATATGAATAAAAACCAGCCCATAATTTTTTTAAATTGAATTTTAAATTAATAAAATGACAATAATATGAAAAATCTATAATACATGAACATAGTCTTCTGTCAAATTTGATAATATGTATTTTAATATATGAATATGTAAATCATTCCAGGGACTGAGTATTTTGATGAAATATACAAGAATTATACTTGAGCATAGACCGAGAAAATGAAATAAAATAATGTAGCTTCTTTCGTATTATGGTCTAATATACAAAAATATTAAGCATACACCGGAAGAATAAAATAAAAGTGTTATTGTACGGGAAA
This sequence comes from Schizaphis graminum, assembly GCA_020882235.1. Classification (NCBI taxonomy): domain Eukaryota; kingdom Metazoa; phylum Arthropoda; class Insecta; order Hemiptera; family Aphididae; genus Schizaphis; species Schizaphis graminum. The sequence goes on from CM037032.1 coordinate 58,727,921, forward strand.
ATCCACCAGGATTTGTCACCTATATTTTACTACTCAGCTTATCGTAGAAATGTTCTAAATTTAAAGTTACAATAACAGCAAAAAAAAAAAAATTGGTTACCGTCCAGAAAGCTAGACATTATATGCTTAATGTGGCTTATGGGGATTCCACTGATTCTCGTATATTTTATTAGCCCCAAGAGTCCAATTTTGAATGTACCGTATACAATAAATTTCCACTTAAATAATATAAATATAGTATGTATATCTAATGAAATGATTTTGTAATTGTATTTTCATTACTTTTGTGTTAAGTATTTTAGTTAAAATCATAGAAATCACATTAATATAATAAATACCATGATGTCCAAATTTATAACAAAATATTTAACAATAATTTTTACATGTTATATCTACTAAGTGAAATCAATTTTTTTACGATCGGGACGTGCAGATATCTAGATCGTGAATTTAACAAAAAATTGTATGTTTGGTATAACTATTATGAGATAAACAGTTATTAGTGATTAAGTAGTAAGCAATTTTGTTCACTCCAAAAATCTGAAGAGAACAAGCTCTCATCCGATAATGAACTAATATTGATAATAATATGAACCTCTCGATATATACAGACTTAGTGAAGTAAGGAGAAGACTAAGACTTATGTCTCGTAATCAACCTTAAATAATCACGAAGGAGTTAATAATAGTTAATTTCAAGGAGAATACTAAATGGTATAAGTATTGGATATCTAAAAACTTTGCTAGATAACATATTTTCACCAATCCAACAATCAAACAACCGGTTTTGATCTTCCAAGAAAAAATTTATTGACTTTAAATCGCTTGCGGACTGGTTACTATCCCTTTCTATGGCTGTGGATACGAATCACAAACAATCTCTTATAATAGAGACTGAATTCCCGATCTACACATTCAAAGTACCCTAAATTATATTCACACAGTTTAAAATTAAACTAAGCGTTGTAATAGGACTTAAAAGTACCCAAAATTAATTGAGAGTTGTAAATTAACAAAATATAACCATTGTGTGACCAATGATCATAGAATAAAAACAAAAAGGATCACAAAAACTTGGAACAAAGTATGGTTTACTTAAAGTATAGTTTAACAGTGAATGTTTGAAAAATTCAATAACTCAATTATTTATAGACAGTAAAAGATAAAATTTTATTTTTCTATTAACTAACTCTTTGTTTAAAAATAAAAAACAATTATCAACGATCCTACAAGACTAACAATTTCAAGATTTAAACAAATGTATATTGTTTATTTAGTTATATAGTATAAGATCCAATTTGAATACGCGTCATTATTGCTTTTACAACTAAAAAAATATTTATTTTTTAGTGTTTTGTTGCATATTTGTATTTATTTTTATTTTAAATCATGATAAAATATTGAAATATTTATAATTCAACAACATATACACCACGCAGTTTCATAATGGAACTTAGGCTAATAGGATTACTGATAGTGACAAACATTACTCTCAAAATAAGATTGCCTCTGTGTATTATTTTGTAACATTTGAGTGACTAAGTAAATTAGCACCTAAGTGCTATCTCGTCGTTAGTAAATTTGATACTATGATAAAGTGTAAAAGTACGTTGTATGTGTACTAAATTTGCTAAAAACATTGCTCAAAATATGAAAAAATCAAAAATTTGGTAAATAAAAAAACATGATAATAATATGCAAGTATATTTTGACCAACTTTGATAAAACAGCGGAAAAAGCTAAGTGTTTTGTACAACACATATTATATAAAATTTCAGTAATATTTTCTGAAATTGAACAACGAAAAAACAGAAAAAATACTTAATTCAACAAATAGAAAAATAATTAACATGTATTTAAAATAATATAATGGTTCTAATTTAAAATGTATTAATTTTCGTATCAAATAAGGTTTTGAATAGTTTTGAGAACTTTTGATTAGCTCTTTTGAGCATAAAATTAAAGTCACTTCTATAGAAGATCATTCTTTTTGACTAAAATTGAAAATATGAAATGAGATCGAAGAGACACGCTCGGAAACATTATTTATTGATCATTTATTATTTTGACTTGATGCTATTCACTGATCAGTCGCATTTTTGCAGACATTAAATCGAAATTAAATAAGATATAAATAAAACAGATAAATAAGACGCAAATAAGATAAAATAAACTCAAAAATTGCTATGATTCATTAAAATTCTGAATAACTCAAAAATATAACCAAACCAGAACGATTTGACAGATAACTATCTAATGGTTCTAGACGTTCTAGTACGCTAATAGTATGATTTAGTTTTATATATATAGTAATAAATTATAATTTAGAATATTATAGTATTGTTTGAAAATTGATATTATAGTTATTAGTTATTTTAAAAGATTTTTGTAAATACTAATAGAAAATTGTACCAAATTAAAAATTACTTGTTGATTTGACAAACGTTAAAATCACATATAAATATAAATGAAATTGAACGCTTAGGTACTATTGGATAAATTTATATTGAACTTAATCAAGTTATAAAATGTCGCTATTGGATGGTTGCTTTTATCATGTTCCTATTTCAAGCTTTACAATAGATTTCCGTATGCATACTTATTGACTTATTTTAATAATTATTATTACAGATTGTACGCTTTACAATAAAAAAAAATAATACTATACGTATAGGTACAATCCACATATGTTGAAATATTGTAAGCATCTAAATTCCAAATGATATGACATCCTTTTTACCTTTTTATATACATATATACGAGTAAAGTAAATTATTTATTCTTTGAATTATTTTTCTTTTAGAGTCTTTTATAGTTTTTGGATAAACACGTTTAAACTCTCCATTTTAGATTCTAATTTTTTAGTACCAAATATCAAGGTTTAATAAAAGATAAGTTATGGGCATGCTATTCGTTGAACGGTATTCGATTACCTATGCAAAATTTAAAAAAATATTAGTAATCTACTGAATTGTTGATAATAAAAGTATTATGTTGTACTACGAAGTATATTAGTGTAAATTGTAGATACTAGTAAATAGTAATCATTAACGAAGAATCGTTTTTTATATTTTAATATCAAGATTTCCCATCTATTTAAAATTTAACACATCCGTTATAATATTACAGTGAATTACTCCACGAAGAAGTACACTCAAAATATCCTATACAGTAGACCAAGTTTCTAAGATTTTATTAATTTAAACAGGGCTGAATAGAGTAGCAGCAACTTTAATGGGGCTAATGAGGTTTTAATTATTTTACGATATTTAAACGTATACACGAATATTATCATCGAAAAGTGAGCTTAACACGTTTCCTTGTGTTCTTAATAAGTGATTTATTTCATAAACTTCCAAGAAATTGATTATATATAAAAATAAATTTAGAAACTAACTTTTTAGTTATAAGTTATATTATATTATACTATAGTATAGTATTAGTATTGCGGTTATGTATTGTATAGTTACTAATTTACTATATAATACATAACCGCAAAGAATATCGTTATTTTTATACGCGTTTCAACGGTGTTATTTGTCTAAAGAAAATTGCGCGTGTGTGTACTTCAAAATTTATTTTTTAGTTTATGAACTTTTTGCCATTCCGAAAAGTATTAACCAAAGAAAAGAAAACATAATTTGAAAATCAATATCTTCGTCACTCAGATCAGAATTTATTTTTTCCAAAGTTTTAATGACATCATTATCATCTAGACGTGAAAGGGTAAAACTACAATTTAACTCTATTACAAATAATAACTTGAATTGTATTTTCTAATATTATTTAGATATTTTAGAGGGTATATCTAATAAAAAGTATGTAATCTCAATAAAGAAATGTTCCTACTTAATGCATTTTTTCTTTACTATGGAAAGTAACACTTATTTATTTTACTGCGTATTAATGCAAAAAAGTGATAGTTGTAGTCAGAAAGGAAATATTATATTCAAATATAAAATGCTGTTTTTTTAAGTCCATAACGTATAGCGTAAATGCTAAACACGTTACAAACGATTTGACTACTGCAGTAGACGTTTTCAAAACCATAAAAATAAAATTATTTTAACACAAAACTCGCATTTAATTATAGTCCCAGAAGTCTAAAAAAAAAAAAAATCAATATGTAGATTAAAATATACATATTAAAAACGTGGAAGTGACTTACTAGAGTAAAATAAAAAGTTATATATCAACTGGACAGTGTAGCATTAGGCATAAACTATAAGGTTGTCCGCTGGGAGGCGTCTTTGATTATTTCGTTATTCGGTTAATTCAATTTAAACATTTCACCGTAGATACATTAAAATATAAATTTTATATTTTAAGGATGTTTGTAAAACATTATGAAATAAATATTGAGTTATAAAAGAAAAGTTAAAAACGTTTATTGAAAGAAGTAAGTTTTTATTTTGTACTAGCTACCCGAACTTCCTCCGGAAGAAATTATTTTTTTATAATTTAATTTAAAAACATGGACTATTTGTTGGCTATACAAATAATATAATATAATTACATATTGTAGTTATAGTTATTGCTAATTTCTGAAAATTATATATCCTACATTTTGAATTCAACCACTGGAGTGGTAAATTTTATTCTTTTTATTATAGAATAGAGATAAGGTAGAAAAAAATGCAACAATAAATTATTTGTTCGATGAATAATATAAATTTCGAATAGAAAAATGCAAGTGCAAACAAATAAATAATTAATAATTTATAGTAATAATAAAAATAATAAATAAACAAACAATTATATTATATATAATAATTATTATTATTAGAGGAAGCGATAAGGTCAGAGACGTTCAAAACCGGTTTCCTTCGTCTCCCAATTCAGGTTAGATTCTTATATATATATAGATTAATGCATAATATTACGTATTATTTTGATTTTACATTTCATTTGCGAGTTTATCGCGAAATAAAATATTACAACTTGTGCTTCTTTAGTAAATTAACCTTGAACAGACCTAAAGTCGATATTTATTAAGTGCCTATACCAAAGGTGTAATTATTATTCAATAGGATGTGTTTTTCTTGTTAATATTTCACAAAAAAAAAAAAATTAAAAATACGTGTTATATCTTACAATGGTGTGTATTCGTCATTATTAATTAGTTAATAAATTGATTTTAAATGAAATAAAATAACTAAAATCTAATTTTATTTATAAAACTAAATAGTTTTTTTAATAATTTGTTTTAGAAATACTAAAGGCCCTAAAGCGTAAAAAATAACATAGTTAGTTAAATGTTAAATAATTTTAGTGGGCAAAAATGTTTCTGAAAAAAAAATATTATTTTAAAACATTAAGCTTTAATTTAATTTTATTTATAGAGAATATAATACAACAAATATTTTTACATACAATATTCATTTTTTTTTTCTATGATTTGAATGAATTTTAATTTCTTTATCTGGTCAAAATACCTACGAAAAAAAAATATATATTAAGATTTAATATTTATTCAAAAAAAACTATTGTGAGAAGTGAAAATAATATCTAATTTTAAATTTGTTTGTATTACTTTTAAATAAAATATTATGATATCATATTTTGTATTAACTATAATAAATTGACCTTAAAATATTATATTTTCTTGCTGTAATTTAATTTTCTGATTAGATTCAATTTTACAAGTTTATTGCTTATAAATCATATAGATTATTATCTAATTATTTACTATGTAATTCATAATCATTTAAAAATCTAAAAATTCATATAAAAACCAAAATTAAGAGTTATGGTTGCTGATGAGATCAAAATCAGCTAAATGGAGGTAGGAACATTGACTCCACAACGAAAAAACGTATATCTTATTTCTTGACCCAGATTCTTTCATAAGATAATTTTCATTTCTTATTTCATATTTCGAAGTAAAATATATTTCTGAGAATTTTATAAATTTTAATTTACTGAAAGTGTAGATAGGATATAATGATTAGGTTGAAAAGTAATAAATAAATAAATAAGAAGTATTTTTATTTTTTTACACACATTAATTGGAAGTCTGAAATGTATAAAAAATGAATTACTTTTCAGTACCTATCTATTGAATTTAACACATAAATATATACGTGTAAAAATTCAATATTGTTATTTTGAAATTAAAATAAGGCAATTGAGTTGAACTATTATATTAACCTCGCGTATAAATAAGTAGGTATTAACACCATATTTTATCAACCAACAACGGTGGCTTGAGAGGAAAGTAATATTTGAAATTTAAATATTGGTTTTAAAACGGGAAATTGTATTTATTTATTAATTAATTAACTTTTCAATTGTGTATTTTTTTTTTTATAAAATATATATTGTTTGCAATATTTTAAGTAATCATAAAATGTCATTTAATATTTTATATTATATATCATTGACAATTTAATTTAAATCAATAACTGTTGTGAATTTTGAAATTGAATTAATAACTTTTATTAAAACGCATATATTATTTCAAAATAATTATTTTAATGTAACCGTAAACATTAATACATAATATGTATAGGATATACTAAATTTAAAATTTAACTTTTTATTCTATCAACGTTTTATCATGCATACTCATTGTTCAGTTTTAATTACTCTAAGTACCTGAAAACTAACTTGTATAAATTAAATTAAATTTAATTACAATTATCATATTATGGAGTTTTGTCATGAAATAATATGGCTCGTCAAAAAATAGCTATAGGCACTCAAATCAATTGAAATGCAATTTGTTGTAATTCAGTTTCTTTGTTTTTTATAAATAATTACTATAATAGTATATTATACTTAGAACCTTATACTGAAACTACCTATACAAAAAAAAAAAATAATAATAATAATAAGATACTCTTTTCGGGAATATTTGGTTTTAATAATTACTTACGTTTTCCAAGTTCACGTGGTAATTGAATTACTTTTGATGCATTAATTTTACTACGTTAACGTCTCTTTTAATCTTCGAATTTCGGTTTAAACAGTAGAGTTACGGTAAAAACAAACATATTTTTTTGCACCTCAAAAACTCCCAAATTGATAACGCCATTTGTTCAGGTGCTTTCTTTGAAGACAGCAGAAAATAATCTAGTTTAGAAAACTTCTGTGTGCATTCTACGGTTTTATTCTCGTAATCTTTCCACCAAACGTAATTATAAGTTATATCTCTCGGTTTCCAAGGCGGAACTATATTTAAATACTGAAATCATATTATTATATTATGAATTTAACTCAGTCTTATAAAACCATAATAGTCTGAATATCACCTAATCACCCTTCGTGAAACTTCCGTCGTAACAAGAGTAAGTACAAACATAATTAAAAACACAATAACGCATAGATAATACTGTTTTATAATTATATATATTTTCAAAAGTAAATGATAGTTAATATGCAATTACTATCGAGGGTTTTTAGGTAAAGTAATTATTCTAAGTTCATATAACTAACATTATATTGTATTTGAATAATTTTTTTTATTATATATATATATATATATATATATATTTGGCTAGTGAGATATTTAATCAGATAAATAATTTCCACAATAGAAGAATGTGATTAATGTTAATTGCATTTCTTTTACAGTGTTTTAAGTATTAAATCAAATGGTAAACTATTTTAACACTATTTTAAAGATTTTACTTAGTTATATTTTATTATTTAACTTGTAAAATACTTTATTAACATTTTATTTGTATCCACTAGGACTAAACTATTTCTACCCTATTCAGTATCCACTCGGCACTCGTTATTATCAAATAGGTGTGCAACACGTTTTGGAAAACTATATTATGTCATCGTCATGACGTATGGTTAATGTAGATACCTATTATTCTATATATATTTATATATAATAAAATCTAATGGGCGAATGAAAGTTTACTTCGCGTTAACATTTCTGTACAACGATCTCAAAAATAGTTTCGAGATTATTACCCAGCATTGTTTTGCGAACAGTTGTAAGTAAAAACAAATCTTTTATTTTTATTATACTAATAATATATAATTGAATTCGAAAGTACCCGAGAAGATAACCGTTTAAAATGCAATAATGAACCCAACAGCGGTTTATATCGTTCCGTTTATTCTTGATTTATGTGTATTACAATATTATGATGTTGATAATGGTTGCCGGTGTCTTTAGGCGTTTAAAACTATTATATCGTAACAGACGTGTACATTATCTTATTGTTTAACAGTACTTGACATTTATTCTTTAAAATCTCCCGCAGGCCAAATCAACGAGGATCATTCGTGTTTATCTTCAAATCAAATAAACGTGTATTTGTCTTTAGTTTTATGAAACATACAAATATTTGAAATCGAATGGAAAAGAAAATATTACTGAAAGACGTATATAGGTAACTGTATGTACTTCATATTAGTACATAATATAATTGTATACGTAAAATAAAAGTAACAGTATTTTTATAAAACTATAATTAAATTCCTATTATTATATTTTTAAGTTATTTTATTAACACTCGTTTTAAAATTAAATAATGTTAAGGACATTTTAAATTACTTTTATTGCTATTTATGTATACAATTATTAAAAAAAAACAAAAAAACATGCATACATTTTTAGAAACAGTTAAATATAAATAAACCAGCTGAATACCTGTTAATAAATGTTTAATAGTTGTTAAAAAGCGCGTAAATTATCAAATTGTTCAAATGTTTGAAATAAAATTTCCACGCAGTTAATTACGTAATATATATATTAATATTATATATACGTAATAATTATTCAGATACTGATACACTCCAAATAACATTAAAAAAATAACTACCTAGTCATAATATGTATCATATATTATTTTTAGGTAAACCAATTAGAAGCTATTAGGTAACATGATATAGGTTTGTAGATATTTTAATTACTTTTATTAATGTGACCTATAATATTTTTACGCTCGTCGTTTGAGGACAAATATTAGATGTAAAAAATTGTTTTAATTAAAATAATGTATGATGCATATTAAATATTTGAACGAAATAAATGAATATTTCTCATACGGCCATATAGACCTTCTATAAAAACGTTTCAGAACTTTTATCATAACAGATAATCGTATGCATCGTTTAAAATATCATACCTATATTATGTACACAACGATTGTGAGTGTTCAACGAATACATGCTTCAGAATAACTTTAGCACTAGTGTAAACCGAGTTTGGTTTTGGACGTTTATAAGACTTCCGACGACTTTAAAGCAGTCGACAAGGGTTGATTAGAACTGTGCCGATTAGAACTGATGGTTGTGTTGACACGCACGTTCGGTTGTTTTAATTCCTCTCTAACTCAAAATTGTTTTAGGTGTATACGATGTACCCGATACAAGTCCATATTGGATTGATAACAACGTGACGTATACACAAAAGCAATACACAGACGTTTATAATCGGTTGATATTCCCAGACTTAAAGCGCGTCCAATTAGTCAGCCGGTAGCGTGGATAATTCTAGTGGATTTAATTCGCGTTTTCTTTTTCGTTTCGACGTGTCCAGAAAGAGGTTCATTCAAACACCAATTAACAATATTACTTTTTGTTTTATAATAAAATATGTTCAGATAGATATTTTCGTTTTTTTCTTTTTCACCAACAATGACAGATTTTCAAAACTATTACATAATTTTTATACACATGGTTATATACACAGAGATAATTTGAGAAATGGGTCTATTTTTCATTCTTTTATTATAATTTTTTTATTGTTCAATCTTCCTATTCATAAATAAATTTCTTTTATCAAATAAAAAACATCTAATTTATATTTAAAATCAACCTTGACCTAAGACTTTTATGGACATTGTTATTATGCCCGTTCCGTTATTCACTTTAAAAAAAGTCTTTAACTTTTTGTAGGGCGCAAGCTTTAAAGTTTCTTTGGATTATTTGTGAAACAAGAAAATAAATATTACATAAAATTACAAAACTGAAACAAAATGTCGATAATATTTAGCGGATTTTGTGTTATTCGTAGTACCTACATCAATTATGGGCATTGGAAGGGTCGCGTCTTCACTATGAAAATACCACGTATATCGATAAAATAGGTAAGTAAAATGAACTACATGCGTACATCATAAAATATCATATGCATAGTTTATTATTATAATAATATACATATGTGATATATCTCGTTTTTTAGTTTGCGCATATTTCAAAGAAGGTCGCATATTTGTTTGCATATTTTAATGATTTTTTTGAGTCGGTTGTGGTACCGGAACTCTGATGGTTTATGTGCGTGCACCGTGTACATGTATCGTGTATGCGTGTATATTATTATATCGTTCCCAAATTGATAATTTATATTTTTACATATCTTGATAAGGCGCATCAAAGTTCAAGAATGACTTCTCGACTAAGTATTTTTACGTTACATAACCACTAAAGAAGAAATTGTGAAATTGTTATCATGAAATGAACGGGTGAGTAGAAATCATAATGACGAACGTAAAAACTATTTGGCAAGCAAACTGTATGGATAGGTACCAAATGTTTTCTGAATTATTTTATGTATCACCTAAGTGCTTTTAATGGAAGATCTATTCATATATCCACAATTATTAAAATCAATGCCCATTGTACAGTTAGTACTTATAAGGTCAGGTTTACTCTTTACTATTGTAAAATAAATTGTTATAGATTGTATGGTAAATAAATTAAAATTTTAAAAATATTATATTTTTAACTACACCGTAGTTCACTCATATTTAAATGCAATTTATATAATAATATTTAATATATTTTAAAAGCATTAATTTGTTTTAAAAATGTCATAAAAATCACTGAATTTCGCTTTATTTTTATTGTGGATGCCCACTGAAATACTGAATTACTTAAAATTAACTTTAAAATTATATTTTAATATGGTATTTAATTTTGTTGTTTTAAATTTTGAGCAGAGCGAGTAATGTATTTATTTTACAATAATTTTTCTTATTTTGTTTCTGACGATAGTATTTGAAGACTTAGGATTTAAAATGTTTACCAAATATTTATAATGTAATTTTCTGTTAGGTATATTATAAACCTTAATATTAAAATAGTTTGACTTATTTTTAAACTAAAAGTATTTAGGTATAAAGATTTAAAATATTGAATTTTCAGAATTATTTATTGATTTATATACATAAAAGTTATGAATTCAAAAAACTTCCTGATACAGCAACCTAATCAATAGCGTGGCACACTCTCAATTCACTATTCAACATTTAAGAGTTTATCAGTTTATTGTTTAAACATATTAAAAGTGATATCTAAGTATAATCATATTCAAAAACTATTTATCAATATTCTTCATTAGTATAGATTTAACCATATAAATATATATTATTATAAAATTCAATTAACTTGAAATCATTAACGTAATAATGCTGTGTGACACAAACATTATTTTGTAAATACTCGTATTCGATATTTTTGAAATTACCAACAGTAATAACGTTCTCTGAAAAAAACAACTTTTAATTGTTTTTTTAATAAAACGTAATACGTATGGTGTAAGTCCCACTTTAAGATTTATATTTTTATTTAACTAATATACTCCACCACTATGTTACGAGGTTCTATCACTAGATGGATCCTTCACTCAAGTGTTCAGTATTTTTACAATGTAGCTAATTAGTTTTAGTTTATTTTATATTAACCTTATAATAATTTATGCTGATTGTAAAAGTGTATTTACATATTATATAAATTAAAAATACAAATAAGAAAAAAAATAACAAATATAAATACGCGAATGAAAAAAAAAAACAATTAAAATAGTCCCACGAATAGGTTTTACTGTTAACTTATGAATTTCTGTTTACTTGAATTTCTTCTCTCCAAGGTTCAATATAAAATTATATTTTTAGTTTTACAATGCAGTTTAAAATAGGAGACTAAAAAAATGTTATGAAAATAAACGCGCGGCATGCTTTACAAGAATTTTATTATTTTCTTTAGGTATCTTATTAATTATTTCTTTGAACTATGTGAATTATTTGACTATATGAAATGTATTGTGCTAAGAGACTGCCATCCATACTATGTTGAAAATATAAAAATAAAAATATACATAAAAATGATTAGAATAACGATGATAAAGTAGACAATTTCATTTATCTTACCGTGACTTTTTAGACGACAACAAAGTTTTAAAACGGAACTAGGTACACTGCATTTTGTTTAAATTCTACCGTCTAATCTTCTGTTTAGTGAATGAAACGCAATTACGTATATAATAATTTTATTTCAAATGCACATTGAAATAGCACAATAAACTCTATTTAAATTATTTAGTTCCTATTATGTATGATAATTTAACGAACGTGATTCATAAATTGCGAACCAGCTTGCTTCCAATATTTATTATGAGTTATGTAGGTATATAGTATATTATGTATAAGCTATAAAGCGTTTTTCCATAACGTTAATGGAAGCACTCAATACATCAGCAAAGAATTGTTCAGTTTTAACCACGATTAATATTACCCATAAGGTACTAAATAATATTTGTGCTTTTGTATGTTTTTAACTACTTGTTCTTGTTTTGTAGTTGTGCAGTACGTTTTTTTTTTAAATATAATCTATCTATTATATATATGATTTTTTTTTTTTAATGTATTGGGATGATCTTAGTACTTTTTAATTTAAAAATGATCAATTGACAGATTTTTGAGTGAAATTTGTATTTACATGTCCGATATACGTATGGAATTTGTTTTTGTTTTTTAAATTGTTAATATTTATTAACCGAGTTTGGCCAAAAACTTCACGATTTCTTCCAATAGTTTTTGTTTTAGTTATGTATGCCTGATATGATTACTAATAACATTAAGAAATTAAGCTAATAACATATTTTTAAGAGTTTATTAAATCATAAAGACAAAACAAAATATAATACTATGGAACTTAATCTAAGGTAAAAATATTTGGAGTCTCAACTACTCTCGACAAAAAATCAGTTGTGTTGTTATTCTGAAACGGTTTTCCGGGTATTATTGATATATTATTATATATTATACATATATTAATATTTAAATAGGGAGTTGACGTTATTTCTAAGTATACTAAAATACAGTAAACACGAAGACTAACGTTGTATACGAATACAATATATTTACTTGATAGTTAATATCGACAATATTACATTTATATAAACGTACCTAGTATAATCATATGTTTTATATATGAAAAAATTAAAATTAACTATATTATTGTATTTGAATGGGTAGGATACACTGAATTTTAATGTTGTCTACTTACCTCTGTACCTATGGATATTGGAATGTGTTACTTTCCCAAAAAAGTCCGCTAAACCAAATGTTTTCTTAGATTTTTCTATACGATTTTGTACAATGCTAAACTATAATATGCGCGATGCGCCCACTGCTTATTACAGTATTACAGTTTATTTCGCTTAATAGAGACACCGGTTAATAAGGACAACCACTTAATAGGGACAATTATTCAATTACAAAACAAATGTATATTTGCAGGGTAAACGTTTACCGCTTATCTGTGCCACGAATCCACATAATCGGGACATTTTTATCGAGTATATTAATAGATTAATAGTTTGACAATCGCGACCGTCTTACATAATCGATTATTAGATTACATTTTATCTTATCATATGTTCAAATGTGATATACACGATAATGTAATATCATGTTTTTCTTTTTGTACTATCAATTCATTTCTATAATAATTTATAATTTGTAATATTAAAAAAAAAAATCAGTTTTTCAACAAATATTTATGTTTGTTTTTGTATTTCGGATTATTGGGACAAAATAACATGCAACCGATGTGTGCCAATAAAGCGGAATTGACTGTATAATACAAGTTATTGTATTCCGAGTGTTGCTTGTATTTTAAATAAAAAATGTTTAGAATTTATAAGTTTGCTTTACGTTGCAGTTTACCTAGTTTACCTGTACATACACATACAAACAAAGTTTATTAATAAGTAGCACAGAATATACGATTTGAATTATAAATTGATTAGTGTGAAAGCACTTACTAAACGTATTGTCGAAATTAATTTAAACGATCATCATAAAATATCGATTTTATTGTTCTTGTTCGTGTTCATTTAATAATATATTGTATGTTCTAAACAATATAGGTACGTGTTAATAGAATGCTATTATTGACCTAACCTGGCACAGTATTATTAATCAAACGATTGTAGCAGCAGCTTTTATTATTTACACGGGTCACTAGTGTTACTCATTGCTGCAGAGATGTTGCAACTTGCAGGGAGTTTTGATCTTTCTTTTATTGATTTTTATCGCGTTTCAAACTTGCCATGCACTCGAATATCTACGTCGAAATATCGAAATCATGATGAAATATAAATTTTAATTCGAATACATAGTAATGGCAATAGGTTTTATAGTTGATTAAAATAAAAAATAAATACTCTGGTGACTCAGCACGGACCAGTGGTTTCAACCTTTTTTTTTTAAACACAGCACACTATTTGCTCTTTGCAGCATTTTCACTGCACATGTCCAGTCACAGACACTATTTCAACAAAGTCGTTTTATTTTATTTTTACACCAAATTAGATAAACTATATATATTGTAATTTATTATAAAAAATCGAATTAATTCTCGTGTAACTCCAACAACTATACAGTTGAATAGAATATTTAATTGGAATTTCTGAGAACGTATATTATAATACGTATACCACGCAAAATATATTACGTGCAATAATCGTGACCACGCGTGCATTTTATAAAATATAGCAACCACCACAAGACACACGTTACATTAATTCTCAACACTTTTTAATTATGATAATTAGTACTCGGTTGTATGCGTGAATATTATATTTATTTTTACATTCATTACTTGGAGCAATATTTTAGTATTCTTATGCTAAAGTTTATTTTTGAATATACGGGCCCAAAAATATATGAACTGAATATTGCCGCATAAATAACAAAACAAGTCACGCACATCAAATAAACATTTAAGAAAAGAATTGAATAAATAAGTTTAGAAGTTTTTCAAAATACGATGTCATGCTTCGTGGAAACGGTAAAGATTTCAAAATAAAAATTTAAAACTAATTTTATGACTTCTTCGTGTTGATATTTTTTTTAAATTGAGATAATTATTGTGTATATTGTACAATGATAGGTGTTGACTTCCCAAAATAAATTGATATTATTATACGTCGTGTCAATGAGGTGTATATTTTCAAAATAATGAATAATACATTTTAAATATTATATTATTATGCCTGTTCCAATGTCAACTATTGTTTTTAAAGCGAACTGTATTTTATCGACGTATTTTTACGGTTATAAATTAACTTGCTGATCCTGCACGGGCGCACAGTTAGTGTAGGTATGTTGTTGCCGTGACAAATTAAACTCTCACGGATTTATCCTTTCATAAACTCTGTTAAATTTAAACTCTACGATTTTTAATATAGTTTTCGGGTTGTTTGATCAAATATAAAATACCGGTTTAAAATAATATCCATTTACAATATATATTTTTTTATGTAACCAATGGCAACCTTATATACAAACAAATAAAATAATATCTGTTTTTCATTTTTCGCGAGTCCCTCTTTAAAATACAAAATTTAAGAATTCGGCTCCGATGAGCATAATATATATCCTGATACGTCGTGATTTCCATTGTAAATAAATGTTGTAATTTTAGAATCATGAGTGGATCGCTTATTAGATAAATATATTATATTTAAATTAATATCGCTTTTGGAATTTGTATTTGGTATGAAATATTTTTTGAAATTTTGCTCGTATAAATGTGTGCATATTTTGCAAGTTTTTTTAAATTTTTCCTTTTGTACACGAATTGGAGCTATTGGCATCGTTTTGAAAGTATAGGTGTATTAATCGAAGGGCACCACGAACGGCGATCGTGTTTAATAATAATATACTTCGTAGTCGCCGGTATATTCTTCACAGTTCACAGCCATTATAATTATCACAGCAATCGCAATTAACGATGGTTCGTCGATATATAATATAATGGCATTATTATTATTATTATTATTATTATTAAAGCTGTAAAACGGCGTCTCGCGCGCGAAACGGATGTGCGCCGCTAGTTCATCGGCAATCTGCAGAGGTAATGCGGTAACCGTGTTGAATATTCATCGACCTTCCACCCGATTACGTTGTACGGAATTAAACCGCCGTGTCCGACCGCTCTCACCCATCCGCCAATGTCCGTCGGCCGATATTATATTCAATTTTATGTCGAACAGACGGAGTGGCTATATGATATAGGTACCTGTATGTAATATATTATAGTATATATCGGTTATTGGGTGTATTATTATAGTTACGGTTGCCGTAGTGTATCTATCTGACCAGATATCATTTTGTCCACCGGGACATCACTTTGTTATTATTATTATTATTGTTTACTTATCATAATCCCAAAAGGCATTTCGGATTGTATTTGAGTATATTATTATTATTTATTGTTGAATTGTACGAAATCGCATGTACATACGGCAATGGCTTACTGCAGACGAGTGACACGCGTCATTATTATTATTGTTATAATAATATTATTATTTTACAAAACGTATACACAAAGGTTGTCACAGGATAAGCAAAAACGACAAAAACTAACTTGATTTACTTAAGAGCATAACGTTAAAATTAAAAATGAATATCATGTACAGTATAATTATTAACGCCATGGGGGTCGTATTATATATACCTAAAGGAGAACAGATTAATTTAACTCAGTTCAAAAAAAAGTATTTATAATTAGTTTTTGTCTTTGTCACGCACAATGACGTATTGATTGTTTAACGTTTAGTCATTATTTAAATTATAACCAAATATTTTAAAATAACAATTGTTAAAAATGCTAAGCAAATATTCTTTTTTTATTGCAGAGGTACTAGATGTAGTGGCTTATACAATTATTTCACGTTGGTGTAAATTGAATTAAAACAACAAATATGTATTTATTTATTTTAATTCAACACCACTTTATACAGTATTATTTAATACAAAATAACTAAATAATTAGTTTTAGATGTAGTTTAACTATAGAGATGTATAAACATGGTATAATTTTATAAATTGTGAATCATTTACTGGAATATATATGTATAATATATAAAATTATTCAGTTTCATTTAGTGAAAATTTTATTGTTGTTATTATGAATCGTACGCTAATGAGTTTACGATGATGTCTTTAAATATGATATTATTAAAGTAATTTAATCAGTTTAATACTGGTTACCATTGTTTATATCCTCCACAATCAACCATTTGGATGGTATAAGTGTGACACCGGTGTTATTATCTCAGTTTACTTTCAGCTTTTGAATTAAGATCAAACAGGACTGAGTTACACACTAACTGAAAGAAGATTTATACTCTAGACTTTATAGGATGAAGACTCGCGTAAAAAATAAAACCCTGGGTTACTGGGTTACCCACGCTGGTTCAATGGAAGAAATAGTATCGGAAATTATATTCAACAGACGGTCGCTCATTATAAGGTATTACGTCCTGCGGGACGTTATTATCGAAATAAATTATTAATAATTATTACTCATCATACGTTTTATACGAAAGGTTTTATAATATATGTTAATGTATTAATTTATTGCTCTTCATTCGAGATTCTAAAACCCAATTTACAAGTTCAATAGGTTATAGCTTAGCTTATACGATTTGTAACATGTTTCGACTAGAAAATAAGATCAGAAAAAAAATAAAAAATACATCATAATAAATAAATTTTAAACAATAATAAATAGTTATTCAAATAAATATTTATTATTTAAAACGTAAATGAGTACATATAAAAAAATTTCCAATTAATATAAGAGAACACTAGTCTATAGCCAACCTATATTTAGGTACCTAAATCACACACAAATAAATCAAACGTAAAAATAGTTTAATATTTTCGTATTTATCTGTACAAATAAATTTATATTGATTTCATTATTTTTTTTTTTATTAATTAATGTGATTCTTAAAGATTGGGATTTTGTAATTTTTAATATTTTTTTTTTTGTTTGTTTGTTGAAAATCGATTTTATAACCGTTGTTGGTTTGTATAATATGACTTTTGCCTGTAAAATATACATTCAAAATGATCAATCTTTGTAGAAAATTAGTTTTGAAACAACTTGATATTATTTTTATAATAGTATACAATCAGCAAATCTTGTTAAAAGTTTATTTTATAGTTCTTCATTGATGTTTAATAATATTCTGTTTTTGACAGTTTCAATACCTATATGTGATTTATGCATCTAAACAGGTAATTTTAAATGGATCGATTGCAATTTTAAAATATATCGGTACAAATATATTCAAGAGTTGTTTATAAATGTAAAAAACAATTAGGATACCTGTATTAATATTATATATTCTAATAATATAAAAAAAAATTCTTTTAAGTTTTTAATGTTGTTATATTAGTATTCTTACAATAGGACGAAAAATAGTTTTTATTTTCATTAGAAATTAGAAAATGATAAATCGTATTTTGTTGTGTTGTTAAATGAAAAACCGTTTCAGACGCTTTTGATATTATGTTTGTTGTCAAAAACTGAAATCTCGAAAAAAACCATACACTATTCTTTGAAGATATAAAGGTTTCATAAATTGTTTATTTTATTACGCACTTCTACTTATCTATAAATATTATTATCTGTATGTATAAATACACACAATATACTGTGTACCTAGGTAAATTGTTGAATGTCGATTCTGAACAATTTGTAATATTATATATTCACAAACTATTACCAACAACATATTTTCTACTACTTAATTTTAATTTTTACTAACATTATTTTGTAGGAATATATTCATTTTTTTTGTGTTTAACATCGCATGATTTTAATGATTTGGAATTATTTAAGTGGATCTATTGTGTTTTAATTAAATCCATCCTGGGGTATGGATTACTTTGTTATTCTTATACTAAATCCTACATTGACTTTATTAAAGGTGTTCGATTTTTAAAGTACATAGCATTGAAATTCAACTTTACTAACTATCATCAATAAGATTTTTTCTAAAATTTCCACTTTAGTCTCTAGAAGTAAATTAGCTGACATTTATTTTATATATAAATTAATGACTAACTAAATCGATTCCCCTTATTATTTATTACAAAATATTCAGTTTAATATTTAAGCCTATAATAATCAAACCACTCCTATGTTTTACTTGCCATCATATAGTACAAATTAGTAATTACTTAAAAAACTCTCCTATTCCAACAGCCATGGTTTTGTGCAATAATTTTGTTCCATATGTTGATTTTTTATTTTTTTCGTTAGTTGCTATTCATAAAATAATATATTAAGTTAACAATATGTGGTATTTAATTTTTATAATATATTTATTCTAGCGTATAAATATTGAAAATTTTATATTATAAATAAATATTAATAAATTAAAACAATTTATCCATTACCTATCCTGTAATATTGGTCAATTTGCCCGTTTTGTTCATTTGAATAAACGATTATTATTATTATTATTATTATTATTATTATTAAAATTATCTATATTGATATATTTCTACTTAATATTTTGTATCAAGTATTTTATATACATATTTTGGTTGTTTAATAATTATATACATAATACCTATTATAATATTGGTAGTTACAATGTATTGAGCTATAAGATAATATAACCATCGTTCGTTTTACATGATAATAATTATGGTTTTCATTTTTATTTGATGCTAGACAGTCAGTGTTTCTGTGCACATTTTTATATGCTAGTGAGTGAAGTCTTAAACGTATTTTATATTTTATGGATGCAAAATGTTTGGTGATACTAACGGTATGCGTATCATATTTAATTTAAAACACTTTTCCAATTATAATGTACCATGAAATAACCACTATTGTCATCCCAAAGTCCTTATTTTTTCCTATTTTAATTTAACTTAAAGAATTTCTTAATTCATCCTCAGTAATGGGTACCGCGCGGAATTCTTTTTCAAAATATCTCATTTTAAAAACGAAAAGTATGTTATTGACTTCATTTATTAACTTAAGATGGTTATATGAAAAAAAAAAAAATAATAATAATAAAAATAATTATTTTTCTTTGATACCATAAAACAACCAGAAAATCTTGTATATTTTTTTATTTTTCACATCACACTGACGTGTGCATGTGGGCGGGTCTGTGTTAAAATAGCAAAAGGCCGAAGAAGTCGTTGTTGCGCGTTGCTGTATAATGATGGTATATTCAAGAGTAACAATATGTAGGTAAATCTCTAGTCGTTATAACCATAACTCACTGCCAGTTGTTATATAAAGGTCGCAATTATGAAAATAAACTGTTTTGAAATAGCTGTTTGTCAGAAGAGTAATACTACAAATCGACTTGCCCTTTACTAAGATAGGTCATAAAATAAAGACCATTGTTATTTTGTTGTATAATTAAATGATAATAACGAAGATGTAATATCCCATACTAATTCGATTATTAAAATGACTGTTAGAGGCCGGGTTAACATTGGTAAGCAACGTCTGGTTTTTGACGATATCAAACATATTATACAATTTCGAATTGACGTGTAATATCATGTATGGGTCTTGAGCGACGTGTGATTACTATACGAGCGATACCTGAGTGATGCGATTGGGAATTGGGATTAAACATGTTCAATATTTAGTCACTTCTGAGCAATATTAATAACATTTTGCAATTTAATTACATTATTATTGTGACATTATAATATTATCATAATATTTATACTACCATAATATCGTTTCATATTTTAATCTGTAATCATAAGTATCATACATTATTTAGGCTGTCACGTTACGCAATATTTTTCTGCATCCAATCGGGTTAAAATCGGGTCCAATCGGTAAAAAAAACACGCTCAATCGGTTATCATAGATTTCCGCAGATTCCGTTCTGTATTATAAATTAGGTACGTTTCGAAGAGATCTAAACCGAAATCAAAACATTTCGTCAAGTTGGCGACCAGGAACAACACGCATATATTATAATATATGCATTTTTATATATTGTAGTACGAACGACGTCTTTATATTATTATACAAGAAACCACTACCGGAATTGTTTATGTCTTGTCGTTTCGGGAAATTGGAAATTTCGAATTGACGGGACAACGGCAACAACCGCTGCCGCCGCTCCGCCTAGTGGTGCTGACGCGCGTGTCGTGCAGATGTCAACGATCAGTTCGCGCGTCACTGGTTCGAGTCCCGACGCGGTCTTAAACGCCGCCGACGGTGCGACCATCGTATCGAATTAATTGAACTGAATAATATATTACGAAATGCGGTCGTCTATGTGTGACCCTCTCGTCGTTCACCGTGATTAACGTTATATGATTTTATGACGCATTATACGTTCTAAAACTCTTGCAATATTATCTCGCAAACGGTTGAAAAAAGTTTCGTAACGGATACGGAGTTGTGTGAATTGTTATATGACTGGCCGTTTATCCATTTGTTAGCGATTTTGGTGGCGTCGCGTTAAAATCCACTGTAAGATGAATCAACCAAACACCGTAATAAATTATGGCGTAAGTCTGCGAGTATAAATTATGATGTCGATAAAAGATTATTATTGGCATTAGGTACGATGTGATGTTTAGGATTCCTTCTCCGCGAACTTACTTCTTTTCGGTAAGAATGCGCGCGTTCTATGCATCAACCGTCATGTGTTTGTTTCCATTCTTAATATACTTTAATTTTTAAATATAAATATAGTTTACTTTATAATGGCAATAATAATATAATATACCTAATTATTATAACTTTTCTTATAAAATGCATTGTTGAAGTTTTATATTGATCGTTAACATTTAGATTCCACGTAATATATCTAAACTGTTTTTTTAGTTAAAAATGAGTTGTAACAATGAATTGCAGTATTTATATAGTATATATATTTTAGTTATTTTGTTCACGTATTTTAACCATTCAAGGTAAAACAATAACTGAATTATAAAAACATTTGCCAAGTCATAAAAATTAATATATTTTTCAATCACACCTTTAAAACAAAATTGCCTTTCAAAAACTTTATAATTTATTTAGTACTATATTTCAATTTTAAAAATGTATTAACTATCTATATAAAGTTATATTTGATGATGTTAAATAAAATCATGTCATAATTTCAAATCAAAAGTTTTGAGGTTTCGTGTTCTTTTCGAATAAAGTGTATTTGTACGACACATCGACTAAAATTATAACGTTTAGAGACTAACTTTAAATAGATAATAATCAATATTTGTTTGCGCGACCAATTTTAATAATAAAACTTAAATTTGTTGTAATCGTTTCTGTAATGATTAAAAAACTGTAGCATAATATTATTGTATTTATTTTAGTTCGATGACACCTATAACAAAAGGTATATTCTTATACACGACATAATGACCGAGGAATAAAATATCATTAAGACTTAATGTCCTGATATTATATTTGGAGTATAAGATAACTTACCTTTGTCCTAATTTTCGTCTAATGACAGACGTTACAATGCTTTTAAGAACGCTCTCGAGAAAGCTAATTATTATCCATGAGGTTGGTATAATATTACGGAACTTTAGCAAACCCAACGGTAGTGTCGGTGTAGTAGTTATTATGCTAAAAAAGAGATTGCATTAATATTATAATAGAAGAATGAAAAATAATGAAATCCAAACGCACTATATTGTCATCATCTAAATGTCTTTTGTATAAATATCTAAATGGACAAGAAGTGAAACGCTAAGTCGAAAACGACGAAGAATTGGACGAGCGAAGATAAAACTAGGTTATCGTTCGTTTTGTATAAATTCCCTCCAACTTTTCTCATTAATATATATATATATTTAAACTACGATAATAAATTTAGTACCTATTTTATTCCAGACTAGTAGGCAAGAGAAATATATATTACTATGTAAATGTAACAAAATAGAATTTATGCGATGTAGGACAGGTATTTATTTATCGAACACACTGTGTATATATTTTTTTTTAGAAAATACTTATGCCAACAAAATGAATTAAACTCAAAGTAGGTACCATGTAAATAAAATAGTATTTGTAATCGAATATCTTCTTTTGAGAATTTAAGATATCCGTCGTACGTTCTTCTAAATCTGAATGTGTTTTCGGAGAGATTAAAAATTAGCTATTAAAAAAAAAAAAAAATGAATATCCATGTTAATAATAACAATTATTTATATCTGGTGATATCATCTCGCCAGTTTGTCACCAATATAAATTGTTAAAGAAATAAGTGTACAATATTTTTACTACGTGCCACTAAAGTTATGTATACCAGAATCACAAACGTGATGTAATTAGGCAAGGAGAACGATTTTTATCAAAGACCGTATTTTTTAATTTTCATAAAATAAATTCTCCATATAAGTACCTATACAGTACGCTAACATAACCATTTTGACTCTAAAACACAATTTTGCTCTAGCCGTTGAATAAAAAATATCGACCTTTATTTTTAAAATACATAATTGTATATTCGTATAAACATAGTCAATCTTTGTATACATAATTTAGTTTTGTTACCTTTTCTCCGAGAAACTGCTCTGTCGATATATTATAATATACTGGTCTATTATCTTACCGGGGCAGATATATTTGAGTATTTGCATGTATTTCTTGTATAGTACATACTCTATTTAGATAACTTATACTATAATTCGTATACTTACATATCGAATACATTTTGTTTAAATATTGACACCTAATACATTTTTTGCGATCACTTTATTTTTCATGTATGAATACTAAGCACATTTTTTTACGAATTTATAAACATCATTTTACGATTATTAAAATTGAATAGGTAATATATTTTGTATTAATAACTTTATCAATCGATTTTATTGTCTAGTAAACATCGATGTACATATATATGTAAATAAAAAACCAAAAGAAATTATTCTTCATCTATTGCCATAATCTTTAACTCCTAGAAACTTATTTCTCATAATTTTAATTTAGATTAAACTTATTTGATAAGTAATAACATATTATTTTTGTTAATAAAGAAGTATTTATGTTTCAAAAAATATTTCATATTGGTTTTTATTAATTAATAATATTTTGTTCCGTTTACTTTAATCAAATAATGTATAGGTTTGTATGATTTTTATTTGTTAAATAAATATTTTAAGATAGGTAATTATTTTTATATTGTCGTTAAAATATATTTCGATCAATAATATAAAATATACTGCGCATATTGCAGGTATATTTTCACGTTTATATTTATAATATTGTCAATAAAAATGTTTAATACATATTTTGTATTGATGTATATAACTGTGTAAATGCTATATATTATTATTACATAATTGGTATTGATGTTTCCAAGAAGGAATCACAATTTTTCGTAAGTCAAATTTAATTATTATTTTTAAAAAATGTACAAAAAAGAACTATAAATGGTATACATTACTATAAAAAATATCAAACGTATTACATACACTCATTTTAGTGTGTACGACGATCATGTATAATACTAGTTATTTCTGTTTGGTATTATTATTTTCATACAGCGTTGTATGAGTAGTATCGTACGTTAACCGTATAAAAACGTACGCTAAATTATTTTTTTCGATATCAATATTATATAAACGAAATAGGAAATAAATTACTGGTGTCAGTATAAAAAAAACTACTATAAATGTTAATGTCGACCTGAAAAGTGAGTGGAGCATTGTGTTATGATACCGATGATGAAAACAAATAGAAAATAACTTCATCAAAAATTCTTCGAGAAACTCTTTAAATGTTGAGGATTGGAGCAAATGTTCAGCTTCAAAACATGATTTTATTTTAATTTTTTTTTATTTTGCAATGCATAATATATAATATCAATGCATTTATTTTTCAATTAATTCGGAATCAAAATACAAATCATAAAAAAATACTATGGTCCATCGTCTGTATGATATAACTATATAAGCCTACTATATAGTAAAGCATGCAATATAAATATATTAGATATAGTTATATAAATCCATTAAAGACGTGTAAGAAAATGATTCACAAAATAAATACAAAAATATCTATAGTATCCATTCTATTTTATTACGATTTGCAGTGCCATGTAATAGAAACCAATCTACATTAATCTAGGGCCTAGGCTGTAACCAATTGGGTTTTTATGTTAATTTTTTAAATAGCTTGTATATTACATATTATAATATACATTAAAATCAAAATTTACATTGTCTAAATATTACATAAGTTCCACAAGTTAACCAATAATTATTATTCTGTTTGGTACTAAATATAATAGATATATTCTTATCAATTATGTACTTATTTAATATATTTTATAAAAATCTATATTTTAAAATGTTGAATACACTTTCTGTCAGCACTGTTGCTTGGCTTGTTATAAGATTTCAATATTATTAATGTTGGTTTATCGGACAGATGATTTCTAAAATATCCGTGTCTATTATTCAACAATTAAGGGTTTATCAAAAAGCGGAGTTCATTCGTTATCTTTGAAAAACTAAAATTAACATGTTCGTGGAAAAATTATCAACATAAATAAAAAAACCTTTAAGGGATAATTTCAAATTTCAATTAATAGTTTAAAAATTTAAAAATATTTCCTCAAAAACCGATGGATGTTATATACCCATTGTATACCTATATTATATTTGAATATTCCTGTTTTTATTAAAATAATCATCAAGACTTTTATCACCCTCTACCACCACCTTTTAAGTTGAAAATTGTAGTTTATTACACCTCCAATAGGTGATGTCAGAAACTAAACACTTATTGCTGTAAAAATAATACATTCGTCAATATTCTAAGAATCGAAACATAGGTTGACGAAGGGTTAATGATTTTATTGAATGTCGAAAGTTATAATTCTTAGAGCAAAATTAAATTAAACGAGTTCCGTTGGTCCGAACGGATATTTGAAATCCATTTGCTATCGTCCAGCATTCTCCTCTTTCGTTCAAAACACGACTGGCATGTGTGCCCTGTGAATATGATGTATGTGTATAACAAAAAATGCTAATGTAATTTCGAACTGTATTTAAATATGAAATAAAATTCATTAGGATAAACAATTATTAGCGTAAAAATATTGTAATCGTCTACACATGTCGCATAGTGAAATGTAATTTTTCGCTAGTTACGAGTATACTAATATATATTTAGTTAGGTATATCTATTTTCAACGGGGTCGGCATGGCGATTGTGATATTAATTGTTCGACGACTGACAATAATACGCGATAAAAATACAAAGTCCGTCCGCCTCAAAGACCGAAAACAATATAATTTCGATTTAACTACCTATATAGTTAATTTATATTTTACAAAAGAACGGTATACGTAAAACACGGATATATATAATATAATTTAATATAAATCAATGAATAATTTAATTGATTTATCGTCAAAAATATTTTGCAAGATATACGTAGTTTCTAGTGTATTACAAGTTTTAACGAATGAATAACCGCTTGTAATTCTTATTCAGATAATGGATCCACTACACGGAATATTATTAATTTATTATAATATATCATCCACGCGATCTCATAGATTGGGCATGATAGTCGTTTTCCTGCTGTTTTCTTCTATCCGCGTTACAACTCAACGGCTTCCATCTGTAGACTAGAACAAGTCTGCTGATATTCAAATTTTATTGCAAACATTAACGAAAAAAAAAATTAACAATAATTAATGCATATTATAATTGATGTAATAATATATATATATTTTAATTATATCTTTAGGATATCAAATATTTAGGACACATAAGTAAGATATCAGATTTTTTAATTTTTGCAAATAAAACATTATATTATAAATTAAGAAAGATAATGAACATTGAAAGAAAATGGTTATGTCAAGAATCCAATTTAAGACGACTCACCTGTGTCAAAAGTGTACATTTCGCTTACTAAGTCTAAATAAAAATAATGACAGTTTTAATAAAGATTATACTTTTTTTGTGTTTATTATTTTTTTTTATTATGTTAATTTAAACATATTAATTTTTCTATTTAACATATTTTATGAGTTTCTATTGTTTAAGATAATGTGTTTTTATGTAAATTTTGGTAATCTTCAAAAGTTATAAGAAACTAAATGCTTAACAATACGCGCGTTTGTATGCACACGGTTTCGTGTTTGGAATAATTATAAATATTGTTATTTCAGCACCACCCAAACTCAAACAATTTAATTTTAATTATCAAAGATAGGTAATAATCCGCAATATTATAGTGAGAATTATGAAACTATAAATATTTTATACGAGCTTAAAAAAATTGTGCTGTGAATGGTTAAAAAAAACGCACAAATTTGTTATGACATAATAAACAAAATTGATTTTGATTTTATTACGTCTACGGGTCTACTTTATATAATTTACGATAGTTTTTTGTTACTCTGTTATACCTGTATAATAAACGTAAGCTACGTTATACGCTGTACGTATTTGAAAAAAAAATCAAATTAAAAAGGATACGCTATAATACGAAAAATCGTAAATTAAATTTAAATTCTAGGTATTTTTATTGTTTAATATTTTCGTTCAAAGTTATTTTCGTTGAGGCAAACAGAAATATGTGGTAATTTGTAGATAATAATGTCGCATCTTCGTGAAATCAACCTGTTCGTGTTATAAAGTAACAAAATGTCACAAAAATATACTGTTGAATAGACATTTGACACACTCAGATGCAAGTGGCTTCTATTTGTATACAAAAATGAATATTAAGGTGCGTTTTTTTTTGTAAAAAAAAATTTAAATAAACCGTTTCCATGACAACTATTTTGGGCTTATTATTCGGCGCTTGTAATCATTTTTTTTTCATTCATTTTATTTTTTAATAATATAGTATTGTAAGACGGCGTTTTTGTGTAGGCAATTTCAGTACAACAATGTCGTCTGTTCATTTCTCGTAATTTAATGATACCAGCTATTAACGAATAATTATTATTAATATTGAGGTGGACTGAGTATAAATAATATTAAAAATTATTATTAGAATAAATTCTCGTGTATAAATTAAATGATATAGCTTATTGAAAGTACACATTATATTATGATACGTTTTGATAACGACTATAATAATATTATGATAGGTTATATTACGTGGTGACGATCATATTACTACTGTACTGTGTATACCATCATGTACGTACTATACAGATATTAAGTTTTCGGCAAGAATATAACGCGCGGAGTATATTATGTAGTATTCGCAAACACGACAAACAGATAACACGAAGACAAGACTTGCTGACTGCATATGCGTTGTCCACTGAACGCAAAAACAAACAAATAAAATATCTATGCAAATATTCGGCAATGTTCAAAAATAACTTATCGATTTCAAAAAACGTTTCCATTTGTAAACAGATATAAAAATAATATTATCGCGTATCGTATACAGACAGTGTGGCTATGGTCCTCACAGTCCGCCACGATTTTGTGCACTGAAAACGAACGTCGTGCGAGTATAGAGTACGGCGGTACGCGTATTATGTGTGTACGTCGTATGCCATTACACGGAAAGACTGTCGGATGAATAGTTTGTGTTCGCGTGTAGAGGCATTATATTAAACGTCGTGCGCTGCGATTCTAAAACCATGTCGACGGTGCCCGGCGTGCGGGTGGTCGCGGGGCGGTGGGACGCGGCTTTGGGGGATTTCGTCGTCGGTGTGCGTGCGATTCCGGGTTAGGCCCTCCGAAAAGCCCGCGCAGAATGTCGTCCCTCGACCCCGAACAGTCGAAACGAATACACCGGAAAATATGTCAAATACAGTCGCCATGTACGCCCGAACAACGGCGGCAGAAGCGTGTTCGCGATTCGACAGATAAGCCCGCGGCCATATGTCACACCCGTCGCCGAACACGAAACAATACGCGGAAGGTGCAGCAGTGTAACCGCATCACGAGAGGACCCCACGTTTAACTGTAAAACGTCTCTCCGTACAGACAAGTGAAGAGGAGATTTCGTAAAGACACGCCGTCTTTCGTACGCCGCGAAAGCGAAACGTATAATATAGTGTGAGCGGTGCTGGTGATGGTTTTCGGGTATGTTTTTTCCCGTACAATCACGACCCACCCGCGGCCGTGGTTCGAACAAAAGTAAAAAAAAAAAAAACTGTTTAAAAGTTCCATCGCGTATGAAACGCTGTGAATTTTTTCATTTGTAAACATTTGAGGTCTGTATGTCACTGCATGTGTTTCAAAAAAAAAAAAAAAATTAATCGAATCGATTTTTTAAACACCGACAGCGGCCCGTCCTAATTTTTTCTATGTCTTAACGTTTAATTACATATAATATACAACTTATTCCGATATCGCTGTGGTTTGCGTTATTTCCACTCTTCGGTGTAAACGCAAACTACTCGTACTACGAGTATCGAGGCCGTCGTGAAACGTTCAAATACCTACATAAGTCTTTGTGCCTTCCGTCTACGCCTCCGCTTATTCGCCTTGAATGCGAGAAAACCATACTTTTTATTACCGTATATACTAACCGGAACAATGTGTTGTGTTAGATACTAAATTTTGTGTCCGGAAGCGTCCGATTCGTGTACAGGCGTTTTTATCCCACGTCAGAGTTTCCTATTACAGTACCTACAGTACGAAATACAGTTTATACGTATTTCTCTACACATCGACACATCGTTATTGTGGTACTAAATTTAATTTTATCAACTGTATTTTGTCAACTAATCCTAGTTAAAAAACATCGATGGTTAAGTATGGAGTATTAAATATATTATGCAGAATATCTATGGTTATGCTAATATAATACGTATAATACTATAATACGTTATTGTATTTTTAAAAATGTAATAATTTAAGATACGTCCTGCTTAAAATGTTTATATTTTTTTTTACATTTTTTGTTGGTAGTATATTTTATTTGTTTTCAATATTAACACATAAAGTTGTTTTGTAAAAATGTATTTTCATAATATAATCTATTTAAATAAAATTTAAAAAATAATGTTTCAGTCGATTTTATTTCATGCAAGTCAAAAATTGAAATTGAAAACTCGTTAGTTATATGCGAATAAAATAATATTATGAATCCATGAATATTTATAAAATTTAAAATACTAATAGTATTTTTTGTATGTACAAAAAAAAAATACATTTTAACGTATGAATCGTATGAATCTACTGAATTTGCATACTCAATGCACTGTTTAATATATTATTATAAATAATTTATTAATAAAAAATCATTTTTAAATACAAACTAATTGACTGTGAACGAAATCTCGTCTTTTATTTATTTGAATATAATATCATAGAAATAAACAACTGAATAACCGTATAATAATTTAACATATACCTACGAAATATTTTATAATCCATTTTTGATCGTTAATAGTTTATAAATACATTTGACTATATGAAGATTTAATCTAATTATTAATTATGCTTCTCTAATAATACATCTTAACGTAAAATATATCATATTCGTTCCACCACTAGGGTATATTATGTTAACTATTAATTTAATTCCTTTTTAATCTATACAATTATTTGTATGCTTAAGATCTTCATATTATTAAATGTTATAAACTCTTTTCAAATTAAGTTATTAATTTGTTTTCTTATAATTTATGGAGATCAGGATATTCATTCTATAATATATGTATTATATCAGCGATAAAGTATAAACAAAATATAATATACAACATATAATATGATATATTTATATATAATTATCAAATTATGTAATGTTAATATGTACTGTATACTATTAAAATTATAAAATATCTATTGGAACGTAATTATCAGCAAAACTATTTTCAAAATGTAGCCATCATAATCACTTTAAAAATATGTTACACATAACTGGAAAACTTTTACATCATTTAACTATATAAAATCGAATAAAATATTTCCCTACTCTATAAAAAAATCACTATTAAGTGTAAAATATAATTCAACTACATATTTTTAACACATTGATAAACAGTAAGTACTGCTATATCAGTTATGACATTTATTGTAATTTTGTATCTCATTATCTATTGGTCCAAATTAAAAATCGGTAAGAGATTTTTCATTCTGTTTGTTGGTCCAATTATAATAATAATATATCACCTGAACAATGCAGTTATGGTTATTCCTTTTTTCCTTGGTTTTTTTTTCATGATTTTTGCTTTTTATTACAATATATTATGGTATTTAAATACCTGTGGAGATTATATGACACAGACTATAATATATTATTATTGCACTAAAATTGAAAAGGTTTTTTTTTTTTTTAAATAATTTATTAGTGAAGTTTAGTTGTGTGTACACGTTTTTATTAATGCACATTGCACATAATAATCAAGCATAATGATCTATGAACTATTAAAATAAAACAATGCGTTTATTTAAAATTTAGTATAATATATACTTATGTATGTTAATATTTTAAATAAACGCATAATTTCCTAGTAACTCTCAACTAACCTTCATATATTTAATTTAATCGAAATTCTCATAAGCATACAATAAATATAATATGTATACATTTTTGTAACTAACTATTGTATTGTCATATTTTTAAGTTAAATAATTTATAAAATATAAATTGCTGTCGAATGAATACAATCGAAATCTAATAATGTATGATGGCTTTTCCGCGTTCTAGTAGATTTCTCAAAAATATTTGCAAATTAGATACCATTCAAATTATTGAACAGATTTAATGAAAAAAGTTTTCTCTAAAAGTTTTTTTTATAATTATGTCATGTTATATATATAAAATAAAATCAGCTTTTAAAATGTATGTTTTCAATGGAATTTTTTCATTATATTAAATAAACAAAAACTATTAAA
Source organism: Schizaphis graminum (assembly GCA_020882235.1). Lineage (NCBI taxonomy): Eukaryota > Metazoa > Arthropoda > Insecta > Hemiptera > Aphididae > Schizaphis > Schizaphis graminum. The sequence continues at coordinate 58,759,759 of CM037032.1, forward strand.
AAGTTAAAGTTTTATCTACAGATGAGGCAGAATTTTCAAATACTCATTCTAGATATATACATCACAATAATGTCACTTTGTAGTTTGTATACAACAATGTAAATGTCTCAATCAAGGGGAAAAATGTTTCATTATTTTTACACGAACGAAACATTTAATACGTTCAATACGAAAAACTATCGCATTAGAATATTATTTATTTATCGATTTTTGTTTATTACGCTTACACTCGCACAGCGTACTTTAAGATAATTATATGTAATAGTGCAAACATATTATAAAATAATCATACAAAAATTTTAGCTGAAATGTAATTAGTTTTTAATTTAAATGTTATGTTAACCACTAAACACACTTAAACACATTACCTACATGTAATTCGCCGCATGTACACTGTAAAAGGAAAAAGAGAAAAAACATTGTTGAATCACAACTGGTAATGCGCTGTGTAAATGAACACAAGAGAGGAAACTTAATATGCGAATTCATTTTCGTGTAAAAATACGTAAATTTGTCACGATTACAAAGGTGGATCGTGTTTACTCAAATGGCTGTGTAAATTTTTAATTTAATGAATCTGCGTCAATTTATACGGAATATCAATGGAATTTTCTTTATGCACGTGTCAGTATAAGTAAATTTATCGCGGTTCAGTAATCATAAATATTTTTACTTTACAAACCATACTAAGTTTCAAAATTTCAAAGGCAGTTAATTTACAAAATATATCAGATTTTGATGTATTTTTTTTTAACTAAATGTTATCGACATTTTACATTACGCTAGTCGGAGTTGTACACATTTTAAGTAAAATATATTTTAATTAAAAACACCTTATAAATTATACATACATTTTAAAATGCTTATTATCATTGACCATTAATTATTTAAAACGAATTTACGATATCATATTAAAGTAACGTAGGTATGCATTTTCAAGAACAAAACAATAGATTTTATAATAGTTCTGTATTTTCTCTGATTTCTTTGTCTACGTGAATCATTCGTTTTTCTATACTGATCAATTTATACCTAACGTATACGATACGTGACAGTTCACCGATTTAATAGTTGTTTTGAATAAAAACATGGTAGGCACTCTATTCGTAGTTGTTGTGGTACATTAAACAAGTGAAATAAACATTTTATTTATTTTTACGACATCGCTCCTTCGCTTGACCTCCTCTTTGCTTTGCCATTATAAGCAAAGTTTCTATTTCTATAACAATACATATATTTATCACGCAATTGAAAATTAAAATAATTTTTATCATTTCATTGTTGTGCACATTATGTTTTATAAATAAATACTATTTATCATACTGTACTAAGTATAGTTTAGGTGCTAAACTTTGTTTCTTCTTTCTTGCAGATAATCTCACAAAAGTTTTTATTTTCAACTTACAGTGTTATAAATTGAGTTTTTCATGAACATTTCTGTAGTAGAAAATGTATTGTTATATTACATTATTTTATACAATTTTACCAGTTAAATATTATTTTAACGAATTCTGTAATTTCGTATATACGATATTAACACCAAGCCAATTACATCTTTATTTGCTCGCATGTGTTCTAATACTGTTGTGGATATATTGCACAAATTCTTCAAACATGTGCGATTTAATAACTAAGTGAAAGTCTAACAGTTTACAAATTGGTGAACGTTCATAATATTTACTTTAATTCTGTTTTTGCATGTGTACGGCGAAATCCAGTTAAGCTGAGTTGTTTCTGACACCTTCTTGAACATAACTCATTTTTCAAAGAAACTTTATAAAATAATACATCTTACAAACTACCTACGTTCTTCTAAAACAAACATTTTAAGAAGAATGCATAGCTATGAAAGTATTGTTTTTGTAGATCTGTTCAAATACAATTTATGCGCCATGTTAAATTTTAATCAATTTGTGTACAATTAATTATTCTCAGTAAAATGATTATAAACAATACTATAATTGTATACCTATGTATTAAAACAATGCGAACAATTTTCAAACAGCAATTAGAATTTCTGATTAGTGAAATGTAAATAATTACTCATCAAAAAAACATTTTAAATCGACATTCGAATTAGGACATTTTTATCCAACTCCTGATTTCTCCTTTATTTCTTTATTTCATTCTTTCTTTTATTAATTCTATATCTACACAGTAAATTAACCTTGCTGGAAATTTATCGTTGTAGATATTTTTATCCATAGAATTACTTTTTTTATTTTATGAATCCACGTCTAATGGACTGAAAAATTGGTAAATATATATTATGGCCTTCCGTTTATCTATATTATTCGTTAGACATTTTTGCGGTTTCGTGACTTGTCCTATACGTATACCTGAAACGCACACATACATATATATATACATTGCCAAAAGTGATAGGAACTTTCATTGCAATAACCAAGCTTAACGCCATTTAAACTCACGCATAGCCGACAACAATCCATTTAATTTGAAAACCCCACTCACAAGAATTACGATTATTACTCCAAGGGACTGTTTTTAGTATATTCTGAAATAGGCACCAACCGAATTCGTTATTAATTATCGTTCATCGTCCGGTAACGTAAACAATTAAATAAATACAAAACAATTGTGTAACATTAGTACAATATATTAAAAATAAAAAGAGAGGTATGTTGGTGGAAAATTAAGATTCAAAATATCCCTTGTTGTTTATTTTATTTTAGAAATTAGACCTAACATACTCGACGAATGCCAATGTAAGTACGTCAATATTGAGAGCAGTACCACGAAATGTATAATTTTATGCAATTTTGACATTTACCAACTAATAATTATGTTCGTTGTAATAAGGTAAGCAAGTATTCCGGAACAAAATATATTACGAACATATTCTTTTTAGTTACTCCACTATACACGACACGAACCAAGTTAATTACAGATGCCATTGTTGTATTTGATTTGTAAATTTTATATGCAAAATAATTTAAGCAAAATGTATTTATATATTAGTTTAATATTCACGAAGTGTATGCTATTATGGAATAAAGTTGTAGCGTAGTTAATTTATTCGTAAATAATAATTATATTTTTGATTATAGAATTCAGTCATAAACTATTTTATTAAAGAGTATTAAAATAACATTGTTTAATGAAATTTTTTTACTGAATTTATTGATACAAGTTGATTTTGCACCGACTTGATGTAGTTTAAATAAACACAAGGCGCTATAATATCGGAAAACGTTATCGTAATGAACACGATGTTTTTAGATCATGATATTATGTAAACAAAACAAACACGATATAACAACAAAAACGACTCGGTGATTGAGCGACATGGTTTTTTTCTCACTCGAAAAAATCGTCCGTATGATGTAAATAAAATTATTACGATATAATATTATATTCCATTGCTCTTATATGAAATTCTAGGTATGTCTGCAAGACGGGACGTGAGCGTTTCTTTTATTTTCTCGCTCTCGACTGCACACTCCGCGACGCGTATTATATTATATAGCAGCTTTCGGTAGACTCGTTTTCATCTCGTCACGCGTATACATATATATAATATAATATATAGGTCTATAAAGGCCACGAAAGAATGTCCGTATACTTATATAGCATAATACGGAGTTAGCCATTCAGACGGGGAAAAATCTTTTATCGTCGAGTTTTACACACTTTTGAAGTGCGCGCCACCTGCGCACGCTCATGGACTAGCGTTCTATACGGCAGTGGCACGTCCAATTATTATATTATACGTAATATTATATCTTATATAGAAAATCGGGTGTGTGTGTGTGTGTGTGTGTTCCGGTGATACAATTCACCTATATTATATTATGCATATTATTCGTTTTGCAATTTTATCCCAGTCACTATAATATAATGTAATCTGCAACGCAGCAGCTATATATATGTGTATATTAATCGTGATAATATTATATTATATGAGGTGTTCTGAATACCGTTTTCATATACATATATTTTATATTTATATCCATATAATATTTCACGTGAGTTCGTGTAGCGATACGTATTTTATTTTATTTTTTTTTTTTTGGTTTACCCTTTCGTCGGGCCATATTAAGACCGTAAGTGGGTATCACAATATATATTTTTTATAGAACGGCGCTGATTTGAGTGATCTATTGTATATTTATGTACTGTCACCGGTACCTATATATAGTCATCCCGTTGCGCTTACGTGTTTTTATATTTTGTGTTTTATGACGAGCATATAATACACTAACTATATATAAAACGACGTCGTAGAGAATTGACGCTCGGGAATATGAAGAGCAATTTTTTTTAAATAAATATCCAACGACAAATAATACGTAAAAACTCGAGTAACCGGCGTTCTATATAATAGATGATATTATATTCTATACTTATGTAAATCATAATTGTGTACGTTTTCATAATTACTGTTGTAATATTTTTCTCGCATTCTCTATTACTAAATCAGTTGAAATAAAGATTTTAAAATGACTATATAATATATATTTAAAATCATGTTGCATTATCATTAAAAATATTTCTAATAAACATTTTTAACACATTTTATTAAGAGATAAAGAATTGTTTTGCTCATTATCAATTTGTTTTTTAAGACCTTTTATCACGTTTTGATTGGATAGCATAACAATAAATTAAACTGTGAAAATTGTAATTTTTTTTTTATAATATACCTAACCATTTCAAAACTAAGTAGTATAGGTCTTAATCTTAATATTATTCTAATATTTTAATATCTAAAAATATTACTTAACTTGTAAAACGATAATATTGCTGTATGATTTATACTAAATCAAGTGGATAAAATAAATATTGAATTTGGACATTAATAATAATGAAAATGGCTGCTTTTCAAAAAAAGTTGAATGTTTATATAATATTATATAGTAGCCCTGTTTGATAAATATTTATTAATATTAAAATACGATATAGTAGGCATACTTTTCAGCATAAAAACATTTTAAAATAATTGTATACAAAACAAAAATCATAAAAAACTTTTCCTCTGAAAAATGGCGTTTTTATACATTATAATTAAATAGATGTTTATTCACACAACTGATATGTTTAAATACTTGACTTAGGTTCCTTAAACAAATATGCGTTAATTACGGTTTTGACTTGTATATATCTATGCTCAAAATCTAAAATACTAAAACAATTAATTTATTTTGTAAGTATAATACTAAATTATAAATCATATTAAAGTTAGTGAACTAATTTATTTTGTATCGATAATTTTTATAATTTTTTTTAAAATTTGATTTGTGTTTTATTTTTTTTATACAATATTAATATTTTAATGAACTCAAATTATCTAAGTACAAACAAAAATATGTTTGAAGAATACAGTGATATATTATTCATGGTTTCAATTATTCAAAGTTGAATTTAGATTGTAATATTTATTATTTAAAGAAAAAAAGTTTAAATTTAAGTTACATAACACTATTATTAAAAAATACACATATTTAAGTCTAAATTATATGAGAAAGAAAGTCTGTCAGGTCAAAATATAGATTAATTAGAATATCAGAGTTTAAAGTTTTTTCCTATCCCAAATTTTAAATTAGACCGTTATTAGCTATAGCACAATTATTCGAGACATTTAGTATCATTAAAAGTAACCTTCCTCCGTACTTTGTGCGCAAAATGAGGCATTCTCCAATAAAACCGTAGCTAAAATAAACAGGCTCAGTGTTTGTGTGTACACGAATGTGATGTTATACATAGTTCAAACGACTAGACTAATGAGATTTAGTATACAGGATGATACATAATATTCAAAATTGGATTTGTAACAACAATTTTCGTTAGTCATTTTCGAACGTATGTATTATAGTAATATTTATTGTTTATAACTAAATTAAATTACAGTACAACATGTAAGTATTGAATAGAATAATTTTTAAATGGTAGATTTCTAAGTTCACGCAAAACATTCCAAACTCCTCTATGGAGTTTATAGAGGTGTGCACATAATCAATATATTTCTGATTTTCAATATTAAAATATATTTATAAAATTTTAATGCACAGTGTATAAATAGTTCTGTAACTATTGTTAATAACCTATATATTCAAACTCAACTTTTATTTTAAATGTAGATAAACCTTATTTTAGATAAGAAATTTGGAAGAATAAAAAGTATTATAGTATTACAATTTTCAAAACACTTTAAGAGACATAGTATAGGACAAAAATTAGAAATATGATATTTTTACTTCATAACTTAAACCAGCTATGTGTACTGCGATATAAAATGTTCACAGACAATCTCAATACATTCTATAACTATAATAATTTCTTTAAAAATATCACACAATTTATTTATAGTGTCTTGATAATAATATATTGGCTTTAAAACCAACGTAAAAATTATAAATATTATTCGTTCTGTACGACGTGAAAAGAATCAGTTACTAAATTGTTCAAGGTCCAACACAAAAGTAAATAACTATGATCAGGTTTCATCTTTTCACTTCTCTGAGTTATAGTCTTATTTTGAGATAAACTGACTTATTATCAAACGAAAATAGAGTACAGTCACCCATTAGTTAGGTTTATCGTGATAGAAGATTGTTGTCAAACAATCATATGAGACATTACTGCATTGTGATCATCTATTACGATATTTCATATTTTTTAATAATAAAAAATATGTATTAACAGATAAAAATAGTAAAAATAAAATGATCAATATGTGTTTTCCATAACTATAATCATAGTAGTTGGAAATTTGGAATGATCGATAAAAATACGTAAATTTAATGAATATAATATAATATAATATTGTATAATATTTAGTACTGAACAGATTCGTTAAAAAATTGTTCAGCTAGTTTACATTACTTCACCATATAATCTTTCTGTTTTTCTGGACTTTTAGATTTATTTTCTCAAAATTCTCAAGGGAAATTTTAAAGATGACCAATTTATACAACACTCTTTGTCCATTGTTCAAAAAATATACAGAGATGTTTCATGAAACTTTTATTTTCTGTCCCAATATAATGTTAACGAATTAAAAAGGACATATGAATTACAAACTATCTCTCTCACAGACGTACAAACATTGTAATACCAATTGCATTCTTGGTCCACTATAAATTTAAAACCGTTATTATAGTATTTCATATAAATAGTAAAACAAAAACGTATAACACAAAGGCGATATTGTTCATAAATTATTTCCTATTTATAAAAAAAAAAATATTCATTAAAAATATTTCAACTATTATGTAGCAAATTTGAGTTTTTAATTTTAATTTCCGTCAACAGAGTACAGTTAAGACGTAGTGAAAGTCATAAAACAGTTATTATTTTTTACACACAATTACTCAAAGATAAAAATTTGTGGAATTAAGCCATAAATAAGTATGACGAACACTGCAGAGAGTTATTTAAATGTCGAAATGTTTTATTATTATTTTAATTGGTCTTTATATTTTACTGTAATGATTTAAAGGCACACCACTACACCAGAGATATCAGAAAGTTTGTGAGAAATGAGTTGGAGTCGGTGATTTACGATCCTTATAGTTTATCGTTTTGAATAAAACCACTTCAAATACCTATTTATTTCTAAGAAAATAATATTATTTATCATATCGTGATGATTTTGAATACGTTATTGTTATTATATTCATATAATTATGCATTATTGTACAATTTACATACTATATTAGAAATTCTTATAGAACATAAAGTATTTTTTATTGTCAGGTAAAATTCGAGTTTTTACATAATGGAAGTATCTACGCATACACAGATATCAAATGAAGTGATTCTAATCATTTTAGAAAATGTATAGAAAGTTTTAGAAAATAAAACACTGTATATAAATGTTTATGAATAATAAAAATATTCTATATTGTCGTAATACTTATGCAAGGTTTTTAAATTCTCCCAAAACATGAAAATTCAATAAAAGCGGCAAACACTGAAAAATAGTTTGACTTAAAAAGTGATATTAATTTGCAAAGTGTTCTACCATGTATTTTTGTTTCATAATGATTGTTATTCAATTAATATAATTTAATATAATACTTCAATATCACATACATAAATTATGATAGTTATATATATATAATATGTATATAAATCTACATTACTCTGTAACTTCCATAGGTGAAAAATAAAATATAATAATTTGTAGGCATTATTAAATTCTCTTACAAAAAAAAAAATAAACAAAATACTTGAGATTTTTTTATTAATGTTTATTAAAATACAATTTCGCATAAAGTAAATGTTTTCTTTACGGTTTGTTAGTTATTGTCAAATTACTTAGTTGAACCAAACAATATTTATAAACATTGAGAGGTCTATTTTATATTCCATATAAATCATTCATTATTCTCCATACTATGGACATTATAATATTAACTACTCGTAACTCAATATTGGAAAAAAATGATGTCGTAGGTAATTTTTATTAAGTTAATAAAAAAGTAATATAATCAGAAGTCAACTTTAAGAGCAATTAAATATTTTAATTGATACTTAAATATATTGAAATATAATACAATAACCATAATTTTTTTTTTTATTAATTCTTTATTACATTTTTTTTAAATAAAATATTTGTTTATTAATATATATATATATATATATATATATTTATGTACCTCGTTTATAAATTAATATTATGTATTTATTTGTATATTCATTTTTTTAAAGTGTTAAATTATAAAATTATGTATCTCAAGTAAAATGATTTAAAAAAATAATAATAATATGTACCTACGTCGTACAATTAATGTAGGAATTATCAATCAAATTCTTTTTCAACTCAAATTAATATTAATTAATAATTATCTTTTATTTTATAAAATTATAATGTAGAATAATAATTTTTAAAAAGGTAGTTCGAATACGAAATTTATTTTAAGGTTTAAGTGTAAAAGAATTATTTAATTTCTGTTGAATTTATCCACCTCTCTACACTTCAAATGTTTTACAAATAATAATTAACAAGGTGACCGAAATGTGACTTTTGTACAAACAAATAATACATAATTTGATATACATTGTCATATACATAAACCTATAGTGCATTCTATTTTTAATTAAATTGAAAAGCCAATTTAATTATATAATTCGCACAGAATATAAGCGCATAATAGCGTTGAAGTATTATGAACAAAAAAATACATTTATGTAGGCAATTCAAAAGTAAAAATAATAATATATACTCTAAACATATTGAACATTTCAATAGAATTCATATTTTATATAACTTGGTATAAGGATAATAAGCTAAAGGGAAAATACGTTTTTTTATTGTACACACAAATAATCTATTTTGGGATTTATATATATTTTTTTTAATAAAAAACAAATCGTTTTTTAGTGACTTACAATTATTATACAATTTAAAATAATTTTTATAACAATAATACTAATAATAAGATTGGTATGATCTACAGGGTGCGGCAGAGCCGACTGACGAGTTTTGAAGGGTTATAAAAATCTAGCAGTAAAACTTAGAGAAAAATTTTTTGTTTTATTAAAATAAGTATTAAATCCCATTTTTTAAAATTATATCTTCAAGATGGCGGCCGTCAGCATCAGTACACTGTTGTAGACGATCTCTGAAGCTCTCATATGATTTTCGGCATGTTTCGACTGGTATGGATTCGACTTCCTCGGTGATTTTCTGTTTAAGGTCTTCTATGGTATGTGGGTGATGGCTGAAAACCTTATCCTTAAGGTAGCCCCAGAGGAAAAAATCACCGAGGAAGTCAAAGCCATACCAGTCGAAACGTGCCGAAAATCATATGAGAGCTTCAGAGATCGTCTACAACAGTGTATTGATGCTGACGGCCGCCATCTTGGAGATATAATTTTCAAACAATAATTTAAAAAAATGGGATTCAATACTTATTTTAATAAAACAACAATTTTTTCTCTAAGTTATACTGTTAGTTTTTTATAACCCTTCAAAACTCGTCAGTCGGCTCTGCCGCATCCTGTTTAATAGTGGTCGGCAACTGGCGGCCGCGCTGCTTTTGTATATGACCCCGCTTTAAATTTTAGAACGACAAATTTTTTTTTATTCACTATTAATTTTTTTTTTCATAGTAAATAATTTAATAATGTAAAATTTTTATTTTTATCCGGCTCACGAACTTTTTAATTCGTGAATATGGCTCGAGAGTCCAAAAAGGTTGCCGACCATCTGTCTATACACACAAACGTTTATTACTATATTTTATAGAATCGTTAAGTATTTAATAGTCTAACAAATTAAATATATGGTACTTATGATTGTAAACCTGTAGTCGGTTTGTTAAATTGTATTGGTCAAACATTTTTCGATCAACTCGGCATAAAATATAATATTATGTGACCTTTATCGTCTATAAATATATTTTAACGCATTCAACAGCATTATGTATGCTTTAAATGTTTGATTTCACATTAATTTGTTATATCGAAACACTATGTCAATTCGTGAATTTCGAGTGTTTATCGTGAATATTTGAATTCAACAAAACCTGCACTTCCTATTTTAATGTTTTACGATTTGAAGTATTTTATTAAATTCTATTCTAGAAAGATCCTTTTACTATATCGTAATCTTATACATGACGTAATCTTCTCATTGAACGGTTTATTAGAACTCGCAATGTACTTATAAAAAAAAATATATGTATAGCTATATACAATTATTAGGTATATAACTTGTTCTTCTGAATGACGGTATGAACATTCATTTTAAAGATTTTTATGAGAAACGTAATACTGAATTATTGTATTATACTCAAATGGGTAAAATTAAGGAAATAATAAATCAATTAATTTTTTATTATTCATTTTACATCAAATCACCATGTTAAATGTTTCCATCGATTTTCAATTTATACGTTAATTCACCTATTCGGTTTTTCAATATTTTTAAGAGCGACAAGACATACAAATAATTCGTTTTATTTTTTTTATTGTTTTCCCGAGTAGAATATTAATATGTTGGCCATCTGTCTAAATTCTAAACTTTACTATTTCATATAATATGTTACTAATACGGACGGTAAGATCTTATGGTGTTACAGGTAAGACTGTTCCTCTTTTAATTGGTTCAGTGTTTTATTTATTGTTTGTTTCTTATTTTTACTGTGATTTGTGATATTATATAATTATTGTTAGTTTAGAATAAATCTAATGCTCAAGATATAATTTAATAAATTGAAACTGAAAATACTAAAAAAAATGTACATTGAATATATTTTGGTTTGATAATATTATAATATATTTTGGTTGTTTTAAAAATATTTTAATTTGTTTTATCTTAGATCTATAGAAGATCAAGGAAGTTATTATATACTTTAATTCTTTTGAATATTCACATATTTCGAAAAGTATTGAATTTTACAGAAATGTCATTTTTAAAAGTATTATAAGTATATATTACATTCATAATATGTGATTAAGTAACAAATCGATTTAAGTTTGCTGAATAAATGTGAATAATTAACATATTGACAACTGATGCTTTTTATAACATTCTAATTTAAGTATAGCATTTTTTTTTTTTTTTTAATGTAATTTTTAGGTTTAAGTATTCATTATTTGGAGACTAGGGTTGAAATATTTTCAAAAAGCTTATCACAAACTATTATAACGTTGTTCAAAGTCTAGGAAAAGGTTCATAACAGTTTGTTTCATTTCGAACACTCAAAATAATGAAATATCTAATGGCATAATATAATGAACTCTATGTACGATGTAGTTCAGCTCTGAATCATTTTTCGAACGCAACGCTTCATCATTGCTTTCGAACCTAAACATTATATATATATATTTTTTTTTATCAATGCAAACAAATAATAGTGATCAATCTTATTGTCCTGTCCTCTATTTCATCGTTAACTTTCACGACTCTGTTTGCTCTCGTTTGTAGCTCGCTTGGGTCATTTTACTCTAATATTCACGTTTGCACTTTCTTCTAATGACTTACGAAACATTATATATAATGATGTTTACTGTCCAATAGCTTGTGTATTCGAAACTAATGTGATTTGAACTCGGTAGAAAATTAAGCGATATTTAATGAACAAAATGTGAGCGCAGTGTATTGACTGCGTATACGCGCAACAATAATAATTCTAAACGTTCGGTCGAAGTCGATTAAATCATCTGCTTTTAAATCAGCGCAGATCGTATTGTTATGCTTGCACACGTGGATGTCACTAACAGAACGAGCTTAATAATGTGTCTTATAACAATAATGCCTTAAGTTGTAATATAAGTAATGCCCCACAGTCGTTATGCCGCCGCCTCCACGTATTTGTGAGCTTTTTCGCATACTGTATATATAATATATAACACGATATATTATTCGTATTATATAGAATCGATTGCGGACAAAAATATTAAAATATGATATTTGTACTCAATAATATATATATTATTGTTATAGTAAATATTATATTGTATTGGAGAGAGCGAGAGTCGTGGTCTGCATGTATCGGGTATATAAAATTACGTATTAAACAGTAAGTAGAATTTGTTATACAGGTAGAACTTTAAAAAAACGGATTGAGTTGGTAAGTCAAGAGAACGTTTTTTATCGTAATGTTTTAGATTACTAGTGTACAAATAGTATATTATGTATTTAAATCTCTCGACGGTTAATGTTGATACTGGCACAAATATTGACTTAAACCAGTTATTAAAACGTAAGTTATAATTATAATTATATACATATATATTTTTGATAATAACACAGTGATTGTACAATTTTAAAATTGTTTAAATAAATAAACTAACTACTTTTTTAAGCATTAATCGTAGTTGATGCATAAAGCACTTATTAATACCAAAAATATATAGTTAGGCGGTTACCTGTTAAAACGACTAAATTATTTAATAAAAAAAATATTAATCATTGCTGGCTTATGATTATTTTACACTGCCGTGTTATGTCATTACAATAATTAGTCAATCTAAATCTATTGTCTAGTTAAAATGGTATACCTTTTAGACTATACATATAGTTACAACGATTTTTATGTCGAAATTATCAAAAAATATGTACACAAAACGATATCAAAGACGATGACGATTATACTATAATGGTCATTGTAAAGGTGAAGATCGCTGACGACGTCGGTAGGAGAGGGACAAGTGAGCGCAACACGAGTTTGGTCGTCGTGGTGTTAGGGATGAGTGGAGGGTTTGGTCATTGGCGCATTCCACACGATATACATGTACAACTCGTATACAATAATACATTACGACGTGCAGACAGATCGTGACTCCTACCTGTACGTGATGAACGCGAATATGAGTCCGACCAAGGACACGCTGCTACCGAGTACGACGATCAGAGAGAGCACGCTCTCCTGGCTCGCCACCGTCCATCCGTTGCCCGTCAGGTTGCCCATGACGGGCACCCGTCGCGGGTAAATGCTCTCCATTTCGGCGACCCGTCTAAAATACGCGTGTATGGTGATACGTATATTATATTACAACAAACGTTTATTATGTGTGAAACGCGTGTGTGGACAGAATAACAATAGAATTAATGGTTATTATTATTATTGTTGTTGTCAAAAATGAATCGAAAGAGTATATTTATTTTTGTTTTTTTTTTTCAAGACGACATCGTTCGATTCGCGACCGGTCGTCGTGGCCGCGTCGTGCGACTAAACCCATCGGGTTTCAACGCTACCGCCACCGCCGACGGCGTTTCGGCGCGCTCTCTGTGCGCTTCCACATTGTATAATATATTGTCTTATACTATTGCACTTACGTCTTTAACTCTTAAGGATTTATAGTATTTTATGTTTAATTAAGGGTACTCATATTTTCAAGATGATGACAAACCGGGCACATTTTTACAATCTTTGTATATAACCAATATATTATACTGAAAGAATCGGAAAAAATTGCTTTTTAATCATCTATAAATATTATTATATTATTAGGTACAATTACCTTAGTTTAACTACAAATATTTTTCTATCACATTTTATTATTGAATTAATCCATTGCCAGCGATTAGGTAAAGATAATAATAAATAAATTATAAAATATATCAAATTAAAAAAATACAGATATCATTATAATTTTGTACTACCTATATTTATTATTATCTATTGAACAATGAAATTTTTTAATCATTTTAAAATAAGATCAATTAACAAAAATATTGTCTTATACATATAGGTAATTCTATTACCTGTTTCGTCAAACATATTAAGTATATTATACATACAATGGTTATTATTGTTTAACATTTATTTAAATAACATTTAAAATATATTTATTTATTATTTTCTTCATTTTAAAATAGACTACCCTAATAAATAGAAAGAATTACAGAAAATTAATGAATTATACGGGAAATTATTACCTACTATTTTTTAATTGTTGTCAAGACAACGGACACTTGAATTACAATAAAAAATGAAACAGTACGGTCGTGTTGTCCAAGTCTCAGCACGTCAACGGGATTAAAATATTTTGTATTTTTTCTATATTCTTCAACCGGTATAAAATAAACTCAGCAATATTTTAATTGTCCTTCTTCGAGTCGAACTGTATAATAATAATATAAAGGTGTGATACATTTTTGGCGGACGTATCGACGAGTCTTTTATGTCAAGTATGTATTATAAATTTATAAACGAAAATACATGATTATCGATCGAGTTTTAGAATCAAGGTCCCGACAAGCAATAGCTTTTTGTTATAATAACAATATAATATATATTACGGTATTATAATTTACTGGATAACATTATTATAATTGTTGGATTATATTGATAATATTATGTCAAATGTATCGATAATCGTGCGTGACCTTCGGTGCGGCGGTGGTGAAATTATGGTGTGCATCAAATTTTTAAATTTCCTTACCCTATCCAAAACCATGTACTTGTACCTCACCTGCACTTTCGTAAAATAATTAGAGACATTGGCTCGGTTTTCGAGAAAAAATAAAAGCAGGAAAAACTTTGTTACGATTATTGAGTTAAAAAAATAATACAACTGTCAAGAATGTAAAAAAACAAAAGTTTAATACACAACACGAGTAAGTATATGATATAGTGAGAACACGTGTTTAGGTAAATACAATTTGTTTTAACTGTATTTTGTTAAGAAATATTTTATTATATATTGATCGTCGTGCTATAGTAATAATATCTAATGTGGTAGACCTTTTTTTACAGTACCTACCATTTGACGAATAGTGATTATATTGCAGGCACGTATACAGGGGGGTTGGGGTTCACCTCCCCCGAAATATTTTTGATTAACAAGGAAAAAATTGTTTTATTATGTTGCGGCACAATTTATGTTGCTAAATTTTGTAAACCCCTTCGCCGAGATTTTTTTTTGTGTACGTGTCTGTTATATTGTAGTACAAGATAACCATATAATCAAAATTTTAAAAATCGATGTAATATCGTAAGTTACACTTTACAAACATACAGTATACATATTTTATATACATAATACATGTGTATCAATAGATGTGACATGTTGTTATTATGCTACGTGTTAGCATTGATTATAGAATATATTATTTTATAATCAATAGTATTAGTGTACCTACTGCTACTACTACTTCATAGATTTTGAACTTTACAATTTGTGTTTAAAAATTAAGTCATATTTTATTATGTCTCAAGCAGCAGGTGTCTGCGCGCAAAAATTGTGACATAACTCACAGGTGAAATTTACGTATTTACCTACCTATATAAAAATAATTGAGGGAAAATTGAAAAATTCTTCAAACAACAGATTTGTGGTTTTAAGTATCTTTTTTTTTAAAAAAACTTAGTATGACTATGAGTTTTCGTAACTCTAAGAAAACATTTTTACAATTTTTTTTTTGCGTTGAGTAAATATTTTTTGATTGTAATTTCCGTTCTTAAGTCCACAAGCACGCAACGCTATATTCTAATAATAATTTTGTATAATATTGAGGCGAAAATTAAATAAATAGTAATAATAAACCCTTTATAATATTATCATTGTAGTCAGCAAAATAAACTTTTTATTTTAGTTTACTAACAAGTAACGATATTATTAAATAAATACTGAAATATTGATATTGTTTTCTCGAAACTATTTTTAATATTGATATTATTTTCTTGAAACTATTTTTAATATTGATATGTACAATATAATAACATTTTATAAGTGTATACAAAAAGCAATATTATCTTTTCTTTATAGTTTAGTGTAGTAATTAGTGATTTTATTTACTTTGATGTATACGTATTTATAATTATATTTTAATAACTTATTTTGCACCTACCAATACATAATTATCCCAATCATGTTTTCCAAGTAAAAAATTAGTGTATAATTATATCGTTTTAGTCGTCTATGTTAAGTGATATATATATATATATTTTTTTTTAAATAATGCCTTCCAACTTTTTTAACAGTAACATAGGTATCTATTATTTATTTATATTTTCTAAAGCATTTCAAATATGTATGCATTTCTCTCCCCCAAATCAAGAGTACGCGCGGTAGTACGGTAGCGTACATCGTATGTTATTACTAACCATAACTTTCAAACAACAATTTTCGTCGTCAACATTGTTTTTATTAAAAATAGTATTTTCCAAAGGTCAAATAGGTAAAACTATCGTAAAATGATAAAAATAAAATAAAATATTATACTTTGGTAATATTTTAAGCATGATAATATAATATAATTGTATAGGTCACCTGTAGGCTATACAATTTATTGTAATAAAATGCATAAACGATCAAAATTGTTTCATTTGAAAAATATCATCAGTTTTATTGATCTTTATAAATTATCGCATTACACGTTTTTTTTTTTTAAGGATTCCTAACAATATCTACGTTTTAATTTTTTATAATTTATTAAAATAACACTAATTTACTTTTTATTTAAATACTAATATGGTATCAATATTTATGGATACATCCAATCTGAATTTGTTATATAAAAATTAATTCATCTTTTTTTTTTATTCATTACTTATGTAATAAATAGCTACTGGACTGATTACGTGTTTTTTTTTTTGCAAAATGGTAAGCGTTTTATAGAGAAAGTTTAAAATTCTTGAAATCTTTGACCTAATAAGTAATCAGTAAAATTATTGCTCTTAATTAGTAGTTTGGGTGGATAAAAAAAAATATGTATTAATTTATGTTTTAATTGCCTAACAATCTAACTCAACATATCCGCGTTTAAGTGTTTTTCCAGGAAGCTGTTTACATTCGTCAGTTATTTGTCAGTATACTGTGATTATGACATCGTGCACGTTTTATGTTTTGTATATTCTTTTACTTCTTCTTCATTATTGGCATTTACGGGCCAATTAGGTCCATTACCGCAACAACCACTTGCTTCCACCAATCTCTATCTTGAGCTAGTTCTTATTCGTCGTTTACTTTCAAAATCGATGCATCATTTGTAATCCTGTCTTTCCACCACTGTCTGGTTCGTACTATAGACGTGTTTTTTATACTATATTATGTAAATTATATACAACTTAAATATTGTCAATTATGCTTCTCAAATAAAAAGCGATTGGTCAAACTACACCTAAAGTACAAGATTAAAAGGTATCACGGGTTTCATAAATAGTTGAGCAATGAGAAACATATTTCATTACGATACTAATTAAACCCTAGGAACGTGCTGCACGAGTGGAAAAATGAAATTATAAGAGTTACATTAGTCACCCAAATCATTATCAACGTCAGCAGAATGTGACATAAGCCTATGAAATATACTTTGGCAATCATACACAATAATATAATAATCAATTTTTCCAATAAATTGAGATCGTATGGCATAAAATTCAAACCCCAACGTCTTTATTATATTGTTGAGTCATTAAAACCAATGACAAGTTATATAACACAGATCACAAATTTATTCAAATTTATTTTATAAAAATTACTGACAAATTGATAAACATCGTAAATTCAATACATACATTAGAAGAGAAACTATCACTAAATTATAAACTATATCAAATCAACACATTAAGTTGATTCGATTGTTCATCACTTCGAAAAATGTCAAAAAGCGACTACAAAGTTAGAGCAGTCAAAACATATGTCGTCCAATATGAAATATAGTACAATACATAAAAAATATACGATGTGGCGATGTTAGAATCGGTAAATAATTTATCACGCATGATTAATTCACCACAGAAATGGTGATATTGAATAAGTTGATTATACGAAGACCTGCAATATTTGTTTTTATTTTGGCAAGGTAAAGATGGTTATACTTTCAACGATTAAATTCAGAAATCTACAAGTAGATCAGGAAACTGAAAAAAAAGTTAGTGCCGTGCATTATTATACATTTTGTTTAATGATTTTTGAGAACAAAAAAAATAATATTTTGAAATATCTACAATAATTCTTTAATCGATATGATGTTATTGATATGTATGCGAAACCAAACGACTCGTTTATATTCGATTAAATCAAACAAGTAGCGATCAGAAGAAAAATTTAATTTACGTGATGTTGCATACGATGAAATGTGAACTCAAATTGATTGGGAAAATGGTCATATACCAGTATAACATTCACAGGGAGTTCATGTCACATGCATAAATACATACAATACATAATGACATAATATTATAATCACGTGTATAGCCGAACGGATTTGTTTTGTTTTTTATATTTGATTGCATTACTATGTAAAATAAAATAAAATAACTCTTTTAGTTAGAAAATTACCACGAAACTGTCATTATATATTAAAACGTGAGTAATTAAATACAAATTGAAATTATTATTGAATATCATTAGTATGCAAAATCATGTTCTTGGAGAATACATTGTTCAATGTTTTTCATTGACTGAAAAAAAGCGAATCAATACAAAATTTAAATTAAACGTTATAAACCATAACAATTTTTTCGAAAAAAATAGTAACAAGAAGATTAAAAAGACGATACAAGAAAATGATCAAAATCAAATTAAATATTGTTATAACGAGTTTCCTTTAAATTTAATTAAAAATGAAGGCGTAGAAACGAGACCAGGGTAATGCTAATAATAATAATAATGTACATATAAAAATATTTAATTTTAACTTGGTTTAATAATTTAAATTGATATCAAACTATCAATGGTCATAATTTAATATAAATACTGAAATTTCAATAACGAAGTATTACCGCGGGGTCAGCTAATTATAAATATCAAATTTACAGAAAATTTATAGAACAAAAAGATAAATAATAAAATAAACATTTCATATTTTTTTTAACAAAATCATCTCGTTTGATTATTACACTATAGTAAAGTAGAAAAAAAAAAAAAAGTTAATTAGTTTTCTGAATTCTATAATCATTTTTTAAACTAAATATTTTCGCATGTCGCCCACCATTTTACTGTGATATAAATAAATAATTCTACGAACATTGCTATTGAAAGTATAAAAACATTTCTCGACGATTTTTATATCTTACAAATTTTAATTATAAAAAAATAAATAATAATAAAACTAAAAACTTTCTTCTTTGGAAAATTAAGGTAAATTAATTTGGAGGATATAAATATTATTTTTATAATGAAATTTTAAAGATATACAATTCTAAACCATTTAAGTTTAAATAAAATAATAACTTTAATTTAAAGTAGGTAGTTTTTAGTATAATATTATTACATCAATTCAATTCACTAACAGATTTAAATCGTTCCTTATTTAATGATACAAATGTAAGTGTACACTAAATATTTTTAACCAAAGACTGAAAAGATTATTATACTTAGATTATAATATATATTTATATACATATGTACAGACTATAAGTATTAGACAATATTACGAGACTTGACGATTTTACTATAATTTATTATCGTAACTCGTAAGACATATAAATTTAATACTGACATGATCCATTACAATTAATTAGCTGTTTGTAGTTTGTACTAAATACACCTACGAAGTCATGGGTATATTATCCATCGTATTAACTTTTAAACTTTTAGTGCAATATTATTTTTTCTTACATTCTTACATTACTTTTTAAATTTCAGTATATGTATGAATTCATCTGCCGACCATTTAATATTTATAAATAATAAGCTTTTAAAAAATTAAAAGGTCCATGGAATTCAATAAATTTGTAATTAAGTATAAATTCTATAATATTTTTAGATATTTTGTTTAGTTGTAGAACAATATTTTATGTGTATAAACTATAAGTTATTTCTAATATAAAATAATAGAATGTGTAAAAACATTTATAAATTACCGGCAGGTAACTCAATCAACTAAACTTATCATATGTCCTATTATATTTTTCATATAATTGGACATTAAATGAAAAACATCTGGTATAGAAAATGATGAAATACAAGTACACGAAAATTTAGTTTCACGAAAAAGCTACTATAACTTTGTGTGGGTTTTAAACTTATCGAATACTCGGTTTTATAGACAAAAGAGCATTTCATCGTTAACTCGATAGAAACTCTATAGTAATAAGTAATTCAAAAGTAATTTACTTTATATATATATATATATATGTGTGTGTGTGTGTAGTTTCTCATGGGTAATAAGTCAAAACTGAAATAAATTATTAAATGCTACTTTAGTTCGAAAAACATGTAATAATGATTGAGAGTCAATTTGATTTAAATAATAAATATATACCACAAGTGTAGTTCACATATTATTTATAATTATAATATTGTCATTATTATAGGTACCTATGTTTTTATAAATAAAAATAAATCAAATATAACATATTTTGTTTGATTTAAGTTATGATGTTTATGTCATTGAATGTCACGGAATATTACAATCATATTCATAAAGTATTTTCTTTTTATAAAATGCGTCATTCAACATTTTTAACAAAAAACTCGAATACTAGAATAATATTATATACAATACGTAAGTATACAATTATTAACTCAAAAATCTTCACAAATACTGTTTATTATACCTTTTTGTTATTGTAATATTTTCTGTTGATACAATATTTGTAACTGAATTGAGGTTTTAAGGCAGGTCAATGTAAATCATAAATTAAAAAACACAGCGTATCTTCAAATATACGATATGAACATATTATATAAATAATAATTATAATAATAATATTAATAATAATAATAATAATAATGATAATACTAATAATATTATTATTTAATATTTATTACTTGTGTCTAACTTTCTAACGATTATCCAACTCCCTGAAATTGTATTCTGACCATAATATAGTAATTAATTATCATGAGCTATCATTTTTTTTTGGGGGGGGGGGGTGGATGTTTAATCACTTAACCGGCTTTGTTATTTCTCTCTGTTATAGATCAACCCTTTTCCACTCAAATATATTTTTTTTTTCTCTTAAAAACAATACAAAATATAACATGAATAATTATATTTGAACTGTGGATAAGATAGGGAGTTAAAAAAAAAATATATCACAATTTATACCACACTGTGATCTAAAATAATAATAATAATAAATACTAATAATTTTTTAATATAATATTTTTGAAATGAAAACAATATTTTAAACAATTTTAAAATAATTGAATTAACCCCTCAATAAACAAATCGTTTCACACTAATCGTCATATTATCATTAAGGTCATTTATTATGCCTTGTGATGTATTAGATTCACATTCAAGGAAAATTGTATAATTATTATAAAATCTTTTCACAAACAATAATATTGATTTTTAAATATAAAAACACGAGAAGAATAATTAATTTCCGAGCAATACATTATTTTAATTTTAATTTAAAATTGTGTCCATAATGCACAATGTGTGTATAATTTATTAGTATTTCTCAAAACAGCTTTTTTTTTACAGAATACGAATACGACAACGTTTCGACGAAATACAACGAGTTAACACCAATACGTCTGAGAATATTAAGGCCTTACTAAAGCGTTAAATTATGTATACGCATTACCCGTAATATCCCAAGAGTTCTCTTTAGAATTGTTCCCGAAACTTCGCAAGCTGTGTAATAATATACAAACAAGAGACATAAATAAATAATACAATTTTAATTTTTTTCGTTTGTATTTATTTATTTTTTTGTATTTTAATACGCGCTTAGTACATACATAACAGTTGCGAGAAAAGCACACAAGTGAAATACATTTTGTATTGCACACAATAATAATAAATTTGTCGTTCGTTCGATAATTCTAATTTAAACTCATTAAAATCCGTTTACGATGCATGAATTCTCAGTCGTCCAGTAATATAGTATGCTGTATTTATTATTATTTTTTCGTTAAATATTTTCTTTATCATAGGTACATTCTCTGTCTTGATATACAAAAACTACATTCGATTAATATTATATTTTGTACGAAAAGGACGTATTAAAAAGGAGGCTTTTATTTATTTTGAAGGTGAAGACTTGAACATGAAATATTAATTTTCGATTTCGTGTTTTTTTTTTTTTTTTTTTGTTAAATTCTAAGTAAGTCTGTTTGCATAGATCATGTACAGTATAACATGGTCTTAAATTGCAACTCTGTTTTATTTTAGCACTATTTGGAGAGTTCATTTACATTATTTATGATTCCATTAGTGTTCCATATGATAATTTACATGGCTATAGTTGTTGATTTTTTTATCTTACATTTTTTAGGTTTGGTTTTTTATCATCATGGCAAGCAGATAGATCAAAGGACTTGTTAATAATTTTAAATCATTAATGAATTTCGCGAGTTGTTTTGTAAGGGTTTTAGTATTATACATACAAATGATTAATGATTATTAATTATGTAAGCATTTATAGAGGCAGAAATTATTATTAAAACTGCGTTGCAAAAGCTTAATTTTCTGAACAATAATCATTTATGATACTACAACGTTAAAAGTTGTATATTTCTGTAAATAAAAACACAAGAATATATTTTAATATGTTTAATGTAAATAATAATATTATAATATTATATATTTAAAATTTTAGATTTTTAGCTGACGATGAATATATTATATTGGTTTTACTGTGATGTATAAATATGCATAGGGTTCAATTATTTTTAGCGTCCTTTTTCATTTTAAATTCTTAACGATCATTATTATATTATATATTTTTATTTAATTATTCAATGTCGCATGGTAGTAAAATTAAATTTATATTTATTATTTATTGTGTATTTTTGCACTTATTTTAATTTATTTACGTAACATGCGCCATACATTATAGACGAATAATATGAAAAAGCTATTCGATTGATGTTATGCGAAAATTCAAAATTCATTGTGGTTAATGCATTATAAGTTTTAAGAAATATTTTGAGTTATTTTTAGTATTGTATTATTATATTATATAAACTTTATTAAATTTGACCTTAATCGGGTCATCTTAAAAATAATACTATCTACTTTATCTACCTTCTTTGGAATTGTCAGGAAAAAGATCAATTCCCTAACATCTATTGAGGTGGATTGTAAATTGTAACCATTGAAATTATTTTCAGGTTAACATATTCAGTGTCATTTAATTTTTTGACTAAATGTCTAATTTTTAATTATTACTTATTTTTATATTATATGCATATTAATTATTATTGTGATAGCTAAGAAAAAAGTATATACATATTATTATTATATTATATTATATATTTATGTATTTATCTTTTGAGAATAATATCTTCTCACACTACCTAGGATGTCGAACGTTAATTCAAAAAAATGCATTATACATAATTAAATAAGTAAGATATAATAATATAGGAATTTTTAAATTTTGAATCACATTTATTGTTTCAGTAATTGTCAAAAAAGTACTATTATTTACATTTATACTTAATTAAAAATCACAAAATGAAATTATTTGATGGAATTGTTATGAAATAAAATTAGTCTAATTATAATTTACCATTATTCTTAATATTAAACAGCAAATTTCTGCCATTTGAGTGAGTTTGGATTAAACGGTGAGTGTTTGTATATTGACTTTTATCTTAGGCTATTTAGTAGTCAAGTTGTCTAATATTTTTATTTAAGACAAGCGCTAAACTATAATACTATACTAGTTTTTTTTCACTTATAAAAGATTTCTAGTTAAAAATTACTAAACAATTTGAACAATTTATTGTAATATATATATACACTGTGTTTGAAATATGATTATGTGAAGCATGTTGTATGAAATATTGAAATATTTAATAAATTTCCGTCGTTTTAAAGATAATTTTTGCGAATGAATAAAAAAATCTAAGAATCATGGTCGTAAACCAATATCTTTTTGCTCATAATCAACCGATAATCATGTAATTCAAATTCTGCACCGAGGAGAGTAAAGTTCATTTTTTTTTTTATTCTTTTCATCTCTTTGTACAATGTCCAAGTTTATTATTTTCCGTTTGGTCTTTGCCATAGATATTGGTATTTTGTTTTTGTATAATATTGTCTTTGACCATACTGTATTACAAAAAATGTAAAGACATGTTATTTTATACGATGAAACATTATTTTTTATTATTATCGATTGGTATTATTACTCCTTTTACGAATTACTTTTTTAGATACCTTTGTTAAAAATGGTTTAATAAGCCACTATGTAAATATATTAATGATGTAAATATTTGTTTGATAAATTATTTTCCGTGCATTTCGTATAATATAAAAATCTGTTTTTAAATTATTCTAATTTGTAAAGAGCTATTTGCAGATTGAAAAGATTAATATTAATAACAATGTAGGTACATAGCAATTATTTATCCTGAACTCGTTCATTGTGCTCAAGAAAATTTAAATTACTCTCAAATGACAATGGCTCATAAATATTAATATGTACGTTTTGTTTTATAGTGTAGTTTTTGTTATTGCCGCGTTAAACTGATTTTGAACTACCTAATAAAGTATATACGGCATAGTTGTGCATGTTCCATAAAAATTCTAAAATATTTACGTCCCATTTATCTTAAAATATATGGAATAATTCGATAAATGCTTTCATACATCAAGTGAAAAATGTTGAATCTTGATTACTCTGCATAGTCTCATAGGTAATAATATTAATAACTGATGTCAATAAATAAAATAAAATTTATGAATTTATAAACCTTTCAAGTTTTACATATTATCATTGGCTATATGCATATAATATATTTATACTATATATAATCAATGGCTATTATCTTAAAAATCCTTTTTTTTCTTTTTTGTAAAACTTGTAATAAAATAAATGTTGTTTGTGTGTAGATAAAAACTGTTGCCGAGGCTTTGTTTTTCCAATTGCTCGAGTGGCCGAGTTATACTGATTGTTCCGAGAAATAGTGTAGTACTTCAGCTCTCGCCAACTAGTATTCGTATAGCGTTGTCCTTCCTCGATACAAATTATCGACGTTAAAACTAAATATTGGTTTGAGTATTCGTACGCTTGATAAATTTATGATCTACCTCGTAGTTATCGATCTATAAGCATATATATTTTAAAAAACCCTAAAAAAGTAGGGTCAACGACTGCCAAGATAACTGTAATTTATTTATCCGTCAAAGTTGAAAAAAAACCATTACAACGTACATACTTTCCAAAGTAAACTGATATTACTTTTGGAGAATATGTGAGTATTTTAAAGATGTTGTAATTAGTATTCGGAATCGACTACAAGACCTAAGCGTGCTATACTTTTTTGCATGTACTTAACATTCACTACAATAGTTACGTAAGTTGTCTACTTAACTTACACATTACGAATAGTATACTACCATTTCTTTAGTTTTGACATAGTTATCCTATATGTTATTTTTTTTCAGTGTAATACTATTTTTTAAATCGTTTTAAAAATAATCGGATTGTGTCCTATAAAATGTTTTATGAGTTTAAAACATGAAAATTTTTACCAACTAAATATCTATTATGTTATGCAAACGTATATATAATAAATTACAGTGTAATTTAAATTGTAGGATATGTAATATTATATGTATATTGTATTCATATATTTTATAGTTTGCATACTTTTTTAATTTTACGAACGAAATGCAACACGTAAAACTGTGTCATTACTTATAGTAAAAACTTACATTTTAAAATTTAATCGTCTCTTGTGAATCTCAAATTACTTAAAATTGTATTTAAATAGAATAACAGTTGTATATCCGTTATAATCGGTATACTCAACCACACATGATCGTTATTTAAACAACAACACAATATTAATATGTATATTAGTAAATGCATGATGTGTATACACGTCATTGATAGTTTGATACAACAAACGTATCATATGGGACATGAGTGTTGAATATCCGGCGCTAGGTGTTCGATTCCACGCGAAACAATTTGTGAAACACTAAACTAACATTGCTATGTCTGTCTACTTTGAATCTGTTAAACTATCATATTAGTGAAATACCAAGTTGAGGCGCCATCAACAGGCGTTATTTGTCAGTCATTACACGTTTTACCTTAAAAATTAAAATGCAAAATTCGATTATATCAGGCAATCGTATATTAAACAAAGAACTGTTTTTTATACATGTTTATATATATAAAAAAAAAAATGTAATAATTATTTGCAAATATTTCTTAAAGTTATTTTGTGGTCAATGGGCTGATTTTTAAACTAAAATCTAGGAACAAAATTCTAGGGAATTGAAAGATAGATAATGCAAAAGCCAATTGTTACATTCGTTGGTTGCTAACATATAAATACTTACTATTTGATAAAAAATAAAATATATTTTACATTTTCAATATAAAATAATATAGATGTATATTATGGCGTTCAACTTTGATTGCTTTTATACGCTTTACAAATCACAGCTGCTCAGATCGTTGACACATTTTTATTGAATAAATTAGTTATTAGAAAAAAATGCTCGCACTCAGTCTATCAATTATGTTCTATGAAAACAAAATCGTATACCTAGTTGTTTCACATCTCTAATAAATTATTAATATACCTGGAAACTAATCAGCTATCATAAATCGATTAGTGTATAATTCATAAAATATAGATAGTATTTTTTTAGACTATTACGGAAATATTTATTTAAGGAAACCATGAACTTATTATAAATAATATTTTTGTTAATATATACGTATATACAAATAAAAAATTTCATTTTATTGAAAAACTATTTTTTTTTCGATGAGTAACGAATAAAATGATTATTGTCTTTATATTAAAGTTAAAATGTATAATATTATTTAAATTTAATTTATGGTGGTTACTTATCAGTAAGTTTTCTTTTAAATCAAATATTTTATCACTATTATTCATATAAACGGATTTACCGCGGGATTTCCGTTTCAATTCAAATTTATTAGTAGACTTCAAATAGATTGAAACAGGATGCATGTTATTATCATATATTATCTAGAGATTGAATCTATATAAATGTTCGTAAATACTTGTGTACGGTAAAGATATTAATAACTTTTAATATGTAATAATTTATAATCTGAACAATACTGAAATATTATTGTGCGTTTGATAATCTAAATATTTTTTAGACAATAAAGACTCTTTTAATTTTTGGTAGCTAAATATATAATGCCATCGGCGTATTTATTTTTTATTACCAAACCTTTCAATTTCAAAAATATTGCATTGCGCTTACAGCTATTCTTTGAGAAATGTTAATCTACTTTCAGATATTTTTTACACGATTTAGATTGCTTTCAAAAGTTATCGTTCGTAATTGATCATGATTTATTAATTTAATTCAATTAAAACACTACCACTTCTAGTTGTTTGGATAACGATAATCATCAATTAAGATACCTATTCTTCCAATAATGACGTAATCCGATATGAACGTACTTTTGTGTAGCTAAATTTATTAAGAGGTCATAATATAATAGTTGTATTGTTATTTATTTACTCTATTTTGCATTATTCTTGGTCTGATTATATATAAAAATTGTTTCTGAATAACAATGATTTTCAATACTTTTAATAGATAAAAAGATTAGAAAAATGTAATAAAACAAAAAATATATATGGATAATTAAATAAATTATATATACTCAATTTTATTTATAGTTGTCGAGTACTTTTCTTACCTAATTTTATCAGAATTTTCCATGGAAACCTAGCATATAACTAGTAAAATTTATGAATATTCTAATAAATTATTCTGATTCTATCTAAAGCTTGAATAACAATGATTCTATAGTATTAAAAATAAAAATAGGGGTTGATATAATTTAATATCACATTAAATGCTAATTATGGTTATGTGCAATTTTGATATAAATTAAATTTTTTTTTCATTAAATTAGTAAATGTTATTTTTATTATTTAAGAAAAGCTTAAACGATAAGGTCGATATTGAATTGCTTAAATGTTAAGTGTATTTTACTTACACTACAATTTCCGAAACGCTTATTGTTGATAACTAAATATAAATAAGTAAGTACTTCATTTATTACACAACACATAATATGTTTGGACATGTGTACTTTTTGGCGTAACATTTAAGACGCCTGCCAGTTTTATACGCAGTGTACTTACATATTATTACAAAGATTCACTCGACACAACCTGTCACTTTTGTTATATTTCAATAAAGGTTGTTATGTCTCTATTGTCAATTATTATTCTAATGTTCTGCCCACTAAGATAGCTATTGTGCTGAAAATGTGTATTTGAACTATAATAATATGTATGAAAGTAAATATAAGCACGATTAAGGTGATGTAGCCGTTTATTTTTTAAGTATATAAGAGAAAATTTTAATTGACTAATTCATTTCTCAAATAATTTTTAATTAATAACACAAAAACTATATAATCATTTTGATTTTTTTTTTTTTGGTAAAAATTAGTTATAAATGGAAAACCCGCAATACAAATACTATACACTACTCTCAACTCTCATACATAGGGCCTGTATTTCCTTTGAAAAAATGTGTAATAAAATTAATTATGTACGTAAAAGCAAAACGGACATATACCTATACAACATAAATACATAATATTGAGTTGCATTTTTGGCTAATACCGAATTGCTTCCTGTTTGAAAAAAAGTATTTTATTAAGATGTGTTGAATATTGTTTCCCGTTTCTGTTCAGGTCAAATAGTTCAAATTTTCAAATAAAACCATGCTGCCGAAAATAAGATGAGTTTTTAACTAAGTTTATTATACATACATAATGACAGACAATATCTTCTCACTGGAAATTTGGGTAAGATTTATTATGACTACAAATTGTTGCGAATCGTTTCATTCAAAACTAAATATTGAATTTACTAGCGCCCATCCTACTATATTTTATTTTATAGAGACTTTGAACAGTATTCAAATATTAAATTGTATTAAATTCCGCAGTAATAATACAAGGAAACTTACCAACAAACAAGAGAAAAACAACCAATTATCAGAAAATTATATGACTGACTATATTTAAACGATTAAAATATTTGAAAAAGTTTGCTTCAAAGTTTCAAGGTAAATTTAACCTAACCTATCAGCTTTAAAAATCTTAAACTTTACATTATTATATTTTATTATAATTTCATTTTATACACCTAAGTTATGACTGATTGACTTCTACTTCAACAATCGAAAACGCACTTTTTAACCATGCCTACTTTAAGCCAGTTCTAAGCCAGTAAAATTGAGAAGGAAATGTGCATAATTAAAAAGCGAGAAAAAACTCGACAGTAGTGGAATCATTATATATTTAAACGGAAACTAATTCGACATTCTTTAATAAAATACATTTTTCAAATGGGAACCAATTCGGCAACTCCCATTTTTTTGTTTTGTAAATATATTGTATACACATAGTCGGTACGATGGACTTTTTTCAAACCTTCGAGTCTGCACGTGATCATGATGATTAATATCATATTGAAAATTTTATTAGTCTTACCACTTACCATGGTTTGTGTTATTATTGAACTGTACTTATCTTACATTTTTTGTTTGTTTGCTATATTATTGTAAATTGATCAATTCTTATTCCTGCATAATATTTTATATAATATAATGGCTTTCACTCAAACATGTGCAAAGCGTTGCAAGAGTGAATCGGAGAAAATAATCTAGCCATAATATGCACACCCGTATATGCATTGATTCAACACAGTCAACGTGTTAGTTCCCAGACGGTAAGCTTAGCTTAACACGGTACGCCTAAATGTCTGAGAATCGAGAATGATGTCCTGTGTAATTTAATAAAACAGTATAATATAGACTACTAACCCGTTATGAATGTCACGCTCATCTGGGAATATAAATGCATTTAGATTCCAGTTGACATTTACCTCTATTATAGTTATATGTTAATATAATCTACTACGGTTAGTTAAAGATATTTACACATTATATATGATGAGTGCCGTTCTGACACATATTCAGCGAATCTTTGCATAATATAATACCTGTATGGTATATTAAATAAAATAATACAATTTAAACACTCTGTATAGTATCATTTAAACAATCCAATATAATTTATAATCAATCGGAATACTGTGTAGGTCCACCCGAGAATCTCCGAGAGAACTCATCACGTTGCTGTTCGGTCATTTGGAGGGAATAGCTCTTTTTAAGTCAATAATAAATTATCTGATTTCTTCGACAGTATTTATTTGCACCATAGATGAAAAAGATTTAGTTTTACAATAAACATTTTTTGGAAGACATTTCATTAAAATATTTAAATAGTTCATGCAATATGGGTACAAATTTAACATCAGTGCATACATAAAAATATTAAATTGTTTTATTATCATTATATCGTCAGAGAACATTATAAATGATGATTTATTCAGAACTACAAATGTGAATACCATTAAATATTTAATTAAAATTAAATCATGTTATTATGTTAGTATGTAGTTTGTGACTGTTTCTTGAGTTTATTTTTTTCTTTTGATTTTTACTATAATAAGTATCTTTTCGGGTTTAAAAATTATGTATTATTGCTATCAATATTTAAAAAGTTAATATTTTAATAAAATCTTA
This sequence comes from Schizaphis graminum, assembly GCA_020882235.1. NCBI lineage: Eukaryota > Metazoa > Arthropoda > Insecta > Hemiptera > Aphididae > Schizaphis > Schizaphis graminum. The sequence goes on from CM037032.1 coordinate 58,790,648, forward strand.
TTAGATATTATTAGTAATAGTTATGATCTATATTGTTGTTACAATTATGTATATTTATTTTTTTTATTATTATTATTAATATTATTATCTTGTCATAGAGCGATTACATGTATAAAACAGTAATTTATTTTTAATATTTAAAAATTAAATAAAATAAAAAAAAATTGTAGTGTTTTTTAAAAAAATCATATAATTTAAAGAACATCTTTTAAAAATAGATGTATTTAATGATTTGACTATAATATTTCTTTGAAAATTGCACTATAATATATACATATTAATATAAATATAATTAATTTTTCAAAAAAATTATACTCTAATCTTACATAAAGAGGTTTTTAAACTTTTTGACAATAATTATCATTAATAATTTGGCGGAAACCCTATCATATATTTTTGCTTTTAGTGAAATCTTCGTATCATTTTTATCTGAACAAAATATTTAGAGCTCTGCTTAGAATCAAAATGTAATTTTAAACTTTGAAGCGTACATTAAACGGTTCATAATGTGTCTATTTTTAATTTTTAAAAAGTGTAATTTTTTATCCAAAATGCTTGAAATACCATGTGAGTGTATAACAGGGGCAGAAAATATTATACGACCAAATGCTTTCACCCAAAATAATATTAGTAAAGTATTGATATTTACCGGTATCACTTTATAATAATATATAATGGTTATATCATATTTATGTTATCTATCAGTTTTCGTTGAATTTGTGTATCCAAATCTTGTTGTTGTACTTATAAAGTTTAACAATTAATCGTATCTACTTTGCAGGTCATTTATGCAAATTTTCTCAAAGTTTATACGAAATTCACCGTTTGGTGCATATTGACTGTCTCTATAACACTATCATATTATTATATAGACATTTTGTCAACCGGTTTCTCATAAAGTCTATGAGATAGACATTCTAAAATAATTTTTATTATTATAATACTTGGATAATTTTAAATCTAATAATAATTTGTAACTTATAAACGTAAATATTCTAACGCTAAATATTTTTTTAAAGTTCAACTGTAAAATTAATACTTTATTAACTATAAACATGTTATCAACATTAGAGTTTTGATTTGGTACATCGCCATTTATGTATATGCTAAAAAAACCATACGTGGACTTTATTATAGGAATCTAGAAAATGGAATACACTTCGCGAGTACAAGTACTTAATATAGAATTGTATTAATAGATTTTATTAGCTTAATCAGGTTTAATATTTAATATTGTATATTAATACATACAATACACCCTCACAAGTTTTTCATCGTGTACTCGAACAATCTGTGTCTCAGCCGATGACAATATGAGTGTCAATAATAATGTTTTCAATGCGTGATTATACATTTATGTTTTTCTAATGATAATAATAATGATATGTTGTTGGAATGTACGTAAAATATGATACTTATAAAGGTTTTATATATATAAACGAGCAATAACGTTATATTTTATTACAGTTTACCAAACTTGAAAACCAATTTACTCGGGAAATATTTCGTCATTTTGTGTCAATTGTTGGTATTCGCGAGATATAGCTCCGGATTGGGCCAGCGAGCTACTGTGCTAAGCGCGGTGGACCGCAAGATTATTTTGATACATGGGCCACTTTCTAAAATATCTAGCTAAATTAACTGAGTCGGTAAAATGACTTTGCTCGGTAAGTTTCTGGGTCCCAATCCGGCAGTGGCGAGATATAGAATACCGCTGATAACGTGTTAGTTGATAAAATTTTAAGCTTAAAATTAATTACACGAGATTATAAATTACAAACCGTTTTAAGGTTAACATTACTAAGCCCTTACTATTATAATGCATTTTTATTTTAAAATAAATTCAGAAATATTATGTCTATTAGTATTTCAAGTTATTATAAAAACATGTTTAATGTGTATATATTATCGAATAAAATAAATCATACAATGTAACTTTTAAATATTATCATGAAATTGGAATTAAAGTAATTTTCAAGTGAATTTTATGAAAAATACTATTACAATAATTTCTGAGCAATTTGGAAATGGATTATGCGTATAATATACAAGATTATTAATTAAGAAATGTATGTTACAATACCAAGAAATCCTATCATTTTGACTTTTATTTTCTAAGGACACCAATACCAATTTTTTGGGGGTTGATCCAAAAATCACTGATCGGTGTTCTATGTTGTATTTTTGCTACTACATTTCTCCGTTCGCTTATATAACGATAACCATTAATCGTTATCATAAACTCGCGGCACGTATGAAGAATTTTGTTAACAATGTTTAAAAAATGTTTTAAATACATTTTATGTATGGCATATTTGTATTTGTAAGCAAAATATTATTTTAATTGTTTTAAGTTTTTAGTGTCAGTTGGCCAAATGGATTACAAAAAAGCTAAGAGATAAAATATATAATTTTTTTTAATAATTATAATTTAATATAAAATAATGTTCTGAATTTTACTTTTTGTCATTTAACATTATCTTTAGCCTACGATTGTATCGGTAAAATGTATTAACCAATGATACACATGCAGTTTCACTAATTCAACTATTTTATTTAAACTTTTCAATGAAAAAACTACACACGAAAATTCCACTTTCGAAATGAACAGAAACCAAACATATTATATCATATGTATAAAACGCGGAAAGAAGGTAAATAAAAAAAAATATAATATAATTAAGAATCTAGATTTAGTACATTTGTCACGTAATTAATAATTATTTTGAATGTAATACAGCGTTTAGCGTATACAAGTTTACATATAATGGGCTATTATTACCACAGTTGTAATAATGTTAATAATAATAATTTATTACATTGATAGTTAAATAATATAGGTTATCGCTAGTATGTTAACTATGTATAGCCGTATAGGTAGTGTGATGTCCCCAATAAATGATTATATCCAATTTATAGCATAACAGTTAATCGTAGTCAATTTATTGTGATGTCATTGATGTCAGTATTATTTATCAAAGGTACTTTTGTCGACAGCTGAGTTCATCGTTTATCCAAAATCGTATCATTTTTAGCTAGCTTAATATTAGTGTAAACTGGTTAGTAGCTATAATCAAACATTAAGGTAAGAATATTATCTAAAATATATAATTATTAAGTTTTTATTGGTGTTTAATTTGCGAGTTATGCACATTTAAAAAATTAAAAAATAACATTTTAAATAGTTATATATCACTGTAAAATATTAATATTAGTATTTAGATTTAAGTTACATAATTTATGTTCAAAAAAATTGGGGTTGAAAGTGTATATAAATGACTTTAAATATTGTATTATTCCAAAACATTAATTAATATTTACAAGTTGTACGAGTGGCAAAAAATATATTAAATTTTTTTATAATAAAATTTTGTAGCTCGAAAAGTCATATTATCATCCGATTACAATTTTGATTATATATTTATATATAAAAATGATACTTAACACGATAAACTAAAAATTGCTAAATTTTTCATCAAAAAATAGAATATCAGGAACACTTCATCAAAATTGTATGTTGATAATTTTAGATTTTAAAGTATAGTACCTATAGTATTTTCAAATAAAAATAAATTAACTAATCGGACTCATTCATAGATATGGGCTAGCATGTTTAAATGGTTTTCAAAATTCTTAAATTCCTAATTCAAAAGAAAATATAATTTACAAGTACCTAGGTATTAAACCAAATATATATAATTCAAATGATGGATATTAATATCGTTGCAACGTGGTTGTAATATTATACTTAAATTGATCAAACTGAACGTGCTAGTTTGGACGTCTTCGATATCGCAAAAAAAAAAAAAAACTAAAAATCAGCAGACGCACTTTATTATAATATAGAATCATAATTTACGTAACTCGCCCAAGTCTGTGGCGCTCACTATATCATATACTATTATTATTATATTATACGGTTTTGCGGTGGTTGCATTGTACCGTACGGGGTTTACAAGTAAAAACACTTAAGGACCTTGGCGTATAATTGGCTTAACAATAAATAACCACGAGGTGTGTAACGTGTCAGTAGCTGGTTTCCGAGTATCATTATCGCTCAGCCGGGATCATAATAATATAATTATTATTATTATAAGTCGAAAGAGGCTAAAGGAATTCGACTGATCACTCAATCTGTTCGTCAACAGATCAATCCAATAATATTCGAATATTTGGTGACCATATTGTAATAATGTTATGTACCGAACTCGAGTTTATGTTTTTACCTAGGACATTCAATCCGAATGGTTAAATTGGTTACGATGAAATTCTTCTTAGAAACCACCTATTATATCACAATTGGTAAATTTTATTAGGAATGATGATGAAACAAATATATAATAGAGAGAGAAGAAAAGTTCATGGTTTTACAATGGTTTTGAGTTAATATTTTATAAATTTAATTAAATATGGATATGTAAATTTCTAAAGATCACAATAATTTGTTACGTAGAGAATGACATAATCAATTAACAAAAAATACTTCTAAAAGAATCTGAACGTTTCAATAATACATTATTATATTATTTTCTTCCTTACAGAAAAGAAAACGTAACATCGGCCATTGCTTTCACAATTTATTATCGGTCCACAATACGCATACTAACGTAAGTCTTTCGTGTCTTACTGTTGAGCACTCGTGGCACGAATGCATGAAATATTTCACTTAAAATGCGCAATTCTGCCGTGTGGGTCTTAATATGGTTCACATAAAAGACTATATATATGTATGTGTAGTTACTTGGTGGTCGGTTGCACACATGAAAATTCTGAATTGCATGCAGAAATCATTATCTAGGTCCTAGAGTCTAGGTCGAAACACGTGCATAGTTTTCTTACGACAGATCAAAATTGCATAGAAACTTGTTTTTTTTGCAACAAAAATGATTTTTACAATATATGAGCGAAATAATATTTAATATTTAGTAAAAATGATTAAATTTGTAAATATCAAAAGATTTAAGAACTAAAATTAAAACACAAGTAGATTTATAAATAATTTTGTATGCATTTTTTGTTAATCGTATGAAATATGTATAATCGATATTGAACCTAACCATTCTATATTATTTTATATAGATAAATATACCTACTTATTTATCAAATGATAATCATTTCTTGTCGCTATTCACTAATCTAATACCATCGATAAACTTACATAGTAATAGTTTTTTAGTATACGACAAAATTAATGCAGATCGGTAAAAACCAGTAATTTGTCTAAACTTTTACAAACGTTGTTCAAACTTGTCATGAAAAATTCACGCTCGTGCAACTGCTTAGTCATAAAAATAAAAACACGCACGCAACCGTCGTTGACCAACATCGTTCGTTTTTTTTTATATGAAATTGGAATGCAGCTACTTTTATAATATATAACTGATAATATTGGTAATAACATTGTTGTGGTGGACGCATTGTCTATAATGTTCCAAAAAAATGAAGCTGCTAAAGTTCCGACAACTATAATATTGCAATTATAATAATAATAACCATAATAGTACTGATAGAATAATAATAACAATAATAATGCAACTTGATGTAAAATATTTTCTAAGAAATAGGAGTACTTTTAGATACTGCAATTTAATACAAGTATATGTATATATGTATTTTAAATTGAACCGTTTGTCGAATATACCAAAAATATATACATAAAACACTGATAATAATAAAAACATAATAAAACATATTTTGGGGAACTACGTAACCGAATCACAGGAATGAGGTCAATATATTATTTGATTGACTGCACGAATGCCAAGTTCGACAAACGGTGAACTCGATCGGAATTCCAACCGAAAATATAATAATATATTATGGCGTTTTCTGTCGTAGAGACAATAATATCATTTCGAATAAGTTTGTGAATATAAGTCAAGATGGCTAAAAAAAAATACTTCGCAGACTGTAGTATAATATATTATGGAAATTACTAGACCGTTTTTTTTCTAGCAAATAACAGTATAAAGTATAAATTCTACGAAACAGAGAATACAATTTATCGAAAAATGGTACGTTCTTAGATTAAATGGAAAGGAAGAATCCGCAATAAACCATCAGCTCGACGTGTTGCCGGTGTCGCAGGTTTCTAATACCCTCAAATATTTTTACCGGGGGGGGTAAAATTATCCTAGGACAATTTTACCGGGGGTAAAATAAAACTAGGACAATTTTACCGGGGGTAAAATAAAACTAGGATATTTATACCCCCGGTAAAATTTTATGGGGGGTAAAATTATCCTAGGTTAATTTTACCCCCCGGTAAAAATATACTAGGTTAATTATACCCCCGGTAAAAATATACTAGAATATTATTACCCCCTCCGGTAAAATTATTCGACAGGGGGTAAAAATATACTAGGATATTATTACCCCCTCCGGTAAAATTATTCGACAGGGGGTAAAAATATACTAGGATATTATTACCCCCCCGGTAAAATTATTCGACAGGGGGTAAAAATATACTAGGATATTATTACCCCCCCGGTAAAATTATTCGACAGGGGGGTAAAAATATACTAGGATATTATTACCTCCCCGGTAAAAATGTGTTTTTAAAGGGGGGGGGGGGTAAAAATATCCTAGCATATAATTAAAGATCTGTTTAAAATATACTAGAATATATTTATCTCCCACTGAATTTTTGTAGTAGATTATTTTTACCCCCCGGTAAATATATGTGTTTAAGGAGGGTAAAAATATCCTAGCATATAATCAACGATTAGTTCTAAAATAGTTTGCCATAGTAACTTGTGATTTACATCAAATAGACATTTGCTATTAATTATACAATTTGCAAAATATTTGGCTTATTTTAAGCTATTTAGAAATATTTTAAATACTATTTTTTTTTTAGGTTTTTTTTGCATAGTTGAATAATATGTTTAAGTATTTATTTGTTTATCTTTAGTCAAAAAGTATGACAATTTCATACAAGATTCCACACAAGTACAACTAAAGTAAAGTAAAAAAAAAAAAGTAATTAAAAAAAAAGTTAAAGTAATTTAAAAATATACAAAACATATGTACACATTTATTTTTATTTTTTGTCAACGATTGAAATTGTAGTTTTGACCAAATTGTAGATTGATTTATAGAAATAAATTATTAACCCAACTCACATTTAGCAAATTAATCTTATGTGTTTTAGTGTTTCAATAAAATCGTTAATATTTTTATAATTTGTATACGCCTCTTATATCAAGCTTTTAACTTCATACGCAATTACCTATACACATTTTTAATTTTTACGCTTGTTGCGTATATGTATACTACTGTTTTGCTTCAAAATTTCAGTTGGTAACGCCTCGATCTGTCATGCCCTCAAACTAGATATATACTTATATAATTTTTGTAAAAATAGGTATTAACGATGTATTTTGGTAAAGGGTAATTCCGTTAATATACATAACGCAACTGGAATTATGTAGTTTAGTATGCCTATATAGGATTTGACGCGTCGCGCCAACAGGACATCGATAACATCGATAACAATAATAAATATCAATCGAATTTTTTTTATTCATTCGTTAGTTAGACGTGTTGTATGTAACTGTTGTGCATATTAATATTTACATCATACATTTTTTACGTTTGTTTTAAATAAGAATAATACCAAAATGTTTAGACCATGGGAATCCAAAATCGAGGATGCAGCTGGTAAGTATTTTTTTTTTATCATAAGAGTCATTTTTACTTAATGTTATTAATCAATAAATAAATACACCAATAAAGAAGTAGTTATGAAAAATTGGTTTCTATATGGAAAAATAGTAAATACAGCACTCAATGTTATTTGACTGCAATATTATTGGTTATTAACCTATTGAATAAAAATGTGACAATTATTTTAAATGCATTTTTTTTTTATTGCCTTTATTTTTTTCAAAATAAATTGAATGTTTTATTGTCGGTTTATTAGTATACAAATATTTATAAATTATTACGTGATAAAGGGGCACTAACCACTATGATCATAAAAAAACAATTGTCTTTATAATATTATCGATATTTTAGTATTTCTAAAAATTAAAAATAGTTAAATACACTATACCGATATTGCGTCGGTTGAAAACAGAAAAGTCGCTGCATCGTATAATACTATAATAGATTCCAAAAGTAATTCAATAAGTTAATTTTGGTAATTTTATTTTGTTTAGAGCCCGTAACGCACTTGTATTTTTCGTTCAAATACATGATTCAGTAAAATAAATCTTATTTAGGTTTCAGAATTTAAAAAGTTGTACAATTATCAAATTTACAAACACTAAGATGAAACTTATTAACTGTGCACGAATTTAGTTTTTTTTAAATTTGTTATGCATCATAATATCATATAAATTGACAGAGTTAACTTATATATGATTTTCAACACACAAACACAGATAATATTATTTGTTATCTTTATTTTATTGAAGTCAAGTTTTTTTAGGTTCATTGTAGTCTCAATGAGTAAGTAATCTGTTCTCCTGATACACGGTTTTAGACATTTTGATTCATATTGATAACGATCTATATTATAATGCTGCTCTCGACGTGGGTACAACGGCAGCGGTCTAAAACCATACTCATAACCCGAACCGCGCGCATAAACAGCAATAGCTTACCATAGGCCGCCACCGGCCGCGTGCGGTTTATAAATAACCAATTCGTTGGTACGAAAATAATCGGCCGCCGCCGACTATCAATCCGCTGAATATTTGTAAATTTTTTATTTTAATAATAACAAAATGTAAAAGTCTTATGTTTATATTTATGTTAATGTTCTTTTATGATATAAAATATGTTTTATTTCATTAGTAGGTACACACTATAACTTAATGTAATTTGTAGTTAACTCGTAACATAATTGTGCAGAAAAATTATCCGTTGACCGTTATAGACGACAATGTTTGAATTGTCTTTTGAAATGTTTTCATTTAAATACAACTTACTTTATACTAGTAATAATACTATTATGGAAAACTAAGTGTACGATATAACCTAAACTGTTAAAAAAATTCTGAATAATATGATACGTCGGTTATTGTTAATAAACAGTCAGTGGAATCAAAATAAATAAATAACCCGCGGAATCGATAGTCGGCAGAATCAACGAAAATCCGCCGGAATTGATATTAAAACGGTGGAGTCGATAAAACCCCACACAAACTTATGAGGAATCTTGTGCCTATGTTTTTTTAATATTTTTTAACTTATATTGTAACAATATATCAGGAGCCTTGTATTACATTTTTACACTTTTTGGACCACCAGATAAAACTATTGATATTTATAGAAAAAAAAAACTAAAAAAATTGAAAACTGAAAATGTCCGTAAACAGCTCAAAAAAAGTCAAAATATTTTCAAAATTGTATGGTGTATAAGAAATGCTAATATAAACATTCAGTCAAAATCTCATCTACCTACGGTAATTTGTTTAAAAGTTGCACCAAAAACCAAAATCGATTTTCTCGAAAACAGATTTTTCGTAAAAATTCCCGTTTTCCTTAATTTTTATATTGTTTTCCCCGGCGCTTGTGAAAACTATTGGGAATTTTATTTTTGACCCCCCAAAGTATCAATTAGATTCACTTTCCTATCAGAAAAGGTACTGTCGAAGAAGATCGAAGCATTTTTACTGTCCTAAAAGGTGATGACAGACACAAAAAAAAAATAATAATAAAACACACATCATTGTAAAATCAATACAATATTGGATATTTACTTGATTTCTCAAGTAGTTTCTATATTTACTTATTTTGTTGCAATTCAAAAATGGACACTTTGTAATGATAGAGAAAAGGCTGGTAAGTTAATCGGGGACTATTTTATATTTCCAAATCATTACTGGTTAAATAATTATAACTAGATAATAATATTACCACTCTGATTCCTGTGTCGACTTGCTTGTTGCAATTGCAGTTCGTATTCAAGATAAAACGTAATGTGATTGATTTATATATTAAACTAACTACGCCTTTTTTTTAAATTAACTATTTATTTATATTTTATTTTATTTTATAAATACATGAATTATATTTTAATAAATGTTTCACAATTAAATAATTGTATACGCCGTTTGTATAACGATCTGCGTAGTCTTTTACACTCGCTTATGAATCCTTATAAAAAAAGACGGTAACAACACACTGGGCGCCTATCAGCGATTATTAGTCTCCTAATATGTATATCTAATTGTTATACAGATAATAGTATGTGCGTGTGTATATGTGCATTGTGCATATGTGTGAGTTTTATCTTATATTTGAAGCTATCAATTATTATAATTATTATACATATGTTACTATTACAATTATTATATATATTATTGTATTTTATATTTTATATTTCTTAAACCTTATAAAAACAACCTTCAATTAAATTTTCAAATCTTAGGTCTTTGATTTACAAATTGTATGAACTTTTAAGTATAGGAAAATAATTACGAATATTTTGAAATTCAAATGTTAATAAAAAACTGTTTTTTAATTGATGTGTATGAAAAATTTCACTGGTTAATTATTTTAATTATTTTATATGTGTTAGTGTGTTACTATTTATATAAATATATATGTATTATATGTATATGCATGTGTATGTATTATATGTTCTTTAGTTCATCAGGAGCCATTTGACGAACTTAACAATACTCCACCTAAAGAATTTTTACAATATGATCCTGCTTTGGAATCAGTGTTTATTAAGGAAGGCCGTAATCAACATATTGATTTAAATTGTGTTGTACATTTTCTTCGTGGTCATGGATATCCACCTTATGTGTCCACAAAAAATGAAAAATCCAACTTTAGGAGACAGTGTAAAGTTTTTAAACTTGACAATGATATACTTGTTCATAAGAAAACATTGGCAAAAACTATAATTGATGTTAATGAGCGAAAACGAATTATACATATGGTGCATAATGGATCCGATAACTCAGCACAGTCATCAGCACTATCTAGTCATCATGGCAGAGATGCAACCCAAAGACTGTTAAAATCACGATTTTTTTGGCCAAACATGACCGTTGATATAAAGAACTATATAAAACATTGCAAAATATGCCAACAAGTTAATCCAGCATCGTTGAAATTTGTTCCTGAATTAAAATCTGTATCTGTCCCTAAAAAAGTAATTTAACTTTGAACTATATTTAAATGTATATTATATAATATATATAAGCTTATTTTATTATTTTAATATTTTTTTTTATAAAATCTAGATTTTCAAACAGATTGGTGTTGACTTGATTACTTTGCCACTTGTGAATAATTTTCGATATGTAGTTGTTGCAGTGTGTTATTTCAGCAAGTGGTGTGAGGCTAGACCTTTGATTGATAAAACCGCTGAATCGGTGGCAAAGTTCATCTACGACGAAATTATATGTAGACATGGATGCACTGAAATTCAAATAAGTGACCAAGGCCGGGAGTTTGTAAACAAACTTTCCGAAGAACTTTTTAAAATGACCGGAACACAACAAAGGGTAACTTCACCATACCATCCTCAAGCTAATGGTCTCGTAGAACGCTTAAACAGGACACTGAAAACCAGTTTGTTAAAGGTTAATTAATACTATAATATCTTTCATATCCCCTAACTATAAACAGTAATTCGATATTTCTTTCATTGAATAATTTATGAACCGGTGGAGTACAATTGCGCGCGGTGCCGGAATAACAAAAAACATGTTTTTGACTATTCAAAATCGTACGATTGCGCATGAAATTGGATATGACGTTGCCAACTTATTATTAAAAAAATTATAAAAAAATTTGTTATTTTTCGTATATGTTGTTATTGTATTTATTTCTAATAACATTATAAACGTGCGTTATACGACAATCAGTTAAAAATAGTACAAATAGTTACAAAAAATAACAGATACTTTATATTCACACTCAGAAGTACTTCAAAAGTAAAAAAATATTCAATAAAAAAAATCGTTGTAATAAAATAATATAAAATATTCGAAAAGATGTCGAAAAAAATTTAAATTTTAAAGCCCTGATACCTATTTCTAGTTATGGCTAAATACTTAAGTAAGTTTTCTGGTGTTTTATTTTTTAGATATTCTTCGTGTTATTTACTCACAAATTCGATTTTCTTTATTTCTTCCTTTGATTTTGGCTTGATTTTGCTTTTGGAAATGGTTGATAATTTAGTGACGGTTTCTGCCTGAGTTTCCATAAGCGTACTTATAATCTGTATATTTGGCAACGTTGCTTAGAAGCAAAAATAATTTAGCACGCACAATCGTACACCTAAGAAGGTACCGTTGATAAGGACCGCGCGCAATCGTATTGCAGCCTTATGAACTAACTAACAACAATAATAACTACCTCTGCAGGTAAAAAAACATAAATTTGTAAAGGCTCAGTCAAACAAAGATAGGGCTGCTATGGTGTACGGGACCGCTTTTTGCTTGATTGAGCCATTACAACTGACCCATCTGTATATTGGTAATTTAATATTCAATATTTTTAAATTTCACCAAGCTGTACAATTTAAAAAAATTAATTTAAAGGCGCACCAAGTTAATTTTTCGGTTTAAACAATTTTATTTAATTATACGAATAATATCATTAGTCCTGAAATTTATTTTCCAAATGGTTTTCTTTATTATCCAGTTTATTATTTCAGGTACAACAGAATGATGTTTTTAAGTGGCCAGATATTTTGCAGGGTGTGCTATTCGCATACAGAACTGCAGTTCACACTTCCACAAAATATTCTCCCTTTTTTATGCTTTACCAGCGAGAACCAGTTCTTCCTATTGATGTAGATATTACCGAAAAGATTGGTGAAGATATATCTGATGATTTTGATTTTGATTTTGATGAATTAGAATTTTCAAAGACAATTGAAACAATGCTTCAGTTAAGAGGTAAGAATATGGACTATATATTTTAGTCTTGATCAAATATAATATAAAAAATAATCGTATGCTTAAGAACAAATTATAGTTCATAATTTAAAAAAATATTTTTAAATTGATAAACAGAAAAACTATAAGTATAATAAAATTAAAGGCTAATTTATATTAATTGGTTATTAGAATGTTCTATATAGAAAAAAAAATATATTTAGTTCTCAGTACATGCATGTATTATAATTATTATATTAGGAGTTGTGGAAAATAAAGCTATGAAAAACATTGATGAAGCTCAACTAAGGCAAAGAGAGTCATATGCCAAACGCCACTCTAAAGCCGATACATTGTTTAATCCAGGTGATAAAGTTCTTTTAAAAAATTTGAGGAGAAATGACAGAAAAGGTGGTTGGTCAGTTATGCCATGGATTGGCCCATTTACCATAGAATCGATCTCGGACAAAAATACTTGCGTGCTAAGAAGAGGAGAAAAATTAATCAAAAAACATCAACACTTAAAAAATATTAAAAAGTTTTATGAACAGACTGAAAATTGTGACGACCCTACTGACGATGAAGTTAAAATATCTTCTGAAACCGTAATTTCTATTAAAAAATCACCTTACAGACCAGTCAGTAAATTATGGATGAGCAGTAAATGTGCAGAATTGAATGTGCCAGTAAAACAAAAATTTAAATGTGTAGCTAAAAAAAATTCAAAACGTTTATCCAAACCAAAACAAACAATCGACGTAATTGGAGACGGAAATTGTTGGTTTCGCTGCGTCTCTGTTTGGCTGACCAATTCGGAAGAGTATCACGAAGTATTGAGATCTCGTGTATATAAGGTATTTATATTTATAATTTACTATTATACAATACTATTCATTTCAAGTTAATAATAATACATTTTATACTTAATAAAAAAACAAGGATCTAATGATATTACTTTTTTATAATATAATCATAATTCATCAACCTTTCATAAAATATAATACTTAATATTAAATGTCTCATAATAAAACATTTTTTATTTAAAAATTGATAAATTAAACAAAATTTATAATATAATAATAATAAAATATAATAATATAATATAATATTTATATTATCGAGCATATCATATTATGGTATTATAAAATGAATTTATTATTGTAATTTAAATTGCTATACAATTATTTGTTTATTTATAATAATATTATTATACATTTTTCTAACAGTTTATTACAGAAGACAGGAGGGTACACAGTTTTGTTGGTGATATTGATCAATATTTAGAAATAAATCCAATCGATATTAGTGGAACATGGGCAACAGAAGTAGAGATATTTGCTACTTCTCTGTTGTTAAAAACCAGCATTTTTATATATTCAGACTACCATTGTTCATGGCAACTCTTTGGCAAAGATGGTACCTATAAATATGGGATAAGTCCTAATGAAAATTGCTTGTACATATCACACGTTAACAAGAATCATTACCAAGTAATTACTGACGTGGAGTAAAGAAAATGCATCAATAAGACATATGTGATATTATATTAAATTAATTTTTAATTATAATTAAGTAACATATTTATTTATAGTTTACACATTAAGATATTTAAGCTCAAAATTATTATATTCATTTGTTTTATTTGTTTTTTTTTCATTTGTTTTATTCATTTTCAACATATTCGTGATTGTCGCTAAATATTGTGATAAGAATAAAAATACAACTATACAATTCGAAATAAAATGTACGGTATTATACTTAATGAAAAATCAAGTAGGATAAAAAAAATTTGATTCTAAACTTAAGTTAATTGAATTTATGGATATTGCATAAACTTTTCATGATTTAGTATTTACAGTAAAAATATTATTCAATGTCTAACTTATAAATGTTCCAATGAACAATTACAAAAATTACTTTAAAATTGTTTCATTATAAGACGATAATAAAATGTAACATATGTTTTGTATATTTTTAAATTACTTTAACGTGTACGAGTTGTACTTGTGTGGAGTCTTGTATGAAATTGTCATACTTTTTGACTAAAGATAAACAAATAAATATTTAAACATATTATACAACTATGCAAAAAAAAACCTAAAAAAAAAATAGTATTTAAAATATTTCTAAATAGCTTAAAATAAGCCAAATATTTTGCAAATTGAATAATTAATAGCAAATGTCTATTTGATGTAAATCACAAGTTACTATGGCAAACTATTTTAGAACTAATCGTTGATTATATGCTAGGATATTTTTACCCTCCTTAAACACATATATTTACCGGGGGGTAAAAATAATCTACTATAAAAATTCAGTGGGAGATAAATATATTCTAGTATATTTTAAACAGATCTTTAATTATATGCTAGGATATTTTTACCCCCCCCCTTTAAAAACACATTTTTACCGGGGAGGTAATAATATCCTAATATATTTTTACCCCCCTGTCGAATAATTTTACTGGGGGGGTAATAATATCCTAGTATATTTTTACCCCCCTGTCGAATAATTTTACCGGGGGGGTAATAATATCCTAGTATATTTTTACCCCCCTGTCGAATAATTTTACCGGGGGGGTAATAATATCCTAGTATATTTTTACCCCCCTGTCGAATAATTTTACCGGGGGGGTAATAATATCCTAGTATATTTTTACCCCCCTGTCGAATAATTTTACCGGGGGGGTAATAATATCCTAGTATATTTTTACCCCCCTGTCGAATAATTTTACCGGGGGGGTAATAATATCCTAGTATATTTTTACCCCCCTGTCGAATAATTTTACCGGGGGGGTAATAATATCCTAGTATATTTTTACCCCCCTGTCGAATAATTTTACCGGGGGGGTAATAATATCCTAGTATATTTTTACCCCCCTGTCGAATAATTTTACCGGAGGGGGTAATAATATCCTAGTATATTTTTACCGGGGGTATAATTAACCTAGGATAATTTTACCCCCCGTAAAATTTTACCGGGGGTATAAATATCCTAGGTTTATTTTACCCCCGGTAAAAATATACTAGGTTATTTTTACCGGGGGTAAAATAAACCTAGGATATTTTTACCGAGGGGGGGTAAAAATATCTGGGGGTAAAAATCGCCTGTTACACCGGCCACGCACACACGATATGGTGACCAACCTCAGCCGAGCGAGAAATGTGAGGGATCCAAATCTCAATCAAACGTCATGGCCCCGCGGAATGCCATGATAGTGTATAACATGAAACGAATACGACCACAGTAAGAATTCACTGTGCAGCAATGACCGAACTATTTGACTTTTAGCATCAAGAAGCAACGTCAAAATAATAACATAAGCGGCTAGTAATAACCCCGATTCTGGACGGAAATAATTCTACAGTTTAATCTAAGAAGTTTAATGTTGCAGCTAAAACAATTTATTTATACTAAAACTAAAATAGAAGACTGTACACTATCCCCGTGGCGTAATTATTTAATATCAGATACAACTTTCGTTTTAAAATTAACAATTTATTTAATTTTTAACTAAATTAATAATTGTTAAATTTAAATTAAATACACACATATTGGTTCTAAGTATTTATCATAGATACTTAATTAAATTTTGGATACAGTTTTAATATTCTTCTTAATGAATATTTTTTTAAAAAAACTACATGTTAATTCCACAAACTACTGGTTCAATCTACAGTAAACACAATTTGTAATCAATACTGGTGCTAAAATATTATGGAACTTTATAAGCGGCTTAGCGGCTTTTATATGAATAGACAAGTTTTTTTTTTCTGAAAATATAACATACATTACTATAATATAACACTACTGAACCATAACAACTTTTTTACTAGCCGTCAGATTCTGAAATAACATATTGACGTTAAGTATTTATATAGGTACAATAAATAATAAAAACTTTTTGGAAGGTATAGAGTTATATCTCAAATGCTAATACTTGAAAAGTGTTTAATAACAATATCAGCGTTTCTAAAAAAATAAAATAATCTTACATTCAATATAAAAACCATACTTCTTTTGAAAAATACTCAGTTTTGCAAGCACTCAGTTTTGTAATCTAGGTAAACTACTAAAAAAAAAAAGCAATATCTAAATATAAGTAATATAACAATATTAAATTCACACCATATTTTAATGTATAAAAGATTTATACTTAGAACTACAACAGCTATATACAATTTAAGTTGATTTTTTTTTGTAGGGGGAGGAGTTGTAAAAATTTGAAAAAACCTAATCTAACCAAAATGATTTAATCGAAAAATATGTATTGAAAATTATAACTATATGAGATAAACTGGCATACTGCATTTTCAGTGGCTGCCATTTTGTTTATGAAAATAAATAATGTTATAAATAACATATTGATTACTACGTAATTTTATACCTTATACATTTTAACTCTATGAAAAAAACAAAATATTAATTTAAATTAATTTTTATTATTTATATTAATTACCATTAGTTTGTGTAGTCTGTGTGTATTATTCACTGTTATATTTTTAATGAAATCATATATTCTTGAATATTAAATTTCAATAATTCCATATTATTTTTTTTTCTACCAGTAAAGTTAAAAAAAAATAATAATTTCCCTTGGAAACATGATACCTATGCAAATACATACGTGTTAATAATATAACAATATAAACTAACTTAGTTATTGCAATTGATTTTTATTTTTTTATCAGACTACGTCATAATATTTTATGTGATACCAAAACCAAATTCACTACTACGATGTACCTATTTTGCCTATCTATATCGCCGTGTAATTTTGACAATATTAGCAATATTAAGCACTCTTATATTCTAAATTTTATTTCGTAAATTAATATTTATATATTTGGTACATGTCATATACAAACATTTTGCTGGTTTTTACTATGAATATTTCCACGATTTAGCAAAACGCTCACACCAAAATTGAGCACTAAATCTTTTTATCCCTAATATTTTTTTTCAATTCATCTTGATGATGTGTTGTAAATGTAGTTGCACAACACAATATTTCACTCAGAATTCAATACAAGAGAAAATAAAAAATTGATATGAAAATATTGATGTTTATAAACGAAAAATAGAATAAACGTTAGTAAATTATAAAATACAAATTGTTGACGACTGTGAAAGTATATGACTTAGAAAATATTTATATTTTATAAATAACTTATTGCAACTATAAACATTATCGTTGATATTGTAAACTGCTTTTATGTTAACTAATTATTTATTATTTTTTTTATTTTTAACTTAATTTATAAACTAAATAAATTGTAATTATAAAAGTATTACAAAACATATGTGTGTAAGCAAACATTATACTTTGGGTCCATGAAAAAAAGATACATGATGCTTACAATTTTTTAATAAAGATTTAAGTCTTTACACTATTTTATCCTTAACCTACGAAGATAGTTATCAGAAATAGTGATAATACTAAGAGAAGAAATTAGTTGATTTAAGTGATTCGTTAATCGTAAGCAAGACCATTTATATAGGATTTTGGCAGTTTTGTCTATTGTATTTATTTTTAGATCTATATGAATGGTGTGTTTATAGAGACACAGAATGGTGTTATTTGTGATCATACAACGAGTTATAAAGAAGGCTTGACTTTTACTTATACTTGACTTTTTTGACACACCCTATAGTTGGATTCAATATGTAAAAAAAATTAAATTGAGTTTTATTATTTACTAAATATCAAATAATAATATTATCAAAATCGATATTATATCAATATTTAACTATAAAATAAGATTACTATGATAATTAAATAATATTTTTTATATTAAAGAAAATCAATGGAATAAAAAAAAAGCGGGTAAGTGGGTATCGCTCTGCTGTATATTAAGGGGTGGGGTGGATCTCGGACTATGGTAGGTTAAATTTGAATGCAATGATAGGTATCATTGTATACGAAAAACGATTCTGAACGAAGATGATTTGTCAGTTTAGGATATATTATATTTAAATATTGTAATATATTCTATTTTGAAACAAATAGTATAGTTACTATATGTTACTATAGTTACTTTATAGTATCTGTTTATTAATAAAAAAAGTATTTGGCAACATACGCATAATGAGAGTATGAAATTTAATTTAAATTTTGACATATTTCGTATAAATTCAAACTTTAAGAACAACTTATAAGAAACCTTGTATTAAATTTTCAAGATTTTCTGGCCACCCAAAAAATTTTTATCGGCATTTGAAGAAAAAAAACTTAGAAAAGTCGAAAATTTCAATTGTCTATAAGTAGCTTAAAAATGGTCAAAATATTTAACTGTAAAGAGATAACCATAATATAAACATTTGGTGAAAATTTCAAGTATTTACAATAATTCGTTTTTGAGTTACAGCAAAATCAAAAAATCGATTTTGTCGAAAAGTGGTTTTTCGTAAAATTGTCGTTTTTCTGTCACTTTTTTTTTGTTTTTTCGATTTTTTTGAAAACTATTTGAAAATGTTTACTTTTGATCCCCCCCCCCCAAAGTATCAACTAGATGAATTTTCCTATTCAAAGAGGGACTGAAGTCAAAAATCGGAGCATTATTACTGCTTCAAATGTTGTCGTCAGACATAAAAAAAAAAAAAAACCACATCATTCTAAAAGCAATATATTCTTCACTCCGTTCAGAATCTAAAATGTATTAGTTTGAAATAAATTACACTAATTATTCGTGTAATACATTTTTTCGTATGTTTTTAAATGTATCAATTAGTTTAGAATACATTATTGCTAAAGAAATTAAATCATAGGCTGATTAATTTTAATTTAGATTCAACGTTCGAACGTATCAACATATTTCAGGTGTTTTATTATTAACAAAGCAAAAATTTAAAATTAT
Source organism: Schizaphis graminum (assembly GCA_020882235.1). Taxonomy (NCBI): domain Eukaryota; kingdom Metazoa; phylum Arthropoda; class Insecta; order Hemiptera; family Aphididae; genus Schizaphis; species Schizaphis graminum. The sequence goes on from CM037032.1 coordinate 58,810,356, forward strand.
AATAATTTTATTTCATGTTAAGTTTATTTTTTAAGCTATTAAACACTGATGAAAATTAATAGTAAACCAAATATATATATATATAAGGACTTTAGTAGACATTATAAATGAATAATATTCCAATTACAAAGGATAAAAATTCCAATATATATATAAGTACAGCCGATATTACTTATATAATATCCCGATAATATCACTAATCAGCGATTTAATAATGTTCATGACTCGGCGGCAATAAACAATACTTTATCGCGTGTCAGGCGCCAGTAAAACGTATATAGTTAACATTATTAATATTATATTATTATTATTGCTCAATATTTTTTGTTAAGTCTGTACTGCATTGTTTTTTATAACACCAGTGTATTATGTTATAATAATATAATTATTAAATATTAAACATTCCAAAATATTCAATAAATCGAATCAGGCCATGGATCTATATAAAATCTTGACCGATATAAAAAATGTAAACTTTAATTAGGTATTATAATCAGAATCAATAAAAATGAAAATAATGTAATAATTATATTATAATGTTGATAATATTACTAATCGGCGATCTAATAATGTCCATCAATCGTCAACTGTATATATTATACATAAATATTTTACGGCGTGCGAGTAAAACGTAGATCGTAATTATTATATTATTATTATTCAAACGTTTTATGGCCGGTCTGCACACTGAATTTTTTTTTAACATAACATTCATTATAATATAAAAACATGTTTTCGGTGTTTAATACTCTTTTAATAATATTAAAAATATTATCCAATTAAGTATTGCGGAGCTGAATGTGGTACTACAACAAGCGCGTGTCAAATAAGACTTTTTATATATTTCATACATTGCATATTACATACGACTGGTCGCATTTGAGCATTGCTCAGTAGTGACATGATTGTATTTTAAGCAATTTTTTTCTCCTTGATATTCAAATTAGGATGCTGTAGTCGGTCCTCACGAAATTTATTTCAATATTATTACGCCACATACAACTGCGCAACACCGTCGGGAATATTCACGGAGAAGCACATATGTTATTGTTTTTGTCACTCACGTGTTTTAGTAAAACCATTATAATTTCGAGAATTACAAGTAAATACCAACTAAACTATTAAATAATAAACAGTAAAATTTTAAATTTTGAAACCAGTTTAATGAAATACATTGGGTGTGGAAAAATAACAAAATGAGAAATAAACGGACCGAGGATACTTGGAAAATCTCAGAAAATTTTTAAAATATTGATACAAATGAATTTTTTTTAATTAAATATACGATATTAATGACGAGAGATCGTGGGGATTTTGGGAATGGCTAAGAAGACAGTAAGGAGGTCTCGAATAGGTCTCGGTAATCTAAAGTAATAGATTGTGTAGACATTTGGATATTTTAGTTAGCAGTGTATACTTAAGATCGATTATTATTTATTAAATATTAAATAAAAATTCTCGAAATTTGATACATGAGTTAATGGCGTATTATATTAATTTTAACCGACGTATATAATATAACTTAATACATCACAAACATGGTCTTAGAGCACAGTTCACGTGTGTACACTGTACAGTGTAATAAATTTCCATAATTATTTCCATGAACTGTATTATATTATACTTGTGCGACCGGCTCCTCTATTAATTCGCGGGCTTTAAACCAAACGTCGTTGAACGCTAAAATACGCTTGGTCTCTATAGTCTCTAGGGCTTTAACACAAATTACGAACTTTCAACTATTATCTACAAACAACCTGGCCGGATTATATTTTCTAGTTAATTTAACAGTGCACCTTCCTTTACGCGTATACAGGTAACTGAGGGTATGCGCCCTCTTATTAATATTTTCAGTGTAAACATTTTTGGGATACGTTACTGTTTTTTGAGGACATACATAATTTATTATGAATAATATTTTGATACTATCTTCTCATATTCTTACAAAATATTGTGCATAGTTCAAAATAAAAATGTAAAAAGTGTGTACCATTATGCTGTACATTAGGTGTCAAGTGGGTCATTAAAATGGGTGTATTAAATTAGAATTTCATGATATATCATTGATTATGAAAAACGATTCTGAGCGGAGACAGTTTGACAGTTTATAATATCATTATAGGTATATTTTGTGATATGTTTTTACGGTTTATAGCTAATAATTTATATTACTTTTAATAATATGGTAGGTTGATGATATTTTTCCGAAAATATTTAATTTGTTATAATTAATATTATAAGTATTTAATTATTTTAATAATATGTATTTACGTTATAGTATAACAACTTATATAACTGAAAGTGTATTAACATATTTCTATAAATACTGTAAAAGAATAAAAACGAGTTCATAGTATAAACAGATTATATCTTAAAATAAATTAAAAATATCATTGCATGTTGTAAAATTCATAATAATAATATAATAATATTCTTAAAAGTTTTAGTTCCCTAGGAATAATGTTTTTCATTAAAAACAAAATAATAAATTAATGTAATTATTCATCGTTAAAATACGTATTTCAAAATATTTATAAATTCGACTTTCTAGTTATTTTTTTTTTATATATAGTATATATTTATATATTATTTATATTGAAATACTTATAAAGAATTTTTCATTAAATGTTCAAATCATAGTAAAAAAAACAAATGATTTTATAAAATAATTTAATAATTTAATAATTTTCACGATTTTCAAGAATTTTATGAAATTTTTGATTTAAAACGCCTATAAAAAATATGATGACTATAGATTTTCTATATTTTTTAACTGAAAAATTAACAACTAACGATAAGCTTTTTTTACATTTTTTCAAGCATTTTTACCCAGGGAATAATTTATTGTTAATTGACATTTATTTATATATTGATTAGCGTAAAACTTCGCGGTATTTTTATTTTATTTTGTTTTTCCCAATAATAAAAAAAATACTGCGAATGTTTTACTTATGATAACCCTTTATTCGCAAAGTACCAACTAGAACTAATTTTTTACTAGAAAGCCCCCTCGTTTTTGAAAACTAAAACATTGTTACTGCCCTAAAAAGTGATTACGTATAGACAGAAAAAGAACACGCACATCATTCTAAAATCAATAATATTGTTCCGCTCAGAATTTAAAACAGTATAATGTATAATATTTTTAAAAGTAAAGTATACCATTACAACTACATCAGTGGGAAGATTTTACAAAATATTTTAAGAGGGTTAGGTTAGGTTAGGTATAATTATATACGATTGAATTAGACTGAAGTAAAGTACTCGGGATTTTTAAGCGGGGGAAGGGTGTCATATTATAAAAATCATCCTTTGTTATGCCAATTTGATATTGATCAATAATATTATAATTGGCTGGTGCGTGTATGACGACCACGATAGCATAAGCTCGAACGTGTATGACTAAATGACTAACAAAAAACGACCTTGTACTGCGCGTAGTCGCTTCCGTTTTCAGACAGTATTTATTTTAATCGTTGCGATCATCGATTTGCGCTTTTTATCACTTACCTCGATTTATATCTGGCGATTAAAACGACTGCGCGTGATCCGTGCCCGTGACATAAAATAAAAATTTACTACTCGTACAAATTATTATGATTTTTGTTTAATAATCGTTTACAATAATTTGAACAAGCAGCGACATTTTATTTCCAGAATTTATCGGCGCGGCATAACGTAATGGTATTACTGTTATAGGTGTAAATCAATATGACAACGAATTGGCTCACAGTGCTTAACGCAGCAGTGTGTAGAAACGGATGCACTATATTAAATATAATGAAATATTCATCGCGATGTTTCGATGCCAAAGCGATTTCGTTTGACATCGCGGGTTAGCAGTGATGGAAACTTGTTCGCGAAAATCGTGATGCAAGCGCGTGTGTGCTTGTGTGTGTGTATGTCTGGATGACACTCTAAATAATACATTATAATATATGCATGGCTTCTAGTTCTCGTCCGATGGTCATGACGACGACGGCCGTGCATGGACAGACGCAGGTGGCGACAATTTAATAATGGACAGATTTCGTGTTTTGACACGGAAATGCGCTTAGGGCACGTCGGATATCGGACAATCGGAAAAAGGCGGACGAGTGTAAAACGCCGTCAAACGGAAAACCGTCACCGTCCATCACGCTGACGGGGGGGGGGTGGGGGGACGATAAAAGGCACCGCAGTGAGGTGGCGGTGGAAACGGCTGCGGTGCGGCGACGGTAGTGCCGGGGCGTGCCGGGGCCCGTGTGCGGTAGGAGTGTATATACGGTGAAGTGGAACGAAACGAAACTAATGGTCATCATTGTTATTTGGTCGGTCGGTCCGCATGTGTACACCTATCTAACCTATCTAACCTGCAGCAGGACACATTGTGTGTGTCGTACAAACAGCCAGCGCACGCATCAAATTCACCGTCCCGGATGAAAATACCACCTTCTCGGTAATAAATTACTAGTGTGCCACTAGGAAAAAAAAATACAATGGAATTGAATACGTATAAAAATATCATTCGATGGAAATCTTTCACCCCCGACTTGATATCGTCGTGCGACCCGGTTTGTGGGCGGCGCGCGGCGTGTCGTGCGGCTGATGGTACGTTCGCGGCGACGGTGTTTTTGCAGTTTTGTAACTCGTTTTTTTACTATTATTATATTATTTCGCGCATCTCTGCGATTTCGTTGATTAAAAATAAAAATAAAAGTTTTCACAAATTTCGTTTAGGAATTCTATTAGGAATGATTATCAGAGGTAGGTGGTATCCACGGGTCGGCGTTTAATATGATTACGTACGGAAAAGCTATAATTTGATGACTATGACGAAAAAAGTTGCAAGTCATAAATACCAAATCTCACAAAAGAGCTTTTATAAATATTTCAATTTCTTTTTTTTTTGGTTTTATAGTTATCATGTTCTCGTTTTTTTCTATAGTTATAACGGACCCAGAAATGTATTTTTATTCATTTTTTGATACGTTGTCTTTTGATATATGTGGTCTATCCACATATTATCAATCACAATATATTAAAGTACTATGTCCATAATATTAGTATACAAAATATATCATATTACTATAATACATATTATTATAATTATATAAATCGATAAAATATAATTTCTAGGTAGGTCACACGGAATTGTGTGTTTTATGTGAATATAATTAATTCATATAAAATATCATGTACAAAATAAACACAACATCATACACACGTATTATTATTGCACAATCATGAATTTATATTTAAACTTAATTCCATAATATAAAAACTGTTATTCGATTATATAAAATGCGAGGAAAATTTAGAAAATATCCAGGGTATTGGAGATATGCTGATTCTGGAAAATATAAATCGATGTGAGGATTTTAAAAATTAGAAAAAAATATAATATGTCAATTACCTCTTTGACTGGACCATAACATCAATTTGATTTTTTAACAGGAATCATCCAGACGTAAATCAATCGAGACAAAGCAAACACCTTCATCAAATTAACTGTAATTTCAAATGGCAAAACACTGAATATTTTTATAGTGATAAATATAATTGATTATTACACTTAGGAACAAATCATTTCAACTAAACACCGTAAGTCAATGTTATTTTTAATAAAAGTTGTAAAAAAAAAAAGGTGATCATAAATATTTTTTATAAGGAGTTGAAGTTCAAATTTTGATGAAATAATATTCAGTAAATTAACGCATTTTCATCAAACGATTTTTGTTATTGTTGTAAATTAAAAAAGTATTAAAAGTAGAAATTTGAAACATTTCATTAAAATTATCATTTACTGTACTCAATGCAATTTTTAAAATATTTAAAGTATTCTTTAATTATTTATAGGAATTTAAAATTTAGCATATTCATAAGTATTGATAAATATTCTTAGGCTTAGTTAAAAAGTTAAAAAATTTCATATGAAAGATTCCACACAGCATGTTCTTATAGGCTAGTTATTTAAAAATATAAAAATACATAGAAATTAATTTTTTTACAAAGTTCAAGTCAAAGTTCACATTAGATAAAATTTGTAAAAGTCACGGATATCGAAAATTTGAAAAATAAGTTAAAAAATTAAAAATATATAACATTTTCAGTTGAATATGAAAAAACAATTCTTATCATCCGAATTCAAATTATATAGACTATGAGACAATAATTTAATAAACGGGGCTATCACATTAATTATTTCATACTAAAACCAAACAATTTAAAAATATGTACCTAAGAACATTTTTTTTTTTTTTTAGATACTAGAATTTCATATGTATATACAATTAGATATTTAAACTAAGAATTACATTTATAGTTATTTTGTTGTAATTCAAAAATTTGTAATTAATAATTCTCTCTACACCGTATTAAAAATAGTAAAATAAATAACAGTATAACGAATAATACAAATATATCAAAATATATTTAGTTACTTCGTCTGATTGATCGTATTCACATTGAAATGTTTTGTATCCTATATTACACATTATATTATATATTTTTTAATATAGATACTCTTCATTCGATTAAATATTTTGATTGATTTATTATTTAAATTAATAAAGTATAATATATGATGTATGTATATGATGTATTATATAGAATAATGTATGATAATTAGTATGTTTAAATTGTATTTTATTGTAAAATATGTTTGTCTTTTAAAAAAAAAATTATTAATCATATATTAAAAATAAAATATAATTTGTAATTTGAGACATGGATACAAAAAATCATACCATCCTTGAAATACGAGTAACATTAATATCGTATATTAGAAGATGTTAGTACTACGATACTTCTCTGTGTAATATGTATAAATTGCTTGTATGTGTAATGGAAAGCAAATAGTTAATATTAATATTATAACTGCAATAGACACATAGTAAATATTATTAATGTTACTATTTTAACCGTACCGTCACTGACGTCACTGTTTTTTTCTCAACATAAGTGGAGCGAAGAAGATTCAAACAGATTGTAATTAAAATGTTTTGAATTGCAATAATTAACATCGAAAATTAAATCTCAGTAGATTGACCTGTACGTTGATGAAAAATACCTGTTTAAAACTTAATTTTACAGGAATTCGAATAGCGAATATTTGTGTTTTCTTATTATTCAACTTTCAATTTTTATGTACGGATAATAAATTATTATACGCGAAATTTATCATACTATTTCAACCGTTATTTCTCTGATGATTTTATAAAAATAAAAACAAATATTTTGCCATTTATTTAGTTCCACAACTATTTTTCTATATTATATTTTGTATTGCGTTACATTTTTTTTTTTTTTTTGAAGAAATTTGTACATTTCTATATTATGCACATTTAAATGAATAATTTAGTAGAGAAAACTTTTTATTAAAAACAAAAATACCGTTTAAAATAACCCAGGTGTAAACTGTTTATAAGCCACAGCACAGTTACGCACAAATGAAATAGTTTATTTGATGAAAATAATAAAGACAAAAAATGTAATTTTACAATATTTGTAAATTTAGTCAAATGGAAATGCAAAGATAAATTCAGTACCTATAATAAATATTATGCAAACCGCATTTTGTTAGGACGTACGTTTATACATATAAACGTATCGTTACTTTGTATATTAAATTCAACTTTAAAAATATTTAACTTTTCTAACCTTTGGATACTATACTAATATTCTATAGAAAAAAAAAATAATATTATACTCATTTATTAAATTATAATAATGTAAGTAAAATAATTTTTTTTTCATACATTATTTTTATACCTGTCCTAGTTTTCAACAAGTAAGGTTTAAAAAACTGAATATTTAACGTTAGGTATACCCATAAAATATATTATTTCCATTGAAATTCAAATCGAATGTCAAACTATACAAAGGAAATTTTTTAAAAAATTGATTGTTTCAACCTCTGAATTTATTACCTTTGTTCCGAATATATTTTTTCCGAATGATTTATATAGATATAGGTACCTATAACAATTATTTTATATTTTTATATTCTATACTATAATATATTATTGAATATTATACATATTATAAATATATTATGCACTCGCGAACCCTAGGGGGATAGCGTTTTGGATATGCCTAATAGGTACCCCCGTCTACTTATTTATGCAAAAACTTTATTGTGTTCGAATTGCTGACTTTCGTTTGATATACTTTCAACGAACCGATCCACGCAGGAGCGCACGTGGTATAATGAACTCTTCTGCCACATATTACTCATCCCGAAGTTGTTACTTTTAACCGGTTACACGGCAATCTGTTCGGCATTTGTTTGCCAAACGGTACGTGCCGTTGCATTATCCGTCCGCCGTTGTCGTTCTTCTTCGCGGTCACCCGTTCGGCCGTACGCGTTCTGTATCGCCATCGATAACGGTATCGTGTCTTTTGCAATTCGACAAATACCGCCAGCAGGTAGTCGTCCGTTGTTTTAGGTAATAATTGTTTGTTGTGATCCTCATCAATTATTATGTGTGCCATCGCCGTTGCAGTGCATAGTCTCGCCGCCCGTTACCGAAACCCAAGTGTCTTTACCAGAGGCGAACGTAACCTAACCCAACGGATATAACTGAGCATGTGCACTTTAAAACCAATTTGTATTAAGCATTGAAAATAGTATATTTACTTTTTTATTATGCTGTAGATTTTTACAAAATATGTAATTTCTCTTATTTCGTATCATTATTTTAGATTCTGAACGGAGTGATGAATGTATTGATTTTACAATGATGTGTGTTTTTTTTTTTATTTTTTATTTATTTATTTTTTTTTATTTTTGTGTCTGACGACAACATTTGGAGCAGTAAAAATGCTTCGATTTTGGACTTCAGCCCCTTTTTGAAAAGGAAATCGAATCTAGTTGGTACTTTGGGGGGTCAAAAGTTAAAATTTTTCAATATTTTTTAAATGAGTCGGGAAAAACATAAAAAAAATGACGGAAAAACGGGATTTTTTACGCAAAACCAGTTTTCGACAAAATCGAATTTTTTATTTTGCTATAACTCAAAAACTAATAGATGAAAATACTTGAAACTTTCACCAAATGTTTATATTAGCGTTCTCCATACATAGGTAAATTTTCAAAGAATTTTGACTTTTTTTGAGCTATTTATAGACAATTGAAATTTTTAATTTTTTTTAGTATTTTTTTTTTAAATAACGATAAAAATTTTTTGGCCGGCCAGAAAATCTTGAAAATTTAATACAAGGTTTCTTATAAGTTGTTCTTAAAGTGATAAAAAAAAATCCGAAATCGTTAGTCACAATTTTTTTTTATAAGTGCTTAAAGTTCGAATTTATACGAAATATGTCAAAATTGCGAAAATTGGCAAGTAATTTTGTGGTTGAAAAATCGTAAAATTTTTTACTTTTATAACTAAGTTTTGAAAATTTGATACAAGGTTCTCCATACATTTTTCTTCAATTATCTGTAAAAAAAACTCTACTGGATTCAGACAAAAAATTTTTATGAGTGTTTGAAATTTAAATTTTTACAAAACCGCGTTAAATAACGGTTTAGCCTCAAACGATTTTTGATATTTGTTGTTATTCAAACAGTATAAGTCGTAAATACTTGAAAATTTTACCAGTTATTTAGATTGCCATTTTCTTTACGTGATTTGATTTTCAAAACATTTCGACTTTTTTTGAGCTATTTATAGACAATTGAAATTTTCAATTTTTTTTTATTTTTTTTTTATAAATGTTGATAAAAAAAATTTAGGTGGGACAAATTACTTGAAAATTTAATTGAAGGGTCCACATAACTTGTTCTAACTCTCATTCAAAAATTATAAAAATACATAGGCACAATTTTTTTTTATTAGCATTTGAAGTTCAAATATTGACAAAAATTCGTCAAAATCATGAATATTTTTCAATATTTGGTAGTTAAAAATTTATAAATATTTTTCTATCAAAAGCTAAGAATTGAAAATTTAATACTATGCTGTCCATAAGTTAAGCTTAGAATAATTATAAAAAAGTTTGAGGATTGTTCAATTTAAAAAATTTTACGTGTGTTTAAAGTTTTAATTTTAATTTGAAATCAAAAATACACGTGTAAAATAACTTTTAACTAATAAATAATTTTCGATTTTTGTTATTTTTAAAAAATTACTTGACTACTTCCTTTTACTTTATCTTGAAAAATTTTTACTTAAATGTTTGAATTTGTTTCAAAATAGAATATATTATGATATAATTTAAATATAATATATCCTAGACTGACAAATCATCTCCGTTCAGAATCGTTTTTCGTATACAATGATACCTATCATTGCATTCAAATTTAACCTTCCCTAGTCTGAGGTCCATCCCACCCCCTAATGTACAGCAGAGCGATACTCACTTACCCGCTTTTTTATTTTTAACATTATGATTATTGGACGGTTACAATTATAAAAGTGAGTCAACTTTACTGTTATGAACTATGTTTAGATATCAATTTAAAACACCTTCTTACCATAAACAAAACTTCAGGATACGTGCTTGTTTATATGCATAAAATTATATTGTACACTTTTACGTAAGATTATGATGAGTGCAAATCGTAAACGCTTATTATTGTCTTAAAATGTATGTTTAGTGCCCGTGCCACTTATTAGTTTTACTATTGGTACTTTGTAATACTACTACTTTTGAGTTATAAAGTAATATATATTTTTTTATATGTTTTTTTTGTTTTCAAGTGTTCGTCATAACACTTTTTTGGGGGGATAGAAGCGTTGAGTATAATAGTTAATGTTGATATAGTTGAATGCTTGACGAACGTTAAAACTTTAGAAAAGCTGTATAAAGTTTAGTAAAAATTGGTGCGATGTTATTTGCCTGCTTCTGCACAACATTGTACAACAAGCCTCGGATGCTTTTAAATAATTAACTGATACTACTACAGGTTCAATATTCAATGTTTATTTGTTTGCCATTTTAGAGAAATATTATTTTTCCGAGTTTTATGTTACGAAAACCTATTACTGAATAAAACAGTAATAGTAGGTTAGCGAGATAAAAATTAAATATTTTTTATTCGAAATGCATTACGTTATAATCATATCGCATTGAGTTACATTGTATAATTAATTTAACTATATATATTATATATATATATAAGGCCAACACTATGAGCGTACTATATTATACTCTTTTTCTGTCCTATCTACCATGATTTCGGACTGCGTCAGGGTGTATGATTAAAATGCATATTCGTTTCGAAATCCGTGAAGCAATAATATAATAATATTATTATGTATGCGTGCGTGGACATCCGGCTTAAATACTGTGTATTAAATAACTACGGTTTACAGTTTTTGAAAAGTGTAAAAGAGTTTATACTCGTCAAAAATCCCTGAAATGATTAATCTTCAGCACGTGATCGACAGCAGATTTATAAGCTTTTATAAAATCGTGTTTGGCGTAATTGTTGTAATAAAGCATTGTAGCCAACTAAAATACATCATGTTTTACTAAGTGATTCTTTTAAAATTCGATTTAATGCATTGGTATCTAATTTTACTTTGCATGATAAGCCCGGGTATCTGTCATATACTTTCAATGACTTCTAGCCTTAATTAAACTGCACTTAATTTTCGTTTAATTTCGTGAATATGCGAGAAAATCGATTTAAATATCCCAAAATAAGAAGTATTCCTTTAAAAAATACTACTTAAAATATTAGGTGATTATTTATAAACATGTTAAATAATTCCCCTAAAAATTTTACACTAAAAATTGTTTTTAGCATAGTATTAAAGTATTAAATAATAATGATTAAAGAATAATCTATTTGTATTATTTAAATTTTCATGATTTGATGTTATCACATGATAAAATTTGTAAATAAAAATAATTAATAATATATATTACTCGTATATGTCTGTACTTGACGAAAGTTTCATTTTCCAGATCATTAAGTAGTTGCGACCACTTTTTTCAAAAAAAAAAAAAAAAAAACATAGGTAGGTACCTACGGAATAAAAATAATGTGAAAATTCAAAATAAATAACATATCTTTTTATTTTTTTAATGGTATAGTTTATGGTAATTTTTTTTAAAAATTATAATAATGTATTCATTATTATAAAAAAATATATGTTCTAAAAGTTAAAAAAAATTCAAAATATAAGTCTCATTTTTAAGTTCTTTGATGTACAAAACGACTTTTATACTTGAAAAATATTATTTTCAATTTTGAGACATTTAAAAAAAATGAAATATGTATTTAAATCCGGTGTTACTCATAAACTTCCATAAAATATCTAAAAATTTAAATTCATTTTAAATTAGTTAAATATATATCATAATGTTATGCATTCATATTTTCTGCTTAACAATTAATATAACATAATGAATCGATTTAAAAAAATAAGCATTGTAAAATATGAATATTTAAATAATAAGGTAATGTGACTGATATAACTTCCATATTATATTGTATAAATATCTACGCCATCGTGTATATTTTTTTTCTCATGCATATTAACATATTAATTATCCTGAGTCGGTCTAAGTACTGGGACCATAGTTTTCATTATATACCTACTAACCCTTCACAACCTGATGGTGATGATCAAACAGTATTATTATATACAAGTGTAAGTAAGGTGTTGACTATTATTCGATTACACAGATTATATTATGTGAATGAACGGCATTGATTTCACTTTCTAGAAATTCTAAAATAAATAATGTTAACTAACAATGTGAAGGTAACATGTTGTGTTTATTGTTTATTATATTATTAATGTGTGAAACCATATGTGTACAGTTATACACGATGTCTAATGCTTTTTTTTTAAAGTACACATTTACATCATACTCATCAATGTTTTATATGTATTTGCTTCTTTTCAAAGTGCTCTTTAGTGCTGTTGTAGATTTATGTATATTTGCTATTCAAGTATTTATTACGTCTTATACTTATATAAAGTTAATGTAATGTAGCTATTAATTACTTTAGAATTATTTTTATATCGTTATAAAATAACATGTCGTACATAATTACTTTACTGAATACTCATACAAGTAAATAAAATAGTCAACACAAAATAAGATATAATACTAATTAATAGAAACTTTCATAACATAAAACACGTATTGCACATATAAATGTACTATAATAATATAGTATCTAATTAGATTAAAAGACAGGTATAAAATTTATTTGATGTTCTAATCTACAATATTAGGTAACAAATATATTTATTTTTGAAACTGTGATAATCATTATGGATATTTTACTAATTAAAAATGTTAATATAAATATTAAAATGATATTGAGTCATTTGCCTATACTGTAGAGAATTTTTTTACCTTCAATATACATAATATATTTCCCCAGTCTGAGGGTTTCCACACTGGTGGACGGCCTTCCTCTTCACGTTATTTCAAGTTATTGTTATTCAATTTAGCTACCTACTGAATTTAGTTATTGTATATAATAATATTACAGATTGTAAATATAATTTGTTTAAATGAAAAAAAAAACACAATATTACAACTGAACAATACAATTATGAATAAAAATATAATAATCACATTTTTACACAAATAAAAGGTTAATATTAACAATAAAGTTAATTATTGATGTTATAAATTATAATATGTATCTAATGATGACGATTATAAATATTAATGTGTCTGACCATAGATTGCATGTCAAGATCTAAAAAACAGTGTCAAAACAAATCTTATGAATTGTTTATAAACCAATACAATATTTTCAGTAATAAAATATACTAATAACCAATAATATTGGCGATTTCACAAAATATAATTTCTGTGGTCAAGTTTAAACTTATCCATAAATCAAAGGTTTTATAACATGTTACATCATACAATAAAATTGTGTACTGCAGAGCGGTTACCTAATACCTACTATATGGAATCGTTATGAAAACTAATTTTAAAATTTTCTTTTTTATACATACAATATTTTCAGTAATACAATATACTAATAACAAATTTGCAATATTTTAAGCTATAGTTGTTGTGGTTAAATCTAAACTTAAAATAATTCAAAAGATTAAAAAGTTTTCAAAAATATTACATCAATCAAAAAACTAATTTATTTTTATTATTCATTAAAAAAAACAACACATAATAATATAAAAATAAGTTGTGTATCGTTATATTCTATAAATAAATTTATATTTTTAATAATTTTATTATATAGTTCGATTTTTAATCAAACTATTTGATATTTATTAAGAATTTTTGTAATTGCCAGTTATATTTCGTCAGTATAATACAATTAATGTTGTAATGCCCACAGCAAAGATAAAAAGCAATTATTTACTAGTAGGTGCAACATAAGTACAATATAATTATGTATATACTAATATATATGTATCGAAATTCATTTTTAATGTGACGTTGGTAGCTCGAGGAAATGATAATATCCGTGTACATAAAAATAATAATGTCAATAGAAACGTATATTTTAATTTAAAATATGATAAGTTTTGTAGTTGACAGTTTTTCAAGTAGCACGTCTTAGTACTAAAGCTTTGCGCTGTCGTTTTTTTTTTTTATAATTTGTCGACAATGAAATAAAAACTTTTTAGACATTTTTCCTTTTTGAAAATAAACAGAAAAATATTGCATTAACGATGAAACAACAAATAAGTTCAACACGTTTTAATTGAATTTATAGTTTGTTCGATTTTCACTGGAATAAAATCAGATTTTTTTTATTAGATTACTTATTATATCGTGAGATATAACGCTATTACATTAAAATAACCGTCAAACTTTTTTAGTCGGACACTGATAGATTATTTTCAACACATTTTAATATGGGATTAATAATAACATTAGCTGAAGACATATTTTTTGAAAATCTTCTCAAATCTACGATAATTAATATTCAGCTGTGTAATAATGTAACACAATATGTGTTCAAATATATGCAACTGAAAACTAGTTCAATCAACAGTATTATATAATAGACTATGATTATAATAAACTACAACAGTATTAAATACATATTATTTTATAAGTATATCTATAGGTATTAATAAGGCAATGTTTGTATTTGCGCGTGTATGTATGAAATCGATCAACAGTCAAGTCTATCATGGTTTGAAAATGTGGTACATTGATATTCATGTATCAAAGAATGTACACCTTGAAGTCTATTTTATTAAATTTTACATTTTAACGAGGGAATCGCGTAGAGATCGGTGGTTCACGAACAGTTAAGATTTTATTTTTTTATTTTTAACCAGTCATTGGTTAAGTTAAATAAAGTATCATCATCATTTATTACAATATTATAAATAATTTTAGACTTGTATTTTATAATTGATAAAAATCACTCAAATTAATGTGTTGAATATATAATTGGTTTACTTTTTAACATATTTTTAGAAAGGAAAAATCCAATGATACTATTTAATTTTTCATGAACAAGGTTGTACAAGATCAGATAATATATTTTTATATTTAAGACTCTTAGTGGAGCAGCGATAATTATATTAAATGTACAATGATATTTCTTTTTTATTATCTTTGTGTATAACTTAAAGTCTTGAAAGACAAAAAAAAAAATGTATAATACAAATGTCCTGAAGGATTTTTTTTTAAATATAATATAATATGACCAATAACCACCATTTTGTTTAAATTTATAATTAATGTATTCATTAATACATAATGAAAATATTATGGCTAAATGCGTGTAACTAACACCGACCATAATTATTATAAAATTTTGAATATAATAACCGGTTGTTCGAAGTAAATTTTAAGTTTGTGTCTCGCAAAGTGTAAATAAATCTAATATATTATTCAGTAAATTATATTTTTTAATAATTTTTGATTGTCATAGAATTAGAAAAGTATATAATTTTTATATTCATATATAAACATAAATTATTTTCATTGACAATTTAATTTTTTTAAATCTTCTATAATGGCTACGAATAAAAAAATATATTATATACCAATTATATTTTTGTTTTTCTTTTATACAATAACACACCTATTTCCAGTTAGTTTACATTATATTTAATTTTTAAAAAACTAATATTTTATATAATATTATTTCTTACTAATTTATAAAATAAATCAAAGACTGTCTATTTCAAGAAATAAATTTTCACATTTTATAGATTCAAACCTTATAATTTATATGATTTAGGGCCATATTATTTTATTTTTAATAAATTTTATTTTTCCATCGTTATTTAAGCTATAACACAGAATATTAATATATTATCAATATAAATTAAAAATACAAATATTTACAACATTTTGTATTTAACAACGTGTATTTAAATTTCTATATATTCTATGTCTTCCATATTTTCAATAATACATCTTAAATTATATAAAATAAATCCAATAATTATATATTAATATAAATTACATAATTTTTAGTAGAACAATAAAAAATATTTGTATCATATAATAAATTAATATTGTAAATCAAAATATTGGAATGACACTACGCAGTTGACAGCTAGCAGCACTGCAGCTTCTGTAGTCATGGTTATTACCGTTTATCTACTGTTATAGGTATAAACTCGAATAAGCTATCTACCAACATTTGTAATTACATATATGATAAAATTGTATTTATTAAAATACAGATAATCAGCACTATAGGTTTCCGTTGTTATTTTTTTTTCGAAAGTTGCTAATTTTTCTATATATTTTTTAGTATTTTATGAAATATACCTAATATAGAAAAAAATATTATACTATAATACATAACAGTCAAATATATAATCAAGGTTAAAATTAATACATGTAAAAATACATTTTTAGTTCTAGTTTAACTCAAATTATAACCATTTAATATTATTATATTTTCGTGCGTTTCTCGACATTATGATAATTAACTGTTAAACTAAGTATTAGTTTATACAACTGATATAATATTATATAAAGTAAATATTTTAAATAGTTGAATTATTAATTTTCATTAATTATTTAAATAGTTTGTATAAGTTTAAAGTTTATACAGATGTGCACGAGAATAAGAACAACAAGACACATCGTATAATTAGATATTAAAGAACAGTTTTTAGCTAAAAATAAGCATTGAAAACATGTATAAAATACAAGAAGACCAAGATTTATACGAAGTTAATAATTAGTAGGTATAATAAAATGTATTTTATTATATTTATGTAAAATAAATAAGTTTTCTCTCCTAGAGATATTTTAAACTATCTATGTCAATTAAAAAAAAATGTTTTGATTCACATCGCCAGTGTATATTGATGGAAAACGAACGAGTTCATTTTTAAACACAATATTGTGCGTGATCCATAATTACTGCATATTATTCAAACAGTTTTCCTAATTATTTTCTAAGAATAGTTCTCCCCATCGACGATAATAGTTGTAAATTAATGCGACGTCATAAAATACTTGTCCTACATCAATAAAGATTATTTACATACCTTCCGGTGTCGCGAAAAATAAATTATTCACGATCGTGATTCAATGGACAACTGTAAAAGATAATATTATCATATTTAATACATTGATGTTGTACAACTGTTTTTGAACTATTTATTCGGCTAATGGCGTACTTACCATCTAACAATTGCATTTGTGTTTTAATGTTTTACGGCTAATAACACTATATGGGACAAAAACTGACAACTATGAAATTATACTTTCACGATACGCTTAAAGACGATCTTAAATGAGTGCGGATGTGCGGCGTACATCAAACTTGATACCTAATTGATCTCCGCATTAGGTGCCGCCTTTTAATGTTGTAATTATGATTGTATTATTATAATAAAGATTAAACGGAAAAGCGTAATACGAAATCGAAAATCGTTGGGGCGTAATATAAAATCCGTATCTCGAACTTTAATTAATTTTAGGAATATTTTTTATATTCGAATTACAAAACAGTTCGAATGTACGCAAGTAATCCTTTATTATTTATATAAAATATTATCGAATCATATACTTGACATAAATACGCGGGGGCATGTCTGAGGGTTTTGATACATTTTTATGTGAGTCTGTGAACTGAACGTAAGAGACAAAGTATCTTGTCTGTTTTATTACAAATAGAGTTCATACCTATACTTTATTTAATAAGAAAAATATAATACTTAATTTTTAAAAACAACATTTTAAGTTATAAAAATTACATACCATATTATTTTAATATCACGCCCATTTACATTACCGACATACACAATTGGGGTTCCGTAATTTTCACTCCAATACTCACCAAATCAATCGTATAACAGACACAATCTCAGCTTCACTGAAAAAAAAGCAATATTATTGTACCGCAGTCTTTCTTGACGTTGCGCAAGCCTTCGACCGGGTGTGGCATGCCGGCCTCCTCTATAAACTTAAAAAGATTTTACCACCTACGTTTTACTTAATTTTCCAATCGTACCTCACTGAACGTCAATTCGCTGTTCGATACTGCACAAGTTTATTATTCTTATCCACAATAAAAGCTGGAGTCCCACAAGGAGTGATAGCTGCCCCTATTCCTTTTAAAATATTCATCGCTGACCAACCGACCTCGCCAAACACCTTAGTAGCTGAATACGCTGACGACAAATCCATTCTCTTCGTCCACGAAAATCCTCTCATGGCTTCTGAAAACCTCCAATCCCACCTTCATAAGCTAGAATCTTGGTATAAAAACTGGAAAGTTAAAATCAATGAAACGAAACCATGGCATATTACCTTTACGCTCAAACGCGGAATCTGTCCACCGATAACATTAAATAATATTAAAATACCAACCTCGAATACAACAAAATACCTTGGAGTACATTTTGATAAAAAACTGAACTGGTCACACCATATCCACTGTACAAAACTAAAAGTAAACACCCGTCTTCGCTTACTTAGACAAATCTTGCATTCAAAGTCGAAACTTACTCTTCACACAAAACTTAATCTCTATAAGCTCCTCCTAAAACCAATATGGACATAATATGGTATTCAGATTTGGGGATCCGCCAAAAAATCAAATTAGAATAAAATCCAAATATCCCAAAATAAAATCTTCTGCCTAATTACTAATGCTCCATTCTACGTAACAAATCAAACATTACTCTCCGACCTAAAAATGAAAACAATCGCACAAACTGCTACAAATTACTACACTCGATACCACAACTCTTTAAAAAATCATCCGAACAACCTCGCAAAAGATTTAACTTTACTTATCCCTGGAAACCCTCCCAAAAGACTGAAAAGAAAGTAGTGCCGCGACCTTCTCTTTAATTAACCCCATACTTGTATAATATAACGCCCTAAGGAGTGTCGTCAATGGGCGGCTTCTCCAAATCAAATTTTCAATGTCTGTTTTTTTTCTATATTATCATTTACGCTTATTGTACTCAAATTGTATAGATTGTGTAATGCAAATAAAAAAAAAAAAAAATTCCATGTGTAGTTAATATAATGTTATGCACTGCGGGCGTACCTTATGTGAGATAGATAAGTTCAAAAATATTAATAATCACTTATATTATTGTAATGTTGTATAAGTTGTACTGTGATAAGCCTTGGTATATTTAATGAGCCAATGACGCGTTCGAGGTACACTTGAGCAAACTCTTGTGCGCAAATATTATTGTGCTAAATACTTTGTAGTTATATACGTAGTTATTAGCGTATGTTAGCAACGAATATTTTCTAAGTTTCATAGTTATATTATGTTATGTTGCGTATGTGAAAACTTGCAAATGCGTCGTAAGTTCTATCATCAAAATTGCTAAAGGTACATACACGATTAATAGTTTGAACGTTATTCCAACAAGATGTTTATTTACAAAACCATGTACAATAATATTATAAACCAATAAACCGTTTGTAATGAGTACATAAATACAATATTTAATATTACAGTATAAATATTGTTGAAATTATTCTTAAAGTGTTGTCATAACTTTGTTTGTGTTGATAGTACTTACAAGTTAGTGAAATGAAATGTATCCGATTGAGAGAAGTACGTATAGTCGTCGGAGTATAATTTGAATCCTGTTCACATTTCTATGGTAACACAGGTACTACAGCAGCAACCAGGTCACTCGTATTACACCGACGGGAATCATCTAAATAATTCAAAATTTAACTAATGATACATACATTAAATATTTATATTTTATGGGGCTGGAGCGATATGAATTCTTGTTCACATTCATACCATATTCACTATATTACGTATTATAGTTTAAATTTGTTTTGATGATTGTTTATTTTTGTATAAATGTTTGATAAATTATCGATTCGTACGTGATCCTGTGATTATATGTTGTGACTGAATTTGAAAATTATGTTGACGTTAAAACTTAGTTGAACAAGTAATAGATTTAAATCTGAACACACCGCGCAATGAAAGTTATTACCTATACCCAAAATTGTTGTGGAAAAAACTTGTTTCTTATTAAATTTATTTTGCATACGAATACGTACATTGCACATGTATCATATTTTACCATATGACCATAAGCTCTTACACAGGTAATAATACCTATATTATGTAAAGTAAACGCAAACATAAGTTTCCATATTTTATAAAATAACTTTTTGTTAACTGTCAAACCACCATTGAAATATATATCTAAAAATGTTCTTAGACTGATGTCAATCATCCGCACGCTCTAAAATCATATATAGCTTCAAATTGTTCAATTTATATATGTCAATAACCCATATGGTTATAAAATATATATTTTAAATCCTTGAATAGTTCAATATAACAAATATATCTTAATA
Organism: Schizaphis graminum; assembly: GCA_020882235.1. NCBI lineage: Eukaryota > Metazoa > Arthropoda > Insecta > Hemiptera > Aphididae > Schizaphis > Schizaphis graminum. The sequence goes on from CM037032.1 coordinate 58,831,071, forward strand.
TTTTTTCAGATTAAGAAAAACAAAACACGTTAATTAATAATTTGTATTTAACTTTCCTTCAAGGAAGGATCAGGAATCTACTAAAAAATATATTACTTAGTACCTAAGTAATATATTTTTACTCGATACTACAGTATTAATACCTATAAACATTTTAATTTAATTAATATATTTTAATACAATAAAAAATTAATAATATGAATGTGTTGAGTATAAAAAGCGGGTAAGTGAGTATCGCTCTGCTGTACATTAGGGGGTGGGGTGGACCTCGGACTAGGGTAGGTTAAATTTGAATGCAATAATAGATATCATTGTATACGAAAAACGATTCTGAACGGAGATGATTTGTCAGTCTAGGATATATTATATTTAAATATTTTCATATATTCTATTTTGAAACAAATTTAAACATTTAAGTAAAAGTTTCAAGATTTTATGTTTAGTAATTTTTTAAAAATAACAAAAATCGAAAATTATTTATTAGTAAAACGTTATTTTACACGTGTATTTTTGATTTCAAATTAAAATTAAAACTTTAAACACTCGTAAAAAGCTTAACTTATGGACAGCATAGTATTACATTTTCAATTCATAGCTTTTTATAGTAAATTATTTATAAATTTTTAACTACCAAATAGTGAAAAATATTCATGATTTTGACAAATTGTTGTCAATATTTGAACTTCAAATGCTAATAAAAAAAAATTGTGCCTATGTATTTTTATAATTTTTGAATGAGAGTTAGAACAAGTTATGTGGACCCTTATATTAAATTTTCAAGTAATTTGTCCCTGCTAAATTTTTTTTATCAACATTTATAAAAAAAAAATTGATTATTTCAAATGACTATAAATAGTTCAAAAAAATTCAAAATGTTTTGAAAATCAAATCACGTAAAGAAAATGGCAATCTAAATAACTGGTAAAATTTTCAAGTATTTACGACTTAGACTATTTGAATAAAAACAAATATCAAAAATCGTTTGAGCCTAAATCGTTATTTAACGCGGTTTTGTAAAAATTTAAATTTCAAACACTCATAAAAATTTTTTGTCTGGATCCGGTAGAGTTTTTTTTTACAGATATTTGAAGAAAAATTTATGGAAAACCTTGTACCAAATTTTCAAAACTTAGTTATAAAAGAAAAAATTTTTACGATTTTTCAACCACAAAATTACTTGCAAATTTTCGCAATTTTGACATATTTCGTATAAATTCGAACTTTAATTGATTTTTTTCTATCACTTAAAAAACAACTTATAAGAAACCTTGTATGAAATTTTCAAAATTTTCTGGCCAGCCAAAAATTTTTTATCGTTATTTAAAAAAAAATACTTAGAAAAATTGAAAATTTCAATTGTCTATAAATAGCTCAAAAATTTAGCTGTATATAGATAACACTAATATAAACATTTGGTGAAAATTTCAAGTATTTACAGTGATTACTGATTAGTTTTTGAATTACAACCATATAAAAAAATCGATTTGGTCGAAAACTGTTTTTGCGTAAAAATGTCCGTTTTTCTGTATTTATTTTAGGTTTTTTCCCGACTCATTTAAAAAATATTGAACATTTTTAACTTTTGACCCCCCAAAGTACCAACTAGATTCGATTTCCTTGTTAAAGAGGGGCTGAAATCAAAAATCAAAGCATTTTTATTGCCTCAAATGTTGTCGACAGACACAAAAAAAAAAAAAAACACATATCATTGTAAAATCAATACCTATTCAGAATCTAAAATATATTACATTTTTTAAATTACATAAAATTATACCTGGTGAAATATTTTGTGTATATGCCAGAGTAGAAACCGAACTAAACAAAACATTGTCAAATGAATGATCAACAGAAATAAGGTTTACAGTATTAATACCTGTAAACATTTAAATTTAATTAATACATTATTATTTGTTATTATTTGACCATTTTAATAGACAATATTGTATGTTGTAATACTCTAATAGTGTTGTAACTTATAACTTTTTCTCCTATTGCTCTTATACCTATAATTTTCATTTAACATACTTGAAAATAATGATTTTTCTACATAGTCCTAATCAAATAAAATTAAAATTAAAAGATTTTTATTTAACCTTAAATCATTGAAGAAGTTCCGAAAATAGTGATTCATTAAATGTATCACTATTCTTAAAGCATTTTATAATTGTTTAAAAAAATTGGTTACCACTTACCGTTATTATTATTATTATTAGCATTACTATAATATTTTGTTGAATTAGCTGCAACCTCTAACAAAACTGTTGGTTTGATAAATCGATCTAATAATCCATATTTTTTTTTAGTTGCATCTTCTTTTTGTGCTTTTAATTTCTTCTTGTCGCATCCACTCAAATGTTGAGAACGAGAAGCCATTAATTATGATTTTTTAATAAAATTAAAATTAATAATTCAAATTTAAATGACAATTATCAATTGTCAGTGTGCATTAAAAGTTAAAATTTTAATAAAGTTGAGACGGATGACGACTGTTGAATGATGATGTGAATTAAAGTCGGTCTACATATACACTATAAAATATATTATTATATAATAATATATACGTTTTGGGAATTTAACGTAACCAATATTTTAATAATAATGCGCCGCCCGGAAGATAAGATAGGGAGAATTTGACATGGTCACAGGCTGGGTTTCCCAACTATTCATATCTTTTCAGATCGATTATCGCTTACGACTAATCGGGAAAACAGTAAATACTTACTATTATTTTAAATAATGAAATTAATTTTTAAATCAGTTTAAGCTATTTAAAAATTATGTAACAAATTTTGAATTTACTTACAGACTACGGAGTACCTAGTATGTACTTATACAGTTGTAAAATATTATACATTCAATTACTTTGTAAAAAGTAAAAACATAAAATCGATATACCTAATTAATTAAATAAATAACGATTATTTATTATTATCCTTTATTTTAAATACGTTACATTATTAAATCCATAGTAAAATAAACTACCTATTCATAGTTTATTTTGTCATACTTTCATAGATTCGTGACCGTCTCGTCAACTGACAGCTCAACTGTTAGTTGTTAGACGTTAGTATAATAATTTTAATATACTAATTAGACCTTAGTAGTTAGTATTAGAGTCTAAAATCATAATCTACTAACTACTTATTATGTATAGGCTATAGTTGAGTATAGTGTTTAGTTTATTAGCACTTAGTAGTTGTACCTACTTGCTATTCACTAATCATTCGTAAATCACATTTATTTATCTAATGATATTTAAATCTTTATAAGTAAAATTCTGGCCTACAACTGGGCCCTAGTAACCCTTGGTGGGCCCCCATCTACAAAATCTTCTATGACATATATCATAGATAAATTAGGTAATCGGCGCCACTGACTTAGGTACGTATGTTGTTTCAGCTTGGTACGTTACTACACAAAGACAAAACTAGCTACAATACAATTATTGTATAATATTATAATGAATCACTATGAAAAATTGTAGGTTTTAAATTTCATTTCTTCGTATTAAATAATAAATACATGTAATTTATTTGATACACTAACTGGCGTTATGTCTTGAAGCTATAATAATTCGACTTTTCAACAGATACAACTACGAGTCTTTAGAATTATTATTTATAGGAAAAATTGTCAATAAAATAATATTGTTTTAAATTTCATCAGTCAATATACAAATATCTTTTTTTATTTCAATGTTAGAACTTAAAATATTATATTTATATATAGCTATTATTTAATATTGTTTTTTTTTTCATTGACTTAACACCTGAAATCTAACACTATCGAAGAGTGTGTTTGTTCTTACTTTCTTCAATCCATAATAATTAATGTACGTTTAACGTTACGATCTAAATACATATTATGATTATGAAGAATTCGTTAAATTGTATAAATATAATCTACAATATTGTTGACGCTAAACTTATGGTTAGCCACGACGACCTGTACCGGTTTGAAAAGGTGGAGGGATAGATGAAATAGTATTTTGATTTTTTGATAAGTAGTGTTGAACCAAGAGTAACTTTTTCTTGTTGTTCAACAAGTGTTATATTCTACAGGTATAAATAAATACTATCTGACGAAGACGTCTCTTCGGGACATCGGTGCAGTGACTCCACTTGATTTAAAGATCACAAGTAAACAAAATAATTATATATACTCAGCCATATAATGTGTACGCGAATCTTTATTTGGGAGTTTACGAATCGCGCTTAAAATTACCTTTTTATATACCGATTGCGCTCGAAACATTTTAGGGTCGATATACCAATTGCGCTCTAAAAATGTTAAGGTCAATAGATCAATTGCGCTCAACACATTTTACATAACCTAAGGAAAACTTAATAACCGATTTTTTTGCGAGTTAAAAGTAAAAGTCTTCCAAGTCGGTGAAACGTATTGGCTTTGTACAGTTAAGTTAATGAAAATGAAAATAAAATAATATTAATAATAATAAGAGAATAGGAATCACAAAGATATACCTAATAATAATAATAATAATACGAATTTGAGTTAAAGGTAATCATGATGTTTGTATTTTGCATGTTTTGAATAATCATAATTTTTTAAATAATAATTTGAGCATGGCAATTAGAATAATATAATTTGAATACAAGCGCAATTGGTACACTAACCAAAAAATATAAGAGGTGCAATTGGTACCCTGACCCTAAATATGTGCAACGCAATTGGTAGGTATATTGACCCTAATATAAAAATTGTATTTTAGGCGCGATTGGTCCATGCCCCTTTATTTGCAACTAAGTCAAGGTCGTAGTCTGGTGGAATAATCGGCAGAGACAAAACACCGACATAATGCATATGAAATCACGTGGTGATACCTACGTTCATTCACTATCCGAAATGCTCCGAAAGGTGAATAGCAAAAAAGTACAACGATGACGGGGTGTCGGGACTCGGGATCGTGTATATCGGCATAATAAAAAAAACACGCATTCTATTAACGATGTGACTCTGAACAAGGGTATTTGAGTGGTATACTTGGGTGACATATATATATATTAAACATTTACCGCCATTTACTGAAAATACACATACACTGTAAAAATAATACAAAGACGCTCGTATTCTTGACATATTTTTTAAAATTATGTGTATAGGTAACCTGTATACCTACCAACGATAAACGCTTGGAAGTGATAAAAAGTAGTTATGGATACACTATGGGCACACAGTTTAGACTTTGAACGGACGGTAGATAGATCTAAACAGAAGTTAGTATTTCGACGACACTAGCTGGTTAAGGTGAACACGGAATAAAAACGACCCCACAGCAGACTACGTCTTGCGTGATCGTGTCCCGTTTCACTATCGACCCATCTCGCCTCATAATTCTCAAATTATTCCTGTATTAAAATATGGTTATGCATTTTGTAATTTACAAATTGATGAGTAGACATGGAGAAATATTTATAATTTTAAACGACCTTAATACTATACTAAATATCTAAATTCTGAAAATTGAGAATAACATAAAACTTCTCCAATGTGAAAAATAAATTAAAAACATTTTCAATAAATACACTAAGCTCGGACAAAGAATTTGCTGTCTTAAGGAAAAAGTGACAAGCAACCCTCCAAAGATTAAATGGATTGATTATTTGGACAACCTTACTTATTTTATTAAACACAACGAATTTTATCTAAAGTTAAAAATAAACTTTTTATTTTATAATATTATTATGCAATATTATAAATTTTTTTATTTATGACTATAAAATGATCTAATATTGGCGTATGCAATTGCACATAAATAAATAATACATTCATATCATTAATTAGTATGTAATTTGTAATATTTTATAAGTTGTATAAGTTACTAAAACAATAAATTTGGAAAAATGGAACGGCTAAATGGGAGCTGAACGTCATGCGTACACACAGCACGGGCAACTGACGAAAAACAGACGCGTACAACTACACCACAATATAATATTTTACAACTATATAATCATGACGGCACCTTTGACATATAACTACAGTACTACACAAAAAGAGTCTTAGTGCAGGTGGATGACCGCGTCGTAAACACATGAAGTAGCACAGAAACACGGCATATATATGGCCATCTATACCTCGCGGACGTACTAATGGACAAATATAATTGAAAGTAAGTAGGTACTGATCCGGTATCATCACAAAAAAACCTTGTCAAGCATCTTTAGAACCGTATTACGTGACGCAGACCAATCGTTCGTAGACGGTATTAACGATAATTTCTGCTCGAAGAGCATGGAACGAACATTTTACAGCTTATGCCTGGGAACCAATGAACATCCTTGTAATACTGAACTAATCTTCGTTCAAACCACGGGATAGTCAAATATTGCACATTTTCACTTGAATTTAATGGCAAGAATACACTTTATACATAATATTAACATAATTTAATATGAAAAATATTCAGTTTTAACTACGGCTGCAATAACTAAAATTATTGTCGGTCCTAATCCTGTAAGAAAGAAGTGTCAAAATGTACTTCCAATCATAAAAAAATAAGGTTTCATAGGAAAGTTATTAAAAAAAAACATAAAAAAACGTCGAAATTTCTTTTTTATTATACAAAGTGCAGTTTGATAATCATCATCGGATGTTCACAGGAATGTAATGATATTTTATTATATTCACAAAAATAATTATAATAATAATAATTAAATAATATTAATTTTAGATTCTGAATGGAGTGATGAATGTATTGATTTTACAATGATGTGTGTTTTTTTTTTGTTTTTTTTTTGTTTTTGTGTCTGTGTACAGCATAACTAGTCGAAATAATGCTTCAATTTCAAACTTTGGGGGTAATTTTCGATGGCAAAGTGGATATCCTTGGTGCATTATACAGGTGAAAAGTAAACATTTTCCAACGGTTTTCAAAAAAATCGAGAAAAACAAAAAAAAAATGACAGAAAAACGGGAATTTTTACGCAAAAACAGTTTTCGACAAAATCGAAATTTTTATTTTGCTATAACTCAAAAACTAATCGATGTAAACACTTGAAATTTTCACCAAATGTTTATATTAGTGTTATCTACATACAGTTAAATTTTCAAAGAATTTCGAATTTTTTTGAGCTATTTATAGACAATTGAAATTTTTAATTTTTTTTAGTATTTTTTTTTAAAATAACGATAAAATTTTTTTGGCCGGCCAGAAAATCTTGAAAATTTAATACAAGATTTCTTATAAGTTGTTCTTAAAGTTATAAAAAAAAATCCGAAATCCTTAGTCACGATTTTTTTTTATAAATGCTTAAAGTTCAAATTTATACGAAATATGTCAAAATTGCGAAAATTGGCAAGTAATTTTGTGGTTAAAAAATCGCAAAATTTTTTTCTTTTATAACTAAGTTTTGAAAATTTGGTACAAGGTTCTCCATTCATTTTTCTTCAATTATCTGTAAAAAAAACTATACCAGATTCAGATAAAAATTTTTTATGAGTGTTTGAAATTTAAATTTTTATAAAACCGCGTTAAATAACGGTTTAGCCTCAAACGATTTTTGATATTTGTTGTTATTCAAATAGTATAAGTCGTAAATACTTGAAAATTTTACCAGTTATTAAGATTGCCATTTTCTTTACGTGATTTGATTTTTTTTTTTTTGAGCTATTTATAGGCATTTGAAATAATCTATTTTTTTTATTTTTTTTTTTATAAATGTTGATAAAAAAATTTGGCAGGGACAAATTACTTGAAAATTTAATTGAAAGATCCATATAATTTGTTCTAACTCTCATTTAAAAATTATAAAAATACACAGGCACAATTTTTTTTATTAGCATTTGAAGTTTAAATATTGACAAAAATTCGTCAAAATTATGAATATTTTTCACTATTTGGTAGTTAAAAGTGTATAAATATTTTTCTATCAAAAGCTAAGAATTGAAAATTTAATACTATGCTGTCCATAAGTTAAGCTTAGAATAATCATAAAAAAGTTTGAGGATTATTCAATTTAAAAAATTTTACGAGTGTTTAAAGTTTTAATTTTAGTTTGAAATCAAAAATACGCGTGTAAAATTACGTTTTACTAATAAATAATTTTCGATTTTTGTTATTTTTAAAAAATTACTTAACGTAAAATCTTGAAACTTTTACTTAAATGTTTGAATTTGTTTCAAAATAGAATATATGACAATATTTAAATATAATATATCCTAGACTGACAAATCATCTCCGTTTAGAATCGTTTTTCGTATACAATGATACCTATCATTGAATTCAAATTTAACCTACCCTAGTCCGAGGTCCACCCCACCCCCTAATGTACAGCAGAGCGATACTCACTTACCTGCTTTTTTGCTATTGAATCCGGCTGGTTACACCTGTTATATTGCCCATTTCAATATACTTTAATAATTATAAGTCATTTAAAGGGTTAAAGGCTATTGAATATGAATTTCATAATACTGTAGTTCGAATGTTTACAAATATGGTACACATTATGTTCGTAAAAATAAATTATGAACAATTTAATTTTTAATAGGCAAGTGCTGGAAAAACGTATTTTTGACCATTTTCAGAATTGTAATTTGGTGAAGGAGTTTGAATGTCCACTGCCCCGTGCACACTCACGTGCACTGGCTTATCTTTTATTTATATAAAAGACGAAAGTTTAAAGTTTGAACAAAAATATGCATAGTAATATAAATGAATAGATGGGTACTTTTGAAAGTATAAAACAAGACGTTGGAAGTTATAAATACCATGTCAAGTTATGACGTGTTGTATAAAAATTCGAAATAATATTTTTCAGGCAATCCACACAATTTTTTTACATTTTTATCATCACTGCTATAAAGGTTCTTGAGATTTTTTTGAAGAAAATAAATATATTTTTCATATAATACGTTACGATAAACAGAAAAACCGATCGTAAATTATGGCGAGTGGTCGTGCGATAACTTTGACCATAACGTCTTTGAACCTGACAAAATTTCATTTTTTAGAATTTTTGAGATCACTAATCGGAATATAATATAACTTGTAGCGTAATGTATCTATGCTAATCATTTTTTCTTTCTACAGAAATTCTGTCACGACGGATGTGAAACCGAAAAACTGTTATCCCGTGATAAATTGCACATACCGTAACTTTTATATTCTCACAATGTTATAATATATGATAAGCAAGTGACTTTTTTCGGGGTTTGCGGGATGGGGTATGAAATTCTCTGGGTCGGTTTCTATTTGACGCGTCAACGGTATATTCGATTTCGTCGTGGAAAAAACGCGATGCTAAGTTGCTAAAATCGCTGTTGAGCGTCCTATCCATCACGAATTTATGTGAGTGGTTATATATTTTAATCAACCAATAGGATAAAAGAATTTATTCAGGAACGTTTTATACGCGCTCGAGGGCGTAAATATTATTATATAGTACGCAGCGCCGCAATATACAAAGGTCGATGTATATTAATCAACGTCAGACGACGAAAAATATTGAATTAACCGACGATATACGTATGCGCGTTTAACGACGTCGTACACTCGAAAATAATATCTTGACTGTCGGTAATAATTAAATTACGAACGCATGTACGTAGGTACTTGCTATAATATTACGCTCGAGATACAAGTTTTATAATTAATATTAATCGATCGCTTTCCAGCAGTATAATAATATTGTAATGTCAAAACATTAAACGGCCAACTTGTATTAAAATATAATATCATTATTCATGATAACGTGATAATTTATTGGAATGTAATAATAATAATAATATATTACGTATTATAATAATATTACGTTTGTCTCTAAATCCATTTCAACATAATATTCTGATATTATATTATATTCTTACCTACTTTCGTATCCCGTTCACTCGGTTTTAGTACGAATTTGGCCGTTACTGTTGCACACAACTTGCTTTATCCGTCTCACGGTCAGAACGTTGTTTTCACGCCAGAAAAAAAATATGAATTTAAAGTAAAATATTTACTAAACATTTATTCAGTCCGGCGTGGAGTATAAAACATTTTTAATGTCTACATTGCGTCGTATAATATTACAACTCGTATATTACTTTCCGTTCTGTAAATTATTGTTATTTTAACGTAGTATCCTCTGTAATTTTCATTCATTTACGTATCCATACGAATGGCTCAAACAAATCAATACATTTCAACACATTTCCATTTGGCAAAAACATCGAGAAAACGCGAACGACGAATTAATAATTAAAATGCACAGATGGAATAACGCAGAGGCTATAACGGGACGACGAGTAGGACTCATTTCGCTTTGTCCGTTAGTAAGCCAGTGGTCATTTGTTTTTTAACTGATTAAGCTGTGTTCTTTTTGATAAAGTTTTGTTTTTCTTCTCTTTAGTATTTTTTTTTTTTTTTTAAGTGTACTTAATCGAAAACATATTTTGTTTAATTATTTTGGATTCTGAGCATAGATCGATTGATGTATTGACTATACTGTTTTTAATGTTTTTATTATATATATAATATACTGGTTCATTATGTCGGAAACCACTTAATATTTAATATCTATGTACATTTTTTGAACAAATTTTGTGTACATAATTTCTAATCGAAATATGTATTTAAATAACATTTTTTATCGTTATAATTTTTAAAGTATTTTAATTTTTGAATGACAACATACCTACATTGTAAAGTGTATATAGTCTCTGAAGTTCTAAAGGCAGAATGTTTTTTTGGAGTATTTCGATAAACACATAAAAATCGGAATTATGATGAGTAGTTTATGAGTTATAAATATTGAATTATTAGTAAGCTGAGTAATACCCAAAGAAACATTATGTTAAGTATACCGTACCTCTCCTCCACTCCGTTCACATAAATTTTGAATACTTATAATTTTAAATTAATCACAAAAGAAAAAATTAAAAAAATTATGACAATAAAAATGTTGTTTTATTTTGATTATAAATTATGTAAACAGTTATACGACAACATTCAGTATGAATGCACGCACGTCGCTTTGTTCTGCGTATCGCTCCGTTATCTCTGTGCCCGCTCGCCAATTAACATTATGAATATTCTAGTCAACATCAACTATTTGTTTTTATCATAACTTTATAATGAACAACAGCGCCCTTAATCCGGGCCTCGTTTCACAATGCACACACAAATCGTCTAAAAGAAATTTGTCCAGTTTGTCGCTGTTCACCGAGTCTATAACTGACAAAAATTCAAAAGTTTTTATAACACCAAATCGTTTTGCCGTACTCACCACAAATGACTCCGTTAACCAAGATGCCGCCATCCAACTCGATGGACGCTCCTCCAGCAAACCAGCCTCACTCCGTTCAGGTCAGAGACCTGGACATTCCATCTATCTTTATTAAAGACATAGTGAACTTTTCCGCTTTCAATACCATATTAACCAATATTACCAGTCAGAAAGGTTTCACCTGCAGGGCGTCATCGGCATACCTTCAAGTCGTATAAATTACAACAAAATTGTTGAACACTTACATGAAACGGACGCCATCTTCCACACATATATCCCCCGTTACCTCCGCACCTACAGAGTCGTCATTAGAAACCTGCACTATTCCACATTAAACATCGATATCATAAACGCTCTGAACGAGTTAGGTCGTCGCAGCGATAACTGCAAAGTTAATAACACAATCAGTGTCGTATGATTATTACATGCAGTAGGTATTTGCGCATTTACAGTTCACAATTTTTAAATAATAATGTCGAATATTGAATATATTTCTACACAGCGAAATGGGGAATGCCTTATTTTCAATAACTATTATTTTAGAATTTATAAAAAAAAATAAAAAATATTGGAAGTGTATTGAAAACTGTGGAGCTCGTGTAATGATTTCAGATGAATTCACTGTACATTCCGATAAGTTTTTGTAATCATAACCACAACCCTCGTTCAGTTAAAATCTAAGAAAAACGTTTTAAGGCGAAACTTCGTTTGAGAGCAAAAAAACCCTCTTAAACCAATTCCGAAGGTAATTATAAAAATAATTTACAACAAATATGTTAAACTGGAACAAAGAATTTGTAGTCTTAAGGAAAGAGTGATGAGCGATCCTCTGCAGATGAAATGGATTAATTACTTGGACAATATTAGTTATTTAATTAAACATAACGAATAAATTTATATAATATATAATAACTATATTACTATAACTTTACTAGTTTAAAAATACTTTTTTTTTTATATTATTTTAAATGATAACTTTTATTATTTTTTTTATTATGAAAATATTGATTTTTTTTATTTATGACTATATAAGATACCTAATTATTGCTATTTTTACATAAATATAACTAATTAGTATGTAATTTATAACCTTAAGTTTACTTAAAAGAGTTACTTAAAAATAAATTCGACGAAATGGAACTGCGAAAAAATAAATTCAGCGAAATAGTACCGCGGCAAAATGAAACGACGGCTAAATGGGAGCTGACCGTGCACAACGTCAAAAACAAAAGCAAATATCTCCTTCTACTATTCTTTGTGGATATCCTACCTAAGGACAACAATAAAGACATTCACGATATCACATCGCTACTCAACACTAAAGTTAAAATAGAGAAACCGCATAAAAAGCGTATAAAATATTGAGTTGTTCGATAAAAAAAAATCAATTTGTAATATAGGTAAATAATATACTATTATTGCGTATCTGTCATCACTGTTGAATAAGTAGAATTGAGTAAAACGAAAAAACTGACATTTTTAAACAAAATCAGTCTAAATCGATTTTTATTTTTGGCTATATTATATTAATAAATCAATAATTAAAAAGCCTTGATGTTTTTTTGAGCTTTTTTTAAAGATTAGACATTTTTTTTTTTTATGTGTGAAAAATATATTTTTTGTAAAAAGCTTAAAAATATGATATAAATAAAATAAAAAATTATACAATCTATTAAGTTCTTTCTAACTTGATTTTAAAAAAAAGTTTTGCTTATAATGACACATACATTTTTTATGAGTAATCGAAGTATAAATTATAACAAAATTGGATATAGAAACATAGAATAATCATATATGTTTTTTTTTTAACAAATATTATTCCAGACTAATACAAACTTTTGCCATTATATAAAATACTAGCTAGCATACCAGTCTCGGCTCCGCCCAAGATTTTAATTAATAATAACTAACTATTTGTTAACTTTATCGGACTAAATGTATGCCTAAAACCTTCTCTGTGATTCCTCTTTAATTTAAAAAACTGCACGACGATTGAATAAGTAGTTTCGGAGTTTATCCCGAACATACAAACAAACGCTAACATTTTATTTATTAGTATAGATTAATTAAATAACTAATTCCATACTAACATTTTATTATAAGCAAAACATTATACAGTTCCGGCCCTTAAAAATATAGCTTAAATATATAACAATTTATTATTATAAAGATATTTAATTATTACACACAGTTATTATTTAAAAAATTTTTTTACTAAAACATCATACATTTTTTACAGTTTTTTGAGCACTTACAAATGCGCTTCCGGTTCGCCCGTGCATTGGACCGACACTGATATTAAATACCAACGAACTCGTTTCTTCGCGTGGTTTTTGCTAACTAAACAGACACGCTAATATAATATATAACAATATTAGTACCTAATATATAAACCTACGATAGTAAAATTGTTGAAATAACATGTTACGGAAAGTATTTTACTTCTCGCAACAATTATTATTCATATCTACTCACCCATAAAACCCACACACAAAAGAAAAAAGGTCAGTTTCAGCATGGTTTCGGAGTTTATCCAAAACATACAAATAAACGCTATCGTTTTATACATTAGTATAGATTATTATTTACTCTACACATAATTGAAAATATTCAGATTCATATATTTATACACCAAACCCACCTACACCAAGCTGTTATTTTAATCAATAATTTTGGTTACATATCAATATACAATTCGTCAAAATTCATAAGCGTTTACAGTTTAGGTACGAATGAAACGCACACATTTGTGGAACGCTTATGAAAAATAAAAATCTTTTTAAGACCAAATGTATCTATGCAATTTATATTTACAATTGTAACCAGTGCTTGATTTGGAAAAAAAACTAGAAGGGAGCCTCAGAGGATGTTGGATCAACGAGCGTTACACACAAAATTTACTGTCACATTACCATGCGGGGCCAACTGCCCCACACCCCTTATAACGGCTATAACTACATATAAACCCAAAAATCATTTAGTATACAAAAATACTTTAAAAGAAAGAAACACTTATAATTTATAAAGATATAATGCATAAAATATAATAATATCTATTATCTAAGGCATAAACACAAATATATGTTTATGTTTCTGTGTGATAATTTCTTATCACTATATTTTACGGTGAGGAATTTTAACAATCATTTTTTTGTTATAGTCGATTCAAATGTACAAATATTATGGCTAGATGCATATTTTTCATCAGAAAAACTGATGATTTACAAATTCACTTAAGGGAGCCCCGCCCCCCCCTGAAATCAAGCACAATTTTAATTTGTAACACGTCGCGTCACAACGTGATACGCTCTTTGATATTGTTCGGCCCAAGCCGTTTCGTATTATGTTATTATAAATTATAACTTATAAGTAAATAACAAATGGTTTAATATGTATAAATAAGCAGTATTTGCTATATTATTTTTTAGCCAATGTATCTTAATTACCTGGCTGTGCATAAATTAATTTTTATTATTTCATTGGCGACAGTGGATAGTACACTTTATATGTAATCTGTTTCTATTTATGTGGATATACTATTTGAATAACACGTTATTTCCTTACACAAAGTAGGTGCACGTAAATAATATTTTACATAATAATATATTTTTTTCTTAGATTTCTTTATTATTTATAATAATTAATAACGATTATTAGGTAACATTTTCAAAAGTCTGATAAAAGACGTAATAATAATAATAATAATATTAGAAAAACAAATCAAAGATAAACAGTTTAAAAGTTTACAACTATTTTATATAATATCATATATATATTATATTTTTAATTTAAATGTATAATATAAAGTGTATAATAACAATTGTTTTTTTAAACAATATTGAATGCTCGTACATAATATACACACACATATATATATATATATATATATAATATTATATGCAAATGCAATACATAAAGACGTGAAGGATAATAATAATAATAATAATAATAATACTTGAGGATAAATAACCATTAATCTATATAATATAAATATTATCTTTACAAGACGCATTAGTGTTAAATTATTTTTTTTGATTATTTGAAGACACTGATAAATCAATTAGACACACTAATTACGAATTGATATTATGTAATCAGAGCTGTATTTTTGACTGGGTGCAAATTTTACTTGAAAAAAAGTATAACAAAAAGGTAAATACATATTTACACTCGTAGTATGATTTGTAAAAAATTAAAAAACAAAAATATAGTGATACAAATTGAGTTTAGACGGTATTATTATACTCTAAACTAACTGTTTGCAAATTATTTCGTGTAAAATATTTTTATAATACTATTTATCATCATTTGAATATTGTGTTTAGGAAAAAAAATTAATATCAAAAACTTGTTTTGATTATTCTATAGTAAATGGTGTAGCAAAATTAATTGGTTTTTTAATTGTTTTTAATAAATATTGCCACCGATACAATCGTGATATTATTTCGGTACAATTTAAATAGCTCATGGAATGAAAAAATAAACCTAGAAATAACAAGAGTATTGTTATTGGTATTATTATTTTTTTTTTTAACATTTGCGGCAAAGAGAACTGATGACTTAATTGTATAAATTGGCACATATTAATAACGATATCAAATTTATTTTAAAAGTCAATTAAAACGTGCTCGTGTATAAGTAAATTAAATTATAAAAATGTGTATATGTTTCACCCTGGTAAGAAACTAAATTTGTTGAGAAAATAAACGTTATCACTTTATATAATTTACACCGTATAGTATATTCTTCACTGCCATTAAATCGTTTACATAACGTATTTGTTTAATTAGCTATTTAATAATTTTAAAGACATTAAATGCATACTAAACTAACCTCACTGCAGTCGTGTGTTAACCACGGAAACACCATCAAACGGCATTAGGTATTTTGGTATTTGTATAGTTGTATGTCATTTATTTCTAACCACAGTTATCAATAGTGTATTTGCCTAAGCGAAAAGCATTGAAATCAATATATTTTATACATCTCAGACTTGCAAAACCAATTATCCGCATTACGCCCATTTAATTTCAGAATAGTAAATAATATCTTAATATTGAACCAGTGTCGAGACATTTTTTTATCTCCATTTTTAATATTCGTCGTCAGTAAGATTATTTTTAATTTTATATACTTAGAAGTAAATGATAAATAGTAACGATAACAATAATACATTATGATATAAAAGTAACAAATATTAAACAAACAATAAAAAAAAATATATAACAAATATAATAATAATAAAAGTAATAATAATAATAATGATAATGATAATTATAATTATAATAATGGTAACCGAACTAAATGTACGTATAATCGTAAAATTGGCATTAAATTAATGGCACTGTGATATTAATCGTATTGGAAATCCTGAATAAATTAATTTAAGAATAATAATTTCCAAGTGGAAATAAAATGTCCGAAAAAATACTAATAATTGTTTTTCTCAATAAACATTATCGTACGCATATGTTCTAATATTTTAATATTATTTTGTTGTGTAATTAAGGCACGTAAAACAATTTAAGAAAAAATGCAATGATTTCCGTTACAATAATATAATATATCAATTTTATAGATAATTATTATAATATACAGCCTATACAATGTTGTGTTTCATAATAATAATAATAATAATAATAGATGAAGATTTGAACCTTTTGCGCGACAACGTTAATTTTGAAAGCGTATAATATAATATACTAATATTCTAGGGACTATGAGTAATACTTAAACACGCTCTATGATATATTACTAAGAATTTATGAAGTAAATAGCTTATAAATTAATGTAAATTTCAAAATACACATAATACCTGTTCACTTACTAATAGGAAAAACCACTATAATTAATATATTTATTTAATATCTAAGTTAGGGGTGTAATAAAATTTGGTCGCCAGCAGACAACGAAGAGAAATTATTCCAACAGTGACTTTATAGCCAAAACCGCCTGCGATGGGGTGTGGTCTTTGTTGTCGACCTTTCGACTGATTTACGTGGATTTCCTGCTTATAACTTATCTCACTTATATCCCCGCTTATAATTTTATAATATTATATAATTTCTTGTCGTGTAGGCACGAAATGGTAATCTCTTAATCTCCGCTGTTTTTCTATTGCTGGCAACCAATGAAAAAAAGGACTTCTATAATTATATCCAATCAAATACTAACATAATAATTATTTAACAAATTTAAAACATTTCAAATTATTTTACGTTACAATTCGATAAAACCAGTCTTGCCACAACAATAAAACAAACAAATATTGTTTTGTTAACATATATAATAAAAATGTATATATTATATTATATATATATATATATTTTTATATAAATCATAATGTAATATGTTAATTTAATATAATATTATGTTCAACCTACGGGAGAAACCATTGGCTATTTGAAAACGATTTCGGGATTACATAAATTCACCTGCAATACCGTTGTGGATACGATGTGGACCAAGAAGAGGATTTTTCGACGAAATCGGCAGCCTTCCAATAAAATATTATAACTGAATATAATAGGGACGAAATAACGTAACCGGATGTCAGGGCCCGATATAAAATATGAATTATAGTACGTCTAGCAATTAAAAAAGACAACTGAAAAGCTTTTTGCGTTTTAATATTAATCAATACCATACACGTACACACTCATATTATATTGAGCGTATAGGCATGCCTGACTACTTCTCGTTCGAGTGCGTATATAATATAGATAGAAATCCATCATCAAACGAAAACGACTATTGTCGAACATTTGAATTGTCGACGGTTTATTTAAACGTGTTGAAAATATATTATTGATTTGTCAGTTATAGGTAGGCGGGTAGATATAGGTAAAGTTTGTCCACCTCAATTGTACATTTTAATGCACGGGACAGCGTAGCAAATCGTATACGTTTAGCTACAGAACGATATCCGCGTAAAGTCGAGCGAACTGCAGATAGAGTTGGTTACTTCAGTCATTTTTTTTTTAATAATTATTTTAAAATTAAAATAAAAAAATGTTATTACAGTTGTCGCGTTTTACAACGAAATATTTTGTATAACTGGTAATCTTATTATAATACGTGAGTGTTGAACAATAATGAGCATAGTAAACGAATGAAAATCGATATCGAATAGAGAGATCATCGGTGTGTGTAGTAATAATCGTGTCACGAATGCATTTTGTAAACTTTTCGAACAGCGTGGCTCAATTTAACTGTAAATACGAGAGAAACCATTTTAACTTGTGCTCATAATAATTTCCAACATTATTTACTATCATTTGTCGTGGCGAATTTCGACTAAGAATTTCGTTAATACTCAGACTCGTGAAGGCAACGAATATTGAATTATAATA
This sequence comes from Schizaphis graminum, assembly GCA_020882235.1. NCBI lineage: Eukaryota > Metazoa > Arthropoda > Insecta > Hemiptera > Aphididae > Schizaphis > Schizaphis graminum. Next base: position 58,849,654 of record CM037032.1, read on the forward strand.
ATTTTAGTTATACGTTTGAGACGATACAAGAAAAAAACTGAAGAACGACAATCGAGGGGGTGGGTGGGCAGGTAATAGCTTTTACATACGCTTTGACGGTGTGTGAAATTATAAAAGAGTTAGTATATAATGGAGTTAAGTTATATATGTGTTATATAGTGTTAATCGTCACGAGAAACATGATTGGACGTGAATTCAAAAAATAAATTAACGGCGTACTGAATCGTACATTTAAATGCATACCAATATACGAGCCCCGACGATGTAATGAGAATAGCTCAAATATTTCAAAACTTTTTCGATCCAATTCGTCCGTTAATAAAGGACATTTTTTTATGTTTGACAGTTAAAATATATAATATAATATCGATAATAGTAGCTAGGTAATAGAATATATTAAAAACATCACGCGTATTAAACGTGTTATAAATAACATAATAGTATAGAATATTATAGTCATTTTGGTAGCCCAAAGAATTGATTTTGTAACCGTAATAATATAATAATTATAAGTTTATAAGTAGTTATTATTATTATAATTTTTTTTTTTTACATCCCTATTTACACACAACGTTATTGAAGTCTCTGTGTCGAGTCGACAGAACGTTTATTATTTTTTAATTAATTTTTTTTTTTTTAATTTTGAATTTTTTGGTCAGTCAATCTAGTCTTCCCACTTCGGGAATGCGGACGGTGACACAAACAAATTACTGTCCTTGTTGGCGGGTAGTGGTTCTAAGTTAGTAGGCCTTTTCGGTTCGGTCTTCTCGTCGACCACTGCTGCAGTGGAACAAGCCGCAGTGGAGCTGACGCTGGTGGAAATGGTGGTTGAAGTGGAGGTAGTGTTAGCGGAAGTCTTCGCCGAAGCCGGGGCTTGCGGTCGATTATTTTGTGGTTTTGTCAATGTCGTCGTTTGCGATTTCATTTTCAGTTCAATTCTCTCGTCCTCGTCCACCCGTGGTTCCAGCGTGCTATGCTTTATACCGTAATAGAAGTAAACAAATAGACCTGGAAACATTACACAGAATTATAATATTATATTATATTATCATACATTGTCGTTTATGTAATACAATTTAAAAGATGCATGTTATATAATTGTGTATCAGAGGTCATATTTATGGATATTGCAATCACTTTTTATACGAACGAATTTCCATTCATAAAAGCTATTGTAAAATTCTGAAATTGAGTATGATTATTATTTTAATCGCTGTCGTGATTCGTGATCATTTACTAATTTATTAGAAATTAATTTTTACTGCACAGAATATGATTTATTTACGATTATTTATATTTAATTATTCTACTTCCTATAAATTAATCCATTGTTTGTTGAAATGAAGTTCGTGATTATTAATTTTCCTATGTGGAATTTGTTTTAGTTGTATAATTAACAATTTATACACGTATGAAACGATGTGTCCAAAAAAAAATATATTGGTTGAATTACAGGTATTACTGAAAACCGAATTGAGTCCGCAGTTTTTTGGTTGTAGGTCCAACACGCGACAATCCGAGTATTTCATTGTTTGTCAATATAAATAATTTGGAACTATTAAAGTTTTCAAATTAGGATGCTCCAACTCTCTAACTTGTTGGATACCTTGTATAGTTTTATATACATTTCACTAAACGCTTTATATTCAATAAAGCTGAAAATTAATTTTGTCTTTACTTTATAACGATCTAATTTTAAACTTTTAAAATTAAAATGTATTTATTAATAATGGAAGTTGATAACATTTTAAGTGTGAAAAACAAATATTAATAAGTTTTTATGACTATAAATTTGCTTTTCATAAGTGTTTATTAATATCCAAATATGGCCGTAATCAAAACGTACACCTAAATCTCATTTATGTAAATGATTGTTCTCAATCTGTTAATACGATAAAGGAACATTTATACATTTTAATTATTATTTGAGATGCAACTCAAACCATTTTTTGATAACCTATACAGACGAAATATAATTTTAAAATGCTACGTGGATGTGACAATGTGATTTTCCAAGCTATCCATGTAAAATTCTCGATCTCACCGGTGTTCAGTTTTATCAATACATACAGTTTATTTTAAAGTAATTTTTCCTATTATTGGAAACCACAAAACGAATTATCAGTTTTTTCTTATACGTTATAAATATTTTCCTTTGACTAAAATGTATTTAAAAGCTGATGGTAACAAAAAAATTCATATTATAATAAACGAATCATTTTAAAATATTACAAATATACAGCTTTTACATTTGTACGTTTTCCATCATTGAATAATGATTAATATTTCTAAAAAACTTGTAGCTAATGGTAAATCATAATACAAATGTACAGAAAAAAATGACTAAAAGTTCACATTTTTGTAAACTATTAGATTATTAGTATCACAAAACTACAAACATTTACAAATATATAAAAATGTGACCTATATTTTTAAATGTATTAAATTGATATACCTACCATTTTTTTAAACAGTTACAAAAAAAAATTAAAATTAATAATTTACTTGTTCTATGTAGCTACAAATTCAAGAATAACAAAACATTTAATTAAATTCATTTAAATAAACATTTATTGAATAAATAATAAAAGAATATATTATATATAAACATTAAAACGTAAAAACATACGAATTAAATTTTTTCAGAATATAGAATAAAGTTTATAAAACTTTATTATTACTTATTCAAAAATAAATTATATCTGTTTCAACTAAAATTTGAAATTTAGAAAGTAGTTTTAAAGTTAAACAAAAATAATTAGCAATATCATTTATAGTTAGGTTAGGTTAAGTTATTAAATTCAATTGGATTCAATTAAATAAATATTTTACTTTAAATTTAAAACATGTTATTCGAATGTTTTATACCACAAACTAAATTAATATATTCTGATACACAAAATGTTATAGTATATGTTATACATACCAATTGAAACCCATACGATTATTCGAAGTAAAGTCATTGAGCTCAGCTGAAATATCAAGTACAAATTGACGGCAATTGAGAATGACGGTACGAATGGAACCCATGGTGTTTTGAAGACGAGTATTTGTCTGTGAAATTACAATAAAAAAGTATAAATGATTTCAAATTTATACAAACGATACAAACATAATATGTTTTGTATTTGTTTAGTAACATGGTCGTTAAAACCCTTTTAATTTTAATATTCCATAAATTTCAAAAAAACATTAATCGTTACTATGAGAATAATATTATAATTACTATTATGGGGTTTGTGTTTTTAAGCATACTCCAGACAATTAAGCAGCTGTACGATGCGATACTTGCAAATAAATATCATTACAAATGTACTATATAGCGTTTTTATACAGTTACATAAACATAATATTATACAGAATATAATATTACAGAATATATTGATACGCATATTTATCACCGATAAACCATAATAAAAAAAAAAAAATGTCTTTAATAAGTGACTTGAGATTTTATACGGCAATGAATAATTTTTTTTAAATAAATTTTGATGATTCATATAGTTTATTATGCATGTTTTTTTAATATACATTACTCACTCTTAAATAAATATCTGATGGCAATACATATTTCTATAAAAAAAAGTATGAATAGTGTATCATTATTATTACATTATGAACGATAAGTGTTTGTATTAAACCAGGCACGAACGATATACGTTTATAATTAATGTATTTTGTATACAATATTTTTGTGATTAGAATAAAATAATATCAATAACAAAGAATTTTTAATTTTGACAGTAACAAGACAAATGCGAATATAATAAAAATACATACGAAAAATAATATCTATTCAAAGTTCATAATATAATGATGCTGCGTTGACAAAAAAGGTGGAATTCTGTATTATTATATTTTCCGGCCTGACATTTTTACAACCTTCTTCGTAGAGGGGGTTAATCAAATCAAATAAAATATACTTTCAAGACATAAAGTTTAATATTATATCACAATGATGTCCGTTATTATTAGACTTCGAGTTTTTCCAAAACATTGGACACACCTGTTTTTTATAATAATTTTACTAATGATTTTTTTTTTAGTTAAATTATATCAGTTTTAATGGCGAATTGTTATAATAATTTAATAACTAGTATGTACCTATGACAGTTTAATACATTTGGAATACAATGAACTTAAGTTTTAGATCAAAACATTTTAAACACGATTTTATTTATAAATACTTTTTATATATAATATTATACATTATTAATTAATAGATATTTTATGCTTACAAAACAAGTAATTGGGTCATGTGGGTTTTAATTAAAATTTGTATAAAATCGTCCCTCGAAACTAATAAATAAAGCATGGTTAACTATTTGGCTTACTTTTCGATTTTTTATATATATATGTATCACATTCCCTACGCGAACATTAAATTTTTATAGCCACATTGTAATCTCCATTTTCGACAACAAAATTTTTACTCGTGATATTAAAGTGAAATACGTGACAGAAAAAATAAATAAATAAATCGTCTGAACGTGAGTAATTTGTATTGAGTTTGTGACGGCTTTAATTCGAATGAACTGCAACGGTTCCGTAGTATATAATGCCGATGGCTAGATATTTTGTATTTACCATGATAGGGTATTAGGGTACCTTCATATGTTGGTATGAAATATTATTTTTAAGCACAAAAATAATAGTTTATAATTTATACAACATGAAAATTGAAAATATAAAGACACAGTAACTACAAATACATTAATTATAATAACACATCGAGATCTTACACAAGGATAATATTGAGTTACACAGTATCACAACTCATTTTAATATCTACAAGCCAATTATTTAGAGACAATTTTTTTCTTGTTTTGGGATATTTTGGATTCTGGACGAAATGATGAAAGTATTAATTTCACAATTTCACAATAATATATGTTTTTTCTTTGTGTTTGTCATCGTCTTTTGGGGTGGTAAAACAAGCACTTTCAACTTTGGGGGAGGTTTATAATTAAACATTGGAATATTATTAGTACTTTAGGAGGTCAAAAATAAAATGATTCCCCAACGTACCTAATTATAATATTAACGTACTTATAATATAGAGTATACAATATTCTATTAAATCGATTTTATTTTTATGCTGTACCTAACTCAAAAACGAATAACTGTAGAAATATTTGAATTTGTCGCCAAATATTATGACGTATGCTAGTATTTACTATATATATGTTATATAATTTTCTAAACATATTTAGCGTTTATTATTTTTGAACTATTTATATATATTTAAGACCTATTCTTAGTTTTTTGTCCATAAATAATTATTCACTGAGTAAAAATTCTTGAACATTTATTGTTTAATTTAAAATTTTAATTTTTACGGAATTTGGTATATATAAAATAAACGATAAATAATGAGGGTTAATAATTTTATTATTATTTAAAAATAATATTTACAAGGACTCGAAATATCTATTTAAATGTTTTCCAAATTTTACTTTACGCAATAACTTTTCAAAATATTTAGATTAATTTTAACACATTACCTACCTATTTATATTAAATTTTACCTATTTCACAAATTCTCATTATTTTAAATTAAGGTGTTATTGACTAAAATATAAAAACGGTATACATATTTATAGTATTATGATAATTAAATACTAATAATATAATAAATATAATCTTTTAGGTAAAAATGTAATCAAACTACCGCAATTACGATAGTAAAATAAATAGGTAACCTTAATGGAAATATCAATAAATATAATAATAAAAGTATGTACTATCATCTAGTACACGATTTTTGTTTTCGATAATTCAAACAATTGTAATATAAAATGTAAAATATGTACGATTATTATAATTATATCGAATTATTATTATTATTATTATTATTATTATCCTATGTATTTGATATTAATTATATACCACCAAGTTAGGTATATTAAGTAAAACAATTTTTATTTTGTATTTTTAAATTATAGCTACTTCTTGACCAGTATCTTAAGAATAAATTAGTTTATACGAAATTATTTAGATGTCAACAAATATGATGATCGAAAGTCACGTAAACCCCAAACTTTCGTTGAAGAATAAAAATATATTTCCATTTCGTATAGAGGTGAATCGAATTCAATTTATTATTAAGGTCAAACCGAACAATATTGTAGAAATGTTATGAAAGTAACTATATATAAGCAACTTGCACTTACTCTTTGACGAACCGCACATTTACTTAGAAATCGTAATCGAGTTGAAGCCAAACTTTAAGGGAACATCTTGATCTGACATAAATTAATATTAAATAGCCTCTGGAAAATTATTTTTCTCTTTTTTTTTTATAAACGAAACGTGCAATGCTATATTATAACTTTCGACCATCATAATTAACATAACAAAATGTAAAAAGTATGTTATATATATAATCAATATTATTTTATACCAATATTTGTATAGTTTGTAACAATTATTTACAATATTTTAATCGAGACATTTCGTAAAACGTCCATACAAATATCCAATTATAATATGTATCCGAGCGTTATAATTCCTATGATCCCATGTATGAACGCGTGTTAAATATAATTACTAATATACATAATCGACACCAAAATGTGTGACAGAAGGCGTGTAAATTTGAAATATTTGCACACGTGACATGCTAATATTTTAGAAAGGGTTTCGAAACCATTATCAAATTGCATTTCTAAGGAGTGAAACAGTGAGTTCTTTAAGGGATTCTTGGCTAAAATATTTAGATGCAATATTTTAATTTAAAATACATTTCTAGAAACAACTTTCTTAAAATTAATTAATCAAATCAAATTATTCTCATGTTTCAAAGTTTCGTAACAAATTAAAGACAGGCATATCGAAATAATAATTTAATTTTAATTTTATAGCATATATTATATAATATATTATGACGTATAATATGTATATGTTTTTTGCAATACTAATAGTTTAGGAAATAACTGTTAGTTGATGACTAAAATATATCGTTTGTCAAAATACTACCGAATATTATAATAAATTTTTATTAAAAAATAAAAATAAAATATAAATATAATAAAATATGTAAATTGTTTAAACTATTTTAAGTGATATTATATAGTAAAGTTTATGTTTTAGTTTTTGTTTTTTCACCATTTTATACTATTTTATACTTTGATGAGATATAATCTAGGTTTGATTATACGTATTATATACCTATAGTTCACCATTTTATCACGACTATATGTTATAATACACATATTATAATGTTTATTAAGTTCAAAAGTATAGAACTTTTCAAGATGCGGTAAGGTCTCAGTATTATCACAATCTGGACCACAGATGATATTTCAAATGAGTAATAATTATAAAATCAAATGTGCGACTAATAAATGTGCTTGTCGTGCTTGTAATTAAATAAATTTTAAATCAAAATGATATAATGATATAGCAGTTTGATATGTTAAAATTAATTAGATTTGTGATTAATTTAAATTTAGTTGATATACACAAAATATTACCACTGTGTATTATGAATTATGATACTGTCTAATAAAGAGCATCATTTTTATTTATCATAATATTATACTATTAAATATTCATATTTTTGGACAGTTGAGTAACTTTTCTTACATTTTTAAGACATTGTAAGAATGTGTTTTTTAAATATACAGGTGGAATATACTATATATATCTAGCTGGAAGTTGATTTCAGACAAATAAATAAAACTTTAAAATTATATGTTTAAATATAAGTCATTTAATATTCAATTAATCAATACAATCATAATGATTATTCTTAAATTCGTTTTTATACTTAAACTTTGGATATAGGATTTTTATACAGCTCTTACTTTGAGCTCTTATTATAGATTTATATTATATTATTATATAAGACAAAACCTGTGAAACGATTTTGAGAAAAAAACGGAGTACAACTTTCTACTTGAGTTTTTTAGTCGCAGCCTGTTACCCGCCAAATCGCGCGTAATTGTAACGATAATTTGATAACAGTTTAATAATATAGATGCACACGGTTAAATATAAATATAACTAATAACAATAATATACATTTGTCGATGGCACTCACTTGTTTTGAGGCTTACGGGATATGGCTCCCAGCACGATGATCACGGCTATCAGCAGGGTATACAAAAGGACGTAGACGAAAGTTGACGATTCGGAAGACACAAATACCAGTAGCACGTCAAATACGATGATGAGAACATAAAACACGCCGACCAGTTTTAGCACCACCATTCCGCTCTCCTCGGTGGCTGGTCCCATATCTACCCACGGGAATATGGCTGGGCACAGGTACGTGGCGGCCTGTTTTTGCAATGGCAAACACCGGAAACAGAGACAAATAATAGCATTCGTAACGGAAAAGAAAGCCGTTGTTACCATAATACATTATATTGTACAGAGTAATTCACCGAATATACTCACTTCCACCTACTCCTTCCTTATTGGGTATTTCATAATATATTATGAATTCGTTCAAATATACCAAGTTTCATGTTCGATTACTCAGAAACTACTACATGTTTGAATTTTAATTTAAATAAATCGGAATTTTCAAAATGTCAAATTAATTCTACTCAAAAAATAATTTACAATATAAAAGAAGCACTCTTTTGAAAAAAAATTGAATTATCACATAATACTCCTGAATAATTAAATTTAAAAAAAAATTCTGTAAGCAAAAATTTGAAAAATGTATTATATATAACTATAGAAATAAGAGAGTGTGTGTGGGAGGGGAAAGGAGGATGAGTATTATGTTTGAAGAACCATGATACATGTTACAGACTATAGTTACGGGTGTTTGTAAATAAATTGAGCTCATAATTGTTTATACGGGTGGTAAAAAAAGTGTAGTAAATAACACTCTTATCATAGTTACCTACTATAAAAAACATTCAAGTATATGAAGTGGCATCTAATATGTATAAGGTAAAAGTTGTGAAACAAAACTGTATAACAACTTAGGTAGGTTAAAAATATTTTCATAGTTTTATAGTCACAGCGTAATAATATTAAATATTTTTTTCCCCCATTCATAACATACAATATTTTATTTTATTTCCTTATTATGCATATATATAATATATTAGGTAAAACCTGTATTAATTGCATACAATATAATAATTAATGTATATACAAATTATATATATAATATATATAAATATAAAATACACTTTGGAGTACCTACCTATAGGAAAAACTATTTAATTGTGTTAATGATAAATAGATTTTATAATTTGCATAATATTATCCGTCATTATTATTTTCAAGTATACTACAGTAAAAGTTTTTTTTTGCCACGCGCATTTACAGTAATGCACGTACGATAATGTCCGTGGCATCAAGTTTAAATGACTATGCAAATATTTCAACTGAAAATGGGCGTTATCATTAATGCACACTATTCGCTATTTATCTAATATATTAGGTAAAATTTACAATTGTTCCCCTTCTTTGAGAAATTTATGTCTACCGGCAGGTCAATGACAGACTGCAGTGATCATTGCCATGTTAAATATTTATTGACACTAGAAAATTTAAGTCAACTCATATAGTATATCTTTGCGAATGCCATATTTTTAAATCACATTATCGGATCAATGATACATTCCCCAGTAAAATAACGAGAAAAATTTATGTTTTTTCGTATCGAGTGTGATACTTTTATACAAATTCATATTATATCTACTAAAAAATGACCACACCTGCAACATCATATTATCCGGCATTTTTTTTATCGAAAAAGACCACTATGCGTTATTATTATTTTCCATTAACTATTATTTGGTTTAATAATCTCTATAATTGTTATTATTAATGTAATAATATGCTTTGACCACGATTCAATGGCGCGACACCGTTGTTTTTTCGTAATATAAAATATCATAATTCATAATATTGTTATAATACATTCCCGGTAGTCTTGTGTCAATGGCTACGTTGTGGTGTATCGATAACATAAGCGATTTATTGTTACAGTGAAATATGGTCAAAGAACATACACGTGTCAACAATATTACCGGGTCATGATTTTTATAAAATAAAATTGCCATGAAAAACATTGTAGCTATAAATATTACATTATTATATCCACTACGACGAATAATATTATGTTGTTGTGACTGTTTTGACGTTAGACTGTTTAGTGTTTAATAATTTATTACTGCCACAGTGCTCCTGCAGGTGTGTTCAAAAAGTTTTAATATAAATTTATGGGTTCGTAAATTTAAAGATTTTAAATTAATAGAATTAATGACAATAACAGCTGTTTAAACCCAATTAATAACGTCAAATTTAAGCGTTAGAGGGTGTGATGGTAAATTTTTACACATCCTTATGATAGTATAATATTATTTAAATCTGTTATTGCGCAACATTTTGGTTGGTCATATCCGAACAACTTTTTCTAAATATTATAAACCCGACGTACCTAATATTCAGTGCAAATAACCAAACATTGCAAAAATATTTCACTATATTAATCAACGATAATCGAACGGTCGATCAGCGATTGGGATATCAATTAAATCTTGTTTTTTAACGCGCATTTATGTGATTGTGCCTTAAAGTTTATCGATTGATTAAAATATAATATCATATGCCATTAGAGGATGTTATGGTTTGTAACAATGTCTCATCAAAGCCTCATATTACGTAATATTATAACAATACATCTCATATTCTATGAAAATAGTATTACCTTAATGGATCTAGTGATGTTGGCGCTGGCCGCGCTGAATCCTCCTGGTGCGGCCGTCGATCCAGCAGTCGATCCCCCGTGTACGGAACCATAGAATTTGCTCTCACACCTGTCCGAAACCAGGTATTGATCGTCGCGCCCCTCTTCGGAGTCGTCTCCAAAGTACGTGTCATCCGAATCCGGTGAACTGAAAAACAAATATAATAACGCACATTGTACAAATAAACATTATTATTGAATTACATCAGGACCCGAATCGCGTGACATATATAACATATACAATATACATGCCACATAGCGTGATTGTGCATTTCGAATTAACAGTAGAAAAAATATATTATACGTAATTTATTATACACCACACTGCATCGTAAATTGGATATCGAACAACAATTCCAGGCAATTGGCGTCAGGTGCAGCAAAAAAAAAAAAAAAAATCACAACTTAAGTAAAACCTGACGTAATAATACAACACTATATAATATTATCGATTTAGTCGTTTAGTCGATTAGTCGTTTTCTCGCTATTAGCTGTCGGTAATATTAAATGTTTATTAGTTCCGATCATAAAATTATTCACATATAATAGGTACACTGGCTGACAGTGGGGTACCTACCTGTTACTACAACACGATTGCCATTATTTGTCGGTTATTAATTTTATATGAAATACATAACGTTGACAATTTAATATATTTTATAAAAAGAACCGAAAGCGCGTAACTTTTTTAGGGCTGTTGGAATAGATTTGTGCAGCTTGACTGACATATCGTGAAATAATTATGTTTTGAATGTTAGTAGTAATGGTGGCGTTGGGCTTGCACGCCGAACGTATTTAGAATGTTTTCGTACAGGAGTTTATTATGCGAGTAGAATATCACTCCAGAAAACTAGATTCTAAAAAAAAAATCGTATGCCATCGATATGATATTGTCATAAATTCTTGATGTTCGGTTTCTATTTTTATTATTATTATTATTATTATTATTACGATGTCGACTACAGTACTTTCCTACTTTAATTTAGCTAGTGTATCGTGTGCTATAAAGAATTTCCACAATACATAATAATTTATAAAAAATCATCAAATCTTTTGAATCACCGATTAAACGATAATAGTTACCATAATATTATAACATGATAGTTCTTGATCATAAAAATAATCTTAATACAATAATATTGTATTGACACTCATCAATGTGTTAATTAATTTCGGGTCACGCCTGGCTGTAATTATTATAACATACTAATATAGTGATGATGAACATAATAATAATAATATATAATTTGAATATTTGAATATTACTTATATTATAATTTGTCAGCTTCCGGAATAATAATTTTATATTAGCACTTCATATACCTAATATTAAAACAATAGGCGTATGTGTCCCGAACGGATGACCATCAATGTTTTATCGATCGCCTGCAGGAGTATAATAAAACGGAGAAAATCTGAAAAATGTAACTGCCGGAAATAAATTTCTACTCTTGCGTTATCGTTTGGGACCAATATTATACGGCGTATTCTCCACTGCAGGGTCGGATTCAAAATCGAATTCGAAACGCGTAATATTCACTGTAGTATATACAGTATATTAAACGAGCAGCGTCACAATACACGTTTTGGTTTTGTATATAAGGGTCTGACGTTTGCGTTCACTGTGATTTTATCGACAAGAGGACGCCCGGTCAGCAAACGTTTTGAAAAAAATCTTGAATCGATCCCGTTTTAATGGTCCTCGGCACTGCATTTTTATGACAATAGAAAACCGTACGGCGTTTTAATAGAGAAAAATGCTCGATCCAATCCAAACATTTCTAAGTGCACTTGAAGTTAGGTACCATTTTCAAATTCACACTTGTTTTTTTTTTCATGTATAATAATTAGATTCATTTTTTTCCTCGGCGTTACTATAGGAACGACTAGGTTATTTTTTCTCCGAATATTTTCTCTTCCGAGATATAATACTAGATTGTTGTTTTGTATTATAATTTTATGTATGTTGCATTATTTATGCACATCGTAATTTAAAACATCATAATAATATATGCAAAATATTTATTTATTTTTTTGTTTTTCGTTGATAAAATCTTAAAAATGTAAATTTATTGCACTTTTCTCAATATTATTATCTAGAAAATGAAAATGTGCACGTTTTACATACAAGCGTGTTCGTGTATCAAACTATATTTTCAAACATGATATTGTATTGAAATTTGAAACAAAATAATGCTTAGTAAAAATCTATTACTAAAATAATAATAATGTATGTTTTTTTGTACGGAAAACATAAACAATAACAGTAATAATAAAATAGTAAAGGTATGTTATGCACGTAATGAAAATGTCTTGGTAGAATATTATTAGATTTCCAACTTGAATCTACCTATCTATATATTTACTGGTAAGTAGTAGTTATTTTATTTTCTCGTTAATCAGACCCTCCGTCTTTTTTTCACCTCATTCTTTAATTGCGATTTTTGTTTCAAATTATTTTCAGTTAAGGAATTTATAAAAAATCGTTTCGAAGTATAGTTTCGAAAAATATTAACACACGTACGTTCGAATGGTTGATAACGAGTAGAGAACTTAATGTAAGATAATTTAAATTAAATTATTAAGAATTGAAACTTAAAATTTAATATTAAGAATAAAAAAGTTGGTAAGTGAGTATCGCTCTGCTGTACATTAGGGGATGGGGTGGACCTCGGACTAGGGTAGGTTAAATTTGAATGCAATGATAGGTATCATTGTATACGAAAAACGATTCTGAACGAAGATGATTTGTCAGTTTAGGATATATTATATTTAAATATTGTCAAATATTCTATTTTGAAACAAATAGTATAGTTTTTATATGTTACTATGGTTACTATGGCCAACATTCGCATTATGAGCGTATGAAATTTAATTTAAATTTTGACATATTTCGTATAAATTCGAACTTTAAACACTTATAAAAAAAAATTGTGACTAACGATTTCAGATTTTTTTTTATCACTTTAAGAACAACTTATAAGAAACCTTGTATTAAATTTTCAAGATTTTCTGGCCACCCAAAAAATTTTTATCGGCATTTGAAGAAAAAAAAACTTAGAAAAGTCGAAAATTTCAATTGTCTATTAGTAGCTTAAAAATGGTCAAAATATTTTGAAAATTTAACTGTGTATGGAGAACGCTAATATAAATATTTTGTGAAAATTTCAAGTATTTAAAATAATTCGTTTTTGAGTTACAGCAAAATCAAAAAATCGATTTTATCGAAAAGTGGTTTTTCCGTAAAATTTCCATTTTTCTGTCATTTTTTTTTTGTTTTTCTCGATTTTTTTGAAAACTATTAGAAAATTTTAATTTTGACCCCTCTAAAGTACCAACTAGATTCAATTCCCTATTCAAAGAGGGGCTGAAGTCAAAAATCGGAGCATTATTACTGCTCCAAATGTTGGAGTCAGACACAAAAAAAAAAAAAAAAAAAAAAAAAAAAACATACATCATTGTAAATGCAATACATTCATCACTTCGTTCAGAATCTAAAAATGAAATCAAAATTAAAATTAATTAAGGAATATTATTATTAATAATATAATAATATAAAAATAGTTTTTCATTGGTAAACTACATCATACTTACTTGATGGTTATAAGTAACTTAGTAAGTAGTGCATAATAATATAGGTACACGATAGTACGGTTAAGGATATACGAAACATGTACTTTATCTAATGGTAAAGTACTTGCCAAAAACAAACCTCAATTGATTTGTTCTGTCAGCTAACGAGAACAATTTAAAATACAAAAGAACAAGACAATAACAATCATTAAAATTCTGTTGTTTATTAACTTTCTATTATTGTAACGTCAAATGTTTTGCATCGGTATATTAATCAATACAGGCACATATACAGAGTGGTTAGGTTTACCCCATTCCTCCCGATATTTTTTTTGTGTAAGTGCCTGAATCGTTAATAGTTGGCGGTCTATATTATATACATAATATAAATATATAATATATGCATTATGCAATATATTTTATCAAAAAAATACAACTGTTTTTATCATTTTGTCATTTGAAATAAAAACAAAATTTGAAACTAATAAATATTCTATTATTTTCGCAATGCAGTGATGGATCTAATGTCTATAATCTATGATTCATATCAAAAAAATTGGTTTGAGTATCATAAAAATGCGTCAAGTGCACATTCAGATTTTACTCATGAATTAATCGAATGCAATAATATTATAGAGTTACTGTACTATCGAATCCGTAGAGAAAGAAATGTACGTGTTCTGTATTGCAACGCCAAACATTTGTCAATGTTTATTTCGCATTCTCACTAGGATACATACTGTGTGTATATGTTGTAGTTGTTCTATAATAAAATACTATATTATTTCAGCTCATCGTTGTATCGATTTTACGTAAGCAATATAAAATCGTTTGTGGCGTAGCCACATAACTAATGATTTCATAAATGATCATATAGAACATATAATGTTTTAATGCTTATATTGAACTTAAACTGCTGTTACACCTCTGCACGAAGTTTATAATTAAATTGTTGATAGATAAAAACAGAAGGAGAGAAAAAAATTACAGAGAGAACAAATTGACGGTGAGTGGGAGAAAGGCAGAGATGTAATAATAAAATGTAACAATCATAATTCAATAACGAACATGGTATACGCGCGTTGGGTAGTAAAATATTATCGTTGCATGCAAGAGAGTAGGATGGTATAGAATAGGGTGACTTATGTGAAGAGGGCCGATCCACGATGTTGAACTATGTCAATATTTTCAAATTAACAATTATTACATTTAGGTACCACGAATTTATAAAAATTTAACACATTTACGTATAATTTATTTGATTCTGCTGCAATCTATTAAACGTTCAAATATAAACATTGTTTTTCTACATAATACAAATATTTTGAAGTGTATTTATCGAAGACATAAAAATAAAAATAAATAACGATCGCAGTTATAAACGGATTCGTATCGCATCATTAAAGCTTTTAGTGATAAGTTAATAATATTATGATAATAGCACGATATTATAATGTGTAATATTAACGTCATAAAGATTAATTTACCTTCTCGTCACCTTTCGAACCATGATCCTCTGTGACTGGTGCGACGGTATGATTTGCTGCGGTAGCGGCAACTGTGTCTGGTAAAACGACGTTTGGTTACCGTATCCCTGATTCGTGTACGCGTATTTTTGGTCATCCTGCACCACCTAAATCGACATACAATACACGTCCGAGTCAGTGGTTGCAAACCCGCTTAACCGCGGTCGTTTTATATTTACAAAGTTTACCCGTCCGTTGGTGACGATCTGTTTGGGCGCGTTCATGGGTGATCGCATCGTCTCCGGGAAGAAGTGTATTACGGTGGACGTCTGCGGCTGGTACCGGAGTATCAGCACGCACGTCGACACTAGAGTGTAGGCAAACAACGTGCCTTCACGAAAAAACATAAATAATGGTCATCACCATTCAGATTATTTGTGTGCGGTGAATAATATATTATTATATTATACCATTGATATTTCAACGATAGAATATTTTATAGACGCACTCGCTATCTACCCGAGAATATTGTGCCCATACTCGACTTCCTTGCCAATTCTAATATGATCTCAGACCCTATGTTTACAGTTGTGTTTTATCTAATGTATATTATATTTTAGAACATAGATTTTGTGAGAAATTTACTTATTTTGAATAATGTCACGTGAACTCTAAACATAAAAAGTAAAGCTGGTTTATTCATATATAAACACGAAAACTTGGATTACATACATCAATTTTAGTTTGTCTGAGTTGCTATTGTCGATTATTAATTCATAAATCTAGAACTAAGAATATAATGACACAATGTATTATGTATAAATCAGATTATACCAACATCGATTTATATATATAATATAATACATTGTTATACATTCCTTCAATTTTTAAAGTACTTTTTGACAAAATCGATTTTTCGATTTTGCTATAACTCAAAAACGAATCGTTGAAAATACTTGAAATTTTCACCAAATGTTTATATTAGCGTTATCTATTCATGATTAAATATTCAAAATATTTAGAATTGTTTTAAGCTACTTATAGAAAATTGAAATTTTTGATTTTTATAAAGTTTTTTTTCTTAAAATGCCGATAAAAAAATTTGACTTTCCAAAAAACCTTTAAAATTTAATACAAGGTTAATTATAAGTTGAACTTATCGTAGTAAAAAAAAATCAAAAATCGTTAGTCACAATTTTTGTTTATGAGCATTTAAAGTTCAAATATTTACGAAATATATCAAAATCACGAAAATTTGTAAGGAATTTTAAAGTTGAAAATTCATAAAAATTTTTGTGATTTATACTTAAGGTTCAAAAATCTAATACAAGGTTATCCATAAGTTTTCCTTCAAGTAACTATAAAAAAAAATTCCAGCGTCAATATAGAAAAAATTTTATGAGTGTATGAAATTTAATTATTTACGAAATCGCGTAAAATAACGATATATTACAATTTAAATATAGGTAATAATATAATATATCCAACTAATTATTATTGACTGACAAATCATTTCCGTTCAGAATCGTTTTTCTTATACAATGATACCAGTCATTGCATTCAAATTTAACACAACCATTATAGTGACCAGTGACGTACTATCTATCTCTACGATGGAGCGATATCCACTTGCCTACTTTTTTATTTTAATGTCAACAAATTTTTTTTATTAATATTATATAATTGTATTTAAATAAATATACCTAAATATATTGTATGGCATGTACGGTAATATAAACATGATATTATAATGGTATAATAAAGATTTACGTTATAACCAATAGCAAAACTTTGATTAAATATATAGTACAATAAAACATATCGATTAGTACTTATTGTAATAATATTATTTGGTTTTCTAAAATGCCTCCTACGTACATTTGGCGATTTCTGTGTTCCCGGTTATCGGTGATATATTGTTTGACCCACGCCAAACTATTTGGTAGTTTTATAATGGTGGACAGTGAATGAGATTTTCGTTTTTATTGTTATTACTATTATTATTGTATAGATATTTTTTTTCAGTTTAGTTAGGCAATCATTCGAAAACATTAAACATTCAATTGTAAATAATACAATGTTATAATAACCTACTTAGACTATTATATGTTGCAAAAACATATCGATACTTACTGATGCCATTGAAACGTTCTCATTGAACAAAATCAAACTCTATTCATATAACTATATTGGTATACACTTTAACCAACAAGTTGCGCATTAACCCCTAAAAGCAACTAATACTTTATTCATTATTATTTATTATATATTGAACTACTACGTATATGCGTTTTAACTACTCAGAAGTTACAAAAAATTGACCTTAATTCCAATTTAGTCCCTGCACTTTGCAATGAATGTAATTAACGGAGCTGTATAAAAATATGCCACACTTTATGGGTACGAAATCATAAAGTTATACATTTTTATTTAAATTAATCAATTAAAATTATTTAGAACCTATTATGTTGTTCCACTGTGGATGACACTAAAAAAAAAAAATGATGTTAAAAATGTTATATTGTTGTTGTGGATTTGAACGGATGTCTGTTACTCGTAAAATTTCGATAAACAACAATATAATATGAAAATACTATATTTTTCTATATATAAATGGCTATATTGATGGTTATTGTCCCGTATAGTCTCGCATTATACCGTATGTATTTTATTCATCCAACCCCTTTCAATACAAAACACAATAGTATATAGGTGACTTCTCTGATGATAAATCTCTATTCAGATGTTACACACTGATCCCGACACGGTTTCAAAAGCTTTCAAGATTTCATCGGCTCACTTTATGTATATATATATATATATATATATATATCTTTACATACATATATATTATACATTATACATAATGATGAGATATCATAATAATATTGCAACTAACTCTCGAAATTTCCATTTTCATAACACATTAGGTCGACAAAGATTGGATTTTCGAGTAAACAAAATTTATTCTCGGTACGCGGGTCAAGCACATGCAATTTTAAACAAAATATTGAAATGAAAACGTGTAAATATTATATTATCCTCTTAAGCGTATAGGTGGGTGTCCCAGTAAATTTTTGAATAAAGTAATGTGAAACATTTTATTATACTAAAATTATATTTTGTAATGAAAGAAAAAACCTTGTAGTTGCTATACAAATATATATAACAGTATGTGAATGAAATTGAGATTAACCAATTCGCTAGATCATTCAAAAAGTGATGAATCAAATTATAAATCAAAAAGTTTAATGATTTAAGAATAAAACATTTTCGAATACCTCCCCAAATCATCGTTATCTACCTTACCTGAGTAATCAAACATTTAGTTATTTGCGCATGATGTATACACCCTGATTAGCTTAAAATAAATATTACAATTAACAAATAGGTACTTAATTATTTCCTTGAAAATTATATTATACTGATAAAAATTTAACCCGTCGTTAACTAATTGTTATTAATTTAACCAAAGTATACACAATAAATCATATTATGTCACAGATAAACAGAAAAATATGTTAATGAACCATAAATAATTCAATAAACTCCCTTAAAAAAATATTAATCAGACATTTTTTAACACAAATATTATACCTAATTAAACCACATAACATTTTATACAAAATGTTATACACTTTATCAGTATCAAGTAAAATACCTATATAATCAAATTATTACTGTACATTACGATTTAAAGTATTTTTTTTTTTTTTTTTAATTAAAATAAAAAATGTTTTTATACATATTTACGATTTAATAATCATACAATAGCTCAAAAATCGACGTAAAAACAGACAATTTTTTTTACCTGAAAGTCTGATAATAGGTCAATTAACTTATGTATTGAAGCTAACAACACAACATTAGTTCTGCTGAACGTAAAATTGCTATATTGTATAAGCATGTTTGTAAAACGGAGATAACACAATGTCACAATATGCGAATATGACGTCCTTTTAAGACGTTAAGTTCATACAATATGCAAACGCAACCAAATTTGTATGGATTTATTCAACTCCCAAATACGATTTAAATAACATACGTAATACGCTCGGTTTAATGATTTGTTGTTTTTGTTTTTACGGTGACACACAGTTACGGTTTTCTTAGAAAAATAAATCATGAATCGAATAATAAAATCTAGAGGAATATACACGTGCCAAAAATTTGTTCGTTTATATTTCAACCGAGATACTTACCAATAGACATCATTTCGATAAGCGTGTCCAAATTAATAACAAGAGCGGCTACTGCGGACGCCACGCCAGACAGTACAGTGGCCACTACCGGTGTACCAGTTAACGGAAATATCTGACTTAGTGACCTAAAATATAAAAATAATAACGGTGGTAATGACCATTGATGACCGTTATAGTCGATATAAAGTTGTTATTTTCTACGAGTAAATAAAAAAAAACTATCTACATGCGTTTCGGACACTTACTTGAACAACAAACCGTCTTGGGCCATTGAATAAATGATTCTGGGCATCGGAAACATGGAACCGAACATGCTCACTAATAGACCGGCCATCGCACCCGCGGCAACAACCATCTGACATCTAGGTGCACCTACTTGCACAAACATGTCTAGCAGAGCGGCGTTTTCGTCGATTTTTGTATACGGTACTGAAAATAATAAAATGTTTTGTTAGAATAATATTAAATTAACTATAGTCTATAAATAGATTTCGACATTTTGGAACAGTTCACTACAATCTGACGAGGTTTTTAATAACAACCTTGTTTTCATATCGAGATAAAATAATTAAGAGATTTAACTCCCTAAAATAATTTCCCTGAAGAATATTTCAAGAGTTTTCTTATTACCAAAGGTCTTGTGTTTTTAACGATTCCTCGTTAATTCTTCGTTGGTTTAAAATAATTTTGTCTAAAATTGGAGTTAATTTTAATTTTTAACTCAAGGCCATATACCTATTACATTTAATATTATTTTTATTGAAGGTATTCAATAATAATTTAAGACACATTTATGACTTGTCACAGTAGTAGAAAAATTATCTTTGATTACAACTATTATCTATAATTCATAAGTTGTATAAATTATTATTTATTTTGCAATCATAAGTAACACATAAATTTATGACTTATTATAAGAAACTAATAACATTTTATAAAATTATAGGAGAATGTGGTTAGGTGACTTTGTTTGGCCAATAAAAATATATAAATATAAATTAAAATAAATGTTATCTCTTTTCCCCAAACTCTGATTAAATCTCTGCCTATTATGGCACTTATACATAAATTATATAAGTATTGGTTTCGGTGTTGTCTTTCAAGATAAAAATAACAACGATCCTTATATAGAGTTGAACATCGTTATGGTATTACGTAGAATATGTAGATGATGCTAAATTAATTAATTAATTTAAGATAAACATTCAAAGACAGCACTCACTGTAACTATTTCTGTAACAACATTAGTAATAACAGTAATAATATTGTTATATTTTATAATCTATACAAAAAAAGATAACGTGAAAAACTTGTACAATCAACACAAGTTTTAATTTAAACAATATTATTGTTCAAACAAATAGCCAATATATTTTTTGGAGAACAATATAGTATAATATAGGTTATAATAAATTATGTGTACATTATTAACATCAAGAATATCATAGGTACTTCTGGCGTAGTATAATAATTATATTATTCAATGCGTTTATGTTTCCTGATAAACAGGGTAGGTTTGCGATTGAAAACAATAAACACTTTTGATGTTGTTCTCTTCAATAAGATTAGACTCAAAAATTAGCTTTGTTTGAATGGTTATGCACTGTTATACATTTGGAGAAGATCTTAATAAATTAAAGGCATTTTATTCGAATGATTATTATTTTAGGTTGATAATAAATTGTGAATTATTTCCGACAAAATGTGAAATAAGTTAGAGAAAAGCTATAGTTCTGAATAGTTTTCAAGAAAATCAACTTGAGTAATAATAAAGCTGCGGTAGTTTCGCTCGTAGACAGTAAATAAATAATACTATACATTTTACAAAGACGGAAATATTATTACGTTATATTATAAAGAAAAATATGTATAAGTTACACAAAACTAAAATAAAAATAATAACTGCTGCGTTGAAAGCTATAAAGTTTATAAAATGCATGTTTTCTATACTTAAATTGTATATTATGTGTACTCACAATAATATTATAATGAAATATTATACATTAAAAAGCGATAAAAAATGATCACTGGTTATATTAATGGATTTAATAGATTATTGTTTTTAATTATCTTAATAAACAAAATAACTTAAAGTTACGAATAACTGAATTTTTTACTATATTTTTCAAAACACTTATTTTTTTTTTTATTTATAAAAGAACTTATAGTTTTTTGTTTTATGACAGTCCTCAACTATAGTCTCAAATAATATAATATAACTTAATGAAAACGTGAGTTTTGTTTGTAATAACGAATTATAAATATTTAAATCGTTTAGTTTAAATAATAAAGATAATTAAACATTTTGTATTCTCCTGTTGTCTTGTTTTACTCATCCGTTGTTTTATTTAAACGGACTGAACTGGATATTGAATCATTTGTATATCAATATATTTATTAAAAATATCTAATGCTACAACCAATGCTGAAGAAAAACAAAATTTTATCTCAAGCTGTGTACATTCGTTCAGTCTAAAAAATGTGGGAATGTTCATAAATATCTTTTTCGATATCATAAAATATGTGGATTTTACTTAAAATTGTAATTATTGGTAGACAAAAAAAAAAAAAATAATAATAAAATAACAGAATGAAAAAGATTATTTAGCGCTTGTTTATTTTAAAGAATGATAAAATTACTTTAGATCAAAAATAAGACATTTAAACTTATTCGTTTTTGATTGAACATCATATAATTTTCTCAAATATTACGTTTTCTAAAATAAATAGTTAAAAAATTCATATTTTTTTGGTATTTACCAAGCATATATATTAATTCTTATATTATAAAGATTATATTGCTATAATATGGATACAAAATAAATTAAATTATAATAGTGTTGAAATATTATGAAAATTTACAAAAAAAAAAAAAAAACCATTATTCTAAATCATTGAAATTTATCTGTTTTTTTTAAATTCGCTTTTGTTTTTAAATAATTTGCAGTAAAATAAAGTAACCTATTTTAATACAGTTATTATATAATTCCGAACGATAATTATACACAACCAATCCCTACTTAAATAATATATTATGTATAAATATCTACCTAATGGTCTAATGGTTTAATTTAAAATTTTTAAATACCATAAAAATGAATTTTAATTGTTTTTCTAAACAGTATTAAGGCTTATAAATGTATGCATTTAATATAATTTTAATTGTTTTTTAATTTCGATATTTAACTCAAGATATTCTAAGAGTACGAATAAAATTATTTATAAATGGCTGTACGAGTTTCTGTATTATTTACACAAATAATATCATTAATTACTTAGTACTTACCTATAAGTGTGAGTATTATTGAAGAGCTAACATATGCTACAAGTATAATAACCAAACTAGCCATGATAGCTAGTGGAATAGATTTTTTCGGATTATGAGCTTCTTCACCAGTGGTAGCAATGATGTCAAATCCAATAAAAGCGTAAAAACAAGTTGCTGCCCCTTTAAATACCTAAATAAAAACAAAATAAATGTACATTAAATAAAATACTTTAA
This sequence comes from Schizaphis graminum, assembly GCA_020882235.1. NCBI lineage: Eukaryota > Metazoa > Arthropoda > Insecta > Hemiptera > Aphididae > Schizaphis > Schizaphis graminum. Next base: position 58,873,117 of record CM037032.1, read on the forward strand.
AAGCAATATTTTATGTTATATTAAAAATGTTTACAAACTAAAGAGTATTTAAAAAAAAATATTACACAATATTTTTATTAGGTATGAATCGTTATAACCTCATTATACTAGCATAATATTTGTATAATATAATATTATATTATAATATGCAATATGCATGCTTATATATTTTTTTGAAAATTAACCTAACCAATCATAGATATATTACTACGATTTGATATATTTTTAATTAATATGTTAGTTATATTTGTATTAAATAATCATTGAGTCAAATATTAATGTTAAGCACTTGAAAATAAATTAACTTTTATAATATTATTAATTTATCAAATGTTTTTTGATTATTAAATGTATAAACTATCATTATTATATTTTAGAAATCTTGTAGACTAGTAAATTTATGACCAATGTCTCTTATTGTATAAGTTATATTTTTTTTTCTTATTTTTTAAAACTTGTTTTCGCATTCCTTGAGAATTGTTTTTCTTATTATATGGATTTGTCAATTTATCATATGCGTCTACAATCTCGAAATACCTTTGTTAAAAGATTAACATTTCACACATTTGTGATTGTCTTATCATATTTATTTTATATCGTTTCTTTTTAAATGATTATTTAAGAAAAATATACTTAATGGAAATTTTTTATTTCTAATTTTTTTTTAAAAAAACCTAATTATAATAATGTATTTAACAACCGACCAATTCTCCTTTATTAATTATTTTTCTGATACATGAAAACATTAAAAATTTAATATATTAATTGTATACATAAAATGTTATGTTTATTTTATAATATTAATATTATTTCTCAACTCACATCTATATCCATACCTGGTAATCCCCAAAAAGATTAAAAATACAGTGATATCGTGACATCCTCACATGAAATATAAATTCATTAGCGGTTATGTAAAATTATGTAAAAAAAAAAAATGTAATTGCAAGTGCATAAGCTCGCTATAATATTAATAACTATCTATTAACTAAGTACCTCTACTGAAAGGTTTCTTCACTCTGTGTTTCCTGTGTGTACTTAAATTACCAATTAAGCTTATTGTTCAACTTTTATACAGATTGCCTAATAAAGAAATTATGTTTTAAAAAAATACATAAAATATATAGCAAACATATTATGTATCATATAATATAAATTTGATTCTTCTCTTGTTCTTTTCTACTATGATAATTATTAATAACTAGTAATGATTCCCTGTATTTACTATTTTGTTCTAAAATATGATGTATAAAATAATCGCATTAGAATATTATTTAGTCAATTTAATTTATATTCTTTAAATTTGAATCCTCTACTTCAATACTTCAATATATTTTTTTAACTTATTCCAAATATAATATACGCTTGGGTATTTAAGTGTTTAGAAATGTAAAAGAAAGCATGATCGAGCATACATGAGATTTAAGCTACACTAGTTGACCAGCCAGTAAGGTTGTTTTAAAATTTAATGATAAACATTTTTATTCTATACACGGTTGTGGTCCAAAAGTATAATATATTCTAAAAAAATCAATATAATCGTGATTTCGATGTAATTTATGCACTATGTTTGAAATAAAAAAAGTTAAAATTAAACATGACAATATATTATAATACATATCTATATAATATAAAGGTAAATATTTTCGTTAGTTTTAGCGACACTTGGAAGTTAATGCTTTTGCATATTTCTTAGAAAGCTATATATACAAAATCAGATTTAACACAAATTCGTATAATATATTATAACTCAAATTCAAAAAATTATAATTGATATTTAAAATGTTCTTACGTTTTAAATAAATTGTATTTAAAAGCAAAAAAAAATTATTAAATAATAAATCTTATTTGATAATAGATAGAATCTTTTCCCACCCTCCCTCTTCACCATTGCCTTCTATATTTTGAGCTATACTATATATATTAAACAATAATTTTTACTGTACATACAAATAGTAGTAGAAGTAAAAAAGAATGCATATTATTAAAATTTTTGAAATATTTTGCATTTTTTAATGTCTATTCTCATATAAATGCATATTTTATACAAAATAATAATAATAATAATAATTGTATATTATACTGCATAGTTAAAACTCTTTTGGTATATATGAATGAAAATATGTCATTGTATTTCAAATTTGAGTGCATATAAATATATAATTCTAAGCTCTAGCTGTTTATTAGTATTACAAGGTTATATTAATGCTGAATTAACTATTATAGAGAGATTGTTTAGCGAGATTATACTGTAATATTCATATTCATTTTTGAGCATAAATGCCATAAATAAAAAGTTGCTATTGAAGCTAAACAAATTTTATATTAATTTTTATTAAAAAATACATTTTTAGATTCTGAACGGAGTGAAGAATGTATTGCTTTTACAATTATGTGTTTTTTTTTTTTTTTTGTGTCTGACGACAACATTTGGAGCAGTAATAATGCTCTGATTTTTGACTTCAGCCCCTCTTTGAATAGGAAAATTCATCTAGTTGGTACTTTGGGGGGGTCAAAAGTAAAATTTTCAAATAGTTTTCAAAAAAATCGATTTTTTGATTTTGCTGTAACTCAAAAACGAATTTTGTATTGTAAATACTTGAAATTTTCACCAAATGTTTATATTATGGTTATCTCTTTACAGTTAAATTTTCAAAATATTTTGACCATTTTTAAGTTACTTATAGACAATTGAAATTTCGACTTTTCTAGGTTTTTTTTCTTCAAATGCCGATAAAAATTTTTTGGGTGGCCAGAAAATCTTGAAAATTTAATACAAGGTTTCTTATAAGTTGTTCTTAAAGTGATAAAAAAAAATCCGAAATCGTTAGTCACAATTATTTTTTATAAGTGTTTAAAGTTCGAATTTATACGAAATATGTCAAAATTTAAATTAAATTTCATACGCTCATAATACTTATGTTGGCCAAATACTTTTTTTATTAATAAACAGATACTATAAAGTAACCATAGTAACATATAGTAACTATACTATTTGTTTCAAAATAAAATATATTACAATATTTAAATAGAATATATCCTAGATTGACAAATCATCTCCGTTCAGAATCGTTTCTCGTATACAATGATATTCATCATTGCATTCAAATTTAACCTACGCTAGTCCGAGGTCCACTCCACCCCCTAATGTACAGCAGAGCGATACTCACTTACCCGCTTTTTTTGTTTATGAATTTCTATTTTAATGTTTGATGTTGTTTGATTATAAACAAAAATTATTGATTATAGCGTACTTACATCATGTACATAATAATATTATGATAAGCCACTTGTATCTATTAACCTAACATCGTGGTTACCTACTTTTATTATTCTCTATAAATTCATACTGGGCTGGACAAACGTCCATTAGAATTTAATAGATACTCAAATATTTAACATGTTCTTAACGTCAAACAGTAACCACGATTGGTCCATTAAATTTTAACGAGACATTAAATTATAAAATTTCTGAACAACCTGACATTAAACTTGCAAGCTTGATTTAAGCGTGTATATTGTGTTTAAATCCATTACCCAATGTTAATTATCTTAATTTTATTTTATTCCTTTTTTTTAAAGGTACGACATTTTAATAAATAATCTAGTTACGGACTTTATAATTTGGAATATTATATTGTTATAAACAAATAAAATCATTTTAAATATAAGTTAAGTATATTAGTTATAATCATGGTTAAGTAGGTATATTTCACCAATCTGAAAAATTATTAAAAGAAAGTTAATGACCTTATATTTTGTAATACTATCTCATCAGTTTAATTATTATTAAAAATATAGTGTCTATTATCATTACAGATAATCTCTGATTGAAAATAAACAAAACTAGTCTGTTATTAGATAATAACGTTATCGGCGGGAAAAATGATTAATGGAATATTATGGTTTTGTTATTAAATTTACCGAATATAACTAGCTACATCAATTAATTAATTTAAACAATAATAACTGCCACTAAACATATCAGGATATATTATATTTCTTCAACTTCAGATTCAATATGTTCACTATTCATATTACTGTGTAGGTACATAATATTATATAAATTATATTTTGTATTGCCTTTAAATCATTAATATAGTTCTCTAAGGTCAATATGCGTATATACGTTATACTATAATGATTATATGATAATATTATTATTGACTTTTAGACAAACATAATTTTAAATCATCCAGGAATACTCTTCGTCCGATCGCATTAGCGTGATTTCGTGTAGTCATGTACAATTCGCAATATTTTTTTTTTTGTAATAAGCTTTTAGGTACGTCATAAATCTAAAGTTGAACCACATTTAACTATTAATATTGTTTTAAGATTAATTGTCTTACAAACAATAAATCAAAAACGAATTCTTTGCATCATTTCAAATAAAAATACCTCATTTCATATTCATCGTATTTTAAAACATACAAATATAACCAAATGTTTGATCTTGTAATATAGTAGGTATAACAGTTTTAGTAAAAAATTAAACTATTTTAAATTTTAAAATCCATACATTAAGTTTTCCTTAAATATTATTATATACTTTTTTTCAATTTCCATTTTGTGTATAGAAAAAAAAAATAACTAACCTTTTTAAATAATAATATCAACATAGTTCCAACATTTATAACTAAAAAATAAAAACATAGATTGTTTGATTATTATTTAAAAATAAAGTTTTAACAATTTTCTGATCTTATAGCTAACTGGTTTAGTTGGTAAAGGTCAAGATATCATTAACTTATTTTGTCGTCACGTTTTATAAACTGCTAGTACATGAAAAAAAATCCTCAATTCTACTCTATTCATACAGTACTATTTATTTAGTCTTTTAAAGGTTCGGATAAATAACAAATTTATCTTTTATGAATTCGTTTTAAATTTCATGATTTGAAAGAGCATGTCGAGCAATTTCCGTTAATACTGATAGGTTGTCACTTTTATTATATGTACGTCGATAGTTTATTTACTTGTAAAATATGTTTACTAATACTTACACCAGTCACACCTCTTTCAATACTTGTCATTTTGCTGCTTTAGTGTAATACTAATTTTTGAAATTATTCCTCACAGTTATATCAATATTTTAAATATATTAAATTATTTAAAAAGGCGTACTTAAAAAACGTTATTAGATAGTATAATTATTACCCACCAATTAAATTATTCGATCTCTACATAGCTCTTATATTCTACATTCACTAAAATATATCACAGTTTTCAGAATTTTTACATACATTTACTTATTAAATCATAAACTTAATTTATCATAGTAGTATATTTTTTACTGCAATAAAAATTGCAATAAGTTTTAATCTATCTACCATAATATATTATGTTTATGTCTTATACACTATTATATTTATTATATCATTATATCAATCTATTTGTTGTAAACGTGAACAAACAAAAATGTTTTTTTTTACATTTTCAAAATATATACGAGTATATATAATTTGTGTATTCGCAAATTAAAAAATATCGATTCATAACCAAATAGGCAGGTACCGTTGTTGACTCTATTATAACTCAAAGATATGTCATTATACATATTATATTTCTTTATATTATTATGTTATTATATTTGTTTTGAAATTGTACATTAGGAGTTCAATACAGAGTCTTTACTTGTTTCGTTTGAAAACGATATAGTTTTCACGAATTCTCATGCACATTGCTATAGCAATCAAGCTATATGTCAATATAATATTATTACAAAACTATTAAATTATACTCGTATTAAGAATACCAACGAGAATATTAAATTGTTTAATATTTTTTTGTCTTACTGTATAAAAAATAAATCCAATTATAAAGCTACAAATTTACCTTTAAAATATTGTATTGTGATATATTGTCAAATTGTTCTCTTTGACTTTAAACTTCGTTTTAATCAAACACAATTGTTTTATCTTCAATGAAATAGATTACCCAATTAACCTGATCTAACCTTGAAATACCCAAAATTTGTTCACATTTCATTATTTATTCAATTTTAGTTGGAATGTTTTTCAATATCCTAGAATCTAAAGCTTGTCATACTGTTTATCATATCCAATCCGAATAAAGGAAAATGTGCTTTTTATTAGTAATATGTCATTAAAGTATATTATACACATTATATTTCTTTAAATACTATAAATTTTAATATGCTAAAAATAAATCAGTATACATATTATATAAATTAATTTTTTTTCATTAAAAATAATCTTAAGTTTATGGCAATGTTTAGAGTAAAGTAAACGTACTTTACATCTGTTTCATAGTCACATATTATAGAATGATAGAACTATAATGTAAAAACAGAATTTCAAAATTTTAATAAGTTATTATTTTATAATTATATGTATGCATAAGATGCCACATAGTAACATTTATGTTACTCAACATAATATTAAACAAACAATTTTTTAAAAATGGTGAAAATAGGTAACTAATCTGATACATTAAATGTTGAGTGTAGTTCATCATTGAGTAAGTCACTCATATATGCTTTAGTATTTTAGATTCTGAACGGAGTGATGAATGTATTGATTTTACAATGATGTGTGTTCTTTCTTGTGCATGACAACAACATTTGGAGCAGTAAAAATGCTTCAATTTTTGACTTCAACCCCTCTTTGTAAACGAAATTGAATCTAGTTGGTACTTTGGGGGGGGGGTCAAAAGTTAAAAATTTTCAATATTTTTTAAATGAGTCGGGAAAAACCCTAAAAAAATGAGGGAAAAACGGGATATTTTACGCAAAACCAGTTTTCGACAAAATCGAATTTTTTATTTTGCTATAGCCTATAACTCAAAAACTAATCGATGTAAATACTTGAAATTTTCACCAAATGCTTATATTAGGGTTTTCCATAAACAGTTAAATTTTCAAAGAATTTTGACTTTTTTTGCACTATTTATAGAAAATTGAAATTTTCAATTTGTCTAAGTATTTTTTTTTTAAATAACGATAAAAAATTTTTGGCCAGCCAGAAAATCTTGAAAATTTAATACAAGGTTTCTTATAAGTTGTTCTTAAAATTATAGAAAAAAATTCGAAATCGTTAGTCACAATTTTTTTTTATAAGTGCTTAAAGTTCGAATTTATACGAAATATGTCAAAATTGCGAAAATTTGCAAGTAATTTTGTGGTTGAAAAATCGTAAAATTTTTTTCTTTTATAACTAAGTTTCTTCAAATATCTGTAAAAAAAACTCTACCGGATTCAGACAACAATTTTTTATGAGTGTTTGAAATTTAAATTTTTACAAAACTGCATTCAATAACGGTTTAGCCTTTAACGATTTTTGATATTTGTTGTTATTCAAATATTACCTATAAGTCGGAGATACTTGAAAATTTTACCAGTTATTTAGATTGCCATTTTCTTTACGTGATTTGATTTTCAAAATATTTTGACTTTTTTTGAGCTATTTATAGACAATTGAAATTTTTAATTTTCCTAAGAATTTTTTTTTGATGTGTCGATAAAATTTTTTTGGCAGAGTTAAAATATTTGAAAAATTAATACAAAGTTCCTCATAAGTTATTCTTATGGCGATAAAATAATTATAAGAATATATAGGCACAATTTTTTTTTATTAGCATTTGAAGTTCAAATATTGACAAAAATTCGTCAAAATCATGAATATTTTTCACTATTTGGTAGTTAAAAATGTATAGATATTTTACTATTAAAAGCTAAAAATTGAAAATTTAATACTATGCTATCCATAAGTTAAGCTTAGAATAATTATGAAAAAGTTTGGGGATTATTCAATTTAAAAAACTTTATGAGTGTTTAAAGTTTTATTAGATTCTGTACGGAGTGAAGAATGTATTGCTTTTACAATTATGTGTTTTTTTTTTTTTTGTGTCTGACGACAACATTTGGAGCAGTAATAATGCTCCGATTTTTGACTTCAGCCCCTCTTTGAATAGGAAAATTCATCTAGTTGGTACTTTGGGGGGGTCAAAAGTAAAATTTTCAAATAGTTTTCAAAAAAATCGAGAAAAACAAAAAAAAAAGTGACAGAAAAACAACAATTTTACGAAAAACCACTTTTCGACAAAATCGATTTTTTGATTTTGCTGTAACTCAAAAACGAATTTTGTATTGTAAATACTTGAAATTTTTACCAAATGTTTATATTATGGTTATCTCTTTACAGTTAAATTTTCAAAATATTTTGACCATTTTTAAGTTACTTATAGACAATTGAAATTTCGACTTTTCTAGGTTTTTTTTCTTCAAATGCCGATAAAAATTTTTTGGGTGGCCAGAAAATCTTGAAAATTTAATACAAGGTTTCTTATAAGTTGTTCTTAAAGTGATAAAAAAAAATCCGAAATCGTTAGTCACAATTATTTTTTATAAGTGTTTAAAGTTCGAATTTATACGAAGTATGTCAAAATTGCGAAAATTTGCAAGTAATTTTGTGGTTGAAAAATCGTAAAATTTTTTTCTTTTATAACTAAGTTTCTTCAAATATCTGTAAAAAAAACTCTACCGGATTCAGACAACAATGTCAAAATTTAAATTAAATTTCATACGCTCATAATGCTTATGTTGGCCAAATACTTTTTTTATTAATAAACAGATACTATAAAGTAACCATAGTAACATATAGTAACTATACTATTTGTTTCAAAATAGAATATATGAAAATATTTAAATAAACTGACAAATCATCTTCGTTCAGAATCGTTTTTCGTATACAATGATACCTATCATTGCATTCAAATTTAACCTACCATAGTCTGAGGTCCACTCCACCCCCTAATATACAGCAGAGCAATACCCACTTATCTGCTTTTTTATTTTTATTATAAAAAAAAATTACACTTTATTGTAAATTTACCGCATTCATTCTTTATTAAGAATCTATGAATATAATGCTTTGATAAATATAATTTATAAAAATATTTAATACCTTCAAAAAAACGTAAATTAAGACTATTGTATGTTATGTCTAATATTTAATTAAGCTCTGATAATATCGAAGGTATTTTAACAAAGTATTTAACGACAAGTTATATAAATGAAGTGTACCCTTTGCGTATTAGTCAGTAAATCTTTTTGATATCTCCAATCAAAATTAAATCTCTTTGGATCATAAAACTTCAAATAAAAAAAATATACTCCAACATTTTGATTTTATATAATATATTATTCCTTAATTGTGTCAAATCAATTTCAAAGTTAACCCCACATTATAAGAGATCGTTTAACTGATTTTAAGCCACAAACATTATTCTTAAAAATGTGTTTTGTTTTTGCCTTTCAATATTTTATTAATTTTATGGTAATATTGAAAGTCCTGGCATAACCTAATTGGCTTTTTAACATAATAATATCATATTTATTCTTATTATGTTATTATGCGTATAACTAATTTATTATTAATTACTCATAATATAATATATAGATGTAGAAAATATATTTAAAAATAAAATGAAATAAAAACTTCTAAAAGAATTTATTTACTTATTTACAAGTATTATGTTCTTTTTTCTTATAAAAAATTGTTAGATATACCTAAAATTCGATGAGGTTCAATAAAAAAACTGGCATGTTTGTAATAATAATTTGATATCTACTTACTGTTACCCTTAAATTGTAGTTATATATCTATATAATTTTATGGTTCCTAGTACAAGAACACTAAAGATATTTCAAGATATTAAAATGGGTTTTGTTAACACGGACAAGATTTCAGTGCAGTTACTGAAGGATCAATAAAAAAAAAAAGGATAGAAAAGGAGGTCGTAATCAACCGAACTGAAGACGTAGTCGTAAAGGCGAAGTAACTATTCTCGGCAGTATTATTAGACCGGTTACTGCCCATATACTAGAACTATTTATTGCCATTCGCTTTCACTATCCTCATTTATGGGAAAAACGAAAATTCATTTTTTATTTTATCATATGAGTTATTTATAACAATACAACGCTATTCGAATATATGCAATTTGTTTGGTCGATGTCCTAAACGAAACTCAACAGTTATCCATTAATTTATAGCTTATAAGTTACTGTACGCATCACACCAGATGGACGATTAATATTGTATTACTAGACAACGATGATATTATGATAAAAAGTTTATATCAAACTTTACATATTAAAAATAATTAAAACGATAAACAATCATCTCAATATTATTTGATTAGAAATAAATGTTAAAAAATATATTTTCAATTATAAATATTATAGCTTTTATGACCACAAGGATTTTAATTAAGTATTATTATATTATGTTATATTTTAGTATTATATTTATTGTTTTTGCTTATTTGAAATGTGTGTTTAAAACAAATACAATCTATTGACGCAATATACAAGGGTATTTATTTTATTTTCGTTTGTATTTATATTATATTACGTGTAATACTTCCTATGCAGTTTGAGTTATTTACACTGAAAAATATCGCACAGTAAAATTGAATTTGTACTATCGTTGACAGCTCCTTCTTGTCTTTCAAAGTGATTGAGAGGCCATTTAACTCGTCGCGGTTATCGTACGACTTTTGTTGGTTCATACGTCAAATTTATCCAATGCGTTAGACATATTGATTAAGCCTAACAGACATATAGACTTCATCCATCAGTCATTACTTATTACATTGAAAATCATTTAAAATGTTAAAATACTGATGATTAAGGTGTATATAAGAGAGACAATTTAATACATACTTATCTGGAAAGAAAGGTAAGATTTGTAAGAAATAAAACAATTTCTGCATAAATTATGTTGATTGTGTTTTAGTAGTTTGTATTGAAATTTTAAATATATAAAAAAAAATTACTTTGCCTCTATTTCATCGTTACTCTAATCTTATATTATTAATTTAAAGTGCTTGATATATTCTAGTATTTAAGTACTAATATTACAAAAATAAAAGTAAATCTAATCCGTTCTTTTAAAATATCAAATTCTTAAAAATCGTATACCTAATTAAAAAACAAATTAAATAGGTTATATGTATACTTTCTTAATCAACTAATGAAAATATGCAAATGCACACAAAATGATCTACCAGCCATGATAAATCTATGATTTACATACGCAAGGTGTGAAAGGATTATCAAAGGATTATTCGAACATTGGGGAATAAGGACAAGCGTATCTACATATAATAAAAGGCACACGGGATATTCACGTCTGTAACTTAAGGCCAAATTTATTTTAATATCATCTTAAATTTACACTCTGTTTGATCAAACACGTTCAAAAATGCTTTTTTAAACACATTTTTTAATTTATTTGTGTTTTAACCAAATTTATTCAGAAGAGTTTCAAGTGCTGTTTTACATAAAAATATGTAGGTAGGTACCGTAAAAAATAACTCCGATAAATTATTAAAAAAAAAAATACATTTTACTAAACATCTATACATTATAGAGAGTTGCGTATCTCATTACATTTTACATAAACCCCTAAGTGTTATCGAGTAAACTTTTAAGCCAACCGCTGCAAATGCTTATAATAATTTCAAAATTCAAACGACACCTATGGTGATCAAATAAAATCCGTGACGTGCATGACAATATTTATATAAATATTGTTTTTACTTAAAATGTGACTACGTAAAAATAATAATAACCGACCATTGTCTATTAACACCTGCATTTCACCGACTCCGAGTTATTTTATACATATTATGGACACTGACTTTTTTATCAGGTGCGTTTAACATAAAAGTGTCTGGTAAATGAAAAAACGAACAAAAATATACCATCGTGGATTTGAAATATTATCATTTTGCCGTACCATCGATATTGATTTTCGGTAGACGAAGTTTACGTGTATAATACGCTCAATAATCGCGTGGAACATCGTGAAACGCCAAGTCTTATAACCAAATTATTTTATGCGAAAACATCAATGTAATTTACCGATAGGTAGTTTAACCCAACTAATGGTTTGTTTGACGAACGCAATGCTTTTATGATAATATTGATGATAATAATGATAATAATAATAATAATACTGATTTGACTACGTCTATATTGTTATTAATTATTTTAATATAATGTATGTATAAACGTATTTCTAGAAACAGTTAGACGAACTTACCCCGCCCCAGCCATTCGGCAAAAACCCATCATTCTTGGTCCAATTATCAAGATTGACGTAGAACAATCCGGCGCTCATGAGAAAAACCCACGCGCCTAAGTTGATGGCGTTCATCAGATGGTTAAATATCAAACTTTTTTTAACGCCAGCTGCGAGAAGCACCATCATCAACAGAGTAATGCCCGCGGCCAGGATATCTGGTTTTCCTGTAACACAATAAATATTACATTAAACTAATAATATATTTCACCACAGTGGTCAATGTAGACAATGTAGTCATAAATATTTTGTCTATAGCCATACATGATGTTGCAAAATAAAGAAACCCCTCCATGAGGTTTGTAACAATATACTCGTAGTAACGGATTTCTCATAGACACGTATATTTAACACACCTTATTTAAAATTAAAATATAGGTTTTATAATTAATGATATATTGATTGTTTTCGTGGTAGGGGAAGACCTAAGTTTCGTGTCAAACGTATAAACATAATTCAATTATCTACGAAAAGTATTAAATGAAGTGAATTAAAAAAAAAAAAAAAAGTACTGTAAAAATAATATTTTATATAATAAATATAATGTTTATTTTAATATCAAAGCTTACTAAAATGTATGCAAAAATTCTTACATATATTTTAGATACTGGGTGGAGCGATGAATATATTTATTTTAAAATAATGTGTTTTTTTTTATCTATAATTAGCTTTTAGGGTAAAACTTTTTTAATTTTCAACTTTGAGGGTGATTTATAATATCAATTTGAATCTAGTTGGTACATCGAGAAGTTAAAAGTACAAAAATTCCAATAATTTTCAAAATATCTAAAAAATAAAATTAAGAAAAAATGCGAATTTTTATACAAAACCAATATTTAATAAAATCGATTTTAGTTTTTTGATGACTCAAAAACACATAACTTTAAATACTTGATATTACTTTAAAATCTTTATATTATCATTTTATATACATTGTATAATTTTATTTTTGAAATATTTCTATATTTTTTTTTCTATAACTATGGATAAAAATATTGTTGTTAAGCCAGAAAGCATGATAATGTAATAATACAATATGATTCGTATAATTTATTATTATAGCTGTTTAAAAATAATAAGATACCTAGACATGATTTTATTCATTCATAAGTGTTTGACATTAAAATGTATACGAAATTCGCAAAAATCATAATAATTTATTTAATTTAAATGTTGTAGGTAAAAATGTATACAATTTTCTATTTTTATAGTTAATATTTGAACATTTAATTAAAGTATTTTTTCAAGTAGTTGATTTCATAATCACAAAGTTTTATAATTTTAATTACAAATAACAATCTTTGATGCTTGAAAGTATTTTAACGTTTTCTTTATTTAATACAAATAATGTAATTATTAAATACAATATTTTTTGATAAAATGTGAATTTAATCTACTGTATTATTATAATAAGTAAATAAATTATTTTAATAGAAATATCAATATATTGATGTATAATGTAAGCTGTAGTCGATGCATAAAATATTTGATCTTTAAAAATCATTTTTTGAAAATAGTTAAATGTACACATTACGCATAAACCTAATAACAACATACAATTAGACTCAAATAATTATATTCAATTTAAATATAATTTTAAAAAAGTATTTTTTTGATTCTCATTAACATTCTTTACAACTAAAAATAATTTTTTTTTAACTGAGTTTCACCATAAAAATTAATTCATGCAGTGTAGGGTTAACAAGTATATGATTTTACATAATTATTAAGTTAGTTATAAAAATATTTTTATAATACCTATAGAATGTTTAATAATTAAGATTTATAAATTAAATAAATTAATACTTAAGCTCAAAGGACCACAACTTTGAGTTTACAATTTAAAAAATAAATGTCAACTATAAATTCTAAAAATAGTTTTCTAATCTTGTTAAACTCACCATTAGTGACTTTTTTTTGCCAATGATTACAATGACGACGAAAAGTAAAAAGTAAATTTCAATTATATTGAATTAAGATTTTCCAATTTTAACACCCATTTGATCCTAGCTACCCGAATAATACTATAAAAGCAACGATTACGTTTGTGTAACGAATTAAATTATTTTTTGTAAACGACTAAAATCCCGAATAATTTAATCTAAATCTAACTTAACGAGCTTTTTAGCAATCCACAATAATTCTTCTGAAAAAATCTCTCCAAAATTGCTTAATCAATAATTGGGTTATACATTGATGTCATATAAATCATATGCCAGTAAAATATATACTTAATATACTTACACTATATTTTATTTTGTATAATCATGATTCATGATAAACGTGTTCGGCGAGATGTGGTTGTTGAAAATCATTACAATGATTATTTCTCCAAGTAAAAAATAAAATAAAAATATTTCTCAGTAAAATCAAAAATCATATAACTAATTTTATCAGTGCGCTGTTGAATAAAAAAAAAATTAAACATTAAAGTACCTGTTTATCACTTTATCAGTGAATTAGTAAATAGTTAATGCTCATCATATTATTATCTGCTTATATTGCCAAATAGTCTACGGCCAATGAATTCAAACTTTCTTCATTTGTACTAAATTTTAAATAGATATTATCCTTTTCAAATTAAATAAAGAACACTTGGCTCAACAATAGGTAATGTGTTTGCAGAAAAATGGTAAGGACCAAGATCAGTATAGGTATACATTTAAAAATACTTTAAATTCAGCGACTTTAAAATAACTTCTAAAATGAACGATTTTATTTTGGAGTTGATGTTCTTAAAAATATATAATATGAAAATGCTGTATTTCAGCAGCCAACAATTATACAAGATAAAATAAATGAAACGTACACCATGCCGGAATTAATTACCCGGAAGTTTTCAAATGTGAAAATCAAAACTTATATTATAGATTTTCTACATCCGACTCCTCAGGGACAATGTACTCGATTAGCAATATTGTTACATAACAAATAATTTAAAAATAAATTTTTGTTCCGTATTACAAGTTCTAAAAATCCCTGTTTCGATTCTTATTTTATTTAATAATACGTAATAAAATGACGAATTCTAACGTACGAATTTATAAGCAAAAAATTGTTTTTATTATATTCCTGTTTTTATACTCAGTCTGTTTAACGTGTACAAAGCTATAGTTAAATGTTTGAATATCTTTGGGCTTTAATCCTGTTATAATATAATAATATACATGGCGCTTTAATTTAATTATATTGAAATTTAAGTATATATTAAAAGTATCACAGTGAATAATGTTTCGTTACAGAAATCACATGCTTGTGAAATGTAGTAAAAAATAGTATTTATAAAATAAAAAAAAAAATTGAATCAAGTATAATATCATTGTCGTAATAAAATATACACCATAAAATATTATAATTCAATACAAATTGGAGATTGCAGTCCTAGCTATTTTTACGTTTTTGATAACACTCACTCACTCCAATTTCAATGAGCGAAAAAAATCAAAACGAAAATATGAAATTCGTAATGTTAATATTATAGTTATCCTTTTAAGAATTAAATCACATTTGTTAATAATGAAAAATAAAATAAACCAGTATTAAAATTCTAGTCACGTTCTTTTCGAATAAACATAATTTAATTATGAATTCACGATTGATGTTTTTTTTACGTTCAAAACGTTGTTTATGACATATAAATAATTAAATATAATCTCGGTAGAAAAGAAAAGCCAATATAGTCCTAACCTAACCCTACGGATAGTAGTCGCAGTGACACGTACCTATAGGTACATGGAGAGGTTTTCTGAAGGTATACGACACCCTCTTCCACCATAGTTGTGTATCTTAATACTATTATACGAGTACCTACAAATAAAACTAATAAAATAACGTTTTAAATGTATTATAAAATGTAATTTAATTATAATAGAATATATGTGTATGTGAGAGGCAATATATCCCTTAAGAAAATTCCTGTATATGCCTGCACTGGGTCGTAGCGCATAATATTATGGAAATCTCTATATGTGTTTAATTTTAAGTTTTTTTATTTATGTAAGTAGTATAACAATTAAATTTACTTCTTGAAAAGTAAAATAAATGCACGTCTGTACTAGGCATTAAGAGGTAAATTGATGACAAAAAAAAAAAAAAATTCTAATAAATATTACATTTGAGCTTATAGCGGAAACGTTTCCATCATAATCGAATTACCTCAGACTGGATATATAAATGTATATATATATGTGTGTTTATGTGTGTATTATATAATAGTTTTTTCGTTCACGCTACTTCCGGAATAATAATTCTATGGTCGATATATTTTGATGTTCGAACGATGTTTTGTAGGTAATTTAATAAATGTACATACATGTTTCCTATACTCCATTAACTCAGAGAATATGACTACTAGTGAGTACTGAGTAGTGATGATTAGAATGGTTGGTTGTTACGGTAGCATATGAGTGTACGACACGTTTTAGGTTGTGCGCAAACACACTCTATTGGCGAACCTAGTATAATAATATAATAATCATTATTTTAAACGGCAATCAAAATCAACTTCAATAATAACATGACATTAATTTACATATTTAGTAGCTATATTTTCATAATATCATAATATATAAGGTATATTAAATGTTATGAATCAGTTTTAACAAATAAATTATCAAAAATGTATAGAAATTATTGACTTACTATACGATATAATATACAAAACTGTCAATAACTATAACTATATAGGTATTGTGAAATAGTAAATTATATCATAAAAAAATTTAAAAATTACACACTTATTATTCCTGATTATAAAAAGAAAATACTAAAAATTTTAAAACGATAATAATACATATATATGTATATATATATATTATAATACGTCTTATTAATAATTTAGATTTTGTTTTAACGTAATTAACAAAAATAAAGTACTAGGTAGGTATTTTATTATTTTTATATTTTTAGCTTTTATCGACTTAAAGTTGATTGACTAAAAGTTTCCCCGAGTGCTTAAGTGAAAACTAATTATTCAAAATAGCTGATTATTATTAATACAAATAGGGTACGCAATTATAAAATTATGTGTCAAGAATACTTAATAATATTATCAACTAATTTACACAACTAATAATAACATTTTATAACACTAAATAAAAAATAAATAAATAACAAATTTCGTACGTTCATATTATATTACTTATTTATACCATATACGAGTACAAAATCTGTTTCAGTTTAAACATATTATATAATATAAATATCAAATATGTTCATACATATACGAATATACATTTATTATATTATGTATACTTACATTTTTATACGACATATTTTTTTTGAAAGTTAGAAGAAATCTTATATTCTTTACACGTCGGGAAAGCTACTGTCTCGTGTGTGTGTGTGTGTGTGTGTGTGTGTGTGTGTGTGTGTGTGTGTGTGTGTGTGTTATAATAAAGTTGAGAACAATTGTTCACACATTTGAATGACAAAACGCGCAGTCGAATATATTTTGCTGTTATATTTCAAGTAAGTTTTCCGATTTTATTTTTTACAGAACATTTTCAAAATGTACTAAAACGTTGTTAAAATTATGTTAAATTTTGTATATTTTGCTCATTGTTCTATCCAAAAAATGTAAGAATACATGTTAAAAAAAACTTCATTAAAATAAGTCAACAGTATATCCTTTAAATTCAAATTCAGCATATTAAATCACAATTTTGATTGAGTTTAAAAAACTAATGTAATAGGTATGTATAGGATTATGCATTTTGAATTAATATTTTTCCATTTTCTATTAACTTATAAAATAATATTTTTAGTAGACTTTGATTATGTACCAACGTACCACGGTACTTAGACCATATAGATTTTTTAATTATTAATATGCATAGTTAAATTCCCAAATAGGATTTGTTTAAAAATAAATTACTTTTAATCCTACAGCGAAGACTAAATACTTATAAAAATTATTTTAAAAATTATGTATTTTACAAATAATATATATATATATTCAAAACGTTTTAATTTAATAGAAGTGTAAAATATACAAAAACTTTTTTTTTTTTAACACAAAAACAACTTTTTTTTGTATTCAATAGAAACGTGTAGTGTCATGTTCATTTTTCATTCTCGTAATTTAAATGAATGTAAAACTAAATTAATGCAGAAACGATATACATTTTGGTTGAATTAAAATATTAAACAAATAAAATATGACAGGTTAATGGTTAAAATAAAAATACAAATCGCCTTAAGTTTACAATTAAATAGAATATAAGAGATAAAAGATTTTTGAGATATTTTTTGATTTATAGTAGGCAGCCTAGGAAGGTATATTGAAAAATGAATGAACAAATTGAAACAGCTATTACACAACTTAAAATTTAGAATTTTGATTATTAAAATATTTTTAATTTAAAGCATACATCAAAAAGTTATAAATTGCAATGAAAACTGTTATGTTTAATGATATTTACTGAAATTCAATGAAATTATCAAAACTGAAAAATACTAAATGAATAAACAAATAATTTATGTCAACTGGAATATTTTGTTTGAAATTATTAGCCCAACATATATTTTTGTAAAAATGTATATATCTTTGGTGACAAATTGAATACTGCATTGAACATGAATTTAATAAGTAACAAGAGATTGTTATTATAAAATATAAATGTACATATTTATAATTTAATATAAATGAATCACGTACATTTTTATTTCCTTCGTTTTATTATTATTATTACATTAAAAAAACACTCGTTATTCTCAAATATCTATTTATAGCAATTTATTTTTATTTTTAGTATACTAACATAATGAAATATTCCGTATTACGTACATTTTAATTTTAATATTTACTCCGGAAATGATTTTTCTTTTTATGCTAGACGCAGAGTCAATAAAGTTTTTTCCCGTATGTACTTTTTATGTTTGATTTTTAACCGTTTGATATAATATAAAATATCTAGGTGTATGAAGTTAAACTATAAGTCCTAATTTTAGAGAAAAAAAAATGATTTCATTCCACAAATTATAATTTAATAACAAAATTCTTTATAGTAAACAACACATTTATTGTCCACAGCCCTGCAAAGACAAAAATTGTCAATTTCTCTATCTCTCTACTTTTATGCAACAGTAGGCGTTTTGCAACAATGCAGCGAAGTTACTGCCAACGTTTTTAATATTTAAATTCACCTAGATTAAACTAACACAAATTTAATCGCAATGTAATGATGTTCATATGACATAGAAATATTAGGCCTAACGATTATCTAAGCTTCAAAACATTGCCTAGACCTATTATAATATTGTGTGATGGTTATTAGTATGAAATTTATATAAAAATCGATGATGACAGATGGTACATACCTATTAATAATACAACTTTGCATTTATTACTTTCTGAATTTCTAGCAATTTTCTGAGTGAATGGCAAAACAACAACAGAAATTCTATTTTAGTTATATATTTTCTTATTTTAGAAAATAATTATACTATCATATGTTGTGACGATACAGTACCCTATAATTTATTTTAAATTCAAGTTTGAATAATTATTCTTTTAATACAATATATATTTATTACAGAACAGTATATTATTTTTACTGAGACGGGATATAAATAATATCCATTACACATAATGTTTATATAAAGAATAATAAATATATTTATTTAATATTTATATAAAGTAATATTAAAAGATTCATATATTAGATTCATAATCCAAAAATATTTATCTTTGTGTATTAATGAGAGAATTTGTGTATGTATTGGCTTACTTTACGTATACAAATTAATTATTTAAATCATTTTTAAAAGTGTTTAATTGTTATTAATTTAATTGCAACAATATGTGTAGTTCAATTTAAATTCATTTTATTTATACTACTATATGTAATTATCACAAAAAGGGTAATAATAAAATATCTATTCCACCTAAGGATGATTAAATTGATTTACTTTATTTGATATAACACTCAAACATTGATAACTAGATAATTTGAATAAAACCCCAAGATGTGTACGTAATATTCAACTCTTTGCTAATGTAGAGTAAAATGTTTAAAAACACATTTGAAACATACACTTTGATTTTGGAAATGAATGTTTCACTGAAAAATATCTTCTCAAAAAAGTATCCAATAAAGACTCTAATATTTTCCACTTCTAATACTATATTCAAACATTTCTAACAGTCCTTGCCAACACAATCATAATGTATATTCTCCCAGATACGTGTAACTATATAAAAATAATCGACTACTAATATTTGAGGCTAACTATCCATATCTCTAATATTTTCCTTTAGCCCACTTTTAAATTCCAACACATCCCACTTATAACCAAGAATAAAAATCCTTATGATATATACTTTCACAAAAATGGAATTAGATATAAAATTGATATAGTACCTAACTAGACAGCTGTTATGTAGT
Organism: Schizaphis graminum; assembly: GCA_020882235.1. Lineage (NCBI taxonomy): Eukaryota > Metazoa > Arthropoda > Insecta > Hemiptera > Aphididae > Schizaphis > Schizaphis graminum. Next base: position 58,893,617 of record CM037032.1, read on the forward strand.
ATAATATATTTACAGACAAATGAGTGAAATTCACATCATTTCTCAAGTCCCCTTTCAATATTAAAACCCCATGATGAAACTTCAACCCTAACCTCATAATATGTATTATATATTTTTTTCCCCTAAAAAACACATTATTGCCCCTATTTTATCATTCTTAAACTTAAAATTATTCAATGTTTATATTTTTAAATTAATATTTTTATCGCCCATTCTAATTTTTATATTGTACCACAGAACTTCAATAATAAAAAAAAAACCATTAATGATAACCAAAAAAGTCTAAGGAGACGAATCCCCTCAAATCCGCCATTATCTACCTGTATGATATTTTAATGTACTTACCGAGAAACCCTACGTAATTCTGAACAGATGCGCTAATAGCGCCGTTAGTAAGCGAGTCCAAGCTCGCACTTAGGGCACACGCGCATGCCGATGTTCCTATGAGATACTCGAGCACCATGTTCCAGCCAATCAGAAACGCTATAAATTCACCGACGGTGACGTAACTGTACATGTACGCGGAACCGGAAGTGTTTGGTACCCGAACTCCGAATTCAGCATAACACGCACCTGTATAAGAGATACCAAAACTAATAATTAGTTATTATTATTGATTTTTTTTAACGAAATTTCAACATTGATTATAGCGTCTCGATCATTATCAGGAATAACAATAAATATATTAATAATTAGAATTATCTAAATCATAAAAGGATTTTGGGTAACGTTATGGAACACAAATTAAGACGTATATGATTATTCACCAAATGGCTTGGTTTTTTTGGCATACCTATTATTAAACTAAATTATTATATTATTACGATAAAAATATAACTGTGTTGTAATAATACACATACACACACACAAACATATATATATATATAATTAGAAAATACAAGAAAATATTAAATTTAATATTATTTGAACTAATATATTATTTTTTATTTCATATTGATTCGATTCAGGGACGATTTAAACAGATAATCCGGATTAGAGGACAATATTATAGAAACTGACAATTCGGATTCAAGGGTTGAAACCACGGTCATCTGGAATATTGCAATGGGTCTGCCTAATAATTTATAATAATAATATGTATACTCGCTTATCCATTTATTAATCAAAAATAAAATAAAAAATTAATAGATTGTGGAAATAAAAAATAAAGACTTGACTTAAAATATGAACGCTGGAAATAAAATTCGGATTATTGGTTTCAACTCACAAAATCAATTTTGGTTTTACAATGTAATGCATTTTTGAGATTTAAAATCACAAACATATGAAAATATTTGATAGACAGTTCGGAAATATTAATGTCATCAATAAAATGGTGACATTCGAATTGTCTCCAAAATTTAAGTAGGTAGCCCTTTTTTCATTCGAATTGCCTCTTGGTGTTTTCAGAGGCAATTCGAGTATACCCAAACAGTCTACTAGGATTGTCTTCCATAGCAAACTTAGATTATCGATAGTTTTACGTGTTTTATCAATTATCTTATCAATTTCCATAATGTACAAAAATATTATTACTGTAATATTTATTTACAGTATTTCCTAGACAGATTAATTTGTAAAATGCAACAATCTTGTCGAACACTGATTATCAGTTAAAGATTAGTCGTCATCACCAGTTCAATACAGTCAGTTTCGTTTGTGTATAATTATATACAAACTGAAGTTTTTGACTATATGAAAAAATTATATCTCATCTAAATTATTTTATGTATTGACTTTTTATTATTTGTATTATTATTAATTAATACTTTTAAGTAGGTCTATTTAGTATTTACTAAAAATTAAAATAATATTTTAACTATTTATTAACATTTATTTAATATTTCTATTAGTCTATAATAATATGTAAGGTTAGACCTAAATCGATTAATTATAGCTATCGGAGGCGATTCTAATACAATAGGGTGACTTTTTAAAATACAAGTATGAGGCAATTAAAGTGAATGCTATTTGTAAATCAGGGGGCAATTCGAGTAACCTTTTAAAAAAAAATTTACGGAAGGCAATTTGTGAGCGCCCAATATAATATCTACTATTACTTATCGAAAAAGTAAATGTTTATGTTGTATAATGTTGATAACTAACGATGTTATGAATAATAATGTCTATATTATGATTGATGGTTGATAATATCAAATATTCTATGAGTTTAAGTAGTGAATCAACAATTATTATTTTATGATATACAGCTTTTCATATTTCACTATTAAATTTTTAATTTATCATTAACGTTAAAAGATAATTATTATTTTGTAAGTATGTCTATAAATTGACTAAAATATAATACAAGCTGATAAAGATCCAAAATCTGGTTCCATTAAAAATATATTTAAATAAATGTTGTTTTAAAATAAATTGAATATTTGCATACTGATATTGTTTTAATAGTATTTTATTGTGACAAATGGTTTTTTTTTTTTTTTTTTTTTACAATGAACAGTTTCTTTATTAATTATTATATTCATATTTATAAGTAATTTTAATTTTTAATAAATAAAATACAGTAAATATATTTAAATAATCAGGATATCAAAAAAAAATATATAATTATTTTTATAATATTAGAAAATATGTTTCAAATTAGAATAAATGTAAATACAGGTAAGTATATGAACAAACATATTTCTAAAAATTCTTATCAAAACAGGTAATCCAAATTTAGTATTGTACGTATTGAAACTATCTATCTAAACTAAATAGATTAAAATTGTCAATATAATCTATAGAAAATTCAAACCACCTATTTGGATATAACGGATTAAATTTATAAACTGTGTGTGAATAAAATAGAAACGTAAATCTGGTATGAATGGTAAACCATTAATTTGATCAGAACGAATAAATAGACAGTTTCAATCAATTTACAAACGGACTGTGTGAAAAGTGCTTGTAAATTAATAATAAGAATTGTGTAATCCAATTGATTTCTTTGTGCAATCAAGCTTGAAACCAAACTATAATGTTGATTAGAAGTTTTAGTTGTTTGGGTCTAAGCAATAATCAATATAATGAGTTGTAACTTTCAGATTTTATTTTAGTTTGAAAATAAATATAGTAAATACTGATGTTGGTTAAAAAATTATTATTCTCTCTATATATAAAAATTATAATGTTTCATTTCAAAATTTATTTATTTTGTATTCCGTACAAATTTCCAATTTCAAGTATACAATAATAACAATAATAAAAAAAATAATATAAACGACAAGTACGATGTTTTTTATAAAAATTATATTAATAATACATAAACAATACATTAATAATATATTTTATGTAAATTAAGATAATTTGTACTTAGCTCTTACCCGAAAATAGTGACGCTACAGCAGCTATAATAAACGAGAGAATGACTGCCGGCCCTGCAAACCTCCTAGCAACCAGTCCGGTGACCACATACATGCCTGTACCCAGACAAGAACCGACACCTAGAGAGGTCAAGTCAATGGTGTTCAGACATTTCTGTAAACAAAAAAACATAATACATAATATAATATGACATTAGTTAAGTCTTAATTAAATATTTTAAAAATTCTACGCGTGAGAATAATTATATTTTAGTATATGAATATATTAATTGTACGTTATAGATTGTAAATGGAATAATTGAATATATTATTAAGTACATAAAATATGTATACCAAATAATAAATTATAATATGATATCTAAAGATATATGTTATAAATAAAGATAATATATAATATTTAATATGCTACTGTGACATTTGAAAAATAATTTAACTTTAATGTTACAATTAATTCAACGTTTGTAATATTATATTATAATATTATATCATATTTTAAATCAATAGATTAAATTTGTTTAAGGTGATAGTATTTTTTTAAAAGTAAAATGTGTTCTAAAATAGTGGTTTGGTTTAATTCGGGACGTCGCGATTTCAAGAGAAAAACTCGTGTTGTAAACTGTTTACTTCCGACGCCGGACGACGATATTGATTTTTGAGTGTCGCGGCACGTCGTGTAGGCAATTCCACTACACGGATGTCTATAGTGGTACGACTACCGCACAGAATATTCATTGAATATGAAATAAATATTTTGTGGATCAAAAATCTCGGTCACCTTTTTCAGCATGCGCCAAAAGGTACACTCATTTATATTGTATTTGCCTAAATACATTTATATTTTTAAAAAATTCAATAATTAATTTAAACCATAATTTCCTAAGTTTTTTTTCTTAAACGCTTTTATAATAAAATCTCATTTTTCGTTTACGAACATAAATAAATTGGATTTCACGTAACATTTGACATTATTTTGAGTATATGGTATTTCGAACTGTGTTGTGCATACATAAATATTATGATGTACATTTTAAATTTCAGCAAACGCCATGTTTATTATTTGTAAAAAATAAAAATAATAATAATAAATAAAATATTGTACTCACATTTGTAGAGAGTCATTTTATCATAATCGTTTTTACCAGCCTACACTAGTGGTACAATATAACTAATACAACCGTATGATCTGGCATGATTAATTTTGTCGTAAAAAAATTAGATACGCATTACACATATTTGATTCGTATTTATTTAATTAATACATATTATTATGTTACTTCTCCCCCCCCCCCCAAAAAAAAAAAAAAAATAACTATCTGTTTGGATATCAATGATTGACATCTAAATGAAATTAGTATAATGGATGGTATAGTTAATTGTTATAAAGAAAAAAATGATTAACAGTTGTTAGTTGTTACGATTGACAACGTGAAAGATTGAAACTTTATATAATATGATTTTATAATGATGAATAAAATGTCTAAAACCTAAAAACAAGTCTGCAAAAAAGTATTTCATTTATTAAAGAAAAACATTATTTAGTTTTTGCACAAAACAAACATACTTTTATCTATTTTCGGTAATTATATAGACCACACATTATTTTATTTTTACATTTTTACGGTGCAAGTTCTATACTATATACGTTACAATAATAGTTAAGAATATTCAAAATATAAGTTCAAGTACTAAAATATAATAATAAGGAAAAATATAAATGATGAATAATCAGTTTAAAAATACAAATAAACATTTATCATACTAAATGATTCATGAAAATTACGATCAAATTATAATCAACATTATTTAAAACTAAATTACATACAGTAGAAAAGTGTTCTCGAAAAAAGATAAACAGCATATATTTTGTAGTTACAAAAAAATTATTTGAATTTTCAATTGAATAATGATGAGTAAAAAATACCAATCTCGCTTAAGCAATAAATTAAATATTATTCTTCAGAAAATTTTATTGCAATAGTTAACTTTCATCGAAATGCCCATGACTGAACTGATACTTATTAAGATAATGAGTCTCTCAAAATAGTTATTAGATACATAGCTTACTGTAGCTAACTGTTAGATCATTGTCTATGACGTTGTATTATGTTCATAATAATGACCGCATACTTATTGTAATAAAAGATTACAGGGCATATTTAAATTTAATTTCAGCGTAAAATCATAAAATCCTTAGCATACTTACATCAAAAATGGTATAGTATAATATGATTATTTAGGGAAAAAAATATCTTGTTTAGTTATTTATCTTCATCAAACCCCGAATTTATTCGAAAATTGATTTATCGATAAGTAAAATAATACCTAATGCATTTTTTATATCGGTATAACTAACTGACAAATGTTATTTAATTAATAGTTAAACATGAATTTTATGAAAAAGTCAATCTTTCGTATTACTTATAATATTTGGACGCGGGATAATAATACATGGGATATTATTTAAATATATTTTGAATCTCAAAAATATTGTTTGAATACATTTAATTAATTCTTTTAAAAATATTGTCGAATTAAAACACAATATAATAAATAAAAATGTGAGCTTAAGTAAAGTTATAATTCAATTGTTATTTGAAAATTATGTGATAAAATATCTGTTTATTTAATTTATTTTTTTAATTTGCTTAAAATTCATATATATATAACTATTATGGGTTAAAATTAAAACGATTAATTTGCAAATAAACATGTTAAAAAAAATTTTTTTTTAAAAATAAAATATTTATATAATATTTGTGAGTATTAATTTTTTTGTTTAGTGTTTCAGTGTTTAAAAAAAACCCGTCTATATTTAATTGCTTTTGATTGGAATGATAGAAATATTGGTTTTAGCTATTTGTCAGTTAAAAATAGCTTTACAATGCTACACTTTTATGGCTTTAATGAAATCAATTTGGTAACTTTTCCAAAATTCTAAAAATCAATATTCTAAACATTTAACATTAATTAATATATACATTATACAATTTTAATTTTAACGTATGCAAAGTAAAATTTTCAGACCAAAAGGAAATATAATACATTAATATTAGCAATTAACATTTTTTTTAAATTTAATTTAAATACAAACAATAATATGATTCAGTTATAATATGATTTTGTGTTAATATAAAATTCGCTTTAGTTTTTAAATTCTGAATAGAGTGGAGAATGTATTGATTTTACAATGATGTATGTTTTATTTATTTTTTAGATTCTGAACGAAGTGATGAATGTATTGCATTTACTATGATGTGTGTTTTTTTTTTTTTTTTTTTTTTTTTTTTTTTGTCTGACTCCAACAGTTGGAGCAGTAATAATTCAGCCCCTCTTTGAATAGGGAATTGAATCTAGTTGGTACTTTAGGGGGGTCAAAATTAAAATTTTCTAATAGTTTTCAAAAAAATCGAGAAAAACAAAAAAAAAAAGTGACAGAAAAACAACAATTTTACGAAAAACCACTTTTCGACAAAATCGATTTTTTGATTTTGCTGTAACTCAAAAACGAATTATTGTAAATACTTGAAATTTTCGCCAAATGTTTATATTATGGTTATCTCTTTACAGTTAAATTTTCAAAATATTTTGACCATTTTTAAGTTACTTATAGACAGTTGAAATTTCGACTTTTCTAAGTTTTTTTTTCTTCAAATGCCGATAAAAATTTTTTGGGTGGCCAGAAAATCTTGAAAATTTAATACAAGGTTTCTTTTAAGTTGTTCTTAAAGTGATAAAAAAAAATCCGAAATCGTTAGTCACAATTTTTTTTTATAAGTGTTTAAAGTTCGAATTTATACGAAATATGTCAAAATTTAAATTAAATTTCATACGCTCATAATGCGAATGTTGGCCATAGTAACCATAGTAACATAATATAAAAACTATACTATTTGTTTCAAAATAGAATATTTGACAATATTTAAATATAATATATCCTAAACTGACAAATCATCTTCGTTCAGAATCGTTTTTCGTATACAATGATACCTATCATTGCATTCAAATTTAACCTTCCATAGTCTGAGGTCCACCCCACCCCCTAATATACAGCAGAACGATACCCACTTACCCGCTTTTTTTATTTTTGTATCTGTCATCATGATTTGGAGTAGAAATAATGCTTTGATTTTTGACTTCAGCCCCACTTTGAAAAGGAAAATTTATCTAGTTGGTACTTTGGGTGGGGAGTCAAAAATAAAAAAAATTCAGTAGTTTTCAAAAGCATTAAGGAAACAAACCCTAAAAAAGTGACACAAAACGGGAATTTTTATGCATAATAAATTTTTAACAAAATCGATTTATCAGCGTTTGTCGACATTTTGTTTGCGTATAAAATTTATATTAAAATATTGTGCGTGTATAAAATTTATATTTAATTTTATTTATTTATTTTAGTTGCTATAGTTATGGGCTCGTTGAACAATCGTTAATTGATTAGTTACTATTACATTTTATTATTTAATTCTTCTAGTCATCTAAATAATCTAGTTTTTAGTTACATTAATTATTATATTATAGTATATTTTAGATTCTGAACGGAGTGATGAATGTATTGATTTTACAATGATGTGTGGTTTTTTTAGATTCTGAACGAAGTGATGAATGTATTGCTTTTACAATGATGTGTGTTTATTTTTTTTTTGTGTCTGACGACAACATTTGGAGCAGTAATAATGGTCCGATTTTTGACTTCAGCCCCTCTTTAAATAAGAAAATTCATCTAGTTGGTACTTTTGGGGGGGGGGTCAAAAGTAAAATTTTCAAATAGTTTTCAAAAAAATCGAGAAAAACAAAAAAAAAATGACAGAAAAATGGCAATTTTACAAAAAACCACTTTTCGACAAAATCGATTTTTGATTTTGCTGTAACTCAAAAATAAATCATTGTAAATACTTGAAATTTTCACCATATGTTTATATTATGGTTTCCTCTTTACAGTTAAATTTTCAAAATATTTTGACCATTTTTAAGCTACTTATAGACAATTGAAATTTTCGACTTTTCTAAGTTTTTTTTCTTCAAATACCGATAAAAATTTTTTGGGTGGCCAGAAAATCTTGAAAGTTTAATACAAGGTTTCTTATAAGTTTTTCTTATAGTGATAAAAAAAAATCCGAAACCGTTAGTCACAATTTTTTTTTATAAGTGCTTAAAGTTCGAATTTATACGAAATATGTCAAAATTTAAATTAAATTTCATACGCTCATTATGCGTATGTTGGCCAAATACTTTTGTTATTAATAAACAGATACTATAAAGTAACTATAGTAACATATAAAAACTATACTATTTGTTTCAAAATAGAATATATGACAATATTTAAATATAATATATCCTAAACTGACAAATCATCTTCGTTCAGAATCGTTTTTCGTATACAATGATACCTATCGGCTATCATTGCATTCAAATTTAACCTACCATAGTCTGAGGTCCACCCCACCCCCTAATATACAGCAGAGAGATACCCACTTACCCGATTTTTTTTATTTTATTTTTTTTGTGTTTGACGACGATAACATTTGGAGCAGTAAAAATGCTTCGATTTTTGACTTCAGCCCCTCTTTGAAAAGGAAATCGAATCTAGTTGGTTCTTTGGGTGGGGGGGGGGGGTCAAAAGTTAAAAATTTTCAATATTTTTTAAATGAGTCAGGAAAAACACTAAAAAAATGAGGTAATAAACCAGTTTTCGACAAAATCGAATTTTTTATTTTGATATAACTCAAAAACTAATAGATGTAAATACTTGAAATTTTCATCAAATGCTTATATTAGCGTTTTCCATAAACAGTTTAATTTTCAAAGAATTTTGACTTTTTTTGAGCTATTTATAGACAATTGAAATTTTTAATTTTTTTTAGTATTTTTTTTTTAAATAACTATAAAAATTTTTTGGCCAGCCAGAAAATCTTTAAAATTTAATACATGGTTTCTTATAAGTTGTTCTTAAAGTGATAAAAAAAAATCCGAAATCGTTAGTCACAATTTTTTTTTATAAGTGCTTAAAGTTCGAATTTATACGAAATATGTCAAAATTGCGAAAATTTGCAAGTAATTTTGTGGTTGAAAAATCGTAAAATTTTTTTCTTTTATAACTAAGTTTTGAAAATTTGATACAAGGTTCTCCATATATTTTTCTTCAATTATCTGTAAAAAAAACTCTTCCGGATTCAGACAAAAATTTTTTATGAGTGTTTGAAATTTACATTTTTACAAAACAGCGTTAAATAACGGTTTAGCCTCAAACGATTTTTGATATTTGTTGTTATTCAAACAGTATAAGTCGTAAATACTTGAAATTTTTACCAGTTATTTATATTGGCATTTTCTTTACGTGATTTGATTTTCAAAATATTTTGACTTTTTTTGAGCTATAAATAGACAAATGAAATTTTCAATTTTTTTTAATTTTTTTTTTTATAAATGTTGATAAAAAAAAAATTAAGCTGGGACAAATTACTTGAAAATTTAATTGAAGGGTCCACATAAATTTTTCTAACTCTCATTCGAAAATTATAAAAATACATAGCCACAATTTTTTTTTATTAGCATTTGAAGTTCAAATATTGACAAAAATTCGTCAAAATCATGAATATTTTTCACTATTTGGTAGTTAAAAATTTATAAATATTTTACTATCAAAAGCTAAGAATTGAAAATTTAATACTATGCTGTCCATAATTTAAGCTTAGAATAATTATAAAAAAATTTGAGAATTATTCAATTTAAACAATTTTACGAGTGTTTAAAGTTTTAATTTTAATTTGAAATCAAAAATACTCGAGTAAAATAACGTTTTACTAATAAATAATTTTCGATTTTTGTTATTTTTAAAAAATTACTAAACGTAAGATCTTGAAACTTTTACTTAAATATTTGAAATAGTTTCAAAATAGAATATATGACAATATTTAAGTATAATATTATATCCTAGACTGACAAATTTTTATTAATAAACAGATACTATAAAGTTACTATTATAGTAACATATAGTAACTATACTATTTATTTCAAAATATAATATATGACAATATTTATATATAATATATCCTAAATTGACAAATCATCTTCGTTCAGAATCGTTTTTCGTATACAATGTTACCTATCATTGCATTCAAATTTAACCTACCCTAGTCCGAGTTCCACCCCACCCCCTAATGTACGGCAGAGCGATACTCACTTACCCGCTTTTTTTAATACATTTCTAATTGGTATTAGCTTTATTTAATTGTTTATTTTTCTCTGTCCTAGCATAATCTGTATTACAAATGTATTATATAAGGTATTATGATAACTACAAGGAATGCTTATAGCAAAAATTGATTAACCTTGCCGTATAGAAATATGCAACTCGTTCGAAATCACACTAAAAAAATTAATTACTTGTATCAAAAAAATATATAATATTATAAATAGGTATAGGTAATATAATATATCCTAGACTGACAAATCATTTTCGTTCAGAATCGTTTTTCGTATACAATAATACCTACCATTGCATTCAAATTTAACACATCCTTTATTATAGTAACCTACTATCCATCATTCTATACAGAAGAGCGATACTTACTTGCCCACTTTTTTTTATTACTTGAAATCGTAATAAAAAATAAAAACATAACCAATCATAAAATGCAAAAATTTCACAATACTTTAACTAATAGTCGATGAGATTTTTGATATAAAATATAGAATTACATACTATTGTAATATTATATATAATAATATATTAAAATTCCACAATATCAAAATAATATAAAGATAACATTACTAAAAGTAAATCAAGAACGCTTGATTATAAATTTAATTAATCTGTCCAACACAGTTATAAACTTAACATAATGTACACAACTAAACCACTATTATTAAAATATATTATATTATTTTATTTTTTTGGTTAAATCATAGTTGTAATTAATAATTATATATGCACGTAGTGCTTAAAGTTTCTTAAATCTAAATTATATATTTTAATACACATAATTTACTTCTTTAATTAAATGAAAGTATAATTTTTATTATGACATAGATAAATAAATACATTATTAAAATGTATATTAGTACCTTATTGGTGTTGAACAATTTAGCTATATTATTATAATTATTATAATTATACTATAACATCTTCATATAATTTATAATAAATCGTTCAATGAAAACCATTTTTTTTTTTATATAATAATTATACAATTACATTTTTTTTTTTTTAAAGACTTTTCGTTATTTGTGTATATGGTTGTAAGTAAAAATATATTTATGTTAAATTAATAATATATTATCAATTAGTATATTATATTTTTTCCTTTTATCTAGTAATTTTTATTCCATAATGATTTATCAAAATGTTTAAAGTGTAGAATCATAAATTATGGTGACAAATTTAATAAATGAAAAATGAAATTGAAATGATTAGATAATAATATGAATTATGTATAGGTTGAAATGTATAAGTAATCACAATAACAAGCAAATAGGTTTATAAAAAATTTAAAAATATATAGCATATATTTTATTAACAGGGCTACCAAACTTTATTAGTGGTTATTATTTAACATCGTATATTTATGTAATGTGACCAGAACAATTTTGTGGTTCAATGATTTCATAAATAACACTGGCAAAAGAAAAAAAAATACTAACTTATAAAAAACAACCTAAAACCATAGAAATATAGCGTTAATAAATAATGAATAAATTATACCTGTAGCTAAGTAATAATATTAGAATAGTTTTACTATTTTTTATTTAAACATTACGGTATTATATTATATACTTATATATTTTATGATTATAAATGTATTCGTAATAATACTATAAACTTTTAATAAAAGATTTGAATAAGATCAAATTATGAAAAATAAATATAGGTAATTATAAGTTGGAGCAAAAAGTTAAAATAAAACAGACTTTACACAAAATAGGGAAAATATTTCGTGTATAGTGAATTTTTAAAATACATTTTTATTAATAAATTCACTATTTTAATATATTTAATACATAAATATTAAATACTATGCAATTTCGTTTTATGGACTAAAGTTAAAAATATTGTAATTATCAGTTTTACTCTGAATAAACAGTAATATAATTTATAATATTATATTGATAAATGATTAGGCATGTAAAATATTGATATCCAATAAAAACTGTTACCTATAACAACATTTTATTGTATATGTTATGGATAACGAGTTTGTTTATTTATTGTGAGTCTTAAATATAATATGAAACTGCGGAGGTGTCATATATACAAAAGTACAAAATTACCCATAACCTCAAAATTTTAATAAACCGCCGACACAAAATAATATAATTATCATACGTGTTTTATGCGTATTTTTCATAAACTTGACAATTTCATTTTTCGTATCAGTATATGGCATAATAATTTTAATACAACACGAATGATTTATTATATTTTTTTTTTTTTTGGTATAAACCAGTTGACAATTTTCGGAAGGAATAAGGCATAGATTATTATAAATACATATTTTAATCGACGTGGTTGGTTGTGGCATATTACGCTGGTACGTTTTTTTTTTTATTATTTAACTGGTTTAAAGCGAGAACTGACCTATATGGATCAAAATGTTCACTTGGGCGCGTTAATACAAAATAAATTTAAATTTATGAATTTAGTAGTAAATACGAAAATGACTGGTAATTATCCAACCACGTTCAGTGGTTTCCGGGTGGGCAAGTAGACCAACTGGCGCCCTAGGTACGGAATTCTATTCGTCAGGAGGTCGTCGTCGAATACATGAAAAATATCGTTTCACCATAGCAAACATTTCAACAGTTGTCACGTTAACCGAAGGTGACGGACGGCTATTTGTCACGGTGTGTATAACCTCCCGCTTAATTGGGTCGTTGCTCTTCAGTCCAACTTTCATACAGAGTAAATATTATTATTATATTTTCTCATTTCTTTCGGTATATTTCTTCGTCTTGTGTGTGTATGTGTGCGTGTGTGTGTGTGTTTTTTTTATTATTATTATTTCTGTGGATACGATACGACAGGTTTATTGCATATGTATACCTAAAGAGAATTACCCACCTATGCGTACGAACACGCACGCGTATAAAACCGTTCTTTGGAGTAGGTATATAGCGTTGTTATAACCATGCAATATTATAATAATATCTTGGCCGCAATATATGTTAATGTTTTTGCTCTACGATTCTCCCTTTCAACAAACCGTCCTTCTCGCCTTTACTACCACCACCCCCACCCACACCAATACTATCACCTACCACCCGCTCACTAGTATACGCATACCCTACTCGTGAGGTTGGTGCCTAATCAATATTTTACCGCGTACGTAGGTAAACGCCACATACGATCACCTGGAACGGCTGGAACGCATAATATGTATATAATACCAAGAGCACCGGACTCTATAGGTATATCGTTGCTACCTCATCACTTTATCCCTTTGTAACAGTCACGAGCGGACTGTAAATAAATGCGCATACAGAGGCCAGTAAATTAGATAGAGAGATACGGACAACAAAAGCGACAGAAAACCACTCGCGCGTTTAACTCTATAGTATATACTTATCCTCAAACCATTTTGTGCATCTCTTAAGCGATCTCGAAACGCAGGCTCTAGACATATTACATTACATGTATTTGTACAAGTCATCCTCAAAGAAGATTTAACATATTATGTTTCTGACGTTGAATCATAGTACTTAATACGCTCGCTTAAAGTCATCTTCGTTTTGAATATTTTAAAACACTAATATTACACATTCTCCTAAACTAAAGTCTTAGGATCTAAACCAATAATTTAATGAAGGAGGAAAATTTTTGAAGTACACTGGAGTGCTGACAAAAAATTCAGTGTTATCATATTAACAGTTTATTTTTATGTCATTTGTATAACTTCACGTGTTTGTTTAATTCGAAATTGGACATAATCAATATGAAAAATATTGTATGATATAATATGTGGTGTAGTAGAACAGTCAATTCTTGGAGAACACTGTTATCATAATGTAATATCAACTCTGATTATCTTGTTTTATTTCAGATATTACTAGTTTAAGTCTTTTAGAATTAGCATAATTCAATAGATTAATTTACTTTCAATTTTCTACTTGTAATGTACCTTATGTCGTTCGATTGAAAATTGTTTTTCAGTAATAAACTAAACCCAAAACTATAATTTTAAATCAAAAGTGCATTTGAAAATTTCTTTTTTAATTCATAAGTTTGCTATTTGAGTAAACTAAACTTTTTATATAATTCAACTAATAACTTAAAAACAAACAAAGTTTATCAGTATTATGTTACAATAAATAACTAGATCGTTATTATGAAACTTTTTTCTTATAAATGTTCATGTTTTTAAGTCATATTTATTATTATTACACAAATTTGTAATAATGTAAAAATAGTGTAAAAATTCTAAGTAATTGTATTTTAAATAGTTAGTTATTTTATAAGAGTCAATAACATTTTTCTTTATGCACACGTGGGTGAGAAATTAAACATTATATTCACAACTGAATTTTTTTTTTTAACGTTTTTGCTGTTCTATTATTGTTTGTGAATTTAAAAATATATTTAAATAAAAAAATCCTATTAATATTTATAAAGCACAAAAGAAATAAATTTAACTATAAATAAATTATGAGTTAAATTTTCCAAAGTCCCCGGTCAAACTAGTCGAATTTCCTCAATAATAAACAACTGAAAAGTTTTGAAATAAAAAAAATGACGTCAATTAATGTTATTGTACACGATCATGCCCTTTTATTTGGAACAGTGTTAAATCTGAAATCAAACCACTCACGAATATAAACTTTTAAACGAACTTTTCGAGTTCCGTCCATTGAAAAATGTATTGACATCGCTTTCACCTGTCGTGAATAAACGTAGTACCATTTTCTGTACGATTGTACGATATTAACTTCTATCGAACAACACAACAAAAGAAATGAAATTCATTTTTAAAAGTATCTACAGTTCAAAGTATATATTATGTCTTATGGAAAATTTGTATGTTTAAATGCATAATAATTTATAAGTCCAGAATATTGACAATATTGATACTTAGTACTGAAATAATTAATCAATAACCTGCATTGATAAAGATCCTTTCACTATTGATAGTTTTATAATATATCATAGAAGTTTGTATACTATTCTTAAATGTGATTGTATTATTATAATCCCATGAAATTCATGAAAATAATTTTTGAAAAATCGTACTTTTAATTTCGTTGGATGATGTGGATCAAATCGTCCTGGCGGGCTTGATTCACCCTGAAGGTCATCTAAGTCTTTTGTTCTGACCATGCGTGTGATCAGAGCTAAGCCATCCCTCCGGAAATCGGTTGGCAGTTTAGGCATCGACATGATGATTTTCTTATAGCGACTAATTCGTTATCTGAAACTCTAAAAACAAAAATAGGTCAAACATAATAGTATTTTATTTTATTATTATTTTTTAATGTATTAAATAAAATATGATAAGTAGGTGAATTTATTATTTTTAATAATTTATTATAACACAAGTGTTAAATTTACTTGCATAATTTAGATTGCATTCTATAAAGTCACAAAAACAGACATTGAAATTGTGATATTTCCAGTTTGGTTAGCTTTTATTCTTTTTAAAAATATACTATAAATATATTTTTTTTAATTTTTTACAATACAAATACAAAATACGACAGTAAAAACGGGCATAAATAATTTTTCTCATTTCAGTCAATTGTACACAGAATAAACGTGTAGGCTATTAATCTTTAAGTTTACTGACAAACTAATATCGAAAACAAATAATTTATCTGATAGCATTCGATATACTTATTGAGTAAAATAATTTCTACTTCAAATAAATCTAATATTAAATATGAATACTAAAATTAAAACAACACAAATATGTTATAAATTATTTAACAAAAAAAACATTACCAATAAATTTAAGAATCAACAAATTACCTACTATGTGCATTATTTAATTTATTCTCTCATATTTAAAAAATAAAGTAATATTATATATTTATTGTCACGTAAAAATTATCTAAAGTAATGTCAGCTAAGCTATCACTTATAAAGATCAACACTATGTTATATTATATTTATTTAAAAAATATTTCTAGGTCATTAATTTTTATTCCACAATATCTATAAAAGCTTTTTTTTTAATTAATTTTATCATCATTTAAAATACCTAACTTAAAAAATATACTCCAGAAGAATTATATAAAAATCTTAAATTAAGGGGATTGAATTTTGTTTTCAGAAAGATAAAAAAATAGTATATAAATTAAAAATTTAACACATATTATTAATTATTGGCAATAAAATATTTTTTAAATCGTTATAATGTATATCGTATAAACAATAACAAAAAATAAATATAGCTTAATGTATGTTCTTTTGACCAATGAATTTGTTTTGTCTTGACAATCTATTGCTTAAATACTTCATTAGGTAATTCAAAAAAGTAGATGGATAAATCTCCTTAGTCTCTTCTAGATCATCATCTGCACACATACAGTCATAATCAAACACTAACTTTGTGTCTTTGTAGGTATTTAAAACGGATTATTCTATATTATTTTATTCAAAATGGACTAAAATTTCATTTTCGTTACAATTCCCAAACGTTTAATTATAAGTAAATATTAGCTTATCCAAAATTGTATTTTTTCCTTACGCAATAAATAATATAATAGGACAAAAGATGAAAATTTTACAATAATCTATGATGAAAAGTTATGTGATTGAAGTACGAAGATATACTTACACAAATGTTTACATCTTTATTCAACCTCTACAAGTAGAATTTAATGCGGATTTAAAACCGTTAAAAATAAAAGAAACACCAATGTTAATTCTCATTCATAAGTTTAAGAGGTGAAATAATAACATACAATATTATATTTCCAAATGTATTCACAATATAAACACGTCTTGCTTATTCTGACGTCACACCGTTCATTGATCCGACTCCGTAGTCTGGGTGCGACGTAAATAAACATAAAAAAAAACCAACGAACGTATTACCTCAACCCACCAATATTCATTATTAAACACTGTACAACGATAACAAAAATAATTTGAATTCTAAAGTACTTAAAATTTAAAATCATGTTATGTTCATGCGTTGTATACAGGAAAATTAAAACGACCGAAAAGTTGTTTTATTTTTATTTTTGTGAAAATCTTTATAATGCATTATTTAACGGTTTTAATTTGGGTATTCCAACTTTTCAATTATAAAACCAATGATAATAAATCATTTGTATTGTTTTATTATATTTGATTGTGAATTAACTGATTAAAGTTAAACGTACTGTATAGTGTATAAAAATAAGTACTGTAAAAATAAGCAGCTATATATTATCTTGTTTAAATTATTTATTATAAGATTGTAATGTTTTGCGAATATACCTGCATAAGTAATTGGTATTCACTTTAAAATTGAGTGTTGGATTTAATTAATAATAGCGAATTATGTTATTTGCTTGCATTTATATTTTACAAAAAAACGATATTGGTTAAACATGATAGTAATATTGTTATTCATATGAATAAAAGTTTACTTATACTAATGTTGATCATTTGAATTTACTAATAACTAGGGCTCGAATTTTGTAGCAAATGCTTCTTTTGAGGGGAGTGTGATAGAAAGATAATTCTTATATATAAATACGTTTTGAATCGTTCTGATTTTAATGAAGCAAATTTTTTTTTTGCTTTTTTCCACAAAATCTTCTTTTTAATGCTTTTCCCCCTATTTGGTTTTGGTTATTTTTTCTTGATTTTTACACATGGGCGGAAATTCTCCATAATTTTAGAAGGGGCTGATATATATTTAAAAATACTTTATTGCATATCAAAGCAAATATATATATATATAACATTTATATTACCCTAAACATCATTCAAAACTTAAGCGTTATTTATTTTAGATAGATATAGTATACTATGCATAATGCATATAACTTAGATACTCATAGGTACATATACTTGAATTTTAACAATGAAAAATCTTTATAATGAAACTAAATAATATTTATTTTAAAATAATATACCTATTTTTTTGTGCAAATAAATCTAGTATGGCTTCTTTATCAATTTTTTTTAGAAATATCATTTTCAATATTAATTATAGCTAAATTATTAAATCTGAACATGACCTCAGCCATGTTTTAATCCTTATCATTGCAGTAAAACTACGTTCACACGTTGACGAACTTATAGGAAGAGTAAGTGCAACTTGCATAAGCTTAAACATGTTAGGGTATATAGTTTTTGAAAGTACTGAAGTCAAAGCTTCTAAATTAATATTGCTTTTGCCATTTTGCTAACTTATGGACTTTGGAATTTGAAAATGAAATCAGAAATTTTTTTTATTTTTTTCTAAAATTGTAAATGTTTTTATTCGCATTCCAATAATATTTGAATTTTGAATTGAAAGTTAATATGCATAATATATTTATTATTATTTATTGTAGTAACCTGCAGTGACCAATTATTTGAGGGGGCTAATTTTTCTATTTGTAAATTTTGAAGGGCTAATCCCACTCAAGCCTCCCTCCAATTTCCGCCTATGTTTTTACACATTTTTTTTTTTTTTAAATTAGCTTATTTCTATGTATATTATACGTCTTGAACTATATTATTATTACCAGAAATTATAAAACCAGTGTAAAAACCAGTAATAAATATATGCCCAGTGTGTGAAGAGTTTATAAAAGATCAATCTCTACATTCAAATCACATCTACATTACAACAAATTTTGGATTTATACCACATGCAATTACACAGTTAGAAAAAAAGGGTATTTTTTATTTTTTATTTTTGTGTCAAGTATTCGCTATATTTATATGTTAATTTTTTTTAGGCGAAATCTTGGCAAAAAGTATAGGTATTGTGTTTGAAGCAAAACAAAAGTTAGAGGAAGCTAATGGCGAAGTAGCGAAATTGGTTTTAGAAAAGTGCAATCGTGTTTTTTCAAAGAATAATGGATGAGCAGAACTTCAAAAAGTCAATAGTATTCATAATGATACTGCACTAAATGTAAATGTGGAACAGTATAATTCAAATGATTTGGTTTATATGAAATATGCACCGATTACATCGGTTGACGTGGAAAGGTCTTTTTCTATGTATAAAAAATATATTAGCACCCAATAGAATGAGTTTGAATGAAAGTAACTTGACTAAATATAATATGATTTTAAATACCTTTTTTAATTTTTAATTTTATATGTAATTGAAATTTGCTTTTTTAGAATTAAATTAATAAATGATTTTTTGGCTACTTAAAATGCTTTTTTAAGGATTTATTTTGCTACAAAATCCGAACCCTACTAATAACTATGCAACCATAAATTAAACTTGGTAATGATAATTCTACCCAAATGTTCATACTAAATCAGACTTTGTTTTATAAATTTAGAAAAAGAAGAAATAACCAAAAACTTTTAAATTACTTTTTATTACACTTATCTCTATTACTCATTTTCGAAAAGCTTAGTCATTTTCTTTTGCTGTTAATTTGTACCATATATTCAAAAATAAAATGGCGTTCGTGTTTTATTCATACATTTTGCTGCTATGGTTGAACCAAACAGATAAATTAATTTGTGTTGCCTGATTGTTTATATTGAACAGAAATCTATATTGAAACAAATTCATGTATTTCAGATATTTTATGGTTTTTAGAATTCTATTGATGAATAGTACGCGAGGTTCAGTTTATTTTAAAAGATATATTTTAATTAAATAACTCTTAATTGGATAGTACGAATACGATATATATCATGTAGCAATCAACTTGTATTTAATTTTACTGTTTAATTTAGAATGTGTACCTAATATCACTACCAACTTATATTTTAATCAGAATTTAAAATACTAAACTAAAAATTTAGTAATTTTATTTATAAAAATAATATATGTTTTTAAAATTAATAACCATATTATGTAATGCTTAATTGCATGACTAAATTATTCAGTTGTGATTGGGTACAAAAAAATATATTATACTGTAGATATTAGCATGTTTAATATAACTTACGAGTATGGTATACTTTTGACGTATTTAAAATTATCTTTATATTTTTGTAGATACAATTTAGTTTTAATAATATTAAAAATAATCCTATCATATGACTTATCACAGCTTACTCATATTCTCTTTTAAAGAAACAAGATGACAAAACATAATCATATTTTATACTTGGAAATTATTAATTATAATTTTAGTGTTCAAACATAATCCATGCATGATTGATTATCTTATGTCTGAGTATAATAAGCCTAATGCCGTATAAAAAGTTATTTTTATTATACTTTATCCTACGGTAGAAATAAATTTAAAAGTTAATTTAATTTTTGTGAAGAATGTTACATACTACCAAGACGTGTACACTGCAGTCTACGACATAACATATGATAGTTTTTGGCGAGAACAGAAAGTAGTTTAACTAAAAGTTAGTTGCAAAAACTAGTTGTTTGTCGGAACAGTTAAAGTAAAAAAATCAAAAAAGTTTTATCTCCTGAAATGTGTATATAAATATATTGTATACTTAGGTAGTGAAATATTCATGAAACTCTTCTGTAACAGATTTTTATACTATGATAGATTGAATAATAGTTTAGTTCCATTGTACATACTAGGTAAGGTTTGATTCAATAACATAAAATAAATCATTAAATTTAAGTACCATTCTTGTAAAAATCAAAATATACACAGCATCTAAAACCTACAGTATTTATACGAAATATTTAAAAGAAAAATGCATTCGTACATTTAAATAACCTTTAAATTGTATAGCGAATTCAACTTTGTTTCACAAAATAATATTTTATAGATAAAAAAAATATTATTTTCACTTAGAAGTCATATTTTCAGTTCTAATATTTGATTCATAAACTATTACACGTTTTGAATCGAATAACGCATACTATTCGTAGAAACCCGAGCATCGAAAATATGTTGAGTTAGTACCTACAATATTAAATTTACAGGCCAAAATCTCATTTCAGAAAATTAAATTGAAGGATTGGATGACCGGGAAAAAAGTGAATAAATGATGATTACCATCTGGTATTCATATTTGATAACTATGTATGAATATTACCAACAAAATAACCATTGAACATTTTTACGATTTTTCTAAACTGCTAATGTAAATTTTTCCAAAATAAAAACCATTTTGTTCTATTATATGTTTTTACTTTTAAATCAATATACACGTATTTTATGAAACTTTTGAAGTACTTTTTGTGTTTTTAAACTAAAAATATTTATAAAAACTAGAAGTTAAAGTAACGTCTATCCACTTGATCATCACACACTCAGAATCTATTTTAACGTGATATATTTTCGTATAAATTATATGTAACGATATAAAATCTATAATTGTATTATTAAGAGATATAATTAATTAATATAATATGAAAAGTAAATTATTTATGATATTTTATCAATAAAAAAAAAAATAATAATAATTCAATTTTATAATAAGATTTAAAATCAAATTTATATTATAAGAAATATATGCTAGAACTTCAAAAACATAGAATAAATTATCTCTACATTCTATGATTTCTCCATCAAAGTCATATCTCAACTAGAATCCTTTGAATGCATAAGCCTAAGTATGGTTGGTTATATAAGATCACTCACTGGATATACGTAAGTGCCTTTCTGTGTGTATCTGGCACTTTAGACAAAAAGTAACGTTTGTCTATTAATATTATTTGTTCAATAGAATATAACATAAAATACGGGAATAAATTTATTTGCAATTTTAGTAAAGCTTTTAAACCTTATAGTAGAAGATAATATTTTAATATTATATATTATACTCATGTATTATAATAGCTGATAAATAAATACTCAATACAAACAATAAAGGTACAAACATATTATTATCAACTTTTAAAATTAAAAAAATTATTATTTTTTTATTTAATAATATAATTTAATTATTAATACTGGCATTCTCTAAGAATAGAATAAACTTGTATACTCTTTTTTCTATTAGTACACAAACTATCTATTAGATATAATAGTAGTATATTTTAAATGTGTAATTAATTAACTGACACTATAAAAACATTTTTGTTTTTTATGGAAACAGTTTTTAAAATACCTAAGTTTTACTACTAATTTAAAAAGTGATAAGTTATAACCAAAAATTTACTATTATTTGTTAATCAGAATAATAAGACCATACTTTCGAAATTAATTCAAAAATTGAATTCAACGATAAATATTAAATATGTTTATATAAATTAAATTATTATCTGAGCTTACTATCATTTTAAACCAAATTTAAACTTCACAACTATATTAATTATATCAAGAGCAGATTAATTATCTTTACATGTTCATATAATACGTCAACATTCTAAGATCCAACCACAACCAAATTTAAATTTACCAGGGTTTTATTGAAAATTTACTAAACAAAATAACGAATAGCACTTAATATTACATAGACTCGTATAAATAAATTAGTGTTGTCCTATAATATAGTATGGTATATTATAATAAAATATATATATATATATAGTTACGTCTAGAATAAAATTCAACAGTTACATGTGATAAAGTTATAATACGAATACCTATAGTTATACTATAGTTTAAAAAACTCTTGTCGTTACTTGTTGGTATTATATGCAGCAAAAAACACTTAAGAATAATTATTATTCAGCAGTAGTCTCAATTCAATGAACAAATAGGACAGTTATAGTGGTTTCTTATTTACAAGTAGTATTTAAGTATTAATTAATATACTTGAAGGTTGGGTGTTAGGTAATTGGAGTAAACCTTTTTTCATATAAGTATTAACCATATATAATATAGGTATGTAATATACTATATATACTATATATATGTATATATACATAAACGAATATTAGTTTCTATTTAAGTCGATTAAAGATGTGAATTTATTAATTTATACATAGAAAAGCCCATAAAATATAATTTATACAGCACCAAAATCAATACCACAACGTGTACATTATTTTATAGCCTCCTGAATGAAATATTTTTTTTAAAATAGTAAAATTATAAAAGTTTATATTATCATAAGCAATTGTATTTAATAGTTTAGAAATAGTCTGTAAAAAAAATATAATATACAGTTTTGTAAGTTTTCGAAGATATTTTATAAAATTACTGAATTTTATCTTTATATTTCCAAATTATTTGTTTAGTTTAGTAAATTCAACATTGCTAAGTTTAACTATATTACATGATAAGAACTAAATACTTTTAATTGATTTGACATTTATTCAATTAAATTCGTGAATTGTTAATAGTAAGGAAAACAAGTATGTATATTATATATTAAATATTTATATAAATAACGCCAAAAATGTCACGTATCTCGATAATTTTGCAAAAAACTTTATTTACAAATAAAAATGTTTAATTTATGCATAAAGCATAATTAAAAATACTGATGATGATATCAAATGTTTTTATGATCAATATTAAGTAATGATAGTACATTTATAAATTATACTCATCTGACAAACAAAACAAAACATAAAAATGTATGAATATATTATCATTAAATAAAACCAATGATTTTTATCTTAGTTCAGAATTTAAATAATGTATTTAATATCCTTCAGCTAAACATGGATAACCTATAATAATAATTTATAATTAACTTATAATTTATTATATTAACTTAATATTCATATTTTAATTTGTATAATATATCTTTACTCAAAATTTGAAAAACACTTAACAAAATAAAATATTATTAGCAATTAAAAAAATCTGGGGAAATTTACTTCGGTTTAGTACGTATAAAATTTTCCTATCAACAAGTAGATCATATTAATGTATTTTAATACAATTTAATTCAATCGTTATAAATTATTACACACAAGAACTGAGAGAGATGGTCTACTAGTCAGAGCAATGCGTTTTTTTTTCTTCTTATTGAACAGCAAAAATACTTATATTTTTAATTTTAATATGTTTCATAATAGAAAAATTAATCTTGATACTTTGTTATTTAATAGTAAAAATTTCCAAAACTTATCTTACTAATAAAATTAGGGCAAACAAAACAAATCGCATGTTAAGTAATCACATGTTTAATAGACAATTGTATTTTATATAATGATCATGAAAATTTGAAAAATTTACCAAATACCTATACCTATTATATATATATTTAGAAAATTCTAAGAAAATAATGTTTGATAAATTTCAAGATTAATCTTATTCATAACTCAATCACAGCAATAAAAAACACATTTATTTTATCAAAAATTGGTAAATATTCCTTTTTTCCGTTGTGCTTTGTTAGTTTTTCTAGTTATACAGGGTGTCTTACAGAGATCTGACAAATGAAATAACTTTTGTTCTAATTAATATTTTTAAAAAAAATTTTCAGTGTTAAAAAATAAAAAATAAAAATTGTATAATAACAATTTAGCACAATTGTCTAAGAATTATATTTAAAAGAAATTTTTTAAAAATATTAATTAGAACAAAAGTTATTTCATTTGTCAGAGATCTCAGTGGGACACCCTGTATATTTAAAAAAGTCTAGAATATTTTACCCGTATCTAAAAAAAAAAAAAACGATATATCACTGCTATACTAAAAATCAAAATAGAAAAACAAAATGCACAGTCCACAAAAGAAGTATAGGTAATTGAAAAAATAAAACTTATAAACTTGTTTCTCATGTAAAAAAAAGTTGTGAAATTAAAAGAACTCGCGATATTTTTGGATTACTATGTTAATATTTTTCTTGGAATTTTACTAAGAGACAATATGCAAATACAAGTTTGAATCTGTTTTCTTGACTGATGATCATTAAAAGTAAATATTTTATGTGAAACGATTTTTTGATAATAGTTTAATTTTGTTACAGTGAAAACATTCGTAATAAAATATAACTAAACAAAATAGCTCATTGGTTTGGGTATAGTGTTTCTTTTTTTTTTTAATGACAATATTGTCCTTATGAGACACGAACTTATTTCAAAGTATAGAGTATTCCGGTACCGTATTTGAACATTTTATATAATTAGTAGTATACACAACTTTACTAGTTATGATAATATTTGTATAATATGCTAATGCATTTTGTAATTTTTAAATTTTGCTGATTAATACTTTTTATCAAAATAAATCTTAAATTAAATGGTCATGAAATAAAATTGATATAAGAACCATATTATTTATTTTCTACGTATACACTGTTACTTATATATAACATATTATACCTAAAGGTTTTATCTAATTCATAATTATATACAAATAAGGGTTTTTTCAACTATAACTGTAGTAAAAATTAAAAATTAAAAATAGAACACTATTATTCACAGAAAGTTTAATATATACTAGTATATATTATATACCATGTTTTAACATTTATTTCAAAGTTTTCTAGAAAGTCTGTTTGGATGAAAACACAAGGCAAACGTTAGAAACATTTAATAGCCAGAAACTGAGAAAAATATATTCATAAGAATTAAAAAAATAAATATATTATAAATTCATTATAATTTATAATATTATAAAGTCAATAAAAAATGTATCCATGTTGGTTTTCATATAAATCTTTCAAATTATATAGAATTTTGTTATTTATACATAAAATGTTATAAAAATAATTGTATTCATCATCATGATGGTCGCCCATTGAAGGGGACAGACTAGCTCCCATGGAAAAATAATATTAACTTATAATTTAATAATTATTAGGTGCCATGGTTTAATGATTCAAACATCATAAAACAAAGAAATGTACTGTTTTTATTTACCAATACCTATCAAATAATACATTTGTCTATACTTTATTTTTTTCCTGTATTTTAATCGAGTCATGATAACTAGAAAAACTTGACAACTCGAATTTTTTTCTTATTCCCCTAGAAATATAAATTAATATAAATTCGAGTTAGATATCTTGAATAATACATATTTCGAAGCGAATTTTTATCTTCCTTTAACATCGAATTATCGCGACTCCACTGTATTAATTATATAAATGATAACATTACATTTTTATTTTATTTAAATTACGATTTTTTTTTGCCTTCGTCTCCTTAAAATATTACATAAATATAAGGCACTCATATTCTTATCACGTTGAATTATACTAAATAATATTATATATTTTGATATAAAACAGTATCAAATTTTAATCAATATATTGTAAGTATTGTACACACTAATATTATTTTATATACATTTTGCTATAATCTAATCATAAGCATGCTAATGTGGTATGTATATTAAGCACATACATATCCTGTCATCTGGGTGCAGAAACTTTTTGGGCATAAATCTCATAATATCAATGTTTATAAAATTAACAAACATGTAAGTACAATAAATATTTAATTAATTATAAGTGGCAAAAATTATAAAATTATATTATTTTCAGTAAATATATATTTTCATAAAAAATTTTCAAACATATTAACAATAATATATTGAAAAGCCCTTATATTTTCTAATAAGAAGTATTAGGCAATAGAACAATATAGTAATCATAAAAAATATTGTTAAGACAATCATATGAAAATTTATATTTTTGGGGAGCACATTTTATAATGCAGTGGCCAAAGTCTGCACACGCTATACCTAATTGTACATTTCTGATTATTTATTAATAGTATTCTTATTTATAATACCTATTAATTATATAAGTTAACACCCATACGAAAGATATAGGTTATTGAACTGCCATGTGACAATTTGTAACAAATAAAAACCATTAAATGGTAAACAAATTTTGTTTAAAATTAAATAAAAACAATTATTTAAATTTGTCTATTATTATTTGATAAAGCAATTGTATGCTTAAGTAAACATTGTATTTACACTGGAAATTGTCTAAGAATATTTATAAGTATATAGGGTGTCCTGTGAGGATTTACCTATTATGATATCTCCTGAAATAATGAAGATATCATAATTCTGGTTTCTTAATAAGATTTACAGATACAAGAACTACAAATATTACATGTTTTAATTTATTTTAATGTTTGAAAAAAAAACGGCGAATTATACAATTGTGGTATCATTGTATCAAACATGTGGCCCACGTACTCGTACGGCCGACAAACGCTTACAGTGTATTTCTTGAAACTAGAAAAAATATTAAAAATCAGGAGATTAATGAAATTAAAATTTTGATCGTCAATATTTTCAGAAAAATTAATTTTATAATATTTTTTTAAAATAATTAAATAAAAAAATATATTTTTAACGTTTTTACCAAAACATTTAATTAAATTAAAACATGAAATATTTGTAGCTTTTATTCGTGTGATTCTTATTTAAAAACCAGAATTATGATATCTCCATTATTTCAGGAGATATCACAATGAGTAAATCTCACCATGGACACTCACCACAGGACACCATATGCACTTATAAATATTCTTAGACAATTTTCAGTGTAAATACAATTTAATACATTGTTTACTTAAGCATACAATTACAGAAAATCCTCACGGAACACTGTATTACCTATTATATTTATCATTACTTTTTATTTAAAATGTGTGTGGGTGTTATATATCATAATTCGAACGACTTTACCGAAACGTCCCACTTCTTATTAGTTTTTAGCTTAAGTAAAACTTTAGGAGTAAGTACTTATTTAGTGAAAAGAATTTAAATTGTTTGATAAAATATTCTTGTATTCTAATCATTTCAACTATGTGCGATCAACTCGGTTAAATGTTTTAGTGACATTCCGTACTGCCATACTGACATTCTATGTCATATTCTTACTCCTGTTATTGTTATAGCGTATTATACAATTTTATATAGCTTTCCAAGCGTTATTACTCGTTTTGTTAAAAGCATGATTGTTGTAATTATTTTGTAATATATTTTGATTAATGCAACCATATGTCACATACTTCAATATTAAAATTAAAATTGAATATGTTTATTAAAGGTTAGACGAAACTGATAAACAATTAACAAAATATATTCAATATTTTACAAATATCTAAATATTTACTTACAAAGGTTAAATTTCAAATTTAAAAGAATTTAATTCAAATTTCCGAAAATTGTAACCTTTTAATATTTTTAGAACGTTTATATGGTTATTTTTTTTAAATATAATATTAATTTCAAATGCTTCAATGCAAAAAATAACTAAAATAGAATATTTCAGAAGAATTGTTACTAAAATAGCATAATAATATAATTTGCTATTCGATAATGTTATAAATAATTGAAATTTTTATTATTTTTATTTTTATTTTTGTTACCAAAATATTTATTGAGTTCGATATAAACCAACTGCGTCTCATAAGTATTAATCAAAAGGCCAAAACCTATTATTTGTTTATGGAATGAGAATATTCGGGGACGGCTTCCTGTTGCGTGCCAAAAGCATTGTGTTGTTTTCCCGTAAGCCTCTTCAGGAAATTAACTTGACCATGGAGAGGGGTTTCAGGTCAAAAGTATGATGAATTTTTTATAACGAAAAAGAACATTCCCTAGGTTACAATATCCTGCGGGGTGAGCAATTATATATACATAATTAGTTGATGTTTAATTACGTGGGATTATAGTGTATAAATTATAAAGAACTATGGTTATAATTTATGGGTACTACGGTTTCCTTCGCGAAACTTAATATTTTTTAATAGTATTCTCAAAATATATGTGCATTATGCATGCCACATATTATTATCCTCATTATTAATAAAATAAGCGGTAGATAATCTATAGAAAAATATATTAATACTAATAATGCATATAAAACAATAATGTTCATGTGGTAAGAAATAAATGTCCACTGCACTGAGGACATACGCATGCAAAAAATTAAGAATAATTTTAAAAATATTTCAAATAAGTATCTATTATGTAACAACAAATCATTATATAAACTCATAAATTGTTAGAAAATATACAGTTTAAAAATTATTCATTAAAAAAAAATGTTGGTTTATGTTTATCCTTACAACATAGTTGTCTCTGAGCCTCTGCGATCATTCTGGGGTTAAATACATATAAAAGGCTTACAGGGACTTTATTTTGGGTTAGAAGGAAATGGAACAAAAAACATCAGTTAGGTTTTCCGGTTAGAAAGCATTTTTTCCCTTTTTTACCAAACCTCAAGGCTTTTGGTCTAACCTTTATATTTTCAAAATTCAAAAGGTTCGTTAAATTCTTCTATAAACAGACACAAGATTGATAGTAATAAATCACGGGTTCTCAACGGTGTGATAAAAAAAAAGTATATGCGTTTAGCAACATTCATTTAAAATTAAATGTTGAGCTTTTACATTTATAAACATAGTATTCTACGGAAAGGAACCGAAAATAATCATGTTAATATTATATAAAATAGTTTTATTATACCTAACCTAACCTTTCTAGACCAATAATCAAAACAGTCATGTTAACTATTTGAAATACAAAACTAATATATACTAATATACTATTAACTTTTTAATTATATAATATAAAGTTTCACTTTTTAATATTATATTATATGCCTATAATGCTAAATAAAACTGATTTTTAAATATATTAAAAGAATTAAATTTTAAATTACTCATAGGAATAGGTACATATTATTATACAATAACTAGTAAAAATTAAGAAAGTATTTGTTTTATATCAAAATATAATAAAATACATACCTCATAATATATTTAATACTATAGTTTGATATTTGTAGAATAACTTACGGATATATCATATACCCATACTTTAACCATAAATAAAATAAAAATAATTATATTCAATTATGAAAGCTTAAAGAAAAAATATCCAAGAAAATTATGAACTGTTTGCTGCTCTCGAATGCACAAATGTTTATATAGCATAGACCACAATATCACTTGAAATAGTTTTACGAAATGTTTAAATGTTATCATTGTTATCAATAATATTTAAGTTATTCTTTATTTGTTCTTCTTAAGAACACAATAGAAGTCTTAATATATAAATAATATATTTTTTGGTTAAATTGAACGTATTATTTTCTCCTTTAGATGGAAGGAATATCATTAGTGTTACCATTTACAGCAGAAATATCAACGACGTCATTAGCAGGCATAAACAATAATGTAATGTATATTGTACATTATTTTATGCTATTAAAAAAAAAAACCTAGTTGTATACATCATGCAGTATTTAAAACTTAATTAATTGATACGTATATGGAAAAAAATGTATTGCATCGCGAAATGATGATAAATAAAAAAAATAATTAAATAAATAAGTATATTGATTTATATAACTTACATAGCGTATATTATATTACATATTATAATGATCCTATTCGACATTATAACGTTGAATAAATTTATAAACATATTATAAACACATTGATTCATAAAATCATATTTTATTAAAAAAATAATAGATATACCTATACGTAATATACCTATTTATAAATATTATTATAATTTTAATAATTGTACTTTGATAAATCTTAATAATCAATATTGTATATTTTCCAATATGCGAGATGTATTATTTAATTTATTTATTAAATGGGTGTGATGGGTTGAAGTAAAACATAAAATAATGGTCAGTAACAAGTATACTGTTCGTTAAAAAAAGAAAAAACCCATATTCATATACTCAAGGACAAATTAAATGACATTGCAATAATGAAAATAATATGTTAAGGTTTAGTGTGGTTAGTTTGGAAAAAAAGCGTAGGTAATAAAATTTGATATATCTTTGAATTGAATATTGAATATACTATTTTAACCTACTATATTATAATAGCTATACCCGTGCACTTCGTTGCCTGTAAAAAATGTATGTTAAATATGTTAAATTTGGTTGCATAATGCTAACATTAAGCATGTGGATAAATAATATTTTTAGTTTTTGTAATTTTGTGTATAACTGATATTTCCGATATACCTATCAACTTTACATAGCATTCTAGTGTAGCTTTTTTTTACCATTTAACTCAGTATTTTTAGATTCTGAACGAAGTGATGAATGTATTGCTTTTACAATGATGTGTGTTTTTTTTTT
Organism: Schizaphis graminum; assembly: GCA_020882235.1. Classification (NCBI taxonomy): domain Eukaryota; kingdom Metazoa; phylum Arthropoda; class Insecta; order Hemiptera; family Aphididae; genus Schizaphis; species Schizaphis graminum. The sequence goes on from CM037032.1 coordinate 58,924,949, forward strand.
TTTTTTTGTGTCTGACGACAACATTTGGAGCAGTAATAATGCTCCGATTTTTGACTTCAGCCCCTCTTTGAATAGGAAATTGAATCTAGTTGGTACTTTAGAGGGGTCAAAATTAAAATTTTCAAATAGTTTTCAAAAAAATCGAGAAAAACAAAAAAAAAATGACAGAAAAATGGCAATTTTACGAAAAACCACTTTTCGACAAAATCGATTTTTTGATTTTGCTGTAACTCAAAAACGAATCATTGTAAATACTTGAAATTTTCACCAAATGTTTATATTATGGTTATCTCTTTACAGTTAAATTTTCAAAATATTTTGACCATTTTTAAGCTACTTATAGACAATTGAAATTTTCGACTTTTCTACGTTTTTTTTCTTCAAATGCCGATAAAAAATTTTTGAGTGGCCAGAAAGTCTTGAAAATTTAATACAAGGTTTCTTATAAGTTATAAGTTGTTCTTAAAGTGATAAAAAAAAATCCGAAATCGTTAGTCACAATTTTTTTTTATAAGTGCTTAAAGTTCGAATTTATACAAAATATGTCAAAATTTAAATTAAATTTCATACTCTCATTATGCATATGTTGGCCAAATACTTTTTTTATTAATAAACAGATACTATAAAGTTACTATAGTAACATATAGTAACTATACTATTTATTTCAAAATATAATATATGACAATATTTAAATATAATATATCCTATACTGACAAATCATCTTCGTTCAGAATCGTTTTTCGTATACAATGATACCTATCATTGCATTCAAATTTAACCTACCATAGTCCGAGGTCCACCCCACCCCCTAATATACAGCAGAGCGATACCCACTTACCCGCTTTTTTTAGATTCTGAACGAAGTGATGAATGTATTGATTTTACTATGATGTGTATTTTTTTTTTTTTTGTGTCTGACGACAACATTTGGAGCAGTAATAATGGTCCGATTTTTGACTTCAGCTCCTCTTTGAATAGGAAAATTCAACTAGTTGGTACTTTGGGGGGGGGGACAAAAGTAAAATTTTCAAATAGTTTTCAAAAAAATCGAGAAAAACAAAAAAAAATGACAGAAAAATGGCTATTTTACGAAAAACCATTTTTCGACAAAATCGATTTTTTGATTTTGCTGTAACTTAAAAACCAATCATTGTAAATACTTGAAATTTTCGGCAAATGTTTATATTATGGTTATCTCTTTACAGTTAAATTTTCAAAATATTTTGACCATTTTTAAGCTACTTATAGACAATTGAAATTTTCGACTTTTCTAAGTTTTTTTTCTTCAAATGCCGATAAAAAATTTTTGGGTGGCCAGAAAATCTTGAAAATTTAATACAAGGTTTCTTATAAGTTTTTCTTATAGTGATAAAAAAAAAATCCGAAATCGTTAGTCACAATTTTTTTTTATAAGTGCTTAAAGTTCGAATTTATACAAAATATGTCAAAATTTAAATTAAATTTCATACTCTCATTATGCATATGTTGGCCAAATACTTTTTTTATTAATAAACAGATACTATAAAGTTACTATAGTAACATATAGTAACTATACTATTTATTTCAAAATATAATATATGACAATATTTATATATAATATATCCTAAATTGACAAATCATCTTCGTTCAGAATCGTTTTTCGTATACAATGATACCTATCATTGCATTCAAATTTAACCTAACATAGTCCTAGGTCCACCCCACCCCCTAATTTACAGCAGAGCGATACCCACTTACCCGTTTTTTTTTAAATTAAACATATCATATAGGTAGTTTTATATTTTATATAATTGGTCTTAAAATAAGAAATAAGATAAATAAATAGTCAATAAGAATATATCTCGATTATTGCAATAAATTGTTTTTGAAAAAAAAATTTAGTTTGGAAACCTTGACAATGTAAAATAATATTATCAAACAATGCGAGGATAAATAGCTACATGGAATAATGAATATGTATAACTACTCCACAAGTATGAAAACCAAAAAATGGTTTTAACAATTCAACACTGTTTAAATTATACACCACATTTTTTTTTGCTAATTAATAAAATACTGTGTAACCCTAAAACGTACAACCTAAACATTAAAATATACCATAATAAATGGTTCAAATTTCCAGATAAATTGTAACACTAACATTACAGTTTAGGATTACAACTTTAAAAGTCTTTTTTCCATCCATGTAGTTTTATCAAAAAAAAAAATATACGAGTATGTACTTGTCTTATATTTGTATATTGTTTAACGTGATTGTACTAAAACAATAGTGAATCTCATGCAGGAAAAACATCATAAAGCTTATGGTTATCATTTACATTTATAAAATCAACAAAAGGATAAAATGATTCGACTTTCATAAGTTTCAAAGTTTGATGAGACTATAAGAAGTTTGGTGTTTTAAACTAATGACGTCAATGGTAAAAGTCGCTCAATTTCCCTTCGAACCCAACCCAACCAATATAAATGACACGATCATAGGCACCAGTGCTACTAAAAGCAGCCATTAATTCAAACCTGTCTACTGTAAAAATATGTTTCTCAAAATAAATGCAAAAAAAATCGTATGAAAAATAAAAAACGAGTGTTTTGCGTGCCCCGATAGCCATTGTGATAATAAAGGAAATTCATTTTTTTCGCTACATTTTAACATCCGACTACTGTTGTAGACACCTACTACCTAAAACCTAATGTTCAACTTATAGTTCTGTATAATATAATATCAACTAGTAACTAACGTAAACAAAATAAAATTTCTGATATTCTGTTTTAAAATTGTATTGCTTAATTGTCGTCAATTTTTTTTTTAAAATAGAAACATTAATTCTTATAAGTTTTGTATAAAATATAAATTATATTAATAATGACGTAGGTACATGTTTTTTAATGTAAAACTCAATGACACATTTCATCTAAATTCTCAGAAAAGTCTGAAGAATATATTATAATAAAAACACAGCCAGTTACAGTTAAAAAATAAACTATGAAATACGTATAAAATTAAATCAAATAAACTAACTGAAATATTTTTACTAATGATGAAGACTCACCGAGTGATACCCGAAGTTTTTCACAAAAAGGTCGCTTTCAAATCTTTCAACTTCCCTTCTCTCTCAATATCAAAATCCTCAATAGACACCAACAACTCATCAATAAATAATTTTAGATATCCAAACGAAAATAAGATATTAAAAAAAATTCAAAATTAAATCTAGTTCTTTAAACAAATTCTTATAAAATAATATTGTTTATGTGAGTCCTGTGGAAAATTTTTCAATAACTACTAAGACTCCAAAATTGACTACGCTACTTTCAAACACATTTTCGGAAACAATCAAGAAAAATTCAGCCCACTAGACGTCTATAAAGAATATAATATAATCAAAGAAGAATTACTAAATATATACTAAAAACATTATTATCTCTATTTTTTTTTTATACTTTCTTTTGAATTTAGTTTATTAATAGTATTTAACAAAACTTCTATTGCAAACATATTTAGAAATTTATTTATTTAATTAATGCTTTTGAATATAGATACGTTTTTTATTGTTTTATATTTTTAATCCAATTTATAAGAATTAAATAAACTAATAAAATAATATGATATTTAGTCATTTAGATATTCATTAAATTTATAATTTATTAAAGTGGAGAATTGAATCTCTAAGGTTTCATAACTGTTTCCATTTCATAATATCATAATAATTCATCTTTCACACTTTTCTTGACGGGTAAGTACTTTATTATATTTGACTAATCTTACTGTGCAACTGAGGTATTTATGCTGGGATTATCTTACTATTTTTTAATAAGTTGACTTAGTTTCACTATTGTACTAAATTAAGACTCAAGTGATAAGTTAAAGACTTATGTCAATAATTTTTATGTCATTATTATTAAAATAATGTTACATTTTTTTGTAAATTATCTATTGTTTGCCTTTTGGCATAAATAAGGGATCTATTAATTTAAATAAAGAGCTTGAGTTTATTTTAAGCATGTAAACGAATTGTTGAGTTCAAATTATAAGTTTGAGAAATATATATATATACCTATATATATAATCATGCGCACGATGAGTGATAGCTATTATTATTTAATGATGGTTAGCTTATTTAAACAATGACAAATATATTTGGCCCTATTCGTCTGAAGTCACCTTTTATTGGTAATACAGGATAAACTTATCAGATCTCTTAACAAATGTAATTTTCTCTTAAACTAATAAAATAATATGTATAATAGACTAAAAAAAAAGAAGAAAAATCGGCAATTGTGTAAACATTTGAGATTTATTTAATAAATATTATATGTTTATTAACTTTAAGTAATAAATAATAACATGTATTGGTTTATGTATTTTTTTTGTTAGTCCATTTAAGCAATAAAATATACTCTTTTGGATAGAATATAGGTACTTAAAAATAATTATGTGGCATTCTCATAGTAAGCTATGAAACTATATCTTGATAATAATTTATCACTTATTTTCTTAGTATTTTAAATATTTAAGTATATGAAAAAACTACCAAAAGTCATTTAAAGATTTTGAAGGAGGAATGCCAAAAATCAGGGTCTTAACTAAAATATGTAAGTTAATATAAATCATTTTTGAATGTGGTGATTTAATCGAATTTGATATAATATAGGGATTTGATTAAATTATTATAATGTGAGAGTTATTTGTATCAATATTTTTAAAATTATATCAATGTATTCAACAAAGACAAATTATTAAATAATACATTTTTCATTGAAAAATATAATAAAGAATTGCAACAAATTATTCAAGTATTTGACAGACTAAAAAAGTTTTATTTTTAACTAAATCGAATTATAAAATAAGTTTTAAAATAATTTATAATTTGATTGTTTTTATACTTTACAATAATTTATGCTAAATTAATATTATCAAAGTTCACAATTTACAATTACTACTATCTATTTTTTAATTTATTTATTTTAAATGTTTACGGTTTGATAATATTAGGGTTTTGAATATTTTATAAAATTATATTATTTATTTGTACTTCATAAATTTTATGAAAAAATAATATATTATTAGTTGTTAAATAAATAATAATGCGTGATTTATTTTTAATTATTGTATTATTATTATACCCGGGTTCATATTTAAATTGTTGATTATGTTATTTAAGGGGATTAGAAGCGTTGATTTTCTGTCTTTGTCTTACACACGTGGAATATAGGAAAAATAGCTATACGCACCTGATAAAAATTAAGGTACTTCTAGTTGTTCGAATTAAAATATGTAAAGATGATTGAATTGGTATACAAGTTTACTTTGCATCGGTCGAAGCACTTTTTCGATTGTTTTATTGTTTAAAATAAATATTTTGATGAGAATAAATATTTTAAATTTAATAAATTTGTCAATTTTTTTTTATTAAATATATATTGAAAATATTAAAAATATACTTCGATCGATGCAAAGTAAACTTGTATACCAATTCAATCATCTTTACATATTTTAAATCGAACAACTAGAAGTGCCTTAATTTTGCCAGGCGCGTATAGCTATTTTTCCTATATTCCACGTGTGTAAGAGAAAGACAGAAAATCAACGTTTCCAATCCCCTTAAGTAGTGGTTGTTCGCAGTTTCATTTATGCGTATGATTAGGTAAGTGTATTGTCAAATATAAATATTCTATAATTTGTGAATTGTGTTATCATTATTAATTATAAATCAGTTTAGAGACGTCTTGTTTAGGTTTACGTCGTTAATGAAAGTTGGCGTTAAAAACTTTAAATTTCATAAAATTCAGAATCTTGTATACCTGCTTAGAAATGCAATATTATTGAATAAACTTATGTTACGTTTATTGAATTAAATTTTTACAGCAACATGTGGAAGTTGAGATAGATGTCAGATAAAGTTATTCTTTTATTTGGATTATGCAGTTTACGGAGTTTGAATTTCTTATTTAGTATTTAGTATTTATTTATTTCAACTTACAAAACACTACATAATAGGTACATATTATTATATAATATTTACATATTTATATCTTAAGTAAGTTAATACCTACTCCCTGTAAGCAAGCTTGTGGTGGAAGTAGGGAGTCTTTTACGTAATATTTACATTTAAACACAGTTAATAAGTAACCTTAATTCAATTTTTAACATAATAACTTATTGATAATATCTAAAACAAAACAAATCAAAATAAAATCTATAGTAATAATGAGACACTAGTCAAACGATCGCATGTACATATTTTTAATTGATAATTTAAATTTATTTATATTATATATTTGTTTAATGTCTATCGGGAGTTGGTTAAATAATTTAATACCTTTATTTTTGTAGTAATTTGTCATTAACGTGGTATTTTGTTTAATTAATCTTAAATTGTCATTGTTCTCTCCTCTTGTTTTATATATATTATAGTATTCGTAATCAGTTTTATTTGTGAACACTTTAATGATTGATAATTGTTCATACAATTGTTCTAATGTTAATATTTTCAATTTAATAAATAAATCATTAGTACTGCAGTTTTGAGTAATATAATAATTTTTCAATAGGACTCTTACTAGCATTCTTTGAGTTATCCTTAATGGTTCTATTACATTGTTATAAGCTGATCCCCATACAATAATATGGATTGAACTAACGCGAAGTATATCATTTTCATACTAGGAGTATCTAGGACATTTCGTAATCCCTTAAAAATAAAAAAAACATTTCCTTATACGATTTATCACCATTTCAACATGTATTTACCATTTTAGGTGCTCATCAAATATTACACCTAAATACTTGGCTGAAACAACTCTAAATAAATATCTACAATTTGGATTACATAATATGTCAGTTGTATTACTTATTTTACAGTTATTACTATGTAATTTAATAATAATTTGTTTAGGTTTGTTATAACTGGACAAGACAAAGGGAATATATGTATACTGACTTTTCTTTATTTAACATTAAGCTATAATTTTTGGCGTACCAATTATTAACCAATACTAGTCCTGCATTTGCTTTGTTTTCCACTTCCATCCAAGTTTTCCCTTCGAAAAATAAAACCGTATCATCTGCAAAAGCTAGTATATTGCCATTTATATCTATATTTAATAAATCGTTTACATAAATGGTAAATAATATCGGACCTAATATTGTCTCTTGCGGTATACCATATTTTACTGTACACGGATCACTTATTTCACCATTAATTTTTGTTGATTGAGATCTATTTGTGAGATATGATTTAAACCACAACCATAAAGTGTTGTAACCTAATAGTCTAATACTGTTTTCAACTTTTTTAGGAGTAAATTGTGTTCTATTGAATCAAAAGCTTTAGCTATGTCTAAAAATATACCTAAGCATCTCTTACCTTTGTCTAAGGATTCATAGATTAAATTCGAAAAATAAGAAATTGCTTCTTAGCATCCCATATTGTCTCTAAATCCAAATTGTTTATCACTTATAGTTTTGTTATCAAAAGTGAATCGATTTAATTGTATCTTAGCACATTTTTCAATAACTTTAGCTATGGCAGAAATTAAAGAAATTAGTCTATAGTTATGTAATTCTCTCGAATCATATATTGGGCATATAACAGCTTTTTTATATATGAGTGGGAATATACCTTTTTCAAAACTTAAATTTATTAAATGAGTTAACGGCTTTACAACATAATCTGAAATTTTTAATAGTATGTTTGACGCGATGGAATCAAATCCTGGTGATATACCTTGTTTTAGTGTATTCATTATTAGCGATATCTCTTTATGCGTAAATTTGGTATATTTTAAATTTAAACTATTTTCCGTTATATTTTCATTATTATTTTTATGGTTTATTGAATTTTCGACTTCCATTATCATTGTGCTTTCATTTCGAATTTGATTTGCTATTTTTTCTCCTAAAATAATTATTAAATATATTGGCACATTTGTGTGTATCTATGTTTACATCTAACAACTCATTACCATGAATTATTTGTGTAATTGGTTTTTTATTTTATCTTTCTATTGATTATCTCGTTAATTACTTTCCATAAATGTTTAATACTGTTATTTTCCCTAATTTTTCCTATAGTACTCATTTTTTGCATATCTAATTAAAGTACACAGTTTATTTTTGTATTTTTTATAATAGTTTGAAAAATGCGTATTATTAAGTCTTTTTATTGTCAATATACCTATTTTGTCCCTTTTCCGGATTGATGTAATTAATCCGGCTGTTATCTATGGCTTTATTTTCCTTTTACTCGATACAATGTTATTAACTACAATGTTATAATAACTTATTATTTTTTTGACCCGTCGCTTTATAATTATAATGGTTATATAATTGTTTAATATAATATGGAACGAGTTTGCACAGATATCAACTTCTGTTTCATTATATATAGTCTCCCATTTTTCGTTTATTAAAAATGATTTAAATAGTTTAATATTAATATTTGTTATTGGTTTTATATTAGTTATGTCTTCATTACTTTTAATATTTTCCGTGTCTATTAATAAGGTACTATAATGGTCCGTGATACAAGATTTTAATATAAAAGGTTTAACGTTATCAGCACCATTAGTTTTAACAAATATATGATCAATCGTTGTACGACTGTTATTAAGAATTCTAGTATAATCATTTATACAAATAATAAATCCTAATTGAGCCATAAGGTTTAGATATTAAACTTTAGATTCATCATTACTATTTTGTGCAATATTTATATTAATGTCTCCTATTATGATTACTTTTTTTGTTTTAATTGTATTAACTAATTCAATTAGTTGAGTTTTAAAGTTACTGAAAATATTATTACGTCCTCTATACATAGCGATTATTTCACGAGATGTCTCACAAACACGTACACTTAGTTTTAAACAATTTTAAACAATTATCCGTGATAATTTCACTAACCTTAACTATTTTATGCTTATTACTAATAAAAACTACAATTCCGCTATTTCGGTTAAAATTATTTTGCTTAGTTCTATAAGATGTAAAACCATGGATCTCAAAATTACTAACACAATTATTTAGCCAACATTCAGTTAAGATTTAAGTTGTTATTTAACATAACTAAAAGTTGGTCAAAATTTTTAGTAATTAATCTAATATTTAAATGAAATATAATAAAACTATTATTATTCTCAATATATACGTAAGCCTAAATTATTAATATCAGTTAAAATATTTGTTTTAAATCATATACTTTATCTAACTCATCTATAATATTATCATGCATGAACAATAATTAATCTACTTACAACTAATAATCTGACATCATATTTATATTATTTTATTTAAATCATTTTTGTCATTGATTCTTATGACTTTGGTGTTATCATCTTTCCGTACTAAAATATCAGTTCCACTCGTTCATACGTATTTGTAATTTTTATCATTCGCCGTTGACTTTGACCTACCCAGTAGTAATCGTTTGAATTTTGTCAAATGGTTATTAATATATATTTTCGATGTCGGCCAGTCACTTTGGTATTGATTAGCCGTCCATTTGTTTTTCTTTGCTGCTGTAATAAACTGGTTTTTGGCATTTGTATCCGATAGCCAAGCAATTATTTTCGTATCAATCTTCTGATTAGATGGTATTCTGTAGGCTTTAACTACGTCACATTCAATGTTCATTTTACTTATCATTTCCTTAACTGTATATTTACAGTCTTCGTTTTGTTTTAGTGGCACACCTACGATTTCGATTGCTTTTTCTAGTGATTTTTGCTCTAATTCGTCAACTTTAATTTTTAATACTCGAATTTAAGATGATAGTTTTACGTTTGTTTCAGTTAATTTCATGTTTTGTTCTCTTATTTCTTTCATTTCGTTTAATATTTTTCCAACGGTAATATTGAACTGATCAAATTTAATACTCATAAATTGTACTGATTCAGTTAATTGTTGAATATTTTTTTTTTTTTTTTTTTTTTTTTATTAATTAGCTTTTAGTATGTAACTATAATAGCTCAACAATTATTAAGTAAAACAAGTAATAGCTATGACAAAAATATAGTAAAACAATATATGGTAGTTAAAAAGAAAGAAGTAACAAATTATAGTATCTAATTAAATAATGATATGCGTAGATACCACCTTAGATTACAAAGCCAGCTTCCAATAAAAAATGTATTATTTTTTTTATAACTGTTTCGACTTGGGTGTTGAGTATAGAAGGGAGAGTGGGAGGAATGTTTAAGAACTTAATATAATTAATCAAGGATGTACGCTTAGAATACAATGACGGACAGTCAAATAGTAAATGAGAGATGTCACAGATGCTTTCGGTTATGTGTAGTGTACAGAGGGGAGAGTCATTTAGGCCAAGTTTGTATGCATGATCTGGAAGAAGTGAGTGGCCCACGCGGAGTCGGTTAAAACGAACAATGATAGACCGTGGTAGGTCTAAGTTGTAGAACCAAGTTTTTTTATTAGTGATACTGGGGACAATTGATTTATACCTAGAAGCAAAGTGAGAAGGCAGGTTATTCCAGTGATTGGACCAGAGGCTGATAATATGACGACGCAATAAAGGGGAAAAATCGGTCCAAGGCAATTGCGCAAGAGGAGGAAGGATAGTATAGGATGCAGCTTTGGCGAGCCCGTCAGCCGTTTCGTTCCCATGTATGCCGATGTGGCTAGGGATCCATAAAAATTGAATATGATGATTGGACTGCTCGAGAGTGTATACTGTATATATATGATTTAATTAGAAAAACAAGAGGGGATAATTTAGAATTAAATGGATTAGATGTAAGAGATTGTAAGCAGGACATGGAATCAGAAGCAATTAAGTATCTATTAGGGGCTAAATCAGAAATAAAAAGAAGAGCTTCGAGAATAGCGTAACATTCAGCAGTGAAGGAAGAGGACGAAGGGGGGAGATTGTTAGAGAAAGAAATATGAAGTTCGGGAATATAGAAGGCATAGCCGGCTGATAAAGGAGACACTGAACCATCGGTGTATATGATAGTGAAGTTGAGGTAATTAAGATTGAGGAAATTAGAAAAAAGTTTATTAACAAAAGAAGAAGACATAGATTTAAGTTCAACGAGTGAAAAATTAGAAAAATTGTCAATTTGGACTAAAGGGGTATAAAGGAGAGAGTCAAAAGGTTGCTCATAGAGTGGAAGTTTATAAGAATTTAAGACAAATTGGTGAAAATTGGAGAGAGAGTTTGCAGCAATTGATAGGACCGGCATTGACTTGGGTGTATAACGCCAAGTGATATATAGAGAATAGAAGGTATCGAATATAATGTGGTTGGAATGAGCTAAAGATTTTAAAATGAATTTTCCTGCGAGCCATCGGCATCTAATATTAAAAGGAGGACAGAAGGTTTCAACTTCCATCGCCGGACCAGGGGTAGACCTAACATATCCCATTATAGTTCTAAGACAAGACGATTGGAGCATATTAATTTTTTTCCAGTTGGAGTAGGCGGCCGAGCCGAAAAGAAAACAACCATAGTCCAATTTAGAACGTATGATAGAGCGATAAATGGATAGCAAGCTAGAAGGATGGGATCCCCACCAAGTATTAGATACAGTCCTGAGGAAGTTTGACCAACGGGATGTGAAGAGAGAAAGTGAAGATATGTGAGGTATCCAACGCAGTTTGGTGTCAAGGGTAATGCCTAAATAGGTTACGGTTGTAGCAAAAGGAATGAGGTAATTGTCTAGGTATATGTTATGTGGATCAAAATATCTGCGCCGAGTAAAAATAACCGATTTACATTTCTCAGGAGCGATTTCCAGAGATACATTAGATAAAATGGTTTTTAGATCTTGAAGAGCAGCATTTAATCGTTCTATGGCGAGAGGTAGAGATTTATTTGAAGAAAAGATGACCATATCATCTGCGTAGATAAGGCAGTTATGGCCAGACTTTGAGAGATTTTTTGCAACGAGGCTCATGTATATATTAAATAGAAGGGGACTGAGGCAACTTCCTTGTGGGAGACCTGTAAATGTAGAACGAGAACTAGAAGAACCAAATGAAGAAGAGAAAACGAGATTCCTTTTATTGAAAAGGGAGAGTAATATATTGCCGAATTCCGGAGGGGCATTTAAAGAGATAATATAATCAACAAGAATATGTATATTAACAGAGTCAAACGCACCCCGTATGTCTATGAAAGTGGCAACAAAATATTCTTTATTATTGAAGGAATGATAGATGTTACCAATGAAAGTTGAGAGGCATTCTATGGTACCCATGCCTTTCCTAAACGCGAAAAGATTAGGAGGCAGTATGGAATTTGATTCGAGCCACCAGTCAAGTCTAGTTTTGAGCATATGCTCAAAAACTTTACATAGTGAGGAGGATAGTGCAATAGGACGGAAAGATGTATTTGAATTTGATTTAGGTATCGGAATGACTCTGTAGAAACTCCATGAAGTAGGGAACAGCTGAGTGACTAGCAAATTATTGAAAATATCAAGAAGAGAGGCTAACGCAATATCAGGAAGTTGTTTTAGCAGTGCGGGCGAAATGTTGTCGAGTCCCGGGGCAATGGATTTCCGTGAAAATATAGCAAACTTTAATTCGGAGATTGTAAATTTGTTAGAAAGAACGTGAGGATGTGACGTATGGGGGTAGTAAGGAGGACTAGCTTCTAATTCGGAGGGGGCGTAGCTCGGAGCAATTTTAGCGCAAAATGCGTCAAACCAATCATCGTTATCAGGGCGTATGGTGGGAATAACACAATTTTTAAATCTTCTAGCTGTGGCCCAAAGATATTGAATTGAACAGGAAGGGTTTAAATTGGAACAAAACTTTTTCCAGCTATTTCTTTTTTCATTTTTAAGAAGACGAGTGGTGTGTGCACAGACGTTGCGGTATTTGAGAAGATCAGATAAACTGCCAGAGCGACGAAAAATTTTAAAGTGTAAGGATCTAGTTTTGACGGCCTCCGAACAAGACGGGTTCCACCACAAGGGAGAGGATGTATGCGATTTAGGATTGGTTTTTTTAACTGGTATAGCCAAATTTGCGGCGTTTAATATAATTTCTGTAAAGTTGGAGTAAGAATTAATTAAGGCAGAGTCCTCGGCAGCCGAGGATATCGCGTCTTGGATATTGAGTCTAAAAGAAGTCCAATTAGCCTTGTTGAAGTTATAGGGTGTGTGACTAATGAGAATGTTATTGGGTTGATGATGAGATCGGGTAAAATTTGAGAGACTCCTGTTAGTAGCTGAAATTATAATAGGTATGTGGTCACTACCATGAGGCTCACCCAGAGTGTGCCAGGATAGGTTCCAATATAGGTTTGGGGAACAAAAAGATAAATCTATAGCAGAGTCCGTAGAATTAAGCCGTCCAATGTGGGTAGGACTGCCATCATTGAGTATACAAAGGCCGAGAGAATCTATAGTATTGTAAATAATGTTTCCACGGGGAGACGAAGAATCGGAGCCCCAGGCCGGATGAAAGGAGTTAAAATCGCCACAGAGAATAGAATTACAGGAAATCAGGCTAAACAGAGATTGCCAAACGATAACAGGTACGTTGGAACTACTAGGAATGTAGCAGGACCATATCTCTAGGGGAGGAGATGAATCTGATGCAATCTCAACGCCTATAATATCCATTTTGTAATTATTAAGATTGTTCCTAATGATATTATCTATAAGAATTGGTCTAGATTTAAGAGAATGATGGATTGCTACAGCCACACCACCAAACCCATCGGGTCGATCAGATCTGTAGATTCTAAAAAAAGGTATATTAATAGAACGGGAGGGATTGAGCCAGGTTTCGGAAAGTATAGCAATAGAGCACTTATGTGCATGAAGGAGGTGCATAAGAGACGGGAGACGTGCTGAAAGACTTCTAACATTCCACTGTAAGATAATCAAGTTGTTGCTAAAAGAGTTATTATTCATGTTAAGAGACATATGAGTTGCATATAGATATTTGTGAGTCTAGAGTAATAATATGTTAGAGTAATTAAATATCCTAGGTACTTGCGTTTAGGATAAATGTTTAACATTAGGTATAGCTAGTAAGGAAGTTAGAGAAGACTCAATTAGTGATTGAAGGGAAGAGGAGGAGAAAGGAGAGGATAAGGAGGGGGAGTTGATTAAAGTTTCGGATAATTTTATGGATAATGTATGTACCCAAGAAAGATCGTTTAGATTATTCACTATCGGGTTGTGTTGGTTAGAGATATTATTTAAATAACTGCCATTAGGAGGAGAATAAGATGAAACAACAGGTAGGACAACTCTATTATTATTTGACATATTAAGAGGTTTTCTTTTGTTTTTTTTAGAATTAAAAAAATGATGACTTTCATTTAAAATAGGAAAGTTCTCCTCATTAAGAGGAATATCAGTATTTAAATTATTAGAATTTGGAAGCTGGCTATTTACAATATCAGAGTATTTAAAAGCAGACGTACAATATTTATTTTTCTTAAAATCTAAGGCGTCTTTGTAAGAAAGATTCTCTGTAGCCATGATTCTCTTGATGTCCTTTTGAACAGACCATTCCTGGCAACTACGATCAGTGGCAACATGAGGAAGTTTGCAGAAGAGGCATAAGGGGTCCGTGGCGTGGACGGTCGGGCATTCTGTGATAGAATGTTTGGAGCCACCACAGTGACCGCATCTTGGATCACTGCGACAGAATTTTTGCGTGTGTCCGTAACGTAGACAACGATTACATTGTACCGGAGAACGGATGCTGGGGTTTACATCAAAAATCATATTGTAGATCGAAATGTGTTGAGGTAGTTTAGGAGACAAAAATTTAAGTTCAACGATGCGTGTAGCTACGATATTGCCATCTTTTCTAATAGAAATGCGTTTGAAGCTTACAATTGGAGAACTTGATTGAACTCCATCCCGAAAATCGTCCTCGGAGACGTCTGGATCTAGTTTTATTATACCAAAAGAGTAGATAAGGTTCGATGGGATATTCGCTGTAAAACCATGTTCGTTTAGAGTCTCGGAGTTCAAACAAAGATTTCCGTTCAAAATCGAATCAAAGCTAATTTTGATTTTTTTTGAGCCAGCGGGCTTGATATTGGTTATACCGGTGAAATTAGTAGAAAAAAATTTTGCTGCCTTTATTGGGTGCCAATTCCCCAAGTTTTTATTTAAATCAATGCATTCAACTAGTATCATGACGGGGCCAATATAATCGGATGGGAAGATCTGTTGTGAGCATTGAGACAACATAATTATATCATTGGAAATAACAGTGGAGTGTATAGAAGCGGTTGCAGGTGTAGAGTTTATTTCAGGTACTAAAAACGATGTAGGGTCATTAGCATTATCAATAGATAAACCGTCATTAGTGACCGGGTCTATCGACAGATTGTTGTCAATAGGTGCGGAGTCCATATAATTGAAGGTCGAAGGCGACGTATTTAGAACCGGAGTGTTTTCCATAATATGTTGAAGTCCGGGAGACGTGGGTGTAAGTAAATTAGAATTCGACTTACGTGCATTTTTTTTAGATACGACGAGAGTGTAGTTGGAATCCGAGGAGCGATTGGTAGACAGCGTAGGTTTTATTTTGTTTGGGGCGGGTGATTTGCTCACACGAGAGTCGCCGCCCGAAGACGACGACATAATTAGTAATAAGCCGCGTTAACGATGTATACGAAACAATACCGGTAACTGCGATAAGAGTAAGCGAAAGGCACAACCGAACACTATGACTGCAGAAACGCGACTGATTGTTGAATATTATTATTCTTATAAAATTAACACCCTGCATATCTCTTTTACTCTCCCGGCTAACTTTTCATTCGTTGCAGTCCCGTCTGTTCTTCGTATTATTCGTAATTTTACCGAATCCATTTTCAGTGATGCCTTGACAGTAAAAATGCGATTCTTTTTTACAAGAAGAGCAAATTATTACATCTTCCCTAATAAGTGTTTCATAACATTTCCCGTACTGCATTTTTAATAATTATGAATATATAATATAAACACTATATTTACACAAAAACGTTACGATGATTATAACATTATAACACAATACGTTATCGATCACTGAATTTATTATATAGGTATTGTAATAATCGGATGATTATGTGTAAGATTATCCACTAATGTTTTGTTAAAAAGGAATATGTACAGTCACTTATTAAATACCTTTTGATAATTTTTGCGTGTACAATTCTCATTTATGTCAATTAGTATTGATTGCAATTGTTTATTAAAAACGAGGTTGTTTGCTAAATTTGAGGTGAATTATTATTTGTTAAAATCTGCGGATAATGATTCATGTTTATGTGTTTATGTATTTAAGAAGTTATATTCTATGGTGTAACGGCTTGTTAAGTTGATGTAATAGATAACAATGCAGACGATTTGGTTTTAAGAGTTTGCGGTGTTTTTATTTGGTTAATTTTATTTGATGTTTTTTAACGATTGTATTTGTGTTCAGTACTTTTTTTCATTGGAGCTTTTATGAATACATGTTTTAACGGGAAAGGCGCCAGGATTGATATTATTTAGTACCTGTACCTATGGTATTATATAATAATAATAATCATAATTACCCGTAGGTACGTTTTGTGTGTCAGCTATTTGCTATATTGAAGCTATTAAAATCGAAACTTGTGATAAGAAAAGCGCTGTCTGTATGCTGTACAAACACAACCTGTTGTTTAAATACTTTGTATATACTTATTATGTTTCATATAAACAGTTATTGTCATTATATACCACTCTAACTTCGTCACTTTATTTACACATTACACATACACAGTCAAGTCTCTAATAATGTAATTAAAGCATTTTGAACTCTAATAAAACCCCGAAACATGCATTCGTTTCGATCATCAATCTTTTTACTAAAATACAAAAAGGTAATTTTTATTCACGCAAAATATAACATTATCGTAACATTTATTATCTATACAATTATTGAGGGGATTATGCAGATAAAATAAACTCTATAATAAACTCTATAATTGTACACAATTAAAATAAACAAATATATGAATTTTTTTTACAAACTAAACTGAATAATAAATAATATATTAACTGTTCATTTTTTAAATTATTTATTTATTTTATACATGAAAACCCCATACACTTAAATCTTTAAATTGTCTTAAAAACTTCTATATCATACTATCTACATTATTTTTTATAAATTTCTATACAACTGAAGAGATGTGCTTAACATTATACCCACAAATAAATTATAACACAACAATCAATTGTAATCTAACCTTAAAATCACTCTAAAATTTTTTAAATATATATTTCTAGTATAAATATATTATAAAAAATATAAGTTTTATTTATTTGGTCAGATAATAAGCACATACTAAGATAAAAAAAAAGTTCAAAATAAAAATAATTACTATTATGTTTAGTTAAAATAAGGTTTTGCTTGCTTAAAACGTTTAGCGAATAATAGCGATTCACTATTTTATAATACATTTATTATATTACTTTTGAATGAATAGATTAGTAATGCATGAGTGGCTTATTATGGTCAAGCTAGTGAAGCAACAAATACCTAACACCCGGTTATTGTCCCATTTCAATTTTTTTAAATTTCAATTTATTTTTCTAATTCTATAGCATAACTTGTACCTACTTTTTTAGCAGGTGATTAAGGATCGTAATTTTAAAATATATTTTATTTATAAGGCATAATAGATTGTACATTTTCTTATAAAAACCATGTTTTGGCCGTTATTGATTTTCTTCTTTAAAATCAATAGTACGTCAATGTATAATCAATAATCATTTTACAATAATTATAACTGCTTTATAAGCTACTAACAACTATTGATTTGTTTTATTAAAATTACAATATTTAATAATAAACATCATATTTCCTCCAGCACACTGTATTTAGTATCCAGATGTGTAATATACTATATTTTATAAAACGATTTTCTAACTATAATAGGTTTTTAAAAAAAATTTAAAACTCATAAATTTAATAGTCTAAACACTGGTTTAAATTGATATTATTTATTTATTTAAACTGTATTTACCATTGTAGTAATATTTTCAAAATATTATTACCTGAAACAAATGTACATAATAAACTAATATTAATAATAATTTAATACCATAAGAATATGAACATAACTTTAAATAATTTTATAAATGTAAAACAGCTGTGTGGCTAGAGAATAAACTTGTAAGCTTAAAGTAGTCGATAGAAAATGTTATTTATCTATAATTTATACCTTGAGTAATATTAAATTTTACCTAGAGATATTAAATGTGTTTTATTTCATGTAGGGGTTATAGCCTAACTGTTTCTATTAATAGTTAGGTACCCTTCACTAGTTTTGCAACAGTAATCGTATTACTAAATATATCATAGGAATTAATTTATGACTCCATTCAATATTTAAAATTTACACAGACCTTCATAAATTACAGAGAATCAGCCACTGTTATGTTCTCTTTAAAATTGGTTAGTTTCACAGATATTTTTAATGTTGTGCCATACTACCATCAAAATGACAGACATAGTTTATATTATAATAATAGTAAAAAGTTAATATAATGTTAATATAATATTATCCTTTAAATACTTGTTTGTTGGTAAATTAATCATGGCTTATATATAAGTATACTTATGATATGAATTAATAAAAATGTTGGCTTGTTAAAATCTGTAGTCTTTTAAAATCTACAAAGTATAATTATTTATTGATACATACGAATTCATTGTAAAATATTGGCAACGGCTAGAACTGTTTTAGTGAATGGGTTATAATGACTTTATAGTTTATATACCTATATAAGCATACATGAGATATTAGTACGTGCAAACTCATTTAAACTAACCATTAAAGGTACTTAATAGTTACAAAGAGTCATAGAGAAAGGGTAAATAATTGGAAGCAATTATACTCTATCTAAAATTTAAATACACCAGTTCTGTGCACATTTTTCCTTTTCCACCGGTCACTACCTATGCCGTTATGTGAAAGATGCGCGCCGCCGGACGGAAACCGGTAGCCACCTAGTGTATACTACTATGTGATAACTCTTCTTACAGAGACACTATACACTCGTAGATACCGAACACAACTAAAATAATAAACAATAAATGAATTACATAATATATGTATACTATGACCAATAGATATTAAATGACACGTCTAAACTCTAAATTCTTAAGTGGTACTTCTATTAGCTGACTACTAAAAAACAGACTAATTTAAAACTATGTTAAGTATTTATATTATTCTCTATTTTTTTTTTAATTTAAAAAATAACCATACGAAAATCATAATAGAAATTTTTTATTTTAATTATTATTTCTCAGATCAATATGCAAATTGTATCTCTGCTGATCTAATTCCGCGTTGTGTACAAAGTAGCCCGCCAAATTTTGCGTTTTTGTGTATAATTTAAAAATATAAAACGCATTGTTGTATAGTTTGTGTTATAATCAATGATCTACAAATGACCAGGTGAGTTATACAGAACATATAAATAATATTATGTAATGCATTCAGCCAACCTCCAGAAACCACAACCAAATTAGCACTCTCGTGTCGTGTAGATTAGCCAACAAAACCTCATTCCCGTGTAGATACATTCCATTTCAAAAGTTCAAAGTTGTGAAACAAAAATTATAACGATGCCATAGAGAATTACAATACGAGTACCTACCTATAGGTATAGTATAGGTACTTCACCACTTAACCACTTATATATACGCTTCACAAACGATATAATATACCACAATATACTACACATTTAAGATCAAAAACCAACCTTTTCAAGGTGGAGTCGATGGTAACAAATATTAAGATAAACCATCAAATAATAAGATGTTTATAATCAACCGTAAAAACCAACATTTAAACTACGCGAATTTCAGTATGACGAGTGTTTATAAAACTGCTCTACAAATATTCAAAATATTTATACTTAAGAAATGACGAAATAAACAAACAGAATTAATGATAATGAAGCCCGTATCAGGGATAAATCTAGGTGTGAAAGGGAGAATGAGCAAATTTAAAAATATGTACCATAGAAAACATCTAAATATAAATTAAATACTCGAGTTTTAAAAAATGATAAACCACAATAACGTACAAAAAATATGTTGTTGGTACAAACTATTAGACTAAAATATTATACCTTTTTTTTTATCAATTTATTGATACAAACGATAAAAGTATCTTTGAAATATTATCTAAAAGCATCATCTTTCACAGCTCTTACATAGTATTTGCACCAGGTTCACGAAAAATTAATAAAATGTTTACATATTTTAAATTATTGCTGTGAGTTGAAGAATTTTTTTGTTATAAATCATAAACTATGAACTGATTATTATTTGTCTCGTGAATAATATTTAATCATAAAGAAGGGTAGATATTACACTACATTAATAAATAAAAATTAAAAATAAGATAGTAAGATGGAGAGTAGGTCACTATAATGAATGTGTTAAATTTGAATGCAATGACAGGTATCATTGTATACGAAAAACGATTCTGAACAAAGTTGATTTGTTAATCTAGGATAATTAGTAGGATATATTATTATATTATTACCTTTACCTATATTTGAATTGAAATATAATATCGTTATTTTACGCGATTTCGTAAAAAAATAAAATGTATACGCTCTTAAATTTTTTTTCTATATGGACGCTGGAGTTTTTTTTTACAGTCATTTGAAGAAGAAGTTATGGAGAACCTTGTGTTGGGTTTTTTAACCTTAGATATAAATTATAACAATTTTATGAATTTTCAACTTCAAAATTTCTTGCAAATTTTTGCGATATTGACATATTTCGTAAACATTTGAACTTTTAATGCATATAAACAAAAATTGTGACTAACGATATTTAATTTTTTTTTTTTACTACGAGGGATATAACTTATAATAAATCTTCTATTAAATTTAAAAGATTTTTTGGAATGCCAAATTTTTTTATCAGCATTTCGAAAAAAACTTAAACTAAAAGTTATAACTTATTACCATTTTGCTAATATGTATATAAACTTATACTTTATAAATTAGTTGGTATTATTTATAATTATTTACAACGAATAAAATGTCTTATAAGTTAATTTATCAATTATTAGTAATATTAAATATTATATTAAAATTCAAAACAAAAATAAATAATGATAAATTACCAGTTACATTGGGCCCTCGAGCTGAATTTTCTTAATGTATTTATAATGAATAAAAAAAAAACAAAAAACATTTTTTTGTAAGAAATATTAAATTTTAAAAAAAAAATCATTACTTAAAATAAAAATTCCTCTCTAATATAAATTATTGTATTTTATAATACAATGCTTACGTCTAGGACAAAATGGCTCGGCAAACTCAGCATGGCCGCTTTGACGCGAGGTTACTTCGAAATGGAGTTTTAAATGTTCAAACTTTTCACGAAAAGTCCGTGTGATAGCACATTGGATGTTTAATCATACGGTTTGGTATTTATTAGAACTTGGATACCCTTGTACGAGTATATATTATAAAATATTTAGTTATCGGCCATCGGGTATTCTATTTTCTTTCCGTTACCATTATCAAAGAAATTTCAAATACTGTAAGTCATATTTTTTTAGGTAACCCAAAAATTAATTTTTAATTTTTAATTTTTCTACAATTTTATACTTCAAAAGAGTCTACGACCCAGAAAAGGTTTAGAACCTATGCTTTAGGTAAAGCAATTAATTTAAAGAGATAAAAAAAGTTGATCGATGTATAATCTTATAGATTATCAGGAAATACAAACCGTTATTTCGTAACTGGTATTTTAAATATTGTGTTTGTCTAAATAAAATGTCCAATTATTAACAAACAAGTCGTAGTTGTGAAATTTTTGTGCAAGATGGTTTATGACTTTATGTGCTCGTACATATTTTACAAATTTAAATTTAATCGCACAAAACGTTTTTGAAGGTGTCGTAATAAAGATATGCGTGGACCCTTTATGAAAAGGCAGCAAGTTTGAACATATTTTAAAACTCAATGTCGATTTAACCTCGCACCGAAGTATCTTCGGGTCAAATTAGCCGCAAACAAGAATTTTATAATAATTGTAAATCCAGTTAGTACAAGTTTAAAATAAACATTCATTTCGTACCAAAAAATAATAATACTAAATAACTAATAGGAACTACTGGATCTTTTTCAATATAGCTATAATGCTAGTATGTTATATCATTATAATATATATATAATTAACATAACTTAATAGTTAAGATATTCGTGCTTTAGTGGAAATGATGGTTTTTATATATTTACATATCTATTTTTTTTTACATATTATAATTTAATCTAAATTTAAAATAACTAATAGTTAATACGTATAAAATAATAATAATAATAATAATAATAATAATAATAAACAACTATAAAGTAATAGTCAATAGTTTATACGAATTAATTTCTTACAAATTAAATTGTGGAACTACCCATTTAGATAGATAATGAGTCTTAAGTTATTAAGTAAAATAAATTGAATAACTAGATTTTTTATACAACTAAAAATATTTAATTACTAAAATTACTAAATAATAAATATGAAAATGCTAGTGACATTTATTTTATATGGAATTTGGACACATTCAAGACCACAGAATTAATGGGAGTTTTGGTGATAAATGATCATAAGGCTATTAAATATTGAACCAACAACATAAGTATTTTAGTAGTTTTCAATGGAGGGCATGGTTTATCTAAAGCAATATAAATACTAAAGATATCCAATACAGCAAAATGCACACAACGTAATTAACGAAAAAAAAAAAAAATTAATAAATCAATTTCTAATATATCTCGTCTACTTAAGATGAAAAACAAACAATCAAATTAAACAACTAATGAATCATTTCTGTAGCCTATTTTAGTATACTACGACACTAATTTTACGACAGCAATAAGGTTGATATTAAAATATTATTATATTACCTATACAAACTATCACAAATCTTTATAAATATAACGTGGTATAGAAATTCGGTGAATTAATGATCATTGATAGCGTGTAAATTAACATTGTCCGATAACAAAATAAACTATTAAATTTTAAAAATGACTCTGAGCCAAACCTATCTATAAATCAGTGCAATACCAAACTATATAATCACAACTTTACTGACGCTATTAGTATTTTATCAATCTTACAAATATATTTCAAATTATTATTATAATAATTAATTAAAAACAGCAAGGGTAGTTAAAAAATATAATTGTTCAAGCCTAAAATCAAACAATTTTACAGGTAAAATTTAAAAGAAGAATAATTATTGTACTAATTTTAAAACAAATAGGATACCTGCACAATAAAAAAAATATCATTAAATGTAATATATTTTAAAAAATTCTGTACCTATGACCTAAAAAATATAGTTATATTTAAAAAAAATGATAATACCAATTCGTGTAATTATGCCTATTTTTTTAATTTATAATTGTTTTATACTAACTCTCATTAACTTACATGAGCTATGAGTTTTCAATATTATACAAATATATTGTACATACTAAGTGGATATTAATAAATATATTTTAAGCAATTTTTATGCAATTTAAATGTTTTTTGATTAAAATTATTCTATTTAATTATTCAATCTTAATATTAATTGTACCTATTATTATATAATAAAATATATTGTCCATACAATTATTCTGAGTTTTCGAAAAAGTAATTGTGAACATTGTGTAATTAAAACAGGTAATCATCATTTTTTAGTAATTGTTTTTAAAATTGAATTAAAATGTTT
Organism: Schizaphis graminum; assembly: GCA_020882235.1. Lineage (NCBI taxonomy): Eukaryota > Metazoa > Arthropoda > Insecta > Hemiptera > Aphididae > Schizaphis > Schizaphis graminum. Next base: position 58,948,660 of record CM037032.1, read on the forward strand.
TCAAAATAAATAAATCCACATATTTTCCTTATATTTTATAAAACTAAGCTATACATCTTGTTTCTAACAAATGGAGTTAGAAAAAAAATTCTCTCGAATTAAAAATAAAGCTAGATTTCTTCTAAAAAAAACATTTTATTATTTATTTTTATATCAACGAATGTCCTTAAAGTATGAAAGTAAAAAAAATACTTATAAGTTAAACTCTAGTGAAATACTTTCTCTACAACTAAGTACAAAGTTATTATTTAATTTAAAATACGAAAAGTGTATTTATTTTATTATTATATTATATTGATAAATAATCATTTAATTTATTGTAATAGACTATAAATAATAAAAAATTCAAATATAGAGATTCTAGAAGCGAAAATTTAAGAAAAAAATAATAAATGCATTGGTGAGTTTAATTAAGAAGTAGGAATAAATAAATACAATTATTTTATTAATCAAATCGAATGTAAAAATAATTTTAAGATATTATAACGTAGTAACTAAATAACTAAAAGTACTTATAAGCACATGTTTTACCCTCGTTCTTTGCTCTAGTGAGTAGCTACTCCAATTTCTTCTCATAATATAATTTTATGTTAAAAATTTAAATAAATTTTCTTCTAAGAATTTTGTTTTTAATATTTATTCAAAACATTTTATAAATAATGAATACCAATTTAAGATATATAAAAAAATTACTGTGTAACGCAGTAATACAATATAGCCAAAACTCTATTCGAATGGTTTTTTTTTAATTTTAATTTTTAAGTCAACAAAATACCAAGTTACTTTAATTTCTATGCACAACTTTAAAACAACAGTTCTATTAAAATGTGTAACTTAAATTTTTAAATGAAATTAATTTATTGATACAAATATTATTTTACTATCGTATAGTTCATAATTCTATGAATAATACTTTATTTAGATTAAAGATAATAAAGCTAAAAGTAAATGTATAATATGGTTCCTAATGAAATAATATGACTTTTATTTTTGTTTAGTATTTAACCTAAACTTAAACAACAAATAATATGTGTGGTTTGCTTTATATTTTACAAGTTTACTTCTTAAAATATTAAAATATACAATATAATATTTATATAACAAACATTTAGATACAAATTTATCCAATTATGAAGAAGGAGGTACCTAACTGTATAAATAAAAACAAAATTTAAATTCATAAGAAAATATAGATACACGTGTGTATCATCAATTATTATATTACTACCATTCTTCCAAGTTCTAAAACACATGCAAATCCTTATAGAAATGTTTTTTTTTTAACTTGAAATTAACTTTTAAAATATATTAACTTGGTCCAATGCATCAAGTATCACAATATTGGCCTAGCTACTTGTCGAATATAATTCAATATAAATTATCATTTATTAATTATTACTCCGTATTGTACAACTTTATATAATACATAAAGTTGTACAATATAATAAAATATTATAATATAATATAATATTAATATATTATATTAAATTACAAATTTCTAATAAATGGGATTTTATTCTTATATAAGTACTTATAAACGCATACAAATTGAATAATTATTCTTCAACCCATTAACAATTGTTTGTTACAGATTTAAAAATACCTCTAGTTAATTTATTTGTTCATTTATATTCTTAAATTAGTCGAGTAGTAAATATAAATATTGTGAGTACACACCTTTAATGTTATTCTTATTACATTACCTTTCTAATTACGAGAATGTCAATAAAAACACAATATAGAATACCTATAGAATTGATTGATTAGATCTGTCATGATGGTTATTAAAAATCCCCGGCATTAAAACCAAGTTTCCTAAATTTATTTATTTATTTCTTACTTAAAATCTAAAATTACCACTTCAAATACCCGACAGTTCCAATCCGTAAATATGACCCTTTAAAACCTTTTCTCATAATTTCTATGTCTACTATTACCAAAAAAATAAAAATAAAAAAATTAATATAATGCAATAAAACTAACACATATTATAAATTTACATTTTTATTTTAACCGTGCTACAAAATTAAATACATAAGTATTTGTTCAAAATTATTAAGGATAACCTTAATTTCGAATTTATAAAAATAATTGAATGACATAAAACTATCATTTATTGTGATCAAAACGACACGTTTGTCCAGTCCTCTGTAAACGCTCCATATCAAACACAATCATATTTTACTATTTTACCGGTATCTGTGATACACAAAAAAAAAATATCTGCAAACGTAATAAGAATAGCCTATCTAATTAATATTTTATAAAATCTAATGACCCAATATACTTATTGTTATTTCACATATTATTATCTTATGTATTTTCTTAATTTAAACTGTTATAAAATAATGAAATGAAAGTTAAAGTGTATAAACACATTTAAAAAAAAAGGCTAAGATTAATCCATAATATTCCTAGTTTTAAAAACCATTTTTATAAAAATCTTACAAGTAATTAACTTTAAATTAAATGTATTGATTATTTTTTTCTTATTCATGTTGTCATTTACAGTAATTCCATCAAAATTGTTGAACTATTTTTTTGACGTGCCTTTTATAGGTAGTTCTATTATTCAAAATAATTGTTTTCTCTTAAAAAATCCTTAAGATAAATATAATTATCTTAAAACCCTCCTAGATCCATTAAAAACATAAATATAATTATTCTGAAATCAAACATATTTTTATCATAATAGTATTAAAGTAACTCTACTAATTGTGTTACTATAATTTATTTATTATTGCAAAATATCCAATAAACATTACATCGTGTATTATTCAAGAGAAGCGATGTACCATACTTATAAATCATGTTATATTTTTACTGTACACAGTATAAGAATAATACGATTTATTTTAAATTTAAGTTGATCAAAAATAAAATATTTTAAATAATATACATAAATTACTTGTAAAATAAATAAACATAGAGAATGGAAATACCAAAATAAAATTACCATATTAGTTGTCATAAAAAAAACTTAAGTTTGAATATAGGTACAACTGGTACAATTAATTATAATATTATTATGCGTATAGTATTTACTATAATTTATTGTTAAAGGATCATATAGAATGTAGATAGTAAATATATTGTAATGTACTTTAAGTTGTATCAAAAGTTTCAACGGCAAATTTGAAGCAAATTAGTTTATTAAATTACAACTATAAAATAAAATATAAAATATATTCTATTATAATTTAGTCTTAATTTTAAAATACTTACATTTTATAAAATAATCATAATAATTTTTAATTGTAAATCTATAATAATATCATAGACATGATGAAAAATATTGGAATAAATATAAAATTGATAACCTAATTTTCACATGTGGTGTACACTTTACATTTACTACACAGAAAGTATAGTTTATTACTATTAAGATATATGAAAATAAAAACCATTCTATTAAATCAGTTTTGTCACTAAAATATTGTAATAAGAAAATCGTAGAATGTTAAATTAATTAAAATAATATATTATGACATAAAGATTGAAATTAGTTATAAAATACAAAGAGAAAACTGGATTAAATATGCAATTAATTCGATTATTATTAAACCTTCGATATATGAAGTATACGTTTTCTAAATATAAATACTATACAAATTACTTTTCAGCAACAATTGTATAAATGCAACATTTAACTACATTGATTTTAGTTTAAAAAAATTAGTTTGGCAAAGTATAATAGATACCAGATATATTGTCCACTTATCTCCCTCCACTTACCTTGACGTAGTATACTGTAGTTTACCGTGATATTGGGTTTAAATGCAATGATAAGTAAAAGATTCGAAAGTTATTCTAAACAGAACTCAGGAAGTTACCTTAACGATATTTATAAAAAAAAATGCAATAAAAATTACCTCTGTGAGGGGATACTATACTGGTACTCGATTTTGAGTTTTTTAAACGCTACAAACATTTTTTGTTTTTCTTTAATTCAAAAATATGTTCACGAAAAAAATACAGTAATAAAAAATATTATTTAAAAACTATTATAGTCCTTGCTACTTCACTTAGAATCTGAAATATTACTAAAATAGAAATCGGTTATAATAATATTGGTAATACATGACAAATTGGTTAACACCATACACAATATAGGGTGCCCCACAGTGTTTAATCCCGTTAACAACTTATTTTCTAACTAATTTTTTAGAATAAAATTTAATCAAATTATATTATAACATTTAATTTGTTTTTATATGTTTATACTTTTTATGTCATTTTAACATTTAAAGCTACTCAATTTGTTGACTTGATTCTTCTAAAAATATAATAATTTTAATTATTTATTTAAAAATAATATAGACTTAGTTTAAATTTAAAATTCCTATCGATATTATAAAATGAATAAACATAATGAATACAAAATATAAATTAATAATTTATCTTTTAAATTGCTTATAAAAATAAATCATCTTATCTTTATTTTTAAATATAAAATAATTGTACTTGATACTTAATAAAATTAAATAAATGTGATCAACTATTTCAGCTCATATTGATTTTCAAAAATAAATTATTTAGAAAAAAAGTTTAGAGGGGACATACAAGGATTCCACCATCTTGTTGTATTTATCAGCTGTATTATACTATATTTTACACTTATTATCTTACGACAAAGTTTTGGTCAAAAATGCATATCGAATAAAACAACACTTATTCCTTTCTCCATAAGTATTATTAATCATCATAAAAGCTTTTTTAATCTATAAAATTCATAGTTATATTGTGTTACTGAATATTGCTTTAATACATTTAAAACTAAATCCTCAGTAAAAAATAATCTGTGGATTAAACTTTCATCGATATTTTTTATCAATATCTAAGAAAATTAACATATAATACGCTACCGCGTCATTTAAAAGTACCAACAAACTGTTTTATTTCAAAGTATTAAAAGAGTCTAATTTAAATTTAAAATAATATGCAATAGGTACCTAATAATTTGGCTAAATAATTTCAGTGTGCTTTAAAATAGTTATTAATATAAATAATATATGTATAAATACTAGGTATATAATATTTAATATAAATATACATTTCTGATAACATTTTAGAAACTATTTAATATGATCTTCATAAAATGAAAAACCTCTCGTTTCTTATATTATGACTGTTATGAGAATATATAGATAATGCAATATCATGATAATTCATAAATTTATTAAAACTTAATTATTATGCTTTTTTTGCTATTTATAATTTGTTCAATTTCCTTATACGAAAATGTATACAAATAAATAATAAAAAAAATTCAGTTTTAATTTTTTTTTATAATAATAAGGTTAATTGAATGCCTTCCTACTGATTTATAAATGTACTAATAAAAGTAAGATTACTCAATACTAGAATATATAAATGAAAACATAACATAAAAAATCATTGATTTAATTATGGTCAGAAAATGAAAACATAGGTACTTTCAAAGATTGTACTTAAGAATAATTGTTATCCTTCTTCGTCGTTTCAAACGATTTTACAAAAATATTTTATTACTAATAACAAGTTGAATGGTATTTCAACTTTAACGTTTTAGTGCCTTCTCAATAATATTACTATTTGTATATCGAGATTTATGCTTACACTTACCTATTTTATGATTAGATAGTTTCTTATAATCACGGCAACTTATTTTCACTCGGATACCACACACCACAAAGTTGGTCGAAATCAAATAATTAACATTTTTCGATGTGCAACCAGCTAAATAACACACACACGCACATATACGCACTATACCAGCACTCGACGAATGGTGTTATGATCTATGCCACGACTGGGCGACGGTGACATTGATTTCCACAATCCGAAACATCATATTATTATTATTATTATCAAAATAAAAACAAAAAACAAAACAAAACAAAAATCTCGTCTTACAGAGCCCTACCGACTACCCGGACTACGGTTGTAGCACTGCCGCCCGCAAATGGAGTACAAAATACCCCTTGTGACACCGACCCCCCACTCCATCCTACCCCTGTTATTGGGCGCTGGTAGCGCCCCGGTCCCCAAAGCGGGACTTGCGTGGAAACGCTTGGCGCGGGCAACACGTAAACGACGGCGCGACGCCCGGCGATCTTCTGAGATTATATACCCGGGTTATGTGAATACCAAGACACAAGGTGGTCGCTCGTGTACGACGTCGTACATGCAATTCTTTCACGTTGCGACTAAATCCTAAATCATGTACATCTATCTTTTTGCTCATTATCACTACTTTTAAGTGCGTTTCACATCGATACTCTACACGATATTAGTCTAAAGATTATATCTTATTACTGTGATGTGATAAAACGCGAATACTATTTTTTTTAGTCAGTATTCAGTCTAAAACTAAATAACGTACTAATGGTAAACGAATATAATAGGCTTTTATAATGATGAATACATTTTTTTTTTTATTTTTTTTTTATAATCTTCGACATCATGGCCCTAGGGCCAAATTTGGTCGATACGCATCACGATATAGTATAATATAATCGATTTAAGAAATAAAAAAATTGTATTGAACTATTCGTATATTCACACTTTTCTTCTAATTGTGATGTCACTCTAAAAATAATATTCATCAAATTACAAAGAATTAAACTATTTGTTCGCAATATCACAAATCGAGTTTAGAAATTATTGTTGATAAGTATGCCCAAAATATTTTCACAATTTTACAATATTGTGGACTATATATTAACTATATAATATAATAATGAATAAGTTATGAATAATTTATTTTATTATTATTCTATAAATTAAATAAATGATGTATTATTTATTTTATTTATAATTTATACCTAATACATTGTAATGTATTTTAAGATATTTATCTACAATATTCCAAAATATGTGCTTAATTTTAAAGACTGTGGAAAATAGGTAGGTACCATTCAAAATTATAATTTAAAAGTGATTTATCATTGCTTTAGAGTTAAAAGTAAAAATACCGACAAACACTAAGTTGGGCAAGATCAATAAAGCAAATTAATGTTCAATAACAGTAGATTTACATATTTTTGAGTAAGCACTTCATGTTATTTGAAAAACGATTTCTAAATTAAATTAAATCAAAACAAAAATATCTAGTAAGTATAAGAACTATACGAGTACATAAATTAGATGTACCCCTGAAGTTAATGTCATTTAATTTTAAAACAATGATAAGTTATGTGATTTGAATAACGACTCTAAATAGAGCTTGAAACAATTGAAACCCGTGTAATTATTTATCTAGGTTCTAATTAGTGTTTAGAAAAACAATTCGTGTGAAAACATTTTCAAATTATATTGAACCAATATTAATTATGTTACCTTGTATTAAATATAACTGTCGTTATTACTTATTAATACAAATCTTTAGTTACATACAACTATACAAGATTATCTAATATAATGTTCAAAATATGAACAACATTATAATTAACTATTATAATAATTAAATTTGACAATAGTAATTTTTTATTTAATATAATATAAATAATGAAAATGATTCTAGAATCCATCACATTCAAAAATTTCTTCTTACAAAAAAATCACTACAACTGATAAATATATGAATATCTATATATATATATATTATATAAAGAGAAGTCGTTTTTGACGTTGTTACGGATTTTGAAAATTCTTTTACCAATAGAAAGCCACATTCTTCGTAAGTATCATAGTCATAAATTCAGTCCGATAAAATTAATAAAGATAAAAATATAACTTACAAAATCAATTCAAAAAAATCAAATAAAAAAAAAGCGGGTAAGTCAGTATCGCTCTGCTGTACATTAGGGGGTGGGGTGGACTTCGGACTAGGGTAGGTTAAATTTGAATGCAATGATAGGTATCATTATATACGAAAAACGATTCTGAACGGAGATGTTTGTCATTCTAAGATATATTATGCTTAAATATTGTCAAATATTCTATTTTGAAACAAATTTAAACATTTCAGTAAAAGTTTCAAGATCTTACGTTTGATAATTTTTTAAAAATAACAAAAATCGAAAATTATTTATTAGTAAAACGTTATTTTACACGTGCATTTTTGATTTCAAATTAAAATTAAAACTTTAAACACTCGTACAATTTTTTTAATTGAATAATCCTCAAACTTTTTCTATAATTATTCTAAGTTTAACTTATGGACAGCATAGTATTAAATTTTCAATTCTTAGCTTTTGATAGTAAAATATTTATAAATTTTTAACTACCAAATAGTGAAAAATATTCATGATTTTGACGAATTTTTGTCAATATTTGAACTTCAAATGCTAATTAAAAAAAATTGTGCCTATGTATTTTTATAATTTTTGAATTAGAGTTAGAACAAATTATGTGGACCCATCAATTAAATTTTCAAGGAATTTGTCCCAACTAAATTTTTTTTATCAACATTTATAAAAAAAAAAATAAAAAAAAATTGAAAATTTCAATTGTCTAGAAATAGCTCAAAAAAAGTCAAAATGTTTTGAAAATCAAATCATGTAAATAAAATGGCAATCTAAATAACTGGTAAAATTTTCAATTATTTACGACGTATACTATTTGAATAACAACAAATATCAAAAATCGTTTGAGGCTAAACCGTTATTTAACGCTGTTTTGTAAAAATTTAAATTTCAATCACTCATAAAAATTTTTTGTCTGAATCCGGTAGTGTTTTTTTACAGATAATTGAAGAAAAATGTATGGAAAACATTGTATCAAATTTTCAAAACTTAGTTATAAAAGAAAAAAATTTTACGATTTTTTAACCACAAAATTACTTGCAAATTTTCGCAATTTTGACATATTTCGTATAAATTCGAACTTTAAGCACTTATAAAAAAAATTGTGACTAACGATTTCGGATTTTTTTTTATCACTTTAAGAACAACTTATAACAAACCTTGTATTAAATTTTCAAGATTTTCTATCCGGCCAAAAAAATTTTATCGTTATTTTAAAAAATAATTAAAAATTTCAATTGTCTATAAATAGCTCAAAAAAAGTCAAAATTCTTTGAAAATTTACCCGTGTATGGAAAACGCTAATATAAACATTTGGTAAAAATTTTAAGTGCTTACATCGATTAGTTTTTGAGTTTAGCAAATTAAAAAATTCGATTTTGTCGAAAACTGGTTTTGAGTAAAAATTCTCGTTTTTCTGTCATTTTTTAGATTCTGAACGAAGTGATGAATGTATTGCATTTACTATGATGTGTGTTTTTTTTTTTTTTTTTTTTTTTTTTTTTTTTTGTGTCTGACTCCAACATTTGGAGCAGTAATAATGCTCCGATTTTTGACTTCAGCCCCTCTTTGAATAGGGAATTGAATCTAGTTGGTACTTTAGGGGGGTCAAAATTAAAATTTTCTAATAGTTTTCAAAAAAATCGAGAAAAACAAAAAAAAAAATGACAGAAAAATGGAAATTTTATGGAAAAACCACTTTTCGACAAAATCGATTTTTTGATTTTGCTGTAACTCAAAAACGAATTATTGTAAATACTTGAAATTTTCACCAAATGTTTATATTATGGTTATCTCTTTACAGTTAAATTTTCAAAATATTTTGACAATTTTTAAGCTACTAATAGACAATTGAAATTTTCGACTTTTCTAAGTTTTTTTTTCTTCAAATGCCGATAAAAATTTTTTGGGTGGCCAGAAAATCTTGAAAATTTAATACAAGGTTTCTTATAAGTTGTTCTTAAAGTGATAAAAAAAAATCCGAAATCGTTAGTCACAATTTTTTTTTATAAGTGTTTAAAGTACGAATTTATACGAAATATGTCAAAATTTAAATTAAATTTCATACGCTCATAATGCGAATGTTGGCCATAGTAACCATAGTAACATAATATAAAAACTATACTATTTGTTTCAAAATAGAATATTTGACAATATTTAAATATAATATATACTAAACTGACAAATCATCTTCGTTCAGAATCGTTTTTCGTATACAATGATACCTATCATTGCATTCAAATTTAACCTACCATAGTCTGAGGTCCACCCCACCCCCTAATATATAGCAGAGCGATACCCACTTACCCGCTTTTTTTTTTTGTTTTTCTCTATTTTTTTGAAAACTGTTGGAAAATGTTTACTTTTCAACTCTATAATATACCAAGGATATCCACTTTGCCATCGGAAACCACCCCCAAAGTTTGAAATTAAAGCATTGTTTCGACTAGTTATGCTGTACACAGACACAAAAACAAAAAAACGAAAAAACAAAAAAAAAAAAAAAGCGGGTAAGTAGGTATCGCTCTGCTGTATATTAGGGGGTGGGGTGGACCTCAGACTATGGTAGGTTAAATTTGAATGCAATGATAGGTATCATTGTATACGAAATACGATTCTGAACGAAGATGATTTGTCAGTTTAGGATATTATATTATATTTAAATATTGTCAAATATTCTATTTTGAAACAAATTGTATAGTTTTTATATGTTACTATGGTTACTATGGCCAACATTCGCATTATGAGCGTATGAAATTTAATTTAAATTTTGACATATTTCGTATAAATTCGAACTTTAAACACTTATAAAAAAAAATTGTGACTAACGATTTCGGATTTTTTTTATCACTTTAAGAACAACTTATAAGAAACCTTGTATTAAATTTTCAAGATTTTCTGGCCACCCAAAAAATTTTTATCGGCATTTGAAGAAAAAAAAACTTAGAAAAGTCGAAAATTTCAATTGTCTATTAGTAGCTTAAAAATGGTCAAAATATTTTGAAAAATTAACTGTAAAGAGATAACCATAATATAAACATTTGGTGAAAATTTCAAGTATTTACAATAATTCGTTTTTGAGTTACAGCAAAATCAAAAAATCGATTTTGTCGAAAAGTGGTTTTTCCGTAAAATTTCCATTTTTCTGTCATTTTTTTTTTGTTTTTCTCGATTTTTTTGAAAACTATTAGAAAATTTTAATTTTGACCCCCCTAAAGTACCAACTAGATTCAATTCCCTATTCAAAGAGGGGCTGAAGTCAAAAATCGGAGCATTATTACTGCTCCAAATGTTGGAGTCAGACACAAAAAAAAAAAAAAAAAAAAACACACATCATAGTAAATGCAATACATTCATCACTTCGTTCAGAATCTAAAACACACACACATCATTGTAAAATCAATACATTCATCACTCCGTTCAGAATCTAAAAAAAAACATATCTAAAATAATTAGACATATTTTTAGTATCCTAGCAACTGCTTAGAAGAAATAACAACCAATTATTAGACGATTAAAAAATACATATATCTATCTATAAATATGTATAAATATATATCTATTATTATTAACCACTCATTATTTCAAAAAGTATTCATGTTTTTGAAAATATTTTTTTACATTGTTTCAAGTTGTTAAACAAAATCAAGGTTTTTTTAAAAAAATTATAGTTTTTAATTTTTTAATTTTTTGAATGACAACATAGAGTTTTAATTTCATGTTTCATAACAAAATAATTTTCTGAGTATTTTGATACATACAAATCGAATTTAGGGCGAGTAGTTTATGAGTTATACGTATTTAAAGTTTAGACAAGCAGAGTAGTGGACAAACATTTTGCGGAGTAACCCCGTACTACTCCACTCCGCACAAGGGAACTTTAAAACTTTAAATATTTATATCTCATAAACTACTCACCCTAAATTCGATTTTTATACATCAAAATACTTAGAAAATTATGCTGCTATGGAATATGAAATTAAAACTCTATATTGTCATTCAAAAAAATTAAAAATTAAAATAAATTAAGGATAAAAATATTTAAAAATATAATTTTTTTTTTTAAAACATTGATTTTTTAACAACTTGAAACAATGTAAAATAATATTTTCAAAAACACGAATACTTTTGAAATAATGAGTAATTCATGATAAAAGAATCACCCAGTATAAAAATCCCTTTTACTCCCCTTAGAGGTCGAATTTTGAAAAATCTTTTCTTAATAATATATACCCTTACATTGCTTAAGGAACCTCTGTACAAGTCTCTAGATCCAATGGTTCGATCTGGGCGTTGATGAGTGAGAGAGTAAATAAATTACTTTAGATTTCAGGGGAGGCCAAACTTTTTGATAAAGTTATACTGAGAAATGAGAATATATTTTTCCTTTGTGGAGTCATAAAAATACATGTAACTATTAGTTAGGGTCGACTGGAATTTTTTATTAAACTAATAAATATACAATAGTATACATTCTAAATAATAACGCCGATGCCGTCTGACGTATTTCACTTTCATTTCATCTTGTGACTGTTAAACACGTATTAATTCGAATACACTTTGAAAACCGTTTGATCGACGTGAGCTTCACACATTATTAACGCATCTAATGCACGGGCAACGCCGTGACGGAATAGTTATTAATTATATATATATATTATAATAATTTAAAAGACTAATAATACACTATTTATAATCAATAAGATAAATTATATTAATATGGTTATATACAATTATTGAGAACTTTTTTATTAGCTATAAATTAAGTTACATTTGCCAAACACAATAATATATAAATATTATATAGTCGATAAGTTTCAAATATTTAATTGTTTAAACTTCAACAATTATATATCATTATATATATATAAATATTAAATATAATATACTGCAGCAATACAAAATAACTAATCATATTTTGTTTTTAATATAATAAATGCTCAATATAGATAATAGATATAAATTATTTTAAACGACTTAAGACAATTTATAAAAAAAGAAATTGGTATTTGAATGTTTAGTGGTTTAAATGTTTAATAGTATATCATTGCTAGGTCTTCCATAATAATTAACCCAGTTTTAATAATAAAATAATAGTGAAAAAAGCGGGTAAGTGAGTATCGCTCTGCTGTACATTAGGGGGTCGGGTGGACCTCTGACTATGGTAGGTTAAATTTGAATGCAATGATAGGTATCATTATTGTATACGAAAAACGATTCTGAACGAAAATGATTTGTCAGTTTAGGATATATTATATTTAATTATTGTCATATATACTATTTTGAAACAAATAGTATAGTTACTATATGTTACTATAGTTACTTTATAGTATCTGTTTATTAATAACAAAAGTATTTGGCCAACATACGCATAATGAGCGTATGAAATTTAATTTAAATTTTGACATATTTCGTATAAATTCGAACTTTAAGCACTTATAAAAAAAAACTGTGACTTACTATTTCGGATTTTTTATTATCACTTTAAGAACAACTTATAAGAAACCTTGTATTAAATTTTCAAGATTTTCTGGCCACCCAAAATTTTTTTATCGGTATTTGAAGAAAAAAAACTTAGAAAAGTCGAAAATTTCAATTGTCTATAAGTAGCTTAAAAATGGTCAAAATATTTTGAAAATTTAACTGTAAAGAGATAACCATAATATAAACATTTGGTGAAAATTTCAAGTATTTACAATGATTGGTTTTTAAGTTACAAAATCAAAAAATCGATTTTGTCGAAAAGTGGTTTTTCGTAAAATTTCCATTTTTCTGTTTTTCTCGATTTTTTTGAAAACTATTTGAAAATGTTTACTTTTGACCCCCAAAAGTACCAACTAGATGAATTTTCCTATTCAAAGAGGGGCTGAAGTCTAAAATCGGAGCATTATTACTGCTCCAAATGTTGTCGTCAGACACAAAAAAAAAAAAACACACATCATTGTAAAAGCAATACATTCTTCACTCCGTTCAGAATCTAAAACAGATTAGTGCTAAAATCGTAATATTATGATCAGGGACGTCCGCGAGTAATTATTTCAGTGATTCCAACAAGTTTAACTAATTTTAAATCTTTTAAATCGATTTTATCATATCGTATAATTATAATTAACATTATAACAAAAATAAATAAATGTTATCTTATATTTTTTATTGAATAATATATTGGAATACCTTTATCTTTCTTTTTTTTATCTCATTATCTTAACATGTGACAATTTTTAATTTTTTAATGATAGTAAAGGTATAAAAACATAACTTTTACCCAACATAGTGTATATAATAAATTAACCACAATAAGTATTCCCATCTATTCAAAAACATGAACTATAATAAAATGTTGGAATTAATAAGCCTACACAATGGAAATGTATTATTTAAACGAACGAAACATAATTTTAAATGGAATAAAATATCATACAAATTCTGTCAATAAATCGCTTATTTTTACTTTACTTAATTATATACAGACATGTAGTAATTTTAATTTTAATCACACGAACAATAGTATCGTACAAACATTACAAACTCTTCAATTATTGATTTAATATATTATTAACAGTGATATTATTTTTAAATGATAACTTTATAGTAAATCTTAAAATCTATTGTTTGTCTTTTACGAAAATTATAATAGCATAATAATACCTGCAATAATCATTAAATAGGTAATGCTATTGTAAAAATTATAAAAATAAATATATTAGGGTCATCATATTTTTGGCCAATCACATGAATAGGTAGGTACAAAATAATAAACTGGGTGATACACTTTTAAAGTTTTAACATTAAATACTCATTGTTTCTAAAACTATTAACTATTCAACATTATTATTTTTAGCTAATTTTAAGTCAAAATCGATTTTTCTTTTAAACAGATACTTATTGCGTAAATATTAGAATTTTTTTAGTTTTTCCGGAATAAAGTTACTGAAGATTTTAACCCTCCCCCCTTCACTTAAGTAAAACAAAACTAGACACAACTGTATAGGTACTAGAGAAACCACCACTGTCAATATTTAAAATCTAAAGTTAACTAATTAAAATCTAAAATAACATTAAAACAAAAATGTTTATTGAATACCAATTTTTGACAATATAAATATTATTATTTTGTTGAAATTCAAAAACAAATAATGGTAAATACATGAAATTTACACACAATTTGTAACATAGGTACTAATTAATTCCAGTAAAAAAATGATTGAATGGCATTTTATATGATACCTATTATACTCAACATTCTCAAAATTATAAGCAAGTCACGATATAATAAATAAGATAAAATCATAACTTTAAAATAGTCAATTGAAAATGGTATACATTACGCCTAATAAATAAAACAATATGTTTTCGCTTTTAAAATATTGTATACCATGAGTAAAACGCAACCTAGTTTCAGGCACTGTAGTACTCTCCTCTACATTACAATCAATCAACTTTATTGCAACGAGTGTTCGACCGGACACTCGGACACTGTTCTTTCTATCGCTGTCGACCTCCGTTGTCGTTTAATGTCGAATCTACGCGAGCGCGCGCGCGCGCTTAATATGTGTGTGTATGAATGTAGTTTTGTATGCTATATTTTTTTTGATTTTTATTTATTTATATTTAACATTATTTCATAATAATTTAAAGACAAAAACCTGTGTCATCAGTGATTTAACAACAGCCGAATAAATCAATTGTAGTTGCAAAGTAAGTAATTCTATATTATTCAAGTGCTTCAGAAAAAAAATAATATTATAATATAGTTAATACAAGATAGTTAGGAATATATAATTATTTTTTTCAGATATTAGGTATTCATACCTTCAAAATTAATAAAAATCAAAAATTAATTATCTAAAGCAAACATATAAGATTTAAGACATAAACTGATAGAATTACTATTTAAATATTAAAAAAAAAAACTCTAAACATATTGTAAAAATTGTATTGAGTTTTTAATGAACTATAAAAATACAGTGAACAAAGTTTTTTCTACCATAATTATGACAACTTGATAAAATATCAAAATATTTTAACAATTAAACCTTTAAAAAGTTAAACATAGAATTTTTATTTTATTTAAATTGTATACAACAATTGAACTCGTACATTAAAACTTAAATAAAAGCTAAAAAAAAAAATAGTTAAAATATTTCAGTAGGTATCTAACAAAACTTCCTAACCAAAACAAAATAGTATATAACACAATGCATATATTCTTGCATACCATTATTTAACGACCGATAACATTTTATTACAAGTATTTAGCCCTAGGGAATGAATTACAACATGGCTGGCATTTTGAAGAAAAAACGATATTGGAGATAATTAAACGATAAGCGTCAAACGGGATACAAGTACTGGTTCTACAGGTTTTTCTATTTCATTCGTGTAACCCGTGATCTCGTACCCAAGTGATGAATACTCCACCATAGATAAAAAAAAATATAATAATAATACAAATACAAAAGTTCAAAATTCAAATATCCATTATCGGCAAAAATATTTACCAAAGATGAAATCAAAAATTTAATTGACAATAAAAAGATCAATTGAAAAAAATAATGAAATTATTTATTTATTATGTAACACTTGATGTAGGTAGGTTAACCTGATTACTAATAACGAAATAAATAGTATAAAATAAATTTGTACCAATAATATTACCTTGATATATAATTTGTCAGATTAAATAATATTTTCTTTTTTTTTTTGTATTGAATAATAATGATTCATTTAAATATCTTGCTTTTACTTACAATATAAAAATAAAAACTTAACATAGATACTTAAATAAAATTAAGATTTTATATTTTAAATATATTTTTATACGGATTAACAGTTTACCAAAGCATGTTCACCACCTATTTTTTTTTTCAATAATGCAATTATTTAAAATCTGATTTTTGGAATTTTTAAATATACCTACTTCAATACCATATTTTCAAATTGTTTAGATTTTTTTTAATAATTGAAGAGTGTTCAGTAGTATAAAAATCTAAGTACCTAAGTGTTTAGAATTGTTATTTGTATACTTAAAATTGTTAAAAATTAGAATTTAAATAAAATTTATTATTGAAAGAAAAAATGAGGATGATTATTACATATTCTCGTGAATAATATTATACATACATTTTTTTCTATGATAATAAATTTAATCATTTTTTGATTTTTAGAAATGTTAAGTATACTTATAAGAATCTTATTTAGATTTTTATACTATTTTATTAGTGTCATGTAGTGATGATATCTTATAATTTTTTAATAAAATGACTTTTTTGTATTTTTATGTCTCTAAATTAAAAATTAAAAAGTAATTTTTAAGTTTAATAAGTTTTATATTAAAGATAATAATATATACATTGTACATGATAATGGATTTATTAGATATGGTGCTTATGATTTTAAAACTATTATCCTTATTATGTACTATTTATATTTTAATAACTCAAAAACTACATGTATGAATTTTAATTTTTATATTCAATATTTACATTACAAAAAGTTATATTATCTCATTTATCATTTCTTGAATGAATGAAGACACAATTCTTCAACTACACAATATGCTTAGTGAATTATTCTGTACATATAAAGCTAAAATATATACCTATTATACAATCAAAAATAATAAAATATGTCTTGAATTGTATTAAAAAATATTGAAATTTACTATAAAAATTTAATAAAATATACAATAAATTTATCAATAATTTTCGAACTATTATTAAGTAAATGAGAAACATACTATAATAGTTTTAAAAGTTATTTTTTAAATAACTTTTAATTTTTATTTGCTAAATATGTTTTTAAGTCTTACTTTCATCATCAAAATCCATAGCATTTTCAATGAATTTTTATATTTTTTTTATCATCAAAGATAATATTTCTTGTTTGTGAAATTGAAATTAATAGAAACATAATATGACATTACATAATAATTCGACACTATTTTCGTTTAAATATACCATTAAACTTGCATTTTATATGTTTATAGTTCAAATACAAAATAATTTATATTAGAGTTAGGTATTTAAATGGGCACATTGAAATATAGATCAATGTTATCAACATGAGGTGATCCTGCGATCATCTACTTCATGAATATAACTAAAAAAATTGTAAAATAACGCTTTATATAAATTATAAGTGCAAATACTCATAAATATCTTTACTTTTCTTGCAATAATTTCAAATGATAATATTATAAACTTAGTTATAACTTAAAAATATCAACTTTGTATACGCATCAAATAACATATTACTATAATCCAAATTCCACACAAAAATATTGGCCATAAATTATCATCATTAAAATGATTCTACAACTATTTGCATTTAGAGGATTTCATAGTCACGTGTATTTTCAATGTCCTTGAAACTCACAACAGCAATTATTGTACGTTCAACAGATCCAATTTTAAATTTTTAGCTTCAATATTAGAGTTAACAAACCTATTATCAAACTTGAAGGCAAGAACATCATCTGTGTTTTTGCACAAATAAAATTCGATATTTCACATATTCAAAATGTATTTAAAGATTTAAGTATTGTAAAAAAAACAACAGAAAAAACACAAAAAAAACATTTTGTTAGCTTTAAGTTGTATAATCAGTCAATTTACTTTAATATTAAAACTAATAATATAAAATTGGTTCTACACCATACAAATATATTGGTGTAATTTCCTTGTAGTTTTTTAAACACTATTAAAATGGTTTTTATCAATTACAATTTTTCCCGATACAATATATTTATTATTTTTACACAATAAATATAAAAGTCATTAACGTTTAAAATTAATAATGTTCTTTTTATTTTAATTTAAATATGTCAAATGTAGTCTAATAATTATATAGTAGGGTGCCTTCTAATAATTATTTATGTATACAGTAGATTTGACATAATTTCTAACATCATCAATAAAAAATTCACGTAATGTCGGTTTCAAAAACGAAATCAATAGTGAAAACAATACTACCTACTTTTGTATTCATATGACAATATAACAACACATGACTATATATAACTTTGATTAATTTATTATAAAAGCCGGAATATAGGTATTACATAATACACATTTACACATTTAAAAATCTTGCAAACAAATTGAAACAAATCAGAATGATCAAAATAAAATGATATACCTAATTATAGTATACAATACATATGATATAATAATAATTTCTGTAGACGTAAGATGCATATTTTGCGATTGGATTTTTAATGTATTTCAGTTAGTATTCTGGTATTTTAATTATTGAATACTAAACACGTTACAATCACAGAACTTCAAGTATAGATGTTTTTTTAAATATACTACTTTTAACGTAATCCGAATACGTCAAACCAATTTAAAAAATAAAAATATGTAACAATATAGTCAATAAAAATAAAGAAAGAAATATAACACCTTTAAAACAAAATAAAGTTCATAAATATAAGTCAGACATTTCAAAGTTCAAAATATTACATTCTTTGGTAAACTGAATTTATAATTTTATATTATTAATTTAAAATCTTATAGTCTATAGACACACTACATCATAGTTTTATTAAAGGATTGTATTACTTTTTACAAGATTATCAACAGATACGTATAAATGCATTTGTATCGTCTACATCGTATTTATTTCATCAACTTGATATTTTAAGATCGGATTCCATAATAATAAAATAAACCTATAAATGATGACCTAATAAAAACTATTTCAGAAAAAAATTAATACAATTTCTTGCTCTGACACAAAAAAAAATTATTTAAAAATTGTTATATTATGTAAGTACTGTATTACACATTCGATACTAATATACTTACATATTATGTAACATCAATTCATTTTAGAACATTTATATATTACTTTATTGATTCCTTTCATTAATAAATATAAAATATAAAATAAACTCCAATTGATCTTACATACATATTCGTTATAAAATGTATTTAATCGATTCTGAACTAAATTTAAATTACTTACTAATTAGTACTTTATGTAATTGTAAATGCTTCAAATACTTCAGAGCTTCTTATATTTTAGACGGATAAATAATATTCTCAAAAATTTACGTACGTGACCGTTATTAGGTATAATATTTAAGAGAATAATAAAATAATCGTCGAACATATTAGTTACGGTATTCACTACAAATCACCAGACCGTGAATTATTATACTTTAAAACTTACTGTAATCAGAACATTAATACTCTTACAAAAAAATTTGATTTAAAACCAGAATATTTTTATCATAACATGGATGTTTATATACTAAAAGTAACAACGTTTAATTAAAGGCTTACAAAAAAAAAACCAGAAAAAATAATTAGAAAAATAATGAAATTCTATATACTTAAGTTCTTTATGTGACTTATTTTTTTTTATAAATGTATTATGTTAAAATTCTTAAGAAAATCAAATTAATATGAAAATAATATTTAATAAAATTAAGAATACAGCTAGTGCATTTCGGTCCATCACGAATTGAAACACTAATATATCTAATAGTTAAAATTTAATTAAAATAAATCAATTCAAACAATTTTCATTTATTAAAAATATGTAATAAATAAATAAGTAGTTCAATAGTTCAAAATGTGTATTTTTAAAGCTTTTTTTTTAACATTTCACATTTCAGTTATTTTTAGCTTAACTGTATAATAACTTTTTATTAAGTTACAAAATAAATTAAATTATATAAATGGTAAATGTTTTAAATGTTTAGGATGAATGTACTTTGTTTAAAATTACGTCGTAAACACCAAGTTTGGTCTCCAGAAATGACTGAAAATATCAAATATTCAAAAGGGTAAGTTATTATTTTCGTAGTTACTAGTTAATATTTTCAGATATATATTCAATAGTGTTTAGAACCTAGGAAAATAAATAGAATGATATTTAATATTTTCATACAAAAATGAGTTAGTACATATTATAATAGACTCAGTGTTACGTTTATTAAAAAAAAATGTATATTTAAAATAAGCATCAAAACTAATAAACTAATTTCTAATACTTTATCACTACAATTGTGGGAATACATTTTGTGATGAACGCTCAACACAAGTTCTCAAATGAAATTTCAACTAAAGTTGTGTGATTGAACGAAACCAATTAGACACTAGTTTGTAATTAATATTAAGGATTATCATTAATTATTTTCATTTTAAAATGTTTTACACATGTCTGTTTTTTGTTTAATATTGTTGTACTATAAAGTACAGTACAATACTTATGATTCGATACTTATGCATACTTATATAATATATATATATACTACCTAACTATATGATTTATGGCTATATGACAATTAGTACAAAAGTTTCGTATTAAATCTATGAATTTATAAATTACATTTTATACATTTTTTTAAGCCATTAAATACTTACACTTTTTTAATCCAAGTTCAAATATTTTTTCCTTTATTTAGTATATATAATATAATACATGTATACCTACATAATATCTACCCTTTAATTGGGAAAAATAATCATTAAGCATAATGTCGGAGTTGCGGATCTGTATAAATTAATGTAAATAATTCTTTCTTGATTATTTAAGTTAATGTTTATTATTTAATACTATTGACAAGCCGACAAGCGTGAACGATATACCTAAGTTTTGATATAAAATTATAAGTTATAACTTGATTGTTTTTTATTTGTCGTATTACACTATATTTTTTAATTTTTAGGAAATAAATTCATTTTAGTTTATTAAATTCTACCAAGTATCCATATGGCTATATAATAATTAATAATTAAGTTTATTAACAATTATTTATATTTTTTAATTAATAAATAAAGGTTAGAAAATATCCAACTATTCTATTATAGTATATGTAATTATCATTAATTCCAAATAAGTATAAAATAAAATCTAATTTATAGTTATTTGTGAAAACCTACATTTGCCGATCGCTTTATTTATCTAAATAATTTATTGACCTATTCATACTCTAACAAATCAAAATATTATTATAAATTTATTGAAAGGCATGATATTAATTTATTTTCATACTCAACTTTATTATAATATATAGCTATTGTATATATTATATTTGAAATCATTGCATTAATATATATATATAATACATGCATTTTCCCAAAATATTTCTTAACCACACATAAATAGCTTGATAGGTACTATTGTTATACATGCCAAGAATATTTTTCCACAATAAAACCCAAAAGCATTACGGTTTACCACAAATGTTCTTCACCACAAACATTTTTATTTGAATTTTCCTTCTATAAGTATTATTATTAATAAAAATAAATAACCAATTTATTTTACTAGTTCTATAATAATAATAATTGTTATCTTTTTTTTTTTTATTATTAAATAATGATAAAGTGGAAGTATAATAAAATTGTACATAAATATTAAAAACAATTTAAATTTTTTTAAATAATTTAGACTAGATAAAATATAAATAAATATTGGAATATCTTGACAAAAATTAAATACATTTGACATATCTGAGTCAATAATCCTACCAAATCATTTAAACTTCATTATGTAAATATTATAAAGCTACTTAAAAAAAAACCTATTATATTTCATATTTTATTAAAACCACTGTACATTGTATTGTAGATTTAATAAAAAAATATTAAACAAACAATCTAATAATTATATAATAAATTGATTCAATGATAAGGTCTTCATCGATAATATGTTGAATATTGTACCGTACACATTCTTTAGTCTACAATATTATACTATTATTAATACTTACAAGGCAAAATATTGCAACACAACATACACGTATGTGAATTAACAAAATATATTGATTGTTAAGTAAAAAGGAGTAAAAAGTTAGGTAACATCATAAATTCATAATTTATAATATTAACCAACTAACAGACAAAACCTGGAAACTAAATTCTATGATATAGTATAAATCAAGTGAACTTTACTTTGTCATTAAATGTAATCAGAAATGAACAGTATTTAAAATTATTAAATGTATGTTGTATTTTATACCTTGAACAATTTTTCAAAATTATGATTTTACAATATAATTTTTATAGAAGATAATAACTTTAATAAAAATTAACGACTCTATTAACAATTCTGTGATGAACCATATTACCACATTATTATCATTTAAAATTTAATTAATAAAAACACAATTTAATAAAACATTTATTTTCAGTAAAAAGTTGTAATTTTTATACTTATGTTAAAATGTATTTAATACTTAGAAATTTTTATTTTATATTTTTTATTTACTAGTAACTATACATTTAAACGTATTTTGTATATTGTGTTTACTCATTGAGAATAAATATATTGTGTATTTTAAATAAAATTTTAAAAGTACTTTTCTCATCCATGTCTGTAATTAAATCAATGCATAAGAAAATGATTTTGAGCAGAGGTAATAAAGGCAGCAAATATAAATCGTCAAATCTTAACTATAATAAGTATGGTTTATATTCTTATATATTTCTTAATCTAATTGATCAAACTAATTTTTTACAAAAATCTGAAGTCAGTTCTAATGTACAATAAAATAGTGTAAATATAATTATGGTATAAATAGTTTAAAATTAGTTTTACAATTTTTAAATTTAATTATACGTACTTGTAATCTAGCATTGTTACTTAACATTGTCGCTACTTGCAGTGTAAAAGATATCGGACTATTTTTGTTTTAAAATTTTCTAGTTCTAAATTAATTTTTAAAATTGTATTCATTGAAAAAATCCGTTCTATATATTAACCTTATAGATAGAAAACAACTAACAGGATTTAAAAAAAAAAAAAATAATAACAGCATTCTTACAATAAAATAATTTAGACGATTATTTACCAGCATAATATAAACGTCAATACAACGTACAATAACCACTATTCTGTGCCTGGATATGCGGAGCGAGACGAATACCAGGTTGTGATTTTATTCTGTACTGATTTTTGCTTATTATAATAAATGTTACATAATATTAAGTATTAAATCTTAGTTTTATATAAATGTTTATACAAAAAAACAATTTATACCTCAATTGATATATGGGTGCTTAATATTATGACTTAGTTATTATGTAAATGTATTTTAAAACTGTGAAATGTTTATAATAGGTGTAACAATAACCACTAACGAGTAATGACATCCTGAGTGCACCACTATCTAATTTCATATTATATAACATTATAAATTGTTTGTATATTTTAAAATGCTTATAACATGTTTCAAACTCAAAATATTTAAAAAAAAAATCTACATGGGGCCACAATTAATATTTTTACATTTAGATTTGATAAAAAAAATAGAATAAAATGAATTCTTTTTATCATAAAATGTAATGTGTTATGCACTTTAATAACAATAATGCTAATAAATGCGAGTACGACGTCACGTTAACCACAATCGTGTCTCAATTGAGCATAGGTACATTGAAATCTTGAAGGCGATTACTGTTTCATGTAAAAATTATTGATTTCTTGACTCAATAATTATAAAAAATGATGGCTTTTTATATCAAATATAGAACTGATGTTTGATTAGAAAATGAATACGGTAGTTCCATTGTAGTGTATATATACTACTGTAATTAATACAGTGAAAGGATTTTTGTTAGGAAGTCTAATTATGTATTGGTAGTATTAATTGGGAAACCGAATAGAAGAAATAACTAAATAAATTTAAAAAAAACAATAGAATAAATTCAATGAAAAAGAGAATAATTGGTTACCGATATTGTATAATATGTGTTGTGGTTGCCAACTAATCACAATCAATGTTTTATTTCATTTTAAAAATATATTCAGTCGTTGTACTAACGTATAAAAAATCAGCATGAAGCCATTCACAAAACCGGTTGAGTGTACCGTTGTAGGTACATAATATTTTGTATAATCTTGATTATCATACAACCTTCTCGAATATTTCACACATACCCTTTGCTTTATCATAAGAGGGGAGTGACCCATTAACCTTGTTATAACATCCGTTTCCTCTATGCAGTTAGGTTAGGATTAATCAATTATATTACCATTTTACTTGCTATTTTATACACAAAAATAGTAAAAAATAATACTATCTTTAGAATTGTATATGCCACTGTTTAATTAAAAGTTTATTTTGTAACTATTATGATTTTATATTTGTTTAACACCTTAAATAATAATTATTTAGTGATACTTAAATTATTTACCTATATCGTCGTAAAATATTACATTTATTTATGATTTAGAAGTTTAGATAAATATACTGTAGTATGTTATACACATAGATAATTTTTCTATAGTAGATACCTACGTATTATACATCATATCTCTATAATGCCATTTAAATATCTACAAACATTATTTTATCGCAGTTAAATAAATTTGGTTTCACAAACCGATTTCCTATTTATTTATTTATAATATATTATTATTTATTAATTTTCCCCGACTATACACGAAATAAAGTTATATCTAATAATCTATAGTTACTTCAATTAGCGCGGAAAAATTTAATTTCAAATTAATGTTTTGGTATGAACTGTTAACATTCTAGTTTTTCAAGATATCTGTTTCATTTTTATCATATCCAGCTTATTGCGAAAAAATAATACAACCTAACCAATATTCATCCACTTGTTTTTTATTCTTAGTACTAGTCGAGGTATTCGTATTTAATTGAGCGTAATTAATAATGAGCACAGAACAACTACACTAAGTCGCAAACGAAGGTGTGTCAATAACTATTTTTTAGTTAAACGATCTTGGTGGTTTAGTCTTTCTTAATTTTTACATTTTATTTTTTTACGAATATATAAGTTTATCTATGTTTCTTTTAGTTGTTAAATGTAAGAAACTAAAAATCAATAGACATACTACAAAGGCTAACATTATATAGGCACCGTTTTTTTGTCTTACGTAGGTAAAATATTATTATGATAAGTAGCAAAAGTACAAAACACAAAATGCACAATCTGTCCCTTAGCAAATGGTTCAATTGTAACAAAAAATAGTCATATGAAACTAGTGTACTTATTATAATAAATTAAAATTTATCACACTTGATAGAACATTTCTGGGCGCAGCTTGATTTACTACAATGTATCTTAAATAATACACTTAAAACTACATTAATTATTTCAAATCAACTTTAATATTCTTAGGCTATTAATCCAAGATAAAAAATCTCAATTTTTTCATACGAACCTTTAACAAATTAAAATAAACTGCATGAATTCATTTTCAATAAAAAAGCAATAACAATTGTATTTTTATTCAAACAATTTTTACATAAATGTATTTCCTTAAACCTTTCTACAGTTATTGATTATTTATAATTTAAATATGTAACTAGTAACTATTATATATTATATTTAAATTCGTATAATTTTTAATTCATGTTTGATTTTGTATATACATTTAAAAAGAATAACATTTAAATTAAGACGTGTACTCTTAATTGAATTCAACATGATGTTAACTATAGTAGGCACAAAAACGTGCTTAACTATTTAAACCACAAATATAAAACACCAACTGCATTAAAATATTCTTTAGTATATTATTTTAAATACATATTTATATATAATACACAGTTTTTTTACAATCAAAACATATTGGGTAGATGCATACATAAAGATAAATAATTAAATTATACTAAAATTTATTTTTATTTAGTTCCGTAAACAACAATATGCTCTGATTATATAATACTTTAGGAATTAGAAATTAAATTAATATTATTTAGGTACCTACTTCTTAAGAAAATGTAATATTTTTATTACACTAATATAATAATATTTACTAATACTTTTATATTTATATGTAAAGTAATAATATTATTTGTATAAATTTTTAAAATTATTTTTTAAATGTTTTTTTTACCAAATAATTCATGGTATAGTTATAGGTATATCTAGTTATTACAAAATTTCTAAATAATTTTTGTTTTGAATGCTTAAAATTATATTTCAAAATCTATTAAATATATGTTTATAAATACCTACATAAATTAATGATTATGTAAATGGAAATTTAATACTACTTGAATAAATACAAGTATGTTACTTACATTTTTATATTTTATAATGTTGGCATAGTTTAATAGATTCGTAAATTATATTTAAATGATAAAAAATTTAAGCATACACATTCTTTCTACTTTAAAATATAATTTATCCATTTCACTGTATATCTACATACGGCGCATAATTTCTATGATAATATTAGAAATTAAAGACAAATACTAAAATACGTTTACTATTGAATGGTAAACAAAATGAATATGTTCCCAATACTCTATAGTCTATACAGATAGAGAGTGTATAAAACGTGCTTAAGTGCGTTCACGCAGTTCAAGTTGTACTAGTATTAATTTATATGTTATTATAATACTACTTCTTTACATTTAAACAAAATATTATTAACCTTTCTCTATAAAATAAATTTTTTGAATCAATACATAAAAATGTACCTACTAACTAAACATTTATCAGTATAATGAGTAATAATCTAAATTAATAAAAGACAGTATTTTTTCTTACTATTGCTATTGAAAATCATCTTAGTTAGAATTTATTTGCTTTAAAATATTAAAATACATATTATTAGTTATTACGCTCCGATTATTAAGTCTCAAACAAATAAAATTATATATAAATATTACTAAGTCGTATATATGTTCAAAGTATAACAGTGAAGTTGACTCATTTATGTTAAAAATTATGTTAAAGTTTAATCAAACTTAGTCAAAGCATAGTTTCATGTAACCCAAATTTTAGCTTCACTGCTTTAGTATATTATAATACACTGTAAGTTTAAACTCATAATTATTATAATAATTGTATATAATTTAAAAAAATATATTAATTAATGGCTTTATAATAATGTATTCTATTTGTAAGGGTATTAATCGAAATACACGTATATATAATCTAAAATAGGATAATTTTTCCAATGATGAATGTTTTTTTTTTTTTAAACGACGTTATTTAAATGGTATTTA
The DNA here is from genome assembly GCA_020882235.1 of Schizaphis graminum. Lineage (NCBI taxonomy): Eukaryota > Metazoa > Arthropoda > Insecta > Hemiptera > Aphididae > Schizaphis > Schizaphis graminum. The sequence goes on from CM037032.1 coordinate 58,976,335, forward strand.
GTATGAATATTTATCAAATATTGATGGAAAATTTTGCTAATACATTTAGTTTATTTTTTGAACCTTAAAATATCTAAGTACAAAATAGCTAAGTTCTCTCTAGAAATATTTCCAAAATTTCCAGAATTAAAATGTGCTTGTCTCTCAGATTATTATATAAATTAAATTGATTTATACCTCCCCTAAAACTTGGTCCAACTATTTATTTCAAACAAATACAAAATGTTAATATGAATTTATTAATAATTATTCTTTAATAATTATATGTAGATATATTTATAATATTACTTACTATACGTTGAACAGATTATACAAAACAAAACATTGTCTTTAAAATAATGCTCATAATATGTGCAAATACACTCTTTTAAGTAGTCTACTCAAAACTATTTCCTAACCACTATACAATGAATTATAGTTTAAAAATGCTTCCAATTTTTATCCTAACTTATTATAATAACATTGGTCACTTGCTTTAAACATTACATATAACTAGCATACACATATAGGTGCATTTATAAAAATCACAATTTTCTGCATTGTGTTTGGTAAGCACCAAGTAAAATCGATCTTGGGATGGCGAGCCTGTGGGGCCATGGTGGGAGGAGCTCACGGATCGTTGACATTGTTTCGTTGTTGCCTGTTGGTTTTAATGGTAGTACGGATGAATGTGAAGAAAAAGGGAAATAATAAGTAAAAAGGATGAAGAAACGACGACGACGAAAAAAGTATGTTCATAATAATATTAATAATAATAAAAGATCATCATACAGAGTATAAACTAGCATGTACACACAAAGTGCATCTCCTTGTTATTTATTTAGAATGATCCTAAATTTATCATAAACCCAATGGTCTTGGAAAAAAGTACACAAAATTTTTGTTTATTGTAAGAACTAACAAACACTTTTTTCATTCATAAATCATAATCATATATCAAAAATATTTTAAAATATTATTCAAATAATATTACTAAAATTTATTAAAATAAATATAATACTAAGAATTTAATTATCTAACTTATAACTTTATATAAATATATATATATATATATATTAAATTATTTCAATTGCTAATAACATTTTATTGAAGTTTCAAAACTATAACTTTTAAAACACTAAAATCTTTCAAAATTAGCTAAAATTTAACCTAAATACTAACTGGGCTAAATTATCTTTATTTTATTACCTACCTTTATACCTATTACTTTATAGAGAAAGATAAAATCGTACTAAGAAATAGTTTAAAAATTATAATAATGAAGACAATCATGAATAAAAAAACATCAGTGCATTATACGTTTATTAATAAAAATATATAGTATTTATACAAATGATACGTTTTCAAAATAGTATGTTTTTTTACTTATGTAAAACTTCGTGACATGAATTTTTATTTGAAATATCGATGATAGGTCATGATTAGATTATCATGCTATGTGAATTATCTTTAAGTCTTTACCAATAAAACAAATGTGTTGACCTTCTTGTACATAAAAATAAACAAATCTTATAGTATTATAATGATTATAATTTATTATCATCAATTACAGATTCACAGAATTGCTTATATAATTGAAAATCTTATAAATAGTTGACCCTCTTTTTTAATGCATAAGATACATAAGGTAGTGGCGCAATTTCGGTAAAATAACTGTAGTTGATGAACCTCTATAGACTATAATACTAGGTACTATAAACCCGTTGAAAAAATACTTTCACTAGTGTATGTCTTTAAAATTATTATAATAATACGTGTGCCAATTTAAAACTAGAAGTGTTAATCATCCTCGTATCCCTCCTTTTAACTGTACATAATTTAGATAAATTACATCAACTTCAAAACTGTATATTATTTATGTATTTTTTTTTAATCGATTTAAACTATTAATTTAACACAAATTGAAATACAACTGTAATAATTTTTTGAATAATAAGTAAAATTATTATCAATAAAATCTCGTTAACTGTGGAACAGTATAAACAAATTCAAAATTTATTTAACCTCTAGTAAACCAAGCTCTACTTGAATTTTTTTTTCAAATCTAAAGCCGTAACAATCAAATTCAAAACATAAAAAGGAGTTTATATATTTATAAATTTTCTATTAGTATAATAATATATTATATATTTATTTCTCTATATGATACCAGTTATTTATTCTTTTTGACTTTTATAGAAATATTACATAGGTACCTAACCTAATAACTTATAAAATACAGATATTAGGTATTTTATTTTATTTTTATATCGATGTGATATTAAAAATATCATCAGAATTAATAGTGTATATTGAAACATACCTATACCAATAAATTGTACTCAAACTATAAACTATAAAGCCATATTAAGTATGTATTCCCAAATAAATAACTACGATTATCCAAGTGTAAATAAACGTTTTTAGCTGTAAATATGAAAAAAATTATATTGCTTTTTTCATATATTGTCAAATCAAAATACCTTATATACAATAGTATACATATAGTATTATTCACACTAACTACTTCTTATTCGCCGTCGTTACTGACCATCGTAGCAACACTGCCACCAACGCCAAACACTTGAAACGATTTCGTAAAATACCGTTTTACTGTTCAAATTTAACGTTTATTCCTACCTACCACTACAATGTTTGCGCCTTTCTATCTATTATTATTTATTAATACATATATAGTATTGTTACAATAAAACAGACTTATTATCTACGAGTCTGTCGCGGTTGAGTTTTATAAAATCAGAACAAATCTGTTTCGTATACGAGTATAATCATACGTCACAAATATTTTATCAAATACATAGATAGAATGTGTGTCACGTATACATTAGTTATACACGTATTTACTATGTAGCTTTTTTTTTATAAAAATATATATATACATAAATAAGGCTCGAAATTTGATGCACTAAAAAAAAGGATTAATGCATTAAAATCTTAAAATACAATACTTAAATTTAAATTTATGTACAAAATAATCATAAAATAAAAAAAAATGGGCAGTAGTCACTCAATAATTCGAAAAAATCCATACATCGAACTAAACTCTTGGTTCCCGAGGAAACCTCTATAATTGGAAGAAAATACATTTATTTCGGTTCAGAGAATAATTAAAAATTGTAAAGCAATGTATCATTAATAAGGACATTTTTTGAGAAGTTTTAGTCTACATGGATTATGCACCATATAAAATTTCTATACTCATTCCTATAGAAATGATACACAAAGCATGGAAAAATGTATACAGTTCGATAAATTGAATTTTTAACTAGGTCTCTGAATTTTGAATTATTGAGTGACGAAACATGAAACATATAAATTATAATAATATATATTAAGAAATATCAAAATAAATGCAACAATGTATGTATGTAATTACATCTTTTCTCTCTTTAATTCGAATTATTTATTTTTACCCTCGATTATCCGGATACTCGTTAAATCGAAAATCTCTATAGATATAATTTTCAGCTCAGTCCCTTGAATTTCAAATTATCGAGTGGTGACTATAATTATGTTCAAATAGTTCACTGTAATGAATGTATTAACTTTGAATTCAATGATGTATCATTTTCTATGGAAAACAATTCTAAATAAAGACAGTTTGTCAGCCTACGCTAAACTAAGTAAATTTCATTATTTATTTTTTGATATTGCTATTAAAGTTAGGTACTTAATCTACAATTAATACTACGACAGGATTCTATTTTTACCAAAAACATTACATTTATTATATTATCAATATTTAATAATTTTAATAATAATAAATATATTTTATACCATATTATTATATTATTGTTATTGAGTACTACCTTACCGCAGTAGTGTGAATAGATTTATAGTATGAATTTCTTTCTATTAAGTACAATTCGAAATAAACGTAAAATTCATAAGTCCCCACGAATAATGCTTTTAAATTATGACAAAATAATAAACATCGAAGTTAGGTCATTATTCTTCGTTTAAATATGTAATTTTGTCCAAAATTAATTCAAATGTCTATAAAAAAATTATGTTTGAATATTTTTTAGATTTATTAGTTCCAGTAAGAAAAACTTATATAGAATATTGCATTAAATTGTTAAACCTTATTATGCATAAAAAATTTAAATTTTAAAATGTTCTTAATACGAATGATTCCTAATTTGTAAATGTTCATGATTTGACGGATTTTGTAACAAATTTAACTTAAGAAGTTTTTTATATAGATTGAAAAACTTATAACGGATCTTGTATTCAATTTTTGAAATTAAGTAAGAAGATTAAAAATCGTTTACATTTTTAACCTCAAAATAATTTGCTAATTTTCATGATTTTCGTGATTTTGACAAGATGCATTAACATTTTAACTTCAAACGCCTTTTAAATTTTTTTTTATTGATTTACACTCAACTTTTTTTTTAATTTTCCAACGTATTATGAAAACATTTGTACACAATTTTTAAACTTTTATACAGTAAAAACACCTAACTACCCACCTAAAAATTGGAAAATCGAACCATTTTTACTGCCCTAAAAGGTCATACTGAAAACACACCAAAAACACACTTCATTATAAAATCAATACATTTATCGCTTCGCTTAGAATCTAAAATTACCTTAAAAATTTCAAAGTATAAAAATTGATACATTTATTCCATTATGAATGAAAAAGTTTGTACGAAAACGAGTATAGTGTAGGCAATATAAAGTGTATTTAAATCTAATTACAAATCAACAAATGGCATAAAATAAAAGTTCAAGTACCCATTAGTTAATCTAATATTCAAAAATTAACCATACAAATATTATAAACATTTGTTTTTAAGAATACATTTTTTTTAAATGATAAATATGATATCTATTTACATATTATTTTAAATGAAAATATACATTCTCCTAATTTGTCGAAATTTCCTCAAAATATTTTATATTTATATTAATTAATATTGAATAATAAATAATTTTAATAGTCAGATATCAAAATAAAATTGTATTTAAAATAATTACGAACCATATTCAATATTTAAAGAACTTAAATAAAATCGAAATTTAGTCAATTTAGTTTAAAAAAATAATTAACGAAGAGCATACCTACTTAAAAAAACGTGTTCAAAACAACTACTATTTTATGACTATATTATTAAAATGTATAACAACTAAGACTTAAATTGTTTAAACTTTTTATTTCTATGTAATTACTTGTTTTGATAAAATTAAAGATATCTTCAATCGTAAATATTACCATATGAATTAAAATATATACTCGTCTTAAAATATTTTACTAATGTAACACGTATTCAAAACGTGATAACTAATCAACTTAAACTACGTAGAAACAAAAATTAATTTAAAATTGTAAGATACTAATTATTAATCATTGAACTTTTGTAACTCAAATACACTTATATGTCATGTTTATTAGTGAAGTTCAATGTGCCATAATAAAATGATACGTCTATTTTAATTTTTACATACAAATTTAATTTACGAGTATTTTATAAAAACAACTGTAGATATACAAAATATAATTCTTTGACCCATACAGATACACATTAAAAAATTAAAAATTATTTATAACAATATTTAAAACATAAAAATCAATCAATTTACTTAAAAATATATTCTAAAACAAATATTTCTTAGTGTTAACAATATTTGGATATCACGAAGAAAATTTGAATAGATTTAAAAAAAACAATATAACTGATTATATTAGAAAGCTGTTAGGTAGTAGGTATACTTCACATTTTAAATGTTGTCTAGGTCACTATTTTCAATGAATTAATATATTATGTAAACATAGATTTTAACTATAGAATAAATAGAGGGGAATAAGTTAGTTAAGTTTTACATTTAAAGCAACTATTCTTGAGGTTATTATTAAAAGTTCTGTGAACCTTTTTTTACTATCATTATTGTGATATATTATTTATAATTATTAAAATTAAAAAGATGTCAGTGTAGTAGCTTTTTATAAACAATTATATACAAATTTATAAATATTTAGTTGTTTTTTGTTTTTTTCTCTCTCAGGCCCAAACACATCATATAAACAATTTGCATTCATTAACACCAATATTGTGTTATTAGCTTTAATATTAGAGTGATCAATGAGTGGTCATTTATTAAACTTAAAATTAAAAACTTAACTTTGATTGTACATTGGAATTTTTTATATGAAGATTTTACACTCATAATTTGTAAAAAAAAAAATTAAATATCGAAAAAAACCAACGTATACATTTATTTGTATACAAATTCAGATAATTTTCTTGACTTCTCTTTAGTTTTATATCAGGTCAATTCTCTATAATATTAAAGATAACAACACAAGATTGGCTCTGCTGAACTCTAACTTGCCAAATTCTGCTAGTGTCAAAGAAAAATAAAACAAACAATGCGCTGACATGCTTAACCCAAAGTATAATGGTTTTAAAAATAAAGCTTATAAATATTTATACCTAATTTTCCTAGAAAAAAATAGCAGAGTTTTGATATTTAGCTAGGTCAAACATGTTTATGGTGACTGATCTTTTTAAAAAATGTTTTCATGTTTTATTATTTAAATCATCATAATTTACAATATACAATCACAACTACAATTTTATGATTATTTATGTTTTTCAAGCAAAGCTTGGGTTATAAATTAAGAATAAAACATTGCAATAATTAAAAAAATATGTTCAAAGTAAATCAGTTTTAAAATTACGAGTATATAACTGATATACTAATATGTGATATTATCAAATAAAAATAAAAAAAATAAAAGAGAGAGAAAAATTAAAAATATATAACTAATACAATCTAAACTCTAAAGTGTTATACAACAAGATATTTTGTGTTATGCCTATAAACTTAAGAAATAAAATATAAAATATGTATATTACTATATTATTACATTTATATAAATTTACTAATACATCTCTGATGCTATATAATATAATATTATGTTAAGTTAAAAACATCTAAAAATGATCGTTATTTTTTTTTATTGATTTTAAATTAACATCAGCAGCAGCGGCCATTACTTTTCATATTAACTACAATAAACGTTATTTAAATTAAATCACATGAACTTGATTGTATTAATTTTATTTTATGTTTCATTTCTGTTCCGATGATGATTGATCATTGATCAAGATAAAAATCTATACACATTCCATGTAGTATTTTTAGTTTCTATTATCTTATTCTCATACTTACACATTTTCTCTTTAGTCTTTACCTATAGTATGTACCAATTTACTTTATCATGTATAATATATATTGTATATTATATTTATGACCCTAGTTTAAACACGCCATCTATATTAGTATTAGTAGTATTACGTGTAGGATGTTTTGATGCTGACCTCAAATGAGGACGACCATCTCGAAAAAGGATCAATGCACTTACTGATCGTGCTAGGGCTATCGTGTAGACCAAGTTCATCCAAGGTCACGCTAAGGCGGCAACTACTCTACTAGAAGATTGTTATGATTTTCTGTTGAGTCACTAATGGACCCACATGCAGTATGCACGCACGCGCACACACATAAACACACAGTGTTCACATTTCATACAACACATAATACATATACAATTTAGTATTCAGTACCTACTATGGAATTGGAATATGAATAAAAATAAAATAAGTTATAATATGCTGCTATTACTATTTAGTTATCGTAATTTATTTTATAATGCAAAAAAAAATAATAATAATAACAACATTTGTTTAAATATAATTAAAATTTAAGTACTATATAGAAATTAAATTAATAAAAATACTTAGTCAAGTAAAATAGTTTTATTAGGAGGTACCTATTATAATTTAATTTTAAATTGAAAAACTTTTAAAATGATAATATTTATATATGTAGGTACCTACATTATATATTCAATAATTGTACATAAATAATTACCTACGCAAAAAAATAAATATAGAATTACTGAATTAGATACCTACCTAACCTATATTTTTACTCAGTTTAGTTTGTATTTTGTATACTTAAGTAAGTATCTACACAAATATAAATGTAATGCATAAACATTTACTCTTGTATTTTCATTATCAAAATTTTAAATAGTTATTAATTACCTACAAAATTAATTGTATTTCAGTAGGAATGATATTATACTACGTTATACATTTATATTTATAATAATTAGCAATGTATCAAATTATTTTTTGAAATGGTTTCAGTTAAACTTTATTTATCAACTATCATACATGACAATGCTACTCCATATTCATTCTTAATATGTTCATTGTTCGATTCATGTTTATCATACATATATGTATAGTCAGGTACTCAAGTGTAGCCTATGTACGCATTCATTCGTACAATTATGCAGCGAATAGCATACACGTTTGTTGATCGTATATTTTTATCCATTGACTATAGTATATAGACTGTTTATAGTCTGCCTTTCCTATTTAATTAATTTTTACTATCTACGGGTTACAGGCATAATTTTAATTTTAATACATAGATAATACATTCAATAATAATTTTAATATTGATCAATTATTATACTAAAATCATATAATAAGGGTAAATCATATAAATTAGTATAATTTTACAAGCTATAAATTATGAACATTTTAAAATAATAAGAAGATCAATTATCTACACATTGAGTTGTTATGTCTTATGCTACATATTAAGTACTTAAATAAAATTCGCATAATTTACAAATTACTCAACTACAAACTAATGCTATAACATAACATTTACTACAAGAAAATCAGAAGAAATAAACTTATATTATGTTCATATATTCCTATATAATTTATTAAATCCTCCAAAAAATATAGTGTTTTACACAATAAACTAGGTGCTTACCTACCTAATATTCATTTAAAATTTTTTTATTAGTAGGATAACATAAGAAAAAATAATTATTATTAAAATAACACGAGAGGTAAATTCTCAATTTCATATCGAAAATGAAGAGTATGATAAATGATAATATGTTTTTATAATTTTCGATGAATTATAAAGTTGACAAAAAACGAAGTGACTAAACTATCTATTATACCTACTACGAGTATAATACGCGATTTTGCATCCCACATGACATAAGTTTGGCAAAGAGTTAACTCGTATACTGACCATGGAATATTCTATATTATATATATATATATACTCTATGGTATTGATACCGTAATTTAAAACGATCCATATGGATCGTGGATTACACTGATTAAAGAAAAAATAAAAGTATAACACTTACATAGGTAAAATCCAAAAACATAAATCTAAGGTTAATCAATTTTTCCATAAAAATTCCTTATGTTACATTAAGTGGGTACCTCTATTGGTATAATAACTAAAGCTTATACAATTAAATTCTAATAGCTATTTTAATTAACACACGCTGGATTGCCAAAGTAGACACATAACATTATTTAACATATGACGCTATTATCATATTGACTTGTGATTTTCTGGAAATGGTATTGTGCACTATATGTTCACACACATAAAGATATATTATATTATGGCTTTCAACTTGCTCGGTGTTAAACCTTTAACTGTTAAAAACGTTTTTCGAAATTATACTATTAGGTAGCGATCTAACATTATACTCCAACAATAGTAGAGTAGTAGTTTAGTTATCCGATCATTTAGAGACTGATTATCGACTACCACAAAATATGGAAATATCGTCGCCTACAGCTAGACAGGAACATTTGAAACGTGCTGGAAATTTCTACCGGAAACAAATTCAAATTTGCTAGGAAACTGTTCGGAAAATCTAAGTAGAACCGTGAATTATCTACTCATAAAGATTCGGAACTTATAAACTCGTTCTTACTTTATATAATTGAAATTCATCCATTGTCGTTCAATGGCTTACTATTTTAATAAAAACTATATACCTATATATATATATATATAATATATATATATGTATGTACCTATGTATAAATAAACACAACAAATTACAATTAGGTAAAGACGAGCTAGGCCGAATACAGAAATAAAATTCAGTGGAATTTTTAAAAGATAATTTCTAATCGTTGTATTTATTTATTTTTTTTAAATTAATACCAGATACCTAGTTAATTTTTTTTGGTTTTTCATAAATAATAAAATTATACATATTTATTCTTTTTAGTGGGGGATGAGATGAGGATACTGATGGATCAGTAATTAGTAATTTGAAGTATAACGTTTTTAATTTATCAAACTCAAAAATAAAAATAAACCATTATTGATTAAAATAATATTTTTCAAAAATCAAATCATACAAAATTCAACTTTATTATAGTAATTGGTGAGTAGTTATTACAAATAGGCACATTATACTTAATACGTGTTTTTTAAATTTTTATATTATACATCAATTGTACAGAATACTTTTATATTTTAAATAATTGGAACGATGATTCAAATGTTGTATTTTCAGTCATATCAGTTTAAATTTGTGTAGTGGGAATTCTAGTCTAAAATTTAAATAGATCATTTTATGAGATATATAAGAGATTATTTACCCTTTATAAACTAAAAACGATTAATCATATTATTTTTAAAACAATTTTGACAAGCTGGAACTGATATGAAATTTAGTTTTTTAAATCCATTAAAAATTATATTATTATACAATCCAATAAAAAAATAATGATGATATAAAAATGTAAGTTGAAAATAAAAATAAAATTTAATATACGTGCACAACAGGAACAAAAATAACAATATAATATATACATCAAACATACAACCAACGCTTTAAGAATTCAATAAAACTAAACATAATATTTTAATGGTAATAGAAAAAATTGAAACTTGTGCACGAATTGTGTCTCAATAAAGATCCAGGACGCATTTATGTATTTAATTAGGAGTTCTTTTTTTAATAAAAAGCTGATAAATGAATTTAAATGAATCTAAACTCTCATAAAAACTCAACACAATAATATAGGTAATATAAATAATCATGATAGTCAATCAAAAATAAATTAGTTAAATGTAACAAAAAAAAAAGTCCTTTCAATCTATTAAAAATAAATTAAATCAATAATATAGTAAAAATAGTAAATAAATAATACAAGGTTAAATAAATTTATATTTCTATGTATAATAACCGCTGCACTTAGCGCCGATAATTTAGTATACAGGTCCCATTTTTTTTTACCATTATGAATTATCATTTATCAACCAAGCATCAGAAACAAAATCTATCTATATAATATGTTTATTGTAATATATTTCACAACATAATATCAAAGCCCAGAACCCCCTTATTCATACATCACAAAGAACTTTTGAAAACGAAATACAAATTGAACAAAGTATCTGGTTAATATACGTACGTACTACGTATACTTGTATGGTGGGACACAATTCATATATACCTTTTTTACCGGATATATATATATTATGTACATCACAATTCAATGTTTAAAAATAAACAATATCATATATTTTATACAACCACTTAATTTTGTTTATAAGTCATCTGCCAGTTATAAATTATACATACATAAAAAAATTATACTTTCGTATATTTATTAATATTTATTTGTATACATCAATAAATGCATTAAACATTACATTTCTCAAAAATTAATGTGTCTACCCAGGATTAATTTTAACTGTTATTTTCACAGTTATTAGTCGCTAATAACATTAGTTTAGATACTTACTAAAAAAATGCCGATATGGATAATTTATTCATGAAAATATATTATGATATGAATAATAGTAATAATGGTATCTAATTTATATTAATAAACTGTAATTTGATATACACGAGCAAGCATCAAATTTATAATATAATAAAAGCAATTATTTACATCAATCTGAAAGGAGAAATATAACTTTATGGATATCAATATCTAGCGCTTTGTAATTAGAGAATATCTATTATCTATCATTAAACATAGAAATAAATTCGATACTATCATAATTCATAATGTCCTATGTGAATCGGCGTATTATGCATTAATTAAAGTTTGTTAATACTTTAAATCGTGTAGCCTTTCTTCTTTAAAAATTAAGATTTTACTTTTTTTTGTTTCAATTTTCACCTGGAACTTGAGAAAGTCACACAAACCATTTAAATCATTATATCATCATAAAGAATATTATCGTTAATCACTATATACCTACCTATATTATTATTTTCTCTTTATTTTTTATGCATAAACTACACAATGAGAGTATGAACTAAGATTTCTGAAAAATATTGTACATATTAAACTGCTTTAAGAAAAAAACCACCCATTGGTATTGTAATATATTAAATAAGTATATTTTAATTTTTAATCATAACAATATTATTAAGTCTTCATAATTAATTTATTAGAACCTACTTGTAAATAAAAAATACTTATAACATTTTAAAACCACTGTTAATTTAATGTTATTTATCAAATTGTATCTTATTTATTATAAATATATTAATACCTTAAAGTATTTAAGTATTTAGTCCTAAGTCCCTGAATTTAATAAATCTATTAAATATTTCTGCGTCTTCTATAACACACCCTTCACCGTAATACTAGACGTTTTAATGGAATATCTTAAATACCAAGAAACTCGAGAACTCAACCTAAATCCAATAAAAGCAATCGTCAATGACGAACAATAATCAATGATTATTAAGTAATAAAATAATAATATAAAATATATTCACCTCATATAAATGCATTTGTGATACAATTATAGTATGCAAAATACTACTTTTTTATATTGAAAATTCCATTTTTTTTTTTTATCCTTAGTCCAAAGTAGTAACTAAAAATTAATTTTGGGAGGGGTTTTAAGCTAAAATATTGAGTTCTAATTTTATTAAAATACTAAATAAGTTATTTTACTACCATATAATAATTATATAACACGAAAATATTTCATGGAGAGATGAACCCTCCCCGCCGCTAAATACGGCCTAATAATTCGGCTCATAATTCTTAAAGAGAATAGAGTTAATAAAGACCTATCGAATATATAATATATTTAACCGTTATTTCTTAAGCGTAGGAATTCATTTTTTCTTATATAGAAATATTCATTTAGTTAAGCAGCAACAAAGTTACAACACATTTAGTTATTGTTTGGTTAACTTTCAGTTTACTATCTACCTACAAAATATTATATATACAGTGATATATATATATATGAGCTATAAATAAACATTATAAGCTTAAAAATATTTTGTTTTAGGTATTTTTAAATATAAAAATTAATGTTATATATCTAGTATATACTATTACGAAATTTATGAACACTGAACTTTTGACAACTAATAATGATTCAATGCATATTTCTTCAATCATCCAGTTTATCATGCCTTATCGTATTATATTATTGTATTCTATATTTGGTGTATCCTCCGAATCACCCCTTGTCCACCATCATAAAAAAAAATAGTTTTCATAATTTTTGATGAAATTCAAATAAATTAAGTTATTTTAATTAATTAATTAAGTTATTTTAATTAATTAATTAATTAGATAATATTATATCTGTAAAACATCCCTCATAACAATGGTTATATATTCAAGCTGATCAATTTGAACACTATGCTTGATTATTCAATAAATTAAATCCATTTGTATTTTGATATTTCTCATCGTGTACAATTTAATGATTAACAAATAAAATTATTTTTTGAAATCTAATTATTTTAACTGATTGATAATTTAAAAATTAGTTCTTTTAATAATAATAAAAAAAACATGCAAAACGATACTTAAATCATCTAAAAATAATGATAAGTAAGATTTAAAAAAAAAATAACAATAATATATTCAGAGTTCAGACAATAGCGAACTTATAAATGCCCGGATATAAGTGACTAAATATGGAAGTTTACATTATTATATTCATGAAACCATCAACATCAAAGTGTTATTGACCTTAAAACGTATGCCACACATAAGCTCTAGGCTTGTGTTATACAATGAAAACTTTTTTGGTAAATTATTAAGTCAACGATATAAGAAATTTATTGAAAATAAATAATTTTGTACTTCGCCGTTACTACGATTTTTGAAAAAAATATTATGACAACTTATAGAAGGTAATGCAACATAACTTAGAACTCTACTTAATTGTGTGACAATAAGACATTTTTACCTATAATCTATGTATATTGTATAATTTATGTATAGCATAACTAAAAAAAACAATAGTCCACCTATAAAAAAACACTAAATACTTAATAGAATATTATTTTCTTAGTATATAATTTACGCTTGGGCATAATCATAATTTATACAGATATTGTTTTTTGTATCTTTAGGTATATACAAAATAAATAAAAATAAGTATTTTATATATTTTTGTACTTTAATAAGAATTGCCATAATTTAATATTTTTAACCATGATGTATATGTTGTCGATTACACGTGGACGTTTACTTAACCAGCGTATGCCCTAAAATATAATTTCAAACTTCTACTACAGGACCTATAATTTGTGAAAAGTCAAAACTATAAATCAAATTCCATCAAAACACAACGTGTAAAATAATAATAATATATTGTTTACATCAACAGTAGCACCTTACACCAAAATTGTAAATCGACGGCGGCAGAGGTGGCGGGTTGCTTTGATTAACGACGAACACAGTAGTTACACATTATAATATTATTACAATAAAATATCATGAAATAACATGGCGTCAATATAATCGTGTTATATAAAATCAGCATTTTGTCACATGTACGTCTGTCATTGGACTCCAAGGTCATCGCTTGTTACTATGGTTAATGATTTACACACGTACACGTAACTATTATAATATTATATACACATACTGTGTCGTCTGCATTGAAAGTAAAAATTGGTCGTGACCAATAGTTATTGTGCATGAATTGAATAATCATTTATTTTATTATGATATTTATTTATTTTTGAATTTACCAGTCAAAAATAAACATAAAAAAACATAATTCTGAAACGTTTTATAATATGTAAATAAAGTACACGTGGTTTATATTTTTTACTGGTCCTGCAAGTTAACATTTAAATACTTAATGTCTCTGTATCATTAATTTCGTATATAGTTTTAATACATAATTTGTAATTTAAAAACTAGAAATATTTTACGATTTATAACCATAGTAAAAAATAATTACTTTCAGTCAGTTAAAATATAAATTTAATTCGTATTTTCTAAATATATTATATTTTTTAAGAAACTTAAACATTAAAACATAGTGATTATAGATTTATATAAATGTTTGTTACTGTAAATTATTTTCAATAATGTTAAAATTTGATCTATAAAGTATTATTGGTGATGAAGGAATCTTTAAGTCTTGAAATGAATGATACTAATAATCTAGGATCCATTATTATCAAAAGAATTGGGAAAAACTAACGAAAAATTTCAAAAAGGAATATTTAAGCAAACGCCCGTTTTTTTTTTTTTTTTTTTTTTTTTATTCAATAGTAATATCTATAAAAACCTGCTCTGCAAATATTTTTCTTAGTATTTTCTAAATTTTATGTAATATTAGATCTATTAAAATATCTTAAAGCATTTTAAATTTCCTATTATTTAATATTTGTACATTCTGACTTCTGAGTAGAGCGATGAATATGAATTGATTTTACACAATGATATGTGCGTTTTCTTTTGTCTATAATCTGTAATGACCTTTTGAGGTAGTAAAGAAGATTTTATTTTAATAATGGTTTCTGGTAACAAATTAAATCTTGGTGGTACTTTGAAAAGTCAAAAAATTTCCTGTACAAAAATTTATTTTGCGAACATTTCTGGTGTTTCCACAATATTTTTTTTGTTTTTCCTATTATAAAAAATAACAATTTTTTTTTAATCTTTCAAAGTACCAAATAGATCTATTTTCTCTCAGAAGCCACCCTTTACTATTGAAAATCAAAGCATTTTTACTACCTCAAAAGTTGATTACAAATAGAAAAAAAGCACACATCATTTAAAAATCAATACATTTATTGCTCCACTCAGAATCTAATATAGAAAATATATAGTTTCAATTTTATTATTATTTATTAGCATTTTAATTTCAAATTTTTACTACACCTAACCTAAACGGGCGGGGAAGTGGCAAGTTTGCAAAAAAAAAATAAACATACATCATTATAAAATCAATACATTCCTCACTTCGTTCAGAATCTAAAAATCAATTAAAATCACGAAATTATAAAAATTAATTTGTTATAATTTATTTTAGCACAAGACTTCAAAATGTAATACACGATTTTCATAAATAATTCATAGTTTTCACAGTAACCAAAAAGTCTAAAAAATAATAAGATTCTGCAAAGATAATAAATTTTATTTATACATGGACATTTTAAATTCAAATTTGAGAAAAATTGGATATTTGAACGAAAAATAACGGTTTTAATTATTTTGTGTCGAAATTAAATAAATATTATTTATGGGAACTCTTAACATTTGTTTTTTATGATATTAATAATTAATTATAAACTATATAATTAATAAATAATTATTGTCCATGTATACTATGCCGTTTACAAAATATTTAGATTATTTTAAACTATTGCCTATTTATTCCATGAACCAATTCACAACGTTCTACCGTTCTACGGCAAGTTGATTTTTACTCACGTGTTATTGACAATAACTACTATTAATGAATTAGTTAATGTGATTTTTTTCGTTAAAATATATTTCAGTCTACTATTTTACCAATAGTAAAATAAATTACTATTAGCAATATTAATAGGTATACAATAAAATATTCCTAGTAACATAAGCTCAATCAAGCAGCTGACATACCGTCTCCGCTCAGAATCATTTTTCGTATGTATATGATTTCATTAAATTCAAATTTATCATATACATTAGGTACAGGAACGTACTTAATAACGAATTACACTCGACACCCGCTGTACAGCAGATTAAATTCCTTAAATTTTACTAACGCAAATAATTGGTCTACATCAGAATTCACAACACTATAAGTTTGTTCATCAAAACGTGATCACGAATAAATTATAACATAGTATTAATAGAAATCATACATGTTATCAACATTTACTTAATTTCAAAGAACAAATTCTAAACAAGGTATGAAACATAAACAAAGCGATGATCACTTTAGAGCTTTTACGCCCATTTGACCAAAACTGATTTAATAAACTAAAAGAACAAACAAAACAATATCATACTATAAAAAATTGATATAGCTGTGTAAACTATAATAAAATTAAGTTACTTATATTGAAATACGTCATAATGACGTTCGTTATCGCTTGAAACATTTTGGTTTATAAATGTTTGCTTTACTTTGAGAACTATTAATTTTAATCAAACTAGTTTGTTACATTACAATTATTTAACATTTTAATGATAACTTTTATCATACAATCTATAGGATGAATATGATGTAAAATAATTTATAAAATATATTATATTCATGTATATTTCTAAATTTAAGCACTTAAAAAATGTCCGATTGTATCATTTAATAAAGTTATTAAAAATACCCTTCTGTACAGCCCTTCTGAGTACTGACCTATCTATTATTTCTGAATTCTGATACAGTAATTATTATATCAACAAAATGAATTATTATATATATAAATTTTAATTATACTTTATTTTTTTAAAGATACTTTAGATAGTACCAAAGATACGTGATAACTGGAAATCTATAATAATTATTGTTAAAAGGTGCGTTCATAACGTTAACTTAAATATATTTAACATTATAATATTATATTATTATATGGATAATCAATATATGTACCTACAGCAAAGTTCTTAACATACCTTTACTCTTAATTCTTAAGCATTAACGAATTATAATTTGTTACGACTTATAAGTTTAATATACTCAGTTTATTTCTACTGCAAAATGATTACCTGTTTGTATACAAATACAATATTTCTGATTACACTAAGCTACATATTATGAATTAGTTTATAAACAATTATGTACATACGTGTACATATTTCTTAACATTTTTAAATGAATCAAAAATTATAAAAATGCACATTACAAAAAAAAAATGTTTTATAAACATCACTATAGTCTTAACAATGTTAAAAATTTATATTGCAGAACTGCAGATTTTAATATATCTAATATTATTGAAATCACCAGAAAAATCCTAACCTAACCTTAGGAAAATAACAACTATCAAGGTGTCTAATAGAAATTTATTACTCTATCACTAACTTTCTGGTAACCACTACCATTGCACCAGGCTATGGTAACTTATAACTTAATTTAAGAATACTATAAGGTTTATCAAGGGCTTATAACTTATAAGTATACTAGTATTAATAAAAATTAGAAAATAATTCCTGGTTTAAAAATATCTTAACTATATTATAGAACACCGATTTTTTTAACATAATATTATAATATGTTTGATTCTTTAATCAAACAACACAATTTTTTTTTTAATATATTAATATTTTTGAAAATATTTTATTTAAATAATTTCCAGTCTAAATAAAATTATATTATTTAATATTTTTTACTTTTTACTTTTTAATTTCATATGCAGAAGTAAAATATTTTTTGTAGTATTTCAATGCATAAAAAATAAAACTGGGATGGGAATAGTAAATATATTTTGAAATAATTAGTGTTGTTCAATAAAGTATCACTTAGTATAAAGTATAGTATTTATATTTATTATAATTCCTTTTCATATATATATATATTGTAATCAAGTATTATAATATTAAACACAATAAACAGTGTATTTAATATATTATATTAAAAACGTCTCGGCACTTCATCTTTATTGTCAAATTATATCATATAATTGATACCTTTGTTACATAGTCCAATGAGAACGATGACACTGAAGCGAGTGTCCACGTTTACAGTTTAACTTATGATTGCACCAATGAGTTATTGTGCGCGTTTTTCTAATGTGTGATGTATAATAGGGATTTTCTTAATTTGTATCAACCTAGTAAGGTAAGTAGTTTTCGTCTCTCTACGACCAATCTAATATTATTGTATGATATAAATTTAATCTTATGATTCGACTGTGTCGAATAATTTAATAAAGAGATTTTCTTAAAAAAATAATTAACAATAATTGTTAACCACGATACGCAGGTTGACAAAGGTTGAAGTAAGTAATCCGTTCGACATCCATTGCACGTGTCAAGTTGTTTAAGTTATTTAATTTAACCAACGATTTATTACTCAAAGTTTTAAGACAAAAAACCTAATTCAAATAAGAATATGTAACATTCATCGACTCGTAATAATATATAACAATGGTTCTTCTCACAAGTCTCATAACCTCTCTATGTTTTTATCTTATTTGACTTAAAAATATGTATACTCCGCTTCAATTATTACTCAATTATAAATGTATTGAATTATATTTTATAATATGATATACCTACGTTTCCTATATAATTTATTTTACCTACCCACCCGCTATTCATCATCATAGAGAAAATGGACGAAGCAGAACGCAACTATTTTAGTGATTTTACAAATGTTTAACTTCGATTTTACAAACCTATACTGTATGCTCATATAAGCGTTATAAGTTATTATAATAATACGTGTATAAGTTCAAGTAAATCTTAAGAAACGGAAATAATTCAAAATCATACTTCATAAATTTATATTATATTGCTATTATTATTTTTAAAGTCGTACCCAATAATGTAAAAATTTTACCAAGGTTTAATTTTGGTTTCCAAATTTTTATATATGCATAACACAAACTATATTGTGATATAAAACATTTAAATACAATAAATTTATCAACTATAACCAATTCCAATAACAGTCGTAGAACTATATAAATATTATAGAGTGTAAATTTTTATTCCTATAAGGAATATACGAATAATATAGCCATATAGGTTGTGTGTCTTACCTTTCTGCGCCGTCCTCGATAAATGTATACATGTTTTGTCTCACTAAAAAATGCAATAAATAAAATTAATATTAATTTTGATGGATTAGTGGCTAAGAGATTAATATCTTCATACTACATTATGTTATTTGAAATTTGAATAATTAAGTCATTGTGTCTTAGGTAACGTTGGAATAGTAGTATGGTCCAATATTAAGATGGTAATGAATTGAACAGTTAACTTGTAAATAGACTTGAAGAAACTTTTAGCCAATTATTTAATTGAATTCTTGTATATTTTTAAAAAAATAAGACAAGCATATGTAAGTATTGGATACAAAATTTTCTGACATATAACTATATAAGTAAAGAATATTTTTCTGTAATTTAGACTTCCTGTTAATTAACCAAGTTCAGTAAAAATTCCAAATACTTGATGATCTTCTTCCAAGCAGTAAATTAATATATTGTTAAAATGTATAGCAAGGGTGAAGTACAATTATGACATAGATTGATCAAAATGAATACACTATGTGAGGGATTTATTGATATTTTTCAATAATTGAACCAAAATGATAAAATATTTAAATGACTTTGTAAATTGACTGTCATTACTTTAAAATTGTGAGATTTAGAGTAGATTGTAGTATAATTAGCTAAAACTAAGTACTATTTAATGCGTAACGTTTATTGAATGTCAGATATAATATACAGATACATATTATGTAGACATTAAATAAAGTAAAGCCAAATATTGATCGTTGGGAACACCAGCTGTTATGGGTTCAAAAAAAAAGTTATCATTAATTTTAACAGAAATTTGTTTGTTAGAAAGAAATAATCTCATAGTATCAAATAGGTGATTGGATGTATTAATAATTTTGAATTTTCACATAAGCCTTGATGCCAAACCTTATAAAAAGCTTAGGATGTATAAAAAACGGCACTTATGTAACAGTGTTATTTGAATGAGTTAGCCATAAAGTCCGGCTAGATGAAGAAATTAATGGTTATGGAATGATATACTACAAATCTAAATTTAAATTTTGGAATAATTTCTGTACAGTTTAAAATCGATTATTACATAATACGTACTAAACTCGTTCCACTTGAATTTCCTTGTACTACTCATCACAATATTATTTGAATAATACGCACAACCACACAAAAACGTTTTGATTAAGAATCGAACGGCACGCGATGAATAAACGTCGGTGACGAACGTAGAGAACAAATTACGGACGAGGGAAACAAATGACTGTCCGCCAATAATTATTGTGGTTACCCACTGACGAGTATACTGTGTATACAATATGGACTGAGTTCTCAGAATTGTACACCACGATCGAGGTAACCAGGCCCCTCTCGATCATGATGAAATTCTGGTGACCATACTATGTCATATAGTCTTTAATACATTATTTATAATTAATGTGTTGCCAATATTTTAATACCAACATATTAAACAATTATAGAAATGGAACACTTAACAATAGTGACGACATGATGTGATGGAAATCCGACTTTACGAGGCTTCATACTCCAATACTCCATCGTAATAACATTAACTATAATTTCAAAAAAAAAAAAATAATAAGCACTGTGGTTTGCTTAGTAGTGAGTTTTGCAGTTTTGCGGTTAGTACCAAGTGTACCTAAGGATTAAGGGGTATACTACAATGCTTATAAGTAGTAGAAACCGTAGTAAATTGCATCTACCAGAAAGTTGAATTCAATCCCGCCCAAATCATATGTTAAACCAGTTACCACACTTACCATTCAGTTAATCATTACAATCGGCAATAAATATATTATATGAAGAATAAATTTCCGATCTTACGTTTATTCTATACTTACACAGTTCAGTGCTGGACGGTAACCACGATTTTTTTTCAGTTGATCAGTCTTGGAAGAAAACAGGCGCCGCCAATAGTTATTTTCTCCATGTCCGTTGCACCACCGCCCGCTTTTCGATGATTGCTTTGAAACTAACCGACAGCACATACTCTCAATGCATTTTTGGGTCAACAATTTTATAAACTGTCTATGAATATTTTATTATTTATTGACTAATCACTTCGATATTACCGTTGATTAAGCTGCCGCACGAAATCTAAATTGGTGACGTGCAAGTACTTATACACTACCTATATATCTCAACGTCGTTCGAAATATAGGAACATTAACTAGGTAGTAATTAGTACATAATCACTTCCAGTAGGTACTTTTATTATATGTTATTATTTACATGGTAACATCGCATCGATCCACCATTTTAAATTTTCGGTTTTCTCTTCTCCCACAAGCATCATCTTCAGCTGAAAGTTGAATATAATTGATAAAAAAAAAAAACCTAAACCATCGTAAACGTTCTGTACAATATAACACCTTAACGTCCTAAACGACCTAAACTAATGGAATTAAATGCCAAAACGGTTACCAATGACATTTAATGTACGATAAACTTAATAATAGCGTTTTTACATTTTTCATTATGTATCATACGATTTTAGTTACCTTTGCCGTATTTCGATGTTGTAATGGTAATCGTAAAAAAAAGCCCCCCAAAAAAAGTCCCTTACAACCTAATTATAAGGTCTATGCGATTTATATAATTAAATATAATCATTACATTTATCTATGTAACATTTCTTTAATATATCTAAAAGTATAATTGCAATATATTATATTTTGGCTATCGATTATAATATTATACAGTATTTGCGACACTAAAGACCTAAACACTCGATAAAATAATAATAATGTACACAACTTTAACATAAATGTAATACTATTTCTATGATAATATTTTAAAATCGTCAATTCTATACTCTATACAGTTTATACTTAAAGTATACGTAACCTGTAAACCTGCTGCAATTATAAATTGTAATAATGACACATAAATATATTTCATGAAAATACATTATGTTTACATAATATACGAGCACTATACACTCCCCATAAGACTAATTTATAAATTGGTACCTAAATAAAAATAACTAGATATAATAATAAGTTATAAATAATATTTTTAATCACTCTATGTACGATATACCTATACTATACGTCTAATGTCTAAATATAATGATTATATTATGAATATTATAATAGTATGCTGTACAGTGTACACTGTACCTATATAGTATAATTACAGTATGAGATGGCTTGTAATAATATTTTATTAATTTAAAATCGTTTTGAAAATTTTAATTTTCTATCACTTAAAATTTTAAATTTTCATGAAACACACTTTATGTTATAAATGTTATAATATAGTCGTATAAATATAAATAATTGTTTACCATCGTCATCGACGTCGTGGCGTCACTGGTCTGGTGCACACATCGCCTATTCTCTCGTTATGTTATTATTATTCCAAGCGCCGCTATTATCCAACTGCCTGAATGCATCACCTGTCCTGTATATAGTACCCACGTTCCATAGGGTAAGAAGTTTTAACGGTTTTTTTTTTCATTCGAATTCCCGAGACTCAATGACGTCAATATGGTTATTTGGCAATAATGACGTGTATTCAATATTCATGGATCTAAACTGCATACCTACCAACGTAGTATTACTCTACATTCCATATAACTTATATAAGTATATATTACCCATATCTAGTAAAATATACCTCTATACCTTAACCATTTCACCTTTTACAACACCCCGTGATAAATACCTATATTTGTAATTCGATGGATATTATAACACAATTTGCATATACCTAGTGATAAAATATGAATTCGAAATACCTACCTATTATAATTATTACACAGACAAACGACTCGTTAGTAACAAGGGTGCTTATACCCACGGATAATAGATATATTATATTATATCTATTATCCGTGGCTTATACCTACTTATTTTCCATTGGAGTAATATTTATTGATCCTAAAAATTCAGTTTTAGTTTAATTATTGGCCAAGTTATTATTTTATTTTTGTATAACCTTCTAATGACTAATTCTATACATTTTTTTTTTTTATTAATTTTAGTTTTTTGAAAACACAGTTATTACTATATGTATAAAATAAATTGGTAGATATATTATTATCTAAATTGATTTCTCATTTAAATTTATTTATGTTAGTTAAAAAAATGTAAATGATAATGTTTATGTCTATTTATGAACGTGACAAGAAAAATACAACTAATTATACAAATAATATTATGATGTATAGTATGCAAATTCTAAATTTATGTATTGTGATTTGTAATATAACCTTCGCTTTAAAAAAAAAATCCAAGCACAATTAATTTGCCTACAAATAACTGTGCTTTTTTACGACTAAAGCATTGAACGTAATTACATGTTATTATTATTGAATATATGTATAAATCCACACATCTTCGCTGTCGAAAGAATGCTTTGTGTCGTATACTCGTAAGTCATAATAATGATTTAAAATATTATAATAAATAATTTAATATACGATATATTAATATATACATATAGCAATATACATTCATTAAAATATTATGAAAATCTGATGACCGATCGGAGTAGGTCGTTGAAGATAATATTATTTATGTAAGTACACATTTTTGTTTTAATGATACTTTATTTTTTGATAGCTGATAAAAAAATGTAATGATATTATATATTAAGTCACACAAATGGTACTTACAATATTATTATTTTAAATGGGTATAGTTTTATTCACTCTTGTATATTACCATTATTTAAAATAAATAGACGAAGCGCCCTGAACATCACGTGTAAAGTATTGACACAGATGACCGAACTATACTATTTACACCTATTTCTACTATTACTGCACTACTATATAATAATAGTATTACCGTCCACTACATCCATTACAAAAACACGTATTGTTATTATTATTACTTATTGTTGTTCGGATTGAAGACAGGTAGATTGAAGGTAGGTATAAATGTACGGTAGAACCCATCGACTACAACCGTGATAGATACTACCTATGTAGGTAATAAGAGAGGCGAAAATGTTCGTTACAAAACAGTCGACCGTCCGACTATCCGACCGCCCACCCGCCCGTCCATCGGTCACGGAACGTTGCCGCGGCGTGCACCGGCTTCAGTCGAACGCCGTTCTTTCGTTTGTGCGCGTGCTCCGCGCCTGTGTGCGAGTTTCCGTGTTGTCATATAAAATAGACTATGTAAAATAGTCCGCGCGATATCAGTTTATTAGTCGGTTCGTTAGTGTTTAATTTTTGTTGTTTTGGTTCTTTTTCACATTGAGGAGTGAATATAATAATTATCAGTTTCGAATTTTTTTTCGCAAAATAATATGCATCACGTAAAATCAAAAATCAACACTTAACCCATCCGCGGCGATCCGTGTGCGCGCGTGTCTGTGTGTGTGTATGTGTTCGGCGCATTAGTGCCTCGTTCAAATTTGGATTTTATACACCTATCATAGCCGTGGTGACGGATTAGAGGGATGTTTTATCCAGTCTCTGAGTGCTAAAGGTAAATACTAAATAATCTTTTTTTTATAGAATGCTAACGATGTTTTGATACGCCGATACGGTCGTACTCTCGAATTTCCGTTGCCTTTCCGCACATTAATATATTCGATCATCGGCGTAGTGTTGTTTATACATCACGTCAATATACATTTTACTATTCGGTATAAAATAATAGTATTGATAGTACAGTATTATAATAAACATTAAAACAGCTTACAAATAGCAATCAAAAAATAATCACAATATGTAGATTATAGGTATAGGTACCTATATAAAGTATTTTTAGGCATTATATTGTTGTTTTGCTCGGAAATTGACTTGATACAGATATTGTTGACTGTTATATTTTTATAATGAAATTTATACTTGAATATTTTATTAATCGCAAATCAATTTACTACGAAGCATTTACCTTGCAAATATGATATGGCTAATGATAAAAATTTAAAAACCATGTAAATAATGTAAACCAGTATAATAATACGTTACCTACAGTACTTACCGCGATAATAATAATATTATTACGTTGGTAATAGAGAGTAGAGGTATAAATTATGTTCGAGTTATTATTTTATTGAAATAGTTTATTATAATCATTGAATCACTATTATAAAAATGGAATTTATAATTCTAGATATTGGATTATAATATACCACCGTATTACTATCACAGAACAAAATATGAAGTTTCGATGATTATAACTAATATAAGTACTATACACTCGAAGCATTTTTATTTATTATTGAAGTACCTACATTAAGATTTATATTTTGGTTGGTCAATGGTCATGCAAACGTAATAAGAGAATTTCAAAACATTAAACTGCTCATCTTGATGAAATTTTTTTCTACTCTTAAGTGGCTTTATATAATAAAACACTAATTAATTTATCAAATTGCTATTCAATCTTGTACCTAAATTCTATTATATTATCAATATTAATAATCATAAATACATGCATCATATTTTGTCAATTTTTTTTATTTAAAAGCTATAGGTATGGTTACTAAGTACCTATAAGAAAATACAATTTTATAAATTAATTTTGAAACTATCAACTATTATATTCAAAAAATCATCGATTGTTTTTGTATTATACAGTGTCATATTTAATTTAGTTTTATGGTACAAGAGACACTAAAATATTACGTTATAATATATGTAATTCTTTTTTTATATCCTTAAATATAGCTATATCCTTTTTTTAAATAGGTATTTATAGGTATATATTCCTATATACTACTGATATTTACTATGATATATGGTAGTATAATAGTTAGTGACAGTACTACCTTTAGCAGTCCTATGACTACAGTAGTCAGACTACCAATATTCAGCACTTGCATTTTATATAATAAATAAATTAAATATTAAAAGTAACATAAATACCTAGTTTTTTTTATAAAATTGGGTGGGATCGTTTCCATTGACCCCCCTCAAATACAATTATATTATATTATAATATAACAAACATAGAAATAGATTACCATGTTTTAGTCAAATTTTCGATTTTTCATATGCCGACTTATTTTTGTACATTATACCTTATAGGTGGAAACTAGAAAGCCAATATTGCGTCATCGGCAGCCCGTACAATGACTAATATGTAATAATATACCGATAATCGGATTTCTAACATAATAACCCGCCCTGTTTTCATTTAAAATAGATCATGATTATAGTTAATATTATCAAAATCAAATTATAAATTATTCTTCAACTATAAACATCAATGTAAATTTTTATTATTATTTCAACCTCAATTTCAAATTTTATTATATAAAAATAATAGGTAGATATGTATTTAAAAAAAATCCAGTTTGATATAGGTACCTAATTAAATAATTTGATTCTTTTATAAATAAAATATTACAAAAACTATTCCTATCATCATAAATATAAAAAAAATTTTATTTACTCAGATAAATAATGTGTTGATTGTAAATACCCAAATTTTGTAAAATTATCAAGTACTAAGAAATACACGAGTGATTAGTTTATTGTTATACTTAACTACTTAACACTATACACTATACTCGTATTAAGACTAAATCGTAATGTTTATAATAGTACCAACATCTCATTACTCCTAATTTATTAATTTGTACCTATATTAAATCAATTAGTGGTACTTGTGCGTTATCGCGCCAACCGCCGACTTATCGCGACTACATTGATTTCACATGTGCATTTTATCGCGACTCTTATTATCGTCCCTTTCTCTATATTGTGTTGATGTATTTTTGACATCAAAGTAGCAGAAGACCGATCAGTAACTTCTACTAAAAATACCTCTTTTGTTTCACGGCATATTCCGCCAAAAAACCATTGTTGGGGGAATACTCTTCCACAATTATTTTTACGTTTAGTGAACAAACTTTCGTCAATTTCTACTATTTTTTCTTTTCTCCAATTTTTTTATTTTTTTTTTCTCTCAAACTTATAACACATACTTCCCGTAAATAATTATTCCAATCATTAACCGTATTATTACTAAGTTGTAAGTGTTTGATGTAAGCGTGGTTGTGACTAAATGTCTAAGTGTTTTAAAAATTACCCAGCCAGTCTATGAAAATTGCGATAAGTGCGATTGTAACGACTAACAACACTGGAAAAAATAGAATCGCGTATAAAACGGCTTCGTTATAACCCATAATATGAGGTAGTCGCGGTAACGCATATGTGGCGCGCGGTAGGTGTGATAACGCACAAGTACCCAATTAGTTTTTAATAATTAATTGTTGTCCGTCATTATTGCCTTACATGATTATATGATAAAATTATACAGTTATTTATTAATTTATAAAAATGTATTAGGTACAAAATAACTGAAGGGGGAAAATTCAATAATACAGTGTTATAAAAATGTTATATACCTCATCCTTATGCGATTATTATAGGTATTTATAACAGAATGATTATGATTGGTTATTCTAAGTGAGTGTTTAATCAGTAGGCGATAAATATTTATGTGAATATTCAGTGTGTGTGATAATTTGAAGTTTGATGTGATGTTAGTAGGTATACAGTTAGACAAATAGGTAAAACATTTTGGCAGTTAGTTTACATATATTTAAAATAAAATTACATTAGTATTAAAGTATTATTACCAAGTACATCGTTACATTAATAATGGATCACAATTTTAAAGGTTTTTTTTTAATATGAATTCTGTCACAAAAGAATGTATTTTAATTTTTTACACAAACATGAAAAATTGAATAATTAATAACTAAATTAGATAATGTTACGAAATAGTTAAATTTTAACCATAGACCTTTTTGACTTATTTTGATTATTAAATAAATCTACAAATTGAAAATATATTTAAGTTTAAAAATTAATTATCACTTCAAAATACCTATAAATTATTATAATTAATTTATGTATACAGTTTTAAATTAACACACTACACTTGTACCTATGTTTCGTCTTATCTTTATCTTACGTAAGTATGGTATGTATTATTTACGTAATTTAACCAAAATATATTTAAATTTATAGTTTTATAACAAAATTTAGTTAAATATCTTAGAGTATGTACTTACAATGATAAACAGTGTAAAAGAAGAAACTGTAATTGTTTTTATCTTATAGATACCTACGTGTTTTCTTAATTTTTATTTGAAAACCATGTACCTAGTACCTACTTTACTGATGTGCGAAAAGTTAAATAGTTAAAATATTAAACGAATAGTTTTTAATATTAAATAATGTAATATAAAAATTATTATTCTATCTATTAAGTATCAGCGAATTCCAATTAGTAAATATTGCGGTTTTTCGTAAAAAATTTAAAATATTTTTTTTATTTATAATAAAGTTGAAGTGTGTAAAACTAAAATAACCATAATTTATGTGACATCGTTGAAAGTAGGTAGGTAAATATATCATTTACCTTGTAAATCAATACCCAACAATTCCCAAAAAAAAATATTTACCTATGTATTGTCTTTGCAAATTTATGTATAATCGATAATAATATTATGGCATGGTAAAATTATAATAATTGTATATTTATATTTAGATTACCTGATAAATTATATAATGATAATATTGTATTTCAAAAGCATGTTAGTTCTTGTAGTAAACAATTACTTACCAATCATCTAGGTATTCATTTCATATAATGTAGCCATTTTTGTATTTTATTTTATTATTAATTATACTTACTTTTGTCAATATTTATATCAGCTGCATCTGAATTGATTTTCCTATCTTAAAATTTACATTCAAATTGTTTCCAGATATTTTATGCCACTCACAGATGCGTTATTTACCTATCTAAGAAATGTACCCCCCTTACAGAAAATTCTTTGAGATAAAAATCGTCAATAATACTGAAAATCAATTAAAACTTTTGAATGTTTCCTATTTATTATTGTTTTAAAATATATAATACCTAATTTTACATCATAAGATTTTGGATTTACTTTTTTACATCATTTTGTTTTCTTTTTTGCTTATGTAGAAGGTTTATTATTCGATTATAATTTGATCAACATTCCTCATTTATAATAATAAAATTTATTTATGTTTTTAATGTATATTATGACCTAATTGAATATTAAAATGAGATTATAAATTTATAACTACTTATTATGTAACAAAAAAATGCACCTTGAATTAATTTTTGTCTATTCTAAAGTAGAAGCCTTGAAGACAGGTCGAAGAAGATGAATTTTCTATTGTATTCAGCTGCAAAATATTTTAAACAGTGTTTTTTTTGTCCATTAAATGAACACTGTGTATGTGTATATAGTGTTACTATCGGACAACAATAGTGTTCATTCACCTTGTGCCCAAAGCGCGTGTGTCAATGAAGAATAGTAATAATATAAACCAATTCCGTGTGGTCCCAACTAGAAATAAATAGTAAAAGTAAGATCTAAGTAAATTTATTCAAAATATAAAGAAAAAATATGTCTTATGAACACGTAAATTTCATTTATCCAGATATTTACGCATGTATTAAATGCAAATTAATTTTATTTATTTATATATGAAAAAATATCAGGAAACTGTTAACTACATCAATATTTAGTCGTTCAGTAACTTCGGTCGTGATTAATTAATATATATTTTGATATACATATATGTTATAAGAACATACCTGCATGTAGAAAGGTTAGTTTCTGCCTTTGAAACTTTCTAAATAACTAAATAATTCCAGTATCAGGTGCAGTAAAACCAATTAAGGAACGTCATGTGACATTGTCACACACGTGCCAATGCTTCTGTGGGGCCCAGGAAGTATTATTAGGTATTAATTAAAATATGATACATATTTTATACAGCTAACTTTAGGCATCTAACCTATCTAATATTTGTAACTATTAGTACTCTAATCCTTCAAAAATATTTAATGATATTCTATACATTGTACAAATATTAAACTATTTAAAATTTACATTTATTTTACATTTTTTACGAAATGTAAACTATATTGTATACTATATGTAATATATTTAATATTATAATATTATACTATACAATCTATTTATAATAGGTATGATTTAATAATCGTTAGTGCTAAATATAATATATCTAGCTAAAATATCATTGAAAATATGATAAAAAGCATACTACTTATTTAAAGAGTAGTTATAACTGTATAAGTAATGTAAGGGCAATTACACGTAATTATAATTTTAATAAAATCGAATCCATTTTTCCTAAAAATATGTAAAATGTGTAAGTGTAAGACGTATACAATACTATATTGGTATATTGTATTTTATAATTTTAATTAATATTCCTATATGTTTATAATGTGGCGCGGTTATACGACTAACGTATTGTTACTACAGTAAAATTACCAAATGTTTGAATCTTAAGCTGTTTTAAAAATGACCGTGTGAAAAATAAAGTATTTTTATCTTCTTCCACTTTCCAGTAGTGTTTTATAAATATATCAAAACATGTATTCCGTTAACTTTTTAACTGTAATTACTATAAAATTTTACTATATATACATATTAAAACGTATAATTAAAACCAAAAAAAAAAAACAATTACGTTACGTTTGAATTATATGACTTATATCACTTGGCATGTTGTATAACCTATAATTATAAGATATATATATACTTTAAATAATTTATTAATATAGTATTTTATATTATTTCATTGATTTATTTCATTTAGCCTTCTTAGGCTCTAAAATTGTCTTAGTTTTATTAAGTCAAAAGAATAAATAATATATGTATTATGTATATATCATATATGTATATTTTTAATAAAGCACTACTATATTTTCATAAATGTAATGTTCTGCAATTTGTAATATACTTTTTTATACAAAAAATAAAATATAAACCATGAAAAATGTGTTCAATGTTTTATGAATAATATGTGCATAATAAGTCCAAATTTCAAAATTCATGAGAATTATCTATCAAATTATGTCTGGTATATTTATTAACTACGTGTATTATGTATTATTTATACAAAAAAGTTAAAAATAAAAAAATCAATTTTTTAACTTTTATACAGGATTGCAAAGATTATTTGAAATGAATCGAACTTTTTTTGAATCACTATTAATATTTTCTATAAAACTCATAATAAGCATACAAGTATACTTATCATTTAAAACCGAGTCTAAAACGCACATACAAGTTTCAGAACTTGAGACCCACCTCGTCATCATAGTTACACCATATATTTTTTTCTATCTTCAATGACGTATCGAATAATAACACATAATATAATATTCAAAATGCATAATATTTGTAGTTGGAGTGTATTGATTTGTGTTAGGCACGTAGTTGTTGTATAGAACACCATGGCATTGCGGGGTCGGTGTACTTTCAGGAGGCGATGACGTGTATGTATAGAGTGTAGAGGAAAGAGTAAAAAAAAATTTTGAGACATTCAAACGTGCACGTTTTTTCGTTTTATAATTAAAACAGAATGTTGAAAAAATAATATAAAAACTAAAGGGAAAAAATTTAAATGTTGACCAATCGACAAAAACAGCAGTCTACAGCTATTGTAGCAGGAAAGGGCGACTCGCACGCGTGATGCCTGGTGGTGTTACAGCGATGTTGACGACCTTCCGCCATCGTTATTGCTGCTGCCGTTTATAAATTTTTTTTTTCGATCATCAGTTGCGCTCCATTAACGGTCGTTCGCATTTTCTTATTAATTTTTTTTCGTAGTGTCCGTTTGCTTAGGACAAATCCGGATTATAAATCTTTACAATAATATGCAATGTCTGTATATGTATGCATTCAAGGGTCAAAAGGAAATGATGACACAAACATGACTATATATAACTTGTCTTCAACGTACATATATTAGTTAACATCCATAAAATCATAATGTGCTTATCAAATTCATGCCTATAACCTATTTAATTATAAGAACAATACCTACTTTCTAAAATTGTATATACAATTATGATATAATATACTCAATATAGATAACTTTGGATTTTTAAATTGTATATAGTTAAGAGCCATCACTTCAGTATCACTTCTCATAAAAAGTAGCATTAACCATACGTTATATTCCTAATACGTATGATGATTACACACGATAATCCTGCTGTAAATTATTGAGGTATTATAATATGTTTTACTATTACTTAATTGAGGTAAATCTTCATCAAAGTATTGGGTATAGTAGTTATTTCTTTGTAGATATTTGTTAAAGATTGGTCATTATATAGGTGAATAGGTGATATTATAAGATTTTTTTCATTTACTTCTCCTATTGACGTAATATCTATTTTAATCAATGCATCAATTTATTTTATATCAAACGCTATATTATTTATATTGAATGGTAAATAATTTACATTGTGTTTTAAAAAGTTTTTTTTCTACCAATACCCTTATAGATACTTAAGTAAAATTTATTAGACATTCTATAAGAGATATAGATAAATAAAGTCATTTCATTTTTTTAAATAATACATTATATTAAACATGCAATAAATTGCATAACAAATAAAATTTATATAGGTATTCGTAAAATCTATAATTTATAAAATATAAATACATAATGAGAAATATTTAATTTAACAATATGGGCTATACTCATGCTCATACTCTCAATTCTCATAGCAGGTAAACCCACTAATTTTTTTACGGTGTAATATACTTTGTATGTACTAAATAATGAGATTTTAACATTAAACATTAATTATCTTGAAAAACTTATAACTTTAAATACTTGTAAATTATAATCATAGTTATTATAAATTATAAATCGTAATTACTTGTACGAAATAAGATTTTTATTTACCTTAAAATTCTCAGTGAAAATAATCTGCTTAGGAATATAAAACTACATTTTTCAAAAACGTTAATACTTTTTCTAGGTGATTAGTGCTTGCTATTTTTTTTTTACACTATATTTCCAACTATTCTTTATGAAAACGACCTAGTCTTGATTTACCTATTGGTACATTTTAAATTATAAGACACACTATTCATTCATTGTATAATAACGAAACTTGAATGTTAAGAGGATGTCGGCGCACTATTTGTTTACTCTTTCGACTCACACGCAATATAGTAAATTTTACATTCATAATAATGAGTCATTAATGACTACATGTACATATTAATTTCTCAAATTAGAGTAAAATGACCTGTAATAAAATTTAAAGTTAAAGTTAAGAACATTATCTAGGGCATCTTATGTTTATAAGATTTACACATTTTATTATATTTTTATTTTAAACCCAGTAATGAATTTTTTAAATTGTAAATTATTTATACACCTTAAAAAATTTATAACTTGGTTTAAAATAAAAATATAAAATATAATAAAACGTGTATGCGATTCCCTAGATAATGTTCTTAACTTTAACTTTAAATTTTATAACAGGTCATTTTACTCTAATTTGAGAAATTAATATGGTTACAGTCATTATTGTGAATGTAAAATTTGCCATATTGCGCGTGGGTCAGAGAGAGAAAACAAGCGCTGACATCCCTTAAGTAAATAAGTAATTCCTACAACATATTACAAAAATAGGACAAAATTAAAAATATTATGTTTATTTAATTATTGTTATATAAAAAAATGCTCTTTTTTGCATCATTAGTGTGAAATTTTGCAGCCATTACAATAAAATACTCAGCTGTCATCCAGACACGTCCTTTGGATTCTCTGAGTCATAATAATATTTCCTTTTTCGACTTTTTAAATGTATTTAATTAATATTGTTATACATTAAATGGAAAAATGTTGAAAACATTAATGCATAAAAATATACGTATTTGAATTAATCTCATAATTTTTATGTAAATTCGCAGTAGGTATTTTTTTGTAATCGGCCCATAATAAACTCATCTACCAAGTATTAAAATGTCAACAGGATTTTCGAAAGTTTTGCTATTTTTATCAATTACAATATCACTATTTTCACGTTGAAATTGCATAAATCTAAAACCAGTATTTTACAAACTTGTTTCTATTAATCATGCTGATTCCCAATTAAAATGTATAGATTTTAGTCAAAAAATAATTAGTGTGTTTTTAATACTTCAGTATTCTCCATCAACATACAATTAACATAATCTAAATATTAATATTACGAGTATATAGTATATACATTTTTTTAAGATGTATCCATTTAATCTATTAACTTTAAAAGTATCCAAGGTGTTTAAAATAATTAAATGTATATTAAAAACATAACTATGGATGAATTTATACATATTATGATAATAATATAATATAATTTAATTATTTGAACTAATGCAAATTAAATTAAATTAATATTTCACTAATAAATATTAATTCTGATAACACTACTAATATGTTATTATAGTTATTACAATAGGTATTAATAAATATTTTTGCACTGATGAGTCCTTGTCATTACCTTTAAAATCATTATAAGTTACAACTATGTGAAATATAAAAATGTATTACTTTTTATTGCTGTACGTTTACATTCCGTTTTGTGAGTATACATTCAAATTTTGCATTTAATTGTCATTAGACAGTAAATTTAATTTAACAGCTGAAATTAAAAAACTGTACTAGAAAATAAAAATAAAATAAAAAAAGGTACTGTAAACCTAACAATGGATCGTAAGTCCATTATGCTTTTGACACATTATTTAGATTACAAATAAAAATCAATACTATACAAAATTTGATTTGGATAATAGTTATTAGTAATGAATAATTACTGAGTTAGTAATAACTCATTGGATTAGTTTCATAAAAAATATACTCCAAGTTTAAGATTATATAATAAAGATAATTTAATTAGTTTTATCAAATAGAATTAATTCAAATCTTTTCATAATTAATAAATAAATTATTGATATTTAAAAGACGTGTATATTGTGTAATGTATAATTTTATGTATGTTTAATATTTGATAGACAACAAAATAATATATTTCAATGTATTAAATAAAATATGTAACTATATTAATATAATAGTAACTTATTATATGACTGTGAACTGTATTATTGAAATTAAAAGATTGAAAATTGTTAATTAAAAATCATTTATAAATAATAATACCCAAGTATTTCATAGGAGTGAATACTAAATAAAGATGTTTTTCATTATAAACAGCTAGTATATTAGTCTAATACTAACAATTTCTTTGAAAATCTATTGGAACTTTTTTTATTTTTGATGTGGTTCTGAATTTCTGATGGTTGATTATATTTTAGATGTATAATGAATATATAATATGTATATTAATGAATACATCGTTTGCCGATACATTTAAAAAATATATATATGTCAGTAGTTTTACTTATCTAGGATATAGACTATATTTTATTTTACATTGTATTTTACCATACCAATGCATGTTTTGATGTAAATATATGTTATAATGAAAACTTTGTTACGAGTTATGAAATAGAAAACTATTTTCACTGCCATGTGTAATGATTGACATCGTGACATTTAGATAATACATCTACAGGTATAAATTGTTAACCTCTAAAAAAACTAACCTTGGAATTATTTTTCTTAAAAGAAACAGTTTTTAATTCTCTATCCGTCTATACACTAGTGTTTAGTGTTTACAATACATATACTATATGCAAATTAATAACCGTAAAATTACTATTAAATATCATAGTACCGACCTGTTAGTTTTTGATTTAATTTCTTCTTTTTTTTTAAGAATCTATATTTCAAGGATTATTATCAAAACACCAAAAATCATCAAAAAAAAAAAAACTTTGATAAAATATTTTTTTTTTATTTGTTTTTATTGAAGCAGTGTTTATTTCTTTTTTACCACAAATTGCATATCCCAGATGACTAAGCAAAACTATTAGAAAATGACCGGAACAGGTCAGTTCAATAATAGAGATTTGTTTTTATCGTAGAAGAGCATAATATGAAAACATTGAAATTTATCCAACAAAAGAGATGAAGTTAGAATGTTATAAGAATGTATAATAAGGCAAACGTTGAGTATTCTATAAAGCGTCTAATAAAAATTCGAGCAGAATCTTTTTATTGCTCGACGCCATATGAAATTGTATAATAACAAGGACTGAAATTATTATTACTATGTACATGTTTGTATATATGATGATTACTTGAGTTTGCAGTGCTAGACTAGATTAAAGCCAGACTATCAAACAAGGTCATTGGAAGCATCATACAATTTATCCATGCGAATACTTAATGATTTTGTCGATGTGACTATAACAAAGTTAATGACCGAGTAATTGTAATTATTTTGCCTTAAAATATAACTTTAGTGGTATGTTAAAAACTAGTTACTTGTTTTACAACAATATTATCTTTATTTGTTAATGTAATATTATAAACTTTGTATTGTTCTTCGTTTTAAATGTTTTAATTTACACTTAAGAGCATAATATATCTGGTTGATGCCTTGAAAAATATACATAATATATTTATGTTAAACCCAACAAATATAATTTGATTTTAATATTTGTTGACTTCGTTAATTTTAGTATTAACTAGATACTATAGCCTTCAAGGTTACTATCTGTAATAGAATAAACTACGAAATAGCTGATATATTCATTTTAAATTTTAGTTCTTATGTATGAATCAATTTAAGAACTACACAGCGTGTGAAAATTATTATTTAAAATGTTTATATAGGCCACTTTGTTTAATGTTTAATTTCCAAAATGTTATGGTTGATTCTGGCTTACAAAAATATCTTAATACTATATATGTATTAAATATTCCTATTCTATATGGTATAATTAAATATTAATGATATAAATATATTTTAATATAAATAATTATTGGGTATATATCATAAGAATTTATCATGGTTGTATAGTGGTTGTATACCAAAAATTGTAATAAATAATGCACTTACACTTTTATTATAATAATAAATCTAATCTTATTATAAATTAAAATATACTAAAAAAATACTTGAAAAAAATATAATTATAGAATAATAATTTGTTTTATTCTTATTGAATTTATAAAAAGTTAGTTTTATTTACCTACATAATTTTTAAAAGTATAAAAAAAATCATAAGTATTATATTTCTAATTTTTATTTTATATTTTTTTAAGTTTTGCATTTTATAATAAATAAAATAGAATTACAATCAAACTAGTATTTTCAGATGATCAAATTATTTCTAAGAAAAATAGAAAGATGATCAAACTATGACGATTTAGTAAAATTAGTAATACAAATATTATAAGTAGGTACCTAACATATTATTATGTAATTACTAATTGATAATTTAATAACCTTGAAGTAAACCCACAATATTTATACGATAATGGAACACAATGATTAAGTATACGATAACTTATACCTACTTGATGTTTTATATTTGGATTGATTTATAAAAGTTTAGTATTTATGTTTCAAATTAAAATTGTAGATAGTATCATTTATTTTAAATTAATGAAAAACTACATATTATAATTAAATTATTATCAATTAGTATTACTTATTTAAATCAATTTATTTATTTTAGACTTGGAAATTAATAAAACAATGATCTAATATTATTATAAAAATTATTAATAATCCAAAATAACTATAAAATATCTACCCTAAAAAATACATAAAGATTGTTTTGTTTACCCACTCTTATTAATATCGATTGAACTTAGATTATCACTAAGTTGTAAAAAAAAATCGTAAGTGAAATTGGAATGGCTTTACTATATTAATTTTATTATTTTACCCTCTTAAGTCAAGGCCGATAGTAAGCCAGACAACGTGGGGCAGTGTCTGGGAATCCACGAGATAAGAACAGGTTGTTTGATGGAGCCACTGAAGTAGCTCTGCTTCTAAGGTATTTATTTTTTTCACGACGGTCATCCTTTTGTTTTTCTATGCTTCATTGGAATTACGTTTTACAATAATAGTAATTACTAACGCATTGTCTTGGCAAAGAAGTAGTCAGTTGAACTTGTGAAAAAAAAATAACCATAACTTATAATAAAGGTATCAAAAACATCGATCGTTGGCATTTAGAAATAGACACAGTATAATATACAATATTATATATCTTCATGCTAGGAATGTAAAGAAAAAATTATGAAATTCTTTTTAGACCAAACTTCTTTTCAAATCTTAAAGTCAAGATAAATCTTATTAATTATGTTATTATTTTTTTAAATAGTGTAATGACAATCGTTTGTATCTTATACGAATGTATATCATAAACTGTATAGTCCGGTTGTTTAAAGAACACAAACGTTTATGAATATAAATTTCGATATCCAATAATTATATTTTATACTTTTAATTTTAAATTAAATATTGTAATATAAAGTATTATAAATTTGAAAGTTATAATTTAAATTGTAAAGCCTACTTATTCTATGTATAAAGTAGGCTTAGTAATAATTCACACTTACCGACATTAAGTCCATTGAAATGTGTTCTTGTTGAGTATAACACATATATATATACTCGTGTGTGGGTATAGGTACATATTAAAATTATGCAAAACTAATTTTTCAAATTCATAGTGATGACGATAAGTAATTACATAAAAAAATATATGTTCCTATTAAAATTAATTATGTCTAATTGAAAAAATTCAATCAGAAAGAAAAAATATTGAATATCGGTATACAGTCAAATCTTCAGTCATAGCTAGTAAACATTTGTATCTATATTTTTATTTATTGAAATTATTATGATTACTAAACGGTATTCAATGTATGTTAAAATGTATTTGAGTTATTATATAGTCTACATTTAAAAATTGTTAGGTTAACTATTTCTATCATATCTTTTTGTTTAACAATCTATATATTATTATTATTTGGTATCAAAAATGCTTATATTATAGTAATTTATGTATATTAATTGATAAAGACGATATAGATGGTATTGAAAATTTGTTGTAAAGTACTTGAAACGCAATTGATAATAATATTATAATTCAACCCGTGGTTATTTAACGATACATTCTATCCATTTATTTGAAACTCATTAAAAATCCTGTATACCAAAATTAAAGAAATCTTTAAGTTAGTTAGTTTTTGAAAAACTAAAGAAATCGATATGTTATATAGTAAGAATTGTGGATATCTCGTAATTTTCTAACAAATAAAAAAAATAATAATTCCAAATTGTATAGAAACGAAAAATACACTGGTGACACGATTAACATAAAACAATTGAATACTTTTAAAATTGATTTTAAGTCGACAGTGACTGTTCTTTTGATGACTTCATACACATTTTATATTAATGATATAAAAAATACTATATTAATATAAAATTTATTCAATCCATTCCAACGAACATTTCATGTTTGAAATATCAACTATTTTTAATTGTGATGATACATTTCGATGGTTATTTTTAGTTTTTCTTGATTGTTTTTAAAAGTTCTGAAAATGCTTTACTTTACTTACTTAC
The DNA here is from genome assembly GCA_020882235.1 of Schizaphis graminum. Lineage (NCBI taxonomy): Eukaryota > Metazoa > Arthropoda > Insecta > Hemiptera > Aphididae > Schizaphis > Schizaphis graminum. The sequence goes on from CM037032.1 coordinate 59,016,400, forward strand.
TTACTTAACTCCAATTTATTACCATAAATAGACCTCAAAATGGAATATTTTTACTGCTGTAAAAGATAATAATACACAGTATACAACTCAAAATCTAAAAGTATCTATAATACGAGTATATAATTACCAAACATTATTTTCCTAAATTAAAAAATTACTAATGTTGGTATTTATAATCTTCTGTTATTTGTTTGGTAAAAACCGAGTGTTTGTATTTATTATAAAATAAAAATAAATACCTGATCATTAGTCATTGTAGACTTCAGTTGACTTAGCACGACACCACCATACACAAATACATAATAATCAAAAAAATACCGTTACCAAAAAACACAAATTCAGAAGTCCCATGATAGTGATTAATTAAATAAAATTAAATAAATAAGATTTTTTAATATAAATCAAGATATTTTATTTAATTGCCAGATACATTTACAAAAATGGCTGATATACATTTATTATTAATATTAAAAAAAAAAAAAAAAATGTTTAGTAGCTATAGTAGTCTTATACTTTTAAGTCCGGTTGGTTAAAACTTAAAGTGATTTAAAAACCGTCTATAGCTGACTAGAATCGATTTACGATGTTTTAAGACAAGCCATCATTATTATACAATAATCTAAGTATAAAAGTATAGCAATAATTTTAAGTGGACATGTAAAATATCGTGTAAAATATACTCCTTTTAAAGATTTAAATAAAATACCAATAGCTAGCGAAACCCCTTAAGCAACTAAATTGCTTTAGACACTATAAATTATTTGTACATCGAACGACAAACTAACGTAATTACTGTTAACAATAGAAAAACGCTCAGTTTTAATATAGCGTTAATATATTATAATAATATCGTAAACTACGGTGAATAGACAAATATAATACTTATTCTTTTCTTTTTTGTTATTATTTTTGATATCATTGAGTTTTGTTATATTCGTTCTCTATTATAATACATTATTATCGTTACCGAAACCCATATTTATTACTTACATCACTTTTAGTGCTTTTTCATCATGCAATTGATGTTGCACATTTATGTAAATGTACAACGTTTTAAAACGAGATGCTTCCTAATAACTCATACTGTATTATTTGAACATTAAAAATAAAAATAATTTATTTTTTCATTTTGTATAGGTAATATGTATATAATAATTATTGTGTTATGTATTGTATTTACATGTTCTTTCTATATTCTATTTAAACTGGCGTGTTGTAAAGTAGTATAAACTCTTCTATACAATAATTAATTCAGTTGTATATAAAAGTTATTGTACAATTATTCAATGTTGTTCATTTGATTAAAACATTATAAATAATCATAATTATATTTTATATATTATCTATAACATCATCATTCATTAGTGTTTCTTAAACAATTACTTTAAATGATTTTTTTTAAACGATTAGATAAGTAACTATATAGTCAAAAGATTTAGTAGAATTTGACTTGCTGTGAAGTATTAAAATATTTTTGTGATATTAGATATCATACTTAACCTACGACAATCTTATTAAAATGAACATTCAATTATATCATCTACTACAAAACGAACATTGAAGGTTTTATGTTACCTCTTTTTAGTTGTAAAAACTGGTTTACAGGTAGTCGGTTTTTATCACTAGCTTATAAAAAAAATGTAGATGCATATGACTACAATGATGAATAAAACTGTCACTTTATAGTGTATTTTTGTTGAACTACCAGTCACAAATTAATCTTATATACTTACAAGTTACAAGTTTACAACTTGCATTACTTTAGTCCATTATCAACGAAACATAACATAATAAATATATGTTTAAATTTTCTGTTGGTAGTTGATTTTTTTATTATTATATTATGTATACCCAAGCAATCATATTAGCACATAATAGAATTATAGAATCAAATTTGAATTATGTATAATATATCTTACTCATTTTGTTTTTCATATAGCTTCTAATTGAGCGTTATTTATTGTAACTTCACCATTATGCTATAGTCTCTATGTTATTTATATATTTAATATCGTGATCATGCAATTAAAAACAACATAATTATGCTAAAAAATTAAGTACGTTCTAAGTTATTCAATAATACGCATCATAACCTAAAAAAAATGAATTTTAAATCTGTAAAAAAATTGAAACATTAATTTTGTGTAACTATAAAATACTTATGCATAAATATAACGAATTAATTCTTATTTCATATAATCAATATTTTGAAGAAAAAAATTAAGTTTAAACGAATATTGGATTTGCTTAGTTTTGATCCTCACAACATAATTTATCAATCATATATTATTTTAGAATCATAATAGTATGTATGTATAGAACACAATAATGTCGAGAACTTAGCATGTTTGTTCGTAAAATGTAATTTTCGTTATGCATTTAGAAACTATTTAGAAAATACGATACCTACTCGTATATTTACATATACGATACCTTATACACGGCTTAACACGTCCTGTTGGATGAAATTAATACCCAGAAACGTAGTTTTATTCCCACATAAGTGTAGTGTGTATTATATACCATGGTTATGAAAAAAGTTTTTGGTTTTAGTTCTTAGTCAATACTAGCTATATGACAATATAACATATAAGTATATGGACTCTAGCACTGAGCTATAGATAATTTAAATGGTAAAATTCGTCTGAATTATATTGGAATATGTGGACATAATATTTTATTAAATAGCAGTTAAGTAGAATTAATAGACTATTTCATTAAATACCTACTGTTAATTCTTGCATTTATTTAAATTTTATATTCAATAATAATTAGGTACTCGGTTGATATTACGATATAAGCAATTACAATATGAAATAATACGAAGAGTAAAAAAAATTAAAATATGATTAGAATAAATTTAGTTCTTTAGTAGGTTCTCGTGTAAAAATTTATTATTATAACTGTAATGGGTTTTAGTTTTTTTATGGCATCTTGTTGTATAGGTATAATCCTAAAAGGAAAAATGGGACTGTGCAAAAATTATAAGCTTCATCATATAGTACCTAATTCATTGCAAGTGCTTCAGACCTTTTAGGATTATGTCTAACGACTTAAATGTATAACATGTTTATGACATTGACCAATAAGCTTGAGCTTAACATTATTACAAATACCGACATAGCAATAATTTATATTAGTCATTCACTGTTACTGTATCATTGAGAAATGGTAAGAAGTATACAAAAATAAATAAATATATTTTGATGTTGATATAAACGTAAAATATATTATTCATGAACGCAAATTTTACTGAAACCATAACTCTAAAGTATCACGTGTCTGCCAATATAAATTTATAGATCTAATGGAAGTATCATAGAAAATAACTTGAAATACTGCATTCACCATATTTTCTCTATGTTATTATCAACAAAATTTCTATTGGAAAAAGAAACCATTGAACCAATTTTTAAGATAAAGATTAAAAGTATAAAAATCTTGAAAATGTATTTAATTAGATCATAATTATTTGTTTCTCACAATATTTTATTTAATTGAGATAAAAACTTTTACTTTAAAATCCTAGTACATGTCCACATTACGATTTTAAGCATTAATCATTAAAAGTTACAACATATTTTTTCTATTGTCTATGCTTTTCTCATCATTTTCTATGCATATAATATTATAATAAACACTTCAAAGTATATAAATTACATTTTATTCGATTTAAAATATCAAACAAATTAACAGATGAGAAATTAGAACGAATATAATATATTTTTGAGTTCAAAACTCCCACAGCTATAATATATTGGTATAGCCGAAGAAAGTATTGAATCTATTCCCTCGTATCTTTTATTTTTATTTTTGCTTCATTTTTTATGTATTTTTATAATATATGGTATATATTTCATACAATATTAACACTTAATGTTTTAATAAAGATATATATACCTACATATATAAGTCAAGAACATTGAAAACGTCGATTAACGTAATAAAGCAATTTCATGGACTAATGTTATTGCAGTTTTGATAGTGCTAATACTCTATGCGACAAAACATTTTTTGAACGGTTACCGAAAAAAATTATTATTTTTCAAGTGTATGACTTGAAAATCTATTTGATTTCCCTAGATAAAAAAAACAGCGATAAATTATGTACTTCAATTTATAGTGAGTTATTCTCGAGTACATATAGATTGATTAGAAAAGTACTCAAGTCACTTGGGATATTTCAAGTATATTTAGCTAGTGAAACATATTGGAAAGTTATATTGACCACAATGTGAAAATATTCTAACTCTCTGCTCTATCTACACTATTTGAAAAAAAATTCAACGAAAATACACAAATGAACAAAACGGTATAAAAACAAAAAAACAAAAAACTAAAGCATAAATTGTTAAATAAATAATCATTACAATAAAATTATAAATTGCACAAATATTTGTCTATACTACTTTTTTTACTACTTTTTTTTTTGTTGTTTCTTTATATTTACTGTGCAACAATATAAAATACATAAAAATGTTAATTTGCCTACAAAATTATTGCTCCGTCGCCACCTACCTTTACTACTTATAACGTATTAATTAGAGCAGTTCTTGGAATATAATCTGAATTATTCTTATTAATTTTTATAGATGTTGACCTTGAACAATGTGGTTTAGGAGAGCTGTCAAGGTCATGTTTTTATTGAAAACTTGCATTTCTAGTAATAATATTACAGGTTACATTGACAGTCAATGTTCCATCCACAACCACTATTTCATAACACTAGTTTTAGGCAAATGAAAATAATAATAATCAATACACTGTTGCAACGTCTTCTCGAAACCCCCGGGGTCCCATCATATTTAATTTTGTTATACGTTTTCGTAAAACTTTTTATTATGCACGTACTTATACATATTAATAACATAACGTAACGTAATGTAATTAAAGCTATAATTTAAGTATAATTAATAGAAAAGTTCTTTTCTTCAAATTCAACCGTATAGTCTGAAAGATAATAAATTGCTATAACGACAAACTTCACAATTTTATATTCAAACATGATAAGCCTTCTCTTTAACCTAAAAAAGAAATAAACTAAATTCATTCATTTACTGTTAGTGTTTATACATAAAATCCTTTTTTCGTCATATTTCAATATATTTTATGATAAATAATTTAAAATATTTTTTAAGTCAGATTTCGTCTTGAAATAATCATTTTGTAGACTTCTTAATCTTATATTATCTCTTGAACTAACGCTGGCGGTATTTTCGGTATACCGGTAATTACCGGTACTTAAAAAACACCGGTATCCGATATTTTCGGTATTTCAGAATACCGGTATACCGTCATTCGGTAATTACCAAAAATACCATATAGTTTGTATAGGTCCCTAAAATTTAGTCATTCTAATATTACATAATTATAATTTATAATATTCAATATTTTTATGAGTAAATTATATGCTGCTCCACTATTTTACTTAAAGGCTTGAGAATCACTGATCTAATATTCTTGATCTGATTGTAAAGATGTAGCACCTTTAGGCTTAATTGTTTGATTGGAAGAAACTTCCTCTTCCCATTTTGCAATATTATAAAATATTTTGAGACTTAAACGATTTAAACAATAATGAATAATAACAAACATGATTTTTAAAATAGATGTTCAAATTAAATTTTCCTAGACTAGAACTCCAAAACATTTATAAATTCAACAAGATCCGGTAATTACCGAAGTTTGGTATTTTCGGTAATTACCGAAAATACCGTATAACCGGTAATACCGTAGATACCGGTGGTATCCAAATACCGGATACCGGTATCAAAATTTGAAATACCGCCAGCCCTATCTTGAACTTATAAATCCGTGTGACAAATAAATCTCGTATTTTACGACTTACGTATTTTACTTGTTACAATGTTGAAAAAACGTGGGCTACATATTATACGTATTTCGCCGAAAATCCGAAACGAAAATAGTTTTCTTTGAAAATGATAATCATCTTTGACAGTAGATAATGAAAAACAAAAACCGTATAATAATAATAATAATACGATGAGTATATTATAATAGTATCATAATATTGTGACAGCTATTGAAGGTTATAAACATGTCGGACAGGCCAAATGCGTCGTCTGCAGTCTGCACTATACGGATAGTATAATAGCCGCGCGTATTCAAACTGCTGCTCAAAACCAGTACATGACCGTACAAAAATATATAACAACCAAAAGCATATAATAATCACAGTGTAGTACCGCAAAACATATATATTTACATTTCACATGTACGTACTATGCCAGTCATTGTGATACACTCTAACATTGGATCTATTATAAAAGTAATACAGTTCTAGAAACCTACATATTATTGTTAGGTATAGAAGGTATATATTACAAACATATGGAATAATAATAAAAACGTCATACTTAAGTATAGCCGTATAGATATGTAGGTATATGTATATAAATATACATGACTATTGTACAAACATATAGTTACAAACGAAATATAACAATAATTGGGTCGGGTGCGCTTGATGCAGATTAGTCGAGATTTATCGGAGGGAGAACGTGAAGAAGAGAACCTATATGTATATGGATTATAATTTATAGGTACTATAGCTAGGAGATTCCCACCTATTTACACTCATGAAATGCATCCGCGGAGGCAGCATAAGCAGGTCTGTTGGAACTATTGAAACAAAATAAAGAGCGATTATATTACTTTTTGTGACGAAATGGAAACATATCAATCGATGTACATAGAAACCGACTGCTACAACAACATTCCGTCGAATTTATTATACCTACCTATGTTTATTCATTTCCCATTCCGTAATGAAATACGATTTATTTATAGCACATAACGCAAATCTATCTCTACACGTATAAATGTTGAATATAAAATGTATTATATTATGTTGTAATATTAATATATTCTCAATAAAAATATCGCGAGTATTTCAATTATGATGACAATCTTTTTCATTTAAACATTATACACATATGCAATAATACAACGATATTTTTTTGTAAAAAAGAAATAAATATGTTTTTTGAGCTATTTTTTAAAGTAGAATATAATATAGTGAACCGATCAATTTGTGTAGGACGTAAGCATATACAATTTTTACATTGTTGACATTTCAAAATAAATAATAAAAATATATCAAACTGAGAATGTAAACTATATTATTTGTGTAATTTAAATGTATATATATATATGTATACGCATCTGCTATTGGTAATATTTATCTTGAATTGTGATACACAACATGATTACTGATACAAAGACCAGGCCACCAGGGTTAAGGAGTTTGTACATTTCTTGGAACTCAAGATTGCAGGATGTGTTGACCTTTAACAATATTATTGCACATATTAATTAAATATTGCAATACATAATTATTATATGTGTACATAACATAACTCACGTATTGGATTAAATGTCGATATAGTGCCGTTTTTCTCGTTTTTCATGATATCGATTTTTACAAAAGTATACAAAAACAATTATAATCGAGCAAAAGCACAATTGAACAAATACAAACCGTCGATTTACCACAACCAAGCACAATGTACTATAATATGAATATATTATACATAATATGCATTAATATAGTTATTTGTTTTATTTTAAGTACACTTTAGCAATATATATTTTTCGCAATTGATATTTTATGTAATTTTATTTATAGGTTTCATTCAAAAGCTGATCAATCGAACCACATTGAACAATTAAGGTAATATTAATTTTAAAATGTGTATTTATCTTTATTGAATCAATTAAGTATTTTGCTATATGATTAACACTTTGTTATAATATTACCGAGTGTTTTTTTGGAATAAAAAATACACACGAATGAACAAATTACCTAAATGCAACTTATAAATTTCAAACCTATATAATATTAATTATTTCCAATTTTGACCGATAAAGAACCATGACGTATAAAATATTAAGAGAATGTTCCTACCATAAAATTCGGTCAAAAAATTAATACGAATGAAATAAAACATTGCAAAATTATAAAACTAATAGCTTCTTCGTCCTTACTCCAAATTTCATTGTATTATCGTCAATTTACGTCAACGTAAAATAATTACTATTTCACGATATCAGACAATATTTTTAATTTCTACTGGATACCTAACGCGTAGTATTTCTTTCATATAACCATATTGTTTTTGAAAAGTAATCTTAGACGAGGTCTAATCTAATTTCCGGAAAACAATGTGTACGTAGTACGTATATGTGTGTAATGGGTGTATGATTATGTATAATACATAAATATACGGACGAGAAAGGGTCCTAAGGCCTTTTTTTTTATATATAGTTAGAGCATGAATGATCCGATTGCAATAATAGTCACGCTCGGCGAACCCCGAAGAATCGTTTCGGAAGTAGATGACGGTTTCGCCCGTGTGACACGCCTCTAAAACGGTTAGCGTGCAGGCCAGCGCCCTGCTTGTATTATCGTTTTTTATGTAACGGTAGTGGCATAATAAAAGAGATTAAAAGAACGTGACCAGTATATGTAATAATAAGACAGTACTTCAAAATTATAATAATAATAATTCCAATGTAGTGAAATAGTATAGTTATGTTAGCTGTCTGTACTGTAGTAAATCAACACCGTATAAGTAATGCCAATTATTACAGTGCTTCAATTTATGCATACGAAAACAGCATAAATTAATTTCGAATAAAAGTAATTGAACAACTTAGAATATAAATGGGCTTTTTTGATTTTTACAACTGTTATGATTTAATGAAGAAACAGATTACATTTCCAAAAATATCGCAGTCTTAGATACCTTTTTTGTATATTTTTTTTATTTCTTTAATAAATTACATAGCTGTATTATTTATTTTATATATATATATATATGCCTAGTATATTATATAGTCGTGTCCTTCCATGTATCAAGCTTTTTGCTGCAACTGTTCACCATGATAGTGACGGTATTCTCCATCACTTTTACCACTATATCTATTGGTTTTATAAAATTTAAATTCAAATTTAACAATATATGCCCATCGTACGACGTACATTTATCATTAATTAGATGGTTAAGTAGAGATTATTAATGTACTTCAAAATAACTCATTTAGTTGTTAAAACGTGTTTAATATATGACTATTGTAATATTTAACTATACATGCACTATATGTACATATATTAATTTGTAAATATGGAATATAAATAAAATTAATAAATCATTAATAGTTATTTTATAAGATTTTATTTTAGTTTTTAAATTTTCTCTATTTTTAACTTCCCAATTGTCATTTAAAAACTTTGTCTTAAGTTATTAAACAATGAACATGTGATGTATTGCTTAAATTTTTGAGTAGTCATCCATTCAAAGTAACAACCGGAATACCGGTTTAACACTATAATGCCGCCGAACGCAGTATTGACCAATTATTGGTTATGTTTCGTTTGCAAGACTCTAATTACGTAAAAACTAAGAATCACCATTCTTGCAGTAGAAAATCCTATTCTAACAAGCTTTTTCACAATTGTTTTTTCTTAATTATGTGAATAAAGTACTTGTGTATTTAATTATATTACTTAAAAATTAATTTTAAATTCAAAAGTTGAAATTAATTGACAATCATTTTTATTTTATCTAATGATTTATTCACTTAACGCTTTTATCATAATTCTGTATAACTATAATATTGAAATTTTTGTACCTGTTATTAAAAGTTTATTCAATTAAACTGGTGAAAATATTCATTTTTAAATTAAATAAATAAATGAGGCAAATTCAATTATGTTTTGTTTAACTATCTATAATACATACCTTATGATTAATATTATGGTATTTATTTTTACTATATTACAAAATTATTAAAAACAGAAGACTAAGTCTAACAAACTATACAAATATCTTAATGGGTTGGAATTGTTCTGTTCGTGACAGTATTGGTGATGACCTTCACGAGTTAACGTTTTGATGTTTTTGATGCATATATCTCTATACTGTTTCTTATATATCAGTTATAGAACATACATAAACTATATGAATCATATCTGTTTTGTGAAAGTATAGAGAAAAAAATAGAAATTATTACTGAAACCCAATGAATCAGATGTATATGTAATCAAATAAACGGAATGTATATAAACGTGAGGTTAGTTGAAATTAATATCTAAAATTATGACTATGAAAATCTATTAATGTTCCATGCATTCCAAATATATCATTTTTGAGAATAATTTCAACCGCATATCAAAAATATTGCAAGTATGTACCTATTTCCCAATTTCTAAATTATATTCTATACGATCTTATATGTTATATTCAACAATATAATCAAAGCATTAAACAAATACACCTTAAGTACATACTAATCAAGAATTGTGTTTAAAACCGTAATTGGCAAAAATATAATCCCTTAAACTGGAATAACACGAATAAAAAAAAACCAACTAATTTATACGTTTTTGTTTTGTACAGACCTTTCTGAAGAGAAAAAAAACTACTTATAGGTATCTACATATTTTGTAAAATTACCAATTGTTTATGTTAAATCTTAATTGTATCAAAATGTGTCATATTCATTGCACAATTCAATAAACAGGTATAGGATTTAAAAGTTTTTAATCGAATTATACATTACCAACATTTTCACGGATCATCCAACGTCTTCCTATTCGTGCGTGTTCAACCATCCGTTTTCTGGGTCGAAAGTCGTATACCTAATGTTTTTATTCAATAGCTACTCTAACTATTATACCTGACTCCTTTTGTCAATCAATTAGTGCTTACGTCAAACGCCACAGTTTCACATGTGTGTGTGTTGGACTGGTATTTTATTTTATTTATTTGGGCTAATCAGAGCATGATGCATACGGGGTTTAACGTGTAGTTACCTACGTATGCTGTTCAATATACAATTTTGCGCGAGGCAAAGAACAGACGTATCGCATTTTGTATGATAGCCGTTGGCATTACCTAGTTTATGCGGGATTCGCTTAAGACTTAGCCGCCACAGGGTATACCCAGGAGATTACTATATTATACGTATAAACCTATAGGCTATAATACAAACGGACAATCCACATTCAAAGCTTAATCGGCACATAAGTATAAATATTGAACATGTTAACAAATGAAAAAGAATTATATTTATAAACATACAGAAAATAATAAAACTGGTTCGTACAATGGAGAGAGAAAGTAGACCTGAAGTTCTCCGTAATAATGAGAGTATACAAGAAAAGAGAATAGACTACAAGATTGAGTTTTCACGATGGGTTTGTTGGGAATAAAAAAAAAAGTAATGCAAGTTAAATCACGACAAGTAATTAAAAAAAAATTGAAGACGGAATAAATTGTGGCATTTTTGGGAATAATTTATAAATCCATTTGTACCGACCTTCGTTGCGACGAAGGAAAACTCGCGGGAATATGACATACAACGCTGATTCGAAAACAGTAAAAAGTGTAACAAACCTGTGTGTACTAATATTGTATAAATTAACTATTAGTAAAAAGTGTAAAAGATTTAGCTAGATTCTAAAACTTAAGTTCATAAAATATGATAGTTTAAACTTTAGTATTATTTTATACGAACTCAGTATTTATTTTTATTGACTTTTTGAAATAAAAATATTAAAAAAATATAATTATGTTATCCTTAAAAATGTTAAAACGTGTTGTTTAATTTTAAGTAAGCATATTAAACTCAAAATCATTTTATGATCAACCAACCATACATTGCAGAATTTCTAACCAGAAATTATAGTTAATTATTTATGCAAATATGCAAATAAGCGTATTTTAATTTTTATCTTTTAACTTAAAACAATTAATTGTTCATTATTTTGTTTTACGTGTTTAGTATATAGAGTTATATTAACATTTTAACAGATTCAAATAACTGATAATCAGTGAAAATTGTTTTCTGGAAAAGCTTCAGTATAATGTAATATTATGTAGCTGTGGTCAAGGTATTCATTATAATATTATTAGCCAATAATGTACATTACGGCGAAGGTTCTTGCTTTATTTAATGATAAGAAATTATTTTGAATATTTTATGAACCAAATCGAACCATGTTTTCGAGTTTATTGTAAAAACTGTACCATTCTAAAACGTGAATATAATTTAAATTATAATATTATAACATACACACCACATACATGTCGGAAATTATGTACTTTAATAACACAGTTTGCGCCATATCCATTCTTATACGTTTATTATGCACTATATGATTATTTACGTTCAGGATGCTTTCGCATAAATCGGTTACCATTGATGGACGCGTGGTGCGAAATTGCCAGTTCTGTGCCACGTTAATTACAGAGAAAGTGCCGCACAATATGTAGAATGTAAATGTTAAATAACAATAATCGTTATTAAAACTGTCGTGTTTACAATTTTTAATGTCATATAGACCTCTCAAACATATTCAGTTTATAATATACCTACGCAATGCGCGAAATATATAATTGTTGTTATACCGCAATGCATATATGCATGTATTAATTAGTTGGATTTGTCGTGGTTCATAACCCTGATGAATATTATTTCATTTTCCGTTTATGTTATTGTTTAAAGAATAATGCTATTTTTTATTCTACAACTTACTATCTTGAAATCCAACGTTTAATTTGTTAATTAGGTAAATTAAAATGTGTGTAGAACCTATTATAATCGAATGAACCTATATATACGGTGAAACTTTCATGTAACGAACTTATATTTTACGAAATTTTCTGTTTAACGAATTACTCTGTATTACAAATTTTTTTGTTGCTTATTCGACTTCGTTATATGGAAGTTTCACTATATATGTAACTATATTATAATCAGTATTATAATTAAAACGCAATTACATATTCTGTATGCTGACAATATTAGGAAATTACGTCATATACCTAATCTAACATTTTAAAATATTAAACAACGAAATATGTTTATAATATCAAGTAAAAATTATAACGAATGTTTATCGAACATGTCAAAAATGTAATTCAAAAGTCCTCATATCACGAGGTTTTTATAGGCTGCGGTAAATTAGAAAGGGACGCTGCACTCACCAATCGATCGATCTGTTTGGAGTACCGAATAATACTCCATCATTTTTAACATCGTTTCCAAACACATCCGACGTACCAGGATATTTGCATTCCAAATTGTATTACAATAGCTAGTTCGCTTTTATTGAAGTCATATATTATATATTGTGTATGCGTGCATATTATTATAATGTATTATATTCAGTTAAATTATAACACGAACCGTTTAAATACTTAAAAACCAACATTATGGTTTTGAAATATTCTTTGTACTGCACGCCTACATAAAACAACGTCGTATCGAATATATTGTATTTTATTAATACAATTTTCTATTGTTTTTAACTGTAAACGGCTCTTTTTTTAAAAAAAATATTACAATAAATTATCCATTACTATCATTATTATTGTTGATTTAAAATCAAAAATATCGTGATAGTTTACTGAGTATAATGGTGGATCTATAGATACAGGGATATCCTGTAGACTAAAAAAAATTATCAAAAAAATAAAATTTTGTTTTATAAAATAAATCTAAAAATTCTTAATAATATTATATTTATGAACATACAATTTATATCTCCCTCTCCCCCCACCACGCGTGTGAAAATCCTGAATCCTACACTGACCGAGTGTCTTGCCGTATTTATCTTCATGCATAATATGCCATAATGGTATAAGTATACTTATCATCTACCCCTACTCATAATCATAGCTTACTAAATATTTGAGACTTAACTAAAGCTACATTTAAATATTTAATGGATATTGTTGTGTTTTTTTTTAATATTTACGTAGAAATTTACACTATTTACTAATTACTTTTCATGAAATGAACATCTCAAACACAATTCACGGAAAATGTTTTCCAATCATAATATTTTTGTTTTATTTTATTTTTTTATTCTACTATATCATAAATATGAATAAATTAAATGTTAAAAGAAAATTTGTTATTATCATGTTTTTCAAACACTTATTATTTTGAAAAAAAAACATAATCAATAACATAACATAATAATAATATATTCTCTTACAAACTAACTAATTATAGAATAGCGCGAGATGGTTTTTATGAAAAATGTATTGACGTGTAGTGTAGTTCTCTTGAAAGATACGACCTATAGCACATGTGCCCTGTGCATATTATGATCGTTGGCGTATACTAAACGCGGGCAAATCTGCATAAACATTATATGTATGGCATATGTATGTAATATATATATGGACTGTTAGCTATAAATATAGAATGTATATTAAAAACGATCGCCACTCTCAGATGCGGCCCCATAACCGCATTTAGCCGGTCGGCCCGGCCCGGCTGGTAACTAACGAACGTTCAGTGTATGGATCCGACGGCGATGCACAAAACGAGACGCACCGGCGTGGCGCTGTAGCTGGGGCGCGGCCAGCAAACGGGTTCGAGAAACGGGTCACTGGGTCCTCCGCCGAGGAGGATACTCGCTATAGTATAACGATGTATATTATGCTATGCTTATATGTTCTCGTGTATAGATAGTATTATAATGATATTATGTCGGTCGGACTCGGGAGATGAAACGCCCGAGCGTCGTGGTGCAGCGCGCCTATAACAACGTGTCTTATATATATATATATGTATGTATGTCTTATATTATACGTCAGTTTACGTATTAAATATTATCTACTATCAGCTGCGGCAGCGGCAGCGGTGGTACAGACGTTTCGCTAAAAACGCGAAAAAAAAATTACACACCGAACACCTTATGTATATTACCTACTATAAGCGTATATATAAATATATGCATCATAATATGATATATACGGCGTAAAGCTGGTATATTATAATAATAGTGCTGTACAAAACGTACAATAATTATAATATATACCCATAATTTAAAAAATTAATTTATCCATAGAACAAAATGTATATACTGTTATAAGTTGTATAATAATAGTATACATGTTAAATGTTATTTTTAATCATTTAAATGAAAATTATGATTTAAAATCTTTTTGTATTTGGACTTTGGTTATTGCCAGGTTCGTGGTTAAAAAAAATCGACTGTATATTTAGATACTATATTATATACCTTTATAATATGGTTTAATGACCGCCATCTGAAGACTTTTTAAATGCAAGGAAAGCTCGCGTTTTTAATTCAACGAACCTGATTACTGTAACTATATAATACTACAACGAACGATTATATACGAATATAATATGGTTTCCGACAGTATTATTTTGTAATTATTGTAATAGGTTTATCGAAACTGTAAAATTGTATGTAAAACTTATATAATAAATTTAAAAAAATTATATATTCTCCTTTTAAAATTATTTTACTTTTTATTCGTCTTTAACACAATATGAGTTCTGCAGTTTTTAATCGAGGATTCGTCATAGAAACTATTTGTTGGACTTGGTTAGCACCTAGTTTTCAAAAGTTATACCATATTACCATTTATGGTTAATTATAGTTCCCATTTTCTATTAATAAATGAATATGTGCCTATATATAAAATAAACCCACCATCATTATAGATGTTTATTAAATGAAGGTACTGTGAGGGTAAGTTATTCATTGTGTCATTCATAAATTATGAACCATAATCATACAACTATATTATAACTGAAAAAATAGAGGGCTTCAACTCTCCCAGTTTTTTCATTAAATTTGCGCACCTGCAGAAATTTTATTATTCTCACAATATTGGTAAAAATATTAAATTGTGTGGAACATAGTTTGGTATGCTTAAATCGAAAATAATTACTGAAAAATATTAATTTAACAAGCATGTACGATGCATGTGGTACATACGCTATATGAATTTACCTCAAAATGTCCTTGTATTTACCTGACTGATTTTATTCCATTATTATTGTACCTAACTGCCTACTTGTTATTATATAGGTATACAAATACATGTGCGTATTGTTATACTGAGTATTGTACTATATTATATATATAGTACCTACCTATTTCGGAGGACGATACACATTATATTTTAATGTTTTAGAACCTATAATATATTATAGAGGAGTATTCATGAAGTTCAATTGTGTCAGCCCATTTTAATCATTATCTAATTACTACCGACCATTGTTAGATAGAAAAAAAAATAACTGACGTTAGTATGGTATATATTCTTCGAATACATCAAAATACCAATTGGAGGCCATCCCAGGGGATAAATGTAAACTTGTATAATAGATAGTGTCGAACAAAATCATAATTAACAATGAAGAATGTTAAAAATATTTCCAAGTAAAAAAAAAAAATTGATTTTTTTGAAATTTACATTTTGAAAGAAACAATAGGTGTACGGCATTATAGTACTTTCAGAACTATAATATAGTATAGCCTTACATCTTCAATCAAATCTCTTGAAACATTTCCAATGATTTTAAAAACGTTTCTATCGTATGATATGCCGTAATATATATATATGCTTTTAATTTTGAAATAATGATTTTTTTTCACTGAGCTAAGCGTACTGCGGGATATTATATATCGCCCACGTCCCCCGACAGTATTGAATCATTACATTACAGTATATTAAAATCGAAAATGTTACGTGTTTATGTTCATACGACAGGCTTCCCTAGAGTGACGTTATTGAAACGCCGATGTGCAGTACTAGAAAACATTGACGACGACTGTATACATAATTATTTAGAGAACGGCTAAAGTAGAACATAATTATACACGCAATTACATTATTATAACATTGTCAGCGTATTAGTATTATTATACTAAAACGACTCGACAATAATTACCTTGAAAACCAAATATCATGATATTTTAACTATATCAATTTAATTCTACAATATCCTACTATAATAATAATTGTTAATTTATCAATTATTACCAAGTACTGTGGTTGCAGTTTTTTTTAAAACGCCTATCTGTAAATCATGTATTTATGTGATATTAGCACGAACAATGTACATTAAAGAAATATAACTATACGTAAAAATACATCGTCATAGTATTAAATAATACATAGAAACGGCCAGATAAAATATAAGGATCAATTTGTTGACTTTATCTAGTAATACACAGGATGTTCATAAAAAATACAGTTTATTTGGACAAATTAATAGTAAACTAATAATTACAAAATACTAAATAAGGGTATGTTCACTCTAAAGTTAAGATGTGTCAACAGACATAATGTGTATATTTTAATCTTGCAGAAATAGTTAGAGTATACTTGACTTCCTTTTAGGTAAATTTATTTTAATATTACCTAGTACAACAAACCTGTACTTACGATGTGAAACATAAATACCATAAATAAATAAACGAAATGTACGGTTCGCATAAAGTAAACAACTACTATTCGATGCACTATAATATAGAGTATACCATGTACGATTTAAAAACCAATAAATAAGTTAAAAGCCAATTCGGTACAGTGGTGTATTTTAATAACCTTTATGCATTTTAAATTTTAAATAATATTTTTATTATAACTTTACATACTTGTTCTTGTATACATAACTAATAATTAAGTTTATCATAAATTAACAAATATTTTCTATTTCTATCGGAGCTTTTATCCGTAAATAAATGTATAGGTAAGTACCTAAACAGTACATTCTATGATTTTGGTAACAACTTTTAGATTTATTTTAATTACTTGCTTATTTTTATTTAATATTTTACAAGATCAAATATTTTATATAATATCCAATAATTATCTTTTTAAAATCTTAAATATCTATGTGTGTTAATTATTATATAATATAATAACTTATTATTATTAAGGCAATTAATATAATAGAAAAGTATATCCTATAAGTTGTATTTAAATTTAAATAAAAATGCTTTATACTTTATTTCCAAAAAATAACGAAGTATGACTAATTGACGACATTTAAAAAATGTATTTATCATAATTTTCTATGCATATATTTCACCTTGTCAAAGAAACATAATATATGCTTGTATATATCATGTATGTATAGTATAGGTGCAGGTATATATGTGTCGAACCTGTAAAAGCCACATGGTTAATATGATAAATTTATAGCTTATTATCTCGAAGTTAAAGTGCAAAAACTTGACGAAACATCCAATAAATTATACTTGGGTAGTCAGTATTTACTGCGTATAATATATTATAATACCGGCTGATAGATGTTCCTAAATATGTCATAATAGTTAATATAGTCGAATACATATTTTAATATGATATAACCATATAAAAAAAATGTTAATGTTATATAATTTTTTTGCAAAAAATACGATATTATCCGATATCATATATACCTAGTATTTTATTTGTGTTGTCAATATATGCATTTATTTTCAAACGTACGCATTATATATAACCTACGTGTATAAAAAATAAATGGTATTGGAGAAATATAAAACGATAAATATGCGTATTAACACGGGTGTCGCCGGGAACTTGCCGTAGCTCAAACAAACGAAACATATAGGGACAAAATATATTATACAAATTAGCGAATACAATGACCCCACGCCAAGTTTGGTGAACCCGCGGTAAAAATTATAGTGTGTTGGCGATGGCGTACCGTTCATCTGAAGGTCAAGAAGTACCGGTAGCGTTTCGTGAACTCATATTTTTCATCTTGCATGCATCATGCGACGGGTAAATATCCGGATGAAATCGTAACCGGAACCGCGGTATAGTATATGCTATATTCAAACACCGCGCACACTATATAAGTAGGTACATGTCTGTATAACTGCACTCTGCAGTACTGCGGCAGCAGTGTCTGATCGCATTCAATTCCTATACGAATAATAAGGTATTATCTACGTGTGGGCGATTTCAATTTGCGGTATATTCTCATATTATAATAATATAAACACAAAAATATCTCATATGTACATAATCAGTCTTGTAAACTATCTGTTCAAAAGATGTCGAAAAAATCGATAGTCTTCTAAATCGAATATTGTGTTCGAACGTGTATTGAGGGTGATTCGTTAAGTAGCTCATTACTCACAATTATTTTTAATTAAATGATAAATTTATTCAAATTGTGATTTTTGGAATTTTTAAGAATATATTTTAAAATTCTTGATCTTTTTTGTTATTACTTAAGGAGTGCCATATGGTAACATAATCTTCTATTTTTTAAATGAAAATTCCCATTTTTATTGTAAATTATTAAAAGGATAATTTTTTTTTTAATTTGTATGTACTTAATTTAAAATTCTAACAAGTACCGCGTTTTTCAGTTACTTAATTTTTATATTAAAAATAATAATCCTTGAAAATATTAAAAATAATTTTACAGTAATATAAAATATATGTGAATTTAAATCTCGTATTTATTCTACATAGACTATTTTTATAAATTATAAATATTTATAGATATAAATTACTATAACTCCATATCTTCCAAACTTATTAATATTGACCTATTATCCTTGGACCTTGGTATACTAAGCGAATTAACTGAAAAACTACTCATTCAAATTTTAATTAATAAGTCATCATTTTCAGAAAAATTGTTTACTTAATAATTTACTGAGATGTGCTGAATTTAAAAAACAAAAGTTTGTATCTCCACAGAACACTCCTTAAATAATAAAAAAAAAATCAAGGATTTTAAAATATAATATTTAAATATATCTAAAAATTACAAAAAATGAATTTTGAATAAGAAGTGTGTTGAGTTATAAGTATTTTTGATGAATTACCCTGTAATGTTCTGTGGTTGGTGATCCATTCAACGCCATCATTTTCTTAGTCTGTGTGTAAATATACCTACATGGCTACATTCTTACGTTCGACTTGTGCGAAACACTATACGTTAAACGTATAATGTGTATTCATCGTCGTCTGCAGATCATGTCACAAGTAGCAAATCTTGCTTCTACTCTCAGTGTTATAAAATCAAAAATTGAAGTAAAATATGTATAATGTAATATATCATAAGGATACACACGAAATGTGTGATAAAAATCAGTCCATCTAGTCAAATTCCACATTATAATATTTTATTATTTATTCAACAATTTATAAAAAAAATAAAATATACGATAATCTCGATGAGAGTGTATTATAACATATATAATATATATATACACTGGTACTATGTACTCAAAAGAATATAAATAATATAACCCCGATGTTATTAGCACATATTATTAACTGGTTGATGTTAATGAAATCATCTATTTAAACTGGCTATTGCGACGTATCAGTATAATATATGTTAATGCGCAGATCAGCTGAAAATAAGACGAGTGACCTTTTTAATTTATTTGGCTTTAATATCAAACAGAAGAATTAATGCACTGAGAAACCATCGAGACTTTTTGTCAGCTATTTTACACTATAAGCGTGTAACACGATAAATCCTTTGAAAATTTATTACAAAAAATCATGCTTTAAACTTAAATCTTTAATTCATCCCCAAAGCTACGATTCGAAATTCTACAACGAAAGTCGTTAACAAAGAATTTTCGTATATAATACATTTATAATATATAATATAAGAACAAGAGTTAGAAATTTGTTTTTTATATTTTTAAAGGAACTTAGCAATATAGGTAAACTATTTAGATGACTTTTTCATTTTTGAACAATCCTTATATCCAACGTTCTCCAGGATTTACGCGAAACGGTAAATAAATAATAACACTACGTCATTTTTTGACTAACGGACTTCGGACAGTTAATGCATGCATCGTCGTATCAAAATAAAAAAAAAACAATAACCATTATAAACGGTTTTTAAAAAAGAATAGAAACTGTAGGTATCTGTAACTGTAGGTAGTATCTATCTACTTGCTCACCACTCATTCTAGTCATACATGATTGCGCCCACAATTTTTTTTTGCGTTCCTAATGTGACTAAAAACATATTATTGACGACAACGCCAAAAACAACTATACTACAATAACATAATAATAATATGTGCACCGCCACCGTAATTATACCTCGCAGTATACATTCTTTGGTTTTGGTTATAATGAAATTCTTTCAGCCGCAAACCAATTATAGTAACGACGAAGCCGTGCAGTATTGCTGTCAATGACAAAAAAATTGTCGAAAAAAAATCCAAGTTTAATAATTCGTATTAGTGCCGGGCACTCGCGTTCTAAATTTTTGTGATAATATGTCACGTTTGAACTTACACAGACCACATATCTATTATATTAAATAAATTACGTTTAGCTTAACGCATATTTATAATGTATTTATTATTATAATAGTGGTCATATCGCACATATAAAAATATTATTGTGCTATTGGTTACAATTTAATAAAATTTTATCAATCGTTCGAAATAATATTTGTCACCGAAATGGTTATAAAGAAACAAATAATTATTATTATTACGATTAGATAGGTATAGTTATGACTTAAAATAATTTAAAATATTATACTCTACGTGTAAGTAAAATAATTTCCAATTATTTTTACCTTGACAATTTATTAAGACAGTTTTGTTTTAGTAATTTAGATATCTGTTATTCTATCATCGTTATCAACATTAATTATAATGTATTTATCGAAACGATAAACATCAATCAATGCATTATAATACATTATGATTTATTAATAAAAATATTTACTGCTTGTACGCCGATTATTTGCTGTGGAAAAATTAAGATTAGATTAGTTCATTCTAGAGGTTGACTACTATTAGGTACAGAGCATTTACCGAAATAATAAAACGTTCAAAACCGTAATTTATTTTTTAAATTTATCTAAAAATTAAGTTTTATTCCTTGAAAACATATTAGATAGGTATGAAAATATTCAATTTATCGGCATAAAATCAAATTACGTGAGTAATAATAATTTTCTTTCGTCGAAACAATAAAAGGAGTACTCATTATATTATATACTTTTATATATGTTTTATAAAGTATCAATCATGTGAAAAAATATTACTTTATGCCATACAGCTATAGCCGGGAATTATTCCAAACGAGTATAATTCATTTGTTCCTCGTAGAGATTTTTAGCCCAAGGCGTGTATGACGAGTGTATTTGACACGCGTGTAAAACCTAATTCAAAAAACATAATACTGAGCTAATGTGTTTGGTATTTTGATTTTTCAGACAAACGATGTCCTTGCAGATGCCGGTGACGGAAGACACGCCTCCCGACATGCTGTCTGGGGCAATGGATCTGAACGTGATTTTGCCTAACGGTTCCGTGATCAAGATGAGCGTCGAGAGAAGGTCAGTATCCATTGAGATTTTCCAACGTATCTAGTATATGTACTGTTATAATAATAATCCAAAATATCTATCTATATCGATATTATTATTATTATTATTATTAGGGAATTAAAAATGTCAAGATATTTTTAACTTAACTGCATCGTTCGTCGGTTTCGTTGAACACTTTTTAAAACTCTACCACACAAATTAATATTTTTAATAGATACGATATTGTTCATTAAAATTATCAACTAACAATAATATTAGTATTAATCAATTGTTCACATATTTTTGATTCGCAAATAAGCGGTCAATTTTGATTTTAATTGTGGCATTACGTAGATCGAGTTGATTCGACATTTTATATTTTTATCATATGATTCATGCTTTACATGTGAATACCTCTTCCTAAAAGCAATTCTAAAAGGCTAATATGATTTATATTCTTATGTGTTCATGTTCAATTCTAAGGTATATATCATAACTAAATAAAAATAAATCATGCAGAAATATAAGAAAAGAAAAAATAATAATTTATGAATCATGAACTGAATCCGTTATGTTTTCTTTTTTATCAAATCTATTTCAATTTTTGATAAAATATTGTAGATGTTCTACTTAAATTGCATGTCTTCGTAAAAACATTTTTCAATTATATTTACTTGCGTATAATATGTAATCTTGTCCTATTACATTATTTCACTAAACTTATCTCATAAATATAGGTTGTAATTGTAAATCAATTTAGGTTTTTTTATGATTACTGATAAAATGATAACAACGCATTTTTTCACCTCATAAAAATTGTAAATATTGATTCAAAGTAATTAAACATCGATTCAAATATGGTATAACTGGCAATATATGCTGCCATTAAAAATAATAAATACCAATCAATAATAGTATATAATATATTACTTACTCGGTATTTATATTTTATGGCGGTCCTTTAACGCATTAGCCAACACTATAATATTAGTTTTATTTTTCTTATACATACGGAATCACGTTATTATACAATAATATACGAGTATGTTTTAAAATAGTTTACGAACCATTTAATAGTAATATTACTGATTTATTATTTAAAAATATTAGGTGAACTTGGAATTTGAACTCATTAGTCGAACTCATCAATTCTATTAATATTCCTTTAAACTTTAAGGTTTAATTTTAGATTAAAAAAAAAGTTGTGTACTAATAACTTAATCTATGACTGTAGATCTATATAATTCATTTATTTGATATTTTAAAAAAACTAGATTAAAAAGTTTAAATTTAAAAAAAAAATGTATTATCTCTGTTTTATTATTACTGAATATTTATTATTTATTTAATAAAATAATATTCAAAAATTCGGATTATGGTTACAACTTAAAACGATTCAAACATGTATACGAACGATCTTTTATTATTTTAAAATATAAGTAATTACTAATTATATTCATTCTAACAATAATTAATAAATTATAATACCTATTTTGTTCTGATTATTTTTATACATCTAAAAACATTGATTTTTTACTGAACAACAAAATTACTAGTACTTTTATTACATTTTTTCAATACCTATCATCTTTTTCTCAATTCTTTTATATTTACTGAACACTGCACGTGTGCTCCTATAAACCATTTATACCGAATATACCATTTTTGTTTAACGAATAAATATTTTATTTTGTTTTTTTAAACAAATAAAACAAAAACATCCATGGGTTTCTTAGGGAATACGAATCTAGCACTTTTGTACATCAAACTTTATTACATTGTTAAACTTTTAGATGTATAAACACGTTGTGTATTTATATGGTACCTATTTGGTTAAAATTTAAATAAATTATTTATTTAGGAAATAAGGTATGAAAAAAGATATATGTATAGTATTCTCCAATCCAAAAATAAAAAATAAATTTTTGTTGAACTACATTAATTTCACTAAATTTACATTATTTTAATATTATATGATAATATATTGTGTACTAATACATATTTATTTGTTGTCACCAACTTTTTTTCCTGTTTAATCAACAACAGTTGAACATTTGTGTGAACATATCTACTCCACTGTGCCATCGTTTATTAATATATACAAAATGAGCTGCTATACCATAAAACTTAATACTCAAAAGAGCGATAGCAGGTTGTGCAGCATCATCTCACAAAATATACATAGATAAATATATTAAGTTTAGTCACCGGTCTAGAGTCGTTTACCGGTCCTGTTCACGACCCGGTGTCGCACACACCCTGGCCTGTATTAGCCGCCTACATTATAATATTATCATTAGTTATTTTAAAACAAACCTCATCTAGACAAAGATCTATCAAAACAAAAATTACACTCAGATGCGAGAAAAAAATATAATTTTTTCAAACATTTGCATTAATAAAAATACACATAATGTTTATATTTATATACATACACAATAATAATTTTTTAAGTTATTAAAATATGGATAAAAATTGTTTTCCTATGATAATTTAAGTTTTTCGAGAACGAAACATTCAAACATGTACATATTTTTAAAACATTAATATTAAAAACTATATAAAACATAAATAAAATGTTCTATAACTATTAGAACCGCAACATAATTTCATATTATATATTTAGTTGTCCCAAATTAATAGAAAATAAATTACTTATTATTATATTATACTGTTTATAAGTTAAAATGTTTTATGTTATACGTGTATATTCAGATTTAAGATGTGTTGAATATTTTATAATTTAAAGACATCAAAAGTTGTAATACATCCATTGTATATTTAGCTTTAAAAAATAACATTATAATATAATAATCTTATTAGTTTGTGCTTTAATTTGCATTTATAATATTAATCTTTGAACTCGTAATTATTCCTTCTTAGAAATTGTTTGCGAACTGTATAAATTATATTTTTACACACATTTAATGCAATACACCTTAACCTTGTAAAAATATTTCAAGCAAGAATGCGAAAAGTCGTATGTATATATAATATACATATTATATATACCTTAATAAATAATAGTAAATTGTGGCGTATAAAATTTTAGTTAAAACCTTAAGTTTCTAATTTTATTTATTTATAGATATATTGACTATAGTAATCAAATTAATTGAATTAATCATGGTAAAAATATTTACAGTTAGTGCGATTTCCGTATAATTTATATTCGAATTACAATGGACCATTTGCGCGTCTATTTATATCCATGGTCCGAGTTATAAAAACCAATAAGATGCAATAATAATAATAAATAAAAAAAAAATGTTTTATTCCTATAAAATTTTAAATCAATATTTTGATCATAATATGGTTAATAGTTATAGATGTCAATTATGAATAGAACGTCGTATGGATGTAATATATATGTATATGTATATATACAGTATACACTTGTCCTCAAATAATAATTAGATAATGAGTTTCGATCATGCGTTAGACAAAGATAAAATGAGAGGAGAGAAAAAAATCAAACTCGGAAGCTCGACGACAATAACCACGACCTACAGACGGATTGGCCTACAATGAATACTGTGGGTAATCGAATTTTGTGGCCATTGTTATAGCGAAAATGTTAACCACCGGAGGAGAGTGTGTCACTGTCGGCTATGATGGCAATATAAATTAAATAGGTACTACCTGACATATACCTATATTCCATCATATAGAACACACTGTGCGGATGTTTATACAGATTTTTTTTGCCATGCGTATTGTAATAAAATTATAATATTGCAACGTTGTTCATATGATTGAGATCTATTGTTTCGGGTCAATAGGTTTCGCGCCGTCGGAAAACGGTGATCGTGTTTATTATTATTATTATTATTATTATTATTACTACCTATATGAATAAAGAATCCGAAGCAAACAAAAAAAAACATAATCTGATTTACTGAAATAATTTGATGTTGTTTTTGATTTTTATATTTTTTTTTTTTAGTACGCCAATGATGGACTTGCTTGTGCAGATTACTACTGCCCACAAACTATCGCCAGGCAATCATGCGGTGCATGCTATCGGTGATCGCGGTGTCTTACCGTATAAACCCAGTACTCCTATCGGTTAGTACCCTCTATATTTACCACCTATATCTATAATGATATACGAAAGTAATAATTTATTTGTAAAAATATCCTAAACACACAAAAAATCAATTGATATTTGTTGTCTATTGCAAATGAATTTTTGTGGTGCACCTTAACCCTGGTTCAAATTAGTTCAAATTAATCACATAATTAATAAAAAAAAATGTGCTTAAAACGTATATATACGCCATGTTATATGATAACGATAACTTATATAATAATAATAATAATAATAATAATAATAATAATACCAATAAAGTACTAAAAATATTGAATAATACAAAATGTGTATTTTTCATATTATAATGTTACCAATAGTGTCGATGTGAGTATAAATATTTATTACATTTATTTCGAGGATCTTTAGTCTTTTGATGTATTTCTCTGTGTATATCGACTTGTATTTTTGTTTAAAACATACATTTTTTTGAATAACGTTCGACACTTGATTCGGTAAAACCATATAGCTCTAAATAAATTAAATATAATTGAAAATTTAAATAATTTAAAATTCTACTGATGATTACATGTTGTAATTATCAGATCAATTAGATTTAGAAGTTTCACGTTTAAAAAATTTATTTACATTAGATTTATAACAACGTCTAACTTGTAGAATATTAATTGATAGAATATAGAATTTATTAAACTCTCAAAGGACATAAAATTAAATTAAAAATTTCAAGTAAGATAACTTTTAATGGCAGAACATTTTTGTGAAATAAAAGTTTCATTTTAAATCTGTCACCTTTTTTTAAAACAGAAAAAACTTCTTAATCCTATTAATCAACGTTTATACTGAAATATTACCAGACAAATTACCCTTTATAAAAACATAATATTATGTGCAATATGCCTCGAGAGTCGAGAATAATATTATCAGGAAAATGCAACGAATGCGTTTTCTAAATTGCTATATGTGACCTTTAACATCTTTTAATCGTATTCTCTCCCTCTCTTTTACAGGTGCCCTAGATACATGGACAGTAAACATCGTTCCTAAAAACTTAAGTAAAAATGGCAGGTATCAAAGCCAGTCTATTATAAAATGCATATCAAAACCGTTCGAACAAACGTTTCGTCTTCAAGTAATTTTTTCAGTTTTTTTTTTGTTTTTATATATTTATTTCAAATTATAAACTTTTTTCATATTTATAGGTACATTTACCAAGAAATCAGTTATACGTATCTCGAATAAGTCCAAAAACACCACTAAACAACATTCTTAAGCAAGTATGTTTCGAGAAAAATCTTGATTCCACCAAGTATACGTTAAGGAAACCAGGTATGTTTTTATTAGGTTATTTTATCATTATTTTATTATTATAAGTACAATAAGTACATATAATAATATATAATATATATGTATAATAATATAATATATAATATATATGTATAATAATATAATATATAATATATGTCTATGTTTGTAAATTGTAGTGTTAAATTCCTAGAAAAATCATACTTAATTAATACATTTTTTAAATTTAAACCATAAAACTAACGCCAATAAAAACTTTTGTACAGGTACTAATTAACTATTGAAATATTAATTTATAAAATATTGTTTTTAAGCTTAACTATTTTTCGAATTGAAACAAAAAACCAATTTTTGTCATAATATGACGTAATCATATTGGTCAATTATATAGTTTATTTTTTGACCTTTTAGTGAATAACTTTACCGATAACTAATTGTAACTAGTAGGTAGTAAGCAGTATACCTACTTCACACATAACGCAATCTTAGTAATTATGACTGCATGAAATCATTAATTACTATTTAATGTTCAACTATTTTTTTTTTTGTATTAATACATTAATAACTTGTTAATTAATCAATATTATAATATATACAAAATATATCGTAAAATAATCTATTATTCTATTATTTTTATTTACATTTTATCATATGACTTATTAGAAATATGATTAAAAATAATAATAAGTAATATAATATAAACTATATAGGTGTGTACTTATGACTGAACTGTGATAAGATGTTAATAATATGTGTATACTGTAACAAGTTAACTTGAAAATTAACACAAAATTAGTTGGTCGTTACAGAATTTAAAATATTTATAACATCATATTGACACACTTAGCATGTCACAAATTATAAATATTATTACACATAGTACACTATAATTATTATGACTCTTATATACCTAAGTTTTAAAAGCTATTATCAATATATATCAACACTTTTCATATTTTTGGTTTAAATGTAATACCTGAATTTAAAATTTTGAATATTTAACTTATAAATTATAACTATAATTATGCATATATATTAACTACCTTATAAACTAAATGTTTTTTCTCTATACATTTTTATAAGATAATTGTATGATTAACGAAACAATTTATATTTCAATAAATATTAAAGACTTGCATCGACGTATTATTTATGGTAATCTGACTATACTCGTATATAAACCATTTTGTCTTCAAATCAAGTCACCTTTTTTACATTTTTCAATATCCAAATACTTCAAAAAACAGGTTTCGCATTATTTTCCATGAATCTTCTTTGCCGATGCTACTGTTATTTAACTTCATTGAGATTCTATTCGACGCGCACAAAATTGTTTCTTAACATATTATATTTGCACCTGAATTCCATGCATTTCGTTGTCAAGTACTGCTATGTTATCTTATCTATCAATGTAAACTCGTAAAAATAATTAAACAACAGAGGCACTGTTTTTTCCATAGTATCATGAACAACAACTAACAATTCACACATTTTGTTATTTTTTTTTTTAAGACAAATTGAACGAGCCCTTGGACTTGAGTAAAACATTAGTTGAGTATAAACTACAGCAATTGTCTCTGGTGTTGAATACTAATCGCACTCTCATCGGCGGCCTATCCTCAGATGACATTATGTCCCGGGCCCCTAAAAAATTTTCGGTAACGTATAAAACATTTTATTATAATTTATTTATATAATAAAATAGAAATTATTTCACTCGCCTTTATAAATAATTTTTATAAAATATCTAAATACCTACAAATTCCATATATTTTTATAATTATTATTAAATATAACAACTGAATTACCTGATCTTCTTTGCAAAATAAATATTTTGAAATATTTTGAAAAAAATAGTAAAAAGTAAAAGAACTATTTTTAATTTAACATTTATATAATTATATCCTAGTATCTACCTAGCTATAATATATAACTTATTAATACATTTTGTTAGTTTGACTTTAAAAATTATACTTACATTTAAAACTTAAATTTATGAATATTTTAACAGTGTGATGATAGTTTGAGTAGTGGTAGTTTGGGTGGTAGAAGTTTGAGTCCCACTAGATCAGATGAATCCTCAGACACTCCACGTCGCCCACTAATGGTCAAAGTATTACCATCTAGACCAGTCCGAAAGAGAAGACTAGCACCAAAACCACCATCGGTAAGAAAATTTACACGTTTAATTTAAATCTAGTCAATTTATACGTTTTTAATGAAAAACCAATACAAAAAAAAAATTCTAGCAACAACGAAATGCTCCAGAACAAACAATAATATCACATTCGCGAAATAGTTCTGATAGTAGTGGATACCACGAATCATCAGTCCTTAGTGATGCTATTGATTGCAGGTAAAATAAAAAAAAAACTTAATTTAATATTTATAACAATATTAATTAAAATATTTCTTAAAATTCAAATATCAATATTCTTAAAAACAATTCAAATTCATATAAATCTTATGGTGCTCTGTATTGATTTACTTTTTTTTTTTTGTCACAATTAGTGTTGGAATGGGGAGGACTGGAAATTTTTCTCCTACTAAAACGTCTGGCCCAACCATGTCGCGTTCAATGACCAATCTTCAAGCTTGCGGACAAAATCAGAACCAGTTCTCTGAAATACCTTTTATGTCTAACAACATAGGTCAATCAAAACACTCGGTATCGACTACATCACTTGTATCAATTCAAAGTGAGTATATAACGATTTTTTTCGCCATGAACAAATGTATAAATTAAAATAATTATGATTAAAATATATTCAAATATTTTTTTAATTATAAATATAAATATAATATTAAAAAAATATATTTTATAAATAAGTTTTTCATATTCTTAGGTCGTAAAAAGAAAGCTGCACCCCTTCCACCTCTAGCAAATAAACCTAAACTTGCACCACCGCAAGAAGAACCTGAAAGTGAACCAGAAACACAAAGAAAATCACAAACACTGCCTGTTACTACAAAAATGTATACATCAGATCCACAAGAAAAATCAAAAACTGTTTCCAGAATAGAACTGAACAATAATGTAGTTGAACCTAATCTATCCCCAGCAACATCCTCGTTGTCATCACTTAGTCGATCAGATGTAGATAGAGGTATGTTACCCATAACACCAACTGTCCTAAAATATTCCAAAATGCCCTTAAGCTTTTTATCTAGTGATGATCCAGCTCATAAATATAAATCTTCAGTAACACTAAACAATGTAGATAATAACCCATGTTATAATAGTCAATTCAAAACTGAGTCTTGGAATACATTTTTAAAACATCTAAATGATGTTTTAGCTTGTAAAAATGAAGAGTATGTTTAAAAACCCTGCAACTGTAATACTATGTATATAATATTATTATTCTTTACATGATTTTAAATCCTAGCTTGCTTAGCTTAACTATGTATATTAAAACCCTATCTAGATTTGACTGAACCCACATCTCCCACATCCTCGATTGTAATAGGTTGTAAATACTTATCAAAATTGGAAGTGAAATCGAAAAGACCGGCGCCTAAACCACCTATGCGATCTTCGACTATAAACCGATCAGAGGCATCCAATCCACTTGGAGATTTGACAACTGTACCTCAATTATCTTCAGGTGCTTTACTAAACTTCTTCTTTCATTTTTCTATGCTTGATATGCTTATTTAAATTAAGGTGTTGGAAGAAATTTAAATATTAAAACCACATAGATAATTTAAACGTGGTATGATATAGGTTCCACTGCCGACGAAGACGAATTACGTATGGATGATGAAGAAATCGATCGTATATTTGGAGATGCAACTAGTGGTTACGATACACCATCTATCGTTACCATTAAAGAAAACAACACCGACGTTACAGATATTGATTGGGAATACAAATTACCTGATCCTCCTTCAGCATTTAGGGATGACCATTCTCCTACAATGACGATGTTCGATACAGTAACCATCGGTAACCTTAAAGATGTCGTATTTCAAGAGGAACCTACTATTAATCCAACAAAAGTTAAAGAAAATAGCATCATAGCTGAAGAGTCTGTAAAAAAAATAATTGGAGACGAATACCATTGTTTCCCTCAAGACTCGGGGATTGGATCAGATGATTCATCATTACCGTCGAGTTGTGAAGAAAAAATACATGCAGATGAAAAACCCGTTAAAATTGTAGAACCAAAAGAATCTAAACTAAATAATTTTAAAATTGTGGCTTATGATGAAGATTGCTCTAGACCAACAGAGATATTCTGTGATGAGTCAGTTAAAACATGGAAGACAACACAAATAGCTCGAGAATCAAATCCCGCGTACAAAACTCAAACCACGAACTCGATTAATAGACACAAATCGTTCAGTA
Organism: Schizaphis graminum; assembly: GCA_020882235.1. Taxonomy (NCBI): domain Eukaryota; kingdom Metazoa; phylum Arthropoda; class Insecta; order Hemiptera; family Aphididae; genus Schizaphis; species Schizaphis graminum. Next base: position 59,048,232 of record CM037032.1, read on the forward strand.
TGGATAGAACTAACTTATCTGTAACAGTCAAACGAAGTACGTCACATATTAGTATTTTAAGTGGTAATATAAAACCATCGAATCGGCTGGCCAAACACTATATTGGACGAACTTATTCCTCTGAACGACTTAATTACGATGACAAGTCTCCAGTGAAAAGATCATTCAGTGTAGATAACATAACAGAAGGTTAGTTAAATATCAAAATTTTTGTTTATCTAAATTTAAAATGGCTTTTACCGATTTTATTATAGATGCACGAGAAAATTGCCAAGACGACAATGAAATCGAAATAATACCAAAAAAAATTGAACCTACATTAGAACAATCTTCTCCCTTACACTCCCTTCAGGTATTTTTTTCATTTCAACATTTTTATTAAATAATTTACACACACACACACATAGGCATATAACAAACATTATAGTTAAATTTATACTAAAACAGCTTCTAATCATTATTATATTTCAGATATTAAAAACGATCCTCCCTCAAATTGAAGATCATAAAGAAAACACAATAAATAACAATTTAAGGTAAAAAAATGTATGATTGATCATAAACTTGGTATTAATTTTTCAATGAGTAAACCTCATTATTTAGAACTTGGGTTTATAAGCAAAAAAGGAACTAATTGGAGTGATATGTTTTATAGTTATAAAAAACATTACTTTTAAACAAGAAATCAGTTCTGAATTTTGAATCATTTACTATAAAAAACACTCAAATAATTAAAATCAAAACAAACTTTTAATATTATATATTATTTAATGCAATATGTTTAATCTATACACTAACAATGTCTATTAAAATCAACAATTTCAATTTCAGTAATCTTGAATAATTATCTAAAAAGAAATGTAACTATATCAACGCACTATTTGTTTTTTCTCTACAGATAGTCTAACCCACGCTCTATGTATTTCAATTCGTATATTAATCTTAAGTATAAGTATGTAAAATATTACAATTTAAAAATGCTCATGCATCATTGAAACATTTTAATATTATAATTAATGTTTGATAATAGAAAGTTAACAACACAATAATATGTTCCGCTGAACACAAATTTGCAAATGTGGGTGGGTCAGTTAGAGAATACAAATACTATGATGACATCCTTTTGAATTGAATTTGTTGATTTACTTCACGCTAAATATGCACATTGTATGCGTATGCTATAATAAACAAACATGCAAATGCATATAATTTTGTCTCTACTCATTGTAATACATATATTATATATTTAGTTTTACATATTTTATTATTTACATTTTATTAAAATATGTTAGAAAATCCGTCTTTGGATATACAACATAATTTGTCTTAAAAATATAATTACGCTGGTATTTAAAATATAATTTAAATGCAATTACTTCTTTTAAAACTTTTTATTATTTACTCTATGTATTTATCACTCAGTCATTTTTTTAAATTATTTGGACCAAGTTAACGATTGACATTTCTATACTCTATTCCACCTAAGAGTGAACCGCTTTTGCGTATGCAGACTGAGACTGAGCCGCCGATAAGTGTTTGACCCCCATGTGATGGCTATACATTCTGTGATTGACCGACAGTCATCGCGTCGGTCACATGGGGGGGGGGTCAGACACTTATCGGCAGTGCAGTCTCAGTCTGCATGTCCGAAAGCGGTTCACTCTTAGGTGGAATAGAGTATAATTTATGCTATGCTACTGTGAGACTGAGTATAATTTATCGAATAAAATCCGATATATATATATAATATATACACTACATATTTAATTAAATTAGGTTAATTTTTATTTGTCTAAGTATTTAATAAATGTATAATATAATTTGTACTAGTATATATACTATATGTCTATATTACATTCCATGTCGCATATTTACTCATTCAATTATGAATTATTTTACAGTTTTAATGAAGTTTCCAACATTCCAAATACATCGCTTTCGGAAACAACATTAAAAAAAAACAACGAAGGTCCGTTGATTGAAAAGATACTCGAAACGAATGAGTCAAAACCAAAAATAAAAACAACGGAATTCAATAATTTACAAACTCGGGTGGTTTTTCTGAAACCTGAGACAGTAGAAATGTCAGCTAGCGTAAAACACGTTCAATCCATAAATAAACTCCATGAAGAGCCTAGTAAAATCAATAATATAAATATGCAATTTGAATTTCGTAATGACAAACCGGAAATTCAAATACCAGTAGTCAATAAAGACGAAAAAGTTAAAAGGTATTTGTACACGGGTCCCCCAAAAATCAGTCTATCCACGTGGAACGAACGTCCTAAAAGGCAGGTCAGCATCAAAACTGACCGAGACTACGTTATTGGCATTAGACAAAGGTTACAACGTAAGGCCGACGATAATGCGAATGAGTCGTTAGATGAAGACCACTGCAACAAGCCTGTGTCCAGGGTACCGATAGTGAAGTCTGTCGAACTGAAAAAACCGTATGCTGAACAATTACAAACGGCTAGCCCGGTCCTGGCTTTGTCCGAAGCGATCAAAGTTGAAGCTAAGCTCAATAATGAACTGAAGAAACCTTACGTTGAACAATTGCAAGCGGTTAGCCCGGTTCTAGCCCTGTCCGAAGCGATTAAAGCTCAAGCCAAACTCAGTAATGGCTACAGTTACCATGGTAGTTCGATCGTGTTGACCGGTGAAAATGACGACAACGTAATATTAAGATCGTTAGATAAGAAATCATCCACTGACAGTTCGTATACTTTTGGTAAACTAATGGGCCGGCAAAGAAAACCTAGGGAAATTTCAACGAACGTCGACCCCAGGGAAAATCTACTCGAGTCCATTAGATCGTTCGGGGGCAGAGACAACCTAAGAAAAATTAGAGCATAGTTCCAATAGACTTATTACTAAAATCACACTAACATTTTACTCAATTATTATCAAACGATATAATATTATAATTATATTTTATGAGCCCTTGTGTAGTAGATAGTTTTGTTTGTTTTTTACTAAAGCCACAAAGATGTTACATAAAGGTCAATTATTTTTAAAGATTTCTATAATCTGTGGCTTATCATTTGATCTATAAATTAATGATTGCAGTTAAATAGCATGTCTAAATTCAAAAATATTGTTTTGATTATTTATCACTCACTCGTGCAATTTGTTCTTGTTCCTTGATTTTTTATAAAAATATGTCAGATCAAAATCACGAAACCAAAATGTGTACTCTGGTTCTAATTATTGCAATTTCATTTTGTCAGAGATTGCCAATTTTAAATTAAATAACTGCATTATAAACTACTTGGCGCATAATAAAACTTTTCGTTTGCAATCAGTTTTGTTTTCTGTGTTTCTGTTGTAAATGAAACACTGACTAACGCCTACTGATGCTCATTATAGGTGTAATATATTTTCTAATTTAGTTATCCTGTTTATTATTTTTTTCTTTTGTGTTTATACAAAGTTATAGACTCGATAATAATATTATAGTCATAATCGTAACCAAATATTTGTGACAATTTGTATTTTCATTATATATTTTATTCATTTGCTCAATATTTCTAAAATTTTAGATATCGTTTAAATTGATAATCTTGAAGTTGTTTTCGTTAACCAAAATGATATTTTAAATAATATTATGTTACGTATCTACGTTATTATCATTTATCACAAATTATTCACTATAATAGTCGTTTATTAGATAGATTATTATTGTTACAACCAAGGTAGATATATGGATATATATATATATATCCACCTTGGTTACGACCTATAGGAGCCAATATAATAGTGCTCATTGTTATTAATATTGTATGTAGTATGTATTTCATTTTTTTTACGTATTTGTTTTACAAAATACTCTTTAATACATTATTTATACTGATACTAATACAAATATTGGAATTTAATTAAAGGGAAAATTATTAAAACACCCGAAGTTTATAAACTAAATTTATGTACATTTTTATTATTATTTTATGTTTGATTGTTTTGTGTTATGTAAATAAAATAATGTATACTGTTATTTAATGTTATTGTTTTGATAAATTGTAACTATAATGAATTATTATGAATAATAACAATATGTTTTACCAATGTTTATTCTTAAATATTGGTGAAAATCTAAATTAATACAAGACTCGCCATTGTAAAACTATTAAGTTATACCTAATATAGTAATATGGCTATTGGCTATAAAGTAAAATTGAATAGGTATTTTAGTATTTGACTAATTTATATTCAAAGTAAAACTATTAAAACAAATATTATCAATATTAAAAGTATAATTATATTTTTTTATAAAATTAAAAGTATAATAAAGAAGAATTTATTTATTTATATCAAAAACATAAATTTACCTACACACATATAAAAATTTGTTGGTTCAATCATAATTATATTATACGTTATTATTACTATATATTATATATTTATTATACTATATTTTTATTATATTTATACGTTATTTAAAATTTACGCCAGATTTATAATTTAAATTTAGAACACAAATTTAAATATGTAGAGTAAAATATGTATTATATTAGATACATGCATATAAAATAATTTAGTACTTTTCAAAAAAACTAAATCAAATTATTTTAGACCTATGTATTAATTTAACCTCCTGAGGCCCAATGTCTAATATAATGGACAATTATTATAATTATTGCTTTAGTGACTAAGCTTAATTTTATTTTTTTTGTATTTTTATAAAATGTCAATTTTAAATTTTAATCAAACCAAAATTCAATAGAAAAAAACAAAAAGGTTGTTTTCTGAATAATATAATATATATACCTATAGTGAACCAATATTTTTGAAAAATATAAACGTTAATCGTAATAATCTGATCAAAATTAATTGAAATTGAATAATTTTGCTTGCGTATTTTAAGAGTTATTATTACATTGTTTTAATAATATAAACCATATATTATAGTTTACTTTATTTAAAATCAATTACTTACCAATCAGACTATGACTACTAGCTAGCAACAGATCAAAATGTTCACATACCATATTCTTTGTCAGACTAAAGTCGTGTTTAAGGTTGTAAAAATTTAAAAACTATTTAATTTTAATAGCTATTTATAGACAATTGATATTTTTGATTTTTCTGAGTTTTTTATTTGAAATACCGATAAAAAAAATTTGTCATTCCAAAAAATCTTTAAAATTTAATAGAAGATTTATTATAAGTTGTACCTATCGGCTATCGTAATAAAAAAAATTAAAAAACGTTAGTCACAATTTTTGTTGATATAGCATTTTATGTTCAAATGTTTACAAAATATGTCAAAATCGCGAAAATGTACAAGAAATTTCAAAATTGAAAATTCATAAAATTGTTGTGGTTTATACCTAAGCTAAAAAAACCCAATACAAAGTTCTCTATAACATTTTCTTCAAATAGCTGTAAAAAAAAGAACTCCAGCCTCGATATAGAAAAAAATTTATGAACGTATTAAATTTAAATAATTTAATTGTTTACGAAATTGCATAAAATAACGATATATTACAATTTAAATATAGGTAATAATATAATATATTCTACATATATATAACCTTGATTGACAAATCATCTCCATTCAAAATCGTTTTACGATTTACGTATAAAATGATACCTGTCATTGCATTCATATTTAAGAGGACGCCATACCCGCATGTGTTGTCTCTGTCTTACTAACGTACATCATCACGAATTTTCGTTCAGTAGAATACATTTTGTGACGTTAGCTTTAATATTAGAGTAAATTTACCTATTATCAAATTTAAAGGTAAGAATATTATCTAGACAATGACATATGCTTTTAATGATATTATTATTTTAAAGTGAGTTACAGCTATGTAAAATATAACAACTTTAAAATGTTCATAACTCACTTTAAAATGATAATATCAATAAAAGCATATGTCATTGTCTAGATAATATTCTTACCTTTAAATTTGATAATAGGTAAATTTACTCTAATATTAAAGCTAACGTCACAAAATGTATTCTACTGAACGAAAATTTGTTATGATGTACGTTAGTAAGACAGAGACAACACATGCGGGTATGGCGTCCTCTTAACATATATCCATTATAGTGACCCACTATCCATCTCTACTACACAGTAGAGCGATACCCACTTGTCCACCATTTTAAAATTTAAATATGAAAATTGTCTTCCAAATTTTTTTTTTAAATACCTAGTAAATACGTTCATGGCAAATCAACGTTAATACGTTATCAGTATTTTTGTTTTGGATTTTCAATAACTCAAGTTAAAATCATTTAGCCCCCCCCCCCCCCCCCCCGAAAAAAATCCTGGATACGCCTCTGGGTGGGTGGGTTGTCTATGTAATTTTTCGTGAGAAAATAATACAATAATACTTTAGAATATTTTAATAGTATAACAGTAACTATTTTTTTTTAACATGTTGAATAAACTATTCAGTAGACGGGATGATATTATTAAGAGTGGGTGGTTGCTTCTTATGTTTCGCTATTGCTACACCTATATTTTTAAAGATACCTAACTTTCACTGTGTGTAACACACTGTAAGATTTAAAAATAAAATATATCATCACAAATATTGCAATCAACCTAATCCATAAAATATTGTTTAAGAAGTATTATAAGCATAAAGTGTAGTATAGTACATAAGACATGATGACGTGTATCATAATTTATAAGTGATGTATCACGTGTTTAAGAAATATGCGACTTTATATAAGTATCTATACTGACTACTGAGTATATTTCTACATTTCAGTTCATCTAGATAATATGTATAAACAAATTAAACATCTACTACTAGTACTACCTACATAAAAATAAAAACAGATCATCCCACTCAGTGGCGTAAACTGGGTGGTGCAAATGCAGCATCTAAAATGTGGTGGTGCAAAGGTATATTTTTGCACCACCAGAAAATCATTGAAGTATATAATAATATATAAACAGGTACAAAATTGTAATTTTCGTGTATGTATTATCAATTAAATTATTATTCTATCTATATTCTAAAATAATAAAATAAAAAATATGGCAATAATTCAGTACCTGAAAAATTAGAATCAAAAATAAAATACATAAAACAAAATGGCATTAAAAAAGGTTTCTGTCAATTATAGAGACATTAAAAATATTCCAAACAATACCTACCTACTATAATACAGCAGGTTGTAAAAGATCTTTTTCTTGTCTAAAGAGGTTAAAAACTTACCTTAGAACGACTATGAGACAAGAAAGGCTTAGTAATTTAGTAGTTTAGCTACATTGTAGCCCGAAAAAAAGAATAATATTAATTTGGACCAAGTAATTGATGAATTCGATTCAAGATCTGTGGAAATAGAGGACGTTGTCTCAACTTAAAATAAATAAAAAACATTTTTGACTGTTTTTTTTTTTATTTATATACAGTAAAATTCCGTTACAACGAACTCTAGGGGATCGAATTTTTTTTTCGTTGTAACGAAAATTCGAATATATAGCTTTTTATAAGCTCTTTCTATGACTTTTTTTATTACGGGATTTTTCGTTGTATTGGTATTCGTTGTAACGGGAATTTATTGTATTATAATAATAAAGGTTTTACTGCTAAAATAATTCAAAAGGTATTCATTATTTAAAGAAATATATTATGGAAAAATATATTATAGTTTATAGGGAAGGATTTTACTTAAGAAGTTGGATTATTGGTGTGTTAGAAATAATTATAAGTTGAGAATATGCCACTGCACCACCAGAAATTGGACCCAATTTACGCCACTGATCCCACTAGTATATAGGTTCTTTTTAAAAATGTGAATAATACACTATTATGCTCAAACCGTTTTGATATTTTTTCAGTTGAATCTAGGATAAAAAAAATACATCAATTTATTGTTGTGCTGAAACAATTCTATACAATTTATTGTTATTTATTTTAACATGTATGATCATTATTTAATAGTTAAATACAACTTACAAAAATATACAAAAATAATAATAATTTATAAAAACAAACAATTTAAAAAGTTAATATAATACCTATATAAATTTAATTAAAATAATCGCATTATGTAAGCAATAGCTATCATCAATTATTGTCTGTTACATTAAACCGTCACTAATCACTACATATTTTATATAATTTTTCTTGTATATCTTCACAAGTTTTTTTTTGGATTTTGTCTATTGAAAATTGGGCTATGTTTTGTTGAAAACTTGAAAAACAACTCTAATCTCGTTTTTTTAATTAGTGTCCAAACACTCCAAACAGAAGAGTGATTGTGATGACATACTAGGCAATTTTGAAAAATAATTGTTCCACCATATATTTGGTTATTGGTTCTAGTATAATGGTAATTTACAAATTTTACAAAATCTTATCTTTTAATTGTTTTTATATTAATTTTTCGAATTGGTTTTTTTTTTTTTAGGTTCCCTATTATACACTCGCGATAACTCGCATAATATTTTCTATCGTGTTAACGACATCTGAGCTTTACGTTTAATCAATTTTAGGTGCCCTACCTAACTAAGCAGTAAGCGCATTTTATTCCAAAATGAATAATAAAGATATAATAAATGATAATATCAGTTATATCATGGCTAAACAAAATTATTTAAAAATAATACTACATCACATTGCAAACGTTACAATTACTTAACGTAAATCAATAAATTATTTAATTATATTATTCTTAAATCAATACTAATGAATATCATAATTTAAGTTTCCTACAATAGTTTCAAGAAAACTTCTTAATATTAACGAAATATTATCAATTTTTTATACGAGCATCGTATATCACCTTATTTAGCTCATAATTATAGGTACCTTCCTATTATACAAAATTACAGCTATTACCGTAAATACTACCCAAGACTTAAGACTACCTCCATTATCGCAACTACCGTATCTTAACGATGTCCACGTTCCGGTGCCGCAATTCACAATAGATTATCATTATATTATTAGTTTGTATGATTTTGTTTTCGCTGCGTTTTACATTTAATCACTAGTCAAAAGTAGTTAGCAATTCACTCTGGTTTCAGAATAGTAATCATCAAGGCCTGACTGGGCAGGCCGAATACCGAGAGTTTCCCGGTGGGCCACTTGTACTCGTAGGGACGTTTTTTTTAAGGTTGTTTTTATAGGTATACCTAAGTGGGCCGATTTTTTTGATTTATTATTGGTAGAAATTGTTGACCTAGTCTGGCCTTGGTAATCATACTTCTGATGACAGAATAACACTTGTTTTTAGTACTGTAATTTTCCATTTTTACATCAGTTATACGAATTATATGATTTGTTATAGCTTGGACTGAAAAGCTAATTGCAATAATACCGTGCAAAGAAAATTACTAAATAAACAAGACTATTTCCATGTACAGGAATAAGTAGATATTTGATGAGAAAAATTAACGTAGCAAATAAATTGCGTCCCGATATATTTAACAACTATACTAATTGTGTCAAATACATTATTTTCCTTCCCATTTAATACAGACTTAGGACTGCCAATAGCAATATTAAATATTATATTGCTAAAGGTAGGTTAAAAATATTGTATTTATCGTTTCACAATTATGTACATAAAAAATATTGTTTTCGTCGTTAAATATAAAAAAAATGAATAAGTAAAAAAAAATAGTAAAAAATTTAAGTTATATGACGTGTAAGTTATATATATTATATGTTATTATAATATTATTTATGATTCAATAAAATTTTAAACAATACACAATCAAAACGTGTTATTTCATTCACGTCGTATTTAATCATTTTTTCTTCTTAAAAAATTTTTATTTTTCACATATTTCACGTCTTATTTTCTTTATTTGACTACTACCGCAAATTTTTATGTAAGTATCTTTTTGTACGTTTTTAAGTAAATCAATAAATTTATAGATATTTGGATGAGCAGAATAAAACAATACCGTTAAATTTTGAATGGAAAACTTCACAGCTATTTGTTGTCCGTGTAATTGACTAAATATTTTTAAATATATATACAAGGGGGGAGATAAACAGTATAGCCAGCGGAATCAATATACGCCCGTATAGAAAATCCGGGACACAATTGTATGCAGCTGATTGCTGAAATTAGCCTTGAAGTAATGTACAGAACTGAGACGAAAATTCAAAGATAAATTGATAAACGTAAAACAATTGTTAAGATAGAAGAAAGTTTATTTTCTAAGTACAAAAATAATGCAAGTAGACTACTTTGCAACAATAGACTTTTGAAAGACTGTTGTAAAACTAAAGAATGTTTTTTTATCTAGATTCCTGATCGAACCATGTCTATTCTTCCTAATGTGATATCATTAAATACTTAAAAAGGATAACAATTTAATCAGATAGGTGGTGACAACTTTAGTAAACTTTAAAAATTGGATTTTGAACATCTTATATGTAAACCACAGAACATTTTTGTGGATCTTTATAGAGAATAGAGCATAATATACTCAAAACATAATAGCGAACGGCTTTGGGGATCATCAACATAGCAAAACAAAAAACATTTGGGGACAGTATAATGATAACTGATTACGAATTATTCGTCGTTTTCGTCGTTAAAAACACATTTAACTGAATTCGTGACATTAGAACGTATAAGAATATAAATATTAAATTTACTACAATTTTAAAAACTATTAAAATCCAATTTCCTCCAATAAATATAGTTATCAATGAATCATGTTAACAAGAAAACATTTAATATTTATATTAATTCCATTTATTAAAACATAACTACTTAACATTTTAATTAATATAAACTAGTATACTACATTTTATGCATATTAAAGATAAAACACTATGTATAAAAAACGAAATGATTTGTAAAAAAAAAAAATAGGTAGGTACCTAGCCTGTGATAATAAGAAAGTAGCAAATTTTAGTAGTCATGGATAACAGGATTGTAACGTTTCAAAAAATAAGGTAGTCTCGAATAACAAAAAAGTATTTAATAATATTATTATTAAAATATAATTATATCACAACCCACAGGAATAAAAAACTATTTAAAAAAAAATGTATTTTTCAAATACCTACCTATTCATTATTCTTTTAAATCGTAAAAAGATATTTTAATATTATTTAAATAATTTTCTATTCACACATTTAAGGATTAGATATCACTTTGCACGACATAATAACAAATTTACAACCGTATAACATCCGGTTACCTTAATATCGGAAATATAGCTACAGCATGCAGGTGCTGGGTCGCTGGAATAAAATCTTCATCTATACTTTTAGTTTTTACATTCACAGTTGGCTTATCTATACAGTATATACAATACAAAGAGATCAAGTAATAGGTAATTACTAATTAACATATTTATTTTATTATAAAGAGTAAATTTTCTGATGCATAATTAAACGCATCGTAACGTGCCCACATTATATTCATAAAAAAGATCGTTTATAATAAATGAAATTAATTTATTATAAAAGCCACGGCAGGTCAACGTCAGCATTGTTTCGAAAACCCACTAATGTATTATGTAGATGCCTCCTATATAATACATGACATGTAGGTACATCAAATAAAATTTAATTTACAAAAATAACTAAACAATACGCTTAGTTGTGTAGGTAACTATACTGTATACGATGCAGTGAAAAACAATCGACGTAAATAACAGTTAGGATACATAGATACATAGATATTGTTCTTATGTGCTATTCATTATTATAATTATTTCATTATTATAATTATACATATATAATAATATATTATTAATTATTATTATTTATAATTTATATATTATATTATATTAATGTGCATTATTTCACATAGGTGAACATTAACATTAGTTGTAAAGTTATGCTAAAATAATTTATAGTCCACTATACAAACCCAGGTATATGGTGTTAATGTGTTATTCATAGTCAAATTGGACCTAGTTTAACAATGGTTCAATAGTAGTTTAACAATAGTTTATTTTTTTGGTATTCATAGACGATAAACTTTACTTATACCATAAACTGAGTTTAACTATAAACCTCCGCCGATTAACTAGACAAACGTTAGGTTTAAAGCTAGCTTAATGTTATAAAAATCAATTATCTTATTATGATTTAATTTAATTTATTTATGTTTTAAAAACTTGTGCACTTTATACTTAAGAAAAATAGATATTGGTAATGTATAAAATGTAAAACGCGTAAGAAATTTAAGAAATTTGCATTTTAGACAATAGAAAATATACAACATTCGTAAAAATACATACAACGAACTTACCAATAGGTAATGAGTTTTGCAAAAAATATCTATTTTTGAAAGCAGAATACTTATATATTGTGCACAAAATTCGTGACTTTTTACCTTGAGCAGTTAACAATCATGGAAAACCAATTTCGTCGAGCTTATACAATTTTTGGTTGCACTTCCTTATTTCGTTAGAGGACAAATAATTATTGATTATGTTTATAGTAATAGTTCATTTGTGAATTTAAAACAAATTTAAGTATAAGTATTATTTTTATAATTTAAGGTTCAGGATAATAATGATAATGATGTTAGTCAACCGAGAGTTAGTCGATGTGTGAGTTTGTAAAGCACTAGCATCTTTAAAAAATGATTATATTAAGTTTCCATTGACCAATGTAGAGTTAGCTACTAAAAAGGAAAATTTTCGTAGAAAATTTAATATGTCTTCGATAATTGATGCGATAGATTGTACACATACACAGGGGCGTCATTTCAATTTTTTTTTTGGTACGCATAAATATTTAGCAGGACACTATTTATTTATTTTTCGACATATTTGACATTATTGTGATGTGACCGAGCGGGCCATGTGGATATGCCTTGCGGGCCAAAATTAACAATTTAGAATTTTAGGTACGCAAATGTATACCCTGCGTACCGCAAATGACGCCCCTGCACATACACGAATCAAAATTCAAAAAGGTGGCGTGCTACTATGCTCAATTATTGTACATTAATAAAAAAAGAGGCATGTATACAGAAATGAGAGGGATGATTTGAGTGTTCAAATATCCCCCCCCCCCAATACTTGGGTCTTTGTATAGTTATTTACTTATTCAATTTTAATGTTAATTTTGTTACCTATATCAATGTTTGTATTTGAAAAAAGTATTTTAAGTATACGTAATTTTCATAAAAAATGTTTGTATATTTACTAAAAAAATTTGTACTTTTCAATAACTGATATTCAAAAAGTCCCCCAAAACTTTTTTTTGCGTACGCCCCTGTAGAAAAGGCAATAAAATATGTTCAAGTAAGCCATAGAACATGTATTATTGTATTAAAAATTAAAATAATCAAATTTATAAATAATAATAGGTAATACTGATAATAATTAATAATTTAGGCATAAAAATTAATTAATTTAAATTTGACAACAATTAGTACCTAATAATATGGAAATCTGGGGGGGCTCTATGGCTGTTTATAGTAAAACTTAGATAATCCACAGTTTTTAAAAACTTAGCTTAGTCCATTGACTATGTTGACTATAAATAATAGGTACGTTATTAAGCCCGAGCTTAACCAAGGTCTAAGAATTAAACCAAGTTTTTTTAAACTTAGGTTAACATTAGGATCTGGAGCCATAGAAGGAATTTTACTTATCATATACTCCCTCCTCAAAACATACCACAATTCCAATATGCTTATTATACTAATTAAATTTAAAAATATATATATATGCTGTTATTGAAAAACCGTGGATTGCAGTTTATTCTGACTTTTAAACTCAATTAATTTATTATTAACTTTATTATATTCATTAATGGTTATTTATGAGAATAACTGTCAAAAGTTTAAAAAAAAAATAACTTGAAAACCTTCTTATATAGATAGGTAAGAATAAAGTTGAAAATATTTTTTATCTTTATTTGTTTGATCGGTACAATAGACATGTCATGATGGCTACCAATATGGTATCGGTCAGGCACGTATACAGGAGGACCCCCCCCCCCACCCGAAAAATAATTTCGAATAACGAGGAAAAAATTTTTTTATTATGTTGTGGCACAATTTGTATTGCTATATTTTGTAAACCTCTCCGAAATTTATTTTTTGTATACGTGCCTGATTTCAGTTCAAAATAACATTTGTCCACAACACTTAATATTATAATTTATAATCACCGTAATATTTGTGATTGTACGGTATTGTGTCACTGCAGGCTGCAGCCAAGATCTATAAAGAATATAGATCTTGGACTACGGCTACTATTTACTATAATACAGTATCATGCTAGGATCAGTCAAAACTCGGAGTTCATTATCATTTTTTAAGATTAGCACAACTACACGCGGAAATAAGACACCATTAAAAGTGAAAACCAGTAGTAACCGGGATGATATTCGGTGGCAATGGTAGCATTCAAAGATTTTTGAAGGAAATGGATAAATAAATTGATTAAAAAGTTTGGCTCGGGATCACAGCCCCTCACCGGCCTCACCATAATAATAAAAATAATTAAATATAAGTAAATACAAGGCACCTAACCTATACACAGTATACACAATAATTAATTTAACTATACCTCGTATCAATTAAAATGAAAATTTATCACCTGCAGTTATACAAATATATCAATTTTTCTTCATTTTTAAGAAATGACACCAAGAACTTCTTTATAATCAATATCCACTTATCTATGAATGGCTAACAGGCAACAATGTTAACCTATTGAGATGGGGCTAAAAAAATAATAATAAATTAGGAAAAATAATAATTAATCACAAATGTCTTATAAAAACTGAGGTGAATAAAAGAAAATATGGCTATTTATAACTAAGTTAATTTAGGTTTTTAATTTAGTAATGGTATGAATTTAGAAAAATACATCAAGGAGACAAGGACATACATTTGTAAAATGACTTTTAAAAATTAAAATGTTACATAAAAAATAAATAATATAATTCACAACATTTGGATTCTAGATGGATCAATAAAATTAGTAAATTAATAATAAAAAGCTATAGTTAAAAACTTAAAAACATAAACTACCTACTTAACTAATAAAATAAATTCTATATTGTATTATGTATTTAATACACCTGAAGATAAGCGTAACAATTATTTTCTTTTAGATCTTTGTGATTTGTGAACAAATAAAGGAATATACTGGTTTTACAATAATATTTGAATTACTATATTTTTTTGTAAATAATTTTCAGGTAGAAGTACACATGAATAACCACTTCATCAATTAACAAGTAACAAATTTATCAAAATTGGGTTCAATAAAAAATATATTATTTACTTAATAATATTTGGTAATCAATAACTAGATCAAATTTGGCATTAAATACATTTATTAATAGTAAATACATATCATATCATTTTGTAAATATTTTAAATACCATTATAATATTTTTCTTGCAACTGCAGTAGTCTGTTTATTTTGATACTTCTATGCCAAATTATTTTAAACTACATCAATTAATACATTAATTAATTGAAAAAAAATAGTTATAACTATTTTTTTGTTTTTCTAAATTTCTCCTTTAAGAGTAGCTATTAACTCTCCGCCTTCTTTCAATTCTTTAATTATATCCAAACCTCCAATCAATGATCCTTTTACGTAAACTTGTGGGTATGTTGGCCAATCAGAATAAACTTTTAGTCCTTGTCGAACTTCTTCATCAGACAAAATGTCAAATGTTTCATAATCAATACTGTTGGATATAATTGTATATTAATAAGTAATAACTTAATAATATTTCAACTAAGTATTATACTTATACTTAATAAACATTTTAATACTTACCCTGTTTGGTTTAATATTTGAATCAACTGATTACTAAATCCACACCGAGCAACTTGTTTGTTGCCTTTAATAAATGCCATAACATCAGCTTTATGCGTAAGTAATTTAAGCCTAAAATAAGAAATACATATAAGAACAAACTTAAAAAATATATAATTGAAATTTAATAATATAATCCATTAAAGATAAGTTAATAATTTTAGAATAAAAAATAATGTATGCTGATTATAAAGAATTATTTCTATTCAATATAATTATATTTTAAGTGATAATTGAAGTTAGTAAAATTAACTTTTTATGATGTTCAAATATAAAAAATGTTATAATTAAAAAATCAAATATAATTCACCTGTCGTTGAGGTTAGCTTTATTGTTATCTAGTTTTAATAGATCGTTCAGCTCACCATTCTCTTTCAATTCTTTCACAATGTCTAATCCTCCAATCAATTCACCATTGATATAAAGCTACAAAACAACATAATATTTTGTAAAATAATACTACAATATTCATCTAAAAACACTTAAATCAATTTCACCTGTGGATAAGTTGGCCAATTGGAATATATTTTCAATTTTTCTCGAACAACTTGATCTTGTAGTATATCAAATGTACTAAATTCGGCACCAATATCGTTAAGTAAATTTACAATTGCTGTACTGAACTTACATTTTGGCTCAGATTTTGATCCTTTCATAAAAAGCAAGACGGGGGCAGAATTTACCAACGATTTCAGTCTCAAATTTATGTCTTCCACCTTTTGATCTGTTTTTTCACCTTTAGTCAGCTAAACATGTAAATAAACAATATATAGAATATCTTAACATCTAAACTTTAGTTAAATTTTAAAGTACCAGTGCTTGGATTTTTTTATTTAGCTGTATTGGATCAGCACCATCTAATACATCAACTTGAACACCATTACGAAACATTATAAACTTTGGTACAGCAGATACATTATATTTTAATGATATTTCAGCAAAATCTTCAGCTAAACACTTTGCAATTTTAATGTTCTGAAATATTCAAATAATATTTTACTGATTTTATTTACACAAATATTATTATAAAATGTTACCCGGAATTCATCTTCTAAAGCTAAATCCGCTAGAATATTGTTCATGTGCTGGCATGGTTCTGACCAATCGGCATAGAAATGAATAACAGACAACCCATTTGATCTAAAAATCATAAAATACTATATTAATTTCATGGTATTTTCCTGTCATACAACACTACCTTGTTTTGTAAAACATCAAAATCCAGTTATCTAAGACAACCAAAATTTACCTACTTACACAGACTACATTATTTTTTTTATAAATTTTTGTAATATATATGTGTAAGAGGTTCAATGTAAAATAAAGTTTTATATAAATTATTTATTAGTAATTGTTTATCGAAGGACATTGTACTTTGATTGTTTTAAAAATTTTAGTGAATTTAAATTCTTTTGCATTTCGTTGCCCCTTGAAGCCAACTAAGTATAATTTTAATAATGATGTGCTGAAACCTAATGTTTTTTGTTCCTCTTCTCCATATTACTGATCCCCAAAGACGTTCTATTTATTTAATTAGGGCTCCACTCAAAAAATCTACAGTTTATGCTGTGGTTGACAGTTACATGTTTAACACTAGATTTTTTACAAGTTTGCTAATTGTATGCCTGCCAACAATTGAAAAGAGTTGACATGGTTCAATCAAGAATCTGGACCAAAAAACATTCTTTAATTTCACAATATAGTCCCTCATAAATCCTGTTTTAGAAGTATTCTGCTTGCATTATTTTTGCACTTAGAAACTAAGCTTTTGTTTATCTCAACAGTTTTTTCTTAGTTTTTTCCTCAATACTGAGAATCAAGAGCACTAACTTCCTGTAAACAATTATTCTAGTCAAAGGAAATATTTTAGTTTATTTTGGAATTATTTCGCACCATATTACTAATAAGTTAACCCTTCAATCCAAACAAGGATAAATTGTGTAACAATAACAAATGGAAGATGACTGTATTCAAACCAAGTATGATTTCGGACACTAACTTGTTTTTTTTAGCAATTTTTGAATATTACATATCCAAAATTTAGTTTTGTGATCACTTCTACTTATTAATGTAGTGTATAAATATACAATACCACGATCCTGTAGCAGCATTACTATTTCTTCTCCGCTCTTAAATAGAAACCAAGTATTCATAATATTTATATTTTATCACTCGTTTGGCTATACCAAATGTCTAATTTTTATTTAACAATTCATAGTAAATTATTTTTTATTTTAATCACGAATAAGGGTGTTTTCAAGTAGATTTACACAAAAAAAAAATAATATATATTGTATACTTACTTTAAGGCGTCAAATTCTGTATCTGAAGTAATAGAAGTAACCATTTTATTGTTGCTATAGGTTATTGGTACAGCTGCAGAAAACTGACTAATATATGTGAATAGTTTTTTCTCACTTTTCAAATTTGGGATAATGTTTAATTGATGATTTATTGATTTTGATTTATTTTAAATAATCTCAATAATCCATAAAGATACTCACTAATATAGCACAGAGCACTACTCAAATGTATTATAATTTATAGTATTATCATATACTATATACAAATTACAAATACAACTTAATAGTTAATTGACAATATAAATATTAAATTATTAAATTTAAGTCCAGACAGATTCATAGATAATAAAAATTCATATTCATATTATGATAATATTATACATGGTTTGTTATCACTAACTATGGATGGGACTATGGATATACCTCACGATGAATAGAAAGGGAAGGGAAATCATATCCACCGGTTTATCAGTGCTACCAAAAATTGTAATAAATAAACAATACACAATTTTATGATTTTTGTTATTAAGGCAATTGTTAAGAAAATAGAAACATTAAAAATAATAAGTTTCAGTAACTTTTATTAACTTAAAAAAGTTATTGATTTCATCAATTTATTAAAAAATAAACCTAGCTTACCCCTACCTATGTAGTTGATTAGCAAAGCAAATAAGAGACATAGTACACTACAATTATATAACAAAAAAATAAAAACACTACATTGTGTTAAAATGTAGATTCATAAAATTATTTTTAATGTTTAAGTCTAAAATACAGACAAACTGTATCTTGTGCAGTGAAAAATTTCAAAAATTACTCTTTTTACTAATTTTTACAATAGGCATAGATTTCAGAACAATATGAATAACAAAAAATTTAACAATTGAAATTTTAACATTAAAACAACATGTTGTCAAATAGTTTTTATAAACATCAAAATTATTTCAATAATTCTGTTAAAATAAACAAAGATAGTTTAAAAAAAAAAAACAAAAAAAAATGTGAATGACTTTTTTTTTAATACAAATTTCAAATTTTAACAAAATAAATAGTATATTACAAACTATGATAGTTACATTATAAGCTAAATTTAACTAGAACAATAAAAATCATCCTCTGATAAAATATGAGATACAAAATTACAAATATTTTTCACTTTAAGTCATGTAATAGTTTTATATAATTTAATATAATAATTTTCAATAAATTCGTAAAAAAATAATCAATATTTCTTTTAAGTTTAGCTTTCAGCCTTATATAACAATAAATATAATATATTTACAAAACTATATGTTTCTATAATCACATTTATGTAGAATAACCATACCTGACTAGCATATTTATTATAACTTCTTAAAAATAGAAAGTATCAATCTTCTATTTTCCATTTGACTGTGTTGTAAGTCAACTAGCATGTTTCTTAACTGTTCATGTTTGTATGAATCACTAGCTTCTTTTCTTTTCATGTAACTAATAAACCATTCAGGTGGTTGATCTGACTTACTGCCATCATGAGTAAGTGTTGAAGAACGAGCACTTTCATTTTCAACAATGCTACTCATTACACTTTGTATTCCATAAAAATACGGCCAATGGGTTTTGGACCTTTTGCTAATACCAGCAACTCTTCGATTATATGCTCTTACTAAACTATTCCATTTATTCTCTAAATCTTGTTCAGTCAGCAAAACCATGCCGATACGACGAAATTTCTTTAAAACTACAGTCCATATAGAATTCGGTTTACGGATCCATTTTTTCACTTCATTTTCTGCATCAGAACGTAAATGTATTAATTTCCTGGTTAAATCTGGATGCCATTTTACCCCAGCTTTAGTTTCTACAACACTTTCATCACTGGCATCAGAGTCTTCATCAATATTCACACTAATCAATAAACATAATTTTAAATATTTATTTTATTTTATATATCATATTATTTCAATATTTCAACTTACTCAACATCAACTTTGTAATTGTTTAATATTTCTCGTACTTCAGACTGTTTCCAAATACCCTGCATAAAAACAGGCACCAAATCTTCACCTGGACGCGGATGACAAGCATCTGGTATTTCTATTGTACCGCCTAACATTTGATCCATAATGGCAAAATAGGGCCATTTCACATTTTGAGGTCCTTCAGCCTTTAATTTTTCCAAATTTTCTTCATATTGTTCTACACATTGGTTCCATAATGATTCTGCTTCATATGATTCAATGTCAGCATTTCCACCAAGACTTTTATTCATTTTTGTAACTAATTCATACCATAATAGATCTTTTTCTGTTTCTTTGGTTGCGTGGTCGAAACGATCTGCCATAGAACGTCGTAATATAAACAATAGAAGTATCATTTCTTGAGTCCATAATCGTATTTCTATAAAAAAAAAATTAACAACACTACTCTAAATCTCTACATATATTATTTAATTTTATACTAAAATTTTTATTAGTAATCAAATTATAATTAAATTAATATAATAAATAATAATTTAATCAAACCTACCATTGTTTGCATTTGTTGTTGAAGTCAAAAAGAAATAATCCATATCATCATTTGACTCTGTATTTATGGCTTCTTTGGAACTAAAAACAAACATATACTATAAAACTCATTCCTGAATCAAATCCTCAATCCTAACAATCAGTGTTGTAACAATATATTTAAAATTATTTAAATATACAGGGTGATTGATTAAGCGTAAAACACTCATTATTTCAAAAAGTATTCATGTTTTTGAAATTATTTTTTTACATAGTTTTAAGTCGTTAAAAATACTACGTTTTTATTAAAAAATTATATTTTTAAATATTTTTTTAAGTTTTTTACTTTTTTGAATGACAACATAGAGTTTTAATTTCATATTCCAAAGCAGAATAATTTTCTGAGTATTTTGATACATAAAAATCGAATTTAGGACGAGTAGTTCATGAGTTATACGTATTTAAAGTTTAGACAAGCGGAGTAGTGGACAAACATTTTGCGGGGTAACCCCGTACCACTCCACTCCGCTTGTTTAAACTTTAAATAGGTATAACTCATGAACTACTTGTCCTAAATTCGATTTTTATGTATCAAAATACTCAGAAAATTATTCTGCTTAGGAATATGAAATTAAAACTCTATGTTGTCATTCAAAAAAGTAAAAAACTTAAAAAAATATAGGGATAAAAAATATTTAAAAATATAATTTTTTAATAAAAACGTAGTACTTTCAACGAATTAAAAATATGTAAAAAAATGTTTTCAAAAACATGAATACTTTTTGAAATAATGAGTGTTTTACGCTTAATCAATCACCCCGTATGGCCAAATATTAATTAGAATTAAATAGTTGTTTCATCTCAAAAAACGTATGGAATATTAAAATAAAAATCTATTCAAATACTTTACAACACTGCTTGTAGTTATTAAAAATAATGTATATACTTTTCTGCATCAACATCAATGTCAACTTCAGAAGTCTTATTTAAAGGATCAATCATCTTGTCTACTTCAATATAAGATGTTGGTATTTTTAATTCATCAGTACCTCTAAGAATTTCATCCATAGCAGAAAAATGTTCCCATCGTACACTAAAATCTCCCATGTATTTGATTCTTTCAATATTTTTACGGTATGTAGCTGCTATATTTCTCCACTTGTCATCACAATCTTTAGCTGTCACTTTTACTGAGGGCATGCTACTATTCATCCGTCGTGCAATCAATTCCCATAATTTAAATTTATATTTTGATGAGTTAAATTCTTCATTAAGACTTCCACGCAAAGCAATCAATAAAGAAGTCATTTCTGTAGACCATTTTAAAGCTGGCACTAAATATTGAATGATTAATTTTAATTACAAATGTACCAAGTATAAATAAATAATAATTTAAGTAAATTATATTGCTATATAAAATAAATTATATAACAAATTGGGTAGGGTAGAAAACAACATTTACTTACTACTACTATCAGGAATGTAAGTTTCATTTATCAATGAGTCATTCCATGAACTAACTTCTGCATCATTTTGATTAACAATGACAGATTTAAGTTCAATAGAAGGTTTAATTTCATTTAAGGTACCACTAAAAATAAGTATAAATTATTTTATTCAACACATTACATATTTTTTTCACATTTTTATTACTTAAATAATGTAGAATAAATAAAAAATATTGTCTTATTACACAACAGTTAGTATATGCATATTATATTAAATATAGGTACCTAATAAACTAATACATACTCATTTAAAAGAGCACAATGTAGTTCTTCAACACCGTCATCTTGTATAATAGTAGAAACTTCTAATTCAATAAATGAACTAGATGTATCCAAATCATCAGTTCTTGTAATATTCACTGGGTAATTGATTAAATTTCGGCCATTTGATACTAACATTCTTGAATTAATTATAGCTTTAACATAGTTCATCAACACTTCTTCTAAAAATTCAATATAATAATGTCACTTAATAATAAAACATAGAACTTTTAAATAAAAGTATTAACAGATATCCATTTATTTAATTATTTAGTAAATATTGTTATAGAAATTGTATTCTAATTTTATATAATAATAAAATACAAATTGTTTTGTAAATGCATATACAATTTTAATAACATTATTAATTATTTTTTTTATAAAATGGAATATCTTCTTTGTCTAAGGTTACTACTTTAATAAATTCTAAGTTGTAACACTAAATGTAGTCTATAGTTTTAATATATCATAAGTTATATCTATTTCAATATTCCTTATAAACTTAGATTAATATTTTTTAATATTAGGCAAGACAAAGTTTTATATACAAATACAATAATATTCAGTTAAATATTAAAATATTAATATATTAATAAATAACAATATTTGATCCATGTATGCTATGTATTATACATCCATGTTGATAGTTAATTGATTTTTTTTTTTTTAATAAATAATATTATAACCAAACATTTAAATCAATATTTGTCATTAAAAGTTTAAAATTAAAGTTAAAACTTCACATACACAGTGTTATAGGGGAAACACTTGGTAATATATCAAATATCAACGTTGTAAAAAAATTAAAAAAAAAATTAAAATCAATCAAAATTATTCTGTATATATTTCTGAACATACCATCATCCAGTTTCTCAACAGTTCGCTTGTCCGTTTTAAACACAACTTGTTTATTGTTAATCTTAAAGAACAGTTGTTCAGAATCAACAGTATCATTTTCGTTTGTATAGTTGTCCTTGTCCATATTTTAGACAGTGAGCCTATGGTCTATTGGTCTAGTTTTACGGTACTGACACAAACGAAAAAAATAGCTATAATATATTGCGGTTTTAAAAATTTGAAAACAAAAATAACTTCTTAGAGATGAATCGAAAAAAACCACCGTTCAACACAACAGCGCAGAACACATCACAATCGATGGAAGAAGTGAATCGACATTCTTCTTATCAATGGTATACACGCTACTATCGCTTCCATGGTCTTTGGTCCGCAGCTCAGAATGTCATAGTCACGCCCATGGAGTAAATCTCCGCTATATGTAGCGATGCAATGCTCTCATGCGGGGGGCGAAACCCTCCGCGGGCTTGTTCTATGTTTATACTACATAAAGTAGTAATTCGTGATATATATCTTAAATCGTGCTTCTAACAAGGCAAATTTAAGCCTATGCATATACATATACATGTTCTCGATGCATTCCGAAACTACTCAACCGATTTTGATAAAATTATGATATTTATAATCAATGTGTGTAATTTTATCTCTGTCATAAGATAGGATAGTTTTTATCCCGGTTAATGACCTCAATATATTACCTCTTTTACTCTTTATTATGTTTAGGTAAGGCACTATAAAGGTATCATATCTAGTGCTCTAGTTTAGGGCTGTGCGATTATTTAATCGATTAGGTAATTCGAATAGTATATTATTTTTAACAAATGATACACAATCGGTTAATCGATTTAAAAAGTGCAACTCTTGGTGGGACGGTAGCCGGTAGGGAGACACTATTTCCAATCTGTTTATTAATTTTTTTTTCCCAAAAGTTCTTTTTCACAATACTATTTTTCCAAAAATTTATTTTTCACAATATCATTTTTTCAAAAAGTTATTTATTTTTTTTCGAAATCATACTCCCAATACAAAACAGAAGTCAGAAATGATTTATTGTTAATTTTAAAATGTATAAGTAATAAATATAAAAAGTAAAAGTTTAAAAAAATTACTATAAACAAATAAGTGTGTAAAAATTTTAAATTATGACCAATGGCGGTGAAGTATGCAATAATATCATTGTTATTAACAAATTCGTCGTATTTGGAAACAATAATATTATATATTCGTTCCTCTATTTTCAGTTGTACCTTATTATATTTCCTTATTTTTTTGTCCCAGATTCAGTTGTCTTAACACGGACTCAGTTTCAGCTTGTTCTTTACCAAATTCATTGAAAAATGTGTAGACGCTAAAGCAGTGCCGGATTTAAGT
This sequence comes from Schizaphis graminum, assembly GCA_020882235.1. NCBI lineage: Eukaryota > Metazoa > Arthropoda > Insecta > Hemiptera > Aphididae > Schizaphis > Schizaphis graminum. The sequence continues at coordinate 59,072,761 of CM037032.1, forward strand.
CTCAGGAGGCCTGGGTGCGACTACCTATTTGAGGTCCCTTATAAAAAATTTTTTTGACATAGCACTTAACCATTTATTAAATACATATTGAAATATTAAATAACCTAAAATCATGAAATATTAGTACCTACCTTAATTGTTAAGTAAATTATGAAATACACATTACACATTTTTTTATATCACTATAAGAAAAACTTATAAGAAACCTTGTATTAAATTTTCAAGATTTTCTGGCCACGCAAAAAATTTTTATCGGCATTTGAAGAAAAAAAACTTAGAAAAGTCGAAAATTTCAATTGTCTATAAGTAGCTTAAAAATGGTCAAAATATTTTGAAAATTTAACTGTAAAAAGATAACCATAATATAAACATTTGGTGAAAATTTCAAGTATTTACAATTATTCGTTTTTGAGTTACAGCTAAATCAAAAAAACGATTTTGTCGAAAAGTGGTTTTTCGTAAAATTGCCATTTTTCTGTCATTTTTTTTTGTTTTTCTCGATTTTTTTGAAAACTATTTGAAAATTTTAATTTTGACCCCCCCCCCAAAGTACCAACTAGACTCAATTTCCTATTCAAAGAGGGGCTGAAGTAAAAAATCGGAGCATTATTACTGCTCCAAATGTTGTCGTCAGACACAAAAAAAAAAAAAAAAAACACACATCATTGTAAAAGCAATACATTCATCACTCCGTTCAGAATCTAAAAATTGCTCATTATACCTACAAATTGAAAAAATTATAATTGTATAAAATTGAAAATTGTTTAATTACCTGAATTGATGAATACAAAATTATTCATTAATCCTTTATATTTTTTTAATTCATTATTTTGTATATTTTTTCTACGTCTCTTGGATGCTCCACTTTCAAACTGTCTGTTAGACATTTTTTTTTTAAAAAGTCAATAAAAGATAGGTAGTGTACATACGTAATTCACGTTTTTAGTCGATAAATGAAAAAAAAATAATATAATAGCGTACGTAAAAAATAAGTAACAATATAAAGTATAAAATAATTTGATCGAAATCCAATAACACTGCACCAAGAGTCAAGACGTATCCGTAATTCGTAAATTATATCATTCACTATATAAATAAATTTATAAAATATAACAACGGTTACTATAGTTCGTCCAGCTAGACACAGCAGTATAAATGCATTATCGTCCAGACGAAAAAATAAAATGATAGGATATTACAAAAACAGTATACGACGTATAGTGTATACTATAAGTAATGTGTTTAAAAATAGATCTGTATAACGGACAATAACAATGATAAATAGAATTATCTGAAATTACAACAGTCCTTAATAAATGGTTGTCAGTAACTTCTTAAAATAAACTATTCATTTCATTACAATATATTATTAATTATTGATAGTTAATTTAAAAAATATAGGACTTCGATCTGAGGCCCCTAATATAACCTCAGTCTTGAGGCCCCGGTGCAATGCACCCCCTGCACCCCCGCTAAATCCGGCACTGCGCTAAAGGATGTTGTCGTCCAACGACCACTTGGAACCGATTATGCCAGCCAGTGGCGTGATTGTAGGGGGCACTTGCCCCCCCCCCCCCCCCCCGACAATCTTTTAAGAGATAAAGTTGTATATTTTAACCGGAGGGAAGGATGTCAGGATTTTAATAATAATAAATATATTGCATTCATTATATGAATATGCCTACATTTACCCCCCTAGATTTTTTCCCAGTTACGCCACTATAATGTCAGCCTTCTGACAAATGATTTGTTTTTACCAATCGTTGGAGTACTGTATCTGTATAGTACTAGTTCCACAGTTTTGTAGCCTTGTAGGTAATTTGGGCTCAGTTTTTAATTATTTAACTAATCGGTTCTTTATCATTCGTGTCGTGCTGTCGTTGAACTTATTATTTTTGTGTTTTAGGTAGAAGTGCTTAATAATGTCCACAAAAAAGCATAAACTTGATGATGAAAATAGAACTTTTATTACCTCATGAAGAATGACTATTTATTTATTATTTCTAGACTATTATCTAAATGACATGGCATGACTAGTGACTTTACAATAATTAGATTAAGACTGATTTTATTTTAACTATTATTTTTTTTTTATGAAAAACATTAAACTTGTAAAAATGTATACCGAGAAAATGTTTTTATGGAAAATATTGAAATGGGAATATTAAATTTGGGAATAATAATACAATTGGGACTGTTATGTAAAATTGATATGTCAGCACTCAGCGATATCATTTATACACTAAATCAGAAAACCAAAAATAGTTTTTATCCTTTCGCTAAATGTTAACATTATAGGCAACCAAACTTAACACGGGTGCATTTTGTACGGGCGATGAAGTGCATGGGGACAGCTAGTATATATTATAAAAAGTCAATTATTTTTAGTTAATTATTAAATTTCCATAAAGTATCGCGTATTCTCGTCGAACGATCAAGACTTCTAACGTCTAATATTTTACAAAATATAGTAGAACCTATAGTTTATATCCATAATCTTATATCATAACATCCAAAGTCGTAATTTAAACTTTTATTATACTTAATAGACAATAAGTAATAGGTGATGACTGTTCTCTATATTATTATTATTATCGTTGCGACTTCGCTCATCAAAACTACGTAGGTTACCTAGGTAGAAAATACGATTATATTTTTAACGATAAATTTTGGTTTATCGCAATCACGATTAAAGATATCTTTAATCGTAATCGTAACCCACTAATAACCCATTGTGTATCATATTGTGTAGGTATAGGTTATACAAATATAACTTTATACTAATGACCTGTGATGTTGAAGCCTTACTTCTAATAAAATATGTATATATTTATAACTTACATATTAAAAAAAAATAATATAAAATATATAAAGTTTATTTCAACAAGCGTGCTTTCGAATTTCTAGGTAATTTAAAAATAATTTTATTTATGATGACAATTATTTTAATAACTTTTAACTAAAATTAACGTTTTTCTCTTATTCGTTTTTTTCCTTGTCGTTTTTTACCGATTATCGGTCAGATAACTAAAATGTTTAATTTATAACTAATTGAATAACAGAAAAAACTACTATAATATAGAACCATAGAAATTTTCTTAAAGATTAACAATTTGTGACGTTTGTGTGTATAATGAAAAATCACATTGCATTATCATAAGTGCTTATTAGTTATTGATGATTCAATTAAAATACATAAATTTAAACTTAGTTAATTGTAAGACCTATGATAAGATATCATATATTTCTTTAATATAAATAATAAATTATGTATAAGTTTATTTATTATTATTATTATTATTATTATTTATTATTTATTATTTATTATTATTATTTAAATTATTTATAAGTTTATTGTAAACTGATTATGCAAATGCCAGAAGCAGGGGCACAATTTCAATGAAAAAACTGAGGGTGCTAAACTGCTGAAGCTCCTCTATCTTTTTTTACAAAATCATCTTGAGGTTATGGATACATCTTACATTCTTACTAGACTTACTATAATTATCTAAATTAACATGAAACAATTTTCTGGTGCTAATTTCAAAATGGGGGGTGTTAAACACACCTAAGCCTCAAATCACGCCTATGGCCAGAAGTTCTCTAATAATATATTAGATTACAATATACTTATATGCATAATATATTAATATGACACTAGGTATATTATGATAAAATAAAAATAAAATTTATAATCAATAATTAAAATATTTTATCGCGCCAAATGTTGAACCAATGAGAAAGCCGTATTTTATATGGGATTTATTTGATATGCAGACAGGAAAAACAAATTACATCTTTTCGCCACATTATAGCGTTTTAATTTCTTTCCTATGGTTCTGTCAAACAGGTTCAGAAATAATAAAACATAGGTAATAGGTACAACATAATTAATATTTACCTTTACCATATTATAATGCCTACAAAAAAACCAGGCTTCAACTGATAGTGGGAATTCGCTATCTAGACTAGTATCTAGTTCACCATAGATAATAAATTTATTATATTATTATCTATGAGTTCACTAGAATTCTGTGCGCCAAAGCATCAAATATTATACACGTGTGTGATAACTGATAAGACATTGGTGATTTCACTGATTTCAGATTCATATTTGTAATTTACTAATTTTGTATTTTTAATTTTAAAAACGCGTTCAATATGAAAAATCTTAAGCTGCACAAGTCTAGAGTGGTGCACGTCGAACAGTTAAAAGACGCCGCATCGGTTCAGATAATTTCCAATGGTGAATTATGTTATTCGACTAATAGCGCCATTTGGCGATTAAACTTAAAGGATCAACATCGTCTTGTGGTGAATTTGTCTACAACAGACGTGTACATCAACGCGGACTGCGACAACATTAAGATTACGTCATATGCGTACTACGAACCGTGGGATTCCTTTGTAGTTGGTTGTTCAAATGGCGATGTACTATTGATACAAGAAAATATTGTAGAAATTGCGTACAAGTGTGAAAACGTAGTCTCAAACATACTGTGCAGTCCTGACTTTGAACGCATAATTCTACTGACAGGCCAAGAACATATTACACTAGTGACAGATTGTTTTGAAATGTTAAACAATTTTAACATTATTAAGGTTGAACTTTCAGAAAAGTTATTGGTAAATGTTGGCTGGGGAAAAAAAGAAACACAGTTTCATGGATCAGAAGGAAAAGACAAAAGAGTAGTAAAGGAAGTCATTGGAGACGGAAATTGTTGTGATGATTCAATAAATATCTGCTGGAGACCTGACAGTTTATTATTTGCAATCGGATTTCTTGATAAAGTTGTGAATTTGAGATCTATTAAAATCTTTAACAGAGATGGAATTCTACAATACATAAGTGAACCTCTTTCAGGTAGAACACCCTAGAATTATACTTCAGGCCTAATGCAAATTTTCATTTTTATTGTTATTGTGATTTAGGAGTGGAAGCTGTATTAAGTTGGAAAACTACAAAAGAACTTATATCATTTTCTCAACACGTGAATGAGAAATATTTTATTAGTTTTATGGAAAAAAATGGACTTAAACATGGGGACTTTGAAATTCCATCTACAGTCAATGTTAGTGAATATTTACACAATTTTAAGTTATTCTTCACTATACTAATTAGTAGTTTTTATTTTTTTTTTAAATAACAGGTGAAACAGTTGTTGTGGAACCATGATTCTTCAATATTGTGTATTCAGTGTGCTGATTCAGATAGTAATTATTTATTATTTTTATCATGCACTAATTATGCATGGCAGATTAAAAAATGGATGACAATTGAAAACAAAATTATTACTGCAAAATGGTTACCGGACAATAGTTTACAACTAATTACTAACAATGGTAATTACTACATACTATATTGGTCTGAAACTTTGTGTACTTCAAGTCCAGGAACCGAAGACTGGGTTGCTGTCATAGATTACTGTAAGAATATTAATTTTTAATTTAATTGTTGAAAATTTTCTATTTTCTATTTGTTTATTAGGTTCAGTTTTACTAACACCATTTAAACAAATTATTATACCACCTCCAATGTTTGATGTTAAGTTAACTCTAGAATCTCCTGTGGACAGTGTATTGTACATGCCTCACAATCAAAGGTAAGATATTTTGATAATAAAAGTTCTTTAATATATTTTTATTTTTTATAACATGCTAACATATCTATATCAATATCAATGATAATAATTATGTGTAACTAGTCAAGAGCTATCTATATTTAACATAGTAATATAATATAACTTTTATCTGTTAGTTTCTTACAAAATGTGACCAAAACAATTTGGAAAATTATATTATTACTATAATAGTAAATACAATCATATATGGTCTGTCCAGCGAGAGAATGCGCCGATTCTACGCATCCCGCTGCATCACTATGCTATCAAAACTGGTTCACTTACGGCTGGGTATCATTGGGGAATGCACAAAATAACTGATTTTGGTCGATTTGCGGCGCGTTATCTCGCTGGACAGAGTGTAGTATTATTATAATTATTACATTACAGTATAATACATAAGATTATTGGGTAAAAACCTGTTCAGTAAAATATTAAAATAAATATGGGTTAAAATGGTATTTATATTTATTTTAAAAGAAATTTAAACACTTTATTTTACCTATTTAAACCTCATTTTATATCTATAATTTAGATGATATAATTAAAACATTAATAGTTTTTAATTATAAATACACATTTTAGTATTATAATTTCCAAGGTCCTTCATCCTACTTCACCCTCATTAAATGACTGATGTAATTGACATGATGTTCACCCTCTTAAGTCTGCAAACTCTGTATTAACATTTTACCATCATCTACTATTTTTCCAATTTTAATTGTTGAATCTAATTTCAAAATAAAGTTTAAATATAAAAATATGCAAGGTTGTGTCTTTAGTAAAGTATAAAATTGTTTAACTAATTGTCACTGTATTATGGTTTTAATTGTTTAATTTATACATAATTTAAAACAAAATGTTTCAAAAGATTTTAATTTTTATTAATTTGCTATAATAATGTTATATTGAGACATTGAATGAAAAAAAAACTATTCAAGATAAATCATTAAATTTAAAAAATAGTTTGGCTTATTAAAGTGTTTATACTTGTTGTTCATACTAGCAATTGCAACCTCTAAAATTTTTTAAAAGTAGCGGTCAAAACAAATTTATTTAGTATTAATTTTTGTTATTTTATAGAATCTGTTTAATGAATATGTAATTAATGTTCCGAGATTCTTTTTTTGTTTCATTTTTCAAATCTAACCGCGTGTTTTATCACAGCCATATTAATATAACCTATAAAAATTATATATACTCTTTGGAATTTATTACATTTTCCCTTGATAATATGGTAGATTGAATGTTGTGTGTAAATGAATAATGATTATTGTTGAATGTTTTCAAACGGTAAACGCGTTTTAACTTGTAATTAATTATTTCGGTAACGCACTAAATACTAAATAGTTGTAAATTAATTTTAAAAAAGTAAGGAATTCAATTAAACAACATGTACGACTTGGGCGACGATGAATATGAAGAAGAAGAGGAGACCGAAGAAATTTCAAGTGAACTTTGGCAAGAAGCTTGCTGGATAGTAATCAATTCTTATTTCGATGAAAAGGGTCTTGTAAGACAACAATTGGACTCGTTTGATGAATTTATTCAAATGTCTGTGCAGCGTATTGTAGAAGACTCTCCTCAAATTGAGTTACAAGCTGAATCGCAACATACACATGGTGAAATTGATACTCCTACTAAGTATCAAATAAAGTTTGAACAGATTTACTTATCTAAACCTACTCATTGGGAAAAAGATGGTTCACCATCTCCTATGATGCCCAATGAAGCTAGATTACGTAATTTAACATATTCCGCTCCACTTTATGTAGATATTACAAAAACTGTGATTAAAGATGGTGAAGAACCAGTTGTTACTCAACATTCTAAATCATTCATAGGTAAAATACCTATAATGTTAAGGTCAACATATTGTCTACTATTTGGATTAAACGATCGTGATTTGACTGAGTTAAATGAATGTCCATTAGATCCTGGAGGTTATTTCATTATTAACGGATCCGAAAAAGTATTAATCGCTCAGGAAAAAATGGCTACAAATACTGTATATGTTTTTAGTATGAAAGATGGAAAATATGCATTTAAGGCTGAAATAAGATCTTGTTTAGAACATTCATCTCGTCCGACTTCTACTCTTTGGGTTAATATGATGGCTCGTGGTGGTCAAAGTATAAAGAAATCTGCTATTGGCCAAAGAATAATTGCAATATTGCCATATATTAAACAAGAAATACCTATTATGATTGTGTTTAGAGCTTTAGGATTTGTAGCCGATCGTGATATATTAGAACACATAATTTATGATTTTGATGACCCAGAAATGATGGAAATGGTGAAACCATCTTTAGATGAAGCTTTTGTTATACAAGAACAAAATGTTGCATTAAACTTTATTGGTTCACGTGGAGCAAGACCCGGAGTAACTAAAGATAAACGTATTAAGTATGCTAGAGAAATCCTTCAAAAAGAAATGTTACCCCACGTGGGTGTGTCAGATTTTTGTGAAACTAAAAAGGCATATTTCTTGGGATATATGGTTCATCGTCTTCTTTTAGCTTCACTTGGTAGACGTGAATTGGATGACAGAGATCATTATGGTAACAAACGTTTGGATTTGGCTGGACCTTTATTGGCATTTTTATTTAGAGGATTGTTCAAAAATTTAATGAAAGAAGTGCGTATGTATGCTCAAAAATTCATTGATCGTGGAAAAGATTTTAATTTAGATCTAGCAATTAAAACAAAACTTATTACTGATGGTCTAAGGTATTCATTAGCTACAGGAAATTGGGGCGATCAAAAAAAAGCCCATCAAGCTAGGGCTGGTGTATCACAGGTATTAAACAGACTTACGTTTGCCTCAACTTTATCACATTTAAGACGTGTAAATTCCCCTATTGGGCGAGATGGCAAATTAGCAAAACCTAGGCAGTTGCACAATACTCTATGGGGTATGTTATGCCCAGCAGAAACCCCAGAAGGAGCTGCTGTTGGCTTGGTAAAAAATCTTGCTTTAATGGCTTATATATCTGTTGGCTCTCAGCCATCACCAATTTTGGAATTTTTAGAAGAATGGAGTATGGAAAACTTGGAAGAAATTGCTCCTTCGGCAATTGTAGATGCCACTAAAATATTTGTAAATGGATGTTGGGTTGGTATTCATCGTGATCCTGAACAACTTATGGGTACCTTGAGAAAACTTAGACGACAAATGGACATCATTGTAAGTGAAGTTAGTATTATTCGTGATATACGTGATCGTGAAATAAGAATTTATACAGATGCTGGTCGTATTTGTCGACCATTGCTTATTGTTGAAAATGGAAAATTATTGCTAAAAAAACGTCATATTGACAGCTTAAAAGAGCGTGATTATAACAATTATGGATGGCAAGTGCTTGTATCCAATGGTGTAGTTGAATATATCGATACTTTGGAAGAAGAAACTACAATGATTGCTATGTCACCTGATGATTTAAGACAAGAAAAAGAATATGCATACTGTACAACTTACACACATTGTGAAATTCATCCAGCTATGATATTAGGAGTATGTGCATCCATCATTCCATTCCCTGATCACAATCAAAGCCCTAGGAATACATATCAAAGTGCTATGGGTAAACAAGCCATGGGTGTATACATAACCAATTATCATGTTCGAATGGATACTTTAGCTCATGTTCTTTATTATCCACATAAACCTCTTGTAACGACAAGATCTATGGAGTATTTACGTTTCAGAGAACTGCCAGCTGGTATTAATTCTATTGTAGCAATTTTATGTTATACTGGTTATAATCAAGAAGATAGTGTAATATTGAATGCTTCTGCAGTAGAAAGAGGATTCTTCCGATCTGTATTTTTCCGTTCTTATAAAGATTCTGAATCAAAACGAATTGGAGATCAAGAAGAGGTCTTTGAAAAACCAAATCGCCAATCATGTCAAGGTATGAGAAATGCCATTTATGATAAGTTAGATGATGATGGTATAATATCTCCTGGTCTCAGAGTTTCTGGCGATGATGTTATTATTGGCAAAACAATGACTCTTCCAGATAATGAAGATGAACTTGAAGGAACTACAAAAAAATATTCCAAACGAGATTGTAGTACATTTTTAAGAAACAGTGAAACTGGTCTCATTGATCAAGTTTTATTAACATTAAATTCGGAAGGTTACAAATTTTGTAAGATTCGAGTTCGTTCTGAAAGAATACCTCAAATTGGTGATAAATTTGCTTCAAGGCACGGTCAAAAAGGAACATGTGGAATACAGTACAGACAAGAAGATATGCCTTTCACTTGTGAAGGCATCACACCTGATATTATTATTAATCCTCACGCTATCCCTTCCCGTATGACAATTGGACATTTAATTGAGTGCTTACAAGGAAAAGTGTCTGCAAATAAAGGAGAAATTGGTGATGCTACGCCATTTAATGATGCTGTAAATGTACAAAAAATTTCAACTTTATTACAAGAATATGGTTATCATCTACGAGGAAATGAAGTTATGTATAATGGCTTTTCTGGAAGAAAAATTAATGCTCAAATATTCTTAGGGCCGACTTATTATCAACGTCTTAAACACATGGTAGATGATAAGATACATTCAAGAGCAAGAGGACCAGTTCAAATTTTAGTACGGCAACCTATGGAAGGAAGAGCAAGGTAAGATTTAATAATATAAATGCTATATTAATTAAATATTAAATACATTTTTATTTTTTAGGGATGGTGGATTACGTTTTGGGGAGATGGAACGAGATTGTCAAATAGCACATGGTGCTGCTCAATTTTTACGTGAACGTTTATTTGAAGTATCTGACCCTTACCGTATACATATATGTAATTTCTGTGGCTTAATTGCAATTGCAAATCTAAGAAATAATACTTTTGAATGTAAGGGGTGTAAAAATAAAACTCAGATTTCACAAGTAAAATTACCATATGCAGCAAAGTTGTTATTCCAAGAATTAATGTCAATGAACATCGCTCCAAGGTTGATGGTCACTAACTAAATTTATATGACTAGCTCAGATGTGACTGATACATTTAACTTTAATTATACTTTAATTGTATTATATTATTATCATAATAAACGTAATAAACTGTATAAAAAAAATCAATATTAAAGTTGTAATTTAATGTGTTAAATAAAAATATTTTATAATAAAGTGTATTCTTATTTTAATAAATATTATTCTTAGTTTATTTTAAAATAATTATATTATTTTATTCCTGTTATATTTTTAATTCAACATTGTTTTAAATTAGATCAATCCTAAATTTTTTATGTTTATTAGCCATTAAAGAAATATTTCAAATATTGTGTTATTAGGTTGTAATTTTTTAAGAAAACTAATCCATAGATATAGGTATTTAAAAATAAATAATGAAATATACAAGGTCATTCTTTAATCAAACAACATTACGTTTCAAAATTAATTAATATTTTTCTTGAATAATTTACAGTTTAAATAAAATTATATTTTTGATACTTTTTATTTCTTTAAATCCTTATGCTTTTTAATTTTTTTAAGACAACATACATTTTTCATAGCATTTCAATATATAAAAATCTAAATTTAAAGTAGTTTATGAGTTATAACTGTTATAAGTATTTATAATATTATTAAAGTGGTGTAGTATGCGGATTGTGGATAGTTCACAAAATGTTTTGCTTCTCTATGCGCCAAAAATTTTAATATTTAATATATAATAGTTAGAACTCATAAACTACTTGTCCGAATTTTGATTTTTGTGTATCAAAATATGAAATTAAAAATGTATATTGTTTTATTTCAACTTACGTAAGAAGAATATTTTCAAAAACACCAATAGATTTTGAATTAATAAGTGTTTGACTGACTATAAAAGAAACACTGTATACAGTGGTGCCGAACTCACATGACATGTGAAACAATCACTTCACTTCTTAAATGATATCCGCTTATGGGAAGGTTAATAAAGTTGAGTTGTTATATATATTATAATTGTGGCCTGATAGCATGAGACATACAAGTTAAAAGTCAAATAGACAATATTTTAGATTTCGCTTGAAAAAAAGTCTGGGTTTGATATCACTGATTGTATATATTGTGTTAGTGTTTAAAATATATTGTATATGTATTATACTATAATTTTAAATAAATATATTACTTTAATTCCAAATACATACTAAAATAATAGTATAGAAAACACCAAAATATTTTATGTTAACTAGATAAATTGTAAATAATATTTGGATCAATAGCTTATCCTTAAATATTTTTCCTCATAATATACATGAAAAAACAATTTAGTTGTATAATTTTTTTATTAAAATAGGTACATGTCCTTTATTAATATATAAACAATGATTAATGAGTAAAATCTAGTTTTCTAAATAAATCTGAATTTGATATTGCATATATACTCATATTATTACATATTATAATGTTATTCAGACAATTAAATTGTGTGATATACTAATAAATAGCAAAACAATTATTAATACTTAATTAAAATGTATAAAATAATTTGATTTATTTTCAATTTGTATTCTTACAGTAAAAATGGAAATGATATTTGTATCATTACTTCTGATCAGACTGTTCACATTTATCATTATAAGGAAGAATGTTATGTAAAAAGCAGTAAGTAATACTAAATGAAAGTAATATATTTTTATATAAATTTAAATATTTTAAAATAAGTTTGGATAAAAATAATAATACTCTTCAAAAATTTTATTTTATTTTTTTTATTCTGAAATTACTAATAAGTAAATATTGTTTTATTTAATATTTTTAGATACCGTTTACAGAGTATCAAATATGTTTGGAATATTTAACCACTGGTTTTGGTTAAATGAAAATACTGTTATATTTAGTTTATCAGAAGTTGGAAGTATTCATCACATATGCATTGCTAAAATTGATGATGGTTTCAAACACATGTACATTTTATAACCAATTTGTATTTTATTGGTACAGATCACGGATATAGATACTAGTATCTATATCCGTGGTACAGATAAAAGTTATGATATTTATTTATTTATTTATTTATTTATAGAACTAAACATAATGTTGAACTACCAATTGTATCAATTCTAAACCATGATAAAGGAGCCCTGATTCAGCTATCAAATGGGCAATTATTGTTGTGGAACGAACAAATGAATATAATTGATCCCTATCTTTATTTACCCGAAGAATGTACACATTTAAGTGTAATGGACAATAAAATATATGCTCTTGGTGTATCCAAAAGACTTTTTGAAAATGATAAAGTGATTCTTAATAATATAGGATCATTCTGTATTCGATATCCTTTTGTATTAGCTGCCACTTTGAATCAAAGACTGATTGTACATAATATACATCCTACCAAAGTAATAAAAAAAATATTGGTTATTATATAATTCTTAGTTTATAACTTAACTAAGTTAAATTGAATGCATGTTTCAGGATAATGATGATCAATATCACAGACGAGTTGAATCTGGTTCAAAAATTATAACGGTAACTGGTAATTCGGTTATATTACAATTACCAAGAGGTAATTTAGAAACAATTAAGCCAAGACCTTTAACAATTTTATCTGCTGTTGAACTTATTCAAGACCAAAAATATTTAATAGCATTTGATCTTTTGCGCAAGGAACGTATAAATCTTAATGTATTATGCGATTTAGATCCTTCAAAGTTTATTGATGATCTAAACGAATTTATCATCCAAGTAAAAGACCCATCTTGGATAAGTTTATTTGTTACCGAATTAGAAGATAAAAATTACTTGAATACTGTTTATGCTTCTCAATTTCAAGAAAACAATGTTGAAGAATTAGATAGTAAAGTGTTCATAATATGTTCACGTTTAATGAATACTATGGAGAAACTCAACAAAGATAAATATGCTTTTCCATTACTTGGGTGCTATGTAAAATTAAAACGTTTTGATTTAGCATTAAATTTAGCGTCAATGAATAATGATTATTTAAAACACTTATTATTCTTAGTCGATGTAGATCAATTGTATAAAGCATCACTTGCTGAATATAATTTAGAAATGGCTATGAAAATTATAAGTAAGTATATATTATATTTAATTAGTTTATGTGTTTCAATATTTTTACATAATTTTTACTAATTTATTTTCACATTGTATTATTAGATAATTCTCAACTCGATCCAAAAGAGTATGTACCATTTTTAAAAGAATTAGAAAAAATGGAATGTCATTTAATGCGTTATACAATTGATGATAAATTAGGAAATAAAGAATTGGCCTTAAAGAATTTAGTTAATTGTGGAGGGCAGTTTGAAAAATGTTTGAAATATATTATAGATAACAATCTCTATTCTTATGCATTAACATTATTTAATAGAGATCAAAATGAGTAAGTGAAAATAACTTTTATTAATCTAAACATCTTAAAATTAAAGAATGATCTATCACTATCACCATACTTTAATTCACTTTAAATGTGTAAAATGTAATTTTTATGAAAATAAAAATAAGTTAGTTACTAAAAAACTAAATAGGACTATAGGAATTTTTTTTTTAATTTATTAAGCATTTATATATTTTTTTTTAAGATATAAAACAATTGCGAAACATTTTGCGGATTTATTATATTCTAAAATGGATTATAAACTTGCAGCCTTAATATACAACCAAAGTATTGAACGGAATAAGGCTATTGGCTCTTATTTAAAAGCTGGATTTTGGAAAGAATCTTTAGAGTTGTCTTATGAACTAAATTTTGAGTAAATAATACTGTTATAATAACTGTGATTGTTCTTATTTTTTATATAATAAAATATGTAAAAATGATTGTTGTTTAGTGACTCAGAAATTAAAAAAATTAAAGCAAACATTTTATCTACTTTATCATCTACTCTAAAGTTCAGAGAAGCTGCTGATTTTGCTGAATTTGAGTTGAAGGATTCTAAATTAGCTGTGGATTATTGCATCAAAGCTCAAGATTATACTCATGCATTATATTTAGCTCGATCTAGATCATTACTTGATAGTGATTTAGGTATGTATTAAGATTGTTATATATTTACACTTATTTAACTTTTAATTATTATATTTTTCAGAAAAATGTATTAAATTGTCTTGTGTAAATACTGCTCAAAATCTCATCTCTGATATTAATTCACAAAATGAAAATTTTGTTACTCTAGCAAAACGTTTAGTTGAAGTTAGAAAAGAAAATTCTAGCGAAACAACTCCTTATGGTAATTTTTTGTACAATTAAATATTAAATTTTTAATAAGTATGTAACATGTTGTGATCTTTTAGATAACTTAAATGATACAAGTTCAGAAATTAGTAGTGTATCATCTTATCGTACATCAAGGTATAGTATATTTACTAAATTACTTATATAATAATCAATTTTTATTATTCATGTTGTACTTTAATTTATAGCACTCGAACTAGTTGTAGAAGTGCTCGTAAACAACAACGTAAAATGTGGAATTTGAAAAGAGGGAATTTTCGAGAAGAACCCACCATAGTTTTGACCTTGAAACAAATTATTGAAAAGTTTGAAAATTTTAAAGGTTATTTGTTCATTTTAAATATTTTACCTCAAAAGGATATCAATACATTATATTTTTTTTTCTCTTTGACTTAATACTCAACACGGATAAAATGCATTTATGCATTGTTTTTTTTTGTATATATATATTTTTGATTAATCTTAAAGTAAACCAACCATAAAAAAAATTATAAAGAATAATATGTATTTTTGAGTGTCTGACAATTTGTTAAATATTTTCTCTAAATTATGAATGTGTCTTGTCTATAAAAAACAACAAATATTGTGCTGATATCCTCTTGAGAAGGCCTCTTAGTAACAATAAAATAAAACACTGTCTTAAATACATAATACAATTCAATGTAGAAAAAATTTTCTATTTCATTCATGAGGATTGCACATTATAGGATTTAAGGTATCACTCATAAATTATAAAGAATAATATTCTGTACTTATCAGTTATTTTTTATTTTGGTTTTTAAGAAATTGCTGTGTTTATTTTTTTTTTCACTTTTTATCGTATATTTTATTATTAATAAGTAATAACATTTTTAAAAGTATTAAAAAAAGTTTCTAACTAACAGTTTCTTTATTTTTCTTTCTACATTAATATCTACAGCCACTCATAGTTTTGTTCTCCCTGAGTCTTCTTATTTTTTACAATACATTATAATACCTTCATCTCAATAAAGAAATTATGATGCCCTCTTGAATTTAATAGAATAATATGTGTATATATATTTTATTTTTTTAATAGATAATGTAAAAACTATAAGTTTATTACTTGTGAGATTTGAAGAGTTCGATATAGGTCATGCTTTACAAACAACATTGGAATCCTTTCAGACTTCTATTTTTGATCACAAATCAACTGTTTGGCCGATTTTTGTAAGTATTTTATACATTTTATATTATTAACTATTAATACAATTATGATCAATTAAAAATGTGTATTATTGTTTAATTTTTAGAATGAAACTGAGCAAATTATAGAAGGTAACTAATAATAATATCATAAATATAAAAATAATGAATAATAAATTGATAAATATGATGTGCTTAATATTTGTTTTCAGATGCAATTCTTTTGAGCCCTTTAAAAATAAAACCTGACAAAAGTTGGAAACTAAGTATTTTAGAATAAAAAAAATGACATTTTTTGTTTATATGTATGTATTTTATATATTTTAATAATATAAAATTAAAATATAATAGTTTGTTTTTCTTAAAAAATTTTTACACAAAAAAAAACTACAAACATTTATCATTTTTTATTTAAGAGGACGTAGAACATGCATGTGTTGTCTCCGTCTTACACACGTGTGACATAGCAAATTTTCGTTCACCATTTTCAATATTGTGCTGTTAGTTTTGACATTAGAGTGAACTGACTTGTTATACAATTTCAAGATTAGATTATTATCCAAGGCCCCATGTAGTCTTAAGTAGTAAGTTATGATCATTTCAAAAAGCTCATAACTTACTTAAAAATAATAATATCAATAAAAGGCTACGTGGGACCCTCGATAATAATCTTGCCTTTAAATTGTATAATATTTCAAAGGTATTGTTTTTATGCTTTTTGACTGTGTTTTTACATTGTTTTTGAATGTATATCGAAAAACATTAATGATTAATATTTATGGCCTAATCATGTCCCTTAAAACCGATACGTTAAATATATATATATGTGTGGTGTGGTTCAAATTTTTATGGATTTAAAATTTTGATATTCCAGACATTTACTGTTCAGATTTTTACGGTCCACTTTTGTCCGGTAAAGATTTTTACGGATTTCAAATTTTGAAATTCCAATTTTTTACCGTCCAGGTTATTACAGTCCACTCATTTCAGGTATTAAATTCCAGGTTTTTACACATCCCCCTCACTGAATTCGTCCATGAATTCGTTAAAAAACATAACATTACATTGTAGGAAACAGGAAAAGTTATGACGTATCATAAAATATTAATATAATAATTATTCATATTAATTATATATATGACTAGGCACAATCTTGTTTTTAAAGGTGGTATTTTGTTAAAACCACGATCATGTGAAATTTTTAAAAAACCAATAACATATTTATACTTTAGAGCAGTGGTGCCCAACCCGCGGCCCGCGGGCCACATGTGGCCTGCGAAGGTATTCTGTGTGGCCCGTCACAAATTATTAAATAAAACATTATTATTAGATTAAGATTGGAATTATTCGTTCTTTTATATTTAGTGGCCCGCTCG
Source organism: Schizaphis graminum (assembly GCA_020882235.1). Lineage (NCBI taxonomy): Eukaryota > Metazoa > Arthropoda > Insecta > Hemiptera > Aphididae > Schizaphis > Schizaphis graminum. Next base: position 59,090,126 of record CM037032.1, read on the forward strand.
AAGATGATTATTAACCAAAGTGGCACGCCGAACAAAAAAGGTTGGGCATCACTGCTTTAGAGGCAGATAATGATGATAGAAAATTATGCATAACAAAAGTTTAGATTTAAATCAAAAAACACGAGGCTGTGAAACGAGCCTAATAAGAATGATATTAGTACAAACATTGAACATGAAGCTGGTGACAATTATCCACGAGTCAGCAATTCAGCCACTTAATAGGTAGGTACTTAATTATTATAAAAAAATTAGTCATAGTAGACAGTAGTCGTAAACAGCAGTATGGTACATGGTACATCCACAGATATATACCGATATATATTGTATATATCTGTGGGTACATCACGATGAAAAATGAAAATAATGAGCCGAAATTCACAGTACAAATAACGGTGAGTTAACTGGCGGCGATAGACATAGAGCACTTGTAGCAGTATTTTATCTATTCTGTGGTATTATGCACTACCAGCGGTTACTAAACTTTTTTGGTTCACGCATCCCTAAAAATAAAAATAAATAATTGCACCTCCCACGAATAAATAAATTACGATTTCATATTATTTAAATACTCAAATATTTTTAATTGTATGACAAAAATTCAGCTACATATATATTATATTACAGTAGAGTCCCGCTAATTCGGACTAGATGCATCGGACTCTCGTACATAATTTCGGCAACAGCATAATTCTCATTGGTCGGTTTAAATCGACCTGTTTTCCCGCGTTAATAATTAACTGTTATCACAGTTGTATATTGTATGTTATCAAATAATAAAATAAAATATTCAATGCTGATTTCTGCTAATATAGGTTTTTGAATTTTATTAGAATTCTGAATTAGCAATTGCGCTAATTAGTATATTCATTTAAAATGATTAACTATAAGCATCTACCTTCGTCATTTATAAATGAGATAGTAACCTGCAAAAATGAGGTATATGATATTCGGTCTAACACAAAAGATTTTGACTCGTGCCAAAAATGGATAGACGAATAAACAAAAACAAGTTAGGTTGTTAGAAATACCAAAAGAGAAGGTCAACGTTTTATCTACAAGTTAATTAAATATGGTGGTAAATGTAACAATATAACATACATGTCTGATTTGAATTTCTAATACAACTATTTATCCTGATTGTTGAATGTTAATTTACCTAATATAATATGGTTTTTAATTATCGAAAATCCGGATTAAACGAAATGACGTTTTTTTTTTAACTTACTAATTAATAAATACTATAAATAATAATATAATAAATATACTGTCAAAAATTATCTCGTGTATTTATACAAATTCAAAATTAATTGAATTACAATTTTACATTAAGTAGATACACATTATTATTTTTATTCCTGAATATATATATATATTATACATGAGTACATACTAAATACGAAACATAAATTGTCCGGATTAGCGGGACTCTACTATATTTAGTATAACAAAAATTATTTTAAAAAAACGATGACTGTTAATATACAATGAAAATTTTAATGTGAACAATGGAGTTGTTTCCCGTTATTATAATTCTTCAAAATTAAGCATCAACGTTGTTACTGCCACTCGTATTTCGTTTTCAACATTAAGTTTAGACCGATACTTAGATTTTAATATACCGAAACTACCAAAAATCGTTGATCTAAAAATATCAATATTTACCTTGCGTCTCTCTTGCTATATTCTTGCGTCTCTTAAGGGAAGCGCGCCTCACAGTTTAGGAATCTCTGCACTATACATTTAAAGTGTCTTATACCGATTACGGTTGATTGATGCCCACAGGTAGCAAAAACGTTTTAAACTAGAAAATTACAAAATTTGACGTAGAATAATATTTTATACGTAGCATAAAAATAAACAGTTCATGAATTGTGCAATCTAGGAAAAAAATCCCCGGAAAAATATATATTTTATTATAGTGTGCATTTACTTTTAATACATCGCCTCGCCTCTAATAAAGTGTTACCTGGCGTTTAGTATAGGCAAAATAGGTACATTATCGCAATTTTATGTTGCCGATAATTATATCATTTTTAGCTAATCATTTTTATAACAATATAATTAAATTTTATTATATAATTCACGAACATAGGCGTGCGCACGGGGTATGCAGGGTATGCGCTTGCATACCCTGCGACCAGATGCTTAGGGCACATGAACGTCATGAACAATGTCTCAGTTCATAATTTAAACTGGATTTTTATAAAATGGTAATGCAATATCGATATGGAATAAAGACTTGTTTTTAAATTAATTTAAGACAGTCCTCAATAATTTAAGGAAATATTGGTTTTTTTTTTAGTATAGGTATTTACTATTTATATGTCCCAAAAAATGATAGCGATTACATCTATTCTTTAATTTGACGATATCTAAATACTGATAATAATTAATATAATATAGTAGTTAAAGTATACCAGGGAAGAGAAGGTTTGAATTATAACAATTATATTGTATAATGTACATTTTCTTTAAATAAACATGTTTGTAAAAAAAAATACTTTTCATTAATAAAAAAAAAAAAAAACTACTTAAAATCAAAAAAGATGAAAAATCTATTTTCTTATATAAAGTAGTAACCTTAAGTTTATAATATAATGTCATGCACATTTATTTTAGGGGTATTTATATATATGGAGGGGCACATTTTATCAGCTGCATGCCCGCATACCCTGCGAACAAAGTCTGCGCACGCCTATGTTCACGAATAACATTAAGATTAAATATTTTATAAATTAATATTAAAATATCAATTGCTTTATCATAGCATATAATATCATGTGAAACAAAAACTTCATCAAAAAAGACAACAACATTTTTTTCCCTATCAGACTTAAATGTAGGTACCTTAAATAATAGGTTATTATTAGAAATATTATAATTTATAATACTACCAAAGTACCAAATGTATATTAGTTAATTAATTAATGTTAATAACCTTTTTGTTTCATGATACATAACATTATATATTTATATCTAATGCACCTGGCTCTATGGGAAATGTTTAGGCATATTTTTTTAATGTAGAAAGACCTATAATACCTAAAATGGCTAAAATATGAAAACATATTATAAAATAGTTCACAGCACTTTTGAAATAATTGTATACTTGTCATTTGTCAATGGAAAAGTTTGAAGTATAAATGAATAAGCTGATGTTGAAATACTTCTGAGTGTTATCGCTGATACAATATCCTCATTTTCCCATACTTTTTAATTTGTTTTTTAACATTTAAAATGTAATTAATTTGTGTCATAATGAACCCTGACGAAAACAATTTATGTACATTTAAATTAAAATCTTCATTATTTTTAATTTGTAGTTTGTTATCTTTTTATCATCAAATTTTTTTTTTTATGGCGTTTATTAAAAATTTACAATCTGTACATTATATTCAATAGTCAATAAGTAAAATTAATATGAAGTGGTAAATAAATAATAAAAATGGCTTTGAATGACTTGAAGGAAGATTCATAATCGAGTGACCTTTTACAATGAGTTAAGGTAATTTATGAAAAATATAGTTATATTTTATTGATTAAGAAGGTCTCTGCACCATTGCGTTTAAGATATTTTGTAGGACTGTCGGGAAGTGTCTTTGAGGCCAGTTGTGAAATGAGATGGTTGTAGTTCATGAGGAATTTTCCATGAAACCTTTTGTAGAAATTGTCAATTGATGTCTGTGTCGTGGATGGTTTTGATTTGGATGTCATCGTGGAGTAATTTGTTCGTTACGTACCAAGGAGTTTTAGTAATGACTCATTACTAATGAGCCAATGATGATACGCATTACGCAGACAAACGCTTGAATCGTTACTCAATCATAGGTACTCTGGAGTCTGGAGTATGATGCCAAATGTTCAAATGGGACGGAGGAAACATTTGTAAATAAGAATTTTGTTTTGAATTTTGATGTTAAATCTTAGTAAGGGCCTTAGTAAGTGAAATCTACTGTTTAATTTTTTTTGTTTATCCTTTAAGTGAGGACCCAAAGTAAGATTTTTGTCGAGTGTGAGACCGAGGTATTTATTTTAGGTGAAATGTGGAATAATGGAATTGTCCAAGGTGATCGGCGGGCAGTCTTGTGGTTGTAGAAAAAAAGTAATATGCGATGAATTAGTTTTGTTAATTTTTTCCTCATGTATTGAACCAAAACATGTTCATGTGGGTTTGGATTTGTTGACTGGCAATGATAGCCGATATAGTCAACAATTGAGGCAAGTATGGCTGTGTCGTCTGCGTAAATTCCGATAAGAAGAACTGATTAACTGGAATATCGGCAGTGTAGAAAATGTAAAGAAATAGGGCAATTTCGCTACTTTACGGAACGCCAGCTAGAACTTTGTGGTGGCCGATGGGTTGATAGTTTGGTGTTGATTCTAACTCAGAGCATTTTGTTTTCAAAGTATGACTTTAAGAGTAGATAGTAAGGAGTTGGGAATATTTTTTTTGTTTAAACAGTAATCCGTGGTGCCAAACGTGAATCGGTGTCAAATGCCTTTGCAACGTCTAGAAATAAAATGTTTGATTTAAATTATTTAAATTTAAATTATTTAGGTACCTACTCAATAGTTTTCGGAGATATTGGCTATCATTTTTCGGACAAGTGCTTATCACTCATTCTGATTATAAATTATAATCACAGTTCGTGGTGAAAGTTAAGAAACCTGCTGATAGGTGCGTGTTTATCTTTACATTTGATAATAATAATAATATTCTATTCTGTGATTATATCTAGCTAGTAGAAATTTAGAATGTAGATAATAGATATGCTGTAAGTCGGTAAGGTAAATTCTTGGACATAATATGTCTATGGCTAATTTGTAAACTTGCATAGTTTAATTGCATATTTTACACTTATATTTATCATTTTGTATATTTTTAAGAGGAACCAATTTCTTTAAACTAAATGATAAGTTATAATTTATAAAACATTTTTTTTTAAATATATAAATAACCGTCAAGCATGTCGATAAACTTATTAAAATATATTATTACAAAAAGTTGTATTAGCAGCAGAGTACATAATATGAAATATATGAGTACAGTAAATAATGAAAAGCTGTAAGTACTGGCCTTAATGAATTTTTTATATTAATTTAATTAAAAAATATTCTAATTTATTATTTTTATAAATTCGAACAAGTAATACTTGTTTTTTTTATTTAGATATGACGTATAAAAATTCAAAATTATTGAAATTGTATTTATCATAGTATAATTATATTAATTTTTAAATAAATATTCACAACTAAGATAATTTTTTGTTTTAGGTAGTACCTTTAATTTAGTACATCTTGTAATTTTGTTCTTCAATATGCGTCATATTTAGAACAATCTGATAACTAGTTTTTAATTTATACTTTATAGAATTTTTTTATCAAATAGTTATTTGTTATATAATTTCATATATACTAAATTAAGATTTTTATGGGAGATTCATTTTATTACCTATTCATTGTTGATAACATACTATAATAAAATACAACTGTATTCAGTTATTTACCTATGTACCAAAATATGAAATAAAGTATATTAATAATATAACTATTATAAGTGTATTTTTATTTTTTAGCATTAAAGTAACTTTTAACAAAGCTAATGGCGATAAAATTACTGCTGAAGGCAAAAAAGGAGATTCTTTGTTGGATGTCATTATCAATAATAACTTAGATTTCGATGGATATGGTATGATCTTAAATTATTAAATTAAGTATTCATTATTTTATGCTTTTTATACGTTCTATCATACTTTATTTTTCAGGAGCATGTGAAGGTACACTAACATGTTCTACATGCCATGTGATTTTAGATTCAAAGGATTATGATGCATTACCTGATAAACCATCAGACGAAGAATTAGATATGTTAGATTTAGCATATAACTTAACTGATACGTAAGAAAATGTTTATTAAATTTTCATATTAGTAATGATTTTGACTTTTAATAATTATCATTTAACTATTTCTATCTCATATTTGTAATTTTTAAAGTTATTTTTAATTACTTAAATTTACCTAAATTAATTTAATAATAATAATTTTTTTTTTATTAAGAATTGTGTTTAATTAATTAATATTTAGTGCTTGCTATATTTATTTTTTTTAACCAGTCGCTCAAATAGTTTAACAGCTTTTACTATTTTAGAGTTTAGTTCACAATTTAATTCTGGTACAACAACATATTTTTAAATAATAAATGTAAGACTATGTTTCATTGGTTGATTACAATCTTAGAGTATATAAATGAAACGAAAAACCATAATCGAATTTCTTATTAAAAATTAATTTTCTGTAGTAGAATATACAAAACCATTTCTGTGGGTGCTAAATTAATTAAAATTATTATAATTTATTATATGAGTAACGACCTAAATAAAACCTTATTTGTTACTTTTCTTGTTTAATTTGTATAATTTTGCTCTAAAATATAAAATTAATTAACTCATTATTAATAATGTAATTATGCTGTCTAATTTTAATTTAAAGTGCAACTTATTAGGTTTTTAGGTCAATTTATTATTTTCAGTATTACAGTGACTTAACATCAAATTAATATATTAATTCTTAACTAAACCTAAATGTATAATTATATTAATCATAACTTGTAAATAATAATTTTGTTTCAGATCTCGATTAGGATGTCAAATAATTTTAGAAGAAAAATTAGATGGCTTAGAAGTCAATGTACCAGCTACAGTTAATGATGCTAGGTATAATTAAAATATGCATTTAAAAAAATATTATTTTAGAAAAAAATCTTTTTTATTAACTAAGTTTCTATAGGTATATTAAGGAAAAGGGAGAATGTTTAAAAAATTTTCTGAGAAAAAAATAATGCATTTATGATTTTGATTTATTTATTTTATAATTTAAGTACTTAGAAAATAATGCAGTACTAAAATTGACAATATTATAATTTATATAGAATATACAATATGAATTATTTACAACAACATTGAATACCTATTTAAAAGGTAAATTTTAAATAATTTTTAATTCTAAATATTCCTTGTAAGTAACAAGATTATATTATCATTAGGTAATATGTTATTAAAACCAATTTTTTATATTTTTATTTTAACTTGAATTACTATGTAATTCTTGTTTAATCGCACAGAGTACATTATTATGATCCCTATGATTTGAGTATAAATATTCATGTATTCATAATGGTAGATTGGTAAACCAACTTTTAAGGACAAGTATGCTCAAGATTATTCACTATCATTTTTGGATTAATTTTTTACTCTTATATACTTGAGTAGTTGTGTCAAAGTTACCTACATATATTTTGTAACTTATAGAAAAATTATAAAAAAAATTTTTATAATTATATCTTAAAAGTTATATTATTATATTTTTTTTTTGTTGAATAATAGCTATACAATTGTCTAAGAACTATGATTTTTGGGTTTTCTTTTATTAAATGTTCATTTTATTTTCCATTAATTTATGTACATTATACTCATTATAGCATAACTTTTTTACAATTAAATATATAATTTAAATTAACTATATAATGTTTCAAATTATGCATTAATAAAACCAAAAACCAAATTATAAATTACTTGAATGATTTAAAACATTAAATAGTATTAAGATACAATTATACCCCATGAGACAACTGATGTTACAAAATATTAAATTACTAATAGACGATTAATAAGATGGTATTATTATACTTGTGATACACCATAATAATTTATTGAAGGAGTTTTGAAATAATTTTGTTAATTTATATTTGTATGTAGGTAGTTTATTGTGCATATTACCTAAATAAATTAGCATAACTAATTTAATATGTAATAATAGTTTATAAAAAATATTTATTTTTTTTAATATTTAATGTATTTTCATGTATTTACAAAAAATAAATTTTTATTTCAGAGACTAAAATAATGTATGTAAAATTACATTTAGCTATAAACATTGTTTATGTGGAATGTTATCTCCGTTGTTGCAAGTAAATATATATATAAAAATATCAATCAAATTTGAATCCTTTTTGTCGAAGGGCTATTCTTGCTTCCTTTATTTCCTGTGGAATCAAAATATAGAATTACATTTTTATAACACAATTATTGAATGTTGTAACTTGTAAGTTACCGCTTGTAAATCCTCTGCAGCCAATTTACAATCATTGAAAGTAGCCACTCGATATAATATAACTGCCAACGAGAATACCTAAGCACGTTTATATATTACAATGAAAATTATAAGTATTTTTCAAATTATCACGAGTAGTTAGTACTTACGCCAAAACAAATCAGTAAAATAATTGGAAGAAATTGTATGACAAGGAAGTATTCCTTAGAAATTTTACTGTCATACTGGTTAAAAAGTAGACTTAACCACAATATAGATAGTATATTAACACCAACAACCCACTGAGTTAATTTTTTCATTTTATAGCTTTCCGCGATCAGTCCTAAGTCCTCTGCAGTAATGGAGATATCACAATAAAAGTAAAAATTTACGACTAGGTTCTCAATCAGCGTCTACTATCCTAAGACAAGTCTTAGATAAATGAATGTTGATCGACGAGCAATACTAACAAAATTTAATATAAAGAGTAAAGACATATAGTTCGACGTGCACTATCCCATAACAACTCATAGAATGTAGATAAGACTCTTATCATAAGAGTATAAGGCCGAGTGTGATTTGATGTGTTAATCACTACCTTGGCTATAGATTATAGTATTGATTATACAGTTGGTTGCCTCAAAACCATAGACCTATAAATTAAGTTAAATATTAACTAAGTAAATAGGTCTATGCTCAAAACCATGTAAACAAAGTAATCCCCCTACAGAGCCTTATTGACCATGACGTCATCCGTAGGATACTCGCCATAGATAATAAATTAATTTATTTTATTCATTTATTATCTATGATACTCGCGTCTCGCAGGCCACCGTAGCTACGCGTAGTGTCGTATTTAAATACAATGCTTAATATTCATACTTACTGCTATACTTGTGAGCTAATTAATGTGAATTTGTGTTTTACATTTATATATTATTCTTATTTGTGTATCTACCTATAGGCTATAATATTTTCTAGTAGAAATCTATTATAGTATTATGTATGTTTGTCAAAATACATATACTCATTACAATTAACAAAAAAATGTTGACTTGTTAGTTGTTATAAACAATTGATATTATTATTTATTATTGAAATTAACTTTATATTTATTCTCATATTATTATAAACTTATTTTTAAAGTTCTTCAGTTTTCTCTTGAATAATTAATATGAATTATTTTAAATCAGAACCAATAATATTATTAGCAATTTATTCTTGTATATGATATAAATTGTAATAAATCATTAGACAGCTACAACATATTTAAAATAGTTTCTTCTAAAAGACTGCTGCGAAAGACTATAGAATCTTAAACCGTGAACAGAATTAAAAATAATATAAATATATATATATATTATTTAATCTGTGCTATGGAGGTAAATATTAACGTGATAACAAACGTACTCAATAGAATAGTCTATCGTTTGATAATAATTAATAATGGGTATTGTAATTTTGATTTATAACGTAAAAGTTTTAAATTTTTCTCCTATGTTAAAATGATATTCAAACGTTTAATTAATTATTTCATGACATTAATTAACTTAGTCGTCACCAGGCTTGGTTTACGTGATTCTGACAACATCGACGTGGAAATCGTGTACAAATCAAAAGATTTTATTATTGTCAACAAACCCGAAGACATATTTACAAATAATCATAACAAAGCAGTTAGTATAATATTACCTCCAGTATATTGTAATTATATAAAAACAAACTCGTAATCGATACAGTGGCAAGTGCTTTAAAAAATATAATCGAGATAGGCTATTTGTAATAAAATTTGTTAGTGTTTGTAGTGTGTTGGAAAAATATATCACAGTGATATAGCATGTTTTTGATTGTTATTTTTATAACTTAGAAGGACATTGTTGACTAATACCTAGGAAATATATTATTACTAAATAACTTAAAAGGGTTACATTTTCCACTAATCCTATCCATTTTTCAAATATATTAAACTCCATAATTGAAATTTTTTCATTATTATTGATAACTACTACTATTATTAATTCTTATAAAATATTTAAAAATTTGTTTAAACAATTTATTTTATGGTATTCTGTTTACCATAATCCCAAAGAAAAGATTTTACCTTGATACCTTTTGCTGAATACAAAATTCATACTATTTTAAGACAATAAATGATAAATCAGAAATAAAATTAACCAAACATTTTTTTTTATATAATTTCCCCAAAAATCATGTTTTTAATATCCTAAACATAAAAATGTATAGCTGTGCCACTAAATCGATTTAATGGGTAGTTATTTTTAAGTGTAAATCACTATAATTATATATACTATTATATTTCTACAGAGACCGTCCTTGGATGTATTACTTGGAAAGAAATATCCACATTTGGTGAACAGCAAATTAGAACATAGTTTCTATTTTGTTCACAGGTTAGACTTTGTGACCAGTGGTGTATTATGTCTTGCTTTAAACAAACAAGCGTGCGCCAAAGCTTCGGACGCAATGCAAAAAAGAATATCTCGAAAATATTACATAGCATTGGTTAGAGGACACGTGTCCAAAGACCATTTGGAATTGACCAACTCTATTGGTAATAGACTTAATAAATTTTAATGACTAATAAATCTCAAATTTTTTTTTAATACCTACTATTTGAAACTATTTAATTAACTAATAGACAATAGTACAAAAAAAAAGCGTACGAGATAAAATAAATTAAAACATTTTTTAAAAATAACTGTCACTCAAGTGATTTTAATAAATGATTAATTAATTTATTTATATATTAATGATTAATTTAATTTAATTTAAAATTAATATTATAAACATTTTAAAGCATAAAAAAAAATTGGTAACTAGTAAATGAATTCATGGTAAATCTTTATGAATACAAATCAGTTCAGTTAGATGATAATACTATTATACCTACTTACTAGTTATTAAGGGCAATAAGTTGAAGATTGATAGAACGCATCAAGAAGGTTATGCAAACTATAAAGTGGATATGAAATATATTTAGTTTATTATAAATATATTTATGATATAGCCATATATCTAACCGTACGAGGTGATTCTTTTATCATAAAACACTCATTATTTTAAAAAGTATTTATGTTTTTGAAAATATTTTTTTACATAGTTTCAAGTTGTTAAAAAAATATATTTTTTATCCTTACCCTATTTTTTTTAACTTTTTACTTTTTTATAAGACAACTTAGAGTTTTAATTACATATGCCAATGCATTAAAGCAGAATAATTTAGGGCAAGTAGTTTATGAGTTATAAGTATTTAAAGTTTTGATGCTCGAAGTGCAGTGGTATGGGGTTACACCGCAAAATGTTTGTCCACTACTTCGCTTGTCTAAACTTTAAATACGTATAACTCATAAACTATTCGTCCTAAATTCGATTTTATGCTTTGAAATATGAGTATATGACATTAAAACTCTATGTTGTCATTCAAAAAAGTAAAAAATTTAAAAATATAATTTTTTAGTAACTTGAAACTATGTAAAAAAATGTTTTCAAAAACATGAATACTTTTTGAAATAATGAATGGTTCATGATAAAAGAATCACCCTGTATATTATGTTTATGGGAAATATAAATAGACTTAAAACATTATTTACTAATATATTATCCCTGCATTTAACTACGATTCAATCAAGTACTAAAGCGCTTAATTTTATTTTATGGGTAAGTGTAAGAGGTGATTAACTTATTACCTGAAGCCAACCATATAATTTATAATAAATATTTTTATTCTATTTGTAATTATAATATTATATGTGGACTAATAATACAAAAAAATCTATTCGAAATATAAATATTATTTTATGTGAAATAATGTAATAACTATTAACCAATATAAGTAAATAAGTAGGTAAGTATTTGACCAAATTAAGGGCACATCAGTACATCAAGGTCTATAAAGAGATGACGCAAATTAAGACGCGGTAACGAGATTTAATTTCAATCTCTGTATCGTGTAATATAAAATATCATAACAATAATATTAATACACATTCAATAATTTATTTTACAGGGTACTGTGCGAGAGAAGTGGACGGAAATCGAAAAATGTGCACTGTTGACCAAGAATGTTGCACCGAACCTCGAGACGCACACACCCGGCTAGTAGTGTTGGAGCGTGGCGTGTATATGTCGTATCCTGCGACTAAAGTTCTGTTACAACTCGTCACTGGTAGACGTCATCAGATTCGGGTGCACTGTTCGACGATTGGCCACACGATCATTGGTGATTACACGTACAGCGATCGCAAAGACACGAGTCCGCGCCGGACGTTTCTTCACTCATACAGGTGAGTTGGTCGAAGCCTCGTGGGAGTGCAGTGAAAACCAACCAGATCGGAAGCTCCAAAGACCGTCGGATGACGTGTCGTCAAAATACAACTAGCACAGGCCTGGGACTAATTAAAATTTTCAACAATGATCGAGAATTTTGTATCGTAATCTACAACTCTGTACGTTAATATATTATTGGTTTTTTAATACTCCCAAATTAAAATATTTCTGGATCTATGTCAGTCGTACCTATGTCCTGTCGGTAGTCTTATGGTTATGGGGGTTGAACCTAAGGGGTTATCCTTTAGAAACTATCTCAAAAACATTCGCTTAATAGTTTATTATACTTGTTTATCGTTTATAAACATTAAATGATAACTTAATATATACTAAAAAAGTAAAAATGCATTTAGGTATTACACTTGTCACTTAGTATTTTTCAAGGTTAACCCTCCTTTACAAAATTATCACAATATATAATATATACTAGTATACTACTTAGATACATACACCGAAAATGTGGCCTATCAGGGGGTCAGTCAAATTAGTAAATAATGGTAGGTATATTCTATGCAATTTTTATTCTAACTATAGAGTTTTGCCTACGATGAGAAATTATAATAATATTTGTAGATTTGTAATATGATATAGTTGTGCGTGATTATTTCATATTTGTTTCAGACTGGAACTGGGTGTCGACGGCATAAATGTCCAGACGAACGACCCATTTACCAAAGCCAAACTTAAAGGTTTATGGATCCCGGTGGAATACGTCAACAGAGCGGGAGATGATTGTTTTCGACTGTTTAGTAACTGTAGCTGACGTCTATAAATTGTGATTTCATAGTATCATACCGATACCATGTATTAATGTACATTGTACATATCAACATAATAGACTGTTTTATTAAATATATTTAATATTTATACTGTTCGGTAAAAATATTCAAACCAAAATAAATTTTTTTCCTACTATTTTACGTCCGATCAGTTAACAATAATAATACATTAATACTATGATATAGTATGATAAAATAATATAATTCACGACCATATGGCCGTGATATAATTAAGGTTCACCAAACTATGCTCATGAGGAATACAATATTTTATATATTATGTGTGTAATAGTACCTACTGGCTACTAGGAGTAGGTATTTAGTATTTACTACCCAACTATAGTCCAAGTATGATACCTGAGGAATCGAATTTCATACAATCCATATTATTTGTAAAAAAAATAGTAGGTAGGTAGGTATGTTTAAAATCTAGTTCTAATAGTTCTATACAAATTTATGTATGTTTGGATCGTATTACTGTAACTGTTTTATTGAAGTAAAATGTAATTTAATGAATATGAGCATGACATTGTCTGTTCCTTATTTTAATTATTGTTTATTTTGATTACCTGTTATACAAATTACTAATTAATAGTAAATACATTTAAAATTTAAAAAAGGATTTATCTAAATTTTTAAATTTGGATTTTTAGGCGTAGAGCTATAATAACATAAGCATGATATAGATATTAGATTTAGTTAGTTATTATTTTTGACAATGATCCATATATTTTTATGAAAATATTTAAAATACATAAATATATGTTATCACTTCTTATTTTTCATCGATCAAACAAAAATTTTGATACCAAAGTTAACGTAATATGACCATTTATCGGATTTTATCCATAGAGTATTACTCCATGCATTTATCCCAGTTATATCAAGTTAAAATGTGTAGTCTTTCAATGTTATTGGTATGGAAGTTCTCAAGTTCAATTTCTCGCCATACAGGAGTGGGGATAACGAAAAATACGTCGGCCCATTTTTACATCTTAGTCCGCGCTCCAGTATATTCTTATTTCTTATCTATCTCAGTGGTTATCACTTATTTTCCAACGATAGCCCATAGAGTAATTACTTTAATTATTACTCTATGCGATAGCCAAAATCTATTAATCTAAGACCGTGGCCAAAATCAAATTGTTATCACATATTCTGATATTATCAGTGAAGTTTGTATTTTTTATTACTGCAATATTTAATATTTATATTTCTGATTCTGAAATTCAGATCAGAATTTTAAAAATTCACCATGATTTCTTCAGGGTTTAGTGGCGCTTTAAAATTAACCGATTTAGATGACTTTATCACACCATCCCAGGTGACTTTATTTTGAATAATTGTTATGACATATTTTATACTAATTACTAATGTTTTGTAGGAGTGTATTAAACCTGTAAAATTTGAAAAATCATCACTTGGAACAGGAGCAAAAATCAAAATTGGAGATGATGGTTCTTATGTTCAAGAATCCAAAGTAACTGTTTAAATAATACCCATATACATTTAATTTACTATCAAATAGCGAAAAGCATACAATTAATAGTCTTGATGAAACTATTTCAGAATTTGCATACCTATATGGCATGTAACTTACTTTTAGTAAAAGCACCTTGGAATTAAAATTATCTCATATTATTTTATTATAAATTAATACCATTTTATTGAATATTGATCAACAATGTAATTATGATTAATTGAAATTTCGTAGAAAAACCTGGATATTCCTATAGTCTATCTAGCAAAAGGACATTCTGATAATAAGAATTGGTTCATTTTGTACATTCCCACACATTACCTTGCAATAGTGTTTATAAAGATCGTCTTGTCGGCAAACTGACATAGGCTCACAGAGGTTGGGTTATTTGGAGCAAAAATTAGACCTCGGTAATTGCTCTGTCATCATGTCTGAAATAGAGTTTTCTCTTACTAGATATATTATGTAATCTAGTTAGTTCTAAGTCTTAGATATAATCCAAATAATCTCTATTGTGATTTTAAATATTATCAAAATTAGAAAATGGTAAAAGTATGTTTTCTCTGTTGCATATAGATATTGAAACAGCACCATTCAGTGATTCCACGCCCAGTACCAGTAGTTGACCTACGTAGAATATGGAGAATGTGTACTGTCATCTATCAGAGACTCGTCTTAAATCTTAGCACTTCCTATTAAACACAATTTTGAGAAAACTCTCCATGCTCAAATGTTTTATTAATTTATTGCATTATCCTTTGATAACTATTAATATTTTAGAGTATTTTTTGGTTTAAAATAAGTAGCCTAAATCAATACCTGATCTTTAAAGAATCTTACCTCTAACATGTGTATGCTATCGATTCAATATTGAAAATTTTAATCTTTATATTTCTTTTAGTAAAATATTGATTCAATTAAAAAAAAAAATGGTATCTTAATATTACTACAAATTTTGAATTAATTTACTATATGATTTCTTAAAATTTTAACACAAATGATTTTATTTTCACAGAATGGCAAAAGCGAAAAATTAAAACAGGTTGAAATTTCATTGACCGATTGTCTTGCATGCAGTGGTTGTATAACTTCAGCGGAAACTGTTCTCGTTCAACAACAA
This sequence comes from Schizaphis graminum, assembly GCA_020882235.1. NCBI lineage: Eukaryota > Metazoa > Arthropoda > Insecta > Hemiptera > Aphididae > Schizaphis > Schizaphis graminum. Next base: position 59,105,941 of record CM037032.1, read on the forward strand.
AGTACTGATGAAATGATGCGTGTTTTTGATGCTCAAAATGTAAGCTTAGTTATACTTATATAAAATATTCATTATTATTTTCATAATATATAGCAATTACTCTCATATTATAGGTTCTTGATAATAAAAAATTTATAGTTGTTTCTATTTCTATACAATCATGTATATCAATTGCAACAAGTAAAAATATTACAGTCGAGTGTGCTGCATCAAAATTGTGTGGTAAGTTTTAGTTGTTTTTTAGTGATTTTATTATAATGTAAATTATTTTAATATTTATGTGATAAACATAAAACAACTAATATGTTTATTTTATAAGGTTTTAAAAATATAGCTAAAATATAGTAATTTTTTTTTTTTGTACTATAAATGTGAAATACTTAAAATTCTTAATAAATATATTATTATTTCTTGCCTAATTTATGTAGAATAAAAGTTATCTAATCTTTGTGATATACTTTATAGCAGGGGCGGCCAAACGGTCGATCGCAAACGATTTTAAAGTCGATCATGTTAGAATTTATTTTTAGGCTACGCACACAAAAATTAATCATGGTGATAAGATTTTTTATGGAAATCGATCCTCAAAAGTCAAGTGTAATGTTAGTAGATCGCGGCCAAAAAAAATTTGGCCACCCCTGCTTTATAGAATAGTATTAGTATTTTAATTTGTTCTATTTATGATATTTAAACTTAATAGGGTATTTCAAGAAATTGGGTGCTGACTTGGTATTGGATATAAAACTTGCTGAAGATTTAGCATTATTAGAATCTCAGAACGAATTTATAGAAAGATATAAATCAGCTAAAACATCAAAAGTTCAGAAAATATTACCAATGTTGGCATCTTCATGTCCAGGTACAGTAATTAAATCTTATAGTTTATACCATAACTATACTATCTCCCACTAGAGAAAATACTGAATGATACCGAAAACTGGTCAACTAAGTGCAATTCACTGTAACATCATGTATTGTGCTCCTATTAAATCCCAGATTGCAGCTTTCAATCACTACAAAAAATCAATAGAGATTTATATGCAAAGATCTGGCATATTCTCTTGTTGGACAGAGTATAGCAACTGATATTCCATTATTAATTATTTTGTGTTTAGGTTGGGTATGTTATGCAGAAAAAACTCATGGGAATTTTATACTACCATATATTAGTCGTGTGAAATCTCCACAACAAATAATGGGTTCATTTATAAAAGATTTTATTTCAAGTTTGAGAAATAAACCTAGAACTGATATATATCATTTAACAGTTATGCCTTGTTTTGACAAAAAATTAGAAGCTTCAAGGGATCAATTTTTTGATGTAGATACTCAAACTAAAGATGTTGATTGTGTGATTACTTCTAGTATGTATGAATCTTAAAGATAATTATAGAATATTATAGAATACATTTTAGTGTAAATTTTAGTTGAAGTGGATGCATTATTGGTCAAACAAGACATTATTTTTGATGACATAGTTCCTGTAAATTTTGATACGGTGATAAATAACCCAACAGAAGATAATTATAATTTGTTTACAAATAGTGGTTCTGGATCTGGAGGATATGCCCATCATATATTTTGTAATGCAGCAAAGGAATTATTTAATATTAATATTGACAAAGTAGAATTTAAACCTCTACGGTTTGTACTAAACATTAATGATATTAATGAATTTAAGTAATGCATAAAACTTTTACAGGAATATTGATATGAAAGAAGCTACGTTAGAAATTGATGGAGTTGTTGTTCTACGTTTTGCTATAGCCAATGGTTTTAGAAATATACAAAACCTTGTACAAAAATTAAAAAGTAAAAGATGTCCATATGATTATGTTGAAGTTATGGCTTGTCCTTCAGGTTAGATTCGTAGATTCATTTTTTTTATCATTTATTTAATTAATTTAGGGGCAGTGTGGTGCAGTGGTCTCACAAGTTGGCCACGACGCGCGCAGTCACCAGTTCGAACCCGGCTCAGTGCAAAAAATATTCTGCAGAATTTTCTGTAGTCTCTCTCCCCAGCCGTCGTTCTGGTTGCCTACTCTGCCCCCCACCGGACCCACTCCACTGGGAGTGAAGTCCACACACACGTGAAAATTCTCTTCATAAGAGAAGGGGGTACAGTGCTACCACTGCACTCTACCCCTCCCAAGCGAAAAATACTTCGATAAAGACTCAGATGGTCGTTTCGATAATAACTTGAAAAAAAAAAAAAAAAAAAATTTATTTAATTAAATATATAAATATATACATTAAGATGTTTTTAGAATTTAAAACCATAAAATAAACATTTTATATTTTATTTGGTTTTTTTTTAATATTTAACCACTTGACTAATTTTAATAGGTTGTTTAAATGGAGGAGCTCAAGTAAAACAAGTGGAATTTAAACCAAATAGAGAATTTATAAGTGTTTTAGAGAATACTTATAATGAGTTACCTAAAAGCAATCCTATGGAAAATAATGATGTGAAATATTTATATTCAAATTGGTTAAATGAAAACAACAAAAACGATTATTTATTTACAACATATCGAGAAATTAAAAAGAATGATCAGCCTTTAAATATTAAATGGTAGATAAATTATAAAATAGTTATAAAGTAATTTTTAAGTATTTTTATAATTATTTTAAATGTTTCTCCACATTTTGTTTTTTTAAGCCAATATGTTTTTTGTTTGCGGTTATTTTAATATTAAATAAATGTTGCTATATAATATTGGGCTTTATTTATTTGGTAGTATTTGCGTCAATTGTCTCACTAGTATTTTTAACAAAATTGTATTCTCCATAAGAGAAGTAGAGTTAGGGGAAGGAATCTAGGGCAATAGCCCTGAGGCTTCCACAAGAAAGGAGCCCTCACAGACTACTACCAACAATAAAATCATATAATTTAGTATATTAATTTATTAACAGTTAATATAATGGTTAGTGACAGGAGATTAACATTTATGGGTAGGCTCTTAGCAGTCTTAGTAGTACCACCCAAACAGGTACTTTTTAAGTATTATCATTTTTATTTTAGTAGGTCTCTACGCCACTGTTTTTTGAGTTTTCTATGTACATTAGAAGGAAGTGAGATGGAGGATAGTTGTTTTATTAATGGGTTACTGTGATAATTTAAGTTATTGGTGTGAAATTTAAAGTAATATAATTATGCTAATTGTTTGATTGTAGGAATTTTTAAGTCTGAAGATTATTATTTGTGAAGTACCTACCAAGGAGAAGACTTAAAGTTATATCTTAATAAAATATTTCCAGTTATTTTATATTTTTAATTCTTAGAATTAGAGAGAATTATTGAATAAGTAAAATTCAGCAGTTTTCAGTTCCCTTAAAACACGGATAAATTATGCTGCAGATAAAATCGATTCTACGATAGTTAAAGCCATGGTGTATGCTACAAGACAGTTTACGTTGATGGGAGGGAGATGTTAGGGGTTCACCCATATATATCTATACGTTTATACACTGTCTAAAGCTAAGGGAAAAAAATGTTACTAAATAAAATAAACTAAAATACAAAATTACATTGTATTACCTATGCCCTATGCAGTACTGCAATGGATTTACTTCCAGGAATACTAAGGATTTATAATCAATGATACTAATTATATAGACATTCTTTCATAATGAGATTCTTATTCATATATTATATTTGTAAAAACAAAAATTAGTTTAACGAGTGGTATCATTAATTTGTAGATTGTAACTTTATGTTAATTTGTAGTTGTTTATAAATTTATTTAATTTAATATTACTTTGGTCTTGTTTTGGAGCCTAGTCTTATCTTTAGTAATCCGATCTGAAGATTTATCCCAGGAATAAAGACTACCTAATATTTAATTTTTAATTTTTATTTAAAAGTATATATTATACTACAGCATGGTATATATTCAACGAAAAATTGAAAACATATTGTTTATGTTTTTCCTTTAATATTTATAAGTATAGAAAAATATTTTTTTTTGGTTTGTTTAATGTATTAATAATTATTGTTATCAGGTACCTACTTTTTATTACATCGCAAAATTGCAGTAAATAATATAATACGTGATGAAGGGAACTTCAATAGGCAAGTGCGATAATCATTAGGTATGCAAATGTCTGCCTACTTAAATGTTGGCTTTTAGATTTTGAAATATGTAATTCTCTTTCTAAAATTCGACTTGTAAGTCTATATATAACAACAATATCTGAGATAATATGCGCCGTCACGAAAAACTGTCGACGGACCACACGGGTACAAGATGGAAACGACTCTATAAGTAGGTACAGGTGATCTGGCGAAAGTGATTCGTATATACATATTATATATAGAATAAACATACCATTGTTTTCGGTTGGACGGTAGGAGTAAAATATATATGTGTGTGCGTGTTCACGTCACAATATTATGTGTGCCAGCGTCGGAGAGATCATATCGTATTCACTATTTCTGTACTTACGATTATTATCGTTCATATAAGTGACACGCGTGTATAATATAATAGTAGGTTCCCTGCGTGGCGTAGGTACTACACGTCTGCCGCCAGAACCCGTTCACCCAAAGTACAATATAGATATAATATTATTACGAATTACAGTTTATTACCCACCCAACCTACCTATATGTACGTAACATTATAATATATCTGGCCGGTTGTCCAGCAAATACCCACCTCTATATATCATAATAAATACCATCACTCGACCCGCGTGTGCGCCGTCGGAAAAAACTACCATATAGTATAGGTACACTATAATATACAGTCATAGTTAGTCATTCAGTGATTGGGTATTTCTCAAACGAGAGGGAGCCCACCGTGGTACCACTTACACATATACCTATATCTAAATTTGTATATATTTTTTACGAGAAAACGCCGTGACTAATGTAGGTCCACTGTCTGTGTCGACGGCGGACTCGTGGACCGATGACCTTATACATTTTGTATTGAGTAGGCATCCGACCGTTTATAATACATTAATACTATTACTCGTGTCCCGCAAGACGCGTATTACTAATATTTATATCGATATAAATATTACTGTTTTACCGAGTTTTTTAGTAGGTCTAACGCAATGCTCGGCGTAACGGTGTTCGGAACGTGTCGAAATAAAATGTCAGTTATAGGTATATTATTATTGTCGTTTGGTGTCTTCGTCGGCGGTCAAAATCTGGGGAAATGTCCGAAAAAGGAGACTATGAAGACATTCGACCCTAAAGAGGTAGGTGGTGCAATATACAAATAACCACTTAAAACTGCTGACGATTATAACAATAATAGCAATATTATATATATATATATACTGTATATACGCCATAATAATATACCTATATATTATATTAGGTGATTTATTGTAGATACTTAGTACCTATTTATCTATAAATAGTAATAGTAACGTAGGTTTACCTATTATAATGTGATTTTCAGTGGTTGGTAACTACTGAGATATAGGTATTAGGACGTAGGTACGTGCGTGTGTCTCGCCGTACCTCAATTTTTTAAAATTCCGCGGAGAAATAATAATTTTGTTGGAATTGTTTTACAGTTTGAAGGACAGTGGTACGAAGTGGAGAAAACGTTCTACATGATGGAGATGACTGCTAGTTGCACGTCTTTCAATTTTACTTTAAACCCTGATGGAACATCGTTCAAAGTACATATTGGAACGAAAAATAGAATGTGAGTGAATAAGTGAAATAATACAATATAAGTACCTAATATACTAATACCAATAGTCAATAGATACTTATAGTTTATACCCTAATTTTACCTTTGCTAGCAAATTCAAATACCGACTGTCTATACCTACCAAATTTCCAAATTTACTCTAACCTTTTAAGTAGGTACACATAATAGTATTATACTATAATAAATAGTTATTAATTAATTATATATTTTATCTAATTATTATTTATTATAAAGACATAGCTATAAGCTATACTACCCTATTATATTAAATACTATCCATTCACATAATAAATAAAATATTATTTATAATCAAAATCAAAAAGTAGCTGTTTATAATGCATACCTATAGCCTATAGGTATATTAATATATTATATTATTATGATGTATCATAAAAATGGTTTAAAATTAAAATTACTATACATTCTTTTGTCCTTGAAAAAAAATGTACATGGTTATATTTTTATGATATAACATTTCGAATAAAATAATATAGTGTTCTGTTTTTTGAAACCAAAAAGCCGTATTGGATATTTAGATTATCAAACTAGTATATGCGATTATAACAGTATAATTCTAAAGCCGGTATAAAACTACTAAAATGAGACGCCAGGCTGACGGCTGTCTTGACTATATGGCCCCATACCGTATCTTAAGAATTTATAAGACTTGAGCATTGTTTTAAAATAACACATACCTGATTATAATTTCAGATTTTGAATACTAATGAAATAAAAATTCAGTATACATTTAAAAAATAAATAATTAAATAATAGCATGTAAAAAATAAAATGCCAATAAAAATGTTAATTCTTTTTATAAAGAATTATTATATAATCAATTTAAATTTTAAATTCTGAACGGAACGATTTTATTGCCTTTTGAAGCAGTAAAAATGTTTTTGATATTGTACTTCAAATTTCAATATATTTTCTGATATTTAAAGTATTGATGAAATTCAAGTTAAAATTTAAAATATATAGAGAAAAACTGAATTTCACGTTAAATCGAGTTTCCACAAAATCGCGATTTTGTTGTAATTTAAATATAATTAAAAATATTTAGCATTTTCTATGTATAATATAATTTTTAAAATATTTAAAATATTTTTGAGCTACTATTATACTGACATATTGGTGATACATTTAAATTAACATTTATTATTACAAAAACTATTATTGTTTTTCACATAATATTGTAATTAACTTTTAGGTCGTTAAAATAACAATTTTTTTCTAAAAACATATTAAATATTTTAAAAACTTTAATGTATTCTGACTTTCTGAGACGAGTTTCATGAGTTAATTGGATAATCCATTCATCCCATAGTTTTTTATTTTTTAATAACCGACGTTAAAAAAAATTCTAAATTAAAAGAAATATTAAGCTTATAAAATTAAAATAAAGTATACTTACTTTGTAACTTATAAGTTACTGGAATTAAAAAAATATGTATATTGTCTTAGGTAAACAATTTAATGAAATAATTGGACTTTCACGCATAAAATTTATCAAATTCATAATTTATAAATTATTTTTAGCTGAAAATGTATGAAATGTTCAATATTAGCTTACTAGTTAGTTAATATTATAGCTAAGGCTTGAAAATTTAATAAGTTTTTTTCTCGAAATTTTTCATAAATAATTTAATTTGAAACCAAAAATGTAATTCAAATTTTTCCAGGCATTTGGATTTAAAATTTGGATGATATTCAACATTTAAACAAATAATAAAAATTATAAATATTTTGCTGTAATTCAAAAATACCTATTATTTTTTGGGACTTTTATGTATATTATAAATTATTATATTTCATTATAAACACGATGATATTTTCAAAAGATTTAGATTATTTTGTAGATATTTCCTATTTATACCATCTCATGAAGCTATTCAAACTATTCTTTTTACGGTAAGGCGGTTTTTACTCAAAATTGAATAACAATTATAAATTATAGTAGATATATAAAATTATACTATAATGAATAAAAAATATTAAATATTTATATAATATAATAAATTCAGTTTCGCTAAAATTAAGCCATAACTTACCGTAACACCAATATTAAAATCAATTATTTTAATAGCAATTTCAAAAAGCATATTATTATGAAATATACTTTGTATATTATAGGTTGACTCTTGACTGCCAACAGCTCGTCTTCCCTCAGAATTGTTTTTCATATATTATAATGATTTATCATTGATTTTATGTTTAACACATACATCATTATAAAGATTGATGACACGACAATTTTCTCATCACATTCTGATTCTACGATAGCATACCAAAATTTCCAAATTATTCTTCATAGTATTTCAAAACGGTCTTCCAAATGAAGAATTAAAACAAATTCTGACAATTCCTTTGACTCTAAGAAAAGGTGTTTACATGTAATTCATTACTAACATAGGCGCCTGTAAGGGGGGGGCAAGCTGGGGCATTTGCCCCCTGGCTTTTCAAAAATATGTTTTAAATTTAATGTTTTAAGATAAATTACTATTTATTACATAACAAATCCTAACATTACCCCCTCCTAGAAAAATTTCTGCGGGCGCCTATGATTACTAAAACAACAAAATCCCAACTACAACTCAAACAAAATATTTAGGTTTAATCTTAGACATGCATGTGTCTAACTTGGGGTCCACGCCTAAAAAATAAAAGAAAGGTTCTCAACAATAGACTCCATTTATTACGCCTTATTCTCAAGTTCAAACTTTCAATTAACAGCAAACTAGTAATATGCAAATCAATGCTAAAATCTATCTAGGCCTATATGGCATCCAAATATGGGGATGTGCCAAGCCTTCTCAAATACGTACCATCCAGGTCTTCCAATCAATCTCTCTTTGTAAAATAACATCTGCGACATGGCCTACGTCTCAAACATATTATTATACAAAGATTTGATAAAAATCGAAGCAGTTTTTATCACAACTAAAAACTATTACAAACAATTCAATCAACGACACAAATCCACTATTAGTATCTAACTTAGCCAATAAATAAAATTCATCTCAGATAATCATCCACGTCGATTAAAAAGGCACTGTTGTCAGGATCTCTTGAATCCAGACCTATTTTAATTTTAAAAACTTCTCCCCCTCAAGTCTGAGCCCTGAGGGTTTCCACACCGGTGGGCCTTCCTTCCCAAGTTATTTCATGTTTTATTTTTATCCAGTGAAATTACCAAATTTTCTTATTGTATATAATATTACAGATTGTAAAATGTAAATATACTCTGTTTAAATAAAAACACATACATTATTTGAGTAACTTACTCAATGATGAGGTACACTAGATACCTAATGGCTAATAATATAGCGGAGCGATAACCTACTTTCCCGTATTTTTTTTTCTAACGATGAGCAGTTATATGTTTATAATATTTAACTAGGTTGCTTTTTAAAATTGTAATACTTACCCAACACTACCTTAGTTTACCCGTGTAGTGTGAAAAATGGGAAAACATCCGAAAATAATATACACTTTGAATTTTGATAGGTATAACCCGTCTAATTAATATTCAAACTAAACAACCGTTACGATTTGAAAAATAAACAGTGGTCTTAAAACTATATGGTAAAAAGTATATTATAAATACTGAAAACAATATAGTTTTCGAATTTGGACCACCGTTAAAATATGACGGTTATCGAATGCCAAGATTTAACTGAACGAGTTATATCAGCATTGTATGCAGTTTAGCCGTTTTATATAGTACCTTCCCATCTGTGAGTAGGTACTTAACTATAAGGAACCAATAAAGTGCATTTAGTATTTACTGTTTACAATTTATACATCCATTAAATTAATTTCGATACACCATACACCAAAATAATAATTATTTTATTGTCAGAACGGGAAACCCGAACATATTTTCCGGAATGGCGACACTTGTATCGAAAAGCAAATCCGTACTCAACTACCAAGTCGATAGTCGACTTCCTGGGTTGTTTTCGCGTATGATACCCACCACCGGTCTGTATTACATCATGTACTCGGATTACCACAACTATACTGTCCTGTGGTCGTGTACGAGTTTTGGTCTTTTTCACACAGGTAAAGTAAATTTAATGTACTTACATTTTACTCTTTTACATCAAACATAAAGCGTAGCGAATATCGATACGAAAATGCTTGTGGTTGTGGTATCGACCATATTATCTAGAATTCTAAACCGTATATTGCATACCTATATATACGTATTTTTTAATAATAATGCTTAGTTGTATGTAAGAACACACACTGTGTATAAATGCTCGCAATCTTTGAAAAAAATAAATATCAATGTTAAAATATAATTGTTTGCAGATATTATTTGGGTTTTGGGAAGAGAACGAGATCTCACAGCGACATCCCGGGCTGAACTTTACAACTTATTGTATGAACTGAACATTAATCCCGATCGACTAATATTATCTAAACACGAGAAATGTGAAGAATTTTTCTGATTTAAATTTAAAACGCTTAAGTTTCATTTTAAATTTAAATAAATGTTCTAGTCAATACAGTAAGCTAAACTTGAATAATTTGTATCTATGCTAGATTAGGTATAGGTACATAATTCAATGCAGTATTATATGTATATTCGCAAATGGACACTAATTGACTAATATAATATTATGTATTAGCAGCTATTGCATTAAGACTTAGGTAGGTTGTTGAAAAAAACATGTACCTGTTTTATAATTTGTTATATTGTGTTCGAGTAAAATTAAGATCATTAATTAGTATGCATAACAAGTAAAAAAATTCATATAATTATAACAGATACTAGTTCTACAAGAAAAAAAATGTTATTTTTTTAAAGTTGATGCTAATTATTATTTATTCCCATATATTTATTAGTAAATTGTGTATTTATAATTATAATATTAATTTCTTTAGTGTTTTAAGTATGATTCTCTGTAATCATTTTTTCATTATTTTTTATTTTTTATATTATCCAATAATAAGAACAAATACAAAAATGTTTGTTAAACAAAACAAATGAATCTATAAACATTTAAATAAAATATAGTTTTATGTTTTAGTAAGTTTTATATTAGTATAAGATGTAGATTAAGTCATGAGGAAATTTGATTGATTAAACATAGCAATTAAATATTTATCAGAATAGGATGACTTTTAGTAGTTAAAATCATAAAACGTTTGTAATTATGGTAAAGACTATAAAAATATAGTTACTAAAAATAAAAATAAACACTCAATTGTTTTACGTATATAAATTATCCTGAAAGCCTGGGACCTTAATCTGACTCAGTGTGTTCAAGAATTTTTTATTTTTCATATAACATTTTACCACATATAAAACATTAAACATTATATTCTTGTATATTACTAAATTAAGTAGGTATGTAAATTATTATAATTAGATAACAAGTTTTTTATTATCTATTATTGAATAATTTAATTTCTTACTTGGGATATACAAAATAATTTATTATAATGTCATATACCTACTGTTCACTTTAGAAGATTTTGCAATAATTATATAAAAAAATAATTAGGTTTTTTGTCTGTATTAAAATATACGAGTCACTTTCATGGTTTGAATCTTATAAGTGTTATAAAATAACTTTTAAGAACAATTTATTTTAAGTATATATTATAGTATTTATTATAGAATATAATTTTTATATTAATTTAGACTTATGACATAAAAGCCAGATAATATTATTTATTATTGTGAATTGTTGATTTAAAAGAGAATTGAGATTATTGAAAGATGTATATGTCAGTATATGGATTGGTAGTTACAATAAAATACAATAACAACTTATTAATTTAAAAAAATAATGCATATTTATTATTTTTATTATACATATTTAGAAGTCATATAAACCTGTTAAAAAAAATATATATACATATTAATAAAAAACTAAATGTAAAATAAACATACATGAAGTAATATCCAAACTAATAAAAGTCTTCTCTATTTGTATTTGTACTTCCTTGATTTATAATTTGCACCTGACTAAAATACAATTCAGCAATCTGAAAATTAGTTATGCAATAATATTAAAATGAATGTAATAAAGTTCTCACGAGTGTATTATAATGTAAAATATTATCTATGAAAAAGTTATGTCTAGTGAGAAACTAGTTACATAAAATGTTATTGTTTTATATTACAAAACATTTAAAGGTCATCCTCTGAGTTAGTTAGTTAATTTATATTTTAAATACTAGGGTGAAGTAGGTCAAACTATATAAACATGATGAAAGATTTAACTTACAATTATGTATTGCTGTTATATTTTAATAATTTAATTAGTTGTGAGAATTTAGTTATAACTTTTTTTAATGTTTCATTAAATATATTATATAAAAATAATTAGAAATAGATTTTTCTATTTTTTTCAACTAAATTATATAATCTTATATTCTAAAATAATTTATATGTTATGTTATGTGCTTAGTTTATTATTAATTGAAATAATTAATTTGATACATGATTATTTAATCAATTATTTCATAAACCTTTTACTAATAAATCAAGTCAAGTATAACTGTATAAGTTCCTGTAGTTAACTGTGGTCGGTGGTTGTGCTGAATATTCTTGAGAGCACAATCAAAGAACAAACCAAGTTGTGATTTTATTATAGTTTATATCAGTAGTTTTCAACCTTTTTAACCATACGGCACACTTCATCTTCTACAAAATGACACACAGTTTTAACCATGCAACACACCGTCCATATAATACGTGAAGTATATTTTATATAAATACCAATGTATACATAGAAATACATACTAATTAAACTATTAATAGATTTTTTGTGGCACACTTCAACAGCACTCATGGCACACCGGTTGAAAACCACTGGTCTATATAAATAGCTAACACATAAAATAACATTTCATCACCAACTCACAATTAATCTAGTTGCCCATTTATTAGTTTATGTTATAAGGTCTATGAATTACTTAATTAAACAAACATTTTTACTATATACCACAGTCTTGGAAGACATTTAAACGTTAATTTAAGTATTTATGGGACTACTAATACTATATCATCCACGTTATATGTTCCAATTTGTATTATTATTTTACAAAAATATTAATAACAGTCAATACTATAATGAGTTTATGGTGTTTATATTATACTAATCATAAATCAGTTTTTAGACAAAGCAGTAGTGACATTGGAGTACAGTGGCTAGTTACCATGTTTCAACAAAGTAAATCAACTCTTTCCTATGTATATGTTCTAAGCCCTAAGGTTTAATAATATATTCAAGTTTTAGTTACTTGTTGAGCGGAAGTAGATTGTTCAATTGACTTATCTTCTCGTATTCGTAGAAACCTTGGAAATCGTAACGAAATTCCTTTTTCAGGATCCACAATACCTAATGCTGCTCTGTGTACTGGAGATAATGACAAATCTGCACATTTTATTTCCCATACCTGGACTGTCTCAAACCAATGATCTGGCTCATGGCTTTGATCAAAGCGGTAATAACTTTTAGGTCCCTCAATAATATGTTGTTGGAAAAATTCTGTATGTGTTTGTAAATCCTCATCACTAAATCCTGTTCCAATCTAGAAAAACAAATGTATCATTTAAATAAGAATCTTAATGGTTTAAAAATTTATTTTGTATGTAAATATTTAATTACTTTACATATACTTTGATACTCTTCACTATCTGGATCATAACAAGCTAATAGGAAACCACCATAAGTACCAGTACGTTTTCCACGACCTAAATAGCCTCCTAAAACTACTACATCTATTGTATCACCAACACCATCTAAATAATCTTTTTTTAATTTTAACCAATTGCGTGAGCGTTTGGCTATTTCATAAGTAGCTTCTTCTTCCAAAGTTTTAACCATTAAGCCTTCACAATTTCCTACAAATTTACAAAAAAAATAAATACATTTTTTTTGAATTAAATATGTTTATACAAAAGTAGAATTTTTTTTTTTTTTTTATTTTAAGGACAAAGATCATTATTTTTTTTATTAATTTTAACGTTGAAATTATTATTTATTTATTTATTAGCGAAATATAGTTTTTCAAAGTTTGGCAGTTTTTAAAATACATCTCGTTTCTGAAAAATAGTAGTCACATGGGTTAAGATAATAATAAGAGGCACATACTTTCATATGCAATAAACTCGTTATCGATTATCAACACAGTGATAAATTTTGTAACTGCAGTTACCAAACACCTCACAGCCATAAAAAGTTGTAGAACAAACACCTAAAAATCACAAACTACCCAACTTTGAGCAGCTATAACTCACTAACGGTTAAATTATGACATTTTAAATAATGATGAAAAAAATAAAAATGTTACACAGTTTTAGAAAAAGCATGAAACTAAAAATTTGAAAAGAAAAAAAAATCGGAAAAAAGTCAACACCATGAAATAATGAGTAAAAGAACCACCTCATGTATATATTAAACCTAAGTTAATATTATTATTTTTATTATCAACTTGTAATAGAATTGCATTTTAAATATTTAATTGCACATTTATTTAATAAATAATTTTAGCTTCAATTATATTTTTTTTACAAATTATTAAATTTGTACCTTTTATAGATTCTTCAAGAAAATCTTGAACTTCCTCCATTTTGGTTGTATCTAAAGATGTAGCTAACAAAAATTGTTCTTCAACTTCAATAAAATTTTCTCTTAATAATTGACGACGTTCGCAGAAAGGTCTTTTAACTAAAGATTCTCCATTAAGGTAGAGCAAATCAAACATATAGACGCATACTTGTACTTTAATATCTGCTTCATTGGCATTCTAAATTATTCACAATACCAAATATTTTAATAAATTTATAATAAAACTATTTAAAAATAGTTTACCTTTCGTTTACGAGTACTTAATATTTGGAATGGCATAATTTTTTTATTTTCTCTATCCCATGCAACAGCTTCAGAATCCATCACAAAAGACTTAACATTAGGACCTTTAACGGAATCTAAACGATTAATAATATCTGGATATTTACTAGTATTATTTTCTTGATTACGACTGTAAATACAAATATTTCCATCTTCAGTCAAATGGATCTATAAAAAAATTAAAAAAACAAAAATAATTTGATTTTGAAACGATAAAAAAAAAGTAATATTATAATACCTGAGCTCTTTCTCCATCATATTTCCATTCACATGTAAACTTCAATCCATCAAATCTACTAAGCACTTCATGTACACCTTTAGTTGGATGTGCTAACATTGGTTTTAAAGGTATACCAGGAGTTAACTTACAATTTTCAGGCAAAGCACTAACACCCACTTTTAAGATAATAGGTATTATTAAATCTAGATTTGGACTTTCACTGCAAATACATGTTAAACATTTTTAAATTGAAAATAAATATGTACAAAGTTATTATTTGTTTTATTACCAATAAGTTGTTTTTATGATTAAAGTATTTGCATCATACATTTTCTTAAATTTTTCTTCAGACATATTTTTGGCTGTATTAAGTGTTTTAGATAGAAAATCTTGAGGCGGTGGTGTCATTGTGCAAGCTAAACCAAGAGCCTAGAAAAATTGTATGATACATTATTAACTTAATAATATATTTCATAAGTACCTTTTAATTTCTATATAAATTATAAATATCATAAATAATTACAAATCAGCTGCCAAGACTGTTTATAAATAATGTTTCAAAAATCGGTATAAATTTAAAATTGCAATGATCATAAAAATCAACGCCATAGCTCTATAGGTGGACATGCACTAGGGGTTATTTTTCACAAATGAATATTTTCTGAGCTGTTTGTGAAAAAAATTTTCATTTTAAATAAAATTTGTAACTTTTATGACAATTTTAAATTCATACCAATTTCTAAAACACCCTTTCGTACATCAAATTACCATGATTCCGTTTGGTTCATGTTGAAAAAATTACTCATCAATATTTTAAGATAATATAATTATATTTACCTGTAGAACTGATTGTTCAGCAAGTCCTATTCTTAATTTACCAGCTAATGATCGCATTAAGAATCTAGCTTCAGAATCTTGGCATGCAATAAACATTGATTGAATTTTATCAAGTTTTTTAACAGTGACCTATAATATTTAAAATGTATTAGAAAAACAATAATGTTTAGAAAATATTAGACATTAATTAATTGAATTTTTTTCCAGTATTACCTACTCATAATTTAACACTTCGTTCTCATAAACACAACTACATTAAAAATCAAGAGTTTGATGAAGACTCATTGGAAATAAAAAACTTTCAGCGTCATAAAAAAACACAATATTTATCCAAATTTGCAGCATGAAATAGTTTAAAATCTTCAAAATTAAATATATTTATTCAGTAGAATCCGCTTAATTGGGACATATTGGGTGGTAACCTATTGTCCCCATTATCCGAATAACTAATACACCGATACATTCGTTTGGGACTATGCAATCTGTCCCAATTAAGCTGTTGTCCCCTTTATGTGGTGTCCCAAATAAGCGGATTCTACTTTATATATATATTTATTTATTTACAGTGTTGGGAAGGAACGCGTTCCTTTTATAGGAACGAAGTTCAGACGCGTTCCTTTTATAGGAACGAAGTTCAGAACGCGTTCTATTTAAAATATAGGAACGAGAAACGGGAAAGAGTTCCTATTTTTAAAGAACTTGAAAGAAAATTTCCGTTCCTCAAATAATGAAAAAAAAAAAAAGTTATTTTTAACACCTTGAGTGCCACAGTATTTATGAAAATATGAAGCGCGTTAGTGTGTTTCCGCGCCAAAACTGAGCAGCGACGCCGTCGGTCTAATTAAATAATAAAAAATTCTGAGTTAAGGAGTGCATTTTTAGTCAAAATAATAAACTTTTTAGTATAGAAAGTTTCAAGTCTACTTTAAGTAACTAATAACATCGGACCGAGAGAGTTAACCGATTATTTCTGACTTAAAAATTGTTCACAAAAACCACAATTGACACCACTCAAATTGTAAAAAATTTGCAAAGGAACGCGTTCTTTTTTTGCGACAGGAATGAGGAACGGGAACGAGTTCCTTTTTTACAGTAGGAACGAGGAACGGGAACGAGTTCCTTTTTAAAAGGAACTTTCCCAACACTGTTTATTTATATCAAATGTATTGACTGATATTAATTTATTTAATTTATTATATTTATGACTATTAGCGACAGGGGGGTGTGTTTTGGGTGTTCAAACACTACCTGAAATACTTGGGTTTTTGCTTGGTTATTTAATTATTCAATTTTAATGTTAATTTTGATGTATCAATGTTTGTATTTAAAAAAAGTATTTTAAGTATAGGTACTTAATTTTTATAAATTTTTTTTTGTATATTTATTAAAAAAAGTTCTATTTTTCAATAATTGATTTTCAAAAACACCCCTTAAAACTTTTTTCTGCATACGATGACTATAAATTTTATTGTAATAATATTATATTTATAATGTTATATTAATCAACGGCAATAAAGTATAAACTATTATTATTATTTAACTGTTATAGATGGCTTTTTTAAATAAGAACTATATTGTAAAAGAATTTTTATAGTTCAAGTGTTTCTAATACATATTTAGGGAACAGAAACTTCAATTAATATTAGCTTGTGAATACACAAGTGAATGCACACTTATCATATTCAAATTTCAAATTACGCAAGTGATATAAATAAAAATCTCTTGAGCGTTGTATACGTTTCACTTTTACTAGAATGGCCTCCTAATAATTAATAAGAGAACATATTATTAATAATTTAATATACATACCGCTTGACCAGTCATTTCTGAGATATCCTTTAATTTATCAAATACACTTTTCACAGTTAATCGAGCAGGTTTAAACATTGTTTTTTGATTACTTTTACTTTTTTCTGCAACAATTCCTAAGTCACCAGTTTTTTTAACATCAGATTTTACCTGTGCCATGCTTCTTCCTGTCGTTTGAACTATAGCCTAAAAAGTAACACAAAAAATATTTCATATAGTATTAAGTATAAATTGTACGCTAGGTATACAAATAGTATATTACCTTTAAAAGTGTAGTCTCAGCAATACCTAATTCCAAACCAATATAATCAGGACAAACTTTATTTAAACACAGATATACACTTGGTAATAAATCTTTTGGACTAACCACTATTACTGAACGGAAATAATTTGAAAGTATTTCAATAATTTTTAATCTAGCACTAACCTCTTCAATGCATAATAAAGTTTTAGTTAGTGCACTATATGGAGTCCTATTAAAATTCAATTTTCAATTTTAGTAAACAAACAACTCTAGCCTGTCCAGCGAGAGAACGCGGCCGTTCTGCGCAATCCCTCACGTCACCATGCTATCAGAACTGGTTCACTTATAGCTGGATATCATTGGGGAATGCGCAGAAAAACTGAGGTACTTGTCGGTTATCGCGACTACCTAGCGAGACGTTTGAATGGTGGTTATTATTAGCATTGGTGATATACATAGAATTGTTATAAAATTATAGTAAATAGTTATATAAAAATAATTACAATTAATATAAATATATAAAATATATACTAAGTAGGATTGATGACGATTTAAAAAAAAACTTCTGTACAATTTATAAAAAAACTGTTATAAAACCTAGAAATAATTAATAATTCACTTTAGGAGGAAAATGCTCAGACATGCAATTTAAAATTTCTATAAATGGGTTTTTATGGTTTTTACGCCATATGAATTCAACCAAATAACTCTTCAAAAGTTGACGAGCAGTGTCTATGTTTTTTATTTTATATATTTTTATATTAATTGTAATTATTTATATATAACTTTTTACTATAATTTTATAATAATTCTATGTATATCCTATGTCTCGCTAGGTAGTCGCGATAACCGACAAGTACCAAAACTGATTTTGGTTGGTCTGTGGCGCGTTCTGTCGCTGGACAGAGTATAATTATTTTATTTCAGAAGTTAATAATTAAAAATAATAAAATAAATTATACAATCCTTAAAATACCTAAAAACAATATTATAATCTAGGTTAGATCTAAAATTAAATATTATATTATTCTACTAAAAAGATAACAATAATTTTAACTTCAAATATAATTTTTTACTTACGGTTGGTTATAATCCCAAAAGGCATCTCTTATAGGATGGTAATTTTTTTTTGTTGGATCATATTCACTTTCAGTAATTTTAGGTTTTGAAGATTCATCATCATCTTTTGTAGGAGATTGTTCTTCATTTGATTTTTCAGGAGATTCTTTTTTACTTAACTTTTTTTGGTTTTTAGTTTTCTTATTAGTACTTGATTTATTAGTTATGTTCTTTTCAGTATGAGAATTATCACTCTCAGTATTGGTTAGATCAAATTGAGTACTTGGCAACAAATCGTCTTCACATTTTGTTTTACTAAATTTAAATATTTAAAAGGTGATAATATTTTAAATAATTTAACTCAAGATATTAATTAATATTTACATTTGAGTTTCGTCTTGTACAGTATCTTTTATAGAATGGTCATTTATTTTTGTTGATTCACCTTCAGATATTTTATTATTATGTATTAGTGATTTAGTGGTATCTTTTAAAGGAGACTGTTCTTCAATAGATTCTTCTAATTTTTCAGCATTTGGTTTATTTGAAAGAGTATCTTGTACACATTTTTTTTTACTAAACAAAATGTTTAGAAGACATCAATAATAAACAAATTTATTAGAAAAGATATAATTTACCTATCAGATGTTTCTTCATCGCTATCACTAAATAATACAGTATGTTTTTTTCTTTTTCCATAAGTCTTTATTGGACTGGTGTGCACAACTTCTAGATCTCTATAAAAATGAATTATACATTAATAATTAAGAACATTTTATGATTACAATTACAATTGTAATTTAAGAAGTATTATAGAACTCTTATTTTAGAAAAATAATTCATAATATTATAAGAAATGTTCAAATTACAACTTTAGATTAAGTCATATAAATTATTTATCAAATATCTATTTCATAACTATCATCTGTAAATGGTATGACCAAGAAGGAAAAATAGCAATTTTCAATCACCATTCCCAATTCAAATTCTCTACTAGCCATTCCAAAGTTTATAAGTGGGAAACCATTGCACTAATTCTTAACAAGCTACCTAGCAAAGCAGTAGATACATTTTTAGAGTAAAACTGTGCTGTAAAATCAACCTGATGAGGTTTAAAAACTGAAATAAATATATAATTAGGTATAATTATGTTGTTGAAATATATACGTATCGACTTACTCTGGAGATGTCAATGTCGTATTTAATGATAAAACAGGCGGATCTTTTTCCTTTTTAGCTCCATTTTTAGGGCCAAAATACGACCTATATAAAATATAAATAAAAAACTTACAATTTTACAATAGCAACGAAAAAAGGCCAAACATAGAACACACTTACATTAACGTCCTTTGAGTCATTTTTCTGTTTTTTAATAATAAACTGTGATGACAATACAGGTTGTTTAATAACGTTGAAGAAAACCGCCAAAATACTGTTTGCATCTTGTCTTTTGGTTAAAATGTTATCACTGAATTATCATTAATAATAAATTGTATAACTTATAGACCTCATACTAAGGTATATAGGTTATATACTATAGGTTTATGGTATAGCTTCATTCTATTTATCAGTAAAGTTGATAAGCCGACCGGTACTATCACAGAACAATCAAATCGTGAATTATTCGAAACCACGAACTAATCGAACTATGAGCTGTCAGCTGTGTTCGAAACTTCTGAAAATCATATAAAAAAATATAAAAAATAAAATATAAAATCATTTATTATAATAATAAAATATTATAATATGAGCAATGAATCACAGAACAAAACAATAATTGTTAACAGAATTATTCTGTGATTGAAGAATCAACCTTTATTGTCTTTTGAATATAGGAGATTAATTGTAGAATCAACTGGGTCTTTACACGACACAAATAAAAAAATATTTATTTTACTGTTTTCATTACAAATTTTTAATACACTTCAATAAAAACAATACTTCATATTCATAAATATATTATTATTATTAATACTTGTTTATTAAAGATAATTTTATCTGTAATTGTGTACCTACATGATTAAAGGTTATTATTAAAATATTAACTAACTAATTTAAACATTGAATAATTTTAATCATAAATATTGTAGGTATAATAATAAATAAGACCATATAAATAAATAATGTATCTACGCCGTGATTCGTGATATGTGTATAATATAGACATATTATAGTTGTCCACTTGTCTTAGAAATGGATTAACCATTAGTGTGAGTGTCTGATTAAATATTTATTTCTAAGAACAATTTAAACAATTGAATACAAGGGTTCTCATAAGCTGTTCTTACAACTAACTAAATAAATCAAAAATAAATTTGGCATTTGCATAGCTTATAGTATATGCATGTAACATCAAATTAAATTTTTCATAAAATTGACGATTAGACTGATTAGAATAACCATGGTAAATGCATTTTGCTGTAGGTAGGTAAATCAAGTATAGACCATAGACATAAAACACATTCGAGGACATTATTACTTTTATTATCATTTACTATACTAATTTCCAATATATAGATTAATTTTAAACTACCTAATAATGCCACAAATCTATTCACACCAATCTTCCCGGCTGTTACTATATAACGATATTTATTTTATTACTTAATGGCTTTGTAATTGCAGCCAGTATTATATTATCGTAGATATTTTTTTATGTTTTTAATATGCGATTTATTTATAGAAAAATGTATTTAAGCTAACAAGTAACCGTAAAACTAATGAAAAAATAAATGGTACCTACTTCCGTGTTATTTCGACTACCTTGTAAATAAATTAAAAATTATATAATTATATATAAATTAAATAAATTACTAATATCTAATAAAAATATACAATTGAGTTTTAAAAATCACTGTAGCTTTAAGGTAAAATAATTTCAAATAATTACTTTTTTTTAAGTGGGAAATTAACTGCCGTCTGCCGTGTGTCAATTTGCAGATTAGATCGAGTGTACATTCTCGTTATTAAGTTAATTACCAAGTTAGTAATAACATTGAATATTGACTATAAAATAATTAAAATATAAAACTATAGTATTCGGGGAGTTCATTGGGGCTGGCTTGATATATGGATATATTTTTAAAGCAACACTCGAAAATGCGCTTCACACAGACAATCGCTTGACTTCCGCGGAAGCGTTAAAGAGTGACTTTGACTTTTGAAACATGTTTAAAGTTTTTTTAAATGTTCTGGTTGATTGGCTGAGCCACCTTTTGTAACTACTGTAAATAAAATTACTGTTTGTGTCCACAACAAATTGTTAATTCTTTATTTTTTTTGTATTTTCAACTATCAAGTAAACACGGTTCTCTAATTTCTTTTTTTCGATTAGTTATTTTGAATTATTTTAAAATGTTTAATTATGATCTCTTAAAAATACAAATTAGATTCAATTGTCTACCACACACCAACCTTTGCAGAATTGAAAATTAAAGATGTATTTTCTACTATATAAATAGTACAAAAAAACGTAGTAAATTAATATACCTACATTCATGATCACTCAAAATCTAAATCTGTATAGTGTCTAAAATATTATACCAGGACTGTTTTCTACACTTCATATTATACATTTTACCATTGATTTTACGTATATATAAAATTATAAACTATTTTATAATTAATACAATGTAACAAAAAGCCCAAAAAGTTTCAAGAACAAAAGAGTGGTCTATTTCAAAAAAGGCTAAGCCTTAATCCCCTCTCCCCTATTTAGTATTTACATCAATGCAGTAACACTGTATTTTATGTTTATATCACACTTTTTTTTTTAATTTTTAATAAAGTAATAATATAATAATACAATAAATTTATTAAATAAATATTATATTAGTCATCAGTGTAAAAATAGTTTTGAATTGATATTCGAAAAGCGCACGTTTCGTCACAGACCACAGTGTCGCCACACATCGGTACTAAGTAACCGCTATCGCGGTCATCAATTACAGCTGATCCGGTAACAACTGCGGTCCGTGCTTCCTGCTTTAAGGTCGCATCGTTGAGGGCCACTGTCGATTGTCGGTAGGAGTGTAAACTATATTCTACGGCTGTAACAGGTCGTGCGATTGGTCGTGAGACGTGGGATCGACGACGGAAACTAGCTTAACTCCTTTCCTTTGTGCTGGTAGGTAAACAACTACAGACGCCGGTGTCGACCGATAACCTGAGCGCTTCGACAGTGGACGCCTGCCATTGGTCAAATATTTTCTCTGACCCCCTCTGCACCCATCGCTCAATGATTCCGTCACTTCGTAGTGCATACTTATTACTTTTCACTCCACTCAACTACTCGTCGCTCACCATTAACTCTTACAGTGCTATCTGTCCCGTTCTTTCCTATCGTCTATCCACTCCATCATTGATGTAGCAGCAGCACCACCACCGCCGCAACCATCACAGCCACATAATTCGCTATCGCCGGTTACGACATTACAGTGATTATATATTTATAACAGTAATTCAACAAAATAATATATTTTAATATTAATTAATTTATTATTGTTATTCGTCGTCGGGAATTCCGCGACATTTTAGTTAAATAATACTATTATAACGTAATATCTATTGCCATTTGCCAATCGCCGCCGCCGCCACCGCACAATCGTCGTTATCATCGCGTCGAATATTTTTTCGTTTTTTCCCCCCGACATTGCACATAATTGTTGCGAGTGAAAACTTCGTTGGATTTCCGCTTTCCCGTAACACATTGCGACAACAGTGCGCGTATACCGTTATCGTCGTGACGTAATTAATAACAACATCAAAGGCCGTGCACTCCACGATTAGTTTCTGTATTGTCCGATGTCTGGTGCTGAAGTACTAGACACCACCTGTGAATTGCCGGCCAAGAAGCGTAAACTGGCTTCCGGTGAATCGTCTACAGTGACCATCGACTCAGCACCTAGAAATCAGGTAACAATGTCGAATAATGGCGTAGAGGAGATCGATGAGGGCCTATACTCGCGACAGCTCTACGTCTTGGGCCACGAAGCTATGCGCAAGATGGCCACTTCTGATGTACTGATTAGCGGGCTCGGTGGTTTAGGTGTGGAAGTCGCCAAGAATGTCATACTCGGTGGAGTTAAATCGGTTACGTTGCATGATTCCGTTGTATGCACTTACAGTGACCTATCATCGCAGTTCTATCTATCCGAAAGCGATATCGGCAAGAATAGGGCAGAGATCAGTTGCCCCAAGTTGGGTGAACTAAATTCTTATGTGCCCGTCAAGGCGTACACTGGAATTTTGTCCGAATCGTATCTCAAACAATTTAAAATTGTCGTTTTGACTGAGACAACATTAGACGAACAGTTGCGCATTTCAGAAATTACGCATCAGAACAATATTGCCTTAATAGTTGGTGATACGAGGGGTGTATTTGCTCAAGTGTTCTGTGACTTTGGTGAAGATTTCACTGTAATTGACACAACGGGTGAAAATCCGATTTCGGTTATGGTTGCTGGTATCACCAAAGAAGAACAAGGAGTAGTTACTTGTATGGATGAGTCTCGACATGGTTTTGAAGATGGAGATTATGTAACTTTTCAGGAAGTACAAGGTATGACTGAAATAAATGGCTGTAAACCAAAAAAAATTACTGTTTTAGGACCATATACATTTAGTATTGGTGATACTACATCTTACTCAGACTATATTAAAGGTGGTATTGCCACTCAAGTGAAAATGCCAAAAAAATTAAATTTCAAATCATTGAAAGATTCCTTAGCTGAACCAGAATATCTCATTTCTGATTTTAGTAAGTTTGATAAGCCTTCTCAATTACATCTAGCATTTATAACTTTTCACAAGTTTGTCTCAGTCAATGGTCGTTTACCTATTCCTTGGAGTTCTGATGACGCAGATGAATTTTTAAAATTAACCAAAAATGTAAATACTGATTCCATCGAACTTGATGTTGATCTAATAAAAGTATTTTCAAAAGTCTGTGCTGGTAATATTAATCCAATGACATCTTTTATTGGTGGTATTGTTGCTCAAGAAGTCATGAAATCATGTTCTGGTAAATTCAGTCCAATATATCAATGGCTTTACTTTGATGCTACTGAATCTTTACCAGAAGAAGTTACTGAAGAAGATGCCAAGCCTATTGGTAATCGTTATGATGGCCAAGTCTCTATTTATGGACGAAAATTCCAGTCGATTTTGGGAAATTTGAAATATTTCGTTGTAGGAGCTGGAGCTATTGGATGTGAATTGTTGAAGAACTTTGCAATTATGGGTGTTGGATGTGGTAATGGTAAAATCTATGTCACTGATATGGATTTAATTGAAAAATCTAATTTGAACAGACAGTTTTTGTTTAGAGCTCAAGATGTACAAACATCTAAATCTGAAACGGCTGCTAAAGCAATTAAACGTATGAATCCATATGTGAATGTTGAACCACAGACAAATAGAGTTTGTCCAGAAACAGAGCAGACTTATAATGATACCTTTTTTGAAAATTTGGATGGTGTTGCTAATGCTTTGGATAATGTTGATGCACGTATATATATGGACAGACGTTGTGTTTTCTATAAAAAACCACTTTTAGAGTCTGGAACTTTGGGTACAAAGGGTAATACTCAAGTTGTAATACCAAACTTGACAGAATCTTATAGCACATCTCAAGATCCTCCAGAAAAAAGCATACCGATTTGTACTCTTAAAAATTTTCCCAATGCTATTGAACATACATTACAGTGGGCTAGAGATCTATTTGAAGGACTTTTCAAACAAACTCCTGAAAATGTAAAACAATTTTTAGAAGACCCTACTTTCATTGACCGTACAAATCGTTTACCTGGACTTCAACCAGTTGAAATCATGGATTCTGTAAGATCATCAGTTGCAGAGCGCCCTAAAAATGTTGATGATTGTATTGAATGGGCTAGAAAGCATTTTGAAGATCAATTTACAAATCAAATCAAACAATTGTTATTCAATTTTCCACCAGATCAAACAACATCTAGTGGTCAACCATTTTGGTCGGGACCTAAACGTTGTCCAAAACCAATTATATTTGATGTAAATAATACGTTACATTTGGATTATATTTTGACAGCAGCCAATTTAAGAGCAGAAACATATAATATTAATCAGATAAGGGATCGTGTTTATGTTGCCAATGTTGTATCTTCGGTTAAAGTTCCTGAGTTTGTCCCTAAGTCTGGTGTAAGGATTGCTGAAAATGATTCTCAGATAACTAATGGGTCATCAAATTACGACCAAAGTAAACTGAATAAAATTCAAAAAGATTTACCACCAATAGACTCTCTAAAAAACATAAAAATTGTTCCTTTAGAATTTGAAAAAGATGATGATAATAATTTACATATTGATTTTATTGTAGCAGCATCAAATTTAAGAGCTACAAATTATGATATTCAACCTGCTGATAGACATCGAAGTAAACTCATCGCTGGTAAAATTATTCCAGCAATCGCTACAACAACATCTGTTGTTGCTGGTCTCGTTTGTCAAGAATTCATTAAATTAGCTCGGGGATTGAATGATTTGGAAAAGTACAAAAATGGTTTTGTAAACTTAGCTTTACCATTCTTTGGTTTTTCTGAACCTTTATTAGCACCAAAATCCAAATATTATGACGTTGAATGGACTTTGTGGGATCGTTTTGAAGTGGAAGGTGAACTTACGTTAAATGAATTTTTAAATTATTTCAAAGATAAACATGCTTTAGAAATCACTATGCTTTCTCAAGGAGTTTGTATGCTATATTCATTTTTTATGCCTAAAGCAAAAAGGGAAGAGCGTATTAATACTAAAATGTCTGAAATTGTACGCAATGTATCAAAAAAAAGGATTGAACCACATGTAAAATCATTAGTTTTCGAAATATGTTGCAACAACACTGATGGTGATGATGTAGAAGTACCTTATGTTAAGTACAATTTGCCATCAGACTTCCAATATTAAAAGGTATGTTTAATATTTAAAAAAAAGCAAAACTCTTAATTCCATTTTTAATAATGTCATTTTGAAGAATTGTAAATTTGTATCGTCTAATATTATATTATTTATATTTTTATTTCAGATAATGTGTCAATGAAAAAAAAAATATTTTGAAGAAAAAATTGGTAATCATCAGCCAATCAATCCCCAGTACATTTTTGGTACCTAATAATTCTTATTACTTTTTATAATTTAAAATTCAATGTGTGTTTTTTTATATTAATTATTATATTAAAAATATAAGATAACTTTATATATTTATCTTCAATAATTAAAAATATATATATATATGTACTTTTTTCTAACTCGGGTGTTCTGTCTAACTATAGAAATAAATATTTATATTATTAAAAATAGAAGAAATGTGATTTTTTGTTTTTTAATTTTGCCTTATTAAAAACAATAAATACTTTACAGATATACCTAATTTAAATTAAAAAAATATTAGTCATTGATCTGAAATAGAGTAAAATTTAAACACATATTTTTACAGACAAAATATTGTAGTGTCTTAACAAGTATATTTTATAAAGAATATAATATACTAAATATTTTCAATTTTAATCATTAATTTTCAATTACTAATATTGTTGTATTTGACTATTCTAAAATATTCATATACATGAGAAAGCTATAATTGTTTATCTTGAAATTTATAATTCACCTAATTCAATTTGGTTTAATCATTTATACACAATTGTCAAATTTAATTGAGATTTATGAATAACATATATTGCATATTATTGTATGTTATTTATTATTAATTTGAAAATTATTTAAGAAATGTATTCATGGATTTCATTTTCTGTAATTAAATAGCATAATACAATATTTTGTTTTTGTCTTATCGAATACTGTTCATATATTTTATTAGTGTATAATAAGTTATGACTAATAGACTAATATGGTGATAATGTTATTTAGAATAAGATTTTAAAAGCTCAAGATATATTGAAAAATTTTAATTTTCTGGTTTTAAAGAATTAATAGACTACTTAAGAAATTTAAAATGTTTATAATGAATATTTACTGATTGAAATGCTTACCTAATAAAATGTTATTTTCGTAAATGAAGGAACTTGTCATTTATATTACATTTGAACAAATAATGGCAATAATGCGTATTTAATCAAATGAACAAATACATTTTCTTCTATAAAAAACTTGTAATTGATTTCATTCATAAGTGAATCATGCAAAAATATAGTATTTTTGGTACTTATGTAATTTTAATCTTGTAAATATATTAAGTTGAAACAATTAAATTAGTAATATCTAATTTAAGATTTGGTGATATACGTGTAATAAATGCTTAGAAATTTTATGTTTTTATAATTGATACAAATGTATAATAAAAACTATAAATTTTTAAAATTTGACAAGATTGTGAGGAATTTATTTTCTTTATAAATAATATACTTTGCTTGTTAATTGTCAATATTATGTGAATATAGACTGATAACGAGTGTACCGATTTTAAGTTAAATCATCTGAATCACTAATATTTTATTAATTTAAATACAAACACTAAAAGCATATTAGAGGTTCAATTATTAAGTGAAATTATATTTTATTACACAATTACTAGACCATGTATAAATATATACTTAGAAAAAATCCTTTATTTAGATATTATTGTAATGTACATTATTAAAATTATTATTCTATACATTTTTGGTGGGCTTGATAAAAACTTTTTTACGTTTTAGTTTCTTGCGCATTACTTCAACTTCATGTAATTCTGAATATACTTCAGCAAATATTTCTTTTTGCTCTTCCTCTGGTATTGTTTTCCTATAACAAGGTTAAATTGAAAATATATATAGACAATAATACAAGCAGAAAATTCAATTTAGTATATACCTATATTGTTTCATTAAGTCATATTTCTCCCAAGGTGTTGCTAATTCTTTAGCTCTTTCATAAAACCTCTCTTCTAGCCCCAAATCAGCTAATCCTTTCATATCTTTTCTTTCCCATCTGGCACGCCAAGGTCTGGGTTTTAACTTAACCTAAAAATATTTAATATTTAATTTCTAAAGTTAGTTGTGTTAATAAATAATAATTAATTTTACCAATAGAGGGTTCACAGGTACAGGTGCTCCTTCGGGTAAATATTCAACTTCCATATTTTCATCAAATGTGCTATATTCATTAGGTGCATCTCTCAAGTATAACAACTCGTCATCAAGACGTTTCTCTAGACGTAAAACTTCAATCTTTTGTATTGTTGGATCGTACAGTTGATATTTCATTTCTGTACCTATATTTTGGATAATTTAAACTGAACTTAGTATAAACAGAAAATTATGCTAGTTGTATTCACTTACCAATATGTTTTATAACATTCCTAAGGGTAAAATTAGCTCTAAGGCCACATCCTAAACGTTGTATACATATACCAACAAAACGAGTAGCTTTATTTGGAGCATGTGGATTAGATGATGAAACAGCCATGATAGACCCTATAACAATGATATAACATAAAAATAATTCAAATATTATAAATATTAATGTATACAACATACACGTGGATGGGACATATTAATAATAAGGTAGAATAGAATTTTTCAAATCATAATCTAATCATTGTTATAATTCAGTAATTTAATATTTGTAGTATAATATATCAAATATGATATGAAGTAAAAACAAATTATTAGTCTTTTAATGAAGATCTTCAAGTTAATCTTTATTTGTGCAATCGTGCCTACAATATGTTTGGGCCTTCTCTTAACAAGCCATATAGGTACATATGTATTAATCAATGGTGTATAATTACTAGTACTAAGTTATATTATATTCCCTTGGATCTTATATCTATTTCTAAGATAATGTTTATTTTATATTTTTACTTTATAGTCAATATCGTCTAAAACTTTTATAATCATTATAAGTTATTCCATGCAAATTTAAAATATTTTACATTGTATACTAGTTCTCTATCTTGTGGGACATTTTAGGACCCTAATTATAATAGATCAGGGGTTGCCTAGGCACATCTGGACTCTCCATATGTACGGCTATGTTATAATAAGTAAACTCATATGATTTTTTTAAGACAAAAGTAAATAACATTCTCCCGATCAAATAATCATCTTATACCTACCAACATAAAATTCAGGTATATCTATATGTTTCCTTCTCTGTATCATGTCCATACGTTCTAGTTTTTCTCGTAAAGAGTTTCTCCATTCAATTTTAGGATCAGGTAAAAACTCTGGATATATAAATCTAGAGTTGGATGGGACAACTGATTTCCTTTCAGGTTTTACTTGTTTTTCAGATACAGATTCATCAGAAGATTGTTGAACGTCAGGCAGTGGGACATTGCTGGATGATCTGGATACCTGGAACACTGCTAAAAAAATATTTATTAATCTTGGCCGTGTGTTTAAAAACTACGAATTTTATGAATATTACCTGGTGTGAAACCACACTGAAATCTGTGAAAGTTTAAATTTCTTAGCAACATATTGAATCAAATATTTTTCAAAACAGTTCATGTGCTCATTTTACAGTGATCTATATGCCAATCGATATAAAATATAAATGTTAAAATGTTTCAAAATATTTTTCAACAATCATGCAGTGTAAGAATAAAATAAAAGTTTTATCCGGTATCGGGAACTTGGCCGTTCTGAAAAATAATCACTATCAAAATATATTCGGCACATTATCAGTTCCTGTGATAGTATTGTGATAAGACCATGAGCGCCTAACCCCAACATTTCTAAGCCTGCTACCATAGTCTACCGCGTTCATTGTACAACGGTCCTAAAAGTAAGGCACTGTAAAATCATGTATAGGGCAATATATATTATATATCTGTGGGCCCTAGACCCTAGTGCCCTACTGAAAGAATTCTGATATGAATAATATAATATAGAGTTGTAGTAGGACAGCGGTAAGTTTGTTTGTTGAAGCTGGTTCAGTCGGCACTTCGGCAGCCGCGGTAAGCACCCTTACCAACGTAATTACTCGGTAATTCGTTAGTCGGTACTCCGTTATCAAATATCAGTAAGCGATATTATTAATATGTTGTACGACATCGTCTTGGAAAACTTTTAAACATCAGCGCTAGTGGAGCTTGGTACGGTATTGTGATCGTATGACGATGTGCGTGCAGCCGTACGGCACTACTATTATTGTTAATTGTGTTTACTCTCTTTATTATTATTATTGCTCGATGCCTCGATAAAAGTGTTATTACCCAATACCCATTAAGCGTCTGTGATAGTGAGTACTGTTAAGTACTGTTGTGTACATGTTGTGTCGCGCCAGTACGCGCCGATACGTACGTTTCTTCAACTTAATTTCCTAAATCATTCGCGATTTGTTGGTTTTTCACAGACGATGTACAACGGAATCGGTTTGTCAACAGCCCGCGGATCGGGAACCAACGGTTATGTACAGCGGAATTGGGCGGCCATTAAGAAAGTCAAAGATCAGACGTCATTCAAGACCGAAGAGGAGTTGGCCAAAATAGATTCTGCCGCCAACCGCCAACCCAACCAGGAGCTGTTGGATCACGACCGTAAGCGAAAGGTCGAGCTGAAATGCATTGAACTCGAACAGTCTTTGGAAGACCAAGGGTAAATATTATTCGACAAATATTGTGTTGATATTAATCTAACATCTAAATTCTAAGCATTGTTTGTCATATTTTGAATGTTTTTTTTACAGTTTTTCCCAAGATGAAATTATCAAAAAAATTAATACTTTTAGAGTCACATTATTGGGTAAACAGAAGAATACGACTGAATATGATGAATGTGGTAGACCTATGTAAGTATAAATTATTAAATATTCCAAATGTATACCTGTTTTTTAAATTGGATATGATACCTATATTTAAAAATTAATTTGTTTATATTAATGACTTACATATATATTACTTTTTAATATTAAAGCTTTTATGATATACTCAGTAGTGGATAAAGTGTCAGGCAAAGTAGGCAGATTTATTCAAAAAAATGGTGATAGATTATATTTTAATAAATATTGTATTGGTATATTATTTTCTTGGTTAGAACAGTTTATAAATATAATCAATATTTATTGCCTAGTATCATTCTTTATGATTTATTTTTTAGTACCTAGTTATGTTAAATAAGTATTTTAAAATATATGTTTTCTCGTTGATAAGTTTAATGGGGCGGCAATTGTGTAAGTCAGTCACTGGTTATACTAATTAAAACTCCTAATTACACGATAAAAAGTGTAAGTAGTTAGTATACAGATTTGATAGTAGTCAAATTTTATTTTATTTTGTATGAATGCAATTTTATCAAAAATATTTATTTATAATTTATTGATTAATACTATTGATACTATTAATATTATTGCTCATCGGTAAATTTCTATTTTTTTATAAGTGTTTTTTTGAATTAAAATTTGTGTTTTATAAATTTGATACATTTTATCTAGATTATTCTACAAAAGAAATAACTACAAGTTCAGGTACTAATTTTTTTTTATTTACTTATTTGCTTAATGGTTCTTTAAATTTAAAATTTGTGTCTAATGGTTAAATTATTGTTAAACAAATTAAATTTATTTGTAAATAAATAATGTAATATGTAATCACTGTATATAAAGGGAAGTTATTTCACTAACATTGCATCCCTGTTTGGATCAATACTACAATGCCACCCCTCTTCATCATCAAAGGCACCACCCATTGGTAAACAGTGCATGAGTCACTATATATATTTATCCATGCATAAGTGTTTTTTTCATAAGTTGTATGTGTTTATTTTGCTTTGAATTTTATAATGAGTGAAATTAGCGTTAAATAATAAAACATTTTATAAACTAACTATGTAAATAATGAAGGAGCCACATTATAAGCCACCATGATCTAATCAAAATTAAATACATAACTATGTCTTCCAAAATTTACATGTGATATTAGTAATTATTATAATACGTTAAGTCTTCCATTTATTAATTTAATTAATATTAATCAAGTCTTCCAAATATTAAAATTATAATAAGATTTAACTTAAGATTTAATATATTTTAATTACATTTATTTATACTAAATTAATAACAATAAAATGTCCAACCCAAATAATGTTGAACAACAATGTTTTAAGCGAGTATGGAAAAAAACTCTTAGATCTGTGTTTAAAAATCCTACAAATTCTATGATAATGGCTGAAACAAAATCTATTCAACAAGTAAATGTTGATCTCAAGAAAAAAAAGTCTAGAAGACGGAGGAAAAAAAAAAATAAGAAGAAAATTTGTGATTGTTGTATGGATAGAACACATAATATAAATGGCCCAGTATCAACTTTGAATGCAAACAATTTATTGTATCTCCATCATGTGCCTTGGGGCTGTCTGAACACGGTTTGCATTAATGGAATGCAATTTGCTAATATTAATAGCTTAAAATCATTTTTAAGGTATTATTAAGTTGATAAATATAAAATGTTTTGTATTGCTTATCGAGACTTGTACTTTCCCAGCATTTTAAATTATATATGGATGTTAGTAGATACTTTTGATTGCTAAATACAAGTAATTATGTAGGTAACATATTTTATAAAATAGATGTCTATTTGAATGAAGGTATATCATAATCTTTTCTGTTAGGTTTTGAAAATTATTTTGATTTTTTTTATATAGTCTTATATTATAAAATAATTTATAGTTATTATTTTTTTTTTTTTAGTGTTAGGGATTCTCATCAATTTGCTGATGAACAGTTAAAAAAGAATGCAAGACTAAGAGATGCTTTTGGTATATCAGAATTTTTTATTGAAGGCTCTAGCTTAGATCCAGAACGAAAAATAAAAGAAGCGGCTCTGGCCCAGTTAAAGGCGTTGCAGGTGGATCAAGCACTTGAA
This sequence comes from Schizaphis graminum, assembly GCA_020882235.1. NCBI lineage: Eukaryota > Metazoa > Arthropoda > Insecta > Hemiptera > Aphididae > Schizaphis > Schizaphis graminum. The sequence goes on from CM037032.1 coordinate 59,139,497, forward strand.
CAAACACAAATGAATGAAGACACCTCAACAAATAAAGACAGCAGTATTGCAAACGAACTACAGTAAGAGTTATACTTTTCTTACCTGAACTAATATTTTATACAATTTAGAACATTTATAAATTTATAATAGAAGTTTGCAATAATTTATTCATATTTTTCATTTAAGGTTTAAAAGTCCTAAGCATAAAAAACGAAAGAAGAAGAAGTCAAAATCTCATAAAAGTGACAAGTATGTTTAAGACTTTAATTTTTTAATTATTAATCAGAACATTTTGTTAGATTTATGGAAAAGTATAAAATATATTTGCCACTAAGCTGATGATCAAAGATTAAATTTGATCATGTTTAAGTAATAGTATTTTTATCTAATTTTAGTTAAGAAGAACTAAAATTGTCTAAGTATACCTTTGATCATCATTTTATAGAAAGTAGCTTTATGCATTTTATGATACACTTAGATGTATGAAGTGAAAACTATTTGTTTAATTAGGCAATTTGTTGATTACTGTTTAGTTAAACTGATTAAAGGATATTAAACTAAATAGTGGTAAGTTACTATGTTTTCCATACAATAATTTTTGTTTTGGTGTGATTTTCCATACAGTATTGTATTCTGCTATACTCACATAAATACTAAAATAACTATTATTTTAACAAAATTATTCATTTTTTAATAAGTAAATAAGTAATAATAATAATAATAACAAAAAAATGAGATGAATAATCTTTTTGTTCTGCTCAAAATCTACACAACACATACTTAGGTTATTTGACAATTTTATAATATTTTTAAAAATATTTTCTAACTAATTTTTATTGTTTTATTTTGTTATATTCACTATATTTTATTATTATGTAGTTAAAATATGAATAAATTTCAAGTTTTATTTATCATTTTTAAATAATCAATATTTTAAAATGAGTAAATTTTACAATTTTATTTTTTATCCCTCAATTAATTTTAAACTATTGAGACAAATGTAGAAAACTATTATATTTTTACACATTTTATTTCACATATTAATCTTAGATATTAAATATTCATTAGTAATACATTTATAACATAATTGAGATTTAATTAATAATTTTCTGGTCATAGGTAAATCTTAAAATATTTTAATTAATTTTTAGTACACTGAATGAATTAAACTAAATAAATAATATTAACATTCTTAATTATCTTAATCTTTCAGAAAAATGGCAGGATAATATTTTTTATAAATATTTTACTTTTTTTTTTTTGTAATTGAATAAATTCACACATTTAATTTAGTCGTCAATATTATATAATTTATATATGCACTGTTGTTACAGAGAAAAAGGAAGCGAAAAGAAAAAATCAAAAAAACATAAAAAGAAACATAACTCTTCATCCGAAGATAGTCCAAGGTAGTAATTTTTATAAGTTATACAAATTAATAATTTATAAATAGTTAAAATTGTAATTTTGCATACAATTATTTGATATAACGCTAAATTAGTATTTATTATAAAAGTATAGCTAATAATATTATACCTGTTTTAAACATAATTAAATTAATATTCATGATAATCGATTGTTATATTAATTGTTAAGGAATTTAAGTTCTTAAAGGTAATATTTTTTAAGATTATATTTTCAATTAAAAATATCCTGAAATCCAAGCATCAAAAATGTTATTTGTTTTTATTTTTCTCAAAAATTAGAAAGTACTGAAAATGTTTTATTACAAAAGTTTTTTTTAGATTATTATGAATATAAAGTTAGTAAATACTAGTGTAGTACTATAAATTATAATTATAGCCTTTGGCATCATAGAAGTCTTTTAAATACCAATTTTAAAAATCTAAAGTAAGATTTAAAAATGACTGCAAGTTTTATAATATAAGATTATTTTTTTATCTGAATCTTATGATTGATCAATTATATTTTATGTTTATATTTTATTTTATTTTTATTTTTTAGAATCGATGAAGTAAAAGGCAACAAGAATTTGTCTCAAGTTAAATCTAAGTATGATGATGATGATAAATCTAATAAGATAACCGAAACTAAAAAAAAATTTGAATTTGAAAATAGCCATAAAAAATATACAAGAGACAATGATAAGGTAATAGAATTCAAGTATAAAAGTGATTGGGAGGATTTCCGTAAAAAAGATTCTAAACTCGAAGATACTAAAAACTTGAAAAAAGATAAAATTACTGAAGAACCCAGCAAACCAAAGTCTAAAGACATTATTAATGATTCTAAAAAACAAGAAAATTCTCCTAGGCGTAAAACACCAATAAAAGAACGTGATCGGGATAGAGAGAGAGATTATGATAAATATTCATATAGGCAACAGCGAAATCGTGATGAAATTAAATCAAATAAAGAAAAGTCTGATAAAAAATCTGATAGAGCAGACTCAAAATACAGTTCTAAGAAAAGGAATTCAAGAACTCCTATTAAAGAATTGAAGAAAAAACCAATTCAACCTGAGAAATTAACTTGCATTTCAGCTGATAGTGATAGTGACAAGTCATGTTATACACCGCCTCCCAAAGGTTTGAATGCTAAATTGAGTCAATCAAAAATTAATGAAGAAAAAAATTTAAAGAGTACTAAATATACATTTTCATTGCGTGAGGATAGTGAAGATCGTTTAGTTGTAACCAAACCTAACGGAAGTAATAACGACTTAAAATCAGCATTACCAAATAGTGAAAATCAACATAAGAAACTTGAAACTCGAAAAACAAATGATCGAACAGATCAAGTATTTTTAGATTCTAGTTCAAGTGAAGACGGTGGGTTAGAAGAAGATATTGATTTAAATATTATTAAAGAAATAACTACTGAAAAAATTAAAAAAGTATTTGAGTTACACGAAAAACAAGAGCAAGCACTGCTTCTTCTAAAAAAAAAACTAATGGAGAAAAAACATAAAGTTAGGACTTCTTCTAGTTCAAGTGAGAGCTCGGATGAAGAACCTGTTAAAAAGAAAAGTGTTAAACGGAAACGTGTTAAACGCTCGTCATCTAGTAACAGGTTTGTAAAAAATGTCTTTGTCATAAATATCTATTATAGATTTATTTAAATACTTAACTAAGAAGTAAACAATTTTATAAAATGTATTTCTTCTTCAAAATGACTAATTTTAGTAAATTTATTTGTTTATAGTGATGTGAATACTAGAAAAAAGTCCAAGCGTTCACGCTCTAGTAGCAGCAGCAGCAGTGCAAGTGACACAAGTGCTGATCATCATAAGTCATTAAAACAATCTAAAGATAAATATTCAAAGAAAAAGTCATCACGTCGTCGTGCTAAAGAAGATAGTACGTCTCGATCTCGATCTCGATCTCGATCGGTTTCAATTAGCTCAAATGAACGGTTACGTAAGAAACGAGTTTCTTCAAGTGAAGAATCAAGTCCTAGGCGTAAGCACAAATCATCCAAACGCAAACGTTCATCTCGGAGACAAAGGAGCAGTGATAGTAGTTGCAGCAGTAGATCATCACCATGTTACAAAAATAAAAGACGTTATAGTTCAAGCCGTTCACGTTCGACTAGTATTTCATCAAGCAGTCATTACTCTCGCAGTTCTAGTTCAAGCCAGAACTCAAGCAGTTCTGGGTCTAGTCGTAGTTCAAAGTCTCGATCTGCATCTATACCTAGGCGACGGGGGTCGCCTAGTTTTTTGGATCGAAGACGAATTACAAGGTAAATTTTAATGTTGTGTGTGTTCTATACCTCCTATTTCATTTTTAAATTAAATATATCTTGAGTTAAACAATTCCATAAAATGTTTGTTTTAACTATATAAAACATAATATGTTTAAATTTTTAATTTACTCAAATTCTCAAACAAAATAGTAAAATTATGTTCCTATCTCATTTTAAATTATGCTCAAATCACGATTTGGATGATGAGACTGGAACACAGGTATCAGGCTATCAGTTTATGTATTTTGTATAAATATTGTCCAGTGTGTGTAAAATACAACCTTTTTGTAAATTTATGGCAAGTCTTAATTATTATTTTATAAAAAAAATCAAATCAAAAATTATTCCAATTTAATTATTACAGTTGAATATAACCATAATAAACTTAATTTGTGTGTATATATAAATTACATATGATCCTATAATAAATGATGAGCCGTTAATTTATGAAAAAGTTATTTTTGCTAATTCAATATTATATTAGCAAAACAAATTTTATTTTGACTATTGATTATTTTTATTTTGCCACCCTTATGTGCTTTAATTGTCTTTTTATTATAACAATAATCATTATTTTTTCCTAGTAGATTATGTTTATGCATGTTCATGTAGATATAAATTACTATTATCTATGCAATAAAAAAAAAAATTGTGCGATTTGAATTTCTCCAAACAATTTTTACTGTGTTTTTATTTCTTTTCAACCATTTTTTTCTTTTTTTTTGATTGAATGTTTAAAATAAAACAATCACTTGAATGCAAAATCGTACAAAACAAACAAATAAATTATCTCCTGTACGTTTTGTTATTCAACATATTTTATTGTACATCCTCACGTATCACTTGGAACAGTATAGTAGATCGTCACGGACACTTATTTAAAATAACGCTTGTAAGAAAAGCGAACATGTGAAAATCATTTGTGCACTTTCAATTGTAATACCAAGAGACATCATACTTATGTTTTTGCTTTCAGATAAGTTATATGCATCATGGCTATATTATAATTTGTGTGATTTTATTTTTATTATTATTATTTTTTTTTTTTTATTTAGATTTGTTAAGTTTTGATTTTTGGCAGTTTTTTTTGTTTACAAGCTGGTAAATATTGAAATTCCATTTTCACCAAATATTTTGAATTCTGCGATAAAATCTTCAATAACAGTTAAAAATTATTTTGTAGTGCGAGAAAAAGACCCATCCCATACACAAGACTAACGCCGTTTTCCACCAATTCTGATACGGATAGTGTCATCAGCGTGCACGACTCACCAATTGCTGAGAGCCACTAACTCGGAATTTTTTCTTTGTAAACTAACACAATTTGTTATAGCGCAATAACTATTAGGCCAACGTTAAATGATTAAGCTATCTAACTCTAGTCAAATATTTGTGGAGTGTGAAATAATCACATTTCATAATTTTTTTATTTCAACCTTCCTAGTAAACATGTGATTTTATTACTAACATTCCACGTAGAGATTAAAACTTACGAAATCTAGTCAAAAATCTAAGTCATTCCTTTACGCCTAGTAAATGTTTTAAAATCTTTGTGATATATTATTTTTGACGGGAATAATACAATATTTTTCATGTTACCAATAATATGTTGTTCTATGTTATTATTTATTAATTTACTATATATATTTTTTTTCATTTATATGTATACACAACATTTGTATGTTTAAAATAATACTGTTCTGGTAATTTTCAAAGATGGACCAAAAGTAACGACAGCATTTAATTTTTTAAATTTAATGCAAAATATCAACATGCAATTACATAGTATTCTATGTCTTATCATTTTTAAGTTTTAACATAATATGTTATAATATTATTATATTATTTAATGAATTTGATAGAAATAAAATATCTGTTTGTATTTATAACGTGTGCAATAACAAAAAGCAAATTAATAACAACCACCTAACTATTGCTTTATTACAAGTTACCATTTAACAAATTAAATTTTAGACAGTTATACAATTCATTTTCTCAATATTTGTAAAATATCTTATTGGTTTTATTGTTGTCATTCGTTTGAATATATGTACAATAAAAACAGTCTTTTAAAACTACAATAAATCCCTCCCCAATTTACAATTTAAGCATAATAATGAATCTAATTGCTCAGTCATTTGAAATATAAAAATGCTTTCAAAAAATTTTATTCAATTAACATTAATACCTAATAAGCAGATCTATGAAAAATGTTTATGTACAACTGTAATAAAAATTGGTAACAGTTTTATACATAACCATAACAATTTTTTTGATGTGTGCAATTTATATTTGTTTTTCCTTAGTAATATTAAAATATATATATATAAAAAAAAAATACTGAACAAAATGTAGTCTTGTAATGTAAAAAAAAGAAAAAAAGAGAATAGTAAAAATATATATTTATTATCTCTTCATAGTCTGCAAAGTAGAAGAAGTGCTCCAAAAAAAGCAATCAGAGCTCCAAATATTGGCATTAACTTCATGGAATTTACATCTTGCGGATCAGGTGCTCTAGGACCACTTGGATTTCTAGTGTGTTGTACCATTTTTACAGGATCTTTGTCACTAACAGATGGATCTTCTTCCACATCTATCTCATCTTGTGGTTGTGGTTCAATATCAGAGTATAAATCTGGTAGTCTAGGTATATCTAAAAAAGAATATATATATATATTAAATGATGAACATCTTAAAATGTATATATTATGCTAATAGTAAACCTTTTATTGAAAATTAATTTATAAGTACCAACCTGAAATCCTGCCTTTGGCTACAAGAACTGCATTTACTTTAGGGTTATCTCTTTCACCCTAATACACAAATTAAAACATAGCAATTAATAATGAAATTATCAATTATAAAAAAATTATATCATTACTTTATATTAAAATATTTACATATTTCAAATATAATACGGTTTTATTGATCGTGTATGCCTATGCATAAGTTGTACAAATATGTAATGACTAATGATTTATAATGTTTACACCATCAGTTATTTTTTTTTAATTATATACTTAATATTTAATAGATAATCATTATGTGACGAGGGAAGGGTGGGGTTTTATTTTTTGTATTTAATATTTTATCTGCATATTCAAAACTTTTCATTTCTTGATGATAAATTACGAAAATATTATAAAAGTTGAAATTGTCATAAATTTTGTTTTTTAATTGTGGCAAAATCAAACAATTATTTAAACAACAAATAAAATGTATGATAGTTATTTATGCAGATAAACTTACATACTTTTATAACACATTTACTGAATATTCTGATATAATAGATATAATAGAGTAATACTATTTACTTATTACTTTAACCTATTTTACAATGTAGGAGCATACAATTAATAGTAACTTGAAAATTAATCTGTACGCTTTTCAGAATTTGGTGTAATCCATTTACTATCAAGTTATCTTCAATAAAGTAACATGATATATTTTTTATGGATAAAACTGTATACAAGATTGTCAAAAAATGCAAAGTATAGCATCAATACTCCATAGAACATGTATTAGAATGGATATGGATATTGAACAGTGTCTATATAACGATTGCATATCATGTAGATTGTTATCATATCTACATATTCTATCATGAAGTCACCTAATCCAAATTAAAAAATTGAATTGGGTAGGCATCTCAATTGGTCGGATGCCGGGTACTGTTGACAAGAGTTTAATTAAACTAAAAATAAATCATACTTTTATAAAATCCACTCGAACGAGATTTCCTTTGATTTCAGATATCTCTCCTCTCCAATATAATGTTGTGCCATCAACCGTGAATTCAATATACTCGTCGTGAGCGGAACCAAATCCGACTTTGTCATAGATATCCAACAGCGGTACAACTACGTGTTGTCCGTTCAACACAACATCAAACACCTGAAAAAAAAGTGGTCCTTAACAGACATTGTTTTAGTGGGGCATTCATGATGATACCTTTAAGCCACTGTTGGTGAAGTACACCTCGCTGAACTTGAGCACCATCACATAGTCGCCGTCTTGCATGACGGGTATGTCATAACCGAATGTGGTTTGCGAATACCTCTCGGTCTGGTACAAGATCTGATCGTGCGGCTTGACCCGCTGTATGGACAGCTTCTTACCGTAGTCCGATTCCGTGCCGACCCGGTTGAAGTCCCTCTGGTACAGAATGCCATAGCTGTCGACGTGTGCGTCCCCACCGGCGTTGACGGCGAAAATCACGTCCTCCTTGTCCAGGCACCGGCACAGCAGCGCGTTGGCGCACAGGAGCAGGACGAACAGCGGCCAAGCCATGTCGTAGCCGCCGGCCAACATACGATGCGACGATGATACGCAGCTCACGGCGGTGTCGGTTGGTCAGGCGGCTGCTGGGCGATCAGCAACACGGGCCATACTATACTACCGGTGATGTCGAGGGCGCCGGTTAATCGCACGCTGTGGCCGCGGCTCGCACGTACGACGTCATACGACAGATTTTCGTTGACGTGTTTTCCGCTCGTAATCCATTTTTGCCAACTAATCCGATCTGAATCGCGCACGGTAATCGCCGACCGCTATTGTAATCATGAGTCATAGTCGCGATCCGAATGCCGAATCCGCGGTATCGCCGCCGAACAGACGTATTCCATGATAGTGTCACGGCTGTAATAATAATAATAATAATAAGAAGAAATAATTTATTATTATTGTTGACTCAGTGTTGTCACACGAAAGACGGGCGTGTTGTGTAGTATTAACGATTTTTTACGGAGTAGCCGAGTAAAGACGCCGTGGTCAAGAGTTGTAGTCGGAGGAGGACGACGAGTAGGTGGACTGTTGAGACAAAACGATATTAATATATTATAAATTAATTATTAACATTTTAGATACCTACATGGTAATATGGCATTAATGGTATTATAATATTATTCTACTGAATTACAGAATAGTAATATAATATCAAAACAAGATAGTAACAACTCTGAAGTTCTAAACTAACGTTCAAAGCATCAACTGTCAACTATACAGTGGAATACTTTAATACTATAAAACTATAAAAGTATGAAATCGCAGAAATCTGACGATGAGCACAGAATATAACAATTATTAGTGATTGCCGATTGGTGAGCGGTCTTATCAATTCCCCCAAAGATCACTATTAAGTTGCCTATGTTAAACTCCTTGAAAATAGATAGTAATTCGCGCCATCGTTTAAATAACAATCGTAAACACAGTTTGTTTAATATACTTTACCCACCCATCATTCGTCAACGTGGATAATTAACCGATGAACTACAAAAATAACCGAAATAAAACTGAAATGACTCTCCATTACAAAAACGGCAAAAAAAAATTTAAAACTAAGCTAAAATCTCGACTATTACAAGTCACAATGCATCTTCTTAAAAATATTAATCGTTGACTGATGTCTGATACTGAAATAGTTTGATGAAAGTCAAAATTCATATTAATCACTCATCACTTAAATTATATTTAGCAATAAATATTGACTCAGCCGCCTCAAGCTAAGAATCGTATTTTATTATACAACGATTCACATTTACTGAATTAAAATATTGTAGATAAAATAACTGTAAGGTCTATCAGTCTCTTTATTTAACACGTAAATTACAGTGACGTTACGTCGTGATCTACTCATTAACAAAGATACCTATTAGGTATTAAAATGGTGTTTGAAAGTAAAATAAATTTGTCAATTAGTTCGTGTTTAGACACCGTACAGTCCACAAGTATACATTTTATCGCGCTCCGCCACTTATTAATTCACGATTCCAAGTCATTAACGTTATAAGTATCTCTAACCGCCGTGTTGGACTTCGTTCAGTGCCGACTCTATGTAAACTCGATATAATATTATACATTTATACATGGTCTATTAAATAGCTCAATAAAATGTCCACGATATGTACAAAGTGTAATGAAACTTTAACTCACAAAGAAGATACACTTGAATGCTGTAACTGTAAAAACAATGTTCACTTTTACTGTATTGGTATCACTGAGAGTAATTATGCAAAAGTGTCTAGAAACTCTAAAACGAGATTCACTTGCCAGACTTGTCTCACTTCTCTACCAAACTCAAATAAATTTGAGGAAAAAATGGAAGAGTTAATCAAGTCAGTTACTTTTATGGGTTTGAAATTCGACGAATTCAATAAAAAAATGGACGCGACCTTATTGGAAATAAATCACCTAAGGACCGAAATCGTTCATATAAAAATGAAATTACAAGGTTAGCAAATGAAATACTTGAAATTAGCTTAATCTTTTTTTGAATAGTTGATGATCATCGGGGTCACATAATATGCAAAAGTAACATCGCACAGAGTGGCTAATGATATCGAAAGCTGACAAAAATTTTTTTTTGTTATTTTTGAGTTTATAATGTATTTACATGACATCATAAATATAGTTCAAAATTATGTTCGTACACATTTATAATAATAATTAATAATCAAAACTTTGAATAAGTTTTCATTGCTTGATGAAGACGGTAAGTACATCTAAATCATTGAAACATGGTGTTTCTAACAACTGGATCACATTTGTATATAAGGTGGATTTCCGTTTCATTGGTTGGTGCATACTATAGTAATCAGTGGCCTATATAGAAATTAATTTCAGGGGGGTTAAAAAAATTTGTATTCTTAAATTCCAATTAAAATTAATTATACAATCAGAATCAATGCTTATATCAACCGTACATTTCAGGGGAGGGGGTTTTGAACCCCTAACCCCTTCTTCCTATATACGTCACTGCTAGTACTGAATGGATCAGATGAAATTAGAAATCTGTTGACTATATATCTGCATTGTTTGTTGAAGAAAAAATATTAACGCGCGAATCATTCTCTGTATCTTTATTTAAACATTTTGTAGTTTGCCGGGTTTGCCTCCTGTTTTTTCTCACTATTAACTCTCTAATAAAGGTAGTATTGCTTTCTATGTTATAGTGGGTCTATAAATCAATACCTTGTGTATAGTTGTTAGTACCGTTAGTACCTATAGGTGTAATTGGTGTAAATGGTGTGACATATTATACCAGGGATATTTTTCTACAAACAATTGTACCGTTTTTAAAGTATATTCTTTAAACAGTTTTTTACATTTGTAGTATATCCGGTTGCGATAGTTTTTAAAATGGTTCGAAATTTTATGATTATTACCTACTACATAAATTTCATTAATACTGCTTGATATTATCTGAAATCTGCATCATCACAAAGTGTAAACCTCGGCAGTTGATCAAGAAGACTAAATAGTAAATTATAAGAAATCTAATAATCAATTACAGGTATAACCATGGGCGGAACTACGGCCTGGACTATCTGGGCCGTGGCCTATGCTAATTGGCTCCGCATTAATGTATACATTTGGTAAGATTATATTATTTTAAATGTAATAAAATAGATTACTTACAATACATTTGTTTTGTAATAAAAAACATGTTCCTTGTCGCCCTTCTCCCTTTCCTTTGGATATGATTGGTGTAAAATGACTCCCAGTCTAATGAAAATATCTAGTTCCGCCTATTGGTATAACACATAATTCTTATATGGCATGCGGTAGCACCATCTAGCAAACGTGTCGTTGATGCGGTTCTTCGTACTACGATCAAAGTTTGTGAAGTCGGACGTAGATACCGCTGTCATCATTATCGTATGAACGTGTCTACTGAATAGGTATTATAATATAAGCCGAAGAGAATTTCCACCCATTTCACATGTCAACATTACCATTTATTGTAAATAGTAGATAAGTATAGTACTTATTATAAGCACGGCCTAAGATTTATTTAAGTACAAACTGGGATTATAACTCATACTTTATAATAAGGTATAAGGTTGAGTAGATAACTGTAATAGCAGATATTAGGTTTAGGTATAATAATATATCAATACATTATAAATAATGCTATTTATTATCGCAGTGATGTGATTTTGTTTGTGTTATGTTTATTATCCGGTTTTAATTTAGTAAAAGTATACTTTAATTATTATTTTGATGGGAGTTTCTGGAAGTAAATTGGATTTAGTTAGTATGTTGGGGACTTAGTGTATCTACTTATCATAATAATAGGAAAAACAAAAATAACTATGAAAAAACTTAAAAACGGAAATATTACACAATACCAGTTTTTGACAAAATCGAATTTGTTATTTTGTTTTTATTTAAACATGATTAACCAAGTATAAAAATTCTAAATATGATACAATTCTGGTTAATTTTGTGCATTGTGCTATCGATATGGTTATTTGAAATTTTAGAATCTTTATTATATTAATAATAACAACATATTTTTTTTTTATCAAATACACCTCAAACTAAGATTTTTATATAACAATTAAAAATATCAGAAATATAAGTAGTTTCATTTTTTATTTTTATTAGAGTTTTAAGTTAGTTGAAATCAGGAATAATCGTTGGTACATTATTTATTTTAGTTGACAAGAGAATGTTGTAATTAAAAAAATATGTACCTAATTAGAGTAATTACTAATTAAAAAAATAGTTTATATACCTTCACTTTAAACTTATAAGGTTTAACCATTTTAATATTATATTATGTTGTGTATTATTATTATTATTTTTTTAAACAGTTAAATTTTTAAAATATTTAAACAAATTATAAGCTAATTTATACCCAGTGACGTGTTTATAGGGTAGGCTAACTGGGCCTACCCAATTTTTATTTGACTGTTTGGTTCTATGTGATAGGAAAAATCTTCCCTAATAGTTATAAGCACACTTATACATTACAGAATAAAACTGGCCTACCTAATTATTTTGTGCTGGACACGCCACTGTTTATACCATTGTGCTATTCACAATATTTACATCATGTTATGGTACTGTTTTTACCATTAATTTTAACGCTAAAAAACATTTATAAATGCTTATTTTAATATATAATTAATGTATAATATAAGCGATGTTTTTTTTCATGAATTGATTTATCATATTGCATTAATAATATAAAAAAAAAATACTAAAATCGTTAGTATAGTCCTATAGAGTTAGAGTTATATATAGTACTTATATATATACTGACGGTCAGAAATATTTCTGTTACATTTAAATATATTAAACATAGACACATAGACACATTACCTATTACATAATATAATATCTCACTGAGGTCCGTGTGATAACAAGATAAATAAAACACATCGGATAAGACAACCCAAAAACGAGGAGGAGGACCTTTGTAATATTCTCACCATCAGCTTTGCCGGCAAACGAGTGTCGCGGGCGCGTTTACTCGGGCATTTGATGCCATTACGCGAGGCAAGGTTCGACTGCCTCAGCCGCAGGAGCAACGGTTTACGGGGACAGAGTTAGTGCACCGCGATGTTGTACACCCTTAGCCGGCAAGACGCTGTCCACCTTAAGTTCGTCGTCGACTCACGGTGTTCCTGTATGAAGATAACGACGTTCTGCAGCGATTCGTACGGTACGTCTCTGCTAGACGACGATTCGCTTACCGAAGACAATGGATCTTCCACGACATCATGGGCCACGTTTTCAATAGTCACACCTTCTTCGTACATGCCGTTTTCAATGGCTATAATCTGATCTAGATTTGTTTTTAGTTCTTGAAAGTCATTGTCTAAGAATATTCTAGTCGTATAATTTTCTTTGATCGTGGAGACCATCTTATTGTTTGAAAATGTGTGGTGCTGGTGCACACGTCTTGAACTCTGTAATTGAAAATTAACTTATTTAAAATATCGTCGGACACCATGGCCGAAAATTCGAGAATCCCTAAGACGACGAGTACATCTAATCGACCGACGTTAGGATTTCGTGGGCCCGTTTACTTTTCCAAACACTTATTATTCGTTTTATTTATTGATAAATATTACCTATTAGTATTATAATAATTTAACGAGTAAATCGAATATTTCAATTCGTATTATAGGTATCCGTTTTAAACTTTTAGGTGGTATTTTAAATTCATTTTTTAATTCCTAGTATTATGCCACTGATCAGTGACTTACTACATATTATTATTATTTATTTATCAATTAACAGCAGAGTCCAATGGCTAATAGTACAGAATGTTTACAGATTGAAGACAAGCAGATGCGCAATAGACTTATTAAGTAGCAATGATTGTGAATTAAGTATGGAGCTGATTTGTAGATTCATTATGGCTAGGCGCATTAAACAGTGAAGTGGATTATTATTGCTATAATAAATTCGTAGCACGCTTGGGTACAACATAGTATATTACACCAAAAGGATGTGATTATATCATAATATTGCGTCCCTGTATCCTGTGCTACTTATCTGCCTACACTTCTATGCTATAATACTATAAATCTGAAGAGTGTATACTTGAACAAGATAATCTCAGAAACAACTCGTCCGATTTAAATAAAATTATTATATCAATGGATTCATTCAGACTTATGAGGGTATTTCTAGAATTTATATATATAGGTTATTATAGGGTGGCTCACACATGGATTTTGTTTTGGGGAATCGTAAGTTCCTACACGAGAGTAACAGGTAGACAATTACATACGTTAATTCCTACATATGTAATGTGTAAGTTCCTACACGAAGAAAAAAAGGTACGTGTGTGAGTTCCTACACGACGAAAGGCAGGTACTTGTGTAAGTTCCTACACAGTAAAAAAAGGTACACATGTAAGTTCATACACTAGGAATATTATAAGTTATTAATCTACGTCTATAAAATACTGTCATGCATTTTAACCCTTTATTCTATAAAATATATAATTTATAAGCTATCTATCTAATTTAATTTAATAATTTTAAAAATAATAATTGTAATTTAATAATTATTCATAATTGTAAAAAAAAATATAAGTAATGAATTCTATATAATAATAATTCATAATAGTAAGAACATAATAATAATAATGTGGAGTAAGTGATGAAATAATGTTATCGCACTCATTAGGTAAATTATTAAATAGGATGCATTATTTATATATATTTTTTTACAATTAATGATAAATTATTATTATTTATTATATTACAATTATTATTTTTAAAATTATTAAATATTATATAGAATAAAGGGTTTAAATGTTTGACAGTATTATAATATGATATAACTGATATTAGATTGATAACTTATAAGTTATTATATACTTAGTGTAGGAACTTACACGTGTACCTTTTTTTACCGTGTAGGAACTTACACAGGTAACTTTTTTTTACTGTGTAGGAACTTACACATGTACCTGCTTTTTACTGTGTAGGAACTTATATATGTACCTTATTTTATCATGTAGGAACTTACATATGTATACCTTATTTTATCGTGTAGGAACTAACATATGTATCTTGTTTACCTGCTAGGTTTCGTGTAGGAACTTACATTCGCCCTTTGTTTTGACTCACGAAACTTGAATAATTGTTCATTTATATATGAGGTTTCTATTAGTTACAGTAATAACAAAAAAACAATGGATTAGACTAGCCAAATCGCGATGCGTATTGATATGGGATTTTTTAAAAAGTAAAATAAAATAATAGATATTTAGTTTATTTTTTGTTATTCAAATTCACATCAGAAGTCAATGTACCTATTGAACTATACACAACTTATTTTAACAAAATTTTCAGAGATTGTTCTCAAAGATATCAGAAAAGTTTAGAGTACCTAGTTTGAATTATATTTGAAAATCTATAACCAAGTGTATGACAATACATTCATTTAACATTTTGATCGAATTTAGTCAGTTTTTTTTTTTCGTTAAATTCACGTTATAGCTTATACAGCTAGTGTACTATATTTATATAATATATTATAATATATAAAAGTATGTAACAATTGATCAACTGTCATATTACATTTAAATTTAAAGTTTTAAAAGGTTTTCTTAATGTTTTAAGGTATTTATATTTGCTTAAGAAACGGGTGAATGAAAAAATATGTTTAGTTACCCCCCCAAATCCTCATTAACTACCATGCATATTTTACAGTGTGAAATCTTTATCATAAATTATTGTGACAGCAATCATCATATTATATTATTGTCTTCATAGTAACAGTTTCTTTAAATTCATGATTACGACGATACTGCAGTTAGGTGTAACAATCGCAACAATCGCGTTTTACTACTTGTATATCATTATTCAAGTTTATCATTGTAAAGCCAATAGTTGTGAATTTGTAATTGTAAAATAGGCGATTAGGTTTATTATCTTTGTTTTATGTATAATTATATACTATAGAGCAGAGGTATATAATTTATTGCCGTACACCGCTGTGGAGTATAATTGTACTTATATTAAATGTGCATAATATCAACTAATAGTATTTTGAGTTTATGTATATATAAGTAATAAAATAAAATTTCCAATCGTGAGACTTAAAATAAAATTCGTGTTTCAAATTAGTAAATTACCAACCAATGTTTAATCAAATAAAATTGACGAAAATTATTCGAATAAATTTAAAAAACTCATCCGAATAATAATTTATACGAATAAAATCTTATTTAAATAATGCCTTACTCTGTTCGATATATCTAATACAATGTTATATACAATGATGATTTGTTTATATTATTTTTTTCTCTGAATACTTTTTAAGAAAAGGAGTAATTAGAATATTTAATTAATATATAAGCATATAATTACAGGTAAAGTTAAAGAAATACTAGGAGGTAGGTGATGTACCATGTATAGTGTATACTGTATAGGTATTTGCTTTAATAAAAATAAGTTATCTGTCTAATTATATATGTATAGTATAAAGATTTGTTATTATTTTAAACAAATAAATACACAAGTATAAAAATGTTGAACCATGACTGTAAATTAACAATTTTTGATTATACTTATTTCTACAAAAAGAATAAATCAACATATTTTTACGCTTGTTATTTTCCTCAGAAAATAGAAAAATTAAGGTATATGAAGATAATATCGAAAATTATTATCTCTTCAATATGCATACATGAATTCGATTTTTGATTCATGTGATTGCAACATATGAATTAATTTGAACGATTTGAAGTTATAATCTTAATATTATATTGTGTTACAATACTATATGACGTATATGCTTACTTTTCCGTTGAATTTTGTTTTATCTTTTATGATAATAGATTATTTATACTCATGTTTAAAAAAATTACTATTGTCACAAAATATGATTGATTCTATAATTTTTATGTTATTATGTTTCTAATGATACGAGTTAGTTCGTACACGAAGGCGTGTACGATGTGTTTTATTAAAATGGTTTTGCTTATTTTTACTATTAAAGTATTAGCTGTATATATTGTATATAGGTAATATATAGCGTACACATAGTACACAGATACATATGTATATACATTATACATATATAGGCGAGGCTGTGCGATGACATTGACGATCTTAGGCTTGAGACTGACCAATGACAAACTTGCTCCGCCCCATAAAATCTCGCATCACTTTGCTACCGTACCGAGGTCATCGACGATCATCATTCTGCTGACAGCAATATGGACAGCTCCGAAGGAAGACGACCAAAGTGCGCGCGATGTAGGAACCACGGCGTTATATCATGGTTGAAGGGTCACAAAAAACGGTGCTCCTACAAAGAGTGCGTGTGCCCGAAGTGCAATCTTATAGCTGAAAGACAACGGGTTATGGCTGCTCAAGTAAGTCGGCAAAAAATTTTCTTATTTTTTTTTCAATCATTATTAGTTTCTGTAAGATCTATATTTGTACACTTAATGTGTTATTTCAAAATTAATTTTTTAAGTTCAAAGTCTTCGAGTATGAATTTAATTTTAGAAAACTATTTTGAACATTGTCGATTCTGTCCAGTATAGAAAATACGTATTACCAATATTATTTTTATTAAAAAAAAAATATATTTTTTATTCAATAAAATGATTATCATTTGCATAGATTTAACTAAAAAATTCCTTATTATACATAAGTTATTAATCTATATAGTTTATTTTTTGTAATATAAACAATCGTTTTTTCTATTTTGAATTTTTAAAAATAACTTTTTGAATTATTAATAATTGAAAAAAATATATTTTTGTATCCTATTATTTTTTTAAAACTATGTATAGGTGATGTTTATTTATCTTAAATACCATTGACTATTAAATTTAAAATGAACGTAAATATAGTTTTCAATAAAATAAAATAATATCTCAGACAAGGTTTCATACAATAACGAAAGTTAAAAAACTAAAGTATGTTTAGAAAATCAATTTAATTCCAATTTCTGTTTTTGAATTTTATCAGTTGTAAAATTAGTCAGAAAATATTAATTTAATGATGTATTACAATTTAATAATTTTTAATAATATGACGTATAATTATTTAGGTTTTGTAAATTATTTTATGATAGGAATAAATTTGTTATTAAAATAAACTGATGTAAATTAATAATTTAAAGGTGGCATTAAAAAGGCAACAAGCGGCAGAGGATGCTATAGCATTGGGATTGGCTTCGGTTACTTCTGGAACTAAATACGGATGTTTACCACAAGGTCCTATATTTGGTATGACTGTTCCCACATCCAAGTCTCCTGTCGGTACGTAAATTGATATTTTCAATAATTAGGATGATATAAATAATTGTCAAGTATATTTTAGCAAAAGAAGAGGCTGCTCGACCTGAAGAAAACTCTACAGCGACTATACAGGTATCAGACGGAACCAAGGGAGTTGTACCACCAGGATCTCTCGATTTGCTTTGTCGATTATTTCCAGAGAAAAAACGATCGGTCCTAGAACTGGTACTTCGTCGGTGTGAACATGATTTATTGAAAGCTATTGAGCATTGTGTACCTTTATGCAAGTCTTTGGCAGCAACTTCAAAATCTCAGAAAACTAGTACAGGTAAACAGTTCAGATATTTTTAAAATTATGATAAGGTGTATTTTAGATTCTGACTATAGTAATAAATAATATTTTGATAAATGAAGTGTGATTTTTGTTTTTTTTTTTTACATCACGTTTGGTAAAAAATAGAAATTAGTAAAAAACTAAAAAATTTACTTGAATCTATGACGTTGAAACTATACTTTACTGAAGGTAAATTTTATCTAGTTATTATTTTAGTTAGTCAAAAGTAAGAAAATCTAAATATTTTTTTCGATAATTACTAAAAATTAATAAAAAACCATGAAACTACGGAAATAATTACAGTCGTTACGTCAGTTTTAGAAATTTTTTTTTTAGTGGAATTTAAAATAAATAACTGTATAGAAACTTAAAATTTCTACCAAATATTTATAAATGTAGGTATATTCTAAACATGATGTCACTTTTGAAGTATTTTGGATTTTTTTATACATATTTGAAACATTAGGCTATTTTTGTTTTTTTTTTTCAATTGATTTTTTATGTTCCGGCTAAACACCTGACAGCTTGAAAAATACCTACAAGATTAAAATCATGAACATTGCAAATTATTTTGTTATTAAAAATTGATCAAATATTTAATTTTAATACCTAAGTTTTGAAAATACAAATATTTAAAATGCAAGATTCTATAAGATTTCATAAAAGCAATAGTTTAAGTTTTTCTCATAACTTCTAAAGGCTACAAATAAAATGTTACAGTAATTTAAAAATATATAAAATACATATATAGGTAATAGGTATGATTTATTTTTTCATAGCAGCGTTTGAAACTAAATTAGATATGCAGACAAACAGCAACAAATATAGATGTTTTGTTAAATTGTTGTAATTAAAAAAAAATACTAATTGTGGAGACTCGTAAAATTGTGCAATTACATATAGGTTATATTATTTTATTACAGAATTCAATCTTCAAAATAATTTAACTAACTTTAGTCTTGACTAATAAGTTAAAATATAAAGCATTTTTGATAAAAATGTGAACGATTTACTAAATTATGAAGATAATAATAATATTATACAGTGGAACTTCGATAACCCGAACCTCTATAAGTCGAATTTTCGATAACTCGAATTTTATTTTCGCCTCCATCGATTCGAGTTATCGAGGTTTCACTGTATAAGTATAATATAAGATACATTATTTTTATAAATAGCTGATCCAACTGTTTCTTAATTTCTTTGAGTCTTTTTTGTATACGTGTACGTGCACACTCTACAATGATTTATCATTGAATGCAAATTTGCATATTCATTGTAGTGACACAGGTACTTAATAACAAGATGCATTCAGTAGTTCAGTACCTACTATACAGTAGAGCGTATTACTCAGATTTTCTTATATGAACACTTTTTTATAGACAAGATTGATACACCTCAGACTACTACAATTGGTTCTGCATTTATGCCTTGGGGCTTACACCGTGAACCACCAGTGGCTCATCAAAATGCTCGGAGGCAGCTGGCTACTAGATTGACTTATCATGTACCAGAACCGACAACTACGTTATTTCATCATTTTCGGTAAATATTCACATCATATAATTTTTTTAAATTAAATTTTATTATTTAGGGTAATTTTTTAACTATTAAAAATGCTTTCTGTAATTTATTTCTATTATGTAAAATTACCGGTGAAATAATAAAAAAACTGTATGTATCCAATATTGGGGGTGTATATTTTACTCTTTGGTTGCGGGTAGTATAAGCTGTAGATAAACAAAATATAACAGAGGTAATTTAATAAATTATGTTTAGTTTTTAAATTGTTTCTTCTAATATTAAAATTTGTTTTAGTCAGCCAGTCGATTTATTTCTAAAACAATATTTCAATTATTGAAGGTTTAAAGAATATTTTGAAATTTTTATGTATAAAATTAAACCAATATTTCCTGATTTTATCCTTTAGATACTTATAGACATTATAGATATAGTATACAATATTGAAAATAAAAAAATTCATTATATAGTTTAAGGAATTATTAATATTATATGCCTATTTAATTAATTAAACATTAAAATTCATTTGGAATTAATAAAATATGCTTTTAACAAGTACATTACAAAAAATAAGAATATACTAAATATTATTATACACGATTTCATATATGATATAATGAGTTCAAATATAATTATACCTAGATCAATGATATTGTTTTTATTTTATATTGAATTTTAATTTCTCTTGCTCATTTCACTCACCAACTTTCTAGAGAACCATTCAAACTGTTTTTATACTTCAATATCGTTGTAAAGTCATAACTGTATAATTTATCAAATTTTTCAATATGGAGAGATATTTTTTAACTATATAATATGTATATTTAATAAGATATTTTTTTATTTTTAGGACCCAATCTACTGGAGTTTCGTGTGGGCCGCCTTTTTATTTGCCGCCGTTTTTGCTAGAATCAGCTGAGTCATGTCATGTAGCCAATTGCGCTGAATGTGCATCAGCTGCAGTTCAACAGATATGAAATATTTGGAATCGTCATTTCTGTTAACATATTCAATTCAAATGTATAAATATATAGATATTTGTATAAGTTTGAAACTTGTATATTAATTTTATGTTGTATTAAATATTAATATAATAAATTATAATATATACTTGCAATACTTGTATATTAATACATTATAATATACTTATGATTGGCTGATAATTAAATTAATTTTATTATTTAAGTATATTGAACTTTGAACACAAATTATAATGTTCCTTCCTACACTGTGTAATGTCAGTCAAATTAATAAAATACAGATAAATGGTGACACCTCGATAAAAGTATGGGTTGGCTAACAATAGTGCTTTTGGCAGGAAACAAAAGAATTGTTGGACTATCTTCAAAATGGTTTGAAACGTTTTTCGAGAAGTTATATTTGTGTTTGTGTGTTCACGCCTGTCCATTTTGACGAGTTTTCGAACATTATTGTGAATGATTTGAATACGTAATTTATTTATGCGACAACAAAAAGATTTCGTAAACACGCATCGATCGTAGTTTTTTTTTAAACGGAATAAGATATTTTAGACATAAAATCATCAACAGTTCTATTCGTGTCCTAAATTACTACCAAATTGAAATCATTAGTGTAGGTCACATCATATCAGTAAAACATGTACCGTAACCCTAATAGTACGTGAATTGGTATCCAATAATATTATTCATTCAATTTTACCGGAATCATATTATTTCTTATAATGACATCATCTGAATAAAACGAACGATACTAACGCTTTGGCAATAATTGTTCTCTGTTTATTATTTAACATAAAAACTTGGATTATGAATATATCAGTAAATTATTGTATACAAATCACGGGTACCATTACTAAATATCAATCAAAACAGTTAACATTTAACATCTGTGGTTTGTGTACACAACGCGGTACGACGCAATGAAAATTTTAAACGCGTATGATGATGAAAACACACAGAAAAATTAATCATCTTATACTAATGTCTATCAAACTGTTGCGTTGCACATCATTATAATCGGGATATTACACGAGAACTTAAACCAAAAAAATGTCTTAAATCGGGTAAAAGACGCGTAGTGTGGTGACGTTCTAGAACGCGAATTTAGGCGGCGCGATGGCGTCCCGCATAATAGTTTTCTGCACGACAACGACGTCTCATTGCTATCGTATTAGACGATTTATGTCGGCTTGGTAGATGCGCAGGGACTGTCAAAATATGTATAATAATAATATGACACTCGTCAGAGTAACGTATAATTGCCCGGTGTCGGTGTATAAACCATCTGGCACAGTCGTCATCGCGTATACCGGTGGGCGCGAGAGAGACGATAGGATTTGAGGGGCAGGCAGGGCAGGGAGGGGTAGCAGACCTAACAAAACTAAGACGTCGAGCACAAAAATCTCAACAAGTACTATCACGTCTATATATTATTGCCAACGCCACCGTGTAAGTAAATATATATATTAGTAGTATAGTCTTCGACGAACCCCCGGGGGTCGACTGCAAATTCAAAAACAAACACCGCCGCCGTGGTAGTACTATCAATCAGATCCACCGGCGGCGACGTTGAATTTATATATATATATATATTATATACATTCACTCGCATGTTTGCACGGTCGTATAAGATTTCATGTGTGTATTTAATATAATATAATATAATATATTATGTGATGTGTGTGTTTGGATATCGCGTTAACGTCGCGGGTAACTTAATAGTCGCGTGTGTTTACATTCAATTTCACGGGACGTTTGATCGAATAACCGGCCTCCTATTCCACCATCTCCTTGCGGACTCTCAGACAAAAACGGATTTCCTCGTCCGGCCAGGGACAAATGATTTTTAATTCAGCGACACCGCGCGTGTAATTGATATACCTATGGGGATCGCGATTCTTCTACGTTTACTTTTTTCCTTTTTCTTTTACTATTATTATTTTTTTGTTTATCGCTCTATCCTTGTCAAAACTACGGA
Organism: Schizaphis graminum; assembly: GCA_020882235.1. Lineage (NCBI taxonomy): Eukaryota > Metazoa > Arthropoda > Insecta > Hemiptera > Aphididae > Schizaphis > Schizaphis graminum. The sequence goes on from CM037032.1 coordinate 59,162,506, forward strand.
GGCGACGTCGAGAGAAAACCGCACTTATTATTTCATCCCCCCGGAAGAATCGCCGAAAAATCACACAGACCGGGTGGTCCATTAGCTGTTGCCGGGCCACCGTTGCGCCGCGGGTCTGATTGACGGCTACTGACACCCATTTGACACACGTTTAGAACAAATGCGACTTGTCTGATATAAGAAAAAAACAAAACCATCGTATGGAAATAATAATATTTGTAGTTGTTTATTTATAATGAAAGCAAATGTTCGGATAAAAGGAAATGTGTTTTTAAATGTGTTTACCGATTAGTCGATGCTTCATCTGCCGCCCAAATAGTGTACAAAATGTGTTGGCATTAATGTAACGGAATCTCACATTTACATGTTTTCGTGTGTATATGCAGCATAGTTTCGAATAAAAGTGTTTTGCATATATAAGACGTCATAATAATTCAGTGTTTATTAAACCAAAGACGCAGTGAATGAATTACATCATAAGTTTGGTATAATATTGTAAGTTTACAAAATGTAATTTATTTATTTGAAACTAAATTAGCTGTTAAATATTCAATTCACAGAAATAGTGTACATTATTATTTATTTTATTGTATTAGCATTACTAATTTTTCAATTTTTGGAATCGTAAAATATAATCATAATGTATTTTTTATTATAAAGTTACTTAAGTAAAAAAAAGTAGCTTGATTTAAACATTTTTTCAGTTCATTCTATTTACTTTTATACCAAAAGCTAACAAAAATTAATCTGCCATAATCGATCAAAATTTGATTAAATAGTTCATATTATATTGGCGTGTTAGGTATTTTGTTTATATAATAATATAATATGAATAAGTAATTTTGTAAGTTGTTATGTTCTTAAAAGTTGAAATGTATTATAGATTATTCAATAATAATATGTAAAAAAAAAAAGAATATAAATGTTAATAGTTAATAAAATACCTATATTCTATGTATTTAAACAATTAATTTAAAATTCTTCACTATAAAAATACACAAGTTTAAAAATTATTTTTTTTTATTTATTAAAATAAATAAGTATATTAAATATAAGGATTTTATTAAATTATTATGATTTTGTTGATATTTTCAGATTTATATTTCCTTTAACGATCTAAATTAATTAAAAAATTGAATTAATCGAAAAGCACCGCTCCACGGAAATTGAGTTAATAAAGTACGCAGGTATTTAAAATTAATAATATAAATATATAATATTACTAATCTTATAAATATCTTAAAATTCGCTGCCAAATCTAAAAATAATCATTATGTGCAAATATATGCCAAAAAAGTTTACAGATTTGAAATTTAGACTTTATACATAGAGAGAAAGAGTTTCTACTTTTATTTAAAGTAGGCTGTCCACCACAGTTTTTCAAAAAACACAGCATACTAATTAGGTACTAGGAATTTATTACTAATCAATATTCAAATACATAAGATAGTTTTAAATTTACAATAAAAATAAATATTTCTTAATTTACAATATGAGGAGATAAACGTTAGTAATTTATTCTTAAAATATGTGGCTTAAAATTCATTAATTTATTAAATAATCGTGTATTATTGAGTCCTTTATAATAGATAGCAGTGGCGTAGCTGTGGGGGGCATGAGTGTATGGCCCCCCTTGGCATTTTTATTGCTGATGTTTTAATCACGGTTATATCCTGTATATAGGTAATACAATAATATAGTATTTATATTATATAAATAGTAAATACTATATTAAATAATACCTAAGTGATATTAATTATTAATTTTGTATTTTAAATTTTTATCAACATTACCAAAAAGTATTGATAATTGTCTTTAATATACCACGGTTGTAGTAATACACTGATATCACACTACCACGGAATACCTGCAATCTACGTCTGTTATATTATCAACATTGTGGGGGTAGCCGCGTTATGATTGCGGTTGCCTACAAATAGTAAAAAATAGATCTATATTACTATGAAAATTGTTGTAAATATTTTTTTCTGATTTGTAGTATAATTTATATACTTATATAGGTACCTATATGTATTTCTTTATTTTGTTTTATTATAACCAATCAAGGACTCCACTGCATTGGCCGCGGTAAGAGTGTTACATGACTTTAGAATTTAAATTTTAATATAATATGTATATCATAAATTTTTTTTTATAACAGAAAATAAATGGTAAGCAATTAGTTAAACATTAATGTACGGTTAAAAATAATTAATGGAAACTTTTGAATTCTTTACAATATTTTGTGAACTTGTGGTGTATTACAATTTTTAAATAGCCCCCCCTTGATTGAGCTCCAGCTACGCTACTGATAGATAGGCATAATTTGACAAGGTCATCAGTAGCGAGGTTATATGATCGGAAGAATGATTTTAAGAATCCTGAGATTGTATCCCGAGCTCCAAATTAAAGTCCAAATACTTCCCAACTTGTAATACGGTATTACTGCTGAAGCCATGAAATGCACGGTTCATATATTATGCTTTTCTTTTATTCATTCATTGCACTATCTTTCTGTGCGTTATTTTGGGGGAACATTTCTACTTTATGGGGCACCCAAAATTTCGGATTTTTTCTTTTGGAATCTTATGTATTTTTTAACGCTAAAATCGATGGTGCAAACGAAAATTTGGGAAGATTATTAGTTTAGATGTTACAACCTATTGAAGTTTTCAGTTTATACTGTAATCCTTAAATACCCATTTTGCTTACAAAAATTAAAATTGAACTGTTGCGCAGTGGTAACTTTTTGATAATATAAACCAAGTATCTAGCAGTCGAACCTCAGCCAGAACGAATTTTTTTTTATTATTTTATTATTTTTTTATTTTAACTTTTTATATGGCAATTTACAATCATTTGAATATTGTAGTATTAAATAAAGACATATAGTTGATCCTTACGCCTGCCGGTTTCGGTCGCCGAACTCGAGGGCCTACGGACTTAAACCAATTGATATTGATAGTTATAATTTTCGCGATAACGGCCACAATCACAGGCACAGTCTTAGAAAATCTTCAAAGACCGTGATCACTGGCATCAATACGAAATAATTTACAGTGATGCCGTGCTAGCGGCACTCGTCGCTACGCTCCTCGGCGCCGTTGCTACGCTCCGCAAAACGAAAATATCCCTCGACTTGCTATGCAACACCACAAAAGTGGTGTTAGATTTAAAGATTTAGATTTAGAGTTAGATTTTTAGATTTCAAGTTAGAAGCTACCCGATGTCCTTAATAAAATATTATTATTTATAATACTGATAAAAAAAAAGTGAAAAAAATAAATAGTGATAAGTATCACCAGAAAACAAACACTATTTAAACAAAATTATCAAACTTCAATAGGCTATAACTTCTAAACTAATAATCTGCCCAAATTTTCGTTTGCACCATCGATTTCAGCGTTAAAAAATACATAAGATTCCATAAGAAAAAATCTGAAATTTTGGGTGCCCAATAAGTAGAAATATACGATTTTGGGTAATTTGTTTTCCAACAAATTTTTATACCTAGAATGAGATCACAGTCTTTATTCTTTTCTATTACGATAATATCAATGTCCACACGGCGGTTTTGTGCATTATAATAATTATTGTCTTCAACCGTTAAGCAATAAACTTCCTCAAATACTTCAAATAATTTATTTTGGAGAAAAAGATTAGTTATCATCGTACGCGTCCGTCGATAAGATAAATTAAACAAATTGCGCAATAGCTCTGTTTGTGGATAAGTGTTTTGGATATGTAGTAAAGTTTCTACGATTTTATTCTTACTATAAGTTTTAGATATGCACCTATGCCGCGCCCACCCGTTACACGATTAATCATTTAATTTATCGATGCCTTTAGGGAATTGGACTATTCATTACTCGAGAAGAACTTTTTGTTTGAAATCTATATTAATTGATTTACGTACACTTATTTTACCATAACACCCCCATTCTTCTATGGGACATGCCTTTCAACTTTTGGAATTGTTTGTCCTGTAGATCTGACCTGATAGAATGTACACTATATTGCTTGAAACTTCTCCAAGGGACTGGATTATTTCAGTTTGAAAGTTACACATCATCGGCAGACGTCGGCCCTGCATTCAAGATATTTCGTGTATTATTGCTAAATACTGAAAAAAAAAATTAAATTAAATTAAATTTTTGGTAAAAATATTGGTATAATATTTAGTATATTTTTGATTACCTCTCAGCACTTTTTTTTTTATATAATGAGGTTTCTAAAGTCATTTTCTAGGTTGAAAAAGATGTATTTTATAAAATACTTTGAAATAATTCATTTTATTAAAAAAAAAAAAAAAAATATGCAGTAATAAACATTCAAGATTAATAGTTATAATATATATTATGTTAAAAAAAACAAATAAAAATTTAAAATATTTTTAAACGAAGTTTAAGTACTGGTGGTAGCAAAAACTATAAATACATTTCTAGCAGTGAGGAAATAAGATTTTATTTTTGATTTATTTATGAAGTAAATACTAGATTTGTTTAGTTATCAAAAGTAATTTTATGTTAAAACGTTAATGCAGATACAAACGCACACATAATGATTTTATAAAACCAATACAATAATTGCTTTGATCGTAATTTTATACAAAATTTAACATATAAAATAACGGTAATATTTAATATTTTTATTTTAAATTCTGAGCAAAGTGTTAAATGTATTATTTTTACAATGATATGGTTTTTTTCTGTGAATGTATACATGATAAGTTGTCAATAAAATGCATTAGTTTTTAAAAACAATAAGAGTGGTTTTGCATACAAAATTGGATTTAGTTTGTAGTTTAAAGAGGTCAAAATATTAAAATTCATTTATTTTTATTTTTATAATTGGGAAAAAGTAAAAACAAACAAAAAAGTAAGGAAAACGGGGATTTTTACGCAAATCCAATTTTCAACAAAATTTATATTTTTTTTTTATGTATTCGTTACTCGAAAAAAATAACCGTAGATACTTGAAATTTTCACTAAATATTTAAATTATTGTTTTTATTTATGATACAATTTTTAATTTTTTAAACTATTTTTAAGTTATTTAGGGTAGAAATATTTGAAAAATTAATACAAAGCTTTATGAGAGATAATTTATGGAGATAAGTTGTTAATTTCTTAGTTAAATCGAAAATCTATAAGTATGATATTTTTGTTAAGCATTTAATAAGTTAAACATTTCGAAAATTAGTAAATTATTATGTTGTTAGAAATTCATAAAAATTTTGGTTTTTGCACCTTATATTTAAACATTGAATACATTGTTCTTTGTTGTTCAATTTATATGTAAAAAAATTTCTACCAGTAATTCAAACAATTTTTGATATTTTATTGTGTTAAAAAAAAAATAACCATAGATACTTGAAATTTTACGAATATAATGATAAAATCATTATCATTATATGATCAATTTTTTTTAACTCTTAGTGTTATTTATAAGCATGGAATTTTTTATTATTTTTTGGTTTTTTTTTTTTAAAAATATCGATGAAGACTTATTTCATATTTGCTTTAATTTTTTTTCTTTAAAATTTGATACAAGACCCTACAAAAGTTATTTATGTATATATCTATGTAAAAATATTAAACATTTATTAGCACAATTTTTTTTTTTTATAGCATTTGAAGTAAAAATGTTTACGAAATTCATCAAAATCACAAAAAATTGCAAACTATTTTGTAGGTACAAATATATAAAAACCTTTTATTCTTGTATCTAAGTTTTTAAAATATAATATACGATTCTTCATACATAGTTTATACTGAAACCATATTATAATTTCAAAAATGTATAAAGGTAAATATTTTTATAGACATTTTAAGTTCAAATTTGGATGAAATTACTCATTTGAATGATAAATAACGAAATGTTAATTATTTTGTTATAATTTATTAAAATTATTCACGGGAATTCAAACTATTGTAAATTTTATATTATATTTCATTTTACTATTCGCAATTACATTTTTGATTTATTTTAAAATGTTATTTATTTATAGATACTATACGAATCTATTTCACTGTTGTACCTTGTACGGTATTATCAAGAAGAAGATACTGAATTATATAAGTTAATATAACAAGATATAAATATATATTAATTCAATAATTACATACTAATAATATAATAATAAATGCAATATTTTCAGAAAAAAAAATATGTTCCAACCTACTATCGCACTAAAAGTAAAATAAATAATTTTTATAGTTACTATTTAATAGAAATATTTTAAGTAAAAAAAAAACCATATCACTTGGTGATAGAGGCTGATTTTGATTAAAATAGTTTTTCCTGTGTAATAATGCATCATTGAATTCAAATTTAACACATCTATAAATTATAACAGACATATTGTGTACAGCAGTTTGGTACCCATTTACCTATTTTTTATTTATATCTTTGTGTTAATTTAATATTCATATAATATATATGATAATTAATATTTGCACAATATAAATATAAAATTAAATTGAACCAAATCTACGTACATTTATTCAAAGCACCCTATAATAAATTAAAAAGAAAGATTATTTCGAAAAAATATAGTTTAATTAAAATATATTTTTAGATACTCGCGTGAATATAAGAACTCTATAAAGGCACATTGAATGATTGAAAAAGTAATTTATATAAGAATTTAAAATCGTTATGCTATTCAAAATCATTAATTCTTAACATATAAGAAATGATTAATCATTTTTTAGAGTGTTAAAATATGCAATGAACATTAAATTATAAATATATCCTTCTGACCTAAATCTACGATAAACAGCTCTAGCATCCTTTGACCACACCCTATTTTCACTCTAGACGATAAAAGTATAAAACGTTGGTTGACACGTCAAAATATCACGGTAAAAATATCCCAGTCATTATATCTCTAACAAAATATCCCCGAAAAAATATTCTATGACAAAATATTCTGCATGAATATTAATTAAAAGCTTTAACCTCTAAGTCTATTATAAAAGCTCTGATTATAATTAAAATGTTCGCATTTTATCAAAGTGATGTGTGTAAATCATTATTTTAAAAATAGCATTGTGTATTGCAGTTACCATTTTCTTGCAATTTTTTTCTTCTACATTTTTTTTTGAATTTTTTTAAATAATTAATCATAATTATGATATAATATTATATAAATAGTAATTCTTCATACAGAATGTTGTTTATCAGAAATTTATTTAAATAATTAAAAATATTATTCAGTTTAAAAGTATATTAAATTATATATTTTGCATTCTTATTGTGACTATAATCTGTTACGGAATATTTTTCCTGGGATAATGTTTGATTTTGAGATATTTTACCGAGAATATTACGGGCGAGATATTTTTACCGGGATATTTTGACGTAGAATTATGATCCTTACTATACAATGTAAAATAACTCAAAAAGTATTCATTAGAATTTAAATTTGGACTTATAAAAATGTTCAAAAGACTCACTTATTTAACAATTTACTGGAAAAGGAGTATTTTTTTAATTTGTAAAAAATATATATAGCTACATCATACTCCTTAAATGTTATAGCATATTTTTGGTTCTCCGTTAAAATATCCCTCTAAAAATATAGTTTATGAAGTTAATATTTTGTTTACTAAGAATAATAGGTGCATTTTGTCAATAGGTTTGGATGATAAGGTTTAATACAGATTATAATATGGATTCATTTTATATATTTTTTAATCATCTTAGTAAAATAAATATAAGATTAAATATCACATACATATATTTTATACTTTTGTAAAATTATTTTTAAGGAATATTATCTATAGAATATTTGGTTTATACACATACCAAAAACTAATCATTTGAATTTTGGTATAGATACAACAACATTTTTATAACAGTTATCTAATTCATAATTTATAGTAAAAAATGTTGATACTCATTTAATAAAAAATAATTTTTTTGCACAGATCAAACTTTAAATAGTGTAAAACATTTTAGTGTTTGAAAATATTATTCTGAAGACTCGAGACATATACTTAAATGTTTCAACAATTAGAATTTTAATAAACTATTATAAGATATGATGAGGTAAGCATGTACAGTGAATCATTTTGTATATTTCAATATAAAATTTAAATATATAATATTTGTACACGTAACACGTAATTGATTATTTGTGTTACATCTAAAAATAATATTAAGTATTTTATTTTTAATGCAAATATTTATTGGTTTAATATTTATTTAAAGCTGTATTATCCAATAACATATTGATTAGTCACTATAATAAAAAAATAAAAGTAAAATATTTTATTACATAATTTAAGTTTAAGCCACACTGGCTTAATTAAACTACCTAATACTAGCTTGAAGTCATTCTTAGTAATATAAAACATGAATTCTGTTTTTATCGCTATGCTATAAAATGAGATGACATTGCAAAACAATAAAACGTTGTTTTGTGTCAATTAAATTGATAAAAATAAATTTTTTGGTCGGTAGTGATTGTTTAAAGGCAGTTTTGTGCAATAATGAAACAATGACGTGTTTATCGTTAAATGCATAAATAGGGGCGTATTTAGAAATGTCTTATGGAGGAGTGGGGCACAGACAAAAAGTTCAAATTTGCGTACATGTGGCGTAGAGTTGTAAAATATATCATACTCGTATATTAAAAATAAGTATAAAATACCATAAATGGGGCCCTCCCTTAAATACGCCCCTGTGCATAAAGTAGGTATTTAATTACATATTTTTTATTTGACTTATGATATAGACTTACCGTTCAATAAAATCAAGAAAAATCGTAAGAGACACGGAATAAAGTTAAAGAGTGATGTTTTCAAACAAAATATTCGATTTACATAAAATAAAGTTTTTACCTACATTATAATAATTTGTTGACGTATTTTTTTCGTCACACGGCGTAACGCATAGTCAAACTCGGTACACTCGCGTCTGCGAGGTCAGACGGATGCGTGTCATAATACCATAATAATAATTGTTGTATGCCTACTTACACAATAATATTATTATTAGGGCATGGATTTTTATGTAATAAATAAATAAAAATGTATGAATATTTATTTAGTTATTTTTGCCAAAATATGTAATAAAAAAATAAAATATTTACAAAGAGTTGTAACTCAACATTCATTTTTAAAATTTTTATTGTATATATAATAACAAAAACCTAAGCAAAATATAATATGTATATTATTTTGTAATGTAAACTCAAGTGAAAAATCGTAAGTAATTTTCTTCTATTTTATCTACTAAAAACCTGTACACCTAATTTTAAAGTGGGTTAATAAGTATAATAACCATCGCTGTTGAATCCTTAGCACATGATAAATAAAAGAAAAAAGAAATAAGAAGTAAGTATTAAGTGTACAGAAAACAAAAATAAACGAACGAACGAAAGCAACTATAGTGACAAGAATAAATTGTAGAATAGATTATTCGATGGATACGGTGATGGAAAAATCCATATTTATACTTCCCGCGGAATAACTATTATATTGTCAATATAATGTATCAGTGTTAATAGGTATATAAAAAAACAAAGCATTTAATAGAATATGTAGATCTAGTATTTATTTGAAAAATATTTTTAATAGTAATTGATTATAGTATTATACATTATTAAACGGTTATATAAACGATACAATAGATTTAATGGACGAATAACTTAGAAGCACCCTCGCAGTCAGTACCGTAATATATATTATATTAGTCTCGAGGACGGCGACAACGACGATAGTATAAAATATTATACTTTGTACTAACTATTTTTGCATAAAATTACATATTATTTACGTTCAGCGTGAAAACCTACGCACTCGTGAAATAAAAAATATTCATCAATGGGGATACAGCAGTGCGTACATAGTACTCGTGAGGGGTCGCGTTCGTTCAAAGAGCTTTTTCGTTTTTTGGCGAAAAATAATATTACCTATATCGTTGGTACGATATTTACGCGACGCGCCGCCGCAGATGATGTGATGGGCGGCGGGCGAAACGGGAGGATTTTCGTCTCCATTAATGGTCGTGGAGGATCGCCTGTTTCGCGGCGGCGTCGGCACGGCTACTATATTATGCGTGTATCGTAATAATACAACCGCCACTGGAGTGGCGGACAGGCGAGCGCAAGCGCATAATATCACTGACACTGCTACCCTAACCTGCTGCTGTTCCTACTGTCATGACGTCACGTGGCCTGTGTATACAGGGTAGTTTTCCGACCGCGTTCACCTCCACATAGTTTATCCTTATACGCGTGTATATTTATTTTTAAATTTCGATTTTGGAATAGTTTAGAATTCCATATCTATTTTATGAATATAGCATATTATATGGATTTATAATATATAAAATTGCATGTTTAAGGATAGTGCAGTCTTGTGACTATACCATTATTTTCGCGTTTTATTTTTACTGCAAATTGTTTGGCAGGACATTTTTATATAATTATTTTGATACATACGAAAATAAATATCAATATTAATATGGTGTTATGATTTTATGTCAACCACAATCATGTTTAGCCAAATATACATAAATAGGTATAGCGTTACTTCTATTTAATTTTTAATCATTTTAATTATTATGCATAGAAGCATAATTTAAGTTAAGCTCGAGAATGGGCGAGGAGATGGCGCTCATTTCGTTTGAAGAATAAACGATTAATAACTTCATAACGGCCGAAAAGTCTGTACGCCATAAATAATTTGTGCTCGAAAATGTGGTCTTCGAGCGCGTTCACATGAGCTATGTAAAAATACAAATACATTCAATATTAACATAGTGAAAAGTACATAACGGCGGGCGAGCGTGTCCGGCGACTCACCCTGTGCAGCATAATATATGTACACGTTATACACATATTACATTATTATGTATACGCCGTTGACCGGGTCGAACAAGCGGCGGAGTCGGGTGTTTCGGCGTACCCGTTTAACCCCCGTATATATCGTTCATTCCAACCCCCGACCACCCACACCCACACACACACACACACACACACACACACACACACACACACATACACACACAATCGCACCCCCACGTCTACTGCTGCCTCGGACTACGTCTTTGTATTGATCAACCGATGCGCGACGCACACACACGGGCGACGCGAACGTTAAACGCGAAAAGAGAGGAAAAAATCTAAAATAATAATAACGAAATAAAATCCGTCGGCAACCCCCGAACTAGGACGACGACGACCGCCGCCGCGTCGCGCTCCTACCGTCGTGTGCTATTATTACTATTATTATTATTATTATTACTAATACTGCCGTCTACGCAGTTATAATATTATTACGGTTTATTTATTTTAAAATATATCACTGGAGAGTTCGACCACCAAACACGCGTAGTCCGATACACAAATTATTACGTGTCGTGTGTTTGAGTTAATACGACACGTCGGATAATATATATACAGTATACACACACACAGAGAGTACAAGTGCACCGACTGATGCTGAGAGGGGACAGCGAGTCGTCCGCCGCAGTACGCGTATAGTACAGTCACACCTAATAGTATATACAGTATACTATAATATACTACGCGGATCGTGTGATAATTTGTTGTTCACACGATCGCACGCCAACTCATCGTCATTCGGCGTCGGGACGACGGAGAAAACGTAAATAATAGTATTATAACAACAGTATAATCGTATCGCCGCCGCCGTCGCGGTAATATCGTACGCGGCCGCCGGCGTTCGATCCGCGCGCGCCCAGTCCGCGCGCCCGTCCTCGTCGCGCAGTCACATCCGTCACCGGCGCGTGCACCGTACTCGTCGCGCGTCCGTCCGTCCGTCGTCTCGCCGCGCGCCGATCATAACTATTGCGTTCGGGGTTATGGACGTGGCGGCGTTGGCCGCGGCGACCGAGACGACGACTGATACGACCAATTCCGCGGCCACCGCGGCAGCTGCTGCTACGGCGGACGTCGGCATCACGACGAGACCGACGAAGGTGACGTTGACGGCGGCGACGACGACGACGACGACGACGACGACGATAGCGGACACGGCGAACATCTGTGATTATAGCAATACGGCCGCGGCGCGCCCGCCCAAGGTTCGCGTCCGATCGTCGTCTTAAGAGGACGCGAGTGTGGGGCCGCAGAGCCGAGACGTGTGATCGCAGGTCAGTGATTATAATATTATAATATAATGTGTTTTATACTAATGTCATGTCGCGCGTAAAGAGCAGTCGACGCGTTTCGTTTTTCCGTCGCCCGACGAGTAAATTGTAGAATACGGTTCTGCTGCGTACACACTTCGCCGACCATCGCACGCCCGCCATACATCATAATAGGTAGGTCGTAAACCGCCGTTAAACCCGAAATACGCGATTTCCGACGAGCCCATCACACGGTTACGTGATGTATGATAATATTGTACAGTAAATTCCCGTCACGACGAAACTCGTAGAAGTGTCCCCTGCCGAAAAGCAACGCTTGTAAAGAGCTTATCCGAATTTTCGTCACAACGAAATTTCCACGATGTCGAGGAAAAAAATTCGATCCCCCGGAGTTCGTTGTAACGGGATTTTACTGTATTATTAATTATTATGTATTGCGACGTAATACGAATGGTACGACGACGTGATGTGTATGTATTATATTTTAACATATAAGTGTTGATACAGACGTGTACCTGTACCAAATGCGATGATATATCTTTTTACTCTCTTTACTGTATTATAATAATATAATATATTGTGCGTTGCGAAAACGATCGATACACGTGTGCACGTACATAATACATAATACAATAATAATATATACCGTAAAGCCCGCGCGTGGCGCTCAAATGTTCTATACGAACTACGCGGTATTATGTGTATACCTACGTATTATAATATACATTACCTGTACAATATTGTATGTGTGTTATTACGCCACTATATGTACGACGTCACGTATGGTAATTACCATGTGAACGTTAACTGCGCATACTTTGAATGGGTTTCGTGTGATTTACGGTCGGCTAACACGAAATAAGTGTTGAATTTCGTCGATCGACCACAGTAGCAAATACGGTGTACAGCAAACTTACAATGTTATCGTAATGACGTATTATATACAGTGAAAATCTTATATTATTTTACATACATATTATATTATGCAAGTTTTTACGTCTTGTGGTTTGAGTTTCTATAGGGGTTCTGCGACTCTCGGGGTTGACCGATTTCACAGATAATATCTATGTAATAACGAGAAGTGTAGTATTTGTCAACGGCCAAAATCCTAATCGCGATTAGGACGTTCCCGAATGATTAATGGCGGTACATTTGCTAGTGCATATTTTATTGTTTGACGACCATGTCGTCGGTAAATTTTATTCAGAGAAAATATTTTACGAATAATTATATAGCCACGCATCTGTGTGTCATTTTAGCAATATTATAATTTCGAGGATTCCACGATTTTGCACTTATCCGTAATACATGCACATACGAGTATTATTATTATCATGCGCACTTTTTGTTTAATGATAAATAGCGGAATGTAAAGTCCTCTTCTAAGTATAAGAAAAATAAAAAATGAATAATTCCTTATCACGTTTACACCTTTATATAATATATTATATCGACAATATGGACGTGATTTTTTTTTTAATTTTGTGACCCACATTTTGTTTGTTTATTTTATGAGCCGTCTATAACCTATTTAAAAGGTTGACAGATTTTGATGAAAGTTTACCTGAATGGCTGAATGAATAGGTTTACGAGTGGGTGGGTTACTGGAAAACAACAAACTGCGAACTTTCAATACATTCTTTGCAAACAAAAAGAAAAAACCACGCTTCTAGACTTTATAGTGGAATATTTTCTGGTTTTCTCTTTGTTTTCTGTGTGTGGCTCCGGTCGTCTGTCGATAAAATAATTTAGTCGCCTTAACATAAACGATTTTTAGCAGTTTATTTCAAATTTGTATACTATTTTATTAATTTGAACATTGAATAATTAATATGAACTCATATCCTCTTTTTTTTAAAAAAAAGGCGTAAATTCATTTAAATTCAATTAATTCTTAACAATATGATTAGTATAATATATACAATGCTTATACAAATTTAAATAATATTGTGCTCTTTGCTTTACATTAAATAAAATTATTATATTACAATTAATTTGCCTTTTTATCATTGTAGCTTATATAATATATATCATATATTATATTAAAATGCACAATATTACTCATATCGTTTTAATTTAAATTTACTCTATTGATATACACCATCATTGGTAATTGGAATCGAATTGAAAATTGATATCTCTATAATAAAGTTTACAGTAAAACGTTAAAATAATATTAACTATAATAGGTTCGTAGCATATAAACACATCATTACTTTTTGAATTTTATTCGGATACTAAATCTGTTGTATTCAGAGAATAAGTAAACTTTTTAAATTTTTATTTTATAAAACTGATACAGAATATTTAAATATTTACATTGTATAAAAGAAAAACGATTTACTTTAATGGACCAATAGATTTATTTTAAATAAATCATCCAACTGGCTTTGACAACAGCGTTACTATAATAGGAAGAATTTTAAACATATTGATTAAGAAAGAGAATTATTTTTGATTACTACTTAATACCGAAGTACCATACACCTTATTTATAAATAATTTTAATCTTAATCCAACATTATTGATTAGCGGTCATTAGTCATTACGCATTACACAAAACTGACAAAAATATAAATTTCTTTTTAAAATGTATTAATAATAAGAGCAAAGTAATATTTGACTTAAACTAATCAAGAATAATTTTATACATCATAATTCATTGCACGTTTTTGTTTCTGCATAATTATTATCAAAGAATTTAATATAATGTAAACTATCATAGTGGGCGAATAGCTAATGTGATTTATTACATTTGAATAGTAAACTGTGAAAGTATGTTTAGAAATACTCAAATACCTACTTAAAAGAATATATTGATGAAATTACCTATTAGTTACCTACATAATATTTATGCATTATAGGTATTTATTTAAAATTCCTTTGATTACATTTTTTCATGATTGAGCCCTAATAATTTGTTATGTACCTATAAAATAATTGTGTTAATAATTTATAAAAAAAATTAATAAAATGTATTTTATTTACCGACAAAATAATTGTTTTATAGTGCCTTCTTGAGTTAGATATTCAATCAAAAATATTTATTGTTATAATCTTTCTTTAAACATTTTTTATTAATTGCTTATTATTAAATTATTTTTGTTCGAGATAAATACCAAGATAATTTTCTTCACTGTGGGAATTGTTTAAAGTTTGTTATTATTTTTTTTAATAAAATAAATATTTTAATCGTAAAAAATAAGTACAAAAATTCAAGTCAACCTATAGAACTCTTTGAAAAAGAGGATATTACTTTCAAGTTGCGTATGAAAAAGTACATGTCAAAACTTTTAACTAAGTTAAAATAAATATTAAATTAACTGTAGTCTATTATTTATATTTAAAAAAACCGTCAGATAAATAATGCAAGTTTTTTTATTGAATTATAAACCTATTAATTTTAAAATAAGATGATGATTCATTATTTATGATACTATTATATAGCTACCTATATAAATTACCACTAAATGTGAGTATTGCCTAGGTATATATAATTTTTAGAAGCTCAAGTAATTAATATTTTTCTTATGTTTTATCTTAAAAATAGAAGTTTATCTTAAAATTGTGTTACATACAAATAAAATACCAAGTAAGTACTTACCTAATATCTGTATATTATCCTCATTAATTCATATAGGTATGCAAATCTGATAATACATAATTTAATTTTTTTATGATTGATAGTATTTTAGGTGCCTAGATAAATTATGTATACAATATATTTGTTTGATATTTAAATTTTAGGCGACATTATAATATGTATTCTGATGTAATTTTTATAGATTAGTATAAATTCACAAGCTTTTAGTAAATACATATATTTATATCTAAAGGTGATTTCGTCAATCTCTATAATTATTATTTTAGTCAAAAATTAGAAACTTATATCACTGCAGGTGAATTTCATGATTTTTGGGTTCAATTGCGAGACGTAGAATTTATCGGAAACATCGAGTTTGATCCAGTAACGATCGTTCATATTTCGATGCAATTGATGGTTTGCCATCTACGGTTATATAATACGAAGTAAAACAATAAAATATCCAAAAAGAAAAACGTGGTTCATTCAGATATATTATATCAGACTGATATTGATCAAAATGGACGAATAAGTGACCGTATCTTGTATACGGTATACCTATAGGCTATAATCCTTTTTTGTTGTCATAAAGTAAACGTTATAATATATTGTTTTATACACATTGGATATAACGCATTTAGGTGTAATACTTATACGAAATAAATTACGTGCGATGATAAAATCAACTACAACACATTTTATAATATTAAATACTTATTATATACCGTTTAATAAATAGATCTAACATGGAATCTAGTATTTATTAGACTTAGACCATTCAAAAAATATATATATATTAACATTGATAGATTAATATTAGTTACTAAAACGTTCAAAAAACCATAGGTGATATACTGAATCTATCTATTTGAATCTATAATTGTGGAGTTATTACACCCTTAGTATATTAAGTTAAATAGTTAATAGGTAACTCAAAAACTATACGTTTAAATTTTGATTTTAAATTATCTACTAAATTATTTGCCGTGGAAATGCTTTCATTTAAAATACACTAGTTTTTATCACCACATAAATATTTGAATAAATCGTGACTTTTAAATATCCTTATAAATTTGAAAAAAAATCATATCCTACCACAATATTCATAATGAATAATAATAATAACTTTTTTGTCAATATAATTGTATAGGCCCAGCACGTATAATAGCCTGCTGCAGTAGTCGTGACACGACGCCGTAATGCCGGAACAGAGCAACGATTACCGAGTGGTGGTTTTCGGTGCGGGCGGCGTGGGCAAAAGCTCGCTGGTGCTCCGGTTTGTCAAGGGCACATTCCGTGAATCGTACATACCGACCATCGAGGACACGTACCGACAGGTGATCAGCTGCAACAAGAACATCTGCACGCTACAGATCACCGACACGACGGGGTCGCATCAGTTCCCCGCCATGCAGCGGTTGTCCATGTCCAAGGGCCACGCGTTCATATTGGTGTACTCATGCACGTCCAGGCAGTCGCTCGAGGAACTCCGGCCGATATGGCAGGTGCGTATGCGCGTTATAGCGCTATATCTATATCGTTGTATGTTACACGCGGGTGCCGCGTCACCGCGGGTTATGGGTGTGGGACAAAACGGAAAGGGTGTCGCCGTTTTCCGCCAAATTCGACTTTTTCGTACCACCAGTATAGTATGATATAAGTATACATATATTTTAATTTTCCACCATGAAAAATTTCTTTCAGTTCTTAAATTTTTGTGACCTGTGTTATTGTAATAATTCATAAATTATATAATAGACCGCGCCTAAATAACTTTTTCAGAAACTGTAATGAATTACCTATTGGCTATTTTATATGTGATTACAATTTAAATTAATATAATATGTATTTGTGTGTGTGTGTGTGTGTGTGTGTGTGTGTGTGTGTGTGTGTGTGTGTGTGTTTGTTTGTTTTTACAATAATATCATAAAATTCTCAATTTTTATTTAATTTGCACTTGAATGTGTTTTTTTAAAATATTTTTTAATTAATAATCGATCACTTGATTATTTTAGTTAGATTTAAAGTTATTTTTAAAACCATCTTCAATAATTAATAACTCCACATATTTTTGTATAATAATATATTCGTTATCAACGTTTAAAAACTGAAATTCGCTGCGGTGAAAATGGATATACATAATATATTATTATACTGGTAGTAAACGTAAAGGTCGATTTCGTGGAAAAGTTGAACATCTCACAGGTTGAACCAAAATGTTTGAGGCGACAATGTGTATATTCTATTAGTAGGTATATATATAGGTAATTACTGACGGGGACGGAAGAGGTAAACATTTCAGAGTGAAAATCTTATTAGCATTGGTCACATTTATTGATAATATATCGATGTCAACACACGAGGAGCGAGTGAGCTAAAGCATCTGATAAGCTTTTCACACATTTTTTCCATTAATATTATTTTTTAATAGATAACAATTGCTGTGGAAACTTTAAAACTCCTAAACAAATGACTCTAGTTGGATTAATTCAACTATTAAAGTAATTAATTATAGTGTACAAGTTTATACAGTTTTAAGTTCTAAAATGAAAACTAAAGAAAATTATACAAATAAATCTACTCAGTCATCGGGCCAACTAACTCATAGGTAATATCAAAAGGCTAAGCTACGAGATTTACCAGTCTTTCGGGCTATCACTGTATACTTTTAATTGTCGTTATACGTTATACTGTCCTGCATTCTGTAAAGTTGCTCAGTGGCGTAATTTGGTAAACATTTTTGGTGTTGTAATTTTTTTTAAGTAACCATGGATATTTAAATATGCATATACCTATTATACCTCCCCTCTTCCCTAATCTTAAACCTGAAGGGGGATTCTATTTTTCTTTTACATTTAAAAAAAAAAAAAAGGTGTGCAAGTGGGTATCGCTCTGCTGTATAGTAGAGATCGAGAGTTGGTGTCTATAATTGGTGTGTTAAATTTGAATGCAATGACAGTGACCAGTGACAGGTATCATTGTATACAAAAAATGATTCTGAACGGAGATGATTTGTTAGTCCAGGATAATTAGTAGGATATATTATATTATTACCTATATTTAAATTGTAATATATTATCGTAATTTTATACGATTTCATAAAAAATTAAATTTCATACGCTCATAAAATTATTTCTTTATTTACGCTGGCTTTCTTTTTTAGATATTTGTAGAAAAACTTATGGAGAACCTTGTACACGGATTTTTAACTTTTAACATATTTCATAAACATTTGAACTTTAAATGCTTATAAACAAAAATTGTGACTAACGATTTTTGATTTTTTTTTTTACTACGATAAGTACAACTTATAACAAACCTTGTATTAAATTTTAAAAATTTTTCGCATAGCCAATTTTTTTTTATAGTCATTTCAAAAAAAAAAAATACTTAGAAAAGAAAATTTCAATTGTCTATAAATAGCTTAAAAAAGTCAAAATATTTTTAAAATTTAATCGTAAATAGATAACGCTAATATAAAAATTTTGTGATAAATTCAAGTATTTACAATAATTCGATTTTGAGTTACAGTAAAATAAAAAAATCGATTTTGTCGAAAAATGGTTATGCGTAAAAATTCGCGTTTTTCCGTTATTTTTTCAAGGTTTTTCCCGACGCTTTTGAAAACTACTGGAAATTACTTTTGACCCCCCAAAAAACCAACTTGATGAATTTTCCTATTCAAAGAGGCACTGAAGTTACTGCAAAGCACTATTACTTCTCCAAAACGTGATGACAGACAAAAAATAAAAAAAAAACACACATAATAAAATCAATACATTCATCACTTCGTTTAGAATCTAAAAGAGGAAAAATGTTCATAATATATATATTATGTAGGTAACAAATAATGATTTATAATATAAGATTTACCATGAATAAGATTGATCATGTGTTATCCACATAAAACTAAAACACTATAACTAAGCATATAACACTGCAAGTATTTCTCGACTTATAGGCTTTAACAAATATTTTAATTCAGTGGTACAATCGTTCATATGCTACCGTGCGCCACATGAATGATAGGGGAGAGAAAATTTTGGTATTGCAAAACGATACTATTGCAACACCTAACATTTGTTTGGTGTTGCAATGTAACACTTGCAACATCTCAATTTACGCCACTGAAGTTGCTGTAATAGAAAAAAAGGTTCCTTAACAAGTTTACGGCTTCATTTTTTCGGGCAATAGACAAGAGAAAAATAACCAATAAAAATAAAATATATAGTATCATATAATTCATATAGTATATACGATTTGCCTCCAGGTGTCAATGAACGATATTGCGCTCTATATATATATATGAAAACTACATGGCTTAAATTAAGTTTATCACGCCTCTCACGATTTTCAAATTTATTGTATCATTAAACACGCGTATTTCAACGAGTTCAGAATAACGGCGCAATCAGAATTCGTCAATTGGACTTATTTTTAAATTTATAGCTTTAACAAATTTAGAAAAAGCTTGGAGATGTCAACTTCACGGTTTGGTTTGGTTAGGTTAACAAATTAAGATAACAATTACTTGATATAGTAATGTTGCAATCTGGTAAATAAGGTATCAAAAGTATGATTTGACGAAACAAAATTATTGTGCAAAAACACTACAGGAAACACGAAGGAGATGTGCTGCATCTGTCTTCCGTTTTAGGAAAATGTAATCGTCACCAGCCTTTAGTCGGCATCCATATAGGGTCGTTCCGCGTTCGATTTTTCGATCAATCGGTTCTCGCCGTCTAATACCAAGATGCTTAACATAGTCACATAGTATACTTATCAAGTACCATCGGGGTTTCCACAAGCTTGATCCTTCTTTGATGAGTAATTTACCGTTTTACTGCTACTGCATTACTGTAGTGGACTATTTTAGTCGTGTTGATCTAAGTTTTCGAGGGTACATTGTATCTCGTAAAGTCGTAAACAATACATAATGATAAATATATATCGATAATTATATTATCGAATACAAAATTAATCAAAAATAGTTATGACATCTTCGATATACACTAGATAGGTACCTGAATATATATATTCACGTAATATATACGTAGGTGTGTGATTTTTGTTTTTTGGGAATTAATTCAGTAGGTACATATTATGCCATTATACAAAATATTAAATATACCAGCCCCTCTGTGTATGCTCAAACGATTATATAGTATATTGTATCATAACGATCGTACACACGATGTAGGTCAGACGCATTTTCTGGATCGTTATCGTTGTACTATGCCAATATGTACGATTTTGATGCGAGTTAAACCGTGTAATACTCCATATTATAACTGCACGTAAAGTGTTAACTATTATTATTATTAATATTATACAATGTTAAAACTTATAATATACCTATATTATTACGTTATACACTGCACTACTGCAGTTATATAGGATAATGCGGCGTGCGGGAAAATGCCAATGCCAAGCGAATCGTATTATTTCGGCACGCGTGACTGCGCGGTGCACGTAGAAATGAGTTCCACGACCAACGGTAATCGATAAAATTAACATTATTTTATTTATGCTCGTAAACTCATTAAATATATACCTACATTAAAACAAAAATCGTTTTTCTATACATTATTGTTAGATATACATTTTGGCTCAAGTCTATACCACACCCTCGTGCAGACGTATGATCATATAGTGTTATTATAGTACTATAAATACTTGTTCAACACCAATAAATTTATAAAATACTTCTTGCCCGGTGAACTGCTTACACGAGTATAGACACTGAAACAGGATAAATGAATGTATTGTGAATGTAACATTCCGAATGTCAAGTAAACGTAATAATAATAATAATAATAATAATAATAATACACGAATATCGGAATATAATATTCTATAAGCTGTCTTATAAGTTTTAATTATTATTTTGTCAATTGCTTATGTTAATATTTTTATCAAATACTAAATAGTAAATTATTTAAATGTTTGCCATATGAAAATGTGAGTTTACATTTTCACTTTGATTGTAATATACCTATAATGTTTGTATTTTTTATTAGTTTTTTAGTTTTTAGTTTTTGATTCTATATTTTGATTGTACATGTTTATAAGATAGTCGCTATGATATTTGCCACGCCCTTAGTATAAAAATTAAAATTCCATTAGCGATTTGGCAAACGGAAATTTTGTACGGTCTATTATTGTCTTTTAAATAAAAGAAATTAAATAGGCGGAATATTGTTACTGTATGGTATTTCATTTTTAGTGGTTCAAAAAAATTGATATTTAAAAATATTATAATGTAATGGACTTGAATAAAATAATGATAATTATTATTATTATTATTATTATTATTACACATAAACTAATTTGGTAATAACATAACAACAAATTAAATAAATTAACTCAATAATTAACATTAAAAAAACATATTAATCATTAATTATTTTATTTAATGAATAAACAATTTATTAAATACAATAATTTAATGAAGTTTCTTTTGAAGTGAAACAAATATTTCATTTTTCCTTTACACATTATATTATCGACTAACGCATTTTTTCCATTTGAATTATACCTACATCCATCCTATTGAATACACTGTAGAACTAACTAAAATGATGGATTACTATTGTTCTTATTTAATATGAAATGAAATTTGAGAATAAGGTAGGTATTATAAATAAAATTCATGACAGCGATGTAGGTACGAAGGTATACGAATTATTAGCTTAGATTCTCAGTGGAGCGAAGAATGTATTGATTTTACAATAATGGATGTTTTTTTTTTATTTATTTTTGTGAAAACACTTTTTATTCTAGTAGAAAAATTCTTCGATCATCAACTCCAAGAGAGGTTTGTGATAATAAAAATTGGATCTAGAATATTCTAGTTGGTATTTTTGGGAGGTCATAGATAAAAATTTTCAATACTATTTAAAATAAACGCAGGGGAAACGAAAACGAATATTATTTCGTTTAAATTTAAATTTAAAATATCTATAAAAAACCTAACCTTGAACTTTTTGGTTCTATTTTTTTATAGGTTTTTTTTTTGAAACTATGAACTACTTACGAAGAACCTTGTATTAATTGTATTAAATATTCAATCTTTAACTATGCAAAGTTCTTAGAAAAAAAACCGAAAATATCAAATCTCTATTATTTACAAGTGATAAATGTTAAATAGTAACGTACATTTACGACGCTCATTATTTCTTAAACTATTATCGTTTTTGAAAATATTTATTTTATAAGATTTAAAGAGTTTTAAAACGACGATATTTTAAAAAAAATATTAGGTTTCACTATTTTTTATCTTTTTTTTTTTTTTTAATTTTTAATGCTTTAATAAAAACATGAATTTCATTCCTTTGTTTCAAAGCATGTTTTTTGGAGTACTTTGATGTGTAAAAAACAAATTTTGAGTAAAGTTATAATCAAGGCTCGGAAGTTAAAACATTAAAATCTACATTTTTTACGCTTTAATGTACATTTAAAAATACCAAAAATAGCACTAAAATTTAATAAATATGAAAAATAAAATTTTATATTTTTTTATGTTATAGAATATGGTAGTTGATATATTTCATAAAAGTAAATACGACTAATAAAATAATTTATTGCAGTACAATGCGTCTGACATTATTTTAAAAATAACTAATGAATGGAAATAAATTTTTCTATGTGATCAGCGATAACCGATAACGTACTATTTGAAAATAAAAATACATGTTTTCATTCGTATATTTATATTTTTTATTGAAGTTGTATTGTTTATTTATTTCCTTTATAAATTATAATATAAAAATATGCCTATAACTAGCACATGCAAAATGGCTCTAAAAACCACAAATATGCATTTATTAATAAAATAAAATGACTATTCGACATCAGGAAAATCTGAATAAATTTGTATTTTACTTTCGATATTCGTCTAGACTTACCAAATACTATACATTTGCTAAAACTTTCAAACCCTGGTTATGAACTAGGGCTAGGATTTTAATGCATTTTTCAGAGGTTGCTGTATGACACTCGCCTAGTCACAAACTCGTAACATGTACTTTTGAATGAAAATAAGAAAATGTATTTTGCATTTTTTGACAATTTTTGATTTTAACGTTATTTTTTAATTTTATAGGCATTATTGGAGTTTTTGGGTCCAAAATTGAAACATGAAATATGTGATTAATGGATGTATAGATAACGGATAACACTTGTTAACATTTTAATATGTATACAAAATAATATTTTTTAAAAATTTCATGTAGGTAATTACGAGTTTTCGTTTTTGAGTTACAATAAAAAAAACAAAATCCATTTTTCTAAAAATTGGTTTTGCGTAAAATTTCCTGACTTATTTTTTTCATTATTTTAATAAATACTGGTATTTTTTCAATATTAACCCTTTACCCCTTAAATACCAACCAGATTGAATTTTTATTAAAGACTTTTTCTCAAGTTGAAAATCTTAGCAATTTTACTTTATAATTCGTGTACCTACTTAAGATACACACCAATAAACGTACATCAAAGAAAACTCAATACATACATAACTTCGAAGCTTTTCTCAAGATATATATTAGATATATATATTATACATATATATATCAAGCTTATATTTTATAACAATCAGCGCTACTGTCGATGATAAATCGTTGTATTCAAAATTTTAAAATGAATAGTTTTGTGCAGTGTGGTGATCTCAGTTTATACGTTTTCAACGTTATTTTGTTGACAAGTGGGACATTTCGAACTATATCTAAGTATAGGCGTGTATAACGTTTCCCGATTGAGGTGAACAATACTAATATATTATTACAGATAATACACTACGGCAATAAAATAACTGGCTAACCGAAATAATTAATATATTTTTCTCGCCGATAATTAATAACGTGGTAAAGTTAATTAGTGTGTTTGGCCATTCAATAACAGCCATGTTAAGGTAGGCATATGCTTAAACAAATTTATATGTTTAAATGTATTATTTGTTGATAGGTATATAGGTCGTAGGTATATACCTACATTATAATACTATGGCCAATATATTTAGGTATTTTGAGAATCGATATTAACTAAGCTGCGGTTTCATATCGTTATGTCACCTAATTTATAAGTCAACCCGTTGTTGTTGTCGTGGTAACTATAACAAGCAGATATAGGTATTTATGCAATAATATATACATTTCCCATGAACGTGGTTTCAAGCTATCGTTTGGTCCTCGTTGTGTAAATATATGTACTATGTAGATTGTAGGTACGGCGACTCACCAGACAATATTATATAATATGTTGGCCGAAATCATTAAGATAGATTAACACGATACAATACGTCCAAGTCCAATATTTTTTTTACAAAAGACTGCAAACAGTGTAAATATCTATAATATGATATAGCCATATAAGTGGGAACTAGGAAGTAAAAACTGGTGTATGTTTATCGATTGTATTAAATGGGTATGAGGGGGTTAAAAGGTTTTCGGTTGCTTTTATTTCTCGTCCCCGCAGGAAAACAACACTGCCGGTATATGTTGTTTGTAATACAATTCGTTATTCGAGGTAGGCAGACAGGAATGTTTAGGTACATATTATTATGAATAGGTATATCGTATATGGGTAGGAACATTTTACCATGTGGTTTATGTATTTTTGCACGTAAGTCTTCGGACAAAATATATTCACATATAATTCGCTCAAGACAATTTATGTTATTTTAGTGTATGGGAATATTTTTTTTAAACTAACAGGTAACTACTGATATACTTTGTTATGCTTCTGTAATTCTAGATATTTATTTATTTATTTATTCCTAATATAATAAAAAAAATGTATGTACTAGACTTGTGGCATTAACACATTTTATCAATTGATCATTGTTACCTAATATCAGGATAAAAAAAATATTCTTTACTCAATGTAAATACCAATATTTTATCATTTATCAAATTAGAAAATATCAAAGTTGAAATATGCATGATATATTATTAAATACAATACTTATCAATAAAATTATTTGTATCTATATAATTTCTTAATATTTTATATTGTATTCATCATGGACTAAGATATCTTAGTCTGTTGGTATTCATATATGCATATAGCATTATTTGAATATTTGTACTACATTATTTTAAAATATAGTGTAGAAACACTAGAAACATCTGGCATTCTAGCCATCTGAGATAGCACTGAATAGATATTAGATACCAATTATGTTTAATTTATATCATACTTACTTTGAACACAATTAGCTATAAATTATAACAACAATTATTTATATAATAATTTTGTATTATAATATACATAAATAAAGATAAATTTATAGATGATATTAAGGTTAAAACTTAGAAACTTAACCCAACGTCAAGTATTAAATTTGTTACAAATTATTTTTTGAATAAAAGTGAAAAAATTTATATATTCTGAATCCATAATCAATTGAATTTGTAGTTAGTTTAGCATTGTTCTACAAATAAGTAAAGTAATAGTCAGTTTATTATAAACATCAAACCAAGAGACATTATTTGTAATTAAAATAATAAATTGTTGATAGGTAATCAAAGAGACCAAAGGTGCATCAGAGCTACCATCAATACCAATTATGTTGGTTGGCAATAAATGTGATGAGAATGACACTCGAGAGGTTTCAGCTGAAGAAGGTGATGCTGAGGCTAGACGATGGGGCTGTCATTTCATGGAGACATCAGCCAAGACCAACCATAATGTCAAGGAGCTGTTTCAGGAGCTTCTCAATCTGGAGAAGAATAGAAACATATCTCTACAGCCTGAAAAAAAGTCCATGCGCGGCCGTAAGATACGGGAGAAGTGTGCGCTCATGTAGTAGTATATTATTTACTACCAAGACACGCTCATCGGACATGGGGATATAGTTTTACATTATATGTGTTGTTTATATTTTATAAAATAACTTTCATTTTGTTAAGTCACAGTTCATTAAGAATTAATATAAAATGTCACAGTAAAAATTAAATTAAAATATTTTATTAGCGAGACTGATAAGCGGCTGACAACACCAATTTATTTAGATAAGTACTTTAGAGCGATGTTACAACACAATAACGCCATGGACTTTATTGGGGGTGCAAATATAAATGAATTTCTGTTGTGTATGTCATAGACATTATAGCTAGCAAAGATATAGCACTTAGTATTTATTTTGTATATATTATCCATAATAATTACTATATCAGTCTGACAGGGAATATGAGTATGGTGAATACTTTTGTGAAATCAATTTTCACTGTACTATAAAATAAATTTGAGTAATTATGTATGCAGTTTATGTGTTTGAATTATGTAGTTATTACTTGAGAGAAACAGAATCCAACCCTAAATTTTTAATTTTTAATGTACATCATTTTTGTGTAATGTTCAGCGTACAGAATATAAATTATAATTCTTTTTCTTTCATAATTAAATATTTTAATTATTGTAACGAGTGTTATATACAGTTTGTAGTGTACCAAATTTTCCTGTATATAATGCTCATAAAGTACCATAAAAATATTAACTATTTTTATTTTTTAATATTTCTAGACGAGTAATATTGCTTTTCTTTATAAAGATGAGAAATTATATATTGTATGTTGCACCTTGTACATAATATTTTAATAAACAATGTAGTTACCTAGTCAACAATATTATAATTATATTTTTAAATACATGACATTTGGTAACCTTTGTTTTTTTAGAAAAATATTTTAACATGTTATTATTGTTTACAGCTTTATATGATTAATTTGTTATTCTAGTTGTATAAGTGTATTGTCGATCAATTTTAAAAATTGGAAGTGATTTTTGTAAATCATTCTAATTAAAACATTTAGTTCCTGAAAATAATTTTCTTTATCATTGTTAATTTTACGCTCACGATTTTATTGTTTTGATATTTTCACTTATGTAATATTAATATAGTTTTTAGATTTCATTAATTTTAATGAAATAATTAATATTTGTATAATTGAATCATTTTTTTAATTTTTACATATTATTATTAAATTATTAATTTAATAGGCTAATAATTTAGCTGAAATATTAAACCTACAGATGGGAACACAATTATTTGATATTTATTTATAATTACTAATAATTAGGTATTGCATACTTTTTTGGTATTTTATAGAATATAAAAAAAAGTTTTATTGTAATGTTAGCCTAATGCTCAATAAGAATTTATAAAAGAAAAAGATGAAACATTTTTCAGTTTGTATTGTCCATTAAACAATTTTATTGTTTATTATTTAGACATTTATATAAGAGCTTTTAATTGTTGTTTAATGAATGTTCAGTAAATAATATGTAATGTTGAATGTCAGAGTACTCAAACATGAAATTATTCATGTCAAATTCAAAAACCAACACAATTTCAATAAAAATTTACTAAGGGACAGTATATCGAGAAATTTAAAATGTTTAGTTATTATACTTAATATTGTCAACATTTAAATTTTTTTTGAACTTAATTCATAATTACATTTTTTTAGAAAACATATCACAAAATAAAATTTTTATTTAATATTATTGTCATATAAAAAGTAAAAGTATCAAAATAAATACTTCAAAACTCTGCTATATGATTAATGATCATAGTCTTTATGCTTTTTCCTTAATTATTCATCCATAGCTTGTAAACGATGGCGTGTAAGATTTACAATATCATAACAAGCTTCTGCGGTTAATAAATCTGATACCTAAAAAACAAAGGGAGCTAACATTAATTACTATAGAATTCAGGTTTTTATAGAAATATTGTGTCAAATAAAATTGAATAATGTTTATTACATATTTTACTAAGATAAATGTATAAGTACATGATATTCTTGATGAATTGAAATGGAAGTAGTACAAGACGATACTCTATAAGATTTACTTGTAATTAAATTATTTTTGATGTTTATTGTGTACTTTAATCAGAATTTTAAGACTTTGTCATTGTTATAGTAAAAATTGAAAGATCTAAGTAATGAAAATTAAAATGTAACTGTTAGTGTAAAATATTCAAATTGCTCTTATCATCTTTTATTTCCTAAGCTTGTTTTCTATTTTTCATATTAACCATACTTGGTAAATTTTATCCTTAGCTATTACTCTAATCCTTATAATTCTTAAAGAATATTAAATTTCATAATGAACTATTATTAAACACAAAAAAAAAAAAACCATAAATGAAATGCAGTGTAAAATACAATTATATTAATTTTTCATTACAACATGGTAATTAATTAATAATAATAGATGTTTAATAATATTAAATAATATTAATGACAAAAGTATAGAATTATGATGTAATGTTAATTTGATTTAGTAATATTGGAATTGGATTTTAGGTTTACGCTTATATTTTAAGATCAGAAATTAGATAAGTAATAATTGTGATATTGAAAATCTTTAATAAATTATAAAAATTATATTAAACATATTATAATCATATAAATAAATGTTTCTTTGATTTAATTTTTTATGGTTTATTATTGATAAAATCATTTATAAGAAATAAAACACAAATAATAAATTATTTTAAATCAAAATTTAATAAGTTATTTAGATTTTTTTTTTAAATAAATCACATTTTTATTAGGTATTATGTTACACATTGAAAATATTTATCTATATTCGATTATCTTGTAAATATTAATTTTAGGATAATCTTAGTAATTTATTTTTTACTAATGGATATTTTCTTCAGTGTACAATAGTTTTTAAGCTTCTATCATGGTTTTTTTAATTATTTAATTATTGATATGTTAAAAAAATTAGATACATATCTTGCAAAAATAAATTTGAAAATAAACAATTAAATTCTATTGTAGTAATATTTTTAAGACATACATAGTTTATGATGTAATGAACTGTGTAATAGTGTTGCAAAACATAATGAATAATTAATTAAATATTTTACATTAATATACTATTAATATATATTAATTTTTTAATTAAATACATATTCTATGCAATATATTTTTTCATTAGTTCAATTTTGGGAAAGATCATTTTTCGAAGTTATGAAAATATTATTTACTAAAACTTGATATTAACTTTTCTATTCATATTTTACTCTTAATACTTACAGTATATTTGTTTGATTCTTCTAATGCATATTGTATACTTGTATCATAAATAAGCATTTTATAATAAGATAATGCTAATACTACATTACGCACTCTAGATATTGTTTGTCTATCACCAATTTCAATAACCTACAAACAATAATATATAATAATTAATAATAATATTTGATATTTTTCTTCTAATAATTAAATAGTATATTTAATTAAATTAAAAAAATACTTGTTGAAGGTCAACTTCAAACCCAACAGGATCTTTATTGTCGTTTGTTGGTTCAATCCAAATATAACCATTGTTACCAAGTATAACACTAACTCCAGCTGACAAGTTATGAAAATGATTTTTACTACGTTTTATTAGATTAGATTGTACTTTTACTAATACTCCTTGTCCTAACTGTTAAAACAAAATTTAGATTCAATATCTGTTTTGTTAAAATGTGCAATTATACAATTTTTTACCTTGCCATACTTTAAACTCCGCATATGTAATGATAAAGAACCATCAGCAAATACAGAATGAACTTCAGCGCTAATTAAGTCACCTTCGCTTAAGTAACTTCTCATTGATTGTTCATCTTCCATACCTCTTCTTCTCTACACATAAAATAAACATAATTTTTAGAATTAATGATATAATTTTATAGTATATTTTTAAAAATACAACTTACCAATTCTCCTCCTGGTAGTTGAATAGATGTTAACAATAGCACAGCATCCAGTCTAGCATTTATATCTACTTTCCAACGTTTATGCACCAATTCTGTGATACGGCCAATTACTACATCACCAATCTCTCCATTGTATCGACACCGCAATGGACTAACTGTGACTAGTTTATTAATATTCTGTTCTACTCCTGCAACAGTGGCTTTTAATGATCCCGCCGATACATAAGTTCCATGACCTCTATATTAGTAATAGTTTATATAATTTATTAAAATAGCTATAAAATACCTACTAATAATATAGTTTAGATGAAATATAAAAAAATTTTGGAAGAAAGAGCAGTATTAATAGAATTTTCTCTTATAATAATGATAACATAATAAAATTCCAGTTACCTATTATTTTAATACATAATATTTAAAATTCAAATAGTAGAATTCATAATTTTTTTATTTAATATTGAAATAATAATATAATTAACTCTATCATAACTCGTAGATATGAGTAAGTTTATACTTCTTTTAAATTTTAATATTATTAATTTACCAAAAAAAAAAAATAATGTCTATGTAATACAAAAAATAAATATTTTTACCTCATGAATCCTGTTTGATCTCTAATTTTTTCACCGGGAGTAAAAATAATTGGCGGATTGGATGAAGGTTTCAGAACGGCATGTCTGGTTTTCTTTGACGCTAAGTTTATAGAAATGTTCATGATGATGGCTGTGGCTCTTTTCGCGTCCGGCGTAATATCCAGTGAAAAGAATAAGATATTAAACGTACATCATATTCTTCATTTCCTGTCACGATGTCTGACGTCTGACAGAAAAATTCAAATAATATTATGGTATCAAGCGTGGAGCGATGGCGGTGATAAGGATAACACTCGTTTTTTGGGAATTGAACAAAAAAAAAAAGCGCGACTGTTTAGACAATCAATGGAAGAAAAAAAACCGGGGAAGTTGCTTTAGGTTTTGAGAGTATCTCTGATAGTCTGATCTCATGTCTCAGACGTCATGTCTCTACCAGTATTCTTTTCTATGGTCTCTACTCTCTTGAATTGTCATTAAAATGGTAGGTACCTAATGGAAAATTGAAGAGTTCAAATTAAGTTACTAATTATTTATTAATTAATGCATACCACCGGAAACACTTTGTGTCAGCACTCAGGTATCAGGTTTTATTATTTCTAAGCATTTTCGGATCCAGGAGGGGGGGGGGGCGATTTTTCTCTCTCAAAAAAATAGTTTGAAGTCCCTGATTTTAGTTTTCGACGTAATTATACTTTAAGGGTAACAAAATTATAGTGATATATTTTTTTATTATTATTACTATAAAAAATATTTTTTTTTGTTCTGTACGAGACTGTGGAAAATAACATAATATGTATGTACCTTAATAAATACTTAATTAAAATTAATATGGGCTTTTTAAAAATCACCCCCTCCTGTTATCTTGGTCAGAATCCGCCCTTGCTTGTATATATTGTACATTTTCATTAAAATAGTAAAAATAAAAATATAACAATAAATATTAAAATAAAAAAAATTATTTTAAAAGTATCCAGAATTAGTATAGCGTTACTTAAATACTTTTGGGATTTTGTATTTTAAAAGTATTAAATACTGTACTCGGAATACAATTAAAGTTTATTTTTAAAAACATATTATAATTCAATCATATTACTTTTACTATTATATGTATAAGAGTATAACTGCAGGCCTGCGAATATTATGAACTGTTTTTTGATAAAAACATTATACATTGATGGGAGAGTGGTCACCTTCATTTATTGTCAGAATGTTTTAAAGAATTTAAATAATAAAATTAAAATAATAACAATCTATATTTATTAAAATCATTCTGCGCGCCCGGCCCAACTCGGCGTATGGGTGCAGACAGACTACTGAATACTGATAAACACAAGACATACTAAAAAAACATATAATTATTAATCGATCTCTATTGTTATTTGTCGTCGTGGTCGGTCCGAATCGTCGGCCGACGCACGCCGACAACGTACACAAAATAATATAATAAAAATAGATAAATAGATCGGTTTATAAAAAAAAGGGTCGCCGTGCGTCGTGCAGACCACGGCGATAACACAAAATAATAAAAACATAATAATAATAATATTTAAAATCACTACAGTTCGGCCAATCCTGACATTTTGTTCGTCTCGAACAAGATTTGTAGTAATTATGATAATATCCAATAAAACATATTATAAGTAATTTGATATAAAATAATAATACAATAAAAAAAAATATATAATATGATACAAACAATATGATATAAAATAATAATAAAAAAAAAAAATAATAATAATAATTAAAACGGTGAAAGAAAACGTGTTATCTGCGCATCCTTTACGTAACAACAATTAAGCATGTATATTATATTTTATATTATTATTTTTCGGAAAATAGGTAAGAAAAAAAAAATTAGACCTTAATCCACATTTTCATTCTATCGGGACCGACTATAGTTTCAAACGGGCGTTGTGTTACCTGAAACCCATCTATATCGCCAATAACGTATCTGTCATGATCTAAAACCTTACGTACTACATATGGACCTCGGAACTTGGGAATTAATTTTTTGTTATGTCCTGTAGTCACGTCTACGTTAGTAATCATTACATAATCATCAATTTTATAAATTGTCGGGGTCTTTCGTTTTGAATTGTACTGAGCTGCGTTAACCTCTTGTGCCTTATCTATACGTTCAGCGGCTATTGCTCTCACTCCATCTAGGTTTACAACACTCGTATTTATTTCTTTTTCTAACATTAGCCGTATCTCATCGTTTACCACGCCACTCTGGTTAATTCCAAATAATAATACGCTCGGGCTTTGACCGGTCGACCTATGTACTGTATTATTTATTGCAAATTCTACTTTGTTCAGCACTCGGTCCCACTTATTCGTAGACTCAGACAATTTAGCCAACATGGGTACCACAGACTTATTAACAATTTCAACTTGACCGTTGGCCCTAGGTGTTCCTGCAGCGACTAACGTTAAACCTACAGACTCGTCCTCCAAAAATTGTTTAAATGCTACCGAAGTAAAAGACGTACCACGATCACTAATAATTTGTCGCGGTTTAGAATAAGTTTGAAAATAATTACGCAAGTGCCTAACGACTTCTTCCGTTTTCGTACTACGACAGGGGTATAATTTAACAAATTTTGTAAAAGCGTCGATAACGACAAAAATAAATTTATTTTTATTTCCCGTTTTTTTCCAGGGGACCTAGGTGATCTATGTGTAATGTGTATCGTCAGAAAAGGTTTATCTCCTTTAGGAATACTGTTGAGGAAACCTTCTTTTTTTCCACTAGGAACCGTGAATTCAATGCATTTTAAACAGTTATTAATATAGTTGCGTACTTTTGTTTTCATATCTGGAAACCAATATATACGCGAAATGTTCTCGATAACTTTTAACAATCCTACATGTGCCATATCATCGTGACACGTTCGTATAACGTTCGATTCCATAGACTTTGGTACATAAAATCTAACATTTTTATTTTCCTTCCGGTATACCAACCCATTACGTAACTCGAATAATTTACTATCTCTCATTAATAACTCGTCCCGAATTTTAATAATGTCGTCATCTGTATTTTGTCTAAGGGCGAGCACCTGTTCAAACGTATTAGACTCTAGAATCAAAATAGCATGGCACCTACTGAATGCATCTACATGTTGCATATTTTTGTTCGGACGATGAAATATATTAAAATCATAATTCTGTAAAAATAGCGCCCATCTAGAAATTCGCGGGTTTATTTCCTGCTTACTTAAAGTGAGTCGAAAACTATCGCAATCGGTCATGACCTTGAATGTTATACCGGCTAAATAAACATGAAAACGTTTAATAGCGTATACTACGGCAAGGCATTCTAATTCGAAACTATGAAATTTGGACTCGCTTGGAGACGTGCGTTGACTAAAATAAAATATGGGCTTTAATACGTTATCTTTCTGTTTCTGTAATAATATTGCGCCGAACCCTGACGAGCTCGCGTCACAATGTAACTCCGTATCTGTATCGGGTGAATATATAGCTAATACCGGTGACTCGGTGAGCGTCGTACATAAAAATTTAAAAACGTTTTGTTCGTTATCTCCGAACACAAAATGTGTATTTTTTTTTACCAGATCGTAAAGTGGTTTAGCAACCGTTGAAAAATTAGGAATAAAACGACGAAAATAGCTAGCCAGTCCTAAAAATTGTCTAACTTGTTTTTGGTTTTTCGGGACAGGATAGGTAAGCATTGCTTCGACATGCTTTAAACTAGGACGTACACCGTGTTCATTAACCAAATACCCGAGGTACTCGACCTCTTTGAAACCAAAAAAACATTTATCTAACCGGAATTGTAAATTGTGTTTTGCCGTCAAGCGGAAAACTTCTTTTAATATTACGAAATGTTCGGTATAATTTTGAGTTGCAATCATCATATCATCTAAATATACTAACAGGTCACCTCGTCGGATTAGCTCATGAAAAACAAATTAAATAAACCGACTAAATACTCTCGGTGAGTTAGTTAACCCAAACGGCATTCTTTTCAAATTATTATTACGATCGCTTTCGTCTTGATCATAATTAATACATAATATTTCGTCAAAATTATTGTTGACTTTTTTCATAATAATATTTTTATTTAAATTAATAATATTAACTTTATCGTTCACAAACTCAATTTTAAATCCGGGTTTGGACAAGAGATCTCTACCCAAAATAGCATCAGACAACATAGTGTTATTCGGTACAATATAAAATCTAATATCTATAATATTACTATCGATCGTTACATTAGTTTCGAAAATACCCAATATATTCAACTTGGCTCCGTTAATTCCATAAAAATTACTATTACATGCTGGTTTAATTACAAAATAATTATTAGGAATAGACTCACGTTTTAAAAGGCTGATAGGACTACCTGTATCGACTACTGCATTGAACTTGACTTCGCAAACTTCATGTTCAGCAACAGGAACGTCAATGTGGCACTGTACCTCGTACGGCTTCGGATAGTCAACGGGTGGTACATCGTCATCTGCCACGTCGATGTTCATTAGCCCTGGCTGCTTTCCTTTGGCTGCGTCGGG
The DNA here is from genome assembly GCA_020882235.1 of Schizaphis graminum. Lineage (NCBI taxonomy): Eukaryota > Metazoa > Arthropoda > Insecta > Hemiptera > Aphididae > Schizaphis > Schizaphis graminum. Next base: position 59,198,071 of record CM037032.1, read on the forward strand.
ATTTTGTCTCGTACGTCCTGGACAACTTCCTATTTGATGTGACGTCGAGCCACACTCATAACACGCTCCTTTTTCTCTTTTCGGCTTAGGACATTGTGGTGAAATATGTGCTTTCGATCCGCAATTAAAACACGATCGGAATGTTGGCCTTCCCTCGTAATCTGACGTCGTATTTTTCATGCTTTCTTTCTTGATCGGTATAGACGCGGGCGTATCATTCTGGTGTGGTGTGTGCTTGTATACAATACTGTCTTTAATATTTGCTGAAAACTGGCGAAAACGCATCGCACGTGATGCATCTAATCGTTCATACTCGACCATGTCGCCCAATAGATCGTCTTCATCACGATGATCACGACCCAATAAATACGTACTCAAATCTTTCGAATATAGACCTTCCAAAACTTGCATTTTCGATTCATAAAAAGATAGACCTACTTGTTTGCACAGATAAATTTTTTCGTGAAAATATTCACGTACATTTTCGTTCCGGAGCTGGACTCGGCGACACATCTCTTTCCAGCAATCACCAGTCAGTACTACGCCAATGAACGTTTTCCGAAATTGACTTTCAAAGTCGGCCCAATTCTCGATATCTCGTGATATAAACCAATGACGGGCAGCACCGTCTAAATTCGCACGCACAGACTGTAATTTAAAATTGTCAGGCCAACGATGTAGATTTGCGACACCATTCACTGTCCGCAACCAATCTTTAGCTTGTGCACCCGTTGTTAGCCCATTAAAAACTGGAATAGACTTATTCAAGTCTGGAGCAATCGTCATTTCATTCGACGATTTATTAGCTTGTTGCGACTTCAACAGTTCCATTAACATAGCGTTTTGCGATAATAAAGTACAAAGTAGTGTATTCGTGTTTACATTACCTACGTCGACATTCGGCCATTCGGCATGTTGACGTGTCCTTCTTGTGTATCATTCAGTTCATACGAGTCAACGTGACTTCCCTGTGCATCATTCGGTTCATTCTCAGGTCCATCGTTAGTATTATTTCCGTTGTTGTTTTCGTTCAGGTTACCAAAGGATCGTGTAACGGCTCCGACATTCACATTCTTTTTTTTCGGCATTCTAGCTATCATTCACTTTCAAATAGGTAAGAGAAAAAAAAAATTACACGGTAGCATTCACATTTATATCTAATTCAGTTCAATCCCACTTCTGAAACTGATGGGAGAGTGGTCACCTTCATTTATTGTCAGAATGTTTTAAAGAATTTAAATAATAAAATTAAAATAATAATAATCTATATTTATTAAAATCATTCTGCGCGCCCGGCCCAACTCGGTGTATGGGTGCAGACAGACTACTGAATACTGATAAACACAAGACATACTAAAAAAACATATAATTATTAATCGATCTCTATTGTTATTTGTCGTCGTGGTCGGTCCGAATCGTCGGCCGACGCACGCCGACAACGTACACAAAATAATATAATAAAAATAGATAAATAGATCGGTTTATAAAAAAAAGGGTCGCCGTGCGTCGTGCAGACCACGGCGATAACACAAAATAATAAAAACATAATAATAATAATATTTAAAATCACTACAACATAATATATAGTACCTACCTATTGTAGTATTTTTAAGTATAGTAAGTACTAAGTATAAATATTTGTATAGTACCTAGTATAAGCTATAATTGTATAATGAGTAGGTAATATACATATTAATTGATTCATTTATAACAAGGTAGGTACTAGATAGTATGTAAAAATATTACATCGTTGATGTTCTTCGGCAGTTCAGCATGATATCTATTAATTTATAGTAGGCATCGAGAAGAGCATTAGACTTTAGTTGAGTTTTATTTGTTTTATTCATATTTACAAATGTATAAATTACAAACATAATATAATACAGTTAAATGTTAAATTAACCTTACATGTAATCCTGTATATTGTATAGTATAATTTAGCCTCATAATAATCAGTAATAGTACCTATACCTAAAATAAATTATTACGCTATATGCTCAATGGACATTGATAATTAATATTTAATAATGATTAAAAATTAGGCATCGTATAATGATTTCAACCGTACTCGGCCATAAGTCCTATGTTGGGATGAAATATTGATTTTGTTATTTCATAAACTCGTGGACTAGTTTCTATGGATAGAATGTAATGAATAGATGAATTAGTAAACCAGATGAGGTAAATTGAAAGAGTTCTGTCTTCTGTAAAAGAACAAAAGATTTGTCACATCATAAAATCCATAGTCTATAACGAATATCAGAAACGGTTAACAATTTCAAAAATGTTAATGAACAAAAAATAAAATAAATAAATTAACGATAAACGAACAATAAATGGGTTATTATCATATATATTATATGATATATATTTATATCAATACAGTAGTTCTAATACATTGTATATTATGGCACATATAGCGTTCTCTAGGCGGTGCATATTATGTAGGTACATCACAAGCTCACCGGAAGAGTCAATATTTACGTACGTTTTTGGAGTGAGTAATCTAAAATATAATACATAATATATTTGAAAAGCTGTTATCTGCATGACGTAAACGAATATTTTAGCACAATGCATAAAATACGCTGACTGCCCGGTGATTCGCGGTTCCGCGTAAACATTTTAATTCACATGATTCCGTATAAAACGTATTTGCAATATTGCCGGGAAATTTAATTTTAAAAATAATTTTTGACATCGAAATGATTGATAATAATTATTAGAAAATATTCAACACAAAGGAAAACGAACGTTTAAAATTCACCAAAAATGCAAATAATAAGTATAAATTAAATCAAATATAATATAATTAAATTTTTGTCTCAAATTGTTTCCAGATATCAACAAAGAAAATAATTCTAATAATATGATGACTCGTAAACTAATTTAATAATTAATTTTAACTAATTTTTATTACTTTTTAATTTTTAATAAATCGAATTTTAGAATATATAATTATTATTTTTATATTTTTATGAAAATGTATTTAAATAATAGTTAATACTATCATTACTAACTTTTGTCATATTATTATAGTCCTTGATATTAAGGAAACAAATTTTAATAAACTATTCATCATATTTTTTTACATACCTACTACTTTATTATTAATCTTTATTAATCATTTGTTTTAATATAATATATCCTTTTTATTTTTATTGCAATACAATATTTGAAAACAAATAATTATAATTATATATCTATAAAACCATACTTGGTAACGTCGCAGATATTTTTGTGCGGAATCATTTTACATTCAAGTAAAATAAAAATGATTAGATATAGCAGAACTGAATAGATATTATAGATATAAAGGTGTATTGTGTGGAGTCGTGTGTCACGTGGTCGTCCGCAACATGATGGTCGTAAAATAATATTACCTACAGGATATCCCAAAAAGAACGCTTTTTTAAATCGGTAGCCAATTTGCCATTTTATTGTTTTTAAGTTTACAACATTGTTCTCATAATTTATTTTAATCTACTATCATTCCGGTTTGATGTTGTGTTATCAGTTTTTGTGAAGTGTTACCATATAGACCGAATATCAATTGAAACAAGTGTGTTGGTTGTTAAGGCCTTTTACTAATATAACGAAAGTGGTACGGAAACTATGTGACAACTTCGTATCTTACTTGGATGGGACGCAGCTTCCAATGTGTCATCGATTCGTTGGCTATTAAAAAATTAGAAAAAACTAAGCCCCGATTAAGGCGTTATCCTGAAATCTACCAGGGAGAACGGAGAAATTTTAATTGAGAATTATTAATTTTATCGATCGCATTTTGGCTTGTCAATAAGCTATAGAGGAGGACAATCGAATGATATTATTTTTCATAGGTAAATTGGATGTTATACTGAAACTGCACATATTCTTTCTTTGTACCTATTTGTTTAAAAAATAAAGTTTTTTTTTAGCTAATTAAAAAAAAGTGTTCTTTTTGGGACATTATTAAATTCTTATATACATTTTTGAACAAAAATTAACACTCCATTTTAACATTATATAATAATAACAATAAAGTATGTACCTAAACCTTATTATTAAAAAAAAAAAAAACCGTTAATTATTATTATTTTTTTATTTTTAAACTAGAAAATTGTACAATCTGTAAAATAATTATTTACAATAAGCACAAGCGATTAAAGAGTTAACATAGATAAGACAAAATAACATAATATAAAGTAACAAAGTTACAAATCGTAATAAGTTAAATTAGATTACGATTATTTACATCAATTTAGACAGGAGGTTTGAGTGAAGAGGCCATCCATTGATGGTACTTCTTGACATGTAGTGGTGGGGGTTAGTCTATTAGTAGATCACGACACCATGTTCGTTGTAGACGCCTTCTGGGGTCACCAGGAATAGTGAGGACAGATAGTTCTGAAATTAAGGGGTTGCGATGGTTGCGGAGATTGGAGTGCATACGTTTGTAGAAAATCTTGGCAACGTTTTAATTGTTTGGATAGATAAGTCTTTATGGAGAGTTTCGTTGGATACATAGTATGGAGCTTTAGTTATTTGTCACAGGCATTTAGATTGGAATGATTGGATCTTAGTAATATTGGAGGGTTTGGCGGCACCCTATAGTTGAATGCTATAAGTCCATATTGGTTTGAGGAGTAGTTTGTATAAGAGAAGTTTATTTTTAAGGTTTGATTATTATTTAATGTTTATAAACTATTCAATAGTTGTAAACATAATCGAAATAAAAATGTTCACCCAAGTGGCAGTTGATGATGATTAAAAAATCACCTAATAGTAACTAGAATACACCCATAAGCTACTTATAAATCATTAGTCTTTAGGAAGGGGGATGAATGGGACAGTCACCCCTCCCATGGCCTTTGTTTCTTCAAATTTTCGTAATTTCTATAACCTACCTAGTAATGTGTGTGTTTATATATATAATGTATGAAGTTTACCCTCTTCCCTATAGAAGAGTCTAGGGATGCCACTAAAAAGTGGCTAGTAAGTTTAGTGTAGATACTATACATAGTCGAATAATTAAATTACTATACAGCAGTAAAGCTAATTACAGAAATGAGGATTTTTGAAATAGTGGCAGAATAATTCTAAAAACATTTAAAATGTACAAGTAGGATAAAAGTAAATTTAGTTGTTTGAAATATTTTTTAGATAGATATTATTGCAGTATTGACGTTTTGATTATTATAAGCCGGGTCACAGTTATACAGTCTTTCGTGTCGTATGTTTTTTATTGTATTTGATTGGATATTGTAACCACGGTTGATCTAGTTTTATGTCCCCATAAATATTTCTGAATTGTTACAAAATAATGAAAGTTGTTGTTTATAGATTAAAATAAATATTTAATTTCGTCCGAATTTGAACTTGAAATGTTTATAAAAATAAATCATGCTTATGTATTTTAAATATTTTTACATATCTGTAAAAACTATAAACGAAACGAAGTTAGGTTTTATCCTAACTTCTTTATATCAAATCTTGCCATTCATACAACTTTTGAAAATCTATGGCGATGACTAAAAAGTAAAAAGGAACTGGTATACTAATCTTAATGAGTAAATAACAAATAAATAAATACAAAAAAATATAATAAAAGGTATAGTATTATCACTGAGTGGCTTCTTCTCGTTTTTATGTAAAGTCTGGGGGTTACTACCTCTCCCCAACAGGGATTGATGATTTAGTAAATAAGAACAGAAAGCTTGATTTTATTTTATAATTTGACTGTGATAAACTTTTCACTCCTCCCCCTCCAAAAAAATAAGTTGTAAATACGCTAGGGCACATTTTGTTTGTTTTTATATATATTTATGTATAAACAAATATCTGTTAAGAATAACTTCTGTGAAATCCTGTATGCAATTTTTAAGTATTTTTACACAGTGAATCATTTTTTATCGACATTTATAAAAAAAAACTAAAAAAAAAAGGAAAATTTTAAATATTTTTAAATAACTCTAAAAGAGTCAAATATCATTCATATCTTAAAAATTAAATCATATTATAATAATGTATAGAAAATATTAACATTTATCATTTAAACATTTGGTGTATTATTATTTTGTATACTCAAAAGGAAGATAAAGCTATTTATACTAGGTACGAAACCTATTTGCATCTTTATGTACGTGGTAGCCGGTAGCCGGTAGGTTAATATTGACTTATAAGCTAATAACAATGTTAGACAAATATTTATGTTTTTTGACAAAATGTTAATCTTGTTGTATTAATAGTTGTAAAATAAATAATATTTTAAGTAAATTATAAAATATGAATAATATGATGCACTGTCTTTACTCAGAACTATTTTTCATACTATTGCTGTAATGATTTATCATTGAATTTAATTAATTTAATACATCATACGTCTGTTACGTCTTAAATAACGAAGTACACTTGTCTTGATTGTTAGTATACTGCAGAATGATTACTCCTGTTTTTTTTCATTCAAACGTATTTAATATTAATTTTTATTTTACAGTAAACGCCCAAACACCTGCAGTAACAACTAGGTTTAAATGGTTAAGATTTATTAATTACATTCAGTAAAAGTTGAGAAACGTTTTGATTATTTTGGTATTTAACTAAGAACGTTATCATGTTTAGTAGATTCTTGGGTATAGCTAGACTATAGATACAACTATATTAGTACATGTAACAATAAAAGCTGATGTACAATGTTATTTTTAAAAAACCGATAACCTATAACGTATAATTTTCTTAATTTATTGTGTTTATTATTTCTCGATTATTTTTCTTCATACAAAGTCAAAAAATAAAATATATTGTTTGTTACACAACAGTTGATGTTGTTATTAAATGGAAAATAAAGTTAAACTTAATATGATATTTGATTGTTTTACAGCTACGGTTTTGGCTTCCTTTACTTCTAAATCGCCTGCTAGAGCCAAGTTCATTATTGATATTGCGTCGGCGACATGCCATTTGTGACATTCGTGTTGGGTTTCACATATTACGGATATAATAGTTACAGCTAGCACCTATACGGCTATACTAATTGGGTTCCAGATTATTTTAGGTACTATACAAGATAAGATTAATTGCATGTATGCCGAAGGCTGATCATTATCAGAGATGTTAGATGTCCCTATTTTACTTTGTAATAGAACTTTTAGGAAGATTTTAAATACATTGGACCCATTGGAGCCTATATAAGTAAAATTTGATAAAAAAAAAAAAGGTAATTACTACATTATAGCTGGATTCTGATTCTTTTACCATGAGTAAAAGTAATGTACAAATACTTTATTACTTTGTATTCAGCATGTTTCGAAAATAGTTAGATGCATCAAATGTATATGCCTCAAAAAATGGCAGAGAAACGTTGTTTGCGTCCATTGTCCAAAAAGTTTTTCATCGAACTGATCACGTATAAATGACGTTACCTACATCTTGAAAAACATTTAAAACCCAAAGAGTTTAGTAGGTTCATAAAATGATGCTTTGATATTATTATTTTAGAATTAACAACTATTATTTCTACATTAATATTTAAGAAAGTATAACATTTTTATTTCGGGACCCAACTTCGATGCAACTAATTTTTCGAAGATATTATATTATTTATCCTCATATAATTTTTCAATATACACTCACGAGTATACATAATTTTGTTTTTCATATAAATTATTAAATTTGGAGTACATCTTATAAAAAAATATACATTGTATTTTGACCAATTCTTATCTTTTTTTCCATTATAGACTTTTTCAAATTTTTGGTTAGCTTAAATAAAACATGTTTTCATCGGTTAGGTATTATAGTATAATGTGAGGTATATTGTATTTACATAATAGTATACATTTTATTATAATATGAATAATACATAATAATATTATCTCACATATTTTGAATATCTTATGTGTACATTATATTGTAGTATATAGTGAAACTACGCGCGGTAGCGCGATGTTGATGATTATATACGCGCAGATAATATTTGACCTTAGGTTTCAACTTAATTGATTATTGTAACTGTCTTACGTTAAATTTATTTAAAACTAACAATTGTCTATTAACAAATCTTTATAATTATAATTATTTAAGTGCTAGCTACTAACACCTTGTAGCATATCATAATAGAGTGCCAAAAATATGAGGATATAAGAATCAAACACTATAATATACAAAAAAATGTAAGAGAAGTACTACAATCAGACTATAATACAATATAAACACCATGAACTTTAAAATAATATTAAATCAAAATATTATGTAGAAATTTACTAAGTACTATAAAGTCTATGAAAATGAATTTTGTAGATAAATGTGTTATGATATTTCGCCAATTAATAATTAATAATAATATTATAATAAATTTAAATTTTATAATTTTTAACAATTAAGGCACAAATACCTATCTATTAGACTAAATATTACATTTCATTCAAAATCATTATTAATGGCAATTACGTAATTTGGTCGTGTGCGTGGTGGGGAGATAAAATTGTTGTACATTTTATCATTGATTATAAATATTAGTATTTATAATCAACGATTTTACTTATTGCTTCCTCAAAAAATGTTTATTCGCATCATAAGAACCAATCAATACAATTATTGTTATATGTCAAATATAATTGAATATATTATAAGTATATTTCGTCGCTTTATGATAAAATAATACTTATAAGTACTCAGGGTATTTTTGTTCTGTGGTAAAATATAATAATATAATAAATGTATACAATAGTTTTTATTACAAAGTAATATTATCTATAATAATATTAATATTAATATAATATTAATATTAGCTATCATAAGAGACTCGAGATTTTTTTGTATTATTTCTACAAAACACACTATAGTAGTGTGAAATAAGTATAGAGATGTGCCAGTTTATTTTTTAAGTTATGTTGAGTGGGAATACAACACCTTCCACTGGCAATTAAGTTACTAAATTTAAGGACTATTACATAGACATATGTATAAATACAATGATACAAAGAGATAAAATGTTTACAAACATATTTTGTATAATTTGATAAATTTTTATAAATATATACAAAAAAATAAAAAATAAAAATTCATAATAATAGGTAAATTTTGATTTCATTAATAAGACGTGAGCCGCATTATAGATTATGATGAGAGCCAAAAGTTGTTCAACTCTGGACTATAATTTCTAAATTTATATATATAATATAAAATTATATAGCTTAATAACATAGAAACTACTCATACAATCCATTTAGTTGCATTAAATAAGTTTTTAAAATAAAATTGTAAAATTAACAATTTTAAAAAGTAAGTTTGATTAGATTTTCTAAAAAAAAGTTTTATAAACTCCTCTTTACTACAAGATATTCCTTATATGCCATACAAAACTAATTATTTGAAAATATGTTTTTAAGTTTACTTAGAAATTTCAAAAAGCTGAAAATCGAAGAAATGCTTTACATTAAAGGAGGATAAAAGGAGTTGAGTATAATTGATGAATCAGGAATCACGATAGTTATATTTCTTTAAATATTTTTAAATATTATATTTTGTAGTTAGTTATAATTTATAATAATGTAAAAATCAAAAATTAAAGTCTGTTAATAGAAAAAGTTGAAAGCTGAAGTTTACGTTATACTTTACTTCAGATGTCTGGAGCGCTCTCAAGGGGGACGTTATGTTTATGGAAGCTGAACAAGTAAGCTGTATAGGTATGTAGTGTACATAGGTACACTGTATTTTTTATATAATAAAATAAATATATATGTTATTCTATATATTTATTGATTAAACTATAAGCCTTGATGTGATAGGAATAAAGTCAGAACAAAAGTACACTGATGATAGTATCGGTGTGTTTGTTTCTTTCTTCATGGGTATTGGGTACTCTTTTGAAGTATGTCGTGGTTCTTGCAACCGGTGTACGAACAACTATTATTTTTTTATTGTATTTAAAATAAATGGTATAATCTATAATAGTAATAAAATTTACAGTGTACGGTGACTATGCAGATAAGCGTTATTTTTGCATCACCACCACCGCCACCAATCGGAAAAGCTCGACGTCCGCGGTTTTTCAATAGCGCTGTCGTGTCCGTCGTTCGGTGGCGGGCCCTCATCGTCGTCACACGCACACGCACCACATACACAAATCCCCGCTCTACCACAACGCGCGTGTTTAAGTCCGGTATATGTGTACCGATCGTACGTCGTCATCGTCGTCTTCGTTGTGATCCAAACCGCCGGGGCGATATTCATATCCATTGTCAAGGTACGAGCTTTATTTTTCTTGATATTTTTCAAGTGCGCTGCAGTAGACAAGCGATTTTTGTAGTTATAACAGAAAATTGCCGATCCACTGTAATTGTGTCGGGGAATTTATTTATTTAGATTTTGTCAATACGCGTGCGCCGTGTGTCTATGTAAAATTTGTTAAGTGTTGGGTGTTGCGTATAGACTTAAATCACGCACATTTATTGTTTTTATTAACTTTTTATTATAACATACACGACTGCAGCTTATAATATAACAACTATATTGAGTTTATTTGTGATGTGTACAGTAATCCAAATGTATAATGTATTAACTTTATTATAATATTTATAGTTTATAAGAATTTTATCAGAATTACTATTTTTTTTGTTAGGGGTATAAATTTTTTTCGTTTGTTCATATTTTTATTGTTGTAAAATAGAATTAAAATGTACATAAGCGCACGTGAGCGTGAGTATATATTCGAGTTAAGTTTTTTTAATGAAGTATTTAGCTTTAAAAAATAGTTAGGGTGACATTAAAATTTGAATATTTTAACTGTAAATCTAATATTATACTTTAGCGAACAACCAAATACACGATGCGTGACGAGGGTAAATTGTTTTCACAGCATTAAAAAAAGTTTTCTATTGTTTGTCATAAATATTTTCCTAATTAATATTATTTTTTTATTTACAATTTCACAATTTTACATTTTATTAATTTTTCATTTAATCACTTTCAAATAATGGGTAGGTATTCACTGTCGAATAATTACAATTCTGACCAAAACTACAAAACCAATTAACTATTATAAAATGTATCAAGTATTTAGTTATTTATTTTTAACATATTTATAATAGAGGGATTTGTATTAATTGTCCTTTGTGTTGTATACAGTTATTTAATATTCTTAGTTGATATTAGAATACATCAATTATTATATTATTATATATATATAGGTATTAAATTTAAACGTACAACATGGTTAATGATTAATTTATTATTTTTAATGTACTCTATATAGGTGTCTATATCCTTTTATATTTTCCTAATTTTTTTTTATTGAATATAAATATAGTAGTAATATAAAGTATAATAATAAAATTATCAACAAAAATTATTGTGGTTTGTATAATATCATATTATATTATATGGTTTATTTGTTATTTTAAATTTTTAAAAATATGATTCATTTGGTAAGAAATTTTGCAGTTGTTTAAAATTTGGGTATGGTATTATAATTTTAAATGAAAGGATTGACGATGTTGTACATATTTTAATTCACTGTGATACCAAGTGTAAAATATAAAAATTAGTAGAATGAATATAATTATACACATTAATTTTAAAATAGACGAATTATTAATCAAATTGTTAGAGTTGAAAAAGACAAATTATTATTCAAGTGTGATAAACTAACAAGGTACATTGGAAACAATGAAAATTGTAATCGTTTTACAATTGAAAACCAAATTTAATACTTTGTATAACCGCGGTTCTACCTTCTACATTCATTTAATATAGATTATAAATAATTCAAAATAATACAATAAATAAAATAAATGTAATAGTTTTTATCTTAAAATTCAATAATCTAAAAATATATAATGTGTACTTAGAAACATTAGTAAATAAGTAAATAGGTTGAATTCTGCAGCAATGACTATTGAAAAACAGAATATTATATTAAACGTATTATGTATACTTAAAATTTTTAATTTTCAAATTAATAACAATATATAAATAGACAGTGAATTACATTGTTTATCTGATATAATTAAGTCATAAATCAATTTTCTAAATATAATTTATAAAAAGACCAATGTAAAAGTATATGGGAAACACGATTTGTATTTAATACAATTAAGGTGATTTACCGAGTATTCTTATAGAGAATACGAATACACAATATAAAATAATAATATAGTAGTAGTACACGTCGACTAGAATTGAATTCACTACCATAAGGTGAACATATATATATATATATATGAACATATACATATATAATATATAGATGTAAATAAAATTTATAAAAATTTCCTCCATTGAACGTATTTAATAGCTAGTACTTTCGTTACATTACTTAAAATAAGTGCGTCATATTTATTTATTTAATATTTTTTGTTTATTATCAGCGTATAATGTTAAGTCATAGCTATTAATATAATATATTTAATACATTTTATTTTATGATATTAATGGAAACAAAACCACACGGATAGAAGAAAATGTGTGGATAGAATACAAAGAATCTGTGGGAAATTAGAGTTGTAGTTGTATTATTGTTTTACATAATATTTATTAATGTAAGAGTGATAATGTAATTGGCCAATTTTTATAGCAGAGTCTAAAAATATAGTGTAATTATATTTATTTCGTTAATTATAAAAAAATATATTAAAAGGTCGTGTTGGTATAAATCTTGATATTCTATCTAAAATATCCTATCTATTATAATATAATTCCTCACTTATTTTAAACATTTGGTGTAAGATAATGAGATAAAAATGTTAAATTAATATTTTGTATGATTATAATAATTATCATCTTATATTGATATTAAACATCTTTAGGATGTATTATACTAATTTATCTTAATAATATAATACACAACTTGATTGTTAAATTATTATTATTTATTTACTAATTGGACACTACGCAGCATTTGTATTATGTATTTGTTTACTAATTAGACACTAAACAGTAATATTATTGAAAAGTATAAATATTTTAAATTTATGAGCCAAATTAATGAAATTGTATAAATTAATCTTATTATAAAAATCAAACCTATAGTGTTTACATAAACTTAAAAAGAGAAGCTAAAATATTGGTAGTTTATTTCCGCAAGCTGTAAAAAATTAAAGCTACCATTTAATTTACTCTTTAGTTTTTATGTTTATCTAATACCCACTTCATTATTAAGAATATTATTTTTATTTAAAGAATTGTTTTTAGTTTTTTTAGGTACGTTTTGAATGATAAAGATTATTATGATTATAAGAACTTTTAATTTAAATTATTAAAAACATCTTGACCTCTTATTCTTATTGACAAAATCAAATTATAAATGTCAAAAAAATTGTCTACTCGTTAAAAAAAAAATGTAATAATCTCTTATAAATGTATGAACTAATTGAGGTTATAAGATGATTTAATTTGACCCTGATGAAATTTAAATCATTCTACAGTTTACATTTCATGTTACCTATTTGTTCTATACTTTTTCTATTTTTCTTTGTTGTAAGGTTGGATTCACCTTTAACCCATCATGATTTATTGGAAATGCTCTTAAAATGTCACTCTTTTACCAGTCATTTTGATAAATTGTTGCCAAACATTCAGTTGTCGGTATAATCGAGCAATTCAAATCAAGGGGGAGACTAAATAACTGAAACTTACATATTTTAAATTGTATTTGATAGACAAAATATGTAATGAAAATTTAGGAGGAGAAAATAAAAAAATATTATGTATTGGATTTTTAAATTATTAAATTATATATTTATAGAGTTTATAATTTAGAATCAAAACTAAATTTTCAATCTAAATTTTTAATGTTCTTTCAATAGTCAGTCACAAAGTTGACCATTAGAGATAACAGGTTAGTTAAGCATAGTTGACATCTAAACATTTTAATCTTATCCTGTATTCTATTTGAATTATTTCATTAATTTATGATTGAATTTTCTCAATAAACCTTCTGTTTGTTTAAGGCTTTCTCTTTTAAGTATCAAATTACCAACTATAGTATTTTCGAAGTTGACACCGAGCCTATCAGTTTGGCAGTTTCTATTAACTGTCTACCTAATTGTTTCATAGCGTCTGAGTTTGCATACAATATAATTATATCATATTCTAAGAACTTATCGTTGAATAACAAACAGTTGATTTAGTTAACCATTGATCAAAAATGTATTGTACTGCATGTGGTTGCTAAACGCGATGAAAAATAATGAATACACTGAGCCCATTATTTTCTAGAATACTAATAAAAAAAGTATATCATGTATTCATATATTTTTATATATAAGTATGGTAGGTACGTATAATGTGATTAAGTCTTTAAAATTATTCATTGCAGATAATATGTTAAGTCATAATTCATATTCTATTCATTCATAGATAATATGAAAATTTCAAAATAAATCATTAAATTTAAAATAAATTATAAGTATACATCTTTAAATTTATAAAATAAATATGAAATAATAATAATTCTTTTTTTGTTGTTGTTGTAATAACAACGCTTATTTAGGACTGAATAATGTAGTGAGAAAAAACAATGTACATAATCTTATTGAAATTTTAATAGTTGATATAAGAAAGTTCTTGAAAAAAAGGAATTTTTGCTAAAATTAATTTTAAAATTTGATATACGAAATATATCTAAATTCAGGGTATTCTTACTTGGGATTCTAAAACCAATTAAATATAAAATTTCTGAGTAGATGTTGAAGTCATTTAAAATGTCAAAAGCAAATATTATTCCCGTTGAATTACGCTTATAGACAGGGATCAAAATTAATAGAACCTTGAACCATTTGAACTGTCTTTATAGAATTAAAAAATGTAAATCAAACAAAATAATTGCTATATAAATAAGAAAAATAATTAGAAAATCAAATTATAGAGTCAAATTTTTGATTTAATGTAACTTACTAGAGAACTATACAAATTTTAGATTTAAAGCTTATCAGTGATCAATGTATATCAACTTTATATAATGTTTTCTTAAGAGGATGCCATACCCGCATGTGTTGTCTCTGTCTTACTAACGTACATCATAACAAATTTTCGTTCAGTAGAATACATTTTATGACGTTAGCTTTAATATTAGAGTAAATTTACCTATATTTACCATTATCAAATTTAAAGGTAAGAATATTATCTCTACAATGACATATGCTTTTAATGATATTATTATTTTAAAGTTATTTAAAGCTATGTAAAATATAACAACTTTAAACTGTTCATAACTCACTTTAAAATGATAGTATCATTAAAAGCATATGTCATTGTTTAGATAATATTCTTACCTTTAAATTTTATAATAGGTAAATTTATTTTAATATTAAAGCTAACGTCACAAAATGTATTCTACTGAACGAAAATGTGTTATGAATGTTATGATGTATATTAGTAAGACAGAGACAACACATACGGGTATGGTGTCCTCTTAATACAAAGTATAAATTATTTGTACTGAAATCTAAATATATATAAAATATGTATGGGCACAAAAATTTGATTTAAAATAGTGTTTCGGTATAAACACGTAAGATATAGTATTATAGCTTATTATTTTTTTTTATGTATAATACATATTTTAGTTTTGAAATAAAGACATTGTGTTAAAAGTAAAATAAATTAAAAACACTATAATTAAATACGAAAAGAGAGAGACAACAAATACAAATAAATAAAAAAATAAAAAATAATTAGTCAAAAATAAGTTGTATGGTTAAATAATGATAATAAGGGAAATATAATATTTATTTGTTGAGATGAGAATATATTTTGGATGTTGAGAGAGATATAGAAGATTTAAAAAGATACAATAAGTGTAGTGATACTTTAGGGAAGTCGAAATTAAGGTGAATAATATTATAAATCATAGGGCTGTTATGCAGTGTGCAAAGACAGTAGTCATTTGATGAAATTAGCTTATTAAATATTAAACTCATAAAAATTAAGAGAAAAATATTTTAAAATTATTCATAATTTTCATTTATGGTTTTCTTTTTTTTTAAATATTACGATAATATACACAATACACTACCTTTGAGTTACATGTTAACCACATAATAATTATGTTGTAAATAAAAACGAAAAATTAATTATAAATTGTCATTTAATAAAGATAACGTGGAATAGTTATATCTATAATATCTGAAAGATTTTCTGTTTGATGGAAAAATGATGGATTAAATAAAAATAAAATTAAGTATCTCGAAGTTATTATATCATTACCGTGTCAACAATATCCCTTTCCAACCGTAAATCGATTAAAATGTCAGTTAATAAAATTATATGACAAAAAAATTGTTTGTATGGTCGATCCCTGTTTATTATTTTCACCGCATTAACTTTTATTGTAGCTGTTTACCAAAAGTCTTTACTGAATTATAATGGATAGAAGGGTCTACATTTTTATCCTATTGTAATTTGTAATTCGTAAAATTGTTGATCAGCATATTATCATTCAGTCAAGTATTTAGCTAATAAATTATCTTTAATTTTACTTACACTGTAATTTTTTTTTTTACATAATTCCATATTAAAAACATAATATAGATCATAAAGCAGATTATTAGCACATGTATATTAGTATGCTAAAGCGAAATAGTAAATTCCCAAGATAATTCTTTAATATGTTTTATCGAGAGTATTTTTCTATTAGAACACCTTTGTGTTTTGTGTATAATATAACATAATAAATCTTTATTAAAACTGTTGAAGTGACAATGAAAATTATTTACAAGAATTTATAATAAATTAATGATAATAGTTATTTAACATGATTATAGTTATATGTGTGATTATTGTGATTATATCATTGTGTATATCAAATTAAAAAAAGCTATTTATGTTTCATAGAATTTATTGTATTAATATTTATTAATAAATCAAAGTAAAATATGTATTATTGCTAATTTTTTTTTTTTTAGCGTTACAGGCCATTTAGGCCCTTTGCTGTCAATACTAAATTCTTCCATTCTTCTCTATTATACGCATGGTCCATGTCTCCATTCCAATCTGGTCTCAGCTTCTTCATATCTCTTTTGACTTTATCTAACCAACGTTGCTTTGGTCTACCACGCGCGGTCTTTTTCTGTTTAAATTATTTACAAGTACTGTCTTGACAATACTGTTGTCGGCTCTCCAGACGTGGCCTGCCCACTCCAATCTTGTACCTTTTACAAATTGTGTTATACTTCCTTTCCCATATAGCTGCTTTATCTGTTCATTTGACTTTCTCTCCCACAATTGGGTGTCAGGGTTATACACGGGACCATACATTTTTCTTAAGACCTTTTTTTCAAATATACTTAGTTTATTTTTATCTTCTGCTATTGTGGCCCAGGTACAACAAGCGTATGTTATAGCTGGTCTGAGATACGTGGTATATAATGTTTCTTTGGCTTTCCTAGACAATAATTTTGACTTTAGCAGATGTGACAGAGCAAAGTAACACCCATTACCGACTTTTAAACGAAGTTTGATTTCATTATGCATGCAATTTCTATTATTTATATTGACTCAATTTAAAGTCATGAACTTGTTGAAAGGACATCCCGTCAACTTGCAAATCTAATTCGTCTTCAGCGATGCGTATTTTCCTATTATCGCTAATAGTATTCGTAATATTTTTTTTTATTTTAGTAAAAATGTACAAATACAAAGTTATGTATAATATACACTAAATGTACAATAAAACGTAATTAAATGTGCTAAAAGGGAGGGCGACTATAAATTGGAGGTAATAATTAAGAAACCATTCGTTAGTGATACTTAATTAGGGTGGAATTCAATTTATACAAGTTTAAATATCGACGAATTTAGGATTTTTAGTTATTTTATTGTAAATAAAAATTATAGGAGTTTGAAACTTTTGCCATAACGTATATTATATATTACATGTATGTATTATTAAACGTTTATACATATAATGACATTTTAAACGTGTTTAGATTATATTTACATATTTACACCCATCTACGCATTACGTCGATATTGACTTCTAAGTAACAGATAGTAATATTATATATGAAATAATAGTAATAATACTCTAATAATTAATATGTAATATAGGTAATACAATGCGGTTGTTTTTGGAAAAATTAATTTTAATCTAACGTATTACTAGGTAGGATAAAAATAATTCACTTACTAAAATATAAATGTGTAAAAAAATTCCCTAAAAATTTATAGGTTGGTAGACTGTTTCCCTTCAGAATAGTTTTTTGTATACATCAATTACAGTAAACTTACTCAACAACGAAGTACACTTGAAACCTACTATACATCAAAACTGGTTCCTTTATTATTATTATTTTTATTTTTGTTAAGGGTAGTGGGATTATTTTTAAATGTGAGTAACAAATCACATTTTTGATGTCTTTTTAAGTAAGTTTATGTAATAATTTTGATACATGAATACTTCGCATGTAAAATCGGTTATTTGAGCGTGACACAATTTTTGTAAGCTATCTGTCTATATGTATGCATTGAGTAGTACTGTAGTTATTTTAGCAGGAGAAGTATTATGTGTTGAGTGCTTGTTACTTTGGTTTTAATTATCGACCTCGTGAAAAATAAAACACAAAAAAAGTGATCAAGAAAAATCAAGTGTAAAATATAAATATCTAATACAGGCGTAATGCGGGTATTTCACAATCTCAAATTAATTCCTTTAGTAGATAAAATAGTTGTAACTTTTCCCAACAAAGAAATAGTTTTTCTTATTACAATTATACTTTTTGATAGTTGTTTAATTTAATCTTTGTTTGGAGCATAGTGTAGTGGACGTACCGTTGCCTGATGGTGCTGGTGTTAAGTTATCGGCTAGCTGCTAGTTCCCGGATGGGCGACCCTCTGGGAATTTTAATAACACACATGCCATGACGCCATGTCATACCGGGTATGGTCGAATTCGGTAAAGCATGATTCCGTACGTTTTACCTTTTTGGGAACACGATTCCGTACGATTTTGTTCAAACAATAGATTGTCAAAAAGGCCCCAAAAACAACACGATTACGTACGATTTTATGTGCAATATTGCCATTTATTATATTTATTTTCAATTTGTTATTTATTTGATTCGTCGTTTCGTGGAGTAAATTTCCATTTGTCACAATGCTACAGTAGCACGACTTTTGTATACATAACCATTTTTTAAGACCATCTTTTCGTGTTCGTATAAGCCGATATTTATACAAATTAAGTAACGCAAGTGGTTTTCCTTTTTCAGAAATAATAAACTTCACTTCGTTATTGACTTCCATATTATTGACTAAATCAATAAAATTGTATTTGTTTAACGCACCGCACTTTAACACTACACAAAATGACAAAGTTGTCGACTGGTGACTTAGTAAAATGTATAACATACAACGGTCAACGGGGATACCTATTTAAGATAAGATATGATATCTTATGATACATAAAAAAGTTATTTGATAGGTATATATCACTGTTGTACATCAAGTTTATAAATGTTACTTAACAGACGACCGGATTAACAGTCCGATTTTTTATAAATAGAGTTAGATTGTGGTAAATTGACAGTGTCATTTTCGCTGGAATTAGTAAGTTCACCTAGTACGCCGGGCGTCGGCTCCGGCATACTGTACTTGGAAGAACAAGGCTGACAAAATATAATCGTTTGTTTGGACCCTTACTCATAGTTAAGTATACGTGAAACGTAGATAAAATGCTATAACTATGGCCGAACGCGGCGTATTACGTATTTACGTCCGTCGTGTATAGCAGCTACTCCGATACAAACTTTCAATTCGACGGAAAACGCGGCGTAATACGCAGCGTACGAAACGCGGCGGAAAACGCCGTGTATAGTCACACATATAGCGGTTGAACCGTAACATGACACGGTAGAACGCGAACCGCGTATGTGTGAACGCGTATCAGGCATTCAGGCGGTTGCATTTAAAATAAAACATTTTGAAATTTTTTGGCGGTTTAGCCACTGCGGCTTAACCACTATGTGTGGCCCCGGCCCAGTCATGTACTCATATTCACTAATCTTAAAAGCACAGAGATTTGGATTCTTAGTATTTATTTTATATTTTAAATTATTAATTCAGTACATAATAATTTTTTAATAATTACTAATTACTGTCAAATAGACAAATCTGGCAACATTGCACTAAACTCTTGGGTACAAAACGTACGGAATCGTGTGTCTTAAAATGTGCACGATTCCGTACGCTGATAAGAACTGTACGGAATCGTGTTGTACCCGTCCATAAGTTAAGCTTAGAATAATTATAAAAAAGTTTGAGGATTATTCAATTTAAAAAACGATTACAATTTTCATTGTTTCCAATGTACCTTGTTAGTTTATCACACTTGAATAATAATTTGTCTTTTTCAACTCTAACAATTTGGTTTATATTTCGTCTATTTTAAAAATAATTTGTACTATTATATGCAAACATTGACATTCAATTGCATTTCTCATCTAGGTTGTATATTGCACACTTGGTACAACAATATATTAAAATATGTATAACATCATAAATCCGTTCATAATTTAGATTTGTTATACTAAAAATTATTAAAATTTTATATTTTGTTCATCAAATAGTTCAGTTCATAACATTTTTTTCGTCAATTACAATACAATAAATTTTGTTTATGCATTTTAGAGATGGTAAACATGGACCATTATGATTCATTTCACCTCTTATGTGACTTTAATTATTGTTTATTATGTAGATAGATTCTATAATATAGTGGGGGATTGTATTTGTTTTAGTTTAAAATATATTAAATTTATTATGACTGATTTTTGATATAAATTTCAATTTAGAATTTACAGCTTTTGTATTTGTTGTGGTCATTAATGTTGTACAAACCACTGCTGGCATGATATAGCGAACAATGGTTGTAAGGCAAACTAATACACGTGCTGTAAAATATCGTTATATTTCAGGAAAAAAAAATACATGATAAAACAGTATTTTCAATGTTGCACTTGTAATTTATCATTGTATGACCTTAACGTAATAATTATTTGTTTGTACTGTCTTTAATGTGCTGGCGAAGAAGTTTTTTATGTCAGCTTTGACAAATTGGTTTATATCATTAATAAATTCACTGACCTATCTTATGAGTTATAATATTACTCTCAGATTTATGATATTTCTATAGAAAAATCTCATTAAACATCGTTCACGGGTTATTTTATACGAAAATAACTTTTGATGACTCGATGGCGATAAATCGGTGGATGTCAATAAACGATTGTTGACGGATTATATAATTATAATTATATATTATATAATTATACAATTTATTTTCTGAAGCGTTATTGTTTCATAATCTCATTGCTGTGAGTGAATATTTTAGAAAAATAAGTAGAATTTGGAAATCGAAGATAGAGATTTAAAAATGCCTTTCTTGATAATTCACTTATAATTTTTCATCGGTTTTTAAATAAATATTTTAGCATAATTTTGATTTTAATATATATTTTATTATGTAGTGATCAATCAATAATCAAGTAGGAAGATAAGTTGTTCAATCATTTTGAGATAAACTTTAAAATCAAGTGAAGATTGGTTATATGCAATCGCAATGTATTATATTTTATGTTGGTTGCCTGGATTTACTTTCTTATTTAATTTTTTAAATATGTATTAAAAGCTTCAAACCGTATTTTAAATATTATATTTAAAATATTTCATGATTCATGATATACATGTATATTGGTAATATTGTATTATTATGTAATTTTTTTACAGTATTGTGTGTATAAGGAAGAATATGTCAATATGATCAAATATTTTGTGTCTAGTAAAATGGAGTTTCTCTGTACGGTATAATATCAATCATAATAGAGTTGTCTTGAAATACACACCCTTCTTCGTAGAAAGTTAATTTTTATTATAAAATAACAGCAAAAAAAATAATGAATAGTTTAAAAGTTGTTAATGGTACTTACTGTGAAACGTGCTATGAAGTTAATAAAATATTATAATAATATTGAATGAGACAAATTATAAGGACAAAAATTATACTACAAAAGTTATTATGGTATAATGATGAAAATATATAATAAAAAAAAGTACTCACATCAATGGAATACTTTATATGATAAGTTTTGTCGTTTACTGAATTATTAATAATATACAAAAATATAATGGATAGAAAGTACATAATTTTGGAAAATTTAATTCACATATGAATAATTAAAATAAAAACTTTCACTTGCACCAAACTATAAAATAGAAAAAAAGAATAATCTAACTTATACCATCATGTTCAGTAACTTTTTTTTATATTCGTGAAAATAATTATATGTTTCTATTTAGATTTTAGACATTAAAAAAGAATGTCAAAATTCAACTATAAACTAATTTTCTCATGTTTGAGAACTTTGAGGTATTCAAACTTGTTTACTTATTCAACTAAGTTAAGAATTAATAAAAAAAATGTTATATAAATATAATATTACAACTTTTTTAAAAGGTGTGAAAAAAAGGTTAATATATAAGAAACGTTTTAAAATATAGGTGATTTAATCATGACATTATTGACATTGTATATTATAAATATATTAAATTAACTCGATATCACATTAATAAACGAAAAGCCAGTAAAGAAAAACTGAATCGTCAAGGTAGTGTATGACCATCTGGGAATTTATTGTTCTTAATGACTAACTAAGGAGAAAAAGAAAATTAATTTATATGTAACTTGAATTGGAATAAAAATGATTAATATTTGTACATTTTAATTAAACTTAATATAATATTAGAACATGATAATTTAACTAGGTAAAGGATTTAATATAAAATAATATCCACTGTTCGCTCTAGGAGCTCCTGACTCTGTGGTTAGCACCTAGAAATCGCACACCCTGGACTAGGTACAATATATCTAATAAAAATATATATACGTACAAGTGAATTATAACAATAAAATATAATAAATCTTTATTATAATTAATACCAAAAGAAATAATATATTAGCTGAGATGATCAGTCTCAGACTAATAAAACATATAAAATAATAAAATATCAAACTGATAATAATATATTAATTACATAATATATTCTGTCCCATACCAAAGTATATAACAAAACGAATAACAATATTATAACATGTATACCATAATATATATAGATATATAATATACGTAATACAACGAAATATATGTATCAACTTTATTATAATAATATTAAATACGGCGATAGTCAAGAGGGGAATGAAACAACTGCTCAATACGTAAATAATAATATAAGGAGGAGTGGTGCTGAGCTGACTGGAACGACTTGAGCTAATGGAAACCACGAGGTTTTGGGTCCGAATATGTGAATAAATATAATAGTTATCACACTAATACTGCTGCGAGCTGCAAAGGCAATGGACTGCGAACTGCTGGAGCTTGTTGTCAATCGTCAACGAGACATATGACAGAATATGGATGATCTTCCAAAATAAAAACGATTGCATGGAACGATGCATTAGACACAACCAAAATGGCGTCATATTTATAGCGAACGGCAAAAGGAGCTTAAGAGCGACAAAATAATACTAATAATGATACTATGATAGCCGCCGAACGTACGCACCGTCAAAAACATCGCGACCGTTGCGAACTGCAGATAGGCGACCAAGGTGAAGAGGAACGTCTTTTCGGTAGTGTTACTAACCTGGAGCAGTGGGACTGGGCAACGCGAACACAGGTTGACGAAGTCCAAACACCCACTTAAATTGAAAATAACGTTAAGAATTTGAAATGGTTTTAATATTAAATAAATAAAAGAATATTATAATTAATATATATTAAATAAACGAAACTACAAAACAATATAAGTATTAGGTTCAATTAACAATTGAACATTTTTAGAGTACCTAGTTGATATTTATCTGATAGATTGAATTTTATTACAAAATATAAATATATGAATAGGTATGTACTAACTTATAGTTGTAGTTGAAATACGTATCTAGTCATTATTGCGTGTAATAGGCATATTTTAGACGATTATTGCATAATCAGATTTTAGTCTTATATAGTTCAGTAAGGAATCAAGATAGTGGTCGAATGGTATCATAAAAATACATTTTTGGAATATCATACTATGATATTATTAGTATTCGTGTTAAAAGTAACATTGGATAATTTAAATTTGACTTGAGCGTATTTAATAATTATTAAACTGTTCATTTTATTTATTTTAGTTTGATATTTTCATAAAATAATTTTTAGAGTAGTAAACAAAAAAAATCAAAAGTTTATAATAGAGTTATATTTAAAAATATAATTTACATTTATTTATTTATTGTGTTATTTGATTATCTTTTGCCTCTGTGGGTGAAATAAATTGTATATAAATAATTTGATGATAATAATTTTCAATTCTATGCATTTAATTAGATTTTGAAAATATCGTTTTTGTCTTATTTGTATCGATAATTTATCTTGTTGTAACGAAAAACAATATTGTTGATTATTATTATTGCTTTTTTTATTCCTTTAAGATATTGAGTTAAGTATTTATTTTTCCGTTCTTTTGTTTTTAAAATAAAATACAACTGCGGAATTGCCATTTAAAGTTATCACGCCAAATATAAATATATATTGTGACAGTGGTTTATTTAAAAATAATGTATATAGAGAACATTGTATTAACTATAAATCTTAGATGTAATTTATTTATTCAAACTATTAAACTCAATTGCAATTTCCTAATTCATAAAAACTGTTTGATCATTTAAATCAATATGCTTCTTTTGATTTAAAAAAATAACCACTTTACTAAATAAGTGGACAAATAAAATATATTTATTTCTAGTACTTATCGTTATAAATATTACGATTTTCTTATCGTTATAAATATTACGATTTTACTCATTTTACTCGTGTATGATTGAGGGGTTCAAAAGGTACACATAGGTAACAAAAATTTAAATTTTTTGTAAATGATAATACCAATGCCATTAATGTATTTTAATACAAGCATTATTTTTATTGATTATTTTATTTAGTGTCTCTTAGTAGTCTTAGTTAGTCGACGGGAATATAAAATTTTGTATATTTATGTGTATGTATATGTATCATGTATTTTTTTTTTTGTAATATTTTTCTTTCGGGGTTAAAGAATTACTAAACAAACATCAATAATTTGGTATAATTGTAATTTCCGTGTGGGACGATAACGATAAATAATTTAGCAAGTATACAATATACTCGGGGAAGACTTGAGATTCAATATGTTTGCTTCAGTCATATCAGATAATGGAATATAATCGTGTGTTCCTAAATTCATCAGATTGGTCAGCCGCTAGATTTGATTGTTCTTAAATACAGTAGATGGCCAATCCGTTGGAGGGGAGGTAATCAAGCTGATTGACTTATCATTAATCTGTGATTTTACGACTGGGCGAATTTATAACCAGATAAAATTGATAACAACTGTTCGCGCCAAAAGTCACTAATATGAATTGTAAATAGTAAATATCTATAATTATATTCCGTTGAATATTGATCAAGTATTCGAGATGAAAATAACCATTCTTATATCATAACTATAATATTATATCGTCATTCGTCATATCGAGTTAATGAGACAGTGCCTATTACTTATCTATGACTATTGACTAGCTGTAGTTGAGAATAAACGTTATTCGTATATCCGTTTATTTTTTATTTAGTACTGTGTTCTTATAATCCTTATAAAAATGGAAATAACATTTACACATGAAGATTGTGTTTATGTCAAATGTTTAGACATAGAAACGATGTGTTCATCATTTATCATGCGGTTTGTATACAGTTTTATTATAAGTATAAGTTTATGTGATAGGTATTCGCTCAGACCATTACTTTAGATCTAACACTGCATCACATTACCATTAATATTAATTATCTGTTACATAATATATTAATTATAATAAAGATTTAGTCAAGTATTTATCTAGTACTAATTTATCTTAAAAAAATGTTTAGATCTTGATAATGATGTATTGCAGTGTTTTAAATTTTTAATATACATACAATTATATAAAAAATATTATATAAACCTAATTTAATTACCTCGACTGAACTTCTTGTGAGTCTGACATGACTTTTAAAATCTATGTTATCATATAGACTTGTTATTGACATGAAGTTTGTAATACGTGCTTTCACATTTTTTGAAAGCAGTTGAATTAAAAGCTTTTTTTTTTATCTATAGACTTATTTATATCTTGTAGGTGATTTAAATTAAATAATAATACTAAATTATTATTCATTATTTAAGAATTTGATCACCCAAAAATGTATTATAAAAAGATGTAAATTTAATAGAATTAAATAGGTACTTATTTATTCAAATCACAATTTAAATTTTAAATCAAATATCAATCAATCACACAATTGATAAGATAATGATAATAATTGTGGTATATTGTGGTTATGTATTAACCGACTTGTTCCAGCGCATCACGGTATTATTAACAAAAAAAGCGTTCCTAAATTATTACCAATCCACTGAACAATCCACTAGATTAGTTGATGAATTTAGGAACACACATAATGTACGGAATAATATAATATGTGGTTTCTACGGATTACCGGCTGAACAATGGCTAGGCGAACACTGAACGTATATTATCGCAAACGGGTATACATAACGGATCCGTAGAAATTTAGGGCACGGAGAAAAAAAACAAATCACAGAGGAACATATAATAAAAGGAATAACAATCCGCCGCGAACAATATAGCTGAATTGGACGGAAAATGGAAAGGTAAAACCTAATGGACTATCGAGATATAGCTTTACGCATGAGGCCGTATAATGGACGAAGCGGAAAATGGCCGAATAGACGCTGATGGACGCTATTAGGCGTGCATCGTGAGTCGTGACAGTTATCCTTCTTAAGCCAGATCTATATTTTCCAGTCAACAAGGTGTATCACACGAAAAGGAGATCATATTATTTTAATAGCAATGGAAAATTATTCAACCGTCGTTATTTTCATCATAATAATATGTTATTATTTGTTTTTATTGTTTAAATATGGAAGTTGATAAAAATTAACTGATGCATATTATTTTTTATCATTATGCACGAAATTTATTTGCGATCGGTTATAAGTGAATACTATTTTTTCAAAGCCGTATGTTTATTTTTGCGGTGTGGTATACAATATTTTTATAAATTAATACAATTAGGTACAATTTACATACAAAGCAATATATAAAGCTATATTTAAAGCATAAATATTTTTATTATCCGTTTTCTTGTTTAAAAAAACATTATTATGTTATATCTTAAAAATGCAGAAACTAAACCGGGATTATTTTGATTTTATTATAATGAATATTATTTGATCAAAGACGAAAATTCTTGAATTCCTTTTTCACAGTTTATGTAATCCAAAATAACTAAAATAATACTAAGGAATTCGTGAAATTTAATTTATGAAAATATGAAAATAGATACAGAAATTATAGAAGTAAATATTTGATTTAGTATAATACGTAGAAGTTCAATAGAATATATACATAAATTATTTTGTATAACAATGAATATAAGTATAGGTAATTAGTTCATAATGTTTATTAAAAATTAAAAATATTTTTAATAATTTTAAAACCTGATTATTATTATTTTTAATTATAATATTATATAAATTGTTATGTATAAAATATTTATTAAATTCAGTCATAAAAAGTAAATGTGTCACCTTATTCTACAATTATTATGTTATTTTTGAAATTTTAACTGATAGGATTTATAAATATTATTGTAACATATTTACAGGAAGTAATGTTTAAGTCAAAGTTATTTGATTATTATTTTAAGATATAATCAAACATTATCAGTTTGATTAGTTAAAGGTTACATATTTTTCATTTTATTATAGGTATTTGTATTGGTTTATTATTAGTATTTATTTTATAAATTTATTGTGGTACTTATTGATATACCAACATATCTACTATGTAGTTTTAAATATAACCCATATATTATGAGTTTTAAATATAGGTAGTTATTAGTTTTATCGTAGGTAACTTATATATTATTTGTATTTTATTGACTTATATAGGCTATGGCCTATGGGTCATAAAATGTCGGTTATATACTTATATGTAATATGGTGAGTATCATCATCATGTATAGACTTTTGTCAATCAGTTTATTGAATAAAGTGAATTAAATTAAATTAAAAATGTTAATTTTAATGCTAAAATAGTAGAACACATTATATTTACACAATATGAAAGAATATACAAATATATTTTGTTTTCAGTTGACGATGGCTGATTATCAATATGGATTGTCTAGTATTCAGGACAATCACATTTTGCATCAAGTTATTGCTAAGCGAAAAAAAATGTGCGAATCTGTCATAAATGATCCACCAGGTGAGTGTTTCTCGTAAATGTTTTTTAAATATTAATTATTAATTAATATACTAATGTAAGTTGTCATTTACGATAGATTAATGACTTTCCCAGAAGAAAATTCATATTTCATATGAATAGTAATAATAATTTAAATTCATATATTGCATATATCAATATATATCATGAATTTATCAGTCATTAAATGGCGATTATACCTTGACATGGTTTTAGTATTAAACAATATTAATTTATTTTTTGTTAATATGCAGTGGGGTGAAATGTTATATTAATTTTTGGCAAAAACATTGTGTTTTTTATATTATTAATGATTAATAATTATTGTTATAAACAGTAAACCAAATAATTTACGAGCTTTTGAGATTTTGATAAATTTCGTCAAAAAATGAGCTTTAAATGCTTATAAAATAAATCGTATCTATGTATTTTTGATATTTTTGATATTTTTGTTAGCTATAATGTTAATTTATGACTTAAAATGAATCTCGTTTTTAATTTAAAAATTTTTTTAACTAGAAAAATTTTGTTATTGAAATTCATAGAAAAAATATTTAAAATTTAAATAGCTCAAATGAAATGTAATAATAACGAGTTTTGAGTAGGTACTTACAAGTTGTAGGATATACTTATTATAACTATATCGTTTTTAACTAATGAGGAAATGGATGTATTTATTTGTCATTTGTATACAAAAAAATTGTCATATTTTTTGGTGTTCGACAAATTTATTATGTTTTTACTCAAATAATGTGACATTCTAAGATGAAACTAATTTGACATGATATATCTGAACGTTGTTCTCTTGGAAAATACATATTTGTAATAATTCTAAGGTATAGTGCATTGTAATTGCAAACTTCAAATATTTAAGTGTGGCTACGAGTAGAAATTATGTAATTTTAAATTTTGATTTCATGCATGGTATGTATTAAACAAATTATTCTATTTGAACTATGTTTGTTTATAAAAAGATAATTGAAATGACATCGATATAATAATACAAATAAATAAGTAGGTAGATAATTGTATTATTATTTATAACTTTGTTAAATTTTAGTTTAAAAGTTACTATTTAAATATAATTATAAATACTTTTTGATACTTTTTAGTCTTAACGAAATTATCGTATTTGTTGAGTTGCTCTCTGTAAATTCTTTTTTTGTTTCCTGTATTATATGTAATAAAAGCATTAAATAAATAGTTTTGTTAGTATAATTTATTAAATTTTAAATAATGCCACTAAGTCTCAAAAACGTTTGCGCATAAAAAAAAAATAATATGTACCAAATTAAAATTCCTTTAACCTTAAATTACATTTAAAGTATAAGATTGCTTTTATACACAGATTATTTATGTAATTTAAATGTACTTCTATATTCTATATTACAGTTTACGATCCTGTTAAAATGAAATTTACTTGTTATGAAACGTTACGTAGGTGGTTACCACTACACTACGTGCATATTTTAAAAGACAAACTTTTGAAAAACATACAACGAATTTAATATTATTTTTTTGTTTTTTTGGTATATAATAGGCTGTATTTTTTAAATTTAGTTTGACATTTCATTATGGTTTTTATTGAAAGTGTATCAATTAATTATTGATACGTAAATAAGGTTTTTTATCGGTGAAAAGGTAAAAGAAAATTGAAAACTTTAGAAAAAATATACTATGTAATTAAATAATGTATTATTGATTATTCGTATACAAACCATATTGAATTAAATATACAAACAAAGTAACTACTCGATATTAGTTTGAATGTTTAAATGCACATATATGAGAGTATTGAGAGTGTTTATTTTGTAAATTGTGTATGTATAATATAAACAAAACTTTAGTCTTTAATTCAACTATTTTAACTTGATATATATATATTTGTTAAATATTTATTTGGTACATATTTAAAAGTTATTTCATTATTAGGTAATATAATTTTGTGTATTAGATTAAATTAGAGAAAATATTTGAAAGACTGAACTCTAATATAAATAATATTTTTTAAATAGGCCCTATGTATTTTATTATAAATCTATAAATAAAATAAATAGTCATAGCTAATATTGTATATTATATTATATATTTTAAATTTCAATAAAAATTAAATGTTCTTATTAATGTTAATACGAATGAAATAGTTCATCATAAAATACGACATAATTTTTTTCGTGTTGATTATTAAGTATTCAAAGGTTTTGTTTAAAAATTCAATTATTTTTTTAATTATTTTTCAATTTATAATTTTTTAAATCAAATTGGTTGGTAATATTGTATCAATTTAAATGAATAAGTATCAATTAATAGTAATTATTTAAATAAATAAAAACAATGTATTCTTATAAAAAAAATTAAACTATTATTTTATAATAATAATAAGATATTGATTTTAAACACCCCAGTAGTATCTATAGATAGAAATAATAAATTAATCTATATCATTATAAACATTTAATTAATGATAAATTATTGTACTTATTTAATAGTAATTGAATAAGAGAATCGAAGAAGGCTATAAATATATATTGTTTAACGTTTAACGATGGGCATTGAAATTCGGTCCATGTTGAAAATAATAAAGTACAAAACAACATAGACGATAGATGTAAATAATAATATGAATGAATGAGAATCGTATGTGTGAGTGTGTGACTGTATATGTGGGAGACTATGAGATGGAGTAACAACTATAAATAACTAAATATTATTTATTCGTAATAAACTAATAACTCGTAGAAAACCACTCATTGTTCCATCATTCATGTTAAATTGCAAATGAAAAATGTGACCCGTATATTTGTAAATTAATCGTTGTCGATTGTACAACATGATTATTTTGAGTTGGAAAAAATAGCAATATTAAACAAAAATACTTTTATGAAAAATTATTATTTTATTAAAATAAAACACAATTTATATAAAATGTTCAATTATTTCTTAATACCGATAAAACCCTAAAAGATTCGCAAAACTTATCGTTTATTTAAATGGTTCGGGTTCCGGTTCTGGTTTTAGTTTTATACATTGTAAATTATGGGTTCCAATAAAAGTTCTGGTTCTTCGATTTTCTTCAGGAACCGATTCCAGAACAGGTGCTTTTGATTAGGTTAAAGTCTTTCGCTGGGTTATATGTTGTTATTTACAAAAATACATTGAATTGATTTAAAAACCCTGTACAATATCTATCTTCAATAAAAATATCGATAATTATGTATTATAAAAAATAATGTTAAAATTTAATTTAAAATTCTTATCATTTGCATTGATGAAATGTAGTATCCAATAAATTATTAAAAGTATTTAAACACGTGTCATACGTACTATACAGTTAGGCATGTTTATCCAGACTGAGTACTGTGTGCTTAGGGATTATAATAGCTATAAAGCATAATCAGGTGTTTAAGATATCACTATCAAAAAGGTCATAAATTGACGCAAAAATAAAGTTAATAATATATGATGTTTAGTTATATCCAATATCTACTTTTTAAAATTCTTAAATTTATTTTATGAATCTTATATGTATTAAGTAGTGAAACATAAAATATGAAAACTTTAATAAAAACCATTTAAGTATATAAACCATTGTTAATGTGGTTTTTAATTCGTATTATATAGTGTTCTAAGTATATTAGATTGTATTTCTTTGCCAAATTTTATAGAGTTTAAAAGTATAAGACGTAACGTTTTTCATTTTACTTTTTATTCTTAGTTGTATATAATTGTACGTTGGAAAATATTATAATTATTATTTATAAAACTGGTACTGTCGGTGTTGCTGTAAAACAAAAACTTTTTGTGTTTTGTAGACTTGTAGTCCATTTGAAAGGGATAGAAAAGTTTTCTTATTTCTACAAGCAACAATCGTCTATTTAGATTGCAGTAATGTAGTTATATATATTGAAAATAATAAAATAAACATTTGACTGATATTGCGAGGTTATGTCATGACACCCTACATTGCTGCTCTACCGCCAACAGAGTTGAAAAACTAACAACATTGTTGATTATTGGAAAAGTTATTGAAAACACATTGAGTTCATTTAAAAAAATAAAATATATAAATAAATAAACAATATCAAAATGTGTTAGTACACCATCATGATGTCTCGTCATGAACAACGATTTTAAAAGATTTATTTCAAGATTGAAAATATAATATATTATTGATATTTTACTTTTAATACAATTTTTATTTATCTGTTCATAAAATCATTTTTTAATAATAAACTATTCGTTTTGTTAGTATGTTTTATATAGATTGAACTTCGGGTAACCTACATACTCTTCTGTATAAAAAATGCAAAGAAAAAGGGTTCAATTACGTAGTATTAAAAATAAATGTATTAAATTTGTGGTATATAATACAAATATGTAGTAGGTAATACATTTCGATGCTTTTATTTTCAGATAAAACTACTACATAAGTACGGAGATAAAATTCATACATCATGCGTACATATTTTAAATGTAATATCCATTATACTTGTAATGAATTCAGTTCGCGTGGTTATAATATTTTATGTTTGAAACAAATTTAATTCCATCAATGTTTTTTTAACCTTAAAGGGTCATATTTTTGTAGTGAGCAAAAGTTGAATGTATTACTGTTAAAAATATATTCACAGAAAAATAATTATTATGGCGATAATAAATTTTGGTGGTTTTTAGAATACTTGAACATTTTACCACTGGATTTCACTTTGGTTATATAGCAAGTATACTACGTACATATTTTATTTGATAGTATGTATTAATAATTACATTTTTGTTAGTCGAATAGCTATAATAAAATGTTTATAAAATTGAAAGTGTTTTTTAATTATGCTACTCTTTAAAAAATTATTTTCAACATTTACCTTAGTAATTTAATTAATTATTGTGAATGCACAATCACTTCAACATATTACTACTTGACATACGTACTTAATTCATTTAAAATAATTGCTTGTTATTACCACGTGTTACATTGTGTTAGATTATATGCATTTAGTTTCATCTGTGTCACATGCGAGCGATTAAAAAATTGTGTATAAATTAGTTAAATTTTCCACTAATTTCTATATGTATATATTCTATAGTTTTTTTACAGAACGAAACTACTAAGGGTATATTATATATTTATATTATAGTTATAGACATACAGAAGACAGAAGTATTTTTTAGTTGACTAACTAATGATGGAAATAATATGTTAAGTATACCTACCAAGTATCAATCTACATTACATTATAATAATATGATTAGATTTTAATAAACTACTACTTAAATATTAAGTACTAGAAAATTATAAAACTCTTTATGCCATTTTATAATTTACAAGTTAATTTAAAAACATGAGTAATTTTAAAATAGTTTTTAACAAATTTATTTAAAAAATATTTATTATTTTATTAAAACAATAATGAATACAAAGTATTACAATTCCGGATTCCTCCTTAAATGTGTAAAAATATATTTAAATGTATCGATTGTGTAATGTAATAATATACCCCCAGAAAATTTATTTTATTGTGATGTTTCTATCTTACAATCGTAGTTACCATTCAACAAATCCGCATACTGAAGAACTAATTTTATGTTGTCAACCTGAATTTAAGAGTAAATTGGTCATATAATGAAATTTAAAGGTGACAATATTATCTAGGGTATTTCAATGGGTTTTAATCGAAACTATTAAATTTTAATTTTAAGCATTTTAGAAGTTTTTAAAAATGTAGTATTTTACAAAGTTCTCATTTTAATTCGCGTTCTAATTTTAATACCGCAATAAAAACCTATGAGATGTGCACTAGATCAGAGGTTACTAAATGGTGGATGATGGACTAACCTTATCCGGCTCACAACCAAGGAATAGATTTTCTAAACTATGTAATTTGATGTTGAATTGAATAAGGTTTTCATCAATTTTACTTTTACTTCCTTTAAGAAAAATTTTCATTACATTTTATGGCCTCAACAATTTTTAAGTTCCTAAATAGTGACCCTCCAAAAATATTTATTGGTGATCCTTGCCTTACATAATATTCTTACCTTTAAATTCGGTTATAAAATAATAAATTTACTCTAATATTATATTGCTAACGCCTAACAACATAAAATGTGTTGTGCTTATGTTTGTAATACTGGGATAATACATCATGCAAATGTAAGTTTGGTGTCCTCGATACCTTACTTATTTTCACAGTCAACTATTGTGTATTTTAAATTTATATTCTTATTAGAAGATTGAATTCAAATTTCCTAATTATTTTATGTTATAATTAGATAAATTAATATTTAATACAACTTTTTTTTCTAAAATTAATTATTCTAATATTTTTGTGCGTAAACACTCATTTTTGTATTATGAGCCACATATATTATGGAAACTTATAGCTCCTTGTGTGAGTTTAGAAATAAAAGTGACGGAAAGCATAGTATAAATTATACGAACAATACGAGTGGTGTATCTATAACTAAAAATATAATATGAAGGTAGTAGTATATTAAATTAAAAATAAATAAATGTCTAAAGCTTACCATCCAAACAGTTGTTAACACGATTTATTAAAAAAAAGTAATACTAAATAAATAAATCTAATAATATATTAAAGAAAAAAGTAGTTAAATTAAATTAAATTGTATAATATACATTAATAACGTTTTTATGCGTTCTTCGTGTAAACCATTAAAACTATATAAATTAGTGAGGATAACACTAAAAAAAATAAATAAAACCAGTGAACTAAATCTTATAATTTCAAATTATTTGTCTTAATTTTTTTAACAGAACAGTATTAAAAAAAATATATATTATTTTTAATATAATATAATTGTTTACTAGCCATATTTATTTACACATTTTAATTATATAATTTAATCGTATATTTTATAACGTTTGCTACGCGTCTTAATAAAACGTTAAATAATTTTTTTATGCTTATACATTTGATGGTAATCAGCAGCGTAAGTTATACATATTTAGCAAACATTTGCTGATATTCTGTAGTTTTGTATTTATACTAAGCTAATACCATATAATTCAAAATGTTATGATTATATACGAAAATAAACTCCACCACTCCAATATTTGCGTGTTTGTATTTCTGTTTTTATCGGTTGTACTATTTATGTTTGAAACGATTTTAGAGGTTATTCGTAGTATTGTCTAGTCTAAAAGTTATAGTTAAACACTTAAGAATGACTGATGCCAACGGTGGAAGCACGTTTTATGTCTGGAAATATACAGTCCGTCCTATTCGTCCTAAATATACAATATTACAACATATTTTGATGCACTCGTTTAAATAAAGATAATTGTTATTTAAATAGGATCACTGAACATTTTCATCGTAACCAAATTATTCGTCGTACATTGTACAATTCACAGAGGGATGCTACCGAGTTAACGTCTTAATCCGTTTCAACATAGGTAACTGATTAATCACAAGATCATTTTCTTAGCGAAACGGCACAATTACACGTCTGATACTTGTTTGCGCACATAACACTAGATTTTAGTGTTTTTACCTGTAAACTGACAACTCATTTGTAACGTAAAATTATTAAATCTCATTCTTTATATCTATAAAACAACACTATAACTCGTAATACCTAATGCAAGATAATGATAGACTTATCATAAACATTTCTATAAGATATACGATATACCGATATACGTATTAATTGAATCGAGTATAATCAAGAAACAATTTTTGTCAATGATAATTTGGCTACATTTTAATTTACTATGCCTATTTTAGTTGAACGTATGATGTTAACGAGACGCTAGTTGACAGTACTTTAAAGTCATTTTACTTCATGCGAGAAGGAAAATGTTTGAAAACAATCTAACAAAGCATTTAAACACTATTATTTAAAATTTAAGCACTACGTAAGGTCTTGAATTTTGGTTGTATTCTGCTATTAGTTTTATGTATATTTAGGTCATTTAAACATAGGTATTAAAAATTTGTGAGCGCAATTGAATTGTACATTTGTATACAAATGAATCGCAAAAATACAAATGTACGCAAACGGGTATTGCTTGGCAACATGATGATTATATTATATATTATAAACATGTTAACGCAATACCTATAGAATAGTTGACCGAGAAAAGAAGAGACGGAATCGGTCGGAAACTGAGTGTTAAGTAGCGTCTGATAAGGAAAATCAGAGTATAATATACACCCGTGTTGGCCGGATCCACTTAATCTATGGAAGAAATCTTCAATAAAGTATAAACACCAGTGACATCATTTATTACGCGCGATATTTCAATAAAGTCTATTCTAATTATTTTATTAGTTGTCTAAAAATTCTGATTAGTTTTGGACATCGTTTTTCTCGCGTGTATACTCTGTGATTACAATTCTTTTTCACTGCGGCAGTACCGATCTTATTGCATCCATTCATATTCCATTACAGGGCTTGTCTCACACCATATACTACACCATACGTTCAGGCAATTAGGATTACCATCCCAACTTCAATAACAATAACATTAACCCTTATTCGCTTCCTCTCGCGCGCCACCGTCTCAGCTATACTCGTGATTTGGGGAGAATATCGGATTACCCCCTCCCCCACACAACACATCCAGTTGACGTTAAATGCATGTGCAGAACAAACTAAGCCTTGGGGCGGTGTAAACTTTGTGCCACGAATACTCCTCAGGTAAACATTAAAAACAACCGTTCCAACTAAGCTATTGTTTCGAACCGATTTCGCACTTACGTTAGGCGAAACCTCGCCCACCCACACTATACACATATACGTACATTATATAAATTTAAACCTATTAAATAGAAAAATAGATTCTATGGTTGCGCTCTCAAATATACGCGCCTCATCGAATGTTTGTCTCGATAACAGTACATAATATAGCAATTTAATATTATACTACGTCATATGCTAATATCAAATTCAAAGTCTGGAACAGACAATAACAGACTGTTGTTGTAATGTAAATAGCCGTATTCTGTGCATATATAGCTTAAAGTTTAACCGTCAATTATAATGTATTTATGGGGCGTGTAATAACGTACTATTGTTATCAAGATTCGTCAAAGCCATGTCGTTATACGTACATGGTGTATAGAAGCGCTTTGAAAGTTATGAAAATTGGACGCTTTTAATTGGCACGCCTAAATTAATAATTACGTGTTTTTATTAGAATATATTATATCTACTCATGTCAAAGATGTGTGGACGTAATGCGTGTGTTAATATTATAACTATTGCAACTTAATAAGCACAATTTATGAATAAATAAAAATTATGATTTTTTATGTTTAAAAAAATCACTTAATACTGGTATTTTATGTTAATTTTTTTTTTATGTATATATAAAATTAATATATTATACTGTATAATATTGATTATTATTATATATATCTATCGAAGTCAAATTAGAAAGTTTTATTTTATAATATGTAATTTTATGATTTTTAGTTATCCTAAAACGATTTAGGTTTATAAAATATGTAAAATTTCATTCGACCATAATTATTTACTGTTTTTAATAACAATCATTTTATTACGAATTAGTTACCAAATAAAGTGTATGTAATTATTTTTTGGATTATTTGTTAATTTTTACTAAATAATAATTATTATAAAACTACACGAGGCGTTTAATTTTTTTAACATGTCATATTGATGGAAAAAGTTTTAGTTATCGCAAACGCAGAAAATTACATTTTTTTCAATTTACTTTGGAAAATATCGTAAATTATGAAAAAATGGCTTAGTGAACCGCCAGGTAAACACTTAGCCAATATCTCATCATTTTTTGATTGGCACGAGTAAGAGAAAAGTTTTTTGAGTTAACTAAAAATTTAAAAACGTTTTAGTATAACATACTTAAACTCAGAAAATCTAGTTTATGGCACATTACATTTTCATAATATAATCGAAATCTATTAGAATAATTTCTGTATTATTATGGAATTATGTTTCTTCAATGATATTTTAATGTTGATTGGTAAGAGTTTATTTGAGTATGTTTATAATAATATTAATATATATATTATTACCAAATAACTGAAAATTTAAAAACTTTTAATGTGCTTAAGAATAGTTAAAATAGAAATGGCTTTAGCATTCAGCTAAATTAATTATGAATTATTTTTTTTGCAAATTATGTATTAAGTATTAGATTTATATCGATTATAAAAACTGCTACATCTATACATTGTTTATTTTGGAAGCGTTATTATATTATATGTCCTGATTGAAAAAAATATTTTAGTTGAGTTTAAAGAATAGGTATTTGAATATTTCTGAAATAGTATTACTTTTTTTTTTTTGTAGAACATTTTGTATTTTTTAGGGGGTAGGATAATAGTATGCTACTTTATTATCTTAAAAAAATAATTTGTATTTACTGATATTCTTTTGATGTGATATATTATAGGTATTAATATATGTGTTATTAAAAATTATAAATACTTAAAAAAATGATTAAAATTATCAAGATTAACAAGTTTGCATTACTTACACTAGATTTTGGATAGATGATTGATACCTTATAAAGTTTATATCAAGTCATTTAATTTTAAATAGGCTCTTTATACTCTAGGTAGTAAATGTTAGTACATTATAAATACAATTGAATAGGCTTAGAAAGGCATTACGCAGTGTTTAAAAAGGTCCATTGATAAGGAAAGAATGTTAGTAATTTGTGTGATCCAAAGCAATTCTATCTTTTTTTTAATTAGTGGATATTCGACCGTTTAAAAGACTCCAAAAACGAGATACCATTTTCCTTCAAAAAAATAAAAAATAATTCTTGACCATTTTCCTCCACTTTCAGTTTTTTTTCAATAAATAAAATAATAAAATTGTCATTCGTTGTCATAATATTAAATTAAAAATAAAAGAACAAATTTAATATTTCAAGTATAATTATCAGGGCTCGGGATAGCAGAGTGCTATGGAAGTTGTTTGTCATGTTACAACATGTTCAATTATGAAATTTGAAACTGCTTTTTTTTCCTTTTTTCAACGATTTTTTAAAAACGATGCTTATTTCTAGTTGTTCTGATTATTTTTGTTTTTTTGATCAGTTTTTCCTACTTTTTATAGATTTTTCAGAAAATCCTTTGGAAAATCTATAAACAATAAGGCAAAATGTCTCGAAAATGAAGTTTGATTTTTTTTTTTAACATAAAGATTTATTTATTTTTTTTTATTTTTTAGTTAGAAACGTTTCTTAATCATTTTGTTTCAATATTTTTTGTAATCTTTAATTATATTATTTTTGGCACAGTTACAAATTATGTCTAGTACCTACTTTATCATGTACAATTTTTTTTGATTAAATATTTTTGTTCAAATTTAAGTTTTTTAAATACTTATTTGAGTGCTCATAATGATGTTTTAAAGCGCTTTTTTAAGCACTTATTTTAATGATTTTAAGTATTATAAGTCTTGAGCCCTGATAATATACCAATATATCGTACTCGCCGAACTTGGCGGGTAGTTAAAGAGAGAATGAATATTATAAAAAAGTGTGTACACGTCGATAAAGATGTATCAATCAATAAATAAAATAATGATAAAAATTAGATAATACTAAGTTGTTGGTGATAATGCAACCAGACAATATGTAACATATTATAAGATATAAAATATAAAATATAGTAAAATCACTACAGTAAATAATATTATATTTTTTTATAATTATAGGACATTTCAGCAACAAAGGAATACCTGTTTAAAGAATAAAAATTATTTATTTAATTATTTTACTTTTTATAATTACATACCTATCTAGAAATTAAGCGACCAGAATTTAATCAACAGATACGCGCATATATGATCCTAGCATTTCTAGCCATACACTATCTTTATAATAAGGAACGCAACATTAGAACACCATAGATTAAATATACTAGTAATAATTATAATAGTTTATAATAATAATATAATCATTGACATAATATTATATTATATTATATTATGTCAATGAATATAATAGTTAATAATAGTAGTTCAAATAATTATATAATATTTTTTAAGAAACAAGCTTGTTGTTAATTATTATTTATTATACATAACTATTAGTACGATTATCACTATATATTATATATAATACCAAAGCATCTTCTTATTTTATAAAGGTTTTTGATTAGAATTTGGAATTTGCTTGGTTGCAGCGGACAAGGGGTATTCATTAGCTCTGTATACTTGTGTCGCATTACTATAATATTATTACTCTTTATTGTATTTATAAATTGTATATATCAAATTATACATAAAAATTTGTACATTGAACTTCTGCAATATATTTTTTATGGTTTTTACATCGTTAAATATATCTATAACATAATATAGTATATAATATGATCTTTATACATTGACTTTATTCATATTTTATAGTGTATCATATTTATTAATAAAAATTAGAGAAATAGCGTACCCAAAATGTACATAAATTACAGCTCTTAGTTAATTCCCTTGTAGAACGATTTATGATAAACAGTGATAAAGAAATATATTCGCGTGGACTTAAAAGTGAAATACCTTTTAAATGTATAATTAGGCTACATAAAAAAAAAAATTTAATTATGTGAAAATTTTAAATGGCACTTAGAAAGTTTGTATATTTTTATTTTGTTTTTCATGCAACAATAGGAATTAAATATTCTATTACCATATTGTACCAAAGAAGTTTAATACGTTTGATCATAATTTTATATTAGGTAATAATAATTATATAGGTTGTTTTTTCAATTAAAAACAATAATTTGTTAAATTAATTATCCATTAACGAAAAATAAAAAATATGTTAAAAGTAAACAATGATTTACTTTGTTTATGAATAATATAGTTGATTTCATTTATGAAAATTTTTATTAATTTAAAACTATTATATATTATATGTACCTAATAACAGAACTGAATTTATAGTTTTTAAAATGTTTTATTGTTTTATAGTATCCGACAGTAATGTTTGGTGTCCCGGAGAATTTGATGGCTGGACGTGTATTAATCGGACAAAGGCTGGCGAAGTAGCCAAA
The DNA here is from genome assembly GCA_020882235.1 of Schizaphis graminum. Classification (NCBI taxonomy): domain Eukaryota; kingdom Metazoa; phylum Arthropoda; class Insecta; order Hemiptera; family Aphididae; genus Schizaphis; species Schizaphis graminum. The sequence goes on from CM037032.1 coordinate 59,239,408, forward strand.
TTTCCATGTCCTTATTTTATTTTGGGGTTTGATACAAAACGTACGTATACATTTTATTACCCATAAAATCAATTATTGTACTATATATTATAGCTTGTAACATGTTTTGTGCAATTATTTGTACTAAGTTTTATATGCCTAATTTTTTGAGTATTACACGCAATTTTATAGGAAGCATTTAGTTTTGCTGTTAAATAATATAGGCAATAAATCATAATAAACCTTGAAAAATAATCAAATTCAATTTTAATAATATGTCCATTATAGTTAATTACTGCAACGCGGTGTATATAAATTTGTTGCAATGAACTATTTAATATTGCATGTTGTTTGGATAAAAGCTACTTTAACTATGAGCATTACATTAGCACTGTAAAACGGTCTATTATTATACTATAGGTATACGTGCACAGAAGTGTCGGTCTGGCCCACCCGGCTACCCGGCGATCGCCAGGGGCCCTTCGATATTTTTCAATTTAGGGGCCCATAGCCAATCGAGAACGTAATAAAAAATATGTATGTGTTTAAAATTTTAATCAGGTACAACTCTAATAAATATGTAAACATTGAATCTAACTATATGGTAATTATTGTGGTCTGGCGATAAGGATAAATAAACGCAGTATTTAGCTTACTTGCAATCTAGTTGTCTACGGGATAAAAATAGATTTATTCAAAAGTGTGAACGAGTGTTTTCAAAACTAAAAATTTTAAAAATCAAACTTAGATCTTCATTAAGCCAATAATATTTGGATCCTTGAACTTGTCTATTTGTTGAAGATGATATCATTAAATTAATAAACAATGATAAAGTTATTGATATGTTAGGATCGTCCAGCAATGAATTAAAAAAATTACTTTTTTAATATAATGTTAATTTTTAATTCAAATTTTGTATTTTATTTGTAAAATTGTTAAGTAACAATGTTGGTTTGCATTTTTATATTCATAGTTATATTGACAAAGGCGTTTAAAAATATGACGTAATTTTATTAATTATGTATAAAATAGTTTTAATATTTTATTAAATGACAGTTAAATTTTTTTTCGTTTAAGTTAAAATTAAGTTTGTAGGGGGCCCATTCAAAATTAGTTAACCAGGGGCCCAGTCATGAGCCAGACCGACACTGGTGCACAGATATTCTAATAACTGATAGTGGCGTGACTCGAGGTCATGAACTGCATATACTTCGTCATGATAAACATTTTTGTCCGCCGCGGAACAGTGGTTTATCTTACAGGATTATATTATACGTTGGCGTACGTTTTATGGCCAATTTATTGGACTCGCAAGTTTACCTTTGCCTATCCCAGTTAATACAAACCAATAAGTTTTCAGATGAGTTTTGACGTCACATTTTGTTGTGAACTGACGGTGGGTAGGCTGTGGATTATTTTTTCCCTATATTTGTTTACGAAACCTTATAAAAAGGCCGCAGAAGGAGGGAAAAAATAATAGACATGATCTGATTAATGAGTTATTTCGTGCGATTGATTCGTCGGCACTCAAAGGCTAAAAAAAAAGAAAACTTTTATACCCCATTGAACGTCTTATACTGTTTGGATGATTTTACACGTTTTCTGAAAACCGTAACGTGCCATTTATGGCTACAATACTGGTTAGTCGTTATATTCCAAGTTTTACGAGATAAGTAGATAACCTAGGGTGTTAGGTTACGAGAAACAAAAGCCGTTTTATTGTGTCTTATAAAATATTATTTTGTCTTACCTTTATGAAATTTTTTATTCATATTCGTCCACATTGAAAATCAAAAATCGCACAGAATAACAAGGTGGGGATGTCGAAAAACTCCACTAACAAGCGAACAGTCACTGTTGGGTTTTTTTTTTGTTATACCTATAGTAATTTTCAGTATTGTGAGATTTTATTTTACTATCACTGGTGTGTCGTGAAATATTACTATCCAATTATATCATTCTTCCTTTTTTTACCTTGCTGGGTTACAAAATATATAAGATATCCGTTTATAAGACTGTGATGTGCATACGCAGAGCTTGATAAACTAATTTAGAGATACTGAGTCACGCGTATATTTTTTTCATAAGCTTTATTTTTTACACAAATAAAATATAACTAACATTAATAATAAATATGATTAAATTGTAGGAGGGGACTAGGCATTTTCGCGAGCCAATACTTCTAGCTTCACTATAATGATGATATGTATTTGTATGTTTTCTATTTCGGTTGCCATCGTCTTAAATAGTATAACTTCATTATATACACAGTCACAAATAGATAATATAGATATAACAATGAACATTATAGTATCATAGCTGATATCATTACGTTGATGGCACATGCAATTAAGTGTTCCTTTTATAATATTAATTACATGTATATTAGTGTACATTGTAAAATATGCAGTGTTCATCATATTTCTATCTGTCGTTTGAAAATTACTTTAGATGAAATTTGGGTTTACTGTTTTGATGGAATTAATTTGTTTTACTTTTGCAATTAGTTAGTTTTCGTTAATAATTTTAAAACTATTCAACTATATCTTTAGAATATATACACAGGACATAATAGCATATTATTCAAGTGAGTATAAATTTCTCATAGGTTTAATCTGGATTAATGATTTTCATCTCTCATGTATGGTTTTACATAAAATGTATTTTTAAATTTTATAGGTACATAATACAGATATAATTAGTTATTTTAAACCATAAAATAAATTTATTAGGTAACCAAAGAAGTTTAAATTTATTTTAATTATTAATAAGAATATGTCCTTAAATTATAAATACTAAATGATTTAATAAATATATTTTTTAAAATGTTTATTTGCCTATTTATTACATTCCTATTTAAATGAATTCAATAATACAAATTATAAACACAAAACAAGTTTCGAATTTATTTTAATTAAAGATGCGATATTTTGCTTTATTTTTAATAAGCGGTTCTTGTTATGTTATAATATATTAATATATAACTTTAAATAACTTGTTATACAAAAGCATTCCTACCTATAACATAAATATTCGAATTTGTTGATAAAAAAAAAAAAAAAATGTTGAAATGGGCAATCAGAGCACTCATTTTAAATGCATAAAATCAATATTTCAATTCCAACTCCTGTAGTTTATAATCCTTTAAATCATAACATAGAACCTGTAATTCATAATCCATAACAAATATAACATGTTGGATATACTTCATTGGCTATTTAAACATTTTTTTTTTTTTAGTAGTTCTTTATAATTTTATTTTAATGTATTAAAATAATTATTTAAACTGTATATAATTAAGTTAATATTTTATGTCATATTTATATCTAATATTATATTATATAATATTTAAATTATGTACCTATTTAGCTTAATGTTTATACATTTAATATTTTAAAACTAGCTATTTTAGTCAATACATAATTATTATAATAATACTATTAGTTATTTATGTAATAACGACAATATTTTAAAAATTTAATCGTTAATTAAAATTTTTTTTAATAAGTATTTTTGTATTATATTATAATAATAATATATTAAAATTAGAATTTTTTTTATAAATATTTTAATGTATCTATGTAAAGTATATGTGAATTAAAATTCAATATTTCTTTTTAACGGTAACTAAATACATTAGAGTTTCGAAAAAAAAATTAATTTTTTTCTATTTTTTAATATCTATTTAAAAAAAAAAAATAATTATAATTCGTACTTTTAACAATACATATATATTTATTTTATCATATTATTATTATACTTACACATTGTACATAATGTAAATAAGTTTTATTTTTATTTATTTAAACATTTAAATTTTTGTTCATTATTTATTTTTAATTATTATTTGATTATCCGTATTTTTCCTCGATACTAATAAGTGTAGATAATTGACGCTCAACTATAGTTTAATATTTATAATTTATGCGTTAATACTTAAATAATTTAATTTAAACTTTACTTTTACCGTGTGTAATAGGTACTATAATACTAGAATTTTATTTAGTGACATGTAAAGTTGATGATATGTAAATATGTCCAAATAGTTTATTTGAATTTTATCGACAAGTGCAAGATAAATAAAAAGGCATCGAATTAAATTGGACACAGGCAAATGTTTCAATAAGTTAAATGACGGGTAGAAACTAATGAATGAAGTATAAACAATTCTGGGTACAAACGATAGGTGATGAGTGAACCATAAATATTCTTCAGATTGAGGTTTTAGTATTGTGACTCGACAAAGTGCAAACCATACCAATGATTTGTAAAGTGTGCGGTGAGTGGGAGTTGTAAGAAGGTTTAAGGTGAAGACAACGTACTTTATGAGAAAACACAAGATCAAACACAATCATGATATTAGTGTTGAGCCGACAAATAAAAGCCAAGGCAATAACTTTTCGATCGATTTCTTGAAAGACATAGTTTCCAACTATAGCTTGTTGATATCAAAACGGACAAAACGAATAAACGATTTTTAATACTGCCATACTGGTATGACACATGTATTACATTCTCGTAGATTTATTATTGATATTATTTTTATACTTACATTATAAATAAATACATTGGACCTTAATCAATCCATATTCGTATAATGTAATATTATTCAGGTACATCCACAATTTCAATTATTTTCATAAAAATTTGTCAAAAATATCTATATTAATCTAATATTATTTTTAATGAGATATATTGTGTTTCTGAGTATAATAAAAATCGTGAGTGAAAAAAATGTTTAAAGATTTAACATAAATGTTTATTTATACAATTTAAATTAAAAATCACAAATAGTATATCTATTAACATTGAGTAGATTATGTTATATGCGTTTAATATATTTTATGAGCAATACATTTTATATATTAATTTACTGACATGCATGCCATAAAAATAAAATAATAAAATAAATCGAAGAGATACCTATAGGTATATCGTTATAATGATGGGGCTGATATTCGTCAAGTATAATATTGTTCAACAAAAGGTAGGTTTTAATAATTATATTCATGCTCGAAAATCCAAAATTCATCAAGGTTATTTATTCGCTGTTACAAGTAAATTTTTAAGAAGAAAACGGGACTAAAGGTAGGTAGATACCCAAAAATAATATTATAATATGCTTTCTTAAGACAAACATGTTTTTCTCCAATTAGGGTAAAACACGAAACCTTTAACCATAAAATTAAATATGCAACGAACGAGTAATGATAGTAGAAGGGAATGAGATTTAAAAAATAACTATGTTGTATATTATGGCTTGCAACCCTATATAACCGTTCTATGTGTATATTATAGAATAAATATTGGTTATTATATTAGTATATAATTTGTATAAATCTCTAACAAACAATATTGTACTGTGGGTATGATATTTTTAGATAACATAATACTGGTATACAGTATAATATCCAATCGACAATCACCTTATTATTAATGTAACTGTAATTTATTTATATTATAAGATTTAACGCTATTATTCATAAAAAAATGCATGATAGCGCATTTTTATTATTTTTAAGTTTACACAAAATAATAGTTTTTATTAAAGACGGTAATTGTTCATTGACCATCAGAGTTTAAATCCGAGGAATAATTAATATCATGGTCGTATCTACCTCATATAGAGGCACTACACAGTTTGTTTATTTATAATTAGTTAGATATTTAACTAAAAATATTTATTAGATATATATATATTTGTAATATTATGTATATATTATATATTAGTATTATTTGATTCGTACCACTTTTACCTTAACTATAAATTTCTTCAAATTCTAATTTTTATGTATATTTTATGGAGCGTCAGTGGATGACTTCCTTATGATCTAATACACGCTTCCAGACTTCTTCTTTCATATGGCAGGTTGGATAACTTATTGTACGAATTTTATTTATTTTTATGCAGACTGTAAATTATCATATATATTTTAAATAATAATAATAAAGTATGTTTTAAAATCATATTATCAATTATTCGGATTTATTATGCCATTTTAAATATCTTTGTAGTGTCTAAAATGTTACTTTCAAAATATGAGTGGCATTATTTTTACTGTTAATTTTTAAGCATTTAATATATTAATATATCTAAATTAAAATTGTAACAAGTAATTTTTGAGTTATTTGACTTTGCATACTGTAAGAATAACGTTAAATGATAACATGTTTTAAAGGTATGAATTCATACCTTAAAGTATTGATAATTTGTAAATCATATTAATTAAAAATAATCTATTAACATTTTATAGTTTGTATAGTTTGTAAAATGTATAACAATTAGTCGTCATCAAATTGTGAAAATACTTATAATAAGAATTTAAGAATAATATTTAATTGGATAAGGATTAGGCTTTGGAGGCAAGTTAATAGTTTATGATTCAAGATGTTCAAAAAAAAATCAACAATATTTATTATTTAAAGACTGTAATATTTCTTTATTATTGAATTTTTAATATAATAGTGAATTGATTTGGGCCAAGACTCATAATACTTCGGTGTATTATTATATGAAAATTACTATTGAGTATATCATACATAATCGAACTCTTAATTAATATTTTTACAATATAAATTTAATTAATTTTCTTTTATACATCTCTAAAATTGTTGTTCTCTAGATATTTAAATGATTTTTTGCTAAGTAAATAATAGTTTACTGATAAAAATTGGGTTTATTATAATTTATTATTTATTATAATGGTATAAAATAATACTTAAAAACTGAATCAGAAGACTTGAAATTGTTTTTTACCAAAATATATGAAATATCATATTATATAATTGCCTTTTGTTATGAATATTTTATTTGTTTTATTTTTTGTATAACTGTATTTTATTTTTATGCAGTATAATTCTTATTAATCTATCTATTTTGTCTAAACATTTTATAACGTTACTATGTTTTTAGATTCTGAACGGAGTGATGAATGTATTGCTTTTACAATGATGTGTGTTTTTTTTTTTTTTTTTTTGTGTCTGACGACAACATTTGGAGCAGTAATAATGCTCCGATTTTTAACTTCAGCCCCTCTTGAATAGGAAATTGAATCTAGTTGGTACTTTGGGGGGGGGGGGTCAAAATTAAAATTTTCAAATAGTTTTCAAAAAAATCGAGAAAAACAAAAAAAAAAATGACAGAAAAATGGCAATTTTACGAAAAACCACTTTTCGACAAAATCGTTTTTTTGATTTAGCTGTAACTCAAAAACGAATTATTGTAAATACTTGAAATTTTCACCAAATGTTTATATTATGGTTATCTCTTTACAGTTAAATTTTCAAAATATTTTGACCATTTTTAAGCTACTTATAGTCAATTGAAGTTTTTTACTTTTCTAAGTTTTTTTTGTTCAAATGCCGATAAAAATTTTATGGGTGGCCAGAAAATCTTGAAAAATTAATACAAGGTTTCTTATAAGTTGTTCTTAAAGTGATAAAAAAAAATCCGAAATCGTTAGTCACAATTTTTTTTTATAAGGGCTTAAAGTTCAAATTTATACGAAATATTTTAAAATTTAAATTAAATTTCATACTCTCATTATGCGTATGTTGCCAAATAATTTTTTTATTAATAAACAGATATTATAAAGTAACTATAGTAACATAATATAGTAACTATACTATTTGTTTCAAAATAGAATATATGACAATATTTAAATATAATTATAATATATCCTAGACTGACAAATCATCTCCGTTCAGAATCGTTTTTCGTATACAATGATACCTATCATTGCATTCAAATTTAACCTACCCTAGTCCGAGGTCCACCCTACCCCCTAATGTACAGCAGAGCGATACTCACTTACCCGCTTTTTTAATGTTGAAATAATTATTTTTAAGATTTTATTTGATCATAGTTCATAACTATCTTAAACGTTAATTCACAAATAATTATTAACGTTGGAGTTATTGAACGATGTTCATGTTACTCTGATCTTATCATATTTTGAGTTTTGTAATTAGAACTACATTGTTACTTCAACAATAACTACAAAAAAGATTTGTTTTGTATAACAACAAAAACTTAACTAATTCCATTAATTTTATAAACATAACAGCATAACAGCATTAATTTTTATAATATAACATGTGTTAAAATAAAATACTTCCTTTGTACATAATATTGTTTAATATTCTAACTCATTAAATAAATAAACCTTTTTTTTTATTTTCAATTTAAAAATACCAATAAATGTTTGGTCATTATTTTTTCGTATTATGTAAAATCAATGATTTTCACTACATTAAATAATAAAATTATTTTCAAAGTTTGTTCATTGTAAAAGTTATGTTTTAGTTGGAGGGTTTTTATAATGCATTTTTTCAAATCATTAAATATTCATAAATCATCAAAAATAAACATATTTATTATAACACGAAAAATAAATTGATTAAAATTAAAATACTATATTTTATTATTAATATTAATAGTGATTAAGTTGTTACAAAACTTTTATAAAAGTAAATAAATTTCATTTCGTACTTTTTTAAAGAATGTTTTTAATCGTTATAATTACACATATAATAATATAATGCTGGTCTATATTATATATACTTGCTATATCATTCATTTATATATATAGATTTTTTTGAATTGAATATCTTTTATTACTTAATCATTAACATACGCGATACACTTATATTGATCAAAAACTTTTATGGATTAAGAAATTAAAAAGCGGGTAAGTGAATATCGCTCTGCTGTACATTAGGAGGATGGGTGTACCTCAGACTAGGGTAGATTAAATTTAAATGCAATGATAGGTATCATTGTATAGGTACGAAAAACGATTCTGAACGGAGATGATTTGTCAGTCTAGGATATATTATATTTAAATATTGTCATATATTCTATTTTGAAACAGATTCAAACATTTAAGTAAAAGTTTCAAGATCTTACGTTTAGTAATTTTTTAAAAATAACAAAAATCGAAAGTTATTTATTAGTAAAACGTTATTTTACACGTGTATTTTTGATTTCAAATTAAAATTAAAACTTTAAACACTCGTAAAATTTTTTAAACTGAATAATCATCAAACTTTTTTATAACTATTATAAGTTTAACTTATGGAAAGAATAGTATTAAATTTTTAATTCTTAGCTTTTGATAGTAAAATATTTATAAATTTTTAACTACCAAATAGTGAAAAATATTCATGATTTTGACGAATTTTTGTCAATATTTGAACTTCAAATGCTAATAAAAAAAAATTGTGCCTATGTATTTTTATCATTTTCGAATAAGAGTTAGAACAAGTTATGTGGACCCTTCAATTAAAAAAATTTTTATCGTTATTTAAAAAAAAAATACTTAGAAAAATTAAAAATTTCAATTGTCTATAAATAGCTCAAAAAAAGTCAAAATACTTTGAAAATTTAACTGTATATGGAAAACGTTAATGTAAACATTTGGTGAAAATTTCAAGTATTTACATTGATTAATTTTTGAGTTATAGCAAAATCAAAAATTCGAATTTTTTTGAAAACTGTTGGAAAATGTTTACTTTTGACCTCTATATTGCACCAAGGATATCCACTTTGCCATCGGAAACCATCCCCAAAGTTTGAAATTGAAGCATTATTTCGACTAGTTATGCTGTACATAGACAAAAAAAAAAACACATCATTGTAAAATCAATACATTCATCACTCAGTCCAGAATCTAAAAAAAATTATCAAAATTGTTGATTTAAGGCTTATGTGAATAATAATAATTATACGTATTATAGGTCCAAATCTTTGGTTGTTAAATTTTAAATAGTTTATGTGTCGCCTATCATAATATACCGAGGTATGAGAATAGAGTCTACGTTTAATTCTATCCCTATACTATATTATATTATAAATACATAAATGCTATTAAAAAGCATCACGAGTGATGGAATTCTATGAATAGTCTTATTATCACTCTTTTTATAATAATCATAATAATAATAATAATAATATAATTGTGTTTTTTGAATAAATAATACTTATTCGTTATTGTTTTCAAACAAATTTATATTATAAAAATATTTATGAAAATAATAAATTATGTATCATAAAATGTATAGGTTTATTGTATTATAAAGTAATTATCTACATTATGTGTAGGTGTACTAAGATTACAAAAACATTTCTCTAACACGAGATTTAACCCTCACAGTATTGTGGTCTGAACTTGACTTGATTTCATTATTGAAGATTAATAATAAAATGGTTTAAAGTAATTAACGTAAATTAAAATTGTAGTAGTTAGTGACATCGTGTTCTAGTGTACACTAAATATCGTGTTATTTGAGTCTACAAGAACATAAACGCCGCAGATGGTGCTGCTTCACAACAATATTTTTTTTAAAATAGCATATTAATTGTATTTAAGTAGCCGCTTTACGTCATATTAGAGTTAGGACCGTATACATATTGTGTACTTTATTTATACGTATTCTTTATTAATGAATATTAAATAAAATAAATTTGATATGGATATGAATCTTTAAAATTAGCTATTTATTTGGTATTTGTATAAGAAATAGTTGCATTTATTCAATGTTTCAAACGTATTCCTTATTTAATGGCTTAAATTATAATAGTAGCTTGAAAAATATTATGTACTAATAAATTAAAAATTATTTACATTCTGCTTAAATATATATTTTGTTATTTATATTAGTGTATCTTCAAGGTTAATTTGTTATTAATCTACTTTCTTGAAAATAGCTAGGAGGTTATTTGAATTTCAGAAGCTAATATGAATATTTATTGGCTTCGGTAGGAATAAAAGTCGGGTGATTCAAAATTTCCCAAGAGATATCTGTTGCTCTAAAAGTCTTAAATAAAACCTATGGATTGTGAATACTTCTAAAAAATTTCTCAATCGTATATATTTTTCAGCAAAATTTAACAGATAGAAAATACCACACGGAAAATGCTATCAGAGATTTTTTATGTATATAAAATAGGAATCATTTTCAGTTATTAATTATTAATTGCTATCTAAGTATAAACTATTACTTATAATTATTATATTAAATACTATTGTTATTAATTTTCATCTTAAAATCGTTTAGTGTTTGATTAGTGCCAGAAATATAATTTATAGTTAGTTATAGAATCAGATTTTCTAAACAGTCAAACTAAAAATGGATTATATGAATGGTGTTTTATTTAAGCATTAGGTATATGATATTACTTAAAATATTAGTTATTAAAATATTTTTAGTAGTTTTTATTGATTTTATTACGGATACATTTTTATTATTTAAATAATTATTTACTAAGTAGTGTAATGTCAAGTAGTAGGTATTTGTGTTTTATATTATTATTTATACAGATTTTTAATTCACTGTGTTTTCAAAAAATTATTTATTCAGTTACTTTGCTAAAAATTATTATCCAAATTATAAGATTAAATATTTATTTAATTTTCGTAAGCCATAAAATAAAGTATTCAGTTCTTTTTTATGATTTTTTTTTTATATGAACCAACTGTAGGTTTTTATAGAATCAAAACACCCTTCTACAAACATGATTATATTATGAACATAATCAACCCAAACCCACTGTACAAAAGTTAAACTTACGAATTTAACATTTACAAAATTTCGTAAAATATTTTGATTTATTTTGTAACCCACTGTTTATACATAAAAATATCGTTTTAATTAACAAAATTAAATGTTTCCACATTAATAGTTATTTATTTCGTTAATATTAATTTAACATATAATATTTACAAAGAAAAAATGTTTTTTTTTTATTAGTTGCAAAATACAATATTTTTCAGCTTTTAAATAAGTGTTATTAATATTATTTAACGCAATGAAAAAAAAATATTATGTTAGTGATAATTTATTTTAATTAAAATGCAATATGTACATAATTTAACAACATTTGTTTATACATTTCTAAGTCGAATGAATATTATATTTATAGCTGTTATTATGTTATGCTGAAAAAGTATTACTTTATCATGTTCGTTATATTTAAAATAGTTAGATTAGATTTTATTATAACAAAATGTAAATTAATATATAAAAATTAACATTTTTTAGTAATTCGTTTATAATAAACATTTTTTGTTGTTTTCAATATTCTCAATTTTCATAAATCTTTAAGCCTTTGCTATATAGCATTTTATTAAATTTTAATCTATATTTTTGGAAGAATTTCTATTTCTAGTAAAATAAATAACAGTTAAAATAAAATATATTATATTTCACATTTACACCATTAAAATTTAAAAGTAAGTATTGTCAGACTAATTATCATGAAGATATTAAAGAATTAAGATAAATCGTATTTAACAATACTTATTGTAGAAGTGAATGTTTTTAAATTTTCTATAATGTTTTTAAAATCGTAAGCTATCGGCCATATGCATATAGTCTAGGATTCGGCTAATAGATTTTAGTCCCCGAGGTACACCCAAAGTTCAATTGTTGCAGGCAGTGGTGAATCGCAAAAATATTATCCCAGATTAAAAGATTTGTGCAAAAATAATAAATGAAAAGTAGAAAACATGAAATCGTGTTGGATACTATTTTGCATTTTTAAATATACGTTTGTTTAATTATGAAGAAAACTGCCATAACGGTAATATATATACATAAATGTAATTGATTTTGGCATTTTGCTTGTATAAATGATAAAAATATAAATTTATAGATAAAGTCCTACGTCATAAGGTGATCGCATACATCTACATTGTAAGATACATCATAAATGTAATTAAATTAAATTGTCGCTTCTGTATCACTCATTTGTTAGTATTGTTACATTTATCGTCGTCTTTAAGATGTACTTTGGTGAACGTGTCGGAATCGTCCAGAGTATATAGCCGTTGTAACGTGTACCTTGGGTCGCTGATGTTATAACTATAATTATTCAGACCGGCAGAGAAGAACGTGCACGCGTCAAGTTAATTTGTTCAAAACTCGGAAGACCCACGAGTCCCGCGCAAAACCGCTAAGTTGGTTTGTAGAAACAAAATTCCACAAACATTACAATAGCCGCTATAATAAATGATATCGCTGTCATATTACTCGTATATATTTGCACCGAATACGCCGTGTGATTTTTGAAAAATGACGGAGTGATAAACGTGTTAACATTATGAAACACAATATTTGATTAATATTCGAGTCGTGCGCGTGAAAATGTAATATAACATATAGTAAATTAAAATATTATAATGCACATCACGCGAATTTAATATTTTAAAAGGTCTCTTTTATGATATTTTTCATAATAGTACAATCAAAACCATCGTGGCGTTGTCGTATGCAGGTTATGTTTTTGTGGTTGTAAGGATAGAGAGATGATCATATAATTAAATGAAAATAAAATAAAATTTAAATTTGAATAATAACATTATTTTACTCTTCGTTGTTATGGTGAAATTCAACTGTGTGCTTTTTCTGAAACATAAAATAAATTAAAAAATCCTTTTTCTTTATATTAAAGTTAAAAAGTTAACTAAAAATATTTTATTTATGTGTAGCGACTGGGTTTATACCTTAAGCTCCTGTCGTATCTTCCTACAAGAACTGTATTTAACATGATTATATCGTAATGTGTATTATTGCATGTTGAAAAATACATTTTTGATTTATCTCGAAAGAAAATGAATCAGGTGGGTCGCATCCAGGGAATAGAAGCGTAGGTAGTCTATCATACATATTTTATTTACATGTGGCTTTATCACTTGTGGTAGGTACTTACATGAATGAAATTACAATTTGATTGATCTATTGAAAAGACATGACACCTTTTTACTTTTACTTACTACGTATTCATATATTGAATAAATAAATATTAAATTTAGACAAACATGCCATAATATAAAAACACTAGACAAGTATCTAGGATTACATATTTGATCTCATTGGCGGCTATATAAAATAAAATATATAGGTATACCACGTATAAACTCATTTTGTAATCGAATACCACTCAATTTCAAATAAGTCCCTATCCCTATCAACTATTGTTTTCCATACATTAATTTGAACATAAAAAAGCGGGTGAGTGAGTATCGCTCTGCTGTACATTAGGGGGATGGGTGGACCTCGGACTAGGGTAGATTAAATTTAAATGCAATGATAGGTACGAAAAACGATTCTGAACGGAGATGATTTGTCAGTCTAGGATATATTATATTTAAATATTGTCATATATTCTATTTTGAAACAGATTCAAACATTTAAGTAAAAGTTTCAAGATCTTACGTTTAGTAATTTTTTAAAAATAACAAAAATCGAAAGTTATTTATTAGTAAAACGTTATTTTACACGTGTAATTTTGATTTCAAATTAAAATTAAAACTTTAAATACTCGTAAAATTTTTTAAACTGAATAATCATCAAACTTTTTTATAACTATTCTAAGTTTAACTTATGGAAAGAATAGTATTAAATTTTCAATTCTTAGCTTTTGATAGTAAAATATTTATAAATTACTAAACTACCAAATAGTGAAAAATATTCATGATTTTGACGAATTTTTGTCAATATTTGAACTTCAAATGCTAATAAAAAAAATTTTGCCTATGTATTTTTATAATTTTCGATTAAGAGTTAGAACAAGTTATGTGGACCCTTCAATTAAAAAAATTTTTATCGTTATTTAAAAAAAAAAATACTTAGAAAAATTAAAAATTTCAATTGTCTATAAATAGCTCAAAAAAAGTCAAAATACTTTGAAAATTTAACTGTGTATGGAAAACGTTAATGTAAACATTTGGTGAAAATTTCAAGTATTTACATCGATTAATTTTTGAGTTATAGCAAAATCAAAATTCGATTTTTTTGAAAACTGTTTGAAAATGTTTACTTTTGACTTTTATATTGCACCAAGGATATCCATATCCTTTCCTTTTCTACATATCATTGTAAAATCAATACATTCATCACTCCGTTCAGAATCTAAAAAAATCATACGTTTACAATTTATTATAAAGTATATAATATTAAAATGTGACTTTTAGTCGTTTCTTAAAAGTATTATTTTAATCTCAAGAATGACTGTGAAACAGTAAATTAATATGTATATATATATTGTATGCATTTTTCCTGACAAAAGACAACTTTCGAATCAATATCTATAAGTATATTATATTTGTATTATCCACAACAATATTGTGTTTGAATAATACACTTTTTAATTTGTGTTAGTGGTGTTTTTATTATACAACAATTATTTTTAGTGATTTCATAAATATCAGACTTTTAATATTTGACATAAGTTGCTAAATCTGTGGTAGTAATATTAAAAATACTTAATCAGGGGAAAAATTAAAAAATTAGAAAACAATTGTAATTTTTACACAAAATTAGATTTTATTGTTCTGTTGTAATTAAAAATTGAATAATTAAAGAGACTTGGATTTTTCACAGAAGCATTCTCTAGGTATTATAAACATTTGAATATATTTTTGGTCTTTTTGTGCTATTTATAATCATTTTAATTTGTGAATTTATTAAGTTTTTTTTCAGTTTATATATGATCATATTTTTGTTCGCGAATAAATAAATTTAATAATTGAACACATGATTTTTATCAGTTGTTTTTATAAAAAATAAAAAATATCAAAAATTATAGTCATAATTAGAGCGCGGATTTGTATGTATTTTCTGCATCTGTAAAATTTGTTTTATGATATTATCATAACTATTTAAAAAACGAAACTTTTTTAGCGCAAATTTTTGCATATTTTGACATTTTTATATTTTATTGGCTTGTTTTACAATTTTAATAGCATATTTAATCTTTTAGTGCATATATATTATATTATTATAACATATATGCTATATTGTCTATTATAATTTAAGAAAAAAAATATTATATTTTTGCAGTTTACTACACTTGTACTTGTAGGTATAAACGGTTTTACCGACAATGACGTTAGATCAATAATCGAGCAAATAAAATAAGTATACCAAGATAAATTTTAAATAATTTAATACATTTTTTTTAAATATATTGTATTAAACTATTAATTCAACTAATAAATAAACTATTTTGAACATTTAGTTTAAAAAAATACATTATTTTTGCTAATATTTTTATTCATATTTTTATTTTTCATGTATACTTTAACATTTTAGTGCATATATTTATGCATATTTAGGATTTTTAGTGCATATTTAGTTGGTTTTTAATGCATATAAATCTGCGCTCTAGTCATCATTGTATATTATTTTTTAACTATTCATACCACCCTCTGGTACATTGGTATTGGCTTATAAGTTAAAAGTTATTAGAAATATTATAATAATTATTTAATATAATGTGATTTATTTTTAGCCAAAATGATGTATTTTTAGTACAGAAATAAATTATTAATAACAATATAAATATACAATAAAATTTTCATTGAAATATAGTTTGACTAATTGTTTACTCTCATAACTATTTTTCATTGATGATGATTTATTATGGAATTCAAATCTGATATACTGACCTACTCAATAACAAAATATATTTGATAGGTATCTATTCTAATAGACACAGCAGAGCAAATTATATTTATATTTTTTTTTCTATTTACATTATACATTTTATTATTCTAAATGTATTAAAGAGTATTTGACTATTCTAAAACACAATGATATTATTGTAATTTATAAACAAAAAAAAAAAAATAATAATAACGATAACCTAAATAAATATTACGTTGTATGGAGAAGTAAAATATTATATAAAAAAATACAAAGGATACACTTTTTTTTTAAACGTCGTAGCACTAATGTTATTATATTTTTAACTTTTGTAAATTTGTGCAGTATTTTATGAAATTCATACCTTCACAATATTTGAAGGGCTTTATATATATAATCTCTAGTCTTATCCGTAGTGACTTTTAGTATTTTGAAGTACGTGTCTATACTCGAGTAAACAATAGAGCATGGTTAAGATTTATACTTAACCAAATTCAAAAGATTTTCATCAATTTTTATTTGTTCTATATAATTTTTAGGCATCGAATATTCAATAAAATACGTTATAGTTGTATTTTTTCATGGTCAAAGGACCTTCTCACGAAGTAAAAATTTTATCACACCACTATCCTGTCCAAACATTTTTACCACGTTAACTATTCGGTACTATCCGTAAATTTTTAAATTAAGGTTGATGGATATTCTTGATTTAAACCGTTCGTGCAAGCTCGAGAGTGACCTTGTCTAGGTGCGGTGAAAAAATAAAAATAGCAAATGAAAAAAGCTTTTTTTTTCTACATTAATACTTACCTTGCATAATATTATAATATGCGATTATTATATTAGCACAATGCATTAAATTTTAGATTTACGTTCGCGTTCAAAGTTTTCAGTAAACCTAACAAAATATTATACAATATCATAGTTTTATCATTATTACCGTGTGCGTGATCAAAATCCATCCTTTAAAATTTAAGGTGATCACAGAGTTACATATATAAATAATATAAAGGTTTTTTGACGGATTTTTGCAGGTTTCGGTCAGAAAACGTGTCTGCCGGACGGCTCGTGGTTCAAGCATCCAGACAGTAACAAGACGTGGTCCAACTATACTACGTGTGTCGATTTGGACGATCTAAAGGTCGGTGCCGTAAAAATATCTCAGTTTTCATTTTCGATGGCGCGAGAAGGTGGTATTGAGAACGCTCATCGTTCACCTGTCCCCATCCCTTTTATCATTACCGTGATAACGTGCACCTCCGACACCGTGGAATTATCTAGGTATTCGTTTTATTTTTACCAAACCCTAAACAATCGCCACTACCCCTCCCCCGTCACGATTTATCGGCTGACAACGCCAAATGCCGTGACAAATGGCCGTATACTTGTATCCACCACCGCCATGGCGTGCACAACGAGGACTTTTGATGATAATATTATATATACGTAAATCCTGTATATAGTGTGTACTGTATCTGTATACATATTATTATTATTACGTCGTATAATGTGTATTCATCGAGAATTCAGTAGGTGCATTGTGGGTAAGCTAGTCCATTGTCCGCGTTGTATATGTTTTATACACCTGTGAGCGTATAATTGAACCCACCGCGGATATTTATCGTTCGAAAAAAGCCGTCGACGCACTGAACAATACATACAACGGTAATAATAACCACATAACCATTACGATAATAACGCGTGTGTACATAGTTGTATCATCGCTAATTTTGTGTAGTGTGTACCTACCAATTATAACTATTATGTGTACACATTACATAATATTATAATATGTATATATCATATAATGAGCGACGTCAGCAAAATTATATTGACGTGACGTATCAGTTGCCTAAAAATTATTATTTTTTTTTATACCAATTCTCCTTCTAACTACTTGTACACCAAAACGCACCAGTTTTGTATCAACGGTGAACGCGTTATATACTGCATGACCACAATTCGTAATATAGGGGAGGTAAATATACGATGGCCACGGCACGACGTCGTGTATGCGATAATATATTATAAGCATTAATTAATGAAAATAAGATAAATCATATAGTATCAGAATAATATTAATGCAAACGTAAATTGCGCTCAACGAAGTGTACAAATTGTAAATTGCGCCCCGTACTTTTCAGGTATAAATTATTATCTACTAAATTGCTCCCGGTATTTTTCAGTATCTAAAAAAGGTATAATAAATTGCGCCCAGTATTATATAGGTATAAATTTCAATGTAGTTAATTGCACCCTATAGAAATATTATTAATATGATAGTTATTTAGCATTACCCAGAGGACACCACGAGGAGGCGACTATCTCTGTCCTCTAAAAAGTTGCTTGTTGCTTAGTTTGCTTGAAATAAATAAATAATTTGAAAAATTAATATTTTTTAAAAGTTAGATTAATTTATACTACACGCAGTAAATAATAATAAAATATTTTAGTAATAAAAATCAGGTAAATTATATAATATAGAGTTAGTAGTGTAATACAATTATAAGTTATGCATCAATATAGTACTGATACATCATATTCACAAATTCAACCCACGTAATAATTTTATTATATTTTTAAATAATTTGTTCCACAATTTAAAATTTTTAAACGTACAAAAGTGTTTAAAATAGATATTAATGAATTCAAGGTCATTAAGATACTATAGGCGCAATGACGGCACTACGTATTTTGGGGTCCTGGGCAATATTTTCGGTTATGCCCTTGATGATTATGGAACTAGGTGGTAAATTATTAATAATAATAATAAAATAAATAGATACAAGCCCCCCTGATCACACAGGCCCAGGAATTTGCACGGAGTATTCCTCCTAGCACCGTCATTGTATGGGCATAATTTACTACGTAGACATTTAGGTATACCTGAAAAATACCGGGTGCAATTTACTGGTGACTTATACTTCGAACAGTATTTTTACTTCATCATTGTATATAATAATCGTGCACTAATCCAAATTTTTGTACTTGACGCCATATAGATTTTCCAAAATGAAAAGGCATCCTTTTATTTCTGTGTAATATCCAAATAAATCTTTTTTGGCAACAATCATTCCTATTTCAAAATCGATTTGAAATGTTTTTAGTTTAATAGCAAAATTATTTTTCAAGGCAGCTTATTTAATTATATTGAACATTCTCTTATAAGTATTGTTGCTTTTATTCGGTAAAAGAGCATAAAACTAAATATACATAAATATGTGAATTTGACATATTATAATGTATAAAAATATGAATATAAAATAGGTATATATTTATATAATATGTTAATATATATATATTAATTTTTGAATTAATAACATACCATAACCATTAGCACTATAACACCCATTACAAAACAGTGTAATGTGTATATTTGCATAAATAATTTGGGGGTGAATTTAAATGTACCATCCACTGTAAGCGAATCGGAAAAATTGGAACTTTATTAATAATTTGTCGGTGAACCAATACGTCGGAAAACTAAACTGTCGGCAAAATGGGAATATTTTAAAAATACTTTAAAATTGGTATATTTGTCGGCAAACTGAGTTGTCGGCGAATTGGGATTCGGTAAAGTAGGTATGAACCAATTTACTCTACTATTTTTACTACCCGATGACTGCGGGCATAATTTACAATCGCCAATATTTTCAATAATAACAATAAAAACGGCACACGTTATATTAATTTGTCAACAGAATCATTTATTTTTTTGTGTAAATTAATTAGATACCTAAATATTGGATAATGTTAAAATTTTTAATTTATAATTTTTGTTGTATTAATAACTATTAACTAACAGATTTTACGAATTTCACCAATATTATTTTTATTTTTATATTTTATATGATGTAGGCATTATTGATTATTGGTACATTCAGTAACTGAATTTTACTAAATCACAAGGATTAGTATTTAACAATTCTTCAGATGTGTATAATACAATCAATTCATTTTGTAATCTAATAAAATCAAAAATTTCTTCGAAATTTGACATAAAAATGTTTAGTGCAGGATTGGGAAATATAGTAGTTTGAATATTTATTAGGGTAAATTAATGATAAAAATTCGAATAAATATTATAAAAAATCAAATCGTGCTTGCAAATTTGTTAATATATTATCCAATATTTCATTAAAAAGTATTTTGTAAATTGTTCTAGGGTTATTAGTTATTAATGTTGTTGCTCAAAATAACCTTTATAATTATTAACATTTTTTCCCATAAAGTTTTAATAAATTTAACCTATTATTTTGGATTTAATATTTAGTTTCTTAATTTTTTTAAAAATAATATTGTTATTTTTCAATTTACCAATGTTTGTTTAATACAAGTTTATTGATAATGAAAATAATTAAATAGGCAACTGAAAAATATTGGAATTACGTTTTTAAAAATATCGATAAGCGTTCGGCACAGCGCTTTCAACCTCCATATTAACCAAAAACACTGATATCCCTTCTACCGCAACCAGTCATTCCGATAATAAAAATACGGGCCGGGAAATATAAAATACGAGCGCATCTGTAAAAAAATTGTCTATATGAAAAAAATGCATTTAATTTCTTTCGAAGAAACTTGATAAATTGTTTCAAATTGAATACTTAAATAAAAATTAATATAAATACTTACGTAGTAGTAATTTTAATGTATAGGTACGTCGCTTTGTTATTTAACATAATACATCTTAAATTTTTTATTTCTTCCTTTTTGGTCAGGCATTTGGCACTTACCTAGCTTGCTCTGACAGCACGCCACTGATTTAATTGAGAACAATAATTAGTAGTATAACACATTTTACGGCACCCCCTTCTCAAAGTCCACACTTATTATAATATACTCATCTAAGCCAACATAATTTTCTTTGAAAACAATTAATGTGGTGGTTCTTAACCTTTTTTTATTTATGTCACCTTTAACCATAAGAATAAAATACTGCATTACCCTAACATCAAATGAATAAAACAATCTTCATTCTTCACTGTATATTTTAGAATCATTCTTTTATTAAAATAGAAATAATACAGTACACAAAAAAAAAATAAGTACACACTTGATTTGAATTGTTGGGTTAAATGTTCAATGAACGTTGTAATTTTAAATTTTAAATTGTCAAATGAAAAAAAATAGTTATCATTTACATACATTTAATGGACAATTTGATCCTAACTCAGATATGCCTTTAAGCTGGCCCCATGTCATCTCGATTGAGAACCACTGAATTAATTTATAATAATTTTATTTAACAACAGTTTATAACACCAGATTGCAATGCCTCAATGTCTCACTAACTCATAACATAACAAATTGTAGATTCTGAAGAATTCATTTAACTCTTATGCTTAATATTATAATAAATTTACTTGTTATAAAATTTAAAAGTAAGAATAATGTCTAGTAAACATTATAGCTTTTTTTCAATATTTAATTTTAAAGTGAATATGAAAATGTTAAAATGTTAAATTGTTTTTGGATCTTAAAATATTTATAACTCACTTTAAAATTAAAATATAAAAAACAATTTACGAGGACCACTAGATAATACTCTTATTTTTTTATTGATAAATTAATTTTAATATTAAACATACAAGAGTTAAATGGATTCTTCACACGTACAATTTGCTATGGTCTGTGTTAAAAAGACGGAGACAAACGTATTCAGGTGTACTGTTCTCGTAGAAATTACTAACTATTTATATGGGTATGTATTATATATATCGATGCCTGCGCACCATTGTCGATCTTCGTCGAAGAGAACAAAGGGCGAGGTTTTTATTTAGTTTTTTTTTTCTAGTTGAGGAATCAAGTCAACATGATCTACAAATGGGGATACACGGTATCGCTGGCTGCGTTGGCGGTTTCCATATTCATATTCTTTTATTTCAGGTACTACGCTGCACGCATTTTATAATACAATTTTATAATAGATCGTCGTCGTCATCGCCCCTCGATTTATTGCTCGCCATATATTAAGTGCAGGTATACTGGCTTGACTACGTGCGTGGAATTTTTTAATATCTTCTATAAAACGGCAATCGTGGAAAAAAACATATCGTCCGTTTTCCCCGAAATATCTGTATGATATTATAATATAATGGTACACGACGTACATTATTGGTCAGCACTTTGAATATTAGCTGTCGAAGACGTGAGTTCAAATACGAACGATCAACAAGTAGCGTGTATATACCTGTTCTACATAATAAGTTAGCGTGTAGTAGGTATAGGTATGTAAATTTCTTATGCCATGTGTTAAGATAAAAATTAAACGTTATGTTCGTAAAATCAGTTCTTAGTCTAAAAAACTAGGTAAAAAAAAAAAAAACGATTAAAATCATTTCAATCTTATACAATCAATTGACACGACTACTGTTTAATTCGGTAGTTTACATAATTATAGTATTAGACGATTCGAACACCGAACAAACGACTCTCCTCAAATCCCCAATGCAATCAACTTTTCGCGAAGTGATGTATTTTTACTACCCCAGGCATTTTTACAACACATCCTATCGAGAAAAATTTTTATTTTCACGGTTCAACTGTTCAACTAAAATCAACTCCACATTAAGCCCCCGGGGACAAAATCTACCCATCGCAAATGCATCCTTTAAACGGAACGATCGCTGCTCGTATATATTGCATAATGTTTGGTATGACTTTGCGTTCGAAATTATTAATACGTCGAAGTTAGTACAGTTGTAGTTGCCCATGTGTAAAGAACATAATCTGGCAACACAACTATTAAACGAAGCAGGAATTTAGGTACCTAAACCTATCTATAACACTAGTGATGTAGTAGTTTCGGTCCGCAAACAGTTCTCAACCAGTGGTATACGTCAGTAAATATAAATAACCACTAGTTGCGCGATAAATAATTATTTTAGTTTCACGTTGGAATATGTATATTGTATATTATAATACTTCAAAAACCACTAAATGGTTACTTTGAATATTTCAATTAGCAGCCATATACTATATTATTTCGAAGTTTTTTTTAAATCTAAATAAATATGTAGGTAATAGGTATGCAAATAATATGATAATGAACAAAGATAACTGAACAACGTGTGAAATAAGCTATTTGTTTCTTATATTATGTCATCGATGCTAGCAAAGCCATCAATAATTGTATCATTAAAATATTAATCTAATTATGTGCATTAATTTTAAGTATAGATACTTATGACATATTTATATAAAAAAAAGATACGTTAAGCGTTTTAGTCATAATAATTGTAAAATGTATACCCATGATATAATATTATAGTTATTAAAAATGTTTTTAGATTCTGAACGGAGTGATGAATGTATTGATTTTACAATGATGTGTGTTTTTTTTTTATTTTTCATTTTTTTTTTGTGTCTGACGACAACATTTGGAGCAGTAAAAATGATTTCAGCCCCTCTTTGAAAATGAAATTGAATCTAGTTGGTACTTTGGGGGGGGGGGGGGTCAAAAGTTAAAAATTTTCAATATTTTTTATGAGTCGGGAAAAACCTTAAAAAAATGAGGGAAAAACGGGATTTTTTTACGCAAAACCAGTTTTCGACAAAATCGAATTTTTTATTTTACTATAACTCAAAAACTAATCGATGTAAACACTTGAAATTTTCATCAAATGTTTATATTAGCGTTCTCCATACACAGATAAATTTTCAAAGTATTTTGACTTTTTTTTGAGCTATTTATAGACAATTGAAATTTTCAATTTTTTTAAGTATTTTTTAAAATAACGATAAAAATTTTTTGGCCGGCCAGAAAATCTAGAAAATTTAATACAAGGTTTCTTATAAGTTTTTCTTAAAGTGATAAAAAAAAATCCGAAATCGTTATTCACAATTTTTTTTATAAGTGCTTAAAGTTCGAATTTATACGAAATATGTCAAAATTGCGAAAAATATGAAAATTTTATTGAAAATTTTACCAGTTATTTAGATTGGCATTTTCTTTACGTGATTTGATTTTCAAAACATTTTGACTTTTTTCGAGCTATTTATAGACAATTGAAATTTTCAATTTTTTTTATTTTGTTTTTTATAAATGTTGATAAAAAAAATTTAGCTGGGACAAATTACTTGAAAATTTAATTGAAGGGTCCAGATAACTTGTTCTAACTCGCATTCAAAAATTATAAAAATACATAGGCACAATTTTTTTTTATTAGCATTTGAAGTTCAAATATTGACAAAAATTCGTCAAAATCATGAATATTTTTCACTATTTGGTAGTTAAAAATTTATAAATATTTTACTATCAAAAGCTAAGAATTGAAAATTTAATACTATGCTGTCCATAAGTTAAGCTTAGTATAATTATAAAAAAGTTTGAGGATTATTCAATTTAAAAAATTTTACGAGTGTTTAAAGTTTTAATTTTAATTTGAAATCAAAAACACACGTGTAAAATAACGTTTTACTAATAAATAATTTTCGATTTTTGTTATTTTAAAAAATTACTAATCGTAAGATCTTGAGACTTTTACTTAAATGTTTGAATTAGTTTCAAAATAAAATATATGACAATATTTAAATATAATGTATCCTAGACTGACAAATCATCTCCGTTCAGAATCGTTTGTCGTATACAATGATACCTATCATTGCGTTCAAATTTAACCTACCCTAGTCCGAGGTCCACCCCACCCCCTAATGTACAGCAGAGCGATACTCACTTACCTGCTTTTTATTTATTAAGTTAACGCCAGATGCTTAGGTACAGTATTTTTAGTATACAGATATTAATACAAATGTATAATTGATAGGTAGGTTATGGTTATATTACAATCTGGAAAAATAAAAATTTAAATGCTTAATACACATGTAATCTGTGAAAAAATATTTAACTTAAAAGTAAAAAAAATTGATACTATAAAAGTTATCTTTAAGTAGATAGATATTTCAAATTGTTTAAAAAATAATTATTTTTCAATTCTTTAGCCAAACCTTGAAATATTGTATTTTTTAGCCTCACATAGTCACATGTACAACTTTTTTGTCTTAACAGCTGTGCTTACTTTATTTACAATTATTTTAAATAATTAAGTTAATTTGTATAAGGTTTTAAACAACTATTTTTAATCTATACTGCACCTATTTTTACTAGTCGGACATCATATTCAACTTTCCCTGTAGAACGTTTTACATGCATCGATATGAAATATTACAAGTTTATTACCTATTGAATCTTCTGTTGACTCTTGTTCGTGTACTATAGTTAACTCAAAAATTTTGATTATTTTAGAAAATGAATATTATGGTAGTAATTTATTATAATAAGATTCTTATAAAAAATTTATACAATAATTATGTATTAAAATAACAATTAAATAGTATGACATTTTAAAAAATTTAGGAGAAAAAAAGTAGAAAGTACAAAATGAAATAAATTAATTCCAAAAATTTAGTTTATTTCAGAAATTAAGTGATAAATAATGATTTTAGATTTAAAGTGAAACAAGAAATGTATTGTTTTAACATGTTTTATCTTTTTTTTTGTGAATACTTTTTAGGCAGGAAGAATCATAAAAAAAATGATGCAGCAGTTTTAAGTATGGAAATCGAGTCTTGATGGTATTTTGAATAGGTCATATCTGATTTTTTTTTATAAACTGTCTGTGGGCTTAAAGAAATACTACCTTGAAACATTGTTTTAACTTTCGTAAAGCTTCATTCGAAATCGTGTTTTGATTATGATCTATTATTGGTTTCAAAATTCATATCATAATACTTACCATTTTTCTACGTGTATAGATGAACAAAGCGAAACGAGTGTAAAACACCCTGTCTAAGTATATTCTGTCCATCTTTATACTTTTTATAATATTAATGTAACTTTAAAAGTTTTCTTTAATAATGCATAAGCCATGTCTTGAAACAACATTTTATATCGTTTACTGTCTACAATATTTCTAAATAAAAAACCCGATTTTTATAGTTTATGCATATTTTTTTAAACTGCCTGTTTTATATTATATACATAGATACTTTCTGCAGTTATATATGATATTATTTTCAGGAGCTTAACGTGCACTAGGATACAGATACATAAGAATCTGTTCATATCGCTGGCAGTCAATAATTGTCTGTGGCTAGTGTGGTATGAGGCAGTGGTTGATAATTTGCCGGTACTGATGACAAACGGGGTAAGTATAAGATACAAACCGGAAAAATGAGATACGAAAAATGTATATTTATTTTTTAAATTAAATGATCATTCTGAGTATATATAAATACATAAATTGTTTGGTCGTTAACATTGCGCGAAAATTAATTGATCACCGTAATTTTCAGCTGGGCTGCAAGCTGCTGCATGTTCTGGTCCAGTATTTTCTGGTGGCCACTTACTTTTGGATGTTTTGTGAGGGTTTGTACTTGCACACACTGCTGGTTGTCACGTTCCTTACAGAGTCAAAAGTGATGCCGTTCCTGCACACGATCGGCTGGGGCATACCGGCTCTGTTGGTGTCGACATACGCGGTTCTCCGGACAGCAACTCCCGGCGAGACTTTACAGTTAGTACGTTTTAGATTATACGATATAGTGTAGGTGTTGTATACAGTTGTTAGTTTTGATTTATAGAGAAATTTTCAATTTATTATTCCGTTTGATATCATCCGAAAACTGTCGATCCGTTATAATAAATTAATATTAATAAAAATAACTACATACCGTAAACATTTGTAGTCTTAACACTTTAACAGATACTACATTTGTTATTGCTTATTTCACTCAGACAACAATAGCTATCGAGGTAACTGTAGGAAATAATGTAAATAAGATCTATGCCCAGTTTGGTTGTCTATAAAATATTGTCTCTCTGATAAAGTTTGAGAGACTTTCGCCTTGGGTGGTAACCTGTACATAAGTAATATTAGTATATTACTGACTGACTTCTAAGATAAAATTAGACTTTTTCGTTATTGTGTCCACTATAATATTATGAAGAAAGCTTTTAGTTTTAATTTTATCGTTTATGAGGACTATAAAAATGATTTTTCAATGTGGCTCAGTAAAATATCTTTTGGTTATTTGAGTTTACGTTGATCATAATTCATAATTAAATATTATGTTTTACTAAATACCACACAGGAATGCAAAAAATAATAGAAAAATCAATTTGATCTAAGGTTTTTATTTTGAATTATTTTAATTTATTACGTAAGATTTACACTATTATTACAATTCACTGGTCGAGATGTTTTGAACAAAAATAAAAGTGATCACAATTTTAAGCTATTTGATGTAAATCTTTTAAATTATTATTTCTAAATATTTAGTAACATCATAAAATGCAGCTAGATTTTATAAAATTCTTGAGTAAGTATATTATGATGTCTTTAATTTTCACGAAATATGAAAAACCATACAGCAGTCTTATTTATTTGATTCATGTTCAAATTATTTTCAAAAGATAATATTCTTAAATTATAAATATCAGCTATATTCATATAATATTACATGATAAATGTTTGACTTACTTACGTAGCTTTACTTTTATATTAATTTGTTAGAATATAAAAGTTTGATACCTGTACTTTTATTACAAAATAATAATTAACTAATAGGTATTACGTCAAATGGCCAAACATTATTAAATACATTTAAATTAATGTTAAACTTTAAGTTCGTCGTTAAAATAGTTTTTATGAAGATAAAAACAAATAGTATGTTAATAAAAAATGGTTGTAAAATTATTATATTAATATTATTATTATTATTATTGTTTCAATTTATTTATAATTATTAGGGTTCTAAATTTGAAATATTTCAATGAAATATTAAAAAACATTTTTTTTTCTTTTAAACATGATCGGTTATAGTAGATTAGAAATAATATATTGATTAAATACAGAAAATATTCATAGTAAATATGCAAAAATATGCACTATATATTTTTGATATTTTTTTAATTTATCACTTGTATTATTAATAGGATCCTTATTGGTTATTTTTATTATTATTTATTATTCATATTTTCTTTGTTTTACACAATAACACAATAAACCAACTTTTGAAAATTTTCACTTGCAAGTTAACGTGATTATAAACTTTAAGATATAATAATTTATATTTTATTTTTCATTGCAATGAAATATTTCATGAAATTTTAAAACCCTATATATATTATTATTATATATTATATTATATTATAACTATATAGTATATATATTACTATATATATAATATTATACATTGTTATAAATTTTAAATACTAAACTTCTAATTGATTTAGAATATTTACTAAAATATTGAAATGTATTTAATTAATTACTTTGAATAAGCACAAGTTTCTTTTACAGTTTATTATAATAAACAAATTTAAAGTTTATAATATATTATTATAATTTTATTTTAAATTTTCGCACAAACATAGTATAATGTATTTCACTGAAGTCATATAACTGTGATTTTAATAGAAACTTCTTATCATAAATCAGCAATTCAGCTATCAAACCTTTAGTTAATCGATTAAATTTTTTTTTTTTTGGAAATACTCACTTTATATTTTACTAAACTTACTGTCTGAAAATCTGCAAATAATTTTTTCTTTTAAAATATATTATATTTATCTTATTCTGCACTGCTAAGTAAAATAAAAAAAAAATGTCTGTATATATCGAATAGTTTGTACATTTTTTTGATATTCTAATGAGTACACTGTAAATATTTATTTTATACCACAAACAAATGAAAATCATTCCATTAAAAATGCCATTTTTTTAAGCAGTATAACCTCATAGAAAATCTTTGTTTTTCAATTGAATTAAAATAAATTCAATGTATTTTGTAAAAACCTGGTAAGTGTAATAATTTGTTACAATAAATTGGTTTTAAATTTGTTTATATTATAATATATTATATTATTAAAACCATATAGGTATTAACTTGTCATATTTTTTTATATGATATTTGTTTAGGTTAGATCAATTGAAGTTGGTTAAATTATTTTAATGCTTTATTAATGGTATTATAATGAAAAATTAAAATACTGCTGTAAAGTATTATACGATGTATAATAGGTTAAGTAAACAGAGTGTTAAGTAAAACTTTACAGAGTAATTTAAATATTATCTTATAGATCAATAGATGAATTTGTACAAACTAATTATTTATGATATTTTTCAAGATTTAAGACTACCGATTTAAGCTATAATTATATTTATTCAAAAGTAGTGCACAGTAACTTTGGAAAATATTTCTTATGTTTAGCAATTATCACATACAATTCATTTTGCTTAACAAGAATTGTTTTTGCAAATTGCAACTTTATGCTGTCATTCGATTTTTCGTTTACCATTATCACTAATTGTGTAGCTCGTATAATGATTCATTATTGTTATTGTTGTCGCTAACTGTTTTTAAAAACTTTTTAACAAGTAATTGTAGAGATTTTTATTATTTTTAGAACGAAAGTGAATTATTGTATTTGAACCACAAATTATAATTTTTACATTTTTATTATGTTGTTTTTTTTCTATTAAAGTTACATTTTATATTATTTTTATCGTATACATTTTTTATCTAGCAAATTTAAAATCAATTAAAATTTTTTTATTAATTATTTGAGTTGTTGGTAAATTATTCCATACAATTTTTCAAGTGGTATTAACTATTTAAACATATTTTCTTATACGTAGTACGGACAGTACGGTATAATATTACATTCCATGATAAAATTTAAAATTATATTGCCACTGCAGCAGTCGTTATTAAAATCTTTTTGTATTTGATGTATTATAGGCAAAAATTATATTTAATTGATATTAAAATAATACAGTTATAAAAAGACAGAATCTTGTAAATAGGTATTTCACATCATTGTAATTTAATGAAATTTATAAAAAAAATATTTTAAAAATTAGATAATAAGATATTAGATTTGTTACAAAGCATTCTAATATTTATACTTAGAAATGGAAATTCTTATGACAGTAAAAGGAAATGGAAGTGAAACGCACTTGGAAAGTTGGAACTAAACAGATGTGTATAGTATATTATATTCTTGCTTAAAACGTAGCTATAGTTAAAATTGTTTGGTGACTGGATATTTTATTTAGATTTTATAAATTTAAATGAAATACAATACAATAAGCAATATTTAATAACACCGGATGTTACTTTGTACGTTATAGTAACTAATAAAGTATTTATTTGATTTTTTTCTTTTTTTTAAATTATATAACATTATAAATAAATAAATATTTGTTTCATAGTTTATATTTCATGATATACGCACACATTGAGTGTAGTCATAAAGATCATATTTATTTTTATCACTATATAACGAATATCTAATAGTTATGTAAGTGATTATAACAATATATTATTTTTATTTTAATAATTTATTGACAAGAACTTATGAGTTATATATTTTATTGTGGTCACTATTTACAAAACGTAATTTACAGATCGCAAATTCTATGAACAAAAATCTTAAGCTAAAAATGAACATTTTTTGTTTCATGTTATATCTAATATTAAGGTATATATTTGTTTCATAAATTATGTTTTTATATTTTAATCCAAATCATTTTTAAGATTTTGGTTTACGAGACAGATAAATTTTAATATTTTATAGATATAATTGTACAGCAGAGAAATAATATAATATATTTCACTTCTGAAATCACCAAGGAATCATTAACGATTTTTCAGCTGTAATTTTTATTCACTTGTTAGAGTTTAATTCGATTGAAGTGACATTGTAAGGGTGATATTAAATTATCAACATAGGCCAATGCAACCGCTATGTAATCAGAATAAATAGTTAACATCGAAATGCATTTTCCGGATGTAACTGATGGTTATGTTAATGATTGCTGGAAAAAAAAAAGGAATTAAATGGTTATTAGCTTTCTAAATACTAATTTAATTTTAAAAAAATCAAAATTAATTTTTCGATTTAGTTTAATTTTAATAAACGACGGTAAATATAACCGCCTTATTGTTATCAGACGATATTGTACGACTGCGTAAGCTGTATGGTATTTGTGTACAGTGTGAAAATCTGTTTTTAGATTTTAATTCAATGCGGCACGTCCTTATACTAAACAGGTACTTAAAATGTTACGTGACTGAACTGCACTATAATGAATCAGACTCAGCGTCACAAGTTTGCCATAGTCGCAGAGGAATAGGTAGTTGGAGCATCTTCAGCATCTATATTATACTACAACAAATGTAAAAAATTCGAAATAAATTCACCTTGACAACTTTTTATTGGGCGTTTTTAATTTCCTGGATGGTCGGCGATGTCGTAGTCGCGAACGTAAAATTATCTCGCGCAACCTAGACTAACCCGGACAAATCAATTTAAATTTAATTATAAATCCAGCCGCGTCTTAATAACGCGATAAAATTGTCATTATATTATAGTCGTCCAAACAATCTCGCGTAATTGCGGTCCACGAATATCCCCACGGACAGCTACCTACTCCGCGTCTACGGTTGTTCCTTCTGAAAACAAACATTTACAATGCACTCAGCATACACTTCGTCTTTCGCTCGCATCTCACTTACTATGCCGTGATTGAGCTAAAACTCGATTATGCGAAGCGCGTGGTGAATTTCAATAATAATTAAATAATTGTACGTATGCTGAAAAAAAGACGAGCAATCTTACACGTACGTTTTACATGGAACAGTTTTGTCGAAATATTATTTAATATTAAATTCGTGTTCATAAGTCATGGCATAACGTCGTTTACCACGGTGACACTATTTCGTCGACTTTATTAATATTGTTTTCAGCGTACTGAAACCATTAAATTATATATTGATCGATGTTCAGAGAAATCGTAATTTCATGTTATAGAAGCGTTAATATAATATAAAACGCAAAGTGTTCTAGATACTCGTTGTCGTTATAAATCGATAATATTTTATTAATTTAAGATTAGCTGCAGAAAAAGAAATCAATGATGTGCTTATATATAGACAGCAATGTTTTTATTGTTAACATTTAATGCAGGAGTGGTAAAAAAAAGGCTAAAACTCAAGAAAGTTCAAGTGTTTTGTTATATTTATTCAAATCGATATATTAGTGTTGTGTACAAATGAACAGTTGTCTAAGTTATATCAAATTAAATAACATATAAGAATATGAATTTTAACAAAAACATAATTGCATGTCTGCATTATTCGTTGCATATATTGTTGAGTTGTATTTTTATTTTTATTTTTTAAGACATTCAAGTTTACCAATTTGTTATGACTATATTAAAACGATTTTCCAAGCATAAACAGTTTCAAAAGCTCTTGATATTAATAGTCATGTAATATTTAACGTCAATATTAAACCCGATCATATATAAAACATATACGATCTGATATTTGGCTTTAGAACTTGTTCAGTTTCCGAAATGGCTCATTTGAAAGGGTAAGATAATATCGAATGTCATTATTTTCGTAGTTTCATGATCCGTGTCATTCAAATACCCACTCGACTGCACGTCTAAGCCCGATGGCTTCGTGAAACTTCTGATCGTGCAATCCTTATGGGATTTTGGCAACAGACCGAGGAAATAAATTAACTATATATATTTATGTATAATGTCTGTTAATAGTCGTAATTACTTCTGTTTAGTGTTCATTATTCAATATGTATTAAGCGTATTGTATATACAAATATTTATAGTTTCTGTACGCAGTAAAATAAAACGTATATACTATTTTTCAGGCTGTAGCACTGTGCAAATTAAATATACAACATCAATATAAAACATGATGTCGAGATAATATTATAATGTAATTATAATTTTTCAGAGACGATTTTTATAAAAATGGTAAAAAATCAGTACCTACGTAATTAATCGATTCCTGTATTCTTAAATAATATTAATTATAAAATTACTCAACTTATATATATATTTCAAAACTTCTTTATAGAACAGTAAAAAAAAAAAATACGTGGGAGTTGACTCGTATAGAGAATTAAATGAGTTAACAAATGATAGGTTAAAGAGAAATAATTGAAAACTAACTTACAGGCTTAATAAAAAATGAAGGGACAATTCTCAAAATATTTATTTTAGAAAAAACATCAGGCTTAAAGCACTATTTTGTATGAATCAACAAAAGTACACATTTAAAACCAATTTAACGTAAAAACATTAGGAATAATGTTAATAATGTTAATATAGTTAGTGATATGATGAAACGTAATTTAAAATACATTTTGTTTGCATTATATTTGTTTGTGACACGGCTTATCGTATAGGCGATATAGGTACGTGTCATTACAATATTGCAGATTTTAATATCTGTACAATTTCAATTTGACTCGTTTCATTTTTTATATTATATTATTAAGTCATTTTATTTTAACTTTTACATGCATAAATTTGAAATTTCGTTGATGTTAAAGAAAATAATTATGTTGTGCCTTACTTAGCAAATCATTTAGAAGTCAGTCACTAGATGTGATAATTACTATATTTATGGACTATAATAATATTATGTTGTTATATACTTACATCTAGTTCATTTTTTTAAGGTTGTTGTTGATATATTAATAGCTAAATGGTGTAAAATATTACTTTTCACTTGTAAGTTGATTTTTGGAAAAAAAAACTACTGTTTCATTGAAATGTAATCTTGAAATTATAGAATTATCTCGTTACGTGAAAATCATTATTGTGTAATGTGAAAAAATGATTTTGATATTTTACATACTTAAATTTAAATAATTTGTTGAACTTTAAATTAGACGCTCGATAAGACCACCTGGTTTATTTTGAAAATATATTTGTAAGAATTTTATCATAACATGTTTTCAGTGACAACAGTTTTTGCAGTCAGTACTTACTTGCAAGTTCAAATCATAAACATTTCGAAATAATGTCTCAATGAAATGGTAATCGGAAAAAATACCCGAGGAAGAAATACCCATGGAAAAAATACCCGGTAAAAAATACCCGAGGAAATAATACCCGTAAGAAAAAATACCCGAAGAAATAATACCCGTAAGAAAAAATACCCGAGGAAATAATACCCGTAAGAAAAAATACCCGAGGAAATAATACCCGAAACATTCATATTCGATATTATACAGCACATTAAAAAAAAAATAATACAGTTAGGTATATAAAATAATATTTGTCATAATAATATAATAATAATTCGTGAACTTTTTTAAAGCAATATGTGACTGGTCATAATTATTAATATCATTAAAAAAAAAAATTAATACAATTAGGTACAGTATACATAGAAAATAATATTTGTCATAATAAAAAAATAAAAATAATTCGACAACATTTACAAAATAATATATGACTGATAATATTCCTTCTGCGTACAATTGCAAAGGATTTACTCTACTTGTAGCCGCTTTTGCCTTTAATATAAGTATTATAAAATATGTTACATATAGAGATATAATTACATTTTATTAATTCGTTAAAAATTTTTGAAAATTTAATAGAATGCTCCTAATATATTGTTTCAAAGGCAAATGAAAAGTATTAAAAATCTGTAGTCACAATTTTTTTTTTCTAAGCATTTAAAGTTGAAATTTTGATAAAATACGTAAAAATGACGAAAATTTGCAAATTATTTTGAGTTAGAAATTCATAAAAAATTTTTTTTTTAAACCTAAGGTTTTAAATTTTAACACAAGATTTAACATAAGTTTTTTTACTTTTATCAAAAATAAAATATCCAAAAACAAGTAAAAATAAATTTTTATGAGCGTTTTAAGTTCATAATTTTACAACATAGGATATTCACTCGATTTCTCATGTAGCGTTTTTCTTATTTAGTTGTAATTCAAAAACGAATAATTGTAGATGCACGAAAATTTCACTGAATGTTTATATACTCATTTAATGTACACCATACAATTTTGAAAATATTTTGAGCTGTTTACAGACATTTTCAGTTTTCAATTTTTTTAGTTTTTTTTTTATAATTGTCAATAAAATTTTATTTCGTGGGCCAAAAAGTCTGAAAATGTAATACAAGCTTTCTAATATATTTTTACAATATCAGTTGAACAATTTTAAAAATACATAGACACGATTTTTTTTTATAAGCATTTAAAGTGCAAATTTTGACAAAATTTGTCAACACCTCGAAAATTATCAATCATTGGAATTAAAAAATTATAAAATGTTCAGTTTTTATAACTAAGAGTTGAAAATTTAAAACAAAGATTCTCTTAAATAATTCATACTGTAACCAAAAAATCTAAAAAATATATAAACACGATTATTTTTTACAGACATTTTAAATTCAAATTTGGACAAAATTACATATTTAAACCAAGAATAACGATTTTAGTTACTTTGTTATAATTTAAAAATATTATTTGGGTCAATAATATCATCAAATACACTTAGTATGATATTTACTGACTGACCGTCTTTTTTTAAAAATATTTGTGTTCATATACCTAGACTGACATACCGCCTCCGCTCAGAATCGTTTTTCTTATACAATGATATTATATTAATGGTTTACCTTCATTTCTCCCACACATATCGTCACATTTACTTCTTGGCTATCCATTGCGTGTATATGTTCAACAACAATTTTTGGATTTTTTTTTTCGAGATCAGTTTTTAACACTGCTCGACAGTTTAAGGATCCATACTTCGAGCATCGCCATCGAAGACAAGATTTCAGCTTGTGATGAATAACGTACATATAACCATTGTAGCATAGTTTTTCGTTTTTTTTGTTTGATTTTATAATTTTCAGCTCTTCATTCATCTAAAGTTTTAATATTTGAATGTTTAAATTATCATTAACATCTAATATAAAATTTAATTACCTTTGATTCAAAATTATTGACCACTGATTGTAGCTCGCATATACAAAAACGGCAGAAGTAAAGAACTGACTGACAGACGAAACACAAAATATAACTAAATAGTCCAATATAGATAAAATATAACTGATACGTGATACGCAATTAGGAAATACCAAGTGTGTAAGATTACGAGATTACAAGATTACGAAGTTGCAATATATAACATATAACATATTATATAGTAGTACAAAATAGTATACGATTAAACCAGTTATTTTATAAAAGTTTTCGAATTATTATTGTATTATTATGACAACTATTATTTTATATGTATACTGTATAGTATATACCTAATTGTATTAATTTTTTTTTTTAAATGATATTAATAATTATGACCAGTCACATATTGCTTTAAAAAAGTTCACGAATTATTATTGTATTATTATGACAAATATTATTTTATATACTATAATATATATAATATTATTTTATATTATTATTTTTTTAATGTGCTGTATAATATCGAATATGAATGTTTGCAATTTTTCAATTTACTTATTAATATGTTTTTTATTTCGGGTATTATTTCCTCGGGTATTTTTTATTTCGGGTATTATTTCCTCGGGTATTTTTTCTTACGGGTATTATTTCTTCGGGTATTTTTTCTTACGGGTATTATTTCTTCGGGTATTTTTTCTTACGGGTATTATTTTTTCGGGTATTTTTTCTATCGGGTATTATTTCTTCGGGTATTTTTTCTATTGGGTATTATTTCCTCGGGTATTTTTTACCGGGCATTTTTTCCATGGGTATTTTTTCCTCGGGTATTTTTTCCTAGATTCCAATGAAATATGTTATAGGCCGGACTGTTATTTTGTACTCACTTTTTGCAACAATACCACGGTTGCGTAGAATTTATTAGTATGAAAAATAATTTCCTTACAATAATTCTTTGGTAAACATGTTTAATTACAGTTGTCATATTTACTGTCAAGACTTATCATAAACTTTTCCCATTAAAACAACTCTCGTTTTATTTTGTGCGTAACTTATGAATTGTCTGTAACTATTACTAAGATAAATTCCAAAACTTTAATATACCTAACATAATATCACAGTATCTACAATAACAAAATTCGTAATCAATATTCTATGCATTAAATAAAAAAATATTTTAAAACCAAATGTCGTTTTACATTTGAAAAACGTTGGTAAGTTGTTATTTGTAGATATTTTATTTGAGTAGATATATTAGATAATGTAATTTATTATATTAAAAAAAATCTGTTATGGTTTTTGAAAGTAATTTAAAATTATTTGAGAATTTATTTTCTGAATTTTGAGAAAAATTTATTGACGAAAATTAGTTTTGATAAACAATATTAACGATAAAAAATAAAGCTTGAAATAGAACAAAATTGTAAGTGTCATGAAAAATATTAAGTAAAAATGTTGAAAATAGTTTAAAGTTATGTGATTCATTTAGAAACAACTAAACAATTTTACGAAAATTATAGAGCATTTTTTTAATTATAAAAAAAATAATAGTAATAAATTAAAATATATGGAAATATAAGGTTTTATTAGATATATTTTTACATTAAATTATATAAATCATACTACAAGTAAAATTTTTATTTAAAACCTATTTTATTTTATAATAGTGTCGAATGAGCTCGATTAAATTCAATTTTGATGAGTTATTACTTATTTTATGGTATAAATTTAATCGAATTATGTAGGTAATTTACTAATTAAATACTCGTAAATAACATTTAATGTTCACTATACTTTAGAAAAGTTTAATAGATTGAGTATATATTTACAAATTTTATAAACATGTAATTAGTTTTATTTCCAAAGACTATTTCTAACGAAAAATTATTATCGAATATCGATAGTGAAATAAGCTAACGGAGTAACCGTATCATTTCGTTACGTGATTAATGTTATAATATTGACGTTTTTAACATTTTATAAAAGTTTATTTTCTTTATTTTTTTCTAAATTAATTTAATTTTGAATTTAAAATTATAGTTGAGAGTTATTAATGTTGTTATCTTTAATTTTTAATATTTCTTGCTGTCATAGTATACAATATAGATTTAATAACAATATTTTCTTTATTTAATTTTTAGATTGAAAATTATGTTGTTTTCAAATTCAATTTTATTAAGTTTATTGATGCATAGTGTTATCTATATCTAAGATATATTTATAAGTTTTTATATGTATCATATATTTTTATCAAAATTTTATCATTGTATATTATATAATCATTTGGTCACATGCAATGTTTTATGTTTATTAGTTTTACTATGGAAAAACAAAAATTGTTACGGTGATTTATTTAGATAGTGATTGATTGGAATGTGAGTTGACCTGCCTATACGTACAATTGACGTGTTGTGTTTTCCACATGGTTGCAGTAGACAACTTTACGACGTAAATTTTAGAATGGAACTGTGCTCTTGAGATGGACAATGCGTACAGATGAGATATTTTCAATTTTTTATCCATAGATTATGTTTGAAACGACAACCTGATTAAACATGAGATATTTATAATTATATACGAATCACATAATGCAATGTGATAGTCGTTCAAAACCGTTTTGAAAATCAATATAGTTCATTAATTTTCTTTTCAAAAGTTAGTCTTTGAACGATTGAACACAATGGACCATTTAAAATTAGATAGTGAAAAATAATTGAATTCATCTTTTATAGGAGACCCGTTTGTCAGACGTTCGCTGAGTTTATATTTAATTGCAAAAGTAATGTGATAAATGATCGCGAAGTTTTCTTTCCGGTCGTCATTAGAACATAGGTTGGACAATTAACTGCATCACAGAACGCTCTAAGGCTTAACTTTAATGTGCAATCTCTAAAGATACAAATGAATACGTGCATTTGTGCACTAATACGAATGTGGAGATTTTAGCGGTTAGTTGTCAAATATTTTTGTTAGATATACGACCAAAAATAATTTGTTAATATATAAAAAAGTTTTTATTTTGTTTAAATTGTTAACTTCACTATTATAGGGTTAAAAAAAATGTATCGTTTTATTTAACTAATTTTGTGACGCCATCTACCGTGCCTAAACGTAACTATATCATACAACCAACTTAGTTTGATGAGTGGACAAATTAAAAGTAGTAGGCATGATAGAAATGCTATTTATAAACTAAACCATTTTCCTGCATTACAGTTTTATCGTATATTTTAAAACATTAAAGTTAAGAGATGAATTTAATTGTTAACTAATTTATTTATTTCAATAACATTATCAAGTACAAAAACAAAATGCTTATAAAACATCACTCATTAATATAGCTCTGAAATCTATCATTTTGTCACAGGACATAATATTGTTATGTGCACAAATAATAATTTGAAAAGCTTCGAATCATTTTATTTTAAATATGCGTATATTTTATCATAAAATGTGTGTAGTATGCATATATATTGTAAATTATTTTCCTTAAAAATAATGCATAAACGTTTGTATATTATGTATATGTATAATTTGACTTTATGCTGTTTATTTTAATGAAATATTTCTTATGCTTTCAATATTCATGCAACATGCAATATAATATTATTCCCACATGGAAGCAATAATAAAATATATTTCAAAGATGAAATTGTCATCAAATAACATTGAAACGGTTTTTGTTCAATAAAGAAAAAGGAATCGAAATATTTTTCCGTCTTGATATCGAAATACATTTTCTATTTCGTAATATGTAAGAGTGTTTCTGTCAAGGTGAAAATTGGCCAAATAACATATAGCAGGTATAGTGTTTGTTTTATTATATTGTTATTATTTGTTTTCAACATACTTTAACCTTAACGTAATGACTTAATATTTATAATGATTTATATATAAATAATAAAAAAAAAAAGTCGCTTGCTTGTATTATTAAATGAAAATAGAAAATAGACATGCATGGATATTTTATACAAATGATGAGCGTAACTTTTTTTTATACTTTTACAATATTTTACCTAA
This sequence comes from Schizaphis graminum, assembly GCA_020882235.1. Taxonomy (NCBI): domain Eukaryota; kingdom Metazoa; phylum Arthropoda; class Insecta; order Hemiptera; family Aphididae; genus Schizaphis; species Schizaphis graminum. Next base: position 59,279,591 of record CM037032.1, read on the forward strand.
CATATTTGAAAACAAACAAGCAGTTTTTGTGAAAATAATGTAAGGTTTATTATATAAAGATATGAAATTATTCTATATTATCGTAAGCTTTGATTCTGATTTTTGTATTATAAATATGTATAACAAAAAATGGGTACATTTGATTAAGAGAATAGAGAGTATAAAAAATGTAATTGATTTAAACAATTTTTATTTTAACAACTAGAAATACATTCTTTAAATATAAAAGAGAGTAGAATACTTTATAGTGACATTTTTTAACGTCTTATTAAAACAAAAAATATAACAATTTTAATAGCACACTGCACAACACACATTAATAATAATATAAGTATTTATTTTAAAAACAGACGATTTGTATAATCTAAGCTATCGTTTAAAATATGGTTTGAACGGAAATAGTATTTTGGTTTTATCTGTTTTTTTTTTCAAATCACAGGTTATATTTTTCATTTCAAGTAATAATATTATATATCTAAATGTATTATTATAAATGTATTATACATAAACAACCCCTTTATTATTGTATTCACGAAAATCTGTCATGCTATCACTAATAAATTGTACATAGTATAATATACATAATATGCTGGGATGCATAAAACCGTTTTTTAAATTAATTTAATGGACAATTTTATCGAACCATTAAACCTTTATATTTAACCGGTTTGCACAAATAGTTGAAAAAAATGTATTGGTCTAAACATGACGCCAAGCTTATGTTTAAGTTTAAAATGTATCACAAACAATTTTTCCCAGCTGTTTCAATTTGATTATTGGTAAATAATAATTAACAAAAAATTAAAGCCCAAATTGGACCATTTTGGTAGTTTAATAAATTAACCAGTAACCGATAGTTAACCGCTAAATAACGCTATTTAACGTTCAACGAACGTTTTCTATATGAATAAAATATGTTTATTCGTTAAATAACGTGATATTGACTTATTAAATATTTAATAAACGTTCATGCAACCCAGCAATAGCGTTTTAATTATTTATCCATTTATCTGTTTTTAAACATTAGTTGTTGGATACACGAATCTCTTTATTCGTGGATATTGTCGGGTCCGGTGTGCCTGTCAATGTTGGCCAATCTCGTATTTCTGATCAACATCGTCAGACTCCTGTTGGTCAAGTTGCACGCCCGGCAGATCACCATGTCCAGTCCAAAGCATGTGGCGCCTAGGGAACGGGCGCAGTCGTTCAGCCTCAGGAGGTGAGTACGTTCGCAAACTAAATACTGGATCGGTATTGATTACAAAAACAGCCAATAGCGTGGTATCGTTGGTATAAACATTATATTATTTAAAAAATGAAAATACGAGTTGTGTGCTTATGTCCGACAGCTTCAAACGAAACAATTGCAGTGTGGATAGCTACGATAAGGTACCGACGTCGTCGAGTCGTACCGGCAAGGCAGTCCGGGCTACACTAATTTTGATACCGTTACTCGGACTCCAGTACATCGTGACGCCGTTCCGACCAGAACCCGGCACTTCTTGGGAGCCCGTGTACCAGGTTACATCCGCAGTAGTCGCTTCGTGTCAAGGCTTATGCGTGGCGCTGTTGTTTTGCTTTTTCAATGGAGAGGTGAAGACGCCAACAGGGCTTATAATAATAATATTAATTGCTCTTAGATAACAATACATTTTTGCTTGGGTACGAGCAGGTACTCTCCGAAATGAAGAAAAGATGGAAACACTGCTGGATCAACAAGAACGGGTCGTGGAATCCTTGCCTGAGAGTCACGTCTGTCTCTTCGCCGCAAAACCACCCACGGCTATTGGTGACCGAAGACCAACAGACCCAGGTGACTTTATTACTCATTTTCGTGTTTTTTTTTTTTCTATTTACTTTATGTACATATAATATTCGAAGTATTTTTATAGAACCGAGTTTTTAAAAAAATTAGTATTTTATATAAAAAAATTCATAACATATGATAATAATAATAATAATATATTAACGAATGGCTCTATTTACTATAATTTATTCAAAGGGTTTTGTTTTTTCTTTTCAGAGGACTGGAAGCATACAAGTTTTGCCGCCAAAAGATTCTGCTGAATGTTTACAAAATGTTCAACTCTAGAACACACAAAAAACGCGTTATGACATTATTTTTATTTTTTTCTCATACAATTTAATACGTGTAATATATTATGATATAATATTTTTCTGTCGCCGTTCAGACGATGGCGTCCCTTATCTGCGACTGAACTGGTTGTGTGGTGCCCGTGACGTTGGTGTGCGTCGTGCCGCGTCTCTTGATTCTCCGTATGTACTTGTGAAACGCTCCGTGTACGTCAACGTTGGCGAAACAGAACAACACGGAAACGCAAAGGCCCTGCAGAAAACGTCAATAAACGATACGGTTAGAAAACAGCAGCAGCGGTTACTAGGGGTATGCTCAGATGTTCTAGAATACCCGTATCCGGCCGGTCATTGCTGGGTGGATGTCCATGGGATTATGTTATATGTTGATTTAAATTTTGAAAAAAAAACTCTAATTTGTGTACAATCAGTCTTAGGTTAGTTGATTTTTTTTATGTCATATAACGAATGTAGATTTAAACTTTTTAAACGGTTAATGATGGTATTTCTTAACATTAAACTTGAGGTCAAAATGTTTATGTCATGCTTTTATTTTGGAAAATCTGAGCACCCCATACTCAGTGTTGGAAAAAATATCAACTATTAATAAGGTTTATAAGAACCAATAAATCATATCATAATATATTGTATAACTAATAAATGAGGTCGTATAATATAATAATATTTTAAAATATATTTTGTCTCTCTATTATATAAAAAGTTATTAAAATATAAGTATTGAAATATAAAAAGCATTTGAAATGAAATATCAGATAGGATTGGCGAAATTAATGGTGGAGGGTGAGTGTTGTGAGCAGGGGACGAATACCACTATTACCACTATTAATTAATTAAAATTAAAATAAACCTAAACAAAAATAATCACGAACAATAATTTGATATTTAATCACGAAGTTTAGTATTCATAATTTTACCAAATATTAGTTTTTAATAATGAAATTTAATTTAATTTTAACTTCAATAGTTTACATTATCCTATTATAACCTTGGCAAATTCAATAAAATATTATGTAATATGTACCTATATATTTGATTGTAAATTATAAATTTAAAACTAATAATATTTAAAATTACAATAGTTATTGTAATTGTTAGTGGTCAATCATAGAGTTTTTACACAACACCGCAAACCACCACGAATACATAGTATTCAATCATAGAAATACTAGATATACAAGTATGAATAGGTTTTGGACCTCGTGGGTTCACGATATTCTTGAATATAAGATTTTTTTCTATTCGATTAAACAATTTTTTACTCGTTCGGATTCGTCAGTGATAAAGAGGCTAGTTATTTCAAATGCGCTTAAATGTTTTACGTATCTTATTCATACTCGTGTACCTAGTATATAGATTGGTGTAATCATAAAAATAAATAAAATGCATGATTTGATTGTTGCAAAATTATTAACGGTAGTGATTAAAATACAGGCGTGCTCTCGACTGCAGTCATCTCACTCACCTGAGTCGATACAAGTATTACGGAAAATATTTGATAAACGGTTTCCACGGTGGTCTTGTGCTTGGGCCGATACGGTATGAGAATGTAGTGTATGCCAAACAAGGGCACCAGGATCAGAGCTGCCCTGACCGCCTTACGGACGCCGATAGGCGCCGGGTTTGTCGAGTTCCGGTGCAATTTGGTCAGCAGCACCCGCATGACGTTCATCAGGAACAGTAAGCTTGTCAATATGGAAGCGAAAACCGGTATAGTCAGCACCCACTGGCAGTGGCTCTCGTGCATCCAACACCTGAAATCCATTAATGATATTATTATAACAATTGATCTTTTTTTTTCTCTTTTTTTCATGTCGTAAACATAAAAAATAGATTATTATTCCAATATGTATGTACAATACCCATGTATTACGGTTTGTGTTGATGCTATATACAGGTACTACATTTTAAATTATTACATGTTCAACATTTCGATTCGTATTTGTTTTATTAACCGTGACGATAATTAATTAACGCGAATATATATTTAAAATAATGTATACGAAATATATCGTATCATATATTCAACAAACGATTATAATCGCACCAGTTCGGATACAGATCTAAATATAATATAATATGTTACTATATGACATTAGATTTGAGTCCTTCTTTTTATATTAAATTGTTTTTAAATTGAAAACAAGAAATGGAATTTTTGCTTACTCAAATGTATAATATACAATATTTATATTATATTGATACATATTAGAAGTATTATAGGTGTTATCTGTTCATAGGTGTTCATATTATAATAAATTACATTTAATTACAATAGGGTCTTGTTAATCTGAACACTAGCTAATCCGAATGGGCTTAAGAATTATCGCACCACAATTTTAATCAAGTTGGCCCTACAAATAGTCATTGCTAAAGCGATACAACATTAGGAAATTTTAACCGATGATAAAATCGTGCATAACGCCACCAAGACGATGACGAGAAAAATGAGGACGATGATACTTTGCCTTCTTCAAAAATATCTGCTTCAGAATTCACACAAGCATTGAATATGCCCACCCAGTGGACTGAGGATAAAGTTGAAAGCTGTGAAGAACTATTGCTGTTAAGACATTTACAGTCCAAAATATTTTATCAGCAATTAGTTTAAAAAAATATATATTATATAATAATCACTCAATAATTTAAATGAATATGACGCATGCAATTCGATTTAATAATAATAATAATACTAATTTGAATTGTCTTCATTATTTTTTTCAACTATAGATAAAAATAAAATTTAAAATTTAAATTGCAAAAAAATTGATTTCTTTTAAATCATAAAAAGGTAAACAGATCAAATTTATAATACGAACGACTCTTTTCTTCAGTACCATTTAGATTAACAAGACTCTACTGTACAATTAGATAGTTGTTGTAGCCTAACGTTCTGCTAACATCCAATGGGTGTATGCATTACTTATTATAACGCATGCAGTGATACGTTTAATTTTCATGAAAGATGCTAGTGAACCTAAGAAAAATTGTGGTACCAGATGAAATATGAATAAAAATAATTAGCGATATCGCGAATAATCTTTATTATTATAAATGTGTACCTTTATATTACATTTAGTATATTTAATGAATGTTTGACGATAATTTTAAATATACACTAAGGGCTCAGAGTTGTATGTAAGTACTTTATGAAATTGAAATTGTTTATTTATAATATTTTATTTATAGTATTAAAATACAAATACTATTAAAATTGCAGAAAATATTTTTTTTTATATGAAAAAAAAATATATTCAAATTAATAATATCTATCTTTCAAATCAGGTTTTAAATATCAATTGATGCATACAGCTGTAAGTTCCAGGTGATAATCTTATTGTTTGACAAGTTTAGTATAGAAACTATATTATATTGTATATATGTGATCATGTTAATTTAAATAAGCATTAAAATCAATGTTTATCGCATACATTTATTCTTTTTATATAAAAAAATTATACAAAATTTCTATTATAATTATTTATTATACAATTGTATGGTATGTGCTTGTACATTAATAAATAATAAGTATTATTTTGTTCGATTTTACAAATGGGGATCAAATAAAAAGGAATTCGGTTTTCTGAAAAAAATGCAACCATACTAGAATATAAGTAATATAACTAGATATAATATGTGAAATGGCAGTTTATATTGTGTTCAATAAGGTTTTCAATGCCGTATAAAATATAATTATGTCAATACATTTTTGAGAGAGTTCTTGTAGCAGTTTGTCTATCATCCTGTTGCAGTATTTTGTTTTTTGTTAACATTTTGAAAATCATATTTTTTTATAAAATAAACACGCGAAATACGAAGGTGAGTTATGTAAATAAACAAAGTATAACAATTATACATTTCTATAAACTTTATAAAATTAGCAAAAATCGTTTTCATGGTTGTTCTGAACGAGTTAATGGCTCTAGCGAAGTCGTATAAAATTATGAATTTTAAGTGCAGTTATCTGAAACTTTCGAACACTTTGAATGCGATAGAAACGTCATTGAACTCTGAAGGTACTTGACATTGAGAGTAAAATTAATGTTATTATTAATTTTTCTATTCAAATTTGCACTGATAACAAATGTTATTGAAACTGTTTATCACAACAGACATTCTTACTTCATCCTACAGAAAGTAGATTAGAACACACGAGCTACGACAAAGTGAATGTAAACATTTTTAAAAATCCAATCATAAAATACTGCATCTGAATTAAATATTATATTTTTATCATAGTTAATGTGCAGTTGACAATATGTACAAATCATCTTCATTCAGTTTAGTTTCAAATTAGAAGAAAATCAAAATAATCAAAACTATATAAAATATGTAAAGTATACTTGGCAAAGCATAATAGACCCACTCATTGCATTGTTAACTATTATCAGTAAATAGGTATGAATACACTATACATAATATATTATGTATATTCAAAATAAATTGTTTTAAGAAATATTTATAAGCAAACATGATGACTGTAATATTTATTGACATTCAAATGTAATTTTCTATTTTTACTATTATTATGATTTCAATAAGTTTTATTTTTAACTCTTTTTGTTATTCATCAATATTTGAATATACAAATTTTGAATATTACTCTTAAAAAATTGTGTGTATCAACGATAATAACAAATAATTTATTTTTAAAAATTAAAAATATGGTATAATACCAGTATACTTATTAGATACTTAAATATTATATTAAATATGATTATTCTGTTAGCTCTTTATTAAAGAAAATGTATGGTTTAAAAATTATAAAATGCCAATACACCTATTATTCATACAAATTTAGTTCGTGTCGTTAGATAAACGAGCGCGTGTTTAATAAATTACATGTATTTATTATTATATATGATCGATAATGTTTCCTATGATGGATGAAGTGGACAAATAAAGCTATTTAATTTGGATAAATACTATCTATAAGTTTGATAACACGTCATTTGTCAAAAGTCAATAATAGTTATTGATAATAAATTATAGATAATTATAACCATATGTAATTTGGCATTTGAAACCATGCATGTTTAACCGTCATCGGAATGCATCGATGCAGTAATTTTATTAATCATATACTTCATATTTAAAGGTAGAGCTATTAGTCAATGCAGACTAAACTAGTACAGGGAAAAATAAAAGACCAAATAGATTTTTTGCCTATCAATCGAATTTTTTCTTTGCATGACTATTAATAAAAACGTACCTACACTGTGAAATAAAACGTTACTTTTTAAGGTCTTAAAAATATCTCCTCGTTTGTTTTCACCAGAGTAATGTCTTACTGATAAATTACATAAATATATAAACATAGTTCTATTAATATTATTAACATACGCAATATGGTTGCCTCTCAATTAAAATTTTTACATTCACAATATTTGCACAAGTTCATAAATTTACAATTCTGGTGTATTATAAATTATAGTTCTTAATTACACAATACGCGTTCAATAATATCATTCTGATTTTAAAAATATTGATATATTGTATAATTTGTAAATTTTGTAAATTCACCTGCATAATTATTTTATTGTACATCAAACTTATTATGGCAGTGTTCAAAACTGGTTAGGTGACATATAAATAATAATGTGAATTAATTGACGATCTTTCAATTCTAGTCGATTTTTATTATTTTATTTTTTATTAATAAAAAAAATGTATTATGTTTTTGTGGGATGACAGTGTAAACAATTTGTAATTTTCTCAAAACGTAATAATATATGTTTCTCTATCTCATGAAAAATAATAATCCGATTTAAGTTAAAAATCGTTACACACAATTATTCAGTGTTTCCTTTAAGCTTTGGTTGCTATATACGATGTATAACTACAGCTGGTAGTCCAACGAAATTTTTGTCTAAGTAAATAATTTGTTAGAAATGAGATAAAGCGTAATAACTACTATTTATATAATATACCTATATTGTGTAGGCTACATGATACCAATGAGTAAATTATTTTTACTTCAGAGGGGGCGCTGCTTTTGATTTATGTATAACCATAATATTATTTTCGAAACGGTGTCTTGGATAGAAACTATTATTTGTGACAACTAATAAATAGACTGACCACTGACGTACGTTATTTTTTTAATTAAACACATACTAACACAGACGACTGCTCGCGGAAATGAACGTTTATCTACGTGAAAATACTTAGACATTCTTTTAATCGCGTTCACACACATATATATATATTATGTTCATATCATACAAACGTATAATATAACCGTGTCTCCTCAGCAATTTCTTTCGTTTATAAAACGTAAAATCCTACTTACTCCACATGTGTATAACATACGCCGCCTAAGATAAATTGCCTACTCGTATGTTACCTATTCCTATTAAATGCATAAATTATTTTTAAGGTGTGATTGTAAGACTTATTTTAAGCCCTAAGATCCGATGTCCAAAAAAAAAAAAAATAATGAAAAAAAAAATAAAAAATTCGAAATTTGGTTTTTGTATATTAATATACGCAGAGTTCTGAAACGACAATTATGAATGTTATTATACCATGTGAATATTTTAGAAGTTAAAATATTAATTTGCATTAAATATTTAACATAGTTATGGATGTCTTTAAGGGTAAGTCACGCGTTTCAGGTATAGTACTATACCTATTGACAAAGCACGTATAATGTTGTACGATGGGTGGGCGTTAAACAATCCTCACATAGTGCTGCCCAGTGCTGCCCGTAATTGCACCGACAGACATATTATATTATTATGATGTATTTTATTTATTTTTTTGGTAGAAAAAGTAATATAATTTGCGATTGGGATATCTAGGAAGTTCATTATCGTCGTTTCAGCGATAGCTCCATTTACTGCACTTGTACGCATATATAAAACGAGTGGATCCATAATATTATAATATAATAAGAATCGTATACGCAAGTAGATATTATAATCGCAATCAGTGATAAGCGATGTATCTGTTGCGTTTCCCGATCGGTCCACTCACTGCATGGTGTCTTCAGAATTACTCCTCCACGAAACATACAGGACAGTAAGCACTGCAGGTACACCCCAGCCGATGGCGTAGAACCAACGCATCGCGTACACGTCGTTGACGAACACCACCACCAAGGCCATGTGCAAGTGCAGTCCTTCGCAGAACATCCACATGTAGTTGGCCACCATGAAGAATTGCAGAGCCACGTGTAAAGACTGGCAATAAATCTGGAAAATAAACCAAAAACGATTAACGTAGCTATTCAAAATGGTAGGTATACGTATTGTATTGGCGTGCGCAGTACACGACACGATTATTATGATTATTTCATTGACAAAAAAAAAAATGGAATCACGGGGACCATAAATGACAGTTTGTTAGGTTTCAGTGTCGAAAATGTTGTTTTCGCGTGTAGTGTGGTATAATTTTATCCACCTCCTGAAATCGAGGTTAAATACATTATTTATAGAATTTCGTATTTTATGACGTCAATATTTAAATTGTATATACGAATCATATTAAATTATTAATCATACCTATTATACATCTTAACGTATAACTTAATTGTTTTCAAGACTAATTACATAGATACAATTTAAATATTATTTAGTTCGCTTAGGTATATACCGTTAAAACATTAGCATTGACTACTATGGTAATTTAATGAATTATATTCATAATACATTTTATATTAATAATACAATGGAAAAAATTAAAATATAGACGTTTAGTTAATAGACCCAGAATAGACTAAATGTATAGGTTACGGTAATCGTCATAATCTATGATCGATATTGGTATTTTTTTCACAAACTGTTCACATTATGAATTTAATTTGACATTGAATATGGTAGAACATAGAATATTTTCAATACATTTTAGAGATATTACTTACTGCTTACTGGAAAAACGTTATTTCAATAGTGAAACATCTGGTAATATGTTTTTGAGTAACTATTATATAGCTGGTACCGTTTAGTGAAATTGCAAACTGTAAGGTTTTGTGATCAGTCAAAAAAATTGTCACCATGGGTCATTTTGTAAATATATCATCCTAACAAATTGCAATGCTGTGACAATTATCTGATGAATATCGCTGAATCTTTTTCGAACCTTCGAGGATGATGAAATTAATATATAGAAATATATTAAATAGTATGTGGTTTATAACGCCCGCAGATTTATGTATACGTGCCTGTTATGACGATAGTGTTAATCGAATAGTTTCGAAGCCCTTATGCTAATGATTAAATCATAAATTATAACTAGACTTTAATTAACGTTTTATTGTTTCGTCAATTTTTAGGCTTTGTGTATGACGGCAATTTTATCGTTTAAACTTATATATATATATATATATATCACATTGACGTCGTGGGAATAATATTGATCTGTAGTAGGTTTTATAGAATTCTTAAAACCGTATTGTTTTCCAGTATTTCAATATATCTATGGGAATATCGAAAGCGTGCTACGGATTGTTCAGTGTGTTCCAATTAATATTCTAAATGGGACAGTGCTCGACCGAAGACGCAATTAAAAAAGAATAATTAAATCTTTAAAAAAAAAAAACCTATCAATCAATTATAATATATAAGTGCTTTAGATTTCGTTGATAGAAGTATTCTCAGTGAGCGGTGAGTAAAATACCTTTGACAGTTACACGGCAGTGAATGATCACATAGGTATTTAATATATTTTTGATTTTTTTAATGTAAAAATATAAAATTAATTTATATTCGAATAGGTATCGACATTTTACTTTTATCTACAAACTATAATGATGCGAGAATTTAGTACTCAAATTTAATATCCAATAATATAATAATAATAATATATTATTGTGAACGCAATTCCCTGCAGTACTTATCTACTTTTCGTTCTGACTATTTTTAATTTTATTACATTCGTACGGATTTTTTCTTGGGGGGTGTTCGTCAGTAGTGTATACAGTAGTTCCCCAATAAATTTCCAAATTTGTTAGTACAACATGGACAAAAGTTACGGTTAAAGGTGGGTGTCTCGGTACCCAAAACACCCTTTTGGTTGCGCCACTGAATATAGTTTACCCATATACGTACAGTGAACCCTAACTTAAGGAACACCTCTTTTAACGGACAAACTGACCAATTCCCGGCAAAAAGATAGGCATTCCAATGTATTTCGACATGTCTATAACGGATTCTTTGTATTACGCACACGGACACTAATATTTTACCCCGGTGATTTCATATCGGACAAAAATCCTAGTTTAAATCGATATGTAAAAATCATGAATATACGAACTACGAAACAGCGTCAAGTCGTCAATATACAGAGCGCAATGAAGTACATGTGAAAACACAGATTACGACCGATTGCATTATCGTCGATTTCGACAACGTAGGTTGATTTAAATAATAAAACTATTTTGTTTGTTTAAATTAAAAACATATATGATTGTGAATGACTTGTGACCAGGTAAATCAATTTATTAATTTTAATACCTTTAATAATTTTAACAAAACACTTTATATATGAAGTACTTAACTAGTATTGTCACAAAATTAGATTATGAATGTTCACATTATCATAATTAGTCAATTTTCTTAATTATAAAACAATTTACTAAAATAGATAATATTACAATAACTTATTATAATATTTTGCATAGTGCATTTACAATACATTGTAAGTTTATTCCATACAAAAATTATAACTTGTTTAATCTTCAGATGATGACTCTTCATCTGATTGCTGAATCATAGCAGCTTTAGTGTTGGTTTTCAAATCCTTGTAAAATTGGTGGTATATTGGATCTAATAATGGAAGTAGAGATATTAGATCCTTCTTCTTTTCTGGATCAATAGATAATGGCCCTTTGTATGTTTGTGGAAGCATTATGTTGGATACTCCACTGGTTAATTCAGCTCTATTTCTGGTTCTTATTGCTCCTTTTCTTAGATCCAACATACGAAACGGAGCTTCTTTATTTAATGTAATTGAATGCCAAACGTTTTGTCATATCTAATCCATGTCATTTTTAACCAATTGATCTTTTCTTTATCTGTATCAAGAGTCCGTTTTACTAATGGTCCAGATAAAAACGAAGAAAATGATTTGAAATCTATTTGTTCCATTTCTATTACCTTCAAGGGTATTTTTCCTCTTACATTTCTGATAAAATTATACCAATCATTTGGTATGGATATTGTTGACTCTGATTGTTTTTTACAACGTTCTATTCTAGAATGATCATTATCACATTCTAGATGTGTGTGTCCTGGCACTAAAAATTTCTGATCTAGAATTTGAAGAGAAGGATGATTTTGAAGAGCAAACATAAACATTAGTGCAACGTTTATATTACGGTTTTGACCGGAACAAGTGTCTGAATAAGTAATAAGGTGAGTGATATTGTTATCAATTTTGCCTTGAATAAATTTGTATAAAATAGATGCTACTTCATTTGATCCTCTTCCAGCTATGGCTTCATGCCACATATAACAGTATGATTCATTTTTACCTAAGTCTCGAATGGTTTCATTATATGTCCAGAGCTGACGTTTGTAAAAAACAATAACTTTTAAAAATGAAGTAGTAGTCAATAATAATTTGTCTTCTTTTTTTAATTATATCCCAATTCAACCATGTTAATATGGTCTTGATTTTTCTGATTTAAAATTTGTAATTCTTCATCAAATACATGTTTTGATTTTATTTTAAACTCCTTACAAATCTTACAAGTATCAACGTATGGAATTTTGAATTTCAAATCGGTTTCTGGAAAAACTGTTCTATACAACCAATATGATGATTCATCATTAATTCTATTTTGACGGCAATGATCCTTATACAAATCGTACATTTTATTAATGTTTAATGAAAAAGAAAGATATAGATTACTTGTTCTTTTTCTGGCATAGTGGTTTTCTTGAAGGGGAAAACTTTGTATATGATTTAATATTCTTGTTCTAATTTCTAAGTTAAAATTATGAGGTTTGTGAGCCCCTTTGCCTATTGTAGATGAAATTTCAGTAGTCGAAGATCTTTTTTTAAATATCATAACATCAACTTTACCTCTATTTAGGTATACCATATGTATTTTGAATATTTTTTTTTATAGATTTCTTGTCGATTCCAATCAAGGTTTAAATACCTAGTATTTAACAGTTATTTGTCTACTGTGTGTTTTTTCGGGTTCTTTTCTACGAAAGATTGTTGTTGATATTTTTTTATCCATAATTTGTATGCCATCCATGATAACTTGGTCTTGAGCAACTGAATTACCCAATAAATAAAAATCTTTAAATATTTGTTTTTGAGTTTCTTCAGAATATACTATCTACATTACATTTTTGTTTACAACACTTGCCGTTTAAACAAGAAAATAGTTTTTTATAAAAATATTAAGCAGGTATAGTAAATATTTTTACAATAGTATTATATTAGGTACTTACCAGGAGGAAATGTATCTTCAGTATTGAATAACTTTTTGGCTAAATTTAAAAGCTTTAGTGCTCGTGACATTCCTAATATTTTTAAAAAATATATAAGAATATTAAGAATAACATTATTATTACAAAAAATATCTAGTAGGTAATAGTAATTTTATACTTTTTGATATTGCATAGTACATACGAAGTTAGATTAAGTTCTTTTTAAATTTTAACGATACGAGGTAACAAATCATATAATTAAAATAATAAAACTAATAATAATATTATTACATAATATCGGTATTGGCTATCAAAATGTATTTTGTTTACTGAAATGACTATCACATGATATCTGCTATTTATAGAAATTATCATGTTTTGACATATAATAATATTTGTAGCATAACCTGATAAATAATTTATCCTACTCTGCCACAATCAAATTCCATGTTCCATGTAGATAGTCAATTTTTATAATGCTTATAAAAATAAAACTAAATGTCCCACTGATATCATATTTTGCCACAAAAAAATATTGGCCTGTTACTTTCATATACCATAAAAACCCCGAAATCGATATATTGGCAGATATCAGTTTCTGCCTCTTCAGTACAGAATTATAAGTTTATGTTTTTAATTAAAGATTTAATTAATTAACTGAAGGTTTCCATGATTTTTAGATTTAATTATTTATTCAGCTATATTACAAATACCATTTTATTGGTCATGGATTTGAAATAAATCTGGCGTTGGCATTGAATATTTTTTTTAATGAGTATTAATATTTCATTAATTATTTTATGTTATTATTTTAGTAAACAACTATTTATTTGAATCGAATATTTTTTTCGCTTAAGTCATTAATTAATTTAAAAAAAAAAAATGCTTATACAAGCTACAGAACTTCAGAACCTTATTTTAACCTACATTCAATGAATTATCGTGTATTTACTATTTGCTAAGTATTGTTTGTTGCTTTTCGTGTTTAAAATTATACTTAGTATTGTTTATTTTTTTATTTTTTAAAACTCAACAACTTAGATATTATTTTAATTAGTAACAGCTTGTAAATCAGAAAATATATCAATAAAGTTAAAATTGTTTTAGCGTGGTTCTCATTTCATAAATATATTCAACTTAGATTTATTGATTTATTAGATTGTATATAAGTGTATGTAGATATTTGTTAAATAAATAATAATTTTTAACGTAGAATAATCTAAGTTTCTACTTTTTAGATGATAAAAATGTCAAAATATTTACTTCAGTTAGTTTAAATTTAATTTATTACAATCGTATTTGTGTTCTAAATGACCAATATGTATTATAATACATTTAGTATTAGTTAAGATTGCTTCTAACATTTATATATTTGAATATTTATCTTTTCATTTAAATAATATATAATATTAAACATTGAATTACCTATTGAACATTATAATATAATTATTATTATTGTTGGTTGTGAATTTTTCTCACTTTATAAATACGGAACAATTTAGATGAATAATGACAATCAATATTTGTTTAAAATATCTGTTGATATACTTGCAATTTATTATTTGTAGACTAAATATATCAAATATAAGATGTATGCTTATGGAAACCAAGCGATTTAATAGACAGATATTGCAGAACTTAATAACACCGAAGTGAGAAATTATCCGATCTCGTGGCCTACAAATAATTGACATTGTAACTGATTTTTAAAATTGGTGAAACACTAAAGCGACTTTATTGTAAACATTGTTTGAACAAAAATATTGGATCATAATAATTTATCTCGTCGAACGTAATGATTTGGTAACTATTTTTTCGTTTTTCTTTAATTCATCGTGATCCACGAATGTACAAAATAGTTCTTTTTTTTATCTATCATGGTAAATGGTATCACATAATTTGTTAAATAGTATATTGTATAGGCAGTTTATATCACAGCAAGCGTAGATGTCTTACAAAATATACTATGGCATTGTTTTGACCCTGGTGCTGGTTTGTAATATTTTGTACAACAATTCTCTGTATAAGAAAATAAGTATTAAAAGCTGCAATTTACAGAGAAATATATTTGTGTAAGTAACTACTTATAATCGTGTACACATTTATTTTTATATTTAAGTACACTCGAATTGTTTGAGAAAACGAACGTCTTGTGTGAGAGAAATAAATCGTATGGCATAAAATGTAACATGCAATAATGCTTTGGCTTACGTTATTTACTTGATATCAGCATCGAATGCGCGTAAGTCAGTTCGTAAGCGCATGTGTATTAGTGAATATTGACGTTTTTGCGGCTTTTAATTCATTCGGAATCGTTAGAAATTGTAATTTATTCCTGAGCCAAACCAATACCATCGACAAACATACGCATATTATATGGTTATCGTACCTATTAAGTGAGTGCGTGATTAATGGATTTCGGGATTACATAAATTGTATTTTATTCCGTAGTTTTTATTGACATGTTTTATGTTTATTGACTAAAAAAGTAAAAAAAAACTTTTTTTTTTTTACTAAGACAAATGAAAACCCGTAAAAATTAACAACAAAATAATAAATAAAAATCACGCAGAAGGAGTAAAATCTTTCAGGGTTTGTCAAATATTATTGGCAGTTATGGTATTATGTAAATTACATATACCTATATTATGGATACACACGCACCTGGAGCATATACTAATCGACAAATCGAACTGATATGATAATATGATGTAAATTAAAGTACAATAAATTGCAAATAACCAATGATAATTATATAATTATGCTGGATGATGGAAAAATACAATTTCAAACAAGTTAAAGTCATTGATCAGTTTATCTCTCTCTCACTCTCTCTCTCTTTATATATATATTTACATAATATGTCGGATAGTTAATCTAGCATACCAACTCCCATTTGTCTTTAAAATTATTTAAATATTAAGATTTTCAGGATTTTTTAGTATATGCTTGGTCATATTTTTAAATACATATACTTAGTATGCTTACTTACTCTTTAGTACTTATACCATTTAAGGATTGTTCCATAAAGATATAGACTTTTTTTCTTTAAATGATAACCCATTTTTATTGTAAATTATATAAAAAAAAAAGAATAAGTTTGTATATTCGGGGAATACCTATATATAATTCACTACTTAACATATAACTAATACGTGAATAAAACAATATATCACCGACAGAAATAACTCTTCATACATATATATATATGTGTGTGAATAAATAATAAATCATTGATAAAAATAATTTTTATTTGCATATCCCGAGAATATTGTAAAAATCTGTGTTATTTTCCTGTTGGAAACTTGTACTGTATGTAGGAACGCTTACCCCGTTTTCTTTGACAATAGACGGGTCTTGCACGACCGTTTTGTACCAAATGATCCATGTGAAATTGTTCAGCGCCAACGATATGAACAAGTGTACATGTATAGCGATTCTAGTGCACCTCAGAGTCCTGTAAACATAGTTATACATCATCAAAGTGTTGGGTGATCTATTTTAAATACATTGATTTTGAATTTAGACCAAAGCGGTTATTAGTCTGAGTGCGCTTAAACCATCGCTCAACAATTAACATTTTTTTAGCATCGTGGAGTGTCGTATAGAGGTTCATTGGCTATATTGGTCACAAATTTATTTGTGGGTCACGCAAAGTGTTCGTTAATTATATAATGTCAATTATATAAATAATTATATTTTTAATTACATAAAAAAATGCGTGTATATTACAACAATAAACTCAAAGCAAATATAGAATGAGGATAATAATATTTAAAGTAGTTGTAGCTTCGATATCTATTATATTATTGTGTTTCCGATCGGATATAACACCGCATAGTTTTAAGATTTAGTTTTTCTAAAAATAGTCGCCTTAACTGTTCGTCTATTTCGCATTAAGCTATGTAATTCCAGAGATAGCGTGGTATCGTGGTATGCTTTGCACTTAAAGTCACAGAACAATCGCGTTAGTAATCAAATGTAAAATTTTGAAATGTTTGCGAATAGACAACGAACTATCATATCCGCACAAGTCTGAAGTCAATGTACGCTAGTATTCTCCTAACGCTTTTCTACGATAGTTTTTAAACTTTCTGGACACGTTTTCAATATACACTAAACGCATACGTGTTATATAATATTATTTAACACCGTACACACGTGTGAATACGGGAGTTTGGGTGTGTTTAATGTTACCCGGAATGCGAGAATAGACGCGGAAAGAATCGTCCGAAAACATTTACGCGCCATGATGTTACACCAACAAGTTTACTGCAACTACTATTGAAGTAAACACGGCATCATCATATACCGCGTGCTTACTCGTCGCACAGCTAAGCGTAAGCTGGGAAATGGAGGGGGAGAACTACATATAATATTATAATGTTTTCTTAAGAGTTTTCGCTTGCCAACCCACGAGTCAGGGCCGTGGTTCGCCAAAGCGTTAAGACGAAAATATGTTTTTTTTTTTTTTTACTTGAACGTGAAGAAAATCAGCAATGACGTGAGCAGAGCAGCCAGCGAGACTGAGTAGCCAAAGATGTACAGCGTGTTTATTAGTTCCCGAAACTGAAAAAAAAACACGATGAGAATACTTCAATACGATGCAAAAATAGTAATTGAACATACTCATCGTATATTTGAAATATATATCTGAAAACAATGCAAGTTACTGCACACGTATGTACATTGCACTCATTGCACGTATAGCGCGATTGCGATTTTTAATTATAATTATTATTAGTATTTTTTAGATTCTGAACGGAGTGATGAATGTATTGATTTTACAATGATGTGTGTTTTTTTTTTTTGTGTCTGTGTACAGCATAACTAGTCGAAATAATGCTTCAATTTTAAACTTTGGGGGTGGTTTCCGATGGCAAAGTGGATATCCTTGGTGCATTATAGAGGTGAAAAGTAAACATTTTCCAACAGTTTTCAAAAAAATCGAGAAAAACAAAAAAAAATGACAGAAAAACGGGAATTTTTACGCAAAACCAGTTTTCGACAAAATCGAATTATTTATTTTGCTATAACTTAAAAACTAATCGATGTAAACACTTGAAATTTTCACAAAATATTTATATTAGCGTTCTCCATACACAGTTAAATTTTCAATGAATTTTGACTTTTTTTGAGCTATTTATAGACAGTTGAAATTTTCAATTTTTTTAAGTATTTTTTTTTAAAATAACGATAAAAATTTTTTGGCCGGCCAGAAAATCTTGAAAATTTTATACAAGGTTTCTTATAAGTTGTTCTTAAAGTTATAAAAAAAAATCCGAAATCGTTAGTCACAATTTTTTTTTATAAGTGCTTAAAGTTCGAATTTATACGAAATATGTCAAAATTGCGAAAATTGGCAAGTAATTTTGTGGTTAAAAAATCGTAAAATTTTTTTCTTTTATAACTAAGATTTGAAAATTTGGTACAAGGTTCTTCATAAAATATTCTTCAACTATCTGCAAAAAAAACTCTACCGGACTAAAACAAAAAATTTTTATGAGTGTTTGAAATTTAAATTTTTACAAAACCGCGTTAAATAACGGTTTAGCCTCAAACGATTTTTGATATTTGTTGTTATTCAAACAGTATAAGTCGTAAACACTTGAAAATTTTACCAGTTATTTAGATTGCCATTTTCTTTACGTGATTAGATTTTCAAAATATTTTGACTTTTTTTGAGCTATTTATAGACAATTGAAATTTTCAATTTTTTTTTATTTTTTTTTTATAAATGTTGATAAAAAAAATTTAGCTGGGACAAATTACTTGAAAATTTAATAGAAGGGTCCACATAACTTGTTCTAACTCTCATTCAAAAATTATAAAAATACATAGGCACAATTTTCTTTTATTCGCATTTGAAGTTCAAATATTGACAAAAATTCGTCAAAATCATGAATATTTTTCACTATTTGGTAGTTAAAAATTTATAAATATTTTACTATCAAAAGCTAAGAATTGAAAATTTAATACTATGCTGTCCATAAGTTAAGCTTAGAATAATTATAAAAAAATTTGAGGATTATTCAATTTAAAAAGTTTTACGAGTGTTTAAAGTTTTAATTTTAATTTGAAATCAAAAATACACGTGTAAAATAACGTTTTACAAATAAATAATTTTCGATTTTTGTTGTTTTTAAAAAATTACTGAGCGTAAGATCTTGAAACTTTTACTTAAATGTTTGAATTTGTTTCAAAATAGAATGTATGCCAATATTTAAATATAATATATCCTAGACTGACAAATCATCTCCGTTCAGAATCGTTTTTCGTATACAATGATACCTATCATTGCATTCAAATTTAACCTACCATAGTCCGAGGTCTACCCCACCCCCTAATGTACAGCAGACCGATACTCACTTACCCGCTTTTTTTTTTTTTTTTTTAATAATTTCGTTATTTATTAATTTATTATGTTTACGATCTGAATACCTCGTAGTCGTCAACGTCCACGCAGCTGGTGTAGTTTGCCCACTGTTTTCCGGTCTCCGGATGTCGGTACCACGTGCCGTCTGACAGACAGTTCTTAAACGCTTTTCCTGGAAAACAAACATATTGAATAAATACACCATAGCAAATATTTGTGTACCACCACGGTTGATAAATAATATATTATTATCCACAAGCCGGTGTTGAAAAAAAAAATGCTATTATTAACCGTCGATGATTAAGTGTAAATGAGTATAATGAATTATTCGTTATATTACTGTATAACGTATACGTTTTACCACCAGTGACGTTTACGTTTCGTCCTTTATTAGTTTTTAAAACACGGACAGCCATAAGGACATAGTACACGCACATATTCATTTTTGACGCAATTTTAAACACGATTTACTGTTGGAGACTTTATTATTGTGTTTTTCTAAATTATCTCTATGTTTTACCTAAACTTTCACGACCATTTTGGTTTGTAGGTATATCAGGTTCATCAGCGTAATGACATATTATAGTTTCGACGCTGGTGTTTATCGATACCGATTGTCATATATTGGCGTCGATTATATTTTTTTTTATGCACGTCATATAGTGTATAGGTTATATGTTAAAACGGCATAATATGGGGCATTTTATCTTTTGTTTGCGAGAAAAAAGTCTGCATTGTTGGCGTTTTAATACTATTTGCCAAAAAACGGTCCGCTTTCGGACTGGGTGTGCGCTGGTATTACAATAGAAAAGTTCCGAACGCGACTGCAATACAACAATAAATTGACTAAGATATTCGCTAAATTCACCTGGGTTACCAAAATATTCCCTGTGAACCTTTTGTGCGGTTATCCCGTCGAAATCACGTATGCCACAATGGGGACTGTTTACGTGGGCGATATCATAATAGCCGGTATCTTCGGTATATAACAGACAGGCACACATCCACACATCCACCTCACCTACGCACACACACACTAAAAAGATCGTCTGAAAAGAACCGCGAGACTTGTCTTAATAAGTAAAAATGATGTTTGTTTCAAGAGCAAATACTCTTGGCTATGTGTGTGGATGTAAGCTACACGGTATGTGTGTATAAATATAATATGAGCTTAAGCCGAAACCCGGTAAGACGGAAAATAGCGTTTAAACGGATTTTTTTTATGGTGTCGCGTATATTCACGGAGCTTCCGTTTTAGTGGCCATTATATTATTATACACGCGATATTTTATAAAAATATATGAAAATCCGATCTGATAACTATTCTTTTATGATCTGTATACATTTTACAATAACGCGTGCTTCTGTATACATAACATTTTATTATAAACGATATCACCACCATAAACCCCACTACCTATATATAATATATATTTATTTAATAGTAATAGTTATAAAATATGCGATATCGATGAGGTCTCGACGAGATTATATAATAATACCCTTTCGCGGTGCGTTCGGACGTCCGACAATTAAGTGTTCGAGTATTACACATCTCGCTGCTATAATGATACTACGTCGATTGATGATACATCAATTAATATGCATAATTTAATATTATATAGTGCAAAGTTCAGTAAATTGACGGTAGTAAAACAATTACTCTACGACGAATAGAACTAATAAATACATATATTTATTACTATATTATATTGTTTTATAATCTTTTATAATACTATTGTAGACGAGCGATACAAATTTATGTGAAACTTTGAATACGCTGGAACGCCATTTTGTCCGTTTTGGAACCTTAAAATAGAATATTGTATTAATATATAACAATTTAGTATATCGTTTGAATTTCACGGCGCGTGTAACAATATCGTAGGTATGATATGGCTGTGTTACAGAAATCATTTGCTAAAAATGTTGGTTATAACTTATACATTTTCGTATTTTTATTTTTTTACTATATAATTTTATTATAGGCATATTACGATATAAAAAATCTATTACATTTTATTTTA
Source organism: Schizaphis graminum (assembly GCA_020882235.1). Classification (NCBI taxonomy): domain Eukaryota; kingdom Metazoa; phylum Arthropoda; class Insecta; order Hemiptera; family Aphididae; genus Schizaphis; species Schizaphis graminum. Next base: position 59,301,493 of record CM037032.1, read on the forward strand.
TTATATGCATTACAATCGTGTTTACTAATAAGTTGCAATAGAAATTCGAATTCCCGCCTACAAAGTCATTTGGTACACATGAACGATAAACTGAAACATTATCATAATTATTATTTATTACTGATATATAATCAGAATTGCCAGTTGTCACAATTTATTTACACTACTGACGTCTTAGTAAACTTACTGTACTGCAAAGTATTATATAAATATATATTATGCACATAATTATTTTGTGTTTTAGCTGATTTGGTGAAAACAATTGCATTTCATCAAATAACAGTAAATCAATGTCATTTTTGTACTCTATGAATAAAAAAGACATTTGAACATTTTTAATCAATCCAAAAGCTTTAATCTGTACATAAATCGCGTTATGACATAATATTCTTCGAATTGGGACGAGCGCAAAATTCTCTGTAATCCAAAATTGATATGAACTTTCAGCACAATCATCGAAACGAGTGTGAAATCGTCGTTTCATTGTTACACTGACAACATAAACGCGCATTTTTTTTATGAATATACACCTATATACATGGCTGGCGTACAAAAATAATCATAATCGTTTCGTAGCAGATTGCGAACATGCGATTTTTTTTTGTTTTAAATTTTTGAATCAACAACGGAGTGCGCGTTACATCCACTATAATATATTAATAATAGTGTCGGCTGTTATTTGTTATAAAGATTAAAATAATAATCGGATATATTCGCGAAGATACATAGTATGTACTATTCGAAATAATTCTTTATTTGCACGGCGCTGCGTATAATAATAATTACGCTGCGCGACATACAATTTTATATTTTGTATATTTGTATAGTGTTACGAGCGTCGAGGTCGAATATTTGGCCGTGTCATTTTTTGTCCCCGTAATAGATACGTCGAATTTTCGTCTACGCGCTCATCGATGGCGTATCGTAGAACACACGCGTCCGTGTCGGTGTGCTTGTGATATTATTTTGAACTCGACCGAAAGCCATGAAGTGGTTTGCCGCGCGTAAACCGCGAGATCGGTAACTACGATAAAATTTATTATTTTTAACTGGCAGTGAATAAAACCAATAAAGTACTCACGCGAATATTGTACATAATAATATTGCGTTAGACGATATCATATTATTATTTTATAACGGTATATAATTTAACTGGTCAATAATATCTTTTATATACAGTTATGACCATGTCGTACAGAATATTGTGATTGTGATCCGTATACTTGCATGGTAAAATACTCTAAAATACGATATATTTCAAATCGAATAAGTGCGAAAAAATTCTGATTATTAAATCACACCTAAACAAATAATTCTAATCTACGTATCGGCGATCATGATATCAGAACAATCTCAGTGTTAACCCACTAGTAGGAATACATTATTTTTATAACTAAACATTTTAAATACAGTTATTGTACGGTAATGCCCCAAATATAATGACATTATAATGCTTTTGATGTAAACGAATCAAAATCATAAAAAATTATTAATATTATTCACGAATATATTTAATCGTACAAAGTGAAAAACAAATACAAATATTAGAATTAAAAGGGGTATAATAATAATAATAATAATAATAGTAAACACTTGGATGTAAAAGCTATAATTATCTGAACAGTTTAAAAATTGTTTTAGACATTTTATCCAAATGCGATGGTGGGTGTTAATTTCTCCTAAACTTATATGTTTGTTTTATTATTGAAAACATCATAATAATATACACATAGAAAATTATATTATTTTGATTTGTTAAAAATATGCAATGATTATTAAAACGCCATGATTTCCACAAAATATAGAGCGAGGCACATTATAGGTAAAACAGCCGGGCAACAAAACCGATAATATTATTTAAAATTAAATACGTTCGTTCGTGGTGTGTCAATAAATCATATTTGAATGGCAATTTTGTTTGCAGGAGGGTATATATTCGGAAAGAGGATTTAATAAACAATGTCAAGTAACCGTGTTTAGTCCCCTGTTTCATTTATTCAGATATCGGATAAAGATATACAATGCAATACACTACATTTATTATTTGAATGAATAACATTTATAATGTAGAGATTTTTTTTTTTTTTAAACTTAGTAATAATTATTCTAATTCTCTAATTTAATAGAAACTATGAATAAAGTAACTACAGAGCACAATATTTTTTGTAAAATTTTAATATACAAACATTGAATATTGTATGTATTTGTTTTATTTTTCAATATTTAAAGGATTTTTAGGTTTTGAAAAACGTTAATTTATTGAAATATTCAGCATAGTAGTATAGTACATTGCTCTTTTTCGATAATAATAAATCAAAATAATAATTTGCTTAATATTAACACTAACATAATAAAGTTGAAAATTTAATTTGATTTATCTTTATAAACATTTATTTTGGAGGTATAAGTCAATAAGTGTACATACAAATTGAGTAAATTACTCTATAACGTGTAAATAAGAAAATCATCTTAGATATTTTATTATATGGTTATGATATTTATATTACGACGATAGGTGTATTGATATAATATATTACATAATATGTTATCAATTTATCATTTTATCAATATAATAATATTATATTATTAATTATTTTACCGAGAGAAAATGGTTCTTAAATCCATTGGGGTATCACGTGAATGATGATTGTCATGTTTCAAAACGAATTCCGATAATCTACTATTGGCGGTGACTTTTGGTTTGTCGAGTTTTGGTGCATTGTCTTATTAGAACGGTTTGAGTTCGTCGACAGGGATGTATTAACCTATGGAAGTTAAACGTCCATCATCATAATGCGTGATCAGTTATATGCTCAATCATATAATACGTAATAACAATAACTATACTAATAGGTATGTATCGCTCGTTCCAATGTAGGTATAGATTGAATATTATATAATAATATGTAAGTGTAGCTTTATTATATAATTATTTAACAAAAAAAGGAATTTAAACATTATTCAATAATTTTTGATTCCTATGAGTATATAAAATGTGTAGAAATTAATTTAATACACTCGACTTTCTTGTATATAGTTTATGTTTAAAAGTAAAACAATATTCAATCTAATCCCTCTGTACATAATACTCTATGTATAATCCATCTCCTTTTCTTCTTGAGTAAAGTAGTTATAAATTTGGTTTTTGGAATTTTTCACTGTCATTGAAGACCATATTTTGTCTTAATATTTTATCACTCTTTAACTAATATAAATTATCTCCATAATATGAATAAATCAATAAAATATGTATTGTGAAATAAAAAATATGGGTAACTATGTTTAGTGAACAACCCTGTATAAATATCTGAAAAATTGAAAATGGTCTTGTTTGTAACGATTAATTTACGAAACTACTGGATAAATTTCATTAAAAGTTATATTAATAGAATTGTCGAGACTCAAGAAGTGATTTATATCTTGACCATAACATTTTTTTTTATATGAAAATTTACTTTTGACTGTGTTAAAAAACTGCGTTGTTTATTATATTTATGTTTTAGGTTAATTTTAAAAATGGAAGTGTCATGTACCTACGAATATACATGTATTTTTCAATGCAATTATGATGTACCTAGAGACATTTCAACTAAGTAAACATACTACCTGAAAAAATAATGTTTGAGTAAAATACCCCAGAAATCTTATGGATGGAACTAGAAAGCTATGTTCGGAGTAATTTCTGAAGCTACTTTTGAGCCTGACTTGATATAAAAAAATTAACATCAATAGAAGTCATTGATTTTTAATAATATATAAATATTAAATATACATTGAATGATTTGATGCTATTCGTTTTCTCTTATTAACATAACTATCTACAACATCTATAACATATCTATATATAAATACATAATGTAGATAGCGTATAAACTTCTGCTACAAGAAATACATTTTCGTTAAATATAAACACGTCCGTTACTTAATATTTTCTACGGAACCATATTTGTTCATTTCCCTAGCGGAATCGATTAAAACAGTTAGCCATGCTAATGTAATGTATATATTTAAAATTGTTTAAGTACTAATGTAACTACTTCTATATAAATATATATTTATTATCTTCTAATTTTTGATTTTTATGTTTTAGTTATTTTTTGATTGACAGCTATACTATTTTCAGTTTCATATTCTAATGTAAAACATGGTTTTGAAAACATGAACAACAGGTATTTACAACAGCAATTATCGTGTAAAATGTATTGTATGTATTTTTAAGATATTAAATCATTCAAAATTTTTATCGATTAATTCTTAGTAGTGAAAAAGTTTGTACAATGTTTGTTAGTTATATTCTGCCACTTTACATGAATTTAATTTCGATTTGAAACGACTATAAAAAACACGCATTCAATATATTATATTATTTTTGTATATAATATAATATGATTTCAAAAAATTAATTTTGATTTATTAAGTTAAAAGTAGCCAAGTTTCCATTGTAGAGTAAAACCAAGTGACTCTACAATATAATATTATACATATTTTTTTTATGTATTATCATGTACATGGCGTATTGACTTGAATCAACTAAAATTTGGTGTTTTCCTCCGATCAATGGACCGATATTCAAGTATACATTAATATGTTAAATTTATGTAGACACACTATTTGCCCGTTTGATGTGACACGTCTGAATAACGTATACCGTTATAAATGTATTATTTTTTATGTTCCTTAATGATTCACTGGAATAAGCAGGATCGTGTAGTACGAATGTACGATAGGTAATTTATTAACAAATCGTACCGAGATGAATTTTGGGAGATACATGCAAGACGACGCGCGACGTGACGTGTGTACAAAAATTGAAAATCGCAAATTTTACATAGGGTTGTTATATACCACTATAAATATATATGTAGAATGTATATTGTATGGTACTACGATGCGAAAGTAATACGGCGTCTCACACGGTTGGGACTTGTTAAGGTCATTCCGAAATATCCATCTTGAATTGGCTAAGACAATATTATAATATATCGTTTGCAATGAGTTCCCATTCCGAACGTGATCTTTCATCGAAATTAAACCGAACATTTATCAAAAAGTACATAAGTTGACAGTAGGTGTACATCATATTTATCACAACAAGAACAACCATAATAATAGCAATACTAATAACGACAATATTTTAATATGCATATTTAGTAGTTATTAGTAAAATATCCAATACATAAATAAACTGAGTTTTTGATAAAATATATGTAATTTTAAATTTACATAAATATCAGGGTTGCTAGATTTTAAATTTAAAAAACCGAGACAACTACAAAAAAGTGAGTTATATATTATAGTCTATGTTAATGCAATGTACCAAAATTTAAGCAGGTCAATTTTGTTTCATTGTGAAGTCACATTTTCTTTATCATAGTAACTACACATATTTTATGTTTGTATGTATGGGACTGAAAGGTTAGAGGAATATTTAATATTTTAATAAAAAAAAATAAAATTGATTGTCAGAAGTTGGAAATAGTTTTTGGCGTGCATAGGGCATGCCAATATTACCTATACCGGCTATACCTAAAAGTACATTTATAAACAATAAATATACGTTACCCTTATACATAAATTATATTATATTTTATGTATCTGTCATTTCGCGTTTGTAAATTTTATGGCAGGTAAATAAGATGGGGAAAAATAGAAGTACCCTGACCTTCTTCTGCTCGTGAGAGGCACCAGGCACCCTTGGTTAGCAGTTGTATAGCAGTGAAAATGTTTTTTAAAGTATTTTGGACAATCATTTTTCAAGTTACTATAAAATAATCGGATTCGATTCTTGATTTTTCTTAAAAATACCTTTTAATATAAATATATATTTTATACTCTAATTTGATTCGTTTATTTCATTTTATATTTTAATTTTGAAATTCTGTGATATTTACTCCAGATTTTCTGAATTATTTTACAATTCTTGTCGAACCATGATAATAATAATAAAATAATACATAATAATATAGACGTAAGAAGTGTGATATTATACGCGTATTATATAATAGCGAACATAATATTGAATCATTTTAATCCAATTTGACGTCAATGTGGTACGTTTTGTCTCGTATTGTATAAAATTACAAATTGTAATATTTTGTTATATTGTACGAACAAGAAACAATATTTTATAAAGTAATTATCCTTTTTACCTTCTCGACTTAATCAGCCATTAAAAAAAACTAGATCTTCTATATGAAAAAAATAGGCACCTATATGTCTGTTTGCATAGTAAATTATATTTATGTTGAACGTGTTAAAAAATGTATTATTTAAAAAAACAATAGTTAAACTTAGGTTTATTTTTACCTAGGTAAAATTGTTTAATTTTCAACTATTGAAATACAAGGGTACACAAATTATACATAATATAATATATCTATGTACAAATTATAGTTTATTGCATTGTATTAAAATATTTGAAATACGTTTAGAAATTTGAATACTCACAGAGTGAGATTTCCTAATTTGTTTTTAATTGTTTTAACAATTTTGTTGTCTCTTAGGCGATTCGTCGCCTGAAAGGGACGAACAAATTCGTCCAACACATTTTTTGTTACGTATAGTTTTATGATGTAACCTTCCTAACCATAGTATAATAGCTTTTAATATTTGAATACGTGGATTAATATAAAATACTGAGAACTTGTTACAAGATGGTTACTGCATATCATATTGATTTATATAAATAATATTTTTTATTATATTATTTAATTGGTTTTTATTAAACACAATATTATTTAATTTCGCTAACACACAATGTATTTTAAAATTAATCTACGTGACTTGTGAAAGCTGTGGTTATATTATATAGGTACTTTTGGTTTTTTTGTGACTGGTATAAAAAAATTCACGAGGTACCTCGCATATATATTCAAATTTTTGAACCAAGGAAAAAAAGTACTACTATGCAAAATACAATGTATAATAAAGCTTTAGTTTCATGTATTTGGTTACACACATCACTCAAAGTTTAAACATTCAAATTGCTTAATTTTTTTTTTATTTTTGTCTAGTTCATTCTATATTTCTATTTAAGAAAAAGATTAATTTATTGGAATTCTAATAAATATACCTAATTTAACTTAAAAATAAAAGAACTAACTAGCAAGGACGTTTCCTTAATACAACTATTCATCAATTTTAATAGGTATTGAACTATATAAAAGAGATGAAAGTTTGTAATTACGATTTTAATCATATTTTTTGGCGTATCTACAAGCTACTTAATTCTCAAAACGACTATCCTGAGTTATTATAATACCTTTGTATGTATATCGTGTTAATACATAATATATGACATAAACGTTTTATGTATTTATTTATTGCCTAAATAAATAGGCCATCAATTTACTCTAATTAATAGATTTTTAACTATAATACAATTCAATAAAACAATATGTTTTTTTTTTAATGATAATTCAACGAGGATTAAACCATTTCTATAAATTAGTTGATTTCAATGGTTATGCCGCGAGCGATTTTGAAGTATGCCACGTTTCTAATATTTTATATAATATAATATATTATATACGGATTGGTGTGTCATTTTTTTAAAAAAATAGGATATTTTAGTGCCCTGAAAAGAATTGTCAGGGCAACGAGACAATTGATTGAAAAACGGGACGTCTGACATCTTAAATAAAACTATTTTTCTATTCCACTTTATAGCAGTATAAATGTTTAAATCATTGCATGTATGATAAGATTGGTGCAAATAATATTATGTATATGTCACCTCTCAAGTGGAAAAATTAGTAATCGTAAATACTAATCCGGTATAATTGTATATTATAATACATGGAATACTTGGATAATGTAAATTACAAATATATACTTCTTATATAGTATAGTTATTGTAACACAATACCTGGTCATTCTATATAATGATAAAAAAAAAGTGCAAGGTAACTTCATTAACACTAATAACTAACATATCAAATTATGTCTATAATTAATAATAAATAAATAATTATTATTAGGTATACATTCTTTATTTATTTCGAAAAATTGAGGGAAGTAACAAGATGGACAATTATTTTGTATTTTAACTTCTACGAATTGTGTTGAAAATAGGGTTTAGTGAACATATTATTATGTCAAAAGTAATGGATTCACGTTATAAAATATAATATATGATTGATATTCAGTTAAAAATGTTTTCCTTACGTGTAAATATATTCATGATCGAAATTACAAATTTATTTTAGCCTGCTAAGTGTTTAAGACCAATTTACTAAATTTATAAACTTACGTCCTTTTACGAATAAACATACTGATGACAATAAAAAAAGGACATAAGGAAATGCAAATATAAAGCTCCTAGAATTGTATGTAATTCAAAATGCTGTAATGGTTACTTACCAAGACATACGTCAAAATAAATAACTAGGAGGAATTTGCAGAAGTATCTTTTAAATTTGAAGGATTTTATACGAAAGTTTTTAACTTTGTAGATATAAATTTAGCTTATATTTTATTTTCAATTTGCTAAAAAAAATAAAAATAAAAAAACAAATCAAAAATTGAAAAGGCCAAAGCGAACTTGATGAATAATAATTGAAAAATAAATGTAAATTGCTTGTCTAAACGGTCACTCATTTAATGTGTTCATGATTGTTTATTTATGATTAGAGTACTTACTGATTTTGAAGAATTAAAAAAGGAAAATCATTTAAAATAAAGCTAAAAAGATTTTGAGTAAGGTAATAAAACTCTTAAAATCCTTTGAATAATAAATTATAAAAACGTTGAAAAAAAAATGTAATTACCTAGCCATAAAACCAGTTTTTAAAATATTTTTGTTTTAATATTATTTTTATGTTGTTCTAAATTTTTTTTGTTAATAATAGTTAATCTGTTTATTTCATGTAGTATATCTACCTGATGCAAGTCTACTCTCAATAAAACGGCCTTTAATCTAAAGTAATACAAACTAATGTTTCATTTATATTCGATATCAATTTTATTTAAAAATTGAAAAACGAAAATACCATGATACATTTTCTTTCTTTTTTTTATTTATAATAAAAAAACATTCAAGTCAATTAAAGCTAAAAAAAAGCATTAAAACGACAAAAAAATGATAAAACTTTGAATAAATTATCCATAAAAAGACAAAATAAAATGAAGTACTTAAATTGATTCTATGTTAAAAGCATAGATCACAATTAAGTTTTAATACGATTTCTAATTGGTAAAAAAAACCAAACTCAATCAAAATGCTTATTCTATATTTTATGGTCAATGATAATGGGCATTGTATAATTTAAGGATGAACATCAACAAATGACGTACGTAATAATCGAATTAAATTATAAAAATGAAACGTTACTTAATAGCTTCAAGCAACCAAAGCTTATTATTGATGTTAATATTATTGTTGTTAAAATTGTTTGATTTAAAATTAATTTCATCAAAGACGACATTGCGAGATAATTGATGGCAATAACAGTACAAACTATTTAGATAATTTAACTGGCTATATTAGAGCCAAAAGATTAAAGAGATTTAACAATAAATTTGAAATGTATTATAATTTTGATATGCATAATATCAAGTTAATCGCGTGTTTAAATCATATTATGCAAGTTAAAATAAATCTTAAAACTTATTAGTTTAGTCATATTTTCGTCTATCATTATAGTCAATTTAATAATTACGTGGGTTGAATTTTAATTTAGTTTTAAATCACACACATTATAGTGTCATTGTGTCATACTGTTTATTGCATAAAGTAAAGTAATTTAATTTTTAATCATTATATACAATAGAAATGTTGAATTATTTATGAAATATTACTACTAATTTTTGCATTAATTTAATTAAGTTGAATTGTTTTTATTACAGCTCATTATTAAACCAATAAAATGTAATTGGTAGAAAATAGTCATAAAAAAATAAAAAATAAAAAATAAAAAACAATTAAATATTATTATTTTTACGACTGAACCTGCAGTTAGCTTAATATTAAAATTATTATTAGGTATATACGTAATTCAGAAAAAAGTTTGAATTTAATGCGCTATTTAAATTTACAATGTTCCTTATTTATTTAATTTTTGTTAAAATGCAACATCCAATTCAAAAACGAATAACTACTCTGATACTGTAACTACCGATAATTTAAAAATTGTATAAAGTCTAACGAAAAACTAATTTGACATTAATTTTACAACTTAGAAAATAATTTTAAGTCATTATCAATTAAAAACATTTATAAACAGGATTAATCATGGTAATTATTTCTTAATGCGCTATTTTTGTTTACTTTTTTTGGCATTGTCAATCTGAAACATAGCTATTTATATTTAAATATTTACATTATATGTACTTAAAATAGTGTTGTATGTAAAAAAATAAAATAATATTATATTTATCTTTGTTCCGCATCACATGGTTTGAAAATTATAAATACCTAGTTTGATGCATATGAGTTACTCGAGTATAGGTAGTTACCAACGTAGACAATAGCTTATATAAAAAAGTGTATAACTTCATAAATATTATAAGTACGATCGATAATAATTCTATTTTATAGTTTAATGGTGATTTTTACATAACACTTTAGTTGGTGTATTTCTATTTTTACTTCGTTTAAAAAGTAATAATAATAATGATATTATTGAGTTAAATAGTATCATTGAGTATACAATTTATACAATTTATACTCAATGGTAATTGTATTTAATACAAATATAATTTAATTCGTTTAAAAATTAATAATAATAGTTTAAAAATATTTTTAAAAAAAATTGATAAGATTTTAAAAGTATAAACTGTAAATTATTAAATATAAACATTATAAATCAATAGCTACAATATTATAATGTTGACAATTTTTTTCATTAATAGGAAAATTTCATTTATTTTTCAACAAACGTCAATATCCTTTTATACGTGACATAATATTTTTTTCGGTTGGTTTTGATGCCAAGTTGTATATTATTCATTTACAACACCGTAACATTAAAAAAAATACTCACCAATCTATTGAATTTAATCGCTTTTGAATGAAAATTTCAAGGTTTGTTAAAAAAATTTGATTATATTATATTCTATGGTTTCATTAAATCTAACAAATATGTCTGTCCGGTGTTGTATTAATGTATTATATTATAAAATAGAGGCACATGTATCATATATTATTTTATAATCCTATGTCTCACTATTTATGTAATGGATTTTATAGGTTCTTAAGCCGTGGCTAGCAAAACGATGCGGCTGCACTGGCGGATATCTGTACCATATAAAATAAGTATTACAAGGGATGAACCATATTACCGGTTCAGCGTCAACGATACACGTGGCTTAGATCGCGAATATATACAGTATAACCATGTGCACATAATAATATAATATGGTAAAGATAATAATACAGAAACGTTCTGGATTAATATGATATACGTCGAGAGGCACCTCTTCTGCTGATCGTTGGTGCTTAACGATTTTATGAGTCTGCTTATTTTAATATGTGTATATAGGTACATATTATATTATTATAATATTTGGGTACCTCCGCGCAACGTAAAGAATTTCACCGAAGTCTGATATTACTATCGGGTCGTATATATAATATTACTTATATTGTTTGTATAAGCAACAACGTCGCGTAAGAACTGAAGACAAAAAAATGTCCCCTCTTTCGAGTCTTATAAAAATGTAGGTACAGTATATACTATATATGTGTACGTAAATGTATTTCAAAAAACCTTATTGTATCTAGTCTTGGTGAATGCATAGACGATATTAAGAAAATAATAATACATACGCGTGCGCATATATATATATATATATATGTGTATTCGCTTATTAAAAAAGTGGTTTATGTTCGTTGAGATTAAATATCGTTTATTGTTGTCCTGAAATATCGTTCTTTATTTTTTTCAAAAGATAAATACTATAGAGGTTAGTCGTTTTAGTTTTCTGCAGTTGTTCTTGTAAAAAATGATAATAATTCCATACAGATCGATAAAGTCCTTTATTTAAAATATTTTAAACACATAGGTTTATAATGATAAATTGAAAATAAAAACGAATTAGATTAAAATATTGTAAAGTTAACCACGATGTTAAAATACATGTCGATTTAAGGTTCAATACTTGAAGTTAAGTTATATATATATATAATATATAATAAATATAATAATAATAATAATAAATATAAATAAATATAATAATATTACATATATATATATAATAAATATATAACATATTTAATGTACTTACTTATTTATTTTGCTTGTTTATATTTTTTCTTAAATCATGTTCTTATTTAATAATAATTGTATTAGTTTTAAATATTTTTGAAAATAGTTATTTATGATATTAATTATAAGTACCTAGGTATAAATTTTAAATTATTATTCTGGGACCTATTGTCCTTTTATTAAACCAAATTTACGATTATATGAACAATGTATTTGCATGTCTTCGTCCCTAAACTTATCGTGTTAACTAAGTTTACTTTCGAAAAGTTTAAAACAATTTGCTTGATTTTTATATCCATATTTGTGAATAATTCCTAAGAGAAGTTTATTGAAATATTATGAAAAAAACCCAAAAATATACAGTACAAACATAATGTCTCTATAATATGTATATATGTAATTATCCTGATAATGAAAAACATATAAATTATTGTAAATATGAATAATATTATTTATTCCAGATTAATTCACATAATATTTCAAATAAGTGACAATAAGCCAATCCAATAGTATAATAGAAGGTTATAGTTTATACTCATCAATAGTAACTACATAATTAATATTGTCATTAATAATAATTTATTATTTCAAATATTTAAATGCTGTGTATAAAGAATAAAGATAGATTCATTAAATAAGTTCACAAAAATTGATTAATAATTAATAATAATAATAACATAATATACTTAATGTATATTTTTGATAAAACAATTTCGGTGATTTTTCGATAAAAATAAAAATTGGAAATTAGGAATCTTTTAAAAATACAATAAAATAATATACGTTCTAAATTACTTTTAAAATTAAAATTATAATAAATAGCAAGAGTAGTAAAATTTACTTATATTTATTATAATAATTCATGAAAGTTGTAATCAATTCAATAACTTACTTAATAAACTTTTCTTAACTATTAATTAAAATTACTAAGGAAACAATAATTATACTTATAATAATTAAATAATTAATTAGATTATACATGAATTAATGTTTTAACAATAATTATGTAAGTAATTATTGCTTTTAAAACTTTGAACCCGAATTTAAACAAGACGCTTAAAAATGTTAAATTCGAAACCTATTTCTATATTAAACATTTAATAATTCATATAAGTGTATTAAAATTAACAATTTACTAATTTAGGAATATAAATACTAAATTCATTAACAAACAATTTGATATGTAATAATTCAACTCAAAAATTATTATTTTCCAAAAATATCTACCTATATATATGTTTATATATAATATAATAAAAAAAAAATGTCGATACGATTTACTTTTGTATTTTATTCTATAAAGAAAAATACCGGTAAATGCAGCACAATTAATCGTAAATTGTTATTATATTTTAGTAAATACAAATAATTCCAAAATTTTGTTACCAAATGATAATTAAAAAAATTACTGTTATCATAAATACCTGTAGCTATTTATGTATCACGTCTGTCGTTCGTCGTCCGTATTTAACAGTCACAGTAATATAATCCATTAACTAATGGACTTTGATACATTGTCACAATCTATCACATCGAACAAATTGTTATTAACTTTTTGAATACCTAACATTATTATTATTCAAAATGTGAGCTCAATCAATTTGTATTCGCACGGTATGACCGATACCTGTACATCCGATAACTGCAGCAGACGAGCTTAATATATTTTAATTGGAAAATATCTCAATAGCCCCTAATGCAGTAATATTAATATAATCACGTAGACAATAATGACGTATTGCCATTATATGATACAACATTCATAACTAAAATTCTGTTATTACCACATCGATATCGATTTTATTGGGCGTTATAGGAATCCAAACCAAACTAATTTTATAGTAATTTTAACAGAACTGAAATTCACTTCGGTGTTTTTAAATATTTATTGCAGAGGAAGATTGCTTAGGAATATCCTCCGGTGAAGTTTTTTTGGAGTTGGCGAGATGTTAAATATTTACATTTTGACGACATTCGATATTCAAATATATAAAACGATTTATTACTTCCGGGTTTACTTAGGTAGGCTAAAAAGGACAAAAATCCAACTAGATTTAAAAAATTCACTACACGACATTATACACGTCACAGTCTCGATCCAATAAAGTCTCATATTACACAATTCTAAGACCGTGAAATATTTAATAACGTACACAATATAAACCCACTCACTATGTACCTTTATGTTAAATAAACAAATTATCTATTAAACATTTTGAATTTTATGAAAAGATCCTCACGATTGTACATTAACGTCGATCTATTATATAATCATAATATAATGCACAGGACGGTACCTATACTTTTAAACCTATAAAATAAATTTTATTCATAATAGATTCTGTTTTTAAAAAAAAATTTAAGTCGTTGAACACATTTGAGAACTGAAACTCTAGATTTTATAAGTTTAACTAATACTTTTCATATCCTTTTCCGTATTATAATATGTATATGGACATAAAGACCAGCGATATTTATATTTTATATTAATTATATTGATCAGACTACGTAATATATAATAGCAATTACATTTTTATTTTAAGACTTTGAAACTTTCAAAACACTGCAATAGCTAGAATGTCAAGAATTGTCACTGTTTTTACTATCGCTCGTATATTCGTATTATCTTCAGAGTGCTTCGGTGTTTTCTGTACTAACTTTGAGATTCATGTAAGGGAGCATGGTATTTTATGTTTTTCAAATACGGGAATTTCAAGACTACTAATTCATTGGCTTCAATTCGATTAATATTTGAATGCTAATAATTCAATTCCATTACATTAATCATTTCCTTATTTTCCCATGTTTTGCTGTGTATTTTGGGATATTTTCAATTGAATTACACAATTCGCGTAGAGTTTTCCAAATGCATTATAAACATAAGGTTAGGTTAGTATAGGTTTTCGATTCAACTCATTAGTACATGATCTTTCTCAAAATATATCACGGAAAACTTTAAAACTGTATAATATAATATAATATAATACTATTGCGATGTAAAATCACGGTAATATTACATCACACGGATCCGTGTATTGTGCCACAATGCTACTAAATATATTATTATGATACCGCTAAAATATAATATTAGTCTTTATACGCATTTAACGGGTTGCCGCGTTGACTGGAACGTCAATAAAAGTTACGGTCCGGTCTCAGTTTAATAATAATATAATAATAATAATATAATATCACACGTACCTATAATATAATAATATATATCGTACTCTCGTTCCGACGCTGCCACGAAAGGGGTTTAATGTACGCGTATTTCTCTGTCCCGTCTTATCGGACATCATATATTATTATTATTATTACGACCAAGGTTATATTATATGGTACAGCTTTTTTTCATCCCTAGATTTATATAACCTTTGCCATTAAATATATAGACGGCAAAAACTAAAAAAATCGAGTGGATCCACAACACTGTTATTGGTCGACTGTAGTAGTGGTCGCTTGAAGCACAAAACGATTACCCACTGTACAGTGTTATGCGTTTTGTTCCCGGAAAATAATGCGACGTCGTGCAGTATTCTCAGTTACGTTATTCATGGTGAAATTATAGTCATGTTATAACATGTACATATATATATATATATTACTAGTTAATCCTGCACGACGTTACTGGTGACAAATTAAATAATGCCAGTGGATTTGTCTTGTCTTAAACTCCGTAAAATGTAAAATACACGTCATACTTTTAATACATTAATTGTGGGGGGGAGTTTGACTAAATATAAAACACAGGACGTCTTAAATTATATACAATTATAGTAACTATTTTATTTTCTGTGACCCACAGAGACCCTTTATAAATAAATAAAAAAAATGCTCGTTTTTGCGAACCTACCACTTCCGCCGTGTTTGCCCCTTTTTAAAATGTAAAATTATAAATATTAACTTCGAGGTGTATATACCTGAGCTAGGATAATATACTTACAAATTTTAGAAACATGAGTGTGATAGACTGCTGTGATTCATTAACACACACAAATATTCCCTTTAATTAATATGGATAATATGCGTGACTTTCATCGTATTCAAATAGTATTATATCATGTACTTAATGTTGCTACAAGTTGTGCATAACATATATTATGATAATGTTTTTATATAAATATTTATGTATATTTAAGGGCATTTTTCCTAAGGTGAAGAGACGGATGATACAGATCTCCAGTTTATCAACGCTCGATGATGCTCTTTCTCATATTATTATTATGAATTAATTTAATTTTCCGTTTAAAAGACTAAAATGCTACGTAAGTAATCTTTAGCTACAGACATTTATCGTTTTTGTGTCAACAATTTATTTTTAACTTTTTTTTTAAAAAAGATTTTTTTTAATACCTTCAAGTAGGTGTGGAAATTATATAATATTAATTAATTATAGAATAATTAGATATTTAATAATTTTAAATATATTTATTTATGTTTTATTATTTTGGAATTTGTATGCAACCTTTCGATGATATCGATAATAATAACTATTTATATTACATTTAAAAGTCAAAAGGAAGAGAGCAATAAGTGAACGATACTTTTCCACTTGTTTTTATTTACATACAGTAAAACTCGCTTAAGGCGCTCTTCAAGGGATCAAATCTCTAGAGAGTCTTTACTTCTTTAGTTGCAAAGCGTTTTATGCCAGAATTGAACAAAAATTAAGTAGTAAATATATCGATTTTATTTAAATATATATTTATTATCATTTTAGTATTGAAAAAAATTTAACAGGTAATATATTTTTAAATCAACTATAATTATTTTTTTTTATTGAATTTAATTAATAAAGAAATACATTTATACAAACATATTATTTTAATTATTATTAATTTACATTTAATTAGTTTTAATTTAGATTAATAAGAGTAATTTTGATTGCTTGAGATTTTAAAAATAAATTGTATCGTGGAAGTTTTCTATTTTATTAATTTCACTCAACATTTCTTATTAATTTTTATTTTTATCATCTCACTGTAACTAAAATATATTGCCATCTACTAAACACAAGAGCGTCTTATCTGATAAGATAAAATAAAGTTAAGTATTAAACCAATTTTTCTATCGATTTCTGTGTTGTTTCAGTTGAAATAAAGAATACAAACATTATAATTAGAATGATTAAAATGATTAATTTTACGATTTTCCTCTTCTTAATATATAATATATATTTTCGGTGTAAACACAATCAACTCAGAGACAGATTCAATGAATTCAACGTAAATATCTTAAAGATTGTTATTCGTCTTTGTGTTTACATAAAAATAATATGACCAGAATTAAGAAAGTAAATCATGATTGCATATCATAAAAGTAATCATTATAATTTGATTTAAAGTCATTTGATTATTTAAAATTTATATTTGTTTTCTGAAGATGATTGTAAACATTACATTATTATATACCATATTTGTACTAATTATAATAATAATAAGATCCGTAACCAATGGCAACTGTTCGAAGAAAAAAAACAATATCCGATTTTCGTTAGCTAAATAAAAATAAACTGTAAAAGCTCTTCAATACCCATAAATCTATTGACATAAGTTTTACTGGAAACGGTCCAGTAATTTTGAGTCTAACAAGAGAACATTTATTTGTATACCTATAAATTATAAATATTATAATAATTATAATTTTTTTGAACCATTATCGTTTATGTATCAATCACATTTGTAAAATCTTATAGTTATTTTTAAAAATTTATAAATTGTATATTTTATGTAATACTATTGGATTTATTTCAAAATAAAAGTGAATAGTTTGACTATACATATTTTAGTGAAAGAGCTAAAAGTTATCTTAAAATGAACATAAAATATTATTGTGGTACTTGTCTCGATTTTCATATATAGTACCACAAGTCGCATTTATACAATACACAATTTTAAAATGTTGACTAGTATCTGTCTAAAATATTTTCCCCAAAATAATAAAAAGATTTTTAAGCATCGTTTTTTAAGGAATATGTATATTGTATATGGCCACACAAAATGTTCACATGTTTCTGTCGGAAATAAGATGACGTCTAATTCACGTCTTTATACATAAACGAGTGTCCACCTAGACGTGTGTATTTTGACACAACATATTTTAATAACCACTACCGGAAATTCTGCGGACACATCCAAACCGAACCTTGTTGATAAGGCAATAATAATATTTACGTCAGCTATTTATCCAATGTCATAATCGGATATGGTTGGTGGAAAGTGACCGGTATTTATGATAATAATATATTATACGACGTGGTCAGAACGGAGAAGACGACGATGATTACCGGAACAACGCTCGAGCCAAACTACAGGAAATCATGTTATCCCATCCGGATTATGTGAATACAATACTTGCTATAAATGCTTAACAGTGAGTGTACAGTATACCGTTTATAATAGGTGATATATATAATTCGAATAATCGATAATTTTGTTTGGCTCCTGTTGCTTGTCACGTAGACTTCCTCTTCTCATATTGTTTTACATCCGGTCTCGGACCAACGAGCACTTATAAGCAAGCGATTGTAACATGGTGACGGTTGTTAATAAATTGTTATTTTTGATGCTAGACCTTTTCATCTGGTAAAATTCTTTGCAAGTGAAAACAGTCTAAACTTTACCGTAAGGTCAAAAAATAAAGATCGATTATAGGTACTACGACTTACGAGTATGTGTGTATGGTATTAACACTAATAACTGATTCACTCATATACAATATACGCATATAAAACTTTGATTATTAATGCAGTATACGTCCAAATCGAGGTATATAAAACTTTAAACTTCCAAGTAAAAAATGCAAATGTTTACAATAAAATAGCAAGAATATTCACGAGATATTCGGTCTGTTAGTAGATGATATGACGTATTATATTTTTTTATCAACACTTTAAATGTATATTATTTATATTTATATATTATATGGTTAAAATAATGTAAATTTGTATCAATGATAACATTACGATCACACGGCGTGTTGAATAGGCAATTTAACTGCATACCATCATGATCAAGTTGTTGAATTCATAATATTTTTCTAGTACCTATCTCATATTATTTTGAATATTAATTTTGTTAATTAAATTAATTAATAATAATTATACCTAATTTTAGATATGTAATTCCGATAAATGTACCTCTCTGAGATGGTTATTTTGGTTTGCATAATACAATAATGACTTGTTTTCGAACACGTTTTTAAATTAATATAGATATATTATCCCTGTAATACATGAATGGAGGACGACCGGAAAAAACTTGATAATATTATTTTAATATATACCTATTCCAATGGAAATAAACATATAACTAAAATGAATAATAATATTAAAATTTAAAATTAGCTTACTGGAAGGATCAAATCCAATCACGTAATACGGACACTGGGCAAAAGCAGTGACATTTGGCGGTGTTTCTTCCCAGCACGCATAACCGTCGAAATACCTTGGACACAATTTCTTTGTCGTGTTCACTGGAAATAATCGATGTTTTCAAAACTGAGTTGATATAAATCATTAAAAATGTCAAATATGTTGTAACCTGCTGTTGCGTTTGTTAAGCATTTTTGTCGAAGTTCAATCAGAAACAATGTATTTGGGTCATTCATCCTGGTTGCGGAGGGGTCCGACATTCTGAAAAAATATCGAAAGATAAAATACATTACATATTATTTTTTAATAATACAAAAATACGTGATCCCATTATGTTCACTATAAATTATTGTTTAAGACATAAAGTTGATGATAATTACGTAAATATATGGGTTATAAATAATGTATGGGTAGGTAAATAAAAACAATCGAAAATGTTCGGTTGTGTAATTGTAAACTATAGCTTATAAATGACATTTGTTTTTATTAATATGTTCATTTCAATTACATTATACTATAATATATGCTCTTTAATAATGCCAGACAATGTTTTACTGTAATCTATATCAATAATAAATTGTGAAATATATATTTAAAAGCAAATTAACATGGAATACCTGGTATAAGTATAGGCATTTCTTAATTTTTATCATGTTTCAAAAACATTATATTTCATGGATTTTCTGTACATAGATTAACCATGATATTAGTTATTTTCTTTTATTGCTCTTAAGGAATATATTATTTGTTTGATCATAAAATTATGCCTAGGAAAATAGGTACATAATATGTATGTTTTAATATTGTAATGATGATTTTAAATCATTTAAAATGGTATAATTTAACATCAATAATATTCTCAGGTATATTTCACATTTTTTTTAAAAATTATAATGTCACATAATATAACGTGTAAACTGTAAATGACAAAAAAACGTAAGTTTAGTAAAAACGCAAACCACGTATAACATATTTACTATAAAAACATTGCATTTTATATAATGACTAATATTAACACAATTATTCTGATGATATTTGCACTTAAATTTTTGGTCAATATGAATAATAATGTAGTTTTGTTAGTTTGAAGGTTAACTTCAAATGCACATGCATATATGTCTTACACCCATATTAAAATTGATCTTAGTCGGGAAAAGCAAATTAACTGACATTAGTGTCTGGTTAATTTATTTAACCACGTAAACTTACGATTTGTCCATACAAACTATAATGTAATCCGTTTATCATAGGTTCTAAAGTGAAACCGATAAATTTAAGTTTTAAACCAAAAGTCAAACACCAGAAATGAATCTGTGCCTATACTGTCTTGTTATAAATCTGAAAACAGTATACGTATTACAAAGTTGGAAATGTTGTTAGTGTTACAATAAAAACATGACACAAACATGCCCACTCTACTCTCACTGTAATTAAGTGCGTATGTCTTTTGGAGTTGACATAATATAAATCCACCGTGTAACATAATATTGCTAATTGCTAGTATATTCGACTATTATAGTAATTTGAGTTAAAAAAAAAACTTAAGTTAAGGGAATTTTATATGCATCTTCTGATACCTTTTTTTGAAACATTGACTAGATTTTAGGGAGTTTCGGATTTTTTATGAGAATTAAGGGGATTCGGAAAGGAGAAAATCAATCAGTTTTATCTAATCTCTGTTATTAAATCTCAAACTGGTGGTCAATTTAAGTTTTACCAAACATATTTTATTAAAATATTGGCATGAATATTTTTGAAATATCATTATATAGCTTAATTTCAGTAAATTATGTATACATAAAAGAAAAGATTAATAAAAAAATGTTTTTAAACTATATGATCTTTTTAATTATTGACTTAATGTAATTCTATTAAAAAATAAAGGAAAAAATAACAATTTTATAGAATTAAGATAAAACAAATTTTATTCAGTTTATTGTTGTAAATAAAATGTCAAATAAGGTAATTGAGCAATGAGTATTTATTTGCTCCTAATTATCACTTAATTGTTTATGAGTCAATTATGGGTGTCAAAGAAACATTTAATCGAAATCTATAAGCACCCTTATAATATTACAACTTAATAAAAATATTGTGTACTCTTTTTAACTATCGTTTGATTAAATGTTTATTTTATTAAACGAGATGAACTTTAAATTACCACTCATATAAGTTTAAAATGTTAGTTGTTTAAAAACGTAACTTATGTTCAAGATTTTTTCATTCAATCCTTTTAATTATTAAATAATCAATACACCCATGGACGTACAATACTAGTAAACAATTCAGAACATTTGTTTTAATTCCTCATATAAAATGTTTAATTTATTACATACGTCATGCTGAAATCGATTTTCGTGTAAGTTTGATAAAACAATTTATATTGTGTTAAAATCAGTGGCGTAGCCAGGGGGGGTTTTGGGGGTTGAAACCCCTTCGGCCGTATTTTTATCAAAAATATAATTTTTATAATATAGAAATACAATCATTTATTCGTGGTGAAATGTATTCTGTTATGCTGTATTCACGTTTTCGACTGCACTGATGATAATAATCATTATCATTCAATTAATTTATTATTTCAATACGGTAGTAGAATTATTTTATTTTATTACTAAACCCCCCCCCCTAAAAAAAATCCTGGCTACGCCACTGGTTAAAATAATACTTTTATATTTATAAGTAGGTACCAATAAACGTTTAAATATTATCAGATACTTAATATTTTCAATATACCTCGTATATTTTGTTTTACATTTTACATCCTCAATTTCTATCAATTACTAATGATTTGGTTATTGAGTTTTTTAATTGATTTTAGAAACGAGTAAAATATTTATTTCAACGTGTTGTTATTACTGTGTTATATTCGAATAGTGTTTATTTGGTTCATTGTGAGTTGAACATTTAGCGAAATCCGTTATGTTGAAGTTTAATCAGTTAATTCATACATTTTAACGTAAGTTAACACACTTTAATAAATGTTTATTACGCAAATCGTAATGATAAGGAAGATTTCAAACATACCAGGGGGCACATTATAGTGTTGAATCTTAACTTAGTCATATCCACGAAAGTTTGTTGTTCCTCGTTTAATTGAAATCCACTATAGAATAGAAATAATTATAATAAATTATATGTATATATATATATCTGATAATATCACAATATTATAATAACGGACTTATATTACTATTTACATTTTAAACAAAGCCAATTTTTAGTAAATTTTTTCTATATAATATATGGTTTGTGATAAAAAAGATACGATCTAAAATTAAAATGTAACACCTAGCATTTAGTACAAGAGTTTTGTCGTTTACAAATTTCTTATTTTTTATTACTTTTTTTCTGATCTTATACAAACAAATATTTTGTAATTATAATTAAAATAATACTCAAATATTTGCATTTATTCAATACGGTGAAGATATTTTACATTATTAAATGCAGTATCTCAGCTAATATTTTAAATTTGAATTTTAGAATAACGATTAATTTATAAATGTATAAAATATTTATTTTGTTTAGCTTTTAAAATCCTCTGTACACTGTAAATATTATATAATAAGTAACGAAAGCAATAGAAAATGTATTTATTCAATAGATAAAAGTAACATTCTCTACTATCAAGTATAAAGTAGTGCACATTTAGGCAAATGTTCAAAAATTCTATACAATTTAATCATGCTTTTAGATATTTTTTTTTAACATGCAAAAAGTCATTTTATTTAAAACGATCTTGTAGTCTTTTGTCGTTACACTTTACAAAAGCTTAAGTATGATAATATAGTAATACACCTATGTATAAACTATTGTATTATAGTAACTGGTAAGACACTTTAAATTGAATAATATTATATATTAATTTTATTTTGTACTCATATGAATGATTATATTGTTACCAATACATTTTAACCAGAGAAGGTATTGTTTATAATTTGAAAAGTTTCCAAAGTAAATATTTTATCGTATCACATAGATAGCATGCGTATGTGAAAGAAAAATCACTACCACAATTTAATATTTAATATCTGTATTTGCAGTTTTTCGTTTTAAAATTGTTTTTCCAACGATATTGTATTTTATGTGTTTTATTTTTTAGTTGCATTGCTTGATTTTGAATGGAATATTTGCGAGTTTTTACAATCTGTTGAACTTAGGTAAACATTTTTTTAATGAGTCATTAATATTAAAAATAGAAGTTATTTTTAAATCGCATAAAAAAAAAGATTTGTTGATTATTTTTACTATTTAACAGGAAAGAAATTATCTACAATTAAATTTAATACAGTTTCAAATACTATCGTCAATAGTTTTTAATATATTATTATATTCTATACAATAATATGTAATGTATAAGAATATATTTATATTTTATGGTCGTGAAATGTCAATATACGAACTGCGATGTAAAATTTGTCTAATTAATTTTAAATCTAGTATAAACCCCGTTCTGCTATTATTATTTTATTATAATATTACTATATAGTGTATGGTTATGATTAATTAGATGTTTATAAAACAAATGTCGTGCCTAATGGAATTTTTCTCTTTATTTCACAGCCCATAACTCTTAGTACATATTCTTCGGTTATAATATGATATGATTAATTATAATACTATATATAGTTACTTTTATTTTGAAATAAAAATTAAGTAGAAATTATAACCTTACCGGTTAGGCTATATCTATGTATTACGATAAGTTATATTTACATAATAATTAATATAAAATAATATTTTAATTTCTTGAGAAAAAAATCGCAAAAATATTTTTTTTTCGAAAAATGTTATTCTCGGTGAGCCTGTAAATAATAATATTATTATTATTATAAGTACATTAAATAAGCATTACGCATATTTAAAAGAAAATACTCAATCAATTCAACTAAAGGAATTTTATCAAAGATCAAACATCACGAATTAATCGTAAACACACGTTATCAGCCACACCAGATGCGGGCTGCCAAAAGAGCAGATCACAAGAAAGAAAGAAGTGTTTCCAAGTGATTTCGAATAGATTTTTTTTCTTCTGGTAGCGGTGAACATCCCCGATCGAGTGGAAAAGTTCCTCAGGCGGGCAACATGCATGAGATAAACGACGAGTCCATCTTCCACACTACAAGGGGCGTGATCCAAAACAAAAAAAAAAAACCTGATAACATTAAGTTATAATCACACATCACACCGTCAGAACATAAGTGTGCGCATACGGTATAGTAACTTGAAAACTGTTAATTTTAAACTATAAGTACGTGATTAAATCTTGTGAAAAAAATACGTCGTCGACACGTCTTATGTGTATTTTTTTTTCTTTTTTGTTTATCTGGATGTAAAATATGTGTATTTTTGTGTTATGACTTTATAAAAATCGTTCAAAATCGTCAACCTCATTTATCTCAAAAAAACAGTTTTTCAGTAAGTATATAGTATATAGCAGAGGTATTCAAACTGTGCGTCGCGGCTCCCAGGGGCGTCGCGGGAGTTGTCGAAGGGAGCCACGTCATATAATTGAAAACCAATAAATATTTTTTAGAAAAACGTATTATTATTATCATTGAGGCACACTGGTTGGGAAACGTTGAATTGTCTACAATAATCATTCGCTAAATATATAGCTTTAATTTGTCGCATAAGTGTCATTGTTTCCATAATGTTATTACATTCATATAAACATTGATTTTTTTGTTATTTATAATTTGGGAGCCGTCAACATTTTGTGAAGACTCAAAGGAGCCTTGGGATGAAAAAGTTTGAATACCTCCGGTATATAGAATAGTGTTTGGTTGGTGCGATTAAAAAAAAATATATATATATAATATGTTCTCGGATTTTAGTATGTATTATGCGAGTGTATTATATTTTTTGTATATAATATTATTGCAATAACAATTTACATAATATTATATTAACGTGTGTGTGTGTGACGTGGAAATAGACGGTTGACCGAGCTATATGTATTATAACACTGCTCCTTCGATGTAACAATAATATATATTAATACGCATATATGCGATGAAGGTTAGGTCATGTACAGTGCTATTTATATCATGATTCATGGTACACGGTATTTATATGGTTTAGGAAACGTTTCCGCTTCAACACTATAACACTAATATGTACGGTCAGGCTTATCCCGTTGGATTTGCTATACATAATGATATGATGTGCGATTTATTTACGTCCAATACACGTGAGTGCGTAGACGTGCGGCCACCGCTCTGGGAACGGATGTTGTTGTCGTTGTATAATAATATCGTCTATAATACTATTTAATGTGATATTATAACGCATACTGTTGTATAAGTACACATTGTAGGAAATGAACAGTAACAGAAGTTCCATACGTTTAAACGTCGCCGTCCCGTATGTAATGATGAGGAAACGCTATACGATGGTTATGTCGTATTTTGTTCATCGTATACGTGGTATACGGTCATAAGCATCGGTTACCTATTGCCATTCCTTGTGCAATTATGGTGACCGTATACATTAGTTATAGGCAATTCAAATTAGGTATGGCAAAACAATATGTATATCTCACCTGCCAAATAAGTAATAATTTATACGCGGAAATACTAATAGTTCGATTAAGACAAGATTCAAAACAACCGTTATTATACGTTCATAATAGCAAAGCTTTTAATAATACCTAACCTAACCAGACCGCGTGGTGTACTAATCAAAGTCGGCTTTGCTGCGATTAGGGGTGAGAATTTAAGGCATTTTTATTTTAATAACAGTTGTATTTTTGTATACACACACAATTGTTATTATATATAATATATCGTGAAATAAAATAATATTGTACACGATATTATGTAAATAACTGTTTTTAGATGTGTAACGTAACGATAATTGATTTTGGCTATGAAAATGTTTCTAAATTCTATAATTTATGATTATTATTAAAATCAATAGCAAGAATATTTTCGTATACCATTTTTGTTTAATATTTATAATATATATCAAGGTGCAGCTGTGTGAAACATTTGAGGGTTTTTACTTGGTAATTAATTAACGGAACAAAAAAAAAAATATGACCACAAAACCAGAGTAAAAATAATAGAATCCTTGCAATATACCATAAATATTATAAAATTATTTGAATTCTATGATGTTTTTTTATCCATCGTTATAGTGGACACTTTTTAAGCAAATTTCTCAGACAATATCTGTTATTTGGAAAAAAAATAATTAATTTATAAATAATTTATAGTTTGCGTAAAATCAAAAACTTGGTTATTATTTGTATGTACATTTGTAAGTTTCATAGTTTTTTTTCATAACATATTTTATTTTTGATTTTTAAAATTAGATTTATTGAGGAAAAATATATTTTTGGAAATTTGAATTTACAATTTTGAATTATTTTAAATACCTTTGTAGTTAATTTTAATCATGTTATGTGTACAGTGTACTTATAAGATGGGACATAATATCATTTGTACAGTACAACTTTATGTATCGATGTGTTTAACCATGTCTTTGATAAATTGAGTAATTTATCTAGAACTTAAAGGTTCTTTAATAATGAGCAATTGATACAACACTATAATACTATTTATATAGTAAATTAAATAATAATATTTTAGAGAATTACTCAAATCACAAGTTTTAATTGCTTGAAAAAATAGGAAAAGAGAAGAAAAAACAGCATCAATTATATTTTATAAGTATCTATTTTAAATAATATATTGCTATTATAATTTAATAAGCTTTTAGAGAATATAATATATCTATATTATTATATTGCACGTCATTGGTGATGTCTAATTTATGGAATATAGGTAAATACTACATTGTTTAAGTGAACTCGACAATATACCACATTGAAGCTTAATAATTAATTCTAGTATAATGTTTTAGATGAGTAGTGTGTAAATTACTCGACATAACCATAACAAACCGAGTACTTTTGGTCTTTGGATAATATCAATAATAATTATCTATATATATTTATATATAGAGTATAGACTATACTACTATAGATCAATTTTAGTATTTAATATTACTAAGTTTAACTTCTTAAAACTTTTTAAAGTATTGTTCAACTAATAACTATAGGCATGTACTTGTAAATATTATATTACATTTAATGAGTAGTAAATACGACTAATTTCGTTTTACAATGATTCATAAAATCAATAATTTCAATAAATGATTGTGTTGTAATATTCAAGTTAAAGTAATGACGATGATTTAAAATGCTGTAATATTTATGAATCTATCCTAGGTTAGGTTAACCTAACCTGTTGATACTAATATTTATGGCACCTATTTGTTGACTATTACAATAACAATAGTCTGATACTATTCTATATTAGAGTTCACTGACATTTATAGCCAGGTGTATTAAATGTCCAATGTTTTTATTGAGTTTTACTAATCTATAGATCTCAAACTACGATGGTTTTAAACATAAGCCTTATTGTTTATCTTAGAGTAGTAATTGAACGTTAGAGTTATACGTGTTGTTATAAGACTAATGGAATGATCATTTATCTGAACTGTTAAAATACTGTAATAAATCTATATATGATCTATATACAACATAACATTGAACATTGACGTTGTGTATCGTCAAAGTTGAAGGTGAATAACTGCGATAAAACTGATTCTGTCACATTTTCAATGGTCATTAATCATATTATATTATGTAGTATTACAATATTTAGTACACGTAGTTTACCAGGGACCTCTAAAGTTTGTATTTTTATTCAATTTTGGAGATAAAAATATATAACAGTGATTGGAATTAAATTATATATTAAATATGTGAATTGTGAGTTCACGGGTAACTATTTGAATAACTATTATAAATAGACAAAGAGTGGAACTTCAGCGAGTTAAAATTCAAGGGAAATGCAATTTTTTCGACTTACTAAAGTTTTTTAGTAAGGTTTTAGGAAAAAATGTTGACTTCAAGAGTTTTTAAAATGTATGTACGTATATTATTTTAGTTTTTAATTATTATAATATAGCTTTAGTATATTATATAATTACAGTGTGTACTGTGTATTGTTATTGTTGTCATTTTAGAATTATTACTAAAAAATTGTAATAAAAAATTAAATTTAATAATTGATTATATTTACATTCGATACGATCATACACGTGTAGTTGATCGATCGCAAATTCGTAACTGACAATACCAAATATAGTGAAAATAAATCAAATGAAAAATACAATAATAAACGTAATAAACGTGATTAGGTTAAATCATGGGAAAACAGAAGCAGATTAGATAAATGGTTGTAAAAATTATCCATCATTATCTGTCTATATTCAAAACTCAGAATATTCGAGTTATCCATAGTTTTTCTTTCGAGTAATCGAGATTTTTGCAAGGGAATTACATTAATTTATTTTGACTTACCGAGGTCTACAATTATTATTGAGGATTTTTAATATTTTTTTTATATTTAATAGTTTTGAAAATATATTATAGTAACAGATAATATAAGCAAACATTAAAATTATCGAATAATACAGTCTTGTTGTCTGTTTAACGCGACTTTCCAGTGGAGTTCTCGCTAAGATATTTGACTGCAGTCGTTAATCGGTTGTCCGTTTGTTTTGTTTTATTGACTATATATATATTTATGTGTGTGTTAATCGATATTACGTATATAATATGAAATTAGTGCGGTTGTAAACGATTATGGTCGTCGATTACACGATAATACAACAGCAACGTTTATCGAGGTCTAACGTTTAACTTCCGCCCTGACGGAAGTTTGGTATTTTTGCGTTTGTATGTATATACATATAGGTGTGTATGATAATCACAAAGTCTGTAATATATACGTAAAGTTCACGGACGACAGCTCGGGAACGCGACTAGCTTTCACACAACTCCGTAGTTATTATTATTATAACTGTGTATTATTTTTATTTTTATTTTTTCGTCAAGGCGTTATATCCGAGTTTTCGCCGCGTCTATACAACACCGTAGTGTAAAATATACATGTACATATTATAATAATATATACTCTCTGTTTTAGCATCACTGCACACAAGACTGAACAGACATCGTATTTTATGACACGCGCGTAATGCGTATACACCACCGTCGTAATCGTTTCACCGTGATCTATATATATATATATATTTATTTATATTTATATATACGCGTGCACATGTATTCGCGATAAGTTTCATATTATTATCTACAGTCCTTCTCACTCGACGTGGTGGAAGACGCTATATACATTTTTAATTGTGTACGCTACCGCACACGGAACAACACCGTCGAATTTCTCAACATTTTTAAACTGAACGCAATTTTTCGCTTTTCTATATTATTTTAAAATGCAATAGTATTATGCAACGGTATATTGTATATAACATACGTTTTGATTCACCGCGCTCATCCTCATCTTGTGCTTATTCTTTTTTGATATTATACATTTATAAGGATTATTTTTTTTCGGGATTTTCAAGTATGCTTTTAAAGACCATATTTTTAAATAAGTTTGTAAAGTTTAATGACTCAGGAACTACTCTTTCAAATTTCACTATGGATAGACTTATTTTTTTTTTCAACCACTTCTTTTTTCTACTATTGTCAGAGAGATGATGTTTTTGAAAACTTTGACGTATATCTAAATAAAAATTTGAGCAAGTAATTTATCTGTTGTTAAACTTTACGAACTTATTCGAAAATAAATACATACATGTTCCAAAAATCAGAATTCAAATAAATACATAACCGAAAGATAAAACGGCGGTGAGCGTATTCCTTGAACTACACTGTATTTACGTACACTTTGTCATTATAATTTAAGGAAAGCCATGTCTCTGGTGAATCGTAATAATAATTTATTTTAAAATATTATTTATATAATATTATTATAATAATAATATTTTATTATTTATAAAAAATTATTCTATATATATGGTAATGTTGTTATTATAAACAAATCCGTATGTTGTCTATTATTTTAAATAAATATATAAATAATAATATTTATTTTTATTTCAGTACTATTAGAAATACATAATATATTGTAATTGTATTACGATGTTGACATGTATGATTAACATATTACTGTATAATATAATAATATAGGTGTGCGCATATAGTTAAATTTTATCTTTTTTTTTAATACACCTATCATACATCTATGTATTTTTAATTTAAAATAATTTATAATTTACCCATTTCTATCGTTATTATCGTCATTTTTATCATATAGCTATAAATAATATGATAGTATGGTGACGAAGCAGTAATAAAATATTCATATTGTATGTACGTACATATGACATAACACAATATATTATTATAATTTAAGCATAATTGAGTAAAACTGCCAAAACACGCTGAGTTAAAATACGATTTCTAACGAACACAAGTATTATATTTTGAAACACAATATATTTTGATGTATACACGAGGAATGTGCTTGTAACTCGTCTATCTAAACATTAAATCTATGTTTCATAAATCAAAATATAATGCAATAATAATAATATGTATTTGCCCTTTTCATATATTTCACACATTGTCGACTCGTCTATAATTAGCGAAATGTTAATGTGACATCATAATTTATTATTTTGGTTGTTCGCAGTACAATAGTCGAGCACATAAAATTATTATAATGTTTCTCTCGTGTTTGCTTTTTTTTTCTCAGTATACCGAAATTATTTATTATCACTGTGTCCGCGTATTGCAGTAAATGTATTATTTTAGTATACACGCGCGTTCAAAAAGCAAAAACACTGAAATCGCGAAATTTACAAAGCATAAGCCATAAGGTGAATCTCAGCATTGTACGTAAACAAGTCAAAAACGTGTACAAAGTACAAACTAATTGTTGAATGATTGTTGGTAAAAAGTCGACTTGTCCTCGCCTTCAAACAATATGTACGATTGCCCCAATGTCAACGCCGAGATATATTCATGTACAAAATGAATACTAAAGTACAATTTGTGCGAAACTCGAATTGTTTATTTCGTCAAGTATAATAGTAGTTATAGTTGTTAGGTACACAGCTGGCTATTTCGTGCGAAGTCTGACGTGTTCAAACAGTTTTGTACTAAACATAATTCTTATTTAAAAATAACAAAACCGTTATAATAGCATAACAATATGTCCACATGGAATATCAACATACTTGTATTGCGACGTACTCATAAATCTACGTGCAAATAGGTTATCGTAGTATTATAAAGCTTAAAACACGATTACGTTAGAATATTATGCTTCGAACGTTAGCTTTTGTATTTGAACCTGCTGAACTATACGTCATGCCTATTTCAAAGGTTATAATATGGTAAAAGTAAAATGTATTATAGTTATACAATATTTAGAAAAAAATCAAATCTTCTAGAAAAATATTATTCAAAAGCAATGTATTAAATTTTAATCAGCAAATTCTAGTTATAATCACGACATAATATTGTTTTATGTTTTAAAAATCAAAAATGTATTCTTCAATATCTTGTATTTTTAATTTTGGATATTAATACAAATTTTAATAATTTGTATAGTTTACAGAATTATACATGTAAATCATTATTTATTACCTTTTTTTTTACAATGTAAGCTGTAATTATTAAAATTTATAATTGTTTTTAATTTATAATATTATACATATATTATACATTTAAGGTTCAATTATTGAACATTAAATGAAATAATTACAATAATTACGTTTATGATTTTTGTGATTTAAATCAATAGATCGGATGTTATTAAATAAATAATGAAATAAAAAATGTTGAACAAGGAATAATTATAAAACTGTTTATTACTTTTCTAATCTTTTTTTAATGTCAATATAAAACAAATTATTCTTAGAAAATTTTCAACGCTTAATAAATTGTAAAAGTATATTCATTTATTTTATATACAAGATTTTTCATGTAATCCCATCACTAAACTATTCTTATCTATTAAAGTTTTACGATGAAAAATAAATAAACTCAGTCATTTATGATGCATTTACGATCTTTAAAATCATTACATGAAATCTGTGTACTTTAAAATTATCATTATCGTGCAATAAGCAATCTGTAGCCAAATAAAACGAATCAAGATTGAAAAATAAGGTTAAGTACAATACCATTTTATGTATGAAAAACAGCTGTACGAGTAGTATAAACTTGTAAATCAACAAATATAATATACATAACCAATCAAGTGTGTTTTATTTTCTAATCTAATAGATAATATTTTTGTTTATAGTCATATGTGAAGAAAAACTCTTGTTCACAACCAAAAAAATAAAAAATAAAAATAAATAAATAAATAATTGTTAATCAGAACAGTAAATATATTGAGTTATAATAAATAATTTCAAATCACAGCACAGATCGATGCTAAAACAAAAATGCATAAACGGTTCGCCAATACAATATTATGTTTATTTGAGCGAACATTCGTTCACGTGCAACAAAATCGTTCTGAACGCATGTTATGCTGCAATATTATTATACGATTACTTTCACATGGCAAATTCAACTGGATAAGCAATATGTGTATGTATGTATGTATGTATGTATGTATGTATGTATGTATGTATGTATGTGTGTGTGTATTATCGTGATTTGGTGTTCAATCGTAAGTTACACGCATAAATTCATAAATACGTATAGGTACGTTTTTTTATTTTGGTTTTACTTACTTATTATATATTAATATATTGGTGTATTGACTTTATGACTTAATGATGCTATTGATAAGCCAGCAATACGCGGTCGGCTACCCTGTAAATTATTATACACAAACAACGTCCATTCGCATTGACTTTTATGCGCCGGGAACTCTCCCCGCAGTATACGGATAGTGTCGTAAAACCAACGGACAGTATATATTATTAAATAATACAATACACGTGCTGCAGTAACTTATTGCCAAGGAACCCTCTCTCTATATTATATCTGTGTGTGTATATTATAATATTACAAAAACATAATATATACATATATACACATAAATGTATGTCAGGTGTCCTATGTAAATTTATTGTTAACATTTTGGTTTTAACAAACATAAAATATACTCTCGTAGTACAACTCTGCATACACTCGCACAAATGTCCGTGAAATTCCACTGAGCTTACTGTGCGCTTCGTGCGTAGAAGCACAGGGTGTGTGTGAAGCATTGACACCGAATACGCTTTATAGATGTGCGATGATGGTCTATTGGTTAATGGTTAACCAACGGGGCGGCGAGAGGGGTGTTTTTGTGAATGTCTCTCCATCAGAATTGTTTGGACGTGTATTCGAAAATATCTTTTTATTTGCTAAGTAAAGACACTCGATATATAAATTTAAACCCGCCCTTCCTAAATATAGGTCTAAGTATACCACTTTAGTGATTGCACATATTTTCAAGAAGGCATTTAGGTATTTATTGACTACGATGTGTGCTATTAAGTATGATTATAATACTTATTATTAAAACTTATAAATTTAGGGTTGATTTAAATTCAATACTATCTATATTCAATTATATTTGTATTTATGATCGGTGGATGTAATTATGCAATGTCGTGTTTTATATTTTCTTTAGTTATCGGAACCATATATGCGGAGCCACGGGAGATACTATGACGGTTGTGTGCTAAAATGTATTTTAAATATACATCATACGTACCAAAAACCTAACCATGTATACGAATGTTATACCTATACTATTTTATTAAAATGTACACAATATTCTGTAATAATGTTCCGTTGCGTTCTATATGGGATGATATTATAGTGGCATCAATTTCCTTAAATTGTGCACACCTTTGATGCATAATTAACAATAATAATATTGTAATTTATAACGAACGAATAATTTAAATAAATTTTTTTTTGTAGGGTCTTAATTTTATTTCTTTTTTTTTTGGGGGGGGGGGGGGAGGGATAATTGTCACAATCATATTAATTCATTGTTACGAATTACGAAATTGAAAAAAGACTACAGATATAATTTTTCGTAACGTTTATTTTAGTCTTATATTTTTATTTAAATCCTTCCATTATATTTGTCAATGATAAATGTATTTTATATAATATATATTATGACATACAATTTTACTAACCCTTGGATAAGTTTTCAGAGTTTTCTTGTTTATCTTTTTATGTACTTACGATTATTATTTTTTTAAATTGCCGAAATAAACGATTTTCTATTGTGCTTACATACTTTCATAAAGAATCACATTCAAAATTATTCTGCTCAAATCATTCTTTCATTTTTTTAATTTTGCTATATACGTTTTATTTTTTATTTTTTGAACGGTAAAGATAAGTTATGTCTATTATCTATATCTACATACAATACAATTCAAAATTAGAATTAAATTAAATGTTTGCATTATTTTGCATTATTTTTATCATACATATTTTCGTTAGGTATTTAAACTTATATTATAATTTATTTTATTCAAACTTTGATCTAATTTTATACTAGGTCGATGTCTTGAATTTCAAGATACATTTTTACAAATTATAACATTTTCAACTCACTTATTAAAATATAGAACAAACAAAATATTTTATTATAATACATTGTTGTTTATTAGTCATGTTCTGTTAAAAAGAAATAAACGATTTTTGTTTTATTTTTTTACGACTAAATTAAGAACTACACGTTTAGTGAAATTAAAAAAGTTAACTAATTTATCAGAGTTACCGTTTTGTTTAACTCAGTAATATAATACCAAAATTAACTGTTTTAAGTACTGCTGGTACTTAATTTAATAGAATGAATAAGATTTTACTTAAACTGTTTTATTTTTACTCTAACATAGGAACTAATTTTACATAAATTATAATTTTATATTCTTATACACATTTAAAAGGCAATAATGTCAAAACCGTTGTATGTTTTTAAAACGTACTGTTATAAATACATTTAGAGACTTATATAATTTCATATTTATAAGAATTTCGGTTTATGTAAACGAAGAATAATTTGTAGTATTGAAAGACTACGAAGTTTTTTAATTAAGTATTAAGTAAAAGAAAAAAAAATCCTGGATTCTAGTCCAATTGCAATATTATGTCGACATTATAAAACGCGTTTCACCGAGTTATTATGTTTACTATGGTTTGATTACAAATGTACGTATAAACTATACTCTATGAACAATTTTTAACAGATCTAATAATCTATAATTTTAACGCTATATTATTGTTTTATAAATGTATAATATATGTTATACTATTCAAAATTAGGGCTGACAGGATTTAAACTCAAATCGGCATTGTGGATTCAGAATGGGTATTACTATATGATGATGTATAACATTAGTATACTGATTTTTATCACTGTTATAGTGTAAGCAGACACAAAATACCATTATAATCGCGGTACACTGTAATACAAATATAATATATTATAACACCACTATAGTTTAATATTGTAATACCGATAATAGTATATACCGATCATACAAATAAACCATCATTGTATGAAATACTGGAGTATGATAAAATACGAGTACCTATACCATTAAAATTATTAGGTATATGTAAAATAATTAAATGTACTCAATATATGATTAGTCCATAGATTTACACAACAGCTTAAAAAAAAAAACGTGCTATATGGACTATACGGTGTCCTACTAATACAAAAATATTTTTATTGTGTTTAAACCAAAAATCACATTATGATATTGCATATATTATTTTAAATACACTTTATTTGGTATTATACAGTTGACCGCTAGAACAGTATTTGAGCAATCGCCGGTCATCGGTATATCGAAAAAAATCGTCAACTATATTAAAAATATATAATATATCTACCTAGTTTATGGCAAGTTATCTAACATGGCTTACTCGTTAAGCCAAGGAAATGTATTTAAAAGCAGGTAGCTGTGATTTTTTTTTGACATTATTAAGTTGAATGATACATAAAAAAAAAATGTATTTTATTAAAAGTTAAAATTTTGCATTTTCTAATAAAATATAATATATATTAGGCGTGCAATATATTATGTCAATTTCGCGTGCCTGTCTAATGGCGTGGGTATTCATAATCTAGATACAATAATGCAATGGTATTTCTACCCACATCTGAATATTAAAAATAAAAGCTCGACGTTCGTTGAAAATACATTTTCGTGATAAACGTCAATGAATATCTGATTTTACTTTATTTTTATCCGTTTGACACGTAATTCCTAATTAATCCTAATGCACATATTATTATCATCGCATCTGGTTGAAATTATATTACTCCATCATTTATCTATACAAACAAAATCGAAAACCGGTGTTCAAAATCCCGTAATCATCCCCATATCGTACCGATCAACATTGTTTACGCTTATCTGAGAGCGGCACCGTTTTTACCACGGAATAACAAAATACATGCGACAGAACTCAAAACGTTTTTACCTGAACAGTACATTAATACTCGAACGGAGAGCGTAACGTTTTCGCCTTCTAATATTATAACGCTCGTTATGTATCATTGTAAATTTAACAATAAATCTAACGCAGTCAACTGACGTCTGTTTTCTCGTGTTGAAGCATCAAATAATTGGGCATTTGGTCAACTACTTCAATATTATATACGTGGACTCGCATAAGTGGCCTTTTCGGGAGAAATTTTTCATCTCCAGGATTTTGACATACGTCTAAAATTTCAAAATAACCCCGTGTACGCTCAGTTTATTTTCCTCACTATTACACACCACATTTCTCTGCTATCTAATCCATCATCGTTTCGTGTTCTACGCGTCCTCTACGGCGGTATCTAATCGCTTTCACTTTTTTTTTTCACGCCATAAAATTAATCTTATCCTCTACGCCGTAACAAAGGTTTATTTTTTCCTCATTACAAACGACCACCCTAAATCTGCGTCGGTTTTGTTTTTGTGTTATGTTATAACGCTGTAGTGTCATAACACTAAAAATCTATATGCGATTTTTTTTCTCGTGAAAAGGCAACCATACGTAGTATGATATATGTATAATCATATTTATTGTACTTACCATAAAATATTGCCGTGTATCGATTTGAATAAAACAATTTATTGTCTAATAAACAATAATATAATCCCTAATAAACTTTTTCTATAAACGCTTTGCAAATAGTCACATATTCGGGTATTCTGTTCTACTTTATGAGTTTTGCAAACGTGATGGTATACGTCAACGGATTATTGTTATCATTGTTTTATTTATTTGGCTAGCGACAAAGCCACATGTTTGACAGCTATGAATTCCAACCGTAATGAAGTTTAACAAATTATACATACTGCGTGTATACATACAACTGATGGTATTTTTGTGTGCCGATCGAGTAAGAAGTACATTACGATTATATCATTAAATTGTGACTTAACTTTACGAAAACCTCTACTATTAAATTAAAGGATTTGGTGTGATTACACATCACGCGAGTAAGTGAGTTGAAAGCATGATTGATCGAAACTGTAAGAGCACGTGTTTTTATCAAAGAACGAGGACTTTAAGGCCGTGCGAGTTTTATGAACGCGCGAGATAGCAGTGTAGCAGTGAAATGCCCCGGAGCGAATAACAGATGAAATCATACATAATAATATAATATACAGTCATATATACACTCTAATAATGCGTTAAGTCGTGTTAAATGCATCGAATCGAGAAAAGCTTACAGCGATCGGTATACCTACCCTACACTCGGTTGTGTAAAATTATACTTTTAATTCTATGACCGCAGTTACATCTGAACTTTCGTTTACAATAATAATCGCGTTATTGGCCAAATGACAATGTTTCCGCCACCGTGTGTAATAATTCCTTGATGTACACAACTGTATTATAATTTCGTTTTGAAATATTATAATACACGTCTTTACATACCCACGATTAAATAGATATTTAACTGGATCATAGTATATTAATATATATTATATTGTACGTCATAAACGGTCCAAAAACAATTAGGACTTATTTACAATATCGCTTATCCGGATTACTCGGATTTATATTTTAATCATAATTTAGATATATGTATATTAAGCAGTTGCGCATAACATATAATAATATGAACAGTTTTGCGAAGAGTTAATAAAATAATTCAATTATTTTCGAATTGAAAAATACGCGTCCATAAATCCAAATTGTCTGAATAATTACCAACACAGCAGTAGGTGCACTGTTCAATAATAATGTATAATACATATTATAGTAACCCACCGCGACTTGTCTCCATCCAATAATTTGTTTTTGTACGTGTATTATTTAATTTTTTCAAATCTATTATTTTACAATAATGTATTGGATATTTGGATACCTAAATTTGTGAAGTTTAAATTTTACTGATCGAAAACTTCAATGTTTTGAAAATAGCTTGGTTATATTAGATCAGAACGAGAAACACCCATTGAAAAATAATCGTAAGTCGAGTTTCACGAATGTGTAGTGTATTCAAATGAATTGTTTTTCGAAACGCAAGAATTATACTTGGATTTTAGAAATGGTTTCAATGAAATAAAAAGATGGAAAATAAAAAATTGTGCTGCAGAGTGACGGCTGATAAGCACACACCCCGTTCGTGCAAACATGCAGTATATATCATTATATTATATTATATTATATATTATGTGTATACACGTACTCGGCACTTACATGGTTCGCACGATTTATGACGCATTTACTAGACGGTAACGTAAAATATTTAATAGACATAGGTAATAAGAGCGAAACCGGGTCCGAGACGCGTCCGCTGTCAGAATTGCCGTCAGACTTAATACAACAGGTACGTGCAGCTATATCGCATTATTATGTGTTGGGATGCTATATATAGTTAGGAAGCCGCCTTTGTAGTGACAGAGTGATCCATAATGCTTGACGCACTGCTCTTTGTACATTTTCGTAGAAATCAACACAATGTTGTATTTTAGAATTTATAGTACAAATACATTGAATGAACCGAATTATAGGTTATTATTATTAATATGATTTTTGAAGTGGGAGCGTTTGTCTTATAGAAAAGAGTAGCCTTGACATAAAATATAAAAAAGTACCCGTGAAATAATGGGTGTCTAATATAAAAATAGCTAATTTGATGTTTTTTCAATAATATTATAATAATTCCATGTAAAAGTTTTTTTTTTTAAATTCATAAAAGCCGTGAAAAACTTAAATCAACAGCTAGACACGTTGGGCATCCTGTACCCTTTGAAGTTAACTGAAAAATTCTGTTTAGTTACGAAACAGTACATCTAACACCGTCCACGTTTTATCTAAAAAGTATGTGATTGCCCAAGCGAATCGACGCGTAGCTGTTTTGTAATCGAAATTCGACATAACTGAAAAGAAAAAATCCAAAAAGGGCTAAACCCACTCACCATAAATTTTAATTATCTGTGTAAATCGTACGCTGTTACAGTTAAATCATAACATAATAATA
This sequence comes from Schizaphis graminum, assembly GCA_020882235.1. NCBI lineage: Eukaryota > Metazoa > Arthropoda > Insecta > Hemiptera > Aphididae > Schizaphis > Schizaphis graminum. The sequence continues at coordinate 59,341,434 of CM037032.1, forward strand.
TTAGGTGAGAACGCTACGCGCGTGCGCGTATGTGTAGGTATATTAATCTAATATTGTGATTATTTACAGTGCGCACGGTCGAGTTGGCATCACGGCTAGTTTGGTGGCAAAAACGTCTGTTCGATGATTTCCTATGGTCTGGAAAATTACGAATATTATGTCCGCATCGGATGATTCGGAGGCCCGAAATAATGTCATCGAATCAGTGGCTATAAGTCCTAAATATTACGCTGATCCCAATTCATCGTTAATAATCTCTTATAATTAACCGCACCGTATATAAGGATGACTTACAACGAGTGTCACGTGTGTACATAATATTATTACACTTTGTCCCATATTATGCATATTATTGTGAGACGACACGCAGGCGACTTTGCTCAATAATAAATTATTTTCCGAGCACATAATAATGTATAATATTCGGTATATTTTTTAAGCCTCGGTTTATATATCCGAAACTATGTATATTCGTAACCAAGTGTATTGCATTATTCTCTTACGCTTTTGTTTAACCTATTGGAAAATTAACCACGTCGTTTATAAAAACCTCCACAGACGTTATTAATCTCTTTACAATACACGTAAAAAAACAATCAACGTGTATATAATCACAGTATTTTTTTTATTTTTTAATATTGTTTCTGCAATATAAAATAATATACTAATACTATACTATATAGCTTGTCGAAGTTTATTATTATTATTATTATTAAATTTATATCAATTCGCCGAAGTCGGGCAATGGCTATTACATGCAATAAGTATATTGTTCAACAACACGAACGCAATAAATTAGTTAACGTTTTAATTACTGGGGAATGGTGCAGAAGTAAATGCGGATTTGTGTTCTATTGCAATCCTTTAATTGCCGGGCTTAATAATACTATAATTATTGAATAATTCAATTTATTTACCAGGAGTGAGAGTTATATTTTCTATACGTTAACATTGAAAACGTACACCCAGTTTCGGTGTTCTCCGTCTTTTTCGCTTTGCACACAGAGAAAATTCTCCAGATATTATGTATGACTCGACAGGTCTCGATGAATATAATTATTATTTTCAGGATATTAATTAACAACTATAATATTGATCCGAGTAGTAAATATATACCTGCTACAATACGATGATGATTATACTTTTTATTTAATAAAAAAAAAATGTACAATTAATTAACAAAATAACAACTACAGTGATGTTGACCGGATTCAGGTATCGTGATTTGATTCGATATCTTTTTTAAAAACTATAGTTTGTATTCTCAATATTCTACTACAAAATTAAAACATTATGTAAGATGTAACATATTATAATTCGTAATAACTATCCATTTAAACAAACTGAAATTCCTTATATTTTGTATACCTAATGAATTAATTAATAAACCTTATTTTTACGAAAAGAATTACAGACTGTATAATACAGGATTTAAAACAGTGTTATTAGGTATATTATAATATTATAATTTTAAATATGCATCCGGAGTGTAATTAGACAACAATAGACATTAAGTAAATAATGTTTATTATCAATCGACACTATTAAAAGGGCAGACGTATAATTGTTTTCGTTTATTATCCTATACACAGACGTAATAAAATTCACTTGGGATGATTTTGGGAATTAGTAATTCCATATACTATGATGGTTATAGCGGAAGAATAGCTGGTGGAAAAAGCAAAGTGAATGCATTACCAACAAAAATGTCTGACCGTTGAGATAAAAAAATAATTCGTTTGGGAAATTTAAAATTAGAAGGCCAACATTTTTTAATGTTAAATTAATTAATAAATAATAATTAAATACTTTTAATAATAAAAAATCAGGTAAATAATATAATATAGAGTTAATAATACAATACAATTATAAGTATACATCAATATATAGTGATGAGTCATCATATTCACAGATTCAACTCTTGTAATAGTATTTATCATATTATCATATTTTTGATTTTTTTTTTTTGATTTGGTATTTTTAAAATTAATAAGGTTCGTATTTTATACTATTAATTTTTATGTCAATTTCAGATTTTTATAGAATTTCATTTTCTTCCTGACTAAATGCAGTTCATATATTCATGTTGTCGTGTGGTGCGAAGAAAACGTACTAAAATATTAGCAATCGTAATTTTGTTTAAAGTCATTGTATCGCTAATATTATAACAATTTTAAACGCTTTTGTACATTTATTAGTGTAAAACTCGAAAGATAAATGAATCAATACACTAAAGTATTATAACTAGAGCTGTGGATTTAATGAATGTTTTCATTATTTTATATGTAATTTTATTTGTTAATTTTTGACTGTAGATTATTACCTACCTATAAACCTGTATAATGATACAACTAATATTTAGATCAATATTATTTTTAAAGTAGGACTCATTATTTATCATGTAAATTTTATATGATTTTGTTTAATTTATGGTTGAGTGTACACTATAAGCATTTTCAAACTTATTCGTCAAAATAGTATGAATCATTCAACCAAACAGACTATATTTTGAGTCGATTCATCCAAACGGTCTACGCCTAAATTTAAAATTGCCCATATATTATCCGATATACGTAAATTAGGATTTACTTAAGAAATACATTGAAATTATTTTTCACAATAATAACTTGATAAAAATATTTTTTTTTGTATATAATATTATTTAATTTAGTTCGTTAAGATGTATGATTTGATTTATTATAATAATTAATTTTTTTGAGGATTTTTCAAACAGTTATTGTTTTATAATTCATATGATTTTCGATAGTAGAATTTTAAACTTAATTGAATTAAAAATTGCTATATTTTATATAAATTATAATTTAATTTTGTAATGTTAAAATATGATATAAATTTATTAATTTAGTTACAGTAAAATAATTATGGTACAATATCTTAAAAATAAAAACAAATAAAAAACGTAGTATCAAGAATAATAAAAAAAAAGATATAATAATGCAATTTGTATTTTTAAAGATTTTCTTATTATAATATTTAAAAATTATTATAACAACAAAATAAATACACTTAAGAGTTTTGAAGTACAGTGAAATCTGTCTTAATGGACATTTGTACATATCTGACACTTTTCTCAAATGGACAATATAACACAATAATGTCCAAGTAAAACTATAAGTATTTCAATTTACTTCGATCTGTCTATAATAGACTTTTTTATTACAGATATGGACAGTAATAGTTGACACCAATAATTTAATAATGGATAACAATCTTCATTTAAACAAAAATCTAATTAACGTATACAATATAAAACTATAAAATTGTCACCAGTCGCAACAATGCAACGAGATATTAGTCGTTCAATACGAGGTTAATAAAAAATCGAAAAAATATTATAACCATAAAATATAATTTGTCTGTATTAATTATGTATAAAACGTAAAGACTGATATTTTAAATGTTTTTTTTTTTATCAGTGTTTATTCAGAAATTCTCATGATCAATGTTTTTGCAATGAAACAAACCGTACCGCGTTAATTGTTATTTATGAAACAAAGAGTTGAAATTATGCAGTATAAAGACCCTAGTAGCCACTCTATTCGTAAGGTCGTCTAAAAATTTAGCATCAAAAAAACACAGTCAAATTTATAAAAATATAATGAAAACTCTTATAAATATATGTACAATATTTTCATTGAATAGGTAGAATACATTATCTGTAACTCACATTTTTAATGGTTCCACAACTGACCGTAATACACAGGTTTCTCTGTATAATCAATTTATTATATAAGGTTCATAGATTTTAAAAGAAAACTGTAATTTTCTATTATGTATAACAATAAATCATTATATAAGGATTTTAGAATTTTACTATTTTATGAATTATTAGTTTGGATAATTATTTTGATATACATAATACATATACATATATTGATATATAGAGAAGCAGAGATCTTTTAAGATGCCTACTACAAATTATCATCGTCAAAACAGTAGTTCCAAAAGTTTTTCACTGAGAATTTCGTAAAAATATGTGTATGAAAAAAGAAATTTTTATTTGTTGACTTCAAAAAATCAAAATCAAAGGATTACTGCTGCAATAAAAAATAACAATATCACTTATTATTTTATTAAACTGATCTATTTTATAACACGTTTCATTATTATATAATAGTATTATTATGTACCTATTAAACTATATCATTCGTGTTGTTCAGATCAAATTCACATTACTCATTGCAATAATATAGTATACTCAATAGCAGATATTCGAGAATATCGCGATAAATACAATTTTTCGACGCACACAATTATCATGTAATTAGATTGTTTCCATCGGTCTTACCACGAAACCAAATAACTCCACGTGATCGTTTAACATTTTAATGTTATGTCAAGATTATTAAATAATACATTTGTCGGTATTTACTCGGTACAAAATTATAAGGACCATCACATTTTCACGTATATATTGGAAATAATATTAGCAAATTTACTATTAACGTAATGGCACGTACTGTGTAACGAATAATAACTGTTTTAACAAACGAACTGAAAAAGAAGTTAAATAATAAAATTATATTTTACAGCGGTAATTTATTATTTTATAATACTATTATAAATTAGATTAATACACAGAGAATAGGTAGTATGCTCTATACTTTGTACCTTTTGCTTTAATCAGTGTATAGTAGTCATATTGACATTGATGGTGTTAATTTGCCTATAAATTACGCCGTGTTACAATAATCGCAACTTATTGCATATAACAATATAATATAATATAATACTATTACAATACCATAACATTTAAAACATTATAATTTAAAAATTTAAATTGAACATTTAAATATAAATTATAATAATTTGGTATAATATAAAATGTTTTAGGATGTTTTAGTACCCTATTGACGTATTTTGGTAAGATAATACCTAATTTCTGAAATGTATTACCAATTCGTCCGTATATAATCTTTGAACTATATTAAAAATTCAGATATGTTATTTATACCCGTTTAACAATATTACAGTTTCTGAAATATTGGATGAATAATTTCATATATTTATGTATTTTTGGATTTTAGAATTTGGCTTATTATCTTGTATAAAAACTGCATTATACCACGTTACATTTTGACAAACTGCTTAAATTTCTATAGCTCCCGTGATATGGATTACATGCATGATAAAATGTGTTACAAATATTATTAGTTTTATAACAAAAAACGTGTCTGCGGGGTGTAATCACGATATGGCGTAAATATAACGATTTCGATGTGCGAAAAAAAACACAAAAAACCCGTTACCTACCATCGCGATTACAATTTCCGAACACCTAGTCTGCGGTTGTCTCGCCCTCGTCTGAAATGAATTGGCTAATCGGAGTTCAAGCGGTACGGTTAACCTACACAATGTACTGTGGTGCAATACAGTAGTTGTTCGTATGTGGCGAGTACCCGTTTTATCCACGAAACATTGACCAGCATAAATACGTTTAATATTTTATACTTGACTGAGGATAAACTGTTTCTAAACAACAAAATATAAGGGAACAAACCGAAAAATAATAAAAAATAGTAAAAAAAAAAAATTAACGGAAGAAATAATGTATGTGAAACAGAGAGTTTGTACGCTTAAGCTATGTTTTTACCAAAACGTTCTTGTTTCTAATTGATTAAATCCCGAATCATACTAACACATGTATAGAATATATATTATTAGGTTTAGGTAGGATTAGATAATATTTGGTGAGATATTAATTTACACGATTATTATTTTATCATCATTACACAGTCATATTATTGATAAATTCAAATTACGATATCGTTATTGGTTTTTTTTTTTAGATAATTTTTAAGTTATTATTAAAACACGATATCACTGAAGGAAATATTATACATTTCATTTTTTTTTTTTTTTTAATTATAAATTTTGCGTGTTTTATACTTAAACCAGCAGTTATAAATTTTTATTTTTAATTTAAAATAAATGGAGTGGAGTGGGCACATAAATACTTCTGTTGCAAAATTCGATTTTCGTAATTACAATATTTACTTAATATAATAAATAAATGCTTCATCATTTAAAAAATGACAAAATTCGAAAACTATAACGATAAAGTAAAATATAAATATATTTTTCATTTTTTTAATGTTGTGTAAATAATCATATTACATACCGTAGATTCGTAGCTATAATACAATTATATTTTTATGAATGTTCATTCCGTAAAATAACTCTATGGGCAAGATCTTTTGATAATTAACTGATAAGCGTGCACGCAAATTGCATTTACGTTTAATTATAATATTATATATAGGTATGTATAGTAATCCCGAATTATAAAAAAAATTAATTTCTAAAATAAAAAGTTTTACAATAACAAAGATTACTCGCTATTGATATTTCCATACGACTGCTTAATTAACATAGATTTCATACATTGCATATGTGTAAAAATCTTTAAATGAAAAATTTTGTTTTATTTAATTAAATGAAAGCATCGGTTGGCTGTATTTGGCTGGCCCGACGAATTCGAATTAAGGCCGACGATTAGCGTTTCTGCAATGCACACTAACCACCGTTCCGAACGGTTAAAATTACAAAAAGGGAAATTCTAAATTAAATTATTTTTCAACTATATTATAGTATAATTGTTGCCGTTCGTATATAACACTATATTAGCGTAGTGAAATTTTCGTAAAAAAGAAAACATTTGTGTATTTTTTATTGTTATATTTTTTTGAGAAAATCTTGCATTCCGTACAAAAACACTGGAATAAAAATATATACCCCACCGTGGAGTTTGTATATCTAATAACAACGTGTTTATCTAGGGCCGTTTGTTCACAACGTCTACGCCAGCTGTAAATAAAACAAACGTCCAGCGTATAAATTAAACGCGCCTCGTAGTCGTTTCTCGGTTAATTTTTTCAGCGCCGCAGCGGTTTGTTTGAGTGAAACAATAACAATATATTATTATTATCTTTATACACCGATTCGACCGTCGTTCAACCACCACGAGTGTTGGGATTTTTATAAAAATGTATGTTTATATATAAAAATAAAATCGTGGAATTAACATTAAAATCATTAATTATAATTTTGATAAACACGAACATTTTATTAATCAAAGAAAAAAAAATCAATAAATCAATTAATTCGGGATAAGTGGGTTAAGGAACTTCGTATCCAGAGTTGCATGTAAAAAACAAAAAAACACGTTATGTTTCGTTTACCTGCCATCTATTTCGAACACGCCACTGCAGCTTTGGTCAGTAATATTATTACGATATACTGGACTTACAAGACGCCTATGTTTATTATTTTTTTTTTATATATATATATATATTCGTCTTCCCGTGATGTCGACCAACAGCTCACAGACGCTCTCTCGTCGAATTCGCACGTGCACTAAATATTGTTGTGTAATATATATTCGAAACACGGACGACAGACGATATAATATGTAATACGACGTATAATCTGTATAATAATATTAAGGGTCGGACGAGAGCTATTCTGATATGCCTTTAATATACCTACTATTATATACTGAGCGATCCATTTAACGTAAGACATTAATTATTTCAAATACCATTATCGTCTTTGAAAATGTTGTTTTGCGCAAATTCAAGCCGTTAAAACAACATTTTTTAAAACAAAAAATATATTTTTTATAGTAATTTTTGTCTTAGTTGTTTTACTTTTTTAATGATAACATAGAATTTTTATTTTTTTATTCCAAAGTAAAATAGTTATTGAAATATTCCAAAACTCTGACACATAAAATGCAATTTTAGACAGTAGCTAAAATTAACTCAGTAGCTTGTGAGTTATAAGTAAGTATTGAACATTTAGACGAATAAAGTCTACTAAAGTTACATGGATACTCATTTTCAAAATTTTGGTCACTATTCACTCGACAAAACTTTAAATATGCATAAGTTACAACACTCATAACTAATTAATCTTGTTGTATACTGTTGTTGATTGCTTCCAATAACACTAATATATAGGTAGAACACAACATTTTAATTTTTTTTAATTTTAACTTTATTACATTCAGTGTTCTATAATAGTAAATGTGTTATTTGATCATATACTATAAGAACCTTTTTTTCATACCCATTATATTATCTTTTATAATATACATATTTTATAGTTACACAACAATGATCATTCTAATTATGTATTTAGTAAATAATGTTGATAGGCCAAAGGTAATATTTCAGTAGTTGTTTTCTTAATCTAGTTTTGAATAATGTATTAATTTGTATCGCTAATTGACTTATTGTAAATGATTTGTTTACCTATATGCTACTTATAACATGATTAATGTTTTCTTATTTTAGTTTTAGTAATATTTCTTATAATGTAAAATACATATAAGTTTAAGTTCCCACAAATGATTTTTTTTAAGTTATAACAAAAAAAAATTAACAAATTATTGTTATTTACCGCTTAAATTTATTTTAATCCGATTTGATATCCAAAACCATATCTATTTTTAAAAATCAAAGCATTTTATCGACAACTTAAGGTGTACTCATACAAAAAAAAAAAAACACATTATGAAAAAATAAATAAATTCATCGCTCCAATCACGATTTAAACATATTATGTTACCATTCGAAACAGTAAAAACTTAAGATAAAATAAAACAATAACACAATTTAATTTGTCAAAAAATATTGCGTTGTATAACAATTCAAAATATTGAAATAATGAGTATTTTACGTCAAATGGATCACGTATGTACGTATGAATGAGTATGTAATGTAAAGTATACAGCGAATGAGCGATCTTTGGCTGGGTAAACGATAAATTCGTTATGGATCAATTCCGATCCGCCATTTATCTTTACATAATAATAGGTACATCAGTATCGTTTTGATCAATTGGCGGCCGAGCGTCACGTCTGCAAGACTATAATTAATAACCTAACTATATAATATATTTACAGTATTTCACATGCGCACTGCACGTTTTTAATACATTTATGTAGATAAATAAAGAGAAGATATATATATATATATATATATAAATGTACACGGAGGAATGAAATCGAGGGGTAGGTAGGTTTTTTCTTTTTTTTTTTGTAATATATATATACACGTATTAATAACATCATCATACTTCGGTTTCGCTCTGTAAAATCCCAAAAACATTTCTATATTCATTAATCATCCCCCTGCAGCCTATTTGGTTCTCCACCCTAACATACGTTACACCGACTGCAGTTTTATAGTGGCCAATACCAATGTTATTATTATATAAAGCGAACACGTTGCACGTCTCGCTTATATTATACGTTATAACACATGTAGGTATGTAGGTACGTGTATATATTCCCCAGTTTTCGGTGTTTTTTTTATCCAATATTATATGTCTATTATTATTTACAGCATTATGGGTACCCGCGTGAGTTTTTTCATGTTTCCACGTAATAAGAATATATTCTTGCCATTTTGCGGCGTATCTAGGACCATGATACGATAATTGTTACGACTTTTTTTTACACGCGATTGAATACAATCATGTGTACTTTCCCTTAATAAGTGAGTTTTAAAACAAATTTATCTATACATAATATAACTAAATGGTAATATGTTGGATTCATTTAAGGGCGGAATTTAAAATTGTGTGTGCGTACTATATTAAGGAAAGGGCTCGAAATACTGCCGCTCTGCAATAATCGTATTCATTAATTACAACAATAAAGTCTAAAACTTTTTCGTTTTTATTATCTCAAAATAAATATTAATTAAAAAAAAAAAAACATGATAAATTAATAATAATTAAACTACCTAATGAAATTTAAGAGACAATATCTGTTTGTCAGTTTGTCAATAATATCTTTTACCATCACGAGAACGTTTTGCGAATACTCATTAAGGTAAAGTTGTTCTAACTATATCTATTTTCTTTTAGCATTTTTTAAATTAACTTTTGACAGAATACTGGTTGAAAGTGAACGCTCGTTAGTTATAATAACATAAGTATTTAATTAATATTCAAACGTGATACGAATCAAAACACAATATAAAAAAAAAAAAAAATTATATAAGTGGTTGTATAAAAGTCTTATAAAAATTTATCTTTTAAGGCACATATTATATTTTAAAGTTTTAACAACCACAGTATACACATCTCACACAATCTAATCGCGCTGAAGAATTGTATCACGTAGGTACCTATAAATTAAAGTTGCACATGTGCTGTATATACGTACATTAGGAGCCGTCACAGTGGAATCAAATCACCAAAAACAATATATTTATTTGATAAACAATCACTGAAATAAGAATAATAATAATCATTATTGCGATAATGTTTATTGAGTTATAGTTTTCCGTCGATTTGGTACACTCGGGATAATCAAAAATACATTACCTATTTTAAAGACAGAAATATCTGTTTGTGTCTTAATCCTCACGTCAGTGATGAATTTTGATTTTTGTATACACCGGTGCAATCGGTAATGATCTCTAGGGATATCGTCGAAAATATATATACGATATGAACGAGTATAATATTAACATCCGAAGCCAAAACGCTTGACGTCGCACAATAAAGTCTTTGAAATGAAAGTTAAACAATCGAATCGTTTCGCTTTACCGCCTCGAGCAAGTAATATATTTCAGTGAGACGCCGAACGCGAACCCTAATATTAATATTTCTTTTTTTCTTCAAGATTCTCTAAACAATCACCCAAGAAAATGTTAGTTTTATAACCACAGATTATATTTTAATAGCATGTCATATTATTCTTTAGTGGGTCGATGAAAACATAATATTTTCTATATTTGTGATTACTGATTACTATTGGTTGAAGCCACGCGTAGTGTATTAAACTATACATATTTTAATAGAACAGATACAAATATTATAATATTCATACTTTTAATGTAATCGTAACTCGACGTAAATTAATTTCAATTATATTGAGTTCTATTTAAAAATTAAAATTAAATTAATAAGTGTGGTCTGTGACTATTATGCATTGATGTACCATTTTTTTTTACAGATGTTAAAAATTAACATTTAAAAACAGAAAATGAATATTTTCTAATAACAATAATTTTTTTCTTATGCATTATCTAGATTATAATATTTTAATTAAAGTTTTAAATCATATTACATACGTTGACATAATATCACGATGATTTATCAACCTTAATCACACCCTTTTTTATTCAACAACACAGCTATTCAATATCTAATTTTTGAATTTTTATTTTCAAATTTTTGAGATTATTTTTGATATTTATTTTATAAGGAGTATCCTGTGGAGATATTAATATTTATTTTTTAAAGGTCTACCCCTTTTTTCCACTTTTGTTTAGTTGATAATTTTCATAACATTTATTTATATTCAAATCAAAATTTGAATGAGTTGTTTTTGAGTTATTTAACTTTGTGTATAGATACAATTAGGTCAATGAAGATATTGTTTATTTTGAGATTTGAATCATTTTATTAAATAATATTAATTCATGACCAAGTAAAATAAGCATACTAGATATAGTGTCAAGATTTCATATTTTGTAAAACTATTTTTAAGGACTATTATTTTTAGTATAAACTTTTATATAACAGAAAACTATTCGTTCTAATTTTAGATTAGACACATCAACATTTTTTAAAAATATATTCATTAAATAACTTACATAAAAAGGGAGGTTTTAATTTGAAAATAAAAATTTTTATTAAAAGACAGAACACTTTTAAGAAATTTGATTAGCAAATTAATTTGTTTTACTCTTTATTTGTCGATATCAGAAATACTATCACAATTACCACCAAATTTAGCTATTGTAAATTATAATCATAATTTTTATAAGAAATAATTAATCTATCATACGAATTGTAAATATAAACATACTTGACTTAAGTACTTATAAAAATATTTGATTTAGAATTAAAGCAAATAATGAATTAATAATCTTCTTAACTTCTTAACCCCATGAAAAACACAATATAATACTTTAGTATTTATTATTAAATAATATGCTATCGACATTAATTACTATTACACATCTAAATAAAATACTAACAAAATTTATCTGATCTAAATTTATTTATAAGTCATATTATAGATAACTTAACTATTATTCAGACTGTATGGATTAATACGAATGAAAATTCATTTGTTAAGGTTTTACTATTACGATACCTATTACATATTATATATTATATTTCTGTGATACATTCTATATTTCTATGTATTGTTGTTTTTTCTCCAATTTAAACGATATAATTATTAATAAAAATGTTTTGTTCAATGTTAATTTATAGGCTACATCTGCATTTTTTTTAAATTTATTATTTGAAAACATGAATTAATCAAAAATAGTTATTGCAAGTTCATTTATTGTGTATGCACATATTTTAGAATACAGTTATTAAATGATGATTTCATGGATAAGCTGCTTATCAAACAAAAGTCAAAATAATGCTCAGTAGGTATGTAAGGTTATGTAAAAAACAAACAAACACGTAATTCATTTCATTATTCATAAATTTGATGGCTATTTATCCTTGAAGAATTCGATAAAGTATTATCTTTTAAGTAAGAAACATAAGAAGTCCAATTTTCCATCTTAACAATTAATATTATTTTAAGCTATAGAATATTATATTAATAATAATAGGCAGTTAAAAATCGTATTTTGTTCTTTAATTGAGAAAAAATAACAAGACTTTAATAACAATAAAAATTCCAAGAGCGCATTAATTTCTATTGTTGTTAGTTCTCATTTGACTACTTATGTTTAAAATTTTAGTAATAATATACTTAAGTATTCAACTCAAAGTTTCAACAATCCGCTTCGGCACCAATTTATAATACCGTAAGAAAAATATTACTTTTGAAATAACGCAACCATTCCAAATACCTAAAATAAAATAAGTACTGTAATACTATTGTATTTTAGGTATTAAAATATGAATATATTTTATTCTCATGGCTCTTTTATGTTTTTATATTTCTGCAGAACCATCTACGAGTTTATTTAATTTTCATTTCTTATCATACAATCAAAATGCTTTAGAACAAACTTAATTATTATAATATGCGTTTATAGGATTTATACTACGTATATCACCTAATAACTTAAATCCTTAAATCTAATATTAAATTATTTATTTTATAAATTATCTTTCATGTTTTTATTAGTTTAAAATTTTATAAAAAAACTAATATTTTTAAAATTATTTCTTTGCATACTTTCACTAGTAACATTATCTACGTACCAACACTGTTAATGCATACGTATACCTCATTAATTGAGAATTAAAACTGAAATATCAGACAAATATGGTGCAGCCTAGTTATTTTTCACTTACCATTTTAGTGTAAATGATGGACGTTTTCGAACAACTATTTGCAAACTAATCAAACATACCTACTCGTATTTTGAGTAAGAGAAATACAATTCAAAATAATTACGTACATAATATACACAAAACAATTTTCAAAAAATGAAAGAAAAGATGAAAGGCAGGGGAAACGTATGTCATACATATTATATACATTTTTCGTATTCTTACGCCAAACGAGTACACAATGTGACATCGGAATTGTTATTTTATATTGAAAACATTATTTCGTTATTAACAGGTTAAATTTGTGTTCTACCGTAATGAAAAATCACTAAACAAAACTATACATTAATGGGAAATGTTGAAATATCTGAGGAACAACTATTTTTCAAACGTATATCATTTGAGGAAAACGCTAAAGCTGCAGCTACAACATTTGAAATGAATTTATCCATTCCAAATATATGTATATACCTACGTAACTATAATATACAGTTGCGTAATACTCAACAACATAGAAATTACATCGAAATTCCTTTTAACTTCGAATACCGACTATGTGGGCCTCACTAAAAAAATTAATTAAATTGCTCTCCAGGTCACTAAAATACAATTGTACTCATATGATATAACCTAGGGCGACGTGAATTTGGTCAACGATTTAAGATATTTATATCCTGTCTGACAACTAGGTATAACAACATTACATTGGCAGACCGAACAAAACTGTAACACAAATCTGTTCTGATCGCAAAAAGCTTATTTGAGGTCAGTTTGGAGGTATATTTAGTTGTGTATCGATAAATAAATAAAAATTTCGTATTGTACAATGGTCAAAAATAATAAAATAAAATGTATAAACTATATTTTTGACGTAATAATATAGGTATTAATGTGTTTCTAACTCAATTTAGTTTCCCGCGATCCGTGAAATGAGACAACACTTAGTGCTGGGATTGAATCTAGATTTCTGGTAAGATATATTCTAGGCAGTTTAAGAAATAGCCTGCAGTATGCAGATAAGAAGTAAGTGATCATTAATATTATTGTTAAAATTATTACGATTTTCATTTTAATAAATAATGGTATGCCATTAAATTCGTTTATCGTAACAATAATAAACTGTTCTCTTAATTTTTGTTTTCGTTCAAATGTAATGTTTGTGTCGATAACCATTATTGACTCAAATATATACTATTGGGGCGAGCTTAAAAAAAAACTTTATCGTAGGTATATATGTAATTTTAAGGTTGGTTGAATAAGATGGAAAAAGCGTATCGGTATTATATTATATGTACAACATTACGATAAGAAAATTATAGTGTACCACTAACAACCAAACAATATAGTTGTTTATTGAATGAATGCACAAATTGATTGATAAAAATAAATATTATACTTAAAAATACGATGGACGAAAACGAAATCTATTGCACAAAATATACTGTATGATTAGTGTAGAAAACAATATCGAATACGCTACAAGCAAATGCGTCGAGCGTGACGAATTCGGGAGCAGACGAAACTATTGCGTTTTACACCATTTGTTCGGAGTAGATAATAATTACATTATACTATAGTCTATATATTCTATAATAAACAATTCTGGACGAGAAACATACGTCTTGGCGTCAATTGAACAATATACGATGTCCCGTGTACAGCGGTGAATAATTTAATATTTCCGACACGCCCTTATTGACAAATATTATATTGTTATAATGTGTCATCAACATTTTCACGACCGTACCTAAATAGAGTCCACTCCACTTGTATATTATATAATATAATAACTATAAATTGAATACACGTGTAATAATGTGCAAAAAAAAACTGTGGTTAACAGACGATTAAAGTATATTATGTTGGTTTTTGGGTTGTATCTATAATTTAAAATACTTACATTTCAATTTCTCCATACTACCTGTATAATAATAATGATTAAAAATATACACGTAATTTTATTACTTATTAGTGTTGGTCAAATTTTAATTTACCCTAACATTGATAATAGATAATATAATCTAAATTATTTAGTGTTAATGAATAAAATAAATATAAAATTTCATTGACATTTTTAAATTTTAAATTTCATGAATGTATATTATAGTCATAGATTACTAGCAAACACAATATTATATGTATGAGTTGTAATTGTATCTCATACTAACATAATTTTATAATATATAAAAATATACCGATTTTTAACTATGTATTTTTTTAATTGTATACAGTCAGTAATCTATAATGTTCGGAGAGATAATATTTTCGACAAACCGTAATACATTTAAAAAACTAAAAGTTATACCTCACGCTGGGTTGTCAACGAAATCTACTATAGAGATTTAACTACCAACAACCGCAGAAACGAATAATGTTCCTCTAATTAAAAAATAAAAATATATTCATTTTAGTAGAATGTGTCCGATAATGACGGAAAATACTCGATACTTTTTTATCCTCTACAACAAGTATTGTAATATTATATAATATTGAATACATACTATTTTATCGCTCGAATATACGCCAGACCAATCGTTGTAAGAAATAATTAGCCGTGGTCAGTGCTTCACCAAAACGGGCAGAACCTTTATATATTTTAATTATATTATATTATGGCGATTGTGCTTTAACATACCAAAATTTACCCGACGAATTTTACCAATTACGTGGTTTTTGGAATAAATTTCTGCGTCCTTTATTACCGTATATAGTTTTTGCCGATTCGAACCCATCACGACGGGGTCACGCGCTACAGCAGAGAGTCGTAATTTACAAATTACAGTCGCTAAGTGTAATTTATATAACTTGTTTCGTCAGACGGTTGTGTGTGAGAGAGAGAGAGAGAGTGAGTGAAAAAGTAATGAAAACGATATTTTATTTAAACGAATTTTAGTATATTATATTTGGTATCACCATCTCTTCTAACCACTTACCGACTCAAAACGTAACCCCAGCCCACAGTAAATATTATACTGTTTCTCTTCATTTCTCTCTCTCACTCTCTCTCCCCCTATATATATATATATATATATATATATATATATATATATATACGATTGTAAATGAACGATCATTTGATGTGCACTTAACAATTTACACCGAATCATTTAGTCACAAAAATAGCGAACGTATGAGCACATGTCATATAATGGCATGTCACAATAATTATAGTACAATACGTTAAACGCTGCATGTGCGTATCCGTTATAATATTGAGAAATACTATAAGACAAGATTATACCTCCGCTTGTCATCTTATACTTCACAGCAAAAATATTATATTTTATAAAAATAAATATATACGTATTTTGCTATCCTCTCGACTTACGTGTAGTTTTCCACCAGCATTCCATACAACATCGAAATTGGCCGGGAAAATGCACAATTGGATATAGTCGTATTATTATAATATTATATTGTACGCGTCAATGAAATTTCATGAAATACTTGAACTCAAAAAGACTCGTATAGTCGTATAACAAAAAAAAAAACCGCATCTAAATATTATACATAATATATTATTAAAAATAAGTAAAAAAAAAACTGCAATAGTGAAAAACATTAATATTTCATACATAAATAAAAAAATATATATATGTTGCGATGAGTCTGACACAAGTAATTTGGAATAGCACGTCTGCTCGCTCTGCGTGTATATATATATATATGAGCTGAATAGCTTAAACCTTTGATGATAACCTCAACACGTTACCTATACGGTTTGTATAACGATATGTTCTATTATTAAATAATTAACTCAAGATTAATATTGACTTATATAACATAAATGTTTTGAAACCATTGTATCGTATACTCAGTAATCTAGTGCACCTATGTGAAACAAGTATGACGTCGAATTTTAATGGATTTGTTGTTGATTCAAATCGATACGTATGTTTATAATGCTTATGTGTTAGTAATGTACTTATAAAACGAACAATGGCCATACTATTTTTTTTCTATTTATTTGGTTCATTTATTCATTCTGGTTTGTCAAAAAGGCATTGTATTTTTTGCCTCATACGGACGGACAATATATAGAAATACATGCAGTTATGCGTCTTAATGAGTATGTTTATAAAATAAAAATATTATGTCAACGTCACGAACAGTAGAATTTCAACGATATACACAATCCACACTACTATAAATTATACATAGGTTATAGAAAGAATAAATATTAATTCAGTAAAAAAAAAATAGCAAACTTGCAAACGATATTGTACAATTTCACATAATCTGAATCAATATAAATGACTAAAATGCGGCGTATTTAAATAAGTATAATTGTATATAATATGCACATGATGTTACAATTCAAAAGTCGTATAAAATAGTCGTTTGTGCTGGTCGTAAACTCGTAAAAGCCGTGGAGCAAAAAACCAAACAACTTTAGGAATATATTATTATGTTCAGAGACACAAAGATTATAGTGTATACATTCGAAAATAAAATCGACTTGTACGACATGCCGGTGTGCGTATTTTATATTCGAAAACGTTTCAATCAGTGATCACGTATCGCGAACGGACCCTTGGTCCACTGCCGTATGAGATTACAATAAGCCGTTTTTTCGGAAATGATAAAATATAACATGTTATGTGGGTAGATCGCGGACGAGGCTAAAAATAAATACCGAAATGGTACCTATAATATAATGATATGATATCTGCATATAGTGTCTCCCGTGTTCTCGTCCATAATGGATATCTCACCAAAATTCGATCATTCGTTTTACTTTAAATTATGCGTTAACCCACTCATAGTGATGAACAACTGTGAGTTTCGCTTATTAATGTGATCACATCGCAGGTCATTTTGATTTAATTCAACTAAGTTGTTTTATTATTACTTAACATTCTTACAAATTTAATAAAAAATAAAATGGTATACATGTCAATGACGATCAATGTACGATAAAGAATAGAAAATATCAACAATAGTTGATTATATACAAGGATATGAACGTTACTGCATATTTTATTTTTATATTGACCTAAAATTATATAGGTAATAAGCAATCGTATTTTATGATTACAGTCAGCTTTGATTCTTATATGCGGTCTATTTTATAAGACGTTATAAACTGGTAGGTAATAATCATGTAATTATTACACCAAACAAAACGAAAGTCTTTGTGTTACTCGTATAATATGGCTGAAGTTATGTTTGGTATGTATATGACGTATAATGTATAATATGATATTATAACACACGCGTTAAACTAAAACATTCTAATTTTAAACCGCATCAAAAGCTTAAAGCACACATTTCAACATACTATCATTATTATTATTAGTATTATTATTATTATATGCGCTTAATTATTTTTACAAAAACGATCGTTAAAATCTGCATTAGAGGCATACGACATTATATTATTTAAAGCGTCTCACCTAAATAGCGTTTTAAAATTATATACTATTAGATGGGGATTTACATAGTCGGAAAATATAATAAATACTGCGATAATTATTTTTAATTGTATTATACGAAGGGTATACAATTTAAATGTACATATTCTTAATTGGCAGCGAAAAAATACTATCAACAATTGTTTAGTTGACATTTTAGTATACGTACAATCGATGTTGTGCTATAATATTGATGTCATAATATCTAATTTACTAATTTATTAAACACATGATATGCGTTTGAGTTTATAGAATAACTAATTGAAATACAGTACTTCACCCGTCACCGTGAGCAAATATTTTTTAAACCTTAGGACAGGTTTGCCGTAAGGTTTCAGGTTTCATATTAAATAATCTTTCTATATTTTTAATAAATTCAAATCATTTTCAGTAATGCAATTTAATTTTTTATTATTAAAAAAATAGCTTATACAATACTCGGGGTTGAGGGCGATTTTAATTTATCAGATACCTATACTTTTCCCCATTTAATATATAATATTGATACATGTAAGCTGCAAACATCAAACGTTTCATTAGATAATGAGTTGACAGATAATAATTTATAGTTTAAATTACAAAATAGCATAAGTATATTATTAAAATATTTAAATGTATTATTTATATTGTGTTTTATACACTATACAGTCGCGTACTAACATGTAATTACAAAAAAATACTTTCAAATTACACTTTCTCAGGAAAAATTCGATATTTTTGATATTTTTGTCCCAAAAATTCCTATCATTGTATATTTATTTGATATTGTTCAAAAAAACATTTTTTTCATTTTTCACTATTCGTCTATTATATTATAAATATGATTGTAACTCCATAATCAAGTAATAACTAATCTCACATTTTTTTTCACCAAAAATTCCATTATAAGCTTCTTAATTATTTTATAATTTATATAAGACCAAAAATTTAATTTAAAAATTAGTTTGAAATCTATTTATGGTATTAAAGAAGCAAACAATAATCTAACTACGTTCATACAAGCTACGGCTTCTATATTGAACTCCAAAGTAGCGCCAAGAACTCACTTCATAAACCGTCCTTTGTTTTAGAACAAGTAGATTTCTACCTATGCTAATTAATAGCTAAACGACGAAGAGAGAAGAAAGCACGCTATCAGCTTACAAAATTAAATTCTCATAAAAGCGCATAAAATAGACCAGAAAATTAATATGAACTACTAACAAAAACTAGAAAAATAGTCTCGTTCCGTATGAAATATCCAAAAAGATACTTCAGTAAGTTATTTCTAAATTGAATCAGACAAAAATTTCAAAAATAAATTTAAGTAAAATCACAATGTTTTAACTTAAAACTGGAGCGGAAGTTAAAAAATGTTTTGACCAAAAATAATTTAATATTATAATAATAATATGTTCTAACAAGCTAGTTGAAAAAACGTGGGTCGTATCTACCTAATTTTACTATTAAATTGTTCGTACAATTAGATAATAACTTATAGTTAATACGCAGTTCCTATATTGGTCACTATTTGAAGCACAATATTGTTACATTTTTTTTCGTCATTCAAACAAAATTATTATCGTACTTGTTTTTGACGTTTTAATAAATTTCGCATAATCATCATATGTATTGTCTTGTTGGATGGAGTTACTGTTTTGATAAAATCATCTCAAAGAGTACCGTCCTGCAGCGTTCACGGAATAATTTTATATCGTCGTAAATAATTATGAAAATATTATCTATATTTTTTTTTTACTCACCACAACGAAACGGTTTTAACAATTTCCGACCGGATATTAATTATTTAATGCATGTTCCCCGACTGTTCCACTGCTGTTAATAGCATGCAACATGGCCGAGAATTTACGGGAACGCGAGTCGTAGCGCAGACGATTCATGCATTTTTTTTTGCTTTCGGCACTAGAGTTTGTTCCGGACGGATTGATTGAAACAGACTCGACTGTTTTTGCATCAGCATCCAGTCGCGGATCGGGTCCAAGATTATTCGTCGACAACGAGTGTACAGATTCTTACAGGCGGTAATGTTATCCGTCAACAAAAGCGTTATTATTATATTATATGCATGGTGGATAAATTTAGATATATTACACCATGACAATATCGCTGTATCGTTTTAGATTTATATGATTTCGCTTTTAGCAAACTCGATTTACATTACTTCGATGTAATATTATACGCAAGTATGCTATATGATGCCTCTGTACATCGAAATATTCTGTGCTCGTAGTTCTAATATTTTATCGTAACGAATCCGTCACTTTTTACAGAATATTTAAATTTTACGTTTCGCTCTATATTAAATAAAACACACCTTGTGCTACGTATAAAACACATATTAAACTATATACTTATTATATTAATATTATAGCATCAATATCGATTACGCTTTTAGGTGAATATTATTTACGTTTCGTTAGTGCACCAGATATCGTCAGATATATAATAAGTAGCTTACCATTTTGGTTTTTCTAACACGAATAAATAAGCAAAATACCACAGGTCATTATTTATTTTAACGATGTGAGTTATTATTTAATCGTTTAGTGCTCATTTAAAATACTAATAGGTGTTCAATTCTGCAGTGTAGTAGGTAATACATAAATATTCATATGGAAAATTTGCAAATGCTTAATCGAGTGTTTACAGTTTACCTACTTAACTAAATTAAAACATTGGTATTATTGAAAACGTAGATATTTTTTTCAGTATGCAAAATTAAATTCAATAATTTACAAAAAATAATGTTATAACGCGCCAACCTATAGTGACCACAATAAATCATTCACATATTAGTGGAAAACTTTATCGCGGGAAACCTCGTGTGGAACGTATATTATAATCGTAAAGATCTCAAAACGTGGTTCTCATTGTTCGATAAAAATATCTCGACACGTCATCTTAATACTTACCATAGTCTCGGCGTGTATTGTTGTTATTACCACCTGCACCGTCATCGACATTGTTCAGAATAGTTTGACAAAACTTTGCAAACGTGTGTATGTACTAATACCATCGTCTGTTTGTTGCGATTTTTCATGATTCAAACTTTCAGAGCAGCTACTGAAGAACATCGTGTATGCATAATGTCACTACGCTATACTATAAATGTATACGCTTTCAGGTCTGAATAAAAACCCATTAATTATATAGTATATCATTTGATTCGAAAGCAATTAACGTTCCGGTGCGAACAATTAAACATTTATTATTTCTTCGAAATTCGTCTAAAGGTTTTGTATTTTAATTCGTTCGAGCTACATTTTAACAACGCATATAGACGTAAATAATGAAAAACGGTCGAACACCACGAGAATGGGTCTGCAATTTGTAACAGCGAGTTGACTATATAATATATATACATATATATATTTACAAAGGTAAGTAGGTACATAAAACTAATGTGACCTTTAAAAATAAGCCTTAAGATAAATCAAATATACAATTCATTTGTGTACAGGTTGTACAATCATTCTTTGTCATCGTCACCATTGCCATCAATTACCATATTTTATATTTAGTTTGTCGATTTTGTATGTTTTTTTTTTTTTTAATATTTCATAACCGCTCTCACCACAATTACTATTATATCTAGTCGTTTTGAAGAAAATACCTTCAGTCTACTGCGCAATAATGCGTTGTATAAAAATACAATTTCCAACGACAAATTAAACGTAAATAAAGCGTCCAAAGTGTATTGCTTTTTAGTTACTACGACGCGACGGTAGTAAAAGAAGAAAAATTATATTTTAACAGTGCGGTAACGACTAAAAAAAGTTCTTTATTATTGTACCCGACACACACGTCATATATAATATATCTAATAAATATAGCAAGTGCGTATGTACAGAGTGATTCTTTTTACAGTGAACACTATTTAGCCTCAAACGTATTAACTTTTTGGGAATATTTATTACATAATTTTAATTCGTTAAAAAAATACATACTTGTAAATATTGAAACAGAAGAACTACAAAATAATTATTAAAAAATATTGTTTTATTTAATTTGTTTGTTTTAATTAGCATAAATCATATAAAACAAGTAAATTTAAAAACATTTATGCACCGAGAATCGAGATAACGAGTACTGTTTGAACGGTTCAAAGAATCACTCAGTATCATTACATAGTATGCATTATATTATATGGCCGAGATATGGGGACAAAACACTATCACCAACGTTTGCACTATCGTTAAATAGTATCAAAGTGTGTGTTTGACTGCGCGCGGCGTGTCAGCCACATTGTACGGGCTTATGCAATATAATAATATGAGGTACCGCGGTAGAATCGTTCAGGGTTTATGTCGCGAAAAAAAAAACGGAGATCGTCTAAATAACCACGATATTCAACTAAGGCATTGCGTACGATCATCCGGTTTGGTGCTCATTATTTCGTACATCTGAACGATACATATTTCGGTAGTGCTATATATTGTTCTTGCAGCATGCGCTTGTGACATTGGATACGTTCGATAAACATTGTCTCGTGCGATTATGCGGCTCGTATGGTTTTATTGACGACCGTATTATGCGCTTTAGGTATATTATGTAGCTGTACAAGTGTACGCATACCGTCGTCACTGGGCCGCTGTTATTCGCGTCTTTTATGTTTGTATACGTATTTTAACGGACTGTAAAAAAACATACAAAAACAAAAATAAAACTAGAAAAACGTTTTTCCTCGCGCGTGTGACGCGGTCGTAAAGGAAAACCGATCCGACTGTAGAAAAATACTTATCTTTAACAATCCAGTTTATCTATATTTATGCTGAAACCCATCAGCCATTCGAACTTCACATAATGCGGTGTGAAAAAAAAATACTATTACTGCCGAAAATGCATTTCGGTCCGATGATAAATAACTGCAGGCATTTTTTAGTGCCGTGCAATAAAACATTTTTCCACGTCGGGCAATAATCATTATTGTATAATATTATGTATTTTCTTGTGCAGAAAAAAAAAATAACAAATAAACTAACTAACAAACCGAATAAAAATTTAAATTATTTTATATTAATCACAGAGATTTCTCATACTATTTTGTAATCAGCCTTATAGCTTAAATTGTGTTTTTAATTTTAAAAGTGGGCAAGTGAGTATTGCTCTGCTGTATAGTAGAGATGGAGAGTAGGTCACTATAATGCATGTGATAAATTTGAATGCAATTATAGATATAATTGTATACAAAAAACGATTCTGAATGGAGATGATTTGTCAGTCAATGATAATTAGTTGGATAAATTATATTATATTATTACCGATATTTCAATTGTAATATATCGTTATTTTACGCGATTTCGTAAAAAATTAAATTTCATATACTCGTAAAATTTTTTCTATATTGATGCTGGAATTTTTTTTTACAATTACTAGAAGAAAAACTTATGGATAACCTTGTATTAGATTTTTGAACCTTAAGTATAAATCACAGAAATTTTATGAATTTTAAACTTCAAAATTCCTTGCAAGTTTTTGCGATATTGATATATTTCGTAAACATTTGAACTTTAAATACTTATAAATAAAAATTGTGACTTAAGATTTTTGATTTTTTTTTACTACGATAAGTTCAACTTATAATAAACCTTGTATTAAATTTTAAAGATTTTTTGGATAGCCAAATTTTTTTTATCAGCATTTTAAAAAAAAAAACTTAAAAAATCAAAAATTTCAACTGTCTTTAAGTAGCTTGAAAAAATTCTAAATATTTTTAAAATTTAATCGTAAATAGATAACGCTAATATAAACATTTAGTGAAAATTTCAAGTATTTACAATGATTCGTTTTTGAGTTACAGCAAAATCAAAAAATCGATTTTGTCGAAAAGTGGTTATGCGTAAAAATTCCCGTTTTTCCGTATTTTTTTCAGGGTTTTCCCGACGCTTTTGAAAACTATTTGAAATTTTTACTTTTGACCCCACAAAGTACCATCTAGATGAATTTTTCTATTCAAAGAGGGGCTGAAGTCAAAAATTGAAGCATTATTCTACTCCAATAAGTGATGACAGACACAAAAAAAAAAAAATAAAAAAAACACATCATTGTAAAATCAATACATTCATCACTCCGTTCAGAATCTAATATCCATTTAAAACTCTTTGATGTTAATATTATGATGATAGACTGTTCAACTGTCTGAATATGTTTTCGTTTATCACTCGCACAATTGTTTTCGTGTAGGTATACGACTACGACTATAACAAATAGGATGTCATGATTCAAGATCTCTATATAAAATATAAATATAAAAAAAATAATAATATGTACACGTTAATCCTCAATCGCCCATAGTGGCGGAATATGATCGATAATAATATTATTATGTTTATTAGCTCGATACTCTACTGTTTATGATACATCGCAATAAAGCAACATTATATCGGTAATGATAGGAAACCATTGCACGATATAATATTAGTATAATATAATACACATCCGATTGGGAAAATATCATAATTTTATCCGTCGTCTCGCTGGCACGGAATTTGATCTACATAACAGCGAGTGTGTAAACAACCGCGCGTTACTGAACAAACATCAGATCAGGCGTAGCTGATGATTTTTCGAAGACTGTAAGTGAGTACCGTACCATTTATGGTTCGTCTGGTATTAATGAAACCAAGATAGCAGCGATTCGCCGAACAACAATATGTACTTGAAAAAGTAAACATTAATTAATAACTTTGAAAAAAAAATCAACAAATAATATATGAACGTGAAATGGTTCAGCCACTTCGAAGAAAGTATTATTATAATACGAACGTACAAAATTGGATAAAATACGTGGATAACCTCATACCTGATATACTACAATATTGGGTGCATTCGTTTAACGTTGAAAATGAACTCTACACGGACTGCTAACATTTGATAAACTTTTTATAATATAAAAATGTCTACCGAATTAGTGGTAGATCGAAATGAAACAAGTAACAAATACATTCCCGTGTACCAATCATATTATTATCCATATTATGGTACCTGTTATTAATTTCAATATATTTAGTTTGTGACTATTCGTTTTTTAATATATTTTTTCTTAATCGTCCAAAAGTATAAGTGTTGTGAGACACTTTTACTCTCTGTTCCTGCAATGATTCGATCGATGTTGTATGTTGTATTAACTTCTCAGAAATTAAACGATTTGGATCTGTCTACATCCAGCTGTTAAAAGACGATTGTTCGTAGAATGTAGAAATTGGAACAAATTGATTAATCCTGCTGATAATAACACGTCAACTCGAAGAATAATTGAAAACTGCAGCTATCTATGTTTTGAACACGTTCAAAGAATGGACGACTTAATTCATGTCATAGATTCTGCAGAGCGGTGAGTATTTTTTTGAAAATAATTGTGTAATACTTAATCATACATCTTTAAGTAGAAATCGCGTTCCAATAATTATATATATAGTCATTGGATAGCAGGATAACTA
Source organism: Schizaphis graminum (assembly GCA_020882235.1). NCBI lineage: Eukaryota > Metazoa > Arthropoda > Insecta > Hemiptera > Aphididae > Schizaphis > Schizaphis graminum. The sequence continues at coordinate 59,367,580 of CM037032.1, forward strand.
ACCTAGTTGATTGCTTTTTTTCGACTTTTTTCAGAAAGTTCTCAAAGAAAAAAAACGCTATCGACAGTTCTATGAAAAATATTAAGCTCTTAAATCTCGACAAGTGTTTTGTAAAAGCTCTACTTAAAATTGTTTTTTGAGTCCAACGATTAATCATTGATTTCAAATATAATAAATTATTAATACACCGTTATTGTTCTCTCGGCTACGCTTCCAATTTTTATTGATAAAATGTGCAAATTTAGAATTTTTAGGAATGTGTTTTAATACAGTTATTTGTATTATTAAAAAAAGAACTAAAGATATTTTAGAATTAGTATATATCAAATTATTAACCTTAGATTACACGCATTAAAAATATTCACGAGATTCCATGCACATGGTTTTTTTGACCCTGTATTGAAATATATCAATTAAAACTCGATAAATTGAAATAATCATTATTTTATTGTTATTAAATAAATAAAAATTTTCAAATGGTTGATACATATTATAAACAAATTAAACTTTCATATAAATGTTAAAACATATAAGGTTATATCACTGCAGTATACTACACACATAGTCTTTTAGGCCATTTTATTTAATAGATAATGCACTTTTGAACTCTTCTATAGTGCAGACATTAAATTGTATACAATTCGGGGTTTAATCTAATTTTAGTTTATTACCTAATTAGAAGGTACCTAGGTTGAGTTAGATTAATATTTCGTATTTTTGAAGCAATAAACAAAATTCTAAAATCTCGGTCTTTTTGACCGTGAAGCGTTTGCTCTAGAGTTAATTGATATTTTAATTGTTTAATAATCAACTAACAAATTATGTCATTCATCCATTAACAATATTTTAACTAACGAAAACACATAGTGAATGATGTAACAAAACGAATACAACATTACATTGTACATCAAGAGGATGTTCAGGAGTGCTAAAACATGGTCCATTACAAAAATTATAATAATATAATTCAGATATAGAACAGTTAATCATATTTTTAACCGCCAAAACGTAGCATTATTGCCTATACAATACGCCGTGTAACAAATTATGACGTAAACAGTAAAACCTCGCTAATTCGAATAGTATAAAACCAAAAGGTTGTCAGATTAAGAGGCTTATCGGATTATTGGAATTTAAACGAAAAAAAATAATGTAAACAATGTACCAATTAATGAATATTTAAAATTATTATTGCAAAAATATTTGTATGTACCTATTTGTAATTTATTAATAATTATTTGTAAATAAAACATTTTATTTGAAAAAAAAATTAAGAACTGACGAGTAACTAGAGTATTAAACATTAAACTATTAAAGTGCATTTAGCTAAATATTATCGGACATATATTGCGAATTTCCAAAACATATATTATATAATATAACTATTAAATGTAATTATTCTATTGTTATATTATGTATATCATTGTTCAAAGATGATTTCAAGTTGTTCCCTGTTACCAATGATATTTGAATTACAAAAGAAAAACTAAAATGCATTTTCTTTGATCTAGATTCGCAATAATATTCCCTATAGTTTTTCAATTTGTCAGTAGTTTTTTTTCTTACCCAAAGAGAAACGGTAGTGAAAAACTAAAGAATGACCTCTTAAAAGTACCCACAAAATGAATTTTCCATCTTAAAAGTTACGACATTAAACTTTTAGAGTATTCTACCCGGAAGCAGACATATACATAAGAAAAAATCCAGTTTTATTAAAACAATACATTTCTCGACCAGTTGATGATTTACAATTTCCATCAGAAATTTGCACATCACTTATTTTATTGGCGAAAAATAGATTGATTGTATTTTTATAATAATTTTATTTATAATTGAATAAATTATTAAATAATTACTATAACAATTGGAAATTATAGATTATTTTATCTGATTTTTGTAAAAAATAAAAAAATGTAATTCAATAAAAATAAATATAATTGTTATAAATTATTTTTACAGTTGCTTAAAAAAAATATATAAAATATACTATTTATAACGAGATGGAGCTTATCGAAATTTAAATTAAATTTCATTAAGACACATTTGCGTACATTATATTAATATGCCAATGAAGTTTTATTATTAAAGTTATTGGTTTTTTTTTTTTTACTTAATAATTAATGTTAAATAAATGATTCCTTTACAATCGTTCGGAAACAGTATTTAAATAAATATTAAAAATGGCTGTGTCTCTTGTTCTTATTCAGGTATGATGGTGTAAAACAGTCTGTTACCGTGTAATTTGATAATTATTAGATAAAATAAGACATCCCGTCTCGCATTCATCGTTGATGAATGCTCAATATTTCCACAACAGTTGATATCAATTATCATTCATCCCATGTTTATTTGTGTTTTCAAGAGTGATGGTCACGATAGCAATAAATTTACAGATCGTATTTTTTACGAATTTATAATAGGTATAAGAAGAATAATCATTATATTAAAAAACTACGAGTATAATAACATTTATAACCATTCATTATAAATACCATGCATTAATTTTTTGATAACTGGCGTTATTATCAACATTTATTATTATATTTTAATTTTTAAAGAACACTCCAAGCTTTTATTTGATAAAAGAATAATCTATAAATTAAAAAATATATATAAACTAGGTAATACTTTACAGTTTATTACAGTGGGAGTGGTATTTTTATTTTGAAATTTGAAATATATTTATCTGGTGTTTCCATGTTTTGTCAGTAAATTTATTTTTGAACTTAAATTCATTTTATACTTTGTATTTAATTTTAAATAAATTATAATGCTGTTGTCTATAAGTAAATACTTAATTTAGCTATAAACTGTTTACTTTAAATTATCAGGTTCTTAAAATATTGTAATACCGTAGTTTTTTTTAATAATAATATAGTATATGATCCAAAATGTACGATCACTAATAACGCTGAAGTCCGATTTAATAATATCATAACTCACGCTGACTGATCAAAATCAATGATTATTTTTGTTTAACGTGATTAAAGTATAATATAAACCAATCATGATCACCGGCATCGACATACGCTCTTTGTTATAGTGTAAACCACATTTTACAAGTTTTAAGCTCGTTTTAATACAACCACTGCTGTTTGCGTGTAATTAATGATTAAATTGATTGGCCCGTTCTGATAAATTCAATAATAATTTTCGTATATTTAAATATAAAAACCAAAATGTCAAAACGCTACTTAAATTCAGGGCTGAATTGAGCTTTTTCAGCGACAAGTGCAAGAATTATTTTGGCAATTCTCGGTCTTAAACATTTTAACAGGCAGATTTATATTAAATCACACTGTGAAAGTGTATTTATTTTAGATTCTGAACGGAGTGATGAATGTATTGATTTTACAATGATGTGTGTTTTTTTTTTTTTTGTGTCTGTCGACAACATTTGGGGCAGTAAAAATGCTTCGATTTTTGACTTCAGCCCCTCTTTGAAAAGGAAATCGGATCTAGTTGGTACTTTGGGGGGTCAAAAGTTAAAAGTTTTCAATATTTTTTAAGTGAGTCGGGAAAAACCTTAAAAAAATGACGGAAAAACGGGAATTTTTACGCAAAACCAGTTTTCGCCCAAATCGAATTTTTTATTTTGCTATAACTCAAAAACTAATAGATGTAAATACTTGAAATTTTCACCAAATGTTTATATTAGAGTTCTCCATACACAGTTAAATTTTCAAAGAATTTTGAATTTTTTTGAGCTATTTATAGACAATTGAAATTTTTAATTTTTTTTAGTATTTTTTTTTTAAAATAACGATAAAAAATTTTTGGCCGGCCAGAAAATCTTGAAAATTTAATACAAGGTTTCTCATAAGTTGTTCTTAAAGTGATAAAAAAAAATCCGAAATCGTTAGTTACAATTTTTTTTTATAAGTGCTTAAAGTTCGAATTTTTACGAAATATGTCAAAATTGCGAAAATTGGCAAGTAATTTTGTGGTTGAAAAATCGTAAAAATTTTTTCTTTTATAACTAAGATTTGAAATCTTGGTACAATGTTCTCCATAAAATTTTCTTCAACTATCTGAAAAAAAAACTCTACCGGACTAAGACAAAAAAATTTTATGAGTGATTGAAATTTAAATTTTTACAAAACCGCGTTAATTAACGGTTTAGCCTCAAACGATTTTTGATATTTGTTGTTATTCAAACAGTATAAATCGTAATTACTTGGAAATTTTACCAGTTATATAGATTGCAATTTTCTTTACGTGATTTGATTTTCAAAACATTTTGACTTTTTTTGAGCTATTTATAGACAATTGAAATTTTCAATTTTTTTTTATTTTTTTTTTATAAATGTTGATAAAAAAAATTTAGCTGGGACAAATTACTTGAAAATTTAATTGAAGGGTCCACATAACTTGTTCTAACTATCATTCAAAAATGATAAAAATACATAGGCACAATTTTTTTTTATTAGCATTTGAAGTTCAAATATTGACAAAAATTCGTCAAAATCATGAATATTTTCACTATTTGGTAGTTAAAAATTTATAAATATTTTAGTATCAAAAGCTAAGAATTGAAAATTTAATACTATGCTGTCCATAAGTTAAGCTTAGAATAATTATAAAAAAGTTTGAGGATTATTCAATTAAAAAAATTTTACGAGTGTTTAAAGTTTTAATTTTAATTTGAAATCAAAAATACAAGTGTAAAATAACTTTTTACTAATAAATAATTTTCGATTTTTGTTATTTTTAAAAAATTACTAAACGTAAGATCTTGAAACTTTTACTTAAATGTTTGAATAAGTTTCAAAGTAGAATATATTACAATATTTAAGTATTATATATCCTAGACTGACAAATCATCTCCGTTCAGAATCGTTTTTCGTATACAATGATACCTATCATTGCATTCAAATTTAACCTTCCCTAGTCCGAGGTCCATCCCACCCCCTAATGTACAGCAGAGCGATACTCACTTACCCGCTTTTTTTTATTTTTCTCTACCTAGAAATTAGTATCACTGTCGTTTGATCAAATTCTAATTTTAACACCTCTCACACGTCCTTCCGATTTTGACGATTTATGTCGTCACATTTAACAATCGTATCTAAAACTGACCCTAAATGAAATCGAATTTCCTATACTTTTTTCTTTCAATTTTTAACCAATCACAACCAAATTAACCCCGCAAACAACAACAGCGATAACAACAAACACGGAATCTCTATTTTATGGTATTATACATAATTATAATGAACTTTATTTATTCTTTGTGTCCTGCATTCAATGCTACAATCGGCCATGGTGGCGCCAGATATTTTTTTTTTTTGGGGGGGGGGGGAGGGCGATTCCGGCAAAAATGTTTTCTGATGAGGAATTTATATATGGCTAATCGATCACCCATTAATAAATTTGTTTACACCATATTTTCAGGAAAGTATTGCTAAAAATGTTTCGGGTCTAATATGTTATATTTCTAAATAAATAATCAAAAAATATACCTAGTTTATTATTATCAAAAATAATATACTAGAGTAAAACTTCAAATTTCCTCCCTTTTATTTTATTTTTATGTAACAATACATAACTTTTTTTTTAATGTATAAGATTTTAGAAAGTGTGCTGTTAGCATTAACTCTAGTATTTATAAATGTGCAATAAAAGCATATTTAATTTGAATACAACAGTCAAACTTAAAATAATATAACTTAAGCCTAAAAACTCTTTAAAGTAATTAATACTATTTTATAATATATTAATATAATCATTTACAATTTCTTTATTTTCTTAAATATTTTTAACATTTAATTATAAGAGGAGGCAATTTAGAGGCAAAAATCAAATTTTGGGAGGTGCACTTGCACACTCTGACATCCGTGTGGCGCCATCCCTGGCAATCGGTCCGAATATTATTGTAAAATAACGCCACTTTCACATGTATTGTCTCCATCTTACAACGACGTTTTATAATATGTTTATTCAACAATCCTTATTTAGTGCAATAACCTTTAATAATACAGTAGAGATAATGATATCATTAACGTAACTATCACAATTAAATGTAAAGATATTATTTGTCATTTTTCATGATATTTTAAATTTTACACAACTTAAAATGTTACTATAAATTTCTCATAACTCGTTTCAAAACAAAAAACTGCAAAAAATTCACGAAAAACCACAGATAATTATTTTACTTTTAAGTGCTATAATATGTCAATCCTCTCTATTATTAAATGTTATAAATTTATAACTTATTAATTGTTGTACATAAAATCGGACTTTTTAACACAAATTGTTCATATTGTACGTTCTTATCGGGTGTGGCTTCGTCACGAAACACCGTAATCGAGTGTCTCCGCCAGAACGCGGAACGACGTTCGGGTGATGAGGTGAGTAGGAAAAATATCCGCTCGTTCGGTTGGACCAAAAGCAATCGCGTGACGGCCACGACAAATAAAAATATTCGCACGGTGCAATTAAATTAGTAAGACTCGGCTGACGCATTAAAATGTACAATAACTTTTATTAATTTCATGTCGCAGCGAGCACTGTGTTTGTAGTCGTAGCTGACGTTGCGAGTGTTCGTTTACGACTTGGACATGATGTATAATAGTACCGTACATTATTGGTACTATAGTGGCGTACACCTTTTTTTAATTTTAATTTATCTGTTGGGGATTCTGAGCACATTTTTAAGAGTCATGACCACATTCAAGCCGTTTGAAAAAAATCAGCAAAAAAAAAAAAAAAGGTTACCCTTTCTATAGTTACTTTGCGTTTGCCAAATAACTATAATCATACGGTCCCGGTAACCCCACGCGTACCTGTTTCGTGATTAAAGTGAAAAAATAGATATTAAAAACACTACGAATGCTACACCTTCCGTGTGTAATAATTACACGAATGTAATTTAAATATAGTCTCTGATAATATCCAATAGTTATTAGTTTCGTTCTTGGATTTAGCATTATTAAAATATTATAGTTGCTCAAATAACTCGACACAAAAACGAAATAGGTACCTATTAAATATATAAATAAATCATAAAACGTTTGTTGTTAATACAAATTAATGTGTTTGTTTATAATAAATTGTCTACATAGAAACAGATAACTACACACGATTAATACAATTTTTCGCATACCGATTTCTTGATTGTAACTATATTTAATCAAAAACTCAACATCGTCTAATTTTGATATATATAATAATACGAAGATTAGAAGATTTTTTTCTATTTTTTTCATCTCATTGTTTCACGTAAACACAATATTATGCACTAAAAGCAAATTTACAATTGTTATAGAAATAGCGTCAGACGTGATGGGTATACCATTTATGTTATTGTGTTGAAACAAAAGCATTAACATATTTGGTTTGACGTATTAAAATAATTGTTTCAGGAACACAATGGAAAAATCTCTACTGAGAATTGGTTTTGCAAACTAATTTATAACGCAACACTATAGTCAAACTTTTAGCAGTAAAATGCCGACATCTGGACCACCCTAATCAGTGGTATATCATGTATGATGTACGCGTGTAATATAATATGACTGTTCAATACCTACGAGTTACGACACTATTGTTATGGTTTGTTTGTTTGGTTTTTTTTTTCGATTTTGTTAACTTGTAAGATATAGAAAACAGCGAATAAATGTATTGTTTGTACAAGTCTGACATATTTTAACTAGAACAATATAATACGATCATGTCATAATAATATGTCTTACTAAATTATACGTAATTTATTAAATGTAACCTTTAATTTAAATTCTAAAGTTATGTAGGATATGTTATAATTGTAAGAGACAAATGTATTAAGTTAATTAGTAATTTAACGTCAAATATAATGTTTACTTCTCCACATATTATATATTGTTATGTACATAGATGAATATAATATTTTTAATAATTAATTACATTATAGAATACCTAAAATCATGTATAACACAATTTATTATAAGTAAATCAATTTTTACGTTTATAATGTTTTTAATGTACAGTGAAACATATTATAATTATTAATCAAAACAATAAGGTCTCGTCTTAGTTGTTTTAGATTCTGCACGTCTCTTTTGAAATTATTTATTTGGTTTTAGCATCGAAAAATAGTCACTACGCAAATATGGTTATATTTAGTATGTCTTATAAATTGAAGATATTAAACTCTTGCATTTAAAGTTAATATATAATAATACTAATGTAGAATACAGATGAAGTCATATTGTATCGAACCAGTAGGTACAGTTTTCTAACCAATGTATTCAATCATACAATCGTGTTCAATTTCCACCATATAACTTTACTTATATATATAATTATAATATATATAATACGTGACCTATAATTTGATGCGTTTTATTTTAATGGTAGCGTTTGGTTATTTCCTTTTTTTCCGATGTTCAAATGTTGTAACCCTATTTAGGTTTCAACAAACCCAGTAAATTATTTAATTATATTAAAATTTAAAACACATTATCATAGGTCATATACTAATATTATAATGAAAAAAAAAATTTAAAAAATTATTAAAATTGTTTAATGTGTCCATTAGAAACAATTACATACGACGATAGTGCCATTACAACTCATATCCCTCTACATAGTGTATAAATAATAAACAGTAATGTATTCTGTTACTATACAGTGTAAATCGGAAGGCATTGTGTAGGTATACTAATAGACTATTATAGTACTTAATAAGTATTGCATTATATGTAAATTATGTACATACTATAGTTATTAAAAATTTAACTAACATCATTAATTTTTTTAATTTGATTAATTTTACATAGTACATGGTTAATAAAGTTAACAACATTCGTATATAAAAGATAGGAGAATACACTCAATTAAAACTTAAATAAATCATTAAGCTAAATCAAAAATACAAGATTTATTCAACAGAAAAAAAAATGTGAATAAATAAAAAAATCAATCAAGCAGTATATAAACATTTTTCTAAAATTATATGTATTTATTTGAACATATTTTCAATACGAAATCGTCATTTTTTATTTAAGTTAAAGCTATACTATACTTACACTAACGTAGGAGGCAAATGTACCTGTTTGAATATTTAACAAAATAAACTTGATCGTAATATATTTGATTCGTTATAGCTTAAAAAGAATGAAACGATTTTATCTTTTATAAAAAATATTCAAATTTTAGCGCATATTTATGCAATCTTGTACTTTATAAAATTCTAATTAAAGCTAGCAAATAAAATGCTGTTTTTGTCAATATTGAACAACTGAATAAAATGTAAATCATTATACAAGCAGCGTGAGAAATGATATTATTATCATGAATATCTGAAAAATTCTAATCTTAATAACCTTTTTATTTTGAGGTCTGATAATGTTTTTAAAAAAAAGTTGGATTAAATACTTAACTCAATCAAACGAACGTATTACTGCTTATTTTCAAATAAATATAACTTAAGAAGTCTAATGAATTTAAGACTATTTTACTAGATACAATGATTAAAACAAATAAATAAATAGGTACATTAACGTCTAAATTGATATATATATTGAGGGAATGTTTAGATAAGTTCATGAAAGCTTGCAATTTATAATAGAGAATATATATTATAAAACTATTACCAGTGGCGTATTTACGGGGGGGGGGGGTCCCGGGTTCAAATCCCCCCCAGAACAAAAAAAAACATGGATTTATGCATAAACAGAAACAGAAGTTTTTAATTAAAATACCTAACTAGTATGTGTGTACAGAGTTTCCGATAAACAAATAATAAAAATATTGTCCACAATCCACAAAAGCCATAATAGTAGAGCGCCGGTGACCGATGTCGACACTTAGTAGACCAGGCAGAAAGTTTTTGCGGCGATACAGTATAACGGCACGACAACATTTTTTCAGTTATAAATTAATATTGTTTGTATTCATTTTATTTCTTTATTCCTAGTTTTAAATTTAAAGTAAGATGAAACAAATAAGCTTTATCGTAATATGATTTTTAAAAATTTTAAAATCTCCCCCCCAAGAAATTATTGAAAATACGTCACTGCTATATTATTACTGTTGACACAATATAATTACAACCGAAACATAAGATCGATATTAAACTGAGAAAAAAAGAACCACTAGACTTATTAATGTAAACATTTTAATTATTTTTTGAAAAAAACAAATGTTGATAATTGCTTTGATGGTTTATATAGTTATTGGTATTAAAATGGACTTAAATAAAACAGTGTATTTAGTACATATTATATAAACAGTTATTTTACTAAAATATTAATAATTATATTTGGCGTGTAAAATATTTAAAAATATAATTAGATTTTATGTGAAAATAAATGTGTGAGTAAAGAGAAAAAATGTAATGAATACTAATAATATTTAAAACATACCGAAATTACCATTACAGCGTTTCCTTTTTCCAGACACTTTTTTATGAATCTTTTACAAAATTATTATTTTTTTTTTTACCTCGTAACAAATTTCAGCCTTGATATTTGTTTAATGTTACACCAAGTGTAATGTAGAATTAGTAAAATGATACCTCATGTTGTATACAATTAAAATCATTTTACACTCGTAGTCTTATAGATTTATATTGTTTTATATTTCAAAAAATTAATAGGATAATACAATTCTTAATAATATTAAATTGGACTTAAATGTTTAAATAATTAATATTTATAATTCATAAATATTATCTATGTATAATAAATACTAAATCCCATATCACATATAGTTTTAAATTTATATAAAAACATTTTTAAAGACTTTTATCCTTGGTTAAAGTTTTAAATTAGATACATAAAAATAAAAATATCGAATAAATAATTTACATTAAAAAGGGGGTTCTAAATTTAAAAAAAAAACAGAAGATTATATCACTAGAAGATATCATTAGATACTAAACAAAATCAAGAGTTTAAAAAAAAATTGATCTTTGTACCTATTTAAAAAAATTTAAAAATCAGAATTTAAATAAATTCATTATTAAATGGAAAAATAAGATGATTATATGCTTGGTAAATTATTCTGTATAATATAATGTGCTACAGTAAATTATTATTTAAATGTAACGTTGTATTTTATTAACTTACTATTTTTTTTTTTAAAGATATTTAGAATATTTTCTTATATAAATAGAAATTAACGGTCTTTCACGTCTTCCGGTATATTGCCAATCAGTATGTAATATGTAATACACTTGGGATTTTTACCATCTTGTATATTATTTTTATTTTTATAATAACGGAGTTATACGAAATACAAGTCATTACCAAAAAATAAAACATAGAAAACTTTCCAGACACTTTAAATTACAATTTTCACTTGATAAACTCTTCGAAATATTGTATTCTATTACATCATTACGTGTAATAATAACACGATAAAAATATCGAAAACGTTATATTTTACATTAAAATCACGTCGTAACGTCTCATTTGTAACATACACTTTGACAAGTTTACGTAATATAATGTATAACAATATATTATAAAATTGTACGGAAAATATGTGTGTGGCGTATCGCGGTATAACAATATAACGCAGCACTTTGAATATGTTAAAACAGAACAGTTTATTATTATACATAGTCTGTGGTTCGCGTACACGTCGTCATTATTTAACGATACAAACGCCCCACAAGTACATATTGTCCGATTTTTTTCGAGTATTAAACAACGAAAAACACGTTTCATATCGATCTTGTAAAATGCATTGGACTCGCCAAAATATAATAATAATATTATGACGTATTATGCTATAACAAAAGCATTTCATTTGAAAAATATTTTTATTTTTTTTTTCGTCACTTGCAGCCGAGCACAGTTCCTCCGTTCTGGTTAATTGCGTATTAATTTCTGTTAAAATAATATTACGACTATTATTATCGTCAGCGTCGATATCGAGATATTTCAAACACCTTCTGATGATTCTCTATCGCATATTTTAATATTGCACTTATACGTAATTCGAAAGTCTAACCAATTTGATATTATTATTTGTACACAATAATTTTATTTTGATCTCGTTGAAAAACGACACTAATGAAAAAAAAATTATAGTTTTTATTCTTTTTAATTATTATTGATGGATAACATACATTTTTACTTACACATCCCGAAGCTTAATATCTTATGAAGTACTTGATGAGAAAAAAATCGAATTTTGGATAAATAGATTTATAATCAGTTACAAAAATTTAAAGTCTTAATGCGTAAAGTAAAAGAGTACAATTATTTTAACTACTCCCGTGATACTACTTTGACCATCGAAACTTTAAATACTTACTTATTCATTTATTAACTACTATTTGAAATTATGTATAAAAATTAAAAATCGCTCCGGATTGTGAATAAATAAATCACGTTTCTGAAAGTTTATTATCATTCAAACATATTTATCAAGAAATAACCATGATCTTATCATCCTTTTATTTTTCAATTGGTGAATAAGTTATTTAAAATCTGACTTTTGGAGTAAAATATATTTAAAAATCATATTTTTGAAATCTTGAATTTTTTAAACTACTTAAAGATTGTCTTATGGACCTTTAGTACAACAATCTTCTGTTTTACAAATGTAAGCACCCTCTCTCTCCTATTATACTGTGCAATATTTTTTGAATATTTTTTTTTTTTTTTATCTTAATCTAATTCAAAATTCAAACGATAAGTTTCCTGATTATAAAAATGTTTATACTAAGGATTATTAGTCCTTAAAAATGGTTTTATGAAAGTATAAAAGTTTATATTCAGCATTTATTATTATTATACTTAAACTATTTATAAAATTATAAATATTGATATATTGCTATCAACCACTAAAATATTGTTTCTCAACCTTTTTAGTCTTGTTACCCCCAAAAAGGTATACAATATGGTCAATCTCATATTCTCCACATCTTTCAAACCTATTTTAATAATATTTTCATGAACCTATTATTCCTTAGTATGCAAACAAAAATAATTCAAAAACTACTTGTTTGAATTTTGAATTTGATACAACAACATATTCAAAAAAAATATTCACTAAAGAATTTACAGTAGAAAAGATATTTCTTTAAGAAACAATAAGTTTAAATTTCAACAAATCAGACTTTCCTTAAATAGTACAAAAAAATCTTAAGAATTTTAAAATATGATTTGCGTGTATAATATTTAACATTTCAAAAAACGTATATTTTGAATAACTGTATTATTGCAGACTAAAAGAAGTGGGAGTGCTTGGTGAATTCTTCTAAAAATATGTTCACATGAAAATAAAAATAATATGTCGACTGTTAGGATGGTAAACCCAATAAAAATAATTCGAATAGGTGACAAAATTCGATGTAAAAATGACAGAATCATTTCGAACATTTAATCACACTTATAAAATAAACATGCCGTGCGCACGTTTATCTAAGATCTAAGCCCTTACACGACTACCATATACTTTGAACAACAACAATATTAGCAATGTTATAGAAAGTAAATGATTAACTTGAAGTCAAAATATATGGTGCACAATGTAAATAATCTAAACGGATTTTCATGATTTTTACAAAAAAAAACTAATAGATTCTAATTTTTTAACATACATTAAAATACATTACAATTCATGTACAATATTTTTTCTTAATACCAAATAAAAACAAATGAGTGGAAGATAAGTCTATTCCTGATAAATTATATTTTACTTTCTGTAAAATCTTCTGTACCTATATAGAAATAAAATCAACATTCTACATGTGGGTTTCGACTTTTTTTTGGAACAACAAAAGATGAAAAAAATTTCAATAGTAATTATTAATATAACGGATTAAATATATTCGATTATTGATAAATAGACTTAAATTTCTATCATATCATATAACAAATACTACAACTAAATTGTCTCATTAATTAAATAAAAACATAAGTAAATAGGTTTTCAAATAAGCGAAGAAATTTCAATAATTAATTCAAGCTAATTTTATGTCGTGTTACTACTGGGTAGCTACTCTCCTCATGTTTTCACATTCAACTTCTATTTTCCGCTCATATGCTTATTGTAACTACTATTATAGATTGTATATATTATAATATTGTAATAAATGTTAAAAAAAAGATAATTTTAGTATTTTAATTATGTTTCTTTTTTTGTTTGGTTTTTCTTGACTATTGTAAAAAATCGATATTATTAACTCTTAAAAATGCCAATAAGATCCAATTTTCTACCCCAAAATTGTAAACTAAAACATTTCTCTACTACTTTTCGTGTATGCAGACACAAAAAACAAAACACGCATATCATTGTTTAGATAATCAATAGGTCGCGTCATCCAGAATCTAAAACTAAGTAGGAGCTATTTTTACATTTCTTTGATATTTTTTATTTTTTAATTTTAAAATTTTATAACAATATTATTGAAAACTAAACTACTCTTAACCACTTTTGTCAACGATGGGATTTAAATCAATAGAAATGCCACAGACGAGTACAACTTTTAGAGGTATTTTATTGACTAATAAAATGTTAACCGAAAACTTACAGTTAAGTACGCCGTTAAACTCAATGGAAGTACAGATTCCATTCTTATCGCATGTATTATAAGGTAACTTCAGTGAAAGTGGTTAAATGTTTAAATCAATGATAAATACGTAGATTAAATCTAAAATAACATATGATATTGTATGAATAAGATTTTAATTTTATTTTTTATGCAATAGATTAATAATGTATCTTTTTTATGGACTATTTTGTTATTTTTCAAATTCAAATAAAATCAACAAAATTGGATAAATTAGCATGTTGTAATATTGATAATAGTATGGTTGTTTATTTTTTAATTTAATTCACATTATATATTATATTTAAATACAATATTGACATTAAATCACATAACTTATTTTTAAATTGAATAAAAATTAAATTAGTACCTATTACAATATAATATATATTTTTAAATAAATGTTAAATTGACATTTGTGACAGTGTATAAAAAAATGTATACTTTTGAAAATTATTATAAAAATATAGTTTTAACAATTATTATTTAAACCATATTTACTTCAATCGTGTTTTATTTATCATTTTTACCAAATTGTTGATGGTTTACCTCTATTAATTATACTTTAGACTATATTCTACAACACAATATATTGTATTCAGTTGGCTTGAAATAAAATATTATAACTAAAAATAACGTATAATCATTACTATTGTGTAAAAACGATAAGCCATAACATTTCATATTGTAAACATATATTACCGAAATATTGTTATTAATCAAAATAAGGGATAAAATATTATTCATGTCTTACACAATGATAAGATATTATTATGACTGTTTGGTGCCTGCAGCTATGTCAAAATCAAATATATAGCTGCTATTATTGTTATAAGTACATAACGAACAATTCATTGACGAGCATATTATTTTTACCGGTTGAATAAAAAAAAGAAAATATTTTGTTTAAGATCGGCTATATAAGACATAAATTACAAATACACCTAGATAAATGTATTTATCATATACATATTATACTATAAAGTATAACTTGTATGTATTATTCAAAAAAATAAATTGTCAATTTGTTATTCTGTAATTTATTGCTCGTAGTACTTTATTAATGTTATTAGAAAACAGACGGCATATTAAATTGTATTTTACGAGTAATTAGAAGATAAAGGAAAGTTAAGGAAGAAAAAATCAAAAAATAAAGTTTCTAAAAATTATTTGAAGTTATGAATAAAAAAAAACTTTTTTTTGAATTAATCTCAATATATAGTTCCGCAGTTACTATTCCACTAACTTTTAACGATAGTTTAAAAGTAACAAAAGTGGAATGACATTTTTAACTGTATAATATTATTATTATTTTCTACGAAATAGCATAAATTCGTTGTGTCTTGGACTATTGCGGTATTAGTGCTTTATAGGTATTTATTTTATAATAATTGTTTGCGATTTCTGTTTAATTTCCCGTATTTTAAAAATCGAAAAAAGTTATTTGAACAAATAAGAAAATAGTGAAAATTTCAAAAAATATAACGATAACACAAACATCGCATTATTCATCCATGAAATTGAATAAAACAAAATAAACATCGCACTTAACAATATCACGAGATAGTACATGTCAACTTATTCTTTAAGCTAGAGTAGCCAGGCGTGTTATTATATTTGCTTATCGAATTTTAACGCTACGAAAATATTAACCACATTTATAAATCATTAAACTGCACAAACAGCGATTCATGTTGTTAATCGTCGACACTCGAAGTCGAATGTAGTACACGCAAACACTTGTCTGTCTGAAATCGTCTGCGATGCGCTCATCCCCCATTATCATCCTAATACTATTTTTAGTATTTTCTTGTCATGATTAAGTTTTGTTAGCTTAGTGTAGTACGTACCGAAACGTTCATGATATATGATAATGAAAATATTAAAGCGTTTGTGTATCGCTGAAAACTATTATTATACTAAATATGTATTGCGTAATTTATGTATAAGTAATTATACTATAAATCAAGGATGGACAACTGAAAGTTATTAGAGGGACAATTTTTAGAAAATTAAAATTTAACGTCCCAGTGTAAAGAGAACAAAAAAAAAAGGTCATTCAAAATATGCATTTTAATTTAGCATAGACGTAGCATAGAGTATAGACAAATGAATTTGAAATTGTATGATGTAACTTGAAAATGTAGCGCGGGCCAGATAAAATAGGTTCGCCGGTTGGATGCGGCACACGGCCCGTCAGTTGCCCAACCCCTGCTATAAGTGAATAAGATTTTTTTAAGATAACTACCTAATGTGAAGTATATGTATCTAATTTTCTAGACTAAATGTATTTTATTAAATAAAAAACAACATAAGACATTATTAATGTAAAAATAACATAGTATTATTAAATATATTCTTAAGTCTCAAGTCAATCGGCTTCGATCAAATAATTGCAACGTCACGACGATAATGCGCTACCACAAGGCCGTTAGGTACTGATCGTACCCCAATGTGACACGACAACCGCATATTAAAATGTAATATATTATTATGCAATAGCTTAGGGTTATTTATAAATCAGCAGAGGATTTTCAGTTATAAATAAATAGTGTGATTCACTACGCACGCTAATCCTCATTTTTCATTTAATAATGAATTTATTATTCAAATTCTGATTTTTGGAATTTTTAAATAATGTACCTTCATAGCATTAATTTAATATTATTAGATATAATATTTATTATACTTGTGTCATTTTTACAAATTATACATTTATAGAATAATATGAATATTTCTAAAATTTTAAAATTAATATTGCCTATATTATCATCTACTTATTTTATATTATACTTAGTACACAAAAACTATTCCTTCCAATTTTGAGTTTGGTATGTAGAAATTTGAAAAAAAATATAACTGCTGATTAATTTAAAATAAAAATAGGGCATTTTTAATTGAAAAACAGAAGTTTATATATGCACAGGAGTACAGGACACATGTTAATCAATAAAAAAAAAAATCACAAGAATTTACGAAAATGTATAATATATAATTGTAAATATATTATTTTTAAGCGTAATATTTAAAAACTCCGAAAACCAGATTTTGAATAACTGCATTATTGAAGAAAAAATACACAAGTATGATTGGTGAATCACCTATTGTATACCTATCCACGTATTTCACGTTATATTAAATACGTGTGTGAAATATTTTTTTGATTATAGCAGAGCAGTTCTAGATTTTTTTTTGTCCATCCGATAAGGCGGGTCCCGTCAATACATGTCAGTCTAGTTTGTCGTCTACCTATACGTGCTGTAAAAACAATCCAATTTCGTCGTAAAATCACAACAACTGCATTATATATTTTTCGCAAAAATAGTAATGTTTTATTATTTGAAATAAAACCTATAATTAAGTAGGTAGCGAACGTATGTGTTTCGAAGACGTACTGTTTTTAGCGTGACTCCTGTACACTATAAAGCGATTATATGTACGACAACACATTGTAATATTATACGACAAGAAAACACAAATTTCCAACGAACGGTGACGCTAAGCAGATAAATAATACCTGCAAATAAATATTATGAGTTATCTTAAATTCAAAAAATAATGATTTTGCTCTTTTTGTCTTGAAACAAGATGATTTAGTTAAGTTTTAATAACGTTTTTGACAACCATAATATTGTATTGAAAATATTACTGTGTTGTGCTGAAATATTTATAAAAATCTTTTTTGATATTATTTTACTATTAATGTTAATGAGTTTTCAGTTTAAAATGTATATACATGTATATTGTATATATACATATATATACGCGTTATTTATTTTTTAATGTTTAAGTAGCATTTAAACTCGCAAATCATGACAAAAAAAGAGTAGCCATCAAATGATTAGCAAATAATCGTTATTTTTGCAAGTTGGACCGACTCATATCAGAATTATTACAAAATATTACAATTAATAATTATTTATTTATATAATATGTTTTTGAAATAAAATATAATTACGATAACTAATGTTTAATAATTTTTATCACTTATTTGTGTTTTGTACTTTGTTTATAATTAACTTAGCTATAATGTCTAACACCTATGAAACTAACTAATTAATTTTGCATTTTTCATACAAAAGTTGAATATTTTTGAAAATACAATTCATAAATTAGTTCATATATTATATTCACAAAATTAAACAATTATATTAGAAAAGAGACATAAATTATGTTTTAAAATAATACATAATATACATTTTAAAACTTATCAACTATAGTTTAATGTTATAAACATTTTTTTTTTTGTTAAAGCACTAAAGCACACTTTTAATTATTTTTAAGGATTCAAGTTTAATTTTATGAAAATTAAATTTCTTTTCTAAGACCTAAGTTAGGCTGCATGAAAGATTTTTTTTTAAATTTAAATTTATTCAAATATACATAATATTTTTCATATTCAATAACATTGAAAAATTAACATAAACCTAAAAATAAGATAGGTATAATATGTTGATAGTTGCAATATAAACTACATCATGAAAAATAAAGATTCACACTCGTAATCGACACTGTATCAGAATAAATTCTCTAACATTTTTTTTCAGTAGTACCTAGTCTTTATTACATTACTACAAGGCTCTTTTAATATATTTGGGTTTAATGCAGTTTAATAGGGATTTGGTAATAGTCATTGGGGCAATTGGAAAAATTCCAAACTTCCTTATAGTGAAAGCCTTTAGGTTTCTACATGTACAAATAAACTTCGTCTTATGAGTCTTAACGTTTACAAATTAAGTATAAAATCATTAATTATATCAAATTTAATACATAAATATATTATTTAATATATTAACTAAAAAATTTTTGAATTATACATTCAATTAAGTAAACCGGTATTTTTATGTGTATAATTTAAAATAATTATTGGATTAACTTACTGAACCAAACGTCAAAACATAATATTTACATAGATTTATATAATAATTCTAATCTAAGGCCACATCATTAAAATGTATAGTTCTTTGAAATATAATGCTCGAAAAAGCCAATTATACTTACTAGTTTATTTTTAAACTATAATAAATTTGTTTGAAACGTAATCACTAAAATTCAGACGAATTAAAACTACCTATATAAAAATCTAAATCATAATTCAACTAACTAATATACTTATATCAAATCCATTTGTGATTCTGGTTTATATTGAACTTTTATGATAAATAAATATTCCTAATAAGATAATTGCCAATTGGCAATTGTTTCAATTCAATATTTTTTTATATTTTTTTGAAAATGTTAGTCAAACCAATAAATTATTAAATATTATAATTAATATATATTATTATTTCTCATAAAGAACGTATAATTATAAAAATCTATCATTTGTTTTTAGTTTTAATTACGTTTACAATAATTTATCTTTTCGTAAATTAAGTTGCATTAAAGTATATACGTACAGACGACATGTCATTGCCGCTCCAAATTAATATGAAACACGATAGAAAATATTACTCTGATTTGTAATTTACTTATCAATTGATCACAAATATTAATAAAAAAAATCAAATACTATTTTTCCATCAATTACCTATCATTTTATCATAAATTAACTTAAGTAATGTATGAAGTAATCGCATAAAAAACGAAAACATACGTTTTCAATAGAATACTACACTATATAAATATTTTTATATCGATCACTTGATTTTTTAGAAAATTACCTATTAAATATCATGTAGGTATGTAATCGTAGAATTTTATTTTTATTATTTTTGAACAATAGACGATATATATTCATTATTTATATTTTATATAATATAAAATATTGCATTCATAAATTTTAAATTTTTAAGTATTTTTCAATACCTCACTATCAATTAATTATTGATACATACCTTGGTATAATATATTATGATACAGTTTATTTGAAATGATTCTCCAACAGCGCGCTGAAGTCCAGTAGACGCGTTAGAGTCAACATGTGTTCGTCCTGATACTGAAGAGCACTTAAAAAGCTTAGGCGCCGGCAAACCGTAGCTACCCCAAAAAACCGTTCCACACCCACTCGTTCCATGGAAACGCTCTACGCCTGTCCCGTCATTGAAAATAAAACAATATAATATAATATAATATAATATATAAAAAATTTTTTGCTAAACACAAAATCAAATGAATTTTTAATAGATGTTAAAATGTTCGAACATTAAATTATTTATTTAAAATCTAAAGCCAAAATTACCTTGTAATAAGTATTGAGCCGCAACACAAGTTATTACAAAATATTGATAAAATAATTTATATTTTTATAGAATATAATATTAATTATTTGATGCAATAGCACTATTATTATATATTTTGTTTATAAAAATTACATAGAAAATATAGAAAGATTTTCATAAATTATACTCATTTTATCACCTTAAATTTGTAGGTAAGTGTGTACTGTCGGAGATAAGTTTTTAGTTATATGCAATAAATTATCAAAACTTACACAAAAATCGAATAGAAAATTTACATTTTGTCCATTTTGATATCTTTATGATAGTCCAGCTCATGCTTGTGTAGATATTACTGTTAACTTTATATCGTACATGTTTGATATCCAACACAATATTTTAAGTAATTTTTTTATGATGCTAGGAATATGATATTCATTTTATCGTAAAATTTTGTTCCTAAACACATCGATGAACTTATTTGTTTTAGAATTATGTGTGAGTTTTTAGTCTATCTATCATCTGCTAATTATTTTATACTTAATGGAGGTCATACCTTACTCGTATAAGTTGTATTATTAAGGTACTCAATTATTTTCTAATTTTGAGTCAAAATAAAATAGGAACGACGAAATTACATTTACTAAAAAGTAGTGATGTGCTCGGTAGATAAAAAAGTATGACTATTTTGTTTTTTTTACAAACTCTATTCACAGTTTAAAATGTTACATTATTCGTATCCCTTTGTAAATATTAAAAACATCGTTAAGGTCAAGAATGGAGCAAAATAGACTGAAAGGTTTGGCTTTGTTCCATTGTCATAAAATTATTATGATATTCTTTAATGAAATTATCAATACATTTACGCAATAAACAAATATACATTGACATTAAGATATAATAATTTAAAACAAATACTAACTATATATAATAATTATTATTATTGTTACTAATAATTTTATAATATATTATATAATTTTAAATTTTTAACTAGTGAGCTTTTCTCCATTCACCAACCCCATTGATTTTTTTGTGTAAGATTATCATTTATATTATAATACTCATAATAATATTGTCATTTAAATAAAAATATATTATTGTTATTGATTTTTAGTTTTAAAGCTGTTGTATGTATTTAAATAAAAATTATAATATTTTTTTTGTAGAACAAATAGATTACATAACTAATTTTTATTAGATTTGATACTTACATTATTATTTATCTACTCAAAATAGCATCGTTGTTCAAGAAAATATCTGCAAAATATTTTTAATCCTGAATAGAAAAAAAAATATAGCTTAATATATTCGATACATGAAAAAATAGTCCTCTTAGTTTATCATGAACGCACGTAAAATACGTTTTTGAATCGAAATAGTTTTTTGGATGCAAAAATACGTGGTTGTAACATACTCAATAATTATGTATTATATTATATTATTGGTGTTGAGTTGACAAATCCAAAAACTAATTATAATATGAATTTACGTTAGATTAGGTAAAAATAAACATATTATGTTATATTACAGGTCTTCAAAGAAATAATATACTTGCTAACCTTTATTGTTGTGCATTATTCATCTATTATCTCCGTATAATACAAACTGCAAAGTCCGAAGTTATTGATGGTTTTTCTTTTCTATAGACTATAGACTGTTTAACTTTTTTCATACTATAGAGTTCAATAAACGTATTAAATTATATACCTACTGCGGTAGCTTATAAACTTTTTATTATTCAAGTGTAGTATAATATTATAGTTTATAGTTTATATTACATATTTCAAGCAATATGTAAAATGTTAATATTATAAAATTGAATTTTGTTTAAATTTCAACTATATTTTCAATACATTTTAATGGAATTTTCTGGATGAAAAATGTGCTCAAAATACTAATTTTCCTAAATAGAAAATCTGGTCAGTACTCAGCACACTTGTAAACGAAGTAAGACAGTTTCCCTTTTCCTTTCTTCCTTTCTCCCACGCCAAAAAAAACCTACTACTGCCTGTACATTCTGTCCGCCTTTTTTTGTTCTTTACTTCAAAAATACTTTCTTAAATATACTTAATGCTTGAAACGTACCATTATCATAAATTGTACGTGAAAATGTTTCACTTACACTATCTATTATAGTCCACAGTTTGTTATTTATTTATTAGACACTACCAAAAACTATTATATTAAAATGAACTCCGCAGAGAAATAAGCATAGGTACACATTCTTGGGAAATAAATAAACTTAATTGTATTTGTATATATATATATCTTATTTTATTTTTATCCAGAACGATGGAACGGATATAACTTAAAATAGTACATATAGACCGTTGTTATTATACATATTATACATTATGCAATACAAATATGAGTTGGATGTTTAGAACCAATAATATCACTTTAAACATTATTGTATTTGCTATTTGGAAGTAGCATTTTACTAAAAAACAATATAAATGTGTCTATAATTTCATAAGAATAAAAAAAACCATTATAAAATAGTCTAACCTAACTTGTTTCAGGAATCTATGATATATTTAAATTCATCTTAATAACTATATTATATATGTATCTATATTTTATACATAGGATAAGTAATAATTGTTTAATAATTTATTATTTTTATTTTTTAATCAAGTTTTAAAAAATTTTAATTACATTAATAAATTGTTTTAAAATTGTCTTTGAATAAAATAAATTTATTTGTAGAATGTTTCGGTTGATGTATTAGTCGAAATATATAATAATATTTACGACCTCGGTTATGTCTATTAATGCCATTAACAATACTCATTAAATAAATAAAAAATACTTATAGAAAAACCTTAGCGGTTTCTATTATATTATAATTAATATACATTATTATAGATATAGCTACAAATTGTAGCTATAAATATATTATATTAATCAATACGGGAAAAATATAACACACGAATATCTAGTAAAATATGAAAAACCTCAATATAAATGTAAAATTTTTATTTATGAATTTTCAATTTTTTTCATTATAAATTATAAAATATTCTCTAAACAATTAATTAAAAAATATGCTTCAACATTTAAAAATTGCTAAATAAGCACAAACATTTTTGATAGTTTGTTTGTAGTATCTGTGAATGAATTTCTAGTTCAGTAAGCAACATAATAATAGTCCAAAAAAAACATGCAAATGCGAAAACTTTCTAGCCCTAGGTCCTTATCACTTATTAATTGAATACTTATTGGCTATTATAGTTATTATTTTATTAATATACATCATTTCTTTCTTTCATATAATAAACCAACTTTTAAAAATGTTCATTTGAAAATTGGCGAGATTATAAACTTTTAGATACTATTACACAATTTTTTTTATTTTTCATTGAAATGAAATATTTAATGAAAATTTAAAATCCCAACTGATACTACACTACATAACTTATAGAACCGTTTCTCAAAAATATAAATAATATCTTAGATCATTAATCATGATAATATTATTTATTACTTATTTTACACATAATATATAATATTAATAATATTATGATAAATAACGTGTAATATTGTTTATTAAAAAATATTAATCAAATCATTTAGAACCTAATACTCATAAATCTATCAAAATAGAAAATATATAATTTAGTTAATTATTATATATCTACTAAGAAAATTATTTATAATATTTGTTTATAATTAAATATTTTACTACATACATTTTTAAAAGGCATTTAATGTATTATAGTATTACATTAGAAACAATAAAGACTGTATTGGATAATAATTATTTATGATTCAATCATTTGTAAAGTATAAAAAATATATCAACTTTATCATAATTTTTGGATTAAAAAGCTATTCATTTTAAAGATACCATATCAACCGTTATTTGTTCTAAATCAACCTAATACGTTTATTTTTATTTTATAAACTTGTATAATAATAAAAATACCCAAAGGTACCTTATTACATTAAGACTTAAAACTCTTAATACAGCGAGAGATAAAATGAGGTAAATATTAGATTTTTTTACTATTTTTATATTTTTTATATACCTATATATACGATTACTGAATACTAGCTGTAGTTATTATTAATTGTAATACTAAATGTAATACAATAGTATATAAATTTAGTATATCAATTAAAAAAATATATATTGTGATCAATTTACAAAACTACATTTTTGAAATACATTAAGTCATGCGAATATATATATTTTAAATTATTTGAACACTAAAAATAACAATTATTTTAAAGTGTTTAAAATATTTAAGATTATATTCATGATTTAAAAATACAATTTTCAATAATTATCATCAATATTTGCAAAAGATTGATTCACCCATGAAAAACCATTCGAGTACAATATAATAAGGTATAATTAATCATTAACTAACATTATAATTATTAATCTCCAAGATAATAGAAAAATACGCAATCAAATTATATAACAATATTAACTTGCATTAAAAGTAATATTATAAATATTACTTTCAATATAATATTATGTATATGTATCTACTTATCTTATACGAATCAATAACTCGTATATTCCATAAAATAAAAATTATTTAACTGCTTAAATATATTTAATATCTTATGTCAGAATAATTTATTGGGTTTCATATGAGACTTGTATGTTAAATTTAATAAATTTGGTTTTCAAAGATAATTACATTAGCTATACTTTTAGTTAAATGCATAAAAAATATACTTGTGGAACACATTTTTTTTTTATTCAATTTATAATTGTACTATATATAGATTGGTCTTTTACCTCCATTTTTTTGTGTATGGCACTATCTTTACTATTCACAAAAAAAATATTATGATAATTTTTGAGAAAAATGAGTTATAATTTTGTCTCAGAAAACTAAAATATGGACCTTAATAGTAAACTCAATAATTCTAAATGTCATATTTTGAATAAATTAATAATTAAAGGAAAAATATACGTCAGCATGTTTGATGAATCATCTTCTGTGTAATGAGTATATATACACACACACACACACACACACACACATATATATATATATTATACAGCTATATTACTATTAACAAAACTTATTAAAACAGTTTAAGACTAGATAGCGTTTTTAAACAATCGGTTCTGTCAATAATGACAACTTCTTTCGACATTAAACGAATAATCTTAGTAATAAATAACATTTTATCAACTGATTTTGAAGCCAACATGGCTCTACTAGTTTTATTGCATCTACTTTGGCATTAAACTTGAGTAGACTTAAACACACTAGTACAAAATACCTTTGTCAAATAATCAAAGCATTTTCATTAATTCAAATAAAATTCGTTGTATAGTGACCATTTGTAGTCAAAATCTAAAACTGCTTTCACTATATAATCTATTTGACCTTTGCAGAGAATAATATCTAATCTATCCGTTCGTAGTGTCTCACGTTTAAAATACAAATTCTGTCATAGCCTTTTAAGTGACTAAAATTAACCATTCAATGCCATGAGTTCAATTGTTTTGTTATTAATTTTTGTGTTTTTGATATTAATTGTTTTAGAATGTTAATATTTTATTAAAAAAATCTAGTGTTTTCGTTGATATTATACTCACTAAAAAGTGTCAATTTTTTTCAATTATTACGAAAATTATTGTATTAATAATTTATCTTCTTCACTGATAAATCCTTCTAATTCTTTATATAGATTTTGGATAAAAACAAAAATATTTTCCTTGGACTTGTTTGTATTAGATTTTATCTAAAAATAAATTTTAGATGTTATTATATTAATGATATAAAATTCAATTTATTTAAATATATTACTATATTTTTAAAATAACTATAGTATAAAAATTATGGTGCATTGTGTTAGAATTAAGGATAGGTACTGTAGTTTATATACACATACACTTATTATGACTTTGACATACACTCACTATAATACCTACGTCCGTTATTTTTTATTATTATTTGAAAATTAAAATTTGAGATTGTTTCGTTAGTTTAAAACATAGAATTTCACGATAACGGTTGTTTAATAAAAAACAAAATTTTTATAGAGCAGAAACGGGCAAAGCTTTATTATAAAATAGTAAATACTATTAAATAAAAAGAGGAAAAACCTTTTATTTATATTTTTTACCTGTATAGATAATTATAGTTGACATGTTTTTAATAAAATAAATATAATATATACAAGCTTACTATTTTATCAGTAAATGGTAATTTTCTGCATAAAAAAATGTGTATTTTAAAATATTAACTTGTCTTGTATTAATTATTAAATCAATATTTCTATAGATACATTTTTAGTTTTAGATTCACAAGCAATACAGTTTTTTTTTTTAATTTAAATTTAAATATATCAAATTTTGAATGATCACCAAATGTATTAGTAATCAACTTATAACTTATACCATACAGTTTTAAATATTTTAAGTATTTACAAGTATTTTGTTGGAGTATACCAATTACAAGTGCCACTTCACTCTACGGGATGCTATTATAGCTATTTATAATATAGTATAACTACTGGTTTTATATTAGATTTAATTTATCCATAATACCTCTTCCAAATGAACCGACGCTTTCTCGTAAATATTTAGCAACGCGTCTTCAGTTTTCCAAATCCGACGATTCAACAACTGGTTGGCAGACCGAATGTTGTACAACTTCACCTGGGCCGCATGCAATTCCCGGTCCACGGATTTCAATTCGACCTCAGTACCGTTGATTTCGATTGCGTGATTCGTTCGATCCACATGGCTCAGTGTATCCTTATCTTTATCAGGCTGCTGTATTCCATGCAAATCTTTAGCATTCATTAATTCGCTTCTCACTTCCTGTCGAGTATTTTAAGGCCACCAATGTATTATGATAACGATATAATATACAAATATTTATTGTCTTATTTATTTATTTATGTAAAATATAATGTAATATAAAACGTATACGAACAGAGCAAATACAAATACCTCACGAAATTTTAGTTGTGATTAAATGTCTACAAAAAGTACTTAGCTAGAACTATACATATTATCTGCATAGCTATGATTATATAAGCTAAAAAATATATATACCTTCAAGGGTACTAATATTATTCAATTTATTATAGTATAATTAATAATACTTATTATCTAGTTATTACACTCAAAAATTGTATTAAAATAATAAAATGTTAATAAAAAAATACATCACGAGATGTTTTAGACCTATTAACATGGACACTATTATGATTATTACATTAAGTTTTAGAGTTATCCATCCAAATTATCGTATGCATCTATAAACTATTAAAAACAATAATGTTTAGTTACTGAAAAAGGGCAGTTTTCATTAAAAAAATATGATAGTAAATTTAATTTGCAACAGTGACTCACTTCTTAAATGACATACAAATCTAAGTACTTAAAAATAATATGGTATTTAAGTGTTAACTAAATATTCCAAAACCTAGAATTTATATAAAAATAAGGTATATAAGATGAGCATATTTGGTGAAATATCATGTTTTTAAAAATTATTATCGATACGATTTGGATTTATAATGATAAATAATAATAGTATGAAATGAAGGTGTACTGACAAAGATCCAGCCGAGCTTACATTTTTCTTCTGCGAATAATCACCCATATTTTTTTCTTTAATGACTTTTCGGGTCGATTTCAATAACTCTTTAAGTACTTTAGTTTCCTCCTTCAAATCGAGACATTTTTTGTCGTGAGTTTCGATCAGTTTATTACCTATGTCTAACTGTAACGAGTAGAAACATATTTTATTATCAATATATATATATATATATATTAAGTACCATTTCTTCAAAATCAATGATTTCATTGATACTTGCTCCCTCGACAGGACATTTAATCATCAGTGTTTGTTTTTTCATGTGTACTGAAAAATCTACACATTTTTTTAACATGTTTTTTATCACACTGAAATTTAAATAGATAATAATCGCTTAATATGATTATAAAATATTAAAATTACATAGAAATATCTAAAATGTATTACTTACATTTGTTCACTTTTAAATTTATTCTCATCCATTTTTTTCAATGCAATCTCATATTTTTTATCCATGATTACATTTTGTTCTTTCATATTTATATATTTCTCTTCAAGTAGTTTCTCTTGTTTGGTAAATTCATCCAACTTATTTAATCTTCCCACTGATTTGTCAAAAAATATATTTATTTAATTTTACATGGTATGTTAGAGTTGTTACGTTGACATATTTCATTCGTATTACAAAATATTATAATAATATTTTACAATTCACAATATGTAGGTACACCCACCATATATAGCAGTAATAGATTTATGTTTTCCAGCTTTTTTAATGAACTCGTCATCTTCTTCTTTTAATTTACTTATGCTTGTTTCTACCATAGAATCGACTTCCTATGTATATTTGTAATTTTAAATTGTAGTTAACACAAAAAAAAATATTCATATTTCGAAAATTCGAAATAAGGAGTCAAACCTGTTTTAGCTGACACGTTTCCGCTTTTAATAGTTTTACTAAATCATTTTTTTCGATCAAAATCTTCCTTAAATATTCATAATTATCTTTCAATTTGATACTCAAACGATTGGTTTTTCTTTTGAACTTCGCAGTTTTATTTTTAAAATTATTTATTTCATTATTCAACCTGTAGTATTTTACAATAAAATGTTCACAAAATACCAATTTTAATATTATACTAACAACTAACTATATAATTTTAAACCTGGAAATGATTTTTTCTTTAGCACCAAATTGGATTTCAAAAAATATCTTACCCACTTCATTGATTTTAATTTTATCTTGATTAATTTTGGATTTACTTGTCTGAAGCATAATAATTGTTAATTAGATTGAAATCTTGAAGCAAATATTTAACGTAGTTAGTATCTACGCTTATTAAGTAAATCACTTGATTGACAACCGAATAAAATAGAATCAATAATCTAAATTAAAACTGTAAACATATTGAACAAAAGTATTCAAAAGCATGAGCCAGGTATACAATTTTGAATATTTTACAAATTTATTTTTATTTTATTTTATTATTTTTTTTTAATAAAATTAAATGTTATATAAATAATATTAGATAATTATTAGTTTTTATAATTATACTCAAACATAATTTTATGTTTATTAAATTTGTAACACCTACTAGTACATAAGAATTTATAGTACCTATAACTTATTTACTAGTGACTACTATATACCGCTGTATTTATATTTTATTATAATCATTAATCAATAATATTCATCTCAAAACTGAAATACCGAATAATATTTATTATTTATTATTATATATTATTATATTATATTATTATTATTTAAATTAAATAAAAGTATTTTAGATTCTGAACGAAGTGATGAATGTATTGCATTTACTATGATGTGTGTGTTTTTTTTTTTTTTTTTTTGTGTCTGACTCCAACATTTGGAGCAGTAATAATGCTCCGATTTTTGACTTCAGCCTCTCTTTGAATAGGGAATTGAATCTAGTTGGTACTTTAGGGGGGTCAAAATTAAAATTTTCTAATAGTTTTCAAAAAAATCGAGAAAAACAAAAAAAAAATGACAGAAAAATGGAAATTTTACGGAAAAACCACTTTTCGACAAAATCGATTTTTTGATTTTGCTGTAACTCAAAAACGAATTATTGTAAATACTTGAAATTTTCACCAAATGTTTATATTATGGTTATCTCTTTACAGTTAAATTTTCAAAATATTTTGACCATTTTTAAGCTACTAATAGACAATTGAAATTTTCTACTTTTCTAAGTTTTTTTTTCTTCAAATGCCGATAAAAATTTTTTGGGTGGCCAGAAAATCTTGAAAATTTAATACAAGGTTTCTTATAAGTTGTTCTTAAAGTGATAAAAAAAAATCCAAAATCGTTAGTCACAATTTTTTTTTATAAGTGTTTAAAGTTCGAATTTATACGAAATATGTCAAAATTTAAATTAAATTTCATACGCTCATAATGCGAATGTTGGCCATAGTAACCATAGTAACATAATATAAAAACTATACTATTTGTTTCAAAATAGAATATTTGACAATATTTAAATATAATATATCCTAAACTGACAAATCATCTTCGTTCAGAATCGTTTTTCGTATACAATGATACCTATCATTGCATTCAAATTTAACCTTCCATAGTCTGAGGTCCACCCCACCCCCTAATATACAGCAGAGCGATACCTACTTACCCGCTTTTTAATTTTTAAAGTTAAACTTAGCAAGTTTGACTTTTCTTATTAAATAAATACTTTTAAATATTATTTAGATAATTAATATAAAATCGTTATAATAATGCAAATATATGTATAGTATTTTCTTATAAACTATTTTTGTGTGGCTCTGCATCTCGTAAGAAAAAAAATATAAAACAATTTTATGATAAAATATTTTAATCTATTAACTGATAAATGATAAAATAGAATATTTTTTTTTTGTATAAATCATACATAGTTTAGAGATTCACAATTATTTCGTTTAGAAATTACTGTGAAATTAATATAATGTATGTATTTTTTTAATTTTTTTTACTTTCCTGTTTAAAAGTGAATATCAATAGATAATTTCTAATATTGTGATTTATAATACCGTGTATAGATTGAATGAGCTGAGCGTGTACTTATAAAGTAAGGCCCGAGGCTCGTTAAGGATTTACCATTGTTTTTGCCACCTTATATAATATCATATTATTATTATACGTATAACAATGCCTCGGATCTAAACTACAGACTACGAATTTCTTATCATTGCATGTTTATCCATATATTATTTAAATAGTTTTATAGACATATTGAACGAAACGAGTGATTCAGCACACACATATTTTTTTACTCACAAAACTCGAAACTATTTCTAGAAAAAATTATCCTTACAAACCATCAAAAACTTCTTGGGGTTTTAGGACTGAAACAACTAGATTGCTACGTAACAACTGAAAAACTTTTGTGTCACAGCAAAACAATTTCAAATGAGCCATAATTTATAATATTCAGAAATAATTTTACGACGTACATTCATATTGTTTTATCGTACGATGCATAAATGCGTAAATATACACAATTTATCGTGTACCTACTCAAATAATATTAGTTGTACAAAAATATATATAATAGTATTATATAGTATATAGGCATATTAACAAACATTGCACACGCAAGTCTTTCACGACGATGATTTTCCACGTGTGTCGCTCCACGAATACAATATATTATAACATAACCGTTAAAATTCAGACGAAATTGTGCCCAATTAAAACAACACAGCATGCTGAGTTTCGTGTTGCGTAAATGGATATAAAATTATCAATGATCGAGAACTTCTCAGAGTTATATATTATGTGTTATTATTTATAATAAATTATTATCTATATTATATTAGATACTTAAACACGGAATTATTATTTCGTTAAATAATGACACGATCGTAAGTTTCTAGGGTTGATGTGTAGTGAACAGTGGCGGACTGGACGACCGGGATACCGGGAAATTTCCCGGTGGGCCGCTGCTCGTATAAAATATATATTTATTAATATTATTATTGTGAAATTATAAATTAAAATATTATCTAATAAGTAATAACTAATAAGTATGTTAAAAACCCAGATTTCTGATTATTGCGGGACTGGCTCGTGTTCGGCCGGTCCGGGCTTGTTGACAACTTATTGTTACAAGTTTAAAAATAGAATCGATAATAGTTATTACATGGGCCGTTATAGGCGAATAGGCGATGGATAGG
This sequence comes from Schizaphis graminum, assembly GCA_020882235.1. NCBI lineage: Eukaryota > Metazoa > Arthropoda > Insecta > Hemiptera > Aphididae > Schizaphis > Schizaphis graminum. Next base: position 59,399,946 of record CM037032.1, read on the forward strand.
CGGTAACAAATAAAATAATAATTGTTATCATCGCGCTGTCGCAACTCGCAATGACATTACATTACACATTTTCTATTAGATTCTGAACGAAGTGATGAATGTATTGATTTTACTATGATGTGTTTTTTTTTTTGTGTCTGACGACAACATTTGGAACAGTAATAATGCTCCGATTTTTGACTTCAGCCCCTCTTTAAATAGGAAAATTCATCTAGTTGGTACTTTGGGGGAGTCAAAAGTAAAATTTTCAAATAGTTTTCAAAAAAATCGAGAAAAACAAAAAAAAAATGACAGAAAAATGGCAATTTTACGAAAAACCACTTTTCGACAAAATCGATTTTTGATTTTGCTGTAACTCAAAAACGAATTATTGTAAATACTTGAAATTTTCACCAAATGTTTATATTATGGTTATCTTTTTACAGTTAAATTTTCAAAATATTTTTACCGTTTTTAAGCTACTTATAGACAATTGAAATTTTCGACTTTTCTAAGTTTTTTTTCTTCAAATGCCGATAAAAATTTTTTGGGTGGCCAGAAAATCTTGAAAATTTAATACAAGGTTTCTTATAAGTTGTTCTTAAAGTGATAAAAAAAAATCCGAAATCGTTAGTCACAATTTTTTTTTTTAAGTGCTTAAAGTTCGAATTTATACGAAATATGTCAAAATTTAAATTAAATTGCATACGCTCATAACGCGTATGTTGGCCAAATACTTTTTTTATTAATAAACAGATACTATAAAGTGACTATAGTAACATATAGTAACTATACTATTTGTTTTAAAATAGAATATATGACAATATTTAAATATAATATTTATTAATATATCCTAAACTGACAAATCATCTTCGTTCAGAATCGTTTTTCGTATACAATGATACCTATATATTATATATTATATTATTTTATTATTATTATTTATTTTTATATACAAAACAATTACTTGAGATATACTCTAACAAATTTTAAATGTATAATAGTACTGTTATTTTATTTTGTTTTATATCAATTAATTAAAATATTTAAAAAAATGTATAGTAAAATTGTTTTTACATAAAAAAATATATATATTATATATATAGGGCCGTTAGTATACTGAGGGCCTCTAAAATGATGATTTTCCCGGGCTGTTTTTTTCTCCCAGTCCGCCACTGGTAGTGAACACACGTGAATCATCGATATACATATTATACCGTAACTAACATAAAAAAGCGGGTAAGTGAGTATCGCTCTGCTGTACATTAGGGGATGGGGTGGACCTCGGACTAGGGTAGGTTAAATTTGAATGCAATGATAGGTATCATTGTATACGAAAAACGATTCTGAACGGAGATGATTTGTCAGTCTAGGACATTATATTATACTTAAATATTGTCATATATTCTATTTTGAAACTAATTCAAACATTTAAATAAAAGTTTCAAGATCTTACGTTTAGTAATTTTTTAAAAATAACAAAAATCGAAAGTTATTTATTAGTAAAACGTTATTTTACACGTGTATTTTTGATTTCAAATTAAAATTAAAACTTTAAACACTCGTAAAATTTTTTAAATTGAATAATCATCAAACTTTTTTATAACTATTCTAAGCTTAACTTATGGAAAGCATAGTATTAAATTTTCAATTCTTAGCTTTTGATAGTAAAATATTTATAAATTTTTAACTACCAAATAGTGAAAAATATTCATGATTTTGACGAATTTTTGTCAATATTTGAACTTCAAATGCTAATAAAAAAAAAATTGAGCCTATGTATTTTTATAATTTTTGAATGAGAGTTAGAACAAGTTATGTGGACCCTTCAATTAAATTTTCAAGTAATTTGTCCCAGCTAAATTTTTTTTATCAACATTTATAAAAAAAAATTGAAAATTTCAATTGTCTATAAATAGCTCAAAAAAAGTCAAAATATTTTGAAAATCAAATCACGTAAAGAGAATATCAATCTAAATAATTGGTAAAATTTTCAAGTATTTACGACTTATACTATTTGAATAACAACAAATATCAAAAACCGTTTGAGGCTAAACCGTTATTTAACGCGGTTTTGTAAAAATTTTAGTTTCAAATACTCATAAAAAATTTTTGTCGGAATCCGGTAGAGTTTTTTTTACAGATATTTGAAGAAAAATATATGGAGAACCTTGTACCAAATTTTCAAAACTTAGTTTTAAAAGAAAAAAATTTTACGATTTTTCAACCACTAAATTACTTGCTAATTTTCGCAATTTTGACATATTTCGTATAAATTCGAACTTTAAGCACTTATAAAAAAAAATTGTGACTAACGATTTCGGATTTTTTGTTATCACTTTAAGAATAACCTATAAGAAACCTTGTATTAAATTTTCATGATTTTCTGGCAGGCCAAAAAATTTTTATCGTTATTTTTTAAAAAAAAAAATACTAAAAAAAATTTAAAATTTAAATTGTCTATAAATAGCTCAAAAAAATTCAAAATTCTTTGAAAATTTAATTGTGTATGGAGAACTCTAATATAAACATTTGGTGAAAATTTCAAGTGTTCACATCGATTATTTTTTGAATTATAGCAAAATAAAATTTCGATTTTGTCGAAAAGTGGTTTTGCGTAAAAATTCCCGTTTTTCTGTCACTTTTTTTTTGTTTTTCTCGATTTTTTTGAAAACTGTTGGAAAATGTTTACTTTTTACCTCTATAATGCACCAAGGATATCCACTTTTCCATCGAAAACCACCCCCAAAGTTTGAAATTGAAGCATTATTTCGACTAAATATGCTGTACACAGACACAAAAAAAAACACATCATTGTAAAATCAATACATTCATCACTCCATTCAGAATCTAAAATATATACTTTGCGGACCATACAATGTTATTCTGAAAATTTCAATTCACCAGTACTACGTTGATTTCATCAATATTAAACCAGCAATAGTCAAATATTTGCTATTCCATATTATTATTTTGTTTGAAATCGTTTTAATCTCGATAAATTATTGCTCGCCTAATTTTAATATTAAATAATATAATATGTTGAAAAAAAAATTTATTTTAGCTACAATTTGTCGAGTTTGTCTAATAATATTTCTGAGGTCCAAAATTATTTACCACTAAAAAATAATTTCAAATGACGTTCGTATACTCAATCTGATGCAATGATACCCCTTAAGAGCAAACCTGTGAATCTAACATAATTGTATACGAAAATAATGAAATAACGCAATTAGTGAAAGATTGTAATAATAAATTGCGTATCTAAACCTTATAATAACATTATGATTAGTATAATATATACATATATATATATATCTTATATTTTATTGAACACAAGTAACTAGATACAAATCTAAGTTAAAGATCTGTAGGTGCCCATTTATATAAAATGTACCTATTGCATGCAGGCTGCAGCACTCAAATATATTTGATTTCTAAAGTGTAACGACGCCTTCTTAAATTCCCTAACACTCATACCTAGAACTTCAATCGTTAAATTTTAATTAACGAGACGAATTCTTAGCTTAGATGATGAGATGTCTTAATTATTGAACGAAATACCCCTTAATAATATAATATATTTGAATTACCTCTATATATTTTTGTATCACTACTTCAATTACAAACTAATACTAAACTTTAATTAATTATAATCATATCATAATAATATAAAAAATCAATAAATTATGAGTATGTTATAATGCCTTCAACCAAAGCTGCATAAGTTTTCGTCGAGCTCCAGAATTCACCATTCTCCCATACATAGCTTTACCCAATACTGAGACTTCTTTTAAATTTCGTCTACATGTCTTTTATTGTACCTCGGTTTTCGTAGTCATCTGTGTATTATCATTAAGACCACTTTTTTAGTAATATGTTCCTAGTTATCATAGTAATTTTGCCACCAGTACCCATCACAGATGTTGAGATGTTACATATATTACATACACAGCCACACAGGTACATACCAAACCGTAGATATACCCAACGAATGTTCAATTTAAAGATTTTCAAATATTTAATTCAACTGAATAAATGCATTTTAGTAAAAAGTAAAATACAATATTAAATTTAGCAATACTTGAGTAAATGTATTTATAATTTTGGAATAATTTGAGCGTTTTATTTGTATTTTACTATATATTATAAAAATTATACATCATTCTAAATCCTAGTATCTTCCTATATTGTTTAAATTGAAATGGAACAGACACCTAAAAGCCACGCGTATATGTGGCTCCATCTCTTGCACACGAGAATCATCGCGTACGATTGAATGGATTAACTGATGTCCAACAGAATGTGTAGATGAAATAGTTGTGAATTTAATTTTTAAAGTAACACTGGTAATATTCATTAAGAATAAAATGATATGAATATTTTTCATTTAATCAATTTATCTATATCAATATTTTTCTTTGCCTAAAAAAAGAAACAGTTAAATAACTTTCCCATAATTATGAGTTTTTGCATGTAGTATAATAACCTAACCTTATATTATATATTATATCATTATAGGACATAATATTATGTTTTATTTTAAACTTTCTATTTTACTTAAAAATTGCTATTAGTGACAAAAAAAAAATTTAATTTAATTTTCAATAGCATATTATTTTATAATACATATACCTACACTATAAAATATATTATATAATATAATAGTACGCTGACTGAGTGACATTAAATGATTTAACAGAGTTTTAATAATTCGGCCAAATTAATACTTCTACTTCATCATGAAATAAATTTACCAAAGTCTACAGCAGTTAAAAACATAGAACACTACCATACACTTCATATTTTTTCATAAACCTTGATGTTTTTTTCATATATAAGTCAATAAATAGGAATACATAAAATTACCGTCAATTATATATCAGAGATGGGCAACTGAAAGTTACTAGACGTCCAATTTTTAGAAAATTAAAATTTAGCGGGCCAGAGTATAGAGAAAAACAAAAAAGGTCATTTAAAATATGCATTTTAATTTATCATAGACAAAAAAAAATATCAAATGCTCTTAGCGGGCCAAAAGTTTATTAACACATACAGGGGTTAAAGTGAGGGGGGACGCAGGAGGACTCAGTCCCCTTACCTCTGACAGCGGTTAAAAAGCGTCCCCTTTAACAAATTAGGATTTTATATGTAAGACATTATACATAAAGTTATATATGGAACGCTTAAAACTATATGGAGACATTAGTCCCCTCTGGAATTGTTTCCCATTTTAACCCCTGAACACATATAACTTTTTAAATTACACATAAGTACCTTTAGATATCTATATTTTATTTACCGTTCTATTGATGCTACGGGCCAGTTAAAACTTGTTAGCGGACCGTAGTTTGGGGACCCCTGGCATAGAGTATAGACGATTGACTTTAAAATTGTATGATGTAATATAGTATATATTATACTATATGTTTATGACGCTTAATGTATATAACGAATAAAAATAATTTAATATTATTTTACTACTTTTTTTTGGTACTTTCCAACTACCTACCATATTAAAATGTAATAAGCACCCTTCGATAGGTATACAATGTGATTTTTTAAGTATGCTCACCCCATTATTATGCTTAAATTATTCATATATTAAAATTCTGATTTTTACATAGTTTCAAGTTGTAAAAAAACAACGTTTTTATTAAAAAATTATATTTTTAAATATTTTTTATCCTTATATTTTTTAAGTTTTTTATTTTTTGAATGCCAACATAAAGTTTTAATTTTATATTCTGCTTTGGAATATGAATTTAAAACTCTTTGCATTGTCATTCAAAAAAATAAAAAACTTAAAAAAATATTTAAAAATATAGTTTTTTAATAAAAACGTTGTTTATTAACAACTTGAAAATATGTAAAAATCAGAATTTGAATATATGCATAATTTAAACATAAAAATGAGGTAAGCATGTTTAAAAAATCACTTTGTATACAACTACATAAGTTTATGGAATTGATATGATCTTAAAAAACTTTAAATTTGAAATCACATGTACTTATTTAATAAATGATAACTTATTATTATTATCTAATCTATATTTTATTTATAATCAACATATTTTATTGATATTCACGTTGCATTGCCATATGTAAAGTAAGTAATAGACATTTCTAAAAGTACCTACCTATTACCTATATTGTAAAATTAGTCACGAAAATGCATTTTAAATATTGTAGTTACATTGTGAAAAAATAATACAACAATTACCTATTAGGACTGGATTGTTTTTAATTTTCCAAATATTTAATAAATCTATAACCGTATACATTGTTCTTAAAATCAATTATAAACGAATAATTATCTTAAATAAAATCAACGTTAATAATAAAATGATTCATTACTGGTTTTTAAAAGAATGATTTGTTGATAATAATAACATTTTATTATGAAATTCCATGATTTTTATTTGACAAAAAGTGTTGTAAACTATACAATTATTAAATATGCTTGTAATTATTATTATTTTTATTATCATGGTGATATTAATTTATATTCATTTTTAAATATTAGCAATTTTATTAATCACAAATAATTTGTTGTTTTTTTTCTCAAACACATTTTAAGTTAAACGAATTTACATAATTTATATATTTTTAAGTACAAAATGAATCATTAAAGTATTATTAATTAACAAGTTTTTTAAAATATCAGCGTTTTGTTTTTTATGGCAGAACACAATTTTCTGAGAGAGAAGTTATTCAAAAATAAAGTAGAATACATCACTAAGTTTGCAGACTTGTTTCACAGAAATGACATGCACATTTACCAAAATAGTTGAAGAAACTTATGCCAGGTTAACTGATATTTCAAGAACAATATAAATTATACTACGCAAAATTACTTACTACATAGTTAACCATATAATCATGTACGTAAGTGAATCCAATATGTTTTCTATTGTAGTAAATATAAATTCTTCTGATTTTTTCAAAACTTACTTTTTTGGAAATTCTTCGTAATAATTTCGATAGTTTTTATTAACAACTAATATTTATTATTATTTTATGATTAACATTACGATTATTTTCGACAGTAAAGTAGTCAATATATTTAATTCAAAATTGCTTATAGAATTAGCAAATATAAATTAGAAATACAATAATGACCAAATCACCAAACCCAATTTATAATAATAATAATAATAATATAAAGTACCTATTCTAAAATACATATTTATGTTAAGTTAAAATTATGTTAGTATAATATTTATTATGTGCGTCAAATTTAAATTAAAATTATCAATAAATTAATTAGGTGTAGTACCTGATGTTTCCAAATCTACTGACAATCAATGTATAATATGGTTTAATATATAGTATATACAATGTGAATACATAATTCAGTTCACTTAACATACTAATTACTGTTACTAATGTTGTAAACGTGCAAGTGCCAATAATAAATTCTAATAAATACAATTAAATTCAAAGTTGATAAGTTCTAAAAGTGCTTTACATAATAAAGTACAGTAATAAACGGATCGACACCGTACTTAGAATACAATATGTTAATTGTTTCATTAAATACGATTATAACACTAAGTTATGTATAGCAATAGTATGACAATTACCGGACTGTTGAGAAGTTTTTGAATCGTTCCGCTCAAGGAGCATTATCTTTTTACAAATTGAGCATGTCGTAGTCGTACAATAAGGGATTAGCAAGCCTACCTTTATAATAGGTACGTGTTTATAACAGCTGCAACTCCCTACTGATATTATATGATTAGTTATTTGTTAAAAATGATTAATATGGAATTACATAATATGTAATTATTATTTAAAAAAAAAACTATCACTAGAAACAAAAAATTACTTGTTCATAGTGAATATGTGTTTATGGAGCAATATAGTTTCGATTAATTAGCTATAATAATAATTATAGGTCAGCACTATAAAAATCAAATAGTAAAAAGAAAAATATTTTTTTTATTAATGTTTTTAATAATGAGCTAAAAAATATATCATACATATTATAATGATATTAATAATAATATTTACGCAAATAAATTCCAATATTATGTCTAGGTATTTTTAATTTTTAGCAAATTCTAATGTTATACAATAATGTACATCTTGTAAAATTAATAATTATTATTCCTTATATTATTTATCTAATAAAAAAAATTAAAAAAACAATCACCTCTATAAATGTCTACGCCCATATTATGTAGACTTGATGAGTACAATTTTTAACATAAAATCATGAATATTTAAAATAATTGTATACGAATAAAAATGGTATATCTAATGGATTGTTCGTACCAAACAACCATACGACATAAAGATAAATAATTTGTCATAAAATTATATTGGTCATATATGTGACTCGAATCCCTTTTAAGAAATGCGCCAATTCGTTTGTTTTCCCAGAGGCGCCGTTGGGATCTTAAACTGCACACGTAAACACGTAATATATTATTATGGCTGAAGAATACTGAAGACGACATTTACCTAAACCGCACGAGTACACAACACTAATCCAACCGACCTCCGTTTACCGACTATAACACACTATACACACACACCCCGATTATAGATTTATCCTTTATTTATAAGTTAATAACCTTCGTATAATATAACCACCCATTAAATTACCTACTACGACAAGGGTTATATATTATGCAATATAAGTAAAACAGCTACTTTTGACACCTCCACGTTTTCCCATTAAAATGTGTATACGACCGCGTTAAAAATAATTGTGTGACAATAATTATTACTGCGTTGTCGCATAGTTATTATGTAATAGCAGTACATTATAATATATACCAATTTTGGTTTGTTTAAAAACCGATCAATTAATGCGTTTGTGTATGTACAGTATAATACACAAACCTACACGCTCACACACACACACACACACACACACATATTTATACTTACACATATTATATTACATATTTAGGTAGGTGCAGTACTCGTGTATTACAATAATACAGTGTGATGATGTTATATACGACCTGATTTCGCACCTACTGTAACGCGCATAACCCAAATAATGACAATAATATATCGCTTTTTCATAAATCGTACACTGCATTCGGATTTCATGATATATGTATATTAGTATATTAGTTAAGTACATAATATATTGTATTATTTGTATTGGTGGTCACAAATGCGATCCGAAATCGGAACATTGTTATAATAATAATATTATAATTTATAATACGACATATACGACGCAACCAAAACCGCCTATCAAGCTCATAAAATATGTTGTGTTTAATTTGTATTTTATTTCTCGATAAAAACCGCTCGTACCTATTTATACATACGAGTGTCGCGATAACAATATACATTATCAAAGAAAATATGCAAATTGGGTCGTTTCAATTGAATCGCGTACACGACGTATACGCGTCCGGTCCCGCGACTCTGAGTGCTGCGAGCCGATAACACGAACACGATTTAAATATTATTATACCATTTGCTCATATAAAAAGTATGCAAGACGCGGACGGTATTGACGAAATTTCGAGAAAAAAAAATTACAACCCACAAAGGATGGTTCGAGTATATTAGGTATTTAAAATACGTTTTCCGTGTGATTTACTACTATAGCTTGTCTATATAGTGTATAGGTGTACCATAATATTATCTATTACATAGTATAATATAGGTAACATGGTGGTTTTTGCGCGATCATAATATCATATAATGTAAATATGGAAATAAAACATTTGGAGCTACAGCTGAAAACAATGGAAACGATTCCGTGAACACAGCCGCCACGTGAAGACTACAACAGCCGACTGTACCAATAACATTTATGTCGTTTTAATTATAACATTATTAATTTTGATTAAATGAAATGCATTTGTAAAACAATATTATGGGAAAAAAATTTTACCTATATCAAAATCACGATTTTATCATTATAATATTTCATACAATATAGGAAACATACGTGCATAACATATAAAACATGAGTTGAACATTTTCACTTTTCATTGAAAATATATAATAAATATTTCTGTATGAAGACAGAAGAATAGTACCTATAAATAAATAGCTTTAGTAAAAAATATAAAAATACCTTGTAGCATAATATTATATTTACTATTATTCGCAACATTCGTGAATTTTTTTATGCACAATTTTACCGGTACCTATAGAATAAATTTACTAAGAAAAAATAATTTGAATCAATTCAATTTTTATTTACCATTATAAAATTATGATTATAATTTAATTAATAAGATATTAATAGACAATAGTAACCAATTATAAAATATATGCACATAACATGAAAAAATTGCATGTTTATATTCAATAATCGTAATGAATTTAACCACTGACACTGCACAGATACTCTTAAATATGTGATAATATGTCAAGTTGACATTGTCAACACATATAGAAGATATTGTTACGTTATATTGTTTTTATCAATTATACAATTTAATTTATACAATGTTTATTGATAATTGTATATTATTATTTTACTAATTGTACGTAAGTATAGATATTGAAAATTTAATAAAGTTTACCGGTAAATGCGGATTAGTAACGTTTACTCCGTCCAACAAAGTACAATGCGTAGGTAATTTTTGTTTAAAAAGGGGAAATGCACATAAGTATTAATATTCAGGGTAATTCACCTATCATATTAACTTGCCTATAATTTCTATAGGTAGTAAAAATTGTATACCCATATGAATTTTAAACATAAAAATGTGATTTTTTTTATATACTTTAAGACCATAGTTTAAAATTCTTGACATTTTTTGTAATATTTAATAAATGTTTTGTAGAGATATAAATTTTTGTTTTTCAAATAAAAGCCACTTTTATAATTTAAATTAGTAATGTTTTTTTGCACATAACTTTTTTAAAATAAAAAACAAAATCCGAACGAATAGTTTCTGTAATAGGTACAATAGGTACATATAATATAAATGTTTCTAAAATCATCTATTATCTTTAACATAAACATTTCAATAACTCAGAATTTTGAATCAAGTACATCAATGATACAGTAAAATAGGAGGGAGGGTTATAATACTTTTAAAAAAATAATATCAAATCACCGCAGAAAATCTCTTTTTTTTTTATTTATAAAGTTTTCCTGACAATTGGTCATCTTAACTTAAGGCTAAAAGAATATAATATTTGACATTTTGAAAAAGATTAACATAAAAAAAATAAAATTACAAAATCAGTAAGAATTGATAAATTAGAAGAAAATCTCTTAATAAGTATAAACAATTTCAAGAATTTTAAAATATAGTTTTGAAGTATGTTTAAGATTTACCTGAATGATAAATTGAATATATTATATTATTTAAGGAAAAATGAGGGTAAACGTAATTATTGACGAATCACTCTGTATAACATTACATTGTTCCAAAGAGCTTTGACTCCCACCCATCATGCACGTTGACACACGAAAATTGCCCATATGGGTATCTGTCTACCACCATATTATTATACTGACCCCGCTGTGCAATGGTTCGCACACGTCGTATATGTTTCGCGTGTCAGTTATTGTTTGTACAGCACGCTGCACCGGGTCGGTAGCGGGCTCGTGTGTGCGTAAAAATAAATTAATAACAAGGAATATAATATGGTGATATGTAACAAAACCCATCTCCATCGGTGCATTTGAACAAACATTACAGCGCGCTTGCGTACGTGCGCGCACTCACAGACGTCGAAGTCAACGCGCGTTAAACACACAGTACTTATCGTAACGGTGGTTCGACGCGTACATCATATTAATATCATAATAGTATTATCATCTTATAATAATTATAATATCATAAAACGGCCAAAATTGTTATTATATTGAAATAATTACCTCGCGCGATTGAATAATACCATGCTGGTACCCGGTGAATTCCCTACGTTTACCCGCGGGTCACCGACTCCGTCACCGGCGCAGCCGTTCGAGCGATGACGACCCCGAACACCCATCACGTGGCCCAGCCGTTAGCCGACATATCGGATTCGACGCGACGATGACCGCGACCAGATACTTTACCGTGGACTCGGTGGTCCAACAGGTACAGCCGGCAGCCTCCACCGCAACCACCGCAACCCCCACAACGACTGTAAACCCCAACACCGTGATTCCGAGCCTCGGACGCGATGGTATCGTGGAGGTTGTGGCTGATTATAACCGCGATCATGGTCAAACCTCCACTACAGCTGTATCATCATCTCCGCTCCAACCCACCGCAGACCATCGACCGACGTCCGTTCCTCACCAACCTGTAAGTAAATCCAAGTTGAATATTATATTATGTACCCTATATGTTGGCCAGTCTAACCTTAAGTCGATAAAAAAAACGTGCTGAGCCACACATTAATCACTAGACCTGTGTTATCCGACATGTTAACCAAAGACACTATGTTACCTACACATTACTGTGTGATATCTTATCGTTATTAAATACAAGCGAAAAGGGACAACAGTGAAATTTATTGATTTCACAATTAATTGATTTATACTGTAATATTATGTAAATTGTAATAATTTTTAAAATAAAATTATGACACTTTTATTATACCTTTGGTATGGTTTCCAAGCATATTTTTTACCATCTTTTAATCACGGGCTTACCACGCAAAAGGTACCAGCTGATTCAATAAATAAAATATTACTAAGCTAATAGCCAATAGGTATATCATGGTATATATTTTTTATGTATTGTATAATATTATAATTATGTCGAGCACGCCACTGGCAGTCGATGAATGTATTATAACAAAATGTGTACCTCTTTTTACCATTTTTACCACGGTAATTTTTCATAAAAGTAAGTAGAACATATCGTAAATAATGATTCGATCACTATCAATGAAAATTAAAATAAAATACGTACATTTCCCCAACCCCACCCATCTAACATTTCTAACTTTTTCCAACGTCAATATTTAGTGCTCAATTCCTGCCAATTCCTGCCGCCACTCCTGGAATTCCTGCTCAAAAAACGCCCACGCAAGAGTTAAAAAACTCCGGGTGGGGCTGGAGAAACGTTTCCCCCGCCCCACCCATGGTCGGAAATTTACTTTTCCAACTTTTTCCAACGTCAATATTTAGTGCTCAATTCCTGCCAATTCCTGCCGCCACTCCTGGATTTCCTGCTCAAAAAACGCCCACGCAAGAGTTAAAAAACTCCGGGTGGGGCTGGAGAAACGTTTCCCCCGCCCCACCCATGGTCGGAAATTTACTTTTCCAACTTTTTCCAACGTCAATATTTAGTGCTCAATTCCTGCCAATTCCTGCCGCCACTCCTGGAATTCCTGCTCAAAAAACGCCCACGCAAGAGTTAAAAAACTCCGGGTGGGGCTGGAGAAACGTTTCCCCCGCCCCACCCATGGTCGGAAATTTACTTTTCCAACTTTTTCCAACGTCAATATTTAGTGCTCAATTCCTGCCAATTCCTGCCGCCACTCCTGGAATTCCTGCTCAAAAAACGATAAGTGGGTATCGCTCAGCTGTACATTATGGGGTCTGGTGGACCTCGCGGACTATGGAAGGTTAAATTTGAATGCAATGATAGGTATCATTGTATACGAAAAACGATTCTGAACGAAGATGATTTGTCAGTCTAGGATATATCATATTTAAATATTGTCATATATTCTATTTTGAAACAAATAGTATAGTTAATATACCTATTATGTTACTGTTTCTCAAGGGCGCCCGCAGGTCAAATTTCAGGGGGGGGATAGCCAAAGCCGTATCTGAGGGGGGATTCAAGGGGTCCCCTCCCGAAATTTTTAAAAGTGGAAATATTTTAGTGGTAAATATAGTTTATTGACCAAACATTTTCAGCATTTATACTTTAAAAAAATGTTGGACCTCTGGAATATTTTTTCAGTTACGGCCTTGGGGATATCTTTAATTTTTATTCATAACACTTCTATTAATGTATAAAAAATGTTTAAAGGTAATATAATAATTAATATTATATTTTACACTTATAGACATATAGTAACTATACGTATTAACTAATTGAACACAAATTGTAATTTTATTTTATTTTTCCAAATTCATAAATAACCTTTTCAGATAAATTAAGTTCTTCAATTTTTTTCTATGGTAACTTAACATACAGAATCCGGATAAACGGTTCTCACACATTGTTGAACGTAACCCGGTTTTAATACGACCTAATTTCCTGAATGTCCTTTCTATACTAAAAGTTGTTGGTGGAATAGTCATATAAATAATAATACTTCTCTTCAAAATTGGATAAAATTCACAATCTTTAAAAAAAAAGAAATATTTTCCTATCGACTATATATTACCTATATGGCTATATTAAATATTAATACACCTTGTTACCAATAATGATTTTTGGGATTTTAGAATATTTAATTTGGATATAATTATTTTAACTAGCAGGAAAGCTAGGGGGGGAGTTGTCCCCTTCCTGCCCCCCTTGCGGGTGCCCTTGCTGTTACTATAGTTACTTTATAGTATCTGTATTTGGCCAACATACGCATTATGAGCGTATGAAATTTAATTTAAATTTTGATATATTTCGTAATCATTTGAACTTTAAATGCTTAGAAATAAAAATTGTGACTAACGATTTTTGATTTTTTTTTACTACGATAAGTAAAACTTACAATAAACCTTGTATTAAATTTTAAATATTTTTTGGATAGCCAAATTTTTTTTATCGGTACCTATTTGAAGAAAAAAAACTTAAAAAAGTAGAAAATTTCAATTGTCTATAAGTAACTTAAAAAGGTCAAAATATTTTGAAAATTTAACCGTAAATAGATAATTATAATATAAACATTTGGTGAAAATTTCAAGTATTTACAATGATTCGTTTTTGAGTTATATCGCAAAATCAAAAAATCGATTTTGTCGAAAAGTGGTTTTTCGTAAAATTGCCGTTTTTCTGTCACTTTTTTTTTGTTTTTCTCGATTTTTTTGAAAACTGTTAAAATTTTTAACTTTTGACCCCCCAATGTACCAACTAGATTCAATTACCTTTTCAAAGAGGGGCTGAAGTCCAAAATCGAAGCAATATTACTGCTCCAAATGTTGTCGTCAGACACAAAAAAAAAAAAACACGCATCATTGTAAAATCAATACATTCCTCACTTCGTTCAGAATCTAATATTAAATTAAATTAAAAACGAAATAATTCAAAAAAAAGTATAACTAACGATCTTCAATAAAAATTATAAAGTTACATCAAACTGTAGATAATGAATAACTATTTGATTCAAAAAATCGAAATAGAATTATTGCTGGACAACTACATTGAAAGGTGTGTGCTTATAGATTAAAGTTTTGATAAATCAACAAGTATATAACACACAGTGCCTCTAAATTTTTTAAGTAAGCAATAGACTTAAAATAATAAACATATTATATACAATATAATATGTTTAAACTTTAAAGTAAATTTAATTGTACATTTAAGGTTGGCTACCAATTTGTAATTATTCGTACCCACGAATATCGAACTCTTAATTCAAGTATAAACACATAATTTTTCATTTACGTTTGCACGATTCAATTGACTTCTGTTGCCGAAACTATCTAACAGATCACCAGTTTTCAGAATTATTATTGTACAGTACGTCTCTTCAATTCGGTGGCGGGGTGGTTTTTTTATTATGTTTTATAGGCACAGATATATTTTGAGCAGACCATGGGTGGGGCGGGGGAAACGTTTCACCAGCCCCACCCGGAGTTTTTTAACTCTTGCGTGGGCGTTTTTTGAGCAGGAATTCCAGGAGTGGCGGCAGGAATTGGCAGGAATTGAGCACTAAATATTGACGTTGGAAAAAGTTGGAAAAGTAAATTTCCGACCATGGGTGGGGCGGGGGAAACGTTTCTCCAGCCCCACCCGGAGTTTTTTAACTCTTGCGTGGGCGTTTTTTGAGCAGGAATTCCAGGAGTGGCGGCAGGAATTGGCAGGAATTGAGCACTAAATATTGACGTTGGAAAAAGTTGGAAAAGTAAATTTCCGACCATGGGTGGGGCGGGGGAAACGTTTCTCCAGCCCCACCCGGAGTTTTTTAACTCTTGCGTGGGCGTTTTTTGAGCAGGAATTCCAGGAGTGGCGGCAGGAATTGGCAGGAATTGAGCACTAAATATTGACGTTGGAAAAAGTTGGAAAAGTAAATTTCCGACCATGGGTGGGGCGGGGGAAACGTTTCTCCAGCCCCACCCGGAGTTTTTTAACTCTTGCGTGGGCGTTTTTTGAGCAGGAATTCCAGGAGTGGCGGCAGGAATTGGCAGGAATTGAGCACTAAATATTGACGTTGGAAAAAGTTGGAAAAGTAAATTTCCGACCATGGGTGGGGCGGGGGAAACGTTTCTCCAGCCCCACCCGGAGTTTTTTAACTCTTGCGTGGGCGTTTTTTGAGCAGGAATTCCAGGAGTGGCGGCAGGAATTGGCAGGAATTGAGCACTAAATATTGACGTTGGAAAAAGTTGGAAAAGTAAATTTCCGACCATGGGTGGGGCGGGGGAAACGTTTCTCCAGCCCCACCCGGAGTTTTTTAACTCTTGCGTGGGCGTTTTTTGAGCAGGAAATCCAGGAGTGGCGGCAGGAATTGGCAGGAATTGAGCACTAAATATTGACGTTGGAAAAAGTTGGAAAAGTAAATTTCCGACCATGGGTGGGGCGGGGGAAACGTTTCTCCAGCCCCACCCGGAGTTTTTTAACTCTTGCGTGGGCGTTTTTTGAGCAGGAATTCCAGGAGTGGCGGCAGGAATTGGCAGGAATTGAGCACTAAATATTGACGTTGGAAAAAGTTAGAAATGTTAGATGGGTGGGGTTGGGGAAATGTACGTAAATAAAATAATATTTTTGGGTAACAGAAAAACTGAACATTACTAAAAAATAATAAATATTATGTCAAATAAAGTGTACAAAAAATAGGATATGGACGAAATGATCTTGATTTATCATATGATACAGCTTATAAGCAATACACGATACCAATATAAATAAATATTTTAATATTATTAATTATTATACGAGTAATATTAGGTACCGTTACTATAATAAATAGTTATAGACTTATAGTTACTATATTTAATGTATAAATATATAATATCGTTAATATTGTTGTTATCCGAAATCATAATACAAAAATAACTTTTGTTTTATGAATGTTTAAAGTTTAATCAATTTTAGGTTATATAGGTTTACCAAATTAATGCGACTATATCGTATCTTTCAACAAAATTGTTGTTATTGCTTTTTCAGTTTTACCGTTTCAGTACAAGGTTTACTTACTCATACATAATATATTTATTATTTTCTTTATCGATCAATCTTTTATTACCCAAAAACCCGTAGGGCAACGCGTGTATCAAAATTTGTCTCTGGACGAGAACACGTGTTATTCGGATTGCCCGCTACTCGAATATAATATTATATTTATGCATATTTCTCTGTATATCGTTATGAGAAAAACGTCAATAATAATAATAATAATAATACGTACGGTACTATAATAAACTATAAATTCTAAGTATGTCTAAGTATACATATAATACGTAATATTATGTTTAGTACTAACTTGAATATAGTGAAATGTGCAACAGTACAATGCAATGAAAGGTAAACGAGTTTTAGATTTCATTGTTCAATAATTTTTTTTAAATACACATTTTTCACGAAATGTATTATTCATTCCTTGTTTATTTAATATCAAATATTATTTGGTGAATATTTAAATAACATAACCAGAGAAACTATATTCGCTCAACTTTTCGAAAATACGCCACGTTCCTTCCTTCTCAAAAGATGGATCGCAAACTTTTCAAATCTAATAACATTTAATATTTAAACTTATATTTGCATTTTTTATGTTTCTCCTATCCATTCTCGATACCATTTAATTGTTTAAGTGCAGCCATTCCCACTGACAAAATTAATTTACTCGACCATTTCTCGTTGATTTATTATTTTTTTGAATAATATCTTAGAAGTGTAATAAAAGTATATTATGCAAGATATCAAATAAAAGTTGTTACAATGTTATCATTTTACTTCATGCAAATTCTTATAACATATTATATCAAAACTACGACCCAAATACGTTTTTTTCGATAGCACATGAAAAACATATAATTGTGAACATTAAAATGTGATATGCCTTACAAACGGCCATGTTATAAAAAAATAATCATAGTTTTCGATCCAAACATGTTTACAAAATATTATTCTTCAGCGCACGCTTGCAACTTAATAATTTATAGACGCTTATAGAATGTTTCGGTAAAATGTAATAAATTAAGTATCTACGGTGAATATTAAAAGTTAAAAATATATAACAGTGTAAGGCTTTAATATATAAAATTTAAAAAAACCGTTATCCGTAAGCAACCAATAAATATTTAATTATTTAGTTTTTTTTAAATATTATGCATTTAATATTTACATGAGCTAACTAAATTAATAATAATGTTACAGAAACTAAATAAAATATAATGGTGTTATAACTTTACTAATAAAAGAGTATTAAATTCCATAGGTGCAAACCATATGTTGTATACCTAATCTTCTTCGTATATATTTTGGTATATTTTAGTATTTATAAATACTTGAATTTTTAAAATAATTGTATTATATACTTACATGCTGCCATATCTGTTAGAAAAAAATATGTGATTGTTGACTGGAATGTATGTAATTTTTACATCATAAAAACAATGGTTTTACACGATATAAAATATGTTTTATATTATGTATAATGTAAATTATTATACATTTTTTTTGTGGTTTAATAATTTATACAAGTGTACCCCGAGTGAATGGTTAAAGGTTCATGTTTACGACTTTGTGTAGCAATAAAACTAAAAATGAAGTAAAGTACTAAAATGTCATTATAATTATATTATCAACAATTGTAAATCTTCTATAAATTTAAACATGTGTACAAACAATGTAGGTAATTAGATTTTAAGCAAAAAATTAAAATAAAAAATAAAACACGACGTAAGACTATAATATAACTTCCATGACTTTTGTATAAGCTGAAATTTTTATGTTCATCCCAAAAATAATGAAATAGAACAGTTATTATAGTAAATACGTGAGATAAAAATGATCAGATTTTTTTAATAACAATAATGTTAAATTTATAAAATTCCCAATGCAATGTTTATAATAAAAAATAATATAAAGTATATATTTTATTAATTATACAGTGAATCCATAACAAATAACAATCATTGTAACTGGAAAAAAAATAATAAGCATTTAACAGGTAAGTAAATAACCCTAAAAGCAACAACATTTTTCTTGTTAATAATTTTACTTTTTTTTTTTGATTAACAAAGTCGAAAATATTTTCTCTTAATATTATATTCATTATTCATAATTGAAATGAAAAACTATTATTTCAAACAGTATTATTATTTCACTTATAGCGCTTTTTTCTCCTTCCGTCAATGTATACATTTTATTTTCACGATGTCAAAGAGAAGAGTTTTCATCTCACAAACTGTATTTTCTTATTTTGATGTTTCAAATAATCGTTGACGAAATATGAACCAAGACCAGCCATCTTAGTGTCCCGACGTGGTATTAATCAATTTCAACTATTAAGCTGTAAGATCAGTGCTATTTTAGTATCTGGTCGAGGTACTCAGCTACCGCAGTCCATAGATATATATTGCAATCAATTTAATTTTTATTTCAAAACTTTAAATAAATGAAAGGGTATACTATATAAATAATATGGAATATTATTATGTTAAAATAATTAAATATAATGTATTTTTTAATTAATATTATAAACATCGTACTTACCTATGAATTTTGTTTCGATATTAACAAAACATAATATTACGGATCATAAACTCGATGACATTACGAATTGATATTGTGTTTTATAATTGTAAGTAATCTCTAATTTCCATGCACGAGGGTTGCAATAGTATGACTGACATTGAGTCATGACAATATAATAATTTAATAAATTATAAACTGGACACTTAATGTAATGACCACAATAGTAATTTATTTTTATTTCATAATATCGACAGTAATTTTATTTCCTATACATTTATATATATAATTTTATCATATAAAATACAGAAAGCACGATCGAAATCAGTGATAATAATATATTAATATAATGTCTTAACTGTCCTAGGGATCGTGTAAATTGCGGTCCACGTTTTATTACTTGGTAAAAATTAGTAACAATCATATAAAAACAAGGAATAAAATGCCCTTAATAAAATATATCTTGAAAACAATTGAATATATTTATGATATTATATTTCTACAATCCTGCTTACAAATGGTTCACAAAATATCTTCTTCTGACATTATAATAACACGGCTAAACAGGTATTGTTTTTGTTTATCAAAATATTTTGAACCTTTATAAACCTTACTCGTTCACAGTAAACACGTCAATTTCAAATAATAGTAAGTAGCCCATATATCATATTTAATGCCATACACGACTATCTACTATTCAGGCTTACCTTTTGTTTTTATGTATACAAATCTGAAGGGTCGTACATCATTTCCAAACGAACTATTATTATAGGTTTGAGTTTTCAGTATTTAAAACGTTAAAATAAATATCAATTTAATTGTGTTTTAAACGTTCAATCCTCTGTACCCATTCATATTCATTGAAATAACAAATCAATAAATATTTAAATAGAATATAGCGGATACTGAGTTATTGATAACAGTCAATTCGATAACTTCAATCCAAAATAGATTTGTATTATCATTATGAATTCCAACATTAAAATAAATAATAATTCATGTAACATTACAAGTTAGTAGTTATAATTAAGAATCAAAGGGAAATATAATCAGGAAATATCAATTAAAACCATAATTACTAAGATCTTTCTATAAATTTCACATACCTAATAGCTTCTTTGGAGTACCGATTTGGCCGAAAAAAAAAATTACTTCTGTATATTGTCATATTGGAGATTATTGAAGATTAACTCGAGTCCACTAGCAATAGAAATAATATAAAATCATTTCTACCTTCAATAACTATATATAATCTATATAATACGATTTAAATACAAAAAATTATAAATCAATATATTGAAGTGATTCAATTACTGTTTTATCCTACCTTTTACATTACCTTTGGTTAAACTTTACTAATAATTTATCTAAACAAGTACTACAGACGATGATAATGAATTAAGGATAGTTGATTATTTATAAATAAGCATTTTGATTTTTGTTAAGTATTTTAAATAATAGTTATAACGAAATAAAACTAAGAAAAATCTACAATTTATTATAAGCGTTATTGTTAATGTTCATATTCTTTTCTTTGTACAATTAATGAATAAAAAATACAAAAGATATATAATAATATGAATTGTTAAATAATTGTAACCTTCCGATAAGCTAAAATCTTGTGAGGGTATTTTTTAAAGTATTCACAAAAACACTAAGTATACAAAAATAATAATAATGAATAGTCATTAAGCTTATACAATCTCAATTTCATTTAAATTTTCGAGTTTTAAATACAGCTTAAAATGTCTTAAATTGTGAAACATAAAATAATATATTCATTTTAAGAATTCTACATGGTATATAGCAATAGAAATATTTTTTGAATCAAAATTTTTAAAAAATGTAGACATTTTATGTTAATAATTTGTTTGTATCTATTACACTATTCATGGTTGACGGTAATATATAATCATGTCTCTATTTATATGAAGCAATTATGATATTTTTAAAATATAAAGCTTTGATATATACACGTATTTAATTCATGGTATACATATTATTCATTATTGGTATATTTTGGTTTATTTAACAAGAATTTAATTAGGTTATTTACAGTAAATTAAAAAAAACTGTAATTGAGTCATAACCTGGCCCTGTACAATTATTCCTTAATTCAATATTGATTGAACAAGCAATATGTAAATTAGTCATTTTCTATTTGTATATTAAATATATTTTTAACACCATTAAAGATATAAAAGAACTTATGTATTGTATTGGTTAAAGCATTTATATATTTATCCTATTTAAGTTTGTTATCTGGTGTTATATCAAGGTATTTAATTTAATTTACAGAAAGCATAGTAGTATAAATAGTATAATATTATTAGGTATTGGCTATATTGAATATATTATGATGAACTAACGAGTATTATATATTTTGGATCAATATTTGCAAGATTTATGTTAAAATAAATACATTTTGATTTATCTAGATTATATTTATAAACAAGCTTTATTTTATTTATAATTATATTTGAATTCAAAAAAGGTAAATCAACTGATTTGTCTCAAATCAAAATAGGAGTAGGTATCATAAGAATAGCAAATAGTATTCACATTTATTTTTAGATTCAGTAAACCATTTATATATATGCACTTATAGTACAAATAATAGGTCTCAAGGTATTCCTTGAAGTACTTACTAATGGTGTACTTAAAGAATTATTAACCCTAACTACTTGTGTTCTATTTGTTAGATATATTTTCTTTTCCTCTCAAACCGTAATAATTTAAATTTTTAGAAGTATTCCATGATTTATATAATCAAAGGCTTTTTTTACATCTAAGAATATACTTAGAACTTTATTACTACTATCTAGGTTTATATAAATACATTTATTAATAGAAAATAAAGTATCATCAATATATCTGCCTGTTATAAAGTCAAATTGGTTTTTAGAGAAAAATGCATTATTCTATATACAAGGCATTTTACGAATATTTTAGATAGCGATAAAGATAAGGGTATTGGTTGATATTTACTACAATTTTTTGAGTCGTTAGATTTATCTATTGGGACAACATCTTTTAAAGCAACAATTTTTCAGCCACAGAGTTTTTTTTTTAAGTAGTATTTTATCACGGTGTCACAAGAAATATTTAGTATTAAGTTTTATTTACCTATGTTCTGTGGAGCAAATTATACATGATATGTACGTATGTAGGAGTAAGAATATTTAAATAAAAAAAAACAATGGTATAAATAGAACTGGATAAAATATTATTTATTATTTATTACCTGTAATGGGAATGCGTATTATCTAAAATTCGACTATTATATTTTCTTACCCAAATTTTAATATTGTAGAAATACGAATATTCGAGTAACCGGAGTATAGTTGAAATATATTATTATATGCTCGTTATTTTAAATAAAGATCAATAATTTTTTTTTATTAATTTTTTATGGTAAAACGAACAAAGCCATTGAGAAATAATTGTGAAGCCATAAGGGCTTCGTGGAGCACAGTTTGGAAATCGCTATTTTAAAGCATGACGGGTAAGTACCCAAGGAGACTAAGAGATTAAATAATTTTGTCAATAGATACAATATAGTACTAGCTGTTTATATTTTATATTATTTTTAAGAAATAAAAAAATTAATTAATTAAAATCAAGATCAATATAATATGGTTTAAGTCGTTCCTTTAGCTAAATAGTAAATTAAATACAAACTTTCCTCCCTGTACTTTTGACTTTTAAATAAATTAAAGATAACTACATCTCACAGCGGTTTTATCCAAAAACCAAGCATTCTTTGAAATAAATGATATTTATAGTCACTAGTTTAATTACAATACTACTGAGAAAGATAATTTAGTTAAGTACCTAGATCTTTTATTACCTTACCTAGAAAATGCATATGGATAAAACTTATACAAAACTTTATAACTATGAGAAATTTTTATTCCTTAGTAAACTTTGAATTATCAATTACTATACAGTATATGCACAATGTACATCAAATAATTCTAACGTTAATTATTACGCACGTATAGTATAATTATAGGCGCCAACCTTATCTAAAAACCAAAATAAATCCAAAGTTAAAAAATTACATTTCAAAAATCCATTGTTACAAGTGTCTTTTAATAAATTATAGCATTTAATAAATAGTTTATTAAAAAAAAAAAAATCTAAAAACTGTAATTGAAATAATTTTAATTTAGTTATTTTTATTTTAAATTAAATTTCCAGTAATGTAATAAAACATTTGCAAAGCTTTTGAGTGAAATGTATAATACAGTAACTACACACCTATATATTATAAAGTTACTGTACAAGGACGGATTGTTTTTTATTTACAAAAAAACACGCTTGGTGAAATATGACTCATATTAATAAATATTAGATAATATATACTGAATAGTTTTGTACGTACTATTAAACCAATATAAGTAATAACAATAATAATAATAAAATTATTTATAATAAATTAATTATTATGTAAATCCGTAAAGGTATATGATAAATGTATTAATAATTTTAAAAAGATCATTACATTTTAATTACAAAATTAAACAGCACATTAATGTGTTATTCGTTAAATTCGTGCCATTTTATTTAGATATTGCTAATTTTGTTATCAGAGATATTTGTTCATAGTTTGTTTAAAAATTAACATAATAAGTTTACAATAATATAAGTTAACATAATATATTAAATAATATGTTTTGTAATTAAAATATTATTATCATAGTTATATGTATATTACATACAATAAGATAATTTATTTTAATATTTTCAATTTAGAAAATTTAATTTATCTAGAACTTTAACCATTTAGACTTAACAACAAAAATTTTTCGTTAATTGTTATTAAATTATAACGTTGAAATGTGTGAAACAATTAATACTCAAATATTTTAAAACTTGCTTTAATATTAGGTAACAATACTGAAAATCTTTTATACCATATTACTTATAGTCAAACGTTTCAAAGCTTTCATATTTTTTTTTAGAACACGTTGATTATTATGTTAATAACAAACAAGGCCGTAGCCAGGAAACAATTTGGGGGGGTTAGAGTATAAATATGTTATACTATACAAATTCTAAATGTAATAGGCATTTAAACCTATTCAATCTCATTTCAAGAAAAAATTTTGGGGTGGGTCTGAAACCTGAACCCTCCCTCCCGGCTACGCCCTTGATAACAAATCAATTTTATATTAAATATATTTTTTTAATAATAATATTTTACTACTAAATATTAAATTCAGTTATTTTCGGTTATTTAACTTAAAATTTATTAATATAACAGTCAAAAATAATATTGTTTACGGGCCACAACGCCCACAACCCACAAGTGCTACTTATTCCTTTGCGTAACGTGCAAGAAAATGAAAAAAGTATGTTATGTTAACACTATCGTTAGGATATTCAACGACTAACGTTTCAGGTAATAATATAAAAAAAAACTAAAAAGCTCCTGAAAAATAAAAAATTTGAATAATACAATTTGTGAAGAACCGAAAACGATAATGTTATTATTTATGTATAATGTTAATATTTCATCAAGTTTCGAATGCCAGTAGTAATAAGTTTAATATAATAATATTAAATACATTAAAGAAAAAGTGGTTTGTACACTCAAACAAAATATATTAACGTAACGTAGTTGATTGATATTATATATTTAACTCGACGATCCTTGTTTAAAAATTTGTTAACGTAATACCTGACGTTATAATAATGATAAAAATTATACTTTAATAATGTGCTATAGTAGCTACCTATGAACAAAACTAGTTTCAATTTAGAATTTACGACCAAATATTCGGTTACGTTTCCGTTTTTTTTTAAAAGGTCGATGTTTTCCTAGTGAACGACATTTTACAATATTATAATTTTTTGTAGTATTTTTTTATGAATACGACCTATTTAAAAGTATTCACATAGAATCTGATTTAAATAAAAATAAAACACCACTTACTCGATTGGTTTTCCGCAGTTATCTAATCTAATTTATTGAAACATAATTTTTTCAGTTCCTCGATTTTTTTTTTTTTTTATTTGTTATAAAGCATTTTGAATTTCTTCTTCTCGTCTAACGTTATTTTCACCATATTCGATTATCAACTTCACTATTATAAACTGAAAGATTATATAATAAAATTGGGTTGACTTTTATGTCAAAATAATTATTTCCTATCATAAATTTTTTTCTAATTTGTATAATTCACAAACTAAAAACTTTGACATAAGTCGTTTATCTCGTTGAATTTGTAACCCCTTCGTTTTACTCACTCAAGTCTTAACTCATGAAATTTGAAATATCTTACGGTTACAATAGTACCATATTTGAAAGTTGTACAACTTCATCATTAGTCCTTTCTACTTTACTCGACGTTCTAGTTTCCAAATCATATTATACAATACCAAGCTCCACATAACTTAGTAAATAATTAGACGTTGAATGAATGCATAATATACGCAAATTAATATACTGATAAACGTTTAATATTCATAGACTTTAGTTGAAAAATAGTCTATTTTAAGAATATAATTTGATTAAAAGTAACATTTTCACGAATATTCTTTATGTTTTAAACACATTACACTACATTTATTTAACTTTGTTTTAGTGTAAATAATAAATATGCTATATAAATATTTTTTGTTTAAATCCTTTGTAATACAACTGTACATTTTCAATTTTTTGTATAACTATTGTGTCTGAAATATTTCAGTATTTTAATAAAATATGTTTCTCTTTTTAAATAAGTTATATTTTTACGAACATTTGTCATTCTATTTATAAATGTATAATTTACCAAAAGCCTTTAAGCAATTAATTAGAATTTATTAATTATATATTTTTAATATTTAAATAGCTAGACTGATTTATAAATCAATATATAAATAATATTATATTATTTTATGAATTTATCAAAGCCATAAGTTCATCTATTTTAGTACTATCCATTTATTCCAATGTTTGAACTCTGTTCTTTTTCGTTTTCCAAGTTAACACTACAGTCATTCGCATGATCAATGACTTTACATTCAATTTCTGGTAAAAGTTGTAACTCATTATCACTTTCTTCGGTAAATTCTTTTATACGTTATTAAAAAGGATCTTACTGGGCAAGTAGTAGATTTACATAGTTATTAAATAGTATTATCAGTGATCAAAGTTATAACTTATGATTTTATGAACTATTATTAGGCAATTAAATAAATAATTATCATCAATATTTGTATTAAAAAAAATTCAATGTTTCGCGTTTTTGTGAAATATTTTAGACTTCAAACACTACGTATAATTAGTGTAGGTTACGAATATATTTCGTGCATAATTAGTGTAGGATGCGACTATATATCACGTATAAAGCAAGTACACGTTGATATATTGTGTATAACTATTAATTATTAACTATTATTGTAGAACATGATTATTTGACGTGTGCAATAGCATAAGTAATTACGGACCTTCCAAATGTTCAGTTTTAATGCACTGGTTTACGTTAAAATCATCCCTCCACTATTGAAATATTATTTAAGATTTCATTTTTCTTTTAACTAAAAAATTTGATTTAAAGCTTTAAAATTGGTGATTATTTTTATATTGTTATATTTAATTTCTTTCTTTCTGTAAGATTTAGGTGGAAAAAAATATTATAAATATTAATGTATTATAATATCTATATTTAAAATTATAGGATCATCGATTAACAATAAAGGTCTTGAGATATTTCAATTAATATGTACCTAAATATAATATAGTTAATATCATTTATTAAGATAAATAATTATACAGTCCCTTCTTATGACTTGACAGATAATTTAAATTTATTTCCTTATAAACATCTACTTTAACCAGTCACATATGTGGTTTTTAATTTAAATTATTGACTTCCAATTTTTTTATATAACATGTGCCTAAAAAAAGTAATACAAAAATAATTATTTATAAAAATAAGTTTTTATCATATAACCTGTATATTAAATGATTCTTTTAAAGTAGAACACTCAAATTTTAAATCTATTAACGATTTTTAAAAATATTTTTTTTATATCATTATTTTAGAAATTTTAAGAACTTAGCTTGAAATACAATTTCAATTCCAAGAACATTTTGTCTTACTAAAGTATTAACACAATTCAGAAAAACTAGCACATTATTTTTACTTTTTTTTCTGGCTACTTTTCAGAAACCTTATTCAAATTACTACTTGATTTATACACATGTCTTGGCGTTTTTTTAGCATTTATCTTGGTTAAGTCTGGAATTCACCAACAATTTAAATGAATATTTTTGGGTGATGAGATAATTTTATTTTTTTATTTTTAGCACGATATTTTAAAATGTACTCTTATACAGTTATATTTGATCAATAAAATAATAAAAAATAATAAAATAAGTTAATTAAGTTAAAAAGTAAACAACTATTTGCTATATGACTTAATTCATATTGTCAAAGAACATATTTAATTCTTAAAATACCTAATGGCATAATACATGTTTTTAGTTTGTTTTTATTTAAAATCGAATTTATATAATTCTCAAATTAAATATATAGGTGTAAACCGAATAACCACATAAATGATGAATATCTTTAGTTGGTAGTTAAATAGCAAATAACATACATTTATTTTAATTCAAATTAAAATATTGCGAAAATTCTCAATAATTTCAAATTTTTCCAATCAAAAATTTATTACATTAGCCGTTATTTAAAATATTTTAAATTAGGTAAAACAATTCTGAAAATATACTAAATAAATAAAACAACATTGCATGAAGTGTGAAATATTTTAGAAATTTTTCAACACAACCGTTGTATTTCATACCAAATAGTATTGATACATTTCTATACAATATGTTGTATAGTCTTAAATTATAGATTATTAAACAATATACGTTACTATAATATAACATTTTATATTATAAAATTGAAAATTATTATAGTAATTACCAGATCACAACTCGAACATTTAATAGAAATAAATGTAATGATA
Source organism: Schizaphis graminum (assembly GCA_020882235.1). Taxonomy (NCBI): domain Eukaryota; kingdom Metazoa; phylum Arthropoda; class Insecta; order Hemiptera; family Aphididae; genus Schizaphis; species Schizaphis graminum. The sequence goes on from CM037032.1 coordinate 59,428,643, forward strand.
TTTAATATTATTATTTATGAATTATAAAAAAAAATATTCATAATTTAAAAGATAACTTTCCCGTGCTTTTATAATATTCACTAAATAGCATTAAATAATAATAATAATAATAATAATAGAGGTTGTGTCGGTTTGTACAGGTGTTGACTACGACGACGACAACGACGGCTGCGATGATAACAGCAAACTCACCGTCCGATGACGCTCGACAACAACTGTTAAATCAGAAACGATATTCGGTCACCGACCTAATGGACAAACTACTGGAAGACATATACAAAGTGGGTGGTGGTGGCAGTGTGGCCTCTGAATCTTCAACAGATCAGATGAATTGGAGCGATAGCGGTGGTAGACCAACGATTTCCTCAAGCAACGGATGGTCTAAAAGACTGACGAGAAAAAGTAAAACTACACTAATCCTATTTATCACGTTTTATAATTAATTTACGAGTATAATTAATAAACTGTGTATTTGTAAATTTTTAGCCCCTTCTCATTTAATTTCTTTGTTAGTTACACTAAATAAGAATCGAATTTTAATTTTTTTTTTTTTTTAATGGATGTCTAATTTTTATATAAAAAATAATTAATTATTAACAGAAAAATATATAGACCATATATTTTATATAGGTACTATATTACTATATAGACATGAATGTATAATAATTTATCTATATCTACGAAATTTTGAAGTGAAAAATGAAAATAATATGAATTCTTAAATTCTAAAAATGTTTATTTAAAATACTTTAACAAGTTAATTACACTACTAAAAGGTGTTACAAACTATAGTAATTAATAATTATCATTAATAATCTATAATGAAATATGGCTATTTCTTCTTTTAATGAATACAATAAAAATACGATTCACCATCGCATATGATAAACTACAGAATAGATACTAAGTCAAATAAACGATTAAACTTAAAACAAATATTATACTTTAAAGCCAAAATTGATAATATGTGATGCATCTGCAACGTCGGTCAACATAAAATGATCGAGTGTCTAGTGTAAAATAATGGATAAAAAATGAGTGAATATTTGTTGACAAAAACTCGTGATTATTAAGTAGATAACAGCTGTACAAAGTGCGTATTGATATCGATAATAATACTAATTCGTAAAACGTTATATGTATTGGCGTCTTCGTGAACCGCGGATTTTTATTGACGGATACATTCAGTGTATATATATATTATCCACCATGAACACGAATTGTCATAGATAATAGGATAATGTATGCATATTGTTACAATATTATTCCGTCGGCGTACGGGCGATGAATATATTGCAATTGAGCGAAAATAATATCGACATTCATATCCGAGACTATTATACCTACAGCTGTTCATTTTATATTTTATATTTATTTATACATAGTTATATATATGTATGTATGTATGTACGTGCACGCCCACCTATAAGTATAACTCCGACAGGGGCTGAACAAATCATTATAATAATTTATTACTCAACTATAGATACATATTCGTAGTAACTGGGTTTTGAATGTAACGATCTAATTTAAATAATTTAATATAAACGCACGCGAGTATCGTTCACACTTTTTTCTTAATTCGATGCTGCTAACGTCTATAATCGTATCGTTTATACGTTATAAACACTGTGTCACGTACTTATATAACCAGTGGTGAATTTATGATAAGTATACTGGAACCAAAAAATTAAAATAATTAATAATTTCTTTCCAGAACCACCCATTCAAAGTTTTTACCTAGAATTGGTCAGCAAAAAAAAAATCAATATAAAATATGACAATATTACATTATCTTGAATATCTAAATAGGTACAAAAATTAGTCGAAATTGATGATTTAAATATTAATTGATAATTGATGATTAGTTTTAAAGTTTTAATTATGCATCTATACTCTATGTAACCACCTTCATATGAATTACCAATATAACAAATTATTTTAACCATGTAAAATACTAATCAAATTTAGATTAGTATTAATTTTAATAGCTATAGTTTATAAACTCTCTTCTTCTCCAAAAAAACATTACACCACTGTGTTATATACTATAAAATATACTAAGCCCGTTGATATTAGTAATAATAAAGGTACTGAATAAAGTATAATACTATGTATAACCTAAGTTCCACTCCATCTCCCACGAGTGAAAACTTCGTTTTATGATATTATATTATATTTTAGAATGGAACTCGTCAGTTAGATAGAGATAAAATATTCTCTTCGTCGCGTCGTGTCATTATATTTCGCTCATTATTTTCCGCTCGTGCGCAACGCGCAAGTAAACATCTGCTCAAAAATAATGTTATATATTAAAACATCATGTGATTTTGCGTAGTCGTCCACGACAATCATTTAACTATACGCGTCACGTTTAAAATTCATCCAGAAAATAAGAATAATATGTGTATATTATATTTTGTTTATCGTAGGAGCGAAAATACAAGATATTATGCGAGAACGCTGACGAAATAAGATCATTATTTTTTTTCTAAAAATGGAACATATAAAAATCAACTGTAGATTTAATTAACAAGCTAATCGTTGATTGATTAAAATTCTAACCATGGGCGGTCGGGTGTAATAAGAAATATTAAGAATGTATTCACAAAAAAAGTTTATAGAAATTGCTGGTTTTATCACATTGTGATGAAAATATGTTTTACGATAATAGTTGATCAATCATTTATGTTTTAAAGAAGCCAATTTTACAGGTACGTAAAGTTGACCTATCCACGATCCCTATAACTTTAAAATTTGTATCAAACTATAGTGCCTTATTTGCAAAAATTTGCGAGTCCACTTTTAGAATTTAAAGTCTTAATACAGCTCACATATGGTTATAACTAGATTATAAATTGATAATCTGCATGGTTGTAATTACATACCTAGAATATACATTTTGATATTTCTCGAAAATATAGACGCATAGTTTGAAGTTTTAGAGCGACATGGGTAGGCTACTATGTTACTAGGTTACGTGAATCTATTATATCCATACTAATTTTGTCAGTAACTCATGAACGGCTAATTTTAAAATTCTGAAAATTAACTTACAATCTCGAAATTAACTTGCAAAATATTGGTGGAAATATTAAGTCACTACGCCGAAGTACGCATGCTAACTTCACGTACATAAATTGTAAACCTTTTTAATTTTCTACTTTTTTTTTTATTTTCAAAAATGTAATTTGTGTTGTTTAACCTATTTCACAATAAATTAATAAATAATTTCAACTCGACAAAATTATCAATTGCAATATTTGATACCCATATTGTGGTATAATAACATACTGTATTATAAATTAAAAAATAAAAATTGTATTGTCGCAGGTTTTGTTGCACGATTTAAACTGTCGACTTTTTAATATAAGTGCATTATTTATATTTACTACTAATACATACAGAAAATAGTACAATTTTTGGGATCATAACATATTATTGTCACCGCCTGTCTATTAGAATGAAAATGTTCATTATTTCATTCAATATATACTAGTCTGTAAATATATAAAAAAAAAAAATGATAATATAGTGTATATTATTATAATATAATATGCTACGTGAGTAGGAATATTGTGTACCTATGTATTGTAAAACAATAGGTACGACACAATTGACGAAAACAAGATTATTATACATAGGCGTCCTTTACAAAATGTAATAATCTTACACGAAACATAAGTCGCAAAAACAGATTCCTCTCACGTGTTTAAGTCTAAAATAGCATAACAAAGAGAAAGGAGAGAGAAAGAGATTGTGACAAGTTCATGCAATATATACCTCCCAGTTCCCTTATATTATAATGTAATATATTCATACATAAACGCGATTGATTTATTCAGAAAACAGTCCAAACATGTTTAATCATGTATAAATTAACCAAATTACTGGCCAATCGTCGAAGGCAAAGCTTTTGTGATTGGCAGAGATTTACTTGTTTGCGTTTCTATCCGACCAAATCTGCGGTTTACGAGTACAGCGATACTTATCACTTTCATTCCAATTTCAGGGGAATAAAATCCGTACGAAATCACGTTAAACAAATGCGCAAGTATAAATGATACGATTCAGATAATAGAAAAAATAAATAAATATAAAAAAGAATTAATTGAATTTACTACATTACAAAACAGAATTTATATTTGCTTTTTTTACGTAGATAGTGAACTTAGAACGTTTTTTTTTTTTGTATATATGTAGATATATTAAAAGAATTATAATAATTTTTATTTCGAGTAAAACTAGGTATTTCATGTATATATATTATATATAACACGCTTGGAAAACAATCTATAATACCGTAGATATTATTATTGTATTTTTTTTCAATACTCAATTAATACGACTTGCAGCCATTACTCACCCATACAGAAGGCGTAGATAAACCTTATAATATTTTTAGAAAAAGTTTTTGATCCACAGATTATTAAATTTAATAAATCGTTAATTGTTGACAATAACGATTTCTCAAACATAGTGTTTATATGCAAATCGATCTCATTTAACATAAGTACTATATAGGATGTCTCCTCATATCACTTTTTATATCAAATATTATATAATAATAATATCCGTCTGCAAATCAAGTTGTGCCCAGCTAACTGCAGTTGAACTTATTTCGAGTTCGTGCTGTTCGATGTTTATGATAATAATAATAAGTATCGGATGTAGATACGCGAAGCATTTATTAAATGGTGGTGACAAAGCGATCGGTCTTACCTAGATTTGTATTTGAGTTATATTAAATCATATGTGGAAAGTATTATTTATCTGTTTACCATTGAAATCGAAATAAATCAAACATTTTATGAAGTGCAAAAATATCCGTGTCTACTCACTCTAATATTCTGAAAACATCTTTAATTCTGACTGTCTTTGGGTGGGCAAATGGTAGAAGTGAAAATCCAGTTACCCCTACCTCTACAGAGACTAAATCCGCCCCTGTGTATACATCAACTCTATAGCAGTGCATGCCGTAGTGTAGTATATACTGTATAGTATACGCAAAGTTATGATATGTGTCTTACAGTTATTTTGTACGTTAATCATTATTATTGTTATTAGGCGTAGAAGAGTTGTCTACTACGGTCGACCTGCTCAGGGACCAATTGAATGTGTGCTGCGAAGCATTGGTGAAGGCGCTGAAAAGGAGGGACATTCTGATAGCGCGCCGGGACGCCAAGTGCAACATGATCACTGCGCTCTTGCACGCGTACTCCATGAAACGAAGTAAGTAGCGACCCGACGATGGATTAATAACATAATTTACCTATGTCACTATACACAATAACACGTCTACTAATACCGTCAGGGTAGGATTAATGTTTTTGCCTAGCTCATATGCAAATAGGCAATGATACTTAAATCTCGACTGTTAGGTGAAACGGACGAAAGATATTCTCTTATATTTTATCACGACTTTTAAAAATGCTCTGTGCTTTCGGCGCAGAATATGATTTGAGTAAAATATGACTGTACTTTATCAATTGACCTTTCGCCGCCCGAGATTATAGTGACGTGATCAATAGAAATTATTTGCACAGAGATGATTCACGTGACATCATCATATTATACAAATATATTATACCTATAGTACACTAGAGTTCACGTCGTTTACGATCCCGTGAAACCGACGCGATTTACTGAAATCTTTCCAACAGCGATTTCGGAAAATGATATGAAAGGCTCGTCGGACAAAAGCCAAACGTTTGTCACTGTCATACGCACGCACGCACAAATATAATAAAATACAATATACATATCGCGTATTTAAGTGTATACTTAGTCGAACATCGGCGCCCATTGACCCCTTCCAACGCGTTTTCGTTGTGCCGCAACGGAGACAGCGACACTGGGTCTGTACACAATAACATAAAAACATTATAGCGGTCTGGATGTTTAGAAGGTTTTTTTCGAGCAACTGTCAGACTCGGTTTTCGATCGATTCACCGGCAAACGACAGCGTGGAGACAATAATGTTTTCATTTCGGTTTGGGTGTTTGGCGCACTGCTATTGGCGACTGCAAACTGGGATATTCGAGACGATTGTACGATTTAAGGCGAAAACACGTGAAATGTTTTTTCGTGTTTATAGGCCTTATTTGGTACAATATTATTGCTGAAAACGATACATGTCGAATCGTGGGATAAGATTTCGGTTTTATGTTTATTCCTAAATGTCTATGTATCGGATCGATGACTGTTTTTTTTTTCAAATTAAAAACGACCGCAACTGAAAGAAAGAGTACAAAAACGTCGAAACAAAAAAAAATTACATTCAAAATTATTTTATAACCATTCCCCTAACTACGTTCTTGATTGTTTTTTTTTTCGTTTGTTTTAATCCTACTGGGATTCAGAATGCATGTTCATTACTCAACTCCGATGACAAAATAATTCGTTAATATTTTTAAACCCACCGCCTATCCTAAATACGAATTGTTAAATAATCTACCACAATAATATGCAACAAATAATACATTTATTTTATACTAGAAACTAATATTGGTATATAGGTTATTTTTTATTTATTTATTTATTTTTTTTTTTTTGGTTAAATGATAAATAAAAAATAATTATTATAATAGTTTATCTCAATCATTTTAAAACGAAAGGTTTTATAAAAATATAATATAAAGTTTGTTACAAAAATAAGTCTTTCCACCTAAATTTCATTCTCTCGGCATGGCATTTAATTTTCACTTGAGTCACATAATATATACCATAAAATCGTTATACATAGAGTACCCTTAGGGTGTGTAGGTACATATTGTGCACAATTTCTACCTATTTTATCTCGATTCCATTTCGCACCGCTTTGTTGTTTCTTTTTCATAAAATCACATCATTTCCGCTCAAACAAAAACATTTCCGCCGAAAATACTCTTATAATGATTTTTTTATTAACTCTTTGACGTTTTTCATATTAAATATTTATTATACAAATTCAAAATAACTAAGTTAATTTGGAAAAAAAATTTTTTCTTAGATCTGACTATTTCACGCGCATATCATTATTCAAACTTAAATTCTTAATACATTTTATTCGATTTTTGTTTCGTAAACATATCGATCAAATATAATATATTCAATTGTATGATTGCATAATTTATTCTTTTAAATAATTCGATAAATTCGAACTAACGCTTTGGTTTTTATGAATGTTATTTAAATTCATATTCTAAACTCAATTTTAATATTCTTTGTTGCTGGTTATTTTTAACAAAATTAATTATGTATGTATATTTATATTTGAGAATGGTTTGAGACAGATTTTAAAATTTAACATTAACCAACTAAAACTTTTGCTTTAACTTAATGTTATAACAAAATTTTTCTAAAAAACTCTATTTTATAACTTATGACATTAAATTACTACTATACAATACTACTACATTTACACACTTAATTAAAACAAAAATAAAAATCGTAGAATGAAGGTAAAAAGTTAACTAATATTTTTTTACCGTAGATATATTATATTAATATATATATACTTATGTATATATGATGTGCAACAGAAGTGTGATGCATACAGACCACTGGCCCCTGCAAAAATAAGCATCCCCCCGCTTAATTAGTTATAATTAGATAGCTATATGCTAAACAAGTCGAAACTTACGTTAACATAAGCCCTGGACTCGGTCTATTGTAAGCCACCAAGTCTCTTTACGAAACACTTTTCAGAATAGTCATATTATATACATTACTTATAATTTGTTGCGATATCTAACAATAGATATAAAAGATATTTAGAGTGAATCGCCATCTAAAAGTCAGCGAATCAATCTTCTATGACGCTCGTGGACACACCCTGCAATGAAACACGCTTTCAATTAACCGTTTGACGACGATTGGTTAAAATCGGACACAACTTACCGAAATGAATGGCACGTCCAAACGTCTTATCGATCTGTATTAAACTAAAATACGGTAGCGTAGTTCCGTGGTTTAATATAATATGAAGATACGATGTTTCTCTGTTCTATTCCAACATTCTTTCCAAATAAAATTTCTTTAAAAATTATTATTTCCTGTAAACTTTTTGCATTATTATGATATATCTACGTTAGAAACTACACTTAAGGGGATTCGATACCGTGATGTTCTGTTTTTGTCTAATGCACGCGTGACATAGGATTTTAGACGGATCCTTTGCCAATCATACCAATTGATCTAATGAAGCGATAAAAATTCTGAAAACAGATTTGAATTTTTCGTCAAGTCTATTTGGAATCGACTTTCTTACATTTTTGATATTTTCCTCCAAATTTCTAAAAAAATTATGTTAAAAAAGAGTAATTAAAAATTGCCGTATTTCAATTTTTGGAGAAGTTAAAATCTAAAAGTCTAAAATATGGGAAAGTCAATTTCAAGTAGACTCAATGACAAATTCAAATCTGTTTTTAGAATTCTTATCGCTTCATTGGATCAATTGGTATGATTGGCAAAAGATCCGTCTAAAATCCTGTCACGCGTGCGCTAGACAAGAACAGAACATCACGGTATCGAATGCCCTTAATTGTATGACAATTCTTTTAAAAACAATTTATTTTTTTTAATGTATATTATACCTATAGATAAGTAGTATTTATTATTTAGGATTACTAGTTAGGTCAAGCATCAACAGATACGAAATGACAATAAGTATATTTATTTTTATATGATATCATTATTCATAATACATAGCTGCTATTGTTTTTAATTTATTTTAGGAATATTTATTTTTTTACATCAATAAACGTATAAATTAAACAACTAAATCAAGACGCGTAGGTCCATAAATAAAAATAAATAAATAATTTTATACACTTTAGATGCATTGGTTTATTTTCATTTTATAGTTAATATTTATAAAAAAAAAAGTTCTAAAATGTCATATAAAATAATATTTTTAAATATTTCCAAAACATATTGTACAATAACAGTTTAATTGATATTTATTATATATACTATCTCACTTTAAATTGATATAATTAAATCAAAATATGTTCTAACAAGATAAACTGTTTAATGAATTTAAATTAAAATTTTCAATATGTTTACATTTAAATCAATTTACCTAATTATATATTTGCATCTAGCACTAAATCGGATTATAATTTATTCTTTAAGATAATTATTTTAATAACCAGTTATTTTTCGACCTTTTTTTCAAAAATATTTGAATTCCAAATGTGTTTACTAACTAATTGGAGTAACTCTTGTATTATATTATTAATGTTTAGAAAAGTTTTCATGCATAAGACTCTTCAGTCTTTAGATCCTTTTTAAATCTCAAAAAGTGAAATAAATAGATAAAAAAGATCAATTCTATGTAAAAAAAAAAAAAATATAAAATTATAATAATAATTGTCGATTGCCACTTTATCAAGTTTTAAGATGCTATATAATTAATTTACTAATGATATCCGTTAAGTTTTGAACTTAGTTCTAAGTTAACTATCTTGTACAATATTATGCCATTGATCTATTTTGTAATGGAGAATAAATCGAATTAGCACTATTTCTAAGCTTGAAGATTATCCGGACGATTCTGTAGTAAATATAAACCAATGTCAGCACTCCCGTTCATTAGTATTTTATTCGAAACATGTATCAGATAATAGTTCGATTGATTTTTGATGTTAGGATTTGCCCATTGCCTTTTGCTATAAAGTGGATATTAATTAGCAAAAAAACATATCTATTATCTAATTAAACATATTTTTGTATCTGCTACCATTATAGAATTAAAATTAAATAAAACATAAGAAATATCAGTAGTAAAATTGTATTTTGTGTATGTTTAATGCTGATATAGATTCCTTTTTTTAATTACATAATACATTTTTATTTGAAAAATTTTCAATTCGGCTAAAATTTGAATAAATTTCATTTTTAAAAAATTACTTAATCTAGTACCTACCTACGAGTGATTTTGTTTTCATTGATAAACTTAGTTTCATTATACCTATATTTTTCTAATATGTATATTTATAAATAGATACTTATTTTTACTTGTACTAGATATAATAATATAACAATCAGTGTTGTAATATTTAATTTGTTTAGTCTACATTCACAAAAAATATATATTTTTTTTTTATTTATTATATGCAAATACAACTTCATCGTTACCCACAGAATCTAAATTATAAATCAACAAAAATTAAGAAAAAGACTATAGAATAAATAATTTATCATAACGAAACAAATCTATTGTTTATTTTTACTTTTTAAAAACAAAATACAGAAGTTAAACGTTTATTTTAAAATAATTTTTAGTTTTTTTTTATTTCATCTGAATTAATTAAATAGTTTTTCGTAACGAAAGTATTATTTGAAACAAATATAACATGAATAAATAAATAATAATTTTTGTTTAAACAGAATGATTATGTTTTGATGTATTTCGAAATACGTATGGAACGAATATAAATTATTTTGAACGGCGTGCTTTTTATAGGACAATATATATGTAAGGTCTGTAATAGAAGGTTAGCAGAGTTTCGTTATTTATGTTGCTTTAATTTTATCTCACTACAGTAGCAAACGAGTAAAAAAATAAAATCATTAATTCCAATTGAACCGTGTAACAATAAGTGTTCAGCTGTTGATACACGTTAAAAAAAATTACCTAAGTCGTATACAGTAGCATAAAAATTACATAAAATCTTATACCTAAATATTAATTTATTATAATAATGGTAATTATATCTGAAATAATTAATATTTTTATTATTTCAACGACTTAAATAGACATTTACTTTGAATTAATTAACTATAATATTGTATCAAAATTTAACTTTTGGATTAATCTGATATTATAAAAGACCAATATTTACGACTAGGTGTGTACTTGCGCAGTTTGGATGGGTGTAGCTGAGTCTTATCGATATAGACGTTAATTGTATAGTAATTATTACAAAATAAACTCTAAGGTTTCATGTATTACTCTACATCAATATTATACCTAAGTGACTTGAAATATTTAAATGACGTTTAAGCATCATATTATTTACACACACGTGACCAATTAATACGTATCGATTATTTTGAGACTACTATAGACGGGCTTTTCGATATATTATAATACCATTAATTATATTATATTGATGTCATACGTATTTATTTCGTAAAACACTCATAACTCACACTATTGTAAGTAGAGCTGATCTGTGATCATTGCATACGGCCCTAGTTGTATGTGAATGTGATATGATAAATTTACATTTGAAAATTGGATTTACTTTAATACGTGTAGAATATTATATACCTACTGTAATATTATGTTCGTTTAAACGATTTAATATAGAACTTTTATCTTCTCGCACGTTATTTTCATAGAAAAAATATAACAACTTTTCGATACTACTGGTATTGTTTTTATTTCTATAGTATATTGTACTGTTAAGATACCTTTTTGTTAGCAAAAAATTAACGTTTTAATATCACAGATCTAGTGGAAATGCGATACTACACAGACCGTCCGACTATATAATATAAGACATAGGTAGTAGCTTTCAAAGCATAATATTATTAGGTAGTACTAAGGTTGTTGTATAGAATATACAGTTTTTAAAATAGCTAAGTTTTTATTAAAAATCTATTTTTTTTTTTTTGTATTTATACTTACTTGTACATTTGTTTATTAATTTTTAAAGTAAAATTAATTTTAATAGGTAAGCCATAATATTCAAATCTGTGAAATATTTATTCAAAATTAAAGAGACTTTAGCCGTCCTAATCAAATACAGTAAATTTAATATTTTATTTTGTAAACCCAAAATTGAGTTTTTTTCAAAAATTAGTTTACATTTTTGTATGGATCTATCTAGTAAGTTTAATAAATTAAATTATTTGAAAGAATAATCTTGCTGTATTAATAAAGTATAGGGCCTATTTATTTTATTTTATACAACGAAGATTGGTTTCTTTTAAAAATCTGTGAATAACTGACCAGTAGCGTACACACGGGGGGGGGGGGGGAAGTTGGGTGTTCAAATCACCCCTTTAACTTTTTAAATATACAAATACCTATACGAAAATGGTTAAAATTGTAAATAATTTATTTTCGTAACATATTTGTAGAAAAATAAAAATCAAAGATAACCGTCACTGCCGAAATTATAATTAGAATAACCCAAGAATAATATTCCACGAAGTATAAATATGATTTTATATTATTTTCTTGAAATTGTGTTTATGATTATTGATTACATAGACGGGTTACGGGATTAAACGGTTTAACAATGTTGTCGGTGTACCGTGGTACATATTTAACTCCTGAAGAGGTCATCGATGAGTTGGCAAAAAGACCAAGAAAACTAGATCTTGTACTGTAAAAATTAAATAATGGTTTGATAAATATATATGTGTGTGTAATTTTTAATATAACCTCCCCCCCATTGAAAATATCTGTGTACGCCACTGTAACTGACAACTGTCTATTAAAAAAAAAATATATAGGTACATAATATTAATATGTGTATATACCTATGTTTTGTGTTTTTATATAAAATATTACTATATCTTAACTTTCTTAGTTTAACTATACTGTTTAATTTTGAATCCATAATTGAAAAATTTACTTCTTAAAATTATGCGACGAATTTTGATCTCAGATAACTCACAATTGAATTCACCATAAACGATATACCAACAAATAAAGTCAGATTTAACCAGAATTTTCTATACAATATGGACTAGATGGAGGATCTGTATGCGCAACTCAATCTGTAATCAAACACTAAATACGAAACATTTGTGTACTTTCAGTTGAAACGCCAAATTAATACTAATATCAATATTTAAATTCAGTACTCAAAAAGTATTTCAAATCTCAGGAGCCTATACTAATTTTATCTACGATCTATTGATTATAGCTAATATAATAAATAGTTTAGTTAATAAATAATTATCTATATCACGACAATAGAGATTAAAATTACGACTTACATTCTCTTGTGCAATCTCACTCAGCTTTTGAAAATTTATTAAAACGACCAATTCTTAATATATTTTAATGTTCCTTTAATATTAAATTAGGTATAAAAATTAACGAAGCATGGCTACATTCTTATAAAAAGAATCATCCGAAATCATTACCGTTGCGTCGTAAAATTCTAGATGAATATATAAATAATAAAATGTGTATCAGATATTTTACCATTTTACAAAGTTAATCATTTCAGTACTTATGCGATTTACATTGTATCTAAAATTCGTATTACGGTTACATGATAGTTATATGCCAAACGTAATCGCAGTCAAATCATAATTCCTAATACATAATATTCGTAATACACTTTGTAGATAAAGAGTAGTTTAACCGATCATCGGATCATTTTAATATTATGACCAAATCGTTCGTTTTTTCATCTAAAGTTTAGATGTTTTTCGGGTTTAAATTCTAAACCCGAAAAACGTGCATAAAGTTATAATGTCAACGTGACAAATTTCACTACATTCCGCGAGCCTAATGCCTTGTTTTCTTATTGTCTTTATATCAATAAGACGGAATTTCACCGGTTTGGACACAAGTGATTTAAAAACCTTTTACTCGGAATGACGATAAATCGTCGTTATTGGATGATCGCCCCCCCCCCCCCCAAAAAACAATTACGCTTCCGCTAAACTCCGCTGATATCTCGTCCGTCAATGCGGAACAATCTCAACCCACGGCCGACAATAATTTACTACCTGCTACTCACTTTCGACTATAATGTATGTCTCGTTAGCCCTCTTTGGTTTACGAGCCTTATTAAAATTTTAGCGCGTTCGCGAAACAGTCATCAAGCTGGACTCCGCCGATTAAATCGGCTTCACGCGTGATTTGTGTGTACCTAATACAATCCATTCGACTCGACGACGGACAGATAAACTATACGTTTTTTGAAAAAACTTTTTTCGTCATAATATATTATATAATGTCCGTACACACTTAACCTCAGCATGTGCAACGTGTATAGATAATACGATATATAGGACGTAAATGAGACGGGGAAGGGGCAGAAAATCATACTCTCTCGCCCCCGGGAAGGGTTGACGGTGCGAAGCTCACCGCACGTGTGCACGCGGGGTAGACTGCCGCCGCCGTCGCAGCGATGGTGTTAGGAGAAGAGGGGTTGGCCGCCGATCGATAAAAACGTAATGCGCATGTTTTAACGCACAACAGGAGGAAACGCGTACCATATCAGTGCCGTATAATGTAACGTATAGTAAATTGCATTCTTCATTCAGACCGTCCGGTGTTTGAACCGTCATCGCCGTCATCTCGTCCGGGCGACAGCAAGTCGAGACGAACGAAATATTCCTTATCAAAACACATTTGGAAGACGGGCGATGTGATGAATGGTTTGCTCAACACGTTGAAGAACATTGCCAGTCTCAGTGAGTACCTCTATACCTATACACATATGCATATAATACACATACACCAGACACGTTTATATTGTTATATAATAATATAACCTATTACGTATAATATAATATAATATTACGCGTTCGCGTTGTAATAATTTTAAATATTGTTTTATACGATCTTCAGATATAATATACGCGAACGGTCATATTATAATTGCACACCGCGTTGTCAGCATAGACAGCAGTCCGTATGAATTGTTCTGCGGTATTGTAATTGTATTGATGTAGATACACCGTTAAAATAACATTTTAAATACCTATAGTGGCCGCGCACTGTTGTTTTAAACGATTATAAAACGCAGTTATGTGTAATAACGTGTAATAATAACGCTCCGCGACTATATTATAACAATAATTATTTATGAAGAATCTTTTTGTTTTTCCCCCCGCGCGCACATAATTTCAAATGTATATACTCAATGTAATATGGGTATATATAATACCTTATGCATCACGGGTGATAAGTACGGTTTTCGGCTCTTGTTGACACTTTTCACTCCTCTCCCCGCACCTTTATCGTGATAAACAAACACTTCAATGATAACACAAATGACAAAGCGTTGTGAGTATATAATATTTTATATAGATATTTATTTATATTATGACAATAGACATTGCAGATACTTGCGGAATAGTATTTTGTTATCGTAATAATGTAATATAACATTTCGACTCCATCACGTTCTTTATATAATCGAATTAAGTTTGGTCGATATTTCCTCGTTTGCAATAAATGTTAAGTGTTTAGAAAGCGGAATGAGTACCTATATAATATTTTTAGAGTTCGATTCGATCGGTGGAAAACCCCATTATCTAAGTATGATGGTTTTTTTTTGTTTAGTATAAAAAAAATTGTGGAATTTTCATTTTAATATATTTTTTCTTTCAAATAAAGAGGTGAGAATTAGCACAAAAGAGTAGGCAAAAAATTCTTCCTTAATCATTTTCAGAAAGGTAAACCGACGTGACTTGAATCCGACGTTAACCATCCTATTACGTGGGACGCTTTCAAAGGGATATGGCTATGATAAAATTATGAATAATATTATTTTTGAAATAATAAAAATGAAATACCCAATTCAAACTGGACGTTTAGTTCAACGATGATCGATAAACAATAACATTGTATATATATTATAGTTATTATGGTTGATAATATAGTATTAGGTAACAATTTTAATTTAATTTTCTGCGTACTTTTTTCTTAGAAAAAAGCAATTTATAAAAACAAACAAAAAACAATTTTTTTTTTTGTTTTAAGACAAACAGTAAACACATATAATATATTATATAATACGTATATATGTATTTTATATATTATATACAGAGTGGCCCATTGTATTTGTTCTCGTATATAACCGTCCGACCACTACATAAATATACTCTTTCACCACTCCGCCCCTATACGCCTTCTGACCGAACTTTAAAACTGACATCACTATTTATTCAAATACTTTAATGGAAACGGGTATAATTATTATATATTTAAAATATTTACATTAATTGGCTCTATAAATATCGACTATAGTAGATTCCGAAGAATCGGGTTAACGAAGATTCGGTTTAAATTATTATCGTAAACGTTGACACAAGTGGGCGCACAGACACTCTGTATAACTTATATAATTTTTGACTTGTTTACCAAAGAAAGTTTTTCTTATATACAATTTGATGTTGTATATATGTGGTATATACTCGCGCTCATAAAAGTGTGACGGATAACGACTATATTTTGTTGTTAAAAATTGCGGCTTCTCCGACAACGTATATAATATATTTATGTATACATATATAATGTGTGTGTGTGTGTGTGTGTGTGTGTGTGTTATATATATATTTATACACGCCCATATAATTTACTACTCGTATATAACAATATAATATAACACGCGATGCTTCGCAGTCGAAAGACAGTGGCGCGGGATAATGATGTGCCCGTGATAATATAATAGTAGCCGACAATCATTATTCACGGGATGCCGTATATCATCGTAATGAATTAGATATTCGGTTCAAGTTGAAATATGCGTTTCCCGAAGTCTTCGACGAACGATGGTCGTATTTATGGCTGTGTATATGGTGTGTACGCGTCGTTGGATGACTATAATAATATGCGTACGCTATAAATTCATCAGTTTATCTCATAATATTATAATTCGTGCATTTTTTTTTGCCGCATTAGTGTATAGTATATCAAACAGATTCATTTTAATTGGCCACAACGCTTTGATGATATTTAAAAAAAAATGTATTGTAATAATCATATAGTCTTTGTTCCGTGGCTCCGGATCATAGGCGCAAATTGATGAAAGTATTAAGAGTGCTAAAGAATCAAAAATATTGTTGAGAAAACAGAGCTGGCCATGATGTAACCCTCGTACGCTACCGCCTATAATAACTACTATAATATGACCACTGCCATCTCTATTAAATCTTTTATCTCCGTAAATAAAATGAAACTAAATATGAATTTTAGATCAATAATATTAAAATATTTTGCACAAAACAATTTATTTCCAATCATAAATAATTAGGTTATTATTTAATTAATATACCTAATAATATTGTAAAGTATTTCGCTATAAATTTAAATTTAATGTACCTATTTCTTTTTATAGTTAAACGATAAAATATTTAATAATCTATCATGAAAAATCTGTTATGTTTTATAAATGAGACCTAGCACATTAAAAAATGCATATATTAGTTCCTACACGGCAAAAAAATAATATAATATATAAGTTTCTACATAACTGTTATTATAGGATACTAATAATACAAACATTACAAATTCATACAAACTTCTTGAAAAATTAAAAATTAATATTTATTTTTAACAGTGTGAAAGTTATTATACTTATAATAATGTTAGGTTATTAGATAATCATAAAAATAAATAAAATGTTGTTAAATATTATATTTTAAGTATTAAAATTTGTTTAACTGATTCAAATCTTATAAAAATTTTAAAAATATCTTGTTACATTTTTCATTCTTAACATACTTATTATCATACGTATTTTTTTTACCCTGATACGAACTTACACATTATTTTATTTGTAAGTGTTAACCTATATAACTCTTCAGCTGTTACTTTCGTGTAGAAAGTTACGATATTTTCCGTTATTGTAAGAGTCCAAAATTGTGTGCATCGCACAGAAAAAAGCTACTTTCACACGAAATAAACGAAATTTATAAAGCCAATACCACATGAAATAACTTGACGAACTAAACATATTATATAAAATCAATTACTGTAATACGTACACTATGATAAATGTACTAATCACGGCGATAGAGTTCATTGCGGTAGCTCTAGAATTTACAAGCAACTTTAGCACCCCTGTGGTTTGCACCTATGCTCCGGGGGTTCGGAAGAATCAATCTGGTATCGTTATTAGTTTTTTCCCAGAATAAAAAATGTATACACCGCAATATTAAATTTTGAAGAACATAATATATAATATACGAGTATTAATGATAAATATACGTATATAATTATATGTAGACGTCGTTTCATGCGGCCCGCGAATTGATACAACGTACAACTCTTTTCTTTCGAATCGTATATGCATGTCAGAATGAAATCTTTCATTCAATATAGTTATTACAATATAATATTTTATACGTTTGTGTATATGTGTGTATGTTTTTTTATCATTTAATATCTACGGGGGAAATAGTCAAGGGCGCACATATGGGGGGGCAAGGGAGGGACATGTCCCCCCTGGAAAATTTCGAAAATCTTGAAAAATTGTTTACTGTGATCAATATCTACTTATTTATTTAAACAGAATTTAAAAGTTTATTTTTATATATTATGAAAATCTATAATTTGTTTATAAAAAGTCGGTTTATTCAGTTTGGCAAATGGGATTATCAGCTATAAATAACAACACGCTGTTTCGTTTCTATTCTATGAATAGTTATCAATTCTTAAAATATTGGTTAAATAATTATTATCTTATAATCCTTCAGTTTGATGTACCTATGTTATGTAATAGTATAATGTAAAATTGTAAACCCTTTCCTGGCCTTCCTACCTCGTGGTCATTCCTATTTATAAATAGATTGATAAAATAAAATGTTGTCCCCCCCCCCTTGAGAATTTTATTATGGGCTCCCTTGGAAATAGTTACTTTATTTTGTTCCAGAAAATCACTCGATTGAGTGCAAACCGACATATAATGGGGATAAAAAAAAAGCGTGAGACGATATTTTATTTTACTCTTCTTATGAATGTAGGTAGTAAGTTTTCAAAAATTAAAGTATTGACAGAAAGTTACATAAATCAAAAGTAAACGTCAAAATACAACTCGTTTCAATGAAAGAAAACCAAATTGTTTACTAACGTCAAATATTTTTTAAGAATAATTTCCAAATACGATCATTGAAAGCCAACAACGAAAACTCGTTTGTTCGAAATAAAACCGTAAACAAAAATGACACTTCGATGATCAAACAATTCACCAAAGATGACAAAGAGAGACGTGTCAATAGATTTAAAAATAAATATAAACCCAAAACCTCCAATGTTATGTTACTCTATAATATAGTCGAGGATTTATTGTAATCTAACGCACATTTATATTTTAAAATTTTATACATAAAATCTAAATTGGTAAATTTATCCATCGTATATTAATAATCGCAATATTTTAAATTAATGTTCACTGTAGTTCTACGACTTTACCGGGTACATCATATATCATACTCATGTTATTTTTCGTTATTGTAATTTAATTATTCTTGACATAGTATGCAATTTTAATGAAGCTGCGATTACTTTATTATCCTGCATTGACGAACTGAAATATTTAAAAATGTTTATCAATCATAAAAACACAATATGCTAAAAAAAGTAAAAACACCTATTCCTAAAACAAATTAATTATAGTATACAAATTTCCTCACGTAAAGATAGTCACTAGTGGGTGACTTCTTAATAACGCATACCATGTCTTCTGTCTCTCTTCACTTATACTTATTATGCTAAGAAGTATAGATTGTATAATTATTATAAAAATATAAAAAAAAAAAAAAAAATACTATACAAATTATAAAAAAACGGGTAAGTGGGTATCGCTCTGTTGTATATTAGGGGGTGGGGTGGACCTCAGACTATGGTAGGTTAAATTTGAATGCAATGATAGGTATCATTGTATACGAAAAACGATTCTGAACGAAGATGATTTGTCAGTTTAGGATATATTATATTTAAATATTGTCATATATTCTATTTTGAAACAAATAGTATAGTTACTATATGTTACTATAGTTACTTTATAGTATCTGTTTATTAATAAAAAAAAGTATTTGGCAACATATGCATAATGAGAGTATAAAATTTAATTTAAATTTTGACATATTTCGCATAAATTCAAACTTTAAGCACTTAAAAAAAAAAATGGTGACTAACGATTTCGGATTTTTTTTTATCACTTTAAGAACAACTTATAAGAAATCTTGTATTAAATTTTCAATATTTTCTGGCCACCCATAAAATTTTTATCAGCATTTGAAGAAAAAAAACTTAGAAAAGTTGAAAATTTCAATTGTCTATAATAGTAGCTTAAAAATGGTCAAAATATTTTGAAAATTTAACTGTAAAGAGATAACTATAATATAAATATTTGGTGAAAATTTCAAGTATTTACAATAATTCGTTTTTGAGTTACAGCAAAATCAAAAAATCGATTTTGTCGAAAAGTTGTTTTTCGTAAAATTGTCGTTTTTTTGTCACTTTTTTTTTGTTTTTCTCGATTTTTTTGAAAACTATTTGAAAATATTTACTTTTGACCCCCCCCCCCCCCCCCAAAGTACCAACTAGATGAATTTTCCTATTCAAAGAGGGGCTGAAGTCAAAAATCGGAGCATTATTACTGCTCCAAATGTTGTCGTCAGACACAAAAAAAAAAAAACACACATCATTGTAAAAGCAATACATTCTTCACTCCGTTCAGAATCTAAAAATGAATTATTTTTTCTACTTCTGAGCTGTATTTTACAATAGAACTCAAAAATAACTTTTCTTGAAAAAATAAAAACCATTATTATTCATCAAATTACTAGTATGTTAAGTTTGGTACTTATTTTGTTCTAATCCTAATTAATATAATAAACATAAGTTATACAAATATAAATTTTATAAACAATTTAAAAATAGTAATATCGCATGTTAGAAATAATCTCATTAATTGTCTTCTTACAAAAAACATTGAGTCATATGTATGATGTTTCTAGTTTCTTCAGAATAAGTTTATTGTTTTTTGTACCTTAGTATTATTTTTCCTTCAACTTATAATGGTTATTCTTATAATCAACTTTAAACACACTTGCAGAATACCTTTGACAATCTGAGAACTAGATTTATTCAATTTAAAATTAAATTAACTTAGGTTATCAAAAAACAACGTAATATCATGATTTTATATAGTATTATAATATGAATTAGTGACTACCTAGTACCTAGTACCTACACTAGTATTTAAATAATTTTCTTTCATTTTGTAATGTCTTACATGTGTATGTAAGACTTAAAATAAAAAAAAAACCTAACGAATTTCGCACCCTATTTTTTATGAGTTTATTCAATATAATACATAGTAATAAAAAAATGTATTTATATATTTTATAAATGAAGAGTAAAATACAGTAATATTTAATGAATTATTACATCAAAATAATCGTCTTGTATAATATTTTATTAAACAATGAGTTTTCGTCGATATTTTTTTCAATATAAATTTGAACTCCGAGAATTCTAGTAGCCAGAAAATGAATGGTAAAAATAAATATACTTCTTCAAAATAACATGAAATTCCATTTAAAACAATTTTTTAAGTCAAATATAAAAATTTATATTAAAATTGTATCTAAAAAAAAAATGTTATTATAATATAATAGAGGCAATACAGGCAACCCCTGCACCACTCGATAACCACAATATGCTTTTCAACACCTTTATAGTGTTTATCTAAAATACTTTTTATACTTCAAATAGTATAACTAAAACTTTTTTTTAATTATTACACACATCGGTATTAGTTATTTTATTTTTTCATTTTCCTGTTAATTATAAATCAGTGGATAATATTTCAAAACGTTTTCTTAATAATATATTGAGATTTTCCGACCTTAAAACTAATTAAAAATATAATATAATCAACATAAGACTGAAAAATATTGACTTGAATGTCAAAAATGTCAATTATCTTTAGAACTAACTTTTTTTTTTCTCAACTGTCAATAAAATGTAATAATTTACTATGTAAAAATTCAAACATCGTAATTATCAGTGGTTTCAACATGGGTACATCTATTTAATCGGAGTTACATCATTTTTCATACATACATATTACCTCTATCGGCTATCATCTATGTTTTATATTATGTAATAATATAATATATAAATCGACAAGAATCTATAATTTGATAAAATATTAATAATAATAGTACAATAGGGCCTGGACTTATTGAATTTTTAAATTTTTATACGATGATCTAATTTTTATGATAAACAACTGGTAAGTAACCTAATTCTTAATATTGAATAATTTTTCTATATCCAAACACAATAAAATACAAAATAGGTATACAAATCTTATCAAAGATTAGGTATAATATTCTCGTTTGTTTTTCTGAAAAAGTTGGTAATTCTGTTTTCACACAACTTAAGCACGAAACCCACTCACCATCCGCTTAAAATATATGTCAATTGCACTAAGAGAATAAAATATTACTTCAACGTCATTGAGTCTACAGTATAATATTATTCTAGAATACTATTTATATTTATAATTTAACGACTTACTCATTACAATGATTAATATGGTTGGAAAACTGCATCTATAGGTGAAGACACAAAAATGAGATTTAACATGAAACCTGGGCCCGGTGATACCGACTTTGAACAGTGGCAGAGCGCTATGAAAATGGTTGCGAGACTTCCAGACGGCGTTCCGCATGAATTCCGAAACACGGTACGTATCTATTTATTTATAAATTATGATTATCTACAGCTTTCGTACTCGTCCGATCGCGTTCACCGTCGACCACCACCCGCAACCACTTGACTCGCCCACACATCCACTCATCTCAATAAAATGATTTATTATCGCGTGTCGCGTATGGTATAATACGAAATAAATATAAAATAACATTGGTTCGTGCCGATCTATAATATTATCGCACGCGGACACGCGGTCCGTTTTGCGTTGTACAGTTATGGTTGACCCTGGCGGAAAAATACTTGTCGTCCAGGAACGTAGAGTGGCCCAAGGTGGAACGGTTTTGCTTCAACGACACGACCAACCCAGACGACGAAGAGCTAGGCGTACAGATCGTCAAGGACTTGCACCGGACTGGTTGCAGCTTATTCTGTGGTTCATCCGGACTGGAAAACCAAGCGCTGCTGAAACGGGTGCTCTTGGGGTTCGCTCGATGGAACAAGGCAGTAGGCTACTGTCAAGGATTCAACATGTTGGCGGCCCTCATATTGCAAGTTATGGAAAAAAATGAATCCGACGCCCTAAAGGTTGGTTCGTCGCACTGTGTCGACGAAATCTTAGCGACTCGAAGTCCTTCAGTTCGACAAAAAATTTTGCTTTACGTGTGTTTCGACTGACTGTTTCGAGTACCAAGATTTCGCCGACCAATTAAGTCGATGAATTAATGCATTTGTGTAAGTTATCAATATGCTGTTGGTTTATCTTTTTCTCGTTTAGGTAATGATATACTTGATCGAAGGTGTACTTCCCGAAGGTTACTTTGCTAACAATCTCAGGGGACTATCCGTGGATATGGCTGTATTTAGAGACTTGCTGAGAGTCAGACTGCAAAACCTATCGAGGCATTTAGACCGATTACAGACTGAATCGAAGGACTCCGGTAAGATAATAAATCATTTTTTCCATATTATATTACCATATTTATACGATATATATATAATATATACAATTACCTACACTGTTAAATAGGAACTAGCTACGAACCACCCTTGACAAACGTATTCACAATGCAGTGGTTTCTCACGCTGTTTTGCAATTGTCTTCCCCAGCGTACAGTGCTTCGAGTCTGGGATTTAATATTCCTTGAAGGAAGCACAGTGCTTTTGAAAACCGCCTTAGCTATCTGGGATGCTTTGTCCGAGTAAGTATATAATATTATATTAAGACAACACTATGTCGACACTGTGGCTATACATTGTTGTAAAGTTTTTGGTAGATAATTACAATTTAACGCGTTAACACAGACTTTTGATATAAAATACATATATATATATTATTATTATTATTATTATTATTATTATTAAATAAGGAACATCGTTGGCTCGTGTACGACTACCATATAAAGATTATTATAGTTTACACTATGATGATAGTATGTGTCAATTATCAACTTCTATATTTATTTTTGCATATTAAACCTCTCAAATAATGAATAAAATGCAAGTCAATACATTTAAAAAGAATGTAATTATATTAAAAACATAATATGTATGTGTTAAAATATTTTATTTATTGTAGGATTAAACAAAATATTTAAATCCCTACTCATTATATTTTTCACTGGGAAATATTTTTAATTATGTTTTATAGTAAACGCTTATCAAAACAAACAAAATATATTTATTTTTACGAAAGATATAATTTGAAATGTTGTCACCTTATTAGCATAAGTTATTACGATAAATTAAAATAAATTTAAAATAAAAATAAAATAAATTTTATTTTTGTGGTATTTTTCATGAAGCACAAAATTAAAAATTATTATTTTCATTTACATTTACATAATAAATAATAATAAACGCACACCATAATATATACATCTGAAATATCCCCAGCGTAAAGTACATTTAACGTATATAACTGCAGAACATTTAAAACAGACAAGTTAGTTAAAATTTAGTTTGAGCTAATTTTTTTTACGAGGATTAAAAGTTAGAAACACTTTACAGAATTGAACAAAAACTAATTAAACTAATTTCAACTCATATCATAAGTTAATCAATCGTGCGTGTCCTCTAACTATGGTTATATTCACAATTTCAACGATAATACTTAAAGTACGTTAAGTATGTTTTGATACAGGTCCATTTAAACTGTATTAAAAATTTCATTTTAAATGTAGGTATCCATATAATGTAATTGCGCGGGTTTCTTCTAGGTTATTGCATAATAACACAATCACAATGTTGTAGTGAAAATGAGAGTTTGAAATGTTTGAATAGTTTTCTAAAAAGTTTTTTTTGTACTAACGTTAAATAAAACTATTCCATTTAGTCGGATAATGACGGTGACAAGTGCAGACGAATTTTATAGTATTATGGCTGTCCTCACCAGAGAAATGCTTGAGTTCGGTTTAATGGACGCCAACAATTTAATCAATGTGAGTATTTTCGTCGACGAATTTACATGTCACAGCCCGTCGTAGTTATTATAATAATAATATCTACCACTGAAATGCTTTTCATACACATGATACATATTATTATGACGTTATGCATAAACATTAAACATGTCCATGTCATTCGTAGACAATTAGTACAATGAACGAACTAGTCGAAGTCAAAGAACTTCGAGAAAGATACATGTACAATATAAATCCATGGGTCAGTCATGTAGCGAAACGAGGACTGCGATTGTTCTACACAGAGTCCGACATCGAGGAGACCGATAGCGATGATGACGTCGATGGTAAATCGTCGACGGTCACTGCGAACAACGACCGAAAGGACGACTTCAGAACGAAACGTGAGATAACAATACTATATTTGCACTCTCTTGACAAAAACATAAATTCGTACGTACAATGTTTTAATAAATACGTGTTTTGTATTCATAAAGACAACAAATCCGGCAAAAACAATAGGCAGCCGACTCCCAGTTTGGATTCCGAAAGGGAAAAGGTGGCGTTAGATATATCGTCGCTGAAAAAGCAATACAGCAAACTCAAAGAAAGGCAGAAACAGGTCCAAGTCATTTTAACAGGTAAATCAATAATATTATATAAGTACATTTAATTTCTGTTTGGATATAAAATTGTTATCTAAAAATATCCGACAAACACAATCTAACATACAATTAATCTCAATGCACACTCGAATACGAATATATGCACATAACAAAACTCTATCTTATAGCTGCGTGTAATGGACAAAACTTTATTGGGACCTCCAACTCTTCGGCGATGAATCATTTATTGTTCGGTAAAACGGCTCTGAGATGCACATCGATCGGACCCATACCCGGATCCATACCATTAAAATACATACAAGATGTCAAAAAACCGGAACCCAAAACAGGTACATTATAATATTACATATTAAACAATAAACTGAATAAATATTGTACAGAAAACAGAATATTATGTACAACTTCCGGTTTCCACACACAACAAGATGACCTTTAGACAGTACCTTTTATACTCTTTCCTGTAATCAATTATTTACTACGTAGTGTTAAAACCCCAGTATTTTAATTGACCAAACCCTATTGTTATCTTTTTGATATACCATTTTATTATGTATTACTATTAAAAAATATTGAGTCCTCGTCGTACGGTCACAATCATCAAATTTTTATGAATCACACTACTAATAAAATATTTAAAACACGTTAAAAAAAGTTACACTGGCTAATCTCTTAAGTTCCAAATATATCTATCAATTTAATGTGATTAAATAAAACAATATGGTCGAATGAAAGGCACCTTAAACGAATATATATATATTTAACCAATTGTAGTATAGATTGTTATTAAGCAAATATAAAATAATTAAAATTTTGTTAATTTACCTAGCTAGATATTGAATATTGTTACCTACGAATTACGATATAGATAATTATGTTTTTTTTTTTTGTTTTTTTGCCGTTTCAGAACCACGAGTGCGAGAGAAACGGACCGTATCGTCATCTTCGTCTTCGTCAACGTCCACCGAACTCTGCGACGATCCCGCGTCCGATTGCTGCAGCGAACGGTCGGTCGATGACGATGGGTGCAACGGCCACGGTGAAGACAGAGATGAAAGCAATGACCTGGTCGTCGACGTTGTCGTAGAATGTCGTATTCCTGATGTTAAAACCAGCGACGATGATGTCAGTGATGTCAGTCTAGCCGAAATGTTGAGAGCCAATTCGGAAGTATTAAAAAGAATGTGCAGAGGGAAAGCGGCGACTGAAGATCCAGAATCGGACTTAGAAGAACGGCTACCAGACTTGATAAACAACATCGGCATGATTGGTGAATCTTTAACCACCGTAGAGACTTCAACCGCCAATGAATATAAAACCACTGTCGAGAGTTCCGACGCCGATAAATTCCGAGATTTGCTAACAGACGAATCGCAATCTGCAACTGAGACTTCCACTACTGATGATTTCCGAGACATTTTTGTGGTCGAGTCATTGTCTGCAGCCGAATGTGATGATCGAGTACTTCCACCACAGCAACCGGAAGAAAACCAAGATAACTTCGAAGATTCCACAACGTCGACATCGAAACCATTTACTCCGTTCCCTTCGAAAGTCAGGCAGCCCAAACGGCTCGGCATCGAATTGGGTCTATACCCGGACGGCTCGAATTGATTTCTTCCTTTTTTCTACGATTTATTAGAAAATTTTAAATTTAAATAAAAACAATCATTGTTAAGTATTTTTTTATGCAAAATAATTGTTATTTAAAAATATTTTAAATATTACTATTATTTATTATTATCATCACCTCTTTCGAGTAGGTCGCATTATTTTTGTAAGCGGCTATTGATGATCGATCATTTTAAACATCTTTGGAAATTTTACCACATATGTGATATTTTGTAAAAAAAAACCCAAATCCGAACGTTTCTTTTCGTATGTGTATTGTATATTATATCATATATCCAATATACATATATGTTTATTGATATTTTAATATAATACTATACGATTAATTATAAGAATATCAATATATATAAACAAACGAGTATTAGTATGACGTATTATAATAGGTATACATAATTAGCTTTAAAAGATATCGCCAATCACAGTCATCCTTGACACTTTCCAGTGATTGGCTTTCATTATTTTTGTGTAATGGAGTATTTTTATCATAAACCTAAAATAATATTATAAATTATACATATTATATTCAAGTTATATTTATTTTTTGTGAATCGATAAGTAATGAATGATATAATAATATGATACGTAAGTATTGCTCATTCAACATAAATTGCATATATAACTATATATTAATATAATGTTAATATTAAATACTTATTCGTTATATAAATAAAAATTTTAATAAATAATTGATTAACTATATAATTAATATTGTTCAACAATGTATGTACAATAAACTTATAATGAGCATTATCTTTTTGTTAAATCTATTTTACATCAGATCATACCTATCAATATTGTTAGAAATACAATAAATATAAGTTATAAATCTCTCTTCAAATAAATACTGCAAAATAATTATATTTTACAAAAAAAAACATCACAACACAGTCCGGTGTGTTCGGACAATTGTTTCGATACAATGACAATTTTTATTCTAAACAAAACGCAACTTATTTTTTGAAATTTATTAAACTCGTAATATAATGATGTAATTTTAACATAATCAATAATATAAAAACTATCTATTGTATCAATTAATACCATTTAATTTAGGTATACTATTTATATTTTAATTTCATTGATTCGTACAAAAATCTAAAACGTGTAAATTCCGTGAATTGATAAAACGGAAAAAAATATTATGTGTAAATACTCGATGTTTACATTATATAAGAATGAAAAGTAATATAAGATGATGATTGATTAGTTCGACTTTGAGTACATGACTTCAATCTATATCAATAGACGTTTTAGACTAAAGTGAACTGCAACCGAACTTAGAATTCATAATATAATTAACTAGTGTTATAAAATACATAGCTATAATAATTCTACAGAATATTATGTATTATAAATCCAAAGTTATCAAATTAAACTGTCATTTTTAAATCGTATATAATGCTATAATAGTTGATTGAATGTGTTATAAAATATTATACTATGGGTAGCAAATATTCAACTTACTTTTCAAGCATTATGATGTGCTATTCAACTGTTATTATAGTCATGTAAAAAATAATTAAAATTATTATCACAACTAGATATACGAGGTATACTACAATTATTCTAATCATTGATCACCTTATTCAACTATATATTATAATATGGCTTAATCGTATCATCAGTACGTTTACATAAAAAAAAAACTAAGCTAATTATTACTAGGCAATAACATTAAAAAATATCATTTTCGCGATATGGATTAATTTCATAAAGTAAAATTAATAATATTATAATAAATTTTAATTTTTAAAAATTAATCTTAAATAAAGTGCATTAAAAGTTCATTATATGTGGTAGAAAAGAAATTTTCTGAAACATTATCATTCAATAAAAACTATTTTTCATCTAAATCATAAATACCTACCAACGTAAATAGTAAAAATAATTAATTTTTATTTATTTCAAACGAATTTGGAAAGTTTTTGTTGATAATACCTCTTTAATTAGATTATTTAATGTTAAAGATGGATTTTTATTAGCCAATATTTTTATTCATTCTGTTCGTCAAATAATAATTATTTTTAAACTATGCTATCAGTAATAGAAGATATTATCACAGAATAATATATTAATATATATTTATTCTGTGATATTATAGTAAAATAATATAATGATTTTCATTTTTTAAACTTGAAGTACTCATATGTTTCAATTTTAATCAATATTTCGTTAAATAAAGCGTGTGTTTAGTTCTTATTGATATTTTTTTTGAATATTTATTACATAATACTCATGTTATATTTAAATTATACTTGACAAAATTAAATATTTAAATGTCCCGTAACTATTGATGCTTTGTATGTGTACCTATATAAAATGATAAATATTTAAAAAATAAAATATATACTATACACAAAATTATCTTAATATTTTATTTAATCTAACTAATTTTAAATATTTTAGTGTTAACTATTAAATTTTCTATTGCGATGAACTAATCACTAAAAGTTCTAATAATATTAGTTATATCGTTGATATTATATTATATAATATAAATTTCACAATTAAAAACTTGACGGAAAAGCATTTTCTCTGACTACACAATTTTTAATTAAATATTTGCAACGGTTTGTATTATCTCTGAGAACTGTCTCATTAAAATATAAAAAATAGTAAAATCACAATTTAAAACACAATAATGAATTACTAATGACCCACTTAATATATAAAAATAAATATTATTTTTTTTATTCTTAAAAAATAAGAAGGAAAATTGAGTGAATGGACAATTAAATTTCAGTAGCTCAACAATATTAGTAGTACACATGATTCTATGCAATACAAAATTTTGTTTTCTAAAAGGTAATTCACCAATACGTTCATCCTAATTTTTCAATTAAATTATACATTTATTCAAATTCCAATTTTTTGAAATAAACTATATTTTAATAATACAATATATAATATAATAATATATATAATTAATAATACTATATTTTTAAGCATTTAGATTTATATACTATATAAGAAGTATTTATAGCTTCTTATATTCAAACAAAATACATTGTTATATGTTAAGCACACGAACATTTTGAAAAATCATGTAATTTAATATGTAAATTTATTATAAAAAGATTAGTTTTCGTTTGAAAAAAAAAAATTAATTGTAACCTTACTTTCTGGACTTCCTTCGTAGTAATAAGACACTCATTAAATTACATAAATAATCTAAGGATAAAAAAATATATTTAAAAATTACAAAAATCAAAGTACATAATAAATTAATAATTGAAGGCAAAATGGAAAGAAGGAAAAAACACTATTCAACATATAAATTGATAAAATAAGTAGTTATTAAAAAATATATATATTTTTTTACAGAAAGAAGATTTTAAATAAATAATAAGTAACCTATAAAGAAAAATAGCTAACATTAATAAATATAAAAAAAAACTATTTAATTGTATAATATAGAATATTGCAAAATTGTAGCAAACATTTTTAACATGGTAATTTATTTTTTAAATTACTAAGTTATCAATGTAAAATTTAAGATACTATATTATCTTCTTGAATTTGTGTTGATATGCAATCATTAATGTCCTAGGGCAATTATTTTTTTATATTTTCATTTAAACTTATTTCGAAAATAGCAAGTGAAAATAAACAATTTATTTTTACTAAATAAATACTTAAATCCTCTATTCTTCCAGAAATAAAATAAAACACGAATAAAAAACAAAATGTTTTTAATATTTATATCTTACATGAGAAGGTTCCTTTTACCAAAACTAGATTAATGCATTTTAATTTCTTGGATAATAAACAAATGCTATACAATAATATTATACGTACCTATTTATTGGCTATAAACATGGACATGGATATAGTAATAACTTATTTAATATAAAACATTACTTATTTAATATATTTAATAGTTTTTAAATGCATTAAATTCACAGCCTTGTAATAATAAGGGAACTAAGAGGATTCAAAGCATATTATGTAATATCACGCAATTTAACATTAATTGGTTAAAAATATTTCTAATAAATAGCGATATAACAATATTTTACTGTATAGAATGTAATATGTATATTAAAATAAAATATGCAGTTGTATAGTAAATAGTAATATTATTGAAAACCATGACTTGTTAACCTAATGTTTCAGATGGCACATTAAAAATTTGAAACTAATGTGTGGTATTGATACTAATTAAAACAGCTAAATTAGATCAGAAAAAATGCTTTAAAAAATCTGCAAATATATTATATAAAAAATGTAATTATTATATTAATATGAGCAACCAAAGGTACTATTTGTTTTTGAGTTTCTACCAAAAACACATCTTATTATATTATCAAAAATCTAAGATTGTAAAGTTATCCCTAAATTATTAGATCTTCATTTTTAGGTAAACGTTTTAGATACTTCTAATCAAAACGTTTCGAGACAACGAAGTAGGATGCTATTATAATAATATTCAATCATAATAAAATGTAAATATAACATACTAGACTCTATTTTTATGTGTAGTAGCACACATAGTGTGCAGTAGAAAATGACAAATGGAGGAAAAAAAGTTTATATTTACTAATTACAAGCCTTAAAAGATATTTGTTTAGATAGACTAAAAAAAAAATAATAATAAAATGGTTAAGTGTATAAAAGCAAAATTTACAAAAAAAAATAGGGACAGTAACATACAGTGCGCTGAAATATAATAATTATGTCATGAATGTGATATCTGATAAGATAGGTGTTATCAACTTCATGTCAAGGCCGTAACTGGAAATCGGGGGTGGGGGTTAAGCTAAAAAATGACATGATGGTCATGTTATTTATTGTGTACAATCTATATGACAACACTAAATTGATCATAAATATTAGTGGTTAAAATAAGAAAATTAGTGCACTCTAAGCCATTTAAATGTCATAAAAAAAAAACTCATTTCAAAATTCACTATCTCAATTTAAATTGTTAAATCGTTATGATGAATTAAAACAATTAACAAAACTCACTTATTGTTTCATTTTCTTAAATATTAGGGTAAATTAAAATTAATTTTTACTTACTGTTTAATGTTAAATTATTTTCTTCTTCGGTTATTGTGATACCTAATAATCTAATATGATCAATATATTATACAAAATATTTAGTAAAATATGATTAATACCAATATATGTTCAGAAAACAACGTTTTCTATATGAAAAAAATTGAATTTTCATTCACAGCGAAATTAAACGCATTTGTAATAATAAATAAAAAAAGGCGGGTAAGTGAGTATCGCTCTGCTGTACATTAGGGGGTGGGATGGACCTCGAACTAGGCCGTAGGGTGACCATTTATAAAAAATAAAAAAACGGGATAGTTGTTACCCCCCCCCCCAAAAAAAAATTTATTATTCTTACTTTACCCTTTTGAGTTAATTAACCTAACCTGAATAATAATAGTGTTCGAATGTTTAAGAATATTTATTTTTTTATAATAATTTTCTTTTTATTATTAAACACTACCGCTAATTTAATTGCTCATTAGCATCGGTTTTTAATTCTTGTTTTACGAAAACTGTTATCTGTTATTTATAAATTTGGTTATAAAAATTTTTTAGATTTGTTTCATAGATCGAATTATTTTAAAAATATAATGTAATAATATATAAAAACAAGATTAAAACTGGACCATCTTCTAAAAACGGGATAAAAAGCGTCCCGTTCGAAGTTTGTCGGAACAACGGGACACGATGATCAAAAAAGGGACAATCCCGTTTTTAACGGGACGTCTGGTCACCCTAGACTAGGGTAAGTTAAATTTGAATGCAATGATAAGTATCATTGTATGCGAAAAACGATTCTGAACGGAGATGATTTGTCAGTCTAGGATATATTATATTTAAATATTGTCATATATTCTATTTTGAAACAAATTTAAACATTTAAGTAAAAGTCTCAAGATCCTACGTTTGGTAATTTTTTTAAAAATACAAAAATCGAAAATTATTTAGTAGTAAAACGTTATTTTACACGTTTATTTTTGATTTCATATTAAAATTAAAACTTTAAAAACTCGTAAAATTTTTTAAATTGAATAATCCTCAAATGTTTACTGCTCCAAATGTTGTCGTCAAACACAAAAATAAAAAAAAACACACATCATTGTAAAATCAATACATGCATCACTCTGTTTAGAATCTAATATTATTTATTTATTTTTGCATTATTATTATTTTAATATATAATTAGGTACCTACGCATATTTAACATACAATAATCAACAAAAAATCACTAGAAGAAAAATATAAAAAAAAACCCATTATTCAATTTCAAGATTTTAAGGGTAGGTACATTGAATAATTTTAATATGGTTTCTTTGAAAATATAGGTAGGAAGAATGGATTTAGGTATTGTTTATAACAGACAAATTAACCCTTTAAACGTCCCACTTAAGTTATACACTTCCGTTAACGACGACGAAAGACTGGAGCTGGTGAATATAAATCGAGTTATTAATGATTATTAATTCCTCGGGTAATTGTATTTGGACACGACCTATATAAGGCGCAGCAGCTGCAGCACCGACAGTGATCTAATCACCGCGTGAAACAAACGATCGGCGACGCACGTCCCGGAGCACGTGTACGGCAGCGTGTAACAGTCGGCTGCGTTCTCTCAACCGACAAGAGAACACGGGCTGATGAAAAGTCCAACCCACTGATTATGCAAGGCTTAGCGTTTGGTATCCTTTAACTTTCAACTTTAAGGCATGTTTAATGGACTCGACAAGATACTTTTACTCGTGGTGTAACGTAAATTGGACGATTGTTTTTTTTTAACACAACTTCAATAAAGTTACATTTTTATAATAGTTATAGACTTATTTTCCATTCAAAATAACTACGTGTTTTTAATTTCTTTGTGTATCTAGTACAATAGTACATAATTAATTAAAAATGTATGAAAAAACTTTTTACCTAACTATTAAGTAAAAGAAAAATTGTTTATTTAATTTAACCTATATTATTATTATTTATTATTATAATTATTAACTCAAGCGAAAGAAAAATACTTGATAATATAAGATAGGGTCGTGTATCTGTGTTTATGGTTCATTTATCTTATAACTCGGAGTCAAAGGCAGTAGATGTAAGCGGAATTGGTAAATTGCGGTCAATAGTGGTTAAAAGTAGTCAAAAATGGTCATAGTTATATAATGTGTAAATTGCGGCCCGGGATATCCCGATTTCTGGTCGGCTGGTTATATTATCTTTAATATTGAATTCGAATTTGTATAATACTATTTTTTTCACTATACATATTTTTACTTATTTTTAATATTATATTTTTTAATTATAAACAAAACAGCAAAACCAATATTTTTAACCATACCAATATGAATACAATTATATTGCCAGTCCTAAGTCTGAAAAATGGGAAGGAAAATATTGATTTCGTAACCCTTAATGTAATTTACATAACAATGACAAATATTTAAGTAGGCAAATATATTAAAATATACCGGGGCCGCAATTTACGTATGTATATAATATACTGGGGCCGCAATTTACGTATGTATAAAATATACCTGGGCCGCAATTAACATAAACAATTTGAAACGGGACGCAATTTACAGCGACAATACTCTATCCCCTTATCTGATAATACTTATCTAACTGTCCCACGTCCCCTAAACGGATTTAACATATTTTTATACTGGTACGCTAGAAGTAAGGAGGTGAGCTAAAGCCACGAAGAAGGATTAAAATATTTTATTTTGTCAGAAATAACTATTTTTTTTTTGCTAAATGTTGTAATTTAAATTTTATAAAATTATTTTATTAAATATTTTTCAATTTTATAAAAATATTAGATAATATAAAGAGTACTTCCTTAAATGTATTTATCATTTCACTATTCCATTCATTGAAACATTAGATAATAAAATGTATCTTTTTAAACTATTGTATTAAGCTTTATTTAGTAGCTGTTAAGAAAACTATTATATTTGTAATGCAAGTATCATGTCCTAAATAAAATATAATTAATTTTATTGATAATATTGTATTATTTTATAAACATAGTTAATTATTTATGAATTAAGATAAGTAATTAAACATTTAATTTTGTAATCTATACAAAAATTGTATTCGGGAGAAGTGTTACTATTATGAATTAAAACATTCTTTATAAAAAGGAAAAATATGCACATGCCCATAAATAAAATTAACAATATGACAATATGAGATACTTAAGTATGGTTAGAAGTACTAATAAACATAAAAATCCTCACTCCGCCATCGATTCCGTTAACGCGTCAAATCAAAACGTTTAAGTAATAATTCAGAACCCTTTGTCACTTTGAGGTACTTTAAGCCCTGCCCATAACTAAAAACGATATATATATATATATATATAACCTAATATCACTGTTATTATAATTCATAGATCACTGCAGTGTATGCTTCTTCCCACTCCAAAAAAATTTCTAAGCTGCAGTGATAATTATCAGTTGTCGGTCGGCCGACATTGATATATTACAATTTATAATAATCATGATGGCAGTGTGAGAGTGCGGCGCACGTTTCTGTGGTATGTGTGCGTGTGTGCGTGCGTGCGTATGTGTATAATATGAAGCATTAATATTAAACTACCCTCACGAAAAATATAGTTTGAAAAAATTGATAAGTAGTATGGATCCTTGGCTCTCGTCCAGACTAAATCCAGATTCGGACTATGAAAGGTATGATGACGAGATATGTGAAATAATAAATGAATTATACAATTGGCGATTTCGCGTTATGAGCAACGAGGTAACCGTTCGCGGTCTGCGAGAGCAGTCGGACGGGCTGATTACTCTCGCCGACCGCAGGCGGTTACCTCGTTGCTCATAATGCGAAATCGCCAATAGAAAATTGGGCATTTCATGCAATAACTAAGAAATAGGAGCGTCATATAATAGTAGAGAATGAAAAATATGTAGTTGTATTTTTTGTTTTTTATAGGATTTTATCGTATTATTTTTAGTTTAATAATCGTCGTTTTCCTAAGCGTGTAGTTGATTACCTATAAAAAAAATTGTTCGGGTCACAATTTTTAAATTTTCGCACTACTCAACAAGAATATTTTTCTAAAACTACATTTCTAACGATTAATTGGTCATTCTATAAATTACTGCAATAGAAAATGTTTAAATAATTTTTCACATTGTCTAAAATGACGAGCATTTTACATTATTCTTGAATTTCCATACTTCCTTTAACACATACAATATATACACATATATACACATCAAAATATAAACAATTAATTGGAAAAACGTTAAATTAAAAAAATTAAAAAATTCGAAAAAATTAACGTTCTCGCGTTTTCTGATGAAGATGATGACGCTAATCGTTTAATATAGTCGATTGTTGCATGGTTGCATAGATCTATGTACAAAATATTCATAAAAATTTTAATAGTTTCAAATAGTAAAATACTTTATCAATTTATCTATAAGTAATACAACAGTCATCGTTTATTTATCGGTCGAATCGTTTTAATAGACACACACACAAAATGATAGGTACAGAACCATCGGAATTATCGATAGTTTCTCTGCTAAGCTGAGAGTCTATTGTTCTAAAAAGGGTAAGCCAAACTATAATGTTAACATAATACGAGCAAACCTGTAGCTTCGAGTATTGCGTTTTATTTTTGCTCGTACAGCCCGACGCTAATTATTATCATTATTATATTTCCGCTTAAAACTAATCATTAGTGAAAAATAAATTATACACCTCATAGAAATAATTTACATTTGTTATCGAGACATTTGATAATTTTCTAGTTGCTTTATTCGATCAGCGCGTTGGGAACGGGGGTACATTGAATAATAATTCAAAATTACTACTTTTCAGTAAAAGAAATAATATCGCATTTCTACATTACATAGACTATACATATTATACTGTACTGACTAAAATGGCTTTTCAAACGGAATTAAAATCAAATAGTCATTGACAGCAAAAACTATATGTACTATGTAGAAAGTTTTTTTTAAGATAATATATCATAGTAATAAAAAAATTAATGAAATTGACTTATACCGTTTTACTCGCACATGCACCATCCATTTTATGTTATAAAGTATTTATGGTTTTAGCAACTTTATTAAAATTAATCGTCAACTATCCCTATCATTTTTGTAACATAAAATATAATCTTCAATAGGTACGTATCCGAGTGATAAATAGGATATGGGAAATTAAAAAAAAAATATGTAATTTTGGTCGCAATTGGACGATGGTAATAATACCAACAGTAGTGATATAAAGACATATAATGACACGTTCTCACTTTAGTAAACGTCCGCACGAATGGAAATTTGAGATATAATTATATTATATATATTATACGGTTATTTATTTTCGTTTCGCTTATGACGCGCGCTCGCGTGTGTGTGTGATGTCCGTCACGTTGTACCGAACGTGATTATATCATATAATAATACCTTTACCGAGATTCGCGTCAATGTGAAAAATAGGTTCGCTCGCGTTGTTCTGTTCCCCCCAGTCGTGTTCCAAGAACTCTAAGTTAAACGCTTATATTTTCATCTTCGTACCCGTCTTTTGTACGTTAGACATTATTAATAATAATAACTCTTATTGTGTCAAGGCACGGTCATTTTGAAAAACGATTGTATAAATTTACTCCTTCGGGATTTTAACTCTTTTAGTCGAGAAGAATCAAAATTATTGGATCAAAAACAAAGATAAGCTAAGTAGGTATACTCCGAATAATAATGGGACCCTATTCAAAAACGATTTTTCTTATACTACCAACTTAATACTAGTTAATGGATTTGCCGTGAAACGGTAGTAATTAATCAAACTATAAGTATTCAATTATTATACATATAGTAAAGTAAGGTATACAGTTCTATATGATTGAGTAGCATCATTATCTATCGTTGAAAATGGTTGTTATACCTATTAAGTATGAAAGTAAAACTGTCGATTTGGATGTAAACACGACTCATGGCACATTATTATAAAACAATACACAAATTAATGACCCGATGACCCAGTTGTGTATCTATATAACGCACGTAACATAAATGTTGGACAATTCCAAATTATGTAGGTATATAAATGAATAATACGCAACAAAAAATTTTAGATTTACAATATTGTCTCAGATATAAATATAATAAAATGTAATAATTACCTAATTAATATTTTATAAGCTATATAATAAATGGTTGTTATATAACTGTTATATGTTTACTGTTTGTTAATATTAAAAACGAATTAAATTTAAATCCTGTATTGATACACTGGTCATGATTTAAACTAATAATATACTTACATAATGAATAATGATGGACTATCAATTCAAACGTTATCCATAAAATCCGTATTAGAACGAAATAAAGTAACAATAATAGTTCTTCAGTAGTTGACTGAATTTGTTTTATTATTTTTTTTTTTATCGTTTTTCAATACTTAAACTCTTAATATACTTATTTAATTTATTGAGAAAGCAGCTTATAACCATGATATTTCTACAGTACTTATTATTTATAAAGTTTTAATGATCTAAAAATCTATATCTATGTATAAATCAGTATCATTTTGACAAGACAACTACATAAAAACATTGTTGGGAAGTTCGTAGTAATGATAATAATGTATACCTATTAACTACTATTATTATAATCTATCCTTAAAGCTGGAGTACAGAAAAACTAGTTTTCAATCACAATTGATGAAAACAAATTTAACCGTTTTACAAATAGGCTACCTGCTTCTCATGATGCATAATTGTATTTCCCGGTATTACATAAATGGCACGTTTTTGTAAAATAAGTCAAAAAACGTGCGTTCAAACTCCGGAGGAGGTTCAATTTATTTGACGGAAAAGCAACGGAGGCAAGATTGTTGTATAACTACTATATTACTATTATTATTTTAAACAATAAAACTTCATTATACTTGAAATTCGAGCTTTTGAGAGCGATCAATGTACCGATAATTTGACAGACAGCAAAGCCGCATAAATGACATTTATTTTTACAATACTATTTAAGGCGTAATTAACATGGATTTACACGACATTTGATTTATTTTAAAACCAAAAATGTAATGCCAACCTGATCTCCTAAGATAAAATATGCAATTTTTGAAATTTTCCCCTCCAATAATATTAATATCATAAACGTACTTTGATCAAATCGAATACGATACATTCATCATTATTTAGTTATTGATTAAAGGTCGTGGTTTTATTACACAGATAACTTATAACTGCATGTTTATTATATACATAATAGTATAATACATACATTTGTATAGTTTAATGTGTACCTATTTAAAAAATCCCACTTGTTACGTGATACGATATTCACACTTTCTATAGTAATATAATACAGTTTCGATGTAATATATACACACGATCACCGATGAAAAACCAAACATAAACATATATAAAAATATGTATAATACATATTATTAGTTATTACCTATGTGATTATTTATTTGTCGATCATAATTAATAATAAATCCCAAAAAATATTTAATTATAAGACCGAAAATTTATAAGCTTTACTTAGTACTTACTCAATATAGATTACAGAAAATAAATATGTGATTAATCTTCTTATTATTATTTATCTTTCTAAATATAGTTGTACTTTTTATAAGTACAGTTTGTTATTACGCCACGTCATTATTCCCACCAGATTTTAAGAAATGTATGCCTTAGTGATTAAAAATCTCACAAATTTTCAATTTTATTTGTTTTTTAACACTTATCAGTTATTGCACTTACGTAATCATGTTCACGTGTCTTAATAATTATATTAGATAGAATTAGTAAGTTTATACTATACTAGTAAAAACTATAGAATTACAAGAAATAAAATTAAAAAATACAAATTAAAGTGCGGGAAACAAATTATTACTATAAACATAAGTGTATAGGTAGTATTATTTTCATATAATTATGTTACATATTTTTCATATTATGTTTTTTATAATATTAGTTTATGGAATGCACGGATGAAACGAAGTTTAAATCTTATATTGATTGGAGTAAAATGTTACCTTACACTAGTTAGTCGTAGTCTAATCATACGTAATACAATCAATTTATATTCTGTTTACGAAATCACAGTGTTTTCTTAAAAGAATTGATTGGCCTATTAAAAAACTTAATGATTGGAGTTATTTATACTCTAATATAATGAAAAGTTTATAATTGAATCGATATAATCGTTTAAATTAAAATGTTACAAGAAAACTGAATTAAAAGTTTTAATTTCATTCATAACAAAATTATAAGCTGTGTACAATTTATATAATATAACATTATACTTTGAAGCTTAAACAATGAATAATAATAATAATAATAATAATAATAATGAGGTATCTGAAATAGTTCCTAAAATATAATTAATTTGAAATTTTCGAAAACACTAATGTACCTAGATAAATTGCACAAACTGTATTTTTCCACAATCAATATTCTATAATGTATTATACATTAAATATAATACATGTCACATGATGTATATAGTATTTTAATTCTTTTTCAAGTCTTGACTATATTATATTTATCTGCCACTGATTTTAGTTATGTACTATTCAAACAGTTAACTGTCAGCATAGCTCAGTAACAAACAGTTACTGAAAATAATTTTGAACTATCAAGTAATTAAATTCGTGTTTTAATAAAGAAATATAATAATAAGGTTAGACAAGTATTAAAAATTCTTGTGCGGGATAAAAATGTTGATTTTTTTTCAATATAAATAATTATTATTTTTATAATTAAGTACTATTATAAAATTACAAAAATAGTGCCTAAACCACTTTTCACCATATGAAATTATAAATTAAATTAAATCATCTAGCCAAATTGTTTGCCTATTTAAACATTTTTCCTTTGAAATGAATTCATTGAATTTTTTATTTCGTTCTAGATAATACGATTTATAATAAATAGCTTTTAGATTCCGAGCGGAACATTGAATTCTATGAAGTATTCTGAATATCTAATAATTACTATTATTCATTGTCAAAGTTTCAAAGGATACAAATATAACATACATTCATTCTATAATATTGCATTATTGCATATTATATGATTTATAAATTTGTATTTGAATTTATTTTACCTAAATAGCACTTATTATTGTTGCAGATAAAAATGATTCAATATTGATAGTGTATATGATAAATAATTCACTTTAACTTGTACTAGGGAAATCAAAAATATTAAATATTTAATACTTTCAAAAATATTGAGAAAATTAACAATAAAAAAAACCGGGAAAATAAACGTTTTGACTAAATTGATTTCATTTTTATATATATATACAGGGTGATTTTTTTATCAAACAACACTCATTATTTCCAAAAGTATTCATGTTTTTGAAAATATTTTTTTACTTAGTTTCAAATTGTTAAAAAAGCAACGTTTTTATAAAAAAAATTATATTTTTAAATATTTTTTATCCTTATAATTTTTTAAGTTTTTTACTTTTTTGAATGACAACATAGATTTTTAATTTCATATTCCAAAGCAGAATAATTTTCTGAGTATTTTGATACATAAAAATCGAATTTAGGGTGAGTAGTTTATTAGTTATACGTATTTAAAGTTTAGACAAGCGGAGTGGAGAGGTACGGGGTTACCCCGCAAAATGTTTGTCCACTACTCCGCTTGTCTAAACTTTAAATAAGTATAACTCATAAACTACTCACCCTAAATTCGATTTTTATGTATCAAAATACTCAAAAAATTATTCTGCTTTGGAATATGAAATTAAAAATCTATGTTGTCATTCAAAAAAGTAAAAAACTTAAAAAATTATACGGATAAAAAATATTTAAAAATATAATTTTTTTATAAAAACGTTGTTTTTTTAAAAATTTGAAACTATGTAAAAAAATATTTTCAAAAATATGAATACTTTTGGAAATAATAAGTGTTGTTTTATAAAAAAATCACCCTGTATATAATAATATTATTTAAAAACTAATAAAAGTAACATTTTTTTTTATTACTAAATTTTAAAATTTGACGAAAATTTAAACTTATCAAAATTGTAATCATTTTTTATTTATATAATCGTAAAAACCATAAAACTGTGACTACGTATTAACGAAATGTAAGCATGCTTGAAATCTACTATA
This sequence comes from Schizaphis graminum, assembly GCA_020882235.1. Classification (NCBI taxonomy): domain Eukaryota; kingdom Metazoa; phylum Arthropoda; class Insecta; order Hemiptera; family Aphididae; genus Schizaphis; species Schizaphis graminum. The sequence continues at coordinate 59,470,780 of CM037032.1, forward strand.
TAGCAGAGCGACTTCGTTTTTTTTATTTTCGCTGGGTGGCTGAGTATGCAAAAAATCGTTTATATACAAATCGTATTCGTTAACAACTCTAGTCGTACCTGTATTTGATATAAATATTTTTTGTTGTTGTCTTATATTAAACGTGTTTTGATAATACTAGTAAGTAGTAAGTATACACAGTACTCACACAATTATTATATAAATAAATATATAAATGTAATACGTCACGTTGTCGTCGCAATGACTTTATCACGATATAATATATTGCTTATAAAAATGGTCTGTTGTTTTCCGCATAAGACGACGTATTGCATATATTATAAAAAAAATATTATAATTATGAGATATTAGATATTGCTCAATAAACATTAAAAAAAAACTCAAACTTCAAGGTATATTAGTGTTAAATATTATATTTACCTAGTTTAATATTAACTAAATGGTATAGTGGTACCTATACAATACAAATAGTTAAAAAGTTTACTTTTCTAGTTTACTTCACTCTACTAAAATTAAAAATATTATGGAAAAAAAAATACCTACTTAATTTTTTTTTTTTGCTTATGCTTTTCATAATAATACTATACAAGTATTTTCATTAATATAAACATTATTATAATATTATACATTTATACTATTACTTATAATCCGTATGTATATTTTATATTATATATATATTATATATTGTATATATTATAAATAATAATGCTATGGGGTGGGGGAGGGTTGGTTTTATTTTCGCTCCACCCTAGAACAGCATGTATAACCGCCACTGCTATAATAACGAAGATAATTCTACAAAGATTGTAACTCGTTTATAACTGTAACAAATATAAAATGATATTAAACAAATACTAGTCTTAACTATTTTTTCTAGAACAATTTGAGATTATGAAAAATTTCTGTACTCCCGACTATTATTTATTAGTTATTAAACATATAAAAGTTTGAAGAAACAATAATAAAAATTATTTTTTTTAAATATTGATATTTTTTATGAATATCATTATTCGTATGTTGACCTTAGAAATACATCCACCTTATGAAACAAAGGTATTAATACATTAATGAATTAATTACTTTATGAGTTAAGATTAAAGAATTGAACAATCATTCATTTATAAAACATTTAAATAAAACACTTGGAAAAATAAATATACAATGATATATTTAATTAAAATTTAAAAAAATGAATTTAAAAATAAATTTAGTGTCAAAAGAAAATCTCTAATATATTTATAAAACTAGATATTCTAAATTGATGGCAAGTTAGGGAAAATTTACTATTTGTATCAAGCTATTAATATTATTTCTGTGGAAGTTGTATCTACAGATTAAATGTTAACTGTTTTATCCACTTGCGTCTCATTATTTTAAAATTAAGTAAACAACTCTTGATAAATATATTACTTAATACAAATGAGTATAGTATCACTCAAAAATAAATATAATATGATAATTTTTAATTTAAAAAATATTTAAATGAAAAATTATTTATTTAACTAGAATATTTAATGTAAATTGAACATTTTTTAAAACACCCAAAGTTAAAACTAGATTTGATCGAGACCCTCACTATTAATACCAATATATTATTTTTGTTTGAACTTCGAATTAGAAAAATAGAAATGATGAGATATGTAGTAATGATTTTAAAAAAAAAAACTGGGGAACTCTTAGTTGATTTTTAGTCTACCTTGCAATAAATGTAAATAAATTATTAGGCGTTCAAAAAACGATTATAAGCGAAGACGATATTTCAACAACTATATTTCTAAAGATATTTTTTTAATTTATATTTTATATTCCTACCATTTTTCTATTAATATAGTATGGTATTTTTAACTAATATTTTTAACAAAAGGATTTTTTATACAACTATTTAGTATGCCATAATATCATATATTGTTACATATTGTTAGAATATATCATCAAATTAATGTTAACACTTAACCATCTTACCTAGCTTTTACTTCATCAAATCGTTCAAAAACACCAAGATCTAATTAAAGTTCTTTCTTCTCGCATTATCCCCCTAAGTCCTAACAGAGAGCTTAATAGATAGCCTTGCAGGGACATACTCTAATTCTTACCAAAATCTTCGAACTACCTACTAGACTCATACCCATTATTCATTCTACAATTAATTTAAATTCTTATCTCCAAAATTACTTATTGTAAATAAACTTATGTAGGTTTTAATGTTTTAAATGAAATATGTAATAAATAACATTGTTAATAAGTAAAATCAAGTAAAATTTCGGTGTGAGTTGTTTCGTGGTATATATAGAATATACATTAATAATTACTTAAAATTAGTCTAAACATTTTTTAAATTTCATTGTATATAGAAAATAACGATGTCCGTATAACGGTGAAAATTTTATTTTCCTATTTTTTAATTACAACATAATAACTAAAATAGACAGGAGTCAGAGTTGTACTGTAAAAGTGAGTATGTGTGGAGTGGCTATTGACTTGTGCTGATGATTATTATGGAAACTAATAGACATAAATATAAATATAATCAAAATTTAAACGAACACAACTTAAAAAATTCCTAAAATATGATAAGACCTCTATCTTTTGGAAGATAAACTACGACCATCGTCGGCGACACGTGATTTCAGCGAAAATTGTGACAAATGAACAAACGCTGAAATTATAGTCTTTGCAACTGTCTTTATTCATTAAAATTAAATGATATTTAATGATTAAATCATTGCATTATTGTACATCTACACAATTTAATGGGAAATCATATTATTGTATGTTACTGCAATTGCAGTTTATACAACCCATTATTTGTATTTACGAAAGACTTCCAAATGACAAAGTCGTAAGCGAAAAATTATAAAAAAACTCGTACTCACTCATAGAAAATATAAATTAATACATAACGATTTCGGTATTATTTAATTATTGATTATCTATACAGGTATAATAGTTGGTCATCACTCATCAGTATGACACACGAGTATGTATAGGGTCAAATACGATATCACATAATGACGCATGTATATAATATATACTATTAAAAAATGCACTTCAGTAAATTCTGATTCGGTCACACATCGTTATCAAATAATGATATTATAAAGTCAGAATACATAGCCTATTACTCAAAACAAAAATTGTTCAATTATTTACTGTTATAAATTTATCTGAAATTAAATTCTATTACAAAATATGGTATATTGGTAATATAAATATATATTATAAACATATAATTTTATTTACACCATACAAATTATTATAGTTATAAATCAATATTTTTGAAATAATACTAAAAAAATATGTAATAAAATGTATATTTTTCAATGAATTACAGTATTATATTAATTGCTTGCATTAATTATACCAAACTGTTGTGTAATCAAATACATGATTTTTAATTTGTAGATCAGTCGATCAGTGTTTTATTTTCGACCCACTCTTTCAATGCTAAATTTATTAAATCAAATATTGATTTTAATTCGTTTACAAATTTAAACATTAATAATAAATTAATAACCAATTTTAATTTAGCACAAGTGATAAGAGCACAAATATATTATAACAAAATAAATAATAATACATTAATACATATACCAATAAATCATAACCATATCTATTCAGATCAAAAAATAATAAAGTTTTACTTGGATACTAAAACTCCAATACAATAACAGCATGTTGAAACCATGTTTAAAATCAGCAAATTTTTAACATATAATATAAATATAGCATTCATTTTTATAAAATAAATTATTTATCATCATTTTTATTTCGATTTAATGCCTTAATGGTTTTATACGACTTATTAAATATAATTTTGCTGCGATAAAAAACCGTAAATATTAAGGAATTCGTGTACTTGCACGTAACGTGTCTATATAAAAACGTGTCTATACGCATAGTTGCATGCAGATCGCGTCTTAAGTTGTTTGTTATTTGTTATTTTTATTTTTTGAGTTCAACATACACTACAAACATAACAATATTATATATAAAAATATAGAATTAGATATTCTGTATTGATCATTTTATAATAATATATTATATTATATAAATAATATATAATATATACATATATACCTATAAACTTGTGTATTAAACGCTAAGTCTTTGTAATCGCCGAGACTAGTGGTTTTCACCAATAAAAATACTATATTTTATGTACCCATAAAAGCTCGTATCATAGTCTATCTTAGTATGTAACTTATAAATTAAAGGTAGGGATGAAAATAAGAGGAAAAATTTTCAAAATATGCACAAAAAAAAATCGTAAATATACATAACATTTTTAATTATTAATTTTATTAAAATGAAAAAAAAAATAAAAATAAAAATTATATAATATAATACAATTTATAAACAAGGTCAAAATGTCAGCATCTAATCAAAGACTTATTGTTTCAATGTCTGTATATCTAAAAATAATTATACATTTTTGTAAATATTGTGACACTCACATTTGATTTTTATTTATTTTCATACCTGTAAATTTATTTCATTGGACAACACAAATGTGTAATCGACGACGATTGTCCGAGAGGATATTTTTATATTTTTATTTAAGTATAATATTTGATTAAAATATTTAATTTAAGTATAATCTTCGATAATATTAACTAAGTATGCATTTATTTGCACGAAAAAACGTTTAATATGCTATCTTAAAAAGCGGGTAAGTGGGTATCGCTCTGCTGTATATTAGGGGGTGGGGTGGACCTCAGACTATGGTAGGTTAAATTTGAATGCAATGATAGGTATCATTGTATACGAAAAACGATTCTGAACGAAGATGATTTGTCAGTTTAGGATATATTATATTTAAATATTGTCATATATTCTATTTTGAAACAAATAGTATAGTTACTATATGTTACTATAGTTACTTTATAGTATCTGTTTATTAATAAAAAAAGTATTTGGCAACATACGCATAATGAGAGTATATGAAATTTAATTTAAATTTTGACATATTTCGCATAAATTCGAACTTTAAGCCCTTATAAAAAAAAATTGTGACTAACGATTTCGGATTTTTTTTTATCACTTTAAGAACAACTTATAAGAAACCTTGTATTAATTTTTCAAGATTTTCTGGCCACCCATAAAATTTTTATCGGCATTTGAACAAAAAAAACTTAGAAAAGTTGAAAATTTCAATTGTCTATAAGTAGCTTAAAAATGGTCAAAATATTTTAAAAGTTTAACTGTAAAGAGATAATCATAATATAGACATATGGTGAAAATTTCAAGTATTTACAATTATTCGTTTTTGAGTTACAGCAAAATCAAAAAATCGATTTTGTCGAAAAGTGGTTTTTCGTAAAATTGCCGTTTTTCTGTCACTTATTTTTTATTTTTCTCGATTTTTTTGAAAATGATTACTTTTGACCCCTCCAAAGTACCAACTAGATGAATTTTCCTATTCAAAAAGGGACTGAAGTCAAATATTGGAGCATTATTACTGCTCCAAATGTTGTCGTCAGACACAAAAAAAAAAAAACACACATCATTGTAAAAGCAATACATACTTCACTCCGTTCAGAATCTAAAAATGTACCCAAATATGAAAAAAAAAGCGGGTAAGTGGGTATCGCTCTGCTATATATTAGGGGGTGGGGTGGACCTCAGACTATGGTAGGTTAAATTTGAATGCAATGATAGGTATCATTGTATACGAAAAACGATTCTGAACGAAGATGATTTGTCAGTTTAGGATATATTATATTTAAATATTGTCATATATTCTATTTTGAAACAAATAGTATAGTTTTTATATGTTACTATGGTTACTTTATAGTATCTGTTTATTAATAATCAAAAAATCGATTTTGTCGAAAAGTGGTTTTTCGTAAAATTGCCATTTTTCTGTCACTAGATCTAGATGAATTTTCCTATTCAAAGAGGGGCTGAAGTCAAAAATCGGAGCATTATTACTGCTCCAAATGTTGTCGTCAGACACAAAAAAAAAAAAAAAACACACATCATAGTAAAATCAATACATTCATCACTTCGTTCAGAATCTAAAATAACAAAGATGAACTTGCTAATTGCTTAGTCATGAAATGGATTATAAGCTCACCTATAGCTATAAATAAAAGGCATAGACAAAAATATGCAAGTCCTATATAACATCTCAACTTCTAATTATCAATATTAACCATTTTTATATAAGAGTACACCGGCACAAATTTATTATGTAGGATTTGTACCTACTATTCCTAAAAAAATTAATTGCACCTCCCAAGATAAGGTTCTAGATACGTGTCTATTTAGAAAACCCCAGTTGATAAACTTCACTTTTTACTACGAAAACTACAATTTTTTTTATTTAATTATATTTATTTGTTCATAATATATTTATGTATTTGCAGTTACGGCGCATAATGTGAATTATTTACGCACACCTTAATACCTTACCTATATATTAATTGTGTTAATCGTCACAATGTTAAAACATAATATTATTTTTACTATTATATTGTAGAAGCATCAACCTCGACGCAAGTGGAATGAGCCAAAGCGATGACGGGGAATGTAACTCGTTTAATAAGAAAAAACCATCTCGAGTACGTACCCGTAAATATTATTACTTATTACAATAAAATGTCGAGTAGATGTACTCATTAGTCAGTAAAAATGTTTTGTGTACCTACTATATAATAATATATTAATATACATATAATATAAACGCTCAATTTAACATATTACTTATTATGAACATAAAAATGCATGAAAAATCAGAAAACGACTATATATATAATATTGTTTGTGACTTACAGTTATGTATATTATTGTCATGTGATATTATTTGGTATGATCACGCGGCAGTGCAGCACGCAATATATTATTTTGAGACGACTAATGACGAAAATATGCGTTGCAAATATACAAACAATAATGGCGGACGCAATAGTCTATTGGAATGTGGTTAAATCTAAACGTTTCGTTTTATCACTGAGGATTAAAAAAAATGCCATTATGTTCAATATTGGCACGATAATTTCATGAACTGCAAAAAAAAAAAATAATGTCAAAAATTAACTTTATCAACCCCCTTCCAACAAGAAAATAACCGGTCACCGGTGTTAATATTATATGGCATGTAATATTATTATTGATTTCAATACTCGGTTAATTATCGATGTTTTTTTTTACTGATCTCATTTCATATAGAAATGAGTGTAATAGTTAAACTGAAAATGTTGACTGGCTAGTGGCCATGACGATGTGCTGGAAAAAAATCCCAAAAAAATAAATCCCCAGTATAAAAATTAATCAATGTTTATACTTTCTTAATGATAATTAATATTAATACAATAAAACAAGAGATAAAAAAAAAGGTATAATATATAAATAGATTCTGGTAATAACTATATAATATTAGCTGTTTTATTATTATTTTGATACTGTTACTTTCTAAGCATTATTGCATTTAATTTTACACTGAAGATTTTTTTTTATTGAAATTTATTTCCACGATTCGTTGCAACCAGTTGGGGAGTTTGGCCTTTTAACAATGACACAATATCAAACTAATTACAGCATATTAAAATAGAGCCACCCAAACACGTCATTGCACTATTTTTAAAATCATTCAGTCAGATGCATTACGCAAAATTTCCCAAACGCATTTCAATTTATACAAACTTGTCCAGACGAAAACCTCTCTATCTTATATTCTTATTATATACATCATACGTACCTACGAGGCTACGAGAACCTACATAATACTCATGTATATAATATGTACTATACCCACGCGTACATACACGTGATTACTAATGAGTAATAAACTAATTGCTAATTATAATACAAACCGAACAGTTGTGTAGTGGGTGTTATAATATTATTTTATGCGCTCATATTTTTATAGGTATACAATATATTACAGTCAGACTCGTCATATTATAAACACGGCCGAACACGACCTTTACACGAGCTCTGTAGTATTTACCGCATCATACATGAACCGCATGGGTTTTGAATAAGCCGACTAGGTTTTAAAATTGTTTATCAATACATTGTCAATACATTATTGAACTGATATCAAACATCGATTATGATAAATGATTAATGATAGTACTGACTACTATAAGTACGAGGTAATAATATATTGTATAACATTATCCGCGTGTATCCGTGTTTTTAATAAAATATGAACGAGTACAAACACTGATATAATTGTATTATCGGTCGAGGTGGTGGGTCGATATAAAAATTATAATATCACTGCAGAGTAAAAAAAAACATCGTTTCTGTTTATCAAACGTATAAGTTACACACTATAGTATTCAATGTATCATATCAAAATATTGTGTAAATCGAAAATGTCATTGGGATCTGCCGCCTATCTACATTAGAACATCGCCCCCTATGTGTATGCAGACAGACACTACTGCAATCTCGTGATCGCGTATAAATTATATTATAATAACCGGACGGACATTATGTATTTTTACGCGTTCAATTATAATATCATGCGCATAATTATTAATGCTCTTATATCATAATATTATACTTGTACGGTATTGGTAGGTACCTATAATATGTTATTTACACACGTGACTGAGAGGGCATTAGCAAAACGACGAGGCGTTATTGTTTTACGAATTATCATAACTATTATTATTATATCACTGTGTTATTTAATATGTATAGTAATAAATTAGGAATAATATAATATAAAGTATATCATCATACAGAGTATATCGTGAAAATTTGACACTTTTATATTTAAATATGTCAATCCTTTATGATACACACTGTATATAAATTTAAATTTTATGTTTCATTTCCTTCTAAACACTATGTTTATTAATATGATATATGATAATATCATTGAATGCAATACCATAATATTTTTTTTACCTCCGGTGGAATTCGTACGTTAACTCATCACGTGAACGTGGCACATGTAACGCGTGAACCAGAGCAACAAAATAATGGGTACCCACCTAAGCTATTACCTATTACATGTTACAATATATGGCCGGTAATTAAAATTCGCAGCATAAAGGGTTTACGAAAAAAAATTTGAATTGTTATTATTTATTTATTTTTTTCTGTACATAATGTTATCTAGTCCGTAATTATAATATATTGGTAATTATGTAAATGTGTAATAGAAAAATATCATGATGCGTCATGACGTATGATTGTATATTAAACATTTTTTTCCAAAATGTTTGTTATTTTTATAATGACATTTACATTTAAATATCTATGAATATTTTTTTTAGATATGTCAACAATGTATGGCAGTAATGCACTAATTATATTTTTGAAGTATATTATACTACATGTAAAATATTACGATCTTAAAACTACCAGCACTTTCGTAAAATATAAAATATCATAAATACAAATGAACAAATTATAATTTCCTTACCTAGTAACAACACATGTGTTGTTATTAACTTTAATTGATTCTGGTGAATTCAAATTTTGTATGTTATACACTTATACATTATTGTTATCAAAGAACAACGTTATTATTTAACGAAAATAATACAATAATAGTTAATACTCAGACAGGGTGATGGAGTCCTCTTAAATTAATATTACTACCATTAATATTGTTGTTGTTTTTTATTATTAATATTTATTCAAATGATGGCAACACAATTATTTACGCCCTAAGCATTCAAGAGAATTTACCGGAATGGATAAGAATGATTAATTTTGAAACAAATATTTAACTAATAATACTATTAACTTTAATGTTTATAGTATAAAATTATAAAATATTTTATTTTTATATTGTTATAATCTTATGTGTATGTTATAAAATTCACATATTGTACACTGTGGACAATAGTTATATGCACGCTTACAGTGTACACATTTCAACAATAATTGTGAATTTACTTCAGAGTACAAGTTAAATGAATTTAGGAAGATGACAAGTTTTGGAAGGTGATAATTTAATTTAAATTAAACATCATCAATTATATATAGTAGGTTATTAATACACTTTTCCGTAAATAATTTTTATATTTTTAATTGTATATAACATACATTATAAATGCTAACCCACTACATTTTTTATAATCAAAAAGAAAGGAAGAAAAAAATAATTTATGTTAAACTAACGCTTAATTTTTTAATATGATTTTAATACTGATACCATAACATAAGTCATATTGTAATTTTAATAAATATTTAGATAATATGAGATCTATAAAAATATCCAATAAAAACATAATAGATATACTTGCTTGAATTATATTATATAAGTAGTGTAAAATTTAGAATTCAATAATGTCTCAGTAGTAAAAATGACACAAACGGAATAATTGATGATGAATTTTTAACATCACCATAGTCACATTTTATTGAGCCAGCAATCGGCATAATATTATAATACACGCGTATATTGAATAGGTACAATCAAAGTATAACGATAATTCAAGAAAACAGTACAACGACCTATTTACTATAATATTCATGACGTTTTGTTTGATTAGTGAGTCCTTCGATAGACAAGTGAACCTATCCTAACACAGTAATTACGAAATAATACGACTATATGTGAGTATGTGAAATATCAATATACTATAGTCGAGCATATATGATTTAATTATATATATTTATTATTTATATTTATATAATAGTATAAACATTTTTATTTTGTCACATACTCGTAATACAAATATTACACGTAAACTTACATAAATAAATAACTTAAATATTATATTATAATTTATATTTGTATTCTTTAATTCGCTTATAATTTGTTAAGTTTAAGTCTACCACCGCCTAATACAAATAATAATGCCAAATTGTGTTCACTGTTAGACATAATTAAATTCCTATTCCGATTTCTGCAATATATTCTGTGCTCTAGTCCAATAAAAGAAACGTATGCCATTTTATATTTACACCTGGAAGATGAGTAATAATAGATGCTTTGATGTTATTAAACCAAAATATTGTCTGAACGATCAAAATACGATTTTGTCAAGACGTAAACTACCGTGCATTAACTGACTATTATAAACACGAGTAAGTATACTAGATATACTTATATGCCCTACACTCACAAAAAAAAAATCGTAAATAATAGTAACTGTTTATGAATACGTAAAAAATAATAATAACAAAAATAATCAGATCTGTAATCTAGATGTTTTTATGTGAGGCAAAGTAAGTATTACAAAATTATAATTTTATTAAAGAATACAGTATGACGTTCAACTGAACTAATAAGCTTTTTATTCATTAAGTTTTTGCGAAAATGAAATACTAAATACGTGCTAAGTGCTATTCTTCCGCTGTATTGTGCCTTAAAATTCGTAGTATGTTAATAAGTAATAATAATATATAAAAACTTATATAATTTTGTAAACAGTTTTTTTTTTAGTTTAAAATTATGCAAAACCCACCAAGTCACAACAACATAAATTATATTTGTACAGTTGTAAACATTATTTTCAATAAACCCTATTCCAAAGTACCTATAGATATAGGTATAACGAGACAGTATTTACCTATCTGGCCTCTATATCAATAACCAAACTTGCGAATTTGATTAAACTCAACTAAGTTTTGTATTTCCTTAAGTAGGGGAAACTGGTTTCGAGTAAGGAACTACTCGAAAATTATTTTTGATAAATGCGACAAATTCGAAATAGTTTTACACGCCAACTTGTGGCCTAAATTTATTAATTCATATAGAAAAAATAGAATAAAAATGTTTTAAATGTGAGCTTTATCCATTCATATTATTTAAACGTAGAAATTATATAAATTATGATCCAAATATTAAGTACATTTAAAATATTATACCTACCATGTTTCATATGATTTTGCGTATATTAGTTATGCATTGATTTTTAAAAATGAAGTTTCAAAAATTTTAGATTTCGTGTTTTTAACAAATCCAAAATATACAATTCATACGGTCATTACGAACATCGACTTCAAAAAAACCTAACATTCTATCTCTTAACGATTTAAAATAAAAACTTGTAAACAATGTTTTTACATTTTGAAGTATTCAAAATATTCAACATTTCATACCAATTACATGCTAATTATTTTGTGAATAAACTACAATAAAATGTGGATGTCAGAGAGGGACAGTAGAAAAATTTCTACAACCACTCTTATATTGTTTTAAATTTTAAAGTGACAAATCACGATAATTACATGTTAATGTCAATAAACAAAAATTACTTGGCCAAAAAAAATTCTGAAATTCCTAATAGGGGAGGAGGTTGGAAAATGTACTTGCTAATAGTTCTCTGTATACCGAATATACCCATAATGATAAAATATTTATGTTTTTAAATTTATATAATTATTTTTTATAATAATTATAATAATATGTTTCTTTGTCTAGTTTGTCTATAAGTTTAGAAGTAACTAAACTATGATAAAATATTACTAAATTAAAAATACACAAAACGTATGTATGGTAAAAATTCAGGATTAGGTAATGCCATAGGTAATAGATTTATATACCTACCCATTAGCTATTATCTACCTATAAACGTAGTTATAATTCTAATACTCTAATAGCTATAAAATCGTATATAGCCTATAATATGTTTTGGGGAATTTGATAATTATTAGTAATATTTAATTAAACTTGTTTTTTTTAAATTATATAATATATAATATGTCTGTTGTTTACTACGTATGTTACTATAAACCTATAATAATATTATACTATAGTACCTAGATAGATGATATTTTTTATGTTCTTTGTTAAATTCTTCTCCGTTCATTCAGTACCGATTTTCAACTATAATAGTATTAGTTTTATCAAGACATTATAAAATAATAAATATATTTTTAAAACACGCGTGTAATTTAATATTACTTAACATTTTATGGTGAAGTTAATGAGCAATGGCGTATTAATCATATCATATTATTATTATTGTATTACTTGTATTATACATATCAATACATCGTAGATAATAGATTACAGTAGATTGTAAATTGTTGTTTTGAACATAACTTAGTAACTTACTATTCCAACGTATGCTATATAAATTACAAAATACATAGTAACAATTCGATACAATTAACAATAATATTATAACATTTCCTTATTATATTTGTAGTTTTGGTTATTATATATCGGAGTGGGCAGTACTCAGTATTACCACAAACCATTGAGCTGCACCAGATGCCACTTTTGTACTTTGCCCGTATTTACCTTGCTTCCCCGCGTTTGATTTATTTCATTTATATAGGTAATAACTAATAACAATGAACATTATAGGTGAAGGCATTTCAAGAATGCATTTAATAGCTATCGCTCGAGTTACGTTTAATAGGTAGGTATTTGTATGTCGATTACGTACATCGATATTATAAATAGGTATTATAACTATTAAGGTAGAATAATATAAAAAAATTTAATATTTTATGTCGTGTTCTAAACAATAATATTTCGATAATTAATACTGATTTTGTAATTTCTTCTCTATAATCTATATGGGGGTAAATCTGCCTATCTATATGCACTATATTTTAGTTGTGAGACAATCGTACGCATTTTAGTCATCGCACGCCGTCCTCCCGCAACTCATATAGAAGGAACCGCGGCTTTAGACCAACCCTCTGCCTTCTATTATAGGTATGCCACTGTAACCGCGCGGTTGCTAAAATAATAAACATATTATAACGACAAAAATCCCTGAGATTAGAAGTTGGTGGGTCGTAAGTATTTAAAATCGCGTAACGAACCTCGTTCGGAATCCGTCACGTGTGTTTCAACACATTCATCACCGGTCCTTCGTCGACAGCACGGCGGCTTTTAAACACGTACAATAATCATAATAATACAATAAATACACGTAATTACAATACTTATAATAATAATAGTAATAATAATAGCACGTTGCCGTCGTGTAACGTAACGCGATCACGCGACACGCGTTAGCCGCACACACGGCGACGCTGTCACGTTCGGCGCAATGTGCTAGCCGGCAGCGCGACCGACCACCGTGGGAGACGGCGGCACCCGGTGCTCGTGCGGGTGCGCCTATACCTATCACCGCTGCCGCGGCAATAGTGCGCGGTGCGTAGCGTGTATGATATTATTATTATTATTATTATTACGTCGGCGATAACTTTTAAAATATTTGAATATTTTTATTGCAGTGCCGTCCGAGTGCACCACGTGAGCTGCGAGTGAGGAGCGTTCACACCCAGCGATGAGGAAATAATTATTAATTTTTTTATTTATAGAAAACGATACGGCCCGCGGCAAGACAGCACGTGTGCGCCTGTCACGTAGCCGTGTATAGCGGGCGGGCGACCGAGGCACGCGACAGCTCGGTGGCAACACTGGGCCCGCCGCGCCGCCGGTTCCGAGGCAGCTTTGAACGCGCGTCGCGACACGCAAGGCAGCCGCGCGCGCTACCGTACCGGTCCCGACGCCGCCGCCGCCTGATGAACGACGACCGTTAATCTGTGTACGCGGTAACGTTTCGTGTCGTGCGTATTGTGCGCTAGCGCCGCGTCCCATGCAGTCGTCGAGTTCGAACCGTTTTGCCGCGTTTATAGTACACGATATTATATTGTTTTTATCGTTTTTTTTATCCTCTGGTATAATAATATTATTATTATTGTTGTTGTTGTTGCTGCTGCTGCTGCTGTTGTCGGTGGTCTACCTCTACCGCCGAGTTAGTTTCGTCGCGGCGTCGTAGAGTCTACAACGGTAACCAATAATAACAATAATACACTATTGTCCGGTGGTCATAAAACACGACTATTATAATAATTATTAAATTATTGTTATTGTTATTGTTATTACGCACCGTGGAACTACGTGTGTGTTTTTTTTTTAATTTCCTACTGTCGTCGTTACGCCACTGCATCGTTCGCGGTACCGGACATTTTACACGGATCTTCGATCTGCCCGTCGAATCTATAGTTGATATTTGTTTTTAAGCATTCTCGTTTTTTGTGTGAATTTATTTGTGTCGTTTCTCGCTTACGAATACAGTATTATTACATTGTTTTACCCGTCGATCGTCAAATTATTTATTATTGTCTCTTCTACGTAACAACTGGATCTGGTGTTCACTACGAGTGTTTTGGATTACACAAAAAAAAACTAAAACAGTTAGGTGAGTGGTGCAGACACGTTTTATTTGAACTTTTCGACATTTCATATTTTCGTTGGATGTGATGGGATTTTTTAAATTTAATACGTTTTTTCAAAGATTTTTAAACAACTCTCCGTACACTAGGGTTGCCAATCGCCATTCATCCCGATTTCACCAGGACGCTAGTGGTTTGTCGGTTTTCAAAACACCACAATTATTCCGATACATTTAAAATCCAGGTCGGTACGTTAAAAAAGTACCGGTTTCTAACAAATTAGTCACATATAACTTCAAAGATGTATACTGTATACAAACTACAAGTTAATGAAAATAATTAATTCTAGTTAGATCAAGTTAAAAGTTTATTGATGCCCACGTTTGCATATGTAATTATTTTATACTCAACTACTGTATATAGCTAGAACTTTCCGCTTTTTTGTTATTACAAAATTAAAATAAAATTTTATAAAATTAATAATAACAAAATAAATAAATCGATTTGCAAAATAATAATTTTAAACTTTTATCAAACATCACCGAGATATAAGTCTATGAATTGGTAGTAGGATGTATCATTAAACAAGTTATTACCTCGGTTTTTACTTATTATTATGATTTTTTCTAGTGGGAATCTTTATTAATTAAAGTCATAACAGTTAAACAGTGATGAAAATTTAACTTCCCCCCCCCCACGAGAAGCCTCGATAAAATTCAGACATCTTAATAAAACAGTAATCCCTGATAAAACCTTAAATAACTTGCAATATTTGAAGCATTTCTGCATCCGCATATTATATTGGATATATTATTATCGTAGTTCCTCATATGCTTGACAAAATGACGACAACCGTTATTTTCGCAGGTGTCGATGGTTTCGGACATGATAATAACGCACCACGAAAACGCCATGAAGGACAGATTGTCCGGAAAATCACATACCGTTTCTATGCAAATGGCACCACACATGAACACGGAGCAATGCAATAATCTCGAAGGGGAGATGCAACAGCTCACTGAGAGAACTGGATCGCACCGAAATCAGGCAAAAAATATCACTAAAGAGGTATGTGCGCATACCAATTATATATATATTGGTGTAGTTGTGTAGACGGTATAGTATACGGGTGATTAACTAACCTCCATTAATGTTTACCTCCATAGTTTCTTTAGTGATATGACTTCATTCGAATTATAATTTTTGAAATGTTTTATTAAGTATACTTGACCATATTTTTAATCAGGTACTTCGATTTATATATTCCATTTAAAAGGTCTCCTGTGGCGATACAAACTTCTTTTTTTTTAACTATGGAAACCAGCCTTTTTTTTTATCAATCTTTGAACAGATTGTTTATCGAAAACTTTAATGTATAAATCATAATTCGACCAAGTAATGACCCAATATAAATTATAATTGTTACAATGCCTTTAAAAGAGAGGTTCAAAGTTGATTCCTCAAATAAACAATATTTTAGAGTAAGTACTTGAGTGAAATAATGTAATTTAATAAATTTATTTAAATACTTTTAAAACACTCAATTATAATATATTTTAAATACTTTTTTAAAAAAGTGCTTGAACAAAGCATTTTAATTAGGTACTTTCTTGTAATAAGTATCTATATTTAAAATCATTATTTAAAGAATAAGAGAATTCATAGAATTTTTTAAAGAACTGAAAACAATTTGAAATTTCACCGTTGAAAATTTCTATTTCACTGAAATGCTATGATGAGTGTAATGGTATACCAATATTATACATGTAATGTACAAAAAACCGAGTGTATGATAATAATTATATAATAAATAGAAATTAAGAATTTTTATTTTGCTTTTCTTTATCATTGTGCGCAATATAATAAATGTAAAATAAAATAAGCTAGGTATAATATTTATTCTATAAAGCTCACGTGATAATATTAAAACCATTTGAAACATTCATATATTTATTAACTATTTATCTATTTATTATTCTTTACACCCATAAAATCATCTAGTCATATGGGTAGTTCTCCCCATATGTGAATTGTTTTAAAGTCAAAATATATTACATATTTATATTGCATATTGTGTATGTAAATATGATTAAAGTAACAAATATTCACAGATTATTGTCAAAATGAAAGATATTATTATAGGTTTGCAGTTTAACGACACGACGGTGGTCGGTCGATCATTCGTCATAACCGTGCAAATATAAATTGATGAAATCAATGGTTTTATAAGTAATACTTTGTACAATATTAATAGTAGCAGGTACACATTACACGATGTTACAATCGACATCAAAATAATATTATAGCCTATAGTCTGCTATACTATAGGCACTATTGGCATAACAGATATAGACATATACCCAGTCGTTTAGCATCGTTTGTCTACAACACTCGAATGTGTGGTTATCAGCTGTAGACGTTTTTCAAATTATGTAGGTAGCTATTAGTTAGTTATTATACTTTTTACAATATACATGATATTATTACCAATATATAGGATATAGCTATAAAATATAGGTAGGTATCTATAGTGTCTATTTATCACACATTATAGGATATATAATATATCATATTATAATATTATGTATAATTATTATAAGTTGTAAATATAAACACGATTAAAAAGCTTGATTGAAAATATTAACTATTAACACACAATTATTTTATTTATATTTTCAAAACTTTGTATTTAAATTTTTTTGCATGATATAATCATATTGCAATTTATAATTATAAGATTTTTCAGAATTTGTGACATAATTTGGTAACAGTGGTTTATAAATATATAATAATATTATATAAAGATACAACTAGGATATTTTATTATTATAATGACAAATAACCTATAAGTGGATAATAATTCACATGTAAATTGTACATGTTATAAAAAAAATGTATGTAGGTACACGATTATAGATATATTATGTAATAGTTAATCCTATAAAATCAATAGCTTGAAATAATTTATTTAAAATATAAAAGGTTAACAATGATAATAACTTAATTAGGATGATGAGGAGTTTAATAAACCTATTGCATACATTTATACTTAACATATTTCTTTCGATACCTTCTCAAATATAAGTACTACAATAGAATGAAATTTTCAAATTTAAATTTAAAAAAAATCGTTTATTGTGGTTTTTTAATAGGGTAAACCATACACAAGTTGTTAAAAGTACGATTATTATTTTAGAAAACTTAATATAATCGGGTTATATTAATATTATATACATATTATTATATATAAAATTATACTACTTTCAATGCAAATATCACTTATCGACAAGTGTTTTAACATTATTAATTATACATCACCAATTGCTAATCTATTACTAATAACACAGAATAACTTTATTTAAACTTAAGTTCGAAGGCTATTATATTCCTTAAGTTCAGTATAAATATTTATTTTGTGTTAAACCTTAGAATCAAATACATCAATTTGTAAATAAGAATTAATTTAAAAACTAACAGAAGTTTCTAAATAAATGTATAACATGTGTTTGTTTGTAACCCAACCTCATAATATACAGATTATATTAAAAGTAAATTAGGTAAAAAAAAGTATATTTTGTAACTTAAATTTTGCTTCGTCTTGTACATATAATAATAACACTAAGATTTTTATCAAAGTATATTAATCAACAATAAATTAAAGTTATGTTTTAAAAAATAATTATTTTTATATTGTATTATTAACCTTTCAATAATTTGGTAAACAGCTTTTCTACATTAATTGTAATATTAATTAATTATAGTAAATAAAGATTAATAAACGATTTCTCAAATCTCAATTAAATAGGTACTAAAATTGTAAAATGTAATTATCGCATGTAAATTAGAACGTTTTGATAATTAAAGTTAATTTTTTTTTACTATTAATGATTAAACCTTTTGTATAGTACAAACTATATTTTAAAGTGCCATAATACAACATATATGTGATCCGCATCGGGCATCGGCATTATGTTAAGTTGTTGTTTAATATCATCATAAAAACAACGAATAATTCATCATTAATGATAGGTAGAATAGCTTATTACTTAATATAATATACAATAATAAGCAATGTAAACAATGTTTGATTATAAAATAAAGATCGATTTTAAAATTAATTTACAAATTATTGCAACTATTCTATTGAATTTTAAGTAAAATCGCTTCATTTAAAAATTATTTAATAACATTTATATAAGGATTTTAAATTGTAATATATATATATAATTTTAATATTCATCATAAGTTATTATACTAAAGAGGTATAATAATAATTTAGATTACCTACCTAAGTGCCATATTTTACGACCCTTTAAACATTGAATGACCTTAAAAAATACACAGCATATTATATATATATTTAATCATGTATATAGTATACGTCTTGTACAATATGCATATCCAAATTTTTAATTGACGTTTGCCGTTGATTTGTTTGCCATACCACAGGTATTGTACGTTTATCATACATATGATCAACCTCTATGACCCGTATACTATATTTATATTATATTTAACAACCTGTCCCGATCACGTTGTACCGAAAAACCCGATTGTCGGCATATTTTAATACGATCCTATTCTACTTACAAATAAACAGCAGCGTGACAACGTGATCGCCCCCGATCAAGATGTTTGCTCATCACGTGGTGTTCTTATATACGATGACGTTATTAATACGTTTCTTGTAATGTTGAAAACGTGATCATAATCAATTCAATTTGCCGTCATATTTAAATCGCTTAGGACGATTTTCGTATGAAAAAAAATCATCCGATTTCTCCGTACGCGATGTGTTTCGTCATAATATTATACAATAACGAAAAATATAAACAAACATTACAATGATAATGTTTCTTGTTATGCAGGACCCAATGTCACATCGTATAATAGAAAAACGACGACGCGATCGAATGAATAATTGTCTAGCTGATTTGTCACGGCTCATACCAGCCGAATACATGAAAAAAGGTCGAGGTCGAGTTGAAAAAACCGAAATAATTGAAATGGCAATCAAACACATGAAATATCTCCAATCTAACGTCTGCTCGACGGGTAAGGATTATTGTTTTTGGAATATTTATGACGTAGGTACATTGAACATTGAACAAAACAAACACGTTTATGTTACTTATACATGTCATATACTCGTATATATAGTAGAAAATCAGCCACCACCATGTAGTACAGAGGAATCTACGGAACCCGTGGAGATTGAAAAGTCAGAAAATTCCACCCCAGGAGAACCCGATAACTCCATTTTGATGGCAGACCAATACAAGATGGGGTTTTTGGAATGTCTAACGGAGACCATGCAGTATCTCGTCGAGGGACACGGGTATCCGCCCAACCACGGATTGTGCTTGTCGCTCATCAACCATTTGCAACAACATTGTGCTCAAATCGTTAAAGGTATTTTTATTTATTTTTTCTCATCGTTGTACAAGTACCTATATTTTAATTATTAATAAAATAAACGATATTTGTATCTCATTTCTGCAGGGAAACAAGTGATCCATGACGTGATGAAACAAGAGGTTATATTAGAAGTGAACAAATTCAATGCAAACGTGCTAACATACCTGGACGGGGACGGGGCTTACGATGAGAGCGGTCAACAAAAAAATTCTTCAAAGAACTCAAAATCTCATACGTCGGCTAACACGTCATATGATCAGGTGCGTAATGCATTACACGCAACAATGTACAATAATGCACCTAATATACATTTAGTGCCGGATTTAACAGGGACACATAGTCAATGCAATGGTCCTAAGGTTCAACGCTAAAGTTGTTTAAAAGGCCTCGGGTTGATATCCTAAACATTTTCTAACTTTGTAAAATAATAAATTATTAAAAATATCAAATAATAGTCTAGAAATTATTTTAAGAAATTACCCGCACCCATTTATTATTCTAAACAATTAATGGTTCAGTTTTAGCAAGCTAAGTTTTATGAAATAGCACATGCGGTTCACATATACGAGATCCCCATAGAAATATATATATTTTTTTTAAATTCGTCATCACTTAAATCAAATACAAAAATGAATATCACTGATATTGTAGCAACTTTTTTTAAATGAGACTCCAATATTAGTATAGTTACACTTCGATTTTCTTAGATGACTTAGATCCGGCACTATGTGTATTACACGTAACAACAATCGCATCTTACAAGATCGTTTTGTTTTTATGCCCATAATGCAGACACTAACGGACAGGTGCAGCATGTCGTTCACAACAGATTCGTATTCATCCAGTGGGTCCATGTACAAGTTCAAGACGGACATCAAACAGCGGTTCAGCGCTGAGAACAGTGGCGAGGACCTGGCTGATTACTATGTGCCCGCAAAGAAACGGTGCCGGAAAGAATCGTCTGACTGTACTGAAGATAGACAAGAGGTGCCGATATTCGCGCTGCACGCCAACGGGTCATATTATATACCACTAACAGTCAATAGGGACATTATACCACCTGTCTTGGACCACGCGCTGACCGAAAACCGTTCGTCGGTCATCGTTCACCCGATATCAATTTCGGTCAACTTCCAAGCGACTAATCAGTTTTGAATAATGGCGTAATCCCGATTGGCGGTCGGATCATGACACCGATACAATACGGGAGCAGGGTTGTTGATTATACCAATACAACAAATAATGCCGTATTGGAACAACATTGTACGTCATGTCCTCAACCATAATATATGTTTCGCAATTTTTGTGTTCTCGGTGCAGCTTATTATAGGTACATGTGCGTGGTTTTGTTTTATTCAAATAATACATCTTGGGTTATGAAATTCGCCCAAAAATGTCGTATAGCCGCACTTGGGTAGAAAATCGATCATAACAATTATAATTTTGTATTATACATGATGGCTTATTTTTTTCGATTCTAAATAGTCAAATATTGCAAATCAAAAACTACGAATCAATGAGTAAATAATATTGTAATTTGAATTCAGTGGAGGCTACATAAATATGAATATATACCTAATTATTTTTATCAATGTTAACGCTCAGAATAATAAATACTTCAAATTTTAAATAAATGAAAAATTTTCAAGAACCTCTAGATCTCTGTTTCTTCCTGTTGCGGCAATATGTACCCAGACGCGCCATCACCTATCTTGGGAATATGACCATGGACCGCCATCTTAACATTAATCAATATAATATTGTCGGTGTCATGGTACCATTATAAATTTGTATGTAACTTTGTATGTTACTTTTTAAGTGTATAATAAATATAATGATTATATTATTACCATTAATTATTTAAGCATTTCCTACTTTCCTATACAGTTATTGTAAATTTTTTTTGTAAAACTTAAGTTTCATTTTTTTTCATTAAATATTATTATGTGTATGTATTAAAAATTGAAACCAATAAATTTAATATAGATTGTTTAATAATTTGATAAGTATACAGATAAAAATATAATATGATTACTTATAAGTGTCAGTCCACACTATCCGTTTTTATCGGTCTGTCTATGACCAGTGAAAATATACATAATTTTTTATCTAATCAATCACTATTATTTTAATAATATCAATAGTATCGTCAACATAAATAATAATGGGCATAACACATTTCTATCAAAAGTGTATCTTTACCTTTTCCACCAATACTTAGTTTCCACCAAATGAGATATTGACTACATTTTAACCAAAACAATGTATTATAAATTATATTCATTAAAATGTAATATGTGTATTTTATTTAAAACTATTTTTTTTTAATTACTGTAAAAATTATCTTATTAACATTTATAATAAACTGTTTTTTATTATTTTATAGTATTTTTGAATACATTTTTTGTTTATTGTTAATTGTTTTTGTGGTAGCATAGTGAATAACATAACTCATTTGGTGAAAACAATTTATAGGTAATAAAAGAAAAGGTTCTCTTTTGGTGGAAAAAGTACTGCTAATATTATTCAATATATTATTCGCTATACCCTTAAAACAATATAATTTATAATTATTATCGATTATAACAAAAAAAAAACAGTCCAGTAGTTTACGACCCATCGGGAAAAGTCCAATTACTGTCTGCATAAGTTGTGCATCACGACTCACGAACTACAATATTAGATATATGACGTTTTGTCAACAGGATTCCAATGCAACATGCTGCATCTAACGGATACCGTGTTTACTATAAATCGAAACACAATATTGTTTTTTAATAGCGGTATACACATTATTCGCTTATACGGAATAACGCACTGGTATCCACACAAATAGTCAAAACGAAATGATAACGGATGATGATGGTCTTGCAGGCTAACAACAAACCGATAAGACACATCCGTTTTCATTACACAATAAATTACAAACACATTGCAAACGGATAATGTCGACAGATACTATAAGAAGACTATACTCATCCCCGTATATCATTACCGTTATACAAACATTGAATATAATACAAAGTAAATTTGCGTTTAACAGTTTCAAATTTTATATTGATAATCTTAATCTTTCAGACAAGCCAAAGTAAACTGATTTATTATACCTACCAAACTATCTACTTTTTAGCTTCTGGACGGAACAAAGTATGTATAGATTTTATAATGATATGTGTTTTTACTGTTTTTATTTTTATGTATGTATATTGTATAAGTATACGATAAGTAGTAAAAAATTTTAAATTCTTCAATTTTCATCATTGAGAGTGGGTTCTGATAATAAATTAAATCTAGCTTGTACTTTAGAGAAAATAAAAATTTTTTTATAAGCATTTGAAGTTCAGATTTTAGCAAACTTCTTCAGTCACGATACAAGCAAACTGAATGACCATTAAAAGACTGCCCACTTGTGAATCGCCATCTTACCAGTAACAGATACTCTTTATAGGTATTTGATATTTCTACTCCCATAGTCCTATGGCTCGCTGCCTAAGCTAACCTTGTGGCTTATGCATTAACTGTCAACCATTAACCGCAATGAATTTTAGTGATCAGCATTCTCATTTCAGTTGTGTAATCACTGATCACAAAGCGGCATTGTATTCTGGCATTTTGCTTAGTTTTTCGACAAACATCATTGTGGTCAGTGGTCACCGTGACGTACAGCGCGTGCTGAACGATCCAGGCAGATATATGTGGATATGTCACGACGCTGTCACGTCCCGCTGTGGAAGCATGGTAATCGGGAAAAAAATCCCCGGAAAAAAAAGGCCCGTATCAACTAACTACATTATTCGTTATTTTATTATGATTTACATAATTAAATATAATCATTACATTTATATTTATCTATGTAACATTTCTTTAACGTATCTAAAAGTATAACTGCAATCTGCATTTAACATTGTTGATAATTGTCATTTGTACCTACATAATTTAAAAAATGTTAAAGAGTAAAAAATTAAAATAATTAAAAAATATATATGTATGTATAAATGACAAATGACAATTATTGACAATATATTAAATGAAAATTACAGCTATATTTATAAATATGTTAAAAAAGTGTTACATAAGTAAATGTAATGATTATATAATATAATAATAATATAATATTTAATTATGTAAATCATAATAAAATAACGAATAATGTATTTAGTTGGTACGGGACTTTTTTCTGGGAACTTTTTCCTAAATTCGGAAGCCTCGTCAATTATCTTCTGTGAATTTCAAACTCACTAGATTAAACAAATATTAAACGTAATATATTATTTAATTGAGATAAACAGATTTTACAGCAAAGGAAAATAGGTATGTCAAAAAAAACTACCAGTCGATAATTAATTGACACAAAACCCACATTTTTTTGTTTTATATTGAGTTTTCGTAGAGCTATTTTAAGGTGTTTTAGAGATTCTTTAATAATTTTAATGTAGTATTATAATTAATAGTAATAATCTATCAATATGTATAGTTTGTAAAAATTATCCAAATATAATATAATAAATAATAAATCTAACCTTAGGTGTACTTTATTTTAACCATAGATATACAATAGCTTAGATAGGCTCCTGAAACTCAAAATCACAAACATTTGAAAATTACTTTGTAGCTAATAATTTATTAAATGTTCAACTTTTAAACCTAAGACTTGAAAATGAAATACAGATTTGTTCTTATAAGTAGTAATAAAATCGAAAATCTTAAAAATAACTTAACTCAAATTTTATAAATATAAGAGGTTCAAATTTGGACGAAATTACGGGGCTAGGTAAATTGAGTCCCAAATGACCCAAACTCGGTAAATTGAGTCCCAGGAAAAAACAGGTAGTAGGTAAGTTGAGTCCCGGAAAAAATAAGGTAGTAGGTAAGTTGAGTCCCGGAAGAAAAAAGGTAGTAGGTAAGTTGAGTCCCGGGGAAAAACGAATTATATGTATTTTAAATTTAAAAATATGCTTGCAAACATGCACTAACGTCAGAATATGCAAAAATATGCACTACAATTTTTATTTGTGGTTTTTGGACATTTATTGACTGCATGTATAAGATTTTGAAATAATTATTATTAATTATATAATTATTTTTTTCCCAAACGATAAAATAACGATACACTTAATATACTTAATATATATAATAATAATGATAATTTTTAACGATAATAATTTTTTTTAAACAATTTGTAAATAAATGGAGTGTATACTAATATAATGTATAATGTATAATAATAATGAAATTTATTCATTTATAAGTATTTGTATTATTTGTAATATTTGTAATATTTGTTATATTTTTACTGGGTGCATAATATATATATAATAATAATGATAAATTTTAATGATAAAATTTTTTTAAATTAATTTGTTAATAAATTGAGTGTAAATTATTATGACTATTGTTTTATTAACATTATTATTGTATTTTTTTAAACAATTTTTATTTTATGTGTTAATATATTGCAAGACTAATATTTTTTACAGCAATACGAGCGGTACCAATTAGTTAACACTATATTTTGAAGGAGATTACACTACAATTGTTGGGGTAAGATATTAACATAAGTCAAAATATTTACTTACTACCAATTTTTTCCCGGGACTCAACTACTATCTTATTTTTTCCGGGACTCAACTTACCTACTACCTGTCTTTTTCCGGGACTCAACTTACCTACTACCTGTTTTTTCTCGGGACTCAATTTACCGCTTTCAAAATGTATCTAACTTATCTCGGACTCAATTTACCAAGCCCCGAAATTACGTATTTAATAGTAGAATAATGATGTTAGTTATTATAGTTCAAAAACATTATTCATGGGGTCATACACGAATAATTTTTAACTTTTATGCTCATAATAATATTTTTAAATGAAATGTAATATATTAAAAATTAATTCAACTTACTGTATTACTAACAATAAAATAAATTACTTTACTTAATAATATGATATCAAAAGACATGACATAAAATATACTTAGTGATAAAGGCTAATTATACACCATCTCCGCTCAGAATCTGAATTTATCGTATTAATAATGATATATCATTAAATTTAAATTACATCTATCATAGTCACTAACTTGATATCTACCGTAGATATAGCAGAGTAGTACCTACTTACCCACTTACATATTATCTGTATAGTTGAAAAATGTATTTAATTTTATGTTAAAAACACTTTTTAGAATCACTTACATGTGATTTATTATTAAAAAAAACCTTTAAAAAAATACGATACTCGGTGACATGTGTTCTCTATTTATTATAATTATTTTAACTACAAATATTTTACAAGAAATCACTAGGTAGGTACATAAAAAATACTATTTTTAACAAAATATGATACAAATTTGAATTGAACACTATTATCTAGGGAGCATGTTTTATAATAAAATCTTCATGCATACATTGCATCATTTTTTAATTTTTCGGCTCTCGATTCAGATTTTTTAAAATTTCATCAAAATTGCCTATATATAACTCCTAAAAATATAACTTGTAGATTAGTCTGATATCAAAAATCAAAATTATATTAAAAGTTTATTATTTTAAATAATAAACTGTTTTTAATTTAAAATTTATTTAAGTAATATACATTATTAACATTTATATAATTACCTCCATTCTTAATTATTTATTTATTTTTCAATGTTGTACTACCTAAAAAAATGTCTTATGGACTTGCATATCATGTCGAACTTAACTAACTTAAAATATTTAATATTTATTAGTTCAGTTTAGCATGTTTTAAGACTTAATCTAAATTCTAATCCTAGGTAAAGTACAAAAACTTTGACTTAAATTGGTTATGTATCATTATAAAATAGATTAAAGAATAACTAACGATAAGTGAACAACTATATTTATTTAGTTTATTGCTGTGACTATAATATATGCAATTAACTAAATATTGACTTTATTTATATTATGTATAAATCGATTAAAATCATTAATAATAGAAAAAAATATATTGCATAAATTCTTATTTATACTTTTGAGTAAGAGAAAATGATTGAACATGCAGAATGCATATACGTAATAATTTTTACTAAACAAAAAAACTAATTTTTTATAAATTGATAGTTGATACATATTAGTAATAAATTATAAAATAATAATATAGAAATATAAAATATCTTATACTTAAGTAATAAGATGCGGATTCAGTTTATATAACAGGGCGCGGGTTGGGTGGGAGCAACGAACATTGTACATTCAAAAGTAAAAGTCGAATAGAGGTGTGTGTGTGTGTGTGTGTGTGTGTGTGTTCAAAAATAACTTATACGATACAAAATTGTAATCAACTAATAATACCAAACAGCTAGTAAACAAATACTGATGTCAAAGATTTAAATAAAAATATTCATAATCATAGATCTAAATTTATAATTTAGATTTTATAAATCTAGTCATCTATTAGATTTTACAAGCACATCAATCACATCCCCAGAATTTATTATAATATTACAATGAACATATATAATTAAACTAATTAAACCTTCAATTTATTGATCTTCCGATATTTTTGATCTCATCAATTTTTTATCCACCACAGAGATGAAAAATAATGTGTGCTATTCAATTGATTAGGTACACTTTACACTGTATAATTCAAAATATATTTTGAGTTTTTTTACTAAGAATTTTTTTTTAAGTAAAACATAATCTGCGTATGTTCTCCTCTACTACCACTGAAACCGTACCTGTACGCGTATAATATTATGAATTATTATACTCCCAAACAATGTGTGTGTAAGGAAATATAATTTTATATTTTATATTTTATTGGTATCTACTATTATTTATTATTTAGGTAACTTTCTGAACATTAAAATCGTAATTTTTTTCACTTTGTTAATAAAAATATTAATATTGCCAATTTTATTAAATTCTTTGACATTTATTTACATTGCATTATTACAATTTACAATACAAATATACAATATTAGTATTAGCTTTTAAAATGATTTTTTTACTTTGGTAATACATTTAGTTACTTCTATATAATACATCATAGTTGATATATTATGTATACCTACAATCTACATATTACTAGGTATATCAGAACCGAATGCTGATGTTTATATTTCTTAGATTATTAAATCTGGTTTAAGAATGAAGTATAGCTGCCAAGGGTACACGTAATTTGCGCCAGAAATCACAAATTTATATGTTATATTCATGTTTTTTTTCTACAATTTACTCTATTTGATTTAAGTTTTAATAAAATATTATTATCAACAAATTATTTTATGGTTTTTTTATATTTACTTGTAATGTTACCAAACACATATGTTGTATAATTAAGTTATAAGACATAAATTATAACTTACACCTGATTACGATTATAACAAGTTACTCTTGAAAATTTGTATTTTTTTCATATATTTAATTAAAATAAAATATCTAAACATATTCTAGTAAATATTTTCGTTATAAAATTTCCCTGGTGTGTACTTAATTAATTTATGATGAATCCACCGGTGCAATAGATGCAATAGATGTATACATTTAAAATAGTCTAAAAAAAAGTCGGTGCAATTGACGATCGCCACCTAGACTGCAGACCAAATCGTTATAATTAAACTGAAACTAACAACAATGATATTAGATTAATATTTAATTTATTATCAATAAATTATCATTGACATTCATGAAGGTCAGCTATATGAACTAAAAACGGATCATCCGTAACGTTGTTAATAAACAACTTTTAATTCAGTTTAAATACGAGTTAATGAACAGACACAACAGTTCAATATTATAACTATTATATAGCTACTTAATTTTATTTTTTTTTAAATAAATTTATTTATTTAAATAGATTATAAAAATGGTAATTGCAAAAAAATTTATTTTAGAAAAACCATTTAGTGGTGCACCAACCGAGGACAATTTTAAACTAGTAGAAGAAGAGCTGGATGAATTAAACAAAGGAGGTAATATATTTAATTTATACAAACCAAAGTTGTATTCATTGCCTAAAATGTTAACTTTACAAATATCATGATAATTGTTTATTTTTTTAGAAATTTTAGTTGAAGCAATTTGGCTCAGTGTCGATCCATACATCAGGTATTAATAATCCAAACATTATATGTACCTATATAGATTATAAATTCATTTCTTATACAAATATAAGATAATATTTAAAATGTTTGTAGACCTTATTCAAACCATGTATCTCCTGGAACAACTGTTATGGGTACTCAAATAGCCAAGTAAGTTTTAAATTGAAATTATCAATGTTAATATTAAAATTATTACATTTTAATCATTAATATGATCTTATGTTTATACAATAGTATTTTATGAAAAATAAATATTTTATTAGTATTGTATATTTGTACACGTACCTGTAGGCTGTAATACCATATTGATAACAAAACACTTATTATTTTATTTTTTCGAACTAATGTTTATTTTCGTGTAACATATTTAGGCAGATCAAATTTATAAAAATATACAAAAATTTCTATTTTATCATAAATCATTTAAGAGTATTGAATCACAGTATCACACCTATAAAATACCTATTGCGTTAATGAAAAATGTTGATTGTAAATTAATGTATGTTATAGGTAACTTCTTTATTATTAATAGCTTAAAGCATAAAGTGTAAACTTTAATTAATTATTACATGATAAACGAGTAAAAGTAAATGTACATTTATTTTTATAGATACCTACATATTATTCTGTATTCGAAATGAAACTTCTCAGATTTCATAATTATAAAATCTCTTCGGCTAAATAAAAAAACAGTCATCCATTCATTTATCAATATTTTTAAATTTATCTTTATTTTCTATTTTCAATAATGAATTAAAATTGAATAAAGTATTCATATTGGTACCTGTAATTACCTATTTATATAATTTTTAAAACAAATACAATTTTATGCCACTATATTATGTTTTAAAACCCTTTTATATAACATCGTTATGGCCTATAAGTATTAAAAATTTTTAATGTTAAACTTTTTTTAGTATATTATTATGTTATTCTTAAAAAGTTTGAAAGAAGTAATACCTACGACCTACCTACTTAACTATATTAATACTTCTTTTTCATTTTTAAACGCTAATATAGAATTTATAGTTGTATTGATATTTTATTTAATATAAAATTGATACAATTTACTTTTAATTGTTTTAATGATAAACTATAAATACATTTTATGATTTTGTTTATTTTTTACAAGTAACATTAATATTTTACTTTATAATTTTTATATATGATCTACCTAACCTCACGTTCTAACCTATTTATATAAGTAATAATAATATTATCATTAATCATGATGTTAAAATTATTACGATATAATTCTGAATGCCGTCTGTCAACAATTTATTTTATCAACAAAAAATTTGTTTGTTAATTATTGGTTATCAGAATTGTATTAGTTATAAATTTAGATATAACTTATAATTTTAATCAAAGTGTTTGCAAGATGTGAATATGATCTTAAAAATAAAACAAATATAGTAATATTAATTGCTTTAAACTTGATTCAAGCTACATTAGCAATTAATACAAATTACAGATATGAAATGAAAAACGTATCTATTACCAGTATTACCTATATATTATTAGTTATTATCAACTTATATAATGTATCTATATAGATAAAATGAACTTTTGCATCTTTTAAGTCATGTCACATTAAGCTATCCCCATATTGTACCAATAGTTATTTTTCACTATATTTGTTTAGAATTATCAAATCAAATAATCAAGATTACAAAGTTGGCCAAATAGTATTCTGTTCTACTGGCTGGAGAACATTTAGTATCATTAATCCTAGTAAATTAGAGAAGGATGTAATGCCGACATTTTATGTACTCCCTGATTTTGGAAATCTATCTCCTTCGCTTGGTCTTGGTGTACTTGGAATGCCAGGGTAATTATAATTTATATTTTTTTTAAATATGCTGTCAATACGATAGTTGTATACTTACATCTGATTATATACCTAATTAATATTATCATACTTACTACCTAGTTACCTATATATTATTATTGTACAATAGAATATAATAGCTATATATAATATAATAGTCATTATAATAGGTGCCTATTAATTAATGTTTTTTTATCAAATGATTATAATTTTAATATTAATAATTAATTTTATTATTTACAATTAAGTTTAAGTTTCGAGTAGTATACTAGTATATCATTCTATAACTAGTATAATGTACCTATTTTTGAATTCGTCATAAACTTATTGTCTATTTTATATTAATTAAATTATTATTGTAATAAAATTACAATAGGTACCTAGAAAAAATTAAGTAGGGTATCTATCTATGGGCTATAGGGGCTAGATCTCCTCTCAAAAACAAATATACCAAACCTTTAATTATATTTTTTTTTTTTTTTATCTTTAAATATTTAAGCTCCTTTCAAAAAGAATCCTGGCTACCTGCGTGTTATACATGTCATGTAGAATTATTTTCTCCATCATAAAAATTTTACGAACATCTTTATTAAGTACTTGTATTACTTAGTTCACTTCGATACAGTTATGTCTTGTCCTTGTGATAAGTACTAAAATAGTAAAATTAGAAAGCAATGATAAATTATTGCAATAAAAAAAATTATACTGTAAAAATGTTTGAAATTATTATTTTAGCAATACGGCCTTATTTGGATTTTTAAATATTTGCGACCCAAAACCAGGGGAAACCGTTGTCATTAGTGGTGCAGCTGGAGCTGTGGGTATTCATGTGGCACAGATTGCAAAGAATTTAGGATGCTATGTAATTGGTTTTACGGGTTCTGACCGTAAGGTTAAATGGCTGAAGGAAGTTCTTAAATTTGATGCAGTGTTTAATTATAAAACAAAAGATGTCAATGCAGCTCTTCTTGAGGCTGCTCCACATGGTGTAGACTGTTACTTTGATAACGTAAGTGAGCGAAATAACTATGATTCGTTTCGTATAGTATACGAGTACTTAACTTTAATAATAAATATTCAAATAAATAACCAAATATTAATTAAATATATATTAAATTATAGATAATAGTGATAATACGTTGCTTATAATAATTTTAAAGTAAAATTGTATAAGCTATAATTATTATAACTATTATGAAAGTATGACTTCAGACTTGTTATTAATTATTATACTAAATAGCTAAATAGTACTTATATACAACTATGCAAGCATCCTAATTTTATTTCCAATGCATAATTTAAATAGGTTCCTACCTATTATTTACTGTCTTGTACCTTCAATTAAATTAGATCTTATCAGTCTTCATTATAGTAATACAAGTCTATAATTATTAATTACCTATACATAAAGCTTGTGTTATTAGCTAAATTAATCAATTCCGATATGGATCCTATTAGAATATTGAACTATAGAAATTTTCTTGTCTCTTTCCGAAACTATCCGCTTCCATTCCTCACCAACTTACTTAATCCAATTTACCCAACTCTTTATTAAAAACAGGGGCGTCATTTCAATTTTATTTTTGGTACGCATAAATATATTAAGCAGGGCACTATTTATTTTTTTTTCGACATATTTGACATTATTGTGATGTGGCCGAGTGGGCCAAAATTTACAATTTGGAATTTTAGGTACGCAAATGACGCCCCTGTTTAAAAAAATGTTCAATGATAAAGCCATTGAATACCTATTATTCCTTGTCTGACATATATATAAAATAATATTATTTTATATTGTCTAAAGCAGGAGTGGCCAGCTTTAATAGACTTGCGATCGACCAAAAAAAAAAAGGTTGTCAATAAACAAAAAATATTATATATTGTATGTACATGCGTGTTTACACTTCTTTTATTCGATATCTGTGTATAATCTCGTTTTTTCTAATTATAATTTTAGATTCTGAACGGAGTGATGAATGTATTGATTTTACAATGATGTGTGTTTTTTTTTTGTTTTTTTTTTTGTTTTTGTGTCTGTGTACAGCATAACTAGTCGAAATAATGCTTCAATTTTAAACTTTGGGGGTGGTTTCCGATGGCAAAGTGGATATCCTTGGTGCATTATAGAGGTGAAAAGTAAACATTTTCCAACAGTTTTCAAAAAAATCGAATTTTTTATTTTGCTATAACTCAAAAACTAATAGATGGAAATACTTGAAATTTTCACCAAATATTTATATTAGCGTTCTCCATACACAGTTAAATTTTCAAAGAATTTTGACTTTTTTTGAGCTATTTATAGACAATTGAAATTTTTAATTTTTTTTAGTATTTTTTTTTAAAATAACGATAAAATTTTTTTGGCCGGCCAGAAAATCTTGAAAATTTAATACAAGGTTTCTTATAAGTTGATATTAAAGTGATAAAAAAAAATCCGAAATCGTTAGCCACAATTTTTTTTTATAAGTGCTTAAAGTTCGAATTTATACGAAATATGTCAAAATTGCAAAAATTTGCAAGTAATTTTGTGGTTGAAAAATCGTAAATTTTTTTTCTTTTATAACTAAGTTTTCAAAATTTGGTACAAGGTTCTCCATACATTTTTCTTCAATTATCTGTAAAAAAAACTCTACCGGACTAAGTCAAAAAATTTTTAGGAGTGTTTGAAATTTAAATTTTTACAAAACCGCGTTAAATAACGGATTAGCCTCTAACGATTTTTGATATTTGTTGTTATTCAAACAGTATAAGTCGTAAATACTTGAAAATTTTACCTGTTATTTAGATTACCATTTTCTTTAAGTGATTTGATTTTCAAATTATTTTGACTTTTTTTTTGAGCTATTTATAGGCATTTGAAATTTTCAATTTTTTTTAGTATTTTTTTTTAAAATAACGATAAAATTTTTTTGGCCGGCCAGAAAATCTTGAAAATTTAATACAAGGTTTCTTATAAGTTGATATTAAAGTGATAAAAAAAAATCCGAAATCGTTAGCCACAATTTTTTTTTATAAGTGCTTAAAGTTCGAATTTATACGAAATATGTCAAAATTGCAAAAATTTGCAAGTAATTTTGTGGTTGAAAAATCGTAAATTTTTTTTCTTTTATAACTAAGTTTTCAAAATTTGGTACAAGGTTCTCCATACATTTTTCTTCAATTATCTGTAAAAAAAACTCTACCGGACTAAGTCAAAAAATTTTTAGGAGTGTTTGAAATTTAAATTTTTACAAAACCGCGTTAAATAACGGATTAGCCTCTAACGATTTTTGATATTTGTTGTTATTCAAACAGTATAAGTCGTAAATACTTGAAAATTTTACCTGTTATTTAGATTACCATTTTCTTTAAGTGATTTGATTTTCAAATTATTTTGACTTTTTTTTTGAGCTATTTATAGGCATTTGAAATTTTCAATTTTTTTTTATTTTTTTTTTATAAATGTTGATAAAAAAAATTTAGCTGGGACAAATTTCTTGAAAATTTAATTGAAGGGTCCACATAACTTGTACTAACTCACATTCAAAAATTATAAAAATACATAGGCACAATTTTTTTTTATTAGCATTTGAAGTTCAAATATTGACAAAAATTCGTCAAAATCATGAATATTTTTCACTATTTAGTAGTTAAAAATGTATAAATATTTTACTATCAATAGCTAAGAAATGAAATTTTAATACTATGCTGTCCATAAGTTAAGCTTAAAATAATTATAAAAAAGTTTGAGGATTATTCAATTTGAAAAATTTTACTAGTGTTTAAAGTTTTAATTTTAATTTGAAATCAAAAATTCACGTGTAAAATAACGTTTTACTAATAAATAATTTTCGATTTTTGTTATTTTTAAAAAATTACTAAACGTAAGATCTTGAAACTTTTACTTAAATGTTTGAATTAGTTTCAAAATAGAATGTATGGCAATATTTAAATATAATATATCCTAGACTGACAAATCATCTCCGTTCAGAATCGTTTTTCGTATACAATGATACCTATCATTGCATTCAAATTTAACCTACCCTAGTCCGAGGTCCACCTCACCCCCTAATGTACAGCAGAGCGATACTCACTTACCCGCTTTTTTTTATTTGGGGGTTATAAACAAATTTACAAAAATAAAAAAATATTTGAATTGTTTAATATAAAAATTCAAAAAAATACGAAAGGGTGTCGCGATCGACTGGTTGGCCATCCCTGGTCTAGAGTCTATGTTGCTGTACCTATATATTACTGATTTTGTGTAGTTTTACTCATAAATCATAATTGTTAATTTTGTTTGCTATTTAACTTCTTTCTGTTATATACATAATATTTTTAATTAACCCCAAACATACTTTTTCAATGAATTAGGTATTAAAAATATCAAAAGTTTAGTGAAAAAATAATTTCATTCAGACGTTAAAAATGTTTATGGAATTACGGTTATATTTATCGATTACTCGTAATGAAGTAATATTTAAATTATAGGTTGGAGGCGAGTTAAGTAGTGCAGTTATCTATAGAATGAAAAGTTTTGGACGTGTTTCAGTTTGTGGTTCAATTTCATCATATAATACTAATCCAAAAAATTTACCTAAAGGTATAAATTACTCTTCAATTCTATACATTAACGTAGTTGCTTATTTTATCTAACATTATTATAAAAGATCACATTTAATTATAATTTTATATCAATTTAAAGATAAAAATTATTTTTTTAGTGCCAATGCTGCAACCAGCCATAGTTTTTAAGCAACTAAAAATCGAAGGTTTTATTGTTAGTAAATGGGCAGATAAATGGCAAAGTGGTATTGAACGTAATTTAAATCTTATAAAAGAAGTAAGCTTTCCTACTATTCTATAATTCTTAATATTTATTATTATTAATCATAAATATACTTTATTTTTTATCACCTTCTTAGAAGGTCCTACTTAATTGATTTTTTTGTTTAAGGGCAAACTTATTTACCCAGAGTACATCGTTCAGGGATTTGAAAGTTTACCACAAACTTTTATTGGTATGCTGAATGGAGAAAACATAGGAAAAGCTCTGGTCAAAGTTTAAACTATAAGAAATATATTATTGCAAATAAATTGTTTTTAGTTTTATTTATTAATAATTATTGTTCTCTTTTTTTAAAACTCTTAAAATATCTTATGTTTAAAAAATAAAAATTTGATAAAAAAATTGTTATAATTTATACAAAAGAAGAATTTATAAATTTAAAAATAAATATCCAATATTAAGAAATATGACGTATAATAAGTTTTTGAAGATTTCCATCCATTGCAAAACTCCAGTGACTATAGTACCTAAGAGGGTCTATCTATTATTATCGCTTTAAATAATAAGATTGATTTGAGATTATTGAAAATCAAGCTCACAGTTAAAAAATTAGGATGTCCATAGAAATTATTTCTAAGTATACCTACTTTCTTGATTTTTAATCAAGTAAATAATATGGTAATTGAAATTGAAAAGTCTGAATTTTTTGAACTTCAAGAATTTTAGTTAAATAGGAAAATAATAAAAATGTAACTCAGTTGTAATGAGTAGGTGGATAATTAAGCTAGCTTTATAAACTATTAATGAGAGAGACCCGATATCACACCCAAGCGGTCGCGGTATAACGATTAGGAATTCACAAAAACGTCGGCGTGAATAGTCCCAAAATTTCTATTTTTTAACTTTTTTACAAAACTATAATAGCTAAAAAGTTGGTTAATAGCCCATTAAATAGGGATTATCAAGTAGATACAAAATGCGAGATAAAATTTTCAAAAAAAATTATTTAATTTTTCACAGTTAATAAAATAGTTATTTTTTGCTAGATTTTCATTTAACGATGGTAGATTACCGAAACTGAAGAACGGATTTTGTTATTTGGGATCTTGTTAGATTCACATTATCTAGGAGAAGTGTTGTGAAGGTTTTTAGAACTTTATTTTCAAACTCACTACAAAGCTATAAAGCGAAAGACATAAAAAAAACTGCGTTTTAATTTTTTTGAAGCTCTGTAGTGAATTAACTATAAAAGATAAAGTTCTGAAAATCTTCACTGCACTTATCCTAGCCAATGTAAATCTAACAAGACCCCAAACAACAAAATCCGCTCACCGGTTTCAGAGATCTATCTTACTAAATAAAAATGAAAATAAAACATACATATTGCATACAATTAATAAATTTCTAAAAATAATGAAAGTTTACATGCCGATCTCCGACTTGGCAAGCGTTTTTATAATGGAATTTGAGCAACTTAGCTATTTAGTTTAAGGTACCTACAAAAATCCGTGATGTCTTTATTATAGACTTTAAAGATATCTAATATAGTTGAGTGTGGGCGTGTGGCAAAGATGATAATATAAATTATAAACTACCAAGAGCTAGGTATTGGAACATTTGAAACATTATTCAATCAAAATAGTTAAAATAGTATGATGAAAACGCCTTAAAACCTAGAATATGTGTTAAAATAAGATATTGGTAATGATAAATCATAAGTCATTAAGAATATAGATATAACCAAAAGTGAATAGGTTTATCGTTTATATATATCCACCTTGTATAATTGGATACATATAGACGGTATAGCGTATATAGTAGTACCTAACTACAGAGGATATTCTCAAATACCTACATTATTACTTATTTATTTATTGATGCACGCGTACTATGCGTATAACGACCTTTCGTGTTTATTAACTCGTGCATGAAGGTTAAGTTTTACCATAAAAAATTAGGAAAATATTTTGTCAAAATAGTTTACTGTAATTACTAATTTGTGAGAAAAATACAAGACATTTTTAAATAGTTTTGTATTAATGACATTTACGTTACAAATTATTATGTAAATATAAACATTTTTGAATTTACGTACCTTCCCAATTCATAATAGTTGTGTTAAATTATTGATGTATAAATTTAATATTTTACATAGGTATTTAATTATCGATATTTTCATTTTTCATCCATGTCTTAAATATATTAAATAAGTATAAATATAGGTACATGGGTATGAATATGTATGATGTGTAAATGTGTTATTGCGTAAATATATATATATACACATTTATTATTATAACTAAAATTTTGTTTTTGTATTTTTAATTTATCATTAATAAAATAAAATAACGAATTTCTGTTATAAGTCGCACGATAATAATAATATACTATACATATATATTAATTTTTAACCATATTTTACCATATGAGGTCACGAATAATAAACTATGTATGTATTATATTATAATATTATCCGTGATATGAGGTAACTATCGAGATAGATAACATATAGATAGATAGCCCCCCCCAAAACCACCTATATATTTCTCAAGGTAATACAATACACATAGTACATGCATGAAAATTATAATAGCCCCCTCAAATTTAAAACTCAAATTGCACCTATGATGGGCAGTGGCGGATCTATGATTTTGTTTTGAGGACAAGGGGAAATATTTTTTTACAAAAACACTTATATTAGTATAATGGTATTTTAAAATATATTATTAATTATAATTATAATTATACAAGTGTAAGTATGCACATAAAAAAAGTATGAAAATTGAAAGTTCAGTTATATTTTTACATATCTTATTGGGGGAGCAGGCCCCTCTGTCCCCCTCCTTAAATCCATCACTGATCATTGTATCCGATTAGATTGACTTTTATTTAATAATATATAAGTTTAATACGATGTAATGTTTAAAGCCATGCATGTTTATTAATAACATTTGACGTTTATTAGTTTGAATAAATAAAAGTAATTATACAATTATATAAAAGTAATATTATTATTACCCTATACCTACTATTGACGTCGCGTCTAACTGTGACTACAGAATATTAGAATTTAGAATAAAAGAAATTTTCAAATTTAATTCAATTATTTTCATTCAATTTATTCTGTGCTGTACTGCTGTGACTGTGAGCTGTGAAGTGTTTCTTGCCGTACAGTGGAGGGGATAGAGCATCAATTGCTGCCTGTCGTGACCTGACCGTTTTTTTTTTCGTTGCTGATGTAGGGACGTACGCACTCCAGTATTGTTATCTATCTCGATCACTGGCGGTCAAACGGGGGGGATGAGGGGATAGATCCCCCCCATGACTTTTTTTCTTTAATATTTATAACAATTTCATTTATATGTACATTGTACTATACTACTATAAAGTTAATGTATTACATTTTGTTTTAATTTTTTCTCAAAATAACACTTATGAGCGTATATTATTATTATCTAGATTCTAGACTCATTCTAGGAACAAGGCTGTTATTATTAATATTTAGTAATTAGTTTCTTTTACAAAATATACGGAAATAACCTACTCAGTTAGTCAGCTCGGTGATCGTGAATATTCAATTACAATTTACAACACACTCTCCCTTGACCGGTACATTTTCTATGATCTACATCAATAAGACAGAGACAACACATGCGGGTATAACGGCCTCTTAATACAATAGTACGTAGCTATGTTATCACCTATAATAGTTGGCCAATTTTATTGATTATTATTACATTTGTCACAATATTTTGTTACACAGACCACAGTGTTTTGGCTTTCATACTCGTCACTCTCGCATCATACGTATTTAAACTGTCTGCTGTAAATTGTAATATATATTGTTTATGGTTTATTTTATAAATTTATAATGTCTAATAAAAGAAAAATTACCACCTATTTTACTTGCTCTGCCACTAAACACTCGGACTAGGATGAAAAAAATATTATGATCTCTAAGATCATTACAGAAAATGAAGTTGTGGACTTACCGATAATATTTGTTAACCTAATTAGTAATTAGTAATTAGTATAAAATGTTTTATTTATGTCGTCTCAATGGTTTGTCCACTATAGCTGTTTATCGTGGGATTATAAATATAACCTCCAATGAAGTACTGGATACAATTATTGTTAATATTACATTGTTATAAATAAAGCACCAATTTACCTTAATTTAAAAAAAATTGATATTAGGCACAACTATAAATTCTATTTTAATGATTAATAAATATGATAAGTGCATATTAAAAAATCAGCCATATCCCCCCCCATGACAAAATCATTTGACCTCCACTGATCTCGATGGAGGTAACCTAACAAGTAACAATGTTTACTATAAGCCAATTTTATTTATTTATTGATATACATATTGTATAATTATAATTTATAATCATTAATAATAACCCGAACCGTATTTAACTATATGCGTATTGGTAATTATAATATTTGTTTTCAATAATTCAAGAAAAAATATAAATTGCGAAAACCATATACAATGTCCTTGGCTACCACTATTGTGGTACAACAAAACATCTGATTGATAACAAATATACTTTTTTTTTTGGTTGTTCCTTATCTATATTATTGATTACCATTTACATTGGCCTTTACAGTTTCCAAGAAATCGTACATTATCATAAATCATAATCCTTATTTCTTTTGGATAATTTGATTGTGATATGAGTCTCGATGGAGCCTGGTGGCCTTTTGTGTTTTGTATAATTCGTGACATTCGTGTTCTTAATTGTAAAACATAATTTTTTGCCTGTTGCACAAAATGTTTGGAAGGAGCCTGAAGACAACGAAGAGGCTGCTACATCACCCCACTTCATTGCGCACCGTCGAGTACCAAAGGTCGCTGAGGAAAAATTATGGTTAGTGATAAAATGTATTGTTGACTTATGCCATGTATTATTGAACACGCATGCAATGCGTGTTTAAATTTAATTAATTGTGTTAGCTTGACACTGACACAAGTGACAAAATTCTTAATCTACTAATCTAATACAAATATCTTACAAAACTTCATGTAGTGATAATAAGTTTAAAAAGTATTTAATGGATAATATTGTTTATCCTTTGATTGGGTTAAGTGAGTACAGTTTTTTTCATATTCAAAGAACAGAAATTTTATATTTTTATTACTTTAGGGTTTATATTTTTATTTTTAGCCTTTGCTTTAGGTAGATTCAGGTTTTTTAAATTTTATATGAAAAAAAATAATACAACAATTTTCATGCACATTTTATATTTAATTACCTACCTAATGGAAAATTATGGTAAAATGTAATATTTATTATTGTTTGTTTGTTGAAATAAAAAGTTTGAATTTTAAGATTACATATAATATCTGTTTGTAATAACGTAAAGAATTTTGGTTTTAAATAGATCTATTGTTTAATTCATAAACTCTTGTACTAGATTCTGCAGAATGGTGTGATTAATTTATTGATTTTACGTGTTGATTTTTTTTTATTTTGGTCTAATGAGTCAAGCTTCTGGTAGCAAATTATATTTAATTTATATTTTTTTGAATCAACAGTAGATTTTATTTCTTTGTATTTAAAAAAATATATATTTACAATTTTTAATTCAAAACTTGTTATTTTATTAAATATACAAAAACATTAAATTTTTTTATTTTACACATTCATAATTTAATTTAAATTAACTGATATATTATAATGATTTATCTATTGAATGACAATGTAAAATCAACACGCACTTGTCAACTTTTATTTTTAGTCTAAACTTAATAATAATTATTTAATAATGATTTTTAACTATTTAATCAAATACGGTTAGTACCTACTTAGTACTAAGTTAAAATTTAATAGAATTGTTTCACAGTTACTGATAAAATATTAATTTAAATTGTTATGCTGTCACTTTATTAATTATAGTCATTGACATGAAAATTAATAACAGTGATAAGTATTTAATATACATTAAATTTTTTGAAAAATGTATCATAATATATGTTTTAATCCAATTTTATAACAAACTTAAACCAAGAACTAAAAAGATATAATATAATGTTTTATACATTTTTAAAGTAAATCAAACATCAATTCACTTTCTAATTAAATATTTTTCATATTTTTAAATATTTTACTAATAATGAGTTTAAAAAAATAAGTGTTGTCTATACATTTTATACTAATTAATATCACTCCAATTTTCCAAGGACTGGAATATTATATTAATTACAGATTAGATTTTTAATTAAAAAGACTCAATTTTAACTATTTCTATCTTTATCTAACACGCAAAAGATAGATATTTATATGTGTTCTTTACCAAATGTACAGATTTATAAATTTAAAAATAGATTTGAATTTGTCGTAAAATCTACTTGAGATAAACTTTCCCAGATTATTTATTTTTAACTTAAATTATTTCAAAAGTTGACGAACATGACATTTTTAACTACTATTTTAGGATTTAAGGTAATAAAATTAAAAATGATACTATACTAGATCCATCTATACGTTAGGTAAAGAACAAATTTAAATTTCTATATTCCACGAATGTAAGACCAAAACAGAAAAGATCAGTATCAAATCTTCTTAAATATATTGTGTAAAAATGAATATAGTTATTTTACCAAAGACCCTTTAAGGTGCGTCCCCACTGGCATGCGGCTAGGCCGCGCGGCTTTTGTAGCCGATCGGCCGAAGCCACGGGTTCCCGATGGTTGTCGGTAAACATCAAAGAAAGCCGATGCAGTGGAGACGCACCTTTACAAGACTTACTTCGGGGCAACTCCTAAAACTTGGTAATTTGGTTTAAGGCCCTAATAGTTAAATTCCTAAATTATTGAGACTCAAATTTTATCTGATTTAACCAAATATAATGTATTTTTTTTCCTAAAATAAGTATATGATAAAAAAGAATATTTTATATTTGCATTTAAACCCCATCATTTATAATATAATGGCTACAAGCTATTAAGTACAAACAGGAACTATTACAAACTTCAAGTGAGTTTCATTTCATGAGTAATATTATTTTTAAATTATATATAAATTGGAAAATGTATGCATTTTATTGTTGTCGTTTGTTATTATCATGTACTATTATCAGTTTTATGATTATTTACCATATTTGATAGTTATTCTACAATTATTTTAGTTTACATTATTGTTGGTTTTCTATTAATTTGAAATGAAAATCATACAATGTTAAAGAAATTTGAAAGGGTAAGGGAATTAAAAAATATGCAATTGAAGAAAATACTAGGACTTTGATTAATATATTTTGTTATGGTAATATTACCACAAATTTATTTAATTAAATATCATATATTTTATTTTATTATGTTTAAAATAAACAGGTATAGTCCCGGGTGTAGTCAGTATTATGCTAATATATTTAGTACCTTAAAACAATCATATTTTGTGGCCTTATTGATGCTATTAAACATGACATATGATATAATTTCTTTAAAAAAGCTAAGATTATACATATATTTAAACCTTAATCAAAAAACTAGATAAAAACAATATTATTAATAATTAATAACTAACTAATAAATCAGTTAAAATAACAATCATTGCAATATGAACAAGTAAATTATTCAAAAAAATGTATAATTCAATCTTTTTTTAACTATAACTAATTTATAATTTTTTTTTTTTTTACTCATATTTTAAATTAAATATTTCTAAGTAAAAACACAATTATAGTGCATAATATAAAAAAAAAAATACATAAATATTTGTTAAATATGTTTTGTAAAAATTCATTTTTTACTTGCATCAATAGAACGTAATATAATATAAATTAATATTAAAAGGCAATTTCAAGTACAAGGTTGGGAAAAGTAGTGACAGGATGAATTAATAAGATATTTTTGTATTCTTTGTTTCATTACAAAAAAAAAAAAAAAATACATTAATAATTTTCTCATCAAATTCTTCTGCAGAACATTCACTATTGTTACAAGTTATAATACTTTCTTTTACAAGTATTTTAAACCAAAAAAAAATCCAAATTTGTTACATATATCTCATTACTTAAACTTCATGAAAAAAATACAAACTTTTTTGTCTAATTTAAATTAATATTATTACAACATAGATATGGTATGTATGATAAACTATTATAATAACCTAGTTTAAGGTTTTTTGAAGTTCTGTTGGAACATATCTAAGATAGATGTCCAAAACATTATCAATAGAAAGACAAATGATTTTAGTTTTTGTTAATTTATTTTGCTTCGTATTTAATATATTTTGATAAATAAGAATCAATAAATACAAACTTTATAACTTT
The DNA here is from genome assembly GCA_020882235.1 of Schizaphis graminum. NCBI lineage: Eukaryota > Metazoa > Arthropoda > Insecta > Hemiptera > Aphididae > Schizaphis > Schizaphis graminum. Next base: position 59,515,204 of record CM037032.1, read on the forward strand.
ATAACTCATACACATCCATTTTAGTTGTAATAATTTACACATTGCATACCAATAGTATCATGGTGACTAAAGCTTTGGTTATACATTTTTTAGAAGTATAGCATAATTGATGATTTATCAAACTCATTCATCCTAAAATATTTAAAATTGATATAAAATATATTTTTTAAACAAATTAATAATTCAAAAATGTATGTTTAAATTTGGTCCCCCTAAAATGTTTGTTTTTTGGTACCCTAGTACATTTGCTCGCTTTGTCTTCCTACTTAGCACAGGGGACAGTTATTTCTATCTACAATTTATATTTTTTAATTGCTTATTAATATCTGTTTTTAGAATTTGTTTCTATCCAATTAATTAAAAATTTTCATTGATCAACATAAAATATAAATTGAATTAATATTAGGTATATTAGAATTAGATTATCAAGAAATGATAAAATCATGCTTTTTAAATCCATCAAAACTATGAAATTTAAGCCATTAGTAATAAATTGAAAAAAATTAAAATTAAATATGAGGACTACAGTATAATATGAAGTATTTAATACTTATTAATTGTTCTATTACATTGTATAAAATAATTTAAAACAATCATTTATTTTATTTATGAAAACCAATTTTTAAATTGAAAAAAATATATTTCTGGCTTTTGTATGACTGAATTAAAAATGTGTAAATTTATGTTTTTATGGTAGTAAGCGCCTATTAAAATTCATTCATTATTGATTATTTAAAATTTTACAAAAAGTTGCAAATAAAACCTAAATTAATGTAGGTAGGTAGTTGATAATATTTTTATATAGTTTTATAGATTTTAATATGTATACGTGTACCTATTATATTTTTATTAAAATAAATTAATATTATACAAGTTGTTTAAACATGGATAATAAATTAATAAATAACTATTGAGTACCTATAAACATATTGTAATTTTTAACATTAAAAGTTATAGATTATATTATCTTATATAACATTCATCATTCATGCATTGTCTCAAAAATTAGGAACTTACATTAATTATTTTCATCCAAGAATTAATTAAAAGTACAAATAATAATTTAAAAATATACTTTGGAAATGAAATATGTGATAAAATAGAAAACGATCACTATTCTCTGTAATGAAAATAAGATATACGCATTATCATGCTTACATGTGATATAAAATATAATGTATAATATTAGTTTTTTATGAAGAAATTAATAGGTTAACAAAATTAAATGCAATTTATCAAACTCGTTAATTTTATTATAACAGTTGCTATCTTCTAATTATTTTTTTAAAAAAAACCTTAACATATTAGTACATCATAAAATATTAAAACGTCAATGTAAAATCAATTAGTTTATCAAAATCAATATGAGATAAAAGATTAACCCACATCATTTTAGTGAAAATTATTATATTAAAATTGTTAAATAGTGTTATTTATAATATGCAAACTGCAAGATAAATAATTATTTACTTTTATTTTATTCATAATTGGAAAATGAAAGTCATAAATATTTAATATTATATATGTACATCTATAACCCATATCATATAGCCATTTTATTTACTTATTTATTATTTTAACAATTATAATATATTTATATACTTTAACTTAAATCTGTAAACATTAAATGAAATTAATAATACGCGTATTTAATTTTACATGATATCATTTTATGCTGAAATCAGAGGAACCTTTATATTATTTTGTGTATTACTAACTCACTCGAAATTATAATAATTCATATTTTTTTAATAAGTTCATAATACTATGTGTAAAGCCGTAGAAATATCTTAAAAAAATAATAAGTAATTTGATAAATTATAAAAGATATTGTTTAAATGTTATGGTATAGAATTTGACGAATATGTGTTTTATTTTATATAGGTACAATGTATACTTCGGTGTTGTTTTCTTAATTATATAAATTAATGTATAGTCGCTAAATATACCCACCTATCATAGAGTATAATAAAATAAACTTGGTGGAACCACGTATTCGTCGTTTCTAATTGGATATTGATTAATACTTAGAAGTCACATGTTTGATTATCTACATACCATGGAAATCTTTGGTTATGTAAAATCGTAATGGTCATTGTTATGTGAATATATATTATAAAAGTATAAAACACATTTTTTCCTATTAGTTCCATGTGTAATAACTAATAAAATAATAACCAATAAATAAAATTATTAATAAAAATGGTGAAATTCAAGCACCTTACGTCATATTTAAAAAAAATTAAACAATTAAAATTTTAAATCGTATTTATTTCGATATTCGTTAGGTATATTCAATATTCGTATTTTAACTTAGCTAAGCTTATGAATTATGATATAATTTTTTAACCAATAAATAATTTTGTTGATAATTCTTAACATTTTTGTTGAGGTTGTTATAATAATAAAACATTTTAATCAAATTTAAATTATTTTTAATTAAATATTGAAATTGTTGATTTCGTTTATTCATCTACAATCAAACATAAGGATAATTTCTTAACATAATGAATGTTAATTTTAATAAATTTTTTATTAAATAAATAAATAGGTTTTATATAATTAAATACTACAGTAATAACAAGTAATGTATCATAATATACCATTGATATTATATCTCGATTTCTTAATTTTATATCATAACACCTTTATTTTTATTAACTTTTGCTTTATTATGTTATTTTGTCGATACCTTATAATAATTCATTTTTATTTAAACAGACAATACTGTCCTAGGATTTAAACATTATGAAAGTAGAATAATATTTTAACATGATTTGTATGCTGAAATATTATTTAAATGATTTAATGATAATGATCCTATATATATTTATAAAAAACCAAATACTATTTAGAAATTAGTACTATTTAAGTAGGTACTACAAAAACATTAACTATTTTTAAGAGATGGGGTCATATCATCAAATTTCCATTACGCGAATGCCGAATATTTTAGATTAGTGATTATTTTAGAAACATGTGTTTCCCTAAAGAAGTACCTCTTATATTTGTAATGTGTGTGTACACTGTTCTCCGAGTATAAAAAACAACTTTCGCATATTTCAGGAAGTCATCAATTTCATCTTATCTGATGCAAATTTTATTATATCACTTAATATTACCTACTGTTTTAGTAAATACGATTTCATACATTTACTTATGTAATATATAATTAAAATTGATTTGAACTTTTGTAGCTCAAGAGTACGCCAAATCCGGATAGGTATATTATGTTGTTTCACACATTTTGTATAAATGTAAAACATATAACACAATATAACTATATAATATACTCGAAACAAATTTGTACGTTAATAACCTTCAAGTGCGATTATAAAGAGCGATCGCCGTACATTTTTTTTTGTCTAGTCTCATCAAATACAAGATTACCCTCATAGAATTAACCTGAAAACTGCGCGACCCTCTGTTTATAAGACAGAGACAATACATGTAGATTTAGCGTCTTCTTATAATACATATATAAATATTTATACAATTAAGTTTATTTTTAACAAATAAATTCAATCATAATGTAAATAGCCAACCTAGACAAAGAAATCGGGTAGCTATCTAAGTACAAGCTACGAAAAGTATACGAAATATAAAATAGTTTTTTTGATTTGTTATTCTAGGTTTAAATCGTGTATTAATTTAGCTTTACACAATAGATAAATAAACATATGTTTTTTACATGATATTTTTGAACAAATTTGTATTGAACCCAAAACTTGTATGTAAAATATTGTAATTCACAAATATGTGTTCGTATATTTTTTTTACTTTAGTAAAAGAATTACTAATTAAAGTGTATTTTTAATTTAATTACTAATCAGTTATTAGTAATTAATAGGGCCCGGATTTATATGCTCTAAAAACCTAAGAAATATGCACTATAAAATATGCATTTATGCTCTTATTTTATAGAAATATACCCTATAAAATAAAAAATATGCAAAAAATCGATTAAAATTTTGTTTTTATTTTTATTATTTTTATATTATGTTTAAATAAATTATACTATATTTACAAACACGACGAAACAAACACGATTAATGTATGATTCATTAAAATTTACTCAATAACAGATTACTACTTGTCCCGATATGTCTCAGATAAAATAAGAAAACGACTTCGTCAAATTACATGGATTATAAATATAACTATAAATACGTTATTTTAATAAAAATAACCAAAATATTACATATTATGCATTTAAAAACCGTATATATGCAAAAAAAAATCGTAAAATACAGAAATATGCAAAATAAAATTTTATATTTCGGACCTATTGATTACAAATCAAACTTGTAGCTTACCTAGCTATTTTTTGGACTATTCAGAAAAAACATGCAAATGCATATAAATCCGGGCCCTAGTAATTAATTAATGCAATATTGTAATGCAATACATGTGTTGATATGCATAATACATATTATTTATCATCTAATAAAAAATGTATAATTAATATTTTATATTCCACGAGGCCTAAAGTTTAAAGGTATTAAACTAAAACTTAGACATTTATTGTTAGGCTTAAGACCCTTGTTCTTAGTGTATTAAAATTTGCATGCAAAATAAATAATTTTATTTACTGTATCTATTTGTTTACGTTAGTGAATTATATAATATTGTCAAAGTATAAAAAAAAATTAAAGTTGTAAATTATTCTATTGGACGTCCGATTAAAAATAATTTATTTCTTATATATACTATACATTGACAGTATTATAAGCTATAAAGTATAACCTTTCAAATATACTATTGATATTATTTCAAATTTGTTCAGTACACCAATAAGTAATTAAAGTTAATGATACATATGGTATTTAATATTGAATCTCGAGTTTACCAAATAATCATATTGTTATAAACTTAAAAATTATATTATAAATCAAAAGTTAACCTAAAACTTAAATATCTTAATTAGTATTGTTATTGTAGTTTTAGTTATTACATATTATTACCTTCCGTTATCATTATTTTATTTTTTGCAAACCTGTCGTCAGTGATTTCTATAGGTAAATTACTAAGTTTGGCACCACTTATTTGGTCCATTGATAGTTTCTAAATACTATTAAACATATTATTTTTAATTAATTTTAAAAATTACCTAACAAAAAATATATTTTAATAATATTCCCAACCGAATCAAAACCAACTCAAATAATATTATGCCGTGTACTGAGAATAAATAAGATATAAATAAAATAATTATTAATTTATAATCAATTATGAATTGAGTTTAATATAATGTTTATATTAAAAATATTAATAATAACAAATTTTTATTTTATTTAATATATAAATAAAATATATAATATATAATTATTTAATATGCATGTTTTAGCATCAGGAAATATAAATATTTAAATTTAAGCTATTAAATTATAATATAAGCGTTTATAAATTAACGCTTATATTATATTAATTTATATTCTATACTATCATATATTATATTATTATGTATTTTTCATAAGTATAGCATTACAACAGTACTGCGATAAATGTCATACCAAACATAGTAGAAGTGGAAGTCATCATATACAAAGCAATTTTAAAATGTAGTCTAATTTTGATAATCGGGCAACGATCAATTATTTAAATAAAAATGGTGTGACTAGCTTAAATTCATATTCTTTCTCAAGTTTCAACTACCTGTATACAAACTATATATACCATCATTCATCATCACAAAATCTTTGCAAATATTTATAAGCACCTATACGTGTATATTTTTACCAAAGGTCAATTCAATTAAAACCAATTGAGCTAGTTACTAAATTTTCGAGGGAAAATATTTTAAGGCATTAAAAATATTAGCCGGTCGATATTTTTAAATTTTTTTTTTAAGTATCAAAAATTCAATATAACTAAGGTGTTTAAAATATCAACGACGCATTTATTATAACATTATAAGTTATAAAGATAGTTAGATATATATTAGAAATATAGATGAGAAAATAAAAAGTATTATAGCTTGTTGGGTATTACGAGTATTAAGGTCATTACGCCGACTGATTTATTCCAAACCTCTTCCATCACGCCACTACACGCGCGCTCGCACGCATCAATTTTATTCGTCTGATTTAAACATTTACACGCGGACACGCGTCATGGATGAACTATGGATACAATACTGCTATGAATTAATTGACATGTGTACGCAATATTTGTGCGCCTGTGTGTAACTTCGCCTATTTTGTTTGTTTTTTTACGTAATTAATTTTATTTTGTGTTAATTTTTATATTCATATGATTGACAAACTATTTATCTAGGTACTGGAAATGATGCCGGTGTTCAAGAAGTAGTTGCAAAAAATTCAAGGTGGTGGAGCTGGTCAAACCTGATTTATCCCATCCCCACTGGTGTAGGGTTGACATTACTAGCTGTACTTCAATGGCGTCGTTTAAACAAGCAACAGCCAGAAAACGAACAACAACCCATCTATACGCGGAATCTAAGGGTAAATAATTTCATAAAAATACTCTAATTATGTTTAAAACGAGTTATAGTTATAATTGTTTAATTCTTTTTTTGTGTGAATAAAATTGTAATGAAAAAAATATGATACGAAAAGTTTATTCATTACTGATTAAACAATAGCAAAACAACACTTGTTGGTAAATAATGTTGCATACACAAGTACGAAATACATAAAAGCATTTTCGTTAGAAAAAAATCAGATGAACATAAATATTATATTTTTATAATAGTATGAGCGTACTATTAGAGTTTACTTATGGACTATAAATCTATAATATACTTATTAATATCACATGTATTATAGTGTTAAGTTAATAAGTTTATTTATCTTAAAGTACAATGCTCGTTAATATAATCAGTTTCTATCTAAAATATGTCAGATAATATAATATCACATGTTTAATGTTTATGTAATAGGATAATTATTATTTTACTATTAACCTATTATTATTATAGTTGCTTTATATAATAAAGACTATTATTAAAGATATAATAATAATGGCAATTACATTAATCGCAATTTTTATACTACCTACAATCTACATAATACTTTAAATAACTATGAGAAATCGTGAACCGATTAAAAAAGGGATTGAAGGAAATATTTCTGCTTTAGAGGATTTCAACCAGTTAAAAAACAGATTTTTTAAAAAAAATTAATTTATAACAATGCTTTATTTCAAGTGCAATATGTAGGTACATTATAAAGTAACGCCATTTTTATATTATCTATACCATTATTGCATATATATATATTATGATCTATAAACACCAATTAGTAATTACGATACACTTTTATGCTTTTTTTAACGTTTATGTATAAAAAATTTAAACAAAATCATTTGATTAAAACGTTTGTTCAAACACATTACAACCCTGAATTTTCTATTACTATATTTTTTCTCTCTAAATATTAGTTTTACTGATCTAATTGTATAAATTTAAAATATCTATAAAAGCTAATGAAGTGTTATTTATATAATATTAATATCTACCTATATATACTAGCTGTACCCGTGCACTTCGTTGCCCGTACAAAAAAATAATATTCTGTTTGCGCGAGTGAAATTATTTTTACCTATATGCGAGGTAAAAACAGTTGAATAATCATCGCCCAAACGGTAAATTGAATAAACGTATGTATACCAGTATACCTATATGTGTTAAAGTTAAAAAGAGGATTCAAAATTCAACTCATCCTCGCCAATATATTCATATATATATTACTTATTCAGTATACCTTATTTAGATACTTTATTTAGTATCCTATAGAAACCAAAAATCTTTAATAATAAATATGTCAAATATACACTTAAATTTGTCTATGTTTTTTTATGTGAAACATTTAATGGCGTGGTACGGTAGTGAGACTGACTGTTATGTTTTGACAGTTTTGTTATTTCAAAAAATAACAGTCGTTTTTAATTAATTCTATTTATAAAAAAAATACTCAATATTTAAGAATACTCAAAAATTAAGTCTTAATAATAAACTTTCTTAATTTTTCGTAAAAAAAAATTCACTCAACAAATTCCAAATTTCGAAATCCATTTAACAAAATAATGAACATAAAACTATAAAATAACTATAGAAACCATATCTGATTGTACTGATTGTAGATGTCTACGTCTACCATAGAGTAAATAACGACAACGGTATCGAGTTCAAATCCCAGACATCAATAAATAGATTTTGCACTTTTTCTATTTATTCGGTTGACTTTTTAAAAATTTGCTTTCGTAAAAACCTTCTCCAGACAATAACAAATACAAAAAAAAAGAATTAGCGAAATCGGCCCAGCCGTTCTCAACTGATGCAATGTTATACATTTTTGTCTCCATTTTTATATATATAGATGATTACTTTTAAGCTTATAATAGATTTTTCACTCAACATTAAAACAAACAATACAAATTAGTTCAGCTGAACTCAAATTTTCCATGTTACGTGTAGGCCAGAGAGAGAAAATAAATAATAACTAGCTAAAAATTAGAAACGGAAACGATACTATTAAAACTTTTGACGGTGCATAATTTTTATTGTACTTATAGAATGTTTTTGGTTTGGATATATTTATACGTAAACATTTTAGTTCATCGCCCTACGTAGCCTACACCTTTTTTTTCTTCGCTTTCTTTTTGCACAAATCAAAGTCGTTAATACCGCTCTTCTTACATTATAATTTACTTTTGCATAAAAAGTGCTTTATTAATTATTTTATTATTTGAAAATATTAGATAGAATTTATAATTAATAATCAGTTAATATTTTAATAATATCTTCTCATTTTTAAAAGATTAATTTTTGAATTTATGAACAATAAAATAAATATTATCATATTTTTATTTTTAATTATTATAACATAACATACAACTTAAGTCTACAGACTATACAGTATACACTACCTACACTAATACACTACAATACGTCGTATTATATTAATTATATTAAACGGAAGACGACGCGCGACGTATTGTACTGTTAAAATGTTAAATTATCTTTATTCTTTACTAAAATATTCGAGAACAAACCCTATCACCTTTCGGTTATTCCTAAAATAATCTGGTCAAGTTATTATTAAACATATAATATATTATGCAATCTTTTGTTAGTTACCTAGTATTAAGTATGCAGTGGTTATAAAACGGGGCGTAGCGCTTTCAATAGTTTTAAATAAATAAACATCAATTTCAATCGAATTATTTATGAATTATTAGATACTAATTATATATTTTATTTAATAATTTAATATTATTAAGTATCCAATTAATTTATTAATATTCTATGAAGAAGTTTTAGAAAAAAAATATAATTCCCTTCATGAGAGGATTTTTAAACTCAAATTTAGCAAGTTAATATTATTTATTACTAGCTGCCCGAACTTCCTCCGGAAGAAATATTATTTTTTATAATTTAATTTAAAAACATATGACTATTTTTTGGTTATACAGATAATATAATATAATATAATTGCATATTGTATTTATTGTTATTGCTAATTTCTGAAAATTAAACATCTTACATTTTGAATTCAACCTCTGGAATGGTTAATTTTATTCTTTTTATTATTAGAGATAAGGTAGAAAAAATTATAACAATAAATTATTTGTTCAATGAATAATATATATTTCGAATGGAAAAATGCAAGTGTAAACAAATAAATAATTAATAATAATAATAAGTAAACAAACAAATATATATATAATAATTATTACTATATGAGAGGAAGTGATAAGGTCAGAAATGTTCAAAACCGGTTTTCTTCGTCTCCAAAATCAGGTTAGATTCTTATATATATAGATTATATCATATTGATATTAATTGATTTTGTGATTGATTATGAATTTAATATCATGTTTCATGTATACAAATAAAAGCTTTAACTTTCATGTAACTATTTTGTTAGTGTAACAGTACTTAATTGGAATAATTGGAAATTTAACATGATTGTATTTCATAAAAATGCTGTGAAAAAATGTCTTTAATTACAATCATTTTTCTAATGCGAAAATTAGTTCTTAATTTTAATATTTCCAATTCGAAACAATAGCTGATACTCTATTCTCAATAATTTATAATAAGTTAATAACCAATTATCTTATTTTATCATGTTTAAAGAATCATTAATTCATTACTCATTATTGGTTCATTAACTGTTTAGTGATTGTTTATACAACCTGGTACTAACCTTTTAAATAAACGTACTGCATTATAACTTGTAGTATTTGTATAAAAATTATTTTAGTAGTTATAGGTATCGCCTCAAAAAACAACCCTTTGTATCATCTGGTCATACCTATTAGGCCATAGACAATAGTACAATACATTCATTCTGAATAATAATTACTGTAATAACTAAAGCTAGAATTTATATGTAAATACATCTTTTTACTGCGACTTGATAAATTAATTTAGGTGAGTGATAAATTTGTTTCAAGGGATTTCCAATGGAATGAACTATATTATTTTACATGTTTGTACATTTTACCATAAGTACATGTTTTTATATATTTTTCAATAATTCCATTATATTCTAACCTAATGTGTTTAGCACACGTATTTTACCAAAACCACCCGATCAAAATTTACAAAAATAGACCATTAATATCTACAGTCCAAAAAATCTTTTTAAAAGTTCCTACCCGTATTGAAATATTTAAAAATATGTACCTATCCAGATTTAAGCCTTTCTCCACAACCAATAATTGTAACCAGGTAGTAGGAAACTTGGGTAAATGCCGCTAATTATTGTGTTCTTTTGAATTTGAAAATTTAAAAATGCATGTTATGATAAATTGTAATCAAGATAATTAATATTTTTAGCTTTTTTTATTTATATTTTATAATTTTTAATGTCTTTTTTTAAATAATTTTTCTATCTAAAATATAATTTGTTTCATTAGAAACTCATATGGATATATTCTATAATTAAATATTAATAAATAAATCATATTAGTAAAATACATATTTTGAGTTTTTTAGCACATATTTATGTACATATTTTGGTAGCATAAATACACATAAATCCGAGCCCTAGTAATAACAATTATAATTTTAAAATAATCATGAATTGACAAATTAGATTAGTATCTTTTTAGATTTGAGTCTAATCAATAACCCTCTTCAACGACATCATATAATATTAAATTTTATATTATCAGATCTGAAACTGAAAAAAAAAACATTTTATAAATTTGTAATGAAATTTTATTTTTTGTTGATTTTATTTTCTAATAAATTGTTTAATTCTTATTATGTTATTATTTTTCAGCTATCATTTTACAAAGCAATACCATTAAGAGCAATGTCACGTTTATGGGGTTATATTTCAGGATGTTACATCCCCAGGCAATTGAGATATTGGTTATATACTGCTTACTCCAAACTATTTGGCGTTATTATAAATGAAATTGAATTACCTATGGAGTCGTATAAAAGTTTAGGAGAATTTTTTTCTAGGCGTTTAAAAGATGGAGCACGGCCAATATGTTTGGACAGGCCAATGGTAAGAAATTTTACATTTATCTTAAATACTTAATGTGTTATTTAACGTGATATAAAATGTTTATGTTATATATCTATTGTTAGTATCTATATTATTTAAATCAATTATAAATTCTAACAGGTGTCTCCTGCTGATGGTACCATAGTGAGTGTTGGACGTGTTACGTCCTGTCAAGTCGAACAAGTTAAGGGTGTCACATATACTATCAAGTCATTTTTAGGTTCACCAACTTGGCAAGAAGACATAGTTTCATCAAAATTAGAATCCTCACCAGTGAATACTGCAGCAAAAAGTGATATGATGAAACGAGACTCTACATCCAATAATAATTATAGTGGTTGGTCCATTAATTCCACTTTCCTGTTTTACCATTACGGTCTTCTCACTATGCACATGTATTGCATCAATTTCATATTCAACTTCCTCTCACAAGGTGTAAGCTTTTTTAGTCTTTCGTTTAAAAAACAAGATGTTACATTGTCAGACGATACACAAGAAAAAACTGTGTCTGTTGAACGACAAGACGAAAATGATGATGAATGTCAGCCATTTGATCCTCATTGGAACGAATATAAATCAAAATTATTGCACAATCCAGACAATGAATTGTATCAGCTTGTGATTTATTTAGCTCCAGGAGATTATCATAGATTTCATTCACCAGCTCAATGGACTGTTAAATTTCGAAGACATTTTCAAGGTATAATATTGCAAACATTTTTAATTTTTATATCTCAATATGTATTAATTTCAATCATTTTTGTAGGCGAATTATTAAGTGTCAATCCTAAAATAGCCCGTTTACTACCAGATTTATTTGTGTTGAATGAGAGAGCAGTATATATTGGGGAATGGGAACATGGGTTTTTCTCAATGACTGCTGTTGGTGCTACAAATGTAGGATCCATCAAAGTACACTCTGATAAGGTAAATTAAAAAAAAAAAAGTCATACTTGGTGAATTTTATTATTTACATTATGTTTATGGTATCTAAAGGGATTGGAAACTAATAAACGATGTCGCCGAAAAGACTTTAATCAACATGACCGTCCGTTTTCAACTCAATGGTCAATGGGACAAGAAGTTGGAGAATTCAGAATGGGATCAACAGTAGTCTTGTTATTTGAAGCACCCAAAAGGTTTATTTTTGACGTGGAAGCTGGACAAACCATACAAATGGGACAAGCTCTTGGCAAAATAGAAGTTTCGCACGTTGATTATATTACTTCAAAATAAATTGAGTAATTAATAAAAAAAAATTTTAAATCCTCTTGTCTCATAAAAACTTCAGTACATCCTTCTTACAGACTACTTTAAGGCTGACTAAATTTTTAATTAATTTATATCCATATAATAATTATTAATTAATTATTTAGTTTTTATGTTTACGTGATAGAGTTTGGAGTCCTGGTTTTTGTAGACCAGTATTATTATATTATATATAATAATTATTTCAATTTAACAAAAGTATTTTAAAACAATAAAGACAATTTTTTTTTTTAATTATACTCTTATCCAATTTTGAATAATTAGAAAATATATGTTTAAATTATTTTTAAATTAAAAGTGAGTGACCAACTTATACTTGTGTGTGCAACTATTTTTTCCTCTTTAAAAATGTAATAATTATTATAAATCAACATGATATTTATTTGTGTGATATGTATAAAATATAAAATTAATTATGTTATCTAGTATTTTAAAAATGGTTAGTATGGAGTTTTTTTTAACTAGGTATAAAAATGTACATGTACTCTTATAAACTTCATGGTTCAATTATAATAATTGAAACAATTAAATAGTTTATTACTAGTTATTGCATACTTTTTTATATGAAAATATTATATTCAACACAGTCCTGTAGTAAATAGTTAATAATTTTACAATATTTAAAAATGTTTTATGTCAATTACCATTAGTTTTAAAAAATATTTATATACTCATTAATAATAAAAATGTGCATATTGAATTGCATTTAATATTTATTAAAAATATGTCAATACTTATAAAAATATATATATATAACAATAATTTAACAATAATATAATAGCATAATTATTAAAAATAAAATAAATGTCTTAAAATATCACAATTATTGCATTTGTTTTTTTTTTATCATATTACATACATATTTTATAGATATAGTTTGAATCACTTGATTTTAATTTTTAATATTTATAACTTGAGATTAATACACTAGTTTTTCAAACAATACTCAACCATTTAAGTCTTTGTTGTGCCATAACATAATATTTATTGAGACTGATTATTTTTCTTCCAAAACATTGTTTGTTTAGCAATATTTGATGATTGAAACATTTTAACCATTTTAGGTTTCAAGTCTTGAGTAACACTGCTACCACTATTATTAAATAAATACAATTAAATGAATAAATTGTATAAACATGAATAAGACAATTGAAAAATAAAATTACGTTTCAGATTGAGACGGCAACCTTGACTCAGCTTCTTTGATCAACATAGTTGACAATTCTTTTTGAGACAAATTATTGGTGTTACAAAGTTCCTCTAAACATCTAAAAAATATTATAATATAATTTAAAATAACGAATAGTTAATACTAAATATTAAAAAGACAGCATTAAAATAACCTTAAACTAGGCAAAAGAGATGACGTAATTGCACTAGGAGATAAGGTACATTCATAAAGGACTGTACTGAACGCATCTAACAATACACGAGTCAGTTCTATTTTTTTCGTAATATCCAATGTTCTTACAGCTACACCAGAGTACATATTTAACTGCACCATCATCACTAAGAAATTAATTTAAATTAAATTTCATAGAGAATAATACATTTTGTAGTTATTTACCATCTTCTCTATACACTTGATCTGACTTGGGAGCCAATTTTCCAAAAGCTGTTATGAGTTCAGTAGCAAATACTATGCTATCACTTAACGTCCGATCGTCCATAAGACTTTTCATTTGAAAACGACATTTTTCAATAGTATCCTTGTTATTTGTTGACATCATCAGTTGACCAATAACTGGAACTAAGGCTATTTTTACATCACTAAAATCATATGAATGGAATTTAAATTCAATATATTTTTAAATAATTACTAAGTTATTAAACAAACCAATTAGAATCATTTGAAAGTGTGATGAGAGCTGGCACAATTCGGTTAGTTATATTTATATCAGACAAGTATGGCATGACAGATGATAATAGTTCAGTCACAGCAAAACGAACTGCTTCTTTTTGACTAATTACACCTATGAAATCAGTAAATTAATATTATTTTTACATAGTGTTTTAGTAACTATACCTTCCCAAAGAGATGATAAAATTAATTCATGTAAACGTTGATGGTTAAGTGCTAATTGACTGATTGTAAAGTGCAATATATTGATGGGAACACCACATAATGGTAATGTACACACATATTTTTTTAAAGTTGCCTCCAATTCATGTTCTTCGCGCTAGAAAATATAACATCAAATCATTACGCTAGATAAAAGTTTATAGTTCTTCTTTTATCTCTAATTCACCTCAATTGGAGCTAAAATTGAACACATATATATACATAGAAGAGTCATTGATGGTAATGCATTAGCAATTTTACCTAGAGATTTTTCAAGATCTTGTATCTTTTTTACAAACAATGGTTTTACCTGTTAAAAATATTTTCTTAATTACTTATTGCTTTGTATAATGAAAAATAATTATAATAAGTCATACTTTGTTCTGTGTGAACTTGGAACCAAAACCACAACAAAACGATTGAAATAATGCTATGAGTGACTGTAAAAGTTTTTGGTTTTCAATTGATACCAAAGATGAAGATTCTATTAAGCTGGGTAACCTAAATATCACATACAAATTGATTAATTGTTTGTAATAAAAATATTTATTTTAAGCACAATAGAAAAAACAAATCGCACATGCATTCAAAAAGCCATTGTAATCTAGGCCATTTTATTTTATTGTCCTCAACAACAGCATCAAAAGTACACATCACTGTACCAATTGTATTATTTGGATCATTATAGAATATTTGTGGGTTACACAAACCTACACATATATCAGCAAAACCTGTCCCTGAAACATTAAAAAAAAAATAGTGCCCATCAAGTTATTATAATAGTTGAAAATTATTAAAAAAAAAACAAGGTATTTATATTCTACTAACTCAGTTCTCCTCTTGGTGTATCTTCTTTTTGCAATGATATACATTCCGGGGCAGATGCTACAAACAATACTAAGTACGGAAGTATAGAACGGATAGCATTGACCATATAACAGCATTTAGATTCTAAATGGTCAGTTTTTTGTGATTTTTTTTGAGAATCAAGAGTCTAAACAATATAAATATTCAACTGGGTAAAACAATGTAAAAGCTTTACAACTTGTATTTATTAACCTTAATTTGAGTTGTTAACGAGTTCATTAATCGCAAGAAGCAGTTTGATTGTAAACGGCCTTTATCAAATGCCCATTTAGATAAGACTGGCAACAAGACTGCAATCGTAATTTCAACTATGTATTTTAAGTTATCTTTTAGGCCAATAAAAAGAAGTTCTTCGATCTACAAAATTGATTATAATACATGAGTAAACAGGTATATTTTTGTTTAATATAATAATAAACAAAATATATTGAAATGTTAATATAAGTAAACAATACAAAATTAACACTAATTACTTGAGCATATTTGTCAGAATCAAAAATATAAACAGTATTGATTGCAATACTTTTAATAGTGGCTGCACGCACAGATTCATCAGTATCTTCCATCAACATTTGTTGCAATACAGAGAGTAAAGATTGCCTAGATTCACACTAAATATTTTCTTTAATAAATAATACATTTCATAAAAATATGTATGATTATACTATGTATTAAAAACATACACTAATTAAAGGGCTAAACCACGAACAAGCTTCTGCAACCAATAATCTTTTCTCAGCATATTTATCTGTTAATAAATGCCATAGTTGAGGCAATAATTCTTTTTCAAAAAATTCGCTATTTGAGTATTTTAGGAACCAAGATAAACCTAAAATAAAATAAGTAATAAATTAAAAATAGTATGAACAATTAATTAAAATATAGTCATAAATACCTCCTATAATTGAACTTCTTTCTTTTTTATTAGGCTTTTTTCTCATATTGAATAGAGAATGCAATAATTTTTCTCTTTCTGATACATCTGGATGAATGTGCATTAAGAGAACACTTAAAATAATAAAATCCTAATATATTTAAAAATAAACATAATTTTATTAATATATCAATAAAAAAAAATAATGAACATCATATTACTTCTTGTTTTTCGGATTCTAAAATATTTTCATCATTTTGATTACGCAACCTTTGATTTTCAAGAATTCGTAAAATTGGATATAAATTCAATTCAACACCATCATCAGATAAAATGTCCAAATCAACATCCAAATACATTAATGGCATTTGTTGATCAGACCAACATTTATTTATTAACATATCACAAAAAACTGATGAGTCACAATTTTTTAAAACTTTTTGTTTATTATTTTTGCTTGGCCGTAACCACTTTTCTTTAGACATTTTAGGAGTTACATCTGATAAATCTTTAGTTGATTTGAGCCTGTTGAAATAATAACTATTATTCTATTAAATTAAATAAAAATACAAAAGTAAAATTAAATATTATTTACAATTGTAATTGAGAAAGAAGATTTTCGTTATCATTTTCTAGTTGAGAGATTACTTTTGTTAAATCACTGTAGTCTCCGTCTATCTATAAAATATCATGTGTTAAGTAAATAATTATATACAAATGACTAGAAAAATACCTGGGTAGCAATATTTGCGTAATTGTGTTTTTCACTCTGACAGGCTACATCTGTTTTCAAATAACTTTTAGCTCGATCCCTGTACAAAGATAATAAATGAGGTGGTCTTGAAATATTCAGACCAACATCATCCCAGATTTCAAAATCCTAAAATCAAAACACAATTAGATTATATTCAATACATATTATATAAAATAAATTTAGTTTTAATAATATAGTAATATGTATATTACATAATACTATAAAGTATGCAAATGCTATTGGTTTTCATTTTAATTGATAAATTTAAAATGAAGCACAAGCAAATAAATTTTAGTAAATAATAAAATAATTTACTTGATTTTCATTTTCATCTGCAAATGTAATAGATGTCAACTTATAATTATGTTGCATTAAGTATTCATTAACTAAAAAATTGAGAACTCGCTGTTCATGTGGTTTAATTCTATCATCATATTGGCTAATTTTAGGATCTTCCCCAGCAAATTCATCAGATTCTAAAAAAAATTGTTTCAAGTGATTAATACTTATTCAGGTTTCAATGTATTATTATACATAAAAACAATTTTAATTTGACTAGCTATTAATATTAAGTTGTTAAATACTAGGTATAATATCATACCTATAAGATAATAATAACATGGTTGTTAATGTATAAAATATGAAGAAAAAAAAACTATATGTTTGTTTTAAAATTTAAAATAATATTACCTACAGCTGCCACTGTCAAATTTGTTCTGAGGGCATTAATTGTGTCTTTGGCTTTGCGCAGTTCAAACTCAAGGATAGCTACTCGTTCATTGACCGTCTTATCGCCATCTTCCGAGTACCTGGTCATCTCTAACGAGTCTAATGTAGCTTGACTTGACGAACGAGCTAAAAAAAAACAATTTTTAATAAAGACAAATTAAACACATATATAATATTAATAAATTCAGAACACATTACATGATGATGATGTTTAACAATGGAAGTAAAATACTCTTATGCCAGCCTTACTTACCCATACTCAGCGTAATACTGATATTATCGTTTTGAGGGGATGAGTGTTCAAAGTTGCTGGGGTTGGAGAAGAACTCTCGGAGTCCGGGTAGTTCCTTTCCGGCTTCGACAAGTTCATAATGGAGTTCCAGAGCAGTGAGCAACAGACGGTCATCCAACAGTTTTTTAGCTATGTCGCCGTAGCTCGGACCTGTCGGCCCGTCCTCAGCCATCGTTCCTGAGATCCGTCGTGCACTCGCAGACGTCGGACGAACAACGATGTCGGGAAACCAGAAAATCGAAGGTGTCTAGAGGACGGGCATAGTCGCGACGAGAATGAGTAGTAAATTCTTTTGAGACTACTAAATAGTAAATACTAATTTCAAAATAACCATAACATTGAACATAATAACGTTATCTAATCTATCTACGTGGTTAATAATTTTGATAAAGTCTATGAATAGCGGTAACGGCTAGTTGCGTTGGCCAGACTGCGATATACTTTTTGGCGGGTATGGGGGGCGCGGTCGTCGGGCGCGGCGCACGCCTGGTGCCCTGATCATTCGTGGTAGTACACTGGCCGTACCGTATAAATTCCCATTGTAGTAAATATATAATAGTAATAATAATAATAATAATAATACATGACATTCGTGTACACGTTCCGGAATGTTGTGGAATGCGGATCGGGAGATTACGTCGTCGTCATCGACGGCACGCCATCTAAAACGACCGGTGGTAGTGGTAATGTCGACTGTCGACTGACGTTAGTGGTGGTGGTAGAGCAGCAGCACTGAGCACGTCGTATACTCGTATACCGCACACGTCCACAACTGGGCGGCACACTAGTTACTGTCTATACTCTATAGTCAGTAGTGCTGCACCGTTGGCCGCGCGTTTTTCTGACGTTCCATCATTCCCGACGGTAATAACTATTATATTCAACTCGCGATTGTTGTTGTACCGAAAACACGCGTATCCGTTTCCCTCCCACCATCGCAAGATTTCCATTGCCGTGAAGGCGTCGTCGCCCACGCAAACGGTTTTTATTCTAATTTACTTGTGTTCTCGCCGCCGATATTATTACTGTTATTCGTCTGACACTATGACGGTATTATAACGATCGTGTACCCGACGACGTGTGAATAAACTGTTCTAACTAGGTACCTTGTTATTGTTCGTATCCTCTTTGATGGATACTCGCTGATCGTGTAGAAGTCGGCCACCGACTATCGATCTACGTTAATTAGTGATCGTTACGGGCCTAGCCACCCGTACCAAGTTAACCATAATATATTCGTAAACATGTCACCTGCCGACTGACCGGTGTCATGTTTCGTTGCATACCGATATTCAAGGGCTGCAACAGGCAGGTGGAGTGTGTGGACAAGCGACACAGCTCGTTGAATTCAGTACCTGAAGAGATACTCCGATATGCCAGAAGTCTGGAGGAGCTGCTATTGGACGCCAATCACCTCCGTGAACTGCCAAAAGTGAGTGAAATATGGTTAATCAATTGCTGTACTCAATTACCCCCTGCCGTTCAAATTCGGTTAGCTATCATGAGCACAGATTTATACTAAGAATAGTACCTAAATGGGTATCCACTAATAATCGATAGGTCTTTGGTTGGTTTTTTTTAAAGTAGCTCGCAAAAAAATTCGATCAGCAACCAGCCAAAATTATTTTTACTAATGGACTGACAGGTGTATTCTATCCTGCAGGCATGTTCATTATTGTGTCTGTCTTTTTAAATAATTACCAGTTCTCGGCTGTTAAATATTTGACAATTAGTTTCTGTAATTCTACAAATATTTAAAAAAAAAACAGATAAGTACCTTACATACCTAATGTAATTATTACAATTAGGTATAACCATTGATTATAAATAGTTACTATATTATATATTTTTAATAGTACTATTTATAATCAATGGTATAACTTAACAATCGATTTAACAATATAAATTGATACACAACCTGTTTCACCAGTCATTTACTTTTAAAAAAATATATAACTTTTTAGAACAAGGTAGGCATAAAATTATTTTCAATAGTATTTATTCTTATTGTACCTAAAACTATTTTCTAAAAATTTCTATTGTTATTTAAACAAAAACTAATAGTAATGATGACCAAACATCTTTAGAATTTATGTACCAATATTGCATTCAAATTCTTTTTTAAAGTTTAATAGAAATACTTCCTACTTACCCATTCATATTCATATATAATATTAAAAATATTACTTATACAATTGAAACAACACATGGATTCATAACTTTTATACCTACATCAATATATCGTATTGTAAAATAAACAAATTAATGGAAATTTTTGTTAGTTATATTGGCCCATGTTTTACCATGTGTTTTTGTAAAATACGTCATTTTTGTTTATTATTCTATCTTTAATTTAAAATACATGTATTAGAACATAATAATATATACCTACCTATATTATTAAGATTATTTCTCTATAGTTAAGCAAGTATCTTATTTTTGTTTTTGCACTTGTCCTATATGGCTATATCATATAGGTATTTTACAAAAATTTAAATTATATAATTTTTAAATTGTATGTTTTTTTTTTAAACATACTTATTCTACAATCCAGAGTTGTATCTATGGTTATTAAAATTCATAGCTGATTAATAATTTTATTAAATATTAGAAAATTCCTTAAAAAATTTGATAATCTAAAGACATATATTCTGTTTAATGGTTCAGTGTTAATGTAAATAAAATATTCCGTAAAATATTGTTATCGTTTTGTTGCACTTTTTGCACTTGTGACCTTGATAATAAATTTGTTTGATTTGGAACAAAACTACAAGGTGTTATTAATGTTTTATATTCAATTCATCATCATCATCATGCACACTCAGGAAAAAAATGTAACACATGCCATTGACATTGACACAATTACTGCCAATACTAGTGTTACTAGTTAGGTATCTATAAATTATCGATAAATTATGATGATGAAGTAATTTTCCCCAATATTTTCCTTCTGGTACTTACAATGCATAAGTATTATCATTGATTATAAATACTAGTATTTATAATCAATGGTATTATTTTAATGTTATTACCTAACTTATTTTGGGAGAAAATCAAAAATGCTTTATACCTTTAATTAATTATAAGATCCACCCATTAATTTTAAAATAATGTGTACATTTATGTTGTTTTTTTAAATTCATATTTTTTGTTACATTCATCAAAAATGTAGTATCACAAATGATTACCTATTTCTTTAGTATATATATTTGAATAATATTTCCTTGTTTATATAGGCACTATGTATAAATATAAACCTTATCAACAATGGGGCTTAATAATTATATTTTTGTACCTTCCTATTTCTATATCCCATGTATAATGTGTATTTTATACCTTGCTCTGTGAATTTGATAAGTATTTTAACTCTTATTCTAATATTGTCTACTCAATATTATAGTACCATATTAGGTATACCTAGGTTGGTTTTTTTCATATCAAATTTAATATTTTTCTATACCTATATTTTTCTAGATAATTACCTACATAAACCATACAGTCTTAATCAAAAGTATTAAGGAAATCAATAACAAGATTTGTACCAAAAAAAAATATTTTTTAGATTTTTTACAGAACAAATTATAACTATCTGTCGTGCATTTTGGTATTGTTATAACTACTATTGTTACTTTTTTTATTCTCTATTCATTATAATTTACTATCTTTAGGGAAATTGTATATCTACATTTTACTGAATATGATTTGTAACCATGGAAGCAAATTAAATTGTAGGTTTAGTGGTGGGTAAGAAGGTTTAAGGGCAAGTTATGAGAAGCAAAAACAAATATCAACAATAAATAATACAAAAAACAACAATTATTAAAAAGTGAAATGATAACCTGAGGAAAATTAATAATATAAACAACAGTTAATACCATAGTTACTATTGTATTGGTAACCATGGCAACTGGTGGGTGGAAAAACATTAGTGTACCTAATTTTTAAATATACTGTTTTGGCCTAGACTTATACCTAAGTTATACCCACTAATCATTGTATTGACCTTCTTAATATATTGTTTTTTGTTGGATACAATTAATTATCTACTACCATAGCTATTACCTAATAGTCTGTAGTTTGTTGTAAGCACCTATGTCAACTATAAAATGTTTAATTATTGAATTTTTTTTGTTAACCTTTCGATACATTAACTATTTTAGCCTTTAGGCGAGTAAATTTAAACATTATGCTCTTAGACAAACAAAAATAAATCAGAAACTAGCAAGTTTTACATGAGTTTTAATTAATATATAATTTTATTTATGTATACATTTCACCCTACAAATATTTACAAATAAATAACACATACCTAGTTACATAAAAATATTTTTTATGAATGTAACATTATCTTATGTAAAATCTGAACTAAAAAAAAAAAAATGTCATTGTACTTGTTCTTAGTCTTTTATGATATAATTAAATACTGTACCTATGATTTATAGTGACAGCTCTAATAAAATATTTGTTTAACATTGGTTAGTAATTATTTACAAATAACTACCATTGTTCCGGTAGTTCTGAGCTAGGTTTAGTGAATAATTAGAGGGTACTAGTGTCTTTTAAGAAATAAAATAAATGGATTGGATATTATCACAAAAATATCTCTTATAACTTCTAAATGGCATGTATTGCAATTTCCCCTTTCAATAAGTATATTTTTTTTTAAATAAAAGGGTCTAGTCGAAGGTCTAATATTATTATTATTATTTGATCTGTAAAAATAGCATGTACCTAGTACCTATATATAACTTAAAATGTTTTTTTAATACTTGATTTTTTAAATAAAATGATTTCATCTAATTATCATAAGAAAATTATAAATGCTTTATAATTTATATTTTTTATTGCTTTATTAATATTATTAATCAGAAAAATTTTAACTTGAATGTTCAAATTACATTTATTTGTAGTAATTTAAATATTTACCTATTAAAAACATTACCATTATTATAAAACCAGTATCTTTTTAATTCATATAATTTTATGTCAGTGTTTCTCTAACTAGTGGGTCGTGAAAATTGTTTTGAATTATGTAGATTTTAAGATATAAATGTTACATTATACCGTATAAACATAAACTTTAAAAATTGTAAGGTACTATTATCAGCTACAGCAAAAAAAAAAACAAGCATACACTTTGCATACACCTCATCATCATTAATACATAATTTTGATTTTTTAGAACTACTTAGTAATTCTGTAAAAGTGAAACCATGTGGGTTGTGGTTTTAAAAATATTGAGAACATCTGATTTATGTTATATGAATTTAATATTTATGTTTTTATATTAAAAACCTAAATACCTAAATATCTTGATTATTTGAAAACTAAAATTATATTTTGTAGTATTAAAGTATTATTTATGAAAATTTTATTGTTTAAATGATTATTTAATATACATGTTAGACATTCATTATTTTAGCTTTTATTACAAGCCCTTCAAAATAATATAGTGTTTGTATACTAAGGTTTGCTATAAATTAGTTATGGTACTAAAAACTAAAAATAACTTAAAAAGAATTATAATAATAATAGCAGTAATAAAAAAATTTAACAGTTTTCTTAAATCTCATACAATACTCCAATTTATTTTTTAAATGATAAACTATGCAGAAATTAGTCCTTTTTTTTCTATGTGCGTAATAAATATAATAATATGGCCCTTAAATATGGTATTATGTGCATTTGATAACAATAAAGACTTAATATTAAAGATGTAGATATAATGTAACCTGTCCAGTGTTAACGCCAAGGCCGTTAACAAAATTACATCATTCTCCATAGATAACTCATGTGTCATTTAATGACCTTACTTTGACTAACATAATTTATTTTTACTTAATTTTTGAATATGTATATTAATAATTAAATATTATCATTAGTTTACATTATACACAAATTATTATTGACACCATTAAAAATATACCTAGCAATTATTTTATCAAAATCTACACAAAGGTACTAACCAGATAAATATATTAGGTATTATTCATTGTTATATTTCTTATTAAGCTTTTTAACCAAATACTAACTATGAATAGTAATTATAACTGATTTAGGTTCTTTAAATATTTGTGTTTAAAGTGAATACAATAAATAATTACTCATAGACTCATTAAATTAATGTATGAATATCATAAATTCAACTAAATTATTGGTTGATCAATATATTGTTTGGATTAATCAGTATTTAACACTTGTTTGTCTAAAAAAAAATTTAAGCTAGTTTAACTGTATTTTTTAATATTTAATAACAATCAAGTATAATACTTAGGTACCCATTATACTTATTTAATAATTATTTTTATTTTACAGAACTTCTTTAGACTTCAAAGGTTACGGAAGCTTGGGCTAAGTGACAATGAAATACACCGTTTACCACCAGAAATACAATATTTTGAAAATTTGGTGGAATTAGATGTTTCAAGAAATGGTAAGTATAATATTTTTATTTTAGATTATATTTGACTATATATTTAGAAACAATTAAAATGTAGTACCTACTTAAAGTTTGTATACTTTTCATATAACATACATTTTCAATTAATTTAAATTCAATTAAAATTTAATATCTTTTTAAAACATTTAACAAAATAAAACATAATTATTATAAATTATTACTTAGTATTCTGACTAAGTATATTAACTAAACTTGAAACAATTCTTGATTATAAACTTAATTTTCTTTGTGAAATTATTAATATTATTCAATATTTTTTTGATTTTAACTCTTCAATTCTTTATTAATTTTTATTAGTTTGTAATATTATTCACTTGTAAATAGTAATTAGTAAATACTGTCATTTTTTGTTTAATGGTATTAATAATGATTATGGGCAATCATATAATTATTATTTATCGCTTCTAAGGAAATTTAAGCTAAAATTATTTGAGCTAATTATATTCTCTTTTTATGAGATATGCAGTGGTAAGCAATTCTTATTTATGCACTGTTCTGATTTTATGAATTTTAATGAACTGTTAATACAAGCAATAATAGTCATTTAAATATATTTAACTGTCTAATAAAAATGTGCCAGATGGTATACCAAGATAAGAAATAAAATATTTAATTATATAATTTTTTTTATTTACCTACTATATAGTTTTCATTATTTATAAATACAAATATTTCATCGTAAATTGTAATATAAAATTAATTGGTAGGTAGATACTTACGTTTTTTAATATTCATAAAATTAACATAATATTGTCATTCATATAATTAAAAGTAATTATTTATAATTCAACATTAACATTTGTATCTATATTGTATTTTTATTTTAAAACCCACAATTCCATATGTTGATCATTTTTGTTTTAAATTAAAAATATTTTTATATTAAAAGTAATTTTTATGATAGTTCATAATATCTACCAATAGTTTAGGTTAGTCGTGTTATATTTTGTTTCTGTCTTGCATGACATAACCAGAATTTAATTTTGTGCTTTTATAATGTGACTATATAGTCAAATTTAAATTTAATGAATCCACGTACAAACAGAAATGTTTGTATTATTTTATTAAATATTTAAAATATTCAAATAGGTACATCAATTAAAATCTTAGAGAATTGTCACAGCTCACATCTATATCATCTATATAAGTTTG
The DNA here is from genome assembly GCA_020882235.1 of Schizaphis graminum. Taxonomy (NCBI): domain Eukaryota; kingdom Metazoa; phylum Arthropoda; class Insecta; order Hemiptera; family Aphididae; genus Schizaphis; species Schizaphis graminum. Next base: position 59,541,152 of record CM037032.1, read on the forward strand.
GGCAGACAAGATTTTTGTCAGGCAGAATAAAATAAATGGTTTTCTGTATAACCATAAAATAATAACTAACTTGTAAATTATTGTTTAATATTGTGTATTTTGATAGTTATTTAATATCAAAAATTAAATGAGGTCAAAGTATTTTCACAATATTAAATAAATGCAGTTCTAATATAATAATAAAATGCAATGCAGAAATGTACATTGAATGTTTTTACTTCACTTCATTCATGTGCATGTAAACGATTAGAATGTTTCCTCCCACCGTTCTCATGTGAATCCATGCATACATCCTACTATCCTAGGCATGTCATCAAATAATACGTTTAGGTCCTGGTTAAAACATGTAGTGCTTCAGGTCATTTGCCCTTGTATATTTTGTAAACTAAACTCTGTAAATTCACTTAATTATGTTTTTGCATCTATATAAGATATTATATATATATATATAAATAAATAATAATTATTTGTTGAACATTTTATTTTAAAACGTGATCATTAAAACAACATTTTGATATTGTTGACTGCAGACTGTTGTATAATAATTTGTTGTCATAAGTAACTGCAAAATTAAATAAATTATACTCGTATACATTATCAAAATAAAAATGGCTATTCAGATTAAACATTTTGGTTTTAATTACTTTCTAACATATTCAACACTATTCTTGAGTATTCAAAATAATACTTCGAATTACAGTAAGTTGAAACTAGACACGGGTTACCTACCAATAGTTACATACAGTAAAAATTATTATAATATAAGTGTATCTATACATATTGTAATATAATGATAATAATGAGTATGAAAACGATAGAACGACAAATATTGTCTTACACATCAAAATTTTGTCGACTGTATATTACATGCCAATTCATATCATAATGTAGAAACTATTTACGTACACACTCGCATTACTTGGGACTATTCCATAGTGATATCAATATATGACTATGTACTATTTGTAATGCGTAACTACCACCTTTACTAGAATAATCACATAAATATAAAGTACGCTATTATTCCTACTCTAAATAATTTGTTATTTAATAAAAGAAAAGAAAAGAACATTAATTTACCGCACCCGATTTTTCAATTATTAATGGTTGGGAAACGTGTTTAAAAAATAGTATAATATAGTTAATTTGTTTCAAACACTTAATTTTCTACTATTTATTAAATAATTGTACGTTTTTTTAAAGTTTACAATATTACAGACTGTAAACTTTAAACCCCCGAAACCAGTCTAAAAGTGCCTACTCAGTCTATTTGCTATGTAGTATTGTAGTTAGCGGCGTTAGTAAATTTCCAGTTACTTATCTAAAAAATTGAACAACAATCATGATCTTAATTGCATTTATTATAACTCATTTTATTGGACCCAATCTCTACACAATCAACTTTGATTCCATGGAACAATATCAATATTATATTATAAGAGACTATATTATGTACCATCATTTCTAGGTATATAACATTCATCATTGTATAAGATTCACCGCAACGAATCTATTAACACATGTCTTATTTGGAGGACACTTGTTATAAAAATTCTTAATGACTACCAAATTAATGACAAAAGTCTTAGGTTATCTTTTCTTCCTGATAACTGATTTTGGTTAACGGATGACCACGATTTTTTTAGGGAAAACTGAATCCCTCAACACACCTCAAAATATAAATTTATTGATAGGATCTTTATAGTTCCCTAGGTATAGGTAGGGAATACTATAATATACGAAATCGTCCATAAAAATGCTGTTGAAGAAATCTATAAAATAAAAATAAAAGTTCCTAAAACATTCAAATTTAAAATTAAATAATTTATTTAGTTATTAAAATTTGATTTCTACCAAACATTTGTTTCACTTCTCTACTTTTATAGGTCTCTAAATTTTATTTCCCAGATTTTACACATCATACACTTGATCAACTGCCTAAATCAAATTTTAGGGGGGAGGTGGTGCTTTAATTTTTTTTTAATTAACAATAATTAAACAAAATTGCATACTGTTTTGGATCCTCTATCAATATTTTAGTTATAGTATTTCCATCATTAGAAATATTACCTACATAAATATAATATATTATAAGTATTATAACTTGATTTGTCTGCGTGTCCTCGCACTGCACAATAATTAATTATGGCATCTCAAAAAAGATTTATAATTTTAAATTTGACAGCTGTGCGGAAAATCAGTCAACGGCCACCGTATTCAATTACAGAAGACCAATAGAAAATATTTCGGTTACCCACTCGTGAATAACGTAAACTTTTATCGGCGATCTGGACCAGAAGTTCCCAACTTTTTTTGATCCATAGCACATTTAGTAATTTTCTGAAAATCCGGAGGCTCCCTATACCCTATGGCCTATAGACTAAAAATATATTTCAAATAATTTCGCGGCACCGTGGTTGGGAATCTCTAGCCTAGAGATAATTTATAATGTATAATTTATTGACCTCAGTCAACATTGTGTAAGGTTCCTACTTGTAAGATGGTAACCGTGGTAGTTTCTGTCGTCAGTCCGAGGAAAACGAGGTCTTCACCGACTTTTTTCTCCATATTCGTCGTGTACCGTTTAATTTTCGTATATCATCGTCCACGAAATAAATTAATACAAATATATTTTACTATTTAGTAGTTTGCAATGCGAGAAAATTCCAGCGGAACGACTCATAATATGTATTATATTCGCGAGCACCCGTCATTTCCGGTCCGACGAAACACGTTTCCCCGGAATAACAAAACCTAAGGGTGGTGCCGTACTGCTGTCAAGGTACGCCGCACATCGTGTCGTCCTTTGCGTTGGGATAAACGAATAGCGTATTTATACGACCGTTATTAATTAGCGTCATACATAGATTACCTATTTTATTTACATAATGTATTATTATATGTGTATTAAATAATATGTTGAATCCGTATTCCATGATTTATTTTTCTGACGAACCAATAAAACTACTAATTAGTGATGCAAATTCTGAGAACATATTGGAATTCACAATAAAGTACTTGATATTGACTTTTTTTTTTTACTTTTTTTAAATGATTTTGCGGGAACTCTTATGGTGTAATTTATTGAGGTCGGTTATAAAATTGATTTTGGTTATTCGATTGTTAATTTGTTACTATTTATTATTTCTTAAAAATTAGTCATACACCATTCTACATTTGAATGAATCATCGATCCATCCATATATCATATTATATTCGATTGTTGAATATTATATTAAAACTATTATTTTCGTAACATAAAAATATGATAGATTTAGATTTTATCTACTTTATTTTCAGAAAATGAATAGGGAATTATCGGTTATTCAAATTAAATAATATCAATGTTATTTGTTATCTATCATAATTTCATCTTCGAAAAACTTGATTAAATTATACTTGTTACTTTTCACTAAGGATTTGTACATAACATTTAAAAAAAGTAATTAATAAACATTCAAAACTTCAACAAATATTTACACATTTTTAGGTGATTAATGTATGCACTGAATGTTATTATGACGACAGTAAAAATCATATATTTGTTAACGCCAAGTGCTCAAACATAATAAATTGTTTTCTGTTGAGAGGACGTTACCCGCATATGTTGTCTCTGTCTTATTAATTTAGATCATAGCAAATTTTCATTCAGTAGAACACATTTTGTGATGTTAGCTTTAATATCGTATTAGAGTCAATTTACCTATTATCAAACTTAAAGGTAATAATGTTATCTAGGGCATCTCATAGGCTTTTATTGATATTTTAATTTTTAAGCGAACTACGAGCATTTTAAAGTTCTAATATTTTACATAACTAACTCGCTTAAAAATTAAGATATCAATAAAAACCTATAAGACACCCTAGGTAATATTATTAGCTTTAAATTTGATAATAGGTAAATTATTCTAATATTAAAGCTAACATCACAAAATATGTTCTGCTGAACGCAAATTTGCTATGATCTACATTAGTAAGAGAGAGACAACACATGTGGGTATAACGTCCTCTTAAATACTTTTTTTACTGAATACAATTTGTTCTTATAATTAAAAGATATGTATAATATTCTTTTTCTTATTATTATTGATTTTATATGATTCTATAATAAAATAATAATTATTGTTCATTTTACTTTTAACGTTCTATTCAAAAACTGGATCGTAAGGAGATCTTAAGAATAATAACAATCGATTTATCTGATGTCTTCAGGCCCAGAGATACACTATTCATTTGATTAGTAATTCAAGTAGACCGGCTGTATTTATCCAGAAGCATACTTCACTCATCCTTGTCAGTGACTGTAAACTGGTTTTAGTTATTATGTGTACTGTACAGTAGGCTCCAGCTTAAGGGTCAATCACCTTGCTTCTTTACCTGTATAATAATAAGGTTGTTGGCAAATAAAAGTAGGTATAAAATAAAATCATATTATTGTTTGGCGTTAGATGACATTTTTGTGCCATCGTGTTCGTCCATGTTCGAAATTGTATTATTTATTTATGTTAATTTGACCCTGGCAGGCTCCATATGGTTTAATCTATAAATATATTTATAGAACTATGATGTTTGAATAGCCTTGATTTATCATTTTATTTTAAAAGTATAATTATAAAAAAAAAGTTTATAATAAAAGTGTTTGTTTTAAAAAAACCCTATGGTAGTTAAAGGATCTAAAAAATGTAATTTTCCGATAAAAAAAAAATATAAAATAAAAGTGAAATCCGTTAATGGATTTTAAAATGAATATTATAAATTCTAAAATTTTCAATTAGTATATTATCATGTTTATTTATTAACCTATTTGTATATATTATGTATTATTATTACTAATATATATTTATTTATTTATCATTCAACCCCCTTGAGGTCGAAATTAAAAACACTGACAAGTAGGTAGGTACACATTTAATTTAATAATAATCATCAAATCAGTTTCAATAGTATTTTAATAGTTTTAAAAATACACTTGTATTTTATCACATCGAGACCTAACCGAGAATGTAGCCTTAATTCTCGTAATTGTACGATTGTCTTTATATATATATATCGTCAATAAACTACCAAAGTAAATAATTACTAGAAAAAAAATCCCGTACTTAATCAAGAAAAAAAGGTAGGCAAGCGGTTACCGCTTTGCTGTATATTAGGTGTGGAATGTCTCATTATTACGGGTGTGTTATTAAATTTAAATTCAATGATATGTCGTTGCATACTAAAAACGATTCTAAACGTAGACGTTCTGTCATCCTATGCATCAAGTATATTTCATAATATGGTTTTGATATAGCTATTTAAATAATTTATTTTACTTTTAGTATTACAGTAGTTTGATAAAAAAAAAAATAAAGAAATAAAGAAAATATCGCATTTATTATATTATTAATATTTAATTATTATAATAATATATACTTAATATTTATATCTTATTATATTAATTTTATCAATAAATAATAATTTAAATTAAAAAAAAGCGGGCAAGTGAGTATCGCTCTGCTGTACATTAGGGGCCGGGTGGACCTCGGACTATGGTAGGTTAAATTTGAATGCAATGATAGGTATCATTGTATCATTGTATACGAAAAACGATTCTGAACGGAGATGATTTGTCAGTCCAGGATATATTATATTTAAATATTCTCATATATTCTATTTTGAAACTAATTCAAACATTTAAGTAAAAGTTTCAAGATCTTACGTTTAGTAATTTTTTAAAAAAATAACAAAAATCGAAAATTATTTATTAGTAAAACGTTATTTTACACGTCATGTATTTTTGATTTCAAATTAAAATTAAAACTTTAAACACTCGTAAAATTTTTTAAATTGAATAATCCTCAAACTTTTTTATAATTATTCTAAGCTTAACTTATTGACAGCATACTATTAAATTTTCAATTCTTAGCTTTTGATAGTAAAATATTTATAAATTTTTAACTACCAAATAGTGAAAAATATTCATGATTTTGACGAATTTTTGTCAATATTTGAACTTCAAATGCTAATAAAAAAAAATTGTGTCTATGTATTTTTATAATTTTTGAATGAGAGTTAGAACAAGTTATGTGGACCCTTCAATTAAATTTTCAAGTAATTTGTCCCAGCTAAACTTTTTTATCAACATTTATAAAAAAAAATAAATAAAAATTGAAAATTTCAATTGTCTATATTGTTCTATAAATAGCTCAAAAAAAGTCAAAATATTTTGAAAATCAAATCACGTAAAGAAAATGGCAATCTAAATAACTGGTAAAATTTTCAAGTATTTACGATTTATACAGTTTGAATTACAACAAACATCAAAAATCGTTTGAGGCTAAACCGTTATTTAACGCGGTTTTGTAAAAATTTAAATTTCAAACACTCATAAAAATTTTTTGTCTGAATCCGGTCGAGTTTTTTTTACAGATATTTGAAGAAAAATTTATGGAGAACCTTGTACCAAATTTTCAAAACTTAGTTATAAAAGAAAAAAATTTTACGATTTTTCAACCACAAAATTACTCCCAAATTTTCGCAATTTTGACATATTTCGTATAAATTCGAACTTTAAGCACTTATAAAAAAAAATTGTGACTAACGATCTCAAATTTTTTTTTATCATTTTAAGAACAACTTATGAGAAACCTTGTATTAGATTTTCAAGATTTTCTGGTTGGCCAAAAAATTTTTATCGTTATTTAAAAAAAAGTACTTAGAAAAATTGAAAATTTCAATTGTCTATAAATAGCTCAAAAAAAGTTAAAATTCTTTGAAAATTTAACTGTGTATGGAGAACGCTAACATAAACATTTGGTGAATATTTCAAGTATTTACATCGATTAGTTTTTGAGTTAAAGCAAAATAAAAAATTCGATTTTGTCGAAAACGGTGTTGCGTAAAAATTCCCGTTTTTCTGTCATTTTTTTTTGTTTTTCTCGATTTTTTTGAAAACTGTTGGAGAATGTTTACTTTTCACCTCTATAATGCACCAAGGATATCCACATTGCCATCGGAAACCATCCCCAAAGTTTGAAATTGAAGCATTATTTCGACTAGTTATGCTGTACACAGACACAAAAAAAAAAAAAACACATCATTGTAAAATCAATACATTCATCACTCCGTTCAGAATCTAAAATCATATTTTATGTTTACATGATACTGTCAAGTATCTTTTAATATTAGAATATAAATTTATTCTTATTAAGAAACTTAACTTTTTTAATTCCAACCTACTTATTTAATGTAATTATTTTGAATTTCACTATTAAAAATGTAGTACTAATTGGCAAATAATAATTTGCCTAAAATAATTTATAATCTTAATCTTGAAGTGTTAAAGCTTTCCAAAACATTTTGACAAAAATGTTTTTTACTTACTTTATAGCTTTCAATATTTATTTAATAAACACATTCATTCTAAATTTTAGAGTGGTTTAAAGAATATATTGCCTATTCGTTATTGAAAAGGTAAAATTTAATTTTAAGGTACAAATAATTACAATCTAATATTTATGGTATAAAACTAAAATATTGTATAATATTATCTTAAAGAATATATACTAACGTAGGGTGACCAGACATCCCGTTTAAAACGGGATTGTCCCTTTTTTGATCATCGTGTCCCGTTGTCCCGACAAACTTCGAACGGGACGCTTTTTGTCCCGTTTTTAGAAGATGGTCCTATTTTAATCCCATTTTTTAGAAATTATTACATTATATTTTTAAAATAAATCGATCTATGAAACAAATCTAAAATAGTTTTATAACTAAATTTATAAATAACAGATAACAATTTTCGTAAAACAAGAATCTAATAAGTAATTAAATTAGCGGTAGTGTTTAATAATAAAAAGAAAATTTTCCTATCTAATTATTTAAAAAAATTGTATTAGTTTTTAAATGCAACATTATTGTGTTGATTAATGATAATAAAAAAAATATTAATTATTTAATTTAGGTTAATTAACTCAAAAAAGTAAAATAACATTATTCATTTTTTAGGGAGGGGGGGGTAGCAACTGTCCCGTTTTTTTATTTTTTTTTAAATGGTCACCCTACGGCCTATACTAACGTGTAGTAATATATACAGCAAATTGCACTTATTAATTATTGATATTTCAATATTTTTTTTAGACATACCTGATATACCAGATGAAATTAGAAGTCTAAGATTACTGCAAGTTGCAGACTTTAGTAGTAATCCTATTCCTAAGTAAGTGTAATAAGTAATTACGATAATATCCTATTAATTTATTATTGTTCTTATTTTTTTATTGTTTTAGATTACCATCTGGATTCTCACAACTACATAATCTCACTACATTAGGACTTAATGATATGTCATTAAGTAATCTACCTGCAGATTTTGGGCTGTAAGTTGTTTGTTTTTATTATCATTGTGAGACAAATTATGAGCACTTAACAAACCATTTTTTTATTAATATAAATATCATCATGTATTTTACATTCTACCAACATATGTAACTTCAATTTTAATTGTCATTTAATTCATTAATGAGTTTTTAATAAAAAATAATAATCTGTACTCAATAATTTAATTATTTAATAAATTATCACAGTTTTCCACATACTTCATTTTTTAACTTACCTGTATTTTTAATAAAAAATACAAACTAGAGAAATTTAAATAAATGATAAATTATTAACTAAAGAAAGTTCTACATTATTTTATAATAATTGCAGTTATACTTTTATACTACAAGTCCTAAATAACTATCTATACACACTTCTGACAAATTATTATCAATTGTCTTTTAATTTACTATATTTATCAATACTAGACACTAGTTATTAAACACAAATAATAAATATAATTTTCACAACTGAAAACGTTATTATAATATTGTAAACTAGTTAATTTATAACCTATAGATAAACCTATTTTTCATATCTAACAATTTAAAATATTTTAACATACTTTAATCTTATAAGTTTTACTAGGGAAGGTTTGGATATGCTTTAGCCCTCCTCCAGAATTTTTAGGTAAATTTATATGCTTATAAACATATTACTTTATTAGTATTTACTTTATTTTTGCCCACAATATAAAAAATATATATTGTTTCATTTAAATGAATAATATTCAAGTCAGTTGTAAACATTAATAGAAATAATAAATTATAATCTTATTAAAAAAAATTGCTACAAATCATTTTTAATAATCTAGCCCCCCTCCTAACTTAGAGGACTAGTTACACTTATGTTTAATCTAAATATTAAAAAAAAAAAATTTTTAATAAAATAATCAAATATCTGATTAACTTCTAGCTTATAGCAGTTAAATGCTAATAAACATAACTTTTAAAAGTACTGATTCCTTGTATTAATTTTGATAAATATTCACTAAAATTGAACTTTATTTTTATTTTTAAGGTTAACAAATTTAAAATCACTAGAGCTGCGGGAGAATCTTTTGACATCTTTACCACTATCATTGTCACAATTAACACGTTTAGAAAGATTAGATTTGGGGGATAATGAAATAGATCATCTGGTAAGTAAATTTATTAACTTATTTATGATTATATATAACCAAACCAAAAATTTTAAGTCTACGTTAATCATTAATTTTAGCCATATCACATTGGTAATCTTCCAGTTCTCCAAGAACTTTGGCTGGATCATAATCATTTACAACATTTACCTGCAGTAATTATAATTTATATAAATTATTATTATAATTATTTAGTATATAATAATATTTATTATCTTTCATAAAGGAAATAGGAAATCTTAAGCAATTAGCTTGTTTAGATGTATCTGAAAATCGTTTAGAAGACATTCCAGAAGAAATTGGTGGTCTAGAAAACCTAACTGATTTGCATTTGTCTCAAAATGTAATAGAGACCCTTCCAAATGGTATAGGTGAACTCACTCGTCTAATGATATTAAAAGTTGACCTAAACAGATTAACTATGTTAAATGATCGTATCGGATGGTAAGTAATTTTATAAGTAATTTTTATATTTTATACATTGTTTTAGGATAATATTCAAAACCAAAATATATTTATGTTATGTATTAATTACTTTTATAAAACATAATGTGATAATAAGATTATTCAACCTGACTTAATATTATTGAGAGTTTTTCCATAACTTTTTTTTATATTTTATTCTAGTTGCGAAAATCTTCAAGAACTTATACTTACAGAAAACTTTCTGGTTGAATTACCAGCAACAATTGGGAGACTTGTAAACCTCACAAATCTTAACGTAGATCGAAATAGCTTGCACTGTCTACCAACTGATATTGGTAAATTAATTTAATAGATAATTTTATATTATTGCAGCGGTTCCCAACCTTTTTAGTTTTGTAGACCACTAATTTTATAAAAAAAATCTTTGAGGCTCACTAATGACTAATAGCACACCAATATAAATATGTATATTGTATATAGTATATAATATAATAAAAATATATAATAATATTATTTTAAATGTATACATTAGTAATGTTAATATTATATAGCCCATGGGTAAGGAACCACTATATTATTGTAATACACAATCATTTAAATAGTAGTTACCTTCAACAATTCCTTAGAAACTATAATTAGATAATACAAAAAAATTGTTTAAAAATAAATTTGTTTTTTGGTCCAAATAGTTAAGCATATTAAACAATTTAATTATTATTTTATAAAATATATTGTATTAAATTTTAAACATCTAATATAATATATTTTAATTTAATTTAAATATAAAACATTGCATTTTAATATATTTTTTAAACCCTTACACAAACATTATAGTATAATTTTATATCATAAATTGTGTCATTAATGTATAGAATATTAATTTTCCTAATAATATTCTACTTTCATATACTTTAATTATTATCAGAGCTCATAACTTATAGCTCTAAAAAAAGTTGTTATAAGCACAATAATATGTTCTAAAAATACTCATATAGGCGCTTAAATATGCATTAAAAATACTAAAACATGCAAAAAGAAATATATTTTGTAAAAAAAAATTTTCAAATTTTCATTATTATTAAAAAAAAAATTGGTTTCCTTATCGATAAGATTACCAGTTTTGAAAGTACACTTTAGCTACGTCGCGTGTTGCCTAAACTCGTATAGTTATAATATAATATAGTTTCTTCTTTTAATATTATATAACATATATAATATTATAAGAAAAAAAAAATTAACACAAATTAATTACTAATATAAATAATTAATTCAAAAATAATGTTGGCAAAATAGAAAAAAAGCAAAATAGTACTTATAGTTCAAAATATGCAACGTAAAATTTCGTATTTAGCTTCTTGGTTATCTATAACATATTTATAGCACTCTTAGATATCTCTAGAACCTCTCAAAAAAAAAATATGCAAATGCTAGAAGTTATGAATCCTGGTTATTATACTAAAGTATTTTATTATTTTATGCATAAAAATATTAGTAAAATATAATTAATACAATTCAATCTTTAGTTGTTACTGTTAGAAAAACACTGTCTTAAAAAATAAAACACAATTATTGTTAATATTATTGTTACACATATTTGTACATTGTCTTAGGTAATTTATGTCAATTGGGTATTCTATCACTGAGAGATAATAAATTACAATATCTTCCTAATGAAGTTGGAAATTGTGTTGAATTACATGTACTAGATGTTTCTGGAAACAAGTAATATGACAATGATATTTATAATCAATTATTGAAAGTAAATTTTAATTATTTTATTTTTCAGTTTACAATATTTGCCATTTTCTTTGGCCAGCCTCAATTTAAAGGCAGTTTGGCTATCAAAAAACCAAGCTCAACCTATGCTCAATTTTCAAACAGACGAAGATGAAAAAACTGGTGAACAAGTACTTACTTGTTTTCTGTTACCTCAACTTGAAATTAGAGGAGAAGCAAATGGTATGATTTTAAATTTGTATTATAACACAATAAAAATTGGCTTGAAATTTTGCACGAATTTTCAATTTTATGAATATTATAAAATATTGCAAATTTGTATTATTATTTTATCACTATAATATTTCCATTTTAATTATGTAATAATGTAAAAATGTAAAAATCAGTAAAAACTGTATTAATTGTATAGCTATTAAAATTCTTAAAATAGATATAATATATTTAATCAAAGCAGTCCTAGTATTTGTATTTACTTTTTTTCGTCTATTTCTCACGTAGCTCTATTTATTATATTCTCTTTAGTCACAACATTTATATAAAAAAAAAATGCAATTAGGGTAATAATTTCAGAATATCTATGTAATGTGCTACTATCTACACATACTTAAATCTATATTATAATCTAAGCACATTCTATGCTTACTATATCTGCGCGCATGGCATGCACATTCTTTGTAGGCTTGATCACTGGTGACTATGACCAAACGTTGTGCTCGCCACCAGATGAAGAGCCAACCAGTGAAGCAGATGAAAATGAATGGGAAAACAAAGCAAATTCCAGAACAACATCCGTTCAGTTCACTGGTGACATCAAGACTGAACCCAATACAAATGTATGTTATTAATAGTCATTCAACTTAGTATTAGTATATATATTAGACAAAAATATTTAACCTATTATAGTTTTAACTTATGAAAATATTCACTTGATTTGTTGTCTCGATCTTAACTCATAACATGAACAATTTCAAGACTACATTTTACAGTTTTTACTTCTGAATTAAATTATCAAAAAAAAAATATCTAAGGTTCCCTAAAAATTATTTTTATCATTAAGTTAGATAATAGATCAATTCACTCTATTATTAAAAATAAAGTAAAACAATTTTTTTTTTCTAATTTTAAATTGTACAAAGTATATATTCATAAAGAGACAACATACTCAGACATTAAAACCTCTTAAAATAATTAACATAATAAAATATTATTTAATTATAATTTTAGTAGTTATACTTAAAAAATATGAATATAAATTGTTTGGTATATTTTAATATAAAATAATTATTTATCATCTACAACTCCAATCATTTGTTTCTCAATCTCAGGATGAATATTTTGTATAATTTACCAAAAATGATCATTAAATTAAAAATTAAGTTGTATTTTTATTTTAGAAGAATAATCCCAGCTATAGTATATTTTTGAAATTTAATTTTATTATAATATGTATACAGGGTGTAATAGAACTATTTAACAAATATAGTAACATTTGTAATGGAAATTTGTCAAATAGTCTTGTTACACCTTATATATATATATATTTGTTATATTTGGTTCATTTAATATAATTTATACAACATAAAATAATTTTTCACTTTTTTTTATTATAGTACAATTTTAAAATCAATTACTATCCCCCCACACATTTTACTTTAGATAATAAAACTACCAAATATATAAAATTATGATGACATAGTTATGAACATTTCTAATTTTCTAATACGTATTAATAAAAAATTCAAATAAATTCATATCAATTTGAAATTATAATAGCAAATATTACTGTAACCATTAACAATATTCAAAAATTATTGTTTTTTACTGTTTATGTTATTTTATTCGCTTACAAATCCAAGCACTTGCTATAACAATATATCCTTTTGTTTTATTTAAATATAAATTACATTATTCAATATATTTGAAGATGAAAAATAAAATAAGTTGTACATTGTATGGATTGGTCAATTAACTTCTATTCATTGATAGTTGACCTTGTCCCACTCTCATTAAAAACAAATATATATTCATCTCTCTAATAATTAAATATCCCAACTAAATATGTGGTATTATTTTCAGACATCATTTGTACGACACAACACTCCTCATCCTAGAGAGCTGAAAGCTAAAGCAACAAAGCTGTTTGGTAAGACCAGAAGTAATGAAAGCAGTTTAACTGACAGTCAAAAAGGAGATGATTCTACTGTAAGAAAATATATTTTTTTATTTTAATTAAATAAAATCATAATTTTTATTAATAGGAAAAAAGTAATGGAAATGAAGTTACAAATGAAAAACATTCAGAAGAAGTAGAATCCATTGTAGAAACAAATAGTATTTTAGAAGAAGATACCAACTATGAGGTTAATTATTATTTATTTTCCTTACTTTTTTATATTATATAGAATTATAATAATAAATATTTTTTAACTGTTATCAAATTACATTGTATTTATAAATTAAATAAATTATAACCTCACTTATGATTTTATAATTTTAAAGGAAAAGAGTGTAGTTTTCCACCCATCTTCAAATTTTGATGCTGATATTCAAAATAGGCCTATGAAGTTACATCGAAGAGACACGCCTCATCATTTAAAAAACAAAAGAATTACTATAGATGCTAATTTAATTGAACAACAGGTATAATTTTTTAGTAAAACTAAAAACTAAAGTTAAATCAAATATTTAAAACATTTATTTATCATATCATATATATTGAACCAAGATAATTATTCAAGTGTATTTGTTTTATTCTTTTGTTTATTTTGAAAGGAAGCACAGTTGATTAGTCACGAAAACGAAAACACGTCAAATTCGTTATCTGAAGATAAAAGTTCAGTATTATATCCCACTCCACCTGAATCATTAGTAGATCAAACTGCACTAGGTAAATATACAGTTATTATGTTTTTCTTCATTAAAAACATACAAAATGAAATCAATTTTTATGTCAACTATTAAACAAATGCCAAATGGAAAAAAGAAAACTTATCCTAAACGTGTTAGACTATTAATTTACAAAAAATTTGGTTTGTTTTATGATTTAAATTTATATTAATTTAAAATATAAATTATTACTTTTAAACTTGATATTGTAGATGGTGAAATGGCAGGAAAAGAAGAATTATTTGAAGTTAGAATTGTAAGAACATCTGCTGGTTTGGGGTTATCAATTGCCGGTGGTAGAAATTCAACACCTTTCAAGGGGAATGATGAAGGCATTTTTGTATCTAGACTTACACCCGATGGACCTGCTGAATTAGCTGGACTTCGAGTAAATATTTATATTAATTTAAAAGATATAGTTAAAAAACAATAAATTACCAATCATTTCATTATTTTTTTGTTAAGGTTGGGGACAAAGTTCTTACAGCTAATGGTCAGTCATTAGTTGATGTTGATCATTATACGTCTGTTGAAGTTTTGCGTTCGTGTGGCTCAGTTTTAGTTCTTCAAGTATTAAGAGAAACCAACCCACAACCAAAAGATTGGGCTATACACATTCCAGGTGAATCAACTTCATCCAGTTTGAATAATAGTCGAGCACCCAGTGTTCTTTCTCATCAAAATAATTATGAACATACTAATGGCTATAGTTTAGATAGGGTAATATTTCATTATTTTTGTAATATTATTTTACTACAATTTTTATGAAAATTAGTTTAAACTATAAAATACATATATTTTATTTTTTATGTAAAGAATCGAAAAACACCAGAGCCTTTAAAAGAATTAGATTCAACAAAAAAACAAATTGTGTATACGACTTTAATAAGAGACCAAAATGGTCTTGGATTTAGCATAGCTGGTGGAAAAGGTTCTAGTCATTTTAAAGAAAATAATGAGGTAATAAAAACTTAAAAAAGAATATAAATTTTATATAAAAGTAAATAAATGTATTTTTAGGCAATTTTCATATCAAGAATTACAGAAGGTGGTGCTGCTGAAAAAGATGGAAAGTTACAAGTTGGAGACCAAGTTATATCGGTATATTAGATATTTGTTTTGCCATTACATTTTAAATTAAATTTATAATTTTTTTCTATTTGTTATGATGAATAAAGATAAATGGTATTGATGTGGCTGGTGCTCGTCACGATCAAGCTGTATCAATGTTAACTGGATTGGAACGGTTTGTGCGTCTTGTATGTGAGCGAACAGTTGATGCTCGATACTCAGATTCTGAGTCACATAATTCTATTTCACCAAGTATTGCATCCACTAAATCTCGTTCATATATGTCACCAAAAACCCCTCCTCCAGCACCACCACAAACTCCACCTAAACCTGCACCAAGAAAATTAGTTTCTCAGTCATCATCTATCAGTTCAGATTCTGAAAGTGTTCAAGTAAATTTTTACATTTTTTATTTATAATTTGTATTAGCTTACTTTAAAATTGACACACAAACTTTGTTATGGTTTTATGCACATGTTCTTAATTTCTATTTATAACTATAAACTATTAATAAATCAATTTATTGGGGTACCTTGTTTCGCTAAATAATAGCCTAAGCCGTTGACCAACGAAGATTTTGAAGCTATGATTCCACAACGTTTTCAAAAGAACTGTGGAAATCAAGTTGAAGAGCAACCAGTTGCTGTAGTTACTACACTAACTATCAAAAAGCCCAGTACTTTGAATGGAATAGAATTCAGGGAGAGCCCAACTACTTTAGGTCGTGTCACTGAAACTATAACCAAAAGTACATTTACTGAAACTGTGGTGACTAGGGTGACAGATAATGATTTAGCTAAATCTGTCATTATTGAGGTAAGTAAATCAATAACAAATTATTTGTCATTACTATTATTAAATTCGGTGATGGTATTTTCTTTTTGTTACTGTATATTTTGTAAAGGCATGAAAAGTGACTGATATAATAAATGTGCATGAAAAGTATGTTGTGTGGTTTAAAGATAAATAAAATGATTAATTTATTGAATAATATCAAATTAATACTTTGCATGACTTTTATTAAATTATGTCTTGCTTATACCTGTGTATAGTTTCAATGTATTATTTACATTATTATTTTTTGACACACAAACATGAGTTTATACAACTTTGTTTATTATTATATTACTAAAACTGCATGATCCCTTCAACATTTGTCTTTTAACAATACCGCATAATCTGGCTGATGTGTTGTCATATTAATTGTTACTTTTGCATTTTAAATTATTTTCTACATTTGTTTTTTATGTATTTTACTAAATGTCAGTATTTATAAGTGTTATACATATAATGAATATAATTTTCAACTATACAAACATATTGGAAGTTTGTCATTGAGCAGAATTCTGTTTATATCTAATTAGCCTAATGCTTTTCAAAAAGATTTTAATTATTGGTACTAATTTCTTCTCACACATATAGAAACTATTTAGAACAGTGCTTCCCAATTGGTGGTCGGCGGACCCCCAAGGGTCCTCATATTGATGTTAGGGGGTCCATGGTTGTGTAGATACATCTATAATCGTGTATAGTACTGAAGTGATATTATTATTTTAGTGAAATTATTAAAAGTATAGTGGTTTGAAATTCCAGGTATTTTGAAAAGTTTTAAACTATCTTTATTGAAACTCAATTATCGCGAAAAAGTTTGACAATAAATGTATTATAAAATGTTTATAATTTTCATAATTAAACAAAATTGAAAAATAAGTTCTTAAAATATTTAAAAATAAGGGGTCCCCGAACTATTGAGTTATGATATTATAAACATTTCAAAGTAATTTCTCAGACTCTATTTCCAGTTATAGAATGGATTACATAAAAAATTTTAATCACTTTTAAGTTTTAGCAAATACAGT
This sequence comes from Schizaphis graminum, assembly GCA_020882235.1. Taxonomy (NCBI): domain Eukaryota; kingdom Metazoa; phylum Arthropoda; class Insecta; order Hemiptera; family Aphididae; genus Schizaphis; species Schizaphis graminum. Next base: position 59,558,630 of record CM037032.1, read on the forward strand.
ATAAAGAAAAACGTAATTGAAAACTAATATATTTCTTGATTCATTCTGTCTAATAACATTATGTTATCAACTCTCAGTTACCTCAGTGCTATTCTTTATAATAATATAATATTCGAAATATGAAATTATTTTAACAATTGTTTAATTTGATATTATTTAATAATTTTTTAAATATTTCCATCTAATAATAAACTTTTATTTTATTTTTCAACTAATTTGGATTAACAGAAATTTGGAATATTTGTTTTATAATTTTAAGTATATTATTATTCAAATCAATACTTTTGAATTTAACTTTTTTAAATGCCTATAATGTACATAGTGCATGGTTTTATTTACACTATTTAAAATATTGCTTAGCTATATACTTTTATAAGACATACATATTTATTTACCGTTAATTTTGATTTTAAACATGCAAGCACGGTGAAGGTTATCTGGAAGAACTCAGGTAGGTATATAAATTCACGTAGATTGCAAAATTTTGTGTCACTAAATTTATATTATAAACAAATGTTTGTGTGTCAGTTATCAAAACTTTATGATTATTTATAATAAAAATAAAAATTTAAGCATTATATGTTATATACTGATAAATTATATAAATTATTTTTATTTATTAGAACGTCACTTTAGTAAAAGAAGGAGGTTCTTGGGGCTTCAGTATAATTGGAGGAACAGATCATCCATGTATACCATTTGGATTACAAGAACATGGAATTTTTATCTCTCATGTAAATATATACTATTAGTAAAACATTTTTTAATAAAATATATTTTATTATAATATATAATATTTAAATAATGTGTATTAACAAAACATTATTTTTTTAATGTTTTTAGATTGTTCGTAATGGCATAGCTGAAAGTTCAGGAAAGTTACGTATGGGTGACCGTTTATTAAAAGTAAATGAAGAAGATGTTACAAAAATGACACATCAAGACGCAGTATTAACTCTTTTAAAGCCAACTGAAGAAATAACTCTTACAGTACAACATGACCCTCTTCCAGACAACTTCCAAGTAATTAATTAAAATTAAAATTATTATTTCTTCTTTCTTATATTAATAAGTAATATTACCATTACCAGCTTAAGTAACCACACTCATAACAACAAAATAATTAAAATGTTATTGCTAATAGCCCACTTATCTCTAATTTGCCAAAATAAAATAAAATCTAAACCCGAGATCTATCTATACTTGTATTGAAAAAAATGATGCCCCTACAAAGTTAATATTTAAAATAAAACATGATGCTATTGCAATATAATTTCATAATGTAGATCATAATTTTTAATAGATTAAAAAATATTATAAGATAAGTAAATTTAATTATAAAAACTGTATTGTTTTTATAAGCAAAACTTGTAATGTACTTAGTTATAATAAAATATGTTAATATTAATTGTTTTAATAAATTTCGATCCTAAAATTATAAATTTAATTTACTGTTATAATAATTAAGCTACTGAAAATATTTTATTATTTATATTAATAATATGAGATACCTTTGTACAATAAATTAGCATTAAGTTATTGTGATGTATATTAAACATTATTAATAAGGATAAACTAATTACCCATGTTACAAATATAATAGGAATTAACAATTGTCCGGGAAGCAAGTGAAAAACTTGGCATGCATATCAAAGGTGGTCTTCGAGGTCATCGAGGCAATCCGCTAGATAAAACTGATGAAGGTGTTTTCATCTCAAAGATTAACTCTGGTGGAGCAGCTAAAAGAGATGGACGATTAAAAGTAAATTTAATTCAAATTATATGCATAAATATTATAAATTATTACTTTAGCTGTTTTCTTACACTTGTATTTAAATATCTTAATTTCTGGTATAATATAGTATATTATTATTATTTTCAGGTCGGTATGCGTCTTTTAGAAGTAAATGATGTATCCCTATTAGGTGTTACACACCAAGAAGCTGTAAACTGTTTGCGGACGGCTGGTCAACAAATACACATGATTGTATGTAAAGGTTATGATAAATCAGAAGTAGAACGACTGGTCAATGAAGGCAAACTCAGGCGAGAGAGTAGATCAATTTCTCAGAGTGTATCTAGCTTAGATAGAGATGATGATGATTCTGAAGTAATTAAACAAGAAATGGAAATTAAAAAAGAATTAGCTGAATGGGAAAACCAAGAAAAATTACTTAAAGAAGAACTAGAAAATATGGAATTAGACGAGGTTAAAGAAAAGTCTACCCAAGAAAAAGTAATAGTTAATAACAAAACATGTCTTTAGATAGTGGATATTTTATCAAAAAAATGTTTAGGTTTTGGATGTAGTGCGAGCTGCTGAAATGTTGACGCTCAACTCAACTGAGTCAAACTCTATAAAACCTAAATCTCCTGGTGGCCCAAAATCAGGTGATATTCAAAAAACTACAACTATAGTTATGAGTAAACATACCTTAGCCCCTCAAGCTGATCAAGTAAGTGTACACAGTTTTACAGATATAAAAATTATATTTAATGCTGTGATGTGCTTTAGTAGATTTCTTTGATACTGTCTGTGGTGTGAAGATACCGCTTGTACATTTTACTTTATTTTAATTGCGTAGCATGTGCTTATTTCGGCTGCTAAGTATTTTTTAAGTGATATAGAAAATGTATATATTTATAAATATTTATTTAATTCTATATAAAAATCCATTCAAATATATTCTGATTTTCAAGAAATATTAAAATGATATTGTACATTATTATTTTATGAACGTATTATGTTAAGTAAATTACTATTTACTTTATTGTTTACTTTTAGAAGCACTGATTCTTTAAACAATTTATAAATGTTTTTAACCATCTTATTTAGTTACCTACAAAAAAAACATATTTTTGCTTTAAAGATGATTTAATTAGTAGAACTATCAGCTAATAGCTCAGCTGCCAAGGCTCTAAATAAAAATTTAAAAAAAAATAAATATACATTTGCTGTTTGGTTTACAGTTGTTAAACTTCAAAATTAATTTTCCTTTTTTTATTATGTTATATATAATATTTTAAATATGAATACTACTTAATTATTTAATTTAAATATTATTATGAACATTAATTATATATTTGCTCGTATATTTGATTCTTTTCTTTATGGACTCATAAATTGTAATAATATTTTTTTAAATCTGTTATATTTAATATACTCAAAAAATTGTTAATCGTGAAAATTTTATATTGTTGATAAACTTCTGTAAAAAGATGACAGAATGAAGTTATCTGATCACATTTTACAATACAATTCCACTTATAACAGTTCTCAATATATTTATGAATTCATTAAATGATTAGTTCTCAATATATTTATGAATTCATTAAATGATTATAAATAAAAATTGTAAATAAAGAAGTTTAAGTAATATTTATGTATTTTTATGTATTAATTTATAGAATAAATAAAATTATGTATTTATGTACATTATTAATTTAAAAAACTGAAATATATTGTATTTGAACATATTATTACAATTAATAAATTTCATTAATGACGAAACAATGTATTCTAAATTCTTGCTTCTGAAAGTGTTTATAAGTTATTTGTGATTTATATCTCAAGAATATAAATAAATCAAATTTATTTTATCTCATTTAAAATTTAAATTATCCTCAACTTAATTGTAATTATAATGTACACAAAAAATATTATTTAATTACAATTTTAAATCAATCTATTTAATATAGCCTTTTATTTTGTCTATTAAAATTAAGGTATCTATAACAATAGATAATTATTTAATGTTTAGTAATTTTATTTAAAAGAGTAATTATCTAATGAATTGTACAATTTTAAATATCCTGAGTAATACAATACAGATACTCTTATTTATTTGTATAATTTAATAATGAAGGTTTAGATTTTAAATATCATAAATTTGCATTAAAAATAAGAATTTGTTTTAATTTCAGAAAATGCTTATTTATTATTATCGTTTCATTTTTAATTATTTTGCATGATTTTGCATATATATTTATAATTATTTTTATTTTTTTTTCATTAAAAAGAAACCATACCTGCATATTTGTCTATATCATACATAATATATACAACATTGCAAAGTGTCATTCAGCAGAATCCATTTTATGTTGTTAACTTTAATATTAGAGTAAATTTACCTATTATCAAATTTAAAAGTAATAATATTATCTAAGAAATCACTTAAGCTTTCATCAATATTATAATTTTCAAGTGAGTTATGAAAATTTTAAAGTTTTATTGTTTTACTGACCTTTAATTCACTGTAATATGATAATCATATTAATGAAATCTTATGAGATGCCTAGATAACATTCTTACATTTAAGTTTAATAATAGGTTTATTTACTTACTCTTATTAATATTAAAGCTAACAATTTAAAATTAATTCTGCCATACTTAAATTTACTATGATATAATATGAATGTAAGAAAAAAACAACACATGCAGATGTAGTGCCTATTAAATCAATATTTCTCAAATCTTGCCTGATCTTTTGAAACTATCTAAGTAAATTAAGTATTATTATTTAAATATATTACAAAATTTATATTTTACATATTAATATCTAATTCATATCTTCGTATATCACATTATTTAAATTTTTTTCTTTGATTTCCCATCAACCATTTTCAAATTTTCATTTATTTAATACTTAGTATCTTATAATAAAATTATAACATTTTTCAATGTGTTTCTGATATAAATATGAGTAATAAGCTAAAAAATATTTTATTTGCTTTATAAGAATGTAAATAATTAAAATTAAATAAAACTTCTGATTAAACATTTAGCATCTAGACTGTAATTTTATGTATATATAAAATAAAAATGTTTCTTTTTTGTTAATTTCAATGGTTTATATAAATTTTTTTTTCTATCTATCATTTGTATGTTTTATTTATACATTGCATAATATTTTATTTTATTTATTTTATTCGGTTTATTTATAAATGTTAGAATGAGAAAACTATAAATTGCTCAATGATACCTAAGCAATAATTTCTAAATTTTCTAAATATAAATTTTAATTTGTTATTTTCAGTGTGTCATTAAATCTGTGACTGGATTATAACATCTCAAACACAGTACAAGGGAATTTGTTTTCTCAATTAATCTCATTATATTTCTAAGATAGTCTAAATGTGTACAAATCAAACTACAAAATATTTACTCTGTAATTTTTTTCTCTTATTCATAATTTTTAAGCATTATGTGATTGCATTTTATCAAGTTCAACAACATCAAGTTATTACTTAACTAAACATTTTTCTCATTATATTATTAAGGCTAAATATAACATTTAAGTATAAATAGTATACTTAATGAACCGATACCAAGTGAGTAATTCCATTCACATAATTAATAATTAATTTTATGATATTGAGCGGACCATTAAATTATAATTATAATTTAGTTCATATTAATTTAATTATTTTCTTAACACATATAGATTACATAATATATATTATAAATGTTAATCCTCAATTGTTTTTTTTATATATTTGTTATCATTGCTTAATGTTATAAACAACCCCTTACCTTAAGGTAGATTTCTATTTGGTTCATACTTATTTTAATATTGTATTTCAAAAAAATAAAATTCTTCTTGTGTAATTTTATGGTATATATTATATTTATAATAATATAGTTTTATACCAGCAATAAAATAAGCACATACTACTGGACCTATTTATTTTAATTATTACTACTAATTACTACTCTGCATGTATGTAATTTGAAAATAAAAATTCAAGTGGTGTAAATAGGTATTTAATTGTAAACTCAATGAATTATTATTATTTACACTACTGATTTCAAAAATAATGCAGCCAAAATACATTAACATTGCTATTATTTTTTGCATGAACATTAACAGGTAGTTATACAGAAACGGCCTAACATATCCCCTTCAAAACAATCTCCTCAAAAACCATCTCTTCCCAAAAAACCACCCCCATTAAAATCCTCTTTCCAGTCACCAAAACACATACATTTCCAGGATATTCCTTATAATAACCCTCATCCTCCTCTACGAACAGTCGTTGTGGAACGACCAAAACCTATTCAAGTAGAAATGATGCCTTATGTTACCAAAGTGAATACGTTGCCAGCCGACCAGTTTTATGTTCCAGACTTCACAGACGTGGAAAGTAGCTCATCCTTGGAAACTGCACAGTCCCTAGAACTACCTCCTGTAAACTATTCCACACACCCGTCCACTCCTCATTGGTTGGAAATATATAATGATACCCCGTCACTTTTGACATATTACAATGAAGTTAATCCCTGTGAGGTACGATCTTCTTTATACTGTGTAGAAATTATTTATCAGTATCTTATACTTTATAATAGCAATAATTTTAGCTTTTAGAATAATTTATTAAAGCTCTTTATCTTTATCATAGTTTAATATACATAAATACATAAATAATAAATTTAATTGTTAGTATGAGACTAATTTATATCATAGTATAATATTTATAACATGTAACAATTTTAGCAAAATGCTGGTGTCAAAGCTTCAGTTAGTGATAAGAAGAAGTTTTTTGAAAAAGCTATGGAAGAACACCACAATCCTAGTCCGAAACCTGGTTAGTAAATTAAATTTTTATTGATTGAATAAAATTTAATTTATGTTATATTGCTTTATGATATTCTGTTATAGAAAGAGTATTTAGTTTTTTAAGCCAGGATGAAGTAGAAAAAATGAAACAAGAAGAAGGTATTAATTATATCAAAGAATACAATATTAACATACTATTGTTTTTATTTTGTTGATTTACACATTTTATGAATGATTTATAGAGCAAAAAATGGGTACATTAATGAAGCAAAGATTAAATCAACATGAACAATTTATTGAAGAAGATGATGAAGATGATAATGATGGTGGTGCTTTGATTTTTGAAAACACCCAGTATGCTAATAAATTATTGTTTATTGTTGAAAGAAATTAATTATAATTTATATTTTAGAAGTATTGAGTTGCCAAGAAATGTCAATACTAATATGTGTGTACGGACAGCTAAAGCTGAGAAGCGTATGAAAGAAAGACTAAGTCAAGAGGTATACCTTAATAAAAAATTTTAAAAATAAGTTATAAATTTAATCATAATACACATTATTCAAACTTATTTTTTTAAAGGGAATTGTTGAACCTAATGAAAACAACAAAGAGCTTTCTCCTTCTGAGCAACGTTCACTTAATGCTGAAAAAAAAGCTGCATGGCGACAAGCCCGATTAAAATCTTTAGAACAAGTAATGTATTATATTATATACTTAAATAACTGAATATTTACTATTTTTTCATATTATTTAAGGATGCTTTACAAGCTCAAATAGTAATAAAAGAATTAAGCGAGATAAGTGAAAGTAAATCAACAAATGGTGGTGATGCAGATAGTGATGAAATACTAGACATCCAATCAAAAGAATGTACAGACAATAAAACACTAGAGGTAATTAAATTTAAAAAAAATAAAGTTTAGAACATAATAATATAATGTTAAGGTGTTATAACTCATCTCATTGCTTTTTAATTTTATCTAACATTAAGCTTCATGATACCCAATGGGGGAAAAGGGGATTCATATTGTTATTTCTTATTATATATAATATATATAACACATTTTGTTTTTTTATGGCATAATATTATTAGCTGCTGTTTTGTTATTTTTAACTCTAAACATTAACTAACTTGTTATTTTTTTTTTCTGTAATCATTTATATTATTAATCCATAATTTTTCCCAAATGTTTTTATTTAAATAAACAACTATTACTATTTAACATGTATTATACTATATATAAACATAATAATAAACTCTAATAAACATATATGATATTAATATCAAAACTAATTGGCCTTTGGTGGCGGCTATAATTAGTGCTTGCGGCCGACCAGCGAGGACTTTCCTCGCCTGCGCCTGCGTGAATCCCCTGTCCAGACCAAGGTGTCGGAACGTGAGACAGTCGTCGGAGAAAGTGTTTCCCTACGGACCGAGCAGTATGTTGACCACATTTCCGGTCAACTGAAAGTCAGAACTGTTGAAATTATTGAAAAAGTCATTGAAAAAGAGGTACCTAAATACCGTACACAATCAAGTACCTAGTACTTACCTCGTTTCTGAATTTCGCACCAACTTCTGTTCTCTGTACCTACACAATTGAATTCTTGTTTACAGTTTTATAAATTTATAATATATTATATACCTTTTCATAGCATGATGCATGGTTGACACTTATACACGAGTCAAACAAGTCAAAATAATAACACGTCTTTTCCTCGTCTATATTAGTTATTTTTAAAGTCAATATTTTTATTCCACACAGTATTTTTGCATGTAAGTAGTATAATCTTCAAAAAAGAAAATTTCACAAATATGTGTAGTATATCATATAGTTAATAGATGATGTTGTATCTTAAAAATAATCGTGATTTGTTAATGTGTATCAACTATTTTTGTATACATTAAGGTGGAGACAACTAAAGAGAAAATAGTGTCTCTCGAATTGAGTACTCCCGAATCAGAAATACCCGAAATACCAATTGAAGAGGCTGCTGAAGAAGAAGATATATCATTAGAGAAGAAACAGTCCAATTCTTCTGGAAAAAAAAGACGCCGAAAGCGTACTAAGTCTACAGATAAGCAAACATCATAGTAATAATCATCATCAAAAAAAAATCATTTATAAAATGTTAGCAGCTAATCTTTAATTATATATTTACTTATATAATGAATAATCATCCCTCATTCCTATTAAATATTTTATAGTATTACTAGGCATAACAAATTGTGATCACTATTAATTATTATTATTATATAAATATATTTTTTTTTCCATTCTTATATTATATTCAAATAACAAAAAAACCATCTACATTTCATTATGGACCAATTTTTTACATTTACTATACTTTTAACTGTTTAGTGATGAGAATTCCAGTTTGTTTTTTAACTGTTGGCACGCCTTATCATCAAGTATAAACCAATTGTTTATAATAAAACTTTTATTTTTTTATATGATATTTATTAACAAATAAATAAGACAGTATTCGTAATTTTTAAGGAAAAAAAATTTACGATAGACTATTATTATTATTTTATATATTATATTACAGTATTTTTAATTGAAGGACCTTATCATTTTGTAATTATTATATATCTTTATGAATTAAAATAATTTAACAATAATATATAATATACCGACCATATTTTTTGTTGTTACTCATTTACTCATGCGTTTGACATATGACTAAGTGTAAAATAACATAGTATGATGTATTATATAGTGAAATTCAAACACAGGCCTTATTCTGAGGATTTTTCTCAACTGCGTACAGCAACAATCAAGAATAATAGACCTTATTATATTACAAAAATGAAATAAAAGACTTAATATTCATTAAATTAACTAAATTTAGTGTAAAAGAAAAAGTGGTGGCTACCTCAGTCACTAATCTATAGACAATAGTCAATAACGAGTTTCATTATAATGTATAATGTTAGGTACATTGTATTTTTTTTACTTTAGTCCATCATATAATTTAATTTTAAAAATTTTAAAATTTTTGGGCATATAAAAGTGAACATTTTATAGAATGATCGATACAAATTAAACTATAATAAATTTAAATATGTTTTCTTATTATTTATAACTTATATGCAGCATCGTATTCAATATCAATTTGTTGTAGTCCACTCAGTCTACTAAATCATGATGCTCACTATTAAACAATCATTTAACAATTCAGTGATTATTCATGGACCTAAAAATCCTAACAATGTATATAAAAAATATTAAATTAAGTATTTACCTATCCACCTTTTTAGTTTCAAAAATAATTTTTTTAAATAAGTAGTATCTATATTGTATATATTAAATAAATTTATGTAAATAAATGTGAAAATGGAAATATTTATCACACATTTTCTCTGTGACTAGGTAGATACTCATCTGACATCTTGATTTTTTTTTTTTTATTATTATTGAAAGGGTTTATTTCTGATTCCATAAGTTAATGAAAAATCGAGTTATCAATTTTTAATTAATCGGCAAATTCGCACATAAAGATACTTTTTCTTCATTCGTGTTACCAATTATAAGTTATTATTATAAATTAGCATTTTAGTAAATAGTTGATTTAGTATAACAGTACAAAACTTTTTCGTTGTTTTTTGTACACGCTATTGAAACTATATGAGTTGTTGGTTTTTGGTCCATAATCAGTGGCGGATTGGCCCCGGTGGTGAGTGAGAGAAATCCACCGTGGCCGCTGTCGTGAGAGGCCCCTTTGTCATCGTCTACTTCAATTAAAAAAATTTGATTGTTAAATTAACAATTATAGACAATAACACACGATCCTATCTATATATAAATATTACATTAATAATATCGTGATATTATCATTTTGAAGTGAGTTATAGCTATATAAAATATTACAACTTTAAAATGTTCATAACTCACATAGCGCCGATGAATTTGTGTGCTAAAACAAAATTGTATTTGATACTATATAAAAAAAAACTAAGTGTAAAGATCTTTAAAAATGTACGTAATGGCTGTAAAATTGGCTATAATCAAACGTGGCGAACGGCACATACAAAAAAAGATTTTTGGACCGCTCAAATCTTTTCCGCCTAGGCCGAGGTACTCCCAGTCCGCCCCTGTCCAGAATGAAAAAGAAATTAAATTTGGATCATTCAACACAAAAAAAAGGAAAAATGATTTTAAAAAAATGCTGAAATGCTGGTATTTAATAGTCAAAATATTCAACGCTGAACAGGACAGTTATCATTTATACGCTATACACTAAATAAGAAAACCAAATTTAACACGGATACATTTTGTACGAGTAACGATCGAAGTTCATAGGGATAGGGGTAGTCAGGGACGTACACAGAAAAAGTAATGGGGGGTGTTTTTAAAAATCAGTTATTGAAAAGTAGACCTTTTTTTAATAAATATACAAAAAAAAATTATGAAAATTAGGTAGATATACTTAAAACACTTTTTTAAATACAAACATTGATATAACAAAATTAACATTAAAATTGAATAAGTAAATAACCATGCAAAAACTCAAGAATTTCGAGGGGTGTTTAAACACCCAAAACACACCCTGTGTACGTCGCTGTGGGTAGTAATTACTTTATAATAATTATATAAAAATAAGTAGCAATCATACATTTTAAGTGCTATTACTGCTAATATTATAACCATTATAATGATAAATATACAACTGTATTAATATAAAAGCATGTATAGGCAGGTATTTTTATCTTGCTGATTAGGAGACGCATGTTATATTGTGATACCACTGCAGCTACAATGCTCGTGTTATAAGATTTTCTGCGCTACGATAGATTCCAATTGAACCTAAATAATAATAAACGTCACACATTACAAATTACAATATATTATAACCATATTATAGTAAGTAGTTATACTAGTAGGTACTATATATATATAAATAAATAGGAATATTTGAAATTTATAATTTTCGTGATTTTAAAACTTAAATGCATAGGTATAAAAAAAAACTGTAATAATTGTATACAGATATTAGAATAACATGTATGGGATATTATGTATATGTATATTACATTTTTAAAAATGTTGATCAATCAAATAGTATGATTTTTATTAACATTAATAAAAAAAATCGAAAATTGTTCGTGTCTATAGTCAAAAAAAGTCAAAATATTTTGAAAAATAAACCATAGGTACCTACCATAGGTCATAAAGATAAGATCTAATTTTTTATCAAAAACTATTCTTGAGTTGAAAATCTAAGAATTGTAAGGAGTAGTGAGTACATTGTACAATTGTACATATAGACCAGCGTTTCTCAACCTGTGATACGCGTACCCCTGGGGGTACGTAAGAAGGTATGAGGGGGTACGTGAAAAACAAAGTATCGTAATAGACTCTCTGTGAATATACGATAAATTAACATTTAGGGGTACGTAAATGAAAAAAGGTTGAGAAACGCTGATATAGACACAAAAAAATACACATCATTATTTAGACAAATATATTCATCTCCCGCTCAAAATCTAAAAATCGATGGTTCGAAAACTTCGATCAAAGGTTTTTGCTATGTTATCATCTTTTCAAGTGCTAAAATGAACTGGTCGGCGATTTATAGATACCTACTTTTACTAATTGGTTGGCTCTTTTCAGACCGTCCAACTCTTCGATTTGACGTTTAACGACCGCGTTACGCTCTTCAGCAGCGTCTCGATCAATTTTCTCTGTCATCATAGTGATTTCCATCAGCTCGTTCTCTAAACTTTTGTTTTCAGACCTCAAATATTCCGCACTCTTCAATAAATCAAACTTTTTATGTTCTCGCTAAAATAAAAAAAATTCAAATTAAACCTTAAATTTTCTTAGAAAACACCCGAAATTGAAAAAACAATAATAATATAAAGTAATAATGTAATATTGTCAATACAAATTATTAACACTCGCATATTTAAAATATAAGCATAAACAGCTAATATATATATACTCTATATACTCTTAGTCTTAAAAAGCCAGTTGCCGGTATTGATCTAAAAAAAGCCGGTATTTTCAAAGTAATAGTATTGTAAAATTATAAAAAGCCAGTATTTCCACCTGATTGAGAGTTTTGATATTATATATTAATACTAGCTGTCCCGACACGGCGTTGCCCGCGTATTAGTTGGTTTTTTGGCATTTTCGTAGGCCAATTAATAGGCCATGTATTAGTGTTATTATGTATGAGAAAATTTAAAAGTAATAGGTAAAGTATCTAAATGTTGAAATTAAGCACAAACCAACATATATATAAAATACAAAAACACTAAACCATTGATTATAGAATATTCTATAATCAATGACTAAACCAATACAAATTAAACTGTATAAATAAAAATAACAAACAAAACTCGAAACGGCGCGATTAACTCGATGACTGACTCGGTCAGATTGTGGCGCTTTATATTAACTGATGAATACGTCGTACCGAACTTCGCATTTTATACCTTAGAACATTTCTCGAAAATTCTAAGCTAGCATTATATAGCTAGCATAGCTAGCATTATCATAGCTCTCGCGAGGTCTCGCCTCGTGTCTCGTGTTCTTTGACTCGCGACCAAAATACCGACTTGGAGTGGAGCGCGCACGAGGCGAGGCGAGACGAGGACAGACGACACTACACTCTCGTGCTTGCGCTGCCTCGCTTCGCCTCGGCGAGAGTGTGGAGCTAGCATAAACTTTCTTTATTACAACAATTGCAATGCAAAAAATAATATTGAGATAAAAACCATCCTATATATTATTATGGAGATGATTCTCGGAACAATTCATATCTACACGCGGCCGACGATAAAACACATACAATAGAAAAAAGGTCAGGTTACAGGTAGCTAATAGCTATATAGATACTGTCGCGGTCGGTCACGGGAAAACCCGAAATACACCATGCAATCATACAAATTTATTAAAAAGTTAATTAAAATATTTAATGTATTAAAAAATTTGAAATAAAAACTATCCTATCTTTTAAGTTGGACCAAATTACACGCGGTGTAAAAAATTTCATCAAAATCGGTTAAGTGGTTTAGGAGTCCATTGAGGACAAACATTGTGACACGAGATTTATATATATTAAGATTTTATTGTTTTTGAGAAATTGATTATCACATGTTGCTGTCAATAAATCGTATACCTATCTTAATGACTTCAGACGTCTATCGTCCACTTTGACATTTTTATGAGTAGTATGATTAGTATGTACCTTGTAAAGGTGCGTCCCCACTGGCGTGCGGCTAGGCCGCGCGGCTTTTGTAGCCGATCGGCCGAAGCCGCGGGTTCCCGATGGTTGTCGGTAAACATCAAAGAAAGCCGATGCAGTGGAGACGCACCTTTAAATAACATTGTTAATTGTTCCTATTATGCCGTTCTCGTATGTGAATATGTGATAGACGATTCACAATAGAGTTTAGTTTCCTTATTCTGTTCGGACTGTTCGGTAGTATTATTTTTACATTGTATATACAATATACATTTACATTGCATTATTCGTCAATTTATTATATTAATATTAAAAAAAGCGGGTAAGTAGGTATCGCTCTGCTGTATATTAGGGGGTGGGGTGGACCTCAGACTATGGTAGGTTAAATTTGAATGCAATGATAGGTATCATTGTATACGAAAAACGATTCTGAACGAAGATGATTTGTCAGTTTAGGATATATTATATTTAAATATTGTCAAATATTCTATTTTGAAACAAATAGTATAGTTTTTATATGTTACTATGGTTACTATGGCCAACATTCGCATTATGAGCGTATGAAATTTAATTTAAATTTTGACATATTTCGTATAAATTCGAACTTTAAACACTTATAAAAAAAAATTGTGACTAACGATTTCGGATTTTTTTTTTTATCACTTTAAGAACAACTTATAAGAAACCTTGTATTAAATTTTCAAGATTTTCTGGCCACCCAAAAAATTTTTATCGGCATTTGAAGAAAAAAAAACTTAGAAAAGTCGAAAATTTCAATTGTCTATTAGTAGCTTAAAAATGGTCAAAATATTTTGAAAATTTAACTGTAAAGAGATAACCATAATATAAACATTTGGTGAAAATTTCAAGTATTTACAATAATTCGTTTTTGAGTTACAGCAAAATCAAAAAATCGATTTTGTCGAAAAGTGGTTTTTCCGTAAAATTTCCATTTTTCTGTCATTTTTTTTTGTTTTTCTCGATTTTTTTGAAAACTATTAAAAAATTTTAATTTTGACCCCCTAAAGTACCAACTAGATTCAATTCCCTATTCAAAGAGGGGCTGAAGTCAAAAATCGGAGCATTATTACTGCTCCAAATGTTGGAGTCAGACACAAAAAAAAAAAAAAAAAAAAAAAAAACACACATCATAGTAAATGCAATACATCTTCGTTGTTAGATCTTCGTTAGATCACTTCGTTCAGAATCTAAAATGATGCCTTTTTTTTGTACACTTGGGCCGGTATTTTCTAAATCTAAAGTTGGCAACCCTAAGTCTATAGCATGCATTAATGTACTTATCGCAGTTTGCAGTTAGTTGTGCATATATAGATTTAGTTTACAGCATAGGCGCAAATAGGGGGGCGCTTAGGGGGTATTAACACTCCAAATTTTAAAAGTAGCACCCTAAAATTCAAATACTTTTTTTTATAATATTACAATCAGTACCTAGCTATTCAACGCTATGCCCGGAAAATATAGAGATTAAGCACCCTCAGTTTTTAAATTGAAATTGCGCCTGTGGTTTACAGATAGCTCAATATTAGTCAATAATCAATATTAATAATAATAATTAATATTAAAGTTCATAAATGATTATATTATAACAATATATTCAGCTAATTTGATGATGGGTATTTGTTTTGATTACGTACTATAAGTAACACTTGCCTGTAATGACTTTCGAATCCCGTGAGCTAATGCGCTCTCGTACACTTCTTTATAGCCATTCATGGTCATCAGGAGTTCATCGCGAATTCGGATCAACATATAACCCCGTTCCGTACAGTTTAACGTCACTTGTCTTATGACTTCGTCTGTATAAACATGTGGTTTGAATGAGGCTGAATGAGCAGTAAGTTATAAGTTATATCCTAGCTACTACAAAATAAATTCACATTTTAAAAATTCAATACTTAACCCAAAAATAATAATTGTTGTTAACTTAATAGTTAATCGTTCTAATTTAACATATTGCCAACAAAATTTTTTTATAAAAAAATATTAAAATTAATGTGTGTGAATAGTGTGATTATATATTTTCATTTTAATTTATGTCTACAGGCAGTAAGAAATATAAGATTATTATTATTCTTCTGAATTTACTACATACTATATATACACTACTAAAGCCGGATTTCGTGAATAGTTGGATTAATTATTTTTTTTTAATTAATTTAATGATTCAATGAAAATTAATGGACCAACCACGGGCCACTAAATTATGTTTAAGAGACTATATTAGGTCATTAATCATTATATATTAAATGTTAAGTACCTAATTGTTTATGCAACCCGACAATAGATTTTGATAAATAAAGACTGGACAAATAAGAGCGAGAGTGATAGAGTGTGATATTATATAATGGATGCGAGACATATGGGTAATAAATAAAGAAGAGAAGGAGATACTATAGAAGCAGTTGAAATGGAGTAAAATATAGGGAATAAGTTGGACCGAAAAAAAACAAACGAGGGTGTCGAAATATTAGATGAAAAATGAATACTAATAGGAAAAAATATGGAAAATTATGGAGTAGTGGGGTACACACGTTAACACATGAAGAAGAACTCTGTCTAACAACTGAAAGAATGATAGAAGGAACAAAATCAAGAAAAAGGTCCAAAACAAAATACATCAGCCAAATAATGAAGGATGTCGGATACTCGGATCCACTTCTTACACAGAACATGAGGATAATTATTATGGCTATCGGGCTACGATAGAGATAAGTGAAAAATAAATTTGTTGCGAATTGATTTGTTAATAATCAATCTACGGATTGAAAAACAAAAAAATATAAATAATACCCTTCTCTTCCTCAAACTACTATCATAACTCACCAATCATCCGTCTTATGCGCATTGCTAATACTGACCCTTCACATTCTCCCTCTAAAATTGAGCACGTTTCCTCTGAGCCAATATTATTATTGTTTGCTTTACTTCTGTATTAATAGGGTTCGTCCGAGTATTTAATAATAAAATAAAATAAATAAATATTCAAAGTATAAACTAGCTACCTATCCATCTCACCATTATATAATACTTTGATGTTTATGTGAATAACCTCACCATTGTAACTAATTCTATTTGTATAATTATTTGTGTATTAATCTCTTATTATATTACCATTATATGTCCATTTATATTTTGTATATACCTATTTTTCTTATATTTGTATCTATATTATATTCATTAGTATTGTTACTTTATTGTAATTGGACTTTGACCATCATATTCAATAATAAATGAATAAATAATAAATAATAATTTATAAATGTATATATCAAGCGTGACTAAAATCGTTATTCGTTTAGTATGTAAGTATGTAACCATCGGATGCGTGACCTACTGGACCGATAATTAAATAAAAAAAGTAATATTAAAAATCATAAAATTAAGTTATTTTATTATTACAGATTATGGATTACATTCAATATCAGTAAACAAAATATCTGTGTAAAAAGGTGTCATAAAATTATTTTTGACCATACACTTTTTGTACATCGTTTAAAAATTTTAAAAAAAATTGTATGTTAATAGATCGGTACCTACCATAATGCTTCAATTAAATGACGTGGCAACATTTCAGCTGATGTTCCATACATTTTCCATAGGATTTTAATTTTTAATACTCCACATGAACATGAATGTACCACACATTGTATATAATGCTGATTTTTCAAATTTCACCCGTAGCCAATCTTTTTTTTCTCATATACCTACACATCTTTGTTTCACCATGACATTTAATATTTATGGGCTTATGGCACAAATTAGCAGTGGCGTGTATAGAAATTAATTTCAGGGGGATTAAAAAAAAATTTCTATTCTTAAATTCCAATCAATTATACTATCAAAATCAATGCCCGTAACAACTATACATATCAGAAGGTGTGGATTGAACCCCTAAAACCTCCTTATATATGCCACTGTTAATTAGTTTCGTTATTTTGTGATAATAGTTTTGGTAGGTCACATACTAAACTCGATTTTCTATCGGTAGGTCATGTACTAAACGAATACCTGAACACAATTAAGCGGAGGTTAATAAGGATTGGCATGCTAAATATTCATTCAATAATATAATAATAATAATATATTCGTTCAATAATATAATGAACGTAATATATTACAAAGTTATTAATTCGTAATAAAATCTGGAACCTATATTGAATTATTTTTTTTTTCAAACAAAAAATACTTATTTTGATCGACTATAATATTTTAGATATTTTATATTTTTCTAACTCGTTTTGCAGAAAGGAGAAACAAAAAAATAACATTTATCACAACCATTATAAACCACAGAACATCAACTACTTTTACGTACAAAGCACTAATAAGGATATGTATTCAAATTTGTAAAAAATGCTTCAAGTAATATAATACAATATACAATACATTTACCTATATACCTTAATCTAATAGTTTTCACTTTTCCTATATGACTATATATTCTACAATACAGGTATAGGTACTTAAAATATTTTCAAATTTATCAAAATTGAATACAGTTGCAACAACAAAAATTCGTTAGTAGTAGGTACTAGGTAGGTAATTTAAAATTATATAAACTATATAAGTACTTATACCAAGCTGATATTTATTTATAAAACCTTCTGCAATGTATAATTATCCCGAGAGTTGAAATATTTATAATACAATTTAATGATTTATTATTATAAGGTATGCCATGTGGAGACAAAGCTCCAGTTGTCACATAAGAAAAAATTAGCCCGCTCCCTTCAAAAATAAAATTGTTAAAATTATAATTGTTGTCTCATGTTTATGTTAAAAATGTCAGCTTAATATAATAGCCCCTCCAAGATTTTAATAAATTTCCATTTGCAACTATCGTACTATAATCATATAGGTAGTTAAACTACTTAAACTTACTAAAACATTGACTGTATATTTCGTGTTTGATCGGGCAAAGTCCCACCTCTTTAGTGTTATATTCTTTTAAATATGTATCAAATTTCTTAACAAGATTTTTCACATCACGGTTAGTAGCCGGTTGGATAGATATTTTTTGAGAAAATATTTTACCATCAATTTCCCATTCCCTTGGTGATAGTATACTACTCAAAACTTCTGTACAATTATGATGTATAGCTTCAAACGCATAGTCTCCGCAGTCCATTGAACGAACATTGTTTTCCACAGAATATTGATTCTATAATGAAATAATGACTTTTAATAGGTAACTATATAATATTAATAATAAATAATTTATTCAGCAATAATTGTTTGAAATAGGAGATATATACATATTTGTGATTAAATTGCTTCGTCCAACACTAAGGATAAGTTCCTTGTTTTGTTGGGCGAGAGTCTCTAAGAGAATAAAAGAATATTTAATTAATTAAATGAACGAATACAATAATTGCCGCTAGTAGTTATAGAAAAACAAAAACTAAGAGAAAAAGAAAATATTATATAAGCAAAATAAGATAGAATATAACGAGGTATACCTAATACAAAATAAATAAATAAATTTACAATATAGATAAAATACCATCATATAGTTGGATCATTGTGTAATAACCATCTTTTTATAAGAAACTTAAAGTTTTTAAAGTTATCACAATTTGTTATAATAGGAGAGAGCCTTTCATATAGTCTCAGGCCCGTTATGAGATAGCTGTTATAATATTTAGATGTTTTTATTTTGGGAAATATTAGATTTTTAGATCTTGTATTATGATTATGTGTAGCTTCAGTGGCGTAGCCAGGGGGGGTTTTGGGGGTTGAAACCCCTTCGGCCGTATTTTTATCAAAAATATAATTTTTATAATATAGAAATAAGTACAATCATTTATTCGTGGTGAAATGTATTCTGTTATGCTGTATTCACGTTATCGACTGCACTGATGATAATAATCATTATCATTCAATTATTTTATTATTTAAATACGGTTGTAGAATTATTTTATTTTATTACTAAACCCCCCCCCCCTAAAAAAAATCCTGGCTACGCCACTGTGTAGCTTATAATAGTAATATAATTTGAATATTTTCCAATTTTTTTTAATGTTGTACCTAAACATTTGATTTTTAAAATTCTAATGAAAATAAATTATCCTAAAGTATTTTAAATAATTTTACATATCTATAAGAAAATTATAAGATCTTATTTGGGATCTTTTAATACATATTCAATAATTTTATCCAATAAATAATTTTTTACTAATATTTGAATAGGTAAATAAATACTATAAATAAATGGAAATTCTAGCTAGGGGCACGGCGATCTACGGCTCATAATAAACAATTTATCGTTATCAATGAGAATTCTTTTGTTCTGTCTTTCATGAAATTCACTGCAGAGGGCATCGCAGCTGAATTTGGTCTAAAAAAGGCACCACCGAAAAAAAGTTTGGGAACCGCTGGTACATACTATAGACACTATATATATCTAAATAATTTAAAAATTAAAGAGTCAAAATTAAAAATATTTTGAAAATTATACTATATTTAAAAATGTGATCCTACCTACTTATCATTTATAGGCTCAAATTTCAAAAAAACAAATTTTAAATTCGATATATTCATATTTTAACTCAGAATCTGAAATTAGAAAAATTCGTAAAATAGGTACGAAACAATATAATATTAAACTCCATTATTTTAGTTTTTACTATACCTACACATATTTTATTAAAATTAAATATGAGCGTCAAATTTTAAACTGAAACTTGTGTAATGATGGATATAAATAATATGTTGTATCAGATAAATTATTTGTTTAAATTTTCCGAATTTGTGGTTACTTCGTTAAATAATGTGTGCGATTAAATCAATTATTGTTTTGTATTAGATAGGTTATCGGTGTATTAAAACGTATTGTTAGTTTAGTAGATAAAGACGTTAAATGAATATCGAAATTTAAACTATTGTTTCCTCTCATTTGCGCGTCTCTTGAAAAAACGTGAGTTATTCAACACAGTGGAGTAGCCAGGATATTTTTTTCGATGGTGGGGGGGCTGATAAATTTTTGTATAAAATGCAATTTAAGATTTTTGTATCGATTTTCAAATATCATTAATAATTAAAATAATTTTTAAATTTTCTTAATATTTTAGAGGGCTGCAGCTTCCTCAGCTCTCCGGCTACGTCACTGATTCAACCAAATTGAATTAGTAGTTTTGGTTACTTTTTATAGTTTTTAGGACATTTCCCTAATTATCACTAAATATAAAATAAAAGTATACCGTATTACCTACGGGTAAATAAATAAATAAATTAACTATTATAAACTGGAGATTTTTTTCTGTAATTCAAGTTATGAATACTTATAGGCTGTACGTTGCAGTACTCATGGCGTATTTACGAGGGAGGTTCCCGGGTTCACACCCACCCCCCAGAACAAAAAAAACATGGATTTATGCACAAACGCGTCGTAGAAGTTTTTAATTAAAATACCTAACTAGTATGTGTGTACAGCAGGGGTGTCCAAACTTTTTTTGATCGCAATCTACTAACATTATAATTGACTTTTGAGGATCGACTTCCATAAAAAATCTAACCACCATGATTAATTTTCGTGTGCGTAGCCTAAAAATAAATTCTAACACGATCAACTTTAAAATCATTTGCAATCGACCGTTTGGCCGCCCTTGGTGTACAGAGTTGTCGATAAACAAATTATAAAAATATTGTCCACAACAGTGGCGGATTTACGGGGGGGGTCCATGGGGTCTGGACCCCCCCCAGACACTGATACATAGTAGGTATATACATATATTCTTTTGTATTGCAATAGTGAGTTTGTCTGCGTAAAAATAAAAATAATACATTTTGGACCCCCCCCAGAAAAATATTGAAAATCCGCCACTGGTCCACAATCCACAAAAACCATAATAGTAGAACGCCGGTGACCGATGTTGACACTTAGTCAACCAGGCAGAAATTCGTTGCAGCGATACAGTATAACGGCACGACAACATTTTTTCAGTTATAAATTAATATTGTTTGTATTCATTTTATTTCTATATTCCTAATTTTAAATTTAAAGTAAAATGCTAAGCTTTATCGTAATATGATTTTTAAAAATTTTAAAACCCCCCCAAGAAATTATTGAAAATATGCCACTGAAGGTAGGTACCTATATTTATACTATGAATATTATAGAATTATTTTATGTATAGCATATTAGCATACCTAGTGCATACAATATACATTAGTAATTACTGATAAGTGAATACATATACATTATACATATTATAAAATTAAGTCATAAACTTATAAAGTTTTAGATAGGTAAATAAATCAAACATAATATATAATAATATAATATAATTTCAAAGTATTATCATTGATTATAAATACCTTACTACCTTAGGTACTAGTATTTATAATCAATGGTACCAATTACGTTAGAAATAATATCTTTACGTTTGAAGTCAGTGACGTACGCAGGGGGGGGGTGTCAGGGAGATATGACACCAATTGACACCCCCCTTAAAAATAAGTACATAAGTACCTGTTCAAATTATGAAACGATGACTAAAAAAAAGGTCAATTCGTGCATATATATGCCATATAGTAATGATTTATGACACCCCCCTTAAAAAAATCTTGCGTACGCCACTGTTTGAAGTCAACGAAAATACATTTTTACTGTAAATAATTATAATGAAATGAATCATTTCAAATGATGAAATATATTAAATAATACTTGTTTAGTCCGTGATGGCAATATTGGCATAGGTTTGGTGGCTATTAATTTTGGATTATCGAACTGCACCAAATTTATTTCTGACGGAAGTACACTTTCAATAGTACTCATTTTCATTACCGGCAGTTTCTACCAAGATATAAATAACTTAATAGGTACGATAAAAATAAATAATAGATGCATATAGCATGAAAAACCTACCCATCTAAAGTACAAGATACCTTGTAGCCAGGAAGGTATTATTTTCAGTTTTGTATAATAGCAATAATTTGTTTAATTTTACTTGTATTTTATATAAATATCATACAATCTGTGCAAGTATAGTATAAACAAAAATATAGCTTATTATTTTTTTGAACTAAATAAATATTTTGTAGAATAATTCAATGTCATATTAAATTGGTACATCAACAGTAATATTTTTATTAAAAAGTAAACGTATAAATGGCATGGAAACAACAGAAAATTTAAATAAGTATGTAGCCATGTAGAATCATAACATATTAACATTGCTACCTACCACGGTTTAAGATATTTTAGTATATCTTAAACCATGCTACCTACAATATTAATCAAAGCTATTACTCACATGATCTTACAGAATTTATGGTTAATAGTAAATAATAATAGGTAGTTAATACTGCACAGTGCACACTCCAAATATGACGGATGGTCCAGTTCTAAAATAATCAGAGGGTATACTTACTTACCTACATATTAAATACAAATTTAAATTGTCTTCTATTGTCTGAGACTGTGTACTGTGTAGTGTAGGTATACAATAAATAAGTATAATAATACTAATAAATATATATATATGCGTGTAACATGAAAAAGTTTATGAAATATTAAATAAATATTATTAATAATTTAATATTACTAGATATTAAAAATATAATAAACTACAGATTTATCTTAAAATCTTCATTAGATAAATAATAAATTATACAGAAAGATAATTCTTAATTTTCTAGAGTAAATAGACAACATTTATAACAAACTTTTTTAATATATTATTAACTATTTGAACATTTTTTTTTGTTAACAATACAATACATTTAGAAATTAAAACTAACATATTTACATTAAATTATGATTATAACTTCCTCGTCTCCGTCTGGCCTGAAACATTAAAATGAACAGTCTATAAAATATTTAGACTTAAGATGTTCAATTGATCAAAATTTGCTACTATATTCAATGTTCAATGGCTCAGTGACTTACAAAAGGCAAAGTGTAATACAATTTTCGGATTTCCTTCAATAACTTCCAACGGTAAATCCATGTTAATAGTATAATTACTATAACCATTAATAATATTTCTAAAAAACAAAAAAAATTAAAACTAATAGTACCTACTTGTATCCTAGATATAAAATAAGTACCTAAATAGTATTTAGTAAATACTATATACATATTTGATTATTTATTAAGAGAATGTTATACTCGCATGTGTTGTCTCTGTCTTACTATTTACTAATGTAGATCATAGCAAATTTGCTTTCAGCAGAACAGATTTTGTGACGTTAGCTTTAATATTAGAGTAAATTTACCTATTATCAAATTTAAAGGTAAGAATATTATCTATAAAATGTCATATGCTTTTATTAATATTATCATTTTAAAGTGAGTTATAGCTATGTAAAATATTACAACTTTAAAATATTCATAACTCACTTTAAAATGATAATATAAATAAAAGCATATGACATTTTCTAGAAAATATTCTTACCTTTAAATTTGATAATAGGTAAATTTACTCTAATATTAAAGCTAACGTCACAAAATCTGAAAATCTGTTCTGCTAAACGAAAATTTGCTATGATCTACATTAGTAAGACAGAGACAACATATGCGGGTATAACATCCTCTTAAGAGGATAATGTAACCGCATGTGCTGTTTAACTGTCTTCATTTTACTAATATACACCATAACAAATTTGAGTTGAGCAGAATCAATTTTATTTAAGCTTTGATTTATAGAAAGTAAATTTAATTGTTATTCAATTAAAAGAAAAAAATATTATCTAGAACATTACAAAAGTTTTTATTGATGTTTTAATTTTAAACTGAGTTTTTCTATGTAAAATATTAGAACTTTAAAATACTGATAAATCACTTAAAAATTAAAATATTAATAAAAGCCTATATGGTACCCTAGATAATATTCTTACCTTAAAGTTTCATAATAGGCCAATTAACTATAATATTAAAGCTAACAGCATAAAATATATTCTGTTAAATGCAAATATGCTATATTGTACATTTAGTAAAACGGAGACAACACATGCAGATATGTCCTTCTAACTTTTTAAGTATTGAAAAATAATGATAATAATAGTAAAATTTTCTATAAAATAAATATTACCTATATAAAATGAAGAACCAGACACAACTTCTTTTTTCATAGTTGATTTACCTATACAATTATCAGAAGTTACATATTTACTTAAATTATTTATTATTAAACAATTATTTTTCATATAAAAATCATCAATGTTAATATTACTATAGATCTGTTGTGAAGAGTGTTCAATGTGTTTCAATTCTGTTCCAATAAGTGTCATAGATTCATCAATTTGTTCTGTAGTTGATAAGATTAGTTCTTCTTTTTCAGTAATTTCTAAATTAATTTTTAAACTAGATTCAATTGATTTGTTATTTTCTGAGTATGGTAAATACACAGACAGCTGATTTTCAACAGTAGTTGTAGTTGATATTGGAATTAAATAATATGTTTTACATATTTCTTCATTTGAGTGATCATTAAAATCCATACAACATATACCTTTCGAATACATACTAATTCTTACTCCATTCTAAAAAAAAAATTACAATTAAACAATAAATCTTCTAAATTCTCTAATATCAAAACATATATTTGAAGTCTTTTAAAAATCTAATTAATAATTATTGCTTTGTTTGTAGTTTCTAAGGTAGAAATGCAATGTGTTTTGGGTGTTATTCAGAGGTAGGAATTAATTTCAGGGGGTAAGGTGAATCTCTAAACCACCCACTCTATAGAGTGATTGTTTTATGATAAAAGAATCACCCTATAGAGGGGGTGGTTTAGAGGTTCACCTTTCCCCTGAAATTAATTCCTACCCCTGAAAAACACCCAAACGCTAGTTTAAATTTATTATTTCGGTATTTGAACATCCAAATACATCCAGCACCCAAAACCCAAAACCCTAATAAATGATTCAGGTACAAATCCCAGTTTTTAAAAAAAATTTGAAATAAGATTTATATAAAATATGAAGTATTGAATATGATAAACTAACATCTGTTGCTATGACATTAAATTTTGATAAGTCTTCTGTTGATTTGGAACATGCAACAATAATGTCCACATTTTTGAAATCTAAAAAAAAACACATTTTAAAATATTATAATAATTTTCATATTAATAAATAAAGTAGTAATCATAAAATAATTCAAATTACGTTTATCATTTTTATTTTGAAAATTAGCAAGTAATTGTTTCTTAGATATATCATACTCAAGATTCATACTTCCAAAAAATGTTCCATTTAAATTGACGGTTCCATTGCAAAAATTTACTTGGTAATTTGTCTTAGTTGAATAATCAGTGAACTAAAAATAAAACATAATTCAAAAAAATATAATAATTAAGAGAAGGTAACAATAATTATTTTCTTTCTATAATCCATGCATAAATTTGCATTCAGTGATATCAAACCTTTTATTGTAAGCTTTAGTAATAGAGTTATCTTTTGATATACCATCTAACTTAAAATTAAGAGCATTGTACCTACATCAGTGGCATCATTTGGGGGGGGGGGCAACTTGGGCATTTGCCCTAGTCTAACATTTACATCAACTTTAAATCGGCACATTTAAAATTATAAGAAGTCTTATTTTTAACTACTAAATACTAAAGGCCATTGTTATAAATCATAATACTGAATATTGATATTTTATAAGTAAAGATTTATCATTAATTTTTTTGTTGTATTTTTTAAAAAAGTATATTATATATTTTTATATTGTTGATCAAGATGTTTAGTATTTACATTATGTGACAGTCATATACTGCTAACTACTTGTAAGTCTGTAGTATTAAAAGGTACATATAACATATTACCTATTTATTTACACATGACTCAATTACTCTATATTTGACTTTCTAATTCTAATTAATATTTGACAAAATTGTTTGTATTTAATAATTCAAAATCCTGTGTGTCACGTTCATATACCTGAAAATTTATCCCCCCCCCCTCCCATTAGCTATTATACTATTCTATGTGAACTGCGAGGAAAAAATTTGAGTCGGCAAATCAATTAGTAGTTGCCCTAGTCTAACAAAAACTGAAATGACGCTACTGTTGTACGTTAATTTTTCTATACTTAAATTATTAAGCTAAATATCAAAAAATAAAATTAAGTACATACTTTATAATAAATACATACAAAAATACAAAATAATTATATACAATTAATGTATGTAATTTTAAGTTAGATGATTGATCAATAAAATTCATCACTCAAATACTAAAGCTTACAGCACAAGATAGTTTAACTGAATGTAATTTTAATATGAGCACCTGGGTCCAAGAGAAAAACTAAATAGTGCCCAGACATTCTATTAATAATTTATATTTTTACTTACAAAATTTGTAGTAAGTTTTAGAAAGAATTAAAAAAAAAGTAATTTTTATCTTAAATAATTAAGAGGACGTCTCTGTCTTACTAACGTACATCATAATAAATTTTTGTTCAGTAGAATACATTTTGTGACGTTAGCTTTAATATTAGAGTAAATTTGCCTGTTATCAAATTTAAAGGTAAGAATATTATCTAGACAATGATATATGCTTTTAATGATATTATTATTTTAAAGTGAGTTAAAGCTATGTAAAATATAACAATTTTAAAATGTTTATAACTCACTTTAAAATGATAATATCATTAATAGCATATGTCATTGTCTAGATAATATTCTTACCTTTAAATTTTATAATAGGTAAATTTACTCTAATATTAAAGTTAACGTCACAAAATGTATTCTACTGAACGAAAATTTGTTATGATGTACGTTAGTAAGACAGAAACACATGCGGGTATGGCATCCTCTTAATGATATTATTGAATTTTTAATTGAAGTGCCTACCTATATATATTTAAAATGAAAAAATAATATTTCAATATAAAAGCTAAATTAATTAATTAATTTGTTAAAAATATTATTATTATATATATTATTTACCAAAGAAAAGCTTTTAACATTATATAGTTATCTAACCTTGAATTCAAACTTTTTGTCTTAAAATTAAACATGTTATACCAGAATATAATAACAATCAATTATCAAACTATACATAATGCTAAATCTATAATTAAAATTATTTTGAGCATATGACTAGGGTCATTATAACAAGGATTATCAAAATTAAATTAAATGAAAAACATTATTCACAATAGCCTTCACCATAAAACATCCTGAGAAAAACAATAACCTCCATCAACAGAATGTGTACCTATTGGCTGTTGGACATACTTCAATAACCCACCAGTATCTAATGAAGAGAGAAGTACTTTCAATATGTGTCAATTGTGGCATACCCTTCATGGCATTATGATCAAACACATCTGATCTGATGATCGTAATGCCTTACATAGTTACATTAGACACAAAGAGACAAGAAATGGGAATATCTAATATTCAAAATACTGAATACTGGATACTGGTGGAAATCCAACTATAATATAACATTAACTAAGGATTCATTATTTTGTGATAAAAAATTATATAACTTATAATCAATTTTCATATTATTATTGATTTAAAATATTCATTGAAAAATTTAAATATAAAATAGTTTATAATATGAACATAATGTAAATATCTGGTTTTTTTTATTGCATGATTTTTAATTTTTGGGGAATTAAAAGAAAATTGATTATTATTGATCTATTTCTATAGCAATATGAAAAATTAACTTTACAAATCAAAATATATATTTTTAAATTTAAATTTCTGTTTCAAATCCAATCACACAATTTCATAATATTATAATTATTTTAAATTTAGCTCAGGGTAGATCCAGTTTTATTTATAAAATTTTTAATAAATAATAACTATTATATTATCAAAATAAAAATCTATATCAAGTGCATTTTTAAATTGTTTTAATGCATTATAATCTGACTTCTTCTTATAAAAATAAATTTCAAACTTACATTTTTAATAATTAAAATATTATTAAAATCTATGATTGTATTGTTTTTAACATTTTGACTAGGTCTTTTAATTGTTGCTGCACACATATCCTTATCAAATTCAACCGCCAATTTTCTGCTGCATACAAGACTAGTTTTCCATTCAAATTTTAATGTGCAATTGTTACCAGAGACCTTTAATATTGGTTTTCCCTGTATTGTTATAAATAAACAAAATAATGTTTTACAAAAATCAATGATAATATTCAATAGATATGTCATTTATAAATAAAGTATATAATTAATTATGATTTTATACTTCAGCTTCAGTAATATCACATAATAATGTAATTTTTGTAGAATATTGACGTGACTTAGATAATTTTGATGTTGAATCTAAACATTTATCACCATTTTTAAAATCAATTTCAATAATATCCTGCACATAACTTTTTATTGGTGTTATTTGATAACCAATATTCTAAAAAATATAAGCAATGAACAAGTTAACGGAAGCAAATAATTTATCTAACAATAATTTAAACTAAAAATAATAGAAATACTACATTTTTTTCAGTAAATAAAAAAGTGTATTAAAAAAGTATATATTAAATTTTGTGTAAATTGATGAATGTATTGATTTTACAAGAATGTGTATTTTTTATGTATTTTTTATTTTTAAATAACACTTAGATTTTCAACTTTGGGGGTGGTTTTTGATAAAATATTGAATCAAGTTTTTACTTTAGAGAAATCAAGATCAAAAATTCCTAGTACATTCTTTTTAATAATCAAGAAAATAAAAAAAAAAAGATTCAAAATGAATGGAAATTTTTACACTTAACCAGATTTTGACTAAATTAATTTCTTTATTTTATATTAAAAAACGAATAATCATAGAAACTAGTTGTTGCCATTTATTATATCATTGTCTATACATGGTATAATTTTTAAATATATTTTAGTTGATTATAGACAGTTACATTTTTCGATTTTATTTAGTTATTTTTATAAATATCAATAAAAAATATATGAATGAGTAAAAATGCTAGAAAATTCTAATGATACATAAATAGTTCATTTCACAGTTAAAAAATATCAAAAATCTATACAGTATTTTTTTTTTAAATGTTTCAAGGATAAATTGTTGACAAAATTCTTATTAATTGCAAAAATCAATAAATAATTTTGTAGATTGAAGTTTATACATATTTTTTGTTTTAATACTTGAGAATTGAAAATTTAACATAAGGTTTATTATTTTACCTTTTTCAATCTATGCCTAAGAAAAATAAATCTATGTAAAAACCAAATCAACTTTTATGAACATTTGAAGTTCAAATTTTACATTGGATATTATACGGTAAAATAATCATTTCTCCTCAACAATTTTTTATACTTTGTTGTATATAAAAAAATAAAAATCGATACTTGCAATTTTTAGCAAATATAACATTTTCACTATATGATACTATTTTCAAAATATTTCTCTGTTTGAGTTATAGGCACGACAAATTTTCAATTTTTATAGTTGTTCTCCACGACTGTTGATAAAAATTATTCGCTGGGTCAGAATTCTTGAAAATTTAACACAAAAACAAAAATTGCTCTAATATCTGTATAAGAATATTAAAAGTACATATGCACAAATTTTTTTAAATGACAAATGCATTTAGAATTTTGAAAATTTTCTTAAAAACCGTAATACATTTGCAATGGTTATGTTAAAGGTAGAAATTTATACAAATCTATTATTTTTATATCTAAATTATTTACAATATAATAAAAATATTAATTTTTTTGTTATAATTTAAAAAATATTATTAAACTTAAAATTTTCACTACTACTACTACTTTTAATATACTCATATTTTTATGAATTTTACTGTACCTACACAACTGTATTTGTATTTCTTTTAATATATTATTACTTACGACAGACAAAAAATGAAAAGCATATAGGCACACTGTATACAGCCATATAAAATCAATACACCCAACACAGAATCTAATAATAATAATATATTATAGATCAGTTTATTCTTATAATGCTGATGAAGTGATAACACAAAATAGGTTTTAAATAAATGCAAAATTGATATGTTGCAAGTTTGTAACATGGATGTAGACAATACATGCTAATGAGACATTAGACTCAATATTCTCTTAAAAGTCTTTAAAACAAAACCAAAACTGTTTGCCCACTCGGAATTAAAAATTATTCATAATTCAATTTATTATATTTATATAATATTTACTTATTAGATTTTTTTACTTACATAACTTATATTGTTGACTTGCATTATTCCTCCAATACCTTTTGATCCAGGAATACATATGTTAATAAAATACTTTATTCCATTGATATTAACTATATGAGTTCCTTTTATTGGTGTTAAATCATACAAATTCACATTGCATTCCAACTATAATACATTAACACAATAAAACATTTGTAATTCCAATGCTTTACTGTATTTTGCATGGTACAATTATCTTTCTAACAGAACTAATAACTATAATTCATATTTATATATTTTTTATTATTTTGTAATTTTAAATTAGATACTTATCGGTTATTACTTGAAGATTAAGTTTACTTATTATATTTTATAAAGCTTACCTTACAGTATATTCTACACATTAATTAGTTTATTTTAAAATTAACAAAAAATAAAATGTTTTGGTTCTGTAAGCGTCTTAATATTTAAAATATTGAAAGGGGAAGGTGGAACCCCCTGAAAATACGCTACTACTTGTTTTTATTTAACCAAATACATAATTATTTATTGTGTAATAAAATAGCTTATAATATATTAAATAAAAATATACAAACTTTTTCATCACACATTTCTGGATTAATACTAAGGACAGTAATTGTACAATGATGTTTTTGAATTGTTGGTAATTGTAACTCATACCCACAATAAAACATAAACCTCATTTGTACTGTTGTATTTTTATCTTCATCACAAGTTATGTTACTATTATGATTAAAATACAAGTTGTTGTGCAAAGTATATATATTTTTTTGTTCGTTAACAAACAAAATAATAGTTCGTCCATGTGGAAATTCATTATTCAAACTAATTTCTGTAAAATATAATCATAATTTAAGTTTATGAGGTATTCCAACTATGCACTTAATATTACAGCCTCCCTCATGAGTTCACTCCTATATTAATTCATTTACGATTAGCATCATTAGTTGATCATAGATACTACATTAAATTAACTTTTATTAAAAAAAAACTTAATGACATATTGATTCCTTATTCCGTTATTTAAACTTAAGTTTAAAATATCTTATTATATCATGACGTGTCATTCTATTCCATTCCACATCGCTATTTGCTATTCTAATGTTGAAAAAACCAACCTTTCTATTAATGTATGTTGCAAGATAATTTGAATCCCTCCTTTTTACTTTCTTAAATATTAAATTGTTTATATTTGATTAACTTACCCTCTTTCCCAGTTTTTGTTTAATTAGTTATGTATAATTTAATAGTATTTTTTCTTATTAATTATTTATGGTGCTAATTAATAAAATAAAATGATCATTCATAATATGCTAATTGTGTTTCAAGTTTTACCTGAATTACAATTGACATCATTTTTATTTTTGGGACAAATATATGTGGTATATCTTAATCCATCAATTGTTATAATTGATTTTAATGTACTATCATTTTTTATTATTTCTCTTTTTTTAATAATATGTTGATGATTAGAGCATACCAATGGTGTAAACCATTGGAATATATACTTATAATTTTCTTCAACAGTTAATATTGGACCCTAGATAAAGAAGAAAAAAGAAATTAATGTTACAATAATGATTTATAAATAATGCCTAAATTAAATGAAAAAGACATTTAAAATTTTTTAATACCTATTATATAAAATTACACTTTACATATCATCAACTTTGCTTAAAAAGTAAAAATATTTATAATAATTACATTATTTTGATTTGAACATAAAAATTCAATAACTGAAGAAACTTTGTGGCCATTATAAAAACCATTGATCATTTCTAATATAATTTTATTTCCTATTTTATAAGGGCTCTTCATCACATCACCAAGATTTTTGTATCTGAAACAGTAATCCAATTCAAATAAACATAGATAAATAATTATTTTTATTTACTACACATTATAATATTAAATAACTCTTACCGATTAGAATATGATAAATTATTATGGTCAACTAAACAAACACCACTATTGAATTGACAATTTACACCATTAATATCATTATTAACAACAGAATGACAAACATTTAATATAATTGTTGTCTTTTGGCTAGTGGTAATTTCATAGTTACTACTAAATTTAGTTAATTTACTGAGATCAAAAACATTTCCCAATTTATCATCAACAGTGCAATTAATTTTTAACGGTTGTGTACAAGCATGTTTTGTATATATGGTAAATTCAAAAGTGCATTCATCAAAGTCCTAGTAAATAAAAAATAAAGAATTATTTAAAAATGCAATACCTAGTACCTACTGTCTTCGAATCAGTTAATATGTTCATAAATCATAATACTTAATAATGTAAATATTAAAAATACTTTTTATATATAATCACGCTTATTTTCTATAATTTTTCAGCAGGAAATTGAAATAGTAACATTTTTAGTTTAAAAGACATTTTCACTTTTAAATTTCAAGTAGTTTAAAATATTAGATGATATTTAAAAATATTTTGTAGGTATTTGTACTTAAAATAAAAAAAAAATTAAATTCCTAAATATATTCACTATTCACGGATGCTATACTTTAGAAAAACGATAATTATAAGCAAATGTTTCAAATTATTATATT
Organism: Schizaphis graminum; assembly: GCA_020882235.1. Taxonomy (NCBI): domain Eukaryota; kingdom Metazoa; phylum Arthropoda; class Insecta; order Hemiptera; family Aphididae; genus Schizaphis; species Schizaphis graminum. Next base: position 59,592,096 of record CM037032.1, read on the forward strand.
TATTAGTTTTAATGAATTCACAATGGAATTTACTATTTACCTTTGCTCAGAATATTTTTTTTTTAAATTTTATTTTAAAATTCAATACCATAAATTACCAGTATCAGTGGAATATCCATAATACCTACCAAGAACTAATAATAATAAGCATTCTTATTACAGAGTCTATTGTTGTAGCTTATATTTATATAACATTTACAAACCACCTGAAGAATACAGCTCTAAAAATGTATTTACTTATTTATTTTTTAAATAAAAATGTGTTCTATAATTATATTATTTTGTTGTTACTCTAAAGCCATACTTATAGCAATAATTCCTATAGTTTTCCTAAAAGTTATGTGGTGTATAATGTATATTATAAATATAATTTTGACAACTATTATAACTAGATGAAACAGCACATTTAAAAAAAATGTTTAGTAAGTTTTATTTTCTGTTAATATTGTAATTAAGTAAGCAGAATACGATGTACCTATATGTTGTACTAAAAAAATGTTTAGGTGTCAATTACCTGTATAAATGCTTCAATGCTTCATTCAGTAGCTAGGGCTTCAGCCCCCCCCCCAAATCTCAAACACTATTTGCGCCTATGGTTATAGCTATATAAAATATTACAACTTTAAAATATTCATAACTTACTTTAAAATGATAATATCAATAAAATTATATGACGTTTCCTTGATAATATTCTTACCTTTAAATTTGATTATAGATAAATTTACTCAATATTAAAGCTAACATCACGAAATGTGTTCTTCTAAACACAAATTTGCTAAATGTACGTTAGTAAGATGGAGAAAACACATGCTGGTATAACGTTCTTTTGAGCATATTAATTTATAATTTATAAATGTAACTACCTATATGACTCCATAAAAAAAGGATGGAATAGCCCTCACTCTCTAAGTTGTATTTAAATATTAGGTATTTTTAAAACACCTTCCTTTAAAAAATCCTGGCTTAGGTTAATATTTTGGAATAGGCAAAAAAAGTAGTAAAACTTTAGGGTATCTCCTATACTAATTTAAATAAAACATATTAACCTCCTTGGACTCTATGAATATATTGTACTTATAGCAGTTAAATGGAAAATACATTGTATAACTTTAGATATAATAAATCTTAATTTTGATCAATACTAACCTTTTTGAATTCAATCCATTTTGAATCTAAGTAATCACATACAAATCTAACAATAGTATAACTATTAGGTCCCTGCTCATTATTAACACATTTTTCTCCATGCATGGATATATAGATGGAACCATTATCAAACACTATTTGTTCAGTAAATAGTCCTATGTTCATTTCAATTCCATTCATTGACCAGCAAGCGGCTGAATCTAAAATACCATTACATGGTTCTTGCAATGGACTACAAATACTAAGCCGAAATGATGCGTTATCTTCTATTTCTTTTTTAAAATTCTGATTTTTTAAATTGCTAACATTGTACACAATATGTGAATACCATGGATGTGTAACCATGCACTGATTTTTTCTCTCAAACTTGATAATAAAATAAAAATGTTTAAAAAAATATGTATACATTTTTAAATTTATAATTACCAATATTTCACACGCTTTTGGGGTTTTCCAATTAAATATATGGATACACAAAGTGAAATTTGTTGATTCATGTATGAGTTTTGACTCACCAGAACAAGTTAAATTTATAACTGTTGACCACTTCAAAAAATTACTGCAATTATCTCCATCTGCCAACATTTTAAATAGAAATCATTTAACACGAAATGATCATTTAAAGTGAAAATTGAAAATAAATATTTTAAAAAACTAATTATTTTACCTGTGTAATTTATTATTATTGAATTTCCGTTATAGTATGGACCAATTTGAGTTGACCCAATAGAAATTCCTTTACCTGAACTATCCACATAACAAGCCGAAGTTTTACCTCCAACTAACAAACATTTTTTTTTATATATTTTTAACACATTTCTTTTACAAAGAATATATTGATACTTAATTTATTATGCATTCAAACCTTTACATGATGTTGGAATTTGTCTATCATATTCATTTAAATATCCACAAATATTTAAGTAAAAAATTCCACCATTGTTTTCATTAATAATTTTCCAATTGTCTACTCGTTTGTGTAAAGGTTTTAAATTGAAACGAGCCGTAAAATTAGTAATTACCTATAAAAGGAATAATAAAAATTATTTATATTATTAAAAATACTGGTTAATTTTTTTCATTAATACTCAATGCAATCAAATTAAAATAATAATTTTAAAAAATATGTATATAACTAATATAACTAATGATTTGATTTTTTTATATATTTTATAATAGAATTAGTTAATTAGTAAGTAAAAATAAGAAAAATTAATCTTTAATATGACTTAATAATAAAATTGGTCCTGTCTTAATGTCTAACATATTATATGGATATATATTATTAGCATAAATTAAAAACCAATGACATATTCCATTGATTGTATTAACATGGTTGAAATTAAAGTATCTTAAAAGTTACCTATCCAAAAGTTCACAAGTTTCTAATATTCTGTTATTAAATATTTGCATTATTTATAATCGTAAAACTAATTAACCATTTTTTTACAAGAAGCTATGTATGACGTGCATGATCTAAAACATATTTATATTTACCTAACCTAACCTTACAATTACTTTTTCCGCAATTGTTTAAGTGTAAAAATACCTATTATAATATTTAAAGTTCATAATATTTTGGAGATTACCTAACATCTGTTTTTGAATAATTAAAGTATGTCTTGATGAATTTAATGTACAAAAAAATCTTTTATTTTTTGAATAACAGTAAGTTTTTTAGTATGCACAATTTTGAAAACAGATTTAAGGTTTCTTCGAAATATTGTTTACTTTGAACTTTGTTATTATTAGGGCCCGGATTTATATGCTCTAAAAACCTAAGAAATATGCACTATAAAATATACATTTATGCTCTTATTTTATAGAAATATACCCTATAAAATAAAAAATATGCAAAAAATCGATTAAAATTTTGTTTTTATTTTTATTATTTTTATATTATGTTTAAATAAATTATACTATATTTACAAACACGACGAAACAAACACGATTAATGTATGATTCATTAAAATTTACTCAATAACAGATTACTACTTGTCCCGATATGTCTCAGATAAAATAAGAAAACGACTTCGTCAAATTACATGGATTATAAATATAACTATAAATACGTTATTTTAATAAAAATAACCAAAATATTACATATTATGCATTTAAAAACCGTATATATGCAAAAAAAAAATCGTAAAATACAGAAATATGCAGTACATGTCAAAAAATGACAAAATATGCAAAAATATGCAAAATAAAATTTTATATTTCGGACCTATTGATTACAAATCAAACTTGTAGCTTACCTAGCTATTTTTTGGACTATTCAGAAAAAACATGCAAATGCATATAAATCCGGGCCCTAGTTATTATATTTGCCATACAGATATTTTTACACTATAAAATTGGTGGTGCATCATCATAATATTTCAAACTTTTATCATTTATATACAAGATGGTTCATCATACATGCTCATTGCTCACCTCTTTTTTCTTTCTTTAATAATTTAGTTATTCAAAATCAGAATTTTTAGAATTTTCAATTATATTTTAGACTATATTTTCATATTTTTAAAATTGTAATACAAAAATCCCAAGAATTTGAAAATATGGTCTTTAAGTATATATAAAAATTACAAAAATTAAAATTTGAATAAACTGATTACCAAAAAAAAACATTGAAAGTGAGCATGCTTGGCGTATCTCCTTGTATAAAAAAATTAATGTATCTTCATTTGTCTTCAATAAGCTTAAAAACTACAACAACATTTTACATTAAGTTATATTATAGAGATAACTAGATTCTTTGAAACTCAATATGTGGATGTAGCTTATTTTTTCAACCTCTAGATTGTCATAGTGTGGATCACACATGAATATTTTTGCTCACAAAAATCAAATATCGTTTTGTTGATTTATATGGTAACCATTGGTTATAGATTATATTATTATTATGATAGGTAATTAATAATTAGTAAAAATATGGAATACCTATAAAATATTTATAAATATAGTAAATAAAAAAAGAGGAAAACCATAAAATTAATTATTTTAGATTTGTTCATATTATGTCCTAATACTTTTAACTAAAGAAAAATGAAATACAATAGAAAGTTAAATTAATTTTAACATGAGCAAAATCGATTAATACAGCTAGTATTAATATTATATAACAATCTTTGAACTATGAAGAAAAATGTTTATAACATTGTATTTGAGTAAAACTCAGGCATATTCTGTATTGTTTACAATTTTTAATCAAAATGTTCATTATATATAAAATTGTATTCTATAGTATTATAAACGTACAATTTCAATATTTTATTATATTCTAAACTTTTCTTACTTACTTAAAAAAAAATTTATACAAAACAATACTTTTAAAAAAAATAAAGGTAAATTAATTTGGTATACAGTAAAAATATTTAAGGTCAGAATTAATAAAAAATTTAAAAAATGCTCACTTCACATGATACCATTCTTGGTATACAAACAGCAGATGTAGCAACTTCGAAATATGCAATATTAGGAGAAATTTTTTTACCATGATAATTTTCTTCATTTAAAAATGTTGGTTTTGTATTTTCAGGTACTATATTTTCATCACATTTAAAAATTAATTCAATTCTTCTACCTTCTATTACATCAAATTGTTTAAATTAAAAAAAATGAAATTGAATAAATATTTTCTTTTACTATACAAACTTTTTTTTTTAGAAGTTCTTTCGTGTTGGATCAATTTTAAGCTTTTACTATTTGTATCATAAAGAAGTTCATCATTTGCATATTTTCCTACAGCATACACTTTAGGATTTCTGATATCAGTTATATCACATATTGTAGTGATATTACCACCACATTTGTTGTTGTCAGTTAAACGGCCACAGATATTGAGCTCAAATTTACGATTTTGGTTTTCTACCAAATAGTTATTGGTTAAACGGCGTAAGGGATTCAAATTAAATCTTGAAAAATAAATATTTTGTAATATATTAACTTGTATTAAAATAGAATAATAATAAATAATATTTTAATCAACAATTGAAATACTAATTCTCTATTTTAATGTACCTACTACGAATATGGATTATAAACTAATTTAACTAAATAATCTATACAAGAATTCAATAATCAAATAGAAAATACAGTTATTTTATACATATATATATATACACATTTTTCTTATTAAATATTAGTGTGGACATTTTTTTTAATCTAAATTTATCAATGTATAAAACAGTAGAATATAAAATGTTATTTTCATGATTATGTATAACTTATTATAAATTATCTAATGTATAATTTTATAAATAAATTATACTTCCTAAGTATAATAAGTTATAACAAATAATTACTTTTTTAAATGTCTAATTAATATTAATCTTAAAATTTTCTTATGAGAATTTCAAATGCCTAGGGCTAACTTAAAATTATAATGTTATTTTGATAAATAGAAATATTTTCTCTATGATTTTTACTTTGGTTTTATTATAAAGTATAATTGACAACTTTAATTTAGTTCAAGCAATACATAATAAAAATATTTATATATTTTATGATATTTATTTTATATACTTTTAACATAATAATAATATTATTATAAATATTTATTATAGTATAAACCACTTACATTCATTAAAAAATAAAATTTATATTATTAAATCATTTACTTAAAAGATATCAAACAGTTTTAAATGTATATCTAAAATAAAATATTTACTCAAAATTAATATGAGGTATTGAAACATTGCAAACATTTCGTATATCTAAATCATCAATTGGGCAACCAACTGCAGAAGTCAATTCTAATTTATAATTGCAATGATTTACATTTAGCTTATAATCCACTTTATTTCCAATCATCTGAAATTAAATTTATATATCAAATGACAAAAACATTGTATAAATACATAAATTTACAATATATGATTTTTAATAGCTTCAGTGAAATTAATAAATTGGTTCAAATAAATAAGGATTACATTATTTAAAATTGTAAAATTATTGATTAATTATTAATTTCATGAAAAATTCATATTTTATTTCGTCATTGAATTATTTAAGTGATGTACTGCAGATGTACATATTATAAAGTTAAATAAGTATTTTCAAATTATATTATTAAATAGTATTGTACTTTCAAACTTTTATAACTATCTAAAAGTGTAACTTAGGAATTTTGCTAACTAAATAATGTATGTATAAGACAATTAAAACATAAAAATACACATAAATTAAAAATATTTTTCTTACTTATTCTACTTTACTAAATAGCTCATTTATTTTTTTAACTATCATATCATTATAAACAATCTCATTTAAACATTCAATGCATCTTAATTTTAAATTGTTACTTTCTTTTGTTTTATACCCTATAGTATAATGTAATTAAAAGTAAATCTACTCTACATACTTCCAAAATTATGCTTATATTATTATATAGTTATAATTCAGACTATACCTTGAAAAATATATAAATATATTATGTATTTTGTTAAGATTTCTTAAAAATATTAATTTTTAAGAAATTATACATTACATATCAATGATTAAAAATAATGATGATAAAAATAAAAATTTTTAAAACAACTTGACTACCTACAAATACTATTTTCAATCATTTTTATTTGAAGTTCTTACGACAGAATTTAAGTTAGTTTTTAATAATTAAACTATAATTTAATTTGATAAATACATAATTATAGTGGGATAATCTAGTACTTAGTAGTTAGCGGTAATTTAGATAGAGGAAAAAATCCCAAACCTGAAACCACAGTCTTGAGGTTAAATTATGGAATACCAAGTTTAAATGCTAAAAATAAAATAAGATTAACAAAAATATGTGGAATACAAAATAACCAATAAGCATAATTTAAAATGTAATTCTATTTTTTTTTTCAAATGAGTAATCACTAGGGCCCGGATTTATATGCTCTAAAAACCTAAGAAATATGCACTATAAAATATACATTTATGCTCTTATTTTATAGAAATATACCCTATAAAATAAAAAATATGCAAAAAATCGATTAAAATTTTGTTTTTATTTTTATTATTTTTATATTATGTTTAAATAAATTATACTATATTTACAAACACGACGAAACAAACACGATTAATGTATGATTCATTAAAATTTACTCAATAACAGATTACTACTTGTCCCGATATGTCTCAGATAAAATAAGAAAACGACTTCGTCAAATTACATGGATTATAAATATAACTATAAATACGTTATTTTAATAAAAATAACCAAAATATTACATATTATGCATTTAAAAACCGTATATATGCAAAAAAAAAATCGTAAAATACAGAAATATGCAGTACATGTCAAAAAATGACAAAATATGCAAAAATATGCAAAATAAAATTTTATATTTCGGACCTATTGATTACAAATCAAACTTGTAGCTTACCTAGCTATTTTTTGGACTATTCAGAAAAAACATGCAAATGTATATAAATCCGGGCCCTAGTAATCACCAACTAAATTCAAAATTAAGAGTAAATCAAATTTCTCATTACTAAACTTATTTGTTTATGTTGAAAATTTTAATTACTCAAAATCATTTATATGTGACCCAAAGTGGGAGTTAAGCAGATAATGGATAAGTAGGTAACCAGAACTATATAAACTTAATGAAAATTACTTAACCGAGATTTTATATTCAAGAATATATAATATCCAATATATTTATACGTTCCAATAGTTCATGTATTAAGTAATATAGTTTTAGATCATAATAATATTAAATATTAAACTTATTTAAATCTTAAAACTTACATTTTTATTGCAAACAAATGTTAGATCTGTAGAGTATTTTTGATTTTTTTCACAAATAGTATTTCCTTCCAAAGATAAAATAAGTTGATCTTTAAAATCTAATTTCGCTTCTAAAAAGAAAAATTCTCTCTTAATACATCTTACAATAAACATATTCTGATATTCATATTTTAGTTATAATATATATAATATAAAGTTTTATAAAATGTGGCTATACATAATATGTCAGTAAATTTTTATTTAGTAATATAACTTATAGTATTAGTTACAATTTCTAATACATACTAATACTAATATAGGTACTATTTAATTAAGTACATTAAATAAACAAAATTTAAAATTTAATCGATTTTATTTTTTATTTATACAAAAATATAAAAAACAATGTAGTCGGTATCGAATATGCGCCTCTGTACTGTCTGTACTCATATTTTTAGTATAGTATTATACTACATTACTACTGTCTATACTTACCTAGTTATTACAAGTTACAACTGAACTGCTGTATAGTAGTGGTGGAGAATAGGTCATTTTAATGGGTGTGTTAAATTTGAACGCAATGGTAGGTTTCATTGTATACGAAAATCAAAAAACGATTCTAAACGGAGATGAATTGTCAGTCTTGGATATATTATATTATTTATATTATTACCTATATTTAAATTGTAACATACATATATATATATATATTTTTTTTTGATATAAGTAAATTATTTTTCTCAACTACTGTTGAATGTTTCAAGTATTTACAACTTATACTTTTTAAATAAGTAATAACAATAAATATTTTAAATCGTTTTAGGATATATCGGTATTCTATGTGATTTCATAAAAATTTAAATTTCATACGCTCATAAAATGTTGTCTATATTGACGCTGGAGTTTTTTTAAAGGAAAACTTATGGAGAATCTTGTACCTATTACGTTTTGTTAACTATAGATTCACTTTCTTTTTCAAAACGGGGCTGAAGACAAAAATCAAAGCACTACTACTACTCCAAAACGTGATAACACGACGTCACGACACAAAAATAATAATAAAAAAAAAAACACATCATTGGAAAATCAATATACATTTATCACATTGTTCAAAATCTTAAATACATCAATACCTATATAGTTTTAATGGTATTCATGTCGTATGCGGTCTACCGCACACTTGTCGTCTACCTACCATGTATATTTCCACACGTCATATGCGGTCTACTGCCACGCATCTACCTATATATTTTAGGTCATTCCCGTTGATCCGACGGCATCATTCGGCGGCTATTAAGCTTTGTCAAAAAGATGAAAATTGTGTTATTCATGCTAGATACTTTATCGTAGAAAAAAGAGACAGACAAACATTACACGAAATAATTCAAAATTAAATTGAAGTTGGTACAGAAATACACGAAATACACTCGGATGAATGGCTTGCATATAAGACGATAGAAAATAAAGGATACATACATAAGACCGTCAATCATTCCAGTTTTTTGTCGATCCCACCAGTGGTGCGCACACACAACGCATTGAAAGTTTATGGGGAAGTTTAAAACTTCGAATTATTAAAAAAATGCACGGTACATCTCCATCATTGCTGCCCTCGTATTTGGCGGAACAATGGTGGTGTCTAAAAAACAACAATGACAACACATTTGATTGTTTTTTAAGAGATGTGAAATTATATTGTACCTAATTTAAATTGATTAATGCATATTTTTATATATTTTTACGACAAATGTGCGGTAGACCGCATATGACGTGAAGAAACGGGTGGTAGACCCAGTGGCGTATTTAAGAGGGGGGGTCCAGGGGTACTGGACCCCCCCCAGAATCTCACCAAAAAAAAATTCTTACATATTTTGAGACCCCGATTTATGTAAGCACGCGCGGACATGGTTTTTTCCCGTGAACAAAATATTTATATGAAATATAGTTTAAAATTAGTCAACAGTCGAACGATCAAAAACCCGCCGCCACGCGTAATTAAACTTTTCCTTGTATTGTATGTATTGACTATTATTACCACTTTATAAAATACCCGTATTAGATAAACATCAATAATTCTCGAAACAGTCAAAACATTCTTATCGCCAGGAATTGACGACTCACATCATTCTCCAATAAACTATTTCTATAGGACAATATAGATATCTATTGTTAATCTATATGAATTTTTGCTTTGTAAACAACTAAACAAGGAAATTGTCGTAGAACGTAGAACCATTTACTTCATGTTTGTATTTCGTTACTGAACGACGGCGTCGGCTACGAGTTTGAACGAGTGATATGGACACGACTGTTGTCATAATGTCATATTTCTATAATTTAAACCTATTTTTACGTTTTAACACGAAGTTGACAACATATTATTAAACTGCTATCGAAATAATATTAATTGTCAACGTGTACTGAGAATAATTATTGATATAGGTACGACTATCGGAGCTACGAGGCATACTTCAATATTCGTTTAACCTATATAGTATATTATATACTGAACTTTTATATACAAAATCATATTATTTTTTCTTTAAAAATCTATCTGTACCCTGTGTCTCTGTATGTGTATCGGTTCATAAATGTCTCTGATATAAAATGCATAGGTATTGCATATAATCGTCTTGCAAATCATCGAATACAATGATTTTAGATTCTGAACGGAGTGATGAATGTATTGATTTTACAATGATGTGTGTTTTTTTAGATTCTGAACGGAGTGATGAATGTATTGATTTTACAATGATGTGTGTTTTTTTTTTTTGTTTTTTTTTTTGTTTTTGTGTCTGTGTACAGCATAACTTGTCGAAATAATGCTTCAATTTCAAACTTTGGGGGTGGTTTCCGATGGCAAAGTGGATATCCTTGGTGCATTATAGAGGTGAAAAGTAAACATTTTCCAACAGTTTTCAAAAAAATCGAGAAAAACAAAAAAAAAATGACAGAAAAACGGGAATTTTTACGCAAAATCAATTTTCGACAAAATCGAATTTTTTATTTTGCTAAAACTCAAAAACTAATCGATGTAAATACTTGAAATTTTCACCAAATGTTTATGTTAGTGTTCTCTATACACTGTTAAATTTTCAAAGTATTTTGTCTTTTTTTGAGCTATTTATAGACAATTGAAATTTTTAATTTTTTTTAGTATTTTTTTTTTAAATAACGATAAAATTTTTTTGGCCGGCCAGAAAATCTTGAAAATTTAATACAAGGTTTCTTATAAGTTGTTCTAAAAGTGATAAAAAAAAATCCGAAATCGTTAGTCACAATTTTTTTTTATAAGTGCTTAAAGTTTGAATTTATACGAAATATGTCAAAATTGCGAACATTGGCAAGTAATTTTGTGGTTAAAAAATCGTAAAAATTTTTTCTTTAATAACTAAGATTTGAAAATTTGGTACAAGGTTCTCCATAAAATTTTCTTCAACTATCTGCAAAAAAAACTCTACCGGACTAAAACAAAAAATTTTTATGAGTGATTGAAATTTAAATTTTTACAAAACCGCGTTAAATAACGGTTTAGCCTCGAACGATTTTTAATATTTGTTGTTATTCAAATAGTATAAGTCGTAAATACTTGAAAATTTTACCAATTATTTAGATTGCCATTTTCTTTATGTGATTTGATTTTCAAAATATTTTGACTTTTTTTGAGCTATTTATAGACAATTGAAATTTTCAATTTTTTTTTATTTTTTTTTTATAAATGTTGATAAAAAAAATTTAGCTGGGACAAATTACTTGAAAATTTAATTGAAGGGTCTACATAACTTGGTCTAACTCTCATTCAAAAATTATAAAAATACATAGGCACAATTTTTTTTTATTAGCATTTGAAGTTCAAATATTGACAAAAATTCGTCAAAATCATGAATATTTTTCACTATTTGGTAGTTAAAAATTTATAAATATTTTTCTATCAAAAGCTAAGAATTGAAAATTTAATACTATGCTGTCCATAAGTTAAGCTTAGAATAATTATAAAAAAGTTTGATGTTCATTAAATTTAAAAAATTTTACGAGTGTTTAAAGTTTTAATTTTAATTTGAAATCAAAAATACACGTGTAAAATAACGTTTTACTAATAAATAATTTTCGATTTTTGTTATTTTTAAAACATTATCAAACGTAAGATCTTAAAACTTTTACTTAAATGTTTGAATTTGTTTCAAAATAGAATATATGACAATATTTTAATATAATATATTAACATATCCTAGACTGACAAATCATCTCCGTTCAGAATCGTTTTTCGTATAAAATGATACCTATCATTGCATTCAAACTTAACCTACCCTAGTCCGAGGTCCATCCCACCCCCTAATGTACAGCAGAGCGATACTCACTTACCCGCTTTTTTTTTTTAATAACCTTTTGTTTAAAATTAGTTAATATAGACGCTTAGATTTTATACTTTAAAATTATAAAATATAATAAAAAAAGCGGGTAAGTGAGTATCGCTCTGCTGTACATTAGGGGGTGGGGTGGACCTCGGACTATGGTAGGTTAAATTTGAATGCAATGATAGGTATCATTGTATACGAAAAACGATTCTGAACGGAGATGATTTGTCAGTCCAGGATATATTATATTTAAATATTATCATATATTCTATTTTGAAACTAATTCAAATATTTAAGTAAAAGTTTCAAGATCTTACGTTTAGTAATTTTTTAAAAATAACAAAAATCGAAAATTATTTATTAGTAAAACGTGATTTTACACGTCGTGTATTTTTGATTTCAAATTAAAATTAAAACTTTAAACACTCGTTAATTTTTTTAAATTGAACAATCCTCAAACTTTTTTATAATTATTCTAAGCTTAACTTATGGACAGCATAGTATTAAATTTTCAATTCTTAGCTTTTGATAGAAAAATATTTATAAATTTTTAACTACCAAATAGTGAAAAATATTCATGATTTTGACGAATTTTTGTCAATATTTGAACTTCAAATGCTAATAAAAAAAAATTGTGCCTATGTATTTTTATAATTTTTGAATGAGAGTTAGAACAAGTTATGTGGACCCTTCAATTAAATTTTCAAGTAATTTGTCCCAGCTAAATTTTTTTTATCAACATTTATAAAAAAAAAATTAAAAAAAATTGAAAATTTCAATTGTCTATTAATAGCTCAAAAAAAGTCAAAATGTTTTGAAAATCAAATCACGTAAAGAAAATGGCAATCTAAATAACTGGTAAAATTTTCAAGTATTTACGACTTATACTGTTTGAATAACAACAAATATCAAAAATCGTTTGAGGCTAAACCGTTATTTAACGCGGTTTTGTAAAAATTTAAATTTCAATCACTCATAAAAATTTTTTGTTTTAGTCCGGTAGAGTTTTTTTTGCAGATAGTAGAAGAAAATTTTATGCAGAACCTTGTACCAAATTTTCAAATCTTAGTTATAAAAGGAAAAATTTTTACGATTTTTTAACCACAAAATTACTTGCCAATTTTCGCAATTTTGACATATTTCGTATAAATTCGAACTTTAAGCACTTATAAAAAAAAATTGTGACTAACGATTTCGGATTTTTTTTTATCACTTTAAGAACAACTTATAAGAAACCTTGTATTAAATTTTCAAGATTTTCTGGCCGGCCAAAAAATTTTTATCGTTATTTTTAAAAAAAATACTTAAAAAAATTGAAAATTTCAACTGTCTATAAATAACTCAAAAAAAGTCAAAATTCTTTGAAAATTTAACTGTGTATGGAGAACGCTAATATAAATATTTTGTGAAAATTTCAAGTGTTTACATCGATTAGTTTTTGAGTTATAGCAAAATAAATAATTCGATTTTGTCGAAAACTGGTTTTGCGTAAAAATTCCCGTTTTTCTGTCATTTTTTTTTTGTTTTTCTCGATTTTTTTGAAAACTGTTGGAAAATGTTTACTTTTCACCTCTATAATGCACCAAGGATATTCACTTTGCCATCGGAAACCACCCCCAAAGTTTGAAATTGAAGCATTATTTCGACTAGTTATGCTGTACACAGACACAAAAACAAAAAAACAAAAAAAAAAAAAAAAAAAAAAAAAAAAAAAAACACACATCATTGTAAAATCAATACATTCATCACTCCGTTCAGAATCTAAAACTATGTATTGATTTAACAATGATGTGTGTTTTTTTTTTTTTTGTTTTTGTGTCTGTGTACAGCATAACTTGTCGAAATAATGCTTCAATTTCAAACTATGGGGGTGGTTTCCGATGGCAAAGTGGATATCCATGGTGCATTATAGAGGTGAAAAGTAAACATTTTCCAACAGTTTTCAAAAAAATCGAGGAAAACAAAAAAAAAATGACAGAAAAACGGGAATTTTTACGCAAAACCATTTTTCGACTAATTCGAATTTTTTATTTTGCTATAACTCAAAAACTAATCGATGTAAATACTTGAAATTTTCACCAAATGTTTATATTAGCGTTCTCCATACACAGTTAAATTTTCAAATAATTTTGACTTTTTTTGAGCTATTTATAGACAATTGAAATTTTTAATTTTTTTTAGTATTTTTTTTAAAAATAACGATAAAATTTTTTTGGCCGGCCAGAAAATCTTGAAAATTTAATACAAGGTTTCTTATAAGTTGTTCTTAAAGTGATAAAAAAAAATCCGAAATCGTTAGACACAATTTTTTTTTAAGTGCTTAAAGTTCGAATTTATACGAAATATGTCAAAATTGCGAAAATTTGCAAGTAATTTTGTGGTTGAAAAATCGTAAAATTTTTTTCTTTTATAACTAAGTTTTGAAAATTTGGTACAAGGTTTTCCATAAATTTTTTTTCAATTATCTGTAAAAAAAACTCTACTGGACCAAGACAAAAAATTTTTATGAGTGTTTGAAATTTAAATTTTTACAAAACCGCGTTAAATAACGGTTTAGCCTCAAACGATTTTTGATATTTGTTGTTATTCAAACAGTATAAGTCGTAAACACTTGAAAATTTTACCAGTTATTTAGATTGCCATTTTCTTTACGTGATTAGAATTTCAAAATATTTTGACTTTTTTTGAGCTATTTATAGACAATTGAAATTTTCAATTTTTTTTTATAAATGTTGATAAAAAAAATTTAGCTGGGACAAATTACTTGAAAATTTAATAGAAGGGTCCACATAACTTGTTCTAACTCTGATTCAAAAATTATAAAAATACATAGGCACAATTTTTTTTTATTCGCATTTGAAGTTCAAATATTGACAAAAATTCGTCAAAATCATGAATATTTTTCACTATTTGGTAGTTAAAAATTTATAAATATTTTACTATCAAAAGCTAAGAATTGAAAATTTAATACTATACTGTCCATAAGTTAAGCTTAGAACAATTATAAAAAAGTTTGATAATTATTCAATTTAAAAAATTTTACGAGTGTTTAAAGTTTTAATTTTAATTTTAAATCAAAAATACACGTGTAAAATAACGTTTTACTACTAAATAATTTTCGATTTTTGTTATTTTTAAAAAATTATCAAACGTATGATCTGAAAACTTTTACTTAAATGTTTGAATTTGTTTCAAAATAGAATATATGACAATTTTTTAATATAATATATTAACATATCCTAAACTGACAAATCATCTCCGTTCAGAATCGTTTTTCGTATACAATGATACCTATCATTGCATTCAAATTTAACCTACCCTAGTCCGAGGTCCACCCCACCCCCTGATGTACAACAGAGCGATACTCACTTACCCGCTTTTTATTCTTATAATCTATTAAAAACTATTTCTTTATATCAATACCTACCTATCTATATTAATATTATGTTGCACCCCCCTCCCCCAGAAAAAAATTGAAAATACGCCACTGGGTAGACCACATACGACATGAATACCGTTTTAATATTAATTAAATATCTGTCATAGCAAATATAGTCAAAGAATTTGTATTCAATTTTTGAATTTTACGGATGAGTATCCGCCTAAGGCCTAGATATTTACCTATTTCAAGTCAGGCAAATAATAAAAATGAAAAATGTAAATTTTATGTAGGTAGGTATTATTAATATTATTATGTAAAATGCATAGGTATATGAAATATTTTTAATTTCGTGTCTTTCAAAAATACTGTTTTAAAATTTAAATTATAAATAAATATAAATAATTACTAATTAGACGTCGGTAGTAATAGGAATGTAAAAAAAAATAAATAAAAAGTTATATTATAATTACAAATGTTTGTTAATTTTTATTTTTTAGTTATCACTTATTGTTAACATGTTATTGTTTGGTGGCATTTACTGGGACATTTAAAATTTTATTTTAAATAAAAATACCAACCAGTTTACTTATATTAATTATCTATATTCATTTATATATTTAAATAATACAGTTATATATAGCAATAAATAGTTAATAAAAAAATATATAGTTCAATTTTTAAAATAATACAAAATGTTTCATATTTATTATTTGCCCGACTTAAAATGTGACGTATACTTCGATTGCTAACTTACACCACCACTGCAGGCCTCTTCAGATAATTTGTTGCGACGAAAAAAATAAATTTATAAACCAATAATTGTTTGTCATTTGTTTTGCTGTATTGGTCTAAACCTATAGGTTAAAAAATTATTATTAGAAACCTTAAAACTCTTGGAAATATTGAAAAAAAGCGGGTAAGTGAGTATCGCTCTGCTGTACATTAGGGGGTGGGGTGGACCTCGGACTAGGGTAGGTTAAATTTGAATGCAATGATAGGTATCATTGTATACGAAAAACGATTCTGAACGGAGATGATTTGTCAGTCTAGGATATATTATATTTAAATATTGTCATATATTCTATTTTGAAACAAATAGTATAGTTACTATATTATGTTACTATAGTTACTTTATAATATCTGTTTATTAATAAAAAAAATATTTGGCAACATACACATAATGAGAGTATGAAATTTAATTTAAATGTTGACATATTTCGTATAAATTTGAACTTTAAGCCCTTATAAAAAAAAATTGTGACTAACGATTTCGGATTTTTTTTTTATCACTTTAAATAAAGTTTACACTTTAAAAGTTGTTCAACTTATAAGAAACCTTGTACTAAATTTTCAAGATTTTGCGGCCGGCCAAAAAAATTTTATCGTTATTTTAAAAAAGAATACTAAAAAAAATTAAAAATTTCAATTGTCTATAAATAGCTCAAAAAAAGTCAAAATTCTTTGAAAATTTAACTGTGTATGGAGAACGCTAATTTAAACACTTGATGAAAATTTCAAGTGAATACATCGATTAGTTTTTGAGTTATAGCAAAATAAATAATTCGATTTTGTCGAAAACTGGTTTTGCGTAAAAATTCCCGTTTTTCTGTCATTTTTTTTTTGTTTTTCTCGATTTTTTTGAAAACTGTTGGAAAATGTTTACTTTTCACCTCTATAATGCACCAAGGATATCCACTTTGCCATCGGAAACCACCCCCAAAGTTTGAAATTGAAGCATTATTTCGACTAGTTATGCTGTACACAGACACAAAAAAAAAACACACATCATTGTAAAAGCAATACATTCATCACTCCGTTCAGAATCTAAAATGATAATCAGGAAAAATTATTTGGGAGGGCTAACTAAAATATCTTTAAAATACCTAAATAGTATATAAATCACGAAAATCTGGAAATGTTTATAAAACATTCATAATAAATTTATAAAAATACCTAAAATTAATATTCAAATATAATAAATTTCAATAACAAAATTGGATACCCAAGAAGATAGAAGTTTAAACATTTTTTAATGAAAATTATAATTAGCAGTGGGATTGTCTATTTTAATTTAGTTTGGGCCTTATTAGCTCAAGTGTAGGTACACAGGAATATTAAAAGCATAAACATTAAAAATAATATGCTTTGTATTTTTTAAAGATATTATTCAAAAAAATTTCTAAATAATATGCTATAGTTATCAAATTGTGGTCATTTATTTATCACTCATTACTTATTAGGCTTAGATTCAATTCAAATGTATATTTTAAATAACTGTTTTTTAAACTATTAATAAAAATAATTTAATAGATATAAATTTAAAAAAAATTTAAAAATAAAAATCTTCCATTATATAATAAGTATAGCTTGCTTGGATGTATAATAATTAATAATAATAAGTGTATATTTATGTTCGTAGACTGTGGTACACACTACACTCTATATTCATATTTTTACATACTATTTATTAAATAATCATAATTTGATATCCATTTGTCTACGACAAAATTATTATTATATGGTACTTCCGATCATTTTTAAATCACATAAATTTTCCGAGAACGTTAGTAGTTTAGTTTAATACAGAGTGCTCGAATTTCGTTTATTGGTGCACGGCGTACGGAACCGGTGCCGACACGTATACCTAGTCGACCGACGGCGCCGCGGCACAGTTTTGGCGCAGAAACACACTATATGCGCTTCATAAAATACTGTGGCACTCAACGTGTTAATCAAGTATCAACAACACATTTATTTGGATAAGGGTTAATAATAATATGTTAATAAAACTCTTTGGAAAATAATCGGCAATAATGTATAAATTTCGACCAAATTTGATTACCATAAAAAAGGTTATAGTGAGTCAATCTTAAAAAATAGACATATACTGTCGCGGAAATTTTTTAGATCATTTAAAGAGGAATAATTCTTTCATACATATTTTTTGGGTAACGAACCGTTTACGCAGCGCACACAACGGAAGCCATCAAATATAAATAATTTTCGCCGTTTTTGCAACATTTTTCACTGATGCTTCGCTCCTATTGGTCGCAGCGTATAATGTTATATAGTTAAAAGCCATCCTCGAAAAATGGACTATCCAACACAAAAATAATTTTTCAATTCGAACCAGTAGTTCTTGATATTAGCGCGTTCAAACAAATAAACTCTTCAACTTAATAATATTATATAATATGATAAAATTTTGAATTTTCAATATGTTTGTAGTTTTATACCTAATATAATAAATAAAATACATCTCCTATAAGGCTATAACTAGTTATTCAAAACAAATATATTTATATTACCTACAAAACAATCATAGGTTTTAGGAAAAATTAATTCAACCTACCTCATTAAAATATAAAAATAAATTACTGATATAAATTTAAATAAGTACATACCTTTAATTATGGATCCAATATCTGATTTTGTGAAATATTTTTTGTTTTTAATTAAACATATTTTAGACTTTATTCCATCACAAGTCGATACATGTTTATTGCTTTTACATAAATTTATATTTAAATACATATCATTAGAATTGGTGAAATTCACTTTTTGAAGTTCTCCGAAACTTAAAAAAAAAAAAATTATAATCAAATACTATTAAATTTTTGTAGTGAGTAAATGCAATAACTTTATCTCAAAAGTTAAAACATTTTTGAAAGTATTTTTATTTAGATAGGTAGGTACCTACAACAAGTGGAGTAATTTGATCATGATGGTCAGGGGAATGACATTTAATATGTTTTACTTATAACCTAACCCCCCTCCTCCCCAAAAAATTGCATTTTTTTTTATAGACATCACCTTTCAGACTTGCAATAAATGTATTATGTACGCATGTAACACAGAAATAAATAATTATAAAATATTCAATAATATACAATAATATTTATTGCTCAATTTATTATTAAATCAGTTATCAGTAAATAAATGGCATTGAGCAGTCTTTAAAAAAAAAGGTCATGGAGGGAGATACAAGTAATACAACACCAAAATTTCCACTCCCCTGTAACGCCACTGGCATCTACCTATTCTACCTACCCACTAATTGGCCACTATCCAGTTTGAAATTGTTATAAAACAACATACTTTTTTATTTATTTTAATGATAATAAAACATAAATTTTAAATTAATATTTCTAAGCAAGATATTAAGATAAGATAAGCTAGAAGTTTAAAATATTTATAAAAATATACCTAAGTGTTGATCTGGAATATGAAATTTAAGATTTATGTTATTAACATGGCAATATCCGTCAAAAATAAAATTATTTTCACACACATTAAAAAATTTAGGGATACAAAGTGTTAAGTACTAAGATAATAATTTTATTTTTACCGAGTCAAATCAAATTGAAGATTTTTTTCTTTGTGTTTCAGATTGAAAACACAGTCATCACAATGTATGACTGTGGCATAGGCAGCAAATATTAGTAACAATTTATGTAACATCATGGCACTAAAAACAAATAAAAACAAGAAAATAAACAATTGTTATTAATAAAGATATATTGATGGACATAACATAAAATATTAAAAATATAGTATAATTTAAATATGCCAGTTGACAATT
This sequence comes from Schizaphis graminum, assembly GCA_020882235.1. Taxonomy (NCBI): domain Eukaryota; kingdom Metazoa; phylum Arthropoda; class Insecta; order Hemiptera; family Aphididae; genus Schizaphis; species Schizaphis graminum. The sequence continues at coordinate 59,612,282 of CM037032.1, forward strand.
TTTTAATTTTATTTGGAATTTCCCTTCCTATACAAATGTTCAAAGTTCAAACAGTCTTTTTCTTTGTCCACTGCACAGGGGTCAGCAATTCCATAACATCACGCGTCCGAGAGAGAACGTGTCGACTGTCGATCATAAAAATAAAAAAATAGACGTTTTTTTTTAGAACGTAAGTACCCACATGTATTGTCTCCGTGTTACACGCAAACAACATATTAAATTTAAAGTTTACCAGTTTCAATATTGTGCTGTTAATTTTGATATTAGAGTGAACTGACCTATACAAAATTTAAAGGTAAGATTATTATCCATAACCCTTACACGTAATCTTTTATTGATATTATTATTATTATTATTATGTAGTTATGATCTTTTTGAAACTGTACATTTTAAAATGATCATAACTTACTAACTTACTAAATAATAATATCAATAAAATATGCTACCTGGATAATAATCTTACCTTAAAATTGATAAATAGTATATTTGATCAGTAGGTAAGTCAGTTCACTCTAATATTAAAACTAACAGCACAACATTGAAACTGGTGAACGAAAATTTGGTATGTTGTAGATGTGTAAGACGGAGACCACGGGTACTACGTCCTAAAAAACGTCTTTTAAGAAAACTGCTGTGTTGTATTTTGTACAGAGACATCGCGAAGGGTGGCAATAGATGCAGTTATACCCGCGGGCCGCGGTTCTGAAATGGTTCTGACTGTTATAAGATTTTACTGAATTTACAATATTTTATTTATTGAAGATAATGCGTAATAAATCGCGATTATATGATTATATTTATACAAAATAGTTCCTATTATTGTTATTTTTGTATAATATTTCGGTACTTTTATGTTATCCCTACTACCGAGACGCTCAATTTTGTTATCCCGACTACTATAGTACTATCCAGTTAGTTCCGTATTTTAATCTATAAACCTTGTAAATTTATGTATAAAAAGCTAATTATAATTGAGTACCTAGTACCTACATTATATATGTTATTGATCAAGCAATTAGTTCAGTTGAAAAGCGTTTTAAACAAATAGTATCGTATAAAGATTTTAAGATTATTTTTAGTTTTTATTACGCATTTGAAAGTTACGAAATATGAATGATGACAATCTAATGGAACAATCTATGAACCGCGAAATTCACTTAACAGTTGGCAAACGGGAATTTTAAAGACATTGATTTCGTGGAGTTATAGGTATACGTATACCTAACGTATTGGTCAATTTCAAATTGAACGATTCCTCTCAAAGTTCTGTTAGTGCCGTACTGCCGTACTGCCTTTTATGGTAAAATATTCAATAGAAAGTTTTCTAAACATTGATATTGCACTTAAAAATTAGGTAGGTATTGAGAATACCTATCGGCATATACTAATACAAGTATTTCGAAATTGAAATTAATAAAAACTTACTTGAGAAACAAATTAAATCAAAAAAACCTTTCGTCTCACAATAATTTCAATAGAAAAAACCGAGGAAAAAACGATTTCCGAATATTTAGTTTATGAGGATATCAAATCAGTTTGTGCTAAAAAGTTAGAAAAGTTATATTATAGAAATATTTAAGTATTAATGTTATAATGAATGTAATTTTTATTCTGAAGTACATCTATTTCGAAAAAAAAAATTTTAAATGTGCTGGGTTGCTAAAGTGAATTTATGCCTTTATTTTTTGTTAATTGTAAACGTTTTTTGTGTATATGGTATAATCAAAGACCCCGTAGGCAGTAATTTATTTTGCACAGCACCCCGCAAATTCTATAGTGCCATCATTAATTCTATATTAGGTAATAAGCGGATACCTACCTTATTCCTTACTCCTTAGTAGAAGCTTCAATTATATTAAAATTTATTTTCTTAGAAGCGACAACGTTACCAAGTAAACCGCACGTTTATAACGATAGGTATATTAACAAAAACGTACTATAACAGTATAGGATTCTACTTCTTACACACAAAGCAAGCGGGATTACACTAATCTTATTGGTAATATCACTAAAAATGCAAGACACAAAGCGACGACAAACAAGTAACAACAATGATTACTGTTGTCTGCCGATTGCTAGAGCAAGACTGTCAATATTGAGTGAGTGGTGAGTCGTCATTTCGTCAACTGCCAGAGCTCCAGTGTCAGACCGGCGACCGCCCAACTAGTAGTTACCAACTTGTAAACTACCCACGGCACGGTATAAACAACATGGTATGTCTAGTGTGATCATAATAACGTTTAGACCAGCAGTTCTCAAACTTTTTGTTTTACGTACCACTTAGGTTTATTATCTATCAATCGCGTACCACTAATAACTAAAAATAGAACAATCCAAATTCCAAATTGTATAGTTAAATACATTTATTTTAAATAATAAGACAGTAAAATGCTACAACCACAGTATAATTATTTTTGATTGATTAGTTTTTTTTAAATAAGATATTAATTAAATAATTGAATAGGTTTATTATCCAAAAACGACCCTCCACGTACCACCCATGTAGTCTTTCGCTTACCACAGTTTGAGAACCGCTGGTTTAGACCATGACAAAATATTTTGCATTGGTTTACGCGTCGCGCGTAACGTACATAAATAATATTACCATTGATTAACCATATTATACATTATAATATTACGAATCGACAATCGATATTATAATGAATTAATGACGTATTGTTGATATTTGATAATACAGTGGCGTAGCCAGGGGTGGTTGGGGGTTAAAACCCCCCCTTCGGCCGTATTTTTATCAAAAATATAATGTTTATAATATAGAAATACAATCATTTATTCGTGGTGAAATGTATTCTGTTATGCTGTATTCACGTTATCGACTGCAATGGTGATAATAATCATTATCATTCAATTATTTTATTATTTAAATACGGTTGTAGATTTATTTTATTTTATTACTAAAAAACCCCCCCCTAAAAAAAATCCTGGCTACGCCACTGTGATAATATGGGTATTGAGTAGACGCATGACTTATTGGTTATTATGCAGACCTAATCTAAAATCGTATTCTCGTGGTCATACCAATACCATAGTCCATATTGTTTATATTATTTATAATAATCAATAATCATGTTCTGCATTCACTATTTTACTTTTATATATAATTAATCCATTCATTTCCCTCCTTACCTTAGTCTTAAACACACTAATAGCTAAAGGCATTATTTTCCCATAATACTATCGCACACTGTCTCATAATACCTACATAGTACATAATCTTATCTTCCTAGACCTATCCTCATTAATTTTATCTTAAATTTTAATAGAAACTATTCTACGAACAACCGACTATATATTGTTAATCTAAAATTTATATATTATTATTACTATTTGTTATTACTTTCTTTTAACCGTATCATTATTATAATTAATACCACATGTAATATGTTGACACATTGTAAAGTTTAAATAATAAAAAAAAAAATTTTTATATTATTATAGTGAATAATAACAATAACAGTACTCACAGTGACACTGGTAATAGTACCTAAGTAGTTACTTCTATAACTTAGTAAAGTACTAAAGTAGTAAGGGCCAAGGGGTTCTGACCAATGTTATTGCTCAGTTTCTCTAATCTCTTTTTTAAGTAAGTAATCAATAAGTAAATATGAGCGTTTTGTCTTCTGTACCGTATTAAGTACTCATGACTAAATAGATTTTGTCATGGTATTACTGTAATACTGTAGCAAAATGTTTCTATTACAGTCTATTTAATTTATTTTATTAATTTAGGAATACCTGTCGCCTAGGTATATGGGAATATTTAATATTGTATGTACGTGACTCGTCAGTTGGCCGCCACCATTTATGGTTCTACAGAATACAATAAAGTTACGAACAAATTTTTATGAAAGAAACAACAATTGAATATTTGAATAATGTTTAGTTATTGTACAGTTATATAATATTATATATATGTGTATTTAATAATTTATAAATAATTATAATAATCTAAGAATATAAAATACAGTTTACATTTTAAAATCGTAAATGTGGTATTGGTAATAGGATATTGATAAATAGGTAGTAGGTAGTTAGTAGGTAAGTACTATATAATATAATATACTGCAGTGGTTCCTAATTAGTAGTCTACCTCAAGGGGTCCGTGTGTTGATGTTAGGGGGGTCCGTGCCCCGTGGTTATGTACTATGTAGTACAGAAGTGTTATTTTTATTTTATTTTAGTGGAATTATAATTAAACACGTAGTGATTTGAAATTCCAGGTATTATAAATAAATAAATAGATAGATAAATTCGACTGTCGCGAAAAAAGGTCGACAATAAATTAATGATATAATTAATAAAATTGAAAAGTAAGGAATCACAAATAAGGATTAAGGGGTCCCCATTCTCAAAAATATAGACAATTTAGGATATGGTATAAACTGCGACATTATTATATTATACATTATAGGTACAAACTGTGACATGATATGTTATGTACGTACATAATAATCGATACGATTTATACAACATATACGTTAATAATTGAATTAGATATATTATAATATACAGAGTGATTTTTTTATCAAACAACACTCATTATTTCAAAAAGTAATTATGTTTTTTAAAATATTTTTTTACATAGTTTCAAATTGTTAAAAAAACAACGTTTTTATTAAATAATTATATTTTAAAATATTTTTTATCCTTATAATTTTTTAAATTTTTTTTTTTTTTTGAATGACAACATAGAGTTTTAATTTCATATTCCGAAGCAAAATAATTGTCTGAGTATTTTGATACATAAAAATCAAATTTAGTACGAGTAGTTTATGAGTTTTACTTATTTAAAGGTTAGACAAGCGGAGTAGTGGACAAACATTTTGCGGGGTAAACCCGTACCACTCCATTCCGCTTGTCAAAACTTTAAATGCGTATAACTCATAAACTAACTCATCCTAAATTTGATTTTTATGTATCAAAATACTCAGACAATTATTTTGCTTCGGAATATGAAATTAAAACTCGTTGTCATTGTCATCAAATGTTGTCATTCAAAAAAATTAAAAACTTAAAAACTTATTTCACAAAATTTTAGATTCTGAACGGAGTGATGAATGTATTGATTTTACAATGATGTGTGTTTTTTTTTTTTTTTTTTTTTTTTTTTTTTTTTTTTTTGTGTCTGTCGACAACATTTGGGGCAGTAAAAATGCTTCGATTTTTGACTTCAGCCCCTCTTTGAAAAGGAAATCGGATCTAGTTGGTACTTTAGGGGGTCAAAAGTTAAAAATTTTCAATATTTTTTAAGTGAGTCGGGAAAAACTTTAAAAAAATGACGGAAAAACGGGACTTTTTTACGCAAAACCAGTTTTCGTCAAAATCAAATTTTTATTTTGCTAAAACTCAAAAACTAATCGATGTAAATACTTGAAATTTTCACCAAATGTTTATATTAGCGTTCTCCATACACAGTTAAATTTTCAAAGAATTTTGACTTTTTTTGAGCTATTTATAGACAATTGAAATTTTTAATTTTTTTTAGTATTTTTTTTTTAAATAACGATAAAAAATTTTTGGCCGGCCAGAAAATCTTGAAAATTTAATACAAGGTTTCTTATAAGTTGTTCTTAAAGTGATAAAAAAAAATCCGAAATCGTTAGTCACAATTTTTTTTTATAAGTGCTTAAAGTTCGAATTTATACGAAATATGTCAAAATTGCGAAAATTGGCAAGTAATTTTGTGGTTGAAAAATCGTAAAATTTTTTTCTTTTATAACTAAGGTTTGAAAATTTGATACAAGGTTCTCCATAAATTTTTCTTCAACTATCTGAAAAAAAAACTCTACCGGACTAAGACAAAAAAATTTTATGAGTGATTGAAATTTAAATTTTTACAAAACCGCGTTAAATAACGGTTTAGCCTCAAACGATTTTTGATATTTGTTGTTATTCAAACAGTATAAATCGTAAATACTTGAAAATTTTACCAGTTATATAGATTGCAATTTTCTTTATGTGATTTAATTTTCAAAACATTTTGACTTTTTTTGAGCTATTTATAGACAATTGAAATTTTCAATTTTTTTTTATTTTTTTTTTATAAATGTTGATAAAAAAAATTTAGCTGGGAAAAATTACTTGAAAATTTAATTGAAAGGTCCACATAACTTGTTCTAACTATCATTCAAAAATTATAAAAATACATAGGCACAATTTTTTTTTATTAGCATTTGAAGTTCAAATATTGACAAAAATTCGTCAAAATCTTGAATATTTTTCACTATTTGGTAGTTAAAAATTTATAAATATTTTTGTATCAAAAGTTAAGAATTGAAAATTTAACACTATGCTGTCCATAAGTTAAGCTTAGAATAATTATAAAAAAGTTTGAGGATTGTTCAATTAAAAAAATTTTACGATTGTTTAAAGTTTTAATTTTAATTTGAAATCAAAAATACACGTGTAAAATAACGTTTTACTAATAAATAATTTTCGATTTTTGTTATTTTTAAAAAATTACTAAACGTAAGATCTTGAAACTTTTACTTAAATGTTTGAATTTGTTTCAAAATAGAATATATGACAATATTTTAATATAATATATTAACATATCTTAGACTGACAAATCATCTCCGTTCAGAATCGTTTTTCGTATACAATGATACCTATCATTGCATTCAAATTTAACCTTCCCTAGTCCGAGGTCCATCCCACCCCCTAATGTACAGCAGAGCGATACTCACTTACCCGCTTTTTTTTTTTTGACGTTTGACATTTATTTTTAATTCATTTATAATCTAAAAATTATTACATCTAAATATTATTTATATATTATAATACTTTTTGAAATTTTTTTGATATTTATAATTGTACACGTGTAGTTTTAATGATATTATTGATTATTTGTTTATTTAGATTATTATTATTATTATTATACAATCAATATTTTATAACAATTTTATTTTTATTTTTTCTATTTTAATAATTAACACTATACATAATTATTAGTTACTATATTTTATGTATAAAACTTATATTTATAATATATACTTTATGTATATATAATAGTACAAAGTGTCCGCGTTCTGCAAAGTACCTTTTTACCCGACCGTACAAAGTGTCCGCGTTCTGCAATGTACCTTTTTACCAGACCGTAAAAAGTGTCCGCGTTCTGCATTTTAAACAATGGACAGTACAAAGTGACCGTTTACCGTATATAAGGTATATATTAAGTTCATATGTAGGTAGTGTAGGTATAAAATGTAGTCTCAGTGTATTTATGGTTTAGGCTTGGTGTATAATAGGCTATAGTAAATATGATACTGGTATAAGTACGAGGTTTCAATACATAAAAATATTGGCCAATAAGTATAGACCCCAAAAAATAGTCTAATATAATATTTTTATTTAACTTATTAATTTGTATAAATTTTATAATGACGCATTTAGCTAAAATATTGTCAATTTTTTTAATTTTTTAATTTAATTTTATATTTATATAATACCTATACATACATTTTATAATGACGTGCTTAGCTGTGACATTGTCTGTTTTTAATTTTTTAATCAGTGTAACGATGTAAAATATACAAATTACGAATTACGTACCTACTTTAAATTATTAACATTTTGGTAACCAATAAATTTTTGAAAAAAAACGGTAGGGAGCCAATTCAACAGTAAATTCTTGGGAGCCAATTCAAAGGTACTTATTATAGGTAAAATATTGACTACCTGTATTGGGGAGCCAATTCAATTGCACCGCATTTTCAATATATAAAAACTTATTGGCAGACAACCGTCATTTAAATTCCAAAACATTAAAGAAATTCTTATTGTACAATGGAATGTAAATATAATTTAATTTTTAATTTTAATTTTTTTTTTTTACATTGTACCTAATATAATTTATTTATTAGAGTTTTATTTGTTCCTCATTTTTTAATAATAATTTAATTTTAATTTATTTAATAAATAATGGATTTTTTGATAATTTTAGGGCATTTTTTAGAGTTTTTAGGTCATAAATGCATTTTTTGAAAGGGCATTTTTTTGATATTTTTAGGGCATTTAAATCCGAGGTCTACATATAACTATTAAAAATATACCTCGGAGAACCCCTGAAAACGAAATAAAAATTCTACTACCTAACCGATATAGTGGGACGCAATTCGTGTATACCTTTTTAACAGGACGCAACTAAGGTGCCCCGATAAATTTTGGCTTATTTTTGTATATATCATATATGTAATATGTATATTATGACGGTTTATTATATTTGATATAGGTATTGTTTTTGGAACTTCTTATTGGAAAATAATTTATTGTTAGAGTAAAGATTTTCATAAATTTCTATAAATGTTTGCATATTTTGACATTTTTGAGTTAATGAGCATATTTTTGACTACAAGAGCATATTCTAAGTTTTTAAAACATAATATTACGTTGATAGCTTGTCGAGAATTAAGCACTTCAGTAAATATTTTTCAAGAATTAAGGTCAGCAATTATATTAAACTGTGAATTTTTCTTAAAAACGATAGAGACCAAATTTTTTAATGCATAAAAGTCCTTTCTCTATTTATTATAATAAAGGACTATCAATATATAATGAGAATTGGAATAGACGCGTACTGACTATTGGCTCGCCGGGATACCGTAAAAATCACGCTAGACCTTTTTAATATTCGGCTATAACAGGATTCCGCAAATCTAATATAATATATATATATACACAATTCCGCATAATTTTAAATGCAACGTTGCCATACAAATATATAATTAATTACTCTTGTTATATAAATTGTAATTTTTTTTTTAGCAATCAATATAGTCAAAAAAAGTTATAAAAATTATCAGCTATTAATTATACAAAACATTTGTTATGATAAATAAGATATAATATAAAACCTGAATAAGATAGGTGTCTCTTTTCACTTAATTTCAGTAGTACCTATATATTATATTATTTTTAACTAAGTCATGACTACCAGCTTTATCCCTAGAAAATGTAAAAAATTACTTTAAATGAAAATAACGATTTTTGTTACTAATAATCCTGGTAATGCAACTCTAAGTAGATATACTTGTATATATATATCTCACCTATATAATACGTGTGTTCATCAAAAAACAAATTCATATTATCAAGGCCGTAACTGAAAAAAAGTTTCGGGGGGGGGGGAGGGATCCAACATTTTTTTTAAATATAAACATTGAAAATGTATAGTCAATAAACTATATTCACCACTTAAATATTTCTATTTTTTAAAATTTGGGGTGGGGGGGGGTCCGAACCCCTGGACCTTTATTCAGTATTTATTTTTATTTTTTATTCATTTATTTTATTATTTTTTGTTTTTAACTCCAATCAAAATATAGATTTCGTTTATTATTTCCTTCATTTCTTGTACATAAAATTACTAACAGATAAATAGACTTTTGACTTATTTTTGACTTTCAAAAACATGGTAATATTATAGCTATGTGTGATGTGTCACAAGACATAAGACAACCGTTGATTATAAATACTATATGTATAATAATATATAATGATTAATGGTATTACCTGTAGGTACTTACTATTAACTAGGTGAACAATATCAATATCAAATGATACTAATAAACCAAGCGGCCAAACGAAACAAAAGGAAGGTAAAGCAATATTATTAAACGTACCTAGTATTATATCATAATTTATTTTTGAGTATACAAGTTAGCAAGTTAGCTTTTACTTATTAGTTCATCGTCAATGTATTTAGAAATACTTTTAATTAATTAAACATATTACCTATTAGTTATTAATTTATATACAATTTTACAATAATTAATAATTATTAATTATACAGTCCACGATATAAACAAATATGTACCAATAAATAACCAAACAAGTACTGAGGTACCTGATATCAATATTCGTAATGTAATATATTTATAGGCATCTTCTTTAGGTATACTTACCAACTTACCTATCTATATCATGTATGCATAATAAATATACTAGTACCTATAAAAGAATTTATAATAAATAATAAAAAGTAAAAAATAAAATAACTCACATTTATTTTTATGCCTACGCCCTACACTGACTAATGACTATAACACGCTATATAGTATTATAATACTATATACATTACATTGGTAAAAATGGTTTATTACTTATGTGTCTGAACGCTATTGCTGATTTGTCACGTAGCTGTTAATTCTCACGGTATACGACATTTATCTTATGCGTATATAATATTTTGTGTTATGAAAATATGAAATAATAGCATAATACATAATATACATATTAGTATATTACGTTTCACAGGAAGAACGTAACATAATTTATTTTATACACTCACTCATATAATATACAGTGGTCAGTGATACAATGAGCATTTTATATTATTTTATATTATTTTTTACTTTTATGACTAACTATAGACGGTGCACGCACTATACTGCACCACTCATCACTACTCAGCACCAATTTAATCGATTTCAATTTTCAGCTAAACCAACAATAACTGTGTGGCGTAGTTACAGGTAAACCAGGCATGGTTCTGGCTTATCTCCTCTTGTTGTATATTTTTATGAGTAAATCTGACATATACTCATAAACATTACTTGCATATTGTATTCTCAAAATACGTGTAACATGTCACGCATTCGCGCATGACTCTCTGGTTGAATAATAACAATTTATAAAATTATGGCAAAGCGCCAAAGCATAATATAATGATTCTACAGATTATAATCTGCAAATTTACTCTAAATCGATAATATTGAAGTACAACTATATTATATTATTTAAGTAATATGTAACTCTGTAACTATAACTGTAACTCTTCTAGTTTATATTAGGGTAACAAAAAACTAAATTTTAGTTGGTAGATTTTAATAGTCAACTTCTGGGTATAAGTGTATAAAATCATAGATTAAATATACTATTATATATACGCTATATTTAATCTATGATAAAATAGACTAACACTAACCCAAACTATTATTAATATTAATAATTATTTATAAAATTAATAAGAATTAAATTTGTATAATAGCTCACCAAAGAGAGAATTTTATCATAATGTGTAATTTTAAACGCGTCTTAGTGGATAGCCGTCTTGCTGATGTATATGTATTATGTATAGTGTATACGTATAACGAGTTACAACAATAATAAAATTAGCAATTATATAAAGCTTTATTTCAATACCTACGCATGTTAGTATGTTACTATGATTTATTTTATTTTATATTTATAAGCATGAAGATTAGAATAAGGAGACCAAACTAGTACGGCCGCCCGCATAAAAAAACGTACCGAAACGAGTCGCACGATTAAACAGCTACGGTGGTGCTGCGTACGCTGAGGTTGCTACTTTAACCCGCGTAGTATAGGGATTATTAATGTTTTTTGCGTTTTTTGTAAAATATATACATTATTTTGAATCATGACCCATTATAAATTTTATAGTTCGTAATATTACGCATCCATACATATGCATATGTGTATATTTCATTAAAATTTTTTTACTATTTTATAAATAATCCTATTATTATATCATAGTCAATTCTCTATCACTATCAAATATCAAAAATTGTTAATAGATTAACATAATGTAGTTGTACTTTATACCTTATGCATGTGGTTCATTACTCAAATACTTAATATTATTTACAGTATTTACTATTTAGTGACTATTTACTATTTTTTATTAGTAGACAGTGGTCTAGTCTCTTACACATATTATGCACATATACACATGTATGAATGCGTAATTTTACGAACTATAAAATTTATAGGTCCTGATTCGAAATAATGCATATATTTTACAAAAAACACAAAAAACATGAATAATCCCTATACTAAGCGGGTTAAAGTAGCAACCTCTGCGTACGCAGCGCCACCTGTGGCCGTTTAATCGTGCGACTCATTTCGGGACGTTATCAGAAGCGGAGTTTGGTCTCCTTATTCTAGTCTTCATGTTTATAAGTATAGTTTTATGGTTGTTAGAAATTATTATAATATATGATCCTATGTATACTCTGTTAGGTACATTTTAGTAGAAGAAAAACCCTGACATTGAAATGTATATTTCCTTAAGTTCGACTATTCCACCATTTTTGTAGTGGGCTCGAACTCAATTGATTTAGAAAGGATTACGATTACCAATGCATGTAAATCATTTCATTTGTAATTTTCGAGAAACCTTAGTAGTGCACATCCGAATATTTTTATTTTTATAAATTTTCTTAAAGAACTTCAAGCAAGAATAAATTGCTAAGAAGAATGAAGTTGACGTTTTGTGAATCTGTATATTTAAAACTATTAAGCTATTACAAATCTAATTAAGTTTTATTTAAATATGATAAATGAGATAACTCAACAAAAAACGAATGTGTAATTTATAAATAAAAAAATAGAATTATAATATAACGACAACTAAATTGATAGATATAATTTTGTAAAAAGTTTAGCTTCATTTAATAATATTTTATTTTAATTTACATTATAATTTTATTAAATTTAATTTTAGATCAACAACGACGATGTTTATGTATGCATTGATTATTGATATTTGATTATTATTATTTTTATTAAATAATTCCTTTTAAATTCTGAACGGAGTGAAGAATGTATTGCTTTTACAATGATGTGTGTTTTTTTTTTTGTCTGACGACAACATTTGGAGCAGTAATAGTGCTCCGATTTTTGACTTCAGCCCCTCTTTGAATAGGAAAATTCATCTAGTTGGTACTTTGGGGGGTCAAAAGTAAACATTTTCAAATAGTTTTCAAAAAAATCGAGAAAAACAAAAAAAAAGTGACAGAAAAATGGCAATTTTACGAAAAACCACTTTTCGACAAAATCGATTTTTTGATTTTGCTGTAACTCAAAAACGAATCATTGTAAATACTTGAAATTTTCACCAAATGTTTATATTATAGTTATCTCTTTACAGTTAAATTTTCAAAATATTTTGACCATTTTTAAGCTACTTATAGGCAATTGAAATTTTCGACTTTTCTAAGTTTTTTTTCTTCAAATGTCGATAAAAATTTTTTGGGTGGCCAGAAAATCTTGAAAATTTCCGAAAATTTCGGAAAAAATCCGAAATCGTTAGTCACAATTTTTTTTTATAAGGGTTTAAAGTTCAAATTTATACGAAATATTATGTCAAAATTTAAATTAAATTTCATACTCTCATTATGCGTATGTTGCCAAATAATTTTTTTATTAATAAACAGATATTATAAAGTAACTATAGTAACATAATATAGTAACTATACTATTTGTTTCAAAATAGAATATATGACAATATTTAAATAGAATATATCCTAGATTGAAAAATCATCTCCGTTCAGAATCGTTTCTCGTATACAATGATATTCATCATTGCATTCAAATTTAACCTACGCTAGTCCGAGGTCCACCCCACCCCCTAATGTACAGCAGAGCGATACTCACTTACCCGCTTTTTTAAAGTCTGAACATTGACAGTTGGTATTATATTTTAGGAAATAAATTTTTGTGTAATTAATTAAAAAAAAATAATTTTCTACAACTTTATAAGGCCCAGAGTTAGGGGCCAAGTGCAAGTGCTCCATCTGCACTTGCATAAATCAAGGCCTGTACATCGATCGGCGTCGGTGATCCTATTTGCGAAAATAAAAAGAACGAAGAAAAACGTCCAGTGGACTGTCGTCGGCGGTCGTACTCGTTACCGCAATCGCAACCGCATGAACGCAAACGGCGAAAAAATCGTATATATACGCACGGCTTTTAAAAGACGCAAACTACGCGAACACGAAAAGAACGGATTGGAAAAAACTCTGGAAAATTCCTAAAATCCCGTGAAAAGTTTGTACTTAATAAATAATTGTTTAGTATTTTAACTTTTAATTTTTTGTCCGAGAGAGGGGAGATTTTTCCGTTCGGTGTGGTAGGGATGCACGGATAAGATTCTAGATTCTTCTTTTCCTTTTTATTATTCTTATTCCTAATCTTATTATTATTATTATTAATATTACTATTTTTATTATTATTATAATTATTTTATTCTTATAATAACTTTTATTTAAACTGTGCGTTTATCGGCGATTGCACTATTGGGGTTTCTACGGTTCCTTGTTATCTGTCACAGAATGACAGAACAAGTGGTAAAAATATACGAGTGTGAAGTTGGGTCATCCAACTTGGGTGATTATTTTCAGACGGCTAGGGATAAGAAACGTCGTGTACCCGGTTGCGTTTCAGTGTGTACTAGGCGCCAAACGTTTCTAATGCAATCCAACCACAAGACAGCGCAATAACAATGATTATAGTTCAGAGGTGGCCACAACGAGGCTCGCGAGCCGCATGCGGCTCTTGAACCAAACTTAGACTAAAATTAAATGTAAATAAGTGTTCCTTCATTTGATTTAAAATGAAAAATGTATCTCTATTTCATAAACATTGTTTTACAATGTGGCTCACCTCGATAGAATCAACTTTATAAATTTGTGGCTCCCAAAGTTAAGGTTGGTGGCCCCCCCTTTTATAGTTCATAAGAGCAAATCGAATACTAATAGGCGACCAAATTTGGTGTTAACGTCGTCTATAACATGATTCGACTTGTTCAGGTGTGGTTTTTAATTTTTTTGACCGTGTTCCGGAAGGTGGCGAAGCACTGAATCTACATATTAAAAAAGATACGAAAATTCTACACAAGCCGATAACAAATCTGTTGTAGACGCGTTAGACCCACTCTGCAGCATGGCGGTACCGGAGTGGACAACGATGCTGCCGTAATGACACCAGTGGCAAGTTATGGCAATTATTGTTACTAATTTACGAGAGCTCGACAATTAATCGTTACGGAACAATACGACCGACTGCTTGATGGACGCGAAACGTCATATTATACAACGGTATATAATTAGAGCGAGACTGCGTGTACTGCATTGCACGTGCAAAGGTAACGACAAACGGTATATAGAGAAGTCGGCGTGCGGCGATGGGACAACCGGCGAAGAAGCCGGACAACATAACGATGAAAATATTAAAAACGTGCTGAAGCACACTTTAAACACCGAGTAGGTTGCCATCAAGTGGTGGTACACCCGACGCACGTAAATATAAAAACGGCATGGCGTACGACGTTTACGCGTCGCAACGCAGGCGAAGGCTGACGAACGGCGGAACGCAATCGGGGACGCATAAAAATGATACGGCGACCGATAAAGAAGCCGATCCAAATCGCAAATGGTATTTTGCGATCGTACACAAATAGAATGTCGGTGTCGGAGACGTCTCGCCAAAATGTTGTAAAAGTAAAAAAATAAATCAAATATCGTGTGACATGGGATTACGGGAACTCACAACAAACGGTCGCATGTCTTTGAGTGCTGCAGTGACGACGTCTAGTTGCGGTGCCACGACACGGTATACTGAACGAGATCCATATAATATATATATCCTGACTGTGGCTGTGGTGAAGATATATATATTATATTTATGGTGACATAAGTACATCACTGACATCGTGTCACCGACTAAACGGGACGCATTAATTTGCACCGGCGTCCGCATGACAGCAGCATGCGCTCGGAATGCTGGTTATATACATTATACACATTAATTTAGGGCAGAGGACTTGTAGCTCTAAAAATGCAAGCACTTATGCACTTAAAAACCCCATAATATGCATTTAAAATATGCACTTAAAAATGATTTTAGCGAATTTATTTAAAATAATTAATAAAATAAATAGCATGTAAATAACAATTCAAAATAATTACATCATTTAAATATATTTTACACCATAGCCAAATAAACAAAATACATTATTCTTAATTTTATATTTCTTCTTCTAGCACTAAAAAAATAAGAATAAATAAATCCTAATCGAATAAAAGCCCGCATAGTGCGCACACGGCTCACTGTGGTGACGATGTCGTAGGTATGGTGTATGAACGTGTAATTTATCTGTTAATAAAATTAATTACAGAAAATTAATATTATTGATTTATCGGCGATCCTCTACAAATGCTGTTAGGAAAAATGTGTGTCCACCGATAGTAAAAACCATATTATACGACAAAAATTAAAAATAAATAAATTTTTATCCAAATATTATGACTGTATTGTTTAAAATAAAAAATAATGTCAGTGAGGAAAAAATTGATTTAAGTTAAATATGTCTCAAAAAATATAAAATTGCGTATAAAAATGTAAAATATGCCCTAAAAACAAAAATTACTCAAAATATGCATTTATATGCAAAATAAAATTTCAAAACTAGCTGTGTGAAAGCATGAATCGTATTTGTTTCGTACTCACTACTCAGCTATTTTTGTGACTGTGCAAAACAAATATGCAAATGCTACAAATCCTCTGCCCTACACATTATGAATCATGCGCTTGCCTCACCAGCCGGTAATTAGACTGGGATTGCCGTTGACCACCGTTTAACGCTGACCTGTGAAAAATTCCCGCCGACGTCGTAACGCGTCACTATCGCCGTAATATTTGATATACTGACGTAGTCAGAGCACCGGGCGGTGTATTTAACCGCGATTTTACAGCTAACCACCATGATGCCGCCAGAGTCTTTGGGTGGCCGAATATAACGTGCATATAGTTGACTTACACAGTTATACCGACACATAAGTAGTTTTACTTATTGAATATTGCAGCATTTTTTCAGCGTGTTGCTGCAGTCGTCCTGTTCTTCGACGACACAAGGTCGAAGGCCGACGCACAGACGACCGGTATAATATATAATGTGTGATGGCAATACAAATTACATACCAAGACGAATTGTGAATTGTAAAAAAGAGGGGCAGCTGCACATTTTGTCATTCTGACACCCCCGTGCGCACGCCTAATACCTAAGTATATTATAGACACGTCATATACTCAGGTCCAAGAAAGTCCGACGGTAAACCGCGCATCGATACAGACGCGAGCTAGGTCTGTTGGCCGAATTTTCTCCCACCATTTTGCTATTTCTATACTACTTGGTAACGTGTATACAGCGACAATCGTTGTCGACCAGCTTCCGATCGGTATAAGAGAGGAGGAGCATAATGTAGAATAAAAATCTCGATTATTTCGTGTTTTTTTGAACGCAAACTGTTTTGGCAACCCGCTTTACGATGCGTGTACAGTTTCATAGTCGAAAAATAAATCCTTCATCGCGAAAATTTGCATACGATTTTTTTTTTAAAAAAGTGGTTTTAGCGTACTTAGGTTCTTAATATTTGGATTTTCGAAATTTTTCTGATATAGAAAGAATGTCCGACGGTCCCTTGTGCACTCCAATACGGTTTTATAGGCATCGGGAGTACGCTTCCGTTTTAAAAATATGTATATTTTGTTTTTTAGATGAAAAACAGCAAAAAACCACCAGGGCCGCCATGATATATAAAATAAAAATTTGAATAATTTCTTTTTTTTTTTGCACACAAACTGTTTCGTTAAACTACTTCTATTTGTATTTAATATAGTTTGACCAAACTCTGCAGAGGATAAATGTCTATAAAGTAGCCATAATACTACTACTATTGTTACTTTTTTATTTTTGTGTTTACTCTTCGTAGATGTTATCATTTTTTTAAACAATTGAAATAATAATGAATTATAAAAATAAATTATTAAAAAAAGAAACACACACTCACATATTGGGATCACCGATGTGACATTGTTTTAATCAATACAAATAATATTTACTTATATTTTTCTCCTTGGCTGATAATTGCCATGATCTTACGGGTATATACGTGAACGAATACCTATAGTTTACGACGACGGCGAAAGCACGTGTAAATTACTGTGGACAGGACTCTGCAGTCGGTATTCGAAGACGTAAAAGAAGTAGAGGTAGTCTGCGAACAGCGAACAGGCGCCGCACATGCAGTGCCTGATACTGTGTTAACATCGTCCTGTCGGTAATGCTGTCTGTATCCGATCGCCGTCGATCTCGCGCACCTGCACCGACAGCACGGTACCCGGAAATAGCAGGCGAGTCAACACTGCTGACGTTTTTATTCCAAACAACTCACCTCATACCGTCTTTGCCATCAGCATTCAGCACATCGTCGCTAACGTAGTTATTGCACTATTGGGCCCGAGTCGTGGTCCACATGCTGCGATAGCGATAGTGATATAGGCATATAGCGTCGCGGTAATCCAAATATAGGCCAATCAAAAAGACGCGGAAATCCAAACGGCTTCAAGACATGTATTGTGTACATCGACTACATCGCCACCGTTCTATTAATGTACTTATGTGTGACCAATAAAATAATAATAACGATTATTATGACTGAATATCACACAATATTCTAGGTTTCGATGACGATAGTTAACCGCGTGTCATATTTTATACGTAGTAATCGTTAGTTTATTATAATGATTTCCGACTTCCGTACGCGAATTTTTGAAGTGCATCACGAGATCTGCTCATGCGCACAGTCAACACAAACGTTTTATATTCGGTCCAATCCTATCATCATATATTTTGCGTAGAATATAAATAAACGATGGTAGATATATCAGTACAATCATAGAAATGCACACGACAGGGCTCGGCTGGACATGCATTTTTAAGGAACAGAGTACAATCGGATGACACTATCATACATTTAATTAGAATAAAAAATTTAAAAAAAATGTATATTTTATGTGATTTATTTTATAAACATAAAAGTTATAAATGTTTAACATAATCTTTTTGACTTTGTTCAATACCTACTTTCATTTATATTAAATCTTCTTTTCGGCATATTTTTGTTTATGTGTGACTTATTAGCTCTTATTTTTCAAGCACGGCACTAGAATTTTTTTCCGGGGGGAGGGGGGCAGAGTGGGGCAAATATTTTTTTACATGGGCTAAGGTGTTTTCAAATTTCAACAATCAATGAGGTTATTTAAATAAAATATAAATGTTATATGTTATATTAGCTATATAGTACAAACTTTTGAATAGTTAAAAATGTTTTAAGAATAATGCCAAATATTTTTTAAGTATCTTATGTAAGAAATATTTTAATCACAAACCTTCAACAACTATATTAATAATGATAATATAATAATAATATAATAATGATATATAATGATGTACAAAAATGATAATGTCTTTATTACTTTAATATTACATATCATTATGAATAAATTTATGTTTTTATTATTTACATTTCATAAATATAAATTAAAGTAATTGTGTTTAGTAATGAGCAGATGAACTTGTTTGACTCAACTTTAATGCAATGATTTGGGATACATTTGTTTGTTTATTTTCATCCAGTAATTAGTATTCAACAAAGGTAATAATAAATAAATAAAACTGTTTTCTGGGAAGGCTAGAGCCCCACCTTGCCCCACTTGGCGTCGTGCCTGTTATTTTTATGTTATCAAATTTGAGCATTTCAATAATTAGGTACTAGGTAGATACTATTGAAATATTTTATACTAAAATGAGTAAAATGTATATAAAAATGAAATGTATTATGATATTTTAATTTTTTTAAGACAGTATCATCAGTTTGTTAATTTACATAATGTTATATAAATATAGAATATATTTTTACATCGTACCTGTCTTCCACCGTGTATTAACTTACATATGTACCTTTTTATCATCATGTAGAAACTAACATACGTATATATGTACCTTCGTTTTACCGTGTTGAAACTTATATATATCAGTATATCACTTATGTGGGAAATAATAACGTATGTAGGTGTATCCAACATTTTATCCGAAGCCCTCCACTCAAACAATATTAGATATATGATAGAATTTTTAATTAAGTCCAAGCTTATAAATAGTATATAACCTGTAAATATTTGTATATGTATGTAATCTAATGTAAACCAATGCCAATGGCTTTTGACGCCGAGGCTTTATTATTAATAAAAAAAAAAAATAATAACATATTATGTAATTTTTTACCTGCAACTCTCGTGTAAAAATTTACGATTCCTTATTTATGTAAAAAATTGTTAAAATGTGACCGAAACTAGTGTGTACTCCAGATTTGTGATTAACGTTATATTAGATTTTTAAGTTTTATGACAAAGTGAAAACATTTTTATCGATATATTAAATAAGAAAAAATCAAAAATATCAAATGTTTATAAAAATAGTTGAAAACGGTGTTATGTATCCTTTGTGTTTTCAATAATTTTATTCTGTTTTTCTGTAATATATTTTATATAGATAGATTATTATACATATATCGGCTATCAGTCATCAGACATCAATAAAAAAACTAATTTAATCTTTTTAATAGGAAAAAAACATTTAATAAATTAATAAGCCAAAAAATAAAGTTAACTATTGTAATTGAAACTTGAAACAGTGACTATATTCTCCCGTACGGCCGTACCTTATTATTAATTAATTACAGACTACAGTGCATCCCGTTTGAAAATTATATTATTAAATTATACGACGAATCAATTATAGACTCTTAAAATTATGTTTTCTAAATTTTTCATAACTCAAATATTCTAGCAATAAATTAACACTATATTTATTATTTATTATTAGCAATTAATCCGATATTTTTCAAACTTTTGCTAAGTGTCCAATCGGCAAAATATCAAATCGTTGGCATAGTACCGTTTAAATGCCTTTTCAATAAAGGCTCAAATTCGTCGGCGCGGAAGAACGGAATGGTCGGAATGAATCGGCCGTGTCTCATCAGCGACTGCGCCTCGCGCGCATCACGTCCTTCTTGTCTTAGCAAGGACAATTTCGCGGTCAACCTGCCGTCGTGCGTGCTCCACGGCCGAAACGTGTTGCGACGACGACGACTCGCGATTCCTCAGATTTCGGACCAAGTACATCTTCATTAACGCTTTCACGGCTGGGACGTACGCGCGGACGCGAAGTTTCGATGGCTGAACGTCCACCGAGGCCGATGCAACCGAATAACCGGTGTCTCGTTGTGTTAGAGCGCTAATGATCGGACCATAATCGACGTCTACCTTGCGAAACGAACAGGACACCGACTGTAGTGTGGTCGGAACGAGTTCATCGTTGGTGACAGTGGTTCCGTCCGAAAATGGTCTTAGCCATCCGTAACGTCCGCCAATCGCAGCCGGTGGATTGGTCACCCACGGCTTTTCCACATCGTCGTGGTCCGCCGCATAAACAATGACGGTCCTGGCGCACGGCTGTGTGCCGGCGTTCGCGCACGCTGTCGACAAACTGCTCGTATCGGCGGCTGTCCAGCGTCCTGAATCCTGACATGCCTCGTTTAACCACGAAACACTCGGACGCGGACGCCGCCTCTTCGCCCGTCACCGTCGCCGTACCGGTGTCCCTTGGACGAGGTCTCCGCCGGGTCGGTGCTTCCGCGGCACCGTCACGACGCGGGAAGCGTTCACGCGTTTTTCGAACAGAAATTCGGAACCGTTCCAACCGAAAGTGGCGATCAGCCTGTCACTGTTGCCGTCCAACCCGTACACGTACACCGCGTCGGTGGTGGCGTCGATTCGCACCGACCGGTCGGTCAACCGCAACCCGGGCGGGCCGCCAGCTACACCGCGGGACATCGTGCAGACCCCGTCCACGGGGAACGCTCTGTCCCGGTCTTCGGTCACCGTCCGATACGCGGGATGAACGTACTTGTACGGCGGGACGACTGTCGACGATCGACGGACGTTCGTCGCGCCCGTGATGCTCGTGCCGTCCGCAAACTCCACGGTCCTGGTAGAGCCATCTTTCGAGAACTGTTCCACGTAGTTGGCGTGGCGCCTGGTCCGCGCCTGGACGTCCATGTTTTTGATGTGGGCGCTGGTGCTAGATGGCGAAACGGTTGACCTTTTTCGTTTCATTCTCGGCGGGCTCTTACCCGTCCCGACTACGCTTCTGTAATGTTCTTCCCGGCCTGACTCTTCTTCGCTCTGACGCTCTTGGAGGTGTCGATTTTAGCGCGAACGCTTTCACCGCTCTGATCTCTGATGTTGGAGCTCTTGGGTCCACCGGTGCTAGTTTTTGACGATTCCGTGGTCGGAGATCGATTAGTCCGCGACGGCCGCTCGACTTGTCCACTCGTCCAGTACGTGACCTTTGTTCGGTCCGCGTACTCGACGACCATCCGCCCGTTGCCGTAAAGCCGGTACACTTCCATCTCCGCAGCGTTGACTTTGGCGCCATCGTTTGCTAGACCACTGTAGTATGCATAGCCATCATTGTTTGCCGAAATCATCTGCACGGTGCACACACCCTCACTGCCCGCACTCGTTGTTCTGACGATACACCCGATGACGTTGTTTCGAGATTTATCTAAATAGTACTCAAAACCTGCGTCATTGTTGTACACCCTAAGCCAATCTTTGTCGTCTTTAGCATAATCGTCGTCGTTGTTATCGTCATCATCGTCGTCGTCGTCGTCCACTACGTGTTTGACGATTTCGTAGTGTCCAGATTTATACACCAAACTAATTGTACTGGGTTCAAATCTCCATTTTCTTTTTGTGATCGTCAAAAAATCGTCATCCTTGAAACGTATCTCTTCCATTTCTTCTGCATATGTCAGACAGGTCCGATGTGTCCATTGCGTAAAAACATTTTGGCGTTCTTTTGCCGTAATACAAATTGAAATAGTCATAGGCGTAAACAGGTCGTTGGGGCACGTTAAATTCAAACGAGGATTTGTGTGTTTGTAGAACTTTTTGACAGTCGTAAAATCCCACCACAACCACGTCTTCTGGTTCAAAATATGCATGACTCATTTTCTTATAGTTTTCTGACTCTTTCTGCAATATTTGTACCATTGTCATACAGCCGGCTGGTACAATAAATTCTGGCTTGAACTTGACAGTCGTCTGCCTCAATTCAGGTAAACCGATGGGTTCACCCCTGTACACGTCCAAGTTGCTCCGTAACCGATTCAAAGCTAGTATGCAAAGTTGCACGTCGACATCGTTATAACCGTCACCCTCACATTGCCGTTTGACGTCTGCAATGATGCGTTCGTGTTCAGCCTCGGTGTCCAACGATGGCAATGGACGCGCACCCCACAGCGATTTTCTCCACCTAACGTTCAACACGTTCACGGTGGAATCAAAATAATCTGTGTGACGTAATTTGAACTTCTTCGCGGATAGACCGCATTCGTTTCCATACTGCAAGCAGACCGGATATACCATACAGCCATCATCGCCCTCGTTTCTTAACGCATCGAAAAAAGAGTCGACCCATTCTTCTTCGGGTTGTACTGGGCAGGCAATCGCAACTTTTATTATGGCGTCCAAGATTATTGGCAATCCAATCGCGTCTTCTGGATATTCTTTCAAGTGTTTGGTGTACGATTCGTAGTATTGCAGGGTTAAATCATCGTCGTTTACGGGTAAAGCGTACACGGGGTTATTGTTTCGCGTGTAATTTTCGTATTCGGTTCTCACGTTGTAGACGAACCCGAGTACTTTGTGCATTTCGCGCATCACGTATTTCCTGGCCATAACAAGCATTTTGTCAACGTTTGGTGGCTCGTAATTGGAGTTGTATTTCGACTTGAAATCATAGACCATGACGTTTTTAAATGCGGACGCCCCATCGGCCGTGTTCAACTCGTTATAAAAATTCTGCCAAAACGTTTGGATAACTTTTTCTGCAGTAGACAGTTTGGCCCTGAACTCCCTTGAAACGAATTTTTCCCGGGTCTCAGCAATTTCCCCACAGTTCAATTTTACTATTGCGTCAACTTTTATTTTAGTGGCAATAAATTCAGTTATAAATTCCAAATCAATGAAATTGGTTAAAATTATATTTACTACAGCGGGTTGAAACATATACGGTTCAGTGTCGAAATTGATCTCAGGCGGGTTTTAATGCAACGTAGACGTAGATATCAAAAAGTGCGGCTACAACCACATAAAATAATTATTTCAAATCATAGGTATAACTAGTCCTTTAAGTTAGGGGGGAGGGCTAGATTCCTAAAAATGTTTTATAGAAAATTTTTTTTAATTAGATTATTATTTATAGTTTCTATTAGTGTTTACAACTAATTTAAATAATTATTTGTTTATATTAAACATTATATTTTTTTAAATTGTTAGCAAAAATAAAATAAATATTAATGTAGTAATAAGTTTATAAGTACATACATTTACCCAAAAATTCTGGAGGGGCTAAAGCCCACCCAACCACCCCTCTAGTTACATTACGCATATGTAATTACAATTGTAAGTATA
This sequence comes from Schizaphis graminum, assembly GCA_020882235.1. Taxonomy (NCBI): domain Eukaryota; kingdom Metazoa; phylum Arthropoda; class Insecta; order Hemiptera; family Aphididae; genus Schizaphis; species Schizaphis graminum. The sequence goes on from CM037032.1 coordinate 59,636,426, forward strand.
ATTAAAATACTTAAGGGGATTCGACATTAACCCAAAAGCGGGATAAAACTGTAGATGTCAGAAAAGTCGGATTTTGATTTTGAAAAGTTTTGAAATTGTCTAGTTGTCTACTAGGGATCGAATGAGGAAATTTTTTGTTAATACATTATTGCAAATTCTCTATGTTCTTAACAACCTTATTGTTTATGTTTATACACTAAAGAATAGTAACAAACAGACGTTTATAATTAATTTTTAGATTGAACATTTTAGTATTAGGATTTCATATTTTTGAATTAGAGTAATTAGACTATATCCAAAACACCCACAAATTGCAAGTACACATATGTAATAATAATTTATTAAGTGAGGTGCTTAAACTTTAGTATCAAAAGTCCTAGCCTTACATGTAAATTATAAAAAAATAAGTAGATTAGTGGGTAAATAATACTAATAATAATTGAATGTCAGTAAAATGTATGGCTATGGACTATATCAGGTTTTTAAGTACTATTTGTTTTCTTATTTTTTATTCTCAATTACAATCTATGAATTAGTCAAGAAGTTGTTAGGTTCTAGTCAGTATCTGTAAAATACTTTTATTTTATTTTAAGTTTTAGAAATAAAAATAAATGTATGTGAAATTCAGCTGTATAATATAATGATTTTAACAAAATACTAAATAATATTACGTAACAATATTAAATCATAATTATATTACGTTATTACATTTATATATTAAGTTATATTAAACATTATTATTAATAATATTGATAATAAATAATAGCAAAAAAGTGTTGATTTCACCATAAATACAATCTAATAGTAGTTTAAAGTATTAAATATATTATATTCTACAAACAAGTATAATAAATAAATTTATACGAAATTTTTTATAAAGTTTATCGTTTGAATATATTCACTAAAATGATTGTTTATTAAGTGCACTTTATAGGAACTATATGAGAAATATAGTTTTGCAAGAAATGTATTACATACAAATTAGTAATTAAACTACTTAGACAAAGGAATGGCATGATGCAATGTGCGTGCTTCGTGTTTCAATAAAGTAGCATCTGGCGATGGGTCTTGGGCGATTTTAGACAATGACTTGTCCAAAACTTGTCTTAATGCCAATGCCTCACGGTTGGTTTTGGTCGTTTTGTTTATATATGCTTGACGTCTTTTAGTCTCTTCTGTTAACTGATCCCTTAGCATCGCAACCTAATACACAATATATTTAGCCAATTAATATTATAATTTTTTTTTTACGAACTAAAAATTATTTTACTTGATTCTCTAATCTATGTATTTGTTGTCTATGCGATTGTTCACGAGCTTCTAACATGCGTTCAGCTTGCAACTGTCCAGCACGATAACGTTCTAAATCGGTGTGTTTTACGGGTATATTTGAGCTAATAAAATAAAAGATATGATATACATTTTTTAAATTAATTTAAGGTTATGTTACCATATAATTACCTGTAATCAGATGAAGACATTTTAAGATTTTTTAATTCAACTTCTTTTTCATATAATTTCCTTTCTAATTCATCACATCTACTTTTTAAATCTCTATTTTCTTCTGTAAAGCGTCCACCATGACTATATTTTCCTTCGTAATCAACTCTTTCAAAACTTTTACTTCTTGATAAAGCTTTTTTCTCCAAACTCCTTTTCTCTGATTCTAGCATACGAACCTAACCAATAATTTAAATTTTAATAACCTATCATTTAACTTGTTTTTATTTATTATACCTTATCATTGAGTGATTGTAACTTAAATCTAAGATCTGAGCTTTCATCATAAAGGTCTTTGTTAGATTGTCTTGGCAGTGATTTATTTCCTAAAGCTCTCAATTGAGCTTCTAAATTAGATTTTTGTACTTCTTTGTTTTCTAAATCCATCTGAAGTCTAATCATAGACTCATTCATTGACTGTTGATCGCGGCGACAATCAGCTAAATTATGTTGTGCTACATCCAAACGTTCAATAGCGATTTTTTTTTCATTTTCACAATTTTGTAATGCTCTTTGTAACTAAAAATATTAAATTTAAATTAATATTACATGACGTGACATGCCACCTTTAATATACTTTTAATAAAATAAACATAATACAAATTTTATATGTATCATATGATATATAAGATTAAAATAATGTAAAAATTCAGAAATATAAAATTAATATGCAATAATATGACAACTTTACTTGTTTATATTTGTCACTATGTGAAGCAGAACTCATAGAAGCATCATGCAAAGATCGCTGAAGAGCTTGAATTTGAGCCTTTAAATCACATTCATTAGCAGTAGCATGTGCTAATGAAGCATTCAAACGCTCAATAGTAGCAGTTAATGAAACACATCTTTCCTCGAGTGCAGCAGAAGCTTTAGAATGACTCTCACGTTTTTCTTCGAGTTTCTAATGATAAAATAATATATATATAATAAATAGAAAAATAAATAATGATTTATTAATGATATTACTTGTATATGACTATCCTTTTCTTGCAACATCATTTGTAACCGCTGTAAATCTCCATCTAAGCCAATTCTAAGTATTTCCAATTTTGTAGCTTTTGATTCAGTTTGAGTTAACTCATCTTGTAAATTTCTTTTTTCTGCTTCAAGTTGACTCATATGAATTTTTAACTTTTCTAAACGTTCTTTCAATTGCATCTTTTCATTTTTGTCAGCATGCATGAGAGTTTCTTGGCTTGTCAATATTTCTTTATTTTTCTTAATTTCTTCTGTTTTTTCTTTAATTTCTGCTGCCTATAAAGCATTTCAATCAGCACTAAATGTAAATTAATAATAAAAATATAAATATATTTACTTGAGATAAGAGTATAGATTGTTTTTGCCCGAGCTTTGATTCTAGATCAACTTTTTCATCTTGAAGTTTCCTTAATATTTGAATGGTTGAATTCAATTTACTATCAGTTTTTTTATGAATATCTCCTATCTCTTCTAGTTGCCTATTCATATTTGAGATTTGAGATTTGTAATCGTCTTTTTCTCTTTCTACTTGAGCTACTTGTTGCATCAAATTTCTCACACCCTTTTTAACTACTTCGGGATCCACTATTTTTCCATCCATACGAATTGGTTCAGGACCTTGTTCCATGACTAAAATTATAAACAATTTTAATATATTTACAAATATTAAAAATATATTTATAGGTATACTGAAATAATACACCGAATAATTTAATGTTTGTAATGATATAATTATAATATTTGTAACTAATTAGCAAATTACAATTAATTTGTTTTATTTTATTAGTTATATTTAAAACTAAAAATATAAAAAAAGTATAATAATAATATAAAATGTTTATTTTAAGATCATAACTATAATTTAAATAGTAGGTATGATACAAATTAACTTGTATGTATTATTAAAATTATGTGTAGATAAAGAATCAAGTGTTAAGTAATATATTAATGATGAAAAATATTATTACTTCTACTTGGACTCCATTTCCTTATTCTAACAGACCCATCAGCTTGCATGCCTGTAACTCGTTTTAGAGTAGACCATATAGTATTTAAACGATTTTCCACATCACGTTTAGTTCTTTCCAATTCTCCAAGTTGAGTGTCAGCTGAGCGAAGACGGCCCTCGGATGCACTCAATTTACATTTGAGTTCTTGGATTTGAGCAGTTTGATCAGACAAACAAACTTCTAAATTATGTTTTTGATCTTCAAGTTTCCGTTCATGGCCTAATCCATCATCTAGTCGATCAAGTAATTCTTGTTCACGAGTCTTCCAACGTAATTCATCTTCATCGACACGATGACGTAACCTCATCACTTCTTGTTCATATCCCTCTAATATTCCCTCTAATTCGTTTACCTATAATATTATAAACATTAATAATTATAGACTATTATCTATAGTAGATATTTATAGTTTTATATATAAATGCTTTTTACTTTTCTTCTAAGTTGTTGAACAAGTTCACATGCTCTTTCTCTTTCTTCGGTTTCAGCATCCAATTTTGTCTGCAGTTGTTTCTGCTCATTTCTACGAGATTCTCCTGTTACAGCTGCTCGTTGAAGATCTTCTTGGAGAGCTTTACATGTCTTTTCAGTTTCTTCAAGTCTTCTGCATGTCTCTTTGCATTCAGCATTTAAACGAGCACGCTCTGCTTCAACTTGATTACATTTATCTTCTAATGTAGTGATCTTTTGTAAGGCATCTTCTAGGTATCTTCCTTGTTCACGTTTATCGGTTTCAGATTTTTTAATAAGTTCTCGTAATTCTCTGTTTGAATTTTGATATTTTTCTTTTTCAATACTGGTTTCATTTAAATTTCGTCTAGTCTCCATCAAATCTTTTCGAGTATGATCAGCTATTGAATCAGCTACAAAGAAAAAAAAAATAGGTTAAAAGTAAAAATTCAAATGCACATAAATTTTACTTACATTCTTTTAATTTTCTACTGATATCATTTAAATGTGCCTGGAAATTGTCAAGTTTGTCTTCTGCCATACACAATTGAGATTTGATTTCCATGCATTCTTGTATGTGTCTATCTCGTTCCGTTTGAATTTCATCTATTTGACCAATTAACTGACATTTTTCACTTTCAGACTGCATACGAAATTCATTTAATTCATTCTTGATTTTTGCTAATTGTTCGCGTAATGATGTCACTGAACTTTTTTCATTCTCTAATTTTCCTCGTGTTTCTCTCAGTGAGCGTTCATAACTTTCTTTTTCTCCTTCTAATTCTTTTTTGACACTTTCTAACTTACTAACTATAGCTTTTTGATCTCGATGAACTAAAATTAAATACTTAAATTACTGAATATTCAATTATCGTATATATATTTTTTTTTACAATACATAAATAATTTACCTAGTAATAAAGTTTGTTGTTTGTCGTTTTCAGCCCTCAAAAGTGCTTCATCGTGTTGTTGTGTTATTGTATCAATATTTTTTTGCAACATATCTAATTTTTGTTTTAGTTTTTCTATTTCACAATTTTTGTTTTTCCCCAATCTATTTAAATCTTCTTGAATTTTTCTTTCGTAATTGACTTTAAGAGTTTCCTAAAAATTAAGGACGAATACAATAATTAACAATAATTTATAATTTAAGAAAGAAGATATTAAAATTTAAACTACCTTTTCTTGAGATAATTTTTGAATATTTTCATCAGCTTGTTTTTTCAATGTTTCAATTGTTTGCTGGAATTCTATTTCCAGAGTCCTGGATTGATTTAGGAGTTCAGACTTAGTGTGATTTGCTGCTTGCTCACAACTTTCTAAGTCTTTACATAAGCGATATATTTCACCTTTCATTGATTCCTAAGCAAAAAAAAAAAAAAAAATACAATAAATAATTTTTTACAATACAAGATATTTTCATCATATAAGTACTTGTTTTATTAGTAATTCTTGTTTTTCCCTTTCCGTTTGTTTACACCGATTTTCTGATACTTCTAAATTATGCTGAACGTCATATAATATTGATTCGAGATTTTCTTTCTCTCCGCAAAGAGAAGATAATTGACGTTCTAAATTATCCAATTGCTTAGCACAACTATCAAGAGCAATCTGAAGAATATCATTGGTTAATTTTTTTCTGCTTAATAGAATAACTTTAAAATAATAACTTAACCTGTTTTTCTTCATTTTCTTTTATAATACTTTGAAGTTGGTTATTTAATCTAGAGTTGGATTCTATTGTATGATCAATTTTTTGATTTAATCGCATTAGCTCTTCATTAAGTGATTGTTTCTTATGCTTTTCATTTACCAACTGATCTTCTAAGTGAGATCTATCTTTTAATAATTCTTCTAATTCATTCTCCAACTAAATATACAATTAGTCAAACATTTAATATTTGTTAAAATATTAATAATATATAGGGTGTCCAGTAAGGATTAACCCTAGTAATATACATAAGTAATTACCCATAGTAATATCTCCTGAAATAATGGAGATGTCATAGTTTTATTTTTTTTAAAACTTACAGGGATAAGCACTAAAAATATTTAATTTATATTTTAATTGAGGTAGTCATTTATTGTGAAATAATCTGGATTGATTTGAAATTTAATTTAAAATGTTTGGGTGATAAAATAATTTAAATTTTATTAATATTCATTATTAGAGTACCTTTTCTTTTTCTAACAATATTGATTTCCATTTTTCCGTTGCACTTGACTTTTCACTTTCTAATTCTTGCTTATCTTGTTCCATTTGAAGTAGTTCTTTTCTGAGGGCAACTAAATCACTAGATAAATCATCTACTTGCACTTGTAAATTTTTTTTATCTTCAATTAATTTTTCATGTTCTTTTTGTAAATTTTTTTTTTCTGTGTTCCCGTCCAATAGAAGTGATTCAGCCTTAGCTAATGATTCATGACAATCAGTTCTATCTGATGCAATTTTTTCTAACTCTGATTCAAGATCCCCTAAAGCAATTTTATAATATTAAATATAAAAATACATTTGAAAATTAAAAACAAAATTATTTATGAAAGTTCATTCTAACCTATTTTACTATTTAAGAATAATTTAGAACTGGCTATTTTAAAATTTGTTCTACAATGAGTGATGAATTATAGAAGAACATTAGCTTGAGCATAAAAATTTGAAGACAAATCGATAATTTATGCAAGTTAATGATATGCTACTGATCTTGATTAGTAATATTATTATTTTATTGAATTTTGTCTATTACAGTTAAAATTATTCTTAAATATTTAAGTTGTTAAAACACTAGTCACCTTGTTTTAACCATTAATACATTGTAATAAGTGATTAAATTTATTTTATTGTGCAACCTGGCATAAGTGTAACGTCAGATAGATACATTCTAACATTTAATTATAATTTAGTATTTACAGCTATAGTTATTCTATGTTTAATTAATATTAGTGCAAGTAGTATTTCTAGTTTAATAATTCAATTCAATAATATTTTCTACTCATATTTATATTAATTTATTATTCTTATAAATAAATAAAATTACGATCAAACACTCTTAACGCTTAACCTACTCATATTTTGAGCGGCCCACCGAGATTTTATCGGTTAGGTTACTGGCCTAGTCTGGGCCTGCACATATATTTCAGTTTATACCTAATTATAAGTATAATATAACATATAGTTATATAATTAAAAATCAAGAAATACTATAGATTGTATTTTACGTTATTAAAAATAATGTTTTCTATATTATATAAATATATTTTAAATAATTACCTTTATTTTTTTCCATTTTAGCTTGCAAAATTTCAAGTTCCAGACATCGTTGTTCTAAAAGTTCTTTATCCAAATACACTTGATTCAATTCTTCTTTGATACTAATTAATTCTTCTTTTAAACAACTACATCTGTCTTGTACATCATTTTCTGACAACATTCTTATATCAATTTCCTTTAATAATCGATCTATTTCACCTTGTTGGAACATTTTTTCATCTTCCAAGGTATCATTTAATTTTTGTAATTTACTATTAGCTTTTTGTATTTTATCATAATCAGAATTCATATTTTCTACCTAAAATTTAAAAAAATATATTTAATTTTTTAATTTCTTATTAGATATGTGTTATTACTTACACATAAAAAAAATAATAATAAAAACTAATACCTATAAATATTTAAAAAAAAATTATTACCACAGCGCTAACATGCATTCTGTTCTGTTGTAATGCTTGAGCCTCATTTCGCAATCTTTCGAGTGTTTCTGCAAGTGAGTCTCGTTCATGGCCTAATTGATTATTAACATTTCGACAATCATCTAATTCTTTACTTAGTTCTTCAATTTTCACTTGTAACTCTTTTTCTAACATTTCTAATTGTTCACAATGTTTTTTTGTTTCTGACATTTTATCAACACAAGATGATAACTGAACTTGAAGTTCATGAATGTTTGATTGATATCTATAAACAACAGACTGAACGGCTGACAAAGTACTATCAACAAAGTTACTAGTTGCAGATACTGGTTTTGATTTTGTGTCAGACTTAATAATTCCAGTGCTAAGATGAACATGTGGTGGAGCCAAAGGTCTAATTAAATCACCAAGAATTTCTTTATCTTGCTGTAGCACTTTAACTATTTCCTGCATTCCGGACATCAATACATCAACATCGATTCGTAAATTGTCTGCTTCTTTTTCATTTTTATTAGAATCCATACATTTGTCTTCCTGTAATGTAAAATATAGTTCAATAAAACAGTTAAAAATTTTAAAATAGTAATACTAACAAATTCAGAAAGACTAGTTTTGAGATCTTCCAAATGCATTTCTTTTTGTCGCAACTGTGAACATACCGTATCATAATCGTTTTGTAGTTTTTCTACTTTATTTTGTAATGTTGTATTTTCTTTTAACAAATTTTCATATTGTTTTTCCTAAAATGTAATAGATATAAGAGTGGTGTATAGTTTATAATATTTTTGGTAGGTACTGTACTTCAGTATATGTCGATCTTTTAACAGCATTTACTAAGCCACTGCAAGTAGTAACCATGTCGTTTGATGCTAAAGAAAGTTCACCTCGAAGTTTATTGAGATCTTGTTGAGTTGATGATTTCATATCAGTGAACATTCGTTTTACTTGTGCTACATCCTGCCAAAGACTCATCATTCGACCATGTTCTAATGAACAATACTCATTAAACATTTGTTCTTCTTCTTTCCACTCATCTTCTTTTGCATTCATTTCATCTCTCATTTTTTCCCAATCACTAGTTAACTTTTGTAAGTCTGTAGATAATGTTTCATTACTTGCTTGAGCATCATCTAATTGTTCTCTAAGTGTCGAGTTCAGTTCCATAACTTTTTCAGATCTACAATTTTAAACAGAATATGTATTGATAATCAATTAAAAAAAAATTTAAATAATTTTACTTAGATCGTTCTTGTTCTAAAGCACGTATTGCAGAATCTAAGTCCATTGATTGATAATCTCTAACTGAATCACGATAACTTCTAACATTATCAATTGCTGGAATGCTATTTCGCATCTCCCTTTCCAACTCAGAACACCGTTCTCTATACTGCATTACCTGAAAATCAAAAGTAATACATTTAACTATTAACACTAAAAGCGTTGATAATGTAAAATCAAAAATACTTACCTTTGCTTGGAGTCTGCTAACAAGGACGGCTTGTCTTTGTTGCGCCAATTTATATGTATCCAATCGTCTATCATATCGAGCCGCTTCCTCCCGCAGGCGCTCGTGCAAAGCCTGATTCTCCCGAGCTAAATCCATTGGCTGTTCGGTTTTTTGTGAACGATTTGTTGGTAATCTTAGACTTGTACGCCCTCCATCCAATCGAACTATACCTTCAGTGCCCAATTTTGGAACGTTTCTGGATTTCCCTGGTGTAGCGGTTTCTTTCTTGGAGAACTAATTGGATATTTTAAAATAAAAATTGAATATAAAAAAAAAATTCTTTTAACACATTTCATTGCTCAATAATGTTGAAAAATTACGAGGTACCAATAGTTATATCGAATAGTTATATCTACTAAAAATGTTTCATTCAAAAGTTTCACAGTCACTTTAAAAAAGTTTTGTAAATCTGATAAAATAAAGTTTATAATTGATTTATTACTAGATAAACTTAAAAGGTAAGTAAGCGAACAAATCCAAAATACTTTCGTAAATATAAAACGCGATAGGACTTGCATTGTATTTTAATCGAATGGCCGTTGAACATAAAAAAGATTTTTGGAAATAGTTTAATGACTTACCCTAGGCATTTTAGCAACGGCCCTGCGGAATTTATCAATCGGCCTCAGGGACACCACCTCAACAACGAGTGTCTTTTGCGACTGTTGTTCAATTTTTGGGGATTCAGGTGCCAGTGCCATCTCCATATTGGCGTCTTCGGGTAGGCAAAGGGGTAACCGTGATCTCGCCGACAGATACGGAGACAAATTGCTCTCGTCACGTGACACTTCTGATTCCATGACACACGACAGTAAAACCTAAAGGCGGAGTTACGGATCGCATGACTGATGCATATTTCGGCACGGTATTAAATCATAACGTTTTTCTGTCATTGATTGTTTTATTTTGGGGTGAAATATGATGGATAATAAATGAGGGTGATTATATGATCAGATAATTTCGGTATTTTTATTATTATGTTACGATGGCGTTTAAAACTAAACGTGATAGGTTAACTCGTAAAATCATACTGGCACTGTTTATTTATTTTTTACTCGGAGCAAAAATGTGGGTGAAATGGTTTTAGCCTTTCAGACATTATATTAATCACAAAAGTTTTGAAAGTTGACAGCAGGAAGCGATTATAAAGCATTGAGAAATTGCATTACGCGTGCAACAATAAGTAAAATAAAAAAAAATTATATGTGAAAACAAACCACCGGTAGTAAATGTTAATATGGTGTTAATACTAGGTATAGGTAACAAAAATGAATGCATAATTCAATGTGCTATTTTAAAGATTATTTAAGAATATTTTAAAATATTTTACCTTGGTCGATGATCCATATTAACGCCAAAAATTAACTAAAACAAATAAAAAAAAACGCAGAAAATTAATAATAGATAACCATAATATGTTATAATATATATATCATGCAAAAAATCAAAGTATCAATGATCAATATTAATATTAAACGAATATAAATCAAATACTTGTTGAGATAATAGAATTTTTTTAATTTAAACTTATTAAATCTATAACTGAATTATAGTTTTATATTTACATTTTAATAGTCAAGATATTTTTCGTCGTCAATGAGATCTTCTAAATCATTTTTTTTTTTTACTTTTTTATGTGACGACGCGCATTATTAATTTCTCATTCTAAATTAGAATATTTTTTGAAGTACCTACTTCATTATATAAATAATTTTGGAAGTATAATATACGAGTAATATAAATATTTGAAGTATAGGCGAGTGGAGTAGAGGGATACAGTAGTAGCCTGAAAAATTTTGTTCACTACTCCATTCACCTAAATGTTAAATACTTAAGAGGCCGTTCTGATGAAATTTGAGCGTAAAACTAATAAAGTACCTGTCCAAAATTTGAATTTTATAGATCAAATGCTTTGAAATTTTAAATAATATATAAATGAAATGAAATAATAATAATGGAATTGGATGATATTTAAAACGGATTAAATATACATGTATTTATGTAAGGACATATTAATGTTTCAACTTAATTCCAAATTAATAACTTTTTTCATATACATTGGAAAGTATTATTTAATAACTTGTTTGTTATTTATTTATTTATTTTTTTAATAATAATTATTGTTTCATTATAATGGACAAATTTATCAACTTTACCCAGCCTTGATATTAATTAAAGTTTTATACTATTAAATGAATTTTTATTTATTTTTTTTTATTTTTTTATAAACTCACAAGAGGTTAATGAAAAATAAACACCACTAAACAAGCACAAATGTATGAAATTAAAAAAAAAACTATTCATTTTGAATCCCTCTTAAACAAATATACGTGTATATTACACGTATTACCTACATGTATATTACGGTTATATATATAATGACAATGTTATCAAATTATGTGTTAAATACATTTTTTTTTTTATCTTCTATAAATAGTTTATCTATTTAACTAATACCTATCCATATCCACAACATTAATACTCCTAATTTTATCAATAAAAATGCTCATTAAAAAACAACAATAATTAGGCAAGTTAAAGTTCAAAATACAATAATATTTATACTGCTGTAATTAATTTGTAATTTTAATATTACTTAATATTCTTATTTCTTTTAGTGTCTTCATCATATGTTTCTAAACACAACATCAAGGGTACAATAGACACTAGACAGACATCACGTTTAAGTAAAACAATTAAACACGGTTGTAGCGAATGCAACCTATGCAAGCCATTCTATATAGAACGTACTTGACCTCTATAGTTCGTATGTATAATAATAATATTATAATATACAATTATATACCTTTGAACAACACAGTCTATATATGTGTTATGATAAAAAGTTTGTGAATGAGGAAGAGACGACGGATATTCTCATATACATATATATTACAGTTCAACGTATACATATAACTTATTTGTATACAACAGTATAATATACTATTATCAACATTATGTACATATCATACGAAGGCTTATTAAGACAATTCATTCGTTTATATAATTATTTTGATGATACGTGTGAAAATCATAATTAGATAAACCGTTATTATTATTATTATTATTAAACACCATTTAATTACGTTAAGCGCTAAACAAATCAAAGGTTGAGAATGAGCGAACCGTACGGGAAAAAAACCGATAAAACTTTGATAACGACGGTCTGAGGAACTTTGACCACTGAACGTCGAGAACCAAGTCTCTTCGTCAGTTCCAACAGTGATCGTTCGTTTGTTCACGATGCCGGACACGGTTCGCCAAGTGCCTATTTCCGACGACCGCTACCGGTACAACGGTTCAGGTACGGACAGTTATCCGTCCTCGCCGGCCGTCTCACCGTCGCACAGCTTCAAACGCTCAAAGTCGACCTTCTACCTGCTCGACAGGCGCACGTCTCCGCCGCCGGGTCGCCTGCTGCAGCCGCAGAACGTGACGGCCGGTACGATCCACGAGTATGCCTCGACGTTTTTCTGGACTGTGGCCAACGCGTTGTTCGGTTTGTCGTGGGTGAATGTGCTGCTGGTACAAGTTCCGTCGCTGTGCCTGTGCCTGTGGGTGCGGTGTGCTTGGAAGTGTGTCAGGGTACCACTGGTGGTTTCCAAGTGCGTCTTGAGGCTGTGCACCGCGAGCACGAGCAGGCGCCAGGGCCGGTGCACCGTGCTAATAAACGGCGGCAGCACGGTGCAGGCGTTGCACTTGGCCAGAAACTTTCACAAGGCGGGCGCCCGGGTGATCGTGTGCGATATCGACGGCCGAGCGGAGTTGAGCTCGTTCTCGGTGGCGGTCGACGACCATTACACCGTGCCCGGGCCCAACGAGGATAACTGCGTGCAGTACGTGGACGCGTTAAGGGCGATCGTCGAGAAGGAACGGGTGGACGTTTACGTACCCACCGGCGCTACCGTATCGGCGTACTACGACGCGGTGGCCAAGCCGCACCTGGAACTGCTAGGGTGTCGGTGCTGGACTCCAGGGCTGGATGGTGTCGCGTTGCTCAACGATTTGTCTGAGGTGTTCCATTTGTGCGAGACGGTGGGTCTACCGGTGCCCAAGCACCTACTCGTGTGCTCAAAGGACGACATTATCAAGCTGTACGACAATTTGTCGTTCAGGGCCGACCGACACTTCATCGTCAACGTGGGCCAGTCCGGATGCAAGACGGCGTACAGCCTGCAGCTGCCGGCCGCCAGGAAGTCGCTGCGACTGCCCGGCCCCGTGTCCGAAGATCGCCCGTGGCTGTTGGTCCAGCACTGCCTCGGGTCGTACTACACGACGTGCACCACGGTGCAGGCGGGCCGGGTGGTGTGCAACGTGACGTGCACCGCGCACGACGGCCGAGTCACAGACCGAAACGCGCTGATCGACGACTGGACCGCACGGTTCGTGTCAGCCGTCCCAGTGCGGTTCGACGGCTATCTGTCGTTCAGGGTATGCGTGTCGCCATCCCGGAAGGTCATACCGCTCGGATGTCACGTCGGCGTTCCCATCACATACGCGTTGTACCACAGCAATTTCGAACGCGTCGTGCAGTGTTCGCCGCCGCCTCACGCGTACCGTTCAAATGGTGTTACGGCCGCACATGCGGGTGCCGTTGTACATACCGATGCGGACGCCAACGGCGCCGCACCGCCGTCCGCCGAGCTCGTGGTCGAAACGACGGACCGGTATTACGCTACGTCGCTGCTCTACGAGATGGTCACCTGGACGATCACAGTCCAGTCGATCAAGCGTCTTGTGCGCACGGTGGTCGTGGAACGTGAAATGGTATTCACGTATTGGGACCCACTGCCGTTTTTCGCCCACTACAGTCTGCAGATGATCGTGGACCGCATAAATACTGCACTGGAGGAGACTGCGATATTGTCATCGTCGGCCCAGAAAAACAGATACACCACGTTTTAATACACGGCGGCACGTGTACAAAATTTGTAAATTATTTTTCACTTTTGTGATGTTCGGTAGAGGTCCAATATTCGGTTATGTTGTGCCGACAATTAAAATTTATCAAAACCGTTTGATTTGATGTATTATTATGGTGCAATGTATAATAACATATTTTATTATATTATTGTGATATATAGATAACATGCTAGAGTCAACATTTCGTTAGTCATTTGTCGAGTCAAAAATCATGTCCATATTCTGTCCAACGAAAGAACACGCTAATTTTTCGTATTCCTACACGACAATCTGCTATCTATGCCAAAGAAAACCCAATTTTCGTCGAGGAATATACGGTGTACAGAGAACACAAATTAAAGAAATGGAACCAAACATCATATTTAATCTACAGACAAAATTTTAAAATTGTAGGTAGATATATATAGTACTTTATAATTCGAAATACTGCAGAAACGTGAATTATATAGTTAATCGTGTTATTAGTTATTTTTTTACTTATTATACTAATCAGGATGTGTCATTTGGTCGATATTTACTGCAATTTTTGGCCTTTAGAATGTTTATTATTCAATTAAACTATAAAAACCATTTAAGTACAAAGAAGATCATTTTTGTTTTTGTAAATCGCATATTGGACCGCTACTTGACATACCTATACATATATAATTTATCGTTGTATTAAAATATGTTGACGTTGTGCAGGTATATAATCTGATTTTTTTATGTATATTTCTTATAAATTATAATATTAGCTTATTTCACAGAATTGAAAACATGTAGTACGCAAACTTATTTTTATGCAATATACTCCAGTAGTTAGTTGCCAGGAACGAAAAACATATTATTAGTATTACCTATAAGGAACTATGTTATGGGGTAAATCATGAATTTATAGTAGGTATATACCTAACCTGTTTAATATAATGTATAAAAAAGATTTGGTGCAAGGAAGTACCTGTTACGGAATAAATCCAGTGAAGCGAATTATACTACACGGTCGTTATGATGATATGGGTCATAGAAAACGAAATTCATAGTCACTTCAACACGTAACATTTACAATTCGGATTTCTTAAAATGTAAATATACGGGAATTTAACAAAATAAAAAGACCAAAATATGATTTATGAGTTCAAAAATATTAGGTCAATTTAATATGTAGTATATAAATTGTATATTAGGTAATAAAGTAATAAGTAACCAAGCAGATAAAATAATAAATATTTTAAATTTTATATACCAAACTACTTATTACTTTTATATTTTAGTAATCATGTTAGTTTTAAAAAGTAATAACAGAAAATCTATTTTAATCATATGTTACATAATAACCTAATTTAATTTTGAATTTCCAATTACTTAAAATTTCTTTAAAGCATATTATTTCAAAAAGTTCAAAAGTTGTTTAATAAAAAAATTATAAAATTTATTTTGTGTACACATGCCACATGTATTTTTTAATGTACTCAATTATATAAACAAAAACAAAAACAATTGTCATAGTAACCAACTAGCTTATTGATTTAAAAACTAATCAAAAATTAGCCCGACATAAACCATTATTCTGTGAGATAAAAGAAATATTATATGCAATTACATAAACTATATTTCAACATTATATATTTATTATTTATCTTATCTTATATTTTTCTGTTTAAATAATTGAATGTACATAAAAAAAATTATAGTCTAATATTTTATATATATATAGGTGTACTTACATAATAATAATTATATTATATTTCTATAGCTGTTAAATGTTACTACTGCTGAGTAATTTTAAATTTACCTATCTAAATTTTATTGTTATCATTTAGTTTTTCAAATTACTAATTACTTAATGTATAAAACTTCTATAGAAATTATTATTATAATATAAATAAATAAATAAATAACAATAATACCTAATGAAAAAAATATTTATTTATAGGTAATTCACTTATTTTTAAATGCGAATTTGTTGGATTATAAAAACTATCTATACTTAAATAGTCAGTGGCGGCACCAGGGACGGGCAAGGTAGGGCTATGGCCCTACTTGAAAATGCCTGGCCTTACCAGTGGCCCTACCACTGGCCTCATCTTAGACACTAAAATACACACATTCTTAATTTTTTGTGGCCCTACCTTATATTATTCGCCTCCCAATTGGCTCTAACTAGAAAAAAATCTTGGCGCCGCCACTGTGACTAGTCAACTTGAAATACTAACTAATTAATCATTAATTAAGTTTATAACCAACAAAGTTACACAAATTATTGAAAATTGGAACAACATACTCAAATACTTAAATATAGATAGATGATTTATTTAATATGAGAGAGTTTCCCTGTCAAATTTAAACATTATGTTTAGTTAAAAAAAAAAAAAGACAAAATAGTTGTTACACTATCCTACAATAGTATAAATGAATAAAACAGTTGGCAAATTATATTTTGAATAATAATGTAGATCCCTTGTCTATAGTTTTTGTACTATTACTATTTTTTGTCATTTCAACAATTAATTGATAAACAAATATTTTAAAATTTAAATAACTATAGGATAACAATTAAATACATATCATTATAATCTAAAAAATATGTGTGATGGGTCAACATTTTTTATACCTTATTATAAACAATAATAAGCCTACAGAAGGAATTGACCATATTAAAAATTAATAATGGTTGGATTATCAAAAGTAGAGGGATCTAAAACTTTCACAACTGAAGTCTAAACAATTAATTTAATTAAATGTTTATATCGAAAAATATATAATAATCAAATTTATTTAATTAAAGACGATATATGGAAATATTTGAAATTGTATATAACTGAATAATATTATCAATATGTTACAATAAAAATTATCATTATTCATTAATTAATAATTATAGATAGGTATATAATACCTTCCTATATTTAAACCAATATCATAAACTATAAAGTATAAACTATAAGCTATTATACATAATTACATATTATTTACAACTTTTATGATTTTAATACAATACATTATATTACTTATATTTCATGTTATGTTATATTCAAAATAGAACACACTTACTACTTCTAAAGTTAATCCCATTTTCAATTAGATATTTGATAGAATCATAATTAAATCAAACATTCGTCACAACAAAACTGAATAGGTACTATTGGTGATTGATCATCATGGCAATGAAACAATATTTAGTAAGCAATAATTGGAGTTTCTGAAAATAATTTTTTAATTGCATTTGCATTTGAAAAATAATAAATAACTCGTAAGTCGTAATATTATTAGTTAATCACATTTTACGTTATATTTTCATTTGTCGAATGTCCGTTATCATCGTACTATCAATCCCCATTCAGTTATCATAAAATCAGACATTTGGTCATTTAAAATAAATTCAGATTACCTAACAAGTTGTAACTTGTAACATAAACATATATTATAACAATTTAATTCGTAAAATTTGGTGTAATAAATAGTAAATGTCTTATGTCAAATGTGTCTATTTATTTTGATAAAGAAAACGATTTAAGATAATTAAAAATTAAAATTGCATTTTTTATCTCAATAAAGCTTTTTGACAGGACCAATTATAATTAATCTATTATTATTAAAGAATTAAATGCTTTGAATTATAATTTAATTAATTAAATATACAATAATGGATCACTTGTAATTTATCTAGCCCATAACTCTCAGTGATTGTGTTCTTTACTCGACCAATGTTAAAATAATATTTTTTTATTTTTACTTTTTAAAATTTGTATGCCATCATGTTACGTACTGTATTTTTATTAAATTTGTGCGTGGCAACATGTTTTACAACTTCAATAGCTGCCAACGATTGGATTTTCACTTTTAACAATACAGACGGAGAGTTGGAAATGGGCAGCTGTACAAAAATAGTATTCTACGCACACACAAATGCATCCTGGGAGAACGAAGATCTTTATCTTCAAGTAATTAGTTCTGATGAGGATGTAGCATATCCTAGTAGGCATTATTTTGAATTACCACGAAATAATACTATGCCGTCAAATTCGTGGAAAAATTCTTTTAATTTAACTTCTGAGTTTCTTGGGTACACAAAATTGTACTTTCAAGTAGTAAAATTAGGTGAGTTAGAATAAAATATGTCAATATTAGAATTAATTTTTATAATTGTGTTTTTACTAACTGAACCGTTTTAATACTTTTACAGAAAATAATACATATCTTGTTTTAAATTCAAGCGATGTTCACATGAACATCAAAGTAATTCGTAAACCACAACTGATTGATAAGATATTTGTCATTTGTGTTGCTGTTTTGATGACTATTATATTTATTAACTTAGGATGTGCTCTAGATGTAGAACAACTTAAACTGTCAGTTAGAAAACCAATCGCTCCTGCAGTTTCATTTTTCGCTCAGTTCCTTATCTTACCAATAGTAAGTTAGTTTTAACTAAGTTAAGATTTCAACTAATAAGAGTAATCAATACATTTTTTTTTCAGTTAAGTTTTTTTTATGCTAAGCTAATATTCCCAAATTCAGTTTCAATGCAATTGGGCTTGTTTTTTACGGGAATAAGTCCTGGAGGAGGTGCATCTAGTGTATGGTCCCTTCTTCTAGATGGAAATATTAATCTTAGCATTGTCTTGACAACCATTGGAACTTTGGAATCATTTAGTATGTATTTTTGAATACCTATAATAATACATTTTTTAGTAGCCTTAGACAGTGCCGGATTGGAACCCAGAAACTAACCGAGCACAATAATTTTACTGGCCCAGTTAATTTAGTTAAATATTTTAGCAAGCGGCCCATGTATCATAATAATCTTGCGGCCCAACGCGCTCAGCGCGGTAGCTCGCCAGTCCAATCCGGGCCTGGCCTTAGAAACACATTAACTATTATATTTTATTATTGAATCATATATACTGTTATGCTGATATAATATAATGTTGAGTTACAAAATGTTAAAAATGAGGGGGATGAATAAAATGAAAATTAAATAATGTTCATTGCATTAGCGGCTTGTATTTATTAATTTAAAAAATATATTTTTATTTTGCAGTTATGATACCATTTTGGATTGTATTTCTTGGTAAACGTATTTTTTCTGTGGGTGAAATGCCTGTTCCTTATTCCCGAATCGGATTCTCTATTATTGCATTAATTATTCCTTTGTGTATTGGTTATTGTATTCAACGTTTTATGCCCAGAGTTAGTCGAGTTATGACACGTATACTGAAACCATTGTCTAGCTGTTTGATAATATTTATAATTATCTTCGCCACAGTCACTAACTTATACCTGTTCAAAATTTTTTCTTGGAAAGTGAGTAGGTATTGAATTTTGGTTGTCATTATTAAATTATTAAATTCCGATGTATTTTATATTTTAGATAATTTTAGCTGGTGCAGTAATACCATGGACAGGTTATTTGATAGGATTAATAACATCTATTTTAGCATGTCTACCTACACCTGACATAATTTCCATGACAGTTGAATCTGGTATACAGAACACTGGTATTGCCATATTCATGTTAAAATTTTCTCTGGGACAGCCAGCCGCAGATATAACAACTGGTAATATAAATTTATTTTTAAATAGTTTAAATTATTCATTAATATCAAACTGTTATTTATTTTAGTTATACCAGTTGCTGTTGCATTAATGACCCCCATACCTTTACTAATCGGTTTTATAATAAAAAAATGTTTTGGAAAAAAAGATGGAATAGATCATATTCAAGATCCAGCCACTGAATCAATGTTAAACAAAAAAGAATGTGAAGAAGTTCCACCAGCAAATTCTGAGAATGAAAATAAACAAGCATGAATATTACTAATAAGATTATTATAATAACAAACAATGTTATAGTTACTCTGTTAATATTTTATTTTGTGTTCATGGATTGTAATTGTTTTTACTTTACAATAAACAAGAACTATTTAATATGTTATAAAATAACACAAGTGAATTTTATTCTATAAAAAAGTAATTGTCTTGCAATTTTTGTCATAAAAAAGCACTATATATTTAATGTTGAGACAAATTGAAACAATACAATATTACAAATTACAATAGTAAATTAATTTATTTTAAAATTTAAAAATGTATTAATAAATGAATGATGAATCAATACTTTTTGAATAATGTTAAATCATAATTACAACACATATAGTTAATTTTACACTTCATTAAAAAAATATTTATGCATTTTCCAATTCTAGTTTTGATTATTTACTTTGTATTGGATTATATAAATCAATTGATAAGATAATTACAACTACATAATATAAGAATGAACCTACATTTTTAAGTCTCAGTTGATCCAACTATAAAAGGAATAAATACAAAACATTTCGTGTTGGAATGAGTCTTTTATTCATTGGAATAATATGTTCAATACTCTTAGATTAGGTTAACCTAACCCGTGAGTTAAGAATTAACTGTACCTTCCATTAATTAGCACTTAGTATAATTCTAAGCTTTTGAAACTTATATAAATTATATTAATTTTAGGTACAATTTATTATTATTATACATTTTACTTTTACTCCCCAAGGTTAGGTAACACTAATAATGCATCAAGTAGTCACAAATAATAAAAATGTGAAGAGTAGTTTAACCTAATATTAAATATAAATTATTGTAGGTGGATATTGGAAATAGGATTACAGCGAATACTGCAATGTTGTTCTTAAAATTTTTTTTTATTTTTAGGACTTGAAAAAAATTAATAGAAAATATTAAATAATAGCTCTTTTAAACCTATCAATAAATTTGGATTATTTATAATAAATTCAGTTAAACTTTTGATCGTTTCATCTTTGTCTGGTAAATTACAAAATTTGTATTTTGATGAACTGATATTAAACTAAAATAAAAAGTTTAAACAAAATATTCAAGTACATTGTATTTATGAAATTTATTTTAAATTTAAAAACACAAACACAAAAAAAAATTACTTAAGCTTAATATTAGTTACCTTTATTTTATAAAATACTAGATCACCATTATATTTAGTAAATTATAACAAGATATTAAAGTATAAATATAAGATAAATAAGTATTTATATAATGATATATTGATGTCAAAATTCTAAAAAAAATTACCAAAATCTAGTGTCTTAATTTGAAATAGCTACTAGAGTAATAATGTATATGTGTATAAAAAAAAAAATTATGAACTGTTTTTTAAGTTATTTTGTTTTTAACCATGGAGAAGTTATTACACTAAATTGGAATTTAAGGTGAACTGCTTGATCCAGAACGACTGTGCTTACGCCTTCTTGGAGATCTCGAACGAGATCTCATTCTACGTGGGCGAGGAGAACGCCGTTTAATAGGCATTGGTGATCTACGTCTGTATCGAGGTGGACTTCTTCGGCGTCCTCCACCACCACCACCACCACCGCCGCCGCCGCCCCAACCGCCACGGCGAATAGGACTTCTACGAATAGCTGGACGTGGTAATAATACTGGTGCACAAGTTATTTCTTGGCCATCAATTTGACCTATGATTTAAGGTGAATTATTTATAATTATAATTGGAGATCTACGAATTAATATAACACTTACCTCCATCCATATGTTTCATGGCATTCTCAGCTTCTTCTGGCGTGGAGTACTCAATATAAGAAAATCCTTTACATAATTTATTAAATCGATCTAGAGGTACATCTACTTCTTTTATTGTTCCAAAATCAGAAAATATTTCTTGAATATGCTCCTTAGTAATGTTCCGAGTTAAACGACCAACATGAATACGACATGGTTTTGGAGTTGGTGATCTTTCCTTCTTACGCCGTTTTGGACTACCAGATCTAAAATTATATTATCATAACTATAATTATTATACTTATGTGCCTAAAGTAAAAAATTAAACAACTAATATTTACACATGAAAAATTAAGATTTTCTACAGTATATTGTTATTTAAATACATATAAATGGTGTACACGGACTGAGAATGCATTAAAGTATATGTTTTCAATATTGTATAAAAGTTATAATAAATAACAAATATTTAATAAAATTATGGTTAAATTTAGTAATGTACTAATTAATTAAATTTTTGGTTTTAGTGACCAATGACTTACTAAAATTCATGGATATACTTGTGTATTTTAATTCATGAACCTAACAAATTTTAATTAAATCAAAAGTACAAGTGTAATGGAAAACTTTGAAAAATATAATCAAAATTTCCATAAAATTTTTAAGATTATTATTCATTACCTTGATTTTCTAGAAGTTCTAGTTTTGCTTTCAGCTTTTTTTACTTTTTCCTCATCATCACGTCTTGATTTTCTTGGACTGCGGCTTCTACTCTTTGTTTTACTGCCACTTTTCAATCTCGGTTGCCTTGAATTTAATTAAATTTATAAAAATCTCTACTTCAATATGATAAAAGCATTTATAATATCATTAAATATTAATAATTAAAACTCACTTAGTTTTTGTTTTAGCTCGACCAGTAGAAGAACCAGAAGAACTAGTTGAACTTGACGAACTAGAGCTAGAACGTGAACTAGAACCAGAACTACTTGAGCTTGAACGGCTACTAGATCCTGAAGAACCACTACCGGAGCGAGAGCTGCTTGAAGAAGAACTAAATAAAACATTTTAATATTAATTTATAATAAATTTAATAAAAAAATATGAATTCACACCGACTACTACTGGAGCCACTGCTTGATGAACGAGTACGTTTTTTCTTTTTTATATTTTGTTCTTCTCTTTTATTTTCCTTATCTGAATGATCACCTTCCATTTTTTCTTTTCGATTCTTAGGCCTATAGAAATTTATAAATCAACATTAATAAGATAATAATAATTTAAATAATTGAAACTTATAAAAATGAATGATAATTTATAC
This sequence comes from Schizaphis graminum, assembly GCA_020882235.1. Taxonomy (NCBI): domain Eukaryota; kingdom Metazoa; phylum Arthropoda; class Insecta; order Hemiptera; family Aphididae; genus Schizaphis; species Schizaphis graminum. The sequence continues at coordinate 59,659,320 of CM037032.1, forward strand.
TTTTATTATGTTAAATAATTATCCTATTCATAAAGATATCTAGTAGAAGCAAACTATTATGAGATATTAAGAACTAAGAACAATTTATCATGAAATATAATGTTAATCGCTGGTAAAATATTTTACATGAATACATAAATGTAATGGAATTGAAAAGTTTGTAAATTTATCCATAAAAGTAAATGCTTTAGTAATCATTAATTTATGTTTCAACTTGAAAATGGTCTAACAAATTTTTAGTGACGGAAATGGAAATAATGTTGGTTTCTATTTGATTTGAACTATTATTTACATATAATTTGGAAGACTTCATGCAATAATATATTATACCTATTAAACCTATATTTTTTCAGGTTTTAGCTATTAGATATTTAATTCAACTTTAAATCAAATTAATTTAAATGTCTATTTTAAAAGTTGTTTATAATTTATCCAAGCTTAAGAGGAGCCACGTATAATTGATTTTGTTATCTTACAACGAGACCGACATGATCGGTTATAATACAACACTAACGCATGATTACATGAAATTTGAGCATACTTACAAATCAGAAACAACCATTGCGGCGACCGCTAAAGGGTTTCCAACGCGGAACTAAATAATTTTATCAGTAACTAAATTCATAAAACATTCAGCGACAAAAAAAAAATTACGCCACAAATTGAATACTAAGGCGGTGTTTACAGACGTTTGTTGTAGGTATTCGGCAATCGGCGGTTCAGGCGTGCGGCGGCTAACAGTCGGTCAGTAGAGGACCAGAGGTTTCATTTTCATTAAACATTTAGTGATAACACAGTGTTTAACAAGAGTGTTTATACAATTCATACCATGGTCATAGATTATAAGGTCTAGCAACTTAATAATGGTACCATTCCCGGACAGCATAATATTCCTCTGTGTTATTACCAATCTGCACATGAAATAAAACCCTATGATTGGTCTTTACATTTGGAGCGAAAATTTAAATTATTAGGTATGAACTTGTTATTAACTAGAATACTCGTATACGGTAAAGTACTCGTAATATGATAACAGTATTGTTCGAAGTTCGAACGCGGATCTATTATCGCGTCATATCCCGATTAGATACAACGGGTGGCGAATCTTCACGACCCGGTTTCACCGCCCTAATAACGCCGTGCCCAGTAAGCCCCGTTATTTGGCAATAATTCATATTTTTATAAATAAAAATAAACCGTCGGTTTGACGGTTCAACTGTGTTGTCGGCATTTACAAGCCGGATCCACCGGCCACCGTAGATATGTACAATATATCAGGGGCGCCATTTCAGGTTTTTTTTTCGGGTGTGCGAGGTATCAAGCATTTTGAAATTTAACCTAACTAGGCCATATAAAATAAATATACTACATAAATATGTACATTATCCTGTTTCCAATTGTTTTTATACATCATGGATCGAATCAATGCATCAACATAAGTAGTAAAAATAAATTTAAAAACGAAAATACAATATACAAATGTATAGCACAATATTTGTTTAAAACCAATGTATGTAATTTAAATGATAAATAATAAACGTGCATTATTTCATCAGGGTGCAGGCCAATTGAAACTATTTTAAAATTAAGGGGTGCAACCGCACACCCTGATCCCCCCAAATGACGCCCCTGCAATATATACATCTTGTATTGTTATACATCCTCCAATAGATTGCGTACGACGCGGCACGCGGTTGGATCCGGTGGATCCGCGATTGTGCAACGTAATACGTATTTATCTATCGGCCAATTGCTTACCCTTGGAGAATGTACCGCTGCAGTTTCCAAGTTCCAGTTTGGTGTTCAGGTCGTAACCGGTGGAGTGGTGTTCTACGGGACCGGGGAGGTCCATACTCCGTCAGGTCGTTTAATGTCATTTTTATACCTATTCTAATGTCTATTTAATTAGTATTTGTATTTTTGATACTCGGCAATGTTGGCCGCAGTGTGTATGTTATTATTATTTGATAATCTATTATAATCTATCATTACAGGCACCCGCTAGGTCTAATATTACACAATTACTTTGTTTTTGTTGCTATGTTGATCCGATTATTATTATTATATATATATTGTTGAGAGCAGTGACTGAGTCACTGTGACTCTCATATTTAATTTAGTAATTTTGTACCATTAATTTATTTGTATATACACATATATCGGGACATCGGGTATCCCCAACCCCTCGTGAGTCGTGTCCGATAACTGCAAATTTCCAAAAGTAGGATCGGACGCCGCGCCAACAACTAACAAGTATAACACACAGTCACACAGATTGATAATTAATTATATTTTATAGTAATGCTAAAATTTTAAATTATAATAAATTCACATTAGCTCATTAGCATCTATAATAAAAATAAAAATGAATACCATTATTTAAATTATACTTTATCAACTATTTCGAGATTTGTATGAAAAGTAATACCATACGTCCATATTACCATAATAAATTATCAAATAATGACTCAGATAGGTATCATTTATATTATTATTAAATTAATATATTTTTATGTATTATGAGTTTTAAGGTAGTGGAATATCGTTGATTACATCCGGATTTGGCATGCCGATCAAATCAACAATTGCATTTTCCACATCGGAGCCTTTGGCCGGTGCCTTGTTCACGACACTGTTTACTTTCACGAACACTTTTTGATCACCTTGTCCGTCGACCAACTGACTTGTTGAAAGGCGATGACCTTCCTTAGTCCGATATTATTGTTAACTTCAAATGCACAAAATCGGGACTAAGGAAGGTCATCGCCTTTCAATTTTATACAGTATAAATCGATTTGTTATTTACAAAGAAAGATTTCTGGAAGTCGATGATGTTCCACAAACCAAAATTTCACTCTGAGAGACAGCACGGAAATTTTCCCGCTGTATACCAATTGAGTCCCTATACCTGAAGGGAAAAAAAATTATATACTAATTGAGTCCTGGGTACTAACGAGATATATACTAATTGAGTCCGGGGTTAGGAAACTAATAGTATACGAACAGTGGCGTAGTTACGAGGGGGGCAAAGGGGGCGCTTGCCCCCCCAACCTCTTCTGAAAATTAACTTTTAAGCAAAATTTGGTAATTAAAAAAAAAACTGTATATTGGAAAAAAAAATTTTAGATTCTGAACGGAGTTATGAATGTATTGATTTTACAAAGATATGTGTTTTTTTATTTTTTTATTTTTGTGTCTGTCATCACATTTTGGAGTAGTAATAATGCTTCGATTTTTGACTTCAGCCCCTCTTTGAATAGGAAAATTAATCTAGTTGGTACTTTGAGGAGACAAAAGTAAACATTTTCCTACAGTTTTCAAAAAAAATCGAGAAAAACAAAAAAAAGTAACAGAAAAACGGCAATTTTACGCATAACCACTTTGTGAAAAAATCGATTTTTTGATTTTGCTGTAACTCAAAAACGAATTATTGTAAATATTTGAAATTTTCACCAAATGTTTATATTATAGTTATCTATTTACGGTTAAAGAATTTTGACGTTTTTTTAAGCTGCTTATAGACAATTTAAATTTTCGATATTTCTAAGTTTTTTCCTTAAAATGCCGATAAAAAAAAATTTGGCTATCCAAAAAATCTTTAAAATTTAATACAGGGGTTTATTATAAGTTGTGCTTATCGTAGTAAAAAAAAATCAAAAATCGTTTGTCACAATTTTTATTTCTAAGCATTTAAAGTTCAAATGTTTACGAAATAATATATATTGTTTTATTTCTTTTATTATTTTCATTTACTAAAACTAATTACTAATTATTACCTATGTACTCGTGTGTTTGACTTAATATAATTCATGATTATTATGAACAATTTTGAAATTATGCCCCCCCAACTAAAATTCCTAGCTACGCCACTGTATACGAATTGAGTCCGAGGATTATTTTGAGTAAAATATAAAATCAACCGTCCGAGTCCAGACAAAGCGAAAATTATGCCGCACAGCCGTGCCGGGCGTCAAAATGGATGTACTGATGTACAATATACGTATATAATACTATATATACATTTCGTTCATATCATTTTTATGACTTTCATCAGATAATATAGTAACATATTATTATACTATAGGCCGGGAATTTTAGATTTTATTTCTATCGTCACTATTATACACAATTAATTATTCATACTGTATTATATACCCCTACATTATTATATATTTATATTGTAAAATATTTAAAAAAAAAAAAAAACCATTTTTGACTAAAAATTTTATTTTATCATTATCTATATTCATTAAATTACACACAATTAATTATTCATACTGTATTATACCCCTACATTATTATATATTTATATTATAAAATATTTAAAAAAAAAAAAAAAAACATTTTTAACCATACCTGTAGAATTTTTTGCTACAGATAGTCCTAAATCTATAAAAATGGGAAGGAAAATGTTTTTTTTTTTTAGTTTGACGGGACTCAGTTAGTATTAAAACATGGACTCAATTAGTATTATACCTAAAATTTCACTGGACTCAATTGGTATATACCCTTAAACAACCCGGGACTCAATTCGTCAAAAAAGGTTATACTCGGACTCAGTTCGTATGCAGCCAATTTTCCAATTTGGGTGGTCAGGGCTACGACCAATGTACGTGTGTACAAAAATGTAAAACATGGAAGTACATGTGCAAAGCAACTGAGCGACTATGCACATCTAAATGTCACGAAGCAGTACATGCAAAAATAAGTGATATAAAAATAAAAATAAAAAATATTAAATTTTCTAATAATATGAATATAAAATATATATTATTTATTACATTTGGACAATACTTCACTATTAAATATTATATTATTTATATTGCCCAATATGGGAAGACTATTTTATATAATGCCCGGGCGTTGTAGAAAACTCCCAAATTGTATACTTTGCCCGTAACCATAGGCGTGTCTATGGTGACAGCCTATGGTGCCTGGGCTGCCCCTGAAATTTTCGAAAGGCGCCAGTCAACCGAGTTTTAATCTAGTGGCTTATAACTTATTCAGAAAAAAACTCCATAGCAATTTAAAGGGAATAGGGCATTTTTTGATTCATTTAGGTGGAGCCGGTCATTAGTTAGGCTCAGTGGTGTATTGCTAAAAATATTCGTGGGTATACGCCTTCTAGATCTTAGGTGTCAAAGATTGAAAGATATACCTATAACATTGAATAAAAAAAAAATTTTTTCTCGCTTCGCTCGAATTCACTAACAACATTTATTCTAATTATCAGTATTGACCAGAGAAAAACTTTAAACAATTAGTACAGTCTAAGAAATTAGAATGGTTACTATTTTAATTTTACTAACTGCACAGATAGAAAAAATTATTTAATTTAGCACAAATTGGTGTTAAAATAACTAAGATGGCGTGTAGGTTTTCACTCACTAGCTGCTTGGCGTTGATACCACATCAGACGTATAAGTCAAAATAAGTTCTTTTAGAGGTAGTAATTTTTAATTATTTTGGAGTTAATTTAACATCTATAAATGTTTTACCATTACACAACCAATTATAGATTGTTCTAATTCCACTTATTGTCAAAATAACACGTAGTATACTTATTTAAAAATATTTTATTGTGTTCAAAATAACTTTTATGTGATATCAATTATAGTTGTCGATCGGAGTGTTGAATTAACAACAAGCAGTTTTAATAATATTGTAATTTTTTAGAAAAATTTATCAAGTTTTATCTCATCCAACGGGGGTTCGAACCCATGACTACTATCATTGATTATAAATACTATATAGTATTTATAATCAATGCTACTATCCACTTTTACTACCTAACAAATTTCCTACCTAATTTATACGCGTTAAACCATTAGACTACCTATCGGGGTTGTATTACGTAAGAAAAATATACTATTTAAACAAATAAAATTATGGGACATGGATTGTATTTCATTATTGGAAGTTTTATAGAGCCCACGAAATACTGTTTCTCATTGTCACAATCTTCGCATATTCCCCATTTTGTGATAGGTACAGTAATAACTAATAGGTAATGATTTTACCTTTATATTTATTGTATGCATATAATATATAATAAATGTACCTATATTTATTTTCCTAATTTGGAGGTGATGTATTTACCAGTCTCCAGGGTTATTGGACTCTCAAAAGTATCGTTACCGATACTAATCGCAACGCATTTTGGGAAAACACAACAATAATAATAAATATACCATCATGATTCGTGATATACGATTTATTCTACTATAAATATTAAATACCTATATTTTTAAAGAATTAACATTAGAAAATACCTATATATATATATACATATGCACCTATATATATGTATATAATATGCTATTTTTATAACGTGCATGTTAGGAATTAAGACAATTTTTAAACGCAAATTATTTAATTTAACAAACAACATCATAATTAAAAATCACATTATGTAGCAATTGTTATTATAAGCATAGTTGGTAGTAAATCTTAAAATCAAAAATTGTTAAAATTAAAAACACTCTGTTGTTGTTTTAACCACAGATATTATTATACTATTTAACAATTTATTAAGAGTAATATTAACATTTCTATGATTATATTAACAACAATTGCTTGTCGGTTATCAATATATTAGATGTTAAAATGACTAAACATGGAATTGTGAAGTTATTAATATATATAATTTCAAAGTTACATAACAAAAACTTAATTTAATCGTTCATATACTTAGAATACATTTTTTTTCTTCATTTCAAATATAGAATATGGTTAACAATGAATATACGTAATAGGTGTTCTAACAATACGTAGTGTAAGACTCAAAATTCAATACAACACTCCAATGTTGTTATTTAATATACAAATCACAGTTAATTTAACATTTAGTTTTTAACAATTGATTGAAACTGAATTTAACTCCAATATTTCTATGTGTGATGCTAATAACTTAGTGATTAGTGCACTAAATACTAATCATGATTGCTAGGGCCCGGAACTTGATGCATTTGCATCTTTTTTTCTAATGATTACATTTGAGACTCGTTTTTATAGAAATTTAATTCATGAAATATAGAATTTTATGGTACAGCAGTTATTATTTTGCATTTTTAGGGAATTTTATTCTTTAAGGTCATTTTTGTAGTATTTTTAGTGCATTTATTCATTTTTGAAAATTCTTAACAGGTATACGGAGCTATACGGTCGTATACCCGCGTATCGTCGTTTATTTAGAGAGTATACGCTAAAAAAAAAAACTAGAGGAGTAAGTATACGCCGTATACCCCCGTATACCCCCCAATACACCACTGGTTAGGCTGCTATACTGCGGATGAAGTCTAGTCACGCTTATGTCCGTAACATATGTACTGATGTCTGATTACTGACACATTTTCAATATTAATAGTTTTTTTTTAACTATGAATTATGATAGCATAATATAATATAGTTATTCATATTACATTTTTATAATTTAAATAATATTGTAAATGTCATAAATTATTGCATGGTTGACACACTTGACATATTTATATTAATATATTATATAATAATAGTAACAAGTAGGTACTAACAAATAGTCGGTACACGGCTTGCCAGTTGCTACCTAGCTATATAGTAAATTGTAAATAGTTTATAATGTTCACACGCGAAACACACTACACTCACAAAATATAATGAGAAAGATAATATAAAAATAAAATATAAAAATGTATGTGACGATTCGCGTCCACAAAATAACTAGGCTAGTAGCAAATAGCGTATAACTGTGGATTACAATATAATAATTCATACTGTCTATTAATTCACTATATTACAATATTATTTCTAAATTAACCATCCATATCGTCTGTTTTACTTTGGAGTGCCAACATTTTTTACAATACCTACCTATGTATTTGTTTATGTATGTGTTCCTACTATTTAATAAAGTATATTAGGTATAATATATATCGTATATGAATGATATCACTATCCACAGACCGCAATTATTGCTTATGTCTCGCCGATTTGTGTAATTTACAAGTATTTACGACCTGTGATCAAGCCAGAATTAAGATAATTTTGGGCCAAATAATATTAGAGGCCTCATAACCATAATCAAAATATTGGTCAGGTTTCTACGATGGTCTATAATGCCAAAATATGTGTTTATGCATCTCCAGCAGGCCGTGTGACACTTACGAACGTACGCTTGGTAGTGCAACCAAGAACAAAATCTATTTTTTGTTATACGTTCTGGAATGGATACTTACTCTTACAACTAGAAGATAAAGTGCATATAGAGTATTACTCTATGATAGAGCATAACAACAAACGTGAATTATTTGGCGCTCTTAGTGAGACAAATATAAGTGATTATTATTCTTAATCATCCACACGAATTATATAATAACTATAAGAATATTACTTAATTTAAAAAAAAACATATATAAACATCGTAGGGGAGGGTATGATCATACCTCATACCTAGGTGCACAATGTGCCGAACAAACTATTGCAAATAATAGCCGTGGACTGCAGTATCTCATTCACATCAGAAATTTATAATAACATAATATAATGTAAATTGTAACATGGCTCTTATGTCTTATACAGTGGTGACAAGGCACAGGCAGATGTTTGAATTGCGACAACGAATAGCACTGCTCCGAACTTGTCGCATTTCCTTTGCGAAGAACAAAATATCTCTTAAGTAACTGTATAAATATGCAAGTAAAAATAATACCATTCGACTTTATGTGAGTACCGACTCGTTTTTTTTTTACTTTTAGTTGTTGTTTGTGTATATACATATCTGTCTGTATTTTACAAATGCTTATGTTTAAATTTTTACCTTAGACTGGATAAATATAATAATTATTGATTTTCTTGTACATTCAAAACATATAGACTTTTGCAAATTTTAATCATAGATCAGTGGTGGATACGAAGGGTGGCGATGAGGCGCCCCCCCCCCTTGGGCCATATTTTTAACGTTATTTTAATATTATAAAATTGAGCTGAAAGCTATTTTTATTTTTTTGATACTACTAATAGAGCATTAGTTGGTGAAATAATGCAAATAATTAGCCTCCTATAAATTACAGGTTATATAATATAAAAGTTGGTAGGTAATTTAATTTAATTGTTTAAAATTCGCCTCCCTTGAGTGACCACTGTATCTGCTACTGTCATAGATGCAGCATGTAAACCTTCCGCTGCACCCACACGCGTGCCTTTGATACGTAGGTAGTAAGTACTTATAGCATTTTATATATCATATGAATATTAGTGAATAATTAAATAGCAATAATAATTATTATTATTATCATATACACAGGTGATAAGTATATTGGTATATGTATATGATATATACCAATTGTTCAATCGTTTTTCAAAATCCATCAACTTCTTTACAAGTCATTTCGACAAATAAATAAAATACTTAAATACCTTTATAATAAACTGTTCTATATAGCGCATTGACACTAACTAATCAATTATAATAAATACATAATATTATAATTTTTAAAAGTTATTTTTATTACGGTTTAGGGAAGTAGGGTCTAGAGTTGATCAAATAGACCAAAATCGTTTTATACATAAATACACATGTTGCGATCAACAGTAGTATATACTAGTATACTACACTAAAGATGTTCGGCTTCTGATAACTTTGTAAATTTTAAAAGTCTTAAAAATACATTCATGATAAAGTGTGTTAAACAAACCAATTCCGTGATAAATTATAGAGTGCAAACCACCAATCTTGTTATCTAATGTCAATCATACTATGTTTATTCTCGTTTTTTCTTTTTACCATAATTAATTTTATAATATAAAATCAACATATTATTTTAACTTTATAAAATCTCTTACAGTCTTACCATCACAATTTAAAAATTACAAATATATTTTGTAATAGTATGAACACTTTTATATTATAAATAAATAAAAAATATTACAATCATAGAATTTAAAAATGTATAAAATATAAATGTTATGTACTAAATATGTTAAATATGAACAGTTTATTTTCACCAAATAAGAATTATTCAATAATATTTTAATATTATTTTTTTCAATCTAAATTACATCTATCTTAAATTAATTTAACTATAAACAATACGATTTACATGGTATTAACAACTGTTTTTAAATTATATTTATTTTATATTTTTACACAAACATCTACAACTTAATATTTTACAATTTTTTCAATAAAAATTATGAAAATTAAAATTACTTACATTAATAATTATATTACAATTTACCCTTGTTATTATTGTTTTAATAATAACATTTCCTTTAAATTCTAATAATATATTGATTCTATAGATCCTATTGCCTATACAAATTTGTAATAAGTCAAATTGTGTATTTTATATATTATAGATTAAATATTATCTTATAAATACAAATGCTAAGTCTTTTATTTGATAGAGTATTTGTTAACAAAAAAATATTTAAAAAGGTTCTGCGAATATAATATAATGTCAACATTAGAATTATGCAGTAAAATTATATAAAAAGGTATTTCCAAACAAGTCTTAGAATAGTTACATTAATTATATGTAAATATTGTAATTAACACTTAAAATAATGTATTGTGTATTGTACGTTATTGTATGTACCTTTGGCTTCTAATTTTTATTTACATATTAATTTAAATGATTGTTATTGCCATTTCATGAATTTGCAATATTACAAATATCATAATATTTAGTTACAATATTAAACGCTTTGGTAATGATTTGAATATAGGTAAGTAGAGCAATCAAATAAAAAGAAACCATTTGATATAAGTACAAATCGCTGTTTCAGAGTTATTATATAATGATTTATGTAATCAAAGCATAATATAAGGAACTTTATATTATGGTATGTAGGTATGTTACTAAAAACTATTGCTAGGTACCTAACAATTAATTTGTTTGTTGATCATTTTTTTGCAGTAAATAAAAAAAAAAATAAGATTTATATTAACTATCCTTTTTTGAATTTAATCAACAGTACACTAGATGTGAGGAATACAGAAATCCATATTAGTGTGGAACAAAAACCAATGTAAACAGAAGGTTCGGTGATTGGCCAACCTCTTGCCAACATTGATCTCATCGACTCCGTAGACTGCGTAAGTGGCAAAATAAAACTAATTGATTTTGTCACTGCATGCATTCCTTCTACTGGCCATATTATGCCTAAAAACATAAATGTTATTAATTATTTGATATTAAATTATGCAATTGTGATGCCTTTCCACACAGACATTATAAAAATGTTGTGTGTTTTTGGTGAAATAAATTTTCATTAAAGTGTAAATATTTAAAAGTTTTGAAAATTCAAGGAAAAAATAAATAGTTACTTAAGATGATCATTGATCACGATTTATCTTTGAATGTAACGAGTATGAGTCAACAATACATGTATATAGATAGTTAAATTAAATGTTTCTCTTTATTATAAATAATTGTATATGCCTATTTTAAATGAAAAATGTATATGTAAGTACTTGATTTTGGATAAGGATGCATTATTTACATAAACATGATTTTGATCATTTGATGTCAAAAATACAATATAACAATAAAATGTGCGTTTTATTTTTGTATTATTGATGATAGGTAAATACATATTATTATGGCTAGTAATGGCGTGCCAAGGGGAGGGGGTAAGGGGTTATACCTCCTCCCCCATTGACTTTTTTTTGCCAACTTTCAGAACACAAATAATTAGATATTAGAGTTGTTACTTGTTATTAAGTCATTGCTTTTGATTATTAGTAATTGCTAATAATCAGTTAAAAACTATGAATTATAACTAATTAGTTATTGCTTATAAATTATATTTATTATAATATTTACATTTTATTATAATTATATACTTTAGGTTCTCTCATTCTCTGCATTTTATAGTGCAATTTTTTAAAATTTCTCACGTTTTTGGATTTTTTTTTAAATATGGTGTTTCAATGAACAAAATACTTAACTATAAACTAAATTTATTATTACATAAATAGATTATTTAACAATGGCAATTTATTTAATACATAAAATCTAAATACATATGTAACTTATTTTAGGAAAAAAATTTTTTCTTTATAAATACAGAAAAGAAATGCCGGGTATATCTTTATCTCCCGATTCCCAAACCTATTATTACAAGGTCGGAAACATGGTTATTGCTGCAATTTTTTATGCAAATAATTTTGAAATTTTTTTAATTGTGATTAAAAGTTTAAAAAACAATTTTAACCCCCCCCCCCCCCCCCCATCAGTATGGAAAAGGTGAAACAACTTGTACAATATAATGCAGTCAAATTTGGTTTATAGAATTCATATAGGTAATTACACTTTTCTGAGTTATCCATCTAATCTTACAAACTTGGAAAAATCGAATAGTGAGCTACTCAAAGTATGAATAGGTTTAAAAAACTGAAGATATTTTAACAAATATTCCTGGTCCAAAAGAAAAAAAAACTAAAAATAAATTTATGTATATATAATTGAAAAAAAAATAAAGGATATAAAACTATTAAATCTTATTATGAAGTTATTTTGGGTAAAGCAGGTGTTTATTTTTAAATATAACGTCTAAATTATTAAGTTATTTTAATATGCACTAATAAATAGTATAGTAGAAGTAAACGTATTTTTTCTTTGTACAAACATGTTTTAAGTAATAAAAGATTTAATTTTAATGAACATAATTTGGAAATATATTTAATTAATAATTTTATTTCAAAAAAGTAATACATTCATCAATTTTTTTTAAAATTAATTTAATTATAATTAAGAATTTAAAGTTTTTTTACATGACTTGTATTTTTACAGTGCAACTTATTATGTGTATTTTTTTGGTATAATTATACAGTTTTTGTGTGTTTTTAATGGAATTAAATCCGGTCTTTTCTTATAACACACATGATATATCCCCCCTCCCTCCATCGAAAATTCCTGTGCACGCCACTGATGGCTAGTATCCTAAATCATAATAAAAATTTAACTGTAAAATAATACTAACCACAAAGCATGACAATAGGTAGAAAACTGCCCATAGCCAAATATGTCGCATTCCTCTCACTGTCAGTTACACAAGAAACTACAAACCCTGTAACATATAAGATGCAATTTGTTGGCGTTATATTAATAATATAGGTATGTTATATTTCAAACTATTCGATTAGATTTCACTGTGAGCTTAAGATATGATTTCAATAACTTATTACCAAAACACATGCCACATAATCCAGTCAGTATTGTTAATAAGCATATCCAAAACACATCTCCTTCGTTGGTAATATCGAAAATAACCAATGCAAATGCAATGACCATCAGTGATTGGAACACCATAATTAAAAGTTGACACACTACATGTCCTAAAAGTACTTCAATCCCTGTAATACCTAGTCAAATTATACGGTGATACTTAAATTAACATTTGATTTATTACAATTCATTATTTATATAAATTATGACAGTATTTAAATTTACCCGAAACTAAACTTCTTTCTAATATGCCTTCATTTCTTTCAATTAACATTGCACCAGATGTCAAAGCTACAGCTAAGAAAAATATAATCCTAAAATTTTAGAAATAAATTAGACATTTTTTATTAACTCATTACTTATAAGTAGGTAGTATGGATGCCGCCGATGCCAGATGGTAATACTTTAAATATAAATAATTTTACTAACGTGAGTATGACCCCTGGAGCAGCAAAATCCGTAAAATTTGGTACATATGGACCATATATAGGTTGATTGAACTATAAAATAAATATGTATAAAAAATCAATCCAAATTATAAAAATATACAATATGTAATATTTTCTCTATTAAAATATTAATTAAATAACAAATTAATTTGTTTAAATAATTTTTTTTATCATGATCAATTACCTGTATAGGGTTAGCTACAACTTTCGTACTGAAGTTACAAGTCACTGCTAGTGTTTTGGCAAAATCTTGGAAAGCAAACAAAAGATCTCGTCGAAGCAGCATGGATATTTGTTGATCTTAAATAATAATTGGTCGTATTAAAAATTGCATAATTAAATTGTAGATACAATAATAAATAATAATAGAAACATTATAATTTTCACCGAATTTATTTATTTTATATTCTTATAACGTTTTTATTCTAGTTAGGATTATTTAGACGACAATTAATTAAGATGAATCATGAATTACTTGATTCGTCGAGCCAAACAGAGACAACACTATCATCTAGTGTCCAATCCGTTGCAGACTGTCCGTCATCCATACGTTGTTTTAGTGACGTTGAATAGTTTGAAGTGAAAGATAAAGCACCCCAAGCTTTGCCCCGTTTAACTGCTCGAAAAGCGGATTCCTCGTCGTCGAAAAAGTCCTATAGTAAAGTTAAGCATACATGATAAATGTTACTAAGTTTAAAATAAAAACACCGTTTATACACCATATTTTATTGATAATATAGTAATTAACGATTTTATTTCACAAGAATCTTTAATGGATGATTTTTTTATCACTTACTAATACTTGTCGACGTAGTTCAATCTGATGTAGGAACTGGCAACTGAGTTGAGTTAACTCGCAAGATCCAGTCGGTGGGCAAGTTTTGTTATTAGTTTCATGGTTAACAATGGCCAAATGCAAGCCATATGGATCTTTTCCAACGGACAGACAGAATAATACGATTTGAGCAACTGGAAGTCCCACAATAAACATCATTACCCTGTGAGTAATAACAAAATATTGAATAATTTCAAACACTAATGGTTTTGAAATATATAGGCATGGATGCATATTACTGTCGCACATAAAAACAAAAATCTATAAAAATGTGATACATCTATTTGTACATCCAATAAGGCAATAACTGATAAACTAATAAGTTTTAGTTGCTATTGTCTAAACTTTGGAGTGATGTACTATTTATAAAAGTGCACTAATTTTGAAAAAGTGGTTTTGCATATCTTAGCTGCAGTAAAGGTAGTATTACAGTACAATTTGTAAGTAACAATATAATTTCATTACATGTTTTATTTTAATTTAATATTAATTTTAATTTTTCTAGTATAGTGAAAAGTAAATAACAATACGATGTAAGTACTAGATATAAAATCTAGGTACTAATTTTTAAAAAGTAGTGTAAAAATAGTCGCCTCTCAATTACTGGTAATTAATCTTAAAAGCAATATTTTATTTCATTAGTTATTTTATTATTGATTTTTATTATATTCAAAATATCTTTAATTAAATTTAATGTACGAGTATTTTTTATCAAATTAGAAAATTTAATAATATATAAAACTAAAAAATCAATTTTATTTTAAAATTATTTCTTATTTCTTTACTTTTTATTTAAATAATGTATTTTTTACAACGACTGAAATCAAAAATTATGTTTACAAATTTGTGTTTATATTTTTTTTCTGTTAAACTTATTGTTATATTTGTTATACTTAAAGTAAGCCAAGGTTACATTTCCTGTATTAAGGTTATTTAATATTAATAATTGATTATTACTTATCGATTATCGAATATCGGATGTCATGCAAATTTTGTTTATAATATACGTATATATAACCTAATTTTAACACAAATGCGATATAAAACTAAATTTAAAATATATTTTTTCTAAAAATTATCGGATTTTCCACTAATATGATTAAATAACTTACGCCACATTTCTCCACATCCAGAGAAAGTTTTTCCATATCAATGCTCGCATGTGATGCGATTGAAATAGTTTACATCGGTCAAAAAGCGTCATTTTTGTATTTGCTTCCGGTGGAAGTTCCATTTCCGCATTGTTGACTTGCATTGAACATACAGACATTCGCTTACTTAGTGGAACAGGGCTAATACTGTCTCCAAATTCTCCGCTCATTTCTGACGAGTTGTCACATATAGAATTCAGCGCTTCGACAGCAGGCACCGGTGAAGTTTCCTGCGGATAGAGTTTACGAGCGATTATTAATATATATTATTGAATAATTTTATTTGAAATGATATATGATAATAACTATATTGTTATGATTTATTTTTTTTTTACCGGAACAGCAATGGCAGCTGTTATGTCATGCAAAATGCTGCTACGCCTCCGTTTGCCACGGTTTTGAATGACACTAAGCTTAAGAAAAACGTCTTCTAGTGATTGGCAATTGTATTTTTGTAACAGCGATGTGGGCGATTCTTCAGCCAAAAATTTACCGCCTCTCATTAAACCAATCTGTTAAATACAGGTATGTGTAAAATAAATATTTTTTTAATCATAACTGATTAAATTATAATTTAGAATAGTATTTTAAATAAAATAGTTTATTACAGTATTAATGAGACATTTCATACAAATTAAATGGCTCATACAATATGAAAAAGACTTAGGTATTAATTAATATTCTGATAATGGATTTAGATTTTTATTCATTTTAGTATGTTTTATTTTTAAGTTATTCTAGTCTTAAGAATATTTTACTCTAGTAATGCTTTTGTTTCCGAAAGCCAAAATATTTATCATTATTATGCATGTGATAATTACCATATGAGCTTGTCTAGTCTCGTCGATGTAATGTGTGGTGACAATAATGGTTGTTCCTCCATCCTTAGTTAAATGGACTAAATGATCCCATATTCTGTGCAAAAAACAACTCATTTTTATAAACGTATAACTTATCACATATTTTATACGAACCCTTGACGAAGAACTGGATCAACGCCAACAGTAGGTTCGTCCAAAATCAGTAATTCGGGATTGTGTAATAATGCCGCAGCAAAAGAAACTCTCCGTTGCTGTCCACCACTGCATCAAAATGTATAGAAAAATGTGTTATTATTCATTATTCAGCGAATAACATATATTATAAATTAATTAATTTAGTAGGTACCTCAAATTTTTTACTGGCCTACTGGCGGACGGTAACTGTAAAAATTTAAGTAAAAATTCTATTTTGTCATCCACTTGTTTTGGCGTCATACCGTTTACCATACCAAAAAACTGCATAGTTTCTCGAATTGTAAACTCTCCATAAAGCGCAATTTCCTTTAAAAAAATATATAAATAATTTTAGAGTAAAAATATCAATAGCTATTTCTATAATCAAAATAGTTAGATGACATAGCTATAATACCTGAGGCATATATCCTATACGAGGTCCTGGAACACCACTACCGGCAGATCCCGGTTTACCACCTAGTACCCATATTTCACCAGCGTTCAGTCTTCTACGGCCAACTATACAACTTAACAATGTAGTTTTTCCACATCCACTAGCTCCCAAAAGACCATATCTAGAAAATTAATACTGCATATAGTATATGTTCTGGTCCAATATAATATTATACCATAGGTCTAACTAATAATTATAATTATTTATACAAGTACCTAATGTTATATATATATATTATTTTCTCTAGGTTTTATTTTTCACTTAGGTACCTCAAAATTCAAATATAGTATAATATGTAATTACCGGCTATATTTATTATCATTATCATTCAATAAAAAATATGAATAATATGAATAACCTGCACAATTTTTTAAGTTCCGTTTTTTCGATACTATACAATAAGCACATTATTATTGCTCAGTTCTCATAACTCTTATTAACCAAAATTAAAAAATTCTTCCTGTACATAATAAAATTAATGTCCTTTATGAATGATAATGATTTTTGTATGTACCATTGTATAATGTATAGTATTAATTATACAATATACATCATATATATAATTTTACTTCATGCAAAAGAAAATATTTAAATGAATTTACATGCAGCCTTTTGGGACAGTCATGTTAAGCCCATCAAGTATAACATGTGGATTTGAGCTCTGTCCATATTTCTTGTAAGCTCGTCTTACACACACAGCTTGTTGGCGTCTTGTCCACACTGTTGATTGTTGGGTTTCCAACGGGGGCCGTCGCTCCGTCAACCCAATTGGCAATTCTGGACGCATCGCTATAATATATAGCATAAAACAAATAATTATTAATCTATTGTTATTAATTTGAAAATAATAATAATTTTGTATTTTTAAAATAAAGAAAAATTTATATATATTATTATATGATGGAGTCCATATAACGTGTTAAAAAACAAAAATAGGAACATATCATTAGTTTCGTATGGACGTATGGTACCCGAATAATGTAAGGGTCAATAATAATTAATATATTATAACTACAGAACGCATTTGTAAATATACTTTTGTATGCATTCTTTTAATCGTATTATTTCCAATATTGAAAACTCAAGAGCTCCCAAGCTATTTTAATAAAACAATTAAATTATTATACTATAGTCGCGCTATACTATACATCATTAATCTATAATCCTCACCTTGTCAATGGACTTGCAAAAATCATTAGGCTTATAGTAACGTTTGTCTTTTATGACTGTAATTACTGTAGCTATTACTATGATACAACTATTCGATTACCTCTAATGAGCTATAATAAACTCTACTAGCTAACGACACTCTTAATTGATGGATTTGTAAAATGCATAAGCCAATCAGCCATTAAAATTAAAATATATACTTATTATTTATTAATGTTATCCACTACCTACAACCTACTCATATAGTAACATCAACGGCGGGTAAACAATTAATTATTACTTGACTAATAACAATAAATTAATATCTTAATATAAATATTTTTTATAGTTAAATTAAAATATATCTAATAGTTTTGATAAATATATTTTTATTTTATTGTCATTATTTTTATAATATAAATTTCAGTTGTCTTCAGTTTTAATGTCGTTAAAAATTAGGAGATAATCATTAACACTTAATTTGAACTTACATCGAATACTTGGCACTCATTTATAAGATCTAGGAACTGGGATTCTATTTTACAAAATAACATTACTTGCGCTGGTTTTCATGAAAATTCACTAAAAATTTAATGAATCGATTAATTGCGAGATAATTATCCCTTAAATATGATTAAGTCGCCCATGATTTGTCCATTAAATTTAACAAAATATCATGCAACCCATGCAGCGTTATAGTTTTAATAAAATATACTCAATCAAAATCCATGTACTAATACATGTATTAATACAAAATTATCATTGAATAAATGTACACAAATGATTAAATAAATTATTGTTGTTATTAGTAAATTCTCAGATATTGTTACGTAAAATATAAATGTTTATGCTATAATACCTAAAATTTACTTCGGCATCCTTGAAAATGCATTTATTTAGGAATCTAACCAGTCATCTACGTGTGCAAATCAATATGCCATAGGTAATATTTAACGTGGGTGGAAATAATTTTACTTATAATTGATAGTTATTATAATATACTTACTAACTTACTAGTAATAATAGTAGTTAGTAATAACACTTATAATATCTTTCGATAGTGAGAATATAAACAATTTCATACATAATACGTGTATTGAACAAAATTAATAACAATTCACATAACATGTATTATTTATGTATAATTTTAAACGTTAATTTGATTTTTCGATCCACAGCGTATTTTTCTTAATAGTTGATATATTATATTCAATCATTATTTGTTATTCAATTATAAAGTATATACGATTTTTAAGTTTATTTTAGAACGTCCAAATATCTGTTTTATTGGGATTGTCTTGGTGTTGCAAAAATTTATTTGAATCATAATATATGATATGAAGTATGAACAGGAATTATTCTATTATTATAAGTTTGTATTACGCATAATTTTATAATTTATATTACCATTCTTGTATATCCCGGTTTTGTAATATTTATTGTACCTAATATTATTATTTTGTTTATCAACTTTATTTTTTTTTTATATGGAATAACATATCTTTCTATTATGAAAAGTGAACATATTGATCTTAACATTTTTAGCAATTATGAACAATATACTTAATTACTAAACCTTTGTTTAATTTTGCTGATCCAGTTCATAATGTAAACTTCGAGTTCTTTATAGAACTTTATAATTTAGCTATAAACCAAAATTTACTTAATGTCTTAAATTAAAATGACGTAGGTAGGTACATAATATATAAATACTTAGTTAAAAACTTCATTTTTTCGAAAGCTGGTGTTACATAAACATTCCAGTTTTTCTATAGTGATTATTTTGAAAAATATTGGACTTTTTTTTACTTTTTACCTCCTCGAGTACAAATTAGATCCAATTTTTTATCAGAAACCACCCACAATATTTTCAATAATTTAGTAATACCTATTATTTATGTTTCTATAAATAACTACTAAACCGTCTGAGCCTATTGTAAAAAATGTACAAAAAACTATTCAAATATTTATTTCAAGTGGTCAACTAATCTATTCACTTTTATCTCAGTGTCTTTTGCCCGCTCCGGCGCTCCCTTAAGTCGAATTTTTTGTATAATATTAATGTTTAAATTTAAAATTTACTCTACTGATATTTGTATATATTTTTAGTCTGTTGATTATTATTACTTGACTACCTAAATATGAATACAACAAAACACCCACAAATCGGAATATTTATACAACACATTTTCGACTTTTTTTCTATTTTAATTTGGTGATAAGTAAACATTTTTTCAAGTAGCTTAATAATTTAATCTTGTATTAAATCCTCAATATTTTTTTAATGGAATTAAAAAATAATAAGAAATGTAGTCACATTCATTTTTTACAAACTTTTGTATAAATAGGAAGCGAAGTTATTCGATACGTCTAGTCTGTATTGATTTATTGATTTATAATTTATATATATAAATACCTATAGGTACAGTATGCCTTGAAAACAGTTTGTAATATTATAACAAAATACCATTATAATTTTGTATCTAATATAATATGCGATTTTTTTGTTGTTAAGAATTAGTTAAAACTATTGTATTAATAATCGGAAAATAAATTACTAATAACAATATAAATAGGTAAATAGTAAAATATACTTAAAAATATAGATAAGTCTCAACCAACAATCATACTGGCAAACTGGCCTACTCAATGGAAGCCAATATCTATTATCTACTATACAGCAAAGCTACATTTTTTTAGCTACATTACATTTTATGTTAATTTACATTTCACATTGTAAGTTTTCAACGACATACTTAATACTTAAAAGTTGACTCTTACACTTACTTATGTCTTATACTAGAATATAACAAGTTATATTAAATCGATTAAATAACTATGAAGTATTGTATTATTATAATATATAGAGTAAACTATCTAATCAAGAAATTTGTGTACAATCACAAAGAACACAAAATTATATCACTAAGAGCATTTTTACTTTTATCATACTTTATGCGCTTAGCGTATATTGTTAATATTCTAAAATACTTTTAAAAGTGTATTGTAAAAGGCGGTTCTTTTATCAAACAACTCTCAAAATTTCAAAATTTATGAATGTTTTTTAAAATATTTTTTTTTACATAATTTCCAGTCGAAATACAACAATATTTTTTATCGTTATATTTTTTGTAAATTTTATTTTTTTGAATGATAAAATGTATTTTTAATTTAATATTTTTTGAAATATTTGGATACATAAAAATTCAGACGAGTGGTTTATGAGATAACTAATAAGTATGTATTTAAAGTTTTGTTGAGCGAAATGTAGATGTACGGGGACACTCCGCAAAATGCTGGTCACTACTCCGCTTACCTAAACTTTAAATACTTATAACTCATAAACTAATTGTCCGAATTTCAATTTTAACGTATAAAAATACTCCGACAATTATTCCGCTTTAAAAAATGAAATGAAAAATGTATCTTACCATTCAAAAAGTAAAAAAAATTAAAAATTAAACGGTTAAAAAATGTTTTATATTTCTAAAAAGTATGTACTTAATCATTTTTTTTTTCATGAATGTTAATAGACTAAAATAATGAGTGATATTCGATAAAAGAATCATCTTGTGTGTTATGTACCTATCTATAAAAAATAAACACTTAACATTGCTACGTTAAGATTTACCTGCAAGAACTGGCGTAAAAATTGTATTTGTGTTGCATATAGTATATCTACTTACATTTTATACATAAACATATGACGGTATCATAATAATGTAAAATTGTAAGCAGAAAAAGAGAATATTTACTATAAACAAAATAAAATTCGGCTTTCGCAATATTTTATTTCCGTAGTATGTCTGTGATCGTTAGACCTTGTTAATGATTCAACGATATCATATATTTATACTATATTTATTATAGTAACCCATTCGTTTAGCGTTTTTTGACTGTCATGCATCTCTAAAAAAATTATTTTTGAGTTACATTAAATAAAATGTATTAAGCATATTATTATTCTATAAGTACTATAATTTTAGTAGGTATCTGTGGTCGACTATGTACATGATTATCGAATATGAATATTATAGTGTGCTGTGTATACGATTTTATTTTTTTATATGTATGATATACATCACTATTATTCTCGCTTCAGATATAAACCTATTCATTTTAGTTTTTTTCTTTTTTACAAGGACCGCTGAATGCTGATTACTTCACAATCATACATTATGATCCACATTATGCAACACAACGTACACAGTTCCACAGAGGTACGTAGGTGTACTGCTTGCCGCTGCTGTTACGTCTATTATATTATTATTATCATACACAGCATTTTATCCACAGCGCCACTGTATATAATATTATATTATATTATACACATTATACACACTGTGTACCTGTATAGAGAGTTTTGGTGTTTATTTGTGCATACATATTTTATAAATATATATCTATATACACTTGGACAATTGCTCAATCTCATAAGTCACAGTCTGATTGATGTCATACGATTTGTTAACCGCAGTCACCGTCGCTGCGCTTATAAATAATCGTAGTTATAAAATATTTACTAAAAATATATTATATTAAAATGACATTTGTCACAGAAATAAAAATCAATAACAAGATGTATATTTTTTAACATATGAATAAGTTTTCTATTGTCGATGATAAATATATTGATTGCGATTATACAGACTTTCAATGTATCAGGTATATCAAAGAGTAGAATAAATTACATTATATCATTTATTGTTAATAACGAGATATTATTATATATGCGATAGTAAGTGATATGAAATTTCAAAAGACGAATGTTCGATGATGTTGTTGCATACGGCCGTGGGCCATATTGGTATACCAACGAAAAAATGCGAAAAAAAACCAATATTATAATATTGCGGGATAGACACAATATGATTAAGTAGACAACTTATATAGCTGCAGGAGGTACGCCGTGAACTAGTGAGTTCTAGACCGCCTAACGAGATTTCTTTAGATTTAGATCACATAACAACTGTATGGCTGACTGCTACACTGCTACAGTATATATAGGTTACAGAAAATAATAAATAGTTCATTATTTTTAAGATTTTTCTTTAATTATTATAAGTACAATTTAAAATCAGAAATTTTTTAGATATTTCCAGGTTTCCAACGAAGAAATCACCCGGCATAATACTATGTGTTGGACTGAGTCACTACGAAATATACTCATTAATCATTATATATTTAAAGTGTCGATTTGACTTTTCTACGTTGATTTGTATCATGATGTTCTGTTAATTATGTGATTATAATTACATCATGTTATACTCAATATATAGTGTAGATATACACGTGAAATAAACGCCGTCATGGGCGGAAGACTATAAATTAAATAAAATCGAAAACGTGAAACCACAAACTCACAACGCGGAACCATTTTCGCCCTGAACAATTTATAGAGATTGTTTATCATTACTTAATTCCAAACACAAATTATCTATTAATTAATCCGTAAAAAACACGATATATTACGACAATAGTAAATTCTACATATTTTAAGTTTTAAACAGAATTATTTAACTATAATGGTTATACATATTAGTGTTTGATGCAGTTATTAGTTAATACAGGGCCCGATTAAGATATTTTGCGCCCCGGGGCAAACCTACCTAAAATTAAGAACTATTTTTTTATAAACATAACATTGTTTTACTATAATTTGGCATTTATTAAATAATATATGACTGTATAGTTATTACTTGTAATTCAGATATCGGTAAATTTGTGGAAACGCGTATGTGAGTTTGCGCGCCATGTATACAGTGTACACTGTCGTAATCGCTAATAATTTTTTCCACTCTAAATGGTACCTACAATATTTCAAAACTTAACGCCTTTAAAATCTTGCGCCTGGGAACAGATGCCCCCTCTGCCCTAATCCGGCTCTGAGTTAATACATACACAATACGGATTATACTACGGTAAAGCAGTAATGAAATATAGTAGAATTTAATTTTATAATAATTTTCAATGCCTTTACTACCAAATATTATGATTAGATAATCATAATACTTCTGATCCGTTGAGATATAATTAATTCTAACTATAGGTACTAATAATAACATACATACACCGTACTATATACACGTGTTGATGAATATTATTATATGTTAAAAGAAGACATAAGGTTTGCCAATTGATTATAATAGTATAATATATATTATATATACCATATAGATCAAATTAATTTTACAAATCTTATACTTTTGTATCTTGTATGTTGTTTTATAAAAACTTCTGTTAAATAAATATAATTCATATAATATATTATGACCACTAGGTAATAGGCAAATTCGCGATACGCTACGATTATAATATATTAGTATTAATTTTAATGTATCATTTAATATTTCATATTTACTCTGAAATCGGTACTCAAAACAACCCCGAAAACACGAGTGCGTATATAATACCAATTTTAATAAAAAAAAACCATAGATTCTTGCTTATTAAAAATTTAAAAACCGATATTGCACAAAATATATAATAATCACTTCAATAGATTTTATCTATGACTTGGTTTTTTCAGACAATGTTAATTTTGTTTATATTTAAATTTACGATATTTATTATTATGTGACAGTCAGCAATTTTATAAAATAAAAATATATTTATCACTGTTGAAAATAGTACATCTCAGACTTTGAAATATGTGCATTTGGGAAAGGTCATAGCAAAATAAACGCGATGTATATTTCCAAAGTATACGTATCTATGTGCGTGTGCGTGTGTCTAGTATCTAAAGAATAAAGAGGTCGATCGGAAATTGGGTCAAGATCTAGGAGGATATATTATGTAGACAGTGGACGTCCTCTGAGTGCAATAAAAGTCGACCGCTGGGAGTTGAAACACGAGTGTGGTACCTATATAATATAAACTTGATAATTTTATTTTTCGCAGATCCACGATGGAATTTTATTATTATTACTGGGATATTAATTTTACCCACCATTGACTAATAACTACAGTAAGACATACGTAGACATATAAGATAATATGGTAATTTAGCTGATCACAGTATACATAGATAGATATTATATTATAGCCATTAATCATTGGACGACAAAATTCGTCATCCTATCGATGCTATATGGAAGAAATTGTTTTCCCAGCAATACGGCCACACACGGGTATACAATATAATATACATACTATCGGTCAAGGACACTAAATATATCACACCACTGCAACCGTCTTAGTCATTAACAATAATATTTTAATATGTTCATATTATGTATAGACGTATAGCCGTAAGCTTGAACAAGTACTTACTGTTTATATCTACCAATTACCATGTTATTTGATTATATTTTAATACTTCTATCGTTGCGTTTTCCGTAAACTATCGATGCGTATCCTACTAAGAACTTTTATTGTATTGTAAGCTTCAACCGGATTCTCTCATCTGTTCTCCATAAATACACTAATATAATATATGTTTATAAATAAATAAACTATAATCTGTTAATTCTCCTCTTCTATAATATGGTCTTTCACTTTCACAACAATCCGGTATAATCTGTAGGTAGCAGGTACTACTACTAATATGAGTATGAACGGCCCGGTGGGATGCTTCTGCGTTTGAAACACGAACGTATCTCGTAGCTGTGTATAATAATATTATGTAACAACAAATGTAATAATTGGTGTAACCGCGAGAAAACTAAAATTTCTGGTCAAGGTTATGCTATTGGGATTGGTAACAACTAACAATATCATAAAATTGTGCGTTAGCCATAAGAATACCTTTGGTAACTATAATGTATATAGTTGCTATAGATAGTCTATCTATAACAACTATAATGTATAATATGGTTACTACTTACTATAGATATAAAATATAGTCTATCTATAACTATTTTAGTCTATATAATAATAGTACCCGCGTGGTAGTCGGTAAAATATATATGTACAATGTACATGCATACCTAATACCTATATAGGTATATACTTTAAACATGTTTATTAAATAAAAAACAAATTGTTATAGTCGGGAAGATTTCGTTGCAAAAAAAATTATTACGTATAGTATATTATACACGTTTGCAAGCGAAACTTAAGAGCCGAATTAAATATGTAATAATATTTTATAGATGATGGCTCGTGTCTGGCTGTTCAAGAATCATCTAAATTTTCATAATCTATAAATATAAATGGAGGCGAAAATGTGTAATACTGTAGTAGTGTAGTATATTTTATAATATAGTATTACAATCTTAATAATAATATATTATTGTGTAGGAACGGCATTTAGCGATATTTAATTGAATGAGAATATTTGCGATTTTGCCTTGAGAATTAATTATAATAGTAATATTTGTACTTATTTTTTAATCAAACTGCTATAGTATGAATTTATAAAATTATAAACATTAATTTTAATGTATATGAATATCGTATATTTATTTATGTAAATTTATATCGAATTAGTCCAGCTAGTGAAATATAGGTAATATACAAATATATTTTTAATTATCTTGGACATTAATACGTCAGTCGATTCGAATGGAAATGACTCAATTTATTTAGGTAGATCGTAGATATACAAGATCACGTTGTCCGGCAGTCCCCTATACTCTATAGTTTTCCAGTTGTTGGCGACGTGTTGTAAACAATTGTTAAATTATTGTAAAATCGTTTTCCCATTGACCCCATTACTTTATTCCAGAACTAATGTCTGAATGAATTATGTGTCCTACTAATTTTATATTTTAAATCTAAACCGTTGTAAGTGTCCGACCAGTAAAATATTAAACCTATACGATATGTATATATTTAATGCACTGTGTACGGTGCCAGTGTACATAATGAATTCGCAACGGCTGCGGTTGTAACAGTGGCGGCCACGATGATGTATAAAATAGACTTAGTGCATTTGTGACGAACATCGTCAGTTCAAAAATTGTACGGAGATTAATTATAGTGGTTTAACTTAACATCTTACATTTGTATATTAGTCGCAGATTTGAATAATCGTTTAAAAATATCGAGTTACATTAATCATTAAATATTATTCCTTTCTCAAATCACATTATGTGAACATAATAAATAATACAATGTTTCTTGCGAAGGAGTAATGTTAATTTGTACATATAGGTACTATAACCATAATATAAAAATCTTAACAATGAGCAATCGAAAACTAAAACTTTCTCTTAATTTATTTCCTAATCTTTATAATATAAAATCAACTTTCAATGTATTATAATTAGTATACCTATTTATTTACATTCGTTTTTTAACAATTATTTATAATTTTAGAGCAATTCTACAACATGATTTCAAATAAAACCTAATAATACAATATTGTAAAAACATGATAAATTGAAGATAATTCTCATCTGTATAATAATAATATGCGTTAAGCATTATGTAAAATTATGTATATTAAAGTAAATACTCTACACACGTGAATACAAATAACCAATTTAATGAGTATTTTAGTGAAATAGAAAGAATTCGAAAAAATAATTTATCTCACTTTTTTTCAACATTGTCGGAATGTGCAAACAACAATACAATGCTATAGTATTCGTTGTTCGCACGAAATACATAATATTGTTTTGTTGTATGCTACTGTTTAGGTATAGATTAGTTTATGACGACGGTAGACAAAACATCGTTCAGAAAAATACAAATCATAGTTAGATTTATTATTAAAGTATCAAATTATAATTGCATCATTTTACATTATGGTTCAATGTATTATAGTAATAATTGTGTACGAAAATTAAAGCATATAAATACAAATAAAACTATGAATCGTATTGTTATGAGTAATGTACTTCCGTGTTATTTTAGATTTGGCCAAATTCTAGGTACCTACGCAAATTATTATTGTGTTCGCCCATTATTGATAAATAAAATACAGTAATTTTATATTTTATATTATAGGTACTTATACGCCTAAAATTTATTTTAAAATGTATTTGGAGACGATAACGATATTTCTATGTTTAACTTTCCAAATATATCTCATCTTAAGGAGCCATAAACTCTTGCAAATGCTTTTATGAAAAAAAAAAGAATATAATTTCACGTATAATTTATTCGAACTCAAAAAAAATTATTATTAACTATTAATATAAAATGCATATAGGTGTAAGGTACAGGTACTTGACCCATTATTTGTAAACTAAATATTCTCATCAACCACTTTGCTTATATTTGTAATACACACCAGATAATTATAATGACGTCAGTGTCCACTGCATTGTATCCGTCATTACATGTATGAAATAAAATACCTACACCACACGGGAATGCCGGTGTTGGCCAAACATATAAGACACCGAATACCCACTTATATCATGCTTACGCAATTATGTGTTGATGTAAATTTAATGTTGTTCAGCAATCATTAATGTTATTAATTTTATGGGGGAAAACCTGTATGGTCAATACATCCAGATATTATATCTTATAGTATAAAATGACGTTTATCATATATTTTTTTGTGTTATCACAAAATTGTTGAAACGTAAAAAGAATAATCAAAAATTAAGTAAAAAGCTATGGAATATAATAAACTATAAATTTAAATCATACATTTATACTTAATATTTGAACATTTAAAAAATATTAAACTACTTACTTTAAATAAAACAGATAATTTTGTAGAAGTCATATGAGATTTGTTAAAATTAAATAGATTTAAATTGATTACATTGGTCAAATATTTATTTAAAATGTAACCATCTCATACATAAGATATTGTTGTAGAAATATATGTACAAATTAATTTATATTTTTTGATAACTTCAAATATTATAGTTTATTATTGATGTGTGTATAACAACTAACAAGTAGACTGTAGATCAATCAACTATTATCAGATCAAAAAAAATTAACCACTTGTTATTAAAATGTAATACTGAACTCATAATTTAATTATTCATTACTACTATATAGTACCATTTACTTTACACTTCTATATAAAAAAAATATATACTATTAGACACTTGTTTTCAGTTTCAGTATCCACATAGCATATACTAACAACAATAGAACATTTTTCTGTAAATTTAAAATAAAATAATTTATATTATTAAATGTCTGAGCCCTGAAATGAACAAATTGGGTCAGTGTACAATATTTCTATCCTTATTTTTTTGGTCAAATTAAAAATTATTATTTTTATATTATATCAAAAATACACGAGTTTTAGTGATCTTAATTTTTAAACTTATTAAATTAATAATATGATAATAATTAAATAATATATTGATGGATATCATTCCTACTTGTAAACCAAGAGTAAAACCTACGTCTTCAAGTTTGACAAATTATAATATGGACTAAAAAATGCATGATAAGACATTATGTGTTCAAGAAATAGTATTGAGTGTTAAATGATTTTTTTTTATTTTTTATCTTGTTCGATATTTTGTACATTGTTGGACAAATTTCTAACATATCAAATAATATTTAAGATTCAGTAAACAGGTTTACACACTTTTGACCATTTTCATGTAAAATACGCGAAGGTGAAATGTGAATCATGAGGCTAAACGACGAAATCATTATCTAATGCAGGTTGCAACTAGGTCTAGGTGAATAGAAATTGAAACAACAGAATCTATAATTATTCCAAGACTAATATAAAAATGTATACAATTTTTTTTTAATCCTACATTATAGTAAATAAACAAAATATCATACCTAAGTTAAAACAATATTATACCACGTCTGGCAGTCGTCTGCTGTCTATATCTACTGTTAATAAGTCTAAAATACTAATTACCCTATAATAATAATGGTAGCCCGTAAGAAACTTTATTGTTAGGTCAGATTTTTGAATTTTTGATACTTGATCTTAAATGTTATTTGTTTTATCACGAATGATTAAGGTAAATATGACAACAACGACGAGAACTTAATATTAATGGTTGGTTGATAATTATAATTAATTATTCAAAATGTTTGCATTGCAATTAAAATCGTTTAAAAGCAAAGAATAAAATTCGTATTTGGTGTCGTGCAGTTTGTGTCGTACGTATTGGAATATCAAAATCGTTTGGCGAGTCATTAGTCCATAGACCAAACACATATATAAGGCCCATTATAAAGCATAAATGTTAAATAGTATATTAACTATGCATAAAGGTAAGTACCAACCTAGTGTAGAAGTGGTCAATGTTGTAAAATATTTAGTTAAACCTAACGAGACACATTAACATCGATGCGTAAACACATAAACCGCACGATACATTTTAGATGGGTTTACGACGCGAACCTTTCGGAGAACGATGTCGTATAATAATATTTTAACATCATTCGACGGATTCGTATTTTCTTGCTGGTTTTTCATCGCGTACCTATCCATACATATCCATACTACTGGACGGGACTAATAAGTCGAAAACGACGCAGGGTATACTACCAATATCGGGTATCGTGAAAAGTCTACCAAATGACGTAGGTATATGGTACTTACCGGACTTGTGTCAAGAATCCTTCGGGCGCGATGGCGTTAAATAAATAAAATATTTTATTTTATGTATCGATGATATTATTGTGGTGCACTGCACGGGGCGAGAATATAATATGAACGGATTGCCGGGTGAAAACCGTCCGTTGGCGAAGCGTATCGATAACGGAATAAAACTATAAACCGATGGACGGCTATCGAGTCATTTGATCGCGACGACGGGGTGGTTCGTGTGCAGCACTCGCGGCGGTCGAACGGAACGCGGGCGGTACATCAGAGACGGACAAACAATTTTTCCAATAATATCGTGTATCTTCGTGTCGTCGTCGTTGTCGGTCGCTCAGCGTTGCGCGAGTGACGGTACGTTTACTGCAGCAGACCGTGCAGTGGCGTAGCGGTCCGTAACGTCTCGCGCGATATGGGTAAGTGGCGTGCGCCGGCACGCTGTGACTGTAGCGGCGTGTGCGTAAAAACCCACAGGAGGTGGTGAATAATGCATATAATATACGTCGAGAGGCGCGTCTTTATAATAGGTATATTAGTCATTGGATGAACCGCCGCATCGTATATATATATATATATATATATATATATATATATATACCTATAGGTACTTTCAAAATGCCACGTATTTAAATGTACCATAGCCGTTGAGTTCCAAACATCACCTCTTTATGACACATCGTCGTACGATTATTTTTTTAGTAGATGTTACGCCATATTATCTTTAAACATGTGTTTTTTATCTTATATATTATTATAATTTTAATACATAGGTAGATACACCCCTAATGTCGTAAACCGTGTATAATAAAATGTACATATATACATATATTTATGGGTGTACACATGTTGTTGTTATTACTATTATTATAATTCATCGTTAACCGTTTTATTAGTATATAAAAAAATAATAATTACAATAATCGACATGCGTAGTTAACGATCTACCTCGTCGACGTGCGAACGTGTGTATCGCTCGTGTATCGGTTGTTATTGTTGTTGTTGTATTTTTGTTGTTCGGCTAAGCGCACGAAATAGTTACATAAACCCACAGATTTCCTCGATCCCGGTCCTTGGATTACCCCTCAAACGCGCGTTTGACGTCATTTGTCTGCAGATTTAAATCATTGCGATATATGACGCACGGACTTAAGTATAAGGTTCGCGAAGCGATAGTAATGATACAGCGATCCATAACACGATATATTTAACTACATACCACTAAAATAATGATATAGTCAATAATGTAGTTGTACGCTTCGAACGTTTGAAGGTGCATAATATGTTATTGTATGTATATATCTATGATATGTTATATACGTTATTCTAAGCATTTTGTTCGTTGTTTACGTAAAAAAAACACAAAATTGGTAGGTACTCGAACTAGTTAAGCGCGACCTACCTAAGTTTATTTTGTGTATATAGTGCAGGTGTCCGTATCCCGAATTCTAGGGGAGGAATGAAATGATAATACTATATATACGAATTATATTATCAAGAATAGACTGTACTTATGTAATTTTTATATTTTAATTTTTACATAAGACAATTATAATTATAATTGTTTTAAAACAAAATTTGATAAATTTCTTTTATATTTTGTTCAGACTAACTATGGTCTGAATGACCATTTAAGGTATAGTTTTTTTGATACAGTTACAACGTATTCATTTTTGTATATTGACATGCTTCATTTTACATATTATATTACACAAAAAAACCACATAGTTACCACACCGGCTACTATAAAAATTGTCAGTCCTAACACTTATAAATCTTAACTATAGTAAATATATACTAATAATTAGGGAACGAATTTAAATGCAAATTGCATTTTTTTAAATATTGCTCTTTCCAAGCACAATGTTCATTTCATACATCAAAGAATTAAAAAATGTAACTTTTATTTTTTGTATTTTTAAAACTTTGGCTTTTTAGAGCGTTTTATTGAAATTTTTAGTGCATTTTTTATGGTTTTAAGTCATTTTTATAAGGAATGAATAAAATTCGATAAAAATTAAGTAGCACCTGATTATACAGTGCTATTATGAAACACAAGGTAAAAGTATAATGAATGTATCTATTTAAAACATAATACTCATTTTTTGGAATAAATTTTCAGAATAAAAATAAGATAGAAATACTAGAAGATTAAGAAAATGATACGATTAATAATAATGACCTAGGAATAAAAATTTATATAATTAAACAAATTTTTTCAATGTTAAAAATAATTTTAAGAGCATTTTTTAAAAATAATTTATGTTAAAAATGCATTAAATCATATTCTTTTAAGGCATTTTTCTTGTTTTTTATAGCATTTAAATCCGTTCCCTACTAATAATATATTATATAATATGACATAACTAGATACAATATTTTAAATTTTAACATGTGTACCTATAGTATTACCTGACCTAACATGTACCGTGTTGCAATTTACCATCTCTCAAATTATGTTATAAGTCGGAAAATATACTCTATAATGGGTATAGAATAATTTTTTTCCATAGATTTCGAGGTCCGTAAACAATGATTGTATTAAACATAATATATTTTATATACCTAGTTAAAATATATTATGTCGAACAATTTGGCGGGAACTTTCAGAACACCTGCAGTGAATATTTTAATAAACCGTTGTCAACACATATAAATAACAACCATTACATACATTTTTATTTTTTGCAATTTATTATAGGTAGATTAAAAATATTTCGAATACACAATAATGAAATTTGGATGTTAAACTATATATAATTGATACATGACGGATAAAGTATACAAAAAAAAAACATAGTGAGTTAAAAAAATAGATATAAAATAAGTATTTGTGATGTTTCGTGGCTTATTAATTTTATAAAATTCAAATAATGGTATTCTTGAATACAACAAATTATAATAGCTTATTTATGCAAAACTTGTAAACGAAAATTCGGAAAACTAGCCCAATTTTGAACACACTATCATATTAAAATATTAAATCATAATAATATCGAAATGTCGACTTATGTTTTGAATGCAAATCCATATAAGGAGTGATAACAATAAATAATAATAAAACGCGTGTTACGATAAAACTAATGATTATAATTAATGTATAAACAAAAAACATATTATGATTTAAAATTTTTACCGTTTTATATTTTAACTTTTAAGTCACTAAACATATTCAATATTGTTTCATATTTGGGCAATAATATACTGATTCAAAAATAAATTTAATACTAAATTATTATTAATACATGTTTAGTGTTTACTTTATAGGACTATATCAAACATTAACGAGGTATAATACTTTCAATTAGTTTATTTTGAATAGTCGAATTGTCTCGATTTGCTCAAAATTAACTTTTTAAATATTTATTATTTATATTGTAAATACATTGATATATATATATATATATATATACACATTATAATACATAAACATAATGCAATAAGTCTTACATGTATTTCAAATATAAAAATATAGTTTTGGTTTTAATGTTACATAATTTGAATAAATCAACTTTTTACTTGTTATTGCTTATTTTATCCATTCACAACAACAACAAACTTTTATAGTTTACATATAATTCTAATTCAATGTCAAATCTTTTACTTTCTTTTAACTATTTGATATATTTTTAATAAACAACTAATCTTAGAATTTTTATTTAATTCTACAAAGAGTTCTAAAATAAACTTCTATAGTTTATTTTGAGATCGAGAAAGTTGTTTTATCAGAAAAATAATGTTGTCCTTGAACATCTTGAACTATACAATAATATTAAAGATTCCATTTTTTTATGTATCAATGTATCATAATATATTATAATAGTCTTGAATTATTAGCTACCTATACCTAAATTATATGATATTTTTGGATTATTTTAGATTCTGAACGAAGTGATGAATGTATTGCTTTTACTATGATGTGTGTTTTTTTTTTTTTTTTTTTTTTTTTTTTTTGTGTCTGACGACAACATTTGGAGCAGTAATAATGCTCCGATTTTTGACTTCAGCCCCTCTTTGAATAGGGAATTGAATCTAGTTGGTACTTTAGGGGGGTCATGACAGAAAAATGGAAATTTTACGGAAAAACCACTTCGATTTTTTGATTTTGCTGTAACTCAAAAACGAATTATTGTAAATACTTGAAATTTTCACCAAATGTTTATATTATGGTTATCTCTTTACAGTTAAATTTTCAAAATATTTTGACCATTTTTAAGCTACTAATAGACAATTGAAATTTTCGACTTTTCTAAGTTTTTTTTTCTTCAAATGCCGATAAAAATTTTTTGGGTGGCCAGAAAATCTTGAAAATTTAATACAAGGTTTCTTATAAGTTTTTCTTAAAGTGATAAAAAAAAATCCGAAATCGTTAGTCACAATTTTTTTTTATAAGTGTTTAAAGTTCGAATTTATACGAAATATGTCAAAATTTAAATTAAATTTCATACGCTCATAATGCGAATGTTGGCCATAGTAACCATAGTAACATAATATAAAAACTATACTATTTGTTTCAAAATAGAATATTTGACAATATTTAAATATAATATATCCTAAACTGACAAATCATCTTCGTTCAGAATCGTTTTTCGTATACAATGATACCTATCATTGCATTCAAATTTAACCCTCCATAGTCTGAGGTCCACCCCACCCCCTAATATACAGCAGAGCGATACCCACTTACCCGCTTTTTTATTACTTCAATAGTTCAATGTAAATTCACTATTTTATTATTCAAAAAATATTAATAAAATGTTGAATCGATAAATAAAATTCAAAATTATAAATATTATATACATAGCAATAATAATTATATATTTATACATAATACATAATATATACATAAAAAACCTAAGATTATAAAGACTAATACCGGGTAGCATAAACAATCACTACATTTAATGAATAAATATTGTGCTAATTATCCATTAAATATGATTTATTGACCCATGAGGCATGAATGGTTTACTAAATTAATAAATACAAAAATCGAGATCTCATTCTGATGTATACTGTATAGTAATTAGTAATCATATATAGGTTTTGAGTGTATACGTCTTAGTTAATTTAGGTAGGTCATTTTGTTAGAACTTTAGAAGTATTAAATTTGAATTCAATCTATATTATCGAATACAAAAAATGATTTTAAGTAAAAGAAATTAACAGATGCAATTCTAGTTCTAAAGATATTTTATGTTACTTTTATTATTATTAGTAGGTGCCTACTTTCTTAATTTGGCAGGTTGAAATAATTTTTTTCAAAAACATTGTTATAACTCAGGTCAACGCCCACATGTCGTAGAATGTCGTAGTGAATAAATTCATAAAATATCTAGCTGAAAATTAGTCTAAATATTTTGAAATTTTATTGTGTTTAGAAAATAACAATGTAAGTAATTTTTAAAAATGTTCAAGTCCATATGTAATATGTAATGTAATATTTAAAAAAAAGCGGGTAAGTGAGTATCGCTCTGCTGTACATTAGGGGGTGGGATGGACCTCGGACTAGGGAAGGTTAAATTTGAATGCAATGATAGGTATCATTGTATACGAAAAACGATTCTGAACGGAGATGATTTGTCAGTCTAGGATATATAATACTTAAATATTGTAATATATTCTACTTCGAAACTAATTCAAACATTTAAGTAAAAGTTTCAAGATCTTACGTTTAGTAATTTTTTAAAAATAACAAAAATCGAAAATTATTTATTAGTAAAAAGTTATTTTACACGTGTATTTTTAATTTCAAATTAAAATTAAAACTTTAAACACTCGTAAAATTTTTTAAATTGTACAATCCTCAAACTTTTTTATAATTATTCTAAGCTTAACTTATGGACAGCATAGTATTAAATTTTCAATTCTTAGCTTTTGATAGAAAAATATTTATAAATTTTTAACTACCAAATAGTGAAAAATATTCATGATTTTGACGAATTTTTGTCAATATTTGAACTTCAAATGCTAATAAAAAAAAATTGTGCCTATGTATTTTTATAATTTTTGAATGAGAGTTAGAACAAGTTATGTGGACCCTTCAATTAAATTTTCAAGTAATTTGTCCCAGCTAATTTTTTTTTATCAATATTTATAAAAAAAAAATTAAAAAAAATTGAAAATTTCAATTGTCTATAAATAGCTCAAAAAAAGTCAAAATGTTTTGAAAATTAAATCACGTAAAGAAAATGGCAATCTAAATAACTGGTAAAATTTTCAAGTATTTACGACTTATACTGTTTGAATAACAACAAATATCAAAAATCGTTTGAGGCTAAACCGTTATTTAACGCGGTATTGTAAAAATTTAAATTTCAAACACTCATAAAAATTTTTTGTCTAAATCCGGTATAGTTTTTTTTACAGATAATTGAAGAAAAATGTATGGAGAACCTTGTATCAAATTTTCAAAACTTAGTTATAAAAGAAAAAAATTTTACGATTTTTCAACCACAAAATTACTTGCCAATTTTCGCAATTTTGACATATTTCGTATAAATTCGAACTTTAAGCACTTAAAACACACATCATTGTAAAATCAATACATTCTTCACTCCGTTCAGAATCTAAAACACATCAGGTATAATTATTTACTACTGAAAGTATTTAAAATACATAATATAGTCTAATAGATATTATATGTGTGAATAGGAATTATTAATAATATGTTTTCTTTGATTCGAACATTATCCTTTTTTTCTAAATAGTATTACCGTGCCTCTTTATAATGACTGTAGTTAATAATTTATTTTTTAGATTCTGAACGGAGTGATGAATGTTGTATTGATTTTACAATGATGTGTGTGTTTTAGATTCTGAACGGAGTGATGAATGTATTGATTTTACAATGATGTGTGTTTTAGATTCTGAACGGAGTGATGAATGTATTGATTTTACAATGATGTGTGTTTTAGATTCTGAACGGAGTGATGAATGTATTGATTTTACAATGATGTGTGTTTTTTTTTTTATTTTTTTATTTTTTTTTTTTTGTGTCTGTCGACAACATTTGGGGCAGTAAAAATGCTTCGATTTTCAATTTCTGCCCCTCTTTGAAAAGGAAATCGGATCTAGTTGGTACTTTGGGGGGTCAAAAGTTAAAAATTTTCAATATTTTTTAAATGAGTCGGGAAAAACCTTAAAAAAATGACGGAAAAAACGGGATTTTTTACGCACAACCAGTTTTCGTCAAAATCAAATTTTTATTTTGCTATAACTCAAAAACTACTTGATGTAAATACTTGAAATTTTCACAAAATGTTTATATTAGCGTTCTCAATACACAGTTCAATTTTTAAAGAATTTTGACTTTTTTTAAGCTATTTATAGGCAATTGAAATTTTTAATTTTTTTTAGTATTTTTTTTTTAAATAACGATAAAAATTTTTTGGCCGACCAGAAAATCTTGAAAATTTAATACAAGGTTTCTTATAAGTTGCTCTTAAAGTGATAAAAAAAAATCCGAAATCGTTAGTCACAATTTTTTTTTATAAGTGCTTAAAGTTCGAATTTATACGAAATATGTCAAAATTGCGAAAATTTGCAAGTAATTTTGTGGTTGAAAAATCGTAAAATGTTTTTCTTTTATAACTAAGTTTTGAAAATTTGATACAAGGTTCTCCATACATTTTTCTTTAAATATCTGTAAAAAAAACTATACCGGATTTAGACAAAAAATTTTTATGAGTGTTTGAAATTTAAATTTTTACAAAACCGCGTTAAATAATGGTTTAGCCTCAATCGATTTTTGATATTTGTTGTTATTCAATCAGTATAAGTCGTAAATACTTGAAAATTTTACCAGTTATTGAGATTGCCATTTTCTTTACGTGATTTGA
Organism: Schizaphis graminum; assembly: GCA_020882235.1. NCBI lineage: Eukaryota > Metazoa > Arthropoda > Insecta > Hemiptera > Aphididae > Schizaphis > Schizaphis graminum. The sequence goes on from CM037032.1 coordinate 59,697,835, forward strand.
TTTTCAAAATATTTTGACTTTTTTTGAGCTATTTATAGACAATTGAAATTTTCAATTTTTTTTTATTTTTTTTTTATAAATGTTGATAAAAAAAATTTAGCTAGGACAAATTAATTGAAAATTTAATTGAAGGGTCCACATAGCTTGTTCTAACTCTCATTCAAAAATTATAAAAATACATAGGCACAATTTTTTTTTATTAGCATTTGAAGTTCAAATATTGACACAAATTCGTCAAAATCATGAATATTTTTCACTATTTGGTAGTAAAAAATTTATAAATATTTTACTATCAATAGCTAAGAATTGAAAATTTAATACTATGCTGTCCATAAGTTAAGCTTAGAATAATTATAAAAAAGTTTGAGGATTATTCAATTTAAAAAATTTTACGAGTGTTTAAAGTTTTAATTTTAATTTGAAATCAAAAATACGCGTGTAAAATTACGTTTTACTAATAAATAATTTTCGATTTTTGTTATTTTTAAAAAATTATCAAACGTAAGATCTTGAAGCTTTTACTTTAGTGTTTGAATTTGTGAATTTTTTTCAAAATATAATATATGACAATATTTAAATATAATATATCCCAGACTGACAAATCATCTCCGTTCAGAATCGTTTTTCGTATACAATGATACCTATCATTGCATTCAAATTTAACCTACCATAGTCCGAGGTCCACCCCATCCCCTAATGTACAGCAGAGCGATACTCACTTACCCGCTTTTTTTTTTTTTTGTTTTTTTTTTCTGTGTCTGTCGACAACATTTGGGGCAGTAAAAATGCTTCGATTTTTGACTTCAGCCCCTCTTTGAAAAGGAAATCGGATCTAGTTGGTACTTTGGGGTGTCAAAAGTTAAAAATTTTCAATATTTTTTACATGAGTCGGGAAAAACCTTAAAAAAATGACGGAAAAACGGGATTTTTTACGCACAACCAGTTTTCGACCAAATCGAATTTTATATTTTGCTGTAACTCAAAAACTAATCGATGTAAATACTTGAAATTTTCACCAAATGTTTATATTAGCGTTCTCCATACACAGTTAAATTTTCAAAGAATTTTGACTTTTTTTGAGCTATTTATAGACAATTGAAATTTTTAATTTTTTTTAGTATTTTTTTTTAAAATTAGACATTTTAAAGTATTAATTATTAACTGCTATACTTATATAAGTTATATTTAGTTATTTTTTAAATACTTTTTGTTAAACCTTAATTCAATTGAATTATTTAAATCTATTAACTATGTATTAAATATAGCTAAATGTTCAGAATCTAAATACACTACTTTTTTCTTAGTATATAGCCGTATAGGTATTTCAAGCTCATTTTTGCGTTGAAAATATCTTAAATTATAGGTTGTACATTATATTTTTTTTAGATACAAGTCTAATATTATTTTTTACAGGCACCTGCGTCATCTAAATCTAATTTGTAACGAATATCTTTAAATAGAAATGACGTGTTATTTAATATCTATTTGTTAATTAATTTGTGATTTCAATACTTAAATAAATATTTAGTTTTTGTTGATTTGTATTATAATATTCGAAATAAATATATAATTTAACAGAAAGTTCATTCAAACAATAAACATTAAAGTAAAAAAATGTTAACTTCTATAGTTATTACGTTTATTTATTTAATATAGTTATTTTATTGTAGTTCTAATACGAACTTTTTTTTATGAAAATATTGATGAACTATAAATGCTATTATATGAGTCTATACATATACATATACATCATTGTTAATAATTAATTGAATATTTTACAAAAAATATTTTAATTATTTTAAACGATATCAAAATATACGATTCTCACACTAAAAACCCGTAAAGCCTATAATGCGTCATATAGGAAACTTATATTTACTTCCTCTATCAGTTAGAAGTTAAAAATAAAACATTATGTATGTAGATACCTACCTACATTTTTTTTTTAATGTACAATGAAATGTTAAAAAAACATAAGAACAGAACAATACGTATATGGTTATACCTATATTGTAATGATTTTAGTGCCTATATTGAGTTATTTTTTGTCTTTTAATTATAAGATATTTTGTTATGCATAGATGGAAAAAAGAAGGACTTATGCAGTTGTTGGAAAAAATATAATCAAAAAAATTTCAAATAAAACAATACTTGATGATGTGAATATTACCGTTGAAAAACAATCAATGTACGTATTTAATTAATTACTCACTGAAATTTATATTTTATCAGCTAAGACGAACACGGGGTTTCAATTATTACGATGTAACTTCTCATTAGTTTAGTACATTGTACATATCAGTACTACTAGTGCACTACAAACATTAGCATAAACATAAACTATAAGTATTAAGTCTATAAGCCATAACCATAAGGTATAAAGATAAGACTATAACCGAAGAGTTTGTTCAAGAAAAGTAGGACGCCCTTTTCATTTTTGAAATATTAAATTTGTTTTGAAACTTTTTAAAATAACGTTAAGTACACGATTTAGATTTATTTTTCACTTTTTATTTTTTTACTTTAATTATTGTTATACAAATTCTATATAAACTATGCATTAAGGTCAAATAATTTTCTTTTTATAATCTTATTCAAGGTAATATGTTCAAATTCCATAAGACATAACAACGCAAATCATTATGTAAATGTAATTTGTTTATAAATACCTATATATGTTTATTTCCTTATTTTACTTTGGTACTTTTAAAATAATACATAATGTCTTCAACCTAGTAATTATCATAATAATATTATCTTGGTTAATTTATAATAATTCAACGGATAGCACGCTGTTTTTATTTTATTAGATATACAAAATAAAATTATATAATAGAATATAGATATTACGAAAAATACATGCTTAATTATAATATATCATTATAACTAAAAAAATAATTAAAAATAATTTGTAGTAATGTAAGTACGAATAATTTTATAACTAACAAAAAAGCTATTGTTAATTACTTATTACTTGAACTTTAAAAACTGTTGAATTTAAGTATTTAATATTGTCGGTAATCACAAATTTAGTTCTTCTTTGTCATTCTTATCATATTTATTTTCTTTGTTTTTTTTTTTTTTATTCTTATTTTAAAAATATTATATTTTACACTATCAACTCATCTACCTCGCCACAAGCATTGCTTAATGAGGTAGATAAATTAATAATTTATTGTTACCATGTTACACTGTATGTCATTTCGTTGTTTTGATAATAAATTATTAATATTAATAAAAAAAAAAAAAAAAAAACTCATAAGTATATGTACCTATAGTTCGAAAATTGTTATTATTAAAAATAATATTCCAAATAGCCTTACTATTTATTTATTATCATTAACAATTGTAATGAATTTGTTTAATTTACTTGATTACTACGTGTAATGACAATACATATTATATTTTTGATATATAACAGTATTTTCAATTTTTCATTTTGTGATAAACGTGTTAGATTTTAGATTTATTTATTGTCAATCGTTTTAGAATTTTCATAATATTTAATCATATAGCATCATTAAAACATAAATTATTTAAAATGAAAAATGTTATAATCAATTGTTAAATAATATTATCATGCTAAAAAAAAGTGCTTGAAAGCGGAAGATGGCCTTAGAACCAATATGAAGAATCTGTTATGTCCTTCCTGTATTCGATTTCCTAAAATATCAGCGGTTATATAAGCCTCAATGGGCATCCTTCAAACAAAAATAAATCACACTTGACATTTTTTATTTTATTTGTTTTATCTCTGCCGAACTTGAAAAGATAATTTATATGAGATTAAGACTGAAATAAGTACAAATTATTCGTATAAGCATATGAAAACCGAATTTTTTTTAGTAAAGTTCGAGTTTTCTTTGTTATAAAATAAAACATAAATTAAAAATGGAGCTACTACTAAGTAGTTTAAACACTTATTATAATAATATGTACTATTGTAGTATTGTATAGTATTCATATACTATATTATTATATCTCAAAAGATATTATGGAGTAATTATCCTATGAAAGAAGCCATCAACCATATTTAAAAGTTTTAAATAATAATTTTATCATAATTTATTATAATAAAAACACACAATTCAATACAATTTTATGTTACACTTTTATTAACCCTCCCCCCCCAAAAAAAAAAATTCTGGATACGCCACTGTTTAAAACTGTGAACTATTTGTTATTTATTTCTTAAGAATTATGATTATAGTTTTATTTAACTTAATGAGAGAACATACATAAATGTTAAATCATTCTAATAAAGGTCATGATACCGATTAACGTAAAACAATTTAATATAAGATTCGCTATTATGTCCCCCAAAAATCTAACCCTAAGGTTGGTTTTGTGTGAAATTTATAATCGAATACCAGTTGTACCACTGGTCCTCGGCTATAATTATATATAACCTTACACTTTTAATACTTCTATATTAATCATTTAATGATAAACAGTTTTTAATTTTAAACAACGGAAGGAACAAAATTATCCTCTGTCTATATGCCCTATGGCAATGAGATAAATTACTATTAACGGTGCTGAAAATGTAATTCCAAATACTTCATGTATTGTACGTTATAAGCATTCTTTGTACGGATTGAGAAAGTACGAGGGTTTAAAGTTTAAACCTTCTAAAAGGTTTTACAGCTATTTTAAAAATATATGATATAAATATATTAAAAATTGAAATGGTAAACGGATAACTGATGTTTTAATATGTGTTCTGTACATATCACGAATGCGTCCGTACATATATTATATAGTTATGCCGTGTTGGGTGAAAACAGTTCGGGCAAGTCAGTATTGCTAAGATGTCTGGCGGGCATTTTGGAACAAGATGATGGTGACGTGATAATAACAAACGACGTTCAAATGGTCTCTGCAGGAAGCGGTAGCAGAGATAGTAGCAGTGGCGTCACACGACGTCATCCCAAGATCGGGTTTGCCCCACAGGTGTGCATTTTCCGACCGATCATGGTTAACATTATAGCCATTATGTAATATATATTTTCCGTTCAATGGCCGCAGAATCTTGATGTGCCTGGACCGATGAAAATATACCACCTACTGCACTTTATCGGTGTCACCAATGGACTAATCATTGACAAAATTGTAGAGAGCTACAAGACCTTAGTGCCGATGGTCGGGTTACCGGTGACTACGGATTTTTTGGTTGACCGACTAAGGTTCGTTTTAATATGTGAAAAAAGGAAAGTCGTTACATCTAGTTAAGTACATATAATATAATATATATTATTATATATAATATAATAATATATATTATATTTAATATTATCGATAAATCGATATTTGAAAATTGTGTATTTTCAAGGTTATTTGTAGGGTATGAGTACGACTATAGGAATATAGGATTACCTATTTTGATACATAAACGTCAGTAACATTTGTATATAATATATATATATATATTTCCGAATAAAATAAATTATTTCTTTTTTTTCAAATAATTTATAAAAAAATTATCATAATTTTATTCAATTTACGCGTAAATATTGGTACTATATTAATCAAATCTGTTCAAAATCGAATAGAATATTTCTCTACAATTATTTTAATTTTTAAAAGGTGGATAATACTAAAAAAATATTATAATGTATTTATTGGTTTTATCTTATGTTATATAATTAATTTAATATTTTGTTTCACAAGATTAAGCCAAAAGAAAGTTTTATCTCTGGTGTTAGCAATTGTACACGATCCCGATGTGATCATTTTAGACGACATCACTACTGGCATGGACACCGTAACGTTAAAAAAGTAGGTTAATCTTTTACATTTTATTATGTATTATTGTTATAAGTTTAAAGAAGTGTTTATTAATATTCATTACGTAGTTGGAAGAATATGTTGTTTAAATATTATTTTTATCTATGTAGATTGTTTTTTAAAACACATTAAAAATATACCTTAAGGCAACTACATATTATACCCTTTACAATTACCAATAACATTGACTAGATGAATATTATATTACAATTTACTATATATAATTTATATGAATTTAATATAAAGCGACTATCTTCACGATTAAATATATTTTTTAATTGCATCTGTATTATACAAACCATAATAAAGAGAAAATTAGCCTTAACGCTTTTCAATATAATATTATACAATATTATAGATACTATTGATCCTTTTTTCTTTCCGTAACGATACCGAACCGTATTTCAGTTTTTATACCATGTCACATTATTCATTACTCACGTTAGTACCTATACTAATTACAAATAGTAATTTGTTCTATTTTTATAATTTTTGTTTTTATTTTATTTTTACTTGTTTTTATCATCTTTATACTATCATTTAAAGATGAATTAATATTTATATTAATATTATATTTGTTATACCACAAGCACAACTTGATTCTATATTAAATTTAAATAAAATATTTTTAGATGTTTTCTATCCCTTAAATTAAGTGATTAACATAACACAATTCATAATTACTAGTAAGTAAATATAAGAGGTCAATAGTTAGCACTAACGTAAGTAATAATTAATAAAATTATAGATCTTTCCTGTACATTTCAAAATTATATTATTAAATAATATATACTTTATGGTTGTTTTAACGATTACGTTACATTCCTTCAACTAACAGGTTATACATTCTTGGGTTAACGTATTACATTCTCGTAGAAATATTATCTGATCAGTACGGTAGCCGGATACTGGTTTGAATCATTCGTAGATATATTATATTATGTGCTAATCTTGCCTTAAGGTGATAACTGATAATATTTGCACCGCGCGGATTTAGTTATTGAACATTATTAGTCCAAGGCCATGCAGACGCAGAGGCACAGAATATTATAATATAGCTATATAGATGATATATAGTTACTTCTATATGATTGGGAAGCCAGCATTTTTGTTAAACGCGATAGGCCTATACTTTAAATCAACTTAAAAAAAAATAAAAATATTTTTTCGTCGACTCATAGCTGCTCACTTATTCACTTAATTATTCATAACAATAATAATTATTTGTGTAGTATATTATATTATATTATTATATAAATAAATATGAATCCAGAATCTTAATAAATTACGGGATTACCCTCGATCGATCGTTTTCTGATCATCGATCCCTATGACATTTTATAGGTTATAACAGAAAGGTAAAGTAAACATAGATTCGATGAATTAAAAAAGATATGCAATGTACAATATTCAAATACCTTTGTATACCTACACCTTATTTTGTCGAATGCAAAATAAATAAAATTAACATTATATGTTTAAATAATATTTACTCAACTATACTATATAGTATATTATAATAGTATTGTTTGTTTTATCACCATGTATAATAGGTCTTTCGACTTGTCTATTATTGTCCTTCAAGTCATTATGTAAATATATATTCGTATTTGTACGTGTTTTAGTATTTGGACACTTTTAACATACATAAACTTATCCAGAGAATGTACAATTATCGTGTCGGCTTCCAATAATTTTTGCTTTATGGAAACAGTAGTTACGCATGTAATTATCAATGTTCTTGTTGTTTTTTCTCTAAAATAACTACTAAAACTGACAGTTACAACTTAAACCAGATAGGAGTATTGATTAATGGAAAAATTGTAAGAGAAGACACTACAACAAATCTTTTAGAAAAATTTAAAACGTCAAGCATAGAAGATTTGTTTCTATCAATAATACTCGCCGAAGATAATCTGCAGAAAAATCCCGTAGTACTTACGATTATTATTATTATAGTACCAATTAAATAAATACCTAATAAACCATAATTAATCATAACTATGTTTATTTTAAGTCATTAAAAAGAACCAGGAGATTATCGATCATTAATAATTCTATTTCGCATCAATATACGTCATTGCTGAATTCCACGTTCAATACAGTAAGTATTAAAATACATAGGTACATTAAGTATTAAAATCAGAAAAAAAAACCAATATACTATAATAGTAGGTATAATGGTATGTAATATATATATTGTATATTTGTATGGTAATAAAATAAATGATAATATATAGTAGAATAGTACTATATTATGCCAATGACTTGCTGTATTTATATTTTATACACCATTTCTGAATTTTCATTTTCTTTTTTCTTTGTTTATTGTCGTAATAAATTTACCAACATAAAAATAAAATATTAAATGCCTATTTTACACTTGTATTGAGATGTATAGGAGAGGAAATGATTTAAATGGTTATTGTATGTTTTATTAAAATAACTATAGGTATTATAATAAATAATTTAGTGTTTCAAACGAATATCGATAGATTTAAAACGATAAATACAATGCATTATTATGAAATTTGATATTTAAAAAAACAATAAAAAATATTTTAACATATAGATGATGAAATATTTAAATAAGTAAGACAATATTTAATTTGTTGATTATAGCAACTTAGTGAATCCAAAAAACAAGAAAACGTACTACAGGCACTAATACTTAAAAACATTTGGACTTTAACAGGAATTTATTCGTAAGTGTCATTTATCACCTTTAAGTTAATAAAATATTAGTATTAAATAAGTTATTAGTGTTATTACCTATTTATTATGCGTATAAAAATGCAATGTTACTCTACTGTTTCTACTACTGAAGTTAAACAACTTAGCTGATCCCAACCACCGTAATGAGTTTGTCCATAAGAACAAAAATTTTGACTTAGTGCCATATACACAAGTACACAGAGTGATCTATTTAATGTAAGACAAATGTTATTTTAGAAAAGACTAACGTTTTTAAAAATATTTCTTTTATATGCATAAAATTGTTATATACAACAACATTTTAAAAAATATTGTATTTTTACTATTTTTAAGTTTTTACACTTTTGAATCACAATATACATTTTTGATTTCATATTTCTAAACAGAAAATTATTAAGAGTACTTAGATTTATCAAATTCTGTTATAACTCTATCAGTGAATGTAATTTAAATGAACGAAAAGTAGATAGCAAATAACATTTTGCTTAATAACTCTGTACCACTGCATGATGTATTCTGTTAATCAAAAACTTATTAAATTAAATACCTGTCTATTTTTATAAAGTCATAATTATAACTAGAACACTAAAATAATGTTTATAACTTAAATTATAAGTAGTTCAAACTTCTCCAAAAAATATTCTGTTTTTAAATAAGGAATTAAAAATGCATTTTGTAATTAAAAAAGTAAAAATAATTAAATTAAAATAATGTAAAAAAAATCAAAAACATTAATGTAGTTTTTGAAGTAATAAGTTAAATTAAATATGTATGTTATATTATGTATGTATAGCTTGACGTAATTGAGATATTGAGTAGTGAGGACCCTGAGGTGGTTTAATGTGAACGTTACGTCATATAGTGTTTACTAATTCAGTTAAATTTAATTTAACATTTCGAACTGAGTATTTTAAAGAGAATCCCATAAAAGGTTAATCGCAATAATGTGAATATATATTGCATCCATTACATTGTATGTTTTAGTAAATTTCATTTTATTTAACAAAATTATAAGACATCGAAGGTAAATAATAGGTATTCAGGTACAATAACCTACATCGAAATTTAAGGCTATCGTACCCTGTAACCATTCTTCTTGGTTTACCTAATATTTTAATTTGATTTATAATGACAGTATGACACTATCTGCAGTTTGCCACTTTTCGGTTTTCCTATGAAAAGTGAATACTTTTAAGCTCAGTGCCGTCATGGAAATATTATATTGTGGCCTATAGACATTCAACTAAAAGAAATTAACAGTGACATACGTATATGTCATTATTAATGTGACGTTTAAATGTTAATTTAATAATCTATAGTATTTTTTTTTTTTATATTATTATAAAATTATTATTCAAAATATAATCTTTAATATGGCTATGGCACAAAGTTTTTATCTATATATATTGAATAAGTACACATAAAGACAAATAAGCATTTCTTTAAGAAATCACGTAAGACTTACAGGACTATACATTTTTATTTTATTAAAAATTTTTTTTTTTAAGTTACATTAATTAGTAACGCAATATCTGCAATATGAAATAATAATATATAAAATACGTATATACCTAATAATATAATATTTATATTGTACATTATATTTCATAGGTATTTATACTGTCATATACTATAGCCAGCCATTATAATATATATATATATAATATTATATATATATTATTATTATAATATTAAAGTACCTATAGTAACACAATATTATAATAAAAATTTAGGAATATGTTTTAGCGAGTAAGTGTAAGTTACTAATATAGATTGGAGGTGAGTTCTGCTACTGCATGTGTAGGGTTCGGTAAAAGTGTGTGTGTGACAGTCTTACGTCTTATGTGTAGAGATGAAAAGCTATTATACAGGGACATCAGTTGAATGTTTTATGTTTGTTTTTATGTATAGTAAAGATGTTTATGACCATTTTAATAAATTGTGCTATACTTTTTTGCAATCGTTTTATACGTTCAACGTGACAACGTTTGAATACTAACCAAGGCCAGGGTATAAAATATATCCTTCGAGTTAATGCGAATTAATGACGTATTTTCTAAAAGAATTAAACCAGGCTAGAGTATACCACCCATATGAATCGTTGAGGTCTTAAAAAGGACGAACATAAAGCGATAAGCGTATGCCATCATACTTCTCTATAAGTTAACAGTGTCTGCCAAATGGCAAATTCATTTTTGGAAATATGTCATTAACTTGCGGAGTTTACGAGGGCAAGATGTTATGAGTTTTAGTGCGTGTTACTCATAACGAGTGTCGAGTAATACAACAGTACGTTACAGGTAGGTACTTGACCAATAAAATTGATTATAATACATAATATTTGTATAGCCCACTTACATTCTACGGCAATTGCAGTAAGTACATCATGTTATTTATTAAACGTTGAATGATTTCAATCTTTCTTCAATTTCAAATAAAATATACTTATAGCTTTACACGAGTAATCTAATATATTATACTATACTAATATGTAATATGTTAATATTCCGAATACGCAATCCGTTGTCTACGCATAAAACTTGGGTGCGGCTATATATATATACATGTTCTACGATAGAACATGACACGCGACGTATATAATAAATATTAATTTTTTAGGTAATACGAGAGAATTATTCTAGTTCATTTTTATATTACCTCATATGTTATATATAAGACATTCGAATTTTAAACATAATTATTAACGATTTCTACCACATGTCTGCTACAATCGTTATAATAATAATAATTATAATTAAACTATAATTCTTATTGATCGTCCTCCCTCTAAAATATTTTCATAGTTGTAATAAATGGTTCTATTATGCGCATATTGGAAGGTTCTTAAATTTTTAACATATCAAAATGAACAAAATTGTAGAAATTTGCGGAAGTAGTAATTCAAGTGATAAAAACTAAAAATAAATTATTTTATAGTAATTAATATTATTATATTCCATAAACCATCTTCGCTTTTGTATAAATAAATATATCAACGGCTTAAGAATTTTAAAATTTTAAAAAACAACTACGTTCGAAAGTTCTTATTAATATAATAATATGTTTTATCACAAATCACAATATATATATATAGGTATATATGTATATTGTCAATTGGTATTTTTAATTAGTAATTAGTTAATTAGTATATATTTAATAATCAATAGACATCGATTTTCTTGTGTATGTTTACAGTATATTTTTTGCTGCATTTATGTGCGTTATTTTGTTTCCTTTGGCTGCGCATGGGTCGTTTGCGGCGTACCCGAAACACGAGATACCCATAATGGTACATAATGAAGATTTGGGTGGCTACAACAATAATGAGATGATCGAACCTATGAGTGATATTTTCATTAGTCATTACTTGACATTTTTTTTTCCTGTGGTCAGTAAAATAGATTTTATACCTTCCAACATACACGCACTACGAGCTCAATATTGCTTATACTTTATAGATTATAGATACCAAAGTAACCTGCAGTGTAATAATTAATAAGTAATAACGTGTAACTTTTAATTTTTTTAACTTTCTGGCTCAAAACCCAATTTATGTTCGTTTTTTGTTTCTGTACTTTATTGTAATTAACACTTGAATAGTGTAATATACCTACTTACTATTTAATGATTTTAATAATTACAATTCAACTTCAGACGTAACCTATTCAGCTCCCGTTTTTCCTAAACGGCTCCCATCAAAAAGGTTTTACGAAAAGGTAAATTTTCTCAAACGGCTCCGGCTTTTTACGACACAAATTTCTTCCCACTTCAATACTTCATACAGACTTTGGGTTAGGATTGTCTCAAAAGAGATTTGGATAAAAATGTGTTAATGTACACTAAGTAAATTATAAAAATTTTGTATAAAATCATATATTATTATGAATTAATTTTTTTTTAATTTTAATGTTAAAACACTAGAAAAAATTTTAAATAAAACCAAACATTGGGGTAAATGTTATTCGCACAATTTTTTATATAATCCATACGTGTTATTTTATTCGACGAAAACTTTTCAATTTCAATATAATATAATTAATTATGTTTAATGTTTCATTATTTTTGGTATTTTTAATATTATCAATATTTCTGATATTTTGTCTTAAAAATTTAAAATTTAAAAATATGGTATACCGATATTACTGTCAGTAGTTTGGGTGTCAATCTGTTCGTAAGATTTTTTTCGACGGGAGCCATTTGGGAATAAGCAAAGAATAGATAGGAGCCGTTTGGGATGCGCCGTTAACTTCACATAAACCCACTTAAATGGTATATTAGTATTTCATTCAAATTACCCAACTTAAATCACCTAATAGAATTTTTTTGGAAATATATAAATATAGCAACTTTTTATTTACAAAATATAATTATTTTCATATTTCATGTTTAATCATAGCTGTTAACTTATAAATTATGATCCATTATACCTAATATTATTTTTTATATAAGTTACACAATTAAATGTAGATAAAGTACGTTAAAGTGCAATTATTATTTGGCAATGTAACAGTTACGCTGATGTGATTTAATTAATTATAGGTATACTATGTACCTATTTTTCAATTTAATTGCGACTCATTCATTTTTATGGTTTAAAAATAAAGCAATTTTGTTATTACTATTATTTTCTTTATTTGTGTGTACAAATTTACAATATAACCAAAACATAAAAATAAATTCATCATTTTAAATATAAATTAGAAACTTAAATTTTAGCATTTGAAAACACCATTTAAATGATGCGCTGTAATGATATAAACAAAAACGTAATTGAGACTTGACTTCGTCTAAATCAAAAATAATATTTCCCGAATAACAAATTGTGTTTCAATTACCACCAATTAGTATTTGTTAATCACATAATATATATTTATGTATAGATGTACACATCAAACAAAAAATACGATTACTCTGTGCACGAAGATGATTATTTTGATGTGTTCGAGTGTTTACTATATTTTGATAAAAATTATACTGTGGCTCTGCGACGGCGAATCGAAAGGAAAATAACAAACAACATTGATTTTGAAAACAGTCAGATAATAATCACAATGAACATGACCGGTATAATACAAAATGTACTTACATAATGTATCTAACTAAAAAGTGCAGAAGTAAACGTTTGGGGGTCCTAAGCTCTACAAATAGTATCACGTTTATAATACTAAAAAATAATATTAAAAGATAGTGCTTAAAATAAAGTAAATAAGTAGTTAGTTATAGCATTGATTATAGAATAGACTATTCTATAATCAATGGTTATAGGTATCTACTTTTAAACAAAAATATCTAAACACTAAAGACTACAGCAAGTCACGTACCAAGTATGAATATAATTATTACATAGTAGCTAGGTATTTAAAAAATATATTCAACTATGAGACAAATTTGTTTTATGTTTTTCTGGATATTTATAATTGTCTATATAGACACGGTGATAGCCAATAGGTATAGAATACGCAGTCAGTTCGTGAGGACTAAACAAATCCATACGATTATAAAGTTGATTATATTATAAATTTATACAAACGATTTTGTGTAATTGTGTTACTCAAAAATCTTTATAGATACGCCTAATTGATGAATAACAAATAATAAATAATAAGTAATAAATAAGTCCAAGACGTATTGTAATTGCTTTAGTACTTATATTTGTTATTAAAGTTCAAAAAAAATAAAAAAATGTACAAGTTGTGTAAATATATTTTGAGTATAGCAACAACAACGAACAATACTAAAAACACTAAATTAATTTAAATATTGTAGTATTTTTTCCAAAAAGTTGCATTCATTGTGAGAATAACATATTGTATAAATAACTTAAAATTTTTATTAATTTATAAAAATTATATAACTATGAAACCTACAACATTACACCAAGTACTACGAACAGTTCAAAACATTACGAGTATAAATTTAATATAAAAAACACTTTTACAGTTAAAAAACTGTTTGTCTTGCTCACCTTGAATAAAAATTAAATTAAAACATCTAATGTTATCATATACCTAATATACAAGTTATCAATATACCTATTTAAACTTTATTGCCAATTCATATAAATACAATTAATATATAATAATATATTATATATACAATAACGATAGGTATCTTACGATTTATTTTTTCAGACGGGCGAACAGCTGCTGTTGTAAAAGATCAACTAATGAAACTCTATAAAGAATTCCTATCGGACTACTCGCATAATATGCTGACAGAATACGTTACGGACATCAATGACGATTCTATTAAGGTGACATTGCAGATTTGAGTTGTTTGTAGTTGTGTACACTATTGTATACTAAAACATTAAATTGATATTTGAGATATATATTTAAGTAGTCATTTAATTAATATATAATTTGTTTTTATAGTACAATAGATTGAACTACGGCGATGATTACGAATATCCTATTTATGGACGATTCGTAAATTCAGGACTAGTTGTCATGTAAGTACACATAATACCTACTTAATACTTATACAACTTAACTTATGTACCTAACTACATAGAAGGTGTTCACGGGGAGTATCTGGTATGCTCGATGGCTTAGCCATCTCCTGCCAAATTGTAGTCCTAAAAATTTAACTCTTGAATCAAGGACCAGTATTTTATCTGTTGTTCCTAATCCTAAAGGTACAAAAATTACCTATCGTTTGCGCCAAAATATTTTGTAGATAAGCGCCAAAATTAATATTTTATGCAAATATTTATTTAAAAATTGCTCTTGTAAAAAATTAAATTATATAAAATAATAAAAAAATTTTCATTAATAATCACACAAATGCATACGAAGTAGGTATTATTGTACAAACAATATGTTATAAGACAAAACTTCTCAATGCTCACACACTGTCTATGGACAATCTATCGTAAACAGATACTATTTTAGATAATACATTTGTACGTTTGGATTTTTTGAACAATATAGTTCTAAATTTAATATCGCCATCGGTGTACCTATGTACCGTGGCACACACTAAGCGTACCTAGGATTTTGGGGCTTTTGTACAATAGGTACGACTTTATTTTTTCTTATCTCATTTTGACGCTTTAGTCTTCCACCGGACAAATCATACTAGGTACCTACCCTGTTTCGTGGGTGACCCCAAGGGAAGCACTTTTCTCCCTAGAATTCTAAATTTCTTTTCCCAAACATAATTTGTTATACGCGTATTTAGTAGACACAGAATACTTATGTAGTATGTAGGTACCTATAAAACTCTCTTTAATAATAACTGGGCTATTTTATCTTATCGTATAGTTTAAATGTTTTGGAAATTTGGAATAATAATATCTTATTTTAATAATGTAATTTAATAATATCGATAGGTATATAATAATGTGTTATGAATAAAATTTATAAAAAATTTATTTATTTTTAAATTAACGCCCTCTCCCCCTTAAAAAATGTCTGGGTATGGCCAAACACTACTTTCGTATTACAATAATATCGTGCGTTTACATATTTTATTAGTTTGACGTTCTTTTTCCACGGAGCAATCGCCGTTCAGCTACAACAGGTCACAGGCAAAGACTGTTATTACGACGGTTTGACATCATATCTTGCCCGTCTCATCGTCCAAATACCAATTGCCGTTGTTTGGACTGCATGTACAGTTGTACATGTGCACATCCTATATGATATTATTAATCTTTATTGCTATTACATTTTCTTGGGTTTGTTGCTCGTGAGCATCAGCGGAATACACTTGGGTAATTAGATTATAACTTAGACTTAGACATAACATTTATAATTTAAAAGGTCGTGACATAGAACAATTGTTAAGGGGTTTGATTTAGGCAATCTCGTAAAAATACCGTAAAAATATTCAACGTTAACTTTAACAGACTCACGGTTTTCTAAATTATCGGGATATGTAAACAATTCCAATTTATAGAATAAATTATAATTAAATATTATATGTATATTTTTTTATAACTATAACCGCATTTGGTTAATCAGTTAATCTATGATTTGATTTGTTGATTGGTGACTGCTGAGTAAATGTAAAATTATGATTAGCGAAATTTATAAGAAATTTTAGTTACACACATAAATTTTAGATTTTCAGCAGCTTAAACGATAAATAGTTGATATAATACTTGGATTTTTAAAAATATGGTTTTGGATAGAAATTTGGATCTAAGTTTAAAGAAAATCTGTACTTCTTTTATAATCTAGGAAAGATGCTTTGCTAAAAATCGTTTTTTCATATTCTGATATATAATTGAACTAAAATTTAACATAACTCATAAAGTCATAAATCATAATAGTGACTCGACACTTTATGAACAGCAGATTGGTACCCACGGGCCTTACCTACATCTTTTTTAAAATGTATTGTGATAACTAGTGTAAAATTGATTGTTATACTCTGTTTATATATAAATGTTGAGAAGTTAATATAGTTTATTTTTATTATAAATTATAATATTTTCAAATACATTTTATTCCTAATAACTACTATTTTAAAATTGATCACTCCAGTAGTAGTATTTTTATTACGTAATAAACTAATAAATATTTACTCCAGCTTACTCATGTTCGTGTAATTGTAATTTATACATTCACCTTAATATCCACAAATGTGTACATTAAATTATTGATACAGTATTAGTCGTATTACTGCCCATATTTTAAAAACAAAATACTTTTTTTTACAGGATACATCTTAAGTTCGATTGTGAAAAATCATTTCTGTGTTACAATAATATTGTACTTAAAATTTACAATATGCGTCTACGTCTCAGGTTGAATCTATATA
This sequence comes from Schizaphis graminum, assembly GCA_020882235.1. Lineage (NCBI taxonomy): Eukaryota > Metazoa > Arthropoda > Insecta > Hemiptera > Aphididae > Schizaphis > Schizaphis graminum. The sequence continues at coordinate 59,715,106 of CM037032.1, forward strand.
TAGTATATTATAATTATGATCAATAACTGATTTCAAATAATATTTTTATGTCTAAATATTGTATATTGTATTTTTTTTTTTTTTATATATATAGGACTTTGGTGGCCCACATGTAAATTATTTGATTGGAAATATGAGGTAAATGGGTATTTCCCAATTTCAGCAAGCATTTGTTTTATTAGAAATTTGATTGAAAAACAGAATTTTGTTATAAAATCATTAATTATTACAACTTGTTGGTCTGTAATACTTGTAATTATAACAATTATTGATATAGCATCTACCAAACATGAAAAAAGGAACAATAAATTTAAAATTTTTTTATAAATATTAATATTTATGATTTATTTACAAATAATATTAATTTTTATTGACACACATAACTAATTTGTGTAAAAAAGAAGATATATATATATATAAATGTAAAAAAAATTACTCGTTTTCTTGCTTTTTACGCAATATAACAAATCCTTCCATAACAGGTGTAAGACATTTGTATTCATCAGTAGCAAGTTCTGCCCTTTCGCCTACTGCCAATAGAACTGGTGTTGTATGGGTATGTACTCCAGCAATTGTTTTAGGGGTACCGGCTTTTCCAATGACATCAACAGCCTACAAAATACAATAGTTTATCAATTTAATTAAATATTTTTTATTATTTTGTGTTAACCATGATATTAGAGCCACAGGCATTTTATAAGACATAAATTGAAAGTCAAGTTAAAAATATAGACAGAGTAGGACTTTAACCCACAACTAAATATTTGAAACACTACATTCTTATAATTTTCACTTTAATATATTTCTATCTGGGAAGTGTGTGCGCATTAAACAATAGAGAATAAAACATAGCAGTAAAAAAAAACTTACTTGACCAACTCGAACTGATACAGGGAGTGGCTCAAGGTCTTCATCCAAAGTCACCAGCCATCTTGGGTACATAGCAACCACCAAAGTGTAAAGTAAGTAATGAGACTTACCTAAGATAACTAAATGACAAAAAAATAATAAATATAAATATGTTTTTATATCATTATTTTGTTAACTTCATTTAACATTTTTTATATAAAGTTAATATCAAAACAATATATTATTAAAAATAAGTACTTACTGTTACGGGTGTCCAAGAAGCTAAATAATGTGATGAGAAGACCTGATACAGCTACAGGATTCATTACCTGTCTGTCAGTATGGAACGGTGACAATGATAGTGTACCTTTACCCATGTGTGTCAAGCCCTGTGCAATTCGTACCATAAACAAATGACCAGTGTTTTTAGCATGGTATTGAGCTAACTGACGCAACATAGTAGCTAATCTGAAAAATTTCAAATTTATTATAATTTAAAATAACATTTTCTCTAAAAAAAAAAGGTTAAAAACTGTAAAATTTACAAATCAAAATATTTAAACTTTAATAACAAACATAAACATAAAACTGTGGCTTGGCGTGGCGTGTTGGCTGCTACCAGTCGTAGAATACGACTGGGAGTAAGTAACGGCCACAGCTACTAACACCCGGATGAGTGACCATTCGGGTGCATAGTTGTTAAAAACCTTGCCACACATATACACGTGTTTGCTACCATACCATGACAACCGTAAAAACCTACCACTACATCCTTACTACAATTCATAACCTTTACAACAGCTGATGGCCTTAGTCGCCGGGCTTAAGTTCAATAAAAAAAAAAAACTAGTAGTAGTGTGAACAAATCTACTTTATACTGTTATTTTTTTCATAAACCGTAAAATGCAAGTAAACAAAGTTTTAAAAATACATATTATAATGTCTAAGTATTATTATAGATTAAAAATTATGAATAACCAATTGACTTGCTTGATCATACATGAATTTAATCCAACGCCGTGGTTGCGGCGCAGAGCTAAGTAATTGTTTATTACAAAATAAATTTAACATTAATCTTGACTAAAATATATTATTTAATACTTTGTAGATTTATTACTTTCCTAATTTAATTTATTGTTCTTATTGACTAAAAAATAAGAATAAAGAAAGCATTTAATAGTGGAAATTTAAATCAAAATTTTAAAATAAAGATCTGATTATTAGACTTATTTTTTTAATTACCTAGCATTATTGGTACCAGCTCCAACCAAACCCATTGAAAATATAGCATTATGTGCTACTTCTTCATCTAGATCGTGAGAGTATTTATTAAGCACATCAATGATATTCATTTGAGGGTTTGATATAGATAATAACGCGATTGCTAATGGAACTGCTCTTCTTACAGGTGGTTCACCATACCTTCCCTAAAATTAATCAAATAATATTTAAATACAGTTCTACAATCTTCAATTATATATAAACGTCTTACTAGTTGTCCAAAAATTCGAGTACACATTTCTGATCCAGTATCTTCTCCCATTGCTACAACAGCTACAGCTAAAGCTGCAACAGCTTGCATGGTTGAAAGGTCCTTACTAGCTGTTTCTTTGTTTTTTTCTTTCTCCTTTTCTTTTTCTGCAGAAGTAGTAGTTTCTTTTTTATCACTATCCTTATCTTTTTTTTCATTTTTATTTTTGGAAACTTCTTCTTTCTAAAAAAAGAAATAGCAACATTATTTAATATTGAGATTTTAAGAGTAAAAAATATTAAATAACAATTACTGGGGCTGGAGTATAATGTTCACTACATATGTGTAATAACTCTTGAATAGTCAGTACATCACCAGAGCCTGCACAAGCACACATTTTGACAGTCATTTTAGCCATAGACTTAAACGGATCAGCTAATACATTTAAATCTCCATCAAGTGCATCAGCTTTGTCTTTAAGGCCTTAAAATGGTAAAAACATTATTTTAGATTAATGTACTTTTAGTCTAAATAAAATAAAATTTAAAAATCTATACCAAGATAACATAATCCAAGAGCTAGAGGTAAAAATCTTGAATAATGGCCATCTTGCAGTTCCGTTGACGGTAAATCCACCAGAGTTTGTAAGATTGTAGATATAACATCTTGGTTAGCAGCACCTACACTAATCATTCCACAAGAGAGAGCAGCCAAAGCAACAACTTCTGGAGTAGACTTATTGTTAGACATTACAGGCAACAATAATGTTATAACGTCTTGTCGTCGTGTGCCAGCATAGGCGAGTCCCAAACCTAAAAAATATGTGTGACATATACTTTCATTTACTTTATTACATTTATAAAATTCAGTTACCTAAAACAGCTCCAATTCTAAGTAAAACACTCTCATGTAAAACATAGTCAGATAAAAGTGAATAAGCTGGATCACATTCATTGCGTACTCCAACATTTACAATTCCCAAAGCAAGAAGAGCACCAGCCTAAACATAATAAATTAGTGGTTGCAAACAAAACATTTATAAAACAAGATAAAAATACAAAATTTACTTTAATATATTCTTCAGATGTGTAAAGATATTTGTCAATTGGAGTTAACCCCCCATGGACATCCCACAAATGAATAAGTCCAAGAGAAGCAGCAGCACTCAACATTCCTGAAAAAGTACACACATTAAATGAATACAGTTACATAAAATTAAATTATTATGATCAGTTTATATACATAGAAATACCTACCATGTTGTTTATTTTTATACATCCATTTGTTGCCATCTTCAACGGACACCAATTTGTCTCGTGAAAATCCAGCATTGACAAAAGCATTAACAAAAGTTGATGCAAGATTGTGTCGTGCTGAATCTACAGGCACATCTAAATTGTATGATGGACGTAAAACTAAACCTTCCAACCAAGTTTTATAAACATCATCTGGTGTCTTTGGTTCCAATATATCCAACTAAAATATTCATAAAACAAAATAAATAAAAACATTCAAGGCAATAATTATACATTTCTCAATAAAAATGTTATCATAACTTGAAAGACTTACTTCTCTTGCCAAGCTATTAAAATGTTCATTGATGTGAGAATTAGACATAATATTAGTAAGATCTGCTTTATCTTTAGGTTCATCGTTTAATTCCAAACCAACATACTGTCGTCCCAGCATATAAGCCAATTGTTTCCTTACAACTCTATTCAGCATAAACATTAAGAACATTATTAGTATATACTAACTCATAGAAAATAGACTAAATGACCAATATTACAGCTAATAGAATACTTAGTAGGCTTATAAAGCTAATAAGCTAAACATATAAAATATTTAATAAACAAGTATAAATTAATATTAATTTTAAAATTGTAACACAGAATAGATCAAATCTATTCTAATATTCTGTGATTTGTGATAATCCACTTAGTATTAATTATTTAAGAACAGATATATTGATAAAAAAAAAACTTACGGATCCTGACAAGCAACAAATATTTTTGACATTGTATCTGTATCATTAACAGACATAGCTAAACATAATGCTCTTGAGTATTCTTCAAAATTCAAATAATGTTTCATTACTTCATTATAGATATTTGTTCGTTCAGGTTCCACAGCATAAATTGAACAACTAAAAAAATTAAAATTAAATATAATAATAGATATTAACAATTAAAATTTAATGAAAACTATAATATTATATTATTGTTTTTGTATGCTAACTTTCAAATGAAATAGTGGTTTATTGTTAGTTTTAAAATATATAATTCGGTATTATTTGTATTAATATTAAAATAGAAAAACTTACTTTATTAAATAGAGGCAGACTTTTAGGTAATTTGATTTATCTACTTGTAAGAGATCCAATCTGTCAATTTCCATCAATAAATCACAAGCTTGAATCTCAGCATTGTGTTTCATATCAAAAGCCACAATACTTTTAATCAATGAAAGCAATTTATTTCGATTTTCTTGATCACTATTCCATTCTTCTGCTATCTCAGCCTCCAATTGTCTAATTTACATTTAAAAAGAAACCACTATTTAAAAACCTTAATAAATAAAATGAACTTAAGAGTTCATATTTATAATATTCATAATTAAACTAATGATAATATTATTAAGCCACTTACCTAACATATTCATGTCCCCAGTCGCCAACATCTACTTCTCCAGCTCTTAAACAATAACGTAATGTATCTCTTAGGTTTCTATCTTGTCCCATAGCTAATATAGATACAACTGAACAGAGTAAAGCCTTTGTTTTCTCATCAGTTTCAATGGTATCACATCTTTCCTTCAAACGTCCATAATAGCTACGCAAGAATTTCAATGGCAATGGTACACTGGTCATTGATGTTGTTGATGTACGAATTAATTTACGTAAAGTTTCTAATGCAAGTCCATAAAGAGATGCATCCTTTTCCTAAAAATAAAAATAATTGACAATTCAATGAAAATAATACTTATAGCTGATATACATATATAAAGAAAGGTATAAAAATTAATAATAATTACAGTTGATGCATTAAAGCTCATAACATGATTTAAAATTCATTAAAAAACTACAACTTATGTTTTAATATTTAACATATTGGTTATAACTATAATTATATCCAACTAACTTGCATCTATTATGTTGCTAGCCGAGAGGAATTTAGATAAACTAATACATATAATAAAAAAGTAAAAAATATTTAACAATAAAGAATACAGTAAAATAAAACTCACTAATATTCTGTCAACCAACATATGAAGTTCTTCTTCTAGTCTCTTGTCCTCTTCGGACTGCAAACAAATTATTAAAATATAATATTTTTCATATTAAAAACATGACTTGAACATTAACAAAATACAATTTTTATCGAAATTAAAAAGATATTTTCGACAAAAAGATCTTACCATTTCCTCGGTTTTCTTTTCAGCCTTCTTCATGGTTTGAAATAATTAAATTCAAGTGTAATAAACAAGTAAATCTAAAAATGATTCACTTAAATTGTTAGAAGACAAGCAATAATATCGACGATTTTGCTAAAAAACCGTATTAAGATTTCAGATGTGGATGACAAGCGAAAAGTAATAACATTAAAACACCTATCATCACTACCAAGGATTGTTTGTATGTAGATGTTAGGTTAATGTATACCATGGTATTGTTAACGATACAATAACATCAAATCTTGGATATTGGTGTTAATATTGTCCACTAGATAGCAGTATAAAATTAAAAATCATTTTTTGTTTTATACAAAGAATAAATTTATATTGAATATAATAATATTAATTAATATGTTATTACTTATTATATCTATAGTTATTTTTTTCAGTAATAAATCGAATGTACCTAATGTTTATTATTTCGATCTAAATATCAAGTCAAAATTATTTTAAAAATAATAAAGGATAAAATATTTAAAAGTTCCAAACCTAAAATCATATAATTTATAATGATTTATGAACAATAATAACAGCGTAACGAACACTGACAATAGCTGTATTTATGTATTTTAAGTTTACAGATTTACGACACATCACGTTGTTGGTACCAAAACCCACATTTTGAAAAGTTACAAAGCAAGTTATAGTAATTGACTCCAGAACAATGTTTGTAGCTATAAACGTACGAAATGAAATGATTTTCTGAAAATCGCGTCTGAATATTGTATTTTTGTAATCGCTTTGAAAATTTGAAAACAAAAAATTAAGCTTAATCTTGTGTAGCTAATACGCGATTTCTTAATATATTATAATTTATAATCTATAATACTCGCAAGTCGCAATACTCGCTTATACCTACACCATCTGCCTAAATCTCTAACTTCTAAGTTATGGACTATAGTATGTCCATAAGTATAACATGTGTAATAGGGAGGTTCCTATACCATTCCGTCTTACATTAGTTACATAATACTGTGTAAATCATCGACCATCGTCCGTACTATCGTTTTTATAGGTTTAAGTAAATATAATTAATGGATGAATAATATATTACGTTTTGGTACGTAAATTATATAGGCACAGCGACACGACGTGGGTATATAATATTAAGTACCTAGGTACTTACTGCAAAAATAAAATATATAAGCAATTCATATTAAACAATTCAAGTAAATTTATAGATATAATACAATATTATGTAAGACTATAAATGTATAGGTAATACGAATCACTACCTTTAGTATACGGTATTATCAGCAGAAGGCAAATTAAATTTGCAAACACAATTCGAGCATAATTTCTTAATTACGGTATCTAAATATTTGATAGTTAGGTGACTAAGAAATTACATTCGTCTATAATATATTATTATATACTGTGTGTATATAGCATACGGAGAACATATACTGCACAGCACATTTTTAATTGGGAAGTTGTGCATCGTTTAAACACCAGCCACCAGGTACTATTATAACGACATTATACAAAAGTTTCGATAACTTCTCTAAATATAAAATATACATAATGCCAGCTTATAATTTCAGTATCGCGATTTAACCTTGTACGTTTCATTTGTTGATAATACACGATGAAGTGAAGTGGTCAATAAAATCACCTACTCGGACGATATAATGTAAGTACCTATCTAACAATTTTCAAATAAATTCTTTACTCTGTAATTTAATATCAATAAACTTAAAACCTTTTCCCGTACTAAATATAAAATATTATATTAAATAAATTAACTCACAGTTATATAGAATCCATTCAGTTACTCAACAACTGATGTTTGGTTATTCACTAATTGATGCTTTAGTATTTTACCAATATTTTATTTTTACTGGGCATAGTAAGGCTTATATTATAAAATAAAATAATTATTATATTAAAATATATTTATTTAAAATTTAAATTATAGTTACTTGAAAATAAATTATGTTCTATAGCTTAGCAATAAACTACGGACATATATAAATTATTTACATTGAACAGAGTTAAAATTTTATTTTATAATTGAAAAAAATTGATTTCTATATGAAATATTATAAGTCTTATGGCTCAGTTGGTAATTGGTATAAAATAATTTAAAAATTAAATAAAATCGCAAATTATCATCCTCATAAGGCTCATATTATTTAAATTTTTTAAGTTATATCATTTTTATGAATGAAGTCATTGTTTAAGTAAAACATGCACGAGAAGATAAGCTGATTTCATTTTTACTTTAATGAAATTACTTTATTGTTATACTTGCACATTAATCATATTTTAAGATATTTATGTAGTGTTAATAAAAAAAAAAAAATAAATAAAACAATTAATAAAACTATTCATACCTAATCATAAGTTTATTATTTTGTAAATTATATTAAGTTCGGGTTTTAAAATCTACAATTATTAATTATTTTACGGTTTTTAATAATCATAGATATGTACATTAATAGTCGTATACCTACTCATATTATATTATTTAAAAATTTAAAACCAAATAATCAAAAGTACTTTTTAATTTATGTATTTTATATTTATCCCAGGAACCTACTGGCTACAAATATTTAAAATGTTATATATTTTATATCATTAATTATTTGGTGTACTAAATAATATCTACAATCAATATTTTTAAACTTACCTATTAGTATTATGTATAGTTATAATATATTTTAAATTTAATGAAATATTATAATATAACTATTTATTAAATTTACGAAGATACAAATTAAGAAGAGGGATTTTAATATTTTAATTTTAAATAGTATCATTAGTATATGAAACAGTTTTTAAGTCCTAATATTTATTAGTTTATTACCTATCAATATTTTGTTAAAAATAGTGTTAAATACCTAATATACATTCGGACATTCCCTGTTTATCAATCCTGTCATCCACGTTATCTTAAGTATCATAGTTAATACCATCAGACATGTTTGATACAAATAAAATATTGGATAATATCAATTAAATGCATTGTGAAAATTACATAAAACAGAAATAAATACTATTTCAGTTTAGATAAGTACCTTTGACACAATGAACACTATCCGTATCGACACAATCACGATTTTGTAATAATATAAATTCAATAAAATAATTAGTCAGATTTTTCCTGTATTGACCATTATTACATTTTAACTACTGAAATATTATTCATATGAAAAATACCATGTTATTTTAGTAATGTCAAATAAATATTTAAAAAAAGTTCAATGTAGTTGGGACGTTGGGAGACTTAGTTAAACTTTTTTGTTAACTAAAAAATATCTTATATAATAATATTGTATACATGATTTATGTTAGTTGAAGAATAATATAGATGTTTGCTTCGTGTTTATTAATTTTCTGATTTGTTGATGACAAATTTTGTAAATGAGTTAACTAATTTTCAAAATTATATATTATAATTATGTATTAGATTTGAGCGAAGCGATTAATGTAGTGGTTTTAGAATGAATTATTTTTATTTAATTTATATTTTTAAGTGGTATTTTCTTGAAAAACAATACAGTTTTAACTTTGGATGATTTTTGCCTTCTGGTAGTAAATTAGTTGGGTAATAGAGAAAAATTAAAAATAAATTACAGAAAAATGGAAATATGTCAGTCTTTTTCTTATTTTAGATACTTGAAAATTTGAACTGAAATTTTTATATATTTTTTTCTAAACATGGTATTGTTTTCAAAATTGTTAACTTCTTACCGATTTGCTTAAGTGTCTAAATTGATTAAAAATATAGTCTTCAAGTTAAAATGTTGACGAATATTGTCAAAATAACGAATAATTGTACGTAATATGTAATTCAATCAAAAGTTAAATAATTTAACACAAGATTCCTTAAAAGTTTTTCTGTCTGAAATAAAAAAAAATTTTATTATTAGATACTAAATATTATTTTTTAAGTTAGAATTTGGACGAAATTTATATTAATATATTTTATTATTTTGTTGAATTCAATAAACATTCAATACTCATCGTTGAAACACAAAGTATTCTATATAATTTTCTCTAACCAGTAACCGTGAATTTTTCATAAATGCACTTATATTAATTTTAAGCTATTTATATGCGTTTTATGCATTTTTATTTATATTATATTTTGATTTTTTTTTTGTGTATGTTAATATTATTTTTTTTTATTAGGCTTGTAAATTTAATACTAAGTAGTAAGTTCTTTTGTGAGTTTTCTTTACGAGTTACAGGAAATACAAAATATCAAAATGACACATGCACAATTTTGTTTCATGGCCATTTGAAGTCCCAGGTGTTGGCTATATTAGTCAAAATTACAAAAATTATTTTTGTAGCTTATAATTCACACAATACTGATATTGGATAGTACTTATTGGTATCTGCTTGGAAATGTAATACGAGGTTTCTACTGACTAATGAGCAATCATTTATTTTAATTTTATTCTATTTTAAATTTATTAAATAGATATTATGCTCAATTTTTCAATTTTTTTTATAGACATTTGATAAAATTAGATTTTGATATAAAAATTATGACTTTTCTCAAACAATTTTTGGTATTGCTAATTTAATATTTCGTTTCAATACTTATTGTAGTAGTAATTTGAAACTTTTGCACATAATGCCTTGCTGTATATTATTATTCTTTTTAGTACATTATATTACAGATAATAGAATGAAATTACTAAATAATTTAGTCTAATACTTAACTATTTAAATGACGATCCTATTTACTCTGTTCCACTGAACGTCGGTATTAATTTATTTTATCTATTCTTTATAAAATTACAATTATTTAATAATGTAAGATATAATTTAATGATTACATTTGAATAATATATTATTCAATATTTTCAATATACCGTACAGCGTACCTAGTACTAGTAAAAATATAAATATGAAAAAAAATATCCTAGGAGATATTCATATTCGTATATTTTAATATCATGAAGTTTATCGTATTCAATAATTTATCATTGAATTCAAATATATGTATTACAATTTAAAGCGAACTACTAAAGGAAGATGTACTCTCGAAAACTACTATACAGTTATTAGTTTATTTAAAGACTTTACTATAGAATCTTTTTGTGGACAGGAACTACTAGTACCAGTAACACAAATGTTGTTTAAGTATAAAAAAATATAATAACAAATTATCCATAATAATATGCGTAATTGCTCTTTAGACCACAACATACAGCTTTAAATTCTATAGATATATATTTATGTAATAATTTATTTTAACAATAATATTATTATTTAATAACTGTGACGTATAAAGCCCAGTGGCTATTATGGTTTATAATTTATAGAATGATATTACAATACATTGGATATATAAAAAATAAATGTGGTTATTTAATTAGGCATATTGCGGGGATTTTCGACGAATAATAATAATTATTTGATTCGTATTTTACGTTATACTAATCACTAATGACAATTGGTAAAAATAATAATGATTTACTAGGAAAACGCAACAATTTGCTCGTTAACCGTGATTAGGACGTTGCATGAACGCGATAGGTAACGCAAAACTTGATAAATTTCATTATTAAATAATAACGGAGAAGGTGGATTAAAAACCCTATCGCGGCCAGTGATAAACCTACAACACGGTGCTAAAAATAGACAGTCGAGAGTCGGGAATCCCGGGACGAGTTCGGCGAGGCCGCATCGCGCGTTCCCATTGGCCCGGAGCCGCCGCCGCCGCCGCCGGCACGCCGGACCACCGTCGGCCGGGCGCGGGCCGCAGCTTTTAGTCCGAACATTCCGAAGTCCGAAGTCTGTCGCGAACTCGTCTTTCAGAGATTATCGTCGCCGTGCCACGGAGGTACCACACGCTACACAGTCCGCGCCGAATCGCCAGTCGCCAACTACACGGCAGTCAACGATACCCGTCGGAGGAGGGCGACAATTCTTTTCGTTCGATATCTTTCCTCTCCCAACCACCTCGTCCGCGTTTTTCCGTTGCACGTAACGCAGCTGGGGCACCGTCAAACGGAGCACACATTTATCTGGTTACCTTTGGCCGGCACACCATGGGCAACTCCGGTAAGTAACTCCGTTTTACATGTAACCACCACCCGCCCCACCATTGATACCACCCACGAAAAAAGAGCGTGACCTGCCGTTTTATTTATTATTCGTCGTCGTCCGCCACCGTCGCCCGTCTCGTCGTTATTAGTAACAACAATAATAAATTTAAATTTTATTCATTTTAATCGTGCGTTTTTTGCAAAACGAAATTCGGTCCAAACGAGACGCGTGTGCAAGTCTCCGACATCGGTCGTGCGTGCGTGTTTCATTACCGCGTAAGTACAGTGTTCGAGTGATTTTTAACATTTAGAAAATAATAAGCTTTACCCATCGCGCAACGTTGCTCGCCGATTTTGCAGATCGTATACAATTCGCGGTGGACGCGTCTCCTGCAAATACATTTTGCGAGTATTACGTGTCTCCGCAGTGTAATTATAATATACCTATTGTATAACATTATATGTTATGATTTTTTTAATTTAATATTATCTTTATTATAGGTTCGACGGTTTTAACCTCGCGTCGTGTACGTTCGTTCTCACTACCATTATTTTGGGCTAAAATTAAATATTTTATATCCTCTTAACACTTTCTTTTTCCGATCATTATGTTGTCTGCGATTTAGAATACCTAGTTTATAAGGTACATAGGTAGTTAGGTATTATACCTATTTATATTCGTGTGTTTTGTATACCGCTTCCCATATTAGGTTACGCATAACATCCATCGAGTTTTTCCAATGCCCCATAAGGCCGCCAGTGAGAGGTTTTTTTTCATGTAGGTAGATACTTATAAAGTAATAATTATTTTTGGATTTTTGTTTTTCTGTCTTTGTTTCTCAATAATCTTAAATCTTCGATCTTTGTATACTAGATACCTACCTATGTCCTATTGTAAATTATTTTTTTTTCAATAATTTATTATCTCAGTATTATCCATATCATTTCTCACATACTTATTAACTGAATGTGGGATGTGATTTTTATATAAATTATAGAATTTGGATTGTTAATATTTGATATACAATAGTTGTAAATCATTTTGTACTTTTTCCTTATTTCAACTATAAAATAAAAATTATAATAATACTAATAATAATGTAATGTAGTTACACAAGTTGATTATCTCTTAAGTACACAAGTACACTTGTACTCTGTTTAATGAATGAACATGCTATGCATCGTCACAAAACTAGTAGGATATTTGGCGGAGGTATATTAAAAACTTTTTGGGCTGTGATGTATTGTCTTACTAGAGTATTGTAAATTACCCAACTGAAAATGTTTAAATTGTAATACTTTCTATTGGCGATTTTGCGTTATGAGCAACGAGGTAACCATTAGTGGCGGACAAGAGTAATCAGCTCTCCGAGTACTCTTGCCGACCACGCATGGTTACCTCTTGCTTATAATGCAAAATTGCTAATAGTAACTATTTATTTAGAAAACACATTAAGGGTTATTACACAATTTTAATTTCTGAATACAAATACATTTGTGTAAGTTAGTAAGGCAGAAATAATTCATGTATACTGTATACATGGTGTCCTCTAACTTATTAAATATTTATTGTATCTAAAATGAAAAATGATGGTCAGGTGGTATTTTCAAAACTTAATAAAATAAATATTAGATATTTAAGGTATTTGGTACAATTTTAATCTCTGATTTAAAAAATTAATAGATATAATGTTTTAAAGTAACTTTGTTTAATTTTATTAGATCTACAACAATTTCTTGAAAAAGGTTTACAATTAAGAAATCCACCTAGTCCAAAACTTGTAGTTTCTGGAAATATGAGTCAACAAAAAACTACAACTGGTTCTCCAAAGAGCCCTAAGTCTCCTGATGATAATTCAAAATCTGATAGTGCTTCATCAAGCCCATCTAAATCTGGACGTTCTCCATCTTCAACTAAGTCAAGTCCAGGAAGTATTAAATCTCCTTGTCTTGCTGAACGACTTGCTCAATCAAATAAGGCTAAAGTTAATCAATCGTTGAGGAGCCCTGTATCTAAATCATCACCTACAAGTCCCACTGCTTTAGGTTAGTAAATAATTATTTATAGGGTAGGCACAATATAATAGTCATTTTTTGCATTATGACCTCAAATATATAGAACAAACCTATCGGCCAACTTTGCATCCAAATACAAAACCATTCTACCTGATATTCTTATATATATAAAAACTGTCCAATAATTTAAATTTAACTTCTGTTAAATGATTTTTTACTGTGTACTTTTCATTCCACTGAAAAACATTTTCGAAATACCACATTTGCTTCTGGACTTCCCTTCTTTACTTTTTTAACACCTAATTTTGTTCAGTTACTTAAAATCCATTAATATATCTTTCAAACTCTTCTACATTCTTACTAATCCTAAAAAAAAAATATTTTCACATCAGAAACTGGTTTCATTATATAATAATAATATGTATATATCTTAGTATTATTATTACCACAATTTAATGGTAAGAAAAAAATATTATAGTTCATTGTGTATAATATTATATCTTTTTCTTAACATTTTATTTAATTCAGTATTTACTATATCCGTTTCTTTGAATCTTAAATTGTATGTTTTTGGTATTATTTATCTATAGTTTCTCCTAAAACTGAAGTAACCAAAGAATCTAATGACAATAAATCTGATGGACCAGAGAAAAGTAAAGTTTATAATGGTTCTTTTGATAATAAAATTGAAAATACTAAACTTTCCAATGAAAAACATTCAGTTATAGTTGAAAATGGAACAAACGAATCAAATGAAGAGGTTAAAAGTGATGTTACTGTAGAGTTACATGAGGTAGAAATAAAAACTACTGATTTGAATGAAGTTAAAGAAAATGAAATGGAAAAATGTAATTCTAATGAAACAGAAAAATGCATTCTACTAAATGATAGTCATACATTAGATGAAGGCTTAGAAAAAAAACCAGTTCGCATTGATGATAGTATCATATTGGAACAGACATCCAAGAAAGATATTCGTCAAAAAGTTTGGGAATTTATGGAAGAAAATTTGCTAGTTATATTTCCAAAACCATGCTTTAATCGTATTCCAAATTTCAAAGGATGTAATAATGTTTCTCTAATGTTAGAGAAGTTGGATGAATTTAAAAAAGCTAAGACCATCCAAGTCACTCCTGATAAAGCTCAAGAAACAGCTCGTTTTCTGACATTGAATGTAAGTATTATTTTCTTTCAGATTAATTTTTATGTATGGGCCAACATATTTTTATAATAAATTGATTTTAGTTCTTCATATTTATTTCAAATTTATATTTAATATAAAAAAAATTAAACAGATTTAACTATGTACTTTTCATATTTTTGTATTCATGTTTAAGTTAATGATAAATCTTTATATATTCATATTTTAGTGGGGTAAGAGATTATTAGTTCCATTGCTTCGTTTGAAGGAAGGACTCTTGCAAAATGTGTCTTTGCCATTTGCTGAACCATCAGCAAAAATGCTGAGGTCAGCTAGTACTCAAAAAGGACTTCGTAAATGGGGAAATAAATTAATAACTTTAGATCAAAACAATGATGTTCATATAGATATGATTATTCTGGGATCTGTTGCTGTTGATAAAAAAGGTAATATTATATATTAATATGTTTTTTTGTTTTTAATTATTATTATTAAAAACTGTATTTTATTATTATAGGCCGCAGAATTGGTATTGGAAATGGATTTTGTGATTTAGAATTTGTCATCTTAAGTTCCATGAATATGGTAACTGACAATACTGTAGTAGTTACTATAGTACATGATGTACAGGTATGTAATGCATTATTGATATGAATAATAACTAACATTTAAGGAATTATTATTAAATAACATGTTATAACAATGGTATTTAAATAAATTTAATTTTTCCAGCTGTCATAACTATTATTATTTTTAATGGTAGTGACAATGCATAATTCATATTATAAATTATATTTTTATTTACTCTAAAACAGAATAATTTGGTTTATGTTGTAATGTATTCTTATGGCACTATAATGCAATAAAAAACATTTCAATATTTAAAGTAGTTTAACCTTATAAGGGATAATATTTTTGCCATTTACTATTATTTATTCAATAAGAAATGCGGAAAAATTAATAATTTTTTACTAAAGTAAAAAAAAAATTTTTTTTTAAGGTATTTGACTCTCTTCCAAATGATATTTTCAAGCCTTATGATGTACCTGTAGACATAATTATCACATCTAATGAAATTATTAGAGTGGAGAATCGTCTAAATCGTCCTAAGGATGTATTTTGGAATTACATTTCAAAGCGAAGATTATTAGAAATGCCACCATTGCAATTATTACGTACTAAACAAGAACAAAATGCTGACTTAGATTGTACTCTCAAAGATGTGGACAGTGAACCTGAAGAAATACCTCCTTCTCCAAGAACTTATAAAAAATCCAAAGGGTAAAATTATGTTTTTAAAAATTATTTGAGGACCAATGCAGGCAATGATTCTTAAGCAGTGTTTCTCAACATTTATTAGTCACTGAATATTTTGTAAAACCCCTCATTTTTTCCACTTCTTGTTCATTTGTAGTTCAAATCAAAAATGTTCTTTAACACATTGAGTACTGATGTTGGCGTGCCGTTGACAAAACGTATTCATTCTCTGCAGCGAGCGTTGACAACTTATCATAGTTTTCTTAGCTCTCCTAGTAATACTAGCTTGTAACAAGTAATTTTAAATTTGTTCTTGCTTTTTCATACAATGTAAGACCGTCTTACTTTGTTAAATTTGTTGTTTGGAATTCTGGCTATTTTTATATTATTTATATATTTGATTCTTGTAATAAAGACAAAATAACCAATTCATTTTATAAATTTATCATTATTATACTATTATTACAAATTATTATTTGAAAATGGCTCCACATGGAGTCTCACTGATCATTTTCTTTTAGTCAATAATAATAATAATAATAATAATATTATATTTGCTTATAATTTGTTGTTTTTCTTGGATTGTCACATATTGAATATATATATACTAAAATTTCCACACAGGGAGATCACCGAATTCAACCCACGCCGCAGTTAGTGTTAAAAATAAATTTTTTTTTCCTAAATTGTTAACTGAGCCTTTGGTGTTAGCTAATGGAACTTTAAAGTTCTATGGAACACTGGTTGGGAAACACTAGTCTAGAGAGTGAGGTATCATGTGGAAAACCTATGTACAATAATAACCTTACAAGTACATAACAGTCAAAACAATCCTAAACTTGACTGCTTTGAAATCAATTTTCTTATAGTTACACTAGATAAAAATTATTTGTGATGTTTAGTACTTTTTAAAAATTATTTTTAATGTAATTTTTATTTTTTTAACAGATATCGTCAAAAGCGTTATTCTACTAGATCTGAAATTAATGACTCAGTATTTAAAGATAATGAAGTATCAAAACATTGGCCTACTAAGTCTTCATCAGCACCTGTTTCTAAAAATACAGATTCTAAAATCAAACATAAACGTGCTAAATCTACTTCCAGTCAAAAACACCGCAGTAGTTCAATTGAAAAACGTACTAATCAAAATGATAAGAGAGAACTCCGTTCATCTTCAAAAAAACCTAATAAACGTCGTACTAAGTCAGAGTCGGCTAAAACTGTGACTTCTCCAGTAACATTAACTGAGTCTAAAAGTTGTAATGATGTACAAGCTGATTCACCGTCCATTGATACTCCTAAAAATAAACAACGACGACCTCGTCCAAAGCAGTCACGCAAACGTATTAATTCAGATGATATTGATAAGCAATCCATTAATCAATCTAATAGTAATAGCAAATATAATTCTCGTAGTAATTCTCGTGCTACTAGACGTGATTATATTGATCGTCAAGATTTTGGTCGTGAAATGTCAATTGGTCGTAAGTCTCAAAGAGATTATTTACCTAGTCCAAAAAAATACTATTCACAAAACTATCGTCAAAACAGCTATTCTCAAGAAAGATCATCTTATGGAAGCATAAGGTCAAATAGTAGAACTCAATATCGTGACTCTAATAGATCAGCGGTTATGCAACAAAACAGATATTCTAATGGTCCAACTGTCCGTCCTACTAGATATTTCAATGGTCCCATGGTACGCCATGATAGTTATAATGGACCAGATCCACGTCAAAATAACGGAATCAATCATCATGGTATTCGCCACAACAGTTATTCTAATGATCCATTGTCTCGTCAAAATAGTTTCTACGATGGAGTAATTTCTCGTCGTAACAGCTTTTCCAAAGGTTCAGCAATTCGTCAAGATAATTACACCAGCTCTAGAGTTTTCCGTCCACCACATTATCGTAATGGAATGGCATCACAGACTGATGAGGTAAAGCATATCTCATATATTTTATTATTTTTTTAAAATTACTCAAAATTATTTTTTTTTACAAATCAGAGAGACTATGTACAACAATCAAGACCTCATTTCAACAATAACAACAATCGCATTGGATACTTCAACTCAAATGAAAAACCAAATTATTCAAGATCTTCTAGTGGTGACGAGTTTGTGCTTAAAGTTGGAAATATTGCAAATAATGTTAGAGTGCGTGATTTAAAAGCTGCTTTAATGGAACGTGGAGTTAAACCAATGTATGTATAAACATAATATTATTGTGTAAATATTAAATAACGTTGTACCATTTTCTAGGCATATTACATGGAGAGGTCCTAGAGGTTTTGCATATTTACGTTATAGTAATTCTTCTGATCTGGATAAAGATAATGTCATGGGATCATTACAAAATGTGCGTATTAAGCCAAATGGTGTTGAAACTGCTCAAACTCAAACACTTATTGTTACTGAATGCCAATTTTCTTAAGTACCATTTTGACTTTCCATTGATTAATTTACTTTAAAAAAAAAAAAAAAAACTTTCATTCTTATTTTAAATCTTTAAACAACTGAAAATCTATTTTGTAAATGGTAAACGATAATTTTTAACTTCCATTTTCTCTTTATTTTATTCTTTTTTTTGTGCTATAATATTTATATATTTACTAGTTAAAATTGTATAGAAAGTTTTATCAAAGCGTTTTTGATGTTTACCTTTCCTTGAAAAATTTAAGCACTATTGTTCAAATTTAATATTTAGTTTGATTAATTAGTTTTTGAAATTATATTGATCTTAACTTGCATAAGTATATTCACATATTTAGAGCAACTTGTTTATTTTTATCATAATGACTTATTAGGGTAACTAAGCAAAATACCTAATCTAGTAATATTAAACTACATTATTTATTATGTGGGTTAAGTTCAATTAATTTGTAAAAACATCGAAAATTCAAGTTTTAAACTTTGTAATGTTTTATTTAGTCTAATAATAAACATTAGTCTTTGTAAACTGGGCCATGTTTAAAATCTATTTACAATTGACATACTGAAAAAGTGTCAAATTTATAACAATCAAATGTGTTACATATATTTAAGAGTTGATGTCTATTTAAAAATAAAACAATTCAAATAATTTTGTTTTATTTATTTTGTGTTATATATTTTTAAAGAAAATAACTTTTTTTTTATACCATCCAAATATACCAATACTTAAAATTAACCCAACCACTAAGATTATAAAAACAAGTAATGTAATGTTAAATTTTGTAGTATCCGTGTGCATGGACTGACTGTATTGTAGAGATTCCACTAATTCCCAAACATTTTCTTCTGCATATTTTGTACTTGATATTTTGTCTTGAACATTTATAGTTTGATTCTGATTAAAGATAGTAGTCAACTCTACCTAAAGTTATAGAAAATTGGATACAAATTAGAAAATGCAATTATATTATACTGTAAATATTAATTGTGTAATAATGTATTAATTTTTATGAAATGGAAGGAATAAGTTATATTTGAATGATGCTAAGTTTAAATTAGTTGCTAATGTAGCGTGTGATCACTACTCGCATGTGATCTACCCATTACTATCCAGTTCTTAATTGGTAATTTAAAGATGGTTCTATTTTTCAATCAGATGACTAGCCCCTATACCAATGTTTAACAGCAGAAGAGTTCGTTCATGAAACTGTTAATCATCAAGAAAATTATATAGACCCCTTACAGGTGCATACACATAAGGTGTTGAAAGATCATGGTTGGATGCAAAAATATCTATATTAAAGAAAAAGAGAAATGTACTTATCTATATGCTTCACTCTTATTTAGATCAGTATTATTGGAAGGAGTGGCAGAAAAGTTAACCAATTTTGTTCATTGCTTATTAAGAAGATATGCGGGCTATATATATAAATAACGATGAATAAACTGGCTAAAACGAAACTTATAAATGGATATAATTTAAATCAGAATTTTTTTTAGCTATATGCGGGTTGCGAGTAAATATTTTTTAAATATACGCAAGCCCACCTCCTTGTGGTGTTTTTTGGGTAATGCTAAGCTTTTCACCAAAAACAGACCGGTACATTATTGCATGCTACACTAGCCCCATAAATAAGTAAAAAATAGACAGTTTAATGATTAATATCATAATTCATAAGTTATATCACACATTCAAAATAAAAATTTTTTTTTTGTTCAGTCAGCTAATTATTTATACATAATTTATATTATCTTATTTAGATCTGAATATTAAGAAAGTGTTATTTTCTGTCTAATGTCCTTAGTCTTACAACTTATTACTACATATATTCTTTTACGTACAAGTTTGAAACTGCACCAATCCAAATTAAAGCCATTAGCTCGGAAATATCGTTCAACACTTGTTCTTTTAAAATCCTTTGGACATTTATTCATTTTTTGCAATGGGCTTATTTCTTTCTCAAGATCATATAATATTGTTGAAAAATTTGATGAGCTTCCTAAATTGACAACAACACTGTAGACATACATTTTTAAGAATATGTTATTATAATTTAGAACAGATA
The DNA here is from genome assembly GCA_020882235.1 of Schizaphis graminum. Classification (NCBI taxonomy): domain Eukaryota; kingdom Metazoa; phylum Arthropoda; class Insecta; order Hemiptera; family Aphididae; genus Schizaphis; species Schizaphis graminum. The sequence continues at coordinate 59,735,807 of CM037032.1, forward strand.
ATAAGTATGTAGAGTAAATAATATATTATTATTTATCTAATTAAATTATCCAAAATTGTAATATATTATTATTATTATTATATATATATTAGTAGTATATTAACCTACCCCTCTGTATCATTTGGATCTAATGGTAATCGTTGTCCTAAATCACTAGCAGATGCTAGAAACGTAACATACAAATTATGTTTACTACCCACCCATAAATATTGTCTAAATATATCTAGTAAGTATGGTATGCGTTCTTCGTTAAACATGTCTTCCACATTCAAGTTGTTAATTTTAAATCTAACCTCATTTGTTGCATATTCTGTAAAAAATATATTTATGTAAATTTATTATTAACTCATAACTAATTAACATTAAAAATGTTATTATTGTTAAGCGATTACTGATAACTTGTATAATTATTAATATTTACCAGATTTTTCAAAAATGTTTAATTGGATAACTTGTGTCTCAACCTGATAAGTTTTTTTGTTTAATCCAATAACATCCAACTAAAAAATCATTTAAAAACATACCAATATATTTGAAAAATCATAGCTACCTATTTTTATTGTGAAGAAGTATGAAGGGTTAATTTGAGAAAAAGAAATCAATAATTGTAAGAATGTATGCATGATTAATTTTAAGGCATGGAGTAAGGGTTTATACTGTTCATAAATATATATATATATATATATATATATATATTTTTAATTTAATTATCTATTCTGTAAAATTAGTGGCTTACTATTTTCTTCATTTTCATTCTAATATATGCATATTATTCTGGATTATAATTATAATTTATTATTTCATTATGCCATGAGAATTATAAAATAAAATATATATATCGACATATAAGAAAATAATTTTATATAACTGTATCAAATATAAAAATTTAACATAAGGCCATTTGAAAATCAAAAGTTAATGGTGGTGGTAGGTCACCAGGTCGGTAGACGGTTATTTTAACAAAAACATGGGTGAAAAAATTATTGCAACAAAATATTAAAAATACATGAATTATTATCATAGTATATTTCTCGAAATTATGTACATTTCTGGTCCCTCTACTAAAATAATCAACCAAGATGTGTTCTGATTTACGAATTTATATGGATTCAAATATTTATTTTTATTTTTTACTAGTATTTGTCGTTCCAACAAGTTCGCAGGCGGTGTTCCATATAAGTACCCGTGTCTATTTTTACTGTTGAATTTGTAATGTATCCAATGTAGCAAGTCTGGATAATTTTGTAAGGATGGTGTGAACACAAACTTGGTATCTGCGCCTAGATTGTTTAAAAATTAAGTATAAGACCGGCTGAAAGGGAAGACTGGTACCTATTTTAAATTATTTAAATCAAATACCCAAGGGTTAGGTAGTTAGGTTACCATTTGTCCAGTTAAAAAGTTCCGGGCGTATGTCGTAGTAAAACATTTCCGTTTCGTTCACATCTCTCGTGATCGCTTTGGGCTCGACGTGACCCAATGCAGCGATAATGCACATGCATGCGGTATTTAGGAAAGCTGCAGTGATGAAATGCATCGTGTCTACTGTCTAACCGAGGAACAACAATATCAAACAAAACTAAACGAAAATAATATTAATAACTACGCCTGAACCATACTCGAACCTTGAGCGCTGACGTGTACAATTAGTCACCTACCTCTGACGGCGTTTAGTGATTAGATAATTCGCGAGTAACACGCTATTGGTTGTTTCACTTTGATTTTTTTACGTTTGTGGATTTACGGTGAAATGTAATAACGATTTATTGTTTAGATAATTGTACCTGTAGCGGATACCAAAAACGATCGATTAACCGAGAGTGGAGGTAGAGGAACATTAACGTGTCTAGTCTGTGGTTGTTTGATCAGCAGGTCGGAGTGTGTAGTGGGGACCGATGGCACTCGTGAGTTTCCGCCAAATATTTGTTTTGCCCGTGGCAGTATTCCAAATCGTCGTTTTTTGACATATTTTTTTACATTCGTTTTCGAGTCTTACAAATACACACATCGTCATGATATTATTGTTATTATAGGTACGCACGCGTTAGTAGCCTGCTGGCTGGCGCATCGTTGCGATATTAATAAGCGATAATAATACTACGCGTGTGTCGTGAGACACATTGACGTCAGTGTGTGTGGGCGTGTCGTTTAAAATGCACCTTATCAATAATAATAGTAATAGTAATAATAAATAATAATACTTTATTAAAATAATAATAAAACGACGACTGTACATATTATTATAATAATAATATTTATTATGGTATAGGTAGCTGCGACATCGGACTCATTATTTTCAAGTGTTTTAACGGCGTGCGCGGGTGTGTGTTTATGACTAAATAATCGCTATTATAATGGGTACATATTATGGCAACGATATTGTACGACCCCGCGCGAGCATGTGCACCGGACGCAGAGTCGTTTTTCCGGTCAAACGCAGTCGCTCCGTCATCGGAAACGGTCTTCCGGTACGCAAATGATCGTCTAGTTGACGTGCCGTAAGAATATAAATCGTGGTTCTTAATTCCTCATCTATCCCAGTCCAATATGGCTTGCGAATCTTCCACTCGCGTTTTGTTGGTCACGGCGAACATTGGCTCGATATTTGAAAATGTGAGTTGTACATGTCTACCTATTACTATTATTATTATTGTTGGCCGCTCAAAAGTAATACAAATACTTCTAATAACCGTAGTGCGGCCTCTCTCGTAACACTTCTGAATATATTAATTAACGGATTTTTTGATTAGCATCATGTATATATATATATATATATCATTTGTATACAACATACACTCTAAAATAACTGAAATATACACTTATCCACAGTTTTTTAATATACGTTCATAACTGTGAGTAAATAATTTGAGTTGGAACAAAGAAAAAAAGTATTAATTTTTGTTCTTTATTAATATCAAATACTTGCTTGTGTATATCACTGGTGGTGAGGTTATGTGGCCCATAGTTATTCATAATTGGTTGTTGGAATTATAATAATATAGAAATATTTTTGTTTTAATTAACATAATATTGTGTGTCTATGAATAATTAATTTATCAAGTATCTATAACATTATTTAAGACACAATCTGATCTATCAAGTGCATGAATAAATATAGTTATGTCTAAAAGATTAATATTAAAAATAAAAATAAATATTAATCTTAAACTAATAATAAATAAATTATTACAATTAAAATCTAGGACCTAAGTATAGTTCTGATGTTTAAAAATTTGAGAATTACAATTTAAAATTGTTATCAAATTGAATTGTTATCAATTTTGATAACAAACTGAATCAGATTTCTTTTGCTAAAATAATGTTTATGCCTATATAGTATATAGTATATATATAGTATTTATTTTATACAATATAATAGTAATATTATTTCCAAATTGTAAATATGTATGTACATTTCTATTTTGAATAGGTCGATCATATTTTTTTATGGTTAGATTTTAATCAATAATTTTTAGAAATATTTTTATTTTTAATGCAAATAATATGTAATATTTCATCATTTGTATCATTCAGATTAGTCATTTTGGGAACCTAATTTTATTAAAATTTAAAAGTAATTAATGGCAAAATGTCACATAATGTTTTTATTAAAAAAAATGAAGATCCTGAAAATTTAAGCTATAATGTATAGTTTTTATTAAATAATTAGATTTAAATAAGCAATAAGACAATAGAATAATCTTAAGCATGTGGTATGCTATATATCTGATTAAAATAGTTATAACAAGGTATTTTAAATTAATAATGAATATTTTTAGTTATTACTTAAATATTAAAGTATAAATTATATTATATTTAGACATTTAGTTAAAAATTATACTCGGGTATATTGTTGCACAATTTAATATATATTCAATGTCAACCTTTGACCATATGAACAAAATAACAAATATTAATAAATTTAATTAAAGTATTATATGATGTAAATTATTTACAATACCTATGTATGATGTAGCTATATTAAATGTTAATAATGTTATACATATTTGTTATATTAAATATTAATATGCCAATTTGTGTATTTGCAGATATTAATCAATTACCTTATAACGAATAATTCTATTTTTCATATTGTATATTATGCATAATTAACTTTAAGAAATAATTAATTTGAATAATATTATTTAAAATATTCAAATAATTTTTAAAATTTCAATTTCCAATATTTATACATTTTTTTCATTAGCTTTGTAATTTTCACAGGTACATGTATATTATAATATCCAGCTTCAAGTCTGTTTATCCAATAATTATGGCTTTATAATAGTACAATGTCTACAACACAATTAAGCACAGGCACCACCCTACTTTACCCTAGGATATCTATACCACTGAAACTCACCTTAAATTATATCTAAACATCTTGTATATCTAGCCAACGTTTTTAATTAATTTTCTTATGAATAATTATTTTGTATCATTTTGTTCTATAATGATTTTAAAAATTAATTAATTAAAACATACTTTAAGATAACTCATTTAAACATTAGGATAAATTTGTTTTATTTTATTATATAATAAGTTGGCAATTACCTAGTTAAAGAATACATTGAAACAAAGTGCTTGTTAAAATTTCTCTCACTTTATGGAAAAGTTTAATTAGAAATTTTCTTCTAGTTTTATGTAGTTAAAAATATTTTTTATTTTTAAATAAACAGAATTTTCATTAAATGAATAAATTATTATTAATTTAATTATTCCCATAATTGAATAATTGATTTTTATGATTATAATTTAGGATTGTCATTGTTTTATAATGTTTTGAATTAACTACGGTAATAATAACTTTATGGTTAAAACAAAGATCAAAATACTTATTAAAAATACAAAGCTAAAATAATGGATAGAATTAAATTTAATATTGAGGGCTTAGCTGTCGCTTAGGTCAAAATATACTTTAAATAAATGTATAATAATTATAATCTGCTTTTATTATTTTGGAATATTGTAAATAAAATAAATTTAACAATAATGAGTTATAATTATTATAAAAAAAAATGGGTAAAATTATAATTGTATGGTATAGCCAATTATCAATAAATTATATTATTTTTTTTAAACACACAAAAAATAATTTTGTTAGTAGATTTATTTTTTATTGCACCTGTTTTGATTTGTTTAGCATACTCGGGTTTATCAAATAAAATTGTATTTTCATGAATATTTGTTTTTGAACGATGTACTTAGTGTAAAATAAAGATTAATTATTAATCTAGGTGGATACCTAAATTTAAATTCTGAACATCAATTAAATAAATTGTATTAATAAATATAATCTAATATTAATTAATTTTGTTTAAGTTTCTTAAGAAGAGTTTAAATATAAAATTATCTTTAGATTATTAATTATTATTAATGTACAGAAGTATTTTGTAATCAAAAAATACATGAGAACTAATATTATGAATTATGATAATAATTTATATGATAGTGCACGGAGAATATTTTAAATTACGGTTATTGGCTAACAGGAATATATTATATTATTATATGTAGGTATGTTATAACAGTGTATTCTTTTAACAATAAGTACTCTTTATTATCTTGAAAAGTATACATGTTTCAATAAATATTTTTCATATTAATATAATTTTTTTTATAAAATTTTATGTTATTAAAAAACTATATTTTTACCATTTTTTAAGTATTTTACTTTTTTGAATGACAACATACATTTTTAATTCCATATTTCCAAGCATAATATTTTTTTGAGAATTATAAAGTATTAAATCGAATTAAATTTTTTTTTCGATTTATGGACAATAATAATTTTGTTTGAAATTAAAAATTTTGAAAAATTTAAAACAGGGTTCTTAATAAGTTTTCTTTACAAAAAAATATAAACCAAAGTTATGTAGTTGTACAATTTATTAGAGCGTCTGATATTAGAAATTCATACGTAAACTAACGATTTCTCATCTTATATTTTTTCTTTTTTCTTTTAACTAAAAAAAATGTAAACAATTCCGTTATTGCTTAAATTATTATTCGGTATTTTTATATACCATGACATTTTAAATATTCAGACCGGTTTAATTTTAAGCAATTAACCGTTAAAAGTTAAAATTTTGACCAAAATCGATATTGTAAAAATTTGAACTGTAAAATCAATTATAGTTTAAGATGACTTGTACTTCTAAATCGTCAAATATTTTAAAACTATATGGTATGATGTTCTTTTAAATAATAATAATATTTAATATTTTAAATTTAATGTCGAACTAGAATGCTAATTAAATTAAAAGCTATTTATATCTTAGTCTGATTATAAAGTTCAATTTAGCAACTCAAAAAATAATCCTATTACGAGTATTAAATAAAATATAAATGTATTTACTATCTTGTTGTTTATTTATATTATCTGCTACTTGCTAGTATTTATATATATATAATTACTATTTAGATTTTGTTACGATAGTGTTACATAACATACTTGACATATGACACTTGTCTATTACTAAGTTATACGTTATAACTTAGGGTTTCGTTTGTTATGTTCAAAATTATGTCTGGAATAACTTAATTTTAAAATTTTTGACATAAAACCTTATTAGTTATGAGTGTTATGACTTTTTTTAAATAATCGTGAATTGTTCATTCAGGTTGTATCCCCAAAAATAAATAATTTGAATTAATCAATTTCACATAAGCTATTTTTTCATTGTTTATAGAGTTGTAGCTTTTAATTATTACATATCGTTATTAGATAATAGATACTATTATTTATACTTTTAATAAATATAGTAGCGTGATGGCTAAAAATGATGGAACTTTGTCTATCTATAGAAGTTATTAATAATATGTAATGCACTTCTGCTTATGTACAAAACATGTTTAGTATGACGTTAATTACCTAGTTTTTAAAAGTTGTTTTATTATCACCTTGATTAAAGTATGTTATGAAAATAATGTATTGATAATTATAACTTATTAATTAAGACGGTAATATAGGTGTGACATAAGTTTTGTATGTGTTGAAATTTCTGTTATTGGTATTGGTGTTGCTGTGTTGGTACTTTACGTTGTATAAAAATGAGTAGAACTTAAGTCAAAAATTCGAAAATATGAGGAATTTCCTTAATTGTCTTAATGTTTAAAAAAGGGAAAAAATATAAATTAAAAATAATACAAGAATTTTAATTTACTTTTGTTAGTTTAATATTGTAAAGGGGGAAAAATAGGTAACTACTCTGCTGTACCCTGTACAATAGAAAACAAAATATATCGTTATTGAGTAAGTCACTGTGTTGAATGTTTTAAATCTGAATTTAATGATCAAACATTGCTTATTTGCTTATAAAAAATACAAAATACGATTCTGAGATGCGATAAGAAGACCGGCCTAGGTTAGGTTCAATTTCAATGAATTTAATTCGTGAGTACATTCAATTTTTGCATTATGAATTATGATTGTGAATGCATTTATTTCACAAACAAATATGAATGGAAATTGAATGTAATTATGCATTCTTTTTCTAACCACATGGAAAATATATTATATTTTTAATACCAAAAAATAGTTTTTACTTTGTATTGTAAAGTTCTAGCAATAACATGGAGTCTGATTAATCAGTTGGTCACTCTTCATTATCACTCGTCAACCACAGAGTACTCATAGATATATAAAATAAATGTTATTTTATATCAAATTAGATATCTACCAAGTTGTTTAATGTTTATTAATTATTGATATGGTTCATGCAATATATAAAATGCCTTGTTAAACACAAAAAATAAATTAATATATTATGTTTTATTCAAATAAAATAAAATATTTTTTTACATGAATGTGGTTAAGAATGCATTCTTTTTGAAAAATTGAATGTTGAATGCGAATACATTCAATTTCAAGCTCTATGAATATGAATGTGAACGTATTCACTTTTTGAATGAATGTTCCAAACCCTGCCTATTATTATATAATTATATTTATATTAGTTATTATAAATTGATGTTAATATATTTATACTAATATTGTATAAACTAAATAATAATTTTTAAAATTTTGACGAAGTAGAAATTTTTTTATCGATGTTATATAGGAAAAAAATAGAAAAATCGAGGTAAAATATCATATAGCTTAAAAAGTGTTTAAGTATTTTGTAAATAATATGAAATATAAAATATTATAAATTCTAGTATAAAAATGTGTTGAATATTTCAAGTATATTAGGTATTTTGTTTATTATTGTTAAAAAAAAGTCAGTATTTTTTTAAATAGTTTTAAATTTAAAATTTTCAGTTTTTTGTTATTTTAAAAATTTCTGAGAATTTTCAATTTTGACTTTTTGAAAGTACCAACTATAGATTTCATTTTCTATCAGAAACCATCCCCAAAGTTGAAGATCAAAGCGTATTCAACTAGTCGATAACTACCATATGAAGTGTTTCCATAAAAAAAAAAAAAAAATACAAAATTGTAAAATCAATAAATTCTTTATCTTTCCATTCAGAATCTAAAATAATAAGAAATCCCAGTTTTAGAAAATAAATATGAAATTAAAATAACACTTCACGATTAAATTATTAAACGATTATGATTTGAATATATATTTAATACAATTTACATTAAAATGTTATATTTTTTATGTTATGAAAAATATTTTTAAAACAGATTTCTGTTTTAATAAGAAATTATCAGAATACATATATAGTGTGCGCAAGACCGTACTTAGGGAGGAAGAGGTTATATAAATCTAAGTAAGTGGTGCATAAAATAATTTTTATATTTGTATGATGCTAGAAAATTCCGGCGGCAACCCCTAGGTATGGTGTATATGTGTGCGGAAATAAATTAATAATGTTAAGTCTTTATACATAAGTTGAAATACTTAAAATTTTGAATTTGTCAGTGATAAAAGATCGTTTCCCGCTCAATACATCATAATTTAATTTAATTCATATTAACGTGCCGTCTACTAAAATAACCTACATAATTTATTTCGGATAAATTTTAGTTTGCTTTATGCTTTTATTTTATGAAGAACTGAATATATTTATTATTTATGTATATTTATATTATCTTACTATCTATATGGCTTTATAACTTAAATATAACGATATATTTATAATTTATTAAGTAGTATTTTTTTATGTAAAAATCCAAAATTGTGTGGGTTATTCCTCAGTTGCGTTACTGCACTATGCGTAAAACTTATATTGACGTGTGTATTCACTATTTTCAACTATCGTATTAAACTAATTATAAAATCTATTGATTGGTACTCAAATGTGCTATTGTAATTTATTAATTAATTTACCGTTTTATTTCTAAATTATTATCATTAATTTAGGAATTAGTTATATCTAAAGCTGTAAGCATGAACATTTTCATAGGACTTTTTTTTTATTGAAATTTTAATGAAATTTTATACCTTGTATATCGTACAAAATGTACCTATTTTTTAATGAGACATTATTTTTGTGTTTTAATTAAAATGGAATGTATTTATAATATTTATATATAATCTTTTCTAAGGTCAATTAAATATAATTAATACTGTAAGTTAAACACTACAAATAATAATAATAATAATAATAAATAACAAGTTTCTTAACGTACAGGTGCAATAGTTTTTGTTATTAAAATTAGTTTAGTTGGAATTTTGGGTAAAATATTTTGTAAAAGATGTAAAATTTAAACATGGATAAATTATTCAATTTTTATTTCTAAGGTTTGAGAAATTATACATGGTTCATTTTAAGTAGTTCTTATACATTAAGACCAAAAATTTAATAAATATCCTTGTACAATTTTTTCAACGTATAATGATCACCTGTCTTCGAATTGTTCTCAGAATTGTTTTCGTATACAATGATTTATCATTAAATTAAAATTTAACACATCCATCATAGTGACCCACTCAACTTCTACTGTACCCACATCAGAGAGGTTCCCACTTTCCCACCTTAAAAAAAATATTTCACATCATAATGAGTCCTTGTATGATAAATAATAATTATTATTATAATTAATCATCCAAAATCTATTACAATGACTTACTTAATGACTAGGTACACTGCTTCTACAATACGGCAAAGTAGTTACCTAATTTCCCCCCTTTAATTATATTCTAAGTTGAGCGATGAATAAAATGATTTACTGATTTTACTTTGATGATCTTTTTGTTGGTATTTTTATATAAAAAAAAAACTAAAAATGTTTAGTGTCAAATGTTTGTTTAAAAAGTGTATTGCTTAAAACGCGTAAAAGTATTCGAATTTTATCATTTATATAATAGGGTAATATAAAACATTTCAAGTATCCGTCTACGGTTATTTGTTTATGAATTACATCAAAAAAACAAAATCGAATTTATCGAACTGGTTTAGCGTAAAAATTTTCGTTTTTCCTGTTTATTTTGAAAAGTACTGATAATTTTAAATTTTGTATCCTTCTCGGTCTAACTTTCTACCAGAAAAATTATGTGTAGATCAAATCATATTCTACTATAAAAAGTGTTTTTAGACAATAAAAGTATATTGCAAAATTAATTTATTCTTCGTTTGTTTCAAAATTTAAAATTACATTACTAGTTTTGACGAAATTGATTTAATTATTTTGTTGTATTTTAATAACGAATTACCATTAAACTAGAAACTATAGACTTTCAGCAAATGTTTATAATAATTTTTAGCGTTTTTAATGTATGGTTTATTTTAACTTTTTTGAGTCATTTATAAACATTTTACAGGTGGCAACTAGTTGCGTCCACGGTGAACAATTCTTCCGAGTTATAGCCTAGGTTTTTTTTAATGTACATACGAATTGTGACCTAAATTTGATAACCTAATTAAACATTTTTGAAGTATAAAATTATATATTGTAAGCTTCATTTTCCTTCCCATTTTTGAACTGACTTAGGACTGTCTACAGTATCAGTACTACTAGTTGATTAAAAATGTTGTTATTTTTTTTTCAATTAATAATATAGTAAAAACTTATGTGATAGTTTTAGATTCTGAACGGAGTGATGAATGTATTGATTTTACAATGATGTGTGTTTTTTTTTGTGTCTGTGTACAGCATAACTAGTCGAAATAATGCTTCAATTTCAAACTTTGGGGGTGGTTTCCGATGGCAAAGTGGATATCATTGGTGCATTATAGAGGTGAAAAGTAAACATTTTCCAACAGTTTTCAAAAAAATCGAGAAAAACAAAAAAAAAAATGACAGAAAAACGGGAATTTTTACGCAAAACCAGTTTTCGACAAAATCGAATTTTTTATTTTGCTATAACTCAAAAACTAATCGATGTAAACACTTGAAATTTTCACAAAATGTTTATATTAGCGTTCTCCATACACATTTAAATTTTCAAAGAATTTTGACTTTTTTTGAGCTATTTATAGACAATTGAAATTTTTAATTTTTTTTAGTATTCTTTTTTAAAATAACGATAAAATTTTTTTGGCCTGCCGCAAAATCTTGAAAATTTAATACAAGGTTTCTTATAAGTTGTTCTTAAAGTGATAAAAAAAAAATCCGAAATCGTTAGTCACAATTTTTTTTTTTATAAGTGCTTAAAGTTCGAATTTATACGAAATATGTCAAAATTGCGAAAATTGGCAAGTAATTTTGTGGTTAAATTTTCTTTTATAACTAAGTTTTGAAAATTTGGTACAAGGTTCTCCATAAATTGTTCTTCAAATATCTGTAAAAAAAACTACCGGATTTAGACAAAAAAAATTTATGAGTGTTTGAAATTAAAATTTTTACAAAACCGCGTTAAATAACGGTTTAGCCTCAAACGATTTTTGATATTTGTTGTTATTCAAATAGTATAAGTCATAAATACTTGAAAATTTTACCAGTTATTTAGATTGCCATTTTCTTTACGTGATTTGATTTTCAAAACATTTTGACTTTTTTTGAGCTATTTATAGACAATTGAAATTTTCAATTTATTTTTATTTTTTTTTTATAAATGTTGATAAAAAAAATTTAGCTGGGACAAATTACTTGAAAATTTTATTGAAGGGTCCACATAACTTGTTCTAACTCTCATTCAAAAATTATAAAAATACATAGGCACAATTTTTTTTTATTAGCATTTGAAGTTCAAATATTGACAAAAATTCGTCAAAATCATGAATATTTTTCACTATTTGGTAGTTAAAAATTTATTAATATTTTACTATCAAAAGCTAAGAATTGAAAATTTAACACTATGCTGTCCATAAGTTAAGCTTAGAATAATTATAAAAAAGTTTGATGTTCATTAAATTTAAAAAATTTTACGAGTGTTTAAAGTTTTAATTTTAATTTGAAATCAAAAATACACGTGTAAAATAACTTTTTACTAATAAATAATTTTCGATTTTTGTTATTTTTAAAAAATTACTAAACGTAAGATCTTGAAACTTTTACTTAAATGTTTGAATTAGTTTCAAAGTAGAATATATTACAATATTTAAGTATAATACATCCTAGACTGACAAATCATCTCCGTTCAGAATCGTTTTTCGTATACAATGATACCTATCATTGCATTCAAATTTAACCTTCCCTAGTCCGAGGTCCACCCCACCCCCTAATGTACAGCAGAGCGATACTCACTTACCCGCTTTTTTAGGTTAAAAATATTATTTTGATTTTATTTAAAATGATATATTGTCATATAGATTTATATTATATGTATAAGATATTAAGATATTTTTAATTAATATTATGGAACTTATAAAAAGTTATATGGTATTACTTTTATGTATTCAAGTTTGTCAATTTGGCTTTCTTCTAACTGTTTCATAGTATTTTTTGTAAATGTTTCTTTTTCTAATATATTTGTATACATATTATAACTGCTGACTATCGTTACTATGAATGAACGGGGAGTGAGTGACAATAATATTAGGATGTGGTCAAAAATTAATCGGTCCAACTTGGATATGACACGAAAAAACTCGGACTGTAAGTATAGGATTAGACCTTTATCCTAGATATCTTTGGGACGCAATTAGTATGCAGCCCCCTTTATATTCTCCATTTTTTTTTTTTTGTTATCAATATAAACTTTTTTCTTGTTATTATAGTTTAAAAATACATAGGCACAATTTTTATTTATTGAGCATTTAAAATTTAAAGTTTAATAAAAATCTTCAAAATCACACAAAAATCATCAACTTATTTTGTCGTTAAATATTTATAACTAAGAATTAAATATTTAATATACTTTCATATTAAAACTATAACATTTAAATAATTTTAAGTTTAAATTAGGTCGAAATTACATATTTGAATACAAAATAACAATTTTAGTTATTTTGTTATAATTAAAAAGCATTTTTTTGTGGAAATTAAACATTTTTGAGTGTATTTTAATATAGGCCGCGTTAACCTAGGTGCAAAGGAGCATATTTTGCTCTAAGCGGCAAATTTTGAGGGGCGGCAAAACAATTAAACTATACCTATCTGAAAAATAAAATGTTACATTGGTTTTTATACATAATTTTTTTGTTCTATGCCTAAGAGCATTTTTAAAAATAATTTATAAATTTAAATCATTTCAATATTCACTTTGTATTTTTCATTAAAACTCTATTTATAGTATTGTAAATTGTCTAATTCCTACGATAAGTAACTGTTGATTTTTGTGTATTGTAAATTATTATAATAAATTATTTAAATCTGTAATAGTTAGACCACCATTTAAATGAATATAATGAGACTTTGTGGTTCGCAATATGAAAATAAAATATTTGGAAAATAATTGAAAGAATAAAAAGTTATAGCATAAACATTAAAATTGAACAACTTTTTTAAAAAGCAAAATTTTGAAATATCATATATCTAATAATAAAAATGTCTTTTATACACAGTAGGTAACCGTCTTCTATTATGCATAATTATATAAAATAATAAAGTAGGATTTATGTGCATACTTTAACGCCACGTATAAAACATCGAAGATTTCTAAGAAGAATTAATACAATTTAAAAGCATTGTAAAAGATTTTCCATCAGAAGGAAAATTATCATTTGCTTCATTATATAAATGAATTATTACATTGACTTTAAAAAAATCGTTTCCAAATGTAGAATTAATGTTAAGAATTATTTGTACTTTACCTTCTTCAAATGCAAGTGGTGAAAGATCGTTTTCTGAATTAAAACGTGTTATAGGTTGAAACACCATGAAAAAATGTTAAATTTGAAATTTGTCAATATCATGTATTGAATCTGATATGGTTATAAAGATATGAAGTGAGAAGAATTAATACATAAATTTGCTACGACGAAATCTAGAAAAAAAGATATTTATAGCTATGAAATAATTTCATTTTTTTTCAATTATAAACGATTTTGACTATATTATTATAAATCTACTTTATTATAATTATTTAACTTATTAATGTTTACTTGTGTTATACTTTTAATTATAGTTGAATTTCTTTTTTAAAAATTGTTTATATATGTGTATTTAATATTTATAGATAGGTACATAAATTATACTAAAAATTTTTTTCTGGTTTAAGGGGGAAAAAGCGGCAAAATTGTTTACTCCATGACTGTATTGGACCTTAAAACGGCTCTGTAATACACAATAACATTTTCAAAATATTTGGATTGATGTTATGCTATTTCCTGTATACGAGTATGCTTCAAACCTATTTGCACTTTTCTATAATAAATCGGTGCTGAGTATTGACTCAAAAGTTATGCTAAGTTTCTAGACGTGTGTACTGTGTAGCATATGGGTAGGTTAGGTTAACCTACACTTCCCCCTTTATCAACTTAAAAGTTTAAAATTGGCTATTTTATATATTTGTATTAAGTTAGAATTATATTTAAATTTATTCTTATTTGTAATTTTCAGCCAAGTGTGATGTTAAAAATATGGACTGAAGAATTCTTGAACGTAAGTTAAAATATTTGTCTTAAAATAAATTATATTTTTAATTTTAAATATAATTAATACAATACAATTAATACCTTATATGTATTATTTTTATTAGTAAATAGTAATTGTTAACTATTGAATGGTTAACTCATAAATTTGTTATTGATTTAAACTATAGACTGTGAGCAGATTGGATCCATATTTTATAGCTTTGCATTGTCAAGAAGTTGGTGGAAAAAATTATGAAGAAAGCATGAAACACGTCAATTTTTTTGTTAGGTAATCAAAGATTTGATAAATTGTTTATTTAAATATTTGAATATTAATTTAAAATTAAATAACTACATTTATTTGTTAAATAATTGCTATTAATTTATGTATTTGATAAATAAATTAGTTGACTAGACTGTGTTTTAGTTTATTTTTTACTTATTTAATTATTATAATAAGCTTATTTAAGTTTGTATTTCTCCTACTCTCAATGTTTTACATTTTACGATACCTTATTTTTTTTTTAAATGAAATTTCTTGTTTTATAATCAAAAATATTTTCTTTAAATACGTATAGTCATTAGTCAATGTTGTAGACTATAGAGTTATACTCTAACTAGCAAAATCATTGGATGACTCCTAATTATTAAACATAATTTATGTAAATTTATTTCTGTTAGCAATTAGTTAATACTTAATTAACATAAATGTTTATAGTTTATAATTCAAAATTATAATTTTGTATGATAAAACTTAATTATAAGTTTTGAATCATGGTTTTTAGTATGAAATAACTATTAAATTTCTATACTCTTTCATTTAGACTATTCTTAATTGTGTGTTAGCATAATATATAGTGTACACATTATTTTCTATTAGACATAATTTTATAATTAGCATCACTGCATTTTTAAAACTTGGTTCATCAATTACAATAAATTAATAATTATAAAAGTTATAATTAGTATACCAAAGTACGATTGTTTAATATTTATTTTTGTAATTAAAGTAATAAAATGATAATATGGCTAAAATTATCAATATTATTTTAAATGAACAATTATTAAAAAATTTTCAAGACTTATGTAACTAAATATTTAATTATTATAATAGTACAACGTAATGGTAACTATTATGTTTTCGTTGAAAAAAATCAACTTGCATATTATACTTTTTCTACTTTTTGTTATTTTTGAAATTCAATAGATGTTTAATAAATAAAAATTACAAAAAATTATCCCAATTTAGAATTTGAGGTACAGTAGTATAGAAATATAACCTTATTATATTGATCATACAGGAAGCATATTAAAAGATTTTTTTTTGTATTTTAAATTTTTAAATTTTATTTTGTTATTGATTGTAAAATTTTAATAAATTTGATTACAGTTTATTGATGACAAGCAAAGAATTAAGGATCTTCAATAGAGCTCAAGTATTTCTTGATGAAGAATTCACATCAGCGGAAAATTTTACAGTAACTAGCCAAATATAATTGTTACGGTATATTTTTATTTTCGGTTTTCGAATGAAACTCATTATTCATTATTTTGAATACATATAATTCAATTTCACTTAACTCTACTAAACCGTTTATATTTCAAAATATTATTGGTAAAAATTATAAAGATTTTTGGAACATGAAATAAATTATTACTATAGTACCTATATGATATTATTTTGAATTTAAGACTAATTTTCTTTTAAGTTGTAAAGTATAAATCACATATGTTTAGTTAAGGTTTCTTGTTTTCATTTAAATTTATAATTTATATTTTTATCACATCATTATTTTTATAAGTATAATTCATTGTATACGTCTTGTTTAAAACTAGACATCTTTGTTAGATTAGGTTGAGTAATATATTATATTTATAATTAATTAGTTTAGGTTAATAATTTATATTTATATAAGTTCAATAAGTCTAAGTTTACATCATGAACATAATTTTCATCAAATTACTATTATTTATATATTTCTATTTTTCTAATTTATTATTTTATTTATTGTTTTATAAATATATTTACAATTGAAATTCTATTTTTTTATATAAATTGATGCATTAACTTTTATTTGTCTATTTTAGTTACTACATTTATTTTATTGTTATTAATTTATATACTATTTTTATTATTTTTCAGGCCTTGGGGAACTTTTATTTTATACATGAAGCCATAAAAGAAGCATCTATATGGGATTTTAATAGTAAGTAAATCAGTAAATGTATCTGTTAAAATATTATATTAATAATATTCATTTACTTGACATTATTTTTATTATAAAATAATGAATAACTTTAGAACAAGAGTTTTTATCAGTCACTGAAAAAACCATATATTCTGGAAATATTGAAGATGTTTCCACAAAAGAAAAGTCAAAATTTCCTCAAGATTTTTTTCCAGAAGTTAGTATTATCTTTGAAAATATAGTTGAAAAAATTATTTTTTTTTATTATTATTTTTCATTTATTTTTAGTGCAAATGGTCACGTAAAGGATTTTTGAGAACTAGATGGAAGCTCAATGGTTCTGTATTTGATCTTATAAATATTCATTTATTTCATGATGCTTCAAATTTTACTGCAATGCAATCTGTGAGTTAATTTATTTTTAAATCTATTAATTATAATTATAATGCTCAAGTTATAATAATAATTTATTGAATGCATATTTCAATCAAGAATTTGACTAGAATAACAATTGGATATAACATTTTAATGTATAAATATTGAACTGTATTTATTAATAATATTTTCCAATTGTCATTGACTATCATAAGATATAGTTGACTTAATATTTTTTGTAATGATAATCTTGTATAGATAAATATTTTGTCATCTATATAATTTGTTATTATATTTTAATTTTCAGCACTCATCTGTTTATTCTATCATGAGACAAAAAGCACTTGAATACACTTTAGATCGGTAAGGAAATCTATTGTAAAATAAAAGTTGATATATAATTTTTTTAATTTTCTATGTATGATCTATACCTAAAGTGCTTAATAAGTATATAATTAAGTCTCAGATATATTGTGTATGTATGTGTGTGTGTGTGTGTGTGTGTGTGTGTATAATATATATATATTAATAAACTAATAATAAATAATATTTGCACAATAACTTTTGATATGAACAGTAATCCAGTAATCCATTGATGACTGTATTATTATATTAATGAAATGTATTTATTTTATAATGATATAGTGACAATGATAATAGTATGATATTTAGCTATTTTATTCAATTTTTTAATGTTGTGATTTTTAGGATGGTAACTGGAAAGAATTTGTATTTTGTTAAAAGTAAAATTTTCTAGTATTTTTCAAAATAGATCAGAAAAAAAACAAATAAAAATATTAAGGAAAACAGAAATTTTACACATAACTAATATTTGACAAAATTGATTTTGTTTTTTTTTTATGTAAAAAACGAATTATGTAGATATTTGATTCTTTGTTTAATACTTATATTAGTATTTTCTATAAATAAAAAATTATTCGAAATATTTTGATTGTTTTAAATTTTTTTCTATAAATGTCAATAACATATTTTTTGTTAGGCCAAAAATTTAAAAATTTGATATAAGGTTTCTCATAAATTGTTCATTTGCCAATTTAAAAACTATCATAAAATAACCTTATTATTAAAATGCTAGATAGTCTGCTTAAAATTATTTTTTATTTTATAATTTATAAAAAAAATTTTTATATTAATATTTACTAATAAATGTTATGACTTTAGGTTCCGTAATTATGAATTCGGATTTGCTCCATTTTTTTTATTTGGAGATTTTAATTTTCGCACAGATACCAAAGCTGTCATAATGGTAAAATTCTTCATTGAAAATAAGATAATTTGTATATATATTCTAAATTATTTATTGTTATGTTACATTTTATTTTATAGAAAATAGTTGAGGGGTTGGATATGGTAAAAGATGACGTTGATAAAGATAACTTAGTTTTTCAGTATACAGACAATTCAAAAGAAGTAAGGGTTGACTTGATTATTGTATTACATATCAATTATGTATATGAAAATACAGAAATATTATATAATGTCAATAAAATGTATAACATTTTGACAATAATTTTATTTTGTTTGTTTATAGGTTATTTTTACTTTAAGAAAAAAAGAATTTCGTCATTTGGATCATCAAAATATATTTGTGTCAAAAAGTGGATCGTGGGTAATTTATTTTTCTCACCACTCTCTAACCTAATTTAACTTCATTTATATATTAAATTAATATTAATCTAAAGTTATAAATGATAACAATTATAATTTTATAAATCAGTGCATTATAGTTTTAAGAGCAAAAAAGAAATAATGGCAATATGGCCCTCATATTTATTTGTTTATATTTAATTTTTAATTTATCTTTTAAAAAGGTAATTTTAAGACCCAACTGAACAGGTTTGTCAACCTATGAGGTCTTCCATCTAACATAATTGTAGTATGTATTAAACAAAGTGTATGAAAGAATTGAAAAAAGCTTAACTAAATAAATACATAATTTTCAAAATCAATATATTATATTGTGTTTAAAATGGAAAAAACAGGATAGCCTTTAAATTAATTTAAGACTAACTATGTATATTTTTAAATATGTTGTCCTTATTTAGTTTAAGTTAAAAATATACTTAAATTAAATAAATACATTTTTTTATTTTATATACTAAATATATATTATTGCATGTTTCCAGTTAAAAGATTTTGATCATGAATTAAAATCATTTGAAGAACAATTATTTGAATTTCCTATATATTTTCAACCAAGTTATCCATTTGAAGAAAATGAACATGAAGGAATGAACTATATGCAAACCAGATGCCCAGCTTGGTGTGATAGAGTAGTTTTAAGCGCTGGTGCTAAACTTTTAATTAATGAAAAGGTAACTGTTATATTCTAACTTTGTAGTTTATGATAATTAATATACAATTAAAAAATAGTATCTATATTATACAATGTATCTATTTATATAAGCATGTCTAGACAACGCCAGATTGAGACTTTTCAGCCCACCGAGATTTTAAATTTTTATCAGCCCATTCATAGCTGATGATTTTATTAAATTTTAGGGTTGGCTAAAATTGTATTATATATGATAAACTGCAAAGATTTCAACCCTAATATTCAATAATTTGGAAGTTTTTGATAATGTTTACTCCCCCATTTTTTGGCTACCAGTCCACCAAGATTTTTTTTGGTAGCTCACTGATTCAATCCTAGTCAGTGTCTAAACCTCCATGGCTGGGGAGGCAAATTGTAAAATTTTAGTTTTTACTTATTACATCTATACCTACCTAATATTTGTGAGTTTTTGACTCTTTGCTTATAGTATTACAATATAAATACCTGTAACTTTATAAATAAATACATAAAATTCTAAAATTTAGAAGAACCATTCTACTTAACATAAAATATGTCAACTGTCAAGTTAAATACATGTTAATTGTTAGTACATAAAACAAACCATTAATTTCATTAAAATGTTTAATTAAAATTGAATATTAGTAGTATAATAAGTAACCTAGGTTAGGTTAGGTTAAGTTAGGTTAATTTAAACATGTACATTAATATTTCGGTAACAGAAATATGAAAAAAAAATAAAAATTTATTTCTCTTATTTTCATTTGATTTTCCAATGATCCAGGTACCACAAAAAAAGAAGAAGAGTTAAAAACTACATTTGACCTTGTATTTAACATGCCTAGTTTATATGTTATGTTATACCATTAGGAAAATAGCACTTTATAAACTATAAATTTATAAATGTGTGATATTATTGCAATATATTTTTTATGGTTCCTATCAGTCAAAATTATTTTTTCATACTGATAAGTGCTTCAAAATTTCTAAAAACAATTATGATTTTAATCTATTTTTTTTATAGCAGTAGTTAAACTTTATCATGTGTTTTTAGATCATCTTATTAGAATAAATTTTATGAAACAATTACAGTATAATATTAATTGCCTATTGGTTTTATAGTTAACTTATAAATTTATAATAATAATATGAAGCGTTTCAATAGGTTATTCAATGTGTTTCAATAAATATTTTATCAAAATTCTAATAGCACACCTGATTTTGAAAATTGTATTCTTACAATCAAAGTTATTAAATACAATATTATTAATTCATTAATTTAATTTATTAAATGTAATGATGTATAATTCATTACATATATTTTTATTATTAATTACTTGTTATTTCAGGCATTAGAAGAAGATAATAATGGTGGAGTGGAGTATGATCTTATTGGAAAGAAAACTTGTATGGGAGATCATAAGGTATTTAAAAATATAATTATTATTTTACCCATTAAGAGTTTTGTAATTTTAGTACTGTTAAAACATATAAATTCTAAGTTCTAAATTTTTATACTTTAAGTATGTAATTTTCTCTATTAAAAATATTGAACTTGGGATTTGGGTAACAGTATCAAAGTTATCTACCAAATAGTATTCATAAATAGTTAATTCAAATTTTTAAGTAAACTTTATTAATTATTAATTTTAAAAAAATGCATGTTACATTTAACATAGAACTGGTAAAATGAAAGTTTAATTTTGTGTTATATCAGATAAATTCTATTTCATATTTAATAATTAATCATAATTATCAATTCACGGATTTAAATTAGGTAAATCTCAAAGATTATGATAGGGCCTTTACAACATCAGCTTACAGATAGATCATAGATATATATCATATTTATATCATATATCCTATCCTAAAATCTATCAATTATTCATATTTGATTAATTTTTATTTCAATTTTATTGTAATAACTGGTAAAATTCATGAATATATTATATTATGAAGACCAAGGGCGCCTGCAGGGGGGGGGCAAAGGGGCCATTGCCCCTACTGGGAATTTTTTTAAACTATTGTTTATTTAATGTCACGGCGCCACACATATTAACATATATTCAAATAATATTAATATTGTATTGTAAACCTACAAATAAAAGACCTTATGTGATGACATAATGTTGTTTTTTTCTGTTTAATGTAGGTTATGCTATTTTAGAATAAAAACACTAGAAATATATTAAGATTTAAAATAATAATTTTGATTTTGCCCCGGGTGGGATTTTATCCTGCGGGCGCCCTTGTATGAAGATTATTATAAAGATTTCTTATAACATGTATGTAAAATGTTGCAAATGTTTATATCTCAGTTAAAACATATTAAATCATAAAAACCAACATATAAACTCAGATAATGTTCTTTCTTTTTAGATAATTTATATGTTAATTCACTAATAAAGTCAACAACATAAAATTAGTTCTGCTCAATTTAAATTTAATATGTTATTTGTTTATAAGACATTTATACATTGTGGGTATGATGTCCTAAAATTTATATATAATCATAAAAATTTTAAATTTTAATTAAGTGATTTATTGACTTTACTTAAAAACATTTTATTACAACTCAATAAATATTAATTTCACCTTATAATATAATTTATATTACAATTTATTGGTATTTTACTTGTTACTTTTAGATTCTGAACAAATCATTGATCTAACAATGATGTGTTATTTGTGTGTGTGTGTGAGCACATTTTAAATAGTTGTTAAAATGCTTCAACTCTTAACTTTGTGAATGATTTTAGAAAAAAAAATCAGATCTATTTTGAACTCTGATAAGGCTAAAATTAAAAATTTCCAATACTTTTTTCCATTGTCAGGAAAAACAAAAAAAAAGTTAAGGAAAACTAGGAATTTTTACGCAAATTTAATTTTTGATCAATTGTATTTTATTTTAGTGTAAACCTAAAATAAATAGTAAATACCTGAAATTTTATCAAATAATATTTTCATATTTATTTTATTTATTTCATGATAAAATGTTCAAAAGTTTTTAACTCTAAAAATATTTTTTACTAGTTTTAAAATCTTGAAAATTGTATACAAGATCCTACAAAAGTTGTTCTTATATCTGTATAAAAATATTAAAAATGCATAGCCATATTTTTTGTATGTATTTGAAGTTTTTTTTCATCAAAATAGCAGGTTAGGAGGTTAGGTTAGGTATCATATAGTTAGAAATTCATAAAAACTTCATTTTATATCTAAGTTTTGAAAATATAATACAAGGTTCTTCATATCGAAATTTTATAACATTATACATGGAAAAATATATTATTATATAATGAATTCTATTATATGCATTGACATTTTTGATAAAATCTATTTATATTATGATTCTATTTTTACTGTTTTACAGTATTTACAGATAATTAAAATTTATTTAAATATTTATAATCTTGTATAAACTTGTATTATTATAATATTATAATAATTAAATACTATATTATACAAGAAAAAAATGTTATCAACCTACAGTAATACTAAAAGTAAAATAAATATATCATGAAGTACACTTAGTGATATAAGCTGAGAGACTGTCTCCGCTCAGGAGTTTTTTGTATTCATTATTATCGAATTCAAATTTAATACATCCATAATAGTGTTCCATTTGGCCACTTGACACCTAATGTACATCAGAGGGGTACCCTCTTGCCTACCTTTTTTTTAGATGTTTAAATAATATAATACATATACTTATAAAAATGACGAATTGTTGTGTTTTTTCAGCCTGTGTACTTGAAATGTGACATAATGAACAATGCAGGTATAGTGGACAGAGTGGATTGTGCTTGTAAGCTTAACCGTGTGCCTCCTGAAACCCAAAATCCACTGCATGCTTTATTGGGTGATCATTTATGTGTAGATTCAAACGAGTGTTGTATTTCAGTAGTAGATACAATTGTACCAGATAATACTGTATTAGGTGAAGTTAAAATCCCTCCAGTACCATCTACATCCACAGATGATTGTGATTTTGATATTGTACCTTTAAAACAAAATTATACAGAAAGTCATTGCAAAACAAATAAGCCATTTTTGCGTAAAAAAATATCTGACAAACATGGGACACATAAAAGTATATTTCCTGTATCTGATTGCATTTGCAAAACACACAAATGGAAATTTCCGATGATCATGCAAAAAGCTTGGAAGCATAATAGACGTATCAGGCTCAAGTCAATTCCTAGTCTCAATAATATGCCCTTACAAAGGTATCAAAGCCATCATAGTTCATCAGATGAAGATTGGTTTGAGGAAATTGCCGATGATGAAACTAATAATTGTGATGACAAGAAAAATAAATGCATTTCTAATTCAAACATAATTCTCACTAATGACGATAATTGTTCTGTTAATTTTGACAATCAATCCGAACAAGTAGCAACAAACAAATTTAAATGGTGTTCTTCTTTTGCACTTAGAAAATTTTGTGACAAACGACCATTAACAGAAAAAAAGATAGTCCATAGAAATCCGACAAGAAGTTGTCGGATTATATAATCAAACTATCTAACCATATTTGACCTAAATTATTTATAACATAATTGGAGATAACCTATAGAATTACAATACCTAATTATTGTTTGAAATGCATGTAAATAAAAAATATATATATATATTTTTATAATATATGACTTGTGAAAAACATAGCAAGACTGTGTTGTTCATTAAACTTATATCTCTGAGATAGGCAATTAAAAATAACAAAACAGTTATCTTTTGTAACTAATAAAATATAATTTAATTAGATACAAATTGAAAAAAACAAAATTACGTTAATAAATACAACAAGAAAAGAAATTGAACTATAAGTCATTTTAATCATGAAAAGGAAGTAATATATTATCCTATTGCATTTGTATGTAATAATACCATAAATTAGAATTTATTATTTGTACATAAAAAAAATTAGCAAGTATAAAATGTGACCATTCAATCTGTTGCCACGCGCGTGGGGTATAAAAATACTTCAGTTATTTTCAAACTTATTTTAAAAATGCTAAAATTTAATCTTTTTTTTTTTTTTTATCTAAAGACAATATTGCCTTGTCGCTTCAACCAATCTTCTCTATTTTCTGCTAGTCTTTTCATTTCAATATAGCTCTTTAGAGTTAATAGCTTTTTCATGCTTCCTAGATTTGTCTCTCTCAGCCGTCCTCTTCCTCTTTTCCCATTTATCTTCCCTTCCATAATATTTGTAATGAATGTGTTATGTCTCATAATGTGTCCGAAGAACTTAGTTTTTCTTATTTCCATCATTTTTATAATTTGTCTTGGTTCTTCTATCATATTTAACACTTCTATCTAATCTAGCTTTCTTAAAATAGGTATACTTTAGAATAATTGATTTTCTAATATCTTTATAATAATAATATTGTCGACAAAGATTTTGTTTTTAATTTTTTTTTCATTGAATAATAAATTAAAAACTTAATTTAACCTTATTAGTATTTGTATTAAAAAAAAACATTGTTTATGAATACAGAGTACTCAACATTATATTGGGATAAAAAAGTACCTTATGTACATGGATTTTATGAAGAAACCCACTCTTGGCGGTTTAATTATCTTTAAATTTGATAATCTGACAATACAATGAGCTTTTATGTTAATAAATTAGGATATTCAATTTTGCAGAATATGTATTTAATATTTTACCCGCAAATTCAAAATAAAACACATGTTTACATATATGTTTTACATATTTTAAATTACACATTTTGTTATGAACTAGACAGAGATAATCTTAAATATAACAAATATTATATTATTATGTAGGTGTTAGCTTAATCAAAAATGAAGATGTACTCGTACATAGTATAATTTATAACTTAATGTAATGTGATACATAATTTCAATTCAATGTGTTCCTATTAATAACAATTATAATTAAATAAAATATGTGTATGTGTGTATGCTTATATTTTGTATACTGAGCTTCTTAGCTTTAGAAATTTAGTCACTAACTGATATTTTATCACTTTTTTCGTACCAGCTAGTGCAGTTTGTGTTTATAATTGAGTTGCACAGATTAAATACTAGTAGTTATGATGTTATCAGAATATCATATTTTAATAAATTGTAATACATACAAAAATAGTTTTCAAAATTAGTTAAGTTTTATTTCTATAACTACAGATGTATGTATAATGTTTATACATAATGCTCAAAATAAGACAGTTTTAAAATTAATTTAATCATTACAAATATTTTGTTTTTTTAATCAATGATATAAACTTGCATTACTTGTCTTAACAATTAATTGATGTGTGTAAAAAGGAATAAAGAGTCACTTTAAAAATTAAAAGTCATATACAATATTTTATCTGACTATTAGGAAAATCAATTACATTTTATATAAATAAAAGCAAGGTTTATGTCGATTAAAATTGTAAACAAATATTATTTTAATAAACAAACTTTTAGTTTTTTAAAAATGTGTATAAAATAATTGACTATAATACAAATCTTTGGAAGTTACACAACTGAGTGTTTAAAAAAATAATGTTTTTTTTAATTGTAATTCATAAAATAAGTATTGAAAACTGTAAAATTTTGCATAATATGAGGTTAAAAATTCCAGGCAAAACTTTGAAGTTAATTCCTATGTAATAAAATATAAAACTATAAAAAGCATGTTCTTCAAACCTAACCTAACAATACAACAATTAAGTATAAAAACATTCTTAACTTTCTTAGTTCATAATAATATTAATAATTCAAGGAAACAATTAATTTAATTTAATTGAAATCCAGTATTTATGAATATAATTTAAAACTTGCATAGATATTTGTCATTTGATATAGTCCATAATGGCTCAAAGTATAATTAATTATATTTATCTTTATATTTATATTGATACTTATTCTACTAGCTTCTTCATATAAATTATAATTTGTGTTCTTTTTTTTATGATTTTGGTTAATTATTTGTTGGTACCTTATTAGCATTTTCATTATTTCTTTTGTGCACACATTTTGTATTGAACTGTTATTTATTTGTTTGTATTGCACTTTGATTATTTTTAGTTGATTTTGTATTTTTAATTTTTAGAAAATGTTGATTTACCATGAATCACTTAATAAATAGTGGACGCACTGAGCACAAATTAACCGTTTTTCTTTTTCGGTATGATAAACTTTTTGATTTTTATGATTTTAAAAGGTTTTACAGAAGTAAATGTTTGGGAAAAGACATTGTTTGACTCTAAACTCCCCGAAGACAAGAACTTCGTTCACTTAAAGGAGACTACTGTTTAAATCAAGAAATAGGTAAACATTATATTATGAATGTTATCAGATTATGATAATAATATTTATTATTTAATTTTTTTATGTGAGATATCCTTCCAATTTCTAAGTACACCTGGTAAAAAAAATATATATATATATATGAATAGTTTATTATTTAATTTAAATTCATAAATCAATACTTTATCTAAAGTCTATAATTTTGTATGAATGTATCACAACGAGTTAAAATTGTTTATATTGAATTTCTATATTTGCTAAATTTTTCAGGCTTATGTATACTATCCAATTATAATAATTAACTAAAATTATAAAGAATACAATTTTTAATA
Source organism: Schizaphis graminum (assembly GCA_020882235.1). NCBI lineage: Eukaryota > Metazoa > Arthropoda > Insecta > Hemiptera > Aphididae > Schizaphis > Schizaphis graminum. The sequence continues at coordinate 59,763,136 of CM037032.1, forward strand.
CAAATGTGTATTGAATAGGTTTAATTAATATTGTTGATTATTTATAACAAGGGCGTCATTTAGGGAGATCACGGTGCACATTTCACCCTTTACTTTTAAAATAGTTCCACCTGATGAAATAATGCACAATTATTAGTATTATTTAAATTAAATTGTTTTTTAAATATTTTGATTTTTATATTGAAATTTATTAATATTGGTATATTGTTAATCATGATTACAACTTTAAATTACATTGGTTATACATAAATATTGTGCTATACATTTTATTATATTTTAGTATTTAAATTGATTTTTAATAATTTCAAAATGGCCTGCTTCATACTTGGCACACCAGAAAAAAACCTGAAATGACGCCCCTGATTTATAAAACTACTGTTACCTTCAAATTAAATTAGTTAAAGTGTTATTTGGTTAGTATATTTTTAATCAAAACTCTTTAATTTATTATTAGTAGTAATTATCTAACTGAAATAAAATATATAAACGTTTTGCACAATTTCTAAATTATTTTAGATTCAGTTAAGTTAAATTTTTCCACAATTTTATAGTTTGAAATTCTTATTATAAGCTGTTATTTGATGATTCAGTAAATAATAAATATTATTAATATAATAAAATTAAATAGATAATGAATGAATTAAAAAGACAATGTTTGTTATGTATTTATGTGTACGGTAAATATGTTTGACAATAATTGGTATAGTTAATAATTCTCAAAGTATATAATATTATGATCCATGAAACATTTCCACATTCTGGTTTTTAAATCAAAACTTTTTTTTATATTTTGTTAAAATACTTAGTTATTAGTATTTGTCATATTTGTTAATAAGTGTTATTTATTTTCATTACATTTCTATTTATTAGTGTCTTACTTTAAAATTCTATGATCTGATTTAGGTATTTAAATTGGCTTTGTGTTTAATTAATTAATTGGAATTATTTTATTTATTTTCTATATTATTTTTGAATCAGATTGCTTCAAATCATAGGCGTGCGCATGGGGGCAGCAGAGGTAGCATGTGCTGCCTCTGGACTTTATTTGGGGCTACCGGGGCCGGAAAATATTAAATAATGGGCCTCGGTAAAATTATATTTCCACAAATTATTTTTTTTTTAATATTACAAATATTAAATATTAAATATAAATATACACCTTTAGTGGTTTGGTATCTTACCGTACAACATTTTATCAAAAAAAACCAATAACCAATACAATTTTAATTTTGATACCCAATAGTAAAAAAAGTAAAACTATGAGCTGGTTTTAATGGTGAATTTAAAGAATGGGCCTAATTAATCTCTTGCTGCCCCCGAAACCAGAGGCTGTGCACGCCTATGCTTCAAAAGTTTCAATATTTAATTTCTCTATATTGACTTTATCCTTACCAAATAATCTTTTAAATACAAATTAAACAATTGTGTTCAGCGTATTATATTTATGATTATTTTAATATTTGATTATAACATTACTTAGTTGTATTCATTATTTTTAGATGATATTAAGTTTGTTCTCATTATTTTCTTAGTTATTTATATTTTTCATATTACTTGGTGTACATTAAATACTTTTAATATAAATTTTGTTTGATACATCAAATCTTAAAATTCCCTACAATAAAGTAAACTAATTCTTTAAAATTATGATCTATAAAATAAAAAAAAAATCTAGCTAAATATTATTAAATAGCCGGTCCATTTTAAATATTCTATATAAAATTTAAATACAGAGTACACACATCAGTCAGTTATAAATAAACCATAAAGTGAATATCATACTTTTTACATTATTTAAATAGTTTTTTTTTAACATATTGTTATTTATTAATTTGTGCCTAGTAAGTATATCAAATCAATAAATAAACAGATGATTTTGTAAAATTTAAAAATGCATATAAAGCATTATATTCTTAAAATTAAAATATATTTATTTGATTATTATTTCATGCATTATATATGTCTGCCACTACTAAATTTTACGAGAAGACAAAACAATTGCTTTGCTTTAGTTTTTTTCTTATATCTTGTTAGTTTTTCTATTTACCTATTCATTAATTTATATTTCGTTATTTTATTTTAATCTAAAGCTACCCATTCCAAGTAAAACCCTAGTTATTTGCATAGTACTTTAAAAAAATAAAGCACATTGTTGCCCAGATAAAAAATTTTAGTAATTCTACTACAAATATGATGCAATTAAAGTGTCGTCTCGCGAATACGGAATAACAGTTTTTATAACCAAATTACGGGTGATGGTGCCGGTGTTCGTCTTAATTCAATGTCCGAGCCATGTATCTGTTTTGAATTATGAATAAGTGGTATGGTAAAATATAATTTTTTTTTTCTAGCAATAAAACAAAATGTACTTACAATATTATGTAACGTGTTTACTGTATTTATTTGATTATCACGTACAATGTCGTATAAATTAAATACAAAACTTTAGAAACACGAAAAACTTAAATGTACCTATAGTCCTATACTAATGAACGTACCTACATACCTATTATAAATTATAATAAATAGTACCTATACGTTATATGCTTATACAATTATAATATATCTATAATCTATATCCTGTATCACAATACCTATATGGTATATATATATTATGTATTTATTATTTATAAATAGACTTAACTTGTTATAGGTACTGGTTAATATAATAATATAATATTTACTAATTTAACATAATAAATGTAACAGTAACACATATTTGTTGGGTAATTTCAAAGTCTTTATTGCTGAATTACGTATCTACATACATATATATTATTCTTTAATATTTATTACCTACCTGCTACCTATGTCGCATACTCGCATAAAATTAGATTCAATTAATGCCATGATAATTAGTTCCTTTATTTTACTTATACCTACGTATAATAATTAATAATATAATAGTAGTCACTAGTCTTACACTTTTACCCGCGCAGTATAAGTTGTGCATTTATTCGTTTTTTTTTTGTACATAATAAATAACAATATACTTTTTCTATTCGAATTTAGAATTAAATTTATTTGTACAATATTTATGTACCTAACTAATTAACAGCGTGTTATTCTGTGTATGTCAGATGCATGTATAAATTATTGGTTTAATTTATATTAAACGAATTGTAACGTAAAGTTTTGACTAAAAAAAATTGTATTATTATTGTAATTGTTAGGTACATTATACGTTACCTATACGTATTTATATCTGAGCGAATTTCTCGTCATTGTTATTTTTAAAAATATGAATATTTCAGTAACTTTAATTATAATGATATCTACCAATATATAATTAATTGTCTTACATTAATTCTTTATTAAAGGATTGATTAGGTAATTTAAATTGATTGTATACATAATTATATTTATTTAACTGACTTGGTAGGTATGCTGGTAAAAAGGAATACGTCAAAATCACTAAACAGTTTTCGGAAAAGATATCATTTTTGTATTAATTGTATATTGTAGAATTATGGATTTTCATAGTTAATTAAGAAAGAAACAATAAAAAATTAAAATAAGTATTTACATTTTGATAATGAAAACTACTTGATACTTTTTTAAAAAAGTTTTTTACGAGATAACTTAATGACTGAAAAATGGCCAATTTTTATCCTTTTATCAGTGTGTCCATGCACCTCCCCACTACACTTAATATTATATAGGTATTGTTTAAGCTCTATTTATTGTTATTTACGGATATTTTGGCCAATTTCAAGTCAGAAAATTTTACCGAAGAATAATTATTACCTACTACCACGTTATTCATAATTCATAACTGATATATAACAGGCGTTTAATGATATTTAAATACTCTTTTTTAGACCATTCAAACACGATAGATTAATAGGTGTACCTATATAATTTATTATATTTCTTCAATTTCCATTAATTTCCTATTATAGTATTATATAGTCAAATAAATTTTAAATGTAACGCACGCATACCTATAGATATGAACTTAATATAGTATATTATTGGTATTTAGGTATCTTTACATGTTTGCTGTTCAGAATTTATAAAGCTTGGAAAGAATAATAATAAACTAATAATCAAGTTTATAGAGTTTATCAAACCATAACGATAAAAAGAAGACCTTAAGGCCTAAATATTTAGGTATTACCTAATATTGCCTTCTACTAACAATATTAATATGTTACCTATATAAGGTCATACGCAAATTCGATAGGCACTTACCTGTTACCACTAAATCAACTACGCATTACTTCATGTATGCGAATTGACATATATGTTGATGTATAGAAATTAGTATATATGTACCTATTGGACACATAAATATATTAACTATAATAATGTAAAATGAAACATATTTTAAGTCGGTACCTTTACCTACCTACCTATATTTATTATCATGTATATAAATAATATTAAACTGTTGTTTATGTTAAATAGTTTAAAGTATTACGAATTTACGATTAAAGCTCGGTATTGCATCACGCATCCCATTAGACTTTAACTCTATCAATTAGCAGAATTTATACGTAAAAATGGTACTATGCTATAACCAGTATAGTCTACTTATTAGGTATACGTACGTAATGGTTTTTAATGTTTTTATTCACATCACATGAGTGCCAAGTATAATAGTCATAAATAGCTAAATAAATATGATATTGCAATATACTGTGCTAATATTTCGATTTTGCAAGACCAGACGGTCATCTCATTATATTTAAGTACCTATTATTATTTATTAAAATACCTACATATAATATTACGTACCTATATTGTATTATGAGGTTATAATTAATAACTATTATTATACTTGTTTATTGTTATAATTATTATTATTTAATCACTATGGCGCGACTCGATGTAAACAGATGTGTGAAAATATATTATAAATATGCACGTGATCTTGAAAACCATGTATTTCATCGTATAGGAATAATTTAATCAAAATAATGGTATAAGATGACAATCAAATATTAATTAAAATGTACAATTATACGGTACATTACATGATATATATTGTTGTAAAAATAGTTTATTTCCACGCACTTATCTGATACCTACATACCTATAAACCTGTATAATATTATATTCAATATTATATACGTGTTAATTAATTATTTCGTTTTTAAAATAATATTGTAATATATACATATATTATTTGCTTAATATATATATCTCAAACATCAAAGTATTAACACAGAATTTATTCTGTGGTATTAAATTATACTATACCGATAAAAGATAAAAAAAAATATACCTAGTTAATTTGTTAGGTACTATAGATATATACGTAGTGTTAATTTTAAGTATGTATTTAATATTTATATACAATATTATATACATTTAGTATGTTATACACCTTTACTTGTACCTTATACCAAATTGTATTTGTATTAATAAAATAAATAAATGAAAAATATTAATTGTTTTGTATCGGTATACCTACCATGTTATTGGGTGATTAATGCGTACCAAAATAATATTCTATATTTTTATCATGCATTCATATATTTATATCAGTTTTCACCATGTAAATGCTACAATTGTATTTTACTTTCACGATTTAGGTATGCATAGACATGAATGAGAATAGATAATATACATACACATAGCTATACACGCGTGTTGTATTAGCGATTCATTTTGATAACTAATACATGCCCCTATTTTTATCAGGGTCGAAGTCAAGGGAGGGCATGGTTCCCCTAGGGAAGGGGTGACGAATCTACGGTACGCATGCTAAAGATAGCATACGTTGATCGAATTTCAATGGCCCATGAAAAAATTGAAATTATTAAAAATTATGCTATTTATAAAGTTTTGATTTTAACTGTTATAAGAAATTCAAAGAAACAAATTATATATAGATACATTTTAAAAATTACAATTACAAAAAAAAGGCGTGCCTGCTTAATAAAATTATATGTAATAAATCTATAACTTTATTTTTATCCTTAGAACATTTTTGGGGGGGCTTTTTTCCGTACTTGAGGGGCTAAGCCTCCTAATTCCCTTTAATACAATTATGTTGAAAACAACTAAATAATTAAGAATAAAACAAAATCATGATCATGTATTTATGTTCAACAATCAATTTATACTTTATAAAAATGTTAAATAAATTGCAAATCGTATCTTTATATTTACTTGGATTTTCGGATGTTTAGCTACCTCCTACTGGAAGATCATTTAATTAATTTAAAAACTCATTTAATATTGATGAAAATGATGGCGATACTTCTTTTCAACTTGAACTTATTAAGTTGAAAACAAATTGTATCTAGGTATTCTAAACTTTCACACAAAAATTACCCTGCTATTTAAAAGACATTATGATGAAAATGGCAACTGTATTTGTATTGGTGTAGCCGCATGGGCGTAGGTAAGAAATATTTTCGGAGGGGGTTTTTGTCTAAATCTATAGTAAAATTATAAAATTATGAATAATTTATTTGCATGTACTAAATAATACAATTGTTTTATTTAATTTCGGGGGGTGTTTAAACACCCAAAATCCTCCCCTTACCTACGCCCATGGGTGTAGGTATTTATGTGAAACTGTGAACAAATATTTTCATGGATGAAACTGACTTACGAACAAATGCCTTCATTCAATTTTGAGGATTCGATCAGTTAAATTTCATCCAGATTTTTCATTATTATAATCATAATAAACGAAGTACAAACTCAAATTGCACAATAAAAAGTGTAAGTACCTAAAACATTTGTATATAGTTTTTAATTTTATAATTAGTATTTATTATTATTATTACCATTTTTATTGTATTTTTGGAATATATATTTTATAGAATTTATAAATAAATAAAAAAAATTTGAATATTTCATTTTATTTTAAAAATTAGTAACAGGCCACATAAAATACCTTCGAGGGCTTTGGGCGATTGAGTACCTACTAGGTAGGTACTATAGAACCGCTATTGAGTCTATACTATAGACAATTAGAAGAATTCGCTGCGACATGTCCAATATGTATAATATAGCTGAATAATTACTTTATAGAACGTATCATAATCTCGGATCTCCACAATATTATGTTAATGCATGTGAATACCAATACTAAAAAGCGGTTAGCTATGTGCAACTGACAAGAAGAAAAATGATTAACAATAATATATTGATACCAACTGGCAACTGATAGCAAATTTATTTATAGGTACCAAGACCTTAGATTCAAATAGATTATTGTACTATGAACATCTTTTTAATTTTTTTAAAAAAGCATAAGAATGACGTTTTAGAAATTTGTATAGGTATTTTAATCATTCAAAAATGAGTATTTACATATAATATACAACAGTCCGTACTCCATAGGTAGTACCAAAGAATTTCCCTTATGATAGGTATCAAGTTAATACGTTATGCATATAAAATTATAAACTGTCTGACTGTCAAGAAGAATACAAAAAAAAAAATCATGAAACAAATCTTAACGGTTTTCGTCGTTGTTGAATACCTATATGAACTGGAGACGGACCATATAACTACGTTTATGTTTATGGATTTGGCAATTTTGACGAATTTCAAAAATCTACATTCGAACGCTTAAAAAAATGAAAATTGTACCTACCTATGTATATTCATTATTCAATAGTTTTAGTTTCTGTTATAAAAAGAACTCATGAGAACCCATGAACTATGAAGTATTAAAATTTCAAAGATTTTTATTAGCAAATAAACATTTTATCATGCATAAATAAAAAAAGTTCCCACTTCCTTAGTCATTAATTTTTGAATTACACTAAAAAAAAGTAGTAGAGGTACTTATCTAATAATCAAAAAATGTGCGTCCCCAGATAATTAATACATAAGTGCTTAACGCTTAAGATTATTTTGTCATAGTGTCGTATCTAAGTAGATCTGCATAGTGCATATTATGTTATCTTCGTCTTACTAACGCATAATATAGGTTTCAGTTTTGGATTGTTATCTTCATTATTAGAATGATTTTAAACGAGTAGGTAGCTATATAAAATATTAATATTTAATAATACACATTTTCATAATTCTTTCAACATTTAATCTGAATTTGTAGCTAGTAGCTACTATCGCACGTACAATAAATAGTTGTGAATCATATCAATATATCAAGCTGAGTTTGTTAAATCTTTTTTAAGTTTTTACCGAGAACATGATATTATAAAAACCACATATATTTTAATTTATACTAATTATACAATATTTATACCATAATTATAAAATTTGAAGTTACGTCAATGACGTAGTATATTTAACTTACTAACATTTTTTTTCCGGAATTCAACTTACCTACTACCTACCTTTATTTTTCAGGGACCCAATTTACCAATCCCTATGACACTAATATACTATGATGTTCTCTTAATGTAACCAAAGGGACGTTTTTTTTTCCTTTCAACACCTTTATTACACTCTCAATTATTTTATAATATTTTAAAAATTGCAACCATAAGTATGCGTAGGTGATAGACTTACATGAAATCAAGCTATCTTGTCATCAGGTTATGTACTGAAAATATAGGATATTTTCATTCATAGAAACAGATTTCGGAAAATTAGGTATTTTTCCTGTTAAAACATTTATTATACTTACAAAGTTAATAAAAAAGTCTATAATACATTTTTTTCAGGAAAAATTGGACAGATTTAATTGTCGAGAGAAATATTATTACAATTTTTTATGTTCTTTAAATCCGATTTAAATGCTTCATCTAATCCTCTATTTAAGAGAATAATGCATTTATGTATTTTTACAATTTATGATTATTTTAAACTTTAATCCATACATAAGGAAAACTAAACAATATGCTAATCAACCAAAAATATTTGCATATTAAATAGAAATTGACAATAGGTAAAAATAATATACTACACTATACAAATATTATGAGCAGTGCATAAATAAAAAATGAAATTGTCAATAATAACAAATTAATTATATATTCAAAATAATATTGAGGTAACTACAATTTCTAAGTACCAAACACTATAATTCTATATAAATTACTTAAACATTAAAATTTAGTGATGTAAAAATATATTATTAAAAATAACATGTATTTGTTTATGTAATCACTACTCTTTTTTAAGATTTTTAAGTAAAATAATTCATTTAAATATACATATAATAAAAAGCTTAAAGGATTGCGATATGACTTAAAAATGTGTAAGTTTATAAATTAAAAAAAAAAAAACAAATAACAACAATGATTAAAATAAAATTAACAATAAAACTATTTGGCCCCAAACTTGTGCTTTTTGTTAATATTTTATTAACTTATCATAATCTATTTTGAAATACAATGATAAGAATACAAAGAATGGTTAATTGACAATGTATATTTTTTTTTAATTCTAAGTTACTTGTTACTACTAAAACTAGTTTGGCATTAAAATATATATTCTAAACCTATTAACAAATTAATTATAATTATTATAACAAAATGTAAATAGTGCTCAAATAACAAGTATAAAAAAAATGAGCAGAAGCCACCAATCTAAGATCTAATGGCATAAAATGATTATAACCATTAATTATATTTTAAATTGGTACAGCCACATTTGTTTTTGATTTAACTTCAAAAAATGTATTATTGATTTTGTCGGTCATGTACATAATGGAAAAGTATTCTATAGTTATGTTCATAATCATACGGAAAATTATAATTTAATTTTTTTGCAATGAGATACACTCCACCCAAAGCAACAGTCTTTTCAAGCACCAATAAGGTAAATTCATCTACTATGGTTTCTTGCGAGTTGTGATGATGATCAAGTTGATTCATAAATCCTTCTTTTAGCAATCCCCAACTTTTCCATACGGAGCCAACACACACTACATGCAGACCACCATTTTCTTTATGTAACATCTATTTATAAATAAGATGTATATTAGCAAATTGTGATTTTTTTCAATCTAACATTTTTACATTAATATTAAAAATATGAGATTTTTAAAACATACATAACATTTTTCACAATACATCCAGATCTTGCTTAAATAATTTTTCTTTCCTTTTTAATACATAGTTATTAAAATATACTAAAAATATTTGAATGAATATTTCTGAACCCTAAGACTTAATTATGAATGGTAATTTAGAAAAGTATGAAAGAATATGTTGAAATAATTAAAATAATAAGAAGTACTCTATCCTCTTTAATTAAATCACTGTTAATGAAACGGCATCAAATTGTGTTAATTTAATAATAAAATACATTAAATTATCACAGATAAATTTTTTTAATTTTGAGTTATTAAATTAATATTTTTAGATTCTGAACGGAGTGATGAATGTATTGATTTTACAATGATATTGTGTGTTTTTTTTTTTTTTTGTGACTGACGACAACATTTGGAGCAGTAATAATGCTCCGATTTTTGACTTCAGCCCCTCTTTGAATAGGAAAAATTATCTAGATGGTACTTTGGGGGGTCAAAAGTAAACATTTTTAAACAGTTTTCAAAAAAATCGAGAAAAACAAAAAAACAGTGACAGAAAAACGGCAATTTTACGGAAAAACCACTTTTTGACAAAATCGATTTTTTTATTTTGCTGTAACTCAAAAACGAATCATTGTAAATACTTGAAATTTTCACCAAATGTTTATATTATGTTTATCTCTATCTATACTATATTTTCAAAATATTTTGACCATTTTTAAGCTACTTATAGACAATTGAAATTTTCGACTTTTCTAAGTTTTTTTTTCTTCAAATGCCGACAAAATTTTTTTGGGAGGCCAGAAAATCTTGAAAATTTAATACAAGGTTTCTTATAAGTTGTTCTTAAAGTGATAAAAAAAAATCCGAAATCGTTAATCATAATTTTTTTTCATCAGTGCTTAAAGTTCGAATTTATACGAAATATGTCAAAATTTAAATTAAATTTCATACTCTCATCATGCGTATGTTGGTCAAATACTTTTTTTATTAATAAACAGATACTATAAAGTAACTATAGTAACATATAGTAACTATACTATTTGTTTCAAAATAGAATATATGACAATATTTAAATATAATATATCCTAAACTGACAAATCATCTTCGTTCAGAATCGTTTTTCGTATACAATGATACCTATCATTGCATTCAAATTTAACCTACCATAGTCTGCGGTCCACCCCACCCCCTAATATACAGCGGAGCCCCACTTACCTGCTTTTTTTATTGTTAATTTTAAAAGTTATACTAAAATATTGTCATTTTAGAAATTTAAGATCAATACACAAAGTATAATAATATTTATAATTGAACACACCAAACAATATAATAAATTATAAATAAAATTAAGTAAATTTTTGCAAAATATGTATTAAAACAATATATTATTATTTGTTTTCACTATGTGGTAATATTTTTTAAATAAGATACTACTTACTTTATCGGCACCCGGGTAGAGTGATTGTATAAATTTAGCCAACTCTTTTCCAGCTTCATTAAAGATCCACTGACTTAGTTCATCTCCATCTTCAGCTAGTTCTGATATTGTTTTACACAATTTAGCTATTTCTGATTTTTCTTTTTTTTCACCATAAAACACATTCAACAAATCTAGACTGATTATAAATTAATTATTAGTTATTGCTACTTATTATATAATTTCATTATTTTAAATTTAATTAGTTTTATTTAAATTATTATTATTTTTAACCAATTCTATTTATAATCATAGTTGAAGTTTAAAATAACTTGTTAAAACTAAAATAGTAGAATATGTATTTTTATAAAAATGTTCCACTTTTTAGTAATTTTTATTAGTTTTAACAAAAAAAAGAAAAAAAGAAGAGTATTATTAAATTCAATTGATCTGGATTAAAAAGTACAAACAAATATTTTAATAAACATAACAAAAAATATATTATTGTTATAAAATGTTATATTTTAGTAATAAAATAGTGGCATATACTTTACACTTTATCAATATTAAAATGTTCTTTAATTGCTTCCCATACTCTGTCAATTGAATAACCATTTGGAACATAATTAAAATCTTCCAAATGATCCAAGCATAATTTAATACTTTTGAATGCTATCCAAAATGCTAAGTAATAAATACACAATATGATTAATAAAAAATATTTTTCACTTATATTTTTTAATTAAATTATAAAGAAAAGCAATTAGAAATTGTATTTATCTTACCGCTGCCTTCGTCACCAAGTAGATGACCATAACCTCCACATCTTTTTATTGATGAATCTGGATTTATTAGAAGACTATTTGAACCAGTACCAGAGATAATAACAGCTCCACCTTTAAAATAAAAAATATTGAATAAATTTGAATCATAATAAACATATATGCAATGAATGCTATTAAATATTAATTAATAGCTATTTTTTAAATACCTGATTCACAAGCTAAAGCAATTGGTGCCAACGTATCACTAACAACAATTACTTCATCAGTAAGGTCTGGATAACATTCTATTAATTTACTTTCAAATGTTTTACAGAATATTTGATCTTCACATCCACTTAAACTCAAACCCTAAAAATAGATATATTTTATAATTAAACAAAACTTGTATAGTAAAACTACTTTTAAATATATACAAACCAATCCATTTAATTTTGTATTTTCACTAAGATCAGCTTTCCTAAGAGCTTCTTTAATTAAGTCATTAACTCGAGACAAGCAAGGTTCAATCCCAAGAATCTAAATAATATACATTTTTTATATTACATTGATTACCTAATTATTATATTTAATTTAATAATAAACACTTAAAAATATGATTATAATATAAATATGCTTTAAACAATTTAAACTGTACAGATGGATCATTTTTACTGATATTGATATTATTATTATTTTTAGGTATCGGCATTTTTTTATTCTAATGTACTTGACCTCTTTGGTATTTGATTTGACGTCATTAATCTTAGAATAGATTAATAATATTAAATTAAAAAAAGTGTATTCATACACTAGAACTATTGACAATCTTAAATCTAAATATTCTTGAAAAAATTGTACTATCAATAACATTAGTTTATTAATTTTTTAATAAAATTATGAACTTTGAAATATAATATAATAAATTCAATCATTTAATTTTTATATGTTAAACAATGATTGCATGTTAATTGTATAAGAAAATCAATAAGGTATAAATTTTAAGTTAATCACAGTTTACACATAGAAATGGTATACAAAATATTAGATACATTAATAGCTGTTCATAAATGAGTTGTGTTATAGTAATACTTAATTAATAGGTAATAAATAAAAATGGATAGTAGTATTAATACTAACAAGCATAATATGATTAATGAATCAGAAAGGAAAAACACATGTTACTTAAAATTTCAGAGTATAATAAATGATAAATAAATGATGTCATAATTTAAAAAAAAAAAAATTAAAAATATTTTATTTGAAACTAATTTACATTTTGATATATTTAATATTAATTTTAATAACTTCCAATAACTAAATTAATACAACTCAGCTATACATTTTGATATTATTACACATAAACCTTGATTAATCTGAGATCTGTAACATATTACGTACAATTAATATTTACTATTTAATGTACTTATTTTTATATTATCTATTTCATTTAATTTCATTTGTATACAATATTTAGACAACAAAAATGTAATCATTAAAGATAGGTAACCTTTAATTTATTCAGTAATCAAATAAAAAAACATTATTTAATTATAAATTTAATAAAATGAACATTATTGTCTGAAACTTGCATTTTAAAATTATAAGATGTAGTTTTTAAAGCATTATAAGCCAAAGTATATACCTAACATATTATTTTATGAGCAGATTGAAATGTATATTTACATATCTTGATAATTAGATATTTCACTGACCACTGTCTTTGTCATGGTATTTAAATTTAACAACTTATAAATAAATAAAGTTATATTAGTATAGGTACTGATCATAATATGTATCTTTTTATCAATTGTTTATCTAACAGTTATTTGTAAAAATACCAAGTCTTTTAAGATTTTTCAATTGATTTGTTCTATTGCTTAATTTAATATCAGATCTTAACTTCATAATTTCTTTATTAATTGTAATGAATATTTTTTTTCTATAAATATAAATGAAATAAAAAAGGACTAGTGTAAAAATTTGTAAAGAGAAATGTAAAATTTTCAAGCATACCTAATTCCTATGTAAAAAAGAAATAATAATACAAATTTTATATTATTTTTATTACAATTTATAAAATAATAAAATCTACTAACTAGCAAACTGCAAAGGAAAACAATTTTAAACCATGATAAAATGTTATTTTATCACGACTTAAACATGGTTTATTATTTGGTACCTAATAACATCTATGTAGTATGATAAGATAATAAAATAAAAATTAGGTATTATCTATATAATATCTACAAATAGATAATAGTTTTCATGAAATTAACAATATAATATTATGTTAACTTGTTTATGCCTTAAAATGTAAAATATATTATTTATAACTTATAACTTATAACTATAAAGTATAATTATGTCAAGCCAAACTGTATTTTTAAATTGTATAAATAAAAACAAGCATTGGTATCTGTTTCTGTTCAAAAAATATCATTATTTCATTGTTAATTTGTAAGTATACTGTATAAGTAAATAATACTTACCCATGGGTTTGTGCCTTCTCCTTTAAGTTCAGCTAAAATATCTGCGTTGCCATTGGTTAAGACAACCGTAGAAACCGATGCTCCCCTATTAAGCACACAAAATACGAATATTAGTATCACAGGAACGCAGCAGTTGGAAGACGACTATATAAAATTAATAAACATATATATTTTTATCTTAGACTTACCCTTCGATACCGCCAAAAAATGCGTCAGTCATAATGCAGTCAGCGGAGGAGGAATAACAAAAATACAAAAAGACCGTTCTGGTCGAGGAAAATAATGATAAAAGTAAAAACTGGTAAAACGAGTTGTGCGTAAGTCAAATTAATGCAGAGAGATACGTTATTGCGTGTACAGACAATCGCTTCAAGAATATATTATATATAATAAATATATATTATATATATATATACGTATTTGTTGCGCAAAACTACCGAAGGCAAACACGCGCGCGAGTTTAGGTGTACCTACCTTTTCTACAACTATTTCGTCGTACGATTTAATATCATCACAATAATAATGTGTGTTTAATTTAATTTTGTGTATCTTGGATTAACGAAAAACAATAATAATAGCAACGAAATTAATACGCGAAAAACGTTTGGTGATTTAGAGAATCGCGGGCAACGACGTGGAT
This sequence comes from Schizaphis graminum, assembly GCA_020882235.1. NCBI lineage: Eukaryota > Metazoa > Arthropoda > Insecta > Hemiptera > Aphididae > Schizaphis > Schizaphis graminum. The sequence continues at coordinate 59,778,362 of CM037032.1, forward strand.
ACGACGACGGTGCGATATTAAGAATGCGGCTACAGCGTATTACGCGATAGGTACTACACTAGTTACTACAACGTTATAGTCACTTCTCGCTACACGCGGACGCGCCAACGAACTTGCTCGGTAAAAACAATAATAATAATAACAGTGGCAATAATTTATATAATAATAATACCTGAAAATAATAAATATTAATTTATGTAAATATAAGTTTGTTATTAAAGTGTCGGCGGCGGCGGAAATTCTGATAACGCTGCGGCGAAAACACGTTTTATTCGGCCGACGATATCACTTTTATCGGCATTCGGCGGCGAGTACAACGGTTTCGTAATGACAATATATATATATATAATATGTAGCGCCGTCGTCGTAGCGGTAGTAGTAGTAGTGCAACTGTTGGTAGCGGTACTATATATTATACACTCGGCGGTATAGGCTTTCTCGTGCCGCGCTCGGTGGGGTGGCTAGCAGAGTTCGGTCGGCAGGTCGAGTGTAGTCGTCCGATCCGCACGATTTTCGGACGTTCCGCGGCCACAAAACTAATAATATACTGTCCGGCCGGCGCCGTCGTCCCGTGTTTTATAGCATGACTGCTATGTATAGTTAATAGTTATAATGCCGATCCCACTCGGAACAACCTCTCGAGTCCTATTATTATTATAATTGTTCCAACAATTGTGGTCGATTGAATCGAATACGTCTTTCACAATACCCATACGCCGATCGTCCGATGATTGACGATCTCGCTTTCAGAAGTCTTTTTCCGTTCCCCACCTCATGATCGCGCGGCTTAGGCCCTACACCCGTGAAAACAATATTAAACCGCTCTTTCGTCACACGCGCGAGAGTCATCAATGGTCGCGTTGATTGAAAAAAAATATTGCGCCGCGTGCCTATACTAATGCATATTATCACTTACACACGAATACACGATTATTGCGCTGCAGAACAACCATAATTACCTAAAATGAATAAATTAATCCTGTGTCGATTACAGTACCTATACACGATACACCACTACGTCAGAACCACTCGCGTTATGGTTTTTGTTTTTTAAGTTTTTTGTTTAATGGTCCATTTCTATCGGAGTCACCTCCGTTATTGGCTGGTTTAATTAACAAATATTGTGTTATATTTTTTACCTCCGCGCCAATGTCCCGCCGCGGTTCATTCGCATTTCAAACAAAATGTATGCTAAATCACCGCAACAACGACCGCGTCGCAATACTCGTAATAATGACCGCTTTGCTATTGCACGCGTGATGTAGGTATACATATATAATCGCTTATTATGCTAATTTTTCTGCTATAACCAATGCGTAGTAGGTATAGGTATAAACGTATATCACATTATAATATAGTCATCAATTAGTCCAACGTGATGTTTACAAAAAGTGGAATAGGTGCACGCAATTTGTCTTTTTTTTGCATTTACGATTTTCCGTAACGTAGGTACGTTCCATTTACCGGTATCCGGTATACTACAATGCCCGTACCATGATTAAATAAACTTTATATTTAATCAATACTTGTACAAATACCTATAGGTATAAATGGTATAATGTATTAATGTCTATATAGACCTTTTTTCATCAAATTTTGGGCCTCTATTTACGGGCGACTGTAAACTTTTCCGTTAGATTAAAAGGTAATGAAAAGGTATAATGAAAACTCCATCAGTTTTATTTTCTTACCTGTAATGGTCTAGTCGTCTAGTGGGTTTAATATGAAAACTCCACCAGCGTTAAGACCTTCCCACATTAAATATACGTTGACATCTGTTGCGATGGAATATGTCGAAAATTATAAAATTTGTGTGTAAAACTTAACAGTATATACCTGATATCTAAATATCACAACCAAATATAAACTTAAAATTAAAAAAAAAAATGAATGATACATATTTAATTATTATTATTATGATTATTTAACGTAATAATAGTACATTTTAATATGTCCCTTTGATTTGTTCAGACAATTATTATTTTTATTTTTCAGTTTTATATATTTTTTGGCACATTATATGCGTATACCTAAACTTAACTATTATTTAATGTGGTCAATTACTATGAAAAATTGTGTACGTTTAACATTTTTTTTAATAATAATATATTATTATACGTATTAATTTTTTTCTTATACTGCAGTTATCTGAATTTCTTTTCTGGCGTAGTTTACATGTACCCATATTATTGTACTACTTACCCGGGACATAAAATATATTAAAATCTATGTTTGCAAATATAATAATATAATTTAATAAAATAAAATTATACTATAAAATATAATTTTAAGTACGCATTTTATAAATATCTACTTTTATTTAATATTAAAATATTTTAATTAAATATACATTTGACAGAAGTTTTTATTTTCGTAAAACAAAAAATGTTTTTCTTTTAATGATTCATCTCGTAGGTTTTGAAAAATTATATTTTTATTTATTTCACGTGCTATTTGTTGTGATTCAAGAAAAAAATATGGCCAATTATATTTTTTAATTTTGCAGGTCTTTTGTTAAATTTGATATAAGATTGATTACTAAATTTAAAAAAAATGTACTTTATTGTATAATACCAACATATTTTTATTAATCACACGTATTTTTTAAAATATACATTATTATAATTTTAAAAAAATCGTAATTACTATTTAAATTCAAATTTAATTTAATTTCTTTGTGGTCTCTCAAATTAGGTGGTCCTATATGGTTCTCTATAGTCTATACTGCGAGTCCAAAGATATTAAATGGGGCCCTGTATATAAAAATAATTTTTAGCGTAATGATGTATAATATTATACACTATACCGGGTGATCCATTTGACGTAATATTCTTAATTCCAAATACTTTAAACGTTTTTTAAAAGCATATATTTTTACTGTTTTTTATTGTTATATTTTTTAAATTTATACTTTTTTAATGATAACATGCATTTTTAATTTCTATTCTTTATTCTAAAACAGAATATTTTTGGAATTCTTCAGTATACATATCTAATTTTGATCAAAAACTTTATGAGTTATAAATTAAACTTTCGATTAACTCTGCTCAAAAGTGATACAATAATATACCTTCTTAACACATAAAATAACCGTCTACTACTCAGCTCATCTAAACTTTAAATATTATAATGACGAATAAACTATGTACTAGTACTTGCCAAGACGTCTTATTGAAATTTGATTTTATTTTTTTGAAATACGTCAAACAATATTCTGTTTTTTATAAAATTAAATGTACGTTGTCATTCTAAAGTGAAAACTTAAAAAAATAAAACAATTGGGTGGTAAACATATTTTTTTGTTATAATATAAAATTATGTGAAAATAGTATTTTCAAGTTAGTATTTTCTAAAACAATGAATGTTTTACTTAAGACGAATCACGCCCCATATACTTGATGCTATAAACTTTATTATGTCTTATGCATGAAGAATACAGATCTTTATTCTTTGTGGTCTGATGTATAGGCACCTGAGTATAATATATAGATAGTCAGGTAAAGAGGTACCTATTAATGATTTTAATTTACTATACTTATTTGAATTGTATTATTTACTCGGAATTAGTAAAGTAAATTATAAACAAGCAATAATTACAATCGTATGTATTGTTGTTTCGAGTTGTTTCCATTAATGTAATAGATATCTCGTCAATACCTGCATTATTTGCATATATTGTTCAGTGGTTTTACACTAAACAGTCAATACAACGAATAAAGACGTATTCAATTTTTAATTAATGCAATTTTGCAAGAGATAAAATAGACATTTTACTCATCATCAGCCATCAGGGCTCGGGACTTATAGCACTTAAAATCGTTAAAATTAAAAGCATCATTTTAAGCACTTAAATAAGTATTTAAAAAACTAAATTTCTAACTAAAAAATAAAAATAATAAAAGTAAATCTTAATATTATAAAAAAATCAAACTTCACTATCGAGATATTTTGCTTTATTGTTTATAGAATTTCCGAAGGATTTTCTGAAAAAAAACTATAAAAACTGGTCAAAAAAGCAAAAATAATCAGTAAAACTGGAAATAAGCATCTTTTTAAAAAATCGTTGGAAAAAGCAAACAAAAGCACTTTCAACTTTCATAATTAAACGTGTTGTAACATGACATACACTTCCATAGCACTCTGCTATACATTTTAAGTCAATCCATAAAAATAAACCGAACCCTGCGAATCATATATTATGTTTAAAAAAAATACGATATTATACCAACATTTTTACCATATATTTATATGTTAACACTCAAATAAAATTGGTTTGATAATATTAGCAGTTTGTATGTATTTATAGCGTTTATACATGCATGCATCTTATTTTTTTTGTTATAAATTGGTCTAGTGGAGTCTGGACTGGATATTTTTGAGTTACTAACTGTAGCGCTAAAAATAACAAACTGTATGGATTATGACTGTGTTTTTAAAGTATAGGTATTCCTGCAAAATGGAAGGAAGGTCAGACCTAAATCAGAATATACTCTTAGAAATATGTGTTAATAATTGTTTTTATTCTTAATAATTTAAAATAATGTAATTAATAATTGATTTAGTAATAATTAGTGTATGTATAGGTAGGTACACAGTGTTGACTGTTGACATTTGACTAAATTCTATACTTGACATTTGACCTAATTCTATATACAGAATGATTCTTTTATCGAACTTTATTCATTATTTCAAAACTATTAACGTTTTTGAAAACATTTTTTTTACATACTTTTCAGTCATAAAAAAACAATATTTTTTAAATTTATCGTTATATATACTTTTTAAGTTTTTACTTTTGCATAAAAGTTGAGATTTGGACGAGTAGTTTATGAAATTATGAATTAAAATTTAGGTGAGCGGAGTAATAAACTAACATTTTATGGGGCATTCCCGTACTATTCTACTCTGCTCGCATTTACTATACAGATAAATACCTACTTAAAATTCGTAAATTACTCGTTTGAATTTCAATTTTTATGTATCGAAATACAACCAAAAATAGGTACTTGTTGGTTATTGAGACTACCTAGCGAGACGTATTGAATAGTGGTTATTATTAGCATTGGTATAACAGTTTTTTTATAATTTTTACGGTAGTCACGTTTTTTTTTAAATTGTCATCAATCCTACCTACCTAGTATATATTTTATATTTTTATATTAATTGTAATTATTTTTATATAACTATTTACTGTAATTTTATAATTTTATAACAATCCTATGTATATCATCAATGCTAATAATAACCACCATTCAATACGTCTCGCTAAGTAGTCTCGATAACCGACAAAAGTACCCAAAAATATTTTGTTTCAAAATAGAAAATTAAAAATGTATGTTGTCATTCAAAAAAGTAAAAATTTCAAAAAATATTTTCAAAAACGTCAATAGATAAATAGATTTTGAAATAATGAGTGTTGTTCAATAAAAGAATCACTCAGTATATCTTGAATGAGTATATCACTAAAATAATGTAGGTATACAATGTACATACCTATTATACAATTGTTTTTAAGTTTATATTTCTACAAAGTACAAGAGATATCGATTTTAAATTATTTATGCACAATGCAATGTTATTTATTTTATTAACTATACAAGTATTAAGACGTATATGGTATTTACGATGTTTTATTGTCTGATGTTAAGACTACGCCATACCAAGGTTTATTATCTTTGTCTCTCACACGTGTAAAGCATATCAAAAACAAGTTCACACAGATCAGTCATAAATTATTGCTAAGTAAATTTTGAGCTTATAAGCTTATAATATACAAATTGAAGAAAACAATATCTCGAGGGCATATTTAAAATTTTTTTTTGTTAAACCTATTTTTATTAAATCATAATATGCTTAATAAGTTTGCATTTTTAGTTTTTTTTTTTTTTTAGTATATTTTAAGCTATAACAAACTATTGTTAAATACTAAAATGTTTGTATTAATAAATATAAAAAATGCTATTATGGATGTCCTTGAAAACATTGTTTTACGTAATATTGTGAGTTTTAACTTTAAAATCATTTCCTAATAAAATACCAACCAACTGATCCACATTAACTGTTGTTTTGGCTATGTTATACACGTGAAAGACAAAGACTACAAATCATAATGTATTAATATGAAGTTCTCTGAGTATTTAAATTATATAACATTTTCTCTAAAAGCTTTTTATAACCAGATACTTAAGTGGACGCAATTTCAGTAGTGATTGGAAATACAAACGTACCTATTTAAATAAGTATCAATAGATTAAACTAATAAAAATTGATTAGGTAAACTATTTGACGCTTTATACTTTTCAAAAATGGCCTTCGTAATATATTAGTGCTCGAGGAAATTTTTTATTTACCTATTATTAGCATATATATACTGAGCGTGTCTTACAAAATAATTTATAACTATGTTGAATATTCAAAATTATAATTAAACAAAAGCGGATAAGAGGGAACTCGTGGAAATTAGTTATTTTATATGCGTGAATTTGGAGTTTTAATAGATTATAATGAGAATATATGATTGATAAAAAGTATTTTTATATACGTTTTTTTGTAACATGGTAAAATTAACTGGAAGCTTATCAATACTACACACATATGTTTTTAATTTTAGATACAAAAAGTACAATAACATTTAAAGAAGTTCTTATTAACAAGTTTATATCAGTTTTTTTTTACATTTCAAAAATGTGATAGGTACCTACATAATAAAATATGTGAATAAAAATAAAAATATTTCATCTTTCAAGTTATTTTTTAAAGTGACACTATTCAATGGACTTTATATTGTTTCTATAAATAAATAAATTAATCTAGATTATATTTACATATATAGACATATAGTATACTATTTTGATATAGAACTACCTATGTAATGAATAATGATAACAGTATTTATAATGTTATTTATTTACATTAATAGTGTGTAGCTTGGTATAATATATTTTATGAAAAAAGAATTAATACGGAAGCATTGACTAGGTATGCTAAATTTGCACGGTACCTAATCACTTTGTATTTAAAAAAAAAACTGAATCGTTTCCTAAAGTTAAATACATATGGCTTATGTTCTTATACCTATATCGTTATTTACCATAATATATCATAAATGTATTATAATAATCGTAGAAATACTGCAGTGGTTTTAATTTGATAACTGATAATTGGCTAATAAAATAATTTGCTTATTGTAGGTAGTTTTGTATATTCTTATACATTTGTACTGTATAGTTTAATTTTAATTTGTAATAGTTTTAGTTCAATTAAAAAATAAATTACTTAACTATGAACTATATTACATTATTACATACCTAATTATTAATTAGTAATCAATAAGGTACATATACATAATAAGTATTAACTATTAAGCAATAACAAAAAAAATACTACTATATAGAATTATAGAAGTATATGTATATTCTAAATTAACTTTTGGATGCTATATTGGTTTTAGTGGTTTTAAAGCATGCAATGATATGCGTGTTATTTTTTTTTGTCTCTTAATTTTGAGAGCAGAATTAGGTAGTGTTGGTTCATTTGATTTTGTCGGTACTTTGATATTTGATTAGTTCATGTAAAGCTTAATACTTTTCTTGGTAATTAACCTAAATACAAATAGCACGGTAATATGGGAATATTTACACAACAGTGCATTACAAATTTTTGACAAAATCAATTTTGTTTTATTGTAATAATTACATTTTAAAATATAATAATATACTAATATATGTACTACAATAAGGCTCTTTTGTTAGTGATTTTCTTATAGCAATTTAAAAACATCAATATTATATTAGCCTCACTTTTTTATAAGCATTTGAATTTGTAAGTTTAAATTTAAACTAAATTTGTCAAAATAGAAAACTTTTGCAAATGTATAAACAATTTTAATATAATGACATATCTCATTTAAAAAATGTTACGTGTATTTAGGTTTACACATATATTAAAAAATAATTTAATACATAAAATGCAATTTATCTAAAAATAGAGTAAAGAAATTACATATACACATATATAATACCTATATAATAAGTATTATATTTACAGGTAATAAATGTTTTTAGCAAAAGTTAGTTTAATCTTTAATCTATACCAGGCATCGGCTATACCAATTAAGAAAATAATATTATAATATTATATTATAACTTATATATTATATATATATTAAGACAATTAATGGACTAACAAAAAAATCTACTCATATCATTAATACTTAGAATATTTATTATTGAATTTAAATTTAATACATATCCATGTTAATATCCTTTTAGATTCTGAACGGAGTGATGAATGTATTGATTTTACAATGATGTGTGTTTTTTTTTTTTTGTTGTTTTTGTGTCTGTGTACAGCATAACTAGTCGAAATAATGCTTCAATTTCAAACTTTGGGGGTGGTTTCCGATGGAAAATTGGATATCCTTGGTGCATTATAGAGGTGAAAAGTAAACATTTTCCAACAGTTTTCAAAAAAATCGAATTTTTTATTTTGCTATAACTCAAAAACTAATCGATGTAAACACTTGAAATTTTCACCAAATGTTTATATTAGCGTTCTCCATACACAGTTAAATTTTCAAAGAATTTTTACTTTTTTTGAGCTATTTATAGACAATTGAAATTTTTAATTTTTTTTAGTATTTTATTTTAAAATAACGATAAAAATTTTTTGGCCGGCCAGAAAATCTTAAAAATTTAATGCGAGGTTTCTTATGAGTTTTTCTTAAAGTGATAAAAAAAAATCCAAAGTCGTTAGTCACAATTTTTTTTTATAAGTGCTTAAAGTTCGAATTTATACGAAATATGTCAAAATTGCGAAAATTTGCAAGTAATTTTGTGGTTGAAAAATCGTAAAATTTTTTTCTTTTACAACTAAGTTTTGAAAATTTGGTACAATGTTCTCCATACATTTTTCTTCAAATATCTGTAAAAAAAACTCTACCTGATTCAGACAAAAATTTTTTATGAGTGTTTGAAATTTAAATTTTTACAAAACCGCGTTAAATAACGGTTTAGCCTCAAACGATTTTTGATATTTGTTGTTATTCAAACAGTATAAGTCGTAAATACTTGAAAATTTTACCAGTTATTTACATTGCCATTTTCTTTACGTGATTTGATTTTCAAAACATTTTGACTTTTTTTGAGCTATTTATAGGCATTTTCAATTTTCAATTTTTTTTTATTTTTTTTTTTTAAATGTTGATAAAAAAAATTTAGCTGGGACAAATTACTTGAAAATTTAATTGAAGGGTCCACATAACTTGTTCTAACTCTGATTCAAAAATTATAAAAATACATAGGCACAATTTTTTTTTATTAGCATTTGAAGTTCAAATATTGACAAAAATTCGTCAAAATCATGAATATTTTCACTATTTGGTAGTTAAAAATTTATAAATATTTTTCTATCAAAAGCTAAGAATTGAAAATTTAATACTATGCTGTCCATAAGTTAAGCTTAGAATAATTATAAAAAAGTTTGAGGATTATTCAATTAAAAAAATTTTACGAGTGTTCAAAGTTTTAATTTTAATTTGAAATCAAAAATACACGTGTAAAATAACGTTTTACTAATAAATAATTTTCGATTTTTTTATAATATATCCTAGACTGACAAATCATCTCCGTTCAGAATCGTTTTTTCGTATACAATGATACCTATCATTGCATTCAAATTTAACCTACCCTAGTCCGAGGTCCATCCCACCCCCTAATGTACAGCAGAGCGATACTCACTTACCCGCTTTTTTTTATTATTATAGTTTGAAGTATTTACAAAAAATATTATACTTCAGACTTCAGTTGAATAAATTAATTTTAAATCCAAGAATACATTACCTACTTACATTATGTAAATACATAAAATATACATCGTAATAATTTATTTGTTGATTGTTAATGAAATTGTTAATTAGTTTCGATTTCATCCAAATTAAAAATTTAGTATATTAAAATGAAAGACATACCTAATATAAAACGAAGTACCTACTTCCAGATTGTAATATTTGATAAGGTTTAGTGATAACCTTTACTTATAAATTATAATATATATTATAATAGTGTATAACTACATTATTATAGTTTATCTTTTATGTGTATTGTGTACCAATGTACCTATCATGTACAATTGACCACAGCCTACACTAGTACAAAGTTTATTTTAAGTACTTAATAATAAATAATATTAAGTTGTACCTAATGTACTTGGAAATTAGTATATATACCTAGTTACTTTTGTATTTATCTGATGTATATATCTAAATTCAACACATAATCAAAATAAAATAATTGATTTAAACGCCAATGACCAGGTGGTCAAGACGTAATAAAATTAATAATATCTACTAATAATTTAGCAATAGTTAGTATATTATACTATAGTTTTATCTTTTTGCTCATTTATACCGATTATATATTAGATTTTAATTATTAAATACAAGTAATCCATTGCTTCAATGTGTATCTAAAATTTATATAATATATGTGTAAAAACATTTCAAAATATTTTGTTTATCTAATATGTTTATATAAGAATAAGATTTTGTGTACACCACGTAGGCGTCAGTACCTATAAGCAGCGGTGTATTGGTAAATAACAAATATATTTATGGGTACCTATATGCATTAATGAAATATTTAAATTCAACCCAAAAAAATGTTTCTCGCTAGAAAAATTTAATTAATTCCTTGTATTAAGTTTATATAAGTTTATAACTATTAACTTATCTAATGTATTACACTATTACTATATAAAACTAAAGGCTGTTAACGTTAAGCAAGGCCTTTTAACTGGATATTAATTTCGAGAGGGGTGTTAAGCTAAAAAATTGTGTTCTAATTTTATTATAATATTGTATATATACTATATATCAATGTACTATGCGTGTATTATATGTACTGTTACTTGTTACTTGTATTATCTGATAATAATCGAGTTATTTTAGGAGCGTATACCTACCCGTAAAATTAAAAAAATTTTACATTGGGTATAGCCGTATTATAGGTAGGTACAGCAACCAATTGATTACCATCATGTTAACGTCGTTAATAAGCAACGTTTTTAGTGTGAAATCATTGCCAAAAAAGGGATCGTTTTGAAGAGACATTATGAATACATATATATAATTTATTTATGAATACAGAATACAGAGGTCAAAAATATATAAAACTCAAAACATTTCGTGTTTGTTTAAAATGTTTGTGAATCCAAAGACGAATCAATTCCAAAATTTTTTTTCATTTGCTGCGTGATTTGCAACAAATAGTCCACTTTAGACGCCTAAGAAGATATATTCACAACGTATTATTACACAGGCAGTGGCGGTCAAATGATTTTGTCATGGGGGGGGATAGGGCTGATTTTTTAATATGCACTTATCATATTTATTAATCATTAAAATAGAATTTATGGTTATGCCTAATATCAATTTTTTTTTTTAAATTAAGGTAAATTGGTACTTTATTTATAACAATGTAATATTAACAATATTTGTATCCAGTACTTCATTGGAGGTTATATTTATAATCCCACGATGAACAGCCATAGTGGACAAACCATTGAGACGACATAAATAAAACATTTTATACTAATTAGGTTAACAAATATTATCGGCAAGTCCACAACTTCATTTTCTGTAATGATCTTAGAGATCATAATATTTTTTTCATCCTAGTCCGAGTGTTTAATGGCAGAGCAAGTAAAATAGGTGGTAATTTTTCTTTTATTAGACATTATCAGTTTATAAAATAGACCATAAACAATATTTATTACAATTTACAGCAGACAGTTTAAATATGTATGATGCGAGACACAAGTGACGAGTATGAAAGCCAAAAAACTGTGGTCTGTGTAACAAAATATTGTGACAAATGTAATAATAATCAATAAAATTGGCCAACTATTATAGGTAATAACATAGCTACATACTATTGTATTAAGAGGCCGTTATACCCGCATGTGTTGTCTCTGTCTTATTGATGTAGATCATAGAAAATGTACCGGTAAAGGGAGAGTGTGTTGTAATTGAATATACACGATCACCAAGCTGACTAGCTGAGTAGGTAATTTCCGTATATTTTGTAAAAGAAACTAATTACTAAATATTAATAATAACAGCCTTGTTCCTAGAATGAGTCTAGAATCTATAATAATAATATACGCCCATAAGCGTTATTTTGAGAAAAAATTAAAACAAAATGTAATACATTAACTTTATAGTAGTATAGTACAATGTACATAAATGAAATTTTTATAAATATTAAAGAAAAAAATCATGGGGGGGGATCTATCCCCCTCATCCCCCCCCCATCCGTTTGACCGCCACTGTACACAGGTACATTATATTGTCGCACGCAACACGACATGCCGATATTGCGGTAATCGATATTTTTAAATTTTTATTCGAATTTCTTTCGACCTGAGAAGTTATGAAATTAAGTTGTGCTTATAATTTCATACCTAAATATACAAAAAAACTAATCTAAAATATTATTTATTAAATGTGATAAATTAGGAAAATAAAATCAATTCAAATTTTATGATATTTATTATAATTTATTAATTATAGCTTTAAAAGAACAAAATTTAAACAAATGTTGGACCATTAGTAATATACAAACACACATCACGTGTAATGAAATCAATAAATTATAATTTTAAATGACCTCAGTAAGTTTTATCAAGTTAAATAGGTACATACAATTATTTTACACCTTTTATTTATTATATTTTTAATTATTAATATTTCATCTTGTTTTAATTATATTTAAAATTTATAAAACCTGCTAAAAAAAGTGAATTATTACATTTGTTTTGTTATTAATTTTATACATTATTGAATAGCACAAATTGTAGAAGACATATTTTGCTGTTGATTCGATATCATAGTTTTATACTGATTGGCCGTAGTTTCGATTTCTGCTTTCACGGGTCTTACTAAATGTTGTTCTAAATCAAACTTCGAAAGTTTTAATCCTAAACATTCAGCCACTAACTGTTGCCAAGCAAACATTATCTAAATATATTTATTTGATTAAATAAATAAAATAATGTAAGGTAATATATTTTTATAAATAATTGTTCTCTAACTTACATTTTCACCAGTGCGTGCAGATACTGATTGAGAAATTGGTATTTTAAATTCTTTTGAAAACAATATTTGCTTTTCTTCAGCAACTGATCTTTTATGTTCTAAATCACCTGTACATGTAGTAAATGTCGTCTATTATAAATCAGTATTGTTTCAAAAATTAGGAACATCGTAAATGTGTATACAATTTACAATTTAGTTGATCATTACATATTTAAATACTTTGGTACCTATACAGTATAATCAGTATATAGTTCGCAAAATGTAGGCAAGCAGTTTATTATAAGAAAAAATACAATACGATTTTTTTTCTTTTATTCTAATTATACTATGCTAATAATTAATATTTTGATACCCTTACATTTTTATTATTTATTTTATTTGTTTACTTGATTTACAGATAATTTACATGAATTATAAAAATTATAATTTTTAAAGTATTTTAAAGGTTATTTAACTATATTATACGTATTCTATTTTCTAACTAGTAACTACTAAATGTTAAAAAATACTCACATTTATTTGAAAATAAAGCAAACGTTGGTACATTGTCATAATGAACACTTATTGCTTTATTGTACCATGTCGACACAGCCGAAAACGAAACACTGTCTGTTATATCATACACAAGTATAATTGCCTATATATTTATAAAGATATAATTTATGTTATAGTAAAAAATAAATTCAATGAATTTACAATTATTTTGCATTTTTATTCAATGATTTTTCTATTAAAATCATGCGTATTAATAATAATAATTATTTTTTTATTTGTTAAAATCAGCTATTGAAATTGTGTGATTAATATGTAACAAAAAGTATAAAATTATTTAAGTAACATATTACATTACATCAGCATTATAAATGTATTTTTTTAATAGTACATTAGTTGATCCACTTGTATCCCAAATATTGATTCTGACATTATGGCCTTGAATTTGTGTTCTTTTTAAATAAAATTCTACGCCACATGATGGTATATACTGTCTTGTGTAATCATCATGGCAATATCTAGACACGATACAACTCTAAATAAATTGTATAAAAACTTTGATTTTAAAATACATTTAATATGTTTTTTTTATAAAACTTGTCGATGTATTATTTCTAGACTACGTATGGATTTAATAACTTACCTTTCCTGTAGATGGTTCTCCTAATACTACAATTTTCAATTCTTTTTCAATTAATAAATTATCACCTGCATTTACTGACATTTTAAGGTTTCTATAATTTTTGTATATTTTGATAAGGATTATTGGATTTTATAATAGTAAGTGCTGCGTTTTACTGACTAAATGGAATTTAGGTTTCTATGGATACATATACTTCACAACAAATTAAAAACCTTCCTGGGATACCGTATGTAGATAGTCTTGTTGTATAACAAATAACAATGTTCTAGTATTAGTTTTATTATAGTCATAAATTATTTTACATCAAAGTTCTGCAATAAAATCTTATGTTGTCTACAAACGTTTTAGTTTATTTTTTTTCAAATTATATGATTGGATTAAATTTTGTTTTATAATATGCTTTAAACTTAAATACAATCATTTTTTTGGTTAAAATAACATTTTAGTATCAAGTATAACTTGTATAGAACAATAATTATAGTAGTAAATACGTATCTAAATCAATAGTTAATAAGTTAAACAGAATTGAATCCAAAATTGTCATGAACTGTTTTGTTTGATTTAAATTATTTAATTACATTTTAGTCCCTATAATATTACTGATTAAAGTAATTGATTGTAGGTAATATAATAGCCATAACATAATAACGTCAATAATATAGTAGGTAGGTATTACACAATTTAATAAAATGAAATGTTAATAATACTAATATACTATTATAAACAATATCAACAATAGAGTATAACTTTCTATAAACTATATATTTTTTAGTGCTTTTTTCAAGTGCTGATAATATTTTTTTACTTTTGTAAATATTAAGGTCATCTACCTGATTGGACTAATTTTACATGGATTATTTCGTATGCTGATATTATACAAAATATATAAATGTTATTCATCACAAGTATTTTTATATATAACTAATATTAAGATTAATATAATTATTAATTAAATATTAGCTATTTATTTAAATTTTAATTTATGGATAACCAAAAATATCGAAAATCTTTTGAAATACACTAAGACACTAATATTAAATTCAGTGGTAAAAAGTTATTGAACGTTTAAGGAATGGTAAATCAAAATCATCATCATTTGTCACATATTAAAAAAGAGAAATCTGTTCAAAATTCTATTGGTACCAAGCTGTATTTGCAAATAGTTATATTAATAATATTATTAGAAGGCATTAATAATATGTATTAGCCTTTAGTTAGGCATTTTAAATGACAGAAATGTATAGATTTTGCCCACACGTTTAACCGTATTATAGTATAGTATATTAGTATACGTCATATTAAATTATGTAGAGCACAAAATATATGCAAATAAAAGCGTTTTATCTTATCTAAAATATGTCATGCTAGTTAACGTTTTAGAATTTACAGTAGTCAATATAAATTTTACATTATTTATTCTTATACAAAATTTTAAATATGAATACCACTAAAACAAAAACTGCAAATTAAGCTATGTACATATAACATATACTTACGTATATTTATTTTTAGAGTTCTTTAAGTAATTAGTATTTAGTTGTGTTTTGTGTAAAATAGTTTTTGATTTTTTAAATTGATTTATAGATTTATAAATAATTTTAAGACATTTTTTACCTACAAATTGAACACTGTGGACTGATGTGAAATATATTTTAGATACATTAGTGTTATCATCAATAAAATATACAGTGTTAAAGTAAATAATTATAATTTACCTAATAAATATTGACAATAAAAATTGATTTAAACAATAACTTTTTTTTATGTTTACCAATTGAAAACAAAAATAACAATAGCATTTCAGTAATTTTAATACATGAAAATATTTGTAGTTTTTGAAAAGAGTTTATATACATTTTTTTGACGATTCAATATCCATTTTAAAACACCTTACAAATTACAATGCTATATTATTTTTTACTGAATTGTATTGAGGGTGTATCATAGCTTATATTTGTATACTTTTATATTTTTTGATTAGATTTTATAATACGGAAAATAGCCGTCGTAGTTATTTATTAAAATAAATTTTTGGAAATAAAATAATCTTAAAATATTTTATTAGAAAATTGGTATAGCACGTTAGTAGATTACTTCGTAAATATTTTTATTTTCTTTTAGTTACTCGTTAAAAACTTTATTGGGTATACGTCATGAGTGTATTTGACCTTATAATATAATATCAACACAATAAAAAAAAATTAATTCAATGTATAGGTAAAGGTTTATTTATTATGTATTAAAGATATTCACTACTCAGTACTCACTGTGTCTGTATATTATAATATGAACTATACACTATACCTATTACCTAATATATTTTTTTTTATCTATTATGTAATAAAATAATATAGGTATCTAAATATTATAAATGTACATTATTTTTGATTATAATTTAGTTTTAATTTGTTA
Organism: Schizaphis graminum; assembly: GCA_020882235.1. Taxonomy (NCBI): domain Eukaryota; kingdom Metazoa; phylum Arthropoda; class Insecta; order Hemiptera; family Aphididae; genus Schizaphis; species Schizaphis graminum. The sequence continues at coordinate 59,795,002 of CM037032.1, forward strand.
TTTAACAAGGATACAAACATAAATGCTATATACACAATATACACATATCTAACTATATATTATACGCATACGTTTTTACTATTTACGTATTGCGAGTATTATCAGTGAAGATTATACTAAGTAAGTTGTATATTACACATATTCAATTAATTATCGTAATCATTTTATTATTATGTATTTTTGTGCTAGAAATAAAGACATAGTATTATTATTTGTGAATATTATATTGTGTTTAGTATTGGATATACACCTATTATTACTTATTAGTTATTATGTAGGTACATATCAGGGGCGTACCCAAGGGGGGTTTTCGGGTCTGGACCCCCCGCATGGATTGACAAGATGTATAAGGTGCAAACCACTGATTGTATATTGTGTAATTTTTTTTATACTTTTTTACATGTTAAACAAATTTGGACCCCCCCTTTGAAAAATTCCTGGGTACGCCCCTGGTACATATTACACATATATATATTATTATACATTTATAACATTGAGTGATTGATTGAGGCCGATCAATTATATAAATTTATACTCTTTTGGCTTGTTCTTTATTATTAGTATATATTATGATTTATGTGTAATTACTACGTCGTAGAATCGACGGCCAAAATCTATACCATATTGTATTATGTTAATATGATTTTTGCAGATCTACACGTTAACAACTATAGTTTATATCCATATGACATCGCTCTGTATAGATTAAATTATGTTAATATGTCATCACTAAACCATAATGACGTATAAGAAGCAATGCCGCAGCAGCCTTCGTCAGTACACGTCATGAACGCATACGCATTTCATATTTTTAGTTTAATGATGCACAGATAAACTATCTTCGTCCCACAACAATAACACTGCACACAATTTCCTTGTAATATTGCAAAAATTTTAATTATTCAAATTATTTGAATAATTGGAGCAATGCCGGCTAGTAAAACTGTGGAACAGTAGAACCTATATAATATGATATACATCACATGGGGAGTGTTCTTGTATGACCATCACGCGGTCGTAAAACAAATACCCTGGATCCAACAGTATGTTTGGGTAATAAATAAAATAAAATATACATGATTGAAATTATATTCTGAGTGTAAAATAAATATACTCGGGCAGACATATGAAGGTGGTCCGTAGACCTCAGATTATTGTGTGTGGGAACATCGTCTTCTCGCGATTATACGTAAAATACGCGCAGGCAACCTTATTTTTGCGCTCATATTGCCAAGTAGGTAATACATTCGACATTGATATTCTTTTAAGTTTTAGTATTAATTACTGAGCAATATTAAAAACATATTAGTACATTTAATAGTACTACTTGTACTGTATAAGTTTTACATAATATATTCGTATAATATATAGGTACAGCACTACAGCCTATGCCCTATAGGTTTATTATATTGTTGAAATATGTATATTCTTGCCTATATTGGTATAACGATATCCATAATACTATATATATATATATTATAATATAATGTTTATGAGTGTATATAGGTAGGCAGTAGGTACCGTTAAATAAAAATAGCCGATTTCCCTATTTTTGAGGTAGTTGATATGTTAAAAGTAAGAGATGTTTTATTTAACTTTTTATATAAATAAGTTTTGTATATACTTTTTTAGTTTGATTTTTGTTGTATCACTAGTCAATATATAAAAACTAATATAAAATAATATAACTTTATAAGTCTACTGCATAGAGTACAGTTTTATAGAATATATTCACCTAACTATACCGACAGGATATAATATTATACAGTAAAACTGTAAACAAGATAACGGCTGCACTCATATACCTATAAGAAATGAAAATGAATTAAACTAGATACCTATAGTTAATAATATTAGTATACCTACATCAATACATCTTAGTAAGACATAAAAGGAGAGGGGTTATGACGTTGATGTGTTCAAACCCTCGTTGTATTATTTTTATCATAGATAAAAAAGTGAAAATGCTGTTATAAAACATAAATAGGTACCTACATAATATATATGAATATAAGTAATATAACTCCACAGTCCACAGTCCACATTCCCCATCCCTATTTGGAAGTTTCGAATTTCTGTGTATTATCCACTACTGATACGTTTTTATATTGTCCAGTTTCAATAAATTATATTACATTATTACATATTATAGTCATATACAGAATATAGATATAGGTACCAACGACCAACCCACATAATATTTATTATATTGTAACCTAAGCATTATTATCATGCTTATTGCTTATGCAGTGTATATAACCCGGGTGGCCGGGTTGAATGGTTTTTTATCATAAAGTAAACAATAAACATTATTGTCAAACCTTGGGTTAAAAAAGTATGTTATATACGTATATAGTCATATTGAATGTACCTACTCACCGCATGGTTTTATTTGTCGCAGTAAATAAATTATTTTATAAAACATTATTTTATTTTTGTGAATTTATTACATGATTTAATAAAAAAGTTGCATTAACATTTGAATTTACAAACCATTAAATCGGTACTAATTATCTAGGTACAATATACGTATATATATTTATTACATCTTACATGTATTATTCATACTGTTATACCTAGGGGTTAGGATAATTTATAGATTTAAAAAGTGTTGACAATTAAAATATTACATATTTGATTTTGATTTAACAGTTTATTTAAACAATAACGAATATTGGGAGAATTAAACGTTCGTTTATATTCGATGTAAATTGTAAGTACAATATTATTTTCATTTTTTGTCATTTAGCCATATAGGTATGTATAATGTAATATACCTACTAATATGTAGGTAGACAGTAAACAGTACAAATTTTACCAGCTTGAGTAATAATTGAAAACATTGCAGGTTATAGTCTTTTATAGATAAAAAAAAATATGTGTTGATTCAGTTCAACTTCAACTATTGAACATTTTAAACTACAAAATAAATATTTATATAGGTGATGGTTGATTTAAGAAACAGCGTTTAAAACAATATTAAAAATTACGAAATAAAATATAAAAATAATAAATTAAGGATCATACAGCCTATGGTTCACTAATCGCAACACAATATCGTGCACCCATCATTATTCCCAACAATATTATTCTACACTTTCATATTGTTATGTTATATATTCATAACGCCCATGCACGCACATGAGTACGAGACTTGGATGTGTGGGCTGTGTAGTGTTTCAGTGGCGAGGGCGACAATATTTTCTTCTTTTATTATTATTATTATCATAAAAATAAAATAAAACCACATAACGATGATGTTTACAACGTTCGAAAAGCTGCATCTCTTCGCGTCTCGTCGTTTAACCGCCGCCGTGCGAGGGGCCGACCAGAGTTCGCGACGAAAATATTATTATAACACACATTCGTCGCCATTCATTCGTTTTTGTTAGTTTAAAGCGCGGCGTTTCGATCGCGTTACCATTGAAGACGTGAGAATAACCAAAAAACAAAAGATTAAAAGAAAACTGACAATTACTGCAGTCCTCCTTCCAACAGATCAATCCAGATTCCAGATCATTTATCATTCGTAATAGGTATTGCCGGCACGACAGTGCGGCACAAAAATTGGGGTTTTTCGCGGGCCGATCAGCTGCTGGTGACCCGCCGCAAGCAATCTGTTATCACCCGCGACGACAACACGATACGGTCGTCAACCGGTGGATTGTGATACGGTTGTGAAGGTACGTAATGGATAGTGTGATAAGAAAATAAAATTTATTTTTGCCAACTTGAATAACGATAAACCATAAAGATTAAAGACATCAATAACAATAAAAGAATATTGCAAAGCGACCGCTAATCGCTATATAGTGCGCTGAACATTATGCTATCGATCTGTTTATGAGCTCGTAAAATAGGAAATCGTAAAAAAATTAAAAAACCTAGAACGTCGGTGTCTCTCTCACTCTTTCCGTTCCGTTTTAATATCCATTTCACATTGCAATTCTCCCGAGACGTGTCGCATTTCGATCGTCGCGCCGACACTGCTAGGCACCGTACTACACGATCGTGATTCGTGATGGCAGATCGCGTGCGCCAGTTGCCGTTACCGCCGACGGAACGTAATTCGCCGGCATCGTTGCAGAATTCCAGGCCGACGCTGCGAACGGGAAGAGGAAAATAAAATAATATTACAAATATATATAGTCCGACGTCGTGGTCGCTGCCAATCGCCGTGGTCACCGGTGGAGTGGGGTAACGCGTGTGCGAGAATGTATCTTGAAATGCTAAAAATAGCCGCCATCCGCCCGCCGCAAACGCTTCTATCCTAATTCTTTTCCTCACGCAAAGATTTTTATTTCGTTTTCCTACGTATATTTCGATTAATTCATAACAGTAGTAATACCGTCAGTCGGAGTTTTCGCATTTTTGATTAGTTTTGTCACAGATTTAGTTTGATTTTATTTTTCAAAAATGTCATCTAACTTTTTTCATTCACTTAATATATGTCTAATTGCCGTGTGATCACAGTCACACGTCTGTTGTTGACTGTTGTACTAAAGTAGTTGACATAAACGAAAAAATAATTTAATATTATTCATTAGGTATAAATGCTATTGAACGCAAATGTGCAAATGGTTTTGCGAGGATTTGCAATTGAAACACTTTAAACAGTATACCAACAACGAAACACGATACTTGTGAACATACCTCAACAAGTAAGATGAATATATACACATATTATATATAATATTATTTTATTTTATCTAATATTAGATTTTTGAATACAACATTTACTACAGTCAGATATCGATATTGTGTATATTAGCTGTACCACTTTGCTATTTCAGTATTTTTAATTATTATTTTTGCCAAAATTCAATAGATTATGGCACACTTGTTCATGTCAGGCTAATGGTTAAAATAGTCATTAGCAAGTCATTTAACCAGTCATGTTATAAAAAAGTTATGAAATTGCCAACACTCAGGTTAGCCAAGATGTTTGTCTATAATTTGTTAATCTCAATAAAATGAAAATATTTTATGCTAAATTTCACTATCTAGTACCTACCTATTTAAATAATAACTGATAAGTAAACAATTTAGATTGATTTGAATGTTTTTCATAACTTTTGATATTTACTTAGATATTATAAAATTTTTAAAGTATTGATGACTTATTATTGATTATACTCAACGCTGGATGGGGGAGGTATAAGCCTACTGAGTTTTAGTATTTTTACATTCGATAACAACTACAGCTACTGCTTAGGTCAGGGTATTAATTTAAGTCAAACTAATTATATTTTTGATTAATGTTTGTACTAATTTATCATTATTGTAATAACATAAAACTTTGACCAAAAACCCATATTTTGAGCAGTCTATCAAGATTTTCTCGGTAGCTTGTTGGCCTAATTTGGCCCTGATTATTTTAATACATTAATAATTTACTGGGAATATAACCTTTAAATTATCTGGTAATTTAATTACTTATAATAAATAATTTAAACTATTATGTATTACTTATGAAATACGCATGACCTAAATATTTTAAAATATTGTGAACATTAAAATGTAGGTATTACGCTTCATAAATACATTTATTTTTAAGTATTAAAATCTACAGTGTTAGACAATGAAAGTTAATTTTACTGATTAATGCTATAACAACTTAATCAAGAAAATATTAAAGTAAAATAGTTATTCATCTTAATAGTTTGTATTTTAAATATATTTAAATATACTTCAAATTAATTACTTGTTACACATGATATGGTATTTATTATTTATTTTGTTTAATATTGTTTTTTGTACAATCAGTTTAATATTATCTTACTAAACGGTGAAGTACATTTTTTATTCTTTGTTTAAATACTATAATAATTTATCAAATTCAAGTGGTTTAATATATAAAAATGTTTTATTAACATTAGATTTGGCAAATGGAAATTGAAATAAATTTGTTGATAAAAGTATTAATGATTTTTATATGAATATTTAAAAATGAAATGTATCTTTAATTTTTATATAACAATTTAATACGATAGACTTTATTGCATTCATTGAGATTGAAAAAAAATGAAGTATTGAATGTTTCAAATTTATATAAACACATTATGACAGTTTGATAGGTAATTATTTTGTTTTAAATATTGAAAATGTTATATTATCAAGGTTTAAGATATCAAGTGATAGGTACCTTTGTTTATTTTTGTATAAATTACTTTCTTATCTATAATTATTAATTAGGTATTAAAAAACTGTTTCTGATAATTGCCTTTTTAGTTTTCAATAATTTAATAGTTGGTTTCATGGATAGTGGAAGAGTTTGATTTTTATTAAATTGCTTTAAAACATGCTAGTAGTAAAATGTAAGCACACAAAAATAACATACCTAAAACTTTTTAGGATTGTTATTTCCCTGTTAGAAAAATAATCACTGTAGCAATCATTGACATACATTTTTATTACTGTATAATATGGTTTTGTTGGGGACATAATATATCAAATACAGAACATATATTAGTTAAATGATACTTGGAACTTGCATAGTTGTATTAGACACATTATTAATTATTATTTTAAATATTATACTGAAAATCTTAAATGAATTTTTAGTTATATTTTATTTCTATAAGAAATATAGGAAGCAATCATTACATGTGACTGAGGTCTAATCTTATTAAATATATTGCCAGTTGCTACGTATCTTTTTGTTATTTTTTTATTTAAAAAAAAATGTCAAATTTAAACTCAATACTTATACAAATTAATAAATATTCATTATTTTTATGATTATATACATATATTGATTAGAGGCATATTAATCAGGGTATTGAAAATTAATAATTTGTAGTTATTTGTACAATCAAATAACCACATAATTTAAATTTGTTATTGATTGGCTGGGGGCCAGTTTAACTTTTGTACACTATCTGTTTTTATGGTTTGTGAAAAACCAATTTATACATTTTAGAATTATAAAATATCCTATGTATCTACAATATTTGTATTTTAGATTAAATAAATGTAGATATATGTTTTAGTTTTCTTAAATATTATTTGTAATTAGTTATCAAGATAATAATATTTATTATTTTTACATTGATAAAAATTAATGTTCAAATCGAAACATTTTTTTTTATTGAAAATTACAAATTGTTTATTACTGTTTTTATTGTTTTATTTAGGTATTTTTATGATTTATGCTTATATTTATTGGATATATATTTATTTAAATTTAATTGGTATATATTTTTTAGGCGCTTAACAAGATGGTTGTTCCAGAAAACGGGACTATGTGTGATAATATTATGCGTGGTATAGAAAAAAATGGCGGTGGTATACATCTGCATAATAGAAAACAAAAATTAAAACAAAAGTAATGAAAAAAAAATATTATCTACATTTTTTTGATATATATTTAGAGCAGTAAATTTTATTGAATAATTTGTTTCTATTTATAGATTTGATATTCTGAAAAAGCTAGGAGAAGGATCTTGTGGAAAAGTTCAATTAGGTATTTGTAAAGAAACTGAACAGCTGGTAAGCCATAAATTAGTAAATTTAATTACCTATTTTCATTGTATTAGAACAAGAGTATCATTAACAATTTAATGGCCAAGTATTTTATTATGTATATTGTATATTATATAATATATACCCTTTACAATCTCTATATCTGATATACACCAATAGTTCACCATGGTTCAATTAAATTTTCATTTCAACATGTTTATATTCATTATTAAAGTATTATTATTTAGGGTGTGAGTTCATTATCAAAAAGAAAATACATACATGGACATATGATTTGATATTTTTATGTAGTAAAATATATGATTCTATACCCTAATTTTTTTGGAAAATTTACATCACTTAACAAAGTATTGAATAAATTTAGATTAATTTTAATTATTTTAGAATATTTTAATATTTTTACAATTTGAATAATAAGTACAGTTTGTCTATAATTTATTAATATTAAGTAATGATACCATATAGTAAATTATTTAACTTTGCCATTTAGATTAGTAAATCTTTGTTGAACGTTATCCTTTAAATAATAAGATAATATGTTGTTATCAAATTGAAATTAAAATAATTCTTAAATCTTCACAAAAAGCATATAACATAGACATTTTAGTTTTATTATGCATATATTGTTTCAAAACTTAGTACTTTTTGTTGGTGAAAATGTACCTATTTTCATTTAATTTTAAATATATTGTGTTGGAAATAAATAATAAATATATAATATTGAACACTATTATATGTATAATTTTAAATTTAATTTGTTATTTGTTTGTATACAGGTTGCTATCAAAACCATAAGGAAGCGAAAAATAGAGACTGAAGCAGATTTAATACGAATAAGGCGAGAAATACAAATTATGTCTTCTGTAAGACATCCTAATATTATTCATATATATGAAGGTAGTTAATTTATACAAATATACAACATTTAAGTTTTAAATCAGTGATAGCTAAATAATAATATTATATGGCTTGAAAGTTAGTCATTAATAATTTATTGGAATTTAGACATATCATTTAAATATAATTTTTTTATTGAATAGTCATCTATGTGACTATATTTAAAATAATAGTTGTATTAAACAAGGATAAACATTTTTTAGTACATTTTCACTCAAAATAATCTAGATAATATCCTCTTATATAACTTATTTAATTAATTTTAGATTCTGAACGAAGTGATGAATGTATTGCTTTTACAATGATGTGTGTTTTTTTTTTTTTTTTTTTTTTTTTTTTTTTTTTTTTTTTTTTTTTTTTTTTTTTTTTTTTTTTTTTTGTGTCTGACTCCAACATTTGGAGCAGTAATAATGCTCCGATTTTTGACTTCAGCCCCTCTTTGAATAGGAAATTGAATCTAGTTGGTACTTTAGGGGGGTCAAAATTAAAGTTTTCAAATAGTTTTCAAAAAAATCGAGAAAAACAAAAAAAAAATGACAGAAAAATGGAAATTTTACGGAAAAACCACTTTTCGACAAAATCGATTTTTTGATTTTGCTGTAACTCAAAAACGAATTATTGTAAATACTTGAAATTTTCACCAAATGTTTATATTATGGTTATCTCTTTACAGTTAAATTTTCAAAATATTTTGACCATTTTTAAGCTACTAATAGACAATTGAAATTTTCGACTTTTCTAAGTTTTTTTTTCTTCAAATGCCGATAAAAATTTTTTGGGTGGCCAGAAAATCTTGAAAATTTAATACAAGGTTACTTATAAGTTGTTCTTAAAGTGATAAAAAAAAATCCGAAATCGTTAGTCACAATTTTTTTTTATAAGTGTTTAAAGTTCGAATTTATACGAAATATGTCAAAATTTAAATTAAATTTCATACGCTCATAATACGAATGTTGGCCATAGTAACCATAGTAACATAATATAAAAACTATACTATTTGTTTCAAAATAGAATATTTGACAATATTTAAATATAATATAATATCCTAAACTGACAAATCATCTTCATTCAGAATCGTTTTTCGTATACAATGATACCTATCATTGCATTCAAATTTAACCTTCCATAGTCTGAGGTCCACCCCACCCCCTAATATACAGCAGAGCGATACCCACTTACCCGCTTTTTTAAATATGTCTTTGTTCTTTTGTTTTATTTATTGTTTATTTTTAATTTTTATTAATTTTTTTAGTATTTGAAAATCGGGAAAAAATTGTGTTGGTAATGGAATATGCGGCTGGAGGTGAACTTTATGATTACCTCAGTGAGAAGAAAGTTCTTACTGAGGAAGAAGCTAGAAGAATATTTAGACAAGTGGCTATTGCTATTTTTTATTGTCATAAGGTTAACATTTAAATTTAAAATTAAATTATACTCATGTTTAGTAATTTAGTATTGATAATAATAATAATATATATTTTAATATATTAGCATAATATTTGTCATCGTGATCTCAAATTGGAAAACATATTGTTGGACGAACAAGGAAATGCAAAGGTGTGTTGCTTAAAAATTAATAGATGTTTGCTTATAACTTATAAGTATTAAATTATAAATAGCATGTAATTAGTTAATATGAGAGTTCTACAACTTTACTTTTTTATTTTATTCATTTTTTTAGTGCTGTTATTTTAAAATTTGTTTTTCTTTTTAAACTACTAGATTGCCGATTTTGGTTTGTCAAATGTTTTTAATCACAAAGCACTTTTGTCAACATATTGTGGTAGTCCATTGTATGCATCTCCCGAAATTGTTACTGGTACTCCATACCATGGGCCTGAAGTAGATTGTTGGTATGCTACTAAAGAAAAATACTAACTATAACATCAACATTTATAAAACCATTTCATTTAAGGTCTCTTGGTGTTTTATTATACACTTTAGTATATGGCACAATGCCATTTGATGGATCAAATTTTAAACGCCTGGTCAGACAGATTTCTCAGGGCGAATACTATGAACCAAAAAAACCATCAAGTGATTAAATATTTTTGAGTATTTTTTATGTATTTATATTTTTAATTACAATTGTGATTATACTACTGTTTTTTCAGGAGCTTCTCCTTTAATTGGTAGTATGATGACAGTAAATCCTAATGCACGTGCTAATATCCATACAATATGTTCACACCAGTGGTTAAATGAAGGCTTTTCTGATGGAAATCAATGTTTACACATAGCAGAAGAAATGGCTTCTTCAACTCCAGTTAGATTGGACTTGTTACTGTCTTTAGCGCCTGCCCCCAAAGAAGCCAATAATAATTTAGGTATACCACTTCAAAGTAATGTTGAAAATGATGTACGACCAGAGACTGGGCCCGTAAGGTCTCAAAGTTTAGGAAGTATATCTCCATCACGTGCTGCTGTTGTAATACCTGAGTTACCTGGTAAGTATTATCAATAAATCATATATATATAATTATTTTTAAATATTTCAATATATTTAAAACAATCAATTATCTGTTTAGTGGAGAAAAAACCTAAAAAGCTTAAAAAAAGAGATCGTTCCATGAGTCGCTCTAAAAAATCTAGTCAGTCTGATACAGGTGAAAATGATCTCGAAACTCCAACTTCTAAAGAATCATCTAAATCTATTAAAAATAATTCAAAGAGTGATTTACCACAGTCTCCAATACAATCTACAACAAATAGTGAATCTGATGTAGTAAAGCCTGTTGAACGAGCTCGACGACGATCTAGTAGAGTTTTAGAAGCCGTAGAAAAATTAGATCAAATTGAATCCATGGCAAAAAATAATTTTGATCAAAAGAGGAGAAGTTCTCTTGGAAGTGGCTCATCAAATAGTTCCAAAAAGAGTATAGAGTCTGATGGGTCTACTACTCGAGAATCAACAAAAGAACCACAATTCAGTTTAGAGTCTACAGTTTGTTTAAATAAATTAGCTGAGTCAGCATTAAATAATGAACCAATATGTGGAGGAGTACAGTCAAATAAAAATGATTTTAAAAATCTTCCTGATGATTTAAAAAAAAGCTTAAATGCTATCAGGGTAAATATATTCATTAAATTAAAAAAATTCTTTGAAGTATTATCTAAAAAAGTAAAAACAATTATTATTCTTGTTTAATTAATGAATTAAAATTTTTGGCTTATATTTCAAAAATTAAATAATTTTTAAAAATTTTAAATTAGCACATACTAATTACTAATTAAAAATGTAGTTCTATATTTGTAATGGTTTTTTTTAGATAATTGGAGATTCTATTTCTGACAGCAATACAAGTAAAGTTATTGAACCAAAGAGGAAAACTTCAAGAGCTGAGATAAAATTAGCTAAGCCCGAGTAAAAATAACTAAATTATACTTTACATTTTAAAATACTTTATGTGAATTATAAATATTTAATTTTAGGTTACCAGTTAGTAACGTTATTAACGATTCTAAACTTCAAGATAATGATCCAATAGATGCAAATTACAAAACCGAAGTTAAGCATTTTGTTCAAGTGCCTAAACCAACTAGACGTATCACTGAAGTATCTTTTCCAGTTGCTGGAGCTAATCCAACTGCAGCAGCACCATTACCACCAAGGTAGAATTTATGTACATATATATATATATGTATGTATGTATGTATAGTTAGTTATTAAGATCAGAAATTCATAAAATTAAAAAAAAAAGAAATTGGAACTTGCATTTCTTATTACTTTTGTATTTTTTAATATAAGAAATAACTTATTCAATTGAACATTCTGTTCTACTTTTAAACTGTTATTTTTTTTTTAAGCTATTGAAAATTATTTTTTTTTGATGGACTCACGATATGAAATTTAAAAAAATAGTCTTAATTTTTATTATTTTTAAATTTATTTTAGACCTGTTTTGAGACAAAACAGTCAACTTCGTGAACATATCATACCTATACGGTTTGAAGTAGAAGATAAACCAAAATCAAAACCAGTTCAAAGAGTTTCAACTGTTACAAGTCCCAAAACTAGTAGCAGTAACTTGTCACGACAAAGCACTGTAGACACAGATAGTAATAGCAGTATTACAAGCTTAGGAGAGCCTATAAGAAAATCTCCTCGTGAAGTTATCATACCCATTGCGGTTGAAGGTGGAGGTTTTGTTACGCCTAGTAATAGTGCGCTTTCTAGAACAAAGTAAGTTATAAATCATTTAAAAAACATATAATTAAAATTTAATATAATTAATTATTTGTTTTAGTTCAAATAGTGATAAGGGCGATGATGATAATGGTACTGTTGGTGGTCACCCTAGATGTTTCACACTGCGTAGCACACGCAGACAAAGACCATCTATAAGAAATTTACAATCGACTGAAAGTATAAGTTCAGACGAAGAAGACGACAGTTTTGAAATTTTAACTGCTGAGAATTTATTCTCTACATTATTATCCAGAGTAAACAACTTTTTTTAAAATTTATAAAATTTAAATTAATTTATACATCTGAATATATTCTAATATACTACATGTACTTAGGTACGTGACTTAACAAATAGATTGAGCAGTGATGAAGGAAGAACATCTGACTTCCCAAGATCATTTTTCAATCACCATCGTTCTATATTTGATCACCAAACACCAATGTATGTTTTCTTAAAAACTTAATATATTTTAATTTAATTTCATATTTGTTAAATGTATTTATAGTCGTCGTTTAACTGAAACTCGATCATTTAATCGGTCTGACAGTGCTCCATGGAGAAGAAGTTTTGTTTCTACCACTCAAGATCGTCCTTCTAATTCTTCTACTACAGGTAAATTTATATCTTTTAAACTATGGGCTTCAAAAATTTGGTTTTAATATTTATTTGTAATAAAGAAAAATATAATCTATTGGCAATACTTTTAGCTAAAATATTAATTTGTGTTTTTGTGACAGTAGCATAGAACATTAGTAGTGTGTAGGCCTTCTTACATAACATTTGTATCTGATCAAGAAACATGATAATCAATGCTTTATTCAATACACACTACACAAATAAAAACACTTTCACATCTTACTACTTCTATAATATTGTTTTTATTTAAAGAAGTAAACATTTATAAACAGTACTTTCAAAATAGGTGATATTCGAGTATTAAGTATGAACAAATATTGAAAACATTTATATTATCTTAATTTTATATTGATATTCACTATAATACTACAATGTGTATACATAAATAATATTTAAATCAATTTACTAGGTAAAATAATTATACATATTTCATGTCTTTACAATATTCTAAACTATACTTTTTAAATAAAATAAATAATAATTAAAGTTAATTACAATATGTATTTCAAATTTCTATTTTTTAAATTTATTATGACTACTGTCACACTCAAGTTTATAACACTTTAAGTATACATTGATTTATGATAAAATATTTGTATTCTTAATTCAGAATAAGAATGGGTGTACTAACAAATTAAAACTTGTCAAATTGCACATTTATCCAAATTATTGATAATCAATTACAGTTGACAGCAGCGATGGTGTGTGATCGAAAATTATCAGTATACAATCATGCCAAATTTTGAATTAGGGAGGGGAGGGATAGAGCAACATATGAGGTCATTTGGTCATTTATGAAACTGGAAATTATTTTTCAGAATACACTATTGGTCTATAGAGTATAGGTTAGGTAAATTAATTTTCTAAAATTGTAAGTTATTTTTTTTCTATTAGCATTCTAATGAAGTAATTACATTTTAAAAAAAAAATCCATAATTTAATACTAATTAATTATTTTACTAAAAGCTTTGAAATCAAATATTTTTAATAAAGTATATTTATAGTAATTTGTTTTGTCAAAGGATAAATCATGATAAATACTTCTTTAACACTTCATTTATATCTTCACAATTCCTATTAAAAATTTTAATTTTCAAGTTTTAATCTAATATTTTTTCATAAATATTAAATATATTCTTAATATAAAATAACATATTTAATTTATTTAAAAAATTGTATTTCTAGTCTTCAATATTTTTATATTATTGGGGTGGCAGTACTACTATTTCTTAAGAGTTTTATATAGGCAATTATCTAAATAAAATTAGATAGTATAATTACCACCAAATAAATAATACATATTTTTTAATTAAAGTAATGAATATTGTTACACAATATTGATTTTAATGTTACATATACATGTAACTATTAATATTTAAAATAATTAAATCAATTTACTTATGTTATAACTAAGACTCAAAAGTTATAGCATTAAAAATTAGTAAATATAAAAAATAAAATTGCCAAAAAAATTTTTAATTTACAAATTATATATATTTTTTTATAGATTGGTAGGAATTAAGGAACTATTGGGGTATTTTGTCTGGTTCTAGAACATAAATATGAAAAATCCTATAATTGCAGTAAAATGTGTCCAACATGATTTTAAAAATAATCAAATTATTGGAAATTTATAGAATAAATGGAGTAATGTGATCGGTAATTACCATTTTTGTACCTATTATTAAAAACATGTTTTTAATTGCATATTTGTATACTTTATTAATTATATTGTTTACTAGCAGGTGTTACCTGGCTTTGCCGGGGGAATTTTTTCTCTAGAAGTCAGTTTTAAATAATTAACTATTAACCTAGAAAAATATATAATATGGGTATAATAGGATAAATAATTAATATTAGATTATAACAATGGGATAACAATAGAAAATTGAAAAATTATTTATTAAATATTATTTTTTTGTATTTTTTTTCCAGAAGGTTAATATCTTGTTAATTTACATCATCTAATAAATATCTGTTATTATATTTTCTATTAAACCATTCTTCAAATCTGGAATAAAAATGGTTTACATTTGTGTAGAAACAAAAAAATTAATTATTTATTTTTACGATCTTGTAATACATAATATTTTGCTTCTTATTTTATGTTAGTTGTTTTGTCTACTATTGATTCTAACTTTGATTTTCTTTGTCTGATTTGTTTACTATTGTAAACATTAGTGATACCATCTTCAACATTTTCTTGAGATTCATCTACTTCTCTGTCGTTTTTTTCTTTTACTTTTTGTTTTTTATCGAAGAATATGAAGATTTTCCAATAATTTTTCTTTTTCCCATAATAATAACATAAACATTTATGTTATATATAACATAAATAAGTATATATAACAACAGATCTATAAGAATATGTTTTCAACCAACAATATGACGATAATTCCTATAAAACAATGTAGTAACTCAGGGAAACCGTTCAATATATAATTTATATAATCTATATATATTATATAATTTTCATTGCAAATCTCATAATCCCCGTTTGAAGTTTTGAACATCTACCAGTGGCGTCCTGACACGAATATAATTAGCGATACGTTCTTTTTCTCGACGAAAAGAATGTATTGAAAAAAAAATAAATTGAATCGGTCTAATATCTCGAGAAAATGGTCACGAATATCGCCACTTAATTTTATTATATAGATTTCCTTACATAAAATTGTCTATAAATAGCACTATAAACTGTAAATATATATAAATATATAATTACATAAAAAAAAAAATTATGTATTTTATATAAATACAATTTTTTGTACCCTACACCATCAGAAAAATGTGAAACAAATTAGTATCTTACTTTTGGTTTTCTGTGACTTAAAAAAATATCCATTTGATATAATTTCTGAGACCTAATTATTTTTATGTTAGTTGGTTTATTTAATTTAATTTTGATTTTATATCATTGTAAAAATAATAATGAATGATTGTATAATAAACAAAATAATTAGTCATAATGCATAAATTATTACAGATTTTATATATTTTTGTAGCCCTTAATAAAAATAAAAATAAGTTATAATGTAAAGAAAATCTTTATTAAAGTATACATTTATAACCTGTACTCATGACTGTAATCATAATCAATTTAAAAAATGTTGAATTTTTTAAAAATTATCTTTTATTAAAATAAACTTTAGTCAGTAAAGTTTTTCCATTAATAGGGAGTCATGTTATTTACACAACATAACATACAAGTATAACTATACGATTGTGCTGGAGTATTGCATGTGTGTGTTTTATTTTGTTGCAGCCAATGTGACGGTGCATGTGCCACGTGTACAAGACGAGTAATAATGATACTTCCTTCTGCCTGTCCATAATTTAAACCAAAAACAAATCTATACATATTACCTATGCCACAAATCTATAGGTACGCAACTGTCTCTCTCTTTTTTTCTTAGTGACACTAACATGATTTTCTAATAAATAAAATTATTTCATTGTACATATATATGTGATATAGTCAATGTTTCTAAACTTGAGTTTGTAAATTGTTTGTTTTTCAGAACTGCTTAGAAATGCTGATAAAACGACTAATATTCAGAAACCACCGGTATACAAACATATTCTACCACGTGTTCAGGAAACAACGACTAATAATGAATTCTTAAATTATCACGACAATGTTATAGCAACAAAATTACCAATGACATCACCTCCAAAACAAATGACCCAGTCATCTATGTATAATACGCACTCCGACCCTATCAAGGAACGTCAGTCTCGTGTGGATCAAATTTTGGAAAAATACCGTCGCCAACCATCTAACTCTTGTTCCAGGCAATTTTCAAGATCGTTTAGCTGCAACACCTCGACTGAAACTGCACCATCGACTGAAAATAACTTGTTGTTGCAAACAAAAGTGATAGCAGAATCTGGTACCAAAGAGGAGAGTACAAAAAATTCAGGGCCTCGTAGTGTTAGTCCATATGCACTTTTTGATCGTTCAGATGTGACCTCAGCTACAACTACTGCTGCTACCCGCCAAGATTGCATCAAAGCCAATGTTGATAACAGCCTTTTGTCTAAATCATATTCAATGAAAAGCTTGAGTGAATATCGAACTCGAACTTTGGGTAGCACATCGTTGCCTGTTGATCAGAGATCGATATCAAAATTTAACAGTTCATGCATTAATAACGACGAAGACCCACCTTCGTCATCATCATCATCATCCACTACTACTACTGCTACCACTTCTTCTAAGAGTTTGGTTCCAAAAGGAGACAATAATCATTATTATCATCATGGTTCTCTGGCCTTACTGGACTGGACAGTTGGAAATTGTAGTGAAGAAACAGTCAGCGATCGAATCAAGCGTCGCAGTTACTATGTTAAACTCAAATAAAATTTTTATTTAAATTCAAGCTTTCATTACGAAATGTTATTGTATTGGTTACCAGTATATGTATAGAGTTTTCCTGATTTGTATTTACCTAATATATAAACATACATAAAATATATCTGGTCGAGTCAAACTCCAAGGAAATCACAAAATAATAATATTATACCCTAGTTAATTAGTTATTTATTTATTATTATCATATATATAGTTATATTATATGACATTTAAATGTTGAGAATTTAACATAATAAATATATTATATTGTATTTAAATTGTTTTGTAATCTAATTACAGTATTACTAACATTTATAGAATTCAGATAAACATAATTTATGTTTCGTTAAACATTTAAATTTAATATAAATATAATATTGACATTTTATCACAAAATAATTTGGAAACTATTGACTTAAGTTAAGATTTACAATGTTTTTTTTTATATAATTTATTCAGTTTGTTTAAATATTATTTTGAGAAAGTATAATTTACACATTTGGATGGAAACTCTACAAACAGACTCTCTAAGTCTTAATTTTCAATTGTTGATTCAGATTTATATTGCTTTCTGATGTATGATTAACATTTATTTGTTGTAGTAAACTAGTATTTATTAAGCCAAATTTATATTTAACCAATTGAATTGTTTATGGTATATTTAAATTCTGAGGAGTAAGGAGAGCGTTGGAATAAAAAAAAATTTGAAAATTACTGTTGATAATTAAAGTATTATGGTTAAATAATAAATACTATTAAAAAAAAACTATTTTATTAGTGATTACTTTTATTTTCTATAGATAAAAACTCAAAGATATTGTACTGTCTGTATAATCAAGTCGAACAGATACAAGTCTATATTAAGTCCCAGTGATGGCACAAAAAAATTTTTATTTATGGGACAATAAAAGTTTTTCAATTCACCTACTTGTGAAATACTAAAATTGAAATGTAGTTACATTTACAAATCATTAGGTGAAAACCAACAATTGTCTATTATCTAGTATAAAAGTACACACCCATCTAACCACTTACACCAATATTTTGTCTGTAATATTATTCCAAAAATAGAATAACCTATCTAACTTAACTTCTCAGTAGTGCCACCATTGATCAAAGTCTATTACTGTGTTAGAAGCTTATTGTAAAAGTTCAAGACCAAAGAAAGTGAGAAACTATTAATAATAATAACTCTAACACATAAGTTTTTTTGATAATATATAAAATATATTTAGTTTATAAATGGTTAGATTACTAAATACTGTATACATAACACTCAAATAAATTATACAATCATAATTCTTATTACTATTGTTTTGTTAAAAATTAATTTTTGTGCTTTTTTTATATTTTCAGTTGAACTTAAAATTGCATTTAGTCATTGGAAATATACATGATAATCTATACCTACTACATAGTGTTCAAATTTAAAGTTAAATATTTTGTTTTGATAATGATAAAAAATAATTTTTATATATAATAGTGTTTCAATTTATAAGGTAATGGGTGAATATTATTTTTGCTTTTTTTTTTTTATTTTTTTTTTTACCTATAAATGCCTTTTTCAATTTTTTTTGGTGTTTTAAATTTATCATTATTATTTTTTATTTTTTACATATTTATTATTTATGGTAAAAATCAAGAAAAGCATATGAAAACGATACAATGTTGATTGTCGATGTTATGTTTGAAATTTCTGTTAATAATGTTATATATACTTTTCGATGGAATATTCGAAAAAGTTAATTCAACGTTTATCAAAGTACCTACATAATGTACTTTGTATTTATAGATTAAAGTGTGTTTTTGATGAGCAAATTAGGTTGTTTGTCATTTCGTCAGTAAATGCTTTTTTATTATTCTAAATACTTTTTAATTGTTTATATTGTCTTAAAATCGGTATCCTAATTATCAGGGGTGGCGCTACAGAGGGGCAAAGGTAGGAAAGTGCCCCACTATTTCCCCCTATAATTTATTGTTAAAAATATGTAGGTAAGTAAATAAAGAAATTGTAAATCATTATTAATATATAAAATAGTATTAATTAATTTAAAAAGTTTTTACTGTTTTTAGACTCGTGTTACTTATATTATTTTAATTTTGACTATTATATTCAAATTAAATATGCTTTTTTCTCACATTTAGAAATAAAGTTAATACTAACTGCCACACATTCTAAAGTCTCATACATTAAAAAATAAAAAGTTATGTATATGTGTTGTTACATACAAATAAAAGAAAACTGAGGAAATTTTAAGTTTTAATGTAGTACCTACATTGTACATTTGTAATAATAATATAGTAGGTAGGCATATTTTTTGATTATTTAGAAATATAACATATTATACCCAAAACATTTTTAGAAATACTTTTCTAAAAATATGGTATAAACAAATTATTAATCGGTGATCGAGTATTCGAGTAGCCTTACATAAATGCACCACAAGAAAAAAATTTAATCGGTTACCCTCTCTATAATAAAAATTCTCTGGCGCAGCCACTGCTGATGATAAAAAAACAGATCTCACCTTTAAAAATCCACCCTATAACTATAAGTACCTACTTATTTAATTATAATTATAATTGTAGTAAATTAGTAGGTAATAGGTATATTATACTTTGATGACTTAGCCACAACGCTGTGTTATAGTGTTTTTGTAATACTATGTCATTTAAAATAACACTTAAGCCTATTAATAAGTAAACTAAATAAAATTATTAAGTAAGATTAAAGACTATACAATTAAAACAAATCATTATACATTTTAATAATATTTATAATTTTAAAACCTATTAGATAAATTTTAAATGAAAAAAATATATATCAATGATTGTTAAATTATATGTTCAACGTGTGCCCAATATAACATAAACTTTTATTTTTATGTAGGTAGGCTATATTTTATCATGCATATAGGTAGTTAATAGTGCGTGGACAACATCCAGCAGGACAAGACAATAGTAACATAGCCATTTCAGCAGTAAGTAGTAACAGCGATAAACAGTTGATAAGTTGTTAATTTTTGAACTTAGTTTTTTAGTCTATAGGTACGTTCAAATTAATCTTTCCGAGGTCATGGCCAGGCTTTTTTAGTTATTGAATTAGAAGAAAAATAAGATTCTAAGCAAAGCGATATCATCGAGCACGATTAGTTCAAGGTGGTTAGATTTGCATTTCATACTTTTGTTATTAATAAACTCGCACTTTTTATACAACAATCATATTAAAATTTTCACTACAGAATCTCAGTCATACAATTATACAAAAACTACTATCGATTATTTAATATTCAAAATATTACAATAAATCCTAAAAAAAGAAACAACGAAACCTAGTGTATAAAAAGTATTGTGTTATGGCAGAGATTTTTAATGAAATTCGTGACTTAATTTTGTCTTATAAAGAAACATTACCTATATTTTATTTCAATACCAGTAAACAAAAAGTGTTTCCTAATGTGGCTATATGCCTATTAGTATTATATGTTTATTGTTTAAAATTTTATAAAATATTTTGAAACTTCACATTATAGGTACATTATTAGTATTGAAGACTGGCAGACTGCAGTTATTTTATTTTAAAGAACATCGATTTATACAAATGTAAATCATTATAATTCTATTATTTATAGCATTTGACGACCGGTCAATTGGCGGTCATCATCATTGGCCATCACATGTGTATCTACTTAATATAATAATAATATATATTATTTATTCTAAAAACTGTAGGAGAAATTTAAATGTGTATTAAGTTATAATTATAATATAAAGATATACGTTGTACATCGTTTGTGTGTTGAGCTTGACTGCTTGAGGTATATTATTTAATATTGAAACAAATAGCTTTTAAGTAAATTTTTATTTAGGTTGAAGAATTCTGACTATTTAATATGGACAATTAGACTTAATGTAAAATATGGATTTCCACACTGTTATTAACTTCTTGATATTGCATTTACTATTTGTAAGTAGTAAGACCTTTTTTTCTTATGATAGGTATTACGCAACTGAGGTGGGAATCATGTATATTATGTAGTGCGACGTGTAAAAGGCCGTTTTCGAAGTGAGAAGGCTATGGGATATAAAATATTATGTATTTGTGTAATACCGAGTGTTATACCTTCAACATAATATCACAAGAACGATTTTCAAATTTTCAATAATTTTTAAATAAAGATATACCTATAGGTATATAAAATATAAAATCGTATTATTGTTGCATTAATGTATTACAGTCACGTTTTCAAAAACAAACGGTCATACATGATACACAATATGATAATGGCATACGTACATGATAATATCTATGAAATTATTTAGACAATATCAATTTTGTTATGGTACCTACCTATATACATAAATCGGCTTTCACATATACATATCACCAGGCACTTAACTGTATGTTGCTATTGTACAAAAACATCTCGTTTATAACAGACGCAGGTACTATATAGCTATTTATAATTTAACCTGTGTAGGATTTAAAAATGTCATACGATATACGAATATAATATAGTTGTAATTTACAAAATATATTTGAACGAACTTATTCTTTCTGTGTGTTTGTGATGTACAATTACTACAATTTATCATGTTTGTGAATTTCGCATATAGTGACCTAGACGAAAATTATACAAACGAACGAAAGTTAATCGTATGATACGATAAGTTTTTATGTACCAAAGTAGATACTGAAATACTGAATATCAAATTGGAAATTTATGCTGAAAATGTATTATATTTTTGAATATACGAACAATATTTGTATGTCACATACTCACATAAAATAATAGACATGAATGCAGTATTGCAGTGGCGCTGAGTTCAGTTTAAAACGGTGATAAAATTGTATTGGTTCTTCAAAAACCAAGTGTTTAAAATTTAAATATAAATTATTCAGGCGACAGGCAATGGTACGAAGACACAGCTAGATGTTGCTATAATAAATTAAATTGCAATAATATGGAATAATATTCTGAATGGATCGATTAATGCAGTGTTTCTCAAACTGTGGTACGCATACTTCTTGGGGGCACTCGAAATTTGTTAAGGGGTACAAGTCTGGTTAGTGGTTAACATGTTTACATGTATGTAAGTATATTATATATATAGTTTTATATGTATTTTAGTTTAGTAACTAAGAAGGGGTACCTAAACAAATTTATTGATAAAAAGGGGTACAGACTGTTTATAAAAGTTTGAGAATCCCTGGATTAATGTATTAGTTTTACAGTGACGTGTTTTTTTTATCTGCGTGATTTCACATTTTGGAGCAGTAAAAAAGCTTCAACTTTGAAGGCTCAGGTTACTAGTTTTTTACCTACTTTCTTAGTAGAGATTTAAATTGTTTGCTAAATATTTATATTAGTGACTTCTATATAGTTCTATACATAATAATTAATAATATTCAAAATATTTTGGATTTTTTACGTTATAGCCGTTATAGGATTTGAAAACACGGTAATTTAAAATGTTTGAAATATTTTAATTATTTTCTTTTAATATATAACAATATTATATTGATTTCAAACAAAAATGTTTAAAAATATAAAATAAAAAACTAAAAAGTATTTAGCCCCCTCCCCGATAAAAAATCCTGGTTACGACCCGTTCAGAATCGTTTTTCGTGTATAATGCTAATGATAATAATCATTCAATTCAAATTTAATAACACATAATTCGACATCTTAATATACAACAAAGAGATATTAGTATATTATTATTCACCTTTTTTTACACATTTTCTAATAATGTTCATCAAACAGTGGCGTATTTAGGAATTTGTCATGGGGAGGGTCCAGATAATTTTCAGAATACAAAGTCGTGGGGGCTTTGCCCCCCCCCCCCAATAATTATTCTTTATTACATAAATATACCATATTTATAAGAAAATTTAGAAAAATAAGCCATCCTAAACTACGTCGGATCGCGGACAATGTGAGCGCATAGGTGAAAAATTATATGTATTATTATGTATATTTAATATTTATATATATATAACGTGATGTTTAATTATTATTAAATGATATTAACATTTATTAAGTAAAAAGTTTATCAAATATTATTTTATATTATATATCCACAGTAGAGAAACATTATTCTGTCATAGTACCTATAGTACCTACATAATAAATATACATATTATACCTACTGTCTTTAATTAGATTAAGCAATGTAAGTGATACCTAAGTATATATTTTTTCAACCACCGAACAATGCATAATTTTTCAGTGGTGTTTGTATCAAATTAAATTAAAGTTTTTCGAAGATGTTATTGTAATATTATAATTTGATGACATTAAATCGACAAACAAACCTTCGCGCACGGTCTTACAGTGATCGAGAATCGATTGAGTATACATTTTAGTAACTTATATAGGTAGGTATACTTGTGCCGACTTAGGTATTGTCGTGAATTATTATATTTTAACTTCGTTCTCATTTTAGATGCTATTTTATCATAATGGTATACTTTATATTTTTGCATCATATTTTAGTGTTTTTAATTGTACTTATTATGATACCTAGTGCATATACACAATACACATAGGTATTTTTATGTAAGAGTGCATATTCGGATATTCCGTGGCTTTATTATTTCCCTACCTATTAAGTATTAATAATAATATTATTAATACGGTAGAAGACTTTTAGAGTTAAAATAACATTTAAATATTCGTTTTGCAATCATAAAAATGCAGGAACAATAATATATCTTTTATATTTTTTAATAATATAATACTAATATTTTAATTAATTATTAATTTTATCAATATTTTCTCCATCAATGTTTTTATTTCATTTAATATAGGTACAACTAAACTTGTTGGATTTAGATTTACTTTTAAATTTGATCATAATAATGTATTAATATGGTTGTTGACGACGCAATTTTGTCCATTTTTCGCAAGTATTCCTAGAAGCGCTCGAGCGCCTTGAAGATTACCAATTAAATTAATTTCCCGTTTATAAAGTGTATTTATTGATAGATTACTCAGATAACTGTATAATATATGATTGATAATCGATACTCGACCGTTGTAAAATTGTAAGTTGTAACTAAATCAAATAAATTCATGACAATAAAACAAAAATTGTTTTTAATTTTAAAATGCATATTCTAATTGTTAAAGTGCATATTTGGTAACTTTTTAGAATTATAAGTCCTTTGCTCTAAATTTATTAATATTAGAGTTAGAGTAGTTAGACGTATCTAAATGGCTAAATGCTCACGAGAAAATCATCGAGGGGCGGACCGCCAGATTACGGTTGTTGTCTGCGGATGGTTACGATTGGCCCCGACACGCAACCCGGCGCTTCCACGACGTTTCCGCCGTCGACACTCGACAAGATCAGTCGCAACGTGTTCGCTGTAACGTTCGGTCGTCCGTTTCGAGTGCACGTGTGTGCAGGTTCAGACGACGGTGATATTTTATAGTCGTTTTTTGTTTATAGTTTTCACGATCGTTATTATTTATTTTTTTTAATAAAAGAATTTAATTTCGTGAAACGCATGGCGAATTGTTACCGTTCACTGCTGCCACATCGTCTAGTAATAGTCACCGAAAAATGTCACAGACTTCGTGGAGAAGATTGAGTGATAGTTAATCTAACACAAACGTATATAATATAATATTATATCATATAATATTATATCATATAATATATCGACAACGATATCACATCTCATCGACGAGGGCTCATATAATAGTTAATCAAAGATGTAAGCAATTTAATTTAAATATACTATTATAAATTATAATATATAATATATGATATTATATATATACCTATATCTAATAGACGCCGCTTATAAGACTCACTTTGGGACCAACAAAAAGTAATAATAAGACTTTTAAAATCTTATAGACGAAGTAGGAAAAAAATTTTAATTAGGTACATATTTATGAATTTTATTTTACAACATTTTTTGCTTTAATTTTAATCTACTTTAATAAAATATATTACATACCTATTACATATGATAATAAATTGGGAAAAATGTGAAATGCGATAAAATTTGTTGTACATATATACATTATAAAGCATGAATCGAAACCAGAAATAACCCAAATAAATAAGTAATTTTTGAAAACCAATTTATTTCTAAATTTTTACTATATTTTATTCTATATTTTTTACTATTTTTTTTTTTACGAAATTTGAGTCTTATAAACGAAATGGTGAATCTTATAACCGAATTTTTATAATGTATTTGGATACATCTGGACCGTTCCAGACGATTTTGAGTCTAAAAAGCGACTGAACCTTTTATCATCTCGTGAGTATTATAAGCGGTGTCCACTGCAGTACTACATACTACTAATGCATTGGCATTGCTTGAACTGGGGAAAAAAAGGAGGATGCAAAAGTGTAAAAAGATTATGCGTATTTGAATATTTAAAATTTAATTGTCTTATATTAATTATAAGATGTAATAATAGAAGGGCTACGCATAAAATATTTTTTTAGTATAGAAGGACTATGTCCCATCACACCTCTATTCAATTCAAGCAAATAATATTATAAATATATATTTGTATAATATTTTCATTTAGATAAAGGGTATGACATTTTCATTTAAGTTTTTATTATCATACAAAATATAATATATTTTCACATAATATTGTCTTATATATGATAAATGATGTATTACCTACATGTTATAAAAAAAATATTTCATATTAAATTAATTTTTTTGTTTTTTGAATAAAATACTTTTCAGACATTGTAGTTCGAAGTCAGTATAAAATCTAATAGATATTTTACTATTTATTTTATCATAATAATATACTGGTTTTCATTTATTTTTTAAATTATGACATATATAGTTATTGTCACAGGCATGCACAGAACGTTTTAGCAGGGGGTGCACAATACTAAAAAAATGAATATGAAATATTATTTAACTCGGTACCTAAACACTAAACTGAGCTGAACTCACTGAAAGTTGCATACCCTACACCCCCCTCGTGCGCAGACCTATGTTTATTGTTTTATAATTATTTTTAGAATTACGATGAGTGGTGTACTTAATTTGGATCGTATATTTTGCAGGGTATACCTTGCATTTTACTCTTTAACTAGGTATTATTATAGCTTGGTATAAGTTATTTAGTTATAAACTCAAAACTCAATAGATGATTATTATTAAATAAAACTATTCAATATTCAATGTTTTAAAAAAAATATTTCGCTTCTGGATATAAAATTAAAAATATATCTATAGCTTTCATTCAAAATAAAAAAATTAAATATTACCTACTAACAGTGTTGGGGAAGTTACTAATTTTGGGTAATTAAATTACATTACTAATTACTTATAAAAATTGTAAATAAATTATTGTTAAGTTACTTTTTTTTTATTTGGTCAAATTACATTACTTTTGAGTTTTAAAAGTAACTCAATTACCTACAAAAGAAGTTACTTTTTTTTTCTTCAAAAATATCACTGGAGCAGTGGAGTTTTGCTTGATAACCATGATGTTGTCAAAACGACAATACATAAACTAAATAATGATAATCAACAATATGTAATTATTAACATATACTAATTTTGCTACATATTAAATATTAAACTTT
The DNA here is from genome assembly GCA_020882235.1 of Schizaphis graminum. Lineage (NCBI taxonomy): Eukaryota > Metazoa > Arthropoda > Insecta > Hemiptera > Aphididae > Schizaphis > Schizaphis graminum. Next base: position 59,822,149 of record CM037032.1, read on the forward strand.
ATTTTTCAAATTTATTTTAAACAATAATGCGTTTTCAAAGTTATAATAAATTATAATATTTAGGTATAATATGATGTATTTTAATATTTAAACATATGATCAGTAAGTTCTAAAAATGTATTAAATTAAAAAAATTAATGAGCAATTTAGTAATAATTACTACTAAAAAGTAACTTAAATTACATTTAAATTACTTACAATAAAATGTAATTAAATTACCATCAAATTACTTAAAAAGTAATTTCGTTACAGTAACTTGTAACTTAAGTTAAGAGTTTTACTCCCCAACACTGCCTACTAATTACTATTCGTATAATAAGAAAATAGTATAAATAACATACTTTCAAGGGTATGCGATTTTTTTCTCATAAAATAAAATTGACATATTAAATTAGTATACCTAATATAATCTTAATTATTGATTCTCTGATTGTAATAATTGTTATAATATATCTATGATAGTCATGTTATGCCTATATATTGTTAGGTATATATTGATCAAAATAAATTTAATTTCAACAGAGTGAGATACATACAATTGCAGGTTTTACTGTAATATAATAGATAAATAGGTACCTACCTATATTTATATATTTAAATTATGAAAAAAAAAATATTTACTAAAACTTATGTAACTAAAAACAATCATACATTTTAAATGTATAAGTATAATATAATATAATATAACATATTATTTTGTTATTAAATTAATTTTAATTTAGTTTTGATGTATATGTCTTTAATGAAACGTAATATTGTTATAAAACAATTGCTTAGATTTAATATTATTATAATAATATGTAATAATTTAATATGGCCCACTTCAAAATAAAAAAATTGAACAATTATATAATGCCCTGGTGGTTTGAAAAAAGTTTACTATGAATGATTAATCATTTTTAGATTTTTCCATAGAGAAACTAACCTTATGATTAATTGTATAATATATTACGTCACTATATACTCGTATACACATATTATTAAGTATCCATTAATCGTTTAAATTTGATTTGACATTGTAGGTATTCAGGGTATTCTGTTTTAAAATCATTAGATATACTTAACATTTTTATTGAATTTATTTTAACATCGGATGAACTATAGATATTTAAGTGAGAGGTCAATAATATAGTACCTTAAAACCGATATATTATTTAAAATATATACCTAAGATTGTTTTATTTGTATTTATTTAGTAATATTTTTAAATATTATACATTATTATTTGAATAAACTTAATAATGTATGCAAGTAATAACTTTATACACATAAGAAATTAAAATATTTCTAATGTTTAAATTACTTAATGCTCATTTGTTAATATTTAATAATAATATATATATATATATATATATATATTAAACACGCAAATATACAGTATATTATATACTATAATTGTATGTAAAGGAAATTGCGAGGGAAATTGTAACTTTGATGCGATAATAGCAGTTTAACTAATAATTTAAACTACATAAATTTTAAATAGGTATGTTATTATTAGTTATTACTAATATTACTTAATTATTAGTTATTTTATAAATTATTATAAATATGATAATTAGACTTATATTTGATAATAATGAATTATTATGATAAATGTATGTTTATTATTTAAGTACAATTAGTACCTACACTTATACACTATAGTAGATTATACACTTTATAATCTATATTTAAAATTTTTTTTAAGAATATATTACATTTATTGCTGTACAGAGAAAATAATAATCTTTTTTCTTTTATGTTTCAGTTAAACTATTCTTTCATTGAAATAAATATGACGAATATTGGACGTATCCGGACTGTAGTATTGGGAAGTTCTCGCGTTGGGAAATCTGGTAAGATTTTTGAATTTAATTTAATTATAAATTCGTAAAATAATGAAAATTAAAAGATATTTTAGTATTTAAGTATATCAAAAGTTAATTTAAAGTACAAGTATTGATTTTAGTTATAGAACTATTGTCTATTTAATAGACAGTAGATAGTTCTATAATAGACTCTATTAGGACTACTAAAAATATTTAAATTTTTGTAATATTTTCAGTGTACATTATATTACGTTTTTAATTTGTAAATTTGTATTTTCAATCATAACTTTATTAAATTAATAATAGTAAACTTTTGATCGAATTCCAGATAACTGTTTATTTAAAAAACAAAAATCACTTTACCAAATAAGTATTGGTCCTTACATAAAAGATATAATAAAATATTATTTCGTATTTTCGTATAAATATTAAATATATATAAAATATACAATATAGTAGGCATAGTATAAATAGTCGTTATCAATTATCACAAAATAGTCACGTAAAGCCCGTATAGGTAGTGAGTAGAAAAATAAATGCAATAAAGTTAATCGTTAATGCAACTGTGTACTACCTATAATTATTATTAAAATATCCAAGTGTGAAATGTATTTCATTATATAACTAATAGTCACTGCATCACTTGAATAACGTGTTAGTGCGCACTATATACATATAAACAATTACCTATAGGCTATACGTCTATACTGTATAGACAAAGTCTAGACGTTTGGTTATAATTCTTAGTGCGCGCATATGTTTAGACGTGCTGGAACCTAATATGGAAACAATGACGATACGTAATATTTCAACATATTTTGTGCTAATAAAATGGTTACGACCAACGGTAGTTTGTAATTTTGGTAGAGAAGACCGTAATAATGAAAATTGGAATTAGACATCGCAATGACCTGAATATTGCCGGTTATTAGTTATTGCTTATTACTATTATATAGAAATATAAGTATGGTTTTGATATTCATCGGAAATAATAAATTATTGAGTCAATCGATTAATATGTAGTGAAAATTGAAAATGTGCCGCAGTCAAATGAACTGCGTGACTATGGACAATTTGTATATTAGCATAGTGTGCAGCGTTTTATTCCCTTGCGTACGAGCACGTGTGTTTGCAATCAAATTATACGTCGTATTGTAGCGTAGACATACCTATGTACAGTGAATACTGAATAATGCGAAATGCAATTATTCTATTTCTATCGTCATTGAACTGTACTTAAGGACAATATTGACGGTATATTATTTTAAAATTTGCTCCATTTGGGCATATCATGTCAAACGAGGTGTATTGATAGCTATTATCTATATCTATGATTATCTTTCCTCAGAAAGTCAGGACGACTTAATTATTACATGAGATATATTGTGCACGGTATGAATACGACGGCCATACTTTACAGAATGCAATATTAAATTATTGTATGACATTCTCAAAGTTTGCATAATTTATCTTATTATTTATTAACCACATTTTTTCAGGTTTAAAATTGTGTTAGTAAATGTTCTACAATAGATAAAATATATTACTATAATACTAAATTGTTAAATATATAATAATTTCACTTGTAAAAAATCTAAACTTTTATATAAGTTAATATTATATAACATCATATAAACCATGGTTAAATCTGTAGTTAGTATAGTGAGTATTAAGAGTTATAAAATTGAACTATTAAGTTTAGGTTATACCTATATAACGTTAAAACAATTATAGGAACGTCCAAATGTCTGACACATACATATGTGGCATGTGATGCTATGCCAATTTCTTTTTTGACAACGGGCAGATTGCAAACCATAAAAAAAAGAGAGCGAGGTCAATATTTTTACGTCGTGTTAGTATTTTTGTGCTAGGTACAGCATATGCAAAAACAAAATATTGGAGATGACAATAGTTTATAAAATGATTTTTAACGACAAGAATACGTTTCATATTTTCCATAAGTTAACATTTAATTATTAGTATTTAATATACATTAATAATAATACTACTTAAAAAATAAAAAAATTGAATTGAATAATATTTTTTCTCAATTTAATTTATTGAGTTTATTTTAAAATATTACGATTGATTATATACAGATATACAGTTACTCAAGGATTTAGAGAGGAAAGTTGAATATGTGTACTTCAAGTACTTGTAAAAGCATTTGTGAATTGTGATTTAATATTAGATAATTTTAAGTTATTTATTTAATGATTACAGATTACCCATAATAAAGTTGCAATTTATGACAACCGCTTTACTTAATTAGTGAAACTGGTTTCAATTCATAAAATATTAATATTAAATTGTATAAAAAAAAAAAATGATTTATGCAAAATTATTATTTCTTACAATCAAATTAAAATTTAAACATAGTATACACTATTAATGCAAATATTTGTAACGTGTATAACATTCACTATGTGGATACTGATCAGTGATGGGTATTGGAGCAATAGAAATTTCAGTTGTACTCGAAAATTATAATAATATCTTGTTAAACATTTAAATTTACTGGCAAAACTTAATGAACATACTAAATACAACTGAATTTTTATATATGCGATTAACCTCTTGGTAATGTTGTAAAATAAGTTTGTACAATTAAAACTATAGTACATAGTTCATCGATGTATATTATTGTATATTACAGTAATATTATGCATAATAAGTAATAACATCTGACAGTTAGAGTACACAGCACCTATAAACTGTTATAGACATAAACAATACGCATCTATTACTCAATCTGCGACCTTAATATGTACTTATTAACAGTGTTATTATATAAACGGGGAAAATATGGAGACGGAAACACAAGATTAGATTTTATTTTCGATTCGGAGATTTTTTGTGGAAATGTCAAATGAATAGTACGAAAAATACATTTAATAGGTAATTAATGTTATTAATAAATATAATATTATATCCTCGTCCGCCGCTAACAATAATATTATAATATAATAGTGTCAACGAAAACCCACGCGGTATCATTCAAAACTTGCGATACCGGCAATTATTACGGTGTCTATAAAGTGCACGTGTCATATCGTACCTATATATACAGGTAAATAAAAAAAATATATATTATATTATATAGGTATATACAAAATACACTGCCCCGACATAATGTTATAATACTGCAACGCACGATGAATGCGACGTCAATCAAATCGGCATCAGATGACCGGCGCGCGTGCGAACACAACTGCACGTAGTTACCACACTCACTATGCATTATTAATACTTATTTAATAATCACAATCGTTGTCTGACCACCTACATATAATAATAATAATAATAATAATAATAATATTGTTATTATTTATTACACACGTCAAATAGTTGGCTGGCTGGCAGCAAACACTAGCCGTGCGAGGCCCGCACGCGTTTCAAACCGTCGGACACCTCCAGAGATCTATCTACTCGGAGTTATCTCGTTCCGCAGTTGAAACCGTCCCCGTCCGCCGTACCCATCGAGCCATAATTCCAATTCGATCGCGATTTTAGTGTCTCGTCGTCGAGAAGAAAAAGAACGATTTTTCCACGGGTACACGGGTATACGCGTTTGTGTACCACGGGAAGCACGTATACGGGTATTGTTAGATTAGGTAGGTGACCCGTTGAGGCTATCGAAAACATAATATGGGTCAAATCATTATACGACGTGCTTATATAGGTACCTATAATTACGAGGCGCCTGCTACAGAACGCCGCCGCAGAGCTGGTCGCCGTCGTGCCACAGAGTTCCGCGATACCGCGCGTTAGATAACCCAATAATTACCGCGTTGATAGGAGGTTGTGAGAACCCGCCTCACCCCGCCCGTCGCGTCATCGTCATCGTCGTCGATACCTAAATATATATATATATATTACACGATGTGTCGATGTATATCGATATTATATATAGGTATAGGTATAATATATATAATAAACGTGTAGTGTATTATATAGCGCCAGCTGCAGTAAATTGCTAATTCTGACATTGGCAGAGAGACGGCGGCATGGATGTCGAGACGTCCGTCACGCTGTTTATAAAATTAGTTTTGCACGGAGGAAAACATAGAACAAAATTGTATTATGCTTATAAACCGGTATTGCATGAACATTTTCCACGTTTGAAAGCATCGCTTGATTACTACCATCCGGGTTCGCGGGTAAAATTTTTTTTTTATATATATTGAAACGTTATAAGCATTGTTATAATTAAAAATTTTGTCGATACAAATTTGTGTACTCCATCAACTAATTACCTATTTTTTCTGAGCAGCTGAAAAACACGGTTTAAATATAATAACGCCATATTTGATTTAATCTCGTGGCTGTAGAGTTTAAAGATATGACTTATATAGGAATGAATCTTCTCTAGGAAGGACTAAGGAGGAAATCCTTATAAAATGATCGTTTTTTTTTTAATTTTCATCAGTGATAAGTATAATAAATACATGCGAATGCTCGTCAGTCACCACGTTCTTTCTCAATTATTGCGTTGTGTTACATATTATTATACATAAATACATATTTTTTTTTCATAGTGTATTACCTATATAGAATTGAATAATAAAATGTTTTTACATTTTGATAATTTCATATTATACAATATTATTATTGTGTACGTTTGCGCGTGTTCGGAATAATTTTTATTATAAAATCATATTATTATTTATTCATGTAGATGTAATAGTGTAATACTATTACATTACTCTTTGTACGTATATAATATATATATATAATATATAAGTAGATACTATTCGATTACTGTGTCATTCAAACTACGGGCGTGTGTGACCCAAACCGATTGTATTTTGATATTAGAAAAATATCAGTGTGAATGTGACGCCCATGCGTAAAACCGTGAAAGGAAATACGAATCTGTATGTAGGTACGATTTTATAACGATATCGCGGTCAGAATAATTTTCCCATCAGTGTTTTAACGAAGATATGTTTACAGATGAATTTGATAGCTGGATATTTAAAATAAATACATTTTATGTTCTATAATAGATTCAGTGTTACCTATTCATTTTTTTATTTATATTCCTAAAAACAGTTATTGTTAAAATTTAATAAAAATTATTATCTAGTGTTTTCTAAAACGAATAATTATACTACTTATCTACTATATCTTTACGGGCTATACGGCTGTATAGCGAATAATCATATGCATGTGAAGGTAGGTATGTGAATTGAAAATAATTAAATAACGCATTTTTAAGACGATTACTAGGTATTAAATTGTAGCGGTAATCGTGTACTTAGGCGAATTTCGACATGTTATAATTATGATCCTATTAAAAATTATCTACTGGTTGAATAATTACGGTGATTTTGGTGTTTTATATTGATGTATTATAAATTATAATATTTATGAATATATAATTACTTATCATATAGGTATGCGTTCATGTTCATGTCACAAGTTACAAGTATGATACCTATTTAATTTTTATACCGCGCGAGGTAACAACGCACTTTCAAAGGTGAACTAATTGACGTTTAGAATATATGTATATTATATTATTGTGGTGGTATGCGATATAGATATTTTTGTATTTTCAAATTGAGTGTTTCGTCCACACCATTTGGCACATAAGCACGTATTATATGTATAAATATACACGATTCCTAGCACACAAACTCGTGGGATAAAGTAAACAATATATAATATATCGTTTGCGTAGGTATAATACTCATTACACTGCAAACCGAAAAAAGGATGTTGACATTTTATCTCGTCACGGGTGCACGATCTTACCTATATGTGTGGGCAGTTGCAATAGTGTCTTGCACACTGATTTTTTTCGTTTTTCTAGTGTCTGGTGTTTGAATTTGGAACACAATATATATATATATATATATATATATAAATATATCAATATTATATAAGTTCTACTCAAATGTTATAATATTATACTATTAAGGTAAAATGTGGATGAACGCCATTTCAGGTAATATGCTATTTGTGCAAATTTGATAACCACATATCCGCGTCGGGTGGTGAGTGCAGGCTAGCCAGTCTAAAGAGGGATGACCACCCGTTGAAAAAACTCTTATTTTTTATGGTTCTGAATCTGTAAAAGTATCTCTAAATGTAGTCCCCGACCGATATAAGAACGTATCTCGATTCATGAGTGTTATTAAATTAATTGTTTTGAACAGCCGTAAAAAACTCGAGTGTAGCATTATTATTATTATAATATTACACCTGTATATAATACGAGTGTACGGTTACTATACATACCATAATGTGCGTGTGCACAAATTTAAAATGTGCGAAATGACGCGTCGCACGCTCGCAACCGGCTTCCGGCGGCAACGCGGTATAAAATGTGTAATGCAAAGATATGAAAGAGAAGCGGCAGCCATAGAGTGGGAGTCCGGCGGTAGCTGCGGCTTCACGGTGATTGCCTACAGGGTTTAAACGTCACCCGGAGCGCGTGATTTGCATACAGCACAAATAAAAATAATAATCCGGTCTTCATAGTCGCACCGTGCCGTATAACGATAAATGATCATAATAATAATAATCGATTGTTGCAAAACCGAATGCACTCGAGTGAGAGAAGATGATAATCGCCCGAGAGTTCTTTTTTATACATCTCTTCGGCGGAAGATAAAAATCGACCGATTTCCTATTTCATACGTCCTCGGGGCTCCTCGTCGGTCAGTCCCGTTTTTCGCTGCTGACGAACCAGCCAAGGACCGGTTTGCTGATTTTTTTTTATTTTCTTCGTGCGTACAAATGTACAATAATACGAGTATGTATAACTCGTGGATTTCTCACGCATAACTCGACCGCGTGTTCGTGTATATTTTTCGTTATTATAATATAAATTACGATTAAAAGTAAAAATCGTTTAACACATAAATCACTTAAATAATATGTTTATACAAACTGGTATTTTTATTATATATTTATTTTAGAATGTTTTCCTAATTGAGCCGACAACGATTATTATAGTTTTATTATTGACGTACGATCGTTGGTGGCGAATGGCAATATATTATGGAAGATGTATTAATGTAATAAGTTATTATTTTTTATTAAAACGTTTATTTTTCAAGCTTCCGCTCGCAATATAATTTCTTAGAGTTATAACTAACCTATATTCCTTTATAGTCACAGAGCCGATTTAATCTTATTCATACTTATTATACTATAGGTGTACATATTGTCTCTACAGTATTTTTAAAATTAGTTCATATAAGCGATAAATTTATAGTTAAACGATCGCTATAGATATCACATTTTTATCGATTCGTTTAAACTATTTTTAACACTATTGTATTTTTCTTATTCATTTTAGTAAACTATTAAAATAATTCGTTAAAAATTAAGATAACTTAAATGTAGGTTAATACTTTATAATAACATCTTCGAGTACATCGGAATGCTGTGAAACATAATATGCTAATTTCGTGGAATTTAATGGCATAAAATTGACATAATAAAAATCTTAATATTGTGTATACATTATACACGTATAAACTTATAGCACAACATATAGTATTTTAAAATTAAACAATAATAATATCTTTAACAAATGTTAAACTCTTTATTCTAGATCTAGAAAATATTCTTCTAGAACCTAGAATAAAAAATTAAATAAATCAACTTCAGTGCTCCACTCTCCATTTTCAAAGCTTAATCTAATAAAAAGCTCAACATTTGTGCTTTACAATAACAGGTACGTCCGAATTGGTTCCTGGGTTGTTACAAAAGGTATGTCTTAATTGGTTTCTAGGTTGTTAAAATTGCAGCTTTTGTAATAATAAACATAACTTTTTTTTTTAATTTATCTATTTTTTTTTTTTATAAATATTATGTATTGTTGAAGTAAAAATGTATAACAACATTTTATTATAAACTCTAATCTATTCATTTTTTATATTTGTCCATTTCTGTTTTTATAAATATTTCCTTATTTTTAGACTTTTTTCTATTTCATATTATTATATCGTATTTCACTTTTTTTGAAAGTTTTAATCGGGAACTAATTAGGATTTAAATAATTTTCAGGAACCAATTCGGTTGTAGCCCAGTTATTTCTGATCATTCATTTTAAGTATTATATTCATTTGCTCAGTCAAATTGTTTGGTTTACTACATTATAATGTTTGAATTATAATTTACCATACCTGAAAATTATTAAATGTACAATACATTTAACCATTTAGGTGCACATATATTTCATATAATTATTATTTATTATTTACAGTACCTATCTAATACTTTTACTTTATAGAATTAATGAATTATGATAATGATGACCCACACATTAGGTAGTAGTTAACTTTATACTCTAATAAGACCTAAGTTATAACTAAATACTTATTTATAATATAAATATGTACATTGCAGTATGTAATAATTATACAATAAAACTATTGTTTGGTAGGTATAAATATCTAATTATTTAGGATTGATTATCATGATATTATTATAGTACTAATTAAATGCATTATATTAAATTTCAATGCTTTAAAAATGTGTTTATGCCATAAATCTTCTAAATAATGAACTAAACATTTTTTTATTTTTCATAATTTTAGTATAAATGATTACATAATATTTTATTTATTTATTAAAGTATAATTACAATTTATACGCATAAGTAAGTGCTATAAGTAATAGTAATTTTAATTTGATTTAATTGACAAAACTAAGTGAAGTTCATAGATCATGATATAGTTATTTTAAGATTTAAGAGATATATTTTTTAGAAACATTTTGGGTATTTAGTAATAGATTTCTATAATATTATACTTAAAATATCGTAGGTATATTAACTGTACATAGAATACTAAAATAATTCAAATAATTAAATTAAATTATTAAATTAAAGTTTGATTCGTTTTAAAATATATTATACATGTTAGCTTTAGTGTTGAGACCCGAGTCACATTCAAGTTCAACATTATAATAAAATGCTGCTACTACTATAGTATTTTGTGTTTATTGAGTTGGTATTGTTTATGCTGCATTGAGGCCGTGCTGGAAGCTAATGTGTACATTAATAGAACTGAAATGATTCTGCTCTCTATAAATCAATTTCTACCAACATTGTATTCTTTATAAGTAACTTTACATATTATTACGTAACAAACTAAATATGTCAAATTTAACTTGAATATATCGGTTATAATTAATTAATAATTTGATAATATTATTTCTTTGAAGTAAATTATTTAATTTATATAGGTAGGTGTTAATTTTCCATCAATTATAAATATCAAAAATCGACATCATATTTAATATAATACTAATATTTTACATATCATACATGTATGTTATGTAATGAATCTTTGATAGTCTATATTTGTGCTACAAATTAATAAACCGTATAATTAATTCTTAGAATTATATAATTTATAGTAATATTGTCATTAATAAATATTTAAAGTGACTCCTTATGTTGTAATGCTTCTATACAGATCATAAATAATGTTTAAATGAAAGATTATAATTGAAATTATATTGAAATTCATAAGGGAAACTGCTCTTGAATCTTGATTATGTAATAGTATGACATTTATTTAAAATGGTTTCACCCCTTGGTTTTGTACTTGTATAATTAAATGTATTTTTCGCAACATGGGTGGATAGGCCATTTTTGGCCTACCAAGAAATTTTAAAAAGGGGCCCCCACATTAAAAAAATTCTAAAAAGGGACCCATTACCGAAATACGAAGGGGGGTCGGCATCGGGAAATGCCCGGTTTCCCGGTACGCCTATCCGCCCATGTTTCGAAATTTAATTATTTTAAAACATTCTTGGATCACTGGTAGACAGGATGATAAAATAGATAAAAAGATAACTTCCTCTTAAATATTAGCTTTTGCATCTAATTTTAATATTCCTCACTTAATAGTTAATTATATATTTACATTAATCTATTATTCTTTATATTTCTAACATTGTTAATTAACATTTATTATGATTTATCATATGATTAAACCTTTTCGGACATTTTCATTTATATTTTAAATAAGAAACTATTGACATATTTTACCAAAAAAAAAAATGTAAGCATTCTACTTTTACATTAACTTGTTTAAACATGTCTTAATTAAAGTTAAAATAATAACGGTAGATAGTTGTCGCAAATAAATTTAATAATCTGAATATATATTAATTATTTTAATGTAAATAATAAAATATTTACATACATAAAATATTATACTAATACTATATTATTACTGGTATAAAATAAATGATACATATCTAGAATTTTAAAAAGTAATTATTATCTTCTCGATATTATAGGAGCACTTTTATAATTATAAATTTAATTTGTAGTGTAATCAATTTTTATTTATATATATAGATATGGAGATATAAAGCATGATACAAAAAGTCTTTATATTGGTTTAAAAACTATCAAATAGTCGTTCAATGTTCAATACTTTTTCCTACATTTGTATAATGTTTTGAAAATTTTTTTTAAATATATGTAATTCATGTTAAAGATTATGAAGCTTCAAATTATAATACATAGTTTACTAGGTAAAAGATTAAATAATGAATATTTTGTTCAGTTTATCTGTAAAGGTCAGCTATTTTTTTTTTCATACGGGTGTGCGAAATTTTTGCTCATGTTTGAGAAAGTATTTTTTGACAGCTTGTTTTTAATATCACTCTATTAATAACAGAGAAGTTGATGAGAATATGGCTAAATCAAAAGTGCTGTTTGAGGACGGCAAAAGATATAGGTACCTAATAAACAAGCATGTTTCTTTTTTTTACGTAATAATTTTTTAATTTAAGTCATACGCAATATATATTATACGTGATACATAAGTTCGTTCGTTATAAAAAAACGATTAAATGTGTCCGTTATTATCGTATAAACTGAAAATTCTATAGGTATATAACTAAGTAGTAAATATATTTATGCATATAAGTATATAAGTAACTATTATTATTTAATTATTAAGTAGGCAACTACATTGTATATTGTTATGAATTGTGTTATGTATAATTAATTAATACGTATTCAGAAATCTTACAGGTGTTAGATTTTAAACAGCTAAATCAATATTATTTAAATCAAAAATTATCTCAAAAAATAAAAACCTATTTAATTTTTATGGGTTAATTTTAATTCAATTAAAGTGTTGCTTTTAAAATTATAATAACAGACTAAATAGGGATACAAACAAACTATGATAGCCGTTAGGTACTTAGTTGTTTTCATTTTAAAAATATTGAACTACACGATAAACAAAGACCAATTTTCGAAAATCACTCCCTTCGAAATGTTTGTGTGAAGTACCTAATATTAAATATGATGTTTAATAAAACATATTAAAGTGGTGGTTGTGTATTGGGAATAAGCCATGATTGTCGTTAACTCATATTTCAACAACATTTATCGACAGTTTTTGTCGGTACGAGGGACATCAGTACCCATTGTTTATTATATTCACAATATTCACAATATTCTTAGAGGACTTATACCGAGAAAAAAACGATAATTCCTTTAATAAAATAATATATTCCTCATTAAAATTTAAAATTTGATAATACAACTGAAGAGTGGGAAGTCGTAAGTGAAAAACTGCTATTGAGCAAAATCCCTGTATTATTGTGTCTGTAGAACAGTGAACACGATCTGAAACGTAAACAATAAATATTTTACTATCTTTTAATAAAACAATGGGGATACTGCGAAATTTTAAAGGACGAGGAGTAAACAATCACGCAACCGTAGAATAGACTAAGTACAAAATATAATATGAGAAAAAAATGATTCATTGTCTTACTTAAAAAAAAATATGTATACAAATTATGTTAACCTGACCTCTTATATTTATAGACATCGCACATACAATACTATTCATTATTGTTACCGCTGTTATAAATTAAATATTTACATACTATTTACTATTTATACATGAAAATTAGATCTAAATCAAAATGTTTGTTGTACAGCAAACCATATAGCCCATAATTATTATTGCTTATATAATAATTTAAATATGTATTATATAATAGTATAATACTATAATGTATAAGACTATAAGTATTTTGCATGTTAAGTCTTCATTAATTTTCTATATCAGATTTGTTTTGTTTCATAATTTTATTCAGAAAACAGTTCAACGTGTAATACTATTAACTATTTAGAAATTCTATCACGTATTCATCACTAATGTTATTTTTATTCAACATAGATATTTAGATATTTTGCTGCTGGAGATGAAATTGCTCTTTGCAAAAGGTTCTTATACTTCACAGTTAATACCTAAGTAAAATAATAATAATAATAATAACCTGTCTAAGTTCTCATTATAAAAATTATTGAATTGTTGAAAATTAATTTTTTAGTACCTAAACTTCATAAAAGTTTTAATAAGTATCTATCAATAGGCGTCCAAATAATTTTAAATATGCTGAGTATGTTTGTGATATCATTTACTAAGAAATTCTCAATAACTAATTATATTTTTTCTAAGAATTTTAAATTTGTATTATATTATTATTTATATTTGTCAATAAATATTTTTAATATTGTATTTTTGTAGATTTCACTCAAACAATATAATATGTATAACCTTGTGAATTTGATATAAAAGTAGTAATCTATAAATATTTTTTTAAATATTTATCGTATAATATTACCCACGTCATATTTATTTTGTCAAATTTATTATTATGTAAATTAATAAAATGGGGTGGACCTCGGACTATGGTAGGTTAAATTTGAATGCAATGATAGGCATCATTGTATACGAAAAACGAAGATTATTTGTCAGTTTAGGATATATTATATTTAAATATTGTCATATATTCTATTTTGAAACAAATAGTATAGTTACTATAATATATTACTATAGTTACTTTATAGTATCTATTTATTAATAAAAAAAGTATTTGGCAACATACGCATAATGATAGTATGAAATTTAATTTAAATTTTGAAATATTTCGTAAAAATTCGAACTTCAAGCACTTATAAAAAAAAATTGTGACTAACGATTTCGGATTTTTTTTTATCACTTTAAGAACAACTTATAAGAAACCTTGTATTAAATTTTCAAGATTTTCTGGTTATACATAATACCTATAACATTTAAGTCTTGTTTGCTGTTTTAAATTGTTATAAGTATTATAGTAAGTTAGTGTATAATAGATTTTTTTTTCTTTTTATGCGGTTGTATAATATCTTTCCTTATAGTTATTTGTACGTTTATTATTTATTTTGATATCTTATAAAACAATATTTATGATGTTGTGAATACTATTATAACGTGTAAGAGTAAAGCGGAAGATATATTTTTAATAAACTTTTTAAAAAATAGCCTATTATATAAATGAATATAAGCCTATTAAAGAATAAGCCCTTACATAGTACAAGCTCAGTACAAAGATTAAATAAATCTTACATGATCCATTAAATCAATTGTTTTTATAGTTGATGGATCACTTTGTAAACTGCACTATCATTTTTACTATTTAGTACTAATATATTATTTTATTATAGTATTATTTATGACATTTATTTTATTTTGCATGGTTTATGAAAGTTATATAGATTGAATCACTGATAACCGTTGTTTTTTTTTTAATAATTAATAATATAATATTACACTTTAGAGTTATGAAAATAACTTGGCATGAATTATCATCGAAGTAAATGTTCATAATTTTATAATCAATCTACCCATTGATAATTAATCTCAAAACGACATTTTTTGAAAAATAAAGAAATCTTATCTTCGACGTCTGGACTATAATAGTTTATATTATATTCAATATTTATGTATACCTATATACGTACACCACATACATGAATACATGATATATTCATAAATATATATATATGTATAATTTTATACATATTTATTATTTACTGATTTTCCATTTGTACTTAAGACGTGTGTCTGAATGGTCCTTACTATTCTAAGAGATTTCAAACAACTTACGCATTTTACTTTTACCATTATATTACCAATAGCTGATATTCGATTATCCGTCAAATACATTTCTGATAAACAACTATTATGGCCTGACAGTATAGTTATAATAATAATATAATATTATGTAGAAAGTGATATCTTATTTTCTTCGGGTATTCGCTGTTGTACTCTTTTTTCCGACCCAGACCTTTCAGATCCTTGACCCGTTTTTATCTCAGTCAACTATATATATATATGTATGTGGGTGATATTGTATTGAAGGGTGACTAGGAAATATATTTCTACAATATACATAAATATATATATACATATATACATGTAGCCTCCCTCGGGCGTAAGGTGATATTTGATGTAATAATAAAGGATGACCGAGTTTATGAAAACTTTTGAAGATTACCAAATTCTAGGATACATAATATAATATAGTACAAGGTCAGTGTCTGAAATGACCTGGTTTTTGTTTAGCGTAAGACTTAACGCTAAACATTTAGTAGGTAATACCACTACCACAAATAATTAAGCTATAATTATAAATGCATATGGCTGCAGGCCGCCAGCTTTTTATAGTATTTAACCAACGTATTATTCATTTAGTTTTTTTTGTTTAACGTTTTAAACTATTTTAATTGTTTTTACACTGTATTATGTTACTTTATAACAATATAAGTGTTTATACCTTATTAAAACTTCTAAAATTTCTCAAATTTTGCACCACACTAATACACTATTCATAATAAACTATTCATGGTAGGTATATATGTATAATTTATGTATATTATATTACAATTTATTAAAATAAAAATTACGCTTTTAAATATTTTTTAATATTGTCATCAAATTTTGAAACGCATAATAAGTTTCAATTTTTTTTTTACATTACTCGTATTCTCTAACCGTATAAATATGCATTACTCATACCATTAATTACAATCGGTTAAGATTTCTCACTGTTATTTAATATTCTATTCAGTACTTGTATATGTATAGTCGTAACTTATGAATATTAAGTTTGAGTAAAATAGTATCAAATTCAATAATAAAAATGCTTTTCTTTGTTTACGCTAAACTATAACAAATTCGTATTTAATATAGTAAAACAAATGGTTTACATAAACTATAAAAAAAAAGTTTTTAATCATAAATAAGTACTTTAATTTAATATTCATATTCTCGTTTTACATACTCTATTCATGGAAATTTGTTAGAATTTTGAATCTTTTCCTGTTAGATAAATGCAAATAAGCAGTTGATCTTTTTAATTGATAAATATATCTTTATAGTTCATTTGTTTTTAAAGTATGTGTTGTTGTCTGTCGAGTATATGTTTAAAAACCAGAATGTATACATATTATATACCTAACGATTTGATTCATTAATCAAATTTTTGTTTACGTCGATCAAATTATTTTACTGTTTAAAGAAATTACATGTAGTTTTTATTATTATTTTTTTTTCTTTAGCAACTATATTTATACAAACCTACGTACACAATTTGTATGCTTGATACAAAATATTACAGGATGAAAGTAATTCATGAGTGTGCATTATTGTTGACATGTTATAACGTATGTCATTACATATTATACTAGACTACAAGAGTAGTATGTATTATAAATGTGGTTTTGTGATATTCAATGCTAAAGACGTATAGTATATGGAATGAAGTTGAATTTATAATATAAAATATTCATTTATACGTACTACTCATACTTACATTTTAAATTAATTAATTAAAAAAATAAAAATAGAAGAGATCCCTAACTGGTATTTTTGTCGTTTATTCGAACGAAAAATAACATATTACTTAAATGATAAAATACCTACCAACTACCAAGTAACAAATCCTGTAATTTGTAAAATATAATAAATAGTTAAACTATATGTATATTTTGCTGTAATAATTAATATTATTTTAAACCAAGAATTACATAGTATTTTCTTGAAACAATAAGAGATGATCTATCTGTACAAATATTTGAGATCTCTCACTTTGAATAATTTTACTATTGGAAAATACATTTTCGACTACTATAAATATAATAATATACCTATAGGCTATAGGAGTATAGATTATTGTGCGATTTACTTGTTTTCAATATTCCACAGTGTATTATCATAATCTATAATCATAATCATCTACCTACTACCTATACGTATATATTATGTAGGTATATTTTATATTATGTAAGTGAACTGTGAAGTTTCACATTTTACTTGAATATACAAAATGTAGCTTGTAATGTAATGAAAACTACTTGTTATTTTGAAATAAATATGTCGTTTCACCAATTTCGGTATTTACTTTTGTGTGTGTGTATAATATATAACAAGTAATAAATAAACCTCTTTCGTGGCATTTCATTTGAATTTATTATATGTTTAGCAATTTGTTAGTACAATAATTTTTTATTTCTAATATAATTAATGCATAGTGCATTAGTGCATTATCATGGTGGTTACTGTCATGCTAGATAGGTAGTAGCATAATAATAATGATCAATGATAATTTGTTTAATAAAAAAAAACAATATTTTTTTCTCTTTCTTACGATATTCGATCGTACGCAGTACAAAAATATCGAAACACGAAAACTGATTCGATTACACAGACCAACTATAAAAGTATTGAATGGAAATTTTGACTCATATTAATATTATATATACACGTCGTCATCGTACTTATTACATATTATACGCTTAACATTAATAAGTAATCATTTTATTGGATTTTCGTTGTAATAATATAGATGGTTGTGGTGAGTGATGCGACCCGGCAAACCGCAAGCGTATAGAGTGTTCAAATGTGTCAGATCCCGCCGTTGATAAGTCAACGTAACGTATTATATGTATACAGTATAATATAATTGAATATGGATGTCGGATTTTTTTATCATATTAATGTATTATTATTATATTATTGAAGCACACGCGCGCGTGTTTTTTTATGTTGTTTGTGTACAGTTCAGTTTTTACCGTCCAACATGCACCCGTTGGCAGTTGTAATAACGCACGATAAATGTTCCTCTGTGTTAATTTTTGCGGTTCTTATAACTTGAACACATACGATAAAGGCAATACGATGTACGTTGACGGTTGTCTGTCGCTTAAAATAATTACTTTATAGTCTATAATATCTGTTACTATTGTTGAACAGAAATTTACGGAGTCCTTCGCACCGTTGTTTGCCCTATATCCCGGTAATGATGAGTGTGTATTGCGTGGTGGTCATAATTGATTATTAAAATTTTGTTTTGACTACGTGTTTAAAAAGAAAAAAATTGCTATCTATTTTATATATTGTATTATATTATATGTATTCAAAAGTATTCACTATTCATATTAATTGATTCGTGTATCCATTTAATTTAAATCAATTAATTTATTGTAATATATATTAATCAACTCGTGAATAAATATATAAATAATTTTAAGTTTTATAATGTATCATTATTAAATAATATGAAATCATAAATTAAAATTATGGCTTGTTGTGTACTAATATATATTACGTATTTAATATTTATGCTTATTAATGGACATACAGTAGCTAGTCTTTAGAGTAAAACAAACTATACTCAGTTGTAACTAAATACATCATCGAAGGTGTACAAACATATAAATAAGGAAATGAGTATTGGTAATGATTATTAAAAAACAAATGCACATTATTTATTTGGTACTTAATAAATAATAACAGTGAAACATCACGTCATTATGCTCATAGATTATAATTGTTTAACAATTTGAATCATAATTTAGTAAATGATTTATGTTTACTGTAGATACTTATTATATTATAGTTAATATAGTTGTCTATCGCTATACCTATTACCATGGGCGTTCTCACGGGGGGGGGATATGGGGGATAGATCCCCCCCCCAAGGATCTGTTTTCTTACATTTTAGTAATACACGTTTTGTCTACTTTTGATATTATATACTATTAAATTCAAGTAAATTTTCAGAACCCCCCCCCCCAAAAGAAAAATCCTGAGAACGCCCCTGCCTATTACCTACATTACAACATATTATTAACCTAACCTATTATCACAATATTACTGTATAATATGTAACATTGTCCATTTTTAAACGACTTTGTTTTGATTTGTTAAAATACAATTAATATATGTTGATCTTTAAGAGTTTATTAATTTATTTTTATTTTGTTACAGCTGTCACTGTCCGTTACCTGACAAAAAGATATATTGGAGAATACAGTTCAAACACAGGTAAGATATAATTACGTATGTAATGATAGGTACATAATTATTTGTGATTAGTAGGAGAAAAAATAGATTTTGAAATTGAAATAATAACCTATGAATATGATAGGGTACTGGCTATTGGGTATACGTATAAGTGCAGTGGGGACACGGGGTTTTAACACGATATTAAATATTGTAGTATATTATATTTATTGTAACATTGTAGCTTCAGGTGAATAATATGAGAAATACAAGAATTCTCGTTGTAGTTTCTGATTATTATGTTTGATTATACAATTTCATAATGAAATGGTCAACTTCAATATGTTTTAAGACAATTATTGATATATTAGATAGCAAGTGACAGAAAAACCATTATGTTCGACGCTGTAGTAGATTTTATGATCATTAGATGAAAATATATTTGATTAAAAAAATGTTTACACCATAGTAAGATTCGTTTTAACAACTAGATCTATAGATATGCGTTAACGAGTTATTTACCTTTTTCCTTACGTCCACGCATTTCTTTAAAAGTTAAAAATAAGTACTTCTGTGTAGTGGCTGCAGTGCCCATCTTATAGCCGTCGGTGTATAATTTAATTCAAAATCGAATGGGTTTAAACGTAAAATAATTATTTTCGGTGCCAACGCACATACTAATTATTTGGGTTTCGACAGTTTTATCTTTGAGTTTTACTGTTATATTTGTGCGCACACGAAACTAGAATTAATACATAACTGGTTTTCGGTGGGGTTATTGTACACAATAGTCGTATACATAGGGTCGTAAAAAGTCGGCGTTGTAAATCGCTTAAATCCTCACACTCCTGATTATGTGCGCCTACGCGGTACGTATAAAAAGGTGTTTTCTTTTTCTGCAGCAATACACCGGGCGGCACACAGATATTCAAATATATTATTATCATTATTATGTTTATGACACCTTTGGATCTCGATATTTTTCTTAAATAATTATCAAATCACCCTACATACTCATTCTACCGAACACCCTGCGGATAAATTATTACTATCATTATTATGCGCATACGGAGCGTTTCAAACGTCTACTTCAATATCACTTTTCAAAACAATGAGCGGTCGCGCGTACACGTATACCGTACTGTTGTATATACGTACACATATATATTATATATTATTGTATGTATTGTAAGTAGGTATATACATATAGAATTTCTCGGCGCAAGCAAAGCCAGCGGCTATCACGCCCGCGTGCTCGCGATTCCTCATAACATTTTATAATATACATAATAATATTAATATATTATATATAGGTATATATTATACTTACGTACACTTTATACATACAAATATTGTTCACAGCACAATAATATTACATTTTTGAATGGGTGGCCACGCAAACACATATTTTAATATATTTATATACACTTTATAGTCTTATAGATATACTTCATTACTGTGATCGAGATTGATATTTTTCTTTCTCTGTTCGATTTGTAGTGCGTCAAACTTTTTTTCATATATTATTATTATAGTTGCAGCCTGCAGGTAATTCTTTATATTATGTATTATGATATATAATATTTATTATGACTCCGCATGGCGACTATAGTACTATACAATTTATAAATACTAAAAAGTAAAAGTTAAAGTTAAATGTGTCGGTAAAGTTATTTCTGGAGATACGTCTTCTTCTTTTAGACAATGTTTTGTAGATATATTTGACGTTAATTTTTCAAATTCATTGAAATTTTCAATATTTATGTTGGTCAATATAATACAGTAAAACCTTGATAAGACGGAATCACTTGGGACCATGCAAATTTTCCGTGTTAACAGAGTTTCTGTTTTGACGGGGTTCAAAAACATGAAATTTGAAAAAAAAAACCAAAGAATTTTTCTGTATTACCGGGGATTTCGTTTTACCGAAGTTCCGTCTTATCGAGGTTTTACTGTATAATAATATAAACAACTATATTTAGAAATTTGAATATATATTTTGTAAACTTTAATCATCGGTTAAAATGGTTAACTCGTTAAATGTGTTTGCCCTATACAGACCTCGGGTACTACTATGCTGTGAAAGAACGCAAAACCATAGGATATGTTGTGCGAAATCGGTATATCTGCTTCGGGTTACTTATATGATCGTTATCTTTTCGGTAGTGAGTACATAGTATAGATACTTACTTTACGCGTATTGTTCGCTATATCCGCTGTGCATGGTCAGTTACCTATGTAAACATGTATAAATACATAATAATATACTACACATAGGCAAACCTGTCGAATCTAGGTCAATTATAATTTGTACAAAGAGGAAAAAATATCTTCGAGTTCAATGCCGAACTCGTTAGTCGCTGCCGTTGTATGAGGATGATGGCTCGGCGGCTGGCCCGTATGACATGCAGTTTACCTGTACTTACGTATTATTGTTAATATAACACAAAACCCTATGTTGTATAATATTATATGTTATTTGTGAGATACTACGAGAACAGCTATCATCGAAATCGATGAGTAAACACAATACTTACAACACAATACTCAAACGTTAATAATGTATTTCGTATGTATATATATATAAATTATATATTAAAGTAAGTACAGTAAATATTATTATACTAGGTACCAGCGCGCGCGCATCGGGCTTTGATGGTGAACTCCGATCAAGTGGTTCAACGCATATTGCTTGCACTAGGAACGTATAAACACTTGTTAACACTCGTAACACACGTAACCACGATCGACAATACGTTTTGTGCTCAAGTCAGGTCTAGATTCATCCACGTACCCTTCGCCGTCCAAACCCTCTATTTACGTATGAATCGTATGATATATGACTATATGAGATGACAGCGAAGGTAGAGAACGATGTAGATATAACTATAATATAATATAAAATTAGCACACATCATAATCAATATTATAATAATTGTATGTTTATGTAATATGTTTAGGTTAGCTTGTAATGTTATTTAAACGTGCCGCGATTGGATAAATAGATTTATTATTATTATCGAATGACCTTACCAGCGATTTATAGTCATCGGATTTTAAAATTACAAGCTTAGTAATATTGTATCGTTTAAATCATAAATGTTATTTACAATAGGTACGTACAATCTAATCAAGTATAACTTTTAGTTAGCGAAGGCGCAATTGTAGAACAATTTTTTTAATTTTCAATTCTCTTTTCTACGCCCCTGAATATTTATTTATTATAACCTTCTACGATTTCGGAATGTTGTTTTTAGATATATCTCATCAATATCTGTTACAAGTTGAGTTGTATTCATTGGTATTTTAACACTTCTCCCTCGCCACTCTAGGATGTGCATTGATGGTGGATTATACTATTATGTACAATTCACGCACGCTACAGTACTTAAATCATAAAAACATGCGTTACTGGCGTTATTGCACCGAGACGGCGGTGGCGGTATTTTATTACTTGCACTATACGCACCTGCCACCTGCAACAGCAATCTGTTTATGTATGTTTGGACATTTATTGTTTATAATAACATAATAGTAATAATAATAAAAATATTAAAAACGTCTGCAGTTAGTAGAGACGATTTCCTAGTAACCATACTATATTACTATATACTATATCATTATACCTGTGTATTAAGATTGAAAACGAAATTTAGTGTTCTATTATCTAATATGACTTTATATATATTATAATAATAATATATGAGCACAAACGTTCATCAGCATTTAAACTATTATAAAAAACAACATATATTAATAGTCGAGTGTAGGTACTACTATTATATTCCCTTCTTGCGTGGTCCATTATAATAATATGCCACCGTTAACCGACCCACGTATATGATATACCTATCTTTAATATTATTATAGATAATATATTATTGTTGTGTACGTCATATTATTTAATATATATTTTTCAACCGTTCCAAATATCGTACGTCTTCTGTTCACCGCAGTATAGTTGTTACAATATATTATTACCGGTGGCAATCTCGTGCCACAGCCGCGCCGCCGGGTAATTCGGTATAAACGAGCAATCAAAAAAAAAAAAAAAAGGGTCAAACCTCGCCCTATTATATGTTGTATAAAGATGATGATACTCCTATGGTTAATGAAGATATTTAGAACACCCGCTAAGTAAATATGTTTAATGTATATAGTGACGCGGGTTTGTAATGCTATTATTATTATCATTATTTTTAATTAATCAACTATTGATTAATTTAAAAGAAAAAAAGAAATCAATAACAAATGATTAATGCTTGGTATAAATGGAACTATCCGTTATTTTATAGGAGGCCTCCTACATAGAATGTTGCTGGCCAACATTATTGACGTATCCTAGGGGGGGGGGGAAGTTGGACCAGTATCCGTAAGAACTTTAGATCTCCCAATTTTAAAGTAACAACCAGGTCTAATTTTCTATCAGAAACCATCCTTAAAGTTGAAAATTGAAATAATTTTAATTCTCCAAAAGGTGATAACAACGAACACAAATAAAAAAAAACTTATCATTGTAATACCAAATACATTTATCACTTTGCTCATAAAGTGAAAATCTAAAAATATTTTCACATCATTAAAATTTATTCTGAAAAATAAAATAAATAAATAATGCATATTAAATAATATAATAATTTGCTTTAAAAAAAAAATTAAGTAGAAAAAAATCTACAGGTGTGGCCCACTAGATCATAATTCTATAACATGTCTACATAACAAGCCGATAACATACTCTCTAATATTAAATATAACATGTATAATGTATATATTACATGTGTTACATGTGTATAGGTACATAGTATTAATCTCAACCTAAAATTTTCCATGTTATGCGTTAATAAGGCAGAAATAACACATGTAGGTATTATATCTTCTTAACAAATTACTAATTAGTAATTAAAAGCGTAATACCTTAATAGATCCAATCGTATATATTATCAGAAATTAGTGTTATAATAAATATTTTTGACAATTTCTATTTAAGTTGGTATTAAAAGTATTAAGTGATCTGTTATTAAGTCAAATTAAAGGTACTGGTTTTTAGAGACTAAATAAAAAAAAGTAATAATTGAGTATTTGGATTAATAAATTCTTGATTACACCACTGAAAGTTATCATCAAATTATTTATCAATAGGTATTCAATTTCATTTAAAATGATAGCTCAATGTTACTGTCTTAGTATATGTACAAATTATAAACTATAAGTGAATATTTCAAGCAGCATAATTACGTTTTAAAGGGTGCAAGTGGTTTTTCTATATTGTAAATTGATATTTTATTCTTGGTCGTCGTTTTATTGATTTCAAAATTATTTCTCTAGTTTACGACTTTTATACTTATGCCGTATTAAAAAAAAAACATAATTAAATATATACCTACGCAACTTCTCGTGTAATACATTAATTGAAAATAAAATTTAATATAGTACAACTGTGAACTGGTACAAATTTTGTTTTTCAGTACCAATAACCTTAACATTTATTTTATTTTAATTATAAATATGTTTAATTGATTAAATAAAATGTTTGATATGAATTATAACATTCATACAAATATATTAGAAGTTAAAATGTATTCAGTGATTAGGTGATTTTATTCAGCAATAATATTAATTCGTATACAGTTATTAATCTATATACCTACATTCAACTCAGAAGTACCTCAAATACAGAAAACTAATAGTATTTAGTTTTTTGTATTTTAAATAATTATTAAATTGTTATATTATACTTTAAAAATTATTTTTAATTTGGTTTAATTATTATAGGTTGTAGTCAATATGAAGGGTATATATAAATATTTTTATTTATATCTATCTAAGTAATATATTGTGTTAGCTTTTGCGATGTTTTAGAAGTGCACGATATTAAAAACGTTTACCTACCTAACGGTTAACGTATTTCTATTGTTTGACGTTTGTTATAGAAACAAATTAAATAATCGTTTTCAACACGCATTTTTTATTATTTAATAATAATGCAATTAATTTATCATGGTTCATCAATTAATTTCATAGTGTATCTAAAACGTGTTGCATATATTTAATTTTTAATTTTTATATTTTACTCATATCTATTATTAATTATATAGGTACTCTAATTATTTGTTTCTTATATATAGTGTATGTACGTGAAATTGACGCTATTCATAGAGTTCTGATGAACTGTTTTACGGTATTGAAATTTATCAGAAAAAAAAGAGTTATATGATGTAGGGCTTTCACTTTGTTTTATGGACTTTTACATAAGTCAATTTCTTAGAGTAATTAACCACCGTATACCATATAACACATCAATAAGTCCATAAAATACATATTGTCGGCAACAAACAGGCTTATCAGCTCGATGTTTTAATGATTAAAATAATGAAGTATAATTATTACATTCTCGCGGCCCTTCTAAAATATTTAAGCAAATTTATTTGAGATTACAACATAATAATGTCGTTGTTAGGACACATTTAGCATCTGATGTTGGTGAACTATGTGTATGTCTCCGAATACCAAAGGTTCATAAATCTAATTTGTCCCGCACACTGCTTTACGGCGCTAACTGTGGTAATATTTTTTACACACCATTAAAGCCATTCCAAATGATCCAAATACCTCTAGACTGTTCGAAATAAATAGATTCTAATAATAACATATAACATTATGTTTATTAAGGCACTACAGATGGACCGCGCGATGTGTCCCATTGGGTGCCTGTTCTGGATTTATATAATTATATGTTTCTATGATTTTGGAGTATCTAATTATTTTCTATATACCTATACATACATCCAGTCACCCTAGCCCCTGATGCAGCTATTCTGACGATGATGATATGTACTCAGAATGAAGAGTATATAATTATTATTATAACATAATTTACCTTCGTCATTACCGTCCATAACGTTTTTATACTTGTCAATTCATTAGTAGAGAATAATTGTGTTTTGAATATTGTAAATTATTTGATCTGAAGAACAAATTGTAAGTGGGCAGATTTATAAAATGAAATGAGGAGCAGTTAGTCGAAGTGACAAACTTTGAGAGACGACAATTAATTAAAACTGAAATGGGTTTATATAATATATTCGTATGTCTTACAAGTTACACATATTTATAATTATAAAATTAAAAATAAGCTTTATTAAATAAATAATAGTAGCAAATTTTACAAAAAGTTTTAAACATTTATATTTATGATGAAATATTATGCAGTCAGTATTGTATTAATTTTAGCTCAGCAAAATGTATATTAAAAGTGTATTATTATATAATTTTGTTATTTGTAAAGAGGTTGGAAGATTTATAAACTTGAATGCACTATAGTAAAAATGCTTAACTAAACTATTCAATAATGAGTAAGAAATGTAAACATTTTTTCAATAGTTTCATAACAAAGAACCATTTTAATACAATGAAATATTAGGTACTTAAAAATAATTTAATATAATATAATATGTTTTTACGGGTATAAAGTAAAATTTATAATTTATAAAAATAATTAAAATATTCTGTTTAACAGAACAAATGCTGTATATTATATTTCATCATTGTGATCAATTCATATGATATATTATTATATTATACTCGTTCACATATACGTATTATATGTATGAATGTATAAAAATAAATTTCTCGAAATGAAAATGATTAATGTTAGTGAGAAATACGTTATTTATTATATTTTATAACGTATTAATTAAAGCTAGTAGTTTTTTAAAATGTACAATCGGCTCAATTCCTGAGTTCGTTAAAATAGATTATGAAATAGCACGTGAAAAACAATATAATTTAGATAGTCCTTTATAATAATAAATGTTTTATTATAAGTTGTACATTTACTTTTATCGAAATTCGAATAACCATAACTATAACGACATTGTACATAATGCACTGCAGGTACGTGATATATTATTATTTCTGATCAGTATTGTTGTACATATTATGTATTATAATTTCTCGTATAGATAGTATAAATTTCACGGTGACTTATCGTTTAAAACGAAAATATAATAAATCATAATAACAGCACTCTGTATACTTTTTAATTTCTATCATGATTTCTTAGAACTTGAACTACACGTACAACTAGTGTTTAAAACGATATATTACATTGTTTTACGACATTCCGGCGTGATCGATGATTTACGCGTTTCGTATACTCTTATTATTATAGCGGTAGTTAGACATATTCAAAGGTGGGTAAGTTAATGATAAAAAATCACTTGAGTAAGTTGAGTTAAATTAACGTTAAGAATGTTCAGCTATTTAATAAATGATATATTGAACTCTTAAAGTTAATATTATGTTTATGTATTTTTATATTCATAATTCATATATTTTTTAATATTTGCTTAGTATTATTATCACCTTGAGTTACACGCGGTAACTTCAAATTTTTAAACATAATAAATTATCATTTAAAGCACTTTTTACTATTCCTTGTTATTATGCTCACAATTAGTTATGACCACAGTTATAGTTATGAATGAACATGATTTAATTTAATGCTATATTCTTAAAATTAACTGAAAAAAGTTAACCTTAAAATGGATACTTAAATTAGCTAATAGCTCGAATAAATTCGAAAACGGACTAACTATTTTAGTTTAAAAGTTTAAAAACCGTTTGAAATGTACGTTATATAATAATTAATAAATATTATATAAGTTACAACAATGTACGTATATGTATAACTCGCGTAGATACGAGATGCGTGTCTTACTTGAGTAGCAATACGTAGGTATCTACGAAAATATAATACTCTTGTCGGTTTATTATAATAATATATACTATTGGTATAATCATTGAGTATAATATATAGTATACTATGTACTATATATACTCAATGGTATAATATAATATACGTGGTAACGATTATCCGATCAATTGAACTATACGACCGTGTTCGGCTGGCCCCGACCTAACATCCTGTCATCAGCTCGAGGGAAAACGAGACTCGTTGAAGAATGAAGATATACCGTGTGGGGCTCTGTTTGCCGAGATTG
This sequence comes from Schizaphis graminum, assembly GCA_020882235.1. Lineage (NCBI taxonomy): Eukaryota > Metazoa > Arthropoda > Insecta > Hemiptera > Aphididae > Schizaphis > Schizaphis graminum. The sequence continues at coordinate 59,851,078 of CM037032.1, forward strand.
TCCCGCAACAGGTATACCTATCCGCCATAGCAACAAGTGTTACACCCGACACAATAGGTACACTATTACGATATATATTAATTTTATGTATCTAGTCGGTTCATCTCCAATTATGAAACGCGCCGCCGTGTAATATATTTGTATGATTTTGCGTGCGCAATAAAAAAAAACCCCCACGGATATCGCGGGGATGATACGGAAGATTTAGGCTCAAAAGCTGCCGCAATTTATAGATTTTAGATTACTATTATCATCATTATAGTAATTCGTCATGGACGGTATTATATTTTCCATCGCATGCGGACGATTCATTTTTCTCCCATACATAACATAACATTATTATAACAGTCCACGCAACCAGACCGCCCTTATTTCCATTTCGGATTGTGATTACGAAAACATTATGCAATCAAATCATCAAAGTAAAATGTAATATTATGCTCAGTGCTGGAGAGATTCTATAATCTATATAGCACATTAAGCTCCAGGAGCTGAATTGTTCACTGTCTTTCCGAGAAAAATGTAAAATTTTAAACAATTTTAAAACACTAAAATGTGTTTATATGTGGTTGATAATAACTGAAAATCTTTTAAAAACTAATAAGCTTATCATTTGAAAGTTTCTATTAAAATAAAAACAATCGACTCGTATAATATTACATTATTTTAAAAACTTATTTTTTTAAATTTTCATCAATCATCAAAACGGCTTACGTGAACCATATTATATTGTACTCCGCGGCTATTTAATCGCATCGTCGTGCGTTACTCAATCCTCACGCATTGACCGCATAACTTGAGGTAGGATTTCCCGTGGGCACGCCAGGAATCTCAGTGACACTATATTACCATTATTATTGTGCATTGTATATACGTATATTAAATTGTACGGTGTGCGTCGCGTATAAACTTGGACGCGTTCCCGAAATGTGTGAAATTGCCGCCACTGCCTCCCCGTTTTCGCGGCGCAGACAAATTTATCGCACTTTCCGCTTGCCGCCGTCGCGGTCAACGGCCACACGTATTCTCTCTCGGCAGTATTATATAAATACAACGGGAAATGTACTGAAATTTAGTGACCGATCAATGCGTATATGTAGCAATGCCGTGAAACAAATTTATATGCAAATATTATCTCATTTATCTTCATATATTATGATACACATACGTATAAAATCTTATGTGAGATCCAATAATAATAAAAAATTTCTACAATAATATTCTACAACCGAACAAAAACTCAATTACTTATAGGTATATTTTTAAGATCATCTATAAATTGTAACGATATACATACTGAGATTATACAAAATTTGAATGAACTAAAAATTATACTCCAATAAAATCTAACAAGTCTTTTGCCTATTGATATGTCGTAGCCACTTCGTGAAATCGATATTTTCATGAAAAGATGACCATTTCATGAAATGGAAATAGATTTTTTGCACTTCATGAAATTCGAAAATATTTCACGAAATGGTCATTCCAATTTAACATTGTGTAATTTTTTTTCACAATGTGGTCGTTCACCTTGTGTACCTACTGAAATACGTTGGGGTGAATCAGTTTAGGTAATTTAAGGAACCCTTACACGAGAATAATACCTATATAAAGTTTTAGGGCATTTTTTATAATTGATTGAAATCTAGGTAATATTATCATTTATTTTCATGATTTATTTACACTCGTAAAAGAAATGATATCGTACAATAATCACGTCTTTTCCTAGTAAGAATATTCATTTAACAGATGACTATCAAAATAAAGATAGGTACTATAAAAATTACGATAACATTATATCTGTTCTCGAACTATTAGAAATTAAATTTTTATCTTATTTAAATTTTTAAAAACTTAATCATACAAAATTTAAAAATATGTATAATATTAGTAAATACATGTAACGCATAAACCATAGCTTAGAATAGTGTAAAGTTCGAGAGCCTTTAGCTATATTATTTGCATGCTTCCATCATTCATAGTCGAACATTTCATACGATTAGCAAGGTTAAATAATACATATCAAATAATTATTAGCGTTTTGTGTACTATAAAATTATACACTGTAAATAAGCACAACGAACTCCGCTGCATATTTACATTTCAATAATATTGAATGTAAGCTCTATGTCCCCACCCGGCGCCCACCACTGAATTTCAAAACAGAATTAACTCCATATGTTTTTGCTTTGTGTGTTATTGGATTTGTATTTTTAATTCTCTCGTTTGTATTTAACCCCTTTCTAAGTTATTCAACTTTCAATGTGACAGAAGAGCTGGTGTTTTCACAATGAAAATCCAAAATTAAACTTTTGCCATTCGTTCGTGATGGTTTGTAGTAGTATTGTTATTCACGTTTTACACGTAATCACTTTTTATGTGCTTAACGAATCCCGGACTTATTTTTCAACATTTATCTATTAAGTATCGATGGTACATAGGTACATAAATAGATTCGGAACAACAAAATATAAAATAACATTATATTACACCAATTATTATTATTGTAGTCGAAGTGAACGCATTGTTGCGTGATACTTAAAATGTGTAGAAATTTATATTTTTTTCTTTTATCAAATTATTATATACGTTCTACATTTTTATTTTCACGTTCGAATAAAAGTAATACAGTTAAATATAAAATATAATGTGATGTATTGTAATATAATATTACTATTATTGAATATTATGCATTAATATTAATATAATATGCAACAGAAGAAATATGCGTATACCCACGCTCGGTGTTATTCGATTCGAATTGAAAACGTTGACACGAACCCAATAAAAGGTCAGTAAGTATCTAAGTTTAAACACATGTCGATGATCGATATAATTGTGATTTAGTAATAAATAATTCATAATTTTTACGATTTCACGGAAAGGACATCAGACGCAATTCTGATTAACAACGTCATATTTTTTTAAACACTCGTTTGGGTGAAATATTGTTTGATATGGATACGATTTCTCAATGTCCTTCGTCGCGTTGTATACGTATTTTTACCGATACGTACATTGTATTATATTGTTAAGTCATTTTCTTCTAAACACTAAATTGAAAAATAAATTAAACTTTAACTGCACTTTCGAACGCGTGTTTATAGTCTAGTGTAAAATAGCCAATAACCCGTAGAAGTGTGCAGAGTGTAGACGACAAATAACAGAATCCGTATAATTTCCATCTAAAGTTTATCGACTCTGTTTTGTATTTACTGCGACCAAAATAATGCGTGTTTATTTTATTAATACTGTTAAAGCGACGCAGCCACTGATATCTGCACGATTGGTTTGTATTTGCGTGGGAATTTAGCAACTGATCGCGTGATTACGTTAATATAGTTTAATACTTTAAACACCGATGCAACAATATGCACTTTACCGTCGAAACGATGCACTATTTATAATCCCTACGCCCCACGGTCTACGACCTACTAATACCAATAATATCAATAATAATAATGCGACCGTATACAGTGTTATTAGTGTTATTACTATTTAATATAGTCTACCGATGAGATAATAATATTATAAGTGTAATAAATGGTTATAATATTATTGTCAACAACTACGAGCAAACACACACTTAAACATATAGCTATAGATGTTTAGATAATCTGTGTGACAATCTGGTTGAGGATAGTAAACGGTGGCGGAATATTAACATCGAGTCACAACGACATAGCTCTGCAGCGATGTGTACATAATATGTAACCTATAATATGTTACTTCCAAGGTTCTAACCAATCGTACATTATATTTTACTATGTACAATAATAATAATAATAATAGTAAAAACTTTGTCTGCGCGGTGTATGCATACTGTTTTTATCGACCGAGCACGTACAATTAGAACTGATGGTGCTTTGGTGCGGCCTCACACTATAATAATATTACAATAAACACATAATATTACATATTATATAGATACCTAGTATGCAGCGTGTACTTATATCCTCAGATTTCCATCCGTGACACGTAACGTGTTCATTTGCGGGCCAGAGTCGATCTGATAAATATACGCTGTATTATGTGTATAGTATAATAATAATAATAACATTATGTATACCTATACGTCTCATCGTGACCATCTTCACGGGAGATACTCGTCACCATCGCCGCCGCCGCCGCCGCCGCTTGAGCATCCTATATTATACGCGGTCTCGTCTAACCCTATTAAAAAGGAAATAATAATAATGAAAAAACTTTTATACAGTAATACTGCCGCGGAGAGGAGAAAAAAATAATCATAGAAACGGCCAGACCTACTATAATATATATATTACGTATTTTACTTCCCTCGTTTTTTATTATAAATATATAAATACGCATATACGACAACATTATATAGATACCGCCGCCGCAGTGACTCGACTCGTGACGCGAAAAATTCGTGTCCTTCGGTCCGTTACCGCACTATACGCGGTTGCTGCGCCGCTGCTGGTGGTCACACACGCGCTACCGAGATACGTCACGCGTGTTTAACAATAAATCTCAATCAAATGCACTTTTCGTTTTCCCCGTGTTTTTTTTTTGTTTTTTTGTTTATACTTCACGTCTCCGCGATAACTATACGGTATAATAATATCGTTATATATTGGTATACAATATAATATGGTTTGTTGGTTTTTCTTCGGGACCTTTGTCCTGCCGCCGATTTACGGTTTTTGCGGTAGTCGCGGCGCGAGGCCGCGTGGGCTACGACCTATGCACGCGCGCAAGTTCAACAAACATCACAACACAACGATATCGGGTGTATAGGCCACCATCGCTGTACCTGGCCCTTTTATTTATTTCATTTCGTACGTAAATAATATTGTTTAGTTACTATACGCCGCGGCGTGGTTCGCGTTATTTATGATTTATGATTTAATATTATATTATGTACAAATAGGCGTACAGAATTCCGTCGGAGGGAAGAGTCAAAGTCCGCCCACTCGATTAATTGAAAACGAGAGAAAAATAAAACGTCCCGTCGCCGGCGATGTTTTTATAAATGATTTGTACGCGACATAAAAAGTCGTGGCGAGCGCTTCCTTTCGCCGTTTCCTATATGATGTACACATATCTATGTAAATATTATGAACACCAACGACCGCCGTCACCGAAATCAAATTTTTCTTTTCCTTCTTTGCTCGTTTGTTTTGACGGCCGCCTTTCGTTATTAAATTATTATTATAACGCGAGCCCGTGGCCGTGGGCGGCGGATATAACGTGCATGGTTCACCCGCGCGATTCTGCTATTTAGTCGGTGGCGCGCAGATGGAAGATCGCCGACGCCGCCATCGACTGTGGCGTACACAATAATAATAAAAATATTGGTACGTCTGTTATTACACGACCGTATAATATTTCGTATACCACTATTTATATAAAATAATGGTATAAATTAAATTTAAATAAAATTTTTTTTACTGCAAAATCGGAGTGATTTATTATATTCTTTTTATTTAGCTATTGATTATTAAATTAATTTAAATTAATTATTCGCGATTTTGGCTAATTATATTTCAATGCAGTTAATAGCTACATAAAGTATCTTCGCAGTTATTAATATTATATTACAATTACATATAAGGTTTTTCACGGTGTATCAACCTGCAGACGTATGAATTCGCGTGGTTTTTATTATTATATAGCAACATAAAATATAATTTTAAATTTCTTGAAAAATACAAATTTCAGCATACTATTTAAAAGTATAATAATCAATTCGAATAAGTATTTAAGGATACCATACAGTTTCAAGGTCTAGTTTGTAAGTGAGGAAAATGCAATTTTTACAATGATTTTTTGCTTCTGATAATATACAATTTGTTATTCCAAACAAACCATATACAATAGTCTTTCATATGAAGTAACAAATATGTAATATAATTTATTGTTCACTTGTTCTATAAAAATGAAAATATTATAATAATACATAATTTTGATTTTTAATCATATTGGCCCTGAAATCTTTAAAGGTGTACAATCTTTTAATAAAATATTTTGGTAAAAATTAAATTTGAATATTTAAGCACTATAGCTGCTCTCCCTAATCGTTCTAATATATCTTAAAAAGTGGTATTTTAAGTATGGTAAATTTAATTAAATTTATCGTTGAATATAATATTATAATATGTAACTTGCACGTAGCATGTTATACACTATTGTTCATGTAATGATTACGAACACTATATTATAATATTATAATAAAGACTTTTTGAATTACTTATAAAAGTAAAGTCGTATGAAATATATTATGCCTATATGATTTTTTATATAAACAATACGTGATCAATTCTAAAACGTGTAAGTCCCTGTCACGGAAGAATAATATACATAAATGTTTAGACTAGGTATTGATTTATAATATGAACTCTAGCTGAAGAGTGTTATTGGTAGATTTATAAATGCCTAAGTGTTATCTGTCTGTATGCTGTATCGCCTGTATCCTATATAAATATTTATATGTACTTGTACCCAAGTATAGGTATGTACGAACTACGAAGTACATTTTCTGATTTAAAAATAGATAACATTTATCACGCCGTTTGCATAATGCACTTTTAATTAATCCTTTTTTGTTTTGTTTTGTTACGTATAGACTTGTTGTACAGACACGACGTGACGTTCGATAGCGTTCTTACAGAAGTGGAAATACTCGACACATGCAAATATTCGGTAAGTACTGCAAGCATACATTATTATATATAGTTAAAGTACTGTACCTCCTGCGCACAGCACAATAGTCGTGTGCGCGTTTGAAAGATAAAAAGAAAGAAAAAGAAAGAAATAGAGATACGTGATCTGGACAACAATGCGACTTCTATTCCGCGTGCAGCTCGCGCACAACGCCGGCGAATCATCGTCTCCCGAGTCATCTTATTCTTGCGCAACACAACAACGTGTCCGTCTCCTACTATTACCTACCACTATAACAATTTACAACTACAACTTTTAGTACTACCACTATAGGTATACCACTACCCATGACACTATATTATATACATATATTATATTATGTACCATAAATACTCGTCCGTGTAATACAATAACCGATTATAACGTAACGTCACGTTTCGGTTTGAAAACAATTTTCAAACAGTGTTCGTATTATAATATGTATTATGTATAATTAAATCGGACTCGAAAGAGTTATTGTTATTGTCGTGTCGGTCGTGTAGGCACAAATATACGCGACGAATGGAATAGGTACCTACATAATATAGTATAATGGCTCGATCCTAATATGATGCATCTAAGACCGCGTAAAATATAATAATATATGTGTGAACAAAATCGTATTTATTTTTCTCTCTATAACATAATATACTAATTTATCCACCGCGCACATAATGATACGGTTATAGACAGGTGGTTACCTATATTGTACGCGTATACCTATATCATTGTCTACAGTAATAATAATATGTGTTTTATTGAAAGTGGTACCTACTTAAAAACACATTATACGTGATAGGTAAAAACCGTGCAGCGCGATGTGCGTCGTCTCTAGTATAGGTATACCAGTTATAATGGGCGAGGCCGTTTTAGACCAAAAACGTACCCTTCCCTTTTCGGCTGATTCACTTTTCGACCAAATTTAAAAAAGACCGATTCCCCTTTCGACCAAAACAAAAATTATAAACATAATAATACTTATATATAATTTTTGTAAAATTATAGCAATTATATAATTATATAATTTTGAAAATGATTAAAAATATAAGTTGCCTAAAATTATTTAAAATATAAGAATATATTGGCATTATTTTTATGTTAATATACGTTTTTGGTCGAAAACGGCAATGCCCGCTATAATATTATAACTGCAACGCAGATAATCATAAAATATATCATCATAATATATATACCTAACGGCATATAATACGTGTGTAATTATTTATCATCATGCGCATGTTTACGTTTTATTTTTATTTGGTGGTCTATTATTTGATGTCCACGTGTAGTATATTATAAATCGGTATTAGATAGGTACCTACTACGGTATTATTGCCATAACTATATAATATTGTCCGAGTCCTCTTAGAACATTAAATGCGCATCCGTTCGGAAACCCAACAAGTAATTACTACAGCATAATATAATATTCAGTTACAACACTTCCGATCGATATATGTATATTATTGCATGTATTAAACTGTAATATACACGCGTAATCGTGTAGTAAACCGCACTACATTGCTAATAAATATTATTTTTAACGATCTAACTGTACACAAACAATTTTATGAGCGACAGCTGATTATTCAGATTGATGGACGTCTGATGGCTGCAGTATATTATATTCGCACGCGCGTGTAGTATTAATCGGAAACCGGTAGGCGGTAGGTAGGTAGATCGCGAGAGTGCAAAAACGAGAAAATATTGTAGAAACGCCAAGGGAAGACAATGATGAATTTTTGCAACGGATTTTATAGCTTCGGGCAGAAGTGACACTGTTAAAATATTATAATATATAGTGGGCACGTTGAAAAAAAAACCAATCGATATATTATGTATTTATCTTCTTATATCATACGTTTTAAACGAAGGTGTCTTTCTAATGGTCTTACAATTTTACTAGATCTGAATTTGAAGATAATTAATAGCAACGATTAGAGTAATAGGTTGTAAGAAATATGTAGTGTATTATATTTTTTTTAAAACCTCACACGACGAGTGACGAGAAATTTTTTTTGCAAATTAATTAGCAGCAATTTGCTAAGGTTCAGGAAGCTCTAATGTAGTGAAATATTTATTTTAATTGACGGCAGACTCGTTTAAACTAGTTTTTCGATCGTTATTAAACATATTTTTGTTGAGAGTTGAGATAATTAATTTTCGAAAAATTAATAATTACAACTATAAATTATTTTGCGTATGCAAATTAAATAGAAATATGAATAAAGACTTTTTTATTAAAATCGAAATTTTCAGCAGCAGGTTTTTGTATACATGCGTTCAAAATGAACTAGAACGTTGTATAATATTATTAATCAGTTTCGACAATAATTATATTACACAACTACGTATTATTGGTATTAGACTAGACTTCAATAAATGTAGCATTGTATGAAACAAAAATATAAAAGGCGTAAAATCTAGAATTTCTCCAAATGTTTAAACAGACTGATATATTTTCTTTTCTATATTTTATAGAATACATTTTTCATCTATAAAATACTACGCGTGTCATGATCTAAGATTTATTACAAAATATCTTGATTTGTCTGTTTATTCAGCGTTAGCGTTACTTTCTCGAAACTTTTACTGTAGATAAAATATAAACGGAAACGGAAAATCCAATTTCAAAAAAAATATTATTTATTATTAAACTACCAAGTACGAACTACATAATATTAAGACTTATTTCTTTTTAAACTTTCATATTGTTATTTAGGATCATATTAAATCCCGCGTAGTAATACAATTTACTATTTACTAGTTAGTATGTCATATCGATAGTAAAACTTGTTTCAAGTGTTGACCACTATTATGGTCGATTGTCAATATTATTGAAATCGTTCTTATATTGCATACAATATTCACAATATTGTACAATACCCACAATGTTTGTGTTTGTTTGTTCTCTTAGTATTTCTATTAAAGTATTACACACTTGCACTAATCTCAAATGTATTATGGATTATATTAATTTATAATTCATAACAATGGTATATGTACTATTGCGTTTATAGGATGTTGTCATAATAAATAATGTACGAGTACTCGGGCGTTGATGTATCAAATTAAGTATGTATTTCAATACCAATTTCGTTGATAACATTTTTGTAATATTAATAATTGTTTTTATGATAGCGCTAGAGTTTAAAATTGCAGCAGAAAATATAAATCTATACTAAAGAGTAAAGAGTAAAAAGATAATTTATTACGATTTAATATTTAACCAGTCAACTATACTTTTACGTTTTTTTTATCTCTAGTATTTACTGAAACGCCAGTTTATTATTATATTCTTGCAATTATATGTAGATTGTAGGTATTTGATTTTATTGTTATATTTTGTAATGAAGAATGATATTATTACGTCGTATACTATAAAAATGATTTTATTTTGTCAATTGAAGGAGTTTAAAAAAAATTGGACATCATAAACGAATGTATTATAGTTCTTCATTGAGGGGAAAAACTTTTCAATAGCTTTATTTTGTAAAGTTAAACATTAGTAAACAATATTATGAATAACACCCTTAACATCTCCGATTCATTATTTTTAGTCACCACCAAAATACATTTTATTAATATGATAGTAATAGTTGAACTGGTTATAATAATATTATGAACTTACATATTGTGTCGATATTACTCGTTTTATTCACTCCAGGGTTATAGTAATAATAATAACATAATGCCCAGTGTCGTGCTTTTAGAGAGTGAAGTGAAACTATAAGCAGTTTATACACATATATGTGTATAAGTAAATTAATTGTCGTCGAACGTTAAATCGTTAAAACATTGTTACTCAATTATCTGGTTAAAGGTATTATTCAAATGTATGTACGACCAGAAAATTCGCTCATCCGTAAATAACCATTAGGAAATACATAACATGTATAAGTATCGATTGCCAAGCATACATTCAACATATATACATATTATATATTAACTATCGCCGCAGACTCGGTTCTTGTTTATCCTTAATTGACAACAATATACGTACAATAAATAAGACCGGCGGTCAAAAGTTAGAGGCGTGGAAAGAAAATCGTATAATGGAAATGAAAAAAAATATATGCCTTTAATAATAAACCGATGTGCATTCTAATTATTGTAAGTGTGTATATTATTATAATGCGCGCGATGAACAGGAGACGGACGGACGAGGTTTGAGTGCCTGACAACAATTATAATAATAATAATAATAATAATAAACGGTTAAGGTGTGACAATAATAACACATGGTGTAATAGCATTAATAAAACACGTATACAAATGTTATCATCAAGACTCAATGCGTATTGTAGTGTGACCGTTTCCATCGACGTGCTGATAGATTCGGTTCATTCATAGCTCCGAGTACGCACCCACATCAATACGATATATTAATACTTACGCTCCAACTATGATATTATTATTATTATTGTTATATATTATTATTATTATTATTATTATTGTCTTGCCTTGTACGGCGTATAATATCCGAGCGCCGACCGGCGCATCGGGGAATCGTGAAATTGCATCACGGTTCACATATAATCACATCATGTCATAATAAATATAATATTATATTATTGTCGACCACGTCGTCCCCGTTATTATTGTATTATATTATTTTTTTAGGTGGTGCCATCGATTTATCGATCGAATTGTCACGCTGCGAGTTCGATATTATTATTATTATTATACTTACTATGCGACGCACTATACAATTCTTAATTGTTATGCTTGTGACGTGTATAATTATACAGACGCGCGGTCAACTGCCCCTCGTCCCGCGGAAAACGGTACATCGTCCCGTAAAAAAATTATAAATTTTGAATAAATGGCACTAGAACACAACTATAACAGCTTACAGCCACATCGCTTTAAGCGGAATATCATCGGTTAGATATCGTCGCGGTTATGTGTAAATGTATAATAATTATGTTATAATATTAGATATTTTATTATGCATACAGTGTTCTTGGACAACTGGTCGTTTGTTAATTTATTGTTTATTCCGATGGCGTTGGCGCTATTTATGCTGTAATTCGATCATAATTTTTAGTATTTCAACACCTTGTGTTGCTTATTATGTACCTACCTACTTCTTAATATCATAATAATATGATATAATAAAATATGCATTTCAGTTCGTCCCGAATTAATAATAATTTATCATCTTGGAGTTTGACTGTAGTTTTCATAAGTTTTTATATACTGAGTAATTCACCAAGCATAATAATCTTTATTTTCCCACGCGTTTATTTAAATTTGGTTTTTGCTTACTTGATGATCTTATTTTCAATATTTAGATTTAATATACTTATAAGTATCAGACAAAATATTACATCTATATTATAAGTATGTCAGAACTTTTTTTTAAGAACTATTATCCTTTGTATGTACATTTTAATAACCCCTAATATAGGCGTAAATACTAATTTGAATTTTGATTTAAATCTTAAATACATCAACATTTTCAAAAAAAAAAACATCTGCTAAACAAATAACAGTAAAAAAGATTGTTATTATTTGAAATAAGTGTATATCGCTATAGGACACTTCTATTAAATGGTTTAAAATACCTAGTATTTGCAGAAAATATAGCCTTTGGATATCTTTAAAATTTAAAAATTATAAAAATCAGAATTTGAATAAATTTATCATTATACATGAAAAAATAGGTGTACGTATGCTTGATTAATCACCCCGTATAATTTATATTGGTACCTACTACTAGTATTACTTACTTATAAATTTTAATTTAATGTTATGTAGTTATAACATGATATTATAATATGATTTAGTTCGGAATTATCATTTACTACTAATTGGGCAAAATGTTATTGAAAAATTTAATTTATAATGATTAAATAAATATTTGATTATATGTAATCAATGTTTCCAATTACCATACGAGACAAATATATTTAGTCATACTAATAATTAACCAGTTGACCATTGACGTATAATTTAATACGAGTATGTAAGCTTATAAAATGACCATGGGAGGAAACCTATATCCGACGTTCAACTATCCCCTCTTGACTCCTCTGTTGCGATCAAACTATAGTTTTTTAATTGTGTTATTGAAAACCATAATAATGTATTTAAACATAATTTCAACATAAGATATATTTTCATATATAATAAACACATTGCACACACACATGCGCATATGTACCGGTTGATCGATTTAACAACTTAACAATCATTATTTAAAAATCTATTATCTAACTTTATGAAAATATTGTTTCTACTTTTGTAATCGTTAATTTGCTGTTTACTGTTTTTAATTTTAATATTCCTGTTTAATTCCTTATTTTAAGCAGAATATTTATTTTTAGTATTTCGAATTATGAATTATAACGTATTAATATTAAAACTTTGCCGTTTTGATGACCTTAGTGTAGCGGTACATTAAATTGTTTGTAAAAAATTTAAATACTTATAACATTTATAAGACGTATAACTAATAAACTACTTGTCTCAAAATTTGATTTTTAGAAATCGAAATACTCTGAATAATATTCTGCTTTGGAATATGAAATAAAAAATATGTTATATCATCCAAAGGATTAAAAATGTTTAAAAAAATGTTGTTCTATAACAACTTAAAAAATAATGCAAAAGAAATATTTTCTAAAACGTAAGTGTTTAATCAATTAATGAGTTTTGCGTTAAATCGATTACTCTTTATATTAGGTAATAGGTATATTATATGATGATGATGATTAGTGTTATATTATACGAGAACCTCACAATATTTAAAAATTGTATAATCTTTATGTATGGTTAAATTTTAATATTATTTTCGAGGATAAATGTACTTATATACCTAAATAATGTAACTACTTATAATATCTACAAGTCACAACACTTCAAAACCTACACTAATAATAGTGCCCGTATATATGTTATGATTATAAAATCATAGTTTTTTTTTTTATTGTGCCTATATTTGTGGGGATTTATTGCTGCTAGTAATATACACATATATTATTTATTATATTACAGAATCGGTAAAAAGACTACATAGGAACATAATATTATACGCAGGTATTAGGTGTGTGTATATAGTATAAAACAAGGTGCGCGGCATCACGTCGTATCCAATTAGTTCTGCTGGCGCTGGATAATAATAATGAATGTCTCGAGATATATTCTAGTATATATCTTTGCGTTTGTGTGTGTGTGTACTTGGCGTCCGGCGAATCACTGCAATGTATATATATATTTATATTTATATGCGTTGTAGTGATATATATGTATACAAATTACATATATATGCCTCCGGTCGATGCGGGGCTATGTGTTAACAATATACATATAATATATAAACGATTTTTTTCTCGATCCTCCGATATTCTCGGATGCTGATAGGTAAGAAGTCACGTTGCTCGATGGAATGGAATAGCACATAAAATACAAAGAAAACCCATTATTATTATTATTATTATTATTATTATTTTTAATGAACTGGGGTGTTTTTGTTTTATTCATTTATTTATACTTTTTATGTAAGTGCATTCTGTTTGACGAAACAATATCACTCATTTGTATAATATAATACATGTACCTATGATAATATTTAACTGTTTCACCATTTACCTACTCTTCTTATTTATTTATCATAGTTATCTGCAATACCTATAATCGTTGAAAAAAATGCAAAAGTTCATACAGTCTAACCGATAATTAACTCTACCTACTCGTGTTTTTTAATGACAAATAACCGTGATTTATATAGGTACCGTTTGCCATGTTGTGATCACAAGGTGATCGTTACAATTTATTATATGAACGATTAGTTTTATTTCATTTTTAAGAAGTGATAAATTCTTACTTGACATATTAATTTTCGATTTTGTATTTTTAAATTAGCGGATATTATATTAATTAATGTTGATAATTTGATATCCTATATGTAAAATGTATTTTAAATGGTCGACGAAGCTAAATTATGTACGCTTAATTAAAAAATTATAATTTCATAACAAATTAAGTATACCTACTTGCTACCTATATAATATACATCATCTATTTTAATAACTTTAAAACCGGTATTAATACTTGTAAATTTTGCTGTAAGTTTGCATAATACAGTCATTCGTAGTATAAAATGACACAATATATATTATTATATTATGCCTTTTTACATAGGTTCAACTAACCAGATATAATAGAACGTGTAAATACTAAATAATATAATATTATTGTAGCGCGAGTTATTTTAATATTGTTCGTTCAAATCGAACGGAGAAAATGCAATTAAAAATATACACAGACGTACATATAAATAAATAATATATAATATGCGTTCGAATAACGTGTAGGCGACAAGTCGTAGGTATATATAGTTCCTAAAAAACGGGCCTCAAACGCAATGATATATTTCTTTCTCGGGATTGTATCGTAATATATTGTTATCGTACTAGCAGCATATGACGTGTGCCTATTATGACGGTTATAATAATATTTATCGAGAAAGGCGAATATATCGAATATGTACACGAATGCGTTACGACAAAATGATACGGCCAACGACGTTATCGTCCAGAATCGTGTGACGTATGCGTTGTCTTGAAAAACAACGCCAAATCGTAAAAATATGTTATGTCTTGCCGAGAAACTCGTCACCGATGAACGGGCGAAAGGGGCTTATGTTGGGAACGGAGGGGTGGGGTCCGAGCACAGTGTCCGCACGATTTATTTGACGTGACACGACAAGCCGCCGCACGAACGGACGCCGCCCGCGAAAGGGTTGCTGCAACGTCGCGTGTAAGAGATTAGTAAAATATACCTAACCAGTTATAATATCGTTGTTTATGTTCTATTCTCCTCCCAGCGTCGCACCCTAAATCCGGACCGCGCCACCGCCGGCGGCAACCCATATAGGTTTTCCCCGTGTACATGTCGTGTAAAATAATGGTGGTGAGTTTTTTCTTTCAATCCAAATACAATAATTCGATCCCGCCCACGGATCGTGGATAAAAAAAAGATGAAAAATATCCCCACGTATATAGACATGCAGTCAAAACGGTTTCGAAAACGTTTGGATATTTCACGGTTGTACCCGAATCATACACAAAAAAATATTGAAATTTTCAACGTTCATCATCACCCGTATTATCATTAATATAATTTATCGTAATATAGTGTCGAATGACGTACACGTATCTTTCTCTATCGTCGACGACTTAGCATGTGGGTTCACAGACGAGTATTTTCTCGGTACGAAGGTATGCGCGCACGGCGCACGTACCGTCCGGAGTAATAAAAATACTAACTCCATCATGGCGTTGCTAGGTACGGTATTATCGATGTCTTGGTAAATATAATTATTACACATTATAATATGCGAGTTAGAAGAATGAGAAAAAAATCACTCATCGTATTATTATATAGTTGTAGGTGGTATCCACGACGAGTTTATCTGTTATATTGTACGTATTTAGGTACTGCGGGTTAGGTTAGGTCAGGTGATTTTAGAAAAAAATATTATTGAGAAAGAATAATTTTGTGAAAATGTTGATATATAAATTATAAATTATCAATTTTGTATTAAACAATAGGTACATGGATAATACAAAGTTAATAAATTATATGGTTAATTATATAAATAATTGCTTAATCTTTCAGATGAATGGAGGATAGTGGAAAGGGTACTCTACAAAAGTTATTATGGTCTAATTATTTTCGTCTAAACTTTATTAGCTATTATTTTTGTTCAATATAAATTCAAAATTAATTATAACTCTTATGGAAATTAAATTGCTTACGGTTATAAAATCAAAAATTAAAGTAGTCCATAATACACCTATAAAATATTATGAAAATGATCAAAAATAACAAAATAGAATATATTTTTCGGTAAAAGTTTAGTGTTGTGAATACTTCAAATGAAAACCTCTAAACTAACAAAAAAAACCGTTTATAGTCAGTTAAATGGGCATCTATATGTCTAACATTTAAATACAAGAACAATAAAAAAAATAAACGTGACATAATAGAGCAGTATAGACTACAAATGTAAAATGTTCGATGCCATCGACCCGAAACACCACCCCAGCGACCTTTGACCCCATCAGACAGAAACGCCGACCGACCGCGGGGCCTGTTTTACATGGTATATTATATTGTTTGAAAAAAATAAATTTTGGATTACATAATAATATAACTTAATACTATTAATTTTATATTGTGTTCACCGGCGACGTGACAAAAACCTCAACCCACGCGCGTTGCCGATCCGCCGCGTTTTCCGAACAACGATTTTCAATTAAAATGCCACTTTTGATGTGTACTATATAACATAACGGGAAACCGCAACCGTGGTATACGAAACCATTGGCGCTGCAACGGTAGCATTACATACAAATAAGAGGTCAAAGGACTCGAGTTACCACGCGATCCAGACTAGCATTTTAAGCTAAGTACATATATATGTACAGAGTGATTCTTTTATTAAATACACATTATTTAAAAATCTTTTAATATTTTTGAAAATATTATTTTTACATAATTTCCAGTCAAAATAAAACATTTCTTTAAAAAAAATTGAATATTTTGATCTTCATAATTTTTAAGTTTTTTACTTTTTATTATTGATTTACATATTTTTAAATTCATAATCTGAAGCAGAATATTTTTCGGGGTATTTCAAGAAAAAAATCTTAATTCGGATGACTAATTTATGAGTTTAAACTTATAACTATTTAAAGTTTTAGTGAGCAGTAGTAAACCATAATTTTGTGGTTCCGTCCACTCTACTCCGCTAGCCTAAAATTTAAATAGCTATAACTGATAAATTATTCATTCGAATTTAAATATTTTTTATGTATATCAAATACTTCAAAATATATTATATTAAAAAATGTAAGATGTCATTAAAAATAGTAAAAACTTAAAATTATAACATTAAATTCGGATTTCTTCATCTGGAAATTATGTAAAAATAATATTTTCAAAAACTAATAGATTTTTAAATAATGAGTGTTTTTATAAAAGAAACACTCTGTACATATATGTAGTAGACCTGAGAATTGTGTCATCCGTTTATCGGTTCGAATTCAACATATTTCACACCAGTATACAGTTGATACTTTGGAAAACGAGGAGGTTCCCAATTAGCAATAATTTATATTACCTACCATATTTAAAATTGAACAATATCCGTAGAATAGTAGATAAGTAATGTAAATAAGCTATTGTCATCGTCGGATCCAGCATACTTGAAAATCACTTTTCATTAGTAAATAATTATTGATTCTTACATGATAAAAATAATTTACCAATAATCCAATAATTATTAAGAATATTTTCATGATTTTATTATTACTAAATATAATTCATAATCAGATTAATGTAACAAATACATAATGAAGTTATTAAAATGATAAGACACTTTCGTGATTTACTTATGTGATCATTTCTTAGATAACAATAATGACGTAAAATTAGGAATCAATTTGCGACTGAAATCTGTGGGCGCAAATAACATATAAAAAAATGTACTTGACCAATTTTTTTTATCTTGGACACAACTTATTAATTTATCAACCTGCATGCATGAATGGCCACATTTGTTGTACACACATAAAGTAATTAAATTCAGCACTTAAACATTGTCTTGTGACGATTAAGATTTTGAGTCAGGCCATATCCATTAATCAATATTGCAAATTATTACTTAATAATATTTATATGTTAAATATTATTATTATAATTAAATCATGATTTTCAACGACTTCAGCTGACGACTCTCTCGTAGATGACTTAGACTTTCGGTTCTTACATCCACCTTACGGTGCGGAAATGCATATATAATATTATATAATACTCGATACTTTCAATGTTCACTTTTTTATTATTATTCACTTAATAAATATACATCATATCGAAGATCGTAAATTATATTATAACATTTTATAATATTGTTTATTTGTATAGATAAGTAATTATTTCAATCGAATATTCTGTCCTTACAATGCGGATGTTTTTATTTTTTGGTCTAAGACAGTGAGAGGTCCAGTGTAACCGCAATAATGACCGGTCAACATGACGATAAATAATATTAATAGTGTTTAAGATTAAGACATACATCGTTACTTAAAATTTATATTACGGTAACGTTTATAATGTGTATTATGTTTTACCTTCGCGTGTTTATAGTTTCTAAAAAAAAAATAGAATGAAATAATAAAATCGTGCACAATTTTCTATTTTAAAATGTCAGGGTTCGATGATTTTTACTTATAGATTATTAAGTGTCTTACTACTCAATAAAAACATAATTATTTATTCTTATTTATTAATGAGTAAGTTAGCAACTTAATTTGTAACGTAATTTATTTTTCCGTGTATCATAATATATAACTACCTTTATAGTATTATAGGTATATAATATATTATAGGTATATATTGATAATATTGATTGAAAAATAAACACCACGACCTATTTATATTTAATAAAACATTTTTAGTATATTACATAATATTGTATTAAATAATCATGTAAAATGTTTTCAGTAAGAAGTACAATAAGCACATATTTTATTTTTATAGAACCGATTAATTCTTATGATATTATTATGTGCATATTTGATACTTCAGTTTTTATAGACATAATATACGAGTTGTAAAATAAAACAGTTTTTGTTTAGAATTATCTATAAATTATTATACAAACAAAAATATAAATAAAATTAGTATGTGTATTAATATTAATTATTAACTGAGGGTGTTTTAAACATTACATAATATACCGTTGGTCTATTGCTATAATTAATAAAAAAACTAATAAAAATAGTATAGTTACCAATTTATCCAGCAACATCCATTGGCTCATATAAATCATCAACAGTTCTTATTTGTTTTTTCTTTAACTTAGGTTTTAAAAAAATATTATGGTTATTGCGATCAGTTTTCCTGGATCGGTAATATCGATTTGTAACCGGAAATAGTCACCTGTAGTCATTCAATTTTGTCACAGTAATAATAATATTATTACGAATACCTCCTTAATATCTATACTACAACCATCTTTTCATAACAAAAGATTAATGACCTCGTATTGTGAACACAAGTTAATACTTTTATTTTAATAGCAAGACTTATAATGATTAGCTAGCTCAAACCAAAAAAAAAAAAATTAATAAATAAATAAATAAAAATAAAATAATACTGTCTTTGTTTCCTAAGTTCCTCTAAGTATGAAAACAATTCAGTTCAATTTTGTAATATTATATACAATTTATTGACTTATTGTTGGAAGTACATTTTTAAATCCAACAATTTAATAAATTAATTAATACAAAAATATTTCTTTACAGTTTCTTTAATTAAAAAATAAATAATGTTAATTTTATACTTTCAGTATAACTTGAAATTAATAAATAAATATATAGTTGGTATTTAAAAATGAAAATTTCAAAACCAATTCCTACATTTTTATACGCAAATATAAATTAATAGACTAACAGTAATAAGTTTACCTATTATGGTATTATACAACGCAATACTCGTTTATGATATACTAGACCATTCGTGATTATCTGGAAATGGGCGTTCATGTTTCTAGATGCACCTAACACTGATTTAATGAAAATTGGGTCATATAAGAACAGAGTAATTAGTTAAAAAGTATAATAACCGTATTCAAATTTATCTATTACATGTATTAATATGATTTAACAAATTCTTAGTAAATCTTTCACTGTGTAATGAATTACCATATAATTATGATATGCCATAATATTCATACTATTTATTATTTCCGAGTAAATTTATTAACACAATGTATGTATAAGGTATATCTAAATATCTATAGCGTCGATGTTATATTTTTTTAAATTTATTGTATTTGATTGGACAGAATCCACACGATGTTGTTCATCACAATAATTGTATATGAATAACATTGAATGTTTCACGAAATGTTTGTACTTTTAATTGAATTTTCAAGTGAATACCTGACTGATTAAAATATATTTTAATCGCTCATCTTCTCATAAAAAGAAAAAACAAGTCAGCTGACCATATTAACGATAGGATGTCAAAACCGGAAACGCGAGTGGTGTATAAAGTCAACAAGTAGGTATCTACTCATTGAAACATGTCGACTGGCATAATATAATTCAAATAATATGTACAAGGCCTTCGTCATATGCGCGTGTCCACTTCTGCAGACCTCATTGAGTTCGAATCGCGATGGTGTTGAAATATTAGTCTAGGTAAATAATCTATTATTTACATGTTATATTGACTTCACTCGACAAAGTCGTTAGAGTTTACGCATGCTTTTGCAAGTTTGCGAAAATCTATCCAAAATCGGTAAAATCACTAAACAGATCACTGTTTATGTATATTATATCGTAAATCGAAATAATATACATGACTTTACTATATTATATCTTAACACATTGTCAGACGGTAGAAATTATTAAAATTATTAAAAACATGCATAATTTAATGGATGTTCTAGCATGCGATTCTACTACCACAATATCAATATATTATTTACGTTACATATTTTAGTATATTATTATATTGTATACTTTTCTATTTAAACACTAATTTATCATTATCAATTAGGTATATAATATATGATATTTACAACTTATATAAAATACGATTATCAATATAAATAATAAAATATCTAATTTTTGAATGTAAATAAACTATGTATAGAACATAATTATTTCAAGTAAATATAAGTATTATATACTTTATTTTGTTAGTGTTCAATATAATAGTGGTGATTGATATTTCATGTATAGTAAAACTAAAAATACATTGAAAATATCACCGCTATTATTATAGTAATAGTTTCCATTTTGAGTTGTTTTTTTTTTAGTATTATACATTAGTATACCAATACCAGTGTTATTCAAAAGTGTCCCCTGCAGGTATTACTAATCAACAATACTGCTATAGGTAGAACTTATTCATAACTGTCCGTCAATGTGTTAAGCGTATATAATATATTCTATATAATAAACTTAACGTGAAATATTATTATGTAGGTACCAACTATTCTATACATTTATTGAATTTCGGCCTTGTACAGCTATGCGTTAAACAGAATTTAATGGTTATTGGATACTATATGTGTACGAAATATCCAGAAACTCTCAAATCAAGAGTATAATGTTGTCGAAGCGTTTTCGGACAGCATATAATATATCAATAAACATAAATCAACTATCGTGATTTCCTATAACAATAAATTGCAAACATCGTACTTTTTCGTGCGTATATATCTTTAAAAGACAAATTCGCTGTCGATTTATATGCAATGTACTACAGTGGGTGTGCTTATAATTTATTTTGGAAATGATTTCGGTTTCTATACAGCCATATAAGTATTTGATGCTTTCCTTATCTCCACGTGTGCTTTCACTTTTTTGTTTGATCACCAACACCACGAAATTAAACGCACTCTGCAACTGCACCGGAAAAATCCAAAGAACGATATCGAAGCTAATGATACGAATCACGACGTGCACATAATATGGGTACAGATATTATAATAACATGTCAAAACATAATGAGTTACGAGTAAAACGAGGCGGACTCGAGTCGTGCCAACGCGAAAAAATTCAAAAAGCGATCGGAAGGAAATGACAATGAGAGAGGCGTATACCCGCGATCAATATACGTGCGTATGGTAGTTATGTGGTGCGTATAGTTAGGTATATATGTATACAAATTAAGATTATCGGCGTGAGTGATTTAAAGAGAAAGAAATAATAGAGGAAGTTGCGATATTATCACAGTCATTAGATGATTATTAAATTATTATGTTCTTTTCGTGAGTCTATAACACAATGGATCGCCGCATAATTTTAATTCAGCACCATAATTCCATGTATAAGGATTACAACACCGTGTGGTCTGTAACTTAGGTATAGGTTTATATTACAGTAATTGTATTAATACAGTATGTTGTGTGTGTAGATACCCGTAAATTTATGCACGGACACACGACTGATCAAAAATTAAAATAGATCTTTATAAAATTTAAATAAAACAATTTATCTATAAAGGTATAAGATCAGTGACGGATTCAAGCGGATTCCCAGTGACTTGAACTCTCTTCTCCTCGTCATTTATATTATATTTATAAAGCCTAACATCAAATATTGTGTTAACAAAATTAATATGAATAATTTTAGTCATCCCTCCCGCCCGAAAAAAAAATCCTAAAACCACTATTGGGTAAAATTATATATCCTAAAACGATAATAATACTTTTTTGGATATTATAAATAAACAGCGAGAATGAATGTTTGCTTGAATCAATTGTTGAGTTCATAAATAAAGTAGGTATACCAATACGTACATTATTATATAATTTGAAAGTTTAATTTTATTTATCACAGAATTAATTGACAATTTTTGTACATATTTAGTTATTCAAAAGTATCTAAAATATTAATATGTATTTTTTATTTATTTTTTACCAAAACAAAAGACAACCTCATCCATATTTTATTATACATTTTTTTAAAACGTCAAATAAGTATTTAATAAAATAAAGAGAATAATACGCATATTTTATCATCATGTCATAACTCATAATATAGAAACCGACGGAAGACTTTACGAGCAATGAATATTGAATAATTACGGTTTCGAACTTAAGAAATTGTTCATATTATCCTGCAATATTAAAAACAAACGTTAAATGCTCGTAAGTTGTGTAACGTTTGATTTACGATCGGGAAGTATAATAGTGCTTGTATAAGCATCACATACGTCAATAAAATGTATTGGTTTGCATTCGTATAAGTCTACGCAAGTACGCCTAAAACGTTTTAGCCGTATATAAATAATGTTTGTTGTTTATGTACAGTTGATATATATATTTTTGTGCTTACACATATTTTACTATAATAATGTACTGTGTAGAGTTGTATAATATCGAGATTTATGCGGTTTTGTTTCCCGCGTATTCGTGTATCGTATTTGCTACGAGTGTGACGTACCGGTTGGTGTACCGCTATAATATAAATAATATAGGTAATATAATTAGTTTTTTTACACGTTCGTACGAGCTACGCACAATACAATTAAACGACATCTGCAGTTTAACTATTAGCTACTGTCAAAACGTTTGATTGATATATTATAGTGTCAAATAGAACAACGCGTCAATGTCACAAACGCCCTCGAGTGCGGGTGACGGTATATAATACTGTATAGTCATCGTATTATCGTCGTTATTATTATTAAAATAATTTATAATCATTATTTGTTATTACTTTTTATTGTAATCGATCCAGTACTATAATGTATATCAAATTATTTTATATGGGTGCGATTTCGCGGTGTTCGTTTTTAGATTAATAAACACAACAACGGTGATCCCGAGGCGCACAATTTTCGTGACAAAAGGTTTTTTTCCGCTAGATTTTCAATGTCAAGTACACACACTTGAAAGAAAAACACACGGACTACGCGCGGTGTACGCTGTAGTACAATATAATAAATAATGATAGTAAATAATAATGTATACCATATTTACTCTCACGCACACGTGCGCAACAGTGAAACTTCAAACATTCCACAGAATGTTTTGGTTAATATACAGAATCATACAAGTGCTGCAGGTTTCTGTCACCTGTGCGTACCGTATAATAATATTATTTTAATCAAATATTTCTTGTAATTTTCCATACGCATTCGTTGCCAGCCGCACAAACAAAAATTTTAACAATCGTCGATAAGCGCGAAATACGTTGTTGTATTATAATAGTGATCTATATCGTTATCGTATATATACCTAACACCGCGACGGTAAACCATATAATATATTATATTGAGGACAATAACAATCGGCGAGAAAAATGAAAATCGCATTATTATATCTATGATATATTATATCTGTACCTAAAAGTACATAATATTATAATATATTCTCCTCGTGCAATCTCTATATTCGCGTTCCGCACGACTAATATCAATATAGCGCAGGAAACACAACGCTCACTTAAAAATTGCCCTTTTCGTTTTTCTCTTATATGTATACCATTTTAAGACGATTTGTCTCCAACCACATGGATCTCGATTAATGAATAATATTTTTCACAAAAAAAAAAAAAAAATACGCCACTGCACTTAACGGTGTAAAATAATAATATAGGTATACGGTGTATCAGTGGCATACAAACGTTTAAACCTAAATGACTACCTACAAACTACCAATAAAATGCACGCGATGTGGTAGTCTGCTAGTAAATATACATATATAGTTAATAAACGTTAACCATTTGGATTACATCTTATTTTATCTGATGGGAATAAACCGGAACTTATATTATACGATGTACAGTATATAGTTGCGCGTAATAGTCTTTCGAAATTAAGAAAATTCTCATGTTACATTTAAATAAATTATCATCTTATTCTTAAATGGGTGTTAAGCAAAATATTCTCATATTTATTTTCGTTAGTGCCTAGTGGTGTTAGTAGATATAAGTAGTAGATACTGATTGTTAATAACAACGTTAAATCAAAACGTATAAACTGTTTAAATTTGCGACACCACGACTAACAATAAAATAAAGATACACGACTATATGTTTTTAATTTTCATACGAACGCGGAACTGCCAAAGCCAAAGTGCCGACTATTGGACAAGTGATAAACGACCGTCTATAATCGTAAAATATATTTGTTTTTAAATATCAATGTTTATTTTAGGTATAGGTAGATCCGGTCTTGATTGCATGATCGCATGTTTTATCAGACTCCGTTAAAATGAAATTCTGTCGGTTTCATTGAAAATTGAATAGGTACTGATGATGTGTATTAAGGTACATTAGCATCGCCGACCTTTATATAGTAGTCGCCTTAAAACGTATTTTTTTTATCGTTCACATAAAAATAATAATGATAATGAAGTTTCAACTCAATCCACGACGATGCGTCCAACAATAAAAGATAATTGAAAATGGTCTGTACATCACTTTACTGCACGTGGCGCTTGGTTTTTTATTATTATAATACATTAATACTTATATGTATACTCTACATTAGAAAGCAGTTCTTGAATATTTTGTATAGATGGTATGAATACATTTTACCCGTACATATACATACAATACGAAATAAATATTATTGGTGAAAAAAAAGTTTGATAAACGTAATAGAAACAAAAAGATCAATTTTACTAATAAATGTATTTATTCATAATAATTGTTGTTGTAAAACATGCGTAATACTAGTTTGATTTAATCACAACATATGTAAACTACAAGCTACAGCTGTCGTGCTATAAAAAAATAATACCTCACGTATCGGTATTATGCGATTAAAATATCAGACTGCGGTGGATTATACGATGACGATTTATATCCGATTTTACGACGTACGAATTTTTTCCATTTTTGTACAGACAGACAATCGACAAACATAAATTTGTAAATAATTTTACATCGAATCAATGAAATGGGCACGTCGTATCGTATACGATTTAAAAACGCTATTGTTACTGCAACTCACAACCAAATAATGTATAACACTCGGATAGACCTGTCGTACATTGCATCTCGCAAGAAAGTATATATTACAGGAACGTATTATATTATAATGTACTGTAACCGTGTGAAAAGTTAAGTTTTTTTTTTTTTTTTTTGATAATATTGTACACACAAAACGTAAACGCGTTCATAAGTATTGTAACAAAACGAAAGCGTTATCGTAATAATATTAATATAGTAAAATATGTGCTATAGATACTACTATATAGGTATGTATGGCTATGTGAGTGCATGACTATATTATACAGTTATATTATTATATAGGCGTACCTATATATCTACTTTAATAATAAGTAATAATAGTATATAATAATGACGTCCGTAATGCCTGAACGAAACTTAACTTTTTTTATCGCACATATCCTATGATTATTATTATTTTTCATAATATGTACACTTTAGCTACACACATATGCGTTCCACAAAGATTTTTTTCATATGAATTGCCGCTCGCGAGGTAATAATATAAATTAATCACATTAATCATGTACCTGTGTAATATCCCTATAAACTCGACGCGTATATGTTATTATAATAGTTCACACTGCGTCGTCACGACGAGTACTCGTCTAGCTGTGTGTACGACGAATCGACTTCGATATCTTAGGTTGTGTATTACTGACCTCGGCGGCTCGGCACGCGTATCGTACAAAATAATTCGTGTTGCCCCCGACGTGCAGTGTTTAGCCCTCGGCGGCCCAATAGTGGTCGTTTTCGAATTTATTACCGTATTAACCTATAGAGTCGAACCGTAACGTTTTCGTCGTTATACACTTGTGGTTCGTTCGGCGTTCGTATAATCCTTTCACACGCACTCGTTTTCATGTATAATATCATACATTATAATAATTAATAAGTATGGCGCGTGCAGGTAAACATGCATGCTGTGAGAAACGACGAAGTGATGTCCGATAAACCGATCGGGTAGCGATTTTTAACGGATCTTCTGTGCAAAGAGTTGTATTTCACAACTTTCTGTTGGTTATTTCTTACCTCCGTGACCAATATTCCAATGACCCGAAACCTGGTAACCAACATTGGAATGATATTCATTTTTCGATTTTTTACGTATACATTGTACACGGATTGTTTTGTGTGCTGACTGCGCGCGGTGTCTATCACATTCTTTATCCGTTTTTGAAAAATAATAACGCACTAATGACCACCAAGAATATATTATTATTGAACATGTACGTGTATACTAGACATACGTATATATTGTAATGTATATACGTCGTCACTAATCATGCAGTCCCTTGTTATACAACCGCAGCCTCTGTCGACACCTATAAACGACGATACCTTTACGCACAGGTAAAATTATTGTAATAACACGGCGGAGATGATAATATTAAATAATGAACGTGTGGGCAATAGATGCGCATGTAACTTTAACCATGTATCTAGTATAATATAATATACATAGGACGTGTGCTTGACGAGAACTAAATTATGTTTAACACGTTATTCGGTGTCTGGACTCACGTCTTTAATATATAGATCACACTCGATCGTATTTTCAGTTTAAACCAGTTACCGAGTACACGATGTGTCGATATATACTTAATATATATAATCATCCGATTCATGTATTATATATGTAAGTATGTATCGACATTATAGAACGTTTACATACCTCGTAAAATTATAACTTCGAATTTTAACGAAATGTATCCCCATGAAAAGGTATAATTTATTGTAATATTGTATAACAAATAAGTAATAATAACTATAATAATATTATGCATGGAATTTTTTAAATTAAATCACTCAAACGTTTTTAAATAATGAAAAATGTTAGTTAGGTAAGCATTAGTTTTAAATAATGTGTTTTAATTAAATAATATGATGAGGTTATAATTATTTTTTAATTGATAGTGGCAATTGCCAATTAGTGTCATCGTAAAAGTGCCATTTACTATTTGACATTCCAATACATTCAGTTAAATGTCAAATGACATACTCATTACACGTGAGTTTCCAGCTAAAACCCATGATTTTATCCAATACATTTATAAAAATGTTTCTAATACTTACCTATGTGCATTATTGCAATAATGCATTAAATGAAAATAATAAATGTAATTATTTAAGTACATGTACAGTAGGTTACGAATTAAAATTTTTTCCTAATATTTTCATAATAAATATCAAGTAATTAATGATAACTTATCATCTATAGTATAGATTCCATACAATTAAATTGAATATAAGAATTTCTTAAGTTCATGACGCATATTACAGGAAAATTGAAAGAAAATTAAAAATCTGTTAAATAAAAGTTTTTCCACTTCTCTAAATTTTGAGAGTAAAATGTTTGATGGTTGTACTATAATGATGATAGGTATTTAACAATTTTAACCTGTTGACTCTATGTGGCGTCTGATAATAATAATAAGTAATAATAGTATAATACATTTCTTGTTTCGCGACGTGTGTATATACTTTTCGTTGGATGGTCCTCATGACAATACTGAATGCATAGGTTCTAAATAAGGATCTATATATATATATATACGCGCGACGTATTTTTTTTATCATACAGGTGTACGTGAATTATAAGTAGTGAAAAGAAAATATGAAGAAAAAAAATACGGTGTACGAAAGAAAGACGGCGACGGCCGTTAACAATGCTCTCGATAAAATGGCCTTCGGTCCAAAAACCGATCCGACTCGATTCCACGCGCTCGTCCTTATACAGTTACTTATTAATTTCGCGGGATGCTGCATGCGGGACCTCCGGGCACCACTACCATAGGTAATGCCATATATAACGCTACGCGTAATAATATATATACGTTCTTCATCTGTATACGATGCAAACACGCACACACACACTGAGCACGGTTATACATATCGTCAATTCGTTGAACTCCAAACTATCTATTGATTAGGTTCAACACCCCCGCCCCCATTGTTATTTGTTCATTACAATATGATATTATATCGCTGTATATATTTTATATTGACGATAATGATGCGATACATGCGCCTATAATAATACCTACCAGCTGTATTAGTATATATTATAACGTCTATGTGTGCTCAGTAAAAACGTGCCATATTTAAAATGTATGGTTTTTCATTGTTTGAACGTGTTATTAAAGTTCAGATTCGAGTTGGGGTAGTTATGAACTGCATTTTTTTTAAAACAAATGTAAACTTGAATCGCGATTAACGTACCTTTTTCGTTTTTGTAGTTTTTGTTTTTATCATATTATAATAATTATTATATCGCAGTGTCATTTCTTATTACACCGTTTGAATTCCACCACGACTGTCAGACGTACAGAATATTTATAATATACATATATGAAACAGTTGAGTATACGTCGCGATTTCAAAAGCCGGAAACGCAATCGTTTAGGAATTTCGATTGTCCGCGTGTATACAATGCGACGTTATACCTATACGGTATACCGTAAGTGAGCCTAAGGGTTGTTTCAAAACAGTACGACTTGACCAATTCGCCAATGAAGAAAAAAACATTTATTGTAGGCATATTGGCAATTTTCTATAATGTAATACTTGTGTATACTATAGGTACATTATGTTTTACACGTATCATACTGAAACTGAACTATATATAGATACACGTGCGACGCGTTGCGCGTGCCACAGTAATTACAGGTAACAACTTTCTGCAGTAAACAATATAATATAATGCAATAATATGCAATAATTATTTAATTATTATTTCGAATTATTAAACATAACGATAATGCTATATTATGTTTTTGACATGATTCGTACACTATATTATAACTATTATAATATTGCATGTTGACATATTCGTAGCAATTGTGTATTATAATAATTGTATACTATTGTCGTATACGTGCTTCTAGCAAAACTGTTTATCATCAAATTAACCCAAACAGCAGTCAGCAATGATTAAAATAATATAAAATACTTATAGTGTCATATGATATGATAATATTTTGTCAATCAATAAAGTCATATATTCAGTTTTGTAAAAAAAAAATATATTTATATGGTTTACAATCAAGTAGGTATATCGATCAATAAAAAATTTAAAAAAATAAATAAAATGACTCGATTGATATCTTATAAGTCTAATAAGACTTATATTATGTATACTTCATATTTTTTAACGCCTATATTATATTGTGTTTACTATATTACTTTATAATAATATTTTGTTTTGAGTACGATTAAAAGGTTATATATTATATAGTTATAACTTATAATTCATTTGGCATATAGAGCCGATAATATATTATTTTTATTCGCGTGGATTTATTTAATATCATTTATCAGTGTAAGTACTGTAATCCCTACAACGATATGACACACGTACACACATAAATGATATAAATATAATATATAAGATGAAAAAGATTGAACTTCAACAAGACAACAAGTATTTATATTTGAATATGATCGATTGCCCCTCCGTTTATAACGTGTGTGCGAGCAGCGGGTATTATAACATTACAATAATAATGATAATATTTATTTATTAATATATTGTATTAAGACATTACAATGTAATATTATATACCTACCTATTATAGATGTTTTGACTGATGATAGACCCGTGTATGACGGCGGTGCGTGTGTGTTTTTGAAAGCCGCGCTCGTCACATTCACGATACAGATCCCCACCACCTCCGTGTGTAGGCTCTAGTACTGGAGAAAGTTTGCGGTTTACGAACGGAAAAAAATGATTATTAATAATAATAAAATAAACGACGTAGCCCTTTCGTATATTATACTTCTTATGAAGAAAAAATGCGTATTAAAGGTTAGGCTAAATGCGCCTAGTGTACCTATATATTACGTTTATAAATTATGTAATAATATATAGGCGATAACTCGGCAAATTCGGATTCTGAGTTGCAGAGTGGGTCGTATATTATTGGTTATAATTTTTGAATAGTGCGTACAGCCGTTTGTATATATTTTTTATTAATTTATTATGTAGGTATATGATACAAAATATGCATACTTAAACCTCGCCGCGATCATGCCGTACCTACCGTGATCGCAAACAAGTAATAATACAACGATAAAATAAAATAATATGATGACAATTTAATGAGAAAATGTAACATACTACTAAAATGTGTTGATTGTTATATTTTATTATGCTGACTTGGTGCATTTCGAAGACGCAATTCTCATTTTCAATTTAACATGCAGCATTTAATCGCGTTACGCAAATAATTATGACATTATTTTTGTTGAACACGATTAATTATATACTACGTCAGTATAGTACAGGTCGCGTTCATAAATACAGTATATGTCTTTGGATTTGTTATAGTTTAACGAAAAGTTTATATTATATATAACAAGTGTAGGTATGGTAAATTAATACTACGTAATAGAAATAATTTCTATAAAGACTCGATGGGCCGTTGCCATAATATAATCAAAATGTTAATAATATACTTCATTAGAACTATTACTATACGAGAAGGTATATGATATGACGTGCATTGTAAACTATTAAGTTTTTCAAATATAATATTGACATTGATCTCTGTTTTATAGTATATTATACCTTTTTTTTTTATAATAAATCGGAAATGTTGTGTATGACGTATTTCTTTTTATCGTATGTTTACTTGTACAGGTGATCAGATTTCCGTGTTTAATTTTTGCATATTCGATGGAACAAGGTCATATATTATATTATGTTATTACAATTTATTATAATTAAAATTTAACAAATTTTAAGCAATATAAATTATTCGTTTAAGTTTTGTATCATCTTTAATTCAAAGTTGCAATCCGAGTACGCATATCCTATTATATTATTGTGGACTTCAGCACTATTGGTGATATAGTCCTTGTTAAAGAAGATATATACTTTAGATTTAAGATTAAAAAATGTCACAACAAGATTTACAATAAAAAAAATGTAATCAATTGTTGATGTACATTGGAGAAGGGTTTCTACGAGTTGCATACATTACATTGGTCACTATAAAAACTAAATCATGAAACTGATTAGTTGTCAAAAGACTAAAATGTTACTGTTCTATCCAATACCCATACATGATGGTCTCAGATTAATATTTAATTTCAAATTTACATTAAAAAATTTATATAAAAAAAATAATTATATTTGAGGAAGGGGGTAAGTGGTTTCTAAAATATAAAATACATACTATTTACTTTTCTATCTCAGAAAAGTTTAAGATGCCTAGTGATATACTAATATATATCATAATTATTTCATATCTAATATAGAATTATTCAGTCTATGCTATGTGTGTTATTTTATTATTTATCATTTTATATTTTGCTAATTTTCTACATAATTTCCTTTTTGTTGAATAAAAAAACACTTACTCATAGGCAACTAACATAGTATTTATAATTTGAATGAATTGTTTTAACCCTCTGACAAGTAACGGCGTTCTTCAAATTAAAATTTTATAGATTTGTATGTATTAAACATTTGGACTTCTAAAATTCTACGCTATAATCTAAATATTGTCAAGTTTTCAAGTTTTTATCTGAGATTGGATGTATGATATCACTAAAATATCATCGAGTCCTATATATCAGTAGATTATATGACAAATTAAAATGAAAATATATCAACAATTTGGAAATTTATTGCGCTTAACAAACTATATTACAGTTAGTTATTGTTGTATAAATTCACTTCACCTGCGTCTTTGTCAGTTATTGTGACGTGCTGATGTGTACAAGAAGTTGTTCCCGTCGACATCATTATGTAACAATTTTAAATTTATATCGACGAGATAAATTGTAAATACATTTCTCCACAAATTGAAAATTAAAACAAAATTTCAATAATGGCGCACCTGTCATTTCCTTGCACAGCTTGTCTAATCCTATTTATCATAACGAAAAAAAAATTTAATGCGGTGACCGGTAGTTCCTGAAGCAATGTCATCATCGAGCAGCCATCGGCTTGAGAGAAAGCGCGAAGGTATCGTAGGTATATTCGATATTTTACAAGTATCGGTTTTTTCCTGTTTTCATTGCTAAAATTTAAAATCGAAAACTCGAATTTCTTAAACCCCTTCACGGGTGATATAGTATTACTGCGCGCGGTATGGTAGCGGTACATAATCGTATTACTGTTTTGATATATTATGACGATCGTCTGTCTCTCCATTTACGATATTTTTATTATTATATACAATGTACGTAATTCGTACCTATATAGGTATAATCGTACGAGACAACCACTGCATAAAAATGATGTGATAATACGAGTAATATAGGTATGAGCTATAGATTATTATAAATAGATGTGTGACAGTCTGCATTAATGATATTAAATCACGGAATGACTGGATAGACAAGCGATAAATGTAATATATACATGTATATATGTATATACTTATACTACACGTTTTCGTGCAGTGGTCGAGAGAAAAAAAATCAAAAGTGAAAAATATGATAATTGCTAGCAGACGGCGTACCTATAATAAATATAATATGCAATATTTATACATTTTAATCCTGATTTGTGATCGCATTCAACGCGCATTTGTGGTTTTCTTATTCGTTTTTTATCGTTTCAAGTTATAATTGTATAATAACATGACTACCTAATCATAATTAAGGAGAAAAAAATCAAATTTTCTCCATCTCTTGTATTGTTTATTACCTACTATTTTAAATTTTTAAACTTTCATATCCTTTTAAAGATTTCAAGTATAGAGTCGCAGTGAAGAGTGACTATATTGGGTTTTAAAAATATAGCATATTGTCTCAAAAAGCGTATATACGTAAAATATGGACAGAAAACTGTTATAAAAGAACACATTAAAAAAAAAAAAAAAAATTAAATTCATAATATTGTTATAAGAAATTTTGCAAAAAATAACGGGAGAAAAAAACACATGGAATTCAAGAATAATAATAACATTATATATGTACTTTATTATAACGTATAGAAATAATATTATAGCATCCGCGTTGACATTCCGTGTTTAATATAATCTCTCTCAGTCTGGCGCTCTGCCGAGACGCTTTCGTCGTGGTTATTGAATTTCGTCTGCTGCTCCAGAGAATCCGGAATTAAAATCACCGCGGTATTTAAAAATAATAATAATAATATAAAAACGTATAAAGTAAAAAAGAAAAATCGTTTAGGTGAAAAAAAAATTTAAGTGTTATAATAATATAATTAGAGGTATACAGTTTTGGAATTGTAGCCATATTGTAATTGATAATGTGTGGCGAGGATACGAGTATACTTTGATTGAGAAATCGTGAGTGAGACTCATCCGCCAGTCAAATGCATTACATCCGATATGGGTTTCTTCTATGTATATATTATGTATTTAATGTGTATGTAATGGGCTCAATCTGATATGTATACGCACACAGTCAAGGTCGATAGGTATATATACATATTATAATAATATATTATATTTTAAAGTAGTAAAATATAAAACAGATCTTAATCGCGTCGTCGTCATCTCCAATGCTGCCACCTCCGCACACGTCGTTTTAGCCGTATCTATAGTGTCTGATAATATTATACGAGTATTGTATTGATCACGGTATGTCTAAAATTAAAATCGATTTTTTTTTTTTTTGTTCATTTCGATTTGTTCCGGTCCTCCGTGCGCATAATATTATATTATCGTGTATACACCTATGTATGGTGCGCTGAACTTCTATTGTCGCGCCAAGCATACAATAATAATATGATATTATAGTGAAAATAATATGATATGATAATATTTATTATTATTCCGCTGATTAAAATAAACAAACAAAACGAGAAGGATATAAAAAAAATACACATGCACGCGATGTCTCGTTTCATTAGCGATCCGCGACGGCAGCAAGCCCCACGGCATAATTCATATTCGTATTTTTTTTTTTTTATGTCCGCTCGAGATTTTTCTCGTTGTTTTATTTCGTATTGTGATGATATTATTATTATAATCATATTCATTTTATCGGTCGTCGCGTTATTGTAGATCTGCGACGTGTATAATAATATTATATGATGTATATACCCATAACTATATTAATTATTTATTATGCCACACGTTATATTGTACCTAAACTATATTGACATACAGACATAGCACGCCCTATGTATGTTTTATTTAGGAAGTTGTTATAATACATAGACTTGAGTGTAATAATATAACGACGCGTTCGCGTATACGCACCATCGTATATGATTTTGACAGATTTTGTTTAACGAATTTGATGTGTACTTGTTTGGTATTAAATTATAATATTATATGTATCACGGAGATGACGATGATATTTTTTCAATGGAGGTATAGTGTGTTAAAAACTTTTTTATGTTCTCGTAATTATTATTATATTATTATACTTAACATACACTGTTAATGTATATGAATGTATATGAATATCGGTTGTTGTATTGTAGATACGTCGTACGGTACCAACTATCAAGGTCGTTGTGTTGCATAAGAAGGTTAAGTAAATAGTTATATTATACAAATACGCATTCGTTTAACATCCCACAAACGAAATAGACAAGGGAAAATAATGATTAGTATACCATCGTGAAAATACAAATAGATAATGTAGCCGTAAACCACGTATTACATAAATTAAGTAGGTTCACAATTGTACATAATATAATCTAATATTGTACAATATCTATTAACACAAGACACATGATATGTTCAAATTCGTGTTTCTGATCCCTTAGATCCGAGTAGAGCTCAGTTTCGATTACCCCGTGAGATAAATTATTTGGTTTTATACAAACGTTATTAAATATAATATATTTTATTAATTGATATTGTTTATGTTAAAGTTTAGATACTTTTCTGCGTCTCTTTTACAGGTCTCACAACGAAATCTAAATATATAATATGTATATATATTAATCGATTTTAGTAAATAATATGAACTACATTGACACATTGTATTCAATAATAATAAAAATAAAATATAATAATATTTTTTTCTCCATTTAATAAATTGATTTATTTTTAATTTTTCTATAAATAGGTATCCTATATAGTGTAATATAATATAAGGATTTTCAATTTTGAATGGTTTGTAAGAAAATAATCAGAAACAAATAATGGTTTAAAATTTTATTTTATTTTCACATAGGTACTTTATCGACTTTCTTCTATGCATCAATCAGTTTACCTAATTTTTAAATCTAATTTAATACGTCATCCTTTATTTTATTATTTAATAATCGAGTAATAATAAATAATATATAGTCATATAATTTATCAATTATTTTGTTGTTATTTACTTTATGTTTGACGTCTTTTGCGTATTGCGTAAATATTCAGAATTTCAGAAAATTTCCTTTTCTGTTTTATAATAATTTTGTACACACACCTTTCTTCGTATATATTTTGTAATTTTTATTACATATCACGATAATTAAAGACATATTTATTTTCACGAATATGCACCCGTATTTAAATACTATGTTCAAGTATAAAACCTTATCTGTATAAATTCCCTGCCATTGCAATGATTAATAACCACTACTTTTTTTTAGAAATTAAAATAAATAGCTGTGTCTTCAACAATTGGCTATTACAGTCTACCGACTAAAGAAAAAGACACAGTTATTACGTTTACTACTCAACCTGCCCCCGTGCGCTCGCCAGTGTGACATATAATACAAATAATGTATTTTTATATACTTTTCGGTTCAGTGAACATTTTTAAGGCAACGCATGGACGTTGCAATATTTAGAGAGCTGCACAGGTGGAATGTTTAAATCCGAAACTTGACTATAACTATAATGGTAATAATAGTAATAATAATTACTAATCCACTGTAGTCTATACGTGCCATAATTTATAAGTAAATGTCACAATGCCACCAAGAAAATTTGTTGAAATGTACTCGGCCTTGGTTTAATTTTTTCATGTAATTTACAAAAAAAAAATTAATTACACTATCTGCATAGTGCATAATATATTATTATTACAATAAAAATTATTCAATTCGACGATAAGTCGTGAAACACTATAAATGCGTACAAGGTGTCTCTTTGGATTTTACTTTGTTAAAAGTTAAAAGTGGTACCTCATTTTGGTGTTTTGTGTGGGCTTAGTATTAAAATTATTAAATACGAAGTATAATATATGTACGATAAACAAGTAACAATAGTTACTTAATGTCGTGAAAATACTTTGGGTTATCTTACTTAAGAAATATATAGACCTTCTCTATTCGTGATTTTTAGCAGTTTAAAAATTCACTCATCATCATCATATATATATATGTATATATTATATTTTAATGTGGATCCTTGCATTAAGTAAATAATATATTCAATGTAGCAAATGTATAAATACTATTGTTAGTACTACACGGTGCTACTGTCATTGCATTATGTTTGTTTATCATAATTATTTCGTGTCTGTAATAATAACAAACGTATCGATAATAATAATAATATGATTATAATAAAAATAACGTTGTTTTTTTTTTTTTTTTTTTGTTGTACAGACCACTTGTTTGTACGATCACATAAGATGGGCCGACGCATTCGTGATCGTCTACAGCGTGGTGGACCTGTCGAGTTTTAACGAAGCGCAATACCTTCTGGACGAATTGAGCAAACACAAATTACCGTCGTACTTTGCCACGTTGTTGCTGGGCAACAAGAGAGACTTGGATCATTCCAGGTAAAGCGTGCAAAACGCGTACAGCAATATCATTAATAATAAGCTTATAAGTAATATAAAGTTGTATAACGGTCGTAGTGTATAATAATAATTGTTGCGGGTGATTGCGTGCGCGTGTAATGTAGACTAAACTGAGAGATGGTTGAGAGAGAAAGAGAGAGAGAGAAAGAGAGTGATCAAGCGGTGATAAGGAAAGAAATCGTTTGGTGGAGTGTTCAGTGCGGACATAAGCTGAGCAAAAAAACACGAACGTATAATATATAATATAATAATAATATGTACCTAAGAAACGTTCGCGGGCCGTATAGTATATACATATTAATGAATGTACCGGACATCACACCCCGGTGGTGCGCGCATAATCTTCGTTATAATATTGCAATAATATAACATAATAGCGTAAGGCGATACGTGAGCTGTATTGGTGACATTAAACGTATATATATATATCACATATTATTTACCTGTGTGTAAACAATAAAATACAATAATAACGCGTAGGTGGCGAAATCAAAATCGCCGACACTGCCTGCTCTATCTCTCTCAGTGCTCGCGTGTTACGTTTGCGGCACCGACCAACGGCGTCCTCGCTGTCTCATTGTTCTGGTTTTTATTTATATACGCACACAACGTTAAATATAAATATATATATATATATTATATTCTTTTTATCTCTCTCCGCGTATCGTATGACAATAATTATAACTATACGTCGAAAACAACTACAACTGTTGTCTCCACGACTCCGCCGCCGCCGTCCCCGTGACTTCCTGTTCGTATATTATATATAGGTATAAAATATACACGTACGTACTACTGTGGGACTCACCGCGTTTCCGGTTTATGTATGCGTATGTGCGAGCGTAAATAATCTACGATGTACCCATCGCATGTGTTTTCCACGTTTTTTATGACTTTTTGATGCAATATATATTAACCTAGATCACACGAGCTGATCCTTGGTTTTTGTTAAAGTTCTACTAAAAATATCGATCACTTCCTAAAGATTACGTACTAATATTTTACTCGTTGACCTCTATTAGCGTTTAGAAATAAAGAGCGTTTGATCTGCAGATTCGAATTTTAGTAGTCCTTGTGAATTTATTCGAGTTTGAAAGTATACCGTCCTTGTAATGGTTACGTGTAAAGGGATAAGGGAAATTAACTCACGCTTAAGGAAACAGTTGTATTGAGAACACAAATTATGTCACATTATGTTTCAACTTCTTCGTTGATTTCATAGTTACGATTTTCTAAATTTCAATTCATAGGACCTAACTCTTAATAAGCTTTTAAAAAGTGGATGAGCATGCATGGCTAATCATCTTGTATAATAACAGCTCTAAAAAAAAAAAAGGAAAAATATAATATTATTATAATCTTACTATGACATTATTACAATATTAGGTACCTATTACAAGATGTATTTTATAATATTATAATACGCGTGCATACAATGAGCCGCCTGCTGATATCGTGCAAGTGACAGGCAGCGACGAAGACGTGCACCTCGTTGTAGTATATTAATTTCGTAACAATATAATCAACGTGCAATTTTCTTATTTTTATAACGATTATATTACATATTTATATTGGTTTTGCCGACGTTTACCTGTAATACTCCATACACACAAAATTATATAATAATACACCATAAGCGTGTCCGTGCAGTACACGTTATCACGTGTTTGAATATCTGTACGCATTCAGTTTTCATTTGCAGCAGACTTCGTTCTAAGAATATTTTTAATACTGTATGGAAAAAAACGCTTATCGTGTACACGTTACCGCGTAATGTGTATCATTTAAATGAATTACACGGCGGGAAGATGAAAAAATAAAAATGTGACACTCGTCGTTGATTGATAATAATATAATTATAGCGTGAATATTGAGTTAGCAGATTTTTACAAGTATTTTTTTTCTTTTATATAACTACGTGCAGTGGCGTTCTCAGGAATTTTCAATGGGGGGGGCTCTGAAAATTTACTAGAATACCATGATATTGTTGGTAAAAAAATATTGTATTGTGATACCCATATGAAATATAAAAAATACGGCCAATGGGGGGGGGGGTTCAAACCCCATGACCCCCCCCCCCCGTGAGTACGCCACTGACTACGTGTAAGTACTTTCATAATTTAGAGTTAGATGATAATTTAAAATATTATTTACCATATCTGAGCAACGATATCTATGCCGAAAGAAATATTGGTCATGTAGTCAGAAAACCAATTAAATATAACTCGTTCCAATGTTGTGTCATTTATTAATTAATTATTGTTGAACCTATAGTTTGTTTCTATAAACGTCTTTGAATTTAATTCATCTTTTAATTTTGATGATTATTATTATTAATATACATTATCGAAAGATTAAATTATTAAAAGAAAAATCAATCGTATTTCGTCTTTAAAGTTTAATTCTATACATTAATTATGTAATTATTTTGTTGAAAAATTTGATTATCTAGTAACTATTATAGTTATATTATTATATGTTTTATATATATTTATTTTTATAGTTTGCAATTTTTTTTATGCTAAGTTAGTTATTGAAGTATGTTTTTAGATAACTAAATTTAAATATAAAATGGGGATTATTAAAAAGTAGGCAATCGACTAAATGTGAATTTTTGATATTCACAGCCAATCTTTAGAATTCTCGTCAAGTAACGTCAGAAATTGCCCAACCCTATTTATGACTACTATATTTATATATTTAAATTTGATAAACGGTTGCGCGTAGGAATGAGAGTTTTTTGAACAAACATTGCACGAAAACGGTTCGTCTGCCGCGTGTATATATTATATTAGGTACCCGCCATATATTGTATTCTTTATAATACTCATAAATTTCTAATATATATTTGGAAGTGCCTATACTATCAAGACATCAAGACAAACATCACGGATTTTGTAAGTCCTTCTTGTTTTGTTTGTATTCGAGTTTCAAATATTGAATTCATTATTTTCACTTAAGTTACGTACCTATTTAAACACGTAAAATAAAATAATATTACGTAAGGTGTTTGAATAATCATTACGAGTTTACGACTTAACACTAAAATAATAATAAGCAATAGGCCTTAAAGTATTATCTCAAAGTTGTTGGACTAATTTCTTTTCGGTCATGACAATATATTTCATTTTTCGTTGTTCAAAAACCTAACACACCAATAGATATTTACATGTTTACATTAACTATATAGGAGAAAAAACTGTATTATGCAGTTCGAATAGTTAACGTTCGCAAAATAATACTAATGTTGACAAAAAAATAATTCTTCCATAATAATTAATAATAATTGTTAGTTCCTGATGTCTGGTATATCATACACGACATACAATATGATAGCACTGTTATTACTTTAACCAGTTATAGCTGTGCTTTGGAAAAACAATTTTACTATTGTCATCATTTTCTTTTTTTTTTTTATAAATTGAAATACTTTTAAAATTAAATTTTTGTAAGAAAATCAAATTTAAAAAAACTACTCGGAAAAATCGATGTTAAATATATAATAAAGATTCCTATAACTTATAATAATTATATATAATATTAATATAATAAATATAGTATAATTATTTGTGCCAACTTTAATGTCAAGCGTACAGTCAACTGAAGTAATATTCAAGTCTCGCGAATTTTTAACATTTATCCATCAATATTACCATTAACCATCACCCTTCGGACGACATTAAAACCAATTATAAAGAAATAATGTTTATTTGAAGCGTTTCACAATAAAATGCGTATTAAAATAATAATAATTACATTTCTCACGTTTATGACGTACAAAGAATGTATAGCGCATAGGGTTTTCGTATAGAAAGCTTCAAAATAGAATCTACTTCTTGCAGCACCCCTCATCAACTCGACGAGATGCTGCACCAATCGCCCTATCTTCCTTAGAAAAATAAATCTAAAAATAATCACTAAACTTGTTTAATATAAAACTTTTTCTATTAATACGGAAATAACTACTGCAACTATGACGTATATTATTTCTTGGGTCAACAGCCCGAGAAAAGGCTTTTTCAAATTCTTAGATATATATATGGATTAGATGTTTTAAAACCAAACATCTACGCACAATGTAGCTGAATTTTTTTTAATGAATTCCTTATAATGTTAACAGTAGTGTATGTACGTGTATCATGTACCTATGTATTAACGTTGTGTGATAAAGAGTTCAAATGTAAACCAAAAAAAAATTATTCTATTACTTATATTATTCGATGTGCAAAAACGTCATGAATCTTTAACGTACGTACGGTAATTTTTTTATTATTAATTTCAACCCCTGTAAAATGTACCTAAATATTGAACTTAATATTTTTTTATTTAAACCAATATTAAACTTTTTGCGTGGATCTACAGTTAATGCTTTAGTAGTTTAAAAAAGAACGGGTTTACTTCAGCCACTTCAGGGTGTATATACAACTATTGATTAAAGAGCAATCTCAACTATATATCTCGAATATAATATATAATTATAGTAAATATGTAATCAATGGTAGGTACTGTATACGGGGTTGGTAATTTATTCATGCTAATGAAAATCGTCAACTGAACTTTCACTTTTCAACGTAATATTCTAATTAGCTATTATACATTACCGACAAACGCCTCAAATATATTTATAATAAAACAATTATACTTGTCTCTCTACTCATGTGCTTTTTTTGGATGAAAATAAAAGATATTTAATACATTTAAAAAAAGTCATTATTGCATACATAGGTATAGTATAAAGATTATAGAATTTTTTAATAAAACTAAGATTAAACCATCAAAATCGAAATAGTCACGATACTTTAATATTTATTCATTAAGGAATATATTTAATCAATATCATTTTACTTACATAACTCAATTACAATATCTATGTTTGATGTGTTTTAATCATCTGTATGCTTATTAGTAAAGTTATTATACAACTAACAGATAAATCACGGGAGTTCAAGTCACGACAGTAGTGTACCTGAATAGCCTATCTGTAACGCCGCGTGATCTAGATTTTACTATCAAAACTTTAAATTGAGTATAAATAATAATTAAATATTATATAATTATAGATAAAAAGGGATTCTTCAATAATTCTAACCGTTTTTCAAATTTAAATATTTTATTTTTAGAATAAATAAATTCAAAATTCAACAATTAAGTCTTTAATTTTTTTTAATATTTTAAAATTAATATACCTATACTTACGTTTTTTCTTGCTCTCAACTAGCCAAACTGCATATCTACAAAATATTTAATCTTTGAATTATAAACGAAACGAATATTCAACAGTATTATATTTATTTTATATTTTACTTATTAGTTATTATAATACATATTTTAAGTATAATTCAGGCGCGGATCCAAAAGGGGTGTTAACTGCTAAGGTTCTATATCACCTCCCTTGTGATTTTGATTCCTAGAAAACAAAGTAAACAAATACTCTATACGTCTACACAATATGTATTTTTTAGTAGTCTGGGAATATGTACCATAAAAAAAAAAAAAAAATTGACAAGTAACTTTTCCGTTACTGATAATTGATGACCAAATTTGACATATATTTTTTTAAAGTTGTCACTCATGTTTATCCTTTTGAATATTATAAGCACTAAACACATTAATTTTGAGGGCTAAAAAAAGTCTTGCCTTCAGGATCAAGTATTGAAGATTATACAAAATACGAGATCTTAACCTTACCACCTCCATAAAAAAATACTAGATCCGTCGCTATATACATTTAGAGTATAACTCGTTTAAACTACCATAAATAATCTGGATCTTTTTTTCTCTAAGTTGAAAATTAACTTGAAGCCTGAAGGCTTTTAATTGCTACATTGATCACACGTCATAATATGATAATTACAAATCTCAAGTATTTTAAATAATAATAACGAACAATTTTGCTGAAAATGACAATTATTAGTTTTATTTGCTAGTCCTCTTTATCACACAATGCCGAAGTAGTATAAATAGTGAACAGGCAATT
This sequence comes from Schizaphis graminum, assembly GCA_020882235.1. Taxonomy (NCBI): domain Eukaryota; kingdom Metazoa; phylum Arthropoda; class Insecta; order Hemiptera; family Aphididae; genus Schizaphis; species Schizaphis graminum. Next base: position 59,894,896 of record CM037032.1, read on the forward strand.
ACACGTTTGCGATTTATTAATTATTAAATCAAGAAATATTTTTTATTTAATGTGTACCGACCTATAATCATTGTATATTTGTATATGCTACAGCTGTGTTGAGTTTTAACCATGTCTATATAGACACACGGGCCAAGCGTAAAAAGTAAAGCTCTGGGGACAACTTTGTTATAGAAAAAGATAGCATTTAATATTGCCTATACGGGCTATACGACAATAATATGATATATCCATATTGATTGCGAAAGAATGAAAACAGAGATAACAACATTTTTATATTGCGTACAAATGTACAATACCTAAATAATATGTAATATGAATAAATATAAGTCTGTATAAATAGTCTGTAGGTATATATATATATATATACATAAGTACTTATGGCTTTACATCATTTACATATTTTAATATTTACATTATATGTACACAATTATAAACATTGATATGTAGCTAGTGTATATACATATAACCAAAAATTGATTATCGCTCTGAATTGTTGCAGGATAGTGGCGGTAGACGCGGGACAAGAGCTGTCGCTGCGGTTCGGCTGTCAGTTCTACGAGGTGAGTGCGGCAGAAAACTTTGCGGGCGTGTCGCTTGCGTTCCACTCACTATTGCGCGAGACTCGGGCAGTGCAGCTGCTCCGCGGATTGCCGATCAGACGCAAGTTAGGTGTGAACAGCGTGTCCAAGGTGCTGGGCACGATATTCGGCAAGAATAGCAGCAAGAGGGACCGGAAGAAGCGGCCGTCGCTGAGCATATGACCCGCGTGGGCGTCCGCCGACACGGCCACCGCTGCGGGCGCTCCGAACACGACGCTCACGCTGTGAACACGTACGCGAATAAGAGAGAAAAAATTGAAAATCGAAAAAAAAATAATGTCTCAAGACCCACCAAACACGACCCCCCCCACCCCCACCCAACCAACCATTATAACCATCATTACCACTCATACAGGTCTATCGAATAAGTCGTCGTTGCCATCCTTCATCGTCATCGTCGTATATAACAGAGACGTATTATAATACTGTAATGATCACAGCCGCATATGTAACTACTGCGACGACGGATGTGTATAATATTAATATCCCGATTGAAACATGGCGGCGGTGGCAGGCGTATAACATCCGTTTCCGTTCCGGATAGGCGAGAACGAGCTGAACGCACAGCGAAGGCATGCGACGTATGATACTATGTATCGTCGAATTCGTCAGCCTGAGAGATTCCGAGAATGATAAAAAATAAAAATACGAATTTAGTAGATAATACGTCCATCGGACAACGATTCGAACACACCAACACTGAACGAAAATGGACTATTTATCAAACGACGGCATAATAGTATGCTTATAATATCGGCTGCCTATTCGGTTTTGCGAGAAACGAGTAAAAAAATGGTTTGCTGCCGAGCCGGTGACAACATAGTGTAAAAAAAAAAAATTATCGTAATCGCGGTTTTTGTTCCCGTGGAAAAATTCACCGCCCCACTGGATTTCCAACCAAAAAATAAAAAACCATACACACCTGTAAATTGGACGTCAAGTGGATATGCTACGATACGTTTGCGTTAGTTCAGTCGAAAATTTTCGTTACTGAGCAGCCGTCTAGGTGACTAAGTCTTCCGCGGACGATAACAACGTATAAATATAACTTGGTATGCGCGGAATCCATAGTAACTCGAACAGTGTGCTGGACGAGATGATGTTATCGTATATAAACTATAAATATGCTAGCTGGTCAATCACGCCATCACATTGTTGGTTTCGCAATGGTCTTTTATAGACGGATATACCACTATACCAGCTCTATCCACGACACGGATGACGAAAAGCCACGACGTCTGTCGATTTATTATTTTCAAGTATTTGTTGGTTACTCGGAAGTCGAACCCCCCCCCCCCCGCCTCCTCTCTATCAATATCTGATCTCATGAATCGAAGCATTTTCAACGATTGTTTTTCATTTACTCGATGTATATTATTTTTATTATTACAATTAGGTATTATTAATGTTATTGTATACTTATTATTAGCTTTCAAAAATGTTTAAAAAAAAAAAAATTGCTTTGTACGATATAAACGACAGGATTATTATGATATACAATTTTAATAATTATATTTAATCGGCATAGCGTTGACATGATTCACACCCGTCACGTGATTATTGTATGTTTAACGAATAGTCTGCGGAGACATCAGTGAGCCATGTTTTAGTAACGAAAGAGCATAATGAATGTCGATTTATTTTTTTTTGTTTTTAATGTATAATCGTACTAGTGGTGCACAAAGATTCTTACTTATTAGTATCTAATAGTATTGTGTATATATTATAAATATTAGGTTTGTTGTTAATTATGCATTAAAGATCGATGGCTAAATCATACAGGTATGGTGTTGTAAAAGACGCAAACCATTACCGTGATCCGAATTACATTGGTGAGATAAATTCACAACACTATCGATTTGAATGGAAATTGAAATGTGTGCGTGGGTTACCTATATATTACATACTATTTTTTATTAAAAATTCAATTTTATTATTGTCACACACCTTGTAGTTTTTTTTATGCTACATTGGTTGGCGTTTAATGTCATTGAAAAATAGTAGGTATATAATTCTCAGTCATGTGTAACCAATATTTTCATGAACCTAACATAACTATACTGCATAATATATATTATTATTATATTATATATGTATATGTATATTAATTATACTGTCGTGTGTTATAATATTAATTGATGTTGTACTCAAATTGGTTTAATGTGTATCCATTAAAAATTTCTGGGACTATTGAATTAATGGTACTTTGATATGTTACTTGTAACATTTCTATTCATTATATTATACTGTAGACATTATAAATGCTACATTATTGTGTAAATAAACGCATTTTTATACTTAAAAATAATACATGTGTATGTCATGAACTATCAGTGTGTATTATTTCAAATAATTTATTTGTATTATTTTCATCAATATTTGGTGTAAAAATTAATATATTTTAATAAAAACAAAACGAATGGACCGTTGTATTTAAATAAAAAAAAAAATATTATTTAATATTTATGTCTTTGTGATGCTTAAATAGATTATAAATAATTATGTCTTGGCAATTATGAGATCACCGCAGGTGAATTATAATTCAATCAGTCTATCAAAATATTGTTTCTTCTTAATAGGATCAGGAATTATCTGAAACATACAAATTATATAAATTAATTTACAAATTTTTGCATTTGCATTCAAACAACATTTAAAAACAATATTTATGTAGTTTTATATTTATTTTAAAAATATTTTTAAATATTTGTGATGATTTAATTGTTATATATAATTTAAATATACCTATATGTTATCAAAACTTTTTAAGTTAAATAAAATGGCTATCAGATTTAAAACAATGACACTAGAATATAAAATGAGTATAATATTTATACAATTTACAAGTTTAAAAAGACTTAATCTATTTTTTATGATAACAAATAAATTAAAATGAAAGATAAAATAGTCAAAAATTACATTAAACATAACTTAATAAGTTTCTGATTTTAAAAATAAATGTTCTATCAAGAATACAAGTTGAAATGAATTTCAACTATTCTCTAAATTTAATAAATAATTCACTTTACCGTTTGTTCACCAGGTTTCCAATTAGCAGGACATACTTCTCCATGCATATCTGTATATTGAAATGCTTGTACTAGTCGTAGAGTTTCATCTACACTTCGACCAACTGGCAAATCATTCATTGTTATTTGTCTGAGTATACCTCTATTGTCTATAATAAATAGTCCCCTATAAACAAATGCAAAAGAAAAGCAATTTTGTTGTAAACTTTTTTGTTTAGATAATACCTTAAGGAATGACCAACATCACTCAAATAAACACCATAATCTTTTGATATTTTATGAGTCATGTCTGACAACAGTGGGATTGACAAGTTTCCCAAACCACCATCTTTTCGTGGAGTATTCACCCAAGCTAAATGTGTAAAATGTGAGTCTACTGATGCCGCCACAACTTCTGCATCAATCTTTCTAAATTCCTCAATGCGATCGTTGAAAGCTAATATTTCTGTTGGACAAACAAATGTGCTGCAAACCAATGTAAATCATCACTATATGTAGAAGGTACAATAATCAAGATTAAAACTTACAAGTCCAATGGATAAAAAAAAAACACCAAATATTTCCCACGGAAATCTTTTAGCTTCAGCTCCTGCAATGAGCCATTAATGACAGCTGTGCTCTTCCAATCAGGTGCTGGTTTTGATACTAAAAATTAGAAAGCCATTAAAAACAGTCATAGGTATTAGACAGAAAAAACTTACAGGTAGGTTGAATACAACAATATAGAATAACATTTACTACTTATTACTCACTCAATGCTTTGGTGTACTGCAATTTGTGATTGGTGGATTCAATAGTACTAGATGGATAGACCGATCCGTCAGCAAACGTTTGACATTTGAACTGATCCACATTGGCGGCAGTGTTAACTATACTCAAAGCCAAATATACCAAAACGAACTTAGTAAACATCGTGTCTCCTTGGCGAGATCTGCGAATCTGTTGTGTAGTAAGTTTTAAATTAAAAATTTAAAAAACCGTTCCAGAACATTATGACAAAGAAGTTAAAAATATTTGGACTTTCACGAATAAGGATTTGCTTGTAATGTACTTAAAAATAATATTATTATTTTGTTCAGCGTAACTAAGCAAAGACGCAAAGTAGTATTAAGTATAATGCAGGAATGCAACAGCTAATCTGTTGACTGTTGTTGTTGTCGGGTCTTGATTTTGTAGTTTACAAAAGAATTTCGAAGTTCATACCGTTATCAGCCGCACTGGTGATTACGAAGGTAAAAAGAAAAAAAAACGCCGGAACGGTCATGGTATAAACCACATTTACCCACAATATTGAGCATGTTTATCTGGTAAATACCAAAATGATAATTATCCGCAGAGTTAACAGTGTTAACACTGACGGGATCAAAAAGTAAATACCGTGGGTAAATACAATACAGACGATATTTTTAATAATTTTAAATACCTAGATAATAATATTTACGATATTTCCATTGAATTATAATAAATTAAATTATAATACCTAGATAATTGTTAAAGTGGTGCACATTTACATATTGACTGAAGGAATATCGCTATATCGGTTTCGGCTAATCAGCTTATTTTTTAAAAAACATCTACCATTCTACCCATAGATAATAAATACATTTATTATCTATGATTCTACTACAGTAGCAGTATGTTAACTAAAAATAACAAAAATGTTCTCGCTCTGCTTACGTTTAGCTTTAGCCGTTTTAGGTATCTATATTCGTTACGCTATAAATTATTAAAATTCAACCATCCCGAAATCATCTATCCATCATCACCTCCTCGACTTCTTAGTTTATTGTAGGTATTTTTATTTTTAACGTAAATCTATTTTTGTAACGACAATACAAAAAAATGTCTAGGTAATAGGTATCCTCCACACATCTTAAAAATATGGCGCCGTACTGCCATGTATAACAAAAACGTACACATTCCAACTTAATTCCAGTGAAATAGAAAATCCAGTCTCTCAATTCTAACGTTACACCCGCTCAAACTAATACCCACATTTACTACAATTTGCAAGGCAATTCGATAATCAAAATATGCACAACATTACAACTGTACGCTGCATTCCCTAAACTATACCCTCTCAAGAACATGGGCGTTCTCAGACATTATTTAGTGGGTGGGGGGTGTAGAAAAATTAATTAAAAAAATAAATAAAGATTTTTTCATATATTTTTTACTTAGGTACATTTTATTTATAGTACAATTGATAATAAATTAATAAATAATAGTACCTATTCATAATCAATGATAGTACATTATTATGTTTCGGCATTATTACAATTAGGTATTATTTTTACACATTTTATTTATAGAACATTATTGTGATTCATCATTATTACATTAAATTATAATAATTAGGTATTAATAATGCTTTGGAAAACAAATTTAAAATTATAGAGGGAGGCAAGTGCCCCTAGGGACGCCCATATTCGAGTACGCTATCGACCATGATATAATAAAGACTGTCGACTGAACGCATAATATAATAATATACTATTGTAATAGTGCCATCGTATTATTCTATGATAATGATACGTACGAACCAACCGACTGAACATAAAAAAAAAACATCATGTGATGGGGTTGAAGTTGCCTAAGCAACACCGATAAACATATTTACCGATTGGGACGATGGTTTGAATTCCAGAAAGCGCAGTGTTCATACATTATACTTTTTCAATAATGCCACTGATATTTTGAATTAGTCCAATACATATAAATGATTATACACACTATTATTGTGCATGTATGAGTGCGTGTGTGTTTTTTCCTCCGCTATATGTATAGAATTAATATTTTATTATCTCGACGTCTTTTCGCCAAAACGTCGTCCGGTCTCAGTACTACACAACTAAATTGTTCCGCTTTATATAACGTAACGATGCAGTTGCTGCGGCAGCTATTTCGTTCGGAAGTTCGATAATATTACAGTTGCGTATATTTAGTTACCTACCTATATGCATTTACGGAAACTGGTGTTGTATAATAATTATGATAATATAATTAAACTTCTGTATTAAAAAAAAATCCGAACTCCGACTACGTGCGATTTTCATTTACAGATATCGGATATATATAGGTATGCAGGTAAATATATTTTATTATTATTAAAAAAAATGTCCTTTTACACAATACATGTCCATTCAAGGAACACAAAGCAATATAATCTAAAGACATTTTACCAGTACAACTAGTACAAGTATATTTATATAAATATAAATTTCAATTTGTAAAATTTGTCTGAGTAAATATAAGTACTAGGTATAGACTAAATATATTATCATACATTTTATTTTATTTGCATGTAAACCCGTTAATTAGGATTTTAATCCTTGATAACTAAATATATATTGATTAATAGCACATAAACTACCCGTTAAAATTTCGAATGTCAACCTTTAGCAACTTCGAAATTTATAAAAATAAAAATTGTAAAATTCATCAATTTACAATTAAAAATTGTGGACTTTATATGAAAAATTGAGTTTTTATCGTCACGGCCCTTTAATTCTAAAGAAACCTAAATACATACTACATATGTATTTTAAAATATTTTCTTTATAGTTTATATTAATTAGTATGTTGGAATACTTTTTTCAAAAATTAAAATGTAAATTAATCAATTTAATTTTTAAGTTTGAGGAAGGGCTGAACATAGTGGGCAAATCACACTCTATAGACAATTTGTATCTTAAAACTTAAAAATGGTTTTTTTTTTTAATTGCAATTGTAAATATTTTAGAGTTTAGACAGTTCTATATTAGTTATTAACGTTGGAATTTACTGAAATCACGAAGAATTTTCATTTGCATTAAACATCTTTTAAAAAAGTATTATTATTTTTTTTTATTGCGGTAATATTATGGTATTTTATTTAGACACTTAATATTATTTTGACAATTTTTATATTTTATTATTATGTTTTTTTATACTTTTTGATAATATATAATCGTAGATTATATTTTTTATTTTTAAGGTGATGAATCGCTAAAACTGCAGACGTTCTATGAAATACTCACCATATATTTTTTATAAGCAGTGTACAGCACTTAAATAATAATAATTATTTTAGTATTTCATTTTTTATTCCATTAATTGAAAAAAATCATTATTATTTTTGATTTAGGTACGTAAATGCGATGTACAATGTACATTATTTAATTTATAAATGTACTCACAAACAATAAATTACGTTTATGCACCTTTAATAGATAACTGTATATACGTACATAATATGCGCGCACACTCACGACCTATATTTTGTTCTTTTATAAGCACAACGGATATAATAATGAATATATGTTTGAAGGTTTATGCATAAATACATATTTGTGAATAGTGATGAAATCGTATTATTGATTTATATAAAATATTTTACTCTGCACTCAAATACCTATAGATAACTAGGTATAGTGTTAATTAAATGTTAATGTTTCAAAATTACTTAACTTTCACTTGCAGCGTGGCCTAAAAAGTTTTATAATATCAATAGAAATATGCATTTAATAAATGTAAAATATGTAACATAATTATTTTCAAAATAATTGTAGTATGTAGTATATAGTATTATTTTGAAAAATATTCTTTAAATATTTTTATCTCTCAAATAAACATATTATGCATAAAGATATATTAGATATGTTATATTTTCTAAGAAATCCAAATACCATTATACATTCATCATACCATAACCTATTTCATATAAAAAAATAAAAACAAATATTATATTCTATGTCTTTTGCCATTAAAGATTTAAATGGTTTTAACTTTGACTGCTGAAGATACAAATAATATATTATACAATAAAAAAAATAAATGTTAAATTTTACCAATTTTATTTTTAAACAAAATTTGATAAAACATTTCAAACCAGTTGTTGAATTACAGATTAAAATCCGATAATATTAATAAATATTAATAAAATCAATTACTAGGAAAATTATCAGCAATTAAATATTTATAAAATTTAAATAATAATTATATTGTTTATTTGTTTGGATGTTTTATATTTGTCAATTATCATCTGTAAAATATCATCAGTACATTGTTTATAATTTATAAAAAAATTACAAAAATGTAAAAATATGTTTTTTCATTTAAAAAATGAAGATAATTCAAATTCCACTGTACCTTAGATTTTTTAAATTATCTGTGTGGACGTATGATTAATTAATCGTTGTAGATTACCGATCTAAGTTTTATATTAAATTCATATCTTTTTTTTTGTGAACTATATTTAAATATTGAAGGACATGAGCTCAGAGAAAAAAATAGAAATCATTGAAAACGAAAGCGATGAAAACTTACCATTCGATATTTACGATTCGGATTATCCAAAAAGAATGATTCCTTCCGAAAATAATATTAACTCTTTTATGGAATCGAAATCGGCAGGACGCGTCGCATCTAATACCATTGGAACTACTGCATTGAACGAATATGACGTGGACGACGAAGAAGATTTTATAAGTATTACTATTTAGTATTTATTATAAAATGTTAATACATTAAAACTAAACCATATTTTCAAACTTATTGAAAAAAAAATTATGCGTTTGTTTGAACAGTTTTGTTTTGTTTTTAATTTATAGCTTATTCCTTCATTTTTCATTTTTTTTTTTTAATATGTTTACGGTGTGACTCTTTAGAAGTTTATTTTGCGTCGGGTACTGTACTGAAACCATCTGACAAACCGTACGACCTGCGTTCGAAAATCCATGAAGCAAACCGAGAATTGTCAAATTCTAGCGAGAGCAAATTTGTCAACGCTCCCGGAAAAGTCAAGTTTGATAACACTGTTGTGATATTGGACAGTTTTGAAGACATTGGTACGGTATTTTTGTGTTTGCATAAATACAATAATTCTTTTATACCTTGTTTATTTAATGAGCTAATACACAAGCCTATATTTTATGGACAGTAAATGTCCATTGAAGTAAAATCTATTTATAGAAAAATACTGTTTGATTGGGGAAATTAAAAGCATTTTTAATTGACATTTTGTTTTAAAAATTTGATTTAAATAATTACATGATGGTAGTATTATTATTTTTTAACTAGTTAACTGTAGATAATGTAGTTTTTTCTTATTCTTTAAAATAAAACCGCACGAAAAATTAACAAAAAGATTATTTGAATATACTTATTGTGGTATATCCAGGGGTTAAAGTGGGAAACAATTCCAGAGGGGACTAATGTCTCCATATATAGTTTTAAGCGTTCCATACATAATTTTATGTATAATGTCTAATATATAAAATCCTAATTTGTTAAAGGGGACGCTTTTTAACCGCTGTCAGAGGTAAGGGGACTGAGTCCTCCTGCGTCCCCCCTCACTTTAACCCCTGGGTATATCGTGTATAGACCTAAATAGGTTACGTATACTCGTATACATAATTAGTATTAATGATATTTATAGGCACAGTGTCGATTGGAACGGAAACACTTCAAGGTGCCGAAGTTATTATTTCCGATTGTCCGATTGATGACTTAAAAAATAAAGACATTTTAGCCAAAATTGATTTGTTACGAGATGATGATGCAGACGACCAAAACGACGTGGTATGCAGTTCGACTACCGATAGGACGCAGGACACTGACACAGACGACAAAGCCTATTCAAGCACTTCGTTCAGCAGGAGTTTTTCGTCAGAATCCGACGACCCGTTATTCATAAATGTTATAGAATCTGGGGATGAGTTTAAAACAATCATGGACCGGAATAACAAAACGCGGCAAGGATCGGCAATTGACGAGCACGTGACGTATTTCCCAGAATTGTTCACCCACACGCAATACAAAATGTACGAAAATTTTGCAGAAAAAACATTGGAAGATGGTGACGTTAATATATACGTGCCCAAGAAATTGGATGCGGAGGAATTAAGAAATAAGCTGAAGGAAATTACCGAACATAAACGGGTAATACAGGTAGCGGGGGTGGCGAATGAAAAGAAAGTAGACTTCAAACCCTCGAAAAAAGTCGGTTGTTTCGCATCTCTGCGAAACGCGCAAAAAAAAATCAAGCAAATAAAGACATCCGAAAAAAAGGCACAATCGTCATCTACTCAGATATGTGTACAGCAGCAAATGATCCACAGCGACAATGTTAATAACAACAACAAAAAAAAAAAAAACAATATAAATAATAATAACAAGGCTCGCGTGACTTATTACTTTGAAATGGACCCAAAAGGTAAGCTAAAACCATTAAACAATAAAAATAGTCGCCATACAGTCGACGAAACGAGTTCTTTGAACAATTGTAACGACAAATCTACGAATAAGTTCTTTCACATAAACCTGAGAGCGGCGAAAAACGGCGAGAACACTAAGCCCCGGATCACAAAGACACCGAACGCGGATTTGTTTCTGGAATTTCAGACGGACAAGTCTGGCAACAATAAGGGGGCAAAGTTGGTTATAAAAAAAAAGCCCACAGCTGGGGTAGAGCTGCAACACAGCCCAACAAACTATAGCGGTGGAGGTACAGCCAAGAAGATATCGGCTGCCGGCTGCAGCGAACGTCCTCGGTTACCAGGTTACAATGGCCTTAGATCTGAGTACGGGCTGTCGGCCGAACAGCTGTTAGAAAGGCGTAATGCGAAAATGGAACGCGAGAGACGAAGGAAAGAGTTAAGGCAGAAGAAACACGAAGAAGAACAAAATAAGAAGGCGGAAAACGAAAAAAACTTCTATAGATGGTTACAACAAAAAAAGCAGTTGAAAAAACACGCAAAAACTATCAGACGTAGCTATCCTATGAACAAACTGACAGTGTCTTCCGCAAGGGTTTCCATGTAAGATTTTTTTATCACTCATGTAATAAATATATTTTATTTTTAGCTGCATTTTCTATCAATATAATATTCGTATTTTGTTATTTTTTTCTACCAGAAATTCTACTCACGACGGTGATGGACGCAAAGGATCATTTGCTCTGGAAGAGTTGTTAAAGATCAAAGATGAGAGTAGTGGATGGTTTAAATTTTAAAAAAAATATCGTTATTTTCTTTATTATAAAAAATTGTTTAAATTTAATCAATTATTACTTATTATTATATATATTATAATATGCAATAATAGGTGTATTTAAATGAGGTATATTTTCAATATTACTCTATAGCAGCAATTTTCGACCTATTTGTATTTAAAAACTATGACTAAATGACTTATCACTAATACCACTTAAAATAAAGTACATTTATGATTTAATAATATGAATGAAAAGATTTCAATATAAATTACAAATCATTACGAAACCATGATAAATTATGAAGTCCGTTTATTTCATAATAACAAATAGAAAATACTCAATTACTAATTTTATAAATGGCCAAGTGATGGTATTCATATTTATTACATTTGATATTTAAAAATAATTAGTAATAATTTAAAAAAAAATATGTATTTATTTATTCGGCGTTATTTTCACTTAGTTGTGATAATGTTGATAATAGCGCTGTTCTATAGAATTTATACTTGGACAGTATTATTTAAAATTTTAAATACATAGATTAACAATATTGAATTACTTGAATTCATAACTATTATTATACTATTACATAATATAGTAATATATCACTGCCCATAACTGGTATAATTATGTATTCTTCCATTTTGTCAATTTTTTACTTAAATATTGAAATTCTAAATTTTTTATCGCAGCTTTTGGTCCAATTTACATTTTATACCTCATAAAAAACTATTAAATAATAATAATAATAATGGCAATTACAAAATCCCAAATCTAAAATTTTATACTTTTTTTAATATAGTTTATACAATATATAAAAATACGCTTTTGTTATTAAATATTAATAAGTTATGATTTATGATGTTGATTTCACATTTGTTATTTTAATTTTAAATACAAAACTTTTTAATATATAATTAGTAAATTATAATTGAATACAAATATGTGTTTTAATGCTATATTATTGTATTCTTGTATTAGTATATTCAGTAGGTAATCAATTAATAATTATAATACTTTATATCTATAATTATATTATATTATTATTATATCCTTCTTATTTATTAGTTATTAGTTATTATAAAATATAAATCACGAGTTCGTCAAAATTTAAGAGCTAAATTCGAATATATTATACAACTACATCTAAAATAATATTTTATTGTTTATGTGTGTGTATGAAAATAAACGTTATTTATAGCTGTCACGTGTCATTAGAATTACTTAATTTTTTTTACTCAACATTTTTAAACATAAATATTAATAAATTATATAATATAACTTTGAATCGTATTTTTCTGAAAAATATTTCATCGGAAATGTAATTAATGGAGATATTATTTATTAATTGTGTCAAAAACTGGTTAGTAAATCGAGCTTTATTTCAACTATATTATTGTAAAAAACAGAGAAGTTTATTAACAATTACAATGTTAATTATAATGGTTAATTAAATTTGAAAAAAAGAATACGTAAATATTATAAAAATTATTTTGATTGCGTTACAATTTACAATGTTTAGTATAATAGGTATTATAGTTTTTTTTTTAAAACATTGATTAATTGATTAAAAATAAATAATAGTCTGTTTATTTTTACTTACTAAGGTGAAAATTTTAAAATGAATTTAATTATTTTTGTTTGTTGATAATGTTTTCAGAACATGAAATATAACTGTCAGTATTTTATCGATGACATTATAGAAGCTTCAATATGAATATACTCTACATATTGGGTGACAATATTCAAATATTTTCATTGAATTAAAATCTAAAACTTCCATAAAATTGACTTATTTAATGGCGATATCCACTCCAAACCTACTTTACAGCAAAATGATAACCTATACTTTTTTTAATAATAATTCATAATAATACATAATATTTCATATTATCTTATTTCTAATTCTATTAACCGGCACAGTGTATAGGCAATTTCGGTACTATTGCATGTAGGCAGGTTTACGAATAGTATCCTACGCTATTTTCTATAAACGAATTTTACTACAAAACGATACTATATTTATTATGAACTTCATTGAGACAAAAATAACTTCAATAAGAAGTATTCAGACTCATGTGGGGACACCTGTGACTTCTAGTTAATAATCACTGACGTCAAATTCACGGATGTCGATGATTGATTTAATTCTACTATAGTGTTAATAGTTTTCACGATAACAAGTTAGGTTAGGATTATTAATAACTTACTAGGCAGTATTAACTATAATACATTAATAAAGTTAATTAATAGGTAAATTATTATAAATAAAAATATTTTTTATTTGAAATTTATATTACTTAGTTACATTTACGCTCGCTACCTATGGTAAAACTTGTTACCAGGTATGTTAGAAATTCATCAACCGCACAGTTTTACTGGTGGTCACTGATCACTGATAAAAAACATATTTTCTTTTCTAAAAACACAGATATTTATATTATAATATAGATATCTGTGTCTAAAAATCATATACATGTTATAACCTTATTAATATTATAGGATAATCATTATCAATAAGATATACCCTATATTATATATAAATAACCGAGTATGTATTATATGAAAAGAGAAACTTATTTGCACCAAAATACATTTAAAATTTACATTTTTAGTAAATATTAATTATGAAGTACAGGGTCTGGAAGCCGATGAACCTCGATCCAACGGTTAAATGGTAGGTTTGGTGACCGGACACAACAGCTGGCGTATATGGGAGTGATTACATGTCATAATTGATATAATTATACTTGTTAAGTTATTCATATACTTTTGGGGAATGACTACCCTGATAACTACGACAATTATAGTACTAAGAGTCGATTTTCATAGCAAACGTATGTCATTTTATTTCATTTTATTCAATTTTCTATGTAGGTACTTATATATGTAAAAAAACAACAATACAGATCTAATCTAATCTATCCACTGACCATTAAAATAAAAATTAGTCTATATCGCCTTTATGACAAATTTACACTTTAATATAGTTATTCACTTTGATTTATGAAAAATATTTACAGAGATGCTTAATTATTTTCAATAAATAATCAAAATATGCAATAAAAACTTTTAGACTTAGTATATTTGATCACAAAAGTTGTGAAAAGCATTATGTACTTACTAAGACCAAAAAAATGGTGTCTGGTAAAGTACATTTGTTTCCAATTTTAGTTCACTTATTTTTTTTTTTTTTTTTTTTTTTTTTTTTTATTAGCTTCTAGAAATATACTATTATAGCTCAACAGTTACATGCAATTATACAGTAATATAATATGACGATTACATAATTTTGATAAAATTAAAAATACAATATTAATGAATATGATAATATTTAAAACATACAATAAAATAAATGGCAAAATAATTGACCTGCCGAAATAAGCCAATTAAAATTTAAAACAATAGACAGAAAGATTAATTTGAGACATGATTAGATATATATATATATATATATATATATATATACGTGTAATGGAAATAATAATTAAGTAATATGATAACAATTCACTTATTTATTTACAACAATATTATCAATTATAAAGTATAATAAATTCACATAAATAGTTTTAATTGAAATAATCAGAAAAAATCAATTTATTAAAACTAAATAAAGTTTTTTAAATTCTCTGTTAGAAATGAAGCACAAAAAAAAAGATTTCATAAATCTTCATGACAGATATTCAGTGTAGTATTATTTTATTCCAATAATATTTTAATTAATCCCTTATTAATCACCTTACAGCAATAACTTCAGCGTCCCACTCAATTTGTCAAATAAAATATGATATCTAGCAAAATAATACTCACAATACTAAAATGTTGCCTACACTGTAAACTCAAGGCGCCAAAATGTGATGATTGACCGTGCTCGAAAGACACTATGACAGTAATAAAGAATAAAGGTGCATTTTTCGCGGTTTTTGAATGTTTTCGTTTCGATGCGTGATCCATTAAATTTATAAGGTCAGATTTATTAGTGGTTCAGTTGCATTTTCTCTTTTAATGCTTTGTAATTTGGTGATGAAAAAATATGGATTGGATTCATTGCAACTCGTGTTTCGCTCAACCAGAAATAGAAAATGGAAATACGACTAAAAAACAGTTTCATTTGACCAGCTGCGGACATATATTTTGTGAAAACTGCAGTTGTTTCGTAGACGGTAAATATACCTAATATCGGATAGAATCAAACAAAATTTCGTCTGTTCGTATTTTTCACTATTTTAATTAATAAGAAAAATATCGACAAGCAATGGTTTATTAAATAGAAAATTATTATAATATGTATACAGTGTGATTCCTTTTAAAGGTAACACTAAATAATTCTGTCCAGTGACATCGGATTAATATGCGGTTTTGGGAGGGGATAAGGAATACATAAATACACATTCCTTGATGATTTTTACATTTTTAGATCTTTCCGTGTGCGCATGCACAATACAACTTGCATTTTTTTTAAATGGTGACAGGTGTTTTGAATACAAAATTCGGATAGACCGAATTTTTTTAAGTCGATTTGGTCCTTTATACCATAGCTCTAAAATCAAAATTGATTAAATGGCAACCAGTCAAAGTTTCGATTAAAATTATTGAATTTTTCAACGATCATACTAGAATTTTATGAATTATTATGAAATTTTAAGTACTTTTTTTGTATTTGAGGGTATTAAATAATTTAAATTTAATTTTAAGCAATACAAAAAAAATACTTAAAATTGCATGACAATTCATAAAATTCTAGTATGATTGTTGAAAAATTCAATAATTTTTATCGAAACTTTGACTGGTTGCCATTTAATCAATTTTGATTTTAGAGTTATGGTAAAAAGGACCAAATCGATTTAAAAAACTTCGGTTTATCCGAATTTTGTATTCAAAACACCTGTTACCATTTAAAAAAAATGCACGTTGCATTGCGCATGCGCACACGGAAAGATCTAAAAATGTTAAAATCATCAAGAAATGTGTATTTATGACATTTATGTATTCCTTATCCCCTCCCAAAACCGCATATTAATCCGATGTCACTGGACAGAATTATTTAGTGTTACGTTACCTTTAAAAGGAATTGCACTGTATATCGTCATGTATAACGATAGGGTATCCCACTGTGATTTTAGTATTTCTGTTATTTAAATTAAATAGGTAACGCGAAAACACGGCTGCCTTAGCTGCACCCGTTTTAACCCTTATATTTTATAATAGGTAATCAATAATCATATAATTAAAGTATATAGGGTGATTATAATAATAATGAATATTGAATAACAATAATAATATAATTGGTAGTTGGTACTATGTTTGTTAATAATTATAAATCTATTTTTAACAAAAAGTCATACTTATTCAATAATATTGTATCATACTTTCAACACTACAGGTCTACAGCTTACGAAAATTATTATTATTTTTTTATGAGAAACGAAACTATTATATAATAATATACGTCATATTCTAATTAAATTTGTTTTTCAATTTTTACTATAGTAGTAGTAATTTATATTTTTTTTAAATCTATTTTTTAGTTAAAATTTCATAAATCCAAATTAAAAAAATATTGCAATAAATTAATTTAATAATTATTAAATTATATTTGTTTAGAAAGATTATTCGGTTATTTTTGTTTATTAAATATATTAATTTTCAGGAACATTAGATTGCTGCAAGCGTTGTAGGAATAAATGTTCATCTACTATGATAGGAGAAAAGGTAATTTTATTAAAATATTAAATAAATTATTATGATAACAATTTGTTGAAAATATTTTTTAAATGTATTTTTACAAAATTTATAAAGTTTGATGTTTACTTTTAGTCATACAATATGTTATTTACTAATTGAATACCTATGTAAATGCATATATTTTAGTCATTTCAAACAAACCCACAAGTTTTAGAATATTTTCAAGAGCCAGAAGAAGTCTACGAAAAATTGCTCAAAGTGATGAAATTCCAAAAAGCGCATCGTATTAAATTAGTTGGTTATCATCAAAACACTGTAAAATTTATAATTCTTTAAATATTGTTACTTATTTATTTATATATATGTGTATAAAAATATTTCTTTTCCTATATATAATGTGCAGATATCGAAGTATAAAAGAGCAAAATTATATATTAAAAAACTTGAAGGTGAACTAAAGATTGCTAAGAAGTATGTATAATCTTAAAGCTTAGCACTCTTAATTATTAATATCACTATGCTTATTATTTTACACATATATCCAATGCCACACATACCAATGCATCAATACTAATATTATTTTAAGTGCGTTGCGGAATACACCACACAATTCACACAACGTTTCAGAATCCCTATCAATTTCAACTCCAATTTTTCAACCAAATTCTACTCCATTTAATATGATTAACGCAGAAGCAAATATTCATAACACTCCTGCAAAAATGAAAATAAAAATGCCTGATATGAGACATAGGTAAAGAAACTTAAATGTTTAATTTTTATAACAATATATATAAGTATATAAACATTTAATAAAGTGTATAATTTAAAAAAAGGAAACAGTCATTTCGAAATGAATTATCACTTTTATCTACGGGAAGTAATGCATCTGAAGTTTCTACACCAGGTTCTTCAGTTTACGCAAGGTAATATAGTTAGCTTGTATTTATAATTTATTTATATATATTATATATTATATTTTATAATTATTTCATACAGAAATGAGTAATGAAACTATAACTAATAAATAATGAACCTAATTGTCTTAATTAGTATAATATAATTGCCTATACAGTTTAAACAAATACAATTTATTGTTACCTACATGATAATGAAATGTAAATTTTCAATTTTGAGTTGTAACTGTTTATTTTATTGAGTTCTTATTAATTTATGGCATGCATAAATAAAATTAATATTTATTTATAATTAATTTGTTACTATTTTTGCCTTACAAAACTTATACTTACATAGTTATGCCAAAGTTATTGGTAGATATTAAAAAAAATAATTTTATCAGTAAAAAAAAAATTTGGATATTGTTATACAATAAGTATAATAGGTACCTACCTGTAGTATAATATTAATTACACTTTTATGTATTTTAGTCCTATGAATGAAATTTGCAATGAAAAGTACATGCCTACAATAGATAACTTACAATTAAATTCATTTGGACATAAGTAAATAAATTTACATAATATTATTTTCAAACAATTTTATTTATATAACTATAGTTACTCAATAATATATAACTTTCTATATTTAAAAATGTTTCCAGGTATCTAAAATCAAATCAAAAAGACTTAAAGAATAAAACAAATTAAACTTTAATATAAGTTTGTATAAATTAATATGATATTTACATGCATGTAGTAAATAATCATAATGTATAAGTATATCTTTAAATTAAGCAAAAGATTTTTTTAAATAAAATTTAATTGGTTAAATGTATTTTGAAATAATATTGTTATAAAACACTTAGTTCTGTAACCAGTACATACAATTATTCACTTTTATTTTCTTCTAATTTGTCATAAATATCCTAACTTTTATAATAATATATAAATTAACAATATAATAATGTTACATTTTTTTTTTTTAAATAAATATTTTATTTTTATCTAAAGAGAAAAGAAAATTTATTTTTTGAGTTTACCTTAATGTATACCTTTTGGCAACACTGTTTTTTGGCTTTGTGTGATAAAAATCTAAGTGCTCTTTTTGGCATACATCATGGCTATAGTTATCTATAGTATAGTATCTATAGCCATGGCATACATCCAATCATTTTAATTTTTTTTGGCATTTTGTGGCTTTGTGCATTTACCTCGTTGCTTTTGTAAACAAAATATATTATTTCACCTTCTTTTATTTAAGCATTTAAGTTAACTAATCAAAAAAATAATGAGTGACGATTCAAATTTGATTTTGTGCTACAACCGAGGATGTGCTGTGAAATTTGATCAAGTTAATAATCTTGAAGGTAGTACTTATTTTATTTCAACCAACATTTTTACATGAAA
Source organism: Schizaphis graminum (assembly GCA_020882235.1). Classification (NCBI taxonomy): domain Eukaryota; kingdom Metazoa; phylum Arthropoda; class Insecta; order Hemiptera; family Aphididae; genus Schizaphis; species Schizaphis graminum. The sequence continues at coordinate 59,914,493 of CM037032.1, forward strand.
ACTACTTAGTAGGTATTTGTTCAAATAAAATTTTAGAAATCGGTTTAAAACATTAAATTTAATTTAAATAATCGGTTGGCACAACCGAAATCCATACAAACTAATTGGCTAGAACAACATATTGGATAAATGGATATAGCAATAACTATACTACTTATCTGCATGTTTCATGGTCCCTTTATTACTATTTGCAAAATTTTTATTGTAAATCTGTATCTACTTTTAAATTATGTTGCCCATCATAAACTATATTAAAAGTAATAAACTTATATTGAAAATTTACGATGTAATGTTTAATTAATTCATTGTAATTTGAATTTTTGATAATTTTTTAATAATCTTTATTTTTGTTTGGTTGTACAATTAGATTCTTGCGTATATCATCCAGGCGACCCTTTTTTTCATGATGCCTACAAGGGATGGTCATGCTGTAAAAAGAAATGTACCGATTTTACTGAGTTTCTTAACATAAAGGTAATTCTTAAAATTAATGCAATAATCATATTTATTATGTTTATATTGTGTGTTTAATTATTTATTTATTTTTAAGGGCTGCACAAAAGGTTACCATAATGGTAAAAAGCCAAAAGAGCCTGAAAAGTATGTACCAGATAAGGATACCAAAGATGATATCATTGAATATCATGCCCCAAAACCAGTTTCATTACCAAGACCATCAGCTAATTTGCCATTGGAAAACATCAAACCTACTATTTCTTCTACTCTTATACAACAAATGGCTTCTACTACTATAAGCAATACTAATGGAAATGAAACAAACAGTTTAACTGAAATTTCAATTGGTACTATGTGTAAAAACAATGGATGTAAACAGGTCTTATCAATTTATGTTTTATTAAAAAAAAAAATTAAAACATTGTCTTTAATAACAATATTCAAATATTATAGGCTTATGAAGGTGCTGGGAAAGGTAACCTTTCGTGTAACCACCATCCCGGTATACCTATATTCCATGAAGGTATGAAATATTGGTCATGTTGTAATAAAAAGACGTCAGATTTCAATGTATTTTTAGAACAAGTTGGGTGTTCACAAGGAGAACATTGTTGGATCAAGGATACGGTAATTTTGTAATTGTTGGTTTTGTTATCATCAAAAAAAATATTCAATGATTTTTGTTTTGTTTTAGAAAACTCAAGGACAAACTAACTGCCGTTTAGACTGGTTTCAGACTGGACCCTGGGTTGTATTATCAATTTTTGCCAAGAAATATGATCCGAATATTTCTTTTGTGAAATTGTCACCTGTAAAACTGTCTGTGGAATTATATTTCCCTTCTGATAATTCATTGTTTTCCAAAACCATGGAACTATATGGGGTATTTATATGCCTTTTTCAGTTATAACATTAAAAATTGAATCTATATTAATTTAATTTTTAGATTGTCGATGTTAATACAAGTTGTGTGTCTATGTTCCCTACAAAAGTTGAAATAAAACTTAAAAAAGCAGAACCAATATCATGGGGAATGTTGGAATATCGAAAGCATAAATCTTTAAATGGTACAAATCAATCTACAAATTTAGAAACAAATGTCAAAAATGAAAATTCAAATAACTCAGTTGAAAGTGTTGACCTTGGGGATCTTTAATTGATGAGATTTATTGAATTTATTTGTAACTTTTGGATTAATATTTATCATTACAACAAATATCTGTAAACCTGATACAAAAATTATGTTTCTGTCTTTTTTTCTTTACTGTGTATTTATTTTTATATTAAAATAGTATCACTAGTAATAATGTTTTCTCATTTTAAATGAATATTTTCAAATACAACATTTTCTCATCTTTATATTTTTTTTTCTTTTCGTAATATTATTTAAAATATTTATTCACATATTATTTCAAATACTATAAAAATGTAGAACAGTTAAATTTTAGAAGTTGTAATTGAATATTTATGTTAGCACTATTTACAATAAAATAGTATACAATCTGCTATACATAGTTTAATTAATTTATAATTTTTTCTTATTACATATTGTAATATTTTTTAAGTTTTGATTGATTTTGAAACTATATTTTAATAAGAATAAAATTAAGTAGGTACTGGCCCATCGGATGTGCCCTGTGAAATTTTTAATATTATTTTGGCCCTTCAAAAAAAATTTTAATTTAAAAATTAATTTTTACTTTATAGGTTACTGTTAAAATTAAACACGATATTTTATTATTTCAACATTGGAACACAAATATTTGTACTTAAATGTCTAATTTATTATGAAAAAAATTATTTTTTTTTCATATACATTATTTTACTTAATATTGATTATTATCGTTGCCATTCATTTCTTCTGCCGCATAAATTTATTGTTATTTAAATAGGTAGGTATTTTAAATCGAAAAATGTTAAAATTAAAATTTACTTCCGAATAAATGTAGAATTATTGAAAATATTTTATGCGTGGTAAAGAAATTTGCTTTTAAATGTCATTAGGACACTATAAAAACTAAAAAGTATAATTGATTTTAAGATGCTATAGAGCTGCAGTGCTACAGAAGTATAGAATTACAGAATTACATATTTATAAATGATTGTCTTGAAAGCGGTGGTCTATGATAATTGCTAATTGATCAAACATTTAGATCATAAGCTCTATAGATAATTTACATAGGTTAAATTAGTTACCTATACCTATAAATTATAATTTAACTCCAATATTCACTGTGGCAGAGTGTGTTTGTCTCTACTCCAATGGTAATATTTTATATGATTATTATAGTGATCAATAATATTTATATTTATAATAAATTTTAATGTATTATCTTGTATACATAACTTTTTCAGAATGTAGACGTTATTTTATTTATTTTAACCAGTGTCAGTTGATGTTTTTATTTTCATACATTTTATTCACAATAATTATTGAAAAGACTAAAATGATTAAAAGTATATGTTAATGTTTACAATCATAAAAATATTGAAACATTTTCAATAAAACTAATTTTTTAAATATTGGTATCATACTAGATACTACTCCTTATTAGAACATGCTCTGCTCCAGCCTTCAACCCTTTTTATTTAATTGGACAATAATTTATTTGGTCTTCTTTTACTAAAACCAAAATTAATGGTCCATTACTGAATACTAATTTAAATTATTTAAATAAGACGAAATATTGGTAGACCTAAATTAAGTAAAAATATTTTTGTGTAGGTTTTAAGTATTTTTAAGTAGCACGAAAAGTTTTTCATGGTCTACCAAAAATAAAAAATCTGCAAGTATTTCACAAAAAATAACAAATTATTACAACAATCAAGTTTTAAAAGGATCATTAGAAACAATCAGTGAAAACTAAAAACCGATGGGTAAAACAAACAATTTACCGAAATTTCAAAAGAAATAGTATGTTATTGGATATAATAATAGGGTAGAAAAATCAACTTAGTGCATTAACAGTAACAAATTAAATTGTCATAAATAATAGTAAAATCGTTAATAAAGTTGTATTAGTGTTTATTGAAAATTTTAAGCCAGAAAGAGCTAGATAATGAAGTTTTGAAAGAAATAATAAAACAAAACTTTGAAAAATATCCGAAAAAATGCTAGATTTTAGCGCCTTCGTATTTGTGTTCCTGCGCCCTCATCCGACTCATCTTTGAAGATCTGATTGTAGCCAGTATAGGCCTGAGTAGGTGCATTCTATTTGGATAGGGAAATTGCCTGTATCTTACATTCATTAAGTTTTAATTTGTTCTGTTTAAAATTAATTTTAAACTACCTATTTATATGGATTTAAAGTTTTCGACTAGAACAACATTTTCAAAATGTATTACAAGATCACACTAAAATGGAAATTTTAAAACATTGAAAATATGTATTCTAAAAATTCTACATTTTTTTAATAGACATCTCAAGTTCAAAGTAATGAAATTGATTACTTCGATAAAAAAAAAAATGATTTTAGTTATAACTAATACAAAAAATAAAAAATATTCGTTAACTTTAGGGAATTGAAATATTACTAATATTTCTGTTAAGTATATTTAAATAAATTAATGATTTACCATAAAGGCATAGAATAATAACATTTTAAAATTATTTAAATTAACTTTTAGCTATTTATAATGTACTTTTTTAGCGACTTATTAACTTATTATTAACTATTAAGGGGCCGCCACGCTAACATTTGTTTTCTCTATCTATTTAACTATATCCCACATAATATAAGAACAAAGATATTCCGTATTCCCACGGTTACGACTCCACTTTAGTCTTTAGTTTAGGGAAAAGGCACCTATTATATATTGTATAAAGAACTAAAGAAGAATATTTCCTGTGCATTTACCAGATAGATTTTTAATAATTACATTTTTTAATAAGTTATTAATGGTTAAAAATGATCAAAATTATTTTAAATTAAAACAATTTATAAAAAATATAAATATTAAAAATCTTGCCCTCCTTTTTATTATTAGAAAAATAAATTAATAATAATAGTAATTACTATATCAATGTATAATAAAAAATTCCTAGAAATGTGTGCCGACTGGCAGTCTGCTCAGGAACGTTTTCATCCTATACAATAATTTATCATTTAATTCAAATCTAATACAGCCGTTATACATATTCAATAACGGTGTACACTCCCTGTATACTATATACAGCAATACGACGAATCTGATTTTTTTTTTAAATATGTTTTTAATAATGATTATTATTATAAGAATTTTAGAATCGATCAAAAATAATGTTTTTTCGATTATATTTTGATCGTAAACTTTTTTCATCTGATTTGAGAATAGACCCCCTATTTACAATTAAATGTTGGAATATAATTGAAAAATTAATGGATTTTTCATTTTTGTTATGTTTTCATTTCATCCAACTTAACAACTATTTTTTTTTTTAATGAAACACTTTTCAACCAGATAACTATTTCTGTTTTCCAATTTTTTCCACATTCCTTTGGATTCTAGATGCTTGACTTTTAGATATCTACCTATTGGAAAATGTTTTTATTTCTCGTTTACTTTACTTATACAAAATTATTTAGAAATACGAATTTCCAAATGTTGTACTGTTCACTGTCCATTTTTAATTTTAGTAGTTTAACACTAAATTGTATAGATAAATAAGTAAGTACTAAAAACAAATTTTAAATCACAGTCAAATCATACGGGAATTTTTTAAATAGTAAACGAGAAAAAATCTTAAATTTATTATGTTATCGTATAAACAGCTAGGCGATTGTAATCTATCTGATTTTAATTACCTATAAACTCTCTCGGGTCTACTTCAATAGGGCATATTATGTAATTTGTGCTACATTTGAAAATTAATTTTGGTAATTTGCGCCACATAAACTAAATAAAAGGGTATTGTGTATTTTGTTCCATCTTGTACCTTCAAAAATTGTATAGTTAGCGCCATTATTCACCGCTTATTTAAATTGTAATTTGTGCTAAATTACAAGTAATATACAATTAGCGCAAAAATAGGCAAAATGCTATCTCACTTTCAGTACTATCTGAATGATAATAGTACGTTCCTAATTTGTAATAAATTCGTTTGTACACCTTAACTTAATATTTATAATAAAATGATCATAAACATTTTTAATAAGTTAAGTGTAGTATTTAAATTATAGTAGGTAAATAATAAAAATAAAAATAATTTAATTTAATTTTTATACACACCTTTTTTGTTCTTTTTAACCAAGTAGCAACAGTAACAGATATTTATACCTATATAACCGCCTGCCTAATTAAAGAGTAGTCGATTAGCTATTCCTATCACTAAACGAACCTGTCTCGAGAACTGGGTAGTTGGATCGATATTCGATACAAATCAAGTTTTCTAAGTTTTAGTTTACAGGTTATAGAAGCTATTATGACCTTCGTTCATAAACTTACGCAATCGAACACCATATAGCAACGTATACAAGATTTATATACGTAAACCATACTTAGATCATTATAGATTTTTTTATGAATAAAATAGTAGTAATATTAGTAATATTACTATTGTACAATTTGTAAATAATATAGTATATACTAGGTATTTGTATAAAGTATACTCTCGACTCTCACCTAAGTACCTATATTCATGATCACAGGAGTACGAGTTGAAACAATTGAATTAATATGATGTATCTGTAAGGCATAGGTTATTATACATATTATTGTAAATCAAATCAATTATGTTATTTAAAAATGTAGGAAGATGACTGCCAACGAATAGTTTCTACTTCGCGATTTAAAATTTGACTGTTGTCTATGTCAATAAAATATATCCTCGTACTCAAAATTTTTGTGATCTGTTAACCTAAGCAAATTCACCGAATACGACATAAATTACGAGTCAGTAGTTTGTAAATCGTTGCAACATTACTAATATAAACATACAAATTTAAAACAACTCGAGAGAGTTTATATATTTCCTCTAGGCTTTAAGTAAACGTAATATGTTGACCAGAGAGTTTGTTAGTTTTAAAAAAAATTGAATCGTTTACCAATTTACCAAACAATTGAGAGTTTATTACTGTGTCAAATAGCAACAATAATGATTTAAGATCACCCCAAAATACCCATAGAGTACGAATTACAAATGCGTCAAGAATAATTTAATGGTTAAGATTATTACCTACATTATATTAATCATAGAATCTCATGAAATTGAAACGATATATTATTAATCAAACGAGAAAAATATAGTGGTGGTAAACTGATACCTAATACCTATCACACATTTTATTTTTATACAACGTCATTTTAAGCTCACATTGGTACACTGATATGTATACAATGAACATTTTATTATTTTAAGTAGAAACTTGTAATATTTAAATTCTATTGATTTTTCAAGATCAAAGAAGAATTTTTGTGTAAATATTAAAGCAAAATGGCAAATCCTATGATGTAAAATTTGGTAGGTGTACACACAGGTGGTTATATGTCGCATGATTAATGGTTATTTTAAGGGAAGGGTCGGATTTTTTCAGACCCTTCTTTGTGGGGGAAGGGAGGTCTGGGACACTACAAAATGAGGCACTTTACATTAAGTTATTTATATTTTACATTGAATTATCCAAATATTCCAAATATTAACATATGATTGTAATATAAATTGGAATTAGGAATACAAATTTAAATTATAATTTCAATAAAAATTATTAATATTTTCATAAATTAATAATAATAAATATCTAGTGAAATGAATGTATAAAAGTGAGAATAGAAATAATAAATATGAATTCATACACAGGAGTATTATAGACGAAAACAGTTTAGAGTAACAGCTGTGTACCTAGTAATTACTTTTCCTATTATAGAAATCGTGTTGTATTTGTATATATATTTCACTATTTGGCGTTGGTCATGATGGTGTCTAAATGTGGTGGGGAACAATCATTATAAAAAATGAAATTAATAAAAAACAGATTATGAACTTCAATGATACAAAGTCGATTATTAGTGTTTGTTCTTTTAACTTTAAGTATTGAAAGTGACATACTTTAATCATTTTAGATTTTTTTTCAGGTGGTTGAAAAATTTGACGAATTCACGAAGAGTATAATATAATTTGTTATAATTAATTATTTTTATCGAATTATAATTTATTTATTTATTGTGTCAATTATTTGAGTATAATTAAATTTTTTCAACCATACCTAAACTATGATACTTAAAAAAAAAAATTATTAAATTTTAATGTATTATTATTTATTATTGTACGGAATTGAAAAATAATAGCCATTACTAAAAATCTAAGGATAGGCCCAAGACTTCCATATTATCAAATTCGCGGCCTTGGACTTATTAATTATTCGATGACTCATTATAATAACAAATAATTTAAAAAATGACATTACATTTCTATAATCATGAACTATTTGATCCTGTACAACGATGCCCGCGACAAATTAAATGTTTGTGGATTTGTCTTTGCTTAACTGTCTCTTCTCTAACTCTGTTAAATGTATTACACGTATTTTTATATTTAGGTGGATTTTACCAAAATTTTAAACAGGTTTAAAATTATATCCAATTATAATAACTTTTTTATTTTTTACAATCAATGGAAACCCTATAAATAAATAAAAATATATTCTTTATTCGTGAGCCATGCCTTTGTAAGATCATCTTTAAAATTTAAAATTATATAGGACTAAGGATGTACTGAATTTCTGTCACATGAGTGCGCTTACATATCACACATATTGCTTATTATTAAATTAATAAAGAATTTGAACCTATTAAAATCATTTATTGTCTTAATTCGAAGATAATTGGATTGGGTGACTTGTTGGTTATAGCAAATGATCCATAGGGTCACCAACATTTCCCTTAGAATTTTGGAGTTGTTATGGCTAGGAAAAAAAATGATTGCCGAGAACAAATACCAAACAACACTGAAATATGTTACAGAGGGTTCAGTACATTATAATGTATAACAAATTAATTATTAATTTTTTTTTTGTTTAATTTAATTTTTATATTGTAGGTTTACACCATCCAACATTCTAGAAATTTATAAGCGGCTTTTAGAATAATTAAAATATTCAAGGACTAAAGTACAAAAAATTACTTTTAGGATATATGAGAAAAAATATTTGAAGAAATGGCAAAAAAAATTAAATATATCTATAAAATATTTATATCAACTACATTTGCTAATTTTAGTTTCGATATTATAATTATTGCAGTAATAGTTTCGCGATGTTGGCCGGGATTCTGCCAGATCTATTATAGTCTTATAGATGCAATGCGAACCATGTTTATAAGAAAAGTTAGTTTACTGTAGACATTATTGCCATTAACGAACTCTATACACTATACGACTACCTATGATACATTTACTACTCCATTTACTACTGTAAATCTTAATTTACATGCTTTGTAAGTATTTGGTATAGCCTTATAGGTAATAAAACCAAATAATAACTAAGATTGAGTCTTGGCTAGTTAAATATATACTTAAGATCATATTTTACGTACTTATTGCCTCTTGTTACATGGATTATATCTGTAAGGACTCACTATCGGTGTAACCCAAAAGCGTATATCGTCTATTTTTTTTTGATCGGCAAAAGCACAAATTCGTTTTGCGCTTTTGTACCTTATTATAATAATGAGATAAAAGCGAAAAAATAAATTGTGTATCTGATACAATATTGTACTCGTTACACTACAAGTTTCACATTCATCAATTAATACATTTCCGAAGTGCTTAAAGAACACAAGGCAGAAGTTTACGTATTAAAACATTTCAAATTCAATCAAATGGATTAATGGACGACAAACTATAGATCACATCTCTAAAATCAACTCTAATAAAAAAAAAAAAATGAGATTTGTACATAGAAAAAAAAAATTCCCGGTTGGGCTATTTAAAGACTTAAGGTTTAAAAGTTCAAACTTAATTTTAAGATACTCATTATAATTATACATTTATACTAAAAAGTAGTAACTACTAATATGTAATTTAAATTTAAAATTTTTTTCACCCATTTTAATATTATTACTGTAAAAGCTTGATTAACAACTATATGATTTTGATAAAATATACTTTATTTTTGTAAAATTTATTTGCGCTTATGGTTTGTTAAAAAGATATTATTTTTTGCGCTTTTGGGTTGTGTTTGGGTTATATTTTGCGGTAATGAGCTACAGTCCTCACGACTCTCCTTGAAGTAACTCGTTAGATAATTAGTAGATATCTTATATTTCAGTGCTCACCCTTGATTACGTAACAATATATTATACTTTTTATGCATAATTTTATGAATATAAATATTATGAATACTTCTTTACTTAAATAAAATATTTAAATATAATGTAGGTATAGATTATTTATAATAAGTACCTATTAAATATTTATACCTACATAAATTATAATTAAAATATTAAGTATTTCTTAATTACTATCGGAGAACTATCTAGGTACCCACGAAATAGATTAAAAATTAAAATTGAATGTTTACCTATCAACAGTATCTATAAATAAATAATTTGTTTTGAAACTTCTTACAATTATATAATAGTCAATGGCTACATATTTTACAAAAGCGATAATATGTTAAACACAGCTACGCTATTATGCTGTCACTATATTATTGTTATAAATTAAAAATCGTTTATGGTAATTTATGATTGTACCTATAGTCCGGCGACTATTTAATGTCATTGACTGCCCGTTATATTTGCCATTGGAAAATATATATTAGCAATGTCATAAATGACATAAAAAAAAAATTGCGCAAAAATATTCGTACTTCAGATTATTGTCTTGAATTATAGTGTTACTAACTTTCAAATTAATTAATATATATCTACTGTAAATTGTAATACAGTGTGTAAACAAAAGACATCTTTTACTGTGATTTCTATACGAAGTTATTTAGACTTCCAGATTTTTGGTGAATTCAAATGCCCAGATCATCGATGACATCGCATACGTATCATAAACACTTTTGTGATATACTACGATCAAGTGAGTCATGTCATATCATACATCCGCAGTCCGCATCATGTGTATCTGTGAGTGTATAATTTGTGGTCGTAATCGAAGTGGTTAATTTCGGGTTTAAACCTCTACCCTTGAAACTTTTTAATAAAATCTTATTATACTCGTTTAAAAACTACTATTGTGTTTATTAATTATCAAACATTGAAAAAATAGTTTGAAAATCTACTATAATTAATAATTATTACCAAAAATATTATAAGAATTATTATTTTTATTATTGATTCAATCCCTCCTCCTAAAAAAATTCACACTATCTAGGGTGTGTTTTTCAACAACGCGGGAATTATTTATTTTATATTATATATACCGTCGAACATGTATGTCTGTAGTCCACTCATATTCCTGCTGCTGTTCAGTGTGAAATTAAATAACGCTCCTCGTCGTCGCGGCCGATCGCGCGCCATTATGTTCGAAGGGATTGCGCCTGCGAATTGGCAATATCCTGATACGCACACATACACTACACACAGAAAAGAAAAACGCTCGGGCGTGCGCGCGCTTGCGCACACACAGACGTCATATGCATAAACCGCGGTCGGGCGTCACAGGATAGATGCCGGAGACCAGGAGTAGCGTTGCTCAGTAACCGAATCGTTGAGCGGCAGACGAGTCGACGCCTTAAAAATTTTTGCACGCCGTTATTTTTTATTTAGTAATTTTTTTTTAACTCACGATGACATAGTAAGTAGTTGCAACACACGCATTATTTTTATTATTATTATAAAATGTGTAGTATATTAGTATAATGGTTTTCAAGACTTTGCCAATCAATTTATTATACGTATTTTAATGCGATTTTATTTGAACTACATGCAGCGACGACGATCAAAAAGATATTAAATGTCACACGTAAAATTACACGTATATAATATATGTATAGGATGCAATCCCATTAGCACGCCACTGAGCAGCTAGCATGCAGAATGTATACGTTACGTTATATATATACCTGTATTGTATATATATACTGTTGTACTTTACTATTTACTACGCTATATAAACTATATTAGTGGTAATTATTTGCTTATTTGGCGAGTTACATTTACTATATTTTTTTCTTCTGAAATTAATAATTAACGATCTATTGACACCATTATTATACTGTAGTATACATAGCTCATGAGTACGACTTAAGCATGTATTTTTTTTTTTTGAGGAGAAGGGTCGTAAAAATATTTTACAAAAAAGGCCATATTAAAAAATCCAATATACTGTACCTATATGTGCATGGATATGTATTATCCGAATCATAATTACCATTGAATGGACAACGATCAACTTAAAATTGTCTTTTTGGATTTAGATATAAATATTTATATCAACATTTAAAGGGTATAAGTAATTTGAAACCTTATTAGTTATTACTGAAGAATGAAAGTTTCATTTTTTCTTTCCTAAAAATTACTTTAGTATAGTCACACACAACTATATAATATCATATACAATTTTAAAAAGATCTAATTATTAACAAACAAAAATTAAAGTCTTATTATTATTTTAATACAAAAAAATAATTATTTTGAAGTGTATTATTTACGTAATAATACAAATGTAAAATTAAAACTGTTTAAAATATAGGTGACAAAAAATGTTATTCTATGACATGCATTTTTATTTTTTAACGTAACGCAGTATATAATGTTACTTTCAATTTAAAAAATAATACATTAAAATATTTACCCAATTTTTATAAATTAAAGTTGCAAGTATATTATATACTATATTACAACTAGTACTTATATATTTTGTTCGCAGCTTGTTGATTTTTTTTATATTTTCAATCAAGTTGATCTATACTCTATAATGTATATTTCTCTTGAATTTTTTCCATATTAACAAGATTATTGTTATTCTAACATAGTTTTTTATCAATATGATTGTGATTTTTTTTTCGGTGCGATCAGTCTTTAAAAAATAAAAAGTAGTGTTTAGTGATTTAAATAAAAAAAAAATTAATGATTAATCTAGAACTGAGAATTAAAAAGGAGATAATAACTATACAAATGATTCGTAAATTTTATTATATAATTTATAAACGATTATTGATTAGTATGTCATTATCATTAATATATTCTTATGAAAAACTATATTATCTTTTCTACTACAACAATAATTATACTTGTAACAAATGCATATTATATTAATTATTAATCATTTTATACGTAGCCTTTGATTTATGTGTTATTTATCTTAAATCTCCGATCATTTAATATTATATAAGCTTAAATTAGTAGGTATAAAATACTAAAATAGTTTTGGAGACAAAATCGAATTACATATTTGTTTAACACTTCTAAGAAAGTTAATTAAAAATTAAGTTATCGTATTTTTTTTTTCTGAAAATTTAACTTACTTTATTTATATAGTTGGTATAATAAGTTGTTTATAAAACTGCGAACGTCATGAGAAAATATAGAATAATTAAATTTCAATAAAGATCGACATTTTAATCGAAATATTAATATATTTTTCAAACAAATTTGAGTGATGGCTTTGAAGGAGCTGGATCGTTTTTTTTAATCTGGGTAAGATGTTATAATATCGACGTAAAAAAGGAAAAAAAGTTTTTTGTTTAAGTGTAATACTAACACTTCATGTAAAAAAAACTAGCATTTAGCGATATAATATTGACAGCGATGGAACGCGAGCTGTTATTCACAAATATAACTAGTGTATACTAAACATATTAATCGTAGTTTTTAACGATTATTATCAGCTAGGTATATAGTACATATCTTATGACATTTAATCATCTATTCTGAATTTTATTCAAATCCACGTCCTCTGAAGACGTGCAATTTTCCTATTAAAATAATTATCAACGTATTAAAGTACTTCATACGCATTCATCATTTTTATTAAAACGTTTGCAGATCCAAAATCCTGCGTATATAGAGCCACCTACAGTCGTTGACTACAACAACTGTAATTAGATAGAATAATAAAGAGAGAAAATGGGTGTGAAGCGGAAGGAAGATGGAGCAGCGGTGGCGGAGGATGTGGCTCCAGCCGAAGACAATGGAATCGAACTGAAGCCCAAAATGAGCCTTTTGAACGGCGTCACCGTCATCGTGGGTAGCATCATCGGGTCCGGAATATTCATATCGCCGACGGGCGTGTTGGAAAACACCGGGTCGGTGAACGCTTCGTTGATCGTCTGGGTCTTGTCTGGCGTATTTTCAATGGTATCTACTTTCATAATATTATCACTGTTATTATTATTATTATTGACGAAAGAATTCCTTAAAAGCATACTTCATTCAATCATTGTAAAATAATAACATTCATTGCTCTACTCAGAATCTAAATTAAATAAACCATATATTTTTTACTGTATAATAAAGAATTCGATATTTTAACAAACTTGCTACTCCCCTTAAAATTGTCTTCACGTTTTACCCTAAAATATATTATAATAATATTAGGTTCATTATTTAAGTTAGTAGCGCCTTGTGCCCAGCAATTTTCATTTAGTAAATAATGACGACGAACACACGTTTGGAATAATACAATCTCAAATGAGACGAATGAAATATTATACTTTAAAATTTAACCGTAAATAAGAATAAGTAAAATATTAAATTTTAAAATAAAAAATTTCCAACAATAACTCTCTCTAAATTGTTTTGGCATATTAAATTTATAAAGTTTAATGTGTTGTAATAATATTTTGTCGTTACAATATAAACCAATTATTAATTCAGACCTATAGGTTAGTTGTTATATGCAGGTTATGCATTCGTACTCATACCGAAAACGTAATATTAATAAAATGCTACAATATATCCTTAATAAGCACGTCGGTCAAATATATTTCTTTATTATTATTATAATTATAATTTCTATCTTTATTATTTATGATTAAAATATAATAATGAGTTGAAAATCGAAATATCCGAGAATACGCGTAATTTTTTTTTTTTATATGCAAATATTATATATAATTTACACTTGCCTAAATTATGTATAAACTTGCAGCCACGACAAGAAGCCGCCATTGTCAGTAATTTTTAAAGTGTACCCTTGACGTAATGATGTGTTAAGAGGACGTTGTTTAGCCCAAACACACTGTAGTATCGCCAGTATCCTTCAATATCTAACGCGCTATACGGCAAAAGTCCACTACGCAATTGTAACGTTTGAGGTCGATATCAGGGTTTAAACATCTGTTTCAAACTCGAGAAGTGAAGAATAGTTTCAATAAGTAATGCCACCTTTTTTTTTTTTATAAAATAGGTATCGTAATTTAACGATGAAAAAGTTACATTAATACACTAAATGTACTTAAATGGAAACGTGATGTATATCAATTGGCGATTGACGTTATCTTGAAAACAGTCTCCATTGAAAATCAACATGTGTTTGAACTCTGATATCGACCATAGACACCTACACAATTTATATTTCGCTTATTGGAATTATTTCACTACATCGCCCGTTAGATAGATTTCGGCACAGCATGGACGAGACATAACACAGAGACAGTAGGTACTTACCGGCATTATGTATAGTATTCTCGGCAGTCTTATGTCAAGTCGCGTTAAAAATTGATTGATTTAACGGCTCACTAAAACTTAATGGACCAATTACAGATTACTGAATCGCGTTTAAGGGACCTTTAGCTCACTATTTCAGATAAAATGTGATTAAACGTTTAGATAATATATTGTCGGTTGGTTATGCGACCAGAAACTGTATAACACGTAATTAAACACGTCACACGCCTTATTATTTCGGGACGTCACTGCGGTTGACATTTACAAGTTATCTTATTCAGGTCGGCGCTTACTGTTACGCGGAACTGGGATGTATGATATCCAAGTCCGGAGCAGACTACGCGTACATCATGGAGACGTTTGGCCCGTTTATAGCTTTCATGCGACTGTGGGTGGAGTGCATGATCGTCCGACCGTGTTCGCAAGCCATCGTCGCCCTCACGTTTAGCCTTTACGTGCTGAAACCCATGTATACCGACTGCGATCCGCCTGAAGAGTCCACACGACTGCTAGCCGCCTGTTGCATAGGTAAATATGACGACTCGCGTAATGATAAACGTATGCGGACAAATTGTATTGTAATTATACGGTTATAGCCTTATAGGGTATCGACTGTTGTAGATTGCAGTTATATACGTAATACGAGTATATAGGTATATTTAATAATAAATATTAAGCGGCTGGTAAAAGTTAGGAAAAACGGTTACGACTCACCGAGCTATTACAGTTAGACAACATCGACAGGCTTTAACTTTAATTACCTAAGTTATACATAAAAGGCCCCTCGTTGAACTGTGTAAAATTTTAAAATATAATATGTTGACGAGTTTCTAAGAGAAAATTGGTCAATGTATAATGTATATATAATATAATATATGATACCGACTACTTAGGAAAAAAAGAAAAATTGAAGTTTAACACTATTGTAGAAAAAAATTAAAATCTATAAATAAAGTTAATATTTTTTGTTTGTTCGCCTTTTTTTCGCGAATCGACTTATGAGTTTTTAAGCTTCAATTTTACGGATGTCAGTTGCAGTCTATTAGAAATGAAATCATACTATATTTTTTATAAGCTGATGAGTATTATTGTTGTATAATATTTCCGTACCGTTTTCAATAATTTTGAGAATAAAATTATATTTTTTTATACTGATTCATTTTTTTAAGATTTATTTATTTTATTTAAAATATATAGAAAATTCCCAAATTAATATAATATTATAAACATATAATAATAAGTAAAATATATTTATATTTATTGAGTTGATGGATCCTTATTGACTTTACTCATCATTCTGATAATGATTGTTTTTTTTTGCATAATTTATGTTGCATGTTATAAGTATGAAAAATACAAAACATATGACAGGAACGAAAAGATAATAATATGTATTTTTTTTTATCTGTTATATTGTGTAATTTAATTTTATTAGTGAATTGTAATAGGTTTTTTATAATGCGATTATTTATCATGGATTTAAAATTTTATAATTTGCCCTCTTATTTCTAACATATCTATTCGCTGAATTGGCTGAATTGCCCGACATTATAAAATAATATAGAAAACATACAAACCTATTGACAATTATGGGAAATATAACGTGTCAAGGTTAAAAATCAAAAGAGATAATGTACACGATGCGATCAGTGAAGCACACGTTAATATTTATCAGCCTTAAAATCTGTAAAAATGTAATAATAAATGAAATTAGTCTATAATAACTAATAACTAATACTAGGTATAGGTATACTATAATAAAAAAAAAAAATATAAATATTCGTTGTTACTGAACCTATTGTTTACATTATATTGTATTTTTGCTCTTTTTATGCTCTTTTCAAAACTGGACTCTTATTTCTTTTACCGGATGTTCATTTTTAACTGTTTTTAAACCTCAAAAAATAAAACAATTTTATAGCTATATTATGTTTTACTTTCACGTTTTGTTTTTTTTTAATGGTTTTGTGGAAATAGCTTAACATTGAAGTAGAATTAACACTGACCGTATTCAAAATTTACCGTACATGGACAAAAAAAAAATAAAAACAAATCTTTTTTTCAAACTTTAAACGTCATTGAACAAGAACTTACTAAATCTGCAGATAATAAATAACTGTATAGTCACGTTAGAAATTTGCAGCTGCTGGGTGGAATCTAATTGTTAAATAGGTTGATCTGTATTATTATATCGCTTAATATACACGTAATACAAAATGTGTAAACTCGTTATTTTACTTATTAGGATATGGTTATTGAAATTAATTTAGCTTTAGCTTATATTAATACGTTAGTAACTGTTAATTTTACGATTTTAAATCTTAACAAAGTTATAACTACAATAAAAAAATAAATTTACAGAAATGTAATAGTTTTAGAATGAAAATCAAGTATTGTAAATTGTCGATAATATAGAACTTGTAAAAATATCCCGAATTTTAAAATATATTTTAGGAAAATATAAATTTTCATCTGTATAATATATATACCGTGTGTTAAATTTTAAAGGTAACAGCAAATATTTCGAACGCATGACTTTTAATTTGATTCGGGGTTTTTTTATAGGGTACAGGACACATAGGTAAATACATATGTTTTTGATAAATTCTAATTTTTAACTTTTTTTTATCTACGCATGCGCAGTAAAATAAAAATTTCTTAAATAGGAACCACCATTTTTGACACTGAATTTAGATCGCTCTATTTTTTTTTGAGCAACTTTGATCTTTACAGTTTTTTGATATCTTCAAAATTGAAAGTTAGGTAATTTATAATTATCGCATTTTTAATTACATATTTGTAGGTGTAATTTATTGATAAATTCCAATGATATTTTTTTATAAATTTGAGATAACAATAAATACACCTTGTAGTTTTAATCAAAATAAATTATTATGATAATACCTATAATAATTACAAATCACCTAATTTAAAACTTTCGACTGTCTTAAAAATGTCAATTTTGAAGATATCAAAAAACTGTAAAGATTAAAGTTGCTCAAAAAAAAAAAAAAAATAGAGCAATCCAAATTCAGTGTCAAAAAAGGTGGTTCCTATTTAAGAAATTTAAATTTTACTACGCATGCGTAGATAAAAAAAAGTTAAAAATTAGAATTTATCAAAAACATATGTATTTATATGTCCTGTACCCTGTAAAAAAAACCCAAATCAAATTAAAAGTCACTGTTTAAATAATTTCATTATACAGGTAAAAATATTGTACCTATATGAGCAAAACCTGACGCAAATTATTTTTATCATTGTATTTGTTTTCGTGAATTTCAATCAAATTTCGTTGTCGCAAATTATGCAAATATGTTTTTAGCTAGTTATTATAGCGATTACATGGTACTTTAGCTGCTAATTACTTCGATTGTTTATACTTTACTCTGCTGTATCATATTGGGTTGGTTTTATTTTGATTAGACTAGAGTCAAAAGATATTCATGTTTTAATGATTTTCATAATATTATTCATAATAAACAGTACCTATCATACAAACTGAGTGCACCGGCCACCGAGTGCAAATAAAACCTTATACATTATAATATTAAAGGACTAATGTTTTGTTACAGTAATAAAATAGATGTATATTATTGTCGCCAGTGTATAGAGCGCAAAGGTTTTTGATTTCAATTATAAATTCATTGATTCTATTCAGACGCATAATAATGTAATGTTTAGGTACTTATTATACTTAGTGATAATAGTGGGAATGCGATTTGCGTACCATATTTTTCAGAAATACATTTTAACATCACGAATTCATGCGTAAAATAATTTTATTTTAGTGTGATGTTGTTTAATTTTACCAATTTTACAATTTTACATAAATTACAAAATATAGGTACAATATATATAGAGAACAAAAAACGGTCCGGTAAACTTTTAGATAATGTATACAACAGCTCTTTACATAGCTTCTCACCTGTCAAGTATATTATAATATTAATGGTTATAGGAATCATAGTTTAAACAATGACCTAATATTAAGACTTAAGAGGTACTTTAGATGTATATTACATTTTAGACTTTAAGAGTATCTGATTTAAAATCTATTAAACTTCAATAAAAATGTATATGATAAATAAAAGCTATTTTTATATATTTATTATTAATGGGCTATAATGTATTCCAATACAAATGATTATTTTAAATTATTTATTTACGAGTTTAGTTAATGGACTTATCAGTGAATATTGAATAAAAAAGTTTACATTTTGAGACTTTACAGATAAAACATTATTAGAATTTTTTTAAATTAACAAAAAAATTATATACTGTTTAATTTTTTTTTATTACAAACTTGAAAACGTTGCAACCTAAATAGTAAGCAATAGTATTAAAAGGCTTCACAATAATAACAATAATATTATACAATCGTCAATCGTTTACATATTATCTGATGATGGCGAAACACACCGATTAATGAACTTGTACAACTGTAATGTTTCATTTTTTGAAAATGAACAAGTTAATATTTAAATCTGTTCTAAAACCTGAATCGCACGTGATTTATTCAAGAATATTTCATTTCGGTCCAAGTACGTGAAAACCGCGTGCACAGTTTTCTCCAATGGGAAAATCCACGTGGTAGCAGCTACCGTTCCACTAGAGCTCGGGAAAAATCAATGAAACTTTCGCCCACATCCTCCCACCAGATGATGTTAAGCGCACATCTAACGTTACACAATCACTACAACCTCTTATTAACAATGACGAATTTTAAAATTGAATTTAAAAATGTTTTCGCATCGAATATTATTGATTTTCATATATTGTATATAATAATACATATTTGTAATTATGACTATACGTATACGTTGAGTATGATGCATACAAAATACCTGATAAATATATATTAATACGATTTACGTAATGTAAGATAGCTAATATAATGCTTATAAATTATAATATATGTTGGGTTAATAAATTTAGTAAGCACGTACGTATACATAATATTGCATATAGTGACGTTACTTAACAAATTTAAAAAAAAAAAAGATTAAACAAAATATTTTTTATTAATAACAACAGAATATATAGGCCAAGCAATAAACAGTATATACACTATACACTCTTTACAAATTCATATTTATGATCTTTTAAATAGTCTAAAAGGAAACACCTTGTTAACTGCAATATTCGTGAATAATTGTGGCGAAGAAAATATAACCTAAGCAATATAATGTATACACACTATATATTATATATAACAATATTGTGAATACAATTTTAGACGTCACGATAACAATAAAACAAATTATTTTATGGTGAGATCGAAATCACATTATATTTTTGTACGTGAAGTAGATTTAAATTGTACGTATCTATTTTGGAGGAGCTCCTACGTTGAGGAATCTTTTTCTGCAGATGATATTCGTGCACAACTCAAGCTGAAATGATTATTTACATTTTTGTTCAAGGCATATATTAAAATGGATAATCAATACTAGTTACTATTAATAGTACATAATAATTTAATGGTTTTTTTTTTTATAGTAAAGGTTTATTTAAAGTCTATCATTTTTGTTTTGTTAAAATAACGTAATATTTTATTCACATAATCAATAACTAATAAAAAAAAAAAAAATCAGTTTCTTAATTGGTTTTACCTTGATATTAATCTAACTTTAACGGTTATGGTTTTGATTTGGGTTTAATTAAATTCAATTAAAACTTTATAAAGATTAAAAACAAATAACTAGAGATATTAACATAACCATTAGGTATATGTTAATAATTATAATTTGGTATTCAAGATACTATCTATAAAAATTCGTAAATAAGAATTACCCATTTTCAGTATTTAAAAGTATTAAATTATCTTCAAAATGAATAAAATATGTTGATATTTTTTAAATTATCAACAAAGTAATTGAAATAATTTAGATTCATAAAATTAAAGTGTACTTAATGTAGTCAATAGTCACATAAGTACTACAATACTAGCTGAATTGTGTAATTTTTAAATACATCTGAAGTACCTGCAGTCTACTTCCATAATATTATACATAATACGATGTATGTAATATGAACGTTTTGGAGCACTCTTCTGTTTGAAAAATGTTAACATACATAATAAATAAATAATTGTGTAAGAAGATCTACTATTGTGCAAGACCTGTGGACTTTGAAGTAACCTTTATTATCAAAAACATATTGACAGAATGTTACAACAGTAAACGGAAAAATAGGAAAATGCGCCCTAGGAACAGAACATTTTAACATTATTAAAAAAGCTAAATTGTAAGATATAATAAAATTAAATAAAAATATCATTATAAAAATTTAAAAAACTTAGACTATGAAATTGATGTTGTATTTTTTAGGTATTATAAAAATAAATAAATCAAGTAATAATAATTTCATAGTATACTACCAAAAATCTCGTCTAGTTTTATGTACTTAGTTTTGATTTTAGTTGAGTTTAAACTAATTTTAGGTAGGTAGGTGCCTATAAAATATTTTTATTTTACGTGTACCTACCTATTATTATTAGTATTGTTTATTGTATTATTGATTACGATTTAATTTAGTGTTTTATTTTATCCTTATAATATTTATGGTTAGGTTAATCTAACCTAAGTTCTAAGTATCTTAGTATTATCTAGATTGTCTAGCTATACATCACAAAGTGACAAAATGCTATAAAAATGTAAAGAAAATGTTTGAAATTAAAGTAGTTTTTAAAAGCAAATTATATTTCGTTATTTCAATTAAACAGAGTAATGTGTAGAGTACTTATCTTGAAAACCAATTACAATTTTATTTTTAAATCAATAAGTCCGTTATTTGTTCTGTAATAAAACGAAATCGCAAATGTTGTTAATTAAAGCTTATAACGGAAATTAAAAAAATATTGATTTTATAATACAAATATAGTTGTTAATATAATTATTTTATGTTGATTGAAATCATTTGTTTTCATACGATATACAAGTTGAATATATTGTAATATTATGATGACATAAAATTATTTACAATTTAATTTAATTGAACATAAACCTTTCCTGCTGTATTAATGAATATTATTGTATTATTGTCCTCTATTAAGTATTTACGTACCAATATATGACTACATGACGTACAGGTAGCAGATTTTAAAATTGTAATATCCAGTAAACTAATGGTTTATTCATTTTTAACATTAATATAGCATTTAATTAATGCATATTTTAGGTGCATATTGTATACGAAAACACTGTAAATATTTAATTTAATACATAATATAGTACATAATATTATTAGTAAATAAATATATGGTGTATAGTATATACTATATACTTACCTAACAGTATAAATAATCATCTGCATGACGTATTCAATACTACTATCGTTGGATAGGTTAAGCTATGTAATTATTGAAATACAATTTCTATGGCTAAAAAAATAAAAATATATCTGATCCAACAATACGATACAATGATACCTGTCAAAAATATTCACCCGTGTCTAAATTCTTGTTTTTCTATATTTTTTTTTTAGTGTTATTGACGTTTATCAACTGCTGGGACGTTAAGTGGGCAACACGCGTACAAGACATTTTCACCTATGCCAAGTTGTTAGCTCTCATGGTCATTATTACCACGGGAGTTTACCAGTTATACGCAGGTAAACGCTCTAATTTCTTTCATAAACCATGTTTTCCCGTGATTACTTGTGTATTTAAAATATTTTACGCGCTACGTTTATGAGTTGTATTAAAAACAAATATCAAAAAATAATTTATCGTCGTCGGACTATAGCAAATGACTAATGATTATGAATAAATATAATTATTTTGGGCAGATCAGCGTTTCTTAGGCTTTGGGCCGCCAACATAATTATAAATCATTTTCGTTGAGGAATATAAACAAATATAACTAATTAATTTAAACAATTTAAAAAATAGACGTTTTTTTAAATACATTTTGGTAAAAAGTCGCTAGAAATATATACGGAAGATTGTATAATATATACGCATAACGGCTCATATAAGACAAGTATACATCATACACAAAGGTTATTGAGAAAGGCTGAAAAGAACTACACTCATTTTTATCTTTCTACGCAGAGACGCTTGACAAATAGTTATAAAAACACTGTTTTATAAGACTTAAATACCCACAAAAACTTATGTAAATATTATTCATAGATTTTTTTTCTTAAATTGAAACCGTACAAAGATAAGCTTTTTATTACCACACAATTTAATGGTATCTACTATTGAGATTTTCCGGATTACGATTATATAATATCGTTTAGAAATAAAAACGTTTTCAACTGATCTCATATAGTATTCATTTTTAGGCCTTTAATCTGTATTCTACATTACAAGTAGGGTTGTTTACGTTAATCTTCTGTAGTCTTCCGTGCTTCTTAGTTTACCGCAATTTCCCTATTAACCTATGTATATATACTTACTCCATATACTTACATATAACGACCTAATGAAAAATGTTTACCGAATTTCCATAAATACGTGTATGCAGGACTATAATTATATGCATACGTAGGCGCAACTTAAAAGTAGAATCAATAATGTTTAACTTACTAATAAATATATACATAATATAGGTTTACACCTATTAACTAGGGATTCACTTTAATGTATTAGATACTTGATATTGTAACTATCTACACAAATTAAACAATTTACGATCACATATACGTGGTCGTTCCTATATACCAATACTGATACGAATTTTTCAATCATTATTTTCGACACAAAGGTTAGGTTAGGTTACCTTAACTATTGTATGTTGATAATTTACAGCAATTTAAGTAATTATTTAAATTTTTAAGACGTTTTAAAAACGTTGCCATTATGTTTAAAGACAATATAACAAACTACAACTTATAAAGTATAATTTTATAGTTAAAATCGCATATTATAATTTATTTTCCTATAATTTATTGAATTTTGACTGTCGGAGTGTCAACATATTACGTTTTTAGAATAAATATCATGACATATTTCTGAAACAATTATAAATGCCTTTAAAGTTGTGATACGTATAAATACATCATATAAATAAATTAAATTATTTATTTATTAAAATTAAATTACATATTTTATAAATTCATCAAAAAAATCATTACATAACATACAAACGATTATATTATATAAGTATAGCATAATACTACATCCATAATCTATTTATTATTAACATAATAATTAAAATTAATACATTCATTATTTTTTGTACATTATATAATATGCTCTAATTGTACAAATTTATCGCAAACCATGTTCTATATAATATTAAAGTAATAGTCGTTTCACGGAACATATTATTTAAATGTCACCATAGTGTATAAAACCATTTTATTTTCATCCAATATTAAAAATATTTTATTTTACATGGCACCCTAAATTTACTAGCGATAAAAGATTTAAATATCATTTTAAACAATATAATATATATTAAACTATTTAATTTTTAAATATATTGATTTATATTTAATTATAAAGACGGGAATTTGTTCTTAAGATGAACAACTGACTAATATCTCGTATCATCGAATCACAAAATTTATGAAAAATGTTTCAATTTTTTTTTTTAGAATAGGGTTAGAAATAGTTACATACATGATTTTAAAATAATGATACATGTATAAAATGATAATGATTTTTTACATTCATAAAGTGCATAATGGCATAGTATGTTTTTTTTATATTGCATTTGATGATTGTAAGTAGGTAAATCATAGTTTATAACAAAAATAGATTTAAAGTAATTTACGCGTAAACCAAACAACGATGTCACCTGTTGTGTGTATAAATAACTAGACACTCGCATTAATCTATGTCGAATGTGGAAGGATGTAAAAGCATTTTTCTTGACAAGTTCTCGTTGGATTCATGTAAACGACCGGGCAAACGTAGCTGATCAGAGTTATGATTTTTTTTGAATTTCGCAAAAACCGAATTTTCCGTTTTACCGAAGTATCGTGATTTATCGTTACCTCCGAAGTTTTTATTATTGCTGCCGCCGAAGGATTTTAATAAACTGCTGTCGTCCTGCTTTGACTTGCTGTCAAAGTCGATAACGACCGGTTGGAAATATTCCAAGAACGATTCTTCAGTCGACGGACGTCCACCTTTCGGCCGGGTGTCGAAAAGATCGTCAGCAGACTGAGATGGCCCGTGTTTTGCGTTATACCGAAATGGTTTCAATGACGTTTTTAAACGACTCCGGTCATCGTAACCGAAATCCCTCGAAAAGTACGAGGCCGGCCGATCCGGAATCCCGGAACTGGGACGTCTATCCGTTGCAATGTTTCCAAAACTTTCCGAAAATCGCGACGAGAGCCGACCAATCGTTACGGTCTCAGGTGGTTTGTCATCAAAAAGGTCTCGTGAAAAATGATCTGGACTGAGCGGATGGTCGTCGCCTAGAGCCGATTTCAAACCAAACTGCTCAAAGTCCAGTGGCGGTTCTGAGTATTCGTTCTGGTACGACGACAACAATGGTGCTGACGATAGCGATGACGACGGCTTGGATTTGTGTCCGGTGTAACGAAACCGAGACTGGTGTTCTTCCGGATGTCGGACGTTCGAAGAGAAACTGGAAACGGAAAAGGGAGTCTGCACGCTAAATGATACACCTCTATCCGAATTCTCCACCTTGCTTCTGACGATGTGATAACCTTTCCCTCGCATGTCCGGTTCGTCCCTGGTCGGCCGGCTTCCGTAGTCGTCCGCAATTCCCGAGTTAACTCCACCATCACCATTGTTTACGTCAGATTGTATCAACGAGTACCGTCCTTGTTTGTTGCCAGTCGATTTCGACTCATCCCAATTGTTAACATCACGATTAAATTCCACTTTGAACTTATCGCTCTCGTCTCTGAACATAGTTGCGTCGTTCTTTTTCGCCTGTCCGCGTTCCGTTTCGGCGGGCGGCAGCTTTATGACTGGGTGGTCATTATTCATGTTGCGCACTTTTTGCACGTAACCTATATCGTTTGTAAAACTAGGACCATTCGCAGGACCAGGACCGATCGATGGACTAGGACCGTTCGCAGGACTAGGACCGTTGATCATCGACTGTTCGGTAATGTCGTGTGACTTGATTATTTGCACGTCGGTGGCGTGTCCAACTCGCGGAGCAACGTACGCATTCCGTGAAGACGGCGCCGCGTCAGAATCTGTTGGCTTCCGGATTGCAGTACGATTGTTGTTATCATAATTGTTGTTTATATCTACAGTCGTACCGTTCATCGTCCACGGCAAATTACGACGGTCGTCGTCACTGTAATTTTCGTTGACGGCATCACGTTTGTGACGGTGTCCGTTTATCGTACACTGACACGTTCTATGATGTTTCGCATCGTCCTGAGATACGCTACTGCTGTCCCTGTTTGTACCGTCGCCCTGCAGTTCCGATTCCGAAAACGACGCGATCTGAATAGATGGTTCAATGGTTATATGTGTAACATACTCGGTGGAAGGAGGCTGCTGTGACGATGGCGACGGCAAATCGTTGTTTTGAGCCGAGTGATCGTCGTGCGAATAATGATAAATGTCATTGTGGTCGTTGTGGTCGAAGTGGTCATCATCGTTATTATTTTCATGCGTCTCTTCGCCCATCGTATGTTTCGGATATTCGGACTTATAGTCCGGAGACTTGTAATCAATGTGCTTGTAATCGGTGTGCTTGTAATCGATGTACTTGAAAGAATCAGGCGACGAGTAGTCGACGTTATTAATATTGCCATTGTGTTTATTATTACTATCGTAATCGACGGGCTTATGGTCGACGGAGTGACTATTGTAATCGTTGGGCTTCGTATTATGATTGACGACGGACTTATAATCGACCGCGGGCTTACTGTACTCCAAGGTGGGTTTGAAGTTGGCTTGAACTTTTGGATTTTTGTATTTATAGTTATTATTGATATAACGGTATGTCTTCAACGGTTTTGACCTGTAATAGTGCTTTGGCTGTGTCTTAGAGTCTGGCCAATAATAATCGGAATAATTTTTCGTTTTAACGGGCGGTGGCAGCGGGTGCAAAGCCCACGGCATTGATTTGTCCACCTCAAGCTTTATCGTTTTGGACGTTGGCAAAGGAGGCGGAAGCGGATGTAGCGTCCATGGCAGATCGTTTTTCAATACGGTCAACGAGGAATCATCTGTAGCTATTGAAATTTTTTTCGGATATTTTATTCTTAGTTTTGGTTCAGCTATTTGACGAGCACGCAATTTTGATAACTTTAATGTTTGCACTGGAACGTACCTGTAGAAAAAAATCAAACGCGTCAATCTACCGTATCTAAATAAAAATAAAAATGTCACGAAAAAGTCTAAAAAATAAAATAAAAAATAAAATGAATTTAGTTTCATAAACGATTGTTCTGCAATTTAAATTGGACAAAGGTATTTTCTCTTGGGCGGCGATTTTAAACTACTATGATTATAAACAATAGTCTTGTACGTGACATCAAATAACATAAGTTTAAATAGAAATTCACGCAGATCGCTTAAACATTGTAGTATAATTTTCTAGACACATTAAATCAACGATAATGAGTCAAATTTATGATTGAATATATTAATAGAAGTTTTAATAAAAAAAATCACCTCACGCATTTTTATCATTAACTATTTACTTAAAGCAATGGACTAGTGCACCACTACAATACCATTAACATAATTACATAATTTATGTAAACAGCCTATTGAATATAAATATAATATTCATACAATATAATAATTTTAATTTATGAAAATAATTTGTATTCTTGAACCATTAATTGTAATAGAAAGAAACGTATTTTTTTAAGAAACATAAAATATATATCATAATAAATTTTAAAAGCACTAAGGAAATTAAAAAAAAAACCTACAGCACAAGAATTTAAATATTTGGTTAAATTAATATTGTTGTGAATTTAATTATAATTATAAATATTTTATATTTATTAATTTATTATATACCTCATAAAGATTAAAACTAATTTATCGTAGTACCTAATAGTGGCTTCATAACTCTAAGGTAAAATTATTTAGTTGCCTAACAAAATTGATCAATTATTTATACAACAATATTATACTTTTCTCCTTAATAAAAAAAATAATAAATAAATAAAGTAAGTGTAATAAAAAATTATCTATGACGAATGAAAAATACTCAATACACGCGTCCGTCATCCGTCTTCTCTTCTGTTATTTTATAGTTATTAGCGCTTTTACAATAATTTATAATAAAAAAAAAAAGGTTTTGACTGCGTAGGCGTAATTTTTTTCTTCGATAATCACATCAAAATGTTGTTAATATTTTGCTAAATAAATATGAATATCTTAAATGCCTACAGCAATTTTTTCATTCTATAACACTTATACTCCGTATTTTATTATGTAATTGATCTAAATATAAATTGTATTACTTTCATATTAAATTTTTTTTTTTTTGTAACACAATAATATTATGAATAATAATCAAATATGATTGTAGTATGAATGTTATTATTATTCTACTGAATTCCATTTATAATGTTTTAGATAGCTATAAAAAAATAATATAATTTCAAATCTTAAATAAATTATACGCAAGTAATAGCAATTTGACATCGATCATTTTTAATGCATAATTTCATAAAAAATGTCATAATTCAATGTATAATGTATATATAAAATACTTCCTACATCTAATACGTTATGTAAGGAAAATTAGTTATTTTGAAATACCGAATATCGATGTTAAAATATATTATATTGGTCATTAATATGTTAACAAATGTGACAAATTTTATCATTTGTAATTTTTATTTTTACTATAATTTTAAATTAAAGTGAGGTATACATATTCAATTCTTTAAAAATGTTTAATCTGAAATTGAAATAGCTACCAAGCAATAAGTATATAATAACATAATATTATATACAACATATATGAATAATAAATAATAATAGGTATGAATTGAATAAAATGCATTATAAAAAGTGTTGTAATGAATCAATAATGTGCCAATAAAATAAAATAGAAATTAAATAGGCAATAATGAATGTTATTAAAAAATATATATGTATGTACCTACGTCATAAAAAAATATGATTACAATTGACAGTTAGTGGAAGGGAAAGTATTATGTATAATTAATAATTATATAGGTAGTCTCATAAATAATATTTTTATAGTAAATTTGTGGACTGCTAACAATTTACATTACCCAAGTACAAGTTATACACGTAATAAACATAATATGTTTGTGAAATTTTACACAATTCAAAGTTTACCGAAAATTTAATGTCTAAGGTACTTTAGACGTTTTGCAATCTCATTTTGGAAATTTGTACCAAAAATCCAAATAATTAAATATTTGTCACCAACCATTCTTGCAAATTCTACCTAATAGGTTTGAGTGTGTTGATATATTACGTTATACGATTTTTACTTTTGAGATAGGATAGCATCCATCATAAATTGAATTCTATATCATTGGGTATTTTCAGAAATTAAATTAGTATCAGTGGATCAAAAATTATAAAAAAAATGTACCAAGTTTAAAGCTCTTCAATACAATTGATTAATTTCTGAGAAATATTTCAAAACTTTAAAGATGATCTGTATACATATGTATAGTGTCTTTTTTCGAGGGATTTTTTTTTCTCCTTCAATTTTTTCTTTTTTATATCAGTAATAACAGTCTATGTTTTTTAACGAATTAATAATAAAATAAATATAATATCAAGACGCAGACTATACTTATTTCATATATGTTATACTTATATACTTATATAGTTACACACATATAATATATTATATATATTAAATATTATATATAATAACGGCGATCCTATTATTTGTTATTATTATTCTATGTACCATGGTTTAATCTAGCCGGAACGTAAAATCGAAAATTATTATAAATGCTGTATATATTTTGACATGTGTTATAATATAATTCAAATATAGGAATAAAAGTGAAACTATAACTATAAAAATAAAAATAAAAATCCGTACGTATATTAAGATAGGTATGGAATATTTTTAAATGCAAATTACTTAATAAATTTTAACAACAGTTATAATTTTAATAACCAATCTTCAAAAACTTATTAAAGAAAAAAATTGTATTCCTAAAAATGTATGTGATTATTAGGAAGGGCACTTAGATAATTAAATGTCCAATTTTAATTAAATTCTTAGTTGAAAAGAAACTAAATAATTAATTAAAATATTTGGAAATAACCATTTTAAAATTCACAATATTGGTGATAATAACATAATATTAAAAATAAAATCATATTTGTAGTTTATTTGTAGTTTCTTTTTTGTTTATACATTCATTAATAATAATAATAATATTAATAACAATAATAATAATAATCGTGAATAAATAGAATGTTTAATATCTTACGAATTTTATTTTTTTAAATCGTCTTTTAAACCGAATATGAGTAACTAAGTAAGCATCGTAAGATCATATTATCTGTATTATATAAAAATAATTGCTTCTGAATGGAATAATAACAATAATTAAATAATAGTAAATAATAATATCAGCTTAATACTTGTAAACTTTGTTGGGTGCCGATAAATGAGTGATTCGGGCGATTACGGTGGAGGGCAAGGGCATCGGATCTACGTGAAAATACATGGCGTTCATGAGTCCTTCCATGAGATCCGATACTGTCCTTTTGTGTCTGGCATGCCGGACTTCCGCGGCGGCCGGGTGACTTAAAGTCAACGACAACAAAAAAAACAGACCGACCGCCGCTGCGAACCCGCGACTACAACATACGGTCGGCGCAGCAGTGTTGGCCATTATTCATTTGGACGCAAAAAACGAGATTTCATAGACGAAAACGGAAAACTGGATAACCGAATGTACAGAAAAACACTCCTTCGAGACGAGAATCACAAATGACACAACGATAATGACAATAATTATTAAACGACGTCCCTATTCTAACGGACGGCACTCGGAGACTGCGACATGTTGACGGCGGTGGCAGTGCGACTGTGCTTACAGATCCACGTCGAACCCAACCCGTCACGAGTAGCGGCGGCCAAAGATTTCCCGCGCTCTGCGGAGATCGACCGCCACCGGTAACGGTCAGAGAGGGGACGCTTTTCTTGTCGAGAGTGAAAATCTCCCGCCAGACGTGCGTGTGTGTGAGCGCATAGACAGAAGGTAGAAAAAAATCCAAGGCATGTGTTTTCGAACGAGATGAAAACGGATTCGTCTGAGGATAAAATATTAATTACTTCCGTCGTATGACGGAACCGATATAATGACACGCGTCCCGTCGATTATGATGGTTACCCGCGGCGAAGGCCTTAATAATAATAATACAAAGTATGCCGTTGTAGCTATATAAATAAGGTAATGACATATATTTAGGATTTGAGAGCTGACGGCTAAAAGTTTTGCCGATTGCCTTTTAAAAAATATAATTATCAAAGTTAAAACTCCTGTAATATATTATAATATTATAATGTCAAAAAATGTCTAAACATGATTATTCAGATTATTATAATTACGAGTTTAGTTAAAAATAAAAAAATTTCATTAGACATGTATACAGTGGCGTATTTCAGAGGGGGTCCAGGGGTACTGGACCGCCCAGAAACTCTAAAAAAAATAAAAACTAAAAATTCTTACATATTTGCAAACCCCGATTTATGTAGGTAAGCACGCGTGGACGATGCAATTTTTCCCGTGAACAAAATATTTATATAAAATATAGCTTAAAATTAGCCAACGGACGCGGTTGAACGCTCAAAAACCCGCCGCCGCGCGTAACTTAACTTTTCCTTGTATTGTATGTATTACCACTTTATAAAATACCCGTATTAGATAAACATCAATAATATTGTAAAAAAAAAAAAGACGCTTGGATTTTGTACTTTAAAATATAATAAAACAACTATTTTTTATTCTTATAATCTATTAAAAATTATTTCTTTATATCAGTACCTATCTATATTATGTCGGATTTATTTGACCCCCCCCCCCCCCCCCCCTCAGAAAAAAATTGAAAATACGACACTGCATGTATATGTGTTAACTAAAACATGATTCGATTTTATCATTTCAAAAAATCTCTTTACTAAAAATCTGAATGGTTCATAAAAAATTTTGAGGGTCTGAAGAATTACAAAAATGTATCATTTGTGGGTCCTGTGCACATTACCATAGTGTGTGTCAAAACCCTGTGGTAATATCATTTCATATTCGTTATTGTATAATTATCTATTTTTAATATGTTAAGTAGGTACAGCTATAACAAAATGTTTTTAATTTTTATATAAGTTTTTTTGCTAAAAATCGATGATATACACATCATAAACGCGATTATAGTATTGCCTGTGTTTGTATGGTACGATGTTTGTTGTTTTTTCACCTCTTTATACGGATATAAACATAATGTACCTCCATACAGAACGATATGTTGAAAAAAAATCCATG
Source organism: Schizaphis graminum (assembly GCA_020882235.1). NCBI lineage: Eukaryota > Metazoa > Arthropoda > Insecta > Hemiptera > Aphididae > Schizaphis > Schizaphis graminum. The sequence continues at coordinate 59,946,890 of CM037032.1, forward strand.
CGCGTAAAAATGATAATCGAAGAGTTCGTAAATATTACCTAATAACGTTATTCGGTCATATTATTATAATATTCATACGTCTATCATTCATCGTAACTATATTATATTATATACACAGGCGTCGTGTTGACATACTAAATATCGGTATTTAACTAAGAGAAAAAAAAGTGAAACTATAACTATATCAATTACGTTTAAAACATAATATTATATTATATGCACATTATTTCATAATGTTTTGAAAATATTGCAGTGTCATTCTCACCAGAAATACATTATTTACACTGGGGATAAGAATTGTATAGATAAATAGGTTCAATAAAACAACATTTTATGCATGAATTAAAAAAGTTTTTAAAATAAACAATAGTGAAGTGGATTAAAATAATCGCTAACGGGAGGGGGGGACGGGACTTATAATTCAGGTATCCAGCTAATTCCTACGTTTTATTTTTCATAAGTTACCAGCTATTATATATTGTTGTGTCCTGTTATCTATCTCAGTTGTTAGTCATATGTGATTATTGAATATTACCATTATATTATTATAGATACTTGTATTTTAAATTTATATCTTTAACAAATAAGTACTGTTTTGGTCCACTGATTTTCGGTGTTAAACATTAACATTTAAAAAAACAAAATATGTTTTATATAAAAAAAAGACCATTTAAAGATATTTTTATAAAAAAAATATAAATCAACATAATTGTATATGTCTTCTGTACATATGAGCTATACATTATCAAAACAATCTAAAAAATCTAAAAAGGATACACAATTTTATACAAAACAAGTGAGGATAAAAGATTGATACAAAAATTAGTGGAAGGATAATAATGATAATATCCTTTTATCCCCTCCTCCGTATCATTGTTCCTGTTATTCCATACTACTTCATACACTGTAAATAACGAATAAAAACACATTAGAACAAATAAATAAGTAGATAAAATTAATTTTTGAAAAGCCGATGTCTAAATTAAAAATATTAAAGAAAATTATTTTTTAAAAACTATAATAGAATAATTAGAAATATGAAATAAAAAATAAAAAACATTTATATTGGTTAATGGTTTTAAAGAGTATAATTATTTTTAAGATATTTTATATTTTTGTTATTATGTTTTTATGTTTCAATGTTACTATTAACTATTCTAAAAGTAATTATTCGATGGGATTTTGCTTCTCTCAATAAACTTCTATCATAATAAATGTTACTAAAACATTATTATTATTGTTTATAAATTAACTAAGCATCTATTAGCAAATGAACTATGAAGACTGTATTTTGACTATTGAAATATGTACAACATAATAATATTAATGTTTTATTTTTGCTATGATCTATATCAGTTGTACGGATTAAGAGAGAAATTTTAAAATTTTGGTGTTACAGAAATCGGTTTTTTAGAATGCCTATTTATACTTATAATAAGTTATCAATGTCACAAAACCGGAGGAAATCGATAACTATAACCATTTTGTATTGTAGTACTTACATCAATTAATAGATTGGTGTGTTTCTTGTTATAGATTTCACTACAACTAAATCATTGAACTTATTGTAAAATTATTGTTTTGGAAAAAATAATCTATGACCTTGGACCAGAAATATATAGAATTATATTTGTACTAACTTTCTAATCCTGGATAAAGATAAATTATCTGATATATTTACTTCAATTTTAACGAATATCAGAATTCAGTGCTATGATATTTCAATGATTATAATATAAATATAAAGTATATACGTAATGGTTATTCTACTCAAAAAATACCTAATGGCTAATATACTGTCGTCCAGAATTAAGGCTACACGCTTTGGTTTTCTAAATCGTTTTAGCTATTGTGCAATTTGTTGAGCATTGATTTTTATTTCATACCAATATAATCTACAGCTTTGTGATCACAGTTGGACAGTTTCAAAACAAATTACTCGCCGTGAACATTTATTCGAGTCATCATTTTCGGTGGTCATTCGTCAACGATGATGACTATATGATTATAATTATATCTGCGGCTAGTCTCTTAAAATATAATCATATTATAATGTAACACGTCAAAACATCTGATGAAAATTTCGATTTAGATGAGGTATGTTTGAAAACTTTCCATAAAAAAACCATCCGATCCGTACTCACGGCTATAATACAATAAGACATCAGTATAATATAATATACACAATAAAATAAAATATAATATATATATATCTATCTAGATATCTATAATCTATATATCTCATTTCAACCAAAATTCCACACGTATACATACAATAATAATCCGTTCGGCGTTACACGCGGTTGTGATATATATATAAATATATAATAATAATCGGGGGTCCCCGGAGCGGTTGTATTAGCAGCAATATAGACGATGATGAGGATGCTGCGGCGGACCTTTCACAACGTCGTTTATAATACAATATGTACAATCAAAACGTCAATTATTATTATTATTATACCTATCGTCACATATTATATCGTGTGCGACGACACGCGAGATCATACGCGCTTATAGTGCATCGGTGTTTTTCCCGGGCGATTAATCACACACATTGAGCGACATTCTTTGCAGGTTCGGAGGAAAACGTGTTCGACGTCTCAGATTTCTATTCCGATGTTTTCATCGCATATACACGCACTGCAACGGTCGAAACGGATGTTAGTCATAATAATTTATTACATGCGTATAATTATAATTGTATAATGACGATAACGATAAGATAACAATATACAATAAGCCACGCGTGTATACTATTTGATATACATTTACCTGTATTTATTGTATAGTGATCGAAATACCGAATTGGAAGGAGGATGATGCGGTTATTGGATAACGCTATATTGGACATTTTCATGATTATTCTTTTATCGCGAGACAGTCGTTTTATCGACGAACTTGTATGTTTTGGAAAATAAAATTATACTTTTTAAAAGTGTTTAACTTTAATCGATGAGAAAATATATTTTTATTTCATATTTCTATAAACAAAATATTTTTTCGAAAACTTCCTTATACATTACATTACATAATAACTATTATACATAGGTGGAAGAGTGAACCAATTAGGGCTAAACCACTTTATCACCAAAAATTTGATAAAAATTGTTAAAAAATGAAAACGCTTATTAATTAGATATAAGTTTACCTATTACTCGTATTTATCAATAAATCAATAGCTTTATTAATATATTATTTTAAATTTAATGTCCTTATGACTCTAATATATATATATATATATATATATATATATATATATAAAAACTCGTAACCAAATGCACTTAGAAAATGGCTGTCAAACCATAAGAGTTTAACCTTGTAGTATAGGTGGCTATACACATATGCGTCCACTCCAACTATTTATTCGTCGTGTGTAACTGTCACATCCCCGTTGATAAACTACTCGCGGACAGCATCCATCATAAGTGTACTCTATATTTCTAGTTTTATTTCATTCTCTTGGGACGCATTGATACAAATAACAACATGATAGGTGAATTTCTTTTCTCTCCCCTTATCTATGAAATGATCAATCGGTAACAAAGATTTTTGATTTTTATTTATTATTTTTTTTCGGCCGACGAGACCCCCCGATAAGATTTGACGCATATTTTCATCGGTCGATAAAATAACACAATATAGTGTTCTATTGCCACAGTGCCGCATCAAATGAAAACGAAAACCTGTCGTGGCGTTTATAATATAATTGTTACTGTTGTGTACGGGTAGATACATTGGAAAGCCATCGAACCGATTGTTACATATACCTATATCCGATTGATGAATAAAAAATGTAAAATATAATGACGACAATACGTTTGCCGCATGTCAAAATGTGCGCGAAACGCAGGCCACGAACTCTCAATTGTGTGTTGACGGAATAGTGCCTTCAATATAATGTAGGTACGTCGAAATATAGAGACGCGCATGACCGGAACAAAATCTAATACGCGCTACGATTAGATAATGTTTGAATACGACAACAACGTCAACAACTACACTTGTATTCGAATAAAAACCTATATAAAATTACATGAATAGGTAGTGTAAATGATTACGGATTATGAGAATGAAATTGAAGAAACCTATTCATAAATTATGAGAAAGATTAGAAAGATAATGCGATAGGAGAATATTCATAGACCCCGAACAATCCTCAGTCCTCACAAAGACTTAATGCAAGGGTTAAAATACTACTGAAAAAACCAGTTCTAAAACCTGCAAGAAACTATAAAAATCAAAATATTGGATCCTCGCTGAAACTCTTTTTTAAATATTTTAGGGCCCATAACATTAAAAGTACCAATAGAATTTTATCATGTTAGTATTAATTTTTAATACTAGGTAAATATTTAAATTTTATTGGAATCTATTAAAATTAATGGTAACAAAAAAAAAGCGGGTAAGTGGGTATCGCTCTGCTATATATTAGGGGTGGGGTGGACCTCAGACTATGGTAGGTTAAATTTGAATGCAATGATAGGTATCATTGTATACGAAAAACGATTCTGAACGAAGATGATTTGTCAGTTTAGGATATATTATATTTAAATATTGTCATATATTCTATTTTGAAACAAATAGTATAGTTTTTATATGTTACTATGGTTACTTTATAGTATCTGTTTATTAATAATCAAAAAATCGATTTTGTCGAAAAGTGGTTTTTCGTAAAATTGCCATTTTTCTTGTCATTTTTATTTGTTTTTCTCGATTTTTTTGAAAACTATTTGAAAATGTTTACTTTTGACCCCCCCCCCCAAAGTACCAACTAGATGAATTTTTCTATTCAAAGAGGGGCTGAAGTCAAAAATCGGAGCATTATTACTGCTCCAAATGTTGTCGTCAGACACAAAAAAAAAAAAAAAAAAAAAAAAAAAAAAAAAAAACACACATCATAGTAAAATCAATACATTCATCACTTCGTTCAGAATCTAAAAATGTTTATACTTCTAAGAATTTATCCAAATCAAAACTGAAATGATAAAATATTAAAGATTTCAAACTCATTATTAGTTACTACGTAAAGGGTATTACTAAAAAACAAACCTATGCAATACTATATAATATATCGTATTAAACAACTATTTTAAGTTAACCGTAATATTTCTATACATGTATAATATAAATGTTTCGATTTTTACTGGCCATAGCGACGAATTATTAGTCGAAACAATGATTAAAAAAAATCAAAAATTAAACGCTTGATAAAATATGAGAAAAAAAAACGAGTTTATATAATTTATATACCTACGAATTACCGAAACGATGTCGCGACACGGCTTTTTGCGAGTGGGTATGTACATGTACCATGTACTACACAATGATATATAAACGCAATTAAAAACTAGCTGTACAATATAATAATATCGCGCGTATAGTCTCTCCGCGAACAGTTTTCGCACGACCAACGAGAATCGGTCGTCCGTAGCGATCTGCTGACAATGGGTCTCAATGTAAGATGTGTATGATTATATTATTATATTATGAGATATTGTGAAGTAGCCGGTGGTAATAGGCTTGTTATTATGGGTAAATATCTGCGCACTCAATGATTTGTGCAGAATAAAATAAATAGCGCGCCTATATAATAATATACCTAATATTATGATATAATAATAAAATAAACGGATAAAAAGTATACTTCAAAATTTTTTCTACGACTAATATTATGTATTTACACGGTGATTACCCGGATAAGCTCTACCGCAATTTTCTCTTAATAATAAATTAATTTATTAAATCTGATTTGATGAGATTTTCAATGAGAAATAGCTACCTTTATTTCTGTAAATCGTTGTACGTTAAATTTTTTTTATAAATGATTATTATGATGTTAGGTATACGTATAAATCAAAATTTGAACGGTCAGCTTCTAAAATCTAAATTATTAAAATCAATATACCAAAAAGCTGAGAACAATAAATTTAATTATATGTGGTCTATGATCGTTAAAATACTAATATATTACTAATATATTAGCATTGTATGCTTCGTAAAAAAAGTGTAATAAATAAGACTAAATATTATGTTAATTTTATATTTTTGTGTAACATATCTGGTGATGATAAATTTACATTATTTCGAACATATAACGCGTTTTGTAGAAAGCTTAGTATCTATTTGAAAGTATATTTAATCTTTATGAATTATACTTGAGTATTCTGAAAAATTAAATAAATTAGAATTTTAATAAAATCATTTTTAAAGGATAAGGGGAAGAGGTGGGGTAAAATACCTTATACATAATATTATTATATTTTTAAATTATAAAACCGTTACATTTTTTCAATCAATTCGTTTGTACAAGACTTATGTACCTAAATGTACCAAAGTACCTGATTTCAAAATAATCACTGAATATCATTATATATACCAGTGGCTGTGCATTATAAACAGATCATTTTTCCGTCCGAGCACTTCCGTTAATGATTTGCTCGCGATCGGCGTAGTTGTCTCGATGCAGCGGATTAAGAGAACATTATAAGATTAAAAAATAATAATAACAATAAATCGCTTTTCCTCTTCGAACGGCTCAGGTAGGTACTTTGTTAAACAACAGAAAATAAAATAGTGCTGTATCATCGCGTGTCTCGTGAGAATATTATAATATAATTATTATTGTTTTCGTTTTTCTCGAAATATGTGTTATAATAATGCAAAATTATTAATAACAGTTTTTTTTCGGGTCGTTTTCATTCGACTACCGTAAACCCGCAAACCATTCACGTGCATGCTTCCTTTATAATAATATAATAAAAGTCTCCTATATATAGTCATGCCGTAAAACATAAACGTATATAATACTCCGCATACATTGTAATATTATATGTTATCCGTGCATAACTAAAACCAATGATTTTCTAAACTCTATCGGATTTATTTACTTTTCAGTCGTACTGCGGCGTGTTATGCAATGATCGTTCTATGAGTTTTTACATTTAGGTTAGGTCTAGGTTTTTGTAAAACACTGGTCGTGTAAATAATTGATTATATCCGAAACGGTTACAATATCCAAAAACATAATATACAATGATTTTTATAAATTTTTTTTTTTTTTTTTAAATTTTTCATCTTTTGAAAATATTATTTAGATACAATAATATTATTAATACAATATAGTTTAATGGAGAGAAAAAACTAATTATACTCGACCAATAAACGAACTGAACCGTAAACTGATTTTGATTAAATTTATTCGATAAAACGATCAATTATGTCAAAGAATACGAATTCTCGACAAGAGTAAGAACAATAGGATATTAAGATATTATTTTTTTTATATATATTCTACGACGTTGAAGTGTTTTTTTTTTTTTTTTTATTGAGAAATAGGAAAAAATTTCAGACCTGTGGTTGACTTATGAAAACGTGATAATGATCAAAACAATTAGTACCAATTCCGACATTGTACCTAGCACCTACTTATTATACAACGCCTATAACATTAGTCTAATTAGACTGTCCAATATTTAAAAATTTCGAATTTACTTATTTGACCTTTTTACATAGTGTTTCATTAAAATTCTGTTTATGAAAAACAATTATAATATTATATTATATTAATTAATCGTAAATAAAATTCAGTTGTTTTTTTAATTAATTTTATGGAGTTGTTTGACAGTTAAATAACTATATAGTATATACTATATTACTATATATATATTAGGTACTTATTCTTTTTAAGTCGATTTTAAGAAACTCCTATTTCGGATTCTATCTTATTTAATCGAGCACAAATATTTCAATAGTAGATGTAATAGATATATTATATATTATAATTTATAATTTTAAGCTCTTACCCGTTCCTCGAGTAATGGCGTTGATCAATGCTTTGGTATTTTTCTCGACGACCGACTTATTTCAAACTTTAATTATTACTGTGAAATATACTTGTCCACGATAAGAAGCAATAACTAATAAGTGGCGATCTCGGTATATTTACAAAAGAATTTCGGGATTAAAGAAGAAGGAAAAGAGATCCTACTGCAGGCTACAGGCAAGCGTGTAGTCTAATAAAATACTAGATAAATGGTTGCTGCGTTTTGATTAGTAGTTGTCTTCGCTAGAATCAGCCAATTTAAGATCAACACATCGTACTTACGATGATTTTTTTTTAATTTTGATTTTGCTCTTTTTAACGGAAAGCAGTACATTTTGATCATAATATAGACCATATAACCAGTTTTTGTTTATGTATTATATTATTTACTCTTAGATTATTAAAATATTTTTATACTTACAATAATTAATTTTTCTCATTAATATACCATTATACATATATAGTTATCCTACTTATCAGGTTAATACATATATTAACTTAACTGTCCTAACTATAAATAACATGCTCAAATTAAAAAAATAATACGATTATATGAAACAATATTGTTTGTAAAATATATAGACAATTTTAAAGTTGCAAACACTTATTATTCATTAAGTTTCAGAGCTTTATATTTTTTGTTTTATATTTAATTTTTAGTCATTTACATTGATAATTCTTTTATGTCATTTATCGTTTATTTTTAAATCATTTAAACGACAATTTTTATAATTTTTCCACAATTTATTTAAAAACAAAGGATACCTACGTTTTTCAAAACAGTTCATATGCTTCTACAATGTATTTTAGTATAATACGTAATTTGAGAAATTTTAGGCACTGACACTCGTAGACTCATTATAATTTATAATAAATAATCACTAAAATAAAGTATAATATTCATTACAGGTAGCTGGGTAGTTATCAACAATATGAGATACACGTTAAAGTATTTCAATCTTTATTTGACTACACAGAATTAGCATTTAGAAACATTTATGGATTATGTTTTGTTATACAATATTAATGCGTATCACTTCGGATCACATAATATACGTATCAATAATAGAATATTACTTTTGGTACCAAATCGCATTATTTACGTTTACTGTTTTGTCAATTTTACATCACAGTTTTCGTTTTATCCGTCGATGTTTATTTGTCTATTTTTTACTCGAGTGCGAGTAAATAGTAAATACCTATATAATAATATGTAACAACTATCTATACAAATAAAATATATAATATGTAAATCGTAATATTATTATTGTGTAGGTATAAGTGGATACAGACGCCAAACGTTGTTTTGCATAGGTTAGGTTAAATACGAAAACTATAAATCACTTCCAACTTTCCAAGTTACACATTCTAAGTTGTCATAATATAATATAATCTAATACATGATAATCATGATAATCATAAACATACATGCAACATGCATTGTACAATATAATAAATATCGTAATTTATTATAAAATATAAACATGCAGTGTTTCACCAAATATACTCATCCCCTTAATGCTTTTTCATGTTTTAACATATCTATAACTTGTCATCACAAGTTTAATACATTTTTTTATTTTTTAAATATATATATATATATATTTAGACCATGACTCTTAATATGGACTTTTGTTATTGGTTTTCATAAATTCGATTAATTTAGAATCTACTAGTAAAAATTAAACTAATCTACTTATACCAGAAATCAAAATTTATTTTAAATAAATTAACTGCTCAACAAATTACAGGAAAAAAATGTGATTCCCAATTGAAAAAAAAATAATAAGTTTGTAATTCCACAGGACACTCCTTAAACAACATAATTTAAGTAATTATTTGAAAATATAATATGGCCTTTAAAAAAATGTTTACAAACTTGAAAATTGCAAAAATCCGAATTAATTATTAAAGTAATAAGTAGCAACAAACGTGGGTGATCGTGTCATGGTGTATCACTGTACAACTGTATTAGACACTGGTACTGTATTATAGTGGTTGATCAATGCCGTAATGTATGTATCTATCGGGTTTTTGCATTACACACTCAAAACGTCGTGTGTCATTCCGCGGGGAATAATCTTGTTCGATTTCCCTTTTAATTTTCGATTGTTCTTTTTTCTTCAACCGTTTTATTCGTTTTAAATGTAATTGGAATCTCGTTACAAAAACGGCAGACACATATTATTATATTGATGCACGAAATTCGATTTCACGTGTTTTGACTGTTTCTTATTTTTTTCTTTTTATGTCATATCTAGAATAAAATAAAAATGACACTATATTATATACATCTGTGCGTAAGATGTATATTTTATATAAAAGCAGTATTATGATTGCGAACAATTATTATTATTATACGGTATAAACGCTTTTATGAGTATTCCGTTATGACGTGACGCGGTTACTGAGGAACGATATAATATATATAATAATTTAAATTGGAATTTTTATATTAAAACGTTAAAAACGACGTCAAACGTATATTAACTATGCGTATTGTTATGTGGGTATGTAAAAATTAAAAAGTTTCGATAATTGTATAACAGATCTTCAGACGTTCGCTTTTGTGCGAATGTAAAACGGAATACCTATTTTAGAAATTGTTAATAAATAATAATAATAATAATAATAATAAAAAATAATAATTTACTAAAATTATTGATTAGTTAAAAATATTTCGCAGAGGTCTTAAAGTATTGGTAAATTTTAATTACACAATATCACGAACAACATAGGTAATAAAACGTACAAATTCATTAAAATATTATACGTCATACTGTATATGTACATATTATAATATATATATATTTTTTACATTAAATCTAGCCATTACCTATTACATTATTCTTTTACGTAAAGGTTTATCGTTTCTTATATGTCTGTATATTATACTACTTGAAATACGTATTAATATTGTTTACATTTTGTTTTCTTATTCGTAATATTTATAATAGTAAATATTTATGATTTATGTAATACCATAATATATTTAATAATATTTTCAGCTATAATACCAACAAATGATATAATTATCTATTATTTTTATATGAATTATTTTTAAGGGCATACCGAACATTTTACGTTTGTTAATACAAAAACTGAAGTTACCTCGATTGCTCTCTCGTTTTATTCTGGCCTTTTTGCGTATAACGGATGGTTAGTACCTATATAATGTACCTACTCAATACTGGTAAACAATAACATTTTATATACCGTTGCTTATAATATTATATACATTTACAGTTTCTTCAAATGTACATGGACATCAATTATTTATATATAATGATATTATATGTATAACATGCATGCTATAAATTGATAACAGTAAAAATTGAATGCCATTTGATAAGAATTCCGCATGGGAATGGACGAAAAGTATAATTTGTGTATCGCTCGGATATGTTTTGTGCGAATGCAGATTTGAAAATATAAAAAGGGATATAATATATGGTATATGGGTCATAGGCTATATCTATAAGTACTTAAGGAAACCTGCCTATTCGATGAATTGTGATAATAACGAAGGAAAAAAATTGCTTGTTCATGATCTATCCAAAATGTTAACAACATAATAGTACCTTTACTATAGAAAGTCCTTAAACGTAATGGGTGCATGAAATAGGTGATTTGTTTTTTTCAATGCTATAACGTGTCTAGATTGTTCAATTTTTTTTTGTATTTTCAATAAGATATATAATTATTAATTTTTAAACAATTACAATAATAACTGTCTGCCAAGCTTAAAATATCAATACGCGTGTTGTTATTAAATTGATTGTAGTAGATATCTTTATTATATAATATAGTAATTAATATGAAAATAAAAATTATTAAACGCAAATTTTAGCAAAATAAATTACATATTATACATTATAGCTGCCAGTAAAAACTACCCTGTTAACAATAGTTCTGTTCTCAGTCAGTTTTCCACGTTATTATAAATTAGTTTTATGTTGTAAAATAAACAAATACATAACCGACAACTCAAATCGCATTGAGATACTATGCATTACTAAAATAATTTAGCAATTGACGCAGTTTTATTTTACAATGGTCCCCATAAGACGTATAACCTTACAGGTACCTTATACATCGCGAGTGGGTAGGTAAATAATTATGCCTATTATTATTTTTTACATACTTAGTGGGTATTCCTCACAGCTGCAGTGGTGCATGTTTCCACGTTTTTAAAATTGCATATGTCGATGACATATTTTCTATTTAGGTATATATGTATTATGATCGAGTGCGCAGGCTTTACATAGTATGTAATATAATATTTTTATAAGACATTGCATGATGTTACGATTAAAGGGCGCAACTGTAACGCATAATTTTACCGAAAAAAAAACGCATGTTTGATTTATACAACGGTATAGTATAGTATACTTATTACATTTTTTCCTTCAAAATGTGCGTATAAAATCATATAATAATATGCTATTATTTAGACTCGAAAACGTCGAGACATTTTAGAGTGGGGTTTTCTCAATGGCTTCTTATTTATCAATCGGCTTGCAGACGAATAGCTTTTGAAGTTTATTTTCGTAATTAAAGTTCCCAAATTTATTTTGACCAAAAAAATTTTAAAACAGTTCTAGTTTTGTGATTCGACTATCAAATAATATAGTTAGTAATTGGTCCATTTGAAAAATTTTTGAGACACAGTACATTTATTTTATTATATACCAGAACAGCGTCAATAATTTTTCATGATTTTGATTTGTTTCAAACGTAGTTTTCAAATAATTTCCCTTACATATTATATACATAGTGTCATAGTCAATTCCTTAAAACTGTAATTTATTCGTTACTGTTGCCGCCCTAATTAACAATAACAATAATTATATATACAACCAATATCGTATTATATAAAAACATATATAGTCTTAAACAATATAATTATTTGATTACATATTATTATTGTGCAATACAGGATTTCGTTATTATATTAGAAATATATATACGATTATGTATATTTTATTGTTTTCTAGGAATTATTTAAACTTCGTGATTGAAGAATTAAAAGATCCTATACGGTTTGTAATTTTCATAATTTTACGTTTAGAGTTTAGCCATAATGTCGTTTTCGCAAAGTAATTGTGTTTTTATTATTCCTTAGAAACCTGCCAAGAGCAATAGCAATATCATGCATACTCGTCACCGTCGTGTACGTCTTCACTAATATAGCTTTTTATACAACTTTGTCGCCACAAGAAGTCCTGACTTCGGAAGCTGTCGCCGTTGTAAGTATTTTAAACACGTTTAGCGGATACTTGATACCTATCAAACAACCCCGATCAAAGACATACATTGGATAATTTTAAGCGAATATTACATAATACGCTGTTATATCGATGTGTGTCGTTTTCGGTTTAGTATAAATGGTTGAACATAATATACATAAAAAATATATTTTATAAAATATTGTATAACAAAAACCATACTAACATTTAACTTGAAATCAAAATAATATTTTTATTATTCATTATTGATACTACGATTATACTAAATTATTATATTATTAAATCCTTTTACTTTATGAACTATTATTATTGTGTTTTATGTAATGAATTTTGGAGTTACAGTAAGGCCTGATTTGAATAGGTAAATTATATATATGATTATATGAAACCAAAACTAGCCTGAGAGTTTCAAGCCATTTTGATTGTATTTACATTTTTAAAGTACAAAATTAATGAATGTACATCTTTAGCGAATTTTAAAATGATAAATATTTCAAAATAAATATACACACAAAAAAATATTACCTATATGATGCATTATAGTCCATGTAGCTACACATATTTTTCCTCGTGAAAATTGATAGGTACCAATTTGTTTAATGTGGTTAATAAGAGTTTTAAAACAATAAGATAAAAAAATTCTGACAATTTTAATAGTAGATTAATAAAATATAAAATCTAAGTTTACTCATATAATTTTAATAAATAGATAATAGCAATCTTATAAAAAAAATCAGTAGGTGGTTAAAGCGTCTGTACCTCGTGGGCTTATAAATTATTATTATATTATATTATTATTATTACCATATGAACTCGTGAAATATAACGTTCACCGTAAATACCCGATTTACATTTTACTATACAATAAACATAGACACATCTATAAGCGTTATTGTGATCTACTACCACTCGTCAACGTATTATGATTTATTAACATTGATTTGAATTGATTGCTTGTACGTATTTTAGACGTTCGCGGAAAGACTGTACGGTCCAATGGCATGGACGATTCCTGTGTTTGTTGCTCTATCTACATTTGGCGCTGTCAACGGCATTCTGCTGACAAGTTCAAGGTGTTAAAAAATATGTTTTTTTACGTAAATTATAAGACTTCGTAAAAGCGAAAACATTCGGATGTTGTATTTTCGTTCCTTTACAAATCGAGTTTAAGTGATAGACTGTATGGGTATTAAGATATAGATTATTTATTGATATAAATATATAATATTATGTACCTATAGTATTGGCGATTTCGCATTATGATGAGCAACGAGGTAATCGCCTGCGGTCGGCGAGAGTAACGGTCACCTCGTTGCTCATAACGCGAAATCGCCAATAGTTTTACTATATTATATTATTATGTATAGTGGCCTAATCGTTTTAAATATTAATAATAGTAGCGGCTATTCTATGGTCCACGCGTTGCTTTAGTAACACTTATTCTATACTTCGGTAATCGGTATATGAAAATAACTTATTATAGTGAAAAACTATAAAATAATGTAAAGACTAATGAAGTATAGTGAGCAATTTTATAATAAATTGATATGTGATCTTGCACAGCGTTGGTTGTGACAAATTAAATGCTCACAGATTTGCACCTAATTAAACTCTATTAAATGTAAGCTACATATATTTTTTAACATATCTACATTCATTTAAGTGATTTTAACTTAATTTTAAATATATGCCTAAAATTATATAAAAATGTTAACAACTATTTTATTTCCTGTTGACTGTGGCGACTTTATACAAATAAATAAATATTATAACTGCTTATATGAAAATATTAAAAATAAATATATAAAATATAAATTAAATTAAAATAAATATTGATAATATTATGAAATATAATAATAATATATATTTATATATTTAAATATATAGTTATAATTATTATTTATTTATATTTATATCTACATTATGTTATTATATTATTAAAAAAATATTTATATAAATATGTAGTGAAAATTTCAACTCAATACAATTTTGTCAAAATCTGGTGTTGCGTAAAGAAATTCTAGTTTTTCCTAATTTTTTTTATTATTTTTTCTTGATTCTATTTAAAAGTAAATTATACTTTTGACCCTTCGAATACCAACCATGGATCAATTAATCAATCTTTATTTTCAATAAAGAGTAAGATGTCTTGGGACATGGCCCTTATATCCCCCTTAAATGTCACCTCTGACAATTAAAGGTATAAAAAATAACTAAATTTTTATGTTTTTGTCCACAATTAAAATGTCTAGGTATTGTGTAAAATGTTTTGTATGAATATTTTATATATTTGTATAAATAATTTAATGGTGAAAGTAAAAAATGTTAGACCTTTTTATATGGGTGAAAAGTGAAAACAATTATACTGATTGATATATTTGATTAAATAGTTAATTATTTTATTGTTATGAAAATAAGTCTTCTACACACATGGCTATAATATTATTATGACTGTTCGATCAGGATTTCGCAAAAATAAAAAAAAAATCATATTACTAATTCGATACTTAGCAATAATGTTTAATATCATAAAACTATAATATTAAATATTATGCTCGTATCATATATTTAAATATTTTATTATATTATTATTATCTGTTCATTTTAATTCTGACCTATAATTTTTAAATGTACCTAACTACAATTTATGGTTAGATTAACTTTTATAATAGCGATAACGTATTATAAGAACCCACCTATTTAAAGTAAAACTGTGACTTACCTATCATTTTTAAGTTTTTAAATATAAATCGTATATTATTATTTATTATACCTAAATAATATGTATGATATGTAGATTGTTCTACGCTGGAGCTTTGGAGGGACAAATGCCACAGATCCTGACAATGATCCAAATCAATCGGCTGACACCCACGCCGGCAGTCATATGCATTGTAAATATAATGATAAACATAATACAATTACATCATTTAAATTTTATATTCGATTAAAAAAAAGCGGGTAAGTGGGTATCGCTCTGCTGTATATTAGGGGGTGGGGTGGACCTCAGACTATGGAAGGTTAAATTTGAATGCAATGATAGGTATCATTGTATACGAAAAACGATTCTGAACGAAGATGATTTGTCAGTTTAGGATATATTATATTTAAATATTGTCAAATATTCTATTTTGAAACAAATAGTATAGTTTTTATATTATGTTACTATGGTTACTATGGCCAACATTCGCATTATGAGCGTATGAAATTTAATTTAAATTTTGACATATTTCGTATAAATTCGAACTTTAAACACTTATAAAAAAAAATTGTGACTAACGATTTCGGATTTTTTTTTATCGCTTTAAGAACAACTTATAAGAAACCTTGTATTAAATTTTCAAGATTTTCTGGCCACCTAAAAAATTTTTATCGGCATTTGAAGAAAAAAAAACTTAGAAAAGTCGAAAATTTCAATTGTCTATTAGTAGCTTAAAAATGGTCAAAATATTTTGAAAATTTAACTGTAAAGAGATAACCATAATATAAACATTTGGTGAAAATTTCAAGTATTTACAATAATTCGTTTTTGAGTTACAGCAAAATCAAAAAATCGATTTTGTCGAAAAGTGGTTTTTCCGTAAAATTTCCATTTTTCTGTCATTTTTTTTTTGTTTTTCTCGATTTTTTTGAAAACTATTAGAAAATTTTAATTTTGACCCCCCTAAAGTACCAACTAGATTCAATTCCCTATTCAAAGAGGGGCTGAAGTCAAAAATCGGAGCATTATTACTGCTCCAACTGTTGGAGTCAGACACAAAAAAAAAAAAAAAAAAAAAACACACATCATAGTAAATGCAATACATTCATCACTTCGTTCAGAATCTAAAAATCGATCATAATATAAACGTAAGTTATTATATAATTGTATTATAATAATATTTTCATTTCGTTTCCACAGTGCTTGCTGTCTCTGATATATTTGCAGATATCTAACATTTACGCTCTCATTAATTACGTGGGATTTGCAACATGGGTAAGTTTGAACAATAAAATAAAATCAAGTTTAAACCAAACCCAACTTCTGGTCACGTACGTATATTATATGTAGAGTATTTATATATCGTTTCAGTTGAGCATCGGTGTGTCTGTTTTGTGCATACCGTGGCTTCGTTTCACTCAACCCGATTTGAAAAGGCCGATCAAAGTCAATATGTTCTTCCCGGTCATTTACATCGCCGCTACGCTTTTCGTGACTATAATACCGATAATCGCTAGTCCGGTCGAAACAGGTGGGTGAACATATATCATAATACTATAGGTATACGATGATTCCCCAAGCATTCTCGTTCCTCTCATATAACTTTGTATGAGTATATTAGAACATAGTATAATATTGTATTTTTAATTCAAATAGGTATTCATATTTTAAATGCAACGATTTTTTAATCTATTTGTATAGTATTTTGTGTCAAATGGCAATAAAAATGTATTTTTTATGTATAATATTTAATATATCTGTTTAATGTATCGGAGTTTAAATAAGTATCAAGTTATTCTGAGTTATTATAAACTTTGTGTTAAAAATTCTGATGATAATAATCCATAAAAACGGTTTTACATAAAATACATACCTATTAAATAATATTTACTATTTAGTCTAGTATTTTATAATTATTTCAAATCATCTTAGCGCTCATATATTCTAAATAGTAAATCTATATTTGCCATGAAATCATGGATCTACTTATTATTATTATTTATTATCCATAGAACTTAGAACAAAAAACGTAACTTAGAAACCACTTATTATTATAATTTATATAGTTCAAATTTTGGTTTAGATTTTTCAACATTTTCAAAAAAGTCAATATAGATAATATGTACCTACCTATACAAAGTTTGTATCAACACGATGACACAGGATAGTGCGCCTTAAATGATGTAAAAAATCGAAGAATTTAAAATATGGTTTTAGATATTATGCATTATAAGATATCCAAAAATCAGAATTTTAATAAATACATTATTAAAAGATAAGCTGAATGAATGAGCATAAGAGCATTATTGGCCATTTGGTTATTGCTTATATGATGGAAACATCCTGTGTAAATACCTATTTATTTATTATAATTTATAGATATAAAAATATATTTAATATATTTTATTATATTTATAAAATATTAAATCCACTTAGACGCAAAAATACAATAGATACATATTGTATATTATATAAGCTCGTACCTATACGGAGTGTGAAATACATGTTATATTTTTATATTTTGACGCAAATTACAGGTAATTAAATTGGCGCAAAATAGTAAATACCATCTCCCAATTAACCAAGTCGTTAATGTAAAATGTTTACGCAGGTAAATTTGGCGTAAATGGGCTGTCGGAATAAACATACCTTTTTTATTTTAGCGAAATTCGGCTGTACCCAAAACGAATAAATTTTTTTTGACGCAAATGGGTAAACTTCGACTAGGTACCTATTAAATATAAATATCAATGCAATTTTTAAATAAATATCTAAATCCCAATTCACAAGTGATTTGCAAAATTAATAACCTGCAATGAAAATATGGCAGAGTACTTATCGCTTGTAAGCACCCTCCACACATTGTATTCCTAATATTCCATTCTATAATATTAATAAATTATTATTGTTGAATTTTAATGTGTGATTTTAGGGTATGGATGTTTAATGATATTGACCAGTATACCGGTGTATGGTGTGTTCATTTTTTGGAAAAACAAGCCTATGATATTCCACAAAATCGTCGGTAAGAAACATATGTATATAATATATTATATATCTAGAGTTAGGTAATATGTATAATTTTGTATAATTTTTGGTAAGTCCAAAATATAGCTAATTGAAATGAAAATCCGTTTCACTTACAGAAGATTAAAAATATGCTGTTTTTACAATAAAAACTTTGCGTATTTTTATTTAGTAGGTAGCTTACTTTATATTTTATAATTTCAAAATTGTTGAAGTCATATATTATTATTGAGTTAATACACAAACATTTTCTAATCTATCAATTTATTTTTTGTTTTTTATTATTCGTTGTTTTATTTTTTTTTAATGAACATTTTCATGGTTTTATTTGGATTTTTGATTATTTTCTGTCGACTATCGCGATAGTAGGTATTTTTTAATGTCTATAACTTACAATATTTCTTAGATTTTTAACATGTAAATATAAATTCTAACTTCTAACCGTAATGTCATAATTATAAATAAATTTATACCTACCTAACAAGTTTACCTATACCTACCTATCACAGTAATACTAATAATACAATATTATTGATCGTATAGGTCGGTAGGTATAGTACCTACCTATCATGTGTTTTGGATTGAAAATTTGAAATGGACTAATTTATCTGGGGGTTGTTTAAATTCGATGATTGCAGGGTGTTTAACACGTTACCTCCAAATACTACTGATGGTGACCACATCAAAAACGCCGGCTAAAGTTTAAAACGCAAACACTCTATCATGATCATCTCAACAAAACGTTGAAGTTCTATCTTCTATACAACCGTTAACTAACAATAATAATTCCAATAAATAATAATAATAATAATAATAATAATATTATAATATGTTATGTGTGCTATAATATGTATTTTATAAGTATACCTACCTTAAACTAAACAATAATATAAAATACAATGGATTTTATATTAGGTACATACATAGTATAATATTATATTAAGTGCTATTTAAAAGTATTTTTATGTTTTACATAGAATTAATTGCATATACTGATGTTGCCCAACATAGGTATATTTATAAAAATGTTAATAATATTAATGGAGATATACATGATTATCACCTATACGACTCTATACCTATAAGTAGGCTAGGTATCTATACAGCTATAGTTAATACAATTGTTTACTCAATTGATACATTATATTGTTTTTATACTAAATACCAAATCAGTATTCATAAATGACAATAATTAACTACTTATTTATAATAATTAAAATTGACTGTTAAAGTAAAAAGCTAATAATTACATATTTTTTTATGATTTGTAAGGTTTTTTTTTGGTTGAATTAAACTCAAATGGTTGTAAATTTGTAATACCTAGATTAATATGCATTTGAATAATGCATAAGAATCTAGGAAAAAATTTAAAAGTATATTTCAATTGTTAAATATTTAAATAAAAAATACCTAAAATAATAAAAAAATTCTTTTGTATTATTGTTATTTGTCTTTTTAATTATTTAAATAAACTTGCTATAAAATCATTATTTTTTACCATTATTATGTAGTTTTAAATATAAAACAATAATTATTTGTTATTTGGATATTCATTCAGTTTAACTGTTTACAGAAGATTGAAGTTATTTCTATGGATATTTACATTTATTTTGTAACTGTAAACTGACTATGAAAAAATTAAAACATCTTTGTGGAAAAGTAAAACTTTTTAAAACAAATAAATTACTAATTTAGCTCTAATTAGTATAATTTGAATAACTTAATCAAAGAAATAATTAAATATCCTATATTATATATAATATACTATACATTTCATCATAACATATTTACTACCCACCTAATTAATAACTTAAATCACAAAAAATCGATATTATTAAAAAATAATAATAATAATAAATTAACTATAATATTAGGTCTAGCAATATTCACAACTCCAAATTATTACATTTTAAAATTTATTGTAGGTACTTTTTGGTAATTAGGTATTAAAATTGTTATGTGAACCTATTATTAAATTTGAAAGTGCCTATTTGTTTTATAATTTATAATTAATTAATACCTAGTTATAAGTATTATTTTTTAGATTGTTGTTATAATTGTTTATTTTAATCATTTACATTATTTATGTTAAGTGTCTGTTAGCAATAATGTAAGTATAATATACCTGGTACATACATTTTTTTTTTAAATGTAAACTATGTTTCAAAATTAAAGCATTGATATTTTCAATAATCAACACGAAAGAATATGAAAACTATTGTACTTCCAGCATTTGATTATAAGCATTAATAAATAACATTTATATATAAATATTTATTTTTATAAAACATCAACATATTGTCATGTTTTTTTTCATACAATCATTAGACGATCAAAGAAATTAAGTCTTAATACCTATGAAATATATTATATTATGAACGGTTACTTTTTATAATTTTGTATAATTTTTAAATCTAATTTTTGTTTTTTTTTTTTTTTGTAAAATATTTTGTTTGTTATTATTACATCACTATTCTCTGTTGTAGGTAAGTACCTATTTTTATTCTATAATAGGATTTATTATTTATGTTTTCATGCCAATGTGCATTGTGTTATTGACAAGAACATACATCATTATTTTTTGTATTATTTTTTTAAAGATTTATTGTATTAAGTTACTTTATTCTATAAAATATACCAAATAATCATCTATCTTCCAGTAATGAATAAAGTATGTTATTTACCTATTGCGTTAGAACCATACTTGCTATTTGAGATATACATACTACATAAGCCCATACATTTTATTCATGTAGTTTTTAAGCATCTATTTACCATAACAACTAATATTTAATACATTTTCATAAGATTATAAAAAAAAGTTGGTAAGTGAGTATCGCTCTGCTGTACATTAGGGGATGGGGTGGACCTCGGACTAGGGTAGGTTAAATTTGAATGCAATGATAGGTATCATTGTATACGAAAAACGATTCTGAACGAAGATGATTTGTCAGTTTAGGATATATTATATTTAAATATTGTCAAGTATTCTATTTTGAAACAAATAGTATAGTTTTTATATGTTACTATGGTTACTATGGCCAACATTCGCATTATGAGCGTATGAAATTTAATTTAAATTTTGACATATTTCGTATAAATTCGAACTTTAAACACTTATAAAAAAAAATTGTGACTAACGATTTCGGATTTTTTTTTATCACTTTAAGAACAACTTATAAGAAACCTTGTATTAAATTTTCAAGATTTTCTGGCCACCCAAAAAATTTTTATCGGCATTTGAAGAAAAAAAAACTTAGAAAAGTCGAAAATTTCAATTGTCTATTAGTAGCTTAAAAATGGTCAAAATATTTTGAAAATTTAACTGTAAAGAGATAACCATAATATAAACATTTGGTGAAAATTTCAAGTATTTACAATGATTCGTTTTTGAGTTACAGCAAAATCAAAAAATCGATTTTGTCGAAAAGTGGTTTTTCCGTAAAATTTCCATTTTTCTGTCATTTTTTATCTGTTTTTCTCGATTTTTTTGAAAACTATTAGAAAATTTTAATTTTGACCCCCCTAAAGTACCAACTAGATTCAATTCCCTATTCAAAGAGGGTCTGAAGTCAAAAATCGGAGCATTATTACTGCTCCAAATGTTGGAGTCAGACACAAAAAAAAAAAAAAAAAACACACATCATAGTAAATGCAATACATTCATCACTTCGTTCAGAATCTAAAATGTTACAAAAAAATATTTTATTATGATTAATACTGATTATATATATAAAAGGACGCAATAAGTTTTGTTTTATATTATTAGACTTGTTTTTTTGTTCTGTTATTAAAAATTATTGTTAATCATTATGTTATTTGTGCTAAGTATATTAGATGATACCTATAACTATTTCATACCTTATGTTTAAGCATGACTTATATACAATAACTTAACTATGTTTAAGACGTGTGACAATATAATTTACCATATTTAAATATTACAAAATTGTTATTCAAATATCCTAAATTATTATTCAATTATTGAGTAACAATATTTACATATTATATTACCTATAAAAACTATTAAAATGTTTTTTTTATAAATAAAATACAAGGTATGTATTTGTTTATTTGTTATTACTTATAAAATAACCAAGTTGGTGATATGAAATATGGATTTTTTTCTGTATGTGGTAGAGGTAGGTCGAGGAGTAAAATATGAAGAATTTCACAAATTGTGACAAGTTTAAGGGGGGGAAGCAGCTTCTTCTACCCCTCAAATAATTTATCAATAATAAATCTATTAATATAAAAATTGATCATTAAAGTTTAAAAAATTGTAAAATTAGTGAAAATATATCAAATTAATCTTGGTAGTTAGTACTATCTGAATTGTAATGTGTACAATTTTAATTGTATCACAGGTGAGCATTAACTAGTTAAAAAGTAGCTTTTGAATATAATTTAATATATAGTTAATTCTTTATTGACCTTATAGCTACATTATATTAAATATCTATTATAATGAATTAGGTATTTTAGTTTATTTGAAAAATAATAGGTACCCGTTACACGATAAATAAAAAACTTAAATGTACAAATCTTTATTTATGATTAAAATGAAAAATTGACTTAGTATTCCTATTATAAATTATAATCAAGCCATAGTCTAGGCAATAATTCTAAGCAAAAGTAAAAAAATAAATAATTTAGTAAAAATAAACTTAAAGAAATATGAATTCATACATGATAAGTTATTTATCTTATTATTAAAAAATGTACCCTTTTTAAACATCATTTTAATAATATATTATATTAAATGACTAAAAACTATTTATATTTTGATAGCAGAAGTATTATTGCTATTAATTAAATTCTAAATTGCATTATTATTTATTTCATTTTCAAAGTATATTAACTTTTTTGTTTACATCTGTTATGTGATGAGAATAGTTTTATTATATAAATACCTTCCTGGAAACTAACAGAAATAATTTTTTCTAGTTAATTAATAATTATGACTGATAATCAAATACAAAATAGGCAATAGCTACTAGAAATAATACTGAAAAATAAATAAAACATTTATATTACCTAATTAAATCATTTTATTGTGGATAATAAAATTCATAATTAAATACAATTATATTTTATATATAATATTATTTTTTTTATTAATTACTACATTGAAACAAAAAATACAGTTTTTTATAAGTATATAATCATATTTACTTTTCTTCAGTTTCTTCGAAAGGGTACGGTGGTACAAAAGCATTGAAGAAACAATTATCTTGTAACTAAAATAAAAAATAAAAAATGTTAATAAAAAAAATATTGAAAAATGTGGTCATTTGTGTTGACCTCCATATTTTCCAACATTGAATAACAAGCAATGACTAAAATTTATACTTCCTATTGAATCAAAATTTATGACAATAACTATAAACGACTACTCAGTGTTTATTTCAAACCTTCCTTCTATCCTGGTGGGTATCATATATTTTCAGGGGGGGGGGGGTATACCACAGGAATAAATAATAAAGAGTAGTAAAAATATTGTGTACAATTTTTTCTAGGGGATAGCCCAAATAACCCACCCTCTGTTGAAATTAACATTGCAATTACTTAACTGACTAATATATTTTTGCTATACTGTGTGGTTACAATGGCTAATTAAGAGTTAAAATATCAGTAATAATTATTTTAGGTTCAATTGTAATAATATGCTTTCCTGATGAAAATGACCAAAACAAAAAGTATTTTAACTTATTTTTAATTAAGTACTAACAATAAATTTGGTATGAGTATATAATATTATATTATTATTAAATTATTGTACATGATAATATAAAAAGATGATTCTTCTTAAAAATATAAAAAAATTTTCAACAGTATTATTCATTAATTTTTTCGTACTACCTATGCCAATATAATCTTTAACTTATACTGAGATATTGACTTTAACTGTTTTTATTTGATAAAAACATAATGAAATGTATATGTAGTTATTGTATTAGATTTTTATTTAACAGTGAAACGGTGACAAGATCCTGGTGCAATTATAAAAAAATCATATACAAATATAATATAGGGATGACACAATTGCATATAAACACTGATTACCATGTTAATGATTGAATATAGTCTTTGAACATCTACTGGACACTATTGTATTGTGTAAATTATAAAAATATAATATCAATAGCAATAACTTACTACGTAAATGGATGTTGCAAGTAAAGCAATTCCGCTTAGTAGTACTAAGTTGTATTTAGCATTGGTTTTGCCGTGGTATTCTTGCCAAGGCACCTTTGGGACTGGCATGTCATCCATCGTCAGGGGTTTGTAAGTGGCGTGGTGACCATCGGCCTTGGACCTCACGGCTGTCCTCAAAACCGCTATAAAATCATATCAATAACAAAATTAGAGTAACGATCAACGTTCACCGTAGTAATGTGGTAAATATAATTTCGAAATTCTGTAGACCACATAGTCCTGTGACTCAACTTGTGCCAGTCAACACGACCGTTAATACTTACAGTTGGATTTTTTCAATTGTGCTAATATTACTCGTGACATTGTGGTGATTTTGATTTCTTTCTTTCGATATACCTATACGTTAAGCGTGCGACGTTTGTCTATCGCAAGTCACGGCAAGTCGAAAATAGTATCGAACTACAGACACACGAGACACGACCTTTGCGCAGCAGATAGTGGAGAAAAAATTTCGATCGTTAACAGCTGCTCGATAAAAAATTGATAACGCGACACCCGAAATCTGTTGTCGAATATTGTACTATGGTTGTGGTTAATCCATAGAGGAATAACACCATATCCACGAAAAGTGATTTCACCGAATAAATTACTACAAATTACGAATATCAATTACTCAGAATGTAGCTCACTAGTCACTAGGGTATTAATTATTACATGCATTATAGACATATTATTAAGCACGATGTTCATTGTTCTTCTACATCGTGATATTAAGAAAATTAAAGTCAGTGGCGGCGCCAGATATTTTTCCTAACCTAACCTGGTTGGAGAAGGGGCATTTATGTATTGCTCGATCACTCATTAATTTGTTTATACCATATTTTCAGGAAACTGGAAAGTATTGCTAAAAATATTTTGAGTATAATATGTTATATTTCTAAATAAATAATTAAAAAATGTACTACAGTAAAACTTCAAATTTCTTCAGTTTTCTTTTACTTGTATGTAACAATACATAACTTTTTATTTTATAATGTATGAAATTTTAGAAAGTGTGCCATTAGTATTAACTCTATTAAGCAACTTTATTTTTAAGTATGCAAAAAAGGCATAATTAATTTGAATATAACAGCCAAATTTAAAATAATAAAGTCTAAAAATCCTTTATAAAGTAATTAATGCTATTTTATGTATTAATAATTATTTACAATTTCTTTATTTACTTTCATATTTTTAACATTAAATTATAGGGAGGCAAAATCAAATGTTGGGGGGCGGGGATATTTGACCACCCTGGCTTTTGTGTAGCACTGCTCCTGGTCTGTTATTAGTTTTTTCACATTTAAAGATAAAGTAACCAACACCTACAATTTAAATCGTAGTATAAAATGCATTAGTATCTTTATTTTAGTAGTCAATATAATATACACTAATAATAAAATTCTGAATACATTTGGTCTAACCATGACAAAATTGATCCAAAAAATACATAGACATGGAATAATAACATAAAATGTAAAATACAATGGAGAAAATAATTACAAAAAGTCTATTTATGTACACTATGCAAGTAAAAGTAAAGTTAAGTCTTTTATAAATAAAATTAAATGTTTAAATCGCATAAATAAAAAGTTGACACAAATATTATATAAAAGTTTAATTGATAAAAAATGAAACAAAATATTTATCTTAAGCCTGGACCCAGCATAGTGGGTCTAGAAGAGCGTTTCTCATGTTCTTTCTTCTTGTTTGGATCTGGCAAAAAGCACTTCCACATTCGCAGGGTCTCATCAGCACCAGCTGAAAGTACTGTTGAACCATCTGGTGACATGGCTAGATTCAGAATACGATTCGTATGTCCAGTGAGCTCAGCAACCTCATAGATAAAATTAAAAAATAAAATAAAATAAAAATATTTATCAACCAATGGTAGTTCATGCACATGCTGTTATATTATTAATTAACTCACCTTTGTCAACGAAGGATACTTCCAAATTGTGAGCTGGTTGTTTGCAAAACCGTGTGCCGATACTAATTCTCTGTAAGTTTTAGACCACAAAATAGCACACACCTGGGAATTAGCATTGACAGAATTGATACACTGACCATTGTTGCAATTCCAAAACCTGATAGTTCGGTCGGCTGTACCACCGC
The DNA here is from genome assembly GCA_020882235.1 of Schizaphis graminum. Taxonomy (NCBI): domain Eukaryota; kingdom Metazoa; phylum Arthropoda; class Insecta; order Hemiptera; family Aphididae; genus Schizaphis; species Schizaphis graminum. Next base: position 59,974,005 of record CM037032.1, read on the forward strand.
CACTGGCTAGAACATTGGTTTGCCAAGGACACCAGTCTAATGCTTTAACGGCAGCTTGATGTTGGCTAGAGTAAAAATATAGAAAATTATATTCTGGTACACATTGAAATTTTTAGATACACTAATATTACCTGAAACTGTATATTGGTTCAGATTGGTAAGTTGCTTGGCCAGGTAAGCCACTATACACATTCAATAGGTTATCGTTGCCTCCACTGGCTAGATAACGACCATCAGTTGACCATTTAAGACCACATACCTATACAAAATTAAACAAGGTTAGGGTTAATGATTTGAGACATAAAAATTAAAAACGCTTGCCAAGTCAAAGATCGGCATGTAAACTTTCTTGATTTTCAATTTGTAGAAATGTATTAATCGTATACAATATGTATGTATAATGTATTTTATTTTCATTTTAATTTAGTGAGATAGATTTCTGAAACCGGAGAGTGGATTTTATTTTTTAAAGTCTTGTTAGATTTACATTGACTAGGAGAAGTACAGTGAAGATTTTCAGAACTTTATCTTTTATAGTTAATTCACTACAGAACTTTAAAAAAAAATTAAAACACATTTCTATTGTGCGATTTTTTGTTTTTCAGCTTATAGCTTTGTAGTGAGTTAACAATTGAAGTTAAAATTCTGAAAATCTTCACAGCACTTTGTCTAGCCAATGTGAATCTAACAAGACCCCAAATAATAAAATCTGTTCTTGAGTATTGGTAATCTACCACGCTAAATGAAAATCTAGCAAAAAATAACTATTTTATTAACTGTGAAAATTTAAACAATTTTTTTTGAAAATTTTTAATCTCACATTTTGTATCTAATTAATAATTATTTTTTAATGAGCTATCAACCAACTTTTTAGCTATAATAGTTTTAGAGAAAAGTTAAAAAAAATAGAAATTTTTGGATTATTCATGCCGACGTTTTTGAAGATTCAAATCGCTATATTCTTGGGTATGATATCGGATCTCTCTCATGAATATTTTATGTTAAAGCTAGCTTAATTATTCATCTACTCATTACAACTGAGTAACATTTTCATCATTTTTCTAATTAACGAAAATTCTTGAAGTTTTAAAAATTCAGACTTTTTTCATTTCAATTACTATACTTACTTGATTAAAAATCAAGAAAGTAATAAAATCAAATATTCTAAAAAGCTTGGTACATACTTCTTGAGTGTGGGATTGAATTGTACCAACAATGTGTTCTCTCTGTCTGACATCATTGTGAACAAGTTGTCCATTTCTGCAACCTGTAGTTAGTATATGACTGTTCCATGACATGGCACCCACTCTTGAACTGTGACTGTTCATTACGCGTAGCCGCTTTGTCTGCGATGCATCCCATAACTAATTCGATAAATAATAATATTAGTTCAGTGTTATTCTATGTTCAAAATTAGATATATATTTACATACTTGTACAGGTCCTAAAGCAGTTCCAACACCTAATAGATTTCCATTAGGGACCCAGCTTAGTGAAGTGACGTAGTCTGCGCCTTCTAAATCTAACAATTGGTCAATGGCACCAGTGTCAGCATTCCAAAGATATACACTTGTGCCTAAAGCTACGGCCAATATGTTGGAAAAGCTCCAGTCAATTAAATTTAGATCTGTTAAAAATGAAAACCGTTATTTATAGTTATATGAATGTAGTTAATAGAATACTTTACAATAGTCATCAACAATTTCAGGAGCGTCCAAAATACGGTCTGGTGCATGTGGTATATAACGAGTAGCTCCACGTATATTCATGGGAGTCTTAGATTGACTATAAACTACTTTTAAAGCATTTTGATAACCCTAAAATAATTATTAATTATATACTTATACTTATAAGAAACTATAAATTACTATACATCAGGAGGAGCCGGTGCTTTGTTTTGATAGGATAAAACACGGACATTATTAATATCACAACCATGGAGATTCTCAGACATGGCTTTTCGGTAATCTGATTGAGTCGGACTTATGTCAAGGTTTTCATTCTCTTGGTTCATCTATAAAACAAAATCAACTAATTTGTTTAGATAAAAATCTTAAAATCATCTAAATATTTAATACACTTTTATGATTTACTTTAAAATGACTTATGTCAAAATTTGTAGACATCCTGGAAGGGATGAATCTGTCACCACCAGGTGTTTTAGGTTTAGCTGGTGTATTCGATGCTGATCTTGAAGCTATTAAAATAAATAGTTTTAATGTGTGAAATTAACTATAGAATATAAAGTTAAAATATTAAAAAATTAACATTTATTAATGTGACTGTATTTACCTGTTTTTCTCATATAGGGTAGGTAACAATATGCAAGTATATTTATGATTTAAAATATTGTTAAAAAAAATCAAAAATTTTTTATGCTATACATAAGAGCTCAAATTTTCTTGGGTATATTTATTTTATTGAAATAAATGATAGAAAATTATTTCATTAGCATGTGCTTTAAGATTAAAGGCACACTTTTAAAATTGTATAATTTATCAATCTATTACATTCAAATTATACATACCTACTTTAATTCAATATGAAACATGAGCAATATAATATTATCATTTTTTTTACCTTGTATTGAAGTAGATGAATTTTTAAAATTATTAGTAACCAATGATTCCGGTGAATTAACATTTAATTTTCGAGGTTTTAATTTATTTCTTTTAAAAAATCTATTAAGATGATTTTTATTCATTTTTAATGGTTAATTTTAACAACTTTGTAAATTATTTTTGATATTAAAATTAATCTTATAGCAATTGATACTTAAGATAATTATTAATTAATACTATTGAACAAATTATAGTAGTTGATAAAAGTTTTTATATAAAATCAATTTTGATAACTGCAGTGACATAGATGCAAGTATAAATTTAAAAACTTTACTAACCTGGTGACTTTGATTTATTAGGTGTTTTTGATGGAGTCTTCTTGATAGACATTAATTCACTATTTTTTCTCGAAGTATTTGCAGAACTACAGTGTAAACATAGTCAAAACAACACAAAATAATAAATAAATTTATTTTTATTATTAATAAATATTTATTAAAATAAAACATAATAAACACATTTCTTAAAGTGTACACAAATGCAAATAATGCAATACATTAAGATATACCTTGAGGATGATTCTACGCTTTTCTTCATCCAACGAGGAGCTGGACCGCTGGTAATTGGCTCATCCATTCTTACAGCACTTTTGAGATCATTGACAAAGGTAAATTGAGACATTATAAACTGAATGTATCAATAGATAGGTATATTAATATATGTGGATGATAAACTAACACCTTTTGCTGTGGAGTAAAAAAAATTATTAACCAAGTACTTTGCTCGCCAAAAATTATTAACAAACTTATGAAAAATGTCAGAACATTGTGCAATACATTACAATTATAATTTGGTTTCTGAGGTCATGATAAAATTGTTTTTATTTACTTACCTGTGGATAGCTAGAAGCTGGAACTTAGTGTAATTTATTTGTATTCACCTTGATAACAACATATTGTACATAACTAATAAAGGATTCAAATATTTAAAAAAAGGATTCTTTTTTGGAGGTCAATTACAAATGGTGTGTAAATTAAGAAAAAACAAAATAGATAATACAATAAAAATGGGTTTTTTCAGTCGTTTGAAGAATATTGACTGTTGTCTGTTACGCTTATGACAACTATTATAGTAATATAGTATTTTCCAATATATATGAGTTATAGCATTACACTACAACAAGTCAGTACTCGGTCAAAATGGATTTATTTTTGGATGATAAATGACAAACGCAAGATCACAAATCGTTGGAATCCAAGATCCAAATAGATCGCAGACTCAAGACTGCCAGACTCGTAGGTGTAACTACTAACTGATGTAAGTAAGGTGTAACGGCCGTTGTCCGTTAAAATAAATACATTGTTTGAAATCTATGGCATGCGATCGTATTGATAAGAAAACGAAAATCTAGTATGACCAGATCGACAACTACTAATAGATATACACTATTTATCATAAAAAAAATACTAGATACGTTTATGTTATTAATTGTATATTATAATTTTCAATTAAAAAAACTAAATATTAAGAAATCTTGAAAATGTGTAATTATAATCACAGAACAATAAATTATAATGTTCATATGATTTAAGATGTGCCCACAGATATATAAAAATAGTATTTTTATATATCTGTGGATGTGCCATTAAAGCGCGATGCCACAGAATAAATATTTTGCGGTAATGCCAAACTGTATTTATATTTTGATAAGAAATTGTTTTGAGGTTAGTTTCACTATCACAATTCACGCAATATGTTTTTGAAAGATCTGCCGGGCATATCTGGTCCCGTCTCGATATCCGAGGAATTCGCGCGTTGCATACACTATACAAATTTAAAATCTGTAACTGTCTATAGTACCTAGTTTTGCCGAATCCTGTGTAGTGTGAGTTCATGGACTGACGTTGTTAATAGCTACTCAAAACAAAATGACCGAGGATGCAGTGAGCACGGTGCTGGCCCGTTTCAAGTCGGAAACGGGTGAGACGGTCAGCAATATGATGGACCTGCCTCGAAATGTCACCGTCAATCATTTACAACTGATTTGCAATTCGTTACTCAAACAAGTAATAATCGACTGGTTTCCGAATCTATCGCGCCTCTAGTGTATTTCACGTACCTAGCAAATAAATTAATAACAAAAACGATACATTTTAGGAAGAGACTGTACCCTATGCATTTTTTGTCGATGACAAAGAAATCACCAACAATCTGGATGAATGTCTTGATGCCAAAAAAAAATTCAGCACTGAACTCGTTGTAGATATTGTCTATCAAGAACAAGCCGTGTTTAAAGTACGACCTATCACCCGATGTACCAGGTTAATATTTGAATGCAACGTAATATGTGTTTACATATTTAATTATTATTGTATTTTTGTAAGTTACTGTAAAATATTTTTAGTTCTTTGCCTGGTCATGCAGAAGCCGTGATATCAGTTCAGTTCAGTCCAGACAGTCGGAAATTGGCTAGTGGGTCTGGTGACACCACGGTTAGGTTTTGGGATCTTGACATGCAAACACCGTTGCATACCTGTGAAGGTTCACCACTTTTTAATGACTTAAAATTTAATTATTATTAATATTGATTTAGCCATGTATATAATATTATGTATATTATAGGTCATAAAAATTGGGTGTTGTGTATTGCCTGGTCTCCAAATAGTAAATATTTAGTATCAGGTTGTAAAAATGGAATGATCATGTCTTGGAATGTTGAAACTGGCAAACGAGTTGGTCCACCAATGACCGGACATAAGCAATGGATTACTGCTCTATGTTGGGCTCCATATCATTTATCTCCAGAGTGTAGAACGTAAGTAAGATATTTCATTTTTTTCTATATCAAAATTTATATTCAATTTTACAAATTTATTATATTGTTTTAGATTTGCGAGCAGCAGTAAAGATGGAGATATTCGTATTTGGGATGTAATACTTGGTCAGTGCCAAAGGTCTCTTACTAGTCACACACGTAGTATTACTTGCTTAAAATGGGGCGGAACAGGCTTATTGTATAGTAGTTCACAAGATCGTACAATTAAGGTTTGGAGAGCTGATGATGTAAGTAATAAATACTATAATGATTTATAATAATCATATTAGTATTAGGCATAATTTTATAATGAAATACAGTAAAATCTCGTGTGACGACTCAATAATACAAAAATTATTAGTGTTATTCTTATTTTTTTTCAGTGAACAGTTAATTGTATTAAATTTATAGTACTGATTAGTGATAATGAATACATATTATTAATAATATGAGTTAGAGGAAATTATGTAATAAAGCCAAAAATGGACCATTCCTTGCAAAAGAAAAAAAAACAAGTATCAATACAAAATTAATTAAATGAGTAGAATAGTTCTACTTACAGTTTCTTAATTTATAATACTTATGATTTAATTTAATTAAAAATAATATACATAATATATTAATAAGTATTTCGAGTATTCTAGATTTATCTAAATTTTGACATTGCTCAATCCCTATATGCAGTTAATTAATTAGTGAGATTGCACTGTATTAATAGGATTAAATTAAGTTAAAGTTATCAATTTGATAATGAATAAATTACTGACACAACAAAATTAATCAATGTCTTATAGCTTTTGTTTTCATGTTATATTTAGGGTATTTTATGTAGGACGTTGGAAGGCCACGCTCATTGGGTGAACACTCTTGCACTCAGTACTGACTATGTGATAAAAACAGCAATGGTACCCCTACCTTGTTCCACAGACAAAAGTATACTTATTTGCTTTTATTAAAATGTTAATTTTTTTTAATGTTTATGTAATTTTTTTAGCTGATAATGTATTAGCTGAGGCTAAAAAACGATATGATGCTGCTGTTGCAAATGGTGGTGAACGATTGATTTCTGGATCAGATGATTTTACACTTTTTTTGTGGGCCCCTGAAAGTAGTAAAAACTCTATTGGTAATAAATTCTGTTAATTCTCCTCAAAATGATCATCTGCATACATAATAATGTATCAACGATAATTAAAAAGTTTTTCTTATTGTATAGCAAGGATGACTGGACATCAACAGCTGATCAATTGTGTACAGTTTTCACCTGATACACGGATAGCGGCGTCTGCTTCATTTGACAAGTCTATAAAATTATGGGATGGAAAAACTGGACAGTAGGTTTATAATCATATCTTTAAAATAATTCATTTGTTGATGAAACATTTGGTTTTCCTTAGATTTCTCGGAACAATGCGAGGGCACGTACAAGCAGTTTACATGATATGTTGGTCAGCTGATTCTAGACTACTAGTTAGTGGAAGTGCAGACTCGACGTTAAAAGGTCTTTATTTTTCATTAATTAATTTTAACACAACATTTAAATAACGACTATAATTATATTTTTAGTATGGGACGTGAAAACCAAAAAATTACAAGGTGATCTTCCCGGTCATGCTGATGAAGTTTTTGCTGTTGATTGGTCTCCAGATGGCCATAAAGTTGCCTCTGGTGGAAAAGACAAAGTACTTAGACTGTAAGTCTTATTATTTAAAAATAACAACAATTATTATATTTTTTTATTTTATTTATAATTTATATAGGTTAAATATATAAACATATTTTAATATTTTCCGTATAGATATTATATCTAGTAGTAAACGTTTTAAAACTCTGTGGACTGCTACTTACTCTATCTGGCACTGTACTACATTTTAGAAATTTAATTATATATTATAATGTTTAATATTATATTTCATCAGAAGAATATGATGGGACGGATATTTATGTTTTATTTTTCATTTTTTCATTTCATACCTATTCATATTTATTTTATTTTATTGACAGATAATTAAATTATAAATTAGATTTTATACAACTATAAAATTAAAAATATATTGACCTCTACTTTATAATAAACAACATTCTACGTATTCTAATCAAATGTAAAAATGAATCTGAATGTTTGGTTATTTGATATTACTTATTCACAACTTTTTTTTAATTATTTGTTTCAGGTGGACACATTAATTGTTTAAACGGGGTTCTCAAAAACAAATTATTTACACTGTTCATAACATATTTTTATACATCATTGAATTTTCAATGTATTAAATTATGTAAATAAATGTTTTTATTATATGTAATATAAATTGTTGTTTCTTAAATTATTTCTATTTGTTTTCTTTTACTCTCCATAAACTGAAGTAAAATTTGTCCAAACATTTTGAAATAATAGAGTTCATTAAATATTCAAGATATTTATACCATACCAGTATCTTATGATCACAATTTTTGTACACTATGTAATCAACATATTTAACAGAATTTAACCACAATAATTTATTTTATAATCTACGAGAAAGTTCAGAATTCTGGCCTATTATACCGAGTGACATCACCTCAGACCTTGATATCCTTCAGTGATATTTTTCTTGAAATTTCCATAAAATATTGTAACTTATTAATTCAAAATTTAAGATTCCTGAAAACTGAAATCTCATAAAAACTGTAAATGGTCAGAAAGATGTCAACCCAGCATTCAGCCTCTCAAAAGATGAAGTACATTAATTATTAAGGCGGTAATCAAATTTTGGAGGATAGAAAAGTGTATGGCTATTGGCTAAGCCTATGTAAGACAAAAATTATGTTTCATTTTCTAAGACACTCAACAGTTGTTTAATAACCAAAATCAAAATTGTAGAATACTGAATAGTTACTGAAAAACAAATACAAAGCTTAATAAGTAACAAAACAGTTAACTTGTGATTGGCATAAATATTAAAGATAAAATTCAAACATTTAACAAGACTGGATGAATCATAAATCATTACAATGAGTGTACATAGTAAGGAGAAAATAAATATTTAAGAAATAAAATAGTCTGATAAATAATATCTCCCATAGTTTTAAGATGCAAATTTAAAACGATAAGCAACAATAATATATGATGGTAAATGATGAAAATAAAAATGTTCACTATAATGCTAAGTCACATTCAAAAACTTATAATAAATACATATAATTATTGTGACCACTAACCAATAAATCTTAACCCAAAAATAAAATAATCGTTTAAATATATAAATATAAAAAAAAAAAAAATTAAAGAAATCCAAATTGCTCTATTTAGTTTAATTTATAATATCTAAAAACTTTGAACAATTATATAACTTAAAAAAAAAAAAAAAAAACAAAAACAAAATATATTTCATAAATATAAATTTATATATTTTATAATATTATTATCTATTGTAATAATGTAGTAACTTTGACCATTAAAAAATAATTAAACTATTAATATTATCAAATGAGTAAAAATAAAATAAATAACTACAACAAAATATATTTAAGAGACACATTATTTTATTATAGATACCTATTAATTTATTGAATGGCACAATAATTAGGTAATAATAATAACAATATAATATATCCATAATAATAATGATAAAATTAATAAATAATCAATGGTACCTATCAAACAACTTAGTGATGTGATTTTCTGCTTAATCAAAAGTAAGAAATACCAACAAATTCTAAATATTGTTCATTTAACTCATGTTTCATGTAACAAAATTAATAGTATTTGTCTAAAACACATTTATTATATGTATATACGGCATAAATGAAGCCAATGATATAATTGTGCACTTTTTTTTTTAAGCAGAATAAAGGCTATAATCAAAATTGTCAAAAAGTTGTGAAGTTTTTGTACAGCACTTCAATTGTGTTTGATTACAATATTATAAATTTCCCTATTGTTAAGTTTTTTTAGTGATAATTTTACCTGAAATTATTTTCAAACCTAGTTTGATACTTATTGATTTAAACCACACTCTCCTTGTCAACAATTTGTTGTCTGTCTGAATATGTTTTACGTAATGATACTTCGCTAGTTCGACAAGACGTAGCAGTACCATTGAATAATCCAACCAACCAACTCCTAATTGAATTTCTTGAAACTAATTTCTTTCTATGCGGTTCCATAGAAATGTCTTCAAATGAATGCCATCGTTTATTGTCTTCTATTGACAATAAAGGAGTATATTGAAGGCTACCATTAACCACAGTTTCCTCAACATTTTCTTCACAGTTTTCTTCCTTTGTGCATTGATCATTAAGAAGTTTTGAATCCTATGGAAATAAATAATTTTTTGATAATAAAAAAATATATATGTTTTGATGTATTAATTGTAGATTAATATAACTGTACTAACCTCTAACGAACGACAACTTCTTTTAATCATTGAGCTCACTCTGCTTATGTGTTTGTTTGGAAATGGATCCATAGATGTTGAATGTATCATTTGTTTACATTGTGATTCAAGCAAAGGATGTGGTAAAGGAGTGGGCCGCTGTTCGTGGAGTATAGTCTGACTGTCTTTAGCACTTTGATCAAATGAATTTCCTCGTGGAGCAAACGATGGGCGCCTACTGCCGTATTCTCCAAAATTGTATAATTTTGGACTGTGACGTTTTGATCCACAAAACAGAGGAGGTGATTCAGTCAAATCCACCTAAACATAAAAATAAAATAAAATCTTTATTTTGTAAAAAAAAATTGTTATTTCTAAAATATAACTATAATATCTATTTTTTGGTTTATTTTACATACATCTCTTCTTTTAATAGCTTTATCAGTTGTCCCTTCAAGCCAATAAGTGAGTACATCTCCTTTTCCTTTCATGTTTACATATCCACGTTCTTTGATTATATATCCTCCCAATTCATCAAGAGCATTTTTACATTGTTGACTTATGTGAATTTTCAATGGTTCACCGTTAGATTCCATTCGTGAGGCTGTATTTACAGTATCACCAAACAGACAATACCTAGGCATTGTAAGACCAACTACACCAGCTACTACAGGTCCTATTAATCATCAAAAATAATCAATTTGGATAAGTAACAACAATAATTAATTGTTATCAAAATCTTTTAATAAATCATGACACCATGTAATACCTGTGTGAATTCCTATTCGTAATTTTAAAGTAGCTTCTGGATGATGTGCTATTTTGTGATGTTTTACGGCTTCAAGTAAATTTAATGACATCGAAGCTATTTCACCAGAATTTCTATTACCATTTCTAATAGGTAACCCAGACACCTAAACCGAATAATATAGTTTTCATTTGATAATTGTAATTTGTAATAAAATAACAAAAGTGAATATTTTATATTGTGTAAATAAAATAAATAATTAAATAAGGTAAAAATAATAATAATAATACATACCACCATGTATGCGTCTCCTATTGTTTCAACTTTATAAACGTCGTAGCCTTTAATGATTTTGTCAAATAATGTGTAAAGATCGTTTAAAAAATTAACAACCTTAAATACAAAAATTAGAAATTACTATATAATTTGTATGATTTTACTATTTAATATTTGTATGCTGGGTTACATATAAAATTGACTATATTTAATGATTCTCTAAAACTGAATGGACCAATCACGGGTCATTAAATATTGTTTATGGAATTATTAGCCTAGAATTCATTATACTATAAGCAAGGCTGTGAATTTAATGCACTTAAAAAGTAAAAACTATTAAATATAAATGCATATAAGCACTAAAAACAGACAAAATATCCTTAAGAATATGCTTTAAAAATTCTTAAAATATGCTCTCATTTTTCAAAAATATGCAAAAAAAACTATTAAAACTTAACTTTTATTCTAATTTTTTATTAATTTTAGTTTAAATAATAGTAATATTACAAATTGATATTCTTTCATAAGTATACTAATCATTAGGCTTGACTAGTTTTGATATTCGTCGTATACAAGATCTATTATAAAAATGATATGCTTAGAATAGAATGTTTCTACTTAAAATTATATATTTAATTATACCTTTAAAGTAGTTATTGCATCTTACAATCAATGATTTTTTAATTTTTGTCACCTGTTATGTACGACTTGATATCAATAAATTAATTTAATCTTGGCTTTAAGAGTACAATAGCCAATAATACACATTATTACATTAAATATCTGATTAAAAATAGAATAGTACAAAAATAAGCATTTAAACAAAAAAATCATTAAAACATGCATTTATATGCTTTAACCCATAAAATATGCAAAATAAGATTTGGTATTTGAACTAAAAATAAGTCAAATCAAATTTTGGCCGAATCCATTTTTTTATACGCTATGGCAAAAAAAACATGCAAATGCATTAAATTCACAGCCTCGACTATAAGCATAGGCGCAACTAAACCTCTAAAACGTGAGGTGCTAAAACTATTGACAGTTTACCAATTGATGGTATTTCATTTAAATAATAATTGTTAGGTATAAAAAACAAGGGGTGCTAAATTTTAACTAGGGGGTGCTAAAGACATTTTTGCACCCCCCTAGTTGCGCCACTGACTATAAGTGATTGTGTGTGTAGCCTGGTTTTAATATATTAATATCTTATATTATATTAAAAAAAAACTTTACTATTTCATATTTATATACTAACCTGCAAAGGGGTACTCTCAGCAGACATTGCAGTAAAACCAACAATATCACTAAAGTAAATGGTAACTGAATTGTATGATTCTGGTTCAATACCGTGTCCTAGAGTTAATTGTTTTGCTACTGGTCTGTTAAATTATATAAAATTCAAGTTAAAATTTAATAAATCTAAACTATCAAATTAATAATTACGCTGGTAGCATTCGATGCAATAAATCTTCAGTTTTTTGTTTTTCTTCATAGACTTCGTGTGTGCGTTGGTTGACTAGATCTTCAAGATTGTTTGCATATTTTTCCATCATGTCCATCATTTGATCCATTATATTTTTATGTCTAAATTAATAAGATAGGACACATACAAAATATATTATAAATAATTATGATATTAGGATCAACTTACTTTCCATCTTTCATTTTTTTGAGTCTGGCACGTATCATGCCAAAGTCTGGTCTATTTTCTGGGAATTCATCCCAACAATCGGTAATGCATTGGATGACATAGTCTTCTGCCATTTCGCAGTCTCTCAAATGGTGTATACTAGGCCTCAGTGGCACACCATTTATTTCATCATAACCTAACTTAACCAGTCTTATAATTTCTGGTATTAAACACAAATGTAACTTAAATATTTTATCTGGGGCTCACAAGTTTTTACCTAAAAAATTGTTACCTTTCATGTATCTAACCTTTAGGTTCTTCGACGCCGCAAGCACCAAAAGGACCTCGTCGACACATTATTTCATGCAAGATAATAGAAAACGCGTATACATCCGCTTTTTGTGTACCCTTTACGGATGCACTAGGATCTCTTAATAGCTCTGGAGCTTTCCATAACAAATCTAAAAATAAAAATATAAATAAATATATTATAAAAAAATTTTTCAATGATAATTTCAGAAATTAATTATAATTTGTGAAAAAAGCTTACTTCTAAAATACTGATGTTCACCAATAGAATCGTTTTCTGCACCTTGCCTCAAATCATGTAGACCAAAATCAGTGACTTGCAATACCCAACGACTAGTTACAATACAATTAGATGATTTTAAGTTCCCATGACAACCTAAAGGCGAGTTGTGTATAAATATCATACCCTGCACAACAATGGGGTACACTAACGATTGACACGTTCAATTAAATTAGAATGTAATTAGCATTAATAACAGAGTTATTAGACCAATGTAAAGCCGGTTACAACTTACTCTGATGAGATCGTGAACTAAAGATGTGATAAACATTTTGTCTAGTTTAATGTCTTCATTTTCTACTATATCCTACAAAAATATAAAATTAAAAATTATTTACATTAATATAATACGTTTTCTGATGAGGGAACATGCCAAAATTTAATAAAAATTGGTTCTTTTGCTCATCTCCACATGATATACATTGCCATAGTGGAGCAGATCTCAATGGCTGGAGTAACAAGATAATAGATAGAAAAATCAATTTGTTGAGCCCAGACATGTTCTCTCATTGGAAAGAATATACTGAGTATGTCATATAATATATAATATAAAAATATAATGAAAATTAAAAAAAAAAACTCACATAGAGACTTCCTTTGGCACAATAATCGGTAACTATAAGTATTCGTAATGGTTCAATAGTAGCACCGATAAAAGAATTCACGTTGCTGTGTTTCAAATCTCTCAATAGTCTCATTTCTTTCATTTGTTCTCTAGAGATATCTTTGCGCTTTGAAAACTTTAATTCTTTAATTCTCACTGTTATGTTACGATAATGACCAGTTGTTGCAAAAACTTGAAGTCCACAACGGGATTCATACGAGGTAGCCGAAACCAAACTCAACTAAACAACAATATCAGTTTGATAAAATTAAAAAACTCAACTTAAATGAACGCAATTACTTTGCTGGGAGATGAAACAATATCTTTATTGTAGTATCCAAGCAGATCTGAAGGGTCTATTTTCCACAGCAGTCCTTCAATTTCTAATTCTATTTTCCATTTTCTATATATCGACAGAGTGATGACAAATGCACAGAATAAAGTTAGTCCCAAAACTGTAGCAACTATAATGGAGCTCTTTTCCATGTCATTTTTTTTACATAACTCATTGTTGAAGCCACAACTAGGTTCATCATCTGGTCGACTCTTACCGGGCCATTCAATTTTCAAATTAGGAGAGTTCAATTTGTACTCCTACACTTACAAGTAACAGGATAATATTAAACATTTAAAGAATAAAATACAATTTATTACAAGATTGCATATTCTTACCAGTAATTCACCATGGTAAAATTGAGCCACAGGAATCATGTAATATGGGCAAGAGAAATTTCCTTCATTCAAATGGTATTGAAAATCGTGCGACTTCAATGCTACCACTGAATAGTTTCCTTCCGAATCACCATTATCGTCTAATTTAATTGTTGCACCAGTGATGCCTATTCATAAATTGAATTGTTAATACATTATTTATAGTGATATTTTATACAATTTGCACTGTGCCCATTTTAAAATGTATTATTAATTTTTACTTACTCTGGTAAGTTATATTATTGACAAGCGTTTCAATGATTAGTGTTCCATTGTAAGCTATTTCATCAATCATTTCACCAGTTAATTCCCGGCCGTTTGCTTTATCTCTAAGCAAGAGATCTAATGTTCGTGCATATAACATAACCGAATCGTACAAATAGGCAGCATAAATGGACACAAACTGTAAATCAACAAAAATAATTTAGTGTTTCGGTCGAAACATATTACTTGAAAAAACAAAGTGAACAGTAGGTACTTGCCTTGACATATGACGCGTTTTTAAATACGTTTGGTGTTGGAAATTTAAACGGTTCTTTGCTGGTGTATTCTGATACTTTATTTGTGAAAACTCCATATTTTTCTGGTGACGGTGGCGAGGCAACAATAACCAACAACGAACGGGCACGCTTGAGAAAATTTTTCTCTTCCATACAATTCGACATGTCTAATGAATCACGTTGTCCTACACGAAGAAAAATCAAAACACGAATGTAAGTAATACGTTAAAATAATATATAGTTTCGCCGTCGGCAACAGTAACAATATAATAATATAAAGTTAAAATATTATAATTACTCCACAAATATTGTTGGAAGTCTTTCCAAGTGTTAATCTTAGTGTCCGCAAAAATCACCATGTAATCACCGTTATCGAATAACTGTAAAGCGTGCATCGTGTTCATCATGTCCACCAGCGATTTAGCAACACCCAAAAATACGTAAACTAAAAAAAAAAAAAAAAAATGTTTAGTTATCAAAATATTTATAGTGTACAATCGTCGTAGGATGGATATCCTGTAAGTTATTAACTAATTATTAAATAATATTATGATAAATTATAATTCAATTAAGTTGCAATCAGAAGTTTTACATCTCGCCTGCTCGCCATATTATAATATTATACTAGTATACTACACAAAAATATTTTATATATTTTGTTTGATACATTCGGAACGAAAATAACACGTTGTATATTGAATACATAAATCACGATTTGCAACTGTCGCTGTAAACTAAAAAAATTAATTAATTTGATTCCGATATATAATTACAAGTTTTTTCCTTGGATATTAGAAAGAGTTTCATATAATTTGAAAATTAGGGAGTTTTTATTTACACAATATACACAATTGGATTTATTTTATGATACTCGTAAGAATTTACTTC
Source organism: Schizaphis graminum (assembly GCA_020882235.1). Taxonomy (NCBI): domain Eukaryota; kingdom Metazoa; phylum Arthropoda; class Insecta; order Hemiptera; family Aphididae; genus Schizaphis; species Schizaphis graminum. Next base: position 59,989,685 of record CM037032.1, read on the forward strand.
TTAACAGATAGGTACCTATAATAGAAAAATTATGATGACGCGAGTTTACGTCTTTATCGAGAAATACAAACGCTCTATAAATGCGGGGTGTAATTACTTAATTACTAAAGTATTAATTAATTTATATTAAACTGTGCGTTGTACAAAAAAATATTATGACACTAAATCATATGAGTGGTTTATGACCAAATAAAAATTAATAATATATAATCAAAAGTTAGTTATTAAAATAAATAGCCTTTGTACCTATTATTTGATTAAGTAGTACAAAATAATAAAACTTTTATAAAATATTATTAAAAATTAAAAATAGCGTGAACACTATACAAATAAAAAAGTAGAATATTAGTTGTTTTTAGACATCTATAGATATAATTTTAATAAATTATTATAATTATAGATAGTAGGCAACTAAAGTCAATTAAATTTGTTGTTATTTAAAAACTTTTGGTCCATTTTAAGTTACATCTCTTTTGATTCTTCGCTCGGTATTTTAGTTTCATAAAGCTGAAGAGTTTGTTAGAACGCACTAATCTCTAAAACTATACCAATCGAATTTGAAAAATTATTTTTTAGGATTTTAGGAAAAGTTGTAGGCTATTTAATATCGTGTCACAACCCTTAGGAGTCGATCAGAAAGAACGATAAACGAAAACAAAGTATTAGCGCGGATGGGCGATGCAACGCGGTAAACGAGGGCTAACTATGTCCACAATGTCAATTTATGATGAAATATATTTTAAAAAGTCCTATAATTTAAGAGGTGGTATTTTTTTACGGACAACGAAATTCACAAGGATAACTATAAAGAGAAAAGATATAAAAGGAACGTAGTTCCGTCAGCAAATTACGAGTATAATTATAACGAATTGAACAATCTTTGAATCGCATTAGAGAAGTCATTTTAATGGTCAATGAAAGGCTCGAAGATAGCTAGTATTATATAATTTTATACATATTTGAAGTATAAATTAATAATTATATTATACTCAAATCATACAAATCTCTTTTTTAAAATTCGAAGAAAGAAAATTGAATTGTCGTTTATAAAATTAATTATATTGTTTCTTATCTCTCAGAAATATTTTAGATTATGTTTGAACTTTGAATTATTAAATACAGTGTTAGTTTTATAGTGATGTTTTTTTAGATTTTGAACGGAGTGAGATGAATATATTGATTTTACAATGAAGTGTGTTTTTTTTGTATGTCATCTATGTACAGCATAACTAGTCGAAATAATGCTTCAATTTCAAACTTTGGGGGTGGTTTCCGATGGAAAAGTGGATATCCTTGGTGCATTATACAGGCCAAAAGTAAACATTTTCTAACAGTTTTCAAAAAAATCGAGAAAAACAAAAAAAAGTGATAGAAAAACGGGAATTATTACGCAAAACCAGTTTTCGAAAAAATTGAATTTTTTATTTTGCTATAACTCAAAAACTAATCAATGTTAATACTTGAAATTTTCACCAAATTTTTATATTAGCGTTATCTATATACAGTTAAATTTTTAAAGAATTTTGACTTTTTTTGAGATACTTATAGACAATTGAAATTTTAAATTTTTCTAAGTATTTTATTTTAAATAACGATAAAAAGTTTTTGGCCGACCAGAAAATCTTGAAAATTTAATACCAGATTTCTTATAAGTTGTTTTTAAAGTGATAAAAAAAAATCCGAAATCGTTAGGCACAATTTTTTTTTATAAGTGCTTAAAGTTCGAATTTATACGAAATATGTCAAAATTGCGAAAGTTTGCAAGTAATTTTGTGGTTGAAAAATCGTAAAATTTTTTTCTTTTATAACTAAGTTTTGAAAATTTGGTATAAGGTTCTCCATACATTTTTCTTCAAATATATGTAAAAAAAACTACCGGATTAAGACAAAAAATTTTTAGGAGTGTTTGTAATTTAAATTTTTACAAAACCGCGTTAAATAACGGTTTAGCCTCAAACGATTTTTGATATTTGTTGTTATTCAAATACTATAAGTCGTAAATACTTGAAAATTTTACCAGTTATTTATATTGGCATTTTCTTTACGTGATTTGATTTTAAAAATATTTTGACTTTTTTTTTGAGCTATTTATAGGCATTTGAAATAATCAATTTTTTTTATTTTTTTTTTTTATAAATGTTGATAAAAAAAATTTAGCTGGGACAAATTTGAAGTTCAAATATTGACAAAAATTCATCAAAATCATGAATATTTTTTACTATTTGGTAGTTAAAAATTTATAAATATTTTACTATCAAAAGCTAAGAATTGAAAATGTAATACTATGCTGTCCATAAGTTAAGCTTAGAATAATTATAAAAAAGTGTGATGATTATTCAATTAAAAAAATTTTACGAGTGTTTAAAGTTTTAATTTTAATTTGAAATCAAAAATACACGTGTAAAATAACGTTTTACTAATAAATAATTTTCTATTTTTGGTATTTTTAAAAAATTACTTGACGTAAGATTTTGAAACTTTTACTTAAATGTTTGAATTTGTTTCAAAATAGAATATATGACAATATAAATATACCTAATATATCCTAGACTGACAAATCATCTCCATTCAGAATCGTTTTTTGCATACAATGATACCTATCATTGCATTCAAATATAACCTACCCTAGTCCGAGGTCCACCCCACCTCCTAATGTACAGCAGAGCGATACTCACTTACCCGCTTTTTTTTTTTTTATGACATATAATATTATAGTAAAAAATGATTCAATCTTCTAATTTTGATAGTGATTTCTGGTAGTAAATAATAATAAATTGGTACTTTGGGGAGGAGGATAGAAAATATAAGGTAAATATAAGTACGATTTTAAGAAAAATCGGAATTTCACACAAATTATTATTTGATAAAATCGATAATGTTTTTTTACTTATAAATAAAAAACGAATAGTTTAAATATGGATTGGAATTTTCAAGAAACATTCAAATTATCATTAACTAGTTTAAATAGTTTGGAAATATATTGACTATTTTTGTGCTGATTATAGACATTTTACGGAGAACGCGTATTTATGTGTTTATGTGTTCAACCTGCGTGGATGCATAAAAAAATCTTACTTCTGGTATTGACCATGGTTTCTTGTACTACTGAGTACCAGTGTCCAACGTTGCAACACGACTGATCTTGTTCGCAGCACTGGTGCGGATCGACAATCGTTAAGAAATGGTTTATGGTCATGTTGGCGTGTAACGCTTGGATTTTCAAAGACTCGGCTACGTTTTTCCATGGTTCTTCTGTGATTATGCTGAACTTTTTCCAATTGTAATACCTCAATAAGGAAATAATCGATTTGGTGATCTAAAAAAAAATATGAAAACATAAATTAAATCGTTTTTAGTATATGTTATTATTTTGAGTGTCAGTCAACGGCACCAAACATTTTATTGATGACCTGAATTAATGTATTACATATTTCTTATGTAAACGTACCTATATGTAATTTACAGTAAAATAAAAATGGGAAAAAATTCTCGAATATTTTTTTAATTATATTTTATTATGTTTCGACGTGGTTAGTGAAAACAAAAAGTTTGACTATAAAAATGTATAAAGTTGATAACTGTGACATAAAATGTATTAATTAATAATAATAATAAAAAAATTATAAATTAATAATTTTATTTTTTTTTCGCATCAAAGACTATAATAAAAAAAAATTGAGAATTTTTTGTTTAAATTAAATATATTTTGAAATCATTGGTGTAAATATTAAACGACGTATATTGTACTTGTAGATCCGTCACCTAGCTTAACTAATTTTACTTGTGATATTCGGCGCAATTGCTATGTTAGTATTATTTTATATGATAGATAATTATATAGATATAGTTGCACATAAATTATATAAGTAAACATATTTTTATTTCATTACTTGAGTGTCCGGAGGTTCAGTTCGAGCAAACGTCGGTACTTGCGATGCTTTGTAATCGGCACATTTCTGAAACATATTGAGTATAGGTTATGGGTCGGCGCATAATTCTATCAAAATGATTAGTAAGTTTTAATAAAATAAGATTTATAAAACGCTCCAGTGCTCCAACATATATATATCATACACGAAGTCACATAATGTGTATTTAGGTTTAGAATATAACTTAAAACCAATTTATTGCAATAGTATGTCAGTATGTGCTATTGAAATTCATTTATATTTTTGTATAATAATAAGATTTCCCGCGAATGAATAATAATAGATAATAACAAAATTTAAATTTAAAAAAGCGGGTAAGTGAGTATCGCTCTGCTGTACATTAGGGGGTGGGGGTGGACTTTGGACTAGGATAGGTTAAATTTGAATTCAATGATACAGTGGCGTAGCCAGGATTTTTTTTAGGGGGGGGTTTTTTAGTAATAAAATAAAATAAATCTACAACCGTATTGAAATAATAAAATAATTGAATGATAATGATTACTATCACCAGTGCAGTCGATAACGTGAATACAGCATAACAGAATACATTTCACCACGAATAAATGATTGTATTTCTATATTATAAAAATTATATTTTTGATAAAAATACGGCCGAAGGGGGGGGGGGTTCAACCCCCCTGGCTACGCCACTGCAATGATAGGTATCATTGTATGCGAGAAACGATTCTGAACGGAGATGATTTGTCAGTTTAGGATATATTATATTTAAATATTGTCATATATTCTATTTTGAAACAAATTCAAATATTTAAGTAAAAGTTTCAAGATCTTACGTCAAGTAATTTTTTAAAAATAACAAAAATAGAAAATTATTTATTAGTAAAACGTTATTTTACACGTGTATTTTTTATTTCAAATTAAAATTAAAACTTTAAACAATCGTAAAATTTTTTAAATTGAATAATCTTCAAACTTTTTTATAATTATTCTAAGCTTAACTTATGGACAGCATAGTATTACATTTTCAATTCTTAGCTTTTGATAGTAAAATATTTATACATTTTTGACTACCAAATAGTAAAAAATATTCATGATTTTGACGAATTTTTGTCAATATTTGAACTTCAAATTTGTCCCAGCTAAATTTTTTTTATCAACATTTATAAAAAAAAATTGATTATTTCAAATGTCTATAAATAGCTCAAAAAAAAAGTCAAAATATTTTTAAAATCAAATCACGTAAAGAAAATGCAAATATAAATAACTGGTAAAATTTTCAAGTATTTACGACTTATAGTATTTGAATAACAACAAATATCAAAAATCGTTTGAGGCTAAACCGTTATTTAACGCGGTTTTGTAAAAATTTAAATTTCAAACACTCATAAAAATTTTTTGTCTGAATCTGGTCGAGTTTTTTTTACAGATGATTGAAGAAAAATGTATGGAGAACCTTGTACCAAATTTTCAAAACTTAGTTATAAAAAAAAAAAATGTTACGAATTTTCAACCACAAAATTACTCGCAAATTTTCGCAATTTTGACATATTTCGTATAAATTCGAACTTTAAGCACTTATAAAAAAAAATTGTGACTAACGATTTCGGATTTTTTTTTATCACTTTAAGAACAACTTATAAGAAACCTTGCATTAAATTTTCAAGATTTTCTGGCCACCCAAAAATTTTTTATTGTTATTTAAAAAAAAAATACTTAGAGAAATTTAAAATTTCAATTGCCTATAAATAGCTCAAAAAAGGTCAAAATTCTTTAATATTAAATACTCAATAATAATTCATAAAAAAGCGTTTTTATACATAATTAAAAGTTATTTATAGGGAATATTTGGAATATAAATAATAATAATTGTTTGACGACACAGTTTTATAATTTATTTACTTATATATAATATTATTATATAACAGTACCTATATATTAAAAAACTAATGCTATTGTGAACAAGAAAATCTGAACGAAATTGGCTCGCTACAACAAACAGTTTTTGTGTTAGGTATATAAACCAACAAATATTGAGAGGACACCCACTCATGTGGTCTGTATATTGGGTAGGTTTTTATGATAATTTAATTTTTAAGCGAATTATAAATATTTATAATATAGAATATACATATAATAATAAATGCAAATATGTAATACATGCTATTTTTAATATTAAGTTTATGTAAACAGCTAAAAACCTCTGTAGTTAAAGTCTTTTAGCATATATATGCTACAATATAAAAATACTTGTGGAAATTCAGAGTTCTTTTTATTTTTATATTACCTCTGTATAACAAGGGAGAATTGATTGATTTAAGTGATAAGTCATTATTACTGCACTGCTGTCTTTTTTTATATAATATGGAGTTAAACGCCCTTGTGTTGTCTCCGTCAACAAACGCATAACACAACAATTTCCATTAGGAAAAATCCATTTTATATTGTGAGATCTAATATTTAAAAGTTAATAAATGATCTATATTGTTCAATTTAAAGGTATGGAAATTATCTGAGGCATCTTATCGCATAGACTTTTACTAATATTTACATTAAAAGTAGGTATGTAGTTCCTTCCTGTATGATTGTATATAATATACAGGTTAGATATATCAAACGAGCACCGAAAAATATGACAAATTTTTACTAGAAACAAAATAAAATTGTGGTATTTAAAACCTAAGAACTAAGTAGATGAGTTTGAACTCCTTTGTAATCAGTATATTCTTTATTGTGATGTCACGATTAAAAATGCAAATTTCGTTAATCTAGCCGCTTTCCACCTCACGGGCATTACTACCCAATGGGCCCGCTTGTCTGCTAAGGCAAGTAAATGCTTAGACTGTTATACATTTTTTTAGAACAACTCAAATGTTCAATTTTTAATGGTCATAAATAATTACAATATTGATTTATGAACGAAAATGTAATGATTGTTACAAATGAAGAGCTATGCGATCAGGATTTACCTTAAATCAATACGAATAGAAAGTCAGGCCCTGTCTGACTGTCAGCCGTCTGCAGGGAGCTGTGTTCCGATTGTACACAACGACCATGCACTATTTCTCATCGAAAACACAAACCTAACAAAACGGTAAAAAGTACAAAGATCCGTCATCAGTTATTTATAGCATCACACGACCTTGAAGTACACATTAACCAAAACGCTATGTATAGATTTTCCGGTCGTCCATTTTCGCAATCGTTGACTACGTTATATAATATAACCTTGGGTTTAGACAATGACTACCCTTTTTTGCAACCAGCTTTAAGTAATGCTGTATACCCCAATGGACAGGTATATGTACTATAGTCTATAATACAAAACGGTCAGTGTTCTGGACGACGACAATATTAAGCTCAATTTAATCGCATATGTTAAAAATGTGTGATAGTTTCGTAAAAAAAAGTCTATAAAAATATAATAATTATATTACCTATAATATTTTGTTATTATTATAGTACCTATATTAAATACATAATATAAATCCTGTTTAAGTATCGTATTCTCGATATCGAAATGCAATTCATAATATACACACTGGTAAAGGAAAACGTTAAAATATTAATAAATACTATTGTGATAAAATATAAAACAATAACAATAGGAAAAAAATTGTGCTATGGTTCTTAGATTTTTACTTCATTTGAAAACATAATACAGGAGGGAGTGAAAATGTCTTATTCAGAACTCTAAAATGTAGCGATTTTTTCAGTTACTTATTATTCTATTTTTTCAAATAATTTGTAACTATAATTCATAAACCACCGGCCGTTTACATGATGCAAAAAAATATTATTTAAACTTTAAAGCCATATATGGCATTTGACAAGTTGCATAATTTATAAGAAGTAATATAGTTGTACTTATATAGTTGTTAGAGATAACAGTGTATAAGATGAAATTGATACAGTTAAAACCAAAGAAATGTCGCGATCACGGGTAAACATATGTATTTTTTCCGTAAGAAAATTGTGCACAAAGTATATATTTTAATTACATCTCAGATGAACAAAATGCATAGACAAAATTTGCAAACAAAACTAATAATAACCTAAACCCAACCGTTCATAAAACGCTAAAAAATGTTGTTCTTCTCATATTAATGATTATGGCGGAGGTTTAATATTTTGAACGACGTTGTAAGTTGTATATTCAATGTCGTAAAACACACTTTGTGTGTACTAACAAACATTATTGAAAAATAAAAGTGGATTTATCAACTTATAAAATACTTACAGAGCGTATATGTTTTTGTTTATTTTATTATTTTATTACTTAAGTCTTAAAACACTGCCAAGAGTATACATGAACAAAATAAAGCACAAAATTGCCGACAAAATTCTTAATAATAATATTATATAAGTATTAAGTAGGTACCTATAGTTTGGTGGGTGGGACTGAGATGGGTATTTCATATTAAAAAGCAATACGTAACTATATGAAAGCCTATAAGCCTATAATCACTGTATAATTGTAAGACGATGATAGGTATTATGTTTGTAAATAAATTAAGGTATTCTAAAGATTTTACTACGGTAATCAATACATTTCCAATACTTATTTAAATGTATTATATTTTCATATACAATATTGTCCATCAAATATGTTATTGACAAATGATAATATATAAGCTTAATTGTTTATCAAAAAAGTTTGTTTACAGCAATTTCTAGTTATAATGAAAAATATGATAAATATAATTAGAAACTGATAACAAATCAAATTATACAATTATAATAATGCGATGTCCCTTAAAAAAATATTTTATAACATAAAATAGCATTATTTTTTGATAGTATACTCATTTTAACGATATTTGTTGAAAATACTATTGTATTTCAGTTATGGTTTAATTATAATACAATTATACAAATATATTGCAATGTTATATAAATCATTCTTTTAAGAACATTTTTAAATCTTTAGAAACGGAAAAAAAATATTTAATTTAGATTTTATTGCCTTGTGAAGTTCTGTTTTTAATACTATAAAGTAAGTCATTAAATTAAGTATAAATAAATGGTATACGCCAACATTGTATCTAGTTTTAATATAAACCCTAACAATCAATACAGAAATATTAAGAATAAAACTTCATCAGAGCTTGGGGGTATTCAAATATATAAGATATAAAATTTAAATTATGTTTTGTAATTAAAAAAAAAATATATTATATACTTTTATGAAATTCGAAAGTTATATTTGAATAGGCGTGTCAAAGAAAAATAATATAACGAATTTATAATTCGAATGAACCAGAAGAAAATTATTACAACCATCACGTTCAAAATATAATTGCTTCATATCATGTATGTTTTAATATTTATTTATTTTTTAAGTTAATATACTACTATTATATGAGCACCTACAAGGCTATTAATTTACTTATACTGTAGTAATATTAACTATCACACAGTTATCCTCTAAAAGTATGCAAACAAAATTAGATTAATGGATAAGAAAGAAACAATATTCACAAAGGCGATCAAATTACTGAATATAATATATCACTACACATCAGCAATCAATCTTTTCGACAACTGTTGATTTGTTGGTCTTAGAATATGTTTTGTGAACATTTTATGATATTGAATAGTTTGTGTAAAACTATTGAATTTCTTCCTGACATTATTATTTTTATATTATAAGTATGATTAATATGCTAGACATAAAAAATAATTAAAATAAATCGTTTATCAAAATGTATAATATAACAAATTAAAAACATGAACTTGAAGTATGCACACGATCGAAATAGCGAATTCAATGTTATTAACTATATATATTGCTACATCCATAACAGAGGACTACCGATATGCTGCCAGCGAAAAATGTAGGTTTGAGTAATAATTAAGAAATCAAAAAACACTACACTGCCACGATTTTCTTGAAAATGTATATAGTCTCCAAGGACACTTAAATCTTTAAAAACCATTTAAATTAGTTAGTGTATAATTTTATAATTTTTAATCGAATAATGAAACACGTGAGATCCTACAGAAGAGTAATATTTATGTATTATTAATATTTAAAAATGCATTTTATAAAAAATAAACAATAAAACCTACAAAATCCTTGCATTGTCTTTGTATTTTATCGTAACTATTTCAATAATAAAATTGTTTATAAATATCATACATAGCTAGTCTTCGATTTAAATTAATTGTTAGCCTTATTTTATAAATTAATTAGAATATCAGATACATAATTAGTTTCAATTATTTGAACGGATCAATCTAGAATGTCAATTATTGTTCTTATCAATATTCTATGTATATATATTATAATGTACACGTGTGAGTCGACTGTAGCAGCCGACAATCGGTTATAAATATATCAACAATCGCCCACCCTTAATTATAATATAATAACAATGCGCGAAAACGTCGACAACACATACAACAATGATAATGTGGTCAGACGAGAAAAACGGGCCGAGGAAAAAAAGTGGGCGCACGCAGCGTGTTCATCATTATCATTTATCATTATTATTAATATTATTAACATTAATTAAAATACACGTGCTGTATATCATAATTTTACGATGTACCTATACTGAGTAATGTAGAAAATTTATCACGGCATACACGTCTTGTTATTTAGGTAAACTATTTTATTTTTTAAAGAAAGGTTTTTACATAGAAAATAGTACTGTAGAAACTACAAATCTACCCAATTTCTTAATAACAGTTAACATATTCGTTAGAATACGGAACTAAATGTAGTTGGTGGAAAATTTACAACCTAAAAAAACTGGATTTTTTATTAAAAATGAATCATTGTACTTTATAGTTTAACTATATTTAATATAATATTTCGATAACAGCGTAATTCACAAAAAAAAAAAAAAAAGATAATAATTGGAGCTCTCGCCGCTAACAGAATTGCCTTACTATCCCATATAATATGTGTATGAATCTGGTTGTAAAGGATAACATAATACCGCGCATTGTATGCCTTCGTCGCATAATTATTACATATTATACTTAATAACAATAATAATATTATCATAATATATACTCACATAACTGATCATTGGAATGTTCCACGCCTGCGCGACTATCGCCTCTGTATAACACGTATTGCCCTCGGGTCCGAAAAACACGGCCACCTTGTCGCATATCATCTGCGTGATCGTTTTGGTCGCGTGCACTGTCTCGCCATGCGTGTCTTCCCATTTCAACATCAACGAAACGTTGGGCAACAGGTGTGGATCATCCTCGATCTGCGAATAAAATCAAGTCGACAATCAAAACTCCGTTCTAGAAGCATTTACCATCCTACATCTCCAAATTATGAAGTTCAGCCCTCCGTTAACGCACGCACGGGGTCCAAGGTCATGCAATAGTAAAAACTATTTAGGTGAATGTAAAAGGTTCGAAAAAAGGCTTATATACGGTATGGGCCAATAGCCACCAGGGTCAGGTTTTAATTATTCAAATGCAAACACACATTTTTATATAATCTACTTTGAAAAATTCTGATTAGACTATATATCAATACGTTTCATAATCCAACAGACGCGTAAATCTTATGTTTCATCGTAAACGACTAAATATTGTAATTTATTTTTTGGGGGCGAAACATCTGTTGCTGCTATAGACTGGTAATAAGGACGAATGGTTTTTACTTTTATAGTATACTTACTTCCTCGAGTGCCAAAGTTAGGGCTCCTGAAATGGACAGGCCTTGTCGGTTGTCCAATTTCCCCCTGGCCGCGGTCAGATAGCCGATTGTCAGGTTCCGCAATATTGTGCTAGAGGCGGCTAAGGCGGTAGTAGTGACGTTGCCGGCTGTCAGGGCGGTGGTCGTGACGTTGTCGGCTGTCTGCAGGGCGGCGGTGGTGTTGGTAGATGAGGTGTAGGCGACTGCGGTGTTGGCGACGGCGGCTGCGGGCGAAGAGCTGCCGGTGTTATCCGCCAGCGTCCCAGGAGGTCCGGTCAGAACGAACAACGCGAGCAACAAGATTAAGACCGCCGCCTTCGGTCGACCGTTCCGCATTTCACCTGCCCGAAACAGATACGTGTTAGAAATGTATATAGGCGCAAGCCATGGTAAAATAATAATATAAGTATATTTATGCAGGTGTTTCTTCATACTTAGGAAGAATGCTTCAAGCGCGTTAACATTTTAAGGGTGAAAAAGAGCATGTCGAATTAATAATTATACGTGTGAAACACCTATATACACAAGATATATAGGTAGGTAGTATATATTGCTCTAAGTTTACGAAAAAATATTTAAAATTTTAAATGCATTGCAACTGCTTTCTGCACTATTTAAAATTTAAAGTGACCGAATAAAAACAGTTCCTTTTTATGAGTCACGCGTCTAAATGAATTAACAATGTTTTGGTAGTTGTACTGTTCAGTCCCAAATTTGGAATTATATTTATGGCTGAATTCGGTCCGATAATACGCCTGATTGAAACCGATAAAACAGCTAGTTGATATTGCATTTTCTATTGTTACCTTATTTACGTCATTTATTACGTATTATTATAACGATATGAAATATGTAGGTACAGCATGTTATGATGTTATGAGATTACTATTCTCATATAATTATAAATCAGTGGTAGGTTGTCAATTGTCGGTACTTTATATCGATAACTGTAATACTTGACAATAATAATAATTATATTAATATTTTTGAATTTGGTACTTTAACTTTAATTTTTTGACTTAGGTTAGGTTAATGTAAGCTAATAGTCCTAATTTTATAACAAGGGAAGAGAAATATTTTGTTGGACTCGATTAGGTATTATTTTTTGGTACGAATTAAGTGTAATTTCGGGTACATGAGATACAACTATAATGCGTTCGATGTTTTTAATAATAAATTATATTATAAACATGTTATGTACCTACATCGAGGAAAGTAAAAAAAAAAAAACTGACATTTCCTCAGAAATCGTAATAAATAACTAACAATGTATAATTCATATTATATTGTATAAAATATCTATTCTATTATGAAAATCGATAGTAATTAACAATAAATAATATAAGTTCACTGTACTCGAATAACGCTATTTATTTTAGTAATTACAAGATTTACCTATATTTAAGTATATCGCTATATTGATAAGGTTTAGTATATGGAAATACATGGGAAATAAAAGTAGGTAGTGATATACATTTCTACATGATACATTTTCAAAAATTATTAAATATACGTATTTTCTATAATATATTTATTATTTATGTAATTTAGCTATATTTTAAAAGCATACACGGAAAATGAATTTTGTCCAGAATACTGTAACTTTTCTAATTTTTATATGAATTGAATAATATATACCGCAAATACGTACGCATGTTAAAATATGTATCTTTGGTTATAATTTTTGAGAGAATTATCGTAGTTATGGAAAACATAATAATTTAAATAATTGTGCACACACACACACACAATATATGTTTACATAATATTATAAATTACTTGGTATATATGAAGCGTTCAAAATTATATTGTTAAAAATATTATATCATAGATATCATAAAAATATTATATTTTTTTTGTATAATAGGTATTAATAACAAATTTATTGCTATGACTTTACTTATTAAATAATATCTATTTAGTAAATATCTATTTCGTCGACTCGTAAAAAACGTTTAATGCGATATTATGAATAAAGGGGTTATCCTCCGTAAATTCGTAATTCATAACAGCATAATATGTATAATAATTTATCAATATTTTTGTAATATAATACACAAATATTAAGGGCGTTGCTAAGATGGACTAAGGGGGATATATCTACTTACATTTGCCATGTTTGTTTTTTTTCGGCTATTTAAGCCTTTTTAAATTTTAGTACAATCTGTGATTCTTGTAGATTTGTTACATTCTTTGGTTGTAAAAATGGTTGTTTAAAATATTTCTAGAAGAATACAATAATTGGTAGATCGAGGATCATAATAATTATATATAGTGTAGGTACATATATATTTTAAATTTATTCCTAATTATTATTAAATTTACATTTTATGATATCTAATTTTAAATCAATATATATACATTTTGACACTTTAAATAAAATCATCTACAACATCATCAACACCAAGTCACCAAAGGCAATATAATGCAGTGCTGTAGTAGAGAGTATACGGCGTATATCTCCGCCGTATATACCTTCTGATCATTACGAATAAAAACTCTATAATATTCTAAAATTATATATATATACTAAAACACCTAATTAGGTTGGTTATATGTTATATAGTATACCCTCTGCTTTTTCATAACTACAGCACTGGCAATACGGGATGTTAGCTCCCTCCCCATTTGAAATTCTTGGCAATGCACAGTACAATATTGACGAGTTAAGAGTTGTGTGCTCACTGTAAAAGGGGCGTATTAGGTTAAGTTATATTATTAACTATTATACAAATTATGACTGCAGTATAAAATTACATTAAACACGTGATCATGAAAATAATTTAAATTAACATTCACTGATTAGGTATAACGTTATAATAGTGTTGTATATAATACAAAGAAATTCTGAATTGCATTCTAGCTGATCAGCATATTTTATGAGCAAACTTTATAACAATAAACACAGCGATTTTAAGCGAGAGTGATTTGAATTGGAAATATTTTAATCTTGAAAACAAACAAATCGTTTGTAGGTACGTTCAAAAAGAAACAATACAATTAACGAATGCATATAGGAATGTCAAGTATGTGCAAATCACACTAATATTATTATTCGTACTTGTATTATGTACAATAAACAATAATATATACAATACAGTTAATGCACACACGTCACACATACACACATACATATATATAAATTATAATAAATATTAATAACGATGGAAAGTTACATCGTTTTAGGTTTATATTAAATAGATAATTCACAGGAAGAAAGGTCAATGATATACCTATTTAAACTTAAAATAGTTTTATATTATACCTATAGTTTGAACATGAACTTGTACTTAATATTTATTAACAATATTATATAGATATACCTATCATGATTACAAGAATATCGTTTTAGATTCTGAACGGAGTGATGAATGTATTGATTTTACAATGATGTGTGTTTTTTTTTTGTGTCTGTGTACAGCATAACTAGTCGAAATAATGCTTCAATTTCAAAATTGCGAAAATTTGTATGAGAACCTTGTACCAAATTTTTAAAACTTAGTTATAAAAGAAAAAATTTTTACGATTTTTCAATCATAAAATTACTTGCAAATTTTCGCAATTTTGACATATTTCGTATAAATTCGAACTTTAAGCACTTATAAAAAAAAATTGTGACTAATGATTTCGGATTTTTTTTATCACTTTAAAAAAAACTTATAAGAAACCTTGTATTAAATTTTCAAGATTTTCTGGCCGGCCAAAAATTTTTTATCGTTATTTAAAAAAAAAATACTTAGAAAAATTTAAAATTTCAATTGTCTATAAGTATCTCAAAAAAAGTCAACATTCTTTAAAAATTTAACTGTGTATAGATAACGCTAATATAAAATTTTGGTGAAAATTTCAAGTATTTACATCAATTAGTTTTTGAGTTATAGCAAAATAAAATTTCGATTTTGTCGAAAACTGGTTTTGCGTAAAAATTCCCGTTTTTCCCTTATTTTTTTTAGGATTTTTTCCGACGCATTTAAATAATGTTGAAAATTTTTTTAACCCCCCAAAGTACAAACTAGATTCAATTTCCTTTTCAAAGAGGGGCTGAAGTCAAAATTCAAGCATTTTCACTGCTCCAAATGTTGTCGTGAGATACAAAAAAAAAAAATAAATAAATAAAAAAACACACATCATTGCAAAATCAATACATTCATCACTCCGTTCAGAATCTAAAATATAGTATAATAATAACTATTATATGTATGGCGAGACATCTTCTAAACCGCTGCAAAATATCGTGTGTGTATAAACGAAATTATACTCTATGGATCATATTTGGGACACACTGCATCCCATTTTAATAGATCTGATTGATCTGAACGGTCCAGCGGCCTGCGTGCGGGTTCCTGCAACTCCCCTTAGTTACTGACGACGTCACGAACAATTATCACGCGTTGAGTTATAAAATGTACCTACGTATGAAACCGGAAAAATATATAAACACATAAACTTATACGATAGTATCGCGAAATCACTTCATTTAAAACCTGAAGACCGAGGGCATTTAAGGCAATATGAGTGATATGATAAATGTGTTATAACAAGAACCGAATTGCCCAACAACGCAATTTAAAATTATAATATAAAATTAAATCGACTATTTTGAATAAAGAAAAAAAACTATATAGATAAGTACTTAACTTTTTATAGACGTTTATAAAAAAATTCAATAAATGGATCATTTGATGATAGGGGAGATAATAATAGATACCTAATATTTATTTGTTGAAAATAAATGTTTTATAAATCAACACGGTTAACATGTATTAACTCAGGAATAAAATCTACGTAGAACGGAGACCTATATTGCCTCATTGCATAATTATAATAAACTTTGATAGTTGTATTTATAAAATAATTTATAACAATTATGAATAGATCTAGATACAATTAAAAGTAGATGGACGATTAAAATTTAAATGTTATAATTTCATAACAAATAATAACCAAGCACACGAAGCTATAAAAAAAGTTGTGCAATTTTTAACTATTGTAATAATATGCACATGCTTCCATGACAACATGTTATTAATATTTATTGATTTTGTCGTTGAAATAATCAAATAATTGCCGGAAGCAATGAAAGTCCGTTGCATAAAATAAAATTAGGCATACCTGCAAACCAACAGCTCCATTTTTGAAAGCAACTTAATTCGACGCGTCACCATTTCAAATCTGTAAATACAAATATAAAAAATAGATTTAAAAAACTGACGTAAAAAAATATAGGTAGAATCATTAGTCAGGTACTACATATTCACTATGCCACCACGTCATAAGATAAGGTTTTGGTTTTTGCGAAAAAAAATTTCACTATAAAACTGAGAAGCACTGGTTGAGATAAATTAGTCTATTTTTAGATCCTATTGCCACGAGCGTATCAGAGGTCAAACGAATCCTACGCACTCACACACACTCACGCATTTTATGTATATTATTATTATCATTATACAACCTACAACTACTTATACTTGTGTGTGTGTGTGTGTGTGTTTGTTTGTAATGTTGTGGACGTTGGCTAGCCCTACTCACTATATAGATATATAAACAAGGACACTTTGCACTACAAAATAATAATATCATAAAATGTCTAAATCGATTTTTTATCATTTGTTTTTCATCTCTTTCTTTTAATTATTGTATGTTGTATATTGCCACGAATTGTCTCTCTGCAATTGTAAATATTAATACATTTCAATCTAAAATCTAACCAACATAATAATTAATATCTTTTTATAAGTTCTTGTCCAGCTCAAAAAGACAATGGTTCGTGTACACAGAGTGCAAACACATATGAAGTTTTCCTAGACACTGCACAATGGATATTTAGCTACGAGAGTGCTCTTGGCGGCAGTGGAGAGAGCAGGGAAATTTGTATGTTTCACCTGCTCACTGCATGCACTAGAAGTAGTAAATACGCTTGTTTCTGGTAGGTAGATATAGGCTTATAGAATTACAGTTACCACACGATGATGGTAATAATAAAACTATACGAGTACCTGTATATATTATTATACCTACCATAAAAAAACAGACGAAAACATTATAATATGGAAAAACACCTTTGTACACATATTTATTTATACGCTCGTCAAAAAAAAAAATTAAAACGTGGCTGTCATCTCTATTATTCTTGGTCATGACTATACAAGCGAGGACAACCTTATTAACGATACAAATGATGATATATTATGTAAATGCGGGTGCGAGCGATTATGTTATGACTTATGATATTATTATCGAGAAGTGTAGGGTCTATATACGAAATGTCGTTCCAATAAAACATATAAGAGGGATAACAAGAATAATATTTAAACCCTATATTATTTATAAATAAATAAATATATATATATAAGAGTACGTTTAATCAATGTTGAACTAACATATAGATATAAAATACAAATACACAAAGTATATAAGTTTCAGTTAGCCAAATACACGTGTTGAGGCGTTGCACGTTTACAATTTGTCATAATATTATTAAAATATTATGTGCACGTAAAACGAGTAGGTAACGATTCGTTTTTGTGTACATACCAATATTAGAATTATATTTTTATGTTAATAAATACATGTATTAGTGTTTAAACTAACATTTTCTTTTGATTGAGTAATCAACTTTAAATAACCTTAATATAACACGATTATGCTAAAATTTGCTGACGTTTGACCAAATCACTATATAAACAATCTATTTAAAAGCGGCGTATTTTCAAACGAAAATAAGTATAGATAATACACCAATCTACCTATAAAATACATCATAATATACATCATACCATATGTGCATTTTACAAACTATTATATTATTATAGTTACCAAGTATTTATTCGCTTTGCATTATTGCAGTTTTAAGGTATATTAATATATCGTTTTCGAATTTTGCGTAAAAAAAGACAATCTCGATTTGATAGAATTTAAAATCTTTGAATACATTTATGATTTTATGTATTATATAGGTGTACAAAAATGTATATACTTATTGCTTAAGGCAACTGCTTACCTTATTTCCAGACTGAATTTTTGATAGTTTTTTATCCCGTTAGTAACAACTAACAATCGAGTTATCTTATAAAATAAGACTAATAATAATTTATACTTTAAAAGAGTCAGTATATTATAATACAATATAAATTGCGTTTTCAAATGCAATTCTAGTAATTATTTATTATATCCACTACCTGCTGATTATAGTAATATATAAATTATTAAACTTATTAAAAAATGTTAAGTACAAATATACAACAATTATTCAACTAATGAGAAAATATCTATGCCTATATCAGTAGAGACGACCGTTTTTATTTTTTATAAGATATTTTATTAACGAGTTTTAAATTAATAGTTAGACCGAATAAATCAATCAATATAAACAAGTATTTTTTATTATGTCACAAACACGGGTAGATAACTTAGCTATATATTGGTTTTTATAAAAAAAACAATAATTTTAAAGGTACATCGGTCTGACAACTATATACGCGAATACAATAGGTACATATTATATTAAAAACTGAAATCAAAACATTTAGTGAAAAATTTACGTCTCACCACTACGACTAAATAATTTGATATTATAAAAAAGAATAAAACGATAACTATATATATATATATATATATATATATATATAGGTTTGATAATTTAAACGTTAAAAGTCTTTTACCCAGCACATATTATAATATATAACGCTGACTGGTATAATAAAGATATGATACGTATAGTACTTAGATATTTACGTGTGCATCATGGGCCGTTTTTATTTCTTTTAACAATCATTGGACCCTAAACGAGGGGTTAAAAATTAATTTACGTCATATATTCGGTATATTTATTGTTCAGTTGTAAGTACATACAATCCAAACCAAACCTTCGACGTGGCTACAAACGGAATAAACATTCGGGTGTATATATGTTTATATACGAGTATATATGTATAGTAGAGAAAACCAAACACATTTAGTTAAGTGCATATTACATGTATATACCTAATTTAGTCGTTAAAACTCTCTGTGGTGGTCTGCTGTACATGCCACCGGTACACATTTGATTTATTTATTATATATACGTTTCGGAAAACATTTCGGTGTTTATATTTTATTAGTTTATATATACATAATATTATATATTATTTTAATTTGTAAACGGGCCACAATTAAACCCCGTGCCAGCAGTAATTTAAGGGCATAATAGTCACGATATAGTTTTGTGTGTACATATACGAAATAAGCGACGACCGCGACCGGTTCGATTTGAATAAACCAACAGACCGATTATAAAAAAAAAAAGTAAAAAAGGTTAGTATAGAGTAATAACAGGTTTTTGGTTTTGTTACGCAGGATGACGGTGACGTACAAGAAAAATAACGTATGGAATAAAATACAAATCCACAATAAACTGGTTTTTACGGTTTTTTTGCACAAACTCCAAACGGATTTTCTCCATTCAATCAGAGTAACAAAACGAAATGGTTGATTGAACCCATCAACCCGATCGCATTACATCTGGTATCTATCTTTTATATAAATATATAAATGTAGGTACATAAGGTACCTATATAATGTATAGGTATCTGCGATACGCGATGAGTATCTAAATAGGTATATTATTCTGTTAAAAATATGCAATAATCACATTTATTTAACGAGTAATAGCTGTAGCCTGTAGGTATTCGCGCAATTTGTTTTAAACCATGAAACATAATAAAATATATTAATAATAAAAAAATCATATTATTGTCATCATTATTTAATTAGTTTATTTATTACTATAATATACCTACTATAAATAAGCACATGTTCACTGACGATTAAAGACAGGGAGAAAATAATCAATCAATTGTCTGCAGAAATATAAATACAATTAGAATGTACAACTTTTTAAAATCGCGTTTAATCCTCAAAAAGCGAGGTTATTGCCAAGGATATATTTGCAAATTTAGCGGTCATCCCCACGCGGGCCTAACAATTACAGTTATTGATCAGTAATAACCCTCACTTATCGATAATAAATAATATTATATAAATTCACGAGACATCATAAATCATGGTCACTGAAAGACCACGTGAACTTTGAATGTAAAGTTTTAAGTTCTGCAGAATTTTGTTTTTATATATTTTAAAATACAACATATTATACGTTTTAAAATAGTCTTTTACTGAGTCCAAGACGAAAATAATTAAAAAGAAAAGATAGGTATTACACTGTTACAGTCTTCAGACAAACGTTGAATTATATGAGTAATAATATTAGTATATCATAAGTCAGCGTTTTCTGCCAAATATTTTTAATTTTAAACTACAACAATTAAAATTTTTTTAAATTTTAAATTGTTCTATTATAAGAGTATGCATTTTGAATACTAAAATAGTAAAATTATAAACAAAGCACTAAGTTAAAAGTAAAATATAATTATACTTAATTATGCATTAATGTTTATGTAGGTACTCAATATTTTCAAAGATTTGACAAAATAAAGATAAAACTGATTTTGAAGTATTTAGTATACAGACATGTAGTATACCAAATAGTAAGTATCATTAAAGCCGAAACAGCGAAATGCGTATGAAAATATTACCAATAAAATAATCTTATTATTAAATAGTTCAAATCAACTTGATTTATATACCTACGTAATATATTAATTGGTTTATTGATCTTCAAAAGGTCAGTAAAATAATAATAATTTTGCTATAGAAGTGTTATATATAGATATAAATATCCATACATTTTAAAATGCAATTTTGTAGAAAAATTCTTAATTTCAAGTACACTTTTTACATTGTTTGAGATTATTAATCAGTGCTAATCAATGTTATATTATTTGTACTTTATTGATAAGTAAATCGATAATTTGTTTTGAATAATATAGTTACATATTTTGTTGTTGATTAATTAAAATATGATTTGATTAAAATGGCTACCTACCTATTTCTAAAATATAATAAAAATCATAAATGGCCCAAAGTTAAACAAAGGATTTTTAAAATTTGTTATTCATTACCTCACGAACGATTTATTTTTCATTTATTAATTTTTACTTTGTAAATATATAATATTCAGTCACCTATAAAGAGCGTATGAAACTATAAACAGCCCACCCCCCATCAAGGAAAATCAGTCATGACTCATGAGGCATATAGCATTATTTTTCATACACACCTTCCAAAAATGTCTGTGATGTCTATGAATATAATATTAAAATGTTTCAGAAATTTCAGTGATGACTAACAGTGTTTCGTAGAACATAAAAGATTTACACGTACATACGTAATTATTTAAAATTTAATATACATAGGTATACACATTTATAGTATATATTATTATAAATCTTTATTATTTATTATAAATAAAAGATACGCAAGGCACGCGGTTGCCCACAAAAAACAATGCACACTAACATGGTATATATAATAATACGTATAATATTATTATGCTAACCAGTTAACAAAGGTCGTGACCTATCAGCTCTACTACTACTTATTGCTACTACAACAACAACTACTACTACTACTACTACTAATGCTGCCGCTGCCGTTGCTGTTGCCTCACTCTCTTCCTGGTTATCAACGAATTTTAGATAAACGAGTAGACACAAGAACGCCGCCTATATAGTATTATAGTGTTATTATAATGGTATATTATAGAATGTACACAGCACTTTTTAGTTTTTTCATGTGTGGCGAGAGCGTTAATATCAGTCACATAATAATTGGGCGAGGTCCGTAAATTTTGATATATATATGTATGTATTACATTCATACGACACGATTTTCAATTTGCTTTTTGTTTTTTAGAAACTACACATATTATTGTAATTACGACTGCGACGACGACATATCTCCGTCATCACCCACCGTCGACAGCATTTGTAGTGCTACAGTCAATTGGATGCCTCCGCTGTTATTCATTCGAGACAATTGAACAAAACGCTCGGTATATACTATATATATATATTGATTAGTCAGAATTACTTTGTCCCAAACTAAAGAATGTACACACACCACGCGCATAGCAAAATTTGATCGCAATCGAGTTCAATGTGTTATTTTTCTCGCGCGGGACTATTTATTATAACGTAATAAAATGCAGTAAGTTGCTTTTAAAAGGATATCTCGTTATTCGATATCTATATAAATTAGTGTGCTTGTATTAAAACATAATTATATTTATACTTACATTTTTATTTTCCACCAAGATCATACCATATAGGGTATATTAGGTATATACATACAATTTCTCTAATATACGTAATTTTCTGTTTTTAAATAATTGCATATAATATAGTTCTGAATAATATAATTATCGGAGAGGATATTGGTGTTTTTTTTTTTTTAGAAATTGTGAAATTACGGGCGTATATAACAATAGATTTTACCAATGAAGATGCCAAATAGGTACTACTTTACGTGATACTCACTATATTATATAATATTTTACTCTCTTGAGTACACAGAAGGAAGTTCTTTAGTCCTTTAAAATGTAACATTACAACTGCAATAAAAATAATGTTAATGTAATAATGTACTAATTTAACAATGTATAATCTATGAGTTAACGGACAAGAAAAAAAAAATTAAATAAAAAATATTATGAAAAAATACATAAATTATACAAGCAGCTATTTTGGTACCTCCGTGCATTTATATTTTGGTCTTTGATTGGACCAAAATCGTAATAATAAGTAATAATAGTTTCTATTCGTGAAAATAATGTACATAGATATAGGCTTTGTATTGTCGTATTGAACGTTCGAAAAAACGCGCAATTTTAAAATTATTTATTACTTGAAAAACACATTTGGTTTCATAAGTTGCTACAATGTCAGTATGAACTAATAGTAATTACAAACAAATTATAATAGGTAAAACTATAACTTCCCAATTAACACAGAAAATCCTTTAAAGTCAATTAAAAATAATTCCATAAATATATACTTATAAATGCCTAAACAGTAAACATTTGTTCGTATTCCATTAACGAATTTACATTTGACCAATTATTATAACCAGCTAAAATAAAATGTATTCGAATTATGAGCAAGGAATAATATAAAATTCAACTAAAACTAAGTATGATTAGTCGGTATATAAAATACATATTATATATATGTATATATAATATCAGCAATAGCCAATGAGCAAAGATATTATAATTTCATTTTGTACAATCGACTTATTTATCATTTATTGATTTAACAAATTTAGTACAATTTTGTCAATAAATACCACTAAGATTAACGTGTTTATTAGAGTACATCGTTTAGAATTTATTCGTAAATGTTTTGTGCAATGAAAGTTTATCGCTTAGTAAATTAAATATATATTACAAAATATTCCATTAAAATTATTTAGTTACCATTTTTTTTATATAATCGTGGAAATCAGTAGCAATTTATTTTATCTTATATTTTATAAATTACAATTATTTCTCGAAAATACTTATCAATATATATTATATAGTAATAATCTTCAGTATCATTGGAAGCTTAGGGATTGGATATTGGAGTAATTTTATCTTTAAAGTTGAGACATATATAATTTGTATAAATTTAATTATAATTTAATTATATATTATGTATATTACCTAGATGTTTTTATTTACAATAAAATAATTTTTTAATCGTACCCGATTTGAATATAAAAAATACTTTATTTTAAAGACCAGTTATAGGTATGTATAATAACAATAGTTATGATTTGTAAACAAATCATATGTAAATTTGATTTAAAAATGGAGTGTCTATTTTTATTATTTTACGAAGTTTGATGAACTTTGAAAATGTCCATTAGTTCTTCAAACTGTGCAAAGTAGCTATTAGAGTGGTTTTACATTACAATTCATTAGAGCAAGTTTGTAGTAATTCAAATATTTCAGGATTTCGAGCATGCTTAAACAAATTCATAAATTGAATTTTTGGGCGCATCAACATTTTTCTAAAAAATGGTAAAAATGATAAACTGTATAGCATGAGTACTACGTTTACAATCATGCAGTTTTAAGTAGGAATTTAAAGATCAGATTTTAAGATAAGTATGACAATTTTTAAAATAACACTTGAAATCAATTAACTTTGATTTGATCAATAAGTTATAAATTATATGCTTTTATGAAAAATATATATGATAACGATTACTCCTCGAGTGAAAAATGATATACTAAAACGTCTAAAACATATATTTCTAAATCGTATTACAACATGTTTTTAGATAGCGTGTTATTGTAATAATACGATAGTATAATATAATATTTTCAATCAGCATTTTTGAGTGCGATGATTCATTTTATATTGTCGAAGCAGTAGGCACTAAAACCAATAATAAATAGTACATAGAACATACTCCCGATTATTATAGTATTAAATACTGTTAACTTTATTTAAAAACTATAAACTATCAATTTTTTTTTTTTTTTTTTTAATTATGACTAATGGAAATGAAATGTGAAAAATAGTTTACGAAAATAAACCTACGTATGTAATTACCTATACATGGGTACATAATTTCTATAGGGGAGAATATCAAGGGAAATTAAAAACACATTTATCGTAGTAAAATTATGTGTTTGAAAATGTCACCGTTTATCGACGCACGACGGTCAAAACGCATTCGTAGGACGTGTGTTTTTATAATGCACGACAGTTTTTTGTACTCTTTATTATAGTATACCGGGGTTACTATATACCTACAAATATATTTTATTAATTTGTGTACACTAAGCACATAATTCGCATAAAACGTACGTCGCATTAGGCCCGCGGAACATGTTATTACGACCTCTTCCAGTTAAACCGGCATTATAATAATAATAATAATATAAACACATCGTGTCGTAACATATTATACGTTAATAGGTACACCACAACAGAAAACAAAGTACTAAAGTAGGATCCTTTATGTTGCCCACGTATGTTAGAGATAGATACACACTCTCATACATACATACCGTTTAAATAGCCGATGTAATTATGATAATATTATGTATACTTGTATAAAATGTAATATATACATATAATACATAAAATAATTTTGTATTTTACGCCCGCCTTTGTAGAGCCGACATTTTCTAATAATAATAATACGTTGAATTATTATATTTGCATAATACGTAATTAAATGACTAACAAATTAAATTGCGCGATAATAGTAAATATAAGTTGAATGAAAAAATATAATATAATTTATAAATACATCACACGTATACCTATGTATATACCCAGCTAAATAATATTATGTAAAATACAATACTGAAGCGTTTAATTTGCCTATCATCATTATCATTTAAATAGAATTTCAATATAAACATCAAGATTACATATTATATCATATTGGCAAGTAATATTTTGGTATTTTATAGATTAATTACCTAATCGTTTATTGGACGTTGTATAAATATTGTAGTGCGCTAGTCTTAAATACGAAAAAGTAAATTAGTGCACAAGAAACATGCTACATAATATAACCATATATATAATTTATTATGTATAAAGTGAACAATTTTTTTTTTATACCTAAGTGAATTATTTTCTTTATTAGATTAACATTTTTGTGTTCCATCTCTATTCTCTATACAGTAAATACAAGCAATTTCCTTTATTCTGTGTTACTAATATAAATAGTATAAAATAAGTACATAATATTGTACAATATAATAAATAGTTAATAAAACATTATATTGTTATAATTAGACATGTACTTCTAAACATTTAAAAATAGGTAGGTATATGGTATGATTCGAGATGACCAGATATAGGTGATTTCCTAAAAACAGAAATTCTGATTACAATTTTTACATAACTCTATAACAGTGTCCGATGTAAGATTATTATTTTTTTATTGGATTACAAAAATATCTTGATCTTTGGCGTTTCAAAGCAAAAATTTTTAATTACTCATTATTTTCTAGGTATAATACTTATTTAAACACAAAAACTATTTCTACCGGCTAGGTACCTTAACGGTTTTAATGCTTAACCCTGTTATTGTAAATAAAATTGATGCAGTAGTTATATACTATTATAATTGATGAAATGTACATAATAAACGCTATTATATTATATGCTTATCATATTTTACTATTAAATGCTTCGATATTACATGATTTGAAGTAAAATGTTGATAGATTGTTCATGATACCATAAAAACGACACCGAATACTCTATAATAATATAGTCTTTATTATTATGGTTGGAACTTCAAACATATATTAATTTAAGTAGGTAATAGTCATCAAAATTCTACTTAGACAACGCCCAGTTTTATTTTTTGATCAAACCGAAGGAAATTTATAGTTTGTTTTGTTGCTAGCTAAATTATTAAGACATTTTGTTGACACAGCTCGACTATAAAAACCCTTTTTAGTTAAAGTTAATTTACCAATATATACATGGCGTGTTAGCATTTCTGTGTTTACCAAAAAAATTGACTTTGGTCAACTTCGAATCGATTATTTCAATATGTCTGACAAAAGTTAATAATTAGTGTTATTTGCATAGCAAATACAGAACCGGAGTAAAAATGAGAGAGAGACAATGAGAGAGAGCGAAAGAGAGGAAGGGACTTACGAACATTCTGTTCAAAGACCCACGACTAAGCGCCACGAAAGCAATCAATCTAAACAGCAATATATGTATAATAAATTTGGTTATGATAATATTGATAGTAATTACAACCCGAACCCGTATAAATATATATAACCTCGTATATAACATATGTACTTCACTATATTACTTAGTTGAGGAAAGAAAATAAAAGTGAAGATTGTGGTAAAACTCAATAAAACTTTTCATTTTAATCAAAAGTTCGCCACTAGACGGGAAGCCATAAAAGTGATTTCTCTAGTGCAATTAAATATTTAAAAATATGTTCAACTATACATTTTAATACATAGAATCCCAAGAGTGATCGCAAGCTGATTCTAAGTGTTAAAAGATCTACAAAGTTTTCTGAATAAATTAAAGTTATATATACAGCTAGCGTAAAATCGCACATCACATCGGTGTACCTTTCACCCATATAAGTTACTAACTCCTATTTACGACAGATAAAATCTTCGTTGGTTTCTTCCGTGTCTTGTTTTAAGAACTAAATTTCTGTATGTATGAAATAAAATAGACGTCTATAAGATTCACCATTACCAGAAACGGAGTGGCTGAGTCAACTATAAGGTAGCAGAACCGATGCGTTAACGTCATCAATCTGAACCCGGTCAGGAGTGATTTCTCTTTGTGGACTTTGAGAGACTTACCAATAGAGAAAAAAGAGATCATCATCCTTCTTCGTATGACAGAAATAAATATGGACAGTATGGTACCTCTTAGGGCGACTGAATTATACGCCAGATTAAGCCTACTCCCACGGTTAATGTATAGAGTGACATACGAAAAAGAAAAAAATCAGTCATAATAAAACTACAGAAGAACCACGGTTCGCGATTTCAATAGCTATTTTAAATTTTGTTGTATATTTTCCGTAATCACTAGATTTTTTTTTTAACTTCCCCAGATAATTAAATTAACAAGACTATATATTTATCATCATATTACAATAGGTCACATATATTATTATTAATAAGCTATCGTATAGATTATCGTTTGTCGGTAGATCACACTCGTATAATAACATAGTATTATCCTTTAAAACAATATAATCATAGCATAGATAGTTGGATTAATTAAGTATTATGAGAATATTATTTCAGAGAATTATATTTGTAAAATATATCATATTAAAATGCATGTAACCTATATAATATCTTTCTATATCTAGCTACATGTAAAGATATAATAAAATAAGCCACATTTTAATGTACGATTTGAGAACAATAATTATTTGTTAATTGTATATTTCTTGTTTTAGAAAACAAAATTTCAGAAATCTAATTTTTTACAAGACAAATTTTATTAAGACCAAGTGCTAATAATATTTTTGTATATTTTGGACCAACAAAAGGATAAATTATTCGACCTATAGTTAGCCAAAAGATAATATTTTATTCTAAATACTGACAATATAAAATTGCGGTTATTCAATATCGGTACAAATATATTTGAAGTTAAGTAAAATGAAACATATTAAACGGTAAAAGCCAAATATAAAGGTTTATTTCTTTAAATAACAATGTTTTATGGAAAAATATCACTTATGTAATATATTGTAAATATTTTTTATTAAATTTCAATAATAAAGTTAGATATAGTTTAAATTAAACTATTATTAATGAATATTCTTTTACAGTAATTTATAGTTCAAGTTAATGGTTAAAATTCTCGGGAATCAAGAAAATAAAAAAATAAATATGCAATAATATAGATAAGTGTAATTTGTTAAATTTTAAGAGTCCGAGAAAAATATATAAGTACCTACTCATGTGCAAACGCATATATCACACTTTATTGTCGTATAATAAATATAAAATTAATAAAGACATACATATGTTTGTAGGACAAAGTGTAGAATATAAAAACCATAAATTAAACAGTTTTGTTAATGTTTTCTTTTTAATCACTTTATTTAGATATAAATGCTAAAATACGCGTATAATATATAGTATGATATACAGAATGATTCATGCGAATGGGACTTGCATTCAAAGTTCTTCTTTGTATTTTTAACCCGTGTATTTGATCGGTATACGTGCAGTGCAAACAAGAAATATTAATTTAAAATTTTCGTATTTAAAAACAACAAAAAACGTTTTGAGAATAGAGATAATAATTCACAATGCAGACATGCAGTTTGTCGAATACATATTATTATTATGACGTGAAATTGTCTTTTAAATAAGTATAATTTAACACGCAACTTTTAAAAGCCGATAAGATGCGATAACCTTTGTTTGATCATGAAATTTCGCTTTAATTTTTAATTTTAATAAACACAGAATAGCAGATCATATTTGATGATAAAAAAAATATTCAGCGAAATTTTTTATTGATAATAAAACGAACATAAGGATTAAGGATTGTTTTTAATTGCTACGGTTTCAAAATAAAAATAACCGAAGAAAATAAAAATCGATAATCGCGTACAAATATCATAATATTAATATCGCAAATATACGGTGAATAATAGTATAATACTTAATATGTTCTTAGCTATTACATTCTTGTATTATATTTTATGTATATAGCATTCAAACCGTATAAACACATTTGGACTCGTATATGGTTTTGTTACGTAAGCTACAATCGCTAAAAAAATATAATAAATATAACGTACAATTTACGCGTATACAGTGACTCTACATATTAAGCATATTATGCGCATAAGTGTATATAGGTAGGGTACGTGTTATTATTATTTTTAAGCGAGGTTATCGTTTATAGCGGATTTTTACCTCGCGTGGTGCCAAATTTCACGGCCGGCGAGCGACAGAGCGATCGCGTACAAAAAAAAAAAAGATACACGACATAATATGTATGATATATCATACATTTTAACATAAGCAGACTCGACGCGAAACATCCCCACAGGCTGTATCACGATATGTACCGGGAAGGATGTAGGTATATAATATGTATAGAAGCGTGGGATTCGAAAAAGACGAGATCGTTTGGAAACACGAACAATAAATTTATTTTTTCCTTAAAAGAACACCGCGGCCGCAATATATTAGGTATTTAATTGTATTATTATTTTTATATACTTGCGGAATATTACTACGCTGTACGAGGAATCGCGCTCGAACTATAAATAGACACCTCAAGTATATATATATATATATATAATAATATTATATAGCAAGTGTTGTATATTGTGCATTTGGCCCGTTGATAAATTGCCGGGTGTGGTGGCCCTGCCTGTATAGTGTATATATTACACACACACACACATGTATGATAGCGGCCGGTTTGTATATTATACAAGTATACGTATATACACACTGAACACTATATACACACTACACACAAGACACTCCTTCAATTTTGCACGCAAACACACTTTACAACAATACACACAGCGCACATGCACACACACACACACACACACACAATCACTGTCAACTTTATAGAATAATATGATAATTTTTTTTATATAGGTACCTGAAATCCCCAAGCGTGGCGTGCAATAACAACCTATGTTGATTATATAATAACTCGACGAAAATACCTAAAAGATTTATGGAGAGCAACTATTATAGGTAGGTATACTTAGTGTGCACGCCGCTATCCCTGCGACTTACAACTACACGATAAATATTTATTATACATTTGTCATAACGATACATTTATGTATAAGAATTGAACAGTTAATTAAAACATTGCTCAATACGAATGGGTACGACGCGACAGCAAGGCGATTGGTTGAAATACATAATAATATAATTACGTAGGTATATAGAACAAAATATAGTACTGTGACGACAATAAGAAGCCAATAATAATAAGATTATAATAGTTTAATAATATAGCTATAGTAGTTACAGTTCTTTGTTAAATAAATATATTATAAGAAACAATTATTCAGGGAAACATCGCTATCAACATTTAAACAGAAGTAACATATTGTGTTATATATAGTTTTTTTAAGAAAAACGAATGGGGAAGGGACATATACACGCACGTAAGTAAATTGAGTTGAAGGTTTCGTCATTTTAAAAAGCTAGATCCGTTTAAAATTAGTACACCGACGCAGTGGTTCTCAGACGAAACAAATAAGAAAACTTAGAAATAAGCGTAGATAAAAAAAATATATTATATTTTTTTATAATTATTGGAGAGGTATCTTTACAACTCGTATTTCTATAGACGAATCGATCGGTTACCATCGTGCTACTTCAGACACTAGTTGACAAAGTTATATTATTCTAAAACAATCAATTAACGTGAATAATAATGATAATTGCCTGGCGTTATTCTCACTATATAATATAACTACTTGTACTATATTTCAATAAATTTAAATTAAAATATAAAATTTTTATTATATACATATATTAAAGATACTTCATTGTGCATAGCGATTGTATATACGTGTGTATAGGTAATATTATACAAAACATTATCGTACAGTATTGTCTTTGTCTATGTTAATGATCGTCGATCGATATATAGTAGAACGGTATTATAATTATTATTATTTTTTTAGAACCTGTAATATATCACTTTTGTTTTTATAAACGATTGGTAAAATTATTATTATTATTATGACATATATTAATATACGAGTTCGCGTTTTTTTTTTTTAATTGTAATGGGTTTCAAATGTTTTCAAATCGTTATTAATGGACAAACTGTCACATTGCTTCACTTCATCTCTCCGGGGCAAAGCATTGTTGTTAGTTAATATTAAACACATATTTAGTTAGGTAATACTGATTTACAATGATTTCTCAAAATATTAAACTATCTATCGTTATATATCATAATGGTAACTGGTCATCATGAATAATGCTTCATTATACGCATTCATGAATAATATTTTTTCGGGTTACCTCGGTATAAAAGAATTTTTCAATTCGATCATTTTGGTTTTGAACACATGTTTACGTACTACCTACTTATTGACTGCGATTTCTTTAGAAGTAAATAACATTTTTTTTTTAAACATAAAACACATTCATATGAATACAAGAAATAAAACGATACGTTAACCAAAATTGAACAATTCTTTTATACAGGACCATATGCTACACTTATGCGTATAATTGTGTCTGGTTGCCAAAATATTATTTGATTGCTAGATATTTGCCGTATACGTTGTTGTTTAACATCACAAGATAAAAATATCACACTGCCACTTGTTTATAGAATATGCGGTGTGCGTCAATTATAATTTATAACAATTTAGGGCAGATTTTAGTTTCAGTCACATGTTACGCAAAACAAACAATGTATATAATACAATTATGGTTAAATAAACGCGCCTGATAAAATAATAATCAAAATATTAATCCTATTATATAATCGCATTAAAATAATAAAAATGAAACAATCGTTTATTATTCATGGAATTTGTTAAAAACATGTTTGTATTTTTTATTATCCATAAAATATTATTATAATATTATGTTACATAGTCATAATAATATTTTAGGTTAGAGAAAATAATTTTTCAATGTGGGTGTACCAAATTGAAACAAAAATGCGATCAACTTTCTAATATAGTAATATAAGTGGTGAATTAATTTTCATAAGTTATTTTACCACAAATAAATTGATTTAAGTGTATAATCTATATGCCACATAGAGTGAGTTATATTGCATTAGGTACATACAAGATATAAAATGAGATAAAATATTTCAACCATTATTTTCATGAAAATATAATTGTATAATAAACCTGAGTTGACTATTCACGTAGGTATTTGTATAACATTATGACTTATGGGGCATAATAATAAAGATACCTACTTAACATCGCACCAATGCAAATATACAAAAATCAGATGTAAAATGATTTTAAAACAATTTAAAAATGATAATATTTAAACAACAAATATAACAGAAATAACAAGTGTACAGTGCAGAGCATATTCCAAGTATGTCATATAGATATATATTACAGCAATCAAAATATACAGTAATTCTAAACAATTCATTCGATATACCATACGGCATGCACCTACCACCTACCTACAAAATGTTTATTCAATTTTATGATGCCTACCTAATAATTGGTTCGAGTTGACATAGTACATGTAATATGTATAGTAGAGAAATATATATATAATTCAAAAACCAAATCACAATTTTTTGTGGAAGATTTTCAAAAAATAATTTTTACACAGACTACTCTTTTGATAGGTGGATTTACGTATATTATAGACTATAGTAAGATGGGAAGGTACTAAGTTTAACGTCGAAAGAAATGCATCCTATTATTATACATCGAGCCACACAAATGCGAGAATTATCCATATAAATGTTACGTGCAGGCTAGTTACGTATAGTACGTGGTTTACCTCAAGATTTATAATATTACGACAATATTGCAAATACATTTTATATAAGTTTCAGCTTGTTTATTTATACTCATCCTTTACGCTTTACTTATAATAATATATTATTACTGGTATTACTACTGTAGTATTTTTAATATAATCAGTACGATTTCGTGATTTTATGAAACCATATACTTTATACATTATATGCGTGGCATAAATACAAAAAAACTTACAATTGCACAACATTACATATAAAAAAAGGAAAAAGGAATTCACAACGGGAAATCCGACATTCGGATATATATATTTTGTTTACAATTCAAAAATATAAAAAAACGCTGTTATATTTACAAGATGGATGAACTCGTTTGCTTATAATAGTAATAATAATAAAAAAAATGTGCGATTTCGAATGGAGAACACGTTGCGCGTAGTGATGCGTTTTCTCTCTCGTCGGGCTGAGAGTCGACCTGATGGGTGCGCCCCGATCACGATAGTATAATATATGTAACGTGTGCGAACCAGACAACCAGGCACCTTAAATATCATAGCTCAACAACAACAATAACAACAACAACAACACTTACGACGACAACAGCAGCACAACTGGTTCTCATTCGTTGACCATCGATCGCCGTCCTTTCAAAAATATATATCTGAGGCCACACGCGCAGAGTGCTTAAATTTGCGTGTGTGGCGCGTTCGAAATTTGCACGCGCGAACACCAGCGGAGACCAAAACCGTCAGCATAATATATATTGTATTATTATTATACGCATATATGGTCGTCGGACAGCCGGAAGCGCAGAAACAAGTGTGCGAAAAATAATTCTTGACGATAATATTATACAGTTATTATACCTATAATAGCTATTAGTTATAGTACATATTATTATGTTTTTGGGTGGTTTTTTTTTCCGACAGAGGAAATTGTCCGACTTCCATTATTCCGCAAAGTACCTTGTCAATCTCGGCAATTACGAATACGGCGAATCGCGAATCGATAGAAAATTATATTTTGAAAAAACCGTTTAGACGAGAGTCACATAGTTATATATTTTTTTTTTTATTGATTTTGAAATTATAAAATTTTTAATTTGACTACTAAGGTTATTAACATTACATTACCGACCAGTCCCTATTTTTGTGTGCAACAGCACACACAGTGTGTAGTAGCAAATATATGAAAAAAGTTAGTTTAAAAAGTTTGTTTATTAGTTACGAGTACAACCCTTAAAAGATGTTTGTCTAGATATGCTAAAATAAAAAAAAATGGTGAAGTGTGTAGTAGTAAAATTTACAAAAAATAGAGACTGTTACCGACGATTCCTGTGTTCAGGACTCCAGATTAAAATTATTATGTTATTGTTATTTTTTTGCTTCTAGTCTATTTTGAATTTATATTGCTATACCCTATACCACATAAACTAATACTTATCCTTTGGATAATATTTTTTTTGGTTGTCGTTTTTGTTTATATAATTTATGGCCAGTAATATAGCAACTTCTTAGGCTATACATATATATAATATATATATATAGAACATATTGATGGTAATTTGAACAACGTTTGTTAATTATTCTTTATCATGGATATTCCTCCCCTTTCTTCACTTTTGGAAACATCGGTAAATATTTCTTGAAATTCGTTAAGATGCTCAGAGTACTTTTTTGGACATTTTTGTATACAATTAGAAGTATTTTTCCCGTACATAATGTCTTCAGTTCTGTGTTTATGTTGTATATATGTTGGCAATGGAGGGCTTATTATCTTTATATTATCTGTGAGAGTTTGGAATAGTTTTATTTTTTGTAACTTTGGTCTTAAATTGTTATCTGCCGTTAGGCTATTTGTTCATCTGATTAGTCTCGCTGCGTATAGAAATATCAAATCTTGTTTTTTTAGATCAAGTATTCGTACTCCCACTATAATGTAAATATACAGTTGATTGAATTTCTTTTGGAGGTCCTTATGACTACTTTCATCCCTAGCTATATTATATGGTTCAATTCTATATATTTTATCAGTATGTTTTTGACTATGCTAGGTATATAGTATATAATATTGAACCATAGTTTTAATTAGATTGTTAATTTAAATATTTTGATCAGCGTTTCTGTTTCTCTACCCCAAGTTGTGTGTGATAATATTTTTAATAATCTAAGTGTTTTGCTAAAAAATATATTCAGGGATTTTATGCGAGGGCCACCAAGTGAGCCTAGAATCAAATTAAAAGTCCAATATTTTTTTGTATTTGTTGTTGTCTGTTTTAATATTTATTCAAATTACATTTGATTTCCGAGTAAATATTATGCTGTTTGATTCTTCTGTTGAGAAACTAAAGCCAATTTTTGCTGATCATTTTTCTAAATTTGAAATTGTTTTTTGTAGGATATTTTGTACTGTTTAGATATTATTACTTCTACAAAAGAAAATGGCATCATCAACAAATAGGTTTTCTTTTATCAGAATTGTTTAGTGTTTATCAATCGCATTAAATGCACTAGAAATAGTGCCATTTTCTATATGAAGTTGTAAGAAGTTGATTTGATGTTTTGACTTGGAATGATCTACAGCTTATTAAAAGCTTATTAAAACACTATATACATCTATAAAATATACACCCAGTTGACGTTTTGAAAAATTCGTGAACGTCCTTAAGTATTATAGGCAATCGAACGGAATTAAATCAAGTACCTAAACTAAAACTGACACGAGCGGTTATTAATATAGCTGACAACTAAGCAAGAATAAATACGTATTAATTGCAATAAAGATTTCGATAAACGCGTATTGATAGTAAAAATCAATTACATCCGGATTTATTAGACAATAAATTAATTAATCCATTAAAAGTCATAAACAATAAAATTGTCAATTTAATCCTTATTACATGTAAATGTAACAATATTTTTATTACACTGCAATAATATTAGATTGGTGGACTTGTTGAGATAAATTCTTTAAGTAGAAAAATTGAAAAAAATAATAAGGAATTATGATGATATTGATATACAATTTCGTAATAATATAATAATTTATTACAAAACTCATATCATTAAAGTAGAATAGACCTTTTAGACAGTTCACTCACAATATTTCCACTATATCTAACGTACCATGATTCTTTAAGAGATAAAAATCCGTTAAATATATACTAGCATTTATTATATGATATATATAAATTATAAAATATCTTTTCATTTACCAAGAATAATAATTATCATTATAATGGTCCTATTATATTTGTACCTACGAGAAAAAAAAACCATTTAAATTAGTTGTTATAAACATTGTTCAAATTATCTATATATAGAAGTAATAAAATATATTTATTTTACTACTATAGCAGTAGGTAAATGTTTAGGCACGAACAGATAATATAATAGTTATTATGTTATTATTAAATCTATTATTATTATTTTATTTATTGCATTAACCTACTCTTTTATAGGTATACACCAAATTAATCATCTCAAAAATCATTTCACGTTAAATAACAGCTGATTAAATACCTTTATGTACATAAATACAAGGATTTAGATTAAAAATAGTATACTTAAGCTTAATAATGCTTCATGCTTCATCAATAATACAAATGATTGCTTTAGTATCGTCAAGTGGTAGAACTTAAATATTGCTTAATACAATTACTAACCAGTAAGGTAATTATTATAGATACACACATATACAATCGTTACACACACAAATAATATTAAATACTTATATAACATACATAGACACCTATGATAGTATTACGTGCAACCAGACACGAGTTGAAATAATTAATATCACTTAGGATAACGAATAACTCAGTTATTATAACTGTATAAGAGATGCAACATTATATGAAGATAATACATTTAAAAAAAATCCGTTTTTTAGTAAAATATCTCACACTTAGGTTAAAGCGCCTCCATTTGGAATTATTTTAAACGATTATAGTTTGGAATTAAAATTAATACAACAATACCAAAAATATCCTGCAGTGAATCGATAGTAAGTATTATTGTTACAAAGGTTATAGATTTATATTATATTTTAAAAGTAAATGTAAACTATAAATAGGTAAAAAAATTGTCAAAATAAAAATTTCAATATAAATCTTAGTACTGTATCGAACAAAACGTTGTGATGTAACAAAACTGTCACGTTTTGTATATACAACAATAATATTTCGTTTTGCATATAATGATAATTTATGCAGCTCGTAACAATTTTCGTTTTCAATAGGTAATTATTATTTTGAAAGTTAGTCGCGTTATTATGGTTAGAGCTTATGAATAATTAAAATAATACTTATAATAATGGTAATAATAGCAGAGCAATATACCTATAGTGTGTATTTGAAAAATTCTGACGCGTAAAACATTATCAAATCAATTAAAAATAACACGGTAATTGTAGAGTCCCTCGGATTCGAACTCTGTACCAAAACCAGTGAGATGCCCTTTAGTTAACCCATCAAGGTATAATAATTGATTTTTTTTCGTTCGTTATCGAAAACGATTTGAAAAAAAAAGAAGTAAAAAGACCACCAAAACCTAAGCGTCTTCTCGGGTTATCTAGACAATCGTCGTTTTCTTTTATAACGCGTCGTAAAAAATGTCGAAAATACTATAATAAGCTGTTTCCTACTATAATGTGTATTGTGTTTTCGTAATTGAGCAAACACGTGGACGCATAATAAATAATATTTGTTCATTATAAACTTATAAAGCTCGGAAAACAATAATATAATTGTACTATGACGCATTGTTTGATCGCGATAATTTCTGGTGACAAGCCCGACAGTATAAGTAGGCATATAGCGTGTGTACTCGGCACGTGGATTACGATGGTGTTTTTCTCTTTTTTTCAAACAAACTTTAAACGCAACAAGTGCGCGGGTTTAAAAATGATAGGTATAATATAAATATATAATATATATGTATACAATACACGTCATACATTCAAAATGTACCTGGAAGATAATAACATGGCATGGACTCT
This sequence comes from Schizaphis graminum, assembly GCA_020882235.1. NCBI lineage: Eukaryota > Metazoa > Arthropoda > Insecta > Hemiptera > Aphididae > Schizaphis > Schizaphis graminum. The sequence continues at coordinate 60,028,114 of CM037032.1, forward strand.
GAACGTAAAAATATTGTCAAATCCTCTACACCGAACACGGTCATACAGCTGAAGTACGTCCAACACACCTCGGACAAATCGATTTCATACTAAATTAATATAATAATTTAATAACATACGATAGACAAGCCCAAATAGTATTAGAATTATTATCGTAGGACCGTGTGTATTGCCACGGGGTAACACCTACGCTCCGTGCGTATTGTTATAATACTATGTATATATATATAGATTAAGTCGGACCACTTTGCGAACCATTCGACCTCGTCGTCTCCGAAAACAATAGACAGCGTAGTAATAGTAGTAGTAATAGTAGTAGTAATAACTAATAATAGTAATATATGATATTGATGTACATTGTACGTATGACACGTATGGTGTGTGTGTGTGTGTGTGTGTGTATGCGTGTGTATGGGTATGTGTAAAAACACCGCTGGCCAGAGTGTCACACGTTGACCTTCGGAAACGTGCCCGAATTACTGTGTAATTACCAAACGACCTGAGCGGTAAGAACATACATACACACGCGCCCGAACTGTGGAGGGAAAGAAGGTGGACTTTTGTATTGTAATTACGTAATTTCGGCGGAGCGCATGTGTGAAAAAAAACCGAAATGCCGTCATCGTCGAATAACATCCTCGATAACGTACTATATATTATAACATAATAATATCTCATACTTAAATACGATATTATAATAAATAATAATAAATATACCTACTAATATATTATTTTTGAAATGTTAAAAACATATGCGGGCGGCGCCTCGAGCTCTCGTCTCAATACTTTCAATGCTGTTTGGGTGGCCTCCGCCGAAAATGTCACGGTCAAGATTGTGCGTGGTGTGGTATACAGACGTATAGTAGTCGTGTGTGTTATAGTCGTGGTGTAGTGTGCTCGGGGATAGATTCGGTTTTTGTTTGGTTTTTTTTTTCTAATAGGCTTACATGCGGACATAGTGCGCGTGTATAATAATATGTACGGACCGCGTCGTAATCGTAACGTAGAGCTAACGATACTGTGATATACTTACAAACTACCTGTAATACGTTTCCAGAAGACGCCGAAGTATATGCCCATCGCCTATACAATACAATATTATACACATATAGTATATACAATATACATTATATAAAATGCTGCCGCCAAAATGTTTACCCATATTATGATACACACAGGTATTAAATTAAATAGTCTTTATGTTTGTAATTTATTTTGCCGTGTTAGCGAATATTATTATCATCGGAAAACGCTTCTATTTTTTGCCTCACACCACTCGCATCATGGTGGCGACGACGAACGCATCCATCATATTATTTTATTAACACGGACGACGTGTAATAGTAATAATTAATAATTAATGATGATCGTTCGTCATCGAATCGAAATCGAAAAGACTGCCAACGCGTAATTGCGCAAAAACCAAATATTATTGTTATTATTAATAATATATTAATGGACGGAGTCATCGGTCAACAAGAAGTGTGCATGTGTTGTACACCCGATGACACAGAACTAATTGAAGGGACATCGGCGGTGTAATGCAATTTAATGTAATAGCCGATAAAAAAACACAAGTACAATAAATTATTATTGGGAATTTATTATTATTTTGTAATGAAATTGTCATGCGGGAAACGCAAGACACGCAAAAACTCTTGCGTGGGGTCTAGCCTATACACATAACGATTTCAAAAATACAATTTAAACATAATCGAACTACTCAAATAGAGACGCAAACCAGTTTCATAATTGTATTATAATTACCTAAGTGGCTATGTGCATATAGTGCAGGTATTACCTATAGATCTATATACCGACGTAAGTGTATCTATGTACAGCAACCAGTGGCGTATATAGGAATTATTTTCACTATGGGCCAATTTACCCACACTATAGCTATAACTAGAAATTTTTAAGGGAACGGGTGATTTTAATTATGACATAAATGATACAAATATATAGGAATTTAAGTTTATTAATATATAATTATTATTAAATAAGATACTTAAAATTTTTGTCTTAATTATATTATATAAAATTCATTTTTCTTTTTTTTCACTATGGGCCCGGGCCTAGGGGGCCCCTCCCCTATATACGCCACTGACAGCAACGGTATATTAATGTAATATTATTGTTATTATTAAACTGTACAACGCTTACCAGTCAGAATCAACGTCCGGGTTGACATCATCGACGGACCGATAACACTGAATTCATACACGCCCCGATTACCTGTAAACACACAAAACGATTATTTTTTTAGATCCGTCTCGTCACGAATGCCGTGAGATATATACTCTACACACACGTTTACACAAATGATAATATATTATAAATATGCACACACGTAAACGCGAAAAAAATTAAAATAAATAAAAGTAAAAAGACGGCGACGGCGTTGCGAAAATTATTTTTCGAAATCTCGCGGGGAGGGTTGGACAGATAAGTATGAGAAGAAAATAAAATATCGACCGTAAACTAGGTAAGTATAATACCTAAAAAAAAACAGTAAGAGCATAAAACAGAACAAAATTCGAATGACGGTCGTTGCCCCGCCAATGGCTTTTACTTACTGGTCAGCTAAACGATGCGCATTTGATTCGTACCCGTCAACGACGGTCGTTCCACAGGTCCGTCGATCGCTTATTTTATATATTATCACTGTTCGGACAACTGGTTATCATTAAACATAACCTAGAAAATGGCAGTCGGCGGCGGTAAACGAGCGTGCGGCCGCTGAAACACCGACTGATCACCGCAGCAGATGATACGATAATTGTTGTTGTATATTTTATTAATGTTTCATAGTGAATCGCGTAAAAAATGTTTAAAAAAAATTAATAATACGCACACGTATGAATACGCGCGTTTGTCAAATTTTCGAAAAAATAATAAATGTGCCGCAGCTCGAAAGAAAAAAAATAATAAAACGATGAGAATACAACTTGATACAGTGGATAATAATTTACGGCTTTTATCCGTTTGGGATATTATTATTATTATTATTATTATTATTATTATGTTATAAATTATTATACGACGTGTTAACGCGTATGCGACGAGCGCGCGTAACGTGCACGGAACGGAGACTAGTACTAAACATTGCGGTTGCGGTTGCGGCAGTGGCGGCGGCAGCAACAGCGATGACGGCGGCGGCGGCGGCGAGCAACAAGTTGTTGTTATACACACACGCGCACACACTCGCGCACGTACACACGGCAACACACAAACACACGCGCACTTCCTGAGAGTGATATGATTACTATTAATAGACCGGTGGCCTCGATCGTTGCCGCCGCCGCCGAGTGCATCCAGTTCTTGATAACGGGGCGGCGCAACAGCAATAAACAAGATGGGACGCTATCTGCCGTCCGGTCCAGGATTGCACGTCTCGTCGCGAAAATTTCCGGCGAGATTTTTCGGAGGGGCCACCGGTCCGATCACCTGCACTTAGTGCACTAGTGCACTTGCACCTGAAACGGACGCGACGGCGACGACGGGCCTAACACGTTTCCGCCAAAAGTGTATACCTGTCCTTTTTCAACCGAATGAGATATTGTCTACATTTCCACTAAAAAAAAAAAAAATGTATATAGACGTATCATGTATACTATTAAAAGCTGTAATACAGTAAGTTTATTTAATACACTATACAAAATTGAAAAACAGTATAGGTAATATCATACTAAATTACTAAAATGTTTAAATGTATAATATTTATAACAATAATAATATATTAATAATATTAACCAAAATCGTGAATTTGTCAGAACCTTACAGCGGCACAACGAACTTATCAATATATTTATTTATTTATATGTATATTATAATACGGATTGACGTATAATCGTTTGTGTTATTACTTATTAGTATAGGTATTAAAAATAATATATTATTATTAATAAAAAAACAAAATATTATAATTACGTTTTACTTGTATTAGTAAATAAAAATAAACATTAATTAATAAACATTTTTTTATTTTTTTTACTAAGTTTATTGTATTAACAGAGTTATTGCTTAATTATTTTTATAATATATAGTTGTATATAAAAATTATCTTATTAACATTCAGGTAGAACACAATGTTTTTCAATATCATACATCTAGTTTACTGAATAAATTTAGATACTGTATTATAGCTTTTAATAGTATATAAAATAAACATCGTTTTGTTATATTAATATAAGTGAATACTAAATAGTCATAAATAGGTGTAGTAGGTACTGTGAATGTAAACAGTGGCGGTTTATCCCAAAAAACGGGCCTGTGTGCAAAACTAAAAAAAGCCCCCTCCTACATCTTTTTATTTTAAATAATATGGATATACATCATAAATTTATATTTTATAACAATGATATACTGATATCAGATTGAGAAAATGAGAACCATATGAAATTGAAAACAATTTTTTTTAATTTTTTGTACATAACTGTATTTATTTAATTTTTTTTTTTTGTGGAATGTTGAGCAATAATAGGTCCCTCAAGCTGAGAGCCCGTGGCATTTGCACACATCACACAAATGTATGGCACGCCACTGAATGTGAAGTATATAGTATATACCTAGGTATAATCGGTATAGGATATATTTGTTAGTTGTTATCATTAAGACGGACGGCCAACTACCTTACAAAATTGTTATCGGGCGATTAACTTTAACTATTATTATAGTTGTAGGCATATTATATATTTATATAGTACAAATTAATAATATATTGTGTTGAAATATGCTCTCTCGAGAGTTCAATCGGATTCTGGTGATGGCATACGATACATTATTATAAAGGTAATGACATAGAATAAACGGTAGATGCGGCTGATTGCGACGGTTTTTGCAGGAATTCGCTTGCTCGACATAAAAATAATCGCATTTAATCCAGACACTAGCGTTCAGAATAATTACATCGATTTTCGTTTTGCAACGCCTGTTTAATCATCGAAATCACGTACGTAACAAAAAAAAAAAAAAAACTATACCTACCTAATTTTCTGTAATTACAAAATTAATTTTTGATCGACGGTCATTAATTTTAAAGTCAATTGAAAGTTCACAATTTGACGTCATCGCGCGTGAATGATAAAAAAAGTGCACTGTTGCTATAATATAATATATATTATGTACCTATTACAGCAGCTGTATAATATAATAGTGCAATATACCAAATACCTATCAACATTAGTACGCCCAATAGAAAAAAAATAGAGAAACACTTATTTATATGCGTATAGAGACTGGTTTATTATATTATAATGTAGCAATAATATCAACTATCAACTATATTATGTACATAAGAAATGGAAATATACCTATAGTACGAGGATAAAGTTTAATTTTATGATAATAAAATAGTTATGAATTTATGATACTTATAATATACGTCCCTAACTATAACCTAAGCAAAATAATATTTAAAAAAAATTATAATAATAGCGTCATTATAATACTACATTATTGTATAGATAAATACTAAACTACGCATATTAATCTTAAAATTATTCAAAATATTAGTCCAAAATAAATGTTTATTTCAGGTGTAGCAGTGTTTAAACTATATTCCAAAGTGTTCTTAAAATACGAAAATTATTGCATAGAATTTAAAATAACGTTATAAATTCCTGTTTGTACAACAGTCAACAAGTTGCTTTCGAAGCAAAACAATAAATTGGAAATAAATTATTTACATAATAAATTAGCATTTACGTATAAATTATTGATTTTTAATATGAATAGAGGTACTCGTACTTAAAATACAAACAATTATATATAATATTTTTAAAAATAGATTCTGGCTATTGGGTATTATTATTTATCACAATATCACGTTCATATTATAATATTAAAATATATTTTTATTTTGATTAGTTTTATTTATAATCAATGTTACCTACCTAATTTATATATTGTATTTATATAACTATATGCTACAAATAATAATTATTGTAATGTTTTTAGCGTTTTTGTACCTTAAAATCTCTTTTTAAGTATTTTACGATGATGGTGATTTGCATTTCGCAGTAAGATTAAGTCTTATTAATCACATAAACTTATCATGTCTATTATTATAATGAACATAATTATACGAGAATTTTTTTTTCAAGAAATTCAAAAATATTTACTATAAAGATAAACATAATATACTTTACAGTTTGTACGACACAATCCAATATAAATCAAATAATTGAACTATATCGTAAAATAATAGTTACTAATGAATAGCAATAACACTAAAAGTAGTAAATATAAATATATAATATAGTTTAATCTATGTGTAAGTATATAAATTAATAAGTAATTATAATTTTAATAACGAGGCAATTAAACAATAATATGACGTGAAAAAGTCTATACAACTATATTGTAAATATTTATGTACATTTAAGTTCTTATTTGTTTGGTTTAGGAAATTTAAATGTTTGAAAATATTAACTTAGCCTACTATTAATTATTATTGTAAACTCAGTCCGTCAATACTGCAGCATGTACTCGTATAATAAGAAAAGTTTGGTCGTAAACCTGCACTATACAGCAAGTAATCCTATAAATAAAATGTCAATTGTAATTTAGCTCTAATTATTTTTCCATGTATTTTTTTGCACATCTTTATACACGAACAATTATTATTATTATTATTATTATTATTGTATGATATACGAACAATAAATTCAATTCATTCGAATGTCAACAAACTACAATAAAACACAAACCGAACCCGGCGAAACCTATACTAAAAATCAGTTTATATTGAATGATTTTAATTTAAAAACTGAAAACCTAATCATCACATGATATTTAATTACAAAGTTTAAAAATTATATTTTTATTTCTTGAAAAATCAGGGTTGATTGGTGGAGTTTATAAAATTGATTTTCTTGTGAGGTATACCTGACATTACTGTGCCGAATTTGCAATCACCCTCAAGTTTGATATTATATGATTTGTAACATACATGTGTTGTATTTCCGGTGACGAACACTCTTACCAAAATATAACTGCATAGTATGCTAAAATGTAAAGCATAATATGTGTATATACCTACCAAACGATAAGTTTCACAACCGTCAAAGTTTTATAATGATCAGCATTCAGCAGACAATACTTATTCATACGCGTAATTCCAATATTATACCCGCACCCGCATAAAGTAATAATAATGATAACTTCCAAAGTTCCTAAAATTTCAGGCTTCAATCAAAATGATAAAATGTTGTGAGCCACGAGATTAAAATAAATTTAAAAAAACGTAAAAAGATACGTACCTACCTAATACCCGTAAGAATAGTATTATTATGTTATGAATCAATTGTAATGCTGGGATTGGTCGCCGTTGTGTTTTATAGTCACGCCCTAAGTACGACGGGTTTTAAATTTTTACTACAAGATAATAAGAGAAAGTTCGTGAAAATAATTTTTTTATCCATACATATTTTAAAACCATTTATAAATATTATACCTTTTTATAGTACATATATATATATAACTGAAAAAATATAATATTATAATACATATATATATATATATTATATACGCTTGAATATTATCTATTTACAAACAAAGATTTAAAGAAAAAATTATTTTAGAAACAACATCAAATAGGTACTTAAAAAAATATGTTTTGATTAAATGTGAGATGACTGATGAGATGTAAGTATTTGATATAGGTACCTACTGTAATATTTGTTTCACTCCACGCAAGTTTAGATAAAACTATTATAACACTGTAACATACTATATATTATACCTTTTTTTTTTTATAAAACATTTATCAATAATATAATTTCTTTATGATAATAATTTATGTGTAAATAACTTTTGTTACTCGACCATTAAAATGGCTTTGAACAGTTTTGATAAACATATCCAGATATCACCTAAACAAATACTAAAAAATCGATGAAGTATAATTACCAAATTATATTATCACAATATTACACAATAGGAATTAACAATAGTTAAAAGACTAGTTTTTAAAAAAAAAAATGTAAGTAGTTATAATTAATTTTCTTAATAGCTTAATAAATGTAATTGTTCATTGTAATTTTTTAGTTAACACATGTAATTTGAAAAATAATAGATGTTTACCTAATATTACAGATTTTATTTTAATAGAATCTGTATACTAGTGTCTAGTACTTAAGTTAAGTTTAAATCTTGCTTATACATTTTAGTGACAACGTTTGAAATTGAAAATTAATTAAACTATTTTTGTCGATGCTCGTGACTTCTCGTGATTTAAAAAATAATAAATTAATTAATACTTAATAATTTAATAGGAATAAAAAAACTGTTTTTCCACCCGTTTCTTGTTTTTTGAACGGAAAAAAAGAAGGAACAAAATTATTGTAAATTCCTAAACCATACAATAGCTAGAGTGCAATAACAATAAATATTATAATTCATTTTTAACAAAAGTTAGTTATTATTGAAAAAAATAAGCTGCACGATCACTATATGTGCGACACTGACTGTAATTAAAAAAAAACATTAATTAACTTTTAGAATTAAATATTATATAATTTTTTAATTATTGATTTATAACTCATCTCTTGACGAGGTCTCTCCACTAGGAGGTCTCTCCAACCCATTATTCCTGTCGGCTTTCGGTATATATTATTATATCAATTATTACTTATTGTTTATTGTTCATATTGTAATTGATTGCTTAATAAAGAATTGTGTTAAAAAGAAAATTATTAATTTAACTAAATCAGATTAAGTACCTATGTCCTATATAGTACAGTTAGTAGTTACAGTATATTATAAATTTGGCCATCTATATGATATTATTATTATTATTATGCATTATATAGACAACACAGGCAATAAGTATATAAGTATAGGCAATATGCTACATGTCATAAGCAAGTCTGGCTAAAAATGTTTAGCAAATAAATTACAGTAAAGTTACTTACTACATAAAAGTATAAAGACCACAATAAATCATAACACACACGTATGCCGTACTCATAATTTCATAATGCAGACAGACATTAAGTTTTAATAAACTGATTACAGGCAAATAATATTTGTTTTATCTCCAATATAAAATTGACATTATATTTTTTAAACAACTGTTTGTTTTATCAATTATTTTTTATTTGTTTTGTTTTTGTACTTCCAATTTTCCGAGATAATATTTATTTCACAAATATAAACGAAATTAAGTAAATATTTTAATATAATTTTCATGTAGTTTATATAACACCTAAAGGAAATATAGGCGTAATTTGGGCATTGAATATATATATAGACTATAAAACGTTTCCGCTTGAGAACCTTTAAATTATGAGTTTACAGTATAAGAGTAGTTTATTAAGCTAAAGAGCGTGGCACTTGAATTAATTATACCTCTGTCGAGTTACCTAATCGTGAAAATATGTTATTTTTGGTAATTATAAGAATAGACATGGACGCATTGGAACTATATATTATTTTTATATCAGTTATATCGCTTAAATATTTTTATTCGTGAAATTTCGTCGTAATAACTAAGTTTATAATTAGTAAAGTTATGTTAAAAACATGTAATATTATTATTGTGACTACATTTTTCAACACAATATAATATCTAAAAAAGTAATTTCTATACTAAACTTTTATTATTATAATACGCTAAAGGTACGCACTTAGTTCCGTGTTTAATATAAGTTTGAATGTATATAAATCAAAGTTTACTTTATCTTTATGAACATTTTATGTCGCTTTAGGATAGGTTTAGGTTTGATAGAGTGATAAAACAAAATCAATAAGTCGTAATCTAAATTGCTTTTTTTAATTTTCCAATTTTTTATTTTAACCTCCTTTTAAATAAAATATCTATAATCTGTTAATTTGAGAATACAAACCAGCTGGGCGATTGGCTGCAGCTTAAGATCTGCAAATTAATGTGAATATTATATTAGTTTTCTATTAGTCTATTAATATTCTATTCTACGGACCGAAATGAGGATTATCAGTCGTATAGTCTCAACTTGTGAAGTCTGAAAAAAAATATTTTTATACGTAAATATGATGAATTGAAAATAAAATCCTACATAATATTAAAATTAGTGTTGTATAAATAGTAAATACTAAATATTTTAGGCAGCTATAGAATAGGCGTCGCGCTCATTTTCACTGTGATGATTTTTATACATACCTATTGCAATATTATTTTGTTTTTATAAAATAATCAGATAGCATTGATATGGAAGCGTCAAGCAATATAAATATATAAAAAAAAAACAATTTATTACAAAAACACACGAGTACAAAATAAAAATATAAATTATTCACTAAACATTTTTTTTCATTATTATTATATACCTATACATTTAATTTTTTTTTAAATTCATATTTGGTTATTTTTCAATACAGTACATTTATGCATGTTTTTTAGAAATATAATTCTTTAAATTTATAGTAAAAATAAAAATAATAGTACCTACTATTTTATATTAATTATATACTTATAACTTATAATGCAACAGGATGACCATATAGGATTCAGTGATAATAAGAAGAATACGAGTACGACGTTAAGTACCAATCCGTATTGATAATTATATAATAAATTTATATTGTTATCAAATCAACCGTGAAAATTGGATAATCGGCATTAAAAATTATTCTCGGTTTTGTGACACACATTTTTAAATCTCGTTTGGAATTCGGGACGCTCGTGTGTTGATTATTGTTTACTTTCTGAGTACTTTCGTCATGTCCATTAAAGACGAATAAATAAAAAAAAAAAACGAAAGTCGTTAAAAAACAATAATTTAACTATGCGATTGTCACCGCGGAGCGCTAATAAATAACGATATTATTTACGACCGTCGACCCGAGCAATGTTAGTGATGGTGGGAGTGGCGGAGAACGAAGAACTGATCGGCTGACTGAACGGTCTCATTGGTGTCAACAACTGTCATCAGTATTATAATAATATATAATATATAATATAATATGTTCAATACGCTAAATGATAAGACACGCGAATGTGGTAGTTATTTTATATATACATGATGAATATTAATAATGTTGTCTTTTTTTATTATAACAATAATAATATAATACGCGATGATATTATAATATAGTAAATTAGTAAATGATAACGAATAGTGGTTAAATAATATAATAGGTTCGTGATGTGTTCGACTAATCATATATGTCTCATTAATATCACATACAATATATTAAACTATAAAACATACAATTATGAATTACAATTTAAATGAAAGTAAATATTTGTTTTAATTAAAAATAGATAATATCAAAAAATTGTGTTAAATACTTAAATTAAATGTCTGAGTACGTGGTGAACAGAACGTATTATTATCTATAATATTATGTATAATTTAAAACAATTTAACTTGACGATGAATTATTTTGCGCAGGTGGAAAATACCTACCGTCTTTTTTATGACATTTTGAATTAGATCAAATCTCACCATTCATAAATTATATTTTTTGAGAGGTTTTATCACATCTATCGCTGGATGATCTCCCTCCTCATAGTATAATATACTAATATGATACATGATTTTCCATCTTGTAAATATTAAAATTGATCTTATTTATGGTTTATTTATTGTGCTGAAACATATGCAGATTGTAAAAATTATTTTAATTTTATAAATATAAATATATGTATTTTTACAATAGGCACTTATTGTAAAAAAAATTAGGTTTTATTCTCGTATAGTTTAAATCACCGAAGAGATTGAATATTTTGACATTAAAATTTCATGGACTAATTATAAATAGATTTAATTGTATAACTATAATAGCTATAGTAGCTACTAAATTGAATGTTTCTTGTGTTATGACTTATGACTGTTTTGATTTTTAAATAGGTAATTGTTTTAAATCTAATCTATACAAGTCTACGACTAATGACCCTATACATAATATAAACAATTTACAACAATAATATAAATTACAAAATATTGAAAAACAAATGTCGTATTGAATATTTTAGGTTTACGAATAAAAAGCACTATAATTCACGAAAAATCGACTCAATAAAAAAAAAAATTAATGCTGGTCATTCGGTAGGTAATTATTATTTAAGGTGGAAAATAATTATAAATATATTATTACTCACAAGTAGGTACACAATACCGGTCAATTTTTCTTTCATAAATCAGATTTATGTCAATGTGATAACAAAATTTAAAAATTTACATTTTTTTGAATGTATATGAACTAAGAACTAATTCGTTTGTACTTGTATATACTATATACGATACACGTACGTTTCATTCCCAGCCCTCCACCTAAAACATTTTTTTCAAATTTTTTTACATAAATATTTAGTATAGAATTTGTATGCATTTGTACGGATTAATTTTCAAATGAATAACCAAAATAGTGTGATGGGGGAGGGAGGCCCGAGAAACGTATGTCGTCCATACATTTTAATAAACGACATCCAATAAAAAAATATCATTGTTTTTAAGCGCCACGTAAATAAATAAAATAAAATATTTTAAGCGGTTTGCTCAACATAAATATATTTTAACTGTATTTTATAGAGTGATTTTATATTTGTAAAAACTAATTGTATATTTTTTTATGGTAACAATTTGGCTTCTTAACTAGATTTATAGCCATAGCAGTTTTTACTGACATAATAAAAAAGGTTTTTTTCAAACAATATCAAAACATTTGACCTCCAAAAAAATTGTTTATTTATTTATATATTTTTTGATAGCTAATAAAATTTATTGTTTTTTCAGATACTCATTTTAGATACTTACATAAAAGAATGCCAAAAACCATTAATTAATCAAATGTATTATAAAATGATACAATTATTGTAATGAGAAAAATGAGCACACAAAATAATAACTTGTACTTATTATTATTATACTATTTTTTGTATTTTTTTACAATGTTCATTTTTTGTCAAAAACAATAAAATTCCTTTGGTCGTGGAAATGGTTAGCTAATGTGTTTATTTCGTGTATTATTATAAACATTAATAAGTTTTTGACACATACTTATTTCAAAACTGTTATAACGAACATTGTTGTATTGTTATTTGTTTCACAGAACATTCGCATTTATTATTATTTTAATATTTTATATTATATCTGCAGATGCATTATATTATGGACGTCGTAATATAATGTACGAGTATGCGAGTATGCCTGGAATTCCGATGGTCAAGCTTAAGTAAACATACACCTTAGTTGATGAAAACGATTCCAAATGCCTGTCCGCACTAAATGTGGCAAAATACGTTTCGGCTGGTTCAATGCCGAATATTTCGGTTATGGTGTATGTACCTTGGAGCAAAACGCCGGACACTCCGATTGTTCTAGCTGAGCCGGAATAGCCGGAAGAAATCGACGGGGAATGCGACGATTTAGTTTGTCCGCTAGAAAATGACAACTATTCGATGCCGAGTATCGTGGATATTGCGCTCAGAACCGCCGATGACAATGGACCGGTGGCCTGGTTGATTTGTACGAAACCAAACAGATCGAACTCGCACAAGATGGCAATAACCACAGACGTCAATGGCTGCACTAGTGCACTACAAAAACCATTATATTTTCTTACGAGTGATGACATGGAGACATTGTGTGGACTCGAGGTGAACGGCACGACCACCTCGACTGTTGAAAACGAGACGCGGGAAACGAAAACCGTGGCAAGATAATTTATTATGTAATGTACGGCCGGCCATTTACTAGAGATATGTCTTTGACGCTGAATTTCGTAGTGAGGAGGCCTATAACTGATATATAGTCGAAAACATAAATCATTGTGGTACCGGACCATATAGGTTAGTTGAGTAAGTTAATTAGAATAATGAGACGGTTCAGTATTGAAAATTTTCATTATTTTTACAAATTACAAGTGGATTATAGCAGTATAGTTTGTATACTACAAGATGGAATGTAAAACCGATATTTATAACTTATAATATAACATATGGCCAAAGTAAGAATTTTGAAAAAGACGCAAGAGAGGAGATTTTGGGGGTCAATTTTACTTGAGAGTAAATTAGAAAGAAAAATTAAATTCGTTTGTAATTTCCTATTGAACGACGATCATTGCAGAGAATAAAGGACTGGAAAATAATGTTGCTGGTGCTCAATTACTGTCTACTGAAAAGTATATTTGTGATATTATATGCTGATAAACTTATAATTGTTTTTCGTATAAAATTATATATTATTGAACTTAAATTTAACACCTACAACTGTATACAACAGAGTACAAAGCGGTACTCACTTATAATCCTTTTTTAAAAAAAAAAAACTATAAATGCTTATAATACGAATGTTTGGTATAATGGTATCTCAACTATGTATATTTAATTGACAGAGAATAATAAATTCACTAGAAGAGAAGCCTCCGCTTTTAGGCACACTTATATGACACACATAAATTGGGTTTGGCGTATTGTGTCCGATAAAATAAATGTTAATATAATAATTTTAGACATTTTAGTAATAATAAATTATTGTTTATAAATTATTGACCTATAACTTATAAGCCATAGAGCTTCTTATCTGTTTCTTTGGATCACCACAATTCATTTCAATGTATTATTACTTAAAACATTTAAACATTCTGCCCCTCCCCACCATATATAATATATATTATATTAGAATCCCTAAATCTAAATCCATAAAATATTAATGATGACGATCTGCAAGATCATTATTTTAGCGTCAAAATAATACTACATTAAATTATAAAATTTAATTTAATGAATACTATTAACGCAGTATACAATATTTATTTTAATATTACGGATAAATCTCGTCAGTAAAATTGTGGCTTATTTGTTTTTGTTTACTCAGTTGTTGAATATAACGCACATGTTCGAATTATTTTATTAAATATTATTAATATAATATATCATAATTTACATCATAAAAATATATTCATTTCATTCGGTAGATACGTGACACGTATACCTACTCATCGTTGCATAGTTGTTATAATTTAGTCATTAGTTAAAAAAATGCATAGTCAGTTTAAAATGTTATCATTTTTATATATTACACCACTACACCAGATTGTATGGAATAAATAAAATGAATTATTTTCTTATATGTTGCGTAGTATTGTATTAAATTAATCTTGAATCATAATAGATAATGCAATAACATCTAAAATGCATTAGCTCATAAATGTTTTCCACGAACGAGCCTATATGGGCCATGGGGGGTATCTTCATATTTTATGTTTATTATTGGGAGCCAATTCATTTTAAAGCTTCGATTAAGTGATTTAGACAAAATATTATGTTTTGTTTATTTTGAATTTATTAATTATATTTATTTATCTATTTTTTTTTAAATATATGTAATATATTAACAAATCATATTAATTTTATCACGAATCATGATGTTTATAATAAAATTAATATAACTACCTATAATATAATTTATAATTATTTATTAACAGATTTCCGAAAGTATTGGATTTGTGTAATCGATATCTATGCTATAAAATGTGAAATTCTACAGATTATAATTAAACTAATTTAGTCTTTTGAACTTTATAAAAATAAAATATTTATAAAATTGATTACTCAAATCTTAAGTTATTATTATATTAAAAACTGGTGTCTAGCAATATAAAATTTTATAATAAATAAAATGCTATAAAGTAGTAAGATGTATTAATAAAATGTGGTAGGTACTATAATATACTTTAATGTACTATGATACACAATACCAATTAAAAATAGTAAAATCTCATCCAAGATCCAATTGATTATTTTAACACAGATTTTTAGAATCTCTCAGAAATTTTAAGGAAATTTAGAAAAATTATTAAGTTTAAAAAGTAAATATATTTATATTTTATACTTAAACATAGCTCAATATATTTTATTGAATATTTTTATATGGCTTTACCGTCAGGTAATGCATTAAATTTAAAGATAGCCTCTAGTGGCCTACAACTCTACTCTTATATTTAATCAGTATTCACTTAAGAAAAGATAAACTAAGTAGTGCTGATATTATGTTTGAACATCAAGTTACTATCACAAAAGCTTAAGAATAATACATTTTACAACGAAAACCATATATTTTATTAGGTATACTGCTTGCACTGATTATTTTTATAATGTTTATTTTCAGATATTATTCTTGTAATAATGTATATCGTGTCGTTTTAAATCTACTGTAATTAGTCGGCACTCAGTTCATAAATTAATATTTAGGTTTATATAATATACGCATACCTATGTGGTAATACAAGTTGATATAATATACCTAGTAATTGGAACTCAAAAGAGTACAACGTACAGATATTCGTGAATGTTGTAATGGGTAATCGCAAATTTACAGTTATATGAAATAAATTTAATATTTTTACGATGAATAAAATAATTTTGGTTTGGTAAAATATTATAAATTGGACAATATTTACTATGCATTGTTGTAAGCCAACATATAGTTTTACTTTTGTAAACATATATGTTCACAATTTTTATAATATTATTAAGCTGTCATAAATAAAAAAAATATATGTGCATGAATATTGTTAAATCACACATACCTACCTATATTATATATTTGACAATGTTGACGATGTATTGTTTTAAACCAACAAATATATATTTTATCTTTGTAAACATATATTATTATGTTCACAATATGCACCTAAATGGTAAATATTATTAAACTACCATAAATAATAATATATATGTATATATATATATGAGATTTGTCGAACATTTGTATTTTGAACATCATACAATATTAATTTTACTAACTTGAGTAAACATAAATCTAGATATAATATCATATTAAAGCAATGAATTTAAAATTTGAATTAATAGTATTTAAAAATCTAAAATAATTGAATCGATGCAAATATAAAACACAACACACAGGTACATACAATTAATAGATATTTAAATTATGTCATACATTCATGTATCATTGCGTGTTTATTTATAAAACTAAAACTACATTGATACGTTTTAAATGTTTTAATAATTATTAATTCGTAAGTATTTTTCTTGTTAATATATAAGACAAATTATACGGCAATAACACAGTTAAATTTAATTGTTTCAACATTGTATTGGGTATAGTTCATTAAAAAATGTAATTATTGTTCCATAATATAGTCCTATAAATAGCAATGTTTATATTATGGACGTATTATTGACGTATTAAATAACCTTGCAATAATTATTTACATTTTATGACTATATTCTTAAACTATTACTAAAATATGTTCTACTACGATTTATGATTAAATTAATATTTAAATTTACTGTTATATTCTCATATACCATAATTGTGTCCATTACGCGTATCGGTATACAAATATTAGGTACCTACGCATATACAATATTGTTCTTTATTCCTATTATTAATAATTAGGGCCAACATTTGTATGCCTTTGCAGTTTGCACATTGTTAGAGCAGGTTGGTCCAAAAAATAGCTAATTCGCATCAAAATCTGTTTCACGTTCTAACAATTCTGTATACACAATTTTATTTTGCATATTTTTGCTTATTTCGGAGTTTTTGAAGTTTTAGGGCATATTTTATGATTTTGTGTATTTTTAGAGCATATTTAGGATTTTGTAAATTTATAAGACATTTTTAACTTGATGTATCGAGAATTTTCTCAAAATAATAAAGTTTTCAATGTTTTTAAATATTAAAATGCAGTTAAGGAGCTGATAATATATTAGGTATACTCATCATGTTTTTAAATAAAATAATAATTTTTTTCACTCATTAGTTGTCATCGTATGTTTATCGAAATTTAAAAGAACTGAAATTTACTCCCTTTTTTTATCAATAGTTTAAATCATTTGCAGTGTATTTTTTAGAGTATATTTTGGTAAATATTAGAGCATAACAGCATATAATTTATTATAAATATAATAGTCGACCCTAAAGTAAGCGTCAGTAACTATTATAATTTATTTTTATACTTATTTATTATCCTTATATTACAATTAATGTATTTTTCAGTGATTTAAAATTACAATTATAATGAACAATACACAATTATTTCTATTAGTTATTTGATAAGAATGTCTAAAAAATATAATCACAATTTCACAATAGTATTTTTCATAGTTTGTTCTACTAAAAATGTATTTTAATAATAAAATAATACTCAGTTTTTGAATTCTTGATGATATTATAGAAATGTTTTACCGATAAATTTGATTTCCTGTTTAACTGATACAGGCATACTGCAGCTGGCATCGGTATTCAAATATTCAATACATCTATATGATCTAATATATGTACAATATATTATAGAGAATAAAAATTTAAATTATATGTTCACAATTTATTGTGAAATTTCATATATGATAGGGTCATTGGTAATATATTTTTTTTTATTGTTTAAAATGTATAGAACAAACAATATGTCAATATAAAGTATGTATAATAGGGATGATAACGTTATTTGAGTCAGGCACCAATATATTGTAATCAAAGTTTAAAAAAATCCTTAACCGTATAATAATATGCTTATAATGGGTACTTATATAATTATTTACAATTTGTTCTTAGGGTGATTGGGATTTTAATATCAGTTGTGTATTTTGCTAGTCTTCAATGTTTTAATGAAACTGCACAAACAGTATTAGCTTCATCCATTGAAGTATTATTCTTATTTTTGGATTTGAAATAATTAATTGTGGAAAATAAATATTAAACTTTATATTCATATACTTAATGTGAATTTTGAGTTATGGAATATCTATTTTTTTCAAAATATAAAATATTATTCCTGAATCCGATGAGTTTCAATTTTTAATAACCTGTAGATAACTATATTTTTTAGAAATAATAAATATTTGTTTTCATAATTTTTTTTTCATTAAATACAAAATTGAATAATGAAATAAAAATATTTTCGCGACTTGTTAAAATGTTTCCAATATACTTTATTGTAGGTATAATAATTAATTATTATTAAATAATGAACAGAAAAATGATTCATCTGATCGTACAAACATAATATATAATTACAAATAGGTACAATATAAGACTGTAATTATTAGTGTAAGTATTTAATTTTGGATAACAAAATTATATATGCAAAAAGTAAATTATGATTCAATTTCTCAGATGGTTATTTGTGTGTTTGAAATATTCGTTTAGATATTTTAATCTGTTCCATGTGTTTCAACTTTGTCTATGTATGTATTAATATTTAAATATTTGACGTAAACTAACAGCATACCTATTCATTATAATGAAAATACTTAACTTGTTACATTATTATACGTTATTATAACCAATTGTAGTAACAACCATATCAATATATCATAATGCGGTATTAATAATTAATTAGTATCTGAGTGAATAACCTAATTAGAACAAATTTGTCATAAAATATTCATAACTCAACACTGGTGCCTCTTTTATCTATTTATATACTTGACGTTATTTCATATAATATTATTGTATAATATATACGTAGTACCTATATTATACTATATTGGACATTTAAAAAATAGCTGTGCATGTTGTCTTGCAAATTACATTCACTATTAATCTATACGGCATTGTAGTTTGATGAATGTTATTCGTATATAATGATAAAAAAATAGGTAATTTTTGGTATACATAGTTTTTATTTAATATTTACAAATAGTAACTTAAAGAACAAAATGTAATGTTATGGAAGATTATTTTCTTCACGAAAAATTCCGTTGAAAAAATGATGTATTAATACGACGATAAAATCGATAAATAGATAGTACCATAAAAAAAAGTATATTGAATTTGCCGTAATAATTATAAAATAAAAATATTTTCCTTAATTCAAATATTTAATATTCATTAAATGTCGTACTGTAGATTTATAGGTATGTTTAATTTTATGCTGAAATCATACATTCCTAGCTATGAATACATTTTATTTCTACATAGGTATTTAAAACAATTTCTTATGTTTTAAAACTAATGAAACATACACAGGCGAACGATTGATTTCCAATTGATTTTATTATTTAAAGCACAGTAATAAGTATAATTATATAATAATATTATTATTATTATAGTTAATTAATATCATACTTATTAATTATGCATTTAGTTTTAGTATAAAATATTATTACACATAGATTTATAATTAATCGATAAATAATCTGAATCCGTTTTATCTCGATCAAATAAACAAGTCCGTATAACACCAGCATACATTTATAATAAAGAGTAAAATATTATTATCTGTATAATTGTAAAAATATAATATTATAAGCATAAATTATATTTAAATTTGAAAAAAAAAAATATTTAAGATCTCAATATTTTATAATAATATTATTTTAATCGTGTATATACCTAAGTTATATTTTGATATACATATTCCTACGCAATTTGCTATAATAAAGGAATGTGATATAATATAGTTGTGTAGACGATATTTTTAAAATAAACTACATTTACAGATTTAAGTTTAACGGCTTTTTTTTTTTTAATTAAAAACATTGATAGAATCTGGTAATGAATTAACGTAAATACGTTTATATAGCAACAGGATTACTCATTAGTCATTAATTTTATTCGGAATGTTCTTTCATAAAAAAAAAGAAAAAAAGAAAAAAAACGAAACTATAAAATGTGTGTTATAATTATTATATTTATTTTTTATGTAAACGTTATTAACTTATTATATGTACATAGGTATTCCATTGTTCTCATAATGTAGGTATATATATATATGCTGTATATCAATCTCTTAATACTGTCGGAATTCTATATCATAATTTTTTGTAAAAAGAAACAGACGTTTAAATTAAAATGTTAATAAAATATGGTTGTACGTATATGTTATTTTTTGTGTGAAATTGTGTTATAAAATAAAAAAAACAAATAATCAAATGTTACGTATGATATGTATAATGAATTCAGGTATAATTATAGTATTTGATTCCGAGAATAGTTTGAATAGTAGATACCTTTAATACGTATTATTGAAATGTTTTTTTAATTGGCATCTAAGGACGCGTGATGAATATTTTATTAGTGAAATGGACATTTTTAATTGTAAAAATGCGTACGAAAAACAAAATTGCGGTATCTTTGTGCACTTATTACAATGCTTCACCTATAAAATAATAATATATTATATGACCCTGACCCGAGCCGCAAAACAATACATAGGAATTAAATACTAAATTCGTTCGTTTCAAACAATCCAAAACCGCCAAGTACCGTGCGCTTACGACGTTCGCGGTTTTTGTCGATTTATACCTGAAAATTCCATGTTTAAAATCAAATATATACAATATAATACAATACTATCATAATTTAGCGTTGACTCGTTTTAAATGTATTATAAATTATAATATTAAAAAACGCTCCTAGGAGCATGTCTCGCCACTACGTAGCACGGGAGTCACAGTACGGCGTGTAACTGTTTTATTTTAAGAAATGTTTTCGAAATCATCAAAATAATATAGTACCTATGTAATAATACGTGTATTCTCGACAAAAGTATAATGCGGGTACACGGTCAGGGTCCTTTTAAGTGCCGTTGGTGCCGTTGGTGGCGTCGGTGTGTTTGGTGTACCGATGTATAATAGCCGTTATACGTCGAATTGAATAATAAAAACGTCGGTTTCAGCCGGTGAATGTGACCGCCGCCACAGACCCTAAACGCCACCGCTGTTGGCAAATGCGAACCAATAAGAGACCGAATAAAAAAAAAAAGAGTTAAAAATGTTATAGACGGTTATAATATAATAGATTCGTGGTTAAATTACATACCACGGGTGTCGTCGCACGAACCACAGATATAATCTAAAAGGCTCAAACGCAATATAGTACTTGGTAGTAGCTATATCATCCAGCGTACATTAAATTTAAATATATTGTACTATCGTCACGTAAACCTGGCTTACTATATGTGGTGATTGATGATTAGGTTATACATTTTTAATATATAATAATATATACTTATATAGTTATATATATTTGTAGTATGTATAGGAGAACGGCCGAAAAACGTTAAGCACATATCATATTATGATGGCCGATGGGTATAATTAGATCACTACCGACTTGGAGGGAAAAATTAGTCCGCGTGTTATAAAGTATGGCTCTGCATCGTATAGCTTCCGTTTTCCACGTTCCACGTATTATAATTTAAATAAAACTGATGAACATTTTGGTGGATCCAAATGTACTTATACCGATACAATTTATACACGCGAGTATCACTCTACAAATTACAATTAAGCAGTTGACGATAATATTCTCTCAATTATTTAATAATTTGATATATTGATGAGTGATTTTAAATAAATAAAATAAAAATATTATTTTAAAGTCATGGATCAGTGGTTTCACGTCAGTGCTATTGTTAGTTGTTGCGAAATTATAAAATTATATAGAGACGGTTTCACGTGGGATATATAGACCAGAGAAGTCAGTAATATACACTTGTCAGTTTAAAACAATAAGAGCTAAATTTTCATTATAAAAAGAATAATTGACAAAATATCATTTGTGTTTTTTTGATGTCTGTAATGAAACAAAAAACATTATTCATATCATAATTTATTGAAATAAGTTAAAATAATAAACTGTACATTCAAAAATCACTTTTTTTTCATATTAATATGTTTAATAAACAATAATCTTTTGTGTAATATTAACAACAATTTATTTAGCATTAGAATCAGTGTGGAATCGTTCGACACCAACAAAATATTACAAATTTTCGACATGCATGATTTGGCTATAGGGGTCCTAGTGGTTAGTGGTTTATGATTTTTCCCTCACTGCTGTGAAAACGGACGATATTATAAGTATAATATACATTATGTAATCTGTTGCGCTCGTTTTCATACACTTATCTATTTCGGTTATTTATTACAAAAATATTATTATGTCTACGTGTACACTTCATATTATATACACTTCATCTTCTACCTACTGCGTTTATCTACAAATTCCTATTCATGTTCAAACACCTGAAAAAATTTGTGATTTATGTTAAAAAACAAACAGATGTAATGAATTACTTGATTCGCGGCGGCGGTGATCCGTTGCGTTATCGCGTAACCTCGGACTTCAGTCATACAATGCGGTATCATAGGTTTTCGGCCAAAGCAGTGAACACATTAAGGCGTCGCTATCTGTTGGAGTTTGCCTCAGTCGTCGTGCGATCAGCCAAAAGCTATCCAAACGTTTCCAACAGTAGATCACGCGTTGTTTATTGGTCAGAAAGGAGCTATTGCTGAAAACGAAAAACATAACTTTAGATCCAAATGTTATTATAGTATCGTACTATCGTTAATATTTTCAAACCAAAAAGCGTTTGATATAATATGTACGTTTGGTAATAATAAAATATAGTAACAGAGTTTTAATTGTTTATAATATTATATTTACATAAATATTTTAATATGTATCTGCGTGTGTGTTTTTTTTCATTTGAATCATAGTTTAATCAACTCGAGTTTAATAAGATTTTTTGTAATTATTTATTTTTTATTTTTTTAATTGTTCAAAAAAATGTTGTTCATGGACATTAAAACCGAAAATAAAAATTAAACAAGTATTGCACTTGTATAATATAAACAAGACTGTTTTTAAATATCTGATTACAATACAGTATGTTTATATTATTATTAGATATTGTTTAATGCGTTCTTTGTGCTATTTTATAGAATTTTTGATTAATTTTATAATTTACTAATGACATTAATCAATTTTTTTGAACCACAAATGTTTGATGAAATGTATTTAAGCAAAAAAAAAGGCGATTAAGTGAGTACTATTTGCTGTGAAGAAGGTTTCGTGTGAGTAATTGTAATACATGTGTTAAATTTGAATTCAATGGTATATCTTTATAACCACGATAGATTATAATCTGCCGTGATTGTAACTATACGAAAAATGATTTTAAGATACAATTTAGCAACTTATATCACTAAGTATATTTCATGATATGTTTTTTGATATCATTAATAAAACAATTTATTTTACTATAAATAACACGGTAGGTTAAAAACATTTTTACCAAAAGTAGGTATTGCATTTTAAAATATCATCATGTGGATAAAATATAATAAAATACCCGAAAATTCTATGTCCGCACGAATAATGTTTTTTAACTATAAAAAAATGATAAATATCATTATAAATAATTTAAATACGTAATTTCATCAAAATTTGAACATTAAAGTATGTCTAAAAACAAATGCACAAATTTATTTTTTAGTTTTTTTGGTATTGGTGTGAACTAAACGTAAAACATTGTATTACATTTTCAAATCTTAGCTATAAAAATTGAAGTATAAGGGAAACCTATGTGTTTTTGACTGAGCGAAAATATTTTTATCGTAATTTATGGAAATAAATAATCTAAAAATATAAAGTTCTAATTTCAAATGTTTATAAATAGTTTAAAAAGAATCAAAATAATTTAAAAAAATGACCATGTATAAAAAATGATCACATGAATATATAATAAAATTTTCAACTATTTACCGTGATTCATTTTAATTATATAAAAATATCAAAAATCGTTTGAGAAGAAAAAATAATTATTTTACGAGTGAATATTCAATATTGTAAAAATTTGAACTTCAAACGCTCTAAAAATTAATTTAAACTATGATAGACGGCTAATGAAGTGATTTTTATTAAATTTTCAAGCATTTTTACCAGCGAATAATTTTTTATCTTCATTTTTCTATAAAATAAACTAAAAAAATTTAAAATGTAAAATTTCTATATAAATAGTTCAAACAAGTCAAAATAGTTTGAAAATTATATCTTGTATGGAAAATTATCATATAAATATTAAGTTTAATAAAACGGAAAACTTAAATTAAATAAGTATCATCACACATAATATTCACAAATGGTTTTACTAGATTACCTCAAGTTCTCTTAAAACGTTTTTCCATTATAGGTATCTACATACACACATGTATAAAATATTATATAATATAGACGCCGTGATGTTATCTTTATAAATATTTATACATTTAATCAATACAATTATTATTAAACGGTAGCTATTTAACTAACTTTCAATAGAGCGCAAATAATTCCTGACCTTATTATATTATTAATTATGATGTATTATAATATATTTAATAATATTATTTGGTTAAATACATAATAATAATAATGATGACACGGCGCATCGGATAGGCATTTTAGCTACGACGCTGTGGTGAGTTCATTTTTTTATGGTATTTTTAAAAGTATAATATGATTTATTACACAGTAAATCAAAGTACGATATAAGTAAGTTTAAGTGTAAGTATATATAAGTATAGCGTGTACGTTTAAAATGACTTAATAAAGTTTTAGGTTACTGAGATTGAAGTTATTATTGCATCGTTTAAATGTTTTATGGCAAAATTATTTATAAAATAATTTCTTTATAAACAGTACTCTAAGCACTATTTTACCACAATTTGATGATCAAATACTGCTTGTGATATATATATTATACAGACTTTTGACCTATTTTCGATGCCTTTATTTTGGTGGCCACTTGTATTGTTGCGGTCGCAATTTTACCACCAATTCGCGTTTGGAGATTATTTAAATTCAAACATTTCAAACCAATACCGATCATTATATCCGAATACCCGTACACTCAATTCAATCCAGCTTTGCGACCAGAATCTAATTTGATAGTATGACTATGCTAAATATCGACTGCACGACCGTTGGAAACGTGTATTTTCATATTCTAACTTTATCACGGTTTTTCTGGCGCGACGTGATCTGGTGAGCGCGGTAGGTTGCACGCGTGGCCGTTTTTATATTATACAAAACCCTCTCCTTGCCTACCGTCCTGCCCACCGGTGCGTCAGAGGTGGCGGCCGCCGATCTTGGGCTGTTGTAATGTACTAATAAATTCGGCACTCGGGGGAGGAGTAGCAGAGGGACTTACGAGTATAATAATACGAATTTCAGGCGGCCGGTGATCGGATGGTGGAGGGGGTGACATTTATTGGCGGCGTATCTGAAAGTTATGGTTGAGGATTGTGAAAGAGAGAGAGATAGCGTGGGATATATAGATATAAAGAGAGAGAAGCGTTGTCGCCGGTCGTAGCTATTATATCGCGACGAGGGTCGGCGCAGCGGCAGGGTGTGTTTTAGGGACGTGACGCGGGCAACAACGGTTCCAGTCGGCGGCAAATCAAGACGATTCCTAAGCAAGTCACCGTCACCGTCGTCGTCGTCGTTGTCGTCTATACGGGTCCTGCTTCCCTGCAGTATATATATATATGCGATACACCCGGTGACTATAACTATGTATACGCATATAATATGTATATATATATGCAACTCGGGACGACTATCGCGAGCACCCGGAACAGTTTATGTTTATATATATATACACGTTTCCAACGTAAACGGCACATCAGACGAATGGGAGAGGGAGAGTTGAGGATAAACCCTTCACCCACTCCGGCGTTGCTAGCACGCCGAAAGGATGTAATAATTTTGGATTAAACTTTAATTGAGCTCTCTCTCTCTCTCTCTCTCATTCTCTATGCTCCGCCACCACGGCCGCTCTCGTTCGGGCGACTGATGTACGTGTACATTACACATACACACACATATATACACCTGCTATTATTATTATATATTATATTATATATACACGCAACATGTGCAACTACACGCACGCGATATGTATAATATATAATAATACGCAAACACGTCTCGTTCCCTTTTATATTATACATTCTTATCACCGGCGTATATTCGCTAGTGTGTGCGTATTATTACGACTACATCTCTTCGCGTATAATACTGTCGTTCGTATGAACCCGACGTCTTCTGTCGTAACCGTACATATAACATATATACACACGCATATAACATATATATATAGTACGTATGAATGTATATTCTGTATGTATGTAAGTGTGTGTGTGATATAAATAATAAGCGAAACTTGCTGTTTGACTGTTTTAATCGAGCCAATGAATTTCCTCCGTTACGACCTGCTGTAATACCGTCTAACCTGACCTATATTATACAACCTAATAACCAGAGCTATGTTGCGGTGCCACAGACGTGTTACAATAATAATATAATGGTTTTTTCGGAAATAAGCCGACATAAATCGTTCCTCGAATTTGTCGAGATAGATGTCATCGCTCTGTCGATCATCGCATGATCTGCACTAATAGAAATATCGCGAATAGCCGCGATTTGACGGTCGTTTCAACCGAAACACAATATCACAATAATATTATTATCGTACTAGATGTGTTCATAAAGTGCGCCGCCAGACAGTCGTCCAGACTGACGTTATCATTGATATTTAGAAATTAATAATATGTACGTATATATATACACACACATTGCAGACGCACTTACACACCCATATAAATTGGCCAATGGATTAAGTTAACCAATTCCGTAATGTTATCTGATTCAAAGTATATAATTATTATATATATATATATATATATATATATGTATAGGAGACATAAACTTTGTAAAAAGACTTTGCGTGGGGGATTCCAGTTTTTCTCAGGAGTAGCAGTGAAAGGGTTTAGTCGTGTTTTTTAATTCCTCTGGAAGATTGTAGACAATTTATTGATATTGCAGTTTCGGGAGCTTGCGTTTAGTTTACTGTTATTGGAGCGGAGCCGTCGGGCGAGTGTATGCACTACAACCACGCGTATACGAGGGACAGACGAAAAAAAATATTACTAGACGGCAGCTACAGCGGGAAGAAGAGAAAAGCCAGCTCCTCGAGCTCGTCGTTACACAACAGCCGAACGGGAAGAGGACTATAATATAATACAATAATATACGTTGTGAGGGGTACACGTATACATTGTATCTGTGTTTAACAAAGAGAATATATATATATATAAGTGTATATGCTATTGTTTAATTGCATCACTGGCAAACGAGTCCCCCGGCGTAGGCAACACTTTTTAAAGATATGACTATAATAAAAATTCGCGGGTTTAGCGCTTCGGATGAGCTTGGTTGGGCTCGTTTTTCGAGCAAAAATAATTGTAACGACCGCAGGCACTGGGCTGATTAAGATAATAGCCGAGGCAAAAAGTTTACACCACCATATACCCCGTCATCCAACACCCCCGCCCCGCTGTCCACAATTCCCATCGCCAATTTCCTCCACTCCCGACCATCACCCGTGAAATGATTGTTATAATTATTATGCGCCGATAATCTCCGAAGAGGAACAACAGAAAGCTAACTCCTTAGTCTTTATGTATTTATATATATATACACACGTATAAGACCACAATCGTTAATTACCGCTAGCGGTTGTTAAATGGCGCATTAAATACATATAACTGTTCTTTAGGCCATGCCGCGGTGGTGTACTTTGCCAGAAAATTCTCGAAAAACAGCAAACGAAAAAAAGAAATAATAAAAACGAATGCGTTTATTTATGGTTCACTAGTACGTTAATGTTGTCTACTTAACTACCGTGTTTAATACCGTGTCCGATGACGCGGCCGCGACGGGTGCGCTGCGTCGGGGCTTGCGTGTGGGACGGAGGGTAAGGGTTGTTGATGTAAACACTCGAAAGAAACTTCCATCCCTTACTCCGCAGCAGTAAACAGTATTAGGTATATATAATATTATTATGTGTTTATACCATACAGCTGTAAACTATAAACACCTATACGTTCTCGATCGTTCGTTTAGTGTATTTATGATTCGATTAAAATTGTTCACGATGCGTCATATTAAGATTTTAATCCGATCGAGGAGGATAAAATAAACACTATTATTATTATTATTATTATTATTATTATTACAATACCCATAGACTATAATAGTTGATTGCTCTAAGATTATATATGTAGCTTAAGTTTAACGACCCCGAAATGTACCGAAAACGCGCGTTACCTCATAACTAGCTTTGGGTACAACAGATATACCGAGACTGTAACATGTAACGTATGTCCAGTGGTAGCTTAATCGGTGGGAAGAGTCTACGAGGTCGTGGTTTTCCCCAAGCCCGTATTTATAAAAATTGTATATTGTTAAAAACAAAATGACGAGAAAAACATATTATTTTATCGAATATTATAAACATGTACAAGTGTGTACATAGGAGTAGTAGGAACCTATTATGTACAGATAATTTTGGAGTATAAATAAATTATTATAATATAAAATATACTATGATTTGATTTTACTGTAAATATTATGACTTATCCCCTACTCTCAAACCAAGTGTCTAGACCCGTCCTTGCGTGTGTCATAGGTGCGACAATGTAATATACATATCGTCTTTATATTAATATACTAATATATATGAAAATAATAAACCATCAAAAGATGAATTTTTGTCATGTAGCAAATAATTAAAATTCATAAATTTGTTTACATTATTTAAGTACACTTTTGTAATCATTTACTAAACATAAAAACACAGTTAATGCCATTAAAGAACGGTAGTACTGCCTATACATAACCCATAAATAATTATGTGTTAACAGTGATTTAATATTATATTCTTATATTATTTATAAGCAAGTTTACTTTGCATTAGTTTGTGTAATTTTTTTAACTAAAGATTTGCTAGTTATCAACAAATAAAAGATGATGCAAAAATATGGGGAATTTTGAAGAAAGAAAAAAATGTTTTGAAATTAATTCAAGCTGACCAATATACGCTTCAACATTGGAAATTAAAGAAACATTTAAGTTTTGAGTAGTACTTTGCGAAGATAATTTTCATATTTTTCTTCCTCAAAATCACATTGAAAAGTTTCAATATTTTGCACTTATGCTGTATATTGCTTGAAACTTTTTGATTTTGATAATTTTCAGAAGTAATCATATTAATATTAAATTTAAATAAAAATGTTCCAACCAATATAAAGTGAACCTATCAATAAATTCATATATGTATAATTTTTAAAATCTAACTATAATTAATATTTTAATATTTTTGCTAAGCGTTTAGCTTGTTTTAATAAACAATTTTTAAAGTTTGCAGAGGATTAAATTGAATAAAAAATAAACAAATATTATCTATTTAGAAGTCTGCAAAAATTTCAATGTAAACATATTTTAGTGATATGTGTGTGCATTTAATTGTATTCGGTTGAAATTCTAAACACTTTTGCTATATCTTGTATAGTTGTATGATGCATTTAAATTTCTTACAACCTTTGCACGTTAAGTTTGGTGCAGAAAATGATATACATATTGCGTACCTGACTTGTTCTTATTAGAGACGTAGAGAGCTACAAAATTATTTGGTAATTAGTAGATGCCAGATGGTGTTTTAAAGTTTCAAAAATATTTTAAGTTTCAAAAATATAATATTATCGATGTCATTCAAGGAAAAAGTCTTTTACGTGATTACATTTTGCGTCAAGTTTTAAAATTCCGTTAAGTTGTCGATAACGGTGGACATTATGGGAACACTGATGGAAAACTTGAACAAAGACTGAATTCGTTTTGTAATTAGGTGAATTTTAATTAAACATTCCTGAATGTATTGGGGGTGATGTGAATGACGTCCGAAACGATTGTCCGGAACGAAGTTCGACGGTTACGTAATTGAAAGTTTTCGGACAAACTGAGAACGTCGAATAGTCGTTACTTGGAACATGAGTCGGTTTGTATTGTTTTTATTAAATTATAAACATAAAATAGTTTTTTTATTTACAAAGAAAAAATAAGTAAAATTACATCAACGAATAAAATGTACAAAGATAAAAGTTTTTAATTAAAATTTGTCTTGTGTCATTATTATCGAATAATATAATCATTTCAAACAGTTTCCAATGAATGAACATATAACACAAAATGAATTACTCTAAATATTATTTTTATCGATTTCAAAATAAGATCACATGTTCACATTACCATAAGATATTTTTCCGTAAATTTGTTACATATCAATGAACTTTAAAACATAATATATTATGTATAATATTATTGAAATCATTATATACCTATATATATATAATATACATATTTTAATGTTTAACTAAATTTGTGTTTGATCGTCATAATACAATGATATTTCGAATATTTTCACCGTTTTATATTTACGATTTTTTTTAAGTACATACAGTAAAGCGCTTTTCATTGAAAAATTCTGTGTAAACCTCGTTTGAATTTTACCAATAAAACCAAGTATTATGATAATGCGTTATTATAAAGTACATTATTTATTCGAGCGATAAATGAGTATAATACATTTTTATTATATTTGCTCTACAAAAGCAAGTTAATCCAGAAGTTATAAATACTGATGTATAAACCTGATGGTTTCTATATAAATATTATATATTTTGACATATATCTATTGGATTTCTGTAATTTTGGGGCTCAACGTCAACCACTAAGTGGTCAGTAAAGAACTATCGTAATGATTGCTGAGATAACTTTACAAAGATATCGATTATACACTCGTCTACCTATAATACGGTATATAATAATAAATAACAACTATATATATATAATATCGAACGTTAGAAAATTTGTGGAAATCTAACATTTTATTTGATAAAATATGATGTATATCACTTAATTTACACATGTGCACACCACAAACTAAAACCCAAACCTAATTCAAGGAGTTTTCATGACTATATTATTATATTTATTACCGCTATCATTATTTTCGATAAATAGATGAGCACAAAATCATATTACTGATGATGTATTAATGTAACTTAAGCAAGCGAATTCACTACGTAATACTCGTAATTATATTTTTTATAAAGATTTTTAACATTATATTTACAATATTTTTAAGCAAACATTTATTTTGTTGGTAATATAACATGGCAATTTACGATTGCTACAGTTATTGTTTAATAAATATAATATTTATATGATACGATAAATCTTATAGACAATTCAGCCCGTCAATATTTATTTATAAGTAGAATGTTAGTGATTTGAAAATATTAACGTGCTCGTCAGTGTGTGAAAAAAAAAACAAAATAAAATAATAACGATTAGTAACCTAATTTTTTCTTTCTTGAAAATCTTGTATATAATATAATTTTTATGCAAAACATACACTAAAAAAAATGCACGTTATATATTCGTATACTAGGTTTTTTTTAATAAATTTAATTATCTGGCATAAGATCTCTTAATATTATATTATACTTGTTTTTGCGTTACTGAAGATTGTGAAGCTAATGAGTTTCTATGGCCGAGTGTTCGCTGTTTCTCCCTCAAAACCCCAGTTAAACACTAAAATCCCATAATTTTTTTGTTTGTTTAATTTGTTTTTTTTTTTTGAAGGAAATGAGACATTTTTGTATAAAAAAAATTAAAAATAAAGGTGGATTTTAGAAGTCTGTGGGTTGGAAGAGAAGTGACAATCGCGAGGGGTGGGGCGAGTGACGTTTTTATTTCCTTGGTCGTATAATTAATTCCTTGTTCCGTGTCCGAAAAGTTGGCGGAGACGCGCGTAGCAAGAAACGACGTACGTATTGGTCGTTTCAAAGTTGAAACGTCGCCATAAATTGTCGGCTTTATTTCGTCAACTTTCGTTCGTTAAAACTTTTTTTCCCTCTTCCTAACCATAGCCTACTATTCCGCTCCCGATATTACATTTGCAACAGTCACTAAATTACTGGAAAACTTGTCCATTCTTCAGAAAATGTCGTACCAAACCAAAACAAATTGAACGAATTTCAACAAAAAATCACACATGCCTTTTTTTGTGTATATTTGTTTTCATCGTATATGTAATAATATATAAGCCGATTTCTACCATGTGACATACACATAATATATTATGCATAGCGAGTACACGCAGAAACGGATTTATAAGATTTCCACCCCCATAGGTGATTTTTTTTTACTAACTCTATCCACGAGCGACTATATTTTTTGTCATTGGAAGTTATAAATATTTTTAAGCAGCATAAATGTATTAAAAAATTTAAAATTAAAATAGCACACAATGATTGACTACAAAAAACATAATTTATTCTCATGTTTAATTAATACCTACCAGCATCGTTACGTGACCATTAATTATAATTAATTACGATCGAAGGAAAATAATGGCATATTTACTTACATTAAAATGTCTAACGAATTGTTGAAAATCAAGTTTTTTTGAGAGATAACTATCCTCTAAAAATACTGTTGAAAATAAAACTGTACCTACATGACTTTTGAAAATGCAACAACAACAGGTAAAATGTTTTAGAAGATTATATAAGTATAAATGTTTATGGTACAAGTTAAAGTTCAATGTAAAAAAAAAGCGTAGAAGTAGATTACTGATTCGTCATATTCAACGTTAATATATATATATAATATGGATATCTGCTCTCATTTCATCATTACTTACCAAATGATATATCCATACAATTCCTATATTAATATAAACTTAATATTTAAAATTGAAAACAGTATTTGGCGACTGGAAAATATTCAGATGAATCTCTTCACATAATAATCGTCTAGGACAGTTCATCGATATCGGAATTGAATATTTGTATTTATCTCTTGTAGTAGTATTAGTATAATATTTAGTGTTGTACAAACCTATAAATATTTTGTATTTTCCGATTTTCACGATTACTTACGATTTTTCTGCTCATAATCGTAGAAAACAACGGATTTGATTATATGGCTAAACAAAAATAATGATTCGTTTTGATTTTTGATAGATCACTCGTTTTTATTTGTTCGACATTCTAGGGAGTAATGATGTTTCTTCTACTGATGATGACACTGCTACGAAAAATAGACGCACCTATACACAACCTCGCAATTATATGCGTTGATACTCAAATTCGGAGTACGGGAAGGAACAAACTACCGTGGAAATGAGTTGAACGTCATTTACAAAGATTAAACGTAAGACACGATACGAGTTCAATATAAAATGATAATCGTATTACGTAGACTCAAAAATAGCTACGGTTTTTGGAATTTCTCATATAGTTTCCGGTGTTTCTACAGTCTGTTTCTCGATTCATTTCTAAAAGTTATTTTTGGCGTTTCTTTGAATCGGCTGACAAATTCTGTCGTCAGAACGCTTCGCATTTTGCGAGCTTGTACGCATCGCGCTGCATAGAGGAAGTGACACCCGCGGTATATTTACGATACGGGTTACACAATTTTTGTGCGGCCGGAGCGCGAGATAAGAATGAGTAGGAGAAAAAAAGGTACTCGGGCCGGAAACATCCTCCTAAAACACCGGTGTGGCGGTGGTTGAGGGGACGACCGTATCGAGGGTAAATGTATATATATATATATATATATGCACGCGTTCAGAGCGAAAGAGACCCAAGTATAACACGTGCGCGTGCGTGCGGGTGTGTGTGAGTATCGCGATGGAAAGTCTGAAGGATGAGGGTGAGGTGGCGCATGCACGCGGCCCAGGTCCTAAAGCCTCGAAGGACATAACAATAAAAAATAATGTACCGCATAAATCTGTCTAAATTTGACGATTTTATTAGTGGCAATAATGCCGGAGTGATATCCCGGGCGTCGAGCATAAAAAGAAATAGCTGCGCGTTCTCTCGGGTCGACGGCCGGCGGGTGATGGCCGGGCGGAGGCAAAACGGGATGGGGGGAGGAAAAATGTATAAATACGATGAAAAATCCCGACAAGGGAAAGCTGGATTTGGCTATTACATCAGTGCGGAGAGTGAGCGGCGTGGCGGGCGCGTTGTGTTGGAGCTGAGTCGCGCACACGCGCATACACGCACACAAACACCGACAAGAGAAAAAGAGAAATATTAGCGCGACGAAACCGATAATTCTGCAGGCAAGGAAGTTTGTTTCATTATTTTTTATGATGCCTTTAAAATACATAAATACGTAATGTTTTTCTCTACCCCGCCGCCGTTCACAACGTTTTACGTTACTTTTCCTTTCCTATCCGTTTTTTCTTTATTTTTTTGTTCTTTTATTTATTTCTTACTTTGTGTTGCGCGCGCGAAAACGTATACTCCTTACGACGTAGCGTGGAAAAATACGCGTTATTCAATTGCCAACCAACAGCCCCGCCGCCGCCGCCGCCGCCGAGACTTGATTAAAACAGCAGAGACGACTTCAAAAAAACGTGTTTATAAACTTTACGACTAGTTGGCATATATATCACTCGACATGATTTGCAATTCGACTATAGCAGCTTTGTAGTATATATCTAATGTTATTATATGTACAGCTGCGCCAATCTAGCTGTTATAATATGTACACATAATATTATATTATAATATTGCCGGGTAAGAGGCAACACCACCGATGTCCTAGATATCACTTAAGTTGGTCAAACTACATTTAATAGTGTAATATTTTTTTTGTATCTATTGGGATTTTTAAAAAACGTAATATTTGTTTACTCGCTTTTGTATGGTTTGAAATTTAACTAATTCTAATTTAAATTTTAAAATTAGTATTTGATAAAAAATAAACTAAACTTACCAGCCCAGAATATGACTACCTATGCAAGATTATGTTGTAAAAATAACTTGCCATAATCAATTGAACTTCAAAAAACCTTTAAAATGGTATTTATTACAATTTTCAAATAATATATTCTAATTAATTTTCAGTATAAAATTAATCATTTATAATCAAAATATAGTTAGGGTAGGTTACTGCAGGTTAACTTTTGAAATTGAAATAATAATCACAAAAACCTTCTTTTTAAATTAAAATATTTTAATATTAAAATACCACGTTAAGACTGCATAATATGATTAATTAAAATAGTATCAATTATACTAGTTTCACCTTTTAGTATGACTATATTAATACTAGTAATAATATATATCACGTATTTAATTTTTATAAGTTGAGACTGTTAAGTATTAAAAGTAATAAGCACACAACTACATTAACGACAAACAATATACCACAAATAAAATAAATAAATTTCTACAGACATCTCTATTTACGTCTAAGTAATTGAATAATGGACACCTTTATAACATAATATAGAAAATATTGATCATATTATTGTAAACTATTATTAAGCTATAAAGTCAGTTCTAACCCAAATATATCACTGACAAGGCAGATATAGGTAATACGTAATGAGTTGTAGTCTTGTTGATACCAACTGAAGAAACCTTTTGAGAACTAAAACGTAGAATAAATACTCTTCAGCAAATAAAATGTTCTGAACTCAAACAAACGATACACAAAATTAAAAATAGAAAACACGAACATCATTCACGATTCAATAGTATTTACCTGATGAGCTCACAACTAAAACATACACCCACACATTTATTGTTATATTATAGGGAATATTGCTTCTGTAGTCGTCAACTATATAGTCTATAATAGACACTTATAGACTTTGAAAGGCCATACAAAATCGTTCATCACAAATTTCGATTAAATTATTACTAAAAGGATCTCACGTCATATCGGTATTTATGTGTTTCATTCTTCTAATAAACGTAATATAAAATAGTGAATTTGCGTTCAATAAAACTAGTTTTCTATCATACGTTAAGACTTTAAGAGTGAATGGGCTGAAAAAGGTTATTCCGTAAAAATTACGAAATGTAAATAATTATGAGTTGCACACGTCCATTAATTTAGTAAATTTCAATATAACGTCAACTTTGAATAAGATTATTCTTTTTTAGTTAGTTAATATGTAGCTTTTATATCTAATAAAATCTTGGTGGTAGAAAAGAGTATGCGAATTTTGTATTATAATCATTATAATATTTCTTACATATATAAAATTATTATAATACTACTGATATACATGAAAATATTACCAGACCAAGGATCGTATTATACTTAATATCTATGATATTCAGCTTAAAGCAACTTTTATATAATATATACAATATA
Source organism: Schizaphis graminum (assembly GCA_020882235.1). Classification (NCBI taxonomy): domain Eukaryota; kingdom Metazoa; phylum Arthropoda; class Insecta; order Hemiptera; family Aphididae; genus Schizaphis; species Schizaphis graminum. The sequence continues at coordinate 60,064,866 of CM037032.1, forward strand.
CATATATATAATTGAATTAGGCAGCTATTATTTATTTATTGCGTGATCGACGAACAATAGACCTTTACAAAATATAGGAATACAGAAAAAACAATAACCAAGGTACACATAATAATAATAATAACTATACAAAATTTTAATAATATTTTAATCATATAAATGTATAAGACTAAAAATAAGAACAAGAAAAATGACGATTAAACTAATAAGTATTAATTTTAAAACGATTATGTGTAGAATTAAAAAAATTCGAGTGAATAGAAGATTTTATTGGTTAATTGGCTATTATTTGTCCTATATTGTGAATAACAAATACATTTAGATATCGTGTATATAGTTAAAGAAACTGGAATCCTATTATCCTTAATAATTCTGAACATAGAACATACCCATTGAGAATATCAAAAATAAACATTATATCATCCAAATTACGTCATAAGAAGAGACAATTCAGACCCAAAGTTTCCTGTATTTGAATAATGGAGTCTCTAGAGAAGGGAAAATTTAATTTATTTGATATACTTTATATAACTTATTTTGAACATTATCAAGTTCAGAGTAATAAGTAGATAAATGATCAGAACAAATAAGTAAGCTAAATTTAAGGTTAGATTTAACGTATTAGTTATATAAAGTGTTTTTAATCATAGAGGATTTCTAAATTCCTTTGTATTTATATTCATAAAATCTAACAACACATATATTTTTTTTACTACATAAAACAAATGTATTTAAAATCGGATCAATCGTAAAGTAATTTGATTGGTTATAGTCTTAATTTTGCTAAAAATTGTTTCATCAACAAATAATCAAATTTGAGCAATGATAGAATTTTCTAAAACAAAACGTAGTAAATTATCAATAAAAATCAAAAACCTTAAAAGACCTAAATTAGAACCTAGAGGAACCCCAGGAAAACTAGAATTATTTGATAGGCGAAATAAGATTTTTAGGGCTTGAGTTCTATTAGTAAAGTACCAGTAACCATTCAAGAAAATATTCATCTATACTAAACGATTATAATAAAATATAATATATGTAATAATATACTGTAATAGAATATAATTAAATGGTCTATACCCTACCAAAAAGCCTTCTGAAAGTCATGTATGGTATTTTTAAGGGATTTATATAATTTATTATACAGTCTTCTTTGTAACTTATAGTGTTTTTGTGATTTGTGTCTCAAATTGAAATGAAAAAAGATTAAATGAATATTATTGCGTTACGTAAAAAATAGCCAATGTAATACATCTTATCTATGTAAATATTCAAAATTAAAATTATTATTGATTTTTGTCGAGTATTTATTATTTAAATATTTATGTTAGTGTACATAAAATATATGCAAGAGAGGTTCACTCAATTCTAAATAGAGAAACGATTAAACGTTTCAAACCGATTACACTGCCCAGTGAACGGTAAAGGTACTATAGAAAATTCAACAGAATAGTTTTGTTATTTCAACAACGTAGCTTTAGAAGATCGATCGAAAAAATATTAAATGTAGAGTTTTTGACACCACCCAGCACATAAATCGCATGAATATCATATTATAGGACTTGGGTGACGTTAAGTTATCGGAGGGAACATGTGTAATATACATGTCAAATTTTGAAATCAGTCGTTGTAAACTTCACCAACAATGATATACAAATATGGGCCTTGGTCGTAAAACGCTGTATCCAATCGTCCGAGCGTTTACGAGCATAATAAATTATCGTTTTTTATTATTTTTTATTTTTTTCAAAACCGTAAAGCATATTTTACAACTATTGATCGCGAAATATATCAAAATAATATGGACGTTTATTTGTTTCGATAGTCGCATTGAATGTCAATATATATATATATATATAATATTATACTAAATCAGCTACATAATAAACAATTTCTACGTGACCACGTATATAATATATTCTACAAAAAGATTTAAATTTAATTGATAAACTATATATGCTAATAATAATATTAATACACGCACGCAAACATTATTCACCAGCGATTTATTATTTAATGTTTTTTCTTTTAAAACGTATATATAAATGGTAATAATTTATAAAAACGCCAATAAATTACTTATAAATATATATATTATGTTCGTTACAGGTGTATAGCAGAACAATTTATTGGTCTATATGAATCACTAGCTATTGTTTATAATGTTCATATTGAATAGAAAATCAAAAACTAATCGTGAATCAGATACATGATGTTCATATTATATAATATGTTAGTACTGTATCGCTTTGTGTAATTTGAGAAATTTCTATGAGAAAATTCACAAAGATTTTTAAAATAAAATAAATTAAAATTGCAAATTAAATAAAATATAACATAAGATACATAACTTGTAGTTTGCACAAATGTCATGAGAATTTAAAAACGTATTTGGCAGAACGGCATTCACCGTATGGACTGTATATTATATGTAATTTGTATTCACATTTATCAATATTCAATTATGTACTTTTCATGCGAATATTATGGGAATATTAAAACGCGTGTTTCTATGAGATGTTTGTGGCGACAAGGTGTATAATAGTAATAGTGTCCGTAATGTGAAAATTGTTATAACCGTGTTGAAAATTGACGTAAAGTTGAATCACGATACTTACGACAAAATCGAATTTACGTCGTTCTGTCGATTTGTATACGATTCGAACAACACGTCATAATATAAGTTTGCGGTTGACGAATTCGACTCTGTGTAATTTAAACTTTGAGATGTATTCGATGTGTGGTTGTCATGAACTATAATACATATATATGTACCTATATCGGCTATACCTATTGGCTAATATAGAGAATAACGCCGCGCGTATTATACATTTCAACGGACGACGAAAAGACAATACATATTTTGTACTTGGCTGTACTTATCCGGTCAGAGTCCAACGGACGTTTAAAATTTAATTTTTTCTCTTTTCCGTTTCTTTTGCCCAGATATACCGTGTTTTCAATCCGAACCCCGCCGCTCGGCCATATTGTTTATCAGTGTTCGTGACAAAAGCATTGTTTTCCCGTCCGGTGGCGACGGTTCACGAAAAGGGGTGCAGTTGCCAAATCGCTATACAAAAGTCTAACATCGCGAGCAACGGCGGAAACTTAATTTTAACCTATGGAGTTCACCCGCCGCAAGACCACGCGCGCAATAATTATCTGAACGTTTTCAATTTTGACGTTTACGAGCAGTTAATTACGAGCGCCCGAGATATCACACGATTATAATACATTATATATATATACACACACACACATATATATATAATCTTTATTTAGATTCAAAGCCACATTTGAAAGTCAAGTAAAGAAAATCGCATTTTTAATTTAATTTTTTTTCACCACCGTCTAAATCTATACGGTATAATATGCGGAGGATTTGTTTTGTCGAATCATTGTACCGAACTCGACGAAACTAACATCGCAAAGAGATCACCTCTATCTATTATCCAAATAAATACACATATTTAGGTACATAGTCAAACATGTTATGCCTATTTTTTTTTTATAACCTGTTTATTCAAATTTTGATCTTTTAAATTTTGAATGCACTATTAAGATAATATTTTCATTTTTATGAGGTATTCTGTAATATTCATTTGAATTTTCTGTAGCGAAACAAACTTCTATTTTTATATAATAATAATAGGATAGTAGTCATTAAAAATTGTTATATAGATTTAGTATTTATTTCATTTGAATAATTTTTACAAATTATATTTATAAATTAAATATTTATAAATATAATATTGATATCGATTTGATAGATTAATACTACCAAATTGATAAAATGCTTAAATTATTTAGCCCTAATATCATTAAACCTATTATCATGGATTTATCATCTATTATTGACTTATTATAATTAATACAAAAAGTTGGAATATCTCAAAAATTACTTCTGATTTGGTATGTTGTATTTAAAAAAAAAGAATTATTCCATAAATAATTTATAGTAGAAACAGGGGGAGGTTTTTATTTTAAAAATATAAGTTTGTATTTTCAGAGGATACTAAAGCAATACAAAAAATTTGGTAAGTGAGTATCGCTCTGCTGTACATTAGGGGATGGGGTGGACCTCGGACTAGGGTAGGTTAAATTTGAATGCAATGATAGGTATCATTGTATACGAAAAACGATTCTGAACGAAGATGATTTGTCAGTTTAGGATATATTATATTTAAATATTGTCAAATATTCTATTTTGAAACAAATATTATAGTTTTTATATGTTACTATGGTTACTATGGCCAACATTCGCATAATGAGAGTATGAAATTTAATTTAAATTTTGACATATTTCGTATAAATTCGAACTTTAAGCACTTATAAAAAAAAATTGTGACTAACGATTTCGGATTTTTTTTTATCACTTTAAGAACAACTTATAAGAAACCTTGTATTAAATTTTCAAGATTTTCTGGCCACCCAAAAAATTTTTATCGGCATTTGAAGAAAAAAAAACTTAGAAAAGTCGAAAATTTCAATTGTCTATTAGTAGCTTAAAAATGGTCAAAATATTTTGAAAATTTAACTGTAAAGAGATAACCATAATATAAACATTTGGTGAAAATTTCAAGTATTTACAATGATTCGTTTTTGAGTTACAGCAAAATCAAAAAATCCATTTTGTCGAAAAGTGGTTTTTCCGTAAAATTTCCATTTTTCTGTCATTTTTTTTCTGTTTTTCTCGATTTTTTTGAAAACTATTAGAAAATTTTAATTTTGACCCCCCTAAAGTACCAACTAGATTCAATTCCCTATTCAAAGAGGGGCTGAAGTCAAAAATCGGAGCATTATTACTGCTCCAAATGTTGGAGTCAGACACAAAAAAAAAAAAAAAAAAAAAAAAAAAAAAACACACATCATTGTAAAAGCAATACATTCATCACTTCGTTCAGAATCTAAAATTTCAAGAATTTGAAAATATGGTTTTTAATAAGTATATTTAAAAATTTTAATAATTAAATTTTAAATAACTCGATTATTAAATAAAAAACGGGAGTAAACATTGTGCATGCTTGCTAAGTGTAAGGTTGGGAGTTGAAGTGTTTCGGTGAAACGTCCGGAAGACCCGTACAAAAAATAATGTAAAAAAAAACAGTTTAGTATTTGGAAAACCGAACGATAACAAACAGATACAAAAACAATATGATAATAATAATATCTTGTATATTGCAAAGTGACCACGCTGATAATTTTGATTGGTAATAAATCTCGAGGTATTAAATGTACAATTTACTTTGAACTTGGGAGTGTCCATTGACGCTCGCCCACGTGGATTCGTAAAAGCCGCAAATAGGTGTATGCGAACATAATAACTGTACGTCATGTAAGTACACGCTATGACGTTCTCCTGCTAACCACGTGGCTTAGGTAAAACAGTGTAAGTCTCTCTATCCTCTCTCGCGATATGATCGGGAACTTTCGTAGCACGTTTTCCTTTCATTCGTCAACATCGTCCGTGCTAATAATAATGTTCACAATATAATGTGCCAAAATGTCATGATCGTACAGTTGCTTATTATCATCGTAAACTGCAGTTTGTTTACGTTATACTGTTCGTATTTGTAAATACTTGATCAAACACCGTTAACCTTTATACCTGTTATTGAAATTAAATAGAGAAAATATTGTAATAAATTCAAATAACTATAACACTATAATAGTATTACGTATAATATGCTATAACGGCGAAAAATAAAAAACAAACAACTCGTTACGAGAATCTGAATAATGGTCGATCGATATCAATTTCGTCGTGTTTATAATGACGATTAATAGGCACATTTTGTTGAAATTTAATCCCATCAACACTATATTATATCTGATAATAAAATACAATATTAATGTTTGATTATTTAATTTTCTATTTATACATTATGAAACTATAGTAAAATGAGCGACGATTGTTTAGATATACATTTTTAAAACGAAAATATAATAATTGTTAAATATTATAACGGCATTAGAACTCTGAAGCATGTGAAAAATATCAAAGGAAAAAATTTGTATTTCACTGTTGTTGATTGTCCTGAAAAAGGTCATGACTGACTCGGATGTCTGTCGAACGTATCGAAACAAAAATGTGCAAACGCCACAAATTTTGAGCCTCGGGAACAATGACCATGAACTCATAAACGATCTCGGCGTGGTTACGAATCGGATGTATAATATAATCGCGGTCGAAGAAATACCACAACGGTCCACGTGTCGGATAAGAAATTTAGACTCGTACTTCTGGCGCGCTCCGTTACGGCCTACGGGGTGCACTATGAAAACGCGTTAATCCCGCACGCGTGTTAGCATTGAAACGATATTATATAATAATTAAATATGTATCAAATGTATTATATTTTTTATCGAGCACGTTTGAATTTTAAAATATTTTTTCGTTTACGTGAGTCTCGCAATATTGCTTGGTGGCATATTTTAAACACACGCGCCACTATATATTATAATGGTACATGGTAGCACACACGAACCTAAAATATAATACGTATATATCGATATGCAGGTGTATACTGCAGCTATATATATATAAAATATACAATAATATACACGTATATATATATATACATATGCGTATATTGTATACAGTGCGATTTGCGAGACGGCCGTTTTAGAAAGCTTACATTTGTAATATGTCTGTACGCATTACATTTAATGTTTATTAGCTCGTTTTTTATTTATTCGGTCTTTAATAAAAATGTACACACACACACACACACACACACACACACACATGTGTGTATATATTTTTTTCATTCTACGCGCGAGCCCAGATTCCGTATATTATTGTATTATATGTTCTACGGCCGTCAGGGTTTTTTATACCCTAATCGCGTTCTGCGAGTTCATTGATGTGATGTAATTCAAAACATATGTTCACGATGCGAACCAGTGCAGCAACGGATACACACTATAGCGAAATGCAACAATACGAAGACGTTATAATATATTTGATCGACGACATATAATTTGAACATATATTTCGTTTGCAAGTGGCAAACCGGAAAGCAAAACGTTCGTACACGGTTAGTAGTGTACAGTATACTTTTCAATTACCTAAATAGTTATAACAAAATTTGGCCACTACAACCTACGTTTGAAAAATTAACGTTATCTGTACGATAGTTTAGTCAATTCACGAAAGGAGAACTTGTCTTTTAGTTTTTCAAAAATGTACTTACCCCTTTCGTAAATATACTATTTTCAACCAAAATAATATTAATATTAAATGCCAATAGTATACTTACTACTAGGAGTAAAAAATACATACGACCGATTTATTAAGTCGAAAATCAAACGGTAGTTTCAGTGACGCATAGCTGCAGTCATGTATTACTCATAATACAGACGAACAACGTTTATGCGTTGTTTAGTTTTTTATAAAAAAAAAAACGTTGGTCGATTTAGTTCGGAGTTAGAACAAATTGTCGAAAAAACAGCATCATTATACAACGAAATTTATTAAGATAAAGTCATATTAATTGCCTAACTGCAGCAAATAACGTCCTAAATATCTAAAGTGTTGTCGTCGTCGTCGTCATCATTGTTGTTGTTTTATCGTTATCGAACAGCGTCCATTGCGCGTATCATCGTGGCAATAGTAAGGTTGTATGTATATAGTGCGACGGGCCGATATTAATTTCCTCAGAAGCTGTCGTTCGCTGCGAACACACCGGCGGGTAGACCTTAAGTTTTTAAAAGGCGATTCGGGTTAACGACGGGTCCGCAAGGCCGCTGTCGGCGCCGCACGGGGGGCATCGGTCCATAATACTATACACGGAATTAAAGATAATGGCACGTAATAAGCTTTGAAAGGATTCAATTAAGAGACGGGCGGCGGTCCATTAGCAATGAGATCGCAGCGGAAAATACGTTGACAGACGTTGGGCTTAATAATAATAAAAACACGCGGGACGGAAAAAAAATATACTAATAACAATATACGGAGGACAGGGAACCATCGTGGGCCCGTGATGAGAAGGGAAATTACTGCGGGGGCGGCGGCAGTAGCCCGGTATAGTTATAATAATCGCTGTAATCGCAATAATATATTATTATTATTAGGTCGCCTTGGTCGGGTTAAGTGCGTCGGCGGGGCTCTCTCATCGCCGCGGGGACAGCTGAGTGACGGACGGCCGAATGAACGCGATAATAATAATAATAATAATAATAATAATTGGCAACGGTCCCGCTGAGTGACGAGTGGCCAACCGTTACGCCGAAGCGCATTTTTTCAATGTACGCGCGAGTGTATATATATATATATAAAAAAAGGTCTGAGCTTTGGTCCCGCTGTGATACCGCTCCGCTCCGGCTGTGTGTAAACTGGACCGACGTTGCAATATCCTCGACGGAAAGGAGAAATACGCTTACCGAGCCCTCAGAGAAAAATATATTATCCTAAAAACGCTTACACATAATCTACAGCTCACGTTACATAACAGACTAAACATGTTTAAATCATTATGGATTTTTTTTATTATTATTTGTTTTTCGAGGACGTTTCATAGGACTTAGACCAATGATTCCAAACCCTTTTAATGCTGTGAATAGATATTTAATATTTTTTTGTGGCACATAAATATTAAATATAGAGTGACCTCCTGGTGGAGAATTCGCTACCTTAGACTATTTTTTAGTATCATGTCGTGTGTCTTATCTAGCTACAGGTAGTTAAAATCTATTACCATATTTCATACATTGATATTACGTTATTTATATATGATACTAAAATCGATTATAGCATAAAAATATTGTACAGAATACTAATAAATTATTTTATCAGAATTTTTTTTTAATACAAAAGTTTATAAATAAAATTGTACTTTTAAAAAGTTATATAACAATTATTATAAAACACTAAAAATGTATAAAAATTAAATACTTATAAGTTATAAGTAATATTTTTTTTATTTAAGTCATCATAGATAATGATGTCTTAATTTAATAAAAATAAGTGAAATACGGAGAGTAGTATTTATTAACATTTAGTACTTACTATATTTTGCATGAGTAAGACCTACAATTTTTTTTATTAATGCGTTCGTAAGAGGAAATATCTCCTATCACAGTATTTTTAAATTTACTGCAGATCAATAAAATTTATTTTTGTGTAATAGCTATTTGGTAATCGTTTTTCTATTATAATTTATATACAATTTTATCAAAATGTGATTTAAGTGTTGCCTTTTAAGTGACATTATTGTACATACTTTTATATTCTTTATAATGACACGTACCAAAAGCGTTCACATAACAATGGCTTATATACGTGTTTTCATAATTAACAACGTATTAATCTAAAGATTATAATATTTAATACTAGTTGAAACAATTGAAAAGATTATCGATATGATAGACAAATACATTTAATGTTTTATAAATAATACAAACAGGGTTTATCTTTAGTTTGATAAACTATAGATCCTGATTATTTGACATTCGTTAACTTAAGACTTACGTTGACAATAAAGAACCTGTCACTTTTAAATTGTATAGATCTACTTTGACGTGTATAATGTGTTCTTAAAATGTCTTAAATACATGATGAAAAATTCAGAAATAAACATTATTAACATTACCACAATTATGTACACTGATCTGCGTGAAACTTTTCAATCACTCCTTATTACTATCCCTAAACACGATTATATTACTTAAATAAATTAAAAATAAAACCTACTATTATCTATTAAGGTTAAATCATTATTCATAATTTTCTCCCTTAAAAATATTATTAATACATTAATCTGTGGTAAAAAAATCAAATAAAAAATCAGGACGCAAAATAAAAGAGACAATGGCAATTTTTATTTTCAAAGAAATAATTTTAAAATATGAATATTGTTTAATATATGTATATATATATATGTGTATAATATAATTTTAAATTATAATCCGTCTTAAATCGTTTCCTATATACTTGACGGAAATTTTGTATCGTAATATCTGAACAAAATACTATTATTGTCGTCGCATGGACAATTTATACAGTAAACGACAATCGTAGATGTCGGCTATTTTATGCGTATAAGAATCGATTTCATATTATAGGAATAGTGACTTATCGCGCCATACACATAATGATATACACCGACCGTCGTAAAATTCACGTCCCAGTCGGGCGACGACCTTTTACGAACCATATCGTTTGTTTTTATATAATATATATATATATATATATGTATATTGTATATATTGTACTCTTATACGAGGCCGTTACGCGACGACGACGACTGCCCTACTGCTCGGTGCGACGGGCAGCGACGTTATTTTCAACGAGTCGCCTTTTCATTTACGGGAAAAGTTTCGCCGAATAAAAACGCTCTCTCCAAAATAATAGCGCACTTGGTCCTATCGACGTGGTTCGGAATACGACATAGGCTAAACCTTTTTGTATACACACACACACACACACACACACACACACACACACACACACACACACACACACACACACACACACACACACAGACACAGACACACATACACGTGTATAGTGACCATTTGCCAGGCGACATTTTTGGGGCCAAATCGTCGAGTATGCTATTTTATATATACCAGCACGTGCGATAAGAGAGTTGGTATAGGTATATAAGGTAGGTACGCGCAACACCGACGAAAATCCTTTTTCTTCGTCGTCCAATTCACTCCTAGCCGCTCCCTTTAATCGGATATTGTTATTACTAATCAATACACCTGCGATAGCTGCCGACCGACGATTTTTCTCCACGTAAATAAGTACAATATACCAACACTCGTGTTATATAATATATATAATGACATTAAATTATCGTCGTTTCATAAAACAGAAATAAAAAATATGAGTATGCATATCTGCATACGTTTGCGTAATACTCGAGTCGAATATTTTGAAATGTTCACGATAGGTATTTCTGTTTTATTAAGTTATATTTAATAAGCCAAAATTGAACGTCGAATAATTTCGCGTTTATAGTCAAAAGCAGAGTATATACTCTCACTATATCAATATATAGATATAAATTTAAAAAATATGTTTAATGGCTTTGGTGCTTTGATCTCAATATTCTTATAACTTTATGATGATGATTATTTTGACAAAACAGCTCAAACTACCAAACGAGTTGTGATAATAAATAAAAAAAATTGTAAAAAAATGTTGAATCAGTAAAATATCGTTAAAAATACATTATTCATATTGAATAATACTTAACTACAATAACATATACATACAAGTAAGTACATTATTTTAATATTAAAATATTGTCATATAATATTTAAACATTTTAAACGAATGATATTGAAAAATGTAAGACATAGCTTATGAATATCAATTTATAATATGTGCTATTGTATAGGTAATTATATACTAATAGCGGTTGTTTACATAGTAAATATAAGTGTGAGACATATATAGTATAGATAACTAAGATGATACTATTATATCTGTATAATATTATTATGTGAGTTTGTTTTAAAACAACTATATCTCGTAAACTGTAATTATATTTACATATTATATAAGACGAAAAAAGACGAAAATGTAATGTAGTGTTTGACCAAAAACAACAAAACTTTCTTGAATTTTAACTGTAAATAAGTTTAATCCAGATTTATTCAATCTACAAACAAGAATTTTCCTAGTTTTTATATGAAAATATATGTTATACGAATAAGACATCGAAATAAGTACACCGAGTAATTTATTCATCACAAGATGCTATATTCATTTAAATAACACAATGAGTGTCTTACGTTAAAATAATGTTAAGTATCGAATACATATCTATTATGTTCTATAAAATACAATAAATTATGTCTCAAAAATCATTTATAAATCTATACGTATTTATGGCAAATAAATATATTTAAATTTAAATCTTTTAAAGTAATAATCCATAAGAATAATTTATACTCTAGTTATTTTTATTTACTAGTACCTATAAATTGATTTCAAAAATTAAAATTAAATAATTTAGTAAAAAATTGAGCAAGAAGAACCAACTTTTATAAAATTTAAATAAAAATTCTTACTAATTTTATTTTATTTCTAATATGTAGAATAGTTTATTTTTATATAATTAATGTGTAAGACAAACTATACAGGTTCACAAAAAAATAACTGATTTAAAATTGCATTGACAATTTTACGATTTATTTAGTTCTTTACTAACAGTCATTATTATTACAAATTTAAAAATTTTAACTTGTTATAACTGGGTCAATATAATTAATTTATCCAACTCAGTTTAGTATATTTATTTTTTGAATATCTAAGAAAATTAGTTGAAAATAAAAATGTATAAAAAAAAAATTGCACACATTTTTTTAAATGTGTATGACCAATACCATTTTGAGCAATTAACATATACTTTAGATTTTGAACAAAGTGATGAATGTATTAATTTTACAATGATGTGTGTATTTTTTAATTTTTTAATTTTTGTTTGTCATCACGTTTTAGAGTAGTACTTTAGTTTTTAACTTCAGGCCCCTCTTTGAAAAGGAAAATGAATCTAATTGGTACATTGGGGGGAGGGTCAAAACTATAAAATTTCCAGTAGTTTTCGAATGTGTCAGGAAAAACCCTAAAAATGTAACGAGGAAAGGTGAACTTTTACGCTTTACACATAACTAGTTTTCGACAAAATCGATTTTTTTATTTTGCTGTAACTCAAAAACGAATCATTGTAAATACTTGACATTTTCACCAAATGTTTATTCCAGCATTATATATTTACGATTACATTTTCAAAATATTTTTACTTTTTTAGTTATTTGCAGACAATTGAAATTTTTTAAAAAAAAATTGGCTTCCCAAAAAATCTTTTAATTTTAATACAAGGTTTATTATAAGTTGTAATTATCGTAGTAAATTCAAAATCAAAAAACGTTAGTCACAATTTTTGTTTATAAGCATTTAAAGTTCAAATACGAAAAAATATTCGTATTTACGAAATATGTCAAAATCTCGAACATTTAAAAGGAATTTTTAAGTTGAAAATTCATAAAATTTTGTGATTTATACCTAAGGTTAAAAAACCCAATACAAGGTTTTCCATAAGTTTTCTTTCAAATAACTGTCAAAAAGAACTCCATTGTCAATATAGAAAATATTTTGAGAGCGTATGAAATTTAATTTTTTACGAAACCGCGTAAAATAATTATATATTACAAATTAAATAATATAGGTAATTATATAATATATCCTAGGACCTAGATTGACCTAGACTGACAAATCATCTCTGTTCAGAAACGATTTTCGTATACAACGATACCTGTCATAGCATTCAAATTTAACATAATATCCATTATAGTGACCTACTCTTCATCTCTACTGTACACTATACAACAGAGTAATACCCACTTGGCCACCCCTATTTTTTTTATTGAAAACTGTTGAACAAGACTCGTTTAAATGATAAATATATTCACCACGGAAATACATATTATATTATGGTGAAAAAGGACATTTTGGGACACACTGTGTTTGTTTTTAATAACCACCAGTGACGATGAAGCTTAAAAAGAATAAATTTCATTAAAACTATGCACACATTACAAAAAATGCACTACAATGTTCGTTGTTATTTATTGCATGCACCTATATAAACATGTTTAATTTAAAATATACCTTCGGCGATTCGAAATCGACGAATAAACGCATAATCTTATTTACTCTTCTCGACGTGTGTGGATTACGAGTTTGTTTGATGTTTGCGAAACCCCTACCTGCCTACCTACCTACCTACAACTGTCCGACCGACCGATAAAACACATAATATTATTATGTATACACGTACTGCAGTTTCACAAATCACGGGCTGAGAGTTTTTTTTCGGTTTTAATTCAGTCGGGTTTCGAGTTCGGATGTACAGTATGGTGGCGCTATAGTCGTGTTTACCTCCTGGCTACGGTGTCGACGGAAGAGATCCGCCGAACAAGAAATGAGGGTGTCGCGGGGTTGGCTCGGGTTTATGAAGTGGGGCGGCGGCGGCGGACGGGACGGAGAGCAGGAAGTCAGACACTTAAATACCGAGATTAAATTCGATTGGTACACAACACGTCTTGTATGTATGTTCAAATAATTAAAACTATATATACGCGCGGACTGATCAGTTTAATGTTGCGGATTGTTTGCACGCGCGACGGCGGTGCAGAATGAGAGTAAACGGTAAACCAACTGTCTATGTGTGTGTGTGTGTGTGTGTGGGTGTAGAGAGAAACGTATAAATGGAGACAGAGAGAGAATGACTGAACGAGTGAGAGTGCGGGAGAGGGGACGACGAAACGGACGTTCGGTGGGCGGGGAGGAGAAACAAATGGGTTTGAGTTATTGGAGAGAACGCGGCGGTGGTGGCGGCAGCAGCCGGGCGGGACGTTTCGTAAACGCGCAGTTGACTCATAAGATAATGCCAATAAATTTAATGATAAACCTTATTTAAGGGGACAGTTTCGCTTCCATTACAAACAAACGCCCTTACGTGCCACCAGCCGCCCGAAAGCAATAACCAAATACGGTTTATACGCGTATAGTTGTCCTACCCCGCGTGTCCCCGCCATCCTAACGGCCTCCGCCGCCGCCCCCACCACCAATCACCCACCCGTCTCGGCCGCCTACACCCCTTCGCGCGCAGCCACCACCACACACACACGCGCGCACCCCCGATCGTCGTCTGTTCATCGTTTTCCGACTTTGTCGTCCCGTTCCTCCGTAAGCTTCGCGGCTCGATGGCTGAGGGGTGGGTGCAGGTTATCCTCCATAAAATTGACCGTTTCATTATAAACGTGACCTGATTGTAACCGCCTTGTACCCGAAGGGAATCCACATATTATTATTATTATTATTATTATTGTATGGGACAGAAGAGTAAAGGAAAAAAATAAAAATATCGCCTCGGGGTAGTTCATAATCGAATTTACCGGTATTTCCTGCGCGTATGCGTATATATACATTATATGTACTTTCCGCCTAACGCCGCACCCGATCCGTCCCGTCGGCTTCGCGTACATTACAATAAACACTTGTGTTTATAATATTATTACTATGATTGTATACGCCGCGCTCAAATCGGATTTAGACCGTACGCGGTGTTTACGCATATATACGGTATTATTATGTTGTACGGAATCGTAAACAACGACGACGTGGTGTAAACCGAAAAAAACCCAAAATAATAACGCGCGTATACGATTTTCGGGTCTCGACGACTGTACACGTGCACGGTATGTATACATACTTGAGCAGTTGAGTGGAAAACATTTCTGAAGATTCGGTCGGTTGGCCAGTGACGCCCCAAATCGACGATCATTGTGTTTATCTCCCGATTTTTGGCGGTAATGGTTCGATTTTACCAACATTTTTGACCAAATAATGTTGTATATTAGTGATTAATGAATATATTATTTACTAATAGTGTATATTGCGTAGGCAATGAAAAAAATATATACCTTTTAGTTAACACATGTTTATGAATATTACTATAAATTTTATGTTTTGTTTTTAATCGCCCTCGGGGTTGTTATCACTTATCACCCCTTATATAGAACTCCACGAGATATTTTGTCGATTATTTGATTAAGAAGTCTTCGTTAGCTATAGTCTAACGTGTTGATATCATATCACGACCGCCGTATTATTTGGGGTGGTTTTCGATAGAAGGGGAAGAGAAATGGGTCATGATAAATAGTTCAAAATCCAATACATTTTTTCGGATCTTCGCAATAAAGCGTTATTTTAAACTTTTAAGGCGTTTAGTATTAATACGAAGACGATGAATTATTGCATATGACAAGAATATAAACGGCAATGAGGGCTACCTGTCGTTAGTTGAATATACAAATACAATCAGTTATAATATTATATATTATATTATAATAATCCCTTTAAATAAACATAATATAATTCGTTATTTCAGAAAGATATTTAAAATAATAATACAAAATTGTAAGGAAATTAATTTTAGTTTGTATTATAGGAATAATATTTACACTTGTATATGAAAAATGATGCAATTTGTTAATAAACAAATACTGTTCTATTAATTTTTATAAAAATTTGCGCATTGCAATTTTTAATTTTAAATATTAATTTCATAATATCAATTTTATTTAAGTCTTAATTTTTAGATCTTAAGTCATATACCGACTTCATTTTTGTATAGGCGTTAAAATTATAAAATGTATTGTAAATAACAACTCTCAATATATTATACATATTCATAGTACAAATTAATTTATTATTTATAATAACTTATTTTTTAACGAGTATAATGCACAAATAGCATTGTAATTATTAAAATGAAAGTAAATAATTCAGGAAAAGGTTTTCATTATGTTCATTGACATTCACCACGTTTATACTCTTAGATAATCACATCGACTATAAGTAAGTATCCATTCAGTATATAATAAAATGAAAATAAAAACTCAACTATCGAATTACTGTTTAAGTTTTCAGTTAGAAGTATATCCAATTTTGTAATCTTAGCAGATTTAAATATGTTTATAATATCTATATACTTTCAATGAAATCTTTTCTTAGTATTAAGGTTTTGAAGTAAAATTGAATCAACAAAGAGATGTACCTAATTAACATCGTATTTTAGCGTATAGTGTAGTGCGCGATTATATCTCTTTGTCCAAATTGAAAATGTTATTTTCCGAGAAAACCTTTTATCTGATTGTTTTGACGACAGTATAAATTGAGAAAAGTGTGTGAGAGAAGAGAGAGAAAAAAGCATTTGCGAAATTTGAGTTGAGCAGCAAATACTCAGGTGAGATCCAATACTAAGCTACTATTAACAATAAGACTTTACATATCTTTTGAAAATTGAAACCAAATTATACTATATTCATGATTAGTCTAATAAAATAAATAAATTGTGTATTATCAAAATTATATTATTATAAAAATAAAAAAAATTTAAATATTTTCAGTTAAAGGGTGATCTGCATAAGACGCCTGCTATAATACATTGCTATGTAATATTTTATTTATTCAAAAATATACCATATATGTGAAAATTAACGATTATTTTACGAAAATAATCAATCCGTTGTTTAGCGGGAGGAAAATGATATCTATTGTACGAGGATAGTAGAATAAAACCACACCAAATGCATTTCGTGAAATACCATTCAACCAAGTTAGACTAGTGATGGTGAGGGGTGAATGGAGGTTGAGAGATTCTTTACAAGAACGTAATTATATATTCAAAGATTAACAAAGGAGTTGCACACGCCGAGAATTTGTTCGCAATTATGCGCGTCTAAGGAACTGTTAACCGTCTCACCTAGTTAGATGGAGGTTTTTTATTTAAAAAAAATCATTATATTTGATAAACTTTCCTGAGTATAAGGTCTCTTTTGTTTCAAGATGTGTTATGTTTTTTAATTTTATCACCGTACACTGAAGCAGAATTACCCATCTCGTTCTGATTATTGTTGTTTCTTGTTTGTTTCCCATTCAATCCGGAGACTCCGTAAACTTGAGCCAAGAATTACGAAAAAGAGAGACACCGGTCGTCGTCCCGCGAGGTGTTAATCTTCAATGAATTAGTCAAAATGGTATTAACATTCAAGAGACACTCTACGCAAAAGTTTTCAACTCTGTTAACCGAAACATTATTCCTTATTAAGTTCGTACTAATTAAAGTCAACCCAGCTTTATTGTTGGATTTCGAGGGCCAGGGAAGATGAAAAAAAACCCAAAAAACTTAAACACTTTTGAAACTACTTTGAAACCGCAGGACACTTAAAATGCTAATTTGTTTGCTCTGCTCAACTATAATTCAAGACTCAAAGTATTCCGACGACGTTATACAATCATTTTACATACGTATCAAATTTGTCTGGAGCATTAAAAAACACGTCCGCCTCACAAAATATAAAAAACTATTATGAACTTTTAGGTGGAAAAAAACGTGTTTTCAAAAATATACACTATACAGTGATAAAATAATAAAATAGAATCTCACTAAAAAAAGGACATTTCGAGGTTATTTAATTAAATATATTATATTTTTGATAAAATTAAAAAAAATATTTTCATTTGCAGTAATTCTAAATAGTATATTTGTTATTTATGTGGTTTATCAAACGTTTATAATATAATTTAATTTTTTTGTTAATAAAATTTAATTTACAGAATAATTTAATTTATATATTTTATGACTTAATCTTTCGCTCATTTGTCTCAACAAGTAATTATTAATTTAAAATTTTAATTCATGTTTCAGATTAAAATTACATAATATCTTGTTTGTATTTTAGTACCTAATCGTACATTTACCGATAAGATTTATTTTTTTGCGAGAACTTCATTACCTAACAAAAATATTTTGATAATAGTTATAGTGAATTACCCGTGGTGTATGTGATTATTTTACGAATATAAATCAAACCACTTTGAAACATCTTTAGCAAAGCGCTATGATAATATAATTAATAGTAATAAACAAAAGATAATAAATAATATGTTAGAAACTTACATAACATATATTATAAGATAATGAGAAATAGATTATACCAAGCTGACTTAATTTATGAAATGCGGTAAAAATCGGAATTATGTGTGTTTTTAGTTTTTAAAAGAATAAAGAGATTAAAATTTAAGGAAAAAACGATAATAAAATATAACGTTATCTGGTTTCCTTTGACGTTTTTCTTTCTTTTTTTTTTAAATATAAATACGAAGTCTTAAATTGAATAGTTTGCAGTAATTTCCTTCACCCCGTTCATGATAATGTTAAAATAGGTTTCTTTTAATTACTTTTTCTGTGCAGAAAAAAAATAACTATTCGCTATAATAAATTCTTGACAAAAGATTAGTGTTCGTGGCAGCACCGTTTACACGAAGAAATATTAAGTTCCAAATGAATAGAAACATTTTGTCGTCAATGACATTCACGGCAATATAAAGACTTTCTACCTCTCTCCGTCCATTTTTAAACTGGACTTGACTTTATGAATACATTTAAAAAATAGTTAATTAACTCTTTATAATTACAATTATTGTTTTTTTTTTGTATGTAAATTATAATTTTTTTTTATTATTTATACTACGCGCTAATTTCATTTTAATCTTAAACTTAAATATAAGCGTAGCAAATATATTCCTAAATAAAAATACATACCAAATTAATATTTATAAATATAACTTCTAGATTTATGAAAATATTATAGTTTGCTGATTGTTTGACGATTATGTTTAAAATATATCTTTATAAACTTTTATATTTTATTATGTGAACTTTTAAAATCAAAAACAAGTCAATAGACAATAGTGGCATTTATTTAAATGTTATATTCTAGCGAATCGTAATTATTTTATACACGTTTAAAATGAAAAATACTATATTTTCAAATTTTCAGTATAATAATATTACAGTTTAATATATTTTGAAATCCATGAATTACAATGTGATACGCTTATTTATACTTGTACTTTTTATTGTTTAATTGTGATTTGTGATCTATAGTTTTTGTACTGAAAGCATAATTTTTAGAAACTGTTATTTAGACAAGTATAATTTTTAAAAAGAAGTCGTTTGTTAGAGACAATTTTAATGCCATAAGTCATGAAACTATTTTTTTTTTAATACGACGAAAAGGATTTTCAAGCAAACGAGCTAGCATAGATATTCGTATTTCTTGCAATTAATATACCTATGATGTATGTTTTACTTATATTATGTGTAAAACGATTTTATATGAAATATTAAGACGCAATGAAAATTTACCAGACAGACAACATAAGAAACAAATGAGAACGTATTAAATGAAACAAAAAAAATAGCTGTACTGGTAAATATAAATAGAAAATGTTGACATGATTGGCCACACACTGCGACGCGGTGTCACAGACTGCACAACCCGATAACAACAGACGGTAATAATACTATCGATATAAAACGTGCAAGAG
Organism: Schizaphis graminum; assembly: GCA_020882235.1. Lineage (NCBI taxonomy): Eukaryota > Metazoa > Arthropoda > Insecta > Hemiptera > Aphididae > Schizaphis > Schizaphis graminum. The sequence continues at coordinate 60,084,787 of CM037032.1, forward strand.
TTGCCAAGGACAATCGGCATTCGGCAACGATGCGGTCCGTTCATTATTTATCAGTTCGTATGACAAGAGACGGGGCGAACGAGACACGTTCACGGAAAGCGAATATAACGGTGAGCTGCAGGAAAATTATCTGTTTTTAAATCAATCAACGAGACGAAAATCATCGTCAAAACGGCGACGACATAAAATAATTTGCATTTCGTTGTATAGGGTAACAATATTTTATATTAAACGCAAAATTCGTTGACAGTTAAATATCTTAAAAATATAAGTACCTTTATTATACTTTTCGCGTAAATATTGACAATCAACAATATAGAAGTCGTTATCTATAATTTATTGTAATAATACATTTGTATTTTTCTCACGTATTTTGACGTTACTACGCTCATACGACTAATGTTTTGACGATAAAATGTCAAGTCAAAAATACGTATTTACAGTATATATATAGGTAGTATGTACCTACACTCAGCAAAGTAATATAGTTTTATTTGAGTTTGTTTACACCATACAGTGAAACTCTTCGACGTTTGACATTACGAAAGAGTGATGTTTATAACCTTTGAAACTTTCTGTCCGCTGAGGTACAAATTGTTAAATATCGAAATGTGTAAGCGTAGTACTATATAATATTATAATATAAACTACGTTTGACGAACGGTTTTGGGACGTTTCCTCGTTTCCGCAGTTCACTAGCTAAGTAAAGCCTTTTTTTCGTTAGTGAATCGACGACGGCAAGCGGGTCGCATTTTCGTTAGGGTTACGCATATTTTATACGATATATTAATAACAATTATATATAACATGATATTCCCACTCGTATTGGTTTCTCACTCGGAGAGTGTAATGTAAGACCATCGGCGGTAAACGATAGGCGTCCGTGTTGTCAGCACTCTTATTTATGAGCACACTTAATGTTTAAAACGTATAAAAAATAAAATAATAATAATAAAAACCGGAGGCTCGGCAATTTGCGCACATTATTATATAATACAACGTGCGAGTTTACTGTGCCTCGGTGACGGCGGATGGGCAATTAGCGTGCCGGCGCAGATAATATTATGGCGAATAAATTCCGAAGTTTCGCTATAGGCGTTATCGGCGCAACGACGACGGTTGGGTTTTCTTCTCTACTTCGAAAAAAAAATCGAATGTCCTGAAACTCAATGAATCCGTTTTACTGTTAGGTAATTATTGTATATATATTATAATGTATTGTATTATATTGACAGGAATATAGTATGGGTGGACACGGTGTGCCGGTTAAAAAATTGCATTAATCGCGGGCGAGCGTGCGGGTAGTTTCCGGAATCAAATTTTACGAAATCGACAACACAATATTGATGTGCACCGGATACGAGTGTACGACGGTTTCGGATATGGCGAGAATCGCATGGCATCACAATTCAATAGTAATATTGTAATAACGATATTATGTGATTATTATTGGGTAATATACAATGATACTATGTATAGGCGCGTTTGCGATAAATTTTCCACTGCAGACAGTATTCATCGATCAATCGAGTAGTTCGTCACCGGATATAATGTGTATATATATAATATTGTATATAATATTAGATTAAATTGTCGCGACTCTGGTTGGGATACACACATACGTATGCAATATTTTGTTGTAAAACGGAAGTCGGGTGAGTTCATATAACGCACGCACGCGTAGGAATAGCACATAGTGAATTCTGCAATGGTGGAGGGGGACGGGCTAAACTATATGAATGTAATTTGAGAACAACAAAAACCTTCTGTCGTTGATTTTTGCAATTTCCCGGCAAATTATTATTGAAAAATTTAAAAAACGACATCTGTAAAATAGGTGAGCTAACTTTTATGTTCGTTTTCAAATCTAAATTACATTGATATGATTCGACAACATTTTCAAAGCACTTAAAATATTTCATTACGTGTAACACGTTTCTCCGATCTTTTTTTCGCGACCGATCAATATAGCGCAACTATATGTATTGATCCCGTCGACCATTCTCCATATTATTATCTCTCCGTCTTTCCATCAGAAATACTATGCACACGACGGACAACTTATATTTTAAGTGTAAATTGGATAATTTAGTTCTGCAGCATTGCCAACGATATTATTTTATGTTGAGGAGTGTAATCTTTATATTTATCATGTACGCATGAGCTCCACGATGGCAGCTATTGGATATCATTAAATTATATACATTATACCATTTTGCGTATTTAAATAATAAAAATAGCATATACCTATACGGATTTCGTCGGTTCAAATTATACTTCTCCACTGCCACCACCAAAGCCAGAGCGTATAATGAGTGTTAATCCCGAGCGCATATAAATAAGAGGATTTAACAATCGTTAAGATAATTTTTAATGACCGCTGGAGAAAAGTGCGAGGTACGCCTTACCCCCCCAGTCACCATCGTTTGATTGGTGACGTTGTAACTAACACTTAACGTTAATCAGAGGGTAAAAAAGGGGAATACGATAATTACACTCTAGGTATATATATATAATATATATATATATATATATATATATGCACATCTATAGTAGTGGTAGTGGTGGCGGTGATCCCTAAATTTACAATCTCAAAATCCGAATAAAAAAAAATATTTTTCGCGTAAAAATTAGAATTTCCCCTACCGTATGAAAACGCATTAAGTTGCGTTAATGCGATTAGCGCTGCCACACCCGACATGGCGCATCGGTCGTTAAGATACTGTTAGTGAAACTTCTTCAAATTAGGTGTTGACTTGTTTAAGACATATTTTGTATTTTAGAAAAACAAAAAAAAAAGTTTTAAATATGTGCCTTAGTTTACAGTGAATGAATGTGATTGCCGAGTTAACTAGTATACCTGCACTAAATGTAAACCACACACACTTTATATTTCCTGTTTATTCACATAATATCTATATTGAATGATTAATATAGGTTTTTATAGAATAATCGGTACAGTCATTGGTTTCATACGGCGTACTTACTAAAAATAAATAAATGCCTACTGCAGTATTATTATAATTTACACATGTCGACATTTAAAGTTGAAAACATATTATTGTCTCGATAGAATTCATACAGTTCTGTTTCCACCAAGTTTGAATTGTTTCGTTTTAAATACATAAATTAATTTTATGGTCGTTATAATATTATGACTATCATATTTTTGATACTTTAAAAAGACAATACAATAGAACGGACATTATATATCTTTTTAAGCAAAACTATAATTTAATTACGTTAATACTGTTGTCGCTATAAATATAATTATTATACAGGCAAAAATTATCATTTAAATTAGTTCGCTGTGTAATAAAAATAATTTTTGTTGCTGTATTTAATATATTATCTTTTGTTTAATATACATAAATCTCGATTTTGAAGAAATTACGTAGATGCAGTACTTAAAATATTTGTTTAGTAGTGAATCGAGCAGACTTCGTAAGTATTATTTTATTCTAGTGTATTTTTTAAATACCATTCGTCCGACTAAATTGCACGCTGACAAAAGTTTTCAATAATCAGTTGCTAAACCAAATCAATAATCGATGAATAGTGACAGTAATAGATATGTACAATATAATGCCACTATGCAAGTGGATAAATAAACGACAAAAATACGGTTTACCATGTCAACATAGTTTATAGTGTAAAACAAAGTATAATCTGTTCTCAAGAGTAATTTTAGAACATAACGTATATCTACTTATTTTAAACAAATTGTAAATAATTAGTGTGGTTAGAAATAAAAAATGTCCAAAATTGTTTTCTAGTAAGCCTTGCATTTCTAGTTTTATTTATTTCAATGCTAACAATAAGTATACGGAATTGCGGGTAGTTGTCGCATAGTTTCAAATGTTTCAATATTCAGCTAGATGGCGATAACAGAGAGAAATATAAAATATAATTCATAATAATATTATCATATGTTATTTATCTGTTATACATAAATTCAACTGTTTAATATTATTATTTACTATTATACAACTTTTATTCTATTTTAATTTATAAATTGTTATTATTTTTTTTAAATAAAACGATTGACTGCTATTACAAAAATAACACGGGTAGATAGTTTCGATAAAGCCTATAATTGTTTAATGGTTGGGTATCAGCGGAAAAAAATAAATTGAAAATTCTCAAACGTAAGTGCCACACGTGTTAGTCCCCCGTCACAAAAATTTATTTTTTAATTAAAATTTTTTCTTTATATCCTATAGGAATGCCTCATTAATTATTTTTATTTTTAGTAAATTATTGAAATTAAAAACAAATTATTTTTTTTCCGTATTCTTTATCAATTTTAAAAAGTCAATTTTCAGTACCAATTTTTCTAAAAAATTAAAATTTTAAATAATTAATTTTCTTAAATATATAAAAAAAACTTATTAATTTTCTAATTGAAAATAAATCAATATAAGTGAATATAATTCTTGTTAAAAATTAACAAATACATGAATACCTATAATAGAAATGAATAATCCACATTTTAGAAAAATATTAGAACTATAAATCGTTTGATATGTATTTCATTTTTTCATTTAAAATTAAGGTTTAAAACATTAATTAGTAATCAATATTAATTATAATTAATAACTTAACCATGTATATTAGTTTACAATGTGTGGGTAAATTAATTAATAATTTCGGTATTTTGTCTTATTTATACATTTTGGAATTATTTCCGAAACCATTAATTTTTCGTAGCTTAAGCAAGTTTAAAATGTAATAAAAAATAAACTTAAATATGTAAAACATTATATATATATATATATACAAATAAATTATGTCGTCGATTAAATGTTTGTGATGAAACGTTGACAAACATAGATTATAGAGCTTATCAAGGTATGGAGAAGAAGATGAGTCAACTGCTCGATGAAATAAGAGATCATATGTGTATAAATTATTCTACATTGTATACGTATCATAAAAATAACAGTGCCTACGAAGATTTCATAATTATACGCTCATAAATCAAATAAATAATAGTAATCGACGTATTAAGAATAATCATATTATTGTTTTAGGTACACTGCATGGTATTCCGGTGATATCATATTATGTGTAACATTTGCAGTAAATAGAATAATTTTCTAATCTATCTGTACAGCATGCACCTAATTAGTAAGTACTTATTTAATATTACGCTTTTAAAAATAACAATAACAACAAAAAAGCGTTGATGATTAAAAAAAAAAAAAGTCTTCGATAGCGTCAAGTACTTACTGTACAACAACATTGCGTATACCTACATTTTTTTTTTTATGACGTTTATTTATCGTCTAATAAAAACTTAAACGCCGCAATACTGTATAATTTATACAACAAGCGAATATAAAAATTCTGAAATGTGCTACGGACATTGTTAAACACAGTCTCTAACTATGTGATTACGACCTGGATAAAAAACTTTGTCTTTTATCCTCCGAACCTAAAACTTAATACAGATAGTTCTACGCGTTATACCGCGTGTATATACGCTGTATCATAAAAACACAAATTTCGTAAGTGCAATAACTGTTTGTAAGGTATAGTCACACAATACACACACAGCAGTCTCCCGCTGCTCATTAATGAAAACAAATGAAATATATGAAATCAATAGAGTTTATCATTGTATAGGTATTACACATGTACACATGCGCACTTTCAACTGTAATACATAAATGTGTACACATTACACGTAAGTATGTATATATTATATACGTGTAGGTAATGTTCGAGATATATCTCTTGAATATATTTCAAATATTCGTGAGATATTAAAAAAAATAAAAAACACAATCATCGTACCCTCGCCCGATGTGCGTTTTACGGTTATTGGAAATCGTGTGTTTTTTTTTTTTATTATTTTCAATTTTAGGAGAATTTTGTTTTGGAAAACGGCTTATGGAGAGGAACGCATTCGATTTAGAGTCGGCGTATCATAATAATAATAATAATAACATTCAGCGCAGACAACTCTCGTAATACGTTTCGACGATGACGACGGCGGTGCTGTCGTCGTCATCGATACAATACCACCACGCTGTGCCATAAAGGCGTCGTGAAACTTCAATCAAATTCCGTCCGACTTCCGGTAGTACACGCCGCATGCCTCGATCAAAAAAAATTGCCTCTCGCACTGCACACGGATAACCAATCACGGGCCGAATACTTTCCACACACACACACAAATATATATATGTGCGTGTATTTATTATAGGTGTGCGTGCGGTAGTCATATAATATCGTAGTATCATGTCGATTCAATATTGCAGCAAAGTTTTCGATCTCGAGATTTCATCCATATAAAGGAGCGCGGTGACGTAGGCGATTTGAAAGAGGCAGCGGAGTTTATGAGGGAATATCACCAACGTCCTTATATTCGTACACACACGTATAAGAGAGTCGTGTAAGAATCAGCGGAGAGTGGAGGGTGGGGGGAAAGAAAGAGACGTGAGTGAGACCCAAAGGCAAAACGGGCGACCCATCTGGTGCCGTATACCCCGGTTGATTGTCTATTTTTCGCCGTCCCGTGCGACTCCAATAATATTTCTCGTTCCTTTATATAATAATATATATTTTATTTTATCGCACGCATTTCCTCGCGTCTTCCGCCGCACCGCCCACTCTTTATTCCCGGTTTTCTTATATATATATATATATATCCTAAACGGTCTTTGCGGAAATTGGCCCATTCCAAAGCCACAGACATAACCGTCTTAATTCTCCGTGTCAGATTTACAGATACGTACGTGCCCGGTCCGGCAAACATATGGTTTCTTAATAATAATATAATAACGACAACGCACGACCGGCTACGGGACACGATGTAATAATAATAATATATAATAACTAATAACAACGAAACGACCGCGACCGACGACGGCTGTCCCGAACGAGTTCGGCAACCTATTTTATTTTTCTGGAAGCGTATATAGTGTTTGCGTTGGAACGAGTTATACGCGCGTAACTCCTTTGCACAACGGTCTTTCGTCCGAACAACCATCTAAAACGGTATTATGTATAACATAGTGCATAATACATAGAATATTACAATATATTAGGATGGTGTATTACTTAGTAATAGATTCGTTCGGTTTGCATTTATTTTGGGAGAATGAGATCGACGGTGGTATTAAAAAACTAGAAATACAACCGTAATATTTAATATCAGCCCGCGACTAAAAATGATGACACGATCATATTATACATTCGGATAATGCGATACCATTCATATTAATCCGCCAAAAATTATATAGGTACTTTGTGAGAAATTTAAAACGTATCATCGAGTCATTGAAAATCATCACTATCAGTTTTCATCACAGATTTAGGAGAAACGATTTTTGTAAAACAATTAAACGGAAACCGCCCATTTTATTCATCGAACACGTGTACCTACCGAGTACCGCGGTATAGAACGGGTCAAAATACATACTCACACGTACGTATATAATTAACGAACGGATCCTTTCAAAGCGGTCGCGAGTGATGGTGGGGGGGGGGGGGGTGTTGAGCAGCGAGTCCGGTGACGTTAATTTCGCGCTTTACATGTTATTATATTGTATACAGTTTCGAGGCCGGTTGATTTATTGAACAGCACGTCCCGTCCGTAGGCGTGTGTACGCGTGTAGTCGGGTAGAGGAGGCCGACCGACGACGGTGACCCAATTCCGATGGAAATCGGCGGTAGTTTATGTGAATATTTGATATATCAATTAATAACGGCAGCAGTGGCTGCAGCGGTCGTCGTTGTCGTCGCCGCCGTCGCCGTCGCCGTTTGATCTCGGGCACCCCAAACGGAATCGCTAACAACGCACAATAGTGACCCGAACGAGAGGTATTAAATATATTATTTCAGAGCGCGTCCCGTTGTAGCGCACACAGCCACCGATGGCCTCTTCCTCCAACAGTATAGCTATGGGTATATAGGTGTGTATAGGTACTCGCGCGGGGCTTTGTTGTATACACCCATGTAATAATATATAATGTACTCTTTGACGAGACGCAGATTAACGGTAGACACCTCGTAATTACCAAAGCGAATCCCCTGCGGTTTGCGACGACTACGTCGTCGACGACGTTTCTAATATTATACACATAATATCGATAATAATAATTATATTATAATCTCGCGTTCGCGTGTATATATATACGCGCGAACCACAAGCCCACCCGCCACGACGTCACACGACAAGCCTACACGAACCAAGCCTTTGCCCCACGTCTCGCCCTCGCGGCACGTCCTACGGACTTAAAACGTCGACGCCTTTATTAATAATTTCAATATTATGAATACTATGCGTTTAGTGGCTAGACACAGGTAGTGAGTATCCGCCGTTCGCCCGCTAGCGGGGTTCGACGAGCGGGCGGGTAACTTTGCAGCGTGTGCAAAGGGGTTAATAATAATAATAATAATAATAATAATAATAGTTATAATAACGATGCCACCTCTGCCGCCGCCACCCCGGACGATACACATAGGTACACACTGTACGTGATCGCAGGATTAGAGAATGATATATTATACATACCTATATATGTTTAGACTTGTCGGTGCCAAAGGGCGATACGTGTCATTACCAAAGAGAAGATATTATAATATGTCGATATTTTAATATTATATGAAATCCATTCCAGTCGTTGCGTCTAGTTGTGCGGTTGTGATGCATAATAGTTGATATTTTGACGCACACAAACGGCCATGTTATTGAACCGGCATAGGGTACGTGTTTAATTATTCCTATAAATATATATTATGTATATACACGCCGTCTGTTCGGGACGCTTGACGAGCAAAGTTCGGAAAATGTTTTGACGGTAACTTAATTATTTTTTAAGGTTGTGTTGAGCACCGATAAGACTGTTACTACCAGCCTAAAGTATCTGATTGTATAGCTCGCCGGATCAATAAACGATTATTTGGACGAGTAGTTTTTGTTTGATAAATGAACTCAAGTTTTCAATTTATTTTCATATTTTAACATACAAAAATTAATAAAACTATATGACCATTATCAATTTGACGGCTTTAATAGAAAAATTGTATACAATGAATCTATTATCAATACGTTTTAAGATAAAAACAAAAATATCTCAATAATATTCAAATACATTTCTAGAGTCATGTATTTTAAATAGATACAATTTTGTAAACTATATCATCTTTCAGAGTTAAAACAATAGTAATTTATTATTCTTGGTACTTAAACGATTTGTGATGAGTTAAACATACAATAATTATTATTTATTTTTATTATACGTATACGAGTATATCACCTATAAAAATACAATTGATCAACACATATTTTAAACATAAATTATTTGAGATAATATAGAACCATGAAATATAATATTTCAGAAAAAATAAATTGAATTTAACAGTTAATTATAATATATATCGTACGGTCGGTACACCAAAGAGAAAGTTGTTAGAAATGGGTATACAGATTAGAATAAGTCTGTTTTACCGATAATAAAACAAAAGATGAGCTAAAGAATTTCTGAAAGAATTTCAAACATTTTTAAAACGCACTCGGGTGTTATGCAAATTAATGTTTGTTTTATTTTTTTTAAATTAAAAAAAAAAAACTTATCATTTAGTATGAATTGAATAATAATTTAATTAAAAATTTGATTTGATGGTATACCTATTATAATAAATTTGATAGTAGATTTTATAATACATTACCATATCTTAAATTGAATACGCAAACATTTTGTACATATCTACGTTAGGCACGTAAATTATAAATAATAATATAATTACATAATATCTGGCTGTAAAATATCGATCATCGCAAACTTAATTAACAACTGAATTAGGTGAAAAATATTATAAGCACGTGTACTTTTTTCGTATTAATAAAATATTTAAAAAAATATATATATGATTTTATTATTGGTTAGGTACAAATTTATTATATATTCAAATAAGAATATTACATTTTGTAAAATTTTTGTAGTCGTGCGATTTGTATTGTAGGCAAAATGAGTACATTGTTTTGTACACATAATGTAAAGGTCTTTAACTGCCTCATTAGTCATTAGTCTTATAATATACGTTGGAACACATTTTTTTGGTGATATAATATTATAAGTTGACTTTGTCGAACTTCGTGATTAAAAATTATTTGTATTCAAGTGACGTATTTTTGGCCATGCAAATGTAAATAAATACGTTTCATCATCAATCTATGTTTTTCACATCAATAATAGGTATTTATGTCGTTTATGAGTGTTCAATTAAAATGTATGACATGGTATTTCTTTATTGGAACGTTACTCGTTAAATATGGTGGTTAAGTTTACGAAACGATGAAACAGATAAATTTCAATAATTTTAAAAATAAAATAGCAAATTAATTAAATTTTCCTTGAAATTATTGATGTTGTTTTGTATTCTCTACAGTATTCCGTGGTTGGTATTATAATTAGTTAAGTATTAAATATTAATTATTATCGTAATCATATCGATCTATGATTATGGTTAAAGTAGTAAAGTGCTTTTGTTTGATATGTTTCATCAACAAAATATGATCAATTAACATGTCTTTTTAAAATTGTATTAACTTTCATGATTATTGTACCACTGATATAAATATTCCTATGATTGAAAAAATAAAAGTTTTATAATATGTTATGGTAAAAGAGATTGAAAATGTCTTGTGGTTATAAATAGCTAAAAAATAGTCCTAATATTTAATGAATTGTATTGCAAATAGAAAACGATAATATAAAAATCTGATAAAGTATTAAAGTATTAAGCTACATCAAAAAAACAAAATTGATTTTGTCGATGATTGGATTTTCGTAAAATTTCGTAAGTATAAAAAAATGTGTTATGAATTTTGAAATTTGACTTCTTTAAAGTACAAACTAAATCCAACTGTATATCTAATCACTCTTATTTTTGAAAATCGAAGTATTTTATCGAAAATTTATTGTGTAGTCATACATACACACACAAAAAATCAAGATAAAATCAATACATTCATTGCTCTCCTTAGAATCTAAAAATATAATGTACATTTTTAACTGATTTTATGTCTTATTAGTCATAATAGAGAATGCTACCCACTAATTTAGTATAGTTTATCAGTTATTTACAAAGTATGATAATTATAATATATTTAAGTCTTATGCAATTTACAAAATATTTTAGTGAGTCATGGCTATATTTATGTAACGTTAAATAATAATATTTAAAAGTTGTATGTTGTACAATTGCTACATCACTAAGAAACCATAGAAAAAATTTAAAAAATATAAAAATAAATAAATGAGAAAATAAAATTGACGATATTATAATAGTTAACTATTATAACATTTTTATTTTAAATTTTTAACATAGCTCTTTTATTTTTTCATATTTTTCTAAAACGGTCACATTGAAACAAAAGTTCGAGGATAAAAAGTGCGACTTTCGTACCGATACTGGTGAGATAGACTTACCTACTTCGTTGGTAGACACAAATTACAATATTAAAAATGAAAAAACTGTTTTCGTACGACTTAATGTAAGCTTTAAGCTCTGTTACTTGAATTGACGTCACATAACACGACTCTCGCTGCACGGATGAGTTTTTAATGAAGGACGAACATTTTGATAATTTTTTTTATGTTTATAAACATCAAATGCATAAAAACGAAGGACAAGCAGTCTGGCCGAGTGGGAGCGAGTCAACGTATCAAAAATTGACGTCCCTCATTAAAAACTGTTAATTCAGCTATGAAGCGGGATTTGTGTTACTCATTTATTCGTTTGTGTAACGTCAAGCGTAGTAACTGAGCTTAACGCAAACACTAATATCATAGATTATACATAAGGGTTGGTGAATAGAAAAAAACTCACACAGAAATATTTTAGTATATTCTAGACTATTGATATTTTTTATCCGAATTGTCGTTACTATTTTTTTTTCATGTTAAAATAACTTCCTTTTGAGTACGTCGTCGTACTATATACGCAACGGTGTTAATATATAATAATTTAACATCTCATAATATAATAAATAAATATATATATATAAATATTTTACATACTATTTTGAAGTGATTCACAAGCCGCTTCTGCGGTCTGTAAGGTGTGTGAAAACTCCAGGTACTAATACTCGAGTGATGCGTTTACTGCCACACGTAAAAACAGGTGTGTCTAGTGCTGCTTTGAAGTATAATGCAACGGAACGCATTAAGAACTTGGCAAAACATCGTCAAATTCCAAAAACGGAAGAACAAACGTGCATTTCGATAAACCCGTGGGCACTAAAGTGTAAACCATCACTTAGAATTGAAAAACTTGCTAAGCCCCGTCATGTGGTTCCAACCAAATTAAAGGTATTATTATAGATAAATACATATTTAAATATTTAAATTATAGAATATAGATATATGTATATATTATATTTTTATGTATTTCAGAAATAGTTAGTACCTAAATACCGATTGAAAAAATGATTTATTGATGCACAGTTAACTAAACTTGTACTTAACTGGACCGAAATGTCTTGAGAGTTCCATGAGAAAATTTCAGCTGACACTCTAGAAAGTCACAATTATTTTCTATGGTGGACAAAAGACCTAACGGTTTCATTTAAAAAATCTAATAATTCATTCAACTTTTGTATTTTTTTTTTCAAGGAAAAACACGAATATTTAAATAATATAATATTTCATGTGTTGTTCTCATATATAATGCGATAGACTGTATAAAGAAATTGGCTGAATACCAGTTCATCCCAAACTTTTTTTTGATGACGAACAGAAGTACTTCTCGGCTAAGTCGTTAGTGCTTACTTACAAGTCGTCGATTCATATACAAAAACTTACTAAGCTTCGGATAAATGAAGTGAAAACGTGATCGTCATTTTGAGCGAATTACATGTGTTTCAGGTTAGGTAAATACAAATTGAAATATTAAATTATTTTTTTATTGTTGAACATATTGATCACTAGAGCTCATCGTAATAATATATTAATCTTTGTATGTTTGAAATACATTGACAAGTAAATTATACTAAGTACAGGTTTTATAATATATAAACATGTATTAATTAAAATGTATTTGTTTTTTTTTTTTTTTATATAAAGATTTCAATATGAAACAGTATTATTAACTAAACAATTCTAATAATTTATATATTATATAATATGTAATTTTTGTTTCATATACTACCAAATGGATAACTTTTGTAAATACTTTATTTCCATGGTGTTCGAAAAAACGAGATTTTTATACTTTAACACACACTAGGTTCAACGGTTTTATCAATATAATAATAATTATTAGAAAATTATGTTAAAATCATAATCATTATATTAAACTATTAAAGTATTAATTATAATATCAATTAAGTATTTTAATATTATATAAAATTATTGTTATAACTTTTTATGACTTTAATATCGTTCGCTAAATACTAAAAATAAGAATTATATTGTTAAAAAAAATGTATAGTATCGTTATACATTTTTTCTAAAAATGTTTATCTGATTCAGTCGTATTTGTCTTATTACATTGCTACAATAATATTATAATTTTGTTTTCATGTTGGTTGCTGCTGCAGAAAACTGATAGCTAATAAAAATATATTTATTATTAAAATATTTATTATTTTAATTAATTTATTATTTTTTCTTAACCAAAGTAATTGATTAGTCAATTTTTCAAATATATGAAGAAATATATTACTATATCAAAAACTAGTTAAAAATGGCGTTTTCACTTTACAAATCTACGATTTAAAAAGTTATTGTAACCGCAGCGACGGTGTGTAAATAAGTAAAAATAGATTTACCGAAAAAATACTTAGATTAATTTATGAACGTACATCATTCAGATCAATTATATCCAAAAATAAGTAGTTTGTGTGTTTTCATGATCTAACCATGATCTCTTAATAAAAAAACTATAGTGTCCTGTTGAGTCTGAGGTGTCAATCTAAGCTTATTCAATTCATCCATTATAAATATCTATCAAATGGTTAACATCAAAAATATATTTAATAATGAGTTACTTATAGAGTATTCCGTGTCTCGGAATACAGCACTGGGTCTTTTACTAATTATTATTTACTTTAATGGACTTCTTAACCAAAATATTGATGGAAAAATATTGTATTTTGCAACGTTCTAATATAACCCATAGTTTCGTATGAAATTGTCCTGTATGGTTCTAGACACTACATTAAATTCGTTGAAAAACGGGTTAATTCAGATGTAAATTACAACTATTTATACACATATTTTATGAATCGTAATTTTTTTTTTTTCAACAAAAAAATATTAAAAATATTCAGAGCTGTAATTAAAGTATTTTACACAATCAAACTTTTGTTAAATAAAACCGACTTGTGATACATTTCGAGATCCCCGATCAATGTGTACAATAAAGTTAAAAATCGTATAATTAGTCAGTAACTGAACGACAACGGCGGTGGTTCTTCTTTATTTTTAATTTAATATTTTATTTATGTCAACTGTGTTGACAGCTGGCAAAGTTTTATTCCATCATATCCCATGCCGTTGTATATACCGCCTTCGTAATTTTTTCTGGGTGATTATTTTTTAAACGTTTCTTGACGGTCAGATAATAAATTAGACGATTCTTTTGGATTGACAGCGTTAATGAACTTTCTGCACACAGTGACGACAGTTTCCACGGTTGAATGATGAATTTAGTATTTAGTATTTTATTTTTTTCTCTTAACTGTCACCGAAAGACTCTTAAACAACTCTCCAGTAATTTTCTTGTTAAAACAATTGTCGAGCAAATTGAATTACTCAAAGTTTAAATAAAAATAAAAAGTTTTATGTTAAACATAAATATGCAACTTATGAAAATAACATTTTAAAGAAACGTCGGTTTTCTAAGAAAATATTTTCTTTTTTGCATTAAGATTATTTTTTTAAGACTCGTACAATATAACATTTTATATTAAAACTAACAGATATTTAAACATGTAGTGATAATAATAATTACCTATTGGTAAAACAATTTAGACGTTTTATGAATTTAAATACACATTTGATGTTTTGGTTTAAAAACTATATTATGTTTGTTTATATTTTGTTTTAAACACAGCTTTACACCTTTTTGTACGTACTGCAATAGTCTACAAAGTTATAAATCACGTGTAACGCGACCATAGTATTATATTCAAGAGTATTATGATTTGAATACATATTGCATCGTTCTATCGACTCGATTTGGCGATTATTGTTGTTGCGATATGTGTTTAAGTTAAAATAATAGGATTCCGATACTTAAGATAGTTGGTATCCAATTATATCCAGACTTAGAATAATATATTTGGCTAGTGTTTTCAAGGAATGCAGCAACGCTCGGATGTATATTATATTGTTTTGCCAAGACGATTGTGGTGGCGGCCACGTCGTCGCCGTCGTCGCCGTCGTATACGTCCCAATAAGACTTCCATACCATATATTATACATATATATATATAACTTTTCAGAAACGACCGCCACCGGTGGTGAGCGCATTGAATATTATATTACACACATTGTTGAACGATTCCAACTAAGGTCGTTAAAATCAACTCGCGGGTGCGGGGAGAGGCAGAGGGCCAATATCTTCATGCGTCATAATTCACGGTATTGGGTACAACTCGAAAGATATCTGATTTAAGGCGCAAAGTTTTGGGGGGTATGAGGAAGGCAAAACTGATGCGAGCGAATTCCTGCGGCTGCCGGGCGGATATCTGTGCACCGCTCGGGTAGTGTATGGACCGGACGAGAGAAACTTAAACAATAATTTGTGCAAGTACAGAGCACGGGGTGCTAAGATTTTAGCAAAACTGCTAGGCCAGGAGCGGGTAGGACCTTAATGGCTTTTAGTTGGGATTTAATATACATTTGTCATCCGACGGGTACACGTCGATTTCTCCTCTCTCTTTTCCGTTTTGATCACGCGGCCCGATTACACCTTGCTTGACTCTTAACTCGGTCGCTCGCGCTCTCTCTCACTCTTCGCTTCTCCGTCTCTCTCTTCCTCATACTTTTTTTGAAGGTTCCCGGTACTGCTTAATGAGGTAGAACGTGAATTATGTGCAATCAAGGCTGTATCAGTTTCTTATCAGTTCCTGTAACAAAGTTTCACCGCCACAGTCTGCCATGATTTAGGTGTTACTGCCGTAATTAGCACTCAGTTAAAAAAAAAATTACATCTACCTCACAAGAGCGCACTTCGAAAAGGTGTATCAGCAAAATGATTTATCGGAATCGTAAATCGTTGTACAGAAACAAACAATATTGGAAAGGTATGTTTTTTTTTTTACTTTCACACATTTATTTATTCACAGCAGCCGTACCAAATCCAGATACTTTACAAATAACATATGGTGCGATTTTTAATGAAATATTATAAATTGTAGAATGTTGATTGAACGCATAAATAAATGAAAATAGTTTCGACGAAGAAAATATTATTTGGATAACATTAATACTATAGTGAACACGTGAGCTGGTTGGCGAGTGTGAAGCGTCACAAGAATATTGTATTTTGTTACTGACTGCAGGTCAGTTTGCAGGTCGTAATCCTCGATGTCAACAATGCTACATAAATCATATTAATTTAAAATCACATATTAATCAGTTAATAATGTTATTTTATGAATACATAAAATAATATAAAACTGCCATGCACGTTCCTAGAATATTTTATGTGGAATTATTGTATTCTGTTTGGCTGTTTATCGCATTAAGTATAATTAATATACTGTTACAAATAATTAAACAATATTTATTTATGAATATTAAATTATATATAAAAATGTTTAATTAAATAAATTCCTTAAAAATCAAATTTATCATAGATTTATGTTGGAAAAACAAATTTAATTTAAAAAGTATAATGAAATATTTTATTAAATAAAAATATATTAGTGCATATTTTAAATAATAATAAAATATGTCACGGCGTTTTGGATATGCTATTTAGCTACTCGACGGTCGAGGATCAGTTTTACCAGTATTTCAATAAAGTATAATAATTAAAGTGTGTAGGTATATTATAAAATAGTTTATTATATTTTTATGATGGTATTTGTTGTAAACATGGTATAAGTGTAATTTAACTACATATATTATATTAAAATATGTCTGGATGTCATTTTAAGAACTTAAACATTAAATAATTATCCATAAAAGTTATTGTTTAAAGTGCAAATATATAAATTGATAAATACACATTTGTTAAACGGTTTTACTAAAACCTTCATAACTGTATTTTAGTGTACTAAATATTATCAGATAAAGTTTGTATAATAGATAAATTATTAGAACTATTATTATTTGTTACAATATATTACGTTCTGGCACCAGTGGTACCCATTTTACCAAGATACATACTACATTCAATTGATGTATTCCTGGAGGATTTTTAAGACGTCTACTTATTATTATTATTTAAAAAAATATAAAGTCAAACCTAATTTTTAATTTATTTATAGGAATAATAATAATATTTATTTATTTGCAAATAATTTATTTTTGTAGTAAAAGACTAAATGAATAAATTTACTCTTTATTAATTTGTCATGTTTATTTACATACTGTATTTAAACCGTGACTAATCAATGTTATAAAATAATTAATGATAATGTTTAAGGCTTTACCACAGAATATTCTGTGACTTTACCATTATACAATTGTATTATTGTTTTCTATGAACATGACGTATTAACTGATATCAGTCGACTTAAATAAATCGTAAAAATAAATGAATAATTAAATAACTTGTAATCGTGTAAGCCTTTGTGTTTGTGTTTAAGCAAATTGTGCGTTATATAGCTCATGTAATAAGTTATATTATGTAAATATTTTTACTATAATTTGTATGATTAGTATAATTAGTCATTCATCCTTGAGATATTTTATTTTTACGTATAGTGGACGAAATAAATTCAAACTCGTAAAACCGACTAAAATCAGTGAGAAATTATGAACTCATAAGCTTGAGAAATTCGCTTTTGTGTGATATGTCATCGCGATGGCAATACTATCGATACGAATATCCACGGCTTAATTTAAACGTCGTCGGACAGACAATCGAAAGACAAAGTTTAAAACCAGTTGTGGTTGTAACTGGACAGTGGAAGTAAACGCGTGTGTATACAGTATGCACGTTACATACACAAACAAACGCACTTTTAAGTATATATATATTATATATATATATAACCGTAGAGTTAGTAGCGGTCGTAGAGGAGAAATGGCGGTCGGTGGAGGTGGCGGCAATGGAGTCAGCGGCGGTAGATATAACCGTCTAATGTTCGGTACTGTACAGTCGATTTCCATGCAAAACAACCGTTGCGCGGACACACGGCCATAACAATAATAATAATTTCGCGCGTACACATGCACACACCGCGTCCGGCTGGACATTACGCCAGCACACATGCACACGACGCACACACGCACACATACACACACACATACACACATATATAAGCGCCGCACACGACGTGCCCACTGGAAAAGGTCCTGGGCAAAATAACCATAACAATATTCAGGCGTTAAATTTAATAAAGGATTCAAACAAAAGTCATTAATTACGATAATGCGTTCTGGCGCTCCGCGTAGAAGGGATTATGTCCCCGGTATACGGCCAACAACAGAACTAAGGGACCGTCGCCGTTTATGATATCTACATCATTTTAGTTTAAAACCATTATCTCAATGTGTTGCTACGCTCGCGAGAGAACCGCGGGGCCTCTTATACACACATACACGGCGAGATCATCTCACTGTCTCTCTCTCACTCTCTCTCTGTCTCTCTTCTGAGTATACATATACTACGCATGTGTGTGCGCAATATATACGCACATTATACACCCTATTCCGCAGCCATCGAGAGACCCGTAGTCTCTCTCTCTCGCCCTGTCTGTCTGTATCTCTCCGTGTCTCTCTCTTTGTGCCTCTCTCTCTCTGTCTCTCTCCGATAATATGTGTCCGAAAATCCTCTTCCGGTGCTGCGGAGGAATCAAAACGAAACGTTGCGCGCACCGGCTTAACGGCGATTACCATAAACACGATCCTATACACGGGGCCCCGGCGCGGTTAACAATGTTTATTCAGACCGTTTATAGGTGTCGTGTGACGCGTACTCGTACACACTCGGGCGTGGGGGACGCGCATTAACGGCACGGCACCGTATAGCACCTGTTTCGCGACGACTATATACACGTATATTATGCGTACGCGCGGCCATTTGGTGGGATTTAATTTTAATCGTTACGTGACTATTATAATTCACATTAGGTCGGGCGCGAGGTATCGCCGGCCCGGAGAAAAGACATCGCAGTGCTTCGCCGCCCCGCACACACGTCTACGATGTACTCGCGCAGATCTAGCGGGGCGCAAACGACTGCCGCCGCAGTTTTATCGTTATTATTATTTAGCTGCAACCGACCGACCCTGCCGGGTATCCCATTACACGGTTTTATATATATCATTACGCGCACGCACTCGTCGTATAATTATTATTATTATTATTATTATCACCATCATCATCATCATCATCATCATTATTACGACTATCATTATTGTACGTTATTGCCGTCGTACAAAAACTAGTGCACGTCGCCGTCGCCGTCGTCGTCGTCCTCGTTTTACGCGTTTTCGTTAACTGTCGGTCGGCATAATTAATACATATTCGGTCAGAGAAGAAATCGACAAATGTACCAAACGAAGACAGTCAATCGCAACGTACGAACATTTATAGCTAGTAACAAAATATGGATTCCTATATACTAGAGTTGCACAAACTTGAAACTATACGTTCTTCAGATAGCTATATATTAGACTGAGACGATTTTTGAAAATAATGCGATACGATGAGATAACGCGATTATATTGGTAAAATTTTTTTAAGATGTTGATTATAAAGTTGAAAAATGATTTATGTTTTTAACGAGTAAGGACATCATAGTAAAATCGATGTAATAATCATAAATAATAATTACTTAATTAATATTTATGAATATATTATATAATACGTAATAGTGATGAAACATAACTTTATCGCTTATCGCATAATCTAATTAATTTCATTAATGTACACAAATTGCATTTCTATTAAAAATAATGATGTAAGTCGTGTGTCGCATCAATTCATTATTATCTATGCGTACGAGGTATATAAATTATAAGACTTAAAAATATTTAACTAATGAAAGGGACCATTTTATCGGATAAAACCAATTAATATGAGACAAAACGTTTTTTAATTCGGCGAGACTAATTTTTTTTAACGCGTCTTCGTTAAACCGCTTAAAAAGCGTATTAAAACGTCGTTATAGAGTCCGGTATAGTAGTGGTAAAGTATTAGTAACAGTGGCAGTAAAACGAGGCTCCCGCGGAAGTAGTACTTTGTCCACTATTACCGCCGGGCCGGAGGGTATGTGATTAATGACGAAATCATTTACCATCGCGCGCGCTCGAGACAAATTAATTGTGAAAACATCGAGTCTCGCGGTCGAAACGATGTCGTTAGTATCGGAGTTGAAGGGGGTTTTCGTGACGGGGAAGTGGGATCACGTCAGCGCGGACAATCGCGAGTACATTATACGCACGCATAATATAATAATAACATATTGTGCGCATATCAACTCGGCGGCGGCGGCGTCGACAGGGCGAATGTCAACCCTATACCCGGGCACGGAGACTTTTATTATACAACTCAGACGTTTTTCGCAACGATATAACGACGGTGGTGTTTATATAAATGTGCTTACAATAATGTCCACGTTTATTTATTAACATCGCGCGTGGTAGTTTTATTCATTGCATTATATTATACAACGCGCGTATACTGCAGGAAAACGACTTTGGGAGAATTAATGCATTTTCTTTGTCCGGTTTGATATTTTGCGCCGTGGCAATATTGTTGTGTGTATATAGTGGAAAGCTTTTGGACGGCGGCGGAGGTTGTAGTGATTGTGACGGGTGGCAGTGTGGGTCTGGTTGCCTTTTCTTGTCACTTTCGTGTTTAAGCTGTTTGATTTGTAGTCCGGGTTAATTGAAATTCGAGAATCACCGGTCGCTAGGGTCGACGGCGGAGAACACTCTTCTCCCGCGTCTCAAACCCGCCACCCACCTCCGACGTCTACCCGCCCATCGCCCGGTTTTCCATACAGTAATGGAATGGCTTGTCGTTGATTTAGTGCTGGATTCTGACAGGCTATCCTCTTTGATTGCTCGCTCGAATGAGTTATTGACTACCTACCGCCAACGCCACTGTTTTACTTTGTCCCATATCTCGCATAATATATTATACAACGCGTAAAAAATAAAAAATAATAATAATATATATTGGTACCTATGTGTGTAAACGTTTGTTGACATTTTTTTTTTTTTTTTGTTTAATATAGAGTTAAAAAGAATCACGACGTCACCTACACTAGATTTACCAAAGGTCTTAGTCGCTTAACGCATTGATATTATTTTTTTGTCATACTTTTAATACGTTGTTTTATGCATGCGTGGTAAAAAAAATAATAATAAAACTCTGAAACTGTTTTTAAACCACCCTACGGGTTAAACTTTGTTTTAGTTTACATACACTGTAAAACATGATATTTATCCGACCATAACCATACCGCACGTACACTAACATGTGATAATCTGTAGAAAAATCGTAGTTAAATCGCGCCCTATCATAATCGCCGTGTGTGGGCGGTGTGGTGTGATCATATCGTATTAAGTCGAAGATTTCATTCCGACGACACATTATATATCAGCCGGAACCGACAACGGGATGACACTGTATTATTATAGTCGATTTCGTGTTTCGGCCGTGCGCGTTTATTTTTTCGCCGCCCGTCGTCGGTGCGGGCTATAATAAATGATAATATAACATAATACGTGCAGCGCGGTGTTATTCGAATGAACTCAAATTTATAGCCGCTCGCACGGTAGTAAAATAATATCATAAATTGTATAACAATACCGTGCATTATTTGACTGTGATGTGTATACGACGCGTTTCCGTTTCGCCGGGCCAGACATTCGACGGACAGCGGACCAACCGGCGGGCACTCCATCAAATATCATAATATACGCGAACGCGGCCCGGCCGGGACATTTAAATCGCGATGATATACATTTACATAATGTTATTATATGCGCATACTGAGCACTGCCGTGTCGCGACCAAGTCGAGGGTCACAGTGCTGGAGGGGAGGTAGGGGTATGTCCACGACGATATTTACAACCGGCCGGGCTCACGCGTCGTCCGTAATTACCATAATAATAATCGTATTATTATTATTATTATTATTATTATTATTATCATCGTCATCGTTGTGATTATTATAAACAGTCATGCGACTGGATAGCGGAGGTACTGTATATATATATATATATATTACGTAATATTATATAGTATACGAGCCGTCCGTATATAATAAATAACCGATTGATCGCGTCGGAGCTTCGGCGGACCGGGGCAGAAACGACTCGCGCTATATTATTATATTATGATCCTTGCGGGTTAACAATATGCCAGAATTTATATTAAACGGGCTCCGGCCCGGCCGGTCACCCGAACGCCGGGGATGATGGGGGACACATTGTTTCAATATTGGCCATTAATGTCATCCGGGGTCGCGAATATTGTCCCCTCACCCCGCAACGCGGCGGTGGCGGCGATTATTCCGTGCGCGCCGAAAAAACTACCGTCCACTCGCCCACACCGCTCACCGACTGCGGGCCGATCGGAAAATTCGATATTTTTACGACGATAAATAAATAAAACATAAACGATCGGTTTTCACGCGTGTACACTGCACAGCACACACACACACACACACACACACACACACACACACATCATTGATGGGCTCCGGCATTTACTGTACGACCCGTCCAACCCACCCCTAAGCGTGGCGGCATGGATGTAAACAAAACTGTATAGGCGATTTTAAACGGATCGTGAAATATGGTTAACGTCGAGTGCGGCGTTATTGCACATATATTGTTTTATAAAATACATCGACACGTGGCCTAAAGCAACTCGTACTTGTTTACGTTTAATGAACGCGACTGTGGCGGCAACGTCGGTGGTCGACGATGCGATCGGTGCAGCAGTCCAGATAGAAGTAACCGAGACGACGAGGATTCCTGAGGTAAAAAATTCGCCTCGCGGGTATATATTGTTTATATAAAGAAGAACGGGATATGGTGACCGGCAGAGACGTGTATACAAGCAGGCGGAGTCGTTCTCCCGGTGGGCCCATGACTTCCGATTTGTCGGCGGCGGCCACCGGAACCCGGGCACAGAGCGGGCGTTAAGGAATGTCCGTCTCGCGTGTAGGACGGTAGGACAAAAATTAACAAACGACCTGGACCCGCAGTCGCGGTCGGTTTTGATTTAACCACCGACATTTCATTCGCTCGGAGCACCGCACCGGTGCGCGGTGTATCCCGACCGGAATTATTACGACGCCGGTCGTCCGGCCGACTTGTGGGAATATACGCATAGGTATATTTATATATACCTATTAAATAGGATTGCGGAATAGTATGCTAGCCTGTCTCCCTCCGTTCGGTGGACTAACACGGTTTTCGATCATTATTACAACGCGTACTTATCGCCGTGCCGTATATTTATTAAGCACAAAGTTTTTCGCAAAGCCGACGACGTGCCGACGTACCCTAAAAACGAGTCGTCCCGTAGCGCGTATATTGTATTTCGCGATAATACCTATGAGGTACTGGGCGCCATTGTATTTCCTACAAATTTAAGCGGTGGTTGGAAGGGGTGAGGGGCGGTAACAAGAATAAATGGACTTTTTTTCATTCGGACGACCGTGGTTTTTGTTTTTAAATCGCGTGGAAATTGGTCATTTATTATGACGCAAAATGTTGCGCGTCGTATATGGACCAGAGCAGGAGATATCGTGTAGTAATGTTGATTAGAATAACGCTCGGATGATTCAAGTGTCTGACAAAATTAGCCACTCAGCAACTACCAGCCCGTCCCCTATCGTCGATTCATTGAATTGAGTACCGCGAGAATATAATAACGCTCCAATGACCTCCTTACGAATTTATGAATTACTATATAATTGTACGAAGAAATTTTTCTAAGACGGCACAATGCTGCGCAAGCTGCATTCAGTTGAATTTTACTATAATGAAATGTGTGTGTCTGCGTTTAATGTTTTTCCTATTATTGTGTTTCGGGTCTTACAACATAATCCTCTGTTCTCAATTGTCTAAACGACAACACGAGCTCAGTAATGTTAATATATTTATTAAAAACAAAAATTTCAAATCTACGGTTTAGTCAGTTTTGATTTTTTTGATCTTGAAAAAATGTAATAGCAAGTTTTAAATTTATTTATCACGAAACTTCAGAAACGTATTAATATCTATTGATTAATAGCAATCTTGGCAAGTTTTGAATTTACTCTCATCATTGTCATGGTAATATTAATGTCAAATGTAAATTTGAACGACATTAATTTTACTAAATGTGTATATATAATATATAACATACATAATTTCATTATTATAATTTACTTCTACTGTTTAAGGAATAATGTAATATTGTTGAAAAAAAAATTAAGCAATCTGAGCACAAAAACATGGTTAATTAATAAAACCCCAGATAAAGCTCGGCTAAATTTCGAGTCGGAAGCATCGGACAACGAACAATTTCGAGGTCACTCTCTACGAGCTATTATTATTATAGTTCATAATAATAAAATTGTCGCGGTGACCGTCATCGATCGGTTTTCAGTGTCTGTGTGCCCATTTAAGTCCATAAATTATAAAGCAAATAACCTTTCATGTATTGAAATACATTTAAGAAAATAAGATATTTTTGTAGAAAACTAGCATACTTTAAAAAAAAAAAGAATAAGAACAAATTAAAAGGTCAATACAGAAAAATGTACACTATATAGTATAACAGTAAATTTTAAATCATATTAGAACATAATATTTATATTAGTTATAATTATATACATATAGAATTAAACATTCAACTAAGTATTGAATACAATTTAATACTTTTAAACTATTATAGAAATTGTATTCACATTATTACATTAATACATTTAAATACATACACTATTATATATGATTATATTTTATAAAATTAATATTAATATCTAGTATTTATTTCTTTACCATTATCTCCCCACTTTAATCTATAAGATTTTAATTGGTAAATATGTATAAATTATAAAGTACGCATTTCTTCAAAATCTTACTTACATTTTTCTCCTATATAGTATTATGAAGAGTATTGATAGTATATATCACCTTAAATAAAGATTAAAATATGTGAATAAAATAAATTATATTTTAAGATTGCAAGTTAAATTTGAAATCATCTGATCATAATAATTATTCATAATTTTAAACAAACTTTTAAATAACTTTATTAATAATGAATGTATAAACATTATAAACAGCAACTATAATGATCAAAAATATAAAAAATTAAGTGTTATTGAAAAACAATTCATACTCGAATAACCGTAAGAATTATAAATATATTATATTTTTTAAGTTAAATAAAAATATTAATTTTATGAAATTATTAAAAAAAAAACTAAATGAGTTTGACATGAACATGGTAAATAAATGTTAATAGAGATAAAGTTTTGACATATCATGATAAAAGCTCTTATAATTCTAAAAAAAAAAACAAGTACCTATTATAACCTGAACAATTTAAAACATAATTACCACTTTTTAAATGTAACTTAATTATCATAGATCAATAATGTAAAATGCGTATTTAAATTACATACATTTATGTAACATTTTAAACTGTCTAATAATATTTGTATTATAATAATTAATGATTTTTGACGTATAACAATAAATACAAATATATCAAATAGTGGTTTATCATGTATGATACTCGGTAAAATAATTGTGTAACAGTAATATTAATGTTTATATTTAATTATATTTGGATTACAGAATGTATTGTTTTTAGTGTTTTTTTTTTTTAACCGTCTAAGTCTTTTTTACAATACCCTTATCATCAAAACTTTTCCATATACTTATTTTAAGGAACTTGATTTTAAAAATTTGAAAATACTATTATACCATGTAAACAAAATAATATATATATATATCATATTAATTTAGAAAATATTGATAATAATTCCTATGGAAGAGAAATAATTTAATTCGAATATTAATATTAAATCTATTCATTTTGTAATAAATAACAAAAATGCTAAACTTCGTATTAGTCATATTAACCTATATCTCAGTCCATATGGTATAAAATTATTTGACATTGATTGATAAACATATATACTGCAGTGGCAACCACAAAACTGATTATTGAGTATCAAGTATAAAATATAAATATCTTAAAGGTTATAATAAGCATATCACGATTAAAGAAAAAAAGTTCTTAAATTGAAAAAAAAAACTAAAAAGGGCCGTACAAAAGTTGATGACTTATGAATGCTAAATGATTAATTTTGATTTAATTAAATTGTGACACAGATGAACCACATATTTTGTAACAACTTCCAACTTCCTCATTCTAAGGACTATCATGTCACAGGGTTAGATGTATTTAGTATTTATTCGCTAGGCATTAACTATTCAGAATTTGACCCTCCAATGCGTATGAATCGGGTAACGGATGAATAATGATTCGTGTTATGGCTTCCCTTTGTATTTGTACTTTAATGTTATTAATGCCAATGTTATTATATTGTCACTTTTATTATACAATTGATAAAATCCTAAATATAAACATTAAACGTTAATATTTATATAAAAAATATCTAAAAGTTTTAAACAAAAACTATTATGTATAACATAATATAGATAATAAAATGAATTATACTTCTAGTAATTTTTCATCGAAATTATTTGATAATTTACAAATTATGTGATTTTCAAAACGGATCTTTTCCAGTAGAATGCTTCCGCTTAAAATATTTTTTACGAATGCGAATGTCTCGCTTGGATAGCTAATAATAAAATGCCGAAGTAAACTAACGAACCGGATCCTAAAACTTCAATTTATTTGAACAAACTCAGTAAACATACAAGAAATACAGAAAAACGTATAGTTTAGAAGTAATTTATTTTTCCCGGTAAATTTGAAAATAAGAACAAACCAAGCCGGAACGAAATGATCGAACCAACTGTTTTGCTACGGATCAGAGATCGGGCGAATAAGTAAAAATAATCATAAATATTATTATTAATTAGTTATGTGAATTTTAATGAATGTTTAATACTCGAGAGATTTGTAAAAATAACTCGATTAAAATAATTAAATTATGAAACACGAAATAAAATATTTAGCATTTGGAGTACAGTATACATACACATTTGATCGAGAACGACAATTAATTAATTTAATATTAATATCATAATAGATTGGAGATAGGTACTATTACAGATTCTTCTTTTTTGAGTTACTGTATCCGTTTCGGATATTGAATATCATATTAGCTATGTTTTCCCTGTCACTTGATTACTGAAATTATGCATTCGATGTTTTATTTTATTAGTCACCGAGATTTTCCAATCAAGATAATATTCTTTTTCTTATATTACTTTTACTCTCGATATTTTCTTTTTTATATAAGCTAGAGTGTTTTGTATTGTTCAATTGTTGGATATTCCTCGTAATATTTCCCATGTATTCTAGTTTTCGAGTTTTATTGTTGTAAAAAATTCCTTCTCTTTTCCCATCCTTTTAAACACTCTTTGATTAGTAATTCAATCTGTCCATGAAATGTTTCAATTTTCATACATATTAATGTCCAACTAGGTATAGATAACAATTATACTAATATCTTGGCTAATACATCTGAGTTTAAAATATATTATTACAATATTTATGGAAAACATTACGTTTTATAATACAGTACAAGAAACTGGTATAACTCGATCCCGTTGTTTGGAACCCGCCCACGACGACTTCGTATGAGAAAATTGAAAATCGTTTTGAAAGTCAACCTTGGGTGTCTAAAAATAGACCGCTTGCAGGAAAATTCCCTGGAAAGTCCTTGTCTGACACTTTTGTCAAGTTAAAAAAGAAAATTATTATACAAACAAAAAATTGTAATTGAATGTTTAGCTATTAGTCATCATGCAATGTAAATCGATAAATGGTTGTACCCACAGCTGATTGAGTGCATTGTCTCTACGTTTTCCGAGTGCTCTTCTTGTATAATATACCTAATATTTTAAATTAGAATATAGTGTTTGAATGTCTAACAGTCAACGATCACTGGTAAAAATCGATTTACATAATATAACCAAACCACTAAGGTAGGCAATCCAACTGCGTCGGATCACAGGCAATGTGCGAGCAGTAAGAAAACTTTAAAGTATACAACGCATGCATCGTAACGCAAATTATATTATTATATTATTAAATTAATTTTCTATAGAATAAGTACAAAGTATATGCACGGGCGTAAAATTTAATAATACATTATAATATTATATTTATATTGTTACCATGAATCTTGTATAGTGTACTAGATTTGCATATTCAGTGCGCCGTCACTGACGGCCAACGGGTAGTTTTCATCGCCCGGACCGATTACTGTATTATTTTCATAATATACTCTATACCATATACCATCATAATTACACTACCGCAACCGCCACCATAACCACCACCGCCGTATCCTACCGATCCGTAGCAGGATAACGGCAATCGTCATTTAAACGATTACGCGAGTAAGACCCGGTGAAAGGTAAGACGACGGCCGTGTATAAATAACTGCTATTATTATTTTATATAAACACGCGTATAATGTATATATAAATATATATACATATATACACCCGATATTGTAAAACCGTTCGCGTAAAAGCCTTAGCAAAGTCGGCATATTATCGTCGGCGTCGGAGAGAGGTTAATGTCAAAGCCCTCGCGTAAAAGGCCGTTATTGTGTTTTGTGCACGTCATAAACGCGATGGGATCGGGTGGCGGCGACGGCGCGACTGTATACACTGTGCAGCGACCGGTACCGGTGGGAAAGGGGTGGCTCGTCATTACCGTTGATCCTAATTCTTCGCAATATTATTATTATTATTATTATTATTATTATTATTATTATCATCATCATCCTCGTCGTCGTCATCACCACCGCCACAGCCACCGTCGACGCCGCTGTCGTAGTTATTATTTTTATTATTATTATTATTATTCAAATAACCGACGCTATACCGGTAGAGTGCTAGTGCGCGAGGGTGGGCACTTTAATATACAGGCGAACATTCTTGTCGTAATAATTTTACATTACACCCACCGCAAATGGCCTGTTACGTCGGTGAACGTATACGATGCGGTTTACGATGACGATAAAAAAATAATAAAAATAAAAAACGACACTGATAATGATGATGAAAAAAAAAAAATTGCTTATAAATAGACCTATAGCCATTATACCGTTAATTTCGAAAACGGACTGCCGGCGTAGGCGTATATTTACAGCAGGTGAACAACGCATCTCCGGCAGCTAATACAGGCTGGCTGCTTAATAATTAACAATTCACCTCGGCCTCGCGCGTTGTTTTACATGCTTATGTTGTTTACGACCGAAACTTTTTATAATAATTATAATAATAGTGTAACAAACCCTTTTTACCCGTCCAAAAGTGCGCGGTCAAACGGATTTTTTGCATCTTACTTTTACATAATTATTCGTTACTGTATTAGCATCTTGTAATAACTATCTGTATTGTTATAATCACGAATAGGTACAAATCGTATCCGTTGATTATGCAACCAGAATTTGATTAAAAAAATTATGCAGTTTACATGATTTTATATTTTATAAAAATACAGTATTATAAAGTTGTGTGCGTAGTTTTAAAATGTAATTTTCCACTATCCTTTAAACAATAACCCAACATAATTATACCAAAATGTATTTTTGATTATTAAATTATTTGATAAATCAATACGAATTGATAATAAAATTATTTAACATTGTTGTAAAAATTCGATATATTTATTTTAGTAAATACGTATATTATCTAAGAAAAATCTTCGAAAAAGATATTAGACATTAAACAATTTAATGTCTAATACTAATAAAAAAAACTTGTTTTATAGTAGGGAAATAAAATATAACACATTATAGGTATTCAAACATCAAAGTTAAACAAATTAAAGTATTATTGTAAGCGTATTAATGATCAATGCAAAAATAGTATTGTTATTAATTATAATATAATAATTATATGATGTGTCCATACACTGTGTTTATAATTTATATTAATACAATTTAAACAACAATTTTATACTAAAATAATTTTATCTAATTGATTTGGTCGATTACAGACGTTAATAGATTTGTATAGAAGGTATATAAATATATATATATATATATATATATATATAGTTCAGTACCATGGGATGAACTTTTCTTTATAAAACAAGGGACACTATAGACTATAAGGTCAAATCTAATCCTCCGGAGTGTCTAAGGAACGGTTGCATTTCAACTATTTTAGAGTCTCTTTGGAGACCAAAACTAATTCGAGGGACTATTCCCATAGGCACGCAAGTGTTACTTAAAGGCTTTTGTAATACCAAAATATACGGTTTTGCAAAAACACGGGTTCTGAAAGGTTTGGAGAATATTGAATCCGGAAAACGGTTGTCGAAATGTTAACTTCTCTATTTGGGTTATATATAGAGAGTAACTTTAATCAGTATATACTCAGTCTTTTTTTTTAAGCAGATTAAAAATTTTTAGTCACTTTATGCTAGCCATGTGGATAAAAAAAACATAGAAATTTTAATTTTAGTTTACACACTATTATATAAATATAGGAAATATTTTATTTTATTAATATATAAAATATACACTTACATTTATGTACCTATATAGGTACCTGCAGGTACCTATACTGTTTCCGCGGAAATCAGTTCATTATTCTATTTATGTTAACTATATAAAGATTTTAACCGACAATATGAATATATTAAAATATCATTGTTGTGTACATAATGTGTGTACATAGATAATAAACTATATAGGTCATATAGGCCATCGCTTATGGTCTACTTCTACTCAAGTACACAACATATTACGACTGTATAACTCGTATCGGACTAAATAGAAATAAAAAAATACGTTAATAAACGATACGAAAAGTTATAATTACTTTATATTTATAATTTTGTTCCTTTTCTATTCTTCAAAGAAACATGAACAGCGAGACTGGTTTTCAACAACTAATAGTTGTGTACTGAAATCTAATTAAAAAAATGCAACGTTCTATTTTTTGGAAAAAAAATATTCCCCTAATTTATTTATCTAGATGAATTGGGTAAAACGACACAATTATTCATCCGATAATCAATTTAATTTATTATATTAAGATAATGCTCAACATTAACTATTCATCGTATACATATTATGTGATAGTTCTATGATTTAATTCACATAATAATATGTTATAGTTAGTAAAATGTTTAATGTATGTAGGTAGTATTACTGTTTTTCATATGAAATGAAATGAAGAGATATCTCATACATTTTTGAATATCTTCTCGAAATTATTTTACTCTGAACTGTAAAACGCCGACGGAATATGATCCGGTATAATGTTATGCAGAGTTCTGTTGTTGTCGTGCTTGCCTAAAATGTCGACCCGCAAGACACGCGGACAAAGAAACGCATTTTAATATGACTAGAAATAACAAGAAAAAGCACTAGACCCTTTTGCGACGTTTATCGTATTAGTGTATTACGTATGTTGTCTTTACTTCCTACACACTGAATATAGGGGTGGTTTCTCTTTCCCTTAAAAAAAATAAAAAAACCGTTTTCCGTCACGTTAAAATTTTCCGGTAAGAAGCCTTAAAGCTCCAAGATCCTGTTTTCCGTCATCGTACAATTATCGCCTTAATCCGTTAGTAATACGACAAATGCGTGGCACTTTTGAATAGTTTATTATCAGTTAATTATATCTACTCTAAAATGCTTGTGAACAGACCTACCTAATTAGAAACGAACATGAAAGCGGCTCTTCGTATATAGTTATTACTTAATGTAATATTTAAATCTTAAAATTCAGTTTAAACAAGTTAATTCAGTTTAGTCGGTAATTACTGCCGAATGCGCAGTCTATAGTATTGTGGTACATGTTTCATACAGTATGAATTTTCTTATGGATAATATAATATATTATTATCTACTAGTAAATTGAAAAGAATAATTGTAAAATTGATTTTGCGCGTATTAATGTTATTAATTATCATCAACATATTTTTTTCCCTAAAAGTCCGACCCAATTGTTAGTCTTCATTACAGTGGATAAACTATTTTCTTAAGATATCAATAAATCAGAAACGGTAAATTATTCATATTTAACATAAGCTGTTGAAACAAAAAACAAATTAATACCCTAGAGATGTATTCCGGTTACATTCCAAGTGATCCCAAACGGTTTCGCAGAATACAAATCAGCAGTTAAATTTACACAAAACCACTCAACAAACGCACTTATAATTAAAGTAAAAAACTATTGGTTTGGATTTAATAATTGAATATTGAATACATTATTCACCATAAAATTAATTATAATATTCGATAACTTTAATAAACTTTAATTTAAAGATCAAGTATTTTATGCTGATTATAATATCCTATATTATATAAGTACAACACTCTTTTTTATTATCGTATAATATCCTTAGTTTAACGTTGACGTTTATTAAAAACAAACTACTATTTCAGGTAAGTTGGGTTAGATTGTACAACAGATTCCTAAAAAAAAAAATTGTTAAATTCATAGAAAAATGATTACGCATACACTCATTTCAACATAAAATATATCATATAAATTTAAACAAATATTGCAATTAAACAAATATTGCAATTAAACAATTTAGAAAAGAAAATTGACTTATATAATTACTTTTGACGGTAAATAATAGAAAGTAGAAATGTATAAAAGTTGGTTTTAAAGACGATTAAAACTATAATATTGACTATATTATTATTTATTTTATATTTATGTTTAATTATAATTTATGTTCACATAGGTAAGTGTTATAATACACAGCATGAATTTATGAATTGTATATAGTACAAATATACTTTATTTTACTAGTATAATAAACGAGTACTATAATATTCTACACGAGAAAATATGTAAGATAAATACAACAAATCACCGATATCAATGTACAATGTTACTTGTCAAGCCGGATCTTTATGATTGTCGTAAAACGAGATGTTTTACTGCTGAAGAACTAAATAAGTTGTACAAATTTTTTAAAAATAAAATAAAATTGAGTTTTATTATTTAATTATTTAATTATATTAAATATTATGCACAATCTGTACCTATGTAACTATATATATTTTAGGCGTATGTAAGCTTTTAAATTTGGTGTTATAGTGATATAGTGTAAAAATGTAAAAATGGAGCTACTAACACGTTCTTTAATATTAAATGTATAAACTAATTAGGAAAGCCTGAATTAAATCTTCTAAAATATTTATTTTTGAGTATATTTTATACATAGATTCATTTTTTTTATTAACCGACCCCTCACTTTTCTGTTCAAAATCTATGTTTAAAACGCACACAGATACTAATATATTACACATACATTAGCATATAATTGAAACGATAAAATATAAATCATAGGAATCTTGAGACACAATTGTTAACCATTTGGTTATCAATAAGTACATGTTTTCTATTGCATTATATTGTGACAACTAAAAGTTATTTAATCATGTACATTGATCTTAAGGTACTCAAAATGTTCCAATATTCCGACAACGTTGGGACAACAGTTAGTGGTAGCTTTTTACAATTTGCCAATGGATATCGCCAAAATCGGGAGGGAGTCGGAGGGCACGCCGCGCGTCATATTATATCATAATAATTATTTCTTTCGGTAGATACTATAGGCATATTATATATTATAATATGTACCTCCATTGTCCGCTCTCTTTATCTCTCGCACGTTTCTTTTTGTATTCTACTCGGTCATCGTTAACAAGGACGACGATGAAAATATATACGAAGCATACACTGAACACACACATTCTCGTACGGGCTATATTATACAGTGGGGCACTTTGCAGCGTCGGCGGCGGTGGTTCACCAATTCGGCACATCTGGCGGCGAAGACATCTCAAATTTATGAGTGACCCCGGTCGGTTTTCATCGGAACGGTGGCGCACGGGGAAGGAGTCCGAAATGAGAACACGAGAACGCCTCCCCCTCGACGCCGCGACAGCGGGTGCCCATAAACCCCGCGCCTCGACACTCTGCACGACCGTCGTCGTACAAACCCGCGATATATATATAATAATATTACATTCACCGGACCCGCTTATCAACGACTTTACTCTTGTCAGCACCGGTGCAGCGAGAGCGGCACGAAATCCATTGCGCCAATACACTGCACACACACGCGCACAACCGAGAACGCTAACCCTTTGGCCGCCGACCGGATGTTTTAATGACCGAAACTTGAATTTACATTAGTAATTAGAAC
The DNA here is from genome assembly GCA_020882235.1 of Schizaphis graminum. NCBI lineage: Eukaryota > Metazoa > Arthropoda > Insecta > Hemiptera > Aphididae > Schizaphis > Schizaphis graminum. Next base: position 60,119,284 of record CM037032.1, read on the forward strand.
GGTCGGGGTGCGGTGCGGGGTGACGGGGTTGACGACGACGAGGAGATAACTAGCGGAATATTATTATATATTAAAGAGTTTGTACACATACACGTGTGTGTGTGTGTGTGTGTGTGTGTGTGTGTGTGTGTGCTCTGGTGGAGAGACGACCGCGCTTATATGTGTGTGCACCCGCGAGGGAGACGGTTTAGAGGGCGAGAGGTGGAGAATGAGAGAACGCAGAGCAAAGCCGGTTATTTACTGTCTGGCCGACCATAAACGTCTGCGCGCGCTTGTAATATACGACGCGATAACACATTACGGTAGGGGCGAGTGGCGCGTGGGGGTGTGCGGCGGGGCGGCAGTTAGTACACGCTAATGCCGTGTTTGTCGCCGCCGCCGCCGCCGCCGCCAATATACGCTCGCGACATATACACTCGTCGTAAGACGCGTGGCCCCGTCGTCGTGTGTACGGACACACCCGAAAAAGTTTTCACTCTCTCTTGCACACGCACGTCTGCTGCGAGATTTGCGAACTGACATTATATTTTTGCGCTCACATACACATGTACATGCGTACGTAATACACACATACACACACACACGTCAGTCGAATCGATAACGCGTAAGTTTCTTCGAGTATTTTTGGAGTTTCGTGCCGTTTTTATTATTGCTCTGGCGATAACGATTCGGTTGGCGGGCACACGGAAACGTACGCGATATTACAATATTATTATTATGTTATATACTCACATTAAAACATATTATATTATATTATATTATTATTATTATTCAACGACTTCGATCACGCGGTGTACGAGAGAGAATTCGGCGGGTTTTCACTGTCAGTGTGTTATAATAATATTTTTATGATATTATACCGTTACGCGCGATAACGCATCGTGTGTCTGTATTATTATATCATGTTGTACAAGCCACGCGGTTTGAGGTAGACTTTAACACGTCTAGCATAATGCGTCGGTCACTTACACGTGTTATCTATTTTTGCAGTTTACCCGCCAACAGTTAGTACAGCACGCCGTGCCCGTACTCATTTAATAGTGTGTAATGTCTGACGAGGATACGTTTTTATTCGGTCGTTCGATTTGTCAACGAGTCAACAACGGTTATCAAATCAAATATTATTATGTTCCCAGGTGACCTGTGCCAGCGGGTTCATTACAATATGATTACGATGATTTTTTGTTAAAAAAATCAAGTCCGTTCAATAATCTTTTACGTGCACGAGATAAAACCGAACATGGTACGAGCATACGCGTACACGATCTGTTGTTATCTTAATCCTCAATCGATCGATCACAGTACTTTAACGAGTTTTACGGACGCCGATATTTTAGTAGTATCCATAAAGTTTACCAATCTTATAAAAGTAATTTTGGGAGCGAACCTAAAGGCGACGGATCGTTTGATCTATATTTTCGTTTTAAACATATACACACGATTTTAATTAAAACAAGTTTAATATTTGGCAGCGATGATAGTCGTCTCGTTTATCGGATCACCAAAGTTTTTGCGTTATAGAACATTGTATATATAGTAATTTGTAAGCAAATTGACGTATTCTAAAACATTATATTCTCCAACTACGAGCTGCGCTTTCATTTTTCGTTTATGGAAATCGTTTGGGTTCGAAACAGAAATTAAATTGCGAACCCTCAGCAGGGGTCGGCGAGTTTTGATTTTTCTCCACCTCGACCCTTTTAAACAACGTTCTCGTTGAACGTTCGTCTCGGCCGTCTTGCCTCTCCTTACTATCCTTTTTCCTTTATTATTGTTGTTGTTTAACAAGGTGGAGAATTTCCCAAAGATTAATTGAGGCCAATGTAGAGGAAAAAGAATGCGGGCTGGTTATTGACAAGTGGCTGATGAACAAATCAGTCATCCGCGGCTTGTTAAAACGTACCTGCTTGCCGCCGTTCTCATCACTCAAATACACTTTGACAGATTAAATTTACATCGTTGAGTTTTTGCTTTTTTCGCTCCTTCGCAGTTATTTGCCTTAGACGTTCGGCTTTGTCGAGAATTAATAGATTGCAGGAAAATAAAAAAAATAAATAAAAACTCGAAGAAAAATCTTTCACCTTTCATTACCGCCCTGTTTGACGTCTTATCAAAATTCATTCCTCTTTTGTCCCTCTGATTTTCGCACTTTTAATTATTTTCCTTTCAATTAATTTCTTTCCCTCTCCCTTGTGATTTTTTTTTTTTCCAAAACTTTACTTTGTTTCTCAACGTCCGTCACTGTTAATTTATTGCGAGAAATGGGCAAAAAAAATTATACTTATCACAATATTTTCTGTCTATACTGTTAACTTTTTTTAATTTTCCAGTATACTATTGTCGAAACAAAACATTTTGACAGGTCTCTACGACATCGATTATTCTCTATAATACAGTGTTTACCGGCATGTTTGAATATATTAGAGTAATCTATAAATATAATGGATAGAAATTATTCAATTAAAATTATATTTGTTTAAGTTTATCGAAATTAAATTATATAATTGTAATATTACATGAAAAAAAGTAATTATATATTTAATTATGCACAAAGAGATTCGTGGTATGATTATAAAAATACAAAAAAAAATCTTGTTAAGGTTATAGTACTATACTTAAAATAAGTATTTAACCATGTAATAATTTTGCTTAATTATACTTGTAATTTGTATACATATAATTAGTATTATTATAAAATATGTTCACAATAAATTTATTAATATATAAATTATTTTTTAATAATCTGAATAATCATTAAACAATGAACAATGTTTGTAAACTATTTTTTTGTAATTATTATCCCTCGACAATATACCTTCTACATTAAAATATGTTTAAGGATTTGGAATTATATCACACGAACTCTTGATAATATACAATAATATTGATTGTATAAGTAAACATCAATTTAAATTATAAAAATGCCTAGTGTAGATATTATTTTATTTACTCTGTTGAAATGCTAAGTACAAATTATAGACAATGCAAATACTTTCGACTATACTGTTATAAATTATGACCGACTGATTAAATAATTACAATTTACTCTTCAACGCCAAGTGTGACTAAACTGATACAAAATAGTTTCGACTTTAGTTTATGATGGTTTAAAAATCCTCTTATTATTATTCATTTATGATTTCTCAAATTAATAAAAACATGTTTCTATGTATATTGACACTTAAAATTATATTTTCTTTGCATAAAAGATACTTCTCATACTAGTATGTTATACTATTTAGATATAAATAATGTCCATAATTTATATTGTTTTAAAAGTTAATATTCTATTTATTTTAATCCTATTTTTAAACAAGATTTAAAAATTAATTTATAATTTAAATATAGTGTTTTAAATCAACGACTTCATGTTGAAAAACATTAAAATATTAATATATTTTAACAATTAAACAAATTATATTTTTAAAGAACAAATAAGAAACTGACATAGCAATTGAAATTTGAATTTTAAACTTCTCTGTGATATTCACGTCAAATTAATTTTTATTTTTTTTATTCAAAACATTCAATTATATAAAGTTGAAATAAGCGATTACATACTAAATTATTTTAATATACCAACATTTTTTGACAGTTGACTGATGGGTGTTCGTAGTTTCATTTAGTTTCAAGTATTTTTCATTCTTTTTTTATGCAGACATTTTAAATTTAAATAACACTAAACAATAGATATTTTATTTAACAATGTTTTCTATACATTGCATAATGAATAAAACAAGTTTTTGTTTAAATATGTTGTTAAATTGCAGTAAAAAAAAAAAATGATGTTTAGTTGTGTAATTCAATATTATAATCATAAATATATAGGTACATAAATCCTTTTAAATATATAAATATCTTGTCAATTTGTTTGCTTTTAAAAGACAAGAGCTTTTTAGGTTGTTTATACGTGCTTGTACAAAGTTTTAATTTAGACATTAGACTCGACGGCGCATATTTTATCAAAAGTCATGTTGTTGAAATATAATTGACGGTATAATATTAAACAAACTTGCTGATCTGATGCTAACAAATCTAAACTGTCTCATTACAGTGAATTGAAATTCCAATAAGTTCAACATCAAAATATTGAGTATACAAAATGAAAATTGTTCTCAAACATGGTAGGCGTCTTTAAAACTGTATACTATAAAAAATATACATATTTTACACGCGTGTATAATATATTATAACGTGAAGATGGAATATTTTTTTTTTAGATTCTGAACGGAGTAATGATGAATGTATTGATTTTACAATGATGTGTGTTTTTTTTTTGTGTCTGACGATAACATTTGGAGCAGTAATAATGCTCCGATTTTTTACTTCAGCCCCGCTTTGAATAGGAAAATTCATCTAGTTGGTACTTTGGGGGGTCAAAAGTAAATATTTTCAAACAGTTTTCAAAAAAATCAAGAAAAACAAAAAAAAAGTGACAGAAAAACGGCGATTTTACGAAAAACCATTTTTCGACAAAATCGATTTTTTGATTTTGCTGTAACTCAAAAACGAATCATTGTAAATACTTGAAATTTTCACAAAATGTTTATATTATGGTTATATCATTACAGTTAAATTTTAAAAACTAAAATTTTTAAGCTACTGATAGACAATTGAAATTTTCGACTTTTCTAAGTTTTTTTTCTTCAAATGCCGACAAAAATTTTTTAGGAGGCCAGAAAATCTTGAAAATTTAATTCAAGGTTTCTTATAAGTTGTTCTTAAAGTGATAAATAAAAATCCGAAATCGTTATTCACAATTTTTTTTCATAAGTGCTTAAAGTTCGAATTTATACGAAATATGTCAAAATTTAAATTAAATTTCATACGCTCATTATGCGTATGTTGGCCAAATACTTTTTTTTATTAATAAACAGATACTATAAAGTAACTATAGTAACTATACTATTTGTTTCAAAATAGAATATATGACAATATTTAAATATAATATATCCTAAACTGACAAATCATCTCCGTTCAGAGTCGTTTTTCGTATACAATGACACCTATCATTGCATTCAAATTTAACCTACGCTAGTCCGAGGTCTACCCCACCCCCTAATATACAACAGAGCGATACCCACTTACCCGCTTTTTTATATATATCTAAATTTTTGTCTGTAAGCCATTATTTGTTTAATAATAATAATTATGAATTATAAATTGCAAAAAAATTACATTAAGTCAAGAAATTATAAGTTTGTAAAAAAACTTTAAATACTTAAATACTAAAAAGAAAATGATATTTCAGTAAGTAGATACATGATACAGTATAAGCTAAAATTAATTTGTTCTTTCAATTTATTTAAAAACAAAAAAAAAAGTGGGCAAGTGGGTTTCGCTCTGCTATATAATAGAGATAGAGAGTAGGTCACTGGTCACTATAATGGATATGTTAAATTTGAATGCAATGACTGTTATCATTGTATACAAAAAACGATTCTGAATGGAAATGATTTGTTAGTCGATGATAATTAGTTGGATATATTATATTATTACCTATATTTAAATTGTAATATATTGTTATTTATAAACGCGTATATATTTTACGCGATTTCGTAAAAAATTTAATTTAATATGCTCATAAAATTTTTTCTATATTGACGCTGGAATTTTTTTTTTTACAGTTACTTGAAGGAAAACTTATGGATAACCTTGTATTAGATTTTTGAACCTAAAGTATAAATCACAAAAATTTTACGAATTTTCAATTTTAAAATTCCTTGCAAATTTTCGCGAGTTTGATATATTTCATAAATATTTGAACTTTAAATGCTTACAAACAATAATTGTGACGAACGATTTTTGATTTTTTTTAACTACGATAATTACAACTTATAATAAACCTTGTATTAAATTTTAAAGATTATTTGGATAGCCAATTTTTTTTTATCGGTATTTTAAGAAAAAAACTTTAAAAAATCAAAAATTTCATTTGTCTATAAGTATCATAAAAAATTTCTAAATATTTTGAAAATTTAATCATAAATAGATAACGTTAATATAAACATTTGGTGAAAATTTCAAGTATTTTCAATGATTCATTTTTGAGTTACAGCAAAATCAAAAAAATCAACTTTGTCAAATAGTGGTTATGCATAAAAATTCCCGTTTTTCCGTAATTTTTTCAAGGATTTTCCCGATGTTTTTTAAAACTATTGGAATTTTTTTACTTTTGACCCCCCCAAAGTACCAACTAGATAAATTTTCCTTTTCAAAGAAGGGCTGAAGTCCAAAATCGAAGCATTATTACTACTCCAAAAAAAAGTGAAGATAGACACAAAAAAAAAAAATAAATAAAATAAATAATAATAAAAAAAAAAACACACATCATTGTAAAATCAATACATTCATCACTTCGTTCAAAATCTAAAATTAATTTTACGTAAATTAAATTTATTATCGTATCGAACATTTCAATACATTTTATATGATTACTACAATATGTTAATGTTTATTTTGACTTATGGTAAAAACAATCATATCTTAGTTTATGTATTGTCGATTAATTTTATAAACATTTTGTTTTTTATTTATACTTAAAATCAATCTAATTTAGGTACATATTTACTAATGGCTCATATTAGAAATAAACCATTCATTTTTTATACCATTTTTTTTTTTTAAATTAAAATTTAAGTTAATTTTAAATGTAACCACATTGTGCTATCAAATAAATAAATATTTTATCTTATTTTCAATTGTAAATTGATTAGTAATAATGTACAAGCAAAACTTATTTAATGGTTGTTTTATCTTAGTGATAATTATAATAATGAATATAGTTAATAAAAAATTTGTATTCAAAACAAACTCCAAGTCTTTATTATTTCGATAATCTAAAATATGATTAAATAAATGTATTCAATTACAATAAGTAATCATACACACACATTTATATACATATAGCGGTTTAAAATCGGAGTAATTAACAAGAAAATAAAAATAATTGTTCACCTTATTTTCATTAATTTTTGAAATTAAAGTTTTATAATTTTAGTGACAATTCTCTTTGTCGATATAAGTAATAAACACGGGTAAGTATTAAATATTTGTTAAATAATGATTTATAATATAATCAAAATAATAAACCATTATAGTTTATGTCTCTACTTATCTTTCAAAATATATATTTTGTAAACTGATCTCCATAAATAATAAAACTCGGTAAATTAACGGCTTTATCATAATATTATATTATAACCAATGTACGTATATCGTAGGTACTCAAATAATAGTGAGTATTTTAGGTTTAATAACTCATATTTACAAGGACAAAATAAATTTTACCCAGATAATTAAAAAAAAAAGAAAAAAAGTAAAACATAATTAATACATTGATATTGAACTCTCGCAACTTTTCTGAGATTTTAATGTAAAAAATATATATATACAGTTTGTATTTTAATTTTAATAAAAAATTTTTAATATTTTTCAATTCTTCATAACATTAATTAACTATGTTTATAAAATAAATTCTAAATACAAAAAATAAAATTATTTTCTTATATATATGAAATCGTGAAGATTATAACTAAATCATAGATAATTAACTAATTAGTTCTTAATCTTGATTATTAAAATAAAACTAAATATATTTCTAATAAGCTTAAATATTGACCAGTTAATAATTTAATAACTACTTAGTTATTTTTCACTGATATAAAAAGGCAATGTAGATAATATTTTTAATAATAACTAAATGAATTATTCCCATATTACGCACCATATATTAAAAAGATAAAAAAAATAAATTACTAACAATGTTTAATTTAAAAATGAAAACAGTAAGTGAGATGGTGAAAATTCAGTTTTAGACTTCTGAAATATCAGAATCTTAAATATTACAACAAGGGATTACATGATTATATAAATACCTGGATATTTTGCATAGTAAAAAATATATGATAATTTTAATATAGAGGCAAACAATTGTATAAATATAAATTAAAATTAAATGTTCTTAGTTTTACCACAATTAATTATAATTAATTGAAATTGTATAATCTTAATGTACCTATATAATGTTACGATTATCGTCTAAACATTTTAGGTGTTTCAACCCTAACTAAATTGTATGAGTATATTTAATTTAATTTACTTTTGAGCTCTGTTAATGTCGATCATTTTCAAGATAATTAACTGAAATTACCATAGTGGGTAATATTATTATTTTTGTTTGTTGTCGAAATGGCATTAACATTTTATTTTAATCATCAATGTTACGTATAGTAAATTTAAAAATGCTGGGTCTTGAACAAATGACGATTTAATTCTCACATTGTAAACCAAAAATAGTCGTGTATATGAAATATATATATATTATACACATATTTATTTATATAATATTCTGTTATGACTTTAATATTGGTGTATGCTTTTTTCAACGTATCTTTAATATTTACTACTCTTGTTTACATTACAACTGTTATTCGTTTCTGTCAATTTTTCATGTGGCATTTTAACTAAAAGAATAACAAACTTTGTTTTATTATTTTAGAAGGAAAAGAAATTAGAGATGTACACATGATTTTTAAACAGTTTATTTTTCTTGTTTTTAGATGTAGAATAAATATTTATCAGAATTACATCGACTTAATCATTATTTTTTAGTATGGCCCATTTAAGTAGCATAATTCTAAATGTCGACAATGTTTAGTGATATCTAATCGAATATAGTAATCTTTTTTTTTTTTTAGTTTAGCAATATTAATTATTACATTCTCATCTATGACTACTATGCTCAGACGTGCTACAGCAACAGTAAGGTTGCTTCTAATTGTTTTTGTTAAATATTGTCTGCCAACTTACATACATATCAATAATGGCTTATATTTCAATATTTATATAATTCAATTAACAAAACGAAGTTGAAAATTAAATAAATTTAATAATTGATACTTTATACAAACATTTTTGATAAAATCTAAGTAACGACTAGACGGTACACATTTTATAAGTATTTAGCTTGCAGCTATTGTTCTTATTATAGCATTTTGTATATTAGATTTATTTTACAACCCACGGTAATTCGGCATTACATTTATAATTAATAATCATGTATATTGTGTAGGTATATGAATGAGCAAACAGCTAGTATTCAGAATATATAGAAAAAACGCGAAAAATATGAAGTTAAAAATAGAATATATAAATTTAATAAAATATACTATTAACTGGTGAACTGTACTATAATATTAGATAGATGGGTTTCAATACACTATTGACAATATTACAATAATATGTTTCGAAGTGGAGAATATTTTATTTGATTAATTTAAGATCGTTATCATGTTGTAGTGTTATCATTTCTTAAGGACAGCCATTTAAATATATTCACATAGGTTTTCAGAGTCAGTTTTTCACGAAAATAAAAAAACCAACACAACTGAGTCGTTTAGATATGTAATGAAACGATCCTATTATAACTTTTCAGATGTGATAATGTCGTAATTAAGCTTCAAAGTCATTGAAACTTCAAAAAAAAAAAATAATCTAAAAATTTCTGTCATTAAAGGCGTTATAGTAGAACGCTCTAAAAACCTGCTCGAAGTAGGTTTTTCGTTAACTTAATACAATTTTTGGCCAAAACAACCATGTTGTGAGCAGAAAATGAAAATCGTCGAAAAAAAAATATAATAATAATAATAATAACGACGTAAGGGTGAGCGGAAGAAACGAACACGCGGCGAATAATGTATTCCAAGTATTCAGGCGCATTCTCCGCGAGCAGAGTAAATGAAAAAAAAAAGTTCACTCGCTGTTTTGGACGGCGCAATAAGTCCGAGAACACGACGCGGTAAAAGAGAAATACGGATAAGAGTAGACCGGTTACTGGTTAGAGATTAAAACACGTAGATTCGATGACTCGAAAAGTCGAAAGACGTACGTGGCGAGCGCAATGTATATACTAATTAAAAAGTCGATTACACGGGCGTTTTCGGCTGAGAGGTGGGGAGGTAGGGCTTATATTCGTTTTTCTCGATAAAACTTTCAAAACGACGGACGTGACGAGAGTTGGCGAGGACGCACCGCCATCGGGGAATGGAAACGTTCGCAGGAATTCGACAATTAATATGTAAATTTACGCGCGCTGGAAAATCCGAATGCGTGTACGACGCTGTACACATCGTATAAATATATATATATATATATATATATATATATATACACATAGACTTAGAAATGTGGCGAGGGGCGTGGGTGGAAGAAGCTTTAAAGACGACGGATATACTTCCAGAACGACGAAGAGACGGACGGCGAGGAGAAGAGAACCAACGCTATGTGAAAAACAACGTTCGGGGCGCATTGAAAATCGAATGAATGCTCGATGGGGGGGTGGCGGGGGAGGAGTAGAGAGCCGCGGAATAAATTTCGGACCCAGATAATAATAATCCAGTCGTTCTTATACAGCACCAACGCGCTCCACCACCGTCAATCCCCCGACTATCGTGGCTGCGCGTAAAGACGCGAAGACTGCGACGACGACGGACGGACGGATCATAAAAGTTTACACCCCTTCTCGCGACGATGGCAGTGAGCAATAAGGGTTTTCGAAGGAGGGATGACGGAATTAGGACCAATGTATAATATTCTATATGTATATAGCATATACATGCAGACAGAGTGCTCTCTTGTTGGCGGGGGTGACGGTGGTGGTGGTGTTTATGCTAATCGACGCGAGAGAGGTGTTTTGTTTAAAGCTAATAAGCTTAAACAGGATATCAAAAAGTGTGTGGCCGTGTACTCGGTGGCGGCCGCGTATTATGTACGTCTTTCACTGCAAAAGTTTTCGTACTTTTGTGTTGTATACGACCGCTTTCTTCTTCTGCAACTATACACAGGCTGCTCGCGGGGCCAATATAATAAATTCTTCGAGCCTTTCTCACGGCGGCGTCGACTTAATCCATATATGTATATAATAAATATACCCAAATATATCCTCATACGGCGGAGGTGACCTAACTTCTGAACACAGATTTTCACGCCACGTAATAATTATCTTCGGTGTTTTTGTAGGAAACTTTTAAAACCCCGATTTAAATTATCATAATAGGAGCTCATGTCCTATATTGTTATAATACATAATATATTATGTAAGTATGCCAGTCACATCGCTCCAACTTACCACTATATTTTTCGCCAGCAAGATTTCATAAACATTTTGTTGACGTTATTCTTTTAGAAATCTAGTTAATCTTGGGAAACCATCTGCGATCTACTACCAATTAACATGTCACTTCGCATACATTATACAATAAATTGCTGTACATACTTAAACAAACAAACAAAACTATCATGTAGTAACGTTCAAATGCATGTCAAACGGCTTAAGTAATATCAGTTTGAATATTTAATTTAAAACTGAAACGGCCATAATCGATTGTCATATTTCATTTTTGACTCGTAAGATATAGCTTATAGAAACGTACCATTTTAATTCAATTGTCAAATTATTTATGTTACACTGTTACAGTAGAAATAAAAGACTTATTACTCAGGAAGAGTGTGTCATACGCGTGGTACTATTAAACCGTAATCAGTGTTGTTAAGCTAGTCAAATCGATGATTGCGGTAAAAAAGATCATTAGGTACGCCTTATAATATAAAAATAATACACAATTATTAATAAAATGCCATATTAATATTAATATGTCGTGTGTGTGTGTGTGTAAGCGATCTACAGCCAAGTCTCATTGTTTTGAACTTTGGTACATAAGTAATCCTGTACCCGAAGATGAGCATTTCAAAATCGATTCTATTATTTTTTTTTATTTTAAAAAAATATTTGCGAAAGAATTTATTAGCCCACAAAAAATGAATATTTTTTTGTTTTTATAGGGTTGATAAATGCTTATTCGTGGTTATAGAAAATAAAATTGTACTTTTAGATCAGTATTTTATATTTGGTAAAAAAAAACACGAATTACTGTGTAAAAAATAATATTTGATGCAGTTTAACGTGATTGTAACTCGTTATAGTACATATTATATATTTTTATTATGTGGTTATATTTTAAGCTATGTGAATTGTAATATAGAATAAATAAATATTGAATGATAATACTATGATATCAATTTGTACAATTTGTTGTGTGATTATGATATCATAAGTTTTATACAATTTGAGGCGTGTTTAAAAAATATATTATTTATAAAAATGAGACCTTAAACTCATGAAGGCACATATGATGCCATATTTTAGATTCTGAACGAAGTGATGAATGTATTGCATTTACAATGATGTGTGTTTTTTTTTTTTTTTTTTTTTTTTTTTTTTTTTTTTTTTTTTTTGTGTCTGACTCCAACAGTTGGAGCAGTAATAATGCTCCGATTTTTGACTTCAGCCCCTCTTTGAATAGGGAATTGAATCTAGTTGGTACTTTAGGGGGGTCAAAATTAAAATTTTCTAATAGTTTTCAAAAAAATCGAGAAAAACAAAAAAAAAATGACAGAAAAATGGACATTTTACGGAAAAACCACTTTTCGACAAAATCGATTTTTTGATTTTGCTGTAACTCAAAAACGAATTATTGTAAATACTTGAAATTTTCACCAAATGTTTATATTATGGTTATCTCTTTACAGATAAATTTTCAAAATATTTTGACCATTTTTAAGCTACTAATAGACAATTGAAATTTTCGACTTTTCTAAGTTTTTTTTTCTTCAAATGCCGATAAAAATTTTTTAGGTGGCCAGAAAATCTTGAAAATTTAATACAAGGTTTCTTATAAGTTGTTCTTAAAGCGATAAAAAAAAATCCGAAATCGTTAGTCACAATTTTTTTTTATAAGTGTTTAAAGTTCGAATTTATACGAAATATGTCAAAATTTAAATTAAATTTCATACGCTCATAATGCGAATGTTGGCCATAGTAACCATAGTAACATAATATAAAAACTATACTATTTGTTTCAAAATAGAATATTTGACAATATTTAAATATAATATATCCTAAACTGACAAATCATCTTCGTTCAGAATCGTTTTTCGTATACAATGATACCTATCATTGCATTCAAATTTAACCTTCCATAGTCTGAGGTCCACCCCACCCCCTAATATACAGCAGAGCGATACCCACTTACCCGCTTTTTTTTTTTTATAATTTTTTCATTATATCGAAACACATTTAGGTAAATCGAAAAAATATAGGTATATTGGGTAAAAAAAAAAAATGATGTGCATCATGAGATTAAGACAGGGTATGATTTAATTTGTCATGGTTTTGTCATGGCAACGCCGTTGAAGATCAGCTAATTCGTATTATACGAGTATTATGAGTCCAGGGTAATCAAAAAATAAAAATAAAATAAACATGACACGTTTCATAATAATATATACAATACCGCAACGTCAGGATCGTGGAGCTAGGTCTGGTATCGATTTCCTCGTTAAGAAACACCGTCGTAGGGTAATAATAATAATGTATTCAACGCGGAAATCGCGGTGTATATATATACGTATACTGGTTTGTTTATAGTTAAGGAACGTGCGACGAGATAATATCATTATAACATCTACTACGTACATAAATATGACATAGGTACCCTATACACATATATATATATATATAAGTGTGTGTGTGTGTGTGTGTACGTAAACTGTGTCGTTACGATTATACGCGACAATATTCGGATACATGTCGCGCGTGCGCTAGTGTGGGAAACTCTGTCGGTAGAGTAACGGCAGCGGTGGTGAAAGTGCGGCGGGTCCGGGTGTGAAGTAAATTGTCGTCGTTTGAACCGTACGGAATAATAATAAAGTATAACGCGCGTGAGCTTAGGTCGGTAGAGCGGCGTGTATGTGTGTGTGTGTATGTATAAAGTGGCAGTAAATTTAGGAAATGTAATTAAAAGGAGTCTGGTGAAACTGCTGTTGCTGCTGCTGCTGCTGTTGCCGGACTCTGAGCGCGAAAAACGATGACACCGCGGCGATGTCCACCGTCCTGCACACCACAAGTTCATCCCACACGAGGTTACATATTTTATGCCATACTTCGTGTGTACCGTTTCCTTCCGGATTAATTAAACCTGCCCCGGATACGGCTAAATCGGCACTTTGGTTGCAGCCTCGAAACTTTGCGTGTGACCACTGTAGTTCGACGGTGGCAGGATGAACCCGTAAAGGGAATACCGGAATTATTATTATTATTATTATTATTGTTATTACTATTATTATTGTTATTATTACGAACGTCGGTCCGAAGTTATCATTTATCGTTGGGTCGGTAGGAGCACATATTTAATGTCATCGGAAAGTAAATTTTTATAAATAGTCGTATAATAGATAGGGTAGGGTTATTAAATATTCAACATTTGATGGTAAAGGTTGGGCGATTTACGATATTTTTTCATTTTTTTCGGCAATAGCAACTATACATGACAAATGGATCACACACTAAATTACTACCTACTACTCTTCGATTGTATTATTGCTTAATAATTTTAGTTAATATATGACCACGAAATTTTCAATAAAAAAATTAAATTATTATTGAAAATTATCGGGGGAAAAAAACATTAACAATGCAAACGTTTAGAGCAGTGTTTACAACTGCTAGTCGATGAAATTTGCATGACAAGTAAACAAACCAGATTGCTAACCTGATCCCATTAACACTGAATTTATTAAAATTAAGACTTATTCGTGATAAATTCACTGCGGGTGACATGTCTATATTACGTACGGTGTTAGGAGAAGCGTGTTCATCGCGGATGAACGATTGACGCCCACTCTCGTCCGTGTTCGAACGACAAATAATATGATAACAAAATACATTAAAAAAATTAAAAAAAAACCATTTCGTGGTCAGCAAAAACGTTTAGGCTCGTCAATGGATTTGTGGTGGCTTTTGTATTACTATAGTAAACGGTGGTGGCAATTTCTCCGGCGAGTCTTACCGTCGCTACTGCAACGTGGTAATGAACGGAATTATGACCGCCATAAGTCGTCGTTTATAGAAGGCCCCACAGAGTGTTTTTCCGCGGACGCGATTAAAAGTTCCGGCCTTGACATAAACTAGTTCATTACCGCTGAAAGAAAACCGACATTAGTTTAAATTTAGACTCGCCGGCCCCTTTTTAAAAGGGTCACCTTTCCTTTTATGGACGGGCATTTACCTAATATACCGGACCGGGTAATGTGCACCACTGCCAAAGTTCGTTTACCGTTTTTCTTTCTCTCGTTCACTCGAACCAGCAGCTATGTCGAGCCACGTCCTCCACCTCGTCTATACGCCACTTTCTAACACAAAGTAAGATCCAATATTCCACTCTTACACTACCATTCCGCCGCGCGCCGTCGCCATCGTTAAGAGATCGTACAGACTATATACTTTTCGACTAGTTTTGTTAAATCTACTTATTTTTATTCTCTTTCACTTTCTCATCATTATTTCCATATGTTGTTGTTAGGTAGCTGGGTACATCGTATTACGGCAATCAGTTTATTGTTTTCTAATTATATTACCAAAATATAATAATTATTTATATATTATAACCAAACAAACAGCTACTGTAGTGTTATATTATGTTAAACACTTAAACATAATACAATAATTGGTTAAATCAAAATTTAAATTTAAAGTTATGTTGCAAAAAAAAAATATAATAAAACTGAAGGACTCTGTCAATAATAGATTATAATTGTTGGCTCTAATATAAATTATACCGCATTATCCATTTTCAAATGCATATTGTAACATTTAAATATTAACACAGTTAAAAATTAATCCAAGATTGTAGGAATTATATTTAAATAAAAACTACATTAGCTGTTAGTTATAATAATTAAATAGAAAATTTAAACTACAATTAAAATAGTAAGTGACGTGAATTTTTATAAAAATTAACGTTGAGACGAATAAATATTAATAATAATTTAAACCGTAAAATAATTTTATCTTTGAAACATTCAATTAAATATTATGTTTTAGTCAGGTGTATTTCAACTAAAAACACATATTATTTATATTTTAAATAAATAGTTTTAAATAATACATTATATAAAAGGAAGAACAATGATAAACTTTTTAGTTTTTTTTTTTTAATATAGCAACATATTTTATATTGAGCAATAGACTTATATCGATGTTGATGTTGTCATGTTGATGATATTTTGATTTACCTATTTAAAATTTACTAAATTGTATAACCTGATATTTAACATTTTTAACTAATGAAAATTGAAATGCAGAACAAAAACTATTAAATTGTTTATTTTTAAATCAAAAATAATAAGCTATTTCATGAATATTTCGACTTGTGTTTCATTTTACAAATTTAATTTTGAATTAACTATTATCGGTACGTTGTATAAATGTATAATAAACTGACTTTAAAACTATACAATATTACAATGATTTGTGTGATGATACAGCCACAGTAAAACGACTCAGATGTGCTTAATAATGGGATTTAATCCATTAATATTAGGTGCAACATTTTATATTCTCAAACTGCTATTACATTAAAAATGATTATAATGATATTTTATAGAATATTATTTTCTATACCTTCATAAAAGTGGGACAACATTATAAATATTAATGACATTTTCAAAAGACTAAATAATAACGAGACGAAAAACAATAATTATTTTACAGTAACAAAACTTTAATTCAACTAAATATCCACTATTATTATTCGTAGATAATAGATATGCACTTTTTATACCTATCTTAGTACAATATATAGTAGATATAGCTTCAGAAATAATAATTTAATCAATTTGAATAAAATGCATAGAGAATGAATTGATATAAAAATCAAATTTTTTTATTTTTTTAAAACGTACAATTGAAAAGATTGGCGTCAACAGAAATGATAATAATCGGTGTATATGCAATCAAACAACTTTGACGATATATTATGACAACCGGTTGTGTAGTATTATTTGTGACCGGAATTAGCACACTATCGACCGCCACAATCATATAGTGTCCACCTACTGTAAAGGCCGTAAATTCATTCGACCTGTGAGGTATAATAGAAGCGCGTGCACTGCAGTAAGTATAATATCGTAAACAATATTAACGTTTGGCGGACGGATGTTCGGCGGGCGCGGCAAAACAGCGTGTGGCGATAACGCGATGCGGTTATCCGGCCAGAAGATCAGCCAGAAGAGAGTAGGAAGGACTATGACGACGACAACGATGGAGTTATGTGGGCAGACCGATTAAAACACTGTCGTTAAATGTTATGATATTATTATAATAGTAAAATATATTATACGGTTCAAAAGAGATCTTTATGGACCGGCATTACCGTGCTATTTTTATAGCTACTTATCTTTCAGAGGGTACGCGCAAGAAGACGAACAAACGTCTTGTCGGCGCTCGTGAGTGAGGGAGAGGGTTTTCTTAGATGTCTTCCTATTAAACCGAGGTTTAAGTCGGACGATTTCTTTCATTCCAATGCCTTTCTGCGATCTAACTTGGACCGTGTCTCAAACACTGCAAGGCTTGTGCGGGGTTTCGGTATTCCATGATCTGATACCCTGGCGGTTACCTCTTAATTATTATATAACATAATAGGTATTAACTTTATACCGTCGTCTACTAAGAATTCACTCAAAACGCACGCTAACAATATCGTCTAACCTAAGATACGGCCGGCGATAAACTTTAGAAACGCTACAATTAATATAGACCACGTGACCGGTTAAGTTAATGTCTAACGTGAGTGCGTCGGTGGTTAATTAGCGCACTGCGGGTTCATTCAAAACAAACAGCCGCAACGCTATATAAACATAACGAACAAAAACATAACTGCACAATAAAACATCCATCTTCATTGCCACCCCGTTAACCAACTACTCGGTTATCATATTTACGCCACTATTGTAAGACTTTAAATTATATCATTGTTTTATATACGTTAGAGGTATGTACCGTGCTTTGTTATAGCGCAAGGTGCATCTTTACTCATTATATTATCACTGCATGAGTCATCAGTGTAGCTATGCCATCATTAAAGAGTGGGGGTGAAGGGGGAGTTGCTTAATTTTATTTTAACCATCTATGTCCTAACGATTCTTTTTAAATTTGTTAAGATCGTAGTTAATAACTGCAATATTTAATAAACTTAATGGTTCGACAGAGATATAGATTTCCTCTTCTCAATTAAACTATTAACTAGTCTATATATTATAATATATTTCTATACAATAATAAAATTAATAAAATATATTGTAAATCATTATTTTACCATATTAGCTAGGCTAATGTTTATAGTTAAAATTAAATTAGATTTATTGATTTTATAATGATGTCCCTATGTATTTTTATTTTTATTTTATATCTATACAACGAAAATATATTTTGATCTTCAACTTTGAACTAGGTAGTTAAATACTGGTTTGAAAATCAGTTACACATTAATAGTTATTACAATAATAATACTCTTCTTCGGAACATAAAATAAAAAATTGACGGTGCTGTTGAAAAAACTAAATTAAACTAATTATGGTGATTTATAGTACCTATTACTAATTCGTTTCACTGGCATAATTAATAATCAGAGTTTCTCAAAGTAGTCGAACGACACCAATCGGTTACGCTGTGCATCGTCGTCGCGTGCCGTAACCTCTCGTCCAACACGTTGTCTGCACAGGACCAGCCACAGCTTTATAATTATTGAATACGATTTATACATAGAACGGTAGAACATTGTACAACACACCAAACTATCGAGTTTATTCCTCCCCTACCATTTTACTCTCTTTGTTCATTATTATGTTGCTATGTTTAATAAAATATATTTCATAAAGAACTATCATTTCTCATTCAAACATCCAATAGTTTATTTCGTATTGCTAAAAATTATTTAAATTTTTTTCGAATTCGTTAAAACTCATAAAAAAAAAAAAAAAAAGATAACGATTATTCTGTTGAAATATTGTAGCAGGATACGTGTTTACCTTGACGGTTGTAGGTCACTGAAATGTGTTAAATTTGAATTTAAACTCGAATCTATCGATGTTTTTCGTGAAATTTCCAGTTTTTTACTTGTAACTTCTCAAAGTACCAGTTAAATCTGATTTGCTACTTGATACCACTTTGTTTTTATTTTACTTGAAAGCTTTAACAGATTTAGCCTACATGGCTTTTAAGAAAATTAAATTGTATGCATATAGAAGGATGGACAATTATTTAACGATTAATGTTTTCGCTAACTCATCATTGAAGAAATATATTTTTATATTATTATATGGGATTGGATTTGATTAAGAATAATAAAATTAATTAATTATATAAATACAATTAAAAAAATAAAATTGTATTTCTTTTGTATTTTTTCAAGACGAAAACGTTCAAATGTATTTATTTTTTGAATGTAAAAATAAATATCACGTAGGCTCATGTACAATGTATAATTGCGTCTTATTGTGGTTTAATAAAACGACAAATTCATAAATATTCTTAAAGAACAAAATATTGCTATTTCTAACGATTCGACTTCTATCACAGATATTTAAATAAGGTTCTATGCAGTTACAAATGCGAATTGATTTATAAAATATTTCACAATAAATGTTTCAAATGAAGTGAATAGGTAATGAATAAGGTGTTTATAAATAATTCAAAACAAAAAGCTCCATTGAAAATAAAAATCTAAAAAGGAAATTTCCATAGCTTTGAGAAAATATAAAATAGAAAAAATAGGTATAAAAGAATTTTTTAAGAAACTGCAGAAGATTGAGTGTAATTGTATAAAGCTTTCAACTTGTAATACTACATTGAGTAACTAAATATTTATCAAAAACATATTTAATTATTCGTGTTTGAGTATTAAATACAATTCTCGGTATTCAGATGTTATATATTTCGACGTTGGAATGGTGTAAAGGTCATTGGATATAATAATAATAATAAAAAATATTCAGTATAACATCTTTATAACTTTCTAGTCTGAATTGTATTTTTTTTTTTTGAAGAAGAAAAAAAACATTTATTTCACCAGTGACGAAAAAAATTAACTGCACGGATATTTCATGTAAACATAACGAGTATGCAGTTGCAAAAAACTGCTGTTTATTATTTAAAATAATAATTATGATAGTCCAATGAAAAAATGAATTGAAACACGAAAATCACACTTCGCGCTCCCTCGAGTGAATGTAATATACATTCATAATAGGAACGTGTACGGAAGACGTTACGAGAAAAAAAATATTCGATTGTTAAAATATTATTATGGACTTCAACCAAATTCCGTAAACTTCCATAATATTGTATAATAACGTGCAAGAGTTTGTGTGCGCGGAGACGGCCGTTATTTCGATTGGACATGACCACGACGACAACCATCGACCGGAAACCGAGAGAAACAGCCGAGTGTGCGTGTATACGTATATACACGTATATATATATAATATGATATATATTTTTTTTTCGTCTGACAAACAGCTTTCGGTGTCTTAAATGACACTGTCAAAGCGTTATTTCTGCCGGTTGATTTGCGACACGAAACAGCCAACGGCCGGCCGACGACGGCGGCGGTGACGGGGTAAGAGCAGTGTAGTAGTAGTATTAGTAATAGTAACCGTGGTAGTAGTAGTAATAGTAATAGTAGTAATAGTAGGTAGTAGTAGTATTCGATTAAACACCACGCCGCCGTTCCCTATGTATATATATATATATATATATATATATATATAAACGTGCTGTGTGCTACGGGTTATAAATCGTGTCAGAAGGGCACGTATACATATATATTTATGTGACTATATATTATATATATAAGCGAACATTTTCCCCTCAGTTTTTGAAAAGTGACCGTGTGCGCGGCACATCAGTTTCACCCAAACGGCCACGAGTTATACGACTGATCATAATTCTTTTTTAAATGGCTTCTTTTATATGAAGAATGACCGAGTCTTTTACACCGGCAACGGCGGCGGTATACGGTTTTCCCCATATCGGCCGTCCGCCAACAAATGCGTTTCACATTCTCTCTCCACAGCACGCGTATTTTTCATCATTCCACCGGCCCTCGTCGCACGTCAATGTTTTATTTATACTCGATTTTCCACGCACAAACGTTTTTACCCGTTCGATTACCGCCGCATAGGGATACGAAGGACGAGACTGCGACTACTGACCGTCTCTTATCTCACCGTGAACGTGTATAGTCTCGACAGCAACCACTATACTGTCGCCGTTTTATATAATGTTTAGGTGCATACTATACAGCTCATAATAACAGCCGTAACGCTGCTGGTTTCTACTATACAAGAATAATTCTCTTCTCTTCAATGCGATTCATATTAATATTTATTCGTATGTTTTGACCACGACACTATACATTTTAATAGTCCACAGTAACGGTTCTTATCGACGTTTGATTTTTAATTAATACACCGCTGACCAGCGATTGCTAAACATAGAAATATTTGCTATTGATTTTGAATAAATTCAAGCACATTACATTACTGCACCGTAGATATGATTTATCAATGCTGTTTTAGAGTCAATGCGGCAATCATCACGTATGTCAATGGTATAATATAATTTGAGGTCGTCTAGCTGCTAATAAATTTTTATCTAAAAATATTTTGTCTAAGTAATTTTCGAAAAGATTAGTATTGAAACACTTTATACGAATCATTTGTCACTTTAAACGACATTGAGAAGATATTTTTTGTTTTTATTAGTTGGATTATAATAGTTAAATAAAATTTAAATCAGAAGTGGACAAAAAATAATCGGACATATGTGTTGAAAACTTTTTTATATCGGCAAAAATTACTTTTGTTTTTAGGAAATTCATAAAGAAAATGCGGTAATAATAAAAATGTAAACATTTTCCAATGAACATTAAAATGAAAAAATTGTAATTTGTATTTCACAAAATGTTGGTACCTTTGATTCAACCACTGCTACTAAATATAATATAACCGATGGATTTTCGCATAATATACATAATTTATGTATAAATTTACTAGCTGTTTTAATATTTATATAACAAGTGAAAAGACGTAAAGTTAACTTATAGTTCGTATTTGGTATGTATAATCGATGATATATTTGCCTAATATTGGGAACTTTAAAACTATAATTCAACACAACATAGAATACATTTCTACCGACAGATTGTACGACAAAACTTTGTTTTACGTCTACCCATGAAGTCGTTATCTTTATCAGCGTAATTCGACAAACAATACTTTATGATTAAACGGACCTAATATATAAACTTTAAAAATATATATATAGTTTCTAATTCAAGTCATAATTATTTTAATTTATTGAGTATGACAAGTCATTAAAAAATAAAAATTTTAATTATACAATACATCTGATTGTACTACCTATTTTAATACTTTTAAACTTATTAAATGTGTTATTAAAATGCATACATTATATTGAAATATTCGAATCAATCACTCCTACTTCTGTGGTCATACCTTTAGTTTAGTGATATTGTAGCTTACTTATTAAAAATGTATGGAAACGATTGACGGTGATTGAACGTTTGGAACTATATCCTCGGTTAGATTGTTTATAGTACCTTGGTTTAATCTACTATTGTGGTATTTTGGTACTTAAGTTTTAAATGTATTACATTTTTGATAAGTTGAACTGTCAAAATTAAAAAAATAATAATAATGTAACTATTACAGAATTATCATAGTATTAGATATCCTGAAATCTATAATATATGCATTTAATATTCACAACTGTGAGAATTGTAAATATACGAGTGCGAGAATAATTTTAGTGTTGAAGATTGAATAATATAAATATATTCCATTTTTGTAACGATATATACTATATATGCAATATACTATAATATAAGTTTAGGTTATAGAGTACGACGTGGAAATATTGTTACTTTTTATAGGACAAGTAAAACAATATGAGGATATGATGTCTTAGATAGAGATTGTTTTTACTCTGAGATGATAGAACAAAAAGAAAATCATAATAAATATTTTTTTATATATATAATTTGAAAAGTTATTGCAAATACTCATCTATTTTTATAGTATTGCTACTGAAATGTCTTTGTCTTAGGTTTTGTTTACAAAACTTAAATTAAGTTTTCGAAAAAATAAGAGAAATTCGTTTTTGTTTCATAAAATATAACGTTTCATATATGAATCCATCCTTTTTCGGTCTCTTCTAGCGTAAAAAAAAAATACTAACGGTAAATTGACTCGAAGTGAGAACATCACAATTTTGTTTAATGCTTTTATGATGGTGGTCGTTGTTAGAGAGGAGGTTTTACTTGCGCTGTGAATTATACGTAGTATTTATATTAAGTCAAACAAAATTAATTAATTTTTATTTAACCCACACGACGAAAATGTTTTATTTAAAAAAACTCGTAACACAACAACGATGCACTGAGCTGTAACCATTCAAAATGTCGTTCATGTATACAATATATATATGCAGAGAAAAAAAATTGCTTTCGAATTTACATAAAAGTGCTTCGTATCTACGCGTGACAGTTGTGTGGCCGTGGTGTATGTATACGACAGAATCGTAGGATCCCAGAACTTGAATATAATATATATATATACAGAGTGATTAATCAAAAGTGTAGTTATCCCCTTTGTTCTGATATAAATTTCTGTTTTTCAAATGACAACATCTCTTTTTTACTGTAAATTATTTAGTGGTTAATATTCCATAGTATAATATTTATAGTTTATAAAAGTATTCAAAGTATAGTAAACATATTAAATACTATTGAACTATTGTAGAGGATTTAATATAAAATCTTTAAAAACTGAAAAACTACTCAATCAAAGTTTTAATTAATTACATTTAAATTTTCCAAAAAATTATTCACTAAATAAAACTAAAAAAGAATTGTTATTGCGACACATTCGTCATAAGTAGTTTTTATAATACCTGAAAGAGTGAATACTCAAGAGCGGTATGAGGTTGTGCTGTTAGTGTTCCAAATAATCAGAATGATACAGAAAATTGTATAACAAATTTTTCTGTGCTGTTATGTAAAAAAAAATAAAATAATAATTACTTATTTATAAACCTTAAAAACACTTGTTTATTTATTCAATCGATTGAAATATAAAACAAAATAATATCCACATATTATGATAGTGTAACACTATAATAAAAATATTACTTACTTAATAATAAAATATAAAAATGTTTTCAACAAAATAACTAAAGATTTTTATAGTTTTTATTTGTTAACATTTAAACTTCAAACGCTTATAAAAAAATTGTAATCCTGTATTTTAAATATTTTTAAATTTCTAAAAAACAACATATTACGTAAAATCTTGTTAAAATTTTAAACTGTTTGACCAAGCAAATAATTTTTTATCAACATAATATACAGAAAAATGTTTATAAATAGCTCAACAAATTGTAAAAAAAAAAATTAAATATAAAAATGTATTAAAAATATATACAAATTTGGTTAGTACGTCAAGTACCTGTCCTCAGTTATTTGTTTTTAAATTTCCACAAAAATGAAAATCGGATTTGTTAAAAATTGATGTTGCGTAAGAATTCTTGTTTTTTTTCTAACTTTGCTGTTGTTATTGCAAATAATTACAAATATTACAAGTACCACCTAGGTCTGATTGGTGCGGTTTACTTCTTGCAACAACCCTAAAAGTTAAAATCTGAATATTTTTACTCATCGAAACGGCGAAAGGAAACAAAAAAATAACACCGTAGCAAAATCAACACATTCATCGCTCCTCACAGAATTTAAAGTTCCAAAAATCAGAGTTTAAATCTATACATATCCGTCAATTCGCCATTGGACGAACGAATCGGGGCGTGCAAACTCGTTGGATCGCTCTGTATAAAGTCCGCACGTCGGTCGCCGAGGAGGAGAGGGCATTGATAACGAGATTTACTATCGGTTGCTCAGGGGCCAAGGCGCTTATGCGTATACGTATTAGTGAGATTGCGGACGAAAGATGGTGTACCTACGACACAAATCTCGTGCACACGAGAGACGAACACAGTAGTAAGTTGTCCACACAGAACGACCGCCGCCGCCGACGTGGAGTACTATCACACCGCCTCCCGCCGCCGCCGGTGTGTGATGTACGCGCCACGGGCATATCAAATAGCTGGAAAACTTCCAACCCGGCGACGGTTTCGCAATATATTACGCCGGAGACAACGACGAACCGTACAACGCGGACGCCGCTTGCCCGGGCACGATTATTATCTAGTTTGAAGTATATACTATTAGGTAGTATACAGTGTATAATAATATACTAGCTGTATATTATAATGATATAGTCGTGCACGCCGCGGTAAATGATGACGATAATATTTCAACCGCCGCGAGTGGTAATCGGCTTTGACGAGACGTCTGCTGGAGCTATGGAATGAGCCGCGTTGCCTCGCCATCCGCACAAAGTCGAAATAATACATTATAGTGTTGCACGCGGCGGTCGACGCTATATTATATTCTGCGCTGGCGATTTTGCTTGTTATAAGGTGCAAACGATTATATTATATTATATAATTTTACGCGTTATTTTGTCGTGACGTAAAAATATATTTTTACCTGTGCACAAAGGTAGGTAATAAAAAAAAAAAAAAAAAGGAAAAAAGTTCCGATGATCCGGGAAATAGGTTTTATTTTCTTTACAATGGTGACGATGGTAACGCGTATTATATGGTCCATTGGCGTACTCGTAATCCTATATCATTGCAGTATTTACGACTTCAAAACCGTTCCATGCCGAGTGACTTATTGGGGGTATCATTGTCATTATATCCAGTGACATAATCGTGTTATTATTATTGTCGTATACGGTATAGAACCGTTTAAGCACCTCTAAAACAATGACGGCAGCGCCAAACGTATCGAGCCAATGAAATAAATAAATATTTTTTCCATACTATCGGCGAACTATTAAAATTACGTTTGAGCGTTTTATATTGTATGATGATACAGCGTAGTATACTGTTGCGTCGCACCAAATATCGTATAACAGTGTTATTATAATAAAACGATATTACAATATTATGTAGCCATGTAGGTAACAATTACTACTTAACACCTTTGGCAATCGGTCTAGGAACGCGGCCATTACAAACTGTGAAGTGCATTTGTCGATAAAAATCGTGAACAAAAATGTTAACAATATTATGTAGGTTTAATCTTGCGACATATTTATTTTTAGTACTTCTGAAATGTTCGATTTACTGATAATATAAATCAGTGCCAAATAATTCGACATGCAATAAATAATCATTATTACCTCTTCACTATATTATCTTGTTATTATGCAGAATAGCAGAATATTTATGGGTTACATAGACTTTGTCAGATGAATTTCGTTATTATAAAACAATTATTGACGGTGAGAAATGTTTTATCGTAATGTCGCTACCTTGCGTTTAAAAACTTCATTGATAGACTATTATTATACATAGTATAAAAATAAATACAAAATTCATAAGATGAATATTTTTACAGGTTTGATTAAAATTGATTATTTTAAATAAAATATAACCTTCACGAATTATATTCATAAAAAGTTGAAAAATCAAATACCCGATGGACAATATAACTATTTATAACATTATTATTATTGTTTTTAGTATGATAATAAAATGATTAAGCAGAAAATAATAAAATATTTTGGTATGTACCTAAATTTATTTATATAATTGCAACTTAAAAAACTATTTAATTAAAATATAAAATAACTATTACACGTTTAATATTTCCAAAAAAAATATATTTAAATAAGACTTGAAGAACAACGTATACTCAAAACAATTTAATTATATTGTTTAATTTATTGTTAAGTGAAAACAATTGAAAAAATTAAAATTTGACATCGTAATTGTTAGGTACAGAAAAAATTTGGTAAGTATGAAATTACTAATTTAATTAGATATTATGTATAAACAAAGTATAGGTATAATAATATGTAGGGATTTGTACCTGTCTCGGTATTTTCTATTACATCTATTTATAAAGTTAGGAACTTGTTCAAAGTTTAGTAAAAGAGCCTTTAATAAGCATCCAAAAGATGATTTGGGTCAAAAGATTATTATTATGAAGATGGTACTCGAAGGGTTTGAAGTTGTTTAAAGATACAAGTAGTGTTCAACGACAGTACTACGAGTAGATAGACTTAAATTAAAAAGATTGGAGTATACCACTTTAATATAGATGGATACTTTAAAAATCTTGACAAACTTTTATTATTAAGATCTCACGAAGTCAGTAATGTAAAAATACAAAAAAAAAAAACATTTTTTTTATATGACTAATATAATATTTTGAATAATGAAATAACCTAAAATGCTTAAAATGCATAAAAATCTGAATACTTCTGAATTATTTTTACAAATTGGATTTTTAGCGTACCAGTTATTTAATTTTAATTGCTTTATAGTGTTTTATAATGAAGATCATTGCGTAATTCAAGCAATAATCTAATTTTATTATTGTTTGATATATTGGGCAAAGCATGAAATGTATTTTATTTATTATATACAATTTTCGTTTTTATTATTTTTGTCTATACAATCACGTTTTAAAAGATAATGGTTATTTTACTTTTACATACTAATAGGTTACGACTATTAAGTTAGGTTACCTACGCGTATATTTAATTGTGTATGTGCAACAAATTATTTTTGTATAATTATTTCGTCTAAATGTAAAATAAAATTGTATTTGTTTGATAATATTAAATTATAAAAATAAAAATAAAATATTAATTATAGTAGTTAAACATGATTAATGGATTTTTTTACCTAAAATACTAAAAAAGTTTTATTTATTACGATTATTTTATTAGTAAGTAAAAATATAATATTTAACAAATTTAAAACTTTTTATTTTTGATAGTTATTATTTTAATATGATAATATAAATATGTAATTACTTTTCTGTTTTTATTTTAAATTCTGAGCAGAGCGATGAATGTATTGATTTTAAAACGATGTGTTTATTTATGTTTGTGTCTATCGTCAGATGTTGGGTCATTCAATTTGTTTCGATTTTTAACTTTGCAATGATTTTTCTAGAAGAATATTAGATTTATGAGATACTTTGTTAAAAAATTCCTAGTAATTTTCTTAGTAACCAGGTAAATAAAAAAAAAAAATAAGGAAAAAGAAAATTTTTATACTAAACCCGTTTTTAATTTCTGTGTTTTGCAATAATTCAAAAACTAATATGATAAATCGTGTTAAATCTTGAAGAATATTTACGTGTGGAATATTGTTTTGTTGACACTTATTGAAAAAAAATGCCTATAAGTAACTTCAAAAAAAAAATCAAACTATTTTAAAAATTATACATGAAATAATAATATAAACCAATAGTGAAAATTTCAAAAAATTTTTGTTTGGAATTATAACAAAATAAAAAAAATAATTTAGTTTAAAACTAGTTTAGCATAAAAATTACCGTTTTTTCGTAAAATTTTGATTATTTTTCTTAACTATAAAACAATTACTTTGAATTTTTAATTTTACCTGTTAAAATACAAATTATATCAATTTTCAGTTTAAAACAACAATTAAGTTGAGCATTTAAGAATTTTTTAGGTACTTATCGTGTTTAAAAATACAAAATACACACACATTTCCACATACACATCATTATGAAACCAGTACATTCATATCTCCTCTCAGAATCTAAAATATAAAAAGTATATACAGACATTTATTTTTTTATAGACATTTAAAGTTCAAATTTTGTCAAATTACATATTTTAATGACGAATTATGGTTTTAATTACAGTTATTTTTTTATAACTTAAAAACATTATTCGTGGAAACTAAGCTCGTCCTCAGGATTTTTGTTTGGGGGAGTAACATAAATTATTTCTACTTTTCTTAAACGCAAGTAAACAATTTTTACTAATTATTAATAATAATTTTTTTTTCGAAAGCATCATTAATCATCATTGTTATATATTTAAAGATAAAAAAATAAACTTTAATTATGTATAACGTATATAAAAAATATTTTTTTGGGGTAGTGACTTAAAGCCCAAAGCCCTCCCACCCTTGATAGTTGAATTTAAAACTTTTAGGTATATTATGAATTTCACTATAATATGAAATTTTATTTTCAAAATATTTTATTATTTTATTACTATATTATTTTTAAGATATTAAAATATACCTCTTCATAGTTTTATACCATAAACCTATTTATACTGTCTTATGATAAAATGGTATTGACTCAAATATTTATAAAAATAATATGATATCGTTTTAAATACTAATAATGCATTTTTATAAAAAAATTGTATCATCCTATTGTAAAATTAACAATAAAATAAATTACTTTATTCAAATATAATATACTTAGTGACTTAATGAGAATTATATACTGACAGACCGTTTTCTATCAGAATCATGTTTTGTATACAATGTTTATCATTGAATTAAAATTTCACTCATCTATTACAGTGACCCATTCCATACCTAGTACAAAGCAAAGTGGGTACTAACTTGCCCACCATAGTCATGAAAAGTTACTTTTCTATGCGTCAACATAATACTTTAAATTTATATTATTTTAATAATAAATGGTTAATTGCGTAATAAATAATACATTCATATTATTTACTTAGTAAATGTATGGTTAAAGTAATTAAAATTAAATACAATAACCTTTAAATTAAATTATTTTGAATTGTATGATTGTAATTAAATGCATGCATTTTAGTAGACGTATCATATATAGTTTGCGAGACTTATATAATTATTTATGTATTTTAATACCTAAAATATAACATTAAAATAAAAGGTCGCTATTCAATAATTTGGGAGGAATATTGTATATAATGTTTATGTAGCAGAAGTACTCGGGTAGATATTATCAAAATAGTGTTAAGGATGCAAGTTGTTCCAAAGTTGTTAATACGATAGCAAATATACTAAATTCAACGATTAAAATTTTCAAATAAAATCCCAACTGCAAATGTAGGAGTATGATGGCAATACTACCGACACTTATCCAGTGAACGGTAAAACTTTTATTGCAAACACATCGTCGATTAGCCGAGACTTAAATGCAAATGGGTTTCACTACTCCGAAGGTTCTCCCACCTGCCACTCTACTACAGACCTGTGCTTGGATTATACGTTCTCGGCACAATAACAACCTTCCGCTCGAATATAATACAATAAAAACTAATCCTACCGACTTACACGTCCGATCATTGCCGCTAACCCTTTCGTTCGGCGGAAACCCTTAACTGCCTCTACGGGGACATGTATATATGTATACAGGAACAGAGAATAGTATATATTATATATATGTATATGTATCCATATATAGAGAGAGATAGAGACGTACACACATACGCACGTGTGCGCTCGCTCGCTTGCACTCATACACAGGAGAAAAAGCAAATAGATATGACTGTGAGACGACGAGAAGAATTGTATAGAGAGCGAGAGAGAGAGAAAAATCTTTGTGCCATTTCCCGAGGGATAGACGTGGGGACTCGGTATGCGGTGGTAGGTGGCTTGTGCGGAAATTATAAAAGACATTAAAAGTAAAATATACGAGTGGAACCTTTTAAACTGGCCAGTGATTTAATGAGAACGCCATAAAACGCCACCACCGCTGCCGTTGCCGTCCGCACTTTTGTAAAACCCACCGCGAGACACATACAATACATATAAATACGTGGTAGCGGAATGGATGTGCTACGTTGGGGGTGGGGGTATACGGCAGTGGATTTGCATGTGTAATAGCCAGAGCACCCGAAGACAAGGCAGCCCCGGGGGTTGCGGTTATCAAGCTACGTAATGACCAAAGGGTCCCTTGCGCCAGTCACAAATCACTTTTGTCCTGCGGCCCGCACCGAGACTCCTTCAAATAATAGAATAAGCGCCGCAGAAAGAGGATAAGCAAGCCGGCACCTATAAATTGTACCGTTTTAAGTACAAAACGCGTATAATGTGTTTGTAGATACGCCGGCGGCGGTGGGCATTCGATGGAAAGGAATGAGCGGGGGTGGGGAGAGGGGCGACACATGCGGAGAGATTTTTGCATCTACGAAACCCTTTTGTTTCTAAACCTTTTTTTTCGAAACAATAAAAAGAAGGGCCCCTTTTTTCAGTCGCTCGAGCTCGTGTATATATATATATACAAGCGGGGAATAGAAATTAAAACGGAAATCGTAATTCAAATCCGTTGGCATCTACTCGCACGAGTTTCCGACGAAATATATATCACATGGGTTTTTCTTGTTCTCTTTGGTGAAAACCAAATTATCATGTAAATCTGAAAATCCAATCACTAAAGTACCACGTTAACATTTTTACTGATTTAATGTGGTCACTCGTACATATTATTGCAGAGAATACTAAAACAATAATTACTTTGTTGTTTATAATAAAAACACATCTTCTTACAGATCTTCTAAAAAATAATCTCAATATTGTTTATTTTAAGTAAAATATTTAGTATGTACTAAAATTGTCTTAACTAGCATGCATTTATAATTTAATGATCAAAATAAAACACCTAAATGTTTCTGCGTTATACATAAAAAACGTTAAGCTTAAGACATGAATACTATGTATATGAATACCTATGGGCTATAAGTAATAACTAAAATACCTCATATTTTACAATATTAACTTGACATACTGCATTAAAAATAATAAAATATTATTTTGCATGTATATATATATATATATATTTTTTTTTTAAGTAAATGAATTTACCAAATTTAAATAGTTATAAATTATAAGTAATATTAAAACTTCTTTATAGTGTATTTTATTATTATTAGGTATTGATTATATTTTTATAGTGTTATTTTTATATTGAATTCAAAAGAAATTAAAACCAGAATTTAAAATGAGTCCCCTTTTCATAATATTCCAACAATCATGTGAAAGTCAAAACCTCGGTAACCTAATGAGATAAGACATGAATTATTGGACATGACAGGGGTGTTCGTAAAGAGATTATTTTTAGATAACGACGAACATGGAAAATGCATCAAAGACGGGTTTTATAGTTAGCAAACCCTCAATATTATGGAATTTTCAATAGTTATATTCACGTAGTAAATTAAGGCGTACCGGATTGGCTATTTCATAGCATTAAAACTCTAATATATTTAAATATAATAAGGACAGCAAACCAAAACAAAAACTTAAAATACGGTGTACTAAGATATAAAAATAAATAATATGTACATGGTATTATTTAACCAAAATAATTATTTCAATTATATTATACAATGATGTATCAAATTCGATAACTTATAAACATACCTAATAAACATTTCATAGACAATAAATTATAATAAGATAAAAAATAGTTAATGAATAATCAATTAACTAATAAACCTTTACACATATTTAATTATTATTAGTAATTTTATTGTTTGTGTGTAGTGCTCGTATCATATTGTTAACATTAAAATTTGGTCTGATTATTATAAAATATGTACACATTATTAATTTTTCAAGTGATTTATAAGAAAATTACTTGACTATTATATCTAAAATAAAGATACCGCATAAAAAATAATGTAAATAATTTTATATGACATATATTTGATTAACTTATAAGTTTTATTAAATTTTAAAACATAAATCAATTTTCAAATAGGAAATATCTGAAATAAAAAATAAAATTTGGTAATAATAATAATTGTTATTAGATAGTTTTGATAACTTCTTTCAATGCCATTAATATTGTGAAAACGAACCATTTTTAAGTCATACCCAAGATAGTGAGCACGTGTTACGTAATGAATTTCTGCTATTTTCATTTTATTTTTAGATATTATACCTACTTTGTGCTATATTTTATGTTTGGTGTAATAGTTTAGACTGTAATGCTGTATATACATCGTAATTTATCGTTTAGTTTGTACACTGAAAGGTATAGTATTATCTTTAGTGATCAGTAAAAAGGGATCGGGAAGTTAAAATTATGTTTGATATAAATGTCATCTTAAATCGAGAATAATGAACACTATCAAACATTAACAAAAGGGGAAATGAAATTTGTTTAACGATTATTTTTATTTATTATAATTATAGCTTTCACATTGTTAATTTACGTTTATGTGCTCTAAAAGATATTATGCTCCGAGCTGCGGCGTAACGAGTGACGTGGGAGACGTTCGTTCTTTGCAAAGGGGAGAAACAGAATTTTGATTAGATGGCTTTTGGATGATTTACATTTTTACTCGTCTTCTAATTATTATTACGGCGTGTATATTCGACGAGAATCTTAATCCGTTCAGACGTTCAGTCACTATATACCATAAACCTACACATTCTCCGTATAATTACGCTGCAGCCATAGGTAATAAAATATACGATAAGTCATTATCACGTGTAGGTATAACTGGTATAAGGTACACGTCAAAGCGCTTCGAAACGACGTAAACGATATTCGATGTAGGTACAGTTCTATTACCTAAATACTTGACTTATACTGGACGTAAACTCTTACTTTTAGACTATGTGGTATAGAGGTGCGGAGTTTTCGAAATAAAAATCTGATGTTTATTTGATTATTCGTCTTATTCTATGGTACAGTATTATACAGTATACAATATATTCTTATTCTTGTTTATTTATACACCGCGCGTATATAGTCGGCGCTACTTCGTTTTATCGGTTCGGTTTCAATTTCACAACGAACGTCACTGAGTCGTAAAAATAAAAAAAAAACACTAGTGGTTTTAATATTCGATTGTCCTTTTCGAAAATATTATTGTTAAGTAAATTATAAATGTATAACTTATAAAATATTTCCGTGATAGAAATAAGTCGATTACCACCTGCCAACCTACCTTAATACATCTCTGCTATAACGCAGTGATTACAGTAGTGTGATCGCATACTCTGTACTTACGTCCACGATAATGACGAATTCGTCATGGAATCACCTTTTGATTTCTCGAACCTACTCTCGAGTCCCGCGACCGCAAATATATATAATAATATAACAAATACATATTATACATCCACCCCCCTCCACCCACACACACACCCACACACACATACGTGTATGTTGTCGTTGTTGTATGTACCTCATCGCAGAGTACTTCATCTGCTCTCAGAGAAGTTTTATCGTCGCCACCGAGTATGGCAAAACTTGATATTATTTATCGTCACCGTCGTTTTGCCATGTGCACGTTGCCGCTCATTTGAATTACGCGGTTATGACAAACCTCTCTGCTCTCGACTATCAAAACACATTAAACGCCACTGTCGCCTCAACCCTATTATTATAGCTCTTACCGTCCAATGTCGTTTTCGTGCACTGTGTTTTATTCGTGCATACGTAAACACGCGCACGCGCGTAATCACGCCCGGCGGCAACCTCGGATCATGGATGCTGTGAAAATTGCGGTGGCGAAGGTAGCGGCGGAGGAGCCGTTCAACTTACATTTCTCATTAACTCTAACGTCAAGTTTATACAAACGCGCGTCTTACCCGACGCTGTTTAAACTGTTGACGTAGTCCAGAGATACATCGCCCCCGCCGACCGCCATCCGCTTGTGACCTGCACATTATACGTTATGGCTGCCTATAACCTAATGCGTTCGTAAATAAACGCCGTATAAACTGTGTCCTCGCAACATTACCTCTTTCTCCCACACGCCCGTGCGTATTTATGTATGTGTGTGAGTGTTTGTGCCTTTTAACCACGACCGCACAGCACCCACAACCCACAACACCCTCATCGCAAGACACGCTTCGTATTTATGCGCATTCACACAACGGCACGGATACACAAAACGATAGGTTTTTATCTCGTCTTGTCTTCGACCTTTGCCGAATGTCACACCCCCATCATCAACAACGTATACCCCGTTTTAATTTATTTCAATTTATTATTATGATTAATATCGGAATTTATGTTAAATGTCTCGAATTTCTAATAGACGAATGTTTCGATTTTGTTAGTTAAATTGATCATTAAAAACATTGACTATAAAATATATCTGATATACCACACGCAATGTATACATAATATCGTATTGAAATATACGTCACAAATAATATGATATACCATTTACGTATATTACTATTTTTATATGCATAATAATATAGCGTCTCGACTTTTAATAAAATATTATATACACATTATGTGAGATGTAAAGCGCACTTAGGGCAACAGATTATCGTCTTGTACGTTATTCGTTGACGGGTGGAAAACCACGATAAATTCAGCTTGATGTTACATGACAGCCACGAGTACATTATTGTGACGTGATGAATAAGATATAAAAATGTCTGCACTCATCGAAAACATGTAAAGCTTTTATGTAGAGCATAATAATAAAGTAAAATTTTATTTGGTTCTTATTCCAACACATAATATAACATGTTATACATTTTTAGGTCAATGGCTTTCTATGTTTCAAAAGAACAACAGTGAAATTACGATAAAGTTTAAAATATCACTAAAAAAATTTAATAAAGAATTTTTCACTAAAAATGTGTACAATAGTCAATATTCTTAGGTATACCTACAACTGGACTACTTACCGATTTTAATGTTATAACTTATTAATATAAATAACTTTTAAATACTAATTACCAATACGCAATAACTAATAAGTACTATTATCGTAGGTAATAATACATATTACGTAGGTAAAGAGATAAAAATAATAAATAATAATATATAACATAAAATATAGCCCAGACTTTTGATAAAAGTTAGTTATATTAATGAAATAAAATACCTACTACTAAAAAAAAAAAATGCACAGAAAACAATTTTAAAAATTTAAATTTTGAAATTACAAGTTATACATTTATAACTTAGTTTTAATATTTTATAACATGCTATAATATAAGTATAAAATGTTGTAAATCGTAAACGCTTTTTAATTTCTACGAATCTTAAACACAATTATTCTTATTTTATTCATGATTTCTTGGAAATTCACTGTGCCTTAAGTATACACCAACAATAAGTATATTGTATATGTTAACATAAAAAATAAGAAACTATTGAAAAATATTAAGTGTTTATAAATTGTTATACAAAATATATAATGTAATCATAAAACCGAAAAAGCACTCTCATACAGAATGCGATTATCTGATAATACAGATTTGCAACTCATTATTAATTATTATTATATATAAAACAGTGGCGACATTTGAGGAGACAGGCAGGAACAATTTCCCCACCCTTCATTTTTATGGGCTGGTCAAATTTTTGGTACGATAGGGGCATAGGGCTGCTGGAATAGTAATAGCTGCTCATTATAAAAAAACATTTATAATTGTTATTAATATCAATAAATTCTTAAGGATAATGTAGATTTTTATTAATAATTGTTATAACGAATGGCTATACGTGAACGGCTAATACTTAATACAATTTACCATTGTAATATATATACATATTATAATGTAACATGGCCAATGTTTAAAACAAATTATTGTCTACAAAGCTACACTATTTTTATTAAAAAGTGTATGTATTTGTACTAAAAAATAGGTGAATATCACTTTGCTGTATAATAGAATAGATTATAGGTAAGTTTCGAGCGTATTTTGACGCTAAATACTGAGCAGATGACTATAATTATTTATGTATTGATGATAAATTATTGTATATTAAATACTAATATAATATTATTTAAAAACAATTTTATTTCTATTTTTATAATATCATGGTGACTAAATATTATTACATTTTAGAATATTTTAATTCTATGATATGAAAAAATTGTTTCTAAAAACGTCACATAAGATTTGTATAAAATTTAATTTTACGAGTAATATGTTTAATGTATACATAAATACATAATTACTTTAAGATTATTTTAAATAATTTAAAATTTAAATTACAACAGAAAATCTAAAAACGTTATTTTATAATGTAATATCCACTTGCATCAAAATGTTAGCTTTAACAGATTGAAAAAAAATATGTTACCATGTATATAATATTGTATATACTATATACATTTTCAAATTGTTGCAGGAAAAACTTTATGAACATTATATTATATTTTCAAGTATTAAAATAATTTCCAGAAGTGCTACTAATGTAAGGTGTCCTATCATCTATTTTATCCGAGTATCCATAATTTTCTATTTTTCTATTTCTATTGTCAGAAATATTTACTGTAAAATAAGCTGTCAAAGTTAAATATTGCATATATCTACAAATATCTCAGAAACAAATACATAGTTTTGAAAATGATATAATATCTATATAATTTGAATATAATTTATATTTTGTAAACATTTCTAGTATACCCATGGATGATTACTTTGAATTCCAACAATAAAACAAAATAGATTTTGTAGAAAATCGATGTTGTAGTGTAACCTACGTATATACACGATTTTCTGCTGTTATTACTTATTAAGAAATATATAAAAGGAATTTACTTTTACCCCCTTCTCACAAATATACTAACATCAAATTTGGTACTAAAAATAAAAGTCGATAATATTGAAAATTAATACAAATTTTAAAACGTGATTACACTCTCAAAAATAAATAATAATAAAACCATAAGTACAAATCATTGTAAAACCAAATTGAATGCATTTCTCGCTTCACTCAAAATCTAAAAGGATATTGTAAAATGTGTCGAAGACTAATAATCCAACTAAAATCTTCCTATAAACACCTTATGACTATGTATTCGTAATTTTTGCGTGACACGTCGTTTTTTCTATTACTATAAAACTGGAAGCGATTACACAATTCGGGATTTCATTGAACGTTTTAATAAAAACGATACATACAATTCGAGTGAAAGAGTAAACGGTTTCCAAAAGTTATCGCGGCAGCAGTTTCGTCGGACAACCGGTAGATGGCACTCGCTTGTTCGCTACAATAATAATATTATTATACCGTCTGCCAGTGGCGGCGGTCTCCCTTGGCAACTATTACGGCGAAGGCCCATTCATAAATCCTCGTTTGACGTACTCGTACACGTTATCCGTGGTTGTGTTTGTTTACGACCTAGTCAGCCGCCTGTGACGTCACGCAACGTGTCATCTACCCCGTGCGCGCGCCGTTACAACCCTTCAACCCTTCTTGTGCGCCACGCTCTACGCGAGGTTTATTGTTACAACTATTGTTATTATTATTAACATTATTATTGTTATTTATTAGTATTATACACATTGTATGCGCGTGTGTCGAATTATCATTATCGTTTATCCTCACGCCCAGACACGACCGCAGTCACCAATGCAGCGCGGTAAAACGCATCTTGAAAATAGTTTGGATTATGTTAAATTTTGTTACGAAAAATAATATTTCTTTATTGGGTTAAAAAGAAAAAAAAAGAAAAAAAATATTCATAGATCATTTTATACTATACACGAATCGTGTACTTATTACACAAAATATAATATATATATATATATATAAGTAGAAGCTCAGCGGCAGCGTCCAGGGTTTTTCAATTTCTTTTTTATTTAGACAGGGGAGGGGGGGGGCAAACATATAACAATATGATTTATACAGCGCGGCTCGTAAATATATAAAAAAATAATATGTATAAAAATACTCGTAAACCGACGGTCGGACGTGGGCGGTGCTGCGGCAGTGGCGGCATGAAGTTTTTATCGGGTGTCCGTCAGTGGAGTCTGGGAAATTAGACGCTGGGAATTTATTGAGGGCATTATCAACTGGGAAGGGCAACGTGCGGAATTATATTATTATATATGAAGAACAAGTATACGTCACGCGCGCGTGTGTGTGTGTGTATGTGTGTGTGTGTGTTCAGTATATACGGATGAGAATGGGGAAAAAGGGCTTGCACTAACTGCCGCCGTCGGAGCGTTTTGATGTTTTCCCCGTGAATAATGGGCTGCGCGCACGGGGGTGGTACAGTGATAGTTGTGTGCGGAGGCCGTTTTTCTATACGCACATAAAAACTGATTTACGATGACCTCAGTGTAGAAATGGTGAGAGAGAGAGAGAGAGATAGCTGAAGGAAAGAAACGGGGAAAAAAGAGAAGATCTACGCGCCATCAAAAACCCTGGCCAATTTTACACGGTAGTTGTGCAGTGTGTATCTTTTATATTTTGTTTTTAGCAGTGTACACATTCAAACCAATATACGACAACGCTGTTTGCAGTGTTATTCGAGGTTACCATCCAATACCGATTATGGTATTAAAATGATATGATTCAAATTCCTAAAAGACACTACTCTGTGAATATTAAAATATCGATAATATGATATAAGGTAAATAAAGATCTTTCTTCTTGCGTATTAATAATATTACTATAGTTTATATAGATGTATTACCAATACAAATACATAAATTTTTGTATAACCAATTATATAATATGATTTAATCATAAATTGATAAATGAAAATCGTTTAAAATCTTATTAATTTTGATTAGTGTAATGTAATATACAATGTAGTTAGGTGAAATTCTCATAATCGGTGTTAAGTACTCACTATTATCATTAATCTAAAAACCACAAGCTACGTAATACACTTGGTTACCTATTTTAATTTAAAAAATTGCTTTAATACAACTATTTAAAACTTTTAAATATTCAATATTGTTTAGTACTTAACTTTAAAGTTATTATATTATTCAAATATTAATGAAAAATGTTACTGTATTACGATAAACAAAAATCCATCATATTTTATCATTAATTTATTATTTATTACCAATTATAATTTATTTGAGAAGTTTGAGAATACGGCTTTTTTTTAATGACATAAAATTTTCAATAACTTAATTCACGAAAAATTAGTGAATTTTAAAATGTTTTCAAAGAATAAGTCATAAAACATTTTCGGTAATTTAGTTACTACTTAATAAATTAATTTAACATACCAAAATTCCTATAATTGTTTCCATTAAACTGTTTAAGCATTCAAAATTAATGGAAACTTAATGTAGGTACTCGTTTTAATTATCAGCAACAATGTATAATACTTAATAATACTTCTATACATAAAACGTAAGTTTCTCAAGTGTTATAATACATATTTTTGTACTACCTATGTTTTCATAAGAAGATAAGTAAAAATATGTTTTATTTTATTATCTATTACTAAAGTTTCAAACAAAAACTTTATTTATTTTCACGCGATTTATATTTCCATATTTTCTGAGTATTATTTTTTCCATCACATTAACTATAAAATAATTAATGTAAAATACCTAGTTCCGATTCTATATGTGGGAGTACCTACTTTTAATGGATGCAATCAGAATTATATTATCAATATTGTTTAATTCTGATCATATGTTTATATCAAATAACAAATAACATATTGTTAAGATATAAAATTATAAACTATAGTCTAACTATACTAAAATAAATTGTACATACGCTGTAATATTATATTTGTACTATACATAAAAATGTTAACACATTAATAAATATTATATGCCTTTAGTGTTAGCTGTATGTATATAATAATCAAATATATAGTTGAATAGTAATAAAGTTCCTACAAATATTAGAACACATTATTAGAAAACATATATATATATTATGTATTATATACACTATACACTATACAGTATAATACAATAGGTATCATACGTAATTATTATTCCTTAAAAGAAATGTTTTAAGTTTATCCTGTAACAATCAAGTATCTAACCTTTACGCAAAAAATCTAATTTGACTCAGTAAAAATTCAAATTAATAAAATTAATTTTAAAAACATTTTTTTAGATGTTTTTTTTTTTTTTTTGTCAACATATTATTATTACTTATAATTAATTGAGTTATAAAGTATAAGAATAGGGTATTAATCTGCGTATATTATAAATACCATTTTTATTTAGTAAACAGTTTAACTAATACAAGAAAAGTACTTCAAATTAGATTTGCATATTTAAAAATAAATATTCTCTAATCTCTTATATTGTTTCATTTTTCTGTAAAATAAATCCCTCTTTTTATTTAAAACCGGACATTTATATAGCCCCTAAATCTTTTCTTATCAAGATGAAATAAGAACAAAATATTCAAGTTATCGAACTTTCCTCGCGTTTACCCTGAGATAGTGACTATAAATACATCGAGTGTAATGAAGTGATTTAAAGAAGAACATCATTATATCTCAAAAAATAAAGTTTAAGCTTTATATGAACGGCCATATTAAAAAGCGTATGTATTTATATTTTTTAAATCTAAATAGTTATGCTATTAAATATTTATTCATATAAAAAGAAATATTTTTGTTTTATATTTTTAATAATAAAAAAAGAAATAATATAACTTCATGACGTATGTTATATATTTATATATATATGAAAATAAATAAGCTAAAAATGTGAACTGTACAATAAAAAAAAAATAAAAATCAGTAAAATATGCACAGTTAATGTTATAGAAACATAAATAATCAATAATTGTACTTGTATGATATCGTAGAAAAATACTTAACTTAAAAATTAGTCTGGTTTCCGTATTTCAGTACCTAGGAATATATGTGAAATAAATTTAATTAAAAAAAGCGGGTAAGTGAGTATCGCTCTGCTATATATTAGGGGGTGGGATGGACCTTGGACTAGGGTAGGTTAAATTTGAATGCAATGATAGGTATTATTGTATACGAAAAACTATTCTGAACGGAGATGATTTGTCAGTCTAGGATATATTATATTTAAATATTGTCATATATTATATTTTGAAACAAATTCAAACATTTAAGTAAAAGTTTCAAGATCTTACGTTTATTAATTTTTTAAAAATAACAAAACTCGAAAATTATTTATTAGTAAAACGTTATTTTACACATGTATTTTTGATTTCAAATTAAAATTAAAACTTTAAACACTCGTAGAATTTTTTAAATTGAATAATCCTCAAACTTTTTTATAATTATTCTAAGCTTAACTTATGGACAACATAGTATTAAATGTTCAATTCTAAGCTTTTGATAGTAAAATATTTATAAATTTTTAACTACCAAATAGTGGAAAATATTCACGATTTTGACGAATTTTTGTCAATATTTGAACTTCAAATGCTAATGAAAAAAAAATTGTGCCTATGTATTTTTATAATTTTTGAATGAGAATTAGAACAAGTTATGTGGACCATCCTATTAAATTTTCAAGTAATTTGTCCCAGCTAATTTTTTTTTATCAACATATTTTATAAAAAAAAAAATAAAAAAAATAGATTTTTTCAAATGCCTATAAAAAGCTCAAAAAAAGTCAAAATGTTTTAAAAATCAAATCACGAAAGAAAATAGCAATCTAAATAACTGGTAAAATTTTCAAGTATTTACGACTTATACTATTTGAATAACAACAAATATCAAAAATCGTTTGAGGCTAAACCGTTATTTATTGCGGTTTTGTAAAAATGTAAATCAAA
Organism: Schizaphis graminum; assembly: GCA_020882235.1. Taxonomy (NCBI): domain Eukaryota; kingdom Metazoa; phylum Arthropoda; class Insecta; order Hemiptera; family Aphididae; genus Schizaphis; species Schizaphis graminum. Next base: position 60,161,574 of record CM037032.1, read on the forward strand.
CACTCCTAAATAATTTTAGTAGTCTAGTAGAGTTTTTTTTACAGATATTTGAAGAAAAATTTATGGAGTATCTTGTACCAAATTTTCAAAACTTAGTTAATAAAGAAAAAAATTTTACGATTTTTCAACCATAAAATTACTTGCAATTTTTTGCAATTTTGACATATTTCGTATAAATTCGAACTTTAAGCACTTATAAAAAAAAATTGTGACAAAAGATCTCGGATTTTTTTTTATCACTTTAAGAACAACTTATAAAAAATCTTGTATTAAATTTTCAAGATTTTCAGGCCGGCCAAACAATTTTATCATTATTTAAAAAAAAAAATACTTAGAAAAATTGAAAATTTCAATTGTCTACAAATAGCTCAAAAAAGTCAAAATTCTTTGAAAATTTAACTGTGTATAGAGAACGATAATCTAAACATTTGGTGAAAATTTCATGTATTTACATCGATTAGTTTTTGAGTTATAGCAAAATAAAAAATTCGATTTTGTTGAAAACGGTTTTGCCTAAAAACTCCCGTTTTTCTGTCATTTTTTTTTTTTTGTTTTTCTCGATTTTTTGAAGACTGTTGAAAAATGTTTACTTTTGACCTCTAAAATTCACCAAGGAATTCACTTTACCATCGGAAACCACCCCCAAAGTTTGAAATTGAAACTTTATTTCGAATAGTTATGCTCTACACAGACACAAAAAAAAAACACACAGCACATCATTGTAAAATCAATACATTCATCACTCCGTTCAGAATCTAAAAAAATGAATACGGTTATCTATATTAATTTTATATTTAAATACCAAAATTTTGAAAATTGTATACAAGATTGTACATAGGTTTATATATAAGAAATTCTATCGAGTTTTGCTCTGATAAACCTTTGTTGTATGATATTATTAACTAAATAATATTACTCATAGAAAATTAAAATGTCCATCTATTGTATAATAAATATTCAATGTCTGGCATGGGTTGCATGAAAAACGATGAAAAGTTATGATGAAAAAATATGTGTATTCGAGAGAGAAGTTTTTAGAAAAAAATACGAGCCCGTATTCGACAATACGAAACAGAAATGGGAAATAAAAGATAACGTCCAATTATACCAGCTTTACAAAAGAGGAGAAGTGGTCCAATTCATCAGAGGGACAAGGATAGAATACACTGGCCATATGTATGGCGGGCCGATGTAAGTATGTTGAAAAGAGCAATGACATATAATATAGTAAGGGAAAAGAGACTAAGAGAAAGATGGCGGAAAAGATGGAAGGACAGTGTCTAGATATACTATATTAGAAGAAATTGGAGTGAACTGGAAGCAGATAGACATATGATAGAGAACGTTGGTAGGAAGTAGTTTTGGCGACCAAGAGTCTAAACAGCTCGCAGAGAAAAAAAAATATTATCTACATAAATAATATATTTTTATATACTCAATGCACATTTCAAAATCTTTAAATAAATTTAAAGCTACATATTTATTGGTATTTTAAAATTTTCAGTTTTTGTTTTCGAATAAGTATATTACAATGATAAAAAAAATTAAGTCAAGTCAAAAAACTTATAAATAAATTTTATACGAGATCTTACAGCTATTTTTATTGCTATTAAATAATATTAAAAATGAATTGGAAGTAGTATTATAGATATTATAGATATTTCAACAAAGAATAATTATTTTAATTATTTTTTTTTTTTTAAATTCCAAAATATTATTTGTGTGTGTGTTTAAAACTTTTCTATGATATTATATTGTTACATTTTTTTCTATAAACAATGGAATTTTCAACAATATAATATAATATAAATTGTGTATACTTTTATAATAATTCATATTGCACTAGCTAAATGTTATTATGTTTTCTGTAACAATTAATTCAACCAAGCGTATTACTAAAATTAAATTTATACAATTGTTATATAAATATATACTAAAATAAACATAGCAATATAAGCTGACAGACTAGATTCACTCGGAATAGCTTTTCGTTAGTGCAATAACTTATTAATTTAACACATGCATTAAAGTGACTTATTCAATGACGACGTACTACACTTGACATTTACTAATACTATATAGCAGAGTGATTATATAATTGACCATGTTTGTATATTAGGAATGTATTATACAGATTAAAATTGCAGTTAACTGATGTGTTTTATATCATACAAAAATATTAATTAATTATAACTAGGTAGAGTACATATAATTGTTTTTAAATGAATAGTTGCAATGTTGTGTAATAAATCTCTATTATTGACCGTTGATTAATGTGTAAAAGGGTTATATTATCAATTTATAAGTTAAAAAAAAAATACACATTCAATGCATTTTAACGTCTATGATAAATGGCTTTGGATAAAAAATATAGTGCCTGTAGGCTATAATTAATGGGAACTTAATTAATAGACTATGATTGAATTATTGAAGTATAAGTTAGTAAAACTTAGAGTTAGAGAACTAGTTTTTTCATAGTAAAATTGTATTTATTTCGATATCAACAATAAAACTATCACGATAAACTACGACTAGCTACTTGTTCAACACCGATAGGTACTGTCATACTAACATAATATTATTATGTCTAGGCATATATTTTTAAGCTTTATTATTATTATTTACTTTAGAATATTTTATTAATTCTTTAAAATGCTGATGTCTGTTTATAATATTGAATGCAAAATTAAGTAAAGATACAATACATATTGTTATATTCCAATAAGCATTTGATATTTTTGTTTGATTAATAAGTTTAGGAAATTTTAATTAAAACATCGCAAAATAACTTAGTATTTAGTTGTTATTATAAATATTATATAAATATGTTTTTTTAAATGTCTAAATTTATCATGTTTCTCGTGGAAATTTAATATAAAGAAAACAAATTGTACAATTTATAAATAATGATACTATGTTTGTTTTCGAATAATAAATCATACATATAGAAAAAATTACACGAGTTTTCATAAATGAATCTTAATTAAATTATTCGTCGACATTATTAGAAGATATACTGAGGAAAATGTTGTGTTATTAGAACGTTGTAGCTTTGTAGGTACCTACTAACTGTTATATGAAAACTGATAAAATCAGAAAAAAACCATAATTTTTAATATTGTTGATACAGTACGTTATTAATTCTGACTCGTTTAATAGATTTACCAAAGTAAGCATTTTATACCAATAATGTAAAAAAAAAATCAACTAAAAACTGGCGTTAATGTTGGACCCTTTCAAAAACCATTTACACAGTTTATAAACGATAGGGTTGTTTGTTTTTTCATTATTATATTTCATATTTTTTGTCCTACTCTCTCTCTCTCTCTCTCTCTGCACTTCGGTACAATGTGGATTTGTGTAGACATTCGCTTGTATGCGTACATATGCGTACGTAGTGGTTGAGGGAAAACAATACCGGCCGAAATGTGTTGCGCGACATACGGATACACTGCCATCCGCTCACCCGTTTTATTTGTTCCGGCGCTCCACAAAACAGACGGACGCCCGCAAAACAACGCTCACACGAGTGATAATAACGGCAGTGGCGGCCCTTCCTAATAGGTCATTTGTATCATTTAAAAGTCGCCATCGGCCAAATTTGATTTATGCCAATAATTGCCAAAAACGCCGACGGAAATGAAAGGGTTTCTCCGTGCGCGGGCCCGTATTGCGAGAATGGCGGTGGTGGACGATGGAAACATAGACAGCGGGACGAGCTCGATGTTTTATCGATGATATTATTATTATTATTATTATTATGCACCAACGACAAACATTCCATTAGGCCCAGCCGCAGCAACAACCGAAATTCGAAATGATTTCGTTTCAAACATAATCGTAGTTATTCGCGGACGCGTTTCAATCTCTTTCTGTCGCCAACAAGAGTGCATTTGGTAATAAAATCGAACAACGCGAATGTCCAAGTCGTTTTGTCACACGATTCCCGCTGTACCCACATAATATACCTTCGTCTAATGGCTTAATGTCGAGCTCGATTCTACCGGATAGTCATGACATTAAAGTATTTCATTTTGTTTATCCAATTTGCTATTTGCTCGTACCGACCATAATTTTATTGCGTAATATTAATTATGCATATTATGTTCGGTCGCTTCGAAATTATCAATAACATCAATGTGCTCTAATGGAGCATCTATAATATGTGACTAGGTGTGTCAATAATTCTACGTTAAACGCGATTTCGATACAAATACCCACAGCCAGTGGTTAAAATAAATATTGTTTTATATACCTAGAACATACAATTTAAATGTGCTATGAACCGTCAGCAAATGTTTAATATATTTATTTTATATTAGATATTAAAGCAAATTGATCTATTAATAAACTTAAAAGTAAGAATTTTATCAGTGTTTGTATGTTGGTGTTTACGATTTATTAATAGTAATTTATATACATATAGTATAAACATTTATTATAATATATATATATATATATATATATATATAGAAATTCATAAATATTTTTCAATATTTTAATATTTTATGAACTCGTAGTATCTCGTTTTTATTATCGCAAAAAAATAGCATAAAAACATAGATAATGCTTTCACCTTTAAGTCTTAAAGTAGATCAATCAATTCTAAAATTAAGGGTGACAACATAAAATTATTAGTTTATCTAAATGCAAATTAACTAAGTGTAAAATTTTTAAAAACGGAGACAGCAGCGTAGTTATGACGTCCACTTATAAGACATATTTTTTATACGCGTAATATGACATTGCCTACACGGAAATACAGAAAACTGTCTAGACGGGATAATTATGTGTAATAATAAGACTATGTATATGCGGAACGAACACCAACGATATCGATATAAAAAAAAAAATAATATATTTCTTACTTCGAATCGGTTAAAAATACTCGTGAAGATACTTTACGTGGAAGTGTAGAATCCTGTACATTAGTCAATATAATAATAGTAATATGATAGGCATGATATTATATTATAATTATGTATTCATTCAATTATCGTGTAACTAGTAAATACGTTTAAATAATTTATATTGTCAGGAAAATATAATTATATTATTATTCTTATGGTTGGATCTACAATTTTTTTTCGTCCTATTAGAATCATTATTTGAAGTATTGGATTATCAAACATTTTTAGTACATATTCAATGGTTGATAGAAATTAATATAATAGTAATATGAATAATTTTAGAACTTTTTAAATGAAAATCAATTTGAAATTTTAATCGTTTGATTGTAATCAGAAATATTTAATACTTCAAAATGTGTGTTTATTTATAACGCGATATACGGGAATAAGAAACTATACCTGACTTTTATAAACTTATCGTAGAGATGATAAGTTAAGTAAAAAATCATAATTATTTATTAATAATTTAAAATGAGGTTTTTATATTTTGTACTGTAAAAATATACATATTCAAATTCAATAATTAAAAATAATGAAGACTAGATGATATTATTATGACAGAAATATATTAGTTATCAATTATTATAATAATATGACGTTTAGTTATTGCATGATTCAGACATATTATTGAACTATTGCAATAAAATTATTGCAATAAAACAATAGCAGTCACTAAATGCAAAATGTTTTTATTATTAAATAATAAGTAGTTTTTCAACTTTAAAATTGTTATAATAATAATAAAATAATGAATTAAAATTTGAATAGCTACAATTAGTATGTAAAATTTATGGACCAAAAAAAAAATGATGTAGGTGAGTTTGAAGTTAGGACAAATGAAGAGTTGAGAAGGTTATTTGAAGAAGCCAATATTATAGGAATTATGAAGAGTAGTAGATTAAGATGGGCAGGTCATGTTTGGAGATCGGAAGGAGTACTGGGGAACACAACGAGATGGAGACCGAGCAAAAAACGGCCCAGAGGACGACCCAGACAACGGTGGGCAGATAGAATTAAGGAAGAGCTCAGAATGATAGTGATAGAGAATGGAGAAGATGTGTCAAGGGACATGGAGAAGTGGAGGGATGTTTTTGCCGCGGCAATGGATCTTAATGGTCTTTAAAATGCCTAAAAGAAAGAAAAGAAAGAAAAATTTATTAGTATGTTTTGTTTTTATTGAAATCACATAATGTTATGTAAAATATTAACACAAAAATTTAGTATAATCAAAAAATGAAGAATTTAATGTTGTTATAGTGTACATTCTGTGTGCATGTGAAATTAGGAATGAGAAATAATTATGAAATATACCATCGAATTTTGTGTATTATATGGTGTTTAATGTTTATAAATATGCATAAATCAGAGTTGAAAATGTTAATTATTAGTATCCGATAAAAACTAGTCCATACACGTTGCATAATATGTAATTTCTAGTACTAAACAACATTATACATAATGGTTTCTGTTTGTTTCAATAGTGAACATAATATTAACTAGATATTTTAAAGGCCTACATTTTTCAAACGATTTATATAATTGTTTATATTTAATAACATAATATGTATATTTATTAGTTTTTAATTTTTTAACAATAAATCTACGAGTATATTTTTTAAATTGTATTATAATTTGCACCCCTAGAACAACAAGACTGCCACATCTCAAAATGTATAGTTTTGAGAAAAATCGATTGAAGTTGTGTACCTAAGATATTTTAATGAGGTTTTTATTTATACGTTTAAAGTTAAACACTTAAATACTTGTAATTATACTTTACAATATTAATTTTTCAAATATTATGAAATTCACTCTTAAACCAAAAAATTTTGACTTGTGGCCATTTACAAACTTTTAAGTAAATGCAAGACTGTCATATTTTGATATGTGACTGTATCGCATAAAACGAAAATCTTTAAAAGCTTATTCTATTTTAAATACAAGACAGTCATATTTCGTGTTGTGGTAGCCACTATCATAAATTCACTATCACTATCAATTGTTATACTGCCGCCACAATTCTAAATATTGCTATGAATCAAAATGATCACACGATAATTAGTTTTTATTCAGTGCAAGAACGCCACAAGTCGAAATATAGTAGGCTTGAATTTTGACTTCAGTGATAATTTTGATAAATTAAAATAAGTATACTGTCTAAATATGGTTCTCTTGCATCGAAAATTAACTAAAATTTAAATAATTCAATACTAACACATCTCTATAGTGGCTAAATGAAAACTGATATTAAATGTGTCGTTTTTGCATTTTATAGAGCTTAATTTTCTCTATTCAACAGTAGTCATAACTTAAAATTGATGAAATTTGAGTTGTGGCAAGTCTGGTTCTAGGGATATATTTTACTCTGAAACGAGACACTAGTTCAAACAATTTTAAAATTGTAAAATATGTTTTATATTTTATAATATAATACTTATATATATATATATATAGACAATTGGCCAAATAATAATTATGTATAGTTATTTTTAATATATTTTTGTGTAGGTACATTACACGTTAATGAACACATTTAAATAAATATACATATATATTTAGTAAAATATGAAGATAAATAATAAATAACTTGAAAAAAATGTAATTAATGTTACATTTTATTTCAATAATATTAATATATTAAGCATTTTAAAATATTATGGTGGATGCCTATAGTTTTCACCAGTGGCGTGCCCAGGAATTTTCGATGGGGGGGATATATGTTATGAGTAGAGGTCGGATTTATATTCTCTTAAAATCCTTAAAATATGATGTTTTTATGTCACATAAAATAGGCAATATATTCTCTTAATATTCTTTTAAAATACCAAATATATGATGTTTTATGTCTTTAAATATGCAAAATATTCTTTAAATATTAAAAAAAAAAATTCAGTTTAAATTTATTTTTTATTAATTTGGTTTTAAATATTATATATGCAATAATATATCGCACTCAGATATCAACACTCGACGCGACGCGACGGACGACTAGTAGACGACGAGAATAGTCGTGACAGCTAACGAAATAACCGATGTGCTATCGCAATCGATAAGGAATACCTACATGGAGATTAATTTTTATTAAAACCCAGAAATAAATCATTTAGTGAACATTATATTTATCAAAGTGCTGATATACGTGAATTCTGTTCATTATATGCCGATGTTATAAAAATATTCTCAAATATTCTCTAACGTGTTAAATATTCTCTAACCCCTAAAATATGCTTTTTTATGCAAAATAAATTTTTTCCTTTGAATTCTGTGTTTCATGAATCGTAAAGATTTCTCACTCCCATTTAACTGCATAAACTAGAAACAAATATGTAAAATCATAAAAATCCGACCTCTAGTTATGAGAAAATACCGAATTTAATTCCATTAAAAACACTCAAAAATAATTATATCAAAAAATACATAAAAATTGCATAATAAATTTCACTGTAAAAATACAAGTCATATAAAAAAACTCTAAATTCTTAATTATAATTTAATACATTTAAAAAAAAATTGATGAATGTATTACCTTTTTGAATTAAAATTAATAATTAAATATATTTCCAAATTATGTTCATTAAAATTAAATCTTTTATTACTTAAAATATGTTTGTACCTACAACCTACAAAGAAAAAATACGTTCTAATTTTACTACACTAGTTATTAGTGTATATTAAAAGAACTCAATAATTTATAGGTGTTATATCTAAATAAACATCTGTTTTACCCGTCATGACTTAGTAAGATTTAATAGTTTTATATGTTATATCCTTTATTTTTTTTTTCAATTATATATACATACATTTACCTATAGTTTTTTTTTTCATTTGGACCAGGAATATTTGTTAAAATATCTTCAGCTTTTCTAAACCTATTCAGTATTTATACTTATTAAGTAGGTAGCTTACTATTCGATTCTTCCAAGTTTTTAAGATTAATGGGGAACTAAGATAAGTGTAATTGTATGAATACTATAAACCACATTTGACTACATTATATATTTATATTGTACAAGTTGTTTCAGCTTTTTCACACTGAAGGGGATTAACATCGTTTTTTAAACTTTTAATCATAATTAAAAAATTTTCAAAATTATTTGCATAGAAAATTACAGCAATAACCATGTTTCAGACCTTATAATAATAGGTTTGGGAATCGGGAGGTAAAGGTATACCCGGCATTTCTTTTCTGTATTTATTTATTCTCGATGGTATTACTTTTAAGAAAGCTTTTTTTTCCTAAAATAAACGAAATAAGTTACATATGTACTTAGATTTTATATATTAAATTAATTACCATTGTAAAATAATCTATTTTGGATCAGTTTTGTTTGCATGTGTGTATTTAAATCTGGCTGTTAGCTGGTGATTTAGACTTCGATAAAATAACATTATTCATTAGTTCAAAATATTCCTATAAGTAACTTGCTATTTATTAAAAATAAATTATCATAATTTACGTTTAAAGTTTGAATTTTGATTAAATTAGTCAAAATAAAAAAAAAGTTCACATTGTTTTGTAGTGCACATTTTTTTTTAAATATTTAGTTGTTTAACTAAGCCTTGACAATACTTGTTGCATTTCATACTGTACAAATAAAATTAGTAAAAAAAAAATATAATATAAACATAGGTTTTTTATTTATAGATATTTTAGTTCTAAAAATATAAAAATTAAATATTTAAACAAAGTATAACGATTTTAATTGAAAAAAAAATATAAACTTATTATTTATATCTTATAAAATATAAATGCGTATAACAATAATATTAGAGATATGACTAAATATACCTACAGTAAAATAGACAACTATAAAAAATCCTTATAAAAATTTTTAATTTATTAATACTGTGTATGATCTAGATCCAAGGAAATTGGTCATTATTTTATGAAAATGCACGTACTTCATTAAATTTTTAAAACCATAAGTTCTAGAATCTAGATAAAAGTAAAATTGCAGTAATTTTATAAACAAGGATAATGTGACAAGAAATAAAGAAACAACCGCATTTAAAGTATAAAAAAATCTTATAATAAAGATAAACGAAATGTGTTAAAAAAAAACTGCGATTCCAATAGACGATTAGTATAATATGATAAATACTCGGTAAAATCGTGGTCGCAACGCGTCATGGACGCCTGGTCGAGAAGTGGTGCACGAGCGCCGTGGAAAGTCACTTGTGGGCGGAAAACCCTTTTGAGGAAAACTTTTACGGCAAAAGTTCGACCGCGCCGCCGATACCGTTTTCCGGTACCAGGGTCACATGCCGTCATATACCGCGAAACGGAGACCTTTGCGGGAAAAGAAATGCCGCGAGGCCCTTTTGAAGCGAGCGCGCCACACACTTTTACCGGGTGGCCGGCACGCCGACGCGGTTTTTCGCGCCGACAATATATTTGTCCTGCACACGTAATACGCGCATTTCGCCGACCAGGAGCTCATATTGTGTGCAGCGTCGAACGGGCGCTCTCGTTACTCGGCTGCTTGGCTGTCACGCGCTGGCTGGGGATGGTTTGACCTAGGTACGTGTACAACCCTGCAGGGTGGTCGTGGTTATCTGCGGTATGTCGTTTGGGTAACATTTTGTGGAGTACAAGTGAAAAATAAAACTTTCGAAAATTATTATTTGTATTGATTTGGGATATACACATATAATTAAATCAAGAAACTAGAATAATATAGATGATATTAAAATGATGCACGAGTCAATAGATTATTATTATTTTTTTGGTCTTTAATGGATTGTACAACATATTACATTTATTGTCCTATAAATCCCTAGTAGATATATATAATAGATATATTATATTTTTCAATTATCATTTTAAACTAAATCATTTAATGCGCTACTTTTTACTGATTTTAAATACAATTTTTTAACTTTTATTTAAAAAAATATTTTATGATATATAAAATATATTGTCATTACTTATTTATATTTCTATAGATAATTAATTCAGTTGAACTAATTTTTGCCAAAAAAAATCATCTATTGAATATTGTATATTTACAGTTGTTATATTATTTCTACCTATTATAGTTGTCATTAACTTATAAATCATTTCGTACATACCTTACAACGTATTGAATAGGTTCATGGTACATTAAAGTAAATCATAATTGTTTGGAAATTTATTAAATTTCAATAAAATAACTAAAAACATTATTATTCGTTTAAATATCTCTATTTATCAAAATTAAATTTTCAAATTCTTATAAAAAAATTAGAGCTTATGTACTCATATTTTTATTTTTAAATTGCTAATAGATCAACTGAAAAAAATTACATTACATTTTCAAGCTTTATTTCCAAGCATGACATTTTAGATTCTGAACGAAGTGATGAATGTATTGCTTTTACTATGATGTGTGTTTTTTTTTACTTCAGCCCCTCTTTGAATAGGGAATTGAATCTAGTTGGTACTTTAGGGGGGTCAAAATTAAAATTTTCTAATAGTTTTCAAAAAAATCGAGAAAAACAAAAAAAAAATGACAGAAAAATGGAAATTTTACGGAAAAACCACTTTTCGACAAAATCGATTTTTTGATTTTGCTGTAACTCAAAAACGAATTATTGTAAATACTTGAAATTTTCACCAAATGTTTATATTATGGTTATCTCTTTACAGTTAATTTTTCAAAATATTTTTACCATTTTTAAGCTACTAATAGACAATTGAAATTTTCGACTTTTCTAAGTTTTTTTTTCTTCAAATGCCGATAAAAATTTTTTGGGTGGCCAGAAAATCTTGAAAATTTAATACAAGGTTTCTTATAAGTTGTTCTTAAAGTGATAAAAAAAAATCCGAAATCGTTAGTCACAATTTTTTTTTATAAGTGTTTAAAGTTCGAATTTATACGAAATATGTCAAAATTTAAATTAAATTTCATACGCTCATAATGCGAATGTTGGCCATAGTAACCATAGTAACATAATATAAAAACTATACTATTTGTTTCAAAATAGAATATTTGACAATATTTAAATATAATATATCCTAAACTGAAAAATCATCTTCGTTCAGAATCGTTTTTCGTATACAATGATACCTATCATTGCATTCAAATTTAACCTTCCATAGTCTGAGGTCCACCCCACCCCCTAATATACAGCAGAGCGATACCCACTTACCCGCTTTTTTTCAATTATTTTGTTAATATTATTTATAGAAAAAAAATTTATAACTTTAAATGCCTTAAAATATTTTAATTAAATCTGAATATTATAAAAATATAAATGTGTATAAAAAATAATAATTAATGTAATAATATGAAATGTTTTAAGTTTATATTTGCTATTTTTTGAATAATAATAACAATAAAAAAAGTTTGAGGATAAATCGCTTGTTTTAATATTCAATGTCAATTAAATATTAATTTCAAATGCTCATATAGTTTGTATGTGGCTTTTTTTAAAACTTTTTTTTAAAATTCCTGTACAAAAATTTTAATTGAAATTTCGTAGTAAATTTTCAAGCTTTTTGTGGCAAAATTAAAAAAATAATGGTTTTTTAACGAGGTATTAGTTATAATAGTTAAAAGAATTATTTTACCTAGTAATTTAGAATCACCAAAGAGGAAACTTATATGTTAGTTTATGAAAATTTACCTTTGACGGAGTAATAGTAAAACTTATACTTATAGTAAGCTGCAGTGTTCAAGATTCAATGTAAATATGTATAATAATTTTCGTATTAGCTCTTCATAAAAATAGTTTTTAGTTACGTATTTTAAAATAATTATTTATTAATGTAGTGTTTTGAAATTAAATTTTGCGACCCTGGGGGCATAAAACCAAATTTTCAATAGTCTTCCTATGTCACCATAGTACATCATGAAATCGCTACCTATAGTGATATGATCCAAATGTTATGTGATATTGTTCGTTGCCAAAACTACACCAAACAACGATAAATATTATATACGATTCAAATTGGAAAAAAAATTTCAAACTTATTTTTCAATTTGTTCAGAACATTATACTTATGTATATACAATTCATATTAGTTTTGTGCTATAGCCTGTTGGACGTATTTAAACGTACTCGTCATTATATGCAGTCATTATACTTCCACTACATGTACGTATGCATGTTTTTTCCAAGTTTAATAAGTATTATTATCATAATAAATGAAATGATAAATATAAATAATACATCACACGATTCACGTAGTATAAACAAAAATAAATCAAACTATACCCATTAAAATGTAATCGTCGTAATAGCATTATTATTGACGATTTTGATCCACATTTATATTTGACACCACTGCGGCATATAAAGACATTTCTCATTACGAATAATGTTGCTAACCGAGTGGATGTGAAGGGTGAAAATGTATATGATAGCTCTTGGTCATTTCGGAAAGATAACAACATATTATATAGGTTAGGTTTACCTGCTGGCTACCATTACACATTATTTTTAAATTATTACTATCCTCTTTCAAAAATATTTTTTAGATATAATATTTTATACGTACATTTAATCAACAAACCGCTTCATTGCATACTGTAACTGAAAACAGAGTCCACCTCAGAAAATTATTATATTATTCTTAAAATTGATATACATGTGTATTTATTATAATATGTATACTCCATTCTACATCAATATTATATTGGATGATATTTATAATAATAAAGAATTATTTTCTGAAAAAATAGATATAACGTTTTTGAATATAATTTTTAGTTTTTTATGTAGGTACAATCTACTAAGGTACCTGGTTAATTAACTTTTATTTTAAGTATTAGCAAAATAATAATTATTATAACATATTATTAATTTTTAGGATATTTATTTCTTTGATTTTTTAAAGTTTGATTTAATGAAGTCAAAATGTATACAGGCATAGAGTTTGTACCTCTCCCGTGACAACTCCAAGCTACTTTATGTTTATAATTACTATTATTTAAACATAATTATTTTGATCTGTAATTATTTCATCTATAAACCTAGGTAACCGTATCGAATAAATTATTTAAAATTTAGTTTTATTCAGGTGATCAGATAATATTTAATATAAATTTCAATTATGTAGCAGAGGCATAGCCAGAATTTTTCTATAGGGGGCTAATTACGTTTAACTTGAGTTATTCCAAATCAAAAGCAAAAAAAAACAAAAATACTGATAACATATTTATTGTATTTATGTATTTATTTATACATTTTTTTCGTTAACGTATTTACTATTTTGAATGATTACAATATGTAAGACAATTTTCATACATAAATTTAAATATTTCAAAACAATATAAAAACAATTTCTAATGGGGAGGCTATAGCCCTTTTAACCCCTCCCCCCTTGGCTACATCACTGTTAGGTATATACCTAGTATTCAATGCCAGACGTACATTATTCCACTAAAAAAAAATATCTTTTTTATTATATAAATCGGTTTGTAAACAATTTAAAAATGAGTCAAGTTTCACTATATCAGTAAGGTCGAGATTTCGATTTTATCGAAAATAATACATAGTATGTTACTTAATGTGTAAGTATTAAAGATCAATATTATGCTATCATTATTGAAACTCAACTAGAATTTATATTTAAATAATTGCTTCCGCGTACTTCACTTATCGTGGATAATTTTACAACTTTGATTATTTTGGTGAGCTATGGCAGTTTGAATATATGCAAAATAATAATGTAATGTTTTACCATTATCGTTGTCGTTGTTATCACTTTTGTGTCACCACTCACGAGTACGATTAACATAAACGTTGTTTTTAAAGAACAAATTGTAACATTATGCAATTGTCATAAGTTGTTTTATGCAATTAATACACAAGCAATATAATACTCGTAATTTGATGGTACGTATGTATTTTATTTCGTATACAAACTGTACGAAAAATAATACTCCCATAGAGACAACAAATTGTATTATTTCATCACTTTCTTGAAATCATCATACATTAAATTCAAGCGTCATCATTGTAATATTATTTACTATATATCATACTAATGACTGAATTAAATGAATGAGAGTATGAGACATAAAATAATAAGTATTCGTCATCTTGATGGCATTTGCAGGACAAACGTCGTATGCTAATGTTCTAACGGAAGAAATCTGAGGTGGATACACTAATTTCATAGTGCAAAAAAGTAGTGTAAAAAAAAAACTGAATTAAATAAATTAATATATCATTACTTAATTACTTAAGTATCTATATTTTATGTATTGGCATATTTGAATATAATTCATTGAAATCGCAACATTATAAGACCATAAAATGAATTAAATTTTATTAAATACATAGAAGGTTGACTTCATATTTATTTGTTTAAATCCCATGAATCACTTATGTAATAATAATATGTATACCTACATTGTTTACGCTATACCCATTTTTTCGACTTAAGACTATTATTATGATTAGTATTATTTTTAGTGATTTTTTATCGGAATAAAATCGATTTTCTTTAATTTTAGTCAGGACGTCGTAAATCACGATCGGTGTCGTTGACAGTACGCAGCGTTATGATTTTATATTTTTTAAAACATTTGGTATATACCTACGTATAATAATTATAGGTATGTATATTATTATTATATTATGTTATATAAATATATACCATATGTATATAAAAAACAGGAAGTAAACGCGCGCGCGCGCGCACACACACACACACACACACTGAATGCATATACATTACACACGATATATATATATACACAATAGTATGTATTAACCTACGTGTTTGTATATAATATATATACTTACACTTCGAGTTCGGTGCGAACGAATGGGCTTATCGCACGCGACCCGACTTTCGGCGGCGCGCCGTCACTCGCCGTCGCGACGAGAACGCAAAATATAAATAAATAATAATAAATAATTGTAAAAAAAGGGTTGTACTACGTGTGGGAGGAGGGTCGGTAGAAGATTTCCGAATGCGAAATCGGGTGGTGGCGAAAGACAACGTTACCGTGTATATCGTACGTGTATAATATATATATATATATATATACACACACTTTAATAACACACACACATATATATATATATAAACACCAGCATGTACTATATGTATATTTATGTATACATAATATGTGCATATACACTGCGGTGGAGGCGGCAGTATACGTACGAGCGGACGCATTAATATAATAACGAAATATAAATCAAAAGCAAGTTTCATTACGAAGTGCCGGGCAAACATATAAATTATAATCACAAAGCCGAAACGCCACATAAATTACTGGCATTACCACCACTTTTAATTCGTATGCATAAATCGTGTCGTGCGCGCAGTCCGTCCGTCCGTCGCCGTCGTCGCCGTCGTCGCGGTATAGTCGTCTTCGTCGTAGATCGCACGGATATAGCAGACGTCAAAAAACTCAAGCCGATCACTCATCGTCGTCCGTTCGTCTAGAGTTGTCATACACGATTCCCACGGAATAGTTGTCTAACATCCAAAAAAATAATTCCATAAAAACGAGAGCGACTGAAAAATGTGAAAATACCATGAGAAACATTTCAGTCCGTGTATCTATATTTATTTGGAGAAGCTCAACTGCAGGCATAATACTTTTAAGACAAAACGATAAGGCCTATCATCTCTTATTTTTTTTGCTTTCTTCAGTATTTAACTTAACGTAAGCTCATCTGTCGATAAAAATAATGTAATTACGCATAATTATTATCAGCAGTCGAATGTGATAATATTTTGATAAAATGATTTTCCAAAGGTTATGTACCTCATAATATTGTACATAGTCAAATCTTAATGTGTAACGTTATATACGGCAATTATTACGCTCTACATATATCTAGAACAGCGGCTGAAGCAAAATAGCTGTAACGTTGATACCTCGGCTAGTTTCGACTGAATCAAATGGATTCCGGATGGTGTTACCGAACTTGTTTTCGACGAGAGTGTAATCAAAACTTCTTTGAAACTCGGCACAATATTATGTGCGCTTTATTACGGCGTATTTTGTGGTCGACCGACACGGGGTGTTTTTTTTTCTACTCGTTTGGCCGACTGTGCGTGTTTGTTTTCTCGTTTGGTTTTCGTTTCAATAGAACCATGGCACATTGCACTGTATATGTACATATAGATATACACATACATAAACGGCGCGTATATACACACCGAGGCCACGGCGAGGGATGATTTGTATTATTGTTTTTTTTTTTTTTTCGTCGTTTTGTTAGCCAAAGGGATGACATCATACGGGCCGACGACGACAGTCGTAAAAGCAATAAACGACCCCTCCGGCCCCTCCATCGTGTGAAATTTATGCTCAGTTAAGACCCATAATAACTCCTCTCTGCCTCTACTCCGTCGACCCACCCCTAACCCCTTCACGCAGTCACCACACCCGTTGCTCCGGCAGAGGCCATCGTCAACGTTTTCGCACCGGTTTTCCACCTCTCGCCGCGCACCGCAGCCATAGGAGTGTACGTATGACTCTGACACTCGGACTACCGTCGAATAATTTGTTGCCGCGCAAACTTTTCTTGCACCGCGGCCGACGCCATCGCCACGTTTTCCCGCCGCGCGCACTGCCCTATAGTCATCATCGCTATATTACCACTCCTACGCCGCCCTATCCCCAAACCCCGTCCATCACGGACCACAAAACAGTTTTATCTGTCGACCCGCCGCATACGCGTACAGCTGATATAATCGATCTACGGTTTTAAAAATATTTTTTTTTTTTTTTTGCTGAACCAACCACGAACACATCTGAAATACTTGGAGATATATTAATATCCGTCCGACGTCGTTATAATATGTACATATATATATATAATAATATACACCGGTCACCGATACAATAATTTCGTCTTTTAATAGAAATAGACGCGATGACATACACCGCCGATGATGTTTAACGTGTGGTTACAACACAGAAACGTGATGGTTATTTGGTCCCTGATGTGTACGCGACAACCGTCGTGGTTATACGGATATATGCGTATAATATAGTAGCTGATTTTACTGGAAAAATATTAAAATGTAAAGATGACGGGAATATTCGACCGAATGCGTGACGGGCGGGAGATAAACGGCGAAAATCTTCTCGATTTGAAACTCGAACGGCGACACGCAATATCGTATCATAATAATATATTGCTTACAATATTATATTATATATAACCCCATATATATATATATATATATATATATAATATAATATGGTGTCAGACTATATATAATATCATATCACGTGTTCGCGTATATCGGTCTCCGTTAATAACGTCACGATCACATATATATATATATGTTATATATAATAACAATACAATATAATTTACGTCTGTGTAAGCGATGAGATCCTAGTCGTGCTATAATGCACACACACACACACACACACACACATATGTATATATATATCACAGCAAGCATCCACTATTTCTCCGCCTATAACCGTCAACAGTCGGTTATACTTATTAGCAATAATTCAAGATATAAATCAACGAACGCCGTGCACACACACATACACACACTCACACGTATAATAACGTTACGCTTCGGAGGGGCGATGACGGGGTTTGATTCCGGAATGTCGTTTCGCGCACACGACGTATATATATCCACGATCCCGCACATATAATATTTCCTTTACGCCGCCCCCGCCGATCTGGGCTGATCCCTAGACCGTAATAACACGTATATTATATACGTACGCCAGTAGCCAGCGTGTGCAATAGTGTTTGTGTATGGTACGTTTTCGGTCCTGCAAAGTCTCGAGACGCTATATCGCCTCTTTATATATATAAATGTGTGTGTGTGTGTGTGTGTGTGTGTGTGTGTGTGTGTGTATAATACAAACGCGTGAATAATACACATAATGTGTATGTACGTGTGTAAGTTTGTATTGTAACTTTGTGTTCGCGACCGTGTGTGAGTACGTGCGTATATACATACGCGCGGGACAACGTCTGCCACAGGTCGGGTTGGGCGTGTGTTTTATATATGTATAGGTATATAATAAATAATAATATAGTAAGTCCGCTTACCCGAAAACAATTCCTTCCGGGCTCCTACGTATCTGAACTTCCGTATAGTCATGTAGGACCCACGCAACGAGACGGGAGACGAATTCGCGGGGCGATTGGATTTTTCTGCACTCGTATACTGAAACTGTATGATAATATAATATAATATGATGTGAATTATTTCTCTGGCAGCGTAGATATACCTAAGTCTTAGAAGACCGTATAATGCGTATCATAATAACAGTACTTAATAACTACAACAATTTTTAACAGATGGGCCGTGCTGGATCTAAAAAAAAAAAATCATTTTTCATCCCAAACGTAATTGTCCTTTCAACCTATTATAAAATCACTAAATATGCAGAGTCCTATATTATAAATTTCATAAATATTATAAATTAGTAACTAATTATAGATATTTTATCATTATTGAATTCGTATCATGCACTAATATGAAATTATATGATAGGTACTCATAATAAATGTAGAAATTCATGTGTTCATATAACTAAAATAAATTATTTTAAATTTTTCTTGCTTTAATATGAATTATTTTGTAAAATTGTAACGTGATTTTTCTCTCTACATCCAATATAGTATTATGCAAATTATAATGTTTAGTCGATGTTGCCTCGTATGGAATTAATTTAGACACGACAACTATTATTGCAAACGATTACGACACATTATCGCATCAATTTCGCACCCTTCCGCGGGTGTGCGTCGTGCTTTTATTATTTTGTCGTTACAGGATTCTCTTCTATAAACAAATGTACAATTAATTATAAATGTTAATGTTATATACATTGCAGGGACTGGAACCTTTAAGATTTTATCAGTTACGTTATTAGAATAAAAATAATTTCTATTTCAGTTTATAATATACCAATTGTAACCAGTTGCAATAAATATAGTCAAGATGACTATCTTGTTCCGGTTTCTAAAAACATTTAAACAAGGGACTCCAGATTTGTTTATTTTTTTTTTTTTGTTACGTTTCCGCATCCCTAATGCATAATATGCATTGCATATGGGTCCATAATTTTATTTTATTCATCACCGTTCACATTATCGTTTATCTACGTCGGTTGCATCATACAACAAGTATAGTTACACAATATATTATATACATACACATATTATATTATAATTTATAAGTAACTCAATTGTACCAATTAATCAAGTTTGTTTTAGGCCATGATTTTTCCGAAAATTTATCTATTACTATTAAATTTACGGTACGCGCCGTTGGTTCCTACAATTTATTACATTTATCTAGGACAAAGTATGTAGTGCATTTTCTATTTTATACTTTTGGGTATACTTACGCATTATATAATTCAATGATATACGATAATACCACCTGCACAACCGCGTTTTTCCCCACTGACTTGGAAAATGTTTTTCTTCCCAAGTACAAGGACTATGTATAAACTTTGGTCAGGCATGTTATCTCTCGTCATGTTATTTAACATTTCACTTGCTTACGAGAATCCTGAAACGATATTAATTTTAATATATGATATTCATAAATAATCATAATATACTTTATGTTATGAAATTAAAATTCTATAGATGTACAAAAATATTGAATGTTACATATTACTTTCATGCGA
Organism: Schizaphis graminum; assembly: GCA_020882235.1. Classification (NCBI taxonomy): domain Eukaryota; kingdom Metazoa; phylum Arthropoda; class Insecta; order Hemiptera; family Aphididae; genus Schizaphis; species Schizaphis graminum. The sequence continues at coordinate 60,182,065 of CM037032.1, forward strand.
TGGTGTTTAAATATTTTATGAAGCTATATTTTAGAATTTAGATCACCACAATTATTGTTTTAAATAGCACACAGTAAAATTGTTAGTGTTATTAGCAGAAGTTATATTATAACCAGAATTTAAATTACTTAATCAATTATACAATTGTATGGTATTAAAATATATTTTTCCTACAAATTCACAGTTATCGTTTTATTCTAGGCGTAGTGTATTTTCGCTTTTCTCGTTTAATTTATTTCAAATATTCTTTCTCTTCTTCTTCTTAATCTTAATACATTTTATCTACTTTCACGTAGTATAGGTAGATATTTACAATGTTTACATATTGTATACGTGCAAGTTTATATTATATTATTTATATTTGGAGAAAGATTTTAAGTAAGCACATAAATGATTGTTGCTATTCACGCTAAGGGTGGTAAAGTAATTTTTTTTACACGTCTCTCATATTTTTATTGAAATGTGTCTTATGATTTTCAACGTATAAAAGCTATTCATCGTAAATATAAAACTATACAAAATTATATAAACAACAAAACATATTATGTGTCACAAACCCGTTTCAACTTTATAATTTTATAAGTATATATTGTACACAATATACAACTGTTTTATATACCTATTTAAAATAAAAATATATGGTTGATAATAACGTTTTGCATCATACTAAACCCTGTTTTTTTTTTTTTATAAAAATATATTCATTAGATAAGGTTTTAAATAAAATTAAACGCTGTATGTATTAAATGTATTCTTTAATTATGTTATATTATATCTGTTCATAACTATCTATAGTACGTTAAAAAAAATAATTGAACTTCGAAGATCATAATATTACAACGATAATATTATTTAATACATTATGTTATTATATACTATTATTGCTTATTTAATATTATAAATTAGTATGTTATAATGCTATATGATACGATGTTAAATCACGTAATTAGTTTTGGTCTAATTTTGAGATGCACAAAAAATAAAACATTTTTGAACTATCATAAAAATCAAAATTGTATAATGGTCTATATTTAAACTGGAAACTATAATATGATGTATCATTATTTACTATCATAATATAAAATATATGATAATACAGTTTTTAATTAATTTATTAGTCACAAAAAAAAAACTTAGACAAGGCGATGAATAACAGTTAGATAGTTAATGTATATCAATTTATATTTTTAAATTTTTGAATTTAGGTATTTAGCCATACCATATACTTATAATTGATCGATATAGGAGATACGTATACGAATTGTCAGTTTTAATATTCCTTGAAAATTATGTGTATAATATATTTTTGTTTGAACGAAATAGTTTTTTCATTTTTTTTTTTAAATTGTATACTTAAATAAGTATGATTTTGTATAATTGGTTAACATGTTTTGTGTCACATTGGTCGGAGGCCAATAACAATGTAATTGGATATAAAAAAAATGTCCGAAATATATTTGAATGTACTATCGATCGGATACCGTTTAGGAAACTGCGAAAAGGACCTGCATGGCCGGAGACCAACGGCAGCAGGTTCGTGAGAACCAAATAATACACTTCCTGTTATTTATTTTTTTTATCATATAATATAATGTGTCGTCGCGAAGGAAGTGTAATAAAAATAATAATAATAATAGTCATAATAACGTTGTGACAAGTAATAACGCGATATCGTTCAAATGATGGATTTCCGGAAAACGTGTGCTTTTTTTTATTATAATAATAAAATATACATAAGATGTTTCTATTACAATATTATCGTTTATTTATATATTACGAGTAATATTATTTACGGTGCACGTCTAATCGTCAATTTTACATACCTATACATAGCATGTACATACAAAACATAGCATAGTTATATATACCATATTAATACCTCGCGAGTACGCGTCACGTGGACTATATCGGAAGAAGTAAAACAGTTCCGCGTGGCCGGGAGGAAAGAAAAAAAAGCGAATAAGTATTATCTATACCTAGGTTTGTATAATATATACGCCCGCCCGGTGGCTGTGTGATATCGGTGTGCATTTTACGGGCACCGTCAGTCGGAACGGACCGAATAAAGCAATGATGGTGTTTAATTTTTTGTTATTATTATTTTATTTTATGTGTGTTTGGAGGGGGGGGTATTATCATTATATATTTTATTTTTTTCGTTCGTGGGACGGCGGCGAGTATAATATATGTGAAATAGAATATAACACCCGCACACAAAGCGTACACTATTTTTATAATGATGATTGACAGACGTACAAAAGATAATAACGAAAAAATAGAACTAATATACGTCGCTTTTTTCCCCGTATTGTTTACTGCACCTATATCTCCTGCACTCGGTTATATTATATTGTTGTTTTTGTTGTTGTGTTGTCCGACATGACATCTCCTGCCACCGGAAGTGTATGTCCAGCAGATTTTTGAATTTTTCCGTCCGTTCATATCGGTTATCCCGAATCCGTGTATTATATTGTTGTATACAGGTTCTGCATCATGATTTGTGTTGCACACCGTCTCCATCATTTTATCGAAATGTTGTCTGTATATTATGTATCATTATTATCACGCCTACACATAACACGAAAAAACAAAATAGTTTTGTAAATGTCAGTCGATCTCATTTTTCGTATAAACGTTATGAAATATTTATATATTTTTTTTTTTATCAACTGTCGATGTTACTTTACGGGGTCGTATACTCGTGTGTCGATCATTGCATTATATACTCGTATTTGTATAATAATATGCGTATATTTTATTCAGGCCTATATAAATTTTATAATTTATTTTATTTACATTTAGTACATGCTTGTATAGCATACAAGCATGCTCAATAAACAAATTATGTATTATATATATATTACGATGACGAAATTTCTAAATAATTATTGTATTTTAAAAAGTTACGAAAGGCTGTGTTTATAAGTTGTTGTCATCAGAATTCCTTTTTCATACGACACAAGTATTAAATTCAAATGGTTATGTATGATTTTAAGTCAGCTGATTTTTATAATTGTTCATGATAATAAATCACAGATTCGTTTGGGATACATCTCGTCCCCAATAGATACGTATTATACATACGAACATGCAGTTATATTAGGTAGGTACAGTTATAATATATATTTTTTTAAATCTAATCATATATTTTTATATCACACGATACTTTTTAAACAGTTGTCACATATTATTCCTTGATAATATACACATAATTCAATACTAATTATTATAATGTGAAGAGAGTGGGTGGTTTTTAATGAATGTTGCCTCAATGGGATAAACATAATTAAAGGTCCTAAAGGTGAAATCTTCGTAATCAAGTATACTGTGCTTATATTTGTTTATCGAGTACCTGGTAACATCCGTTAATGTTTGCTGATACCTACCAATATCTGCTAAATTATTTTACTTACCCATACTTAGTGGTATCCACCAACACGTCTTATATTATTTGAATATAACATATAACATTTTTAGGAACCGTTTGAAGATTTATTACTTGTTTATTGAGAGGCCTAACCTTTTTTCCTTAACGATAAAATGTAGATTAGGCCATTCATATATAGTGGAGATCCAACAACTTGTAAGTGCCCCTTGTTGGTGTCTTTTAAATGGTTGATTACATCATACATCGATAATGGTATCAAATATCACCCAGTATGGTCTATGAGTATGGTGTAAATTATTGGCAAAAGAACATGTTATACACGTTATAATTTAACTCCATATTAGGAATTTGTGGGTAAAGCTTGGAAATATTGGAATATTGTTTTTTAAATTTAAAAAAATTAAAAGTATAAAAACAACTATTTATGTAAAATAAAAATTGTTGTTTTTGGCTTGTGTTTAATAATATTATTCTTATGGTTATGACAACAACTTTCAGCATTGTGGATCTTGGAAACTCACATAGTCGGTTTCTCATTTTATAGTGATATATTGTCTAAAACTTTATTCGTCCGTCCGTCTGTCAGTAGAGTAGTTGCTTATCGTAATTATATAATAATATTATTATATTATATTATTATTATGTGTAAATACATACCTATAATATAAGTATATAACAGTACACATCGTCGACATATTATTATTTGTATATATACATATACCTATTATACGTCATAATATAACAAGTATATAACAGTACACATTGTTTGCGTCATATAAGCATATTTCTATTTTATACACGACGACCGGGAACCGTATTTCCTACGATTCGTCGTCGTCGCGCGAGAGACCGGACCGGACGTGAACAATCATCCGATCGTTTCAGCCAAAACGCGTCGGGAGCCGTCAGTCCGCGAAGACTCGCATCGTATTTATATTCTTGTTTTAACGTAAAGTGCGACGTGTATTTATTATTATGTGTACTCGTCACGGCTACAGTGCGCGTATATATACTATTATCGTTATTATTATTATTATCATCATCATCTACACCTATACCGTCGTGCTGTTGTTCGTGTATAATAAATATTATATGGGATTTCGAAAACGTTTACCGATTTTCCGCCCCGACGCCGAGACGCTTTGACACCGCGACTGCTGTGACACGTCTGCGGGTCGCGTACTGTTATATTATACTACCGTCCGAACAGTGTACACCTGGCAAGAAGAAGCAGTGTACTTACCTATTTAATAGATGTACGCGCTGTAACAATAACCGTGTAAAATATGTATACGACTCGGGCCGTGTGACATTCGATATCTGACCGTGTTTGCTGGACATGGAAAAAAAAATAATATTAGAAATTATTCACACCTCCGATGATTTGCGACAAATTTCCAATAGGTATAATAATATACCCGTACGAATTAAGTAAAACGTCCGCAGATTTGGTCGAATGCGATGACCGATCGCTGCCCTCGACCTTTCCGCCCGCAAACACGTATTATTAATATAATATTGTACATTATATTTTTACGTCTATCGTTCACAGGCCGCGTTTAAACGTCACGGTATTATAGCTTATAATATTTACGACAAAAGCTGTTACGTTTTTAATGCAAATAATGCAAAAAAGGATCTGACAGTATTTATTTTCTGTACTTGTCAGCAAATTGTTTTCATTATTTTCGCGAGACAGAAATCTGTACAAATTATACGTAAGTACAGACAATAACCGATATTATGCCAAAAACATCGTATGACATGATAACGATTTAATAAACACACCGATATCAGATAAACAGACTCGGGACTCCGCTGCGGCCGCTGAGTGTAATTTTGATTAATCGTCACGTTTCGCGGGGAAACGTCGTCGACTTCGTAGTGATGGCGTGGGATTAAACGAAGGGATCAAATTATATACCCTTATTAAACCCTCGTCTTTTGCCATTCCATTCGTTTTGGGCGATTAGCGAGTCGTCTGCAGCAGCGAAGATCGAGTCCGGAGTCACCTTTACGAACGGTGTACGTCTTTTAAAATAACTTGTTGGTATAATATCTTATTGTGAGGGATACCGTCAGTATCACGGCGTATTAGCATACCATTTATATACATCGCGAAATAGATGAGATGTTATTGTAATTCATTTTATCAGCGATTTATCATAGGCATTTCCTTGTATATACATAATACTTAAAAATTGTAGAGAAATAATTGCATAATTGAATTCAAAACTGTACACAATCAATTACGTTTAGTAAATTATAAAATTATAAAATAATGATATACTGTTTGTTATTATAATTTATTATGTGATATCATATCGTATTTACGTGAAAAAAAACTTAAAACTGTTATTTACAATTATTATATAAATTGTGAGTAATGATGAAACTATACACGTTTACAAGTTCTCAAAGAATCTAAACTATGATCCCCCTCAAGTTTTCATTAATTTTTTTTACCTGAAATTGAATAATAGTTTAATTTTTTTAAGAACTGATTTTTATTTTGGAATACATTCAATATAACCATAAAAAAATGCGCACACACACATTTTATATGACTTTTGATAAAGAGACCAAATTATTATAATAATATATTATAATCCAATTAGATATATACGTTTTTTGTGTGTTTGCAATAAACGTCCGTCAATTGTTTCGTAGTAATAATATTTTTTCGATTTTATCAAACGAACAGAACACAGAAATGTCAATCAAAAAGTTAACATTGATAAAAAAATGAACGAAAAAAAATAATGAATTTTTTATTTGGAAAAATGACATTGAGAAGCCGTTTTTAGTGACACATTGACGGCTTATTCATCATGTATAATACTGTTAATAAAAATTTTAATATTATTAACGTGCGAAAGTATATTATTTTTATTTGATTTCAAAACTATTGACCAACGGCCAATTGGGTGCCGGTTTACGTATTATTATAAATAATGCACGTTACAATATAATATAATAATATGTACTGTATTTTTCAAGTGAAAATCGTTACGAGTGTAAAATGTTAAAGACTTGTCGTGATAGTTATATACAATGAAATATAATATGATACAATCATCAGTGCGCGTGACTTTTCAAATATCGGTACAGGAGTAAAACAATTTTTAATGGTAAATTAATAATTTACGATAGTGTTTGGAAGGCCGAGTGATCGGGGTCAGTTTTACGACCAAAGTTCTAACAAAACAATAAAATACGAAACCTATATTCAAAAGCTTAAATATCAAACAATACATACATTTGTATAAATAGGTTCTGCATAGTATTTGGCGTGTTCGGAGTTATACTTATCGCCGTGTACTAGGATTTAAAATTTATCGTTTCCTTTCTTCGGAAATGATGAGGTAAGTGAATTTTCCCAAAGATCCAAAAACCAGCAGTGACCACTGAGATCTTGATCGCTTCCTGATAATATAATTCGTTGGTGTAATATGTATAAATATTTTACTGCTGCTGCAGTTACGCGACTATTTGCAGATGCAGGCAATGGGGGTTAGATGAATTATTGTGACATAAGTATATAAGTAAGTTTTGGTTAAACAAAAATTAATGACGTTTCCGGGCGTGTGCGTATAATAATATTATATTATTATATATTAGTGTGTGACTATTTGTTTTTATTAGATATTATTCAATTGTTTGCTTTTTCTCGTTTTAAAGAAAAAAGTACCCAGTTCCATTAACGACTGTTTTATGACCCAAGTTTCGCTCATATAATATATAATACCTCCAGTCGTTTTTAGACTCGTCCGTAATTTCTTCTTCTACTTTTTTTTTTTTTTATTTACTCAATCTTTCCTTCTGACTCTCTGACCGGTATGTCGTACGCGTACAGGACGTATACAACTCTTATTTGTCTTTATTACCGACGAGCACTGCAAAAGTGGAAAAAAATTGAAATAATAATGATAATAATAATAAAATATATATAACTCGAGCGCGCGTTATTGTCGTCTAGAAAGTTGGTCGCAATACTAACCTCCTCCGTGACGAGCTCACTATACGACGGTATTCAAGAGTATATATGTTTAGTATATATATATATATATATAATATATTGCATATACGTGTGCGTGCGTGTTATTATTGCTTTACATTTAAAAGTTAACCGGCCAATCGGAATTAATTGACCATCATTGTCAATTTTTATCGCCGTTCACTATATACATTATATACATGCAGCGTAATTCGATTAGAACCAATCGACTGCGCGAGCGTGTGTCAGTTCAAAAGTTATTTTTATTGAATGTACGCAGATGTATATATATATAAATATTGTCGTTACCGTATAGCTTTAGTTTATTTAGCACCACCGCCGTTTGAAATGGTCTCCAAAAACGTATACTATACGCGAATCTCCCAATATATAGTCGTCCACCGATCTACCGCCGGAAATCCATAATGATATAAACTTCTATATCATACATATTATATATGTATTAGTTTTTATTATTATACGCTTATCGTATCTAGACGAATAGGACGCATAGATTTTACGATTTCGTCTGGGTTGCGTATTTATATTTATATCGTCCGTATAGTAATGGTACGACGAATAATAATATGCGCGGTGCACTTCCGATAAAATGTTCAATAAAAATGTAACGATAGACATCGCTACAATACGTTTGCCTGGTCATCATTATTCTCGTTAAATGATAAATAGATTCAGAGACGTATTCCACGCGATGTTATTCCTCGTTTGGCGTAGCTCTGTATGTACTCGAATTATTAGAATGGTTTAAAGATACGCAATGGAATATTGTTTAACGTCAATGCACATAGCCGTATGTACTTTGATTGGCGGAGTCGTGGTGCGTGAAACCTTTCGTGGATTACTATTTGAAAAAAAATCCATTGTAATTTCTTCAAATAAAAAAAACATTACAGAAAAATGCGGTTTTTTAAACAATTAAGCAGTAGGGTAATAATTTTCGTAGAAATAATATTATATTATCGAATATTAAAGTTTTTATTTCTTATAAACTCATAATATTAAAAAAAAGAAATAAGTATTATTACGATCAAAAGTATTTTATGTTGTAAATTACAATAGGACATGACATATATAAATTAGGTACTATTTATAAAAAAAAAAACTTATCAGTAAATATGAATTTTATTACTCGATTTCATGATAATACAGTTGAAACAAAAGGTAATAATAACATAGTTTTGAATTTGCCACGTAAATTCATTTTTGTTTTCATTAAAATTAAAATTATAGCAAAAACATAAATTTTGTGTGATAATGTTTTTTAAAACTTATATACTTGATATAAAATATGATTTATCTTCTTTGATGGCTATATATTATTATTTTATAGCAGTGAATATTTTTCAGTTGAACTCATTACTCTTGTTGTTGACCTATTCTTGGCACATCATTTTGAATTACTCTAAAAGTTTTTTTTGTACACAATACAGAAAAAGGGGACAGCATATAGCTTTATAATATAAGCGTACAGTTTTTTTAGCACTTAAATTATTTTATAAAAACTATCAACAATTTAGTATTTCATTACATTTTCCCTAATAATCATATTCACTACGAGTCAATTAATACTCGTTCTTACCCTACCCATAAAAAAAAAAAAAAAACTATCAATATAAGGTTTGGAATTTTATATATAATTCCTATAACGACTGTATAATGTTTTTCGAATAATCTGTAAAAGTTTTAATATTATACTTTTCATTCTTTTTTTCAAAAATCATGACTTAAGTGCTAAAATACAAGGCTATAATAATAATAATATTACTAACATATTATGTTAATGTTGACACTTTAAATAAGTACAAATAGTTTTGAATTTTCAACTTGCTGCATCGTGGTTTTAAACACATTTTGTCAACACTTGAACTTTACGTCCTTTTAAAGAAATGTCGAGTATATATTTTCAATATTTTTAAATTACTGTCCTTATAAGAAAACCAAATAAACATTCCTCTCTCCACTCAGAATCTAAAATCTAGATTCTAGAGGAATAATAATACATTGTTTATTGTATATTAATATTATCATTGTTCAAATGTGCCTCCAACTGTTGTATAATATATGTGTAAAATTATTTGAAAAAATACATCGAGGACCCCTCGACTTTTGGCTGGATAAACGAATGGCCGTCCGACACGTACGTGCAGTGCAAAAGTTTGGGTAACCCTTTGGCTTCAGTATAATCCCGTCAGAGCGTCATTGATTGCAGCGGTAATTGACTGCCCGGGACGATATTTTTTGTAAATTCATTCCAAAAACAAAAAAAAAAAATCGTAAAAACCAGAGAGAGATGGAAAGAGTGAGTGAGAGTGGAAAAAAGACAAATCCTTTTTTATCGCCCTATAAATAACGTCGTGTACATATTTGTTGTGCGGCCCTTTAACGAGCAGGGCGCGTTAAAACCCAGGAGCCTCTCTTGTCGTCCGGGTCGCAGGTTTTGTCAACGTGCCAAAACTCTCTTTTATACAGTCTTCAGCCATGTGACAAACCACTTTATATAAAAATTATATATATATATATATATATATATACATATCGATGAACCCTACGTGAATAGATGGATGCGAGTAAAAAAAAAAGGAATAAACCGACGAGGACGCCGGACGACGTCCTTTATTTTTCTGTAGACAACCACGACACTCGAATTTTTGGAAAATCTTTTAGAAAACCACGCGCTCGACGTGTCCTTGAGAGTGTGGTGTTTATACAAGTACTGCAGTTGGCTAAAAGAAAACGTGACGATGACGATCGTTTTATTTCTTTATGTCCATTTGGTACATACTATACCTATAGTATACTGTGTAGTAACGCGGAAAAACTCATAATACTGTCCAATCAGAAATATCTGTAAAATTTCGATTATTTTATTTTTTTTAAATAAATAATATAGGTATCACATTTATATTACACATATCACATTCCATATTTTCAAAAAATGTTGATGGTGCACCTGTCGTTTTTATAGACAATTAAAGTTCGTTTTATAATTGTTTAAATCCCCGAGAAACTGCTATTGTCTAAAGTTTTTTTTTTTTTTTTTTTTTTTAATTTCATTTCGTGACTACATATTGGTAATCGGTTATATGTAATTCCTTATAATATAATACATACGTTTATCATATCAGACGCGATCCATCTTTAAAAATAAAAAATAAATTTCAAATTTTTTTATCAATTATTGTGATTTACTTTTGAGCTATTTTTATGCACGTGGTATATACATGTACTTTTATTATAATACGCATCGATTCAAGATAAGTACATTTTATATTAAGACGGGCGTATGAAAGCATGATACAAAATATTAAATGAAAGAGTTATTCAGTTATTTCCTATAGTCACAAAAACATTCGTGTAAACGTCAAATTTGTACCAACCACAAAACCAATTGGAATAATACGCCAGAACAAAACGATCAACAACTATAATATTGATATTTATAAGTGTTGTACGAACACTAGTCGAATATACCGACTCAAGAGAATAATGCACACACAATTATTTAAATATTAAACACTTCAATTTCAGACTAAATCTGCCGAGAAACAGTTCCTAGTAAATTATTATAATTTTGACTTTCCACTATCTTGTCTATAATGTATATAGTCATTAAATATTAAACATTCATATTTTGTAATACATAACTGTAGTTTTTGCAGTCATCATACCAGTTCTCGTCTGTCAAACGATCTGCCGTGTACTGTTTTTTTTAAATGTTGTGAATATAAAGTAACATTAATGTATGTATTAGTGTATTTCATATTATGGACTATGATACGACAGAATCTTATGCATAGACACTTTTTATACTTTCTTATTATAATATCACTGTTTACATCATATAAGACAGTAAGGCCATTGCACGTATTATTATAACATAGTTATATTACTGTATGCATATTATATTTTAATAAACATTTTGGAGTACCTAAGACAAATGTATTTGGAAATTAGACGCCTCAAGAGGTATTGAATAAATAGGTTAATAAGAATAATAAATAAATTAAGGAAAACAAATTACTGTTATGGAGTTATTTAATTTAAATATTTAGTTTACATTAAAATATTGTCTTAAGAGAAAGTAGCATATTCAATTGAAGAGGTTCATTGCGAGTTGTTATTATTATTTTATACGTTTTAACATAAAAAATAATCACCGAACCTTTGGATAGTAGCTACTAGCTTTACCTATTCCTTTTTAAAAATAATTATTATTAAACATTACGCGTTCGATATGCCGCATAAAAATAATAGGTATAATAGGTATATTATTACATTGTACTCACTCATAAGTCATAATGGTCCAACGGTTCCGGCCGGGATTTTTAGATATCTAATAACGACGACTCGTGATCTATACGGACAGAACTTTGCGCTACTCTTACCGATAACAATAATATACTATTATATGTATAAAATTGAAACGTCTCGACGGCCAGCTCTATTGTCATCCGTTTGAACCCAGATTTTTCGCCATTCCATTGTATTGTTCCGTGTGCGACTACATACATAAATATATATATATATGTATGTATGTATGTATGTATGTACACTATTACAGACGAGCCATTATTGTGGACATTATTACTACAACGGCAGTGTTCGCCGCTGCACTCTCGTCTCTATTCTTTACTGCTCTCCCGAGTACATTCGTTAATTAACGATAATGTATAATGTAATAATATATACTATCGCAGTCGGCACGCATTCGTTCATTGCTATTATTATAGATGTATAATAATAGTATATACCAACCAATGGATTTCATATCGATACTCTTGCACTATCATTTTTAGCATTTTCAATGCTTGTACAATTTTAAATTCCAAGTGGAGCGATAAATGTGTACATTTCACAATATTATGAGTATTTTTTTTGTGTATGCCTGAAGACAACTGTCTTTTGATTATGAAATGATTTTTATATCTTTAATATCTATAAATAAATAGGTTCTCTGGTTCTGGTAAAAATTGTATGAAGTTTGTACTTTCGAGAGTAAAAAGTAGAAATATCCATATTTTTTAAATAGTTAGTTTGTAATGTGAAAAAATAAGTCGTTCTTATAGCAATTGAAAATATATAAGTGCATATTTTTTTATAAGTCTTTTGAGATAGATTTTGAGAAATTTTGTTAACATTTAAAAATGTCTTATAATCACTATACTGAACATTTATTTTATAAAACTTTAAAATTGTAATAGCTATAGCTATATACTTGTAATTTGATCTTACAGAAAAGTGAAAATCTCAAAAATATGTATGCAACATTGATTTTATAGATATTTCAAATTTAAATTTCGACTAAATTTAATATTTAAATGAAAATTAACTATTTAAGTTATTTTATTATCATTCAAAAGATATTATTCATAGGAACTTTAAACTTTTCATCATTTCGTATGGCATTACAATTAATTATACACAATACAATTTATTTTTTAAAATATTTAGATTAGTCTACTTTAAGAATCGTTTTTCATTTGTAATGGTTGTAATAATATTGAGACAAATTAAAATTCAATAACATCCATTAAAATTACCTACTTAACAATGGGGCACATCGGTACTATCTTATTCTAACCTATTTTAAACAGTAATAGTATTTTTTTTTTACATAAATTCAATATAGGCATATTATGTACCTACACACTTCATAAAGCTACTATCCAAGTCAAGAGAAGTGTATCCACATAAAACGTGTAGCCATTATTATAATTATATTATTATCTCATACTAAAATAATGTTGAATAATTTATACAAAAATTAGTAGTATACTGAGTACCTATTTAGTTTTCAAATTTATTAAAATTCAATTAAATTATCAATTATTATTTATTACGTGTATTACTTATAAATATTGTATGCTTACAGAAGCGTTTCCATTTAATCCGAATAAGCTGATTTGGTTTCTCAATAAGAATACTAACGATTTTTAATTAGCTTCCTTGATTTATAATTTAATGAAATATTAATTTATATCACATATCAAGTGATGTTATTGATTTAATATTTTTATTTCAATTTGTTTACAACTTGTAAAAACAAGTAGTGTAATAATTTTGTGATATTTTTTGACAAAGTTGTAATATTAATTTCAAGAATGTACAAAATATTTAAAATTATTTAAAATTTAATAAAAAAAAACATATAATTTATAATTTCAATGGATTTTGGAGATGGTTATTTTGGTTAGAAACATATCCACACTAAAGTGTTAAAGCCTTAAAACTTTTTGTTTTATTAATTTTTAATTGTACACTTAGTATAGGTAATTTTTAAATTAATAATCTTTTTAATTTCGTATTAGTTAATATTGCTCGCTATTTTAGCGTGAAAAAATAAATACATAATATAGGTACCATACCATGGATCGGAAATTATTACAAAATTAAGTATTTTTATTGCGTCCAAATATAGTATTATTAATTATACAAATACGGGAAACGTATTGTAATATGTATTTACGTGATAAATATTTATATGGCTTAAACGTTTTTTATGTTTACAATCACAATATTTAAAAAAGTTTTTAATTCATATATACATTAATAATAACAAATACAATGAAATTAATTAAAATTAAAAGTTTTATATTTTGTGTCACGAACTTAACTATAGATTGTAATTTTATGATATTAAATTAATATACAATTGAAAATCGTAAGAAGTGTATTGATTTCTTATTCGAAAAAGTTTTTATAAAGATGAAAGGTATGTCATTGGGGCCAAAGTTTTGCATTTGCAATTTTTCTTTAGGAAGTATATTTTTTCTATTAAATTGAGTAGAAGATTATATTCTGATTTATCTGCATGATTCTAGATTTAAGAACTATGAGATTTCTTTCAATTTAATTTATGTATTTCATAAAAATGTTTTCAGAGTTGGCTTGGAAGGACTATATAAATGTCTGTGCAATATTTTGAATTTATTCTAGGTTGTTGTGATTTTTAGGCATATTCGTACTTTAAGTAGTAACTGGTATTTTGATAATTTAAGTTATATTATTGTATTTCATCTCGATATTGAAGAGTTTTATTATTTATTATTGATGTGTAGTAAGTTTGGCCATCATAATACTTCATTAACTTTTTATATAATGAATTTGGATTTCGCTTGCTATTTCATTAAAACCTTGTGGTCTGATTGTAATCTCATTTTTTTTTTAAACAAATGGGAGCTTATATGTTTCTTTTTTTATCCTGTGAGTATAGTCAAATTCTCTTATTACTAGATAGACTGGATTTATTACTCTGGTAGTTATTTTTTAAGCTATTTCATAAATAAGTACTATATTTCGTGCATTTTTATCGAATTGACCACTTGATTTTCTATGTAATACTAGTTATTATTAAACTGAGAAAAAGTTATTATTTTCCAATTAGATAATTTAAGTTTATTAATACGAGTAGATCTGTTATAGTGAAATTATGGAAATTTTAGATCTATTAGGCCAGTGATCGACGTCATTATAATAAATAAAGTAGTTTGAATGTTTTATATGAAGTTAGAGAAAATGTTTTTGTTTGCTATTGATAAATTAATTAGATACTAAGATGTTTCCATTAATTAGTTTTATTTCTAGTTGGATTACCATTTTTTAGGAGTAATAAATTTGAGTCTTCTAATATCCTCTATTGATTTGCTTCTTCAGTCTATATATGAAAATCACCATATAGCAGCTCAGTGGTTATTAAAATTACCAACTAAAGTGTAGGGATTGCAAAATTAAAAAAATGATATTAGTTAGATCTTGAAGGATGACGTTAATACTGTTGGAAAAATGTACATTTTTTATATTTAATTTAAATAATATCTGACTTTTAGATGTTCTTATTGAATATTTTTTGTTGACTTTCGTGTGATTTCGATGTTATTTTCTATGAACATATAGCGACACCACCACTCACTTTGTCAAGATTCACAAAAACGTAGATGTTATATAGACGTCTTCAGGTATCCAATGGTACTGTTGTACTACCGGTCTTGAAAACAAATAAATAACACATTATTAGAATTTAAAAAAATCATTATTTCGTAGCCAGGATATGACGATGGTCCATGCAGTTAGCATGAGTGAGGAAGAGGGTTTGGAAAAAATACGACTGTGAGCCGCACCTGTATTATATACGTGTACAATATATAAAACTGTTTGTACAGTGTAATGTACGGGCACAGTGGCAACAACGACAACGCGTGCACACGATTTGAAGGGCAATATCGTTAATTTTTTACTCGGCAAGTCGTAAAAATAAATAATTCGTCGTCGGAGACGGTTGGGCCGTCGTATGCACCGGCGGTGATGGGTGGCGGCGTCGTCGTCGTATACGAACTCGCGTATATATAACAGCACAATAATATATAATAATAATATGTGCTAGCGGGGAGGTTTTTCTCTCTTCCTCACACCCCCTCGTACTTTTCTTTTTTTCTGATTATTATCGGGCGGCGTTCGCCATAATAATTACACTCGCGCGACGAAATATATTATATTATATCGGTTTTAAGCAAGGGTCCCGTCGAGCAGCGGGGGTTGGCGAGAGGGTAGTAAAGAAAAAAGAAATAATAATATTATAAAACAAACCATCCACCGCGCTTATACACGTTATCATTATTATTATATAAATAATATCCTATGCGCGCGTGAATGTGTGTGTGTGTGTGTCAGTACTGTTAGTGCGAACGCGGTGTGTATATTATAAAACGTATATACAATATACATATACATTATATATATATATATATATATATATGTAGGGGCCGTGTTTTTAGCGCTAGCGGACCCAAAGTCGGTGGCTGCGGTGGCGGTGTATGGCGTGGGCCGGGGGGGTGGCAATGTAAACTGTCACGGCAATGACGGACGGCCCCATAAAGCTGACGAGTGACTCCGGAGGGCGCCTCCTCGAAATGGCTCTGCAGAGCCCCGTATATCACTTTTATTACACCCATCTTCATTTTCATATTTCATATTTGCATTTTCTCCCGCGTTATAAATCAGAGAGTTTATGGCTAATTAGGCCTTTGCACTAGGACCGGAGGGACGTGGCGGGCCGGACGGATAACGGTCTTGTTGCCCCTCCGCTATATTGCACAGCGGCGGCGGCGCTGTTATTATATACACCCGTATATATATACATACACATACACACACACATACAAATATGGAAAGAGAGAGAGAGAGAGAGTGAGAGAGAGAGAGAGAGAGTGAGAGAGAACGAGAAATCGCGAAAGAGTGTGAGCGCGAAGCTGTGATAGGGGTAGTTGTGGTGGTGTAGAAGGCACGTATAAACTGCTGCGGAGTTGGACGGAGAACGGGTAGTGCCGGCTTATCGGACCTAACGTTCGTCTCTATCTCCCTCTCGCCGTCTCTTTTCACCTCTCTTTCGCCCGAGCACCGAGCGTCCTCTCTGGTCCACCCCCGCCGACCACACTCATCCCCGAGCCCTACAGTATATCTCGCCAGCAACCCCCTCGTACCGCGCGACAACAGCAACAGCAGCATCGCGTATATACCGCGGTACCGGTCGGGCGGCGGGATGAGAGCGGTTACTCCTTGGTCCAATCTCGCGTGTGTCCTATTCCGCCGCCTCCGACCCCCTCCCCCTATCGTCCGTGACCTGTTCGGAACACAAACCGCCATAAAATACCGACTCAACGTACAAACACACACACACGCGTGCGCACACAAACGACGCAACCGGGGCGAGAATAAAATAAAATCCACCTAACCCGTCTTCCGTCGCCCTCCATGCGTCCGCGAACGCATCGCATTATATAATCCCCGCGATGGCCTTTTTTACGTAAATCATTCGCTTTTTTATACTCACGTATATATAATATACATATGTGTGTGTGTGTGTGTGTCAGTGTAATGTATATATATATATATATATATATATATATAACAATAATAATAATATTACGAATTTCGGCCGGAAAAATTACAATGTCGATTGCGGCCTTCCCTATTGCAGGTTACGATTCGCAGCTCATGCTAATAACAATATAACCCCTAACGCCGCCGAACACGACATCGTAACATATTATTTTAGTTCACGTTCTATAATAATATGTAGTCATCTGTAAACTGATGCTCAAACCTCGAACACACACGTACACACACACACACACTCACACACGCACGCATACTCGTATTACACCGTGACGTGTCTGTCACAATATCGTTTTAATAGGTAAATAACAATTGCTGTATTCCGGAGTCTGGACGGACAGATGGCGTCATAGTGCGTATATCGGACAACATTTTAATAGTTCGCCATCTAAGCATACAGTTGTAGTTATAGTAAAGTTGCATACTTTTTAGGTAATACCATTTTTTTTTGTATTTCGACTGCGTTTTCCCATACTTGTTAATGATCCTCATATTTTAACCTCGTGCGTTAACACTGTTAATCGTTTGTAAAGCTCATGAATATTACATTAAACAAAATTAAAAACCGTGAATATACGATTGAAGGAGCAATATTAATATATACACAATACCTACCCAAAAAACAATTAAACATTGCAAAAAAATAAATCAATTAGTATGCCACAATCACTGATAACATAATAATATGTTTCGATTAACATGTAGTATATAGTTAAAATTGAAATATTATTTACTGTTTACATATTAATATTGTTATGATATGACGATGTTCTACATATTTTATAATTTATCCAAATCGAGTTGCAATATACAAGGTGAAAATCTTAAACATCGGATAGGTACAGAAAATGTATATATACAAAATGATTATTTTAAAGGAGAATTGATTTTCTCGAAAAGTATTGAAAACGTGTAAATGTTATGAACTTATAAATACTGTATAATTAGTACAAGGTGTTGTAATCCTCAAAAAATGTGTGTCTTCTATATTGCGCGATCATCTAAATTTCAAACATTTATAATTATTTAACTACATTATAATATTTTACTTTAATATTTTTAAATTTTAAGATGAATATTTCGATTTAGAGGTATGAATTTAATAATGAATACTGTTATTCAATAAATTAAAAAAGCATAATATACGATTATAAAAATAAATACATTTATATACATTTATTTTAAATATAATCTTTTTCAAAAATGTTTTAAAATATATTTAAAAAAAAAAAAAAAATGGTATTCACCTTTAAATATTCACCTTGTACATCGAACGTCCTCCACTCTAATATCAATGTATCAAATTAAAATCGAATATATTACATTTTTATCGATCCACGTAATCACGGCCATTCGACGGGTGGTTTTGTGAAGTATAATAATATTAGCATTATCTTCATCATCTACAATCCGTCCGAAATATGCATGATTATCTGTATATATATTTGTTTTTGTCTGCGCTATAGACACTCGACCGAGAGACATTATTTTACGCTAACGTTGGGTGGAATCCGTTTGCGACGATCGACTGCTCCGATTATTAAGTGACGTTTATTATTATTGAATAAAATAAAAAAAAATACGTTCCACGCGCATATTGTTTTTGCAGGTTTTTTTAATGACGCGAAGACCATTTTATCATTGCAATTAAACATTTCAAAACGTCCGATCGAAGTGTAATTTATCGTAAACACACGATATATACCTTTGTATAATAATAGGTATACGTGCGCGTAACTGATGATAATAATTATTGTTGTTGATCGCAATCGTTTTGACGTATAGTACGCGTAACATGATAAAACTCGAGAAAATGATTGACGAATGTACAATACGAGTCAGACGATGAATTTTGTTCTTACTATCGTATTCATCAAAAAGTGATTTTTATTGTTTCATCCGTCGCGACCGTGTATTTTCGATATAATATTATGTTGTGTGATTTTTTTTTCCGTACACACTACGTTGTTATACGCTGGAGCAGCATGTGTTGCATAAGTTACACCCGTTTTTCCCAATAGTCAAAACTATCAGACTCGATCTACACTCGCGTATGGCGTTATTTGACATTTTTTCCGACGGTTATCATATTTTAGATATTTAATATATTATTTTTAAAACTCAATTATTTTAAGAAAACGTCATAATCATAAACAAACGAGCTTTATAGGGAAATTTTAATAAAAATATTACGCAAATAAAAATATAAAAAAAAACGCCAATTAAACGTAAGACAATCAGTAAAAATCAAACGGCTTTCATCTAAAATTAAACAATGGCAACGAAAACAAACGAATCGATCATTCAGGTTTTCGCTTGTTTACCTTTAATTTAACTCTTACTTAAAGATTTAGATAGATTACACTGTTAATCGTAAGGTCATCGTGATAATAAGCTATAGCTATATATAAATCACACAATTTTTTTTTATAATATATTATTATATATTATGATTGGAAATGTTTATTTATAATTTTCATTTTGTGGTTTTTATAAAGGTAATCTAACTTTTAACAAATTATATCAACTCAATCGCGCGGAAGCCACAAATTATCCCAACAAAAAATTAAACATCACATACTCGTATATAGCCATATAGGTGTTTAAACTATTGTCTCAAACGAGTAACACAACATAATTGCATCGTTTAAATGTCACTGTTTTTTTTTTGAAGTATTACATATTCGTCAATGACATAACTATTCGTCATCGGTTGAATGTAATAATATTATAACTTATAATATGTATAATACTCCGTTTAAGTATTTTTACAAAATATGTTATTATCTGCCTCACCAGCGCCGAGCACAATAATAGCGGAGTGTTTTAGAAACTAACAAATCACAATAAACATCCTCTGCCTCCACTGCTGTTGCAGTTTAGTCATTCTGTGTAATTTAATAAAGACTCGTCCAGAGATTTAATCCCGAGAAACGTTGTCGTATTTCATCGTCGTGTGTGACATATTTTAATATTATATATTATAATAACGCGTGTACACACCACAAATAAATAAAGAAAACTGAACGTATATTATAATAATAAAAATCGTCTGCAGTGCAAACATATGTGCCCGGAATTATATTTCGACAATGTCTTGAATTCATCTCAAACACTCGATTGGAGTATTTCTTTATTTAAATAGATTAAAAAAAAACTAGCTTTTTTTATTTATTTTGTTTACAGTGTCTACCATTCGAACATTGGCAAATTTATAATAATCATATTAGATAGTGAATATTTCGGTGTTTATAAATAATAATAAATAAGGCAATTATATTAAAGCCTTAAAGGGAAACGCTAATTTTCTCGAAAAGTATTGACGTTTTTAAAAATATTTTACTCATTTGCAAAAAAATATTTTATACTTTAGGTATTGATATTATCAGTTGATGTCTTAAATGTTCGTACTACCCCAAGTTTACAACTCTAATCAATTGAAATTTTCTATTTTAAAGAGAGAGACAATATTATCCGAATGACTATTTATAGAATTTGAATTTCAAAGCTTTATATTATGTTATAACCGATATAACCTTTTATAGGTGTTTTCAAAAACATTTTCATAGTACCACCCGGGGATTTTTTGAAAAAAATGAAAAATCAATTTTATACTAAGCTTTTTTACACGCCCGTGTACCTATTTTATTTTAATTATTATAATATTGCAATGTTGTATAAACATTCGCCACCAATGTAAACTAATATCCTTATATTAGTATGATTTTATATCGCAGTGGAGACCAAAACACGTCCACCCAGAATATGCGAACAAGTACGAAAAGCGCCCACGTTGATTGCGGTTAAACTGCCGTTGACTAGGTTTTGCCGTCGGCCTAAATCCGTCACGTCCGTGTCAAATAGTCGTCCGTGTAGCTCCGGGCATCCGCGCAGTTGAAACGGTTTTAAGTGTATAATATACACAACGACGATGATATTATTATTATTATCATCATCATCATAATCATCATCATTATCGCTAACAGTTATACGTTTAACGTTTACTGCTGTGTTTTCAATTGCCGTGGTAAACTTTGATAAAATAATTTGCTCACCCTCACTCAGATATCACAATTTGCTATTATTTATTAGGTAACCAATTACTATTTTCTTTCGATTAATATTTTCAATACAATTTGGAAAATTCTTTCTATACTTTTAACAGAGTTAACGTAATTATTATGATTTATTGTATTTCTTGGTTTCAACAAAATGCTCGATTCAGCCAATTCATCATACATAACTGATTTATTGTAAAATTCAGTTATAATTTCTTATTTTAATTTGTATACCTTATAGTTAAAACTAATATCAGATTTGTTTTACTAAGACAATTTAAGCATAATATATATATATATATATTATTATTATATCTATTTAATTGGCCTATATGTATAACCAATGTATATATTATATGCATAGCAAAGTAACTACTCGATATCAATGTATATTGTGTATAATCTTGTTTTTAATAGTTATTTATTGTCTTTTTATAAATATAATTTTTATATTCGTAGGTTAAATAAAGATACACAAATTTAAAAAAAAATTGTATATTTGTTTTCTGACAAAAAAAAAAAACCAAAACTTTAAGAAAATGCGAAAGAGAGTATATAGCAATCGACCTGTTGACCACTATTGCCATACAACAGTTTTACAGCTAATCGCTAAGATCTTTTAACAATCATTAAAAGTATACAATATACTTAAAAGTTAGGACTTGATGATCATTATTTATCGTGATCTAAATACCTATATAAAAGGAAAGTTAATTATTTTTAATTTTAAGAAATTAAATAAGTACAAATTAATTAAAATTAACTATACAATTTTTTCAAATATGGACCCACTGCAATGCACATTGTAAACAGAGACAGAACTACAAGCCCCTCGCACAAAATTAATAATTATTTTATAATTGGTCGCCAATTGTCGACTACTACCGACTACCAAATACGGTGCTGAAACTGGTCCGTGGGATTCTCCCCTACTCTAAAAAGTTCCGGAAAACGTTATCACCTACTAGAAACAATACATTTATAAATTCGGGCAATTACCTCCCTCTTAATCTTAAGAGGGTTCTTGAGGTCGTGTATTCTTGAACTTGATCAAGTACCAGTATCATGTAACCTTAATAATATGACGTACGAACTACGAGTATCTAAAATTAACGTACATAATATTATATTATTATGATTAAAATACATATTATATACAATAAAATATTATAAATTTATTATTATTATACTCAAAACAGTATAAACTATTGAAATTCGTAATTATACAAGTACCTACATTATAAGGTGGGTCCCATTGATCTTATTGTGACAATGTATAATATTATGTGGTTATGTCGATGACAATAAACGTAAAATCAAAGAAACCGACAAAAAATATTTTGTATATTCAAATATCATAATAGTAAATGTTATAATATTATGAATTTATGTAGGAAAATGCATAATTTCTACCATATTATAAAATATAGTTTTCTTAACACAAATTTTGAATTAGATAATAATTAATTCAATTTTGAAATTTTAATTTTGCTTTAAGATATTTTTTTTAACAATTTTAACAATATCCATCGATTACAATTTTTATAACATGCATTTAATTAATTTTTGTATTATAATTATTTTATACGTTGTGTGAGCACAATTAATTTTATTTTTATTTCAAGTTTTTTTTTTAATTTAAAATATTTAAAGTTTTATGACCTACGATAGTACGACACACGTTCAAAATATTAATCACACGTGATTTAACATTTTCGGGATTGCTTCTCGATTAAAAATAAATGTATATTTAATAGTTTCAATGCTTACAAAGCATCATTTAAAATCCACTAAATTATACATTTACTTTTGTTTTTCATACACTAATTGACATTTTCAAAGTACAATCGATTCCCCTTAATAGAGATAGTAGACACCGGTTAAAAAGACAACCGCTTAATAGGGACAATTCTTCAATTACGAAAATAAATGTAGGTATACTTACAGGGTAAACGTTCACCGCTTATCTGGGCCACGAATCCGGATATTTGGAACATTTTTATCGAGTATATTAATAGATCAATAGTTTGACAATCGCGACCGTCTTGCATAATTGTTTATTAGATTACATTTTATCTTATCGTATGTCTAAATGTGATATACATGATCATGTGATATCATGTTTTTCTTTTTGTACTATCAATTAATTTCTATAATAATTTGTAATTTGTGATATAAAAAAAAAATCAAAAAAAAAAATCAGTTTTTCAACAAATACCTATATATGTTTGTTTTTGTATTTCGAAGTATTAGGACAACCGCTTTATTGGGACAAAATAACACGCAACCGATGTGTCCCAATAAAACGAAATCGACTGACATTTTTTTCGTTGTAAGCTGGTAGCAGTGGTAGCTATATATTATTTGTAGATGATCAGTTCTTCGCTCATAGTCATTTTTAAATACGCCCAATTACTTCAGTCGAATTAAGATTGACTCGTTGTCGATAACATATCAATCATAATTATACTATCGTAAATAACATTTTATTTTCATACAACTTATTAGGTTGGAGTATAGTAAAACTTACTGTGCATAGGTACGTATAATATTGATATTTAAAATATATTTTCACTCTTTAATGTGGCATATTAGCAAATATAAAATAATATTAGTAGTATGTCAAATTTAGTTTTTAAGTGTCTGGTTACATCCATAGTATATAATATTATGTTACACTGGCAATAATTCAACGTATCATAATATTAGAGTTATTATTACTTATATTACTTAAGTATAAGTTATAGCTATAATTGGTTGCATTTTAAACCGACCTCAAAAGTTACATCTGTTGTATAAATATATACTTTTATGTATATACTGTGGAGGTTTATATAATTCAAAGCATTTACCATTTGTCGCCGTGGTTGGATTTTATTATTTTAAAATATTTTATTTGCCATTGTTGTGGACTCTATATACCGTACACGAGCTTAAGATCACGTGCAGATCGTTATAAAAATAAGTGTAACAATTTATTTTGACATTTATACATAGTGCGGTTGAGATCTTGTATGGTAAAGTCGTTTATATTTTCACTGGACTTTTAATTAAAACTATTTTGTGTTAGCGAACACATTTCTGAACAGTCAGTGGACTGGTGTAGCTATATACAGTAGTTTTGTATTATACTTAAAAGTTAAAATTATTATTTAGCAAAAGTGTTTCTGATGAATAGAATAAATAATCATTGCTTTGAGCATAGTATTATGTACATACAGAGACTTGGGTACAATAAGTTATTTCTTGTCCGATAAAATAACTCGGTTGAAAGAGAAAGATTTAATTATGACATGAGTATTATATGTATTTTTTATAATAACCAGAGGTATTTAATAATTGTTTAGTTAATGCTAATTCAAAATACTTTTGTACAAAACGGTGAACCAGAAAAGTTCTAACAATATTATTATCTGTTTTGAAAATATTTGTAGAGGGTGGGATGGATGGTTGTTGTTGTAGAGATTATGTTCATAATATGTAGATTTTAATTCTGAATGTAAAGTGTATTTAAAAACATAGGGAAGTTTGGATGTTAGTAAGCGGAGTATTATTTATTGGAAAGATAAGATTATTTAATTTTTCAAATGTTAGATGGCTATCCAGTCTCCATGCTTTGATGGCATATTATATCATATTATTATAGTTACAAATTACACAATTATTTTATTATTAGAACAATTTTAACCTAAAAAATGCAAATGTACGTTAAAAAGTTATTTTTTCAAATATTCGGACGCATTTACCGATACCCTTTTTAGATTTGTCCAGACAGTCACCTGCTCAAGTCTCCAATGCAGTTAATCATTTGATCACATCTGTGCAACAAATTGCAACGGCAACGCCAGAAATCTGAAAAGTCAATGATAACGAATTTAAAACGTTATTTTAACAGCCATTAATTCTTATATGGTGATATTACTGTCCGTTATTATCACAATCGTCTTTTGTAATACCACGTGAGCTAGACATAGACAATAAAACCAGTAA
Organism: Schizaphis graminum; assembly: GCA_020882235.1. NCBI lineage: Eukaryota > Metazoa > Arthropoda > Insecta > Hemiptera > Aphididae > Schizaphis > Schizaphis graminum. The sequence goes on from CM037032.1 coordinate 60,207,410, forward strand.
TTGTCGGTACCGAAATGTGTAATATTTAAGAATCAAAATCGTTGTATAGTATTGAAGTTAGTGTTGCTGAAGTGCTAAAATATCGGTAGGGTGGAAAACAGAGCATAATATTCAAGTAAGTCCTCAGTATCATATATTATATGCCAATATCATATGTTTAATTTATAATAATATTTGTCTTATTACATATGATAATAAAATATTTCATACAAGTATTTATAATATAAAAATATATTATATTTTTGTTTATCTCGTATTCTAGTTACTATATATTAATGGAAAAAAATAGTATTTTACCTACGTATTAGGTACTTAAAAAAAACAACTTAAATTATAAAATAATAATTATTATAATATTATATTATGTAAAAAAATATAGTAAGTATATAAACAAAATAATATTTTATATATAACCTACATAGTACATTATACACTTATAGTTAAAATATTGATTGATTCTAATGTCATACGTAGTTTGGTCAGAAAAAATGATTTATTTGTAAATATATCTATAACACGAAAAAATATGAAAAATATAATATGATATTATAAAAAATATCAAGAAATTAAATAATAAACATGGAAAAATATTAAATTTATATTATCAAAACTATTTGTACTTTGGAAACATTGATCATTAATAATTATTATATACTGTTCACATAAAAAAACTATTTAAGTATCCATTAGCTTTTGGTACATAATATAGTAGAACATGAATTTGATTTAATAACATTTAACTTAGAAAATATCCAGTGTAACTGGTACTTTATTTTTAAAAAGAATAGTTCGGTTTGTGTTTTTGAAAATAATTGTTTAATTTTAGATAAGAGTTTTTCTATTTCAGGAAAATTTTCCTTGTATGTCTTCTGAAACGCAATACATGTCATGGGCCAACCATATGTGACTTGAATCATTTTTGAATATAGTGTTTTAATTATTGTAGTCTCTGATTTTATCGTATATATAGCTGTGTCACTGAAAAACAGAAAGACGTAATCATAACGAATAATGTCTGGTCGAAGAAAGAACATTGATTTATCGAATAATTTGCTTTATAGAAAATGACTGTATTTAATAAATACAAACATTTTTATTTGAGCAGTTCAAAAATCTGTACACTATTTATAACAGATTAAACAGAAAACATAGAAATCGACAGTTGTTTGCTCTGGGTGGAAACACTATTCAGCGATAGAACTCTAGGTAAAATGTGGTATAAACGGTAAAAATTAAGTAAAACAATTGAATATATATATTTATATTTAAGTACGTAATTTCCGAGTGATTTTGGTTTAATCAAACATTATAACATATTCATCGACTGTATAAATAGAATCGCTTATGTTTAGCTACCATACGAGTTTCAGCCGAACCACATTAAACGATACAAAATTATGCACCACGCGATATTTATAAATATTTTATAGCATTATTTATTAAAAGGGTTGTTCTAATTAAGAGTCCAACACGTGTTTAATTTATTTATGCTAGTTAGTAAAACGTATGTATCATTATAATTTATAACCTTGAAATACGCAAATGCTATAATAATATTATATTATATTATCATGTATATAATGTATTATTTTATTATAGCTTATACAATAGGTCGTGTAATACTATAGGAATGAGCATGGAAAAGAAATGAGATTGTTTAGACTCGTTACACGTAATAGTTTAACAACAAAGTCCAAAGTAGTAATTTAGAAAATGCTTTTAGACGAAGGAGAAATTAATCCAGTTTATCCTTGATTGGTGTAACTATGTCCTATACTATACGGAAATGATTAAACCTTGTGTTAATGAAGTCGGTCTAGATACACTTTTTGGAGTTCTCGACGATGGTATCCGCGAAAATGCAAAGTTTATTTCGGTTTTCTCAGTTAGTACGTCTATTGAGTTTTTAGTTTTTATATAAAAATCGAATTTGTGTTCAGATCCGAATAGTTTTTATTTCGAAACAACAATTGAACACAATTATACGTTTTCGTGGATAAATTGGATCGTTAATATCATAATGATATTAAATCTCAATTTAAACGGTATAAATAATGTAATAAGTAATAAGTAATAGTTTAATAGGTAGGTATAGCATAATGATATAGACTCGAAACATGTGATGCAACAAATAATAAACTTTTTCGTGCAACGAGCCAACATTATTATAATATTTTTAGGGTCTTCAGAGAACTTCCTCCGTGATGAAATATATTTCTGCAGAGGTCACATTGTCTTAGTTTAGCATTGTCGTTTATGTATTCGTCGCGTTATTTACGACAGGTTGGAAGTCGCTTTTAAACAATAATTTTGTTGGCCGGAAGAAAGGTGCAATAAACAAAAACTGTGAGGGCACGAGGAGGGGCTGATGCAGCGGACAAAAAGAGCGTGGTGTCGTGGGAGGGGAGGGAACGACAGCCATTAAGTTTGGCTTTTAATTTTTTTCTCCTTCTCTCTACGACTCTCTGCCCTCAACCACCGTCTTACTGTCGTTCTTCTTCTACTCTCCTTATTTTACTACTTCTCCTCTCGTATTCGCGCGCAGTCGACCTAGCCGAACAGCCGCAGGAGCCGTCCGTCATGTGCGAATTTAATTCCGGACAATAAAGCACGAGGGGGCGGACCGGCGGGGAACCGAGTTTTCTAATAATGAGCCGCCGCCGCTGGAAAGTCGTTAACGTTTCCAGCCACCGCGGGGAAGGAGCTGCTGCGTGTTGTAGCTGAGGCACACAGATATACGTATAATATATACGACGTATAAAGTGTACAGCAGCAGCGAACGAACGACGGGTGAGTGTGAGGAAAGAGAGAGAGAGAGACAGAGTGAACGAGTGAGCGGGAAAATCAAAACCAGGCGCGGGGCCCAGGAAAATGTCACCGAGAGCGCTTTCGCCGGAAGGATCTTGGCCATAAATATGTCACGCGGACCTTTGCCGCCGCCGCCGCCCTTACTCCGCCGCGGCGTGCAGAAGCCGTATTCGCGAGGAGCGCGCGGCCGTTAAACTCAACGATAATGATTATGATTGGCTGCCGTTCATCCCCCACCGCCGCCGCCGCCGCCGCCGCACCGTGTTACACGCTATTATCGTTCTCGCCCCGCGTACGCGTCGTATACGTATACGCTGCACTGGAGCGGCGGAGCGTGTGGCGTTATTTCTTCCCGCAATATATATATATATATTTAAGCAGTCGGTGGGGCCCCGCGTGCAGCTCTTATCGATCTCGATATTGGAGGTATATAATTCACCGGGCCGCGACGGCAATACTCACTATTATACGTGTATATATATATTCGGTACCGCCGCCTTTGCCAGATATTTTCTCAATAAACAATAAATAAATGGCGGGGAAAAAAAATCGAATTTCCACCGTCGCCGTAGAACCACGTGTACGGGAGACGACGACGACGACGACGACGGCAGCGGATACGATACGGTCTCTGCAGCTCGGTATATAATCGTTCTCTCTCTCTAACTTTTTCCCTCACCGTCAATCTTGAGGGCCACGTGACGACGAACGAACTATCTCGTCGCTCACGTCCCGCATTGCATAAATAGGTATAATATTATATAGTAACGCGTGCACATACTCAAGACCGCGAAAATCCTGAGCCCGTTTCCACACGTATATATACATATATATATTATAATAAATGGTTACACACACACACGTGTAATATAACGGCGGTCTCGACAAAATTCCGATAACGGATGTTTGCTCGCGCCTTCCCGCACGTTTCGCGTCTATACGAGATGCATACACCGCGGCTGTTCCGTAGCGGGAGCGAGGCGCAGGAAGTACCAGCGAGATATGCCCGAATTATAGCTTTTAGATAGTATACAACATTATTATTATACATATTATCATATCGTGTATATACCACCATATATCTATCCACTCGTATTTACGACGGTGGAAGTGAACGTTGTATTATTATATTATCATACGTATTGGACGCAGTCGTATTATGTGCTATGTACAGATTTACGCTAACGTGTACTGTAGACAGCTAGTCTACAAACCTATTTCATTAAAACCACCACTCAACCCCAACCAGTTGACCACATGATACCATTCTACCGAACCACGTTGTCCGAATCAATGAATAAGACGTAAACAATATCATCACGATATTGTTGCTGCTATATCAATATTATTATTTAATGGTCATTGGCTGTGGGATTTTTTTTTTTTTATTACGATAGGGTATGGCACGGGACAGGTTTAGGAATACGTGTTCTCATATATGGGACATGGTTTCGTCACTGAAACCCCGAGTGGTCACCCATCCGAGAGCTAGCAACACCGGGTGGTGCTTTACCACAGAACCATGTTCAGAACACAAGCTCAAACACTATGCACAGCACATGCTCAGATGGTAAACGAATTCACCGATTATAAAAACTGATCGTTCGACATTATCTTACCTGCATTTTGTGACTATGTTATATGCCATAATGTATAACAAAAAAACTAAATGTATGCTACATATAATTCGTTAAATTTTAAACAATAATTAGTTATAGTTCTTAAATAAGTTTGGAAAAAATATTTACCCACAATAGGCGCACACTGAAAGCGTTTTTAGTCGAATTACAAATAATTATTGAATAATATGACGTCATTTTAACTTTTAAGTTAACTATTTTAATTCTCTATGAACAATTTTGTATTTAACCACAAGAAGCAAAGTTGTATGGTAGCTATTTTAAGCATGATATAAGTGGAAAATCATTTGGTTGATAGAAAAATTATGTTCAGCAAATGAGCGATCGATTTCGGCCCATGATTAAAATTTATTTTGAAAATATAATATATTTATTTACGCAGTTTTTGGACGGCTACGATATATGACTCTTCAGTACTGACTTTGAATGCGGAGCCAATAAACAATTGAATTTTTGATTAAATATTTCATGATCTAATGTTCTTCGTTTGAACTTCCGTTTGTTACAGAATATATGTTTTGATAATCGATGTTCCATTAAAATTTCAATCTAAAACATGTAAGTCATTTTTATCATGCATAAAAGTATACGAAATCGAACATGCAACAGACGTTTGAAACGACAATATATCATCAGTCATCACTCGTCAGGATTCACCATCACACGCGTGCTATATATCGTATATTATGTCAATCATGCGTCGTTATCGTGTCATATATAATATAAAAAATGTCAGCCTATTAATGATTTGATCCGAAATCAAAAGTCGACAACAGATATTATAATAATTCCTATACTTTGAGTGCGCGTACGATCTTAACAATTTACCTATACAAATACCTGTATGAACATTTATACAAATTATTATATGACGTGTAAAATACATATAATACAATATTCTCATAAATATATTTTGGCGAACATATGAATACCAATTTCTAAACTAAGCGCAAACTGTTTGTTTTTTGGCGGAATTATAATAATATTTTTGTATTTTTGTGCGTATTTTCAAAATCATATATTAAAAATAAAGTTCTTGACTCCTTCTGCACACTGTTATTGCCAGACAAATACATGTGCGTCGTCTAGGCAGCAATAATTTTAATTCGCCATGATCCGACATATACGCATCAACACGTCACAAATTTAATTCATGAAATGTGTTTATTTTATTTCGACGGCTGACCGTAAACGACGCCGCAGATGTAACGCATTCGTCAACACAATCATAATAATATGTGATGTCCCGCTAAAATAATAACTGTATATCGTGTCGATTGAAGTATCGTAATCCATAATAAGCGTAATATTATAAAATAAGACACGTTATTACAGTTTTTTAAGTACTATAATATAATTATTTAGTCAAAGAGAATGCACTAATCGAGGTATATGGGGTATTGATGTGAAGTGTTTATCGTTTTAAAATGGCTATCACCAAAATTGACCAATCTGTTACGAAAAACAACTATTTTTAATTTTTTAATTAAAAAAAAAAAAATTCCACCAAAAATTTTACATCTTTCAATTCAATCTTCTATATCCTATCAGTATTGTGCGTGTTATCACTAAATTACGCGTATTTGAATTGTTTGCATGTTAAAATTTAAGATTTATTTTGTTGAACATAAAACTTAAAATTTATAATACTTAGAATGTGAATAATTTATTTTGTGGACATGATATTAATTAAATAAATAAATTGTATAATTTATAATATTAGATATTCATGTATATCTACGTATTTTAGTTTTTAACCGTGCAACGACAATAAACCTATGATGATACATATGAAATGTGTAATTAAAAAACGGCATCATTCATAACATTTGTAAACACTTAAGGTCCTGGCCGATTATCAATTTCGTAAATCGAAATTGTATTATTGTCTGTCAGTTTTAAGCTCTACCCCGAGACTATCCTCCTCATGTAATACCACGTAAACAATTAAAAAAAACCTATATCGTAATTTACAGTGCAGGCGTATAGTATACGTATATGTAGAGTTATATCGCGATCGTTGAAATAATAAAAAAACAAAAAATAATAATATTGTCTTGTTAACGTTTGCTCGAGTGTCACAAAATAGGCAACGCCGAAATCGCCGTCGTAAGTATTTGCTGTGGCCTGCAAACTTTTACTTTAATCACACACCTCCTTATCGCTGCGGTTCAGCTATCTTAATCCGACCGGGTCCGAAATATTGTGCGCGTCACTTTAAAACATTTTGTATATAATGTATAAAACTCACGTGGCCATAAAACCAGAAAGCTCATGTATGTGAGTGGCTAAAATATATAGGTTATATAATATCTTCAGGTAGGTATATTATATGTACTCCGTCTCTCGTTTTGCTCTCTTTCGCCTCTCGGTATCACTACACTGCCGCAGCAATAACGGAGCGATTCGTGCGAATTCTGACGGGGTAATCAGCGCGTATTTATATAATATACGTATAATAAGTGGAGTTTGACAACAAACCGATGGACGCATATACCTATACACAGTTTTTATCTGCGAGCACAGCTGGTACGCGTTTCAAAGACTCGGGTGAAAATTCACGTTTTCAGCGCTGACAATAATAACAATAATAATATCGTCGTATCAAGTATAAATTATATAGTTAGGTGTATATACTTTTACATATATACACCGGGATAACACTGTTAGAACAGTTATATATAATATATATATGTATATATGTATATACTTGACGCGTATAAAGTATATAATATGTACGTATTGTTATTATATGTGCACTTTAATACGCCTCTATCTCGTGTGCGGATAAAAACTAATTGTGTTGTTGTTTAAACGCCACCGCCGCCGGTGGAGAAGGTTTATTAAGTTGTGTGTGAAAACTATTCCGAGCAAAACAACGGAAACTCTTGTACGTACAAATTATTATTACTCGTATACACTATTAAACATAATATACATATTATATGAATACGAGCTGCCAGCATTCGGCGAAGGTATGGTGTGGCGGTGGAGGACTAAAGGGGACTTTTGCATATCCCGTCAATCAAAAGCTTTTGTTTGAGTAAAAGGACTACGTAATTATGTTCTTCAAAGTTGGCCGAAACGGTTATTTTTTATTTTTTGTTTGTGTGAGCGAGGGTGAATGTGTACGTTATCGTTTTTATTATTATTATTATTAAAACTTATAAATGAGACAGGCAATGCTATGGTAGACAAAAAAAAACATTTTAAAAAAAATTAACAAATAAAACTAACTCGACATGAGCGTCATAGACTCTATTCATTCTGTGTGGGACGTGTACCTCGTGTATAATGTTCTGCCTTTGAAGCTTACCTGTTATGTGTAACCTTTGACGTTTGTTTCCCGACCTTTCAAAAGACCAATACCCGACTCACGCGCTGCAGCTCGTGTAAAGAAGCGGCAAGCTGACTGCTTCAGGGATTATAAATGCGTTGTGTTAAATTTCTATAAAATAGAACTTTCCTTGTGGATGTAAGTCGTGGTGGATTGATCAAGTTATTATTATTATTATAGTCATTAATATTTAACCGGAGAGGTTGCCAATTAACTACAAAATTATGTTTATTTTATCATAAAAAGAAACACTGCATTTGCACAAATTCACATATTTTGAAAGTAAGTGAGTAGAATTAAAAAAAAATAAATTGATTCATTTGTTTGGTTATGAAAAATTAATTGTCATTCTTTCTTGTTGAAATAATATAATTCTTAATAATCACTCTGGTGATAATTTAATAAAAAATTACAGATTTGTTAATTTTTTATAAAATTCTGAAATATTAGATATTTGTTACCCTAACACTATAACAGTTGTCAAATTGTTACGGTGTTCACTGTTCATAAATATTATAAATTAAACATTTTTTTACCCAGAACAAGTGAGTAAAGAAAAATGTGTTGCATTTAACCTAATTACATAATATTAAAAATAATGTAATTAATAATGCTAACACTTTTTAAATCAATAAATTGATAATTTTAATGTACGTAAGTAATGGTTTATTTAAATAAATATTATAAAATTGTTGATTCGATTTATCCATACGAACAATTTTACATTCGGGCTAATCAGTACTATTATAAGTACACAATTTATTAAGCGAATTATGTACTAAATATTATGCAATATATTGCATATATTATGTATAGTACCTACGATTAAATTAAAATCCCTAGATCGATGACCATTTTATTTTATTTGATATTTTTGGAAATAATTTGAAAAGGGGTGCGTATATTATAAGAATAGCTTTTAGTGCTCGATAATTTTCTTTGCATTACCACACAAACAATGTTTTTAAATCTGAGTTGTAAAATGATATTGTTATAACTTATAACAAGACCAATAATACTCGCATTAACTCGAGCAATATTTTTTTACGTATTTGACACATATGTCGAAATGTTTTACGTTTCTAAAATTACGATTTTAAAGATTTTTTTAGTATTAGAAGTTTAGCTGTCATACAAAAATGACATATTACTTGGTTGTAAAATATTTAAATAGAATGCACTATAAAAACGTCTGGCGCCAATTCGTGTCAGCACTTGCATGTAAAAACCAATGTGTAATCATAATAATTCTTTTCTATTTTTTTTTTATTTTTTGTCTTTTTCTTTACTGCCTGACTAATTTTACACTATATAGTGTGTACAGTGTATATATATTTTATTTGGTTTCTCATTATATACTTATATTATTATCTATTTTTTTTCCATTGCACGGCATTCTATTTTGTCGTTCGAGCGTCGTATTGGTTTGGCTAACGATCATTTGTCTTAACACTGAAGGCTTTATATACATTATACGTATATTATACACATTATGTACATAAATATATCTATATACACTTCCAGTATGTCATGAATTTACATTTATTTATTTTATAGTACGATATGCTATTTAGTGATCTTCCAATCCCCCATACAATTTGCAGACTGCATAGAAACGTTTTTGGTGAATTTAAATTTTTTCAAGTCACAACTCATACCACACTAAATTTGTTATTTCCAAATCGTATAAAATTTAAGTATATTCGTGAATGTTATTGTATTTATATGTATTTCATTGATAGCTTTTATTAATTATAATCATATTCATATTATAATAGCCGACATTTTATTTTCTCTTTAGATTTTTAATATTCGTTCAAACTTTAAAGTTTATATTGAATTTAAATTTTCTGTTAAAACACTTAAAATATTGTTTTTTTAATTTGTATGTTTTTCAGTGATAATAATTATCATATTATGATTATTATTATTAGGTATCACATATTATGTCATAGTTTATACAACTTTCTAAACAGTATATTCTGATTAATTTATTACGACACAATATTATAGAGTATAGACAATGAATTATTGCATCACTTCTATTGAAATTTGATAGTTAAAATATATTATTTAATTATTAATTATTACCAATTAGGCAATTCGTGGATATAAATATATGATAATGATAGGTATATTTATTTTGTAAAAAGTGAAAACCTACACTTGCCTCCAAAAAAAACATCACCAGTATGTTATATTAACGAAAAACCTGTTAAATACAACTATACAGCATGATTAAGTATGAAATTATTTATTTGTGAAATATTCTACGAATATAGTTAAAATACAATAAATGACAATAATAAATGAAATAATAATTTTTATCTATAACTATAATTTAATTTCCTGTTAATGTAAATTTATTTTATTAATGATGATTATTATTAATCAAATTGTTAAATAAATATCGCAAATCGAGTATTGGACGGTTGTTAAAAACTTTATATTATGATAATAATTTACCTATATAGTAATAACATAATGTGTCAAGTATATTTTTTTTAAATGTTATAATAATATTTACATTACACAAAATGCAATGATAAATGTACAGTAACAATATAACGTTACAAATGCAATACAAAACTTTTGTATTCTCCTTTGAAACACATAATAATCAGTAATTAAGTTATACTGATTTTTAAACATTTTCACCATAGGTATGCCATTTTTTCTAATAAAATAAATTAAAAACAAATGATTTTAATAAATATTACATAAATAAACTTTTTTTTTTGTGAATTTATAATTTCATAAAAATGTTGTTTTTAGTCGTATCTTTTTTTTTTTATACGTACGTATACCTAGGAGTTTGAAACATAAGTACTTATAAGATTATTTTTATCTTGACCATCTGCTTTATTTTTATAATTCACTGTATAATAATATACACACACTCACACACACATATATATATATATAATGTTCATTGTCTACCTTATATTGTTCTATCTTTAAGACGACTATAATAATAGTTACCCTACTGAGTATAATGTGCTTACATTGCAGATTCTAAATCCAAACTCTTACCATTTATTTTCACCTAAAGCTTTACTTTGAATTGTTTGAGAACCGGTAGATTTTTATGAACAAGCTTTTAGTTTTACACCAATCGAAGACTCAACAAATTGATGGTAGTTTAGAGATCGAGTTTTCTGATCTTTTCTAAAACTATCTAAGACGATTTTTAATACTTCCAAGCCACACTTAACTTACTTGAACTTGTAAAGATAATGATATTTTCACAGAAATTCTTACAATACAATCTGATAATACGCGTACTATGTTTCATTTTTACGTATTAACATTACACTACTTGATTTTTATAAAATTATTAATAATTAAATAGTTTATTAAGTTAACAATAATTTTTGTCTCATTTATATCACGTAATCATTTTAACATAAAACAGAATATATTGTGTATAGATAATATATACAATTAATATGTATACGATTTTAACTATCGACATTAACTATAATAAAATAACATAAAATGCGTTTTTTTTTTTTTAAATAAAGAAAGTAGGTATAGAATTGTGTTTATTTTGTATTATAATAATCTTATTGGTTTTTTTAAATTTCAAATGCTTATAATACCTATATGGTTGACCAATATTATATCATTATATGATTTAATATTTTATCACAAAAAAAATACATAAAAGTATAATTTTTAATCGATTTGTAATTATATTTTATTATTAATTTGAATTTGCTGGTCGTTAATTTATGTCATACAACTATTTATAGTTTGAACGTATTACAGTTTCTGTAATATATAAGTGGAAACACTTATGATGGAAGGTTTATACTAAATGCAACCTGAAGCGGTTCTATAGGTCGACCGTACGTGATTTTCTCATTTTGATGTAATATTAAATTGTTGTGATAATATTTACCAATACACATAAAATCTAAATCTATAATATTATAATATTTATGCAGCCTTGCAGAGGTAGGTATATAAGTAATAACATCCTGTGATCAAATAATATGTGTATATAATGAATATTATACATAATAATATTTAATTTAAATTACATTGAAATGGTAAAATAAAATGGATTTAAACATTCACTTAAAATTAGCATTAAAAGTTATTTATGAATAAATCCTTTTAGGAACAATTTGGTGTATTATTATGCAGTTGAGTAATACAATGGTTAAGAGATTATACAGATATGATATATAATAAATATTTTGCAAAAATGTTTACAATATATATATATATATAGGTAATGATAATATTAGTATAAATATAATAACGTATAATTATAATTTTATAGTTATACATAATCTGTTTATAAAATTAATGATATTGACTTACTTAAAAATAACATAGTCAGTGTGCAGTGTGTTAAGTAAGTAATATAGGTATCAAGGAAAGTTTTAATAGTCCCAAAGGATTTTCATAACCGACTCTATACGTATAGAATACTATAAAAAAAAAAAAAAAACATTACGGATTTACCAATATAGTATATTGTATAAAATAATAGTAGGTATTACAGTAAGCATATACATTTATATTAGTTTGATTGGTTTGAAATGTAATGCAACTCCACTTAAACTTTTGCAATTAGATACTGTATTTGTAACGCGTTAAGAGCTATTGATCAGTTAAGTCCAGTCACATAATATTGTATTTTTTATTTAACCTATATACAGATTATATGCATTGATGCATAATATAATAAATTATGGGCGTTGATTGAGTTCCGTGTGTTAACGTATGTGTAACTCTTATTATTTATATATTTAAATATTTTCTAATACAATTTTTTTTTTAAATACATTATTATGATTTAATATAATATGTTTATTAGTGTTATTGCAACTGCAGTAAATTATTGTTTAACATAGATTGTTGTAAATAAAATATTACCTTCCTATACTTATTACCACACTTTTTGACAACATTACGAGTATGTATAACAATATAATAAGAACTTAAAGTATTTTAGCAAATATATCGAATCTGAAACATTGCACCGTCACTGTCGTGGTATGGATTGTGATTGTTGTCTTCGATGTAACAATGGCGATAACGTTAAATAATACAATATAACATATAGAATAAACAGAATGCAAAACAAAAAATACAATATGTTTAAAAAACATATATACCTATACTTATAGATAGACGCGCCTAACAGCTATAAAGGACGAGGAAAAATCATGCAGTCGTTTTATTTTTTCATGAGACCTCGGCAAAAATAGACGTAACGGTTAGAATAAAAGAGCTAACCCCTCCCGTCTACCACTTGTCCTACAATCATCACCACCGCCGTTACACTCTCCGTTCCGTGCAAGTCGCCACATCATTTCTATACTACACTACACCCTTCTTTTTCCTTTTTTCTCCTTTTTTTCGTATGCTTCGGATGAAAGTCATCTGAGTCTGCACGACCGGGTAGTAAGCTAATACATATATAAGTATATATATACATATTATGGCTAACTCTCTCTCTCTCTTTCGGCGTAGTTTTTAGAGTTGAACGCGTGTATGTATATATTGCGGTTGGAATTTGCATTATTCAAAGGCGTCTTCATTCTCTCACACACGTCAACGGGTAGAAACCCACACGCGGTTTTACTATTGTAATATATATATGTACGTGCATAATAATATCTATTTTCCAGACTGCCGCCGATGTCACATTGTCGCATTGCTTTTTAATCGCGAATTATCGCCTGAATTTATTGTCACGGTCCTTTTAATTTTTCAAATCCCCCGCGGGACCCGTAAGCGTATAGTACCTACTCGTACTCGAGTGTTTTTCTTTTCTTTTATTTTTTTACAGCGCCTTACAGAATATATGATATGCGTAAATGCTGTTTGTAGTCACGGCCTACAAATGGTAATATAATATGCATGTGTGTTGTATCTCAAGCGATTCACGTCGCGCAAAGTCGAGAAAATTCAATAAAAAAACGAAAACTCTCAGAGACATGTCGTATCTCCTTCCATTATTACATAGGCACTTAATTAAAAAAATAAAGAATAATAACAAAACGTACCATTGGGCAGGCTATTAAGTGATAAAGAACGGTAAATCACCCATCTCCCGACCCATTGCCCAAGTCACCGGAATATTTCGTCAAAACCACCATATCGGGTCGCACGCGATGATAATGCTGTAAACGCGGGGAAACACTATATACTTACACTCAACTCAGCTGCATGTGAAGTATATATACCACTAGTTTATATATATATATATATATATACATAAACATAATATTATTTTGACATATAATACACAGACGACAGATAGTACTATATAATATACACGTGTGGACACAATAATGATAATAATAATAATAATTGTAATAATATATAGCGACTACACGCAACTGTAATGTTATTGTAGTTGAAGAGACGGCGACGCACAGTACGGCAACGCCGGAAAGCTCGCTCGTCGCGCGTTGCGAATGTTATTTGCACAAAAGGGACAAGACACGGCCGACCATTTGGAGATCAATTAAAGTGACAGACAGTGCCGGGCCGTCGCCATGGAGACCCGGAGAGTTCGTCAGAGCTCGTCAACCGGCCCTTGTCATCCCTGACAACGTCAAATGTCCCTCGTCCTCTTTACCCTCCTGCCGATCGTCTACCAGTCGTCCTTTGCGCGCCCCACCGTGACCGCCGTTCCACGCTACCACTATACTGTCCTTTGCTGCTATATACCGACACTGCCGCACGTCCTCCTTTACCGCCGCCTCCGCTTCCACCGCCGACTCTTTTGTTCGCAGCCGACGGCAATCGAATTTTTCCTCCACAAAACAAACCCGGCAGTCTCTATGTGCATACACACTCACACTCACACACATACCCATACGCACAGATCGACTAGTATATGCGCACCGTCTAGGTCGGTGTTCACGTGAGTACATTATTCCCGTGTGCCACGCACGTACGTCCAAACCGTCCCGTTTTTTTTCTCATCGTTGTCGTTTATACACCCGTAGACGTTTTTGTGTCTTAACATGACTACGTCGCAGCGGTGACTCTCCCCTAGCAGCGGAAAGGGTGAAATCAGTCTCGGGAAATGCTAAAAAAACTCGATTCAATTAAACGAGTCTTCTAGCCGAGAGCGCTGTAATCGAATATAATATATTATAATACACTGTAATATTGTATACAGTGATTGTATGTGAATGGTTTTATATATGTATATATGTTTCAAGTCGTAAAAAACGCGTTATCGATTTGCCACGAATATTACGCGCGCGACCTACGCGTGCACGTATTATAGTAGGTACATCGTCATATAATATGCACCTAGATACATAATGTCCTATACAGGAGGTGTGTCGTATATGTGTATCCTGAACCTATATATAACGTCCTGCATATACTATAATAAAACGGCAGAGCTCGTGTATACGACGTAAGGTGCGGTATACGATTCGAACGGTATACGGAAGAGAGAAGAAAATAAGACCGTTTCGTACTCTAAAGTCGTTTTGTCGCCTAAATCTGATAAGTGCGTATACGCGTTACAGTAAATATCTTGTGCAGTAGCTCGTGTATACGGCTATATAATAGAGTATACTGAGTATAGCTTAGATTATATAAAGTGAAATGCCATAAAGGTTTACAAACTCGTCTCACAAATGCTAAAACGCGCACGCTCAGCGATAAACCATAGAAAGCATAGATTAACGAAAATTTTTAGATGAATTTAAAGTTGTCAGCGATGATGGAAAATTCGAATCTCTATTCTGCCAATATACTTTACTCCAGTGTCTGCAAATTATTATTTAATTTAAACAGAACTTTTAATCTACTTTATTGATGATGATATACCATCGTTTATCAAACTATAAATGATTTCGTTATTATTGTCTAATGAAAAAAAAAGCACCTGATTTGATAGTTTTAAATAAGTAGCTTTTTTTTTTAATTGAAAATTTAAATGAGATTTAAAAATATATTTTAAAATTGATATACAATTACTTTCACTTGTGCAACTCATAACTGAATTTGTGCTTATTGAAAATTTGGGAATATTGTATTATGTTGTGCATTGTATAATAACTTTAAAAAAAATTTAACTAAAAAAATGTTATAACAAAACAAAATTAGAGAGAAACTTAAAAAGAGGAAAAATAACTGAACGCTTAAAACACTTAACAAAAGTTGTGTAAAATAAATAATTTAGAAAAAACTAATAATGTTTTTATTAATATTATTATAAGGTTTAAATGTTTTTGTTTACATTATGATATATTGAATTAATTAAATTAAAATAATATCAATTTAAATTATTATTAGTTCAATATGTATACAATACATATAATACCAATACTATAAGTGAACAATTAATAACGTTTTCCGTAGAGATACTTTTAGCAAACAGGATAAAATGACTTAAAATATATGCAAAAATACGCGTTTCACGTTTGTTATTTTATACGTTTTTTATTTATATATATAAATGTATTGGACCTGTCAGAATTGAAAAACTACTACTTGCCAACAATAGCTAATTACATAAAAATACGATTGGTCTTATCGGGCCGATCGTTTTATTCTGTTCCTAAGGAGTAGTCTTGGATCTCGAAAGGCGTCCCAAAGTCTTTGGTCATGCGACTACATCCAAATCAGATAAAATACGATAGATTAGTTGAACTCTCGCAAAGTACATGTTATAGTACCCAACACCAAACTCGGATCAGATTAACAATGTGCATTATATACGTATATATATATATATATATTGTGTTGTATGGAGGAAGAGGGTGGGGTTTAGCGTCGTCGATTTTTCTCGTAAATAATTGAAGGAGGAAAAAAGTTTTCGCTGTCCAAACACAATAAGTTACAAATATTTCGTTTCATTGGAACAAGAAAAAAAACATTTCGGCCTGATCACTTTATGATACAGCTGGGCGCTGCACTGTACACGTCTATTTTTCTATTAGTTCCGTGTATAGTATATTATATTTATTTATAACGTGATATGTATTATATGGCTATTGATAAAATTATTTTATGGATGACATAAATTACATTGAAATATTATATATTATACATTTATACGTTGGTAAACAACAGATTTTGATGTAGGTACGCGACAACTCTACTGTAGCAAAACTACAACACGCATATTTGACGTCTTTGTATTTATCTTGTTGCGAGATTGTTTAACACATAACTTAAATATTAATCTTTACAAGCAGTCGTAATTTGAAACTATAACAATAACGTTTATCGTAAATAATTTTCGTTACAAAAAATGTCGCAGTTATATAAAACAAAAGAAATAAAATCATAAAAATATAAATCGATTTATTTTTAAACACAAATTTAGGAGAGATAATATAATATGTATATATATTTCGTAGTTTTGGTAATAATAATAATTTAGTATTTCTCGTGAGCGATTAAGTACAAAACCAAATTGTTTTTGCTTATATCTGAGTGGAGCAAAATGAATGTATTTATTTTTATGAACACTTTTTATAATAAAAAAATGTTTCGATCTTATATTTAAGGATAGTTTCTGATAGATAATTTGGTAATATGTTATTGTATTGTTGATACTTTCAATTAATAAGTAAAAAATCCCCTATCATCTTCTAAGCAATTAAAACACGGAAATCAAGAATAATTATTATGGTACACCAATTCTAATTACAAAAAAATCAATTTTGTTAGATTATTTTTATTTAAAACTTATGAATAAATACTTAAAATCATTAAAAAAAATTTTATATTTAGCATATTTTAAAAATATTTTTGATTTTTTGATCTATTTATAAACAATTAAATTGATTCATTTTATGCTAAATCAAAAGTTTAATTTTTTTTTAATTTAATACAATGGTCCTCTATAAACGTAGTAAAATAGTTACTCTTGTAATAACCTCAAAATATTGAAATTTCTATAATACAATTATTATTTGACTTTTAAAAATACAATTTTTACAAAATTTGAAATTTAAATTTTTATAATTAGAATATAATATGTTATATTTATTCATTATATGTGTAAATTATTAAAATGCTTAGACAGTTTTAAGGTTTTGATACCATGAATCTATTCTCACCGTTCTACGGTACATCAATATAGACTTATAACTATATTATATATAAGTTATAAGGCAATAGCTGGTAATATTATATGAAAAAATATTATTATGCGCAATTTGTTTTCGTCAAAAATTAGTTCAGCCAATTCATAGCACCAAAAGAAAAATAAATAACCAATATAAACATTTATTTAAATATTATTTAAGAATCGTTTTTGTACAAAATACTAATATAGAATTATTTGTGATTAAAAAATTAGATTTGATACATTTGTTATACTGACCTATATGGTTATATAATGTAAAAAATGCTTGGTACTTACTATACAGCAGATCATTCTCTCAGCTTTTTTTTTTTAATGTTTTGTTTGTGCTTTTTAAACTTATTATATGAAATCGATATAATATTGTTAGGCGTAGTTATTATTTGCGTTACTTATACAAACATTAAATTAAATATACCTAACCAATTGTGACTGAATAATAAAATGTTTAATTCTGTCATGATGATAAATTGTATCACTATAATTTACAGTTATACCATAAAATGTTATTTATGATAAGCATATTAATAATAATATGCTGTTATATTATAATATATAAGAAAGTACGTAGGATGTAGGCGTACTAGGTAGGTACAACATGACCGTCTTTATAGTAGTTATTGTAGTTGTTGTTATAGCGTACTTATCGACAACAACCTTAAATAAATAATTCCAATTTTCATTTTGTATGTGATAATTTAAAAATGATTGCTTGAAATTCTCAAATAGGTAATATTTATTTAAACTACTATTGAATAAAGTACTATATATAATATATATATATATTTATAAAATGTTGTTAAATATAATATTATTTATTGTATTTATTCATTATTGTACTTATTTTTTATTGAAATATTGTCAGCAATTATTTCATTTAACACTCTTATAATTCGAAAGAGCAAATATAATGACCTGTTTAAAATATTTTCCATAGTTAAACAATTATTAGTTATTCAACGACTAAATAATATACAAGTGGTTAACCACTTAAGTGTATACATTAGTTATTTTGAAAATAATATCATTTATACATCGTTTTATGTCATTGCAAAAAAAAACATTTTTGAAAAAAAAATATTTTGTAAAATTAAAACTTTTTAGAAAAACAAGTATAGGTACTTAAATGGGTCACCTTGTATATATTTATAGCATACGTTTATATGTCCTCTCAAGCGAGGCCAATCTGTTTCATTATTTTCAATACATTTTACAGATGCTTTACGTATTTACAATAATAATAATAATAATAAAATACATGAACTCTTTGTACCATGAGGCACATGCAAAGGTCAATCTGTGTAATGAAAACTGTAGCTATATACTAGGGGAGAAAAGGACTTTTTCTACTTCCCCTATAAGTGTCTATATAGTACATATATGTATGTACAGACTTTGCCAATTTGTTCAATAAAAAACCCATCTCTACGATGGCGGTCGAATCGCTAGACACCTATCAATACTACGGGAGTCTATACGATTTCTACGGCAGCTTAAAGAAAAAAAATCTTCGTATCTTTTACTCTCTCGTATACTATACCTATAATATTCGTTCTCACTTGGATACTCCCCTAAAAGGGATAAAAGTAATTCACAGGGGCGATGTTTTAACAAATGTTTAAACATTTTTAATTTAATAATCGTTATAGTTTTATCACCAAATTGTTATTACCGGTATTATGTTGAAACGCAAATTTACTTACATAATATACGTTATTTACATTTCATTTGTGGGACTTGTGGATATCATTCAAGAGTTTAAAATGTTTTCTAAAAGCGTGATATCATGACGAATGAAAATATATTACATGATTATAATATTATCATATAATTTCGTTGTATACTCGCTGACGCCATAAGCTATATGTACCTATGATAAAACATTTATAATATTTTGCATACAAAATATGATTAGTAACATCTACTTTTAATTACAAAGGATATATTTTAGGGTTATTAAGACTTGATATTTTTGTATGCTTTTTACAAGATGTCCTTTTATATGGTTACATAGATGGAAATCCATTAAATAAACTCTAAACAAACACAGTCTGTAAATATCGACATAAACAATATTTCATTTAGCATATTTCTCATAAGTACATAGTTTTATTATTTTTCAAATGTTAAGTCAATTATACGAGTATATTTAGTCAAAAACTAGATAATTATCTCATTTCCAATATATAATAATAATTTAATTGTTATCATATTATGTATTATAAATATGTTATGTAGGGATAGACGATAATATAATATGTTATAGGTAATAATAATAATATGGTAGTCCAGGTGGCGCGTCCAAGCAACGATGAAACCGTCGTTGGCATATCTAGGGTCAACTCGAGTGACGAGTCAGTACGACATTCGTCGTCAGTATACGGTACATTTTGACAGTGACGAGACGAATGCCGCTAGAGTCGCTTCCGTCACACGCACAACATAAATACCTATACTATTTGTCAAGTATATTATATTATAATATATACAAGTATATATAAATTTAAATATAAGTGTATAGAAAATACTATAGCATAGATACATTGTTATATAAACGTATTATAGTACAGCTCCATGTTAAATTATATTATGTCATATATATATATATATATATATATATATATATATATATAAATATATGTGCAATGGTGCCGACGTGTCTGTCCGTGTCCATCTGTCCACCGCTGCCGCTACAGCCGCTGCCCGATCGATACGCAGACTATGGTTACCGTGTTAATTCCCACCTTCGAAGGGTGAAAAAAAGGAGAAAAATAAAAATAAAAGTCTACACAAAACGCACACGCGATACACCCTTTTCCTATCATGGCATCTCACTTCCTCTTACTCACTATAATATCTGTATCTCTCTCTATCCGCCACCCACCCCGGGACATCTCCATCTCACGACCCTTTTTGCTGTACATTCGAAGCCGTGTCTATGCAGCGTCCGTTTATTCGGAATAATAACACACGTGTATATGTGATTTTCTGTAGGGTTCTCGTACGTTATTTTGATAAGACAACTTTTTTCCGTATCCCTGACGCTTCACACGATAACTTGCTTTCTATTTTTATACTTCCGTATTAATATTATTATTTTAAATTTAAAGGTAAATAGATCAGTGTTTATCACTCTACACTAATAATCACTTATCATCCACCAACCACTCGTAATTGAAACTTAATGCACTAATAATGCGTTTCTGGTTAATTATTTTTAATATTGATCCTAATCCGATTGAAAAATGCGATAAAAAAATGCCACACTTTTGTAAAATTTCATAAAAAAATAAATATTATCCACACAATAATAATATGTATAGTGTAAACATGCGCGTCTAAGCTACTTGTAAAATAATTTGACGTCTTTAAGTTTTCTTTTAATACTTTAATACTATGCGTAGGTTACATTCATCGTTGTCGTTCCCGCGACAATGTTTTATATTTTTATCCAACAATAACACATCACTCGCGCACGACCTTTTAAAAACGTCATAATATTAATATATTGATTTAAATTCGTTATGGGATAGTGCAGGTTACGTCAAATTACGTATATAATATATCCGTCAGTGACGCTTAAACTCGAGAGTTTGAACAGTTATTATAGTACCTACTCGACATTACTGCGTGCGTCCACGGTATAGTATACATTATATATATAATATACATAAACTATGGTATAATAATATAGGAATATTTTAATGTGTGTTATCAACCGTTCTCATCGTTAACAAAAAAATGAATTGCAGTGTATATATTATTATTGTGCGATGAATATTATAGTGTGCAGCGCTATTGGATCTCGTAACATAATATTGAAAACACCGATAAATTTATATGAGAATATTATTTGTTCAAAAAATAATCGTTTACCCACCAATCCCATGGATTATAATGTTATAGATTTATAGAATTTTATGGTTTACACGCACAGTAGACGATGACGTGACACATCGACACATCGTCGATCGCGATCAATTAAGCACTTTAAAAAAAGGTCAACCAGATTCATCATGTTCTAAATAACTTCACACCGTATATATAGCAGTATTTGTTATGACAGTTTGAGGACGTCTATATGTATATTATATAATACAAAAGTGCATTATGTATTGTTTTTATCACCTGGGTACTATGGGGTATGCCGTTGGCGCTTATCTTCCGTCGAAACGAAATCTGACGAGTACAAATCAATTTGTAATACATATTATTGTATCATTGTGTTATTATTTTTATTATATAGACAAACACTGTCTGTGGGGAGTGACTGGTAGACAACAAATAATACGCGTAAATGAATCGTTTAATTATTACAGACGATGGTGATTTTGTCGGTGTTATCGAATACTATAATGATATTACAATAATTTCCATTTTACACCACAATAAACTAAATTGCAAATATAATATTATTCGATACTATAGATTATTGTCACAACGATAATAGTAATAATAATAATAATAATAATAACAATAACATTAAATAATTGTATGAAATTACTGTGATGAAACGATTGTCAATATAACGTATATTATAATGTAGTGTGGCGAGTTATCGTTGATCACACACAGCACTTAACAGTTTGAAAACAATATTCGGCTAGTGTAGTGCTGTTGTGATTTAACGTTGACTATCAACGAATATAGGGCTGCAAATCGCAATACATAAATATATGCATATATGTATATATATATATATATTTATTTATTTATTTATAATATGTATATACATACGGCGTATCTGCAGTTACGTCCTCGTTAGGATATTCGAGGTGGTGGTTGATAATAGATAATATGAAATGTCAAATGACAATACAATTAATAATTGTTTGAAACAATGCGTGCGTGTAACTCTGTAACTACATAGAATATAAGTATAATAAATAATAGCGATAATAGAGTCAATGATGATTAGCAGTGGTAATCTATACTGTTACAAAATTGTGTATCATAAATAAACTGTGCAATAATAATTATAAATTATAAATCATTTAAATTTCTTGAACTATTAATACGACTATGATTCCGGTACTGAATACAATTATAAAAAGTTATTTATATTTGATTGATTCTGAAGCGGTTGTAATAGTTTGGTGCAAACTTCGATTAGGTACCTACGTGTTGCATGGTTAAAAGATCTCACAAGTGGTACAACATGGGGTTTATTTTATATTATTATTACTATATTGTGGGAAATTCGGTGTATTGTAATAAATATTAGTTCATTTATAGGCCAACGAGTAAATATTAAGTAAAGTAAACTTTAACTTTTGTTTCAATTGGTTAAAACTTTATACACTTCACACTTCACATACAAAGTAGTAAAAATTGATTTAAGTTATCAAAAATAATAATATCATAATTATTATTAAAATATCCATTTTATTTGATGACATGTTATTACATATTTACATATTACATGACATGTTGTAGAAACGATTTGTATAATTATAATGTTCTATTTTTGTGAAAATTAATGTACAATTTAATGTTTGAAAGAAAATAGAATAAAAAATATACTTTTTTTATGTCGAGGTCTGAAAGCTCGCTGATTAATTCTACGGTTCGTTGTTGTCGAGTTAGTTTTTTCCCCATTCTTCAGTAAGTGTTTTTTGAATGCAACACCCTTCTGTTGAGCCTAAAGCTTACAACCCTCCTCGTATAAGCTATACAAATTGAGGTCCCCGCAGTATATAATTTTCGTATTCATCAACGTCTTAACTTTATATAACAATTACAACGAGAATTCCGAGCTTGTCAATAAATAATTTTTATGGCTAAGAATTTTGGATCACTATTGACAGCTTTTCAAATAATTACCGTTCTGTAAGGCGACGAGGTAATAACAATACCACAATTATTGTTATTATTACGTGTTAGGTTTTTGGTGGAATTGTTTTAAATTGTTTTAAGTACAGTTTATTTATGAAAATAATATTGGTGTTTGTTCAAATATATAAAAGTGTACGTGAAAAAAAGTAGTATCGTCTTTATTTATATACTATAAGATCAAATTAATTTTGTAAAACAGAAGCTTTTTAATATGCGTTGTGATTTTTTTGTACGATAATTTATGTGTATTTGAAAAATATACGGACAAAGAATATAAGTCAGCATGAAATTACTTTATCATTGCAATTATTCGATATTCCGATTATATTCAAATTTATAATTTAGTGTTGCACCAGATCATGTAACTCTCGGAAAACGACATTAAATGAAACATCCACAGTGTTTTTTCGTACAAAATATTTTCGATTTATATTGAATAATAATATCAATGTAAACAACATACAATATACATTCCAATATAAATATTACATGTATAACAAAATATATTTTAAATTAAATTAGTTATAAGTTATCCATTTTTTTGTGTTTTATAATTTTATACAACTCATTTGTTATTTTAATTTCGTTGAAATGGTTTAAATTATTTGAACGACGGTTATGATGAGATTTAATATATTAATTGAACTTGGAAATTTTCTATTCACTAAGGTCCACAATATTTTATACATAATATTTCAATATTTTAATCTCGACATTTCTTTTTGAGAGTCTTGATGTTATTTCTATTTTTAGACAATATACATTTTGTTCTTAGAAGAGAGTTAAGTAAATATTACATTTTATCGGTCGTCATCGTAACGAACGTTGAATGTCAATCAAACGTATTAGAATAATATTTGTATGTAGGTATATTATTATACATGTACATAATCTTGTATAAGTTTACTTCATACTTATTATTTATGTGAAACGAAACGAAATTACATAATTTAGTTAAAAATCACTGTCGAGTGTCGGGACAGTGGCGCTGTAGATATATATATATATATATACTATAATTTAAAACCATACGAAATGGTTTATACTCTGAACTTAATTGAATGGATTCTGTCGTTCAGAATATGTTTTGTGAACTGTGCATAGTATGCTGTAAAATATAGTTATTATTCTGAGCTAATAACCAGTGGTTGATACGTTAAATAAATGCCATCGCTGAAAATTATTCCATATAGTCATTTTATCCCTTAATTCAATTTTCTTTAAAACCGTAAACAATAACATAGGTTAATTCCCAAAGAAAATAGCTAAAATATTTTTTTTAAATTAAAATTTTGTATACATTAACCGTGAGACTTTTCCAGAGTTTGAAGCGAAATCGCTTATACACGAACACGTACCACGTACCCATGGCCTTCTCTATTGTGTTTAGTATTCACTCGTTATTATATAACCCACTAATTATGTGAACCATGCTGACTAAATTCCATACTCGGCGTATACTTAAACTCGTGTTACACACACATAACTGATTTAGTACTGTTTAGTTGACTTAAATACATCCATCTCATTGGAATCCGTTTATCCTCTCCCTCCTTGTAAAATGAGTCAAATAGTTTTATAATTATTTCGATTGTCTTAATACATTTATATTTTCGTTTAGTGAGTCTTTATTTGTTGTCATTAATAAAAAAGACTGTAATATATGCCGTGCATGGTGCATATACTGTATGTATATATAATAATTATATATATATATATATATATACATACGTATTTACCTAAATATATATAATATACAGTGATTCGCCAAGCAAATTTTTTTCAATAATACAGTAATAGCACAATAATGCAGTAATTCAAAATCTACTTTTTGGGATTTTTAAATATAGGTATCTAAAGACTATATTTATAAATTATTGAGATATTTTGAATTACTTAAGGAATGTCTTTAAAGATACCAAATTCTATTTTTTTTTATGTGAATTCTCTTTTTCTAATGTACATTTTGTGGTGGATAAATGTTATAAAAATATTGAAATATCAAAATAAAAGTTCAAATGAGTGATTTTTGAGTTATTTGACTTTATGTTCTCAAAAAATTTGCCGGACCCACTCCACTGGGAGTGAAGTCCACACACGTGAAAATTCTCTTCATAAGAGAAGAGGGTACAAGTACTACCACTGTACTCTACCCCTTCCAAGCGAAAAAGACTTCGATAAAGACTCAGACGGTCGTTTCGATAATAACTTGAAAAAAAAAATGTTCTCAGAATAATAAAGTGGTCCATGACAATAGATTTGGAAGACATTGGTGTATGGATATTTTAGTAATTAATATTAATCATAATTTGTAAAAAATTGACCAAGTATAATAAATACTAGATCAAATTTTATCTATTGTACATTTCTTATAAAACTATTTTTATTCCTGATAATTAGTACAGTCTTTTTTATTAACTGAGAAACTACGTGATCGAATATTAAACTAGGTATAGTCAATTTTTTAAAAATATCCAATTAATAATTTATTGTTGAACATAGAGGTTCTCATTTAATAGACAGAAGTTTATATAGCTTCAAAACATCATTTAAATAGTACAATAAATCTTAAGAATTTTAAAATAATATGGTATTTAAGTATATGTAGATTTAACAAAAATTAGAATTCGAATAAATTTATTATTTAAGGAAAAAGTGGGATTTACACGCTCGGTGAATCACCCTGTATATATAAATATTTATATTATACATGCAGCACTATTATAATACTGTAATGCTCGCCATCTCAGCCGTATATATAAGATACGAGGCAGTTGAAATGGCCGTGGCGATCCGTTTGCCTTATATGCGGTGGCTATCTACATATTATAATGTATATAAACGCCCGTGACAATATCTCGCCATTCGGATTCACATAAAACTTAAGTGCGTCGATCGAATCCACGAAGACATTTACTTTTTATGCGTACGGATGGTCAAAAAAAATAAAAATAAAATAAGAAATAATAAAAATGTATAATACTCTGTTTTATAGGTATAATTATGTTACTCTGACGTATACGTGGATAAAATATGACCTACGTATTTATTAAAATAGTCTAATATCATAAATGGTATAATACTATCTAAAAAACATAATATATATCTGGTAGATGATATATATTAAATTGACGTGCGTTTATTCAAAAAAGTTCTTATAAATTTATTTTTTATAGAGAAACGTGTACCTACAACTAACTAACGAATATCATAACCAATGTGTTAATTGCAACTTAAAATACAACTATATTTAGTATCAATTTTTAAACAATTCCGTTGATAATAATAATATACATATATTATTATGGTGCGGGCCACGGCAATAGTTATTAGTTTATGTGTTCGAATACATTTTTAATTTGATTATATTGGGTCATAGAAACTATTGTAAAATTTTCAGGACTGTGTTTCAGATTTAAATTCTGAAACTGACATCTAAATTACTTTGGTTATTGAGAAAATACGATGGAATTTTCCACATAACTTCACTTTTATATTTTACTATAATTGTTGAAAATTTCACAAACTTTTTTAACTTAATAGTAATTCGATCATGTGCGAATTCTTTATCACTATCGTATTTAAACTTAATCTTAAATATTTACTTAAAAATCATTAAAAGTAATTTAAATTAAATGGTTCAACAATAATATAGTATATTATATCAATAAAATAAATCATTTTGACTGACTATAAAACGAGTGATGTTAGACCGAAATAATTTATAAGTATATTAATATATTATTAAATCATGTATTTAATTAAGACCGGGTCTAAAATATTGTACATTTAACTTTTGGGCAGTCTAAGTAATTTTGTTATTTTTTCTGTATCATAAATTATAGTGCAGATTATATGAAATACTTTATAAATATTGCAGTACAATAAATTATTGTGAATTATTTATAATGAATTCCTTTTTTGAATAATCAAACTTATTATGTACTTAATAATATGCAATATTGTTTAATATTTTAAATCTAGTAATATTTTGTTTGTAATTCACACTCATAAATTAAGTAATTTAATTTATTGAGTGAATTTAGGTTTCTAACACTTTATCGATCTTTGTAAAATCGATTAATTCAATATGTGTTATGTATTTAATATTTACAATTACAACCATAATATAAAAATATTGTATTATTTGTATTTACATAAGTTTAGTAATAATTAGGGTTCGGAAGTTGATGACCTTAAAAAGGCTGCATGTTACTTGCGTCCCAAAAAAAGGTATATTTTACAGGTAGTAAATTTGACCGGTAACTTGCGTCCCGTTTTGGGGACGCAAGTCGGCTATATAATTATTATCGATATTTACTACTAAAATCACTAAAGTCGATAGTATCGTGTCACTAAAATCGATAGTTCATATTACTATACTATATAAGAAATCTCACTATTTGTGGGATGTTGGGAAGTTCGGTTTGTAAATACAATTTATCTATACATTTATCATAATAATTTGGTACATTACGATATATTCTATTAATAACCTATGTGGGAAGAAATTTCTCCATTAAATTTTATAATAAATGTTTCGTTAAAATTTATACCTAACCATATTTGAATTCAATATTTGCATTTTTTTTTTATTATTTAATTATGTACCATACTTGAATTTTTTTATTATTTTAAATTTATACCTACCATATTTGAATTGAATACATGATTTTTTTTATTATGCCTTAATGTAAAAAATATGAATTTTATTATTATGACAAAATGTATCAAATATGAATTATTTTTAAATTAATTTTTTTATTATTAACAATATTCTAAATTAAAATCAATATCAGTGTGTTTGTTTATTAACTTATTGATATCGATTAAATCGATATTTTCTGGACGCAATTAGGTTATAAAAAAAGGTATTATGGGACGCAAATAGGCTATGACCCTTTTTGAATCTTTTTTTGCGGGACGCAACTAACCTACTAATAATATTTTCGGACGCAAGTAGTATGCTCCCCTTAAAAACAATAAAAAATGACCATAAGAATGACCATAAAAATGGCAAAAAATGTCCTAAAAAAATTACAAATATTAGTTTTATATTAATAAAAATACATTTTTTTAAATATTTTACTCTATTTTACTATAAATTTCAAAATATGACATAAAAATGACAAAAATGTCCTTAAAATAGGAAAATTAAAAAATTAAAAATATTTGTTTTATAAATTTATCAATGCTTACAAATTATTTAAAAATCAAAATCATTGCATTGTACAATTAGAGCGTATTTTATGTTATCGAAAGTAAATGACAAGAAACGATAAGAAGTGTGAAATCAGTAAAAATAACTAAAAATGTTGGAAAATGACCTATAAATCTCAAAAAATGACTTAAAAAGTAATAAACACCAAAAAATGCAAAAAAATGCAAAATAAAAATTAGTTATTTAGATTCACATGCTTATGAAACAGATTTGTGGCCAGGAGAGCATCGTCTAAAAAGTTCCAAAAAAAAATGCAAAACGCATTATACATAACTGTATAATACATTAACAATAATATCATTTAAAAAATAATAATTAATAATTAATAATAATATTAATAAGTTTACTTATTAGTTATTACATAATGTTAGAGGATGATAAAAGTATTGATAAATTATTATACAAAAACCATTGTTTTTCTCATTTGAGATCGAATGAACTCTGATTACCGTTTTGACTATGAATCACTATGAATTTATTGATAAAAATTATTATTTCTATAAAATTGTTATTAAGAACGATAAAAATTTTTATTGGAATTAATATAAAAAAAAAAAAAAACAATCACTTACCTATTGGTCATTACTTAATGAAAATATTTACACGTGCTTATTGTACCTTTATAAGCAGTTTGTTTAATTTCCAAGAAACAATCGATGGTTTAACAGACTAGAAGTAATATGGAGGAAGGCTCGTTCAAGAAAGTTCTTGTTAAGCTAAAATATTTTTTAACTATATATGAATATAATATGAACGCTTTCACGGAGAGTTACTCAAAAAACGATTAATGGATCGGTTGTAAGATAAACACATAGAAAAAAGTGATGCCTGTATTGAGGCATGATCCATGGTTACATGTACCTATAGTTAAAAAATGAGAATGTATACTATTTAAAATAATACACGGCTTGGCTGAGCTTACCGCGGTTCAGGTTGCGGAGCGAGTACTGTAAACAATGTGTAAATTTAATAGCAGTAAATGTTTCCAAAGTTGAAATTCATAAAGTCAGGTTAATACTACGCCGTGTCGTGTATTTTACCGCACAGTTTCGTGTATCTTATCGTGGACTATCAATATATACCACGAACTAATTTTATCTTCAATTGTCATCAAAATTTGATCCAATCTTTTTTTGAATAAATAATATTTGATAATTTATTATCACTAATAAAATCAGTAACCACACGTTGAAAAGTCGGATAAATTCAACTTCATGGTATACGAGATTATATCACGGTAACCGTAGTTGAAACCGTAAAAATAATGATATACCCGTATCATACTGCATGATTAGACCAATCAGAGAATAGCAACGATTGACTACAACAGTATGGTGTAGTGAGAACCCGATTTAAAATGAACGGTTCCTCAAACGTATAACAATGGTTAAATTAGGTAACTAGGTTATAAGTATTTGTTATGCCATGAACAATATTTAGCAAAGTTCAATAACATGGTAACATGGTTAATCTTATATAACCACTCTCGTATATTAAAAGCTTAAAATGGATACCAACCAATTACGCAAATAATTAGTATGTATGTAAACGCGAACGTGTATAATCATAATGAAAAATACCCGCTTTAACGATACTCTTGGCGAGCAGTGAAAACTATGACATTTTCTGTCGGTCCGTCTATAATAGTTTTATAACTGTCTGCTTTTCGATAGTATACCGCTATAGAGATGTTTTTTATCCATTTTTGTGTGCGTACATAAATCGTTGTGCAGTGTATCGAAATTCTATCCACGGATCTCGATTTTGGACCAATCATTTTCACGTTGTCGTACCTATACGAGTAGATACGCGCAATGTATTACAGTATTATAGTGTTTTGCAAGTGCCAAAACGTGTTTACCTTCAGCCCAAAAAATACGTGATTCCGTTTGCTGAAGAATTTGTGTCGATTAACAACGTTAAGGTAGGATACACAAAGTTATCTATGTTATATTCACACGTTTCTTGTGAAACTTTATTGCTCTATACATTATTACGACCGTCATTTAAAAATTAGAAGTCTTTTGTATTTTAACATTATAAAAGTTACTATAATATGAGTACCTATACCTAAGTTGGTAAAACACAGAACCGTATTGTTTGATAATTTTTAGTATAACATTATATCATAATAATAATAATTAATGTATTATCTTGCATTGGCATTAGTCCGTAAGTCACCGAAACATTATTATATGCATTTTAGTATAATATAACATGTAATGTGTAAGTATGTACCGATTTAAACGTAGTTTTTTTACAACGAACACGAAGAGTTACGGTTATAAGATGTTTTCGCAAGTGTTTCCATTACACAAATATATCAAACGTCTTATAACACATCGAAATACTTTTTATTAATATTTAATAACCAATTACATCATCTTAGTTATTATTATATACCAAATAACCAAATAGGTACTGTAATTTCTCTTCTTTACCAGTCGCTACCGTTCTACGTGTTCCACGTGGAACAGTAAGTTAACTTCGTATATATGCAGCAGTTAATGCGCATTGACTCAAATCCAATGCGTATTGAGTTAATTCGAATTTGGGAGCAGGTTTATATGCACTTAAAGTATCAAGATTAGATGTCGAATAAAATTAAAAGTTAATGCGTTATATTAACGCAAAATATCAGAATTACCTTATTTAAGTAAAGTATTCAATTCTTGATAGAAATAAATATAATATACAAATATTTTATATTGATAAAATATAAAACAGATAGTACGTATATAATAATGTACAAATTATATGGGTATGGACACCGTTCTGGGTATGGTGTGTCAACGTGTCATGAGTGTGGGTGCTCGCTGATGGCCGTGCTGATCGTCGCAGAGTCTTCTCCAGTATTGTATTTATATTCGTGTCGCACACTCCTTCCGTGCCCGCATCTGTCATTATAATAGGTATAGCACAACGCTTGCTGGAAAACCTTAAGTCAACAGTTAGCTCTGTTTACCATTCCTCACACTCAGCATATTAGCTGTGCCCTACGTAAAGTGCAATGTACAATGTCAATATACGGTAATCATTACAGTACTGCAAAAAATACAATATGATTCAGAAATCAGGATAATAACTCATAAAACGAGTATTTACTAATGAACTATTTAAATTTAAACTACATATTATTAACTAATGGTTCAAAATATTATGATTTTTATTATCATGAGTGATTTGGAACAAGTCTAGTTTACCGGGCACCTTTTTTTTTTGAAATTTTTTTTTTTTAAAAGGGTTGTTTTGACGAGTTAAGAACGATGGTGCAAAAAAAAATTTGCGGAAATGATTATTTTGGAAATTATAGCCTCCTAAATTTAACGATTTTACGTTTATACGCATGTGCGCAACACTATACTATATCACCCACTGAACTGTATACAGTTCAGTGATATTACCGCGCGGAGGACCTCGAGATACTTATTTTAAAAGTTACAAGTGAGTAGTCACATTTTGTTTTGTTATTATATATATTTTTTTATTATGTTTAATTTTTATTAACTATTCAAAGCATTCATTTTCATCAGTTTCACATTCATTTTCATCAGTTTCAGAGTCATTTTCATCTTCATCTTCATCTAATTATAAAATAAGATATCCTTGTATGGTTTTCAATGTCAAAAAAAAAACGAAAAAATATCCCTTGATTTGCTATGCAACACAACCTCAAGTAGGCCACAGGGTAAGTTATGTTGTATAGTATGGGCAGTGATGCCTTGTTAGCGGCACTCGTCGCTGCGCTCCTCGGCGCCGTCGCTCCGCTCCGCAAATCGAAAATATCCCCCGACTTGCTATGCAACACCACCTTAAGTAGGTTACAGGGTAAGTTATGTCGTAGTATATGGGCAGTGTTACACAGTTAAAGTATAAAAACAATTAAAAAAGTCCTCCGGTCGCCAAACTCGAGGTCCTCGCGCGGCATTAGTAATGTTGCGCGCATGCGTATAAACGTAAAATCGTTAACTTTGGGAGGCTATAACTTCCAAAATAATCATTTCCGCAAATTTTTTTTTGCACCATCGTTCTTAACTCGTCAAAACAACCCTTTCCAAACAAAAAAAAATTTCAAAAAAAAAGGTGCCCGGTAAACTAGACTTATACCAGTGATTTTAACGAGAAGAATAGGTACTATGAACCATAGAGGGAAAATTTTTGACATTTTCCAACATTTTTGGCATCAATATTTTTGTTATAATATTTATATTAATTATACTTTATTTAAACTGCCAGTAATCTAGTACTTATACCTATATAGATGATTATCAATTCCATTATAAATAAATCGAATGAATTATTTTCTGTTTTGATCATTTTTATGAAAAAAATTTTAGTTATGAATTTGATTATACTATTTTGATTAAAATATTTATGTTTTGGAGTTTAGAATAAAGCGCGTGTATGCTAATTTTTTTAATTTTAATGAAAATAGTATCGAAAAATAGTATAAAAACGCTCATGATGGTTTTAATGATGGTATACGTTTTGTATAGGTAATTATTAGTAATTTCTCATAAATAATTTTATAGTTTTATTTTTATTATCAAATTTATCTGGTATTCTGGTTTAATTTTTAATTTTTATTATTCAAGTAAATAATAAATATTAATATTATATTATATCTTTTTATCTATAGTACTATACTATATCTAATATCTGTTTTCAAAGTATAAGAAGTATACATTTACATATTATATTATTACTTGAAGAATAATAGATACTCATATTATAATTGGTTATTGTATAACATTTCATAAAAAAAAAAAAACGAAGCTATGTATCGTTTATAATCGACAACGATGATTTATTGTAGCAGATTATTGAGTCATGAAGTGAGGTATTCATAATTTGTTCCAAATATTTTTAACGAAGCTTTATGTGAATTGTACATTATACATGCATTTCGTATACAGTGACTGTTAAATCTTAATAAATAAGCTCTCATTTCAAGTACTATTTTAATTTAATAAATTGAGACGAATAAAATTAAAAGTATAATTTAGCCTTGTATCCTGTCTGCGAGGGCGACGGCGGAACGCTTGCGATCATTTAAAATATTCCGATTTGAATACGCAAAAATTAATTAAAAGTTAGAAATTATCTGCCATGTAAATTACAAAGTTTGAAAAAACACGAACCAACTGTTAAATTGTATAATTATTACGTCGTGTGATATCGACTTGTACCGTATTATTATAATATTATATAGTGTGTCTAGGAAGTTTGGAGATGCTAAATATTGCTCTAGTCAGATATTATTACATAACATATTATAAACCAAATAAATAAATAATAATAATATATTATTGCAAAAAGAGAAAATGACTTTAAAGATAACGTCAATATATTACTATTACATTAGATTTATCATTAATTAAATTAAAGATTTTTCTTTGATCGTTATCGTTGTATAATATATAGTTAATCTTGACTACAAATTTGATGCTTCCAAACTTTCTAGACGCACAGTATATACATGGAATTTATTATATTATAAATATAACTCATACGAATGACCGCGTGGTACTAGTAGTGGTTTGCAGAAACCAGCTACCGCCTGCCTATAGCATACGAACGGGTATAAATATATTATAAATTATACATAATATATAATATATATGTCGTAGCCACATCGTGAAATCGATTTTTTCATGAAAAGATGACCATTTCATGAAATGGAAACAGATTTTTTAAACTTCGTGAAATTCGAAAATATTTCACGAAATGGTCACTTTTTCATGAAATGGTCACTCCAATTTTACATTGTGTAATTTTTTTCACAATGTGGTCGTTCACTTTATATACTGAAATACAACATTTATGGAACGTTAAGTTTGATTAGATTCATTATTAGTTATTTCATGTAGGTATACTCATATTTATTAAGTACCTACTTATTTATAATATATTATATTATAGTAAACCATATCATATTATATATTATAGTAAAGTATTATTTTATTTATGCATTGTAAAAATTGTATTAATTATAATTAGAAATATATACAATAATGTAATACATCTACAGTCCATACTTATTTTTAAATTTTTGGAAGAGTGAACACGGTTAATCGCGAACACAGATAATCGAAGTTCTACTCTATGTATTTTAGTATATCATATTAATTTATTAACCATATTATAATAATTTTTATGGTAATATAGACAATATAGTATATTTACTTATATTTATAACTTATATTAAATAAACATATACAACGACTTTCATCTTTTAAAAAGTATAAAATTACTTAAAATTTAATATTTTTTACTTGGACTTAAACTTATTACAGTACCTACGTCTAGTGTGTACTGTATGTCTGTATGTCATTAACAATTGATTCCATTTTTTTTTTAATTAAAAAGAACAAATTTAACTCATAAATTATTTGTGCCTACTTACTTATGTCAGTTATGTGTTGTGAGTTGTGATAGTATTGTTAGATGTAGATAATCTCTAGTCAAAAGTATGAGTAGTATTATAGTATAATTCATATTTTATAATTTTACGATTTTTTATAATCAAAGTTCAGGACGTATAGCAATACCTATTGCATACATTCTGCACAAATGTAGAACAAATTGGCAGATTCGTAATGAAAGATAGATACGTTTCAAATAAAATACACAGATAGTTTAAGTATGAAATCTTACTTTCGGTTTATTTGGTGGACTAAATATTTCATTAAATAATATACCATTTATAGCACACAAAACAATTATAAGAATAATTATAAAAAAAAACCAAAAACCTATTCATTACAGAAATTATTTAAAGAATTTATAGTACTAAATGCTAAACTTTTGTATTAGAGTAAATCCATTAAATACTTATTTAAAAACAAAATTATAAAATTAAAATATTAAAATAATAACTTTAACATACGTCGTCAATATCTCAATTAAATACCAAGTGGATTTAAGTTCTAAACAAAACGTCATTCAATATATTAAGCAAAAAATTTACTTTATGTCACTTTAATAATTTAAATAATTCATATAATATTATAAGTTATCTATGTGTTTATAAGTTTTAATATATTTTCAGTTAATCTTAAATTTCTACACATTTGTTGATTTATTTTCAGCTTTATAAATATCTACATGTAATACTATAAGTTCAAGAGAAAATTATTATGCTTGTTAATACTGAGTTGCATAAAACCATTCTTTAGATTTATTTCATGAATGATTTTATCAAAATATTAAATATTCTTGCTAAGCCATTTGCGTTACACAAATATTAGAATACGAATGAATTGGTTTAAATAATATACCAACGTCCAAGGTTTATGTTGAATGTTGAGCTTATTACAGTAAAAATGAAGAAAACATTTAAACTGTTTTAATTTGAATAGATAAAAGCTCAGTGACAACACGTTTAATGATTGGCTAAAACTTAATAAGTCGAAATCGGACCATTAGTTTAATTAATTGGGAACCAATAGTAGTATAATGATTCAATAACACTATTAAACGTTTAATAAACATTTAGTGAATGAATAACGTTTTATAATAAATTAATGTTACGTTAAATTTAATACGCGTAACCTAGCGTAAGAGTTTTAATTATTTTTTTCTGTATCACTAATAATAAGAAGTATTTTATCAATTAGAAACAGGACCAAAATTATTGTCTATTATGTAAAATAAATAAACAAATATTATAATAGGTACTACCTTAACTGAAATCAATTTTTATTATTATTATTATGACTATTGTTATTATTAATTGTATTGATTTAGTGGTTTTTGTATGCTTCAATAATTTTGAAAAAAATCATTATAATATAGATAGATAATATTATACCTATTTAAACATTATTTCACTTTCTTACACCTATTCGATTAGTTTTCATGGATAAATTATCGAATAAAAATAATTAAACTCTTTATAGTTTATTGGTATAGGTTCAAAAGATTAGATACAAGTAGTTATCAGATCTTAAATATACAATTTGGTCATATTAAAAATATTTTTAGTTTATTTATACTTTGACAAATCCCGAATAAATAATACAATCGCATGGATGGCGGCGACAGTTTTCGCGACAAAATAGTGGGCACCCGTAGACAGGTGCACTCGGGTCATCGTGCCGATGACGACGACAATGTCTTCGGGAAATCTACATGCGCTTTATTGTGACAAACCGGCTGCAAGTAGACGTTATTGTCGGAACAGCAACCACCAAGCAATATTATACATAGTGGTTGCATAATGAAAATAACAGTCATCGTCTGGTCAGTGTTTGGCTGTAGTAGTATAGTAGCTGTAGTATTATCAGCTGTAGCATACAGAATACTATCGTAGTAGCAGAAACAGTAGTAGTAGTAGTAGTAGTAGTAGTAGTAGTAATAGTAGTAGTAGTAGTAGTAGAATTGTAAGTATATGCGCGTATTTGTGGCAAAACATGTGCGTTGTTTTTTCATCATTATCATATTATTATTATTATTGTTGTTGTTGTCGTTGTACGATTATCAGCTGTGGAAATCGGCTGACGACGGTGGAAAACGATTATTATTGTTTTATCCGTACGGCCTCGGTCAATCGTCGTGCAGTAAAAAGAAAAAAAAAGTTGAATTGAGGGACAAGAGGTGTATAAAAAACATATATTATATATAATGCAATTGTATATCATATTATTATATTGATATTTTCTCTCCACTCTCTTCCATAAGATTGGTGTAGGGTCACTTGTATAACAATTAAATATGTTGGTTGTTGTATTTTGTTACTAACCATAATACATCTATTAGCATAATATTTATGTTTGATAATGAGACATGAGTAAATAACAGTGATACGTATTTTTTTTTTTTTTTAATTTAATTATTTTAATTGTTATAAAATATTTACACCAAGAAAAATTATTGTCTTTTACACACAATAATAATTTTATAATTTTTTTAAATTATTAGTATTCGATTTTTAACACAATATAAGAGCTTGAAAATATCTATTTTTTAAGCAATAGTTTTACAAAATGTTTACATGTAATATGCTTATGTATAAATGTAGAATACATTAATACCATAATATGAGTTATAAATAAATATATAATATTATAATATTAGTTATAATTATGTATATAGTTTTTCAATATTAAATACTTCATAATAATTTCTTAAACTAGTAAAATACATTAAAAACTATAAATTGTATGTATTTTATTACTCACTTGAATATTTTGGTAATACTATTATAAATTACTAAATGCTGAAATATCTCTAGTGTTTTAATATTTTTACAATAATAATTGAATATTATATTATAGTGTAAATTAAATTTGGGTAATGGGTATTTATATTGATGATCGAAAGTCAAAGTAATATTATATAATGCCATAGCCTGTGATGAATTGTAATTTGTAGCGGTATACAGTATTAAGTATTCGAACCTTTAATTTTAGTTGAGTAGACGTATTTTATACTACAGAAAAATAATTTTTTCAGTTTTATCAAAATGTATAATTTATTATTATCTTTTTAAATTGATGGTTATAGTATTATAACAAATTAATAATATAATTTAACCATACAAACGCGATGTATTGCTGCAATATTAATATTGTGTTGTCAAAGCTAATATATTTATGCAGCTGTCATTACTTAAAAAAAATATCTGACCTTCCGAAAATAGTATACCTATAACGTATTTGTTCTTACGCTCAATTTCGGTATTTTTAACGTTTATGCATGCGTTTAAACTTCCGTTTTTGATTGATTCAGATGGTTCTGTGTCACCTTGATGTATGCGGTCTAGTCACATTTCAATATTTCCATGTAACCGTCAGATTATTATTATTATGAACCTTTCTCGTCTACACAAATAATATTTGGATGGATTCGTTTGTAGGTATTCCGGAAAAATAAATAATAATATATTCATGTAACTATATATATGAGTGTATATTGACTACAAGAGGACAGAGATGCATCAAGCGATTCGATACGCTCGGCTAGCCCCGTTTTGTTTCGCGGAAATTCTTGAGTGTGAAATGTACAAATTTCAAAAACACTCGCGTGCGAAATCGTATACGTCTGCATACGATTAAATTCGAAAAGACGGCCTTCTGCAGATGACGGTTTTTATACGTCGCAGATTACAACTACTTTATACTATTATTATGTATAATAACCAATATATATATGTGTATATAGTGTAAAACATTATCATAATAATAATATATACCATTCCATAAGTCTATAAATTTAAATTATTGTAACGAATCAGTCACTACTACATTATCATATATTATATTACATATTATTATGTAATACACCCCATTTTAAATTTTTAATTATTCGTAAAAGTAAAACCTTTCCCGGACATTATCATCCAAAATGTGAATTATACTATTTATTATTATATAATATAATACCTTTTGTCCCACGTAACGATTTACAAGAATAACACGTATAGCAGTACATTATTATTACTATAAGATTTTAATACGTGATGTGATTTCTTCGTTGTTTATTGAAAAGTGTTTAAATAGGTTTTTATCGCCTGCGCTTGTAACGAACCTTTTATCCGCTGTATTATGCACCTTATATGGGACCGATTTATTTCCGTTACTTACATGTCTCACGTTAACACCTCAATGGCTACAGTTAGGTGTTTACCACTTACGCGCGCAGCTTTTCAACGAAGTCAAAAGTTACAAAATATACCCACATTTAATGCTATGAACGTAAATATAAAAACTATTTAATACGTTTTCGAGACAAAAATCAATAAACCAACATCATATTCACAAAGAAAATCGTATGTTCCACATCAGTAGGTACATCACCATAATATTGATGATCTCAGTTTAGTATTCAACAACAAAATATAGTACCTATGTTATGGAAATTGCATAAAATTAATTTAGACAAAAATGGAAAATATATTTTGTATTCAAAAGAATAGTATTCTGATAAAGGTATAAAACAAAAAAAAAATGCATTGTACTAAGGAAATCTAATAATAGTTCCATCTACTTTTTTTATATATCTTCAGAATATCAGTTTAGGTACATGTATATTGTACATGATTTAAAAGATCAAGAAAAACTTTGAAACAAAAATTCAAATAAATAAACGATGACGGGCAAACAATATGAGAGACAAGGGAAATATAAAATAAAAGAATAGATAGGAGAAAATGTTTTAAATCACGAATAATAGACATCCTTAAAATTGTTTCAGGTATACAATTGTCTGGTATCTGGGACAAAAGGGAAATGAGATTTTTGTGGGCAATAAATTTTATTTATAATTACAGGTTATAAACGATGTATATAGCAGGTACTTAAGTACATATAAATATATAATGTTTGGTGTAGTTATTGTTGACAGTGTTTTTGTCTGAATCCAGATATCAATGAAAAAGATAATTAAAATTATAGTGCTTTGTTTTGACTAATTTGTATAATATTATAATAATAATAAAATAAATTCGTACTTTATTATGTTTATTAAGTATATTTTCTAACTATGCAGTTTTTTGTTATAATATTATGATTTAATCACGAAATTATAGTAGTACAATTTTACCACTACACATACATACGATTAAAATTCCGTATTTTATGAAATATTTAATACTTAACAAACCTTAATAGTTAGATAGTAATTACACACATTTATTTAAAAGTTTTTTTGCGTAATATGTAAAACATATTATTTAAACTGTGATAAATACGAATATAGGTGTTAACATTTTATCGTGTATAATATTATAAAAATATACTTAAGTGCTTAAGCGACAAGCGTAATAATATTACTAGCATACGTGAGTCCATTTATATTATATTTGTAGTCATATTATTGAGAAGAAAAGTATTCAATTGATGGCCGTATTTTGGGTAAAGTTATTGTATGCAAAACGAGGGTAGAATTATTATTTTTTTTCTTCATACACCCTCGGAACACACTCTTTATTATTTCGTGTGCATTATTATACACAGTTCGGTAATCAAACACCTATTGTCTAATTAGGAATACAACTGTCATAGTTCACAAAACGGTTTCTGAGTGACGATAATTATTATCGTCATTGCCATTTAATTGCCAGCACCCGGTAAAGTGTATGACGTGGTTTTTTACGATCGGTTGTGACAGCGTTTAAAATTGTAGTAATCGGTAACCATGTGTACCTGCTATTATTATAGTAATGCATTAATAATAATTATATATTTATATGATTATTATACGCATGTGTGGTTTAAAAGTATAAAAAGTAAATCTGACATCGATATATTATACTTAATATTGGTATCGCTTATACAATATATAGATTATAAAACATAAAACATAGTTGAGTTCAATTTATTCCTCACTTTATTTATTTTTTAATAAACACACATGATTTTGTACTATATAAGGTATATATATATATATACTTATATACTATTTTAATATTATTAAATCAAGATTTAAAATTAAATATCTCGTATTTATTATTATTATTTTTATTAAATATTTACTATTACTATTACCTGTGCCTAGTAAAATTTATCTTATTTCTAAGATACCTTACAATTAAGATGAAACTTGGGCCGTCATTTTAATCGCATACCTAACCATACATTGTTGACACCATTTAAACGATAATAATAATAATAATAGCATAATGGCAATAGGTAATGATATTATTCAAGACGCGTTACTTTGTTTATAGCAAAAGCTATAAATGTTGTTTAAATTGTTCAGTTGTGTTTAGTACAAAGCTTTGATTACTGTTTATCAACCGGGGTGACTATTTTCGAGGCAAGAGAATTATTGTCATCGCGGAGTCCTTCACGATCGCTTTTATTATAGTTCTCATCTCGACGACGGTACGCACAAAGGCTGCTTATAGATCGGATGTCTTTATAGATTGGACGACAACGATGGAGGGGTGTATCTAATGAACCGAATTCCGTTGTCAGCAATTATTATTATTTTATTATGTTTGCCATTTATTCGGTTCACGAAATAATACACAGTGAGTACAGATAGATTCGCATGGTTTTGTATTCACAACATATATTTATTACGTATAGAAACATGTATACTGGAAATATTTTTATAGAGACAATTATTGTTCCTTTACTAAAGATAAAAAATGATTATTGACTTTTTGATTTACCTAAATTCAGGATTCAGGATAAGAATTTACAATTTTTGTTTTTAAGTTTCTTAAAAATATCTATCAACTATCAATAATTTAAATTTTGATTTATTAATTATTATTGTTTGTATAGGTAAATATTATAATTTAAGTTTTTAAAATATTTAAATATATACATATATATATATATATTAATATATTATATAATATATATATATATATGTTATGTACGAAGAAAAATATTGTGAGACAACTTGTATATCTATTTTATAATAATTAATAATATAAATACGTTGTAGTATTAAATACTTGAATGTTGGAACTATCTATGCAGATATACTAGATAGTGTTAGACATTAGTTGTATATGTATATTGTATATATATGTATACATAATATACTTTTATATCAGATACAATACGAAGTATAAACAACGGTTTTATACCTGATAGTGCATCAATCGTTCAGACTTTTTTTAAACATAGGTAGGAAAAACTATCACACGAAGTTCAAGATGGAGTAAGGTGAAGGTATATATTGTAAAAAAAAATTATTTTATGTACCTTATATTTATCTCCTCATAACAGTGATCAGAAAAAATAAAATTATATAATGTAGAGTGTAAACGGATCACCAATTATATTATTTTCATAAGGCATGATATATAAGATATGATTAAACAAATATTAAGTACTTATATTATGTTATGTATATTTAAGTGTTTGTCAACTTAAATTTGTAATTAATTTTTGTGTCCTACCACACTTTTTGTTTTTCAATTAGATATTTAAACCACAGTGGTCTACGTACAGTCGTAAATAATTTACCAAGTGATTTTTATACTAATGTATTGATAACTTTAATTCTCCTTTAAAAACTTTCAATAAATACATTCAGAAGATGTACAACTCTATAGACCCAGTGGCGTACCCAGGGGGGGGCTTAAGGGGCTTCAGCCCCCCCCCCAATTGGCCGTGTTATGGAGTACATTTTGTATTTTAAAAGACAAATTTCAAACCATGATAATTCTAAAAACGGTATTGAATACAACGTATTATCTTTAGTAACAATGATCTAAAATAAGCAAAAAATAGACTTTACGTAATTATGGTTCCGATATAATATTATTTGATCAGTACTCAGCGAGGATGAAATAATTAAATTATTTTGTAAAAAGGCACCTAGAAGGATGCAATTAGAAGACTGGAGCAAATAAAGTAAAAAATAAAATATGTATTTTAAGGTTATATAAAATAAAATAATTTATAATTTATCATATAACATATTTTGTATAATAAATCAGTCCCTACTTCCTACTATTTAAATAAATCACTAATATATGTATGTGTGTGTATATATATGTATGTGTTATAAAAAGTATATAATAATGAAATATTACAATTAACAGCTATAAGACTTTATTGAAACTAGTGATAAGATGTCAAATTTGTATTTACTTTGTTTAGCCCCCCCCCCCATTCGAAAATCCTGGGTACGCCACTGTATAGACCTATAGATGCGTGATATTGTGTAGTATGAATTATCATTAAACACGTTTATTAGTCGTCCTAAATTGCACGCCTGAGAGATTGGTATTGTGCAGTACATTGCAAGTTATTATAATAATAAAGCACAGCATAAGTAAAAATAATATGCACTACGTGTATCCAGACATAAATATACCTATGATATTTAAACAGTATATAGGTACATGCACATGTATACGTTAGAGCATTGTATTGAAGGGACAGTAATACATGTATTATATTTTATATTGTTTGCATTGTCTTTGCGATTTTAATTCCCGGGCACGCCATTGTCTTGGGGGCTATATTATTATTATTATTATATTGTACTGGAATCGCACTGCGTCAGAACGCCACGTATTTTTATTGGAAAATTGTATTTCGTCGGAATGTAACATTTATACCTACGTATAAA
The DNA here is from genome assembly GCA_020882235.1 of Schizaphis graminum. Classification (NCBI taxonomy): domain Eukaryota; kingdom Metazoa; phylum Arthropoda; class Insecta; order Hemiptera; family Aphididae; genus Schizaphis; species Schizaphis graminum. Next base: position 60,251,380 of record CM037032.1, read on the forward strand.
TATATACATAAATAATATATATTATTATAATCTGCGCCGATCTAACTATCGCGCACATATAATACTCACCGTACACATTATTTTCACGCACGCGAGACCTGCTTTATGCGTATATACGATCAATCTCTTCAGTTAAAAAATAAAATATTTTTTTTTTTTTTAAAACGAGTTTCGAGTCATTAAAACGTGTAACGACGAACCGTTTGACATTTCATGGGTACAATGTGTGTCTCGTTGTTTTTCAAGCTTTATATGTATTATTATTATTTTATTACCTACATTATCTATTCGTAGATGTGCCTTAGTGATTTCATTTTCAACAGATATTAGGTGATATGGTTTTATAGTAATTCCCATCACAAATTTGACGATTTTAAGTGTTAAGTTATTTTTATAACTAAGATAGTAGAACTATTAAAAAAAAAAATGTATACTTACAAAATCTTCTGATACACAATTAATCAAATACATTTAAGTTTTTAAAATTATTAACACTTTTTTAGCTAGTAACAGTGGTTTATAATAGTAGTACCAAATTCGACTAAAGGGTTCTTCTGCAGATTTAGGTAAGTTAATTTTATGTTACATAAAGTAGGAGAAACTAGATAAAGTTAAAGAAAATTTCAAGAAATGATTTATTACAATTAAAAATATATTTAAACTTTTTTTTTTATTAAATTTTTAATCAGTAAAACAATTTCATAGTTTTATACTGAACTTTAATGCTCATAAGTTGTTAAGTAAATATGAATTAAAAAAAAAAGTGTTATAATTTTTCTTGGTACAGAGACAATTGTACAAGTGCCAAGAATAACTGTAACATTTTTTTTTTTAATAATAACTTTATTTAATTGTTTAAGTATTTTTATCAACGAAAAATATAGCAAAACTGCATTAAATAAACATTAATGAAAATTATGAACAATATATTTTTTAACTTTCAACTAATTCAAAAAACGTATACACATTATAACAAATATGTATATATTTTTCAATTTTGCTTCATTAAAGATAACTGTACATTTTTTCATTAGAGTATTCCTTGTTCCTTGTATTGATGTTGTTTGCATTTTGTGTTATAACTATGAATGCTTATGATATTTATATAAATAAATTGAATTAAAATAAGAATTGATAAAATAAATAAAATAATACTTTAATAATCAACTGTTAAATTGTTTTATTTGGAAATACACTCACATGAAAAGGCTAGACTCAATAATACCTATTTTAATCATATTAATTTATTTTTATAAGTTTATTCAAATATTAAATAAATTTAATAATAAAAACATAAATGTTGAGTAACATAAGAAAACTTCTATATTGTTTTTCACTTTTTGTTGTCATAAACTCGGCCATTAGATACTGATTTCTTCATTAGAATGGCAAGATAATTCGATTCAAATATATAATATATATATATAGCGGGTCATTAACTAGTATAAATATCATAATAGGTATTATTTATATAATTTTACCAAATGTGCAAGAATCAAAATATGAAAAAGTTGAACGGTGTACATATATATTATTTTGTGTAATGTATATTAAATGTATTTTGCAACATCGTTAATTTGGTACACGTTTTACGAGATTTTGTGGAAAACACACTCTTGCATATTATATAAAAAAAGAATATCGGTCTGGGTAATATTTAAGACTTCGATTGTGGGTTTCTTTCTTTTTTTTTTTATCTCGTTTTGTTATTATTATTATATATTGCATTGCTGTAGACGCTTTAGTGTATTCCATGTCTATAATATGTGTGTGCGTATACACACATAATATATGGAATGTATATGGTGGGTGGAAGGGTTTGTCTTCATCTCTTTTATGGCGTTTCCGTGACGGGACCAGTGGAGTGGTGGTGTAGGGTGTACGCGGCGGCGGTGTGGTACGGGGTTTCAGCGGCGAGAGAGCTTGTCAGGGTTAAAGACGAGTTATGTTGGTATAAATCAGCGCGGTTTTGACAGTTTGCCGCAACGGCGGCGGCGTATGGCCAGGAAGTTGATTTTGATTTAAGAGTTGATCACGTGGGACGGCTGCAGTGGCGCCATCCAATCACGTCATCGGCGCAATTTGTCTGTCACATTTACACCGAATTTATGGCACGGTCCCATCTCTCTTTTGTCTCCGCCATTGTTCACCGAAAACACACACATATGATAACCAAGACTCGCAAACTTGCATTTACACATGAAAACTGTATATGGATACTTAAAGAGACCGACTCTTACGTAGACAGCAATAATATTCTTATGCGAACAATTTATAACAATTCGTAGTAATCGCTGTGATGATTCGACAAATCAGTTATGATATTATACATGTTATCATAAAATATCGAAAGTAGATATAGCATAATATATACCACGGCTATAATAGTTATATTACTGTATTTAATTAATTTAAATTACAGAGTGAACTTAGAAAAAAAAGATTTGCAAGTCAAAAAATTATTACAATAAAATTACAGCCATTTTCGTTGGTTATAAAATATGCATTATAGGTATTGGTTAATTCGATACATTGTAATATTATGTAGGTACTATGATATCGATTTATCGTGTAAGTAAAAATGTCTGTCGTTAAAGATACTTACAACATAGCTTTTCACAGTATTTACACGCGCATTCGTACACAAATTAAAATGTAAAAATAAAAATGTATTTTTATTGAAGTCACTATAATGTATAATGTTATGCAATATTATAATTTAAAATTATTACAATTCATGTAGCTATACTACAGATAATACTTAATATTTTTTTTTTGTATATTAGTACGGTTTGTATAAGCCTTTGAATGCCACTAGATGCTTACATGCGTAGATTGTCATAGATAGTGGGCAGTGGAAAAGTTTACACGTGCAGGCAATTCTAGGCTTTTGCGACGATGACGGCAGATATTAACTATCTGGACACCAGACGTGTGGTGCACCTGTCAACGTCTTCGTTGATACATAGAATAATAATAACGTTATATGGCGCTAGACTATGGACAATGGATCAAACGGTTCGCCTATCAACGCTTCATTATATTCTGCCTATCTGTGGGATTTACATACTTGATACTATTTAATTATCATTATCATTCACTCGTTATAATATTATTCACATAAATATGACCAATATTATTATTAATTCACAATTTTTTTTCTTTTGCTTTACAAATCGTATCTTTCGGCGACAGGCGTACGAGGCAATACGTATAATAATAATTCGTCCAAACAAAGACGTATTGCGATACGACTGAACGGCGTCCCCGGCGGTGGATGGAGGAGTTAGTGGTGACGGGCAACAAGGATTACAATATTATACACATATACAATATTATTTTATTGTGTAGAAGAAGACGGTGACGACGAGTCGTACGTATTTACTAAGAGACGGCGACGGGAGGACGTCAACGACAGATCGAGATAAAAAGGTTACGTGCCGGCGGCGTATAGTAGCATAACAGCAGTATGGTGTATATAACATATAATGGCTGTTTCTGTACGTATAGTGTTTATTTGTATGTATGTGTGTACATTACAGTGCTAGTTTAGGTCTGTGGCGTTACCGGGTTGCGATAATATATATATATATATATATATATATGTGTGTATGGGAGAAGTATGCTGGTGGTGTTGGTGGGAGACTATACATTCTAACCGGGTACCGCCGAGAAGTTTTACAGACGTTGGATGCTGTAGAGGTAGAGGGAAAAGAGAATTTTGCCACGAACGGGTGCGGTACGAGCGCTTGTGGGGGGGAGACCTGCTGCAGGACGAGTGATTTAGGCGACAGCGAAGATCCGAGCACAAATCTTTCAGACGCGACACGAAACGCAATAAATAAATGCTAGCGCACGCACGCCACAGAGCTACATTATACGCTATACGTACACCACCGCGGGTGCCACGTACACCACGATGATTACCTGCATAGGTCCACCGCGCAGAAGAGTTTCTTTTCTATCATCAAGCCCGTCATCGGTCCCCGAAAAACAGGTGGATTGCACGTATATAATAATTTTACAGATACCTATTTAGTATGTTTTGATACACTTTGTATTTGACATTAAAGAAGCTTATTTAAATGTATACAGTCCACGTGCATTATGGGTCTTCAAATGAATAGGCGTTGAGTATACCAGCGTTTTGAATGATATTTATGTTATCTGGTTTATACCATACGTTGACATTATAGTATACCTGTATAATATTATGATGTATGATATTATAGTAGTATTATACCAGTTGCTACTTCACACGTGTCATTTTTTATTATTTCATACGTCCACATTGAACGTATGTTTTTATGTAGAATGTCAGGTATATAGGTATACCTACGATATTGTAACGTATACGCAATCCATCGAATATAACGACTTGTCGGTTTGTAGGTATGCACGCTAAGACCGAGTGCGTCAACACTGCGTGTACACCTCCGCACGTCGACGACTATTGACCGGGTGCACTGTACATATTATATTTATATATACATATTATTGCAGTGTTTGTAGAGGTATTCGCGATCGTCAGCTCAGATCGACTTTATCGGTAAAGTATATACTTTATTATATAATATACGTGTTGCGCACACGCCATCACCGCCGTCCCGTCAATAGCTATATAGGCACCTATCGTGTGAAACTCGACACAATAGTGTACTATTCTCAGACTCTGAAACAACAGCAACATATTATATTAATTTAATGTGGGTTTCAAACACCACCGATTGTTCCGTCGCCGCCCCCACGTGTACATTATGATTAAATGATGTTTAAAATTACATATACGGGGGATAGTTTTGTTTTTCATAGATTTATATTTATTTATTTATTTTACATGATTACCGTGAACAGAATAATATCTTGACATTGGAGGTATATTATTTAACTTTAATATTATCGAATACTTAAAATTGTTCGATACAAGCATTCTATTCACGATTTAAAATACAATTTGCAATTTTCAGTTTATAATGATATGATAACGTATGGTTCTTATATACAAACAACACTGTACCGTTGTATTTCAAATTAATAATACATTTACATTTTGTGAACATATTTTGGTAATACACGAAATAGCTAGTTGTATATACAAATATCTATAAATAATTAAGTTATATTAAAGATACAATGTATCTATTAATTATTTTATAGGTGTACTATTAAATACTAAACAACAAAATAACATTTCAACTAGCTAAATATACGTTTATATATATTATTATTGTATGTGTATAGGGTTATACTTACTGAAAGACGTAGGTATATTAAGTTGGGATTTAGTATTTTGGGATAAAATAAATTCACTTACACTTTGCGCGTTTTACCTTTATCAACTAGTCGGACTATGTAAATTTACACACGCTTTTTTATAGTGTATTTCAAACTGATTGAGGTTTAACACAAAGTACTTTCAAGAGACTAACATCGTATTTCGATTTGGAAAACAGTGAATAATTTATTCCCCGAGAACATGCATTTTAATGCCTTGTTAAACTTTTCAACCCGTTAGATGTAATAATTTGTATAATGAATTAGTTAGGGACGAAAATTCAGTATACGGGTACAGCAGGGCGTGGAGAGAAAAAAATCATCAAGAACTGTAATTAAAACAACAAGCCGAAAAAAAAAATATATAAGTGTATATATATATTAACGCAGTAGGTACCATGCGGCAGAGTTCTGTTACTAAATATAATATGTTATTTATACTGAAACTATTACGCGTCGTCTAAATAGTTGAGTGTATAACGCACGAAACCAGTGTAGGACATGGTCAGAAAATAAGTCCGGGTGTTCGAATGTATAATGTGTGACGTGTGTATATATATAATTCGCAATGATCAAATTCAGTTGAGTGACCACCCACTTGCCATAAAACCAGCTTTAATAAATATATGAAGTATAGAAGAAGGTACATTAATATATTATGGAGGTGCAGTCGCATGTGGTATTAATTTTTAGCGTAACGCCTGCTCGTATATAGTTACGCGTATTGACGTGTGCGTTTTGCACTGCGATAGCAACGGTATTTCGCGGGTGCGTTGACGGCACGTCCGTTGATTGCTTTCGGCCGTTTGGCAGCAGTTTGTCGACGGCATGGACGAGAGGAGATATATTATTATATATATAAGTATACACATACTTATTTCATTGGAAGCAGGAGTATGTGCGGGGTTGAAATGAGAGAGAGAGAATGAGTAAGTGGAAACGCAAGAAATTGCTCCGTCATTTCGGCGAGATAGGGTGGTCGTATACGCGAGAAGATCGGCACGAAATAAGGAGGAAAGAAGTCATAATTAAAACCCGTTGGGATCGCGCGCGGGGCCACTCTATTAGTTCTCGGACCGATGCCAGAACCTTTTCATTTAATCCAACTGGACATCATTTAAGCGAAAACTTTTCCATCCGCTTTAAGGAGAGCCTTGTGTGCGCGTGTTGATTGCTCGGACTTTTACCAAAAACCTTACTTGGCCCGTCCTTCGCATACCCCGTCATCATCGTCTTCGTCTGTCTATAATGTACATCGATAGCCAGGTGGCTCTCTCTCTCTCTCACCCTTTCTATATATTTTTTTTTTGTTTACATTGTTGTAGGTATATTATATAATTATCCACATACGGATCTTCACAAACAAACCCCGGAAGCGTGAGTAGGTTACTTGCGAGAAGGTGGAAATAGATGATAAGTAAAGAAACTTTCCCGCGTAAAAATTGGCTGAAAACGCATGCTGAGCTCAGCCGAACGATCCAATATACTCGTGTACGTGATGTATATAAAAGCTAAGAGAATGAGACAATATCACTAATGACCGTAACGATCGAAGAACTCGCGCACTTTTCCGATCTCGAATCCGCGTCCGTCAATCGACATGTTTTGACATACATTATTTTATACTAATATAATATTATTGTTTTAACTTTTTTCAAATTAATCGTCATGAGAATATAATTTTTGCAACGTGTTAGAAATAACATATTATATTATTATAAAATACACATATACATGCGTGTTATTAGAGAGAAAAAACCTATAGAAGTCAATACATTAACATAAAGTAGTAAACGACTACTTAATATACATATAATTATATAAAAACACACCAACATAAGAAAAAAATGAATACCTATTCATCTATACAATTTGCAGATCGTAATATTAGTAGTAATAAAAATAACCTCCATATATAAAGGGCACAAATAATATGTGATTTTCTTCCTTTCCAATTTCCATAACACCCGTGTTTTCATAATATAATGCCGCACGTCACCAAAGTATATTTTATTTGTTATTACTGATATTATTTTATTTACCTATGATAATAATTATTAAGTTTGAAGAATCTGTAGACGATTTTCATCCACTCATAATAATTTCGTTTGTGCTTTCATTTATTTAATATTTAATATTATTTCACTTTTTGGTATAGTCGTTCGTCATTATCCCACGTGTATAATAATATATAAACTACACACACACACATTTCCTCTAGCGCACAACAATAACTATTATTTTTTGGGTTATACGTATACGTAGGTAATTTAATATTCCACTAACAAGCTTTTAATAACATGCGAGGTATTTTATTCACTCTGTTTCATTTAAAACATTCCAATCATGAGAAATAGTCATGTCGATTCACTATGTACCTGTTAATACATAATAATATAATATGTGAGGTATTATAATATCGTATGTGCAGGGAGTAAAAACCATTTCGACTAAGACTATTTTATAAAACATAAAAGTGTCAGTCCGTTGGTGTAATTATTGTATTGCACACATTCCAAAGAACTTTTAAACGTGACTTAAGTCTTAACTTCGAATTAATGTTTCGGTAATTAATTTACCATCCTATTAATTTCACTGTATTTTAGTCACATAACTATATTTTATATTATAGAAAGAACTACCCTATGATATAGCTTTGGTTACCTCCTTGTAATAATATAGATAGAAGCACATGACGATGACGTATTATATTATGTCTAACTGCAGTTCTGGATCGGATTTGCATGTTGGCGGACAATTTTCCACACTATTGAAATTTTCGTTGAAAAGCCACTCGAAAATTCCAAAACAATAAAAAGTGCACGTCTGATGTATAGAAGCGTTCACAACGCTCACTATCTTTTATGCATATTGAAATATCTCAAACGCCATTGTTTTTTATACTACACACGTTTTTGTACACAATAGTTATTCATGACGAGTGAAATTCGTAAATCTTGTAAATCTTCGACAGTATTAAACATGTATAAGCGCGTTTATAGACGGATTGAAGAGAAAAAAAGATTTGTTCACACATAATTTAGTTTATAATTATATGCGACTGCGTCTGTATACCTACTGGCTACTAGTAAACATGAGGTATCAGTGGTGCAACTAAAAAAAAATTTGGGAGGCGATGGTGGGGTCAACCCCTTAGCCCCCTGGTTGCTCCACTATATGAAGTATATGTAATCTAAAATTAGTTGTAATAGTACGACTTGTATATTTTTTAGGCTTTTAATATACATAATTTTTAATATGTAAACAAATAGTATATAGCATTTAAAAGTAAAATAATTATTTGAGATACCATCACAAAAGTGATTAAATTTTTCAAAACTAAAATAAACAAAGATTGAACGAAGCCATATCGTAACGTAGCAAACGCTAAAAATATATTAACGTTTTGTCAATTGTCAAATCTTCAAATATTGGCGATATATCCATCATTCTAACTACTTATTTTTAGAAAAATATTAAAAATAACTTGGGACAATGCACTGTTTAAAACCATGAATCTCCATTTTCCCTATTTTGAATTTAATCATGATTTTTTTTAAGCTCGCTTTTAATAAACTGGCAAGTTACCATGAGAAGCGGAACTGTTTTAAAAATGTTGTAAATATTTTATTGCGTAGTTCCTTATCGAATTTCCAAATTTTCTAGAAGACTCATCTTAATCTTACGATAAATATTTAATATATCGTTGATTTATTTTCTTTAAAACAATTTTATTAATCCCTTATAATTTGTTTATTAATAATATGGTTTAACTTTATATCATGATAGTATTTCATAGGTTAGATACATTCACTAAACTATATTATCTTTACAGTTGTATTCATTTTTCATCCTTTTAGATTCTGAACAGAGTGATAAATGTATTGATTTTACAATGATGTGTGTTTTTTTTTTTTTTTGTGTCTGTCGACAACATTTGGGGCAGTAAAAATTTTCAATATTTTTTAAGTGAGTCGGGAAAAACCCTAAAAAAATGACGGAAAAACGGGATTTTTTACGCAAAACCAGTTTTCGACCAAATCGAATTTTTTATATTGCTATAACTCAAAAACTAATCGATGTAAATACTTGATATTTTCACCAAATATTTATATTAGCGTGTTCCATACACAGTTAAATTTTCAAAGAATTTTGACTTTTTTTGAACTATTTATAGACAATTGAAATTTTTAATTTTTCTAAGTATTTTTTTTTTAAATAACGATAAAAATTTTTTGGCCGGCCAGAAAATCTTGAAAATTTAATACAAGGTTTCTTATAAGTTGTTCTTAAAGTGATAAAAAAAAATCCGAAATCGTTAGTCACAATTTTTTTTTATAAGTGCTTAAAGTTCGAATTTATACGAAATATGTCAAAATTGCGAAAATTTGCGAGTAATTTTGTGGTTGAAAAATCGTAAAAATTTTTCTTTTATAACTAAGTTTTGAAAATTTGGTACAAGGTTCTCCATACATTTTTCTTCAAATATCTGTAAAACAAACTCTACCGGATTCAGACAAAAAAATTTTATGAGGGTTTGAAATTTAAATTTTTACAAAACCGCGTTAAATAACGGTTTAGCCTCAAACGATTTTTGATATTTGTTGTTATTCAAACAGTATAAGTCGAAAATACTTGAAAATTTTACCAGTTATTTAGATTGCCATTTTCTTAACGTGATTTGATTTTCAAAATATTTTGACTTTTTTTGAGCTATTTATACACAATTGAAATTTTCAATTTTTTTTATATAAATGTTGATAAAAAAAATTTAGCTGGGACAAATTACTTGAAAATTTAATAGGATGGTCCACATAACTTGTTCTAACTCTCATTCAAAAATTATAAAAATACATATGCACAATTTTTTTTTATTAACATTTGAAGTTCAAATATTGACAAAAATTCGTCAAAATCATGAATATTTTTCACTATTTGGTAGTTAAAAATTTATAAATATTTTACTATCAAAGGCTAAGAATTAAAAATTTATACTATGCTGTCCATAAGTTAAGCTTAGAATAATTATAAAAAAGTTTGAGGATTATTCAATTTAAAAAATTTTACAAGTCTTTAAAGTTTTAATTTTAATTTGAAATCAAAAATACGCGTGTAAAATAACGTTTTACTAATAAATAATTTTCGATTTTTGTTATTTTTAAAAAATTACTAAACGTAAGATCTTGAAACTTTTACTTAAATGTTTGAATTAGTTTCAAAATAGAATGTATGCCAATATTTAAATATAATATATCCTAGACTGACAAATCATCTCCGTTCAGAATCGTTTTTCGTATACAATGATACCTATCATTGCATTCAAATTTAACCTACCATGGTCCGAGGTCCACCCCACCCCCTAATGTACAGCAGACCGATATTCACTTACCCGCTTTTTTTTTTTTTTTTATGTATTGTGCATAACTAAAGAAATAGGTGAACTATTTTAGGTTTTTTTTTTATGTTTCCCATATTATCTCCTCAATAAACTTGTTAATTTTTTAAATATTACTTCAATAATACATTTTATTTTAAATATATCTTTATTTAAATACATTTGTACTCTGATCACAGTACTCTTCGTACCACAACTCTCGAAAGAAAATCTTCCTGTCTCACATTTCGTTACTCTTAAATATCTAATACATTTGTTGTACATTTGTTTATTTCATTGATTTAAAATTTTATATATTTTTTTTTAAAAAGTACTATATTATTTAGGTAACCTTTGGAATATTGTATATTATTTAAATGCGTTAAAACATTATTAAAAGTATTTAAAATATTTTTTAAATTACCAAGAACTTACTTTTGCAGTAGCAGTATATTTGTGGTGGTTGTATTCGGCATTCACCGATTAATTCTATCATAAGGGTAGTAATAAAATTACACGACCATTGATGCTAAAGAACCCCTTTCATATAATGTTATACCTACTCTTACCTTGATAATATGATACCCCAACCTAATTTTATAATATTTTTATTAATAATTTATTATTTTAATTATTTTTTTATTAACCGATTACTGACTGAAAACTTAATTATTAAAATTTTTATTTTTATTTGTATCGTACATTATTTTTTAATTCAATCTTTGAAGTTTGAACATATTTTCATCAAAAATTCAAAATGTATATATATTTATATAAACATATATCATAGAGTAGTATAAACAGATTGATTGTAAAATAGCCTATATTCAACTTTATACCAAGACAATTCTGTTCTGTATGGAAAATGATAATATAAGTAAAGTACAAATATCAAGCCTCTATGGTCAATATATTTTAATTACAACAAAATAATTTATTTCATCTACAACGTCATACAATATAATCTGAAGTATATAATAATTTTATTTTGTATACAACATTTTAAAAAAAGCGTCGAAAAGGTTTATGTTTTTATAATCATTGTACTACACAAGTAGGACGTGTCAAATTTAAATTTAAATTTAATAATAAAACATTATAAAAGATAAGAATGACGATTCTGAGCAAAAACGTGTAAGTTTTTGATAACAAAAGTTTTATTTTTTCTCGAATATTTAAAAACAATTTCTAATGAAAATTTTTAATTTAGACCTTCTAAAAGTACTAAATATAATTTACTACAAGAAATCTCCATCGAAGTTTATGATCAGAGAATTTTTTTTTACTAGAAGAACTATTTTTAGAAATAAAATTAAAAAACTCACAATATTATTGTAAAATTAATACTTTCATCATTCCATTCGCAATCTAAAATTTAATTTAATAACCTTATTTTATGTTCTAGTAAAAACCATTATATACACCATATTGTATACATTTTGTATTATTATGGCATCAGTGCATCACTAACGAATTAAATGATATAATATTCTATTTTTTTGTAAGACGATCTATATAATATGTATAAATCATTCTATATCTCATACAATCACTTAAAATCTAGTTTTTGGAAAGAAAAAAAAACAAGAAAATGGAGTTCTTTTTTATTTTCCTTCGTAAATTAACTGTTATTAACACTTAACAGTAGATGCATTAACCATACTACACACACATATTTTATTGTAATATATAATATCTAATAAAAGTATTATAGAATATAAACAACACATTTTTTTTCTTATACCTATACTTTAATTATTATTATTTGTTTTTATTTTTGTATTGAAACACTGTATTATTTTATTATTATCATACACCTTTTACCACATAATTGTATTGCACTTTTTATGGACTAGGTAATAATTTATTAACCGTTTTTTATAATATACTTTCATAATAATATATTATAATATTATTATAAATATATTGACTGCAAAATTGCATTTTCCTCACATTGATGTATGTATAATATATACATATTTAATGCACACTGCAATTTTTGAATCTATTTATATTATATTTAGCAGAATCATACACATTTTAATTCGATCTAATGAGTATGAGACGTACACATGTGATCTAAGTATATTACTTAATATAATATAGTTTATACTATAGCTGTACAATAATAAAAACAACTATATACTAAAATTTGCTTAGTAATTTGTACTTTAGTACCAGCATCAGTAAACAAAATTATACAGATTATACGTAAAAGACCTTTAATATCTGCTGAAAATTATATTTTAATTTCTTTCGTTTTGTACGACCTATCTATCGGTTAATGTGGTAATCAAATTACGTGTTGCTTTTGATGTTGAATTAGGCAATAATATTTACTATATATAGTAAAAGTACTGTGAAATTCTAAAATCTACTCTAAATTTGTTTACATTCAACACTGCATTAAGAAAACGTTTTATATATTTTAGTATTTTTTCCATATTAAGGGGTTTAATCATATTTTTCGAAATATTTACAAACCAATTAGATATTATATTATATTTTATATACAATGCATACGGAAATGTTTCCTGAGTATGATTCATATAACACACTGTAGACATATTTCCAACCACTATCAAACGGACATGTTTTTGTCGCATAATAGGAAAACCACAATGCATATATATAACATGCACATTAACATTGATTTGCGCAAACAAAATCGTTACGCGAGTCGAGCACCCGACTAAACGGGACGGCTACATAAGTAATATCATATATTTATATACATAAATATTATATATGAGTGTATATATATGTGGTTCTTAGGGCCAAAAATCTCATCAACATAAACAATAATAAAAACTGACAATTTAACGTTAACACGAATTTGAATGTCTGCCAACGGAGCGATCCATGCGAATTTCATCATCGAAAAAAAAAATCGGAATGTATTATTTTCGAACGAAAGGCAGAAAAGGGCCGTTGGCAGCTTTTTGCGTGTCGAATTGTTACGAGACCCGGAACGGAAAAAAATAAAATAAAATAACCGCCTGGCTCCTTTTTACGATTATTGTAATGTATAACTTAGAAATTTGGCGTCCCCGTAGTGTTAGATTTATACACGTATATATAAGTCTGGGAAAAAACGAGCTCCAATTTCCTCGTCGTCTTCCTACTCCTCGTTTTTTTTTTTATGGTCAACGGTGATTGGCCGCGCTTTGGGGGTTATCCGTGCCAACAACTAAGGACGAAACAAAAAATAAAATAAAATGAAATAAATGTAACGTACACGTTTTCGGCGGGTGGATGTACAAACGAGTGTCCCTAATAAATTTCAATTAACGTCTCTCCTCGCGTAGTTCAGTCTACGTTTTATTTTTTATTATTTTAATTTTTTTTTAAAACGAATAATGCATTGCCGACGTCGCTCGCGTAGTCGAGAAGACGCCAAAAATGAAAAAAAATAAAACTACATAACAACAGCAGCAGTAATCGCACACGTACAAAAATATTAATTCGACACAACTTTAGTCTCCGCCGCCTCCATCTGCGAAAGCCGTTGTCGACGTTCAAACAGAAATCGACAAAACATCGTTTTGGCTTGTACACACGTAAACATAATGTTGTAGTATGTGCGTGTGTATGTGTGTAAATATATGTGTTTATGTATATATTTACCCTAAAGTATACATACATAATTTTTTTTCGTCTGTTGTTTAAAGCTCCCCGATGGTTTGGCAAGAAAATTGATTAAATAAATCAATTTGAAATACAGTATCGTCGCGGTGTATATATATCGGTGCCGAGATTGTTTTAACGCCGTTAATATTTCATTAAAACTTACCCCACGCGTTCGCCAAAAACCCTAAGCAAGCGTCGATGAAGTGGTATAAGGATGAGATGGTTGGAAGGAGCGGCCGGGTAAACCATCGTGAAGGGAGTGGTTTCTGCTGCAGCGGCGGTGGGACTTGCGGGCGCTGCGACACTATTATATTATTAGTATATAATGCTTTATATTTACACGTGAAAGTCCTACGTAAAATTTATATAAATGCAGTGATAAAACTGTGTGACGTGTATGACTCGTTCTTATATTTGCTCACCATTCATACCTATGTAGTATATGTATATACCTACCAAAGATATATAATATGTATATAAAACGTTGTATAAAATAAACGCTACAGTAACTCGACATGTATATAATATATACATATATATATAACTATATGTATTGTGTGTACATATATATATATATAATCACATTATGTGTTTTATGGCGCTGCTGAATTTTGCGAGCGCACGCAACGGGGACGTCGCACCGCCGTCGACTATTCATCATAATAATATAAAGCTACGTATTTTCTTTCGACACGGATCTTATCGCATTCTTTTGCCGCCATGGAGTACCTATACCTAGTATATTTTCTAATCTGCACGTCACTCGGTGACTCCTCTGCTCCGCTGCGCGTCCTATAATAACAAATCATAATATATTATTTAGTATTATTGTACGTACTGTATATAATATACGTTCTCGTGACGACGCGTAAGTACACCGTGTATAAACTGTACAATATGTACATACATAATATTATGTATATGCAAGACACGCATGGTATCTATGTATATTATTGTAAGATTGTTCTGCCTTATCGTTACTTTTTGTGCTGTATGAGCCGTTAGTAAATAAATCATCGGCGACAACATGATATCGACTTATCCGAAAAGTCCTAAAGTGCAAAGTAAATCGATAGAATTCAAAAGATCATCTAAGGGTGGTTAAGAATCGATAAAACTATAAAAAAAAAAATTACCAAAACGCTAATTTCTAAACGTTTTCCACGTAAGTGATAATAGTAATAGATGAATAAACCGATTAGTACAGTCAGAGTTGCTTCAAAATTATACACGTGAATTTAAACGATATTTTTAAAATTATTAAAAGCATGTGCTCTTTTTTCACTGGATTTTTTATAATATTATTAGGTATATTAACCAGGTGATCGAGTTATGCACTCGACGGGTGTCCCCTTGTAATACGCGTTGAAATATTAAAATAATAATACGATTGTGTGGAATACATGGACATAGATTAGGTAAGGAAAAACCACTTGACGAAAAAGACGACTACTATCATGCTGCCGACGGTCGACTTCTATAATAATATATAGCACCTACTATACGTACTATTATATATATTATTATATTATACGACCAATGACTTCAACGTCGACGACGGACGTACATTATACATATAGGCGGACGGGCTTGTATGTGCGTATGCGCTCGTGTGAGGGTATTGAGAAAATCCGTTGACGAGGAAAATTAAAGTCCTCGCCCGCTCCGTAGCGTTTTTTTAACATCTGACCGCTGATGGTGACACGTACTCCATGGACAAAAAAAAAATGGAAAAACCGGGGTAAAAAAGGAAACAAAGGACACGTCCGGTAAAGAGCAAACGATCGACGACGAGTATATTATTATTATTATTATTATTATTATTATTATTATTACTATTATTATTATAGAGCCCTTCAACGCGCGTATTGGATTTTCGTCTGCAAACTTCGAGAGTAGTCCATTCGATTTTTATATATATTTTCTTTACTTCATTTCTCCTCTCGTTCGTCTATTTTATTGTTATTCTTAAATATATCACGCGTATGTTGTTGGCTCGCGTGACTCTATTTTAAAGCCGATTTTGTTGAATTATATACTCATCAGTTGAATAAAAAAAAAAATTATCAAAATTACTCTGAAACACCTATATATAGTCGATAGTCCAAACGATACACAAAATGCAGATTTTTTTTTTTTAATTCATTTATAATAATATATAATAGTGAACAATTATATTGTTATTACTCATTTCATTAATATCATTAAATTTAAAATCTAATTTTTTTGTATACGAAACATAAGTGTTCGATCCTGCTCTGAATTTCAAATTTATTGATTTTAGACGATAGGTCATAAAATTTTGAAATCCGGTGACCTACACCATATATATACTATGTAACATTTCCGGATAAAGTTTCCTTGTACGTATTTTTAATACGTTTGTAGCAACATTGATATATTTTTAACATCTTGTAAGTACTAGCTGTAGTTTGAGCGTATATAGTGGTTTCGAAGTGGATACTGAATACATGTTTAGTATAATAGTATAACAATATATAATATAATTATGACAGTATTACTTGTATGCACTCATTGAAAACGGTGTGGTGTTGTATCATTAATACATACCATTAATTTGACGCGTATACTTAGCACGCAATGAGTCAAATACATATAATTATTATTAGCAGAAGTTGGTATATAAAAAGATTTACGTCGAACAATATTATGTGCAAAGTTAGTTTCATTAGGTATGGTAGGTATATTATTAGACACGCTAAACCAACTATAATACGTTGTTTCGTACCATAATAATATATTATAATAATTATATGGCTAGCGGTAATTAATATTTTTTTAAATACTATACGATAAACATAAAAATATATTATTATTTCATCATTATTTAAGCCATACAAATCTTTTTGTGCCTGCATAATATAAAATATAATAATAATATATATTGTATTATAATATTGTAAATGTATTTATTTTTTAACTGTCCACACGAAGTTTAATATAATAATACCATACAATGAATACGGTTTTATTTTTTTTTATAGAATTTTAAGTTATTAACTATAATAATTAATAACTTAATAAGGTATCCTAGTATACGCTGATCTTAAAATGGTGATTAATAAAATCGTAATAAATTATGTACTTATCATTTATATGACAAATAATGATCATCGTAAGACTAATAATATTACTAATTATATTATATCTAATACCTGTTCAATAACTTCAATATCATTAAATATATGCGAATCATTGTGTGATAACCTTTATGTCCAATAAAATACATTATATTATATAAGATACACTATTCATGATTGCAAAAATTACAAAAAATAACAGGTTAAATATAACTATATGGTTATGTCAGATCAAATATTATGTTTCGAATATTTACTTATTTCCGTCTTAAATTATAATAACAATGATTAGTATAATAGATTAAATTCAACGTGTATTTGAATTAATTTTTATTTACACTTACAAAAAATGATGCTATCATTTATTTTGCACGTGTAAAAATCGAAGACGAAAATTATTTAATTTTTATAATCGTTTCTTGTTCTGTTATGAATAAAATATAAAAGACTAAAAAATATGAATAAAACGCAATCGGTTTAATGTGTATTTTAACGGTTTTGTAGTTAAAAGTAAGTACAGTGCTCTAGTATAATAAATTTTAGTGCGCGGAACAAATTTAATTGTTTATTAATTTGTAGATTTTTGTCTCTTATTTGTATAATTAGTCGCTTAACGAGGGAAAATACTCTCTTATGGGGAGCTGCCTTACTTCTCGGTGAGTAATTACATCCTTTTTGATATTTTGGGGTGCAAGATTTCACTGAAAGTGTGAGTTCTTAAAAATACAAATCGTTGCTTTTGGGTTGAATGAAAATATTTAGATAATAATAAAAAAAAATTCAAACATTAGTTATATTATTAATTTGTATTTTTAGCGGATTGAATATTTATTGTTATGAATTATTAATCATAACAATTAATAATATTATAATAATCATAAACGTATAATTTTAAGTACGAGTACCATATTTTTGTTCAATTTATATATTTTATATTGATAATAAAAATTTCAATAACTATCATTATAATTGTATATTATGTATTAATATTAGTAATTAAAATTGTAAATATAAATATATATAAATATAAATAATAAAAAAACATTTCTATAAAATATTTAAAATAAAATTATGAATAAGTAACGTTTAATAAGCCATGATATTCTTATTAGGCATTTTTGTTGTAAATTAAATCAAGATAATTTAGTTAGCAAATCTATTGAATTTCTTAATAATATGTTTGCACAGCGATAATATCATGGCAAATTTGAAACACACATTCCTAGTAACATTTGATGTAAAGTGCTCTTGGACTACGGTTTCATTTCTGTATGATATTTACGGACATCCTTTTCTTTATACTCAAAGATGACAACGTCGAGAAAGCAGGCATCTTTAGATTTGCCGCTTTTAACTCAAAACACGATTGTGTCACAATTTTTTAGTTTTTATGTCATCATCCAACCAAACGAATAGCGTCCCTAATAGCCGGCCACCAGACGATTGAATACCCACATATTCGTGTTAGAATAGGTATGTTTCTACTGTTATAATTTATTAACTTATAATTTACAATCTATAAAATGTCAACATTTTTTAAAAACGAATTATAATTAAAAAATAGTAATATTTTGTGATTATAAAGTGAATAATAGAGCAGGGATAGTGCAGTGTTGTCGACGACGTTAGATAGTACATTGACATAGCACTAAGGACTATTCAAACGCTAAAATCTTACAATTTTTTTTTTATATATACATATAAATAAAAAAGCGGGTAAGTGAGTATCGCTCTGCTGTACATTAGATGGTGGGGTGGACCTCGGACTAAGGTAGGTTAAATTTGAATGCAATGATAGGTATCATTGTATACGAAAAACGATTCTGAACGGAGATGATTTGTCAGTCTAGGATATATTATAAAAAAATCGAAAATTATTTATTAGTAAAACGTTATTTTACACGTGTATTTTTGATTTCAAATTAAAATTAAAACTTTAAACACTCGTAAAATTTTTTAAATTGAACAATCCTCAAACTTTTTTATAATTATTCTAAGCTTAATTTATGGACAGCATAGTATTCAATTTTCAATTCTTAGCTTTTTATAGAAAAATATTTATAAATTTTTAACTATCAAATAGTGAAAAATATTCATGATTTTGACGAATTTTTGTCAATATTTGAACTTCAAATGCTAATAAAAAAAAATTGTGCCTATGTATTTTTATAATTTTTGAATGAGAGTTAGAACAAGTTATGTGGACCCTTCAATTAAATTTTCAAGTAATTTGTCCCAGCTAAATTTTTTTTATCAACATTTTTAAAAAAAAAATAAAAAAAAATTGAAAATTTCAATTGTCTATAAATAGCTCAAAAAAAGTCAAAATGTTTTGAAAATCAAATCACGTAAAGAAAATGGCAATATAAATAACTGGTAAAATTTTCAAGTATTTACGACTTATACTGTTTGAATAACAACAAATGTCAAATATCGTTTGAGGCTAAACCGTTATTTAACGCGGTTTTGTAAAAATTTATATTTCAAACACTCATAAAAAAATTTTGTCTGAATCTGGTAGAATTTTTTTTACAGATGTTTGAAGAAAAATATATGGAGAACCTTGTATCAAATTTTCAAAACTTAGTTATAAAAGAAAAAAATTTTACAATTTTTCAACCACAAAATTACTTGTAAATTTTCGCAATTTTGACATATTTCGTATAAATTCGAACTTTAAGCACTTATAAAAAAAAATTGTGACTAACGATTTCGGATTTTTTTTTATCACTTTAATAACAACTTATAAGAAATCTTGTATTAAATTTTCAAGATTTTCTGGCCGGCCAAAAAATTTTTATCGTTATTTTAAAAAAAAATACTAAAAAAAATTAAAAATTTCAATTGTCTATAAATAGCTGAAAAAAAATCAAAACTCTATGAAAATTTAACTGTGTATGGAGAACGCTAATATAAACATTTGGTGAAAATTTCAAGTATTTACATCTATTAGTTTTTGAGTTATAGCAAAATAAAAAATTCGATTTTGTCGAAAACTGGTTTTGCGTAAAAAATCCCGTTTTTTCGTCATTTTTTTAGGGTTTTTCCCGACTCATTTAAAAAATATTGAAAATTTTTAACTTTTGACCCCCCAAAGTACCAACTAGATTCAATTTCCTTTTCAAAGAGGGGCTGAAGTCCAAAATCGAAGCATTTTTACTGCTCCAAATGTTGTCGTCAGACACAAAAAAAAAAAAATAAAAAAATAAAAAAAAAAAAAAAAAAAAAAAAAAACACACATCATTGTAAAATCAATACATTCATCACTTCGTTCAGAATCTAAAAAATGTAGTCAACTGTAGGGGCTACGTATTGTGTGAATAAAAAGTTAGTATGTATGAATAATAAATTAACGAAATTGGCAAAAGAAAGTTCAAAATCAAGATCACTTTTGCAAAAATTCCGCTTGAGATATTTATAAATATATAAACTTAGATAAAACATTAGAAACACGATAAATTTAAATTGTACATAATATTATATAATATACATTAATATTATGAGAATTTGTTTTAATTTATTTTATAGGTATTCATGCATAACATACTATATACATAATATAATCTAAGTATTGCATACGATAAATATATATTTGTCAAATTAAATTTGGATCAATACGGTCTATAATTTTTAGTACATCGCAGTAGTTTTTTATTACATATCCAAGAGAACTAAAATGTGATTGTGCACTCTGTTGTTTTCCTTTTTTTTTTTTTTTTTATTAAAGTTTGTGTTAAGGTTCTATATCCATAGTATCTATACTGTAATTGGACAACTCTCGTTCTCGGTGCACCACGTGTCGATAGTGCACGTGGGAATATTGAAAAGGGTAGAACGTGCGTGTGTTATATAGGTATAGAAAAAGTACACAGTACATTAGACGTTGCGAGGCGGAATCAGGGTTGCCGAAAATAAAACTAATGCACTACAAGAAAAGAGATCAACAGAAAAGCACACGTATTAAATACAATTTAAAAAAAGGTCTCGGTGCACTTTAATCCCGAGATGTGTACTTATGCGTGGATTATAAAAATATTAGTATTCAAAAAAGATGGCTTATGTTTTTAATTGAATAAAAATTACTCAACACGTAGGTATTTCAGGAAATACCGGAAGACGCTTGAGATGAACAAACATCAACACGGTAAGAATGTTTACTATACATACATTACATAGTACATTATATAATATAAATTTAACGTAAATCTATTCGGGAAATCTGTTTCCCCTGTTGATGAACTATAGGTGTAAGAAATTATAATAAAATACGGAGTTCACGTATAATATTCTGATATTATACGCATATTTGTGTTGGATCGTACCTAAGAGTGATGTCAAATTATAGCTAGGGTTCGGATTTTAATGACATAAAAACATTAAATATGTATTTATGACCTAAAACCTCCGAAAAATACACTTAAAATAATTTATTAACGACCTTGCAAATGAAAAAAAATGAAAATAGTTATGAATAATACGTGTTTTTGGCTTTTTTAATTTCTGATTTTCATTTTCAGTCTGAAAAAATAATTTAATATACGCAGTACAAACAAGTATATTCATAATCTATTATTTGATGGTCGAGCGGATACGTTTCATTTATTAATTTAAATGGTTATTTAAAATGTCTATTGAAAATTTATTAAATATACCTATGAAAAAAATGAAAATGCCCTTTAGTAAAATAATTACAAAACAATTAAGATATAAGTTTCAATATTCTCAAAGCTGTTCTTACAATGCTTGTGTCGAAATCGTCAGAAAAAAAAAATTGAAATATTAATCCTAATCGAAAAACGTGGTGAATTGTCATAATAACAAGTGGTATTATTAAGAACGATACGAGAATGTATGACGTAATAATATTATTACATTGTGACGTCCATGGTGTCTGAATTAAAACATTATGGTTCGTGTGAACACAAAGGATATGATGGAAATTATCGTTAAATAATAATAGTGACTATATTATTATTATTGTACAATGTACTCATATATTACCTATATTATATGTGTCATATAACACATTGTTGGTGATTAATCAACCACTTTTTGACGGTAATTTTTCTGAACGAACTCTGGTGGTTTTTTTCTTTCATATTTAAATGGTCGTTTTAATTTTTTTTTTCATAGTGGCGCTGTATTGGGTTACATACGTGCGCGCACCCGTCTCTACCGTCATCATGACAAATGAAGTAGAAACGTCTGAAAAATGAATTCACGTCCACCAGATATTACTGTACACAAACAGCCTTATAAGTAATAATGTAACAATAAACAGACGCATTTACACAGCACAAGACACACACATTTTATATTAGTATCATGTCGTAGACTACAGTAACAGATACGTATACAAATACTACATATATAAGGTACACTATCTATGTACATTGTACAACTACATGAAGTCATCATAATTTTACGATATTTACATAATATCATAAAGGGTGTATCAAAAGATTTTAACTATTTTATGCTAAGTTATGTTTAAATATTTCTTATACAAGATTCGATACACATTACGTATATGATAAGTGTTCCGTGTCTTTCATCCCAGCTGAGCTGATTTGATGTGTAGTGTTTCTCGCGACGGGTTATTTCATGAATGCAATCTATTTAAATTTTATAATAACGCACTATATTATATTATGTACATAGTATATACACCATACTGAATATGCATATACATGATAATCACAATAATTATACAATGCAACGATATATTTTTTTTGGTATATTAGTATTTTCTGTTACTCATTGTTTTTGTTGTATTAAAAAACCCTTGCAGTATCCACGATAAGATGAGAAAATATCTAACAAATATTCGTCTTTTGTTTTAATAAGTACCCTTCGACATGTTTTTCATTTTAGGAATTAGTGTTACACTCAGTCAGAAGGTCTATAGAGCTGAAGCTCTCAATTCAACCCAAAATAAAAAAAATACATTATATTAAAAAAATATTGTAGTACATTGCTTTGACAAAAATATTACGCATCGATGAATGACAATATTTTGAATCCCAAGTAATGTATATATTAACATTACTGACTTGACCATGGGCTGCTTTAATTAATGGAAATAGCGTTGTGGAATGAATCTGTATAGTTTTCCAGTTGAGAGTAATATAATAATAAATTATAGTTGAACAATTTACAATATATTATATTATAGGTAAATAGTCGACATGTCGGTGACCGATTCAGAATTAGTGTTTGATCAAAAAATCCACGCCTTCACCTTTGATTTTCACGAAATATAATAGTATTCACTATTCATTCATTTTATGTATTCATAATGTTTAACTCATATTGTCACGATTAATGTTCATTCAATATATTACATGGACTTATGAAGTTGTGAGTACATGCAGCAGTAGTACATGCGTTACAATAATTTTGTATTAACTGAAAACAGAATTGAGTAGGTACTCATATTATATGCATCATACAAACAGTGCAATGATCAATGTCGGCAAAGTGAATTATAAAACGTATCAAAATGCTGATGACTAGAATATTATAACATTATACTAAATTGTTTATCGAACGAGTTAAACGTGATGTAAAATATACCCGTACCTCGAGGACAATTATATTTTCTACTCGTAAACCGTTATGTGATAATTAATTAAAACACTAAAGAATATATATTTTTGTAAAACAAAAATAGTTAGTTTAAAAAATAGTATATTGTGGCTTGAAAAGATGTATATAATCTACTAATATCACGTTATTTTATTATAAAATAAATGCTTACACATATTATAATAACCAAAATTTATATTATACACATCATGAAGTAAATTTGGAAACTGAAACAGGGATTAATGAATTACACCGTGAAAATAAGTTGAAAATGTGATTATTATTTGTAGCATACTTATATAGGTATACGTTATAAATTCATTTGTAAATAGCTTAAGAGGACATTATTGAAAGTAAGGACACCTCAGCAAATTTAACGCTCAGCAGAAATAATACATTTGTCTTTGTTGTTTATGAAATACAAGATTACGTTGATATTTAAATTTTAAAGAAAGCTATGAGCATTTTTAAATTTTATAAATACAATTTCAAAATGTACATGACTTATTTTAAAATAAAAAAAACAAAACTTACGAACGAATAAAAAATAGTCGTATAATAATAATTATACTAGATTATAGATTAATGTACTCTAATTTTAAAAATAATAACATGGATAAACAGTCTCTTAATCGTGTATAATATATTTAATAAATTAATAGTATCATGTGAAAATAACCATCATTAACGTATTCATCTGTAAGTTAATAAAACACTTAAAATATAAAATCATTATATAGTTGTTTTAAAACACCAGAAATTTGTATAATGTAAAATAAATACATATAAATATTATTTAGATATAGGTACACTAAAACGAGTTTGTTTTAGAGATTATTACTTAAATATAAAATTACCATAAGATATATCATCGTAATTTTAAAATTTATAATACTATATCGTTTATTTAAACACCTCTAATAAGAATATATTGTTATTAGGTCATATAATAAGCAGTTAGACGTTTTACTAAATAATTAAAACAAATGTAAAAATAAAGGTAAAATATAGTAGGTAAGTACTATATACATTATTCATTGATAAAAGGTACAATACATTAATTTAAGTTATAACAATTTTATCACTAAGCTCAAATTTTAAAAACTCTATGTAATTCATTCAATTTTTTATTATTAATTATTTTTAATACATTTTTACTTTAAGCATATAATAAAACAACAAAAATATAAATATTTTCCCATTTTGTATTAGTATATTAAATTAAATCATTAAGATAAAAATTAAAAATATAATTTAGTTTCTATTTTGAGTTTATTGCTATTTATTTTTTTCTTCTTCTTATACAGAGTTAGAAACGCTGAAAATCGACAATACCAAAATCGAAAAATTATTTACATTCCATAAAAGTCAAATGTTATCTCCGAAATGTCAACGCATGATTTGTGATTTCAAAAAACCGCTTCGTGATTTCTGGTATCTTTTTATATGTTTTATTGCCACCCTGCCTACATTTTTAACTTCCCTTTTCCTGTCGCCGACATTTTACCTACCGACATTTCCAAGAAAATAATGATTTATTAATAATTGTTTTTCTGTACGATTTCTCCCCTTTCAAATCTCATACGTATACCACCATCGGATCTACCCTCTTTTTGCAGTGTATAGTTATTATATTTTTTTTCGTCAAATTCAGTTTCTCTTTATGTACGAGGGTAACGAGATCAAATTCACAAACACTGATTCAGACCAGATTGCCAATGTATTATTATATTATTCTTATGTATTATTTCACATAAAAGAAAAATAATTTAATTATAATAAAAAAAACTGATTTCAAATAAATTAGTAAACGTTTAACTTGACATGTCTCCTTGCACGACTTGTTTGAATTTATTCGTCAGTAAATTAACTTTTTATTTATAATGTAATAATTCACTATTAGTAACACATATATATTATTATATATATTATTACACAAAAAACACATATTGTTCTAAAATCCACGCTCCACTCAGAATCTAATATATATATATATATATATATATATAGAAAGTTAATAAATAAATACAACATAGGTAACTAATTTACAATTATTAATTTATACTATATAGGTGATCGGCGTGATAAGTTGATAAATTATTATACAGATCACAGACGTATACTTTACATCATAAAAGTACAGTAAAATAGGTCATAATAATTGATAGCCACAAAAAAGTAAAATTAAAAAAAAGTGTATACCTTTTACAGTACAGGTAACAGGTTACATTATTATATTATACTTTATTACTTTAATCACAAAATGTTAAATGTTCTGATTTTCCTAGTCATTAGAAAAGTTATAGCTGTAAAAGACGTATTAAATTTGAATTTTATAAATAATTTTAACGATACGATAATTATCATTTTTTATTTAAAATAAAATAAATAGTTTAAATTTTTTGAATTTCAATGTACGTAAATTTTTTTTTTTATATAAACATTTAAGTAAGTAATAGTAAAATATTTAATATTTACGTGATTATTGTTTTGTTTAATTGTAACAAATATGAGTACAACAGTTGTGTGGGGATAAATCATTATATATTTGTATTTAAATATACAAAATACAAATATTCAATCCATACAAAGTTGAAATTCAAAACTTCATAAAATGTAGGTGAATATATTGTTATTAAGTTTTTCTTAATTCTATGATGAATGATTTAATAGAAATCGTGTATAACATTTTCAAATCTTAGATATTTAAATTCAAAACATTATAAATGCTTAAATACAAAATAATTTTGAAATTTTCGTGAATTAAAAGAATTTTATCAAAAGGTTCAACTTAAATAATTAAAAAATATAACCGCTAGATTTTTAACTTCTATAAGAAAAAAAATTTAAATAACCTTCTATATATTTTCAAATATTTAGATTCAGACAAAAAAAGTTAATTTATATAAATCAAAATAATACGAAAATTTCAAGTATCCATAAATATCCCAAAAAAGTCTATTTTATGTCTAGACAATTCTAACAAAAATTACAAGTATCTAAACTTGTTTGAAAATTTTTTTTTTAATTTTTGACTATAAAATAATCAAATCAATTTTTTCAAAAAATATATTATATTCGTTTATACTTACTTTTTTCCTGAACACGATATATTTTTCTATATTTACAATATCTTATTAGTACAAAATAAATATATTGTATTTGTTTTAATTATTTCCGTTAATATTATACACATAAGTTCACACGTGACAGTGATTACAGTTTTTCTGAAAACCTTTAATTTATAGGTAGTTCCTATTTTTATTATAATATCAATTATAAATTATGACACGGAGTATTAGATAGGCAATTTAGCTACATCACTGTCGTATTTTCATTTTTCGTATAATTCACACTAAATACCTATTAAAGGTACCTACTAATAAAAGTACTAAATAAAATACCTAATATAATATTCATTATTCATAGGGTACATTAAAATACGTTTATAGGTGCCGAAAACATAATTTTTTTAAAATATTAAATTCTAGGTAAAATAGTATTTAATTTAGCGTTTATAAGATCCACTGTTAAAATTTAAAAATTTGATTTGGGTCCTTTTTTCATCTCATTGAATTATTTGTTTCTTAAAAAAAATCAAAATTGTATCAATTAAAGTGATTATAAACGAGTCTCTTATTGAAAAATAAAAAATAAAAATCATTATCTCCTGTATTTCTTCTCACTTTATAGTTAAGTTCGAAAAATGCAGAATTAATTTAGTACAAAATCCGTATTATATATTATTTTTTATCAAATGTCAGTTGCAAGTAAAAAAAAAGGTTTATTTTCAATCCAGCAGTTTTACAGCCGTCTTATATTATATTATCACATGTACCTACCTATATAGTTATGTTATACACTCTGCGCGAACGAATACCGTTGGCGCGACACGTTTTAATTGCCGTCACAAGACTATATTATCTCGCGGCCGACGCGCACATGATTGCTTACATAAATTCGAGTATATCTGAGCGTGTGCGTATTCGCGTCGGTGAACACACATTTAGCTGACGGCGATTCGCGTGGGCCGACTGAACGCTTGTCGTACCAGCTAGTAAATGTACATGTATATTATGCTGTGTATAATACGTATATAATATAATATAACCACTCGCGGTATGTGATTAAAAGTTGCCCGCACGGCCTAGTAACAACACAGCTCGTATATAAAAGAGGATTTAAGTTGAAGACTTTACGCGTGCGACTCACTCGTTATTACGCCGGTTGCACACACACACGCGTGCGCGCGCGCCACATTGCTATAATGTAATATGTACGATGGATTTCACAGGGCTTTACAGCATACATCATAATTGATCTACTCACATTTAGAAAAAAAAATTATATTATATTATTCGAGTACTTACGTGTAAGTTCTACGCGAAAAACCGACAAAATTCATTGTATGTGACCTTATTGCCATTATCTATAATGGAACTATTTTGTTATTTAATTTCATTTCTGGTAGCTAACTCTACGGCTACAATACCACATCAACTAACTCGACATAATACGCCGTGCGTGTGCATTTGTAACGGATTTTATATTACAGGATTTTATTGGATATCATATTTGTATTCACAATAGTTACATATTTTAAAATCGGAATCGATTAAACAATACTCGAAATCTTTAGAATCAAGTAATTTTTTTTTATGTTTGTGGATTACTAATCATGGCTATTATTTTATGGTTCCAAAAAGATACGAAAAAGTGATGTCTACGTGGAGATTTGTGAAATTCGTGGTGTACGGTGTTCCACATCACTCCATTTGATTGACAACACGTTTAACGGCTGTTAATTCAACAATCCGTTCATTCAATGTTTGACAGAAATCTTAGAAAATATGTAAGTTCTCTGATTATATAATATGTTATCAAATCAAAAACGTATTGGACGCCGTGACATGAATAAATATATAAAAAAATTCAAAAACGTATTCACAAAGCAGTTTCCAAAAAATCAAATTTTGTTAAAATTTAAATTTTTTCAGAGAGACATCTACCGACTAATTGACCGTTAAGAGAATCACTCCGTTTACTTTCACATACACACATGCGCGTTAACTTATTTATTATGATGTATACATGATATTATGTAGTTATTATTATTCGCACAAACTCGGGTGAGCGATAGGAGTCGGTTAGTCACCGCGGCGGGCGTTCGCTTGACCAAACAATAACGTATTAGGAGAGGCCCCGCGGGATGAAGTATAATATATATGTTTTTACGGAAACCATTCCATCAACGTCCACCGACGGTGCAAGTCACACGGAAGTGCCGCGTTATATTATTCTATATATATATAAGTATATGATATTTATATATATATGTCCGGCCGGCCATGGGATTCGGTGGCGTTAACTTTATGACGTGCCAAAGATTGATGAATATTGATACCCTCGGGCTGCAGAGGCGCACGTCATCATCGTCGTATTCGTACCGGCGAATATTATATAGGTAGTCCGAAGACGTCAACGCGCTGTGCCGTCAGTCATTCCAGCTCATACTCGCCAAATAATATATATATATATATATCGTACATCACAATATTATCGTCACGTTACGTTGCGCACAGCACCAGAACCCGTGGGGTCATTGTTCCGGATTGAAAACATCATAATAATATTATATTATATAGATATTGTGGATGTATGATTTTTCAAAATCGTATTGTATTCTGGCCTTCTCGTGGACTTATAATCAACAAGGAAATTATAGTATAATTTTCAGATCGTTTTACGCGTTACATTAACTACCACAATATGTGCTCACCGACTGCAGTGAGTGACTACCAACATATTTTTACAACATATATATATATATATATATATATATATATATATATAATGCTTATATATAGTTCATACTGTTACATCACTTTTTGACGAAACGTTTAAAAAATGTGGATTTTATTATTATTTTTAATATTAGGTACAATATATAATCATGGCTTTGATTTCAATTGAAGAGTCCTATTCATGATCATTGTTGTAAGGGTTCATATAAAAGTCAAATTTGGAGGTCATAACATGAAAAAACTAGATAAGTAATTACATTTTAGGGACATGGACGTAGAAATATTTTTTTTTTTTAATTCTTAATACATTAAAACATATTATGCTTCCAATAAACTGACATAATATATTTGATTACTATGACTTTTTGGAAACGCGATCTAAGTATATATTTGTTTCAGTATTGTTGTTAAACATGTCACACTAAGTATATATATATATATATATAATATTATATAAGTAATAATACGCTTGTACTTTACGACTTACTTTACGTAATAGAAATTAATTTCGACACGCATGCTGTTTCAAACAAAATATATAAATATAATTATTATCGCAAGTGTCCACGCGTGCTGTGAGTATAAACACTATTTGTAATTACCATCGGCAGTAAAAGCGTGTGTGTTTGTATGTATATATGCGAACGTAGATTTTCCCCTCACAACCCTTTTTTTATAGCGCATGTTGTAATTTTATAAAATTAATAACCGAAATTCATTATATTTATTATTATTATTATTATTGTGTACATCCGTTGAACGGATGTTTTCTACCCGTCTGATTAGTTAAAACATATTAAACATAATATTATAATATACTTGCAAAACATAAAAAATTTACTCGAGAGTGGATTTTGTGCAAACAAAATAAATATGCATTATACCACGTAATACAATGTTTAACCGTATGTCCGTAGCGATAGAAACATTTAAATAATTTTAACGTGTAGGAAACACTTTAAAATGTACAATATAGTATATAATTGTATTGAACTTAATCTAATCTAACTAAGATAAGATATAATATCCATCGTTTATTATCGGCGAAAATAAAGTCTTGATCATATGTGTTTATAATAATCCCGTGAGTTTTGAAATATTTTGTCGTTATTTTACGATTTAAGTTTTTAAAATCCACATAGGCACACGGTGCGTTGCATGCCGGTATATGTTTGGGCGTAACTTATCCGTTGTAGGCTATTCATCCTACCTACAACACTTAACATAGTATACCGTATAAGGTTCACTGTCACAAACGCGGTTTTGCGCGAAAACCGATGTAGATAAACAATAATATAAATTATAACCAAACGACTGGAGCATCGATATAATGTGAAATATATTGTTACGCCAATATGCGCGGATCGAAAGCAAACGAAACGCTGCAGTTATTTACGAGTCAGCAACGTTTCGTAGTCTCATAATACACTATATTATCGTATACTTGTAATTTAATAGCTCAAATGTAGCGTAGGCGATGACGGAGATACCTGTCGAGGTGCAAAATCAGTCGTATGAAGAACACCAAAGTATTATCGACATTCGGTACGAATATAAATGTTGCTTCGTTCCGAGAAAATTGGATGATTGTACAACTTGTCATGAACTACTCACTTAATAACTGAATTTTTATCATATATGATATAACTTTAAATTGTTCATCCCTTTATTTATGCACACTTAATTAATATTTTTTATTCAAATTGTAAGTATATGATAATCATGCATGTAACGTGTATACCAAAAAGACTATTAATTAACATTATTTTTATTTTAATTCTTCACTGCTATAATATAATAATATATCTCTATTATGTTATTGGCTGCCACAGTACAATTCACTATAATATTGGTGTGAAAAAAATGCATAACTATTATATTAAATTTGTATTATTATTTTATTTCCACATACCGTTTAGCTATTTTTTTACTGAAACGTCGATACAGCTCGGAGTTGTTTTGTCTAACAATCGGTGCCGTTACTACAAATTTATTTTTACGATAATAGATTTGCATTTTGTAAACCATCACGTAAAACATAGTAGTGAGCTGGTGGGTATCGGAAACAATAATTTTTATATTACCTATACTTATTATTAATTAAAATTTAAAATGGAATGTAAAAGAATATCATATGCGTCATCAATTACTTTAAAGCGTTATCCCGATTCTTTTTTCGTTCTCAGCAAATACAAAAGTAAAAACTTTCAACAGCAGTGTACAATTTTCACATGTAATCCAATCGGGGGAAAATCATTTAATACGGTTGAAAATTGTGACTTGCACGGTCGAGTGTAGGTTGCAACAAAACAGTTCGTTTTATATCTTTCGCTTAAGATTGCTTTCTTTGACGATTGTTGTACCGAGTGTTCTGTTGTATAGTCCCAGAAGAATGACATTAGCTGATTACTGCTCGGTATTATTACCACGAAGGTTCGAAAAACGCACTCAGTTTTTATGGAATTTTAAAAAATCTGGTTAATAATTGATTGGCAAATCGGATAATAGATAATTCATAAATAAATGCGTTTAATATATTTATACCACATTATTGCGAAAACATTTTTTGCCGTTTTAATCACAGACTTTACAATTTAATAGCCTGCAATCGCAGTTAAAACTCGTATGCGTTTAACACGAATCTTTACTTTTTATATAGGAAAAGACCATGGCCGATGTCCAAGGAAGTTTATAGTGATTTATAAATGGAAAACGGCCATATGCCAATAAAATATTTTACAACATAAAAGCACCATTTTAGGAATAATATTTTCCAACAGTATAATTCATCTAAAGGTCCACATACAAATAAATATTTAAATCAGAGGCAGTGGTAAATATAAAATGATTTGCTAATATGCAATATTCATATTTATTGTCACCTTATTTAAACTCCGGTATTTGTTTTTTAACGCCCCACCACCAATCCATATACAATTTATCATTTAATCTAAAATTTAGTTGGTGCCCAATGCCCATAATCAATATTTCTCTGCATTTATACGATCTTATTTAGTAGGTTAGTCTAGACAGTAGTATATCATCATGGATTTAAGAAAAAAAGTTAAATACCTCATATCCTATTTAAAATTGTATTTTAAAATGTTTGACTAGTGTTACTTTGATTTGTCACTTAATGGTATACAAATTATAATTTAAAGTTTAAACCTATCTTGCGTCATTCAGTCTTAGTTTATTATAAATTATTGTTAAATATTCTAATGAGTTATTTTTTGCAATATTGAATATTGAATACTGTTATTTAATTTTCCCAATAAAAATTATTGTTAGGGCAGATAAAATGTGTGATATTTAATGATCTTTATGACACATTAAATTGTAAAAAAAATATTATAATTATTATTATTTAAAATTATTTATATGTTTAATTTGTAATGCTTTATAAAAAATAATATATTATAACGGACGATTACCTTGGTGATGGGGTGATCAATTTTATATGGTGTGTTGGTGGAGATATTATAATACTCCATTCAAACTCAATTTAAAAAAATGCAAGACCAATTTCAAGGTTGTGGAGGAATCCATGAATCCTTACCTGTTATACATCCCTGCTTCAATTATTATATACTCATGGAAAGATTATTCAAATTAAATTCACAAAAAAAAATCAGTGGATGGAATGAAATTAAAATGTCTGATTATCCACTGCTTGTATGTTTCTGTCGTTAATTTGACGACGATTGTATATTTTGGTATATTGAAAAAACTAATTTGATCAGATAATTTGTTTTTTTTTTTTTATCTCAAATTCTTTTATAGACATTATTAATATATTATATAAATTCAATTACGTCATATCATAAACTATTAAATTCAATCAACATTCGCTTAGGAAAACTACAGTTTATTGAGATATTTACTATATTTAAAAAAATTTACATTATTACACGATGGTTGCGTATATTATATACCAAATGTACGAGGTACATATTGTGTTTTAATTTGTGTTCACAATTTTATGATTATATTTTAAATAGTTAAAATCGCTTGTTTGCAGAAAATACGTGGTGATACTGTTAACAGTTTTTTTGGTCGATGCCGATTCTTCTTCAAGAGATGACGATAAAATTAACGGATTCTGTCGCATTTGTAATACCATAGGTTTTAATTAACTATCTTTCGTTGTGTAAAACGCACTGCTTTTATTGCAGTAACTTTGTTCTAGTGAGTTCTTCCGAATGGACGCAAACGAACACAATAAAACATATCATGGAGTACAAACAGTGAAAAAGTTTTTTCAAAGATCTGTATCACATCACGAATAATCGCTAAACTGCACGTTTTCTACCACGGAATAAAAGACTTACATTTACTCGAAATAATTATCGTTATCATAATATCGTGACCGATCGATTGTCGCATTTCCGACATTGATCAACTACCTAAATGAATAACAATCACATGTATTATGTAGTTATATAGTTATGTAATCATACATATCGTAAATTATAGAAAAACACGATTAAGGACTCTGAGTTCTGACGTTTTTCAATCTATAAACCGTCATCATGTTAGTAAGTATATTATTTTCTGCAGATGATATCACATAAAAATTGAATGAAACAAATTATCAGTGCTTAACTATATTATTTAAGAACAAATTTTATAACATTAATTTAATATATTGAAATTTCCTACCACACTAATGATAAAATAATATTCTATTTTAGTATTTTATATACCAGATGATCTATTGAACGCTAAAATCTCATTATTTCAAAAACTATTAACGTTTTTGAAAATATTTTTTAACGACATAACCTTAAATTGTTAATAAACAACATTATTATAAAACAAATGTCTTATCGTTATAATTTTTAATTTTTTTTAAAAATAACAATATAACATGCATTTTTTATTTATTGTCCATCGGAATTTATAAAATTAATATTTTTTTGTAATACTTTTGTAAAATGTTAGTTCATCACTCTGATCACTGTCACGCTGATTCTTGGAACTAAATTACAAGAGACAGTAGACAAAATCAGCATGTACACTTCTAGTTAAAAAAAAAATATTTTAAATTTTTTACAACATACGTATATAATAATAATAAATCGAAGCTATGCGTCTATCATACCATCAAATTATATTATAATAATATATATATATTTATAAGTCGATAGTGGAATACTGCCGTTGTATTGTAAGGTAAAAATTTCAACACATGATTTCCATAACACGATTTCCGACAACTCGTCGAAATTTGGACGGAAATAGTAATAACTAGCGTGCGGATGAAGTCTCTAGCTGATCTCTCCCCGTCGCGACCATGACATGTTTGGGTGTTGACGACGAAAACACACTATATAATAATATTATTAATATTAGTATTATCATTATTTATTATTATGTAGTATTATACGCGATTACAATTTTCCGTGTCGAAAACATTATTATTATTATTATTATTGTGACTACGTCATGGAACCGCTATGACAAATGTACTATTTAGTTAGCTTAATATAGCCTACAAGCGCGTACACAAATCAGTCGGGGCCCACTGTCATCAGCAGAGCTAAACATCCGCCGCCGCGGTCGTGTCACTCGCGTGACGAGTGATTTCGAAATAATAATTTCTATCTCGTGTCACCCCTACCTCACCTACCGTCCCCCCACACAGCGCGATATTTACATATAATAATATACGTACAGTAGTATAGTGCGTTCGTCGACAGATTTATTGCGCTCACTCGCACACAGTTTTATGGCGCGACGACAAGTTTCTGCGAATTTTCACATAGGTATTCCTCTCCTATACTCGTATTATACTCGTATACCTTCGGCTAACGGGTGAAATCGATTTCGTTATTAAAAATACAATTTACGGTTTTTTCACCATATAAAGTTCGGCTTTTGCAAGAATTAACTGCATTCTGTGCTAAGTATAGATTGGAATATTAAAATATATTATGATATGTTTATTAAAGCGTATACAGTAGCGGAAATTGATAAAAAAAAACAAATAATATTGCAATTTTGAAAAATGTACATAATTTTATTATATATTATATATATAAACGCACGCATATTATGAGACCGATTTATCTTTTTTGGGACATATTTTACTGTATTATAATAGGTAGATACACATTTTCAAGTGTCTGAGTGGTTTCTGACACGAAATTGCAGTTGATTCAGTTGCAGTTTTGTTGTCAAGTTTCAAAATATTATAAGAATTTACTTAATAGCTGTATAAAGAGGTGGTGACTAAGTACGGCCTGCGGACCAAATCCAGCCGCGGTCATTTATTAACCGGCTTGTCAAAGTAATTAAAATTAAAAAAAATATGTATTATAAAAATTTAACGTTTGTAAAATATTTCCTATGTCTTATCGTATTATCGTTAATATTACGTATATTTTTACCTACTTAATATTTATATTTAATTTTATAATAAAGAATATATTATAAATAATTGAATGTATTAATATACCTTTATTAAGATGTGAATAAAATAAAATATAAAATCAAAAGAAAAAGTTTAAATTCTTGGTCCACCGAGAATTATACCTGAGGTATAATATTACGATAGCCACGGTGTAATCATTTTTCGGGGGATTATGTAACAAAATTACAGAAAAACATGATTTTTGACCGTTTAGAAATATTATTTAAAATACATATAATATTATTATGATTGCCTGTACTGAATGAGTACGGCGTGGTAGTATTCGGTTTGAGATTTTTTTGATTTTGTATTACCGGTTATAATTTAATTTTAGTAAAATAATATTACTAATTAGCAATACATGTAACAAATCTTAAAATATTTTTGAACATTTTAGATGGGACGTGGCTACTGTGCTTATACTCAGCATTAAGGATGTCTAAACCATATATGTACTCATAATTTCCTTATAGTCTATTATTTATTTGCATTATATTATTAAAGTTTTGTATGTTAATAAATACACGATCATGTTTTAATTTTATGATGACCATAATTAATATACATTAATACATGGAAAGATTGAAATAATATGAGATAGTTGTATAAATATTTTCTAAGTGGCTGTTATAAAGATAATATTGAACGATTAAATAAATGATACCTATTTAAAATGGACATTTTTTTTTTATTATTTTACGATTATTTTTAAATGTTTTAAGTATGTACATATATGAATAATATATTATACTTACATTTATCTGTTATACCTACTTTTTTTACGTAAATATTACTTTCTATTATATGGTAAAAATAAAAATTATAAAAATACAATTTTTACGGAATTTCTATTTAAACTGGTTCGTTAATATTTTGTTAATTATACACTAAACTCATGACACAATAAAATAGAATATGTATTTAAAAATTAGCGAAATAAACAAAATAATAAATAGTTATTTAAATGTCCAAAAATCAATTCCAATGACAAATAATATTATTACATACATCCAATTCCTCGTCACCATATGTATACCACTTAAACCTATTATATTATACTTTAATATTATATTATACAGATTAGTGAAATTCGTCACCCTTGCTCAAATGTCTTATACTTCACTTCATAATTCAACGATATGATGTCAAAAACTCGTTGAAAACTAAAGCGAAATAAACTAACGCAATTTGTCAACATAAATTAATATACCTATAATTGTTTTGTTATTCTGTGATTGAATTGAAAATCAGCTACAGCCATTATAGCTATATTATAATTTTGGTTAATTTATATAAGCGACCGCCATCACTCATTAGGTTGACGCTTAGATTATTTT
This sequence comes from Schizaphis graminum, assembly GCA_020882235.1. Classification (NCBI taxonomy): domain Eukaryota; kingdom Metazoa; phylum Arthropoda; class Insecta; order Hemiptera; family Aphididae; genus Schizaphis; species Schizaphis graminum. The sequence continues at coordinate 60,288,903 of CM037032.1, forward strand.
CCCAAACAATTTTTTGTCGTTGTAAGATTTGTCAGAAATCCGTTTATAATATTACCATGAAAAAAATAATCAAACTAACAACGTAGATGCATTATAATTATTTAGGTAATGCAAGTCTGTCACCTACTTTCTCTTTATCAAAGAAGTCAAACGACAAACGGTTGACAGCCGACTCGTCCATCGATGAGTTATTATTATTATTCTGTATGAAAAACGGGAAATATGTGAAATATAGTCAGAAAACAGATATAAAATAACGAAATTAATTCAAGACATTGAAAAAAAAAAATCTGTTAATATAAATATTATTTATTTATATTTATATAATATATAAATATGAAATGAATGAAAAACTAATGGCTACTATCATAAGCTACTATAGGACTGATTTTAATAAAAAATTATATTAATAGATTACTTGAGACTTGAAAAGTATTTTAAGCTTTTTTTCAATCTTTATAGGTTTATATTGGATGGTTTACACAATTTCAATTGTATTTACAAAGATTGAATATTTTATTTATTTTTTTTTGTATACAAGGTGATTCTTTTATCATTATACTCATGATTTTGTCAATTACTGAATTTTTATATATTTTTTTTTTCAAAATATTTTGTGACAAATTTAAATATAGATTACCATTTAAAATCAAGACTTGATAATGGTTTTTCTAAAAAAAATTGTGAAAAAAAAATAAAAATTCATACTATTTGAGAAAAGTATTACACAAAATATTTTGAAAAACAAAAATGAAAAAAAGTTAATAACTGACGAAACAATGAGTGTATAATGATAAAAGAATCACCTTGTATAGAGTTGTTGTAAGTTAGAAAAAAATAATAAAAATGATATAGATTATCCGACCAACCATTCATTTCTATGGGATTTTTTTCTCTTAATAAAATAAAAGTAAATTTTAATTGACTGTTTGTCATTCGAGTATGTGTAGGTATTGCAGATATTACAAGGAGAAAATGTTCTTATAATTTTAAGACTAAAATATTTGATTGATTTTGACTAAAGTTTCAAAGATTTCAGTTCTTGGAGATATCGAGAAACTTTAATTAATATACTTTGAAACACGTTCGAAAATATAGCAAGTGCCCATCTCGTTCAAATTAGTTTACAGAGCAAGATACACCTATGTGATTTTCTCGTGAACTGAAGTACACGAAAAATAAAATACGCCAATGTGGGTTATATAGTCATACGCAACTAGTAAATATTTTGTTTAATATATTATTATTTACATTGCATTGTATTTTCAAACACTATTTGTCTGCCGTGAGAACCAATGTCGTTTTAATAATTGTACATCTCCATAATCGGACACGATCAGATCGTCGCGAGACAAGTTGCGCAAAAAAAAAAAAAAATTAAATCGCAATTACAGTTTGGCGGAGCTGAGACGACGTTATCGCGGCGCAGCTTAACGTGACAGGACGAGACGTGCACCGGTCGTATAATAATATGCGACGACGAACGTGTAATTCTCTTGTACGCATACATTACATTATGATTGTAATATACGGAAGCTTGGGCGTAAAATAAAGTAAAATGGATTCGGTCGAGGAAAATCCTCGAGATCGTTGATAATACAAAGTTCGTTACTACCGTTTCGTAAATACAATATATTATATTGCATACTCACTACTGCACGATGACATGGAATTTGAACGTTGAACACGTGAGTGTTAAGATCACACGATTTTCCGAAACCTTATGTGGTTTAGTAATCAGCTGCAGATACGAAAATCTTAGAAAACCGTGGCTGATTTTCTGACGTTTACATGGGTGTAATGAACCAAATGTGTGGATTTGAAGATTACATTAATTTTTACAAAATTAGCTCTGTCCCCCGCAAAAAAACTTGTTTTTAACTTGTAGATTCGAAGTATTTTTGATATTTATTTTTTACTAAATTTTAACAATATTATATCAAGGCTTCGCAAATGCACTGTTTGGTCTTTTTCAATTCGTCTATACGAATTGTATTGACATTTTTGATTAATTTAATATTTTACATTTCTGAGCAATTATAGCATTATAATTTTTTTAAAAAATTCTTAATTTTGTTTCATTTTTAAGACTATTTTAACTTAACTCTTGAAACATTTTTCAACATATATATTCGTAGGTATGTTTTAAATCATTAAAATCATTTTTTTAAATTATATTTTGGATAGATGGTTTTTTGTGTTTAGTATATCATATAATATTTAATTACGAAACAAATTGATTTCTTAGTTATTGATTTACAAAGTTTTTAATCCTATATTCGTATTAGTATATTAAATTATTTTTAAGCATTAATAAACATCAAATACCAACAAAATTATTAAAATATATGAATTAAAATATTTCATTCATAACCAAAATTATAATACAGATGTACACTTTAAATAATATGTGTATATATATATATATTGGTTTAAACAATAAATATTTTTAAATTTTTATTTTAAGTTTAACTATCTTGTCATTAATAAAAAATATTTTGTTATCGGTTAAGTTTAACCAATATGATATTTGCAAACCAATATAATGACGTAAATAAAATACTACATAAGATGTTGTATCTCTCTTACAAACAATTTCGCATCGTAGTTGGTAACACATATCTGTTTAGCAGAATTAATTTTGTATTCTTAATATTAAGGTAAATTATCAAATTCTATGGCAAGAACTAAAAAATTTATAGAAGGCTTTAATTGATATTTTAAAATTACAATGGGAGGTATGAGCATTTTTAAATTATAGTAATTTACATAGTTTTAACTTATATAACAATTAAAATATAATTAACAATTTACGAGGTGCCCCAGATAATATTCTTAGTTTTAAATTTCATAACGAGCCAATTTTGATTAGGTACTTAATTGAAAATAAAAACGTGAAACGAATTTTTCAGAATGCAATTTTATGATATTGGTAAAATGTAGACAACACATCATACTTATAAAACGTTAAGTTAAAAATCCAAAAATTGGTTCGAACATAAAATATTGTATCATGTACATCTATATATATATAAATATACTATTATAGGTCTATGAAAAATTCAAGACGCGTGCAATAAGACTTAGATAATACCACAGTTTAAGATAGTACTGTCTTAAATCGTGGATAATACTCTTAAATTAATCGTAGTATCATTGTCACCGAAACATGATCGACAGCGAATAAATAATAACAAAACCATGTCTGTCAGTGTTATAATCATATCGTCATCTCGACGTGTGCCACGTGTATTATTATACATTGTTATAATAATACATAATATATATACTTGCAGTAAACGATCGATGACGTGTCGTTTGCGTTAAAAGTCACTATATTATCATCATTATTATTATTATTACTATTATATGCAATATACGCGTTTGTCACCGCCGTTCGTCGTCTTCTGTCAGAAGCCATGTGTACCTATTATATTATATTATGGTGGTTCGTCTATGACCGCGTCACACCATATAATAATAATAATAATAATAATAATAATAATATAATATAATATTATTATTAGACGTCTATAAATATTATAATGTAATGACACACGAAACAGACGAAACGTATACTATGCTATTTTTCAAGGTTCAAATTTGCGATCCATAACGTTCGTTTTTTTTTTTACACAAATAATACGAGAGTTGAGATGACGAACCACCGGTCGACCGCGTTATTATATGTATATAATATTAACTTCATGATATCATAGCGGAAAACGCTCTAACGGTGAGGAGGGACTGCCTCGATTTGTTTTATTGCCGTCATAATAATAATAATAATAATAATAATATATTTAATTGTATATATACATATTATACGAATCAATCGCCGGAGAACAAATTAATAATTCCCTCTTCGAACATAAATAATTACATTACTGCGCGCACAAAGAAGAAACGTATTTAATATGTATTATTCGTGTCCGACCGCGGCGGTGTCTATATATGTATATAATATAATAATATATATTTTTTCGGGGTACACGGACACGGATACGTGAGAGACCCAATCAAACGGAATCGGAGAAGGAGGACGGACGGACCGGTGCGGCGTGGTCGTACGGACGCGAGACAGGCGCACAACTCTTAATCGGCATTCGGAAATTTATAGCGGAGCACCGCCTTGGACGTGAATTATTCCTTTTCGGTTTTAATTGCATGCGAGCATCGGACCGACGCAAATGGTCTTCGTCGACGTCGTCTTCGACGTCTCCGTCGTCATCGGCGGCGCATAAATCAAGACAGACTCCAAACGCGCGTACATGACGTACATATATGAAATATATGTATGCGTGCGTGTGTACGAACATATTACTTATATATATATATAGGTACAATAAGAGCCGAATCAATTATAATAACCCAACACGACGGGCTCAATCGGATAGAAACAATAACTCTCCACGTAGCGCCACCCCCTGTAATTAGTTCGTAAAAAACAACCGGCGGCGGTCCCGTGTGTTATATTTTGTATACATTATGTTATATTAATATTATTTTAATGTATAATGTATGCGAACCATCTTATGTACAATAATATCATTCCTATAAATAGAATGTGTGTGTGTGTGTGTGTGTATCATACGTGACAAAAAATTTTGGTTTTTATCGGCATAAAATATTGTAATCTTATACTCGCAAAAACTGTTATTTCGTTGAAACTTCAGTACTTCATTTCTTAGAGCGGCAGCTGGGTTCCCCGTGTATAGATTTTGGTTCCGGTTCCGTTTTGTCGTTTTGTCACACAATGAATAATTAAGGTTTCGGCTCATATACCGGTATAACAACCTCAGTATTTTTTAGTCCTGGATATCAAAATATATGATGGCAAAATTGAAATATTACTACATAAAATGCAATGTCATTTTCTAACGTAAACATATAAATTATTATAGAGGTTAGTAGGAGGAATATACTACACGCCGCCGTCTATCTTGAATATTATCAGTTATTTAAATATCAAACTTGAAATCGACTGAAATGTAATTTATTTTTTACAGGATTTATTAAATCAAAAAAGAAAAGACGTGAAATTATAAAATATCTGTTCCTGTTTTTTTTTTTCACAATAATCACAATAAATTATCAAAATGCAGCCTTTGCAATCATTCACTATATCGTAAGTTACCACTTTCATTTTTTTTACATAAAATAGTTTTGTATACAATTACCCCAAAATATGTTATGTATAATTATACTATCATTACAGCTATAATACATATACATTATTCAAACATTAAAATGATTCTAGCTTATATTTTTGAGGAAAAACAAAACCTAACCTGCAAGGATATAATTATAATTACATTTTGCTGCATTTTTTTTTACAGTTTTTGATGATTTTAATATTATATTATCTTATTTGTACTTAAAAAGAATAAATTAAAAAATTACCCCTGAATAGTACAATTCTCAAACGTTTAAATAATAAATAAACTATTAGAATAGAGTTATTTAATACAAATATAGAATTGGAGTAAATTTTCAAATATCCGGGAGTAGACAATATAATACTACCACACATAGGTATACTCACGCATCACTCGTTTTGGAATACCTATACTTACGTTATTATCGATTTAACTATCATGTTAGGTACTTGTGCGAGACTATAAGATGATATTATAATTTTTAAGCCACAGAGGTAAGGAATCTCGATAAGATTATCCAAGTCCTTGACAGACGATATGAAATTTTTCAAAATGTCGACCGAAAAATAAAAATTAAATTAACGTCGTGCAATTTTTTTTTAAAAAACGGTCCATACGTTGCCATCTGTAATTGTATTTCCATGTGCCAACCGAGTATAGTTTAACACGTACACGTCGTATATATTATACTATAAGAACGATGTTTATTATTGTGATACCGAATAAATCACTCTGTTTTTATAATTTTTGACCGCGTTCCTACATAATAATAATATTATAATGAAGGTATGTGTGTTTGTGTGTAGTATTCGTATACGCGCCCAAAAAGTCATATTTCATTTGCGAAATACGACAACTGCTGCAGGTACGATACGATTTAATTTCGAAACCTGTTTCGTCGATCATAAAAAAAACCTTCCTAGTCGCGTACCTAATATGTAATAATATAATATAACAGATCTTGGAATCTCAAGATGGACGTTCTTAATTTATATAGTGATATGATATTGTTGTCAAGGCGATTGACTGTCGTTAAGACATGATGTGAAAAAAAACTTATTTAGTCAAATTTATAATATCGGGCTATCTACACACGCACACTTGCGCATATATTTATATATATTTTATTCAATATGTATAGTAATATGTTTACGTCGAGGTCACGACCGCCTATCGCAATAAAAACAAAATATTCTACTCTTCTGGATACGATTGGTTTATTGGTTTTTATAATAATTTATAGGCATTTTAGTTATTTGAAGATTTTTTTGGTAAAAAAAAAAAAAACATTAAAGAGAAAGAGACGAGCATCAACGATGGTTTAAGCCGTTTAAGGTGGCTGTTCTTTACAACAATTATTCACGTTTTATTATATAACATAGTATCTTATTAATAGCGTGCTCGGAGGTAACCAACTTTTGTATCAAACTAATTCATTAGGTTAGTTGTATAATACAGAGTGATTAACTGATGATATATCCACCTTATTATTTATTTAATTATTCAAATTCGAATTTATAGAATTTCCAAGCATATTATATACTCGCACAGTTAGGATGCAGTTTCAGTCCAACCTAACCAATTTATGAAGATCATAATTTTAAATAATTTTAAACGCAGACTACCCTATGCATATTATGATATAGTTTTTACTCATATCCTGTGTCGAGTTCGACATTTACATTAAAGTTAAAATATGCAGCGAAATGTATACCGTCAATATCTGTATACGTATATAATATATACTATACAGCCATATTATACAAGATTATAGAAACTATAATGCTGTAACCGTTTCCTTGTTACACGATGCATAATATACAGGTAAACAGCACAGATCCTTTGTAATAGTATAATATCATGACATACATGTCATTATCATCATCGCTTTTGAAGTCGGCCCGTCAAAACATCACGTCGATCCAGCCGTGATAATTGAGATTGTCAGCGTGGTGGTCTGCGTTTCGTTCGACAACCCGAAAGGGGCACACACGCGCATACAATGTACAGAGTATAATAATATTGCTTTACCCCGTCGCTCTAATAGTAATAATAATATATTAGTATGTCCGTCGTAAAGTGGACTCATAAAACGCCACGACAATGTCCGGTCGAGTCGTTTCACTGCAATATTCAACACTCGTATTTATTATGATAATAGTAATAATAATAGTAACTTACGAACCGTATATTATTATATTAACACTGCCCGAGTGGTACCTGCTACATCACACATTGTTTTTCGGGTCGACACTAAACACGGACGGACACTGCAGAGGGCGCTAGACGATGTTATTACTATACAGGGTGTTCCCGACTTTTCCGTTCAGAATTTAGGAGCGAACTCTTTAATGAGTTTTGATCAGCATGTAGTGAGCACAATGAGTATACTCGAAAACTACTTATTTTACGAACGTTAAATTTGGTTTACACATCGATAGCTACATTATTTTATTGATAAATCATTGCATTTTTATTTTAATAAAGAAATTATTCCTCGAAGAAGAAGATAATTAAGAGAAGGGAATTTATTATCTCCTCTCCCCCACAAAAATAAAATAAAAATAGAATCCCTATTTTGTTATACTATCATCACCACACGACTTTTACAATTTCGGACACCCGCGTGATCCAGTATATCTACAATAATATACACTACAATGTTATATTTAATGATATTTATATTATATAAACTGAGAAGACTATAATAATACTGTTAGTGCGCTTAAGCGTCCCACTTATGAAAAATATTATTTCGATTTCACTGACTGCCATGAAACGCGATATTCTCACAGTTTTTATTAAGGGGCAGCACTCTGTATATTATTTAATTTTTACGCGTACGGAACCGTCGTAAACCGTCGTATTGTTTCATAGAAATCAATTTGGTATGTCGATGTGTAAGTACTTACGTCAGGAATTATTGTCAAAAGTGTTCCGTTGACGCCGATTTTTTTTTTTTAATTTTCATTTTACGACGCAAAAGCGCGACGACAAATTTACGGAAAACCACTTATTATATTAGTGCATTGGATCGTTTCGTCACCTCGTCATACATTGTGTGCGTGAGTGTTTCGATACGATATTTTAAAGTGTCCGGCGATGTGTACTTTGTATTTCGTCACTATATACTATAAATATTATTAAATTATAACGATAATATTGTAGGACCGTGAGTTTTACGCATTCAAATTATATTATAATGTAATAATATCGTATACGATTGATGTGGACGACGAGTTCTCAATATCAGTTCGGCTATTATATATAAATATAATAATATGTGCATTATAATTTATAAGCAGTTATTGTCCCGACTCGAGTAGCACGTCGCGTATTCCAGAACAACGCAATAATATAACCGCATAATAATATTATTATTGTGTGGCGTCTTTGAGCGCGTTCATCGTCGAGTTTTATGTAACGTCGTTTTGGCGACAGACTACTATGGTACAGCTGTATAATATTATGTTAAATCGATACAAATGGATTAAAATGGTTTTGCGATTTATAATCAACTGCAGCGCGCCACTATATATAGTTGGAAATCCGATTGATTTACTACACGAGGTTATTACGTATAACACTATTATGGTATTATGTTTTCGATCGTTTTAAGGACAAGTCGAGCATAGCTTTGAATCAATTGCGAACGCCAATATAAAATATTGTGGCGGTCAAATTTAAATATGTAATAATGTGTACGACACTATTACCTGTATTCTGAAATTGTATTTACTCTCTATACAAATAAAATATTATATTATAAAATAAAATATTTTTTTTTTATACATATTATTTTATAATGTTGTATAATCTCGATGTCATCGTAAAAAAAAAAAAATAATAAAAATTGATGCCTAAAAATTCAATAATTTCATAATTAGTTAGATATGATTATGCAAATTTGTTTCATGTTTATCAATTCAAAAATCTACAAAATTGTAATGCGTGTTCCACACATTAAATTAATTCAATGCATTAAATAATGTAATATTATGTATGATATACGAATTCTTGGTCCCCCACACTCCGACGTAGCAGTCGGTTAATAACAAATTTAATCTAATTTTGTCCCGCAATGTGAGTGACGTACAAGAGTCCTATGTCGTTTCGATAGTTTACCATTTTTACATAACACTCGGTTAATATTTAAAATAGGTTATATTTTACAGATTATTTGTCGTACAGTGATATACCATTAAAATAACAAAAAACAAACCATGAATTAAAAATAGCGAAAACCAATTGGATGAATCTAAATTACAGCGAACGCCGAACGAACACTGCAATATTGATAATGGATCATATAATGATTCGATACTCATTTCTACTCACATAACTAAATGATTATTAGTTAGTATTGAGTACTCGTCATTTCGTATGCTTATGTTTTGTGTACTCATGTTCAACATAGTTATGCGTATAACATCATAACCTAAAATAATGTATTAATGTAAAATATGTTCTCAGTTATAGGAATAAAAAATTAATTATTTATGATAGTTATAAATTCAGAGTAGAAAAAACTGTCAAAAACACAATTTATTTACGGTATACAGAACATCAATGCAAAAGTAAAATCATAATTAAAAGCAAGTTTATTACTAAAGGGCTGTCAGATCACTCACATGTGGCTGATGCAAGTAAACTTCATGCAAGAATCGTAGACGAAAAAATTAAAAAACGAAGCAATACATACACAACACCAATTTATTGCCATAACAAATAATTAGTACTACACAAATACCACTGAGAAGGATGGGAACTAAATCATCAATAAGTTCGATTAAAAATAGATTTCACCAAATTTGTAAAAGAATTTTGAAATAAAAAAATTTCTTAGCCGGCTAATCAATTATTTCGAGGATAGTATGGATTGGACGTTGAGGAAGTAAAAATATTTTTAAATCGCTGGTTTTTTTTTCAATTTTATAAAACTGCAACGAAATTTCCAAACACTTAGGAGATAAAATATAGGAGATAATTTATAAATCATAAGTATATTTTGTTTGGTTACAGATTGAAATGAATTAATCATTTATGTTTTAATTGTTAACATAATACCTATGATAGCATCAATCCTGAAATCTATCAAATACTTTAAAAGACAAAATAATTTGAAAGATATTAAATATGAGAAAAAAGAAGTACAATAATCATTCAGCAGAATGGATTCGAAAATTAGTAAGTATTTAGACTAGAATGAAAATTTAAATGTTTTTTAAATTAATTGCATTGCTGCATATAACTTAACTTATTAGATAATTTATATCATATATTTTTTATATTTAAAACTTTTTTTTTCGATTAAATGATTTTTGCTGTTTCGTATTCAATATTTTGTGATCAATATTTTATTTTCACTGTTTTGGAAGTAAACCCTATATACTATATTCTTACTTTGCTGACAACAAGTTTAATAAAACACTTTAAGCCCGTGGCGTATAATTATGTCATGTTTTCATTTAAAAATATTCAAATAATTATTGACCACGTATATAATTATATTATACAAATAATAATATAAATTAGCAACTCGATTTATAATAATAGATTTACACATTTATTTATTTATTCGACAAAAATAAAAATATATAAAGTAGTATTCTGCCGTCGATAAATTCGTTTGAAACGATCGTTAAGCGAATACGCTTTATGTTTACGGTTTACTCACATATTGTTATTTGTTCACCTTATTTCACACTTTTTTACAACGCCTGATCGGAAATACAAAAATTTTGGTGATTTATTTGATAGATGATGCGTGAAACTTTTTGATGTTTTTTTTATTAGTCTAAAAAGTCGGTACTCAAAAAAATCACAACATTTTAAACCCAAATACAAGTTATTTTTCTTAACAGTTGAGTTTTAACGAAATTTCATGAAAGTCGAATTAAACTTTTTTAACATACATAACCTACACAATAATTATTTCATAAATCTATAGCTTTATAAATGGATAACTAATTTTAATAAAATTAAAATGTATTTTAATTATACAAATATATTTTATTATTACATGTACATTTTAATATTTATTTTGTTCACACGATAATACGCTATATCATTTTACATCTTATCCCACGTTGAACAAACAATAATTTCTATGATAATATATGATAATATTATGTAATTAATTGAAACGGTCTCGTCGAAAAAATATTTATTGAGTGTGATGATGATGATTTCGTGTTCTTGACATTTTATTTTTTTAACCTCGCTTGAACAGAATGACAGTCGTTAAACTCCCAATGTGTATCACTGCTATGATATTCACATGTACATGAACTTATGTATACTATCGAATTATTTTGATGGTATCATAGGTTTTTAAAAATAACAACTGTTTTATAATTTTATTTTTCCTATAACTATTGGTACTTAAACGGACATTCCGTGCGACTTCTCGACTATACATCGCCGTATGAACACCAATCATCGAGATCCGCTGGCCACATATAAATTAAAGGAAACATCGATAAGCCATAAATTAAGTTGCGCGCGTGTATAATTGTCATTATATAGTTAGATTGTCCATGAATAAATCGGTCTAATTTAGCCGAATATTGTCTACAATGTTGACATTTATAGTGTGTATTGTGATTAGAACGAATTCGAGTTCGCAGTGGATCATTTACGAGTACTTTACAATAGTTATTCGCCGACACGCAGAACATCGACGTGACGGCTGTGCAATGGCCTTAAATAACAATGAATATGTCAATTATGCGTATACAACTATCATGCCATGGACATTATTTATTGAGGTACGCCGTCTAAACGCAATTGTTTTATTATTGTATTTTATATTAAAATCTCAGTTTGTATGCGCCAATACTGTGTAAATACTGTCATACGACGCGTATTTTATACACTATGTATATACGCATAATCCGAAGAGTAAACAAAATGTATTTTAAAATATTAAACACATCGTAATAAGAGTGAAAAATGATTAGACTAACGCCGTGGCACTTAGAATACGCACGTGTATATATATATAATAGAGAGAGATGAACATTTTTGGATAAACATATAATAATATAGAATACGATTAATCAATTATTAGATGATGTAATGTAAGGTGGAATTTATTAATTCGCAAAGACAACAACCATGATCAACAACATCGGCTTTCGATTTATTTTGGCCAAACCTCCTGGGAATCGTGACCGAAATTTTGACAAAAGTATCATACTCGATTATTGGAAATCATACTAAGTTATTAATTATTTTTATAAATATTTTATAATATTTACCGACTATATGCAGCTTTTAAAAGTCAATATTTTTGTCAGTTTCGACTTCTGAGTTTAACATAATATATCGTTGAAATAAAAAGGAAATGATTTCTTAAGCACGATAGTCGCAAGTGAAATTGTTTCAAAATAGTTTGGACACTATTGTAAATTATATTATGACATTTTCATTGCGGACATCGCTTATCAAATTGGACACTTCTTTTGAGTTATTTCTGTCATAATTTTGTTGGTAGATATCAATGTCAATTTTCATCACTGTCGCTTGTCTATTTCCGAGTCAGTTGAAAATTATCTGAACGATTAAAGTCTTCGGAAGACAATATTATATTGGGCGCCGTCTGATAATTTTCATGGACGATAAAATATAATACTATTTTAGTGCGAACAAACTATGTTTTTTGCTTAAAATACATTAATGTAGTTTTATATTATAATTATATTAAATCTGTTCTAAGACCTTTGAAAGAAAACTATGTAAAATATATAAATCTACATAATAGGATAAAAAAAAATTCGAAATTCATCGATTCTAACGGTAGTTATTATATTCTATTATTGTGTATTCTCTATATACGTGATCTTTTAAACCAAACAAACAAATAATATCCGGAATCCAATATAATATTGTCCATCAACATAATCAATAAATTTAATTTGAACGTCATATTCGATTTTATTCGAGGTACATTTTATGAAATAAATAAAGTAATATGTAAAGTATAAACCACCAATGTCAAGAATTGTACATGATTTTGTGGTGATGTGTTATTATTATTTAACGTACGAGTATACGATATTCTTGGTGTTAACAATAATTACGTTTATATTTTAGTACTTTAGCGGTTGTAAACAAAAACAAGTTTTTATATTGTTTTTACTCATATATTGATAGTATTATATTATTAAGTATTAACGAGTGTATTCACGTGTTTTATAGACTTATAGTTCAGCGCTGTATAATTATTTTTTCGCCGTATCACGAAAAAGAATCAAAAGATCGATTACAAGTTTACACGGGTATTTATCTAGTTTTTGTTTACACGGTACACACATACCTTCGTTTTATGGCGGGTCTTTAATCTTTTAAATATTTAAATTTTTTTTATAATGTGTATAATATGGTGGTTTACCTACACTGTTTACAGCAGTGTATAACAAGAGTATTATACAGCTATAGCGCCTATACCTACCATATACGACCAACGTTACATCGTCAACGATCGTCCAAAATAATGGCTTTTACTCGCGTTTATAGTTCAGATACATAATATGATATAATATAGTATTAATAATAATGATTGAAGCTATATTGTATAATACGTATAATGTAATATATGCACGCTTATATTATGCAAACAGCGACGATTTAGAATAGCTACGTATAATGTAAATAACGATTTTGGCGCTATCGTTGTAGTAGGTAGGTATACCTGCAGTATACGACGCGCAATAATTCGTACTAATAATCTGATATAATATACCAGAAATACGAATATTATTATACCATGGTAACCGTTTTAGATTCTAACGTCGACGGAGTTATAATGATATGTTTCGTACATTACGATTATTATATTTCACTAGCACTATATTTACTATAATAGTAGTATATAGTACCACGCGCAGTGGAGTAGTGAGAATTTAGCAGTGTGACGACCGGCGTTTACTCGGGATCGGAGGAGATCCCCAGAAGAAGGTTGAAGAGTTCAAACTGGAAAGACTCGCCAAGCATTTAACCGATATCGCAGAATCCGATGGAAATCAAATGCCGTTCGACCCTACCACCCTCACTGACTAGTCAACTATATGCAGGATATCGTCGAATCGAAAAATCTACACGAAATACTCTTCGGAATACGACTGCGATGTTTCAGACTTTATTATTGGTTAGAGACATACGAATATAATTATTTTATTCTATCAGTCTGTGAATACTCAGTGCGACGCTTTCTCGACGAATAACTACAGTTGTCGTCCGTATCGTACATTTTGATCTCTGTCTCGTTCGCGCAGGCCACAATGACCGACCCAACGCCTCCGACGCATATAGTATAAAATAGATATAGGTGCCCACTACCCACGACGACGACAATGTAATAATATTCCACGCGGGTAATCGAAACCCGAACGGCAGCAGCAGCAGCAGCAGTCTTATAAACGACACGCGGCTTCGGCAGCGCAGTGGTTTTATGGGTTGTAAAAAAAAAATGTATGTATAAATAAACAAGGAATCTCGACTCGGAGGATTTTTTTATTATTTCCATCCAGCCAGCTCCGCGTGCGCGCGCACACAATGTAAACGTGTTAATTGGTATTTATAGCGCATACAATATATAATATGTTATGTGTACATAATATTATTATTATATTGAGCGGTGGTCTCGGTGTGCGTTTATAAATATATATACATATATATTATTATAATACTATATGAGCACACCCGCGTACACATAATACAGCACATACAAACGGGCACACGCACATTCCCCTGTACCTATTACCATCCACCCTACATACATTCCCGTCGTACCCCGACACCGGTTATCTGGCAACGAGAGCAAGCAGCAACAGTCGCCGCCACTGGTGGAGTGGTTGTCGTGACTCGACGGCGGCGTGTAACCATCACTCAAACGGGGGGCTTGGTGTACGAACATAATAAACGGAATACTGGTATGAGGTTACTGGTTAGAATGGTTAGATGATTAGGTTAGTATACATTTATTATATTAATATATTGTTGTATTATAATATATCGCAGTCACACATCTATTCCGCAACGCACCTCACTCGTCGTGTGAGCGAGTGCGCGTCTGTAGAATAATATAATTGCCGTCTTCGTTAGGAAAAAAATAAATAAATAATAATAACAATAATAAAATACCTTCTCGGCGGCGTCCGTGATTGATTTATCGTGGATTTGGTTTTTTTCTTCTTCTTTACGCGCGCTCACGCCCACGGCGGGCATCGGTCAATATTTTTTTTAATACCTCCCCGGCTATAATTTACCCCGTCATATTGTGACCGGATTATATAGTTTTATATATATATACCGTGCACATAAGAGAGCTCACACTATACGTAAAAACGTATGCCGCCGAGTACGATACACCTATATTATAGGTACGTACCCACTACGATATTACATATTATTACAAACATATGTATATTATCGTAAAAACTAATGCGTTTTCCGGCCCGCACAATAGAGTCGTTGCAGCTTATATTATACGCGTGCAGAGCCTGTAGTATATATGTATATAGGTAGATAATACGCCTAATGAATTATCGTTTCGAGATCGGTTATCGCGGTCTCTTCTCGTACACCCCCCCCCCCACACCACAATATAGCCGACCCAGCCACGGATCGTTCCGTCGGCGTATTTATATTATTATTATTATATTATATTGTACGCTGCTGGTGCGTGCGCGTGTGACTGGCCCCGCTCATTGTTCTGGACGCGGACGTGTGAATACGTAATGAATCAAAAAACGCGAAAAATGTTGTCTTATACGGCCACGACTATTATAATATTATAGCCGCCGCTTCTGCTGAGGCATGATGTATATGCGGACCGCGTGGCACCCGATGATTTTATATCTCGCGGACAACGATTATTCCCGATCGGCATGCGCGTGTTGTTATGTTGTTGCTCTGTGGCGGGAGATAGTTTACATGCACATACGCGATCTATTGTATTTCACTACGATTATTATATAGTATTAGCATTATTATGATTTTTGAAAATTATAAGTATATAGGTAATACTATTAACAACTGAATTTTAAAATATTTGGATTTTTCATGAAAGATCACCACAGTGTTAACTTTCTAATTTTTCGTTCCAAATAAAAACAACCCCTATTCATTGTAAGTTATAAAGAAGGTATTTTTGAATCTAACCCGAACAAGTATTTTTTGAGTCACCTATTAATCTTTAAGTATTAAAGATAATATAAATTTAAAGATATGGTTACTATAATGATGATTTGGTAATTAATTATTGTTATTTATAATGGAATTACATGATTTGTAAACACAAGAGTAATTATATGATTTATATTTTATATTTTTATGATTATTATCCTAAGTATATTTAAATTAACAATAACCCTGAAACTAATTGATTTAAATTTAACACAACTAAAAAAATAAATTATCATCTTGTTCATAATATACAGTGAAAATTGTTGTATTAATAGTTGTTATTATTTGCAATAGAAACTAGCGTCATTACTGAATACTCTTTTGATGGTATAAAATTTTAATAATTTAAGTATGTATTTGAAAATACTTCGTGATATATCATGAATAGTAACAGTAAGTTACGTGTTTTTGATAATCCGTTCACCCCATTCTCGTTTGTGAGTTTTCGTTTTTCTAATGGCCATGGATCAGTATTATTGGTTACAAATCGATGAATATTTCTGGTTACTTGTTAACTGTTGCATTGCGTATTCTACTTAATATGTAATCCCTGGCCTATGCAGCGTATGCTGTAGACAATTCGCTTCCGATTTGGTTTTTTGTAACGATTTCCGCAAAGAAGAATAATTTCAAACACGCGCAAAATCATAAATAACGTACCTTATTACTCCACTTTTTATTGACGCGCGTCCAAGCTTATACCGTCTCAAATTATTATCAAACACGATTCACGAGTGATGTCGACAATAAAGAACACATTAATAGCGCAGCATATATTATTAAATAAGTCGAACATCGATCAGTTCTGATGAAATGTGCGGACATACGTTCGTAAATCGTAAGTCATAACAGTCATCGTATACACGTATAGTTGTATTGCATTCATTTTGTAAATAAAAACTATGACATTTTGTATTATACCGTCAAAATTAAAGACAAAACGTAATTTATTGTGACGTATGCATGGATCAAAAATCAATATCGATAGTATAATATTGTTATTAGTTATTACCTAATATTAATTTTACTCGGAAATAATTTATATGCGTATGTACGCTTTTAAATTGAATTGAAATGTCTCATTAATGACTGGTAATGAGTAATTATTAAAAACTACGGCCATACTGACATTCTACTATCACCATGATAGCATAATCTATGCTGTTACTAAGAATTATCCACCACCTCCCCCACGGGAATTCTGAAAAGTAACAACTCTACTGGGGATATAGTATAATATTAATCGCCAATAGGTACAAATGTATAATAAGTAGATGCAGGCCAATCGTAATATAATATATTATTCCATATTTATGTTGTAGGTGTACCTGTTATTAATAAACACGGTCAATGTAAAGGCGTAACTATTTTACCTATACAACACTTTCCCCCTTACTACGCCTCTGCACTATCGCCACTATCGAATGACATGTCTGATGCCTGATGGGCTACATATACGGTTATTTATCACGTACATTTTTCGGTTAAAATTGAATGATTGTTACAAAAAACAATTTATAAATTAAAACCCTGGTCGGAGACCTTGATCTGAGACAACATCTCCTGCGTGACCCTGATAAAACTTTTTTATGCAGTTGCAGTATTATTTGATTGCTGTTTATCCACTGTGATACTCAAAATATAATAAATAATACATGCCATCGAATATTGTTTGTTGAATGTAGATTTTATAATCTAACATATAACGAGTTTTCTTTTCTTCTAGCTTTAGAGTTTAGAAAAAATATCATAGTTTTTACCCGTTCACCCCAATGATAAGCTGAATCGAAAAAAACTACGCCATTCTTATATTCTTTTTGGCAAAACATAATTCAACTAATGTACAAGCTAAATATTTAAGAACAAAAAGTTATGATGTTTTTTCACCCGTTTTTAAATCAACTACCTAGTTGTATATTCTGATAAAATATTCAAACTTAACAAATTTAATTTTCCATTGTAACAATTTTACTTATCCCAGTTAATTTGAAAAATAAAAGTTATATTAAGTTTAATTCATATTATTGTGTGGTAAAGTAAATATTAGTTTAATTATTATAAATAAAAATAAAAAAATTTAACTTTGTTGATTTCATAATCTAGTGAACTCCAACATGTAATTTACTAAACTGTGGTATAGTGCACAATAACTAATAAGTAACTATAGTATCATTAATATATATCAAATGATTAGTAAAGTTATTGTATTAAAAACAAATTAAAAGTTGCACATTCACATTGTGCAATCCAGGTGGTAGTTAAGATAATAATATTATTTGTCTTTAACCGAGTAAAATTAGTATAATTTATTTACATTTTTATTAATTTAAATGATTGAGGTTAAATATAATATTTGTTTAATATCAACTTATAACTTTTAACTTATTTGATACTGAATTCATTTCTTAATTAACTCAGATTAATTAAGTTTTTTTTTTCATTAATTTAAATTTATCGATATTATTGTTACACATTATTTACTTCGTACGACAAAAGTGCTAAAGGTAGAACTGCAGCAGTGAGTATTTTTATATTATGTATTATTGTGCATCGCGTATTGTAACTACCTACCTTTATTGTAAATTTATGGCTTATAGTTTATAGTTTATACTATCTATAAATATTATCGGTGAGGTTTTCGTCGATCGGAACCACACCTATTTTCCCGTCGTACACGGATTTTATAATGTTATACATATGGACACTGTCCGCATTAAACCGGTTGTATCGAACAAATCCAACAGAAATCATAATTTTCTTTCACTTGTCATTCACCACGGTGAAAAAAACCGAAAAAACTATTATATTCTATACAAAACAGTGTTATTTATACTATTATATTATGTTTCAAGATCAACCGGTGTGCGGGATCACATAATAATATATATATGGGAACGCGCAATAGTCTAGCTTAGTCTTGTAGAATAATATAATGAATCACTCTTCTCGAAAAATTCGTTTGGGATTTTTTTTTATACTCGTCATAAAATAGTCCAGATGATCGTACGGTTCATATACATCGATTTATGAGTCGTACCCGGAACACGAATATATAAATATATTAATTAAATTAAATATATATTATTGATTAAATATCCCCAGCTGAACCACGTGTTGTGTATTTAGGCTATTCGTGTTATTAGATTTTGTATTCAATGATGATAATATAATAATATAGGTACTAAACAATTGCAATTTGTAGTTTTCAACTTATGTTATATGAAAATGTGACAATTCACTGTTTTAAAATAGCAAACTCATCGTCTTTATACAATTAAAAGACTGTAACCTTACTAATTACCGGAACCATAGTATTATTTAACCATATTAAACATTCGAAATTTAAATTGTAATATTTTTCCAACAAAAATCGATGTGTTCCGATCTGAGAGAAATGTGTAGATATATAATTACATAATCTCTCACTGGTTAACCCGGAAATAGTATATACGAGTAACTGTATTATAAATTTATGGTATGATATACCTGGAGTATGACACGAAAACGTATATTGCGAACCGATACGTATGTCGGACGTTCTTATCGGACACAGTCATTCGTCAAAATCCATGGAAAATATTATCATAATAATATTAAATACATATAATTCAACGTTAAATACGTTTTCATAGTTTTACAAGAGAGATAGACGATATAGTGATTTAAAATTAATCACAGTGATGGTAAAATAAGTATTAGGTATAATAAAATTAGTTTGGATATATTAAATCATGAAATAATTCAATAATAAAACTTTAATAAAATGTATATTTTTTTATAAACTTTTGTCGTTTCTTCTTTTTTATTATTACTTTTATATACATAAAAGTAATAAAATTGATAAAAAAAAAGTAAACATTAGAAAATAAAAAACATTTTAAAGTGTATTATTAGCCGTTTTACTATTAAATAGTCAAAAACTAGACTTAAATATTATGTATATTTGTTATTAAAAAAAATAAATGTGTTACGTTTTTGTGAAATACTTTAGGCTTCAAACACTAATTTTAATATTAAATTACCTATGTAACTACGTAGGTATCTATTTTATCTATTTTATACGTATATTATATTATTTATGTAAATAACTATTTAATTACTAATTTTTTTATTTAAAGTTTTTCTGCAGACAAAATTATCTAAATGTAGGTATATAAAATTACAATATTGTTTTATACTTTCTTAAAACTAACAGATAGTATTGGTTAATTAATTTAACAAAGTACGATAATAAATTAACATTATACAATAATATTATACTAAACGTTTTATAACTTTACAAAAAATATTATATTTACTATGTTAATGAGCTAATTTAAAACATCGTGAGGACAATCACGCTGGAGTCTGCGTTTGTATGACTGACATTATGCACGAAATGTTGAATACTCTTGCTTTGTGTAAATGACTGAAGAAACTTATCGATAAGTCTTTGATTTAGAACTCATATTATTAATTATCAATACTAAATATTTTATACATTTTATATTATACTATATAGTCATATAAATATCGTAATGAGCCTACGACAGATGATCTATACCAGTGGGTTCTTAACCTTTTTCGAATAACGGAATACACATTGTATAAGGTTTTCGCGGGACACAGCCGTAAAAAAACATTAGTAATTATAATAATTATATACATTTTTAATTTTTTTAATATTTTTCTTACTGATTTTAAAATTTTGGGGTAACAATTATACCAAGTCAACGGACTACCAGTTAACCACTGATCTATACATATATATATATATTTGATATGATATTAACACTCTGTATTTGAACAGTTCATCTACACGTTTTTTATTTTTTTATTATTATTAAATTTTCCTAACGAAGTCATCTAACTTATTGATTACCGATTTTTTTTAGCAACTTAACAATTGATAATATAAAATAAATTACAAACATTTGCCTTCATAGATATATAAAACATAATATGATACAAAATATAATATAGTATAATGTATATAATATGAATAATAATATGTATAATTTTTATTTTTAATTATTATGGTTAAGCGATAACATCATTGGGACGTCTATACTTGAGCCGACGGAGAGTAAGTTTTTTCACTATTCATCTACTCATATTATATATTATTTTAGGTAAGGTAAAAAAATGTTTTATGTATTTAATACAAAGTTATATTAATTTATTTATTAATTTATATGTATTATTTTGTCCTCATTACCATACGCAATTTATCTATTTATAAATTTAAAATTAGAATTAAAGATTTTGTCACTTAACATTAATAGTTTTCCAACACTTTACAACATGACATTTAATTATTTTTTAATTATTTTACCTTTTTTTTATATATTATAAAATTATTTATTATTTATTATTTATATTATTTTATGTTTTACAATTTAGATGACAATAATCGAAGAAAATATTTTGATAATTTGTATTTACATAGAAATGTTTCATTTTATTAATTTTAGAGTTACAATAGTCAATTTTCGATAAGTTTGAAAATATCGTTGTAAGGTTAAGGGTGACACAAAATATAATTACAACTGTAAAATTATTATTCTATATTTATATAATATTGAATCGTATAAATAATTAGTATAGAAAAATATATCACCCTTAGTAAAAATGGCATAAAATAATGTAAGAAATAAAAATTAATTTTATAATAATTATATAAGTAAAAATTACAATTTAGAATATATTTTACGTCAAATTTGTATTGATTAAAAAAATATGTATAGTACTTCCCTACCAAATTATGTAATTGAGCTGTTATATTTACCAATTTATACATTTACTTCAAAATATATAAAAATATGTAAAAACGAATAGAGTCAGAGTGTTATAATGGAACATACTAATTTATAATAAGAATTGAGAAATCAGAATTCAATAAAATTATTTATTTATATGATTATCCACGACCTAGTAATTAATTATAAGTTGGCAAATCTGATAAGTGGTCTGTGGTTGTGTAACATCTTGCAAACGATTTTTTATGTTATACCTACTCTGTGTGACGTCAAATAATTTTTCTTACACTCTTTTAGTGTAACTGATACTGAATAAATGTCCTTTAAATATAAATTTATTGTCTTTTTGACTTTCTAGTAATAACAATTTAAAAATGTGACTCGCAATTAAAGACGAATGAAATAATACACGATACCGTTATTAAAACAAAAATCACTTAAGTGCGGTTATCGCATTTTTAATCATTAGTTTACTTTTATTTTAATGATAAACGTTTTGAATTAATCAGTTGATATTTTACTCAGTGCTCGAATTGGGGGGGGGGGCGCAGGCGGACGGAGTCCGCTTTCATTTTTTCATAGATTTCAGCGTCCCCCTTCATTTACTTAAGCGAGGAACGCTAAAAACGCGTCCCCCATAGAAATGTTAACTTTTGAATAGTGTATTTGGATTTGTTTTCGTTTATTTGTATTTTCTATAGCATACTGCAAAGTAATGGTTATTTTTTCCCAGAAAACGGTTATCGTTGACGACCTCGGATAAAAACTAGTCAAGACAATGTATACAAGTCATTGTGGAATTTAATTAAAGAATAATATTTATTTATGTAATTAATATTATAATTTTTTATAAAATAATTTTATAGTAATATCAATAAATATTATATAATATTATAATAATAATACTACCTTTTTAGTGCCTTAATTGAAGTGTAGGGGGGTGCGGGGACGAAGTCTACAACGGGTTACTTTACAATTTATTAGCTATGAAACGGTGTTTTGTGAACTAAAACCAGCGTCCGTCCTCAATTTATAGAATAATTTGTCATTAAATATTTTTCTGGAAATATGTGTTTTTGTCTTGGGATATTTTGACGTAAAACAGTTTTATAAACAATCATGATGGTTTTGAATGGAATGAGTGAATATTTATTAATTATATACCCATATTATGTTTGAACATTTTAGTGTGTTGATGAACATGTTATATATAAATAATTAAAACAAAGACTTTCATGAAATTTCATATTTCGTGTGATTGATCTAACTGTGTGCTAAATGCTAAGAAGTATACAAATCACGGACTTAAATAATTATAAATTGATTTTTCATTGTTAATAATTATGTACTGTTTATCAATTTTCGCCTGTGAAACTCTTCTACTGCTCTTACGTAATAGTTTATACGTTATACATCGCGTAACGACAAACGAGCCTATAATTATACGCTTGACGATGTTGTGTATACATTTAACCTCAGAATTTCGAACTTCGAGTAATTTGATACACGATCGAACGCCGTGCTTCGATATATCGAACTGCAGCTACAACACGCACTGTGGTGTTACGATAATATTACGTATTCAAATATATTTACGTACGTCATCACGTCGACAGCAAACGTATAATAATACTATAAAATTATTAAAAACTAAACTTGCAATTGTACGGTGAGTAAAATGCGTCTCGAAAGAGAAGGGGTTTTTTTACTCGGTTAGGTATTAGAATAAAACGATTATTTCATAATTTATTCGGACCTATTTGATCGCGGATATAACGCGCTCACCGTAGTATTAGATAGGTACGAAACCGTACGTGTATAATAATAGTATATATAACATATTAATATATTGTAATAAACTGACGGCACGTGTTATAGACTAGGCTTGCTATAGTATGACTTCGGGGTCGTATAATATACCTATTATAATATTTAACGTGTTTTCGCGTGTTCCAGAAATAGGTTTCTGATATCGATCTGTATCGAAGCAATGTAGGCAATGATGCTGCGCATTATACAGGTACCGTGTTGATATAATATATGCACATCGCTCAATCGATGGATAGCTTTTTATCACCCTGACGTTAAACGCATAAGTCCGTCACTGCGAAAGTGCGAATACGTAGTACCTGTCCTATACATAATTGTACAGGCGCGTTGGTGTTGTCAGAATTTTAAGAATTTAATTTTTGAAAAAATTTACGGGTTTAAAGCGAAACCCAAAACTATACATTTTTAATATCTATGAACATTTTCTGAATTTTTAAATAAATCTAATCTAATGGCGTACTGCACTGAAAGTACATCATATTATGATATAGGTATAATATGAAAAAAGTATTTTTTTTATATTTGTGACCGTCGGCAATTCCCCATTAACTACTAACTGTCCTGGTATGCATATGCCTTTTCTTTATTATTATTTAAAACTAGTCAATTTAGGCTATTTTCAATAATAATTTGATTAATTAAAATGTATAGTATACATGACACGAATAATACGACGAAGAAAACGACAACTGGTTACACTGTTTTCGTATAAATCTGCGTACCTAGTGAGTATTTTTGGATGTATAGTGCTAGATGCCTATGCATAAGAGAAATAATTAGATTACAGCGCGTGTTTAAATTTTGGTTAAAGTGTACGTAAAATATTATTTAGGCTATTCCAATGTTTTTTTTACTCTTAAGTCATCGCATGTAAGGCAAGGTTTGATAGGTACGTACCAAGGACCGTGTGTCTTTAACTTCAGTCCAAAGAATAATTAGGATAATATTACGGAGTTTAATAGGAACCTAGATTTAAACTCCATATAGGACCAAACTAATCTTACAATCATGTTTTATATTATAAGTTTCTTATTATCTACTGATAATTTTTGAAATTAGAAAATAACGGAGAAAATGTTATCATATATCGGCTGATATGTTCCTCCTTAAGTTTAGAATCCCAAGTTTATCAGAAATCTAATAATTTAACTAAATATTTAATTTCAATGCAAACCTTCCAATGTTTCTACCTACGAATATTATAATATGATAGCTATAATGTTTATACAGCTACCTATGTAATGCGCTCTCTAAGTTATGGTACGGCCGTCTCGGTGCATACATTATAATTCGATCACGTTATATTTACGGCCGACGGTCTGATGTGGGCCATTCGGTTAATTTATATAATAATTTGCCTCGAAATTTATTAAACACATAGACAAACAGATGTTACCATGTCCAATAAACAATAATAATAATACGCGACTACGATTTCGGGGACATTACATTATAATACTGCCCGGCCAGACTTATTGTTAATAATAATAATAATAATAATGAACGAGGTGGTCGCATGTATATACCATAAATATACTATATACATTGTACATATATGCGATATATTATATTATTATTGCGTATATATGCGTGGCCAATACTGGACTGATTGTAACGAGAGGGGTGAAGAGTGTATGTCTATACATAATATGTTATATATATATATATATATATATATATAATGTTTATGTTTAGAAGAGGGTCGTATATAATATACGTTTATATACAATCGTGTGTAGGCGGGGTGGGTATTTGGTGGCGTGGTAAGTAGGGGGATGGCATACATCAATGCTGTACGACCGTTTCGATTTTATTTATGGCCAACGCAATTCTAGGTGGACTTAAATCGTAGTATGACTGATGTGTACACCGGAATAATTATAATGATTCAAAAACTTGCGCAGATGATAAGTACGAGTTAGTGTAGTTACACTTATACTAACATAATATATACAGTTGTATTGATACAATGTCACTGTGCACGGTCGTCAGCTTCTGAAGCGGACCTTATGGCGAAATGGTACGACATATACTGTACCCACAGGGCCACAGCTACACGGCAAAAACCGCACAAATCCAGTTCTTGTACATAATAACACCCGTGAATAAATCATAAACAATCGAGTACTATTATACTGAAATGCAGCAGCAGTGCACCTATACATACCCGAAGTACACAAGATAACGCTGCGCTCGCACGGAGCACAGTGTATATGCCAAAATAGTAATGGTACGAGTCTCTGTGTGACAACGACCTCGCGGAAAACACGAATCAACGAGACGCGTTTAACACTAATAATAATTATTGGAGTATAGATAGGTATATTGTGAGCACTATAGGCTGATTCTGACTCCGTGGTCCATCGAATACTGCGATCTCGGGCAACGAGATCTATTATAATATATTGTGTGTACCACAATATAATCTATACAACTTTTCTCGACGGCTTGTCCGTCCATAAATCAGTGTGTAAAATATGTACACGCGCCGCCCATACGTTAAGTATATAAGTATATACTATAGGTACGCTGTTGTGGCGGCGTAAAAACCGTTATTGCGCGCGATACTGAGGTATGTGTATTATACGTACTGCAGGTAATAGCTGGTATATACCGCCTATATACCGGCTGCAAGCCGTGGTCGTTGCTAATCTCCTTAAATGTCACGCGATCAATTTCTCGATCGCCAGACGGCGGCGGCGGCGGCGGCGTCGGCGTCGGTCATATGTCTGTCCGACCGACTGCCCTACAATATTGTCGTGATATCATAGGTTCTTCTGACGCGCAGTCAAACTATCGCATAACTAGCGGGATCGTGCGCAATAGATTTTCTCCGCTGAAACACACGCAAAAAATACAAACTCAAACTGTCGGAAGGTATTATTCCAATACGTCATTATACATCGGTTTTGAGATTGATGTCTGACAGTCAAAATGATCCGCAGAGTTGGCTGGAGACTATTCTAGACAATATTCCAATATTCACTCCAAAACGTTAGCGCGTGCGCAATAAATACCAATCACGGATTAGTCTGCAAATAGTCCTAGGTTTTGTATTGGAACAAACTTCATAGTGATTAGTATCACCTCGTCGGAACCCTATGTGGTAAAGTACCTATATTATAATATAGACAATTATTCAAACCGGAACAACGGGGGAAACGTGAAATTGCGGTCCAAAATCATTAAAAATGTTACAGACGGTGAATTGTCACACGCACTTATTCAGCGTAAAAACAAACAAAATGTACATGTGTTGTCTGCAAATATATGTTGTTTTATCATTATTATTGTTATCAGTAATGGCGGTTTGTCTAGATAATTGTCTACTATTGAGCGGTATTAAAACAACTTACTGTTGTTTTATATCGAGTAATTAAGTAAATAATTAATCGGTTAAATGATGATAGGTTAGTGCAGATTCTACTGATTATTGTCGTATAAACTATAAAGATTTAACTCATTAAATCACACATTAGTGTACTTTTTTGTCACAATTTATAATTAATAATTTTTTTTAAATCGTTTATATTATAATGAATCAAGAGTGATGAAATAAACAAAAAATGTTCAGTGTAACATGTTCAATTTAATGGAATTTCTTTAAAATACTACTATGATAGAAAAAATAAAAATTATAATAAAAATATGGTTTTTTTGTATAATAGCAATAAGACTTATATTTACGTAATAAATATCAGTTTTCAGTAAAACAACATGTTTATAATAATATGTAAATACGGTATAATGGCATTTGTTAAATTTGGATTTCGACATTTTTTTTTTTTTTAACAAGTTATTATGAATTCTTATAGATATTACTTGTACAGATATTATCTGAATTCCACTTCCACACAATTATAATTTAAACGACAAATTACCGAATAAACTGTTTTATTTCATCTTACGAACATGTTGATCAAATTATCTACTATAATAAATATTTATTCAATTAAAACCAAGGTTAAATATATAATGTTTGTATATTGTGGAACAAAAGCTTTTATAACGATACCCTAAAAAACCAAATATGTAATAATATAGTACACCGTTATTTAGGTCACTATGACATAAGATTAGATTTGACATAGATCAATTATTGCATCTAAGAAAAAATTTTAGTTTAGGGCACCGAATGGATTTAGCGCCCTTTATAACTTTATCGTTAATATACCGATTTGATTTACCTTCAGGTATGAAATTATGTTGTTCGATCTTATTCAATCGACATATTTTTTTTTTTTTATATTCATATACAAGTATACATTTGAGTGATTAATGAAAACAATTTAATACCTAATTTTTTTTTCTTATTCCTCATCTATTGCATTTATTTAAATCATAAATGGCTGTTATTTAGTCAATTGATCTGATTTAAAAAATAGTGTCATTAGACTACCAACCTAAAATGTTTTTAGCATAATTTGTAAATTCTCGTTAAGTTAACTATTGTTCAATTATACAATTTATTAATAATTTAAACATTTTTAAATATATTTTCATATACCTTATATCTAAAGTTTAAGATGAATGTATGTTTTAGATATAAAATAAGTAATATATAAGTAATAAAGTATCTATTTTTCTGCTCTGATTCGGTAGATACGGATTTCGGACCATGGCGCTTGAACCTTTTCCTACTCCGATGACTAAAGTTGAACGTGATCATACGCTATGCTTGCTTCGTCCACATAGGTATATTGTGTACATCTAAAATTCACAATGTTGTCGTATGGTGGTTATAAGTTATTCGCATTTGTTCTGAATTTAGAGGGCACTCGCAACAACGTATTCGATTTGAAAGACGGATACGTTCGCTACCAACACCTCAGCCACCTATGCGAAACCTGTTTCTATTTAATTGCTTTCTCGTTTACCTATAAGTATCTAAAATATATTATTATGTATACACAAGTATGTGTACATATTATTATAGTTTTCACGCGAAAACTCGCACAAGAGATAATAAATTATGTTATTATGTAAATATCACGTTTATCACGCGACAAAAATATTTGCCCATCAGTCGCAATTAATATATAATAATATATACACACGTATACATGGTATACATTATGTATCTGGAATAAATGGTACTCTCGAATCTAATGATTACAGTATAGAATATTATCAAGCCCTCTGCTGTACAAGGTATAATACAAATGATTGACTGATATGATGATTAACAAACTATGTATAATAACTTGTATACTCATAATTTAATCATTTATTATATTTTTAAATTTATATCTTATATATTGACTATTGAGTATATTAAAATAATTGCAACATTTTAATTAACGATAGGTACATACGTTATATAATACAGTCGATTCCGCTTTTTGGGACACATCGGTTGCGTGTTATTTCATTCCATTAAAGCGGTTGTCCCAATAATCCGAAATACAAAAACAAACATAAATTTGTTGAAAAACTGATATTTTTTTTTTTTAATATTACAAATTGAAAATTATTATGTAAATTAATTGATAGTACAAAAAGGAAAACTTGATATCACATGATCATGTACCTATATCACATTTAGACATACGATAAGATAAAATTTAATCTAATAAACGATTATGCAAGACGGTCGCGATTGTCAAACTATTGATCTATTAATATACTCGATAAAAATGTCCCAAATATCCGGATTCGTGGCCCAGATAAGCGGTGAACGTTTACCCTGAAAATAATATACATTTGTTTTCGTAATTGAAGAATTGTCCCTATTGAGCGGTTGTCCTTATTAACCGGTGTCTCTATTAAGCGGAATCGACTGTACATACGACTATACGAGTACATGCGTGGACATTAAAATGTACCTAATATTAAAGATGGTCTAAAAATGTGATTATAAAATCTGTTGGAGCTATACTCTATACGAGTCTTAACAATGACGTAGGAAGTGGTATACTGTTTTTATTTATATATTTTACTGTTTTACCATAATATATTATATTTTGATATATTTTAGCTTTTGCTGAGTACCTACCTGTTTAATCGTGATCGGCAGAAACAATAACATGTTCTAAGTTTTTTAATTGTATAACTACTAATTCATATTCGACCACGTATAATGTACTAACAAGTATATTTGACATTAAATGTCATATTATTATATACCTATTATAATATATTATAATTTTATCATTTGTAGAACAATATTAGCCGTTTAAATCAGATCGCGAGTTATATATTTTCACGGTGATGGTAATGACCGTGTATATGTCATGACTCATGATACATATATGTAAACATATACATCTATATTTCGATGTCCGGTTTGGTTTTCTGCAAAAACGGTGACGCGAGGTCATCGTCATAGCACGTGGCCAATCAATCCTCTAACAAATTCATCTACAACACTCGACTATTCGAGGACTTATTATATTATACTTGACAGCTATGTCAAATATAATACAATGTTATAAAGTGTCGCCCAACATGCGGCCGAAGACTGTACCGTATGGGCTATTATGTATAGGTATTAGTCGAGATTTCTAACGCCTCAAGTCACGTCTCCGGGATTAGTACAATAGCACGTCCGTATAAAAGAGCAGTGTCGTAAGTTCACGGGTTGCGCACGAAAACCGGATGAACGCAAAAACATAATATAATCACGCCACACGGAACAAATTATTGGTAATGAGCTCGAAAACTAGTTGTATGACAGCAACCGCTCTTAAATGATTTCCATCTGCGGGTAATTATTATTTTGATGGTTGACACTTTCATTATCTCAAAAAGTAAAGACTTTTTGAACTTTTGAAGATATTTTTTTGCACACTAGTTTTGTAATTTAAAGTATAGTTATGATATTTTTAAATACCTACATTTGTTATACCACATATATTTATTAAATTGTATAGAGCATCATGTGGCTATATACATTTGTATTTTTTAAGAAAAACTTTTTGACATTAATATGTCTATTATTCCTGGGTGTCAAAAAAAAAAAATACATGTAATGAAAATTATGAAATATTTTTTTGATTTCTTTTGTAATGTATTAGTGGGGTGCAAATCGTCGGAATGGCATGCTTCTAAATACATGTTCAAACATACACATACTGAACATTTACAAATACCAAAATATATTTCGTATTTTTCCTATCATAAATGATAAATCATTAATTGCAATCATTACTTATTGGTATAGATGCATACACTTAAAGATCAGTAATATGTTTTATGGTATTCCACAAAATATATTAATGATGTTATATTTTTCTTAAAAGAGAGAAACTTAAGTTTTTTCTGTAGATTGACTAAATTGTTGAAAGTACAATAATGTACATTTTTTTTTCGGAAATTTTGATGTGTTTAATGATGATTTTAAATTAATGTATTAAAAGAGTTAGTATTAGTATAACTATAAACATTTTCTAATTATTACTATACTAGACAAATTAATACAATATAGGTGTATTATATACAGTTTTTAAACAACATATAAAATACAAATTAATGTATATTATGTAGTACCTATATATAGTATATACCTACACTTTAAATTACTCAAAAAATATTCGTTGAAATTTCGATTTATAAACGAATACGTCAAAGTTACAAAAATATATATCTGCTAAAGATTTACAGTAAAAATGTTGGTTTAAATTTATTAATATATTATTTGTATCATCAGGCGAGGACACTTCTTAAATAGTATAAACATTATTTTATTATATAGTCCTTTTTTTTTTACCTAAAAATTCCAAAAATCACAATGCATTCTCTATTCATGCCTTCCAAACTCCATTTTATAAGTAGTTTTAACAATCTTTCATATCGTAATATAAATTATGCATATATTAATGCTGCATAAATTGAAAAAAACCGTGAGTAACTGGATGAATACGCTTATGATAAATTAGTCTATTTTCAATGTAATTTAAAATATGTGTCGTTATATTTCACGGAAAGCACTTTCAATAACGAAAAAGACAATCGCTTTCTACGAAATTATAGTTTCATAAAAATAACATTTTACGTACCTAGCTATCGCATAGGTGCATTATACATTTATACCTAATATTATTATTATTATAGTTTCTGCACGCTCTGTTATCATTATTATCGTAGTCGTCGTCATCGTTGTCCTCCGCGAATTCTTCCGTAGACGGCACGCAATCCGAGCTTACTGTCAGATAGTTACATATATGCTATTATAAAAGGTTTAACGCTGTACATGTTATATATAAACATAACAATATTATACGACACGCGTCGTATGTGTGTCTCTACGATATCCACTTTTTATCTGTGCGCTCGTGTCTCCGTCTTGATGTAATGACATATCATTTTATAATATGTATCATATATTATTATTATTATAAACGTCTACTCGGCATCTTGTATTTTGAACATCTGTCCGAATTTGGCCGTTTAATACGTTTTGTTTATGATTGGACGGGCGGCGGAAATGTACGATGTAATAACGAACACGCGTATTGTACGATTTGAACGCATGCCACTCACGGATAATAATATTATCTTAATTAGACTCGAAAAGAAATATACGAAAAACAAAAGTTGTCTCGCCAAAAGATATTAAAAATCAAAAAATTGGAGTAACATATATAATTATCCGGAATCATGTATAAGTATATTATAGTTTTGGATTTTAAAGACTTACAAAACACACAATGTATATTTAATATTGATATTGTTTTTCATATCAAAATAATATATCGCGAAATTTGTAATGATAACAATTCTTGTTGCGTCCGAGTAAAATATATTTTAATGATTTTATTCTCAGCTGACGAAATATTCGCGTGACTGTGTGAGCAACCATGGTTGCATTTAAAAGGATTTTGTTTTACGTGAAAAAGTCAGAAAATCAACAAATCTCTTTGTATAATAATACAATCATATTATTATATTTGTCGACATTTGGCATAGCATGTGTAATTCTAGGGTTTTCGCGATCTTCACGCCATGGACCACAATTTAATTATCTGTTGGAACGTTCATACATTTTTAAGCAATAGGTATACGCCTCGACATATCACATTAATTAAGTATCTAAGTTTGACAACAATAATTAACGTGTCTTAATTTTAAACTACCGTCGTTATAAATAAATTATTGTTTTTAAAAATACAATCACCAATATGAGTGCGAGGATAAAATTTTAAATCAAGTAATTTCTTATAGAAAAATCCAAAATTTAATTATTTAAAAATTAAAATTAAAAAGTGTGGATATTTTATAAAGAACTCATCATTGTCATAATTGCTGAATTCTAAAATATATTTTTGATTTTGTTACGAATTGAAATAATTGTTCAAAGATGAAAATGATTGAAAATTAATAATTAATATAATTATATATCGTGTATCTGTAATTTAAATATATAGTTAACCGCCAAATGTTTCAGTAACGAAAACACTTACCTTTCAATTCTTTCATACCACTATAATACGACTGTATCAGTCGGTGAATGAAAATCAAACTTTCGTGACAAATTGTGTTGATATTTATATTCCAAAAAATCTAATATTAATATATTTTGTATTTTGGTTTGACTGCTTACATTTTTAATCGCCGTCCATTTCATACGAGATAAGAGCAATAGCTATTCCGATGTTATATAAGTATAATTATTTTACTATAATTTATATTATTATAACGTCGGGCCAAAGGAGAGTATTCCTTTAGTGGAGTGCGTTTATGTTCATGTCTTTATACCACTGTTTTATGAAAGTGGATGAGTGAGTACTGCAGCCTATCTACAATAACAGTTATTAATACTTAAGATCAATAAATATAACGTATTCTTCCGATACTCAACGATATTATGTAATTTTACGGAATTACGACAATATTGAAAATGAAATGTGCATATTATATTATATAATATAATTGATGTAAATATTATTATATTACAATATGTTTTATGAATATTTTAATCTGACAACCCACATACCCGTAAATTTCAACGCTTTTGGTATTCTGCCCGATTTGGATTCTACTGAATAGTTCATATTGAAAATTATATGTAACCACGCATATTATATACGTACATACAATATATCATCACAATATAATCGCCTATGTCATCAGTGGCGAATCTGAAGCTCGTTCAAGATAGCAGGAAAGAGGGAGGAAAATTAAATTGTTTTCGTTCTACATTATTGATACGTTTTCGTTATTGCATTATATCGCCTTACATTAATCAACTTCATAATTGTTTTTTAAGTAGTATAACATTTGATTTTCGATTTAATTTAATGTTAATTTAATATTATAAATATACGTATTATAAAAAATAAACAAGGCTTAAAAGTGGCATGGAAGGGCAATCCAAACATTGTTTTCTCTACTTCTTGTACACCTTAAAGTTCAACATTAACTCACTAAGCTCTTTTTCAGCTGCAGGTCGTTCAAATTATATAACTCAAAATAATATTCGGACGACGCCATACTAGCATAATACAACACTATCGAATACGCCATATACAATAAAAACTATAATAATATTATACTTACATAATACTATAATATGGACCACATAAATAAAATAATATATCTAAATTCTCGAGAGTGCGATACATCACTTTTGACACCGTATTATACGTATATACATAATAAATATATTATGTGCTCGTCGTAAACGGCACACGTAAATGTCGGACATGCGGAGGATTGAGTTAAGACTGGTTTGAAGTGTGACGTTACAACACGCGACGGCCGCAATTCAAAAGGCAAACGAAACTATAATGACGCGTCCAAAACAAAAGTGGACAGGGATCTCGAGTCTCGACGATGTACATTATACAGGTACCTAATTTTTACACTGTAAACAATGCGCAATCGCTGCGGTCGAGTGCCACTATATATAGCAATAATTAACAAAAGTACACGAATTAATAACGATTTTGTTGCTCATCGCATACAGTGTAACAAGTGCACGCCTAATAAAACACTGTACACAATGAGAATGAGTCGTTATAACGAACGGTCAGTCGCCTGTTATTATAAGTACCACCTATATATTATACATATATAGTTTATAGGTAGCTGACGAGCAAACGCATTACAAATAATAATAATATAGCCGCGACGTCACGCGACGAGCAATAATGTTAATAAATTCAACTCATCGTCGTGTCGTTCGGCCGATCCGAATGGTTTTCAAATACTCACATTTTAGTTTCACGCGAGTTCGAGATTTCTCGCGCATATACATACCGCTTTGTAATTTCGCTAACCCACTATGTCCGATTCCGCGGGCGCGGGTCGGAATAGACGCATTCCACTACGTTTGTCACTTATTTGATCGCGGTTTCGTGTCCGTCGACCCGGCGACGCATTTCTTTTTCCGTCGTATTAACGCGATACTACGCACACAACAATACTTACCATGTTATTATTACGACGAATTCTCTCGAGTGCATTAAAAATATTGTACAACAATCTGTCCATTCATTGCTGCCGCAGTATGGATTTCATGTTCAGTCAATTAAATGATTAGTACACCGCGGTTTAACTTTAACGTCAAAAACAAACCAAAGCTTTTGTGTACGGCTTATTTGAGTGGCCCAATTATGTTTTGACGGATAAACAATGTGATGAAACATAAAAAATTTACTTATGTCGTTATTATTAAAATCGGAAAGAAAAATGTACTAATATTGCTCATGTTTTTTTTTTTTAATTTCGTTTTTTATCAGTCAATTAAACATGGTTTATAAAAAGAAATACCTTCAAAAACATGAATTAACGATCGGTAATTCTCCATTCTCGATAAGCAGCAAACGCGATTTTTAGGACATATAATTTCTCTGTCCTAGTATATAAGTAGTAATAAATTAAATATAATTTATGATTATAAATTTATAATGTCGTATAACTACCACTCGTATTATAACAAGTGCATCACCATAGGTGCAGTGTATGAATACATTACCAAAGACACGCCGAATTTGTGAAAATTACATAAGTATTATAATATTATGTTGTAGGTACGTATACCCATATCGGCTACTTGTACAAATTATTCTCTGATTATTGCTCATCGGCAATCACGTGTGATTAATACTCCGTATATAGTAGTTACGACTCGAACATTTTCAACACGGCACTGCTACAGAGGTAAATATACGCTGTAACCGTTTGACAGCTCTTATGTCGTTGCAAATAATATTATGTTACAACTTACAAGTACCTACGAAATATATAGCTGGTAGCTCATCGTAGGTTTACTTTTATGGATACCTAATTCAGTGTCACGTATTCTGCAACGCGTTGCGTAATCCGAATATTGGAGACTGTAAGCAGATTCGTATGTCGTGTGGTCCAGCTACTTTGATTGTATTGATGTTCGAAAAACAAATTAATATGATAACATAATATTTCGATCATATTATCTTGTCTACAAATTAACGCGCGTATTTAATGATAATATATTATATTGATATGACTATTATTATTATTTATAGAAGCCCGTCGATGTACGACTACGACGATCGGTTTTGATGCGGTACGACTTTAATTGTTGACGTTACCGGCCGGAAAAACGCCACAACTACGCGATGAACCCACTACAACTGAAGTAGGTAGGTACAGCGCGTATTAAAAAAAGGACAACTCCGTTTTTAGTTTTTCCGTTGTCTATCGACACCGTCTGTCTCCGCGTAAAGTTATATGAAATATAGAACGTATAATACACATATACAATGACGGGAGAAAGGTAAATAATAATAATGTATTATATAAGAAAAAAAAAATGTTTTTGATTTGTTAGTCACGACAGTGCGCGCGGTGCTTGTGTGCGTATAGTGCCTATATACATATAGCGTGTGCGCGTACACATTATATTATATTATCCGATACGCGTGTACCTTAGCGTGTGCGTGCGTTTGTGTTGGTGTGTATTATTATATTATACGTGCGAGTGGTGCCGAGTGCGTATGCGAGTGCTGGCGCGCTTACACGGCCAACAGGTAGCTTCGCGCTATGTCCAGCAGCCATTGTGTCCCGTAATGAGAACCAACCGCATTAACCGTAACAATGCAACCAGCACACACACACACACGCGCGCGCGAGTGCGCCTACTCCGAGTCTATCTGTTATAGGACGTGTGTGTGTGTGTGTGTGTGTGTACGATGATATTATATTATAGCCGCGACGCGACGCTCGGCAGTCGTCGGCGGTCGTCTTCGTCTCGCAGCCCGCGCGTGACCTTTAACCCCTTTTCAGACGTCACTGCCATGTTCTACATTTTATATTTCCCCGTAGATATATTATCATATGTATATATATACACACACAAACAGTACACACGACTATACCTATGACTATGCGTAAACCGATGGCATTCGTCGTGTGTGCATTGTGTTCGTGCGACGCGTTTTATATAGGTATATATTATTATTATTATATTATATTATATAGACCGTGTCACACCCGCCGTCGACGACAATAATATATATTATTATAACGTATATAATATACGCGCACATTTTTGCTACCGTCGTCGGTAACTGCGGTATACGTATACACACATTGCCTATATAATACCATTATAATGTACCTATGCCTAGTCGTAGTCGTCGTAGTCGTAAGTAACTATACAGTAGTAGTAGTAGTAGTAGTAGTAGTAGTAAATATAGCAGGAGCAGTAGCCGCAGTAGGGATATAATATACGCTCGCATTATATTATTGTGTGACCGAACCGGTATGACCGTCGTGAGCTATCGGCCTATGATGGTTATTATTGTTGTAAATTATCACGACTAATATTGATAATAATAATAATGACCGTGTAATGTAGCTGCTCCCGGAGTCTCGTCCATCCGCCGCTTATACGGACAATAATATATATTATTATAATATGATAATAGTATGCACGCCCATAATATAATGATTGTTATTGCGATTCCGTTTCGGACCGTTCGCATTGTCAATGCTTGCACACAAGCGAAAAGGTCGGACGACGACTACACGATATTAAAAAATATATGTAATATTATAATAATCGTATTATGTATCGATAAACTGCCGAAGTCTCAGCAGGGCATTCATGGTTTATACGCGTATAAAAGTATTGCAAATAATATTAAATATACGGTATAGTATAATGTTATTAATTGGCGAGGTTCGGTCGGCGGCTATCGTATATATTCGTATATTCGTCTAGATCAAAATAATTCCACCTATCGAGTCGACCGAATTCCAATTCACGGAGTGTTTTATGATAATCGCACGGTTCTGGCGTAGTATCAGATACATTAAAAAACTAATACCCATTCCCTCCCATCTCCCTAAAAATCAAGATTTAGGTTTTTTGTACGAAACGCGGCATCGATCGACGGCACGTTTAGAAGAAACAACCGCGCACTGTCTTAGTGAATTTCATAAATCGTCGTCAAACAAATAGAAGCAGCGCCAATGCCCACGGATCAGGAGAAAACGTTATTTTCCATAATATTATGTCCACTAATATTTTTGGAGATGATTATTTAAATTCGTGTCGAGATCGTTGCGCGGAATGAATGTAAATGAGACATTTTAACCCACACACACACGTGTTACGAGTTTTCAACCGACGATAAACATATCAATATAAATTAAAACACTGTCTATTCACTTACAACAAAATCGCACTAATCGTATATACACTTAAAACGTTTGCCTTCCGTAGAATTTTTAAATATAATATCATTAACATTTAATTCCACTTTTTTTCGCAATAATTATTATAGTCGTAAACAAACAACTCCTTAAAAGTCTAGTGGTTTTTAAAAACAAACTAATATATTATCTTGAATTTCAAATCATTCGCAAAGTACTATTCTCGAGTTAAAATAATTAACGTCTGGCTTATTTATAGTTATATAGTTTTTAAAATATATAACATAAATATTATCATAATAAAACCACAGTTTATCATCGGAACTCTGAGTAAAGTGACTTAAACGTTATTGGCTATAACTCAGAACTTGGAAATTAATTTGCTAAAAGAAACTTTACAACAAGTAAGTTGAATTATCCAATTTAAATATTCGCCATCAATATTATATGCAGTGTATTAATATTCTCGTTTAACTTACTCTTTAGTATTCGAATAATTATAGGAAAATGTATTATATAATACTATTAAGTATTTACATATTTTATTTCGAGATTGACGCATTCACCTTTTTTGATGTTAAATCAAAGTACATTTTATGAAATTTATTACATTAACATAGGATTACGGATACTAATATAATCTTTAAACTATGTCATATTTTATTCATGACTCATATTATTATCGTTATTGACCTACATTAAAATGAAATCCAAAATAATTGAAACGAAAAAAAATTAAGTACTATAATTTTACACCATAATAAGTGACTATACTTGATCGAATATCGATATACTAATTTTTAAGAACAGGTTTAGAGTTAATAACAAAAAAAAAAATTAAGAATACCACACTTAACTTTTACAGATATTTTGTAATCATTTTTTACCACTATTTATACTAATAAGATTTAACTGTACATCCCTGGACAATATGAAATGTGCTAAATGCATCATGTATACATTTTTGAGTAATGAATTTTCATATTAATTTATATAACCAGTTTTTTTTTTAATTTGTTTAACTTATAACCGGTTGGAACATATTTGTGGTTACAAAAATTATCACAATAATTAATACAAAATGTTAATATAAGCTGATATTGAAAGATGAGATATTTAAAATTTGAAAATGTTTTTGATGATTCGTAATCCGTTTTAGATTCTGAACGGAGTGATGAATGTATTGATTTTACAATGATGTGTGTTTTTTTTTTTTTTTTTTTTTTTTTTTTTTTTTTTTATTTTTTTTTTTTTGTGTCTGACGACAACATTTGGAGCAGTAAAAATGCTTCGATTTTGGACTTCAGCCCCTCTTTGAAAAGGAAATCGGATCTAGTTGGTACTTTGGGGGGTCAAAAGTTAAAAATTTTCAATATTTTTTAAATGAGTCGGGAAAAACCTTAAAAAAATGACGGAAAAAACGGGATTTTTTACGCACAACCAGTTTTCGTCAAAATCAAATTTTTATTTTGCTATAACTCAAAAACTACTTGATGTAAATACTTGAAATTTTCACAAAATGTTTATATTAGCGTTCTCAATACACAGTTCAATTTTTAAAGAATTTTGACTTTTTTTAAGCTATTTATAGGCAATTGAAATTTTTAATTTTTTTTAGTATTTTTTTTTTAAATAACGATAAAAATTTTTTGGCCGACCAGAAAA
Organism: Schizaphis graminum; assembly: GCA_020882235.1. Classification (NCBI taxonomy): domain Eukaryota; kingdom Metazoa; phylum Arthropoda; class Insecta; order Hemiptera; family Aphididae; genus Schizaphis; species Schizaphis graminum. The sequence goes on from CM037032.1 coordinate 60,329,068, forward strand.
TCTTGAAAATTTAATACAAGGTTTCTTATAAGTTGCTCTTAAAGTGATAAAAAAAAAATCCGAAATCGTTAGTCACAATTTTTTTTTATAAGTGCTTAAAGTTCGAATTTATACGAAATATATCAAAATTGCGAAAATTTGCAAGTAATTTTGTGGTTGAAAAATCGTAAAATTTTTTTCTTTTATAACTAAATTTTGAAAATTTGGTACAAGGTTCTCCATACATTTTTCTTCAATTATCTGTAAAAAAACTCTACCGGATTCAGACAAAAATTTTTTATGAGTGTTTGAAATTTAAATTTTTACAAAACCGCGATAAATAACGGTTTAGCCTCTAACGATTTTTGATATTTGTTGTTATTCAAACAGTATAAGTCGTAAATACTTGAAAATTTTACCAGTTATTTAGATTGCCATTTTCTTTACGTGATTTAATTTTCAAAACATTTTGACTTTTTTTGAGCTATTTATAGACAATTGAAATTTTCAATTTTTTTTTATTTTTTTTTTATAAATGTTGATAAAAAAAATGTAGCTGGGACAAATTACTTGAAAATTTAATTGAAGGGTCCACATAACTTGTTCTAACTCTCATTCAAAAATTATAAAAATACATAGGCACAATTTTTTTTTATTCGCATTTGAAGTTCAAATATTGACAAAAATTCGTCAAAATCATGAATATTTTTCACTATTTGGTAGTTAAAAATTTATAAATATTTTACTATCAAAAGCTAAGAATTGAAAATTTAATACTATGCTGTACATAAGTTAAGCTTAGAATAATTATAAAAAAGTTTGAGGATTATTCAATTTAAAAAATTTTACGAGTGTTTAAAGTTTTAATTTTAATTTGAAATTAAAAATACACGTGTAAAATAACTTTTTACTAGTAAATAATTTTCAATTTTTGTTATTTTTAAAAAATTACTAAACGTAAGATCTTTAAACTTTTACTTAAATATTTGAATTAGTTTCAAAGTAGAATATATTACAATATTTAAATATTATATATCCTAGACTGACAAATCATCTCCGTTCAGAATCGTTTTTCGTATACAATGATACCTATCATTGCATTCAAATTTAACCTTCCCTAGTCCGAGGTCCATCCCACCCCCTAATGTACAGCAGAGCGATACTCACTTACCCGCTTTTTTATTTTTAAGTGAGAATTTTATAATACAACTACATAGGCTGTATACATTCTATCATTATATAATATAATTAATGGTGGTCTGGTACGAGCAGGTATGCAATTTTGGTTCAAAATTTAAATTCTTAAATAATATGTAAATATTCTGTTATCTTGGGTTTTTCATTGTTTTCAGAAAACGGTTTTATAATATTATCACAATACGGAAACTGGACAGACCACGTCACCGTCGCCGCCACCGTGGGCGAATCATAATATATAATAATATCAATATTATAAGTAATTATGGTTTTTATTTATACGTGCGTAGGTTACGATATAATAATACAACTGTTATCGGTTTGCATTTAACACTACGCTCAATTGTATGTTTTATAAATGGGATGCGTTGTCTAGGCAAAATCCACGTATTATACGGATAACGCGCGTGGGTATTTATAAAATATAACGTTCTTGTTAATGTAGTACGTTTCCGATTCGGTGCAGGTATTGCAAGTGGTCAAAAAGTCTTGGACAATATGCCGACCATTTGGAAATTTAGGAGGTATAAATTCTTATATACATGTCTTACATGTGTAGTGTGGGGCTTGATAAACGATGTTTGGGTGTACATAAATATGATCCTTTTATGAAAAAAACTGTTTGTCAATTTTCACAAAAAACGAAAAATACCTTAATCCACGTACATTATGATTATTGAATGATTATATCAGTCATATACTTGTATTCTGTCTTTGTGAATTTATCGGCGTTTCCCTCGTAAATCATAGTTATATTGTTGTTGGGGAAAATCCGACGAAAAATGAGTCTCGCTGATTACGAATTTTTCATATTTTAAAGACTAAATTTTCTAAAAAAAAAACAGATTTTATTTATGCTTAGAAAGCACGTTTTTTTTTAACTGAACACAGAGCTAGTCGGTAACAAATTATTTTATTGTATTATACCATTGGAATTTATAACATGCAATTTTGTTTGACTTTTCAGAAAATTGATTTCCAAGTGACCAGTCACCTATAAACCTAAATAATGAAACGTTCTTACTCAAATCAGGCACTGCATAAGTATATAATAATAATGAAAGTAAGACGAAGATGTTTATGACATTTAAAAATTTTAATGTGCTTTAAGAATCTGGATAACCTAACTTATTTTTTAATCATTTCAACATTTGTTGTACCTAATTTAATTATTTTTATCTTTAGATTAAATGTAAAATTTAATTTAGTATACAATTTACTAAAATATAATTTAAATATGAATACATAATAATAAAAATAATAATAATAATTTGAGTAGTTTTAAAAATTTTAAGATCATTTTTGCAAGGTTATATGATAATATTTGAGTTGTTGAGTTTATAATGTTACACTCTTAAAGATTTCTTAGGGTCACCACTCAAATTATTAGATTATCACAGTTCTTTAGTTTAACCACGAGAAAACTAATCACAGTACTAATGCTGTATAGTTTTACAGATTTTCTGATGATTGTTAGATTATGCGGGATGAACAGTCTTTCAAATACATAATGGTTGCAATGTTTCAAATTCAAATGCTATAATTATGTAATTATATAAAAAATATACGTATACAGTATACGGTATACTTATAATTTGATTAATAGTTTTTAAATTATAATATCGTCTCAACCATCTAACAACAAATAAGTGTTTTAATATTTTACTATCATATGTCTATTAGCTGTGCATATTAATTGGGTTGGATCGATACAAATTCCATGATCACCTACAATCACATCACTCTACTATGTGTTCTAAATTTCTAGACCTAATCTCATCTACTAGCTATAAAGTAGGTTAATTATATGGACAAATTTCCCGGAAATCTTGCCATATCGACGGACTTGGATCTCAATTTCGCTGAATTTTAACCCACGGTATTACAAACAATTTATAATTTTAACGTAATCGCGGTATAATATATAATTAATAATATTATATCATAATATGTTGTGAGGCTGTTCCGGCGTGCAGGTGCGGTTGTCGCGAGCGTATATTATAGGAATATGACTTCCGAGTACTGCAGTGACACACACATGCGTAAAATATAATAACAAAAAGAAGACGGGAATGTCAAAAAAATGGTGAAAAAAAATGATGATGAAAAAAAGACGAACGAATAACAATAATAAACCCTGCAGTACATGATAATAGCGATGACGAGACAATAACAGTAATAATAATAATATAACAATAACGATACGAAAAATTCGCGGGCGTATATAATTCCGGGATACTGTTCTCCGCCTTTAACTCTCCTACCCTCCACCGCGTCATAAAACGAGCGGCGGGGCCTCCTCATCGTCGCCGTCTGTATAAGCCACGAAGATTACGAACGACTCGTCTGCGACCGATGCTCGGGACTCGCACATATTATATCGACAGGTATCCGACGACAGCGGCGGTTTAATAATTTGTCACGCAGCAGCGGCGCTCTTATATATTATAATATTCGTCTTTGTCATCGAAAACGCGCACATTATAATGTGTGCGGGAAGCGCGGGGCGGCGAAAACCCGTGATGCGAAAAAAAAACCGTTAACCCGCGCCCGCTGTTAAAAAACGATGTCTTACGACTTTTGGCAGTCCGTGTCGTCGTCGTCGCGTTATATTGCAACCGTCTGACGGCGGTACGTCAGTATCACCGTTCGTCGCCGCTGCAGCCCCGCGGGGAGAAACGCGGGCCCCGCGGATTACCCGCGCCGTGAAAAATGGAAAAGCATTAAACGCCGCTACGCAAAAACCGCGCCCGCGTAATATATAATATAATATATAATGAGATAGGTACGTACGGAAAAGAATTCGTCATTATGTGTATAATAATAATAATAATAATAATAATAATATACGCACGTCTTCGTCTCAGTCTTCGTTTTTATTTCTGCGGTGCGCTTCCGACTCACTTCCGCCGCGTCCCCATCGCCCCACCACATATATAATGTGTGACGCGCGCGCTTCGAAACGTATACAAATTGAACTTTTCTCAAAGTTCGATTGAAACACAATACGCACACACACACGTGTGTATAACACGAGCATTTGTCGTTGTTTACGAAAATGAATTTTCCGGCCCGCGTGCAACCGTCTCTCTCCCTAACACCCCCCCCCTTAACCCCACCACTACATCCGTTCGAAATAATATTATATTATAATGACTGATTTTTCTTTTCGAACGCCCGTTTGTTTTTAATACGTCGTCGGGACGTGCGCGCACACTCGATCGATCTCGACGATTTTCGTCTCATATATTATATTGTATATACATAACTTTTCCTCCAACACGAAACATATTAAAATTACACTGTATATGTACTTTAATAGTATATATCACTCAGACTTAGCGGAACGATTTGTTTCGGGAAAACGATTTTGTGAATCCGTCCACGGCATTCATCGTCCGCGGCGCGATCATCGTACTCGAAAAGTTTTCCCCGATGACCTGATGAGTGGTAACAATATAACTCTCATTATTCAAAATCACCGATTACATAGTTCTGCGTTTAAAACGTGATATCGTATAACCGGTCAGTACAACGCCACTGCGTATGAGGTACCTCTATCTACCTAATAATATGCCAATAACTTTTAATGGAAATTACGAAAAAACGTTCTAAATGGTCTATACCCGACGCTATTATAATTAACATAGCGTTCGCAAAAAAAAAAAACCATTCGTTAATAAGATGTATATTATGCACTTATACATTTATATTTTAGACTACGTTGTCTCTAAACGTGAAATCATAGAATATATATATATATAAGTCGACCACGTCCCACGATCGGCGCAACAGCCGTATATGATATATAGCGCGCAGATCGTATTGGTTTATAATAATAATATTATATATGTGCACCTTGCGGTGTACGCCGCGGCGATAAATCAAAAAGTCCAACGTCGTAAACCGTTTTCAAAATCAATTTTCAGAGTCCGTGACAAGGCCGGTCATCGTGTCTATAATACGTGGCGCGGATCACCGTCAACCACAGAACACAGCACGTCATTAAAATATTATGCCATTTGACGCGATCCCAATTTATTAATAAGTGCACCTATTCGATGTTTTTTTTTTTCCATTGAATAAACACTAATGGACTTCACGTTGGGCAATTAACTGTAAGCATAATATTTTTATAGCACGCGGCACGTATATTGCAACGTTAGATTTATTTCATTATGATGTCCACCGCATTAAAAGAACGACGCGCTAAAATGTGTTTTTCTCGATTCTGTACGAATATATCAAAAGACGTTTATATTTATATATATTTTTGTTTTTCTTTTACATTAGCTTCGAGCAGCAGCATATTTTACATAAATCGGCGTACTGAACATCGGATGCATATGCGAGAGATTGGAAACCAAAAACCGTAAACAATATTGGAATTTAAATCAAATATTTTCCGAGGAACCAGAACCGGAATCTTTGCAGTTTTTAAATTTTTTTCGAATTGTCTTTTGAAACTAAAATAATTTGTGCGTTTGTGTACGTACCTATGGACATGGTTACCAAATCATTAACTTATTATTATTAATTATTAAATTTTTTACTAATACTTTCAGGTATTCGAGTCAAAGAATATCCTTCATAATACTCCCGAAAAATGTAGTCTATACTTAAATAAATTAGGTAATTAAACTTATTATTGTTTATTTGCAATTATTGTACACCACTTTGTGTCACTAGCGTATCACTGATTCTTAAATCATCACAGATAATTTCTACCTTTTTACTACCATTTTTAATATTTTTGATGAAATACACGTATATATAACCGGCGTTTTTTCTTTCTAACTGTTCGTTCAGCCGTCCTCGTGCACCACGGTAAACTCGTTGACATATTTACCAAAATAATGATAAATCGGTTAATAAACATTCATTTCAATTCCATTTTTAATTATTGTAGATTAAAAGATATTTTTGTATAAATAATTTTTTTATACCTCAACAGATACGTTTACAGTTCGGCTATAATGATTTCATACGAAATTGTGTAAAACTTAAAAACAGCTTAAATATGAAATAAAAAAATCTGGAATTAAACTTCAACTATTACACTTACATAATATATAATATTTTTATAATATATTCACATATTGCGTATAAGACAAAAGATCTACAAGAAATTGAATTTTAATCTATAACTGGCATAGTTATTACTGCAGATCAGTGACACGTTTCTAGAGTCTAGTTTTAACTTTCAAGTCACTAACTTTAAATCATCTAAAATCATGGTGATGGTGATAATTGTAATAGCAGCTGATGATACATTTACATCGCAAAAATTTTAATATTATCTCATAAAATACGGTTCCCAAATCCCAGCGATCAGTGATCTACGACCTATAACCTAACTTACCGAGCACCGTTCAGAGTATAATTTGTAACATTCAAATAACCATCGCTATATAGAGTTAGATACGCGTGCCAGTATTACAAATAGTGCACACACTATATATCATGTATATATATATAATTTACATGAGCGTTAAACATATAATATATATATATATATATATATACATATATACATACATATTTAATTACACTGGCACACTGCAGCTATTTACCATGTATAGTACATAAACATTATAACACACACACGACAACCCACGTATCATAATCAACAATACCGTCGTGGACTCCAAATACCTACTTATATATTATAAGTAATTAACAGTAATTGTGGCTTTTGTATGTAAGTGGGTTGTGGAGAATCACCTTATTTACTTTAATACAAATATTTTTCACAAAAAATGATATTTCTAGCTTTTTAATATAGCAATAACCAAAAAAGTTATCGTACAATAATAGTAATTTTAAAAAACATAAAAGGATAATATTATGTAAAACTGTACGTTGAAATGGTTTTTCGTTTATTTTGAATACCTTCAGTACGCGCCCTAGAAACATATCAACTACGCGCGATTGTAACATTTCATATAATATTTTAAAATGTAACCGTTTTCTCGAGAAAATTAGCCAAAGCCCGATTGATTGAAAAACCATAGTAATACGCATATGAATTTTGATATATCTAATATCATCATTATGAATCTACACACACGTACGTCATTTTTAAAGTCTTAAAGCCGTTCAACTGTATAACGTGTGGTCGGAATACTACATAATATTTTAAACACTTAATAAACGTTAAGTACACGACACATTTTTGGCAGAATAATTCCGCCTTATGGTGGTATTTATATATTACAGGCTACAGCACACCTAAAACAATGTGTAAGACGTAAACCCCGTTGTACAGAACGAAAACGCCAAAAATGACTAATATATATTGTCCTCACGAGTCTGTGAGTGTTCCTTTTAAACGCTGAGAACTCGGGTTGCACGCACGGTTGCTGATAATGCGGGCAGAGGGTTGAAAAGGGATGTTATCGCTATAAGTATATAAATATTTATACATATTTTTTTGTGTGTTTACAATAATTTTTCGTGTGCATTTATTTTGTTATTGACCCTTCTAGAAACTGATTGAAATAATTTTGTAATACCACGGAAATCTACAGAGAAGTATATGGCAACTATAACTATACTTTGTCTTTACAGATTACACGCATTACATACGTATGTCGTATACTGAAACAATGTTTCACATTTCCAATTTCAGCTAGTTGATTTTAATATTGGAGCACAAGTTCATACCCATTAACATACTCTGCAAAAACAAACATTTTTCAGTGAAACTTTATATATTCATGTCTCATGCCATCCCGATGGTCTTCATATAGTTGTTAATATTTATAACTAAAAGGTGTAAGTGATGTAACTGAGTTTAATTATAACTAAAATATACTCTAACATTCAGAAAAAAATCTGTACGGGACATAGTAAATAAATATTTTATTATTTTCTACAGATAAAGTAAAAAAGTTATTATAATTTATTTAAATTTCTAAAACTAGTATCAATTATCATAAAGTTTTAATTTAATTTGAACTGTCAGATCCAAAACGGAGTTAAATGATTTTCATTACAATATATTAGTGAACATCAACGACAACATTTATGAGTCATGACATAAAAAGGTAATTTCATCTAATCCTTATAATAATTATTTAAAAATATAAATTCGTACACAAATCATCTAATGCTTTGCGTGCAAAATATACATTGATCAATGCAAACCCATCAGAATGTATTTATTTCAATATCTATGTATATATTTTATAAATATTAGTTATGGTCTTTTGGATAAATCATTATTATATGGTGTTTGTAATTTATGTCTTGAACAGAATAAAATATATCATTAAGTACCTATACGATGAATATTTAAAAACTGGACAGTTATTTTTGGTGAACGGTTTTTTTTCTGTTAATTAACATGTATTTATCATTAATATAAACGTATATTATGTAAGATTAGCAAAAAGGTGAAGAAACCATAAATCGTCAATTCGATGGAATAAAATTAAAAACAAGAACAACCTAAAACCAAATTTAAAAATAAACAAATCAACTGTTGAAAATATCTATTTACGTAGATGAATTACAAAAAAAAACCATCTGAATAAACAATATATATATATATATATATTATATAATATATATAAACATTCTTATAATATCGTTTGACTTCTATCACAAATGAAAACCAAACAGATTATCTCAACAAATAAACATCCTGAAATGCTTATTTTTTTTTTAATTCAATTACAAAATGATTGTGTTTAAATATTTAATTGAAGTTTATGTACGTTATAGTCACAAGGAAATATTATGTTTTTTTTGCTCGCGATGAGAAACAATAGTTCAACGTTTCATTGGAAAACGTTAGGTATACCCATTATAAGTATTAATAATATTACTGTTATTAAACAACACGTGTATAGTAAGTTTTAGTTAAAATCATAAACATGCCAATTTCATTGAAACTCTGTTGATTTTACTGTTTACTAAAATAAATTTAACGCTTACCTCTATAACTATACATAATCAAATTAATTAAATACGTCAGGCGCTCAAGATTAGTATGTTCGTTGAGCAACAATAACTTTAACATAATCCCTTTATAATTTTGATAGATTCAATGTTTTTTTTTTTAAACGTAGATTCTAATAAAAACTGTTAAGCTGTAATATCATATTATACACATCGTGGGACGAGTATAATAACGCGATATTGGTACTGATTCAGTGACGTGAAAATGCCAAAAACAAGGATCAAAGAAATCACATGATATTTTTGTTTTAAATAACTTCGTACTCACAACGTCTACTAATGATTAGATACATCATATTATCATAATAGTACGATAGATATACATAACTAATATTATCATTTTAGCAGTATAACACCGTATAGATAATATCATACACATAACCATAATAAAATATAAATCATTAATAATAAGTAATAATTACAATTTACTTGGATTACATTATCAGGATTGAGTGTCTGTCTGATTTTAGATTTTAGGTAGAATATGCGTATTTAATACTGTATGAGTAGTCGGTATTGTCACGAAACAAACCATTAATAATTAAAGCTAAACTGTCTTATCATCAAAACAAATATATGTCTAATACGATATGGTTTTAATATTTTGATTGCGCATTGAACATTTTTTTTTTAAACAGTTGATAATTTTACGGAAAATCTCGAATAAAAAAATCCATCTTGCAGGAGGACAGCAACTTTCCCCGCCACCCCTATGAACACATCCTCATTCTTTATAATAATTGACGATAGTTGAACCCAAAATCATCGCTTTACTAGGTAACTGTTTACCCGGAAACGTAATTTAAAAACTCAATGTGTTTTGCGCTCGTCTCAATATTATAGAATCAACAATTTATTAAAACTAACAAAGACAATGTAACTTTAATAGTTGATCTAAGTATAGTTTATATCAGTATATTATTTTCGATGTTCGTCGACGATTCCCACGTGAGTACAATATTATATCAATTAAATTTTATTGTACTGGAAAATAATTCAATTACCAATATTTGTTTTCACATTTACAACGTGAACTTACTTAATAATTATGTATTACCTTTATAATTCAAAAATATGCAATGCAAACTTATGAACTTGTTGACAGCAGTACGTTACGTTTGAATTCATACAGTTATAATGTTAAGATAAAATAATTAATCAACATTAACGAAATAGCGAATGAATTATAGTTGGTAACAATAACAAATAACAATAAGGTTTGACGATACTTTGTATTTTTATAATATTATGTATTATGTATATGTTTGTAGAGAAATATCGATAGTTTATATAGTAACTGAGTCAATACCTATGAACCGATCGTAAATAACTAGGTATCAATTATTATAATAATTATTTTATTCTGAGAATGAATCTTTAATACGCAATCGTCATAATCCACATCTAATTTTTAAGACATTTTAATATGATCATTTGCATATAATATTAAATATATTAAGAATTTAAATAAATGTCATAGTGCATGGAGTTAAGATTTCTCTAAGATTTACTAACAAACATTTAAACTGTAAGATTAAGAGTTTAAAGTATATAAATACTATAATAATTAATTAATTTGCTTAATTTAATTATATTATATTTATAAATGGTATATATTTTAGTCATGAGCAAAACCCGGAAATACATAATAGTACAACATAATTATCTAACAGATACACATCATTTCCGGTTTTACCCACAATAATTGTTGTTCCATTATATTGTCATAAACAATATAAAAAAATATTGTAAACATGATGGACGCGTTATAGATTATCTTCTATTACATTTTACTGCGTAGGTATGCATTTCTTTTCAATACCAAAGTAAATGTTATAGATGAACGAAATGTACCTATTATATGATATTGCAATTGATTTAAGTCGTAAATTTCTGATATTTCTGATCTTATAATTGATTTCGCATGCCGTTAAAAATCAAAATAGGTCACATATATTTTATAGTAAGATACATTTTAATTTAACAATATTAGGTGGATGATGAAACACGTCTGTCATCAGCAAACCAAAGCATTGCAAAAATCTTATGTCTATTTCAAGAATAGTTAAATAAAATATATAATAATATATTATACAACTTAGGTTGAATAAGTTAAAGTTGACTTTTTTTTAATATTCTTAAATTGTATTTGTGTGTTATAAAAATAATCAATATTTTATTGGGAATTAAATAAAACGCTAAAATTTCACAATATTATTAGACCAGGAATATTCAAATAAAAAGCTTGTTGGATGTTAAATTATTGAAGTAACTAACGTTTCCAATTATCTGTTATTTTATTTTAATATAAACGAAAGCCCATGCGATTAAGGGCAAGTGTGGACTTGTATGTTCGACGAACGATCGGCAACTGTCCGTTATCGGCGGCGGCCAATTTCTTTTTTTTTATGTAATTCAAATAATAGTAAGCGTTTGTAGATATTTTACATATTTTTCATCAAATATTTATATTAATACTTTCTAGACATGTCAAAAGTATTAAAATATATTAAATATTTTTGAACTATTTATTGACATTTATATAATTTTAATATTAATTGTTTTCATTTAAATATTTAATTCATGTAAATATTTCGATTATACCTACAAATATACAAATAATCAAAATTTTAAGTTCAAATTTTTAGAATAGAACATTTAAATGAAAAATAACGATATTAATTATAGCTGAAACTGTTTACTATTACGTATATTATTATCATTCAATACAACTAAATTTTCAATAAATTCAGACTAATTTAAAAAGTATTTTTTATCACGATCCCACTCACTCCGTTCTAAAGCCACGAACAGACCAGGATACATATTTGTTGGAAACATATTTTCTTGACAATATCGTTGACATTCAATTACGTTTTCGCTTATTAGGAGTAATCAGAGATATTATTTTACGACGACATATGTTTCCGACAAATGTATCCTTAGTATATAATATACGTGCAAAGCTCCATCAGTACTTACTTATTAGTTAATATCAATAAATAATAACAATTATTGATAATGATTATTTTATATTATTATAATAAGAAATATTATAACTAATAGACCAATAGAATACTAATATTTAGAAATAATGGTTGGCATGTGCAATATCGTTTTCAGTATGCAACGGTTTATCATCATGTTTATCATCATTTTTTTTCTTATTATTTTTGCACTACAGGTTGACAGGTGATTATCAATGTTTACAAATCAACCATCGAGCTGCCAGTGTGTAGCAAAACGTTTAAAAAGGGGTTGGTATTTATTTTTTTCTCTTCCGAAACAGATATTTGACTCTGGAGATCACCGACACCACACCGTACTACGCTATACCTAATATACGAGATGATAGGGCGCGTATAGCGATGATTTAATAATAACAATAACAATAACAACATGTTGCGTGCGTATATACTCTCACAGTCTCGCTTATCAATCGCTTCAGATAACATTATTTGGGAGACGAAAGAGTGTTTAATATGGACTCGCGTCTATTCAGCCGCTCTTCGAAAGCCACGTGGTAGTTATCAATCAATCTCGCGTATCGTTCCGGGCGTGCATACTGCAGCACACACACATACACACACACACACACACACACTACACACGTGACTCAATTTGTAACGATTGTGATTCACAAGATGATCGTCACGAAGAAGAACGAAGGACAACCGACTCGGAACGACTTACTACACGATATATAATACGCATAATCGTAATCCGACGGATCGACAAATCGGATACGTTTTCGTTTTGCGTTTACCGTTGTTGAATAAACAAACGGATAAACATGACACGTTCGTCAAACATACTTTATTAAAAATGCCGAATTCGGCAAACCCCGTCTGTTTATTTCTGTCCATGTCGAAATCCCGGGACATACGCGAACGACACGAAAGCGTAGTATCCTGTATAATATTATCCTGTACGTCCGATAGCCACAACCTTTGACGCCTTTTCGTAGCCGTCGAGACTTTCCGAATAAAAATCTGACGAATTTTTTATACTACGTGTCGAATACATTATCGTACTATCCCATCGCGTGGCCGTAGAGTATACACGTCGCAATCATATTTTGGTATACACCGAAAATCATGACGACGGTTGGCATTTCGTTATTTCGTTTGCAAGCTCGTTTTCTAATAAAAATGTACATGCGCACAATATTAATAAATATACGTTTCGAGCATTTAGACGTAAGTCATCATCGCACACCGAGTCTATTAATATAATTTCATGATATATATATATTATAATGTTACGCGGTGTGAGCTGAGAAGACGAAGACGTCGTTCTCGCTCGTATACACGTCATATTATTAATATTATTATATGATAATCACACGAATTCGTGTACTCCGAGAGCGTAAAAAAAAAAAACACTGCAGTCATGTGGCGGCCAAATTATGTATAATAGTATAATACAGCCAACGAGCCGCCGCTGAGTCGTACGTTTCAGGTGCTCCCAGTTAATTGGAAACCGTCAGCGCGAAGACGAAACATATACATGTACATATTATAATATATATATATCATATTATGAAGTAATAATACTATAATAATAGTGTGTATAAAGACTGCCGCCGCCACCGGGTCGTGTCACATCCGTTGATGATTTATCAGACTTTTGGAATTCCGTGGTGGCCCAACCTCGGCCGCACATAACATATAATATAATAATAATAATAATAACATTTATAACGGACATAAATTTTTTTGACTTCTTCCTCGTCGTGGATCCAACTCGAACGCCGTCGTCGTCATCGTCGTCGTCGACGTCGTTTTCTCCTTTTCCTTCGTCATCTCCTTCTACTTCGACTCAGCTCTTGGTCGTCGCTGTCGTCTTCCCCCTACCCCCGCACACGCTTAAAATATACGTACGGGTTTGGTTTACAGATGATGGTAATATATAGGTGCACTCCCTCTTTGCGGGTGCACGCGCGCGCACGCACACGACCGCGGTATAGTGGACCTATAAATTATATTCTTTCGGTGCGAGAGCCATTCTACCCGCCGCCGCCTCCGCCGCCTTCGTTGTTTTTGACGGATTCGAATCGGAGTTGTCCGGGGATTCGATCGTGAACGGTGATAAAATATAAACATTTGTGTGTGTGTGTTTCTCGCTCACACAAATAATAATAATAATATAATATAATGATAACGCCGAACAATTAATTGTGTCGACCGCCGCCACCGCGTGATTTACTACGACCGGTTGCCCGGCAGCTTTCGTCTTCGGAATCTGTAAAACGAAATAAATAACGTCGTCGTCGGGACGAAAACCGAATACAATATTATACTATATAGTTTATACAATACATTATATTATTATTATCATTTCGAGAATAATACATTAATACCTACCCGACCGACCTGCATCTGCCCTCCGTCTCGTATTCGCCTCGTCCAACGGAGACTGCGACCGTCTACTATATATTACATAATATTAATATACTGTTGTAGCGGCTGCACGATCTTCGAGACTTTCGACGAATTCTATAATATTTGCTTAATATTATTATTATTTTTTTTTTTATATAAATATTTACCTAGGCTACTGGAAGAAGATTTGGCGATATTATTTCACATTTGAATCGTGGTAACCTAATATTAATATTTTAACTAACAAACTTAATAGTATAATAAATTACTTAATTTTCTAATAAACTTAAGAAATCAAGTACTTTAAATGATTAAACTTTTTTTCTGTTATGTAAAAATTAAAAATGTTTTTGATATTATTAGTAATTACTATATGAATATAAGGTTTAAATACAAATAATCTACTATTATAATAATAGTAATATTAGGTATGCTATAATATCTATCATTTTTCTTGATAAAATAATGTTCATAGGCACAAAATCCTATTTATCTAGTGCACGCACTGATTAAAAGTAGTTTATGTAACTTATTTTTAATTTAGCGGACTGAATTTATTATTTGTTAACGATTACTTCCTAACTTAATATTATTGTGTTAACCTAAATTAACTTGATTCAGTTATTTTCATTGATTTACCCACTTTTGCACGATATGTTATCACGAAGATCAAGACTCTGATGTGGATTCGAATTTGGACTGACGTCAAATCCTGTGCGACGTGCGCTCTGTATAATAATAATATATACAGCCTCGGCCATTAACCACGTGCTACTAATAATCCGAAATGCGCGTGTGCATGTATACCATAATATAATAATTTATGTCAATCATTCGTTACGGTGGAACAGCGACGTTAATCCGTCCCTCGCGAAAACCACTCCGTATAATATCTAACTGCACCGCAATAAACGCTCGTCGTTTTCACTGGAATATATTATTATGATTATATTATAATAATAATCCACTTCTTGTACAAATGGTGTGTGTATCCTCCGTTACCGATGCGTTTATCGCGGTATTACATTTCTTTATAATAATAACAGTAATAATATAAAAGTTACGCAGTCGTATAATTTACTCGTGTGTGTGTGTATTGATGGCCGTTAAAAACGAAATTTGTTGCGGGCTATCGATCATGTGATTTGATTATAAAAAATATATATATTTAAAATAAAAAAACACGTTAAAATGTGTTTTCTAATTTAAAACGTAATTATTATTATTTATTGTTATTATATTCGCCGAGACTGAATTACGACTAGCCGTCTAATGGCACGTTTCTAGCGGTCTGAATTTTAATAATGACAAACATAATAATATTAAACCACTACCGCCGTCACCGTTCAAAATTTATTACGGGTGAAAGATCTATGGCGAGAGTGTATATTATTATATTACAAAATCTACGACGGATAACGAATAATATAATAAAAATCAAATTATTCGCAAACAGCAGTGTGTGAGTGTGCAATTTGGGTCAGAAATCGGTCATCCAACTTGAAATCCATGGATGCAGACTTCACAATACTTATACCTCCTCTGGGCGTCCCGCTGGCTCTTATAATAGTTGGGAACAAAATCAATATTCTACAAACCTATATTGGCTATATTTTATAATTTTCTCAAGTTGTTCAAAATGTTAGCTCCTAGCAACAAAAAAGTTATTATTTTAATTGGTGATGTATGTTACCGAAACGATTTTTAAAGGTTACCGGTTTCGATTACAAAACGAGAAATGTTTTATTTAAGTCTATTTAATAATATTTTAGATTCTGAACGAAGTGATGAATGTATTGCATTTACTATGATGTGTGTTTTTTTTTTTTTTTTTTTTTTTTTTTTTTTTTTTTTTTTTTTTTTTTTTGTGTCTGACTCCAACAGTTGGAGCAGTAATAATGCTCCGATTTTTGACTTCAGCCCCTCTTTGAATAGGGAATTGAATCTAGTTGGTACTTTAGGGGGGTCAAAATTAAAATTTTCTAATAGTTTTCAAAAAAATCGAGAAAAACAAAAAAAAAATGACAGAAAAATGGAAATTTTACGGAAAAACCACTTTTCGACAAAATCGATTTTTTGATTTTGCTGTAACTCAAAAACCAATTATTGTAAATACTTGAAATTTTCACCAAATGTTTATATTATGGTTATCTCTTTACAGTTAAATTTTCAAAATATTTTGACCATTTTTAAGCTACTAATAGACAATTGAAATTTTCGACTTTTCTAAGTTTTTTTTTCTTCAAATGCCGATAAAAATTTTTTGGGTGGCCAGAAAATCTTGAAAATTTAATACAAGATTTCTTATAAGTTGTTCTTAAAGTGATAAAAAAAAATCCGAAATCGTTAGTCACAATTTTTTTTTATAAGTGTTTAAAGTTCGAATTTATACGAAATATGTCAAAATTTAAATTAAATTTCATACGCTCATAATGCGAATGTTGGCCATAGTAACCATAGTAACATATAAAAACTATACTATTTGTTTCAAAATAGAATATTTGACAATATTTAAATATAATATATCCTAAACTGACAAATCATCTTCGTTCAGAATCGTTTTTCGTATACAATGATACCTATCATTGCATTCAAATTTAACCTACCATAGTCTGAGGTCCACCCCACCCCCTAATATACAGCAGAGCGATACCTACTTACCCGCTTTTTAAGATTTATAATACAAAAAATTATGTAGGTAACATGTAATTTTTATACTTTGATATTTAAATGAAAAATACGGTCCTATTGTAAAGTATAATTTAACTAGTAATTTTATACAATATCCTCTTCCCAAGGATGTATAAGGAACACATTTATTGCATCTCCTTACTATATGTATGCAAATTAACTGTAGATATTATGATATAATAGTAAATCAACAATCAAATCAATATAATAAAATTGTTTTTTTAATGTTGTAGTGTACCTAAAATAAACTGATATATACTACTAGGTTTTATTTTTTATGAAATGGTTAAACCAAAATAAACTGTTTTAGTTTTGCTGATAGTTTTATCAACTTGTCGGTCCCAACTATTATTCGGAATTTATTTTATTATTTCAATTTATCATTAATATTATGATGAGTTACAAACGGATTAGGTACGCTATAATATGGTCAAAGCTTACGTATAAGGTAAAAGTTTTTGTAATTTGTATATATGCTATACTAAAAGGTGCTGTTCAACTTCTGTGTGATTATTCAATTCGTGTTTTTTATCCAATTGATTGGATTATCGTAAAGTTGAAATATTACAATTTGATCGGTGTGTGGTTGCAGCGTTTACCAAATACCACATATAAAATAACAGTGACCAATATCATATACGATATTATATTATACCAAACTCATGTTACTTGCAAAACCACGAAAAACGTACTAAGTTACGCGGTATTAATAAAACTATTAAATGCCGTACCTACACGTTGCATTCAATTCGTTTAGGTACATACCTACTTTTTTATGATTTATTATTTTTTTATTATTATTATTATTATTTCGTATTAATAACTGCAATAGTATATAATTGAGTTAACTCGACAATATATTATTATGTACAAGACACTGCTCAATGTGTACCTACTTAATAAGCCAACTCGCAGTAAATTGTTACACAAGAAGGAAAAAAATATGCGATCGGTTAATAATCAATCACAGTACACACACCGCCTACGTATATTTTTAGATATAATATTATGTAGATGGACAGGTTTTCGTAGATCATAATAATATATAACGACGAGAATACTTAAACACGTGGTGCGTGTATAAAAATCGCCTATTATACGCAAACGTATATATCGTTGTATTAATTACTTATTTTATTGTCAACGCCGTAATATAACGTTGACGGTAAATGCGCGTCAATAAATATTATATATATATGTATAGTGTACACATTTTTATATGAAACTGCGCGTCGATTTCAACTGGTTTTACGTTTTATTATTATCATTATTATTATTATATCGACAGGTATTTCGGGTGTATAAATTCCTGCGGAATGGCGTTTTCAAAAACCGTCATACGTTTTTAATCCCGGATTTCTGATCGACCAAACGCTTCTACCGGTTCATATTATTATACACGGGTAAGTATATAAATCTCAATCATTTTATCGGTGTTTTTACGGGTTATCGAAATGCATAAAATTATATTAGAGTGGGTGCTATATAATTTCTCATTTGGCGTTTATTATACCTATTATATTATTATATGCTCGAACACAACTGGCACCGTGTATATATACGCACGCACACTCTATGTACACTGCAACGTATTACCAATATTACGTGCACAAAAGAGAGCCAGCGTATTCCGCGCAGTAGATTTGCCAAGATTCGTGTCATAATAATAATATATAATGGCACTGGTTTTAATTCCTCCGCGCACATACGGAGTGATCCGATTAACTGACCGCAGTATTAAACAATCCAAGACAATCTTTTTATTTTTTGAAAAAAAAGCTGCTCTGTATTAATTATAAAGTTTGAAGTTATTTATCTATAACCATTAATCAGCCTACGTTAGAATAAAAACGTAAAAAAAAAATATTTTTTTTTTACTTTTTCATTTGTTCTGGCGATAACTTTTATTTTTTATTTTATGATCAGAATCACAATATATTATATTCGTGTGATTAATTGTTCTAGAAATAATTCAAATTATTTCAATACAAATTTATTATTTAAAAAAACAAAAATGTTGATTAAGAAAATTGGTATAACAAGTTGATGAAATGGACCATTCTGTATATTATTCAATGATAGGTGAACCAATGCTTGTGATAATAATAATAATACAATTACATTACGTTGATTCACATTATTTTAATACTATAGTTAAAAAAACATTAACAACGCGATTAAAATTATTAATTATATACTTATGTATTATATTATATGTATTTTAATATGATAGATGTGATTGATATTTACTGAAATTTATTGAAGTTTGAGATGGTGGAAGAACGACTAATGTATCAAATTCTTAGTGCACAAGAAAACCGTATATATGAGAACAGTATGTGTTTGGAGTTTCTAAATCCATCACTTTTACAGAGAAAGTTTTTCTAGTAAAATCCTACTAACACATGTCCGATGCTTTTCCTTGTGCATAAACTTGTCTTATGTTCCAGAGTACATTTCCATTGTATAATTTACTCCTACCATTATTAAAATTATATATTATTATTTAATTTTATGACATTAGAGTTTATTGTATCTTGTATTTAATACAATATTCCATATGGTTCTGTGTAAATATTAATTGATTATGTATTGAACAAAAAAATAATTTATATATATATCATATATAGCGTGATAGAATAATAGTTTAGGAACAACGCTAAATTATCATAAAAATAAATAATAATATTATGTATCTCCTTTGACCTTCTAAACATCAAACAAAGTATCCCATATCAGTGAATCAACTACAAAAGAGACTTTTCTAGTTAACTTTTTTATTCTCTTTGTAAGAGTGGGCTCAGTAGCCTCAAGTTCATACTATTTACAAGCTTAAAACTAAAACGAGTACATGTCTTATTCTAGGTTATAGACACTTAAACGTCATGATAATAATGAAGTCGAGCAACCTTGAAT
This sequence comes from Schizaphis graminum, assembly GCA_020882235.1. Classification (NCBI taxonomy): domain Eukaryota; kingdom Metazoa; phylum Arthropoda; class Insecta; order Hemiptera; family Aphididae; genus Schizaphis; species Schizaphis graminum. The sequence goes on from CM037032.1 coordinate 60,349,200, forward strand.
TTTGTTAGAAAAGAAAAAACTTGTTATTCGTGTATAGTGTATACGGAAAACTTAATAATGATTTACTCGTATGGATCTACCTATGTATGAATACTTAAAATAACATTAAACAGATAGCATAATATCTAAGAATGTGACATAATAATATATTTCGTGTGCAAAAGCTGCGCATATACTCGCAGTGAGGTATTAAACGTGAATAATAATTGGCTACGATCTCTTAACGGCCATTAGGTACATTGTGCATAAAAACCCTATTGTTTTTGTTAAATATAGACCAAAAAAAAAATGTTTTTATAATTTGAACTTTGGCAGCAAAGGCCATTGGCGTACAGGAACTATAAACCTAACATAATTATAATTTATTATATAGTAATGCATTCGAAATAAGTAAACAAACATTAAAAAAATAAATACTAGAGAAAAAATAAAAAATATTAAGAATAATAAATATAAGAATTAATAGGATACAATATATTATATGTTAATATTATATATTCATTAAACTTATTTGTATTAATCTGTTTGTTATATTTTAGTATAGTGCATATGGCTTTCGTTCTGTTTCAGCTAATAATGAGAAAAGGTCGTTAGTCGTTAGATTCACCCCACGTGTACCGAACGGCTAACACGTCGTCTTTGGAAATTTTATGGTTGACGGCCTCATTCGCGAATATGTTGAGCTTATCGCTCCGAGTTTACCCACGCATTAAATGAAAATAATAATAATAATAATATGAAATCGTGTGTTACCATATTATACAACTTATCCAATTGAAGCGAACAAATTAAAAAAATTTACACAATAATAATATAATAATAAAAATATAGGTATAGTAGTGGATCCCAATCGAACGGCTTGTAAAATAATAATAAATACATACTAATTAAATATATCGCAGTTATAGGTTAATTTATCACACAACTATTGCCGCGTCAGATGTATTCGTAAATAATAAGTAATAACACATATTATATTACGTTCGTTATTTTCCATTCAACCGCTCTCGATCCTGCGGATTCGTGTCATTAATTATTTAAAAACACGCTTAATTTATGATTTATCGCACCCCATAATATTATTATTATCGCTATATTGTGTAAGCAGGCAGGCAGGTAGGCCGATATTTCGCGGAATATAATTGCATGAAACGTCGCGTCGTCCGCCTTTGATTCGGAAACTGATACGATTCGCAATGTGTGCAATAACGTTGGTACCTACATAATTTATATAATATAATATACACCTAAAGGCTGAACAATACGAGCAACCCGACCGCCATTGGAACACTTTCGTTTTGTGTAACTCTCTCGTTCGTACAATAAATTAAAGGTTTTTGATGTGTGTGCGTGTGCTTGTGCACATGGTTGAATGAGTAATTCGCCGCATTTATGTGAAAAAAAAATGCTAAACATTCAAGCAAACAGTCCTTCATCGTTATAAAACATATTATCGTAGTACAATATATTATACGTATTGTATTACTAGTGGGCCTTACTCGCAATTTTCACGGATTATTTATTTTTTACAATGTTTCAATTTTCACTTTATATTTGTATTGACTTAAAATTAAAATAATAAAAATACAATTTTAAAAATGTTGTTGATTTTTCATAGTAAATTTTATTTGTTTAATTTTTAAATACAATTTCCAGTTTTCAAGTTTCGTGAAAAATAATTTAATTCGTAGGTCATTAATTATTTTTAAAACAAATAATTTTTTTTCTATATTATAAGTAGTATTTGATGATTTTATGGAATAAATAATTTTCATGTATATATTTTTTTTATTTTTACTGCTTCTAAAATGATAATTCAGTGTTTTTTTTCCCAATAGAAATATTTAAATGATTATTAAATGCATTTGATCTAAAATTAAGAAAATATTATTAGAAATTATTAATTGTAACATTATTACTCATCAAGCTATGTATAATAAAAAAATAGTCTTCTAGATTAAGCTAATTGTATACATTTTTTGCTATATTTAAATGAATAGTTACACAGTGTGCAATACACACTCAATACAAATAATGGAATTCTGAAAAATAACAAAGGAGTATAATCCTTTGTTAAATTAATATAGTTTTAATTTACTAGAATAATAAGAAAAACATTTACCTTATTAGAAATAAAAATGAATATGACTAAAACAAAGTTATTGGTGTTATACGACACACCAAATAAGATCCAATGGAAATTGTTAACTATACACAATGATAACTATAAATACAGATATTGAAACCTACAGTAGAATTAAGAGCCATGTAAATTTTAAAGTCTTATACATAATACCAACGACAAGATAATTTTATTGATTTTTTGAATCCGTACGATTTAGTTTTAACTTTCACAATTATTATCAAATCACAAGAACAATCGTTTTGAAGTCAGGAACAAACAGCTGAAGGAACTATTTTGAACACTATTGGTCGTTAACACGCTGTTGCCATCGGAAACCGCCTGCAGTCTACAGGTATTACAATGATGAACAACTCGAAAATATGGAGTCACAGAATCACGGTTTATGCAGACACACACGTGGGCACTAATTACAATGGCGAAATATAGCAAACCGACCATCGAATTCACCTAAATGATCTATTACACCGGATGAACAGACTATTAATAATAAGCATTTTACATGAAATGGGACACTCCCACTGCCGCACAACCGGAACATACATACTAAGATACATGCTTCAATTTGTACCGGTCTCCATCACTCCATCATTTGGTCCTATTGCCGATTTGATAAACATGATCGACTAATTGACTTTATAATCTCCACAGTCTCGAAGAGAAGTAATAATGTAAGTATACATTGTATCGTTACAAGTATAAAGCTGCCGTGTTTACTCGTTTCAAATGTCGATATCCGGCGATAGTAGTGAGCATTGAGCAACACTGTCAATCAGCTTTATTTTTATTATAAAATAAATAATAGCCACAAATCAAAACAATTAAAAGCCCAATTAAATTTACACTAAAAATTTTATCTGTCACTCGGTTATAATTTATTTACAGTTTTAATTCTTAATAGATTCGTATATTTTAATCAACGTTTTCGTACAGCCATAGGTTTTAACGGATATATAAACGTCCATTTATATCTGTAATTTAAGTGAATTATAATGAATAATGTATAATGGTCGATTTATGTAAATGAATATTAATTTAAAGAAAGTATCCATGGTGTGTAAAAACCAGTTGAGTCATCCCAATTGTTTGTGCGCACGCGCGCGCGAAGTTTTACGCTATTGTGGAAATAAAATAAACTACTACCTACATTTCGACTAGTGGGACGAGAATAATCGAATGATCCAAAATATCTTAAATCACGGTAAAAATAGAAATAAATTTTTTTTTATTTCATAATGTACGAAAAACACATCGCCAATTTATTATTATAATGCGTAGCTTACATTTAAATTATATGATGAAACGTGTTTCCAAATAAAAATAAAAAATCCAAATAGCCAATTGTTTTAGACGTCTCATTTTGAGGACATAGTAATATCTGTAGAGTGTAGGTGTTCTACGATATCTACGAGTTATGGCTAGGTACCAATATACATTTATTTCTATTTTGTAACGATTTCAAAATCCTTTCCATCCCTCTTATTACCGTTCTCTTCGTAAGCATTATACGTATATACATATTATATCCATGCTTAATTTTTTTATTTTACCACAAGTGATTTGACAGGGTCATTATTTTATACACGTGAGATTATATTGCATCGTTTCGCATGATAAACATTTTACTTATTGCCTATAATAAACTGTTTTAAGAGAAAATTAATTATAATATATATATTTCATCGAAGATATTGAATCTATATAAATGGATTTGAAATTGTTCTCGTAAATATATATGGCTCGTCAGCAGTTTTCTCATAGGCTATAATTGCATCGGTCGCCGTGAAGATTTTTATAGGTGTGAGTAACGGGCATAGGGCGAATAATAGTGACCAGAGATATGGTGTGTAAGTGTCGGGGGTAAATTTATAGGCTAATTATTTAAGAGAAAACGCAATCCGTAGGAGATATATTATATATGTATATGTATATATTCGCAGGCGGGCGGTGCCGTCAGATATTAAAGGACGACACTCGCAGGACTGCGGCGGGGGTCGTCGGCCGATGAGACGGAGGGGGGTGACGTGGCTGAGGGTCGTAAGGGTGGTGTATTGGTCGGCGGCGGCTAATTACAAAAGATGGCCGGACAGCAGTTTCGTAAATCATTGAACAAAAACCCCTTCCGCCCACGCGGCCGCCGCTGACCCGCTACTATCCTGCCGCGCCGTCGGTCTCTTCCCCGCGTACACGCATGAATATACTCTCTAGGCGCGACCGGTGCCAAAAAATAACGCCATAAAATCCCCCGTGGCGGTTATCTTGCAGGCGCATATTGCCCGCTCCCCTGACCGCCCCTCGTCGTCACCCATACACCCTCCCCTCAAAACTGTATACCCCCTTTACCCCACCGATCGCTCTTCGGGGAGACCCGTCAATATTATATTATCCACACATAACATGAACGTGTGTGCGCGTATGCGTTAACGCGTATATTTTTCCGCGTGTGTGTGCGCGCGTCCGTGCCCGGACCAGCTTTTAATCGTCTGCGAGCATATATCTTTATGATAATTGCCCTCGGTCGTTGTGAGCGGCGGTAGCTCCGGGGGAAAAAGAGCTTTCCAGAAAGGTGATATACGGTTTCATAAATATTTTTTAATCACTTTTATTAAAGTCGGCGCACCGTCGTTATGGCCCCGGGGTCCACTCTTCCCGCTCACTGCGACATGAAGAAGAGGGCGCTTCGTGGACGGGGCCGAACTGGCGGGTCACCGACTATACACCCCGCGCAAATATTATATGCCTATATATACATACAAATATATTGTTTTATAGTCATAGTAGTCGTATTGTGCAGTAGTATTAGTATAGTATAGTATTGGTATTTATAATGGCAGTAGTAGTATGGCATTAGCCTGCCGAATGAGTCTGGCCGACTCTCTATACTTCCCCTCCGCCATCGGATCGGGACAAATTGCCTTTTGCGCCTACCCTCACTCAAACCCCGTCCCCTCCGCCGCCGCCATCGTCGTCGTTGGACAACCCTTCCTCGCACCCCGAACCGGCTGCGTTACAACACTCGCGTATACGACTTGAGGACGAACAGAACGATTTTTATTCGTACCGACCACTTTGGTCGCTAACGGCCAATGAAAACGGAGTACCGAACGAGTTTCAGACGAATCGCACATAGCTTGCGAGTTTTGATTGACAAGTCAACTCGGTAACGTCATATACATTCGCAACGGACGCAGAATTCCGAATCTGGACGTTACACCTCTTATTATATGTATATATAATATATATGTATACGTGTATATACGTGTAGATACTTTTTGTTATGAAATCGTATCGATTTGACTAAAAAATTCAAATCAACAAAGTAATATTATAGAAATTGTGAAATTTAGTAAAAATATATGAGCTACACTAAGAGTAGGTACCTACAATATTATTATTATTCGCTTATACTTTATTTTTCAGTAATTGAAAAAAATAATTATTATAGTTAATCAACTTCATGAACCTTTTCATTACTCGCAATTTATATTTTATCCCTATTTTTTTTTTATTAATTACATTTTTAATAATAACGGATTGCAGTACTATATCAGATATCTACTTCGAATCACAGCAGGTTTTACTTTTTATATTTCCGTCTTCAAAAATGAGATTAGATATCGTTTATGTAAATGAAAAATTTTGTCAACGCCGCCGACCACAATAATGTATACACGTTTTTGTCGTCGATCTAAGTGGACCACCCACCTAATGCATTAACTGTTTATGTGACGTGTTCCGTATGACAACATGGTCTGTCTTATCTATGTTTTACTTATATTATGCTAATGACTGCACGACTATCAGTACGACTTGTAGGTACAGTGCGGTTTTCATGAATAATATTATATTATTGCAACTCGAAATTTTAAAACCACATTACAACGTAATTGTAAAAATACCATTGTGTCTAAAAATCGTTTTAATACAATTTTTTATTTATTTTATTCGTATTAAGCATATAAACTCGATAGCTATACAGAGGCATCGATGCATTTCGTTCGGGATGGAAAACAGCAATAACAATATTTGTCAATACTCTATTATATTTTAGCTATATATACACATTATATTGTATAATATACGCATACATTTTATATACCCTTAATAATTTATAATCAAAGCAGTGCATTTTAATGCATTCAATGGGATTGTTTTTTGTTACTGCATTGAAGCGAGAATTAAGTCCCATTAAAATATATGTCATATAATCCGCTGTCGCATACACACGAATTAATTTTGCATATTTATTATTTAAGGTTTTCAACATAATGTAGCGACGTACGATATTTTCTTTAATTAATATTTTATAGTTTAAACAAATTTTTTAGATATTAATATTTTTATCATTGTTTTGACTAGATAATCCAAAAAATTCATTTTTTTTTAGTGGTTGTTGATATAAATAATAATTTGAAAATTCAACTTTTTTTAAGAAATCAATTATTTTTAAATTGTTGTAATCAACAGTGTTTTTCGACAAATACAAAATGTTACCCACTCAATTTACATAATACTTTTTTAAATATGTAATGCTTGTTTTTAATATTACCTAGCTACAGTGAATATAAATTTACGATACCCGATGGTTTTCGTTAACTTAATTTGTTTTGATTTAAAAATGAGTGGGTGAAGGTACTATACATATTTTTATATCTTTAAACTTCAATCAGTAAAATATTCTTCCTACTGATTATTTGTTTATAAACTAAAATATAAAATAATAAGTTTTTATTAATAATAACCCAAAAATGCTGATGGTATTCCAGGAAATCAATGCGTTTAAAAATATTTTTTTTTTATCATTTATCATCATTAAAAATAACCAACATATCGTTTTGAGGTTTGTCTTCGAGTATCATCAACTAATTTTAGTACACAAGTACATTAGTTGTTGTACATTTTTTGTTTTTTTTGGCGACATTAAATTCCTCAACCGTAAACATTATAATACATAATATTATAATCATAGTAACGGTTTACCGTTAGGTACAGCTGTATGCTATTACCGTCTAATAAAAAACATACGTAAAATACGAATAAAAAATATACAGGTACGTTGCAGTTATTATACGCGATACGATGACACGGAGAAGATCCACCATCGTAGATAGTATAGGCAGTCGACATGGTATGGATTACATGGGCATTGGTACAATAGATCATCCACTACGCGTTTCTATATCCTCAGCTACGTGGTCGATGGTTATAGTCCACCGTGCTTTATATTACGTATTTTATGCGTATAAAGTTAAAATATTTACGAGACTCAACACTTTTCACCATTATCGCGCGCGTTCGAGTCACCATCTGCTGCCGGGCCGTTTATATAATATGATATACATTATAATATTATATAAACGCACGTTTATACAGGGTGATCAATTTATATTACGGGTATACTCATAATTTGCCTAACCTAAATAATTATTATTCGTGTGCTTTTTAATTAAAGTTAAGGCCGATGATCGGAGTAAAACGGTAAGGTATATCATGCACATTTATTTACTCGTTAATAATAATAAAAAGAGAGACTTTTTATAATTTGATATTTTGACTGAGTAGGTAGGTACATAAACATTTTTAGTAAATATTTTATTTCTTTTATAATAATTAAAAATAAAATCCATTGTAAAAAACATTTAAAAAATCCTTAATATTATATACATTCTACAAAAACATTTAACTTTTCAAAATTACAAAATTTGACTTACAAATTTAGTGTGCCCTTTATTTTATTTTTAGTACTATTTTTAGGCACTATGCAAATAGGGCTTTCAATATTTCATTGTGAAACAATTTTACTTCGTGGAGATCCTTCTTACCTCTCTTATAAAAAAATATCAGATTTATCACAGATGTTAGATTTAAAAATAAAAATATATTTTCTAATAAAAATATTTATTAATTGCGTTTGCACTTTATTAATTTATTTAAATAGATTCATTATTCATAATTTGATATTATTTTAACTTTAATTTATACATTGCGAATTTCTAAAATATTTGAATTGTAGTTTAAAGCTACGGCACCTATCATATATTAACTTGACTAATATTTAAAGACTATACATTAAAATTGTAATTTATCTTTAGAGCTTAGGATCGCTGATTGGGAAAAATCAGTATAAATTTATCACTTCGTATTTTATTATTTCACTGTTTTTATATATGTGCTGATAGTCGTTCGTGGAGTAGATACACGCGGCGTTATTATGATATTCATTCGACGACGACGACAGCGGTAGAGGTTAATCTCGTTTTTCGTAGTCGTCTAATCGATTTCGGTTCCATATTTTATCCACTGCCACCACCGTCGTTCGCTTCTTATCTATTCGTATTATGCGCTCGTATAACTATATAAACATGTGATTTATAATAATATGTACTTGACGACGACTACTTATGCGCGACTTCAAAAAGTTAACGACAATCGCATTCAGGTCGCGTCCGATTTACTGTATATAATACGCAGCGGATCACCCTCCCGTTCGATGCCTTGTTTTCTTGTACGATACCATTATACGCTGGAAGAACGACACGACATTATATGATATATATTTCTCCGCGATACTTTTTTAAGCCGAGATCGCTTTGAATAGGTATTGCAATAATATGTTTCGACTGTTACGTCGCGCGACTATACTTCGCGATTAGAAATCATCAGAAACCAGCTACGTTTCAGACGATGAAACGCTGCCATGTAAGATGCAACGACCGTCGCGTTTTCTTCTGATAGCTAATTTCCGTTCGTTCGTGACACGCCGAGTTGTGTAGCCTCAAAGTGCTTTTCAAAAGCAAAACGCGTTAGACAATTATAATATTACATTTTGTGAATATTGTGTGCGTGTAGTACGCGTGGTGACCGCTACAAAAACTGTGGAGTAAGATTTCTATCGTCTAATTAATCATAATTCATAATATTATTACACGACTCCTCGAAAACGTCTGGTGTGGAAGAAAAAAACGAAGATCGGTCAATTCGATTGCGGAGCAATGCGTGTTTTTGCTCGGGGCGTGCTATCGATTTAAATATTTGTATAATATATTTATTATTTAACAGTGCGATTTAAAACGACTGATGGCACCACGCGTCGGAGGGGGCCTTGAACGTACGTCACAGAAATCATCGTTAATATATAATATATTGTATAACTCGAAAAAACGTAATTAAAACACGCGATACTGGATCGGCATATCTCTATATATTATGACGTGCAGTAGATCAAATTTTTCTCAGCAAACTATATACACCCATACGTGCACGCTGACTCAGAATATATATCTTGTTCCGTGATGATGTCAATCCGTTTGTATTTCGTTTAATATTTATTGGACGCTCGCGAGTTATGCATGTACACGCGTATGCGTACATGTATAATGGAATGATAATATTATGATATTATGTAAAGTGTCACATGCACGCGCCCGGAGCCATTTAACGAACATATCGTAATAAATATACAATACAGATCGGTGGCGGGATGCTCGTTCCCACCATTCATTCGAAATAAAATAAAAAAAATAGATAGAAAACAAAAATATTACATCCATTGCCGGTGATTTTTGTGTCGAAAAATCACATCACAGTACATTATATGTAGAAGAAAACCACGTTAATGGAGATCTGTTAATAATTTTCATGCGGACTATAATATACATAATATCATATTATTATAATACGTTTTTGGTGAATAATTTCTCGGTGATACAAAAAGATAAACAGTTTCAACGAAATTATAGTTGTTGATCAAATTATAATGTAAATCGCATACCTATATGCTGCACATTTTTTTCCTCAGTATATCACTTATAATAATAATATAATATACATATAATAACATATAGACGTCGCATCGTACAATATGAAATATAATAGAATATTGTATACACCTGCACGTGTGCATATAGCCACCACCTGTATATTATATGCATAATACATCGTTTAATAATCCGCGATAAATATAATATTAAATATTATTCAACTCTCGATCGTTGCAGTTTACACGGTGCACGCACTGCATGCTGCATCAGAGCACAATACCCCGCGAGGAGTTCGATCGCCATTGGCCGCCAGCATCGTCGGCAAGACCGGCAGGAGAAACGGTCGCGGAGTGGTGGTGATCAGTGGCGGCGAGTGGCAGCGTCGAAGGTCCTGCGGGAGACACACGCCGAGACGGTCATGCCTACTACTATTATTATACATACATACATATATATAAATATATCGTTACCATACAGCTACCTGGACTATGTATACGCGATGTTACACACGATAACAATATAACATAGTATATGTATACGGCCAAGGAACGGAACGGAATGACGACAACGTTATAATATAATAATAATGTACACGTAATACTGCACCAGAGATACACACGTCATCGTACGATATTCGGCCGCCATGATATCTGTCAAAACGTGCGATGGCCGGTGATTGAACGGCGATTTCAGCCGCAGCCAATGATTTACGACTGTTGAACGCACCTTCGCCAGTCGACTTCATCGTGCACGTCCTACCGCCGAGCGCGTTTTATACATAGGTACCCCGCTATTATTTGGGCGGGGGAGTAACGAAACTGAAGGATTTTGAAAGCCGGAACACGTTTTTTTTTTTTTAAATTTAATTTTGTTTCCTTCAATTTATTTTATAGTAAGTACTAAGTACCTACATATTACTTTATTTTTTTTAGAACATCGTCGACCATTCGGAGGACAGAATAAAACTGCAGTTCATGATGACGTATTTTCCCGGTATATTCGCTGATACTGTTCATTTTAAGTTCGCTTTTTTAGTACACCAATCGTGCTGGATATAAATATTCTTAACCTCGGGAATCAAATCGCCAGTCATTAGGTCGGTAATGTGACGGTTAACAGGTATTTACAATATAAACGTTCGGATGTACATATAGATTTATAATTACTTTTATTTCACTATTAGATGTACGATGAACGTTCGATAATAATATAAGCTATAATAAAGTAAATAATATTTTAAATACAATTATTTATTTAAAATAAACGCCGAGGACCCACACTCCGCTATCACATATTATTCTTACGTTCGGATGTATATCTCTAGTGCAAATAGTACCATACATTAAATAATGTATATTCAATTCTTGCGCAAAACGATGGCGACGTGAATCACATACGCACATCAACCCACAGCGATCGCCATCAGAGCCGCGTGCTTCGGTAACAACGCAGATCGCGTCTTACTGCGTGAAACGAGTTTTTCGTTTGTATTGATAAAGACGCCTTCGATTGCAGTGGCGTTAAAAAATCAAAACGCTTGTGGTAGACGCCAAATATTTGAAAACGCGCTTCGGCGTACACGGGAGACGCTCGGCGTAATTATTGGAATAATAACCTACTCCGGTCGTCGCCGTGGGCGTTGAGTACATTTTCTGCAGGTGGTTTAGGCAGGAATGTAATAATATTATTAGGGTCGTTGCCAAAGGACGTTTGAACTGTGTGTTATATATGTGGTATCTATATAAACACGTACCCGCAGTGTAAATACAAATAATAGTGATAATTATTTGAATTACTAGCTGTTGTTGTCAATTAGTAAAACTATAACTTTTTTTCTACATTAATTTATTTTTACTTTTGATCAATTTGATCAATTTGAGACGTTATAGCGTTTCAATAAATATTCATATTGTACTCGGAGGCGCAGTTTCAGTAAAAAAACTAGAAACACAGAAGCCCATATTATTTTTCAGTTAGTCTTATGATCTTGGACGAGCAACTTTATCTCACCCCTATAACCCTCCATTCAATAATCACATACCTATTTAATAATGGCTTTGTATAGTACACATTGATGTATTATAATATAAAATAAGAGCATACTTACCACAAGGGGCAAATAATGATTATGATTGTGCGAATGGTTTAAAAACTGGGGGATACCAAGCACACCTTAGCTCCCCCTAGTTTACACCTTTGCAATATTATACTTAATAGTATATTTTTCTCTCTCATATGTCTGCAAGTGTTGAAACAACTATCACATTTTGATTTTTAAATTGTAGTCTAAGTATTTTTATTTTATAATCTGAAGTAAAATATACTATTGAAAAACTATTAACATGCAAACATTGCGGAATAATTAACCGAATGGTAAAGTGGTCCCAAGACGGTTAGCTTCAGATGATAACTTGTTTTTTATTACTTATATTAACAGTTATTTTAGCTTTATCTAATCTTAAATAAATATCAATAAAAAATATTTATAAATTTGTTCGGGATTCGTCGTTCGATATATCAATAGCTAGACATCCAACATATTTATAAAAATGTTCTGTCTTTAATTATGTAAAAATTAAAATATTGTACACTTATCATAGGTACATTTTTTAAATAATCAAAATTTTATATCATACTTATAAATTTATAATAAATATTATATTTCGTTCTTTGTCATAAAATAATTATTTTATTAACTATATAGATATGTAAAGTAAAAATTGTATAGGTAATGTACTTTTTAATACTTTTTTATGTATATTCAAACAATTATTTATATTTAACAATATACAATTTATTTATATTAACAACATTTTAAAAACCCAATCAATTACAAAATATTTTATGATTTTACATATTATCACCTTATTAAAATGCACGGATATCACAATATAGGTACCTACACGAACGTCTTATTAGATTTCGATAATACGTGTTCTTACACTCGCCAGTCACTGCGATGTACATTTTTTTCGTAAGCGTTCAAACCTATCGACAAAACGAGACCGTCTGCCTTTAAATGATTTTTCTCGTGCACTTACGATATTCATTAAACACGTAGTAACGACTCGTAGATAAAACTTATTATTGATTTAGTGTTTGTGTTAAATACCAGAGTCGATTCGGATAGTCGCGGTGTTTACCTGCAGATGCCAATACAGTATTGCCGCCTATATGTATACACGGCCGATGCATCATATTTCATATTCTGTGATATGTAACGTGGTGTAGGTAATAATATTAATATATAAATCTCGTACGCGAGATAAATCCGTGTGTACTGCAACAAAGACCGTTCCGCACGTCTTCGGCAATAAATTAATCCCGCATTACGGTTTCGGATAAACATTAATCAAAGCGGGGACCCCGGTAATTAAATATGTATATACAAAGATAATAATAATATTATTATTATAATACGCACAGATACACACGCTCGCGTTGTACAATACATTCTCGCGATACAGGTATTTATATGCGTACAGACGGTGCAGTCTCGCCGGCGTGCCTTGAGCGCTAAAAATCGTTTTGGGCGTTGAAATGATAATTGTTATATTATTATATTATTATACTCAAAGGCGTCGGGCGTTTAAATACCTCGCGTATAGAGTAGGTACGAGTGTGTCTGTGACGGCTGATAGTAATTACATTTTTGAAAAATTATTTATACCGCACTGGAGTCGATAAAAATACTCAGACTCTCACGTGGTATATTTTCCGTACCATATACAATAATACTATTGAATAGGTATACATTTTATTATATAATATTATAATGTTTATTTTATTAGTATTATATATAATTTACGGTAAACGAAACGCGTCTCTATTATTTAAAAAAAAAAAAAAAACAAATACATTTTGTTTCCCAGAAAACAATTCACCGTATATCGCGATAGATCTCCCGCGACGTTTAAATATAATAATAAAAAAATCATCATAATAATATATTATCTGGTTTTTTACAAACCTTTATTATATTATAATATTATTGTTATTTTTATTTTACCGCAAATATTTGATGTATTCGATTAACTAACAGTTAGGAGAGCGGCCGTTTTTTTTTTTTTTTTTGTGGATCGTATGATTGGTTATTTTCTCATCTAAAAACCACACACTATTGAAAGCTCATCTAACCGCGATTTATTAAAATAATTTTCAATACGGTAATATAACGATTTATCGTTCATTACACCTGTAAGGCATTTAGAATTTATAAGTATAATAACAAATTACTCTTTTTCAAACGGTTAAGATTCAAAAATTCAAGTTAGAACGTTGAAAAGTATAGTGAAATTCATTATAACTTGTTTTTATTATTATTCTGAGTCACCGAAAAGTAAATTACCTAATATGCGTACGAATGGAACTTTATAATATTAAGACTCGAAATTAGAAAAATCGTATATAAATATGCAAAAGAGATTACGCATGTTATTTGACTTTATGTATACCTACAGAGCATTATGAAACAAAATTGTATTTTGCTTGGACTGTTCTACGTACGAACCATAAACGTTTACCCCGAAAAATATGCAAATTTTAAGCGAGATTCGAGCCCTGGTCTCGAGTGTACGGAATGCAGATCCGTTGGATGTTGGAATATATATATATATATATGTATATGACGGGTATAATATACTTTTCTTGTCGTAAACCGCACGTGTATAATATAAACAATTTAAGTCGACGCGCGTAGTCGTAGTAATTGTATAATTATTATTTGGGGTGACCACGTTTTTGAAGAGTAAAAAAAAACCGAATTAAAATGGCCCGCACCCTTTTCCTTAAAACGACACTATGGTCCACACTCTCCAATTCTTTTTCTGCGTTTTCACTTTAATTTTGTAATACATTTTAACATATTATACAAATTAATAACTCATAAATATTTTAAAGGTATCTCTACACTGAAGTTTAGCTTTGAATTTATATTACAAGAATATTTACATAATTTGTTCGCTAAACCGATCGTCAATTGATAATATCATTTGTAATTTTTCTAATTAGTTATTCGTTATATTATATCTATGAAAAATAGATAGCCATACTTATATGTGTGTGATGAGTTGTGGTAAAATGATAAGGAATCAGCGAGTATAGTACTGAAAAACTGTTAAGTGAGTGTGGGGGGGATAGAAGAGCTTAATTCAGCCCTCCCTGCAGCTTTAACTGTAATTTGAGTAAAATCACAACAAGTGATCAATATTATTCGGCATTAATTAATTTAAATGTTTAAGTATACAGAATATAATGTTTTATAGACCCGCAACATTTCTCAATAAATTTTTGATTGTGACTGTTAAAGAAACATTCGGTCACTATATCGTGATATTAACCAATAAATCATAACGCAACGGTAATCCGTGAAGTTCAGACATTCTATAACGATTACAGTTATAATAATGAACTTTTGTCTTCGTTATTCCTGCAATAAATTACTCAATATATTATTATAATAAGTAATTTTATTAGTATGTAATTTTAGAAAGTCATAAGAAATTTTACTTTGAAAAATAATTACACTGATTACTATTCAGTGTCGTTACAATTTTATAATAATTTTTTTTACATGCTTAGACAGCAGGGGAGGAAGAATACTTTCCTACCATTAGAGACTGACGAAAATTTGAATTTCAAATGTATAGTCAATTGCCTGTAGTCACCTAACTACTGTAATTACTAATTCTTTTTCATTTAAAGTTTAAATTTAGTCTATATATAATATATATTGTACTATTTTCTCAATAAATTGTAAATATTTATCATCATAAGTATATATTGAACATTCACGTTCGAAATACAATTGTTATACGACGAGATTTGCAGATACCTACATATTCGGCTACAGGACATAATATTATGAAATTTAAAATAAATGCTTTCATTCATAAAAGCGGAAAACTTAAAAAAAATATTTAACGATATAAATATAACGAAAAACGTAACCTTTTTCAAAACTGTTGCTTTTTTATGACTTCAAATATATCGTGAAAAAAAAAAATATTTTCAAAAACGTCACCTGCATTTTTCACTTAAACAAACGTATAAAAACGGACATATACACATCGGTCCTTACCGTTAAACCAGTCGCCCGCGGTATCATAATACAAATAGTACACGCACGAACCTACGTCGTTTAAGTCTGTCAAGCGAACGAGCCCGCCCCGCGGCTCGAGTAGTCAGTGTTATTATACAATAATATCCGTACGGCGACCGATACGCGAAACTTCATCCGCATAACGTGGCGTATAATATGTGTGCATTGTATAATATCGTATACACATGCGCGCATAAAATACACAATATTATATAATAACATAATATATCGTTCGAGAGATAATATTATACAAATCGTTTACCGGCGCGGCGAATTCATACGGCAAAAATAATAACAATAATAATAATAATATTGAACAATATAATATTATATATTATTATAATGCGGTATGGCGGCGTACAACTTTTGTAGCCGCCGCCGCGAGAGAGGGAGCGCGAGAGAGACGCCCTGTCGGAGAAAGGTCGCGTCGTATTCGGCTCCCGCGTACCACGCGGGCGCGCGCGTTCACGTCTCTGACGCACGACCGTTTGATTTGTGCACGCGACGCGACACCGGACCACGTATACCACTATAATAGTATAATATGTACCTGTACGTCGGTATAGGTACACACGTACTTGCGCGTTACGTATATTATTATTATTATTATTATGGTATATATGCTCCGTTCTATTATACTATGGATAATATTATAAGTATGTGCGAGGCGGCACCGTCCGATAAAGCTCTTCCGAGATACTTGTAACATGCATTACCCGCACACACACACGCACACACGCACGCGCGTGCGGGAACATATACACTTACAATACAATATATAATATGGCGTAGAATAAACGTCACGCGGCCAGCCACTCTCATTGTTCGACGACGGGTCATACGCTCCCGTAATTTATATATATATATGTGCGTGCGTGTGTGTGTGTGTGTGTATTTATATATTGGCACACAATCGGCTAATTCCTATGTACTATATAGGTAGTGGTGTAGCGAGCGCGCAATGCTCGTAATGTTATCACAATATAAAAGTAATATGGTGACGGCCGCGTTTTTACGACTACTTTGTGAAACGCTTGACCGACAGCTATATATATAATATGCATGATATATATATAACGTACGTATATTTTATCGGCGCGTACTCTGCATAGTTGACTCCCGAAATATACAAATTCCCTCGCCAACTTCTATTGACTATAGTTGCGATCCTCATTGGATTGGATAATCGAAGTCTTACCGTTTATACGTTTGTATATTGTATTATATTCAACAACATCAAGATTTGAAATAAGAAAGGCTTTACGGCAAACTGTTGCTCCCAAAAGAAACTATTTAGAACGCGATAGAATACAAACGGCAAAAAATAACGAAGGAATAATAATGATGATAGAAGGTTCGGATAAACGTAGAAGCAACAATAAAAAACTAAAGGATAAATCTGTGCCGAACACACATGGCGATAGCGGGGCCATAGAAATGGGTTATCAGACAAGTGACCAAAAGGATACTGAAAAGCAAAACACCATACACCATAAAAATCTCATCATGCTGGACATTCATAATTCTGCAAAAGTCACTACTGACATAGAGTGTCAGAGACAGATGGTGAAGAGTGGTGGTTGCGGTGAAGGACCTACTATATACATACTATACATACTAAGCAAACAAATAAAATAGCAATAAATAACATATTTAGTGTTATATTTCATTAGGCAACAAGCATTTGCAGGTAATTCAATTAAAATTTTAAATATTATATAATGATCTATTATTATTTAAACAATTTATATATTATATATAGGTTGATATTTTTTTCAAGCAACACTCATGTTGTATTTTTTATTTTTATAACTATTGAAGTTTTTACTTCTTTCGATGACAACATACATTTTTAAGAGTGGTATGGTACGAAGATATCCCATAAAATGTTAGTCTACTACTCAGATCACTTAAATTTTAAATATACACCAACTTATTATCTTATTATTTATAAAATATTCATTCAACTATCTATATTTTTATAAATAAATACACCAAAAAATATATTGATTTAGAAAATGAAATTAAAAACGTATGTTGTCATTTAAAAAAGTAAAAACTTAAAAAATTATAACGATAAATATTTTGTTTTAAACGGAAATCAAGAAAAACTTTTTTTCAAAAACGTTAATAGATTTTTAAATAATGAGTGATCAGCAATAAAATAATCACCTAGTAAAATGTATTATAGTTCATCAATAACTTTTAGAATGACTAAAAGCACCTGATTTTGGCCAATATCTGAAAGACTTTCGGATATAATGTGCCAAAATGAACAAAATATTAGATTTGAATTATATATTTTATATTATATTTATTTATTTTTACCCACATGTGATATTATATTAATTATCCTATTCAGAGTATTAGAACAATAGTAATAACAATTTTTTGAAGGGAGGAAATAGTCCCCCTAGTTCGCTCTTAAGGCTTTGAAATTAAAATACAATTTATAACCATTGTATAAGGTGTTGAGAAACTCGATAATTAATTATAGTAGAACATAATATTATAGTACATATATACAATAAATTATAACAGTAAGATATCATAAAGAAATTACGAAACACCGTATTTAAATTCAAAATTAAATAAATACTAAGAGTAGATGGGAAATAAGTAATACAATAATTAATACCGTGAGAATAGAAAGAACGATTAAAAACAAATGTCACCACTATCCGTTGGAAAAGTAATGTACGCAAATAAATTTAGAGAGGGGGTGACTTATGAAATATATGTTATAATCTATCTGAAGATGAGAGGAGGCAAAAGTGGTAGTGACCTTACTGTCGGATATCGAGAAAAGTTTGAATTTACAGGAAAGAAAATATAAAAGATAAATCCACGACAAGTGGCAAAGTCTGTTGAAAGACTGCAAAGCCACAACAGAAATACCTGTCGAATGACTAATATTTTGTTGGTCTTTTTGGTAAACTGAAGAAAACCTACGAAGTAATATTTCAAACAAAGTGTGACAAAAAGTTGATCCTGTGATCGAAACGCATCAAAACGGTGGATTGTTTGATTGCCAAAATAGAACAGCAACACCAGCAGTCGCAGTATGGGTGACACGGTGTGATTGAAACGCGTTCTAAGAGAGAAAATAGTGCTCACGCCCAGAACGCAACGCAGACCATAACCACTGTAATAGCGATATTGCTACCTACATATATATATACATACCACTCGCTATAACCATAATATATATAAATGAGATGCGTATACGCACATATTATACACATATTATTATACCTATTGCAGGCTGAAAGTGTATATTAGACTTGTCCGTTGTGTTTTTGTTGTCATTTTTATTTATTTATTCGCCGAGCGCAGCGGCTTAGCTGAACGTGAAATTATTTACACACAGAACATTAAAACGTCCTTAAGTAGACGATAGGGAAATGTCGTGTTATGACGCAAAAACGTTAGACGCGCGGGATGCGCGATATTTATGAGTCCGGCGGAGGTATAAACCGCACACAGAAACACCCGCATAATGTAATATATATGTGTGTAATATATGTTGCGGGGCACTTGCTTTCTTTTATTTTCGAAAGATATACAGCTCCACTAAAAGAACGTACACTACAGTGTACCACGCAAGCACACACTTAAATGCGTAAATGTGTGTATATGTATGTGCGTAAGTGTATATAAAAACAAATATTCAGCAACCTTAAAAAAATAAAATGGAAAGAGTTATAGGTATGTATATTGTATACATATATGTATATATATATATATACGGACGCCGCCGGGCGAATCTCCCTCGAAATGAGAATTTAGGAAACGAGTGTTGAATACGTTCGCCGAATATTATAAACATAATATAGTTTACTCATATGTATGATACGACATCTATATGTCTGCGGATTTAATGCACTATAAAACCTTAAGAAATGCATTTATAAATGTAATAAACCAAGGAAATATTACATAAAATATTCAAAAATATCGAAAAATACGCAGTCAAAGTTTCGAAATTGAATTGTCGTTTTTACATAACATACAAAGTTTCCACCGAGAAAGCTACGTCTCGTGATAACCCGAAAAGAACGATAATAATTATTCTCTTTGAAAAAACTCGCAGCCCTAATGATATCGAACAGAACACAGGTATGTATAGCTGGGTGGCTTCGTATATATTATTATTGTTACTATTATCGTAAGGCATTAGACAATAAATATTAAATAAATTCGTTTTTTTTTCCGCGCTCCCGTTTCAACCCCTCCGCCGCTCGCCGAGAACAATCGCGCGCCGAATACGCGATCTCATCGTTCGTGCGCGATCTCTGACCTTTGGTTCGCACACAACCGGAGTCCATCTGCCCGACATATTATTATATGATATTATATTGTTATACGAGTATACCTGTACGCGCGCGGTACAATAATAATAATAATAATAATAATAATAGTAATAATATATGTCGGCGACGAGATAATATTATGTGTACAGATGATCGTTCCCCGGGCGCAATAGCCGCGAGAGGGCAGTTACGCGGAAGGGTTCGTTACGACATTAATGTTCTTTTAAATAATACCCCGCAAATAATAATAGTAATAATAATATCGTATGCATAATATAATAATATTACACACACACACACACACACACACATATATATATATTATACATGCCATATTAGTCGTGTGGTTTCGCTCAAGTTGATACATTTTATGCGATTGCGCGTGTGCGTGTGCGTTTATTTTTATTCTTTCATTCTTTCTGCCTCTCCGAGCAGCGATAACATTTCTCTCCATTGTGCCGGGGCCCGCCGCACTGACAAGGAACCGGTAACGGCGTTTGATTTATTAAAATAATTTTATGACTACTCGCCGTTTTTTCGATGGTTGCTAAATTCTCGATTCTTTTTTCTTCTCTTTCTATTTCTTTTTTGCCTTCTCGTTTATTTTTTTTTTCCACCACCCGAGAGAGGGTGAGAACTCCAAAGGGAGCGAAGATCATAAATTCTATTTTTACTGTATGAAGCCCGGGAGACGAATAGCCGTCCGGTTTTATTTCGCATCGTTTTTATTTTTATTATTTCGTTTTTTCTCCTATAGCGTCTCCGGCAGAAACGACATTACATTAAGCAGCCAGCGGTTCGCAATTTGACGTCGAAATAAAGGTGGTATTACAGTGCAGCATTTTTCGTTCATCATCACAATTTCGTGATTATTGACGTGATTTTGTATGCGATAACTGCAGTTTAGTTAAATTCCGTTCCTTAAAGCTCTCCGCCGTTTTGTACGACAATACCGCCTTGGACATAATAAGCGTTTTCCCGCACACGAGTATGGTATGAAAATAAACTTATATAATATGCAAACACACGCGTTCGCCGAACACGTTAGCGTTCGGTCTTCAAATTTTTGAAAAAGAAACGCTCGGGAAATATACATTTTTAGCGCTTTCTAAGCACGATGATATTATACGATTGCGCACATATATACGTCACCGGGCCAACCGAAATAACACGACGACAATAAAAATATATTATGCGCACCGCCTTTTATTAACACAATGGGACCAAACGAAACACATATAAAAATACATATTATTAAAGGTACACATAAATCCACGCTCGGAGAGACGTATCATATCGGATTGTTTATGTAGCAGCGTGTGTACCTATGTATATTTCGGTATAACCATACTGTTGTAATCTCGTACAATAATATACCGACCGGTTTTTGTTTTTTTTTTTACTTGGCTATCGAATTCTCACAAAGCGTAAAAAACGACAACTAAACTAAGTTATAGACGAATAAGTCAACGTTATTAGTATTGTTAAAAAAAAAAAAAAAAAAAACATTATTCTTACATCACGTTCAATTTTTCAAATTAATTTTTAAAAGCCAATTTATTACAATACATACCCACTGAAAACTCTATACGTTGTTATAAGTTAACCAACTAGCTAAATTCAAAAGTTAAAATATTAATCTTTTAACTTATTTTTAAAGTTGTATCCATAATTAATGCCCCCATCGTTGCACGGTAATAACTAATAATTCGTTCGTTCGTTCGTTCGTTCGGTACACGTCCGACGATAGTATAATATTAGTATGCCAGTCCATCTTCGGCGAGTATTGTTGTTGTATTATAATTCATCATAAACCAACGCATTATTATGACTGACCAACCGACCGACCGACGGGCAGACGAGCAGACGGTTCGCGAAACTCGAGAGGAGAGACCGTCGCGCAAATAAGGGCAACCCGCCCGAGTGAACACGGATGTTCGAGTGTGGACGTGACGTCCAATGACTTATATATATATAAATATTCTATATATTATATACGAGTATCTGTCTGTATATTGTCGAAATTGTCGAAAATTAATTTCACGGTTACCAATTGATATTTCGACCCTCGTTCAGTTCTCGGACATATTCCCATTTCGAGAATCAGTGACGGTGGCAGCGGCAGCGGTAGTGGTCGTGGTGGTGAGATTTCGACAACGGAAATCGTCGGTCGAGACGGTTTTATCGAGTCAGTATTATAATAGCTAGGTTACGTATTAGATTTGTACAAACGCGCGCAAATAATAAATATTATTTACGTTTCCTATTGTGTCACGGGTGTTGTTTTTGGGTAAAAATAAATAATAAAATTTGACCGCCTCCCTACACAAACACGGAATAAGTAAGGATAATGACAAATCGTGATTGATTTTTTTATTTTAATAATATAATATATGATACATATCATATATTATGTATACTATAGCTAGCTAGGTAAAAAAATAATACTAATATCTCTGTTGCTGACACGACGTTGGCCTTCGATATCGCCACTGATTCGACATTGAGCGGTGCATATATTTTAATATTAAACGATAAATGATAATAAAAATAGTAATATGCGTAACTCGAATAATGTATTGCGCAACCACGTGTACGCACGCGTTGACTGCCGAGTGAGTTATACGCATCGAAAACATCAAACAATGTTGATTTATTGCTTGTCTGTTGACGTTGGCTGTTTCAAACAGCGTTTCAGAACACGATGGAAAATTATTACAAACGTCGAGCAGAATATTATTATTTTTTTTCAATACCAGTCGTGAGAAAACGGGTTACGCACGAGTAAGAAAAAAAAAACCGATTATTACACATTTCGATTTAGTCATTATATTACTCATAATATAAATATATTATTATACATAATATATTGATATGTCATTTCTAAAAGTATGTTACAGGTGAACACGTGTGCGACTTAATAGTACCTATATTCTATTATTATTGTAAATTTTTTGGCGGCGTCACATTCGCGATGAAGGCTTTTGAATACACGTGGAGCGACTCGTGCAGACAGTAGGAGTCTATGATAATGTATCATGGTAGTTACATAAGAATGATAGGAATTTTAATTTAAATTACGTGACCACCGCACCAATACCTATATTCATTATTAACTCTATTATAATAATATCTTTTTCCACGTTCCGTCACGACCAAGTCGTATGCAACCCCCGACATAACCTTCACGACGTCCGGTTATCCTGAACGTCACCTTCACCATTTAAAAAAACTGTAAACCTATAAATAGTATTTGTCAAATATTTTTTCATACGTGCTATATATATAAATTTATTTTTTAAATAAAAGCACACATGAATATAATTAAAAAATATAAAAATATAAAAATCAATTATTTACCATAGTACCTATATATTTATCATTTTGAGTTCAACAGTTTTTAAATATTAACTTTCGAAGAGCTGATTAGTGTAATAATAGTTTAATTAAGCACCGCTTTATTGTTTCACTATCATAACCACCACTACATTCTGAAAAAAAAACCAAATCGATCAACGTGAGTAAAATCAATTTCAAAAACAATAACGGTAAACAAACCATTATAATATTTTATATTATAATGGTTTAGCTGTAAATTTTTTTCATTTTTTTCCCGTGGTTTAGTCGATGAATCCGGTACAAATCAGCCGGTACAATCGATTTGGCGTGAGCTATCGGTCAACCGGGCGGGCGAGGGTTGCGGCGCGATAAAAATTAGTTGCGATGACCGAATTTTGGCACAGGTTCGGGTACGCGCGCGTATATCATAACAACATAATATAATACAAGGGCATTATAGCATAAAAGAAGTCGCCGCAATAAATACATCGTGCGTTGAATCGCGGGTGTGACGTGGTATAATGTGCAGTTGGTCAGTCGAGGAATACGGAAAAAAGAATGTACGCGAAAATAAAAAAGAAGAGGACGACGACGGTGATAATAATATTATAACGCATACAACAATATAAAAACGAGACGAGGGAATACACGCGCACACAAATGGCGTCCGGCAGTATATACACGTATCGTGAAATATATTATATATATATATATATTATAATAATATAATAGGTATATAGCCGGTGTGTGTAATAACACGGCACACCACCCGGGCGGTGGACACGGCGGAGGGGTTGCCGTGACCGGTAGCGGCGTCGTGCGATTGTGCGTATGTGTACGATGGGGGCGGGGGCGGAGGGAGGGCTGCGGTGGACAAAAATGAACAAATAAAAAGGGTCAGGCTCTGGTCCAAGAAACATTCATGCGGATTATAATGCATGTGTACGCTAAAAGCTAAAAAGTCTACAAAACGAGAGTAAATCATGAATAATCAGTAAATCTTATTAGGTCGGCGGCGGGCTGTGCGCGCGCGGTGTTCCTCGGGGGTCCGCTGTGCGCTGCCTGCACAGTGTCCACTGCCGCCGCCGCCGCCGCCGTCGCTATTGTTATTCAACCGTTTTGGGGGCTTCACGATTTATGGACGCAGATAACGGGTCCAAAACAGAATCCTTACATTACATCATTATGATAAATGTCGTTTTCCAGGGTGTATATATTCCGCCTTTCCCTAATTAAAAACTATACCGCCGCCGTTAACTTTATACTATACACGCGCGCCCGACCGACCGCCCGCCCGCCCGCCACTCGTCTACCGCCACTCGCCCCTTATTATTCTCTGATATATGTGTGCGCGTTCCGAATGTATTCGTTTCGTATGTGTACGCACATGTAATGTATATACACATATTACGTGTTATATGTATATATATTTTAACCTGTGTAAGCCGTTTATCGTTTACCCCACTGGTCACCCATTATCTTGTGTTTTATATGACATTGGATTTAATTAGACCGTGCCGGCCGTATATAGTGCTCCGAGTGCACTGCACGTATAATATGTATATAGGTGATATACCTACTTGTATTTCATTTTCGTTTTTATTTTTAACTGCCGTCGTGGGCGCGCGTTATAGGGTCGTACGAGCGAAAAAAAATTAAATAAAAAGGCCAAAAGGGAGAGCAATAAAAACTTACTATATTTTTTTTCTCCGCGTCACCCTTATAATATACATACAATATACGTATACGCTCTCCGATGTGTGTGTGTGTGTGTGTGTGTGTGTATGTGTGTGTGTGTGTGTGTGTGTGTATATATGTGTATGGCGAACAGTAACGTGTCGGAAAACCCAAGATTTATGATTGCCATATCTTGCAACAGTGAACCCTGACGCTGCAGCGGGAGATGGAAGGAGCCCGCCGCCGCCACCACCGCCGCCACCGCTCGCGGATACTCCACCAGAACTTCCGAAAATACATCCGGAAAACGCTAACAGAAAACAGTGAGCGGGACGTGCCGTTGGTGGATGTGTCAGCCGATAAAGCGCGGAGCACGGCGACTCGTCCATAAATAAACTTGAGTAAAAAACAACTTACATAAATCATTAAAATTTCGAATTTTACGCGATGCGTTCTTGGCGTGAATTATAATAATATGATTGACAATCGGTCTGAATATTAATGGCGTATTATTGTCCCGGAATAACGATATCGCAAAATCGATACGACGCCGCTGCTGACTGCGGCAACGATGTCGTACATATATTATTATCATTGTTATTATTAAATATATAGGCACGTCATGCGTACCATAGACATTTACATTAATGCGATAAAACAAAATATTATATATTATGCGCGAAACGAACTCCGTGTCCGATCGCTGCAGACTGCAACGACGTGTGCGTGAAAACAAAGTTTATGGAATTATAAAAGTTGACGAGAAATATGTAAAATTATTCATCTAGTGTAGGTATATATAATAATATAATATGTTATTGCAGTATTTGCATAACGTATAGTTGTTATTCTTTGCGACTACTAAAAAGTGTCTGCAGGTCTCGGAGAAACGAAAGCGCACTCACCGATGACGTTATAGACGATTTTTAATTTAAAAAAAACTGACTTCAAGTAAGACATAATATAACTTTATAATAATTATCATAATCTGTGTTCAGATATTATCTTACAAACTATAGGTTAGACTCGACGGTTAATCGCGTCATAAATAAATGTATTTGTACAGCCATTTACACGAGGATGATGTACACTTTAGGTTATAAAAAATAAATTGTGATTCATCCGATACTTCGTAGAATTCACGACTATTGTGATTTGAAAACGTGAAGTTTCTCGACAGTTTCTTTTTTCACTGCAATCGCGCATTACGAAGAAACGTATACCGCAGTATGGGCATAACCTAACCGGATAACGACGACGGCGGCGGCGGCAATGACTTTGAAGTTGTCGTTTTCGCGTAAATGGTTCAATCAATCCGAACGCACATAATATAACATATAATATCTCATACATCAGTGCGCGGCGCAAAGGTATTCGAGAAATGCACGTACGTTTCAACTCGACATTGCGGGCGAAGCGGTAATTCCGAATTTCCCGTTCTTGCGATCGTCGGGAAAAAATCGTCTCTTTATTTACCCCCGTGCGTACGAAAATCGTATACGAAACGCCATTTGATGTCGTTTTTCTCCCACTAAATAGAACTGTTCACTCTTTCACGTACACCACTGCGTATATACATACATAATTTAACAAACGGGCACGCGCGTCATTATACGTACAACTCGAACGAAAACAGTTTATTCCGATCGGCAGTTTGAGGGGCGTACAATTTTGTTTTCGCAGACGTTGCCGTTCGTGTCGCGCATATCATTACAACGCAAGTGTATAATAGTAATAAGCATCTACTTTGGTTTGAAGTCAATTTTCGGTCCGTGAACTGAGCAAACGTTTTACCCGAAGAACTCTCCGAGGAGTATCTAAAATGCGTGGGACCGATTATATACACACGTATTCGATCGGATAATGCGTGTAAGACGACTACAACACCGTTTTTAGCACGAATTTGATCATTATTTATAATTATTTCGTTCTAAATTGTCTATAAAATTGCATTCAGACTTATATGGCATGATTCTTATAATAATATCCACTCTGACACTGCAGTGCTGCTTAGAAAAATAACTGAGAAATCAAACTTTTAGATTGTACTCGAATAGTTTATATTATCTACACTTCATAATCCTCGTGCTGCGATCATATAAAATAAAATAAAATAATAATAATAATAATAATAATAATATAATATTAATAGCTGATATTATAATATATTTTAGTAACGTGTTGTGATACCACGAAAATGTAGCCAAGGCATTGATGTAGCTGAATTGCCTATTCTTGAACGCCGCGCCGTATGATAATATTTACATTATATAATAATATGATTATATAATATTTTTGAAACGCGTCACAACAAGTAACATAATTCGTTCACTGTATTCGAGTGATAAGTAATCTCATAATTAGATTAACATAGATTATATTTTTTGCAGTAGCGAAATGTCGCCTTAACACGCGTATCCGCAATTAGAAGACTGCTCGTTAATACAACGATCCTAACACGCATAAACAACCTCCGCCTTCTATAAGTATTCAGACTCGTTTTTAAATTCGAATTGCACTAGCGTCGGGGACTGCAGAAAAATGGTCGTTCACTATACAATAAAATAATAAAATAAAATAACTTTCGAGCTTCTGCGATCGTATATGTCTCGTTTTCTGTAATCGATGTTGTGTCCTTTTTTCGGGTGAAATAAACGCACATACATGTATTATAAACATAACATAATATAGGTAATATTATACTTTTATAGAACTCATAACAAAAATATATTATTTGCAAAGGGAACGCATTATACTATAATATTAACGTCATATTCCGATTGAAGACGGTACAGATGTACCCACTACAATAATAAAAAGATGAAAATATGAAAATGTGATAAACCATATGACATATTGTTATCATCTTTGGTCGGAGTACCGTTTGAATTTTAATCGGAATACAACATAAAAATGATAATAATAACAGTATAATAATAATAATAATAATGGTATACGTTGATTATACTACGTAACACCTTTAATCGTGAACGATGATAAATCACACATTGCTTACCGCTAAGCACCTATATGTGTTTCAACATTTTCAAATCTCAATATGATACAATGATGCATATTATTACACGACTCTGATTTCCTAATAACAATGATGATTATTATAAGAATATAAATACGTATACCGATACATATAGGACACACTGAAATCGAACTATTCGTATTATATATTAGTATTGTTGCGACGATGTCTGTGTATAGCGTTAAAACACGCGTTGTTTGTCGTAAACGCGGGAAATATATATTACAGTGTTATTATTATTAATAGATTATTACGTCGAGTGAAAACAGTAAGGGCCCAACAATCATTAATCGTGTACTTCGACGGATGCAGTGCGCAACGATTCGATCGGGAAGGTTCGAACAGGGTCGTTTTTTATTTTTCTACGCATATACGTAACGCGGTATTATATCTATGCACGATGATATAGTTGATTACGGTGGAAGGCGTGTCTATAGCTTACCGCGACTGTGGTCAGTGTCGTAGAAATAGAGTAAAACGAAACAATACGTATTTTACTAACCGTCAGAGTAAGACTTCTTTAACTATATTAATAATATGTATTCACGTGGTTTATGAGTTTGCAGATTACGAGTATTTTGAAAATTCGGTTACAGAATCGACATAATTGTAAACAAATGAGAACATTAAATTATTTGTTTTGATAATATCAGTAAATAATGTATAAAATACATTTTATGTTGATTTATACGAAATATGTGAAAAACAATTTTATAATATTATTGTTATCTTATTTTTTTGTTATTGTAAAAGAAAAATATGAAAAACAAACCTTAAAATAGAATAATCAATGTTGTTTTTTACGATATAGGACGTGGATATAATAACTAGTTCGACCAATCAGTAGTCTTTTCTAGGCACGATCACTTTTTAATGTTATTCTATTGGCCCACGCGATCGGTGAATGGTCAATAAACACTACTTATAATCGACTATACTTGAAAAACATGTTGTTATTGGTTCGTTCATTCGACCTGATCGTACGATTCGAAACCGGAATACGTAAGAAGTCACTAGCCATTGAATTTTCTCATAACAGTCGCTTATGAGATTTCTATTAGAACAGACGTTGGTCGTCGTAAAAACCTATCATTACATAATGTAATGGAAACAAAAAAGTAAAGTTCATATAAATAATAATTATAAACGTAACCCTAAATTCTAAATAAAATGTATTATTTAAAACGTGATTGGAGTAGATTAAATGATTTAAATTATTCAGCTATACGTAATTGAATCCGTTGTATGCTCAAATTATAATTTAAATTGTTAAATAGCCAATAGGCATTCGTTGAAAACCCAAAAAATCACCTTATATATTTTAAATATATTTTGTATTATTTTATGGTTAATATTATACGTTATGATTTATTTATTTTTAATACGCTGTCATGTGTTGTTTTAATTACTCGCCATTTGGTTATGCGTACAATAAAATTGTAATTTTAGCAAGAATAATACTATATAATTCACGATTTGTTTACCGTACATTATATTTTATATTGATCAATAACTTTATATCAGAGTTGTATTGATATATTCAATTGTATATTGAATTAAAATAACTCCATTTAAATTTAATCGTTTAAAAATATTTATGGCATTGTAATAGAAAAAACGATCGTGTCCGTCACATTAATTTTTTTCATTATTTTTCAGAGCCGGTTGTTTGGTAAAATGTTTGAATTTCTCAAATAAAATTATACAGAATAAAGAACATCGTTAAAAAATCGAATGATCTACAAAGTAAAATATCAATTTCTTCCAATTGATCACTGCCGATTTTAATGCATTAACCTGATTCGATTCAATACCAAATTCTGATAAACTACGTATACCTATGTTATACTACCCTCTTATTTGAAAAAAATTAACACAAATATACAGAAAAAAAATATGTTTGTTCTATCGAATGTAAATATAACATATCCGAAAACAACTGAAAAAAATCGCTCGAGTTCTTTGACCACGAAAAGGGTGATGGCAGCAAATACAATTTCGAGTTCGAGTGGCTCATACGTATAACCCACACATATACATAATATATATATGGGTATGTACTCATTGTTTAAGTCGTTCTCGTCAATATGTACGCTAAACATTGCAGTTCAATAAATATATTTATATACTCATATAGGTACAAACCTTTCCCGCTCGTCTTCGGGGTTATTAAGGACTGCGATTTTGCGTCCAACGCCCTCCGAACGCTTCCCCTCCCCATATTACCACCCCTGTGGACCATCATGAGTTACGCGGTACAGTGGCGTGCGGTCGCCGACTAACGACGTGTCTCCTCCGCTCGCTATTAACGTCCACCGCGTCGTTTTTCCTCTCATCAGTCATTTAATCAACTACGTCGTCATTGTCGTCGTCGACTTTCACCCGCATCATACTATTATACGTGGCTATATCCGTATAAACTACTAGTGTAAACACTATACACCCGGATCAGAGGTCCTGGCGTTTAAAACGATGTTTTTCATTCCATCCAAAACTCGTGTTCCTTCACGGAAAATGGTAAAACTTCGCGTGTCGTTTTCGTTTCACGGTCAGAGTAGTCGATCGATTTGTATTAATAATCGTTTCGACTAATACGCAGCATCAGTTGTAGGTACATAGAATATATATTCGAAATGAAAATATTATTTTTATTTGACGATGATCATCACCGACGTTTATACGATAATTGTGACGAAAACGTATTAATTATTTTTAAATCGTAACGATCGCGTAGGATACATAATTTGACCTTACCGTAATATTTTGTTAAACCGTGCGTACCAGTAATCAATAGTGGAAACGTATATTATTTGACAGTTCGTATAATAAAAATTTGGATCGCGTTCGCTTGTTTGATGTTTGCTTGTGTTTTAAGGTCACGCGCATTTCTTCAGCCGACTCCGATCAAATCTGCAGAAGGTCGAAATATACGTAATCACAATAATACTAATAATAATAATGTATCCACGCGCGTTCATAAATTACGTTTTTATAAAAACACATTTACTTAATGGCAGTGTACATACATCAAAATTATTATGCACATTATTGACGTTTTTTTTATGCAGCTCGGAATGTACCTACCTATATTTTATTTATCGGTATTTCTTTTTTTAATGCCCGGAAACTGATTAAAACGTCGGTCGTGGTACCACGGCAGCAATCGTCCAACCACAGCGTGGTTATACATACATTCTAAACGTGATTAATTTTCTTCTCGAGCAGATTAACGACGACGATAATATTATAATTCTTTCACGACCAACTTGCTATGTATAGTTGTATTCTTCAATATTTCGTAATATGCGATTGGAAACACCGACTTCGACGAGTGTGTAATTAATTTAGTTCGTAAACAATAATTCCCGTTTGATAGTTTTAAATACACATACACACATACATAGTATAATAATATAATATATTTGCAATTTTTCCAGCATATACTGCAGGTACAGCGTTACGAAATCTCAATAATTTATTGCATTGACTCGTGCGACGTAATATTGTTTACAATAAATACTACTTATTGATCATTCAGGAAATACGTCTACAGTGTCAACGTCGGATAGTGCATTTCACTGGCTTATACCTACAATGACATTTCTAAAATGAAAGTTGAAAATTCAGAAAATATATAAGCACTTTTCACGGAGAAATGAAAGCGGCGCTGTAACTATATACATAATGGTATGTAGTTAATGTGAATACATACGCATATAGCTAACACACATATATAGGTGTATATATATATATTATTGTGTGTACTGTGTATAATAGATGAACAAACAGTGTTTAATTTGTCGGAAGAATAATCGTTTGACAGTGTTTATATCACTCTAAGCTTTTAAACTGGATTAATCAGTTTAACGTATAAAATGTTTCTATTCCGTACACTATACGTAGGTATAACGCATACACAACAATAATATATACAATAAAGGTGTAGGTATGTATGTAAATCGGCAACATTCAAAGTATTCTCCGTTGCATTGTCAGTACGTGTACAATGTCACTGCGGCGCATACGACGCACATTTGTACATAATTTAGACCGCGCGCCCATAATAGAATATAGGATATATAATAATATAATCGAATAATAATAATATTATAGCGATATAGGTATTCGCGAGCTACAAATATCAATAATGATTAAACTAAAACGAAATACTTCACGAATAGTGTGTATAATATAATATGCATGTACATGTTCGCGGTGACTTACGATCGAAACGATGTTCAAGCACACACATGGGGGCCGGTATTATACACTTGTACATATAATATTATTATCATTATATGGTTTAAAAAAAAATACATCTCACCAAACCGGTATGTATTTGCAATAATACGTATATGCTATAGACTCCTGCCGATATTTCGTCCAAATGTAAAAAAATTGATTTTCGATTTTTTTTTTTTTTTTTATTTATTTATTTTATTAATTCGATATCTAAGAAGGACGTTTACAACTCTTGTTTTGACGTCGTGCGTACTATATTAATAAGTGTTGACAAAACAACCTATAATAAAACATAAGCTCAAAAACACACATTCACGTGACATCACAATCGTGTGTGTGTATGTGTCATTTGTTACGAGGCCAACGGTATTTGCATATTTTATTAATAATTTATTAATTGCACATTACTATATTATTTTCCGACGACTGCCAACGTACAGCGCGTACATTAGACACAAGCGAGTCGTCACACGTCTTCACCGATGTCGTGGGTTTTATTTAGTTTAGATTTTGTTTTCTTGACATTATCATAGAATTCACATCGATTCAGAAAATAAGTGTTATGTATTATATTTAAAACCGTAAGACCATTTATTGTATTTTTGTTTTATTTTTTTTTTAAAGTTATAAGATAAAACTTTAAATGTTTTTTTTTCATTATCTGATATGTCAAAGATGTTAGTCCTCAAACATTAGTTAACTAATTCAATATTTTTAAATTAGTTTATTGGATACAATTATGTCATTAAAATAACATACCTTAGTTAAAAAAAAAACCATTTTGGGGAGAAGGAGAACACAACGTACAAAGCATTAAGTATCTACGAAATAATCAAACATTGTTTTTGTTTTAACAAATTATAAGTGTTATTACAACAATAGTTTTATATACTATCCTAGTTAGTCCTAGTACATATACAATCGAATTGCAATTATGTCTAAGAAATTTAAATAAGAATCTCTACCAACATTGTTGAGA
Organism: Schizaphis graminum; assembly: GCA_020882235.1. Taxonomy (NCBI): domain Eukaryota; kingdom Metazoa; phylum Arthropoda; class Insecta; order Hemiptera; family Aphididae; genus Schizaphis; species Schizaphis graminum. The sequence goes on from CM037032.1 coordinate 60,382,790, forward strand.
ATAAATGGAAACGTAATAAATGGAATTTAAATTCTAAGTTTTATACTTAGAGGACGGGGTGAAGGGGTTTGGAAGAATTTTTGGTACGGCAGCGTGAACGACATCTCCGAGGGACAACTGCAACACCCACAACATGACAAAAACAATAAACAAAAAACGTTAAAATCGTCTTCTGCTCACAAAAGTTTTCGAGAAATTCGTCATTCTTACTACATGCGGTTTATAGTTGCTGGAGTGTAGCGCGTGTAAATACCTACACACTGCTGCAGTGACTAAGGAAAATAATGTGATACACATGTCAACTTTCATCATCCATCATATTGTTACACGTCATTATATACACATCCACACATCAATATGATGTATTTTATATATATATATATATATATAAAACATACGTATCACGGTTCTGACACGTATATGATGTTTTACAAACCTCGAGAGTTAACAAAAATAACGTACTGTCGGCTGTTTTGCCTTTTACAAACATTTTATAAAAGTACTCGAATTATATGTATTTTAAAAAACTAATTCTTTGCATTTTTTGAAAAAAAAAATAGAAAAAATCTATGTAAAATATGTAAGACCCGAAAATGTGCACATCGGATTTTACAAATATGGTTTGTTTATATTATAGGCACTATAGGGATTCCATTATTGACTAAAAAAAAAAAAAAAATAGTTATTATATAATTATGTATAATTTTAGACTTCTATTTGGTCAAAACTACTGTAATGACTGTTAAAAATCAGTGTAGGTAACTTAAATTTAATGGAATTAAAGAAAATGTTAACCACTAGCAATATTAACGTTACGAGTAACGTCGTTCAGGATAAGTTAGTATAAAATAATATTGAGAGTTGTTATATTATTAAATGTTATGAAACCCGTCATGGTGATAATAATATTATGATTGGATTTAACAAACAATGAGAAAATATTATAATAACCCTTGGAATTAAACATTTACATAATCAATTTTAAAAATAAATTCTCGTCAGTACTGATTAAAGATACGTTTCTTAAAATAAGGTATCATTTAAAATATATTTTAAGAAGAAAAATTAATGAGTTTCTAAAATGTATTTCAAGACAAAAATAGAGCAATATAATATCATCACAAACCTTGAAATTAAAAAAAAATACCAATATTAATTTTTGATACCTACAATGCAATGTGTTTAGGTACCTAATTACTAATTACACTCAACGTTCATCTATTTGTTCCTCTACAAGTGTACACATGCATATTTTATGAGTATGTAAATTATTACAATATTTAAAATTTCTTATAATTAATCTAAAAATAAAATATCGCAAGAAAACATACGAGAAAACATGGATAATATTTGAATTTGGTCAATAATAATACGTTGATACAAAATAATATTGAAACATATTATAGTGCTATACAAAACTTAGTAGCTTAAAATAAAAAATTTTCAATGTTGGACGTTTCTAAGATATAGACACGCGTAGCGTCATCTTAATTGATCTGTATACTACTTTATTTTATAAATTATATTATATTCGCAAGTAGTACACACTCTCGAAGACGTACCGCTATAATAAGTATCGCAGAGAACGTTGATTCGGTCATTATTTTTTTCCATCTCGGGATCACATGATAAATCTCATAAATCTCGATCAGTGTGGCAGGCCGCCTGCGTACAGCGTGCGTATAATAGCCCTCGGTTGCAGATAATCCGCAAGAGCCAGCCGGCGGACAAAACCGCCGCATATTATTATTTATTAAAAAAAATTAAAAATTGTTCAAAACGCATAAAATACGACAAACCGTCGCGCTTCTAATATTCATCGTCGTCTTTGTCGTCGTACGTATATAATATATATCACTTAATAAATTATGACGTTTGGACGCGATTCACCGGTCCTCGTACTACAGACGTTAAATAAAAATCAACGGACGCGTCGTCTCGCGCTCGCGCGCGCTCTCAAGGATACCGCACCGTACCCCTCGCGCCCTAACAGAATATATTTATATACGATATTATAATAATGCCCATAAAACTTCTTTACCACGTCGTAGGTAGGCACCCGTCTATATATCATTAAATTTGGCAGTAGATAAGTATTTTAATTTTATGATTTTTGACTGAATTTCGGAACGATGAATCATTTGCATGTGCGCGTGCACGTGCGTACCTACATTATATTATAATATACGTGGTCCATCGCGGATGACCATATTATTATAATAATAATAATGTATATATGTATATATATATATAGATATAGATATAGTTTACCAACGCACACACACACATTGAAATATGTGTGTTTAATTAATGACCTATGGTTCTGTGGTCCGCTATGATATTATATGTTTATGTAAAATAGAACTACTTTAAATTGTAAATTATGGTCTAAAATGTGAAATATCTAACAACGTTAATGTTTATCTTTGGTACGCCAATATGTTGGCCGCCAACTCTTGGCGCATCCAACTACAGTGGTCCAATTTCTCTTGAATAAAAATGATTTCGAAGTCCTTCGATTTTTTTGTTTTTAAAATACATCCTTCGTATAGTCCCAATATTATAACAATAACTCCGATTCTTTGGTTTTCAAACGCCGATAACTCGCAACGCCTTTATAGCGTTTGTGTACAAATAATGTAATATGCGTATAACCGTCTAGCAGTATTGCAATATTATGACGTACAGCCGTCATCGTTGTCTGTTGTCGCGAAAACTGAGACGATGCCTTGAGACGTTTGTTAAACGACGTTAATGGTACGTCATGTGTATTGTTGCGCCGTCGAAATCTGAAAATGATAATAATATTTTGTTAACGGATACGGTACGATGAACTTGACGTTTTACGAAAAACGTCAGTATTTTCGTTTATACGCGCTAGACAGTGCGCAATCCACTTAGAGTCGGCAGCAGTGGCGGCGGTGGCGGTGGTTAAACGGAGAGAGGAAGAGAGAAATTTGCTCGTCGAGTATGTATCTGCAGTGTCTGTGTCGTCGTCATCCGGCCGTGTAAAGGTTCGTGTCTGTGTGCGCGTGTAAGTGCAGTGTGTCCGTCACCGAATGAACACGTTATAACTTATATTATTACACAAGACATGGCATGGGACTTAACACTGCCGTCGCCGCCGTCAACACTGACAATGTGCGCGGTAGATGAAACAGATAGGCAAAACAATGAGACAGGTCACTTCAAACCGCGCGCGTTCGAACTGAAAGTATTTACACACACACACACACACACACACACACACACTACTGATGGGCTGATGCACACACGTGCGCGTGCGCACGTTCCTCGGGACACTTTTGTCTCCAAGAGTGCGGTCGCGACGTGAGCGTAAAACCGAGAGACAAAGCGGGTTATGTGCTCGCGCATATAAAGTGTAAAAGAGATGGACACTATACGGATAGGGACAGCGTGACTGCGACAGATTTGTCCTTAACGTTTGAGTCCCTCGATCGCCTCGACCGCGGTGGTGGATGACCTTTTAGCAGCAGCAGACACTCCAAAGGCTCGAGAGTATATCGTATTATATATGTATGAGCACGGTCCTTATACCTGCACTACGTACACCTATATTTATTATGTGTGCGTGTTTCGCAATATATATATATATATATATATATTATCAATTATGTGGACATTTGCGTGTATAATATAATCGCAAGATAGGACGTGGTCACAAGAGTCGTCTCGTCCTTTCATGCAGCGACAGCGGCGGCGCTCGTACTACATAAATATTTGTATTAACTAGCTATATGTGTGTATGTGTGTATACGGTCACGGTGCAATAATTATTCGTCTGTAGGCGAACAGTTCAAGAAAGAGAGAGAGAGAAAGAGCGTGACAGAGAGAAGCGAAAATAACACTGCGAAATCGGATTGAAGTAGACTTTTATTATCTAACGAAACTATAAATATACTCCAACGTGTGTACAGGTTATACACCATTAAAGACTATTTTTATTACCCACGTATATGGCTAACGAAATTGCGTAGCCATCCATTTGTCGCGACGTTACGGCCGACGACAACGAGCCGGACTTAGAGTTGATTTCCCGACGACGGCGTTCGAGCCGGACCTGAATCAGATCGTTTCCCGTAGCGTACGACCCTACAGACAGCTTTCGACCGTTAATGTAATGAACTTTATATCGTATACGATTTTATAATACACTTATATAGGTACGTGTTGATTTTTATTTTATTATAATATATTATGATGTTTTTCATTGACTAGCTGATGTATTCGTGTAAAGAATTATTAGAACTGACATTAATGTATAATTAATGGATTGATAAATATGTACAATGATACAATTTTATTTTTATTCGTAAATGCCCAACTTAAATTATTATTATTTCGTCTAACTTTGTCCAGTATTTATATATATATATATATAACATGATAACTACTTATAAAGTGAGGCTATTTCATACAAGTTTTAATAGGTAAGTTATTTTATTAGAAATAAAGATGGATGAAAACAAACTCTAATCTTAAGTTTTCTATACATATTAATAATAATAAATCCAAATCACCTATGAAAATATTCACAGTTTATTTTGGTTAACATTAAACAATTATCTGGTGTTATATTCATAAATAAGACAATAATTATATTCCTTACAAATCAATGTGTAATATAAAATTATAATATTATTATAATACTTGTTTAAAAAATTGTCTATCTTAAATGTATATAATTATAATTAATAGTACGTACGAAAAAAGTGGTAAATATTATACGGTTTAAGCATTGTTATTTAGCAATTCATTTCGTGTTATTTATATAAAACTATTAATTTGTAATAATTTGTTTTCAAATCGTAACACAACCTTATAAATTGTACTACTCGTAATCCGTAAACAAGTATTATTGGTGATTTTAATTAGAATAATTATAACTCGTTCTCACTGAAATCACATTACGGAATTTCTTTTTGCGAGATGTAAGTTATGCACACTTTTACACCACACCGTTATAAAATACTCCCTTCAAATTATACATTCACATAATTAACAGTTTACATAATCATATGCGAGTGGAATTTTTCGATTAACATTAATTCAATGTTATTTTGTATTTTAGATACCTATATGCATAAGATTAACTATATAATGTTAATCAGAATAGACAAAAATAATTTGATAAAATCAAATTACTTACGTCCTCGTAAAACGAAGCTAATGTGTTTTTTCAGTATCTAAAATGTTATTATAGCTTGAGCACGTATTCGTTATTCAACTCAACCCTTCATCAAAACGTAAGGGTTACATCAGAAGGGTGAAAGTCCCTAACTGTGTAATATTAAGCTCATTGTACTCACTGTTTTGATTTAATGGATTTTTACTAGGATATATTATATATATTATGTATAATTACTAATTATTATAAACGGCCAATTTATTAAAGTTTAATCTCGTTATTTATGATTATTAATATTATTTATTATTCGGATCATATAAAACACGAATAAGCATAAATACGCAATAAATGAAAAGAAAACAATAATATCTTATGAGTTATGATCAAGTAGGTATAATAATTAAGAAAATTATTGCCATATACAATTTTAACTATAACATAACAATTTCAAAAATATTGGTATGAATGATTCTATAAAGGTTCTGTTTGTATATAAAAATAAATAAAAACGGTGAATTATATTATAATTTTACTATTTTAAGTAACTTAATTAATTAATTAATATTTTATTCCAAACTAAAATAAAGATTAAAGTTATAGATTTCTCATGTTAGGTATATAGATAAGTTATTTTTATATTTTAGTAATATTTTCGGATCGTACTCTATTGTTTTTTAATAACATTTATATTGCATAAACCTTATACTAATGTGACTACCGTGTGACTACTGATCAACGAAAAATCTTATTAATAAATATTTTAATATGATTAAAATTATTACTTATATATATATATATTATTATATTAATTACAGTCGATTAATTCATCAATTACAAAATTAAAATAAATATATAATGCGTAACGAATTACGGAAACTGAATGTACTGATTTAACTGAACAAGAATGTACGCACGAGGACGAGAAACTATATGTTGCTGTACTATTGTAGTATATTATACAGCAGACGTATAATTATTCAGAGGTGCATTTGAAGCAACACATCGTTTGAAATGGAAGTTTGGCGCCAAACACGTATAACTATGTGGACTACGAGCTTAAAGACAGAAATCTGAGGGCAACATTGTTAGAAAAATATAGTATACAATGTAATCAGTTTATACACATTAATAGTTAGAGAGAGAGTCAGAGAGGTAAGTTCATTAAACATAACAATTTTTTTTTAAAAATATAGTAAGGAATGTAAAATTCAAATATTGATACAATTTCAATCACATTTCAATGTTCGACACCAAATCAGGAATTCTTTACCTTCCAGAATGTTTATCTTATATATTATACATACCATAATAAATAATACCGTACTAACGGCTATGACGTCTATATCCGTCGTTTGAAATTTTCATTTTTTATGCAGAGACTACGTGCCATAATAATGAGTGTATCTGCATGTTTCTGATCAATATACAAATTAAAACCGTGTCAACACTGTTTTAAGCAATTGTCTTGGACAAAACGTGGTATCTAGCGTGAAAGACGGGTTTCCTATTAAAAATTCGTATTTAACATATAATATTATGTAATGCGTTAATTAATCTAAAAGTCAGTAACCCCAGATCAGGATGTATCACCATTTACCAGGCTTTTATTATCATGATAATATACATATCATATTATAATATTATATTATATTTAAATAAAACTTCACTAAAATATCCATACTACATCATCGTACCCATAGTCACTGACTTTCCAATTAATTTGGATAATAAATTAATACTATAGGTACGTCGTGTATGTAATAGTATAATAATATGATGGTTCTCTTAAAATATTTAATAATAATGTCAGGTTAATTTACAGGTTTTGTAGGAAACCATTTTATTTTTGATACGCGCAAATGTTCAAAGACGTCATGATTAATTAATATCCTTATATTTTATATTGTGTGTGTGTGTGTGTGTGTGTGTGTGTGTGTGTGTGTGTGTGTGTGTGTGTGTGTGTTTTTTTTTTCTTTTAAGCGTATGACAAAATCCGTACGTCAGAACGTTCTACCAGTGAGCTCGACAACCGTCCCAAGAACCCATGTGTTTGATTCGTATATTTGATCACTGTTTATTCTCGCTACCGCACCGCACTGATGCACGCTGTGCCTATATTATTATATGCAATATCGCCGATTTATGATTCTCATTAGTTTACGTCGCAATGATTAAAATATCGTGTTTTGGCACACGCGCTATAACCGTCGACATCGATCTCAACACGGTAGAAACGGTGCCTAACCGCAGGTACCTAGATAAACAAACAGCAAGCCGCAAATCGATGCGAGGAGTGAATCGAAAGAAAACACCCAAAACTTGAACGGTGCACACCTCACATGACCGTGTAGGTATCACACACACTCACGTGTTATTATAGGTACCTATATTATCATTATAACAGTGTGCAGGCGGCGGTGGAAAGAATACGACGCCGGCCGCCCGGACAATAATCCGGTCGGTATTTTTAATACGTTTTGTATACCGTACGATTTACACAGTATACACACGCGTTATGTGTGTGTGTATAATAAACGTACGAAAAAAAAAACCGATCGTAAAACTTCCGTTTGTCACGTAAAAAAGACGACCGGGCCTCGTCGCTCTCCGGTAAATTATTAGACTCCCGTGTCGGCCCGTGTGACAAAAAAAAATTTACATTAGAAAATCGTTAGGTTCGGTATTTCGTCCTTCTCATCTCTCCCTCTCTCTCTCTCTCTCACTCTTTCTCACACACACACATACACACTCCCCCTTCTCTCTATCCCACTCACTCTATATTCTTTGATTTTTGACGTTATTATAATATGGTCACCGTTCGTTTAATGAACTTTTCCGTGTGTGAGTGTGCGCGTGTGTATAAAATAAATGTATAGACGGTCGCTCTAGCACAAATACATATATATATACACAAACATATTATATATATATATATATTATATACACATACCGTACGCGCAGTCTTTTTATCTGTCCGTAATTTATTGTGTATTTTATCTGTCTCCTTTTCTGTTTTTCTGTTTTTTTTTTTTTTATTTTATATTTATTTTTTGCCCCCCCGGCCGATGATTTAATGACGTGGCTGACAAGGTCCGTCTCCCGCAGCCATCACAAACACACGCACGCGCACTCACACGCACTCGTTTTACCTATATATAAATACATACATACGTATATATTCAGCTTTGACCGCGCACATATTATAGTATTGTAACTCTACATGTGCGCGCGTGTAATATCCGCGTCCATCACCGATAACTCATAATTTTTATTTCCTTTTTTTCATTATTATTATTATCGCCGGCCGGTCCGGAGTATCTATGTATATACATACATAATGTATAATATAATAATAATGTGATATATCGTATACGACTCGAATACGTCTCGAATAAGGAAAATAAAACCGTTTGCGTTAATAATCGTAAAATATTATCATTACACACACGCGCGCTCATGTAGGTATACCTGTATAATAATAACATATATACGCGCACCCATCAAAATAATATTATAATAAACGTTATCCTACACACGATAGACGTGGTCATCGTCCGTATATCAATGCGACTCGTCGGACTCGTACTGCACATACGCGGTTACGATTCCGCCGAACGACCCGATGCATATTATTACGTATAAAATACTATTATAGTTATATCCCACGGCGACGCCGTTTTTTTTTTCTTTCCGATTTCACGGCGTCGATCAGTCCCGGCTCTCGTCGTGTCCGATATACGTACTCCGAAACTATACGTCATCGTCTACCCGGAGCGCTCGCGATAATGTGCAGTTGATATATTATATATGTAAATAATTCGTTTTGCGGGTGGGTGTATGTATAATGATACGATTGTACCTATTATAATTTACCCGCGAATGCGGAATAGATACGAACGACGACGATAAAATCGCCATCGATACACGAATCGGGTCGATCGGTCTGTGGACGACGCGAACATCAACTCCGTCAAATGGTGTGGTGGGCGAATGTCGAATCCGATTACTGTCCGTCCTGCAGACGAGTAGACTATATTATTATTGTACGTTATAATAACACGCCCTAAGATTCGACACGTACGTTGTAGCGAACGAGGCAATTATCTCTCCTACATTCACAACCATAACTATACACTTCCACACCAAAACAGTTAAAAAAAAAAATAATAAACATATAAACTGGTAAATATCATAGCAAGCCTGTTTAGAGTGTATCGCATACGATTAAAACGAATATATAAATTAAAGACATACCCAATCCAACACTTCTCGCCGTTCAAACATATAATTATACCACGAGAGTAAGAATCGGTCACATAAATCTCAACCATGTGTTGTACGCAATAAAATGCAAAGGCAACCCTACTACAGTCAATGAGACGAAACCCTCACAATGAGATGCATGGCGGCCCTACATTACCCGAAATTCATCACTGCGAGAAACATTATAAACCACCCTCCAACGAGGGAAAAACACCAAAATAATTCACGACTTTGTCAGTCAACGGTGTTGATACAAGAATAAGATAATATAATATATTGTGTAAATAACTATAAAAAATGTATACTTGTATACTCGGTGTTACACCACATATTGGCATAAATTAGTTAATTATATAAATAATGACGTTTAAATGTAGAATAATGATTTCTAGCTGTAAAAGCCTTATTAGTGTTAGTAAAAAATAATAATAAGAAGAAGGACAACATGTCTGTACATCAATGACAACTATAATGAATCGATCTTATAGTCACAGGAAATTATGCACAAAATAATATCCGGAGGTTATTATTCTCATCAGATCTGTCGATTTTTTTGTAATAGATTATAGTGTGTTGTATATTTGTGAGTAAATGTAGCGATACACAGACCTTCTACACAACCTATTGGATCCAAAGATCGGGTAATTAATCTGAAAAAAAAATAACAACAGTTAGTTAAATCATCAACGCTAAGAAAATTATTTTTAAATTAATATTTATACTTACGATATAATATATCACTACAAAGTCACAAAGTCACAACGAAGAAAAATATTAGCTTGAATCAGTTAAAAATTAATTAATTTGTGGCCATGTACAGCGATCGTACAACTCGGATTTTATTTCACAATTAATATCTGAACATTCTGTGAAAAATACATATTATTTACCTTTTCGGTTATTCCATCTTGTTGCTTACTATAATAGATATATCGTGGTTTAGATAATTATGCGTTTTTTTCGACATAATGAATAAATCAAAAAATATCAATTTGTATTTAAAATCACTATAATGTTATGTAACGTAATTAATAATAATAAAAAAAATATGATTAAATAAAAATTACCTACAGTTATGTATAATACCTTTATACATAGTATATGACGCATACAAACAAGATTTCAACTTGACATATTATTTTTCAAATTATCTGGAAAATCATTTCGACGGATACCAAAGTAACTGGTCAAGTTAAAAATTACGACAAAAATAACTTTTTACCCAGTTAATGCCCACACCTTTGCTTGTAAGTGCAACTACGATCCGAACAGGACCAAATAGTTCTGTCGACGGTCCACCGTGTGCGATGACATAGCCAATTATAATCATTATGACAATAAATTAACGTGTGCGCATGATGCAACTGGAATTATTATTATTGTGTAACATAATTGTTACAATATACGCGCGAATCGTCGTATATTTATGATAATATTTATTATTATTACACCGTCGTTATAATATCCGCCACGACCGACGTAAACATATAATATTATAATATAGGTACCGTAACCGCGTTCGGGTTCGTTTGACGTTCGTATAATCGTGCGCTCGCCATCGTCATAATAACAACAATATTAATAATAATAATAATATCATAATCACCGTCGAAATTACGAGTTTTAACGCTAAACCGCGATTTGAGTCGTTCGATCGAAATTCGAATTGTTGTATTATCAAAACAATAATGCGACAAGCCTATCGTCCACCATGCACGCGTCATGTTCATACATCATACCACGAGAACGACAGGTTTTTTCGTTCGACTTAATATTATGTTTTAACGTACCTACTCGTATGCACTACTCACGCGTACCATCGCGGGTCGACACGTCCGTCGTCTTCTCTCTAAAAATAATCGTTTTTAATTTGAAACTTCGTTGTTATTATAATATAAAAAACGAAACGGACGTCGGTGCCGAAAAACCGATGGACACGACGGCAATAAATATTATCGGGTATTGTAAATTTATAAACGTTTTAATGGTACGATAATTCAAGCCGGAGAATGTGAATAGTCCGGTAAAAAAAAAAATCAAAACCGACCTATGCCGCCGTCGTCGTGTGACGATATAATATAGTACGTATCTACTACAATATTAATAACACGAAAGAGAAGTAAAAAATGTGTTTTTATTCCTCCGGTCGATTGACCTACATGTAGTATAATGTCAAACGACAACAACAATATTATTCACTCGGCGTGTGTCACTCGTCGTCATTTGTCTCCACCACGTCGACATCGTCCAAGTTTTAATTATTTCACAGCAACCAAATTAAATAAAGTTATTTAATACAGTACAATGTGACGTGATGTGCGAATCGTTTGGCGTAAGAAAAACAAGATCGTTCGAAATAGCGTGTATACTATTATTATTCGTCCGCTCTCATACGTTATTATAGTGTAACATTAATTTGAAAATCTACACATTTTAAGAACATATATAATAATATTTATAACGTACCAGAATATAATATGGACGAGAGTGCATTAAAATAAAAAAATAAGATGAACGGTGGGTAGTAACTCATACAATATTATTATCAGAAATGATATTTTTCAATCTTTTCCAGCACTATGATAATGTATCACCAGCTGTTAATTATAATTGTTAAACGTGCCCTACATCTACGACGGTTGAACAAACAACGCGATCGTTGTAGATGTACTTCAAATTTTAATTTTTAACGGTTTCGTAGTTTCGTTTTCGTAACACGTCACTTGATTACCAACGTTCTCAGACGTACGTGTACATAGAGTTTACACTGTATAGTGTTAGTTAACAATGTATGATATTATTTAAACTATCGCTTTAAGTATTAATTAATGAAACGTAATTCTAAAAACTAATAGTTACAATAGCCGATTGACCGGAGAATTATAGATTTTCTAATAAATTCTAATATTATTATATTTTCGTGCAAATCATAACCATATTATATTAAACAAACATTTCTGTATAGGACGAGCATTAGAATACCGTTAGTAAATATTTAAATTGAAAACGATATACATTTCAATAAATACGTTTTGATAAAATAGAAATTTTTTTAACGGATATCAAAAAATTAACATTATTATTGATGTTAAAAATATATTTGTTACATTCGACTATGAAAAATGTAATCAGTGAAATATTAATCATACTCAGTCGTAATTAAAAAATACTGCACCGTCTGCTGGTTCATTTTATTTAGCTATATGGGGTATTAGTTTTATTACAACAAATATATTATATGTATATTTATATGTAAATGTATGACGTATGTATTATGTTTATATAATATAGATTTATATAGATATATTATAAGCTTTGATCATAGACATAGAGATTATGAAATGTCTATAGACATTTTTTTTGCCATCGCCGAACGAACTTTACTTTTCACGCATGTGTATGCGAATGTAATAAATTCAATTCCGTATACTATTATATATATTTAGGGCTAAATGCACACTCCGAGCGTCAGATTTCGAGCACCTGAAATATTTTTGCTTCGGGTTGGTCGATCTGATTATTCATATGCGTTCTACCTATATAGTGATTAGGTATATGATATTATTTTATGATTTCAAATTACTCGTCTGCGCTAGAAAATACGACGGATTATTCGCTCAAACCGAATATTATATAGATATACGCTCCGGGCGTGATCGTCTAGTTATTATAATACATACATAATACATATATGAACTATATAATGTATAAATAAATATATACATATATATATACATTATATTATACGCGTTTGTCAGCAATAGCCTACGATTGTAATCTCCGCGCGCGAGTTTAAACTTCCTATATACGTTTTTCAGTTATAAAACACGAGAGACATTGAAATTTAGTACTCATTAATTTTTTTTTCCTATCGGATTTTTTCCTCCGTTTCGTATGTATATACCTACTACTGCAGTGCATTTATATATTGTATATATTTTATGTGTCTAAACTTTTACTTTAATTAAGGACATGACTCGTAAAGCAGATGCAGAGGAGATGTTAATCAGTGGCCGTGTCAGACGCGAGCAAGTTTTAAATCACTCAACGTCCACTCATTAAACCAGTTCTTGATAAAAAAAAAAATAATAATAATAATAATAATAATAGTAAATAAATAAAGACTGGAAACGACGGCACGGCCGATGCAGCGGGAGAAACAAAACGAATGACTCGGTGGTATGAAGGGGGAGGGATAAAAATGCGTATATTTCGGCAAGACTTTGGTAGAAACCGTAAAAGACAGACCTACAATGAAGGTGAGAGAGAGAGAGAGAGCTGAAAAACGTCTGCGTGTATATTATATATATATATATATATATTATTTGGAAAACAAAACACTTAATTTAATAAACGAAAACGCATTACTGCCCGTAAAACCCGTCATTACACAGTAAATTATGTTTTAATCTTGTAAGTGACGTACACACAACGTTGAGCGTTTATACGCGCGCGCGCGTGCGCGCTGTATATACATAAAACGCGTATACGAAGTGCACGCAGCGGCTATAATGAATAAGTTTGCGCTTTGTATTCCGGAAATTGTGTGTGTTTGCCGTCCGGAAAACGGAATGAGTTTGTTTTTCGCCGCGTACACTTAATTTTATTTTATTTTTACTATTATTTTTCCCCCTCCTCCTGCCAGGCCCGTGGTTTTCTGCCCTCGGCTCCCTCCCACTCGAGGCCCGACTGTTGTTTTTTTTTCTTTCTACCGCCGTTATAGGTCTCGCAAGAATTAGGCGCGCATCAGCCGGCAGCAGTTTTTGACAGGTCGCAAAAACAACGTCAACAACGTCGTCGTCGTCGTCGTCGTCGTCTTCGTCTCCTCGACCGCTTCTTTCGGCGTAACAAACATATTATATTCTTCATCCCTTTCGCAGTCCTTGTACACTTCATAGAACGTATATATATATACACGTCCACCCGCCCCTCAATCTTGTCTCCTCCACCCCACGGACAGTAAAAGGAATTAAACGTTTTTCCTTTGACGTGAACACAATCCGTTTGTGCTCTCTTTTGTGTGAATAATGCACACCGCCCACCCCCGTATGATATGCCTTATGACTTCTTCGGCAAAACCGTGACAAAAAAGACGCGACTTTAAGATTTTAAATTCACAGTGCATTTGTCTCCGTTCATGATCATCCAAACTGCTCGTGCCCTCGAACATTGGAAAAATGGTACGATAGTCTTAGATGTAAATTAAAGTAGCGTTAGCAATATTGCAATCAGTTTTATAAACGCTATATATCATATTGTTTTAGGTCTACAATTTGGGTACGGCAAATTGACGAACGGATTAAGTATCCGTCGGGATACCACCGGACCGATTTGGTCCAACTCACTAGGTACGAAATGGTATCGACATGAACGCGTAAATAGACAAATAGAAATTAAAAACTAGAAATTCGACATACCTATATAATAGGTACCATGAATTATATATTGTATTTTAAATAAATTTAATAAAAACAATCATTCAAATAAAAATAAAGTAATTATTACTGTTGTGTTACGAATATTTCATAATACTACTTATTAATACTTAATATTAAAAAAGAAATTTTAAAATCCTTTTAAGCGGAGTATATTTTTCATAAAAAAAAAATGCAAATGTAGTAATCATCAATAAATATAATTCATAACGATCGAGTATAATTATTACTTACAAAGTTTCTTTAAAGTATGCATATCATAATGTGTATCGTTGTATCGATTTAAGGAACACAATAATTCTATAACAAAGAATGAACTACATCTATTTAATACAAATTATAATTATTGTAATCAGATTAAAAAAATACTCATCAACTCTTATGATACACTAAAAGCTAATATAGTGCAAAATATTATATTATTATATAGATGACTGTATAATATATACGATACCAATATTGTATTTGTGCTGTACGCGTGGAGGTGAATTTATTGAAATGAGCACGGAAAAGAAGCAAAATACTAGAAACCGTCCGACATACCAAATAACATTACAGTGAGTACAGTATAATTATAATATTACAGTTTTTGATTGTCAGTATTTAACCCGAATATGGACGAGTGTTGTGAAAAAAAAATGGTACCGTAATATTGAAAACAATATAAAACCAGACATTGTGCAATTTGTTATTGATTTAATATTTTTTCAGTCGCTAAGACGTTTTTTAAAGGGTACAAGCTCCTTTGCCAACCACCACCACATTGTTATAATGATTAGTTTTCAGGAAAAGCAGCGTAACGAATCGGATAATCGCAATAATAATAATAATATTTATGCTGTACAGTGTACATGCATAGTTAGGCGTGATTTATGTTTTTCGCGTTTCCGTCATGTGTTTGTTATTATCGTTGTACACGGGTGCGTTTAATTTGCCAATGCGCGCGCGGACACGTCATGACGCGCCGAACGAAATAATAATACTATTACTATATTATTTCCGGTAAATCATTCGCCGAATAGCTTCTGAACATTATCCTATAACTTCGCGTTTAATATTCAAATTTTATAACGTTCGTTACTGACAAAGTTTCGACCCCATATCGGTGCCGCTTATTCACACGCGTCCGTAATTCATAATACCTATTGCATGATGCTATAATAATTTAATAATATACGATATAATATTGTGCATACGGCGGGCGTGTAAAATTCGAAGAACCACGACTGGGTCGAATGCATCGGCGAACCGTGTAATGTTGGACGTTTTTAAGAGAATTAATTTTACAACACGAAAACACAAAATATATTAATTAATATATAGATACGTAATGCCAACAAAATAGTTTTTTTTTTTTTTTTTATCTATTTCAGGTTTTGAACGTTGTGTTGACAGTATAACATATATGATATATGATATAAAAAATGCATTACGTGTAATTATCCGTTGAAACAAAATGTAATGGAAACAAAATTTGGACCTATATTAATTTCAATATCGGATGATATTTTTAATGATTTTCAGCGAACTGACAAAACATCATATGAAATTTAAATTCAATAAAATTAAATTCGACAGAATAATTAATGAGTTCAAACGAATAGACCCTATTGTGTTTGACATGTTGTGTGCCACGTCAGGATCTACTGCAGGTTTACAACGAAAATCTAGGGATGGGCATAAACAGAGTGCATGTAAAAGACATGTAATGTTTAAATGTGATTTCAGTATAATATTGTTCAAAATGCTCTAAATACACACCACACTATGACTTCAATGTACATATTCAATAATATTGGTGATAAAGGAATAACTAGATAATTGTAGTTATTTTAATAATTAAAAATTAACCAACTGATATTCATAGAAAAACGTGTAATTAATATAATATATTTTACTCCCCCCCTCCATCACCATCTCCCACATTCGTAACTAATAACAATTCATCTTAAATAACAATCTTCACTTAGATGTCCATATTCCTACAGTCACTCAAACGACCAAGCTATATACTAATACAATTACAACTCAAAAACTAATCATTGTAAACACTTGAAATTTTCATAAAATGTTCATATTAGCGTTCTCAATACACAGTTAAATTTTCAAAGAATTTTGACTTTTTTTGAGCTATTTATAGACAATTGAAATTTTAAATTTTTTTTAGTATTTTTTTTTAAAATAACGATAAAATTTTTTTGGCCGGCCAGAAAATCTTGAAAATTTAATACAAGGTTTCTTATAAGTTGTTCTTCAAGTGATAAAAAAAATCCGAAATCGTTAGTCACAATTTTTTTTTATAAGTGCTTAAAGTTCGAATTTATACGAAATATGTCAAAATCGCGAAAATTTGCAAATAATTTTGTGGTTGAAAAATCGTAAAAATTTTTTCTTTTATATCTAAGTTTTGAAAATTTGGTACTAGGTTCTCCATACATTTTTCTTCAAATATCTGTAAAAAAAACTGTACCGGACTAAGACAAAAAATTTTTAGGAGTGTTTGAAATTTAAATTTTTACAAAACCGCGTTACATAACGGTTTAGCCTCAAACGGTTTTTGATATTTGTTGTTATTCAAACAGTATAAGTCGTAAATACTTGAAAAATTTACCAGTCTTTTAGATTGCCATTTTATTTACGTGATTTGATTTTCAAAATATTTTGACTTTTTTTGAGCTATTTATAGGCATTTGAAATTTGAAATTTTTTTTTATTTTTTTTTTATAAATGTTGATAAAAAAAATTTAGCTGGGACAAATTACTTGAAAATTTAATAGAAGGGTCCACATAATTTGTTCTAACTCTCATTCAAAAATTATAAAAATACATATGCACAATTTTTTTTTATTAGCATTTGAAGTTCAAATATTTACACAAATTTGTCAAAATCATGAATATTTTTCACTATTTGATAGTAAAAAATGTATAAATATTTTACTATCAATAGCTAAGAATTGAAAATTTAATACTATGCTGTCCATAAGTTAAGCTTAGAATAATTATAAAAAAGTTTGAGGATTATTCAATTTAAAAAATTTTACGAGTGTTTAAAGTTTTAATCTTAATTTGAAATCAAAAATACACGTGTAAAATTACGTTTTACTAATAAATAATTTTCGATTTTTGTTATTTTTAAAAAATTATCAAACATAAGATCTTGAAGCTTTTACTTAAGTGTTTGAATTTGTGAATTTTTTTCATAGTAGAATATATGACAATATTTAAATATAATATATCCCAGACTGACAAATCATCTCCGTTCAGAATCGTTTTTCGTTTACAATGATACCTATCATTGCATTCAAATTTAACCTACCTTAGTCCGAGGTCCACCCCACCCCTAATGTACAGCAGAGTGATACTCACTTACCCGCTTTTTTTATAATAAAAACAGTACAAATTTAATTTTTTTGTTGGCCCCCCCCCTTTTAGAAATCCTGGATACGCCACTGCTTAAAGATTAAACGTATATGTACCTCTATCGTAATATCGGTAGTCTAATGATGATAACTTATAGTTTTCTATTTAACTTGAATGTTCATACGATGTTTTTATACTTGTTTGCGATGATGTTAAAGTGGTGTTTTTCAAATGCATAAACATAAAATCCAAATTGAATTTAAATTTATCATGAATTCATTATGTACTACGTTTTCTCAGTAATTCTTTACCTTATTTAAACTTAAATAAAGTGGCGTATGCATTATATATAGTATGGACACTTGACATTTAAATTGCATAATTTTCTATAGGTAAAGTACATAACATTTTTTATGTTGCTAAATTCAAAGTCGCAGCCATGATGTATTTTATTTTAACACTTGCCTAAGAATAGAATTAATTAAGATCTTTTTATTAATATGAACTCGTATATTTTTATTACATGTCTCTAGTAAAACGTTTTCATTATTTTATACTTATATTAAATTCGAAAGAAAAAAATCACGTCAAAAGTGTTACTTTTTGTTTTTCGTACTCGTATAAATAACATATTATAGCCAATATAATATGCATGCCAATAAGAAACGTATTAATTATGAACAGTATCTATTTATTAAATAAATGGAAAATAACTAACATTATAAATGCGATTAAAATGTTATTTCGTTTCATTTATCAGTGTGTACAGCCATTTGATACAGGTATATTTATTCTAATCCCGCCAAAATCTTCACTTGGACATTGTTTATTTTTATACGGATC
Source organism: Schizaphis graminum (assembly GCA_020882235.1). Lineage (NCBI taxonomy): Eukaryota > Metazoa > Arthropoda > Insecta > Hemiptera > Aphididae > Schizaphis > Schizaphis graminum. The sequence goes on from CM037032.1 coordinate 60,401,840, forward strand.
ATTAAAAATAACTATACAATATTATTATTATATAGTTATAAAGAGTTCTATATCTTTATTATAGACGATTTACAATAAGTGTATTTCATAAGTGATGTTTTGCAGTGAATTCGTTGTGTTTTTAAATTATTGTCGTTAATAATGTTTTACTTGTTTACCATTATTCGAAATGCATTCGCGAACGAAAACGTGCAGACGCGTTTATTACAACTTATTATATAATATATATACATAAAGGTACCCGAGTTCGGGAGACGCAATAAGTTAAATATCGTACGGCGCGCATTATATGAATTGTACAGGGGAAAATAAAGAAATAACACAACAACGCGCATACACACGATACAAAAGGCCCCGGCATATGTATATAAGTGTACGAAAATAAAATACGCGCGAGCGAAAAAACTTTAAGCTCCCCATAAAAAAAGAACGTTTTTCGCCGCGCTTTTTCCTAGGAATAATTTTAAAATATAGAAAGGATAATAAAAACCAACAACAATGACCCACGTAGATATTGTTGTTTTGCACACAAGCGAGCGCGTACTACACACACACACACACATTGAGCATAATATATATTTTATAATATATTTGCGCAGCTTACCGTGCACGCGGTCTCCGCGGTCCTGATGTGTATACAGAGTGAATTTGTGCGTTCCGAGTGTAGCTCGAGTCCGAGACGACGCGGAAACGCCACCCGACCATCGAGGGAACGGTGATTTACAAAATTATAAGTTACGACTCACGACGATCCGGCGTTAGATCCGAATTAATATCGTGATACGTCGTGCGCGATGATCGATAATCGTTTTTTGTCCGACAACGATGTCTGCGGCACGCAATTATAACACAACGGAAAAAGTTAAAGACGAGTTGATGAAAAAAAGTTAATGGACTTGGTTAAGTTTAGTCAACGCTCGGTACATTGAGTTATAAGTTTATAGTTACCAAATAATTTGTAAAAAAAAAAAAAGCAAAAGTTTAACAAATTTCAACAACTTGGTTGAAAAAAAATTGATTCAACTTTTCAATTACCGCGTGGCCAACAGTTATTATAATACTATTAATAGGTACTATTTATTTTAATTACACACTCTAGTGTTTTGAGCAATTATTATATGTTATGTGTGTACCTAATCGTTAAATTAAGGAATATATATATATATATTATTTACATCATATTATATTTTTTATTAAGTTTATTCAAATCCGTTGTTTAGGTACATCAGGAATCAAGATAAATCATATTAAATTAAATGTAATTTGATTTTTAATTTTAACTATGTGGATTTATAAAGATTTCAATGATTTTGAATTAACGTGCTTATTTTAATTTTTATTAACTAAATATATATATTTATAAGTCATTAGAGTCGACAATATTCATATAATTAAGTTATTGAGTTATTTACCACTATTTATTTATAGTGCAAAAACAATTTTAAATTCACTTTTGAACTAACATCGCAACAAAATTTTAATTTTTAAAATTATATTTTTTTACAGTTTTTTTATGATTTTACAATATAAAATATAATACAGATTCAGAGTACCTGTAGCTCAACAACCATCCCTTTTATAATGTTAAATAATATCTATAATTATGTCGGTTTTCTATTCCATCGATATTAATATATTGTATTATAACCGAAACGTGAAAAAATTATATAAAAAAAAAATGTACACGACTACATACCTACTAAAGTGAGAAAAACGAGAACATCGATTACCGTTCTCACCTACAGTATAAATGCAAACAATTTGATTTTTTTACAAGAAATTTAAGAACATTGTCTTAAGTGAAATATTATATCGTGACGACCCGATGTTTCTACGTGCAACCACGTCATATTAAAAAGCTTTTCAAGGACATAAAATCCCAAACTAACCATCGTAATAATAATAAAATACATAATATTATATCGTTGACAGCCGGAAATCTACAAAAATTGTTGACGTTTATGAAAATGACATCCCATTCAAATCCAAGCGCGACCCTGCAATTCGCAGAAAATCGGACGCGCGTATATATGTATTTGATTTGGGATGATTCGGCAAGCATATTCGACCCCATTGTTTTTCAATTAATATTGAATTAATTCGAAATCTGATTTTTAGAATTTTTAATTATATTTTAAGACCGTATTATCAGATTCTTCCTTTATTTATGCCATTCGATGAGAACCACTCATTTTCTATACCATAATTCAGCAAAAGCTTGGAGACCCCCTTAACGTTTCTGTGTGAAAATTATCAAGTAGATTATTATTTAATTTTTTTTTAATTTTAGTATAAATAAATCAAAACAAAGAAATATTATTTTCAGATAATCAAGACGTTGATTATAACCAGACTTCTTAATTTTTATGTAACTGTTAAGTTAAAATGAAGCATTATATTATTATCTTCCAAGACCGAGAGATGTTTTCTAGCGGACGTCTTTTCACCAATTGCCGTCTGCCGGTTCACGGTCACACTATTGTATTATATAAAGCGGTTTACCGAACACCATAACACCAACCGACAATGATGTTTAGTAGAAACTTACCCGTAATAATGTCTTTCATTTCACTTATCAAATTATGTTATATTATATTTCATAAAATAAATGATATAATTAACATATTTAATATCCCAGGTCATTGGATTTAATCCCTCACAGTTATCTGTTGACCTTCTTTTTTTTATTATTATTATTATTACCAGTCTAAATAATCTTCACAGTGGACTACGATAATAATAATTCATCGTTAAAATGAATACCTAATAATCAACTTATTGAAAATAAAATAAATTAGATAGGTATCTAATATTATATATATATTATGTATGTGTATAGAATTTATTTATAGATCATAAATTTACAGTTGATTTCTATAGCTGCATCGTAAGTCTTATATCGAACAGTTGTTTTTTGCAGTACTTTACACCATATACAATATACATATACTGTCTAAAATATTATTAATTGTAATTGTAAAAAATATATTCGTATATCTACATCAACAAAATTAAAAATACTAGAAGAAAGTAAAATAACGAATTCAGTCGCCCGAATTGATGGTTCCATGCGCCTAAGATTTAATATAATCCAAAAATAAATCAGTGAAAATTGTTATAAAGTATACGTTTTAAATAATATTATTATATTCTAAGTGATTAACGTTCTATATTATGATAATAAAATGTATTGACACTGAGATCATTAGCATTAATATGGTTTAACTTCTAAAAAGTTATCCAAATACTGTAATACTATTAAATGGCCTAAAAATTTACTAAAATACTTTTGTAATACAATATTTTCAAAACACAATATTGTATAAACAAATAATATTTATTTTGTATAGAAAATCATGGTTATTTTTTAAGTAAAATATATAAATGTTTACTATAAGTATGTCAAGTTAATAAAACTAAAAAAAAAAATGGTAAATATTATATTGGTCGGTCACTTAACGTGTAGGTACCGTAAATAAATATTATAATAATAATTTATAACAGTTTTAATTTAGTAATGATGTATTGGGATTGAGTGATATGTAACTTCTGTGACAAGTGGTTTATTTATATTATTCAAAAATAATATATATGGTACATATTTTATGACATTTCTATTTTATTTTCTATAAATTATTTATTTCACCAATTTATAATAAAAATTGTGTATTATTATCAATTACTTATTGCGATGTTGATTTTACTATTAACAATCGATGACAGACCAAAAACGAAGTGCCTCAAAGTCACTTTTTTAAAGTTATAGTCGGTAAAATAAACCGATTATATTTTGTTTTTTTTTTTCTGCGTTCTATAACGGAGATCTTTTATAGGTTTTAACCTTTTGTGATTTTTAAACAAAAAATGAATAAACAATATTTGGAACAATATAATTCGTAAAACGAGAACCGTTAAATTCAGGCGTCATTGTAGGTAACGCGTAAAAGGCGTAATACAGGGCATAAAAAACTCCGTTCCGATGTCACCCAGTTTTGAAAGTTAGGAACAATCGAGACCTAAGTATGTGTACACAATAAGGATATTATTCGCAGTCGATAACGCACTATGTTACACGACATATTTTCCGGGTAAAATCAGTATTATATTTTGTAAAAGGGGACAAGTAGGTAAACATTCTGGTGTATGGTAGATGCCATTAAGTAGGCCACTGTAATAGATTTTTTAAATTTAAATTTCATGATTAATCATTGTATGCAATCGATTAAAAACAATTCTGAGCGAAACTCAATAACTATCTAATATCTAAAAAATATGAATAGATTTTTAATTTTAATTAGATAACTGATTCAAATAAAAGCTTAAGAGGATGTCAGGGCACTGTTTGTTTTCTCTCTCTAGCCCATGCGCATCATAGACAAAACGCATTTACGCAGTATGAGTAGAACTCGCTCAATTTTGGTTCTAGAGTAGACGATGAGTTTTTTCCATTATTCTCAACACAACGTTAATTATATAGTTTAAAAATAGCTATTAATTACAACATTTTTAAATAACCATTAACTTTTCAAAATTTTAATTTTTTTAAGAAAAACTCATCGTCTTGTACTCAGAAATATTGTAAAAATTAATTCTATAATAGGTACATTTACTTTAGAATCGAAATTGAGCGAATTCTATTCAGACCGCGTAAATGCGTTTTGTCTATGTTGCGTGTGGGCTAGAGAAAGAAAACAAACAGTGTGCTGATATCCTCTTAATTATAAAATAGGTAGTAAAATCGAGTTTATCGAAAACTAATTTTATTTGTTATTTTTTTTTTTTGTTTTGTTTTGGAAAATACTGAGAAATGTCTACTTTAAGCGATCTAAATTACAACTATATTAAATTTGTAACAAAAATATATTATGGACATAAAATATAATTGCAAAAGCAACTTTAAGCGTCTGTGTAGATTTCAGATAAATAATCTAATTATTTTCCGCATGCACTCATGCTAAACTATTTTTGAAAATATTGTATTCAATATTCGCATTGTCCTCAAACAACCGTTGAACATTTTCACCAAATTAAAAAAATTAACAAAATTAAATTAGGTTTTGCATTGTTAATCTCGTCTTTGTTTTTAGTCCTGCAGACTTCATTATGGTCTTGAATTATTACTAGCTCTAATGCCCTCTTGGCATTCATCTTGACCAAGACAAATTTTGCTGAAAAACATACAAAAAATCAATATATTCATCGCTCAATAGTTTGATTTTTTTTATTGAATCCAATTTCCATCCACATTTTAATAATATATCCATAATATTGAATTATTTCAATTAATTGTCCTGGTGATTAAAAATATTGGCGATATCAAAGAATTCGTTTTGTAAGCAGCATCTATGATTAGTCGATAAGTGAAGCAATGTATTCATATAAAAATTGTAAAGCTATTAATTGTAAGCTAATGTGGTTCAAGCTATACTATTGTCTATTTCCAGTATTTCCATTTTCCACCATTTACTATCGGTTAAATTAGCGTTTTAAAATAATTGAAAATTGAAGCAGCTTATGTCAAGTCAGACGATGTCAAATGTGCTATACGCATCACAACAACGTCTTGTCAATTTTCCAAGTTAAAGGAAAAATAGGTAGTCAGCTCATAAATGTAATTAACTAACTTTGTATTAACTTTTGTTCTAATCAAAATTGAATTTTTTCAAATATTTAATTAACTATCGCCGTATAATATCCAAATTAAGAAAAAATTGTTTTACAAAAACTGATAAAAATAAAAGTTCTTACATAATTAGTTATGTTCGTAGTTACTAGTTACATCCGTCAGTTTTTTCTACAGTTATCTCTGCTGTACACCACTACATGCGCTTATATTATTTAATATTGACGGTAGAAAACCAGCTCTTCCGTGTCTACCTCACTCACTCTCACTCTTTCCGAGTCGCATGCGGATAACCCGCGGGCGGGGGGTAGGTCGAGGGCCATAGCGTCCCATAAAGAGCAGCCGGCGGTGACGTCATTTACGTAACTTTTGCAAAAGTGAGCACCGGGTGACGGCGGTAAAACTGTTCGCGCGAGTATACAGTTTACGCGATCCCGCTGACGTCTTATTGTTGTTCGCTCTCCGTCGAATGCGACCAATCGACTGTCCCACCACGCACCTCAACCACCCCTAATATACACACCCCTACTGCTGCCTCTCTTTCACCGCTTAACGTTATTAGCAACCAACGCGTGTTATATTTCCACACACAACTACCCCTTTTCAGCCCCTGCCCTAGCCTTTAGTGTTCTCCTGATATACACGACGAGTAGCATTTATATTATAACACTACAGCGGTGGTTATCGTCGCGTCGGCGCCAGTTTTAAAATACGATATCGTGTGCCGCGTGTTCGCGGTTTGATGTCGCAATATAAGTCTGTAGTGGTCATATGCACACGATATCACTGCAATATTATTGCAATATATGGGTCGAACACTGCGAGCTTGACATTACAGTGGAAAATTATATCCATTCCGACGTAATAATAACGACCTGTCATCGAATTCAGCGTATACCGTGCAAGAGTGCAAGATATTTACAATAGCGGCGTAACTTTCAGCGAAATGATAAGCTCGTTTGGACCACCGGATCTATACATTTCGAATGATAATATTATGTCAAAGCAACAAAAAGTATGATTTATCTATTTATCATTATATCATAGAGAATAAAATAAATCAACCATTTTATGAAGCATAAAATGTGAGTTTCTATTATGGTTCTTTTTCTAATTTCTAATATTATTTAATTATATTTGAAAAAGTGTTAATGCGAAAAATCTAGTATTTCCATCTTACCCTAGCTAAAAGACTAAATACGCTTTTGGTGTAAAGTATAACTATGCGGTCTAATATCTGCAGTATCTCAAATAGACGTCACGCGTTTAAAAACCTAACATCGTTATATACAGTAAATATATTCTACATAATATTCTATAGGGCTCAGACAACAAAACCAACATCAAAGAATTCAAGGTTTTCGATCGATTTATTTACGTATCATAAAGCACCTGGACACGAAACAAATAAACTACTTGATGATGAACTCAAAATTAAAACCATCGATTCATTGCAAACTTAATCAAATACAAAAATTTCCATCCCTGCCCTCCATATCACAATTAGCTTCCAAACTTTTTCCGGACAATTCGAATGCAGACGTCTTAAACGCGACAACTGCTTACACGTAAAACACACATGTTAAACCATGTAAATATGATTTTTCCATTAGTCTTTTTATACTTAAGTTGTACACATATAAAGATTGTAATTATTTTCATATTTAACACAATTTATATTTAATTTAGTAATATTAATGTTTATAATAAAAATAATAATATATTTTATAGGTATATGGGAACGATGCTGTTTATTTTCCTCGGCCAGTCTTCTTTTCTACATTTTTATATTTTTTTAGAAAAATATTACAACACGATTTCAAGGTTCAAAACGCCTACGCCAAAAACGCTAGCATAATAATATTAAAAGCGTCGCTACTTCAAACAAATAGTGCATGTTATTAAGTTATTTTTAAAAATCAAATAATAATAATAAATATGTATAATGTGACTTGGGTAGACGCGTCCAAAAAGATTTGTCAGGCTCTACAAATTAAAAAAATGTTGACCGGCAACGATTGCAAAGTATAGGCGTGCGCGAACAGGAAAGTCGGACGTACGAGACCACATCTTCGGATACACGGATTGCGGAACAAAGCATAAATATAGCATGACAATGTTTTCCGCAGCTGCAGCAGTGGTCGCGGATAACGTACAACGTATCGTCGTAACGAATTTCGAAGACTTTTCGGCAGACGGGGCGGGTCCGATGCCGCCGAAGAGGGAAAATCAAATAAATTAACCGCGGTCGGACCGATGCGGACGAGACACGTTTTACGGAGAAGATAGACAATATATGTGTACATCGACGGCACACGTATACACAATACATACATACGCACACCCGTATTATATATTAATAGTATAGAGGAGGGCGGGAAATTTGGCACGTCCGGCATAAACTCAACTACCCCTCCTCCTCCTTCTAAAAGTACAAATATATACGATCCGCAAAATCTGCGCCCCCTCGACGGCAGCGATCGTCTTATATAAGGATCGAAGTATACCACGGCGAGAGGGCGGAACGACGACGGTGACAACGCATATGTGTGTATGTGTGCGTGTAAGTACACGTAGAAGATTTGTCGAAGAATAAACAGCGGACGACGACGACGACGACGACGACGACGACGACGACGACGAACTTATATTATATATACGTCGAGTGAGTATAGGACGGCCGAGAGAGTGGTTTTGAGTACACATGCGACATATACATATATATATATATATTTTTCCGACGGTTTTCCAGTATCGCTCTGTCGTCTTCTCCTCGTTTACACATAGATATATTATACGATTGGACGCCCACCGACGGACTATAGGAGAGACGTGACACTATATATAAAACCGCTGCACAGCTGCGGCGGCGGAGGGTCGTCGGGAATTTGGCTGATGTGCGATTTGGCGTGGACTTTGGCTGGCTGTTCCGTTGTATCTGTCGTTCGCGCGCGACAACGATTCGGTCTCGAAGAAAACGGTCTAGCCGGAGTCCGAGTGGGAGGGGATGGGCGCGGAACGGGTTTTCTCTGTGTACACGCACGCACTCTTCCTTTATTGCTGTTGCTAAGACGGCTGTACAAAACCCTCTGGTCGTCCGTCGTTAAACCTCCTTAATGACGTCCATCGCCATCCTACACCGTCAGAGTATATACAGTTTTAGTCGTGTTTGTGGATGTGCGTGTGCGTGTAATCAAAAACGATTGTATTTCGTACACGTTGCGCGACCACCCGAAGGGAGTGTGACAGTGATCGGGTGAGGTGCAGAGTTATTGGCGACGACCCATAGGAGGAAAAAAACACTCCGACGAACCCGACAGACGTAATTCGTTCGCGGCCAGCCACCATCCCCGGATACGGATATAAATCACCTGCGAGTACGCGTCCTGTGCTTGGAAACGAGATTAGGTATATCCCGAAAACTATGACCACGTTACACACGGAGATCCGCGGTTATCGTTGTTCTTATTGAGTATATTTTTAACTGAAAGTTAATACGTTCGTACATTTAAATAGAAATCAGGTCGTGGTGGACCGACTTGTTTAAAATGTGAACGAAGAAAAACCCACCGGACACTATGTATAATGTACCTACGCGTCCGCGTAAACAACACTCGTACCTCCCTCTAGTTATATACATTTTTTAGGAGATTAGAATGAGTATACATTCTCATTGATGCTGACGTACTAATCAATTAAATTAAATTATTATAATATATATTATCAATTATATAAAAAATGTTTAATTATCACAATACACAAAAATAACAAATTAAATGCTTTAGGAATTAAGTTTCCACCTTTAATTTTCTAGTTTTTATAATGAATTTAAATTTATATTGCATTATTGCAGTGCATCTTAACATGTGGAACAAAATGATTGGGCTAATTGTATTGAAGATACTGGATAACCTAACTTATTTCTAAGTTCATACATTTTTTTAATTCTGTACTAATTTATTGTTATTGGTTGGTACACCATAATGACAATTTTTAAAAGTTGACCAAGTCGACTATAATTTTTAAATATTTGAAGTCTAAAATTTGGAATTATACTACTTCTTTGAATAAAAAAAAAACAATAAACTAAATTTAAAAAATACAAATGTATGTAGCAGGGCATGTTACGACGTTAAAACTAATCTAACAATAATAATATCAATCTAACTGAACTTATTGTAAATTATGAATTATGATTATATATATATATAAATCAATATTGTATTGTCTCATTATGAATCTTTAGTATAAAAACATTTGAACGAAATAATTACCTCGTAATTCATGCTTGTTAGTTGTTCGTAACGTAAACTTTTTCGGAAAATTGAAAAAAATTATTTTCTCTTTACCCTTTTATCCATTTATACCTACATCACACACACACACACCTCAGGTGATCCGTGCGTCGACGTTTAGTGAATTATAAATTCAACGATTCGTATAGAGGCATATTATACGCGACAACCGTGTACACTGACCAATTCATAAAACGTTCGCAGGTAATTAAATTGCGGAATATGGTGTTTTTAAACACAATGCCGCGTATAAGAAACCCCTTCCCGCAATATTCGAGAGGCGTTGTTTTCGTCGCGTCAGCGCACAGTAGATCGTATTATAGTCCGGTCGTATAGGGTGCACACCGAAAACCAACCACGCTATAATGTACTCATAATAATACGTTCCAAACCAGACCAAACCTTCCGCGCCCCAAAATAATTCCCTTATCGGCAGCAAATCGATGGGAAAAAAAATTACGCTCGGTTTTTACGACCGAAAATTAATAGCTTTCATTTCGTTTACGATTTTTATTATTCGTCCGATCAAAGTGTTGCCTCGGCGGCGGCGGCGGCGGCCGGGCGATTAGATTGTAATATAGAACCCGGGCGTGTACCTGTCCGCCGTACGCATAATATACGAAATATAATATAATTGTAATTAGCGATAGCCTATATATAGATATGTATAATAACAGTTCGAGTTTAATAAACCAACTCGCACTGCACGGGGACGACCGCGACGAACGTATTTAGGTGGAGAGGTATTTCCTTTCATATTTATTTATGTACGTGTAAAAAATAATACGTAACGATTCAATTACGGTTCTATTTTACCGCTGCGACCAGACACACTTTTTAATCTTTCAATAATATCTTCCTTCTTTTTTTTAACTTAATAATAAATAAAACAATTTTATGAGAATTCTCCAAAACACGTTTCATTAAAACCTGATCATTTTAATCGGTCAATCATTTTTGTCAGAAAACGTATACCTAAACCGTATTCGTTTCCTACGTCAATCCGACGGACTTACTGTCACATTATTTATAATATAAAATAAAGTATATTAAATGGACCTAATACCGGCTGGTATGTTTATTAATATGCGATTGTGCAGTGAAGACCAAAAAAAAAATTATCCAATATCCTCGGGCAGTGTAAAAAAAAATACAATTTTTGTATTTTATTCATAATAAAATATATACAGTTTTTGGTATCATTAATTTTACATACGCAGAAAGAAACATGCCAGAAATGTAAAACAAATTTATGTGTAATAAACAATTTTTTAATTTTTTGATATCACCTAAATATAAAAAAATATATCTACTCAAATTAAATTCAATAAATGTGTGTTGCTTTGAAGAGTAAAATAACCTGTTTATTGAATCACCTGTTTCACTTACTAACATAATGAGCAAAATATGGGTGTTTAAGTCTAATATTAAAAATTGTGTTTTACAAAATTATTGTTCGCAGCTGCTGTCAATGTTTATTTTACACTGCGTATCTATATAAAGCTCATATAGGTATGCACATTACATTAGAAGATATTTATGTAATATATATAATACTATACTGTCTAGTGTCTATACTATGATAACGTTAATAAATCAATAATATTATTTAAAGTTATATAACACTTACCAAACAGAAAAGAATAACTGACAATGCGTTTATATGATATTCTTGTTTGTAAAATTTAGATACATCCAATTGAATATAGATTTATATTTATGTATTCTAAACCAAAAATACGGTTACACGTTTCAAACGCAGCTGTTGCAGAAACAAAAGACAATTTTTATATTGTAAGACTCAAGTAAAATTAAATTATAGCATTCGTCTAAAAGTTATTTAGCTGATAGTCTTCTTATCAATTTATTTGTATAATAGTGTTTGTATTGAGAAAAAATGAGAAGCAGAGAACAAAAGTGTAGAAAAAACGTGCATATATGAATATTTAAATGTCTTATTTATATCTAGATATTATAATATAACTGTAAGTGGTATGCATAAATACATACACAGTTTATTTTAAAGAAAAGGGATTCTGTTCAATTGGCACCCCCCTCTTCCTTAGTTCAAACACAAAAAAAAAAAATATTCTGAATTTTGAAAACTCAAACTTGGACTATTATATTATTGAGTGTCCATTAAAACGAAAAAAACAATTTAACAAAACTAACAAAACAACTCTTCTGCTGGGAATAATATCTACAATGTATCAATTGCCTTCAAATATTAATTTATATCATTGAGTATTCGTGTGACACTAGTCTATACATCTATAGGTACCCAATAAATTATGAAGTATAAACACGAAGGATGTTCAGATTTTAACGATAATTACATACAAATTATTTCCTACGTGGTTTTGTAGTAATACAATAAATATATTAAAAATACACATATTGTATATTTCATACCGCGTGTACGGAACGAGATAACGTATAGCTTGAAGGTTAATAGTATCAGTGGGCGCCTATTTACACCATACAGGACTCTGGAGTCTGTATCCTTTTAAGGAAAGCCTACCCATAATCAATAAAGATTATAGATTATAGATATCATATATATATTTATGTATATTGAATATTATTAAATATAGTTTTGAGTCCTCCCCTCTTAAAATCATATATCCAACTCACCTTTGTCTTGTAAAATTTTTCCTCCGCCCAATAATACCAATACTAAAAAAATATTAAATTAAATTATTATTTTTATCGAAATTTATAGTATAGTTAACGATAAAACTAGATTGTGTATACATTTTTTACATCATCCACATGATTCATGGAAGATAATCAAATTAATAATAATAAAATATAGAGTATAGACTTTATATTATTATTACTATAATAAAGTACATCAATCTATTTGAAAATAATAATCAACGTAGATATACATTTTAAGCATATTATTTATTATTCAAAGTGAGACTATTAATGTGAGCAACTTTCATATACAAAAACATACTAAACAAGTCTATATTAATAAAATATTAATTCGAAGTAAAATTTGGTCAGCATTTATCATGAATCCATTAAAGTTTGGAAATGAAAAAAACTCTGATCGGAGATCGATAAGAAAAATAACCACCGTTCGACTTTTTTATGACCGTCGATAATAAAGTTTTTCTTCACGATTCTATAGAGAAACAACGAAAGAAAATCAAAAAACGGCTTCCTCGAAACGCCTTTCAACTATAAATGTCCTACCTTTGAACTATTCAAAAGTGCTTTGCAAGCTCTCCTCTACCAGATAAATTGTTTTAAAAGAAAAAAAATTATGAAAAAATTCCTTTCTTGGAACCCTAGGACGAGTTTCGGGGACAAAGACAGACAAGTTTAGGTATTCTTCTATTGAGTCCTTAGTATTATAATATTAATATTATCAGTATTGAAATATAAAACTACACTAGAACCGCAGAAATCAATGGATATTACATTACAATCACGGTGCAGTGCAAAAACGATATCGTCGTAGAGAAATTTCAAAAAAATAAATTCTAAATACGACCGAAAAAAACATTTCGCGTACGATTTCCGTGTTATTATAACGTTCGTTGTATACGAGAACGGTACGATATATTATTATATTGGAAAATAACAGCAACTACTGACGATCACATGACACGGAAATTTCACCAAAAAATGTCTGCATATATTTGTACAATTTATTTAAACGATTTATAAACACAGCACACTATACGTCACGATATTATATAATATGCACACGTATGTCATGCGCGCGCAGATTAAAATATACCTATCGTTCGACGATAAACTACGTATAAGTACCCAACTATATCGAGAATAGGAGCGCTTTTCGCGTCACAGCGGATATCGTAGTCATATCTATCTCGAACACCACGAAACTTAAACGCATAAATTAGGCGTAGGTACTGTGCCCAAATATTAGAATATATACATACATGTGTGTGTGTGTGTGTGTGTGTGTGTGTGTGTGTGTGTGTGTGTGTGTGTGTGTATATATACACATACATGCGTGTGTACAAATATATGTATTGACGATAACCCGCCGTTAAGTTTTCTTCGATCGTTTTCCTTTTCGCACTCACGCCGTGTGCCTTATCTATAATAATATTATGTGCGTACGCAATAAGAAGTTCGTCTATGAAAAATTAAGTTTCGAACGTGCACGAGGTCTGAAGCCGAAACTTTTCCATCCGCTCGCGAAACTATACTTATATAATAGTGCCTATATATATAAGTAAATACGCGTATAAGTGTGTGTGGGTTTGTGAGTGTGCACTGTTACTGCACAACAAGCGACACTGTCATCGTCGTCGCGTATAAATTAACAATTAACGAACGACCAATATTATTATAATAATAGTAATGATGATAGTTGCAAAACAGATAAGCGATTAGGCGTGTATTGCACAGGGTGATGCATTTCAAAAATATTGACATTTTTTTCAAATTATTATTTCTGCATTACTTGGTTATATTACTTGTTCGACATAACCTTAAATTGAAAAAAAAATCATAATTAATGAACTGCCGAAATTTAAAAATAAATAATTATTATATTAAAATATTATCGACATATAAAGTAAAACCTATATTATATCCATAAACAGGATCAGCGATTCGTCAGGATTACTGGAGGTTTATCACGGGCACTCAAATTACCAAAACATTTTATTCCGTCACTTTTAAAAACCTGATAAAAAGTTTAAAAACAAAAACACATACCTAATATGATGTAATAAATATAGATGTTCAGAGAGAGGGAAAGTTAATTTCACTAAATTATGTAGTAATGATCAAATCAGTATTTGTTTTTTGTGTAATACTCTCTATTTTTAATTCAGAAATATTTGAAAATTATTAAACAATAGCCATATTACAGTAACGGCTGTATGTTTATTAGGTATTATGCTCAAAATTGTTTTCAACATAATGAGTTTAAAAACCTACGCTTCATTGTACATTTATGAATAATACTTCGATGTGGTAGGTACCTAATATAATTAATTATATACATTTACTATTCGATGTTTGTTTGACTTTCAGTTTTACAAAAAGTATATTATAAAATATGAATAAATATGATGATAATTAACTGAAATTTAATAGTCAACAATAATATACGTATACATTAAAGTCGTAAGAATTAATATTATTATACGTTCTTAACTGCAACGACGAAAATTATTTAAAATTATTGTCTTATCAAGAAACGTAATGAGGAATTTCATAGCATATAAACATCAAATTAAAAAACAAATGAATTGGATTTTATTATACACATTTTTTTAAGAAAAATATTTAAATATAATATTGTGCAAAAAAAAAAAAAATAGTTCTAAATGATTGCAGTAACGTCGGATTATAAATTGTTTGAATTGATATACCATTAATATACCTAGCAAAATATGATTGTAGGTGTACGCAGTAATCGGATAAAAACAATACAGTCGATCTAATTTAATTGTGAGTATAAAAATAAAATTCTGAACACGGACTACACGGTATACCTGTGGATTTTAAAAATCTTGATTGGGTTCTCGATCGATTTTAGCTATATTATTTTATGTTTTACGATGCGTATTTTATTTTTAACAAAAAAAGAAAGAAAATCTGATTGGTGAAATAATTTAAAAACATTTTAACATAATTAATTTAGTATTATCGTTATTATTATCATCATTAATATTATTACTAGCTGAATTGCACGACGTTGCCAGTGACAAATTAAATGCCCGTGCGTTTAACCTTTCTTTAACTCCATTAAGAGTAATAAGCTACACAGATTTTTAAGACAGTTATTTGGGTTATTTTGACAATACAATACAAATCAAATGATATCCAATTAAAATGACTATTTTACTTTCTGTAACAAATGACAACAACAAATAAAAGGAAATTGATTATGTTTAGTCAACTATATATTTTAACATATAAATGTTGGCAAGTAAAAATTAAGTAAGAAAAAGTAGCCTATGACATTACGTGGATCTCACAGAATCTATTGTCGAAAATATTATGAATATCTATCGTAAACTATGAATACGGATTAAAGCCGCCCGTATAAGACTATGATTTTATATGTACGATAAGGTAGATATTTATTTGAACTTATTCTGAACGGCGATTCTCGTGTCATATTTAATAATATTCCAGACGATTTAACGTATCATAACTAGACATATTTTTAACACAGCTGTTTGGATTATTTCGATCAAATATCCGATTGCCATAACTATTTTATTGTTTATAATTAATGGCAACCCAAGAAAAACAAAAAGTATTATTCGTATTTCGTGGGCCAATAAATTTCGACCTAAGCCTCTCTTTCATATTATGCACAATTTATTGAAAAAATTGACTTCGAAATGCACATCATTGGATATATGATTACTTATGTACCAAATTTCAAAACTTTGTGTGCGATAGACTTGACTGTAGATCGTTTACACAAAAACATTTCCTTTTATTACTATGGATTATTATTATATACAATATGCATATTATCACTCAACCCACCGATCAACTATAATCACGGTTATTCGATATCGTATATAAACCATAATATGGACAGCGGCGATCGCCTCGACCGCAGTATAAATTCGGTAACCACGGTCCACGGTATTATATGTATTACATCAATATAATAAACATAATACTAGTGAGTGGGTAACCGCTGTGATTTCCGTCGTCTGTTCGGTTTACTATACGTTCGGACTAACAAATACATATACGTCGCGTAGTGGCATGAAATACATAACCATTGATAACGGCGGGTGCCGGGTAGTATATAGTCTGTGATGCTAAAAGTCTCAAATGATGCATTTACGTTGCGGTGAGTAACCATTAGTATAAAATTTAATATTTTAATTTTACAAGCAAAACAATAATACAATTCGGAACAGCATACGAAACGCTCGTGATTTTTACACTTGCCGTCATCGATTCCGCACCATTGTCTGCTTTGACGGCCTTCTGAGTATTATGCCACAGGTTGCATATACTGCAAGAATGTAAATTGCAATGAACAACGCAGTTTTGTCTAAGTTATTATTTTTAAGTAAGACGTAGGTACATAACTACTTTAAATCCATATTTATGTATAAACTTTCATTTTTTTTTAAAGATTGTTCAGAATCAATTTAATCTGTTTCCTGATACAAACGTGTTTCTTTTAAACGCAAATTGTCCTTATCCAAAACAAAATTGATTAATAGATTATTATTGAATTTTGGTGTAGGTACTTACCTAAATGAAAATGTTGATAAGTTGTTCCTAAATTCTTAAACATCATGTAATAATAATAATATAAGAATAAGAATCTTTTATAGTGGTTTCACATCTATTATCGTGAACTATTGGTATGTTCAGTTCAGTAGGTACCTCAGAAACCCCTCATTCAAATTCCGATTAATAGGCAAGTGTTTATTTTAGAAGGTCCTAACTCGATGTATTTTTCAAACGGTTATTTAATATTATACTACAAGTACGAACTGATTGGTCGCATATTAAAAGGTTGCTTTATATTGAAATGTAAGCGTGTATGAACGATGTACCATAAGTTGAAAATACACAAAACATGACAAAAACTTAGGCGTTAACTACCAATACGCGATGTGATGTAAAAATACAATATACAACAGTTAATGGAAATAAGTCATTATAAAGGTTACCAAAGTGTAATAATAATAAAATTATGGGAAATTATGTAAAAATTGTTTATATTTGTTTGTTTATTGTACATAAAATGATAAATAAAACACGATTGGCATAAGTATTTTTATTTGTCATCATCGATGAAATAAATAATAAAAAAAAAATTATTATTTATAAAACAATATGACTGCAAAATTATAAGTGATTGGCTAGGTTAAACGATACCCTAAAAGCTATGATATAGTTTTCATACTAATCGCTTTTATAAACTTATTTAGTGATTTTAGATATTTTGTCTTTAATAATGATAATTTATTTTTTGTAATTAAATGTACTTTAGTACTTATATAAATGGAAGTCATTAATTATAATATTCACATTTTTCATTTAAATTATATATTAGAAACACACAAGAATGATATTCATTGATTTAGAGTGAAATTGTGAAATATATCACGTGCATTCGTGTATGAACTAATATAGTTTCAATTTTGACGAACTGACAAATATTATCAAACTTCTAGAGTCTAAACTTTTAGTTTTACTTAATGGATTGATACTATGTCCAATGCCCACGAAGGAAATTAATTCCTCAAAATGTAATCACGTGCTTACAGAAATGCCTTATACCTTCTCAGTATTACTTTTTTTTTAAACTTACTTATACTTATTAAACTTGTTAAATAAAAAATAGTTTTGGAAATCTTTATTAAAGCTAACTATAATTTTTGAAATAATCGATTTTTTCAGTTTTGTTGGAATAACTTTCAGTATAAAAAGTGATACTATTTTCAAACATTTTCAGATTTTGAAAAAATATTAAAAATTAGCATACTTTTACTATTTTGTGTTTATTTGGAAATAAAGGTTGATAATATAATAGTCTCTAAGGCAACTTTATCAAAGTTGCCATAAGCTTTTAACATTAAAAAGTTATAAAAATACAATGTATATAAATATAGTATTATGAATGTTAATAGTTAGAAGTAATTAAAATATCCATTACTTGTTTTTATTTGTTAGTAAAATACTTATTTAAGACTTAAAAAATGTGTATTGTAGTTTAATAAGAATTTGCAGTAGAATACATTTATAGGTGATGTGGAATAATTTCTCCCTCCCCAAGGGTCTGTGCGAATAAAATATTTGGTTTGTGGCAATTCACGTCTCACTGGTAAAAAGTTCACTCCACCACTGATAGTAACCGAATGCCCACGGTTAAAATGTTTAAGTATACAGTTCAGACGACTCAAGTTAATTATTGGTTCGTCTTTATATTTTTTATTTTAAAACTGAATATACATCGAGGTGTTTAAAACAAAAAAAAAATAATATTTTAATTTTAATTATAATTTAACATTACTTTTCAAATTAACTGCAAAATAGCTAAGTTATAACAATGGTAAATTAAACAATAATTATTAAGTTAATTATAAAATAAATAAATTAGAAGTAGATCTATGCTCACAACAAATTTGCTTCTTAATTTTTTCCAAATGCTCACTTTTGCCCTCATGTTTTATCTAAAATTTACAAAAACTAAAACTGAACTAATTAAGTGTATCATAATAACTGTAGTAAATGTAGTATGGTACTTATCTCGGTATTTGAGTGGACAATAATATCAATAACGAGTATAATATGAACACAGAACAATAAATATTTTAAAATAAAGTTTTAAATAGTTTTCACAAAGAAAAGTAAACTAAGAATCGACCAAATTATTATGAAATTTAATTTTATTTTTTGGACCAGTTACATTTTTTTGGTATTAATTACATATTATTTATTTGTATACATGATAGTATTATACAAAGTACATACATGATATTAAATATTTCATACTCAAAAATAAATCATCATAAACATTTATTGAAATTTATCGGATCATTAGGTAACAAGTACCTACAACAGTTTAACCACAAAAATATCGATCGATTATAATCCTATATTAAAAAATAATATATTTTACGCATCCGTTCGTAAAACGCTTGATGTGCACAGATCATCGTCATCATTACACGATGTGCCCGGGCGGTTGTGCCACCACCACACGAACTACAAATATTTTTATCGATTGACTGCATATGATATTATTATACACTCTTTATATAATAATAATAACGTGTGTGTGTGTGTATGTGCAGAGACTATTATAACGTATATAATATAATGGCGGGTTAGGTTAGAAGGTACCTACACACACACACACACACACACACACACACACACACACACACACACACACACACACACACACCATATGTATATACCTGTGTATCGCGCGTACGGAATTCGCGTACACATTAGTCGGCGGCGGATTGCGATTTTTTTTTCTCTTTTCGAAATCGTTTTATATTATTACGCGAAAAATGACGAGCGCTGTTCCCTTAAACGAACACGCACTACGACAATAATATTATATGCAGTCGGCCAACACGTTATTATTACTATTATCGTTGTGTATATATACGCGCATATGTGCGCTCACAACCATCAGTCACCGTCAATTTAATGGATTTCTATATTATTATTATATTTTCTTTTCTACAATGCTCGTTTCGCTCGCACATTTGTACGGCCGCCGCCGAGCTCTCCGCACAGTGTCGTTTTTAATGATTGCAATAAACACCGTCCGGTACTTTGATGATGGCCACAACACGCATCGTACGCATCATTATGTCGTATTGTACCGGAGCGGGATCAAAGACGCTCGATAATCAATAACGACAATAATACGAGTACATCATAGCGGGCGTTAAACGTATGCTACGCGTTGTACGGACAAAATATTGTTATTATGTCGTTCGTACCCGGAAATCGTTGTAAAAATAGTACCTACACGATTTCATATTATATAGACGTTTTGTCGCGTCGTTGTGTCTCATTTTGACATTGGGTAGCGAAAACGACATAAAAATGTATATATACCAACTAATATAGTACATTTGTACATATATGCCGAGCCTGTACGGTGGAAAAAAAAATTATCCAGCGACCGGAAACTGTCAGTCGTTAATTATTAGTCATTCTTCGCGAAAATAATAACACCTATGTTTTGACGGTTATCGCGTTCTTAGTGATACCCGAAGATAAATTTAAAAAAAACGGCTAATCTCGAATGATTTTAAAATATTTCTAAAATGTATCGATTCATAAAAGCCTGAAATTTGGACTTTTCCGGTATAATTTTCTTGTATTCGTACTTTCAAAGTAACAAAATATATTGAATGGTATAAGCCATAATGCAAAATTCATTGAGTGAATTGTGTACCTACCTATTATACTACAAAATAACCGATAGTTTAAACTTTCAAACGCAGAAGCGCTAGTGTCCTTCTGACCATTTAATAAAAGTAATTTAATTTTTAATTAAGGGACAAATTACATTTACTAATAGAACTACTAAAAATTATAGACTAAGCGCCGTTTTTGTTGGTAACTATTTGTCACTTCTAATTTTAATATTATTCTCAATAAAATATTCCATTTGGAGTTATTAAAACTGTAATAAAGGTTATAGGTATACGCATAGTAATTTAATAATAATATAAACGGAAGTTTTTTCTTTATAATAAATACTATTCAAGTGCTCAAATTATGTAACATAACCAGCTAATAAAATATATAATTTAAAATTAATACTAATCCTATTTACGAAAATCTTACTCTTAATGTCAAACTTAAAAATATAATTTGATTTTGCTCTCCCAAAAAGTAGTAAAACTGTCGCTTAGCCTATTTAGACTGTACCAATCAAATTGTATTATACATATACTTCTCATACATAACGTCATAACGAGTTGAACTATAAATTATTATTTAAATATGATGTCATATATTATGATCTACAGCGAGTAACATGTTATAATGCCGTACGTGTTAGTACGTGAACGTGTTCATTTTAGTTTACCTTTGACTAAGGTTACATCAAGTACATCATATACATTTTACTTGGTAAACAAAAAAAAAAATAGTCAAATCTACTAATAAAAGCACCTAGCTACGTGAGTGTGTAGTAAAATTTACTCAACACATTTAACTTTTAGTTGGTTTTATTTTTGACATTGAGTAATTAGGTACTTTTATACACGAAATATTGCATTTTGTATATTATATAATAGAGTATATTACACTGTAGTAGTGTACTAAACGTAGTGTACTATACGCATAATTAGAATAATCTTCATTTGACGAAACAATTACAGATTGTGATACAATACGCATTCGACATCTAAGCATACTACGTAGGTATATAATTAAAAAAATTACCTTTCTCACTTTTTTAATATCCGTGTGCAGGCACAGCGTTATAAGTTGTGTTTGAGTATACATTGGTACATCGTTTCCCGTGTAGAATTCGTTTGGGTACTGAACACTCCAAAAAGATTTAATAATTTAATGTGGTCGGATAATGGAATTCGCACTACGCCAACTACTTTAAATTAACAAAATCCTAGCGGGATTCTCTGTATAAATAAACTGTCATAAAATAAAAAATTACACTATAACTAAACTAATATTTATATAGGTACCTACTACAAAACTATGTCAGTAATAATAATATGAGCACGTGTGGAAACAACTCTTCACTAAAATCAAGAAGTCATAGAAATATGAAAACACCAAATCGTACAGACATGTAAGTACTTGCATGTAGGAAAAAAATAGAAACCAACCGACACGGAACAAAACGTCAAAGTTGACGTTTAAAACTTAGAACTCAATTATTCACAACAGATGAAACCACTTCACTCGTACAACATGATAATATATCGAAATATTATCGTAAAAAAAATACGAATTTTCCAATGAAATAATAACACGAACAATGGCGTATTTCGATGATTTTTCGGAAGGATGTCCAATTTTAATAACAAAAAAAAATTCTCGAATCAACAATAGAAATTTTTAATTTATCATATTTTACCTTTGATAAAAAGAAAAATATTATGAATACGCATATTATTAGAAACAACTCTACAATGATATAATACTTAATTAATAATACTTTGTAGTCCCATCGATATTGGAAGTTAAACTTTTTAAATGACAGTGTGTTATAATGCATTTGATTAAAATAATAATGATATGGTTACGCAATTTATAACATATATTTAATAAATGTTTTATATGAATGATGATGAAAGAAATTGAATATCTTAAAATGAATTCACTTGATAAAAATTCATTATTTTGCAAAATGGAATACACTTAATTTTGATATACGAGTTATTAAACCTTTTTACAAAAAGGTACAACATACAAATCAATACCAATTTCAGAGAAAATCTAAGAAAACAAATGAGATTAAATAAAAGATTTAAATTTTAAACGTAATTACGTAACAATACTATAATACATTTTTCAATTTATATTTTACAATAATAATTTTAAAAAAAAATGGATTTTGTTGTCAGTATATTATCAAGCTTACTTTTCACCAATTCATACTTATAGATTATGTTAGACAATTTATTTTTAGCACTACCATTAAAATAAATACCCGATATTATTTATATTAAAAAAATACTTCTCTTTTTATCCTTTAACTTTTTTTTTTATTTTAATTATAGATACCTACATCAAAATATTAAGGATAGTTAAACGAAAATAGAATAATAAAATATTACTTACCGTTAGCTTTCAATGATTCATGTTCGTACCAAAATATATAATAACGGAATGGGTCTATTGAGTTGTTTGACGGTTATCGAGTGCAACTGTGCACAGACAATCATTAGATGTGGTGGCATATATAGAATGGAAAATAAGGCATTATAAAACAAATCCATCGTTTGCTGTTCGAAATATTTTTTTAACGTAGCGGATGACAACTCACAAGTTCCGATCTCTAAGCCCTGAGGTATCGATCGGCGACCATACTAAAAACTGTGTACAATCTGTAGATCGCTTGCGGGGAAATATTTTATAAAAATAATGAGCGTGGTTTTTGTTCACAAGACGATAGACATATTAGTAGTTCCAACTGAAAAGACAAAACCTCTTGTATCTACTTGGTGATGTATTGTATACGAGGACTTATAACGTCCACTCATCCGGCCGAAGAAAAACTAGTTGCGCTTTACGACGACACGCAAATAGTAAACGCGCAACTAGTTTTTCTAATGTTTCGGAAAACACAATTGATAATTAAAACTGCAGATATAATAATGCTGGATTTGATATTTACGTCTAAACCGACCATTGACACTTACCTCTAATTTTGTTTTAGAACTGGAGTATTCAGAAAATTTCAACTGCAATTAGTTTTAGGTAAAAACAAAATATTTACCTATCGATAAGCAATAATTAATATATTTTAAATTGTAAGATGTCTGAATTTTATTTTATTTAAATTTACATTTTTATAAAAGTAATTAACATATCAATTAGTTTATTGCAATTTCTTGTAAAAATTTGTGTATATATCTTGTGGACGTAATACTCACCTGCAGAAACGATAAAACGAGAATTCGGGGCATTAAAATTTCGGTGTCATCATTGCATTACGCTGTATAATATATTATGTATAAAAATATTTGGAAGGACCAATTGATGTCACTAGAGAAATGGAAATCTGAAAAGGATATAAAAAAGCAAATCACTCATGTCAAATTGAAATGTCTTTTATTATTTGTTAAAAATTAAAACAAATATTGCCTACTTCTTTATATAAATAAATAAATAAGTACAATTTATATTACAATCGTATTTGATGTCTAATACTATATATTTAAATTATGTACAAAAGGTTTTTCATAGTCTGATAAAAACTTAAAATAAAAACAAAATAATAATAATAATAATAATAATAATTTATCGTAATAGTAACCTTGTAAACAAAATAGTAAATTCTACAATATATAATAATAATATGATAGAATCAAAACACGAACGTAAAACATGGCAAAATTAGTATTTTTTCCGATAGAATAATGTTTTATAATCGTATACATGTATATGTTATTTATATAGGACAAATTGTTTTCGATAATAAATTACTTAACATGATTAATAATATTATTCATATGGAAAATTTAAAATATTTTTTTTATCATTAAAAAAAAGCATCAGCCACTATTAATATTGAGTACTGACTACATATTATATAGTAATAATAACACAATTGCATTTTAATACGATGGATAACGCAACTAAAAGAACGAATTTAATGGAAATAAAAATTTTAAAAACGTTATGACCTACGGAAATTTGTCGTAAACTATTCACACGGCTTCCAACTGGTTGTGACACCTAAAGATAGAATATTATTTTATAGTTGACATCAACAACTGATAATATAATTAAATTAATATCATAGTGTTCCCCTAAAAAAATATTATAATAAAAAAAAAATTAAGTACCTACGACACAAATACTTTACACGAAAAAAAAACATTCCCCTTAAATTAAATAATAACCAACAAAACTAATAAAATTATTTAAATGGTAACTATTTTGCTTACTGGCTGATCAATAATTAAGTAATAACTATAATAAAAAAAAATTAAGTGCTTCAGGGAACTAATGAAAAGAATATTAAAATTTGAGTGTGCAAAACCGATCAAGGGTACCGTTGTTTAGAATTATTATTATTTTGTATGTCTGTAGTTAAACGACGTAAACAAAACGAGTCGGATTAGGAACGCGACGTAGTGTTTTCGAAGAACAATATTTTAGTATACATATTTGTTTTTTTTTTTGTGGGTTTTTTAATGTTATAAAATATAAATATTGTTTAGTTCAAAGTGGAATGGTTTCCGCGAGACGGAACGTCTAATCGGAAAATGAATATCCTTAACCTATCGTCGATTAAAATAATTAACTCTACACTTAAGCATTAATCGTTATACATAGTTGACGTGACAGCCTTTTAAAATGTTTTATCCTTAAAGTTACATCCGTTTTAACACAGGACACTTATATAGCGTATGAGCAGAAACGTATCGTAAACGTAATTGTATTACAAATATCGTACTAAATAATTTAACATCTTTATATTATATCATATTTAATAAAATGTCGCTAGCCTATAACGACGCGTACAATAATAATATTATCGAATAAACGCGTATAGATATAAAGGACAATCGTTCGCGTATTGTGTTATAATGTGTAATGTACATATATATATATATGATAAAAATTATTTTCCACGAATCAGTTTTCTCTTAAAAATTGTTTAACAAAATAAAAATTAAAAACAATCAATTGTTTCGTTAATTATCTAACGCGTATACATTTGTATTTTAATTAATGGGTTTGACGCCACTGTTCGCATACACCGTACATGGAAGATTAAGTACATAATATTAAAAAATATGATTTTTTTTTTTTTTTTGTCATCACGCTATGCGTCTATATTTTGTATTAATAGTAGTAATATAGTAACAGTAGTAAGTCGTAATAAGGGTTTTAAACGTATAATGAAATTGTATATTATGTACGGCATGTGCATACATAAACGTTACGGAATATAATATTTTGTCATATGTACAGAGGAGGATTTCGCACATGAACAATTTAAAACCAACGGACAAACATCGGTTATATATTAAAGTGAAATCAACAATGTGTGTATAATACAGAATATTATAAAATAGGTACTACGATGATAACGTTATAATCGTATACACCGTGCTTGTAATATAACGGACGCGCGTTGTCGCGTTGACTAGACGTATTTACTGGACAGCTGTTTGGCCAATTCTGTGTACTTGAGGAATTTTGAATGCGGACTCTCGTCATAACCGCCACCGTTTTTGGTTTCGGGACTCTTGACACCAGCACCGGCCGAAGTAGACGGCGACCCGTTGTTGTTGTTATTGTTGTTATTGCTACTGCTGTTGTTATTGTTGTGATTTGGAGACGATTTGTGTTGTGACGATGATGAGGGTGAAGGCGAAGGCGAATGGGCTGCGGACGACGAAGAAGACTGTTGATGGCAAGACGCAGCGGCAGCAGCCGACGACGACGACGAGGAGGCCGGTTTCAACATAATCGGTTCGGGCGTGATACCTTCCTTGACGAAATGCACTTTGGAAAGGTGATGCCGGTACGCACCCTTAGATATGAACGGTGTGTCGCAAAAAGCGCACTTCATGATCGAGTCGGCTGTTACTACAGCGTCGTTACACGCCCAGCTAAACGCCAAGATCGCACCAGGAGCGGTGCTGCCCGTGATGGATGTGGGCGGCGACATGGATTGCGCAGGTCCTCCGTTGGTAGCAGATGCGTTAGACGACGAACGGCTGCTGGGCCGGTGGTGGTGATGATGGTTGTGCGGGTGGTGGTGGTTCTCTGTCTTATCACAGAGCTTCTGTAGGGCAGCCAGGGGGTGGCTGCTTGCGCCTCCACCACTCTTTCCACCACCACCATCGCCGTTTGCAGAGGACGACAATCCGCCGCCTCCACTGCTGGCAGCCGAAGTCAAACTCTCAAACATCGATGACAGGGCACCCAGACTACTGGAAGTGACCGGTGTCTTCTTTCCATTATCTATGGATTTGTCACTGCCAGCTGGACTCAGCGGACTTTTGACATTGGTGGGCGTCGGACCACGACTCGATCCATTCATCTCATCCGCAACCGAACCCTCCGCTGACTCCCGGCTTCTAGCCCGCCGCTCGGCAGGGCTCTTGGCTACCACGTCGTCTTCGTCTACATACTCCTTCTTCACTTCAAAGTCACCTGTGACGCATCCTTCGTCGGGCCCACCGGACGGCTCACTCTTGACTTCTACGCCACCGGAGACCTCTTGGCCACCGTTACCTCCTTTTCCGGACGACGATGACGAAGATTTGGGCGAACTGTGCCGCTCGGGCGTTGATTTGGGCGTCACCGACCGCATTCGTTGATATTCAGACGATTCGTACTTACGGTCTGGAGTGGTCGAATCGCTACGCATAGCTGCCAACTCAGGCGACATGGAGCTTGACTCGCTGCCACTCCGCTCATGCCGGCCAAGCGACTGATAGCTTCGCAACAAGCTCATCGCCTGCACGTCCATTATTGGCTTCGTGGCGTCCACGCTCTCGTCAATTCCCAAACGCTTAAGTATGCTCTCACCGATTGAAGCACCTGTAGCCGACGTACCGTAACGGAGCCGCGAGTCGAAGCTCTTCTCGATCAGCTTCTCGATGGCATTGAGCACGGACGGCGACGATGAACCTGTGGTGGCTGCAGCCACGGTCGGTTTATTCATTGACAGGTCAGCCGCCGCTTGAGATCTATCTTGCTCTTTCTTGGGTCTCTTCTCTCGACCCGATTCTGCCGTTGCACTTGACATCGAATTTTGCGACATCAATGCGGTTTTTAGAAGGTTCTTCTGGTCAGCAGTCATCGTAACACACACCCGCAAGTGCTCCATGAAACTGGCAACATCCACCTTTTCGCCACACTTTTCACAAATTATCCTACCCAAACGGTGGTTGGTGTCATTAACCGCCTTGAACCCACCACCAGACGTCGGATATCCTCCGTCACCATTCTTCACATCGTGCTGAGCCCGTTCCAGCTCTAATAGCTTACGCACTGGCAGCGATTTCTTCCGCTTCTCTCGCGTCTGCCGGCGTCTATTGCTACCCTCCGTAATCGATCGCATCATATGCTCTTTATAATGTGCATTCTTCACCATGTGTACGCTCAGCTCTTTGAGTGAGTTGAACGCCTGATCGCATACTTTGCACGTGAGCACGGCGCTCACGTGGTTGGCAGACGTGTTTACCGAGCTAGCCGGCGAACTGGTGGACGCGGTGCTCACGTTATTGCCACCACTAGACGATTTGTTCTCGTCCGCAGACTTCCACGATATGATCTGCTCCTGCGAAATTATGTTGGTGTAGTGTTGTGTTTGCTGCATGTGAGTAGTCATCTCTTGCAGAGACCTGAAGCTCTGGCCGCACCACATGCACTTGAGTATCTGTCTAGTCTGTTCGGCGCCTTTTCCGAGCCAAACGTCCTGGCCGCGCACCAACTTCCTGGGCAACGGCATTGTCTCCTTAATCAACATGTTGAGATCATTTTTGTGGCCAGAAGATGTAGACACAGGTGGTGGGGGCGGTGGCGGGGGTGGCTGGAGGCTTTGAGCGGCGGCTGTTCCGTGTTTGGTTTCGGCCATGTGCGTTGACATAGCCTGCAGTGTGGGGAAACTCATCTTGCACCAGACGCACTTGAGCACGTCTTTGGTCTGGTCAGCTCCCTTGTTCAGCCAATGTGATTGCCATGCACTGTGACGTCCCGAGCTAGGTGCAAGTACCGATCTTGGTTCGTCTTGAAGCTTACTCAATTCACACATCTTTTCCAGCGCCTTAGTTGCGTCACTCGCCGCTGACGGGAACGATCCGTACGTCAGTTTGCCATGCTTACCGTTCCACATGTGCACCGGATCGCTTGGTGGCGTCATCATCTCACCTCTTGATATGGGCCTTATCACCGGGGTACTGTATTGTGCCCAGGGCCTGCTCATCCGGTTGTACGCGTCGGTGGACGGCGACACGGGCGACGGGTCAAGTTTTATTTTTTTGCTTCTAATAGTCAGATCGATAGGTGAGTCTTCGTTGTTGTTACTAAGGTTCATGGCTGCAGGCTGGGAAGAAGCCGGTGGGCTGGCTGGCCTTTTCGTACTGAAATCTAGCACGTCCAACGATGGTGGCGATCGTCCTGGAGACACAGTTGCCAGTAACGGCACTTCGTAAGGCGGAAGACTCGATTCACTTCTCGGTGATCCTCTACTCATTTTTGATGGACTGTTTGTTTCTCTGTGAACATAAAAAAGAACACATTCACGTTTTAAAAATTACTCGACACTATATTCCAATTCAAACTGTAAATATATAAAATGCATTTAATAAAAAAATTAATTCAAGGCCGATATTAAATTATTATATTTATAAAACGTGAATTATATTAAAGTGTACACGCGCTTCCAGTGAGACATTGGATCATTTTATAATCCTCAAAATATTTTATGGAATCCTGAAATAACATACACGAGACGAATGGCCGGGTTGACATTTAATGTCGTCTGAAATCGAGACACACTATAAAAATTGACACGAATAGATTGACTAAGTCCTTGATTTAATGAAGGCGTTTATCAAAATTACTTGATATTTTTTTCTCCTCTCCATTAATTACGACGTGTTTTTTTATTATTACCATCTGCCAACTACACATTTCAGTCAACCGACTGCATTATTATTATTTATTTATTATTATTTTTTTTTTTTGTCGGTTTAATTAATGGAAACAATTAGCATAACCCGACATTGAGTTGGCGACAAGATTTCAATCCGAATGATTAGCACGCGGCCATTTTGGCTCGGTGCCTGGTGACTTCGGAGCATAATATACACACACATATACTCTCGCTCTCACACACGCACATATATATTATTCAGAATTTGATATAAGGACCCTTTTTTCTGGTGTGGGTCGGGACGTTGGGACGGAGCGTAAAACAGGGTATAAAGAGAGAGTGAGAGGAAAAAGAGAGGAATAGATTTGCACGCCCGGAACTCGATCCTCCGTCGGCAATAATTTCCGGCTAACAAGACAGATTAATGAACAATATTTCATATTGGCAAGACTTTTCTCGCAAAAACAAACTCAGTCGAGTGCCGCATTAAAACCAATTTATGGAGTTTGCAGTGTCGTCTCCGGCGCAACCGGAATAATTGTAATATAATGCCGTCACGAATTCAAGTTGACAAGGTGTATCTTTCGGCAGCGCCGGCGGGTGAGTGGAACGACGACGTTATCATGGTGCCCCGGTGGCGGCGGTATATATAGTCGACGTGAGCAGCAACGGGCGATATATTTTAAAAATTATCGAATCCAAAGTACAAAGTTGACGTTCCCAGCGGGGAGGTCATAACAGTTTTTTCCCGCTCTCGTTACCACCGCCCCTATATTATATAGCACCACTCTACACACTGTCGGTTTCTACTCCGCGCCCGGAACTTCCTTTCGCGGAGCGTAGGCGAAAAAAAAGAAATTATCCGCCGCTGCAGGAGAGGCGGCACCCGAGCCATTATCGTAAATCAGTCGAAGAGTCCCGCCATCTCTCCGCCGCGAACCAAGACTAAATGAAAATTCAAATGAACGGGCAAAACCAACACACCCTGAGCACATTACGAGGCGCTCGATGACGACGACACTGTTCACCGTTCGCCATCGTCAACATTCGGAACGTTTTTTTTTTTTTTTTTATTATTATTTTATTATTATTATTTTTTTTTTTTAATGGTACGATGGGGGCCGCCGATAGCATTTCTTATATATATATATATATTATACATATATATATACATATTTTGAAGAGTTTTTTGGACGAATGGACGAATTATTATTAATATATATTGTCGCCCTCGGTTGAAATTGCGTTGCCGAATTTCAACGTTTATTTATTTATTTTTTTTTACTTAATTTAGATTTCTTTTCGTTTAAATAATTGTTGAACGCGCAGTAACGGTATAATGTCATATTATTTTATATGTGCGACGTGGTGGTTTGAAAATAATAATTTTATGTGGACACGAAACCATGAAACCGTTTAGCAATCGAAAATACATCAGAATATTAAAAATATTGATATTTTAATGATATATTTACGAATAAATAATATGATGAAAAAAATAATATGCGCATTAATTGACATTCAAAGACGTTGAAGTACATAGACACGTTCACATATTCATCAAACCAGATTTATGGCCGAGGCGTTTTTGTTTAATCGACGAGACGAGTGTGACATTGCGTAAAATCGGCCATTTTACCAGAATAAATTTAATGGCATTCCTACCGAGAGTATAATGTCAAGGCCCAATTAAACGAACCGAATCGATGGTAATAATTATTATTATCACAGTCTTATATATTATATTTATAGAACACAGCGATATTATTCGTGCGTGATTAAATTATACGTTTTAATTAAGATTGTGTTATATACGACGACCAGGATCAGAAAACGATCGTCTGTATTATAATAATTATAATAATAATAACAATAATAATTCACGACTATTCGAAAATTAATAATCTGTTGGTCGTTTTATAAATTATATAGACCTCGTCGACTCCGAACGACTGTAAATACTAAATCGTAATAATACTATTATAATATTTCTGGCGCGAAGAATTATTATAACACAATCGTTAATTATTACGAATCGGATAATATGGAACGCTCACACGATTCAAGAGACATAAATTCTAAATACGAAAATTACCGCCGACGGATCGGAACGCGTTTTCGTGTCCATTAGGCAAGTGCGAAGGGGGGAGGGGAATTCGTACCTATATAACGTCTCAATTTAAATATACAATATTAATATAATATATTATATATATATCATACATATATCGTGCTAAAACGATAAATCGTAACTGTATAATAGTATTGTGTTATTGGGTATATTATATTGCAGGGTACTGACCTCAGAGGCAAACGTTCGTTAGCCACTGCGACGTCTTGTTCAACGTCTGTACTCGACGGAATCGGAGACCTCGGTGGCGAGCCGGACGATCCGCCTGACACGCCTTCCTCTTCTTCTTCCTCTTCGTCCTCGTCGTCTTCCGGACAGCCACCGTCGTCTTCTTGATAGCCCGCTGGTGGCTCTTCACCTTCACCACCTTCCCCTGGAAAAATCAAAACGAATGTTGAGTTAAAACTTCGACGGTAAAGTATAGGTAATAAGTAAGGAGAGCAGAGATAAAGTGAGAACATGTCGACATGATAATAGTAATAAACTTATATAGATCTATAACGATGTGTAAATGCAGGGATAGAGACAGTCGGCAGCGGTCTCGTTATACATTATAATTGCAAGTGTATAATATGTGTATGTGTGTTACTATAGTGCTCGCGCGAGTACGATGCACGCAATAGGATCGTTTATCCTATCGGCCCGCACGCTTCGAGATGAGAGTCTAATTTGAAATAATGGGCTGCTGTCGAATCGACGTTTAGATTAACTGTACGCGTCGGCGACGTCGTCGTCAAATACCCGCCCGACGACGGATCGTTTGTACTTATTTGTACGGCGTTTGCTGTCAATGATTTTTTTTTCTAGCAAAAAAAACGATACACGCCTAAGTCACTCCGCATACAGTGCAGATTGTATATTCGCGAGTTGCGATCGCTCTCCTCCCTTAACGAGCCGACCGCCACCGCGGCATCACTAATATATATTTATAATTCGTTATATTATACACTACACCACCCTATGAATCAACCGTAACAGAACGTTGTCTTGAAATGAACGCAGAACAAAACAGGCGCACAAGCAGTGTAAAAACTAAAATTTTACCAAAAAAAAAAAAAAAACGACCCAGAAAAGAGTTTATTATCTCCACAGACGTTCGTCTTTTTGATCAACGCATTTTATTCTTAGACGTCCCGGAAAAAAAGAATAAAGTAAGAGAGAGAAAGAGAAAATAATAATAATAATATAATGGTATGGTATGAGGAAAAAAACTTTAGCGTGCACAGACGAGACGAGGTCTCGGTGCAGTGGAATTCATTATTTTTGTGTGCGGACTCTGCTGTGTAGTTAAAGAAGAGGACAATGGGGGTCGCGAATTTTCCGGGCCGACAAACCCTCAAGATCGAATGCGCTAGATAACGATATAAAAACAATAAAACCTGGGGCGGATCTCTCTCGAACCTGTCCAAAGTCGTCACGACCCAAAGCCTATTGTCTTAACGCCTTGCAGATGGCCCGATAAAAACGAATGGGTTGTTTAAGAAAACTTAAAACCGTCGACTCGCAGTCGTACCCTTCGGCCCGCGCGCCGACGCCCCGCCGGAATGATGCCCGCGCCCATTGTGCAGCGCTGCGAAAAGTTCTCGTACACGGCCACCGCGAAGAGAAGTCGAGGAGAAATGTGTATGTTCAGCATTATAATGGTATACAAGTATTAATATAATGCAATGAAATGAACATTCAGAGACGATGCTTCCAATAAACCACACCACACGCTTTCCTCGATCATTAGGCTCGCGCGCGCGGCATGTTTTTTTTTCTCTTATATTATTATATTCTTACCGCACCGTCTACGGGTTATTTTATTTATTATTTGTTTTTAAATCCATCGAAGCGGCGACGGTGGCTAATATAGTATGTGCACGCGGAATGCGGAGAAAAAGAAAATATCGTTTAATTGGTCTGATTTATCGTCTATTGTTCACGTGCTGGTCGTGATGGTCCGATTTTTTTTTTTTATTATTATTATATTTATGTTTCAGCGCCACTCCTCACGGGTTACAGTGTTCGTTACCCGCCGTTGCCACCGCATCTTATTATCGCCAAACCTATCCAAAGGCACATGCTCACGACCGGCTTGTCGTTTATATGTATTATTATTATTATTATTGTATGGGTGCGCGGTTGTTATCCCCGCGACGATCGTCTTTCTAAAGTGGCGTACGCGCAGGCGGTAATCTACGCGAAAATCGGCGCAATTACTGTATATATGTATATATGTATATATATATATATATATATGGAAACGGGAAGTCATATATTATTAGTAATAATTTAGGTAATAATTACATAGGTAATAATTTATTACCCTGGTGGTAGTGATACCCAATATTAAATACATTACGTACCTAATACTAATACGAAAATAGCAAAAAACGTCCACTGACAAGAGTAAATGACGTACGTAATAAGTATAATAATATAATATAATTATTATATTACTGTAATAGCACATGGAACGCAATCAGCCGGTGCGGTGGCAATCCGTTTTCGAAAGGTCTAAATTAGGCGGTGACGGCGACGACGACAGGACCGCCAAAACAAACAGACTCGTAAATTAATTGTCAACTCTGGTAACCGCACCAATTAACGTGATGTCGTTAAACATTAAGTTGCCGGCGGCGGTGCCTGCATAACGTCGTTGCGTTTTCTACCCTCCGCGAACTCATACCAAGACTACTCGGGGTGAAGCGCTCGCGCGAGCCGTCTGTCTGTTTAATTCTCATTTGTCACCTCAAACCCCTTTTTCAGCCGTCCCGCGCACGTTCCTCACCGCACGCCGTGTACATACACACGGTTGTACAACACAATATAAACACAATAATAATCATAATAATATAATAATAACGATAATATATTCTTCTGTCTAGCGGATACAGCAGCAGCCGCTCGACGTCAGTCCATCAGTCAACCCAACACGCACACGCGACTATGTTATAATACGTATACTGCAGAGGTACCTATTTTATACTGATTAGTAACACGACGAAAATCGATAGATCGTACAAACTTACGCACAAAGTGTGTTATTCCCTCGCGACAACAGACTTAAACTTCACGACGTGCCTAATATATACCATAATAATAATATATAAACGAATGAGCGGCGGCGGCGCGTTGTCCTCGAGTCGGATCGAGTACACAATAAAACAATTTTTTTTATCCCGCACGCCGCTGCAGATATATAGGCATATTATAAAACATATCGGCCGCCCCCTTTTTTTTTCCTTTCGATCGCCATACCGTACACCGAAGCGGCGTTTGTATGCAAATTCCATAGCACATTTGCATATGTACGCGCTCGTGTAGCGGTATTGTCTCATCGTCGTCGCCGTCGTTAAACGCTTTTCAATTTTTGCGACGGACTATCCGAAACAATGGCTTAACTCTTGTGCTGCAGGCAGCATTCTCCGTAATATAAATCGTAGGTACGCGTATATTATTATTAAAGCGTGTGTGTGTGTGTGTGTCTTCAGCATGGCAGATAGGTTAGTGTCCGACGACTGCAATGAACGCGCGAGGTCGAGTACAGTGCGTTTCATACTATTTACAATAAGAGAACAATCTTCACGAGTAAAGGACGTTTTATTACATACATATATATGAACATTATTTGCATGTTACGGTCGTATTCGTCTGAACAAATGCAAAAAACGTACGTTCATCTACAGATAGACCATTTCGTTTTGTTGGTATAAAATATATTAGAGTAGATTAACTGATATATCAAATTTAAATATGCCATGTTGTTTGATCAACATTTATTGTTTTAAACATCATAAAGAGAAACAAATATAATCAGGTTTTTTTTTGATGGGATGTTTTGTGTTTTAATTATTATGCTTAAATATAACTCACGGGGGATTTATATACACTAAATTACAGTCATCAATTTTCATATTAATATATCAATTAATGTGAAATAAAACTTTATGAAAACATATTTTATAAATATCTATAGAATATTATGAGAAATATGTTTTTGCATAAATACGTCCTAATATATCATGTTCTTCGGCGAGTGGGGAAAGGATGTCTACGTAACTAGATAAAACGTTAATAATAACGGTTCATTTTCATTCGAATATTTCAAAACCTTGGAGATTCTGCAAGGACGTTCTATATTTCGACGCATAGTGAAATAAAAGTTTCTTTATTCACTGGAAGGAGCGAAAAACAGATTAGGGAAACGCGTTCGACACCGGTCCGATGGCCGAACCATTAGCATTCCTCCGAATATCTCGGCCGCGTCAAATTATTGCCTGGTGACTGGCGTCGCTGTCGATTGATTAATACTACGACGACGACGATCCGCACCCTACATACATGTGTACAGTTCACATACCCCGGGCGGCCGAGTATAAAATAATAATATAAAACGGCCAGGTAGGTGAGTTATGGATATATATTATACACGACACGCGTGTTGGCGAAAATAATAAGAAAAACGTCCGGCAAAAGGTATTATAAATGATGCGGCGGAAAATCAACAGGGGCACACACACGTACACGAATATAATACCATACATTATATTATATTATTGCCTTCGGTATAATAATAATAATACGAGCGCACATATTGTGCAATTCCGAGACGCGGCCATTGTGCGCGAGCGTTGTTCGAGAGCGGCGGCGACGCGTGATTTATGGCGGGGGACGACGGGCCCGGTCAAACTGGTTGACGACAAAAGAATAAACGAATAAACGCGATATTTGACGTCTTATGCGACGGCGACACGGTGTTGGTCGGAAATTCCTGCACCTTTTGTCAATCAGCAACTCCTCAGTGACCTCAGTTCTCGTCAATGGCTTTTTTTTTTTTTTTTTATATCATATTATATTAAAAAGCGTCCGATCACAACGGCAGACTGTAGGTTTTTTCTGACCAATTTTGATCGTCCTCACACGCTTACCGCTACCCAACCTCACAGCCATATCGTCCGAGGAAACCGACACCACCACAGCCAAGCCGCGACGCATCCATTCCTTGTGTGTAAAAAAAAAAAAAAAAAGACGCGAGCTCTCGACAGACTTGCAAGCAGATATAATATACCTTCGTACGTATATTATATCGATGACCGTCACAGCCATAAATCTCCTGCACGCGCGCGATGGCTCGAAATTTATAACCTAGCTGCGTACACGTGACATGTATATATAGATACGAGTAAGTATATTATATTTATATATATATGGTCGCGAGTTTATTACCGGCTCGCGTTTTTTGGTCCCATTGAATTGTCAAAATGAGCGATGACCGTGTCGTCGCCTGGCCGCGAGGTTTGCGCGAAAACGAGAAAAAAACCGCGACCCGGTCGGGAGAGAGGAGAAATCGGACGGTCAAAAATTTCGGGCAGCGGTGCGGCGGAGAGGCAACCCGGCCGGAGTCGCGGATTCCCGAGAGCGCGCAACAAACCGGTCCGCGCTTGGGGAGAAAAAAACCGTATATGCGTACGAAAACCGTCATTGGCCGTGACTGCGAGAAGTGCACATGGTACGAACATAATATTATACCCGTCCGTACGGTGTCGTCTTGTCGGATGACCCACAGGCGGGGAATGGGTAGGGGGGAGGGGGCTATCGGCCGGTGATAAATCGATTAAACAAAAGCGACGCGCCGATGCACCAACAACACAATAGCGTAAGTCTGCGCACGACACACTGCCCGTGGACTCCGTGTGTGCACACATATAATAATATATCGATATGTATAATAATAATACCTGTACGACGCGCCGCAGGTATAATAATATCATTGTGTGTGTGTGTGTGTGTGTATACGCAAACGACGCGTAACTCTCGGCGCAGCACCACCTCATTACCGATGCAAACGCCGCCGCCGCCGCCGCCGCCACCGGGACGTGGTGGCGAGTGAATGTGCGTGTTGTACGCGTCTGTCCGTCCGTCCGTCCGGCCGGCGGTCCGTCGTCAGGTATTATTATACGCGCAACGCACGGCCGGCCCCCCGCCCCAAATGGACGGGCCCCGGTCGGCCAATCGGCACAGGCAGCATGGTAAATATAACGCAAGTGTGTTTGTTATGTTTGTTATGTTTGTGTGTGTGCGTGCGTTTGTCCGTTTTGCGAGCGTGTGTGTATGTGTGTGTGTGTGTGTGCATGTGCGTTTGTTTTACGGACAATCGCGTCGTGTGATACGCACTGGTGGTGCGGCCGCAACGTGTATACAGATGCACATTGCACATATTATTATTACGTACGACATGCGTTATGGTGAAAATATATTATATATATATATATATAATATATATACGTAAATAAATGCATTATTACGGCGTGGCGGAATTTTATATATACCTATGTAATGTACCCGCCGCGTACCTAATGCACCGTCACTGGTCGTCTGCGGGTAATCGAATTTTTATACACGTACCGAGGCCGCAGGCGGCATCATAACGAAGACGTCTGGACTTAACTCGATCCCACCGAAATTGTTGTCGATGCGGGAAATTACGGACAATTATTAAACGTGTACGACTTGGTCCCGTTCGGCGAATGCGAATTTTCCGCCGGTTCAGCGAAGTATCACTCTGCAGACCGTATACAAATACGATTAACTGCTGAGAAACGTAACCCCTATACGTATAATATATATATATGATTATATACGAGACGACAACGTATATATACGTGAGCGGTAATCAATGTTCTTAAATCAACGGTTAGGTAGTTATCCTCTTCCCGGGCGGCGAACGAGTGGAGGCAGGCCAGACGACGACATAACTCGGCTAATGAACACGAGCCAGTACACATATAAGTGTACTCAATATTATGCAGTATTATATATTATTATATGTACATAGGTACGCGCGTGCGCGGTAGGTAGGTCGTGCTTTCTATCGTGTCGCGATTATATATATTATTCAACACAGGAATTTTTAATGAAACCGCAAATCGTTGGCCCGAGTATCCCGGCCGGCTGGCTTTGGATATCGTTAATCGTTCCAAATATAATATATCATAATGCGCACGTCCAAAACTGTAGGTATCATACCTATAGTAAATCGAGAATATTATTATTAGTATTTTGATTTTGAAGTTTCGCAACTGACTCGACAGCATTTTGCTGTCATGGCATAAATCTTCGTGCGTGAAACGAGTCATATTATTATATTTGTGTTCGTCGGCAAGTTGATTTATTTTGATTTTCCGCCACCGCCGGGCGCGGCCTGTCGCACACGTGCGCGCCAGTTAATTTTACCGACCCAATTCACCTAGTCTACAAACTTCTTGGTACGTTCTCAAAAAATACAAAAAATAAACACACGCGCAAACGCGTAGACGTATACGTATGCATATTGTGCTCCACTCGATAGTACGCCCAACTGCCACTCGTAACTCGTGGTAAAGCAAAAAATAAATAAATTGTCCGTAAATTATCATCATTGTGCGGCGTTTTTTCGTGTTATTTTTTTTTTTTTTACGATTTTATTGGCCACCGCCGAGAACATTGTATACATGTATTTATTATAATACTACAGTGTACATAACACATCAGGTTAGTGTGTATATGTCAGGAGGGCTTCGAAATCGTTTTTATCTCTTTCTCGTTCACTCGTTCACTCTATCTCTTCTTTATCGTCTTCAAAACGCATTATTAAATATTATAACGTCCGGCCGACGAGAGCACCTGCGACTCGACCGAAAACACACAAGTGATGTAATAAAACGAGACATATCATATAATATAAGCACATGGTTTTCTATAGTGTCATCGGGAGTGGCGGTGGCAGAAACGATTATTTTTACGATGGACACGTAGTTTTAGTACGTGTTTCAATGTATACACTACTACTGCACGGCTAGCTCTCATCTAAAACCAAACTGTGATCACTGAGCACGTTAAACTTGATATTCTAGTGCGCGATGTACGCGTAAAACCTATAGAATAGATCCGAACTCATTTAGTTTATTCCATTAATATAACAATATAATATGTTGGTAGTAGAAAGCCAACAAAATTAAGATGATATTAAGAAAAAAATTCATATAATAATATGTGTACTATAGTAGTAGTGCACGATTTAAATAATTTATTTTTACGCGGACTAAAATATAATTTATTTAAACCAAACATTAATTATTATTAATATCTAACCAATAACAACCATATACTTAACGGTTAACGTTTATTTGATATCTCCCGAAACGGTTTTTTATAATATTCTTGAAAAATATATGTAGTCACTGACGCTGAATATGCGTGAACCCGGTAGCGATGAATAATACGTATGTATTATATACGGGTAGACGTAACAAACGCGGGTAGGTATAATCGGCCGTTATCGGGGATTTGAATGGGTCGTCTAATTATGATCTATATAAAAATATGATATTATATATTATTATATGATTGTGTTTTATGCGTTTGAGGATTTCGGTAGGAAAAAAAGTGATTTTTTTCCTCGAAATTCAATAGAATCACACGACACCCCGATAAAACGGTGACGTCGACTTAATATATATATATTTGTTTGATAATATATATTACGTGGGCACACGCGGTCGAGACAAAAGCGGCCGGCGCGCGCGTTATAACATACAGTAGTGTATTTGAAAATATCGTTACGAGGGGGGTGTAGAGGGAAGAGGGGACGGAAAAAAATTGTGTAATTTATGTCCTATCGGTTTGACATCAAAAGATTGTGCGTGTGTGTGTGATACAGTTGGGGTGAGAGCGCGCGTTATTTATGTAATTAATAATTTTAATGGCCATCCGTCCGTCGGGGTACTGACGAACTGCTGCTACTCGCACGGCGCTGATCGGCCGTGGCGGCGGCGGCGGCGGCCCTGTCGAAAATATCCTCTGACTGATTTATGTCTTTTGCCGCAACAACGGGGCGAGAAAAAAATATATATATTACACGCGCGCACACACGTATATGATATCATAAATAAACGGCTTCCCCGTCCTCCCGCCGCCGCCGCAGAAAGCTGCTGCAATAAAAGATCAGCTGTCAACCCCCCGACCACCCCCTCAGAAGCGGGGCCCGTGCAAAATCCGCGTGTACACGCACGTTTGTTATATTACATTATATATCATACATATAGGGTTCGACGTCGTAGTCGTCGTCGTCGTCGTCGTCGTCGTCGTTGTCGTCAATGCACATG
Source organism: Schizaphis graminum (assembly GCA_020882235.1). Lineage (NCBI taxonomy): Eukaryota > Metazoa > Arthropoda > Insecta > Hemiptera > Aphididae > Schizaphis > Schizaphis graminum. The sequence goes on from CM037032.1 coordinate 60,442,797, forward strand.
GCGGGAAAAAAATCGTTAGATCTCTGGACTTAGACACACACACACACCAGGAGGCTGCACGCCAATAAATCTATACGTCCTTTTCCATGTCTAATCCGGGCCTACAGTCGGAAATCGCTTCCTGGCCGATGTAAACAGATCGTCAACAACGTACACACACATACATTAAAACACATATATAGTGCTTATAGAACCCGATCGACTTACTCGTAAAAAAAAATAATCTCCAAAAATTAATAAGAATCCCAAATTTGAGACAAGGCAAATTAAATACCATAAAAAACTAACTTTAGCAATCATAGAATTTATATAAAAAAAAAAAAAAAAAAAAAATGTCAAATTTCTGATCTTCTATGTATGATAAAGTTAAATAGAACTATATAACTATATTCAACTAGGCATAGATGTCGGTTTGACATAAAATAAATATTGTAAAATATATACTACATGTAAGCTTGTATGTTTACGAAAAATAGTAATTTACGTCTGCATGTGCTACCTATATAATGTTAATAATATTTCTCATAACCATTGTAAGTATGAAAAAGATAAAAACTGTTGATTCATAAAAAATCAGCCAATATCGATATGAAAATATTGTAAATAGATATGCAAAAAAAAATATGAAAAGTCTAAATGTCACGGACAGAAATATCGTATTGCACAAATATCAATTTTTGAATTGGATTTTTGTTTTCAGTCTAGAGGATTTCCCAAAATGTCTTTGATTTCTAAGAAAAGCTCTTGTAAAATAACTGATGTTAACGCGAGTTGGTAGGACCATCTGAACACGGACTATTTCTTAGTTTTTCTATATAAATTATGTGGTTGTAAGATAACGGTACTATATTACCTATACCTTCTTTAAATATTATATTTCGAATACATCGATACTTTGGTCACACAACATTAGTTGATTGACCGACGCAACATATTATAGCTAACATACTGCTGCAGAGTGTACTTTGGCATGTAATATAATATAAAAGTGCTTAAACGTCATCGCCGAAGCACAGTGCGTATACACACGCTATAGTTATAATGTGGCGATGACATTGACGATGACGATGATGATACACACGACCTCCGCTATCGCCGCACACTAGGGACATCTGCCCCTCTTTTTTCCACTTTAATTACCATCGACATCGTCGTGTCTATAAATCAAGAGGTGACGTGTGCGCGCTCACACACACACACACACACACACACACACAGGCACATAAATGTATACGAACGTAATGCACTCTCCCGGGCTCTCGCCTATACACGCGAGTTGAAGCGGGGAATGACGACAATATACTGCAATATATAAAATGTGACGACTGCGACTCCTCCTCGAGCGTTATTATAATATACAAACCCGCAGCGCCGCACATGCACATAATATGCATTTATTATTATTTTTATTACACGCGGTGAATTACGTTTTTAGTTATTAAATTTATGATTCATATATATACATATACGACATACGTAAACGCGGAATTGACATTTCCATCAGGAAAGACGACGTACTTGCGTGTGGCGAATATATAGGTACTTATAAGATTTTTAAAAGTGTTTGTGTGTCTGTTGACGAAGTGTAGCGGTCCGCCTAAGACACGAGAGCGGCGTCAAAGCGTATATTATTATTATGTTATACGTCTAACGGGCTGAGGAGAGTGACAAAAGTGTGTACGTATATTATATAATAATAGTCACTTTTCGGTCGGCGATGGCGGCGACGCGGAGGAATCAAAAAACGTCACACACGCGCGCAATTAATAACCGCCACCGCCGCCGCAGTGTGTGTGCACAGCGCGCGATGGACATGTGTTTGTCGAATTACACATATATTATACGGAGGCGCACAATAATGGCTGTCAACATTTATCACCGAGTGCCGCCGCTCGGCAGATGTTCGACCCGAAAAATATCGAATAAAATCGTGTATGCGCGCGCGCGCTTACGTATAATATAATGATATTAAATAATGTATACAACCGCGTACAACGGAAATCTATAAAGACGACGACGAATGATGTGCATCAAAATTCTATTTTCAAATAAATCGGAATCGGCCATTTTCGATGTAACGGGAGGACAAAAATTCCGTCGCCGTTCGCGTATTTCTATATAGTGCGATATAAACTCGCGAGGATACATATCAGTCGTGAAAACAACCCCGCGAGTTACAGACGTCCCATGCCTCCCTCATCCCTTCACCACCGCGACCCTATGCCGTCCTTCACAAGCGTAATGCACTCTTATAACATACTACACGGACCGCGCACACATGCTCACAGTGTGTAAATGAAGTGTTTATGTATGTATGTATGTATGTATGTATGTATGTGAGTGTGTGTGTGTGCGTGAGTTGTGTTGTTGTGTGTATACGCATACAATAATATACCTCTCGGCGCGTTTAACCCGACCCCGTCGCGACCCCGACGCCACGGCGCAGTCGGTTGTCGGCGGCTAATTTGTCAAGAAACCCCTAAACGCCACCGCCGCCGGAAAACAAACTACCGCCGAGGTCCCAAAATCGTGTGCGGTTATACGATGTTATACGACGAGAATGGTGGTCGTGTTTACGTACTCGGTATATTATGATGTATATAATATAAATCGCGAGATTTACGTCGCAGCATCGCATTGTTTTTGTTTTCCGCCATCACCCCGTCGATTATTCTCCCGTTGTTGTTGTTATTATTTTTTTTTCCTTTCGTATATTCCCTCTTTATTTTAGATTACGCGCACTTTACTCACGGACCACCCACGGCGAAGGACACGACGCCCGCGAATCGTTTCATTTTTCGTGGAAAAAATACGAAAGCTGTCACCGCCGCGGGACGTGCGCGTCCAGCGTCGGGTTTTTTTTTTTTTTATGCCCTTCCACTCTGTTTCCATCTCAGTTTTCTTTTACAGCCTTTGCTTTTTAGTTTTGATGGACGCTGTCGATCAACGACCGCCGCGGGGACGCAGCTCGACAGGAGAGTAATACTGTATATTTAAAATAAAATAAAATATTCGACAACACGAACCCCTACTGCGGACGGTCATAGGATATAATTAAACGCACACTAAATACTTTTCTCTTTATACTCCTTGATACACAAATCGCCCAAACATGTTCACTTTCAATTTTATCACACAATATAGTATTTTATTTTAAATTTTGCAATTTTTAGTTTTTCTATACTTTTAAGGATCATATTTTCAAATAATTAGATTTTTATGTTATATTTTAATCACATTGAACTTCTTTTTTTTAAATGAGAGAAAATATATAGTGATTGAATGCAAAAATATAATTTTTTTTAAATTAGTACTAAGTCATGCCTATCTATTTATATTTGTAATATATATAATAATTCTAAAACTATATAGTAATATAAGTATTATTATTCAATAAACAATGTGTTACAGCAATTATTATTGGTTTGACTACCGTCGTGTATATATATGTATTCAATTCTAGTCATTTCGAGAACGCGTATTTTTTGGTCTACATCTCGTTAATGTTTTGCACACTGTCTGCGTCGGTTGTTCGCTTGTTTATGAAAATTAAATATATTGTAATAACAATAATAACGAAGTCTCGTTTACTACAGACAACAGTTATTGTATACACAGGGCGTAATATATTAATAATATTCTGTAGTACATTACGTTATATATAGGTACGAGCGCCGCTGTAGGACCTACCGCATTCGTGCTAATATAATATAAAAGGCGAATTATTATTACCTCGGAACGCGTTTACGAGCCAACCAATCATCATTATTATTACTATTCGTTTGGTCATTATCCGGCGTTTCTTTTTTGGCACATGTCATATAATACGCACGATTAGTGAGTGTGCGCGCGCGTGCGAGAGTTACCGGGACGTGTTCAAGGTTTTTTTGCGAGTTAGTGTACTCGTGTTATATAGTAGTAACTATATGTTTAAAATCATATTTATTTCCTATGGATTGACCACTAAGAACAACGTTTTACACACTCCCGTCAATACATGAAGTACTCTTTGGAGCCACAGTTAACCAATATCGAACGCGATAAATCTTCCGTCGGCCCGTCACGCCGAATTTTAGTATTATTTTGTTTTATGTTTTTGAATAGCGTGGCTTAGGGAAATATAGAGAGAAACCTTTTGCAGAACACACGCTTCAGCTGACCGCGGGGACGACTATAAGCGTGGAACGAATAACTGACGCGCACATATTCTATATATATAGATATAATATATTACTATTATTATCATCATCATCATCATCATCGTCGTTATTATTATTATTATTGCTATGAGATATGCACACACGGATGGCAATAAATCAAGGTTTTGTCCGTCAGCCCCGGATCATCATAAACCTACTCTTTCCATCTTTCATTATTGTTGTTATATTATTGCCATATAGCGGTCATAAAAAATATTCATATATATATATATTATATAAATATATGATTTCACCATCGCGCACATCATTGTTAACACCACGCACGACTCTAATCCTCGACTCCGATGCGCGATCATTAACGATGGAAAAAAAAGCAAACACACACCCGATGTCACATAATTTACGTCGGTTTTGATGTGTTTTTGTCGTAAATTTCAGTACGCTTTTCGAAAAAAAAATCTACACCGCGGTTAATCGAATAATTTTTTTTCCCACTACAGATGATTCTGATGACGGTTGTTCGCAATACACGAAATTCAGTACAAGCTTGAGACGAACGTGTAAACGTCCCGACCGTCTCCAGCGAAGGGGTAGGAGACTGCGTCTGCAATAGAAGCCACTCGAGTGAAATTCGTTTGGGGGAAACGATTTTACGTCTTTCTCTTTGCGACGGCGCGTATAATAATATTATATATACGTCCGAATATAAACATTTTCATTTCGCGAAAAAGGTTCAGTGACTGGCGGCGATCCGTGCGCGTGTACGTGCGTGCGTGCGTGTGTGTCCGGTCGTCTTCGCCGTCGACGTTACACAACGGTTGACAGGGTTGTTTTTTTTTTTTGTTTTTTTTTTTTTTTTTATTTTGCTCCGTTGCAAGTGACGTTGAAGCCCGGCGCGACCTGTTCACGTCACCCACAGATCACCGGCGGCAGACGTATATATATATACGCGGCGTGGTGGCGGTGGTGTAGTCGAGGAAATTGCTTGTGGACGTCGTCCCCCGGAAAATTGGAAAACGCGGATTGCCCGGCCGACGGCAATGAGTGACAGTCTTGTCATGCGGCTTTCTTTCTTTCTATACCTCTTCCTCCTCATCATACCGTTCACTACCGACCGAGTATATATTCTTTTCCTTTTCCCCGCTTTTTTCGTCGCGTTCCAACCCTTGCCACCCGCTACTACTATATAATACTACTATACTGCTCGCTACACCATCACTGGCCCGTCCTCCCCGTTTTTCTTTTTACCCGCTACTCCACCGCGTGATGGTGGCGGTTCTATATTCCTATACGCGCGCACACACACGTTTAAGTATATGTTATACACAGGCAGAGAGACAGCTGTCCGCCGTTTTCCAACGGCGACGGCAGAGAAACAACAAAAGAATATCCGGCGTGCGGACGAGGAAATTCGTTACGACGACGAATGAAAAAAAAATAGAAAGAAAACAACGCGCTGCGCGTATGTACGTCGAGGACATGTGGAAATCGATTGAAACGGGTCGTGGCGTCTGTCTCGTTGATCGATGACGGAAAATAATAATGATAACAACACACTCGTATGGACTATAATATATTATATATATATTTTTGTGTGTGTGTGTGTGTGTATACGACGCAAAGCAGCGCGGGCGACAAAACGAACGTAATAATTCGAGTAAAGCGATATGATTGAAACGGCGGGAGTGGCTGTGGTAGCGGGTGAGAACTTAGGGGGTAGCAGACTTATATATATATAGTAACAGGGTCGGCCGTCTGGTTGATGTACGACAGGCAATGAGCGTTACGGATGGACTACCGACGACGTCCGCCGCGCGTTTATTTACCGCGATGCGCGGCCTTCGATCAACGTCCGCAGTCATAATATCTTTGCACACCGGCCGGCCGGGAGACTTATGGCACCCCATCAAATCGTGACGTGCTCGACGGCGGCTTTTTTCGACGCCCGCCTGCGTATGTGAATAACCCCATCACAAGTGTAGATATATAGATATAGCTGTGCCGAAGTATATAATAAAATAACGGCGAGAGAGGTAGAACATAATATAATATTATATATACATATATATTTTATACAGTAGCTGCCGCGAGTGTATATATACACGCAAATGCAAGAGAGAAAATAAAAAGGATATTTTTTCCTATTTGTTTTAACGAGCTCGTTGCTACCGAATGTTTCTCCTCTTTCCATTTATACATATATATATATATATATATATGTACATAATCTCGAACCGCTGTCACCTCGGTGGTTAGACGCGGATACTATTGTTTTTCCCCTCTCCGGTAGAGGGGTGGCGGTGACCCGTCCGCTCAGCTCGCAAGAGTCTTCGAGCAGACGTCAGTCCGCTGCTCGCATTATTGGGTTTTGGTGGAGGCGTTTTTGAAAATCGACGGGCACGATAGACGTACGCGCTCATTGAATATGCAACGGACGGCGGCGGGAAAAACCCTTTGGAATGACATGACCGTCGGACGAGTGACAGCGCCGAGCTGCATACACCCTCCGCCGCTGACATATATAGCTGTACGGCCGGTTCTCTCACTCTATCTCTACCTCTATCCTGCACGTGTCTCTTTCACCCGATCTCTCTATGGCGCGGTTGACTTATCCGATCGTGTCCGTGACGTTTTGCCCGGTGGACCGACTCAAATTGACAAGGATTTTCTTCCGCGGTCGACCGCACCGCCGCCTACCCTAGCGACCAGGAGAGCGATAGAAATTCCGGCTGTCGCTCCACCCGCTATCATCCCTCAAGATAGCCGCACAACTACCCGCTAGCCGGAAGACGACGACACGAAAATTACTACTATAGAAATCGACCGGACACGATTTATACTTTTATATATAACACACACACACACACACACATGTATTATGTAAAAAATATATATTGTATAGTCGTAGTCAAATCTCTTTTTGCCAACACTTTATCGTTATTGCAGTGTGCACGTCTACGTGTATGTATATCGTATTATTTGTATACGGTACGGACCTAACGAAATGTCACACCACGCGCTTTACCGATTACCACGCCCCACGAACACCACAACTGCGGCAGTAGTTTTCTGGCGTTTTATTACCGTCGTCCGTAAAAACAGAGGGTTAATATTTACTAGCAAACGCCGCTTTATAATACGCTCACTACTTGTTATGCATGAGCACTGCGCCAGGCGTATATATATTGTTGCAGCATCAGCAAAAGGTCTCCTCCTCCATTCCTCCACCAGAACAAGTATTGCATTTAAACACCTCATTGTGAGCGCCGCATCGCACCGGGGACTAAGCAAGTTATGACCCTGGACGGGGTTCGCAATGATATTTCGCCCTTAACGTTTACGACGGTCGTCGTCGTCGCCACCATCGTCTTCGAATGGCATCCCTCCAGCTAACCGTCCACCACCCACCCACCTATCACATCGTAGGAAAATAATAAGAAAACTTCTTTGGCGGCGGCCGCTTCCCAAACGTCCAATCCGCAGTCGTTTTGCATAACCGGACGCCGTCTCGAAAATTGGTTTTTTTTCCTTCTTTATATACCCAAAATTTACTGCTCCCTTCTTATCGTGCTACGACGATAGTATTGTTATTATTATTGTGTACACATAATATTACACCAGTGGTGGGTTCGATCGCATATAAGTATTTATATATGTATATAATATTATATTATATCTACGCAATAGTGGTGGTAAAGGGATCGAACGAGTTATGACGGTGCCATGACTCCTTTCTAGCTCGCACTCTCTCTCTCCCATATTCACTCGTAGAGGAAAGTAAGTTTTTTTGAACATTCAGCTTGACCACGCTGCCGAGAGTTGGTTGTGAAAACTTAATTGGACCGACGGGGCGATTCATCAAAAGTTTCCACTGGGTTGACGGATTTGGGTTTTCTTGGGGATACCGCGTCGGATGGATGCAAGTGACACGGCCGCCGCCGAGCGCGTTTTGACGTTTGAGAGCCACGTCCACACCAGATTAATTAAGATTCGGCTTTGTTTGTGGTCGCCGGCGCACGCCACGCTCTCCTATTGCCGGTTGCGGTGGTTCGACCAGAAACTACGACTATACATATATGTACGCTGCAGGGCCAACGTTAGTGGCACGACGATGTAAGCCAGATGATTGACGGACAGCGACGTGTGGTCCTATGACAGGGTGTGAAGGAGTGATCTCGGTTGATTGATATTCCAATTTGGCTATCGCGACGGTGGAGGTGGTAGTAGCGGATTGTGTGTGGGGTGGTAGTGGTTGACGTACACGGCGTAAAGGGTTGACGACGGCTGTGGTACGGCGGCAGAGGCGTTTGCCGGAAGGGCGGCCGCCTTTGTTGTCAAATCCAGCGAATTTCCTTCACTCACTCCTCCGCTGCTGCTGTAGCAGTAGTAGAACAGGTACCCAGCGCGCGCCTTTTACGTCCCGTTTCAATTATTGCCGCCATCGTACACACACACATATATATATATATATATACGTACAAGGTACAACACATATTATATTATTATTATTATAACGTTACAAACAAAAATGGAGCCCTAGGCGTAAAAGGTGTGCCGCTTCGCCTTTGCTGTGCGCAGTCTACACGCATACACACACATAAATATAACATAATATAATATATATCGTACTTGACGGCAACGCTGTAGTGTAGAATTTATAATATATATATATAATATCTTACGTGTGTATGCCTACGCGACGTTTTATATTTGGAGAGCTAATCAGATTTATCTCGCCAACACCGCCCGAGGAAATAACAATACATCCACTGCAGATGGGGTATGGAGTTTACCGTCGATTTTACGAATTATTGCGTTCCGAGTGCAGCGATTTTCTTCGCACAAAAATAACCATGTCGATCGCGGCTCCATATAGGTGGTAGGTACCTATTATTTTCTCGTGTCGATAGATTTACGACCGGCAACGTCCAAGTCCATCACGCACCGTAACATAAGCACATATATAGACTATTTCTGCCCACGTTTTCGCATATATTCTGCCTCGTTTATCATCGAAATTGATCTCGCGCGTATATATCAAACTGCAGCAGCAGCCGTCGCGGCGTATTCTCTCGCTGATACGAACTATTATATTCACGCTCTCGCTCGACGACTATCATAATAAATTGTGAGTTGTATAAATGGAAAAAAATCGGCTTACGCCGTTAAAGCCGTATTATTATTATTTTGCCACTGCCGTTGCAATTTCGTGTGTGCCGATCATCATCCGACGCAGTTATTTTATATCCCACCGTCACTATTTATACTGCATCGACTTTCCCTTGGCCAAAGGGCGTAAGTCAGCTCGATCTACTATATATAATACATACGTATATATACACTCACACACACACATGAATACACCAAATCGCGTCAGTCAGAGTGCGTGGGTAGGAGAACAAATCGGAAACGGACGTGATATTGTACTACGGGGAAATCTCGGCGGAAACCGATCATCTACACTGTGTGTATATATATATATGTATATATATAAACGTTCGGTCAAATCCCCACAAGCCCATAAGACTAAATGCGTATACTTGTTAATTTCGGCGTGCTGACCGAAGGCATTTCTTACTCGTGGCCTGTAATGGTTTCCGCCGTATTATAATCGTATATATTATATTATACCTTACTGCAGAGAAAATTAATTTACAATCAAACAATACGTGCGAGTGATGACACGCGCCGTATACCTACACGTAAAAACCACTAAATAATTCCCATAGGTGCCCGCTCGTTATAATAATAATAATATATTATAATTACGACGAGGTGTGTGAGGTATTCCGAGTCGAATCGGTTTATAATGAGTATACGCGTTGAGTTATCGATGTTATTACCGTGACCAGCACGTATACTTACGTATAATACATATTATATGTTTGACAATCACTAAAAGGCCTTAACGTGTACCGACACGTATTGTTTATAATAAATTATTATAAATATACCTATAATTTTTTTTTTTCATTTTCCGGTGCCCCCGACGTGCCGGCGCTAACGAGAAGAACCGCATCGGCTTATTGTTTCCGGCGGCGGCGGCGGTGGCGGCGGCGTCGACTGACCCGACTAATCGCGGTGCGACCATCACCGCCGACGCCGCCACCGTTCGAACTCTTTGGTATTCACGACAGGCGCCCCGGAGACCACACGCGCACTCATACACACGCGTGTGTGAGATCTTATGCGTCGTCTGTTATCGCATCGTCCGTCCGAGTATAGTAAGTTATTGACGCCGCACGTGACCGAAGAAAAAATCTAGTCCCTCGACGTTTGCAAAAACGTCGCGAGGAAGTTGAAACACCAGAGGTTTACACGGATATAGTATTATAGTATATATATATACAAAATCGACGAGCAGTATTACATGTGCCAAAAACGGAATTCGTTTCCTCTATTCGTATTTTCGCGGGGTGCTTTGAACATGAAAAAATAAATAAGAAAAACACATACACACACACAAACACACTGCACATAATCGGTTTCCATAGCTGTCGGGCAACGCACATAGTCCGTCTGTGTCTATGTATGTCTGTCTGTCTGTCTATCCGTCCATCCGTCCGTCTATCGGCCATCCGCCACCGCAGCGGCGTTATAATAACACGCGTAGCGGATCAGTGTCAGTCACGAGTGTCATGAATGACGGAACGGGGCCCCGGAGCAAGGTGCTATTTGTCAGTCGCGGAGAAAAAATAAAGCCACGTAGACAAAAAGAAAAAAAATAATAAATAAAAGAACTCTAGATAAAAAATAAACCCCGTGCGTCCGAATGACGTGCATTATAACACGAATGACGTTTGGAACGCGTCGATGTCCAGTTTTTTCACATATACGTATATATAATATACACAAATATTTATTTATTTTTTGTTTCATGAAAATTCATGAGTTAGATAGGTATATGTAATGTATACACAGTGTATACCGCGGGGAGATAAAGATATATATATGTACGGTTATTTCGTACTACGCGTCCTGTATCGGAATATTTATCGAGTAATGTAACCGACGACAGGTGTTCGTCACGCAAACAATATTATAATAATGTACGTTGCTGTTGCCCATCTATAGACAACCGTGCGTACAATGCGATATGAATTTGGTTTGTACTCTATAGTCTAAAGCATAGGTTCTCAAACTTATTTCATTCACCGCCCACTTTGAGAATCAAAAATTTTCTAGCGCCCCCCCCCCCCCAAATTACATTACGTGTTGGTGGTATATTATTAGCTAATCCGCAATCAGTGAATGTGTGGTATTTTGCTTTAATAAATATAGATTTACTATATTATTATATTAATATATGTATAAATATATAAATGAGACTTTTTTTAATATAATATATATTTTATTGTATCGCCCCCTAAACCCAACTCAACGCCCCCAAAATGCCTTTGGGCATCCTACTGCCCCCCTGAAAGCCACCAACGCCCACTAGGGGGCGCTATCGCCCACTTTGAGAATGACTGGTCTAAAGCAACGGTTTTCAAATTCAAATATTGGTACTCTGAAACTTATATTGATAGACCGCAAATAAAACATAAGTTTAAAAAAATAATGAAAAGCAATATTAACATTGTATTAGATGGAATAAATATGCCTACCAAGATTTGAGACCGAAAATTATCAATGTAAACCCCAATATTTTCATCCCGATGGTATAATTAAATATATGACCCAAATTCTCATAAAACTATTTAAATCATCATCATTATACGAATAATAAAAATAATAATTTTATGAAAAATGATAAATTTAAATTTAAATTTTAGTTTTTATGTACATATTACTTTTTTTTACAACTGTTTAATTCCTGATAAAAAATATCCCAAACTATAAATTGAAAATATAATGATGTACACCTATATTTTATTATATAAGCAAATGAAAGGTATAAATATATAATATTATATATATAATTCCAAACAGTATCGAGTATACGTGAACATTTTCAAAATTTGTAAATTATTAGCCGCAGAGAGCGTTCCGGTAACATTAAAATGTGGGTGTATCTGAGTGAAATAAAAATTCGCAGCGAGATGTCAATTTTTTTAATGCGAAAACGATCGTAAGAATCAAAAAAAAATAAAAATTGTCATCATACACAATGGATACAATAATATGCTCGTCGGTTCTCGAGGGAGTTATATTTTCCTCGGTGTTTAACGATAATAAAGTCGCAAAAAACAACTCAGTTGACATAACACACACACACACACACACACACAAACACAGATGAACACTACACTATAATATTGTTGTCTTCATGACTGGTGTGTGTGTGTGTGTGTGTGCGTGCATAAAAACAATACGTGGGGTACGACAGCAGTTGATTATTATAATATTCGTAGGCGCCTCTCGTCGTTTTGCATTTTATGTAGCTGTACCACTGGTCGCGCGCGCACACACACTAACACATAGTTTTAATGCCAACACAGTGTTTCGTCATGCAATGTGCATATTATACATGCATAATAAAAAATATAAAAAAAACTGGCCGGCGACCGTACGGCGGCGACCGAGAGCCGTTAAGTGATTTATGTACGACAACCGGTATTGTCAGTCAGAGAATTATTGCGCTTGAATTCAAATGTCAACGAGCTCTTTGTGTATGTGTGCGCCTGCTCGTATGCATATGCGCGTGTTTTTATTTTAACATGTATGCGTGTGCACGACGCTTGTGTGCCTAATCACGGGTTTTTTAATTCGTAAAACAAACGCGTACGCGGATAGTATAATTGTATTGTAGATGACGGCCATGCTGGGACGACACCCATGTGTGTTGGACGAAAAAATAAAAAACTAATTTTCCATACCATCAAACACCGCCGTTTTTTTTTCATTTTAAGTTCAAATCGATTTTATTTCTTTATCATTCAGACTATAATATTAATATATTATACATATTTATAAAGTTTCTATTTTCTAGTCTTAAAATTTATAAAAACGTTCCGTTATTGAAATTTTGTTTCCTGGTAAACATCTAATCGTAATCTACTATACTTGTAAACTTTTAGCCAAAAAAATTACACAGTGAGATGACACTTACGGCCGGCAACGTTAAAACGTATATATACGATAAGTGGTTAGACCAGGCGTAAAAACTAAAAACGGATGATCTAGCAAAATATAAAATAAACGCCCGACAGAGCCAATAACGGTTAAGAGTTTTCGGATCGTAATTTACTCGCGCGCGAGCATTGTAATTTCTTGCCCCCCCCCCCCCTCTTGTCCCACCATACCAATACCTCCGACGACGGGATACCGAACAAACGCCATGGCCGATCGTAAAAATTCCCGCCGCCCCACACTCTCTTATCTCAGCCGGCTGATTTATGCCGGACGAACCCGTACGTACGTCGTCGTAACACGAACGACCAAAAGACGTAGAAGTAGGAGAAGAAGAAGTATAGAAGTAAAAGTATAGTCGTGGTATAGTGTAGGAGATGTAGGACCCCTGCGATCAACCCGGGACGGCCTGATTCACGGCGGACACGCGGGGAGCAGGATATTTATTTAATACATCTGTTCGTCTTGACATAATGTCCCTCTATATATCGTTCACATTGTGAGCCTCCCCCCACCCCGTGCTCTTAAGTATATACCTCCACACCGCCGCTGCTACCGTTTTATGTGCGCGATGTACATAGGGGCGAGGGCGACTGACGGACCGACGACGGGGTGAGCGAGTGGGTGGACGGAGGTCCAAAAGTTTTCGCCCGTCGAAGGTATATAGAAGCTCTAATGGTACCCGAGGCCATTCCGGCCGAGATATACGACCGTTGCCCGCCGTCGCCGTTGCGCAGTTTGGCCAGCCGTGAATGACAAACTCCGCCATAACTCTTCGCCGGGGCCCTCACCCCGCTCTCCGAACCACTCGCTTCAATTAAGCGCGACTCTTATCGACGGACGCAGAGTCGAAAATTTATTATTATTATTGCCCCCTTCCCCACACCCAGCCAGTCAACTAACCATTTATTTATTATATATATACGCGGTAAGTATACTGCATCGCGTATGCGAGAAGAAGAAATCTTGGTCGTTTTCGTCGCCGGCCAAACGCCGATGGCGGTCGCACTGCACATACTATAATAACGGCGACGACGACGACGCACACAGAAAATAATCGATTTCATGGTCGGAAGTAGTTAATTCTGGAAAGTTTGACGGGTCGCGTGACAACAACATTTCAGTGTAGGGACCACACACTATATATACCGTTCACACACACGCCAAACAGTACTACACGCAGAGACGGAGGGGTATAACATAATTAGGGGCACCCGGCCTTTTGTCAACGTCGTTCAACTCGGTCCGGCGGACGACGGTTTTGAATTAATTGCGTTTTATAATGTGACGTGTAAAGGACGACGGCGGAATGTGACTAAATGCCGGCTACAAAGCTGCCCGACGGGTAGGCGGCGGCGGGTTTCAGATCCGCGGTGGTAGTGGTAGTAGTAGTACTGCAGTGGTAGCGGCGGGGGCAGCGCCGAATAACAAACGAGACCCCATCAATTAGCGAACCGAAAGTTCGTCATTATATATAGAGAGAGAAGAAGGGGTTAGTCGTATAGAAACAGGTCAAAAAGATATATATAGAGAGAGAGAAAGAGTGAGTGAGAGATGGGAGGGAGAAAGAGTGAGAGAGAGGAGAGAGTGGAAGCGAGGTGCCAGGGTGAGAGAAAGGTATAAGAGAGGCGAAAGCAACTGATGAATTGTCCTAATGACCGCGTGCCCCCGCAAAGTCCGACCGGCGGCGACGATTTGTTTGCAACGGGGCTAATATGCACGCACGCGAGTCTCTGTCTCTCTTTCCAACTCTCTCACTCGCCCTCTCGACGGACGACGCGACTTTTGACATAAACGCGCGCCCTGTGCCGCCCGTACAGCCGGTCAGTCCGGCTCCGGACTTGTAATGAACGACCCGCTTGGGTATTACCGTATAATATTGTCGGCCCTCCGTCGTTTTTCGACCGCCACCAATTCGTCTTTCTGCTCGAAAATAATATTGTCACACAACTAACTTACCTGCAACAAAAAGAAAAAAAACATTAGCACATGCGCAACTATTAATTGCCAGCCAACCAGCCAGCCAGTAATGTATTAATAAAGGTTTACTCGGGTGTCACGTCACACGGCAGAGACACGCTCACCCGTGTTATCTTTTAACAACAAAAGCTCGTTACGAGGTCACGGGACGAAGACGACACAGTTACTGGCGTGTGTGAGGATGTGATAGGGACGTCGGCGGGGGGTTGACGGAAGCCCCGCCGCTGTCTATCAAGATGTCACTTACGGAGTGGTACAAAAGCTATGTGCGTCAAACGTCAACCCAACAACGGACGTGCATGCTGTCACCTAGGTATAGTACCTAATACCGAACTCTGCCCGACCTTACCGTGCAATAATACGATATTACGATGATACATAATATGCGACTCTACAGTTAATAATATTTCAAATTCTTTTTACGATAAATACCTATTATTAGATACATATTTTATTTTTGCATTTGTCAGTGCAGGTGCAGACCGACTGAGATATGATAGCAATGTGTATACATAATATTATTATGTACCACAGAGGTGCATCCCGTGGTGGAGTGCTGCATAATGGTCGTCACGGCAGAAAGAAATAAAAGTAAGAGAACGAAGCGGCGGTGGATTGGACGCCGACAATGGGCCATCACGAAGACGGGGGACTTAGAGCCGTCGGCGTAACGTGGGTGCGGGGTAACCGATGCTACGGATCATGCGGTGGAGGGGGGGATGCGTGACAAAGAGAGAACCGGGTGAATTATATGGCAGCGGCCCACCCTCAGGGACCATATCTCACCCGTTATAGCCGTCACAGGACAATCCCGGCCGCCGCCTACTCAAGGTCTTTTCGTGCCGGCGCGTACATATATATATATATACATATACATATAAACCCGCCCCGGCCAAGACTTTTGACTGATTTATGTCAAACCGAGCCCGGGCGAGGCGGACGCGACAAGGGGACGTGGATCAGATTTATGGGCCGCGCGCGGATCTACTCCGCCGCCGTTGCCTGTAGCTTTTCGATTATTGCCTCTCCCGCCGCCCTGGCACACATACACACGCACACAAAATGTATACATGCATATATATATATATATATATATACACACCAAATGGTCGATTTGCCGGGAAACGGGAGTTATTTTGTCGACATCGAGGACGTGGAGGGGTAGAGCAGGGGAAACCTATAAAAACGCAAACAGCACGCGGCTGCGGCGGTGGTGGGGAAAATGTTAATCTGTTACAACTACTACTACTTCCACTACTGCTGCTGCTACTGATGCCACTGCCGGTGCTATTGCTGTCGTTGTCAAAGTTGCCGGAGGGTCGAACGAGAAAATCGGGATTTGGCGCTTTACGTGTCTCGGAGTCTTATCGCACACGGGCATAAAAAAAAAATAATGTATATATATAAAAAAAAAGCGAGTGTAAAAACCGATCGCGACGCGCACATAATATTATAATAATATGCGTGTGCGGTGTATAAGGCGACTTGGTGACTGACTATATACGCAATGATGTTTTATATCGACGACGGTGATGCAGCCACAGCAGCTCTGCGCATAATATAATAGCCATCGTTTCGGGCGGCAACTCGATGAAACGCGAATGAAAAATAACGTCAAATATCGAGCATATTCGTCAAGAGACGAAATATAGAAAAGAAATAAAGGGGAAATGCCGAGACGGAAAGGAGCGCAAAAAATGAGTAAAAGTTTTTTTTTTTTTATTATTATTATTATTATTATTTCTCGCCGTCTTAAAAGCTTCACTGCGAGTTCATATCAAAAGCAATTGCCATCTTTTCTCGCGCTCTCACCCCCCACACACGCATACAAAGCGTCGGGTTTCCCATCGATTTCTTTCTTTCCAGTTTCACGTACGCGCCACACCACACGGCTCCGATCGTCTGCGAGCGCGTGTAAATTATATTTATATATACACACACGTACACCGTCGTACAACGCGTACACACACACACACACACACACACACACACACACACACATATATATATATATATATATATAACACGAGGGCCGCGGCGTGTTTCACACATGTACAATGACAGACGGAAACTTCAAGTGCGCGGCGCGTTTTCTGTTACGTTTATAGCCCCGTGAGTGACGTCATTTGTCAGTTGTCAGTCAACTCCGGGGTAAACGCGAGCGCGATATAATCAATATCGGCGACAAGCCTGCACCCCCGCGTATACACGACGCGCATACATATATACACACCGAGTGTCTTTTAAACTTTCCGCCGCCCGGCCGCGTCCGAATGAACTCTGTCCCGCTCGCGTGTGTGTGTGTGTGTGTGTGTGTATACCGTGATATTGACACCTTCATAGAGTGTGTGCAATATTCGATAATATTGCAGTACCTTCTACACGAGATATGCGTGACAACGGTGACGGGCAGAAGCTGACTCGCACACGTTTTGAAAACTTATCCACCGCGACGATCAAGCGAAATAAATTATAATAGATTCCAATTAATATACAGGCATATATAGCATATAATAATATTAGGTATTTTCGTATTTTTATTTTTATATCAATTCGTTGGACGTTGTCACGTTAATAGGCACCTATTATAATTCTTAACCAAATAATATAATATACGACGGTTATTATTGAAAATAAAAATAAAAACCAAAAATTATAAATCCACTGAACCATATTAATTTTCCGTATGAATGAAAAATACATTGATGAAAAGAACCAGGTCATTAACTACCCCCTCAACGAATTTCAGGAATTTTTCATTATATCACCGACGAGAAAAATAAAAGTGCCGAAATTTAAATAGCACCGTACCATAAATATGTTAGCTCTCCGAATAAGAAGCCCAGTCACGCCAATGAGTAACTTTAATACCCGAGCACGTCGCCGTATCGTCATTGCGTTTTGTTTCTCATCTCCTCTTCCTCCTTCTCATCACTATTTTATTTTATTAAGTACGCGTGTGTGCTGCTGCGGCTGTTGCTACTACTGCTGCAGAGCGATGGCGTTAAAAACGACGACGACGAGGAGAAACTACGAAATAATGGCAATAGCAATAATAATGACAATAATAATAATAATAAAGAACAAAAAAAAGGAAAAGAAAAACCCTTCGCCTCCAGTCAGGGTTAAGGTGTGCGTGTAATTGGACCATTTGGATTCCGTATCGGACGCGGCCGTTGTTTTCATACGGCAATTACCGAAAGACCGTTTTCGAGTCGACGGGACATATCCTGCTGCCGCCGTTACATCGTATACATATTATACGGCGGTCGGGCGCGGACTAGCATCACCCCCTCACCCAACTTGTATCGGGCGCTGAATTAGTTTAATGCGCCGCCGGGACCCCTTGGTAGAATTAACGCTCGTCCGTGTTCCATTACGTTTTATTGATATTGCATTTTGCCGACGCTCGTTTTTACGACTACGGCGACGACGACGACCAGAACTGGCGGTGGACAACGAAACTCTTCTGCCACGGTAAAAGCATCGACGTACATATACATCAGATGGGCGCAGAGAAGCTGTGACAGGCGGAGTAGAGGCCGCAAACGCGTCTAATCCAGAGTTATTGAATAGCCTGTGTATGGTCGTTTCGAACGTCCAACCAACCCTTATTTAGACGATCCGGATGTAACCTCACAGACTTATTTATTCGACCATAGCTGCAAAATTTCGAATAATCACTAGTCGCAGCGGCGAAAATTTGATTAGCAAGAAGACGCACTCTATACACAATAACCGCAGCACTCGCCTACACATAAAACACGTACTCGTACAATTCGTCAAAGACATAGATCAGTTCTGATCGATAAGATAAATTATTGGAGGCGCCAAAATGGTGAAAGTTTTAGTGGAATTCATCATAATATAATAAGGGAATATTTGTATTCGTATATCATTCTAGCAAATACACCTAAGCAGAGAGCAAATTTTTTATCATTAAAAAATTGTATGACCATCAATAAGCGACAATATTATTTATCCATGCAATTTACGTTCATAGAATAACCAAAGATTGCGGTGGCTTTACATAAACTATAAAATCAAAAGATATTTAAAAATATTATTCGAGGATAATATTTACACGAATCTACTTCCCAGTCAATCATGATATACGGAACGCAATAATTCAAGTCATATAAAATATAATTATTCATATATATGACTGGTGTTAAGACGTAAATGTAAAATAAAAATTCAGTTCAATCGGGTTAAGTTAACAGGTGCTGGAACACACCTGTAGGTAATGCATAATTTCAAACATACATAGTATATACATAATTTTTTCTATATTTTTGAAAATACATAAATATTATAAGTACTATGGTTTGTTAACAGTCTGTAAGTGTATTGGACAAGATAGGAAGTTTCTATTTTTTTTTCAAACAAATATAACCTTTATAATATGGAATATAATTTAAACACGTGCAACGAGAGAGTAGTAAACAAGTCAATTCTCAATGGCCCGCAGATAAATAAGCAATTAAATACATTTTGTCCGTTTTCGATATTATATACATTATATATTATGTCACATGGTTAGGTTAACCAAGCATCACGACCGGTATTCAAATTAATAACAAATACACAATTTATTGCATTAATGTTGTTTTAATGAGGCCGTTATTTTATATCAATCGAGATTAAAATATTGTAATATATAAAAGTTCTCTATCTGAAATAATCAGATTATTAATGCGTTCTTGTCAAGCGCACATAATATATTAATAATAATACTAAAAACTGTTCGTCTTGTTTTATAAACATTATACACGTATAGGCCGCGCCGTACAGAGTAGATTAAACCACGGGGAGTTAGATTATTATTTCTTAATAATTCTTCGGCTTAACATTATTTTTAGTTTAACCGTATAGCAGCGAAGGTTTATCATTTCGGCGCACGGGATGAAAGGTTTTAAAGTTTACCAAAAGTTTGCGCTGACGATTTATTTTATAATAACAATATATATACGTACATATCACATCAATATATCACATTTTCTCGTAATATTTGTGTATATCAAACGGCTCTACCGGCAGTGGGCACTAAAAACGACCGTTTTTAATCGGCATTACGTCGCTAACCGAGATCCGACAAAACGGAACATCCGTTCAATCGAAAACCTCGCGACCGCACCAAATCGATATCGGGGGATTTTGGCACCGTCCACCGTGGTATACGATAATAATAATTATATTATGTATAATATCGTGAGGTACCTACACGACGTCTTGGCCGCTACACGGGTACCTACGCGCCGGTGAAATCCGGTACCGAGAGACACATGACAAAAATACACGTAAAACGTCAAATAATTATCGGGGCCGTCCGCACACGGTCACAGATATACATATTATTACACACACACACACGCGGGCGCGCGTGCGGACACATTAGTGTCGCCGGAGAGACGTTGGAAATAAAAGCAAAATCCACTTAACACGCACGTGGGCGCGTCAACGACGACGATAGGTGACAATATTTCCCGTCGAAAACACACAGACGAAAACGAGTTTCGAGATTGATGGATGGCGGCAACGCGGGGAACTGGTTTTCGTCGGTCTGCGCGTGCGCGAGTCAGTGTTTGGTTTTAGGCGTGTGTGTGTGTGCGTTAAATTATTGTGAAATCGTTAATGAGCCCGTGACCCAGGCGCCGTCTGGACACTGTGTGACTTTACGGAAAATTATTACATTACATTGCGAGAGGGCCGCCGCCGCCGCCGCCGCCGGGTTAGTCATCATTTTATTAGCGGTGTGTGATTGTTCAATATTGTGACGCAACTCGTCCGTATATTATTATAGTGCAGTAGTCGTGTGTACACGAGACACACGGCGGGCATTGTCTCTGATCGATGGATATCCAGCCCGGCGTCGTCGGTACAAATTAAATTTAATTGACACATTGATGGAGTAGTGGCCGCCGCGTGATGGCCAATTGATTGATCTCGAAATATCCCATACCACCACACCACCACCGCGTCGCCACGAGGGCACGAGTGTGTCACGACCGCTCTGCCCGCGATACACACTGCCGCAGCACCGACGGCCGGGGAGCTACACGGCAACATCTGCCTTAAAGGGAATTATTTTACCGTTACCGAAAAAAACTTTTTTCAAGCCACACATATATCTATATATATATGTATGTATTATATGCGTCGCGTGACGTTTGCACGCGTTTGACAGATCGACGACGGCGTGTTGTTTTTACCGCGAACGGCGTTTAAAAATATATAAATACGATTATTGTTATCTCTGTATAAATAATAATATTATGCGGATTGATTCGTGACGAAGCGGTCCGAAAATGTGACCAGTATGAATAATTATACGAGGCATCAGTCATGTCAACTATAAGAAAAAATAAATTATATCCTACTTCGCAATTAATAATTTTAAAACGATGTTATTGGAAAAATGATACGATACTTTAATCTCTTCAATAGAATCAGATATAGACATCTTGTTTTCAATCTATTTTCCTACAAAAAGTATTTCACTATGGTTTTACAAAACTGTATCAAGTTTAAATATGAATTTCCAATTCGTACGTACAGCTGCGAAACAAGTCGATGTCACCATAATAAAATGATTGATTTAAATTTAATTAGATGTTACATTGTTACACAGTTCTTTTGAATATTAATATTTCATAATTAGTAACAAAATAAATTGGTAATATTAACAATTATTCTTATACTACGATAACCATTTTATTAGCTTACTGTTGGTTTACTAACACGTGCTTATTTATTGCGAATAGATTACAAAATAACATTCAATAGTTAAAAAATATTAACTATAGTTTGAAAGTACAAAATTATTAACGGATTATGCGTAAATTTAAATTGTATTACATGTATCAACGTTTATTTTACTATAACTATGAAAGAAACCTTTTTTTTTTTAAATATATTACTTTATAGTAATTATATGAAAGTTGGATGGATTTAAAAAAGTATACCACTGGTATCCAGTCGAAATAGAAAAACAATTTTTAATCATAAGAAGGCTTACGATTTTCATCGTAAATTTTCGATGATAAGTTTTAATTTAATCGAAAATAAGTTTTCAATCGGCATTTGGAAATAGAAAATATTACGCGGCCAACATACCTATTACCTACCAATATGCCATATCATAATATATATAATATATATGACTGTAGACCCACCGACTCGTAGCCTGTACCAACATTTTCCTATATGTATACATACATGGTCGTTTACATACACATAATACGTATTATATATCATATATGATTGTATATAACAAACGAACTGATGTTTTTTCGTATTGTTTCGCGATGCACGGTCGATAAAGTGCGAACTTTATGAAACATGTGGGAATGAAAACTGAGCCAATATCACGGAACGATAGTAATAGCGGTAGTAGTAGTAGTAGTAGTATTGTAGAGTATCGGTGGAGGCGGTGTAGTAGTATTTCCCAGAGAACGCACGTTTTACGGCCATAAGTCAAAGGGCTCCCTTCTCGGCCCGGTCTGGACGGTTGGGTGGTGCGGGGTCACGGGCAAACGGGACGGCATCAGTCAATCGTCTCTTGCTCTACTCCTCTCTTCACCCACCCCGTATCACCTAAGGCTGTCGATTGTATGTGTACATAATATATATACGAGAGTGTGTGTATATGTTCGCGCACGCGCACCCTTATAAATGTTTTGCAGTGTGTGAGTCTATATATGTGTAAACTATATGTATAGGTACCCCAAACCCAGAAATAATAATATCTCTGGACGCGAACGGATGGGCAGGCGGCAAGTGACGGTAAGAGTTTTTCATCCCCCGTCAGAACGCCGTAGCATCATATCTCACTCGCTCCGTATACCGTGAAGTATATACATGTATATATGTGTGTGTGTGTGTGTGTGCTCTATATCTCTCACCGTGTCTCACCAACTCTGTATCTCTCTGTCCGTCTCTCACGTCTAGATTTATGGCGTTAATATTTATTTTGGACGCGTTGTTTACCGCGCTCTCTCGTCTCGGCGGGCCGGATGATGAACGGGGGAGGAGGTACACGATGTGCGAGCAAATTTGGCGTTTTGGCAACGAAACAAGTTATCAAAGACTCCGCCGCGGCATATTATGTACGCGCGACCCCGGCCAGGCGTTATCTATCAAAAGTTCACCGGAGGCGACCGGCGAGCGGATTTGATTTGTGAATACATGTATATAATATATATAGTATCATATACGGCCCGTCGTGCTCACGACTTCCCACCCTTCCACGTTACCACCAGAAGCTCGAGGCATGTACACTACGCTCACACACTGGAAATCGAACGACTATTATAATAATATCTTCGGTGTTCTTCGCGTTCACATAGGTACATAATATATAAATCTGCCTATCAAATTTCAATATCGTATGTACGTATATGTAATATATAATATACGTATACTGTATAATATACATGTGAGGCCGCTGAGTAACGAGACACCGCCTCCGTGTCCGTTGGCGACGGTGATTTACACGACAGCTCCGGCATCAGTGGCCTCATGGGAAATCGTCACATGTATACATTATAATTGATTCAAGAGCGCATACAGTATATAGGATATTGTATGGCTCGTCGGCGTGAATCAAAAATCGAAAATATTTTGACCGTCGGTCGACAGCGATTTATCGGTGAGTGCCGCGCAAAAGTCCATATATTTACATAATGCGAGGGCGTATTATATTATATATAGGTACACGTATATGGGGTCGTTCGTCATTTATTATGATGCAAAATTTGTACGACCCTGTACAAGTACATGACGTATTATTATTGTTATTATATATATAAACCATCGCGAACGCGTTGCGTGGCCGCTGCTAATTTTTACCGTTAGAGCTCGGAAGTCATAAATCTGGCAACGAGGCGGTGGTCCGTCGACTGCCACGCCGCCGGACTTGTAGGCAGGGGCGCGGCAAAGTTCTTCGGTATATACACAGCCGAGGTTACATGCAAATGGGAATCGAGTGAGTGGTGGATAAGTGGTGGCGGCGGGGGCGGGGACGACGGTTTGTACGGTCGGCCGAGTGATATATTGTTGACGTGTGTCAACCGGTGATGTATTGGGCCCGTCACACACGAACTGCACAACGTCGGTGCGGGAACCCGTCAAGTGGGTGAGAGGGAGAAGACGGACGACGGACGGACGGACTCACCTCACCTACCCGTGTGTATATATATATATAAATATATGTGTGTGGGTGTGTGTATAAAACTTTGGTCCTTTGCGCAAATCCCCGTAGGCCACCGCCGCCACCACCACCGACCGTCACCTTCTACCCAGTGACCGGACGAACGAAAAAAAAAACCCCTGTAAAGAAAAAAAGCGAACGCGGGGTGAAAAACAAAGCATTCGCAGTGCACACGAGAACCCAGTACCACGGGACGTGCCTAGGCAGACCAAATGATTTATACGCGTTAGCCGCACGTCAACGTTATCGTTGCCGCGCGAAAAGCTTCTCCTAAGCGTCCTGCCGCAGGATGAATATTATCTCGGGGCCGTGCACACGCGCCGTCACGTATACATAAGCCGGACGTGCGTTAAAAACCGCAAAAAATCTTTGTCCGTCTAACCCGTATTCGTATTGTATAGTGGTATAGGAAGGTACGTGTTTTCGCGGGTTAATACAACCGGTTTCCGTGTTTTATTTTTATTATTATTATGAGAAAAAAAGTTGACAGTTTCCGTCTCGAGTTAAAACGTAAAACGACAAACGACTGTAACGAGTGGAAAGATTTGAAAAAAAATCCGTATACGACGGATCAATCACTATCGTATTTCCAAACCGGACCGCGAAGGTGTAACCGGTTACGGCGGGCAAGAGCAGAGTGGTTAGGAAACAGGAAGAAGGGGAGAAGGGCGTCGTGACAGACGAGACGTTTTATTTATTAAATATTTACGACCCGCGCACGCTTTTGAATCGCATAAGTGTGTCGTGCACGCCGAAAAGCTACAATCGAATGTTATAATATCGCGGTCGCGCGCATTTTAATTATATTCGTCATCGCCAATCGAGAGGAAAATACGATTATAAAACATAAAAATGCGAACGTAAAACACGATGACCGCTACTCGCTAGGCGTCAAAACATTTTATTATATATCCATGTATAAGAACCGTCAAATACGTAACTTTTTCGAGTAACCGCAAACACGCGGACGGTACGACCTATTCTAACAAACGTGGTTATCCCGAGGTGGAGAGAGGGAAACAAATTGTATTTTCGTGTTCGTATAATACACATTACTGTAATATATATACCTAACCGTATAGGTAATAGTATATTATGTGTTATGTATGTATAAAATTAACACAAATTTTCCTATTTCGTTCATCTCATGTTCGAGTGGGTCACGACGTATATGGGGATGGCGGACAGGAGAAGTTGACCAAGGGGTTTATCGGTTACCGGCGTGTGTGTTTACGTCCGTTTACGGACATTAATTACGTGTAAGTTATATATACAGATGTATATATATATACATAAAACTAGAGCAATGATAAATAATCGTGGGCGTCAGTGTATAACCTGAACGCTTGTGAGTCCGCACAACAAAGGGACCAGGCTCGGGATTAGTTGTCCGACACGATGATGTCTGGAACGTGTCAGCTGATAATGGCACCCATCAATCACTCCCACCTCAGCGCCCACCCCTCTCCAAGCACGGTTACATGCATACCGTGACCGTATTTCAATCACCCAGTGACTCAGACTCATCAATGTCTCCCGCCACTACCGACCCATCACCGATCCACCGTCACATCCTGCAGCGTATATTCACGGTTACCACGCGGTAATCGATTCCCAGTGCAGACCACTACCACCGCCACCACCACCATCACTCGGTAAATACTTGCCGTCCGAGCACGCGCTTGTATCGTACGCCATTAATAACTTTTCGGGTTACACCTTCGCATCGTGATCCTTTTTACCAGGCTGAACATGCGATCGCTATTTATTTCTCCTGCTGCAGTCTTTCGCATTAATTTGGACCTTAACGATTATTAAACCGTTTCACTACGCCCGTCGAGAGCGTTCGTCTCACGGTTCCAAACACCAGATAGTTTAAACAACCATAACAAACACGTACGCGGAGTAGAGACGTTTAGTTTAAACATCCGTTGACCTATTACCCGACGATAGACACATTGTGTTATAACAATAATATACATTAAACGATATATTACGTATTATGTGAAGCCCGAGACAGAGATATGGAATCTGATTTCTGCACACAGACGATATGACTATGATACCTCATATTACGTGGCTATAAATTCAAACACTCGCGTTTTCATAAATAAGATTATATATATTATATATATTTCTACGTGTGTGCGCACGTCGCGAGGGACATCATTTTGCTTTGCGAAGGAGATACTTTCTATTTATATATACCGGAACGTTATCGTGTTGCGCCTCCAGAATTATTAAACTTTTGTTTCGTTTACCGAAAATAATAACAGCGACATAAAAGAGGTCGGCAGCGGTAGAAAAGCGGTGGCGGCGAATCCTCGGCCGCAGGCTGCACTCTCCCTCTGGCTCACCCGCCACCGTGATTCCACAAAGACTTCAAATCAATTACCAAGACCCATAACGAGATCCAGTAACGATGTTTTCGCCCCCACAACCGCGGAGAACTCGGGGGTTGTTGATCAAAGAATACGCTTGGAGGCCTATCGAGAGAATACCGTGCCCGACCGCGTTCTATACAAGTACACAAACACGACAAAGAGGTACACTCGACTATAGTGCACACAATATTATACGTAGGTATACATGGATTAGTATGTGCGTGTGTGAGTGCATGATAAAATGTCCGGGGGGTAATTTATTTGCAAACACGTTTCGCGCCGAGCACGTCAAAAACCGTTGGTATCATTCCTCGGCGGCTTCGGATTTGTCTTCCTGCCAAATTTTAATGACGTTTAATGCGCCGCGGCGACGTTTTTTTTTCACTTCCCTACTAGTCACCCGGAGGCTGCGCAACGACGACGAATTATTATATTATTTTTAAAGACGTAAATAGTTGGTCGGTTGTCGTGCTACAGACGCGCAGTCGTTCTCAAAAGAAATACGATCTAAACCACTCGTCTCAGCACGACGTACCAATATTCTATATACTATAAACATAAATATAAGTATATAGTGATGGGGCCCGACATAGTATTATACTGATTATCGAGTTACGATATCTAAAATGCACATAATTGGGTTTTTTCTCTTATATAAACACAATATTGTAGTGTTTATTCATAATATATTTTACCGGAATCGCAACCGTTCACCAATATTATCGACGCACGCGTTAAGTTGTTGGAGACGGTAGTCATTTCATTGTTCGCAACTGTCTGTGGAAAAATAATATACGTAAAAAAAATCGCGTATACGATTATCATCGTTGTGGAGT
This sequence comes from Schizaphis graminum, assembly GCA_020882235.1. NCBI lineage: Eukaryota > Metazoa > Arthropoda > Insecta > Hemiptera > Aphididae > Schizaphis > Schizaphis graminum. The sequence goes on from CM037032.1 coordinate 60,470,440, forward strand.
AGCATTTCGTCGTTTTATATTATTGTAATAGTATAGTTGTCGATCGAGCACTCGGAGTGCTGCCAATCGTGATCCGACGCAATCGTGCGAGCAGCAGGTCGTGCAGTATCTGACGATGTTGTGTATACATGGGACGCAAGTCGCTGGACCATAAAATCCAACGAAACAACTTTGAAACGTGATTTGCAAAGTTTTTTTGTTTTTTATTTGATTTGATTCTTTTTTACACAATGATTGATTAACGCCACCGATAATGCTGATGCTGCTGTTGCTGTCGCGCGTTATATTGTTTTGAGCCGTTCGAATAGTTTACGTGCGTGCAACGTGTGTATGAAACGAATATTTATGCAAATCAAAAAACCGGCGACGCGACGGCTTTGACGTACGGCCAAAAATGTAATTTTAATTTCGCCATCGGCTGACGTTCATCGGTGTGGTTTAGCGGTTTTCGGGCGAATATATAGTACCGCATTACCGGTACGGTGGCGGCAGCGAGGAAAAGCAACAACATAATGTTATCTCGTCGGGTAATAAAAACTCCAAAAATAAAATACAAAGCGCGTACATGCGGTCCAGCTCTTGTTAATATTAAATTTAAATCCAGGGACCACCGCCGTCATAGCCACCTGCAGGCAGAGACCGAGCGATAGACGGACAGCGAGAGAAAGATGGACGGAGGAGCGGTGATGATTTATTGTGTTATTAAAGAAATGGGACCGGGATTAATGCCTCACACGCAATGTGCGGTGACTCTTCACCGATGATTCCTCTCTCGAACGTATGCAACCGATGTTGTCGTCTAAAGTATACTACACACACCTATAATATAATGTATATATAAATATATATAATATATATGTATAGGTAATTGTAATCTTGCAGTTACGAAACGTTTTGGCGAAAAAACGACGGTCCGGCGAGAGCGGGAAAAACGATTTCGCACTAACATTTGTCCGTAGAAAACAAACAGCCAAGTGGATCGAAATAATAAAAAGGGCTGATTACAATTGCGCACGAGGAGGAAGTTCCCGCGTTCAGGCTCATTCAAATTACACCAGGCAGAAAATTAGTCTCAGAGCGTATACATTATTATTTTTATTATTATTATTAATATCGTCATCGCCGTACATTATATTATTATTAAACATATTGTGCAGCGTGTGTGTACGGCGCGGAGAATGAAAAACTCGCGCACAATGGTCGACAATCTGTCAACCGGTGCCCGCCGTCACGACGATGACGACTACTAGTAGCCCCGTACACTATATATACGTGTGTAAAGGTATTACTACCGCCGCCGTGATAATGTGTACATATTATAATACCTGTTCTGCGCTCGTCAAGCTCACGTCAAAAAGCAGTTTAGAAGTATTTAACAACTGGTTCTCTCATGCAGCACTCGCACAATTAGACTACGACAACTCGTTCTCGCAGACAGCCCTCGGCCTAATAGAGATTTATGAACCGTGAAAACGATCGAAACCGTTTCGAAAACGCCCTCCGCGAACGCGCGCGGCTGCAGCATGTGGCGGCGATACCAAGGGGGACACGTTCTACTCCTTCACACATCGCCACATAGGTAGCAGGATAGAGGTGACGTAGTTTCGATGACGAAACAGTTTTTGGGGCAATAGGAACAGCAATAATATGCAAATCGTTGCGGCCCCGTATCGGATGATATCCCGACAAAAAAAAAAAAAAAAATGTCATTCGAAAACGGCTATATGTCGACGACATCTTCAAACGCGGCGCATACGTATATATAGACAAAAAAAAACTATCAATAATCATACGTTACATGACTGTCGAGACACTTGACGACAACGGCGACGTGTAACATAATATAACACAAATGCGTACAGAAAACGCGCAAGATATTATATTTTGCAGACTGCTATATCGTATCAAATATAATAATATTATTAGAAGGTATTATATACACGCACACGACCGCGACCATAATATCGTATCGTTGTGCATTCGAAACACGTCCGGTGTAGATGCGCCTCCGTTCGCTTTTAGCATGTGTGTGTGTGTATGTGTGTCGTATAAAAAGACGCGCCAGAGGCCGGACCAATAAATCCATCAGTCGCTCGTACTACAGATAAACTCTTCAGCGTCGTCGTCGTCGTCGTCGTCGTCGTCCTTTCCTTCAAGAGCGGCGGCGGCAGCGCCATGCATCAATGTGTCAAGTCTCGAGCTGCACATGTCCCTCCACATTCCCCCCCACCACCACTGACAAATCCCCGACCCATGATATTACACCACTCCTTCACCGCCACGTCACTCGCGCGGTATTCAAATTCGTCACCGCCGCTCGAGCAGTGTTATAAATTATAATATACACACTAAGTCGGCTCCACGATATTATACTCGTATATATAATAATATTATTATACCTAAATTTAATTATTATAATATCATTATTTAATGTGATTTTTCACTCGTCCCACGATAACGTTTTTGATATAATAATGTCATGATCACGCTGATCCCTTATTTTGGCCACCATTCCAAAGATAACGACGAGCGCTAATCTCTTTTCGCATACTTTAACGACCACGATCACAGCGACAGTATAGTTTCTTACAGAACCAATGAATCGCGTCCGTCAACGCGTCCGCCACAGTCCTCAAATTTCGTCGTGCAAGAATATTATAATAATACATTATAATATCGCATGCGTATACGCGCGGTATACAGTAGTTTTGGCCGATCGACGCGTCTCGGCAGTCCGAAGCGTCTAAATTTAAAACTGTTTCGTGAAAGAGAGGAATAAGATTATTGTCCCCTATAAATTATATAATATATGTGTACTGTATGCAATATATTATGCCGTACGGCGTCGGTCGGGGACAACAACGGACTGTAGAAAATTCGTCACGATGAATAATTGCGTAATCCGTGACGACCATTCTGGACACACGAACGCGTAACAAGAATTCCCGCAGAGTTCACTGGAATCCGAAGGTCCTCTTCGCGGGGTTTTCGACATTTTGGCCTGCTACTGTCCCCGCACCATAAATCATTATTTACGTTTTGGTGTACATTATACTATTGTATGGACAGGATGAACGGTGTATCGATATAATATTATTATTTTATGTTATAATCGTTTTGGGGATATGACGCAACGACCCACCCGTCATACATTGCACACATACAGACGACACCCTGCAGGCGCGTCAATGCTGTAGGTAAATCGAAGCGCGTCAATGGAATCCGAAAATCGTTTGGATTAGACGCGGTCAAAAAATGCACAACAGTCGACGATCTAGTCTTTTCACATTTTTTTTTTTTTAATCGGATGTCCTTGCGTTATAGCTAAGTACAATATTTAATACATTATTGTGTCTACTATCTACCTGTAACAGTTCCTGTGTAAGCATATAACGAAAACGCCCAAACAAACAAAATATAAAACCACGTATATATAAAATCACTCGGCCGACACTAAAATCGTACGCGACAAGCGAACTATGGTGCGGCGGCAATAATATAGTAACCCAATCCCGAATTAAAATTTTGTAGGACTTGTGTATATATATGTGTAGGTACGTTTAACGTATATAGGCGGACGTGACAAGGAGTGACAGGCGACGTCAGACTTTCCACATGAAACGTTCGTAACGGATTTAATTTCAAAACCGAAAAAAAATTATTATTCATATTATTATTACGCATATATAAAAAAGTAGGTAGGTGTATATACTATAATGTAATATTAAATTAGCTTTGCCTTGTCGAGCACTGTCTCGTCACTCGGTTGGGGAAGCACGTCACTCTAGACAACAACGACGATACACACAAACACGTAGAAACAGGTTTTTGCTCTCTTGACCGCAACAGGTATATAAATATAATATGTAATCGACAAAAACCCATAAGAATTACACCACACACACACACGCACACAGACTTACGATACGATCCATCACCTCGGGGAAAGAGGAAACCAACATGATAAAATCATATATCCGTCACCAGAGTAGGTAACTACGCGACCAAAAAAAAAATAAATAAAAACAAAACCGACGAAACCTGGCACTGAAGCCGGAAAAAACTTTCTAGGGGTAGCGACGGCGACGGTCACGGCGCAGCCAGTAAATATATGGTGAGTACACAATTTTTTAGCTTCTGCTGCAGGTGATTTCGTTATATAGGTACGGCAATCGGTCAAGGGTCGGTCGGGCGCCGCGGGAAAAAGGTCAGAGGGACGAAAGTGAACGGCGGTAGCAGTGCCGGGGGACGTCGGACGGACGAGGACCGGGCGGTGTGCCCCGCCTCGGAGTACGATCGAACGGAATTAGATTGAAAATCGCGTGCGTGAATGTGAGTGTGTCGGCTCTGTTGTTATTTATTTCTCTTGAGGGGCATCCATCCATGTCTATCACTTGGCAGTAGCCGTGCGAAATGTCTGTTTATGTGGGCCCCGCGCTCCAGGTCCTCTGGGCATTCTCTCCCCCCCCCCCCCCAACCACTAGTCAAAAACGACGGTCGGAGGCTGTGAATATATATCCTTTACCCCCGCAAAGGCTGGGAGAAATATAAAAACGCGTTACGTTCGTTTTTATTACTGTATATAAATATATAGGTATGTATGTATATACTCGAGTAGAAGGTATATATACACATTTCCAGTACGTGCGACGGTGGTGGCGACTGACGCGTTCTTCGACCTTCTCTTCCACCATATTATTTCCAACGAATTTCCGCATCGACTTTTTAAGACGATTCGTATTTTTATTTATTTTTACAACTCTTTCCGCAGTATATATAAGGTTTCTTTTTCGTTTACTGATTGTACGATCATATAGTACAAGGGGGGTAATAATGTTATAAAACATAATATAGTACAGGCGCAAGTGTTCAAATCAGTCTGGTGGTAGAAAACACGTTACGAACTACGCACACGCTGACGATCTCATTCACCAAGGATAATTCGTGTATACACAATATTTTATTAGTTTATAAAAAAACAGAGCAAAAAATAAATACACCTCTGAACCGCCTTGTTTCCACCACCCACTCTAACACTGAGTATAATAGACCATTTACAGTGTACCTCTTTATAACGCTTTTGGGGACCACCGATGTACGTTTAGAATAACTCATATAATTATTGATTTTTGAATGTCCAACGTTCTATATCCTGATTGTTTGGCGACGCATGTGCTCGAATAATGTCAGCGAAACAGAAAACGGTGTGTAGGGCACGTCTGATGACGATAAAGACTAAACGAAAACGACGCTGACAGGTAAAATAAATTACACAGTCACATGTTATACTATATTATCATCTATTGTATTATCTACTTATATAGGAATATCTAACCATACAATGGAACTGTCGCTAGACAGAAATGGACACCTATAGGTTATAATAAAGACTTTTGAGTCCATTGGTTTCAAACTCAACGTACGAACATTTTTTGATAATATTTTGATGATTGTATGCAATAAATAAGGGTATAGAAAAGGAAAACGCATGCATCATCACCACGAAAAAGGATGTGCTTCTCGAAAAAAAAATTAACATATTCGTCGAGGAACATTCGACAGAGGCGAAAAACAAAACCAGTTTTAGTAGTTCGGTCGAGATTTTTTTGACAGATTCTCGAAATCTATGCCGGGGAAACAACTACGACGACGTAAACACTCAAACACGTATGGGTAGACATTGCGCTTGTGTCTTATCGGTCTCCATTGTTCTGTACGTCAATCCCCTTCTAGATAGAGGCGGCGGCGGCGGATATCGTGTTCCACCGGTGCGCGCGACTCTCTTCGGACACGAAACAATAATATTTTTTATTTAAATGACGAAACGGACGAAAACAAACCTGCATAGAGACGACGTGACAGTCTGCGCATACGAAAAAAACCTGCAGTAAGTCCAATTCCATAGAAATAATAATAACGCGCGTGCGTATATAAAACAAACGTATCGACCTAAGGAGCCCAGGAGTCGTTGAAAGCGTACCTACATAAATTAAACCATAGCACGACATCACATTATTATTATTATTATTATTACCTACATATTATTGTTTTCAAGTCTACGTACAAACACAATAATATAATAATGATAATAAAAACCACTCCGACGGCTCACCGAAATAATAATAATAATATTATAAACGCGGTGACAAGAGAAGCAAGAAACAAGAGAGGCAACGTACCACGTCTATGACAGGTGTACGCGTTTATACCATGTAACCTACACGCGGGTAGTATAAAAATAATTGTGCAAACGATTGAGCCGATAAATAAAATTATGTAGGTCCGAGTAGTGTACCTGTTCCTATTCCACACGTTGTTATCACGGATAATATTAAATATTCGACGGGCACTGAAATCGCGTTTTATTGGAAATGTCTGCGACGTCAAACCACTATTTACACAATATATTAAAATGATTTATAATATTTCATACTAACAGAGCAGCCATAATATAATGTACGATATTATAATTCTATACATATATACAGCGCGTATGCATTACACAACGCACTAAGCGACAACTAAAAAAACGTAAAGCACCTGTAACACGTTTATACAGAGTGTACGCACATGACATAAACCTATATTGAAATGGGATTTCAACGTAAAATTTCCAAACGTTATTGGCGACACGCCCTGTGTATTACTTACCATTTACCACTCGGCATATACATGTAAATAAATAATGTTTGAAAAAAATCACAAATCGAAACCAGATTTGTGTGTGTGTGTGTGTGTCGTGTAGGCGCACTTCTTAAAGATTATGCTATGACGACGCCGTGGTCCATTGCCGTCCAAAATAATAAATTATCGTGTAAATTATTCGAAAAAATAACTTGAATCCTACGAATTCTAACAACAATGCTGATCCGTAATCCTCACACAGTGGTAAAGCAAACTAGGCGGCGAATAAGCGATTTTTAATTATTATAAACGCCTCATCATATCGGGAAAATAGTCTCGCGACAAAAAAAAATCATATTATTACCGTCGTCATCGTCGTCATTATCATCATCGTATTATTATTATATAGGTAGATAAATATAATATCTACCAACAAGACATAGTGTATAACTACCATAAATAGTATTATAGAGGTAGATGCTTGTATATAGACGAAATTACAATTATTACGGCGGTGCCAGTCTCGCGCGGGCGCCATGGTCTATTATTTAAAGCAATAAAAATCAGGCCAGTGAACATCGGGTTGAAATTCGTTTTTTTTCTGTTTTCTTCTGGCGGCAAAAACTGGCCGGAGACAATAAACTATACAGCACACACCTCCGAAATAATAACGACGTCCCCGACTACACGTATTATACATTATATGTTTGGGTGTAAGTATACCTATTATATTATATCGAAATAATGTATCATCAACGTTGATTTCGGAAAACGATCGGAAAATATTATGTTATAATACGTGTACACTCATTCTGTGTGGGTAAACTTCTAAGTATCTATATATGCAGTGTGCCTATAGTATATTATTATTATCTTTATATTATACATTATTATTATTATTATTATTATTATTATTATTATATGGGTTACGGTGGCAACGGTGCAGCCAGGAAATAATAATAGTAATGTCTAGAATGAGGTCTCATAAAAATATTAATGAAAATCCCATTCTTGTTGCCGCCGCACGCCCTAGGTATCCGATAAATAGAGCATCCCCATGCCGAGGGGTCGCCATTTAATTATACAGTAATATAATATTTTATTATTGTTATTTCCTTAAAATCCCATTATATTCAACGTTAATACTTATTACTATTACATCGTAGTCGTTCCACTATCGTTCGATCGTGGTACAAACCATCTTCAGGAGACTAAATTATTTTCATAATACACGTCATCCACTATATACACGAGTTGAAACCTAACATCACTGGTTATTCAAAAATCTCATAAATGGCTATTATGTGAATATCAGTTTACAAATATGTAAGTCTGTGTTTTATCAAGCTAGACAACAAGTAACAAACGTGCAGCATACACAGCACACATGATTTATAACTCCGTTTTTGTATCAACATAATAAGTCAAGTTATTATTTAGACATTTTAAAAACAAATGTATTACGCATCGGAAACGTTTTCAAAAGAAAACCGGAGAGAGGAGCACCAAAAATATAATAATATTAATTATTATAATACGTATTCGGCCATGTTAATATGTCTTAAATCACATCTATTATGTTCATTATTAAATATTATACGCGCTTGAAGTAAACGGTATTGCCGATATTTGGTACATATGTATTATGTATACATAAAATTGCGACGAACCGTTTTTTTTAAACTGTTATTTTGAAGGGGCATCGATAAAATCTAACGTTGATGTATAATACATATGACACAACTTCGACCGCACATAGAGATCTGAAAAAATGCACAAAAAAAATCACACACAAACACACTCATATACTGTGTAAGTGTAAAGCATATGAAAAAAAAACGGTCTTCGGAACGACTGACGAGTAGGACCCATTGTCTAATGACAACGAAAATAGAGATCTGGTGCGATCTACTAGGATATCATAAATGATAAATACATATATAATAGCCATGTTATGTGTGCCCACCCGTCCGGATAACATCTGTCTCCCATCGGAGACACTGTGTTCAATGCGGCGCTCACGACACGTATTTTAAAAGCCTAAACCAACCCCTGCACCCCGCAACAAGACTTTTTCATTACTGGTATAACTATCATATATTATATACATAATATATTGTATTAGTTTCGGATTGACAGCGGTTTTTTTCCTACAAAGTCCCGTTTCTCGGTAGGTAGGTATATTATGTCATATGTATGTATAAGATACGATATTATGTATTATTATGTTACAGTGAGGGGTACACGTGAAACATTTTTTCATTTTTTATGATTACTATTTCGTTAAGCAAACAAGTCTAATGACGGCTGCGATCAGGACGAATGTAATAATTATAATTACACAATCGTAATTGCGCGATGATGAGACACCTGCGCGTGAAGGGAAGGGCAGACTACAGACAAAATGCAGGTCTGTATAATCCATCATAAGGATAATATGCATATTGCATATTGGTAAAACCAATAGTGGTCCGAATGCGGGCATGAAACTGCTTTTGGTTTAATATTCGAAATTAAGATGTGTATAATAATATTATATTCGTTAATATATTACAACAATTCTTTTGTTTTCTGTAGCCGTATCGATAATAATTACTGAAAAAATTGAAAATATGTTGTCTTTCGATCAACCAAATACCACTACAATAAAAACAGATAACAACAAATACTTTTAAGATTTTCGAAATAATTATTCAAAGAATCACATAAAATCTCAACTTTTTTATCTCGATTACGGGAGCTCAATTAAAACGTTTACTCATTGGCCCATTGAATTACGGCACCGAACTAGTGTATGTTGCTTATAATAATAATATGAAACGAAAAGAGAAAACTTGTTTCTCTAATTAATTCAATCGACTGTTAATTTGAACGGATTATATTTACATTTACTACAACAACTGACCCCCTCCCCACACACCACACCACAAACGGATAGGAACCGCAGCCACCAGTACACACATATATTATAATATATTTATATAGATATCTATGTACAAGTAGCGTGTGTGTATATTATAATATTATACGACGGTAGTCGGTACAAATTTATACATATTATATCATTACACATCAACACTATGAACAAAAATAGTACTTCAAAAGTGATACCAAGGTATAGCGACGTTATTAGGTAGGTACCTAAATAATTGTTTTAAATATTAATTGTTTAAGAATGATTATTTCGGGTGCGTAAAAACGTCGACGACACTATGTGCTACCTATAATCAAACCGCAGCCAGTTTGACTATGTATGGCGGGCGGTGACGAGGGGACAGTGCACGCACGTTCAGCTGAAAAAATAACTGTCGTGCGTGTGTGCGGTGCGCGTGACATTGTACACCTAAGTTATACATTATTTCCTTTTTCTTCCCATTCTACTTCTTATTTTGACACCTGTATAAATGATGGAGGATGGAGACGTACAGAGGACGTATTCGCAATATTTGTGTTGATGATAAAATAAACAAAGCGACGGCTGCGATGTGGACGCGCGGTGCAGGAAGAACAGGCAAAAAAACGCACCGCGAAAGGCCCATATTTTTCGTCGTCCTTTACAGCGACGCGCGAGTCACTTTTTATGTGTGCAACGAATGATTTATAGAAGTCGCCCGAGAATTGATGCGAGCAAACACTAGGAGGAGGCGACGACGAAATGAAGAAAGGGAGAAAAAAACGTATCTTCCGAACGGTTTCCGAAAGCCAGTGATAATAGTTTTCATTCGGCCGACTGTATATTATATAATATATAATATAGGTAGGTATACGCATACTATATAATAATAAATAATATACACATATGTGAAGGTATAATATAACACATCGGCTCACCGAAAAAATACGAATATATTATATGCGGTATATTAAAAAGTGTGTAATACGTAAAAACTTGAAACCCGAGGCTGTTATTTACTTTTTAAGAAACAAAGAGAAAACGTGATTGACACGAAATGACTGCAGTGCGGCCACCCGAAAATTCGTAATAAAGTATATAATCGGTAAAACGTACGCGTACCTATATATAATATTATAAGCGCGTCTTCCTGTACCGATACTTTAATATTTGTTCATTACTCCCGTCGTAACGATGTTATGAGTTCATTATTATTTGGTTTTTTTCTTTCAAAACCGGTCCCCGAAAAATTAGGCCAACGGTTATGCATATTATATTATGGTTATGACTATAATATCGTCACGTTTTCGGAAAGATACCTATACAAATGTGTTAATAATAAGTAGAAAATATGATTTGGTACAGAATTATCGTATCATGTTATAGTGACTAATAAATGTATGTAAATTAAAAAAAAAGGACTGAAAAGAGTATGTTAAAAAAAACATGGTAATAGTAATAACATCAGCAATTTATCGTTATGATTAGGTATGTTAGGTAACTATAAATATGCATGCTATTTACCTATTTATTATTGTTTGTTTTCATTTCATCGAAGTAAGATGATTATCAATGTTCTATCATTGTTATTACTATTTTATTTTGTCCAAACAACTCTTCACCAAGTTTCACGCGCTTGTTGCATGACCGCCGAGGGAGGAAAAAATTTTGAATGGAACACGCGGCCACGTGAATATAAATGCTACCGCGTGTAGGGTGGTTGTGGCACCGGTGGAAGATTGTGTTACGCAAGCCGGCGTGTGTGTGTGTGTGTGTGTGTGTGTGTGTGGTGTGTGTAAAATACGTGTTCACTGTATAGTTATAGGTGTACGATGACCGTGATGACCGTAATTGTGTGAATAGAACACTGGCGGAACGCCGGAGGAGCCCAACCAAAAATCCCAGAGGAACCTACAAACTCACCCCACCCCTATGTTCCCTTTATATACAATCCTCACCGTTGTGATTAAATACACCATCTTAAGAATATTGTCGTCGCACTGTATATGTAAGTATAATAATATTATATCAGAATTATAGATCGTATAGACCATTTGTCAGACATAAAACCGAACAAATTTCGCGCACCTACATTATAATAATTATTTATGTTATTTTAATTTTACGTTTCAATTTTCGATTGCGTGACAAAAAAATATGTGTGTCAAAAGAGTAAATATTCAACAGATGTAGTCATATGCGGCCACGGCGGCATCGCAGTAATAATATATCGCGTTATGTCGTTATATAGTAGACGCATACGAAATATACATTATACTACTGCAGCGCGCACCGGATACACAAGTCCGAATTGATTGATGCGTAAAACACGAAGAGATATGATTACAATAATGTAGCATAAAATGTCTACATTAACTAACCGACGGCCCGTGTGTCGCCTCACGATGTGTGTCCGGTAAAATAATATTATACTATACATTTCACGGCGTAGTTTGTCCTTAGACATGTACTGACGTACTTACTTAAAATACACAAAACACATAATATTGTTATATCACTTACCTATATCGTAATATAATTAATTTAACTAAGTTCAATATTCCTTACAATTGATGTATATTTATCGTTATCGCAAGACTGTATATAAATTGAGATCCATTTCTCCTTTCGCAATATATTATACTATACTATATAGCAGGGGTCACCAAATGGCGGCCCGCGGGCCGCATACGGCCCGCCAACACATTTTATTCGGCCCGCAGACAAAAAATAAATAACACATATTACGACAAAATTATATGTGTTATAATTGTAAATTATTATTTTTGTTTAATATTATTAGTTTTTATGTAATGTAAATATGTACTTAGGTTCTTGATGGCCCGCGAAAAATTTTTAGATTCCTTATGTGGCCCTTCAAAAATATTAATTGGTGACCCCTGCTATATAGTATAGTAATAAATATGCATAGTTCCTATACGCTTTACCTAGTATGATATACCTTATCGGATACGCTGTTTCGCGCGGGAAAAGGAAGGTCAGAGTAAAAAACCATGGATAGTTATAGAAAAGTTTAAGAGTTCGCTTACACAGGTAATTGATTTATAATCATCTGCATTGAACCCAACAAAAGATATAAAAATATATTAACATAATATAACCCCTCGATTTTAAATAAATTACATTATTTTTATTTTATATAAATTACTGTTGCAACAATGACACATGTGCGTGAGGTGTAATCTATAGATGACACATGATATAATATAGTAATACATAATAATATATTATATAAACAAACTGACAGCGACTGTATATGTGCACGCTGATTGCGCACGCCTAACGACGGTGCTGCGCAAACTTATATTTTCTAATAACTGACCGGTGTGAAATGGAATTCTAGTGCAAATGCAATTTCTTCGAAAAACAAAAAAACAAACCATTCTGGAAAAATAAAAAATAAAACCGTTTAATTTCCAGTTCTCCCGGTGTGCAATATATATATATATCGGTATACTCGTATTTAAGTTATACACACTGTCGCGAGTGTAATCGAGTTTTGATCGACCGCCTGAACGCTCTCTCTTCCCGTACAATATGAAGTATATATAGGTAGGCTGGCATAACGTGTGTGTACAGTAAACGTGTCCCCTCCGTCGTCGGTAGACATGTCAAAATCATTACGTCTAAAAGAGACGTCCGTGTGACACACACAATAATAATAATATAATAATAATAATAATGCTCGGCGGCGGTCTCTCCTATCTAATCTGTGTGCGTGTGTGTATATGCGTACAATGTAAGGTAACGCATCAATCAAACGCAGTGAGACTGGCGCACGCGCACTCACATGCACTAAAGGTGAGACGAGACGATACCGCAGGTTAGGACGTGTATTGGAGAGAGACAAACATGTAGGTATGAGTGTGTGTCTCTGACGGCGCTTTCGTATTATATATAAATCGCTGTCAATCAACGTCGCGTTCCTTTTTTGTCTAAACTGTCATACGGGAAAACATCGTCTCCAGGCATGGCATACGTATTTAATATATATATATTATAGACTCGCGCAGTTACAACCCTTGGCCGCGACAGCAGTGAACACTACACAGTCACACAGACGACAAACAATATAATATAGTATAAACGTATGTCCTTATCACCAAGTCCCCGCTATAAATACCTACACGCTGCGGTCTATTATTTTATTATAACGCTTAATCCAAACCCATTATATTATGTATAATAATACACAGGTAAGCGCGTCCTCTCTCCCCGTCACTACGCCATCGCATAATAATATAGTCGTTAAAAATATATACACACTATATTAATATAATATATGAATCAAAGCGTTCGTTAATTAACACTACCATTTCATATACTTATGATTTATTTTTTTACAATTACATTTTATATTGTTGATACATCTAGACGGATAATACGATATTATATCGTATAGCAGTGAATACTAGTCGGAAATCAATTATCAAACGAAATCGTCTACAAGCGGAAAAAAAACACTGATTTTTGTGCTGAATATAGGTAGTATTACCTATTTATATGCATCGACGATTTAACATACGTTTCTATCGTGTGTATAAAAATATTGTTATTTATTGCGTCGTATATCCGATGTTATTAAAATGTACACGCTCTATATATATGACGTGATTATTAAATAAATCACATTTTATTACGAGTTATTATTATTCACATACATATATTATACATATATCTACAAAACCGTCTTATAATAATATTCAACTTACGTCCAAAAATTTCGTACAATGATTAACACTTTTTGCCAATGTCAAAATGTTCACCTTGTCACACAAAATAAGCATTTTTTATCAATTAAATTTATTAAAAAAAAAATAATACATTGTCTTAATATCAATGTCATTATTAGGAAAAATATAAAGTATGGACTATAGATAACCATTTATTATGGAAGAACGAATTCAACCATAATAAATGATATAATTACCTATCACATTATTTAAGTATTTGACATTGGCCAAAAATATTATAATTGGACATAAGTACGGAGAATTGAATATAATATAGGCGTATGTGTATTTGTGAAGTTTGCTATATTATGATATTTCATGATAAGGACGGCAACTTATAATTAATATAATATGTTTATATAGAATATAAATATAAAATATTTTCAGTGTATGAAGGCTTAATTAAATAATTTATAATGATTATTAATTGTTGATATAATAATGAAACCAAAATAAATGTCCAATGTAACTTACTCAATACCAAGTCACGTTAATATTTTCTATACGGTAACGATAATGTAAACTGTAAACATAGAATTGATAATAAACGACAGACAGGTGCGGGGTGCAGCAAACCAAGCCAAGGGTGCAGGTAATAATAAGAGAAATTGTGGGCCAAAAACAATTTGAATATTGAAATCATCTTACATTGAGTCGACACTGTATAGGCACGATAACGTCCTAACACCGAACTACGATTGTTTACATTAATTACTAACGATTAATACTTGTACATTGAAATGTACCTAACATAAATTCGAAATTTAATTAATAATCAAATAATTTTTGTGTTTAAATTTAATTACTATTTATACTAGTTGCTATTTTAATATTATAACATTTTTAAACAAACTATACCATGGCATATTATATTATGGTTGAAAGAAAACATTCACGATTTACGCAACGATTTCTAAGCCCATAACAACCTATAAATTGTTCTATTAGAGTAACTACAATCTTGGTCTATGCGCAGACCATACATTTTTTTATGCATTTTTTTATGCATTTCTGTATGTAACATTTTCTTTATTTCGGACGATTAAAACAATTTTGGGATACGTCCAATAACTTATCTACACGCTCGAGATTAAATATAAATGTAACGTGAAATGATGTAATTTCCGTGGCAAGTCGTCACAGCGATGGACACTAATATTTTATCGGGACGTATAATGGAACAAAAACAACAAAATCGTACTCGAAACGAAAGACAAAAATTAAAAACAATCAGATAACACACATGGTGACTGCCGACACCGGACTGTGATATTTCGTAACGAATTTTCGAATTTTATATTCACTAGCGATTAATTATTATTTAAAACAAGTACCTATTGATGTCCAATTCTACACTCATAACATTATCTGAACACACATACGACTTTTTCGCGTTCGTTTTTTTAAACGTGCTATTAGTTATTACCTACTTTTGTCAACTTTTGGTCTTCAGTGGAATTTTGTGTCACATTCACGCCGTACCTAATCTCATTCTCAGGCGTCAAAAAATGCTTAATACACAAAACAATAAAACAACCACATTTTCCCATGTATATAAAAATATGAATTTTACCAAAAAAGCGATACATATATATGTTATATACAAGTTACACGCGCACTTGTTGATTTAGGCACCCGGAAAGGAGCAATAATCAAGCTTCATCGTGTTTATATACGTGCATTATATATAATATACATACACACACATATATATATGTACGAGAGTGGTATATACACGTATATTTTCTCTCTCTATATATATATATATATATATATATATATATATGTGTGTATGTATGGTGGCGTGCCCGTTTCATTTATCAGTGACAAGGAGAGAGATGCGCTTTACCCCCGGCTAGCCGCACACGCGGCGTCGAAAGCGGCAGCGGTGGCGGCGTTTCGCCCCCTGCTCTTCCCGCGACGCCGCTCTGTTGCTGCCGCCTGCACGGCAGTCTTCCCCCACGGTATATCTGACGGCCGACCCGCCGAAACACGCTGCCGGCTGCAAAACACCGGCTCACCCATCAACAGGTCCCACAACGAAATCTCATACATGAAAATATATAATACATACACCATAATATATAACACGTATTATACGTACGAACATTGAAATATATATACAATAAAATATTATAAGTCGTGGTCGTATCGTATAGTTACAACGGCAAAAATGTGTTGTTGTATAACGACTATTATAGTTGTAGTCACGAAGAAGAACGCGTTTTATATTTGTCACCCTGGGGAGGGGACAAAATAAGAGATCAAAAGAAGGCGCCGAAAAACGTGCGTGTTTATGGGGAAAAAGTGTTAAACGTGGTCGCGGTCATCATTAATAACATGACGCCGCCGCAACGATCCCTGCAAGTCATTGCGTATATCAATACCTATATTGATGTATATAATATTTATATGTGTGTGAGTATGAACAGCAACCTGTGCCCAAAATTTACGACGCCTTTTTATACTATTATATAGTTTTCCTATAATATTATATATTACACTGTACAGTGTACATATAGTATCACCCTTAGAACCCAACGAAGCCGCGAAAGTATCTATATAAATAGTACACCAGGTGGAATTGGAATAAGAACCGAACTCGCGTCATCGTCCGAAAAAAAAGTACCTAGATGTTATAGCGCCCAGAAATCATAAACAATGACGAACAACTAAACATAATATTCAAACACCACGGATCACACGAAAAAAATCGCGGCTATATCTAAATACACCTATACTTAGACGAACAGTGGGTGTCCTTATATTGTAGCGGCGGCCTTTGACGAATAATCCACAATCTCGTAATCATAAATTATGTGGGTATAATATTATACGAACAATATTGCGAACAATAGCTGCAGGGATCTTACCTATACATGTTTTACGATCATGCACGTGAAATGAAAGACTAAGAGTTTTTTCTGGGAAAGATGTTAACAAATACTGTGATTTTATAACAAAAATCATTAACTCCCTATCGTAAATTGTTTAATTATATAAATTAAAAAATTCTGTTGATACCTATCTATGCTATACTTTACTATATATACTACACAGGACAGATTTTCTAATATTTGATTTGAACGATAAAAACATTAAAATAATATACTCAAATACATGTCGTACCTATCTAAGCTATTTTTGATTGAGGAGTAGTATTGTGTAAACAGAGCGTCCTCTGTTGTCTGTTAAATATGAAAAAAAAGCTATTTTTGGCTCAGGTGACTACCTATATAATTTATGAGCTTTTACGTAGTCACGGGGAGATAATAAAAATGTTTATATATAGTTAAAAATAAATCACCTATGTAAAAAATAATGATTTTTCAAGTACATACATTTCATTCTTTTGGGGCAGTGTTGCTTCCTTCTGGTCATTATCGTGGTGACGTTACTTCGGTGCGGCAACTTGTGCGACGTACGGAATACTTCCTCCGAGCAAGACACGATGGAGCGCGGAGTACGCGACTTCCGAGTGCGCGTGGACGACGGAAATTCACGTGTAATAATCACGAACAACACTGATCTTCGTTAGACATGACTCGTTTCGCGAGAATCAGAAACTTACTAAATATAATAAATTCGTAACAACGTACTGGTAACAATATTATAATTAGACGGACGCGTAAACAGTCTCGAAAAATAAACACTATAATATATTACACGAAACGATAAGAATAATGATAAAAAAAAAATTTACAACAAAAAACAGTAATGGCTGCGGGTACGATATTATAAAAATTGCGATCGCGTTTGTTAGACGTGTATAATATTATAATATTTTATATAGACGAGTAGACGACTGACAAAACAATAAAAATCGTCAACCGACAACAACAGCGACGCAGTGTGTGTCGGAGGCGGCGTCGGCGGCGGCGGCGATAGTGGCGACGGAACCCTTGAAAAGCACAAAGACCACGGACGCGGACACGGCCATCACTGACTGACGGGTGTCAACAACGCGGGCCGACGACGACGACGACGATAACGCCGGTCGGCGCGCGCGGTCCGATGGTTGCCGATCGGGCCCGATTGTGACGTCACGGGCGGCCCGGGCGTGGTCTGGGCGGCATTCGGTGACGCCCACTCCGGGGTACGGGCACATAACTCATCCCCGCCCGCCACCGGCCGGAGCCAGTACCGCTCCGGATCACTTTTTCGGCCGGCAGCCGACGATTTTCCTCCGAGTCAGCGGCAAATGACGCCGCTGTATCACGCGGAAATCTTTCGGATGCGCGTCGTTCCTGCCGCACGCTGCACGAGACAAAAATATTATTATAATAGGTATGATTGTTGATATTATAATATTAATACAATTCAATTAACGATTTATTTTTGATTTTTAGCTGTTTCGTTTATGATGTCTCAACATTATAATGTTATAACCTAGCCCGTTGATTAATAAATAAATAAATAAATATAATCGGCACCCCACGTGGGCCGTATAATATACTACTTAATATTACCTAATGCATGTTATATATTATTATGGCTTTGAACTTTTTGCTATTCAGTTCTTAAAAACAGTGTTTTCTCTTATTATGTACCGTATATACACACTTACCGTCTATGATGTATACAAAACTGAACACGCCGTGTGTCTGCGAGACGCTCAAACAAACGTAAACCCACTGACGGCTTCGAGCACTGTACTATGATGGCCTATGATGCGCTGTGTGTGCAGTAAAAACGGCAGTATATATTATTATCACAGAGTAAAGAATTATATATATACACAGAAATGCGCCAAAACGATTTATAGCTCGCGCCGTGCAGCATGTGTGTGAGTGTGTGTGTGAATTAAAGGGCCTCGAGAAAACTCAAACTCGTAAATTTTGTCCAGTTTTCTGTCTCTCTCACAAGCGCACGCGCGCGCTCCCATCGGCGGCAATAAATAGAATAACGCGCGCGCGGACTGTTAGCTGTACTGCAGCAGCGTATATAATATGCGTATTATACAGTTTATATATATATTATATTAAACGTGCATGTGTTCGTGCGTGCGTATAAACGCGAACGACATTGTTTGGGGGCCAATTGAAATATATACATTGCAAACGTTGACAAAACAACTGCGAAAATGTGTGTGTCGATAAAAAAAAATCTGTTTTAAATCGATTGTAATCGCAAATATTCTCGTCGCACACGAGATATATGCCAGAGATATTATTTTTATGCGACTAGTCTATCGGGGAGTGTGTAATTTTATTTTCAAACGGTGTCTTATTTTTTTACACGAAGATGATGTAAAGATCATATTTTAGTATTCGACAAATAGTTTATATATAGCAAAACATTAAATCTGATTAAACTTATTTTAAAAAATTATTATAAAACTATGTTTATATACCTCAATAACCATATTAAACGCCTTCCTAAAAAAAAATATTGACAACTGAATACATAAAAAGTAATAATATATAATATATATAGGTATAATATAATCATAATTTTACAAAAGGTTTTATATAGGTAGGTATATAAATGATAAATATATTACAGCTATAACAAAAATGTCTTGATTTAAAATTAAAGGTATTAATATAAATATTACATAGGCGCCCGCAGAAATTTTTCTAGGGGGGGGGGCAATATTAATATTTGAGGATAAATATTATAATTTTACTATAGGTGTTTTAAAATAATAACCTTTTTAATTATACTCGTATACAATATATAGGTACTATTATATTTTATTATGTTACAACTTATTTTATAATTAATATAAATATTAGATAGGTACATAAGTGTAAGTAAAGGTAACTAATTCTCAAAAAGAAATTGCAATCGTCTCACATCTCTTCCGAAACGATCAACAATTTCTTCAAATATTTGTTATTATTAATTAGATCAATTACCGTAGATTTATATACATTAATCATGCATAAAGCATCGAGTATTTCGTTAGTCATGGTAGAGCGTATCCAGGTTTTAACCCTCCGCTAATAGTGCTGAAAGACCGCTCAGCAGTACAAGTAGTTGCCGGGAAGCTAAGGCCATTACAAAATGCCAAAAATACTGATGGGTAAAATATTTCCGATTCTTTCAGTATATATAGTACATCCTTTGATTTCTGAATATTTGAGCGGTTGTCATACCAAATCATTGATTCAGCTGCAAAATTGTCTAGAAAAGAACTATACTTTTTTGAAACTTTTTCAGTAAGCGATCTATGTTGATTCTAATATCTAATTCCATATTGATCTATTTCTATTTGGCTAGTTTCGGTTTCATTTTCATTTATTTTAGCATTGTCGGGTTCTAGTTCTAAACGAGGTTTTTTAAAGTATCTTCTTAAATCCATTTTATATCAAACTCGAACATTCGTTAAATATTTCAGATGGACCAATAGATTTACAAAGCACACCGAATAACGACTGACTTATATGATCACGATGATAAAATATTATATATGAGTAAACAATAACTAATCAGTAATCACTTTATATAGTAGATAGAATTTGATAGGTAGATATATTTTATGATAGAGAATATTATTTAGAAAGTTATTTAGCTATATAGAAAGGCCTGATCTAAAAATACAATTATCAATCAGCTGTAAATTAAAATCTAATCTAATGTTTTTATAATAGTATCCTATTATTTTTATAACCACTTTAAATTTGTTGTATAGTATATATAGTAATTTATCTTAAAACATTCAATTGAAAAAATATTTTGAAAAAGCCAGGGGGGGCAATTGCCCCAGCTTTCCCCCCTCCTGTGGGCGCCTATGAATATTAATTATATATTAAACATTGTAGTTCTATTGTTTATTATGCAAATTAATATACTTAATATAATATATAATATATTATAAGTATATAAAACATGTAAAAATACATATTTATTACGATATTTATTTATAAAAATGTAGGTACGCATCTACATAATTATATTTTAAATTGCATACTTAGTTTTAAAAACTAATTTTTCGAGGTTAAATTGTTGATAGATATTTATAATATAACTACCATATAGGCGTGTCTACTGCAGTGGCAGTTGCCCCTGCAATTTTCAAAAGGCGCTAGTCAACCTAGTTTTAAATCTAGTGGCTTACAACTTTTATTCAGAAAAAAATCCCACAGCAATTTAAGGAAAGTATACATATAGGCACAATTTGAGTTTTAAATTTGGGGGCTATTATAATTTGCATGTGTGTATACTCCCTGATATATATATATAGTGGAAGGAGATACATACAAACCATTGGGGGGGGGGGGGCACGATTAATTAATAACGCCCAAGCCCCTCACAAATTGCGCTTATGGAAGATGATGGGGCATTTTTTGATTGATTAAAGGTAGCGCCAGTCATTATAGCTATAGGCTGCCACTGCGGACCTCGGATTAAGTCTATAGTTATCACGCCTATGATACCTACTTATATATATTTTATATTCCAGTATATACTTGAATAATGTTTAAAAGCTATGAAAAAAATGAATTACTATTATTATGGTTTAAGTGTTCACTCATCAATTTATTAATTTCATGTTCATCATATTAAGATAATATATTCGGTCTAAATAAATTTGAGAGGCAATTCCAGTGTCACTATACAAAGTATAATATATAATAATGATAGAAGATCAAATTTTATTGTTTTAACCTATGTATGGTACAGTCTACAAAATCTAAATTAAAGTTGTTCTAGGTATATAGATACTTTAATTTTTTAATAAATACTTTTCAACCAACATAATAATTGTATTATTCACTTAAAATCGAGGTGATTTCAACAAATATATAAAATTTAACATGCATATGAATCTATTATGAAGCATTATCAAATATTTGATGTACAGATCATAACTATATATAATATTATATATATATAATTATATATTTATATTTATTTACAAAATGTGTATAAAGTTTGTGTAATACTCTAATAATAGTTAAGTTGTTCATTAAAATGTTCTTTAAGTCAGAATGAGACGGCGATGTGGATGACGAAGAGTATGTTTAAAATAATACATTATAAATAATGGTCCTGATTTACGTAGGTAACTCTTAATTAAACAAAAACGGTTCAGTCTGTTTCTACATCCTCACAGCATTCCGAGTACAACGTCATCGACATTCGACAGACAACACAAAATAAAATAAACACACACTTTGGTTTAAACTTAAATAAATGTCACATTTATATTATTTGTTGCTATGTAGAATGTAATATACAGGTACATTTTCAGTTAAAACGTATCATGACTTATAAGTTATTTTACTGTTAAGTCCAACATTTAAACAAACATATATATCGGTAAAAAAGTATTACACTGTAGGCATAAATGTCAGTATACTGTATGCTATTTACACAGTACACGACTTACGGCTTTTAAAAAATGAATTGACCATTTCTATGCCGGAAACAATAATATTATATTATACTCATGTCCTAGCAATTTATATTCAAAATGTAGAGTTTTTTAAGTTATTGAGTAAATTAAATTATTTACAGTTTACTATAACAGAACATTCAATATACTTATATTATATAATGTGTATACAAACGTCAAGTATAAATAAATAAATGTACAAAACATTTATGTGTAGGTACATCGTGTATGTGTGAAAATAATTGACTAAATTCACAAGGTATTGTATGGAAATAATGTACAAATAATATCAAATAATAGGTAATATCGTGTACACGTTTAATGTGTATACCCAAAAGAATAATGAACCTACTATATGGATGAACTTGATCAATAGGTCCTATTCGTTCAGATTTCCCAGAAATCAAATTCACCGTAAAAACTATCGTGTTTCAAAATAGACGGACATTTATGCGCCGCGTGTGTATGCGTGTTTATAGTAAGTGACATACGGTCGTCGAGGAATCTAAAAAATAAAAACAGTATTTGATGTCAATTCGAAAGCATTGACGATGGCACGACGCTATATATTATGACGAGTGTGACGCCCCGTCGGATGACCTTCGTCGTCGTCTCTTTTCACTTTGTTCTTCGTATACCCAAATACCCTACATAATCCGTAAGACTACAGTTGTAAATCGTATTATAACAATACGAAAAGCGCAGGTAAATTACGACAGACCCGCACAACCTAAACGTAACCGAAAACGAGCCAAATAAACTCATACGTACCCGTGTAGTAGTACAAAAACCTCGTGTGTCGTAACACGATTTCCGAATGCCATTTCGGGTATATTATTATTATATTATTATTGTTACGTCCGTCCGTATGTTCTAATTGTGTTATTATACATTATTATATAACAATATACTTGCTGCTGAGCGGCTCGACCATACAATATTATCATAATATCGTATTATTTGTATAAATAATATCGTCGTGCCTGTATACGAGTCTATATTCACGTTTGAAATGGCTAGGTATTTACACGCGTATCTTATCGCGTCGACTTACAGGTAAAGCAATATTATATTATTATTGTTCTTTCGTGTACCGATAATTATGACGTACCTATGCGCGTGATAAAAATAGCCACTAAAATAGTAAATAAATCGGTGCACCATATAATAATATGATTCTTGTGGGACTTGGCACGCGTAACGCGTGTGACACATCAACGATACGATTGCGCGGTGCATTGCGATCTGCTGGCCCGGCATAGGTACATATGGGCACAGCATATTATTATTATTATTATAATATAGTACTAAACATATACTTAATTGTTTATATCTCTCAGTAAAGTGCCGACATTTTGTGTTCTTAACATCGAGCATTGGACACTGTAAAAATTATTTGTATGTATTACGTATTATGTATAGTGGTGTATATAATATACTGGCGCTATACAACTACAAAGGTACCTAAATGGCGTGTATTCACTTTTCTAATTTTTATTAGCGTATACTCTCTATACGACTATAATACCTACTACAACGAGAGTCCAACGTGTTAATTCTGCGCATCTCCATGTGACGCATACTATACGATCGTGAATTCGCGATCACTATGCGGCAGGGTGCTACACTTCGTGGACCGCGACATATTCACTCGTCGGATCCCTTTTAAATTTTTAAATGACGAAAACAAAGTATTTTACAATTATTTGTAATTTTAAATTCTCAGATGGCAGATATCAGGTGATTAAAAAAAATTGTCTAGAGAACCAATGTCCTTGTATCTACCTTTTATATCGTTTATGTTTATATTAAATATTATGTATTTTTTCTGAATTCAAGGTTCCAAAAATTAGAAAGTGTCATCAATGTGTGGCTCCTTTTTCTCATAATGTTTGTAGTTTGTTTAAAAGTTTATATGTTAATTAGTTATGTAAAAATAAAGTACATACTACACTCTGTTCAGCGAGAGAGCATGCCGCGGCCCGACGAAAATTGGTTCGTTCTGTGCATCCACTCGCGTCACTACCCATAGCATTCCCACTCTTCGACCAGCCGTCCGCCAGTCTACATGCGCCGAACCGGCATGCTCTCTCGCTGAACAGAGTGTACAATAAACATACTATCTCAGTGGCGTAATTACGCGGGTGCACGACGGTGCACTTGCACCCCCTGGCATAATGTAGCAGGTGCAAAGATATACTTTTGCACCCGCTGAAACGGGTGTGGACCAGTTGCCCCCCACAACTGTTATCAGGATTTTAAAAATATACCAGTTGCCCTCAACCAAATATACCAGTTGCCCCCAACCGAATGTACCAGTTGCCCTCACATGTTAATATATACACAATACACGATTTCAATATATAGCCCGTAAAATAGGGGAGGTAAATATACAAATGTCAATAATACAATAATAATAAATAATAATACATAAACAAATTCATATGATTACAAATTATCACATTGAATATGCCACTATTAGTATTATTATAAGTAAATTATTTATTATGAATATTTTTGTCTATCATTTTATACTATTTTTTTTGACAAATTATCATATTGAATATGCCACTATTGGTATTATAATTAAATTATTTATTATGAACTTTGTCATAATTTATTTATTATTTGTATATTTACCTCCCCTATTTTATGGGCTATATATTGTAATCGTGTATATATTAACATGTGAGGGCAACTGGTACATTCAGTTGGGGGTAACTGGTACATTTAGTTGAGGGCAACTGGTATATTTTTCTCTAGGTAGTTCGGGGGGAATTGGTATAAAAAAAGGTACTTTTGAGGGCAACTGGTACATGCCTGCTGAAACGCCTGAAACAAACTGACCTGAAAATTCAAATTCTATGAAAGTTTAATTCTATTTTATTGTTTTTTTTTAATTTTTTGATAAATGAAAACAGAAATGATAAAATACAATTTCAAGTTTTAGTAGTTTTACATTTTCTAGCGTTGCCAATATTATCGTTCCTTAATTGGTGTTTTTGATTATTGGACCTATGAAAGCTTTGCACCTGCTGAAATTTAATGGAATTACGCCAATGCAAAAGATTATCATCAAACGTATTAATGTATTATACATACTTAATGTATTAATTACATTCGATAATCGACAATCTTAAAAAAAACTGCAAGAAAATAATTATTTCGAGCCAAGTAAAAAGGTAACACATCACTGTATAGTGTATACTGTATAGATTAGCATTATACACCTGTAAGTAGTATTTTATAAATAACGCGATGGCGTACGCGTTCTGGGCGATCCGTTAAAATATGTACTTCACTCTTCTTAAGTATACAAATATATTATATTGTCTCAAATTAATTTTTAATGTACCTATATAATATTATAAACTGTTTTAATTCAGCAATCGTTTTTTTTTAATTTGCATTATGAAATGTTGTTTTATCGCTTTTTTTGTATATATATTGTATGTCTATCAACTATATTATTATTTAATATCAATAGACAGTTCGATTAATTTATGATACAGTCTGGTTTTTCTCAATTTTCAACGTCAAAAACGTGTTTAAAAACGTGCATATTGTATACAATTTTAATATATATATTGATACCTATACTATAATCTATATAGTCTATGAATAATGTATACAACACGAAAATTTAAAAAAAGTATACTTTTTATACAAATCTATAATTTATAATATGATATTATTATAGTGGTTGAATATTGACTATATATAGCGCGTAATTTGTAGCCATTTCACGTTCTACATATTTCAGAAGATACCCCCTATATGAGATTCAAACACTCAACCCCAACATTTCTTGGATATTTATCAAATTTTAATTTTGAATATCTAAATTGTGAAAATTGGGAATTTCTTTGAAATATATTATATCAGGCAACGATAATTTTATTTAGTAATCTGTATCGCGGCCCAATAGCTGCCATAATAGTCTATATATTCTGTCATATTATTATGGGACTTGCATATGGGTACTGTATTGCAGCTGTACACTTTTATTGTAAATTTAATTTGTAAACTCGAATAATAAATTATATTGTTTTTCGTCAAAGTTTTGCTTACATTAATAAGATTCGTCCTACAACTTTACTAATAATTTATTGTTTAGCTATAAATCTATAATGTAATATTACTGCTATTTTATTTTATTTTCTAAGTGAATTATAGTCACAAATCGTTAATGTGTTGTTACTTTCGTTATTAGGTTTGACGTATTGACTTTACAATAATAATAAATAATTTTTGAAATTCAAATTTTCTTAAAGATGTTTAATTAAAATGTATAATTTATTTTATTCTTGTATAAAGTTAAAGTATTAGTTTAAGTATAAGTTGTATATTATGTTATTTTAATTTCTTAATCGATTTTAATTTTATATTTCTCGATTTTTCTTAGTACAGCCTTGGAACAGTTGGGATTATGCAATATATTTAGTATACAGCAATGACTATTAAAAACAAAAAAAAAGGTAAAAATTGGTATAAATATTAAAATTATAAAACAATTTTCTTAGAAAAATTAATAAGAACTATGTATTAATAATTATATTTGTCTGTTCTTTCTGTTACACTCAATAAAACACAAGTACATTGATATATTATATTACAAGTAGGAAATCAGAAACAAAAACAATATTGGTTGTGAAGTAGGTATGTATTATCTACACATAAACATCCTGTGTGGTTCGCCAATATATCACGTACCTACACGTTTGCTTTAAATATTTTATTTTAATTAGCTTACTGCAATTTGATTTGACGAGCAACCTATATTTACATTGATGAATTATATACAGTTATAAAATATATACGGTTCATTGTTGACTGTTATATTCTAATGCATGTGACATATTTAACACATCAAGAACTTGATCATCTAAAATTATTTTTCATCAATAACATGAGTAATATTTTGAAGATGAAGAATAAATGATATCCTATATACCAACATCAAATTGCATTTACGTTTTTATGCTAAAATTAAAATTTGCATACAAATAATATACTCTACTTATAATAATACATATTTCAAATGAAATTGTTAATCTATATCAAGACTGCAGTTATATAGTATATTATATAATTACCTATTTATCCGAGTACCTATTTATATAGAAATGTGTAGAAATTAACACACACGCGGTGACCTGCAGAAATCACACATGTGGTATTTTTTAGGAGAGGCCTGTGCAATGCTTATTAATATATAATATAATATTATTACAGCTATACGCCTATATCTAAATATTATAAATATACTTAATACAGTTTACCACTGTTGTCGTATAGGCCGTGTAGCGTTAAATTATTATGATCGTCCAACGTGTAATATTATTAGTTACTTATAACGTACTGTATAAATACCTATTATAAAATAACTTTAACTCTATACTTTAACTCTAATAGCAGTATAATAGATGCACACACAGCTCTGTCCTCTGTGTTCTAACTAACCAGCCTAAAACGATTCGATTTAGTGTATAAGTAGTATATTTAGTGTACCTATGTATATCGTGATATACATCTACTGCTAATACGCGTCGCGGTTCAAACCACTTACGTATACTTATTATATTATAGATACATTGCATATCAAAATTTCGAATTGAAATCTTCCCAAACAGTATAAATGACCACCTGGTTTTTCGAAACTTGATTTGAAATCAGATATTAATGTAATAGGTATAATATGTACGTACAGTGGAAAAAATGTAAATGTAGGTACATTAGATATTATATTATACATGTATATGCAATATAATATATTATAATATACACGCGTAAACACATTATTTTAATAGTGATATATCCTTTAAAATGCATATCAAAATTCAACCTGTATCCTATAGCTAACTATTCGTTCCGTACGCTGAATTATATACACCTATTACAACGATATTAAAGTTTTTATGATGATTTTATGGATTCCACAAAAAAACATTTAAAAAAATAAACTATGTTTTTGTATTTAATCTACACTGCAATATTCACGTAAAGGTATATCCAACAAATTCCAAATACTACTTTGTAATAAGCATGCTATGAAAATATACCAACTATGTTATTATATAAAGAGACGTAATTAAGCACATTTATTACAGATACCTATACGTATATGATATATATGTTACAGGCTAAATATATTATTAAATCATAAAGTAGACAAATAAATCTCAATCACCACAAATTATTATACTAAAACTACTTTAATTAAGTAAATATTTTATTATGGCTCAAACAAATAAACTGAAGAAACCATTAAAAAAAATGGCAAACATTTGAAATATATTAAGTACTTAAGTACCGAAATTTATGATGTTTATTAAGATACTTATCGATGGCAAAAACCCAATCCTCAAACAAAAGGAATAAACTATACTAAACAGACTAAGCGTATGATACACCAAAGTCGCTCATGGATTCATGATAACTAAAGAGGACTCTCCCCAACCTACAGAATTGATCTTCTTCATTATTGCTGACTGTTTAAAATGCACTCAAGATCAGATCGAACACAGGAACCCCACAAACTTGACGTCGGTCTTGGACCCAATAACTAACAAAACCTAGAGTTAATCAATTTTCACCTAATTTATACAACCTTATATTTAAATAATAAGTTTATTCTTTAAGTTTTATTTTAATTTAAAGACAAAATAATAATCTAACAGACAAGTATATATAGTAAAAAAATATACATATACAAATTAAAATACCATGAAAGTTTACAAAATATTAATTATACCTATTATAATGTAACTAATGTCCAGCGCTGCGGAAGTTGTAATTGAAATCAATTATAATAATTTTAAAAAGTATATAAATTATAATATAAAATGAACAATTCATACTCGTATTATATTATTATCCCTATAATGTTTCCTATTCAGTATTCACAAAACTTAAGAGAAGTAGTTATCACTTATCACCGTGTAGTACGGTTACCGATTTCTATGATTTAATTTCTTTGTTTTAATAAATTATAAATATATAATACACGACACAATTTTTTTTGTATACATAAAACCCACGTATTAATAATTAATATTATATAGGACAGGTAATGTAGGTAAATAATTATCAATATTACTCTTAAGAAGTGCTTGTTTACTTTTTACCTTATGTCGGTTGGTTTATTTATAGAGCATTATTTAAAAATCGATCACGACTCATAGAAAATGGTATTTTATAAAAAAAATCGTTTTATATTTATTTTTCTAAAGTTATACCTATCATTTGTTAAATCGAAATCAAAAGATTGGATTAATATTAATATAAAAATCTCGATAAATCGCTTAGTACTACTAAATTTAACAAACAACCTCAACAGACTACCTAATTAACCATGCTGTGATCAATAATTTATTACATATTTTGAAAACAAATCCACACATTTTAAATTAATATATATATAAAACATTTAGTCATTACATACACATTACTAATGAGAGTTTTAGGAGCTTAAATAGTTTTTAACTTTACATTTTATACTTACGTATTATAAATTTTAATTTGCGTAATTTATATAGGCTAATATTTTAGACTTAAATTTACTCATTGGTATTTTTTCTATGGCTTAATGTACCTAACCTTAAAACTTAAGATTCTACAATATTTCAAATGTTATTTTTTTTGACAACTATATATTATACAGTAGGTATACCTACACATTTTATAACTTGACGCTAAAACGAAAATTTTTTGCTATTCTTTTTGGTTAATATTTTCACGGAAATAAAAAAAAATTGACACCTTATTTTAGGATGACTTGTTGGAACGGATACGCATCACAAGCTAGTAATAAAATATATTATTTATATTATATATAGGTACATAAATTGCGAAATATAATCTATAATTCGTATAATTTTCCGCGTAAATAATATATTTATGTTATTGATAGGTAGCGTAAATAATGAATTTGACCAATAAAAAAAACGTGTCGCTAATTCGAATTCGGCTGTACGTTTATTTCTTACTTTACTTACTTCATTATAAAATTTTCGAAAACGCACACCTATGTATACGGTAAATATTATTATTATTACATTGTTGCCTCTTATTGTTATACTTGCATGGCCACCACCGCAGTTGTTATACGCAGGATTTTAACCTACCCACGACAACATACCCGTAAAGGTATTATACGCGTAAGTACGATTTCGACTCTCAGGCACCCGTCCGAGTAACTATGTTTAAACGAACCGTGAAAAGTATATAATGTACACGCATATATATATCACGTATTACATTATAATACACCTTACACAATTATTGCGTATGTGTAGGTGCAAGTGTATCTTTACCTGTAGAATATGTATGGATTATGGTGCGGAGGTAGCGGGGTAGCTGCTACCGAGCTAAATACGACAATATATATATATATATATATATATATATTATTACTTGTGCAACGTACATACGATACCAGAATAATCGGATGTACACAGTACACGATGATATTTAGGGTGGGCGGACGTGCACAACGGAGAAAAGAAAATAATATAGGAAGGATCTCACACGTATGTTATATTATTATTTTTATTTCATATTATATAAAGGAATTGGAAAAGGGAAAGATTCACGGAAAGTATGTTCACCCCCATGGCCCCATACACTCAAATTATAATCTTTTTAGATTTTTAAATGTAATTATAGATCGTATTATTTTCAATTATTCAGATTTTTATACCAATTATTTTAATACCAATTTTTTTTATGAGAATCACACAAAATGCATTTTCTATTAAATTGTAAATAACTTTTTTTTTAATGTTGATGTATATAAATTAAAATTCGAAAGAGTATTTTTTTGAGTTGTTTAAATTTTTTCACTAAGAATAAGTCTATGATAATATATTTGGTATAGATATGGAATCTATGGTTATTTGAAAATTATAGTAATTAATAATAATCTATCAACATCTTATATATTTTCCTAGTATAATAAATATTAAATACTAAATGTCTAGATTCGGTATTAAATTAATTTTATATATTTATAACACTATAATTAAGGACTTATAGACTATAGTGTTATCCTTAATATATATATTTTATTAACTCGTGAACTATATTCATTCAAATTTCGATAATTTAGATACATCAAAATTTTCAAAAATAATACCTGCTTGACAATTTGTAGCAAAAAAGATTGGTTCACATATTAATAATATTTTATATCACCAGATAAAACTCTTTGAATTTAATAAAAATTGAAATAATTTAAACCTTATAATTATATTACTTAAGTATACTTATTAAACGTAGAAATGGGGAGTGAACATGTTTGATGAGTGATACACGAGAAAAAGTAAGAAAAAAGAGAGGAAAAAAGTAACAAAAACACATGCATATACACGTAAACATGTACATTGTGATATCGAACAGTAACATCTCGTCCTGAAATCCTTATTACCCCGTCGCCGCCCTTTCTCTTACCGTATGCACTGCAGCCCGGTCCAAGCTGATTTCACAATCAATTCCGTATAACCCTCACTCGTGCGGCGGCGGCATTTGCTCAGTCCTTCTCCCCATACACAAATATATATACGGACACGTATATTATTATTGTACGTATATACAGAAGAGGCAGCGGCGGTGGCGATGACTTTCTTCTCCACTGCACCCCCTCTGCCGACCTCGCCGCCGGTTTAACAGCGTCCCGCGATGCGCGCATTTATGGGCTCCCCGGGTCCGGTTATAAATCTGTCAAAAACTGACTGAGTTACGCGGGCCTTGGGTCTCTTTCAAAATATCTACACGGGTCGTTGTTATGCGCGCGCGAGGGATCTACCGCCGCCTCTTTCTCTACCACTCCAGCCGACCGTCGAGAATCGTCAAAAACTCGCCGAATATTATAAATCAAACGGGGCCCAACATAACACCGTATCGCTTCCATAGTAGGAATATAACACGACGAATCCCCGTTTTTGCTGCTGCTGCTACGACGATACGGCGACGACTTGCCACTCACTCTCTCTCATTCTCCCTCACTCACTGTCTCTCTCTCTCTCCCTATCTTTCTCTCATTCTCTTTCACCCGCTCTCTATCTCTCCTCCCGTTATAATTTATACTCCCACGCGATCTTCGCCGACGTCGTCGTTGTTGTTATATAATAATAATATATGTATAGGCTTATTATTTTTCATAAATAACAAAGATTTATCGGTCGCACGCGGACAAGGTTCGGCTATAATTAAAAAAATACTATATCTGCGATGTGTTGGAAGCGCTAAGGAGAGTGCTGGTTTTTTATGTACGAACCGACTAGACAACACAATCGATTGTTGATGTAAAAATCTCAAAATCGTCGATAGTTCGAATTTCTAACAATACTATATTGTTGTCGGACTACAGTCGGCGGAATGGAAAAATGTATGAATTATAATGTGAAAAAAACTTTATTATTATTGTAATGTACCAACAGCCACTACTGCAGCAGTCGCAGACGATGGTGCTGCAGTCGGTGCAATATTACAATATTATATATAATACAGTTCCAAGGACGGGACTTATTATTGTGTGCATGTGTACGAAATGCAGTTAGTGCACTAACCGCAATAGTAATGGCCGTCCGTTCCTCCCCGCAGGACAGTGGCTGTGGCGCCAACCCAACGATATATAATAATATTATATAATATGCGCGCACCGTAATACGCGTGCATGTGAACTATAATCGTAAATATATATATATATATAACATTATTGAATACTGTAAGTGAAGACGTTCACAAAATATTCGAACGTTTCCGTCGTATAATATCATTTAATATTACATATTATTATTAAGTACTGTCCTGCAATGTCCAGTCAATTACAAATGTGTATAATATTTTCTTTTTTTCATATACTCGTCGAGGTCAACAGACATCACTTGAGTTTGGAATTTCTGCGAAATAAATGCTAACACACCAATCACTAAAATCTAATGCATTAAATGCCTGAACTGTCAGTTGAATTATATGGTTAGTTCATTTTTATGTTAATACGTATATAAAAATAATAAGTGTTGTACATTTTTATGTTTCAATTGGTCATGTTTGAAGCTAACAATTTAATCTATAGTGTTAGTAGTATAAATAGTTTTAATACCAATGATATATTATAATATAGTTATATTTGAATATTTTAAATTTCATGTTCATTGTATGTTCTACCTTTAAAAAGTCTCTTGAACTAATCAATATGCGCCATGTGGAATGTATTCGTTCACATCCCACGTGCAATGCGCATATATAATAATTATATTTTATAGTATATATATTATAAGTATCGTTATACTAGTATATTATACCATAAGATCAATAAATTTCAATTCTTCGGATTTCGTCGTTCCCCGGCTCTCCATCACTTATTTAACATGTATACTAAATAACGTAATAGTATATTAAAATAGACATTTATTATTATATTTGTATAATAATCGTATGATTTGAAAATAAAATTGCTGTGCAGCGATTTCGGAACATCAATAATTATGGAATAATTTCGTAAAATAGTTATATGTATAGGTATAATACGTTATTTATTAATTAATTTAATTTCAGTATTTAATGACAACTTTTGAGTGTTTTTATGTACACCAAAATATTGTTTTAATTGTTCCTATAACATAATATATAAGTACTCTTTTTCACTGTCATATCAATATGTCATATTATCTAATAATTATATTAAAATTTATATAATCGAGATAAAAATATTATTGCATTATTGCTAATACATTTTTTATTGCATAATATACTATATTTATACATACATTAACGTATGGCAGTTACTTTGATAATCCTTAAAACAAGGATTTTCAATTATACGCAATCAATTATTGTGGTTGTACATTATTTGCGTGTGTGCGGATTCGAGAGATATAGTATCTGTATAACATTGATTAAAACGTTATATCTATACTCTTCTGTTATGGTACAAATATATAATAAAACATGTATCCGACATAAATATAAAACTGCATTATAAAAAATGTGTTTGATTTCATACATATATATATATATATATATATATAAATAAACCATCGATGAGGTTTCGTCTTTAGGAAATAAATAACTCGTTGTCTTGAGTCCATTAAATTCAGTTTTGCATGTCGGCATAAGTAATGATCCAATAAAAACACAGTATGTATACATACTGCACAACTGATATATTTATTCGTAATTATAATAATAATTTAGCTTAAGACGTTTTGCGTACGTTGCCTTATGCGGACAGATTATAATATTATATGTGCTCGACGTGTCCGCGTTTTATAATAATAATAATAATAATAAAGTATAATGAGTGAACCTGTCAGCAGAATCACATCCATTCGCATTTGAACGTCTAATCCTTTACCGACTACGCAGATTATTCGTCGTTATGCACACCGCTAGACGTTAGTGTTTTCTTTTTTACACTATACGCGTTATGTATCATATATATATATATATATATATGTATTCGTGTAGGTACATTATTATATACACAAGTGTTTATATTATTATTATTCACACCCGAGACGCATTCGAGACCATAACAAATCGTATTCTGATATCATAAATAAATGGTACCTATAAGTGTTGAGTCTTCCAAAAAACAAAATAAAAATAATTCAAGAGAAATTTCTTGAGTGACCGAGATCACTTATTAATATAATACTTATATTAAAAAAAATCTCATTCCTAAATAAATGCGATTAAAATCGGACACGGTGCGCACTAGAGTACATCTTGATAGTAATAACAGTCGGATGAAAAAAACCTGAAGTATATCTATATCACGGGCGTAGGTAAGGAGGGAGTTTTGGGTATTCAAACACCCCCTGAAATTAAATAAAACAATTGTATTATTTAATAAAAACAAATAAATTATTCATAATTTTATAATATTAATATAGATTTATACAAAAACCCTCTCCCAAAATATTTCCTACCTACGCCCATGATCTATATTATAATACCATCCGTAAGCATTTGCTGTTGTCGATCATTTTGATACCTATTAATAATATAAGTACCGTTTGAAGCAAATATGTATATAGACTATAGACATATTATTAAAATTTGATATTACATCTGCAGTTATTATTATAATACTTCTCATTTACATAAACCTTCGTAAACGACGATATTATGTATAGCTATTAGCTTCTATGATTTTCGGAGGGTTTGAGGATGAAAAGTCTACATTCTAGCTTAATAAACACAAAAATATAAATTTTTAATTATTTTTAACAAAACACGCATTACACGCAATAGCTTGCTAATTGCAGGGATTCAGTATTACAGGTTAGGTTATACTTTTTGATTGAAATAATTTTAATTTAAATGATTTGGCAGACCTCCAACGTTGAATGCCATAGATGATTTAAAAAAGAATAGACATTTTAGAAAGGAGGAGTTAATTACCTGCTTATAGTTTATGAAGTTTGAGTTTTGTAGATTTTATAGTATTTTGGATTTTTATAAGTACCTATATAGACCAGATTAAATTTTAATCAATATAGACTCCTATAGATGTATGGTTTTTGAGACTTCATATATGCTGTAGTTAAGTTTATGTCAATATTAATGTATTGAATTAAATAAAATCAGCTAAATTTTAGTGGTTTTCATCCTGATTGTAAAAATGGACCAATTTTTAATAAATTAGTTACTATATTATAATTTTTACGTTTGTTTGATTGACTTAGCGCAATTGAGTGCGATTCATATTTTAATTATATTTATTTATTTTTAATTATTAAAAGTATATCGTAATTCAGTACGAAAGATCACATGATTTAAAATTAGGTCACGACCTACCGATTAAAGATCGTCGGGTTAATATACATAAATTATACGTACCTACCGTATGGTATGGTAAAACTCGCACACGTGCGCACAGATTTTGATTTTTTCCCTTCAGAACAGCGCATTCCTAAGCTCATTTTAAATTTTAACGTCTATATATATATATTTGATGCATGTATATATAAATTACACGACATTGTGGCAACCTATGATCTTGGACTAAAACTCGAGAAACACAATTGTTCGGTGTTGTTGATTTTAAATAGCTAATAGAAGAAAAAGAAATACACACATATATGAGATGCTCGTGCCAACATACGTTTAACATAAATACTTCGGACAGAATTTAAACGCCGTTTATTATAGTACGGACGGCATATACAATGCCTCTTCTCTGACACAATGGCAGTCATGTGCGCATAATGTCAAGAGGAGAAATCCGAGAGACTGAATCACACGTATCGTAAACTAAACGTTCCCGTGAATTTGATTTGTTCACTATTATACAATACCGGTCGGCCCGTAAACAGTATTAATCATGGGCTTGATATAACGCTATACATATAACCGACAGCGTTTAGATTGCATTACCAAATCATCCGGCGTGTACTACTACGAATATTCTAAAAAAAAAAAAAAAAATATTATATTTTATTATTGTCGTCGGTGATTATTTTAAGTCACGTAATACACAAATCATTGCTTTACAAAAACTCCATTATCCGGGAAGAATGAAATGTTACGTATTATAATACCTAAAATTCATGAAATATTCCCTTTGATCTGTCAAATATACAACAAATATAATAAATATATACGTATATGCGCGCGTATAATATGTAATAGTTAATAAATAAACTGCAGTGACGTTACATTTAATAAAGAGTAAAGACGAAACGAATGGTTTAAAAATATGGACGGAAGCCAATGTATTACTAACGACTAACGAGTAAAAACGAGAAAGGAAAATAATTTTGTATAGTGTGTAATATATATAATTTTTGCTTGTTTTTCAAATTTAAATCGACGGCATACTGACATAAACATTCGTTTAGATTTCACGGCGTAATTGGAGCAAACTTGATTATATTTTTATTTAAAAAAATAAAAAAAATAAATTAAAATCTACATCCAATACAATGCTATTAAAAAATACGTGTTGCCGCTACCAATGTAATAATATATATATATATATATGTATATAACTCTTTGTCTTAAAAGTTATAAGAGCCAATAAAAATACAATACCAGATGGCAGAAAATAAATCACATAACCACGTGTCATAAATTTGTCGTCATATTATATTGTGTGTCGAATGATGTGTTAGGTAGATGTTAAGAATTTCCGGCACCCGAAAATTCAAACCTCACAATTTGGAGGTTGAAATGTAATTTATGTTGTTGTATTAACTATATAAACATAGCGTGAATATTTAAAATTCTTGAATTAACATTTTTAATTTGGTTAACTTAATCCTAGTTAAGTTTAAATAATAATTGTATTATTGCATAACATTTGTTGAGTTAGGAATAGAGCCACAATATATTTAATTAGGGTCCAATTCATAGCGTTTAACCCGACGGGTTATTTTAGAGTTATTTTTTTACATAAAACAACCACATTATTTATGGATAGTTGATAAATATACTGCGCGTGCTGTATTATCAAAATAATAAATGTATCAATAGTTTGCTGACTTTGTGTAATACAAACTACTTTTGGTAAGAGTGTCTTTAATTTTTAACAACCCCAATATTGTATAGGTTTATAATTGCGCCTATAATATGTACAAACAAAATTAATAATAGGAATTAAAATATATATGCATTATGCACTATGCATGGTATACATCAGGGGTGGCCAAACGGTCGATCGCAAACGATTTCAAAGTCGATTGTGTTAGAATTTATTTTTAGGCTACGCACACGAAAATTAATAATGTTGTTAGTTAACAACATTATCGATAAACTTTATCTGTAGGTATAATTTTTATCTTTTATTCTGGTTTCGTATGTCAAATGTTTATCGTTCACGCAGTCATTTCTACTTCAGTACTGTATTTCACTGTACCTATATTCGGTTTTGTTGTATTAAATGTAGGTATAAAAACGTATTTAAATTGTTTAAAATTTAAGAAAAAAAAATGTATAATTTTTAAAAATAGAAAATATGGAAAATAGATTATTTTTTTTTACAATGCAGAAAGACAAGTGCATATGTTTGATATGTCGAACAACAAAATCCACAACAAAAAAAAGGTAATCTAGAAAGACATTTAAAAACTATCCATTCAAAATTTGATACAGATTTTCCTTATAAAACTGAAGTACGTAAAAAACAATTAGAAAAATTGAAATTTGAAATTGATAAACAACAACTGATTTTTACTAAACCAGTTTTAAAATCCAAAGTAGCAACAATTGCTTTATTTCGAATTAGTCACGTATTAACTAAGAAT
The DNA here is from genome assembly GCA_020882235.1 of Schizaphis graminum. NCBI lineage: Eukaryota > Metazoa > Arthropoda > Insecta > Hemiptera > Aphididae > Schizaphis > Schizaphis graminum. The sequence continues at coordinate 60,509,308 of CM037032.1, forward strand.
AAAAATAAAAAATCATTTCAAACCGGTGAAATAGTAAAAGAAGCTTTTTTAGAAGGTGCAGATGCTTTATTTGAGAACTTCAAATATAAATCTGAAATTTTATCAGCTATATACGATTTACAGTTATCTTGTCAAACTAAAAGAGTTTAATCTACGGGAAAATTTTTTTTTGAAATATTAAAACAAGACGTAAATGAATGTGTTTATTTTTCACTTCAATTCGATAAATCAACAGATATTATAGATACCGCTAAACTATGTATATTTATACGACTAGTTTTTTCAAATTTTAATTCAAAAGAAGAATTATTAACTATAATCCCTATGAAAAGTACGATTCATGGAAATGATATTTATCAAGTTTTCATTAATTTTATTAATAAATAAAATTTACCTTTATATAAATTAGTTTGTATTATGACTGATGGAGCTCCAGCTATGAGAGATAAAAATAATGGTTTTATTGCTTTGTGTAGGAATGATAATAATTTTCCAAATGTTACAACGTTCCATTGTGTAATTAATCAACAAGCATTGTGTGGGAAAATATTGAATATGAGTAGTGTAATGGACATTGCTTTTTAAATAGTTAATTCTATACGCTCACGAAGCTTGCAAAGACGACTTTTAAAATTATACAAATATGTATACTAAAAATATACCATTTTAGTTTGATACTATTTACTTATAGCTATAGACAGGGTGTATATTTTGGAGGATTCGGCTACAATTAAAAACGAACATTACGCGTATATAATAATATTTAATATTCCTGTATGAACTACATTACGCCATCGTAATGTTGTCTCGGCCCATATCGTAATTGTATATACCTAAAACAACTGCTGCTGATCGCGGGCGCGTATAACGGAAGTTTCCACGCTGAATCGCGTGTGTGCGTTTTTTCCGATCGTGTACACTATATAGGTACGCACGTAGACATGAACCGGAAGGCGGAAACTGGGTGCGATCCACAGAGAATAATATAGAGATTGCACCGTTTCCGGGCACCCGTCGCGGTAGTGGATCGTTGTTAAATCGCCGCGCGCGCCCTTTTACGCGAGCCTGCAGTCCGTCCGTCTACCAGACGTGGCAGCGGCGTGTATACAGAAACGAACTCGTCTTCCGATTGCCGTTTTGGCATCGGTTCGCGGTACACGGTCCACCGGTTCCGATACATAGTCGTCCGGAACGATGCAATATATATGTATATTATTTGCACTGCGCCTTTTAACTTCAAACGGTCGTCTACCTCGCATCATATCCCTCCCGCGAGTTTATCCATGTAGCGCGCGCCCACTGTAACGGATTTCACGGACATATTATATCCGTTTTACAAAAGTGCTCTCGTGCACCTATCTACCTTCCAACGACGACGAAATATATTATTGCGCATATTGTACGATAGGCTCGCGCGCGAATGTACAGTAGATGCGTGATGATGCCGGCGCGGTACATCGAATTGGGGGGGTTTTTATTTTATTTTTTTTCGTCGGCCGATCGAAAGACGACTATACGACGAGTGGCGGATCTCTATATAAAAGGGTCTCTGCGGGGTGAGAGGACGAGGAAAAGAGCTAAAGAGACTGCGGCGGCAAACCCGGCAGAACGGGGAACAGCGGCGGTGGCGGCGGTATAATAACACGAGGTCCGCCGCCGCCGCTGCCGGTGAATCAATGTGTTTGCGCCACACGGATCGCAGTCGAGAGCCCATTACGCACCTTAATAGCCGGCAGCCCGCCGCCGACGCCACCGCCACTGCGCGAGTAAAAAGGGATCGAAATCCGCCGCCGCGAATGCGAGCGTGTGTTTGTTCGTAACGCATATACGCGACTAGAGCGTTTCGTTTCGTTTTCACCATCGGAACAATGTGATATGCGTACCACGTATATAATATCCGACACACTCAGGTTTATTGCACTCTCCTCGATTTTGAAGTATTTAATACCTAAGTATTATTTAAACGGTTATGAATATTATTATTAAAATTGCTATATAATGTAATAATATAATATTTATTTATTGGTATAGTAGAAGAAATGTGTACACAGTATAATGGATGAATATATGAAGTTACTAGCTTTGCTCTACTCTGAGGTAAACCTCTTGTCGTAGAGCAAGAATACTTATCTAAGTATGATTTTTAATATAAGGAAGAAATATATAATAAATAAACTAAAAAGTAAATTTAAAAAAAAGAACATAATTTAAAAAGAAAAAAAATCACAATTAGCTATTGATATAGAAGCCAGAAGGGGTACAATAAGAACTTAAGAGTAAAGTAACAATCATAATTATATAAAGTATTATTTAGTAATTGAATATTATATTAATTGTAAAACGCAACTTGTCGAACCGATGTAAAATGGAAATCGGCAGTAGTAAATAGCATAATATATATTAATATAGTAGATACGTATTTACTTGGTCCCCGTGCAAATTCCGTGGTTATAACGTCTGTGTGTCCACTATCATTGTAGTCGAAATTTTAGCGTCAAGCCAGGGGCGCCATTTGAGTTTTATAATAGGGGTGCCAAAATTTAAGCAGGCCAATTTTTTTTTTGTCAGGCCACTTTTTTAAAAATAGTAAATATACATATTATTTAATATCGTTTATTGTGTATAAGTCGATTGTATGGCGTTAACCGTTAAGCTCTTGAAGAGTATATTTTAATGAATTCAAATTATTCATTAATAATTTGTTTGTCTTTTGGTACAGGGATAGGTATCTACATTTAATCAATGCAATTTATTCCAAATAAAATTAATACATTATATTTATTTACTTATTATAATAAATAATTTAATAATAATACAATATTCCAAACAGTTACAGACTTACAGTATTCATTCGTTTTTAAAATTAATTATGCTATTCTACTATTCTAGTTTATACCTTCCACTTTTTAATTTTGAAAATCTATTTACTGCCTCATCTAAATCTATTTTGTTTGCATCTTCTTTTTCTACTGCTATGACCAATAGGTCACTCAAACGCTCGTAAATTGGGCTCGGGACGGCCGTCGGCGCATTCTAAATTTTAATCCAGGCCAATAAGCCTCAGAAAAAAATAGGGGAGCCAAAGTATACCCTGTTCCCCCCCAAATGGCGCCCCTGCCGTCAAGCATGCGTTGTTAGTAATACAAATAACAGCACACCAGACCTTTATCGTGAACGGCTTTTACGTATAGGCATAACCTAAATGTTTTAATAAATAACACGACATAATTTACAACAAAACTAGTATATGTTATGAAAAAACCGACGTATAATAACATGGCTAACAACTTCTAAATAATTATGTGGTATACCGCATATAAAAATATGGATGGAGGATTGTGATATGGTTTAGAGCTTTTGTAGATTAAGGCGACGAGCGCTTAAACGTGAAACAGGTATTAGAGTTTATTTTTGGATTCAATATTATAACAGTATTTTTTTAGATTCTGAACGAAGTGATGAATGTATTGCTTTTACAATGATGTGTGTTTTTTTTTTTTTTTTGTGTCTGACGACAACATTTGGAGCAGTAATAATGCTCCGATTTTTGACTTCAGCCCCTCTTTGAATAGGAAAATTCATCTAGTTGGTACTTGGGGGGGGGGGGTCAAAAGTAAAATTTTCAAATAGTTTTCAAAAAAATCGATTTTTTGATTTTGCTGTAACTCAAAAACGAATTATTGTAAATACTTGAAATTTTCACCAAATGTTTATATTATGGTTATCTCTTTGACCATTTTTAAGCTACTTATAGACAATTGAAATTTTCGACTTTTCTAAGTTTTTTTTCTTCAAATGCCGATAAAAATTTTTTGGGTGGCCAGAAAATCTTGAAAATTTAATACAAGGTTTCTTATAAGTTGTTCTTAAAGTGATAAAAAAAATCCGAAATCGATAGTCACAATTTTTTTTTATAAGTGCTTAAAGTTCGAATTTATACGAAATATGTCAAAATTTAAATTAAATTTCATACGCTCATAATGCGAATGTTGGCCAAATACTTTTTTTATTAATAAACAGATACTATAAAGTGACTATAGTAACATATAAAAACTATACTATTTGTTTCAAAATAGAATATATGACAATATTTAAATATAATATATCCTAAACTGACAAATCATCTTCGTTCAGAATCGTTTTTTGTATACAATGATACCTATCATTGCATTCAAATTTAACCTACCATAGTCTCATGAGGTCCACCCCACCCCCTAATATACAGCAGAGCGATACCCACTTACCCGCTTTTTTTACAATATAATTAAAATTGAGATGATATAATGCGCTATACATTTATAATAATGTATTAATTACTAGGTATGTATTATTGTATTATATAATATAATATACCTACAAGTAAAATATAACAATAATATCATAATGAATTCGTCTATATATGGTCGATATCTCTAGTAGTTTATCACTATCAGATTCTGAACCTGATGATATAATATAACGTTCATATCATCATAATCAATATAATATTATCAATAGCTATTATAAGACAAAACTATGGAACTACATTGTAAATTCTTCCAATGTGATGAAGCTGCCATAGTGCCATATAAACATAATACTAAGCATTTTTATTTAAATCAATTACTTATTAAAAAAAATGTAAAAAATTATAAAAGAATGAAAAATTTAAACTTCAAGCCATTGATGAAAAATGTAATTTGAAGGTAGGGGATATATGATATAATATTATGGTTGTATAGAAGGACGGGGCATGCAATTCCCGTGTAATTATTCATTAAATTAATAGATTGAACGCGGCAATATTTTTTTATTCTGTTTTTCGCACCAATATTCATGTAATCATGTACCATTATAGTTAGTAGCAAAATGAGTAATGAATAGGTATGATATCTTTCGATATTCGGTGAATATAAAATCGATTACTATGATTGTACGTTAAATTTGATGCTGACTTCGTAGGTTTGGCGGAAGGGAGTGGTCGTCAATGCACGCATAGGGTAAATATAATATTTTCTAATGGGTATTCCCGTGAACGTATATACGTCGTATCATCGAACATAAATATGATGTATAGACGTATGATGTAGGTATGCATATTTTATAATATAGTATCTCATTAAGATGTTCGGTATACGTATGTGTAATATATATGTAATATTATAAGTTAACTCGTATATTATTCGATCGATATAAGCTCTTGCAGCAGCGCGTAGGATATAAACTGTCGGTAAGTCGACATTTTTTTTTATTCCGTCTCGCACACAGACGACATAATACATATAACATTATAATAATATTATACCCCGCATATATTATTGTGCATAATATCATAACGCGTGCAGATATTATATATATTTTTTTTAATCTGATGGTACTTGAATTTTGAAACGCCGTTGATTTTTATGCGATTTATAATGTATAATATATACCCGTATAATACCTACGTTTATCGCAGACACGTTTTATTTCATTCTTATTTAAATATTGTGTACCTACGCGGTATCCGTTTTGACACATCTATCGATTAAATCAGGTGTTTTCATCGAACGTGTCAACAGTCGATAACGCACTAAAATTATTATTGTTGTAATATTATCGATTTTCCTAATTTTCTCGAACACCTGCTGTATCATGTATGTGTACGTATACGCATATCGTAATAATTTGAAGTTGATCGGTTATGCGTTTTTTTAACTATACGTGAATATAGTGTGTACAGTGTACATTATGTATACAAATTTACGATGTATTGTATATTTGTTATATACTTTTACAGCTACTACAAAGTTTGGTTAACAGTACACCTATATAATATTTTACAAAACTTATTGAAAACACACAATTTTTATCGAACAAGCTTCGTTATGGATTTCATAAGTTTTCACTATATTATGTATTCACTGTAAATTAAAATATCACATTATCAATAAATTTTAACATAAAAAATTAGACTAAATATAAAAATTGTATAGACTATAACAGTGGTGGCCAACATGGCTATGTACGCGAGCCACATATATAAATGCAATTATATTAAGAGCTAAGTTATCTAATCTGTACTTTTATACTACAGAAATAATAAAGATAGCTAATATCCGATAAACATATCAAATTACGAAATATGAAATTATAAAATAATAATAATAAAAACATTTTTTTTTTTTTTTTATAAATGTATGCGAAAAAATTAAAATTTTGGTTTTTGTAAATAAGACCACGAGCCGCATACGACGATGAAGAGAGCCGCATTTGGCTACCCCTGAACTATATGTTAAGTTGAGCTAGTTTATATAAGATCGTAATATTCTAAAATATTTTATTCCACTAATGACCGTTGTTATTCTTATAAATGTTTCTACATTATTGTTGTATTTAAAATACATTTGTTTAAGTTACTGCAGTAATGCCTTTATCGTTTGGATTTTGTATTCAATTAAATATGTTAAAGTATTCAAATACTATTGATATGCATGGACGATGAATATTTTAAAAGATTTTTTTAATTACTATATTATCCAAATATTATTTATTTGTACAAAATGATAAGGTATTAGTTCTTTTTAAACTAGAATTCTAAAATAAAAAAAATAATATTCTTTTACAATTTATAAATCATGAATCTAATAACATTTCTAGTCATTTTTTTTTTAATTTAAACACATTGGAAATAAAATCAAAAAAGTAGTTCTTGTTGTACATTTATTACAACATGAATTTCAATGTCCAATAAGTCAATAAAGCTATTGATAAATTATTAATTTTAATGAATAATTGTTTATCTACCAAAACTAAATTAGATACTTAAATACATTTTTATTATTATTAATATGATATTATAGTATTAGGTTAATATCAATGATTTGTATTGAATATAATTGATTAATTCATACAAGTATATAGAATCTTTATTTATACCTACATAAAGTATAACATTATAATAAGTAAATTATACATTATATTCACTCACTATGAATACGTTTAATGGTTCTTGTGAAACGATCGAACATCAAGTCACGAGGTGTTGTCTGAAGGACGATGATTAACGACCGTATGGATTTCGATTCTTTTACGACGTGTATACTTCACACCGTTTGTAGTACCGTACCTAAATTCCAAAGACATGACTACTGTGTAACATAATATACCACGGGTGCAGGGCTTATTGCGATTGGCGAATATATAAGACCCTTTGAACAGACAAAAGAGAAGACCTCTGACCTATTGTGGGCAGCTGACTTATATGATATACGGCTGTGGTGAGTTTAGGGATCACTCTCATTCAATCACTACTTTCCCAAATGTATGTTACAAGACGGTCACCATTGCGAGTTATAATGTAATAATAATAATAATATAACGCTTTATTTTATTTTAGGTGTTTGATACTTTTGAGCTATGAAAAAACTTGATATGTAATTTATAATAAATTCTGAAAGTATAACATTACAACGCCAACGTATGTATGGGTATATTACATGGAGGAAAGGGTATAATGAAGTCTATATAATTATATAATAATTTATATTTTTTTTAATAAACCAGAACGTTAAATATATTATTATATATTAATCAATTTACAGAATAGTTCTTATTGCATAAAAACGAACTAATCATGCTGAGGAAAAAAATAAAAAAAAAATAAAATGTTTTTAAACGACACGAAAACATATTTTTTTCAATATTAATCAGTAATCACACTTTAGATTCTGAGAAGTACCTATATAAGGCAGATTTTTAATTATTTAGCTCTAAGAACCTATATATAAAAAGCTAATCAGTGATCACAATTTTATAATTATTTAACTGAAGAACATAAACATAACTAAAAAAAATAATTAAATTGCACATAATAATAATATTGTACAGAAATGTAATTTTATTTTTTATTACAGTTTTATTTATTAGTTTTCATTAATTATTGGTATTTAAAGTTACTAACTAAGTTTACTAACTCATGTTCTTAAAAATGTTATTTTAATAACCGTTTATGTAATATTAATTTTTATTTTCACAATTTATCATGTACTTCAATCAATTATAGGGTAGTCAAGAGAACATTATAAATATTATCCATTTAAGAGTAGATTTTAATAGTTTATTAAAATTAGGGCCCCCGAACGTGTTCCGCTGGCTCACCTGCACACATTCCCACAAAACCAATCATGTTTAGATCCCTCCGTGCGAAGATGAGTCAAACTAGTAACGCGCAACTTATAGGGAATATGATATTATACAATATTTAAAAAAATATTAATTGGTTCACGTACAAGTAAATTTTACATACCTACGTGTACCTATATAAAACTCTCGAACGTTTATAATAATTTTGAAGAAACTGTATGGACTTTTATACGATATATTATAGCCATGTAGGTACATAATATTTTGTTTACTAAGAGAAACGTATGTACAATAACAATGGAAATGAATTATTTATATTATAAACGTTATGTATATTATAATGTAAGCACCTAGGTGCTCGTTTTACGTTTAAAGGTTAATGTGTGCTGCAGCGTCTTAAACTCTTAAGCATCAGTTTTATATTTTTTGAACTCTAATAAATGCATGTGTAGCATACACTGTGCATGGTGTATTGAATAGCCGCGGGAGGAACTTTATGGCAATAATGACGATAAAATAATAAAATATAAATTAATTACGACGAACAATTCGACGACGCCCTCGTATAAAACACTTCGGTCCGCAGCCGCCACCGCAGCAACCGCTGCGTATATATACTGCATAAACGCTGGCCCCGCGGGACAGCCGTAGTGTGTATATTATATAAAGTGTATACATATATTATATAATACCAACTAGCAATGGCACACATAATATTGTATATATACACACACACACACACACACACATACATACATACGCGTTGTGCGTGTTATAGTGCGAGCATTAGGTCGTATATGTGTGTATGGGGCACGAGGCGGCGACTGTAGAGGACGGAAGATGCGTTGATATAAAAACGTCAAGTTTGAGTTATTCAATAAACTAATAGAAAATCGGGATGGCCTCTCTCTGTCTATATCTCTCTCTCAACACGCGCGTGGGACCCATAAAGATTCTCTCTTCATGATGGTTTATATATATATATATATCTAATGGATTAAGTTGAGAGATGAATGACATTTGTTTCGTCCCCTTGTAATAAAAACCGGAGGAAAAGAATGATTAGCTATAATTCCAAAGGCCGATCAATCGTTGCGGCAAGAAAAATAATATTTCATCGAAATAGCCCTCTCCCAACCACCACCCACTCACCGCCAAGCCAAAGCGCCACCGTCCATCTATACATATCTACGTGTGCGCTTGGACCCGCTATATACATATATACATAGCTGCTGAAGTCGTCGTTTATAAATATATATATATGTATGTAATATGTTATACACAGTAGTCCGCGTAAATAGTTGTGTTATTGTATATTATAGTTGCAGTGCCGCCGCCGATCGATGTGTTTAATCCCGCGCGGCAGAGAGTTTCGGAAACAATTTGACAGACGGCCCCGAACAAATCTATTACCGTCTATCTGTCATATATATTATATAACGTGAGGGCAGTCGCTGCAGTTTTGTCAGTTCGGTGTACGTTAATTACCGAAAATCCGGAACACTTGTGCTCAATCACGCAGCCGATAATCCAATAATTCTTCGGTAAAACTAATCTTTACATCCGCGAGCCCGCTCGTTTTCGACGCGAATCGGAAGGAAAAAGGACCGTACGTCCGCCCGTTCAACCGACAGCAGCTACCAACTACTCCTCCACTACTAGTACCGTCTACCACACTACTACTACTACTACTAATAATTATTATTATAATGACAATAATAATATGGCTGCTGTTATTATTGTTTCAATTCATCCGGGTGGCCGTTGACCGCTGGTGTATAAATGTCATACCAGTGCTGAATGTAAATACTATTTAGTATTTACGGAATGCGGGGGGTGTACATGTGAATGGCGGGGATAATATTAAAATTTAAGCTGAACGAGATCCCTTCCGATTTTAAAACGCAATATTTTACTGCCCTGTGATTCTGAATAGTGTATATTATACGTTCTTTTAAACAAAACTATACAAGTCTTATAGTATGAGACATGAGTATCACATTGCAATGTGCACGTTACAATAGGTAGGTATATAGCTCGGACGGAGTACAGAAATAATTGAATCGTGGATATTGAAAATCCCCACTGATAACGATTAACTATACGAAATAAACATTTTAAATATATATTTTTTAAATGAATCGTGTTGGTTCTTATTTGATCACCACGATATCTTCCACTCAGCAGTTAAGATTTATGTGCTGTTTTCAATTATACATTTCATTACTACAAACGACTTACAATTTAATAAAAATACATAAATCGCTTTATTTCAAATATTGAAATAATATAGGTTATATTATTTACTTTTGCACAATATGTAAATATTAAATAACTGATGTTTACCAGTTTATAAACTATTGTACCACGCATTGACATTAGGTGTGCTTAAATCAAATCCCAAGCACGGGACTAAACCGTAAAGAACCAGTTACCTTATTTTGAAATAAGTGAAACATTAAAAATGTTCATATTTTTTGATTTAAAAGTTTTTCTTACATTTTTAAGTGTTGTTTATTTAAATTAAACACATATTGACTAAAGTTAATATCGTTATTTAATATGTTTAAGATAGTTATCCGGTATTAACTGGAGCTTTTACCCTTAAAAAGACATCGTACCCGTATGTGTTGTCTCCGTCTTACTAACGCATACCATACCGAAATAGTAAATACAAGCTCAGCAGTTCTAATGCCGTGTGGTTTATCTTAAAATATTAGATTGAAATGACTTATTAACATTTATCAAACTTAAAAGTAAGAAAAAATTATCTGGGTTATTTTGATGTTGAATTTTTACAGTATTTTAATTTTTAAGCGAGTTATAAATAATATGTAAAATATTGATACTTAAAAATAATCATGATTACAAAAATATATTATAATTGTAGGACTATCCCAAGAAACAGAAGGGTCCAAGTTAGTTTTCATATAATTTTTATTTATGTTAATTGCATTATCTCTATGATTTTTGTATGTATTATAATACGTTTAGCATCAACTATTTACTTAACTAAACAATATATTATTTTGTATTTTATTTTTACTAAAACATTAAATTAGCTACACATAAGTATATATTACTTAAATATATCATTATTTGTATTATGACATTCAAAAATTATTGATGCTTTAATTTGAATCCAATATTATTTTTATTCTTTTACAGGATTATTAAGTTTAAAATAATCTAAGTCTAAATTGCATAAGTTTCCAGTATTGTTGATAAAAGATTTAATTCCAAACCATTTTTTTTATCTTGGATCCTATTCGATTACTGTGGACACCAACTTTAGACTCACATCATTACGTCAAAAAATATCAATTTTATCATATTAAACCCATGAGGAAAAAATAATCGAAAAAAATATTACATAGCAAAATATTAATGTTAATATTTTTATTTTGTGTGCGTAGGAGGAAGAGGTGGAAAAACTTTTAGTAACCCTTATAATAGCTGTAAAATCTTAAGTATGCCATTGTACTTGAATATATGTGGGAATTATCTTAATTTCTTAAATTTCAGGCGAAATGCTAAACAGTGATTTTCCATTTTGACTCATCCAAAAACAATTACTGTGATTCACTATGGAGCATAATACATATTATTATGTACAGCAGTGCGTATAGACAAACGCTCATGTAATTACAGCTGACCTGCACCGACCATTCATATTATATAAATATTAATATAATATAATAAGAAGAACAACAACAGCAAAAACATCAACAATAATAATAATGTAATATTTTAAAAGTTCTCTGGTTTACGTCATCATCATCATCATCATCATACCCTGATTTAATAATATTATTTTAACGTTCACTCGTTTGCGTAATCCGTACGTCTACCCCTTCCATCGCGGTAGTCACCACATCCCACCCCGTCGCCTCACCACTTATATCTAACTGACAGCACGGTGACGTATTTAATAAACTCGCTATGCGTCCAAGTTTTAATCTGAGTGTTTTCGATGTATACAGTCACGCAAAATATGATTTATTGCCCCCAGATTGTAATATTATATTTTTGTGTAGTACTTATGCGTATGTTATATACTTATATTATGAATATAATATAGAGTAGGTAATATCAATCCAATTAGTGCAATCTTGTTTCGTTTCGTCAGTATAAAGAGTTAAGGTTTATATACCTGGAATCTTCAAATTAAGGTTTCGCTAAATACCACAATAACCATATTGACTACAATTTCAAACTTTTAGACATTAAAATCCTATCTTCAATTTGTTTGAAAAATCTGTGTAGGTACCTTATAATATAATATAAAGCAATGGATTGCATAAAACAGACCGCAACGGGCCTGTACGGTTTTTTTACGATTTTATTAGACGCATTTGTTATTTGTCATCGATACATGTTGTTTGCTTAAACGCGTATGGGGTTATTGCAACCCGACGTACACACACACACACTGATGTGTACAGTGTAATCGGTAAAAAGTAGATGACGAGATCGCTTGCGTTTATAAAATATACGTCTTAAAGCAGGTATACAGTATGACACCATGTTCACGCATATTTTTTCTTTGATATAATGAATTTATTCAAACTTGTGGATTTTTTGAATTTTTAAGTATATAGGTTTTTATAATTTATAAGCACCATATTATTTTCCATAATTTAATTTTTTTTTTTTGACATGTAAAAATCTCTTATAGCTGGGGGTTGTTCTGATTTTTGTGCGACACGAAAAGCGTTACTATTATGACGTTATGAATGATATCGGCTCTGCCCAAAAAGAATAACATCAAAGTACCGATAACCTTATCGTGGTAAATTAATCAGTAGCTATAAAATATAAACATGTATCGATGTATCTGCATGCAGTGTGGATACTTGTTAGGTTTTTTTAAAATTGAAGGATGGTGTCGATGGTGATATTAGTAATCTTTTAGATTCTAAATGGAGCAATGAATTTATTATTATTTATTAATATATCTATTTTTCTATGATTTGTTTTTTCTGTCCGTCATCACCTTTTAGAACAATACAATTGTTTTGATTTTCAAAAATGGGAATAATTTGCGGTATAGCAAATAGAATCTTTGAAATATAGATTCCCAATATTACATTTTTACATTGTAGATACTTAAAATTTATACCAATTAATGTTTATAATATTATCATTTACTAATTACAAATTTTAATTTTTTATAATAATCTATTTATAAAATAACTATTTTTCTTCAAATTTTATTTTATATTTTGATGTATTTAAAAACAAATAATATCATATAGTTACTTAAAACTTTTACTAAATGTTAATATTATAACCTTAATTATATGATAACATTTTTAAAACTTTTTAACCCTTTTGAGATATTTGTTGGCGTGACAAATTTTTATTTTTTTAAAATTATTTTCTATAAAAATCGATAAAAAAATATTCGCTTGGTCAAAATTCTAGAAAATGTAATACAAGAACTCAAATAATATTTTCTTATATCTGTATAAAAATATTAAAAATACATAGTAGTTTTAATTTTTTTTTTATATATATGCATTTGTAGTTAGAATTTCGACAGCCATTATCAAAATCGCAAAAAAAAAAACAAACCATTTTGTAGATAAAAATTCATAAATATTTTTGTATTTGTATCTCAGTTTTTAAAATATTTAATATTAGATTTTGAAATCATAAAATCCAAAAAATATCTTGAGGAAATTTTCTTTTAAATAAATTTGAAATTTAAACTACTTATTTAAATGATAAATAACGATGATAATCATTTTGTTATTATTTTAAAACATTATTCGTAGGAATTTAAGACTTTTACGTATTATATTAATTTATAATTTATATTATTATGAATTTAACTATACACGTTGACATGACATTTTTACTTATTTAAAATGTTATCTATTTATACTAGCTAGGAATATATTTTTACTGTTTTATGATATTTACAGAAAGATGTTATTAAAATTTGAGTTATATTAATTGATATAATATGCAATAAATAAATATTTCCGAAAAAAATTATATTGACCTTGAACCTACGATCTACCAGAATACTATTAAAAGTTAAATAAAATACTTAGCTAGGTATATCAAAAAAATATTCCATGAAATATACTTAATACTTATACCTATAAGCTGAGCTGACAGACCGTCTCCGATCAAAATTGTTTTTCGTATATACAATGATATATCACTTAATTCAAATTTAAAAAAGGTATCCATAATAGTAACCCACTCGACACCAAATGTACAACATAGTGGTACCATCGGTACCAAATTGTCTACCTTTTAAACATATTAATATATTTAAATCAAAATTGAAATGAGAAATTAATAAGTTAGTAAAATGTAAGTACTAATGATAACAGTTCATAAACATGCAGGCTTACAATGACTTAAAAAATAAATCAAATAGATGTAATATTGGTTCTAGTATTTATTATATAATTAATAATAGGAACATTTTTTAAATTACAAACATTTGATAGAATAATTTTAGTTACTAAAATTCTCAAATCTTTTTACAACCTCTATATCTTCTAATATTATTTATCCAATCTATGCTAAAGACCTGTTATCTTTATAACAGAAAGTTAAGCAACTTAATAATTTAATAATTACTCGTTGGATTTTCGATTTATATACATAAAACTATTCATAAAGTTGTATCTGAGTAATGATTTACAGGAAAAAGTATAAAATCTTTAAAAATCTAAATAATTGAAAATATGATCAAAATGATTAAAATTTGAAAATATATTAGTCGAAAGTTTAAAAAATCAGTATTTGAATAAATTCACCGTGCATTAAAGGAAAAAATAGGGGTTAGCATGCTTATTAGTTATTGGTGAATCACTGATCATATAACCTACATAGTGTAACAGAAATAGCTGACAAATGTAATTAACTCTTGCTATTTAATAATATTATTGTTGTTATCAATAAAGCGTTAATTAAAAAAAATAAATATTGATTATCTAATCATTTGTTAAAAAATAATTTTTAAATAATTTATGAGAATTTAATATAAATTCTATACTATGATATAGACGATTAATATTATACCTGGCAGTTATTGCAGTTGCACTCTGTATATCGACATACGGTACTCGCATTACACACGAGAAAAGGGTCCGGGCTCGTATTTGATTGAAACTGCGACACGCTGAAAAAAAACCAGTAATATAACTACGCAAGCATACACATAATATCGATGGTATATAATGTATGATATATGTATACTTTATTGTATATCGGTATGTGTACACGACGACGATGACGACGACGACGGCGAAAAACATTGATTAATTGGCCGCCGTTTTGCAGAGCGTATAATATTATATTACATACATGCACGCACTACATACATATGTATACACGACGTTTTCGCCGTATTTTACACGGGCGTTTTGATACAGCGAGAGGAGGCCAAGTATAAACAGCAGCAGCAGCAGCCGCTACACATTATACAATAAGCGAATATTATTATAAATCGCCATAGGCGTGTTGAGTTAATGCTCTCCATATTATACCGTTCGAAAAACCCGACACACCACACGCGGGCTGCAAAGGCACCCGTCGCCGCCGCTGCCGCCGACGACGTGTGTACGGTATACATATAATAATAATAATTTTATTACCAAATCTGTAGTTTTGTTATATTATTATTACACGCGCGTTGCAGCGACGTTTACGCGTGTTTATATACACAAATACGGCACGTTTGTGATAGTGATTTCGAGGAGAGGATTATTTTTATTACTGTCGTCGTCGCTATTTATTATACCTATACGGTTACTCGTATCGCTATAATAATATAATACTACAACAGTGTTCCGCTTTAGAACCACTGCACCCGAGAACTCGCGTACCGCAAACAAAATATTTATCATTAAACCGCGCATCTACGACAATAATGTTCCCTCGCCGTTGCGTGTGTACCGATCGACGTCGCACCGGATATCGATCTCGCGTCGACGCGAATTATTATTATATCGTTTCCCACGACGCATTCGCAACGTGTGACGTATAATACGTATGTGATATAATATGTAATGTGCAATGTGTATATAGTGTATAATGTTGTGTAGTATAGGTACATCGCGCGGTGTTTCTCGCGTATATAGCGAGTAATATGTAATAAATAATAATACGTTTTCGACGCGGATATTTCGTTTTGAAAAATGATATACTCTTGTCTCTTATAATAATGATAATAGTAATAATAATCGTACACGCCGTATATTTATATATATATATATATATATATACACACCACACGTGTTACGGCCGTCATCTTCGTCGCCGTTGTTGTTATTGGAAAAAACGTCTCGGTGGGGATGGGCGGTGGCGGCGGTGACGGTGTCATCATCCCTTTGTTTATTAGATACCGCGGCTGATGGACAGTGACGAATGGTGGCACGCGCGTGGGATACCCGAACACGTGTGGCGCGACGTAAGGTCCAAGCAGCCACTGCCGCCACTATAATACTCGGTTGTTGTTTGCAGCGAGCGGAGAGCTTGCGATCGTTTATTATTTACGTATAATACGCGCCTATAATAGTACAACACGTTGTTATATCGTGCCGCAGTGAGTTTTTAAATCTATAAAATACGATGCCAACACATAATATTAGGTATATTATAATAATATTGTTTAGCGAAGTGGACAAGTGGGCCGGAGCGATACAGCTTTTTGATGGTGTGCGCAAGACTCGGGTCAACTCATGAACATTACAATTTTATATGATATGCGATACGCCGATATACATAACTGTATACCTACCTATGCATTTTGTTATATCTTAATTATAATTTTTTACTGGGCAAAAATCATCGTTGACCTTATACATGCAATGTACACATAATGCCCAACCTTGAAGTATTGTTGTGTGGCGCTTTTTTCAATCCACCATCCCTTTTCCTTCCTTTGGAATTATTTCGATATTTAAAGTTTACAGCAGTGTAAGTACATATTATAAGGCTATATCGATAAATCGCGTTCCGTTCTCATTAAAATCGTGCGTTTGATATATTGCATAGTATATTATAGAGGCGAGAAGTTTTCGAAATTGGTAATTTGTGTTTTGCTTACACGTGGAGAAATCTTGCACACATGACGAATTACGAACATATTATATTCAAGAAAAAATTATAACTGCAACAATCTATAATATTTACAATAAACTACAATGTTGAATGTTCAACGTTTTTCACATAAATATCCGATTGGTAAACAATTGTACACAGAAACAATTGCCCATGTACACGATAATAATAAATATTACACAGATTTTTTTATACTTTATAGTTTCTTTTAAAACAATAAAAATAGAATCAATATATAAATATTTTTATAATCCTAACTAAAAAGATAGCACTTATAAAATATAATGTATTAAAAAGATCTTAAAATAATGAGCGATTAATACAGTTCACGTTAAAATTAGCTATTATAATGCAATATTTCTGGGTGAAAATAAGACATTTAGAAAACAATCTAAATGATAGTAAATAAAACAAATTAAAAAAAACAACTTAATCTTTTTACACTGCACAATAGTATGGAGTCTATACTTATAGTGCCTACACTAAATTATATAGTATACCATCAATACTAAACTATAAAAATTAGTCTATAAATAAAACTAACTTTTAATACATAGGGTATATCGAGTATATTAATAATTATATTATGTACTATTAAACTATGATACGTATTTAAAAGTTTTTTTACCTTGTTTTCGTAGCACAAGCGTTGATAAACTTCTTCTTACAAGAAGGCGGTCTAGAATGATAGCAGTATATTGACACTCCACCTAGTTCAACTATTGTGAATATAGTATAAATACAATAAAATGTACTAAGCAACGGCTTCCGGTCCCGGGATGGGTTTCTTCATTTGATCGATGCGTGTTTAACTACGGCAAAACTAAAAGACCATAAGTATTATAACATCACAATTCTATAAGGAAACAAAAAAAACCTCTATAAATATAGTAAATTTGGTTATTTTAAAGTATAGAACGTGTAAGACAAATAAAATATTAATTCGTCTTTGCGTAAACTATATTATAATCTACATTGAAGAAAAATTAAATAATAATAAATAATATTATGTATTGCTTGGAGATCTTATATTTATGATGAAACATTTAAAAAAAAGGTTAGAAAATCATGAAGATTTGACGAGTACCATAAAAATTAACTAATATATTTATATAATTAAAACAACCAACTCATAATATTTTAAAACTACTTCTACCTAACCAATTGAAAAGAAAAAATTGCATACTTTTGGAGTACCTATGTGAATTTATAAATTAAAATATAAGAACCACAACATTTTAATTTTACATTTTTTTAAAAAACAAAGTTTTTATTGATAATTACCAAGATGTATTCCTCAAAATATTGTATATTTTTAAAGCGAGTATTAAATAATATTACACCTATAGACTAAATCTACGAGTATAATATACGTACACATTAATTTTTTATACTAATCTGATTTTTAATTTGAAGAATAAAACAACGATTAAAGGTAATAAGGGTATTAAAAAGAGATAATTCTTCAATACGAGTAGGTACTTTCGAAGTATACGAAATGCGCTATGGTACAATTTTCGTGACAAATTCTACCATAATTTCACTACATTATACATATTATATCGTTTGTTGCGCGTATAAACTTTTAGGTCAGGGCGTTTGTCATGATACAAAGTCAGTGTTCTAATACCGTTAAATAATACGGATTTATGTTATACTGCTGCGCTATATACATTATACAGTTGTTATTATCTCTGCGGATAGATAATAATAATAATAATAATAATAATAATAATAATAGTTTCAAAGTTTCTATAGATGTTGTTTGCGTAATTGAATTCCATACTCCGATCGTCGCAGTTAAAATTCCGACGATAAAAACGCGGGTGGGCTTGACAAAACGTCGTTACACGCCGTATAATATAATAGACAGTTCTATAACTTCTATATAGCTGCTTCTGTGGTACGGTATTTATTGCGGAAAAAAAAACCAAAACGAAATCCGTTCGACGACTCGAAAGTCGATTCATCGCAAAAACGTCTTTGTCGCCGAATCTTCCATCTCATAGTATCCCATATATGATATATACTATTATTATAATGTACGTTAACATATATATATATATATCTATCTATTATCCACGAATCGCCAACGGGTCGGAATTTTACTTTGGCTTTATTGCCGCCACCGCGAATCGTTTGTTGTATTCGAAATTGTCTGACTTGAAACACTGCGCTAATTGCGTTACGTACTATGTGCTATATACAATTAATATACGAAATAAAGGTCGACTGACGTTCGTCTGAAGAAACACCGGGCAAACTTAACAATTTTGCCGTTGACTGTCACGGACAAACAACGCATATATATATAATATATATATAATACTCCACGTGCTATTATTGTTATTATTACCGAACACCGACTATATACGTGTATGTATATATACATATTCACCATATTATACGACTTTAATACAACAACACACCGGAGGCGAATTTACTTTCTATCCGTCTTTATGCGCTATATCCAAAGTTTTAACAAATAAAATAGTGAGTGTATAGGTATATATAGAGTGCACATCTAAAGTAAATTATGCATTTTACAACGTTCTACGAGTTTTATGTTTCGACGTTATTTTTTATTTTCCTACTGCACTATTTATACATATTATATTATACATGGTGAATGGGTGCGCGCGGGCGATTACACATACATGCACAGGAGTCTGTAACTATTGTTTACGACTATTCTTCATTAAATGATAATGATAAACTTAAACTGTTGCAGGTTTATTAAATTAAGCTTACACGCAAATACACGGAAAAAATAATTTGGCAATAGGCAATAGTTAATTATTGAATCATATTATATTTATTATAATTAATGTATTATATTATTTTATGTATTTATGAAATTATAACAGCTGACACAAATTTTCTTTTTTTATACTTAACCGGTCAATAGAATGTATCGAATGCTAGTTTAATGGTTTATAAAACAGTTGATAAATAATGCGATACAATAACAAATTCAAGTGGTAGTTCGAAAACTTCCAACCGTGTTTTACGTGCCGCCACTGTAGATTTATCATCAAGTTTTGGTAGTATGGCAGTCGCTTAGTTGTCTATCATTCTCACACTCAAAAGAGTCCCAGCTCAGTTAAGCTCAAATCACCAGTGGGGCGAGTCTATTTGTTTAATTAACAATAAACCATATAGTTTCCCCTCCGTACATCTGTTTGCTGTTCTATAATGTTTCGTATTTTACTCATTTTATTATATTATTGTCATTAAATATAGTCTTGTATTAAAAATATAAGTAACATTATGAATAATCTTATGTTGTATAAACCAATGTTTCTTAAACTGGATGATACGGAAATTACAGATTTAACTAGGGGGGGGGGCATTGAGTTAAAAAAGGAGAACGTTGACTGTTGATTTTTTTCAACAATATTATTATCATCATGCAGTACAAATTATTGTACCTGTGTGCTGTGTACTGTGTATTTTTAGAATAATCGTTCGTCATCTGTCGACAGATAATCTGTTTAGACTTTAAGCAATATAAAATGTCATGTTTTGTATACCTAAAATATATTGCTGTATAAAATATTACGCGTATGGAGTATTCGAATTTTAACGTGTACTTTATAAGTCATAATACTCATAACCATATTGTTGAAGGTTTTGACAAAAATTCGATTTTTGCACTATTTAGGAGATCCGTCAATATTTTTAATACTTTGTTTCAATTTATACTTCAAATTAAGCGTGTTAATTCTTTTACCAAAGAGTTAATGTCAATAATCAGCGTAATAAAACAAAACTAAAAAATTATATTATATTCTGATACAATAATATAAAATAATACATTTGTTAACAAACAATTGGATTAAATATAAATTAAATGGATTCTTGCAATACGATTATAAAAAAATATTTATATAATAGGTGTAATATTCAACCATAAATTTGTTTTAATTATACTGAAAGAAATGTATTATAATATAATTTGTTAATTTTGTTAATTCAATTTAATCTAGTTTGTTAATTTGTTATATAGACTGTTTTTTTTTTAATGTTTACCTATGTGGTGTTTTATTTGATCCTTGTCCAAACGGTTTTTTATACCATAGAGTCTAAAAATTTTACGAATTCCGGAATATTTCAACGCACGCCGTATACACACGATGCGCCTATCCCAATGCCCAAATGTCACGTGTAAGCGATTTATAGAAGAAGCGAATCAAAGCAGAAAAAATATAAAAGAATACCTGACGCGCCCCACAGGTCGAGGGGTGGTTCCGGTGAATCAGCGCACCACACTAAAGAAATATACATAAATCGTATTCATCGTTTCCCACAATAGCGTATAAGGGATCTCCAGTCGTAACCGAATTTATTTTTATAGCAAAAAAATAAAAGAGAATAGTTATGTATAATATCTATGAGCCTCATCATACGCACATTGTTAATCGCAATTGACAGAATATATATCAATAGCGTTTAGTAAATACATGTAACGTTTTAGCTGCATCGAATTTTGAACGGTATTTTATATGAAGAGACAATAAAATACATAGGAAGTCAGCGAAAAAAGGAAAAAAAATCCCATATAAAATAATAATAATTAATAATATGTTCACATGTTGTAGGTATTCCAGGGATAGTTTCGAAAATGTTAGACTTGTCATACTATTTTATTCATCTGCATAGCCTCATTGGTATTATGTTGTGGGCATTTTAAAGGCGATTTACGCAACACCATAATGTTATGTAAATAACATAGTTGCAATTTTTGTTAGTTAATTAAAAATCAATAAAACAGTCATAAATATAATATTTAATGACTTCACGAATTGTTTTGCGTTTAAAATTATCACACCAACAACAAATACAGTTATTAGCATGTATTAAACAGTTGAAAATATATTCACACATAACAACCATTGATTAAAAAATGAATATTTGAAATTAATGAACTACCTATGTATGTACTTCTTTTTTCTTGCGGTATTGCCTCATGGGGGTAAACCATTTGCACATCACTTCTCCCTAGGTCCTAATTTACTTAAAATCTACTATGATAATATACAGTGAAACCTTTAAATACCAGACGCCCTCGGTCGCTGAAATGTTGTCTGCTATTTGGAGGTGTCCAGTATTTAGACTTTAGAGGAAAAAATATAATATTAGAAAAATAAAAAATTGAAATTATAATTAAAAAATTATTTAATTATTTAGTTATTTATATAATTATACATATACAATATATATTATATACATAGGTACATAATAAATTTTATTTATTTTGATTTTGATTATTTTAATGTATTTTTAAAAATGTGAAAGTAAAAAGATAAAAAAATTGATAATATAAAAATTAAAACTAACATATATTATATTAAAAAAATCAGTTAATTTAGAGTTTAGATTGTTTCGTATTTTGACACGAAGTCATTTTGTATGTTAATGCATTTTCTAATTCCACAAATTTACGATAGAAATGATTAAAATAAAAATTTAAAATACCATAAAAGTGTCCGGTATTTAGAGGTTTTCCTATATAAAAGTAGTGAAATGTCCCCGTTCCCCAAAAAATGTCCACTATTTAGAGGTGTCCATTAAGGGAGGTTTCACTGTACTGTATTACGTTATTGTCATTGTTTAACATGCACATCATACCTACAGATTTTTGTGAATAATAAAGTGTAAATTATAATATTTGATATAATATTAATTAAAATTTTCCAAAGTCTAATATTTAAATCTATTTAATACAATTATAATTGTAATAAACTTACTGTTAAACGGGTCATACATTAATAATGACATACGATTAAGTAAAAACTAAAAACACTATTTTTATTTTTCTTATATTTATTTCTACTGATATTTCATTGAAGAATGTTCAACAATTTAAGTTCAAATAAGTAATAAATGCATTTGAACCCTCTCTCTCTCCACTTCCGTTCGTTTAAAAGTATATCTTTATTTTTAAATAGATACGCAACATTGTTTGATAAATTTTTATTTATATTAGTATATTGCAACTTTGAAAATTAAATTCTATATTTTATTTTCTAAACAAGTAATAATTAATAAGATTTCAAAGATTAAAATGTAACATAATATAATAAAATATTATTTTACCTACGTCTAACTCCTAAGGTAATATTTACATTATAACATTTGTAATTATGATTTAACAATGATTTAAACAATAAAAAAAAATTATGGACAGGAAACAGGTAAGTTACAAGCAATTGTTGTATAATTATTATCATTTTAAAGGAAATCATAAATCATGGTGTTCGAAAAACGATTCCGAACGGAGCTCTGTTTACCTACTATAATATATTTTAGTTTTAGTGTTTATAGGACGCATTTACAATTTTAAGTGCTCATAAAAATTATTTATGAGTAAACCCAGTAAAGGCATTTAATATTTATTGAGTATTGTATAATGAGTATGATAAATCCTATTATTCCTATTGCATTTAAATATCAAATTTCAAGATATTACAAACTTTGTTATGACACAATAATATTATCATTACCTATCAAAAAAGAAAAGTATTATTGTATATAAAACTAAATAAAGGAAAACTTGTATCATATTGGACCCTTCAAAATCTTAAGTATGAAACGTAGATATTTTACGAGTAGGTATATAATATGTAAAAGAACAGACAGCAGACAAACTATTATATAACACAATATATTTGAGTACACCCGCGTTACGCGTATACTCGTATATAAAGGTACACTCATTATAATATTTTTCCTCAGTTTTTTTTCTATCGATGAAATCGAATACACGATTTACATGTGGAAATTGCTTTTCGTGTTTGTATATATTAGTGGCGTTGATATGTTTGTATATAAGTAACACATCGGCGAATGAGTTTTTAATAAACGTATATAATCAAAGTAAAAACGAAAAAAAAACGTTGGGCCAGGTTTAACAACTGAAGTTGACACTTGTATTTGTATACCAAAACAAACGGTATTTATCGTATGTATAGTCTACATAGATAATAAATAGATACAATAAACATATAATATTAAATATCAGAATATTATTACAATATAGTTTAATATATAATATAACGAATGTATAATAATATTGTATAGTGTCTATGTATAAATATGTTATACATACACCTTCGTCCGTTCCGGATTTGACGGACTATATTGTTGTATATTATTTCAAATTTCATTCATTTATACGTATTGTATAGGTATGGACGTATAATATTAAAAATATAAACATAAAAATATAGACATCATCCTTCATCATGAGGCCATGATGGCACGCGTATATTATGATCAATATATCAAAATATTATAATTTTATGTATGTGGACACAAATTACATTATTTAATCAACACAGTAGATAGCTAACTTTTTTTAGAAGATTTTCATGACTTTTTAAAATTCTTATTATATTAAACATTTGCATTTGCACTTTCGTTTTTTCCGTGTTGCTCTACACACAATAGTACAAAACACACGATCATATTGTATATGACATACCAAACAAACAAAATTTAGGACTAATGTACCGGTTGACGGCAAAAATCATAAATGCCAATACTATTAAAGATGCGTGGATGTGGACAATATACTTTAGTACCTACTTGCCTAGTAAATATTAAAAATTGGTTACATTTATTTTATTCTTAGTACTTATAATACAAAATAGTAAATACAAATGAAGTGCGTACGTTCAGCGTGCACCTACACTATTACTTTGCGCATTCAAAAAATGCAATTTACTGATGAGCGATCTACGTCGATATAATATAGTTTAGTTGAACGAATACAACATAGATATAATATATTATATTATATTGTGTAAACGTTACATACAGACGCCTGTGCACATTCCGTACCCGTAAAAACATTGATGACAGAACATTATTCAATTATTGTACTTCGTGTACGATGAACATATTGCTATGCCATATTATACATAATATGTTACGATATCCCTACTCGTGATAGGTGGCCATCTAAAATAGAGCGCGCGTAAAATGTTTACACTGAACGCAACTCGCGCGCGCCTTTACCCATTAAATATAGGTACCTTATAGTACCTATTATCGTGACATACCCGCAGCATAAAAATATGATATGTGTCGCTGCCTTTATTGACGCAGCTTGACAAAAATCCAATAAATAACCTCCTGCTCTGGGTATATAGTTGCCTAGATAACTGTGTGCGTGTGTGTGTGTGTGTGTGTGTACGCGCGCGCACGCCTATTATAAGTACATCATTTGATGGATAATATCGAGTCATCGTAGTAGTTAAATAACCATTTCATATACGGTACACGATTCAGCGTTAGTAGCGTTTGTATATTTACATTTTATAATATTATTATATATTATTATTGTTATCGTCTGAGTCACGGAGTTCCTTATTACTCGGGTTTGAACTTTGATGCGTTCACATGTTTTTTTTTTGTTATTTTTGGCTTATTAGATTTATTGCTATAACAGGTAGTAGCTGTAACCCATGAATTAATTTTATGATTTTACAAAATATCATATTAAAAGTCGTTTTAATGCATTTTTGACGATTTTAGTACATATTTAATGATAATTAAATCCTTAATAGTATAATATGTGAGTTAAAATTGTAGTAAATTAAAAGTTGAGGCCATGTCATGAGTTTCATAATGTGTCAATAATTTAAAGCCCACAATTGTTTTATTATATTTTGCAAGTACTTATATGTATCCATTGTAAATTGATTATAATATAGTCTTGTTCTTGTAGATGTAAAGTAGATGTAACATGTGAATCATAAAGAATAATCATACTATAATTTTATAAATTTAAAATAAGCTTGGCATAATTTTAAATGTACATCTCATTCCAAGAATAAAAAAAAACTAATAATAATAAGTGCAAAATTTTTGTTTTTTAAGCGCATTTTATACTTTTTATATCATTGATGTTTGATTACTACTACCATTATTTATTACTTATTACAATGTAACACAATGCAATGCAATTGTGTGTGTGATGTTTTGAAAATTGACCATCTTCCTCTGCAGACTGCAGTATCCACGACAGATAAATTGCCTATAGGCTATAATATTAATTTATAATTATTATTTTAATAAAACCCTGCAATGCTATCGTTCACTCATAAGGAAATACCATGGAAATATTTTATAAACGCACATATTATGTACGTCATAGTATTAAACGTATTAGCTAGGACTTCATTAATTTATAGTATAATATTAATGAACACGTAGATCAGTAAAGTAATTAAACGCGTTAAATGACGATGTATAGATTATTAGATGATTATTTTTTTTTCACAAATCGTATACCTACACATTTCACGTTCTATATAGGTTGATCGGTTTCGTTTCATATGCGTGCGCACTCGCGATCGCGCGCCTTTTACAAAATAAAATAAACATAAAACGTGCATAATCTATAAACACATTCCAAACAGCTTTGACAGTGTAAGGACGTAGACTTTGCTTCTGGCGACATACGAGAAAAAAAACTAAACGAAATGAAATATGTACTTCCCTATTCCGTTTATAACAATATTCTAGTATAAAACGTTATTTTGGTAGACGCGAAGCGATTTTGACATAAATTATGCGCAGTTTTATTTCAGAATCAGTATAGTACAGTTGAATATTTTATAAACTATTGCAAATTAGATAGGCCAGCATCTATGGCGTTTTGATTATTAATCAAAATATCGTAATATTTATATTATTTAATCTTGCCGAGTATTCAAATATTTTTCATTAAACTACATAATAACTGTATAATATTCACACGTAAGACCGTATAGACATATTGCGTGGTGAATTATATTCATAGAATAAATAATAATATATATAGTATAACATTATAGCATAGGACATAATTTATATGTATATAACACCCATGATATGTCTGTATAGTATATTCCTCCCTCAATATACAAACTATAAATAAATTGTTTTTAATGTTGAAATATTATTAAAATTTCCCACTTATTATAAAATATTACTCAGTATAGTGAAACACCTTTAAAATAGAGACATGATTAATGTCAATTTATTACACCAGATTGCCAAGTTTATTTTGCTTTAATGGAATAGATTGATAATGAGAATAATAGTAATAATTATTATAGTACCTATAATATTTTAATTTTAAAACTTCGTGTTTTCAATAATTTTCTTATCGATGCATAGCGCAATAAAACCGCAAGAAATTAAATAACTAAATATAGTATTTAGTATATATAATATATACATTCAATAATATTATTTTACCCTGTGTAGTAGCACAACCTTAAACATGATAAAACTATTTTTATTTTTAAATCTCTTTTAACGGTTAAAAATGTTGTATTATATTTTTGTATGGATATGAAAAATATAATTATATATATAGTACCTATAGATACGATTTTGAAAACTTGAAACATATAACATCCACCTATTACTATATTGTGTTAATGCGAACATATATAATTTTGTAGGATTTTTCATTAATTGCCATCACACTAAGCACGTCTGAAGGTCGTTTCGAGAAAAAATTTAAACTACGCGATTTTTTTCTTTACCTCTAGATACCGTTTTATTAACCATGATAGTTGGTCATTATTTTTGTAGACGGCGGGCTCTATCGCGATGAGATAAATCAATCGAATAGTGCATATAATATATTAATATGATTGTCGCGCCGCCCTACCCATCGTTCATATACAGTCGTACCGGTCATATCTATCTATAAATAATATACAACATTGGTACGTATTTATAATGTGGTATCTCAATAGCATAATATTATAATATATAATTGGAAGGTATAAATTATCGCTCCAATACGCTCATCTTAAACCGACCGCTAGACATGTCACATGTTTGAATCAAAAAGTCGACTAAAATTTATATACATAGCTGAGGACTTTTATTGTATGGGTAATGATTAATGCCCAATGTATAAAGTGTTATACCAATAAAAGGTACACCCACGCATATTAAATAATATTTTGTTCAAAACAGCGTACCTATTATAATATATGTAAATACATCTGCAGTAGTGGCGTAATTGGTGTTTGGTAGATTTAACAGTCTGTTAGTCGGCAAATTACTATTTATAGAGCCATATGCTAAATTTTAGTTCCTCTCCCTTTTTAACCATTCCTATAAAGGTTTTGAAGATAATAAAGTAATAATTTTTCAATCTATTTTGCACTTAAAAAAATTAAGCAAAATTACGTTTACATGTATTATAAATATTTCTTATAAAATGTTGACATTAACTTCTTGAATCTACCGTGGCAGTCTCCTTTACTCTCTTTCTGATTTTAATACACGATGGAATAATATATAAGTACATTAATTTTTTTTTAAGTATTTATATATATATATATATATTATATACATACATACATAATAATATATCACCTAGGTATAGGTTTTAACGTATAATTATGTTCGATATTTCTATATAGTATTACATAATATTTATAGTGTAGGTTATAATATTATAGGTACTATAATGATACTTTTATGATCAAACTTTTACAACAGTAAATAGTAATATTCTATATCAGCTAGTCAAGGTGTTTGCATCTATGTTATAAATGATAATCTTTAATATTTTGTTAACTTATGGTATTTTGAAAATGCAATGTATAATGACATGTCGATTAAAAGGTAATAATAGGTAATACTTATATTCATATATTTACAACAGAATACAGATTCAAAAATAGTCAACTTAATTTTTTAATTAACCTGCAACAATTTTGAGTACAATACAATTCTATCTCATCATGCTCTCGTGCTTTTCATGTTAGGTTATGTTACGTCATCGAGTTGTAGTCGAGTTATACGGAAAAGTATTTTATTATAATTTTGCTTAAAAGTTGAAACTTTTTAATACTGTTATCGGAAAACAAAATTCATATTATATTAATTGATAGTTCTCCGTCACGTGGTTTTATCACTATATTATCAAAATTGCACATAGAAAAAAAGTAGAAAACATCCATGAGAGACGCTGTTTTTATATGTAAGGCGATTCTTTAATCAAACAGCACTTATTATTTCAAAATTATATATGAATATTTTCAAAAATATTAATAGATTTTAAAATAATAAATGATCAACGATACAAGAACCATTCCGTATTTATAAACGAGTAAATTGTAAATGGGAGTCAATGTGGGTAGCACAGAAATTGCAGTACATGATGTATACCATGGGTGTATATAAGTTAGGTACACTAACCTAACCTATTAGGATATATATAGAAATTATAAGGTTATCATTTGGTTCATCTCAATGTTATACAACAATTTTACAATTTAACAGGGATTTTATTTAAGTTTCGGGTTTCTGCAGTGTTGAATATATTTGGATGTTATATTATTACACTGGGATGAAAAATGTAAGCAAATGTTTGGGTGCTCGCATCCGTTATTATTAAGAGGATGTTAGTGCACTGTTTGTTTTCTTTCTCTAGCCCATGTGCAACATAGACAAAATGCGTTTACGCAGTCTGTGTAGAACTCGCTCAATTTTGGTTCTAGAATAAATATACCTATTATAAAATTAAATTTTGATAATATTTCTAAGTACAAGACGATGAGTTTTTTCCATCATTCCCAATACAACGTTAATTATATAGTTTAGAAATAGCTATAAATTATACAACATTTTTAAATAACTTTTAACTTTTCAAATTTTTATTTTTTTTAAACAAAATTTTACTCAAAAATATTCTCAAAATTTAATTTTATGATAGATATATTTACTCTTAAATTGAACGAGTTCTATTCAGACTGCGTAAATGTGTTTTTTCTATGTTGCGCGTGGATTAGAAAGAAAAAACAAACAATGCGTTGACATCCTCTTAAGATTAATCTATGCGTTAATATAGATGTTAAATAATAGTTCAAAAGAAAACTATGTGACTAATACTTTAGATTAAAGAATGTTTTCTTAACTCCTATAAAATAATACTAATAGAGAATATCAATCAATGACCAATATAAAGACCAATTAAATACAAAAGTTAAATGAACGCAAAAATGCATACAAAATGACATATTACATGAAATTTTTAATAAAAAATTATTCAGGTTTGGAAAAATGCTTGTACTTGTTAAAAAAAAATGCAAAAATTAAAAATAAACCCCAAAAATTTTAAAGTCATTATAAACAACTTATAAAATTATGTAAAAAAACGTATTTTCAAAATGTTTAGTTTTTTAAATTATAAATGTCTTAGGTACGTTAATGGATCACTC
This sequence comes from Schizaphis graminum, assembly GCA_020882235.1. Classification (NCBI taxonomy): domain Eukaryota; kingdom Metazoa; phylum Arthropoda; class Insecta; order Hemiptera; family Aphididae; genus Schizaphis; species Schizaphis graminum. Next base: position 60,539,742 of record CM037032.1, read on the forward strand.
GTTATAAACGTGCATTAATGTACAAGGAATATGGTCCGAGTGCATATTATGTATAATAAACATAGTATAAATTAATACTTAGACGGTGTAAGGTGTGTGTACTATGAGGCTGTTACGGTACCAGACGTCATTTAGAGTTAATTACGATAACTTATATATTATAATATTAACCTACCCGCGCGTGTGTGCGTCAAGTCAGCCATCGCGCATATATATAATACAATATATTATAATATAATATAACATACACTTCTATCTTTCCTTGCCTCAGCCCCTCGTGCTAACTCCCGCCCCGTCACTCGCGCGTTATCCCAAGGGAATCACGGCTGTGCGTGTGCGCGAGTGATTTGTTTATGACGAACAAGAGTCGGCCGATTCGATACTGTGTATAGTAATACATAAATTTTGAGTCGGAGCCAGCGAATAACGCGTTCGCTCACCGACAAGTCTCATTCCATAATAATATTGTATATATATACATATACATACGCTCTGACTGACAACGCCGCCCGCCGCCATGTACTCATATAATATAATATACTTTTACGGTAATACGGATAAAATATATGTACAAATACATATATATGTTTATATATTTAGACACACGAGGTCCGTATTCCGTAATAATATTATGTGTGTACTGAAATTCGTTTATTTATTTCCTCGTTTTTATTTATTACAGGTACAGCGCACGGGTATGACCGAACGTTTCGATTAACCAAACACGTTTTTCTTTTTCGTTATTTCAATATCATGTATAATATTATATAAATGTGTGTGTGTGTGTGTTTGTGTATGTGTACCTTACTCTATTCCGTTTGCTCACAAAACGCGATTGTTTAAGACGACCGATAAAACACCAACTGCCTGTTTATAATATACCGCGTATATATATAGTATACACAATAATACGGACGACGGTTGTGACGTGATTTATCGATGATTAACGTTTTATATACGACTCGATAGGTCGAAATATTCAAAGTGAACGCGATCGTTTTATGATTTAGTTGAATTGCGTTTCGTTTTCGAGAAGACTATATATTATATAATATCAAAAAATTATATATATTGCTCACGATTTCAAACGTTCAAATGTTCCGTTTGGAATATGTTAATTTTTTTTTAAAATTTTTATTTACAATCTATATAAAATCTATGCATAATAAGTAAATGTGATAACAACAATGTTTATTTTAAAAATGGCTTGATAAACGTGAATGGCAAAACTATTTATCAACAGCATCTCATATTTAACTATGATAGCTAAATTTAAGTAAAAAAAAAAGTGCAAATACCAGAAATATGTGTACCCACACGAATTCTTATAATGATAGTCTGGTATAACTAAGTGTGTATAGTCCAAGAGCGAGCTACCTTATACCTACCTAATTCTAAAATGAGAGACGTCGCTCTTACACTCACTATTGTTTTCCCTGGATTACAAGACCTAAATAAACAACCAATCACTAACACTGTACAGTACCAATGGAGGAAGGTCAATTTCCCCTATATTTTGTTTTTCTATCCATAATAATTTAATTAAGAGGACGTCATACCCGCATGTGTTGTCTGTCTTACGAACGTAAAACATAGCAAATTTGCGTTCAGAAGATTTAATTTTAGCTGTTAGCTTTAATATAAGAGTCAATTTACATATGATCAAACTTAAAATTAATAATATTATATAGGGCATTTCATAGGCATTTCATTTTATTGATATCTTAATTTTTAAGTGAGTTATAGTTATGTAAAATATTAACATTTTAAAATGCTCGTAACTTACTTAAAAATTAAAATATAAATAAAAGCCTATGAGATGCCCTAGGTAATATTATTACCTTTAAGTTTGATAATAGTTAAAGTGACTCTAATATTAAAGCTAACAGCATAAAATTGAATCTACTTAACGCAAATTTGTTATGTTTTACGTTCGTAAGACAGACAACATATGCAGGTATGACGTCCTCTTAAGTGATCTTGCTTCAAGCCAGTACGCCTCACCTGTGTTATTATTGTAAGCCGATCTTAAATCATTAGATTTGAAAATAATAATTCCAAGTAGCATTGGTGCGTAATTATATTTTTCATATAGAATAGATTGTACTGATCTAGTTTTTAAACATTTAATATTATAATTTCTTAACGTTTTCCGAGTATAATTGTATACTTAACATAACATTTTATTGTGTATAAATAATTTAAATTATAGTATAATATTAAAAAGTTTCATATATTTTTTGAGAATAATATTTTTTGAATTCTAATAAAATACCAAAATTTGAACATTTAAACGCTTATAAATAAAACTTGATTGTGTATTTTCGATATTTTTTTATTTTTTGAATGAAACTCTTACCAAGAACTTTAAAATAAATGTTTAAGGTTTTTACTCATGTACAAATATTCGCCTATGCATAAATAAAAAAAAAAAATTAAAAAGTGCAATAATTCAAAATATGTATAATAATGGCAGTACTTATGATACAAAAAAGTCAAGGTATTTTGACAATGACAATGAAACAACTCAGTAAACTTAATCAATTTTCAAGTTTCTAATTAATAAATACTGTAATTTTTTTTGATCCTAAAAATTATATTGATCTCAAATGATGACGTTTTTATGATTTATAAAAAATAAATGTTATTGAAATAATAAAACGAATACTGTGAATAAGCAAAAAACTTTATGTTCAGGACTTCTAACATTGGTTCAAAAGACGTACGTCAGTCCCAGCCCCCAAATATAGATTTTCGTAAATTTTTTTTTGGCAATATTTAGTACGTCATTTGTTTGTATTTGTTTGACTACACTCAGAATTTGTTTGATGTTAGTTCACCTCGGAAAATCGGTTTTCCGTGTGGGGGCTGGAGAAACGAAACGTTTCAAAAAATGGATCACGTTTATGTATTAACGTAGAACAAGTTCATATAACAGGACAGTGGCGAATGCTTTGAAAATCACCATGATTTTTTAATGTTATCATTTTATTTTTATTCAATATTTTTTTATCACCTGTAGTATAAAATATACGTAGAAAATGCATCTTTAAATTTAATACTCAATAGAAATAAATATAAGTGGATTATTTTTTATACAAAAATAAGCTGGATTCAAAATGTGATAACTTTTTCAAATTTTTAGATTAAATTGAAAATAAATTATTCACGAAAATAGGGTGCATGCGCCATGCTGAGACATCTCGTACGTAATATATATTTTTATATATACATATGTAATTATAATAACACATGGATATCATTTATATACATATACCGTAATGGTGTACGAGTAGAGTTTAACATGGAAGAATCTAATTAAAAGGTACTCGGACCCGTAACGGTTATACACATATTCATGTACTGCAGTTTTTCGCGACGAGTGTGCAGTACCTATACAACAATAATATGATACAATATATACCTACATAAACAGCATTATAACCATCAAGTCGCACGCGCAAACCACCAAAGCTCGCCACTGGCAGCAGATAAGTACATAGGATGTGTACTGAAAGATATTATATATTTAAATGTAAGTCCAGTGTATAAAATGATAAAATACACCCCGTATAAGCACACCCGAAGAATTCAGTGTGCGTGCGGGTGCGTGTATAAATACTCTCTGCACCTCTGCAATGCAGAGATCGTTGTCGGCCGCGGATATGTAGCCGCAAGTGTGTGTGAGAGTATATAAGGGAAATTAGCTTTTATTATATTATTATACTCATATACGCGCGCGCATGCCGCCTTGTTACCGCAGCGAAACGAATTGGAATTCGCCGTCGTTGTCGTCCAGTGTACTTTATATATTATGTATATAACAGTATATACTGCCATTGTTCAGCCGGTCAGTGATACAAGCGTTGGAGGTGACTTAAAAAATGTAATTTAATTATATAAATATTATACATTTCAAACGGGATATTCGTTTATGCATACCTACTGTTTTTCCAACAGAAGACCACTGAAGCAACAGAAAAAATAACCACAGATAGGTCGTTGCGAGGTGTCTGTGTACCTATATATTATAATGGTCTGGAAGGCTGAAAGGAATATTTCTAATATAACAAAATACAATAATATTATGCACTTGCAATCTGAAGGGTGGACATTTCAAGACGTGTTTATATTATTATAATAGTTTGTGATTATTATAGACATTACCATTATTAATACTACAATTATTAACTTACACTACTCAGTTACTCCATAACGTATAATTATAAATATTTAGATTTTAGACTATAATATTATTCGCCTACACACTACATAGGTTTAATATCTCTAAAATTGACTTATTTTAAGTTAACGACTTAGCTACCAATTGATTAATTGAGCAACACAAACTCTGAAAATTGACTTGAATTAAAAGTCTTTTTGAGTTCAACTTTCTACATATTTTATTTTAACCCTCTAAACAAGTTATATTTTAAAAGAAAAAACTTAAAATTATCATATTTTAAAAAAATTTAGAAAAACGATTTATAGCACACTTTACTATGACAAATTAAAATCTAAAATTTTTATTACTTAACAACAAGATCAATTGGTACGTTGGAAATAGAACGCGTCATCTAATTTCCCGTATTGTACGTGTGTTAGATAAAAATGAAAAATTACCGTTTTAAAATACGTATTGTAGACTGTATAGTAGATATAAAATATTCCATTTTAAAAAATTATTATATTACTATTGGACCATTTGGACGACTATATTTTTGTTTAAATTATTAAATGATTTGAATTATTATTATTGTGATTATTAGTATCAGATACTCTAGCTATGAAAACTATTATTTTTGAACATTTGAATAAGCAAATTTATCCAGGCTTATATGTATTAATTAATAAAACTACTCATATATAGTGATATATACTTCCGGTATCGGTAAACGGTATGCACACACGCATGCTACCCTACTACATATTGATAGATAAACACCTATTTTCGAACAATGAACGACTGACGGCTGACGGGTGTAAAATGTTTCTTATTTTTTGTCTTACCAGCCTTACAATATCAGGTCTCAAAAATATCTACACTCGATGACCGGAACTCATGTTGCGCAAAAGGTCACCCCCGACCACGCAGGTATTCTCTCTCACTCTACCAGATCTTTTGAGAGCATCAATGTACATCATACATACTGTCGCCGTCGCGTACCTACAATACTGTACGTGTCATTCACCAAAAATGTTGGCGGCATAACGAATAACATATTGTCGTCTGGTGCATTATTATATAATAATATATGTAATATATGGAACGTCATTATTCGTGAAGTAGAACAGGCAGAGAAGACGATCGACGAAGCCGGAGAAAAAAATAAAAGCAAAAAAGGAAATGAACCTAAATAATAATAATAATAATAATAAACGGTCCTATGTACATCGAATGCATCGTCTCGTCGCTGCAGGGTACACATTATTCTATAATAATACAACATAAATGGGAAAATGACCCAACAGTGAAACTTAACGTTGCGTTATCATATTATGTTATATATTTTATCGCATTGTATTCATTATATGTTTGTGTTACACGCTTCGATAGGATATTGCGTGGAAATGATGAACGGTGTCCGGCATGAAAACGAAGAAGACGGTATCCCGCCAACGCCATGTCTAATAATCGCATCATCAATACTTATACTTGTATACATCATAGGACATAATAATAACGCAACATATTGTACTCGCCCTTTTATTATTAATATTTGCGTATACTGCAGGGTGAAGATTATCCATCAATACTCCATTCAGCATTGCGTGTGTTAGGACTTAGGTTAGGTAATATAACAATGCGACACAGGACGTGGCCTTGACCTGATGTAATATATTATGTTATACATATTTGTTGCGAAGCTACGAGGAGAAAAAAATTAAACCAAACTATTGTATAAAAGTATATAATATAATATATATATATTATATAAACATATACATATATAGAATTTGTCGCACATTCAATACGTATTATTATTATATAATATCGTGTACGGATATTTTGTTCGAATTATATAGGTAGGTATTGGATTTATTTTTTATGCTTATTACCTACCATATGCTCTCGAATGTGACATATTAAATTGTATTGTATATATACGAGTAAATACATTTTTACAACAATAACGAAAAAATCTCTATTACCTATACATATCTGCCAACAAGTACCTAGCTGTATACAGTACTTACTTATGAAATAATTCCAAAGTCGTCAGTTAGACGACATATAATTTCTAATATAAATAATATTTTAGAAAACGACCACGAAATCTATATGTTATATACGACTTGGGTAATATTATTACTATGTTCTGTTTTACACATATAATTTTACTTTTACATATCATTAGTTCGTGATACGTATGATTCACTTGCGTATCGTTGAATCCGATGGTCGTTGTGCTCACGGTTCTCCAATGACGTTCATTTTTCTTCTGCTGTATGAAATTGTATTGTTCTGACTGCAGAACTTAAAATCTAACCTAACCCTAAGAGTTCCATGAATAATAGATAATGTATTTTAATGAAAGTTTAAGTATAATACTATAATAGTATATTAATATAATAAATTAATGCATATGTTTTAATACATGGAAAGATAAGCCATTGTATTGTTTTTTATTCACATAATATTTTAGAAAACCCTTCGATTAAAGAACCAACTAGATCCACTTTTATAGCTGAAACCACTCCCATTTTTGAAAATTAAAGCATTTTTACTACCCAAAAAGTTGACGACAGATAAAATAAAACATCATTGTACAATAATTACACCCATAAATTCGCTCAAAATCTTAAATTGTTACAATAAAATATTATTATTGCATATTAAATATGCATAAAAACTGTAACGAGCGATGATTCCATGATGAACATAATAAAATATTTCAAGAACTTGTTCAGATGTACTATCATTTCCATCTAAATCAGTTAATTAAAAAATTGTCAAATACTCTAGTATATATTTGTTTATGCATATCCGCATTTTAGCATAATATACTCTTTTTATTGAATAGTGAATACCATATATCGTAACAAGTGCCGCGATCTCTCTTATAAATTATACAAATTTAAACATTTTATTTACTAAACAAACTAACAAAAAATGTAATAAATAATAATGTATAATGTAATATATAATAAGATACACAGTAATTACTACTTATTAATGGTACTTTAAACATAATATATTTTTATAATTGACATAAGATAATATTACATTTACAAATGTTAAGTTTCAAAAGCAAAAATATAATTGTAATATTTTATTATTTATTTTCTTTATATACATTATTAAATCCTACATGTATTATAATTTATAATATAATACTTAAGTAACGAGAATAATCATTAACCATTACGTCGCTGATGTTATTTATTTACGCGGTGTCATGGTGTTACCCTCATTTTTAAAGTGATTACAGTAGTTAATAAAACTAATTTCATACGTATTCATATTCAAATAACTTAACAATACTTATTTGAGGGGCATATATTAAAATTATATACATACAATATACAATATACATACTATAAGTCAATGAGTAAATTTTTACCATCGGGAACTTAAAAAAAGTATGATATATGTAGCCATGTAGGGTATAGGTACTTATAGTATTACTTCCCGTAAAAAACCTTACGTTTGCTTCATCAAAATGTATCCGAATGCACAGTTCCCTATATATATTTGGTTAGATTCATATCTGATTTAAAAATTCCTTTTAAACGTTTATAATTTATAGTGCAAATTAAAAATATAAATGGTTTTTTTTTTTTAGTACCTACATATTAACATCTGTTTGTGTTCTGATTTAATCAAAATGCGCGTACATATATATTTATACATTATGTATTGCTAACTTAGTGACAAGGATGTCGACGGTTTCCTGTCGGCCTGAAGGCGATGTATATGTGTGTGTATGTGTGTGTATGTGTGTATTTATAGATATATGGTATATACTACACACGCGCAAGCACGCGTTATGTTATTACAATTTGCGGTAATATGTCACCAGGTTTAGTGTACGATTACAAGAAGAAAATATATATTGTAATATAAAAGAGCAAAATATGAATGTACGAGTAATATACCTAGCAGCGTTCGGTTGTCATGCGAACTGGTCTACGACGACGACGACGTGTATTATAATATGTCATACACTCATACATATTATAAATGTATAATGTGCATTGCGTTTTATGAATTTTACTAAAAATTTTCAGATGTTAATGTACATACGAGTTGTCGTCAAGACCGGTTCAATGACATGCCATTGCCGCGTAAACATATTATAATATATGTATACTATACATTGTATAGTATATACTGTCCAGATAGACAGGGTTAGTATAAACGTCAACTATAATAAATCAGCGCAAGCGGCGCGTTAAATTTTATCGATCCGGTCCATATTTTACTATACTATATTATACATTATAATATAATATAATATTATTATCATTGCACGTATATAATATAATATATTAATATGTACATATACGTATACAGCGGAGTCAGTTTCTTCGATGACGATGACGACGACAACGACATCGTTGGTTGTTCGGGAGTTCGGGACCACCTCGATCGACGGGTTTCGGGGGGTATTATAAACGTGTATAATGTGTACAATGTACATACATAAGACAAAAACGTGTCATCAATCCGGCGTGATAAAATATATATTATGATCCAAATTATTACAACGTTATAGTGTTATAAATTGCATTATATATAGTGTATTTTAAAACGATTATGTAACGAATAGATATATGTATGTAAAAGTGTAAAACTGATATGCGCTCAGTTGAAATGGAGAGAGACTTGAGGATATCAATAACTATTGTAACTGCCGTATGGTTTAAAGGGATACTGTCACTCAATAATCTACAAGCCCATAGACCAACCAACCACCCGGCCCTCTAATTTGACGTACAAGTAATGTACACTGTACTATCAAATAATAGTAGTTATAATATTATATATACGCATACATTGTGCATAATGCCGCGCGCTCATAGCTTTCAAAATACGCTAATAATCGTACACTTGACCAGTGTACGATTACGGTGTTCACACCACTGGTGTATTTGAAAAGTACGCAAATACTCGAGTACTTGTACAAGACAAGTAGCTAAATGCATTGTTCCCACAGCTAGCTATATTATAGCAAATATTTGTGGTGGGGACCACATTTATTTTTAATATATTTAATAAAAATATAAATAGGTACGTGAGTATGTGATTATCATATAAAATAAATAGTATCTACATAGATTGCTATAGCAAAATGCTTATCAATCAATTATTAATATCAAAATATCAAATGTGTGCATATAATCATTGTCAATTTTACAAATAAAAAAAAATTATTATAATGTACCTACATTAAAATAATTATTATATTATATGTATAATAATATATAAAATTAATACTTATTAACTTTGGCGCCACTGGACCAAATTTAACATGCTACTGTTTTTCCCGGTCTACAAGAATATGTCATGTGATCAGTTATACAGGTATATTTGCCGTTCCTTTGACTTGTGTCACATTTACCGACAATCCTCGGAACGGAACCAGTGACAAATAATTGTACAAGTACACCAGTCGTGGGAATGTGGCTGTAATAATAATAATATACAGATAATTATGGCGTCCAGGCAATAGTGCAGCTGCATGAGATTGTTGCATACACGGGAATGACGTTTTCGATATACTTTATTCGGAAGTCGAGGTCGACCTTAAAAGCGTACATACAACAGAAGACAAACGCAGTATAATACACTGATCAAGCTCGATTTCGGGACAGACAAATTATTGACACAGTGGGCGACGTGTAGGTCGCTATAAATGCGTATTATATATATGTACATATATATAAATAAATAAATAAATGAATACGTATTTTAACAATAATCATAATGACATGACGATGGTAATTTACGGAAAAATATGCAATTTGTCACCGACCATGCAGTTTTGGGCAAGACTGCAAGAGCATGTATGCGCAGTGCGCGCACACACAAATATATTTTTATAATTTATCTATACAGATATACAATAGAATAACGTGTGTCTACAGCGGTACAAAGTATATGAGGAATTTTAAACTCATTTTCGTGGTCGGAAGCCAATAATACGTTAAAATAATATTATATAATGAGGTCCATCACACTAGCATTTCAACTCAAAATTATAAGTATTATTTTGTCAAAATATGTCAAATTACATTTTGTTTCTTACCTAGTACTAGGAAATTTCGTATTTCGTTCTCGGATCTCTGGCTTGAAGGACCTTTATTGTAGGACATATATTGTATTATACGTCTTATACAATTTGATTTGTGTGTGTGTATGCGCACGCGTGAGGGCATGTGTAGTGACAGTGGCTGCGAGCCCGGCGATAACGGAAGACGATTAAATATATATAGACACGAGTTATAATGTGATATGACCGGTCGGAATCGCTGCCTCCGCTGCAGCTCATTTGATTTGTCGCCTTTCGATGGATTGCGCGTCCGTTCGTCACTATATATATATATATATATACCATATATGCCCATAATAATATAGTGCGGTCAAATTGACGCCATCGTGGTCTGGAAACATCGGCCGCGCGACGTCTCAAAGTTAAAAACTCGTGTATACTGTACATGTATTTAATATATATATATATATAAATTATACATATATATTATGTAAGTGCGTGTGTATATGCGTTTGTGTGTGTATATGAAATAAAAAAATGGTAATAAATGTCGGAGAGATAGATTTTCGGCCTTGGGGTCCGCGTTTATTTATTGCTGACCACCCGACGACTCCCATGCACAGGGTGGATAGAAAATCCCGTGCCGTCGTCTTCGCACGCCGCCGCCCACCCCTTTGAGACTCGTACATCGACAATAGCTGACGATTTATATTACATATATGTATAATATTATCCCGTCTATTGTATAATAATAATACATGTGACGCTGCAGTGCGTCTCAAACTCAACGAAAACATACTAACATAATATTATAATATTATATCGTATAGGAATAGGAGTCAACTACCGCGCTTCACCGAATAACACATAATATTATTTATATACTGTTATTTGTTTAGTGGTCACACTTTTCATAATAATAATAATAATAATATAATAATACTGAATTTAATAATTAATCCATGTAGGAACACAATATGATTGTGTAATACACTTAGAAATATTGTGGGATGTAATGTATAATACCATAATATCGTGTAATACGCGGTTTGAGCGTTTTCAATAATAAAATACGATTTCGAATTATATTTACAATTACATTATTATATTACACTATAGTCAAACATCCTTTTTATCGGCGAAATTAATCAACATTGTGTATAAACGTGTTTCTTAAATAAATAAATATATATATATATATAATATAATTATGTTATACACAAAAATTTCGTCTCGTCTCGTCGCACCCTGTACAGTGTACACGTATACACACGCACGCGTCGTCGTCGTCTTCAACGTCGTGTATAATAGTAGTCGGTCGTAAAGGTATTATCTCGGTAAAATTTCGGGCGTACTTTATCGCCGCGTCCATCGTTATGTACGGGATTCATGCGTCGGCCGCAACGGATTTATCGTTCTTTTGTTTGCGGGGTACCTATATACATATCATACGATATATACACAGGTAACGTCGGGAATTCGGCGATATTTTTTACGAAATCGATCGTAATTCAGGTTACCGGCCGGCCGGTGTCACTGTGCGATTTCAATGCCGACAACGATATTTTATGTGCATATATATATAATAAATATAGCGGACAACATATTTTATTTTCTATCGCTCCAGCAGTGCACAACCCTCGCCAAATCGCTGCAGTGACCATACTATCACTTGTAATATTGTGGTCGGTGGAGGTACCCTACTAATAGACATTACCAGAGTACGTCATCATACCACATTATTATTAAACCTACTCCTCGACAGTCTTTACTCCGACTACGATGAACAAACGAAATACATATAAATTCAAAATTATAAACGATAAACCAGAGACTATACTTATTTTTTATTGCAGTGAAACATCAGAAATTACGATTGTATATAGTATATTATAATTTATCCCGAATTCCCGAAATCAATAGGCTGTTTAAAAATACACACACTATTTGTAGGCACGGGCCGCACGACCTAACCATGTCAGTTTAATTTTATCATCAAAATCCTAGATGTCAAGTAAATGGCATTTATCAAATAAGATTCGACTCGCGTATAATAGATACATATAATAGGACTAAGCTCATCTTTGTACGAAATTTTTCCCTGTGGTTTCGTCAGTTTTAACGTAGGTATGTGAATTATCTATAACCGGCTGACTCCTATACACACACCGACACACTTCACCACTTGTAATAATAATGTGCAAAGTGCATAATAGCCATAATAACAGCCACCCGTGGCTCTTAGGTGGTACTTACAGCTAAAATACAGTTATATTATACAGAACAGTGCGATAATCTAACCTAACTTTTACTAGTGTAAAGGGCGTTTCTATCGATTACGATTTATTGCGTCCGAGTACAGTAGGAACACATTTGACATGTATGGCTACTACAGTTTCTATTATTTATTATACTATGTAGAAAGTTTAGTAACCATCAATACCTGCGTAGTGCATCCTGAATTTTTGGGTATTGTATAATTGTGTATGTTATAACATTTATAATGGTTAATAATATATGTAATACAATTGTTTGTAACATTATATAGGTACTCATGTATTTATACATAAGGCACATAGTTATCTAACAATCAAACAATTATAATGGTATTTATTTTAATAATAATATAAATATCTGTAGTTTTCTAGCTTATATAAGGATAAATATTATTAATTTATCACTTTTACCAGAATGGACACACATCCTTTTAGTTACACTCTGTCTCAAAAGAGAATAATCAGTCGTCGACCGATCGTTGTCCATTCCCGCGCATCTCCCTCCAATAATGACCTATACTATTGGGCGGTTTCCAAATTAAATATAATAATATTACTAATTAAGAATATTAGTCGTAAATTTTCTTACGTTATATCTTCGGAAAATAACGGCTAGCAAGGTGTGGGAAATTTTGGCTCGCAACTGCCGGAGCTGTCAGTCCGCAGTCAGTATACGTGAAAAGTGATTATTCTCTCTTGAAATAACTTGGTATAGGTGAAGAGTAATTGTAACGAATAACGATACGAGGATAATCGAAATAATCACAATATTATACATATGTCATATAATCGTATAGACCACATTCAATCACCATGGTCAGTGCATAAAAAGAAGGGCAAAAGATACTATTGCATTATCACCATGTTCCATGTAAATCATGTTATTTACACGTTACTATAATAATTAATCAAATAATTGTATAATATTTGACTACGTTATTTTTTAGGATTAGGTGGTTAATGGTTATGGCTTTTGTAGACTAATTAGTGAAATCGTTTTATTTAAATAATATTATTTAAATTTGTTTATAAGAAAAACATACAAAAAAACTATAAATACGGTGATATGGAATAAATAGGACCCATTCAGACGACAAATTTCAGACACGATTACTAATTATAGATGGGTAATCAAGTAGATTTATAATGCTGTCTGTTGACCGTGATCATATTATGAATTTAATAATGTGTGTTGTATGTAAATACCTTTATGTCAGTAAGAATATAGACAATATAGTGGTATTGATTGTGAATTAATCGAATTGACATTTAACCTGCATTATACAATAGGTACATCAAAATATATATAAAGCATATTTATTTAATTGTTTTAAATAACTGTTGATAACTGTACCTGTATAAAAAAGTATATATAAAAGTACTACGCAAGAATATTGTTCAGTACGATAGTGATATGATTATTTTTTTGATGTTTTATATACGAATGTATATACAAATTTAATCAACTCATGTACGCTATCGTGGTTATTATTAAACATGACGCGATCCCTGACATAAAAACAGGGTTTCCAAATCTTGTACACTTATCTAACTAGTCAGTGGTCTGTAAATAGTATATTATACTCGCGGGCGTCGACGAGTTGTCCGCGCAAAAATGTGTAATTACACTCTAATTTTCACCGGCAAACGTGACAAAGCCGCACAGCGAACGGGGCGAAGAAGCCCGTAAATCACGAGGGCGTGAACCCGACAAATTTTCTATGGCGCCTTGGACGCAGTTTTAATCTATATAATATAATATACATTATACCTAGTATTACCTACCAACGTACAAACCTAAACTGCGAGTGTTGTTATAACTTTTAACATATTCTATAATCTATATATTATAATACGCGTTTTTATATTCCGGTTCAAATTAATCAATAAACAATATAAGTACATATTTAGAACATCAATCATAAAAGAGAGTACCCCAAACATCTTAAATTAACTGAATTTTAATTATCTTGAAATTATTATTTATGAAAATGAAAAAGCGTTGTTATTTTAGCGTGGCTTTACACGTGCGAATCGTGCGATCACTGCATACATCGAGGTCGTTGGCTGTGCACTGTGTATGCTATATAGGCTTACAATAACAAAATGTTTTTATCATAAGATTTTTAATTTTGACGTCAATACTTTATTTATCGCTTTCCTATATAAATAGTGTGTGATTATCATAAAATATATGGAGAATAAACAACTCTGAAGCTATAGTTGATAATCATAGAAAATGTACTGTTTAAATTAAGGGTTTGTCTTTAGTAAATTATCTGATCAATGTATTAAACCAAAAACAATAATATGAGAAGACATTCTGCTGTATATTAATTTTTGAGTGTATTTCGTCATAATAAGTTTTGTCAAAATATGAATTTTAAACACTCATAAGAATGGATGGGGTTATGAAATGAACTTTTTTTATAAACTCCAGTAGGAAACCTTATGCGGTATCTCGTATAAAACGTTTAAGCATAAAGTGTTAAAATTTAAAATTTGATGAATTTTAAAGAACAAAATAATTCCCTAAATTTTAAATTTAAATTTCAATAAAGATTATAACAAACATGAGCTATTAATTTTATTGTTATAAATGACATTAATAGTGATACCAAATTATTTTTCAATGCTTAAGGCACCTGAAAATTGTAATCCGGTCCAGAGTTTATTGTTGTACTCTTGTACGGCCTTAATAAATATCGATAGATGAATTATTGAGTAAATTCTCAAGGTGTGAAATACTTGTTTATTAATATTTATAAATTCTTGTTTCGTCAAAAAATGTATATCGTCGTTTTTTTAGAAATACGGAACTAAGGGGTGCGGCCCTTAGCCCCCCTGGAGTCACTCTTAGAGTTGACTCTCTTCAGCCTATTAGCGTCATTCAAGAAATACCACCACGTAAATGATAACCAAGTAGTCTCCCAAAAAATGTGTGCGCTTATTTATGCTTTTTTTTTAATTAGTAATAATAGTAAAAAGAATAAAAAAATTAATTAATTAAAAAATGTTAAACATAATAATAGAAATAACTATTGGGTAAACAATATAATAATGTAAACGTTTAGAAATAATAATTGTGTGTAAGTAAAGTAATATAATGTAATAATTTAAATGATAATGGTTTTAAAAAGTCAAATCTGCAAATTTATTTTTTTGTACATTATTTGCTTATCCTTGTCATTACCAACTTTATAGATAGTTACGATATTTTATATACACGAACTCAATTCAAAGATATTAAGATCTTAAACTGGAATATATTTAAACACATACAAGTAGCGCGGACTTAATTCAATGTTATACAAAACCGCTAGGTGACAAAAGGGTCTATCTCTATTGTGAAATGAACAGGAATATCATATAGCTTATCAGTGTTTGTGATAGGAGTACAATAAAAATATAATATTATATTTAATACAATAAAGTTATGATGATTTAATTAATCTCAAACAGGGTAATGCCAAATAATATACATATATATATTTGAGTTGAAGATTGAAGATAATTGTTTCTACTTCCTCTTAAGTACTTTAGACAAAAAAAAAAAACAATAATCATTGTTAAATCAATTATGTACTTTAGATATAAGTTTGCTTTTCGTGTCAATTGAATATTTAGATTATAAGGAACAAATTTACGATTTTAGACCCTGTGACTAATTATATTAGATTACTTATATGGAATGATACTTTCAATAATATATCATGTGTAAATAAGGCAGTTTTTATTCCATCATCTACGAAATTATTGATTCTACATGCCTTAAAATATGTAAATTTTCTTCTAATTACTCGATTTGGTTTAGCTCTTTATTAAAAAATTTGATATTCTCAAAAAAGATAGCTCATAAAATGTATACTAAACAGCTCCTCCCTAACAGATATAATTACAATTCATTTTCTAATTTACGTGTGCAAGATCAAAAATAAAATAGATTATGCTAATAATTATTATATTCAAAATGCACAAAATTATGTATCAAATAGTCTAAAATATTTCTGGAAGTTTGTTTACAATAATTGGTCAAATAAGTTCCCTCCATCCGTTGTGTTTTATAATAATATATTAAATTATTAGGTAGTGATACAATACATTTAAATCTGTTTTTCTCAATACTTTTCTAGTGTCTTCAACCCACTTATTACTGTGTCATATTCTCCAGTTACTAACGATTTGTCCTTAGTTAACTTAAGTTCATATTAATCTAATAGCTCTAAAATCTCTTGTTTTTTTGTTCATTTGTTTATTCGATACTCGACTATAATTCTTTCGTGTGATTTTATATGTCTGGTCAGTGGTCCGATCGAAGCTATTGAAGCGATTCAGAATCGTTTCTTAAGGTTTCTTGCATTTAAGTGCGGTGTCTAACGCTAGAAGTACACACCTTATTCATCATTACTTTCATTAACCAATTTAGAAATTATAAATAAGGAGAATTAAACTCAATCTTTATTTCACTTTTAAATCATAAAATGGTATCATAAATTGTCCAAAGCTACTAGCTAAATTTAATTGTCTAGTACCCACTTCGCGTACTAAGAAATTTAATACATTTTATGTTCCATTGGCCCATTCCATCGTAAAATTATGTTCAAAACTCCTCCATTACTAGATTAATGGGCCATGTGAACAGGTGTAACGTAGAATTGTTCTTTTTTAATAATATTGTCTCTTTTAATGTATATCTTAACAATAATGTAAATATTGTTTGATTATTATTTGTATGTATGCAACTTAAATTCTGTATCTATTACCAGTTTGTATTGTATTACTATAAGAAGTATAGTTTGTATACCAACACGGTCTTTGATTGTTTTTGTAAATGTTGGGTTTAGCCCGTTAAATAAATTAATAAAATCAAATAAAATCTATACTATACAATCATCGCTCCGTTCGGAAAAAAAATGTTTAATGCACTTTAGATTAAAGTAAAGTTTTTTAAAACTTTTTTTTAACCTTTAAAATTAAATTATGATAATTGTAATTATACATTAAATATGTACGCAATTATTGTGTAAAGTAATAATACTTGATACCTATAATAGAAGGCACAGTAGTACAATACAAATAATACAATATACAACTGAGTTGTAATTATAAATTATGATTGTGAAATAATTTTTATTTTAGATTGTGAGTGGAGAAATAAATATTGTATTGGTAAATACATTGAAGAGCACAACAAAAACTAAGCAAAAACGGTATGTTTATATTCTGTAACACGTTCGTAGTTCATATTATTATTCTTGTTAAAATGGACAAATGAACGCAATCCCTAGTGGCGGCTTTTGGAATAATTCGTAGTTCGCGGATTCCACGTCAAAACAATATTCCAGGTAAAAATTATTATTTATAAAATAGGACATTTTCAGTTTTTATCATGGGGAAAATAAGTTTTAAGTGTTTTAACACACATTCTATTTAACTGTTAATAAAATAATAATATTTTTATTTGGTGTAATGATTCGCGGAAATACAAATGTATACCATACCGTGTTTATTACACAGTTTCTTTGTATTAATCGAATAATATAGGTACCTAATATTTTGCGAGTAAATCCATCGAAATTCAATATGCAATGCAATGTCGATCAATGTTTGCAGATGTGTGAATTTAATTTATTTATTTTACACAGATGTGTATATATGCGTACTGACAGAAAGACATTAAATTAGGTAGTTCATAGTATTTTTACGATTGCCATGTATAGCATAGTACAATCTATTATAGAGTATCAACTGTAAAAGTATGAAATTGTTTTTTTTAAAACCTTAAGGTAAATTGTATTATCATTTAGACGTTATTTATTTCATAGTCTCAGTTTTTCCCACTCGCTACAGCGACCTTATTCATTACACCACTACAAGCAATGGCTTATAACAGGAATCAGTTATATATTTTATACAACCGTTTACTTTGCACATTATATTTATTATAATATTATGATATATAAAATACTATAATATGAATTTGTATTCACAATGACAATATATATAAATTAGTTTGTTGTGCACAGTCAAACAATGATCTTTCAAAATAGGAATAGTCGACGAACAAGTCAGAATTATTTTGTGACCTTTTGTGTTACACGTTAGTATATAACAATTATATATATATATACGTATTGGGATTTAATAGCAACTATTATGTAATTTAATCACGCATGCTTATGACGAACGAGAATTTTAAACAGTCGGAACGCTAATTGAGTGGTTATTTATGTATATACATCATACAAAAAGTGTTTTTATATACTGTTAAGTGAGAATTTAATCGTTTGACGAAGAAGTTTTTGATGACTGATGTAAATAGCTATATCACCAAAACATTTTCAATTCGTTTAATTAATAATCAATTTTGCCTTTCATAACCATTCCGTTTTGCAGTATTAAATTAATCGCGCAATTATTCATATACTGCAGACTGCAGTTTGTCGTTTAATGATCATAAGATCTTTGGTGTTCTGAGTATGTTTAAAACCACCAATATCAAAATGTCTTATCATGAATTTCAATCTCAAAGACTTGTATTTTTTAATATTATACAATTTCTATCACTATATCTATGTCATATAAAGCTCGCTAGAATATATTATAATACTTGTAATTAATTATTGTTATCTGCGTCTAGTTCGTCTTAAAAGTTATACAATATTTGTTAAATTTTTTCATCTTTTTTTGTATTGAAGTATTTTTGTGTACTCTTAATACCACGGACGACCCTTATAGTCTGCGTAAATATATCATGAATAACAATTTATGTTAGTTGTGTACAAGTTAGTGTATTTAAATTGTGGCATCCAATTATACATATCTATATTCACATTCAAAGACGACACATACAATTTATACGTTATATCTAATAAAATTGAAAGATTAGGTATATGATTTATATATTATGTAGTAAAACCGGTTTCATAAATTTTCGTCTACCATTTGGTTTTGAAGTGAAAAACATACATATTTTTGTTCCTTCTGTATAAAAGTGAAAAACACTAAGTACAAACTACTACTTTATAAATATTATATTATAAAAGTTCACCACAAGCAACCCGACCGTGTGATAATATTACTATAGTGTACTCGTCCCCGGTCACGCCATGCAAAAGGTTACCAATACATAAAGCAGTGGTACACACACACACACATTAGATAGTAGATAAAAATATAAGGATATACAGTATACACCGAGACCTTTACGCGAAATTCTGAGTTAAACTTATTTGATCATCCTGCCGGCAAAATCTCAGTGGCGTTAAAACAAAAGGGATTTTGAACCGCACGCGAATGACGAGATAAAATCGCATTTGGCGTGCGATAAATCTGTATTATTCGACCGCAGCAAAAACGGAGAGAGAAACTCAAGAGTGAGTGAGAAAGGACGGAAGAGAAGAATCGTGTCCGAACCGGCTAGCTGGCCGAACGAGTTAATCCGCGAGGCGCTTTGAAGTGTCCGACGTTGGGAATCCGCAAAACTTCACCCGGCTCGCGCGAGGTGTCGCGTCCCCGAGAAAAGTCGACCCCAATAAATAATTCTCATGCAGAGACACGACCTCCCCCACACCATCCTGCATACTCTCTTTGACCGTAGTCGTCGTCGTCGTCGTCTTAGTCGTCCTCCGACAACCGTATAATATACAATACATGCGTATATATACTCTGCAGTAGTCGCTTCTACCTGGACAACCCTTCGAGGATGACTCGGGGTGCCAGTATACAATGTATATTGCAGTGTTATGTACGCATATAAATTTTATCGGCTGCGGTTGTAATCGGAGCATCGATGTACATTTATACAATATAATAATAATATATAGGTGAAACAAGACTATTATATTATATCGAGACAAGTCCCTAAAATCCTAAAATACGTCACGGCGGTGAATGATAAATAGTTGTGTGCGTTTTCCTTGCAGCATACGAGACATTATTTTGTAATGCAAATCCTGAGGATCCGTAATACGCATACATTTATATATTTATAATAAATCATTATATATAGACCGTCATTCGTCGCGTGAGTACACTGTCCGAGATTTTTACACGTTGTCGGCCGTGGTGGTGCAGTTCTCAGGGACCCTGTTTTAAGGCAACGTGCTAGAAAATGATTATTTTCCGTCTCGTAATACTTCATACGCGCATACCTGTGGTAATATGGAAACCGTTAACTTCTGGTCACGAAAACCCTCCATCGGGGTGTAAGGGAAGCACTAGATCCATTAAAAACGTATATACGACGCACCACCGTTACAATATAATATAATATATTCTTTGCCGTGAAATTACCATTCGCACAATGACTATGTAATACCCATATATATATTATATAATATATAGTACGTATGTAATAATAATAGTGCGAGCACAGCACACACACGCATGCGAAACCCGTTGAATATTATAATATAATGATCGGACGGTTTATTATAGTTTAATTATCGTCGACGGCGGGGTGTTATAATATAATATAATATTATATAGGTAGGTGGTACCAAGCGGTGCGTCTCGAGTGGTCTCCTCTGCAGCGACGCCGCCCTATCATAGGGATCCGCGCGAGACATAAATCCTTCATGTAATCCTTTGCAGCCTGTCTGGTTATATATATGCACGTCGCACACTCACACACTTAATATATCACCCCTCGTTCAAATCTTTACACGAGTCGCCTACATTTCAACCCTTCCACGTGAGCGCTGCCGCCACCGCCCTGCAAGTCACAACTGGTTTTCAGAGCGTTTTGTTTTTTTGATTTCCCAAACGCAATTATTAAAAACTATATTCACATATATTATAGCATATAGGTATACTATACCTAACTATACGCTAATATTCTCATCGCCACCAATAGGATGTATATTGTTCTCGCGCGGGCGCGATGTCGGCTTAATATATATTACATTATATTCTATCGTTACCGACTAAACCGGTCCACCTCGGTACATTTATATTTCTATCGTAATAATAATATAAAGCTGTTTTTAGGTGTTGTTTTTTGTCGATTTTAATTCACCCGTCTTACGAAGACGGCAACAACAAAACGGTGGTATTTTACGCTTGTAGAAATATATGTGAATGTTTTTTTAATTTTTTTTTATCGGAATTTTTAACCCTTAGCTTATTATACATATAATAATTAATTCTGTATATAAATATTATTATTTTTATTATGTTGTCGATCGTTACAATACTTAAAATAAAATAAAATACCTAGTCTATATTAGGTAAGTAATAGCACATGTTTTTAAATTTGAAGCTATTATGGCAAATATTTAATATTAGTAGAGATAATACAAAGTTTTAGGTTTATATTTACATATATGATTGGCTTAACTGCTCTAATAATTAATCAAATATATTAATTGTATATAGATTATATACAATATCTATAGTATATAAACTTTATATAATATAGTTTTACATAAACAGAATTGAAAATAAGTTCATTGGACATCATATTACAATAGTAATGTAACGTGGTCGGGGAATGACCAGTTAAATATGAGATATCCAGTGAGAGTCGTAGGACTCTTTAGATATAATTTCCGTAGCCAGGGGTAGATTATAGGAATCTTAATTATAATATGAATAACTAGGATTCTGTTTCAGGTATTACTAGTTTTTATTAAATACTAAATACTTATAAATAGTGTTACTCACGGTAATTATCTTATGTACTACTGTTGACCTTAACGTGGTTAAACGGAGTCCTGCCAATACTCTTGATCTGAGGTGTACAATCGACTAACTACCTATCGTGTTGTCTCTTGGCCATAGGCCTTACAATTATATGTGTGTGTATGTGTGTGTGTGTTTAATAAAGTATTGGTCAGCAGTAGTGTCATGTAACATATTAATATTTATAATAATTGTTACAGTAACATTAATGTAATTATATCACAAGTATAATATTGCTGCCTTGTTAGTAACTGTTTATTTTTATAATACCTAAGAGTAAACAATATTTCTAAAACGTTAAATTTAATTAAAATATATTCTTGTTTTCATAATCATAATATTTAAAAAAAATTTTTTAAGTCTGATAAATTTATAAATTTGATAATACCCTTCACGAAATCACGTCACGTGACGTGACCATTTAGCCTGCAAAGGTTATTATATTCTACAAACATGCGTAGGTATATTATGCGTTATAAAAATATGCAAATACAATAAACGAGATGACGGTAATCCACAATAATTATCCATATTTATATATTGTTTTAGTAGGTTTATTTTATTATTTCATACTACGACATGACTATATAAGCCATAAGGTTCAATTTAGATTTTACAAGATTTAACTAGTTAATGCGTATTGTACTATAGTGCTCAGTGTTCAGAATTTTCGCTACACTTCACCAAATTAATAATTCAATAATATTGGTTAGGTAAAACTTTCACTAAAATTTAACTAGTCTTAAAATAACCACGCCACACATTGAAACTTTAAACTAGTTGAATATTTTCAACTGTTTGGCACCTATATATACATATTGCGGTAACCTATTAACATTATTAACCTCGTGATTTACACAGAACGCAATGATAGTGGAATAGTAACACTTTTGTACACGGCATAGTATATTAGATATAAATGTGTAGTATAAGATAGTTTATATGTAAGTTTACAAAAAAATGTAAGTGATAATGTCGTAAGTAAATAATAATGTCAATGTTTTACGGCGTATGAAATGAAAACTGTTGGCAATTACGACGAATATGTGAATAATACATAGGTAACATAGTGTATACGTCTTACCTAGAGAGGTCGATCACGACTAGTATGAAATCCTCGAGAAATCCTCAGCTTGTAAATATATAATGACGTGTAGAATATGATTTGTCTGCTAGCATTTCGTCGCACGGCATACCGCACTATTAATATACGTATTCGTATGAACAATAATGATGACGCGACGTTGCTAACGGATTAATCAAGAATCAAACTTCATGACGAACGTTGAGAAAAAAAATGAACCGAAATATCGCTGTCGAATTTTCGCAAAAACTCCGTGTTTACAATGCGGACCATGGTCACTGACTTTATACCGCAGTAGAGACACAGATGTCAGATACGTATAGAATTATTTATGTTTTATAAATCTGTGATCGTTAATCGTGATCTACATTCTACAATCTACACTCTATACCAGACTATACAGAAACATTAAAATATTTGTGACTATAATTAATACTGACTACTGAGTACCGAGTATAAATGTGTGTGGACTGTGGAGTGTTGTTAACCGGTAACCGTGAGTAGAGACGAGCTATGTCGATGTGGTTCACCACCCGTAATTTATCCATGAAAATGGTTTTGTTTTTTGTCGCGGGACACACGGAGCAGTTTTCACAGTAGTTGTACTAGATTTTTATTTTATACATATAAAACATATTATATGTCACAGCGTTTTTAATATATTATAACTTATGAAAAGCAATTCATAATTTTATGATTATTTTTTTTTTTTCATTTATTTGTTAAATATTATCAAAAAAATAAAAACTACGATCCAGATGATGTTATTTTTTTATGTATTTTGAAAATTTGGTAAATCCACTGTAAATTATGTACTCGTCACTTTATTGTCTCTCACAAATTCATTTTTCTGTATAATCTCATATTACGCAATAATCATTGTTGGTGTTGACATGGGAAGACTTAAAATAAATTAGACATTACATTTAAATATATTTAAGATTAAAATTTTTAATTCTCTTCAAAATGCCATTAAATTTGCATTTACCAAATAATTAGCACTTGGTTTATTATAAAATATGTAATTTATTAAGAAACAATTAAACAAATAAACTTATAGTTAAGCGTTACAATATAAATGATGTGCACTGCAGAGTACTAGTCGCTGGACATTAGGCGTATGTCATGTAACTAATTAGACTACTAGAATATACTAGAGTCGTCTAACACACACAGTAGTTGTAGGCCTTCCCTCTCTCCCCTTAACTCATATTGAACACTGATAGTCGTTCATAATAACCTCTCAAATATCAGGTGTATGGCACTATTGCGTCATCTTCGAGGAAAACGGTGGTAACTGTTACTGTTCGTTACATCCTCCATAGTTAAATAATTAAGGTGTATCTGCATGCTACGACAAAATACAAGTAATACTCTGATTTTATTCCCAAGTCTTGGAAGAAATAATAATATTCATAGATTATGATATAAATTATTCTTGTTTTATACCAAGTTGTGCGGAACATACGCAGAAATGAGAAAAATTGGTTGTCGACGTAGCATGCCTATTTATTCACCTCCGCATAAGTAATGGATTCCTATTTATATGACACCGAGTATTTGAAAATCGTCGCTAAGTCCTGAATCAAATATTCAAATATTTCAGTTTTTTTTAATATTTTTGTCACATAATATTGCCGGTTGCCGTTCACGTTTACGTAAACCATAATTCTGATCCTATTGTAAACTATATTATAAATTCATACCCATAATAGTATACAAACATATTATGGTTTTGATAAGAATGTATTTTATTTGTCTTGGCCAATAAGATGTGGGGTATTGGATGGGCAATTCAATTGTCCTGTATGGTTGAAAATATATAATAATTTTTAAGCACTTATTTTTCATAATATTATTGTTGGGTACAGAATTATTTTTTATTATTTCTTAAATAAACAGTTTTTCTTTATAGACGTTATTATTAGATAGTTAAATGTATTGTATTGTTATTTATACTTTAGCGGTAGCGATGCATAATTGTGACATAATAATATTTTAATATAGTTAATACCTAATGACCAAACTTACATAACTTATATTATAATACTCGTATTTTGTGTAACAGCAAAATTTGTATTATTGTTATTGAATACTCGGGGACACGAGTTGACGGGCCATGGCCAATAAGAATAATAAGATAAAAGCTATTGACTCCAAAAATAGTAAAAGATTTTCGTCTTAGTTGGCTGTATGGCCCGTGGATTATCGCAATAATTCCTTAACACAGCATACGACAGTTGCTATTGGTTATTAGCTTTTAGACGCATTTAAGAGCCCTAAGACGGTCATATATTTGATGTACTGTCTTCGAGAGCACCACACGTTTACAACATGTATACCTAATATAAATATAACAATAAATAATGTATATATAATATACAATTATATATACATATATATATATATATATATATATCGCCCCGTCATTGATTTGTCAAGGAAACGCGCAACCATAATACCGGTTTGTATAATATTATTATCATATAGTCCTAGTCCGACAACGCAGTTTGTATATACATAAACTATATAAACTATTTGATTTTAATACACACACCCCACACACACACGCGTGTAAACAACACTAGTCACTATCAAAATGCACAATATCCTTGGACCGGAGTTCGAGTGATCGGCGACGGCAACATTGATTTAAACGCCACGTTTATACGACGTTATAATAATATACTGCGATAAGTTGCACATATACCTACACACAATATACAATATATCGATGTGCACTGTTGTTGCGCATCGTTCTGCCAATACTTTATTGCGATGTCAGTGAATATATTATTATTTATGTGAAAACGTATTCATATATGTATAATAATATAAAAGTAATATATGACTTTTTTTTTTTTTTGCAGTTATTGTTGTCTTCCACCTTCTCCGCGAAAACGGGTAGTTTGTTTGTGTCGATTTTTCGTTGTTGTCGCCATGTATAAAACAAATGCTGTTTATCGGACCGCAATAAAACCCATTAGAAAACTATCGAGAACGAAATATTGTCCGATACCGAGAGAAAAGCGCCGACAGACCATGACGTCGACGAAGACCGCACAACGATCACGATGAATGCTCGCTATGACCGTTTTTCCGCCGTAAATAACGGTCCCGAAAGTGGCGGTCAAGATGAGGAAAAGAAAAAACTGTGGGCGAGTGCCTCACTCCTCGAAATATTTATATTTCTCTATCGGTCACTGTATTGTAAGGGCAAAGAATTACTATAAAGGTTTATACTTAGTAATGTAATATATTGTCATTGTCGAAATAAAATAGAACTGTTTAATGTTTATTATAATGTAATATTATACGAAATAAATAAGTCAAATAGTATAACTAGTATAAGTCAGTATTGAGCTCATTTCATTCTAATAAGTAATAAACTAATAACATAATTTTCCTAATAGTCCTGCAGTGATCTCTACCCAACCCTCGCACGGTACCTAATCGATTCCTGGAGACGTTGCACTGGTACAAAGTAAGCAATAACTATGCAATAACTTGTATATTGTATCTTATACAAGTTACATTTATTGAAGATAACAGATTTTTCAGAGCAGGCCGCAAACTGCACATAATAACATGGGTAGTATAATACGTATAGCGATCACAATATTCATAATACTATTACTATTATGACATCAAATGCGTCGCGCACGCGCACCCTGTTCGCCGTTGATTTATCGCGGACGCAGAACACGTTGTTTTATTTATTTCGCATTATTGTTTTCGCCGAGGCAAACCGTTTTTTTCTTTACTTCTTCTCGTTGTTGTTACTTACAATATATAGGTAGTTCGGCGTATTTACTTCAGCATGTTATACACACACACACACACACACACACACACACACACACACACACACACACACACACACACACACACACACTCACCTATTGCCGTAAGACTGCAGACAATGGGTGTGCGCACCGCGGTGTAATCGGGTATATGGTGTCACATTCCGGACGTTTTAAGTTTGAAAGACGCGCCGACCGCCGCGGATTAACTCTATTGTCCACGTCGCGGCCTGTTTTTTCCGAGTTCCCGAGAACGCGCCCGCGTTTCAGGAATTAGCCCGGTTAATTTATTGATGTCGTCCCAGTTGAATATATATTATTACATATTATATACTCGCATAAGATGCCGATGGACGAGTAGTCAGGGAAGGAGGAGAACAAAAACCACTCACAAAACTACGAAAGAGAAAGAAAGAGAGGGAATGAGAGAGAAAGAGAAGAAATCCTCGAATGCGCACATTACACGACATGGGTCAAGACTGCAACTCCAAAGACGGCTTAGAAGTTGAAATTATATTATTATTATTATTATTATTATTGTACGTATATTATAATTTATAATATGTAGTGTGTGTCGTCGTCGTGTGTATGTGTGTGTGTGTTTGTGTACGATTCTTCTTACGTACGGGTCACTAAAAATCGCGAGTTTGATAGAAATCTGAACGCCGCCACCGTCGTGTGCATAAACAATAAGTCGACCGATCGCATTTCGTTTATTTATATATTTTATTTGCCGTCCGAGAATATATTGTTTTAATAATATATATTATTATTATCAAAGAGCTACAACTCGAATTCAGTGAAATAAATTGTAATGTTCGGCGCCAGCCCCCAATTTTAAATTCGCAAGCGGTTTTTGGACTTCCATCTCTCATATAACATAATATATATTATATTTATATATATAAGAATTATACAAGTATATAATATGTATATATTTGTAGCCATAACACTGAATGTTGACGAAATAAATCTATCGACCAAATAGTTCCACCGGACAACGTATTTTTGTTTTTTTTTTTCGGAATAAAATATAATATATTATAATATTTACGTATAATACGAGTATTATGTTTTTACCACATAAAGACCGCAAGTATACGAAATTATTATTCTATTTAAAACCTTAAAATATTGATGCAATCGCAATAATTATAACTAGGGTTAGGATGTTATAGCATTTTGCAAATTTTTTTTTGGCAAGTCCAAATTATAGCTGTATGATGAAATTTCTATCAAATCCGTTTCACACCACTGAAGATAAAAATATACTAGTATTTTTATTTTGCATATTTTTGCATATTTAGGAGATTTTTAAGATAGCCGCTTATTATATAGTTTATTTGTAAAAATTTTTAATACGTTAATTTATATTATTTTTTGTTTATCGTCTTTCGACTATCGTAGTTTATACGTGAACCACGTATTTTTTTCACAAATGTGAACTTGTATTTTATTTTAAAGTTAAAAATTTTTTTTATTATTATTAATAAATGTTTAATACAATAATTGGCTGCTTAAGGTGTTACAACTTACAAATGATTTTTCGAAAGAAACTAGTTAATTTTTTACATAATTATAATACTACATAATTCATCAGCCTAATTTCCAATAGTATGTTCTGATAAAATCGTCTAATAAAATTAAAAAATTATGAGATAAAGTCCATAAAAATATAAATTTCACTATTTACCGAACCGGTCGATCTTGATTTTAATTATATAGATCGTATTCTGCTTTTTCTGAATATTAATTTTTTCGCGTAAAATGATGGTATGTAGTACAAATATAGAACAACTTAGATTATGCATAAAAGTGGTCTAATTATAATTATAGGCGATAAGATATTAGTAAGCTATACGTTGCAATAACTAATATAGGTAATATACAATTTTAATTTGAAGTAACGTGATAAATAAAATATAAATATATTATTATAACTAAGTTTTGGACTTGTACAGTTATACGAAACAATGCGTACATAATTATTGCAGAAAAATATTTAAAACCGAATGAATAACTGATAAAATATGAAAATTAGAATGAAAAAACAAAATTAATCATTTAATTTTAGCAATAAATACAACAATAAGTAGTTTTGTTTGCTAATAAATTAGTAATAATAAATAAAAATTATTCAACTTTAAATAATTTCCGTGTACAATAAATGTTTTGACTGATGTTGAACATTATTAATTACATTAAAGAAATTCATAAATAATATTATAATCTTTTATGTACTAACAAAGAAATTCTGTGTATTTTAATAAACTATGTATATTGTTGAGTAAACTCGTAATATTTTTAATACGTGATTGGTTTGAATTATGATACAGTGACCAACCAACCAACAAATAACAAAATTAATATGTATGGTATAAATAACAAATCATTTCTAATTTCTATACCAACTAAAAAAATCTAATACAATTTATAAATAATTAATCTAAGTAATATAATAAGACTGCTAAGCTAAACAAATAGATACGATTGTAATACAATTAAATATATATATATAATATTTCATATGATAACTTTTTAAAAAAAAAACCATTGACTTATTTGAATATTTAAAAAACATATTATTTTAAATTTTTACTTTAAGATAATTTTGTTTAATAAAAAATAATCTAAAATACCATATACTCTATAGAAAAACAAAATTATACTGTTGTAGAGAGGGTTTACAATATGTATATGGGTAATTATGGGTATGATATAGCAGTTAACAGTTATATATTAATAGAGCATATAAATACGTGCAATTTCCAGTCCTCGGATTATAACTCCTATATTATTCTTTTCTAATGTAGTGTAATACACCTCTTTCCCCATTTTTTCCATTAATGTATATTATTCAAATTTTTGAAATGTTCATGTGTACTTAAGAATCAAGTTAAAATGAAGGAGTACGCTGCGATGAAAACTTATTTTTATTAAATGAGAAGTAACTTTTTTTTTATTTATTATTAAATCATCACTTTTTTGAAAAAATTGATGCATCAAAATCGAAATTTTTATAAGTTTTTTTTTTATTTCAATATGATACTTTGTATAATATAAAATTAAAAGTTCTAATAACGTTTTTACATAAAATATCGCGTGAAAATCTTGACCGACTTCATGGCAAATGTGAGTGATATGAACACTAGACTGTGATGAACAGCTAACAGACAGAGTATCTCGTGTTGAACCGATAGAATTCCTTGGTAAAAATTCAGCAAATCACACCACCGGTTCGTCGGATACGTCACTTTCGTCTTAACACTGATATCTCACACCACTTTGTCCGGAAACGACGTAAACACTTACAAGACGAGATTGCATTAAACTCCCTTCTCCACCCCCTAGGCTGAACTAAGTGTAGCAAAGACTGTTAGACGAAGACAAAAAACACGCATACGCAGGTGACGTCTCTTATCTTATTATTATTAGGCAATTGAAGATGCTAAAATTAAACTCAGGGTTACACCTCATGCCCTGAGCCATTGACAAATTCTATGTTAAGGGCCTCAGTGCACATTTACACTTTTCTAGTATTTTCATTTCCTTATATATTATAAATTTAATAAATGGTGAAATATATCTAATATGTATTATTTTTATGTGTACAATAGTTTTTATTTTATTTTATTTTTAATATGTATACTACCTATTATCCTAAACATTCGTCATTGAGTTCGGGTTTTTAGCTTGATTAGTTTTTAAGTGTTTGTGAATTATAATAAACCATATTATATTATCAGCATTCAGTATATTATAGTTGCATTGTACGTTATTATTGTGTCTTATGAAATCACCTTCCGTAGCGAAACGTCGTAATAAATACATGTATAGATACTCGTATAATGTACAAATGAGTTTTCCATGACCCGGCCGACCGACCGGTACTGTTCGATCCACAGTAGCCTACGTTATCTCTCTCTCTCACAAACACACACACACGCACACGCACATACAGCGTGCGACACGGGCACACACGCATAACGGGCAACACAATAAAAGTGACAAATTTATGAGCCACTCGCGCGGCGGTGGACCCCTTTCGCGCGGCGGCGTCATACAGGAGCAGTGCGATCGCCGCCGACGAAACCCGCGCAAAACTCCACCGGCAGCGGTCGAAACTTCTTCCTTTGTTATGGTCGTGTCGGATCCTCTCTCGGCTCGATCCACCAGCCCATAAATTAAACGCTCTTTTTATCTCTACGCACACCGCCACCGCCATGTGTCTTTCAACCGACCCTCCTAGCTATCTCTCACGGCGCTTCTGCTGCCGCTGCTGCTGCAACGACCCTATCCCCCCTGACACACAATCGCGCGCGCGCGTAACGCAATTTTTTGGTAATTATCATATTGGATTGGCCGGCATTCATGGCTGTATACAACGACAACGGTGTAGCGTATATTATGGCAGTGACTCGGTGGTGTGCCCTCGTAATTCATAAATTTACGACCCGAAGCGTCATACGCTGCCAACCTCGCGATTTATGCGTCCTCGCGCCGCGGCGACGACGCGTTTCTTCCCATCGTCGCCGTCGGGCCGTATCTCTCTTTCTTCCTCTCTATCTCTCTCTTTCTCTCTCTCTCTCGCTCAGTTCGTCGTTTCGATTACTCTCTCTCTCATTCTTCAGCCCTCACGATATCTATTCGTTTCGCACACGTACTCACAACACTGCGGAATCACATAATACGCGTGTACAACAATCTCCAATTGATTATTATTATTGTCGACGGCTGGGCTCCAACACACAAACAATGTCTTAAAACGACGCGAACATAAAATACACTGCATTATAATAGGTATAGTAGGTAATACCTACTATACATGAAGAGGGCATTTGCGATCACCGCGGAAAAAAGTGCTTTTACAACACTAAATGCCGAAGAATTTACTGCCGTCGAATTGCACTACGACCTTTGTATACATATAGTACCTAGGTATAAATTATTAGTAGGTACTTAATCCATATATCTTATTATTATTATTTTCTTCCGGATGAAATAAATCAAACGCGTAACGAAAAACCGCGGTAGAAATCGCACACGAATGTCTAAAAACGTTAAAGACATCGATCGTAGGTATATTATATTGTCTGTCCGACCGTCCTATACAGAGCCGTAACCATGCATATTACTGACGTCGAACTAAAAATCTGAAATAGTGTAGGGTCACATTCTTTTCTGCAAAAATTATAGTTATGATTTTAGTACATAATAATTAGGTATAGGTATTATTATAATAGATTATAGATAACATTTTATAAAAACAGTATCGTATAACAAATTAACAATTGTATTTATATTTTAAATGCATAACTTTTAAGACGTATATGAGAATTCATTATTTATTATATAAATAAATAGATAATATATAACATATTCGGATGGGGGAAAAATCCCATTGGCGCCTCCACACCACTCGCTCCTATTTATAAGAATATGAAGTATACATAAAAATAAGTATGAAGTGCTGTTATTTCATAAAATATTTTAAGATACATACTTTATACATAAAAGTAATGTTGAAACAAATATAAAAATTATTCTAATTATTCAAATTTATCATTTAAACAACGTGTGCATAATATTATACATATATGGTTATATTAAATCCAGCTATTTTTAGTCATGACAACTATAACATAAAAATAATAAATTAAATTAAATTTAGTAATTAAAATGTACACAAATATGCATTAATGCATGATAAACAGTATAACCAACCTTTAAAATGTCGTATAATATATTCATTGAATCCCCATTTAAACTAGAGATTTATACATTTTACATATGTATATATTGATTATAATTTTATTGCATATCCTGAAAGTAATAAATATAATATTACAGGCATGTTTTCTATGAAACCCCAATCAAATATAATCATAAAATTTTGATTTATCATCAATAACGTTGTTAATAAAGTTCTTATATCGACTATTTAAAATTTAAAATTATTTTCGTCCGCGTTGCAAATAAACATTGTGTTTTATTTTGCATACAGACATTTTAAAAAAATGGGATAATTTACATGATATAATATATACACATTTAATAAATTATACATGTGTTATAACCTTATAGGGTTTTTTTTTATATGTACAATTTTTAATGTACAAATGTGGAGGACACTCTTAATAACCCGAAAAGAACCTCTTTTTTATTGCATTGTCCGAAAAATCGAGGTATCTTCGAATGGATTATCAAATGTTACAAGCGTTACACTGAATTATGGTACTAAGATGACCTAATATAGATATATTTTTAGAAAAACATAGTGTTTATTTGATAATATAATATAAATGCATATAATACTACAGTATTTGTATAGGTACATACTAGAGTATAAACGAAAATCCACCCTCGATTACCGACGTGCATAAATACATTTGTCTTGAACTCGTATAATAACGATTAACTACATTTTCATACTATTACTTTTGTTTAAATCAAAATGTATAGTAATAATCCATACGAATAATAAGTTTTTTTTACATTACCCGTCAAACCCTCAATATGAATTTCTCATATGTTTATCCCATGAATATTTAGTTATCAGTTCTTGTAAATTCCTATCCAGCTCTTTGTAATTTCTTTCTACCCGTTTGAATGTTTGATTGGAAAGTTGAGTTTTTTTTTCACCCTACAAAGAAAACGGTAGAGAATGAACCTATTTAACCTAACCTATTTAGTATTTGTACTTTTATACGTTAAGATGGTATTAATACTAAGTAATAATTTAATACAAATAACATATTAATATGGTATAAATAATAAATATAAATATATGCTATTACGATAATTATTATTATAAATATTAATGATATAATAAATTTAATATTTTCGTCAAAAATATATTCAATTTGCAGTAATATTGATAGTAAAATGAATTACTTTAATAGCAATATCAAAAAACATCATGACTTACATATTGAATCATATAGGCTGATCTGTCTCTGCTCAATATCGTTTTTAATATGCATACAATAATATATCAATGAATTCTAATTTAGCACATTAATTACAGGTATCCACTTATTTCCACCTATTTTTTAAATATATAAATACAATTTTTTTTCTGGTTTGAATAAGAAAACTTATGACAGACATATCATTTTAATGAATAAAACAATAAGTGATTAATGATTATTCTTACTTTAAAGGAAGTGTGTACGAGAAATTTAACACCACAGGAGTATAAATCAATTTAACGTATAGTTAGTACAACATTTTAAATACTATATCCGATAATAAAATCAGCAGCATAGGCTGTTTTGAAAGTGTTTGATAAAACGAAAGAAAATAATAGTATAATTGAATAAAAGGTTGATGAAATTAGAAAATAATTATTCAATATTATGATTAATAATATTAATATTATACTTATATTATGCAAATATCTAAATAATAAAATTAAATGACTTCTAGAGCTTTAATGCCACCGATGGCCCTGGGTAAAACAAGATTTTTAATGGGCAAATCAAACTCTTCCTCGATCATAGCGATCGGAAAGAAAGTATATTGTCACTTGTCAGATCCCTAAAAGACAAACATTTTAAGTATGTTATCGTTAAGACACCTGATGAGAGGACGTTCAGGTATGGCGTCCTCTTAAGGGATACGAAAGATGTATGTAATTATTGTTGTTCAAATTATAATATAATTGCTAATAATAAATAAAACTTAATATTTAAATTATTTCAACGTGAATAAGTTTAATAATTTATTATGTCTAATTTTGACAATTGTATATGTTGAATAACTAATTAAATATAAATTAAAATCAAACATTTGACTTTTTTTACATCATAACGATGAAATTTAATTTAAAAATATAATTTTATCATTGATATGTATTGCTTTCAATATATGGTTTTTCGAATTATTTTTTATAATAACTTATTTTTATAACACATCCATTTTCTGTTTCGTCGGACTCGGGCTCTTGTGTAATGTGTATGTCGTATGCGTTCCAGCAGGTGGGCGAGGTCGTCGGCTTGACGTTGTGCGTGACCACCGCACTGGCGTTTATAACTATTCCATTACCCTTTTGGTGAACGCACAGGTGTTTCTACTACTATCACCACAGAAAGACGTCGCACACCACTTCCTCGCACACATCCATAAAATATAATGGATATAGGTATCGTGCGTGTTTGTGTATAGGTGTAACGATGAAAAAACGGTTCAGTTTTTTTGAACTAGGTAGACGCCTAACCCACCTAACCAGTACCGGATAACAATGCAAAGGCTGTGATAAATCAAATCCTTTTTATTCTTATATCAAATATTATAAATGTATATGTTAGTAAATAACTATATTTTTAAATGTTAAAGACATTACTCGGGGTTTAAATTTTAAACGCCAGAAAATGGTTGTATAAATCGAGTATAATTTATAATTAATTTTAATTATATACGTATAGCATCATATGCACAATACTATTAAGTAATATAATTATATACTTCATTTATGCATGTAGAGTGATATTAAACATACCGTTATCGTTTTCACAAAAAATATCACAGTTACAAAATTGACCGAAAGTTGCAAATTTAGCTTGTAGAGAAATTCAATTGTATACAATAATATTTAGGTACCTATATGTTTTATTAACAGAAATTGCCATGGGAAAATTTTCAATACTTTTTAAAAACAATTATTCTCTTCGAAGTTTTTTTTATTTATATATCTACTATAATACATAGGTATAAATGGTATAATCGTTCTATTTATTAAATCCCATAATTCACACATCGTCTGTTTTAAATATATTAATTATAAATCATTTTTGTATCAATTTTTTTCACGATCATCCTTTTAAGAAGCTGAATTATACAAGTATTTGAAGGAGAAACATTTTCTGTCTGATTATAAATTTGTTTCATAGTAGTAACTGTTTTAAGTATAAAATAGGTATGTCAAAGATATAATGTGTCGTCACTGCCGTATTATTCTTATCAATACCCGATCGAGTACAGCTTGGCACTGGGCCCGAGAGAAATCAGTTATTACTTATTTTTCAAAGTTTTTCAAGTAAATATAATGTATAGTGGGTATTTATGTATGATAATAATTTTACCATGTATATAATACTCAAAGCGGTGTACGATGATTCATAGTTTATACAGCGCAAAATGTTACACCGATAAGGCGATAACTAATAATAAGACACGTTTAAATATTTTTAAATAGACAGATTGGTTTTTGTGAACGATCCAAATTATTGTATATTATTAAATTTTTTACTTTCATGTAAATTATTTTGTTTATATCTATTTTTTACTTTCATGTAAATTATTTTGTTTATATCTATAAGTTCGCGTTAAATGCAATGAATCTGACATTGATTTTCGTAATAAGTATATAATGAACAACGGCTGTCTTAATTATGAAATTCGTTTCGATGACAATAACTCAAAGGTACCGACATAATATACAAAATTAAGTAGATAATAATATTATATTACACTATATAACAGTAACACATAATATGGGGATTTTTTTTTCAAAGGGAGTTTTTTGTAAGAGAACGGTTGTACCTTTAACCCCCCTATATGCACCACTGCCATATATGCCATATAATACTTATACATAGGATTACTGGCATAGGGACTTATGGCTTAAAAAATCACACAAATAAGTATGCAGATGTGCACCAAAAAATAATTCATTTGAATTATTAATTTATGTCCTTTATAAAATATTTAAGTTGTAAAACTATATTGCTTACATATCAGAGTAAAACTTATCTTATAATAAAAACAAAATCATATTAATAGCCAATGCTGAATGCATGTATACTATATACTATGAAATTATATGACGAGAAACACAAACACGTTGGTATATATAGGTTATTCTAATCTTTGAATTACATTTTTACGAAGAAAATACGGTAAAAAGATAATAATTATACTTAAATATTGCAAAATCATTGAAATATGTATTTTTCTATAGCTGTATAGAAACGTATTCAAGTTGGACTTGCTACAGCCAATGAGCCAAACCATGTTTTACGATGACAATTGAGCAAATGTTTTAAATTTTTAGTGATACTTATTCCTTATCTTATTCCGTATTCGCATAACTTAAGTTCAGATATATTAACATTTACTTATTCATTATTTAATTATTATATATTTATTTTTTTAGAAAATAGTTGCTCGTTGCTTTAAGTTGATAAATTGGTAAAATACTAAAATATGTGACAAAAAATAGATAGGTAATTTAAATTTGATTGGTAAAAACCTAGTAACTTAAAAATATATAATATGACTATACCTTTTTTGATTAGTAGGTACTTATAATATTTTATGCAATAGAAATTACATGCAGCAATTATTCAAAGCTCAAATTCGTCTATAATTTTGATTGAAAATAAAATTTCGACTGATCGATAATATTACTATATATATAAATAATATATAGTATCATAGACCATAGTGACCAATATATTATAATATAATAATATAGTGATGGTCGATAAAGCATTAATTTTGAATAGGTGCGGAAATGGACTAGTGTACATATTATGTATTATTAATACAACAGTAAAATATATATATCACATAATTAACGACATAGTAATAATTGTACTCGTACATTTCATATCACGTCAAATGCAAATTTGTTTGTTATTTATAACAATCACAACACGTAATAATTTCCAACGATATTTTCGTTGATTGTGATGGCCGTTCAATTAACCCCGAAAATTGTCACCATTAAAACAATTCTCGTATTGATGATGTGTTGTTAAAATAAAAAACACTAAACAAAATGTACAAAAAACATTATTTATCTAATATTATAATAATACATAAATACGAGAACATAAAGATACATTAGATATACTTAAACAGTTGTGGTTGTTGTAACCACATAGATTTTAGTTCACTATTTATACTAGTTCAGATAATCAGTTATATCATTATTTGTCATTAGTTATTACTAATAACTTATTAGTTTTTTACCTACCCGTGTACCTATAAAAAATATGAATCGTGATTTCATCGTTACACTCTAGTGTTATTGACGAATTACAGCAATCTCTATGCATGCAGTGTGTAAAACTAGACGCCACCATACCGCATGTCTACGACTTTGTCTACATCATTTTATTAGTTGATAGTTGGTACCGGCTGAAGATGAGTTGCGTCCCGAGTAGTTATCATTACCTATGTTTCCTGTGAACCATTTTAAACTAATCACCCTAATATATATAACGTCGTTGATGCGTTACTAATTTACTATATAGAAGTTTAATCTCAAACATACATAATAACATGCAGAATAAGTAAAGGTGTAAAAACAAAGAAAACGTGTGAAATAGAAGCGTTCATTAAAGAATAGATGACAAAATTCGAGCTGAAAAAATAGAGATTTTTGATTTAGTTAAATTGTCGAGTCTTAAGTTTTTTCCAAAATAATAATTTAAAAAAAACGATAAAACAATTTTATTTATACGAATACTTTTAATTTTCTATATTTCTTTAACATTATGATATCATTATATTCTAAACCCTTTTATTTTTTTTTGACATTATTGTTATATTATATAATTAAAAAAAAAAAGCCAAAACAATATTATTATTATTATTATTATTATTATTAATTTGATATTTAACAAATTTAATTAATTTGATTTAAATATTCATTGCATTTTTGGAAAATGCATAATATTAATAACTAATTTAGTAATTCACTTTAAATACTTTTTTCAATATACGTATTTAATATATTGTAATGTGTATAAATATAATATATTATGCATTATTGTGTGGCCATAACTCGTACATATCTCCCATAAACCAGGCTGCAATTCGTACTTTATTTAGGGATTGAGCTGCAATTCACTAACACCGAATGAATCGAGACTACTGTTTCAGCCTGGTGTTGCAGGTAAAGCACCACTATATCAACCCTTAACGTATCAGTCAACTAATCCATAAAATATTTAATCGAGGCAGTAAAGTTTTATTTTTATGTATTATACTATTGTTGTACAACGTAAATGTGAAAAGATATTTCAATAATATTACAATATATTATGCAGACATGCGCTGAGAGATTATAAATACCTATACTACGGCCTATAGGTATAGTCTATGAAGTATGAACACTTCTTCTTCGGTACCCACACTCTACATGAAATCTGAAATATTACATCATACGAACAAAAAAAAAATAATAAAGTATAACCGCAAGTATAAAAACATGAAGTAAAACGTAAATGAATTTAAATTTTGAAGAAAACAAAACATGAAAGAATGAGAATGAGAAAATAAGACATAATTTATAAAATATAAATATACATAACATGAAATACTTTTCCAGTCAAATCATAATATGCGTAAGTATTATACTATTATTATTTATACTTATATCTTTCTGCAAAAATACTACGAACTTAAAATGTCAATACGGTACATGAATATATAATTATAAAGATGCGTGTAATTTTATTTTACTTGGTCTATGTTCCACGCTTATCACCCTTCTTCCTATACGTTTGGTGTTTATCACGAGGTTCGGGAATATTCATAATAACACTTATAATATATATTTTCCGGAAATCACACAAGAATATTTTCATCATTATCTGAAAAATAATTTGCTATCATATCTCTATTTGAAAATAATGTAGAACAGTGTAGTACGCATCTGATTTAGGCTACATGCGAGTAGGTACATGCCATCGAAGACTGCCGCAGTTGTTAACCTTATAGGCTATATTAGGTAATATAGGTGTCTATATTTATTTTAAACCTTAAACGGCTTAAACAGTCGTATTTATTCGTAGAATATCGTACAAAATATATTTTGCACGCAGTTGCATCTGGCGATGCCGTGTCGAACGCGCGGCGGTGTAATCCGTGTAAAAACGGTTTATGAGATGGCGAAAAACCGCTATATAAACGCAGAGAAAATATTATTATTAGTTATTACATATTCGTTGTACATGCATATTGTACATACACATATATATATATACGGATTATATACACGGAGATACGGTAGAAGCGGCATTGTAATAGTAATTTATTATATACCGTCACCGACACGCAAACGGATATCTCGGTGGCCGCGGCGAGTCGTTGTCGCGGAGCAGGTCCCCCGACTGCAACACACACACACACACACACACACACACACACACACACACACACACACACACACACTCTCTGAAACGCCAGCGCTCGTCGTATATTTACTATATATAATATATATTAGCCATGGCAGGTGGGTAGCAGGTATGGATAATATAATATAAACAATCACGTGTGGAGTGTGGTTAAATTCGCTAATGAAGTTCAAAGTCATCGTCGTCGCGTTTAAACGGCGATTTATTACGTTCGCCATTGTACATATTATTATACACTATATGTAGGTATATACGCGGTATACGTACACAGCTAAACCGAGACCAATGCATATATAATATGTATATATTGATTCGTATAATGTAGGCTCGAGTGTCGATATATTATATTCATATATAATATATATATATATATATACCGGTTATTAATGGGCGCGAGACGCTTTTTTTACACCGCGTTACGTTTCGATCGCACATTTGCACCGCGGAGTATGTATGTATGTATTATTATTATGTATACGGACGGTGCGTATAATGTATATATACATATGTATGTGGTGTATGTATGTATGTTTAATATTATGCGTACAAATAAAATAGTACGACGCGTATTTTATAGATAATTTATATAATATATTATGTAAAATAAAAACACCACTTTTTCCCCCGTCCGTCGATACGTTTTGAATTTATGACGGCTTGTCGTCACTAAATATTGATGCGGCGGCGATGCACCAGTGGTATTATTATAATATATAGGAAGGTATTTTTTTTTTCTTTTTCGTATCTCCTTCTTCTATTTACGGCCCGCCAGTCTTCCGACTATGGTTTGCACTTAGGGGCGGACATCGTCGTAAAGATGCCATCACACACACACACACGCACTATACATTATATACGTGTAGCAGTAGTACCTATACACTTATATAATATACCGTACACACAACAACAGTAATAATATTATGTACACCGCCGCGGCCATCGGTCTCTCGCGCGTGGGTCTATCGAATGTTTCGCGCTTGCGATATTTATTTGATTTCTGGTTACGGTGTGTGTGTGTGTGTGTGTGTGTGTGCGTGCGCGTTTATAAGTGTACTGCGAATAATATCACTACACTGTATATAATATATTGTACAGCCACAGAAATACTATATAAAAGTTCATATTCGTAGTCTTTCCCAGCCACCTGTCTCAGGGAAAAAAAATATTAACACTCCGATTTATGTTTAGTTTCGCCGTTTTTGGGCTTCCATTTGTCTATATAATATATATAACATTTTGACGTTCTTTCGTACATCAACTACACCTATGTATATATATATAAAACGGTGCACGCACACATAGGTATATACAATATCTATTCGTCAAGAACGAGGACGACGAAGTGATGATCGACGACTGCTGCCGCGATCGTGTCACCTGCTGTACCCTTATCCATTATACTTACACTTACATATTATATAAAAATAGGATTTTTTCAACGTTATTATTTCGCGGTGTCCATTAAGTGTTTTTCACGATTTATTTTGTTCATCGTTGTCGGACTAATGGTTTCCATTTTTTTCATTCAATTCACTTGCAGCTGTAATGTGCATAAAAAACAAACGGTAGCCCTATCCAGTGGCAGCGAATATGGCAGCGAAGACTACGATGATGACCGCCGATTCGTACAGACTTGATTCCGGACCAAACACACGACGTAAAACCGCGAAAATCGTTTCAAAAATTAAATATACCTGTAATATATAAATTTTTTATAATCGTCATTTATTATTTTTCACGTCTACGGTATCTATATATATATTACGATAACCGGCACAACTCTAAGTCAAACGGTTTTTATATTATGCGATCCGCGAGGTTGCGTTGATAATATTATACTATTAAATATTTATAAATGTTATTTTATAACATAACGATAAGATTTAAAATTCAATGTATAATTCTAAATGCCAGTACACACAAATATACGATAATATATATTTGTATATTCATTGCGTATAAGTCATAAAATATATACAGATCTACTTCGACTATATATATGTATAGGTAAATAGGGTGAGCTGTATATGGGGCAAAAGGGCTTGGGGTGCCCGTGTAAAAGATGAATTATTACTGGCATCCCCATACCCCCGCTACATCCTAAATCGTAGACCCTAATATACAATCGATCCGTTTAAAAACGACAAATTTCCTTAACGATGTTAGCCGCCAGGTTTGAACGCCAACATCAGAGAGTTTCGAATCAAAATAAAAGTTATTTCGATTTTTTTTCTATTATTCTATTGATGGTGAAAATCACATAAGAGATATTTATAATTTATAAGGTTTTTGTAGATAATTTACTTAGGTTCGTGTCTTCAGACACAGAATAATTATGAATTCGTGTGTAAATACAATAAAGTGTTAAATAATTACTGTGACTAATTTATAAAAAAAACTTTTAACTATACTGTATTGAACATCATCTATACGTCTTATAAAATTTTTTTAAATACATTATCGAGCAGTGTGTAAAGTGTTACTACTGTTACTTATACCTAGGCTATTGATAAAATATGTATTTAACATATTAAATATGTTGACTCTACATTGAAAGAAAATTAACAACGAAAAAAACTTCAGAATATATAGGTAGTATCTAGAATCTAGATATTATATTAATACATTGTACTAGAATTGTTTTTTTTTTTAATTCATCAATAATTACCTAAATTTTTTCAGCATATGTTAATTTGTTTACATTTCAACTTTAAATAAAAATAAAAAAAAATTGTAATATACGATTTATAAATAAATATGATAATGAATTAGAAAGCAGAACATCTTTAGAGATGTTTTTTTTTGTTTTTTCATATTGTATAGAGAAATATTAAACGTAATTGATGGCGTCACCAAGAGGGATCAAATCCTGAAAATTATATAGCGAATTATAGTGAATTAATTGCACAATTTTCCCAAAATCCCGGAGATCCTAACTAAAAATGGGGAGGGGCCTCCGTTAAGTCAGCACAAAACACACAAAAATGTACACCAAAAAAACAAAACGTATGCAAGTTCTGAAAATTATATAGCAAATATACTAACAAAAACATACGAAAGTCTAAGGTATATATAGTTTAAAGGGAGGGGGACAACTTCACGGACGTGGTGTATATGATGCGTATTTCGCAAATAGTATTAAAAAGCAGGTACTTTTAAAATCCATGAAGTCTGTTACACTCAAAATATATCATTATGTATTAGGTAGTCCTATTTGATTATTCGATTGCAATACATTGATACATTGATACATTGATACATTTTTTTTATAAATATATATATCTATTCTCTATCCCAATCAAATAGTCGATTTACTAATCGATGTATTTTAGTTTATTTATCAGTTAGATATCTGTAAATTACGGTGGCCCATTCGGGAGACGTCGCGCGTCGCCTCGTACTTTCAACTGATCTAAATAAATCTGATAGCTGAATTCTAGGCATGGGCATAGACATACCACGGTAGTTGTTAATTTGTTTAGATTGTTACTTGTTGTTACGTTCAAGGCCGTATCTGTGGGGGGATGAGGGATCCAAGGGGTCCGGACTCCACCCAAAATTTTTAAAAGTAGCCACATTTTACTGGTTAATATATAATTTATTCTCTATAAAAT
The DNA here is from genome assembly GCA_020882235.1 of Schizaphis graminum. Lineage (NCBI taxonomy): Eukaryota > Metazoa > Arthropoda > Insecta > Hemiptera > Aphididae > Schizaphis > Schizaphis graminum. Next base: position 60,583,568 of record CM037032.1, read on the forward strand.
TTCAGTATCTATATTTAAAAAAATGTTGGATCCCCAAAAATTTTTTTTTAGTTACGGCCTTGGTTACGTTCATTAGTGCACAGCAAAAACAACTGTATTTTAATAATAATAATATAATAATATTATAATTGTATAATATCGCGTCGGTTTCATAGTAACATACCTACGTGTTTTTGTTTAGTTTATTATTTTGCGTGTCAATTGTGTTTAAATCTATCCCGATCTAGGCTAGTCTTGAATATAATTTGAAACGCTCGTTGATAATCATGGTACTGGACATAGGATCACCGGCCGCGGCAGTGGGGCATGGCTCTGATACTATAGTATTTGAGTTACAGTGCCTTACCCCCGAATGTGACAGTGGATCGATGAGTGGTAAGTGATTTGAAGTCTTTGTTTGGAATGGTTTTTAAGTTATATTGGCTTATGAAGTTAGCAATAATATTAGCGTTTTATGCATTCGTACAAAGCTCTATTTCACCGCAGTGGTGGATCCAGGGGGTGGTGCAGGGGGTGCGAGCCATCCCCTCGATCATTATTTGATTAAAAAAAAAAATGTTCATAAAATTTGTTGTCATTATTGTGTGAGTGCATATAAGGCGCTTTTTTATTTCCCGAATCGCTATCTGGCGTTAATTTCTACATGTTTACTTTTGTTATTATTGTGATTAGTATTTATATTAAATCTAAGTAATATATAATACATATATATATTTTATATTATAAATTTTTCATTCAAATCATTTTCGGGCAACGACGTGTGGCACAGTCGGCAAGTTGTTATCGTCGTCACCCTGAAATGTAATATTGTACTAGTCATTAAATTACAATTTTGATTGTGTAGTACAATATTATACAAAAATGTTGGATTTTTTTCGTGTTTTATACTTGTGTACTTGTGTGATTTTACTTCGCTATAAGTAGACTGTCCTATGACATATCATATGATTAAATTATTAATTGATTTAATTATTTTTGAATGGTTATATTAACGGTAAAATAATTTATATATTATAATATAATATAACGATTAACGGTATATTTTCGAACCAGTAAAATGAATTTATGTAAAATTATAAATTGGCAATACATTTATATTTTATAGTAATAGTAGGTATGTAGAATTTAAAGTATATTAATTCTTTAACTAGTTATTACTCAAGTAAATAATATATTTCAACATATAATATAGTAATTATGATTTTTTTTTTTATACATACTTACTTTTACGTATGTAATCTTTATTACATTTTTAGTTATAAATTAAATCTTAAATATATTTGGAAAAATACTTTTAATTTTACATAAACACAATTTCAACTTAAATGGAATATCTGACAAAAAAAAAAGAAGAAGACCAATATAATTAAATGTCTAGTCTACAAAATGGACGCCATTCCCATAGACAATTCTTGGATTCGCTTCTGTTTTACTGTGCTTTGAAAATATATAAAAAAATCTCTGAATTTTTAGCTATACTGCTATCAGGGCTATTAATTGTTGATAGTTTTTGAACTAAAATATCATCTAGATCTGATTCATCTTCACTCTCGATTTCTATAATTCTGTCTAAACTTTATAATAATATGTTATATCCTAATGTTAACCTAACCTTTTTTTAACAATAATATACACTATACCAGTGGTTCCCAATTGGTGGTACGCGAGTTAATATTAGGGGGGCCGTGGTTATGTAGTACTGAAGTGATATTTTTATTTTATTTTAGTGGAATTATTAAACACGTAATGGTTTGAAATTCCAGGTATTATAAACAAATAGATAAACTCGATTAATGTAAAAAAGGTCGACAATTAATGATATAATTAAACAAAATTGAAAAGTAAGTAATCTCAAATAAGGGATCCCCCGTCCAATTTAAGTTTTAGCTAGGGGTCCGTGGCTCAATTCTAATTGAGAACCATTGCACTATACCCACCAAATGGTATAAACTACAAAAACAGATAGAATGTATTTCTTATTAATTATTATAGTAGAGCTGGAGACTTCATATCCTAAAAAACCTTAAAATATGTATTCATTTATGCCCTAAAGAACCACTAAATATGCTATTCAAATATACATTAAAAAATAATACAATTATAATACCTATTCAATAAAATTTTTTATTTTAATGTCAACATAATATTTCAATATTTGCAAAATTGTTTACTATTCTTTTCCGATTTATTTTCTTTGAATCACGCTTGCGGTGTACCAATATAAATAGTAATGCAAGTTATCGGCGAGGAACCATCAGAGTATCATACTAATATCTCAAGCCCAGAAAATCTATTTAAAATTAAATTTTTCTATACAAAATTATAAAACTCACACCTTTATAAAATAATTGTCAAATATGCCCTTTTAAATGAAAAATGGTTAAATATGCAAAATTTGCACCAATACATTTTAATACAGGTACACTCGTATTGCTATGAAACAAATTTATATTTTACTTAGCTATGTTTTTAAAGATTTTTTAAAAATATGCAAACTCCTAGAAGTCCCTAGCCCTTTTTATTAGTTTATGCTTAAGGCATCGGCACATAGGACGTGGGTTGACCGCGTGGTCTTTGTAAAAAAGTACAATAGGATCGCTGCCCGCGTTGGTCTGGGTACCGGGCTGTTATAGCAGACCGCGTTCTAAGTATCCGAGTCTTTATTATGAACATCGAACGAAAATATTATATCTTATCAAATAATAAATATAATATTATAATTTACCTATTAGGCTATTTCAGTATTACCTAAGTGGCTAGGTAAAGTATAGCTTTTTTTAATTTCTAATTATAAATGCACAATAATATTTTATATTTAACAATACTTACCAAAAAGGTGTGAAAATTAAAAAAAATCATGAACACATTATTAACAGGATATATTTAATTTAAATTAAATTATAATTTTATATTATTACAGCTGATGTATATGCTTATGCTGCCGAATACCAAGTGAGTTGAATACAACTACAAATTTTACTATTGCTTAAAGTTTAAACTTAATAAATGTTTGTTAAAAAATATTTTTCCAGAAAATTGTAGAACATAAGAGTATCGAGAATTTAGAGTTGTATCTCATTGTTGTGGCTATAGTTATATTGATATTTTCACTAGTTTATTATAAATATCAAGTAAATATATATAAAAATACCTAACATGCATAAAATAGCCGACTAAGATTTATAAATTTCAAATAATTTTGTAGATAATGAAATTTGTGTTATACTATTACTACATCGCTTAGTAAATCTTTGTGGACCAATTTCTATTAAATATTTAAGTATACTTTAATATTAAAATTCTATACTTCTACACTAGCAAAAGGAAATTAGTATTGAATATTTCATAATTAACTAAATTTATCATTACCTTTTTTTTTTAATATTAATGATTTTATGTATTTTGATGTACTGCTTTATAATATTAATTTTTTTAATAACGGAACCTAAAAAATTGCTAATATTTGAAAAAGAACTTAACTCTAGAAATACACAATCTGTAGTTTTTTTTATCACATTTAAATTTATTTAGGTGCATTTTAATGTAGGTACTTTAATTAATAATCTTTATTTTTAGACAACAGAAAGAGATTCTGAAATTGAATTTTTAAATTATCATTTGACTAAATCTGATGTGGTTATTTTATTTATTTTTATTACTATTTTTTAATAAATTATTTAACACAAATAACAATTTCATATTTAGGATATTATATCATCCCAAGCCATACTAATTAAAAATCGTGAACCAGAAATTGAAGAATTAATTGAAAATAGTAAAGAAATGCATTTACTTTTAAAAACTGCATTAAAATCTAGTAAAAAAAATAAAGAACTATTAAATACTTTGAAAGTACAATTGACCGACTCAGAGAATTTGATAGCAAATCTCACACAAAAAGTAAAATATATTTATAAAATATTTAATATAATACAAATAATTAAGTTTGAATATTTTTTTTATATTCTTAGACTTTTGAAAATACATCGGAGTTCGAAAAACGGACCGACACAGAAAAATCTCTTTTAATTATTGTAGAAGAGTTAACTAATGAAAATAATAGTTTAACTGACGAAAACGCTAAGTTATCATTACAATTGGAAGAAGTGAGTGATAAGATTTTTAAATATAATTTGAAATTAATTGATATTATCCACAGTTAAAACTTTAAATACAAACGGAAATGCTTGTATTAATATTCTTTCGGATACTTAAATTATTTTAATTCTGTTTTTAGTAATTTAGTATAAAGAATTTTTATTTATTATATTATAATTATTAATTATATTATATTTTATTTTATTTATATTAACAATTATTAAGATTATACTACATTGTTTTATTGATAAATACTTGAAACAAATATCATAAATAGAGAAATTGACTTTGCAATAACCCTCTACAAAAAGAATAAAAACCATCCAATGGCCTATGTTGCCGCGGATTAATTAATAAAAAAAAAAATATTGAAACAAATATAATGTAGAGTAATTTCTAAATGTATTATGTTTTGATTTGGTGATACACACATTTTTCACCTACAAACAAATATGGCTTCAAGGTTGTGATACAACAATTTTAAACATACTGTTTTAACCATTTTTAGAAGTATTAAATTAATAAACTATTAATTATTGGTACTTAATAAACAATTTATTTTAGGTTATTAATAAAAATAAGGTAAAAGAATCAAAACTACTTGATGAAATAGATAGTTTGAAATTTGAACTGGACAAGCAGACTTCTGCTTTAGTAACTGAAGAAAATGAAGTTTCTTTGTCTAAGAAGGAAGCTTTGCAAGAAGTTATGTTACATAAATTTAATTCAGCAGAAAGCCAGCAATTTTTGAGTTTAATGTTTTAATAATCAGAAAAATAATTATTATTATTGATCATTACAGATTATACTGAGATTTCGAAAAGCGATATTGTGGATTTAGTAAATCATTGTTCAAAATTAGAAACAATAAATGAAGAGTCTGTGAGGAGTCTGAAGGAGCTTGTATTTGTCCGTGAACGCCATGACGAGGACGGCTGGCTGGATTTACCTGACGTGTGGTCAAAGGTAGGGATACCAGTGAGGAAGAAGAGGACGGAGGTGCAGCTGGCGGGGAACTTCCTGAACGGTAAAAAAAAGGCTAGGATGCATGTTAGCCAACAATATCGGCTAGCAAGGCATCCTAAGCCGCCGACTTGGAACCTGGAAGCCGCCAGCGAGCCTACTCCGGTGGCAACGGAGGACTGATAGAGAAGAACTAACAGTTCCAGTTCGCGGTTTGAATGTATTATACTTGGTGGTGCAATACAATTATATAGACACCCCCCTATTTTCACAAAAATAACAAATAAATATATATTTCTTTAATTTTTTCATGTAATTGTTAATAAAACAATAAAACATTTACATTATATATTGTTGTATTTAAAAATGTATCAAATAAAAATAAAAAGTAGGTACATACTATTTTATAATATTATTCATATTGAAGATTTGATTACTTTAAAAAAGCGGGTAAGTGAGTATCGCTCTGCTGTACATTAGGGGGTGGGGTTGACCTCGGACTAGGGTAGGTTAAATTTGAATGCAATGATAGGTATCATTGTATACGAAAAACGATTCTGAACGGAGATGATTTGTCAGTCTAGGATATATTATATTTAAATATTGTCATATATTCTATTTTGAAACAAATAGTATAGTTACTATATTATGTTACTATAGTTACTTTATAATATCTGTTTATTAATAAAAAAATTATTTGGCAACATACGCATAATGAGAGTATATGAAATTTAATTTAAATTTTGACATATTTCGTATAAATTTGAACTTTAAGCCCTTATAAAAAAAAATTGTGACTAACGATTTCGGATTTTTTTTTATCACTATAAGAAAAACTTATAAGAAACCTTGTATTAAATTTTCAAGATTTTCTGGCCGCCCAAAAATTTTTTATCGGCATTTGAAGAAAAAAAACTTAGAAAAGTCGAAAATTTCAATTGTCTATTAGTAGCTTAAAAATGGTCAAAATATTTTGAAAATTTAACTGTAAAGAGATAACCATAATATAAACATTTGGTGAAAATTTCAAGTATTTACAATGATTTGTTTTTGAGTTACAGCAAAATCAAAAAATCGATTTTGTCGAAAAGTGGTTTTTCGTAAAATTGCCGTTTTTCTGTCACTTTTTTTTTGTTTTTCTCGATTTTTTTGAAAACTATTTGGAAATTTTACTTTTGACCCCCCCCCCCCCCCCCCCCAAAGTACCAACTAGATGAATTTTCCTATTCAAAGAGGGGCTGAAGTCAAAAATCGAAGCATTATTACTGCTCCAAATGTTGTCGTCAGACACACAAAAAAAAAAAAAAAACACATCATTGTAAAAGCAATACATTCATCACTCCGTTCAGAATCTAAAATTATATATATTTATAATTATTGCAGGCTTTTATTAAATATACACTATATTTATTATGTATTCATATTACATATAACAAGTCCAAAAGTAGTACAGATAATGTGATATAAAAACAAATATACCTGTCATCCAGCTTCATTAAAGTTTTATCAAGAGTCATATTATATACTTCGCTAATACAGCGGTCCTTTGTAGACAGAAGTCGCTCATCGTTTGTTTTTTCCCCACTCATTTTTTTTAATTGAAGTACGTTTAATCGGCATATTTTTTTCTTCTAAGTCTAAACTTGTACAAAATGATTCAGAATCAGAAAATATGTTGGATAAATTATCATATATTCTCATATCATTTAAAAATTGTCGTGTAGCTTTTTACAAGTTTCATTGCTTGAATGAAATCTATACCTGGAGCTTGTAAATAAACAGATAACGGTGTCGTAGCTGAAAACATTTTTTTCATTAAATGAGCTGTGATTATAAAAGAAAATTTGTTTAAGTTTTTATAAAACCCCTTGACCATGTCATGGATTTTTTTATCAGCCTCTTCTGACATAATATATTTTAATGTTTCAATTACTGCTTTATATGTTTTTAACATAACATCAATACAACAATCATGGTAAGTCCATCTTGTATTTGAAAAGTGTCGAACTACCAGTTCCCGCAGTTGAAGGGTAAGAATAAGGCTAAGGAGCTTGTAAAGTTGTAAGCCAACAATATCGGCTAGCGAAGCCAACTTCGAACCTGGAAGTCGTCAGCACACCGGCCTTCAAGAGGAACTAACTTGCATTGTATAATATGCACATTATAATCATTATATAGACTATAAATTTAATGTTTCATGTTTTACCATCAATTATTTTAAATTGTGTACCAACGTAAATAAAATCGCAATCTAAATAACTGGTAATATTTTCAAGTATTTACGACTTATACTATTTGAATAACAACAAATATCAAAAATCGTTTGAGGCTAAACCGTTATTTAACGCGGTTTTGTAAAAATTTAAATTTCAAACACTCCTAACAATTTTTTGTCTTAGTCCTGTAGAGTATTTTTTACAGAAATTTGAAGAAAAATTTATGAAGAACCTTTTACCAAATTTTCAAAACTTAATATTATAAAAGAAAAAATTTTTACGATTTTTCAACCACAAAATTACTTGCAAATTTTCGCAATTTTGACATATTTCGTATAAATTCGAACTTTGAGAACTTAAAAAAAAAATTGTGACTAACGATCTCGGATTTTTTTTTATCACTTTAAGAAAAATTCATAAGAAACCTTGTATTAAATTTTCAAGATTTTCTGGCCGGCCAAACAATTTTAATCGTTATTTAAAAAAAAAATACTTAGAAAAATTGAAAATTTCAATCGTCTATAAATGGCTAAAAAAAAAGTCAATATTCAATTGTGTATAGATAACGCTAATATAAACATTTGGTGAAAATTTCAAGTATTTACAGTGATTAGTTTTTGAATTACAACCATATAAAAAAGTCGATTTTTTTGAAAACTGTTGGAAAATGTTTCTGTACATAGACACACACAAAAAAAAACACATCATTGTAAAATCAATACATTCATCACTCCGTTCAGAATCTAAAAAGTATTAAATAAGTATAATTCTAATGAATACAATTTAGCGATATAATAGTTACAAATAAATATATATATGTATACTTAAATTCCAACAATTGAAGTGTGGCGCAGATAAAATACATGTTACATTTTTATATTTTGGCGCAAATTACAGGTAATAAAATTGGCGAAAAAAATTCATCTCATAGTTTATCGGTTTATAATATTATATAGTATTTTATCACACGGTATTTATTGTTTTTAAAATAACACAATACGGCTACCTACCACGATTTAAGATAATATCTAAAAACTAAATTGGTTATGAACATTTAAAATAATATATTTTAGAAACTCAACTGAGTAATGGCTGTAAGTCTATTTAGCCAAGGGCCCAGTCGGCAATCGCCGACTCGCTGACCTGGCCAGGCCGCCACTGAATATAGGTAATTGTATCTCCATTAATAATTCAAAATTCTCGCATGCAGAGCGTACCAAATAAATCTCCAACTTCTTCGACTATACCCAATCTTTGTGATGATTTCAACTCTCCTGAAGAATTTAAATTACTCTTCTCTCCATTTCAATCAAACTGATTGAAAAAAAGTAAAAAAAAAGCAACCTATTACGTATCGAAAAATCGTTTTTCATCGCCACTTACGGTAAATAAACTCACTGATTCCGACTACTCGAACGAGTCGAACGTCAACATAGAATAATACAATGAGCTAATTATTATTATTATTATCAAATCAAAACCTCCACCTCTAATATTTATTTGGAGAGTTATACTCATGACTTTAGCTCTTTCTCTTTACAAATAATTGAAATAACAAAATGTGATAATTTTTCATGTAAAAGTTCAATTAATAGCATCAAACAGTCTAATAATGCACATTTCCATATTTACCTGCCACCTCAGACAAGAAAAATTGTTTAGAGCAGTAATAAGAAATCTTCACCATACATTCCACTAAACAAGCGAAAAAATAGAACTTCAGATATTCCAAAAAACGTAACCAAAGTCTTATAACTCAATACCTAATTCCCACTTCCACTGTTTTTTATCGATATAGAACATAATATTAACACTAAAGAAATGATCAAAGTTGATCACCTCTGCTGTGTAAAAATAAAAATAGAAGAGCCTCGTATCTCCCACCAGTCAGTTCAATACCTTCGATGCAGTGAACTTCATCCTTTAGACAGTTGTCAAAAAGTCATCAGATCTATCCAAATGCATCTTCTGTAATAGTCCACATTTGGCCAACTACAGAAGTTGTACAATCCACAAACTACATATTTCAATCGACAGAATTATATAAAAAAATCAACTGACTTCAGATAATTCCAAGCCCCTTAGTAATAATAATATAAACTATTAAACTCTAAAGGCCTAAACTGTTATTCTTTCTTGATAAATTTAAATCACTGATTATTCCTCGCTATCGTCATCGATAAGCTCATTAGTTCCTTTTCTACAATAATATCAACTATCCCATCATAATACTCATTTGGAACGTATAAACATAACAAAAAAAATTAACTCCAGTCTCCAAACATTTATACAAAATATATCCTATACCACTATTCCTGATAATCTATCTACACATCTCAAACAAAATGATCTCATGGATTTTTATGTTTAAATAGCTTAAAAATAAATAAAATTAACAAAACTAATTTGACGTAGCTAGTGTACTTGTGTTAATAGACGCTATCTTCTATCGTACTAGGTACCACGCTTATTTTACTATTATCCAATTTGTTTATTATATTATCATGTATACAGATTGTAAATTTTCTACAGTTTTTTTCTAATAAATAAATAAATAAATAAATAAAAAATATTTTACTTTCCACCTAGCTATTATTTGGAATATTTATTTTTATAGAATCAGATAAAATAAATATTGCATCTATGTTAAAGCATATTCAAAAATATATTGCTATAAGAATACAATTTAGTAGGTACCTATAGTTACGCTATAAATAATAAAAAAGGATGGGAGCTTACGTACTGCTACTGCCTACTATTGATTCTAATATAAAAAAAAATCAAAAAAATAATCTATTTCGTAACTATTTTAACAATCGAGAAATTTTGTCATAAATTTAAAGTTATATAATAAGTAACAAAATATAATTACGTAGCTACTGTGTTTAGAAATAAACATAGATCATAATATAACACTACAATATATTGTGCCTTGTGTGTCTGTGCAACTCAGATAAGTAACAAAATAATATTAATAAATATACTATTTAAAATAAATTTCAAATATTCTTATAGGTACTTATGGTACAATAATCGAGAAAATTAAAAAAAAAATGTATTAAAATCTTTTTATTGAGGAAGGAATAGAGAAAATTCGATAGACAACACCAAGTGCACAACGCGAGCGAAGACGTTTATAATAATAAAAAAGGCATGAAAATCATGATTTAAGATAATATCTTAAATCATGCACAAAACTCAGATATAAGTGATATAACACTGATATAGGGATACTAAATCTAAAATCCGTAAAACCGCATTTATTTATCTATCAGATAAAGGTCTCCGAGATAGGAACTGGAATCTTTATGATTTTATATAAAATATCAATAAAAATATTTTTATAATAATTATTAGTTGTAATTATTATAAGTTTCTACAGTTTCATTTTTGAATAATAAAAAAATCAATTTAGTTAAAAACTAGTTCTCGGGAAAAAATTTCCGTTTTTCCTTAATTTTTTGTTTGTTTTCCTACATCATAAAAAGTACTAGGAACTCTTAATTTTGTACAAATTAGATCCCATTTTCTATCCAAAACCTTTCTCAAAGTTAAAAATTGAAGCATTTTATCGTCTTCCCATCTTTTACTATGTACACACAAAAATCAAAACCAACACATTAATATAATGTAAGAATTATAAATATTTATTTGTTTTACTTCTTATAACTTGTAACAACAATGCAATATACAAATTACCATAGGTGCAACTAGGGTGGGGAGCTTGGGTGGGTTTAGCCCACCCGATTTTGTATGTTAGTGTTAATAATCAATAATAGTGGTGCATGTAGAGCCGTAGGGACAAGCCCCCATGAATCACTAATAGGTATCAATTTAGCCTACCCAAAAATAGCTTTACTTGCACCTATGCAAATCACCTCGCCTCATCACCAAAAAGTGGTCTACATTACATATCACTATCATTCACCACCAAAACAGAAACATAATTTTATCACCTTCTGTCATATGCAACGACCATTATCTGATCACATAACAAGATCAATAAAAAGGTAATTTTATAAAAACTCTAATAGCAATTTTAAAATTTTAATATAATGAAATTTTATTATATAACATTAAAAGACAAAAATATAGCAAATATAAATTTAAATGTAAAACAAAAACACATTGTAGAATTTTAACAGAAAGGATAACAAATAACTAGTAAGCCAGTGACGTTACAACATGTTACTGAGTTAGATATTAAATTGTAGATTTTAATTTCGTAACTAATTTTTCTTATGATTATAATTATAATAGTTTTAGTACTATATTATTTTAATAAATTAGAAATTTTAAAGTAAATGGTTAAATTTAAAATTATTTTACTAAAAAGGTATTACAATAATAAAAGTAATACTAAGGTATTACTATAATAATAAGTTGATACAGGCTAATAACCTCTGCTGTTGAAGCCTAAATTTTTTTTTTTTAAATAAAAAAAATAATAAGTTGATAACGCCACCATGCAAATTTATGTATTTATTAATAAATTAATTGTAGTTTATAAATATCAAATATTAAATGCATTTGCAATTACAATTTGAATAATAATTCAAGTATAATAACAAATTAATATTAAATTAGCAAGCACCAATTTTAAGACTTATGAAAGTCATAAACACTGAGTTTATAAAATTCTTACAGTGTTTTACAATAATTGTTAATGAGTGGCACATATTTACCCTGCTTAATAACTATAATAATTGTAATATTTAAAATAATTTTATGTGACAAATATCAAGCAGATGTCACTAATAATTTTAATTTGGTTTATCTATTTAAATAACAATATAGAAAAATACAGAAATAATTAACAAATCTTCAATAGTAATAAAAAAAAAAAATTGACATAATGTAAATTGACAAAGCAAGTTTGAATGTAATATTATACTGTGTGTCAAATTGTTAAAAAAATATAAATGCCTATAACATATTATATACTAAAAATTACCTTTATTTTTTAAATACCCAAGCCCAAAGTATTTAATTATTAAATATCAACATTTATATTATGCTTAAATTCATAGCAAAAAAAGAATGAAATATGAAATTTAATTATTATATAAGAAATCTTGCTTTAAGAATGAGTAAACATATTTATGTAAACATTATTAATATTAAATGTAAATATTGAAAATATTATATATCAATTTTAGATTTCAATATTAAATAATGCAAAAAGCGTAAAATGTATTGATGATTATATAAATAGAATACTGTAACATAATATGAATACTTTTATTTTTAGCCAACAATTAAAGCCGTCAGACATTTTTTGTAATCACCCGATGTATCGTCCTGTAACATAAAATTGATCAATTAACTTATTAGATTTCTGTAGAAGCCTTAAATACAAATTAAGTAAATATATATTTTAATGAAATAAGTTAAGTTTCTTCTGGTTTTCAATGGATGTGTGCAAAACTAACAACTTTCAGACTTTGATTAAAATTAGACCAAGCAAACTACATTTTTTAAATATTAGTTAATAATTCAGGCAATTCGGCAATCGATCACTATAGCTGACATATTTTTCATTCTCTACACATGCAGCAACTCACCATAAATGTATCAGACTGTTGATTCCCATAAATAAAACAAAACAAATTTTAAATTAGATTTATATATGTTTTCAATACTTTTCTAGATTGTAAAAGAATTTCTTGATTATAGTTTTAACTGTTTTAAAAATATATAGGTAATGATAATAAAAAAAAATTATTATATTAATAGAGTCGGAATTAGTGAGATAAGTAATAATTAATATGAATATTTGAAGCTAGATTGACAATCTTGAACATATTTAACATTAAGTTTAACCTGTACAGTAAAGTAATCACAAAACATATTGATTATTACAAGTTTATTATAAGTTCATTAAAAATAATAGTGATTAAACTGGTTACAGACTCAAATCAATCTGGTATTATCTAAATTAAACTTTGGATATAATAATTAAATTTGAAAGCTAATACAATAGATATAACAGTGATTAGTAGAAGGGCTCATCTATTATAAAATTAATCATTTAATTTTAAATACACAATGATTTTGGATTTATAGTTTATAAGTATATAGTTTTAACTAATGTTCATTTGTTTCAACATTATTGCATATAATATACAATTATTATATTTATTCTAATAAATTAATGTTGACAATCTTTGTTCAAATAAAAACTCAATTTTCAATAGTCAGGATAAATATTATATTTTTATAATAATGATTATCAGTTATTTAAAATGATTTAATTATATATACTTAATAATATGCCTTATATGTAAAAGAAACAAACAAATTCTTACCGCAATATCAGTCTCCAAAGATTTTCCATACATCGACATGTAAGCATTTTTTATATCAACCATGTCAATTTCACAACGAGTTGCGACAATACGAATCAGTGCTCTGTCATTTGTGCCAAAACCAGCCATACTTTCATGTAAACGTTTAGCGAAGTATGCACTTTTATCTCTTACAGATTTCACTATAAAATGATATAACAGTTTATACTTAGTATACAGTTTAAAATAAAAATTTGAAAATTTTTACCAATCGCTTTAAGTCCATTTTCAATATCACCACTGAATTCACTTTTGATGACATCTTCAAATTCTCTTCCAGTTAGACGATGATATTCCAAAAATACTTGTTGTAGTTGACAGAAACTACGGCTACATAAAATCATGTTGAATGTAGACTCATCCGTTCCAAATTGTAATTCGCCTATGAATTGAAAATGATTGAAACACTACTGATTTATATTTTTTTATAATGAAATTATTTACCAGCTTGTAACAAGTTTTGTGCATCAGCTTGTGCAGATGCAACATCAACAAATGTATTTTCATTACGTTGCCCCTACCCAAATAAAAATAAACTTATATTATTATCAAAGAGAAGTACAAAAAAAAAAAACTAACCTGACAAAGCGACACTAATAATCGCCGGAAACTTCCTGATGTTTCTCCCATAAGCTCTTTTTCTAAGTCTTTTCCAAATACTAAAAAAACATAATTATTAAAATACTAGAAAAATATAATATATTAATACTAATTATTTTTATATTAACTATTAACTAAATTAAACCTACATTTATGGTATGCCATTTTTATATTATTGATCTCAGCATTAGAAGCAGTACATATGATTTCAATTATTGTTTCTTCATTAGTGCCAATACCATCAATAGCATTGTGAATTTCTTTAGCGAGAAAATCATAAGTAGGTGTCATGAGTCCTACAATCAAATCTTCAAACTTTCCACTCAGTTCACTTTTCAAATCGGATATCAAATCCTAAAATAATAAAATAATATTTTATCAAACAAATAAATATTATAATATAATTAATTATGTAATTGAAACTTATACAGGATGATTCTTTTATCAAACAACACTCGTTATTTCAAAAAGTATTAATGTTTATGAAAATATTTTTTTACATAGTTTCAAATTGTTAAAAAAACAACGTTTTTATTAAAAATTATATTTTTAAATATTTTTTATCCTTATAATTTTTTAAGTTTTTACTTTTTTGAATGACAACATAGTGTTTTAATTTCATATTCCAAAGCAGGATAATTTTCTAAGTATTTTGATACATAATAAAATTTGAATTTAGGGTGAGTAGTTTATGAGTTATACTTATTTAAAGTTTAGACAAGCGAAGTAGTGGACAAACATTTTGCGGGGTAACCCCGTACCACTCCACTCTGTGCAACTAAACTTTAAATCTGTATAACTCATAAACTACTCACCCTAAATTTGATTTTTATGTATCAAAATACTCAAAAAATTATTCTGCTTTGGAATATGAAATTAAAAATCTATGTTGTCATTCAAAAAAGTACAAACTTAAAAAATTATAAAGATAAAAAATATTTAAAAATATAATTTTTAATAAAAACGTTGTTTTTTTAACAACTTGAAACTATGTAAAAAAATATTTTCAAAAACATTAATACTTTTTGAAATAATGAGTGTTGTTTGATAATAGAATCATCCTGTATATGTCATAAGCTCAACAAAAAGTGTATTACTTACTTTACCAAACATAGTCTTAAATTGAATTGCAATTTCCTGTCTTTGAGAATTAACTCTATGAGCCAAGACTTGTATGATTGATTTTTCATCAGTTCCAAACCCTTTCATAGCTTTACGCAATATTTCAGCATCACGACGTGGATCAAATGGATTAGCTGGACGAAGTGTTGGATTAGACTAAAACAGAACATACGGTTTTTCAATATGCAAAACATACCTAAATACATTCATAAACCAACATTTTTGTAAATCATAATTCTATTTTAAATTAGTTATTGAACTAATGTTATAAATTATAATACTAAATTAATTAACAAATCAGCAATAAATAACTCAAGTTAGTGGTTATAAAAATTAATATTATTAAAACATAGTGAATGAATAATTTTTGAATAATATGAAAAGCCAATTATCATGTTATTAGTATTATATAAGCGATAGGCTTTTAACGTTAATTAACATAAGTGTGATTAAATAAAGTATTTATGAAGGTGAGATATTAATGGGGTATTTATCTATATCAGTATTCTTCAGAACTTACTATTATTCTGTAAACATATGTAGAATAAACACTAATTAACAATATTTGATCATATATAATTATTAGTTACATCCATAAACATATTGTACATAATTAAAATTTGCAAAATTGCATGTATTTATTTATACCAGATATAAGGTCAAGACTCAAGAATAAATAATGAAATTATTATTTTATTATTGACTTTATAAAAAGTTTTAATATGAGTATTAAAAAATGGAAAGTTTCAAAAGAAAGTATTGTACTTAATTGTTATCAATTTTTTATTGTAAAATTCATTTTTAACTATGTTGTTAATAAAAGAAATCTAAAAAAACAAATTTAAATTAAATATCCATATTGTATATCTATCATTGATAATTTAATAAAAATATATTGAACCATCAATCTTAATTGGAATCATAATAAATATATCATTCATTTTTTATATATTTAAAAAGAAATTATTGAAATCTCACCTTTTTCTGAACAGGTGAGCTGCTCAATGGTTGATAATGAGCAGGAGTGCTAATAGGTGGATATGCTGCTTGTGGTGGAACTTGAGAACCACCATTATAACCACCAGCTGTCATATTCGGATAAATTGAAGATGTTTGTTGAGTGGGAGGGTAAGCTGATTGAGTTGGATAGGTAGCTGACTGTGGTGCATAACTAGAAGGCAGTTGGGCATTTGGATATGGAGAGGCCTGTGGTGGATATTGGCCAGGAATAGTGGATGGATATTGACCTGTTATACTTGATGATGGGTATTGGCTAGGTACAGCTGATGATGGATACATTGGTGGATTTGGAGTATAAGGACCAGATTGAGGTAGGAACTGTCCAGATGGTTGTGGTGGATATTGCCCAATTTGAGGAGGGTATGGGCTCTGTTGGGGATAGCTAGGTTGGCCTGGTGGATAAGTACTTGGCATTGGATACCCTTGTTGTCCTACATTACCTCCGGGATATGGTGGATAGGGTAACTGAGAACCAGGCTGTTGCACTCCAGGTTGGCCAGGGAATCCCTACCAAAAAACAAAATAGTTCATAAAATAAGTTAACTAGGTAAAAACTAAATACATTAACATTCTTTCATTTTAACATTAATTCTTTATCTAATCTATGGCATGTGTAAAAATATATTTACCAATATTATTACTGTTGCCAACAATTTTCATATTTATGCATTAAATAGATAATATATTGAACAATAAAAGTGCTTATAAATTATAATATTATTATTTAAATAATAATTATGTATGTAAAAAAGTAAACTAATGACATACTAACATTTTAATATAAATTTACTTAAAGCCTACAATATTAGAATTTAATAAAATAGTTGTCTTATAAATAACCAATACTGAATTAACCAATTACTAGAATTACTTAATGAAATATTACCTAATAAAAATCAGGTGATACTATTAGTGCTATTATACTAATAAAAGCATTACTAAAACCATTGATTATATATAATCAATATTCAATACTAAAACTTATGAAAACTGTTAACAACAATAAAAAACTATAAGGATAAATTTATCCATACAGTATTAAGAATGAAAGTATTAATAGTTATTAGTATGAGGGATATTCCAAAATCAACCTCTGATGTGTTACAATTACATACACGCACTTCGGTGACGGGTTTCTGCATGTCGCAATCAGTAAATTATTCTCTAATAATATACTAAGTTTTGACCATTTTCATTCAGTATTTTTCCAATAGTTGCCGTTTTAATATGGAGAGTACAATTTTATCTCCTGCTGCCTCTGAGGTACGAAGTGTAATTTGTTTTTTGCAATCTGAAGGAAAGCCAGCTCATAACTACTCTCTACAGAATCGTATTTGAAAACTTAGGTTACCACAAGTTCTGTGCCTGTTGGGTTCCAAAATAGCTCACAGATGTCCACAAAACCCAACGTGTCAATTCAGGAAATTATTTCTTGAACGTTTAAAATAACTTTAGTTGCAGAGTCCAATTGGGATATTTTTGATCACTTTCCCTACAGTTGTAATTTGGCAACAAGTGATTATCACTTTTTCCCAAAATTAAAATGGTCCATTGCATCTCAACAGTTTGGAAGTATAAGGAATTTAAGAACGGTAAGAACCAATGCCTCAACACACTGGTGGTGCCATTTTTAAGGAGGGTATACAAAAGCTCGTTTTACGTTACCAAAAATGTGTAGATTTAAACAGAGACTATTTAGAAAAATAATTTAGATTTTAATGAAACTATTTTGGGCAAAAAGTTAATGTTTTTGGTTTTAAAAAAAAATATTTTTCACTTAGGAGGTTGATTTTGGAATAGCCCCATAGACGTGCACAGCCTCCGGTTTCAGGGGCAACAAGAGATTAATTCGGCCCATTCTTCAAATTCACCATTAAAATCGGCCCATAGTTTTACTTTTTTTACTATTGGGTATCAAAATTAAAATTGTATTGGTTATTAGTTTTTTTGGATAAAATCTCGGATAAAATGTTGTACAGTAAGATACCAAACCACTAAAGGTGTACTTTTCCACAAGCCTATACTTAATATTTATTATTTGTAATATTAAAAAAAAAATAATTTGTGAAAATATAATTTTACCAAGGCCCATTATTTAATATTTGCCAGCACCGGTAGCCCCAAATAAAGTCTCTGCTGTCCCCGTGCGCACGCCTATGAATAGCCGTCGTACATAATAATTTTAATGCTATATTAATGAAAGAAAACTAAATAGTAAATACCTATTATAGTTATAATATAGGTACTTTGAATACATGCTAGATTATAAATACTTAGTAAACTATAGATAACTATTTAAAACTATCAATCAGTGGCGCCGAAGTAAAAAAAAATATGTAGGACAAACATTTAAAACAAACACCTACCCACCACATAATTAGTTTACATTTGAAGTTAGATCATTGTTTCTGTAATACAATAAAATCATTCATTCTCCTAGATAATAATATAATGTTTGCATGAAACTTTGTGGTGATGGTCCACTACCCACCTACCAACAATTTTATGTGTAGGACAATTATCCTACATTAACATGGTGTTTGGCGCCACTGCTATCAATGAGTAACCAATCCAAAAAATTTAATATATTTATAAGTTATAAGTGTCCACTATAACTTAATAAAGCTTAGATGTAAACAACTAATATTAGTGGTAAAACATTTATAAGAGGAATATCTTTTTCTATAAAAATAATAAAACAAATTGTAGTATTTGTCAGTTATCATGACTTCCTTTCTTTATGTGATGTAATTTAAAAACAATAAATTATAAATTATAAAAACTATTAAAAAAACTAAATTCAAAATTAGACATTAATAATTAACTCAAGGAGGAAAATGTTAAGCCATGTAATTTAAAATGCCTACAAATGGATTACCATGCTTTTGATGCCATATAAATTCAACCCAATAAATGTCTATATATTGACGAGCCACACCTTTATGTTTCTTGTTGCACCATTTAGAAGAGCCCCACAACCTATTGATATTTTGTGTGTCAGCACCAGTTTGAGGATTGACAAAATTGTAAATATAGTTAACAGTTAAATGGTTAAATCTAACATTTTAAAGTTAATTTGTTTAATAATCATGCCAGCGATCAGAATAAATAGTTGTACCTTGGTTTATATTATCGTCAAACATATTTAACTGTGTTTGACACTATTTTTAAGTTATTTACTACGGTAGCCCCAATAACCAAGTTTATTTATTATCAGTTATTAAGTTAGGTAGTTGCGATAACCGATAAGTACTCAAATTGTTTAAAATGCTATTGCATATAAAATTAGTTAATATTCTCAAATTTAATGATTCGTATCATACAAAAAATTGATTCAATTTCTTTTCAGGTCTGTTTGCAAACAATAATGAATAATGATCATTAATTTTGAATCATATTAGTAAAAAATGTTTTGTATTTAGTATTTATTAAGAAATATTCGTCATTTTTTATATTTTTTGGCCAATTAAGCATTTGAAATCTCTTGTCTACTAGCATGCACACTATTAGATTTTTTGCTCATACAAAAGTAGTTATAAATAGGTAGTGTACATCAAGAATATTTTACCTACCTAGTGTTTAAAAACTAAAAAAAAAAACTTACCTGATTGTTAGGAGGATATCCTGGATAGCTCATATTTATAGATGGAATTAAAAATGCAAGTTAAATCCGTATATAATAATTATAAATGAAAATTTTGAATTATGATTAATTACTGAATGGAATAAAACTATATAAGTGACTAACACGAACAAAGATGTGAAAACGACGAGTGACGAGTCGACAAATGACTAATGAATTATTGATTATTCTGTGCCTCTGTGGTAATAACTAAAAAGTACAGGTAGTAATTAGAAAATTAATGTGACGTTCTATCTTCTGTGACTATGATAATGACATTATGATTGAGTAAGTGGAAATGAGAATAAATATGATTTTATCTTTATCAAAACCATATGCTGTGCAACATGTTTTCATGGAAGCAATAATGTCAAGTGTTACCACATACCACGGTATGAGAATTATTATTAAATTAAAACATGTGTTTTAGCGTCTAGAATTGATTACACCGTTCAACTATCTAAATCTAAGCCGTTCTTGGGGCGGAGTCCTTTTGAGTTTTAAGTAACAAATATTAGCATACATTTTATTATTTTATAATTTGTACTTAAATGTGTTTCGTTTGTGTTTAACTTGCATCATTTTTATCGACAATTAAGTAAAAAAAAAATCGAAAATGAGACTGAGGGCAATATTGGGATACTCGATCTTCGGAACGGGATCCACATTGATGTCGGCTATCATACTGTTCTACCTGTTGGCCGGTAAAGGTGAGCAAATCAGTGTTGGTTGGTTCTTAGCCAATACATCGCCGTATATGTGGGCAGTATTGGGTATATCTCTGGCAGTTGCCCTGTCTGTGGTTGGGGCTGCGTTGGGAATACACACGACTGGTGTGAGCATCGTCGGTGGTGGAGTGAAAGCACCACGCATCAAGACCAAGAATCTTATATCTGTCATCTTCTGTGAAGCGGTAGCTATCTATGGATTGATCACTGCAATCGTCATGTCTGGCCAATTGGAATCGTTCACAGACAATGTGGACACCTCACAACAAATTAGGGATCAAAATTGGATGGCCGGCTATCTAATATTTGCTGCCGGTATAAGCGTAGGTTTGGTTAATCTATTTTGTGGAATAGCTGTTGGAGTAGTGGGTTCAGGTGCGGCATTAGCAGATGCAGCAAACTCTTCGCTTTTTGTCAAGATTTTGATTGTTGAAATTTTTGGAAGTGCCATTGGTCTTTTCGGGCTAATCGTTGGCATATACATAACTTCAAAAGTGAAGATGGGTGATAAGTAATTTAACATTTTATGTTATTCATGTGTATATTTATTTTTGAATAGTTTTGTTTTGATTTTGAATTCTCCAATAAAATGTAATACATTGGATGGTTCTTAAATCTACCAAGTAGTATTAGTGTTATTATTATAAGTTAACTAATTATTAATTGTTTCACTCGGTCTATTCAATTTATTTGTACATCAATTCCAAACACATTTCATATAGAAGTTTATAATATACATTTATATATAAAAAATTGTTTTGTGTAATAAATTGTATTAAATTATTAACAGATAGTCCTGTTTCCATTCATATTGTAGAATTTGATCAAATTTGGCCTACTGTTAATAATTGTATGAAAAATAATTCATACAAAATCAATATTCTTGAAAATCCTTTAACTTCTAGACTACTTATTATAAGGGATAGGTTATTAAATTTAATTTTTGCAGTATATAAATTCATAATGTCTTTGAGTAATATTCTAAATATTATGTTATGTTTAAGATAGTAGACATTAAACCTAAACAAATTGTTCATTTTATTTTAATATTTAATACCAAAATATGTACTTCATCATTCCACGTGTTCATAAATAAATACTTGTTAATTAAATAATTAAATTTATTACAGTATTTATTTAATACCTAAAATATTAAATTTACCATTTGATGTTTATGTTATAATAAATATACCTACTGTATTTACTATACATATATGGCCTAGTTAAATAAACAAAGAAACAATAACTTAAAAACTAATAAAGTAAAAACTACTTATTATCTACCTGAAATACCTTTCATTTATTTCATATATACAAAATAAAAAATGTTTGTTTGTCTTGCATAGACTCAAAAACTACAGGGCATTTTCAATAAAAGTTTAATTTGTATACTTATATTAATAAATTCCTTGGAACTTAGAGAGCGTTTATAGCTTGTTTTTAAACTTTTATAGAATGGTCTACATATGCATTTAATTTTAATTTTGAATCACAAAAATTGAATAATCAATTATTTATGAACAGAAAAATTAATAATTGTAATTGTGCTAGTATTATATATTTCAACTGAAGAACAGAAAACTATATAATGATGGATTTATTTTAACCCAAGGAGTCTCTTCTTAACACAGCTAATGATTTTATAAAAAAAATAAAAATGTTGGAAATACATGTCATTATATATACATAAAAATTATTTTATTTTAGAAATAATAATATAATATATGTTTCTTCATTAAATAAAACTAATTATGTCCAATTTCATTAATGGATTTTGTAGCTTTGTCAAAGACTTGTTTTCCAGTGGGGAATGGATCTTTTTTACTCAATACAACTTTTTTGTGAGCATGTGACAAATATCCACGGAGTGTTCCTCTATAAATCATGTTAACTAGCAAAGACTGCGCTTTGTCAAAATCTGTTTCAGGGTCATCAAACTTTTTTAATATTGCTGTAATAGTTTCAACTGGTATAATATGATTGTTAGCAATTAAGAAACTGAAAAAATAAATAAGAGTTTTAAATAATTTTAATCAAATTTATTTAACACTTGTGTTGTATTAAATCTTTTGCAGTTCTATTTAATTTCTTGACAGAAAATGCATAAACTTTTGATAAGATAGTTAATATAAGTTATTCATTATTATTTCTTAACACTTTCAACGCCGCTTATGATTTTGTAAGTTATACCGCGACGCCATGATCGATAACGCGAATCTAAAAATAACGAAAACTCAAACCAATTATAGATTTAAATTTAGAGTTTATTGTCTGTCTTATAGTGGAAACAAACGTATATGTTACTGATGCATAAATGCGTCACTGACTCAATGGAATAAACTCTGTTGACGCATATACGTGTCATCGGCTTTGAAAGTGTTAATAGTTGGTAGTTATTTTATTTTTAATCCACAGCTACAACACAAGTGCTATTTATTATAACTATAAGTGCTCAAATATATAATTGCTTACAATTTCTTAAACAAGTTTCTGTAAACAAGATTTATTAATTTTTGCAATAATAAATATACTCCACATTTCATATAATATACTTCATTAACATCAATGCATTCTCTAAATTTTTTTACATTGCCTATCTTAATATACTCAGTCAGATCTTTAAATATATCCAAATTATACTTATTGAGAAGATGTTTTGATGGCATTATTCCCTAAGACAAATATATGGTAATTTGTAAATTATTGTAGTATGTAAATATAGTTAACATTTATTTTATTTACATGCAACATGTTTAATGGAATAAGTTTCTTCAAAATCAAGGTCTTATTTTTGATTGAGCTCCTATGGCAACCTTCAAATGCAATTGTCAAATTTTCTCTAGCTGTAACAATCATTTACAATAGACAATACATTTTAATAAATGTTAAATTAAATATTGCTAAAAGATAATGCATCAATTTTAATTTTTAAGATATTTAAAATTTAAAAATGTACTTCTATTTTTAAACATGAATACAACTTGCACATAAACAAAATATTTCTAAATGTATGACATTTGAACAGTAAGTTTAAAAAAAAATATTCGTATTTAAACTGGTTTATGCTAACCTATTTCATCAAACTAACCATTGCTGAAAATATCGGGTATGCTAAGAGTGTAAGATAATATATGCAAAGAAGAATGGTTATGATAATAAATTTTAAATGTTTTTTTTCAAAAATATTTTGCTATAACTTTAAATTATGTAAAATAAATTAAAAATTTTCAAAATAATTAGAGTAGATACTTAAATGGATATACAGTTTGATTCAATTAACTACTAATAATATGTACATAATATTTAGTAAAAATTGAACACTATTGATTTAATTATATACATTTTTTTTTTTTAACACGTATTATTCGACTATTATTTGTGTGTATTATATCTATTAGTTTATTTATATAATATAGTTACAGATTATATGATTAGTAGTTAAGGCTACAAGATTTGATTAATGTGTACAATATTTTGCCACTTTTGTGTGCACAATTGATCTAAGAATTTTATGAGATATATGAGATAATGGAAAGTGCAATTTTGGTAATAAATAAATAATATATAGTTTCTAACCATCATTAAATTTTCCTTCAAATATCTCCTTACAGCCAGTATAATAATAAAAGGTAACCGCATGTGCTATTGGAAATGTATTCTTGTCTGGGCACATGAAAATGGTTTTTGTCAAACCTGTAGTCAAATGAAATTTCTTTATTTTATGGTATACTTTTAACATCTGATTCACGATAAACATTATTGTCCAACGTTTGGATTGCCGTGCTGGAGCTCGACTGAAATTTAAAAAACAAATATCTTAAAAAATCTAAAAACAATTTTATAATAATTAATGTTAGAAAAATAACTTACATATCATTAGAACAAATACGGAAATACATCATCATTATATCAATGTATTTTTTTTGAAAATCATTATATTTTTCCAATTTCAATATTTTATTTGTGGACTCATATTTATCATACGCATTTAACAGATATCTAAGATCTACACAAACCTACAACATAAAATGTTAATATAATAAATAAACTTATTTTATAAAAATTATTGTATATTTACTGTGTTAGCAAGGGGCACCATCCAGTTTTCACTATCAGACTGAAGATATTTAACAATGTTTTGTAAAATTGCCAATTGTCCTTTAAAAGCATCATCATATTTTTTTTCTCCTATTGATTTGAGGACACTTCAAAATTTAAAATAAAATAACAGACATTTTAGTTATTTAAAGAATAATATTATAATATTAATTTATTTATCTTAGGCATAGATATCTTTTGACAGTATAATAATCATAAAGGCATACACATATATAATATTAAATTACAATTTTTTTTTCAACTATCTGGAAAACCTAATTTACTAAATTTTAGTTAAGTTTGTAATCATAAATTTAACCATAACGTTGATCTCATTTCAATAGTTAACAACAAAACAAGAAATAAGAATAATTATTATTATGCTATAATAAGTAACTGTGTTAGACAAAAATAACAGATATTATGCATCCTTCTACACACAATGTTGTATGAGAAATACAATTAAGTATTAACCAATGGTGTATATCAGCCTTTTTTGGAAGGTTGTAAAAGTACATTTTTCAAAAACATATACAAACTCCAGTTATGTTAATAGAAAAAAAGCTGAAAATTGTTTGCATTAGTTTCTTTCAATAAAATGAATTAAAAATAATTCATATATAAGAATATAAAAGGTAAGTTTTTTGTTAGGTAGCATACAATAACACAAAGTAATGGTAGATGGTATACTACACAAGTAAACGAGCAACGAGTATTAAACTATTTTTTAATATTTAATTTAGTACCTAATATTAATTGAATAGCATATGAGCACTAAAATCACAGGATATACATACATTCTAACATAGATATCTTTAAAACAAATTTAGCTTTAATAATAACACAATGTTATACTTTTATTAAATTTTCACTTCAAAATTATCATAGATAGATATTTTTTTAGAGAATCTAAAATTATTACTAGTCTGTAATATAAAAATAAATAATTACTTTAGGTGCAGTATTATTTCACCCTCAAAATCAAGTTCATTATCTTCAGCAATTTTTTGAAGATACTCAATAGTATTTTTTGGGTTCCACTCTTTTGATGAATTATCTCTCAACGAAAAGAAATTCTGTGAAAATAAAAACATTTTTATACATATATTGTAAATCAAATTACAGTAATGAGCAAAACTATTATTACCGCCAATTCAGCACCATTCTCTTCATTGTAAAACGTGGTAGTCTAAAACATAATAATAGAGTTCCAAGTAAATGTAAAGATTAAAACTAAATAATTATTTTAAAATATTATATTTTGATTAACATACCGATAAAATATAATCTTTTGAATACATATTAAAATCTTGGATTTTAAAAAATGTATATTATGCAAAAGCCATCTATGCAATTAACAGCACTAAAGTGTGACAATAAAATAATTTCTGAAAAGAAAAAGTAAATATTAAAAAAATAATTTTTATAATTATACAAATATACAATACATAATACATAATTTTCCAGCTCGATATGTATATACATATATGTATTAAAAAGGTTGAAATAATTTATTAAATATATTGCAATTATTTATGGTTACCAGGCCCAGCTCAAGTGTTAAAACACAACTTGAGTTTTACCATTCATTATATTTAAATACTACATCAAATCTATTATACATAAATGTTAAATGCTGTCTCTGAAAAATACTACCCTAGGCATGGGTCTATGTCGCCTACCCCTAACCCCAGGTCTGATGGTCACTTAATAGCGGCCTCAGCCAAATTATTATTATTTATTATTTTTATAATGAATTATATTATTTTTTTATTTATTTGTATATTATATTTTATTTTTGTCTTTACTTTCTTAGGATAAACATTTTACATGTATAATATATAAATTAGATTGACTGCGAAAATTTTCTAAATTCTTAAAATGACCCTCCAAAAATATTAATTGGTGATCCATGGTAGGTATATTGTTTTAATTATAGCTAACTGATTAGTGATTAGCAGTAGTTTCTATTCTCGTGTCCATTAGAAATTACAGCGGAAAAATATAATATATTGTTTAGTTGTGAACACAATAATATTACGTTAGGTTAATACTTACGTTGTGTAACTAACTATTAAAATCTTAACTGTCACTTGAAGCAGTTGAACTTTAAAATCTGGATTTAAATGATTTAATATTGTTTAAAATGCACATAGACAATATTAATGAATAATAAATATTAAGAATGTAGATATTGTTTATTTTGTAATGTTATCATGAAAACCAGAGATAAGAAAGAATATCAATAAAGGATTATATATATATTTATCTACCTGGGTTGCAGTGTTTACCTCGAACATTTAAAGTTACGATATTCAATTAGGTACAGTTGTAGGTACACCATAGAGTATATAGAGGCGCCGTAATAGAAATAATATGAAGCGGAAATGGAAACAAAACAGTGTAGCCAAACTGTAAAAAATATTGTATTGTATGTGAAGTATAGTACAATATTTATTGTATTTTAATTAGTGACACCTTTCTGTTACAACATATTATTAAAATTAATATTATTAAATTTATATAATTATCAATTAATTACCTATATCATGACTATAATATGTCTATATAGTTTATACTGTATTCAGACGTAATAATATGAATTTACGAAAACATGGAAATTAGCGCTATCTATCAGTTGCGCTGTTAGTTATTGGAAACTAAATCCGATATGTTTTGCTTCACAACATTCATAATAATTATTATGATAGGGCATCTCTATATACTCTATGAGGTACACCGAATTTGTATTATCATACAGTTACTACGAAAATCAGTTGCCACAAATAAACTTAATAAACACATTTCACGATTTAATAATTTAATATTACCAGGGGGGCAGGGGCGGTTTGTAATAAGAATACTAGAAGCGACTGCTCCTGCTTCAAAAATGGGGGAAAAAATGTTTCAAGTTTAAGAGATTTATTCATAATTCATAACAGAAGATTGATCATTCAAGTAAAAAATAAGTGTAGGTATCGTGTATCCATAGGCGTCATTACAGGGTAGCGAGGTGTAACAATTGCTACTCCACCATTTTTTTTTTATTAAATTAGCAAATT
Organism: Schizaphis graminum; assembly: GCA_020882235.1. Taxonomy (NCBI): domain Eukaryota; kingdom Metazoa; phylum Arthropoda; class Insecta; order Hemiptera; family Aphididae; genus Schizaphis; species Schizaphis graminum. The sequence continues at coordinate 60,611,444 of CM037032.1, forward strand.
AAAAGCTAACTACCCAAGAAATTTATAGTATAATAATATTATTCTGTTGTCAGAATTGTAGTATTTTTACTAATTTTAACTTTCAAAACTATATAAATTTGTACATTTTAAAATGTATTAGGTAATTAATAAAATTAAATAAATACGTGTTTTTATTGAAAAATAAATGATTTGATTTATGATTAATGTTTATCAATTATTATAAGTTATATCAATATAACCATAATCAGTGCCGCAAAAACCGGGTGTGCAGAGCGTGCCGCGCACACGGGCCCCAAGGCTTACATACATTTGGGGGGCCCCCGGGCCCAACCTGGAGCAAACACATAAATTATCTAAAAACGCAAAATTAATTACTCACAATAATTTTTTTTTTAAGTTTAAACATTAATGTAGTTGTATGTATACTAATATTTGATAAGTAGATACCCATGTTAAAATACGAGCGTCTCACGCCAGCATGCCATTTTGGCATCCGGTGCGCGCGCATTACGGCGGCTTCGGTCTCTCGTTCGGCGGCACGTTATCACGTTTTTTTATTCTGTGAATTCTGATTCTGTTTATCTTTATTCTGTGATAATAATAAATAATGAAATATAGTATAATTAAATATAAATATATATAATTAAATTATATTAACAAAGATTTGCATGAAAAAAAAATAATATAAGGAAAAAGGTGAATGAATAAAATAACGAATGAGATACATTTATTATTATATAGGTAATATATTATAACAACTTATATTATAACAGTATCAATAGTATCATACATATGAATGATCGAAAGTACTATGTATATTGATGCTTTCACTATTGTCATTTTCAAGCCCAGATACAATAGCATTAAATTCATTTATTGTAGGTTTTAGGATAGATGGGTCGCGACATTTTCTCTTCTTTTTAGTCGAATAAAGGCGCGTTTGTTGTACAATTTTCTGTTGGGAATTAATATTTGCGACAGGTTTTAAAATGATTTTTTTAGTAGCAGAATTCATGAGAGCTATCACTTCTAACATTTTCTTTTCTATTTTTTCCCGATCCTGATCATCGAAATTATTCTGGCTCAATCCCAGAATAAGTTCGGCTTGACTCTGAATTTTTCGGTTTTTGTTGACAATTATTGTTGATGCATTCATTTCTAACAGCATTTGCTGCTCTACTACACTCGCTTCGTGGTTGATGTTATACCTGCAATCATCAATAACTTCGTTGAATTCTCGAGCACAAGCATGGATGTGCTTGCAAATATTCACTCTAATAACATAATCTAAACAATCACAATGATATGAATGGATGCAGATATAACACTTCCTGCATTTCAAACATGATGCATGTTCACATGTTTCCCCAGCCTTAACAATATGATATTGCCGTGATGGATCTGATGATGACGTCATCAAATATCCTGCTCCATCTTCGAGAATTTGAATTTGATTTAATTTAATTGACTCACTTGCTTTATGACTTTGTCGAACTTTTTGCATTTTTTCAGTTGGGACATTTTTAGCGAGGTGAATTAAACGCTTATACACACTGTCTCGACAAATTTTCATCAGCGCGTTAATAGTTTTATCTAAACGTTTTACTTTTCTTCCTTCTAAATATATATGTTTTAATATTTTATGAAAAGATTCAAGGTACATATTTGTATTGATTCCGAGCATTAATCTAAAACAGTAAGCCCACAATTTTGGTCGTCGTGCATAATATTTTTCAAAATAAATTCCGAACGCTTTTGTATCATCGTCACTCATCAAATCTTCGATAAATTTTGAAAGATGATTTTGAAAATCTTGCACGGACGTTTGATGCATTAAGACACGCAATGTTTGGGAAACAAGTTTCTTTTTTTCAGGCCCTCCGCTCACCTTGTTCAAATTTTCTTGCCAGTTTTTATTAACATGCCAAGAACATAAAAGTTGATGCTTAACAGATCCCATCACCCCACTCCAAGCATTATAAAATGCTGGAGCATCATCTGACATAAAAACTTTGGCGTTGATAATTCCCACTTTCACTTTAATTTTTTCGAAAAACAACTTGAAAATAACTTCGTCCGATCGATTAGAGAAGCAGAAAGCCACTGGACAGCCTGATCCAAACTCATCAACAGTCATCATTGTATACAATTGTATATCATATCCATTTGTACCGTGAGTGCCATCAATACAAATTTTTTCCAAACCAAATTTTTTTAACTGCTCACCTTGGAAGTCTGTCATTATTATAAGAGCAAAATCTTCTTTCTTCAAAATCCTTTGCTCTCCGAGTCCATCATCTTCATCCTGGCCTTTAAAGTACAAAATTGGAGATTCTGTTAATGCTTTCATTTCATTGACCCACAACTTTACACTGATCGCATCATTTTTATGTCGTTTTGTCGAATAATCAATATTAAAATCACGTGTGACATTGTGTAAATCTTTACGTTCAAGGAGTAGCAATCTTCGGTAGTTTTCATTATCGGCTGCGGGATCACGAATCGTGTCTATGACATGTTGGAATGTCACGCCTTCCTTTAATTTAGCTGAATAAAGAAAAATGAGGAAACGATCATTCGTGATTCATTGCATATATATTTTAACAATAGAATATATTACTAATTAGTAATTAGCAGTCTTGTAATAAATATTCGAATACAAGTATTTGAATAATTTTTAAAATATTTTTATAGTACCTATTCTAAAAAAATGTTGTAAATCTTTTGAATACTTTTTAAAAGCATTCTAAACAAAATTTAAATACTTGTAACTAAATACCATAAAGTCAGCTTCATAAATTATTTTTGACAACAATCTTAGTTAGGTATATACTTTAAATTTGGTATTATTTTAGATTCTGAACGATGTGATGAGTGTATTGATTTTACAATGACGTATGGTTTTTTTAGATTCTGAACGGAGTGATGAATGTATTGATTTTACAATGATGTGTGTTTTTTTTTTTTTGTTTTTGTTTTTTTTTGTGTCTGTCGACAACATTTGGGGCAGTAAAAATGCTTCGATTTTCAACTTCAGCCCCTCTTTGAAAAGGAAATCGGATCTAGTTGGTACTTTGGGGGGTCAAAAGTTAAAATTTTTCAATATTTTTTAAATGAGTCGGGAAAAACTTTAAAAAAATGACGGAAAAACGGGATTTTTTACGCACAACCAGTTTTCGACCAAATCGAATTATTTATTTTGCTATAACTCAAAAACTAATAGATGTAAATACTTGAAATTTTCACAAAATGTTTATATTAGCGTTCTCCATACACAGTTAAATTTTCAAAGAATTTTGACTTTTTTTGAGCTATTTATAGACAATTGAAGTTTTTAATTTTTTTTAGTATTTTTTTTTAAAATAACGATAAAAATTTTTTGGCCGGCCAGAAAATCTTGAAAATTTAATACAAGGTTTCTTATAAGTTGTTTTTAAAGTGATAAAACAAAATCCGAAATCGTTAGTCACAATTTTTTTTTATAAGTGCTTAAAGTTCGAATTTATACGAAATATGTCAAAATTGCGAAAATTTGCAAGTAATTTTGTGGTTGAAAAATCGTAAAATTTTTTTCTTTTATAACTAAGTTTTGAAAATTTGATACAAGGTTCTCCATACATTTTTCTTCAATTATCTGTAAAAAAAACTCTACCGGATTCAGACAAAAATTTTTTATGAGTGTTTGAAATTTAAATTTTTACAAAACCGCGTTAAATAACGGTTTAGCCTCAAACGATTTTTGATATTTGTTGTTATTCAAACAGTATAAGTCGTAAATACTTGAAAATTTTACCAGTTATTTAGATTGCCATTTTCTTTACGTGATTTGATTTTTAAAACATTCTGACTTTTTTTGAGCTATTTATAGACAATTGAAATTTTCAATTTTTTTTTATAAATGTTGATAAAAAAAATTTAGCTGGGACAAATGACTTGAAAATTTAATTGAAGGGTCCACATAACTTGTTCTAACTCTCATTCAAAAATTATAAAAATACATAGGCACAATTTTTTTTTATTAGCATTTGAAGTTCAAATATTGACAAAAATTCGTCAAAATCATGAATATTTTTCACTATTTGGTAGTTAAAAATTTATAAATATTTTTCTATCAAAAGCTAAGAATTGAAAATTTAATACTATGCTGTCCATAAGTTAAGCTTAGAACAATTATAAAAAACTTTGAGGATTGTTCAATTTAAAAAATTTTACGTGTGTTTAAAGTTTTAATTTTAATTTGAAATCAAAAATACGCGTGTAAAATTACGTTTTAGTCGTTTTACTAATAAATAATTTTCGATTTTTGTTATTTTTAAAAAATTAGCATACATAAGATCTTGAAGCTTTTACTTAAGTGTTTGAATTTGTGAATTTTTTTCAGAATGGAATGTATGACAATATTTAAATTTAATATATCCCAGACTGACAAATCATCTCCGTTCAGAATCGTTTTTCGTATACAATGATACCTATCATTGCATTCAAATTTAACCTACCCTAGTCCGAGGTCCACCCCACCCCCTAATGTACAGCAGAGCGATACTCACTTACCCGCTTTTTTAATAGTTATTTTATAATTGTACTTGTGTAAATGTAAAATAACATATAATTTATTCTTGTATAATATGTAAAGCATAATTATGTATGTTGAATTATACATTGATAGTTTTGAAGCCCTAATATGTACATCATCAGCCTTATTTATAAGACTTAACACCAGACTCCAAAAATTATTAATAATATAAATATCATGAGTATAAAAGAAGAACATAATTCTATCTTATTGACTAAGCTATATTATAATAGAATAACGAAAAAAACATCACGTTAATGATGTTTAATTTATAAAAACAGAAAACATTTTTTGTAGTAAATAAAAATGTTTAAAATTAAAAAAAAAAAGTAATACATCTAAAATAGTTTCATATTAACACAACATTTTATTTATTATTGTGTTATCTAATTATTTCAATATTAGTTGAAAAATCAGTGATTAAAATATTGAGATAAATTAAATATGTAAACATGACGTGTTACCATTAATTCACCAGACATATTATAGTGTTTTACAAGACTGCTAATAATTAAATTGTTGGGTATCTATATTATACTCTCCCTATTTTTACATTCGTTTTTGTACATGTGAATTACTTAGTGAAAACCCCATTAAATGTTATAAATGTGATAACTAATAACAAATATTTAATTATATTTTAAGATCGATTACAATACCTGCAATCTTTGTTTTTGATTCTTGATCTAATCCGATTCGTCCGATTTCCTGTTGATGTCCGCAATGTGTCTTCCAATATTTAACATGGACTTTTTCTGTTTCATCACATTTAAGAATTGTCACCTCGAGCATGGATGGACATACTCCACCAATTTTATTCGTCCCCATTGATTTTATTTCCCTTATATCGGACCCTTTCTTTCGATAACTATAAGATCGATGGCAATAATAAAATTGTTTTGACTTCAAATAATTTATTCTAGCCATGGCTCTATCTGCGACAAACTTAGAAAATGTTGCTTGTTCCTCATTGAGTTTCCATGATTCGAACTCTGGAATACGCATGAAAAATGTAATATAGGTACCTAATTTAATTATATAATTATATAAATTACTTAAAAAAAGGGTTTATACAAACATTATTTACGATATAGAATTTAGGAAAAATATCTCAGAAAGACAGAAAACCAATTATTTTTTGTTATTCAGAATAACAAATTTTGGAATAGGTACATACAACGATAACTTGTCGAAATAATGCTTAAATTTATAACTTCAGAGTTATTAGTTTCCGGTAGCAAATTGAATATCCTTGGTGCATTATACCTACTATATTTGATATATGATTTTGTTATATGGTTGAAACTCAAAAATGAATCACTGTAGATCTTTGAAATGTTCACAAAATTTTTATATTAGTATTATCTATATTGACAGTCAAATTATCAAAATATTTTGGCTTTTTTGAATTATTTATAGACAACTAAGATTTTCGATTTTTCTAAGTATTTATTTTTTATTTTTTTTTTATGTACCGATAAAATAATTTTGGGTAGGTACCCAAAAACACTTGAAAATTTAATACAAATAGTTTTTTATAAGTAGTTAAGCTAAAAAAAATCAAAAATCATTAGTCACAATTTCTTTTTTATAAGCGTTGAAAGTTCAAATTTTCACAAAATGAAAACTTAACAATGATTTTGTAGTTAAAATTTATTAAATGTAAAAATATTGAAAATATAAAATAATAGGTTACACGTAAGTTATTAATTCTATAACCAAAACATTTTAAAAATATAATAACACAGTTTCTTATAATTTTGTAAGTTCAAATTTGGAAGAAATTATTTATTTAAACCAAGAATAACGATTTAAGTTACTTTGTTACTGCCAGATATTTTTTTATTATTTTATTATTTTATTTTATATTTTTTATTATTACTTTTTTTTGGACGATAACCGTCCAAAATTTTTTTTGGTGGGGCATTAATGTATGGCTACTCAGAAAACGGTAAAAAAATTACACGAAAAAAAATGACACGTAAAATACGATAAGGTGAAAAATGTTAATTTTGGTTAAAATTTATTAAAATAATTGCAGTCTTAAATAAAATTATTCTTAAATATACCTATACAGAAATTCGAAAGCACGTTTGTGTAAATAAACTATTTACATTAGTTTATATTAATTTTTGCACTTACGTTTTTGATTTAGTAATGTTAATACCTATTTTAATAAGTTACTTATTTAAGTAAGTAATATTTGTAAAATACAATGATACCCGATGGCGGCCATCATATATTTATCGCGGCGATAAACCAAAATTTAAATTACGACTTTTGACATTTTTTACATTCTCATTTTTTTTCCATCTCATTTTTTCTAGGTTACCATATTTTCAGGAAAGTACCTATAACCTATTGCTAAAAATGTTATGGTTATAATAATATGTTATATTTCTAAATAAATAATCCACTGAGTACTAATTCCTAATAGTAAAATAAATTACTTTAATAAGAATAATAAATTATATCATCATATGTACTAATATTATAAATGACAGACCGTCTTCGCTCAAAATCGTTTTTCGTATACAATGATTTTAAATCATTGAATTCTAATTTAACACCATGCATTACAGTGACCCATTCACCCATTTGTACAACCTTTCTACTGTGCAGCTGAGAGACATCCAATTCCCGTTTATAAAATTTTTTTAATTTTTTCGTATGTATGATTTAGTCGATCAAATAATGAATAAAATAAAAATGAATGAACGTGTAGAATAATGATTATATTAAGTTTGCACCTTTTCTTGACCAGTATAAAAAAAATCTGAATAGTAAATATTTTATATTTATATTCTAAACTTAGGTATTTAATTAGATTAGTGTGATGGTATTACCTGAAATGCCACAAAATTCAATTATTTCGAACTTTACTTTCACTTTATGTTCTTCGAATAAATGATATCTAAGATTCTGAAACGTAAATAATTCTTTTCTACACGTTTCATAGGTACAAATTATTCTAGTCGTTTTTGGTTTTTCAGGATTTTCACTACTTGGGTGATACTTCGTGATGTGAGTATTTAACGACTTCTTATTCAAAAATCTTTTGTCACAAAATTGACAAGAACAGTCTTTAGCGGGTAAAAGATCCGACATAAGTTTTTCATCGTGGAATCTTCGCACATGACAATACAAACTTTTTCTTTTTGTAAAATTAATGCCACAAGATGGACATTTGATTTCGGAATCTTCATTTGATTCCATGACAATCAAAATTCACAATTGCTGTAGAGTTATAATATTTATATCGCAAAATAATTACAGTTCTAATGACCAATCAATACTTGTATTACGCCTACGAGTAATAATATTATTGTTGTGTTTGAATGATATAATTCTATAATAACACATCATAACATGATAACACGCCGCCCAAATGTGTGAATGGTGTGAATTATTCCGGTGTGGGATAATATTAAATCGGTCTTATTTAGCAAATTTGACATTTATTTTGAATATTATTTTGATTAATTTATTAATCTTTAAATTTAAATGAACGAAATAATTCCCAACAGAAAATTCGGTGCACCTTTTTCCTTATATTATTTTTTTTTCATGCAAATCTTTGTTAATATAATTTAATTATATATATTTATATTTAATTATACTATATTTCATTATTTATTATTATCACAGAATAAAAAAACGTGATAACGTGCCGCCGAACGAGAGACCGAAGCCGCCGTAATGCGCGCGCACCGGATGCCAAAATGGCATGCTGGCGTGAGACGCTCGTGTTAAAATAGGATGGTAGGTTTTTGACGTTTTTGTATATTATATGATCAATGGTACTATCAATTTTTCCACAACATCTATTTTTATCGCGTCTATGGGTCGTTGTTTGTCGAATTGTCGGAAGAACAACTGGCTGAGCAGTGATAGCCGAAAACGACGACGGTTGACGAGTGACGATGCGCCATAATATAACTATATAAGTAATGTTATTAATGTTTATTTATAAACTATTAAAATGTCAATATGATACGACTGATACGACGACCACGATCACGACTGTTTGAGTTGCTGGTTTTGGTATAAATATAAAATATATTTTGTAATTTTAATGATGAATATTGACGATACCTACTTTTTAATTATTATTGACTTACTAGTAAAGTAGTAACTAACGAAGTAACGACTGCTCGGAGTATCATCATTTATCAGTTAATTTGTCAAAAAAATTGTGTATTTTTAAATTTTGGGTTTATTAAAACCTTATAATAAAAAGTCATTTAAAAATTTAGTCAAGGCTGTTAATTTTTATACTTACTATAATAAGAGCAATAAGATATTTATTTAAACAATCAGTTATTTATTTTAGCTTATTCTATACCATTAATAATTCTTATTGTTCTCTTTCAAACAGATTGAATAAAATGTAGGAACCAAAAAAAATATATATATGTTAGTATACATAAAACCTAAAAATGTTGGCATTTATAGATTGTAATACTTACAATAAAAATTAATTTAGGAAGGGGCGCAAAAAAAAAATATCGCACACGGGCCCCTTACTATGTAGTTGCGGCACTGACCATAATACCTATTATAAATAATTTATTATACAACTATACAAGGATGGTTGTAGGAAAAAAAACCAAAAAATAAAATATAAAAACAAAAAAAACCAAATGAAAAGCTCTTCATGTGTTGCAAACATAATTATTCTCTCATTTCCTTCTAACCTATTATCATCAAGTAAGAGTAATTTGTTCTTTGGTCCTCTTGTATAACACCACTCGCCCTAAACATAAATTTAAAAAATAAATAAGTAATTGCATTTTAGAAATTAGTAATACGGTAGGTTAAGGAAGTTATTTTGGAGTTAAAAATTCATAACGTAACCAAGTTAAATGCCTATTTAAAACAAATATATAGTTGATACATTTTTTTTAACCTTTTTGACGTAGACGTAGACGATAGTACTTATCTGAAGGTTAGGTAAAAATAATAAACAAAAACGAATATTTCAAATGCCTATAAATAGGCAAATAGCATTAAAATAAGCGAATTATTTTGAAAATTAATTATATAAAGAAAATGCCAATCTAAATAACTGATGATATACTTTTTGAATAATAACAAATATTTAAAATCGTTTAAAGATAAATCATTATCGTTACGCTATTTTGTAAAAATTTAAAATTCAAATGCACTTAAAATTTTTTCTATAATGATGCTTCAAGTTTTCTCTATAGCTACTTGAAGAAAAACTTATGGAAAACTTAATGTTATATTTTTAATGTTTATATGTGTTAATAACTATTAACACAAAAATGTTATGATTTTTCAAATATTTAATTTCGTTTGAAGATAAATCGTTATCGTTACTCCAATTCGTAAACATTTGAAATTTAAACGCACATACAATTTTTCTTATTATGATGTTTCGAGTTTTCTCTACAGCTATTTGAAGGAAAATTTATGAAAAACTCAGTGTTGAATTTTTGAACATTAGATAATAACACAAAAAATTTTATGATTTTTCAACTATATAAATACTTGAAAATTTTCGTGATTTTGACATATTTCGTAAAAATTTAAACTATATAAACGATTGTAAAAAAAAATTGTGACTAACAATTTTTGATTTTTTTTTAAATTACAATAAGAACAACTCATAAGGAACCTTGAACTTATCAAATTTTCAAGTTTTTTTGGACACTCAAAATTTTTTCGATACTTCAAAAAAAAAAATTCTCAGAAAAATCGAAAATGTCAGTGGACTTACCAAAATCTGAAGTTCTTCTAGTGAAGCTGGATCGATATAGGATTTTTCTTTTTTCTGTAATTTCGTATGGTTCGTTTTAATGAATTTTCGACCGGCATCCTTGCTTTAGTGTAGACATCTAATTATGGTACCGCTTCAGTATACATTGCGACGGATTAGCTCCAGAACATTTAGCAGTCTGTTTAATTTTGTTTATATGGCTTTTGCAATCTCGATTTTTGATTGTTCAGCAAGGTGCTCATGTTGAACTTTGAGAATGGGGTCTGTTAACTGTTTTATTTATTGAGGTGTGGAGAATAGCTGGGCAGTTTAGAGAACTCTTTTTATTACATCTCCATGTGTAATATTTTTTTCCTATGTGCTTCATTACGTACATATAGCCATTGAAATATATAAAATCTAACTTTTTTTTTAATTTCCCGAGACGCGAGGTTAAGTATAAACTTGTTTCTTTATCTTTCACGAGAATTTTATGATATTTTTTTATATGAATACTGAAATAAATTATATTAAAATGATATTTTTATCTATTATAGGACATTCACGCTGCGTCTTGTAGGTTGTACATATTTCGTTTTCGAGATCAATTTTTTAGGTATTCTGCTTATGGGTAATGTGTAATTGATATCAGTAAGAGTATATTTTGTTAGTTTAATATGCATATAAGTGCATATAGGTATACATTAAAATTATAATTAACAGCCCTGACGTGAGCGTTGATTGTATATCATATTTTAAGTCGAGAATGTTTATTTTGATTCGTATAATATTTCCGATGATCAGAATTGAATTTTATGTCATATGTCTTTTCACACAATATTGTGAAAAATTAACCAACAATGATGTAAATTTAGTAGCCTATCTATAGCGCCATGGACTCGAAATGTAAATAGTTATAGGTTGACAGGTTGTAAGATATTTGATATCTTTATCAGTTCCCATGAGTGAATTTTATATAAAACTTTTTAATAATTAGCGGTGTCTTATGGACAGGAAACTTTTCGGCCATTCTGGAATGTCTGTTTACGACCAGTAGGTACACTACATTATTTTCGGTTATGTAAAAATACGAAGTGCTGATATTTCAAAATTCCCAAAAGATGGAAAAGTTCGGAGTCATCAGGATAAAAACCATACAACGTAACGAAATATGAGAAAGGAGAGATACACGAATGGAATTCATCAAATGCAAGTGCTATACAATTATTATGAAAAAAAATGAATTACCTATCCTCATATAATTTTATTATTTTTTTTTTTTGTAAATTAATAATATTATATAATTATTGTATAAATTGGGAGTTAACGGTAAAAAACTTGAAGACTAAAATAGTGATAAAAATAGTGCAGTGGCCGAAAATGGACATTCCAGAATGGCTGAAATGAGAAAAATTAATTTTGGCCAAAACGGTTTTGCCCCCCTTATAAAAATGGATCTTTTAGTTGTATTAAAAAATGGTATGTAGATTAACTGGATTTTGTATCCTTTATAATTTAAAAAATCAATAGATTATATATATCTAATAGTTTTTACTTTGGCATTACTCATCAATTTTATTCTACTCATTGATAAATTATTCAGATGAATTACTTTTAAATTCTAGTTAATTTATATCTATTATAATTTGTATTTTATAATATAATGATTTAAAGTAACTATTTAATAATTTTACAGCATACAGCATAAGTAATTTAAGGGACTTGGTTTACAATATAATATCATCTCTGCCTATAAACAATCATCTAAATATTCAATGCGATTCTCAAATTAGTAAAGTGTTAAATGTGAGAAGTAAATCATTTATTCGTATATGTTAAAATTATACAAGTACCTACCTGCAGGCTGCAGTACCACCTACGACCTACCACCCCTATTTTAATAAGTAGTACAAGAATGAAAATATAAAGTATGAATTTAAAATGAATTACCTACTTAATATACTTATTTATTTTTATTAAATTTTAACAAAAAGCTCTATAATATTATAGCGTTACTTAAGTATAAATGAGTTTAAATTTTCCAAATACTGTTTATAACTTCATTACTCTACGTACTATAAAATTGACTTATATAGGTATTAAATTACTTTGGTAAATTTTTATTTGGACAAAAGTGGCTTGTGTTTTGTATACATAATATATTATGTACTGTTATATATGTAGTAATATATTATAATGTACCTTATAGTTTATAATATGTTATAATCTGTAAGTTCTAGGTGATTGAAGAACATACCTATATAGAATTATAGGCTATTATAAGTATTTTATTACATTTATTATAGGTACTTATACATTTATACATATACTCATTACACACGCCAAATCGAACACTCATATTATTATATTATACTTTAAACTATGTAGTATATATAATACTATAATAGTTATTAGTTATAGTAGTTATACAGATAACTAAACTATATGGAAAAATGTATAACACAGTACACAGAAATACACTAATACTTATGTACCAATTATAACCAGTTATCGGGATACTTAACTTTACCTATAGGCTATAATATGTTCATATTCAATATTATCAAGATGGTAATCTGAATATTCATATTATAATAATATATGTTGCGTTGCATAAATTTGATAATTAGGTAACAATGTAGAAAGTTACTTTAATTACTTTAAATATATTTTTTTATAATTTTATCATATTAATAATAATTAGATAAGTATATGAGATAAAAAACATGAAATTAAAACATTTAAAACCAACAATGTTTGTTTTACTTTTTTCTCTATAAATATAATTATTATTTATTTTTGTAATAAAATGACGTCGATGGCCAACCATAATAATATGACACTATAATAACAAATAGTTCATTAACCATGTTATTAATTAATATTTTGTAACAGAACACTTTTATTTTTATTAACCCATGTAATAATTATTTTTAGTTAAATTTAAATTGTGTATGGTCATTGCAATTAAATATCAAATAAATTTATTTGAATTAAAATATTCGATCTAAAATTCTAAAATATATGCATTTATGTTTTATAATAACAGAGATAATCTTTAATCTAAACATTATTGTTTATTTACTATGGGATTTATATATATATTAATATTATTAACGTATAACTACTAACTAGATTTATTAATTGTTTTTAAATTTTAACTAAATAAGTAAATAAGTGAATTAATACAATATAATTATAATGATTACAAACTTAGCTTGAAATATGGTAATTAAATCCATTTCATGTATTTTCCACCGGTATATTATTTAAACCCTTTAAATGTCAACCATGTTTTCTAGACAGGTTTTAAAGAATATACAGGACTTAAATATTTCTCACCAAATTTGTGGTATTATATTACAGTTATTACAATAATATTAATATCTACGTAGTATACTGTATAGGTATAGGTAAGTATATAAAAATCATACTATACATGCACGAATGCACGATTTTTAGTACGTACGTCTGTGGAGTCCACGGTGTGGACGTAAGTTAAATACCCGTGACCAATATAAATTGTTGGGGGCAGTAGAGCTGAAATCCGTCATTATAAAGATTATTATACTTTTATGAGTTTTATGCACATTATTATCGTCTTTGTTAAAGGGATTTCTATTATATTAGGTTCAAGACATAAAAATCACTAGAATCAAAATTGTATAATAATTTATATTTGTTGAAGTATTTACTACCTACTTTTTTATTTTTTATTTTATTTTTCTAAGTAAAAAAATACTTAAAAATTACAATCTGTAATATTTATATGTAATATAAGTAAATGTATTAGCAAACGATAACAACAACACGAATAATATGGGGGCCAAGGAGAGAGGCCCATCACTAGTGTTGAATCCCTTTAATTTGGGGATGCTATCACTTCTATGGTGCTATACACCTATTTAGATTTGCTTGATTTTAATAAATAGGTATTTAAACTGTAGATTGACCGAATACCTATATTAATGAACCACACATTTTGTTTCAGTAATGACACTTTTAAAGAAGAAGGGGTGATTTACTGCTTTACCTATTTCAGGATTTAGTAAATACCTATTGAAAATTTGAAAATAATACGTAATTTATTAATTTATTGAAATTATTATTAATAATAACTGTAACTATAAAAGTTTAAAAATATAAGTAATATTTTAACTAAGATAAGACTTATGTAGGCTTGGAAAGTCTTCGGCAAGAGGATGAATAATTTTTTTGTCCTGTATATTCATGTTAAATTCCTTCCTTTAGTTCTTCTTTCTTTGACGCTTTGTTAATGTCTATACACTGCTCTTCAGATTCTGCCATTTCACTTCTCAAATTTATAAACTTTAAATTCTGAGTATATACATGTATAATTTTATATAAAAGTAGATATTACTTGACCTATCTATTATTTCTTCAATAGGTACCTACTTCATATTTTTTATACCTACAAATATTCTGGTTCAGATAATGATTTTAAAATAGAAGTAGGTATTCAGGGACGGATCCAGACCAAGATAACAGGGGGGGCGATTCTTAAAGGGCACACATTAATTTTGATAAAGTGTTTATTTAGGTGCATACAATACCTATAATATGTTACTTTCTACAGTCTCGTACAGCACAAAAAAAAAAAATACTTTTATAGTAATAGTATAATAAAAAAATATATCACTATAATTTTGTTACCTTTGAAATATAATTACGTCAAAAACTAAAATCAGGGACTTCAAACTATTTTTTTTTTTGAAAGAACGGAGGGGGCGATCGCCCACCCCTGGATCCGCCACTGAGTAGGTATAAATAAAAAATATATGTATACATTCAAAAGTCTTAGACATACTCATTATACATATTATTATAGATATCTATCAAGTAATAAGTACGTCTTTATAGGTAGTACCAACTAACTAAACCTACGTGGCTACATCTTACACCGTGTGTGCAATGTATAGATGCGTTGATGTGTACTGCAAGAGTAGGTAGCGCATGCATCGTTTCAGTAATGCCGACGACTGTGCCTTCGTCGTCCGCCAGGATGTAGGTATAAACATATTATTATTATTATCAGTCACATAATAACGTCGTCGGTTGTGTTGTCGCGCTAGTCGGTGGGAGGTTGTACAAATTGAAAGCCGGCGAAAAGAAACACGCAGCCCAGCGCTTCTGTAGAAGTATACACAGTAATACAGTATCGTAGTGACTATTGTGAATGACGTTTGTTCGTTGACGGTGTTTATTGTGTCGTGCACGCGTTATTTAAGTAAAAACATTTTTTTTTTTGTTTTATTGAATTTTGTTCTGTAATAATTATTGGCATCCATTTTTTTGAAATATTCTAAGCTCAAATTCGAGATCCGTGCGTTTTACCGATCTCTTTGATCATGAAAGGTTGAATAGCGTCGTATTTACTCGTAACATACAGCGAAATCTATGATACGACCCACCGCCATGGCCTGCAATTTTGGAAGAAATGAAATATTAACAGGTTATTACTTAATATTAATTACATGCATATTGTAGTCCATACATTTATTTTAAATTTTAATAATCTATAAGAAATATTGTCACTTTATCACTGAGACGATCAAGTTTGGTTATCATCCATTTAATATTATTACCTATTGATTTATTTTAACCGATGAGTTAAGTCTAATAATTTTGGCGCGAATAAGGTAAAATGGACCCGCAGAATAATTAAACCATTAATGCTGAAAACGAATTCTGTTTACAATACCGTGTAAACCAATCTTTATCTATTTGTTTCTAAAAATAAATAATTGTAGGTAGGTGAAAACAATAAGTTGTAAATACGAGAAATTTTATGAAAAATATTCATTGTTATAAATTATAAAAATAATAATTTAATAAATTAACTAAATCCAACGATAACCAATAACTAGTGATAAAATGTAATAAGTAGTGATAGATATTAAATTGTATTAGTGAGTATTATTAGTGTTATTTTATATGCTGTTTGGTGATATGTGTAATTTCATAGGCAACAATATTAATATTTTGGTAACGATTATATAATTTCCAATAATTAAATATCAATTTATTTTCTTCAATATAAACAATAATCATGTGCATTATCTACAACCTACCTGGCTATGTGCTTGAAATTGTATGATTGATTATTTTAGCTTTAATTTATATATTTTTATAAATACCTTCTCTACTTACCATATTAACTTATAATGAAGTAATATTATAACACATAAATTAGCTTAAGGAAATTGTTACATTATTGTTATGTTTACGATTAGATCTATTATCTGAATTAATAGCTAATATATTATGCTCTTGTAATTAGCAAAAACACTACCTATTTGATATAAATCTAAAATGTTACTGGATTATGATGCACAAATCTTAATTTTTAATATATATAATATATAGGTAGGTACTATGATTATTGTAACTGCACAAATATTTACTTTTTCTTTATTTGGACCAAACGAATCGATGAAGCTTAAATTATTAAACTAACATAATTATTTAATGTACATGGGATTATTTTAATTATTATTTAGCTAGCAGTAGATGTAAATGTGTAATGGTACATTTACTTAAAAGTATAGAATTATTAACTATCAAAGTATAAAGTGCCAACTATCACCTGTAAATATCCGAAAAGATACTATGGTAGTCTGTGAAAACAAAATCATTTTATTTTACAAATAATAATTACAAGTTAGATTAACAGACAGTATTCATTTCTATAGAATTTACTTTCTGTTTCACCAAAATATATTTAGGAACTACTATTAATGTTTTCTACGTTATTATTATGCCTTATTTGAAATAAAGTATTGCTAATTTCGATAATAACAGATTTAAGTAGAAAAATCAACGCAACTATAATATTTTTTTTGTCTACAGCATATATTGGTTATATATGTATATCAATAAATAATAATGTATTCTATGTTACTATCTTACTACACAACTGTCATATTCTATTAGTTAACTTACCGTAAGTTGTGACTTGCAATAATTCATTTATTTTATGGTGAATTTCTGACATTTTATTGTGGTTAATGGTTATTGATTGTTGCTATGTAAAATAATTATATTGTGGTTCGTTTGATGACGAATGGTGTTCACCGCCGTGCAAGTTATTTTTATTAGTTGGTTTGTACACAATAGATACCGTGAGGTATTTGTACCTCACTAATCAATTTGTCTTTAAACATGATTGGATTATTCTTATCACACGTTTCATACGCGTTTTTGATTCGTATTAGCTTAAGGAATATTCTAGGAATAATGTAATGAGTCAAGGATGAAGTATTATTTTGGGTAGCGCATATTAAGTATTATTATAATACTTATAATACGTATATATAATATACGTATAATATGTATATATGTAGGAGAAACAATTAAAATGCATGGCACGTACAGCACATAACGACTGAACAAAATGTATCGTGAAAAACAGGCTTAACATTCTTTGGTTTGTCACATTTTTGGGTCAGAAACTTGAATTAAAAATGCACTATAGGCATGTCTTATTGTTAAAAGTATGGTAGAAACTTTATAAGTTTAGATATTTATTTCAGTATTGCTAGTCATACCGGTATACCACATATGTATTATATATGTGTGTTTAATATAATACTAATATTATATTAACAAATGTAAGTAAAAATACAGCTGACACACATATTTATATGCACTACAATATAAAAAAACCTACGAATATTGATTTATATCGTTTAAGTTTCATGCTTGCATTGTATTCGTAATTATAAGAATCCGTACGAAGCTTAGATTCCACTTTATTTAAATTTACGTTATTATATCTAACATAATCGGTTTATTAGCATATTAAAATATGCATTACTTTATTGCTATTGTATATGTGAAAAATAATATTGAAAACTTCATCAGAAACACGTGTTTCTATAACCGACGTTAAATAATTTAAAACTCGATTGTGATGCGATTTCACGAATTATCATAAAATAGTGTGAGACTTAAGTGCGTGCGATAGGCTGCTGTAGTTTGTCGGAAAGTTATAGTCAACTACTTTCACTGTTTAAAGCCGCGCCATCGAATGAAGACGTTTGCTGGAGATTGTTCAAGTTTAAAATACGATAATATTATAGCGTTATGTACAATTACTTTTGCCAACAATAAAATAATATATTAACAACGTAGAAATTACGCTTCTTTTATTTATATAAACATAAGACGTTTATGGCATTAGAAAACTTAATTGGATGTATAGGTAATATGTCAATTTAACTATATAGCTGCAAATACGTTTTCGATGATGAGTAGAAACATGTTAAACATGATAAAAATAAACAGACATTTACCACACCAGTGGCTTTTAATAGTGTTTTTTTTTTGTAGATACTAGAGTCTAGTATATATTAATATATCTTAAACGAGCATTATGAAATTATACCTATTCGTGCAAGTTGCAACTAAACGACCGTGAGTATAACAATATATTAACGCGCTATATGCGGACCTTGGCCGTTAGTAATATATGTTTTATGAGCTAAAGATTGGTAGTTGATATATCGTATATGGCCATATGGGCATGTTGATGAGTTCCACACGTCGCATATTTTAATGCAGCCTATTTATAGACGGTTAATATTATATTATATTTTGTTGCAATTGATTGTTTAAGGGATCCTCTAAGGGCTATATACTAGCTGATGCAAAACGAGTATAGTATGTATTTTAGTACGCGTACTAACAGATGCATTTAAAGGTACAATATTGTATTGTCGTGTAATCGTGATTGGCTGTATGTACAGTAAATTCGCGGTCAAAATACAAATGGTTAAATCGTAAAACCGGAATCACTAATAGGTAATTGTCGCTTAGCTGTTAGCAGCGGCGTATTCGCATTACTTAGTACATATACATTCATACGAGTACCTATATATGATACAAAACACAGATAGATGCGCGGCTCATAAGTCGTCAATAAAACTGTCGCGCAAATAGAGGTTACTGGAATACTAGTCCGACTATATAAGTCCAACTTAAATGGTTTTTGTATTTTTTTTTTTTAACTGCGTTTTACCCTATTAATAGTGTGTTATACATTGTAGGTTGCTAGTTGCGACTACTGAACGTGAATCGACGCGACAAAACGTATAAAGAAAATAGTAAATACGATACAGGTAGAGACACTTAATACGCGTCGTCGACGATCTATATCGCGGAGAAACCTATATATTATCGTCTACTTTACGGAAATCAAATACTTCTACGTGTTTACTTATAATTTATATATTGATACTATAAAAGGGTGCTGGTCGTATTAAAAACTATAATAGTGTACCTATGCGCTATTATATTATATTAAAAAAATATATCATTTGCGTTACAACGATGATCCACACCGACCACATCGTCACCGACGATACGCTTATACATTTTTATGCATCACATATTATAATAATTATTAATTATGTTATAATTTATAATCGTTCCCGTAACTGTCGATTCGCATGTCGTCTCGTCGTTTCGTTTCCCCTTTGTGCGTGCCACTTGTTAGTTGTTACTTATCCCCCGTACTGGCCATACTATAATATGACGTATCTGTTATATTATCCTAATATCGTATTTTTGAGTACGCAAACAGCTAAAACACTAAAACTTTGTTTCTTTACACAATCATTTTGAAAATTGTTTTATTTAAAAATAATATATCGTAATACGTACCTATTTTATGAGTGTCACTACTCACTTGTGTGAAAAATAATTTTATTAATTTTCTGTATTTTGTGGTATGCTACTTTCAATAAACGTCGTGATACATTAAATATTATATATATATTTATTTATTATGTATAGGTAGTCCATTTCCTCATACCATAATATTATAATAAATAATAATACTCAAGAAATATATACATATATGTATTTTTTTATTGTTGAGTTGTGTAGTTATTCTACTATTATTTTGGCGGTACGATTTATATTATATATGTAATATACGAGTATTTGCCGAATTATACCTTCGGGATATAAGTTGAACGGTGTTTTCCGCGTTGTAAAAATCGGACAACCGACGACGGTATAAATCAAATGCGCGCGCATATCAGCGGAAGGTCATCGTTTCGTTAAAGCTTATGCAATATGCGCCTCGTATAAGTCCTAAGAACATTAACAGCCACTTTCTTCCTTTCATGTATCATGTACGACATACACACACACACATATATATATTATATTATACGATGTTTTAAATGTCACGAGTCGAAATCTAATCTGGTCCTGTACTTCTGAGTACGGATACGTTTAAGTCGCATAATATGTTGTCGTATAAAACAGTAATATTATGTGCTCGGACACTTCGAGCTCCAGTCTTGTTGTAGATTCAATATATTATGTATTTTTATTTATAATCGTATGTCTATTGTGGCTTTCACGCGGATCAAGTAAAACAAAACGTTAATTATTTGTTGCAGGATTATTATTATAATGGAATGAATCGATTGTTTCTTTATTTTTTTCATCGAGACGTAAACTTGTTTTTGTTATGGTCTTTCCGTATCGTTTTTATATTATCGCGGCGGCACGAGCGATGGTTGGTATATATATATATATATATATATACATTTATACTCACACCTTGTACTGCCTATAGTCTATACTGCTATATAATAATAATAATGGATCAGTGATCTCTTTCATCTTGCATAATATTATCTATTACCTATAATACTCGTACGTATACGCTTGTATAGTTGTATAGCGATAGCAGGTGGTTTTCGACGTTTTCGTTTGTCTCACGAACACGCGTCATCGAAACTTAGTCATAATAGTTTCCGGTACACCGCGTAAAATGTTACTAGTATATTTGATTATTTTGATTATAAGTTGATTTCACCGACAATAAATAAGATTATTATTAAAATATAAGAGATCATACCTAGTTTTAAAGAACTTAGGTCTTGTGCCTAGTATTTTGTGTTGTGTGCTATTATATATATTAGCATATAAAAGAGTATTTTTTTTATATTTTATACCAGAAAATAGTAGTAGTATGGAAGACAAACGAAGTACAAGTTTATTTTCCGAATTTTATCATATAGCGAAATTGTTCGCCTAAATGGACCGATTTTTTCGGGTTTACTTAACTTTTCTATGTATAATCACTTAACCAGCTCAATAAAAGCGCATTTTGGAATTGATCGGACGTTCAAAACGTTCAAAATCTATATCACATTTTCATAATATTATATCCTTTCTAAACGACGAAAAAACCAGTCTGGTTGTCTCGGCGATAGATTCAGCGGCGGTGGCGGCAGGAAATTGTTTCCTTCTGACCCCGAGGCGGCACAATAACCTGCGTCCTATCCTCCACCTGTTTTTGTAAACCGTCAACCGCTGTCGTCGTCGGCAGCACAGCTCGTGACATGCCATTATAAGCTAGGTACATTCGCAGTAGTACAGGACGCGCATAGCATTCATATGTCGTATAATAATATAGGTGTGCACTTACAGGCACACTTAATAATGTGGCTGTTATAATAATATACTATTTGTTTGGTTGATAATATAAACGTTTTCGCCAAACCGTTACTCAGTATAACATCCTTTTAAATTATATACAGGGCGATTCTTTTAAATCAAAACATTCGAGACATTTTAAACTTTCGATTTTAAAATGGAAATTCGTGGTTGTCAATTTATTAACAAAAATGTATGATTTTAAATTGTTGTTTTGCATTGTAGTCTTTGTATAGTATCGTATTTGTGATATACGAGTATGATGGATGATAAACTTAACTATTTGAACTTTGAATGGGACAATTGCAGGAATAAGTAAAGTGTACCTAGTACCTATACACACGCATATATATATATTTTTTATATTATTTATGTAACAAAAATAATATATTACCCTTTTTCTTTCTTTTATATAGTTGAAGTTTTAAATTTGTATATATTTTACATAATTAATCTTAATTAACTGATATTCTATAAACTGTATAGTTACATTATATTGCAGAAACCAAATATATATTTTGAAAATATTTTTCATATTATATTTCTATAGATATCAGCCAATTTACATTGGGAAAAATAATTGCTTTGTATACTGCATGCAACTGACTTATGTAACTTCTCTCTATCTATGTATTCCAATTCGTTAGTGACCGATATAATATTAATATTACACGCTAGAGAGATCATTAAAAAAAAAACCCTCCAATCAGTCATATGCTGTTTGTTGGCTGGTCGCAAAATATATATATATATAATATATATATGTATTATAATTTATATATTGCATTGGGTTACGTCTACGGGTCTCGACGAGCCCCCGGGGAACACACTAACGTACAAAGCCACGAATCGAATATGTAATATTATATTATCTTGAATTCGACCAACGGTATATCGTATATATTATTTTATTACATAGTAGTATTTCGTTTACGACTTCTGAATTTGAATAGATTACCTTTGAAATATTCTGATATACAAATTAAATATTATTAATAATAATAATACTATACATTATACATTTTGATAGTGTGTGTATTGCTAAGAGTATAGATCATCATTGATAGTATATTTGCTGTAGGTTTACGATACGATTTTTGAACGTTTCATAACTTGTTCAAGTTATTGCCTTGGAACGGACGAAACTTTCTACGCGTAATAAAAATTAGGTATACCATTTTTAAATTGACTGTCAAACATATTATTGGATACTTTTAATAATTATTTCATGATTGCCAGTTAATGATATAGGTAGTAAAAGCATAAAAAAAGTAAACGATACATTTCTTCGAGAACAGTATGTTGAATATACTATTATTATATATGGAATAGTATATTCCAGAAATTTGTAAATATTATTACTTATATATTATTGTTGTGAAAAATTATGAATAACTATAAAAATAAATAACATATATTAATGTCTCGTATCTAGTACCTATATATTTTGCTTTTTGTTATTTAATGATTCATATTTAGTATATCAGTTATATTTTTTTGTAACATTATATAGTTTTCTACGTCAATGTATATTTTATTTAAAAATTAAAATAATTACCGTTTAACTTTTTAATCATATTTAGTGGTTATTACTTATTAGTAAAGAATAGAGATATTATTTTGACGATTTCAAATAAAACTGAAAATGAAACATGAAATAAATTTGTAGCTTAGTTAGCACTGTACGGATAAAAGGAAAAAAAATGCATAAGTCATCAACATACTATCTATTTTGTAGTTATTTGTAAAAAATGTATAATAAAAACATTTTCATTTACCTACCTATTTTAATTTCTTATTAATTAATAATTATTAACGAAATTAATTTGGATTATTAAATTTTTATTTTATTATAATTTTTTATACCGAGAGTAAATGAAAATATTACAATATTTAATTGTTTTTAATGTTATGTGAATTTTATGATCAGAAACCAAAAAAAATATACATAATATATAAATTGCTTAAGGTTAAAGTAATAGCTTATTTTTTATGTTTAAGTATAATATCGCACTCCTGTGAGTTTATTTATAACGATCTATAAATTGAAAATATAACCTCAGCTATAACAATAACACGAAAGACGTCAATCTAAATTTATAGTTATAAGTTTAATGACATAAATAATTAAACCGAATAAAAAGTATTTAAAAACGTAAGGATTGGAATTTTTAAATTATCATTCTACATTTTATATTTGTTCATGCCAACTTGTTTATATTAATAATTAATAAATAATAATTTTTTAACCATATATAATACTATAATACAGTAATTACAATGATTTTGTTACTTTAAAAACGGTAAATACGATTAGCTATTATTTGGTATACAAAATATAATATATAATATAATTATTATATACGAGTATATATACAAAAATATACCTATACCTACGGATATAATTTATCATTTCACTCGAATTAAAAATGTTATTTTATTAATCCGCATATACCGTTAATTTACAATATTGAATATAGACACATGTTTAAATAGCTATTATTTTTAACACATATGTTCTGCATTTTCAAGGTAAACAATGATGAAAATAAAAATTGACTAGACATTTATATACAAGGTGGACTATTGTAGATTCACTGTTTTCCCATTAAGCCAACAAAAGAAAATTGAAAAGCATAGCGGTGTTATGTATGGTTCCATTTAGTATATAGTATATTATTTAGTACTTATGACAAGTTCAAGACTTGTTTACTATGTATGATGGCGTGTCATGAAAATACTTTCATTGTATTTCAATTATTAAAGTATACTGTTTACAATTTTAAATAATTAAATATCGAATAGTTTATAATTGGCTGTGTGGGATGCGGTGCTGCGCGACATTTGTTCCCGGGTTGGTGTATATCAAGCTCTGCAAATATTTCCTTTTCCTGTACGATAATATGCTGGCAATACCACTTTGTTATCACTTATCTTACGGGATTGCATATTTTATAGTATTTTTATAATATATAATATATAAATAAAAGTGATAAAATATAACTCTCCGTTGTTATGATGATAACCCATAAACATTTTTTTTATTTATTAACGTTTGTAGAACGAAATGCCTCCAGCGGACAAAGTACCGTATCTCGTTTCTATACAATACGTCATACAGGACGTGCTCCTTTTAGGAAACATTAATGAAAAAAAATTTAAAAATTAAATAATAAACATATTCCTAATAGCGACTGCGATATGGCATAATAATATAGTCTTTCGGACTATTATACATCCTATACGGTGGCTTATGACACATGTTTTTTAATATTCCCGTATTGACCTTCCCGCGTGAGACCAATTGTGAGATAACGTTTATTTTTATTTTTCTGGCACGCACGTCCAACAATAATAATAATTAGTGGCGTGGGTGGTATATTACACTATAGTATCAGATTATTAGACATTCGTTTATTAAGACAATAATATACTATAATATATAAATATATTACCTATACAGGGTTTAATGGGTTTATTATAAGACTTAATTTTACCGAACATTTTTATGCGATGGGCTTATTACACTAATATTGTATTCTCGAAATTGTCAAATTCTAATTTTATTATCATCGTATGCAATGCATAATAGTTTAACGTAGGTATCGCACTGTTTTCTGACGATTTATGATGGAAGGTAAAAACGTAATAATATATTATAACCGTAAAACTGTAAAAGCCCTCATTATTTATTTAATAATAATGATAATTATTGTTTTTAAATATCCCGTCATCTTCCATCGCTGATATATTGTTATATGCGACTTGTATACACACTCGAGAGTCATATGCAATTGGTTTTCTAGTTGATGGTGTAGCAGTAAAAACAAAGCGATATTCTTACCTTGTAACGTTTAGAAAAATCATATTCCCATATCCGACCTATACTGCGATGACCTACACTAGACTGGAATCCAACGTCCTCTACAATAAGTGTTTATAAATATTCTAAATTATGTAGACGTCAAGTATCCGTAAATATTGTTTGATTTACGTAAATCAATCTCTAATATCTTATGCTTCTATATAAGCAAATATAATTTTTACATCACCAACGACATGAACTCGTGGGAGAGTTCTTATTATTATTCTCAAAGTAAATTATGACGTGTATTTCAATAACGAGTTATATAAAACTGAAAAATAAGAATAACCTGCTGATAAAAATCAAATATATGTTAACTGTTTAGCCGTCAAGTATAAAATAATATTAAAAAAATGTATAGAAATTATTAACAACAGTGTAAAATGAGAAAAATATTTTAAAGATACGAATTATTTTCAGTTCCTTTATTGGTATGGCAGATGTAATGCTTATACCTTACTCATACGTTACGCTTAATGAGCTATACCTAATGGATTACCTTTAATAACACCGATGTGAAAATATATAAAACCATCGATGCTACCTATTTATTATTGTATGTATAAATCGGAAGTTAAATATTTAATATTTAATTCGTATTAGAATCTATTATACGTTTAATATAATATATTTTATACTGCGCCACTGCGGTCTGTGGCCGACAAAATACTCCAGACAATAATTAATTTCACAAATGTGAAATCAACTGAAGTCGTAAATTTATCAGAAATTTGGTATTAATAACGCTTCAGAATGTCAGATTAAGACGGTGGCCCGCTGACAGCAGCTGATCAGTCAGATATTGGTATATATTTTAGCTATGATTATGCGATTCCGCGGGAAATTGGGGATATCCACTAAAACGGCCGCAACGGTGTTCCCCCGGGCGATCATATAACGCGATTCATCGTTTAAAACACGTTTTACTATCATATTTCATACTTAAGAAAAGTTATAGTCGTGCGAGATAACCGGTAATGAACACTCTACACGCGTAGTTTCTAGCAACACTGGTACGGTGTTATTATACACATGCACTGTAGCAGTATTATAATTATAACGTAAGTCGTAAAAAATAAAAATGTATATTGTGCATTGGGGAGTTAGATTATGTTGACTATATGGTTACTTGAAATGGCAGTATTGCGTAAGGCCGACCAAAAAGAAATTAAATAACTTCATATACTTATACGTATATATACTATATACAATATAATATACGTATAACCGTAATAAATTATACGCACAAATTGGCCCATAAAAATGTGTATATACCATATTGCTTAAGAATTTCGACGTTTATGCAGACAAAATTAGTCTAAAAAGTAAACACGATTTTCAAAATATATTAATCACATATGTTATTGCTCGTTAAACATATTTTGTATAAAGATGTGAATGTGAAACGTTTAATGTGCGAATAAAAATCACGTAAACATTATAAGTAATATGAAAAAAAAATTTTTATGTGCATTGTTTTTGACTCGTTTTGAACATATTTGTACTTGAACTATAATTTATGGTTCGTTGTTTAAAATAAACGATGAATAAATAAATATATAAATATAAATAATTTGTTTAGTTAAAGTTAAATTTATAATCTTTTTTCGCTCGAGATTGAGTATGATGTATAAATTGGAATTTAGAATTATATTACAATAATAAAATAATTTGTCCACTAACAGTTTTACAAAAATAGTATGCATGTTTTTTAAAAACACATATTTTCGGATTTCATTAAATTATCAAATAACTACGTAGCTTTGTCAATGTATCAATGTATGAGACTGTAAAACCCTTAAAAAAATGTTCAAACATTTACGAAACCTTCTTATATTTGAACGAGATTTGAACATAATATATCTTATACATACTTAATTTAGGTTTAGAGGAGTAAAACAACGTTTATAGGAATTTTAATTTCAAAACTAATTTTTATAGAACAATAATATTATTACGTAACTGATGTTAATTTGAAGAGATTTTATACAATGTATAATAGGACACCGAATGATTTTAAGTTAAGCAAAACTATATTAACCATTCAAATATCGAAGTAAAATTATGCTGTTTTTTTTATATCATTTTTACATATAGTAAGGATTTAAAATAATAATAATAAAAAATTTGGCTCACATAATTACATAATATACCTACAACATGCCTATACATATTATGTAACAAAGAATAAACAATTCGCCAATCGAATAATTGTTACCATTTTTGAATTATGTATATCATATACAAACCTACAATCGAATACCATTCTGAGTTATCAGCTATTTCATATACTCAAACGATTTCTTTCAACCCTTTTTATGGTTATGCATTTGTTGATGTTAGTGCAGTACATACTTTAATTCAAAACATATATGACTATGTTTAAAATATATTTTATCGAATTAACATATTGAGATCTCATGTTGAAAATTATTTTTGATAGTAATTTGCTGATTTAAATATATTTAATTTAGTAATATAGTTGTACATATTTTCGTATTAAAATATTTGTATCTCATTTTGTGTTAAAGTATTATTTATAAACTTATTTCGAACAGCAAACAACTTAAATTTTCAGAGCAATTTCAAAAATTAGTAGGTACATCGTAAATAATTTATCGGTTTGTTCACGCGATAACTGAGCAGCACATAATTTAAAGAAAAAGCAAGCAGCTCGCAAAACTCACATACATAAGCTAATAACATTATATGGGTGTGGTTGTTATAATACATAATATCATATACGTATTATCGGTGAACTATATAATATCATAATATTTTGACACTATAAAATTATGATAGTTACACCGCATAAAATGAATAACGTGCGCTTATACGACATAGGTGGACATTTATTCCAATTTTATGAAACACATTTTATATAATTAGCGTACAGACCAAAAACTCTTAAAAGAGTAAATTAATAAATGTATTAAAATTTAAAATCAGACATTTTGAACGACTTACAATAGTTTAAGTTTTATTTTAGCTTAGAAAACGTATACCTTTTATAAAAAATTAAAATAGAATAACAAATTAATTTTCACCTTCTATTTCACGTGTGTATAGTAATATTATTGGCGTATTAGATACCGAATAAGTCATAGTCGGTCGAACGGGTCGTGTAGTAAATATCAAAATATTAACGAGCTGGTTATGTAAATAAAATCAGTGTTTGTAGATATTTTTTGAGCATTGGTATTTTTAACATAAATCCTTTATGTTGTGCTATTGAATACTTTTTATTTTTTTAAATAGCGTATTTAGTAAAATATTTTAAATGGTATGTATTTTGGTTTAAATAAATTGGATGCATTCCTTTAGATACCTATCTTTTAAAAGTATTTTTCGTGATATATGTTGGTGTGTCCCATTATAATTTATGTTGGTATGTGCGCCTATCCGGTTAGATCTATGACTTACGAGGGATATTAGAAGAAAAAAAATGTATTGGTATGACAGTTAACTTCGTCGTGCTGTATTCAATCATAACGTGTTGTAAGTATATAAATATATAATATAATATATACCACCACTATTGTGGTTTTATAGAATGCTATGTATGTTATATACGTAATAGTGTCAATTAAAGCCGATGTTAGAATTCATTGTTTTCAATTGGGACGAGAAGACTACGCATGTTACGCGGGCTGCACTCTTTCGACCATATACAAATTATTTCATTATTATTATTATTATTATTGTTATTACGAGCTCCCACATGCCGCGATCTCTTTGGTTTGGTTTACACGACGTACCTTTATATATGTGTATAAATACGATGTTATACATTACATATGTAATATGTACGTTCGTATTAATCAACGCCATCATTCGGGACATTATAATAATTCATAATTAAATAATATTGTATCCATCACGCGGGGTTAATATCCTGAGCTCGGCAAGACGTGTATACAATCGGTAAGATGGATAGATATTGTAATAACAATAATATTTTACCGGAATAGTATGATATCGCATTTTTTAATGAGTGCATACGTGTAGCCTACTAGTTGAGGTCTCCGCCGACTTGGTTGAATTTTATATTTAAATGAGTAGTCAATTCCACATTATTAACTTCCCTCTAGCTGTAAAAGGTTTATATAGCTTTTAAATATTTTGCTTCTTTTATGTCTTAATCATATTATAAATATTATCTATTGTACAACAAATAAAAGTTCACTACAGAACATAAGTATATGATAATAAATTACAGTAAAGAATAATCAAACATGATATTTCTATAATAGAAAAATAATTAAAAATACTATGTTGGATGTATATACGATATTTTTATAATATTATTGTCAAACCATGTTAAATATTTATTATTTTTTTTAATGCGTTTGTGGAATTAATTTTAGAGGGCTACATCCCCTTGCTCTCCCAAAATTAACGTTAATGGCTCTCTAGGTTATTGGGTAGGCAGGATTATTAATATTATCAAAAGTTAAGTGCGTATACTTTCACACACGATGAACGGATGAACTATATATTTATTCGTAAATATTTACACGTGCAGCACTCTACTCATGTCGAGTTTCGTTGCTGGAAGACCGTTTTTAGTAATATATATATACCTATATATACGTTTTTATTTTTGTACATACCTCTCTTAGGGTCCACGTGTAAATTGATCAGCTCCAGCAACCAGTAATGGTGTGGTAAGTCTGTTGCTGTATATATATGCGGACAATGAGCCGCTTTTGTTGAATGAGTGTAGTAGTTAGTACCATTATAGTGTGTGTGTGTGCGTGTGTGCGTGTGTGATCGGTATGCGCCGTGTAGACGCCGCGTGCCGACGAAGATTATTATCCAATAAAAGGTTTTACACTTATACCTACACTGGACAAAAAGTAAACATAAAATAAAAATTACAATTATTAACGATGTTTACGATGCTAATGAGATAACTTTTAAGTTATAATACTACAATAGTTCTGTGTGCATGTGTGTACGGGACCAACAATCAATTAGAAAGTGAGAGCGACCGCTACGAATGCAGGATTCAAAGAAATAGTATAGCGTTGTTAACCACTTTAGAATAATTGCACCAATACTCAAAATCGTATGCATAGTGTTATATTGCCCTGATTTCTATGGTATTAATTGAAGAACACAGAATTGCAATAAGTAGCAGCTGCTAATAGCTATAATATTGTATTATATAATTGTGCTGAAAAGGGTTTCTTAACGAGCACCTATAATATATCTATATTCACTAACCGCGTTGGAGTTGGAAGTATTCGTTTTTCTTAAGCTATCAGTACACACTACCGTATAGGTGGAATGTCGGCAACTATTTTCGTTCAAAAAGATAAGTGTATATTTTTCAAAATGACTATCTATGTTATAAATATACACATGTTGGTCATATTGGTAAACATTTTTTTTTTGTAAGTTTATAATTAAAAATAAATATCTATTTTAAGTTTAAGAAAACTTATATTTGTCTTAAAAAGATATTGTAATAATAAAAATAATTGAAAACATAATCTAGAATAATCTGTACCAGTATTTATTTTTATCATTACTAAGAAACGGATTTAAATGCAAATTGCATTTTTTCTGAATGTTCTGAAACCGGGCCTAAAACATTGCTTTCCAAGCTCAAAGTTCATTTTATATATCAAAGAATTAAAAAATGTAACTTATATTTTGCATTTTTTATTTATATTTTTTATTTTTTATTTTTTATCATTTTTATATAGGCATCGATAAAATTCGAAAAAATTAAGCAGCACCTGATTATATAGTGCTATTATGAAACACAAGGTAAAAGTATAATTACGAATGTATCTATCTAAATTGTATATTCATTTTTTGGAAATAATTTTCAAAGTAAAAAGAAGATAGGAGAACTATAGAAGATGATGAAAATGATATGAATAATTATTATCTAAGAATAAAATTTTATATAATTAAACACATTTTTTCAATGTTTAAAATATTAAGAGCATTTTTAAAAAAAATGTCTGTTATGAGTTCATTAAATTGTATTTTTTTAAGGCATTTTTCTTGTTTTTGGATCATTTAAATCCGTTCCCTAATCATTACCTTTATTAATCTGACATCTACCTAAGCATTGTAGAATAACGGGAGAATTACGTAATATTATTTATTTTTATGCCTTATGACTTGTTTGTTATAGTATTACAAAACGTATTTGAATAAAAATTTAAAATTTTTGTAGTTTGTTCATGACCTGCACTTAATTAAACACTACTATGTGCGCAGTATTACTTTGAAAAACATTCATCATAGTAAATAGGTACTATTAAAATAAATTACGTGTTTGCAAAGAATATTTGTGTTAAATTTCCTTTGTTGATTTAAATATAATAATCTATAATGTGCATTTACATTTTACACTATCGTCAAACGAATACTCTTAGCAAAATTATAAATATGAATGATAGATATTTTTAAGAACGGTTATCGTATCATTTAATAAATTCGTTGAAAATCCATTTTATATTTTTTACTATTTCCGTAAGTAGCGTAAGTATATTCACATCATTGAAAGCTTGGTAAACAAATTATTTTTCTGATTACATTATATGTATATTTTAAATACAAACCTAACAGTAAAGATTACGTGTATAAGATAGCAGATCTTAATAAATATTAAAAAGAAATTTAAAGAACCAAACTATAGGTTTATAAAATAAATTATGTTGTAAAAATTTGTTTTAGTCATATTTAACTATTTATTATTTAAGAACAAAACATAACAATATAATTTTTCACAAAAACATGTAGGTTGTCGAGTTTCCTTAAATTTTTTGAATGGACTTATAAGAAAATAGTTGTTTTACATAATATTAAGTGATAATTTTTTATTATTTTAAGTATGGTTTTTAAATATTTAAGTTACATAATTTTATATTAATAAAGCTCATTATAAAAATTGTAATTCATGAATACGAATTATTAGAATAAAAAGTTAATCCTAAATTTTAAATGATTGTCATGGTTCAAAAGGATAATATAATTTAAAAATATATTTTGTTAATAAAATCTAAAGGTTAAATATTTAAGAAGTTACCTACTGAAATGTTTTCATTATATATATTTTACTACAGGTATGCAAAAATTTAAAAGATATTTTCCCTATATTTGTATAATGTACCATATTATAGGTAGGTATAGGTATAATAGGTACTGACTGATATGTATTATTGGTACTTACATTTATAATTACAATTTATAATAAACAATTTTTTAATTATATGTTAGTATTTTTTTTATGTATTAGTAAATATGAGTATACCTATGTGAAAGTTAATACATTTTTACTTTTGTTATTACTAAAACATAAAATAATATATACTCGTAAATTCTTCAATTTATACTATATGTCTATATAAATATGCAAAATGTTTAAATAATTATTATTGTATGAAAGTAATATAAACTCGTATAATATATTATATTATAGTTTTTCATTAAAAACAAAATATCTTGGTAAATCAATTCTAGATCTTATATAATAATTATATTACAATGGCATAACAACACCAAAAATTCAATTTATATTGGCTTAAGAGGGCAAGTGTGGGTATTACTCTACAGTCTACCGTTTAGTAGGTTGAAGGTTCACTGTAGTAAATGTATTAAATTTGAATTTAGTGATAAATAATTGTATTCGAAAAACGATTCTGACAATCTGTTAATCGATATCATTAATTATATTATATTTATCAATATTCCTATTAAAGTAATTTATTTTACTATTACTTATTAGTGTTTAGCTAGGTTGATTAAAGTTTTTCTGAAAATATTGCATTCATTACTTTATAAGTATTTATATTATTATAATAATATATATTTATTATATTTATATTATAGCCTATGGGTTTTTTTTTATTGTTATTTAATTTAGAGTTAATACTAATTCGAATATTTTTCTTATGGCGGGAATAATGTACTTTAAAAGGTAATTGCTATTATCACAGTCACACTGTCACAGTTGAAAGTCGTTGACAATAAGCTCATTACACGGATGAATTAATTCTGTTTATATTGTACATCTTTCTATGCATATAATATATATGTAGACGTCGGTTTCATCCAGTATAAATAATTAAATATTTTCGGAAATTATTTTATAATCAATTGAACAGCATAACAATCATTTATTTTTTTATTTGAAAAATACATTTTGAAGGTCAATGTGATGAGGTACAATTTATTAGCATTCACGATACTGACGGTAATATGCATTGCTAAACGTTGCCAAATCACGATCAGTCATCAATGGTTTAACATAATATTTTTCTCTCAAACATGATTCATTTACTAGATAATTGATTTTAATATAGGTATAATATTATGTAGTACTATTTAACGGCCAACTATTAAATTATTATTATTATCTTTTTATAGATACTAAAATTATTTTAAATATTCTCTTCATAATAATATTTGTCCTATGTGATGTAAATTCTATCAGTTGAATAAAAACACATGGCTTTAGAGTAAAGTGTATGCAACTTATTGACTTTTAATGTAATTTAAATAATGTCTAATATAATACCAATATAGAAAAATATATACTATACTTGTGTCCCTGCAATAAAGTTATATTTTGGTATTAATTTAAACTATTTTTGAATTATTTAACTTTTTATTTGTAATTAAAAAAATACCATTTAAAAAAAGTTAACAATAAGAATACTATTGATTGATAAAAACGTTTATGTGTTTATGTGTGCATGCCAAGAAATAAATTAATAATAAATGAATTTCTATCTATTGCTTACAGATGTGGCTTTATATTTGCAAACGGTATTGGTCGCGGAATCCCTTTCAGAGCGAGCTGAAATACAACGCCAACAGCTCTTGGAAAAACTCGCCAACAGAGAAATGTCGCCAGCTAGGACTCCGTACATGGACATGAACGGGCGTTCAAAAGGTGATTAGCTTAGCACATTTTTTTGTTATTTTTAATTTTTGCTAATTCTAAAATATTAGATGACGAGGAATAATCTATGTATTATAAATTATAATAGCTTTCACCCGGTTAGCAAATAACGGTAGGTTATAACATATAGTTTGCAAAATGAGATGCGGTACTACCAACAAATATCTTTTATATGTGCAGCACGATATGAATACATAAAGAGGTAGTTTTTATTATTGTGGTGTTGTCTCCTCGCTTATTTCATTCGTGATGATGGTTTTCAAGGTAAAATTTTGACACAATATCAAAAACGACAAAAACCCACGGCACAATGCATATATGCCGACGCGGCGACGCCACAGATAGGTATGTAGTGATGGTAGGCTGATAAATACCTACAAAAATACCCACAACAAGAATATATATATATATGAATACATGCAGCGTACCGTGGCATTGATATAATAAAATTATGTATTTTGAATTTAATTTTAACAATTCTAAGCAATTTCTTTTGTGCATACGTTAATATCCAAAACGTTATAAGGAAAATAGTAAAAATCATCATATTATTTAGTACCAAAAACATGTACCTAATATGTTGAATGTCAAATATAAATGTTGTAAAAGTAAAATCATGTCGGTATTAGAAACGATAATCTTAATTTTTAAGTTTCTATCTACTTGATAGCTATTTAGGTACATCGAACATTGAAATTTATTTATTATTATTGTATTTCCGACAAACCGACTGAACTTATAAATATAAATAATAATGTACCTATCACAATAAATTACTGAAATTAGTTTTAGGTACATAATAAGCCTATAAAGATAAAAGTGCATTCTTCTAAATTTGTAGGTACCATGAAAACTTTACTTATTTTTGAAATTATAACACATTATACAATTTAATTTATCGTTTAAACTCAGAATGTAACAATAATATATATAATATATTGTAAATCTCGCGTATTCAATAATTTTCTTATCATATTTTGTAATCAAATCTATTGTATTAAAAACAATTATAAAAAATAAAATTGCAACCAACATATATAAAAAACGACGATTACTTATAAAATATAAAAATTATATCATTATGATATGCCACAATGTCAATACCTATATATTGAATGTTTTCCTATGTTATTATAATGTTTGCAATAATAATATTATGTACAATAATATGTCGTATAACTAACGCGTTCGTATAATAATACTGTGTTTTGCTGCAGGCTTGATAATGAAGTCGAACAGCTTCGCGTGCTTACACCAGCAAGCGGCGTACGAAGAATTGTGCTCTAATCAACCGATCTACAACAACGTGCCGTACGAAGACGACATACTCAATTACGAACCTTTCGTGACTGGCTGCAACGGATACGGTCCGCCGTCCAAACATCACTTGAACGCGAAACGACACAGCGCGCCGAACAGCGGCGGCGGAGGCATCACCGACAACGGCAACTTGTCGACTGGCTCGTTGATCAAATCGGCGCTTAACGGCAGTAGCAGCCTCAGCAGTAGGTCGAACAGCGACTCGTCCGAGAGCTCGAAAAGCGAGGTAATCTACGTGTCGGCGAACGCGGTCAAGTATTCGGCCAGCAAGTACGGGCCGCTGACGAAGCGCGAGAAAATACTGTTCGTCGACCACACGAAGAAGTACTGGGCCGCGGTGCTGTCGTCCACTATGTACGTGTATAACGGCGAAAAGGAGTTGAAACCGTGTTTGGTCGTCCACCTCGAGGGGTACACGGCCAGGGACGCAGCGGGCGGCGGAACAAGAAACAAGGATTGGGTGTTTGAAGTCGTGTGCCCGGGCAAGAAGACTTACCAGGTATATACTGCCTATAGTTTGAATAATAGTATATTATATAGTTATCACATTTATCATAGAGGACTGTGATTAATCGTCACGAAATCACGGTAAAATTATCTTAACAAAGTCGTATTAAAAAACGAACTAAAAAAAGTTGAAATGTACTCAATAAAAATATATGTATGGTTTATCAACAGTCTTGTAAAGAATGTAAAAAATACGTTTGTTTTGTATTTGGAATACGAATTTTAATAAATAAGATTCAGAATATTTTTTATACATTTTTCGAATATACTTTAGCAGGTCATCGATGATATAATTGTAGTGAAATAATATGCAATATAACAAGTTGTACCTAAATTGATAGAAATGTTTGTTAATTGTTTATTCCAACTTTAAAGAAATATAGATGCTTCTTATAAATATTATATTTTTACATAAATAATTTATAAAGAAAAATATGGAAAACACAAAATATTTTTATATTAGGTATGCCGTGGATAAAAATATTATAATGTAGGTATAGTTTGTTCAATTTATTCAACAATTTAACTTTTCTTATAATTTATATTATAATACATTTATAAATCTTTAGAATAAGCGTATTTAAAGAAAAAATAAGTACGCATTTATATAAAAAAAATTTAATGACAGTTTTTAATTCTTATACAGATATCAGGAAACAAGATAAATGTCTATCGAATCAAATTGTATCTAAACTAGATTCCCCCCCCCAAAAAAAAGTATATATATCGTAAAATTAAACGTTTAAACAATTATAAGAATATTATGCTATAGAACTTATCACGGCGTTTAAATTTAACAATACATAACACGCAGTGCCGAACTTATGGGTCTCAGGGCCTCAAGGCAGCTACTAAAGAAGGGCCCTTTCAAATATATATTAATAAAAAACAATTTTTAGATTCTGAACGGAGTGATGAATATATTGATTTTACAATGATGTGTGTTTTTTTTTTGTGTCAGACGACAACATTTAGAGCAGTAATATTGCTCCGATTTTTGACTTCAGCCCCTCTTTGAATAGGAAAATTCATTTAGTTGGTACTTTGGGGAGGTCAAAAGGAAAATTTTCAAATAGTTTTCAAAAAAATCGAGAAAAACAAAAAAAAAGTGACAGAAAAACGGCAATTTTACGAAAAACCACTTTTCGACAAA
Source organism: Schizaphis graminum (assembly GCA_020882235.1). Taxonomy (NCBI): domain Eukaryota; kingdom Metazoa; phylum Arthropoda; class Insecta; order Hemiptera; family Aphididae; genus Schizaphis; species Schizaphis graminum. Next base: position 60,648,973 of record CM037032.1, read on the forward strand.
ATCGATTTTTTGATTTTGCTGTAACTCAAAAACGAATTATTGTAAATACTTGAAATTTTCACCAAATGTTTATATTATGGTTATCTCTTTACAGTTAAATTTTCAAAATATTTTGACCATTTTTAAGCTACTTATAGACAATTGAAATTTTCGACTTTTCTAATTTTTTTTTCTTCAAATGCCGATAAAATTTTTTTGGGTGGCCAGAAAATCTTGAAAATTTAATACAAGGTTTCTTATAAGTTTTTCTTAAAGTGATAAAAAAAAATCCGAAATCGTTAGTCACAATTTTTTTTTATAAGTGCTTAAAGTTCGAATTTATACGAAATATTTCAAAATTTAAATTAAATTTCATACTCTCATTATGCGTATGTTGCCTAATAATTTTTTTATTAATAAACAGATACTATAAAGTAACTATAGTAACATATAAAAACTATACTATTTGTTTCAAAATAGAATATATTATGACAATATTTAAATATAATATATCCTAAACTGACAAATCATCTTCGTTCAGAATCGTTTTTCGTATACAATGATACCTATCATTGCATTCAAATTTAACCTACCATAGTCTGAGGTCCACCCCACCCCCTGATGTACAGCAGAGCGATACTCACTTACCCGCTTTTTTTTTTTGTGTGTGTTTCTCCGAAGGCCCCGGAAGGCGAGGGCCCCCAGGCAGCTGCCTAGTTTGCCTAGGCGGAAGTTCGGCCCTGATAACACGTCAATGTGTCTATGTGTATATACTTATATTAATCGCGGCGTTGTGGATTTTTCTCAATTTTCAGTTTATCGCTCAAAATCAAAACGACTTGCACTCTTGGATCGAGGCCATCAATAATTCGTGCAGCAAGTCGTCCACCCCTGAAATGGAGCAACTCTCGCCGTCTCCCATTTGTTTCAAACAGGAGCTGTTGCCTAACCGTGAATTGCCCGTACCTCCCGCTGCTGCAACCGATGACACCACCGCGCAGGATTACTATTACGATAAACCGAATCCTATTATAAGACCAGTCAATCTTTACGAGAACGGAACTGATGACGTGGATATGATAGAGTCGATTTACCACTTTATCGACGAGTCCAAACAAGAAAAAGACACGTTGCCAAAGGTTTATATTTATACCATAGATATTAATATATTATTATTAGTATTAGTAGTAACTAATGGTATTGTTGTTATTATTGTTAACCGATCGTTATCGAATTCTTAGTACTGATAAAATTTTCTTTTTAGATCGATAAGCAGTTTTGGGATGGCGACACGTCGTATTACAATATTCCAAACAACATACCGGTACCCGTGCCAGTCTGCAAGGAAGATCGAAATAACAACGAATATGATGATTATTTCGCCGAAAAGGAAACTAGCTACGATATAATAACAAGTATGTTTTATTAAATCCTTCGTTAGGCGCCAGTGTAGCAGACAGGAATTTTAATACAAATCAAGGACTTAGAGAATATCTAAAGAAGGGTTATATAAAGGATTTCTAACATCGTCACATCGATTTTAGTATTCCAAAATTATAATAACAAAATCGATTATGTATTATTATTCTTTTTTTTTTTAAATATTTTATTTATTGAACGAATTTCAATACGTATAGAAATAGAAAACTACGTGATTAATGTTTTATCCTATCGTAAAAAAAGAACTTTTTGTATATTATAAATGAGAAACTTTAATATAAATAATAACTTATTAAGGCTGCGTAATCATTGTTTACTGGTTTTGTATATTATTAAATTTTTCTAGGTATACAGAAAATGTATATTTATTGTACATGCATATGATCGTAAATAACCTAACCTATCCCAAATAAAATCCCCGTAAACTTCTTGAGTGAATGTCAAGTGATCATAAATTGAAGTTTAAATAATAATTAATTATAATTTAATTCAAATACTATTTTTAATAAATATCAAAATATGAAAATGTAATGAATAGAATTTAGTATACACGAAAACGGTAAATTTTCTAATAACGATACACTTGTAAAGTTGTATATATGCTGTGTCTAACGTATATGGACTTTGGTTTCAGGCAACGAATGCGAGGTGACTGTGGCGGACCAGGTTTTGGGTGTACAACAGATAATACAAAAAATAGAAGAGATAAACAGCAAAAAAACATCACCTTTATTAAGGCGTAAATCACAACCAAAGAACAACAGTCTAATGAGAAACTCTACACCAATATACACTACCGATGAGTTTTATGAGCCCATGAAAGTAATGAAAAACATACAATCCAACAACAACAACGTAACTGCAGTTGTCAGTTCACAATCGTTTCGAAAATCTCGTTGAATGCGCATAATACGTTCTCATTGAGAAAATGTTTTATTCTTTATCCGATTTTGTGGAATCTCGATCATGTCGTAGTTATAATTATTAATTTCCCTTAAATTATCTTAAAGGTTCATAAGCTACGACGACTGCAGATTGTATAATATTTATATATGCATTTAAGAACATGTATAGTGACACCGCGGGTATAACAAATGTTACATTAAATTATTATCTTTTAGTAAGTCGCTCAAGAAACTTTTTTAATTGCAAACAATTTTGGTATTATCATAATATCTTATAGGTACACTAAATAGTTTCTCCTATTTTGACAAATCTGCTTATCGGTAGAGATCCTATTTAAATATTGAATATTATTATATTTGTATAAACAATTTTAACACAAAAAAAGGGAAAAGCTACTTTTATGTTTCTAGTCTGTAGGTTGTAAACAATAATTATTATGTTAATTGATTTTTTTTTTTTTTATTATTATATAATAGTATTTAGGTAGAAATTGTCCGATTAATAACATTGATTTATTATTACTATACTGTAATTTTTTTTTTGTATACAAACAAACAAATACATTCCGTGTTATCAATTGAAAACGACAACATGTAAAGAATTGAAAATATTGTTGGATCTCTAATATATATTATATTGTATGAATTATACTTCCACCCTTTAAAATGTCTCATATCCATTATCCATGCTTGTCTGTCTTTACGTGATAATATTCATAAATTCATTATAATATCGCGATTTGTTATCGATTATAATTTTATTGTTAGTCAACTGTTAATATATTATTTAAGACTTAGGTGTTAGATAAACCATGGACTTTATATTTTGTAATTTGTACATAACGTAAAACTATATAATATTAGTGCAAACAAATAACCATTGAATGTAATTTACTAAAGCTGAATAAATGCAGTAACTTGTAATAAAGAAATATGATTAAAATTATAACTGGATATTCTAAATTATTTTCCATATGTATTATCTGAATGTACATTTACAAGACTCATCTATACCGTGGTATATTTTTAACACTATACCAATCGATTATAGATACACCATACACACAGACATACACAAAATACATTACAATTATTAGATACGTATTTGTAAAATCAATATACCTATACATCGCGATCGTCGATCACTACTCAGAATATAAAATTGTCAAATCATAATTTTTATTGGAAAACAATGGGAAAGCGTATTTTTACCTAAATTTCGTAACTATGATCAAAAATAGAATTAATTATTTTCAAGAATAGATCGAGTGTCTTATATCCACGAAAAATTTAATTTTAAATCTAAGCCGAGTTAAATGCTTTGATTTTCATAAATGGGGGTGGTTTTGGATATCAAACTTGATCTAGTTTGACTTAATAAAGTCAAAATTAAAAATGCACAGTACTTATTTAAGAGGACGCTATACTCGCATGTCTTGTCTCTGTCTTATACACTCGTCACATAGTTAAAAACTGTTTTGCGTGGGACAACTTTACTCCCTCGATATTTATATCAAAATTACCAAAATTTTAAATCGCGTTGAGAAGAACTTTACCTGTGTTGTAGCGTTTTAATTTTTTTGATAGTAGTAAGGGTAACCAATAATTTTTAATAATTAAATGAAAAAAACCTAAATTTCTCAAACCGATAACTTTAATTGCATTCATGTTATCAAAAAAATTAAAACGCTACGACAAAGGTAAAGTTCTTCGCAGTGGGATTTATAATTTTGGTTGTTTTGATTAAAATATCAAGGGAGTATAGTTGTCCCGCGCAAAACCGGTTTTAACTATGTTACTCGTGTATAAGACAGAGACAACATATGCGGGTATAGCGTCCTATTAAGTTATTTTTATAAACATTTTAATTTTTATTTCATTTTTATACCAAAGGCTTAACAATTTAATATAAGGTTCTTTATTAGATTTTCAACTTATATAATATGAAAAAAAACTTAGACCGGAAAGCCAAATTAATTTTTTATAAGCATTTCAAGTTTAAATGTATACCACATTCGACATTCACCCGTAAAATAATTATTTCTCCTCAAAAAATGTTTGTTATGTTATTCTATTAAAAAAAATAAATAAAAATAGATACCTGTGGTTTTCATAAAATATGTATGTTATAATTTTCATAAAAATAAATTTCTCAACATTTTTAATGCTTTTAAAGTTATTTAAGAGCATGGAAACTTTAAATTTTTTCGATTTTTTCCATAAATGTCGATCTACTCATTCACTGTGTAAAAATTCTTGAAAATGTATTACAAGTTATTCTTATACCAGTATACAAATATAAAAATTATGTAGGTACAATTTTTTTATATGTATTTGAAGAAATAAATGTATCAAGATAATTATTTTTCATACATTTTATGTTCCGATTTGGATGAAATTATTTATTTGAATGTAAGTAAGCACATCATTAGAATTATAAAATAATGATTATCTGTTTTATACATATAAAAATATGTCTGAATGTGGAAATTAATTTAAATAATTTTAATTGTTAGGTATGGAATAAGATCCTGAATGTAAAAAAAAATCCAAAGAAATCAATATAGTTTGAACCTATTTTTTTTTTAATTCTTTATAAATATTATAAATATTATATTATACATTTTTTTTTAAATAAGCACATACATTGAAAATTCTTTATAACGAAAGAAGTCTTTTGGTCCCATAAAATTTACTACAGAGAGTTTTAACTGTATTCAAGCGTATATTTAGATATTTTACTATACATATGTGCATATTTTTATGATCTTAAGTGCATAAAGTCCTGAGCCCTGTTTATAATATAACCGATTACGATTTACAACAATTTAAAAATTTTACATTTAAACATTTGTATTTTTATATGAATGAGTTAAATTTGTTTTTTTTTAATACAATATATTATAGATTTGAGATGTAATATAAAACTATATTTTAGTTACTTTAAGGAGCCTTTAAAATCCAAATTTCTGTACGAAATATTCTCAAAATTTTCTACCATCCACGCAATAAAATAAAATAATGATAATTTTATTTTTAACTTTAATTTAAATTCGTGATACCATTTATAACATAATAGAAGCGACGGTCTAACGGTAGACGATTTGTCATTTCCATTATGTTCTATGGTGTGACCTAGTGTCAGTGTTACATCAAACCAGCAATATTCAATACTAATATTTTTTTTTTTAACTTCAATAAATCAAAATATTATATATATATATCTTAAATAGATATTTACTTTGGTCATCTATAAAATCAAATATATTAAGTTTCCAATTAATTGAATAATTCTAATATATTTATCATTTTTTATAATTGATTTTATTTTGTTTTTGAACTAAGTCGATGTTCCGATATTCTGTTTTGCAATCTAGCTTATAATTTTATTATGGTTGTCAGTTATTTAATTATGACTGTTTCCTGTAGTTTTAAATGTTTTATATTTCTCAACTGTAACTGTCATTTGCGTCTACGCGGGATTAGAGTTTTAATAGAATATCAATATCACATTTCATATGATCACAGACATTTTGAATCATGACTTAAACATACTCATTATACAAAACTATAATATTGAGCAGGTTGAATCAAGTACAACTAAAAATTTATAAAAAAAAAACCTAAGAACAATTGGAAATTTGCCATTCTAATTTATTATAAATAGCTTAAAAAGTGTATAAAATTGTTGTTAATTTTATCTTACAATTAAAATAATAATATAAAAATTTGTAGAATCTAAAGTTATTATTATTTTTTTTTAAGATACCCTAAAACAAGTATTTATTATGATGGTGATATCCAATAATGGTGTAGACATTTGAAATTCAAATTCTCTTAAACAATTTATTTGGATTTCTAGTAGATTTTTTATTTAATACATCGTGAGAAACGTATACAAAACGTTATGTTGAATTTTAAAATCTTAGGTATAATCAGAAAATGAGTATGTATTTTTAATAACAAAATATCTTGCATGTTTCCAGATTTTCACGAATTTAGAAAAAATTTAACTAAAAATATGTGTTAAAATCTAAAACGGTTTAATGAAAGTGGTTCATTATTTGTTACAGTTGATGATTTAATAAGTAGTTAATAGTTAAGATTAAAAAAAAATCACAGAAAATACGTACTTATATGAGCTAAAAAATATAGATAAATAATTATTTAAAAAATAAACATATAACTCATAAATAAATATATATTATTAAAATACATCTGTTTTTTTTGTGATTACTGTGATGTTATGATCCAACTCTCAAAATATCAATTTAAATCAAATGAATTATGAGTGATCTTATGATCTAAGTCTAAAAGTTTTCTATATTTATAACCGAATTGTCGATGCCAATCCAATTTGAAAACCATCTGACGTACTCTTTGTGATAAACTCTTTTATATAGCATTGTGATCTGATTAACTGAGTAAGAGTGGAAGTCGTGGATATATAATGTAGGCCATAGTGATCTTACCATAACATTTTGTATTCTGGGAACCTTTTTCTTTTTCTTGTTGGTGGACTTCTGAGTTCGGGTTTTCCTCTTAGAGACGTGTGGTTTTAGTTATATAGTTTTATTTAAATATAACTATGCTTTTCACATTGACCTTAGCATGTTTGTGTATCTAACTGTACAAATATAATTGTGTCACCATACCTTTTGCGTGTAAACAGGACTAATAGGTTATTAATGGAAACATAAAGGAATTGTATGAATTCTTAAAGAATTTTATGGATATTTAAAGATTTTAACAGCCCCATAAAATTCATTTAAAATCCATAATATTCCTATACAATTCCATGAAACTCTTTAAAAATACTTTAAATTCCTTTAACATTTCATAAAAAACCAGTTAATATCCTTAAAAAACCATAAAGTTCTTTATAAATCAATATAATTCCTATATAAATCCATAACACTTTAAAATTACTTAAAATTCCTATATGTTTTCATAAAAAAGTTGTTAAAAACCTTAAAAGTCCATAATATTCTTTAAAAACTTATATGAATCCCCTTTAATTCCATAAAAAACCTTTAAATATCCTTAAAATTCCTTTATAATTCTTCGATTTTTAAGGAATTTTACAGCTTTTTTATATAATGTTAGAGGAATTTTAATGATTTTTAAAAAGTATTATAGATCTTTGAACCACTTACTGGATTATTGAGGATATTTAAAGAATTGTTTAGCATTATAGAGGATTTATATTAAATTTTTAAAGAATTTTATGGATTTTTAAGGTTTTTAACAGCTTTATAATGAAAATATACAGGAAAAAATTCCTCTAAAATTTCATAGAACACTTTAAATATCCCTTAAATCACTCTATAATTCCATAAAAAGCCGTTTAAAACTTTAAAAATTCATAAAATACTTTTAAACTTCATATTATTCCTTTATGTTTTCTATTAAATACCTTAATAATTAATAACCTTTAATAACCCCATAAGATACTTTAAATATCCTTATAATTCCACTATAATTACATGAAACTCTAAATAGACTTTTAATTCTTCTATGTTTACATTGAAAAGCTGTTAAAAACCTTTAAAGAACCCATAAAATTCTCTAAAAATCCATAAAATACTTTAAATATCCTTTAAAACCCTTAGTTTTCCATGATTATGCACTAATAACCCATAAAATTCTTTAGAAATCCATAAAATTCCTCTAAAATTCAATAATTTTTTTAAAAATACTTAAAATTCTTATAATTCCTCTATAATTCCATGAAACTCTTTAAAAATACATATGATTCCTCTATGTTTACATTGAAAAGCTGTTAAAAACCTTAAAAATACATAAAATTCTTTAAAAATATAATATAAATCCTCTATAATGCTAAACAATGCTATAAATATCCTTAATACTCCATTAAGTGGTTTAAAGATCTGTAATACTTTTTAAAAATCATTAAAATTCCTCTAACATTATATAAAAAAGCGGTAAAATTCCTTAAAAATCGAAGAATTATAAAGGAATTTTAAGGATATTTAAAGGTTTTTTATGGAATTAAAGGGGATTCATATAAGTTTTTAAAGAATAATATGGACTTTTAAGGTTTTTAACAACTTTTTTATGAAAACATATAGGAATTTTAAGTAATTTCAAAGTTTTATGGATTTATATAGGAATTATATTGATTTATAAAGAATTTTGTGGACTTTATTTCCATAAAAAAGCTGTTCTAGACGATTAAAAATCCATAAAATTCTTTAAAAAAATCATATGATTTCCCTTTAATTCCATAAAAAGCTTTAAAAATACTTAAAAATCGAACAAATACACAGGAATTTTAAAGAGTTTTATGGAATTATAGAGGAATAATAAGAATTTTTAAAAAATTTATTGAATTTTAAAGGAATTGTATGGAATTTTAAAGATTTTTATGGAATTCTATGGGATGTTATGGACTTTAAATGTTAGAGGTATTTTAAAGATATTCAAAGTATTTTTGGAGTTTTGAACATTTTTATCAGCTCTTTAAAACATTAAGGAATTTTATGGATCTTTAAGGATTTTAACGTTTTTTTTTTTTTGAATTATAGAAGAATTTTAATACATCTTTAGTGAGTTAATAGATTATTATAGTGTTATGAATTTTAATGCATAATCATGGAAAAATTGAGGATTTTTAGGATATTTAAAGTATTTTATGAATTTTTAAAGAATTTTATGGGTTTTTTAAAGGTTAACAACAGCTTTTTAATGGCAACATGGTGAAATTAAAAATACTTTTAGTTATAATCCATAAAATCGTTAAAAATCCAAATAATTCCTCAATTTTTTCATAAAAGAGCTGTTAATAAGCTTTAAAAATCCATACAAATCTTTAAAAATCTATATGATTTTCCTTTAGTTCAATAATTATCTTTCAATATCCTTAAAATTTGTCTATATTTCCATGATAATGCAGTAAAAATCCATCAACTTTAAAAATCTATTAAATACTTTAAATATCCTTAAAAATCCTCTATATTTCTATGATAATGCAGTAAAAATCCATAAGTCTTTAAAAATTTATAAATACATTTAGGAACTATTAAAATTCCTCTATAATTCTAAAAAAAACTGTTAAAATCGTTATAAAACCATAAATTCCTCTAAAATTTCATAGAACACTTTAAATATCCCTTAAATCACTCTATAATTCCATAAAAAGCCGTATAAAACTTTAAAAATTCATCAAATACTTTTAAAATTCATATTATTCCTTTATGTTTTCTATTAAAAACCTTAATAATTAATAACCTTTAAAAACCCAATAAAATATTTTAAATATCCTTATTATTTCCATAGAACTCTTTAAATATCCCTTAAATCTTTATATAATTCCAAAAAACCCGTTTCATTCCATAAAAAATCTTTAAATATCCTTAAAATTCCTTTATAATTCTTCGATTTTTAAGGAATTTTACAGCTTTTTTATAAAATGTTAGAGGAACTTTAATGATTTTTAAAAAGTATTACAGATATTTGAACCACTTAATGGAGTATTAAGGATATTTATAGAATTGTTTAGCATTATAGAGGATTTATATTATATTTTTAAAGAATTTTATGGATTTTTAAGGTTTTTAACAGCTTTATAATGGAAATATACAGGAAATTTAAGGATATTAAAAGTATTTTATGAGGTTTTTAGAGAATTTTACGGGTTTTTTAAAGGTTTTTAACAGCTTTTCAATGTAAACATAGAGGAATCATATGTATTTTTAAAGAGTTTCATGGAATTATAGAGGAATTTTAAGAATTTTAAGTATTTTTAAAAAAATTATTGAATTTTAGAGGAATTTTATGGATTTCTAAAGATTTTTATGGGTTATTAGTGCATAATCATGGAAAACTGAGGGTTTTAAAGGATATTTAAAGTATTTTATGGATTTTTAGAGAATTTTTTGGGTTCTTTAAAGGTTTTTAACAGCTTTTCAATGTAAACATAGAAGAATTAAAAGTCTATTTAGAGTTTCATGTAATTATAGTGGAATTATAAGGATATTGAAAATTTTTTATGGAATAAAAAGGAAATCATATGTAATTTTATGGATTTAAGGTTCTTAACGGCTCTTCATGGAAATATACAGAAAGTTTATGGATATTTAAAGTATTTTACGAGGATTTTAAAGTTTATTAACCTTATTTTAATGGAAACATAGAAGTATTAAAAGTATTTTTAAAGAGTTTCATGGAATTATAGAGGAAATTTATTGATTTATAAAGAATTTTATGGGGTTTTAAGGATATCAACAGGTTTTCATATGAAATGTTAGAGATATTTTAAAGATATTTAACGTATTTTTGAGGTTTTTAGAGAATTTTATGGTTTATTTTAAAGGTTTTTAACAGCTTTTTAATGGAAACATAGCGGAAGTAAAAGTATATTTAGAGTTTCTTGGAATTACTTATAGAGGAATTTTAAGCATATAGAAAGATTTTTATGGAATTAAAGGAAAATCATATAGATTTTTAAAGATTTGTATGGATTTTTAAAGCTTATTAACAGCTCTTTTATGAAAAAATTGAGGAATTATTTGGATTTTTAACGATTTTATGGATTAAAACTAAAAGTATTTTTAATTTCACCATGTTGCCATTAAAAAGCTATTGTTAACCTTTAAAAAACCCATAAAATTCTTTAAAAATTCATAAAATACTTTAAATATCCTAAAAATCCTCAATTTTTCCATGATTATGCATTAAAATTCATAACACTATAATAATCTATTAACTCACTAAAGATGTATTAAAATTCTTCTATAATTCAAAAAAAAAAAAAACGTTAAAATCCTTAAAGATCCATAAAATTCCTTAATGTTTTAAAGAGCTGATAAAAATGTTCAAAACTCCAAAAATACTTTGAATATCTTTAAAATACCTCTAACATTTAAAGTCCATAACATCCCATAGAATTCCATAAAAATCTTTAAAATTCCATACAATTCCTCTAAAATTCAATAAATTTTTTAAAAATTCTTATTATTCCTCTATAATTCCATAAAACTCTTTAAAATTCCTGTGTATTTGTTCGATTTTTAAGTATTTTTAAAGCTTTTTATGGAATTAAAGGGAAATCATATGATTTTTTTAAAGAATTTTATGGGTTTTTAAACGTCTGGAACAGCTTTTTTATGGAAACAGAGTGGAATTAAAATTAAAATTATATTTAGAGTTTCATGGAATTATAGAGGAATCTTAAGGATGTTTAAACTATTAAATGAATTTTTTAATTTTTTAATGGAATTATAGAGTAATCATAAGGATTTTGAACGCTTTTATGGATATTTTACAATTGAACTGCATTTCATGGAATTATGGAAATATAGAGGAATATTAATGGTTCTTTTAGATATTTATGATAAACATTTTTAATGGAAACTTAGAGCCCAACCTTAAATATTTCATAAAATTCTTTAAAAATCCATATGATTCCCCTTTAATTCATAAAAATCTTTTAATATCCTTAAAAATCCTTTATATTTGCATAATATTGCACTAAAAATCCATTACTCCTTAAAATAAGCCTCTTTAAATAACCTAACCAGTAAAATTTCTCTAGAATTCTAAAAATAATCTGTTAAATTTCATAAAAACCTATAAAATTCCATAAATATCTTTAAAAATCCTCTATATTCCACGATAATGCAGTAAAAATCTATAGCTATTTAAAAATTCATATATTTCCTTTATTTTTCTATTAAAAAGCTATTAATAAAATTCAATAACCTCATAAACTACTTTAAACATCCTTAAAATGCCTGCTATCTTTAATGACTGGTTTTGCTACTTATTTATGGTCATTGCAAAAATTACCTTGATAGGAAACTGCGTTATTTTAAATTCTATTGGATAGTTTGATGATAAAAGTGGTATACGTAGTATAAACGTTGATTTTCCTTGATATCAACCTGTAACTATTGTTGCCTCAGTGACATCGTTTTGGAGTGCTTTCACAGACACTCGAGTACTATAGCAGGGTTTGCCGTACATAAGATAGGAGAGCAAATAAATATTCTGTAATAGGTACAACAATGTGTGGTACCATTTCCGCATTTACATTTAAATATTCTAATATCATATTAAAAATCAAAAATTTTTAATGATGAATATCTCAAATATGCACGTAAAAATGTCTGTTTTTTTATTAATATTTTTAGTATCCTAATATCCAAAAATATTTAATGATAAATATGTCAAATATGCACTTAAAAATGTCTGTTTTTTTTATGTTTGTAGTATCCCAGCAACCACTTAGAAACAATAACTAACAATATTATTAAACAATTAAAAATACTTGAAATTTTGTTCAGAGATTCTTTAAACAATGTAGGGGCGCACTTATAATTAAATTTATCGGGCTGATTTGTGAATCTAAATCATCCAGGGCGTCATTCAAACGCATACAAAAAAATTCATTCAAAATGATCACATACACATGTACAGTAGAATTATATATATATACATTATGATTATACATATTATAGGTACTATTGATTTCGACTCGCTTGCGAATAACGAATCAGCTATATCTACATTTTTACCTATTAAATTAAATTAATTATTGGTGACATATCGTAGTATAAATGAACGAATATTTGATAGCAATGTAAGTTAATCTGATTATATTAACATTTTAACAAGAATAATTGTATTGTTTATATCGTTTTGGGTTTTACGTACTTGAAATAGTTTTAAAAGATAGGGAAACGTTTTGACCAACGTTCTTGACTATTTGTAACTGCCTGCCGTCTTCTTTCGTTTGTTTTTTACGATATTATAATTTTTAAATTAATTATGAGCGCTTTTAAATATTTGATATTTTTCATACTCACAACTCGCTTAAAAACTAAAATATCATGACAAATTAACGAGGGAACACAGATAATATTCGTATATAGAAGTTTTATAATAGGTCAATTCACTCTAATATCAAAACTAAAAGCACACTATTGAAAATTTGAAACTGGTGAACGAAAATTTACCATGTCGTACATGTGTAAGACGAAGACAACATATGCGGGTACGACGTCCTCTTCAAATGACCTAAAATTAGATATTTTGAAACATCGTCCATATTATGTGGCCGTGGTCCGTTTAAAAAAATAAAATTGATTTTTTTTTAACGTATTTAAGTGTTTATATTTATTTTGAAACACATCTGATCATAAATGAGAAACTTCAGTCATAAATTCATGTGAATGTTTGAAAACATGAGAATATTAATTTATTCTAATCCAAGGTTTATTTACTATACCTACATACATTATTTCATCGTTGGGTCTATCGTTTTAATCCATTTGTAAGACTGTCGTAAGTAAACATCATACTTAAAATAACGAATAATCAGTTTTTTTTTCAAAAAAAGTGCACAGGTGGCCGTGGCCAATAGGGAAGAAAAAATATTGACATTCTTAATATTATTAGTTATTACGTTCATATATTCATTTGGAAACACAGCTCAACGTGGATGCGAAGTTTCAGAGTAGAAAACTTTTTTCTTCGACACGAAATTGATCAAAACGTAGTTTTTAAAAAAAACGGTCTTTTACGGCTGGTAGTGGTAAACTTTTGAATAATCGCAATATTATGGTTGTTATCAAATTGTGTTTATCGTTTTAATCTATTTGTAAGTGTTTCACAACTAAGCACCATACTTAAAATTACGTTAAATCAGTTTTTTTAAGTGCCCACAGTGGATGTGACCCATATGAAAAAAAATATTTTTACATTTTTAACATTATTACGTTTTTATATTCATTAGGCTTGTAGTGTTAAATTTAAAGGAACCACGCCCGACATTCTATATATTTACAGCTGTGTAGTATCCATTTTTTACTTTTTTTGTAACTTAGAATATTGAAAATTTACATGATATGATTTTTTTTATTATATTTTACATGAGTAGTGACTTTATAACACCTTCCTACTTGCTAGTTCTTGATAAATTAAATACCATTATAAAGATTGCCAAACCTATTAATCATGAGGTGTGTATTGTAATAGAATATTGAAAAAATAAATTTTATCAGATGTATGCTGTGAAGAAATTTATACATGAATAATATCAATTTATAAATTCTAATAAACTCATAAACACGCTATGGTACAAATTTCGCAGTATAGCTCATATATGAATAACCAGGTGGTTTTGGCTTGAAATAAAGTTTGACAATAGACTTTGACCTACATTATTTGTGTGGGCAAACTAATAAATGGCAGCCTTTTAATTTTAATGAATTATAGCTGTTATAAGATTCGCATTATTAAATATATATATATCAATAACAAAAACTTAGTATTGCGTTTAACAGATGAAAAATTGTATATAATAAAACGTGAAAAATCGTTCGTTTACTATATTATAAAGAATGCGCTGCGGTCGCATAGAAAAAAAGCTCTATGCCGTAAGGTCTATGTGAATAGTGTGCCGTGCAGTAGATTATATTAATTATTATTATTATTTCTACTAACGTGATTTTTCGAATATTTTTCACTTTTCGCAAGATTTTAATTGGACTTTTCTAAAGTTTTTCCAACCCGTTCTTTTCATATTCGCGTAATGTGCGTCTTTTGAAAGCCGCACGTGTACAATTTTTTCGCCGTTTGCGTTTGTAAAATTCAGATTTCATTAATTGCGCTCACATAATTTGCAATTCTACACAGTTTTAATTGTGTATAAATCGATTTTCCCAAAAGATAGGACGTCAACACTTCGTTCGACTTAAACTTTTTCCCCTACAATACAACATCAGACTTTCGACGTTAGGAGGTATAACAATCCGCCATAGGTGGATTGACCAGCACAAGTATCAATTTGCACTGGTTATTGACTAATATTGATAGACACTCAATTACCATTATTTTATTCTCATGCAAAGAAAGCACCGGGCAAACGATATGATATGTATCCAATCCACCATAGGTGAATTACTTAGCCAGGTATCAATTTGCACCAGTTAAGGACTGATAGCTAGACACTCAATTACTATTTTCGTACACATTTATTCTTTTTGAATACAAACAAGCACCGGGATAGTGTCAAATACAAACTTTTACACCGAATGATAACTCACACTCATGGTAATCAACTTTATAACAATTTTCGTGACCGATTTCTAGACACCCAACTACCATTTCCAACCGAATTTCCCTTGAAACGATTTTCACTCGACCCCTCCGAAGGCACCGAAGGCGGCTTCTACAAGGCTGGAATTAAGGCACACCAGCCACTATTATAATAATAAAACATCAAATGGATTCGATTTATTGTATTATTGTGTGTGTTGTGTTATATTAAGCACATGAAAATATATATTACATACATATTAACGTGTTAATAATTCGGACGTTTCACTATGTTTGGAAAATATTTTACCATACAAAGTAATTGTCTACATTTATTATTATAATTTAAATTACTTAAAGTATAAATAATTATTTGCTAAAGTATATAAATAAATATTTCATAAGGGTTATCGATTGCGATGTAAACCTGTAAGGCTTATAATATTATATACAAACAATTGTAACCTTTACATTATAATATTATAGTCTTTGAACGAATGAGTAGGTTCTACTGAAATATTGATTCTCACACATGGTATTTACAGTAAGTACAATAAAAAATTATAAACGGGAATTCTATGATTTAATTTTTTGAATTTTGAATTTTCAACAATTTTTAGGAACTAAAATTACACGATCCGTTACGCTTTTTTTTTCATTCCACAATATAGTTGAGCTTTTAGACGAAATCGAAATCTCTAAGCCATTATTTACATACATGATAAATAAATAAACATACACGTATAATATAATATTATGTATATGTTTGTATACGTAACTTAATACTCGTTTTTGCGTGTATGTCGTTGTAAAACTCATAACATACACATTACACGAAAAATAAAAATAATATTAAAACTATGGACTAAATTTTAGCGGGATTTTATCTAATGTCTTCTTTGGATAAGTCTAAGTCTTCTTCAACGATCGGGCTGTCGTCAGTCATCGCCGGTACGATTCTCGATTCCATTAGCATCGCCCGCCCGCTAGACTGTTGTGCTTGCTCGTCCGGATGGTCGTTCCCAAACGTCAGCGGAATGTATCTTTTTGGACTCTCGTCCAGTTGAACGTTGACTACTTGTTCGGACGTTTTATTTTCGTTGAACAAAAACCTGAAAAGAAAACATAATATATGTCCAATAACGATTTTAAAGTCAGTTAGTAAATATTATTACTGTACGCATCATAAATCATAATGCATATTAATACAAGAATACAAGACAATGCTTGTGTGTGTAAGCGATTCACAGACAAATCTATCATTATCACGTTACTGAAAATACGTAGTTGTTTCGCGAAAAATTATCATTTTTTTTTTTTAATGTATACATAGATGATGGATCAGTGTTATTAGTAACAGTCAACAGAAAATAAAATACTTATTACACGATTATTACGATTACATATCATTTTAGACTTGTATTTTATATTGGTTTAAAACAACTCAAACAGCTGTGTTGAAAATAATTGTAGTTAACATTAGAAGAGGTATATCTACAGGTAATTAATCTTCTACGGGAAACGCCGCGCAGGATCAGCTTTTATAATAATAATATTATGTTATTTCGGGGAAAAAAAATCAAAATAAACTGAGGAAAAAGTAATTTTGCTGATTAAAAAAAATGAACCACATATCCTAAGATAACACAAATGGACAAATGTTGTCATATATTATATTCCGTCCGTCTGTCTGTTAGCTATAATCGACGATTATTATTTATTTTTATTATTATTTATTTATTACGGTTCTATTTAAAATAAATTCATATTAGTCAATACTAAAATATAAAAATACCATTATATTATTTAATATAGATTCATTTACAAGCTAATATAAAAATTTTAAACCAACAAATATAAAGGTTACGAGGTTATTTTAAACTCTATAAAGTGGAATTATATAAAATTGTGTTGTTTTAAAATGCGTCTAGAAACCGGAAATTTAGTACACTTACTTGTTTATCATCAATAACGTTAATTTATAATTTAATTTATTTAGTATACTGACCTCGGGAAGTGCTTGAGCGCGCGTTGCGCACGTTCTTTAGTCGGCCACATGAACGGCGAGAATGCCATCCGGGCGTACCTCTCGGCCTGTTCTATCATGTTCATCAGTTTTTGTGGCAACAGGTGGACGATGAACGACCGTTCTGCTGTGGTGGTGGACGATGCATTACCAAGGTTCTGGTGCAGCGGCGACGACGATGACGACGTTGTTCCATTGCCGGCACCACTGGTAATGGCGGTGGCGGAACTTCCATCCGGCATCCGATACATCCGGAACCTGCTCTTTGGCCGCAGCACGGGTTCGCGGATCTCTCCGGCCGTCCCGTTCCCAGCGCCCACTCTACCACCGGTCGCCTGCACCACCTCGTCGTACGGGAACTGATCGTCCGATTCTGCGGTAGGACGAACGGTTGATGCACCATCGACGACGCTGCCACCACTACCGGTGGCCGTCCTGTTGCCCGTCCGACCACCGGCGACTCCGTTGGCCGAGAACCCACGACCCGACTGTTCGCGCCTGTCCGACGACGGATCCAGACTGTTGCCGGCCGGCCCCGCTTCGATGTCCACCAATGGCATCCACGGCACGTTCATATACTCCTTGATGCCTACGCCCAGCGTGGCGCTCAGCCCTGTTGATCCGGCCGCGGCGGCGGACAGATCTCCGGGAGCAGTCAGGTCTACGTCCACACCGCTGCCGACGACTGGCAGGTGTACGGTGGACGTGTCGTTGATGTGCTGTTGGCCGTACTCCTCCGATTGGCCACCATGTATCAAGTCGGTCTTGTCGCTGATGTCGCCGCCCTGAAACGGTTGACAGTAGTTGTTAATCGGTTCAGCTAATTTTGGCATTCGATAACCGTTACAATTTTATAACAACATAAACTATGTTCGGATAATTATATTATACTGGAAAAATATCATCATCTCACTTTTTATCTAGTATAAATACTACGACGATGTATATTCTTAAAAAATGGGCGTTTTCCTTCCAATCTTTCAAACTTAAATACTAGCATTATTATATTAATATTGATATGTTTATAAATATATTATTAAAAATTAGTAAATCATTAATTATATGTACGTGTTCTAAATATATAACCAATAAGCAATTTGCCAACATTTTAAAATTATTACACCTCCACAGTTTTTGTATTCCCATTCTCTAGCTAAATATTATGGTGTAATGCATAATGAGATGTTGTGAGCTCGTGCGTGTGTAAAAAATATTACTAAATACAATTATGATTAATTGATCAAAATATTATTATCGTCAAAAGTGCATTATAAACCATAATATTTCTGAAAATGCCGATTGTGGATACGTTTTTTTTTTTTTTTTTTAACAAAGTTTGGTGTTGGTACGTTTAATTATTATTTTATTAGGTATATTTTAATAGTTTAACACCTCAAACCGAAGATCTGAACAAATTTTTATCATTCTAATAATATACTGAAGACATTTCCATTTATTGGTAATAAGTAATAACATACATTATTACTATTATAATGTTTTGTTTCCAAACGAAACGTTAGACCATTTAGAATAAATTAAAGTTTAAAATTTAAATTTCAAATACACGTTGTTGCTTGTTATTATTATTTAAGGACATATTTGATGTACATATCTTAAACTTGTTTTGATAATTGGGGGAGGGGAGAACCCTACAGCAATTAGTAGGTAAGTACAGGAAATTATATTATGTTGTGTGAAACACTATTATGTAACTGTTATCAAAATATATCATTATTAATATATTATATGTTCAGCATCGTGAGTTCTTGCTAAATGTCAATATCTACAATGACGGTAACGGGAGACAAATGATAATTATTACATGAAAAGTCTTAAAACAATCATAAAACTGTAAAAATAATGTTTGTTTTCGTTTCCTTACGTTGATCTGTAGCATCAATTCAGGCAGGTTGCAATCGCCTGGGTATAGAGGCAACACGACAGGCACTTCCGACTGCATAACTAAGCCCCTCTGGCACACAGATTGGCTGCACATAATTTAAAATATCGTTAAACCACGAGAAATCATAAACTATATTGTATTAAGTTCTTTAGAGAAAAAAAATCAAATATTGATTAATGTTATTTTGAATTCAAAATTAACGAATAACCTTAAAACACTTATTATAGTCAAAGCAAGTTGTCTAGTCTGTCACCTTGAAAGTAATAATTGTCTTAGGAAAGGTAGAGGTACGTTTGATATTCATACAATATTTTTTTTTGTGAATTTTAAATTTTAGTAAGTATCTCAGTTATTTTTTAAAATTATTTTTCAACATAAATATTACTGTATTACTATATTAGTGTATTCAATAGACGGATGTGATGTTGCTGTTTATTACCTATTGCCATAACTGTCGGTAAGTATGAACTTGTCGATGCTCCACTTGGAAAGCCCATTTGACAGCCATCCTTTGTAAGCGGTGTACGTGATCTGAACTCGGTTAAAGCCCTGTAGCGCAGGATGTGGAACGATGATTTTCTTCATCGTCTCGCCCACCGAAAGCGCCGCGTCGTCTTTGCTATGACAATTGTAATGTATGAGGATGTTATTATTACTGATCATCCAAAATTAAAAAATATTGAAAGCATTGAAAGTATTCTTAGCAAGTATATTATTATCTTAATATCGCATTATGTTTAACTCATTATTTTTTTTTTAAATAGGTTCTCGAAAATGAATGCAAGGTACTATAAGAAGGTGGGACAAGGTATGACCATATACTTGTGAGCATGCCCAGAATCATTTATCGGATATCAGTAGTCAAATACTTCCAGCCAATTCTGGGAATGTGAGTTTATGTCATGTATCGTGACATTTTGAAGATGGCGAAAATAATATAAGATACAATCAGGTTTAAGAACAAGTATACATAAAGTTTAACCCATAGTATAATATATATTGATCTATTGATATAAAAGTATGAAGCTCTCTATTCTGGATTTTGCCACTGATATTTTCAGCTTATGACTTATCAAAATGTGTAAGATTCATATATGGTAAATTAGAAAACCAAACACGTCATCGATTTTTTCAGTTCCATTCCTGTATTTATTTAATTATTATTATCGAGTGCATAGAAGGAAATTGTTTTGATAATTTTTCAATATTTATTTAACGGACGTTATACTTACTTCGTGATGGTAAATGTTTCGTTTATATCGAGTTGACCAAACAGAACGATTTGTATTTTGCCATAGCTGACCACAGGCAACGCACTAGGAGAGTTGTAGATTTTGACTATGTATTGGTGTGCTATAATAGTTGTGAGGAAATAAAATAAAAGAAGTATTTTAATGAATTATTTAAAAAATTACATTCATGATAGTTTAATATATTACATCGGTGAACTTAAAAATCAAAGTTACAATTATAGTCTTTTAAAGTCATATTTTTCGTGCAATCTGCGCTCGAAAGTGATACGAGTCTCAGGTATTTATGATCTCCTCATTAAACTTTAAACAGAAAAGAGGCCGCGTAACTCGGCCCTGCCCGTATTTCAAAAAACCTTTTGGGAACTTGTTTTTAATAAGTTTAGTGATGTATTTTAAATTAATGATTGTATCAGAATTATTTATACAACCAACAGGAATCCTAATATATTAACCAAATCAAATAATTTACATTAATTGAAGCACAAAAAAATAAAAATAAAACGTTTACACTGGTATAAAATTATCATGTGATATTAATATATTATTATTCAACATAATAATATATTATACATTTTTAATATTAATGTAAGCACTAATAACACTTCCTACATAATATGTAAGAAAATAGATTTTTTACAGTGAAGTGACAAGTCATACTTTTTTTGTGATAAACATAATTCGTTTGGTTCATAGGTATAATCAAACATTTTATTATAAAAATCTATCAGTTTTTAGAGTTTTATTTTTTTTAACTTTATCTTTATAACAAAATTATTATAAAAGTACATCGTTTTGTACTGACTGGTGAACATTTTTTATAGATTATGAGTATTTCGGGGCAGTAATTAAATGAGGACGGCCGTTTCGCACATAGACATAGAAAATAAGAAGGCCTTCTAACTTTTTTTTACCGAAATCAAACTGGTTGTGCGTACCTGCGTAATAAATTTCGTCATTTTATCATTAAATTTAAATTATTATCCAAACATATCAAAATTAAGACGATTAGTTCAAGTTTTTGAAACAATCTTGGAATCTGTGCATAAAATATGTTCACATTGTTACGTATTCCATTGTATGCGTTTTATATTTTTTAACACGTCATAATAATGAAGGAATTGTGAATTAAAACCAAACACTTTTATATATACCTAGTAATATGATATTATACTTATTTTTTGTATAATAAATTACTCGTAAAATAAGGGTGGGTGTCAGAAATTATACTAGTAATATTATTATATTATAACACGCAAAGTTAACACGCGGTGCAGACGGTTGTCGATAGCACCAATGTTTAGCTTGGATCGTATCTAGCCGAGACACGCTTTCTTTAGTCAGACTATGTTTATTGTATTGGTATTATATTGATCATAGTTTACCGGTATACAATAACACGATTAATTATTTATACATAGATATCTCAATCATATATTATTATAATATTCTGTTAATTAATCACACGTCGCATAATATAACGACTCATACTTGACCTTATACGCACACGATTCGACTATATTTGGCCGCGGCCCTATAACATGATAACATGTAGTTATTTCACCATGATAATATATTATTGGCTGTCACGAGATTACGGCGCTATTGTTGTCGCTACAAGTAAACATTATGACCGTGGTTGTAGTATTTTGGTAATGTATATCATTATGTGGTAGTCCAATTTGCAAAGGTGTGCAAGGTTATGTTAATAGTTGACAAATAATAAATTTAACTCGATAAATTTACAGATTAATATTATGGAAAAAAATACCTTTTTAAAAAAATAATCTATTCTTTAAATTATTAGTATGTGGAATTTGAATCGCTAAAGAGTGTCTTAGAGCTATCTATAAGTACCTACTTATATGATATTATTTTACCAGGAAAAATATAATATACATTACAATATAAGATCGTTGTTACTGTGTATACAGTAATAATTAATGTATAAAATCATTAAGACCAACAGTTTAAAAATGCTTTTAGCATTAACTTGATGGATTGCTTTTAAATCAATTGAATAAATCTAAGTTACACCAATAGTAAATTAAAGTAGTTAAGTTCTAAAGTGAATCAGAAAATGAACTATCCAGATAAGCTTTAAAAAGTTAAAAAGTAGAATTCACATTTAACATACGCTAACAGTTTCAATTAATTAATGCGCCCACCTTTGCCAATTTGACGGACGACCACGGACCCCACAACCGACGATGGTGAGATCGACATGCTGGAGAATCCCTCCATAAAAAAATTTTATAATAAAGGTATATACTCATAGTAAATTCTGTACAATAATGTTGTAATAATATTAATATGATAAAATAATATTTACCACAAAATGGTTCCTCATCCCTGGTAAGCAGGTACATTTTCCCGCGACCCGGAGACTTGTCTGAGTGGTATCCCATATTGCCACACTTGGACTTGTCCTTGCATGGAAAGCACTCGCCTTCCAGAAACTTCTCGTACGACTCGCACGGTACGGCTGGGAACGCGCAACTTGGCGAAACACTGTCAGTGAAGAACTTATACGCTCTCCGGTGATTGCACAGACTCCTGCCGTATACTTCAGGCGCAGCTGAAATCGAACGAATGTCATATTATATATGCGGTCGAAACAGCGAAATATTATGTTATGTGGCTGCGGTGGTGATGAAATTTATTGGGCATTGTCAATAAGACTGACAGGCAGGCAATGTTGAGAAATTTATAATTTTATAACATAGACGAGCGCCTGTTTATATCGGCTGCACAGTGTAAACATTTTAAACAAAAACTATAGGCATATTTAGATTTATATAAACAATGACTATACTCCTATATCTTTTCAATCTTTAGGCAATTTTAATATTAGAATAACAATATGTTTTTTTATTATATAGTTTTTTTTTTATATTTTAAGGTGGAGTATTTTTTTATTGTATATGAAACGTGTCATTTCATCAAAGTTTGCTATGTGAAATAAATCACATTTAAAAATAAAATCAATTATATTATTCAACTTATACAATTATTGTTATATAAAATCAATTTTTTAGTTCAGATAGTATTTTTCAGGTCACATAATTGACACTGTTTATGTCTAACACATTTTTTTATTAATCTTTTTTTTCAAATAAGCAATATATATATATAAAAAACTACAAAATTATGAATTTTAATAAAAGAAACTATAATAAATACAAAAATATTAATATATTATATTATATTATATTATTTTATATTTTAATCATTAGGTAAATATATTAAAATGTTGAATATATCTCATTTTTGTATTATACTCCATCTTTATGAAACTGAATTATTTATTTATGGGTTGCTCGAACTAGCAATTTAAACATCAGGAATCGGCGCCGGTGGCTTTAAATCAGTAAAAGACATAATGGAATCTAAGTACGTCGAAATATTCAAATATCCCAACCATAACATCAACAACAAAATTTTCAAAACCAAAATATCACCCGAATAATATTTTATCATAAATTATAATTACAATAATAATACAAAAATATTATATGAAAAATTAAATAATTATAATATGTACTATATTTTTAAACCAAATAATGTGTGGTCCATTTCCCTAGTGCCCAAAAAATGTACCACATACAGTTTTTATGCGCCAGTTATAAAACTCAGCATAAAAGTTATATATTAGTAATTAGTATCATTTTTTTCGTATCCATAATTATTTATGGTATCCTTATGTAATATTAAAAATTTTATATTCAAATGTATAATATGCAATAGGTATATTGAAAAAAAATAATAGACATAAAAACATCTGTAATCAAATATCTACATGATTATATGTCATCGAGTTCTTTAGGAATCAGAAACCATATTATAAATATTATTATACAATTTAATATTTTGTAACCCGTTACTATTTTTATGTTTTATTAATTTTAATTTATATCACGTCATTATTTTTGTACGATAACATGTAATTTATAGATGTTGAATCATAAGCCGTTTACAGCTATAAAGGCGATTGTATCTGTGATTTTGAGCTGGTGAATTCTAGCGCTATTGAAGCTTATCTAAGGAATTTCACCAACAGCCTGAAATAAATATAATTGACTATAGATTTGGTGATCGGTAAACACGCAACTGAATAATGTTGGCCAAGGGTCATGTTGTATTAGTTGTGACATCTGGGCGCATGACTTAAAATAATAACTGAAATCTAATACGATATTAAAATGAAAGAGTTCGTTGGCAGCATAGTTGGCACAGAGCGCACCCATTAATTTTGTTCGATTCGTTATGGGCGTATATTTAACGAATCCGAGCAATATAATTTAAATACTGTCGTAGAGAAATTTTGTCAAATAAACATTGCACATATTGATTATATGTATAATGTATATTGCATTTTGGGTCTGATGATGAAATTTAATGTTCGTGAATACCGTTTATACAATAATAATATTATCATTTTGCAATGCGTATAGGCATTAATAACGTTTTTTTTTCAGGATCGTTACGATTCGATGCGTCGTGCCCGAATGCAAACGATAATACGTCTTCTGTGTCAAATCGTAAGAGTTAGCACTTATTAATATTTGGGACGAGTACAAAATATAACGGTTTTGAACTCGTAACTGTGTTTATAAACAACTCCCATCGAATATTGCATATTTGCATACAATCAATTTTGGAATTCGACGAAAAAATACTTTCACAGTTGTAGTTGGGTATATATAGGTGCGATGGAGCCGAGACGCTATGATTTTGTTCAGTGACCAGAAAGATAGGTAGTAGTATTTATAATATTTACGAAAATTGAGAGGATTTAAAAACACGCGCAAGCATAGTATGATAACGGTAAACGCGAAAACACCAAGCCGCATCTATTCAATTGCGTGTGGTGATGGTGCACCGAGCTAGGTAAATATACGTTAAGAATATTATTATAATAAGCCGTCAAGTAAGACACATTAAGTCTATATAAAAAACGCGTAAAAACGAGGTTTCAGCTGAACAGCTTGTTTTGTACCTACCTAACATATTCCATATTATTATATGGGTCAGTGGGTTTTATGTGGTAGACAAAATTATTTTTACAAATTCTCAACTGTAGAACATTTACGATATCATAGGATATTAATAAAATATCACATAGTTATAGAGTGTCTGTGCATAATACGCTTCTGGAGTTTTTTTATTACGTGTAATTTTTTTTTTTTTTACTACCTAATGTCAAAATAATAATAATGACGATAAAAAAAGCCAATTGCACGTTATAATAAAAATTATTATCGAGTTAGTCTCGTGGATACCTGTTAGTCTCGTAACCTACACTGGTATTATACGTCATAATTATATTATAAATATTATATATTATAACACATATATGATTTTGCTCACTAGAAAAACAAGTGAATTTTTAATCGACCAATTTAAAATACGTTCGAATAATATTTGGTGGTGACTGGTGGTTGTGCCCATGTATTTTCACGAGATTCAGAGGGCCCTACCTGCAGCTGTTAACTGCGTGGTGTATATTTCATAAATTATTCTGTTATTACAAAATATAAAAGGTAGATACAGTCCAATAAGGTGAACCGGTTAACAGTCAACCCCAATACGGTCCAAAGTGTATAATTGCATTAGTGATTTTTTTTCTAAAGATGTTTCGTTTTCTGGAATGCAACCCGTTTAAGTATATATCTATATATTGTTTCGATGATATTGGTTTCTACATATGCACTCGCACACTAATGCATTATTTTATACACTGCATTAAATAGTAATATAACTGAATGACTATGGTTTTCACAAGACATGATATTACTTATTAATATTATGATGCAAGCAACATTTTGTGAGAACATGTGCAGTATGGATGTAAATTATTATACAGGTATATAAATTAATTGCACGTTGTAGTATATATAACCAATTATTGTTTTAACTATTAAATTGTAATAGTAAATAACATAAAATGTATAAAAATAAAATATATTATATGTTTATATAAACTTTATGTTTTTGTAACACAAAACGTGTAAATTGTACTTATAAAAGTCCACGCCCAAACAGTACAATAATAAAAACATCGTTTTTCACTTGTCTAACAAAAAATATAACGAATCTTAAAATAGTATTAGGTATCTTAAAATAATAATATGTTTGTATTGTACATAAAAATGCTTGAGTTTCTAGACATACGGTGAGGTATGCACACATGTGCATACACCTTCAAGGTGTGTTGTTGGAATGATTATCAGAAAAATAAGTCGAAGAAAACGTTGTTAAGTCAATACCCATAAATACGGAATATTCATCATCGCAATGGAATTTAGACTAAAACTAAAGAAAGATAACTTATTATTATATGCAATACCTTAGAAGACGTCAAATTTAAATTATAAAGCAAAATAAATATGAATTAACCCATTCATAATTAAGGTGTATTGTATTTATTATGTAAACTTCAATTTTAAGAGAAGATAAAATTGTAATAGTATTTATTTTAGTAAATTTTCTCTTCAGGTGTAACAATAGTATTTACATAATAATAACAATAAATACGATGTTATTATAATAATTTTCGCTAATAATAAGAACTGTATACCTAATATGGTTACTATAATTATACACTCGATGATGCAATCGTACAAGACAAGCTATTCTCGTGGTGTTTGTGCGTTAGACAGTCATCGGATATCCTATAGAGATTATGTCACAAAAATAATACATATATATAGGTATTACTCACACCAAATGATGTCGGTGACGGCGCCGACGAACAAGTTGGAGCAGCCCTTCTGCATGCGGCCGCCGTTTGGATAGTAGTCCACGTGGCCCATGGGCTGCCAGGCCCCCAGGCCTCCCAGTATGAGGTTCTCACCGTTGGAGTGGATCACGTCCACAAACTTGGCGTCAGTCGAGTCCAGCCGGGTCTTGGGGTCCTGGTTCTCGAACAGCGGTCCCGCCGGATCCAGGCCCGTGATCCTGCTCAGATTTTTCAGCTCGGCGCCGGCATAACCGGCCGCATGTGCGCCCAGACTGAAGCCGATCAGGTGCACGTTCTCCACCGGAAGGTTCGCCTTGGACGCCAGACCGGCGATCAGCATGGCCACCTGTTTGCCGACCAGCCGGGTATTGGCCGCGGCGCGCACGTAGTTGGGTATGATCGCCCCGGCCTCCCAGTCTACGCAGATGACGTTACAGTCGACCTGTGACACAGACGCAAAGTTACGATCAGAGACCAAATTTTTTGGTAATCTCATATCATGCAGACATCATTACAGATCTCATCGATCGTTAAAATATAAAATAATACAACGTGGCATAAAATTCAAAAAAAATCATGGTATAATATAAGTATTATGATCACTTCTACAAAATATTGTATTTTTACTTTCGTCTAAAGACTATGTGTTTTTTTTTTTAATTCTATTAAGTTTATCGCAGATTCAAATTAAATAGATTTAGCAGGTATAATTTTAGTTAAGAGTTGAACTTTTCTCTTCGGTACCCATTAACAATTTAGTATAATATGTTAAAACATTCTGCGTTCCTGTTATAGTGTTTCGTTGTTGTCGCGTATAACTATCTTAGTCTTGTACTTATATTTTATTTCGTTTCGGGTTCAGAGATTTTTGGTGGGCATAGTAATAATAATAATAATAATAATAATAATAATTTATAAATCTTGATGACCTCATATACCTACCGGTTTATGAGCTCACTCACGCGTATATAATATTGATGTCCGTTTTCCAATAATAATAATAATAATAAAATATCATGACGTAAACGGAAACACGCGGAAGTAGCTTCTTCTAGTGTATGCGACCGCCACTGGGTCAACGACGCCAAGTGCAGTGTTGCTATGTTTACTATATATCATTATAATATATTATAGTGTCGTGGGGTCATCGGCGCGAATGCTTAATTGGCACATCCACGAACAAAAATCTGTATTCATCGTAGTAATGTTTTACATGGATGTTTTTCGTCTGTGTGGATTATTCCCGGTACATGATTCATACTCGTGAACCGGGTTGGTTATAAAATTATTATTATCGAACATAATTATATTACTATCATCGTTGCATACGGCGCAGCGCTGCAGTGATAATTACTCACGTGCTCAGACCGCGATCGAAATGACGACGATAATAATAATGATATTATTGTTGTTATTATAGTGATAAATGATAATAATATAATTTCCAATGTTTTTTTTTCTTTTACCAATACGCGATGCGATGGACCATTAACTGTCGTAATTATTGTTATTACTATTTGCACGGTATATTGAACGCTATGAACGGTGAACGTTATTGTGCATTCGATAGTTAGTCACTACCCTCATCTCAATGTCTATTAAGCATTTCGATGAAGGCCGTTATTATATTATTTATTTTTTTTTATCTCCGTTAAGTACGTAATTATTGTCTTTTTTTTATACATATGTATAAGTATATATTATTTATATAATTTGAAAATTGTATAATTTAAAAAGTATTAAACGTAATTTATTATTAAAATGGTCATTGTGGACCATAATTATTGAAAAATTGTATTCTGAACTTGCTAATATTTTGTGTCAAACAACCACTAATTCATAATAATAATTTGGCGGTAAATCTATACTTTGGTTTATAACGTATCCAAGATGTATCTAATGACTCGAAAAAATTACATGAAAGTAATCATGTAACACCTAGTATTTGGCATCTACTGTTTGGTTTAACAAACATGTTTATTCTTTGTACCCACATTTTCTCCCATCAATAATTCAATTATATAAATTTGAATTGTTTTCAACTTTTAAGTATACCTAAAGCACAAATTGTTTTTAAATTTTTGACATTTTTGGTTAAAAAATATTGATATACCTAATTTAAAATTCGAACAAGTAGTTTCTCGGTTACTAAAATTTTTACAGCAAGAATAATTATAGTCTTACAAAAATAAAAAATAAAAATTATATTAGGTATAGTAGATAGTAGATAATTTATTATATTTTATATATATATAGTATGTAATACAGAAAGTTATAAAATCAAATATTACTCGTTTAAATTTTTTTACGCCAAAACTTTTAGAACATTTTTTACCAACTAATTTTAGTTCCAGTAAAAATATGTGGTTACTGGTTTTGTTTAAAATCAAAAATTTGAATTTTCACTGAAGATATGACATCCCTTAAGACTTTACCATCTTTACCGGGGCGTCGCAACGTTAATCGTTGTTATCAAAAAATAAATTTAAAATGTTCTATTCATTATTTTATATAAATAAATGGTCATCGGTTTTATCAGGGGTGCCATGAGAAGAATTCGGTTCCAAAAAGGCGCCGTAAGGCGAAAAAGTTTGAGAACCGCTGCCTTAAGTATATTACAATAAAACTCAATACTTTAAAATATGAATTCATTAAACATCAGAATTTGAATAAATTTATAGTTATAAGAAAAAAAAATGTATGAACTAGCTTGGTAAATCACTCTCTATACAACTACAACACAGGCAGTGATGTGGTGTAAAATATTATCTAATCCTGTTGCTAAAGCTGGTGTAACGGAGGACTGGGGTATATTTTATATTATATACAAAATACGATGAGCAGATGGATCAGGCATTATTCTTAAATTATTATTCGCCAGTCTCCATTATATTTTCATAATAATACGACGTGCATAAAAAAAAATCGAGTTTACGTTCAAAATTCCACTCTAAATCGTTTGTGATGTTATATGTGTATCAATATAATATAATGTGCACCATATACGCGTGTGAAGAGTTTAGAAAAAACACGTTCACGAAATTCATATTTTTAAAGAACTATAAAACGATTTTTTGTTCATTCAAATAATTTATTTTATATTATTATACATACTAATAAATATAATACTATTTATAGGTAGCATATTAAACATCTACACTTTCCGTTTGTAATCAGAATATATCAATCAGTATGCTATTAAATTGTGTTTAATTTCACTTTGTTTAATTTAGTTTCTATATATTAGTCTTTACATAAAATCAAGTTACCTAAAATATTCTTATTCGTTTAATTTTTGAAAAACGAATGTTGTTATTGTACTTATATTTTTTGTAATAAAAGGCGTAGTGATATATCGAATTGAACCATCGTTTTCTTTCACGCAATTTCATCCCATCAATGGGTAAGTGCTATTGACTGTTAAGAAAATATAAGATAACAATAATACCTAATAATGATGATAATAAAAATAAATAAAACAGCTATCCAATCTATAGTATATCTAGACACCTAGTATACATGAAAGAAAATTCATTTTCCGTTATAAAAATATGTAAGCCAAATACAACACATCATCATACTTTGTATGTACAATCAATACACTCACGCGTGATGTATTCCTACAAAATTGTTACGCCGATTGTATAGACAGGTACAGAAGTCGATTCATTTAAAATATTAAATTTCTAAAGCATGTTTTACGATATAGTAGTTATAGAACGACAACTACACATGCATTTATTGTGATAAATAGTAATAGCCTGACAAATTGTCAACCGTCATGTGCCGAGTACTCACCACGTCCATTAACGCGGATCTCATTTCGTACACCCACACGTTTGAACAGGAGCTACCAAACCCGTGTACTATGACTTTGGTGGGCGCGGACACGTTGAAAGCTTTGCCAGCCCAGTGCCAGATGGATGTCATGTTTGTGAACGCCACGTCCAACAGTGGTGTGTCCCGTCGACTCCTCCGCGAGCTGTACAATAAGAATCTCGTGTTTACCTGTAAAACACGTGACGCAAATTCATCAAAATATTATTTACAAATTCCCAAAAATTCTACTTCAATAATATATGAACACAATATTACCTCGTCCGGACGATTTGGTACCATTCCTATGTAACCATAAGGGCCGGAAGTGTCAAAGCATCCTACTTCCGGATAGCAGGCATTCGTTTCTGCCCTTTTTTGTCTGTTAATAAAAATTATTAAAATTAAAATGACTGCAACTATTTACTTGTGTTAGTTTGATTAACTACTTTATGTAGTAATTAAATCGGAATTTTTAATAAATAAGACAATTCAGATTCAATATAATAACCGTATATGGAAACATTTTTGACTTTGAATTAGGATAAAATAGAAATTTTCAAGATGATTGTCCTTGAATACTAATAAGTCGTATTTATACGTAGGTTCATGCGTAAATTATATACATTATGCATATTTCATTAAAAAAAAATATTTTATGATTTTAGGAAATGAGAATTACATAACAAGTTTTGTTCGTAAACTAAACCCGCATTTCTAAGTCTCACACTCAAAATTACATAATCATTTTAAAAACAAGTAGGAAATAGTATATGTTTTTGATTTCCTTGTTTTTTACCATTATTTTTTTAATTTTATTTTGAGGAATCAACTGCGTGGTTATTAGACGGTGATTACATTAAGTACCTACAATTAAATTAATAGTTCAGCCTCTTTATTGAATTTATTATTTTATTTTTTCAATTATGCAAACAAAGCATGTAAAACGATATCATTTTTTTGTAATACCTTATTTTAAATAACATATAAACAGTTTATTTTATTTGGATTAATTGATTGTGCCTAATTATAAAATATTTTATCCAAAAAAAATATATATATATATAACTATTTAAAAAGTTTATATACGATTTAATTTAATATGAGTCAAATCAATTATGCGAAGGTGTTTTTGATAATTAAGTTTGTTTGTCTATTAGTATATCTTTGGCGGTACTCATTAGTCATTATCGAATAATATGGAAATGGCTTAAAATTTTTGAACATACTAATTGTCAACACTAAATAAGTACAAAATAATTATAATATACATTAAGAATTTATGAATAGTATTAAACGATAATATTCTGGACTATTATTCTAATTTACTTAAGTTAATTGTAACGTTTTATTATTATTATAAATTATAATCGTATTGTATTAACAAATGGAAAAAAAAAAAAATCCACATATATTATAATAGTATTATATATTTATATTATAAAACTAAAAACTAATAATAATTTTGATAAGCAAAAAAGTATTAGGTAAAATTGTACAAAATAAAGTTATTTTTTGAAGTAAAATAATACAAATAGTTTACATTTTTGATTTTAATATTTTATGTTCTACCTATTTTACTAATCAAACTTGTAAATGGTTATCATTTTTTTTTATATATAAACTGATATGTGCCATTGTTTATTTCGAAATTGGATGAAGGTTTACTAACTATGCGGCTAAAGAGTGTTAATTATTGTTTGAAATAATATTATTTAGACTAACCTAACCTGTTTAAGATGTGCGTACCGTTATATGTCGAGCATGACGCATAATATCGATCATCTTTGGAATTCTTAAATTACCATTATAATTTATTTTGCTTGATTTTTAACTGCACCAAAAGTGTTTTATGTGAGTTTTTTCAAAAAATATATTAAAAACGCAATGATTTTGAAGAAAATTAAATTATTTTAATACACTGTATTTAGAATCTCTTTAAGATTTAGGTTTAGAATCGGAGCCTCGTCGTAATAAACGTAAGATACACCCCTTTCACATAATATAAAATATAATGCATGCCTACGCCTTTATAACAATATGATGATAAATTAATTCAACACCATAACGGTACAATATGATTCCGAGTGCGGTGATTCTGACGTTACTCAAAACGTCGGGACTATGAAGGCGCAGGCGCAGGTGTGCACGCAACGTTCTTTCGTATATATATATACAATAATAATATACAAATGCATTCCCAGCCCCAACGGTGAATTCTATTATTCAGAGGTCGAAATACGCTTTCAATTAATGTGTTTCGATTGACCAACGGTGGGCGTACCTATATGCGTGCGATCTGCATGGATCCTCTTCTAAGACCTGCCTAGTCACTATAACTATAACTCAGTACCTAATATGCGTAATATAATATATTTATTTCGTTCTATTAATTAGGATTTAAAATGTTTGCGTTTGATCAATATTATATTTATAATTAATTAGATATATATATATAAATACCTTCATTAGACTTATTAGGTTTTCAAATAATTATTATTTTTATTTAATTACCTATACTTACACTTTTTAGAAAATTTACTTTTCCATACTTTTTTGTTCAATTATTAATTAAAATTTAATTTAACCTATTTGAAATTAACATCATGTATAAATATATTTTTTTTTGCAATAATTATAGTTCCTATATAAGGTTGTTTTGTTTCGATCATATACTTCTATTTCCATTTACGTATATTTTGTACATCTCACATGCTATATTATTATTTTAATCTTCAACTGAACTTTTATAATATTATGTTGGTATTGTGTAACAAATTCACATACTTTTTTCTAATACTCCAACATTTTGCATATATTATTTTTACTTGATCACTACTATATTTATAGCAGTAGGATTCAGATAAAAAATAAACCACTGACGTGAGATTTAATTAATATAGCTCTATAGTTTATAAAATCAGACGAATTACATACAATATTGTCACAAACGATCAAATATTGCATTATGGCTATTGGATACGCTTAATAGGAATGGATTTATTTTCCGGAGACCTTATGGTTGATAGTTCTATGAAACAGTTTATATTATAAAATTAGTTGCAGTGTGTTATGCATGATACTGAAATCTAAACGTCATAAACGATTTACAGTTATAAGCTGCGTTAAGCTATTACATTTTAGGATACGGTATTCCCCTTAAATCGAGTAGGTATTTAATGTTTTTCACGCAGTTCGGTACCCAATCGGAAAAATATATAGATACACCATGTACGAGAGCATATAGTTTGCGTACAATACAATGTAATAATATAATACGAGTAGTATATATAATATTATGACCGTTACAACTGTCGTATCTAATAACGTTCTCGTCGTAATATCATAACTGTAGTATTATATAGGTAAAGGCATATCTGCAGCCGAGTTTTATCACGCATCGTTTTATTCGTTTTAGTACACAAATATTAGCACATCCGTACCTACATTATTATTATTAATTTATGGCTTTCTCGATTTTTGAAATCAAGCAATAGTAAGTTATTTTGACCGAGTTTCGGCGATCCGGATGGCGTACGCATATAATCTTATTAAAATACATTCTAGCACGAAGGTTTTTTTTAGCACCTTTTCGACGAGTTCTTTCGCTGTTTCCATTCTTCCATTGACTGCACAACGGATTTGTAGATCTGTAGGTCCGACGCCTCGTCGGCCGCTTCCAGCTCGGCGTTCGCCCATCTCGTGCCGGCGCTCTTCACCTGTCCGTTAACTGTAACAAAAGATTACAAAAACGAATTAATCATCAAGTCGGACAAGTCGCCCACGTTCCGATCACGCGCGATTGTATATCACCATAATTAATATAGGTATACCCGTCATCGCTTAATATAATATTATTGCCGTACACGCGAGTACGATTCATCGGACGTATTATAATACTATCGTCCGTCCGTCATCGACTGCAGCGGGTTGCGCGCATCGATGAACTCGCTATTTGCAGAAACGACGATCAGTCGGTCAGCATAATACAATGGACACCTATAGGTTATCCGTATAATATATTATATTATTATAATGCGCATTATAGTATACGGCTCGTGTAGTCCAACGATTCATTATGCCACATCGTCCCCTCTCCATTTCACCAAAACCGACACCGGCACCACCCACGATTGCCAGTAACCATCGAAAAGTAACGACAATAATATAAATATTATATATCATTACCTCTTTATACGTAGAACTATTATATATGTCTCGGCGTGGATTATGTTTTTCACGGTCGATATAACACGGACGCGATGCGTATAATATACTCCCATCGTATACATATATATATATATTGTAAATATATCGTATTTTAATATAACATTTGACCGCGGAATAGGAATTACTTTAAATTTATTACAATAAGCGTTTTTATAGGTCACCGAAACTTTGACGAGCGAACGTCCTCGCATGTCGATCGTGATTCATATATTATTATGATGCGAGTGCAACGTTTGAATTGTACCCAACGATAATATTATATTGTGTTTTATTTTTTAGACTTTTTTGGCCAAAAGGTGCAATCTTGAAATTTCGAATCATCTGCCAGTGACTTTAAACTTCAAACTGTAATATTATTTTCTTTCATAACTAACGATTATTTCTGATTTTCAAGTATAAAAATTGACTAATTAATTAAAACTGTTCTGTATCAAGTCTTGAAATTTATTTTTTATTGCGAGTGAATGTTTTTATATGAAGAACTAACTTTATATTAAATAATATCAGATTGGGACAAAAAAATTTTAAGAATATGGAACTTTTTACTTTAAATCTCAAAATAATAAATAATGTGGCACTGGCTTTTCTTTTAAATAGATACTAATTTTATAATTGATACATTGTAAGCCAATAGTAAAGTATAGGAATACAATATATGATTAATTCACCTACCTCTTTATTTTTTTGAAATATAGAATATAACTTATAAGTAAACTTTCAAAATCAAGAAGTGACTTTATATTGAAATTAAAATAATTTTATCATTATTGAATGGTTGACACGACGATTATGCGATGGTATTTATTGATTATCCCTAATTTATTTTATAATATAAATATAACCTTTTAGTTTTAACAGTTTAGAACTAAAAGGCGAAATCATTATTAAATAATAAATTTGTGAATCGTATTTAATTTAACCCCTTTTAGTTCTGAATAACTCTTTAAATAGATCTATTTAGTTATTTATGAGATTGAATTATAGTACATTCATAATAATAAAACATATAATGTGCATATTAATCATATTATATGATATTATTTAAGTATACGTACCTATACGTTTATAATATATGATATCATATTATATAAAAATGAGTTTTCAATAAAATAGTTTTGCTCCTATTAGTTTTTTTGCGCTTTAATAATGATATAAAATACTTGTCAGTTTTACTGCAAAAAGATCGTCGACGAGCGTAATATTGTATGATTATATTGCTCAGCAATATCGCGACGAAGTGTAAGAAACGCTATCGACGTGAATTAAATTTGATCGTGAAGTTAGAGATTTCACTAGACAAACTCGACGACCACGGTCCGTGTGAGGTCATGGTCCAAAACCGTGGTCGTCCTCAAATCATAATATATGCAACGGCGGGGATACTTGTCGGAAATCCGGTATGGGTTCAAATGGAGAACTTCGATAAACGATCACTCAAAATATTCCTCCGATAGTCCGATATCATTAATTCACGTATAATTCACTCTATAATTCTTAATTTCTGAATATTTATGAAAACGATGGGATACAATACAATATTATACACACCAGTGTTATACTTTGTCCTAATGTGTATTGTGATTTTATAAGAACAATATTAAAGTATATAATTTACTATTAGCATACTTTTTTTTTATTCAATTTAGAAGAGAATTTTAAGTATAAAAATCAGACCGGATTTACAGGTATAATAATAATTGGGCGTTAGAAGTTCATCTCATTTGGCTTAGCTTATCGCTAGACACTAATTTATTATTATTTTTAATCTTAAACTAATGACAAATAATTTGAAAAATATAAAAAAAGTGTTACTTAAACAAACGTGTTTGATATTAATATTCAGTGACCATTCACTTTTACAGCCTTGTAAAGTGTTTTCCAACGAAGAAAAACTACGTATAATATTGTAAAATTTATATAGATTTATTCGATCGCTTTGCTGGTCGAAGCTGTAAAGCAGATAATCTAAAAGTATGTTTTGATGATTTATTGATTTATGTTAAGGCCAATATGGAAAGTAAATAATATGATAGTTATTTCTAATATTTCATGTGCAATTATTATTTTAATAATGACATACATTTCAAATTACTATATTTTTATTAATTACATACACGATACACATAAATATTCTTAAAATTATATATTATGTAATATTCATTAAGATGTCTATTGATTAAATTACAATTTTAGTACTTATATTATTGTAAATATTTGGTAATCTTTACTTACCCGAATTTTGAAGTTTAGTTCGAGATTTTATTTAGCAACAGTCAAAGCAATCTTAAAATTACGTGTGTTTCGATTTCGAAATTTTAAAATATTATTTAAGCTATAAGCATATGAGAATCTCCGTGTCCTAATTTAATCATACAATTACGATCGTACGCTACGAAACATGATAAAAATTTTAAATCCATATTACCAGCTTGACCCGTTTTTCAAAATTTATGCATATTGAACTTTAAGTACTATATTATTAGGTACTTTATACAACCGTTTTACTAGTGCTTCGCTTCTTATAAATTATAAATACATTTTCATCGAGAACGCAGTAAAAATTTGTAATATGGGTGTATCTTCAATCTTGCAATGTCAGATTGACCGAGTTTGAGACACTGCGGGTAACCCACTGTAAGATGTCACATTGCGATAAATCGAAAAGATAGATCGAAAGCATATTTTTGTGTCTTTGAATTTGTCAAGTGTAATGCCGAAATGAAATCGATCTCAATTCGTCGTAAAAATAATTACAGAATGACAAAGAACAAATAGTTTCATTTTCTAATTTTTTTATCGTGCCGACTTTTGATCTCCTTTCTGAAATGTATTACGCAATGTATGACAGTATGGCAACCATACACGTAGTTATCTATTCGATCACAGAATAATGGTCGCACACATCGCCATTCGACCGACAATTTTTACGCTTACTTTCAATTAATCATTGTTTTTAATCAAATGTAGTGTGCCTATTTTACTTATTTTGCCTTGTTCACTCCATGGGAAAAATGTAATTATAATATAATATGCAGTATGATTATAATATTATTATGTTATCATAATAATATAATACGTATAGGCTGATTGATTCAAACGCGCGATGAAACGTGCAAATGGAATAAACATAAAATACCAATAATATACGTATTACCATTAGATACCTAATAAGTATAATTTTCACGTTTTAAAGAATGGGCACAAGCCACGAGATTTCAAAAATCCGATACTTATACCTATACCTAGATTCAATGTACTTGAATGAAAATACATATTATATTTAATACTGTTGAGATAAATCCGATTCCATTAAAATAATAATATATACATGTGTTGTATACTAGTATTACCTTTATAATCCGTAGTATAATATATTATTATTAAATAGAAAAAAACAACATTTTGTAGTCATTCAGTATACCTAATAGGTACCTATATATAATAATATAATATTGCACATAATATTGAATCGGATACGTTAATCAAAATATTAAATCGATTAAGTTGTTAACTAACTTACTGTTGAAAATACATTACCTATGTTCATTGTACCTATATATTATATTTAGTTATTGCGGCGTTACACCAACTTACAGTCACCTGCAACCACCACCAGCCAAAGGTAAATTTAAATCCCATGCGTTTCGTTAATGAAAAATATATATCTCGTTGATATCAAAGTGCCAAGCCGTGGTTAATTCAATTTTAGTTATGTTTACAGCGGTGTTTATTAATTTATCACATAACATATAATTGATCTCAACAAATGCGCCCGAAACCAAAAACATTGTACCTTCTCGTTTTTACAATTCAGAGCAATGTTAATAATGGACACTTGTTTATTATTTTTGTAAATTAAAAACACTGCCTAACTTTCAAGACGGTTTTTTGGACAATGGCGACAGAGAAAGTCGACCCGACACATGCTTAAACTATACAATACTATGATATAGGTACGTAGTAGGTATGTACAGTATGTAATATTATATTGTGTTAACTAAAGGATAAGCTGTTATTTATTTAATTTTAGATAAATTCGTCTCCGCTGTCTTTGTAATTCGCATAGCACAATATATTATTATGTATACGAAATAACTATGCACATAAAGACACACAATGCCGTTTAAAAACCAATACCTACTATTTCAGTAAAAATAAATGTCTGCTCATATTTTTTAATATACATTCCTACCTATTTTAAAAAATAACCATTAAAACAGTTCAGCTTATTTATAGTTATATTTAAAAAACCACATTGTTGTAAGGATTAGTTGTTTTTATTTTTAAGAGATCTGCCGTCTTGAGCGTTTTAAAGTATTTGAAATAAATGATTTACAAACGTGGTGATGAAAAATGTATATTGAATTTAACATTTTTTTTCTCACATTGTGATTTTAATACGGTCGTATAAATTGTGAAAATAGTATTTGCTATTGAAATTGTATATACAATGATACGGATATGTCATATACAATACAAATTAACATTTTTTTTTTATTTAACAATTTTTTTTTGTATTCTTCAAAAAGTTTTAGCTAATTTGAATATTTTTATCTAGTAACTTCTCAATGTAATACTAAGTTCATTTTATTTATCACATAATTTAATATATCAATCATAAACAAGTCGTATATTGTAAACGGAGTATGTATAAATAAAAAATAAAAATAATAAACTAGAGTTTAATATTTATTATTGTATACAAGAACTTTCTTAACACTTGCTTATATGATTGAAAAATAATTCAAATAAAAATTTGGTCAAGGACTTTTTAATTTAATTTTTAATTTAGATAATCATATACTTGACAATAATACTATAATTATAGTATAACTGATTGAATTTTTAGCAAAATTATAAAGTGTTTAGTAGTTTAAGTGATTGTATAATATTATTTGGAAGTATGATGAACGAATAGATAACAATATTTTTAATTTATAATAATTTAGAGAATACAAATTGTATTATGAAGAGTGAATTATTTTATATTATTATTATTATGTCTTGCTTTTAGTTAATTAATACTGCAAATAAGTCATTAAGTATTAATTAATGATATTAGTGTTAATCCATAAAAATCAAAATAGGAGAATTTATCAGTTATCTCACCAATCGCTTCAATTAACGTGATTTAAATAAAATATTTTATTTTAGGTATTAAAATGTGGTTTTTATGTATCTACAATATAACATTTTTAACGACCTAAAAAGTATAATTTATAAGTATTATTTTTAAATATAGGCATACCAGGCTTTGAAAGTATTTACTTCGAATGAAATACAATTTATACAGATGATTAAAATATTTATAGAATTAAAAAAAAAAACTTTTCTATAGAATCTATTTTGGTAAAATTAAAAACGATTAGTGTTTTGTAAAAAAGCTGAAGCAAATATTTTTGGTTCGAAGTACGATCGTTAGATGTTATACTGTATATTAATCTGTGTTAAAAAATATGATTTAATTCCATTTATAGGTTGTATATTTAAAATTGTATCACATTTTAATTTGTTAATTGTTGACCTGTTTAGGAAAATATAATTTATAATATTGGGTTTGCGATTATCATAAAATGCGAGGAAAATAACAAATATTTTAATAAATTATATTATATTAAATTATATTTTTTTTATTTCAAAAACCATAATATACAATAACTGGAAACCGTGAAAGCAAGACGAGTTTTCAGGTCAATGTGGACACGGTGTTCGAGTAAACCGTACATAATATGATGTTAAATCGTTACCGATTAAGCACGTTTTGTATTGTAATCCATAATAATTATTAATTTTCGATGAACACTGCCGATTATTTTAAACAGCTCAAACGTAATTGTATATTGACTGTCATTTATTCAGTCATCTTCATCTGTATACTATAATTATGCAACGACCAAAAAAAAAAAAGTAATAATCTGTGAATGCATTTTATTTTCTACATACACATCACACACGTCGTCCTCGTATGTATGTATTTACAACCTAAACTTAACCTATTTCTTAAGAAATTAATATTTATTTAATTAGATACGTAATATTTACAGGCTACAAACCTAAAACAACGGAATGAATGATGGGTTTTTAAATGTTTTGACTTGAGAATATTTTGTTAGTGATGAAAAAATGATTACACGTTGTACGGCTACTATTTCGCACCTACACGTGTCTTTTGGATATATTTAAAATTAATCATTTCAATGTTTTTGTTAATCCTGCAGCAAATGTGGCCTAGTCAGGTATATTTTTTCGGGTATAATAAAATTAAGTTTATCACCTAATAGTGTTATAATTAATATGTGCTGGTTAAGTTAATACATTCAATATTATATAGTCAAACTAATATTTGTTTTTCGTAATATTTGTTTCGTCGTAGTTAGATTGACGATAGACTTTATACTATAGAGGATTAAATATTTTTGCTGGAATGTATTGATCGTTGGTTTTTAAAGACAGGATTATTGTTTTGTATTATCAAACGTTAAAATAATCATAATATAACCAAAACAGTGTAAAGAATCGGATAAATTAATGCGGTGTCTGAAGTAACCGACTAGCCGGTTAACTATCACAATAAAGAAATATATTATGTATTATAATTGTAGCTTATTATCATTATAAGCTATCTATTATTGCAAGTAAAATTCCAAAATAACGTAGTAGTTATAATATATATACTATACTGTTACATAAAATTTGGAAGCCACTATTTATGTCTAGTCTTTATTGTAGTATATTTATTAATAATTTTTATTGACCATTTTCAATATTGTCTGAGATGTAATATGGAATTTTTGATATAATAACAGAACCGGTATCATTGTAAAATAATCATATTTTTTTTAAAACAGTTTTATAATACAATACATAATATTATAAGGCTTCGAGAGAAAACAGAGCAATTCTACACAGTGTCCATGATCTAGATTTTGTTTTGTATTTTGATATATTATTATTGTTATCATCATCATAATAATTACTATCACTATTATCGTTTTTTATATAGAATATATAAATTTATTTCATGTTATACCTAGGTATATAACATTTTGCGATAGAGCTAGCAATGCAAATTTTAAGTACTTAAAATTGTTAACAGGTATAGTGTCTTGTTTTAGAAAATGTTATTAAGTGCTAAAATGAAAAAAAAATATATAATATCATTACGCGATTATTGCATACAAATAGGCATTCTCATTTGATTTTCAAAAATTTACCCTTAAAACCACTTTTTAAAGAGTCTAGAAAAACGTATATATACATATTTGTGATTAATGATTATAATGTGTTATTACGTTTTGTTTTTTTTTTTATTTGGCTAACATTTCTATAGTAAATTAAATTTGTATTATTGATTACCTTGTATATTATATGTATTTATTAAATAAACTATAGCCATTATATAACTTTGTAGGATAATGTCAATAACTACATGTCTCCATATCGTGC
Organism: Schizaphis graminum; assembly: GCA_020882235.1. NCBI lineage: Eukaryota > Metazoa > Arthropoda > Insecta > Hemiptera > Aphididae > Schizaphis > Schizaphis graminum. The sequence goes on from CM037032.1 coordinate 60,691,772, forward strand.
ATCTTAAAAGTGCGTATTCGGCGGAGGGGAATAATATAAGGAGAGAGAACAAAAAATACATCACGAATGAGCAAATTAGAAAGCAATTTGTCACTTCTACCGCCGTTGGCTGGACTGACTTTGTATTATACTCTTCGTTGATAATGTAAATAAATGAAATATTCGGCGAAGTCTAGTGAATTGTCCTACCGACCTAATTCAATAGCAGATCCAATTTGTGCATTACGCGAACCTAGAGTATTATTGACGATATGCGCGTTTCTAGGCGTTTCCAATCTGACGTGAAACTCGTTCGACAGTTATTTGATCATCGGTGACCTTAATATAATAATAAAATATACTATTTTGGTGCGATAAAATTAAAAAAGTTGTGCAAAAAAAAAAAAATATATCACAAGTACATAAAAAAAAATAAACATGGAATATTGAAAACGAAATATCAGTTAATTGGTTTTAATACGACGCATCATATTACGCTGATTTCAGAATTTAAATATTGTAATTTTTATTTATATTTCTTAACAGTATATTCAATACGCGCATTATTATTAAGTTAATTCAAAATGTAACATTCGAATCGATCTGCTTAATAATTAATAATTGACACTGTAGTATTCAAGTAACCATAACATGTACTCGGGGTTGATAGATATAGGAAGCTATACAGAACGTGACCGGTAACGGTAATGAAGTATTTGAGCAGTGATCGGTAAACGTAATTAGGAAACGAAGGTGATTATGAAAAATAACACTTTACATAATATTTATTATCCCCAATGACTTATCAATACTTTTATTTATTTTATCAAATAATAAAAAAACTTAGTAATCGTATAAGAAATCAAAAATAATATTTCAGTGATTGAATATTCAAACTTGAAATTTATATTTTATTTTATTTATAATAATATGCTATTCATTGTTATTCCAGTTATTCTTTTACATATATACTAACCGAACACGTACGCGTTCGGTGTCTGAATATATCGTTGATGATTGCGTGCGTATAGCTGCTGGAATGCGAAGAATTAAATATTGAAATATTGAAAAATGAAATCGTATAAACGTTCTTATAAATTATAAATATCAGAAATACGAAATTATACGAAATTGTTTTTTCCTATTTTCTTTTTTCTTATGTTTTATAATAATATCACTTTGCGACTCCGCACAACGTCGACAGTTTGTCACACGTTGTATGTGAATATACCTTATTCAAACAACTGACAAGGTTAAAACAATTTTCTTGAAAAAAAAAAATATATGAACTACTGTAATACTATAGTTATTATTACGGTGGGTATGTAATGCAACCATCCTCTCTGATCGATTCACTGCACGCGCGCGTCGAAGGCGAGTTACATTAGTAATAATAATAATAATTAATTATTCTGAACGGAGTGATGAATGTATTGATTTTACAATGATGTGTGTTATTTATTTATTTATTTTTATTTATTTTTTTATTTTTATTTATTTTTTTTTTGTGTCTGACGACAACATTTGGAGCAATAAAAATGCTTCGATTTTTGACTTCAGCAAATCTTTGAAAAGGAAATTGAATCTAATTGGTACTTTGGGGGGGAGGGGGGGGTCAAAAGTTAAAAATTTTCAATATTTTTTAAATGCGTTGGGAAAAACCCTAAAAAAATAAGGGAAAAACGGAATTTTTTAAGCAAAACCAGTTTTCGACAAAATCGAATTTTTTATTTTAATATAACTCAAAAACTAATCGATGTAAATACTTGAAATTTTCACCAAATGTTTATATTAGCGTTCTCTATACACAGTTGAATTTTGACTTATTTTGAACTATTTAAGTTCAAATATTGACAAAAATTCGTCAAAATCATGAATATTTTTAACTATTTAGTAGTTAAAAATTTATAAATATTTTACTATCAAAAGCTAAGAATTGAAAATTGAATACTATGCTGTCCATAAGTTAAGCTTAGTATAATTATAAAAAAGTTTGAAGATTATTCAATTTAAACAATTTTACGAGTGTTTAAAGTTTTAATTTTAATTTGAAATCAAAAATACACGTGTAAAATAACGTTGTACTAATAAATAATTTTCGATTTTTGTTATTTTTAAAAAATTACTAAACTTAAGATCTTGAAACTTTTACTTAAATGTTTGAATTTGTTTCAAAATAGAATGTATGATAATATTTAAATATCATATATATCCTAGACTGACAAATCATCTCCGTTCAGAATCGATTTTCGTATACAATGATACCTATCATTGCATTCAAATTTAACCTACCCTAGTCTGAGGTCCACCCCACCCCCCAATGTACAGCAGAGCGATATTCACTTACCCGCTTTTTATTATTTGTTTTTTTATATCGATTGCTATATATTGTATTACTAAATAATATTATCTGCTCGCTAATTTAATCACAACCTTACAGAATATTTTACTCGACATAAACGACCGTTAACCATTCATCAATGGCTGCTACAATATAGTGGATCTCTAAAAATGAAAATTGTGTGATGCCACGATTACGGTTTTATAATACAGTATTTGACAGCTGTCAAAGTACGTCATATATCTACATACAACACAAGTAGATATTATACTATTACTCATAGTTCTATAATATGAAACTAACAATACTATTTTATCGATAACATTATGAATAACTTATAATCTATTAATTTTAAAATTTATATTTCATATAAAATCGACACGACAGTAACATCACGTCGTTTCTCACGCAATAACTAATGATGACTTCGCAGTGAGTATATTTATTACTACGAAGACTGGAAAATTTCCGAAAAAAATTATTAACTGCACTAATAGTATGTATTATTGTATACTGTATAATGTTGTGTACTATTAAATAGACAGTTGTTACTAATTGTAACTTACAATAATATAATAATATAAAATATGCTTTTTAGCGGGAAAATATATTACAGGAAAGTAAGCAACTAACTTATGAGTAAGGGCAGTGAAAGAAAATGTACAGATATCAAATAATTTATATTTTTTAAATAAAACATTGCCGTTACAACGAGTTGGAAGGAATCCATTTAGTGCCGTGGAGTTTGGTAAGCTTATTGTGTGCAGTGTTTGACAGTTGTATATGTCATACAAGCGACGAATGTGACACGGACCAAATTAATTATTTTATATTTGTTTTTAATTTATATACAATTAAGTGTTGCTGACAAAAATTTGTTGTTAACTTATGTTATAATTTAGCGTCAAATTTCTACTTTATTAGGATCGAACAACCGTAGTATTAATAGTTGTGGTCAACGAAGTCTCTAGACTGAATAGTATGTGAATATTAGGTACTATCTGTGTCGATGATGTTTAAAATGTTCGAGTATGGATGCCAAACCTAACGTTTAGCAAAGTGTAAGATCATTGATTATAAATACTAGAGAAATGGTAAAAGTATAAGGATGGTAATCAATGGTAATAGTATAAGGCTTTATAGTTTATGCTTATCACGTGACATTCAAAATGGTCTTATTTCGCCTCTGAGAAATCAAATAGCGATGAACAGTGATGCTAATTGAAATTGATTGAGTAAACATTTTTGGCCTTTATATAATTATAAACATTTTGTATGAACGTATAGATTATGGGTAATAGTCAACGAACACACTATGTAGGGCGTGTAATAGGCGAATACCATACAACTTTATCGACGCGAAATTAAGAATATATATAATGAAAAACCGTAAATGAAGTAGATTTTTATCGGCCGATTTTCTGTTAGCCGTTACTGCAGACACCACTGTTGCATAACACAAATATCTATCATATTGCCAACGATCAACGTTACTACTCGAAACTTCCGCAATTCGCTTCCTAAATCGATCGAAAAATATATTATGATGTCGTTATGCAAGGAGATTATACGTATCTCTGCGTGCATATATGATATACATATATACGAGCGTTTATGTAACGCTTACCGATTTGTAATTAAAGCACTGCGTTAATGTTCATTATATATTATATGTATCCTGTAGATGGACGCTATAACACCATTACCCTAGTTGAAGGTGGTGTTTATTTACCCGAAGACATGTTATAACATCAAATTTTATGTTGTGTGTCAATGATAAAGCGTATACCCATACGTTTTCCTGTAGGTAAATATGTAAAAGCGTAAGACATATAAGATATATATATTAATATAATTATTATTTTTTTTAAAAATACCGATTTTAAAGATTGTTTTCACTCACTTACTGTGCATTATTGTTTTATATTATCGCATTTCTTAAAACACGGTTACGGACTCTAATTTAGAATTGCTACGTATATTTTGAATAATGATTATAATAATTAAGTAAAACGTCACCATAGTATTATAATTATTATAATTATTATAATATTATGGTGACATTTTACTTATACGTCGTTATGAAGTGTTAAACATGTGTCTGGTAGTTTAAGATGACGTGAAATGAAAATTTAACATTAAGGCAAATTTAGTATGTTTAATTTTTTAGAAGAAAACAAGTTAAATATACTGACGGTTTTGAAATCATCTTTAAAACTTGTTACTGCTTAATAGTTAATACTAAAATGGAATGGTATAATAATATTATGTACCTCAACGAGTTTAAATTGTGTAAATTGGGAACTCCAGAAACGCATTTTATAGAAAAGGCGTGATTTGTAGTAGACACGTTGTCAGTTAACGTTAAATTGTATTGATTTGGATTATAAGTTAGCCATTGTTATTTTGAAACTTTCGTCAAATAATAATATTGGATTTTTATTATCTATTCATCTAATACCTTCCCGACTTCCGAGAAATAGTACCTAATCTACATTTCATACGTGTGAACATTTTATAATGAGTCAATACGTCATGTTATTTTGTTATTTGTAATAAAATAATATTTATGGCTAGAATTAGATAAATGGTGCTATTATAAGTAAGATTCATACATATAAGGTAAAATATTATTTAGTATACTGAGATTAAACCTTTAATTTTGAAGAAAAAAGTACAATCTTGTAATAGTAAAAAACTCCAAATAAAAATTTGAATAGGTGTAATATCTGTAATAAGAAACATTTTTATCATTTTTTTTTTTTTTAACAACATACGTATAATATTATATAATACGAATAAACGTTTTAGATGGAAAATTGTTTAATAGATATTCTTTTTTAGTATTCTTTTTCTCTATTTTTTTCCAGTACAATTTTTTTAGTTTATATTTAAAATAAGAATAACTAGTACAACTTATTATAGATATAATATGTATATTATATTTTTGTAAATCATAATAAAGCCGCAAACGTTGTTTATAGGTCATAACTTATAATACACCTACGTATAATATCATCATAGTTTTATTATTTTATATATAATATTATATCGTTACGTTTTTTTAACTAACTGGCAACACGTAAGTATCTGTTTTCAACGTTATAAAATAAAAAATTATAATAAATTAGATAAGTCACTGACTCGTACATTTTAGTTGGTGCGATAAAAATGTCACCGTGCCTATATTAAATGTGCTGAAAGTTGCGTACCATCGCACAATAAACACGTTTTGCAACAATTTATTGTCTATCGTATTATATCTCACGCGTGTAAAGTCTTATTCGTCGTGAGTATTTTATGTGAATGAAATGTTTCCAAATAATAAAAACATCGTATTCAATGAAACATAATAGTAGACTTATCCGAAATCAAATTCTTAACGTTCTGCCTAAACTGCAAATATGACTTTTGTACTTCAAAAGTCGGTTAATGTTTTTTTACAATTAAATACAATTATACGTTTTATGTAGTCCCGTCCAATTGTGATGTTAAACGATCACTCTGCCACAGAATTGAGCAGTGCCACAAACATGGGGTTCATAATCCTTTCCTCCAAAATAGAAAACAAATTTATATTTCTACAAAAATGCCCCTTTCCTTCATAATATCAATATTATGTAATTTTGGTAAAATAATAATGAATACAACATCATCTAAAAAGAAATATTGCGTGGTCACATATTTAACAGCGAAAATCTTCTATGGTTTGAGATACACTCAATTATCGTGTATGAGCTAGGTATACCTATAAAGCATTTTACTGTAGTATTGTCGTTTACGATAGATTTTTTTGTAGAAAGGAAAAAAAATACATGTAGTATATCGATCTAATACTTTAGGTCGCAAACACGTTAATGCGGTTCAATTACGTGTATGGTTATGGAAATCGGATTCCTAACATAACGTGTTATCTGTGTGTACATTATAAAAAGTAATATTTGCGATCAAGTTTATTTGCTCTACGTTTTCCTACTAAATGTTTTTAAATTAAAATCTTTAAAACTTTTAAATACCTTTTTCAAAGTTCATGTAGGTACTTTAAAATGTTTGTATAATTAAGGATATTTTGGTAATAGCAACTTATTTCTTCTAATGATAATCATCCTCTTTTTCTTATAAATTGATGAACATATGATAATTTTGATAATGCTGATGTATTTAAAAAAATATTCGAACTAGTAGTCTGAATAATCATTTAACTCTTTATACAAGTGTACGACGAACAAAGTCAATGATACTGGGTTTAGGAAGTAAGGGAACTGTAATGATTTGAAAATGTTGGTAATTAATACTAGATAGAATAATCTATCACATTTTATAGTTTTTAAATACTAGAGTCCAATATTATATCTATTTTATATTTTTGTAAAAATATTTTTAAGGATTATTTTCTTTAGTAAACACATATTGATAAATAAAAATTACATAATTAAATCTTGATTCTTAGATAATATATGTTAATATTTCCAAAAACATCTACTGCTTTATGAATACCAGTGAAAATGTTTAGTTTAGATTGAATTAAAAAAGTTTGTGGAAAAAAAAATATATAGGTAGTACTTATTGTACTACGATTCGATCGTCACACGTGTTTTCGTGTCCGGCACATCATTACATCACACGTCGGTGGATTATTGCAGTAGTAAGTACACCGCATATACTACGTATTTTAGTTGGTCTATTTTTTATGCCTATACACCACTCACCATTCTCGTCCGTTGCCGAGAGATAACAATATATAATGACGTGCCATTTCGAGGTATATCTTCTCATCTATACGTGTATATGATTTACGATAATCATTATATATTATTGATTGTATGTTATGGATACAGTCTTTCTCGTAGGTTCCAATTAGCGCGAATAATAATAATAATTGACGTGCTGTTGCGGTGCTCAATGCTACTGTTGCTGCAGTATATTACTTGTATTACCTACATATAGTCGGACGTATCAGCGTCGTGTCATACACTGATCGGAGTATAATGATTCACTGGTATATAAAAAAAGAAACTAAAATGACGTGGATAAAATATTATATAAATCTACTGAGCTGCGGGCGACACATATTCTCAGTGGCGGTCGCAACGGAAGAGGATCGTCTTCACTGCACCACCACCCCTCCCCAAATCTGGGATATCGTAACGGTACATATAAACATATAGTATTATATTATTACACTCGTTACCGGTTAGCAGAGTGCCGGAAGTGCGAAAGACGATAAAAATAAAAAATCATTGTGACAACGTCAAAATCAGTAAAGCACATAATATAAATATTACATTATGATAAACGGTAAAGACAATTAATATATTTTATTTACAGTTCACACGATATCGTCCGTTCTATTTATCACAGTACATCGGCGAATACTAAAAAATGTGGACGCAATTGCGGATTAAGAAACCCCTCCATACCAGCAACGGGTGACATACTTGATTTTATGGATTTTTATTTTATATATTATATAATTGCATAATATTATGTGACACATTTTAAAGATCATAGACGGAGTTTCTATAGTTTCTCTAACTGTAAAAATAAATTCTACAAGCAAACTGTCTGCTATTATATGTTTGAAGAAACGCAAGTAGCAATAGGCTTGGTGCAGCAACAACCGGGCATCTCAATCTGTTTTTGAAATGTATGGTTTAATTATTCTGATTTCACCTCAATCAGAAATTTAACTATTCAGTTTTTTTATGCCTCTTATAAAATTAAAAAAAATATGGAGATACCCGGTTATTATGCATTGGACCAGAGTTCTGCAGATAATCTAGCTATATTAGCCTATATGGCAACCTAACCTAACGGAGTCCTTAATACACGCTGATACTTCTGAAAAAGTCGGACGGAGTCGCACGACTGGGTCACGACAATAATAGCAATAATTACTAAATACGAGTAACGACATCACGACTTAAGGAAGATGCGGTTACCGGAACATATAAACGGTAGCTTGTCTATAGACGTCAAATCGGGCCAAGAGTTCATGTAACGTCCAAAACGGTTTACGGATTTCTTCCTAAGTACAATAATACTTAGCCGACACGCTGTCTGAAAATAACGTGTATGGGATTTATTTTTTATATTTTATTTCTATTTTTTTTTTAGAACTTTGTATTGGTTTTATAATTTTACGTGATTGTTCCGGAGTAGACAAATACGTATAATATTTATTTAGAGGTTTTAGTTAACAATAATCATTTTCAGTTCATTGTCGTTCGAAAGACTTGTGCAATGTGTCTTCGTTATAGATATTTAGATATTTAAAAAGGAAATTCGGATGAAGTCGTTCTACGATATTATTTTATTCTGTACCAACGCATCGAATATATTTATTTATTTTCCAATAAACGGGTGGTACCCTTTGAATACAATAAGATACATAGGATTAAATAAAAATATATGGTTCTAAAAATAATAATAATGATAAACAAAATATAAAAAGATAGAATAAAAATAGTTAAATAAGAAAGGAACAGTGTTCTATCGATAATAATTTTCAATTTTCGCAAACATATTTTATACCTTTTTGTTTTTATTCCAACCGAAATCCTGCGATAACAATTCTACCGAAAACATCATAGTATTCTATAGTGGGAATACATTTTGTTAATTCCGATATATATATATATTATAATACGCGAATGAACATATTAGTGTGTTAGTATCTTTCGTAGCAAGCGGTATGTATATAAAAAAAACCATTTCGATAGTCAGCACAGTATTGAAAATATATAGTTCACGCCAATTTCACCGCAAATATATGTAAGATTAATTTAACCATAAACAAATTGGTAACAATACATATTAATTATTCAATATTATTTACCTAACCTAAACTTTGGTTTGTCGATATTTTGCACTTTTCGATGTTTTGACTGTCAACATTTTGATTGTTAGCGTTTCGACCGACTTTCATTATACGCATTTTTTAAAAATATCTAAAAAATTCGTGTAATTTGATCATAATTTTGTTTAGATTATTTTAATAATATCATAGATAAGTACGTGGCGCATATAAAATACTTAAGTCGATTATGAATTAAACTTAAATAATATACCAATTATAAAATAATGTGTTCGTTATCATTATGTTATATTATTCGTGGCAGATTATCTATATAATAATTATAATAATATAATATCACGTTACGTACCGTTGGTTTTTCACATTGAACATATTATTATAAGTAGGTATAAATTGGTGATATATACTCGACGAAATTATACCCGGAAAAACATTATGATACTGAAATCATTATTGTATTTTTTTTTATTCTATTGAACGAAAGTCAATGTCAGCAAATGGTTAACATTTACACGCCATACCTAATTCGAATGTCCTCGCATCGTTATATTATGTGTAAATGCATATACTCTTGTATATTGTTATTGTTCTCGAATTACCTACTTACAAACGACTGAACGTAAAAAATACACTGAATAAAAAAGGCGTTTACCAGACGGTAATTAAAACTATTCCATTCCGGTGAGAATTAGAAAACATTACAATAATATTATGATTGAAACCTTTTCGATCGCATCTATTGTTGTCGGGATGATAACGAATGAATCGGTAAAGAGCGAAATAAATAATAATATAGTCTTAGTACGGTCGTGTTGGAGTGTGTCCATTAATTTTTTCCCGACTGTATTTTGGAACTCCTGCGAGAAAAAAAAAACATTCGCAAGTAGGTAACTCTATTGCAGTACACCGCTGTCGAGGGAACAATTATTATTTTGTGCGTGTAACTAACTACTGTAACTATACTGCCGCAGCTCGATAACCGCTGAAACGTCTCCTTTTTGTTTTTTCTTCATTAATCTGCCGGGTGTCGTGACCGCGCTACGACACTCGTGACTCTCAGCCGGCGCTCGAAACGCCATAATATAATATTAAAATTTATCATTATTATGAATGGCCATTTATACGTACGATTTTCTAATATATGCGCGTGGGAGAATGGACGAAACGATGCACCGGACCTTGAACCAGTTTTTCGAGGAGTTAGGTATCTATAACAATATTATACTTTTCTCCCCGATTTCAGCTACCTAATATAAGCATTATAATATTACCATTTACGCGCACGTTCAGCCCCGGGACATAATAATTATTATTATATTATGATATTATCGTGTGTGCGAACTACTACGCCCCGGTGTAACAGAAGAAGCTATTACGTCTGTGCATACGACAAAGATAATAACGATATGATGATGACGATATTATTATACAGTTGTCGTATTTTGGCGATGGTAATCGATTCGACTATATCTGTGATTGAACTGCAAGATTGAACCCGACCACAAAGCGGTCGTGTTTTCTTTTAATTTAAGTATCCCATTGGTGTACTTGTAAACGTAAATGTTGTATAACGTCATCATTTGTATTATGCGTATATATATACGATGTTTGACTATCGCTGTGAATATAAATCAGTTACCTATTTAATGCGATATTATACTGTTGTAGTCACCACTGTAGTAGTAGAACTGGTGTATAGCTATAATGCTAATCAAACCTACTAACTGAATTATTCTAAAATATATTTGGTGTTTAAATTGTCTCTATGGACGTTCAAACGCTAATATTATTATATAATTTGTTATAACTTTACATGTATATCATTATGATAGAAATACAGTTTACAACAGGATACGTTTTAAATTCTATAAATTCTGTATTTTTAGCAATGACTCGATTGTATATTTTATCTATACGCATTTATACATAGAATAACATATGATCTACTTCTTTGAATATTAAAACTTAGAAAAATGGTTTTTTTTTTCAAACAAATATTTTAATAAAACACTAAAATAATAACTAACTATAGTTAGCCTGTCTTGAATTTAAATGAGGCATAACCTTCTTTAGAGGTCATATTATTAAATCCGAATTGTTCACAAAAGTCATATTTTTGAAACTTTTTTGGTAGTAGTTGTAATTAATTAAAATCTAAAACAAAGTAAAAATGCAACAAATGGAAACAATATAATAATGGACACATAGAATATATTTTTGTGTACGTATTTACTATTCAAATTGTTTTGTGTTACGTATTCTCTTGGTTTTTTTGTGTTTATGTTGAAACAAATTATACATTTTAAAATTATGGTAATTATCACTTTTTTAAAATTTTTAAGTTTGAAACAAGTGTTATGTAACCAAAATCTGTTTTAATCCGTTTACAATGAACAATATGAGTTGTGAAAATTGAACATATTAGTGTATAAAATCGTAATAATTTATAAACAATATCGAATTATGTCATTGAAAGTAGATTATATTTTATTTTCTAAATTTTATATTGTTGAGTTAAAAAAACGTCCGTCATCATTGTTATTAGAATTAAGACATTGACGACGGAATAAAATACGCACGTTCTTTAAGAGTAGATGGGTTTTTAATTAATTATTATATTGTTATAAAATAGGTACGTAATTCATGGTTTTTAAAATGCCCAGCGGAGAGCTTTCTTGGAGCGCTCGTAGGCCTCAATTTGTATCGATTGTGACACCGACAACAACAATGTTGCAGGCGTGCTGTATGTTTCTTAAATTAATATTTGAATTTGTTAAATCGCAGAGAGGTATGAAAACCATATTTTTCTCTTACCGATTGCTGTAAGACTAAACGCACAGATAACATCTCGTATAGAGATAGGCAATAATATATGATAAGTTTTGATATACGCGTGTATGGCATTGCGTTTGTCTGGGACAAAAAAAAAAAAAAATTTCGCTGGCGCTGAATATCTAAGAAAGATTATATAGTTGTGTGTGTATCTATTGTATGTACAATAATATATTATTTAGGTAAGCCACTCTATAGACTCTAAAGATATTATGTTCAGGTGATCGCACGGGGGACGGCGATCGGTTGCTACAATATACGACGAACGTGCCTGTATCACTTTGTTTGTTTTGCACTGCACGGGTTAAGTTTCTATAGCAAAACAAGGTGCGTGCCACCGTACCGTAAAATTTTGTACCTATATATTATATATATAATATCAATAGACACGTAATTTCGCACGCGCTAGCATATATTATACGTTTAAGACGTTATACATCTATTCGTGTGTGTGTGTGTGTGTGTGTGTATGTGTGTGTGTGTGTGTGTGTGTGTGTGTGTGTGTGTGTGTGTATGTTAATAAAACGAGATTATAACACGACATTGAATTTTGCGAGACGACTTTCTTTCACAGCTTACCACTGTCACATACGAGCCACGCGAAAATGTATATTTATAGTCATATATAATATAGTCACACCTAACCTTAGCGAATATAATATTGCAGGCAATGGGTGGTATTGGCCAACGGTATAGGTAAATTTAATAATATATGTGCATAATATACGCGTATAATAGCAGCGCAGACACGTGCGAAATAAATCAACGCAAATTGGTGAAATCCACACGTCTGTCAATTTGTAAATACACGACATTTAACGCATATAACATATTAAATACACGCTAATTGACGAATATTATTAATACAGAGTATATATAATATATTATACACAAATTACATAAGATTGTCCGAGTAAACAATAAAATAATATATTATGTACAATGTACGTGTTCATACGAAAGTTATTATAACCACATTAAGTGCGGACGGTTTTGTTGTTGTTATCTTATATTATTATTATCATGATAATATGAAGCAATTGACAAAATAAAATACGTGAAAAACGAAGTGTAATGATAATGATATAGTTTACGTGACTTACCGATTAGCAACACGGTTATATGAAGTAATATAAAACCGGATCTGGTTAATTTTTTCAACACTCCGATGTCCATGTTCATGTGCACGCTATGAAAAGTTCGTCGACTCGTTTAAATACACCGATTTCTATAAAGAAAAACGTAATTTTAAAAATGTACAACCATCGCATAAAAATGTTACATTCACGTTCATCGGTACTTGGTAGGTACTTTAATGATGTGTTGTACATTAAACGCTTCGCATAGACTTAGAATACACCATTATGTGTATTACAATAACGAGTGGGTTGCAGGTAGGTAATGCGTATTTATATAGCATAAGCCCCCGCAAGTCTCGTCCGTATAATAATTAATAATACGACATAATATTACATTTAATATAATATTCCATAATATTATAATATACCTTTTCATTTTACGACCCCCATTCGCTTTAATCGTGATACGGTCGTAACTAGTTTTCGCGTGCGCAAAAACGAAAGTGCAGGACGAAAGTGTTTTCCACGCGACACACGCTGCCCGTAGTACCATTATTTATCGTCTATAATTTGCAACCGCGATTCTAAAAGCATGATTGGTATTCACACAATTTTTTATATTTATTTTATACATTTGTGCCCACACGTTCGGTACATTAAATAACATAAGTTTCACGTAAGATTCAACGCGAAACGGTCCCTTTTCGGACTGACGACGAATGTACCAGACAAAACTTTGAAAACCATGTGACATCTATGTATCGAAAATCGCGTGGTCAGATCTATAGAATAGTAATCGTGTGGCTTCGATCATACAACACACAACTTAAAAACCATACATTTGGGGGTCGTTTTATCCAGACGGTTTCCCTTTTTCTGTGCGAGGGATTTACCATAACGCGATGCACCCACCACTGTTTGCCTAGCACTAAAAACTATTCGATAAAACAAAGCGATCTGACAGTCAATGGTTTAATGAAAGTGTACGATAGAGATGACGAAATCGATGACGTTGTAATAAACGAAAATAATCGTCCACGGATCCGTAAGCGTATGCGCTTTTCTGTCGCGCGCAGAGCTTAAGGGCTGCAGACGGTCATAGTGAAAGCGACACTTTCTCCAGGCCCGCCAGCCGGCTACAACGCTAAACATTATTATTAATTTTTATATTATTATTATGTATCCGGACGAGCCCCGCACCCGCGTTTGGTCACACACGTACGTTGTTATACTGCATTACATTCTGCTGTCATGATACGATTTCAAATATTGTATTGCATTTTATCGTGTCTTACTGATGTGAATTATGCAACTACAACATTGAAACGCTGTTTTAGCAGGCAAGAAAACTCGGATCGTAATATCTAGTATCTACTCAGTATACTCATAGCATCATATAATATTCGAGAAACTTGAACGCTCGCGATCGTATTTACCTGCAGCAGATGAGTGCGGTGGTCACTGCCAAAGCTCGTCCCATGGCGCGCGCGATCACAGCGAATAGACTAAAATGTTATTATTTTACGAAAACAACGGTTTATCACTCGGCACTATCGAAAACGGCAACGGCGGTATCTGAAGACTAAATAGTTACGATATTATATTATATTTATCACGACAAAGATAATGTCTTATAACGTAATTTTCGGTTGCGAATAAAACATTTTTTTTTTTAAATCGGCGACGTACTATAATATCGTTATTGTTATCTATTTTTGAAAATACACTGGTGCGTGTGCGTTGCAAATCGAGTATCGAGTGGCGTGCACCTGACAGCGTCGGTTTGGACACTGGTTGCGGTGTAATACCGCTGGAGAGCAGAAACCCGCGCTCGCGACCGCGGTAATGCCCCCGGCCTTCGTCCGGGACCGGTACTCGGCGGCGGCTGTCCTCCCACCGTCGTAGTTTCCCCACCGATAACGCGCATCGAACATAATACGTATAATATTATAAAGTGGCTGGCTCAGATACGCGTCTCTTCTTTCACCTACTTTCCTCTGGCAGCCGAATAATATATATATATATATATATACAGATACGTGTATTTGTTGGTATATCAAGTATACTGCAGCGTAATGGATATATATATATATATATATTATACATATTTATACATATACATACATACCGTGTGTATATATACATCACGAGCGCGTAGTAGAAAGCGTATATCCAGACATACACAGGTTTGCTGTTTTTTATCATATTTTTTCCTCCAATAATCATATTTTTAAAAATGTATTTTACCGCACACAAAACGGCTGTGCTATCCAACGCAAAGTTTATCTCATGTGATATTTCTGTCACGATCCACATTTTAGGGAAAATATTAGAATAATATACGTAGTTTGTATATTATACTTACCTCTGATACGTCTTTTTTTTAGTGTATTTTCACGTATATATTAATATATATATGCGGCTGATGTAGAAGACGGTAAAAAAGTTGTCGCAGGAACATCGATAGAAATTCCCGTTATTGTACGAAATTCGATAATTATTCAGACTCGCTATGTACTAACTGTGATGAACCGGTGACAGTAATTTTTAGTGCAATACTCATACTTCACCAAAACTTATAAACTAATAAACATGTATAGAATTGTTTTTATTTTTCGTAAGTCTATTTTTTACTCCGCTTTATGTATGATTTAAGCCACATGAAGTAACCAATTGATATATTTTGAGCGCCACTAGGGGAACTTGGGAAATTATTGGCTGCTATCAAAATTTGATGTACTTACTTACATGATTAGTTCACAACTGATTGATGTGTAGAATAATATTAGTCTTTAGTAGCATATACACGTAAGTGTGTAGTGTATAATAAAGCTTCGATAAGTTAAAAATCTTAATAAGTCTTGATAAATATGTTTCGTTTCCAAAAACATCTTTTAATAAAAAAATAAAAATAAACTATAGATAATTCAAACACATTGTTATCTAATATTATAAACGAATAATCACGTAGCTTCTACAATTAATTGGTTTAGATTTTCTTCAACTATTTGTTGAAGATCTTACTGTTTTTGATATTCTAACAGACTACGACATAACTTACTTAATTTTTGGCACATTGGAGACTAAAAATTTTCTGAGCCAGTACTTCACGTTTTGGCGAAGTAAGTAAAACTGCCCTCACAATATTAAGGGACTTTACAGAGAAGTCAAGTAATGTGGATAATAAAGTGTTCTTTGCTTACATTTAATATAAAATACTGTCCATAATAACATCATACAAGAACCTCGTGCTAAGTAAAATCACAAGTATTATTATTTATTATAACACAATAATACATAATATTATATACATGCACAATGAATTTATCTTGTAAATTCTGTAAACAATTTTTTTTAAATAAATACGTAATAATAATAAAACACATTTACACTAAATTGTCATGATAACAACAGTAAAAATAGTAATTAAATATTGAGAATACTCTCTTATTAGGTTTTTATTAAACGTTGATAGATTAAATGTTTTAGTAAGTCAAAACTTCGATAAGTGGAAGAAAATGTATTTCCTTTAAATTTCGATTGATCAAGAATAAAAATGCTCTCGAAGGCAGAAAAAAGCGAATCGTGAGTATTTGGACGATGCGGATGGCTGAGTTTGAAGCAATTCACGGTGCAAATCAACCTTGGCAGCGATGGACGTATTTAGTTCGACGTCGAATAAAACATGTATTATTTTATTAATATTAAATATTATGAATATATTTTTTTATTTATTTTTATTCAGATCGAGTTCAATGATGTCTGATTGAGCAATATTTAGATTAAAAGAAATATGATACGTGTGAGTTAGTTTTAATCTCTAGCCAAACTATGTGTCTATGTGTCCATGTAATGTGTACGTGCAGTTGACGACTCTGTAGAATAAAAAATAAGCCATAATAAAAGTGTCCATCAAGTTTATAGTGTCAAGAAAATTGAATAATTATTAGTTTTTTCTTTTACTTTTCAATGAGTTTATATGATTTATTTGCTAACCTAAACAGATAAAGTGATAAACGCTGAAACGATAGAATATCTACAACAATTTTATAATGTAAAAATACCAAATACTATTAATTTTATTATTTATTTAATATTTGTGAATCATATTAAAATACATTATATTATAATACGGAATATTTATAATAATAAAAAATCGACAGTGATTCACAATATTATTCCACATAGAAAGGTACCTAATGCGATTATAACATAGGCATCTAATTAGTTTTGTGTACACACGCCTTACAGCCAACACATGTAGCATTCAAATAAATAAAATATGTAACATTCAATTTTCACCTAGAGAATGTGAATGTGTTCAGAAAAAAATATTTAAGAGAAAACGTTTTTTTTTGTTCTATAGAAATATGACTCAAGTATCCCCCATATAAAGTTATTATAATATGTCATAACTCATAATGTCTTATAATATACCTATTACCAAAAAAAAAAACTACCTATTATCTTTAAAATTACACGTAACTTATTGATAAATTGTAATTTAATGTGCACGATCGGTATTGTTTAGGTGAGGAAAAAACCAAGACTGTCGATTGGGATAAAAGACTAAGAAAAATTATTGCATTAGGAAAGATAAGATAATAATAATAAAAAAAACGTATTTAATGAATGTTTATAATAATGATTATTATACAGTCAAGCGACCGATTTAATTTGATTAAATAAGTTACAGTATACTATTTAGAGTGATTATTGTTACTCTTTTTACTATTATAGTACTTAGCCATATAATTATAATCTATTTTGCCGCGCATAATGCATATATAGGTAGTGTAAAAATGATAATAATTGATAGGTTGTTTTAACACGGACGATACACATTATAATATAATTTGTACTATTCTGTATAGAGTAGTTTTGTCTGTGAGCACGTCTCAATTATAAGATTATTTATTATATAGACATTTATTAAATAATATATTATAATAATACATATAGGTTCATTGAAAAATCTACACCATCAACCACTGTATACCAATAATAATTTACTAGGTATACGAAGTTTTACATACTGTACGTATGTACTGTCGTATATGAGTAATCAATATAATATAATACTTAGGTAATAATATTATGTGTACTGTACACGTTTCTGAAGTATTAGTTATAAACTAATAAACCTTCCCTTTCACGAAACTTTCCGGCGTGGTAAGCTTTCTACTCGGACTACACCTATTCGACAATATTTGTTTAACCGAAACGATAATCCGACACTGGAGTTTCGTAGGTAAGTATGTAGTGCCTATACCTATTAATGTGTTTACTATTATTAGTGTAGTGACCTTGCGCGGGATAGTACACCGCTGAGAGAAAACGACGCTTTTAAGAGAACACTTTATTGGTAGGTATAGGAATTTAATATTTGGATAAAGTGAAATTCATGACGCGTTGTCTTACAACAGTCCGAGAAAAAATCATTTATATCGTATGAAAAACATTACAATTATTTATTGGGACGAGATTTCAACAACATCGATTCTCCTGTTTTATATTATTATGATTATTATGTTATACCCATGTATTATAGTATATCTACATCATTTTTTTCAAATATTATATTATCGATAGTTGCATTGCGCACACACACTGAAGGACAATTATTATGATTATTGTTATTGAGACTTTCCCGACTTGAAATTTTAACATAATATGCCACAGTCGTATTTTTGTGCATACACATACGCGCGTTCGCGTGTTAATGATATGCGGTTAATTTCTTCTTTCCGTAAACATTTCTTAATTTTATAATAACTAGAGAAAAGTAAGTGCCTATCAATGTTGTAAGAAAAATGTTAATTCACTACTATACACATATTATACCCCTCTAATATATTGGAACATACGACGTTATTGTTTACAGCGTGTACCTATAGAAAATATATTATAATATCTCATTTGACATATTATTATTATTTCGAATCCCGTAGAGCAGCTATAGGTCGCATTGGTCGCTTAACATAGGTCACCAATGCCCGTCGTTATAACCACCATTAAAACGAAAAACGAAAGTGATGTCACCGGTTAAAATACATTCTACAAGCTACTGATGGTTATCAAATCGAATTTAAAAACTAATATTTGTATATTTTTAAATATTAAATTATGATTTCTCTATTATAGGTATAAGTATACAAAACAGTTTTAAAAAATAGAGTTGTCAAAATAATTACCATGCAACCAATATTATAACAATGTCAGAATTTTAATTTTTTTTTTGTAACTTTAAGATAGATAAAAAGATACTTCTGATATCAGATGAAAAGCGTAAAAAATAAAAAAAAAGAATAAAAGAGAACACGAAGAAACTTATAGTGTAACGACAGGAAACCAAAAAATGATAAACTAGACAAAGAATATGAGTCTGAAAATTTAAGTAGGTATATTGGTGATATGACAAGAAACTTATCTTAATATTGTAATGCTTTGTTTTTTAAAATGGTAAATTGAAGATTTGCAAACACTTGCTGTTGTCACGGAAGAGTTAAATTTCCTAAATATGACGAGTGTCCACAAGAGTTTAAATATTTATTTTACGGTGATAGTAATTTAATAAATATTTTAGGTAAAATATAAAATATATTTATAATAGAACAATAATAATAATATAAAAATAATATAGAGTTTATAATAATATTTACTTACAGTCACTTTTTTTTTAATTTTGATATAAATTTGAGTGAAGATATTTCTTATATTCTTAATAATTCTAGTATTTTTACATTTCAAATTGTATCAAATTTTACAAACTTATGAAAAAGTGGCATTTTTATTACATCATTACATGTAAAGAGACTATATTTATTATTTACACACATGATAAATTATAAATTTGTATGCATTATAGTTTAATCCGGATTGAATGTAAATTTGAATAGAAATTATTGTATGAGACATTATAGTACTTAATTTTATATTATATTATCATAAATATTTTATCTAAAATGTTAATTATTTGTAATATTAGAAATATTTTTCATTCAAATGTTATAAAAAAAGTTAGAGGTATAAACTCTTAGCTTACTAAAAAACATTGAAAGAGGGTTGGCAAACCAAGTGATCAGGGGGCAAAGTCTGCTTCCTAGTATTTACTAAATATTTTAAATTATAATATTGCGGTATTTTGCCGTCAATGCACTCGAACGCCATTAAAACGGCATAACGCTTGTGTCTCGTGTACACGGTCTGATAATTACTTGCCATTATCGTTAATTCATAATAATATTACAGTGAAAATTGCGATGATAAAGTATTTAGCACAAAGTATTAAGACGAAAACAATTATTAATTGTCAACGCGCGTTGACATAATACGTATTATAATTTGTAGGGTTCAAGACTTATTGCACCAAAAATGTTTCAAGTACATTCATAAAAAAAATCATGAATAATTATGCAAATCACCAATGAAGTTTTCTAAAAATGCGCAAAAATGGTATGTTTATGAAAGTATGTACTTGGTGTGAATTGATGCTTGAATATGTCGAATAGTTAACATTTTTTGGTATAAAATAACGAAACATGCAGAGTCGAATTTTAAACATAATATTCTGCTGTTTTACAAAACAAATTTATATAATTATTATGTATTACATAGAATATTCTAAAATTGATATAGGACAAAAAAGGTCAGTCAATGCACGAAGTCCCGAACTTAAATTACGTATTGTATAAACCGACATCAGTGATTAATATATGCAACGATAATGTTACTCTATGTTAATGCGAATACTGCAGGAAAGAGGAATAGACATAATCACCCGATTAATAGTTAATAAAAATGCACGATTGTTATTTGTCCAATGTTAAATCACTCACACACACATACACACACAAGTCGACATGGTTCATGAGCCGTCTATAATATGGTCCTTCGTATAAAATAATACTACACAACTAATTTCAGAGTTAATTATTATGAATGCGTAGTTTACATCTATACAAATATAACCGTATATAGTATTATCGATTTCGTAGATTGTGATTAGCATAATATATTGTATGCATTTACACAATATTATGTGCACTCAAATTTAAGGTTTACAATAATTATTGTGTTTACGGATCGATCGGGTCACGAACGGTCAAACGAACATTATACGCGCGATAGAGTTATTGTTATATTCACACGCAACATCACTTTGTTGCAATGTATTAAAAAATAAAATTATTAATTTAGTGATTTTTTTTTTTAGTAATCATTTTAAAATCGTTTCTTATTTTGAGTATAACGTGTAAATAAATCTTGTAAAATGACAAATACTAATTGTAATGCATTTTAAAGCATCGATTATAATATTGTCCCCACAATATACAGTGGTCGTGCACATTATATAGAAACCACATCACTATAAAATCAATACATTCCTCGTTTCGTTTACTGAGTCTAAAAATGAAACAAATTTAATTGATAGGTATTGCATTTAATTTACGTATGTACATTTTCCGTGTACGCACCTATAAAGCGATTTCACATACGGTTATAAGACTATTGAATTTCATTTGAGATTTCTTTTCTAACCATAATATTATTATCTGAAATCTAGTAACCTCCAAAGTCCATTAGAATAAAGTTGTTCTCGTGACCCATAGTCAAACACAAAACACGTGATTGAATTAAAACAAACTATCTGTCGCTAATGGTTTACTCGCATTTACCCAAACAAAATTATACATACTATTTCTATATAAATAGTTGCCTTTCATCACACGTATTATATTTTGTTGTGTAAACGTTAATAAAAACTTTTTAGTACCTGCATTAAATTATTAGATTTAATAAAAGTTGAACTAATATAAAGTAAATATATTTATTAAATTGCTCAAATCAAATTATTTGAAATACACAAAAGGTTGATTAAAGTATTTTGCATGTAATTATGATATAATATCCTGATCAGGCTATCGATTTAAAAATGCTCACAAAATATTGCGCCAGAGAATATTATAATATGGTAATTTATTATTCGTATACAACAATATGGCTCATTTTTCTGTGTAACTCTTCATTTTGCTTTTAACGTACAGATACCACTTACTTTTGTACTGACTGCAACCGAGATGCATCAACCTATGCATAAACTTTTAAGTACCAATAAACCTGTAGCTTTTTTACAGGAATCGTTGTACGTACAAATAAAAGCACATTGAATTTCTATCTTAAATACCACGATATTGAGCGACCATTGCCATTTTAAATTACTACTATATTTATCACCTTACATGACTCTTCGTTGTACAAAACAATCGTGCTTTATACTCTGGAAATTTATGTGTTTGCAAACAATTTCAGTGTATATAAGCGTATTATACTTTTAAGTGAAGTTTCACACGCACAAGATTTAGATCTGAAACGCTTTAGCGCCATAAGTATAATAAATATAAATTATAACAAATGCAATTAAAAACCACGCGATATCAAAAGCGGTTCAGGATTGTTTAGGTAAAACGCTTTGAGTTATGGCTTACAACTGAAAGTCGTGGTGTACCTACAACATTTTTCACATATAAATAATAAGCTGCGGAGAACGCATTTGTGGAACGAATGACCAAATGAGTAAAAATCGTTTTAAACCTAAAAGTTTGAAAATATTTTAAATAAATATAGATTAATAATACAAATTGTTGACGTTCACCTAAGTAACTAACAGATCAAGGTACCTATATTGAAAATTATACTGTAGAAATGTGAAAATAAAAATATTATTTGTATAAATAATTGTACATGTTTCTTTTGATGTATGAAATATACTATTATAATATTATATCAAAATATATCTGATTTAATAAACCGTACCATTCGCTAGAGGCCCACTATTGTTTGATATCTAATGGCATATATAAAGGGAGGTTGGAGGGGTTTAAATCCCTCTCAAAATGTATGGTTGGTGTGGACATTGATTTTGTTTGTATAATTTAATTGGAATTTAGGAATGTAAATTTGTTTTTACTCCCCCCCCTGAAATTAATTTTTATATACGCCACTGTTGATATCCATTATATGCCGGGGCTATGCCCCCCTCCCAAAAAAAAAAATCTTGGCTACGGAATTAAATTATTATATGATATATTGCTGTCACTTGTGTATGTATTCGAATATGATAAAAAAAGTATATAATTATTTGAACTTTTAATGATATTTGCTGTCATGTTTAATAATAAAAATTTCCTGATATTACATATGATATTTTTATACAAATGTTACATGCGTTGTACAGAGCTGAGAACACGAAAATTATCTTTTTTCAGATAGCAGTTTTATTTAAACAGATAACTAAAAAGATACAATTTTCTAGATAATACACATAACTGCGCCTACAATGCATACAATGATACAACAATTTCCATAAACTCACGGTTCGCGGGCTATACTGGCAAAGTGGAATAATTTACAACACAATTCGTTGACATACAATAAAATAACACAAATTAAAAAAATTAAAATAACATTATTATATTACGGTACTGACGCGTTTACGTCCTGTGCAGTGTGTTGATGTCAACGCGACCGAATCGTCGCGACGAGCACATAATTATTTATTATAATAATAATTACAAACATAATAATATATAAATAATGTGCAGCATTGTCGTGATAGTCTTTAGATTGTGTAAACACATCATCCGGTTCGTGAATGAATTTTTAATGTTATTATTATATTGTGGTCAGAGGGGGAGTTAGTACCTATAACACGGTATTTCGGTAAACAATAATATCATTGTGGAAATGCTCGTTCGTTATAATGATTATTAGGTTCGATATTATGACGATGATGGACGACCCGGGTACGCATCGCTTACTGTGAACCGTCACCGGCAACTGTGAACGGTTGCGATTGTTTCGAAGGATATATATTTTTTTTAATTAAACCCAATTTATAATAAACGTACGCAATTCAAAGCATATAACGCGCATAGGTGTTAGATTGGCAGCTATACTAATAATATAATATAATAACGTTTTATTTGTTGAAGAAATGACGTGCCCGTGTGTCGTCGTAACGTAATGATATTATCTATTTTCTGATCGAGCCGTTTGGTTTCGTGAAATAAATAGTATATTAATTTGCGTGTTATCTAACACCGGAAACGCATACACTTTTTTCTCCTGCTTGGGATTACACCGCGGGTAAAATGACATCCAAATTGTTTTGTAATCGATACACGCATTTCTCATTAATTGTTTACAACGTATGTATAATAATACATACCTACTGGCGGACGACAAAATCGCCAAAAGAAATAATATTAGAAAATAAAAATTAGAAAATATCATCAATCATCGCGTTAAGTACAGTAGGTATGACCGTTGATGAATCTTAAAACACTATAATAATTGTTATTCATAATAAGTAGGTATACTATACTTATATAGTTACATAGCAATACTTAACACTATATTATTATTTATTAGCTGCAAATAGTGTTATCAAATTATTGAGGCTTAAATGATCCTAAATGTCGTTTCATTATAACTGCTATAATAGATTAAGTGTTTTAACAGTAATCGATGTCTTTAAAAATTTATAGAAAGAATAATATTGTAAATACAAAATACTTACTCAAAATCTAAAAAGAATTCGAATTATGATAGAAGTTAAAAAAAAAGATCGTCTATTAAAAATTATAGATGTTTTTCTAAGTTAAGGCATCAATTTTGTATCATACCAATGTATTAATGTGGGTATGCTAAATTCATGATGAGTGTTACGCCTATCGGTATGAAATTTGCGATTGTATTTATATAGTTTAACGATCGAACATAAACATACGCTGCAGTCTATATAATAATCGTGTCCATAAAATGTTATACTCTAAATAAACTAGAAATTATCATTGCATCACACAATTATTATAAATATAAACGTATAAAAAAAAAAAAATCAAAATGCTTAATTAAAAAACAACCAGTTTTTTATTAATGAATTTTTTTTACAATCCTACTTATATTATAATATCTGATAACGGTTTATTGCTAATTATTACGAATAACCTACATTCTTCTAAGATCAAACATAGTTGTACAATTTGAGTTTTAAAAACGTTTTGAATACTATACAGTGATGGTAAGAAAAAGATTGTGTACCACATCATATTAGGCAATAAAAATAAATCGATGAGAAAATGTACTACACAAATAGTAAGTAATTATATAATATAATGAAATAATAATATTTTATAATTTGTTTCTGATTGAACTATTTAATTATAATAAAAGTATATTAATTACATTTTTTTAAAAATAACAAATTTCAAACCATTTTACAATATCCTCTACTAATCAATACTACAAATGTATGTACCGATTGCTTGTACTATAAAATTGGAACTAAAAGGAAAAACAGCTGATTGAAATCTTATTTCCCTTAAAATGTCTGTTTCCTTAATCATCAACTTAATTTTATACATGTAGAATGTAGATTCATGAAATTTATTTTCTTTGGCTTTTCAAATGTATAAATCAAAATAAATTGTAAAAAAAGAAACATAATAATTATATGTTAAAACGAATAAATAAATAAATAATGAAAAAAAAAACTATAATAACATTAATTGTGTACTTTTAAGAGAATATAATATTTAAATCGTATAACTGAACCGAAATACTATAATATAAGTAAATAGCATGTATAGATACGTGTACATAAATATATTATAAATGATTGCACAGAAATATTTTTCATAATTTCGGAATTTTATAATTACGAATGAACGAATATAGCTGGATATTCAAAGGAAATATTGTTTACAGCCAACGTTCCGAATAAATCTGAGTATAATATTATGTACCTATAAGTGTATAATACAATAGTAATAATATAAAAGTAAAGTATAATAACATTATAATATATAATATATCAATCGTAACAACGATTCGTTCGACTTTAGATTTTTTCACGCGTTCGTATGCAATCCTGGAACTTTGCAGCACCAGTCGACGGCTGACAATCAATTCTGGTAAGTACATGCATTCTCAGTTCCATTGACATTCCGTGGCCATTTTCGTTCATAAAACGGCACAGTACAGATTCAGATTTTCACCGGACGTCGACGCGACACCATGACTGACATATTTTCACGCTGGACCCTGGACGCGATATTATAATAAATAATAATAAAGTAACCAATATTTTATATTTTTATAGTTTGTAAAATTTGTCTAAATATAAATAAGATCCAATAATACATTAATTTTATGTTTATGTAAAAATAATGTATTACCTTCTATGAATAATAAATATATTTTATTATTTTAATAACTCAGAAATTGCACGTTCAAATTTTAATTTAAACAAGTATGTCGTATTTTTCAAACAATTCGTACATATTGTTTACAATTAATATAAATATATATGTTGCATACAATTCTTTGTATGTAATCAATTATTTTTATTTATATAACCTCATTTTCTGGCGATATACTTTTTTTTATGATTATGTTTATTATTACAGGTCCCTCGATGAATATTGTTTAAACCTGTTTAACAGGTAAAATAGGTAAAATTGAAAGTACTATAGATATTATAGTTAAAAACACCGTTTTAAATTTCAACATATAAACTTGTAAGACATGGCACACGACTTGATCAAGGTCAATAATATAATGTTTTACAAAACGAATACACATACTCGTATAAGACACACTGTTTATAATACGATTCATCTCATAATATGGTAAAATAAAAATGAAAGTCACTTAACATCCTCACGATATGATATATAGTTAAAAAGGACATTTGAAGTTTGAACGTTTCGTATTTTTAGAAAATGCATTTTAATATCAGATTGAGATGCTCGTATGCGAGTATTCAATTACAAAATGTACCATTGCTATTAGTTATTACCATCACATTAATATCATATGAGTATGTATGTATACTATATTTTTAAGATGGAATGCGTGGGAACTATTTAATATATCTCCCGTATTTTAATATTAAATTAAATTTATTCGAAAATGAAAACATAATGATACTTATATGTTATAAAATATAATATGTACAATATATTATATGTGTATATAAGAAAAAAATGTTTTAAAAAAATAGAAAAGTTACAATTTATAATTTCGTAGAAATGAATATATCGTTTTTTCATTTAGTAAATTTCACGTATTGTAATATTAAAAAAAAATTTAAACAAAAATGAAAACGTACAGGTATATGTTACTGATATATTATTATGTACAATATACACTAATAAAAAAAATAAAATGTTTTAAAATAAAAAAAATTACAATTTATAATAATTTCGTAGAAACGAATGGTTCGTCAATATACATTATAAATGTGTCTACTTCCTATATGTATAGTGGATTGTTACAAAACACACGGAAGTAAGATAGATCGAGAGCATGAAAACAATTTTAAGAGGAAATATGATGTTCAGATTATTATATAATACAATACGCATGCTTACTTTAGAATATAACAACGATGTAGAAAATATATCTGAAACGTTGTTGTTGTGTTGTTGTACGTGTATAAATAATATAATTAGAGCGAATTCGTAATAATTAATTAATATTATGAGTAGCAATGCAGGATACGATACGAAATAAACGCTTTATTTTAATTGTACCTATTGGTTTATAAACTTGAATTAGTTTAATGAATTAATAATAAGAAGAACCGATCCTTTTACATGATATCGAATAATTCAAAAATTCTACGTTTCTTACTTTAAAACATTTGAACGAAAGAATTTGTGAAAAATACATAACAAAATATATTGTACTTGTATAAAAAAGTATTTGTAAAGTACTAAAGTTGTATTGAGTTTAGAAGAAAAACAACATTTCCAAAATATTGAATCAATTAACCTAATTATCAATATCAATAATTTCAAAATTTCAATATTTTTCCAACAAAAATTTTCATTTCAATTTTATTATTTCTACATAATAAAATGTTTATTAACTCAATATATCAAACAATTAATTATATTTAAGATTTTTTAAATTACGCTTTATAATAATATTCATCCCATTCTTCAGACAAAAATTTAGTTCATATTATAGAATATGTATGTTATTACTTATTACTTATAAGCTATACCTTACAATTATTTATAACTTAGAAAAATACTTACCTAACGTATTATACGATATTGCAGTGAAAACACAGTAAGAATTTTGTATTAAAATCATAATTTTATAAAAATTCAAATTATTTTCATAATGCAAATTTCCGATCAGTAACTTATGAAAAATAAGTTCCTTGAAAAAAATGTATTAAAAAATAAAAATAGAATCAATTTCATGGTATTTTGTTTATTTAACTTTTTAAATCCCACACTGAAAATTATGTATTTTATTTTCATTAGATTATCTAAGTATATTATTATATTAAATTAATAACTATAATTTCTGAATAAAATTAGTAATGGAAAACCATTAATTTCTACGCCCTATTATATGTTGCTAAAAGGATTTTGATATAAATACAGACCTTAATAGGTATATTTTTTTACATATATTTTAATTATTTAAAAAGAAAAACGTGATATCTTTTCTAAAACATCTGTTCTCGCCAAGGATATATAAACGAAATTGAATATTTAAAATTAGTAAGATAGCCTATTTTTTATAGATTAAATAATAAAATATTTTTGGTTTTAAAATGTTTTTATATTTTACATAAACAATATTTCATAAGAATTAGTTGTAAAGTACTTGACGTATATTTTTTGAATTTATTTATAGAATTTGCTATTATGTTGCTATAGAATCTACCCTCATATATAAACAAAGCCGGTGATAATGGAAAAACACACAACTATAACCATATAAATATAAGTAGAAAAAGGGAGAGATATATCTCCCTAATTTCCTCCCGTAAATATTTCACTGGGTGGAAGCATACGTCCAGTTAATGCCAAACGCATCTGGATATAACAAATCTTGCATTAAATATATTTGAATAAAAAGTATATAATATATAGTTATAAAAACTATAACATGTGTATAGTTATGTATAGGGTACGATTTTTTTTTGTCAATTTTACTGTCGATTTATCGTGTAATAAATTGGACGTTATTATATATTATCGACATTTCGATTGTATGCAATATAATGCTTGTGTACCTATTATACTTATCTTGTATAATATATTTCATATTCATATTTCCCTACCCACCAAAAAATTATAGATTTGTATAATGTTAGCCCTCACTTAATAATTTATAAAATCATTTTTTTTCCTGGAACTAATAATTAATTACCTATACAGTCATTTGTTCCTGCTACATATCGGACGTGCACCAACGGCAGTTTGATATTTTTTCTCGGGAATTATGTAATCATATCTCTTCCAAAATGGTATTATGTGACACTACAGTAGACAAACATCGTACGTCGTTGCTGTTGTTTTTTGTATATTGTATTTTTGGCACGTTTTGTGCAACTGTGTAGGAATCGTGGTTTGTATTTCAAACTGATTATACCTCGTTGGTGATTTTTTGTGATCTCTTTTCAATTCATCTGTTTTATGTAGTGCACGGCATAATGTAGTTATGCGTGATCTGGCGCGCGGGTCGTGACTTATAATAGAGAAAAAAGATTTAGATTTGATAAATAGTATTAGTGGTCACTAAAATCAAGATTAAATATATTTTATCTTGGAAAAAGGAGGTATAATAATAATATGATTTGTTGTAGAAAAAAAAAAGGTATGTATATCTTATTACTCGGGTACCTATAGTTAATATAGTTAAATAATATATGATATATTACGTATATTATATGCACATAATGATTAGTCCCCCGAATTATTTCCGATCACTTATCGAATAAATCCGTGCTAAAATGTTAAAATCTAATTTAAAGAAGTCTTACTGTCTATAGTAATTAAATTATACACCAACAATCGACATGTACAGAATACATTGCAATGTATTACTTCTTATAAGTTTAAAATCGAGTGTTCAAGGAGAATACATGTCTGGTGTCGACGTAGCTATTGCAAATGAATAGTTTTCTACAACTCACATAATTAATGTATAACGTATAGTATATCGTGTATGCAAAGTGTATACTAATTAAATTATTTACCTCCATTATCATTAAGCAAATTTGAGATGGAGACAAGAGTGAGTTGTAATCTAATCGAGTTAATATGCAAAGAAAAGAAATTGTGATAGGATCTACGTAATATATTAAGAGATAATTAATATATAAATATGGTATTTTGACAAATGATTTTTAAAACTATAAGAATCGCAGTCCAGGTATTGCTATAAAGAAATATTTATACATCTACCCAAGACTAAGGCGACGATGGTGGATAACACTATATAATATAATATACTATATCTATCGGATCGTAACACTATGTGACACAGTATTATATCACGGAATTATATATATATATATATATATATATATATATACATGTTCTACCTATATACAAGTGCATTCTCAACAGGCGTATCTAACGTGACTTAATTACATGGTAACCAACGTTCGCATCGCCGAGGGCACGTGATTTCGGTGACAGACAGACATGCTCGAAAATCGAAATGCAACAGCGATGTTTATTAGACTACACTCGAAATTCGTGATAACCGCAACAACGTGAAACAGCACGCACGCGTGGTCGTAAAACGAAAAACGGCTACAAATCATGTTGAATCCTGTGCGGGTCTAACATGTGTCTATGTCATAATATCGTTAAAATAATATAAAAGGATAAGGAACTGCATGGTACGAGAAGCGAGAACACATCATCAAAAATACTTAGCGCAAGTTACGTTTATAATTTAATTCACATATTCCGTATGACATTGCATATAGTCATCATATCAAACGCGTACAGACGTACAGTAATTGATGAACAGCGCTGCGATGACACAATTGTTAACCAGATACTATAAAAAATATATATTATCTCAAGTAGACGCGTACTCAGCCACCCAATGCGAACGAATCTTTATGTGCGACTAAGTCATGATCACACGGTCTGGTGAACTTGTCGACAGGGGAAAAATACGAACGTATTATTATTGTGCATAGCTGCATAAGGACGCGCGGAGTGATGTGTACAACCGCACGGGTCGCTCACTACCCGAAATGTGAACGGTATGGAAAAAGGACGACCTTTACAGGACCGTTTTTAGACACAAACCTCAACATATATCCACTTTGCTGACAAATATATTGGTTTTATTTTACTATAAGAACATGCTCATTTCATCGATATTCTAGTCAGCCGACCCGCGACCAAAATCTGATACACGTGAACGATAAAAGCGCATTGCTATGACGTATTAGCAGGTGTATGAGTACCTATAACATCGAATAGAAAAAAGATAAACGTAAAGCACTGTACAACGCATGGATGGAGACGAGTAGAACGAGTAACTACATCACAGTCTGTGGTTCGGTGCGATTTTCGTATGAAAGGTAAAATGGCAAACGCAACGTACAAAAAATGATAAATAATAAATATATCAAAATCCGTCGGTAAAACAGCGCGGCGTAGAAGACGGATGTTGCAGTAACACTACAAAACAGACAGCGTGTTATGCTTTGAGATTCTACTGTGTCAGCAGATGGTGATATGTGAGCTGCGACGCTTTTTATCCCGTTATCTCCGTGTCATGATATTTATAGATGTGCATAAAAGAAAACCCGTATACGAACAAAAAATATTTGTTTATTGTTTTATATTGAATTATTATTGAAACCAGTCAATAACTATAACTTATAATTTTTTAAATCGAACATTTTTTATACAGATAATTTCGAACATTTTAAAAATGTTATTCAAAATCTACAAGAATATGTAAAAAGCATTTAAAAACTATAAAGTTTTTGATTATAGTTGAAAGTATTAAAAAGCTTGAAACTTCAGGTTTGCTATTATTAGAAGATTCAGCAATTTTTGAGCAAGTTACAAATCTTATTAATAATCCTTCTGAAAATTAAAATAGTCTATTGATTAAAAACAAAGTTTTATAATTATTAATAAAAATAAAACTTGCTAATTTTAAAAGAAGTTTTTAAAATACACCAAGATGAGAATGTTGATTTCGAGAATTATTCTATTCAACATTTTTCCCTGGAAATGTTGCCGAGTTTTAAATATGCACCTATCTACAAAGAGCGTTGACGTGGAACGAAGTTTTTCCACGTACAAACACATTATTACAAACTGTTGTTATAAATCAATCAAGAAAATATCATCGTTTCTTATTGTTTTTCCAATAAAGTAAATTTTATATTTTTATTTATCACAATCATAAAAAAATACATTGTATTTAGTATTGTTGTTTATTTATACAACCATTTTTTTCATGATTTATGTTTCGATTTTATAACTAAATATAATAAATAAATACCTGTAATCTTCAAAAATTATTTTACATATTTTGTACATTTTAAAACTTAAAATGCATATAAATTTGATCTTTAATTATAAACAATAGTTGAGCATGGAGTCACTCATCCGCGATAAGCATGTGAAGACATCTATTTTATTGGCGCATTGCACAGTGAAGTATAATAAATTCCCACCAAGTTAAAATTTACTATAATGTAATAGGTATTAAGTGTTTATTATCTTCACAATATCATTGAAAATATAAAACGAATTACATTATTTGGAGACTTTGGTATACTTACGCCGTAAAACAGTTTCAGTCGGCAGCACCGATATCGATTCGTCACTCACTGAATAAAACGCTTAATTATTTGCCTATACAAAACGCCTTAAAAAGCGTGTTCGGTAAGGCAATAATAGTTACATATTTATACCCGTAAGTGGTAGTAGTAAGTAATTATTTAATAAAAATCATTATATAACAAACGATACTCATTTGTATTCACAGTGTGTTATACTCTCGCGTGGCTTGATATAAATACCGTGTGATACATAATGTACTAAAAAATAATTTCGCGTTTCTTACCAGTTAGAAATACTGAACCTAAATTGGCTTAATGTCTACAAAATATAAACTTATCCACAAAAATAATATATTCAGTGTCAAATAGGTACTATAGACAGCTATTAACATTAAAATAATATATATTTTTTTAGCATGTAAGTCACTAATTATATACGTAGGTAAATTTTGAAAAACAAATTGTGTGAAGCCCATATAATATTTCGTAGCCAACGCCGAGTATTACGTGATGATCGTATACCGTAAACGGCTATCACATGGACTTAGTGATATTATATTTGGCTTAATGTAATTTAACTGTTTTTGACGACATAAATTATGTGATGCATTGCATATATTGACTGTTAAAGTGTTTAGTAGTTCAATATAAGTTTTTTCTATGTGCGTTCGTGTTGGTAAATTGTTATTTGTAATAATATTATAATATGCAATAAGTAATCATTGCTTGTGATCGTGTGTTATATAAAACTGTAGGGCTCCCACTTGTGCAAGCACATATTAAAATAACGCGCTACAGTACAGTCATCAGTACTACAAAAATATTAATTATTATTATATGTTTAGTTAAAAAGTATCAATATTTTGTCAACCATAAGAACTAACCTATTTATTTGATAATAATTTTTTTTTACTTAAATATTATTAAAATCATTGTAATTCAGAATTTAAAAATCTAATTTTAAAAGCTTCAATTTCAAAAAAGTGTTTAATCTCTACGATTTAAATTAAAGTTCATTATTAATTTCAATATATTTTAGAAATTGTGTCCGATAACTATGATAGTCGGTAAAATTATTATAATTTAAGTTTATTTTGATAGAAACCGGGTTGAATCGAATTCCACTAAATTGAACTTGAGTATAAATAAGTACAAGTACAATATGAGCTAATGAAGTCTTAAAAGGAACGACTGTAAAACAATAAACGTGCGCCATTGTATTTCACTTTCTACAATTCTGGCCAAAATTGGATATTGATTCATTAACCATAGATGTTAGATATATACACTTTTGTATTGTAATATTATAATTCAGTGGTTTTCAAACTTTTATTTTACATGGCACACCGTACACTTCAAAAAATTTTCACGACACACTGACCTTTTTTTTAAATGAACAAAATTATTTTGAATTAATTATTATTGTATATACATTTAATAAGAAATGTTAGATTGATGGGCTGACAAATATTTTTAATTCTTGGACGAATAGTTGACACATGCCCGCATTTTCTTTTATCACAATTCAATGCAATTGGTAGTTTATGGAAAAACTGCGGCATGCTTAGTGAATACTCGCGGCGCACCAGTGTGCCGCGGCACCCAGTTTGAAAAACACTGTTATAATGATACAGAGACGAAGTGTTTTTTTTAAATATTAGTTCTGTATATTTAGATAAGTTTCAAAAAAAAATAACGTATTCAAAAATTATAAGTCACCATATGCTCTTGTAATGATTTTCTAAAAAAATATATTTAAAACTAAAATCACCTGTATAGAACTTCGAACTCATTAAAATTTGTCGTCCACTTAAAAACTGCAAACATTAGTCAAAAATCTAAGTATAAATATGTAGTATAACTTATACAACTTAACTTGAATAGTCAATATAAGCTGCAGACCACATTGGAATCCAACAGCCTGTGAGAAAGTGTCGGTATTTCTTATAGTACAATAACAAATTTGGAAACATTTAATTTTATAAAATATATTATATTTATTAATCAAAATAATTAAACGTCCATGTCATGTTAATGGTATTAATCGTCTCGTATACCTAGGGTTATTACTATAATCGTTATATATTACAATCATGTATAAGATAATTTATTTCCAAATAAACATAATTGACACATCTGGGAAAAAAATATAATAATGCAGCATGGGCTTAGCTATTTGCATCCAAGTTAATATACCTAGTTTTATAAAATGCTGAAATGTACCTACTAATAATTAGGTGGAGTAGTATTTTTTTTTTTTTTTTTATTGTAAATTTCAAATATAGATAGAATATTATTATAAAAAGGTAAAACATTTTCCTTTGATTGCTTATCAAATATAGTGGTGCGGGGGTTCACCCCATCCCACACATTTGTCATAATGTATATTTGTTGATTTAATACCAATATATGTGAACGATTTCATGATGTGTCAAGCACGTCAATAAAAACTGCTTTTACATAATCGTAATATGTAAAAAGTAAGAAAAAACACTGCGTGAATGGCATTTTTGGGGTCAAGAGCAGTGTTGTTGGTCCACGCGCACTGATTATACAATCATAACGCTCATTAAAATATTATTATATTATAATTTAGTGACTGTTTTGTCGTGCATTATCGACATTATTGTACCATAAAGTAATATTAAACACATATTATAGCATAATATTATTATTATACGAGGCATAGGTGGTGTTTTTGCGAATAAAACGTAATAATATTAAAAAATAATATGAGTTACACGATTGACACGAATTTGGCAGCCAGCCAGGTGCCCAAAGGCTTTCTGTCTGGTACTTCTGACTTCCTATGCACGCTGTTTAACAGGCCCAAAAAGGTAAATATTCACAACGATCAATATGTGTATTAGTTAAATAATTTAAATAAATAAATGACAAGTAAAAAAAAATATTTAAATTTATACTTCAGTTTATTGAAAAATACATCGTTATATGTTGTAAGTTAATAGCTAAAAATAATACATTTAATTAATTGGGATAAAAAATATCGGATAAACTTTATTAAAAAAAAGTTTATCTAATTTAAAATTAATACGCAAATCTCACGTAGAGTGTTTTTAAATACTATAGTTTATAAATTACATTATTTTATTGAAAAATATTACAGAATTTATTGTATTATTACTATCATTATATAGTATTAGACTATTTTTTATTTAAAACCATATGTACAATTTTGGATGTACGTTAAAATAAAACTATTTAAACCAAAAACTACAATTTTAATTTGATGGGTTATATTTATATATATATATATATATATATATACTAACACTCAATTAAACTAGAAAATAATGTCTTTTGCATGTTACTAATATGTACCTACCTATATGCATTGTATATGTATTTAATGAACCATATTAAGTTATTTATTTGTATTGGTCTGTTATATTTTATAATAAGCCTTTGTACAATTTTGTTGTGAAAAATATAGCTGTGTAAATAACATAGGTATTTATCGGGGATTTATACCTACACAGTTTATACATATTGTTCGCGTACATTTATTTTTCACTGTATTATTCATTATATTATGTTTGATCTAGAATTAAAAAGTTGGATTTGTGTAATAACTTTATACCTATTTTATTATACATGAAATATTTCGTTTTTCATATTTTTTTTTAAAAACTTTCAAGTATAACTTTCGAGCATACAAGTATTATTATATTTTTAACTTTTAATGAGAATACTTTGGATACTTATTGAACATTATAATTTTAAACATTATACTTACCTGAAAATGACTAAATCAAGATAATGCTGATAATTTAATACTAAGTAGGTGACAAATTCACTTTCCGTGTATTAAAGTTGCTTATGTATAAATGGTATTCTTATTAAAAAAAAAAAAAATACTTTTAACGGATATTATTAAAAATACATAATATATTTGACAAGAGTTGCAACATACGATTGAGGTATTATCTAGTACTTACATATTATTACGAATACTTATAAAAGATATTCTTAAATAAGATAAATCTTCGACCGTTGTTTTATTATAATTTTGTAAATAATAATGCGACCAAGTTCAAGTGATAAAATTGTCTTTAGGACCAACGAACTATATACCATTTACTTGTATATATATTTTAAACCTACTAGTTTAAGGCTTGAACTATTGTATTTATATGACACGACACGTTTAGTTATAATAAAATAATAATAAATAATAATATTATTATTATGCAGTATATTGTAATTTATACACTTTTATAGACGTGGTCGTCGCATGATACTATATTATTATTATTCTCTCCCACAACATGTCCCTTCTACCGTCGTAAACTTTCACTGCCATGTTCACCTATTATAGGTAGTTGTTGTCACCGAAAACAATAATAATTATTACCTAGTACCTACTATAATATATTGTCAATGAACTCGACTGATTATTAATTTTTTTTGTTTTACGTAATCTACCTATCTGTATTCAAAGCGCCGCGGCCGATCGATAGGTAGGTTAACAATAGTATATACCTATAACAATATATTATTATTATGTTTATTATATACGTAACACGCGATTAGGAAACGTACGAGAAATCTCGTCCCGTTTATGTTGTATAATAATATAATGCATTATATTATATTATATTAATTCACGAGTGGATAATATATTATTATGTATATTGTATGTATAGACTGTATAATAGCTCAATAAGTGGTATTATAAAAATGATTTATAACCATTAAAAACTTGAAATATGTGGTTTATTGTAAAAATGAAAGAATTTAAATGCAATTTGGAAAAATTGACAAAGTTAATATATTATGAACTTAAAATAAAAAATAAAAACAAAAATGGTTTACAGATTGAAACGCAAATATAAATCGCAATAATAAGATTCGATGGGAAACACAATATCAATATTGGTCGACGAAATGCGTACCGGTAGAACAACTAGACGTTCTAGAACACCAAACATTTAATTAGTAAAAAATGTTGTTTATGTGCATATTAATTTTCATTAACCGAAGACATTATAATTTTGACGGCAAAGTTTTGCGTTTTTAAAATATATAAAATGTTTATATCGCATTAAATAATATCATATTAAGCATTACATAGGTACTAGAAGTATACTATATGTATATTTATTCTGTTATTTTGTAATTGTCTCAAATTTAAGGTGATCATGGGTCAACTGCGATCCGGACAGGAGTTTGATTTTTCCGGATCGACCGATCCTTGCGTCGTGATGAACCTGACCAGGGGATCGCTGCAGCCAGGTATGGCATTGGACGAAGGGGTTATCGAACGATACGTTGCGGCCATTAGTGATTACCTGCAAAACGCGCTCGGCATTCATAAGTCCAGGTAACCTATACCTCCTTATGAAACGAAAATGACAAAAATATAGTCCATGATAAAATAATTAGTATCTGATCTAGATAAAAGAATTTTATATTATACTCTAGGTAATCCATTGGATCAAATAAAACATTTCTTTTCATACATTTTATTTAGAACAGTGTTTCCCAATCTTTTTACCACCACTTCGACAATATTTTATAGGTCGCGGACCACCTCAATTTTACGCAAACTAGAAAGACCTTTTTTTTTTTTTTTTGCTCATTAACAAGAATACACAAACGGACCACCTATGACTGGCCCACGGACCACAGGTTAGGAAACACTGATTGAGAAAATTAATTTTAAGGTTAACTTATTTTTTTTTAAATCATGATTAAAAAATAAATACTCTGATTAAACAAAAACAGCTGCAGGAATAATTATCAAGACCTATGGATCATTATTATATATTATTAATATTTTCAATAAAAACATTTTTGACTGATTGATATAAACATGTCGAGGGCAGTTGTTTTTATTGAGAATTGAAATATAAAACAGTTGTTAAATGACCCTAGGGTTCAGGACTTGTTGCACTTAAAATTATCGAAATATACAGTCAAAATCATCAAAATATGCTTTACGTAGGAGTCAGATACGACTGACTACGACCTTAATTAATTAAAAAAAATATTTTTGAATTTTTTCCAATACTATATGACCAGACCACAAATCATTATACCACAATATTTAATCAAACTCTAATACAATACATTATGTTTTTTCGTCAGTAGATAATCCATTTGAAATTTCAATTTTACATACATTTCGTATAGATTGTGGTTGAAAAACTCATATTATTTAGATCTTAGATGTATTATTCATTAATTAATTATGGATATTATTCTAGGGTAATGCGAGATTTGACATGTACTATATATTGTACAATTGATAATTATTGTACATTTATTTTATACTTGATTGACACACAGATAAAAATGAGTCTTATCTGTGACATTTACATATAATATCATGCATTTATGCTAATAATAATATTTAATTCTATTTTAAATACTTGGTAATGAGCATTCACAGAATGACGATACCTCTGGCCTAACTATAAAATATATTTGCGAAGGGTTATTTATACTATTTATACCTTAAAAATGATGTCCGTAAACCCTATAATACACAATATACACGATACATGTACAACACAATATTATTGCGTATCATAAAATAAGTGGGTTTCAAAATATGTCTTGGAAATTATAAAATATTAAGTACCTACATATAAATAAATATTTAACGAGTATGATGGTAAATATTTAACCTATTATGATAATACCTTACCGTTAGGTATACTATTTAGTGAATATCATTACATAAACGATTAATACAACTTTACATATAAGTCTTTTTTTCTTATTTCGATTTATCGCTCTATTTGCTCTCGTAACGATTATTTAATACACAATGACGCGTTGATACCTACCTATGCATATTATTAACTTACGTACTTGTCACAACGTCCGACTCTCTGCTCTGTATATCACAACAGTAATATAATACTATAATATAACACACTATACACGATAGTAGTTCTCACCTTCATACCTCTGCTGCAGGCGATTTATGCAAACAATTATATTAATTGTTTTTACTTGCCGTTCCACATTATACCACTGACGTTCGCTTATATACGGTCAGTGATAAGACTGTGAGACGTGCGCAATATAATCATGATACCTATGTTTGAAAGTGTAATTCGTAAAAATATGTTATTCGCGCACATGATATTATAAAATATCGATGGACACGCCACACGTGTTTTCAAAAAATATCCACAAAAAATAATTACTTTTCACAACTTTTATAATTGTTTGGGTAGTATATTATTAACTATGTGCGATTATACCTGGAATGTTGCATTATTTGATTTACGGTTTTGTTACAGTTGTTTATTATTTTTAACATTTACTAAAATATGTTTTAAGATGCAAAAAATATCAAAATTATTTAGTGATGTCGATGTTCATGCTTACAGCTGGGTTCTTATTATATTTTATTATATTCACCACTCCATAAAAAAATAGCTAAACTTTGATATTGTGCATATTTTGATATCATGTAGGTAAATTACGTAGACTGTTGCTACTAATATATTTTTTTGCTACTATTATAATTATTAAAATAAGATTCTTAATTTAAATTAAGTGTCTGGGTATAAAAAACGATTTGATAACACTAATTATATTTATTTATTTTTGTTTCCGTAGAATCTTGATTTTTTACTACGAACACGATATGGCGCTGATTGGCAACAACGGAAGAACTTTGAAACGTATTTGGTCCGAAACCGGCACGTTTCCTTCAGATTGAATTGCAGACGACTGTGGCTTTCATTGCAGTTTTACTATTATTAATAATATATAACATAAACACCAATATAAATTATCAACACCAATATATTGTACCGAGTTTTTCATATTTTATTCGATCTATTTGGTACAAAATTACAGACCTATAGACATAATAATAATAATAATAATAATAATATTTATGTAAATATATATATTTTTATAAATACATACAGACACGTATGATGTACGTTCATATAATATATAAATATATATATACTCGATGTGCATTTAACTTTGAATACAACACAGATAAATAAAATTGTTCTTAAATTCAAATTATTAATTAAGCACCGCTCGTTAGATCCTTTAGAAACAAACAAAGTGGTACACACTTAACGGCCGTAGTGTATTGTTATATAATATTATGTAATTAGGATGTGTGTTATCAACAGATGCAAAAGATGATATTGTAATAATATGACAATAACTAAGGCTCGCGAAAGATATTCTCCGTAATTTAAATGGAATATATATATATATTGTATATTTTACATATATTATGGTGATATATGTATATGTATCTATTGTTTATTATTTTACACGTAATATAGGAAGAGACGTATATTATTTACACGTTTAGTATTTATTATTAATTATATTTTAAATAAATATATATATTTATAATATATATATATATATATATATATTATAAAAAAAGTAAATAGGAATTTGGACAAAAATCGGGGACCCTGAATTACCAAGCTTATATAAAATAGACAGTCAATAGACAAACATGGTTTTTAGAAAAAAGAATATTAAATAAACTTAAAAATGGAGATGGAGGAGCAGGGAGGGTAATACAATTTGTACAAATATTTGGCGTAAAATTGACTAGTCATTTAAATTATAAAATGAATACATACTAATAATTATTAAATTCAACAAATGTATACATATACATATACAGGTATATATATATAATATACATTTGTAAATACAAAGAAAGGTAACATTACATTTGCAAGTATACCTAAATATTAAATAATAAATAAAATACTATCGGACGAGAAATGCAAGTGAATTGACAAATGGAATCTGCAAATATATTATATATTTTTGAATCTATTAGAATAGAACGGAAAATGTAAGAACCCAACCGAAAAAAGTAACGTGTATATATTGTGGTAAGCAGGCAAAAGAAAATCACAGCCTTAATCGAAGGTTTCTGAAGACATTTTAATACGCCATGTCGTATAGTACAGACAATATAAAATGATAATGTTAAAATATGTAAAAACTATAACGATGATAAAATAGTTTAAAATCATATTTTAAATTTCGATTTCGACTTGGTAAAATTATAAATATTATAGTTTATACAAAACAATTATTAAAACTGAATTAAATGCAATTTTCTAAATTACGATTTGAATATAATTTTTCATTTCATAATTTTTTAAGTACCAATATAGTACACCAAACGATGAATTTAAATAAGATCGAAATTTTCTTGGAAATGTTAAAAAAATCTAAATTAAAGTGTTGTATTTATTTTTATAGCAACTTGAATAATACAAGTAAAAAAATACATATTATATGTATATAAAAAATTGTCAAAGCCGAAATTCCGTTGCTTACAATATGATCAAAAACCCACGTTACTTAATCACACGATATATTGGTCAGGTTAGGTTCATTTTCAAGGATATACATTTGTTTATATTACTTAAAATAATATGTCCGAAAGATATAAGATTAATAATATAACTATTAATTATGACAATAGTTAATTGTATATATTCTTATGTTTAACATCATTTCATTTTATTAAACAGCTATAACATCAATAAATATTAAAATAATGACTAAACAAGAAAGATAATTATTTGAAAAATCAAATGAAGAACAACTACGAAAACGGTATTCAATAATAATAAAAACAAACAAACAAACAAACGAGCAAATTCTTTCTCCGAACAACACAAGCTAACATTAATTAATAATTAATAATACGTACCTAAATGTATAACAACAAAATTACATCAAATTATTAATAATAATAAAGTTTTTTTTTTATTTATTCGCGTTTTATATATTATATTATAACTAAATGTAAATGAGATTAAAGGAATTTGCAGTTAATTAATTTTTTTTTTCATTTTTCTTTTATAATTATCATTAATCATTATCTTTTTTTAAACTTGTTTTTTTTTTACATAGACAGAAAAAAGCGTTTTGGATAGATTCCATATACGCACACGCATACACACAGATACACGGACACACCGCATGCAATTCTTGGGGACAAGGGGCGCTGTGGTTTTTTTATTTTTCTCCTAGACAGAGACCAGGTGAGTCGCTAATTGTTTTGCTCATTGTTTGGTCCTCCACCAGGAGTTGACTTTTTCGCCCAGCTTGCGACACCAGCCGACTAGTTTGCGTCACATCGCGGCCACTGAGTCTTCGTCACCTTCCTCAAGCGTCACGTGGAACCTGATATTCGGATCCTGGTCACTGGCCGAGGGCTTTGATTCATCATCGTCACCGCTCTCGCGGTCTTCGGACTCGTCGGCGGGTGGACTGGGTGGAATCATACCTGTTGTGCGTAAAACGAAACCTTAGGTCTTAGAATATTTTACATAATATTATGTATTACTATACGTGCGGTACCCATAATCGTCATGACGACGACAACGGAAACAACCACGATTATGACATTATTATGCGTATCATTAAGAGGGATACATCCCGCATACACATTTATACGAAACAATAATATTATGTTATATATACTCACTCTGGTACCAGTCTCTGTTTTCTTCGAGGGTGTCGAGTATTTCCTGGGCATCAGGATGCACTAAGTCAGCCCACGTCTCCCACAAAGGGTGCACGATGTAATCGATGAAACCGACCTGCGTTCGAAAAACACAATAATAATTTAATAATAATTTCGTTATTAAAGCTCCGTCTAAATTCGACTGTCATTATACCTGTGATTTTTCGATCGTAGCACTGTGCCTGTCGCACATCGGGCTGATGTCTAGGTTTTGTTCTCGCTCTTTGTCACCCTGCTGGAAGAATTCCTCCATCAACAGGTCGACCCATCGTTTATATAGTTCCAACGGTTTGGTGGGGTTACTCAAGTCCGCGCAATGTACCAAGTTTTGCAAGACCTGTTCAAAAAACGTATACATACATATATAGTAATATGTTTTCATATCTTGATAGTGTACTGCAGTTTAACATTAAAATGTATAAAAATATATTGTATATATATGTATGTTTTTTTAGTGAGTGTAACTGCAGTGGTATAATTTACTTGTATTCTGTCGGTGTAGTTGTCCAGCAACAGTACCCCGGAACCAGCTACTTTTTTTGTTTCCACCATGGTTTTGAGGTCAGCCAACAGACTCATATGTTTTGACATGTCAGTGGAAAGTACCTATAAGCAAGTAAAAAATAACACCCAAAATGACGTTAATAATGATAACAATGTTAAGAAAGTAGTATTATATCCATACTATAAAAATAACAGTCTTACCATGTCGATAACCATTTTTCTCAAAGTCTGTCTTTGTTTTTTATTAATATTCTGGAATATGTCACATCCGTCATTTTGTAAAAGTTTGAAAGCCACTGCTAAATGATGGTTTTCTAGCACGGATTCGTCGTTGTACATCAGAGCTAATTCAGAACCTACATAAAAAACAAAGACGAACAA
Source organism: Schizaphis graminum (assembly GCA_020882235.1). NCBI lineage: Eukaryota > Metazoa > Arthropoda > Insecta > Hemiptera > Aphididae > Schizaphis > Schizaphis graminum. Next base: position 60,735,866 of record CM037032.1, read on the forward strand.
TTTCGTAAAAATATGCGCAACCCAAAATGTCATAACGATGCATTATGTATTATATTTTTGAAGTGTTATATTTACTTGAGTTGATGAGAAACTGATTAGTCAGTCCGGGATGGTCGACGTCGTGTATGGCGGCCGCAAAAAGGGCAGCGGTGATTTCTAGTGGAGTGAAAACACTCTGAAAAAAAAATAAAACAATCGATCGTTTATACGATGTAATATTGTCATGGCGCCATCATGCGACGTGTCAACATCCAAATTTGTCAATTACGATATAATTGAATATGAACTTGGGTATAGGTACGGGAGTGTTTTTGCGATTCCGCTCACCTCCAAAGCCGGTGAGTTCAGCAGAACGTTGGTGGACTGGACGACGTCCGCCGCGTGAGTGCTGTTGTGGAAAGGATTGTCTTTGGCGTAATGATCCTCTAGGGTCATCATGAACGCAACGAACGTTTTTGCTGGAATCATGAACGTTTTCAATAGCTCTCGGTTCTGAAAACGATAAAAATAAATAGCGGCCATCAGCGAGAATCATTTGGTTAACAGCGCGGCAAACGAGCCGCGCGACTGCAACTGCGTTGTAAACATCTCAGCTGTAGTATCCTCCTCGCCGGCTCGTTATTATTACTGTTGCTATTGTTGTTGTTATTACCTGGAACACGGTGTACGCTATGGCCGTCAGCGGTCGGTTGTTGGTCAGATCGGCTATCCGGAATATATCGATACCCCATTTGTCTATTTCAGCCAAAGTCTGTAAGAGACACCACGAAGGGTTGTTGTAATTATCGACGCATTACGCACAACAATTATATTCAACAAGAATATAAATATTCATAGGTATGATAGGTAGTAGGCGTACACAGTAAGTGTCCATATTAATATAGGTACGTTATTAGTGGCGGTATAGTTTACTAATTATCGTTTCACCGAAAACGACGTAATATAATTAACGATCGATATTAATATATTACCTACCTAACGTTGAATCCCGTATACATACAATAACCATTCTATTATAATATCGCGTATAGAACGTATATTTAACGATCATAAACGGATTTTAGCATTTCTGATTTTAAATAACACAGAACAAACCTTTTATTCGCTTAAAATGTAATGGTAATGCTTAGTTTCAAGTGTAATTTATAGAGGTACCTACACTATAAAGTTTATTAGAAAAGATAAATAAAATTAAAAATATTGCTTGTAAATTGTGTGCCCATATATTAAATTGTATGGTAGGTACATACCGTGATCTACACACAAAATGTATATTTTACAGAAAAAAATCACTATATAATCGTTCCTTATTTTTTTTTAATGTTGGTTAAAACGTTTTAAACTTATATGTATAAGATGTTTTGGGCAAAATCATATTTTATTTAAAACATTTTAAACACATGTTAAAACGATTTGTTTAAGACGCATTCCAATCCTATTAATAACAGACCGTTATTTCATTGTTTTAATAATGTATCGTGGAAATTTGCCTAAAACCAACTTAAATAGCATTGCTTTTTATTTTCCCTGTTTGTTTTTAACGACATATACTCATTTAACATTTGGGTATAATATGTAAAATATAAAATATAAATTATAAATATTATACACAAAATAATTTTTAAATTGATAATAATTTATTACTGAAAATATTTGGTGAAATCGAAATAATATTTTCTGGATAAAATTACAAGAAACGTTTAAGAATAATATTAATATTTACGTTTTTAGTAAACAATTTTACCATCTCCATTACAAGCCATTTCGTGTTAGTACCCATCTTTAAATTCCACACATAACTGCACGACTTTGGTCGATTATTGTAAAGGTAATATATTATTATATCATAATATTTTATTATAATATTGTATTTTTTGACTCACGTGTCCCAATTCTTCCTCCTTGGGTGTATCCACGCCGAATTTCGGCAGCCGTTCGCCGGCGAAACTGTTTGTGTGCGATAAGGCCCTTTTTACACCCGATATATGTGACATCGGCGTTACTTTGGATTTAACGTCTTTTTTCTTGGACTGTGCGCTAGATTGTAAATTGGTTGACGCACCGGAGGATGACGACGCTTTATTAGTGATTTGCCGCCCCTCATCTTGTTGATTTTCATCGGTATGCAGCGACGGTATATCCAGCTCCTGTTGTTTGTCTGAAATTGACGCAACAAAGGCATATTTTTATTTACTTCTGATGCACGTGTACAGTTCTCAAATTCCAGAAGTTTTTGTTGAAAAACAATCGATTTTTAAGAAGCAAAATTGAAGGGTCGTCTTAATATATACCTACCTATACTGTTATCATTATAATTACTTACCAAGAAACGTAGAACAAATGTATTCAGATATTTGATTTCCAGATTTACTAGACTCGGAGAAGTGACTAAGCTCTTTGTTAAGCATCCTTTTGAACTGTAACATAATTTACAATATTTTATTTAATTAAACTGCTCTATATTTTTAGTTGAAATTAATATTATTCACTTCGTGTTAGAGAAATTTCAAAATGCTAGTCATTTATAAATAATAAATTGTTATATAATATTTTATAAATTAACCCCTTTAAAAGCATACCTAATAAATTTAATATTGAACCATTATAGGTTTCAATGAAATTGAAGCACTTCGTTTAAAAAAAATAATAACTAAAATATAATGCGCTTTTATTAATATAATATTATAAATATATTAAATTAAATTAAATGTTTCACATAGCTGTAGGTATAGTATATATAATAATTAAAATTCAACGAGATTTAATAATTTTTAATATAAAAAAATAAGTATCTATACAATATTTTGTTTTATATTTATTAATAGTATTAATAATATCAGTTAATATTTATTGACTCTATTGAATTTACAGTTTCTTTCCTAAGTAAATAACGCACCTAAGCACAACATACACATAATTTGTTCATAATTAATTTATGAATAGTGTTTATCACAATTTATAGTTCTAGATATTATTTAAAATTTAGTTATTATTAAATAGGTAATCAAACTTGTTAAAGATCAAATAAAACAAAATAATGCATTTATTATTTTTTAATTTTAATACATAATGCAATATTTACGAGTAAATTTGAATTGATAAGGCTTAGGTAAGAGATTAAGTCGATTGAGGCCACCAAAATATTTCTTTATATTGTGGTCTATATACTCAGCGCGCATTAAAGTAAGCCTCCGTTTATACTATATATAATAAAAAAAAATGCATATCGGATATATTTTTTACAATGTCCTTCCAATTCTTTACTATATTTTTATTTTCCTTTGTATTCAAATATAACTGGATATGTATACCTATATATATAAAATACGCCACCACTGTGGAGTTATGGGGAATTTAATTTGCGTAGAAAAAAACCAAAATCGATTTCTCGGATATTTTCCACTTGAGAATAGCTATCCTTGCGCTTGCAAACAGGGTAGACTCAGAGTGTGCGAGTATAAATTGGCCGTGTTTATGCTGCAAGTCCACGGGGGTTAGTACTACACGAAGAAATAATAATAATACAAAAAAAAAAAAACAGAATTATATTTCTTGTATTATTTTCCCAGACAGTTTGTGCATTCATTTCGAGTACTAGCTCGCATTTTTAATGCAAGCCGTAGTTGTCGAAAACCGTTTGCCGCTGCGCACTTTTCCAAAACAATTTGCATAAACCAATTTTATATTTTATTTGATATATACTCATTTCAATATCAAGTTGCTTATTATGTAATTTAATTATTGTGCAACGTTTGTGAACACTTGGGGGGACTCCACTTATTTCGCCCGCTATTATAATATAATATACTCGACTCAATTAAATATTTTTCACCCTATTAGGCAATTATGGGAAACATTGGGTTTACATACATCGCCATATCGGGAATAATACCCTTTCATATTAAATATGTATCTATATAGTATATATACTATGTATATATTGTGAGACGTGATTGGAATTGTTTTGTTATTAATCTTACCGAAAAGTAGATCATTAAAAAACTGTTTATATTTGTATTTTATAAAATATTTTCAATGATCAAAATGCGAACATACAACGCCGAAATTTACTTCACCAGCGAAGCTACTATAAAATAATATATTATATAACCACTACAGCCACCAGAAAATTGGTTTAAGCCCTGACAAAGCTTAACGCTTATATTGTACGGATACATATGCACTAATATAGTCTTTTAAGACCCACGAGAAGACAACGATTACTTAAAAAAATATAATGTATAATATATAATTGTTCCTAATGTTCTTATATTATAATATATACAGAAAACTGGTTAAAATGAATAATTTAATGTTAATATGATACACGAAGAACTCAACAAAATATTTTATAGTTTAAAACCAGTAGATAATGATCTAACATTTAAAACTTCATAAAATTTAACTTAAATGTGATCTTAAATATTTATGTGTAATATATATACGTATTGAGAATAATTAAATGTGTACTACGAAAATATGTTTATTCGATGATCAATTATAATTTATTAGCAAGTTATGATTAACTACAGTATTTAAAATTACTTAAAAATGTAAAGGTACGAAAATACGATATTTAATCTTATTATAATGAAACAAATTTAGAGATAGTAACACTAAAAATCACAAAATGGCAACAAATGGAATAACATATTATTGAAATACAAAAATAAGCAGTTTTTCCTAGTAATTTTTTAAAAATATACATAATGTTTTTCTTTTAACCACCTTTAGAACTAGCTAAATGCTAAATCCAATTTTCTATCCAAAATCATTTTTATAGTTTAAAACTAAACATATCAATCTAAAAACAATATATTCATCGCAATATTTGAATTTAAAAAGCGGGTAAGTGAGTATCGCTCTGCTGTATATTAGGGGGTGGAGTGGACCTCAGATTATGGTAGGTTAAATTTGAATGCAATGATAGGTATCATTGTATACGAAAAACGATTCTGAACGAAGATGATTTGTCAGTTTAGGATATATTATATTTAAATATTGTCATATATTCTATTTTGAAACAAATAGTATAGTTACTATATGTTGCTATAGTTACATTATAGTATCTGTTTATTAATAAAAGAAGTATTTGGCCAACATACGCATAATGAGCGTATGAAATTTAATTTAAATTTTGACATATTTCGTTATAAATTCGAACTTTAAGCACTTATAAAAAAAAAATTGTGACTAACGATTTCAGATTTTTTTTTATCACTTTAAGAACAACTTATAAGAAACCTTGTATTAAATTTTCAAGATTTTCTGGCTACCCAAAAAATTTTATCGGCATTTTAAGAAAAAAAACTTAGAAAAGTCGAAAATTTCAATTGTCTATAAGTAGCTTAAAAATGGTCAAAATATTTTGAAAATTTAACTGTAAAGAGATAACCATAATATAAACATTTGGTAAAAATTTCAAGTATTTACAATGATTGGTTTTTGAGTTTCAGCAAAATCAAAAAGTCAATTTTGTCGAAAATTGGTTTTTCGTAAAATTGCCATTTTTCTGTCACTTTTTTTTTGTTTTTCTCGATTTTTTTGAAAACTATTTGAAAATTTTACTTTTGACCCCCCAAAGTACCAACTAGATGAATTTTCCTATTCAAAGAGGGGCTGAAGTAAAAAATCGGAGCATTATTACTGCTCCAAATGTTGTCGTCAGACACACACACAAAAAAAAAAAACACACATCATTGTAAAAGCAATACATTCTTCATTCCGTTCAGAATCTAAAATAGAATCCTCAAAATTAAATGTTAATTTATTTATTAGTGTTTTATAAGTATCTACTATGTAAAACCTATAATAAATTAAGTCCTCGGGTAAAATAATAAAACATGTATACTATATCATTGTAACATATATAATAATGTATACAAATAAAATATAATTTAGATAAAATGCATTGTATATTATGAATAAAATGGTAGGACTATTATGATATGTATTTTACCCGTTAATATAATATTATATAGTATCATATAAACTAATTAAAATACATGATAAATGTATTAATGTATTAATGAATAAAATTATTTAATTAGGTATAACACTTTATTAGTTTAATATATAAACAGACCATATTATATTTATGCATATATGGTCACGGAGAAAAATGAAATATAAGTTTTAAAATCCATGACGTAATTATTACAACACCAACGACTATGATTATATTTTATGTAAAATAAATAAAGGATAATTGTCTAGGATATTTTATGTATAGTATAATAAAATGATTATACATATAATTTGTGATTTTAGATGTAGTGAATAAAGTATGATTTTACACACCTTTGATGATGCCATGTCTGAAACTGATCTATGTGTTTGGATGGTTTCCAATTGATCCAAACACCAATCCAGTTCCTCAATAGTCTCAATGGACATCTTGAGATATGCATCATCTGAAAAAAAATAGTTATTTTAAAATAATCAGATAACTGGCTTTGAATTAATTAATTGTTGAGTATATAAAATGGAAAAAATATGTATTTTATAAACATTATATATACCTGGCTAAAAATGTGTAAATTAAATGTTTCTAAAATGTTTTGTCACGTTGTAGTACCTTTTAATTTCAAAATAAAGCAAGATTATTCTCAAGATAAAAAATTTATCACAGTACTTTGATTTTTGATTGCCTAATGGAAGTATGTTTCGAAATAAATAAAACTTGCGTCTTAGTATTTTAGTGCACATAAAAAAATATGAACGGCATAGAAAAAATTATCATATTTATAAATCTGTCAAGTATATTAATATATCGGATTTTTTTTTTTAACATGGATACCGATTGAAAGTTTTATACCATAGCTGACTTGAGGTTTTAAGTGAGATTATACCTTCGATAGTTCCCATAAGCAATGGGTTCCAAATTTTTATTACATTTTGGGGTATTGAAAGTGTGCTACGTTTATGTCAAGAGAATAAGCTACTGAATAATTATGTTTGCACCCTAAAAAACTGTTTCGTACGTTATCGTTAGAAAGAGTGTAGCGCTCATTGTTTTGCAGGTCGGAGGGTCTTATATTAAATTATAATATATAAATTATTATTTATTTACGATGTTTTATAATTTTTTATTTAAATTATACAACCTCGTGGGGTTATGATGGGGTAAATATCATAAAAAGTCATTGGTCGCGGCACATTGCATTAAAATTATTATACATTTCGTTGCAGAGCTAGAGTAGCTAAGTAGAAGTATATGAAGATTGTAAATGTATAGGTAGTGTAAATGTACCACTGTCCCACGCCACCACATTGGTATAAAAGTCGATAGTTTAAATCGCTGCCAACAGTACACTATGACATTGTACACGTCGGTAGTATTTCTCGGGTCAAGTGTCACATCTCAAACACATATAGAGTGTATCATACCTTTAACACATATTTTGTATTGTGTATTTCACTTTTATGACCTTATAAATAATATTTTAACACTTAAATATAATATAATATGACAGTAAAGTTGTTATCGTAAACGCAGTGGTTAACGTTTCTCGTATTTAGTTTTACGTACTCGTTGGTTGTGGTCGGTACTCGGTATAATTATTATGTACACAAAACATATGACATGCTACATGCATGAGACGCAATCCGATTAACATCGTGATAAAATACGTATACGCGTGGCACTTGTCACGCCCTAAAAATAAAAATAAAAAAAAAAGATTTCGAAAACAATTATTTTCAGTTCGATACATCCCGGAGTCGACGAGCAATGTAACTCGACAACTTTGTGTTTCTGTTTTTCTTTTTTTTTTAAATATTAATTACATTTTACATTTCGAGACCGATAAGTGTGTTTTTTTTTCAAAATAAATAATTCATCGACCAAAATATTTCACACGACTGCGCCGTGTAATAGTCGTACCATGTCAAGAATTTCGATTCTTTACAGTTCGTAAGAATTTCGAATCAACATATTTATTCAATTACACGAATCTCAACAGTGAATTTCAAACATAATCTTTTTTACGATCTTCTAAACGCGTAATCGCCGTTTTAAAATATATATAATATATCATTGTCAATGCCGGTTCAACGAGCGTAAAACTATAACGTATTCCTATCATTTATAATCGAGACTGATCCTTTTCACATTGTTAAACACCCATAAGTTTGAACGTAAGAATCGAACGTCAATCACACCATCACGATAGTTTTACAAAAAAAATATACTGATTACTGGCAGAATGTATAAAAAATTTAAAATTGAACAAATACTTGTAATTCACTGGTACTCGTATATCATATTCTAATGTGTAATGAGAAATGTCAATGTGTTTATATAGTTATCTTACTTATAGATTAGATACATTAGTAAAACAGAAAAATAATACTTCTTTTGTCTAAGAGCGCATCATCACAGAGAGCGGCATTATTTTTCGCAAAAATAAAAAAGATTATGGTTTTAGTTTTAATTTTCTTTGAAAATTATTATTTATTTTGTTGTAGTATATAACACTTCATAATTCTGGTTTTATTTTATTCAGACAATTATATTCCCGAAAATAATATGTAATTAATGTCAGTGATGTGCAAACAGAATATCAAATAAATATGAATCATTTCATGAACATTACAAATTTACAACAAACAGTTTTACAAATCATATCTTAATAGTAATTATAATTTTTTAAAGATTTTAATTTCAAATGTATAAACTAATATTATATATATTTTTGTATAATATTTATATTATATATATACAAATAAATAGTTTTGAATTAAATATCCAAAAAGAAAAAATTCAATAAAAAAATCACAAGACTAAATCGTTTAACCAATAAAAATACATTTTGGTTACGAGTAAGCACCGCGTGGTGGTTCCTATGTAATTCTGATTATTGAACGTACTGAACAGTGTTCAAAATATTTACTAAGAAAAATAACACTTAGTGGAAAAAAAATTAGGTATAGTTTTATTTTGCTGAAAACAATAGTTGACAGAAGCGTATACTTTTATTCGGTAGAGACGAATATCTGCTGACTAGACACCAAAACAACAAAGAATAACGAGAGACCCGTAAGGTGCTTCTGAAATGTGTTTGATGAGTCGACGAGCATTTGTGTACACACTACAGGTGATGAAAATAAAATAAAAGTATTTTCATTGTCGAGTTGGACGCAAATAGATGATGCGCTGAAATCTCCAGCCGCACGTGCGTGCCGGTGGAAAATCACGGGTGTAGAAATAACACCGTAAACATACACTTTTTGCCAGTTTTCACGGTGATTCACACCGTGTCGGCAGTAATTAATACGCGCACCTCTACTCGAAAAGGAAAACTAACGTAAGTTATTATATCGGTTATCGAAACCGTTATCGGTGGCGCGTCGATTTCAAATACTCGAGTGAGCGCACAACATAATAATATACGTATGGAAAATATAAATATATACAACAGAAACCCGTAGGTACCGCGCTTTTAAATAAACTTGGTAACTGATGCTGCTGCGGGCTGCAAAATGTCTAAACACCGGTGACTGACTGACGGGCGTCTATTCGTTGTGCCGCAATAACGATAGTGCGATTTTTCATTCGTTCCCTCGATCGCAATCGATCCGAACCGTTGGCGTACACAATAATATAATAATATACACTGCGTGTACTGCAGCGGTGTATGGGTAACACGCGACGACGGATTCTCTTTCGCTACCCATTCGTCTTGTTGTGCGCCTACCTACTACGACTACACCACGACTTGTAACACCGCCGCCGCGCGCCGATCCGCTCACCATCGAAACCATCCGCGCGTTCTCGCGTGTGATATATTGCGAATAGCGCCCGACGACGTGGCGATAAAGTGTTGTGTAATACATTTCAGTGTGGTCGGTTGTCTACAACTGGCCTCAAGTCGTTACGATATATATATATATACATATACGATATTATAACATTCAGCTGTACCTAAGCGATACCTGCAGTAGATTCAGTAGTTTAACTAAATTTGAGTATAAAACTAGATTAGAATATTTAAAGATACGTTTATAAATACCAAAATACCCAAAGATTTTCCTTATAGATGTTCAAGAAAAATTCAATAGCCATTATACTACTATAGGCAGAAAAATATTTACAAATACAATATTTTTAGTTATTGTTATTATTATGTTTATTGCATTCACTGTATTAACAATATAATCGTTGTTTTTTCAGATATTCAATTGTGGTCAACAATATTTATACTGACGATTAAATAAAAATGTGTCTCAATACTAAATAATTACATAATATAATATAATTACGTATTTTGAATTTGCATAAGTTCCTAGAAAATACGGTACCTTAATGTATACAAAGTAGAGTTGAACTCAAAATTAAAACTAAAGAAGATATTTTTTTAACGTAGGTCAAAGGTCAAATTAAACTTTTTGGAAATAGGCAAAAGCACGCAACCCTACTACAATTTATTTTTATATAAATAGAATATAATAATAATAATGATTATATATCTCGTGACATCCGCTAAAATAATAATTATCGTTTTCTACAATACATGAATTATCGAGTTTTAGTTTCATACCTATATATATAAGCCTAAAAACGACACCAATTGTGAGTGATGGGTGGAAATTATGTTTGTATTTTCTATCACATAACTGTACATCACAAACATTATAATATAAATTGTTTAAGCAAACGGACCAAACCAACCTCATAATATCTAAACGATTTTCTTATTTAAATATTATATTATTTAGGTAGGTTACAAAAACACGGCACTATCAGTTTTCTTTGTAATAAAGTAAATAATAAACAAATATTATGATATATCATTCCATTATTGTTATTACAATCGATATGACCTGTCATCTTATACATGTTGTATACTAAAGTGAAAAGGGCGTCGTATTTTGACATTTGTGTTTTTGTAAAATATTATAATATAATTAACAGTATCTAACGATTATTGTTTTCGTTTAACTTCATACATAACAGCTAAAACGAGTGGCAAGCGTGTACAGCTAGAAAATTAATAATATCAAATAAACACCGTGTGTTTTATTATTTTAATGATGAAAATTTGAAACGTTTAATTATTATTATGCTATACAATAATAATTTGATATTGGTATATTATGTACAGTGAATATATATGTATACTGTACACATAATATATCGTATCATAATATGTATCCTACGCACCTACAATTACAAAGTGGTGAAATCTCCAAGGGCAACACGAGAAAACCTATATTGAATAAATGTTTGATCGAATGGACAATAACAATACATTATACAATTATGAACGACCACAGCTGAAACACAGCACAACCCACCTTACAATAAACAAGATGATTCATAAAGCATCATCACAAACATTTTTTTATTTATTTAATAATACATCTATTCAAATTCAGATTTTTAGAATATTATTGTTATGTATTATATTTTAGTTTTTCAATTTTTACATTTTTATACAATATTTTAAAGATTTTCTTGTGATGATAGCATTTTTTTTTAAAAATATTTTAGTGTATCTAAATGGGAATATGTATGAGTAATTCCTGAGTTCTTAAAATTTACATATCAAGGATAATACCCTTAAATATTATTTAAAAACATATCCAAATAATATAATATGTGTAATCATTTTTAAAGTACTTGAAAAATGTCTACAAATTATAAAATGCTAATTTATTAATATTAATTACATAAATATTCAAATAATTAAATAAGTATTAAAAGTTTTAAAATATCTCCATTTCTGCAAACTTATTATAATGGACTTTAGTTCACAAAGTTCAATTACACAGATACTTCTATTTTATATTTCGATTTTGATTTATTAATATCTTCCAATAAGTCATCTGATTAATAATTTAAAAGAAAAACCCATTTTTCATTAGAAAATATTGGCCAATATTAAACTTAAGAATTCCAAAACATAATTTAAATAAATTCGATATTTAAAAAAAAAAAATGGGAATTAACAAGTTTGGTAAATTATATTGTAAACATTTTACAGAAGAATGTATGCAAATGCAATGTAGTTGACAAAAAACAACTTTTAATGTGTTTCATCTATAAAGCTAAGATAATATATCATTTATATATTATAATAATAATATACATATAAATGAACCACTCTGTATTATGGTTAAAAATACGTCTTATCGAATAATCGTTGCATTAATTGTTTTTTCAATATATACATAATAACAATAAAGTATTCGTACCTTTGATCTATGCCGCATACTACAAAAGTCATATACATTATACGTCATATACATTTTATATAATACACCACCTGCAGCACATTTATTGGTTTAAACGAAATCTCGCGCGGTGCTTGTACCAAACTTAAATCGTCGGCGTGTAAAATCAAATTTTGCTTTGTACTACGCTGTTCTACTATAATATGTACCTATATAATATTAAACATTCTTCGTTTATTTTACGTAACCCCGAAGTCGATCAACATTCACAAGATAAACAAAAATAGGTACCTATATATATATATTATACTTAGATGAAAGACGTTTACATTAAGCCTAGCCATTGTAAAAATAATTGTTTAGCTGAGAATCGTTTGAATAAACATAATATTATGCTTGCGCACCCACCGGCCGTAACAATGTTGCAATAATGTGTGTAATAATCTAAAAGATATTTTGATTTTTAAACTGACGTTAAAACAAACAAAACCCACCAAACGTTTTTTATTTGTCTGATCGATATTTCGCTGTACATAGTTTAATACGTGTATTATTAATATCAATATATAAAATATATAATAGGTACCTATTGTTTAGATGAACTATGCATTTTTTCAGTCTTCCTATCGCAAACAGAAAATAATGTATTTTTTTAGCTAAAGGTCAACATTACTGTTTATATAATACTTGATATACATATATTTATTCGGTTTTTGTGTTTTTAAAAATAATTTTTGAATACACTTTTTTAGTATAATATTTATTATTATGATATTGATATTTTAAGGAATTTACTTTTTAAAATATAATATTTTCTTAATAATGTTATAGGGTTTTTAAAACAGAATATTTTTTTACAGCATGTCTGATATCCATCATACATGTATGTGAATAGAAACATATTGAAATTTATATAATTACGTATATTTCTATTATGTAGTGATATAATTTTACGGGGTTAAATCTTTTGCGAATTTATATTCATCTTATCTTAACTCCGATTTTAAATATTTATTATAACGCGATTAAATAATGGTATACATAGAAAATGTTAAGAAAATATTTAGCTGGATTTTATGGAATTTAAAAAACGTAAACTTTTTCAATAAAAAACCTCAAACAAAACGGTAAACATTTTTCAGATTCACAAAAAAGATAATTTCAAACCTACTAACATACCGTTCCCGTTCCGAATATCGAACAACCGTAATATTAAAACTTTTAACAAACTTTTACACACACACACACACACACACACATACATATATACACAAGTTTACGTAGAAACAACTGCAGTACAATATCTATACGCATATCAAACATATAAACATTTACCTAGCGGTACATACCTACATTAATTATATTGATACAGTTATTTATAGGCAAATGTATTAGATCGGGCATCTCGGTGAACCCGCAGAAGCCAAAGGGGCTTATCAATTTAAGGTTTATTGTGCACTTAGCTCGGTAGTACTAAATTAAACTTGAAGTTGTTATATATATTATAATAATAGAGTATGGCTAAGCAAATCCACCCATTTAATCACGCGCGCGACCTGCCGAAAATCCAGTCCAAGAGACCATCGGGACAAACAATAATTGTCACTGTTAAAGCGGTGGCGGAGGTGGCAGTCGCCACTGCGGCGGCGGAGTTTACACAGCGGCTTCCGGTTTATTGATCCACCTCAGCTTCCGCCTCTGCCGCCGTTGCCACACCGTCATCAGCCATCAGCGTCGACGTCACGGTAGACGACGGGGAGGAAGACGAGATCAGTCGACAGAATACGAAGAAAAATTCGTACGTGTATGCTCTGCTGACTTATTATTGGTTGTCGAACGACCATATAATTATAAAGAGTTATCTAAACGTATATGGTATATCATCATTCAATTACAAATGTGGAAATATATATATACTATTATAATAGTATATGTACATTTCAGTATACAATACAAAGTTACTATGTGTTAGAAAAACTTTATCCCTTAGTATTTTATAGGTATATTAATAGTATGACCTAATGAATTGCACTTTAGATTGTTATAAGCTACTTAGTTTCATTTTAAGAAACGTTTGAAACTCCATCTCCAAATAATAAATCTTTTTTCAATAGATTTTGTTACTATTTATTATTATTTGGTTTCCAAATGTTGTGCTGAAACAATTATCTTGGTCGAATTCTGTGGACAGATTTTTCGCAACCGACCCAAGTTAAGTCGATAAAATTTTACTGATATATAAATATAAATATATATATGTATACAAAAAATACGATTTTTTAATCTCTCCTAAACTTTTTAAAGCCAAATAAAGTTGTTATAAATGTTTAGGCAACTTAAGAATTATACTTGAACATGCTATTAGTGAATATTTTTTCTTGTTCATATGGTGTCTTTAGTATTTATACTGTTATAATATGTCCTTTACATAATTATTAGTGTGAAATCTTACACGAAATTTTATACGGATCGTCCAGAGTTTTACATTTTAAATAGCTTTCTTCTTGTTGAGTAAAAATATTTACGTCATCTTTTATGTGGTAGTAATTAAAAATACTAAAAAAATGTCACTATTTTCATTTAATTCAATATGATTTACGCATTCGTCTTATGCATGCCCATCTTTGAATATTATTATTTAAAAACGTATTGAAATTAAATGTATAGACATTAAGTATGTATATTTTTATTGTTTTCCAATTAATATTACATTAACCATTATTTTTTTCTTTTGTCATTTATCTGAATGCTATCCGACTGAAAAAAATACAAATAATTTAATGTTTTATAGATCGGTATTACTTATCAAATTATAGTCATATACTTATAATGATCGTAGTTTATTAATCTAGCTATATTCTCTAGAGAAAACACAAGTATGGTATTTAAAATTTACAATATTGCTTATAGATATGGCAATAATATGTGCAGTTAGATGAAAACCGGTTGTCTACTCAAACGTATACAATTACACCTCGACTCGGTCACAAAAAAAAAATGGAATACGCAATTTGGTTGTTGACAAAAATTGCATATTTTGTATGAGATTCGGAAACCAAATATTGTATTAATATTAAAATTATATTAAGTTATGCTTCTCAAAAAAAAAAAAAAAAATGTATTTAAATTAAACATTGTATGTTTCAAATAATAAAAACAATACGTAATATTGATAAATTGAATATTGTACTTGGAAGAAGCGTCTTCGAAAATACTAATTTAACGATTTTCTACAATTCAAGAAATAACGGAATAACTTTGAATAAAAACGTTTTGCGTTGTGAAATTTAAAGTCAATGAAACGTCAAAACATATTCCCTACGGTACATGATGATTTCAGACAAAATTCTAGTTCATAAAACATGTAGTATTATACTCACTCTTAACCAAAAATAATAATAGTTTATTCAGCTGCATTTTTTATTACTTGGAAAAGTAAATAAATTGTTACCTATTTTATTTATACATAAAAAAAATAATAGAACGATGAATTCATCATGTATTTTTTGTCACATGCTTGGTAAATTTTGAGTAAACATATATAAATATATGTATGTATATAATTATGTATATAGATATCAACTTTTTGGCCATTATGAAAAAAAATAAATAAATAAATAAAAAGTTGTAACGCTCTTATATAAGATCAAGTTCGATGCGTTCCATTTGTACGATCGAAAATGATTATTTGATGAAACATACGTTTTCGTAAAACTTTGTGTAATATGCTATATGCATATACTTATAAGTTAGGTATTTTATATATACACGGTACTTCGCGCGAAAGCAGAAAATGCATAGACGACATTACGTTCTCCGCGATGAATCAGCTCAAGGGTAAAATCCGGATTACGTCTCTCTTGAAAACTTTGGGTGTGCTTGTTATATTTATTTATCACAATACAACAATAGTAGGTATATATTATATGGATCCGCAACATCGTATGTAATATATATTATAATATATACATTTTTGGGGATATTTCAATAACTCTATTGTATTATATCGGGCAAACAGATGAGTGAAAAAAAACCCACTGCGTTACTTTTCAACCTATTTGCCAAAACAACTATTACGCGAATAGTAAGTCATACGATTTTTACGAATCGTCAGCAAAAGGTCTTGTTCAGACATTCAAACGTACATTCGCTACAATATGCGTGGGTCTGTTTCGGAAATTATCATAAAAATATATTATCAGAAATATATAGGTTTAACTGGTTTAAGGTATAAGTAGGTAAACCTATCACATAATAGCCACACGGTAGGTTATTTTATTAGTAGGAAAAACCGTAATAATGAATATTTTTATCAAACTCATACTATATTATTATGGTATTATGGAAAATATTATTGTATAGTGCGCGACCTTTATCAAATGAAATTTTTGACCGGGTCCCAAAACTTTACAGACCTTTTGTACTGCCACATTATTTAATAAATTCACTTTGAAACTTTGGTGGAAACCTCAATAATAAGTTTTTAGTAATTCAATAATAATCAAGCAATTGTCAACAATTGGCGACTGAAAATTCTTTTCAAAGTAATGCGACCAGCTTTCAAACTCACCAGCACATAAACTAAATTACTACCTAACGTAAATATATAATACAAAGATTTATTATAGTATTTAGTTGTCGGTGTGTGTTGAAACCGTGTGGTTGATTAGACAAACGATTAATTATTATTGGCCAATATCAAATATTAATTTGAGGTTTCGTAATTATCTGCAAATATCAATTTTATAAAATGTATTTTAATAAATATATATATACCTATATAAATTATATTATCAGGTAAATGCAAAAAAAATCTCTGAAACGAGTCAAAATGTATTTCATTGAAGTAATAAAATACGCGTATTGATGAATACCATTTTTTATGCGTTCTGCTTCTACTCATAAATTAAAAAATTAAACTGAAGCATTCGAGTTTTTTTACAAATAACTACCTATATATATGTACATATTTGAATTAACTAGGTATATAATTTTTTTTTTTTTATAGAGTAAGAATTACAAATTAATTAGTAGCTCTACGCGTTTTGATTTTTCGGATATACTGTAGTCTTTGATGCCAATCTGTATTTTTGTATTAGTATCAGAAATAAATACGTAGGTTTTATATTATATTATTCGTGATTCACTGAGATAATATGCAAAACATGTTAGCATATCAACAATAATATAATAATATCTAAAAATATACAATTGGTAATTAAATAAGAATGTTATAAATTATTCTTAATTTTCATGTATTTAAATATTAAACTATATTAAGTTAATGTTCATATTGTATACTATTTTTAAATCACCTTTAAACAATTAAAGTTGTAATTGAAATTATTTTTTATGCTTGAAATCCGAACATATTTTTCTCTTTTATTATATATTTTGAAACGAACCTCAAGACGTGAATAGAAAAAAAAGAAAATTCGCTATCTACTTAATATAAAATTTAAGACATTTGAGTTTTTTTTTTCACAAGACACACTGTAAAGAGAGACGAATGGGTCCTTATATAGGTATACGTGAATGTGTTATTTTCGTTAGCTGAAGTATAATATAACTGTGAATTCTTCTATTGTTAATATAACTCTCCGAAAAATGGAAGGGCCTTTTGTATAAAAAATAATTGGCTCCGAGTTTATATTTTTACCATGGATATTCAAGGATGATAATATAAAATGTTCAGCTACTATATTATTATACCTCACAAAGGATTTTAATAACTCAAAATGTAACATCGAACTCGTTGACACGAAAAAAAGAAAAAAAAACAATATGTCATATACATGTTTTTTTAAACATTGTGTTGTAAAGTTAAGGCCAATACGCCATATTATTTTAGCGGTTGTTATAATGAACGTTTGTACCATCAAAATGAGTTTTAAAGGTTCATTTTAACTCAAGCTTTTTGAAACGTTTGTTTTGATTACCCAGAACTCGAAAAACTTATGCAAAAACGGGCTACAATAATCGAATGTCTATAATATATATATAAATTTATGTAATAATAATGTATATATGTATACTTTTTTTTTTTGGTTAACTCTGACATTGAAAAGGTAAATCATGTGGAGGACATTTTTTGTATTAACGAGACTTTGTAGAGTAGCTTCATTTTTGCATATACAATTGCAAATAAACAGTAAACAAAAATTTATATTTTTGAGTTTATTTGCGTGAAAATAATAAACATTCAATTCGTGAAATATAAACATAAATTAAAATAAGTAAGAATAATCTACAGAATAGTGTTGTAAAAACGTCAGGGTTTAAATAAAGTTTGGTTGGTCTAAAATCAATAATGTATATTTAATTGCGAAAAAAATGGTTTATAAATTAATGTATCATTTTACAGCAATGTAGATAATTATTCTGATATTATATTTGGTAAAATAAAATAAATTACCAAGGAATTATTATAAGTAATAATTATTATATTTATTAAATATGTACAACTTTAGACAATTAACTTAAAATTAAAAAAAATTGATGAACACCAGAACACAACATTTTGTTTTATTAATTATTCAATTAAATTTTTTTTTTTAATTAACCCTTATATTGTCGACTGTTTAAGTCAATATTCTTATATAATTCACCGTTTATTGAAATGTTGAAGAAACTATTAAAATTATGGCTAGAATTTTGAATATATTATCAGTGAAATTGATAACAATTATCTGACTTCATATGGTTTAACTGTTACTAAACTAATACGCTATAAAGTGAGTAAAAGTGTTTATTACATTTTTTTTTGAGAATAATATATTTTTCTAAGATCTATTACTGTCAACATAAAGAGTAAACATTTTAGAACATATGCATAAAAAAAAAAAAAAAAATGCAAATGTTCAAAGGAAATGTTGAATGTGTTAGGTTAGAATAATAAAATCATCTTGTATACTTAAGACAAATTAACAGACAGCATTTAATTCCGCTTTCGCGCGTATACGAACACGTCAAAAAACAATAGCGCGTGCATACAAACGCAATTCCACGGGCGCCGTGTCAATTAAAATCTATTCATATAATATGTGCAAAGTGGAGACAAACAATTTCCCATAGCGTATGCGTAAAAATAATTATTATTTTAATGCCCAAGTCCGTGTATATTTGTACGTAAAGAGTATTAATCATATTTGTATGACGCATATGGTACGCAAGTTGATGTGCAGCTAGGATTCAGAGTTAATAGGGAGCTATACATTAAAATGTTAATAAGTCTATTTATTTAGGTTTTTTTTCAAGAAGAGTAGAGTCAAAAATACATAGATGCTAAGCCTCCTTTTCAAATAATGTTTCATATGCTTCATTAATAATGCGTCGGCGTAAGACAAAAATAAGAGTTAAATTATAATGAAGACAATTTTAAGGAGTAATTTGAACTGAAAAATAAAAGTGGTTTAAAAAAAATTAATTTAATGTTCTCCGATAAAAACATACAGTGTATTATACCTCTTCTTATTCGTATATTTGATTTTGTGAATAATGTACTTACCATGTAGTTTATTTTGTTTGTCATTTTCCTTTTTGTGTAGAAAACAATCTGCAATAAGGTCCTTTGAATATCCAAGTGTTGAACTTTTTAATTAATAAATATTTTTATGTGTACAGTAAAACGTCTCTATAACTTGAATCTTTCGAGATCAACAAATTATTTCGTTATAAAGTTTTCCGAAAGAAAGCATACAATCATTAGTCTTGAATAACAATTCATTTGCGATATTAAGATATGAAAGTATAAATAATTTTTTGATCCATTGGTTGGGTGATATATGTGGTATTTGGGGACGGAATGAGTATTTTCATTTATGATAGTTTAATTTTTGGGTGAAATGCAGCATTATCTAAGAATATAATTTCATTTATATTCTTAGATTTATAATATCTGCGTTAAAATAACACAACCACTATTCTATTATAATAGTGTCATCCAGGCTAGTGATTTTGAGACTTGTCAATGACTAAGCTACTAATTTCTTCAGTCATACTATCACACATGAGTACTGTTAAGCAATCCTTTGTTTTTTCCTCCAGCATATGACTAACTCACTAGTACTAGTGTCTTAGAAGGAATACTTCTAAAGAAGAACAGTTCGTTTATATTTTATAATATGTTCTTTACTTCATATTCAGCAAAGAGTCTCGAGAGTTTTACTTCCACTTTCCACAGTGTCTTGATTAATGTAATTTGCTTCACTACTGATTTGTATCAAAATACAAATATAAGTTAGGTATATATTATGTATTATATAGACATATCGTAGTATGAGTATCGTGCTTTTATTTAAATTTTTCTAACCAACTGAGTGATGACTGTGATGCCTTTAAATTGTTGATGTTTATTTTTTAGCTAATTTCCATAGCATATATTTAGTATTTGTATTACTTGTACCAGAAATTGACAAATTGTTTGACCAAATACTGATAAACTTCAACTTTTGATCAATTTATTTAAATGAAGAAGTTTTCACTCTTTTAATTTTTCGGAAGTTTTTGCTATGAACCCATTCATTCATAATCTCTTCTAGATTTTTTATTGCGTCGTAAACAACTTAAGTTATTCTACATTTAAATTGATTAATAAATTCCTTCGTGCTTAGTTTTCTCTTAAATTTATTTCAATCAATTTAACACTTTATCGACGACCAAACAGTTCATGTTTACAAAATTGTTCTATAATAGGTACACACATATTATCTTATCTTTGCTTTATTATAATACATCTACACTTTACTCGTTAGAAAGTTTATTAATAAATATGACATTTGTGATGCGATAATATTAAACGATAAAACAATAATTATAATATTTATATTACCTAATTACCAAATAAATGTACTGAAGTCTGAAATAAATGTAATTTATCTTTAAATGATTTTATTTTTTTGTCTAATAAAGAGTATTTTTTACTAATTGAGTCACAAAAATTGTCCGTTTCCGTTTTGTAGGGGTTCCATCTTAGAAAGTTCAATTTTGTATATAATTTGAGCCGAGACTATTGATATTTTCCGTTATAATGATGATTCCATCTAATAGAAAGTCCATTGTAGAGAAGTTTTACTGTACATATATATATATATACATATATATATATATACATATCATAATATGGATATGAATTTTAAATAAATTATCCAATCCAATTTATTGAAATTGAATTAAATATGTTTTTATTATTAATTTAATGCATTGTTTGAATGCTATAATACAAAGTATTTAAAGAGAAATGTTAAGATGCATTTTAATAAAGCTCTTTTTCTTGCTAAGTCATAACACAATATTGTTGCTATTTAATTATTATAATTATATTTATAGTATTGAGCTTATAATTTAAGAAACATATAAAGACTGATTAATGTCTTATATAATTTAAAAAATTATAAATACATTTATCAGGTTAGAAAATTAAATATCTTTGAGATAAAAATATTATAAAATATGAATTCTTTATTGAAGTACCGTGTATATGGCATAGAAAAAATGAAAGACCACCATAAAAGTTCAATTTAATTTTTCATAAATTTTAAACCTGCGTTTGTTCTATAATACTTATAGAGATTTATTAAAATAAGTATATTATTATTTTCCATGAATTAAATGAAACATTTTTTATGGATTAAATGGTCATTCTAAGAGATAATTTTTTAATTAAGTGCTAAATGGGACTGTTATTATATATACTACTCAAAACAGTATATATCGTTTACAAAAAAAAAAAAAATAATTTCTATAGAAGTATTTAATATATGTATATAATATATAAAAAAATATATCATTGCATCAAAAAGGCCAATATTATTTTCAATAAAAGCGATCTTCCACAATTTTATACATAGTAGGAGGTATCATATTTATTCGTTACCTATGTTCGTTTATTGGTACATTGATATGATATTGTACATGACAATTATGTATATTGAATATACAAAACATAATGTTGATTTCAAATACGCGCAAATTGTGAAAAACCGTTCGGCGATCGTCAACACGAAATCATTTCACATATACGTATACTTATAATATTATGATTACGATATTAATCGCCGTTTTAAATATTTTTCAATGTTAACGCGGCGTTTTTGTGTATTCGCGGAAAATAAATAGCATTGGAGTGAGTAGGTATATTATACTACTCACATAATAGTTTTCGAGAATATCCCCTTGAATATGAGTTATATTATAATAATTATATATATATATTTATATATATATATAATATATATATTATGTATATTGGCGAACGATTTCAATCGCGTCACAACAAAGTACGCTCGTTGTGCATATTTTATGAACGAAATTGATAGCGTATTCCTATATAGTATATTATATTGTTATAACAAATTGTATCTACGTCTCTTAAAACATTGTATTTTATTTTATCTTACGCGTACTTGTAAACACTCTAAATGTACACTGACGAGTTCTCAAATATAGAGGCCATCCATCCAATATTGAATATACTTTATTTTATTTAATGGACAATTATTATTGTCCGATATACAAAACAATTACGAGTTCCACAATAATTAACAATGATAAAATATACGATAAATATGAATAACAAATAAATCAACAGAATTATAGCTATAAGAAGAAATATAATAGTATGTTTGTTAATGATACGTGTTCCGTGTGCACGTGAAATTCGTCGTGGTTGCCCTTAAAATAACACATCGATATAATATTTTTATAATATAAGTGATGTTATATCATTATTACTATTTACTATTGCTATACTACGGTTCATAAATTAATATATTTTGTTGCATTTAAACAACCACTTGTAAGTTCAAAATCAATGCAATTTTTTTAATAACTATTGGTACACGATATTTAAAATATTGGTCAAAAAGTAAAAAATAATTATAAAAATCACGTGGCATAATCATTTCACTCAATCTAGGAATGAAATAAAAAAAAAACTTGATAGATACCATTTTTGTCGTTATATACGTTAAAATTAGTGAGAAAATAAACAATAATAATTTAACGTTACTAAACTAAGTGTAGAGTATATTATTAATTCATAAACTATATCTTATTGCACTATTGCCTATTAAAATTGCGCGTGAGATTTTATTTTTCCATTATATACTTATAAGACATATTATTATCTAATTATTGGCTTAATAACAACAATAATATATATTAGATAAGTAGTCGACCTGTACCTACGTCATGTTTACAATTCACACTCGTGGGATTTGAGTATGACGTTTTAAGAACGTATATATATATCTTATGAATGTAATCAATAAATATGTAAAAAATGTCTTTCGCGAACTCGTAATGAGCATAGAAAGATGTAATTAACAGTATATTATATAAATATAATATTGCTGTAATTTCTACGCAGTAAATATGTGCAGTGTGCAGTGCACATTAAAGTCCATACATAAAAATGTATAATTACGCGTGCATAGGACATATTACACAGTTCATAAAATCGATTGGATTTCAGTACGGTTAAAATTAAATGATAAATACTCAATATACTTTTATATGGTATAATTTTTTTATTGAGATTATTTCTGATTCTCTAAAGTAGGTAACAACAGTAAAAAATTATATATGAGTGTCTTAATGTTTTGTGACAAAAATCACGTAAGGAACAACATAATCTCAACCGTTTTTGTGACATGACATTTGGAAGACTGTTTATAATATTAAAATACTATATTGTATAGAATCAGAATTGACGTTGATGTTAAAAATAATAATAATCACCTGGAACGCCTATTACTATTATGAGTTATGACGGAAAATATGTATAGGTATATAAAAAAATTATATGATAATAGTGCATATGTATATAAAATACATTTTATCGAAACGAAACAAAATTCTTTGGAAAAATATTTATTTTACGACACATATACTACGTACAAGAGTTCTGCTCGCGTTCAGTATAATACAATAACACAATACTTTATTTGATATACTTCTATAAACTATATAAAATATAATATAATATTGTTTTCGAGAGTTTATGTATTATTGGAATTTTAAAACAAAAAGTATACCGATCGAACATGATTTTATCATGGTAAAAATTACAGTCGAATTGAAAACTTGAATACAAACTACGTATTCAGATATTTTAGTAAGGGAAACATATTTACATGTATATATGTATAGATAATATTACGAAATATAAAAAAAAAATCATGTAGATAAACTTCAAAGGAATTAAAACGAATTCGTTTTACAGATGGTAGAATATATAATATTATATTATTCAAATTTTCGATTGAGCTCACATAATAGTACAGGGTTAACGAATATGGAATAAAAATATTAAAAGCACATTGCACGTGTTCATCAAACTCATAATAAATCTTAATTATATCTACGAGTACACAATAAAATATATAATAATTATGAGTTTGTTGTTCATGGTTATATTTTATAAATACTTATATTATATGACATTTATTCGATTTTTTTTATATGCTATACTGCATTTTATACACTATAAATTGCTCATTATATCTATCTATGATAAAAGATAAGTGATTTTCTGATAAAAATAAAATTCGTATTGCTTCAATATTTTTATAGATGAGTAGGTTACGCAGAAAACATAAATTTTAATTTGTCGATGACAATAATAATTTGATTCAATTGCACGTTATTGCATTTTGCATAAAATACAAACAATTTATTTATTAATCTTATCAATAAGCTGAAAACAAATTAAATAAATACACGGATAAACAAAGAAAATTCCTACGATTAAAAATTGTATTATTTTTAAATATTCTAGAATATAATTAACTGCCAACATTATCACTATATAAAATATTAATTAACAAGACAATATTTTATATAATAACTATTTTTTTAATATTTATTCATAAAATGAATTGAGCAATATAACGGCGTAAATACAGAATATATTATAAGATAAAAAAAAAAAAAAACAAAACAAACATATTAAAAACCTGAAAGAAATTTATTTTGTTATTACAAAATGAAACCTACAAGCCAATTCCAATTAAATATCATTGGAAATAAATCGCTCAACCGAAGAAATATAATTCGATATCGATTTGGAGAAATATTAATAAATAATAATACAACATGAAATATATTTTTATTTTATTATTTTAAAAGCACACAACGCAATTGTTTATTATTGTATATCTTTATAGTGTTATCGTTTTTTTTTTTTTTTTTGCTATAAATTATATTGCATTTAATCATGTACAAATGAAATATAGGTATTTTATATCGACCCATGAGTTTTCGCATACATGCTCGTCATGTCTCTATGTTTCGAATTTTAATTGAATATTCTAATACTGAATTGCCTGTATAGTGTTAAGTATACACGAATTTATATTATATACACTATATAGTAGTATAACTGATACTAGTTGGCGTTTTCCGTGTGCCCATGAACAATTAAATAATGCCAGTGGATTTATCCAGTTTTAAACTCCATTAAATGTAAGCTATATAATTGTTTAATGGTTTTGACAAAAAATAAAATGTAGGTCTATAACTGTGTTAATGTATTATAATAACTATTTTAATTTTTGAACATGCAACGATAATCCTAAATAGGTCCTAATAAAAAAAAATATATTTGTTTGTCGAGAGCCAATTTTACGAAAATCGTTATTCTTAGCGCGTGGTTCCCTTACAGTCCCTTACATAGTGATACAAAAGAAGCGTGAAAATCTCTATAGTTTCTATAGGCCTGTAATAACTATCATAGTTTCGAATTAATTTCAATTATTATGAATCAATCAATAAAGGATTTTTTCTTTTATGTATACAACATAATATATATTAGTATATTACATATACATGTGTGCTAATAGCCGAGTTTGTTGTTAATATTGCACGCAATTTTCAACTGTTCTTAAATATTATATTTTCATATTACAATTGTCATATTGGCTTAAATAGCACAGCGACTATTTTATATTTCAAAACAAATTTATTAATATCAACTATCGTAACTATTTATTGTGACGTAAACAGAAAATATGTTATTATTTTAAATTACATAAACGGATTGTCTAGTATATTATGTATCGAAATGTAAATCGATGAATGTGATACAATCTTCTGTAGATCGTATACACACACATATAAACATTTCATTATCAATATAGATATTAGATGTTCGTGTATTATAGAAATAGACATTATTTTGACAGCTCTTGTTGAATGTTACTGTTATAAACTAGAAAATAGGTGAAATAGCAGCATCCGTTATATTTTAATACATCGTAAAGTGTATACACGTAATTACAAATAGATTGATTGATAATCCTCTTTGGTGTACACATATTATTATAATAACGTTGTATATAGTTGAACGATGAGCATAATATTATATACTATGATAAGTTCATAATACTAATAATAATTAATTAACATAATAATAACAATAGTACGCGACAGTCCTGCTGCATATGAATCGATAAGCCAAAGGTTAAATTGATGGCGAAGTAGGTACCTATACATTAAACTATTATAATGTTAAACGTTATTAATATATTCAGGACGACTTTTTTTTTAGTTTTTTTTATTATACTTGACATTTACACGCACTTGCGTATTACCGGGAGCTTAAAAATTGAAAATTAAAACGATAATACTACATTTTTTGTTTTAAAATAGCATAATTAATATTAATATACAAAAATAATTTTACCTCCGGGATTGACAACTCGGCTTTGCGGGGTACTATTGCCAGCGGCGCCGGATGATCTCCGAGACCTATATAAAAAAAAATATATATATTTCAATTAAATCAATTATATATATCATTAGTTTATAATCACGATGCATATATTTTACATTATATATAAGTAATATAATATTATTTCTTAAAATTTTCTATCACATAACTTTTGAGTAACACTAACACTAATATTATATTATTGGATAAACCACACTAAAGTTTGAGTTTGACTGAATATTAATATACAGGGTGGCTCAGGAAGATCTGACAAGTAAAAACTAAATCTACCACATATGAGTACATATATGAGTACACCGTTTATGTGCTTTACTTAATAAATATTTAGAATAATAAATATAAAAAATAATAATTTTTTTTCAACACGTAAAAACTAAGCGAAAAGTTTTTTAATTTACCTGTGACTATGTATTAGCTATATATATTATTATTTATTTTATGTTGATATTATTTATTGTGGTTTAAAAAAAAATCGAATACCACGGATTAAGACTGGTAATTTCAACCACGTGTACATGAAAAATAATCTAATTGGATGAATTGCATCTCTCTCTCATTCATCTTTCTCTCATTCTCTCTCTCTCTCTCTCTCTCTCTCTCTTTCTCTTTCTCTCTATGTATTATGCTAGTATTATTCATATCAGTTTGTCGACCACTGATAAGCACATTTCGCAAAACTACTAATAGTATGTCATAGTATAATATATATTTGAAGAATATTGACGTCAAAATGATCAAACATTTCCAATGAAAATATCGATAAGAAAATGTCTTTCAAGAAGTTAATAAATAATGATTATTATAAAAAAATGCAATGAAAATAATAAATGATAATAAGACAAAAAAAGTTTAATTTTATACCGGATACACGATTTATTTACAGCGTTAAAGCTGAAAAATACGTGCCATGAAGAAATGTAATTTATTAAATATTCCACACAAATTAATGTAATAATTATTCTAATAACCTTAGTACCCATCTATACCTAACATGTAAAGTATCCATATATTATTATAATTTATAAATATAATACTTGGGTTGGCGTGTCACATCGATTTAATTATTACATGTGTAATAGTTTCATTTAGTAATTTTGTATGTACGTATAAAGCCATAAAGGGATCCAGTTTTCCCAGCAACTACACACGTATAGCTCAATGTACCGGGAAGAGATAAAGTGTTACATTTTAGAGGTTTTTTTACATGACATGGAATAAACTACATTTATTTTTTACCCTTAATTTAATAGAAAATAGAATTAATTCAGAATAAATAAGTATAATTAATAAATAAAAATGTAGTTTTAGTAAATTATGATGAATAGCTTAAGAAACGTGTACAAATGTATAATATAATAAATTAATAAAGCAGTAGATAATTGAAAAGACAATGCACTATTTTTTAAGAAAAGTTTTTGTTTCTACGAGTACCTATATATTTTCCATTTTGTATATTGTTTTAAATTAATGTAACAAAGATAATAATTAATTACTATTTTTGAAAAATATATTTATGAAAATTCAAGAAAGTAAAGATAAATGTATTGTGGTTGAGCATAAATTATAATCAGTGATGATTGAAAATAAAAATAGTAAAAAATAACTATAGAATAAAAAATAAATATATTTAAAGAATAGTTTCTATAATATAAATATATCAATGTTATTTAAAATTCCATAATATAAACTGCTATTAAGCTCAATGCTACATAATATTGGCTTTGTACATTTTCTCTTAAAATCATTATGTAAAAAATATAATTACGAGTATTATACGTTTATTATACATAAAAATGTACACAAACCATGACAAATATATTTTGATCGTAAAATAATCGAATAAATTGTATAATTTTATGATAGCAATAATATTTGAATATAGTTGTTTCAACGAAAAACTATTAATTAACAAATTAAATTCAAAAATTATCACAACCGACATTTAAATTGTTTGTTTCTTTATCGTATGTGTATTGATAAAAAGTAACTTAAACAAAATTTAATCCATTTGTATGATAGTGAAATAGTTAATGGAAATAAAATATCGTTCTAAACAGCTCGATGGTTTTATATTTAACAATTTTATGTTCCCTTGGGACATATTTTTTAGTGTGCATAAACTTTTACATCACTTTACACCGCTAAAATAACAGTAAATATATTTACGGGACAGTAAATATATGATATTGAATGTTTCAACGTTTGCTAGCTAATGAAAATTTATTAATGTCACTTTGAATTTTGCCACGATTTAGGATAGTTGTTTTCAATAGCTGCATGGAGTATCTAATTTACATACAATTATCATGCATTTGAATCGTCGCAGTACTTGTTTTCTCTGCGACGGAGTGTAATAAAGTATATCTATAATATGTATAATATATACAAATATTTCAACTTTAAAACGTCCAATTAATGAGCATGAAATTCAAATTACATTAATACCACGTGACATAATAAATTATTATTTGGAGTGTTATCAATGCGGATTACAATCATATTATATCGTACTGATGATGCATTTTACGTGTATATACAGAGCAGCTGTGCGCGACGGACTATATATACTGTAGATATAGTACCATAAATACCATACGATGTGGTTTTCAAAACATATAATATATATAGCCAAACAACAGAAATAATAACAATGATACATAGATATGGATATATAATATTAACAAAACTTTTTTCTGTCTTGTTTATTTCTGTTTTTATTGGACGGTGAAAACTGAAAACTACCAATCCATTTGCTGGCGGCAATGACGAGAGCAGGGGTCGTGCACGATCGTGTAAAGATTTCCTATATAAGTCGTCATTATGTATTATGTTATAAAATATAAAGGAATTATGTTTGAAAAAATAAATAAGTAAAGAACGATCGAACGTCGTCATTCAATATAATAGGGAGGTGGAAAAAAAGATGCACACACGTAATTCTCTCTCAATCACCCTATTCCCCTCTCAAACTCAGTCACTCACTCACTCACTCTCTTTCTCTCTTTCCTTCTCACTACCACTCCGATTTTTCTAATATGAGCGACAACGGCGTATATATTTAAACTTTTTCTTCCGCTTTTTCTTTTAATACGTCATCCAACCTTTTGCGCCCCTACTGTATTTCTTAAAATATCTTATTTTATTCGTTGGCTGCATACTAGTTGCGCCCTAAATATAGCTACGAAAAAGGTTTAATCTGAATAACGGCGTGGGTTTTTTTTTTGCGTTTTACCAATCCGACTTATGGTTTGTTTAATATTGACCATTTTATGATTTTTCTATTACATATATAATATTACGATTGCCCGTTTAATTATAATGACAATAAAAAATCATCATAAAGGTTAAAATATTATACAATTATTATTTATTAATAATGATATTTTAAAATTAACAAATTCGAATTTACAGAAAAAAATACTGAATAAGTTTTACTAGTGTTATAATATTTACTTAGAAAAAATATATATAATAATGGATTTAAAATAACATTTTTCATATAGGTATCTATAATAATATTGCTTAGCCCTAAATTGATTATGTAAACATGGAAAGATAAATGAAGATCTATAAAAAATAAAAATTAATATTATATTTCATGCTTTTAATTAGTATGTATCCTTAATTCATCAAAAGAAAATGCAAATTGTATTCAACAGTGAGAAATGGTTAAACGGTTTAGTTTGCCATCACTCTAAAGTCTAAACTCAAAAGGAAATTGCTGTTATATAATATAAAGTTATTATTTGACGTTCTTTGAAATATGATATATGATACAACTATATGGAGATATGCTAAGCTATCAAAATTAAACAAAATTCAAATTATTCAGGATAAATTCTTTCGGACAATATCAAACGTAAGTTGGTTTCAACGGAATAAATCCATTTACTTAAAACTAAAAATTAAGTGACTAGTGAAATCACATGAGACTTTGCCGCCCACTACGAATAACGATTATAAATTATTATACATGCTGCTGGATATAGAATTAGACGTCAAACGTCTTAAGCGTCATCATAAACCAAATGATTTAGTTTTATTATAAATATTTATGTTTGTAAATAACAGCATTAGCCAATGGAAGAAATACTGTAAATATTAAATTATTTTATTGTATACTTATTATTTTGAATTGTAGAAGACAGATTATTGTACTTAAAAAGAAAAATTAGTATTGCTCCAAAAAAATTCAAGCCGCAATTTGGGAGACGTTTTTATTTTATTATATACTATTAATTTTTAAATCTTTTATACAAATAAAATTATGGAAAAAAATGTTTCTAATACTCACTTTTGTGATGGTACATTGGTGAGGCTTAAGAAGTTATTGCGGACGCTTCGTAGGCTCGCCAGTATTTGTGCAAACGGTGTAACAATGAGATCTTCACCATGGCTAAAATCATATAAAAATTAAAAAATTAATTTAAGTGGACAAATAACTTGAACCTTGAAGTAACTTAATATTATGTTTTTCTTTAAATATGAGAAGACACAAAATGTTCGACATTTTTATTCAAATATATGCATTAATCATACAGCTAATATACTGGAAATATATTTTAGACTTATGTATTTTTCAATAGTAATCTATAAGCCACACAGTTCAATATAATATAATCTTTAGTATACTATAAATATATTTAATATATTATATTATGTAAATCAATCTTTATTTCTTGTATGTACATATATTATATTATATGTATATAAACATATTAATTAATAATTCTCTTCATTTTATAAAATACTAAATGGTATAAACTTTACATGTTGACGAAGGGGCTATGTAAAATTATTTATTTGATCATTTCTTTAATAAAGATAATTTTACCTGAAGTACTCGACTGATTCGATTCAGCTTACCCAATCGACCGAATTCTAACATTTTTAGTGGTAATAGTTATAAAACTACATTCGTATAAACTTTACATTTGCATATTAAATATGTTAATGTTATTTTTGGATTTGAATATATTTAAAAATACATGTTCTATAGATATCTTAATACTAGGGAACACGTTAATACATAATATATTATATACACACAGTAATTTAAATACAGTGGAACCTCAATAACTCGAACCTCCATAAATCGAATTTTCGATAACTCGAATTTTATTTTCGCCCCCAACCGATTCATGTTATCGAGGTTCCACTGTATATATTAGGCATTTGTTATGTTGTATTATATTTGTGAAATATACAAACGAAATTTTATATAATAATACTTTTTCGATAAGGTAAATAATAAAACCGATCATCAGTTTATAAATCATAGGTATACATTTATACCAAGTGATAAATAACTTAGAAAAGAAGATTTAATACTATGTACAAATATTATATGAAATCTCCTATTTTTTCCATAAAAATCAATTTTTTTTATAATCCTATTATCAGATACGCGATAGAAGAAAAAAAATGTGGGTGGATGTGGGTAAAATGTTTGAAAAGAAAAATTGTGGTAGTCGACTTAAATATCTCCCAGGAGTATTAGAGAGGAAAATGCTTTTAGGCTGTGTCTGGCTGCAAGAAAATATAACGAAAGTTTTGAATATTAATACATGTTACATAATAATAATAATGGTACTTCAAAAAAAGAAAAATGTTGGAATACGATGCTATAAAATATTTTCATATAATTTCAAGTAATTTGCAAAATGGTAATTGTTAAAAAAGCTTATCCAATTATTATTATTAAATTGCCTACATATACCACGCCATTGTGCACATAATATATATATATATATATATATATATACATGGCTTCCCAAAAATTAAAATTAAAAAATATTTCATTATAAAGTGTTTATTTTTAATTTCTGTCGTTCTTTCATGAGTTTTAAAATGATTTCTCGCGGATATTTTATTTAGACTTTAATAATTGACAACAGGTAAGTATAGTGGAGCAATGGCAAAATTTAAGCCTGTATCAACTAGCTGTGTAGAATATAGCTCGACCATTTTTCCAATTGCGGAAACCACTAAAATCAACTTTTAGGCTGCTTAAGTATACTTAAATTATAATATCATTATTTACATAACCATTTATCTACAAGTTTTATGAGGTCAATAATATATGCTTAATGTAATATAATATTTGAATAAAATAGAGGATTATAATTTTTATTTATCAAAATAGATACTTTTAATATATTTTTTTGGTGGTGTTAGTTATTACTCATAAATACTACATTATAAAATTAGGTTTCAAAATATTTTATGTAAATTCATAACTTCACAATTCACGTATTTGTAAAGCATTCGGTTAGGGTAGATTTACACATTTTTAGACAGGTGAGTCATTCGGCTTTTTAATTATATATTATTTATTTATAGATTTATTCGCGTGTTATTGATAAAGGTCGAAATAGTAATAACTTATGATTTTATATAAACCAAATGAATAATATAATATAGAATATTTCAACTATATCACAATTGATTTAGATTTTAAATCATGCAGTAACATAAGATATAGCATGTTTAATATTGCAGAATTGTCGATGAAAAAATATATTTATTTTATTTTATTTTTTATTTTTATTTTATTCGTCAAGAAGATAATGGGCCCCACTAAACATGTTCGTATACATATTATATATATATAATATTTAAGAAGTTTTAATAATTTAAAACAAAAATTAACCGGTTTTATAGTAATATTATTTTGATGAAATTAGCAGAGTAGGAATCAATCACTAATAGATTCTTCCTCTACGTAACAATATTGTAAACATTAACGTTTAACTGTTTAGTTTGGAAAAACATGATAAATATGCAGATTCTATAACTACGCATCGGCCAACAAAAGCAACTTGATAAATTTAATAATTGGACCCTAGTAGATTTATTATTTATTTAATACCTACACATATATTATAGCCTATTATAAGTTTATAGTTGTTTGCTTCTGCGGTATATAGTTTGTTAGATTCCCGTGGAAGTTTATATGCACAAAAACGATTCACGTAGTTTTGTGCATATTATAATGTACAATATTCATTGGATGCTTGTTATTTAAATAGGTATAAGATACAATATTATTATACACATTATAATACACCTATATATGTTCTATTAATTCATTTGGGAATTAAGTTTGCCTCACTCTCAACAAATCATATAATAATGTATAATACACACGTGGTAATACAATACAATATCATTTCACTTAGAGTAATAAATTCGAAACATTTCTATTTGACTTTCAATCTCTCCGGTGATGTATTATACTGGAAATTGAAGGTTTTGTGTTTAACGTGCATTATTAAGAAGAGAGCGTGTATTTGTGGGGTGCGCGCGCATAACTGTAAAACATTTTGAAATTCAGATTAAAAGTTTGATGGGTTTCATGACGTTTTGAGAGCTACAGAAGTATAGAAATACAAGTAAATATTGGCGGGAACTATAAATATATTATGTATACTGCACCTGTACAATGTACATACAATTAAGGAAATTGTATACACGAGTATCCAATTGATGTATCTGAAATTATATTTACGTTTTGTTGGAATTTTTTATTACACCTGATATATATTATATAGTGTTGAATCTACATTACATTATAAATTTAAATAGCTTCATCTCATCATAAAATAGGTAAAAAAAAATATTATGACCAAAACAGTCGATTTTTAAATGTTTACCGAAACCGAAGAGTTTGTGGACAAAACGTAGCATAATAGATAACACTTAAAAAGCGATTTCATTTATAATATAATACAACGCACATAGTTAATTTGTTGTACGGCACTTGGAAGTGTATTGATCTAGTGTGTGCAGAGTACCCTATATTATAATAAATAGTAATGTCTATAATATTAATATGTTTAGGTATAATATGTTTAATATACAAATTTTCACAATAGAAGAACAAATAGGACAAATTAGAGGTCAATAATTTGCTGGTCTAATTAAATAATTATCACACAAATCGTATTCACTATTATTAATAACTGCCCACAACTTGAAACACAACTTATTTTATAAAATATGAAACAATTAAATTAAGGTTGGTGTTAAATATATCAAATCTTAGATAAGTTATTATTTCCAAAACGATGATTTCAGTGGGATAACTTAGTACTTTACATAATAGCGACTAATAAATAAATTTGTTCAGGCATGTAATGGGTCCAAAATATTATTATAGTTTATTTGAAAACAATATTATCGTGGACATAAAATAAAATTGGTTCGAATAATTTCTAATCTCCTATTGACAATATTATTGCATTTTGAAAAACATTTATTATATTATGTATAAATGTATAATACTAAAGTATATGTATATAAAGTGACTGCTCACGTTCGACAGATCACATACGAAAACGATAAAATAATATTCTAACATTATAATGTGTCGTCACGTATGTTGCTCGTATAATATATATAAACACGTATAAAAAAGGAATATAATACGACGCTCAATGATGAGATGGGTACATATTATAGCACGAGTACCTATACATATTATACATCCGGTTGCGCAGCATTTTTCTTCTAGTTCCTCGTACACATGTATATAATATATAATATTCATATTATATACATATATATATATATATATATATATATATATACTGCTTACATAATATAATAAATACATATTATACTACATTATGTATAGTATTCGACTGGCATTCCCACAAATGGCATTCAAAATATTGTGTAACTTGAGTTGGTGAAAAACAAATCAAGCAGCTTATATGCACTATGAGTTTATGTACATTTAACAACTACGACACTAAGTAATATTTGCTATACAAACATAAACACAAACATAATTCACAAGTAATATCATATAGTAAGCGCCATTGATACAAACAACAAATAAATCCACCAATAACGTTTTGCGTTGTCATACACTGTTATACCTAATAATACATAAATATATGGTTATAAATTATACGATGTAACGTACATTTACATTATCATATTAGTTTCAAAAAGAAAAATATAATATTTCGAGTATATCTCAAGATAGAAACCTAACTATAGACTATCAGATTTTCTATTCCAATAATATTGCATAAATGAAAATCCTATGTTAACCGTTAATACTAATAAAATAATAATCGTTAATGTATAATTTTACTAAAAGAAAAAAATATTGTTCTATGTGTTATTTTTTACTTCAGATAAATAAGCATTAGAATCATGAGTATTCTATTTTTATATTTAAAGTAGAATTAATTGTTGCAAATGGCATGGGTAATAATAAATTGTGTATTATTATTATAAATTTTAACAAATAAACATAATATTTGGATTTTATTATTGATACCTATGTATAATTATTGTTTTTTTCGTTATATTCTATGCATATTTTGTAAAATAAGAAAATCAATTACACAATCAGATGGTTAGGCTAAGGTAGGGTGGTCCAAATTTTTATAAATTGTGACTAATTTACACTTCTATAAAAATACTGATTGATGATAGTAAAAAAAAAAAAAATACTATTATTTATATTTTATTTCATAACAGACTTTTTATATATTATAATGCATAAGTTATTAAATTACAAATTGTAAAATTATGATGAATAGGTATCTTGTAATTTATTATTGAATATAATATTTAAATATTATGTCATATAAGAGATGTTAAAAAAAAGTTTTAAGGTTCTCTAGTTGAACCACCCTGAGTTAAAGTATACGTTTAAACTATATAAAAATGATTATCTAGATATAATATACTATCATCCAATGATCTCTTATATCCAAATAACCAGTGAAAACACAAAGAGACAAGTATAAAATAATTAATTTGAAAAAATATAAAATCCTTGTATACACCCCATGTGTACTTAGTTCACCTATATTTTATGCAAATAATGTTATTTTTCTCAACAAATGAGAAACGCATCAAAGCAAAACCGAAAAACCTTATTGAAGTATAGTCGTGTAATATAATATATGACTATATTTAATTGATGTTTTGATAATATTATTATTGTGTATGCGTTATAATGGCCGTCCTTTTCTATATCTGAACACCAAATTATTATACACGATGTAAATATTTTTGTTGAAAATTGCAAACGCCCGGCGGAGTGTATACTAGTCTAATTACGTAAGCGTGAGCAAATTCAAAAAAGAAAACATGACAGAGAATTGAAATAAATGTCGGTAATTTCAAATAAATTAAATCATCCACGGTAAAATGTTTTTAATTTTTTTTTACAGGAAACATTAATTTGTGTATAGGTATATATTTTACCCTTCAGCACTGTTTGTAATGAACGTGGGTTTACTTGCCAGTAGTTGGTGTTAGTTAAAATTTATAAAATATAATAATTATACCTTTTTTCTTTGTTTTTGTTTTGTTTTGTTTTTTTTTTTTTAACAACATTTTATAATTTCTTTGAAAATTACAAAAAAGTTATAGCGATTCGCGAAAATCAGATAATACAGAACAATTCGTTATTAAGTCGTTGTGGTAAAAATTTAATTTTTAAATATTTATATACTTTTTCTGAATCCCAATCAGCTTCATTATATACTAAATATATTATATTTGTTTTAAACTATTTATAGTTTGAAACATTTTACAATAACTATGTATATTATGTATATTTTAAAAGTGTGTATTAAAAACCATGATGACAACACAATTTATATTTTTAAAACTTTAAAATGTTTCATTAAAAACGTATTAATATGCTATATTATATATTTTTAAATTATAGTGAGTGTTAACAATAAAACTAATAAATAATTAATAACTAACCAAAAAAAGCCTAATTTTTAAGTTTTTTGTGAAGTTGAAGCATTAATTTTCAATTTTATCTTTTCTGGTAGGAAAATTAATATATTTAGTTCCATTTTATAGACGGGTGGTCTCATCATGTAAACATATAACTTGTAATTATTTAAAAAGTCTAATATATTATTAATGGTCAACATAGAACGTATATACAAATTCAAAATAGGAATAAATAAATTGTGTACTGAGCTGAATATAATATACATTCGGCATAGATCAGGATATAGAGAGGCCATATTGTTCATAAAATAAAAATGGACATACATCTAACACATCTGCCAACTAATATAAATCACCAACTTAAAACAATATAATATAATATAATATTGTACATTGAAAATAGTTTAAATAATCATTAAAACATAATGAAATATATGTTCTACATTTATTTGTCTTGGATGTGATTTTAATCCCATGACAGTGGGATTACGTACTTATTATAAATGGAAAAGTTTAAAAATGTATTATTTATAACATTAAAAATGTTTATAATATTTAAATGAAAAATATATATCAAATAATGATTTGTGTTCTCATTTATATAGTTAATAAATGTATCGAAAGTGATGATAGCACATATTCCAAATATAAGCTATTTATCGTTTTTTCGTTTAATATAGATAAATTGTGAATATAAGAATATAATTGAAAATGTTGGGACAGTATTCACGAAAATTATCATTATTATATTATAAATTATAATAATGTTATAAAATAAATGTTATCATAAATAGTTTTTGTAAGAAAAAATACAAGGAAATTGTTCTTGCACAAATTCTTTTTTACTCGATAAGACATATTTTATTTATGAAAGCATTCGCTTCCATAATACCTCGACAGCAGTTTACTACTATATTGAAGAATATTAAATATTAATTAAAGAAAAAAAAATTCTAAAACACTTAAAGGATTTACATATTAAATTATTGTATTCTTGTTTTTATTATAAATATATATATATATATTAAAAAAGTGTTTTGTTTTAAATCTTAAAATACTAAATATATTGTTAGATAGTTTATGAATTCAAATTTATCTAGCTATAATTTTGTTGAAAATAAATATATTATATTATGTTATAATAATAGTAATAATAATTAATAACTATAAAAATTACAATACCTAAGTAATTAAGTATAATATATAATTCAAATTTAATATAAGATAATATTATTATACTATTTATACTTATTAATTAAACGATGATAAATAAAACGAATTAAATCAAAACCTAACCTAATCTAACTATTAAATATTAAAAATAAAATCCTCTTCAAATAAAAAAAATGTTTAACTGATTAAACTTTTGGTTTTCTTTTCTTTTAGTTACTCTATTTTCAAAACTGTGAATACGAATTCATACCCATTCTTTGTCTAAGAACTGTTACTGTTTTATATAATATTTTAGATTCTGAATGGAGTGATGAATGTATTGATTTTACAATGATGTGTGTTTTTTTTTTATTTTTGTGTCTGTTATCACTTTTTGGAGTACTAATAATGCTTCGATTTTTGATTTCAGCCCCTCTTTGAAAAGGAAAATTCATCTAGTTGATACTTTGGGGGGGTCAAAAATAAAAAATAGTTTTCAAAAGCGTCGGGAAAAACCCTGAAAAAATTACGGAAAACTGGGAATTTTTACGCATAACCACTTTTTGATAAAATAGATTTTTTTATTTTGCTGTAACTCAAAAACGAATCATTGAAAAAATTTTCATAAAATGTTTATATTAGCGTTATCTATTTGTAATTAAATTTTCAAAATATTTAGAATTTTTTTAAGCTACTTATAGACAGTTGAAATTTTTGATTTTTTAAAGTTTTTTTTCTTAAAATGCCAATAAAAACAATTTGGCTATCCAAAAAATCTTTAAAATTTAATACAAAGTTTATTATAGGTCGAACTTATCGTAGTAAAAAAAAAATCAAAAATCATTTATTCAAAATTTTCGTTTATAAGTATTTAAAGTTCAAATATTTATGAAATATATCAAAATCGCGAAAATTTGCAAGGAATTTTAAAGTTGAAAATTCATAACATTTTTATGATTTATATTTAAGGTTCAAAAATCTAAGGTTATCCATAAGTTTTCCTTCAAGTAACCGTAAGAAAAAAATTCTAGTGTCAATATAGAACAATTTTATGAGCATATTAAATTAATTATTTTACGAAATCGCGTAAAATAACGATATATTACAAAATTTAAAAATAGGTATTAATATAATATATCCAACTAATTATCATTGACTGAAAAATTATCTCTGCTCAGAATCATTTTTCGTATACAATGATACCAGTCATTGCATTCAAATTTAACACATTCATTATAGTGACCAGTGACCTACTCTCTATCTCTACTATACAGCAGAGCGATACTCACTTGCCCACTTTTTTTAATATTTGCTTGTCTTATAAAATCGAATTCTAGAAAATAATCAAATTTCTAAGCTGGTGTAGTATAAATTATATTATACATTGAAAATTGTTTAAATAATCATTAAAATAGAATTAAATTTTCCGAACTTAGTATAGTGAATTTTATATTTTTATCGACTGTTTTACGAGATAAAAATTATATATAAGATGATAATGAATCATTATATTATGCAAAATTTAAGTACTTAATAATATATTATACAATACAATATTAATAATTAATTTTTAATGCACATAAATTCGAAATTGAATTCGCAATGTTGTGCGTACTTAATACCTATGTGATTGGAATTCATCAATAATCATATTCTTTCATAAAATCAAACGTATTATTTCTTTAATAACTACACGTACCTACACATAAGTGGCTAGATGAATTTTATGTTATATCATTAATACAGGAAAAATTGAAAATGTAAGCGATTAAGTATTAGTAACAATATACATACTGTGTTAAAATATTATACTATTAATTATTATGCTGAATACTGATAAATCTTAACCTAGGCCAATAATCATCTAGGATGAACCATCCTGAACCAATTAAGTAGAGTGCAATATAAAACAAAACAACAATTATAATAAAATAATAATTATTGGTTATAATATCGAAATTGTTCACACAGTCGTCATGATTATAATATACCATGCATGAGTCTGCAGTTAAAAAAAACTATTTGATTATTTCCTAAAGTACAATATCAGGAAATAAAAATACTAAAGTAAATATTAATTTTGGACCAAGAAATTTATAAAATGGCAACAGTTTTCAGACAACGGATGAGATGAATATTTATTTAGATTTATGATTTAGAAAACATAGTAAGCGGTAGCAAAATAAGACAGGAAATTTGATTAGTTGTAATAAAAGAAGCGTAATTTTCTTGGTTTAACTATTTTTGTGTCAAATAAAAATAATAATAATAATAAACAAATAAATAAATACTAATTTAAATTTCGTCAAAATATCGTATAACGAGAGGGTGGAATACAAAAATACATTTCGTATTCATCAAGTTTAGAATATCTTAAGAATGCAAAAAACGCATATTTTTATATAGCCGTAAATATAATATAATATGATATAATACAATTATTTTTTTTTCGTAAAAATATAATATTTGAGTGATTTCTATTATAGCCATTTGTATGCGAGATTTTTTATATTATTCAAACCAAAACATTTGAAAAATGTTGAAATACCGCTATCGTGGGTGTTATTTTAAGATTTTTTTTTATGAAAAGCTTAAATTAAATTTGAAAATTTAAGATATAAATTATTTATATTATAATATTCTATACAACATAATATTTTACTTTTGCCACTATAGCCACTATAGCTATAAAATTATACTGTAATATTATTATGCATTTGTTTATATAAATAAAAATAATAATATAGGTACTCTTTTTTGTGTTACACGTTTTAAACAGTAGTTTATGGGGTTGAAAAAAATAAGAATATTTTATAGCATTTATATTATAAATATTATTCATTCTAAAAAAAAAAAAATAGTAAACATATTTATTACTTCTTCCTAAACTTAGATTTTATTTGTATATTGAGTAATTGTTTTTTGGTTTTTGTACTTAAAGTCCTACTTCTAACAGCTATACTGAGTTTTATAGGACTCAAGTCTAACAGCAACGAGTTTTACATTGCATAATGTAAATATTCTATGAAATATAATACTATTCACTAAATTTTATTGCATAAAATAAGCCAATATAAACTTCATAAGGCATATTAAAATGAAAACAATAAATGATGAATCCAACAAAAATAAATCATTTAAGTCATAAACAAATACATATTCAACTTTAACAAACATACTCATTACTCATACTTAGTGAATAATAAATTCTAACTATTCATTTTTTATTTGAATAAAATATGTCCATTCTGTTCACCAACTATAAAATGTTTCGAGTACACAAAATAATATAACATCATATGCATCGAAAGAAAACTTCATCTTTACGCAATATTACACAAATAGCTAAATTTATCGTATTCGATTTCATTAGTATTCTTATTTCGTATCAAATTATGTAGTTATATTTTTATAATTTGAATTTTGAATTAATGAAGTTCAGTATCTGTACTGTTAAATATTTACTAGCGAATTTTGACATTCATATAACAATATTGGTGAATGTTGGTAATATCGATATTATTTAATCTGACCTTATCTTATATTCTAGTACCTAAATATATTAACTAATATACAAGGTATTGTACAAGTTGATAATTTCGATAAAATGTTTTATTATTATAAATTAACTACTAAAAATGGTATTATAAATAAATTATACACCAGAAACCAGTTTTTAGTATGTAAAGGAAATATTTTAATATCAATCACTGAGTACAAATGGATCAACAAATTTTTGAATCAAATCCTCAACCAGCGGGTAAGGGTATACATTAAACATAACATTTATATTTTATATTATTGTCTATATAGTACTATATTAAAATATTATTATGTGCGAATACGTAACCTATGTCAACATTAACCAAACTGGTGTTGTGTATGTCAACGTTGACCAAAATCCTAATGATAATGTCAATATCCACTAGTACATGTCTATATTATTTTGATTTTTCAACATTCATCAATTTAGTAGGCGTATGTCAACATTCACTAGGTGGTCAGCACTCACCAATTACGGACATTCACAGGTTACTGTGTATATATACCATATATACTAATAAGAAAATACCTGAAGGTATATTGATGATAAATACAATTAAATACAGAATTAGATGAGCATAGTGGGTAAATCATTACGTTCAAACGTCATTACGAGCAGTGGTCTAGAGGATTTTGATTTACTCTGAAACGGTAATGGCATATAATATTATAATACATCAATGAAAAGAAAATTACCCATGAATTTTAATAACCACCTATATCAAGTAAAGATTTTCATTCAATAACACAAGAAACTGCTTAACTGCTATAAAAAATACTTTTAGATGAAAAATAAAAATTCACCAATTTAAAACAATCGATTGAGATCTAAAGAGAAAAATAACATATGTATGTTTCAACATGCCATGATTACAGAGCAAATATAATGTTGTGAACATTACTTATAGTGTATTTGTATGGAATACGCATATATTATATGTATGTGTGCGTGTAGTTTAATAATGATAAAAAAATATCTTTGCAATAGTAAACGGAATGTTTTAGAAATGTCAACAAAACTAAATAAATGTTATGCGAATTTAATGTCACGTGAAATGTACTATACGTAAAAAGCGTTGTGCATACTACTCCACAGACTATAATTATTTGAGGAAAAGGGTATTTTAGTAAAGAAAACAAAGATAAAGAGCATTGTTTTTTTCATACACTAAATAATTGGTGTAAATTATGTTTTACTATAAAACGAGCAGAGGAAATTGCGATTCATAACAATTTTTGGGTTTTCGAAATAACTATGGAAACAAAATATTAAATTAATCGTTTTGTTTTATTGTTATTAAAACTTCTACCAAAAATATATTATGGCATTATATACAATTATCACACATATATATTATTTATTGTATGATTTAAAACAATTATATCAAATAAAATATAGTCTCTTCGAAACCGCAAAATTGCATTTGTAGTTCATGGTGCTGTGATTTGAATTGTGTATAGCTACGTACGCAGTTATATAATGAAAATCATGTTCACCTATATATTATTATTAGGTATATCATGCTGCAGCTATAATACACGTGATGCAAACCGTTTTTTTTTATTCAAATTTAACGATCGTGTCAATCTGTGTAAAACGCGAACGTCGCGCCGTTATTGTATACAAGGTTATTTTTATTGTTATCGTAATAAGCGGATATTCTGTGATCGGATATTTCATCTGATTCATTTTTTAGTCAACATATGCGAGACAGCGGAAAACACCCCGTCGGCAAATATCTCTATATCCTGCAATACCAGGACGGTGACCTAAAAATTATAAATTAAAAATTGTGTTTCTACGACATATTATAATTGAAAATATTTCATGAACGAATGCGTATATTATAATATCCACACTGTGTAATAGCGTATCATTGTACGTACACGGCGATGGTGTCTATTGACTGTAAAAATGTTTTCGTACGGAAGATTTACTTGATAACAATAAATAATAAAAAATCCAATTTATTTTTACTTCTGAAGTTCCCGTAAACATAATATTATAATA
Organism: Schizaphis graminum; assembly: GCA_020882235.1. Lineage (NCBI taxonomy): Eukaryota > Metazoa > Arthropoda > Insecta > Hemiptera > Aphididae > Schizaphis > Schizaphis graminum. The sequence continues at coordinate 60,780,199 of CM037032.1, forward strand.
TGTTATCATAATCATTATTACTATATAAAACGTAGGCGGATCTGCGATAACGTACTACCTATAATATATCGCGGTCTTATTACCTCATATATATTTTCTCATGCGAAGTGTATAAACATCGCAGTCGTTCGATAATAATAATATTATTATTATTATTATGATCAAGTTCATTTCATCATATATTTTTTTTTATTATTACGACTGGTAAGGAAGTTTTGAGGAGTTTTGAGAATAAAGGCCGCTGCGATTATGACGTTAATTAATAGTACATAATAGTGTAAGAGTATTTCAATATTATTGATGATGTAATAATTTTGTAACCAAAAGAGAAGCGCAATAAAATTCAATAAAACCCACCTAAAAATTAACGCATTATAAACTTATAATAGGTAGTATAATTTATAAATATACGTTGTAAAATATGGATTTAGTGGCCAGAGATAACAATACACGATGTACATTTACAAAAGACGATATTAATTTTTGATATTTACTCATTTTTCAAGCTTGCATACTATTTAATCATAATATTCATAATAATATGTACGATGTTCCTAATTGTATAATAATTATGACAACATGATACAATTTCTTCACAGATGATAATATTTCGGATATCTGCGCAGTTGCAATAATATTCAGTAGGTATTTAATAATTTTTCTAGATAAAAACGTTTAATGAAAATTAATTCAAATACGCATTATAATAACATTATTGTGTGCCAATAATAATTGTTGTAAGAGCTAAATGCAATTTAATCGTTCTGTTATAAGAATGTCGGACAAAAATTATTTTCAATCATAACAATGATTAACAAATAAACATTTCCTTTTTTCCGTACCAAACAAATTATGTGACGCGTGCCAATTAAGTTTATAAGATATATTATATTATATTTGCTTTTCGTATTCGGGCAATAAATTACGTTTGGTTTATTAGCTTTTGTTCTATCTTTATTACTTGGTAATTGCCCTGAACAAACAAATGGCTGATTATTACTTACTTTATATTATTGTCAATTAATAGGTACGAAGAAAATTGGAGGGGGTTAAACGTGTTATTTATATATAATACGACGGGACTTGTTGAACAATGAGCATGTTACAAGCTATAGCACACCAATTGACTTACATCAGCAATTAATTTAAGCACAATGTTCAATGAAATTATTTGGAGACAAATAAAAATGTACCAAATTTGTTCGTGTCATACACGTCCTAATATCATTATAATATATACAGTAATACAAATACAATAACTATTTACAACCCAGTTTTCAATAAGAATAATAAAAAATACATATTATAATATTGAAAAGATGGCAATTATTATGACGAGTAATACTGCAGATATTATTGCTGTATTTATTGTTTATAAAGGTTAACATTTTACAGTGTTCATCTCTAAAACTTACTATATCGGGAATGTCGTCATCGGAACGTGATATTGTTACGTCGCGAAAATAATTAATATTGTTGTATATCTATATATTTTATTATATCGCATTAATAATTATGCGGTTATAGAGATTAAATTAAAATTTGTACATAATAATTTGGCTGATATAATATGCCTGTCTTAAAATATATTATTCTTGAATAACATGCTTATCACAATGCAATTAAAATAAACACTAATAAATGGTTAACAGAATGCATGTAAGAAGACCAATAATAAATATTTGTATCGTAAATTATAATCAATCAGTAACGACTTAACTATTTGTAATATACTTCCATTAATAGTTGTAAACAAGAGGAGAAGAGTTGTGAGGAAAAATATAAGTAAAATCGTATTACAATATTAGTACTTGGTTTGTGCTCATGTTAATCACATTATCAACAAATAATTACAATCTACAGCTTTGTGGTACATAATTATAATTTTATACCCATAAGTCATAAGCTAAGTAAGTAAATTAACCTCATATATAATTATATATATATATATATATACATGCGTATACTTATATAGATAAAAAAATATAAAAACGTCGATTGGTCGCAAACGACTCAAACACAAATAGTATTTCTTTTAATTCAACAAAAAATTGTATTATAAATAAATTGAACAATGGAGTTTGGATTAATAGTTGTTGCGGAACATTGAAAAGAAAAATCAATATTTATTGTAATTTTATGAATATAGCACTTATTGTGAATATATTTTTTTTTTCTATTGAAATATGTGAATATCGTGCAAGATTAACTGTACTCTAAGTAATTTACTATATTAAAATTATTCTAAATTTTGAATATAAAAAAAAAAAAAAAAAAAAATACAAATTACTGGAAATCGAGGAATCCCTTCCCACGATAACAGTTTTGTTGTCGAGCTCTACACAATACTTATTCTGTTCAATTTCACACTTTGAGAATAATAAAACATTTTTTTTACAAACGTAGTAAATCCATATTTTTTTTAAGGTTTTATTCAAAACAAATTTACAAATTATTCTCTATTGGTAGTTCAAAGTAGCTATATAACATACATTCACTATGTTTATTTAACACAAACACTATCTATTGTTTTTGAACGTCTAAGATTTTTATAATTGATAAATAGTGACAAAATAATAAAAAAATCTATTTATTATTATTATTTTTTAAACAAAAATAAAGTTAAATGTTTATATGAATATAATTATTGTGTATGTGATAGGTGTTTCAATTTAACAAAACTAAGTTACAGAAATAAATCATCCTGTTCATTAATATGATAATATTATTGATGATATTCAAATCAAATCGTACTCTCACTCGTAATATTATGTATGATTTAAAATAATTTTAATGATAACATACATTTTTAATTTCATAATCATAGACAGAATATAATTTCAAAAATCCGATGTACCAATGAGTGGGTATGGTTTAAGTACTAAACAAATGGTTGTATACTTATATATTAAATTAGTATCAGGTATTTTATGAATACTTTAAGGAGCTGGGATCACTGATGTGCAGTTATACAAAACAAAATTGGTTGGCGTTGTAACTATTCCTTTAATATATTACTTTGATCTTCTAAACTTTAAATTATATTAATTGATATTGATAGACGATAATTTATTATAATATACATAGCATATTATTCTTTTTGAGGTATTCTGTTTCCGCTCATTAAATATAAAATATAAAATGCCATTGGAAAAAATCATTATTATATGATAAATAAAATACATTTATTTTTTTACGTAATAATAAAATTCATGAACATGTGAAAATTATTATTTAATCAGAAATTTAATTTTTTTTTTATTTAATTATAACATCTTATGTTTAAAAGGTTCTTTGTAAAATTGTGTTATTGGAATTTTAAAAAATAGTTTAGCATAAAATACATGTAACTTTTTTATAAGCGATTGATTCAGTGTAAAACATCCAATTTTTAAAAATGAAAAATATTTAACTTTAAAATCAGTGTGATCTGCAGCAATATTGATCATGTTGTATAGGCTATAAAATATAGGTATAAGCCTACATGTCGTGGCCCTCTATATTTTGCGCTAGCAGCATGTCATCGTTGTCGTTGACGTTGACGCTGATGAAATTCGTGTATGTACCAAGTCTGTCACAGACAATATAATATGATGTCTATGGAATCATAATAATTTAAACGTATGTTTATATTATATGAATGTGCATAGGAGCCCAATTATTCATTTATTCCATAATATTATAGCTAAAATATAATATTTATTTATAATGGTAATGATGACAAAAAGCTTTTAATTTATATACATGAGTTTGAATTCTGACAAATTTCGACGGATAAAGTATAGATATAATATTTTATAATATATTTAACCTTGTACTATAATATTGCTAGCACTTTTTTCCTACAATATTTTTGTTGAAACAATTAGTTTGCACAATATGATTGAAGTTAAAGTTTTCAGCGGTTCATTGACACGGTAATTAATTAGTGGATTTTGCAATAAATTTAAAAGCTTTCCAATCAGGATAAGAATTCAAGAAATTATTTTATGGAGATAAGATACCATTATTACTTTAAACATAGCACATACATAATAATATTATTATGATAATTTTATTTATCTCATAATAAAAATAATGCAATTATAGTCTTGATATTTGAAATCATAATTTCAAAAATATTTCAGACTATGGTACTAAAAAATTTAATTAGTCGTATACATTCTATAAAAAATATATATCAAGCTAACTTCGTTAAAAAAAATCCATGGTACATTTTTTAAATAAAAATATAATTTTGAATATAATTTATATATGTTATATACTATTTAAAAATCAAAAACCGATGTTAAATTATTTGTCAAAAACAATCACATTGAATGACACATACACAAAAAATATTTAAAAAATTTCGTATATTTTTAAATATTATCTTGTATTGCTGTATGGATAAAATATTTATAATACACATACAAACGTTTTATTAATGATAACACTTGCTTTAATCTATTACTATTTGGATTATAAATAATTTAATAGCAATATGATTGCATAAGAGTAAGTAATTGACTGGCTTTTATAAGTTTTTATGAATAGTTTTAAATTTATAGACGAAACATACTAAATATTAAACAATATTATATTAATCATTTTACAAAAATATTGTACAGACAATTGTATACATATATTTTTTTTCAAACATGTGTATCTATTTGATAAATTAAAATTGTTGTGTATCTAGAGTATTAAAGAATTAATATGTTCATTTTAGACACTAAATTATTACTTGTATTATATTATTATAGTAATAAAAAATAATATAGTTACATGTAACTTTTTAAAAAGAAAATAGCATATAAACTATTATTTAGTTAAGCACTACGCATAATATGTATTTTGTATTTCAAGTCGAAATTACAATTTATTCTACTGTCAACTTCCGATCACAGCTGAGTCTCATTTGTATTTAATTTAGACAATGGAATTAGGAAAATAATATGTTTATCAACTATGTATAAATATTGCATACGTTATTCAACTATACAATTTAAATTTAATCTTTCGGTAACTGGTAAATTCTACAAATAATTAGAGTTATAAGTTATAAGCATTCTTCGTTTATGCTCAGAAATTTTGAAAGAAGAAAAGAGAACTATACATAAAAACAACTATTTAATAACCTACATCAAACATTCTCGTATACTTTTTGATGTATTTAACGATTTTAACGTTTATTTATATTGCTTAATTATTTACATCAAAAACGAGAATGATTATAATATAATATGCTTATACAATCACAGAATAGAATAAACAATAAATATATTATTACGAATGTGGTAAATGGATAATTAATTAATCCAAAAATATATGTATAAACATTAAACACTACGATGAGGTAAAACTGAAAATAACATGCGCACCGATGACTTTGTACAAAATCACTGTACCTATACAAATTAAACATAATATTATGTAATTATATTGGAATACACGTGTCTAAAAATCGAAAATCTACATAGTGTTTAATTTGTATTTATTTAAATACAAATAGTCAAACAGTCAGTCAGTATTATAATATTACCCACGTGCGTTTCATTAGGAAAACCAATGAAAGTATTGTTTGCTACTTAATTTTCAATTGAAAAAAGAGTAAATGAAAAAAAAAATAAAATAAAATAGTCATATTATTATAACAAGTGCAAAAATAAATTATCAATAATATAATTATATTTCATTGTTTGATTACCCGTGTAGTTGATGATTTTATTTCGATATTCATATTTCACGAAATTAATAATGATAATATAATTTATCATCAGCTACGCTACTACACCCCTACATGGACAGCGACAAAAATTATTATTGCATACGTTGTTCTGCAACGTCGACTACGCAATAATAACTTACTGTTGTAAAGTATAATATATACTAAAATATTATTTTTATTGATCATTTTTTTTCTCTTCCTCGTCAACATCATCTTATACCATCATTTTATATCCCAATCTTTATTCACCCCTCAAGTATACTGTTATGTACGTTTTTTTTCTTGGTCAATAATATTCATCTTTTCACTGTAGCGTTGTTTATATATATATATATATATATAAATATAATATATACATGATTTATTCATCGTTGCAGGCGGTTAGATTGTTAAAAAAACAACACTCGCGTTTATAATTTGGTGAACTTTTATAGTAATGAAAAATTATGAAAAAAAAAAAACCGAAACAAAATGCCAACTGCACAACAGTGAGAAAATTTTAAAAGGAATATTATAAGTCCCAAATGTCTACGCTTTATACAATATATATATAGTGATTTTATTATATATATAAGCTATGTATATATTTATAAAACATTTAAAGTTTTAATTATATATTGTTCAATCTTAAATTAATATCAAGGTAAATTATTTATAAGTAATATATCTGAAAAAACCCTTCTTATAAAGTAATAGTAAGTAATAGTAGGTATATAACATGCACAAGGGGTAAATATTCGATGGATGCTTTTATAGATTATAATAATATAATAACATGTATATAAATATACAATTATTTATATTAATTTTAACATAAATACTAATTAAAATCAAAATGGTCAAATTCGTTACAAAACTTAGACAAACAATATAATGAAATTTTAATTTGTAAAATGTATACATATTTATTTAAAATAACATTAAAACTAAAATTATAAATTATAATCAATAAATAATTATTTTGATAAATTTTCTTCAAAAACTTAAAATGAAAAAGATAGAACTATTATCATGTAAAATTGTACATAATATGAAACATTATAAAGATCAAAGACCTATCGGGGAAACCATAGTTTTGTTCTTATTATTAATTTACGATTTATTTTATGTATTATGTTTTGTACGGTTAATGTTTGACGAGAAAATTAAAAATTAATCGATGAGTTTTAAAAGTATTGGTTATATTTTGTAGATGGACCGAGAGGACTATGTATATTACTATACTTCATATAATTTTGTTATCATTCTATATAAAAGCGTTCCGTGGTTTCCGGTGAACTCAAGTTTTCATACCATTCGAGACTTGATCAACGTTTACGTTGTGTACTCGTATCCAATTGATTATCGATGTACAAAATAATAAACAAATGTATAATATAAAACTCGTTTTTATTATAGTACGCTAGCAGTGCCCGCGCCTTAAAAATCCATTACGAACACGTCAACTATCTATACCTCTATATCTATTTGGTGAATATTGCAAGTATATATACTGATTATTTTCTCCTGAATATATATATATATATATATACTTGACATTAGTCTCTAACACATGCGATAGAGTGCGTTTTTGTTACACATTGCCAAAAAGAAAACAATCGAAAATAATAATATTGTATAAACTTATAAAGCAACAACAAAAAGCTACAATAAAACATTGCTACATCGTAGTTGTTTGTTTACAATATTATGTTAGATAATAATATTATTTTTTGCACGCAATCAGTTGAATTACAATTTATATACTTATATAGTTATACTTATATACTTATATACTGCGTGATTCTTTAATCGGATAATATTTATTATTTTAAAATATGTTATTTTTGGAAATATTTTTTTTTTACATAATTTACGGTCGATATAAAACAAAAATATTTTTAGAAAATTATATTATTAATATGTTTTATCGTTATAATTTTTTAAAACTTACATTTTTGAATGGCAATATATATTTTTAATTTTAAATTCTAAAGCAGAATATTTTTCGGAGTATTTTGATACGGACAAATCAAAATTTGGACTAGTAGTTTATGAGTTATAACTGCTATAAATATTTAAAGTTTAAATAAGTGGATTAGTAGACCAATGTTGCGTGGTAACTCATTACTTCATTACTCTGCTCATTTAAACTTTAAATACTTATATAATTCATAAGCTACTTTTAATTTCAATTTTTATACATCGAAATACTTCGAAAAATATTCTACTGATCATGGTTAAAAAATGTCCCCGTAATATGATGTTGACATAAAATAATGTTGTTAGATGTGCCAATATGTGAACAATTTTTGTAATGTAGGAAGCGTAAAGAAAAAACAACTATTGCATCCATTCGATAGCGACATAAATTATCCAAATTTGTGATGGAGCAATTAATAATTGTTATGCGTATACGTGCTTCGTAAAGAAGTCCACAGGGGAAAACATTTAACTATATTATGTGAATGCGCAAAGATAACTTTTAAATAATATCGAAACTTTAGTCATTATTTACAACGATTAAAAAAAAAGTGAAATATTTTTAACTTTAACAAGTAAAGTAAATATCCATGAACTTATTGTGGTCTTATTCAAAATTTATCATAATATACAATTTTACAGTTTTTCATCGCGGTACGTTTGTATAGTGTATTATAATATTATTATTATATTATTATAATGTATACCTATGATGTGAACAACCATATAACGTACGTACAATATACAATATAAAATGATGATCATCGTTCTCAATATATCATAGTCATATTTAGCTCGAAATTTCGTATCGTTAACCATCCTGGCCTTTTTTGACAACTTGCCTCCAAAATCTACTGTCACTTAGAATAAATTTGAGACGACAATTTGCTTAATATAGTTTATTCACACAAGGCTCTGTTGATACGATGATGGAACGGAGATAAATTTAAATATATATTATTTAGATATAATATTCTTGCTCAAAACTATATTATTTACTTTGGATTTTACGTTTTTAAATATATACTTATAATAATTATACATTTTATAATATTATAGTATTATACATGTATTATATATTTCTACAAATTCCACTAACAACATGGAATTACCTCAGAATACGCGATTATTACATAATAATAATAATATGCCGTAGTGCAAATATAATATGCTCCGCATAGATACAAATAAACATAACACGAAACGAACGTTAATTTGAAAGAAATAATAAAAACGAATTGTCAAGTTAGTTTTTATTATTGGTCAATGTTTCTTTTTCCAAGAAACTATAACGTTTAATTCTGTTCAAAAAATGTATGATGTTTTGTTTATTACAAACATGCTTTAATAATCTGCATATATTTAATTTTTTTAAACTTTGATATACAGCGAGAGAACCATTGGTTTTATTATACAATGCACGGTTTTTCCCTCATTCCCAATTAAATACACTTTTCTCCAAGTGAAAATACCACAAGAAGTTGTACGTAACTCCATAGCTTGGATATTGAAAAAAGCAGACTGGGTATCGGTCATTTTTAAAATTATCTAACAGTAGTTTTAAAAAAGTAAAAACAATCATATCAAATGGTTTTGGTTTTTATGCATATTAAGGCTTAAATAAACAATACCACTAAAACATCATATCATTAAAATCTAATTTTAAATAAATAATTGAAATACGTATACTCGTACTATAGAAACAAACTAACTGAGTACCCATTAAAATGGCTGTAAACAGAAACTAGATAGTTTTTTTTAATACAATAATTATATAATACTATTTACACTTATGATACATTTGTACATGTTAAATTTAATTTTAGTCCAACAAGGTATAGAGTTTCATTGGGATCTACATTATTGTATGCATGGATATAAAATAAAATTAGTAGTGTACAATGTACTAATGTACATCATATATTATGTATACGATGCAGTATATTATAATTGTATGCACATTTTAACCTACACTAAGTAAGATAATGTTAGTTTTAGTTTAGACAGTTAGTATTAGAAGTAGGTAATACTATTGTATTCGATAAACGAAATCGAATCGGCACTTTTATTTTTATAATTTTGTAAGTGGGTTATTCTTGATAGCATTGTATATCACTACCGTTGATTAAATTATACTGTTATCAACATTACTTTTTTATAGTATTACGTCATGTTGATTGAATATTATAATATTCTATCATAAGAGTACAGTTGCCTATATCCCACTGCAGAGCTGTAATAACGGTGTATATTGATGGTTTTAGAATTAAAACAAATATCGTACAGACGACCCTTCCATTTATCATCTCGTGTCAATGCTGCGAAGTAAAAGACGATTAATAACGATTTGTGGGCGAGAAATACGAGTAGCACGCGTTTGCCCAGTATCTACACTCTACAGTGTAGTATAAATATATCAATAATATGCAATATAATATGATATGTGTGAAGAATAATTGAGAGGGAAAAAATCGATTTACAATACGCTCAAGCATGTCTTACTCAGAACAAATTCAACATAATAGTATAATATAGTCTCCGCATCGATATGACGCGAATGTATAATATTTAGATTGGCAAACTATATAGTTTATTTACTATATTATATTTATAAGAGCGCCGGACTGATTTGCCATTGACCCGGATTCATATTATAATTCCGAGGTCACAACATTACAGCGGCTACTACAGTGATAATGACGACGATCATCATATTAATACGTCGGTGATGATAATAACAATAATATATAATTATTATTAAGCAACTGTGTATATAGTTACTTAAAATCCTGTCGGTATCATATAGGAACACATAAACGGTAGCAGCTGGTAATCTAAGAAAGGTGATTGTGATGCACACCTTATCATTTTCCGTTGATTGAGGCCACTGATAACATAATATTATAACCATTCATAACATATCGTGTAGAATGTACATAATATTGTTACCGGAAACGTGATTAATTCCATTATTATTGCTGCAGGTAGGCAAATACACTTAGATAATACCTGAAAGTTTATCTTTCGTGTTTTCGTATACGATTTTTAGCTGTGTTTAGTCACATCATGACGAGTACATAATACAACACAAACTATATAACATTTATTGATTAATTTGTTTAAAATGCATATAGAAAAATATAACTGACTGACGATTTGGGGAGTTATGTGAATAGACGATAAGGTATGTCATAATTTGTAGGTGAAATGTCAACTAACGTAATATTATTTCACACAAGATACGAAATGATAATATTATTTATTGATCACGTTGTTATTAAGAGTCTACGTAACGCCTACATACATATTATATTTACAACCTAAATAATATATTATTATAACACGAGTACAATTATACGCAATATATTTACAGGACTAATTCGTTGAATATTGTAATTTTGGTTATTTTTGGTTACATATATTATAATTTTAGATAAACAAACATTTAAGTGAACACAGAACAATATATTTTTAGAATTGTTTAACATCTGAGATGTTTTTATTTCTTACATTACTATTAGTATTATTATTAATAATTTACTTCCAAAAAAAGAAAGAGGAGATAAACTTGAAGAAAGTAGCATGTGCTTATTTTTTTTATTTTTCTAGCTGCAAGATCAAAGTTTAAGAATATTGTCTTCATTCGTCTTTAAACATTTTTCTTCTAAAAACCTAATGGGATGGATATTTCTCAAAAATACGAAAATGCGGGGTTAGTACTTAGTAGGTACATTAATGTGAGTAATGCGTATAGAATAAACCAAGACAGTAAATAATAGTGAATCATCCTCTAATATCGTATATTAAGATTTCTTGTATAGCGGTACATATATATTTATTACTAAAAATGTAAAATGTTATATTTAATAAACTACAGGTAGTAATTTTCTCTAAACCAACAAAATAAGTCAACAAAATATTGATAATGGTTTTAAATATATATAAGTACTAGCTACTAATAGATATATTACTAAAGATAATTATATAGCCCGTAAAATTATTAAAAGTGAGTGTTTTAGTTTATTACAAAATTAAATATTTTATATTTTGTTTTTATGTTAGAAAGAATATTTATTTATCTTTAGTAAGCGTAAATCAGTTTTTGATAATAAACCAAATTAAATTAAATATAATATTATATTATGTTTCCGTTTCATTCTTCTGTAGACTATTATATACATCTTTAATGAACAAAAAAATAAAAAATAAATAACGTAATTCTTTTATTTGGTGTATTTTTTTCGTCTGTTTAAAAACGCTATAGGCATTATGCTAATTAATGGACATTCAACATAATATACGAGTAACATAAGCCATAATAGTGGGTGATTAATATTGTTAGTGACATTAAAATTTATCAACAAAAAACAATGTATGTATTTTTATTATAATATTAATAGTCGTAATATCATAATATTATACATAAATTGCACTATCTCCAATAGCTATTAATGAGCATTTATTGCTCAAAATTATATCATATTTTGTTGAATTAAATTTGGATGAAATTCGAGTATAATGTGCACAAACATACGAGAAGCTAACTATATACCTAATTGAGCACATATACTGTACTACCGTGTTAATGTGTATAGACTATAGAATATTAGGCCTTAAAAACATAAAGTTAATCACTTAACAAATTATTATTTTCCTTAGTTATATGATTTTGTCTAAATATTTTTGATCTTGAATTTATGAGTACCTACTTTTTCACGATTATAGTAAATAAACTACACTATAGTGTAGTAATTATCGTTATCTCTATAAAAACTATTACCTAAGATTGAATGTTCTGAAAATGTATATTTTTTAATACTATAGTTAAACTTATTTTGTTTGTTTAATAATATATTCTTCTTTCATCTAGCTTAAAAATAGTTACTATCGTTATTTTATGTCTCATTTAACACAAATGCGATCAGATTAGGATATCATTTAACGGATTAAAAATAAAAATAAAAACTCTAAATAAAACCTAAATTGGTTGTGTTGAAATTATAACTTTTGTCATGATGCTTTAGATGATTGAATAATAAAATTATAATTTAAATAATATTTTTAAACATTGATAGAGATATATAGGTATAAATCACGTTACACATATTTTAAATAGTTATTACGAATATTAAATGATTTTTTATTAATTTTAATTTTTATATTTTTAGATAATTTTAAGTTCAATAAATACTAAATAGTGCGTAAAGCTATCAATTTCCAATATGATAGTTCAGAACAATAGTTTTCTTTAAAACGACTTTTTTTGACAACATAACATATAACATATACTAATATAAGTAATTGACAGCTCTCTAATAGAAAATTATATACTTTAAATAATATATTATTTTAACACATGTCGACAACCGACATAGTTGCAATAAGTTACATATTTTGTTAAAATTATTTTTGCAATAAAAAGACTGTAGAGGAGAGTTATTAAAAAAATAAAATAGACGTGTAAATTTACTTTAGAGTAAATCAATATTTGAAGTTTTTGAGATAAAAAAAAATGCGATTATTAATGTTTCAGATCTGGGCTTATAGATAACTAAATAATACTTAAATAATTCAATATGAATAAATACAAAATATATCAGTATTGAAAAACTAATTTTATTAATTTTAGATCTATTATTTATGATAAAATTATACAAAGTTGAATGTAACGATTTTACTATTTTAATTTTTAGTAATTTAATAATGCAGCTTCAGACTTAGTAAACGGCACCAATTCCGCCAAAGTTAAAACATAATAATTAAATGTTTTAATACGTATAATTTCGTTTTTATGCTTTAAATAAATATATAAAGACAAACTTCAGTAAATCGTAAATGATCAATGAAGATTACAATTAAAATTAAGATATATTATATTGCTTTATAACTGTATTTTTAGTACTTGATAATTAAAATGAAATGTGTTAGTTTAGAATCGTCTTTTTAAGACACTACATATTGAAAAATTAGAGATACTCGTATAGATCTAATTATATTTGTATTATACAAACAGGTACGTCATAATCGACAGATGAACTGTCAGTAGCAAGCTAATTATATTTGAACAATGTTATTAACGAAAAAAAAAACTTGAGCAGGAAAAAAACTATTTTGATATTTAAAAAAAATATGGTTTTAAAAACTTTAACATCGTTAACTTTTAGTCAAATAAACCAACCATAAAGTGTTTAAATTATCGTGGAAACTTATTTTTAAATATATATATTTATCTATACATCATAATGACAAAATGTGCTGGAATTTTGAAGTTTTTATAGATAATTTAAAAACGGAATGAAAATTTCAGACATTTTACGGCATGGGAACTTAATATGTGATGTACGAAATACATATTATATTGCACGGTTTTTGGTTGAGTAAAGTCGCATATTTTATTATACAACTAAATAAAATAACAAAATAATAATATGTGTAGTAACGATGATATCCTAGAACAATCAAAAATAAACAAAACAAAAAAAAAAGAAATAAAGATATAAATGTATTTTATGATTTTACGTTTTTTTTCCAAACGTATAGCTTTTTTTTAAGTTTATTATATACGCTCAAGTGTTTTAGGAAAAAGAATACATAAGTGCATTATAATATATTGTAAAATATGCAAAATAAAACTTAGTCAAATGGGTGGGCGTAGGCATAGTTTCTACTGCTATAAATGTTGTTATTGTTATTTCTTATAATTTATAACGTTATTTGCTATCAAAAATATTATAATTCTTAAATAATTGAACAAGAACACGAGTATACTGTTTTATATATAATTTATATTTATTAAAAATAATAACACAGGTACCTAAAACTTATGTTATTAATAATTATAGTTTTTTAAATTTTAAATGCTATGAATTAGATAATATTATGTGATTAAATATAATATATTTATTTATGGGGTAAATTTCTATACATATCACATAATATACAAAAATATACGTATATAATATAATTAATGATAATCAGTAACCAAAATATTTGATTCGTAATATATTGTTATTATTTTTAATTTATCTTTATTTCATTTTGACGACTTGGTCATTAGCGCTGAATAACTTTACATTATTGTAATTGCATAATTATATTATTATAACAATGTTTATATTAAGAATAAAAATAAAATTTAAAAGAACCAAATAATATTATGAAGAAAATTACTTGCTAAATAAAATTGGATATTTAATGGTTAATGATTATAATAATAACGTTGCATAACAATTATGCACATAACGTGATGTGTGATAATTTTTAAAAGGTTCTTTTTGTTGATTTATAACCTACCTTAAATCGCTAAGATATTACGAAAAAATACAATTTTTTTATTGTTATTCGTATATAATTATTTTATCGAGTAAAGTCGCAATCAAATTTTTATCAAAACAAACAAAATACTTCTTTATTGAAACTTTAAAGAGCGATCTAAAAATACACTAAAATAATAACCGAAGTGAGTAACATAATAATGACTCAAATACAATAAATGGATAACGATTGGTCTTTACATAGAGTGGATGCAGTATATTATAACTATTTAATCTTACAGGTACAAAGTGAATGAACGATTTATAATTGAACAAAACTGAAAAAAAATGATAGCAACACTTTTAACCAAAACAAAATACTATTTTATAGATTTTTATAATTTTAATGTATTTGTATAGTTTTTCATACCCTATCTGTAAAAACAAGATCTTGATTTTTTCTAAGAGAAAATGTTTATAAAATTGTCTTTTGAGTATATAAATATAATGCCAAATATTATATTGCATATTATAAGGTAATTAATTATAACAGTTTTAAATATATATATGGTCCACAAATGAAGAAAAATAAATATAGATTTATTTTTTTTTAGAATGTAGGTAATGATTATAATAGTTAGATTAATTCAGAATAACAATTTTGTTTGCGAGCAATTACATATTATTTAAATGAACTTATCAAAAATAATGATGTACACAATGTTTATATGATACCTATTATAATTCGAACGTGATATATGGATAAAATTGGTCATATTATTATCGAAGGTTTTGATATTTTGCCTCATATTACACGAATCTTTTGGTAAAAAATGAGACTTACGAAAACAAAAATCGCAGCAGAACACATTTATGCAGCCATCATAAAAGAGAAGTCTAATTAGAACCCTAAGGGTAGTCGTTATACATATATGATATTTACAAAATGTACACACTCGTATATATATTTATTTACTCGTATTGATCATTTACGAGTAATATATTACGTACTCGTTATAGGTTATTGTCGTAGTTAGTAATACATGTACACGGTGTGTATAGTATATCAGTATATGATAACATAAAATAGATTGCAATGCAATGGAAGATACCATCACGGTATATATTGTAAAAATAAATTGTTCTTTTAGACAGAAGAAGAGACAATTATTATATTATTGCACAATTTTCACAAGTTTAGATAGGAGTGGGATTTATTTGCAATTTCCATACACCTAAACGCATTCAAACGATATGTAATTATATTATATTATGTACTTTTATTATATAAAGTGACGTCATTAAATATAAAAAAAAGTTCAAAGGGAAGGAGAAAGAAAATAAAATAAAATACCTACAGTTAATATTGCAGTAACCTATACACATCCTCGCGAGGGTAGAATATTAGTACTATACCATACAGTTAAAAATAAATAACCGATAAAACGTGTCATATAAGTCGGTGTCGTAGGTAACATGATTTGTTTTGATTATTTGTTCAACTTGGCGCAACATTACAACTAAATATTTTTTTTTTAATTTAATATCTCCTACAATTTGGTTAAATGATTATGAAACCTATCTGCGTGATATAATTATTAGTTTGTTAAAAATATAATTATGAAAAATGAAAGAACGCTAATAGTTGGAAAAGCGTAGTTTCTTCAAATCAATTAAGAAATTCGATAAATGAACTATCAATAATATTAGTAAAATAATATGTGTACAAGTTACAGTATAAACTATATTAATAAATTTTATAATATGTTTTATTACTCGAAAAGAGTAAAAATAATATATACAGTGTTCTCAATTCAGAATCGAATAAAGTAAAATTACAGACATTTTGATTTTTGTAATAATAGTTATGATTGTTTAACAAATAACCACAACACGTAAATTAATGTAACAAGCTCCTCTTTTATTTATTATTAATTTATATTTTACTACACGTACAACTTGAATACACCTGGGAAAAAAATAATAAATTTAAAATATGGCGTTATATCGATGTATCTCGGTTTTGGGGTACCACGTTTTGTAACTGAGATAGGTAATCTACCCGTGTCGGATATTACATAGCACCTGGTATAATTTTGAACTTGGTTCTAACTATAATTTAAACTTTTCTGATATATTTATATCTGTAATAATTTTTAAAATTTTATTCAAAATCAATGGAATAGTTTTTGAGTCTTTAAGGTATGGCTAATTACCAATGGTAACCCAATATATATGTGTGTATATATATTATACACACACACAAAATAATAATCTATTTTCGTAAGAAAAAATGAAATTCATGCATGAGCCATCCTATTATACCGTATATGGGTTAAAAAACTAAGTTATAAATACTACTCGAGTTTCAAGGAATATTTTCGTATAATTTGGAGCGAATTAGTTCAGTAGTTTCCAAATGTATAAGCTTATTTCATCAAGCTTATTTAAGTGGTATAAAAGTCAAAATATTTTTTATAAAATATGATAAAAATGATATTTTTGAAAATGTCACAATAGCTTTTGTATAATTTTATTTGATTTTTATTAAAAATCACACACATGTAGTAAATATTTGTTTTTGGATACTTCACTCTCAATCAGTAGTGATTTAAATTAAAATTGTTATTACTTGTAAATAATTCATACTTTCTTAAATGTTTATAATACATAATCCAGGAATTTTAGATTTGAAATCACTTTTCAACCATATAATGTATACGAACTAAACATTATACTCAATATTATATTATGTTAAATCTCAGAGAGCGTGTTTTTGACATGTAGGTAGTCTCGTATGAAAAATTGAAATAAGAAACTTGATAATACAATTTGTATCACGTTCTCGAAATCACGATTGAAAAAGAGTATTTATTACAATGTTTTTCACATATTATTATTGTATTATAATTACGGATAATACATTCACATAAATATGTAAAATCAGAGGGCCGTTATTCATGTGTACGTAATGTCACTTCTACCACGGGTTGTTAGCGTGTCATACTATGCGTGTGCAAAAGTGTGTTGATGCCGTTAGTGGGGACATGAGTAGAACGTTATGTCAATAATAAATAATTATACAGCGAATGGCAATCAATGGCTAATGAAAACAATTTATGAAACGATTTCTTTTACAACAATTTGTTATTATCATTATTTTTTTTCACCTACGATTCAAGTAATAATATAATGTACTACATAAACGATCGATTTAGTAATATGTAAGTACATTAAACACAATATATTATATTAATACAGCATTATAACATTATTTTACACTTATTTTGTAAATTAATATTGCAATAAAACGTCAAATTAGATGTAAAAAAATAAATCTAAATCATAAAATCATAAATTATGCTTTATAGTATAGCAATTTATTGAAATCGCATCGTGATTAACATCTATTTAAATAATACCTATTTAATTAATATAATCATAATATAACAACACACGAGTATTATATTTATAATTGTTCAAAAACGGTTGTAATTATCATGGTATTGTATTGTTGGTATTTTAATGTCCTCAAGGCGTATAATTTGTCCAATTAATTTTTTAGACTAATTATAAAATTAGACAGTTTTTCTGTTAGCTTATTATTTATATTACATAATTACACATTTTTTACGATTTACACAATTTAGTTGCTTAAATATTTGATAATTATTTCACTTGACAACTAAGTGCAATCTATACGTGTATTTAACAGGTAATTGTCGTGTAACATTTATGTAAAATAATCTATTAAATAAACTTGTTGAATTTTTTATTTAAACAATAATTTTAGTATTTAAATCTATTTAATTTATTTAGTTTTTATTTTTAAATACTTTTTTACTATAAACATTAAATCAAAATAATATTTTCTAAATACCACTTAATAATAAAATCAAAAACATGTGATCGCCTCTCTAATGTGTCTTTGAAAACGACCATACACAATTGATATACTTACTAATATATTATTTAAATCTGCGGTTCTCATCTTTTTTAGTTGTGTGAACCACCTGTTTTGTAAACAAATCTTTGAGGCCCACTAATAACTAAAAGCATACCTATATACGTATGTTATATACATAATAATATTAAGTACTTATGTGTTATGTAATAAAAATACATAATACAATTATTTTAAATATATACTTTAATAATGTTAGTATTGTTGGGTCCAAGGCCCATAAGTGAGCCGCAGTCCATGGGTTGAGAACTGCTGATCTAAATAGTCTTTTTCGCGTACCACTATCGTTCATCACAATCAATGTATATTTGTCGTATCGAAAATCCAAAGGTATAATAAATAACCATATCAATTACAATTTACAGCTAAAACTATTATTTACACAATACAATATATATATTTTAATCGTGGAAAAAAAGTTTAAATCCCGCAACAGCAAGTGTTTGCATTCGTATAAAACTTAAAGTTCTACACAATTCGTCATAAGACGTAATCATATTTAAACACATATAAAATGCATGTGAAAAAATAAATATTTTTAAATAATATATATATATATATATATATATAATTAAATATCATAAATATCAAAATTAAATTATCGAAAAACCGCATAACTTCATATATACATACTATGATACTCATACGTTTTATGACACACGGGGATTAAAACCGTTGAATAGAATACAGACCTGTTGTATGGGGGCGGCAGTTAATGGAAGGCTTCATAGGGACTCGCCGATCGAGCCCGGTTTCCCGGGGATACCGGTATTGTCCAATTATTCATTGTTCGCGTCGTTATTAGTGATGTCAAAAATAGAAACAAAATTCGATATAATAATATTTATAGCAAGAAAAACAGAAACAGAGATGGAGTGCGTGAAACAGAGTGAGAGAGTAATACTTTGACTCATAATTCAACCGACTCGAACCGAAAAATCAATATATAAGCTAGGCGACGTATATACATATTATTAAAATATACATATTATACATAATACTATATATATATATATATGATAAACCATGAAAATAACGTCGGGCGCACCACCCTCGGCTGTGGACATTAATATAACGACGAAAAACAATAATAATTATTAATTAATAACACACAACCGTATTGATTTTGAAAATATACACGAAAGACCATCGTCACCGTAAACGCATATATAACGAATATAATTTGATATTACCTTCACGTTTCGATAATCATCATATTATTATTACACATAACTCGTATATTACCGTCATAATAATAATATAACCCAAGTACCGACCTTTTTAACTGTACGCGTATATTATAATAATAATATACCTGATGACCCTAATATAATATATTATAATGCATACACACGTAGTACGGTAGTCGACGTTCGTCTCGGCCATAAACGCTGATAACCACGTGGTATATACTTATGCTATTATCATTAGGACAGCAGTCAGCGGTGTATGTGCATAGATAATGTTATTTAATATTTTAGTATTTATTTATTTATCCAAAAAATAATAATTAATACGTTTTGCATACACACATTAATATGAAAAATGATGGGCCTGCAGAACACACGATGTTTGTTAGAAGAGAGATCTATATAATACCAGTGGCTAGTGAGTATTGAAATATGCTTACCTATCAATATTAATTAACATCAACAACCACAGTTTATGAAGTATTTTAAGCCATGTCAACAACAAAATATATTATCAATATTAGCATAGGAATTTTTACTAAACTCATAGTAACCAATAACCATACAACAATCAAAGCTTACCATTTCAGTGTCTATTATATATAACGTTTTTTCTAGTATAGACAATATACATAATATATATTTATATGCCTGTGCTTCAGGTAAAGGAATCATCCGTGTATGGTAGGGGTGTGATGAGATCCTATTGATTTTTTTAATCATATAATTACTACGTAGGCATAAACGATTATCATTAAATCGTTGCAATTTCGCCGCTGCACAAACCCTCGTCGCATCGGGTGTTCTAACTCGTATACTATATACATGATGGTTGCGAACGAAAAACAAAAATTAATTATTATAGACATCGATTGAACCTTTTTATAAAAGCTATATAAATATATTCTATGTTCGACTGAAACTTGCAACAAAGCTTTGCTAAACGTTTACAAATATTTGTTACGAGAGTCTGGTCTGGATAGAAATGTCGATTGTTTTTATCGCAATAAAGTAATAAAGTACAATAATTAGTAATTACAATATTCATATATTGTGAATTAATTTTTCATATTGCTGGATCCTAATATAAATCGCATCGGTGGTTGTTGTATATGTATTATACGAATAAATTCTTTCAAACATTATATTATGGTAAAAACAACATAATGTTGGCATATTATATTTAACACCATAGACTATAACTATTGTAATAGGGACAGTCATCAAGTCAGATATCCCCGAGAGCTTATTTTTATTTTATTTTCCGCGGGGATTTGTAACGATGCATGCTTTTATCTAATAATACAACAACATATTGTTTAATTCCATCTATCGACTAAAATACGCGTACCTATATGCTAATAATATAAAAACGTCCCTCTTTGTAGATACTTGTCGAGCTATATTAAATATAATTATAAAAAATAATATTATGCGTTATTTATATTAGTTATTTATAACACAAATATATACAATATATTTCATTTACACAATTGTTCATAAATATAATGTACCTACATGGACGAGTGGGTTTAGATTAGTGATGGGCATAATCGAATTATTTCTATAATCGAGTTATTAGTAATCGATATATTGTCATAATCGAGTTATCACTCGAAATTTTCAATTGATATTAGTACTATTAGTTATTACTTATTACTCGAATAGTGGATAATCGATATATTTTCATAATTGAAATAATCATGAAAAATTTTTAATTAATATGATAACTCGGAAAAAAAATAGAAATAAAAAATTCCATAGATCATAATCTCATTATTTATTTATTTTTTTTATAATTATTTAAACGTTAACCTTGCAAATTATTTTAGACATATAGAATAATAGTTACTAATAAATTTAACAATTTTAATTACTTAAACAAATTTAAATTACTATTTAAAAAAATTATGTCATCTATATTTGTAGGAGTTAATCTGCTTCGACGATCGTTAGTTACTTGCCCAGTTTTTGAAAATACTCGTTCCGAAGAAACTGATGTAGCCGGTATACATAAATATTTCAGTTGCATTTTATATAACTCTGGAAATATATTTTTATGCTATTTCCAGAAATGTAATGGTTTTTTGTCCTATCCAACAGTGGCATTTCTAAATATTGGCGAATAATCAAAGTTGAAGTTTTAGATGGACTCGACGAAGATTGAACATGTGAAATTTTATTATCAAAATGATCCCAAATTGAATTGTTTGTATTAGAAATTGATGGTGTCTAAACTTTAGATCAATTATATATGTTATATGTATCTATATGATATGTTCATCACTTTTACCTACAGGATTTTACTATCAGATTTTCCAAACCTATTATCCAACATTACACATGATATATATAAATTCAATGAATTCAAAAAATCACCATGATGGTGTATGATATGATAATATTATTATTCCCATAAGGGGTTTACGCATGATATAGGGGACTGATCGTCACGAGAATAATCCTCGAGAAACGGTGGCATGTATTATCGAGACGGCGATAATAATATTAGTATGGAATGCCAAACATGATGACTATAATTTTGTCATATTATAAAACTTCGTTATAATAACACTATTATTGATGAGTGTGAAGCGAATACAACTCAATCGAAAATAATCATCGACGAGAAAAAATGGACGTTTTATCCGCTGTCTATATCTCGGTACCATTTTTATGTTTGTTTTCGTTTTATAGTCCGTGATGGACGAGTGCATAATATATGTATAATAATATAGTAGCTTTGCGTAGTACAACGAAAAACGAGTTTTGAATAACTTTGGTCGGATGATAAGTTCCGCCCATGTACAGAAGATATCTTGCCGTCATTTATTAAGATAGGGTACAAAACATTGATCTATATTATTCATAAGTTCCTCATAAGAATATTCAGTTTCACACGCCTTTATTATAGAAGTCAGTATTTTCAGTTGGATTGTTGGTATTTTGACGAATGTCAAATCGTGTTGGGGCATAATTGTTGTGCAGTTATTAATTTTTTTCATCATATAATATTATAGTTTGTACTGAGCTTGGTTATAACGAGAAAAATATCTCGAACCCCAAATATTCTTTGGTCTAAAAAGGTCCAAAATACTAATAAAATAAGTTCCTTTTTACTTATTTATTTATTTTTTTATGTAAACAAATCCTATCAATATATACGTAAATTTTAAAAGGACGATTGTTACAACGTTCGCCACTTGAACCTTCTCACACAGTGGCGTCGATGAGAGTATTATATTCTATAGGTTGCACCGTGCACACACTACACACACATATATGTCACGTAATTTGTGACCCAAACGAATTAGGATTTTTGTTTTGTTTTTTTCGGGAAACGGTTTGAGTTTTTTTTCTTTATAGCTCTTATTACGCAACACTCATGTTCATGTGTATGTGAGGGATTACATCATCGTCACCATTGTCGTCGGAACTGTAGTCTTTTTTTTTGTATTCTTTTAAGTTTCGTCTATATATAATATATTATATTGTCTCTTGCCCTTCTTTATAAGTGCTGCTGGTATATTACACATCATTAAATACGTTTTCAGTTAGTAGCGAGTTGTGTTGGATAACGAATAGTCAAACGTTCGACAACAGAGAAAAAAAAGTTTAGAGTGAGATACAGTATACGTATGAGATGTATTATTACACTATTGATTTCACGGGATATTGTATTTTTATAAAGAGTTAAAGCGATGCATCTTCAATCAAAATTCAATTGATTATACCTACAGCTGTAACTGTCAAACATATGAACCTATTTTGACGAGTAAGAATATTTAAAAATTATTATTAATATTATTATTTTTAAGTAATACCTTTTGTGTGGTTCTTAGAAAATATTGAAAACGTTTGGTATTTGATGTGTGTATAATGTATATAATATATATATATATTATATATGCATATAAAAATAAATATATAATATACATAACTATTATTTTGTTATTTATACTAGATGAAGGCGACGGAGTTTAGTCCCATAAAAATATATGTTTCTAGCGATTATAAAGGATGTACATTAAATTTTTATATACGTAAATAAACACCAAAAGAGCTCGAAACTAGTAGAATAATAGGATATTGACATATTGTACCTATATTACGGAAATGCAGTAGTTTTATTTGAACACATGTGTGAGTGTGTATGAGAAATGAGAATAATTTATTCTTGAATTCGATCGGTTTAAATCATTGCATTAATATATGGTACGAGAATAATTCAAAATCTATCGTCGTACAAATGGTCCTCGCTTCTACAATTTAATGTCATATACCTAGTAATAACAGAATGATAATATCGTACGACGGATTATTTTCACCGTCATTGTTTTCATTATAATAATATGGTATTAATTATATTCCACAATAATATTACAATAAAATATAATATCGCTTTTTGGGCTTCCGAGACGTTGTAATACTCTCATGTAGAGCATTTATAATTAGTTATTTTCTCGTTGTAAATAAGTTTTTTAAATTGTTACCATCTTTTAATACAATGTTTAAATATTTTATTACCGGGCAAAGTATGAATGTATTATTTTTTTTTGTCCGAAGATTAATGTTGTTATATTAGTTATTTTGTAGTTCTCTGAATATTTAACCGTACTTAAATAAATGATGGAGGAGGGGGGTTATTGCGTTGTGTTTAACATATTTTTCGAATAATTAATAGAACCTAAAGTTTTATGCTCCTGTAGTATATAGTTTGAAAATATATTTAATGTTTATGTTTAATTAAGCACTATACTACTTTACCTATCGTATAAATATCCAAAAATTGGGTGCTACTCGAGTCATAAAAAGTTTGGAAACGACTAGCAATTCCCATAAACTTTTATTTATGAATTTACATAATTTATTTAACATTTGTTTTCAAATTTCTGTAACGATCTAAAGTATAAAATAGGTATTTACGGTGAATTTATTTAAAAAAAAAAGCCAAGCACGGTGATATATACCTCATCGTTTATTTACTTCGTTATAGTTTATGTTTTCAGAGATCTGAACTTTGAACTAATAATAATTACATTTTAAACTGTAATACTATTCAAATAACCGGCATAAACAGTCTACAAGATAATAATTATCATAATAATATGTGTTCTAAATAACTGACAAATATTCTTCATCATAATCTCAAAGTGATAATTAAATGTAATCGAATGGAACGAAGTTTAAACAGTTTGTGATGTGAATGGGTTAACTAATTTGGGATCAAAACTATGCAGAGCACACATATAATATTATGATGCGTGTAATATTTATAGACGTGATTAATTACACGTCTTATATTCGTCATAACATAATATAATATATTATATGTATAGTACGCAAAATAAATGGTCGTTTCAGTATATACGTGACGTGAGCGTATGGTAAAGTTTACGAGATTTTCGTGTATAAATAATAAATTATATTAAAGTAAAAAAAAAAAAACAGCAGTTTATGAAATTTAGGTATTTCAAGTTGAGATGAGCCTCAGTTCACACAATAGTATAACTCATAAACTACTTGTCTGAAATTTCATTTTTTCATTTTTACATATCGAAATACTCAAATACTCCAATATATTATATACATATATATATTAATTGGTTTATAATACTTCGAAATTGTTATTGACTCGAATTCCTTTAACTGTCATTGAGCTTCGAATAACTTTGAATTAACACATTGCGTTTTAAATATATTTAAAGTTATTACGTAATAAAATGTATTTATCCCGTGAAGTTTGAGTCAGCGGAGTACTTTTATATAGTAATAACATTACATGACCTGTATTTTTACTCACTCGCGATATAGTAAAATGTTTTTTGCCTGACCGTATGCGCAGTATCTTATAGAATACTTTAAAAATTAATTTTAAAATACTACTCAAATACTTTTTACGAGTGCCCACAATATTCGTTTTCGTTAACTTATATAAAGTTCATGCGAGGAACAATACAAGTAGAATTATCAAGGGTCATTTCAACGCGCGGGAATGAACAAAAATTAAGTTTCTAAAAAAATTCGAGCTATCTGGAATCTACTGTATTTGAAATACTTTTCAAATAATAATGAAACATTTTTATTCAAATGCATATGATTTATACAGTTTTTTTTAACAAGTAATTTTTTTTTACTTGGCAATATTATTTGTTCAAAATATTATTCCATAAAATGTATCTTAAAATTACTATGTATTGAATTATATTTTGTATTTTAAACACAAATAAAACATTACCTAACACAATCATAATATTTAAATTGAAAAATCATTGTAATTTTAAAGTACAATTCATAAAAATATTGCCAAAAAATAAAATAAACTAAATCACCAAAAAATAAAAACGAAAGTAATCAATAGAACTAATAATTTTTTATTTAATATAATATAGTTTAAATACTCGAAAACAAGTGTTTAGAATAATAATATTGAAACAATAAAATTCGATATTTATTCTCTTACTCTAATATAATTTATTGTGGGTGACAAGTGTTTTTTTTTTTTTGAAAACTTGCTCGTTATAAAATCGAACTACCGAAGGGTACAAATACTTCACAAGTGAAAATGTTGTCTCCAAATACGTGGTCGGTACTCGGTGTACCTGTATAATGT
This sequence comes from Schizaphis graminum, assembly GCA_020882235.1. Taxonomy (NCBI): domain Eukaryota; kingdom Metazoa; phylum Arthropoda; class Insecta; order Hemiptera; family Aphididae; genus Schizaphis; species Schizaphis graminum. The sequence goes on from CM037032.1 coordinate 60,806,891, forward strand.
ACGGGTATAATCACCAAGTCATTACAGCCCACCTGTGAAAGTATTGTGTTCAAATCGAAATATATTTACCATGCTTTGTATAAGCTTCAAGCTTTTATTTTTTAATCTTTGCGCTCGCGCACCGCATTTATTAATTATTCAATAAATGTGCGCATTTCATGGGTAGGTACTACAAAGCGTGATTTAGCGTCAAGAAAACACATAACGACAAAACAATATATTTACTCCCGTACACTGTATTACGCTATAATAATACAATTATTTACGCATAATATTATAGAGTAATGAGTATATGTTATTGAATATTTTTTCTAGGATTACTTATCATTTCAAAAACTATTATAGTCTTTAAAAATATTTTTTTTACGTAATACAAGGTATCGAATGAATTTAAAAAAACCACTATTTTATAAATATATTATTATGTATAAATTTATATTTACGGCGTTTAAAAGAGTTTTGTGTAATCGAGATACCAGGGTTTGAGTTACGGATAATCTACTGGAATAATATTATACAGGTACCATAATAATATGTACACAGACGATTATGTTGGTATTCGGGGGGTGCTGTACCTAAATGGGATAAAGGGGACTTTCGGTGGTATAATCTTAGTCGATAAACGTACAAACATCGTATGATTTCGATAGAACGTCGGAGTTTTTTTACTACCAGATTATCAATAATATGACGGGTACTGTTAGTATTTACTTGGTAGTGAGTATGCGGAGTATAGTAATAAGCGTTCACGTAATCCATGACATAGTAGACATTTATTTTACAAAACAATAATAATCACGGATGAAGGTGTTTTGTGTATTTAATCGTCAAGAAAAATAAAGATTTTTTACGAACGTACTATAATATTATGACGGACTATCGATAAATTTTAATATTTAAATAAAATATTAATATTATAATATAAACGGTGTAATTAATATTGTATATTCGCGCGTTTTCACAGAACTTTACCGCTTACACCATAATCAATATAGAATAAAGCCACGGCGACTTACAAGTCTCTTTTGGACCGCTGTTCCCAAAACTTGTCCCAGAACGACGACCGGTGCTTGATGCGCAACACACTCGTGCTGAGCGTCCGCGGCAGCTTGCCGGCCTGCGTGCCGGGCGAACCGCTGCCGCCGACCACGGCGGACGCGGACGCGGGCCCGTTGGCGGCGTCGCACATGGCCGACACGGACGCCGAGCCGCTGATGCCCAGCGCGCCGAACTTGAAGACGGTGCCGCCGGCGGATGACGACCCCCGCCGCCTGGGGCCGTCCGCGGACGCCGGTGGCGACGAGATGGTCGGCGACTCCATGGCCGTCGCGGGCGACGTCGCGCCGGCGGCCACGGTTAACGACCGGCGGCGGTGATTCGTGATGGCCCTGGCCGCGTCCCTACAAGACCGCGTCGGAGACGACGACGACGACTGGGACGACGGTGACGACATGGCCGGACGGAGGCGCGGCCACCATGACTTTGCGTACCGCCGTCAACGCGAGGCGGTCGCGCTCGTGCCGATGCTATCTATGCGGTGGTTTACTGTGAATACGCGGTCCGCAGACGATGTCTATACGGTGGACGGTGGTAGCGGCGGCGGCGGCGACGGAACGATCGCACGGACGGTGGACGCGCGCGCGACGACGGACGTGACGGCCGACCAACTGCCGGTGTGCATTTGGCCGTGGCCGCCGCCGTCGCGCCGCGCGGCCCGACGACGCGAGGACCCCGGAATGAGCGGGGCGCGCGCGCGCGCGTTTCAGCGGTGTTGCCTCCGTAGTGACGATAAATACCGTACGCGCAACTTTTTTCCGCCGCCGAATGCAACGATTATAATGTTATAATATTAATATGATAATTATACGCAGTGGTCGTGTTTCACTGTACTCCGTGTTCCTAATAATACACTCTAGTTAATATTATTAATATTAATCGTTTCTATCGTAGAAAAACTGATAGTTTTTTTTTTATTTATTATTATTATATAATTCAAATACTAAGTCCAGATTTTTATGTATTAATTTTGGATACTTTGGACAATGCATTCCGAGTAGTTACATAATTCGTTTCAGGTAGGTAATTGTTGCTTCAAGGATAAAACTTTTATTTTAAGTTTTTTAGTGCATATACTATTACAGAGCTTTTAGTACGACTATAAACTAGGAAATTATGGTTTTAAAAATATTAGCTTTAATAGTTTATATATATTTTTCATCTGTACCAAGTTTCAATTTTTACATTTTACATTAATGCGATCTATCTTCAGCGATGATTGGATGTGATGTCTTACTGGGACTCAAACAAAGAGGTTCTTATGTCTATTAGAGACACATCACGATCGAATTTAAGTGAGCGGAGTTGTAGACCAACATTTTATGGGATATACCCGTACTTTTCCACTCCGCTAAACGAAACTTAGAATTTAAAAACTAGTCTTAATTTGAGTTTTTATGAATTGAAATAATAAAAAACTATTATCTATTCGTTATTTCCTTTACAAATGGGTGTTATGGAATACATAGTATATTCATTTGCACTCTATAAAAACTGTAGATATTTAGGTGTCATGTGCAATACGAATTCATCGTAATAGAATATATTATTATGAAATATAGTTTAACTTTTAATTATTTAAAATAATTGTTGCAATAGTACTTATGTAATCAATGTCGTCGCGTAGTGGTAGTTATACTATTTGTAGTTCTTTATTAATAGTCTTAAGTATTAATGAATAAAATAAAATTCTTGTTAGAAAAAAATAAACAGAATTATAGCTGCGTAGAAAATACAGCCCTATAATAATTTACTGTATATATTAAATATAACCACCTACCCGTACACAATAATTTAATCTGGACATATATAGTATAATTTTATTATAAATGTAGAATTCTTGGATTAGGCACCTATACATTTTAATAACTACTAATTTGCCAAGTGCCATATAAATATATAATAGACATTAGACAACATCACAGACTTGAGTGAAATATTATTCACCGTTGTAGTTTTACATAATACTGTTAAAAAAACACTATAGTACCTACAATGTAGGTCCTACATATTATTTTATGATATCATAGCATTAATTTAATAATAACATAAAGAAGCAACAGTTCGGTGTACACTGTGGCAAACACGTCACATTTTATAGTGCTATTTTATAATGGTATTTTATGTCATTCAGCATGTCATGCCGGGTGAACATGTAATACGCTCGCACACACTCACAAACACATATACATATATTTGTATATATACATAATATATAATGGTTATAGTTATTATTTTTTATAATAACTCATAATTATTATAATTAATTACAAGAACCATGTTCCTATATAGTATATAATTTTTTTTGATTTTTTTTTTCTTATAGTTTATTATTTTATTTTAAATATATAATTCTAATAAAATAAAATAAAAGTTGAAAGCAACTTTAAGTACTGTTATAAAAATGTAAACCAAAGTTTATCCATTAAATAAAATAATTCTCTTGTATGTAAATTGTACTCTTATAAGACTCTTTTTTCTTCATTTAATGAATAGATCGATATCACGTTTGGGGTGTAACGTGTAAAATAAATATTACAAATTAGATTTTCTGATAAAAAATAATTAAGGTATTTTACAAATGTAATTTGATTCAAGTTATTTTTATTTTAAGTTTGAAACATCATATAAAAATATTATAATATTTGATTAGGTGAGTACCTATATAAAAAACGACCACATACTAATTTATAAAATGTTTTATCACCATAAAAAGACAAGCTATTATAAAAACTACTTAATCAAAATTTAACATTTATTTATTTGACGTATTCATGAATATCATTAAGTTGTGCTGAATTTTTTACTAAAACTTGGATAGATTATTGAAAGAAAGATAATATTAAACGGAAACGGACTATTAAGATGACTTTTATACATTTCTTCGATATTTTAAGATGGAAATAACATCACTGCGTTAATTTTAATAATGCATAAAATATATATTAGGTCTACCTTTTGTAATATAAATTGTAATTAACCTATTTTTACCAATATTTTTTATAGTTCATTACTCGTTAAAAATAAATACATTGAAGCGTGTTAAATATAAATTTTAAACAAATTAAATAATATGTATTTAAATTAGTTAAAAACCTTGATCTTAATATGATTTGTTTTATTTTTGTATTTAATGATGTTTTTGTTAATTTTTGGATAAAAATAAAAAAAATTAATGATAAAATAAATGTATATTTCAATAATAGTTGATCAATTATCACTTAATTAATCCTACAACCCAACTCACAACAATTTTATCTATGAAATTTATACCATAGAACTACTTACACTAGTTACACCTCATGACATTTTTGACAGTGAAATAAATTACCATTTTGATTCAGGAAAAATGAAAATAATTATAATTTTAAGAGGTAAGAAATTGTGAAAATGCATACAAATACAGTTATCTATATAAAAAATCGCTGTTAAGATATTGAAGAGTTGAATTAATTAAAAAAATCATCAATAGGTACTGTTGAATTATTCAATTGTATATTATGTATAATATGACGTGTATTTATAGCATTATGTTACTATTTTAATGTTAAGTTTCATGTCATTCCGGGACTCATTTAATCCTTCTTACATACATACGGATTTCATATAATCTCATAATATTTCATCTTAATAATGTACAATAATATATTTAATTATATCTCATCATCTTTGAATATAATAATTTATATAATTAATATTTTTAAAATATAGTTTATATCAGTAAAAATAGTAAAATTGTATACACAAAAATATGAGATAGTGGTCCAATATATTTTGTTTTTGTATTACCTATAAAAACAAATACTTATATATTATGGTGGTATAATGCATGTGATTTGTATACATTTTTGTAATGTTCATTTTTTATATAATGTTTGTAAGTAGTTTCTTAACTATTATAAAACAATTAAAGATAATAAATCAGTCGAATATTGATTAAATTTCCGTAAACATATTATAACTAATTAGATCATTTATATTCTTATGTTACAAGTATTCATTATTTATTATTTTTTATTTTTTTTGAATTTTAATCAATCACCACAAACCATAACAAATCGATAATCATAATAATACATTATTAACTTATTTTTTCAAAAATGTTGTATAAACTATATATACGGTTTTTCAAATTGTGTGAGATAAAAATGGTGAATAGTATTATGTTGGTTATAACATGTATTTCAAAATGTACGAAACAAAAATTCAAAAGACGGTATATTATGAAGTTTTTTAAAAGAATTTCATAATTTATAATTATTATTCTTTAATATATTTAAAACGTATTTCATTCTAGTTAACATTATATAATATTATGTATTTAAAAAAAAAATGAAATAAAATAAGTATAAATATTGACTATATTATATACAATATATAATGTATTTATTTATTCAGTTTTATTATGTATTTAATTATGTATAATAACGGCGAGATAACATAAAACCACAAATCTTGCTGAAAGTTTTATATTTCATTATTTAATATTTTAAAAGAAGTATCTAACACAATACATTTTCAAATATAATATACATTTTTTTTTTAATCGAAAGTTGAAAAGTTCAATTTTTCAAGATGTTTACTTATCCTTTAATAATGGTAAAATTGGTACATTTAATTAAATACTTAAAGGTTAAAACCTCAAAAGACGTTCAAAAAGTTTAAATGTTATGTACCTATATATTATAATTAAAATATATAGGTATGTAAAATATATGTATTATTATAAAAAAATCAACAATAGTTTTAAAATATGCACTTTAGAGAAATAATCAAATTTAAAGACCATTAAAATAATAAAATTACTTCTTATTAATCGTATTAATTTAATTTAAAATAAGATTATTCCCATCATTGATTTTTTTTAATTTAGTTATTTCAGGTTATTAAATAATTCTTTATTATTTTTATAGTAAATTTTTTTTAACTAAATTATATATTTAATATAATAACACAGGTTTTTAAATAGGATAAATAGGAATTATAAGATTTAACATATGTGATAATATCTATAAGGAATTCTAATATAGCATATAAAAAAAATATCAAATAATATTATAATTTTTATATTAAATGCAAAATTTTTATACATATTTTTAGTTTTCATAAATTATAATAACTTAACATTTCTAATATTGTTAGTACAAAAATATTATTTTTAATTATCTTCTAGGAATTAAAATATGAATATTTATTTTTAAATGTACTTATGTAAAAATTATAATGTGTATATTAATTTGTCTATAGCAAAGTTTACTTGTAATTAAATGTTATAAACATATTTAGGTAAGGTGTTCCTATTAATTAGTTATGCTAATGTAGATTTATCATTTTAATTATAACATATATTTTAAAGCCATTAAATTCCATTATATAGATGACTATATACCTGATTCTTCTATGTTGAGGTCTAGTACGTATTTAGTAGTGATTATTAATCTTAATTATGAAAAAGGAAAATATACGTTGTTTTGCTCGTATTTGTGTAGGAACCTATAGTTAACAGTATGAAAATATTTTACAAGGTCTGTTTTCATTTTTACTATTAAACAGTTATACATTTATAATAGCAACTTAACCTGAATAAGGATAACGTTTTAAACACAATTTTGCTTATATAATATATTAGAAAAAATTATTTTAATTTAATAATTTCTAATAACGTTGATACAGTTTAATATTAATAACTTTTATCTAATACAAGATGTAATTAAATAAAATGTTATTAAATTAATATGATCATATCCATTATAGCTAAAATATTATTATTTACTTATTTAGTATATAAATAATAAAAATAATTACCTTATTAAAATTATTAATATTTAATGTTTTTATAATATGTTTATCGTTATTTTTTTTATAAATGTTTATTGTGTATAATAAACTAAAGACTATACTTAAACATGTAATTAGATCTAGGTAGTATGCATTGTATTTTATTTATACATGCCGAAATATTAAGAATGTACCTATTCTAAAGCTTGTATGTACATTATACATAGATGCTTTAATTACCTATCTAGTGTTTTCATATTGAATTGATTTATAACTTATTCAATAAAACTAATGTCCTTGTCAATACGTGTACAAAAAATTGAATTAGCATATTATTAATTATCAACGTAACTTTATTATTAAAATTAAGTTTCTTTGTTCTCCTTTTGTACTTGTTAAAATTTGCATTTTCAATAATACCTAAAACAACCTACCTAATATGTTCATTTATCTATTGACACACGCACAACGAGTGAGTGCTTATAAGTTATAACCCATTACTATATAGTCCTTATTAAAGCAGTTATAAGTTACCACTTTTTGGCCACTTTCTAGTTTTGACATAAATTTGAGATAAGTTCAAGAATTGGATATAAATATACAATTTAATGAAAATAAAATGAATAAATTAAAGAAAACTTACAGTTGAAATGTCAAATAAAATGAAATATTTGTTATCCATATATCATTATCCTGCAAACATGGTTTGATTCTAAATAGTCATCGTGATTTTTTTTTATGTGTGATGAAATATCATACAATCTATTTTGTTTGCTTTGATAGTGAGTAATATATTATAATATTAATATTATATTTAGGGAGAGCACAAAACAAAAATAATTGGTCAGAAAAATGAAAACGTTACATAATATATATCATGATAGAATTTCGTCGATACTGTCGTCAATAATATATAAAAAAATAATACTACAAACAATTTACATTTTATATTTTTCATTCCAATTATCATCATAAATGTAAACCACTTATATTGTTTGAGCTAGTGTGTGTATTTAATAGAAACATAATGAATTAATTGTGTATATAGGTTCAATATTGTTAGCGTGATGTGGGACATAATACTAATACATAATATATAATAATATCCAAGTATCAAATTCTGCACTATGATAATAATATACGAGTAGTCATATTTGAGTGAAAATTTCGAGAATATATCGAGTACCTATTTCCAATTTGAATATAATATGTACATATACCTTAGTTGTATACACTTTATTTAAAGGGAAAAACATTATTATGATAATTATTGATGGTTGGTATATGTATTTTTGTTGCATTTTCGTTTCGACATTAAAAGATTCTCATAAAATCTTACTCCATGCAGAAGAATAATGATTTTACAACATGAACAAGTGCGCAAATACACAATAATAGTATTATATAAGACATACGTTTTAGTAATCGACCAACCAATAACCAAATTAACTTAATTATTAACCTGATAGGTTAAAATAGTATATTCATAGTAAACTAAATTATATAAAACAATACCATAAAATGTAAAATACAAAAAAAAATGCTGAAATGTCCCAATTCTGTACGGAAATTGTTTTACATACATACAAACTAAAATATACGAGATAAATTATTATTACTAATACTACTTACTATTACTATTAATATTACTACTACTGTTACTACTACTTCTACTACTATAATTTATAGTAATTATGATGTGTATAATATATTATGTACATACGTTGATCTTTCCAAAATGGCTTCAGTCTCTTTCAATCTGAAAAATCGAATATAAAAACATTGGTAATATTTTGTCGTCTAACAGCAGCAAAAACTGACTTTTTCATAATATTTTGTGGATAAAGTGAGACATGGGTAGGTCAGTTTGAGGTCGTGAGCGGGTTTGACACCGGAGGCGTGACGTATATTATATAGTAGCCAACTATCTCGTGTATTGACTATACCGCCGGGGACCTGGATGGATGTGTAACCCACCTTCACCACTCGCCCTCACTACCAGTAACGTACTCGGTGAAGTATTCCTGAGAGAGATGTGAGGGTTGGTTAGGTGGGTAGGAGAAGAAACTACAATTCACACACGGCCTAGTTTTGTTTAAATACGCGCAAAAATGTTTTTTATTTTAATGTAGGAGTGTATTTATACGTCCTATCAGCAACACATTTTGTTGGAAAACTCTCGACAAATTCTTATCAATAAAAACAATAATACTAATAATTATAGTAATTAATAAAATCCCAGACCACTGGATTTTTATTTCGAGTTCTTATAATGTGACTTTAATAATGGTGGGTGATGACCAAAAATGACAATCGACCGCATACAAATACCACCATATCGCACCATCGATTGCATACGTTCACGTTGATGTGTTTGCGCAAAGAATCGAACTATTGAAAAATGTTGCACATAGGTACGCTTAAATATTATTACTATAGTACTACAAACAATTTATGAATAAAATGCTGTATTTTGATGTTAACGAGTTTGGCGATTCACGTGGAGGTAGAGCAAGCAACTGACTATGGTTATGGTTGTACTCTATATAATATTATTAGAACAAATTTGAATTCGAAAGTTTGAATCTTATACGAATTTTTTTTTGTCAATGTAAATCATTTATTAATCATATTATTATAATATTTTGAAGTTTTCACATTACGAGGGAGTTATATACAATATATAAAAGTACATGAAAGAATATTATAAAAGTATATAGTTACGTCCATGACGAGTATACTGCGTCATTGTATAAAGCCACGCCAAACGTCACTATATAGCACTTAGCTGGGTGACCACCCGGGTCTTTTAGTGACGTGTATAGTCCTCGTCTCTCCCATCATGAGCTATGCTCCAATTATTATACTAGCATGCTATCAATTTATTAATAGTTTATCTTGATAGAAAAAAATTGACTTATCATTATTTATTTGTATAAGTTAGTTCAAGAACAATCCAATACAGTATAATATAAAGTAAATATTTATTTGAAAAAAATGAAGTTTGGTTAGGAGCTAAAGCTGATTAATTAAATGTTAATTTTTTGAACCAGAATATATTTTTCATGAATCGCTTAAAAGGTTATTTTTGAATTTTAAATTATATGTGCATTAAAATATACGTATTATTTAGTTTATTTTATTATTATAGTAATATTATTATGTTAAGTAAGTATACAATTTAACAAATTATATTTTAGTCAAACTAAAAATAAAAAATGTTTATATAATTTACATTAATTTTTCTGTTTTAATTTTAATTTTATATGATATAGTTAATGATACTAAACACATATTATTTTCATCACATTTCTTTTCAATATATTTATATATTTGATAGGTACCTACTTAATTTTGTTAACAAACTTATTGTAACCATCATGTATGGACATTATTATTCAGTTTAAACTGTTTTAAGAAAATTATATTTTTTATTTACGTCAAAATAAAGAAAATGTAATATTTCAATAATTTATTATAATATATGTGATAAAAAAAATGTATTCAGTATAAAAAAATATTGAAAATGTAAAAATATGTAAATGCTATTTTCTTTAATAATTAATGATTGATGGGAGAAATGTTTATTCCGATTCGATTAGGTAAATACATTACAAACATTTTAAACCAATCTCGATATGAAAAGTAAATAAATTCATAGTGAATAATTGGTTTTATGAAAATTATTGTTCTATTAATTATTATAATTTTTAGTTAAATAAGAAATGTTTAAAACTGTAAATTGATTTTGGCGGCATTTGGATAGAAAATCCTAAACTATGTTATTTTCGTTCACTGATCAGGACGTGCTTAAAGGATTAGTATTATAATATAAATTGGACCTTGTGGTTTTGTACGTACTTAGTCGCTTAATTGTCGTTCATATAGCATACACACGGTTGAATATTAATTATTCTTTATAAACCACGAACCGTATGTTGTATTTTATGTGTATGAAATCAATCGATTTAGCCAAATATTAATTGTCTTATCTGTTTAATATATTTTAATATCAAAGTCAAAATGAAAATTTTTACCTCGAATAAACTCAATAAATATATATATAAATATTATACAAACAATTATTTTACTTCTCTCAATGTTATTTATGTCTGCTATTATTTATTAGGTACTTTATTACGGTAAAATAATATCGTTTTTTAAAACAATTAACACCATTATATTTATAGTTAATTATTGCATGTAAACTGCTAAAAAACAAATCTTAAGAACTTAAGTATAAACATCTATATTATTTATTATATCATTAAATATTTAAATTGGACAACGAAAATTGTATTTTTATTTATATGAGTTCAAGCATATACAACAATTGAAAAGACATAACTTGAAATAATCAATACAAACAGTTCTAAAGAAAATAATTAAATATGTATATTATATTTTACTCTACAAATATTTAAGTACGTTTGATTGTTCAATAATATTGAAAAATGATGAATTGTATGAAATAAATTATAGAAATATATCTTTTTTTTCGTAGAACAACAAAAACTTTTTTATTAACTACATTTAATATATATTATGCTTATAGATATTTAGTTTTACTATAAAAATTAATCAAACATGTTAAAATAATGTTTGAGATCTATGCTAATAAAGATTAATAAATTGTTAATTAAATATGTTCTAGATAGTTATGCACTTATACGCAATAAAGATTATATAAACATTAAAAAATCATAAATTAACTAAAATAAAATGTGTTATAATATGAATAAAAACATTTGATTTTTATTTATTTGAACTCTTATTTATACGAAGGGTCTTCGCATATTTTGAAACAAGACAAGTACATATGTACTTATCCAAAGAATTATCAACTCATTATTTTTAATCATAGTTGGTGTAGTGCATACTAACATAAAATGTTTAACCTTTATTTTTAAATTTTCGTATAATTTAAACTATGTAAATGTTAATATAATATAAAATACATTAAATTATGAACACTGCATGTGATAATATTTTAAAACTTACCTCTCATAAACAGATTATAAAGAAAATAAAGCTTAGAGTTTATTCTGTTTTAATTAATAATATTAATCATTATAATTATAATTTTAATCCACAAGAAAAAAATAAGTACACTTCATTTTGTAATTTTTTTTTTTAAATGTAAAGAGTAATTCAAGGTTTTTTTTTAATTCAATTAATCTTGGTCTTTTGCTATGCAAGCATATTTTATGATAATATAAAAGTTATCAATTTTAGGTAGTTACTACCTTTTCATGATAAAATGGTGAATTCGAGAGTTTGAATAATTTTGAATAGCGATAATCAAATCTAAATCATTATTGTTCAGGTTCTTTCAACAGAAATTTTTAATTAATATGAACACAAAACAATTAACTAAAAGTTGAATTGCTTGTAACAATGATTTTTAATAGGATATGCATAAGTATCTATAACAATAAAAAATAATTTTTTTTTTAACATAACATAAAATTATAATGATGTTTAATAAAACACCAACACTACAGTGTAATAACTTATTACAAAAAAGTTGATTGACTTTTATATTATTGAATGAAAACAGATTTTATTTTAGTTTTTATTTCAAAAGTTACTCATTTTCTTTAATAATATGATAATAATAATATCTGATTAAAGGCCGTGTGGTAAAAAGCGTAGGTGGTGTAGTTCCAGTTGCATAACTACAAACAAAGTGCGATTGATGTGTCATAATAATATAAAATGTTATATTTTATTCAATCAAAACATCGATCAGGTGTGTGCTCGGTAAGCTTACTGCTAGAGGATTGCAGTTTTTCTTTTTTAATATTGCAAAAACGCCCGGCGGCACGTCAAACCTACAAAGCGTTTGCACTGGTATTGATCGGGTTTCGCAGCCGAACAATGCCATCTGGTTATACTATTATGCTCAGAGTTTAGTATTCTACTGCCCCACTAGATGGTGTCCACCGGCTAAGCAAATCCATTTCATAGATGGCATTACAGTGATATATATATAAATTATATAATATATTTTATGTATTTTTAGAGGACCACAAGTGACAATTAATAGCAATGTCGTTGATTCGGAGTTAAATAAATACCTTTATTTTTCATTGGTTTAGAAAATATAAACTTAACTGTTTCCGATCAATCATAAAACGTATTTTTATTTCATAATATCATAATTTCCATAAATAAAATATAACAAAAAAATTCAAATATTTGAAAATTAATCAAAATGGAATTAGTAAGTTGTAATGATATCAACGATATTCAAAAAATATTCATATAATGAATTATGAAAAATATAATTGTATTGTAAATACAAATATATAATTATTAATTACTATCGATAAAAAAAAATAATTTAAACAAGAAGGATATTTTTCATTAAAAAATAATTAAACAAAGTTTATGATGAGTATACCTAGTCGTTTTAGTGGAATTTTATCTTGAGAGTCATAATAGCCTAAGTTCTGGATGACAAAAATATAAAGCTACATTTCATTATTTTAATAATACATTGAATGTATTACTATTAAAATATTTACTGTTAGCGAATATTTTCATAACATAATTTTTAGTAGTCTGAACACGTAATTAATATATTTATCTGAAAACGATTGTATAATAATGTAATAGGTGTAATAAGTGTAAGTGTATTAAATCGAACAATTAAATTAAAATTTAATCCCGTGAATTATTTATTATATAATATACAATTGCCTACTGATATTTAATAGTGAACTCATATATAGTTATAAATTAGGTATATCAAGTATTGAATTAATACTATTCTTCAAAAAAAACACATTCAAAATATACAATACATATATTAATATACAACATAACAAAACATATTTTATATAGCGCAAAAATTATTTCTAATATTTTTTTTTTTTACGTGTAAATAACTGAACAATTAGTTATGTAGATAAAATATAAAATAAAAAATAAAATATAATTTTGTGTTTAATGCAAATTAAACATATTATACAATTTACATTTAAAAATTAAATTTTCGAACGAGGAAATATTTTTTTTTGCAGTTCTTTTAAAATAAATAAACTGCATGTATAAAATGGTTAAGGCGCTAGTGAAAAAAAATGCATGATGTACCTAATTAAGTGTATTGTATTAACGTCATCATACATGATTCAGAACCACAACTTGAAATTCAATTAAATTAAATAATATAAACATTATAAAATCATAAATTATGGTGTTAAAAACAATTAAATAAAAAAATATCGTGGTAAAATTAATAACTTGTAATCTTCTACTATTTTGGAAAAAAAACAGTGCAATTAAATGATTTAATGGAAATTACTTAAATTGGAATGTATTTTGAATTATATACTACCGCTGAGAAAAAAAATACATTATTAAGTATATATATATATGGGTAATATAAAATAATTAAAGGATTTGGTAAAAATCTAATATATACCTACTTTACAATATTAAATTAAACTATTGTTATTTATGATTGTAAAAAATAAATTAAATCAACAGATTTTTAAGATTCTAAAGGTGCAAATGATCCATCATAATATCATAATATGCTTCGATTACTTTTTTTTTTTAATAATAATTATGCTTAAGAAATACTAATAATAATATTAAATAACCGTGTAAAATGTCCTAGTTTCTATAGGTTTATTAAAATGTCAAAAATAATGAAAAACGTTTTTCTACTCGGCGGGGAATCAATAACCTAATAAGGTCATGGCTCTTAGATGGTTTTTTTTCTATTTTCTATAAAAAATTATATATTTATAATAAATATTTAATTTTATGCCCATATAATATTCGTCTATCTGGAAAAAAATGTATTATTTGTAACAATTAAATATTATGAACATTGAACACATTATGTGTATTTATTTTTCAGAATTTATTAGGATTGTGGTTACCATATTTTGTTATTGAATTTGCAAAGAATTAAAAAAAAAAACCATTAATCAAAAATTAGATAATTTAACTATTACATTTTTTAGTTTATTTAACTAAAACTTTTTTTATGTTGTACACAAAATATGCATAGTTGCCTTATATAATTCTTGATACTTACCTATTTGGTTATATTATGTTAAATAAAAAATTATTAAAATTACTTTAATACGAATAAAAATATAAAATATGCATATTTTATATCATATGTTTCTAATAAAGTTTTTTTTCTTTTATTTGTATTGTACGAGTGCTAAGTAACTGAAATATTATGTTTGTTTATAACAAAATGCATTAATTTACAAATATTAAAATCAATGATATCATATAAATTAGTGAAATAAATAATAACAATTTTGTCAATAAGAACAACGTATAATAACCAAAAATCAAACAATAAGGTACCTATAAATAAAATTTAATAGATTAATTTTGAGATAAAAATATAATAATAAAAATACTTATATAAGTCAATGTTGGAAAAACTTTCAAAACTATAGTAATCAATAATATGCTTCTGAACTTTTGATGTTTATTTTTAATGGTCAAAGTATTAAATACATTATTTAAAACTAATAATAAATACGAACTTGATTTTTTTTTTGACACATTAAAAGTTTTAAGTTGAAAACCGCGAAGTGCAAAATATTTTATTTTCGTTCTGTATAAAAATGTAACGTACCTATATTAAAAATAATCAAAGTTTTTAAACCATTCATTTAGTTGGTTGTTATTAGTTGTTACCTCAGTAAACTATAATCTATACATATTTTAAACAAATTTTATCAGAAGCATTGTGTAATTGCCATATTTGGGTAGATCTTGATGTCAATGTATAGGTATTCGTTTTAAGCTATAATAATATATATGCATATTATTTTAAGTACTCGAGGCTGCAATACATTTATAAATGTATGGTTTAATCAAGTAATGAATAATTATTTAGAAGCATTTAAAATAATACAATTTTCGTAGTTACATAAGCAATACAATATTGCTTTGGTTTATAGCTTTTATAATCAGTTACATTTGAAATGTTGTTTTTAATATCAATATTGGGTGGTCAAATAATAAGAATCAAGTTAGAAACCTAAATAATATATACATTTTATAAGCAAGTATTTAATTCGTGATTTTGACCTAAATATTTACTCTTTATATTATTTAAATTTGAAAAGTATACATGCGTAATACGAAAAAAAAATATTTTTATTACTTAACACTATAATTTTGTCTATAGAAAATAGGTATTTCAAAATATAATGACGAAACATTATATTATTTTATTGTATACCATAATATCACGTGTGGTCCTCAAAAAAAATTTAAATATAGCAAGTTAATATTTACCTTTCACTGGCAATGGATGAGTTCCTGGACATAGACTTTGGCGAAACTTCGAAATCTGAGTCAGACCTGTATAGGAATGACTCCCGACGCTGTGGCAAATTTTGAAGCACCAGTCCAGCTGATGGGGATGTGCCTCCACCGTCCAGCGGTGATCTACCAGGACTAGTGCCAGCTCCATTTTCCACATCAAAACTACAATAATATAATTTATGATTATAACAACAAGTAAATATAAAAAAACTATTTATGATATATGTCATGATCAATAATAAAACACACGACATACTTTTGAATCGATTATTTTTAATTTTCATAACATAAAATATAGTATATTATAGGTACATTATATTTTATAAATCATATAAATAATATATGTACGATTGAGAAGCTTTTTAATAATTTAACAACAAGTTAAATATTTTATTGTTTATGTATAAGTCAACATTAATATTTTATTGTTTTAAATACATCGATAAAAAAATCAATTCGACGAAACACAAACACTGTGTAAATACGCGTCCATCTATATTATCACTGGTTGGTAATTTTTATGTGATTAAATTATAAACACGCAGTAAGTATATTAAACATAAACAAGTTTATTATACATAAATATTTACTTTCTTTAACTTGATAAAGAAAGAAAAAGAAACAAGTATGAAAGGCTTTTCGTAGAATAGAATATACATGTCAACAATATACCAACTGTTCTTTAAAACCTTATTCATTTATACATCTTTGCTGAAACATTTTTGTAAATATGTCATTTATACATACACTATTATGCAGTAAATTCAGTTAAAGTTCTAGATAAATGCAGTTATAAAGAACATCGGAGTTTTTAAGAAATCTAATAGAACACTTTTGAAGTTTAGTTTGTTCTTTTAGAATACATGTTTGCTTAAATTTTAAAAATATATATATAGTCAAGTTTTGTGTTTTCTTTTATAAAAATTATGTATTTTTTTTATTCTTATTTATTTTAAGTTCTCTTTATTTAATAAATATAATACTCATAAATAAAAAATGTATTTGTGCATGGATAATTATAATTAAAATCAATATATTTTCAAACTAAACAAAACATTTTTTATAAATAATATTTTAATTCCAATATAATATTGTACTTTATAAAAATTACAAATAATAACGATACCCACCTTAATAAAATTAAAAAAAAAACATTTATCAATATCCAATACATTTTTAGTTATTAAATATGACAATACAAATTAATAACATCAGTTATTGATTTTTAAATAACTTCAGATTAAGATAAGCTTTTATACTTTTTGTTATTATTTTTTTTTTTAGCTTTAGTTGACATATCCAAAAAAAAACTATTGATTCAATTTTGTTCATTGCTAAAGAACAGCATTTTCCAAAGAATAGAGAAATCATTTAAATATGAAAAAATAAAAAGAGCTTAAAGGCTAATGGAAATGATGAATTTAAGGAAAGTTGATAAGCAATAATAAATGACAGAATAAAAAACAAATCACTGAAAAATAGGATAAATAGGTTTATTTTAAATACAATAAATTTATTGATTAACGTATGTATTAATTAAAAAAAATAATTAATGTATTTACAAATTATACACACTAATTGTATGTATTACTTCATTTAAATGGATTGAAAAATGCATGCATTGCATGATAATATACCTGTATACGACTCATACGAGCTATTTTAATTTTATTTTAAATATTCATACATTATATTAGAACGAATAACATCAAAAAATATAACTATATAGGTTCATCTTTAATATAGGATAGTTATCATAAAGAAGGTAATGTGAAGAAAGTAAAAGTGGCTTAATGATTTTGGAATTATCAAAAAGGACCCACAGTTACTTTTTGAGTGTAATCCAACATGAATTATTTGAGTGGACGAAATGTCTTTGATGTTATATAGTATTTACAATGTATATGATTTATTCTCCATTCCCGAGTCCAAGAATTTTTGGATCAAAAATACATTGAAATATTTGGAATATAAATATATATATATAACATAAAAATATAAAATATAAAGATCCCTATCACCCGCTCTATTAAAGCAAGTCTATGTTTTTCCCATACAGGTCTTAACATACTGAATAAAACACCGTTGCATATCATAAATATTGTAAATCCTATAATCAATACAAAAATTATGTTAACATTTTTCTAATAAATTCATAAACCAAATATTTGAAACATAGTGTATATTATATAATGTGAATCTAATTAATTTCAATTAAACTATAAAATCAATCTATTGATTTTTTTGATTTTTTACTTATATATATTTTTCTTTTTTGTCTTTCATATTAATTTTTATACTTTGTCCTTTAATGTTTTCATTATTATTCTTACTTTTTTAATGATTATACTATTTACATTACTTAGAATATTAGTATTCCAACTTCACCAACAAGAGATTTTCTCAGTGGTGAGTTGGGCTATTATAATCGACTATTTTGTTTAAATTACTGTTATGCAACTACATATGGCCAATAAATTATTATCATTATTATTATTATTATTATTATTATTATTATTATTATATATACCTTACTCGTGTTAACTAATATAAAGTATTATTATACATTTTAAAATAATAAGTCATACATTAATTATGTAACTACTAAGATTTTTTTTGTAAAGTGATGTTTGATACACTTATTCTTTCTAACGCACACATCAATGTATACAATAATATATTTGTATATAATATAAATTGATTGACAGTATCAAATTGTAAAATAAAATAAAAATGTATTGATTTCAATGTATATATATAATATTTGGAGCTTACATTTAAATTTACTTTTATTGAATTTATCATGATAAACATAATTTTACGAAACATTTGTCTTTATAAAAATATATACATTACACATATGCTTTGTAAAAGTGTAAGACATTGTGCCATTGTGTCATATAGTAATTTCTAACCATGAATAAACGTAAACAGTTGCTGAAAAAATCTGAAATGAATATATATTATGTGTATCTTGGAATTCAAAAACGTGTGCCTATTTTCAATATAATATGTCTCATATAATGCTTTTATATAAAGTTATTATGTTATCTTCAAATAATTGAAATTTAAACGGATTGGCTTTATGAAAGATCGATTTAAACATTTGGATAACTTACATCGATATATAGGAAAAATGTTTTGTTTTTTTTTAAATGTTATCAAAAATTAAAACGTGTAATGTGATAATTTAAATAAATTCATTTAAGGAATGCACTAAACAAAGTATTTATATAAAATCAAAAAAGAATTAAATAGTTTACGATAAACCATTTTAAGAATTTAAAACACTTTATAATAATTATGTGTTCACTATACAGTATAATCAACAAAATAACAAAAATACAACACATTTTTACATCTATACGGACTTAAGTACATTATGTATTGTATAGGCACAAAATATACACAAGAATATTATTTACAATAACCTCGCTTTAGGATGCTCCCTTTAATTAAACTAAGTTATACGTTTATGTCTATTTCAAAACAAAAATTACACAGCACCAGGCTTTATTAAAGATTAGAGCCAAATGAGATAAAAAAAGAACACAATCAAAGTTGACGTACTATTTTAGATGTTTCATATGAACTTCTTTGTATAATATTATTTCATTTTTTTTTTAAATATTTTTATGGAAAATGTCTATGAAGTATTTTGCTAATAACTTTTTGATCAAATTTGAAGACAGACAAATATTTACAAAAATAAAAGCAAAATCAATAAATACAAATATAATCAAATGTCATTATATTATTATAGCTGCAATTAGTTATATTACTTCATATTTGTTATTGTATTGAAAATTTTTATAAATCTAAATATTTAACTAAGAATTGTATACAATACAATTAAAACTGTTTCATTAAATAATATTCTAAACTAAAATATATATTTTTTTAAGTTTTACGATTTATATTTCATTTATTTATTTTTTTGTATGAATAAAATAATTGTATATTATTTGTAATATAATACCTACATTTATTCTTCTTCAATAATTAATTTTGGTAATTTTAGAACCTAAAAAATAATGATGCTATTTTTTCTTGATATAAAACATTATATAATTCATACCTCTGGCCTCTAATGAACCGATTTATATCTACCGAAATGTGTTATGTATAAACAATGTGGTTACCAACTGTTTGGGAATAGTTATTAAATTATGTTTCTGCCGAATGCATGTTATATTAACATTAAATTGAGTCCGGAAAATGTGAAAGAGAAAAATGAAAAGAAGAAAAAGGCTTTTAAAAGCCGCTTTAATGAGAGTAGAAATCTCTTAATGGATTTGAAATGGCTGTAGAAAAGAAGAAAGAAGGACGAATATTTTATGAGCCCCCCTTTTTTTTTTACCACATCCTTGTCCGAAATTCCCCCAAAGACCAAAAGGTTCAATTTTTTTCAATATTTTACCATAAAAGCAACTTTTCATTATTTCCTCCGGAAACAAGAGAAGATGTGTCTGTTAAAAAGAAATGGACTAAACATTTTTGTACTAGTGTTTTTTTAATATTTTTTTTTCGTAAGAAGAATTTAGCTTTATTATAGTTCATTGGTGACAATTCTTAGCTAATGTACACATTTAATTTAGTCAATTTTAGTTATAAGATATCGTACTTATAAATCATAATACCTATGCTAATAGCATAGTATAACTGAATGAAGTTTTATAACTTTTTAATGATAAAATGTAAAAGTGTTCAACATGCGAAAAAAATCAATATCAGTTTTCTTTAATTTATAGTTGACATAGGTTCATATAATTTGATAATTTTAAAAACTCAATTATTCCCTATAAATCCGCAATGCATTTAAATTAAATATTTATATGGGAAATAATTAAATCATTAATGAAAAAATATATAAAAAGCCGTTGTTCTGTAGGTATATTATCATTATGTGACTGGCGTACTTCATCATTGAGAAAGGTTAATTTTCGTTAAAATTTTAAATTAAAAACAATTGAAATTCGTAAACAATTCATATGGATTACGCTTGATTTTGTTGTTGTTTTTAATAACTTTATGAAATACATATTACAAAAAACTTCAATATATTACATAAAATTAAATATAAAACGTTTTTAAGTATAAAATGATGGATAAAATTGATATAACTGATTTTGACCAAGTCCATGAACATTTGAAATTCAAATAATTTAAAAAAAAAATAATTACTAAATTTTTAATACTTTTTTTATATTTTTCTAAGAATAACATAAATAGATAGTTATATAATATTATATAAAATTCGAATAAAAGTCAAAAATAACTTCGACAATTTTAATAATATGTACACAATTTGAAAATAATATATATATTATTTAATTATGTTTAGAAAATGATTATATAAATATTCAATGAAAATTTAAAATTCACGGGGTAATTAATTTTTGTATTATAACAAAAATACAAAATTAATTTAACCCGAAATTGGTTTTGTATAATAAATATTTAATTTTTTATAAAATGTAATTTTTGTTTTTTTGATGATTTTACAAATTTTAAAAATATATATATAACATAAAAAAAGTGGGTAAGTGAGTATCGCTGTGCTGTACATTAGGTGGTGGGGTGGACCTCGGATTATGGTAGGTTAAATTTAAATGCAATGGTAGGTATCATTGTATACGAAAAACGATTCTGAACGAAGATGATTTGTCAGTTTAGGATATATTATATTTAAATATTGTCATATATTCTATTTTGAAACAAATAGTATAGTTACTATGTAATATGTTATTATAGTTACTTTATAGTATCTGTTTATTAATAAAAAAAGTATTTGGCCAACATACCTATAATGAGCGTATGAAATTTAATTTAAATTTTGACATATTTCGTATAAATTCGAAATTTAAGCACTTATAAAAAAAAATTGTGACTAACGATTTCGGATTTTTTTTTATCACTTTAAGAACAACTTATAAGAAACCTTGTATTAAATTTTCAAGATTTTCTGGCCACCCAAAAAATTTTTATCGGCATTTGAAGAAAAAAAACTTAGAAAAGTCGAAAATTTCAATTGTCTATAAGTAGCTTAAAAATGGTCAAAATATTTATAATATTTAATATAAACATTTGGTGAAAATTTCAAGTATTTACATCGTTTTTGAGTTACAGCAAAATCAAAAAATCGATTTTGTCGAAAAGTGGTTTTTCGTAAAATTGCCGTTTTTCTGTCATTTTTTTTTTTTGTTTTTCTCGATTTTTTTGAAAACTATTTAAAAATGTTTACTTTTGACCCCCCTAAAGTACCAACTAGATTCAATTACCTATTCAAAGAGGGACTGAAGTCAAAAATCGGAGAATTATTACTGCTCTAAATGTTGTCGTCAGAC
Organism: Schizaphis graminum; assembly: GCA_020882235.1. NCBI lineage: Eukaryota > Metazoa > Arthropoda > Insecta > Hemiptera > Aphididae > Schizaphis > Schizaphis graminum. Next base: position 60,829,384 of record CM037032.1, read on the forward strand.
ACAAAAAAAAAACACACATCATTGTAAAAGCAATATTTGGTTGTAAAACTAATATATTAATCTCTCATCTATGTAGAATCTAATGATATAAATTTGAATAGTATTTTATTCGGAAAAATGAATGATTTTACTACCTATAAACTATAACATTATTAACACTTATTTTATCTAGTTATAATTTTTTTATTTTTTAAACAAAATCAATTATTATAATATAAATTTATGTTGTGTAAAAAAACATATAATATTTATAATATTATAATTTTTTCAGATAATATTTATATATTAAATAGCTATTCATTAAATAGTTTTATTTTTAACTGTATAATATCATTATTTTTTCTGTAAAAAATAATAATAATATAACGCTATATATCATGTTATAAAATCGTATATTATTTTGTCATGTGTAATAAATTAATAACAGATATAATTATCATAATGTTAGCTAATAAGTTTAGTAAAAGTAAATAATTATATTATAATTATTAATAGTATCTAAATAAACTCATATATATATTAATTGTCATATATTTTTTTATGTTATAAAAATAATAATTTTTAAATTGTTTTATAGATTAATTTATAGTAATATTGCTTATTAAATGCAATAGGTATATATATTATTGAACTTTGAACAAAGTTATAATAAACTTATATTTATTTTGTATTTTAATTCATGTGTTAAAAAAATTTGTAACTTAATTTTGTTTAAAATAAAATCACTTAATTTTTTATTTTGTTTTTCAAACTGATTATTACATATTTTTTTTGACTATTTTAAATTACTAATTTTTCTTGTTTTGATTAAATAAAGATTTAGCAAAAATAATATTTTTTCTTAATCGTATTGTATAATACCATAATAAATATATTATATATTTTGTATATATGTATATATATATATATACAAATACAATTAAATTTTATTTTTATATCTTTTTAGTTAAGTATTAATTTTATGCATTTTTAAGCTATATTTATCGTTCTCAGTCTTCATTTATGATGCTTTTACGCTAAATTCTAAAGAAAGTTTAAAGCTGGAAAATACTAAGATTAAAAAGACTTACGAGTTTCTATTAAAATTCTTAAAGTTTGTTGTACCGTTTAATTATTTTCAGATAATTAAATTTAATAATATTCTGTGAGTTATAATAAAAATTAAAACTTAACAGTATGCTTTTAAAATGCTATTATAGAAAACATGATACCTTTAAGTATTTTTTTATATATACGGTAAATGTGTATTATATAATACTAGTACCTACATAACTATTAACTAAATTACTCTATTGAAAATCTGGTTAACAAATTTGTAATTACAAAATTAAAAAAAAAAATTTACATTTATTTCCAACATAAAATATTATTAATAACATGATACAAAAAATATTTTAATTTTGGCTATGACGATAATTATTTTCACTTATCAAATGAAAACATTATTTATTTATTCAAAAAATGATTTATATTTTTATTAAACCTTATTGTGAGAAATACAGCGTGTTTTAGTATAAATTAGGGTTCACACAAAGTACCTAGCTGCACTGCTAATTGAATATTTAATATTTATATTTTATTTGACACATTAATCAGTACACTGTGTACTAAAAACACTACGGAGAATTATGGATTTGAAAGAATTTGTGTATCAGGTATTTTATACACGGAAGTTTTTTTGATACGATTATTTTTAAAGACATAAAATTGTTATTTAAATTTAAATTTTACACCATTTTAAAATTTAAATAAAAAATAACGAGTGAAATCATTACAATCTCTGATATTTAATGATACATTAACTATCTATGCGTATTTAAAATAAAATAACTTAAACAAGCATATTATTATTCATTGATTGATGTAATTATTACAAAATGTCATGCTATTGATTTTTTAATAAAAAAAATATATTTTTATTTTATAGAATTGATAGATCTATAAATATAGAATACGATTTCTTTTAAGAATCATATAAACTAATTAAAATAATTAAAGTTAATAAATTTAAAACAAAACTATTGTTTGTACAATATAGTATAAATATTTAATATCTAGTATTTTTTTATAATAAAAGTACTTATAATTTATCAATAATATAACGTTAACTTAAATATTTATGGTGTTTATAAGTATATTAGATTTTTGAATATGAGGATAAGCAATAATGTGATAGTTTGGATAGTGATTAGAATCTTGAAAATTTTTTTAAATATAGTGATAGACTGATAGTTGCCTAAATACGTTCAGTGTATACAGTATTTGATATAATTAATGGATAAAATTCTTGCTAATTCTATTTATCACTATATAATATGATTATACGACAATATTATAGTATTAATATGTTAAAATTTATTAACAACAGAGTGTCAAAACTGTAAACGATAAAAGAAATAATTAATAGGTAAGTGTATTATAGGAAGGTATGATTGACAACTAAATATTTATTAAATGGTAAATATATAATATATAAACTATATTAACATATGTATTACAAATTCCATAAATTTAATAATATTTGACAGTTAAAACTTAAAAAAAAAAAAATGAAATATACCTATATCGAATGAAAAACCCTATATTAATTAAGCATTTTGGATGATATAAATCTTTGAATCAATGTTTAATTTATATCTGTTTGAATCATAAACATAATACGTGCTTAATAATCGTGTTTCAATGGAAAACATACATACACTATTCACAAAAAATACCATATGTCAATTAAAAAATAAAATACATTTGATAAATTACGCGTGAATTATAGTAATTAACATATTTTGCAAAACTAAAAAGTACTACAGTATATAAAATGTGAAGTTGTAAAACAGTAATAACAAATCATGGGATATATATCATATGTATTATATTTTTTGTAAAATAAAGTCATAGAAACTTTGTTATTTCTATAGTAATCCAAATGTTAACTCTGAAAAATTACATTGAATACGTAAAATGGTATAGGTATATATAAATATTATATTATATTAATCAATTTAACAAAAATAATTTTTAAAAACTGCGTCAGTTGTAAATGATGGAAATATTTTGTTGACAGAGTTCATTTATAATTTATAATAAATACTTATATTCGGTATTTTAATGTTCACATATTTTTATGAAAATTATAATATTTTGGTTTTCGAATTAAATATCAGCGATTTATATGACACCTCAAAGTATTATGTATTATTTGCTGTAATGAACAACATATACATAATTAAAATTATCACAATATAATAAGTTAGTAAAATATGTGCCGATCATTTAGAACTATTGTGAATGACAATATTTTTAAAGTGTAATACCATCAGAACGATGAAACGGTTCCAAATGCACACATTAAAATAATATTGCGTATATCATCATTTAATAATTATTTAATTTTTTTTTTTTAGGGCGATATATATTCCTAAAGTTTATGAAACAATATACTTAAGTTTACGTTTAAATAGAAATTGCGTTGGTTTTATGGTATTGAACACATTGAGTAGTATTTAGATTTTTGTTTTTTATTTACGTAAGTTCCATGCAAAACAATAATATTATTTTTATCCTTATCAGTTATGTTAGTTGTTCATTTTCATATCCACAACATATTATATCTTAAACTATTTAGTCTACTTAAAGCAGAATACTTTTCTAAAAATGTTGGCTTACATACAGCTCATAAAATCCTTAATATTTATTGACAATTTTCACTTTACCTAACTAATCCATACATGCTTGTCGGTTAATAACTCGAAAAACTATATTTATGTGTGTATGTTTACGGGTATTTAGTCCTCACAAATTAAAATCGAACAACGATAGGAATTTAACCTTTCTCAGAAGGGGTACATTTTCAACGTGTAAATTTAAGGTATTTTGGCCCAGCTTCACGTACCAAATACCTATATATAATATGTGCATGCTACACAATCTATAATAATAACAGCCATTAAAACCGTGTGCCAACGAGATCGAAATTCGATAACTTAGTGGGTTAATTCGATGCAGCACGCCAGTCATTAATAACATTACAACCGGAGGAAAACTTGGACGTATATAGTTTGTTTTGAGACCCTTCGAATCGACATTCGGTAGAACAACAAATCCCGCTCGGTAGATCGTCGAATATTTAAATAGCATATAAAACTTATCTGTTTTAACCACGGTAAAAACGGTGAAAAAATGAACGCATATTATTATATATTATGAAATATTTTAGAAAATAAATTATTTCCATTCTAGCGCGTACCATATACATGGTGCAACGCCGATGTAGTAATTTTGTACATTTTTATTTAAAATCATATTTATTTTTTAAAATAACTTTTTTTCGGGTCGATCGTGTTTCAAATCGAATACTGCAGATGGTATGCGAACACGTCTAGTCTGTGCATTGTTATTAATTTTACAATTTTCCGCTGGGTTTTTAAGTAAAAATTCTGTTGTTTTACATTTTGACGAATTATATACTTGTATTGTTATTAAAAGTAAACATGGAATCTATATATATATATATATATTTAATATTACATATAATATACAGGTATACTTGCTATTGATTATTCAAGAAGTCGTACGAACTTCGGTAGGTACCTATAGCTTTTTGTCAGTTTTATAAATGGTTCAGTGCATAAGCCTTGTTAGCGTGTTCCAACGAGGAGACAGTAATTTGTTCTGACGGCATAAGAAAGAAGCTAGTTTAATTGACGTTTTGGATGTTAAAAATAAACATCGGGTATTAAAACGTTTCCGAGTAAATCTATATTACTGGTGTAGCCAAAAGAGAGACAATATGTTATTAAAATATACTTGATTGTGTTTAAAATGTTAACTTACCGTGTACGTATAGAATAATGTATTAAATTGGTACTATATGCATTATAGTTTATAATTTTAACTATTTGAAATTTTAACTCGACGTGCATATTTTGTAACAAATAAATTATTCTTAGTCTATGTCATATTTATATTTTATTTCACAAAGAAAAAAAATAACGTTTTGTAAAATTAAATAATAATAATAACTCTTAGAGGCAAATTATTACGTTTTATGAACTTCCTCACATACACATGTAATTTTAACGCGCCTATATTAAATTCTGAACGGAGTGATGAATGTATTGATTTTACAATGATGTGTGTTTTTTTTTTTGTGTCTGACGACAACATTTAGAGCAGTAATAATTCTCCGATTTTTGACTTCAGTCCCTCTTTGAATAGGAAAATTCATCTAGTTGGTACTTTGGTGGGTCAAAAGTAAACATTTTCAAATAGTTTTCAAAAAAATCGAGAAAAACAAAAAAAAAATGACAGAAAAACGGCAATTTTACGAAAAACCACTTTTCGACAAAATCGATTTTTTGATTTTGCTGTAACTCAAAAACGATGTAAATACTTGAAATTTTCACCAAATGTTTATATTAAATATTATAAATATTTTGACCATTTTTAAGCTACTTATGGACAATTGAAATGTTCGACTTTTCTAAGTTTTTTTTCTTCAAATTCCGATAAAAAATTTTTGGGTGGCCAGAAAATCTTGAAAATTTAATACAAGGTTTCTTATAAGTTGTTCTTAAAGTGATAAAAAAAAATCCGAAATCGTTAGTCACAATTTTTTTTTATGAGTGCTTAAAGTTCGAATTTATACGAAATATGTCAAAATTTAAATTAAATTTCATACTCTCATTATGCGTATGTTGCCAAATACTTTTTTTATTAATAAACAGATACTATAAAGTAACTATAGTAACATATAGTAACTATACTATTTGTTTCAAAATAGAATATATGACAATATTTAAATATAATATATCCTAAACTGACAAATCATCTTCGTTCAGAATCGTTTTTCGTATATAATGATACCTACCATTGCATTCAAATTTAACCTACCATAATCCGAGGTCCACCCCACCCCCTAATGTACAGCACAGCGATACTCACTTACCCGCTATTTTGAAACAAATTTCTCATATTAATACTGCTATTAATGTAAAAATAAAACGTATTTAAAAAACACTATTATTTTTAATTCATTTTTACGTTTTAGATAATAAATTATATTCATCGTTGCTGTTGACATAATACTTAACATATTTAACTTCGTAATAATATATATTATATTTATATATATATTATAAATATAAACCGAAGGATAATTTATATATTTAATATATTTATTTAGTAAACAACATGGAATAACGTGGGACATCATTTAAATTATTTTATATTAAGGTATTATAAAAATAATTTGGAGAATTTAATATCGTCTCGAGGTAGCTGATGACAAGTCGTCATGAAAAAAATAAAACGTGTTATTTCAAGCGAGAAATTATAAAGATATTATTAAGATAATCGCATCATAAAACCCCTTCAATATTCAATAAAAAAATATTATTATATTAATATTATTATAAAAAAAAAAATAAGATCCGTATGAGATTTTCATACTCGTTTAGTGCACGTGACGCGAAATATAATATTATAATAATCACATATACACTCCATTGCTGTAAACACCGCTAGTGCGCCGCCGTCGTTGTATTGAAATTTACACGAACTCTGTGACCGGATATTATAATGACACGCCGTGAATTCCCGATGTTAACACTTCACTATACACACACACACGCATATATACACATAAATACATGCGCATACAGTATATGTTATAATGTAGGATGCAAATATTGCGCGCTCGAGGTCGTCGGAGCGGTAGATATGGTGGGCGGTGACGGTGGTCGTGGTGATGGTAATGATGGAGGAAGGGGTGATGTAGGGTGTTACAAGGTGGGTTGGTGGTCGACGAGGAGAAGAAAACGGTTCTAGGAATTTTGCTCCGATATAAATTACGTTTCCGGTTGATAGGAACGTCAATATCCGGGCAGACGTCGAATGATTCGATGGAGTAGTATAGACGGCCGGGGTATAATTAATCCACGAATTAATTTCAACGTTTACGAGGAGGTCCGAGACCGCGGACGAGAATCGCGGCTTAAAATATATACGGCCCGGCGACCGTATTATGATCTAGGTAGGTATTACGATGGCTTATCCACCTCTGTTCAACATATATTATAACGTGAATCGAGCGGGATTCGCGAGGAGGAAGCGTATATTATATAAGCACACGCACGAGTCACCACCCGGATCGTGTATGTGTGTGTATGTGCAGAAAGTCGGTCCGAAGGGTCGAGGAACCGTCAGTCGCGGGTCGGCATTCGCCCGTCGACTGCAGATTGTTTTCCGATCAATTTGCTAAAAGCGAATTCATATTGCGACTATATTATTATTATTATATTAACGCGATAATAATAATATGGCTTCCTCGGCCAATGTTGTTATTATATTGTGCGCATGTTACGCCCAGTTTTCAATACAACTGCTGATATTTGAATATAACCAAACGTCGCGCCAATTCACACAATCGTGAAGTTATTAATACACTATTATACTATTATTATATATATATAATAATAAAGTAGAAATTGGGTATGACTACTTTGAATAATCCGGAAAGTTGTTATTGGCGGTAGAATGTAATGTGTACTAGTTTTGAATACCTATACATTAACACTGGTTACATATCAACATGATTTATTTTTATTCAAAGTTATATGTTACATGTCACAATAATGAATATTAAGTGATAATAATAATACAAAAATCAATTGCATTACCTTAATTATTATAACCTACGTGACAAAATTATACTGATTGGGTTACTGATAAATTATAGAAGTTATACGGAATCATGAAACAATAATTATTATATTATTATATTATGATAATACAAAATCAGTCTATTCATTATAGTGGTAATATTTGTATACCATATTTAAATTAAAACTAAAATAGAAAAATATATTTAGGACTGACATATTATTCAAATCACTTTATCCGTGTCGACGTAATAATCGTTGTTGATATAATTGATTTATCGTACGAGATGATTCATATAATATACAATAACAAATATATTTTATAAAGCAATAATCCCTAGTTTATCTAGTTTGATAACTCAAAAACTATCTTATTAAAAACAATTTGACTTAAATACATAATACTATTCATTCAATTAAAAATTAAATTAGTTCATAAAAAATCTAAAATTCATTAGCAACGCTTCCACAACCATTTTATTTCCAACAATAATCTATTATACGCAATCAGTTCATAAATTGCTAAAAATTTAGGGTCTATAAACCAGTTGTGCTCAAAATATTTAACAACACCTAAGGAAAATATTAGTTGTGTATAATTATTATATAAAAAATTAAAACACTAACTGACTTTTTTGTGAGTATTATTTTTATAATATATCTACATTTTATAATATCAATAAATATTTATTTTTCGCATTTTACAAGTTATTTTTTCATCATCAATTATTCAAAATTAAATACCAGTTACATTATAATATTAATTTCATAAAATTTCCGATACCATTATAAAATATATTATATTCAGTCACTTTAACCAATAATCAATTGATCAATACATAATTTTTAAAGTTCAAGAATTTTAGTATATGTTATACAAGAGGAATCGGTTTACTTAACCTAAAATAGAAGGAGCGCAATTGGTATACTGACCCTAAACGGATATGTTGTATTAGGAAAAATTATTGGCCCATGTCTTAAAAACATAGTCAACCGTAAACATGTCATTAATGCATGATTTCTCACATCAAACCATTCTGTAAATATTTATTTATTATTATGATAGTGTGTAAATAAATATTAAAATATGTATGTATTCCTTCCTTTACTACATATACTTATTATGCCCCATGGGTATAAATTATATATTGCAACAAAAAAAGATACATTTAAGTATTTAAATAACTCATCAGCTTAACAGTTTACAGTATAAAAATATTCTCATTTGAGAAAATACGTTTGTATTGCTACAGAAATGTTTTTATACGTTACAAAAATCCAAGTATTTTTAAGTATGAGGTCCAAGTATACTTAAAAATTCCAAAAATCAAAAATATAATACATGCATGATTATAAGATAAAATTCGGGTAAGCATACATGATAAATCACTTTGAATATATTATTACACTATATGATTGAAAATACTCAATGCTCGACATTCCTATTTAACCATTGAAATTCAGTTACTTAATGTTATGTATTGACCAATCTATTGAATGGATTTATTTTGAAAACATAAAATATATATTATATATAATAAAAATATATTATGTACGATATTATATTACATCACGTTAATCTCAAAACATTTCATGACGCTATAATATCTAAACTGTCTTTAATTAAATGGCTTTTTAATTAGAAATTAATCTAATATATTTGGATAGATACATATATTATTAATATTACGGATGACTTAATAATACGTTTGAAAACAGTAAAAAATACTGGAATAAACGATGAGTATTCTATAGTAATGCAATATAATGTATACGATATGTATCAACGTGTGTGATTAGTAATGTGTTTATAATTTAAAGCAAATTATATCCATAATAATATTGTTTATATTAATAAAAAAACAATGCTAGTGTTTGCATATATGTAAGCGATGCATAGTTAAAACTAGCACAATCATGGTTATTTTAATTAATTTAGTATAGAATCATTATATACTTGTGAATACCTATGCACCTTGAAATCATTTTTTCAAGTTTTGCATTTTAAAAAGTAACTTAAAATTAATTGTTCACAAAAAACTATATTTTTATTATACACAGTTTTTGTTGGTTACCTAAGATACAGTAGTTATTTTAATAGGATTTAATTTTTACCTTTATTATATTCGGTTGAAAAATATACAAACAACTGAGTTTAAGACATATGAATTTTATATTTAACGGAGTTTATAAAGGCAAAACACACGGGAATTTAATTTGTCATGGGAACGCTATGAAAGATCAGCTGATAGAAAATATATAAAAATAAACTTTATCTGTATCTTACTCAATATGTAAACGCGTGTTTGCAAATATAATAATATAAGCATAATGTAAAGAAACGAAAATGTAATTGACCTTTTGTTGTGGTTTTTCGGTATTATCATTGTGTATAATATTTATGTATAAAATAGTCAAGTATGTTTTTGTTACACCAGAAAACATCTACGAAGTTTCGATAAACGAGTTAAAAAGTTTTTCAACGAATACCTTGAGACATAAAATATAAAAAAAAAAATATTAGTTCTACATCATGGAGACTATATGTCAGTGCTAACTATAGGTAGTATGTTATATTGTCAGACGTCAGTGTCCATTATAATCTCGTTAATGCGAAAGTTTATGACCTCTGACAATTGGGCAGGTTTAGTTAAAGTTTGCCGGTGACCTTCAGGTATGTAGGTCATGTTGCACTTGTGAATTTGAGTTAAGTATCAGAAAATCCCAGAAATGAATATTAATAATTAAAACGTTTAATTAAAAATAATACTCAAATTTATATTCTGTATACACTATACATATTTGGTATTTATATATATTAATTGTCCAATAAAACGATTCCATTTTTTTATTTTACTATCGAAAAAAAAAAATCAATATTTTATATTAAATATTTTTATGTTAATAATTGACAATTAAAATAACGCGTTAAACCGTATATTTATTTACATAACAAAAAAAGCGGGTAAGTGAGTATCGCTCTGCTGTACATTAGGGGTTGGGGTGGACCTCGGACTAGGGCAGGTTAAATTTGAATGCAATGATAGGTATCATTGTATACGAAAAACGATTCTGAACGGAGATAATTTGTCAGTCTGGGATATATTATATTTAAATATTGTCATATATTCTATTTTGAAACAAATAGTATAGTTACTATATGTTACTATAGTTACTTTATAGTATCTGTTTATTAATAAGTAATTATAATAATATTAGTTTTTTTCGATGTTTTTGAAAACTATTTGAAAATGTTCTTTTGACCCCCCCCCCAGTACCAACTAGATGAATTTTCCTATTCAAAGAGGGGCTGAAGTCAAAATCGGAGAATTATTACTGCTCCAAATTTTGTCGTCACATCATCATTGTAAAAGCAATACATTCTTCACTCCGTTCAGAATCTAATATAAATAAATAAAATATGTTAAATATTATACAATTTTTACAAAATAATACACAGAACATAATATAATTTGGATTAATAGTGTTGGTGTTTTGAGGTAGACTAAACTATCCTACAAAAATGGGGTGGACTCTTATAATATAAAAATTATTATATTTTATAAGTATAAAATAATACAATGCAAATAAAAAAAGCGGGTAAGTGAGTATCGCTCTTCTGTACATTAGGGGGTGGGATGGACCTCGGGCTATGGTAGGTTAAATTTGAATGCAATGATAGGTATCATTGTATACGAAAAACGATTCTGACCGGAGATGATTTGTCAGTCTAGGATATATTAAATTTAAATATTGTCTTATATTCTATTTTGAAACAAATTCAAACATTTAAATATAAAAGTCTCAAGATCTTACGTCAAGTAATTTTTTAAAAATAACAAAAATCAAAAATTATTTATTAGTAAAACGTTATTTTACACGTGTATTTTTGATTTCAAATTAAAATTAAAACTTTAAACACTCGTAAAATTGTTTAAATTGAATAATCTTCAAACTTTTTTATAATTATACTAAGCTTAACTTATGGACAGCATAGTATTAAATTTTCAATTCTTAGCTTTTGATAGTAAAATATTTATAAATTTTTAACTACCAAATAGTGAAAAATATTCATGATTTTGACGAATTTTTGTCAATATTTGAACTTCAAATGCTAATAAAAAAAAATTATGCCTATGTATTTTAATAATATTTGAATCAGAGTTAGAACAAGTTATGTGGACCCTTCAATTAAATTTTCAAGTAATTTTTCCCAGCTAAATTTTTTTTATCAACATTTATAATAAAAAAAATAAATAAAATTGAAAATTTCAATTGTCTATAAATAGCTCAAAAAAATTCAAAATATTTTGAAAATCAAATCACGCGCAAAGAAAATGGCAATCTAAATAACTGGTACAATTTTCAAGTATTTACGATTTATACTATTTGAATAACAACAAATATCAAAAATCGTTTGAGGCTAAACCGTTATTTAACGCGGTTTTGTAAAAATTTAAATTTCAAACACTCATAAAAATGTTTTGTCTGAATCTGGTAATTTTTTTATAGATATTTGAGGAAAAACGTATGGAAAACCTTGTACCAAATTTTCAAAACTTAGTTATAAAAGAAAAAATGTTACGATTTTTCAACCACAAAATTACTTGCAAATTTTCGCAATTTTGACATATTTCGAATATATTCGAACGATTTCGGATTTTTTTTTATAACTTTAAGAACAACTTATAAGAAACCTTGTATTAAATTTTCAAGATTTTCTGGCCGATTAAAAAAATTTTATCGTTATTTTTAAAAAAAATGCTAAAAAAAATTAAAAATTTCAATTGTCTATAAATAGCTCAAAAAAAGTCAAAATTTTTTGAAAATTTAACTGTATATAGATAACACTAACATAAATATTTGGTGAAAATTTCAAGTATTTATATCGATTAGTGTTTGAATTACAACCATATAAAAAATCGATTTTTTTGAAAACTGTTGGAAAATGTTTACTTTTCACCTCTATAATGCACCAAGGATATCCACTTTGCCATCGGAAACCACCCCCAAAGTTTGAAATTGAAGCATTATTTCGACTAGTTATGCTGTACACAGACACACAAAAAAAAAAACACACGTCATTGTAAAATCAATACATTCATCACTCCGTTCAGAATCTAAAAATAAAATAAATATATATATATATATATTATTATTATATTATTATTATTATTATTATATATATATATATATAATTCATAGAAATAAAATTTCAAGTTTCAAATATTTAAAATATAATGTTGATCGCTGCTCACAAAATATATGTTTCTCTATACATAATAAAACAAATTTAATTGACAAATTCGACGAATAATTTAAACATTTAAATTATTAAAATGAAATGTTTCCATCAGAGGCATGGTAAAATCATTAGTCAACACATCAATGTACGTCAAACATGTTAAATATTTGATAAATTGGTAACACATAATATAATATGATATACGTACCTATTTTACAAGCTAACTACTTTTCAATATAGTCATGTACTGTTATAATTTTGTTGTACATGCACATATATTTAAAAACTTAAACTTAGCATATTTTTTGTTGTGATGAAAAATTTGTTTAGGTACTATGTTTCAAATGTGTGTTTTGTAATGGTATATTTCTATAGGTTAGGCGCCAGTTTTTGTTAGAACAAATTATACATATGCATGTATTGAATATTAATTTTATTATATCATTATTACCCATATCATAGAAAATTACAAATACAAAATATTTCTTTATATTATGTAGCTTTTATTGTTTTGAATATAATATGAAATTTGTCTGTTTGAATATTATACGGTACGACGTATAATATTGTTTATATAATATAAATACGCGATTATAACAGTTTATAGTATGTTTGTTTTGAATACAATATGAAGTGTCGAATGTTATTAATTATACAATATAATTATGTAATTCTATTAGATTATTATTCATGAACAAATATATGAATAGTTTTTAGGTAAGTACTCACTGATATCAGCGGGGGTGACAATCGCTACGGTGTAATAATATATTATAATCGTCAAACGCGCATCGGCGAGTACGGCAGTAAAGATTGTTCGTATTGTGTTATTACTAATAGTCCGTAGTAACGACTGCCTGGAGCAAAAACACACACACAATCACATTTACGTATTTCTAATAGGGCGGCGCGAGCGGCGGCAAAGACTGGTCAGGTGGCGTTTTTGCTAACAATCAAAAAATAACGGCTGCCCGGAGTAAAACACACACTGACATATTTATATATATTATATCGGACTATAGTCGAACGATGAAAAGAAAGAAATAATTATTATACTATTCGATCTTCCGAAACTACCTTTAGGTGGATTCAGCTGAATGGATGTAGCTCCGCTAACCCTCCTGTCTAACAGGTGGCCGAGCGATACCTACCACTAACCAGACAATCCATTGTGCCCTATAAGGTTATGACTCGGGAATCATAATGGCAAAACACTGTGACTACTGTGGTGTGACACGGTCTCCTATATGTACTCCTTCACCGACATTCCGTATGTAGAGTAGTTCAGTCAGTATACTTGTTTGTATAAGATACATTAGGGGTCAATATTACCGTAGCTGGATAGCGCTATAAGTAAGTAATATTGAGTACGCGTAACAGTTACTTATCGAATAATATTATCGTTACAGTTTAATTAATATTATTTTAAAAATATTTTTTTATTCTTGTACAAAAAACCACATAAATTTCATTTATAAAATTAAAACACTCCAAAATACTAAAATATTATAAACTAACTCGACAAAATTAAATATAAGAAAGAGTTTTTATATGATGTTTATCTGATAATCTTATAAATTAAATAAAGCACTAAAAGTTGATTAAATAATAACGTTAATATTTTATAAAATAATTTTATAAAACTAAATTAGTAGCTTTTTATTTTTACTTAATTTTTTATGATTAAATATCAATAGTTTGAAGGTCCCGAAATATCCTAGTTTAAATATTAAATTTTTGTTATATATTTAGATAACCTACTTAATATTATTTATAAATATAAAAAAATAATAATACACAAATTTGTTATACCATAAAAATATAAATACTTTTAAATAACTATTGATATTATGTAATAATAATTTAAGTATATAACAATTATATCACATTTTATGTAACTGTTGTGAAAACAGAATGATAAAATATATACAGAAATCAAAATGTTTTTATTTACATTTTAATATAAATTATGAAAATAATATCATTACTTACGATATTGAAGAAATTTTAAAATAGGTTTTTTGGTGTTTTGGATTTAAAAATGTTTTTAATTTCCCAACGTTTACTTTAATTTTTAAATTTAATTTGACTTTTTCAGTTTATTTTATGATATAAAATGATTGAAATATATTATCTGAATAAAAACAAATCCATTTTTATCGTTGGATGAATTTCTCAATAACTATAATGTAAATGAGATAGTATACCCAGTACCCACATTATTTATATTACATGTACAAAGTATACCAGAACAAAAAAGCATTTTTAAAATACCTATAGAGCTTTATTGGATTTAGAAATGATATACGTTTAATTTTATTTTCAAGATATTAATCAAATATAATATTATTTGCGTGCGCTTATAATAATAATTTATTTTATTTATCGATTGTGCATTGCTGCTCATACGTAAACCTAACACATAAAATAAATGGCCGATAATCCACTACAAAAATGTGTCCAATAATATAAAAAGTATTAATTCACTATGTAGTAGTATTAAAGGTACTCAATTCAGGATTTAAAGTAGAACGTCAATATTCACTTACAACTTTAAAAAAGAAAATATTTTATAAAAATAGAATGATGAAGGCATAGTAACAATCTTTGTGATTGGAAATCAGCGAGGACAGAATAGGCACCTATTATAATGTTTACATCTTTGAAACGACAGGTGCTTCATATTTATGGAAATTTCTTTTAACTTTGGGATATTTCAACTATAAAAACTAAACGATTGAAAATATATAATTCAAAATAACCACAAAATATTTTATCAAAATCGTTCAATATAATTATTGTAAACATATTTTGATCCTTTCGAGATAATTATGTGTAGATACTCATTTTTATAATAATTTTTAACTATAGAACATATATACTTTTTTGAATGTAAAATTCATGTTTAAAATAAGTCTAAACTTTAAAGTTTATAAATAAATTAACGAATTAAATATGTATGAACGATAGTTTTTATGATAAACTATTAATGTTTTCTTAAAATATTTCAGATATTATATTTATGAATAATAGTATTGTATTTATGACTGATTTTATAGAAGGAAACATAAGGCCATAGTGCGCTGAGGCAATGGCAGAAAACAAATTTAATATTGAAGTAGAAATAATATTCAAAATTGATTGTAGGGATATTAGGTTGTTTGAAACATTCAACCTAATCAAAAACGTGTTTTCAGAAAAAAATAACATACAGACATAGCATACCTAAGGTATTATTATAATATCAAAATATGTTTTACTTTATTCAGAATATAAAATAAGTTAGCAAAAAAAAAAAATAATACTTAAGTAGATTATGTGAGTAAAAATAAAGTATACATAATATAGATTTCTATTGTATTCTATCACATTATTTAAAAAAACATATTATATTCTTCAAATTCATTATAAAGTTATATAGTGGATATTTTTAGTATTGTCTTAACCCATTATTATCGATCATAAATGCACTATAATAAAATTGTCGTTTATGTTTGGAGCAAATGAGTTAAAAATGATTTTGTAATTAGTTTAACTATAAACTATAATGTGTGTGTACTTGGACAATTAGATATATTCCTACCAATACAATCAAAATCAATCGGAACGGATCGCAGTATACATATACAATGTATAAACCGGTTATACAATTAAACGATTAATATGGACGACTTAGAATAATACTATTTCGAAGCTACTGATGTGTTAAGGGTATTAAAAGCTCATTAAAGATCATTTTCATTGAGAAAATACAATTATTATTAAATATATTTTACACTAATTCAATAATTGGTCTAATTCTATTTCAATCGTATAATTAAGTGTCATCGATTTTTTATTTTATATATACACACTTACACTGAATACCTACTTGGACTGTACAATAAATTATAAGGGAATAAATTCCAACTAACCTTATTTAATTGTTCGGTCTCCTATTCCATACTAAATTACATAATGTACATAGAATAAGTCATGACGTCTTTATATAG
This sequence comes from Schizaphis graminum, assembly GCA_020882235.1. Taxonomy (NCBI): domain Eukaryota; kingdom Metazoa; phylum Arthropoda; class Insecta; order Hemiptera; family Aphididae; genus Schizaphis; species Schizaphis graminum. The sequence goes on from CM037032.1 coordinate 60,846,279, forward strand.
TAATTAATTTTAGACGACGATAGAAGTTGTGTAGGAATACCATTATACCGTACTACATTTATGAAGAAAACTCACCATTAAATAAATAACTACTTAACGTACAACGCGTAAACTAAAATGTATTTATAAGTTATATACCACTATCAATAATTCAGTGTCTTTCTAAAACGCATTCAACGTGTTATTTATACACCTATAATAATACTATATCATAAAGTTAATATAAACATTTTATAATATTACAGTACAATTTTTATTTAACAAAATTTTTGTTTTATGAAATACATTTTAAGACCAGACTGAATTAGAACCAAATGTATTTAGTTCTGTCATGTAATTACTTAATTCATGGGAAATAACGCATTAAATTTCTATTGTTGTTTAGTAATCATTGAATTTTAAAATATTTCTAACCAAAATAAGTATTTTATGTTTTTTAATCGATAAACAAAAAATCTGATTTTTCAGTTCTGATAAATTATAATCATAATATAAGTTAAGATTTTTTTAATCTATAAATACATAATTTATTTTAATGTAATTAAAATTAAATTACAATATGAATTATATTAAATAATATTATATTAGCTTTATTCGAATTAAATTTCAAAATAATATGTTTTCTGTTCGCTGTAATAGTATAAACATTTTGTTTAAATTAAATTTACTTTTTACAAAATTATTTTGAAAATACTAAGTATAATGATTTATACTTTATTTTTTCTTCAACAAAGTAGTGTTTCTATTATTTCATTTATTGAAAATGTTATTTTTATGTGATACATAATGGTAAGAAAAAATTTTCAAACTTATTTTATTAGCCATAATATGTATTTTAGTACTCTTATAAAATTAATACCCTTAGCCTATGTTTCATTGATTTAATAATTTTAATATTTTTAATTAATTATTTATTTCACGTTTAATATTTAATATTAAATACATATTATTTTCTATGGACATTTATATTGTTGTTTGTATGTACTGTATCCCTTTATATAATATTACTATGCACCTAACCAATAGGTAATAATAATAATAATAGTAATGAATAAAAAGACCGGAGTGTTAAGATAAATTATTAGTGGACTGTATTAAACATGACAGTACATCACATACATAACATAATAAAATATATATTCATAAATTATAAATACGGGGAGTAGGCGCCCACCTACTATATAAAATAAAATTGTTGTTATAATACTATTAAGATTGAATCAATTGATAACAATATAGGTACTTAATAATAATAATGAAATAATAATAACAACAAACAAAAATTGGTAATATAATATAAATGATATAAAAGATCGCGTATCACTTGCGTGATAAGCGTTACCGTAGTTCGCTGACCGCCACCGATGAGTTGATAAAATCCGTAAACACGTTATCCGTCTTCCAATACGCTCAATTTGATCAAAACGACGATTGTTCACACATTCACATGGCGATCGCACCACACATAAAAATATTAATATATGACCAACAATCACGACCAATCAATAAGATGCCTGATGGTCGGATCGCACCCGCGCGCAATATATATATAGATATATATGTAAATATATTAAATAACAACAACATGAAACGCGGAGTCGTCAACCGAATGGTGCCCGCTGCACCATGACAATACACACACTATTATAACACTTACACAGCCCGCGCTAGTGTAACGTAATTCATACCCGTGTATAATATAATAGGCGTTTCGCGTTACGTATACGAACAAAGGTAAAAAAAAAACGGTCACGCACACAGCCACGATATGCCACCGATGGCAAACGGGGATAACAAAAAATGGCGACGACCGGTTGTCGGGGTTCGTAACGGCACTTTTTACGATACTGCCCGGGAGAGAACGACGCGACAAGCCCCGAGGCCAAACGGCGCAGACGCACCGCCAACCGGATTATATTTAATTACTAGAGCTGGCGCGCTCTGACGGTAGCTGGTCCGAACATCCTCCCGCCTTTGAAAGGACGCCTTTCAAACGAATGGTTTATAAAAATACACCTCAGAATAATATAACAAAAAAAATAATAAAATAATACATTAGAACAGAAAGAACTAATTCAAAAAAAAATAATAATAAAAATGTACAAACGACATAATAAGACCATATCACTGTGCGTTTACATGTTATAACAATATATATATATTAAAATTCAAGAAAAATTAAAATTACAGAAACAGTACCTAATGAACGAACAAAAAAAATATATGTACATTTTGTGAAATGACAAAATATGGAACAAGGAAGGAAAGTTAGTTAAGCGTTGTCAGTAGGTAGTTTGACCAACTTTACGACCGGGCGTTTCAGTATCCCTTCTGCTGTCTTGATGGTGGCTACACGAACCACTTGGTCAGCACCAGGGTGGACGTCGATGACTCGACCAAGTTGCCACATCAACGGAGGTCGAGAAGGTGAATTTATGACGACGACATCTCCGACACCGAGACTGGGATTTTGATGGAACCATTTTTGTCTACTTTGCAGCGTATGGAGATATTCCCGACTCCATCGTTTCCAGAAGGACTGAAAGGCTTGTCTCACTAATTGCCACCGCTTGAGGCGATTCTGAGGGATATCGCTGATATCATGTTCGGGAATCGCCAGTATAGGTTGTCCGATCAGGAAATGTCCTGGCGTTAGCACAGATAAATCGTTCGGATCGGTTGACATGGCGACTAATGGCCGAGAATTGAGTACACCTTCAATACGTGTGATTAGCGTCATTAACTCTTCCAAAGTATACACCTGATTACCTACTACCTTTTTTAGATGTAACTTGGTACTCTTAATAGCAGCTTCCCAAATACCGCCAAAGTGCGGAGCTGCAGGCGGGTTGAACCTCCATTGACATGGAACTCGGGCATGAAGTGCTTCCTTCGTTGCTGCATCGTGGAATAATGTCTTGAGTTGTTTCGCTGCGCCAACGTAATTAGTTCCACAGTCGGAATAAATCTGCACCGGAATCCCTCGTCGAGCCACAAATCGATCGAAAGACGCTAGGAATGCCTCTGTCGTCAAGTCTGTGACAACCTCCAAGTGCACAGCCTTGGTAGATAGGCATACGAATAACCCAAGATATGCCTTGTGCGTCTTTGAGTTACGGCGTTGACTCTCCTTAATGGTGAACGGACCTCCATAATCCATTCCCACGTTGGCAAATGGTCGGCATTGTTGGACCCTTGTTGATGGTAAATCCGCCATAAATGGTTGGGGAGCTGCGGCCCTGTACCTAATACACACTGTACACTTGGATATTATTTGACGAATCGCAGCACGAATCGAGACGATCCAGAAACGGCGCTGAATTAACGAAGCTACCAAACGCGTTCCACCATGTAAAGTATTATGATGGTAATGATGGACAATAAGCTGAGCAAGGTGAGACGATTTCGACAACAAAATAGGGTGTTTGGCGTCGGTGCTCAAGTCCGAATGCTGCAAACGACCGCCTACTCTAATAATACCATGAGCGTCGACGAAGGGTGCAAGCTGAGCGAGGGAACTCGGGGTGACGATAGAATTTGACGTTACTAGTTGGTGGTACAAATCTGAGTAATATAACCTTTGTGTATACATTGTTACCTTCATCAATACTCTCTCGTACTCTTGCCAAGTGATTGGCCCACTCACAACCGTACGTTGTCGAGCCCTGTCAGCGAACCGCAGGCAGTATGCTAACACCCGTTGCATTTTGCGCAGCACGGAAAAACGTTGGATCAAGCTAGAATCAATCTGTTGGGTTAAAAGTACATTTTTTGATGGGCGTTTATAATCCGGGAGCTCTTCAGGATTTATACTTGATGTAGTTACAATTGGCCACTGACATTCCGGGTAATGAAGGAATGTCGGTCCATGTAAAAATAATGAGCATGTTACCAAAGCATCTGGCAGCAACCCTCGTGATGCCGGGTCAGCTGGATTGTCTGAAGTACCAACGTGTGCCCATTCACAAGTTGGAGTCAGAGCCTTAATTTTTGCAACTCTGTTAGTGACAAATATTTTAAACTGTTTTTGATCAGCGTGAAGCCAGCTTAAAACGATCGTAGAATCAGTCCATGCGCGGATACGGTCAATTCTGGCAAAATTTTGTAAAACAGTATACTGGTGTGAAATAAGACGTGCCAGCAGTAAAGCAGCGCATAACTCTAAGCGCGGGATTGTTAACAGAGTGTCAATATTTGAGCGCTTTAATGGCGCAACCTTAGTTTTGCATGCAATAAAATGTACCTTGACAACATTGCTCTGGTCAACTACTCGTAAATAGACGGTTGCCGCGTATCCCTTTTGAGAAGCATCCGCAAAACCTATAAGCTCCACATGTTTCGATAACCGTATATCAATATGCCGAGTTAGCATCACCTGAGATAACGTATTAAATTCGGAAGTAAACGTTTTCCACTTGTCAACTAATTGTGTAGGCGGTGGAGCATCCCAATGCAACTTTTGAATCCATAATTCCTGTATGATGCACTTTGCCCAAAATATTGTCGGACCGATTGCACCGATAGGGTCATATAAGCGTGCTATCGTGGACAGAATGGACCGTTTTGTAGTGTTGCCTTCTTTCACACTGGTATGATATCCAAAAATATCCGACTTCGTGTTCCAATGGAGACCCAAAATCTTGACAGACTGATCATCCTTTGCATCAAAGCATGAATCTTGTGCACGGTCTTCTTCCTGAATATTCATTAATACAGATGGACAGTTGCTGGCCCACTTTTTTAAACTGAAATTGCCCCGACGTAGAAGAGATACCACTTGTTCCTTTAATTGAACAATTTCTTCCACCGTGTCTGCGCCAGCAATAATATCGTCGACGTAGGTAGATGTAGTCAAAATATTGTTAGCCAACGGGAACAAAGACCCGTCATCTTGATTTAACTGATGAAGACACCTTATTGCCAAAAATGGTGCTGCATTCACGCCGTAGGTTATGGTGCACAATTGGAATTCTCGAACTTCTTCATTCGGTGTGTCCCGCCACAAAATATGTTGGTATGCTCGATCTTCTGCGCATATGTTGATCTGTCGGTACATCTTTTCTATGTCAGCGACAAATAGATATTTGTGAAAACGACTTCGCAACAATACATCACTGATATCGAGTTGTAATTTGGGACCCGTCACCAAACAATCATTTAACGAATAACCCGTTGAAGTTTTTGCCGATGCGTCAAAGACGACGCGTATCTTCAATTTGCCATTATTGCGTTTGGCGACGGCGTGATGCGGAATGAAGTACTTCCCGGGAATACTTGCAGGTTGCATATGGCCAAGCGAAAGGTACTCGTTCATGAACTGTTTATAAGCTGAATATAGTTCGGGATCCTTCATTAAACGGCGCTCAAGGTTATACAAACGATTTAATGCCATTGTTCTAGAAGATCCGAGTTTCACCGATCCTGTCTCCGGTACTTCGACTTCTGCTGGGAGATTGATTCGTGTTCTGAAAGGAAGAGCGACAACGAACCTGCCCGTCAAATCCCGAGACACAGTTTTTTGAAACCAATTCTCACATAGCTCGTCTTCGGTTGTCTTGATAGCTGGAGATCCCGGTTCTTCCACAGTCCAAAACTGTTGTAGCATCTCTTCCACAGGTGGCGTTGAAGTAATTGTTAATAATGTTGAGGACGATGGTGTGACATCTTGTAGAGGACCATTAATAACCCAACCGAGATGTGTATGCATTGCCGACGGAAGTCCAGGACTATTGATGATTTCAGCCTTCGAAAATAATAGCATCGGGTATACATCACAACCAATTAACATGTCAATAGGACCGGGACAATCAAAATTTGGATCCGCCAGCTGTAGATGTCCATAACGACGTCTCACAGCATCAGGTAATGGTTGACTAGGCATTAAACTAGTAATTTGCGAAATGACGACCACGTTGGTAACATTGAATCGTGGATACTCCGACAACGACGGGATGAAATCGCATTGAGTGACGCCCTTTAACCGAGTGATTAATTGTTGCGAAAGCGCATAAACATCAGTGCGGTTCTTGTGGCGTTTCAGTCCTAATTTAGTTGCACAACTTAATGTCATCGCCGACACTTGCGATCCGTTGTCCAGTAAAACTCGAATAGGATGTAACAGTCCAGCGTCATCTTGCACTCTAATGACAGCGGTGCCCAACACCACAGTAGTTTCAGCAGATAGGTTGCCAGAAAAGCTTGCCGAACTGCCTGTCGAATTTTGGCTGGTTTTTTCGGTGTTGACGATAGCATTACCCGATTTTTCACTAGCATCAGCCGACTCCGAGGGTAAGTGTAGCATGGTATTGTGTCGACCTTCACATTTCCTACACGTGTATGTGGTTGTACATTTATTCGCCGTGTGTCCGGAAGCCAGACAAATAAAACACAAAGACTTATCGGTGACAAACTTTCTGCGATCTAATACTGGTTTTCTTTTAAAAACAAAGCAACGATAAAGCATATGATCGTGCTGACAGCATAAACATTTCGACGACTTCGGCGAAGCTAACGTTGCGAATGAGGACTTACCAGACTTCACATTTTTAACCTTTTTTGAAATCTTATCCAACCTTTCTGGTTTATCAGAGCAAATGTTAATATTATCTAATATCTTACATCGTTCAGATACAAAATTTAATAAACCGTCCAAATTCGGTATGGCTGTCTGTGATATACTGGCTTCATATAACCGTCTAGTTTCAGCATCCAACACTCGTGCTCCCATATAAAATAACAAAAACCCTGAAATATCTTGTATACCGAGCGCCGTTATTGCTGCGACATTTTCACGGAATGTATTTAAAAACGCAGATAAAGACATAGCCGATTCCGTCTTAAGCGGACTGAACGAAAATAATTTATCTAAATGCGCGGTTGCCAACAAACGCGGATTTTCGTAACAATCGTGTAACGCTTTCCAAGCTATGTCGTAGTTATCCGAAGTCAACGGAACCGATTTTACTACAGTTAACGCCGGACCAGACAAACAGGATATCAAATAATGATACCGCTCGATATTTGATATTGATTTATTTTCATGTACTAACGATCGGAACATATCGCGAAAATAACACCATTGAATTACGTCACCGTCAAATTTAGGTAACTCAATTTTAGGTAATGACATAGTGGTTCCGGCAAAACCACTACCGTTTTGAAGCGGCATTCGATCAGTAGTACTCGCTGCTAACCGTACTAATTCAGCGATCATTCGAATATGCCCACATAAATCCTCCACCTCCATTGTTATTAACAAATCTATGTCATTAAATTCATCCTGTTGGCCCAAATCCAACATAATGTTCAACACTTCTTGTTGCTGCGCTTCGAACTGATCGGCGTATTTATCCAGTGATAAATAACGCGCCATAAACGATGGTTGCTTTTCGACATCTGTTCGCGCCTCTTTTGCCAATGTATCTAACATGCGAATTTTTAGAAGCGTCATGTCACGCGAAGCACGTGAGCGTAATAATAAATTCGATTCCGGAGTCACCGAGGTAGTTTCCGATTTGCGCTTTGGACGACCCATAATGAAGAAAGAGGAATACAACGTAGGAAATGACAATTACAATAATAATAATAATAATAACAATATCAGTATTTTAGCAATATAAAATATATCTAATCCTATCCGGACCCGAATGGACCAAAATGTTTGTATGTACTGTATCCCTTTATATAATATTACTATGCACCTAACCAATAGGTAATAATAATAATAATAGTAATGAATAAAAAGACCGGAGTGTTAAGATAAATTATTAGTGGACTGTATTAAACATGACAGTACATCACATACATAACATAATAAAATATATATTCATAAATTATAAATACGGGGAGTAGGCGCCCACCTACTATATAAAATAAAATTGTTGTTATAATACTATTAAGATTGAATCAATTGATAACAATATAGGTACTTAATAATAATAATGAAATAATAATAACAACAAACAAAAATTGGTAATATAATATAAATGATATAAAAGATCGCGTATCACTTGCGTGATAAGCGTTACCGTAGTTCGCTGACCGCCACCGATGAGTTGATAAAATCCGTAAACACGTTATCCGTCTTCCAATACGCTCAATTTGATCAAAACGACGATTGTTCACACATTCACATGGCGATCGCACCACACATAAAAATATTAATATATGACCAACAATCACGACCAATCAATAAGATGCCTGATGGTCGGATCGCACCCGCGCGCAATATATATATAGATATATATGTAAATATATTAAATAACAACAACATGAAACGCGGAGTCGTCAACCGAATGGTGCCCGCTGCACCATGACAATACACACACTATTATAACACTTACACAGCCCGCGCTAGTGTAACGTAATTCATACCCGTGTATAATATAATAGGCGTTTCGCGTTACGTATACGAACAAAGGTAAAAAAAAAACGGTCACGCACACAGCCACGATATGCCACCGATGGCAAACGGGGATAACAAAAAATGGCGACGACCGGTTGTCGGGGTTCGTAACGGCACTTTTTACGATACTGCCCGGGAGAGAACGACGCGACAAGCCCCGAGGCCAAACGGCGCAGACGCACCGCCAACCGGATTATATTTAATTACTAGAGCTGGCGCGCTCTGACGGTAGCTGGTCCGAACAATTGTATTATTAATTTTTAAATAAGTTCATAATAAATAGAGTTAATATTGAACAATTACAGTTGTTATACAAATATCTTAATAAAATCTGTGATTTTTTTTTAATATAAAAAAAGAATAAAATCTTTGTTATAAGTAATACGAAATATAACCTTTTGTTAAGGTTATACCTTTTGTATAACGAAACGCTTCTTCAATACGTTGCTTACTTTCTAAACGCAGATTTTCTAATTTTTTCACAACAAAGTTTTGATACTATTGTTGTTCGATAGCATAAAAAAATTACTCTCATAGATAATAATATATATTATCATGGTCCTTATGCTCTTTAATAATAATAATAATAATATGGTAACGCGGCGATCTGAATAGGCAATTCTGCTACATTACTGTCGTGAGTCTATTTTTATCTAACTTAATAATGTATGTTAAAGTAAATAAACGATTTAATTTTCTAGTTTAAAGAATACGAGGCTTAATTATTTAAATTATGTAAAATATATATTCTAAATTAAAAGTTTATTAAACAAAAAACAACATTAAATGTTGTCATTTCAAGCACCTAATAATCACCTAAATAAAATAACATACAGATGCGGCTTCATTATAATTAATATATCATCGCGATATTGTGATATTAAAAAAAATTATAAAGTATATAAAATACCAAACATTGTAATATTATTTTATTTAAGTCAAGAAAAACTATTATTGATTATTGATTAATCATATAATGTAAGTACTATATTTCGGAAACTAAACGAAAAGTTCAATAAAAATTTTATTATTTAGAATACCTACCACTTTTAGATATATATTCATGTTAGGTTAACCTATTCAATTATTTATTAAAATGAACGTTTAAAAGTATCGAAGAAAAACGTAGGAACAACATAAAAACAACTATATAACTATATATTTTTTTTATTTATTATTATTGTATTATAAAAATGTATTATAATTATTATTTTTTTTTTTTTTGTCCAATGATGAAATATATTTAGTTAAAGTTATGAATATACAATGACTTGTAACTAGTCATGATTACTAAATGTTTCATTCACATTTTTATAAAATACCTACATAAATAAAAATGTATCTATTTAAAATATACTGACCGTTATTAATTTAATTAAGTACATGAACAATATAAGTAAATTTATATGTAAATTAAATCAAAAAATACTAATAAATTAATGAATAATAATTGTCATTAAAGTTCCGATAATTATCATTTTCGTAAGTGCATTAAAATATTTTATGTCGTTTTATAAAATTATATTTAATTATATATTATTTTATTTTTCAAAAAAATGTTCATTTAACAATAATAGTTTTTTTATGCATTAATATATTTTAGATATTGTAGTCATTTTTATCTTTCAATAAACATAAACACCGCCTAAGAAGTATCCACAAATTTAATATGTTGTTATACTGATAGTTTTTTCAATGGTTCACTTATTAAAATCATATATATATAATATATAAATATATTTGCTATAATGAATTTAGTTTAATGTTTCTAAACAAATAATAGAGTATGAAAAAATTGCTAAAACCATTATGTATTTTATATGATTTATAAAAAATTCATTACAAGATTTTCTGCAAATAACTACAACGATTTTAGTTGATTTACCGTACGTAAAATTTACATTCAGAGAAGTTTGAATATTATTATACTATATTATGTTCAGTCATGTATCTTTATCATCATGACGTATATTATACAATATGTTTATAAATACCTGTGTGTAAGATAAGAATAAAAATAAATATCAAGTTTTTGCGTGACAAACATATACGAATAAGGGCGCAGTGAGCTCATGTTTATTATAATCTTTCGAAATCGTTCAACGATTCGTAAACGTAATAATTTAGAAAAAAAATATCTGATAGTAATATATTATACGTTTACAATATTATATCAACTTAATTGCATGTGCACACGCATTCGAGCGATAGAAAATACCTAATAAATCGTAAAATAAAATATATAATAAAAGGTGTTTTTTTTTTTAAAAGTATGACACTCTTTTTATCAGTAAATGTTTGTTTTTTGAATGAACAAAAAATATTTTTATATAATTTGTAATTTATATAAAACTTGAATCATTACATTATTTACATTTAAAAAATCGCGTTCTAATTTTTGTTTTATATTAAATTATTTCTTTATAAATTAATTTATCATTTTTATATTCATTATATTAATATCAACCGATTAAATAAACCATCGACATATGTATTTTAATTAATTTACGAAACGTTCAATTCGTGTTTAAAGCTGTTCGGCGTTCTGATACTGGTTTTATACTTTATAATATTTATGTTTTATGATATTATGTGTATCTATATTTTATTATAATACAATAATATAGTCGGCATACCTGTGACAGCGATGAGGGACCTGTGGCGGAGCACCAGCTAATAAAGCTAGAAACGAACGTCCAAAGCAGGTACCAGGACGGGACACTACTATATAGCTACCTACACCTACTAATAATGCAATTAGCCCGCAAAGATGAATTAATAAAGGCTATGTACAGCCGACGAACGCAAAACAATGGATCCATTAAGGCCGCGAGATGCGTTTGATGCTAGTATTTTATTACACGTCATTCTATTCTATCTTTGTTTTTAAATTTATACCGAAACGGAGCGAAAATAATAATACCACGTAAGTCGTAAGTCCGATATGAATTTTTGAAAAACACTCATCGTAATAATACAATAAACCGTATAACGATATATCACACATCACTCATTCTAACACACGCACACACAAACACTTAGTACACGTCATATTATAGAATATAGAACATACTATGCTATTATAGCGATGATTGTTTTAGATATCAACGATCATTTACGTCAAATGGATTTTATTAATAATAATAATAATAATAATAATAATAATAATGTATAAAGGAAGAATACACGTCATTAAAACTATACATGTCGAATCAATATCATATATATATATTATACAATGATGAGATTAAACGCAAAGTGGACGTGGTCGTAATAGTGTTGTTAGTGTGTGGTTTTATTATTTCGAAATTATGCTTTTCACAGCACACATATATAAAAATAATAATTTATAATTAATTAATGTCTAATGATTTTGGATACAATAAAGTAATTATATTTTTCAGTGAACAGTCGAAATTATTATTATTATTTTTATAATATCAAAATACATCTTCTTTGGAATGTGTACTGGAAATGACGTCATAGACTTGTAATATGTATGAGATGCATGAGACATAATGTGAATGTAAGTATTACATTGATATAATGACGTTTTGAAACCAATTATTACATATTTTGAGGATACGCGACTGGGTCATATACTCATAAATATACGTTGAAGGAGAAACCCTAATTGTTTATGCTTTGCGATTTTCACAAAGACTCGTCACGGTATGTTTAATTAATTTTCCTCGTTAACTAACACAGAAACAACTAAAGCTCTCTTTGTATGTACGTAATGTATACATAACGACACCATTATGATATAATATTATTGATATCAAATGTGATAAACCAAACAACATTTGTAACGGGTCTTTATCGTATATATTATTATAGTTCATCTGAGTGAGGAAAATCTGGATCGTACGAAATGAAAAGCACTCGTATAATGACCACCCAATATTTTTTGTCCTCCTGACCGTTTTAACCACGATTGAAAATAATAATGATGTGATCCCAATCAAATGACCAAAGAACTTAAACAGAGTCTAAAAGGAAAATAACGTCCTTTGTTTCTGTATGACAGTCTATAGTCTACAAAATATACGACTGTTATGCATTGTAATACAACATGTAGACGTAGAACAAAACATTATTGTTGGTAGGTACAAGTACATGTAGTATGTAGTATGTGGAACACCGTGGTTGATTAAAGTTATGAACCTGTTTGAATTAATTTGAACAATTATATATAATCTAATATTGTTCTATTAAAACAACGAATGGTATTATAAATCCACACATGAAAACAACTTTGTTATGTTTACTTTCACCCATCTCACTTTATTTAACATGCATAAACAAGTTTAATTCCATTGAAAAATAATTTAATTATGTAGGACACTAACAAAAAACAGTTTTTCTGTTTGTTATTTCTGATTTTGATGCGTAATGTTATTTATGCAAATTTATTGCAAATGCAATATAATAAAATATATGAATATTGCATTACAATGATATATAATATTAGATGATATTATATGGTGTTATTTCAGAAATATATATATAGCAATATACTTTGCTGTATCTTTGAGGTCACTAAATAATTGGAGGAATAGCTAATCTTGTTCACGAAATGAGTTATGGCTAACATGATTAATGCGTAAGTGATTTCCAAAATAATATTAAATCGACAAATCTCCTAAACAGAGGACAGTTCGGTTGTTATATACAACCATTTCATACTAACGTAGTTTCTCGGGATATATTTGTAGATTTATTTATTGGTAAAAGTATGATTATGTGAAATCTGTAAATTTAGAGTAAGGATGGGCATATTTATGATAAGACGCGTGTTAAATACTATTTGGATAAATATTATACCAAACTAATAAGCCTGTATTGTACTTACGCGTTTCAAGTCAAAAGTTTCTAATCAAAAGACATATTAATTTTTAAATTATTATAAATACCATAGTAGTATATTGGTCCATAAGTAGTTAGACAACACCAATAAAGCATTATTTAGTATTATATTGATGACTTTGTGAGAAATAAACATTACATACATTTATATTTCAAAAATATGAGCCAAAATAATCTCATAATATAGAATAATAAATTAAAAGTGTCATTGTCATAAACTTATACATTATTTATATAATCTAAATATATTTTATGCTTTGAACCAATATTTAAAAAAATTCGGAATTGGTATAATAAAGTATAAAAATTAAAATATATTATTATCTAAAACTTTATGAATCACAAACAAAGCATAATTTAAACAAGTAGGTATTAATATTAAACGCAAATATTACATATAGTGCAACTTCGTTGTGATTATTATTATAAAGGATTTTAACAAAACAAAAAAGTGGGCAAGTGGCTATCGCTCTGCTGTATAGTAGAGATGGAGAGAAGGTCACTGGTCACTATAATGGATGAGTTAAATTTGAATGCAATGACAGGTATCATTGTATGCGAAAAACGATTCTGAACGGAGATTATTTGTCAGTCAATGATAATTAGTTGGGTATATTATATTATTACCTATATTTAAATTGTAATATATCGTTATTTTACGCGATTTCGTAAAAAATTAAATTTCATACGCTCATAAATTTTTTTCTGTATTGATGCTGGAATTATTTTTACAGTTACTTGAAGGAAAACTTATGGATAACCTTGTATTGGATTTTTGAATCTTAAGTATAAATCACAAACATTTTATTAATTTTCAACTTCAAAGTTCCTTGCAAATTTTCGCGATTTTGATATGTTTCGTAAACATTTGAACTTTAAATGCTTATAAATAAAAATTGTGATTAACGATTTTTGATTTTTTTTTTTACTACGATAAGTACAACTTATAATAAACCTTGTATTAAATTTTAAAGATTTTTGGGTATCCAAATTTTTTTTATCGGCATTTTAAGAAAAAAAATTTATAAAAGTCGAAAATTTCAATTGTCTATTAGTAGCTTAAAAAAGGTCAAATATTTTGAAAAATTAACCGTAAATAGATAACCATATAATATAAATAGGTATTTGGTGAAAATTTCAATTATTTACAATGATTCGTTTTTGAGTTACAGCAAGATTAAAAAATTGATTCTGTCAAAAAGTGGTTATGCGTAAAAATTCCCGTTTTTCCGTTATTTTTTTAGGGTTTTTCCTGACGCTTTTGAAAACTACTGGAAATTCTTTACTTTTAACCCCCCAAATACCAACTAATTGAATTTTCCTATTCAAAGATAGGCTGAAGTAAAAAATCGAAGCATTATTACTACTTCAAAACGTGATGACAGACACAAAAATAAAAAAAAATATAAAAAATAAACACACATCATTGTGAAATCATTACATTCATCACTCCATTCAGAATCTAAAATAAAAATAATAATAATAATTATTGAAACGCATAATAAATAATGGAAACGTGAAAATCATAATTATTATTGAAAGTTTATAAAGCAAAAAAAACTATTTATATATTATCATACCTACTACTTGCATGATAAAAGTTATTAAAGAAATTGTAAATAAGTAAAAAAAAAAATAAGTATTTCTTAAACAAAAAAAACTTTACATGGAATCAAAATAAATTGAAAACATTTTTACTCTGGCCTTTTTACCTATATATAACACATACTTAATATAAGATTCAATCATTTTGCAATTGGTTATAAAGTGTTAAAATAAAAAAAATACGTTTTTGAGATTGTAAATCAAGATTTTTCTGTAGAATATCTATAAATAATCAAAAAATATCATAATAAAATATAAAATCATAATTTTATTGTTGAAATGTTTTGATGAGTTAGTTGATTTCGAATCAATTATAATAGAATATATTATTATGAAAATGAGAATTAAGAAATTGATTTGTAATTTGATACAAAAAAATAAAAATGGTGATTTTTAAATTATTTTTGATTATAATTAATGTATTTATTAATTATTAAATTGATATCATACGATAAGATAATATAAATATTTTGCATACATATAATATAAATAAGTTTAACATAATATTATTGTAGTATAAATTGGTACTTATACTACGTAAGATTTAATTCCAACAACTTCTCATAATACCTCTATACATTTCATAAAATGTATTGGTTTTAGTTATGCTATAGCCTATAGCAGGCAGAATAGTTTTGATTTTTGAGATTGGGGATGTGAAATTATTTTCTTAGTACAAAAAAAAATATTAAAAATTATGTACAATTGCTCATACAGCAATTTAATATTATCATATGAACTATTTTTTTGTTAGGTATCTGAAATGCATATTTCATAATATTATAAATTCAATCGTAAACAACAATATTTTCATCTTTTAACGATATAAATATTTTTTTATAATTCAAAAAATAGATATAATTCGTAGTGAATTTTTTGCAATTACATATTATATTCGTACTATATTATTATTATACTTAATACTTATAATTCGTCTATTTTTTATCACACGACTAATAATATGATTGAAATAGTATTTGTTTCGGTTTACTCATCTTACAGACACCATACTTATTGTCGGTTTATATAAATTCCAGGAATCAAAGTAACTTACCTGTAACAAAAAAAAAAAAAATATTGTTATTATTTATTACTATATCTACTGTTTCATGTTCATATAATATGATCGTAATGGGCATACATCATGATAATTCAAAATATTGAAATAATTAGCTTATTAAATTAAAATGACAGTCTATTTGTAGTTTGAACTGTGCAAACATTCAACCAAAATATTTCTTCGATTTTAATGCATTCGGTATACATTTTTAATATTATAACTATAATACATAAAATATAATAATAATAAAATTCTATACGTATTTAAACATTTTGTATAATATAATAAATGTTATAAAATATATATTGGGAGTGAAGAGTATAAATACAAATAATTGAATAAACCTATATTAAAATTACCGAGTTTATAAATATAGAAATTTTGTTAGTAAAGTAAATTTGTTGGTTTTAGAGTTTATTTTTATATAAAAATAATAAAATTCCTTGTTAAATTGTAGTTATTTACTTAATTTGTGAAACTTTTATACATTTTAAAAGTTAAATTAAATGTTATTATCAATATATGTTTATAAATTAATCTGTATGTCAGTAAGATATATTATATAGAATACATTTTTATCAAAATGTTTGTACACCATTTATTTAACCTTATTTATTTATATAAATAATATGCTACCTAATATGTTATAATTGTTATAGTTAATGCGATTGAAAACCAATACAATTATTATTAAACGTAACATAATATTTATCTGGTAATAATAATTGTACATAAAATAATAAATTTCAAACTAATATATTTGTACGGTGAAGACTATAAAGACAATTTATTAAATACTCAAGCAACAGTTTTTTGACGGTGTATTTGAGTCTAAAATAGAAAAACATGTTTAGATGAAAATTAAAATCTATAATATTTCGACCAATGAAATATAACCTTGTAAAAACGATCACTATTGACTTAAAAATATAAAAACAATAAGTTTAATTTCAGATAAAACTTCACAGAATGCGATTTTCGATTTTATATGACGTGATAATATATAGTTAAAGTAAATTATATTTTAATAGATTTATCAATGTTTTGCACACGTGCGTGGATAATGTGAAGCGTAGTGTCATCAAGTGCACTCGACCGCAAATTTATATTGATAGAATTGAATATCTCGTAAAATCAACTAACTGGCCACTGATCATAATGATGCAGCAATGAGTGATGTTTGTTATTTTAATAACAATAATATAATCCTATTTTATTGTGAATACAAAATGACAAATCATATTATAATTATGTTATAAGCCTGGCTGTAACTTTGTAGCAATGCACCTTTAATAATAATATGACAAGTAGGTAGGTAATATTATTTGTTATGTAGAGTATAGAAAAGCGATATTTTTCTTTAAAAATTGAATAAATATAAATGTTTCAACATTTTTTGTAACTTATTGATATTGGTAACAATTTAAGTACGATAAATTATTAGAATTATTTTGTTCATTATATAATTACTAAATGAGGACACTTTGCATTCTGTCATTGAGAAAAAATGAAATATTTATGTAAAATAATTATTTTTATCTATTAAAATATATTATTTTTACTGTGTATCACAAGACAAATAATTATAACATAAAATAATATAAATTAATTGTATTATTAACAAATCTGTTTTTAATATTTGTCAACCGATTAAAATATATTTAAAATACGACCCAATGTTTATTTAAGTGAATTTATGTTATTTGCAATATATATTATTTAACAAGTGATGTATTGTTGTTTTCTTTAGAATAAAAAAATATCTTAAATGGCATCGTAAATATTGATATTGAATATAATTTATACAACTAAGTTTAGTTAAAATATAAAAGTTAATGAAAAATTTTTAAAATAACAGTCCCGTAATTTTAGTAGAAACTCTAAAAGTATGTGATTATCTATAGATTTTGTAGGTATACAAATTACATAGATGGTAAGTTGCGTTATTAGGTAGCATTAGTATTGCGGACCATTCGGCTTGAACGCTACTAATACCTAACCGTTGTCAAATATACACTGGTGCAAGCTGAGACATGCAGATTCAACGATTCTCATCAGTTGGTCTTATTACTATTATTAATTACAAGGAAAATCCTCTAAATTATTTTAAAAAATTGGGTCAATGTGGAATTTGCATTTATATATTAATAAATACAAAATATAGAATATAACCATTTTATTTTTAAGGAAGGTAAATAAAGAAAATTCTAGATAAGTATTAGATGTGTAATTATAATTTATCAGACCACCGTTCCTACGAAAATCAATCCGACTATACTCTTGATCATGTTTTGTATAAAAGTATAAAGTATGTGTTTTTCAATGAACTATTAATTAAATATAACATTGAAGTAGTATTAAAACCTTATACCCAATTGTACACCTACAGGTTTTTCGGTATTACATCCAATTCAATTTTAAGGTCATTCAAATAGATAAGAATCCATACAATTTTCTATAACGATTGTATATATATATACAGTTATATTATTCATGTTAAAGGAATAATATTATTTAATTTTAAACATAACATATAATATATTTGTTATATTATGATAAATGAGTGAATATTTCATCGGACTGAATTAAATAAATAAATAGTCTTTTTCAGATAACAAAACTGTTTTCTGTACCTTTGAACAAATTCATTTTGATAAAGGTCATTATATTATACTGAATACATTTATTTAATTTTTGGTTTATTATTATACACGAATATATGGCTTAAAATATACTAGTATATTATCTACAATTCGTTAATTTGTTTTTAAGTACATTTCGTATTAATCTACTTAAAAATGTAACAAACTGTGTCAAAACATAAAGCCATTAATTTTATTAGAACATTTAAATTATTTCCGTGCCTATTTATTGACATTTTAAGGTGATAAATGATATTATCACTAACTATACACAATACTTAAATGGTATTTTAATTTGGGTTAATCATCTAAACTACATTATAGACATATTTTTTGTATATATTAGAAACATCTAAGGCATAATATAGGGTTGTTTAGAATATATTCAATTTTTGCTTCCTTATTCACCTATCATTTATTTATTCAAAAACAGGGTGTATAAGAAATAGCTAAGAAATAGAATCAACTAAGTACGTTATAATATTTTGTTCTAATCAATATTAAATTAATTTTTAAGTATATAACTAAAAAATCTTATGCATTTAATGTTTCAATACAATATTAAAATATAAACGTAAATGTATTATTACATGGTTAATTGATTAGTTTTGTCAGGTTTTTTGTTAACAAATTGTATGCACTAGTTGTACATATTATACATTTTATCTATTGCTACATAGTAGTACATTAATATTAGATGTTAAAACATGGATGCTTTAAACTGTCCCGTTTAATTTTAAAACAATTACTTAATTGCCATAATTCGATAAGCTTACAATGTTTAAAACAATTTGTAACTGATAATACCTAGAGCATTAATAATAATATTTTACAAAATGCAAATTATTTTATACTATATAATATAAGATTTTTTTTATTGGTTTTAAAAATAAAATGTTGACAATTTTCAGTAAAAAAAAATCATACTAATAATTTATTAATAATAGTTGTACCTATATTTTCGTACTATGTATATTGTATATAGATAGGTACGTAATATATATATATATATATATATAGTATTTCCACAAAGGATCATCAACTGTTTTGTGAACTAATGAAACGTGACATCACTCTTTGTCTTAATTATCGTACAGTTTGATACAATCGGACAGGTGTCTAACGAGATTTCATAACAATAAAGTGATATAATAATAATTATTATTATATGTTCAAATATGAGTGGAGGGTCGTTAAAACTACGTTTAGAGAATACTAGTTTCTGTATAAATTTCACTTTAAAATCCGCATACCAAGCAAAATTATTCATCGATGCTGATTAAATTCAGCATTTGGAATTTTAAATGAACCTCAATTGTAATCAATAAATGGCCACTCATTTGAATTATCCATATATATGATAAATTACAAAATGGATTTCATCGTACAATGTGAAAATTGTCTACAGAACACTTAATGGAAAATGAAAGCCACCAGGTTGATAAGAACAAAAATCTAGCTTAGGTATAATAATTAAATTATTTTTTTTTACTCTCGACTGTGTTGAATTTTTTATAGTTAAAATACTATGTTCGATAATTATATACGTATTTAAAGTTGTCGGTTTTTTTTAAATTTTTTTTTTTTTTAATAGATCCTAATAGTATAAAAAAATTAAGCAAAGTGTAATACGTCAAGGTTAATCTATCTATAAATTCACTATGATATAATATAACCTAGTATGAAAAACAATTATTCTAAGTATTGTGTTTACAGGTTTTAATTTTACAGTTTTACTAAATTCTATTAAAAACTTTCTATTGTTACGAAATTTTAAACTTTTAGATTTTCAATAAAGAATAAGCTGTAAACTAAATTATATCTCACTATTTATGGCAATTGTTTGTAGTTACACTTTTATCAAAATATATCTAACCTCATATAATAATAATAATAAAAAAATATTAAATTATCTAAATGATAGTTAAAACGAAATTGAATTTTTATGGTATAGTTTGTTTATTTTAAATATATACTATATATACTGAAACAATTAAAAATCAGTTTTCATTATTTAATTGCTTTTTGATATCCTATATAAATAAATAACGTTAAATCATAGTAACAGCTGGATGAAACATTTGAACTGTCATTTAAGTCAAATCAGTCATTTTCCACACATAACAAATGATATTTAGCTTTTAAACATATTTAATAAAATGATACATTTTTAATTTGAATAAAGTTTTTTTATTCGTTTACCTTATTTTTTCTATTTTAATAAAAATAAATTGAATTAATTGTTTGCCTAAAATTACTATGCTAGGAATTAATAATACCAAATATTTAAGTATGAACAAATAAAATATACAGAAACTCTTCACAAGTCTATATAATATTATACTATACATATGTATTGTAAAATATATTATGTCCATTTATAATAACATTAATATATTCAATAATATAATATGAATAATATATATAATGACACAAAAAATATAAATGTTTTGAAAATAACGAAAAAGTTATAGAACGTATATGGTATATTTATATTATATGATATAATATAATATGAAAGACAAAAATTCTCGGTAGTATAATAAAAACTATTAGGTAGCTTCTTAAAAATAAGATACTAGATTAATGAGCATTGTATGCTTTGCGTATAAGTAATTTTCCTAGTAGAAAGAACATTATAATAGAAAACTTGAAATCCTAATCCTGAAAAAAAAAAGATTTTGTAACCGTTGGTTGTATGACACTGTATAATACGAGAGATTCGACGGACGAGAATATGCGTGAAACTAATACAGCATCAAAAGTATTGTAAACGAAAAAAATAGAAAATTCAAAAGGCTTATAGAAGCAGAAAAATATGATCTCGATGGCTCATTGTAGCCGAGAAAAAAAAAGTATAAAGAAAAGAAATATTGTGTCATTTTTTTTTATTTTTTTTTCATTTTAGAGATGAATAAAACAAATGCTTAAATATTGCCATACATTTTTGGTAAAGATCCTAGCTAGGTATGAATATTTTTAAAATACATAACCGAGATATACCTGTCCCTGTGGTAGAACATAAGTCAAAATAAAAATAATAGTTTTCATACAAAATCAAAAGGTTATTTTATACAAGGAATGCTGATTTTTTTAGTTTTAAAAAAAATACAGTCTAGTTGACTGCTATACTTTTTATGTTTATAAGTACAATTCAAATTTTTAATTTAACAATACCTGCATGTTAACTAGAACAAAGAGGATTTTGCAAGTATTATATTGTTCACGAGTAATCATTACACTTAGTGTGGATCGGCTCAATAAGGAATATCATATGACTTAAGTATTTTATAAAAGTATTTGTTAAAATACTCAGAAATGTATAAGTTATATGTTTAACATTAAATAGAATATAAAATAGTTATATTAAATGTTTTAAAATTTAAAATAATAAATATATAATATTTGAAAAAATAAAGATTTTTATTAATCCCTATAATCAAAAAGGCAAAAGTTCGACTTATTTATTGAACACTTGTTAATATACACATTGTATACAATTGTTTGAATAATACTTTATTTGTATATTAACTATAGTAATTGATAAATTATTATCTATTTAAAGAAATCAAACAATTTTTAGATTTTCAGTTATTCAAAATTAAATTATGCATAAACAGATATATTAAATCAAATATTACGTATTTAATCTTCACCTAGTTCTTCTATTAGGTACTATAATTTTAAGTTGACCGATAATTAAATAAAATCATTGTTTTTCACAGCACTTTCTCATTATAATCTAACTCACTTAAAATAAATAGATTATAATGGGAAAGTGCTGTAAAAAACAGTAATTATAAATCTAAAACCACCCAAAACAATTTTTAAATAATTATATTTTTATGCAATTCAACTATAAACACCTAATCAGATTTAAAAAAATAATTAATATTTTTTTTTTATATTATGTTTTTCTTTCTTGAAAATACATACTAAGGAAAAAAATCGATTAAAAGAAATAAAAGCTCAAAGTAAATAGTACTCCAAAGTTAATATTAAAGTAAGAAGAATATTATAAAGAGCCTGATAAATAGTACGCAGTATATTAAAAAATTAACTTTTATTTCCTAGAAATAAATAGATTAAGAAAGAATAATTAATCGTAATAATTTTATTAATAGTAATATAAAATTATTTTTAACAATACGTCTACTAGCATTAATTGGTAAATTTCTATGGTGTAGAAAATATGATAAAAGTTTTTTTTTATTTATTTGCTATAATATCTTTTTCTTATTTATAATCAATAATTCAAATTATGATTAATTATCAATTATTAAAATGTTTATACTGTTAATTATTAATGCATTAGTAGATATTTTTGGGGATTTTATTTTAGCTTATATAGTAGGTACTTTTTTTACATTTGTGTTGTATTAAATTTAATTTCCAAAAAAAAAAAAAAATTACTGTTTGTTGATATATTCATTGGTTTCATCGAAAAGCGTGACACTATAGATAACAAAAAAAATATAAAAATTAACGGTTTTTATGATATTCATTGATACGTTTTAAAGCTTATAAATAATTCATAGATAAATCGACATAATAATAATAATAATAATAATACAAACATTGCGTCTGTGCCTATGAAATGCATGTAACTCGAAGGTGCACATTACACTGCTACACTGCCGGGTTCGTATATAATAATCATGACTGACTTCACCCCCTACTGACACCACACTGTTCACCAACCCTTCACGTAGCTGTCCTACCAACGAGCGAGTCACCCTGTTAACGGATCAATAACGAGGGACCCCCTCCACTCGAAACATGGATCCCGCACCCACACATTGAAATTTTACCGACGGCCGTTTTATCTAGCGCACAAATGGTTTTTAATCTACTTGCACTCTTTTCACACACACACAGACACACACACACACATACACAAACAAGACATATAAATAACATACATACACGTAAATATGGATTTAAGTTATTTCAGAAACACTCTGATGTGAAGGGAAAGTTAAACCTAAGCCAAGAGTGTTCTATGAATTGAAAAGGTCGACGGTTTTCCATCGTCGACGGATTAGGAACGGGTAAGGTCTTACTCGGAGCAAACGTGTGTACCTACTCGACGTAAACCGCGACGACGGACTGGCATTTTTTTTTCTTCATCTCTCCCTATCCCAATGCCCCCTCCTCATCAAAACATTGCGTCTCCTTTGCACGTTATATCTGTACAGATAAGATTTTCGAAAACCGACTCAGGTGGATTTTCTTAAGGTTCCCGAGTATACCGTATACACGTGCGGTAAAAATAAAGACATATATTTCATCTATTGTATTTCTATTGTATCTCATTTATTCTTTCCATACGTGGACGAATATAGCTGATGTGTACGCGTGTTTGTATATTATAAAAATAGATTTTCACAAAAATTACTGGTATTTTTCTGAATCGCTGTGTAATCGCATCATTGCTTATTAGACAAGTCGACCAAAATTTCTTGGAAAATCTCCAATGTCGTTATAACAACATTGCACACGATGAGATATGGCATAAAATACAAATGCACAATTCTATAATATATACATAAAGGTAGCTACAATACTTATATACGTAGCATAAGACGGTTGAAACCATCTGTGGTTCAGACGGCACTTAATAATATAGCCTAATCAAATTTTATTCTATAGTTTACGGCGAATGATATTAATAAATTAACTCGACGCTAGAAACGTAATCATGTTTTACTCGTCGTGATTGAATTCTAAATGGTTTTACGGACACAAACAGTACTGCAGTAAGTATTTAGGTACTGTACAGTGTACAATCACAAAACACATCTTATTATGTGGTTAAAATATAATCGAGATATTGTATTTCTAAGAAATTCAATAACATTCTGTTTCAAATATTTATGAAAGCTGAAAGTTGTTTAATAAAATATAAAAACCTTTGATAATTCATATCAAAGATAAAAATATGAGTTGTAACTTAAAAATATGGTTAAGTGAGAACCAATATACTGTAAAGTTAGGTAACTAGTGGGTCACTCTATTTCTGATGTGTTTAATTTTAAATCAATGATAATATAATGATGTATCCAAAAAATTATTTTGAAAGGAAAGTGTCTAAATTCCTATAACACTAAGTATATTTAACGATGTATATATTTATATATATATCTTTTAAAGTAATATATTTTACATTTAGTATAACTTTAGGTTGATATACGTTTTCCAGAGAATATTGTATTTAAAAACACTATTGTATCTATTAAATATAATAATATAGGTAACATTATACAAATAACAAATAATGAATACCATTATTCATAGTTTGAATAATTTGAATAAATAAATGCAAATATATTTTGGAGATTATTTGGTTACTGGGTGAACTACTGTTTACAATAACTTTGTATTAAATTGTTCTAAAAATTGTTATCTTAATATGAGTAGTACACACTTACACATTACAATTTATCAATTTCGTAAATAAAATTAAAAATATAAAAATGTGTACTTAACTTTAGTTATTAATAAATTTAATTTAATCGGTTTCCATGTATAATAATTTAAATTCAATAATTTGTGACCTTCATAATACCTTATATGATACCTTCATAATTTATTCAAATTTACCAAAAGTTTTAAAACTATAGTATATTTTAACGTCCAAAATCTAAATGTTATAAATTATTAAACATAGAGTTGATTCAACTTAAATAAAACTAAAATATTTTTATATTATAATTTATTTATAAATTCTTCGAAAGAAGAAATATATATATTTATACCAATTTTTCTCGTATGAATTAGTTTATATTAAAATTTAATTAATTGCATTGTAAATCTATCAATGCCATAAGCATTTTTTTTTATATACCCAAGAAGCATAATGTACATTAAATTATTAAAATATGTTCTCTGAAAGGTATTTTTATAACTATATTGTTTGTTTTTATTTTTAATTAAATGTAAATGTATTATTATGAATTTCTATGTATAAGTTATTTTTTTTAAATATGTCAAGTATTTTTCCATTGTTTTTATAATGTTTTAAAATAACTAAGTAATTCCTTAAACTAATACTAAATATCCCTTTAAATAATTAAGAAGGAACTATAAATAAAATAATTAAATTATATTTGTACTTGAATATAAAAATAGTAAATACTTGTTTAAATGTTAAAAGATTATACATCTTGTAATATAATTTTGATCCTAGTTTTTTTTTAAGACAAATATCAATTTAGAATATAGGCAATCATCTTATACTGTTTTCGGTTATTATAATTTAAATATACTACATATTATAAAGTGATATTAGATGAGGTGTTGATAAATTTGTTATTAAAAAAAAAAAAAGTGACATAAATAATATCATAATGAAACTATATAATTGATTAATTTAGGTACGATTATTTGAAGCAAAAGTTTAATAATAAATAATTCTATACAAAATGGGCTTGATTCGTTAAATTAATTACAATTTAATACCAATTAACAAACATTAGTATGTTATAAATAAAATAAAAACATTGTTCTGTATTTGTATGTATTTACGAATAAACAAAATTTAAATAAATTGTCAAATTATATCTTCCTATTATTATAAAAAATAAACACAAAGGCTTTTCGATCTCATTCTATTAAGTATTCATACAGCTATACCATACTGATATTTTATTATCACCTCAGTTGCATACGAATGCGTGATAAGACTACAAATCGTGAATACAAAACAGGTATTTCAGATCACAATATAAAATTAAAACAACGCATCTTTGTAAATTTGTAATATAAAGGAGAAAAACAATTAGAATATTATATAAATTTGAATTATATTTTAAACATTCGAAGAATAACATTATATATTGTTTAAAATGAGCTGAAAATAATTTATTTTCGAATAGCAATATTAATAAAAAAACTCTAAAAAAAAATTCTTTATAGACTTTCAAAATATCAAAAAGCTTTACGCATTAATAGCAATCGATTAAGCGAAAATATACATATATTAAAACGGTAGATGCTGTTTTACCTTTGTAATGATTTCAAAATGGCTTTTCAAAACAATTCGAAAAAAATATCTTTGTTTATTAAAATAAAAAAAAAACTTGCATTGATGTTCAATAAACATTGGATTTGTATATTTCGTAATATACAATAAAGATAATGTTTTTTCTTTTATTTTTTTTTTTTGAATATTTTAGACATTATTGAAAATGTGAAACCTTTACATTTTTGTACCAATAACGAAAGAGTTTGTCTATCCCGAAGGATATCATTTTGTAAGTGAAAAAAATTGACTGAAAGAAATGACGTGAGGGTTTTTCCTATCACCAAAAATGGTTTTTATTCTTCTTAACCCTTTATTCTGTTTTAGAAAGGAGCTTAAGTCTAGTACAATGGAAGTCTATTACCATAACTTTGATAAATTTAATATTTATTTTTACTCACCTATCATTCTATATATTCTATAAATTGTTACTTAAAAAAGATATGAGATCATGAATATTAAAAAACAACGTGACAGAAGTATCAATACTTTTACTCGATCATAATATTAAATTTATATATATATATATATATATACATATAGTTTGTGTTAATATGAGTGTAAATAAAAAGACATTCTGATATTAAAGATAAAAGGTATACCTAAACACTTTTTTTTTATTTAGTAAAACCTAGTTAAATATTACTAAAACATTTTACCTATCAAAACAAAAATTAACGTATAATATATGTAATTTATGATAATAATTATAAGTTAACTAAATATAATATAGTATGTGGTTTTTAACTGATCAAATGTTTAAATAAATTGTACATTATTAAACTTTAAACATAACTGTCTGTTTTAATTCACTAATTAACATCAATCAATTTCAATATTAATTGCTGTGTCATTTATTTGAATTCTATATTTGAATCACACGAATGTTTCAATAATATAACTATTTGCATGGAGGGATAAAGAAAAAATAAAATTTCAATAATAACTCATAATGTCAAACACGACATTGTGTAGGTACATACCTAATGTTTATTTATGATTTTCGGTCAGCTTTTTATGTTATGTTATTTTTAGATGAATAAACTCTACGCTAATGTATTTTCTAATTTTTAATTTGTACATTTGTTTGAGTTGATAATGATCCGAAGTAGACAGTATAAATTAAAGCTTCAAAGAAGTTAGAGCATCTGATTCTGAACATTTTGAAATCCTGCCTTAAATTTTTACATATCATATCAAAGCTTGTAGTATAAATAAAAGACTAATGACAAGCAAAAGTATCACGTGGAGATACGTTTAATTAATTAAAGAAATCAAAAGTTAATTTATCAGGTTTTGCGTAACAATAATAAATAATATACCCAACATTACATTATTCCTATTTCTATTTAAAATAAAGTAAAAATAAAAAAATTTTGTTTTTTAAGACAATTGTATAAATGTTACATTATTATTAATAATTTTATCAAAATATTAATCGTATTTATAATTATTTTTTTTTTTAAATATATTTGAATACAAATATTTTAAATAATATTATATATAATGTATTGTTATCATTTTTATGTATGATAAATAATAGTTATTAGCTTAGCTTCAACCAATACATTTATAGTTCGGAAACTTTTAAAGTTGTGGTCTTGAATAAAAAATTAGATTCATTTAAACCTATTTAATTTGTTTACTATTCATACAAATTCATGGAACATCGTAAATTCATGACGTTAGCCGAATATGTATTGATAATACTTATGATGATTAATTATTATGAATTATGTATTAAATTCATTATATTTTAATAAGAATTAAACAGTTTTTTGACCAAATAAGGTTAGGTTACAAACCAAAAAATAAAACCATTTTGAAACAGTCATGTCGTATTAATCGTTTTCGTATAATGTATATATATATTTTTTATACGCAACTTGATGTATAGCTTTAGAAGGCTTACTATCCGGATATCATGACAGTGGTAAAATTAATGAAAAAAAAAAAAATTTCAGAACAAAACAAAAAATATTGCAACCTTTTTATTATTGTGATGTACGATGTACCTAATATAATAACGCACACTTAACATGTGTGATGCGACTCCGTTTGCGTATTAAACTATCGTGTTTCATAATGAATTTATTGTTTTCGTGGACCCTTGTCAGTGTACAGAACGCAGGAGGCCTACATATCATTCGGGAGTAATAGTATAATAATTTACTTTGCTATCGTTGTTATTATCTTTAAACACGCGTATTGTACCACTGCATCAGTGATGTGTATTTCGACCTACGAACGTGCGGATTAAACGAATAAAAGCTGCTATACACTCCGCCGCCGACGGATCAGTGGATTCCGACTGCAAATTATAATAATATTATAATGCAGCGTGTGCGTGCGTGTGTGACTGTGTGTGCTTAATATCTATCACGGCCTCATATCGTATTATATTTCAATCGCCCTCAGCAAAAGTCTATTAAATAATATTGTCGTTTCTTATTCGTGTACGTTGCTTAATTAAAATCGTTTCATTTTCCACTGTATACGTGATGATGAACTATATAGCCATAGAACAGTATATAATAACAACACTCGATCAGTTCATCGGACCACTACTAACTGTTGTATCCTTGGGGTATGAAGTACGAGGCAACAACAATTGTAACCTTATTCGTAACCCGATAGGATGTTGGTTACATACATATTTATTTTTGTTACGAAATAATAAAAACCAAAATATTGGACTCGATTTTCAAGTAATGGTAGTACAATAATCTATTTTTTATTTTTATTGCAATAACTACTAACAAACAACTTATTTTGTGATTCAATAACAATATTATAATATAATAATAATATATTATTCTGTGGTAATATTAAAATTATTATTCATTGAATTTATAAAGTTATCATATAACGAGTTTAGTCTGTGGTAACAATGACCACTTTCCTGGTGTAACAGTTGATTTTTCGCGATAAAAGACACAGTCTATAAATTAATAATGCTGAAGTATAATGAGCATACTAGTAATATTCCTCTATAGCACATTCGGAAGAATTTTCGTGTTATGTATTTTCTGTCTTCCCTCAAGGCTTGGAGAGCAAATCAATGAGAGAAAAAACACAACATATTGTCAACTATGAATGAATTATACTTTTTTCTCATTTTCTTTATCAACCATAATTAAAAATAGTGGCTTTTAGCCTACATTACTTAAAATATTTTATAATAAATTTATACAGGGTAAAAATGCTTATAATTTTATGTTTACATACATTTTTGTATGGAAAAATTTACAGATTGCTCTTGTGTTTCCTTTGCAGATGACTTTAGTAATGACTGCACGGGATAAGAGATCCCTCAAGAGATGATTTGGTGGGCTCCGGAATATTTTGATCAAGTGATACCTATATAATGCTATATTATTAATATAATATTGTAAGTATAATACATTGATTTTGATTCTTAATTTATTATTACTATAATTTTAAGGTTAAAATGTTATACCATGATTTTTTTTTTTTGGTTGCAGTTAAAAAATATTTCACTATTTTTCTTTTGCATGCCATTGTGTTTCCTGACTAACTTTTAAAACGCTGTAAATTAGATTTTACATTTTGATTCTACGTTTACGATATATTGTTCACTTTAAAAATATATTATTGTGACCATATTTTATTTTTATTTTAGTATGATGTGAAAACAAAATTGTTTAGATACTATATTTAGTTATAGTTAAGGTTTGAAAATGTTATATAATATTCCTCATAAACAGTTCATTTTGGAACTATAAAAATATAGAATCACAATTATTTTTAATATTTTAAATATATTTTTTATAAAATTGTACGATGTTATACAGTTTAACGATGAATAATGATGTTATAATTATTTTGTTATAAAAACACTATTCTTTGGGGCTTATGACTTTTATGTATAATATTAAGAATTTTTTTTATACGTTATAATATTTTTAAAATATAAAGATCAAATTTAAGATATAATATCTATTTATACTATGCAGTATGCGCACACTCTGTTTTACAGTAAATTAGTATTAATTCAAATGTTGCTAACAATAATAAATTAAGTATGGTATACATATGAATGTCTAGAGCTTATGTTTTTTTTATATACAATAATTATAAGATATAATTTAATTAAAATCGAATACACCCAGTACAATGAATCAATGGACATCTAGTCATTCGATTCTAATGCATAGCAGAGTAATATCTACTTGCATAATTTTTATTACATTGGCTCAAAAAACATTTAATTAATTTTATAAGCAATTGACGTGTTAGGAATAAAAAAAAATCTCTATAAGATAAATAAACAATTAATATAATATATTAAACAAACATAATATTAATTATATTATATACTACAAAAACAAAATTATCAATCAATTCCTTTAGTTATCTACATCAGCATTCGAATTGCAGTTTTATAAATATTACCTTTAATAAAGCGTTAATAAATATAAACTCAAATTGTCAATAGTTTGGTTTATTTTTGTGAAAATAAACTTATTAATGTTGATAAAAAAAGTATTTGATAGTTTTTAATTGAAAGTAGTAATAAAATAGGGAGTAATTATAAAAGTATAAGCAATACGCATATACAGTTTACAAGTACAATTAAAATATGCTTAGGCGTAATTTTAATAATCATACTTAAATATAATAGGTTTATAAGTAATAGTGAGATTCTCACGTGTAGAAAATTGTATCTTCGTATAAAAATCTTTATCTATGATAAAATGGATGGTGATATATTACTATATTGACACGGATATTTATAACAGTGAGATGTTAGACATGCGGCTTTCTTATTTTCTACGATCAGAAGGAAGGGATGGCCCAAAAAGCTTTTTGTCATCGATGAGAAAGATAGTTAGGCAAAAACTTTTGATAAAGCCGCCTGCTACACTACTGGTATGACCATGTCATCCTTTTCAACGGTGCGAGCGCATCAACCGCCATAACAGCAACCTATCTCGAAGCACCGAGTCCTGTTTGTTATGTCTGTAGTTTATCCTTCTACAAGACATGATTAGTGTGTTTTTTTTATTTGTCAAACGTGCTTTGAATGTTATTTATTTTATCTGTCAGCGGATTTTAATACTTATATTTGATAAAATTTTCTAGCAACCGTATATAATTGTATAATTTGTATTAATTAATGTTTATTTTAATTTTAATATTTATTTTTGGCCAATAAATCATCTTATCTTATCTTATTTATAAGCGTGAGAAATTATCAAAGTTTTATTATAACTTTCATATATCTTATTAATTTTATTTTGACGTTATTATTTAGGTGATTTAAACTTAATTTTAACATCCAGGTATTTAACTTTACATTCAATGAATAATTATTATAGTTTCATAACAATATAATATTGATATAATGATATGTATTTATACTATAATAAAACTCTTGATTTATAATTTGTATAATTTTGATTTTGATTTTGATATTTGTTAATCCTTTCGATTTAAATATAGTTTTTTTTCGAAACCCAATGCAGTACTTTTACAAGTAAAACATTATATATTCATTATATCTACTGCTGGCGTGTACAAAATATAATATTATGTATGATACTATATTATATTATGCATGCAAGAAGAAATACCAACAATATTTTAGTATAGGTACCTATTGATCGACTACATTATATTTAAATTAGTTTATACATATATTTACATAAATGAGTATAATATTGTAAAACAAATTGAAACTATTTTTTTCTTTTTAATTAATTATTTTAATAAATCCGTATAAGTTATACTATTATGAGATTGGGTTAAAATTATGATAATACAAAATTTTCAATCAGTTAAGCAATCTACTAAATAACAAGATATCTCAATAATTCTGGATATTTGTTGATCATAACTTTTTACGGCACTTATATCATGAATTATTAATCAAATAGTAAAATCCATGTTATTAATAGCCAATAGTGCTGTACGCTAAAGAATATTATGTAGTTTATCATTATTTATAATATTAAAATAATATTTAAGTATTGTCATTATTTGTCTAGCCGTACCTAACTCATAGTATATTCAAAATATATGGAAAGTAAAATTGTGTATTATTTCGAAGACACCTTGTTTTTTTAGTCATTTTAAAAAAAATATTGAATAAATAAATATTTAATGAAATTGTACAAAAAAAATAAAAACTTCTTTAAGTATATAGGACATAGGTGTTAAAACTTATATTTACTATCAGAAATAAGATGGGGAAAAATAAAAACTTTAGAAATGTTCCATTGCAGAGCATTTTATCAGTATAACAAATGGCTTAAAAATGTTTGACAGTTGTAATAAATAAATGACACACGTATTTCTAAAACAGAAATAAAATAACTTCAAAAAAATCGAATGTTACACATTTGAGCATATATTATGTTTATTTAATACACTAAAAAGCATTGAGAAAAAAAATACGACTTGTAACCAAATTTGAATATGTTCACGAACACATTAAGTCAGCACCCGGTAAAATTAAATCATTATTAATATTTCGTAGAACTTATAACATATAAAATATACGGAAACATTCAAAATCGAATAATAAAAAAAAAAACAGAATACGTTATATAATATATAAATATGAAAATGAATTATGTGTTTATATTAAACGTGGAAACGCATGATAGGACGTCTATTCACACTTCAATTCAAAATATAAAAAATTTTCCGCACATTTAAAACAGACTTTTAACTTAGATATTGAATATATTTTCACAACACAATCGTGAATCACACATTATTTTTTAGCAACAATACAGTAACAAATTATATCGTGACGGCCCACGAAGTAATAATATATATTATATTATGATAAATAATAACAAATGTTTCATTACAAGTATGATAGTATAATTCATAGTTAGTTTTATAAAATTATAAAATATTATAAACTTTATGATATAAATTATTTATGCAAACTTGAATTTCATATTTTCTATATTTATGAATATGTTTAAATAAAAATATCTCATTAAACCGGATCAAATAATAACCAAATATATTATAATATTACGTATTATGTATTGTATAATATTCATTATTCCTCGGGGAAATTATGTCAGAGTTACATGTCCCAAACAATCGGATCGCACATATTTTATTGTGTTGGTAAAATGATGGTCTATCAAATCCAAAACTTAAATTATGCTGATCAAAAATAATTATTTTGGATTTAAATCTGAAAATAAATCAACTCATGTTAAATTTATAAGTGAAGTGTTAAAATTGTTTGTATAAGTTTACAGTACTGCAATAAATGGTTAAGAATAAATATAGCAACACCAGAAAAAACATTTATATTTTGTAAAATAGTTAAATATGTTTTATAAGTTGAAAACATCTTCTCATAGTACCCTACAAAATATATTACTTACGCTAGAAAAAATATATGTAGGTTTACATTTTATGTTTTACATACTATATGCATAAATCATGTATGAATTAATTTTCTCAAATGGTATAAATACCTTGATAATTAAAAAGTAATATATACGGTTGATAAATGTAATAAAGTAAATATCTAACCACGGATAAGAAAAGGAACAAAAATAATAATTGAAAAGCGAAATATACGGTAATATAATATTATCATTGCTCTAAATGGTCTTTGCCGCGTATTATGACTGAAAAACCGTTCACAAAAAGTACTTTGATGTATTTGAATTTATGAAATATATTATTATCAGCATTAACATTTATAGTATGCAAATTGTAAATTTAATTATTGTTATTGAAATATTTATAAGATAATTGTACCAAATTTTATATTTACTAAAGGACATTTCAAAATCTAAACCCATAATTCTAGTACTATAACACAATACGGAACGAACAACATAATGATGTGCACAATGATAATCACAGCTATTATATTACATTGTTCCTACATAATATATTTAGTTTAGCGTGTATCTAAAATGACCTCATCCGACAGTGATTATTACATTCCACTGATTTTGGCGGGATAACATATTTGTATTATATATTATATTCATTTGAAACGTGATACATGGTAATTAAAAAAATCTAACCAATGTGTAAATACTAAATTAGGTCACCACTGTAACAATATATCGTTGTACATCCATTTATAAACCTTGACATGGAAAATGACTTGGGTTATTATTATTGTTGTTATTTTTCATAAAATAACACTTTACAACTCTAATATCGATTCGTAAAAGTTTCAAAAGATTTTCCATTAGCAAAACGATATCCAAAAAAATGTATGTTTGTTTCTCACGACGTGCCTAATCATAATAATTTTTAATTAAAAGATACATTGTTTGTCCATTTTGATTTATTACTAACTACACGCTGTACTCACAAAATACATTTATAACAGTTAAAATCAAAATATAGTGTATGTTTGCATATTATTCTATAGCAGTAAAACTGTAATTTAATGTTTTATACATTGTTTGTTGAAACCTTTCTATAATAACACACGGAAATAAATTATACCCTTATAAAATATAAACATGTATTATACATTTTACATTTTGTAAGACTGGAATTGGTATTTTAGATTTAAAATAATACATAATTCAACTCTTATATCCCCTAACCTTACCTACGATTATAAGATTTACAAGATGATCATCAAAATGAAAAGTACAAAATATTAAACCTAAAAATGTATAGATAGAGTAAAATTTAAATTATTACATATAACAAACATTGTATACCCAGAATTAAAATCAAAAACAATACGCAAACATTATTATGACAGACTTGACTAGGTTCGAAAAAAATTATTGATCGATAGTTGTTATGTTTAGTTAAAATTTATTTAAAAATAATAATGATAATAAAACACAAAAAATCTTTATACCTTGAAGATTTAAACTGAAATTTGAAAATCAAAAAAAAAAAAAAATATACAATTTATTTTTTTCATGAAGCATGGGATTAGTTCTCAAGGGAGCTTTGGCAACTTTATAAATACACATATCATACCCACACATTTACTATAGTCCATTTTAAAAGTATTTTTATACCTTTGTAATCACCAGTCATTATCTAAGTTTATTACGATTTAGATTTTTATTATACTTAGTGATACAGAAGTACAATTTCAAAAATATATGTAGGTAAATAATGCATTGTTGTTTTAAACAGAATTATAAGTATCTAAAACATGATTTTGAGTGGAAATAATAAATTGAGAAATGAGTTTTATTTATCAACTAAAATTTGAAAATCTTATTTAAGTATAAAAAGATAAAAATTAATTTAACGTAAAATTTTATTTATTTTTGAATACAATTAATAAATAATAAAAAAGTCGCAAAGCTGATGAACTAAAAAAAGTTTAAAAATGCACGAGAAAAATAAAATAAAATTTTAGATAGTAAAATCAAAAATTTTTCATAGAACTATCAAAAAATATTAAGTATAAAATATATGGAATCTGATAAAACAACTAATACGCTTTTTTTTCGGGTAAACCAATGTTCTTGATTTGACAAAAAATGAAAATGTTAGAGAAATTCACTGTGTGAGTGTATTGGATTTTTAGTTTCTAAACGTACCTATTTTAATAAAATTGTTTTAAGTCATAGAAATTGATAATAAAATAGGAATTGTAATATCATTAATCACAACTGCGTGCGGATAATTGACGGACGGATGGACACAACTAGAATATAAGGTATTATATACTTTTGTCAATCTAATCAAATTAAAAAACAAATATGATATTACAAAAATAAAAAATTCATTTAACTCAAAAAAGTTTATTTGATTCAATTCATTTAATAATAATTGACACTTTTAGATTTAATATTTTAGGAATAGACTTTTGAATTTCTACATGCAGCTTTCTGAGTAATTTACACATTTAAAAGTATGGTTAAATAATATGATTGAACGTTGCTCGGAAATTAATACAGATGTATTCATAAATGCATCATTTCTATATTGACTGTAATATAGTTTTCCATTCATCACAATTCACGGCGAACAGTAAATAATTTATACATTTGTACTTTGTGATAAAAACTACGGAGAACATATTATGTTTAAAAACTCCAAAAATGTTTGCATTACCACACCGTCTTCTAAGTACTAGTATATCGTATTATACGGTAAATCTACGATGCAGTACATCATTCAGTGAAATAATAATATATCCACTGAAATATTTCATCGTAACTGTAGCTGAA
Source organism: Schizaphis graminum (assembly GCA_020882235.1). Lineage (NCBI taxonomy): Eukaryota > Metazoa > Arthropoda > Insecta > Hemiptera > Aphididae > Schizaphis > Schizaphis graminum. The sequence goes on from CM037032.1 coordinate 60,883,054, forward strand.
CAGAATTTAATATAATAATAATTATTTGCTTCACTAGCTAAGCTGTGGTCGTATTATTTTCGTTTATCGAAGCAATTTTAGCAAATATTGTTTCTCGATAATGGAAAGTATGTTGCACAATACCATCAACGTGGTGCATTATGGTCAACGGTCGGTATTGCAAAAAACAACAATCCAAAAAATGCGTATGTACAGTAGAATCCGCTTATTTGGGACACCATATAAATGGGACAACCGCTTAATAAGGACAGACTGGCATAGTCCCGAACGAATGTATTGGTTTATTAATTATTCGATTAATCGGGACAGTCGGATAATAGAGACAAATAGGTTATCGCTCAATGTGTCCCAATTAAACGGATTCTACTGCATATTATTTTGGACCACGCAATCTGCGATTTATTTTTAGTGTTCGAAATCCCAAAAATATCGTGATTTTCGACAGACGATTTCTACACAAACATAATATTCACTAAATATAATATAATAAACTCAGTATAATTTTGATGTAATAAATTAATTTATACAAAGTATGGTTTTCGGAACTTTAAATATCCTCAAGGACCATATTTTTAAATACCTAATATTATTTATAATGTGCCCCTGGTGTTACAAACTTTTTTTTTTAATATGCACCTGCACAATCCTTTTTTAATTTTGATTGTAAATGAGATATTTTTTTTTGTTTTGAAAATGTTTATTACGTATGTATATAAAAAAAAAATTAAAAGAACAGTTTTTTTATACAATTTAAGAGAAGTCCATTAATAGTCCAAGTTATTTTTTTTAAATTGAGAGTTTTTCTTTTTTACTGTTCGAGTAAATTGTTAATTAGAAGACTTTTTCAAAAATTTTAATTTATTTAAAATAAAATTCTTAAAAGTATTTTTTTGAGTTATTTACTTTGTGTAATAATTTCAAAAAAATTATCTGCTTATAATTTTTTTTAAATATATTCATTTTGCACTATCGCATAACTATTTTTAAATGGTATAAAATCGTGAATATTCTAATTTTAGTCATAAAGGATAATATTGAAAATTCTAAAAAATATTAATTAAAACAACATAATGAGGATGATAAAATGTTTAGTGGATTATAGCAGAGAGGTTATATTAAGCATGGTATATTGAAAAGCGTATTATTTTATTAAGGTTTTTTTTTATTTTGCTTAGCGGACAAACGGGAAAAAATCTCCACTGGAGTTTAAAATAACATAATTGATTTGCACCAGTTATACAAACAATGATGTTGTTGATACAAAAATGACCACGAGGAATGGTCTCGCATACTCGCCAAAAGTTAATTGCGATTATCCAGAAGATATTTTCATCTCGTAAATGAGATTTACCGGGACACAAGTTTTCATGAAATTCGTTAGTTCAAAACGGAAAAAACCAGCCAGACCATCGATTTCGTGTCCGTCACAGAACACGGGATAGATAAGATAATAATAATTATACAGTGATATATTAAAATGTAAAGATTGGAGTTAATTGTATAGTCTGTTGAGTCAATTTATATATTTAGTTATATCTATAAAATATATTAACTTAAAATTTGCCATACTCGATGAATAAAACAGCGTACATTCAATTTATTTATTAAAGACTTGCTTAATTGAGATCTGTATTGTTAACTTAATACTATAAAACTAAAATAATTACCAATTTCAATTTGAATTTAATCAAAACAAAAAACTGGATCCAGAGAATTCTTGCATTTGCATGGTTTATAATATTATTATTGATTATACGTTATTTATACGTATTTAGTAAAATTATATTCAATGCACATCTTAGAATATTTTTATAGTTTAACTTTATAATTATTTATAATGATTTATTATTTAATAAATTTAAGAATTTTTAATAAAATTATTGATATAATCGTATTAGTGAATATTATGTTCATATACATATCATAATTATCATACCTTCATAACTTAAGCTACATATTTTAGAAAATGTTTTTAACGAATTCAGAACTATACCTTTAATAATGATTAAATATACAGTACCTATAATATGCTGTGCAAAATAATGTAAAAAAAAAAAAAATATACCATAATTCTGTACAAAAAATTATCAAATCACATGCAACATCCATAAGCAGTAATCAGCGAGTAGTGTATAAAATACAATATTTTAAATGATTAACCTTTTATATTTAATTTAATTTACATTTTACTTTTGGCGAATATATGAATTTAGTATAACAGTAAAGTTACTGTTCATCAATTTACACACAATTTAAATTCACCATGTCATTCGACATTAATAAATTAACAATTAATAGCAAAAATTAGTTTTAAAAATAACATGACCAATATAAAATTTCTATAACATGTCATAATATGCTTTAGACATTTTTGGAGTTGAATTAAACCTAATATTTTTGTATTGAACAAATTTATAGCTTTTACCATATTATTACTATATTTTAATGTACCTAATATCTAATACAAATAATATGTAAATGGTTTAAATCTATGAAAAGTCGTTATAACAAACAGTGACCGAAGCATTTGTTATGTTATCGTGTCATAATCTTTAGTATTACGTTTACATAAGTGTTTCGACTGTATTTTGTTGTTGTTTGTATATTTGGTTTGTGAATCGATTTATTTAATTTAGGTTGTTGGAATAATATTGATTTAATCTAATTAAATTCTTATACATAAAAAAAATGATACACAAAATTTTTACAATCAGACAAAAAGTAAAAGGTAAACGCATTTATTATGGTATATTGGTCATAAAAATATGTAATCTTTGAAATCGGTACACTAGATCTAAAATGAATGTCAGAACTAGTGGGGTGGCGAACGGTGGTTGTCGTCAGAGGGTCGAGTCGACGACGGACGGTTAACAATTTAAATATTTCATTTTATTCAAAATAATAATTACGAAAACTGTTTACATAATAGTACTTACTAGTACTTATGTCTGTGTACATAGTTGGTCGATGTAAGAAACTTTAAAACGTTTTCGAGAGGTAAAATAATTATAAGGGGCACTAAAATTATGTTTGTCCCTGGTGACGGATGACCCAGATTCAGGCATTACCCAAGGTTAAAATATAAATCTCTATCGGTGTTGGTCGCAACCGGTACGTCCGACTTGTTGCACAATATATTATATTTCGCTGTTTACCTTTTGGCCCTTCTCGGTTTCGGCGGCAACCGTATCCGGTACAGGCGTGTGTGCGTTTTGCTGCTCGACCGGCGTCTGGTGTACGCCAGCGGCGGCAACGGCATGTCTTCGGGCATTGATGACAGGACCGTAGCTATGTACTCCTCCGGGTCGGCCGGGTCCATGGGTGGCCGGGACGGTGGCTGCGGTCGGTCGTCGGACACGGACCGGGACGGGGGAGGTGGTGGCGAGGGCGGCACCGGCGACGCTTGGTTGGCCGTGGTGGCCGGTGTCACTGTGGCCGTGTCGTTTTCGCGGTCCATCGTACCGGTTTCGGGTGTGCTATCGGTAGCTGCGTGGTAATTACCGGACGCCGACACTTCCCGCAACCACTCGCGTAGACGGGCGCGGTACACTGTTAGCGCGGCCAACATGTTGTCGACGGCGTGGCCGCATGGCCGCACAAATCGCGGTGCGTCACCACGGCGGGCGGGCCGACGGAGCGGTCGAGGTCCCTCACCAGGTCCCGACCGCCTAACGATATACAATTATTTGGATATCGTGTCTTTCAGACTTGAAAAAAAATGAATACAGTATTATTAAACCTGAACCGATTCTCGCGCATGTGTAACGCGTAGTCCGTCAAAACCACGTCAGAGTCCGTTCGTTTCCTTCAAGTTACTAATAAAACGATATTGTAATATTATTTATGAAAACAATATTGTATATACGTGTTTTTTAGTTTTTTTTAAGTAAGTACACTACAGTCTATATCTGTGGTGCTACGATTAGATTTAATCCGACATCGATATTATATTCGATTCCTTTAGATGTGTCCGTATAATTATTATTTTTAATTCATACGTCATATTATTATGATGGTAGTATGGTACCGGTGTGATATGAATTATTTTTACCAGTTAATTATGTCATCTTAAAATGTAGAGGTAAAGTTCTACTATTAGGAGGTGTCCGCTATTAAAGGGGTCTCGTTATATATGAACATAAATACCTAGTTTTATACTTTTTTTTACTACGGTGTTAACTTTACACTATACATTATCAGAAGCGTTTAAAAATGATTTTCAATTTATCGATAAATATTATTTTAAATACTGTAGTACATATTTTATTTATGTAAAAGCCAAAAACATTTATTTGAACTGCAATCTGATATGTATATTATACAAATTAATAGTGTTTACTTTGTACAAGCCTTATGGCTTATAATATACGAATTCAAATAAGACAAAAATATAACAATCGCTAAAAATCGTTGATCAGTATAAAAAAATATTACGAGGGATTAATATCTTAAAATCATAACACATAAATAAATTGTTTTATGAAATTAACTTTAAATATTATTAATTAATTTATATATAATATATATATTATAATTCATCTAATGATTGTAATAAACTGATATGTCAAAAATTTAAAATTTAAAATATTACATTTTTATAAATGAAAAAAATAATTTCTAGACTTTAATGTTTTATAACGTTTCTATTTAAACGAAACAAAAACACAATTTTTGGAAAACAGTGGTAGTTGTATGGTATAATAATCTGAGTAATACTAAATATGTACCATGAAAATAATATTACATAAGAGAATCTCTGTGGGTGCAGATTATTTCACAGTGAGTATACGTAGGTATATCTCAAAATATTTGAGATACCATTTATTAGATACAGATTTATATATAAAATGTATTGGATGTAATTTACAATTTTCTGCTTTCATTGGGTAAATTTTAAATATTTCCATAGTTTCATATCATTGTTATATGTATGTATGTCACATCAAGATCCCAGAAATAATAACGACAACCGACTATTAATTGAACCAAGTAAACACAAGTAATATTATATTAAGTACATACACCAATCGTGATGAAATTATAAAAATCACTTTGACTTTGAAAGATTACATGACGTAATATAATATATTATATTATTGTATCCATAGGTCGTATAATGCATTAGTGCAATTTTATATATACTATTGTTGGAACACAGAGCAACGACGGTGAAAACCCTTTGAAATACCACTAATTTATTAAAACTGTTTGTGAAAGGATGTCATGTGTAATTGTACGGTATGCTCGTTAAACAAACAAAATATTAGAACTGTTTATGTTTTTTTATAATAATATTTCAATTATTTTAAGTTAAATCTTAAGAGTAATTTGAGTGTTAAGTATTGCAGTAGGCACATGGAACAATATTATTATAACATAATAAGCTAATATTGTAATTCATTATTCTTATGAAGTTTTTAATTTTTTTAAATATTTATAAATACTTTTACTATTAATTTAAGCACTAAAAGTAATAATGTATTTCATTTAATGCAAACATGACATTATAAGTTCATTTTTAAGCTTTCAATTTTTATTTAATATGATAAAATTATTACTATTATTATTATTATTTTTAATATACCATTATAAAATAAATTAAAATATTAACGAAGTACCAATTTATTTAATTTTTAATTGATCATAATCATAACTTACAGATCGAAAAAATAATACAAAATCAGTTTATTATATAATACTAATTTAATTAAATAGAAAATCATACATATTTATAATTTAGGTACCTACAGAATTATATAAATCGATAAATAAATTACAGATTAATGGAATTATATAACACTATATATTTACCAAACTAAAAAAAACTTAGAATATCTAAAAATAATTATGCAAGTATAGGTACGTTCTACTTGTCAATAAATTATAACTTAATGGATTTGCCAACAGTTTCATGAATTTTAATTAATAATATAATAAAAAAATGAAAATTAGTTTTGATTTCAGCTAAAATTAATGATTTGATTTAAACAAAGTGTTAATATAATAATTATGCAATTTTATGGTACTTAATAATATTATTAATCATAAACTATTGAAACCTATTTATATTTAAAACTATTTTTAATTCATAAATTTCAATTATATTTTTTGATTACCAAGACTATAGTATATAAAAGAAAAAAATCCTTTAGTTGGTTAGTTGGTGGTTATATTCTAACCAACGTTTCAATTACATAAAGTATATAGTAATCACTGCATGATTATTTATCACTGGCAACAATTATAAATGTAATTTATGGTAATATAACTAAAAATGAAATAAAATAATAAGTATAAATAAACAGTGTGTTTGACAAAAAGTTGATATAATTACTTATATTATATTCCTTAATAACTTATAAATGTATGCATGAATAAAATAACATTTTTCCATATCATATAGATTTTGATGATGAAATATGGTTTATGTAACAATTATCTATAGTTTATTTATTATAGAATTTTAAAACTACTACCTTATACTCAAAATATACTTTAAATAAGTTCAATTGTAATTTGTATTTTAAATCTTTTATTTAGTTATATAATGTTACATTAAAACCAATGTTTTATAACTTTATATCATATACAATAATATACATTATGTAGTTCAGAAATTATTTTAAGAATGTATTCTTCATAATATATTTATTATTGTCATGAATACATTCAAAAACTATTTATTGTTGAACATTGCTTTTATGTAAAATAAATCAAACATGCTAAATTTTATTGATTTAGGGTTTTTTTTTATTATTACAGTTCAATATGAAATAATTTATAATATACTTCAAATAAACCGACGAGTATGACGAAAATTCGATAACTCTGCTGATTTAAAATTTTAAAGAATATATCTAATACAGGTGTATTGGGGCCTTGTATATAACCTCGTTCCTACCATAAAAAAAAACGGATGGATGTTATTACCACCTTTATACGATAACCGAAAAGAAAATAGAAATACAATATATATATATATATATATATATTGTATACGAAGGTACCCTATCGACGATAGTGAATCAATAATATTTGCCATTTTGACAAATGCTTTTTCACTTCGAAGTGGGAGTTTAAGTTTTCTCGACTTTCAGTTTAACTTAAAGTTTCACTATAAAAATAAAATAAAAAAAATAGCGGTATATGCTAACTCATTTCATTGCTATCTGCGCAAACAAATACTTATCATATTAAATACATAAATAATACCTACCTAAATATTACATGATTTTAGTCTTCTTTTGAGCATTTATTATCCATATTATACTAAGATGCTTAAATATTTCAAATATTCTAATATCTAATAGGTTATTAATAAAATTAAAATAAAACTCACAGAAACAATCAATAGCATTTAAAATCCATAATACTAAACATGACACATCAATTTTTATTTATACACGAAAAATAAAGTTATTATTTAAATATTATGATAAATTATAAAGTCTAACAAAAGGTTGTTAAATTAAGTTATGTAAATATAACTATTAACTATTCTACAAAGACATAGAAAGAAAATCAATAAAATAATTTACAAAACAAATTGTGTTTATACAATATCCGTATTAATTATATAATATGTATAATTATTATTTAGGGAACTATTAAAATATTAACGATTATTTTTAAACTGTACACAAATAGAAGTAATATTGTAAAAAATAAATATAATTTAATAGATAATATGTTTATTTTTACAAAAAAAAGGTGATAATGAACTATATGATTATTATTTTTATTTTTATTATTATTTTATTAAATTGTTCGTAATAATAACTAATTACGGTAAATTTAGTGAAAACAATAACAATTAAAAATAGTATAATATGTTTGAAATTGTATTGTGTTATTTTACATATTTTAATTTAAAAAATACTACCTATAATTTATAGTCTAAATGGATTAAATTAATAATTGTGTTATCGATAACACGTGGATTAATTTAATATTATGCAATAAATTGTGTTTAGGCAAAATAATATTATAAATATTTTTTACCGCGTACGCCGTACAGGATTTATTATTGATCAAAATATAATATAATATTAGTATTTCCAAAAGAATAATATTTTATTTAATGCAAAGACTACAGATACGCTGTGTAAGAAAAAAACATGAAAAAAATACCTATCGATTATGTAATTTACTAAATTGAATTACATCTACATTAATTAATTGATAAACATTAATGAAACAAATGTTAGCGATTTTCATCACCCATTACTACACAATGATATCGACGGCCATCACGACTTGGATTTATGTTTCACGTCAACGATTTTCACCAGATGTCCAGATACACCTGATACAGAGGTAAATTTATCAGCAGCAACCCGCTGTGTGTACGAATGAAATTAACCTAATCGACAATATTTTTGTGATATTTTCTACTAGACGTACACTCGGCAGGTATCCTTTATTTATTTAATACAATTTCCCACGGCATTGCATTGTTCACGTTAATTGTGTAGATTAGACGGCGAAAAGCAAAAATACTTAAGTGAAAAACGTAAAAAAAAATCCCATTATATTATATATATAGTTATAGTATAGAACTTAGGTATATATGTATTCTATTGGTGGCATTTTCACTATTCTTTTTCAATCTGTAAATCCATTTTGTGTCCGACGTAGCCCTTTTGTTCAATGACTCTGTAAGTCCGTTATGTCTTTTGCAAAACGTATGCTTTGTTCAAAATGGTCATCGCCTCCATAGGGAGGAAAAATTGGACGGATAAGAAAGCCAATTCATTTATTACACTACATGACGTCGTCTTTTCCGTCATCGTCGTCAACAGGGTGAATTGGCTCATCGATTTCACTAGCATATTATGTTGGTATACTGGAATATAATATTATGTTGCATCGAAGATGATCGATTTATATATGTAAATATTATAAGTTTATAGAAGCTAAATAAGCTACAATATCGTTAGTAATTTAAATAATAAATTATTGATACATTTTCTCAAAGTTAGACATAATAACGAGAATAAAATCTATAAAACAATATTTCAAGTATATTAACCGCGGTAATACGATATTTATGTTTACCAAAGGATGTATTTCCCGTATAAACCACAATCTCGATTATAATTTACTAATAATATAATATGTCTATCATAATATATTATAATAAATATATATAATATAGTGATAGCAATACTGTAACTACTTATAGAAATTTTTAGTATATTGAAGTCAATAAGTAAAATAAACATTTAATTAAAATACTATTTTTTATATAATATCAATAACTGTTTGAATATAATTATATATTTTTTATATTTACGATATTAGTGAAGAGAAATATAAGTTATGTTAGTTGTGCGGTGGTAGACCGAAAACGGGCCCTGGTATGTAACAACAATACGTATACATTTATTTATATATAATATTTTTGAAACTTTATCTCGTTATTTGATTTAAATAATTTATTATCATCAAAATTTTTATCCAATTATATAATGAATACGTATGTAATCTAAATTTACTTTAAATGCTTTCAACTTTCATTTATTTTATTTACTGTGAACTTATTCATTATTAAAATAAACGAAGTAGAAAATATTTAACAAAAAAATATAATTTACAATACATATTGTAAATATTAAAATACCTGTAACCAGTGTTAAAATACGTGTTTATTAATATAAATTACTTTTTTTTTTTTTTAAAAATGTGACGTATTTAAATATATAATATAAAAAAAATCATAATTTATCAAAGTTGTAACAAATATGTATTGTTATAATTTAAATCTGTATTCAAGTGTCATTAAGAAAACGTCAAAAGAAAAATTTTCGTTCATCATAAAAATTATAGAAACTGTTTGTCAAGTTTATATTTTATTTTAGAAATAAAAACGTGTAGGTATTCTTAAAAACTTTTAAGTGTTTTTTCTTCATGAAAAATATATTTGAAATATTATAATTTTGTTTTTTTTTTTAACAAGGAAAAAACAATAAATTAAATTCTCAAAATTAAAAATTAAAATATTGTAAATAATATCTTCTTTTAAGTTAAAAAAAAATTATAATTTATTTCAAAATTATGGAAATTAATTTGCCTGCATAATATCATAATATATTATTATATTATTTATTTGAATCCGTTCATTAGTAGTATCAACTGATTTTTGGAATTATATTATAATTGTTTAGATTTATTTTTATATTATTATAAAACAATGCATTAGAAAACATCTTCATTAAAATGTATTATAGGTAGATACTTAAATATAGTAAAGTTATCGAATCATATTTAGATAAAAATTCGTGTAAAATAATTTTTAAATTAATAGACACAGGACATCTTCTTATAAACCTTTACGTTTTAATTACTAAAAAAAAATTTTAAAGGTAATGTAAGAATTTTTTGTAAGCGTATAATTTGTTAATTTCTATTGTCAAATATTTCTTTTTAAAATTTAAATATTGTGAAACATAGGTTGTAAATATTTCATCATCTTAACAAATATTATTTCACAATAAAAGTCGCTCATAAAAATGTTTTCGATTGATAAAATATATGAAGTGGGTGCATACAAGAATTCTTCATAAAGTTTGGTACATAATATTAATTTGTCTATTGAAAAGTTTCGCATATAATGAAGACAAGCTTCTTTTCATTTATCTTATTTGCAAATTAAGTTTAAATGTGAAAAATTTAAACATTTATGATATTTTATGGCCAGTAGAATTTACTAAATATAACAATTTATACATAACAAATCTTGTTTAAACGAAAGTATTATAAAATTACTCTAAAGTTAAATATTTACTGTGATATTTTTTGACGTATAATATTTAATTCAATTGATTACTTGTATTATAAAAATGGTTAATATGCGACACTATTACTAGAAAAGCTTTAGGTACTTATGTACATATAAGATCTATTGTATTATTAAAAAAAAAACAAATGTATATAAAAAATTCACATTCATTATTATAATTAATTAATTAAACTTTGTATAAATATAAGATTGCACTATTTTTATAATTAAAACAACGGCATATAACGCTACAGCTAAGTGTTACGAGACGAAATAACAAAATTTAGCAAATAATACGCAAACATCGTTGTGAGGTCTATATTTCATTTCGATGACTACCATTTGGTGTTTGGCGTTTCAAATATTGAAACAAATATGATTTGTACAAGTCAAGATAATATTATTATAATCTTATAAATTATCATACGTAAATTTGTTTTATATTCATCTAATCTATTCTACCAACAATAATTTAATAAGTAGCAATCAATTAATATAATATAATGCATTGTTATACTATGTAATACATTTTATTATGTTTTTTGTTTCAAAAAGTTTCTTGTTAACGACAGTAGTCATATAATTATATTTATTTATAAATATTTGCTAAAATATAAATTATCAATTTAAAACGTATAAGTTAAATTCATAGAATTTATTTAAAAAAGTACATCGTTTTAAAATTATTTTCAAATGAGACACAATACTACAAGTACATATAAAAAATAAAATAATATATTATTATTGTATAATCAGGATGCGATAAGAAATCTGAAGTGCACATGAAGAATCAATAAAAAGACATTGTCAAATACAATTTTTTAATTCTTATAAATATATATAAAGAAAGGTCCAGAATATACTTGATAATTAAATATCTTATTAATTAATAAGTAAGAACATTTAAAAAAATAATTAAAGTGGTAAAAATTATCACGTTAATGCACATTACAATTGTATAGAATTAAACGAAAAGTTACGCTTAAAAAAACATCGAAGTGACGATAATTTAAGTGAAGAAAAGTAAAAACTTTTATTTAAAAGTTTTTCATTACATAGTTATTATAAATTATATTTTTAGTTAAATCAAATATATTCAAAGTAGAAAGAAATTATTAAAAAAAGGATATTATATTATTGTTCAAGTCTGTTACTCATAAAATATGTTTAAGTTTAATATGTTGTAACTATGTACTACTTTCGAAATAATATATATATAAGTTAATTAAAGAAATAAACGTAATTTAAAAAAATAAAATAAAAACGCTTCATACAAGTTTATTGAATACAAACTTTACATACTGTACGTTACCAGTATTATTTATAAAAAGTTATTTGCATAATTGTATGCTAATATGCAATTAAAATAATGAATTAAGAAAAAATACTTTGTGTGCTGCAAAGTAACTTATACTATACTGAAATTATAATCGTGTATCATAGGTAACCATGATTTTAAACATATTTAACTATTTATTGAACTGAAAAAGATGACAATTTTTAATTTATTATAAAATACAAATATAATAAGTAATTCATTTATATATATAACAAAATAAAATCAATCGTATGGTAAAATTTCAACTTCCAGAGAATCGAAAAAAAGTGTAACTAAAATAATAATAATAATAATAATAATAATAAATAAATAATAATAGTGAACTATAATAATAATTTTAATTACTAATATTAATTCATTTTAGATTCTGAACGAAATGATGAATGTATTGCATTTACTATGATGTGTGTTTTTTTTTTTTTTTTTTTTTCTTTTGTGTCTGACTCCAACATTTGGAGCAGTAATAATGCTCCGATTTTTGACTTCAGCCCCTCTTTGAATAGGAAATTAAATCTAGTTGGTACTTTAGGGGGGTCAAAATTAAAATTTTCTAATAGTTTTCAAAAAAATCGAGAAAAACAAATAAAAATGACAGAAAAACGGCAATTTTACGAAAAACCACTTTTCGACAAAATCGATTTTTTGATTTTGCTGTAACTCAAAAACGATGTAAATACTTGAAATTTTCACCAAATGTTTATATTAAATATTATAAATATTTTGACCATTTTTAAGCTACTTAAAGTAATAATGCTCCGATTTTGACTTCAGCCCCTCTTTGAATAGGAAAATTCATCTAGTAGGTACTGGGGGGGGGTCAAAAGAACATTTTCAAATAGTTTTCAAAAACATCGAGAAAAACTAAAAAAAAGTGACAGAAAAACGGCAATTTTACGAAAAACCACTTTTCGACAAAATCGATTTTTTGATTTTGCTGTAACTCAAAAACGAATTATTGTAAATACTTGAAATTTTCACCAAATGTTTATATTATGGTTATCTCTTTACAGTTAAATTTTCAAAATATATTGACCATTTTTAAGCTACTAATAGACAATTGAAATTTTCGACTTTTATAAGTTTTTTTTTCTTCAAATGCCGATAAAAAATTTTTGGGTGGCCAGAAAATCTTGAAAATTTAATACAAGGTTTCAAATAAGTTGTTCTTAAAGTGATAAAAAAAAATCCGAAATCGTTAGTCACAATTTTTTTTTATAAGTGTTTAAAGTTCGAATTTATACGAAATATGTCAAAATTTAAATTAAATTTCATACGCTCATAATGCGAATGTTGGCCATAGTAACCATAGTAACATAATATAAAAACTATACTATTTGTTTCAAAATAGAATATTTGACAATATTTAAATATAATATATCCTAAACTGACAAATCATCTTCGTTCAGAATCGTTTTTCGTATACAATGATACCTATCATTCCATTCAAATTTAACCTACCATAGTCTGAGGTCCACCCCACCCCCTAATATACAGCAGAGCGATACCTACTTACCCGCTTTTTTTAGATTGCTACCAAAAATCCACAAGTAAACATAACATAAATAGTATTGTAAGAGAGTCATATAACTAACGTTGATTGGTTCAATTTCTCACAAAAAATGGGTCAATGTTAAATATCCAAAACTAATTTAATTTTAGACATTAAAAATATAATAAGGATATATTAAAAAAAAGAAAATGTAATTTTATCTCAATTTATTTTTACAAAAATGTTTTTACTTTTAAATTTAAAATGGTATTATGTCATATGTAGTGAAGAAAAAACACATAGTTTATGATGTTTGGTATTTTTTTCAAGTTGGAAAATAGTTTTAATCAACATTAAATTGAATTTGGTCAACGTACAATGTCTTCTTATATACAAAACTGACAGTCAACGAAATAATAAATATACGATTGGAGAAATGTTAAAAATCAAATAAACGAACCGAGACACATATCGCGTACAACAAGCTAGAGATTTAAAAAGCTTAAATTCAACAAATTCAATTTAGTTATTTATTCACAATGGTTTTTAAAATACGATTTTCTTAATATAACAACCGAAATTGAGAATCGTATTATGGAAAAATAAACGTTTATACATAAAAATAAAATAGGCAAAGTCGTTTAAAATGTTAACATTTTTTTTTCTTAGGAATAAACACGATATACAACATCAAATTTAAATTTTACATCATTTCACATAAAGCTATGATAATCAAATCAATTTAAATGAAAAATTAACTGCGTACTTTAAAGTATGAAAATATTTTTACAGGTTTTACATTGTAAAATGTCGTTTATTTTTAGTGATTTTTTTTTAGAAAACCATTATTGGGAAAATAAAAAGTTTTAAAGTCGAAGTACTACACAAAACTTTTATAAAAGATTAAAATATTAACTATCATTATTATTATTATTATTTTTAATTATATAATTAAATGTTGTTTTTAAGTAAGCAATAATTTAATGATATTTTTATATTAGTAAAAACGCTTCGTATAGCAAGTTGCAGTTCAACTGCAGAAATAATAATTCTTATATTTATGCAAATATCAATGAATATAATCTTAATAATACCTAATTTTACAAACATTTTAAAATATATCTATTGCATTCTAAATTTCATTGTCATATTTTATTTGTAAAGATAAAATGGTATATCGTGAATTTTTTTATTCAACTCAATATGTATAATGTTAATATTACAGCACACAAATACATATCTTATAGCTCAATATTTGATTAAATTAAAAGTCAATTGGTGTATTTAGTTTAATCTTGCATATTTAAGAAACCAAATGCCTGTATATACTTAACTATAATATCATAGACTTTAATAATATTTGATTGAAAAAAATAATAACTCTAATATGACTAAATTTCTTATATACTTAATTAACTATACCTACACCATTTTATAAGGATAAATAAATTATAAATTTAATTAATTAATTTAATTCGGTTACATTTTAGTTAGCGTGTAATCTTATGAAAATGCGACGAAATACCAAATTTTGTTTTTATATTTTATTGTATTTAATAATAATAATAATATACATATAATGTTATTTGTAATGAAAATATACCAAATGATCTAAAATGTTGTTAATAATGAGGATTGACGATAGTTATATGCAATAGTAATTAACATTTTTCACGATGTGCCAAATGGGCTAGTTAACCGACAGTATATGCATGCAGTGCGCGCCAATTCATTTAAACTTATCAATTGACCTGATTAAAGTGTGTTCGGTTTGGTGACATATGAATATCGTTATTTGAGATTGAGCAAGGTTTCATATTATATATTAAATATTATTTCTATCGGACGTCTATCAAAATTCTTTACACAAGACGTGGGAATCGGACTCGACGGGGTTTTGATGAACAACAATGACAATACATTTACAAAAATTAAAAATACATACATACTATAATAAGTCATATCATATCATGTACAATATGCATCAACGATAGACGTTCTCATGGAAAGATATTTTGACTTTAAGTCATTTTTAAAAATGTAAAAAAAAAAACATGTAAATACTTGTGTACCGGTGTGCGTCGGTGTAATAGACAGATATAGATGGAGATCGATATAGAAAAATATGGAGTCGGACAAAGACGGATATTATAGTAATAGGAGTGATAGGACGTGTGTCACCGGAATCCAAGTTACGGTTAAGGCGCGGCGGCGTTAACGACGACGACGAAAACTACTACGACTACGACTACGTGTACACGACGTTGGCGACCGCAACGATCACACGACGGCACACGACGAGTGGTGTTGTACGACAACAGACGTTTCGGGTGGTGACGGGCGAGTTACCTGTTGTTACGCGGCGCCGACTGTGCAGCAGCGGTAGCGGCGACGCGCGGCAGACGTGGCCTCCGAGCGCACCAACAACCGAAAAACGAAAAATAAAAAAGAGAGAGAGAGAGAGAGTGAGAGAGAGAAATAGCGGCGTGGAATATATTATATTTATATATGTTATTTTCTATATAAAAACCGTAAAATATAAACTTGTATTGTATTGTGTGTGTGTGTGTGCTTATAAATATATATATATATATAATATTATGTATATGTGTTTAAAATAAATATATATATATATATTTAATAATAATAATAATAATATATCACCGTGGAAATCTGCGCGTCCATCGGCTGCTGGGCGCAAGCGCATTGATCGCATTTCGGCCAACTGTTGCGGCCTATACATTTTTCCTCGCCGCCATCGCTAATATCCAAACATCCACCCCCTCTCATACAACTTGCACTTGGCACCTGACAGTATAGCGGTTCGTACGTCAGTCGAGCGCTATACTGTTGTTGGGTCAAAAAACTACGAATAAAATATACAGGTAAGTTACCATAAATATTAACTGTCGAGCAATTTGTATGATAAAACAGCAATAATAATAGTGTGCTTGATAATAAACCAGTAAAATAAATAATACAAAAATCATCTGAAATGCTAATGATTATAAAATAATCAATTCTATAGTCAATGGAAATACCAATGAGGGAAACTTACTTCCTACTAATTAAGTCTAATGGTTAGTTATAAAATAATACAAATGTATTATTATTATATATATATATATATACATATATTTATAGAAGAATACAACTTTAATATGCCTGCCAAAAATTGTCAATTGATTGATATCATTTAATATGAAAATTTAAAATTTAATATATAAAAATATGCATAAGTTACTATTTTTTTAGATGTCTCATTATTATTATACAGGTATATGACTTAAATATAGGATTTAGGAAATAACATAGCAATACTTGAATCTGTAATTAGTTATAACCTATAATATGTATATTTTTATATCATACTTGTTATTAATTTATTATGAAATTACTAATTAGTATTTAGTACCACTTTGTTGGTTCTCATTTTAAATTGTGAAATTATTAGACTCTCGTACATTACTTCACACAAGCTATGTTTATGTGGACTTGGTTATTAAAATTTTGTATCACTTTGTTGTTTCTTAAATAAATAATATGATAATATGGAGTAGACAAAAAAAAAGTAATTTTCTCCATTAAGAGTATGAATAATTAGTCTAAATATCTATGAATAGATTTCTGTTATATATCATCATTAAGAACAATTATTTTAATATCGCATAATAATATAACATATTAAACTTGAATTCAACGATAAATTGTTTTACATGAAAAATGTTCCGAGCGGAAACGGAATTACAATGACAATACTACAATCATATTAAAAATTGTATTATATCATGTTTCATGTACTATTTTTATAACTCAATACATATTCTGTTAACCGTAGAAAGGTGTAAACAGGTTTCTATGTATATTAAATTGTGTACAGGAATAATAATATACATAATACTGGAAAAAAGTTGCTCATGATAAACATTGTTTTATTATAATGTATTTTGTAAAATCGTAAAAGAATACATTTATTTTTCATTTAATTCAATTATGTCAAAACTAGAACTTCAAAAGCCTATATAATAGTTATGTAACCTATCAGTGCTTTTGTATTTATAATATTTTTAAATGTCGACTCATGAAAGACCTTTATATAACCAATATTAAATTATAGAGTTTTTTAAAGTATTTTTTAAGTTTGTGTTTTTGTGATATTTCCAATTTATATGATATTATTTCCACATTTAACGATAACGACTATAATTTAAATTAATTTGTTCGGGAATTACTATTTAAATTCCTTTTTTAATAAATTGTATTTGTATTTCAATTTGTAAACAAAGGTAGTTCTATGCACTTTAATAATAAACACAATGGAAATTATCAGCACAATCGTGGCATTTAAATTATTATTATTTAATATTTTTAAATGTATTATTAATCTAATTATTTATAAAAAATAATAAATAAAAATAATAAAATCATTGGTTAGATTTAATGAATTTAATCAATACAAATTTAACAACAGCTATCATTTATAAATTTTGTATATAAATAAAATTAAATATTAACTCCAAATTAAAAATAATGTATGACAACAATTTCTACAGGACGTTCAATTTATCATTGTTGATATTTTTTAAATATTAATCATCAAGTCTAATGATAGCGTAAAATAACAGGATAGTATGATAATATTATAAATAACAATTTTAAACCATAATTTATTATGACGTTATATTAAATTTAATATTGTAACACATATAGATACATTATTTGTTTTTAATAGTTTTTTGATAATATTATAAAACAATACCTACTATATACATATATTATAATCACGTTTCGTATTTTGTTCACATCATACATTTACTAAATATACGAGCTAAAAACATTAACCTCATTATAGTTTAACAATAGTTTTTTTTTTTTTTGAACATGAATTAAAATGATTTACCTTTGTACAAGACATATAATATACGGTTAAAATTCATAATAATTATTTGATTTCTAATAAACCTACCTATTGTGGTAAAGATGTATATTTAAATAAGATTATAATATTATATTATGGACAATTATTAAAATTCTATGTATCGTTATGTTATGTATTAAAATTTTATACTTTTATAGTGAACTGTTCTATAGGTTTTCAATAAATTTCGGTACAAGATAAGTACAAAATAATAAATATTGAGGAACCATTATAGTTTTAATAATATATTACGTTGAGCGGATTTCTAAGCAGATTAGTTTCTTTAAATTCTTAAAGGAAAGAGTTTGATTAATATTTTATTTTTACGTAATTACCTCAAAAGAAATTCTTAGTAAATCTCATAAACCTTTTTGTAAAACTAAGCGGACAAATTGGTCTATAGCCACAAAATTATACTGAACATATTTCTATAACAGCGATTCGATAACACGGCATCCTAGATAGAGAATAATTTTGGTACATAATTACATAAACAATAGTAATATTAATAAATTAAATACGTTTAAGATTAAAAATATAAATATATATATGTAAATAATAACTATAATGCATACGAAGCGTGTTTTTAATTTATTTTTTAATTTGACTGCACTTTAAATCTCAACTAAAGTTTCTTTTTTTTTTTTTGTCATTATTAAATTTAGTTATACTCGTAGATCATAGTATCATTTCAATGCGCTTGAAAAAAAAAATTATTGATTAGAAAAAGGCGATCAAACAGAATATTCAAATTACAATTTAAATTATTAATTCTCTTAATTTATAAAAAAAAAATGCAAATATAATAAATACGTGCACCGTTATAATAGCTTTCACGTCTAATATCGTGTTTTCAAAAATGAAATCCAGATAATTATTTTTAGTAAAAGATTAGGGTATGATTTCAAATATTATTTCGAAGAACCGCGGTCTTTAGGCGAAAACAAAAATAAAACGTTTAAACGAGTGGCTTTCGGTCAACAATTTGGACAGGTTTGATCGATGTACCCCCAAAGGTTATTGATCGTACTTTTTTTGACAGTTTGACAAGTTCCATGTTAGGTAGTTCTATATATGTCCGAAATCTGGTACATATAGTACCTTATATAAGCTTAAATATTTATTAAATGAAAGGAAATGTTGAAAACTGTTGTTCATTTCATTATTTTAGTTATCAGTTCGTAAAAAAATATATATATATAGGTAATATAATTTTAACTTATGATTGGACATAAAATCAATATCAGTCATGAGTCCATGATACTAATGAGATAAAATCACTTCAAATACAATTTATATTAGTTCTTAAATGGTTCAAAATCAAATAAATTATTTAAAAATAAGTATAGTAATTATATATTTTAATAATTACTTATTAGGTTATTATTGTTAATCAGTTCATTATTGTTTAATATAAATACATTTAAGTATATTTTTTTATATAATATAATTGTATTTAGGATTATTTTTAATGAAAACTACGAATAGATTCAACAAAATCAGACATAAAAAATTCACTTTAACTATAAAAAATATTTATAAATTGTTTAACTTAACCCAAGGTGTGTAGATTAATAATAAACAATAATATTACATTATAGGAAATTAAGTTTTTATTTTATTTAAAATTAAATTAATAATGACATTTTAAAAAGATAATTGAGTAAAATTGTAGAACATTTACTTAAAAAAAAATACTATTATTACATTTCATTAAGATATAATAATAATGTGACATCGGCAGTAAATTAATATTATTGTAAATATAATATATTATAATCATAATAAACGCACTAAATAATATTTTTATATGGGGTATCCCGCGAGGATTTTCCCATTGAGATATCTCCTGAAATAATGAAGATATCATAATTATTCTGGTTTTTTAATCAGATTCACAAGGACATAACTACAATTATTTCTTGTTATAATTTATTTTATTGTTTTAGTAAAAAAGTAAAATATTAATTTTTTATTTAATTATTTTCAAAACAATTAAAGATAGCCTTTTTGTAGAGTTAATTTTTCTGGAAATATTGATGTTTCAACATTTTAATTTCATTAATCTTCTGATTTTTAATATTTTAAAGTTTTGAGAAAAACTGGGAATTATCACTGGAAGCGTTTGCCAGCCATACGAGTACGCTGCCACAATATGTATGATACAATAATACCACAATTGTATTAAATAATTCGCAGATTTTTTATCAAAATTAGAAAAAATATTAAAAATTAGGAGATTAATGAAATTATAAATTGTTGAAACGTCAATATTTAAAAAAAAAATGAATTCTTCACAGTGGCTATCTTAATTTTTTTTGAAATAATTAAATAAAAAAAAAATTTTTATTTTTTTTACCAAAACACTAAAATAAATAATTAAAACATAAAATATTTTTAGTTCTTGTCCATGTGAATCTTATTAAAAAAAAACAAAGTATGACATCTCCATTATTTCAGGAGATACCGCAATGGGTATTCTCACGGGACACTCTGTATAATGATTTAAATTATATCAATATAAGTTTAAGTTTACGACAGAAGTACAGAAATTAAATACTATCAATCGATGTATTAACTTTATTATTACAAATGAATTCAATCAATTGGTCAATAATAGTAACTATAACACCAATAATTTAAAATGTTATTTGCTATACCTAATAAATTATTATTATTAGCAATAATATTACTGAATTAGATAAGTTTATGCTTGTATATGACACGATATAATTATTAAATAAAATAAAAATACTTAGAAATTGATCGCAATATAAAAAAGATTAATGAACTAATAGCACATAAAACAGAAAGTTGACTTCATGGAAATCCAAAATGAATTAATTAATAAATCCATCACTTTTGCGTCAATAGAATTTTGCCTAATTTTCAACATAAAATCACAAATGAACTTCAAAGGAACAGTAGTGGGATTCTTATTCAGATTATTACAACAATCTGGCTAAGGAAACTGTTCAAATTAATTAATACTTGTATTTGTCGCTGTCTCTTAGAAACTGGTCTAACTAACCCCCTAATCTTTTGTATGTTACTTACAGACAAATAACTTTAAGGCCAGTGTCTACTATAAATTTAACTAATGATCACTCTATCACTATTCGGCAATCAAATAATTGATAAGGCATATGTTTATAAAATGTATAATTAGTCACTATATTAGTTTTAACAACAAAAATCATTCTATAAATTATCTCTATTAGCATTAATATAGCCTTATATTTGTACATTTGTATATTTACTTTAAACATAATAGATTTATCATACAGTTATTATTTAGGTATATTAATAGTGCAGAAGACAATATAAAAATTTTAGAGGTTCTACAATTCATCGTTTATATTAAATCTAATGAAGTATGCAAATTACAACAAGTTAGGTAATACAAAAACAAGTAGAGATATTTAATCATAATTTTTTTCAACAGTTCAATAACTAGTGGTAAACATAGTAAATATAATGGATAAAATTACCATAAATAAATTTTTATCATATTTTTTTAATAGTTTATACATTGAATTGATGTCGGTTGTAATTGAAATTCTTATTGAGTAATAAATAAAAATAAAACGTATGCTTATAGAGTACCCAATAAATTACACAATAACATAACCTATTATAGTTATTAAAATTATAATTTAAGTATTTAAAGGTAGACATTATAAAAAACAAATAATTTATAGACTTAACTAATATTTAATTAGTTTAATTTTAAAATATTTTTTTTTTTTTTTTTGTAAATTATAAATGTAGAGTATGACATAATAATGTGCCTTTCAAAATACATTCATAAACTCTTCGTAAAGCAATACAATTTAAAGTGTGTAAAACAAATGTGTAATCATATTAAGACTTAGATTAGGCTTAAGATTTTTATGTATTTGCATGTTTTTTTTCCTGAAGTCCAAATTAATTGGTTGTCAAATATGTCCACAGTTTGACTTATTTTCGATTAAATAATTTTTTTTTCTTATTTTGCATATTTTGAACATAATGTATATAATTTCATTAAAATTATAAATTTTTGAGAAACTTGTTAATTTTAAATTGTATTAATTTAATGAACGTCTATAATTATTGGGTTGTTTGTCGAATTTTCATATATTATATACTACATATCTAAACTAAAATAAACTTGGTACTAAAAAAGAATAAGGGATTCAAAACACAAATGTGTAGAATAATTATAAACGCTGAATATGAAACAGAAAAAAAAATCTTTATATTACTTTATATCCGGAAAAATCGCGTCATTTAAATATGTTCCAACAACATCATGTGATGTGAAAAGGAGTTTCAGAAAATATAAATCTATTCTTCGATCTAATAGCCGATCGTTTACATTAGAAAATTAAAACAAAACATAAAATAATAGCATGTGATAACAATCATTAATAAGTAATAATATAAACTAATATTTAAAAAAAATTTGTTTTTGCATATTTTTGCATATTTTGGTAAATAAAATGCATATTTTAAAATTTTTTACTGCATAGAAATAATAATAATATTTTATAACTATATTTTTTGTATACCCAATTTTTTCAAAAATATAATAGTAATTTTATTATTGTTATATAAGCCATATTTAGACGATTTAGTTATATGAATATGCAAAGAAAAAACGGCGATATAAATAGGCAAAATTAGTACATCCTTGTGCTCTTGAAAATTGATATTGATCAAATATAAATATCAAATAATATTGGTTTATGTCATGAACTAATAATATATATCAGGCATGGCCTACATGTATAAATACAATAATACTTAGAGCAAAAATATTAATTAATACATTTTATATAGTTTAATAATGTTTTATAAATGTACAAATTGTATACCTAAAAAATTTATATTTATAATAATAATATAATTACATTTTATTTTTTTAAATAAGACGTGAACCGCATCTGAAAATGATGAGAGCCACATATGGTTCGCGAGTAACAAGTTGGTCACCCCTGATAAATATTATACATAAATATAATATATTATATACATTATAGATAATAACTCATTAGTTTATTATTTTATAGTAAAAAATAAAATACATAATATTATATAAATTTATATTACTTACAGCGCACATGTACTCATTCGTGAATTAATTTATTTTATAAACTACATTTACAATAAAATATATACAATTTTTATTATGTACTAATATTATAAAAATAATAAAATTCATATGAACAAATCATAATGTTATTAATGTTATTAAAATAAGAAATAAGAGGTTGAAATTTCATATTTCAAACAACGATAAACAAATTATACTTTATGGTTACATCAAAAATTGCCTTCAAATTGCGAACCTATACCCACCATAATAATGATTCAAAAGCATTGAATATAACTATTAAATTAAAATTGTATGTATTTTTAATCTTAAAACTCTTATGATATTGTTTTTTTATTATTTTTATTATTATAATTTATTAATTACCTATATAAAATGAATATATATTACGAAGCGGGTAAGTCTAAATGTTTAATATCTGTTATAACAGACAGTGAAAGAGTATGCATAATATTATGTTAATTTGTAACATATTAAGCGAAGATGGTTATTTATAATTAAGAGAAAGATAGAAAGGGGAAGAGGTTAAGAAGTGGTAAACGGCTGTATTTAATTAATCCTGGTGGTATTTGTACAAACGGTGTAAATAATGAAATATACATGTTATATATTTGAAGTAGAGACTATATAATATGGCTTATGGTTATAGATCTCATCAAAAGTTTTTTCATTGACAAGAAGTACCAGAAAGTATATTTTTATATACCCTACCCATCTACATGCATATAATACTATGTTTATCTCATTCACAAAGAAAGACTAGTAATTAAAACAACAATACTACTTATTGTGATAGGTACGAGTTTTTTATTGTGATACATTAAATATATTATACTCGTCCAATTCATGTAGAATGGCTGAGTTAAAATTTCAATATATGCATAGCCTTGGAAGGACTTATGATTAATATAGACATCATAATATATTATAATCATATCATAAATGAAAAATTCTTTAAAATTCTATTGGTACCTATCTAAACGGATTGATTCTGAATTTTTTTTACGATAATTCTTATTTTCTTATTGAACTAAATATGTATATTTATATACGTATATGTAACTATTTTATACTTGAATCTAAATTAATATTTTAATTATATTTTAAATTTCAAGTATAGTTGTTATTATATTCTCAATGAAGTGTATAAACTTGTAAAATTACTAATTAACTAATGAATCTACGGCAATATTACAGTTTAAACATGATAATATCTGTATTCATCAAGTTATTAGAAAAACAAACATATATTTCAAGCATACTCACAATGGTTATTTAATAATTAATTTATTCAAATTCTGAACTTTGAAATTTTCAAGTATACTAAAATACTACATTTTCAAATTAATAAGTTTGTATACTATTCAATTAATGTTTTGTTTTGAAATATTTTATTTTTATTTTTGAATGCTGATCAGCATTTTCACTGTAAATTATTAAGCAGATAACTTGGAAATGTTGGTGAATTAAAATAAAAACCTGGACAACTAGTTTTAGATTTATTCGACCGTGTACACTAAGAATAATAACAAATTAATCTATGATAATCGATTTAGAATAGGCGAAAGTTAAATTCTTACTACTTGTCCTAAATTCGATTTAGATACATTTAATATTTTTAATATAATATAAAAATAAATAATATATTATTATAAACAGTCATATACTTAAGAATATACAGAGAAAAAAATGTAATACTTGGTTTTAACAAAGAAACAAGTACCATTAAATTACACATCTGAAATAGTATGAAAATCTAAGTATTTAAAATTATAGTGTTGAAATATACTTTAAAATTCTTAAAATAAAAATTTGAATAAATACATTATTGAAGGATACAATGGGGTTGTATATTATGTTCGGTGAATACTATTTATATTATGAACATAAAAATAAACATAAAAGTATATGTGATTCAATTTAGGTTGCCTATGTTCCCAATATATTTATTCGTGTTTAGCTACCAATACATCCGTTTCCGAGCAACGCCCATACAAGTGTTCAATTACGGGATTACAATTTTGAATACCTAGTGATATTTTACGTTATAAAGTAATAGGTAAAAAGGAGTAAGCAAAAACTATCACAATAAAACAAAAACACATATTAGGAATATTATATATGAATGCAAATCGTATCAAATGTTATATCTCTATTTATTGTACACATTCGATTTTTATACTATATTGTTCTTGTTAAGTGTTAAAAAATAATAATACTTATATTTGAATAATCATAGTTCACGCAGGAGTTAAGATTAATACGATTAATTTGGTATGATCTAAAAATTATTTTAACTCTGTTCAAACTAAATAAGATCTTTTAATTTTATTTTTTAAAATAGGTACGTGATAATTATATACCGAGTTACTTTTTCTAGACAAATTGTTAATTTTACTATACATTATGTTAATTGACTGTTAAGCTATTTTTGTTTATAGTAACATAACCATAAGTTAAAGTAAATTAAGAAAAAAAAATATCAAAAAAATGAATTTTTAATTTTTTAAAAATAATGTATTATGTATAATGAATATTAATATTATATTACGCAGAACTAATACCCTTAAGTTTTTGAATATCGATTTAAATTATTCATGACTCTTGAATTAACTTAAAAACACTTTATTAATCCTAAATCACACATATTTATGGAAAATATTTTGAGATCAAGTAATATTCATATTAATATAAATAAAAAGTAACTGAAATAAATATTTCACTATATATGTTGAACCATAAAATCTTATACCATTTTCGTCAACATTTTTAATTAATTCAATAAATTTAGTTAAACTTCAAAATAATAATGCATCTATTTCTTACCTTCACATTCATATTACAGTAGCAAAAACTATATGAAATTTTCAAACAGCACTACATAAACAAAATCTTTTATTCTTCGTTTATTCTTTTGGAATTCATTATATAATATTATAAAATAAATTATATTTTTGTTGTGTTATATGTATTTTTATTTATTATATTATTTTTTGGCTATTTTATTGGTACACAATAACAACTTGTTGACTGTTGTAATCATTACGAAATTCTATCAAATTAAACATAAAACATTGATATACAGTCAACGATAACCACGATATAATAAACAAAACTATCGTTCCCTTGAAAATATCTCAATATTATACATTATAACACAAATATTGATGTTCGGATCGCTCAATAAAATAAACATTTGTCACAGTCCTTTGAAATTCGTCATAACATGAATTAATTCTAAAATTTATACAATTAAGCATTACATTAGCGACATCTAGTGATATAAATATTTTAAAAATATTATCTTACAATCATTATGAGTATAAAGAATAAAACTAGTACAATGATTGTTAAATATTTTTATTTTGTATTATTTATCATATTATAATAACTATCATAATATCATATTATCATATTATTGTATAATAATCATATCATACTATGATAAAAATGTCCATAGTATTATATAGGTAACAAAAAGTAACAATAAATTTCATATTATATATACAGTATGCCAAAGTACATACTATGGAGTTTTACAATATCAACATCAGCTACATGGAATATCACTGTATCACATGTATTGATTTAAAATTTTAAAATTATTATAAAAATGATTTTGTTGATGGAAAAGTCAAAACATTATTATTAAGCTCATATAAGTGTCCTTAGTAACAACTAAAAAAATGTAATAATTCTTTAATATTTACTTTTAAACAAAAATACGACTAAATTATTCAACTAATATTTTTCATTTTTATGTGCTTAGATATTTGATAAATAAATTATTATAATGTATAAATAATTTTTATTTGTAGTTTAGACACAAGATTGCATACCTATCGGTAATTATTATAATTTAACTTTAAACTAGTCAAATTTTTAGCAATTGTTCCAACTTTTTACAAAACATATAAATAAGAATTAAAATTAAATGTAATACTATTAAAATAAAGCACATACCATCTAATTAAGATATTATGTAAAGAGTTGTAACATTATAGTTTAAGAGTACTATTTCTATCTTAAAGTTTTACAATCTCCTTACACCTTATGGTTTTATTAGAAACACCAACCTGCAGAATATACAACCAACTAATATAATTATTAATTAACAGGCACACATTAAATGATCGTGTTAAATTTTTTGATTACCTACTATTGTGTTATCAAAAAAAAAATAAAAAAAACAGTGAAACTGTTCTACAATTTTCTTAATCATAAAATATAACAATTACTCATAATTATTTATTATTGCAATATCTATTTAAAATAAAAATGTATGTAGGTAACCTAATATTATTGCATAGATATGACTTATACGTCTTATATTGGTAACCACTTACCATAGTCCATAATGCTAACTTTTTTTATGTAGTCAATATATTATATGTATGGTTATGAGGTATATTATTCTTTAAAGTATTTATTTATTTAGTATTATTGTTCAATATTTTTGAATAGATATTAAAATCAGGGCCATTTGCATTTGGAAAAAAAATTCGTAATAAGTTGTTTAAAATTAAAACGTTATACAAATTTTGATTTTATCGTTATTCAGAATTTAATCGTTATTCAATTTTTGCATTTATCATTATTTAGAATTAAAATTTAAAACGGTTTTACGTAGGTAGGTAGCTGTTTAAAAAATACACAGGCTGCAATTTGACAAGCATCCAGCATCTGAACAATATTCTGAGTAAACTTAGCACAATATTTGAATTATTACTATTAGTTTTTGGCAATAAAATTATCCTATTAATACCTATTAAATTTTAAATAATATATTAATATCTAATGCGGGAATGGGCCGGTTACGGAATAAAATTAATTCTTGGATTGAATAAAAATAAATCGAGTAGAATAAATATTTCCACAAACCCAGCATTTTAATTTAAAACTATTTAATAATTGGAAATTATTTCGTTTGATTATACTATATATAAAGTTTTGTTTAATAATATAATATCATATATTATGCTAATCGTTACCTATGTTTTGTTTTGTGTTATTTAATTATCTGTGTTTATCGTTTTCTGTTAAAATTACGTTACAAATTTCGATCATTTTTTGTCTATAACGTTATTATAAAGTTTGCAAGCCCTGAATTTAAAATATATTTTAGTAGTATTAAAATCAAGTTCTTATAGCGTTATCCACACCATCTACCGTTTATTTTACTACTGTAAAATAGTGTTACTACACGCCATCTACCGAAAGTTTTGGCATTGTTTTTGCAAACATAGCTTAACCACTAGATGGAAGGCATAATATATCTTAAACGACCTTTATTTCTCATCTAGTTTATAATATTATATTATACACTTTTTAATTATTGAAACGAAATATTTTGTTATATACAAAAAAAAGGTTTCCTCAACATATATTCCTCATATTATATTCTCATCCATATATTTACCATAATGAAAATAAATATTTAATTTTCTTTTAATTTTTATGTTGAATATATTCTGGTATTTCGAATACAATAGGTACATAATTATTATAATATCTATATACCTAATTTGTTTTTATTATAACATTTATAATCAAAATTATATTGTATATTTTTAATTTCATTTCTAAGGTTTTATTTTGCATGAACCCGTTTCATATAGTGTGTCAATTGCGTATTTAATTAATTAATATCAAACACTACTATTTATAACACATGATTATTATTTTCTGAATTAAATAGGAAAATTATATTATATAATTATATAGCAGTTCGTCAGTGTATCATATAAATGCGGTGTAAATAAACAACTGTGTTATATAGCCACTACAGTATTTAAACCACATTATAATAACCACAAATATAGAAACACAATAATTGCCCACATTCCCGATAAAATCTGATTAGACAAAAAATGTAAAAAACTTAAATATCAATTTAAAATCTGCACTAATAACAAGTATTTTTAAATAATCAATAAAAATATAAATTCATTTTTTATGTAATATCATATTTATAGTAGACATTCTTTGTTCAATACATTTATTTTATTAAGTACCTGTACCTAATAATATATTTCGTAGAACTTAATACGTGGTTAACATAATGCAATAAAATAATCTTCATTGAGGTATTTTTTGTATAATCCAAGATCCAATCTTAAATCTACGCTTTGTGCGAGTATTAAAATAAAAATGCCATGTATAATTTTATTTTTTATTCTTAATGTAAGTATAATACAGAGATTTACTTTACTTATATATTATACTATTTAATATCAATATGCATAAATCTACACCAAATTAAAAGTATTAGCTCAGACATAATATCAAGGTGACGTTTAATAAATGTTTTTAGAGGATATTTGTAAAATGTTTGTTTTTTCTCTTTAGCTCACGGATGACAAATTTAATTTACGAAACTTTTTTTTAGTATATTCATTACAAACATTATAGATAATATTATTTTAAACAGTATAACATACCATTTTTTTTAGTAAACATCTCAAATCAATTTAAAGTCATATATAATGTTAAATAATAAAAAAATATAAAACCTATAATATTTCAAACGCTTAAAATTGTATACTGTATAGTTGTTTTATAAAAATATTTTGTTACTCTAAGACATGAGATTATTTAAAACATAAAAAAAAACATTTTTTCATGAATGCGTTTTGTTTATGATACGTCATGCAAGTCTGAGAAAAGAAAATCAAATATTGCACTTAATGCACTTACATCCACTTAAGTTGACCTTGTGTTGATCATAAATCACATACTTAATGCCATATATTTTGCATATTATGTTAGCTACTATATCACTAACATTAAAATAAATATTTTTAAATTGTATAAATATAATAAACATATTATAATCTATACATAATATGAACAAACAATATATTGAAATAATGTTTAAGAAGATATTATTACAATTTATTTATTTATTTTTTAATTAGTATTTTTTTCCGCAAAAAATTGAATTACTTTCCGAAAAAATAGAATAAATATTCATTTTTATTTTCAACATATTGACAGATATTTTGAATCTTTTATATGATTTCCGATGTAATATAAAAAAAATGTCAAAAAAACAAATATATATAGTTCAAGTGTGCGCACACGAATATTGGAAAACGATATTGCTTTCGTCTTTCCAAGTAAAAATAATAAGTAAAACAAAATATGTGATGTGTCATATAATCTAAGGTACCGATATCACGCGTAAAACGGTTCTTGCTCAAGTACATATTTCTATGGTTATTTACAAGTGGTGGATTCAATATAAAAAGTTTAGGTATATTATATTAATTATATTATTGGTAGATTTCATCATACCTAAAATGTAAAACACTTGTGTATTCTCAAAATTAGGATTAATCATCAGTATACTTTTGTAACATTACACGTTGGTACAGTAAAGGACAAAAACGATATTTCGCCACAATATTAATAGTATATTATTCAAATCAGGTACATACATGTAGATAATTGTTCGGTAACAAATTTACTTTAGATTCAACAATGATGATTTTGATCACAATAGTAAACACGTATACATTAACAATAAATCTGCAGGTATTGTTGTAAATATATTTTTATGTATACGCAAATACAAATACAAATTATTATTTATTTTACCTACATTTGTGTTTTGTCGTAATTTTCATGCGTAGAACGTACTAGTCTTTATATTATTTGTGCACATAAAATGCGCCAGACTAACGTTGGATATATTATAATACATTCAATAGAAAAATTAGATTGATTATTTATAAATACATAATTAAAATTATATAGTAAAACTTTTATTCCAGTTTCAAAGTAAAATAGATTATGACATAACGTAATTTTCAATCATTATTCGTGTAAAGATATTTTTTTGATTACATACACATTATATTGCAGCAAGTGTTATTATTTTAGTGTCTTAACATACTTTTACAAACCAGGCTGTGCTATACTCCACTAAATTCGATATTACGTCATAATATATAACTTTTAATCTAAATTCGATTAATTGATATATTTCCCCTTTACTACTACCTCATATTGGAAAACAAGTTAAAAGCTCGTTAGAAATCTTCAAACTTAAAAATTAATTTGGCAAACAGTTATTAAATCATTTTGTTGTATCAGAAAAATATTTTTCCCTTTATCAGATATAAAAAAAATTCTTATTGTTCAATATATATCGTTTCTTTGAGATTTAACAAACATTTGATTAAATTTTGTTAATTTTTAATATTAAACTTTTTAATTTTTTAACATTCAATTTATTTTCTGTGAAAATTACGTTAAAAATAAATTAAAAAATTTAAAATAAATTTTTTTAGGTATTATAATACCGATCATAATGTTTTATACATAACTATTAACCATAATGTTATAAAAAAAAGTTATATTTTATAAATTCAATAAAAAATTAGATATTTTTTTTTAGTATTTTTTTTTTTACTAAATTAATTATTTATATGTATGTTTTTAATTTCTATACATTAAATATGATACATAAATATATTATTTATTATTTTGTTGAATATAGTCTAAAGAGTAATAGCATATTAATATCATAATATTTTTATTTTATTTATTCTATGAATTGGTTAGTTTGAGCTTAAAATGTTTAACATTATGTTCAGTAACGGAATACATAATTATTTTTACAGCATAAAATAGTATACAATAATATAATAATTTTTAAATTTTTAAATTGATTATAAGGTGGCAGTTAAACATTTTTTCATAAAGTGTGTAATTTCTGAATAATTAAATTTATGTTTGTATAAAATACAAACAAATCTTTATTTATATATTATCATATAAGTTTGATCTAATGCTTACTTTAGGATACGTACCAATTTAAATTAGATTTATGGTAGCTAAATATCTGCATAATTTATAATAATACTCTATTTTTGTTAAATTATATCTTGGTTGAGAGCTATATTTAAGTAACATCTGGAATTGTTTCTCTGTGAATTTTAAATAATCAAACAGCAAGTAACTATTCCAAAATGTTTTAACCATTTTTTTATACATATATATATATATATATAATATAACCATGTATATTGTATATTAATATATACTTTTTGAAAGTTTTAACACAAAATATCATGTTAAAATGTTTATATATTAAGCCATAATGTAATGTTTTAATTTAAATTTTGGACATCGTTTATTACTAGTTATTAATTTTATGAAAAATAAATTAAAAAATACTAATTTTTAAACAAACATTATTATAATATTTTATTTGAGAAAATATTTATAGTTAATAGTGCTGTTTTGATAGTTGGTACAAAAAATTCACCGTGATAAGTATGAATATGAATATGAATATATGTATATATATATATTGTAAATATATTATTGTAATGATTTTCAAATCCATACAACATGCCACTATGCCACGGCTTTGAAAAGTTGAACACAATGAAACGGATAATACATAACAATAACGTAAATTTATATCACGAACAAAGGACTAAAATGTGATCCATTCGGAGTAACTGTCTACACGCACTAATCTGAATCGCATGCTCGCGAACAGATGATTAGTTCCTTTGTCCTGAATAATCGGTCACTGTGCAATAAGTGAGCACCTGAGACTTGTAAACGTCCACGCAATAAAGGTAGTAATTACAAATAGTGGTTGTAAATTGTGCTATATTAATATCGGGACGACAGTTGAGTATAATGTGAATTTTTTTAACCCCAAGACGGTGAAGAAACTCTGAGTATGTTGCACTGTTGGATTTATTCCCCTTTGAAGGGTCGACGTGTAGGTATTTATGGATTGTCATTTTTTATCTGTCGTTTACTTTCGAGTGTAAAATTATTGATGTTCTATACGATGATCAAGATTAATTATATTATAATATTAATAATATTAAATGAAATATTATTTTTATTTATTTATATTGTATAGTATCTAGCAATCTATAGCTATCCAGCTACACAGTAATATTAGTATATTGTTGATAAACAACGCTTTATCCCTTATAAAAGTGATTGAACATCGTTTTAGTGTTAATTAATCTTATTATTATTAACTCATCAACGTATTAGATGCGCCATCTAAACTGTTATTCAATTATTTGAACATACACAGTCTGATATCGGAAATCAAATAAAAGTGTTAATACAAATATTAGTTTAGACAATATAATTATATACTTTATCGAATATTTTTTTAAACTTGTTCTGGCGTTATATACATGTACTATTGTCTATTATTCCAAAACTCTGATTAACTTTTTGATAACTTTTAGAATTGTTGTTGGTCGTTTTGGACTATTTTAGTTAATTAATTAAACTTTCAACTAGATTTTTAATTTATAGAATATAGTAATTTTTTTTTTTTATAAAACTTTTCAACATTTTTTGAAATTTTAAATTGAATAATGTACAATCTATATTTTATTTTCAATAACCGTATTATGTTTTGTTAAAAAATAAAAAAAACATAACAAGATGATGTTGGGGCATGGAGATGGCAGTGTCTAGTGACATTAATTCAACGATATAAACTCGAGATCTAATGTTCAAGTTAATGTTTCTTGATTTATTTTTCGTGAGATAAGAAGTGGTAATAAGTATTTACCATTTAAAATACTCAAGTTAAACAAGTTAAATATATTGCATTTATTAGTAAATAGATGTCTTTGAGAAATTTTTATCATTAAGATACCATTAAAACTGTTCAGTTATAACAATTTGAATTTATCATTTAAATTAAGCATTTCCAATTCTTAAAATTTACATAAATTAATAAAATAAACAATTCCAAAAAAAAAAAAGCAATAATAATCAACATTCAACAAGAATTTAAATGATATACACGCTAAAAAGAAGAAAAAAACAACTATTGTGCATTAAACATTTTATTTAAAAATCAAATTATAATATAGGAATACGTCTTAAAACGAATTATTCAAATTTCGTCAATACTTTAATTTATATACAAACATATTTTTTTTATATTTATCTATTTAAGCTATTGATCTAATTACATGACATAAATCTATGGAGTATATTTTCATTTTTCATTTCAACTTGATACATTAAAATCTAAATTATAAGCCTTTAGTTAATTACATTCTATAGAAATATTGTAGTACGTCTTATAATATTATGTATTACAGTGGTTAGCATTTATTATTATGATATAGTTATTTTTGATGGATAAGCACATTTATAAAAATTATACGGAGGTAAAAGTTAACCATAGGTTTAATTATTCTTAGTTTTAATCTTGATATCTACTATGAAATTCCAATAAACACATGATCATAAAAAAAGTTTAAAACGTTTAAAGAGTATGAATACACTGTAAGTTAAAACTAAAAATTTTATTTATAAGTATTAAGTAATTTCCTCGTTTAAATTTGAGTATTTTTTTTTTTTATAATTTATTTTTTATACTATTAATTATATTTATTTAATTACAAAAAAAAGTCACAAAGGCACTCAAAAAATAAATAGTGGGTTACCTTTTGTACCTTTACACCTTAAAAAGTCGTATTCAAGTATCTTAACATAATTTAATGTAATAAACCTTTTTTTCTGTCAAGTTATTTAACCATTAATCAGCCATTTATTTCATGTAAAAATAAATTGAATTTTTTTGACACACACATCTCAACAGTTATATTATTACTACGAAGACTATTTTATTTATAAGGCAACAAGATAACTTTTTAGTCATTTACCATTTATTAATTAAATCAAATTCAATAGTAAAATGTTCAATAACTTTTTAATAAATTTTAATGTTAAAAAGATGATCATTGGAAAAATTAAAATAGGAAAAAAATTACCATATTATACATTTACTAAGCATGAGTGCATAATGCCATTTTTTCTATAAATAATACATTTATTTAAATTCTGGTTTTTAGAATTTTTAAGTTTATTTTAAGGTTATATAATTTATATTCAAATAGATAGAGGTTTTATACATTTTAAGGAATTTAGATTGAGGACTCAAACTTATTTTTTCATTAGGAACCACATATTTCATTGTAAATTATTAATTAGGTTAAATATAAAACCTTTGTTGATTGTTGAAAAGTTTTTTTTTTATGTTGATCTATATATATATAAATAAAAATTAAAACAAGTTAATTCTGATTTTAACAAATACTCTTTTAATACGAGTAATTAATGGTAATAGTGTAAATGTACGTGAATATGATTTAGTATTACTCCAACAATTACAATTTCGACTGCGCTTATAACAATATGATAGCTTATGAATGTTTGAGTTATTCTTCTTATGTGCTCATGTTGGTGTATATATGGTATTATTTTCATTTCATTTAATTTGACGTATTTTCAATAGATTAATGACATTATAATTGTACTCAGAGGATTTAAAAAAATATCAATCTAAACACAGGTAAATGTAATTTAGCTAGTACCTATTCTATTATTAATTTATAATACAAGCAAATACATTATATCAGATGTACAAATTCGTACGGAACATTATCATTTTAAACACTTTAATCCAAAAATGTGAGACCGCGTCATATTAAACATATTTTAGTTGACAGACTTTGTATGCACCACGGGTAATTTGACATGCGTAGTAAGCAAGCTACGTGCTGTTAGAGGGTCACAATGTGGAAAACGTGACGCTTTTATAGGAGCGATTTTAGAATTACGGTGACATAACTTGTTAGTTTAATCCTATTAATAATTCCCTATTCTATCCTAACCGTATTTCTTACACTGTCTGGATAAACATTTCATCACTATATTTATATAGCTACATTATATACATCGATATTCAGAGATCTTACTGATTTTAAAATTTTATTTAAAAACAAATTTACAACTATTGATATGTGTATCACTTCTACAAATACTCAAATGTATTTATAAATATTAAAAATTATTGTAACGTATCAAACATTTGTCAGAAATATTATTATATTTGAATAAGTATCTGAAAAACTTTTTTAAAATTGAGTTAATGTACATGTTAATTCAACTTCATTGACAAATTATAAAAGTAAAAACCTTTCAATTTTTGACATAACACAAATGTAATTAATTTAACATTATTTCTGGCAAATGTATTGAACCAAATTAATGGATGTAAGAATTAAATGAATGTTTTTAAATATCTATCTTGTCGATTTTTTTTTTTTTTTTATGAAAAACGTTATTACCAATCAAGTGTTTTGAATGGAAAATGTATTTGGATGAATTAAAAATGCTCTAATTGCTAAGTGCACTTTATATAAAAAAAAAAAAAGACAACTAATTCCGTTTTACCATTAATTTAATTGCTATATTATTATTATTACTACTATTATCTAATAGATAACAATATAATTTTTTCCATACATATTACCTGTCCTGTTCAAATGTACTGTTACGTTAGATTATTAATTGAATGAGTACTCACCTAAAACAAACAAAATTATAAATTATAAATATGAATTAAATTACACTTCATAAAAACAATGATCATGATTTGAAACAATTATATTATCTGAATATTATATTCGTATGAAAAATCAACAATTTAAACAATATAATGATCATTTATAAATGTATCATATAAAATAATATAAAATAAAAACCTACTATATTAATTGGTATTATACCTAATGAATACTTTAAAATTACCATAACTTACCTACAATCTAAAATTGTTTTACGATTTGTCATAATATGTAGTTATACTCAAAAAACAATTAAAATTTAAAATATCCATATTATAATTTTTTATTTTGAATTCAATAAGCACGATATTTTTCATTGATTTTTATAATATTAAATATGTCTTATGGTATACTATTATAATATTGTTTAGAATCATAGTAATATATAACAATAATGCAGTCACGCGTATAACGTATTTATATTTTATACGCCACTTCGTGAAAAAAATCAAATCGTAAGTATTGGTCATATTATTACATTGTTTTTTTTATTATATTATTTTATTATAATGAAATAAAAATAATAAGCATACACAGCACCATATATTTTTTTTCGTAGATAAGAGATTCTATTATTTATAAATAATCAAACATAATCATGGAACCGATGTATAATCGAAATAAATAATATAGTTTTGCCATTTGCCATAGTTATTCCCTACGTTCCTTTGCGTACCATCACACAACTATATAAATTATTGTCCAAAGTCATTCGTAGAATGCACTCACAAATATGCGACAGAGCCAATATCTTAGGACAGATGTTGCACACAATGTTGTGGTGAATGAATGTGTAGATGGCGCAATTTAGCAAGACGCAGAGAATCTTTATGTTTCTTCAAATTATGGCTTGTATAATGACGGTCCAATGGTCGCGCTACCACTTAGTAGTCGTCGTTGACTGATATTATTGATAATACAGTATAGGAGGGCAGAAGGTTAATTCCTCAGTGGAGAAAAATATTTTAGGATGTATGGTGAAACGTCGATAAAAGGTGGATAAAATTGTTAATGAATTTCGGAGATGTCTTTGTGGTTGGTGTAAGTAATTAGTAAATGAGCTTGACATCTGAAAGATTAAGTACGATCTTGACGAATCGAATGTTGATAATGAAGTGAGTGTTGATCTGAATCCTACCTTATAAATACACCAGTCGTCAAACTCGTCCATTCATGATTTTTCATTGGATGTTATTACCAATAATATATATATATATAATTTTTTTCTACCTTTTTTAGCCTCTCAACACCTTCCACCATCAAATTCATTAACATATTATGTAAAAAATTAATTATTTAATTTTATCGCTAAGTAATAAGTGTAATCTTATTACGATTTATTTGAAACTCATGTTCTACATTCGAAGTATAAAACGATATAATTTTCCAATATTGTAATATTTTTATTTTTAAATTTTTCTCATTGAATAGATAAAAAATTACGAACATAGCAGTACAAAAAACTATAATAAACAATAAAAATAAAATTAATAGGTATAATTTGCTAGTCATATATTTTCCTCTGCTTTACATTATATTTTATAAAATTATTAGACTTTAAAATATAGGTGTTTAAAAAAAGTACAATAGCGATTTAAATTATAGTAAAATATAGTGTTTAAAAATCAATATTATTTTTATACGCAATGAGTATTACAACTAAATTATTTACAACTAAAACTGTTAAATTAAAAAACGAGTTATTTCTTCTCTCTTAAAAAAGTACTAAATTAGTAAATTTTTTTAGAAAACTTTTTTAAGTTGACTAGTTTTAAGAACAAAAAATTAATTATTAATTTTGATGGAAACTTTTTTGATTGCATTTACTCATTAACTGTTTTAAATTTAAATTCTACTAACTATGCTGGTTAAAACTATTCATTTTGAAAATAACATAATTTTAGAATGGTTTTACAAGTTATGAAACGTTTTGATCATTCATATTTAAAATTAATTAATTTATTCATACCTAAGTGAAGGAGCCTTAAGAAACTGTTTACGTGTCAAAATATTTTAAACAATAGCATATAATCTGTTAAAATATAATTTATAGTAAGACATTTGAATTTCATAGGGTACCCAATAGAACGATTTACTCGTTTAACTATAATATTAAAACATTTAAATGGCATAAATGACTAAAGAACACACCCTAAGTTTATATTGTTTTTATTAAATAATGTTAACCAAAGTATAACAAATAACAATGTATAATAAATACCAGGTAGTTGGTATATATTAAATAAACACAGGAAAACTAAACATAAAAACACAACAAATATTCTATAGAATAAACATTCATATTATACAATTATGTTCATAAATCATTGTTAATATATTCAATTAAAGGCTGTGATAATAAATCGATATAATTAATACGTTTTTATAACATAATTTTACATTTAAACTAGTATTTTTTTATTTAAAGAGTAAATACGTATACCATTTGAAAAAATGTACCTATACTACACCAATAATACATTTTTCTATCTTGGCGCAAACTGATTATTTTAATAATATCAGTTTTGAATGAGAAATAGTACTTTTAACTCAACTTGATGACGACAATCGATTCACCGCCATTTCAAATACATAATTCAATGTGTAACTCAATATTGACAAAAATACCAATATTGCTTTTTGCATTATCTTTCCACAAATTATATAATATATACAAACAACATTGTGAACGCATGGATTAAATTTTATTTCAATTGACAGTTTATGGTATTAAAAATTATAAAAAAAAAATATTACCATGTGATTTTTTTAATAATAATTATAAAAATAATGTTAGGTACGTTTAAAAAACAAATATCATAACTGATAGGATTGAAAATTATTAAAAATGTATTTTTGTGTAACTTATTAATAGTTTGTACAATCTTATATATATATTTCTCAATAACTAATATATGAATAATAACAATACTATAAGTGAAATTAATTAATTCAATAAATTCGAAACGATGATGTTTAAGTATGATAGGGATCACTACCCATAATCAATTTTGTTTTTACTCTAATCTTATTAGCCATCCTTCAGTTTTTTATAATACTAAAGTTTTATATTGTATAAAATCAAGTGGATTGTTAAAATTTAAATTGATAAATCACTATTTTTTGGAATAAATTAAATTTTCTATACAAGAAAGTGTT
This sequence comes from Schizaphis graminum, assembly GCA_020882235.1. Classification (NCBI taxonomy): domain Eukaryota; kingdom Metazoa; phylum Arthropoda; class Insecta; order Hemiptera; family Aphididae; genus Schizaphis; species Schizaphis graminum. Next base: position 60,923,258 of record CM037032.1, read on the forward strand.
ATTGTTCATAAATTGAACGAGTATGTAATTTTAATAGAAAAAAGACAAAAACTTAAAAATAACTTAATAATAATAATAATAATAATAATTAAAATTAAAAATATATTTTTTCTGCAACAAAGTAAATGTATTTAATGAATTTTAAAATAATTTCTCCTCTCACGCATATAAGCAATGTGTATCAAGTAAATAAAAAGCATCATTTTATATAATATTGTACATATTGTAGAATTGTATTTCGAAAAACCAATATATCAATTAAAATTTTAATAAGATACCTATATCAGCAATATAAAATTTTATTGACATTAAAGAAAACTATTTTAATATTATAACACTATAGCAATAATTATATTTTATCGAATTTCAGAATATTTAATTTTAGTAATTTTTAGCGTAATTTATATTGCAAATCATCATAATACAAATTTTTTTCAGTATCTGTGATTTTAACACATAAATATTGTCAACTCTTGTTACAAAAAAAAAATTATAATTCATATACCTCACACCCACAAATTGGAAAAATACTTTAAGACAAACATAAATATGTTTAAAAAATAAAAAATATTAATTGATATCATTGTTTTTGTACACGCTGCAATAATTACTGTTTAAAAAGTTTTATAAATTGAATTAAAGTAATCTTATGAAGTATAATATTTACTAACCCTAATCGTAGGTACTAGAGTATGAATATAATTTATGAGTTAATAAATATATTAAAAAAGATTCTAAAATAATAATAAAAATCATCCACTAGAAAAAAAAAACATTTTTTTGTTTGAAAGATTACTTTGATGGAAAACCATTTCATTTTTCGAATCAGAAACGCTAACTAAATTTAGATTTTATCTTTCCTTCTATACGATATTACGTGTTGCACGTATCCCAAGAGTCTGTAACTAATAGCTAAGACGCACACAAACCATGAATTTCACTCAGGTTCCTTTACTGTCCCTAAAGACACAAACAGCATTAACTTATTTCAGTGTTTTAAGAAATGTGAGAAAATGTTTAAATCACCGCCTGTACAGCTAAACATTTCTATACATTTTTTTTTCGTGACAGATCGGTTTTATAAAGACTGACCGTCTACAGACACAAATAAATCATCGTCAAAACGCGACGTTTTTCAATTTATTTTTTTTTCTCTGGAAAAAAGTCCTTAACTAACAACGTACCTATCAGATTCGACCCGTCGCGTTGGTTCGAGTACTCAAAAGGGACCGTTTGCTAACTCAGTGCAAATTATAGCTGGACTCTGTGAAACAGGACTGGCATAGAGATTACAGAAATAGACAACAGTATTATTTTTTCAGTCATTGTAACAATTATTATCATTTATGATGTCTGTTTTATGTGTTTTGTGTATTTCATATTAAAACATGATTCAACAACTTAATATTTATTTATTTATCATTTCCGGTTCTAAAATATATTTTGAAATACAAAACACATTTATGTTAATTAAATATTTCCTGTTTTGAAAATAGTGTTTTGTTTCTAGAAAATTGTGTATAACATATTAGTTTAATTATTAGTTGAGAAAATAATACATGAAAAATGTAACTGATAGAATAAGTACTCAGCAAATTGTATGTAAAAATTTAAGATTGAAAATAAAGTCTAGCTAGTTAGGTAAGTTGTTTTGATTTCAAATGTAATATTATAAAATACAGTTCAAATCTTTTTCTATATTGAGCAGTCCTTTATTTTTCGATATTTAATTATAATTTTACTTTGTGTCGACTTTTTTTTACTTCTTTGTAATTATAAAATAGTAAGCAAAAATGAATGATTAAATATAATGCAACCACATTAGTATTATTACAATATAATATATCTTTACAAGTTCACAACCGTTTTTATGTGATTATAATTTAATTATTTAGTTGTACATTAACTCGACGAATATTTGTTCAAGTGGCCAACAGTTTAGTATGAAGCCAGAGCTATGTAAGTAGTACAAAATTATAATGTTTAAATATATAGTAATTGTTTATAAGAATATTCCATTGTACATAAAAACAAAAACGATTGTAATTTGTAATATTATGAAATAAAAAGGATTATTTTTTTTTCAATGAGTTTATAATATATTATTGTATATTGTATTTTTAATTTGTTACTTATATAATTTTCTTTATTTAAATAATTATTATTTCAATCCCTGATACGTGTATACATAATATCATAACTGCGCAACATATACATGACATAAATTTACTATAATATTGAGACATTGAGTTGACTTTTCGAATATGTACATTGCATCCGAATTAGGTAAATTGTTATTTTCTTTTTGACCATCAATGGTTCTATACGAGCAAATTAATGTAGGTGATTTTAGTTTGCTCAGTTTTGATACGGTTTTATTGACATAGTGAAATAGGAGTATCTAATTTTTCTAAAGACCGCTATAATACGTTAATTCTTTAAAATTATGTAGATTTAATGTACTTTCATTACAATATCTATTTTATAACGAAAAAACACAACAAAAAGTTTTTTTTATCTCGAAAAAATACTCTATATTGTGCGCACTAACAAAATTTAAAAATAAATACACATCTAACTTAAAAACTACAATGTAAAAATAAACTGTGGAGATGATTTTGTTGAATAACAAAAATTATGTACGGCCCCTTGTTAGTAAAACGAATGAATTCCGTGTCTTAACATACGAAAAAAAAGTAGGTAGGTATACACTATACGCTCTAAAATCAAAAAGTAAAATGAGATACGTTCTATACCAAGGGATTGCTATACTTATGATTAAATATAACATGTTTTGCTTAAAGGGTATATTTATTTAGTATATTATGTTTAGATAAAATAATTCTGCGCAAAACGTGTAACAATTATCTAACAAAATTTAAAAAATCATAAAGCTGAATTAAATAATATTAGTATTAAAAACAAATATTATATAGGGAAAATAATAATGGTTTTATACACCTCTTTTATGTGTACATAAATTTTAATCTGTCTACGATTTAAATATTTATTTATCGTGCTTAAAATAATTGTTCGACATAATCTGCATACTAATATAATATGACAAAAAAAAAATAATAAATAAATATGCAAAATATCTACACATTCAACAGCTCTATTGAATTGTGCAATTTTAGTTTATTATTATGTAAATTATACTGTTTATTTTTAAATATTGAATTGTGAAATACATAATAATAATAATATGAAGTCACGACGCGACAATAATAAAACTAATACAAATTAAAAATTTAATTATTTATTATAACTCTTGACAGAATAAACCGATTAAAATACATTAGTTTAGCAATTTACGAGTACTAAATTATTTCCTGACAATAGTTCATTTGTTATATTCAATAGTCAACATCCTGATAAAATAAAATTAAATGTACAATCTGACCTAAATAAAATTATTGATACATTATATTATATAAACGGCAATATCAATGATAAAATATTATCTAATTTGAAATAATAACAATAATTATTATAATTGTATTTATGTAAAAAGTATGGTAAAAGACAAATGTACACAATTCATGCGCCATATTACCAGTATCCATTACGTAGTTCAAAAATTTAAAATTTAAATACAATAATTATTAATATTTACTAATACAAACGTTATCGAGCAATGCGAAATCCTTCCACCATACCCATTTTTAAAATTTTTTTACACAGAAAACGTTGCTTCAAATCTCTAAAAAATAAAAAAAAATATGAACTTTCAGGGTTTATAATAGTGCTCTGATGGTTTTGGATAGCTCATAGAAGCATACCCAATATGAATAAACTCACAAAGGAAAAGTTAAAAAAAATTTGGTTTCCTGTATAAACTTAGGAGTTTGACTTTGGAGTCTACAATACGTATAACTCAAGCGTGCTATTGAATATAATATGTTGTTCTTTAATAAGCGTTAAAATTATAAATTTATCTTGATTTATTTGTGGTATAGTATTTAATACTTACCACGGTCTAATGTTAGTAGACACATATTTGTTTGTAATAACCCGGTGGCTTTAATTCTGCACCATAGGATTTAAAAAAAACTTCTAATAATATTATACCAACAACAAACATTCGTTACTTAGTATAGTACTAACATATTATTCAATTTTGAGTTTTAATAATATAATATATATATAATATACATTTTATTGTACCGATATATAATATATTAATATTATGATGTTATATTTTATTATCAAACATTATAATTATTTGTTGATTTTTATTTTTTCTAATAATTGTGAATTGGGTTATTTTTTTTTATTATTATTATCACACATTTATACCTTTAGCTATTTAATTAAAATACGTTCCTTTATTATAATTAAGATTATGCATGAAAGGTTTAATTTTTTTTCAATTAATATGTGTTCAATCATTAATCTTATCTCAAGAGCAATACTTTCGAATACTTGTGAACTCCAATAATAAAGAGTATTTTTATTCAAACAAACCGATAGTGAAAATAAAATTAAAATTAATCGAGATCAAAAATGTTTATCAGACATATGTTTAATAAATAAATATTTTTCGTTATCTATCATATTGTTATACAGTATGGTTAATAAATTGTATTGTTATTATTATTTTTTTTTATTGAGCAACTGGAATCTTGTAGAAAAACTATTTTTGAATCTATCTGTATCGAAACACGATATAACTCGTATCAACCACTAAATAGCACCGATTTAATGCTGTGTATGCTTCTTGGTTTACATGAAATCAATAATTTTTCTGCATTCTTATTTCCACATCAACTTTCATCTTAATAAATACAACGAAATCAAATTATCACCGAACAACATTTCTGTCCCACTTTGATCAAAACCCAACTACCTACACTATTTTAATTATTCCGTACGGTTTTAATTGTATTGACTGTAATAGGTATATAATTTTATTTTTTAATCGTTGAACTGTAATTGCTACGCAATGAAGCAAGCTCTGATTAAAAAAGAAAATTAATTAACGATATCATGAAAATAATCGTAGTGCTTAAAGTGCAAGGATGTAGATACTGGGTTGTAATAAATAATAATATATAATTATCTAAGCTCTAATATATTTTCCTTAAGTATAAAAAAAATAATGTCTTTGGAGTTCTGTTTAATTATATATTATTTGTTTTCTCGTTGACAGTAGAGTAGTTTAAGAGTTTTAAGTAAGCTTGCCTATAATTTTAAAATGTTATTATCTATTCGATAACTCACGCTAAGATTATTTCAATAGTTTTTGAGTGTTGCAGAAAAAGAATGTGAACGAATAATAAAATGTACTTCATGAAAATATATTATCAAAGTAGAAATCTATCGTAAATTATTACAAATAATTTACCTACTAAATATATTAAATTAAGTTATAATAATATATTCAAAAAAATAAGTTTCGATATATTCCTTTTTTATATTTTTGGCAACATGAATGGGGAAAATCAAATACTTAATAAATAATACCCATCACTAAAAATGTGTGTATCATTTTGTAATCCAGTTTGAATATTTTTTAAACTGAAAATAAGTATATGAAAACTTCTGTTGGAATATTTTTTTGAAGAATATTATGTTTCTTTCTTTTCTGTTTTTTGTTTTTACAATAGAGAATGAAACATAAACAGAATCAGATATTATATTTTTCGCAATATTTATATTATTTTTCTATATTTAATAGTGGATTTTGAATTGTTATTCCATAAAGTAGAATCTGTAAAACCAGTTAAATCTAATTGTAATTTTGTTGATTATTTGAGATGATATTATATTGGATTTATAGACCCATATTTTAAAATATTAAAACTACTTCCAAAGTTCAAAATAGTTTACATTATATTACTAATTATTGAATTATATTTTATTTATATTTTATTAAGAACACATAATCTAAAAATAATTTTAACCGATTGAGTAATTTATTGAAAAATGAAATAGTGACTGAAACAAAAATAATACATTGCATCCATTATAAACGTTTTGGTATTTTTTGTATAATTTTATGACATTAAATATATATGAAGTCTGGAAGTATAGTAAATTCAGTGTTTAGAATACAAAATTCATTTAAAAAAAATGTACAAACTTTTTTGACATAGTAAATAAAATCCAACTATGAACAAATTTATAATAAAATATATTCTAAAGTAATTTTAGGATACAAAATAATTAAATATAATTTAATAAAATGTATTTATTACATTAATTATAAAAACTATTAAATTCACAAAATTATTTGTATGTTCTTACAGGCTATAACCAAGTATTTTTTTGACCCTATTTAAATAAATTTATATTAAACTTTTATGAACTGGTTAATTTTCTTATTCGAAACCAATTGTTCAATGACTTTAAGTCCTAACAGGTAACAGTCTCCAAAGTAGTAATTCAATTTTAGACGAATTTTTATGATAGTGCGACTTCATAACAGTTACAGCCCGTATACATTTTAACAGATCTCAGAGTAGTGGAACGATTTAAAAGCACCCTGGGGAGTTTTAAACAGAGACACTGTTCATTCTCTTTTTGAAAATAAAATAGTTACCAAGTTACATTCTAACAATAGTGTATAATACCATGTGGAATACTACAAAATATCAAAACAAAAAAACATTTCTTGATTCTTAATTTTTTAGTGAAAACATATTTATTAAAAGTTTTGAATATGTGATTAAAAAAAACTAATCAAAATGAGCTAATAGATTTGGCTCAAGTTATGATCATTGATTTAATAAAAAATTGCATTAGGAAAATAAAACATTTGTTTAAATTATATTTGTATGTAGAATTGTTTTTATACGTTGTACAAGAGAGAACTTCGTTTGTATGATCACTAACTTTTGAAAAAGTAAAATGTATTATAGTTTAACGGTATTTTGTATAAAAGTTTAATTAAACATACTATGCCACAGGCAAGAATATGCTCGGATGATAATGCACTCGGGGGACTTAGAAGCAGGTTAGGGTAAAATTCGTCATTGTTCCGTGACTTATAATAATAACAATAATAATTATAAATTTGAAATTGAATGTTTGTCAGTTGACATAGGTATAAGAATTGTGTTGTTTCAGACCTTATCAGTAGGTACATAATAAATGAAATAAAAAACTAAGATAACATATCTTTCTCTAAAAAAAAATATTTATTTATTTTTAACTCAATTGTATATGAATTAATGAATTTAACAAAATATAAAAAACATAAATAGGTACTTATGTATAAGTACTCAATAAATTAATATTTTAATTTGTATATGAACTTCATATCAATTATTATCTGTTAGGTACTACTTTATTTTATACAATTGTTAATTTACCACATGGATTAAAAAAAAAAATGGTGCAGTGGACCGTGTTTAATAAACACATAAGTAACCTTTATGGATAATAATATGCAACGAATGGTAATTAGATTACTATGATAAATACTTGTACATTGTCAGTTTTGAAGTTCATAAATAACGCGCTCAGTAAAAATTGAGTAAATGGCAATGTCAGCAGGGAGAACACGGCAAAATAAATGCAAACACATTGTAGGCGTTGCAATAATAATATAGATTTGCATTCTTAGAAACGCTTAGCAGTCTTAAAATCATTTTTCGTAAATATTTTATAATATAACACAATGTAATAAACTACAATTTATTATTCATACTGCACGTATAAATCATTTTAAACAATATATTATTGTTGTTTAAAAACAATATGATTTGATAAAATGAGTTTACATATTTTATAAAAGTCTTGAAAACGATTACATTAACATGGATACCCATATCGTACAAAGCAAGTTATGGAACATTTACGCCGAAAAATATTTCAATAGCGTGTGAAAGTTTCGCAAAATGTGAAATCTTATAAAATCCACTTTAAAAATTAGGACGATCATTTTTCGGGGTTTTCGGAATTTAATGAAGGTAAACGGTCACAAAATAATAATAAAAAAAAAATAATAAAATCGAAATCGAAAAAAAAATCATATAAAATTTGGCCAAAAAACATAATTAAGTATTCACTGTTGAAAATAGTTATAATATTATGATAACTTAAATTTATCGATTACGAGGCAGATATAAAATCCATTTACGGGCCCCTCACAAAAGGTCAAGGTGCAGGGGAGGTTCAATAATAATCACCAAATAAAAAAACAGAGCATTCTTACTGTGAAAATATATCTAAGTCGGAGCTTCCAGGAAGCACGAGACGGGGCAACACCATGCCGGGCCGGGACTTCTTGCGGGACCTGCAAGCGGTGGTAGCTGTGGAAGTGGCAGCGGCTGCGGACGAGTGCGGTCCGAACGATATGGAAGACGACATGGCAGCAGCCGTAGATGACGTGCAAAAGTGCCAAGCAGTCTCGGTGGACGACGACGATGAGTAAAAAGCGGCGGGCGTTGACGGCGTGTGCGTGTGAGGCGAAAGTATGGTCAAGCGGCGCTCGCACGATGGCAAAACGAGCGACAGATGCGACGGCACGGACGTTCGGGTAGACGCGAACATACCGCGTCGGCGGTCCGCCATCTCGGCGGCTGCGGCCGTGGCCCCTACGTCATCCAGGCCACTGTCCAGTGATTTGCGGTCATCCGCGGCCATTATAAAGCTGGTGCGGTGCAGGTGTGGCGTGATTGGAGGTTGGGGTGACGGCAGGCACTCCATCGACCGGCTGGTACCGTGGCCACCGCCACCTGTCTCCGCTGACAGCCAGCGCCTCCTGTTCTCGCCTGCCGCCGTGATGGCACCACCCACCCCACCAACGGCCACGCAGCCACACGTGTTCATCGTCATCGGCCGACGAGCGGCGCATGGTTCCTGGCAACTGTAACCGCGACGCACCGCCGCTGATCGTTTTCGTGGTGACCGGTCAGTTTCGGCCGTCGCCACCGTCGCCGGACGTCCGTTCTCGTCGTCTTCAAGCGTTGGCGCTGTGGTCACTACTTTTTGTCTCTGAAGTGATCTCCAACTACCGCCACTGGCCACCGACAATTCGGTCGCCGTACCCGGTGACTTGTTTACGGACGCCGATGACTGCCGGCCGTCTTCATGTCCCGCCGACGGCGCCGAGTGCCATTTGACGGCTGATAGTGAAGCCTTATTTCCGCCGTCCTGACGATTCTCATTGTCGTCCACGCTTTTGGAACCGTTTCCGTGTAACGACGTTATTCGAAGACTGCCGCTCGATGATAGACTTTGGTCATTTTTTGAGGTCATTTTCGTTTAAGCGATTAGGTTTTTTTTTTATTAATTCGCTTATTTAATACTCTACGCACGTGGTGAACGTTATTCGACGAACCTAAAATACACAAAAAACGCCACCGGGAACGGCGAAGATGAAATAGGTATAATTATTTTGTTATACCCATTTAGATTTTCCGACCCATCCAACTCTCATAGCGACATTTCAGCTTTAAAAAAAAAAAAAATTAGATCCGGGAAGTGTCACGACAGACGATATCTATTCGGTAAATCTATTGAAACAGCAATCAACAAACTACACGTCAAAACGCGAATACAAAACATACCTAAGGGTATTCATAAAAATGGAAAAACACTAACAAATTAAGATAATAAAACGTAATTTAATATAACGCTGAAGCCCTTATTAATATTCTGACGATCCAATCTTATGATGAAAATATAATATGCTTGACAGTCCGTTTCTACAATCAGAATAAACGATGATACTGCATATGATACATGTATGGTAAAACATCAGAGAGAAAAGCTATAAATATTTTATAAATTTATATTGCATGGTATTTTTCAGGGGGTCAGTGTGGTCACTGAACAAACAAAAAACTCATTACAATCGCGAATAAATATATTTTAATGGCGTAGTATACATTTTCCAAAGTCGGAGTTTAATGAAAAAACTACCCGGCCAATATCCTTCTACACACATCGTTCTACCTTTGTCACTTACAAATTTAAGAATTTATTTACAAAGTTTTTAATTTCGCTTTATACCGTTTACTTGACTTGACATATAAATGATTGCGTTATACAAACCAAATACGCGTAATCGAATGATATAACATTTCCAAAATACCAACCGTTAAATGAAATCACACGCATTTAATAATTTTACTTAATTAATGATTATTTTTTGATAAATACTTTTTATATACCTAGAAAATATTTAAAATGTACCTACTAATCCTTAAATGCATTGATTAAAAAATTTAATAAATACTTTTATACTGCTAAATTATTACAATGTTAGTTTTCATTGATGTTTGCATTATAATAATAATTTTGAACTTTGGAAAGGAACAACCAAACTAATTTAATATTTTACTGAAAACGTTGATGTATCCTATATGCATTTCAAATATCAAACCATTCGTTTCTCATTTACAAAACATTTAAATGTATAAAAAAGGAACACAGGGAAACTGGGTACCATAATATGCATTAGTACTCCACTATATACCATATAAGTATATAACTTAAATGCTTACAAATGAGAAGGTTCAACTTTTGATGGTTGATGATAAAAAAAAAAAATATTATAATTTTAAACTTGATTGCGATACGAGTTGTCTTGTGTCAATAGACAAAAATGTATCCATAAGAAAATACCGAATACTGTATTATATAGAATATCACATGATATACATCCGTTTGTTATGTTCTAAGATGCATACAATTTAAAAAATTAGTTATTTTATAAATATATTTTTGAATCCTAATTTTGATTATACTTTTTTTTAGCTTTTATATTTTTATTTCGAGTCATGTTTTTATATACATAGAATGTAATTAGCGTTGCCTAATCATTAAGTTATAAAACTTCACAAACGAATGTGAAAGAGCCTGTTTTTCGTTTCGCTATAATTAAACTTTTAACGTCAGTATTTAAGTTCTAAACATTTAGTAGATACTTCTAGTAATAAATATGAGATCCGAATTTGGTAGACTATGTACATTTTTTTAATTACACGCTACCTAATTTGTTTGATGTTTCTGAATTATTTTTGTTAAGTAAAGTAAAAGATGCAATAACTCCCTCGACCGCATAGTTACACTACAAAGTTCTACATTTCGACTGCAAAATATGTAAGTGAATGGTCGTAACAATTCTTAAATTTTACTGGAATTTAAAATCGTATAGGCACTTTAACTCTATACGATAACTCAACGGTCCCTATCCTTTTGCCATATTTACACAGTGCTATAAATATAATACATGATATTGAAATCAAGGATTTGCTGGCGGCAATGTTAAGAATTCCACAGTAATCCTTAACCCCATATGACGAACCGAGCACGATGGCCGTAAAGGGCAAAATGTTGAAGAGAAAATCCCCACACCGAACGGTGTGTGGCTCGACAAATCTGCAAAGTAAAACGGTAGCGAATATGGTGATGGTGTGGCGTGGGCAGGAGTCATTTGAATTGCAAATTCAAAGGGCCCGGTGGGTATTTTTCGTCTCACGGAGGTTACTGTTACTACAAAGCAACGATCCAATTACCCGTATACACTTTTGAACAGAAGTTTACGTGTCGGGTGCCCGGATAGATTATTATCGGGAAATCAATTTGAAGCGGAGATATCACTGAACAAAAGCGTAAATAACTCTGTGGGCGTTTTTAATTTATACCACGACGGTCACGCTACACAAGGAAACTAAGTTTTCAAGCGATAGATAAAACACGTTACAGTTTTGTACAAAAAAATAAAATAAATAATAATAATAATAATAATAATAATAGAAACATAGGTACCTATATAAATACTATTTTATGTTAAATGCTTATTACTGCACATCCAAGGCTATTTCTATACAGTATACACCCCAGGATAAAATAAAAACACTACACAAAAGAGTGCACTTATTGTGTTTATAAGAATATTTGGCATAAATGGTGTTTCACTGTACATATAAACGCATAGACATTAAAATAAGATATTTAATATTTGGGACATCAGACAATGAATATTAAGACTACATTTTTATTTCTAAGATTTAACTTTGTATCTACATAATTCGATGAACTAAATAATCGTTAGTTTAAAATAACTACTTTGAACCAGAGTTTGAACTTTGTAAAGAAACTTTTAATGATAGATTTAATAATTTATACATTTATTAATATTATTTCCTTCGTTAAACATACTCATAATCTTATCGAAATAACAAATAATCGATTTTAGATCTAGAATATTGCATTTTTCTTTTAAATTAATTTATTCAAACATAAAACAGTCTTAATTTTATTTTATTATCATTTTTTAAAAGACCCTCAACATTGTTGAAAACATTAAAATTATTTAACTTGCAAAAAAAGAACAAACTATATATGAAGAAAATAGATTTTATTTCGCTTCGCTGATCACGATTTGAGCCAGAATGGAATATTATTATACATTTGAAAAACATTTATAAATAATATATGAATCGAACTATTAAATATTGTTTATATAATGCAATGTAATGTGTCATACGTCATCTTTTTAGTTCAAAAGCTATTTTATTTATAGTTTTGTATTTAACCCATAATAGTTTATTGGGACTTAATATTTTCTAAGTAAAAATTAAACTTAGTTTATAATAGTTTGTCATAAATATCCCGTTTTAATATTCCCATAGAAATATATACATACCATTTAAGGAGTTAATTTCACCAAAAAAAATGTATTCATAAAATCTTAAAAAAAACAACCATTCCACAGTAGGAAAAAATATAAAATATAAACTTCTAAATTAACAATAATATAACACGTTTCTAATTATTATGCAAGGTAAATAACTATATAGAAATAATTTATTATTTTATTTAATTAATTTAAAGGAAGCAGTAATAATTTACTGCATGAGATTTAAAAAATTATTTAATTTACATGAAGTATTAGATACTTAACATATTATATATTTCCATAGGAAATAATTTAAAAATTAACATATGTATATGACAAAAATTACTTTTTAGAATATAACTTAATAAATATTATAAACATCATTTTGAAAACACCAAAAACAAATTTAACCAATCTGACTTTCTATTAAATAAATGTACACTTGAGTAGATTACTGTAATTTCACATCGATCATCGAGAATAAAAACGGAAATAGAAAAATTTTTCTTATGGGCAATTGAAAATCTTTTTTTGCAACAAAGATTTTCCTTTCTATATAATTTAAAGGTTTTTAATGAAAGACTTTCAAAAAGTGTTTCAGAATATTAAACCGAAGTTGATGGAAATACGATTATTATGATTAGAATTGGTAATTAAAACACTATAGTAAATTAACAAAAAATACAACTTGAATTTTAATTTGAATTAATTAAAAAATTCGTATGATTTTTTTAGTTTAATTATTGATACAATTGAATATGATTATTTTTCTTATAATAAATATAATATTATTACTTAGATATATCAATATTAGTTAATATAATAATACAAGTAATAAAACAACATGCACGGATTTCCTAAATAACTAAATAATTATATTGTACTCGTGTTATTATACAATTTAGAAATTTTAACTCAATATTTTTATTAATAATACGAGTATATCGAAACATAACATATGAAGGTTATACATTTATAAAAAATAATATTAGTTTGCTATAAAATGCAAAACATTTGAAACTAGATTAAAAAAAAAAATAAAATTTCGAATTCACGTAATTCAATGATTATTCAATTTTAACATTTGCAATGTTTTAAAACAAATAAATTCATATACGTACAATACAGAAAACTTTAGGAAGATACCTATATATATTTTTTAAAATAATCAAATTATATCGAAAAATATACGGGTAGGTATAATAATATATGTTTATTGTTTAAACTTTTATTGTAAATATAAAATAAGCAATATTTGATACAACTAATAAAATTGTTTTCATAGTGTGAAACTTTTAAAATTAGATAGCTTATATTCACAAAAGATAATATGAGGTTTTTTTTTTGTTTAAATATGCTTTAATTTATAAATGCACAATTTATCATATTGTATTATTGTGAACGAAAAAACTTTATTATATTATTTCTTGTAAGTGGCATGGTGAGTATATCCCAAATTTCCAGCATACAATCAAACTACATACACACCGATTACAATTATTTTATTATATTGGTTTATATTATACCTACTTTATGTATCAAATTTGTTATGCGTTATTTCAATCATTAAATAATATTATTAAACTAATTAATTTAATATATTGACGTAAAATTCAAGGCATACAGTTTTCAGGAAGTAGGTAAATTTAACTTGGAAAATTGTCTCGGTAAAATAATTCACTTAATTCCAGTCACCATGCCACTGCAGGTTACAGTAACTAATGAAAAGTCCTTTTTTACAGTTATAATTGGTTTGAAAAATTGTTGTGTTGTTCATCGAAAAAATACTAATAATAATATACTAATCATAGCGTATTCAATATGTATACAAGAAATAAATTTGGAGATTTTCAAACAAATGTAAAGTTTATTCACGTAAAAACAAAAAAAGGTCAGTGATGAATTTTTTCGTATAAAAATACATGTTAAAAATATTCAAGATTTTTAATATAATTATATTATTTAAATTTATTATATTTAAGAAAAGCGAGTCATCTAACAAACTTTTTTTTTCTTACACTGCAATAAAATAACATTATACTCTGAGATGATAAAAAATATTTATCTAAGAATTGTATGTATTATTATAAATCCATAATTTTTAAATTTTTCTTCAATATTATAACTTTTCTCATTTTTTTTTTTTTTGTGATTTTTTTTTTCCACTAAGTTTTATATTCTAAATAATTAAAACTTAAGCAAAATAATAAAGTTGCAAGCAATTTTAAATCGTAAATTCCATAGCATTTTTAAAGACCACCATGATATATATTTTACAAATGTACATAAAATAAAAAATAAAATAGGTATTATATTGCAATTAGTTTTTTCAACAACTGTTGATTAAAATATCTATTTATTATGATGAATTTAAGTCAAACGTGTTATGATTTTTTTTTTTTTTAGGACACAAAAACGCTCAACTACCATATCAAAATTTTGGATTTTGACTCAAAAAGGCAAAACAAATTCGTAAATAATAAAATAATGGGAAAGAAAGTCGTTCATCAGTAATTAATCATACAAACCCCGAAACCAGACAGAAATTCTTGAAATTAATAAAAAAAAAAAATAATATCACAACGAGCGGTAAAATATTATGCCCTCTTCCTGTTCATTCCCGGATCTAAAATTAAAGCTGAGCTCGGACTTTTGGATGGTCGCCAACCAAACCCGCCCACTCACCTGCATAAGCAAAAAAAATATAATAATAATAATACATCAACACACACCACACAGATCGGTGAAAATCACTCAAACTCAGCGGGCGCACAACACTGACAATTCAAAACAAATAATCGCAACAACCACACGAACTATACGACGACGTAAACGTCCCGAGTACACCACGCTGGGCCCGTTTGAGCCTGTTACCGCAACGTCGGATCGACTGTTGTGTTTGCCAACAATAGTGTTCGAGCGACGGCGGTGGCCATGATGCCTCGCAAACCCGACGACCCGACGGTTTCCGATCACCGCCGACAGACGACGTTTATTATAGTAGTTACTATACATACTAGGTAGATGTATAATAATAATAATAATAATAATGTGTACAGTACCTGCCACTAGGTTTTCCGCAACTTAAGATATTTTAGCCGTTTCGACCGAACAATATCTCGACAAAAAGCGGTCAAATAAATCGTGTACAAACTTTGGATAACGATCTTGGACGACTTTCAAAAAAAAAAAACTTAACGAACTAATGCATGAATTCGAAACGGTCGAGTCGATTCCTCTAATCATTGTGAGACCTACCTATACTCCTACGTCTATAATAATTAATGTATTAATTTATGCTTTACAGTGAGCAGTGTCCCGTTATTATAATAATAATAATAAGAAGGTCATGTGTCATATTGTTATAATATATTATCATTATATCATAATATTTTCAAAGCATTGAAATTCGTCGTGTTATAAATACAAATTATGCAAATTTACAAATAGTATCGACTCCGATACATTTATTTTTCGGAATTTAAAATATAAATTGTACATATTCATTTAAAAAATTTTATGCATATTATGTAAAATGTATCATGACTATTAAACTTAAATTAAATTTATCATACACATCATTGCACACGTCTAAAATTATATAAAAAAAAAATATATATTAATAATTTAATAATACTCAATGTTGATATTGTGTTAGGTTTTAAATACTGTTTGTATGTTATAAAAATATATCATGACTACTGCAGTGCAGTGACTAAAACTATAAGTAGTAAAATTATAAATTACAACATTAATTAAATTAATTGCTGTTGTATAATATTTTAGATAAAATACCACTTACACAATTTAATTATTTAGATCAATACTATAGTTGATTAATTCATTTTGTTTATATCCTCTGTTAAATCAAACTTTTTTAATAATGAATTACAGTAGGTATCTAATATTTGATAGTATATTTTACTCTAAACATATACCTACATTAAACTATTTGTATGTATGTTTTATTTTTAAATTTGATTCAATATTTAACTTAAATAAAGTATTTATGGTGTGCTACAATAATTTTAAAACTAGTTATTATTAGTTATTACTTTTTTCTTACTAATTATTAGACCTTAAAATGATTGCATGATGTGTGATGAACAGGGCTCGGAAGTTTTAGCAAATGCATATTTTTTTTGGTTCGTCCTAGAACATCCAAAGTAAGATACAAATATGTTTCACAATTCTCTGATGTCATACACAAAATTTTATTTGCTATTTTTTGCATATTTACGGTTTTTACTGCTATTTTGCTAATTTAAGGTTTTTAGTGCTATTTTTGGTCATATTTTCACATAAATTCATATTATAGGAGCTATTTTGCTAATTTAGATTTATAATTGCTGTTTATGGTAATATTTTATATATTTAAATAAGTAAATAATTATACAATAATACTTAGGGATTTATAATTTTATCTTTACAGGAAAAGCTCCAGAGCCGGACCAAGTAGGTACCTAGTTCTTAGATACCTACCATTAAATAAAAAATCTGTAAAATTAAAAAAGTCTTAAATTCCATGTTTAAAAAAATTGGTTGAAAATTTTAATTTGCATATTTTCCTATTTTTAGTGCTATTTATAGCGCTAATATTAATGTTTTTATGTGCTAATTTAAGCGCTAAAAATTGATTTTTTTAGTGCTATAACTTCCGAGCCCTGGTGATGAATGATGTGATAATATATAAATTACAGTATCGGATATTCTATAAAAATATTATTCATTAATTTATAAAAAAAATTAAAATTATCAATTTCCATTACTGTATGCATATATTAATCTTAAAATATGAACAAAATACTGATTTACATAAAGAAAGATTATGAATACCAAAAATATGCCACACTGCATACATAACTAAAACCACTTAAAAATTATAAATATAAATATTTATTTTTAATTGTTTATGTCATGTTATTTAGGTATCAATAAGATATATCCAAATCCAAGCTTTGATACGTAAATAAATATATATATATATATTGTATAGCATATAAGAAAATTAAAATAATATATTTACTGAGTCATATGCAATTATTAATGTTAGAATACAATCACTTTTAACTGGTTCATCACGTTATATATTTTTTCTCATTACATCAATTATAATATTTAAGCTATGCTTTTAATTTAATGATTTTAATAAACATTCTAAAAAGCTTACATAAAACATTAATTAACCATAAACGATCTTGATAAAATACACTATATACCTATATTTAATGTAGCTTACAAATGTTGAAATATTTTGTAATCTATATACAAATTAAATAGGTATAAATTTAAATTATTGAGTAACATTTTAGTAACGATAAATATTTTAGCTTTTTGTAAAAATTATATTTCTTAAGTATGGTTTTAATATTATACAAACAGTTTAAATAAAAACCAATATTATTAAATAATTTAATGAATGCTTATAATATAATTATAAATTTAAATTTAATCAAGCTTATTCGAAAACAAAAAATGTTCCTTCTATATTTTATATGAATTACAATAATATGTTATTAAAAAATAAAAATATGTATAATAAGTTTTAAAATTAGATTATGTTTCTCGTGCTTAGTATAAATAATTTGTCAATTGGATAAGATAAAAACAATAATTTATATTTTAAGACATTGTCTATGTAAAAAAACCAATTAAATTTTAATAGAAATAATAATATAAGTTTTATCCAAAGCTTAATAAAAACATATTTATAATTCCACGAAACAAACATGGTAGGAATTAATTAGGTTATTTTGCCAACCACTACTAATTTTGTCTAACAAATTTCAAGGAAATTGTATGTATCTATTTATGATACTGCTAAATAAATGTTTGATTCGTAACCTTAAGATACAATAATTAAATTAATTTCAAACGCTGTTAGTTAAACATAATTAATTGTTACACAAAGTAAGACATATTAATTGTATTGATACATTCAATTAACAAAAATTCTATTCATAAATAATAAGTAGGTATATTGTTTTTGGAAATAAGCTTTTAAGGGTTCTTTAGTGGTATGTTAGTTAATTTGTTTCGATCAATAATAATTATTTATTCACACGGTCATACGTATACTAAAAAAAAAAAAATATTCTGAATAATAATATGAAAATAATTGGATTATAATATTGACAAGACTTCAATGATCTATATATTTATTAAGCCGTAAATATTATGCATAAAACATAAATCAAGTTTATTTAAGATTATAATATTATAGTAACAATTAAGTAACATAAAACTACATAACTAACTACTGACAGATACAACAACATATTCACACACAAATAACTGTAAGGCTTTTTTACAATACACGCCATGTAATAAAGACAGCTCATTGAACATATTAGACATCAACATATTAACGACTACCGAATTCCATAAGATTTAATAAAATTTCAATACAACTTTTAAGTTACATATTTGTAAGTATTAATTGTTATAAGTACTTAGTAGGCAATACAATATTAATAATAATAACTGCCACTGAATCCTGGTTATTTAAATATATTTTAGATATTATATCTCTATGTATCATGGTTACAGTAATTACGTATATCCACAGAGTCCATTGACTATCCCTAGATACCTATATTATATTTTACTGATCGTTCCCTCGACCATGATACAATATTATTTATATAGTTTTTATTTTCGAGATAAATTTGTATTAATTAAAAAAATTAAGTAATCAATAAATTGTTGTATGTAAACTATTATTATTTCAGATTTTTTAAAATTAAAAATACTAAATAACAATACAAATTACTTCATCCTTGAAAAATAATTCTTTAGGTATTATAAGTATATGTACCTACTTTAAAAGTGAACTCATATTATTAGGCATAATATGGATTATAGTTATCTATATTGTAACTATCTATATTATTATTTGAAATTTAAACTAAATATTCAATTTTTCTTACTAAAATTTCATAAAAATTATCATTATTTAATATTATTCATAGAATTACATTTTTTATGCAAGTAATAAAGTGTAATTAATTATTTTTTTGAATGTCGTTGTTGTTATTAAACAATTAAGTATTGTCTAAATTTACACTTAGATGAGTTTTTGTGACTGCACTCAGTTTAATATTATTATTTAAATTAAAACATAGAATAATGATAATAATATAATAATATAATAATAATAATTATATTCAGAATAATTATTATGTTTATTCATAAATAAAAATGAACAAAAATATTTTTTATATGGTATTTTATGGTAAATCAGACTTAGCCCATAAATTTAATATAAAATTTACGTTACATACGACAAATGAAAATAAGCAATTGAGAACGCATATAATAATAATTTTTATAACAGACAAAATTTCAACTACCTATTCAATTGTAATATAATATATTATGTGTATATTGTAGTTATGCATATTTGAAGTAGTTAGACAGTAAATTAAATATAGACCAATAAATCACCTAAGATCGATTAAATGGACACAGTATATCATGACAGTTTGGTAAACTAATATTGTATAATAATTTCTGTGTACATAATAATATTAATAGAGTACTTATTATTAACTTAAATTGAGTTATTACCAATACAGATTCAATCATTTAATTCCATGAATTATTGTTAAATACAGTAAATATATTATATATTATACTCCTACGACTGCAAAATTAGTGAAGTATATAGCCAAATACGATAATACCACATGAATAGGTAATTGACATTTATACATTTTCATCTATTACAGGAAAAACAATATGGCATAAAATACATTTTTAATATTTAAGAGATTCAATAAAAACACAAAAAATAAATAATTATTAGTATATTATTTAAAAAAAAAAAATATTATAAATAGTATTAAAATAGTACACATTTATTTTGAAATTTTCATAAAAAAATGTCTGATAATCTGGCTTACAATTCAAGAGTGTATAATCATTCCTTAGTACACCATGTGTATATATTATTATTGTACTTATACATAATAAATTGAAGTAATAATATGTGGGTAATTTTTAAATTATAATGTTCAAATAAATAATTTACCATCTGGTTTGAAAAACAAGTGAACCAGTGATTGGTTTAACATGAAACAGTACCCAATTATGTATTATGTATTAAATTCATTCATTTGTATATACTATATATACTAATGTGAGAAGTTATTGATATATATTTATAACTTATAAAATAATAGTATATTAATATATTTGATCTTGTTTTGGGAAATAAAAAACTAACAACAATTATTAGAAATTAATTAATTACAAGTGCCGTGTACGGTAGTAATTTAATCAATATAGGTAATTAATTATAAAAGCCAGGGTAAGACTAGGATATTTAAATCATTTTACAAATAACTGCAAAATAATTAGACGTATTTAGATGTATCAAGGAAAATAAATAATTTATATAGAACATTGAAAAAATAAATGTTAATCAATTTAAAAGTCTCACACCTGAATTATATGCATCTCAATTGGTTTAATTGTGTGTGTGTATTTAACAGGTAATATTACTACACGTATAAATCATTAAAAAATAATATATTTTAACCCTTGCTACCCTTATGTACCAGAACTTTTTTAAGGATTTTAAGTATATAAATCATATTTTTAATACTAGTGCAAAGAATTTCAACATGAGTAATCAAAAAATACTTTTAAATATAAGGTAAACGACGATATTATTTATGGCTAAAACAAAAAGTGTTCACAATACTTAGCGACTACAACTACCAAACTTGGTCATCTGTCAAACAAAAAAATTTGTTATTTTATATTTAAACTATATGTAACTTTGAAAACTCATTTTTTAACTGTCTTCTTGAAACACAAGGCTAATTAAAAAAAAAAAAGAATAGAAAAAAAATCTCTAACAAGCGTGAAATTAATAATATTAAAAATTATTCTGTATTTTTTTCTGAACGATTAAAGTTGTCAGTCTAACAGTGATGATAAACTGTTGTTGAAATTGAAATTTTACCGTGATGTGAATATACAAAGTGGAAGCCTTACTGTTTTTCATAATTATTTATCATATTTTTATAATTTTTTTTTCCTGTTACTTATTAGTTAATCTTTTGAATTTAATTTTAAAGGTTTTAAAAAGGGTTGTACAAAGTAATATATATTATAATTATGAATAAACAAATATAAACAATACAAAAACACTTAAAATTATTGAAAATTCATTATATTTAAATATATTTTGAAAAAAACTTGTTAATAACGTAATTTTAAATTATTTGAAAAATTCTACATTTTTAGTAATAACACAGCACCCAATATACATACATTTAAACCTATTTTTTATAAATTCTTCCTTGTAGTCGTAAGTATTTACAATATATTTTTAATTTTTTTTTATTTTGACCTTCTATGTAAAATAGAGTATTATCCTAAATTTTATTTCAAAAATATTTCTCTCTATTTGTTAAGTAATATTCGTACTACATAGTGTAATACGTTATAATCTGGTGAACTTAGAGCCTGAATCAAAGTGGTGTTCCCAGTATATATTTTGTGTAAATCAGCTTTCAATTACTGGCTTAACATGTTGTATTTATATAACTCTTATAAAATCTTTGAATGAGATAAAATGAAAGAATATAAAGCTTTCAGCGCTAAGCAACAAACAGACAAAATGATTTAATAAAAACATATATTTCGTTTTGGAAGGGTTTGAGAAGGGTAGAGGATACTTTGATGGTTTAATTATTTATAAAACGAGTTTTAGGTATAGTTGGAGGTTATAGCTTTAGAATATGTGTTTTTGACAAATACGAACAACTGAAGTTGTTAGTGTAATTCGGTAGCAATAATGTTGAAATTTTACTCATAATCTCATATAAAAAAATAAATAAAATACCAAATAGAAGATAATACATCATCAACCTGTATTGTTCTATTTTGAATATAATTATAGAAATATGGATTATTTGTCTATTAAGTTTATTACGTTTTGTACAAATTTTGAATATTTCAGGGAACTTATAGAGTATATTTATATATAAAATCTTTAAAAAAAAATTATCATATTGTATTGACCAGAAGTCGTTATTTTCAAATCATCATTACTAATAAATTAAAATTAATTGAATCATCATTACGTGTCTTTAATTATTCTACTTGTCAAAGAGTATGCTATAGTATACGCCCATTGTACCAGTATAAGTGAAGGTTCCATACGTCGCTAAAATAACTATTTGGTCACTACTAATTATTAGAAATATTTTGTACTATTGTGGGATTTGCAATGACGTCATACGTCACAGTTCATTATATCAAAAAATTTAACTCATTTGCGTCATACATAGTAAACTAGTAAACGTACGTTTTCTGAAAAATTTCTTTTAAAAAAAATAGTTGTTTGTAACGTTTTAAGAACAATCAAAGTTTACACACCTCACATGTTATTATGCTGCATCTGGGCGACATTTGTGATCAATGGCTTTGTGAACGCCTTACCTCTAAATTCAAAATTCAAAAAAGACATTTCTTGATTGAAATGTTTCTTTTGTGAATAGGAAGAGTTTACCTACTTAGCTTATGCAATTTTAGTATCAACTACCTATTGTGTTTTAATAATAATAATAATTTGTGTACAATATTACATTATCAAAATATACGTCTTAACTACGTTCAATAACGAACATATAATAATTATAATTATTTACAAAAAACCATTTTTATTATTAATATTTTTTGTAATTAAAGATAGATTTTTAGTAAAACAGCTTTATACTGAGTTTCTATGATAGCTATTATTACTTATCAAACATGCATTTAACATTATAATGGGTTATTGTTGCGTGCGTTTTATGGTTACGGGACGATTCGTGATATGGCGACTACGAAATATAATAATATAGTACAGGTCTTATATATTATTTATTATAGTCGTGGTACGTAATAAACTAATAAAATAATATTTTTATCTTATAAATTCAGGGTTTACTGGTTTTCTGCACAACACCAATACCACAAAAAAGAGTTTATGAATAGTAATACGGATTTTAAACAAATTGCTTATTTTAAGCATATATGATTTGATTTATAACTAACAAACTTTCAATAATTATTATTATAATCTAAATGTTTAATATTAAATGTATATATAAAAAAGTACTTCCACGTTTTTAATAAGACACATTTTTAAATATTATAATTTTAGCATTATTCATGTATATAAAAACTATTAAAAAAATGTTCTATACGAAACATATTTTTATTATTGAATTAATTTTAATACGACTCAATTAGTGTTATATTACATTATCTAAACACAATATCGATTAAGATATAGAGCATAATAATATACAATTACAACCAATATATTTAATTGCTATAATGGACCCGATATGATGATCTAACATTACGACACTGTTGAACATGTTTACATACTAATTAGTTTAAAATATGCTTTATAGCTAATGTAGTGTTTAAAAATTAATATATAAAAAAAAAACAATAATAATCATAGTCATCAAAATATCATAGTTAAAAAATGAATATAAGGATTATTGGAGATGTTTAAGTTATTAACATTTGAAGTGAGGTATTAAAATGATTATGATATCTGATTATCTAATACGTAAATATGTTGTAAATGCATTACCATAAACGAAATAAAATATAATGTAGATTATCAATGAAGCATGAAACTTATTTATGTTACCTAAATATTTTCTATTAACATTTTTTCGTTTAGGTTATTACAAAGAGTGCTTGGAAAGTTTTATGTAACATTTTTAGTGTTAAAAAATGTCTAGATGGCACTGTTATAGAGGCTATTTCTCAAAAGTTCTTGCAAGACTAAAACTAAACTTCGACAATCGAAGAAAAATGTTTTTAAGATTTCAAAAAGCGCACGCACTTAGAAAGGTTATTCGTGTAGGTAGGTACACATATTTTGAGTTAAATATCATGGTATCTAGCACTGATACGGATGTCTAACAATCGATGGCATAAAAATTAAAAAATTGAAACAAGAAATAATACATTAATTTTAAGTATAAAACAATATTATATTGTACAAATGTTGTCTAATTTGCTATTTCTATAAATTACTTTAATTTACACTAAATTACAAGATCAATTAATTTTTGATTAGAATAATGTTTCAATTTAAAATTTGATACGGTAAATTTAAATCAAAAATTGATCTTTATTTTAATTCAATGTATTAATTGGAGAAATTAATTATTCAATAAAATATACTTTTCCAATTTTTTCTATTGAACCATAAATGCAAACAATATTACATAATATATTATATTATTTAGTGATTGTATGAAGGGCTAAAATAATATGAGAAATATTAACCATAATATAATATGTACTGTACTGCATAATATAACATAGTAAATTTCAGTTAATAGATCTTTAATCCAACTATTGTTCTAATAAATTCGTTATACCTATTATATAATCATTTTGTTTTGTGTGAATTCAACTATAACATAACATTAAGAATAATACATATAAACAAGAACATTACAGTACTATATATCAATTTACACTAACATTTTTTGTATTACCTATCCCCAATATTAATGAGTACCTAATAACACCAATTATAAAGCTACATTTCCCATATGTGTAATCCTAAGGTAGAACTATCATGCAGTTAAGTCACATAACGATATTTTAATATTTATTATAAAAAAATTATATTATTTGTTAACTATTTATGTTACGATTACTATTAGCAAAAAAAAAAAAATAATAATAATAATATTGATTGTTGAATTCTAGAATAATTTAAATTGCTAGTAATTAAAGTGTTAAACAATAAAATACAAACCATTAATACTAAATAATTATGTTTAATAATTTATATCAATGAAATTAATTTATTGCATGTTATTTTTAAATTAAAAAGTATACATTATGTTTTTAAACCAAAATAACTACTTAATAAAAAGCTTAAATACATATCCCTTCATTTCTTGGAAATCCCAGTCGAAGGCTCAAAAGAAAATGGTGTAGAGACCTCTTGAATTAATAATCCCATAACCTAAATTCCAATTAAGGTGCTACTAGTGGGTTAACTCTTACTATATTTTTTTATTCTCATCTCAAATATACTTATTGTGCATGTACTTATTATACTAATTGTATAGATTCAATATTTCAATTAGAAAAAAAAAACTAAAATAAAATAACATTTGTGTTAAATGATACAATATCATCATGATACATGTAATGTTTACAAAAAATGATTCTGAGTGGAAACCGCTCATCAGCTTATATCACTAATTATATTTCATGATTTTACTATTGAAGCAATTTATTTTAATATTAGTCGTATTGCCGTAGGTTGATTCAATTGTTGTCAAAAAAATTGCGTTTATTATATTATTAATGGCCATATTGTCTATACTGTAATATGTATAATATGTTTTGTGAAATATTGTTAAATAGTATTTCATTTATATATACCTTAGTTTTTTAACTGTCCATACAATATTATATTATTATTAATAACAACAGTTAGTTGAAAAAATAAATGTAGGTACATTATAAGATTTTTAAAATTAAAACAGTTTAAGCGCCGCCATCTGCCGGTATAAATATGAACGAAAATTACAAGCTGTTAACCGAATATTGACGTCATCCATTTTATTACTTTTATTATATATTAGTTAACATATTAATATATACTACTTTTTACTGTTTTAAATCGAAAAATTCGATTAAAATAAAAAGGCCATAAAAACTTTATTAGGTTTATAAGTTATTTATAAATGAAAATTACAATGTAGGTAGATGGATCATTATTACTTATTTTTATGTTTATACATACCTAAATTTTATGCTAACGAAATATTAAAAATTCCCATTAATATTAAAAAAATCGAGTAAGTGGGTATCGCTCTGCTGTATATTAGGGGGTGGGGTGGACCTCGGACTATGGTAGGTTAAATTTGAATGGAATGATAGGTATCATTGTATACGAAAAACGATTCTGAACGGTGATGATTTGTCAGTTTAGGATATATTATATTTAAATATTGTCATATATTCTATTTTGAAACAAATAGTATAGTTACTGTATGTCACTATAGTTACTTTATAGTATCTGTTTATTAATAAAAAAAGTATTTGGCAACATACGCATAATGAGAGTATGAAATTTAATTTAAATTTTGACATATTTCGTATAAATTCGAACTTTAAGCACTCATAAAAAAAAATTGTGACTAACGATTTCGGATTTTTTTTTATCACTTTAAGAAAAACTTATAAGAAACCTTGTATTAAATTTTCAAGATTTTCTGGCCACCCAAAAAAATTTTATCGGCATTTGAAGAAAAAAAACTTAGAAAAGTCGAAAATTTCAATTGTCTATAAGTAGCTTAAAAATGGTCAAAATATTTTAAAAATTTAACTGTAAAGAGATAACCATAATATAAACATTTGATGAAAATTTCAAGTATTTACAATAATTTGTTTTTGAGTTACAGCAAAATCAAAAAATCGATTTTGTCGAAAAGTGGTTTTTCGTAAAATTGCCGTTTTTCTGTCACTTTTTTTTAGTTTTTCTCGATGTTTTTGAAAACTATTTGAAAATGTTCTTTTGACCCCCCCCCCCAGTACCTACTAGATGAATTTTCCTATTCAAAGAGGGGCTGAAGTCAAAATCGGAGCATTATTACTGCTCCAAATGTTGTCGTCAGACACAAAAAAAAAAAAAAAACACACATTATTGTAAAAGCAATACATTCTTCACTCTGTTCAGAATCTAAAATATTTTTGATTTTGTATATTCAGTGTGTGCTTATGATGAAATTTTTTCGATCATATAAAACCTATTTACCGGTTATTTTACCGATATCTTAAGAGCATTATATTTATTAATATATTTAAATTATATTATAAAAATTATATTACGATAACACGGCGTTTTAGATAGGCTATTTAGCTACACCACTGACCCGAGATAATTTTTTTCATAATCTTACAAGTGTAATAATAACATTTTATTCTAATCAAATTCTTCATAAAACGACTACATAAGTAGGAAAATAATTACTATAAAAGTTTTGTGATCATAGGATATATCTTATTTTATTATGACGTCTGTAACCATTACTGAGAGCAATTTTAGAAAACTAAAGTTATTTATGAAATTATGACTAAATTCAATCATTTCACTTATTTTGACATTTTAGCCACTCCCTTGACCACCGCAGTGACCTTGACAGCTATTTAATATTACATTTTCTGAGTCAATTATTTATAAAAAAAAAATACCCAAATTCTCATCAATCAACAAAGAAGACTCCACAAGTAGACTAATAAACATAATAATTATACCAACATTTGAATTTCCCTTTACAATTTTAAATAGAAAAATATATACACACACGTCACACACTTAAAATGGAGCCCAATACACTAAAATTAATTTCACTTCTTTCATGTGGAGTTTATTGTTTGTCCATAATCTATATATATATTATAAATAAAAAAGTATTGTTAGGTATATAGAATTTTATTTTTATTTTTATATTACGTACTTAATCTAATCGATTCGCAGTCCATAATATGTAATCATTATGAATCACAAATATAAATATTATTTTTTAAAAATGGCTTCAATGAGTTTTTCTAGTCCTAGTACATATTGTCTATGGTTAAAAATTGAATATTTTATAATACGAAGAATAAGTATTATGCTCATTAAGAATAATGAGTATAATTCCATTACAAAATAATGTATTTTATTATTAAAATATAAAAATATAATTTTATAATAATTATTGTAAAACAAAGTATTTTTGCCAATTTTACCTATGTTATCTCTTAATGTATTTTGACGTTTATGTTAAACTTAATATTTTTCATCGTTGAAGTGTACCTTACACTAATTGATTTTATACAAAGAAGATACGTCTTTTTAAACGCACACGTATACTATATGAAAGCTTCAAATTTGTTTTGTATGAAGGGCTTAACAAATATCAAAGTTGATATAAAGTTTCTCCCATCAAAACACAGATGTTGCACATCAGAATAATAGTTTAGGCAGTATGCTTTTAAAGTCAAATATCAAAGGGCCAATTCAGGACATTTGTTGCTAGTTTGACTTTTTATAACTATTCAGTGCACATTATTATGAACGATTACGTACAAGTATTTAAACTCTAATAAAAATCCGTGAGAAAGTTATAAAATTGAACTATTTATTTATATATACACAACATAATACAATATAATAATTA
The DNA here is from genome assembly GCA_020882235.1 of Schizaphis graminum. NCBI lineage: Eukaryota > Metazoa > Arthropoda > Insecta > Hemiptera > Aphididae > Schizaphis > Schizaphis graminum. The sequence continues at coordinate 60,952,052 of CM037032.1, forward strand.
CATATATTGAAAATGATTAATCAGGTTTGAAACGTAATTTATTACAGAATTATTATTGAATTTCTTATCTAGAATAGTTTAAAATAGAAATAAGACTTGTAACATTTCAGTTGTAAGTTAATAGATTAAATTATACTCAAAAAGTACATTATAAAGATTTTTCGTTTGCAGCCATTCAAATTAAACAGTTTGTTGTTTTTTCACAATATCAGACAATTACAAAAATGTATAATATTATATATATATTGTATGATATATTTATAAACATTTTTAAAACAAATAGTCATTTAAAAATTAGAGTTTAGAATATATTACAGACACTTTACCTAATATTTAATTTAAACATTTATCTAAAAATTAATTTTTTTTAAAAGCACTGATACACTGCTTTATATTGAAACAAACAACAGTAAAGTTACTGAAACACATTTATTAAAGATATTTCGTATTCGAAAATCGTATACAGGGATTTCTTCATTTATATTTTCCTACTCCTCCGATAATATACACTGGGCACACATAATTTGTAATTTGTATTCTAAATCAGTTTTCGGTAATCCGTCGTCACATAACACACGTTCAGTTATTATACACAAACCGATTACAAATTCCAAACACAAAATCGACGACGCCAAGTCACTATTATGCAAGGTCGATTCACATGTATTTTGTAAATACGTAGTATAAACAAAATACACCTAACACAGTGTTGTATAATGTTTATCCACTGTATTAAGACTTAAGGGTTGTCATTATAATACCATGATGCAATGATGCGTGCGCATATTCTTTCTTTTGGCACATGCAATTGGTCCCCAGAGTAAATAAAAATGAATTTAGTTTGTAGAATTATCGGCGTTCAAGCTATATTATAACAATTCAATGCGCTTCATCGTTGTGTACATATAGTATGGTACTATGATGTATTAAGTATCAAAGTAGCATTACTATAGGTTTTAATTAAATAACCATTTTCAATAAATTATTTAGATATGATTTCTACTTATTATATTTTGATACGCAATATTAATAATACACAGATTGTTAAAAATAACAAATATTAACAGCTATCTTATTCTAAATGGAATCTAAACCAATATTATAGATAAAAATAAAATTAGTAGAAATAAAACAGTAATATTAAATATACATTACTAAATTACTGTAAATTTTTTTTGTTATTATAATTCTGATATCAGCCAGATTTAAGTTGAATTTTAAGTAATAATTATTATATCATATACATAATAGAGCACAATTAAACTAAATAAACCAGATTAAAAATAATTTATAATAAACACCAATTCAATTTTCCAATTTTTTAAAGTCCAAGAAAAAATTTAGTTATTTTTTTTTACACATAATTATAATACAATTATAATATTAAAATCCAAACGACTTAAAACTTTTGTGACAAATACAACTAAAACAACTTAAAAAAAATAAAATAAATAAGCTATACCTAATATTATTTTAATTTGTAAAATTCCGTAATATTATTTAAACACATACCTAATAATGAAAGATAATTGTATAAATATATGTATAATCATTTGGAGCTTTCTAGTGAATATATATATATATATATATATATATATATATATATATATAAATATGCAAGAAGCAAACTAACCAAACGATTTTTTGGCAAGGTAAGCATTATATTGGGCCAAAAAGAAAAAAAATGTTCCATGAGATAGTTACATACTATATACATCAATGAAACATAATTAACACAAGAAGTACATAATATATCATATTAATCATTTGTACACAAGCGAATTTTGTATTTTTACATTTTACTTACCAAAAATGGTTGATTTTTCACGATCGTACTTAATAATTATTCATGTTTTGAAACTTACCTAAAACATAAAATTATTTTATTTTATTTAAAAATTTACTCATAATAATACTTAAATAAATTATTAATAAACCATAACATTTAAAGACAGGTATATAATGAATATATATTTAATATTATAATATCGCAATTAACAAAAACATTATAAATGGTTTAATTAATAATCTTATTCAGTTAAAATTGAAAAAAAAGGTTTAAATAATTTTAAGCATAAGTTTTAAATCCATAAAACAATTATGCATTCATTTTGTGAAAATAATTTTCAAATAACATATTTAAAATAATTATATGTTCAATGTACATAATATGTACATTTACATATTATGTAAATCGATTTGTTGTTTTTTTATAAAAACAAATTCTAGTTGAAAATAAATGTAACTGATCATTATCAATTTATAAAAATGATAATAATTAGCTCATTTGATTTATCTGTGTACACTCTTTTTTAAATGGTATATATTTATTTATTGTAGTGGGTTTAATTAAAATCACAATTTGGAAATAATATTGTCTGATGAAAAATCGTATAAAAATATGAATTTACCATAAATATTAAGTAATACACCATATATTATTAAAATGCAAATTTTTTAATAAGAAAGAACTTCAAGAAAGTAACCTAGGTACCAAATTCAATTTATGAATTCACAAAACCAATTTAAAATTCAATAAATTCCCCCAAACAGAAATATACATATATTATAGTGAATAATCTAACACCAACAAATTTTGATTTTACAATATTAACTTATTATAATATACACTTAGGTTAATATTCAGTTATTAGCTTTTAAAAATTGTTTTGTTAAAATAATAAAGCATTTCAAACAAAACAAGTTTTTTTTTGTATCACTATAGCATTCCTACGTCGAGTAAACTTGTTATAGTTACATGCACTTATGATAATAACCGTTTATGCTGAATACTGAACTCAACCGTCTCACAGTTTTACGTAAATACAATTTCGGTATTCGATTATTATTGTTCGACACACAAACATGAATCAGTCACACGCGATAGTAGAAATAATTATACTTTCAAATTGAAAAATATTTTAATTAACGTATTAAATTGCATAATCACCTATAGTTTAATTACATAATAATATAAGAGTAGGTACAACACGCACACGTGATATATTTCAGTTCGTAATAAATAGATATATTTTTTACTTAAAACTGCTCAGAGAATTATATTAATACAATATATAAAAATTAAAATATGGTTTATTTTAATTTTATGTTTTAAAATGTAGTTAAACAAAAAAATAATACATAGGTCTATTGAAAAAGAAAATATTATATTTATACAATTTATATGACATTATATAATTTTTTCATTTACTATAGTCATAGACTCTTATTGTGACGTATATAATTAACACTAAATAGTTACACAGATGACACATTTATTTAATTGTAATATGGAAATCAATAATAACGTGTGTATAAAAAAAAAAAAACTAATCGAATAATTCATTTTAAATGTAATTGCAGTTTACTAGATAATTCAGACTATTAAAAAACAATAATTTAACCCATAAAATTATAATTCTAATATAAATTTAAGTTTATTTTAAAAATTGGTTCAAAACTAGACCAAAGATCAAAATTTATAATTTTTAATAGAAAGTTAACAGAACTATTTAATTATTTAGTTAAATTTCTAATAATTAAATATTTAAATGTAATAAAATAATGCATTATAGAACTTGTTAGGTTACTCTACAATGTTAAAATAAAAATTGAATATTATTTATTATATTGTTGTAACATGATTTTTTAGTAGTATATTTTATTGTATTGATTTATCAATAAAGAGAATGTGTTAGCAACACAAATGACATTATTTGTATGTGTGATTATTGATTATTAAAACTAATGCTGGCGTTACTGCTATCACTAAGTGTATATTTTATGCGTTTAGGTTTAGAATAGATTCAATGGTGCATGGGGAATTATTTACATCTGTAGAAAAATGCATGATTTTTACGTCCCACCAGCTTCAATTAAAAGCTATTATGACAAAAATGTTAATAACGTATAAAAAATAATTACTTGAACAATAATGCTTATTATTCAATAAGTATAAATAAGATTTACTATGACACAAGGTTCGAAATCAATCAGTGTGTAGTACAAATGTCAAATCGATATTCACGCATACACGGTCCTAATTTCTACTTTCGTATGATAAAGGCTGTCCTTCTAAACACTACCTACTGATGTAATAGTATAAAGCGTGTATAGGTAATTACCGCAAATTATAGTTTATTGTTTGTATATTATAACGGAAATACGGCATTCGACTTACGAGTAATTTATGAAAATACGAACCAAAATCACCAATGCAATTAGGCTCAAAGGCATCAGACTTTGTGTAACTATATTATATACAGAGTATCCCGTGAGGATTTATCCATTGCGATATCCCCAGAAATGACGGAGATATCATAATTTTGTTTTTTTAATCAGATTCACAGGAACAAGAACTACAAATATTTAACATTTTGGTAAAAAAGTTAAAAAATATATTTTTGTAGTATTATAAAAAAATTGAAGATAATGATTATTTAGAGTTCATTTTTCTAAAAATATTGACGTTTCAACATTTTAATTTCATTAATCCCCTGATTTTTAATATTTTTTCTAGTTTTAAGAAAAACTGGGAATTAACACTGAAAGCGTTCACCGGTCGCACGAGCACGCAGGCCACATATTTGATACAATACCATTATCACATTAAATAATTGGCAGTTTTTTTTTTTTTGAAACTATAAAAAATATAAAAATCAGTAGATTAATGAAATTATAAAATATTGAAACGTCATTAAGAAAAAAAAAAAAAAACAAAATTATGATATCTCTATTATTTCAGGAGATATCGCAATGTGTAAATCTTCACGGAACACATTGTATTCACGACTAATACTTATAATGCAATTACACTGCAATATGATACTGTATGAGACACGCGTTATAATAAAAATATTATATTATATTGCAGTATAATAAAAGTAGATCATACTCAAATGTGGCATTGGTTTGTTGCATATTCAATGTACAACAGTTGTCTACTATTATAGACTGTCGTTGCTAGTATAATATTTATCCAATATGATTCACCAAAACGTGTTCACTCCTTTTTTTTTTGAGTTATTTAACTTTGTGTACTAAGTATAATGAGTTCACAATAATAGGTATGGAAGACTATGCAACGATGAATGCGATATTTGCTATTATTTTCCAGTAGTCTTCCGTCGTATCAGTATAAAAAAAACAATAATAATAATAATTTTAATAAATGGCAACATTCTATCTGTAGATTAACAAATTACACACGCGTGGTGAAACGTTAAGATAGCCTATTGTGGCCGACATTGGTCCGTAAATATATAGTGAACCGGTAAGATTTAACTTAACGCGTAGCATAATAATATCATCTATACATCTAGAAATAAACACCCGAACCATGCGTATTATAACAATTGATTTTATTGCATTAAAATGTATTGACAAATCAGTTTGAAAATAACTATTTGGTTATCTATAGGTTTTAGCAATAACTATACTCACTACTTTTATTCCATGATATTACGGAAAACATATAATAAAATAATATACGGTGCGTCGGTGCTGGTAAATTATAGTATTATCGCAGCCAACTGTCATTATGTTGCTTTACAGTGTGCAGTGTCGTGGTCATTAGCGTATTATTATAGAGTAATATATGGGTACGTATTAAATTATTTCTAGTGTAAATTATTGATTTAAGGAAATCATTTTCTTTCATCTAAAAGTAAAACGGTTAACATTCAATGACCTAGCTTTAACGGATGTGGCTCTCTAACATGGTTATTATTTCCTAAAATTATATTTCAAACATTTCAATTGGAAATTATTATATTCTTGACGAAAACTAACTTCGGCAGACACAAAATATATATATATATATATATATATATATATAATATATATATAATATACTGTTCAAATAAAAAAACGCGTAAAAAGAAAATTATCCCCCATAATATTATAAATATATTATACCTATATAATATTTTAATTAGGGACAACACAATTAAACCTAGAAACGGTGAAAAATTTGAAAAATTGAACGATGCTTAATGAAAAAATACAAACACAACATGTGAAGGACTATAATTTGTGTAATATACCGATATTACCCATCATAAATTCATCGTTTATATTAACCTATAAATTATAATACTTATATAGGATCAAATCCGTTCAATTTTTCAAATTATTATTATTACAAGTCTAATACGCAATGTTCGTTAATCGTGTTTTCAACGTTCGAGTCGATTTCAGAAACACTTAATGTACGATTATTATGATATTAATAATATACTATAGGTATTAAACTATTATGGTTATTAAATGACAACAATATAGTGAAATACACGTTAGTATATATTATTTAGTATTGCCGATTGACTGTAGTAACTAGTGATTGTTTTTCAAACAAAAAATTAATAGTTTTATTGTCTCCCTAGAACGAAAAAGGATATTTTGTATATTATGAATTTTGTAAAAATGTCTAAATTTCTCAATAATATATATATATACTATTATGATAAAGACAATCAAGCACACAAACTGCAGTAACACTAGTAACTAAAACATTACTATGATATGTTATTTATTATTAAATTAATACAAAAAAAGTTTTGAACAATTTACAAAAGTTTTTCAATTTAAAATACATGATTTTAATAATATTTATCTTAAAATATAATTTACATGCTAACTTAAATATAAAAATACGTGAAATAATAAAATATTTGGTTAATGCAATAAGTTTCTAATAACATTTAATTTAAACATATTATGTTTAAAATAACAAATTAAAAATTATTTGTATTCAATATATAATACTAAGATTTCGCAAAAAATTAGTTTGAATATAATTTTAAAATAAAAACAAGATATTTATTTTGCTTATATTTATTGGTTATTTATTTAATGATTAAAATGTAACTAATTTGTAAATAGTTAGATATTATAATCTTGAATAATATCACGAACATATTAAAATGCAAAAAATAAATAAACCGAGTACGTATCTTTTGAAGCTAAGCTAATGATTCATCTCATTAGAAAGTTGTTAATCGCAAAAATGTGCTGTGTATATAATTAAATGCATCGTTAGTGTTTATAAATGTTTACTTATTGAATGTTTTATCAAAAGAGCAGTATACTATAATTTTGGTATCTATAAACATTATTCATAAATTAAAAATACGTGTACACATTAATTACAAGTTAATTATAACTACGTAAATAAAAGTTAATTATTTAGCAGAATAAGATTACTGATTATTTATAGTATGGAATATGCATTTACCATAACAAATATTAGAAAAAAATTACCTACAGGTATCTTTTATAGCTGTTATATCCACGGAACAAAAACTATTTGAATAAGGTAAGCCATAAATATTTAAATATACTAAAAGGTGTAAGAATAACGTATAAGAGCACTTTTACAGATTTAAAAAAAATATTTTATATGATATTTAATTTATAATTTTTTTAAGAGTTAATTATAAAACTAAAGATATTATGAAAACTAAAACTTAAAATAAATATTGATAAAATATAATAAGCATTCATTGTTTTTCCATTAAGTGTGAAACGCAATACAATTTTATACTTAACAAAATAAAAGACATTAATAATTATGCACATTACTGTCAGTAAGTACTACCTAATAATTCACAAACAATTAAACAAATTAGAAAAAGTACATATTATAAAGTATTTAATATTAAGATAAAATAATCAACTATAATATTACATTATATTTATTTCATCTATATTAGAGTATTCTGCAAAGTTTTTTGAACTTTTATAAATATATTAAAAATAAGTATTAGTTAAAAAAAATATAAAGACTCTTGAATTAAAACAGTATAGGAATTAATAGATTATGAAGAAACATTTAAATAAATAAACACAATTAAGTAAGAACCTAGCTAAATAAGTAATAACAAAATTAATTGGTATAAAGAAATAACCAACCTACTAAAAGTATTAATAAATATTGTATGATATTATAATTATGGAAATATATGAACGGGTTTGCATCTTTGATAGAAATATAGATTGAAATGTATTTTTTACAAATACCTACATTAAAATTCATGGGATTTGATATTATCCACAACTGTAAGTCCGTAGTATAAATGATTATTTATATATTGAATAGATAGGTACATGGAAATATAATGTATTGGAACTTGTAAGTCTGGTACATAATTTTGGTTTATGTAGTTATTACATAAACAACAAATATAAAATTATATTTTATATTGCTTAAAATAGGACTTTGGATTTTACAAAATTCTAATCTTATTTAAAAAATGTAATTTTATACTTGATTGAGAAAATTATAAGAATGAGTTGGTGATATATATTTATCTCTGTTTTTAATTTTACAATATAAATAGAAAACTTAAATCTATTACGAAACCGGAAGTCTATAAGAAGGAAAAATTGTATGATATAATGATATTAAATGGATATCAAAGTAGTGATGTTACTTTTAAATAAGATAGATGCTAACATTAAAAAAAAGAAAAACGGATTTTTAGTCGTAAGTATAGGATAATCAAATAGGACATGTGGACAAATGGCCCATCTTTGATGAAGTATACAATAAGAAAAGAAGTTTAGCGATAATTTATGAGAAGGAAATGGTACGAGATTATGACCTACTCTAAGTCCCGTAAAGACAACTATTTTGGTGCCTGGGTTAATGTTGGAGGTATGAACAATAAAGATGGGGAAAAAACTAAGGAAGACCAACAAATAGAATTTCTTACATTTAATAATTTGATATTTTTGTATCATTTAGGAGAAAAAGAATCATTATATTTTAACATCATATTTCAAACATTATAATCTCAAGGTACATATTAAATATTGAACCAAAATATATTGTAATAATATTTCATTTATATTTTAAAGTCCATCATCAACATCTTTAAATCTAAAATATGAAAGAAACTATTTTTTTTTTATTATTATTATGAAAGATAACGAATGTTATTTTATTACGATTTTTTTATGTTATGCAAATTATACCCAAAAAAATTAAATTATACTACCAAAATTGAATTATAAACGTATTTAAATTATGGGTACACACACACATATATATAGATAATTTATATTTTCATTATTACATAACACTCAGTCAAATACATTTTTTAGCTACCAAATTTTATCATACATTTCATATTATTTCACTTATTTATAATGAATTTCTGTCCCAAATTAAAAATGTATAGTCAATATTACATACTGTATTACTAGTTATAGTAGTTATACCGACATAAAATAAAATAAATTATTATTATTTAAGTTAAGTGAATATATTTGTACTTATATTTGTGCATTTTAAAATAAACCGATCAGTAAAAAAAATATAACATATAATAAATACCTATAGGTTATAAGTAATATTTTGTAATGTATATTGATATTTCTCAAAATATTGTAATAAATTATATAAAATTATAATTTTTTTTTTATATTATCAATATAAAACTAAATTATATTTAAATTTTTACCTACAAACATTATATTTATAAATTCTATAAAAACGATTTGTAAAGAAAAAAATATAATTTAGATTAAATTTATTTAAATTAAAATATTTATTATTTATAATATATATTTTATGTAATTTATAGTAATATTAATAAGCAGTCTATTACATTTTAAAAACAGTTTAATTTTTACAGAAATTTAAAAATGTAATATTTATTGTACTATTTGATGCCGGTTGTTCTCAAATAAAACAATTTTAAAAAATTTACATCAACAGGTTCTAAATTACAATTTGATTACCGTAGTTCACGTCCGATGACTACGGTCCATCCACGACGACGGCGTGCGTCTGAATCTTTCTTCTTTGCCCTTGCATAACACTGCGGTCCATCATCTAACAGATCTTCAGTACTAACTTTGAGATTGGCCATGACACTAGTCACATTTTAATTTTACACACGCAATTTAAATTTATTTTAGAATACAAATGCAAAATTCTCTATGATTCCAATATGAATAAAATTTATTTTGAACCAAATTATGAACATAGGGATGTGTCAACAGCGATTCCACGCGGACCGCACGACTACCGGCGCTGTTTTCGGATATATGTCTCCGGTAAAATTTTGTGAGGGAGCCAAACGGGCGTTATATTTTTAAACGAGTGAGGCACTGCAGTATGACATCCAAAATGTGGTGGGAAATAAACATACACAGATTGCGCGGACAGCTTAATATTAATATTATTAATACACATATATATATATTATATATAAATATATAATTTACTTCATTAGACGAAGTATGCGAAAAAAATAACGTAATAATAATATGCTAAATTAGTGGGGATAGTGTTACAAATTTAACTAGGCTCCCACTATGAATATTTTACCTAAACTCAAAAAATCATGATGTGAATTTATTTTACCCTTCGTATGAAAACAAATTGTCAATTCAAACGACGAAAAACATAATATTTGATTATTATTATTATTATTATTATTATTATTTGATATTATCAAAAATTCAAATTTTGTTATTTAGTGATTATTAGAAAAAAAAAATATCCAGTAATCCGATATTATAATAATTAAGAAACAAATCATTCTTGCAATTTACTAATGGTTTTTATTTATTTTCTCTGTTTCGTGTATTAATATATTTATTGTAAATTATATACTAAATATTTTAAATAATAATAATATTTTTAACAATTTTTTGTTTAAGTAATTTGAGATCTTTAAAACATTTTAATGTCATTTTCTAATTTTAAATTGTCTATATGAAATTAATTCAATGAATAAAGTTGATCAAATAGAATTAATATTATGGAATGAATAATATATTAAATATCATAGATAGTATTTTAATCAATAAATCTATTTTCCTATACAAATTTAGAATAACTTTGACTATATATACCTACTAACTTGATGAAATAATTTATATACTGTCCTTCTTAATGTGAAATAGTTTTTAGGCACATGTATTTTAATGAGAATTTAAAATTTAGTTTATAATTATTTGGTTCAAAATAATTTAATGATAACCTATGTTACAAATTTTTTATGCAATATATTTTATTCAACTATGTCTAGTCACTGAACCTTATTTTTTTTTTTTTTTTTATTAAAATTAGATAAGATGTTCCTAGCCTTGGCTATCTACATCTATTGATATTTAAAATGGTACATTTTTAATAATTTGAACATGATTACTAATTTATATAAATTTAAATAATAAAATGAGTTTGATAACTAGTATAATATGTACATTAGTGATCGTTAACGTTAGAGATAGTTACACCGAGACGTAACTGACTATATTAGTAACAGTAGATAACTGATATAGTTATATTAACAAATAACAATATAAAAGTATTAATACAGATATAACAGATATAATATGTATAACAAGTCGTAAAACTTAATATTAGACACTACGAGTAACAACCAGCTACTGTATATTGTGTGGAGTTGTTAAACCAGAAGGTCATGCGGACGTCCACGTTTTAATCTAGGTTGAGGTGGATGTACGTGGAGTTTATAGTAAAGTGAGCCAGAAGAGTTGAACAGTGAGGCATGGAAGTTTTTTGATGCGGTTTTAATATGGTCTGTGATTTCCTGGATCAGAAGGTCTTTGTGTAAGTTTGCGTTCCTTATAAACCAAGGTGCGTTAGCAATAATACGTAACACTTTATTTTGAAAAATTTGGATTTTATTGATGTGAGTGGACGCGCATTTCCCCCAGACCGGACACGCATAAGTGAGTAGTGGACGTAGAATTTGTTTATATATTAGAAGAGAGCATTTTTTCTGTATTGGCGATTTTTTATTGAGAATAGGGTATAACATAGAGAGGCGCTGATATGCCTGTTGAAGTTTGGATGAGATATGAGGCTGCCATGTTAGCCGTTTATCTAATATCAAGCCGAGGTATTTTACTGACGAGCTCCAAGGTATATTTACATTGTTAAATGTTAGTTGTTCAGGGGAGCGGTAAGGACGAAGACTGAAGATAACACCTGTGCTTTTTGACGCATTTATTTGAATACGCCATTTTTTACACCAGTAAGATATTTCATGAAGATGTGCTTGTGGATTTGTGGTTACTGCTTCAATGTTACGAGATTCTGTGAATATTGTAGTATCGTCTGAGAATAGGGCAATATTCGTGCGAGGTGACTGGGGAATATCATAAACATAGATATTAAATAGTATGGGACCAAGCTTAGAGCCCTGAGGTACACCAGCAGATATAGGCATAAGGTCTGAGGTGTTATCATTTATTTTAACAGCGAACTGCCTGTTAAGTAGAAATGAATTAATAATATTGAACAAGTTGGAGTATTAATGGATTTTAGTTTAAACAGTAGGCCCTCGTGCCAGACTTTATCGAAAGCTTTTGAAATATCTATAAATACCGCTCCAGTATGACAATGTTTTTCGAATGCAGTATTAATATGTTCAGTTATTCTAAGTAATTGTTGAACCGTAGAGTGATTTGATCTAAACCCGAATTGGAATTTAGGTATAATATCTATGGCATTTAAATAGAAAAGAAGTCTAGTGTGAATGATTTTTTCAAACAATTTTGAAATTGAAGATAAGAGGCTGATTGGCCTGTAGCTGTCAGGATTTGATTTGTCCTTCCCTGGTTTGCTTATTAGTATTATGTTTGCAACTTTCCATTTGGGTGGAAAGTAGCCAAGACGCAATAAAGAGTTAAATAAAGTGGTAATAACCACTAGTCCTTTCGGTGGTAATTTTTTTAACATAAGATTTGTAATTTTGTCATGGCCCGGTGACTTTTTGTTCGGGAGATTTTTAATAATTTGTTTGATTTCATTTGGCGTTACGTGATTAATAGAATTTTGGACTTCATAATTTGGTAGTTCTAAGGTGTGTTTTACTCTTAGGTCATTGCTTGGATTACAGATATGGTTGGGATAAAAGGTATTTTGCAGCATGTTTGAAAAAACAACACATTTATCTTGATCGGATATGACTAGTTTATCATCAGTGCGGAGAGGGGGAATGGTGTTGATATCTTGGTTTAATAGTCGTTTTGTTGCTTTCCACAAATTTGATTCACCCGGTCGCATGTTTGACAGGTAACTATTGTATGAGGATACACGGTAATTTTGTAAAGCTACTTGAACTTCTTTGGTGAGTCGGTTTAGTATTTTTTTATCTGTAGGGTTCCTATGGTTTTGCCAGATACGTCTGGCTAAATGTTTGCGACGAATAAGTGAAGATATGGAGTGTGGTAAAATGCCAGGACTGTGTATATTTTGCGGTACTGAATTAGAACAGGACTGAGCGGCTTCTGTTAAGACGTCCGTCAGATGATCAGCTGTTTGTTCTGCTATTTGAGTGGTAAGTATGCTTGTAGGTATTTTCAGATTAGATTGTACATGGTTAGAGAATCTATTCCAGTCTGGTTTGCCTTTGAATAATGAGTTGTTTGTACGGCGGAAAAGAGAGGGTGAGTTAATCGTTATTTTAACAGGTATGTGATCCGAGTCGAGTTCGATAAGAGGTTCATGTACGCATACAAATGGGACAGATTTAATTATTAAAATATCTAATATATCGGGCAGACGGTTTATATCTGTTGGGAAGTAAGTAGGAGTATTTGGAGCTGATATTGAAAAAGGTGTGTTTGTTATGAATGCTTGTAATTTAGAGCCATTTGGATTTGTAACACGGCATCCCCAGTTAATGTGTTTAGAATTTAAATCACCGGCAATTATCACCGAGTTATCTAGGTTCATGATTTGTTCGTAATCTGCGATAAGCATTTGGCGACTAGGAGGTTGATACGCACTGACGAACGTTATATACTTATTGTTTATGTTAATGGAAACTGCTACGGCTTCTAGGTACGTAAGGGCAAGTGCAGGCAATTGTTGTTGTTTGATTTTGTTCCGTACTAGAATAGCCACTCCGCCCATGGCACGAGATTGTGTAATACGATCAGCGCGATAAATTTTGTAGCCAGGGAATTTAATTTTATCTGAATGCGACAAATGCGTTTCAGTAATGCATGCGATATGAATGTTGTGATGATTAAGAAAAGCTAGTAAAGTATTTCTTTGATTTTTAAGACCGTTAGCGTTCCAGTTTAATAATAGGGTATTATGGGGCTCCATTGGTGTTTAAGTTTAAGCTGTTAATGATGACTGGTAGGTTTTGTATTATTTTCTGCATTAATTGGGTAAAAAATGTGTTAATTAGTGGTAAAAGAGTTTTCATAAAATCACTATCGTTATCTGTGGATTTGGCTGATTTGGCTCTATAATTATTATTATTGCTATTACTATTGCACGCAGAGGCGTATGTATAATGCGTATTAGTGTTATCTTGGTTTGAATGTATATTTTGAGTATTTGCGTTGGGTATTGTGTTTATGTGATTTTTGCTATTGGACGGATTTTTACTAGTTTTATTTTTATTTTTGGTTCTTGATATTTCTTTGTAAAAAGTGCACCCCCTATAATTAGCTGGGTGATCACTATTACAGTTAACACATTTTGGAGGGGCGTCTGTTGGTTTCTGACATTGACTGTAGTGATGGTCACCCGCGCATTTGACACACCTTGATGGTAGGTGGCAGAACTTTTTGGTGTGGGAAAATCTTTGACAATTTGTACATTGTGGGATATCTTTGGAGGGCTTACGTGGTTCAACTATAATTATACAATGAAGAAGTCTGTTTAAGGAAAATATTTCAGTAGATGATTTTGATAATAAAACTGCTACGATTGGAATTGGCGATTTGAACTGGTTTTGAAGGCGTGTGACTGAAGCAACTTCAAAGTTAAGAACTTGAAGTTCATTGTAAATACAAGCTTCCGATATATTAACAGGTAGATTTCTAATGACTACAGAAAGTTGTTTATTTTCAGGAAGTTGGTATGTGTGGTATTCAGTTTCGGTCTCGTCGAGATGTTTAGTTACAGATCTATAGTCATCAATCGAGTTTAAATTAATTTTTAGGGCAGATTTTGTATTAACAATGGAGAAATTGTCAAAAGTTATATTATCTAAAGAAGTATGAAAGTTTTCGTAGTCGGAAATATTATAAACATATATAGGTGGAATTGTAGGTCTGACCTGTGGTTGCTGAGTACTGTCGTTTTCTGTGTTAATATTCGTTTCGCCGGTGTCTTGTAGAGTTAATAGTGGAGAGAATCTATTTTTACTAGTGTGAGGAGGTGTAAGAGCGGCACTGCTAGTTCTTTTCTTTGAAGTATCAGGAAGGTTGAGGTCTTGAGGTGAAGTATTTTTTTTTTTATTGGAATGCATTGAAATTAATTAAAAACACGCGCGATTACGGAGTAACGGAGTACTGCGGACGACTTTACACTACGGCTACTGATAGCCAACTGTGACTGAACCTTATTAGTATGTCTAATCATAATAATTATTGAAATGGTTATATAATTATTAATTATTATATACTATTTTCACTAGATCAAAGACATAAGTTTGTGATTTTTTTAGTCAATTTGGCTATCGCCAATTCATTGTTGGTAGTTGGCTCTCATTTTTATTTTGTGCATAGTAAAAAAAAAAATAATTACCCATTATTTGGTATTAAATATGATATTATATTGTGTATAATGATGCATAATATATTTAGTACATCATCATAACTTTACAAAGACTGTAATTTTTATTATTTAATATAAATTATGAATAGTAATAAAACTTAAGATAAATATAAAATATAGTTATATCAATATAAATTATAATATAAATATATAATATATATACATATAGATGTATTTCTCTAATCTATGAATAATATCATAATTCATAATGCAATAGATCCATTAACACTTTAATATAATTTAAATTAAATTATCTTATACTCCTAAAATATAATTAGGTATTTTGTTAACATTTGAAATTTTAAAGCCGAATATTATATGTAGTTCTGAACAAATTATGTAAAAATATTTATACATATTTTATTCACTTTTATTGAAGTTTTCAAAGCTTTTGATATGCATGCATAAAATACATTTCCATGAAAAAAATATTAATGAAAAAGTCGAAGCAATATTCTATGTAATACATTTTAATATATTCAAAGATAATTTAAAGACATTTCTATTATTATTTATCTATTCGAAGTTATGTTCTTGATTGTAATAATATATTTATAAATATATTATGTTCACAAAACGAGTACTATAGTATGTTTGTTTTAAAATAAGTACTGCTTTTTAAATTTAAAATCATATACTCCTAATGTATGCAATAATATTTTAAATTTACTTGAGCATAATTGATTAGAAAGATACATATTATAAATTCCCATTGTACAACTTTAAAAATAATTAGTTTTTAAAATATAAATATGATATATTTACATACAAAGTTGTCATGTTGAAATATTTCAATATCCTTTTATTGTGTATATTTAAACGTTCATGTAATACATAATAATAAATGTTCTGTTATATTTAAAAAAAAAAAATAATTTCATTAGCATAATGTAAAAATACCTAATACTAGTGTTAATTTAAAATTACACTGATATATATATATATATTATATATAAATACCTTTCGTAAATATTTTAATTTTTCCATTAAATATTGACATAGACGTGTCCATAAATATAATTTATAGTTGAAAACACAAACAAATCATTTGGAGTTTAAATACGTATTTTTTAATGTTAAAAATTGCTTCCATAGAAAAAAATTATCTCAAACACATGATTTATTAATTATACTTTATAAAAAATATAACCCCCCTTAATTTTATCAATATTTATAAATTAAGTCTAATTATATGAAGTGCAAGTTTTAAAATCAAAGTTATAACACAAAACTTATTTAATTTAGCAATACAATTTCCAAAATAAAAAAAAGCGGGTAAGTGGGTATCGCTCTGCTATATATTAGGGGATGGGGTGGACCTCGGACTATGGTAGGTTAAATTTGAATGCAATGATACCTATCATTGCAGTATACGAAAAACGATTCTGAACGAAGATGATTTGTCAGTTTAGGATATATTATATTTAAATATTGTCATATATTCTATTTTGAAACAAATAGTATAGTTACTATATTATGTCACTATAGTTACTTTATAGTATCTGTTTATTAATAAAAAAAGTATTTGGCAACATACGCATAATGAGAGTATGAAATTTAATTTAAATTTTGACATATTTCGTATAAATTCGAACTTTAAGCACTCATAAAAAAAAATTGTGACTAACGATTTCGGATTTTTTTTTATCACATTAAGAACAACTTATAAGAAACCTTGTATTAAATTTTCAAGATTTTCTGGCCACCCAAAAAAATTTTATCGGCATTTGAAGAAAAAAAACTTAGAAAAGTCGAAAATTTCAATTGTCTATAAGTAGCTTAAAAATGGTCAAAATATTTTAAAAATTTAACTGTAAATAGATAACCATAATATAAACATTTGGTGAAAATTTCAAGTATTTACAATGATTAGTTTTTGAGTTTCAGCAAAATCAAAAAATCGATTTTGTCGAAAAGTGGTTTTTCGTAAAATTGCCGTTTTTCTGTTACTTTTTTTTTGTTTTTCTCGATTTTTTTGAAAACTATTTGAAAATGTTCTTTTGACCCCCCCCCCCAGTACCAACTAGATGAATTTTCCTATTCAAAGAGGAGCTGAAGTCAAAATCGGAGCATTATTACTGCTCCAAATGTTGTCGTCAGACACAAAAAAATAAAAAACACACATCATTGTAAAATCAATACATTCATCACTCCGTTCAGAATCTAATATAAAATAAAATAGTTTATTTACAGAAAATTATAGCAGGTATGTTTTATTTTTTAATTACCACGAATTAATTTATTTTATTGTTATTTAATTATAAGATATTACAATAGTAAATAAATAATTAATCTCATATTTTTATGATATATTTATATTAATTATCTAATTTAAAATTAAAATAATACTACAATAGGTATAGAGTTATAATTATTAAAAAATAATATTGGTTGTAAGTGAAGCCAAAAATACATTGATTTTATAATATTATTTTTTTTATTTTATATTTTTGCTTATTTAAAGATTTTGATATTTAGTCATATCTTATTTTACGACAAACATCAATCAGTTTAAAATGGTTATAACCATTTTAAATTATAAATTGCTTCAACATGACAATAAAATTGAAATAGTATTTTAACTTAAACTCTATCGTAAAGTATTTCCCAATTTATGAAAAAATCATTCAAAAAAATTAATATTATATTATTCAAATTTCTTACAAATGTTAAAAAAAACAAAGACAATATTATAATTTTTTTTTAAATTCTCAAGTATAAAATAATTATCTACCTACACATAGTATAATATTATCATGATCAATAAAAAACTCATACTGACTACAAAAATGTACATATTATCTTTGTATAGGCTTATTTGATAGATGGGAGACTAAGTGGCCGAGCGTTCTAAGGCGTTGGTTGCGATGTGCACCGTCGCGAGTTCGTACCTAGGTCACGGGCGCACCTATCTTCGGGCAATTCACGGTGTCTGAAGAGAGAGACCGCCATCCCTCCCCCCGGGCATGGCAGAAACCTACGGGTGCCCAAATAGAAATTCTGCCAACAGGCGTCCGAACTAGGCCTTTGCCTATTCCCGGACTTTATACTGCCATATAAAAAAAAAAATTTTGATAGATTCATTTTATATGAAAGAATCGACTAATGAATTATACTTATACAGATTCTCATGAGTAATACTTTTTTGTACATAAAATACAGATTAGTCTTTATGTTATTAGCATTTAAAGCTTTGAAATCATTTTAAATATCATACCATGTTGGTTTTCGCTTTTAATTTTTTTTTTTTTTTTTACTTACCTTACTTTTTATCAATGAGATACTCCAAAAATGATATACAGCAGTCTACAGACTAAACACAGCTGGTTTAAAAAGGTCATTTTTTTGTTTTCTCCAATCGTTTTTTTTTTTGAGGAAATGAAGGAGATAGTTGAAAAATAACACTCGTTTACACAATGTGATCCAATACGAATATATTGCTGACTCAGTATAACCAGGAAAACACTATTAAGTTTGCTTATGACAACAATCTTAATAAAAGTTTTTTTTAAACGATTGAAGTCCCAAAGTATATGTTAAAATAAGGGTGCCTTTTATAATTAATAATTAATTATATTATTTTTATTTCTAAAAATAAACTTTAAATAATTTTAGGTTAAATTAATTAAGGGCACTGTATTACATTATACAAAAACATCAAGTAAAAATAAATAGATCCATTACAATATTAACACAAAAGAATATGTTGAATGAGTCGTTACCAACATACTTTATTTGAAGCAGATATGATCTAAATATTTACAATTATGTTTAAAAACTTAAATCATAGTAGAATTATGACCATTGTTATTTAGGAATTTAAAAAATATTTAAATGATAAGTCAAATCAGATTTATATTATATATTTATAGAATTAAATTAAGTTCACTCATGAACTGTTTTGTAAAGATTTCTAAAAATGTTCAACAATGTGTAAAATATAAGAACGTAACTAATTACATATTAGTTACGTAAGAAATAATACAACCAATCAACACAGCATTTTAAAAACAAATTAATATTATAATTTATAATAACAAACCTACTCAAATAATCTTTGAGCATAATAATTTACTCCTATTTGAGCACAAACAAACAAATAAGTTACTATAGTAATTTTTTTTTTAATTTTTTAATACATTAATTATTTATAGTCATTATTGTGCATTTTAATTAGGTCACCGTAAAATTATATATTGCTGGAATTTTAAGGCATGTAGGTGTCATCTGGCATGACGTATAACTATTAATTGACGTCAGTATTAAACAATGGCGTCAATAATATGTTAATTGTCTTAAAAGTAAAATTCGTTGAAGATGTATACTCCCGATGTACTATAGAATAATTGTCGGAAACGAAACGAAATATTTTGTAATCAATATATATATATATATTACTATATTGTATCATACATATATTTTGCTGTTTTTGCAGAATGTCCGCAAATGTGTTTATAATCTATCAAAGTTAAAGTTCATTTGATAGAGCTCATGCATATAATAATTTAACAATAACTTCAACAAAGTTTAAATATGCATATGCGTATTTTTATCTAATTTGTAATTTCATGGAACGCAGTTAAAAAGTTAAGATCATAAGAGAAAACATTTTAAACATTTTAATATTAACTCCGGTCCATGAAAGAACAAGCATAACGCATACGAAAAACACGTACAGAGATTTTTTTTACTACCAAAATATAAGGTTTCTCTATATGTTTTTTCTCCCTTTTATAATATGCATGCAGCAGGGTAAAAAATTATATAGGTACCTATATGAATATATACTTTTTTTTTTAATCCTAGGGATGATGCGTTTACCCAAGCACAGGGGTCCATTACAATTTCAATTTTCTACAAAAAATCGAGTGCCATTGATTTTCCTTTTAAACAAAAAGAAACGTGGTATGAACAAAATATAATAACAAAATAGAAAAATGTGTAATTTAGTTTTTGCTATTTGATTGATACATGTAAATGCATTGAAAATCAAACGATTTTGAATCCCGTATTTCTAAGAAATAAATTGGTAGTGAAAATAAAAGACATACGTATTACATTATTATCAGTTATAATTAATTAACTAATTATATCAAAAAGTACGAATTTTTTTTCTAATTATAATTGAGTATTCCCAAAAAAAAACAATATTTTGCTTTTCAATTTTAAATTGAAAAAGTATATTGTCATTCAAAAATTCAAAAATGAGATAACAACATCAACAATTATATACAATTAATATTTTATTAATATAACAATTAATATTTTTTTAACAACTAAATTATATGCAAAAAAACATTAATTATTAAAAATAATTTATAAATTATATTTTTAAAAACATTAATACTTTTTGATTAAAAGAGTGTTTACTTTAAGATGATTTATATTATAATATAGTCTGTCATTTTGGTTATTTTGTAAGGAATAGGAAAATTATCATACTTAATATGATAAAACTTGTAAATTAAGTACAATGTCAAAGAATGTACAGAAATAATTACTACATGATACATTCTAGGCATCAATTATAATGATTATGGTTGTTAAAATGTGTGCGATATAAATTAAAACTAATGAGAATTGAAAGGTGCTAACTAAAAATATAATTTCTAATTTCTTCTTTTGTGATGAATGATTATAAACGATAATCCAATCTAAAATTAAATAGTTATTCTGCATTAAGTATTAAATTTGTTTTTTGTTCTAAGTATAATAAAATGTAAAAAAATTTTTGATATGTTCTTCACTATATGACATTGCATTGCATTATATATACTTGCTTTGGTATTCTGTTTATGTAAAAACTATAGCATAAAAAAAAACAAATTCTAATTTATCAAAAGTAAAACATTATATGGTGTTACACAAAATTGGCTAACAAAATGTTTATTTACCGTTTTGGTAAAGAAAAAATAAGCGAGAAAAAAATATTGTATCTTGTCCAAAAGCATGTAGTTATAATAGGCATATGTTAGAAATAATAATTTAAAAATATTAGTTAGGAGCTACAATATTATACAGATAGAAACTTTTGTTTGTTATATGTTTCACACAAGGTTAGAATTTTTTTGTCTTGAATTAAATGTATACAATAGAACCTCGATTATCCGTGTTCGCGATTAACCGTGCTCACTCTTCCGAAAATTTAAAAATAAGTATGGACTGTAGATGTATAACATTATTGTATATTTCTAATTATAATTAAATACAAAATTTCAAAATTGCTTTATTATAAAATTGTATGTATGCATGCATTTATA
Source organism: Schizaphis graminum (assembly GCA_020882235.1). Lineage (NCBI taxonomy): Eukaryota > Metazoa > Arthropoda > Insecta > Hemiptera > Aphididae > Schizaphis > Schizaphis graminum. Next base: position 60,973,874 of record CM037032.1, read on the forward strand.
ATTATAATTAAATACAATTTTTTAAAATTTCATTATTATTATATTTTACCTATGTATTTCTAATTATAATTATATAAAAAAATACATTATTATAAAAAGTCTCGATTAACCGTGGTTTTCATTTATCCGTGTGACCCTCTCGGCCTCTCCCCACCATTACTCCGGATAATCGAGGTTCCACTGTATTTTCCGGAAAATAATATTAGGTTAAAAAAAAGGAGAAGATGTCATTAAAACAAGAATGGATGTTAAGACCAAAATAATACGATTATTTATTATTTATGTTTTTGGTAAATACACAATAATATAATCACTTAATTTTATCACGTTTGTAAAATCTATCGGTTTAATAGTATTTACCTATTTACTGATTTTTATATTTTTATGCGCCAAGCTATTTATCATAATATTATGATTAATAATCAAAAACAACCAAAATCTAAAATACATTATTTTAGCTTAAATAATAAAACATACTACAATATTAATATAGTATGAATATAGGTGAATAAATATGTAATAATCTATTTAAAAATATACATGAGGCCACCATTACAAAATGTTAGTAAGGCATAACATGAAATAAATCGATATCATTACAATTAAATTTTATCTCTGTAAATTATGTTGATTTAGAACATTTTAGTTTTTGATAACTCTTTAAACAATACATTGAATTTTTTGTGATAATACTATAGTGTTGAGCACATATGTTGTGTGTATAAGTTGTACACTACACTCATCACTTGTATCAGTGAATTATCACGATCCGTCAATACTAATGAACACATGAATTATAGGAAAAAATGGGGGGTCTTGTAAAGGTTAAGTCCCTCAAAATGTACAAACAGAGAAATCAGCCCCCCATAAATAAATGGCCACTGCAATAAATAATATATAGATACCAAATAATAACTTTCAATTCAAATATTGTTGGAACACGAATAAAAATAATAATATCTTATTGTAACAATAAGATTGTTACTAAAAATTGATATTTATATTTTTTGTTTAAATATATCTAAATAACTATTAAAATTTTTTTTTTTTTTATCAAAGTGATACTAATTGGTAAATAAATATAAATTGACCGTAAATAATTTTAAAAATATTTATTTTAAGTACCATTTTATTAGAATTTATTTTATTAATTATTTTAATATTAAAATTAATCAGTATTTTTTTATAACAATAGAAAACAATTCCAAAATATTATGCTAAATAATCTAAATATTCCATAACCCATGAAATAATCTCAAATATTCAAAAAAAACTTTGCTATGAGATTTGTGTTAAATTAATAGTCTAAAATTTGTACTCTCTTAAGACAGCCGCATAATATTCTCAGTAACACTATACAAAAACATATAAATCCGGATTCTACTTCTTAGCGTTAATATCCAATACAATTTTTAAGTTTAAATTTCTGGTAAATTAATTAATGTTACTTAAAAATTATTTTGGTGATAAATAAAGTTTCCGTCTGCCCAGTTTACTTATATTATGTATTTATATTTAATGTTATAGTTCAAAATATATGCTAATATAATATATATATTTTTTTATTTACATCGATCATCAAGGTTAAACTTGCTGTTTGCTTTCACGATATACTACTTACTCCTGCTTTGGGTATATATGCACAAATTTATATATAGTATTTAGGGTACCATACTGCATTATTGCATGTAGTTAATATGATATTTTCAAATGCAGAGAGTAGCTTTGATATACAATAATGTATTTTAAAATTATGATAGACTTCCATCTATGAGACATGCATAAACACATTTTGAAAGTACAGTTGAAAATAAAATATATTTTTTGAATAGAAAAATTCTTCTGTTTAGAAAAAAATGTGAGACTTAAGCTAGTCTTATACTGTAAAATCCTTTATTGGTAGATAACTCTTCTTATATTTTTCCATAGAATTTTTGAAAATGTTAATTTTCGTCTAGAATATTATATACACAAGTAAACATTTGATAAAGACTTCCGGTGTCCAAATAAAATTTCCTTAAAGTAGTTAAATAAAGAAAAATAAGTATGTACATTTTGTTTAAGAAACCTTAATATAAGTTATGTTTTAAAAATATTATGTCAAAGAATTTTGAGATTTGTTTAGAATAAAATAATATCAACCATAGTCAAATAATTTCATCACAAAGGAAGGTCTAAATACGATGTATTTTTGACTGACTAGAACTACCTTGAAAAATAATCACACCTTACACGACTATTATAGATGAAAACATTTAACACACTAAACGTAAGAAAACGTTAGTGTAACGATTTCTAATTCGAATTGGTTATAGGTAGTAATTGTATGAAGTGAATTGTTTTTGGGTTAAGAAAATAACAAACATTAATAAAACAAAACCATACATTAGGTTTCGTGTTATTTTATCACTCCTATTCCGGAGTGCGTATCGACACGATAATAATATTACAGTTCCCACGAATTATATAGGTGTGGGCACCTATGTTATTAAATGCGCGCTTGTACATTATATGAACAAGAGTGTACATAATATGCGCGACACGTAATAGATTCTGTGCCCACGTACAAAAGTGAAAACGATAATTATTTCGAACGTGTTTTAAATCATATTAAACTTTTTTTTTTTTAAAACAAATACAAAAATATTATAGCAACGTATATTATTTTATCGATGTAATAAATGTCAACGACAACGACGACAGAACCATGATGATAATATTATAAGGCCTCAGCGGGATTAATGACTCTGTAATAATAATATGGCAAAAATATCGCCACGCGATACGCGACGGTACTATTCACCAGCGATGAGTGGAGGGGAAAAAACCGTCACTACGGAGAACAAAAAAAAAACCAGACCAGTTATAACGAATAATAATAATAACAACAACAAAAATATTCGGCTCTTGTGTGTTTATTGTAGGTAGTTTCGTTCTGGCAACGAGAATAGCCATCAGCTACCGTTTATTGTCATCCGATCGATAGGAACGCGTGTGGGCGACACTACGCGTCGTAATAATGCATATTATTATTATCATTCTAATGTATTTTGATGTACATTGATCACAGTAGCGTGAAAAATATTTTTTTAGGTGAGACTCAGATCAAGTTATACTTTCTACAATTCTACCATTATCAACCCTTCACTGAAAAAAAATAGTTTTATTTAACTTAAACAAATACAATTATTATCATTCAATTATATTACACAATAAATACACGAATAGTTTGAAATACTTTTTTTGAATAGTTTGAATATTTGATATTTTTCCAATTAATTATAGCTAGTAGAGTAGTAGCAGTATAATAAAATAATTTGTCTTAACTTGTTTTAAGATTCCGTTATACTCAATCATTTTCATTAATAAACTACATAAAACCAAAAAACAATACAAAATGTTAATATTATCATGTTTTCAAAAATTTCAAAAGTAATACAATAAATAAAACTTGTAATGGATAGGTTATCTATGTGTAAATGTAATATTAAATACTAAATGCAGTCAAATACCTAGAAAAAATATGGACTTATAAGCTTAATAGTTAGTATTATAATTTATAACTCACTGTTTGTAAGTTATATCGTGGGCCATGATTAGAAGTACACTATAACCCACACTTTTATAAAATTTAGTTTGTGCGGTAAGTTAGATATATTGATAAATTTTTATTACCTAGTTATTAGTTTATTATCTTAAACTCACTGATCCACAGTCCTACACATCTGATCGTCCTGAATTTATCCACCAATTTTTGTTGACGTACAAGCATTAAAAAACGTCATTCACCATTTCACTGTGTTGAAGATTTATAATTAAAATAATGATATGATAATGTAATATTATACAAGCAGCAACAGCTATCGACAGAACGCTAAAGAACATACATATATGTATGATAAATAGGTCATGGTTAATGTGGAATTGTCAGCTAATAGTGGTCAGTCATTGACGAATTGTGGAGAAGGAGCGCTTCTTATTTTTGTTTTGGTATAAATAGACACCGAGTCTCATTAAATTGTGTGATAATTAACGAAATTCAATAGAACTGCTAAGTTATTGTATTAATTATATAACATGATACTGTAAGTTGTACCTAATGTACCTGGCTTATAAATTATTTAACAGTGAACGATAAAAAAGGGAAAATTTCAATTAAGAATTTTTTCTATAATTACACGGTCTTGTAGATAAAATAAGATAAATAAAAAAATTTATATTTCGTAGATAGGTATAGACAATTTTTATTTTTATTTTTCTTAATTAATCCTGAAATTAGGATAATTGTTCGTTTTCAGAATAGTAGTGTTTTTATATTTTATTCTATTCACCCATTAATCAAAAAAATGCATTAATTAAAAGAAAAAATCATAAAAAAATTAACGAATAATATTTTATTTCTTCATCACAGCAAGTGTCCAGTATAATATTGTTATACAATGAAGATGAATTTAGTTATAAAAAGTTAAAATTAAATAATATTTAAAAAAATCAGTGAACAATAAATGTACGTATGTGTAAAAATCTAAATATTTATGATATAGTTTAGGTTATTGTATACAAATTAATTTTTATAATATACTCAAAATATGTTATAAAACATATTATAATAAATTATATTGAAAGATATATTATATAATATTAAAAAGGTAATAAAATATTAATAATAATAATACAATATTAATCACAGTTTTTGTATTAGTGTTTAATAACAACGTTCTTTTGTATAGAAATTCGTCATGCTTTTTTCAAATGGTAAATTGTTAAAAATAATGTAAAAGTCTTTAGTTTGAAGAATGTGATAATTGATAACAATACATTACGAGTACCACCTATAATAGGCACACGGGTATATTTTTAATGAAATAATGCTCACGCTAAATTATTGTTACTGCTTTAATGCCTTATAGTAGGTATAACTTATAGAGTATACCTATACGCCTATTATTTTTTTTCTTATAGTATCTATGGCCCCCCCTACGATTTTTTCACTTTCACCGCTGACTATATATAATAATGGGTTTAGGGTCGTGAGGTGGGGCACACCGCATACAATAGCCCGGTGCCTCGCCATCATCTAACAAGCCGTATTATTGTTGACGTTAAACAATTATGTTGTTTTTAAGCTAATGACGTGAACATTCGGCCACGGTACTATTATAATTCCATTATATTTACAATATATTTATGTATAATACACGACATACGCATACATGTACCTACAGTGGGTAACGGCTCGTGATTGTGTGATTTTTTTCTGTTTTTTTTTTTTACGTGTTCCGGCATTTCCCGTCGTGTTTATGCACATTTTTATTATTAATTTTTTTCACAGGTCTAAAATATTGTCACGTGACCTGAACGCGTACACACTATGTTTACATATATATAAATGATATAATAAAAAAAATGTGTATTTAAGGCCTGCGATGAGTATATAGTTTTACACCTACGCGCTCAGAAACGCTTTATCAGATTGCAAAAATCTTTTTCGTTATATTAATATTATTATTATAACACATTCTAGGTATTTGAGACCGTGCCTGCTGGCGTGTAGTTCAATGTGCTTACTTAAATATTTGTAAGCCTCAGAACTTAACACCGAATTATGTGAAAGGAACTATATCTCAGTAAAAATCACCTGTTGTGAATCTCTTGTTTAAAATTAAAATTAAATGCTCTATAGTAATAAGTTTTTTAAACTATATTATATTTTAATTTAGTTTTAAAATCAAACGATTAGGTATGTACAGATTTATGTTGTTTTAAATTAATCACTCTGTACTCGTATATTGTATGTAATTATTTCCGAATAAACATTTGGTCAAAAAAGTAATAAGTACATAATTTGTAATCATTAAGGTTAAATTTTTGTACTAATAACCGGTCTTATTTAAATATAATTAAATATTCAGATAGGGTTATAATATCATAACAAAGACTTTGTATATCATTTGTGAATAGATTGCCATTTTCAGACTTGTTATGTGTGTAGCATATTAGCATATACCTACAAGTGCCAACACATAATATGGTATAGGTATATTACAAAGATTAAACTTTAGGTAGTTTTTACCAGATAAACTATTAATTAACTGTCGTTTTACACAGGTTAGGATAAAAATGAAAATTAGTTAATTTTAATTCTGTAAATATTATCTTTTTATTAAAAGAAAAGAAGTAAATCCTAAATCCTTAAAAGTATTCCTATTTATCAATAGATAATTTAAATTATATTTACTACAAATTTTTTTGTCTAAAAATTAATGTATTAAACTTCATTACGTCAATAATACATAAATTAAATCAATAAAATAAACCAAACATAATATAATACAGGTGTAGATACTCCCTTATAGGTAGTCACACTAATAAATGATGCACAATCTTCATAATTATAAACGAAGATATTTTACGACACATTACACGTTATCTATCGTGTGTTTGAAGATATAACGTACCTACGATCTAATTTTAACAAGTTATTTGTAGAATTTCACTAGTTAAAAAAAATAGTGTTATATAATTAATAAAAACTAGACGTAATACACATAAATATAGTGTGACGAAGGATGTCGTCAGAATGGCTTTTTGAATTTTCTTAACTTTAAGACTTTCAGAAGTGATTAGACATGATGACCTCTTACAATGTTTTTGAACAATATTAAAAACGAAGAATTTTTGTTTACGTGCCAAAAACTGTTAAGAAAAATATTCAAGAATCACTCAAAAATGAATAATAACGAATATATTCAGAAAAAACGGATACGAATGGAAAAATTAAAAATGGAAATTGGTAGTTGGTTTAATAATATTAAAACGTTGTATTTTATAGACCCGAGTATCTTAACGTTTTTGTCGTATTAATACTTGAACAATAAAAAGTATAACATCGGAGTAATCGGACTCCTGCAAAAAAAATTGTTTTGATAGATATTTAATATTTTAATTTCAATTTTAAAATGCATTACTCCAAGGAGTAAGGAGTATAAATTATAAAATTACTTATACAAACATTTAGTTATATCTTATGAAACTAAAACGCGCAAACATAAATAAAAATTATGGTAAAATCTGCTACGCGTACTACCAGTTAAGAACCATCAGTAATTCGGTACCATAAACCTTCATCATAAACTATGTTGATAAGACATATCGCCGCAATACACAACACATTTCCATAAAATATAATAATATAACAGGACTTGAAATCGATTTATAATATCGATAGAAAAACGTTGAAAATTATTTTCTGATAAATCACAAATAATTTAATAATTTTAAAATCGAAATAGTTTGTTAATTATATTTTATATGGTTATTGAAATTGAAGAAATATAGATCGATAATTTATATCACTTTAATAATTTTAGGCTTTAATATTATTCATTGGTAAGCAATAACTAATAAATAATAAGTAACAATTATTTTCATAGGGCTTTTTCACAGCCACGTGTAATGACTTTTGGAATAAGTGATTGACGATGTTAGAATTCCCGTGGGTAGAAATCGAAATCGTAAAAGTGATACTTTAAATCGGAAACAAAGAAAATCTATGTTCATTATCTATAATAACAAGTCATATCAATATTGTGCAGCGATATAAAAATCATACAGTTATAAGATCAAATATATTCAGTGGTGTATTGCTAAAAATATTCGTGGGTATACGCCTTCTAGATCTTAGGTGTCAAAGATATACCTATAACATTGAATCAAAAAAAAATTTTTCTCGCTTCGCTCGAATTCACTATCAACATTTATTTTAATTATCAGTATCACTTTGATCACAGAAAAACTTTTAAAAATTAGTACAGTCTAAGAAATTAGAATGGTTACTAATCGTGATTGCTAGAGCCCGGAACTTGATGCATTAGCATCTTTTTTTCTAATTATTACATTCGAAGCTCATTTTTACAGAAATTTAATTCATGAAATATAGAATTTAATGGTACAGTTATTATTTTGCATTTTTAGGGAATTTAATTCTTTAAGGTCATTTTTGTAGTATTTTTAGTGCATTTTATTCATTTTTGAAAATTTTAACAGGTATACGTGGCTATACGGTCGTATACCCGCGTATCGTCGTTTATTTAGAGAGTATACGCTAAAAAAAAAACTAGAAAAGTAAGTATACACCGTATACCCCCGTATACCCCCTAATACACCACTGAATATATTATTATTATTATTTTAAACTAACTAAAACTACATTGTGATTATCGTTGAACGAATTTTTGAAACTAAAATAAAAAAATTTAGTTTTGTTTTCAATCCGTGTAATATATACCGTTGCCGTCCTGTGTCCTATACCCAGCTAATAGTATATAAGCTCATTAATTATAAGCTCGTGCCTCGTATATTACATTTTATTCAATCAACAACCTCCGTTCACTTACATGTTGTCGTAAATCCAATTACGGACAAACAAAAACGATATTATTATTCTAATTTTGTACCTTCTCCCCCGTTACTGGTGTTTATATTCGAACCGATACATGTGTATTATGCTCGCGTTATCCAATACGCTTCGGTCGGGCCCTCATCGTTTCGATTCATTTCCTCTGCCATATTACCTACGCTATCGAACGCATAGGACGAAACTGATTCGTTTCCCGGTGGTGACGGTGTCGTGTGTCGTTTACCAGTATGGGGGAGGGGCGGGGGATATATACATATATGTGTATGTGTATGTGTATTTGTACGTGTATGTGTATGTGTGTATGTGTGTGTGTGTGTGTGTGTGTGTGTGTGTGTGTGTGTGTGTGTGTGTGTGTGTGTGTGTGTGTGTGTGTGTGTGTGTGTGTGTGTGTGTGTGTGTGTGTGTGTGTAGAAGAGAAAAGACTGATGATGTCCGTGGGCCGCAACGCGAACGATATTCGCATAGGACACCAGCGTTATTCGGTTCGGAGCACGGAAAACAAATAATACATAAACGCACGTGCGCCGCCGATAGCTTCTGTGCGAAGCCCGTCGACCGTGAAAGTGTGACGTCACACTACGCGGATTCACCGTCATCGCACACCACTCCCGACAAATTACTTTTCCGTTCTGCAGGCGGCGGTGACGACCAGTCAATTCCGCCCGCAACCCGCACACGAATTTATTATTGCGTCAATTTAATGTCATTTCCATTGTTATTGTTATTGTTATTATTACTATTATTATTATCTACTCATTCTTTACCGAAATTATTAAGTTTGAACGAATAAAATTGCAAACAACACATGATGCGTACTGAGAGTTCATAAAAAATATAAAACTACCGAAGTCGAAAAACCATTAAAAAAAACTTCTCACTTGATATGTACAAATTTCAAATACGTCGTATATTATTAGAATCAGTTTAGTTGGATTATAATACTCGTTTAGTTTAAACATTCGTTAAAAACAAAAATAAAAGCAAATACTCTTTACATTTTATTTTTGTATCACTTTAAATATAATGAGGTAAGACGCATTTTATAATTAATTTAGTTATGTAGTAGTACTACGTATGAATATAATTCATTCAATGTCAAGAAATTAAATAAAATATGTTTACACATTCATATTACTCCGTTTGAGGATTCCGACTATTATTTTTTTTTACCTACACGGATCAGTAATTTAAATAATTTTAGATCAAAGATATAATATTATTCATTGAAATCACTTTGTATAATAAATATATTTATAGCAATAGTATGAAAATAATATGCTTAAATGAAAGTTGTTGATGAAAAATATTTGAATGCCGACTTTGTAATTTTTGCACATTTCTTTTATCGGCTATGTTCAATAAATAATATTGGTATTAAAATGTTGGTATAGTAATAAAATATATTATATAATATACAATGTATCATATGTATTATACTCGGAATTTCAATTTTTTTAAATAATGTATCTGATAGTATTGACGTAAAGAAGCTGTCGAATAAGTGTTTAACAAAATCTCTTGTAGCTTAGATTAAATCAATTGTTTTGTTTTAACTGTCCAATAACTATATAAAGCTAGTGTGATTACTGATGAAATGTGCAATAAAAGTCTAAAACTATTGGATTTGAATTACAAAACGTTCGTAACACCAGGAGGAAACCTTAAAACAATTTAAATAATTAAATCATACGATGAACCTACGTATTCAGTAGTGGTTATAGTACATAAAACCTGTACAGTATGACCGGTGAGAATTTACTTATTTAGAGTTGCTAAGCAATGTATAGGCATTTCATTATACTTTCTCAAATTAAAGTAATGCAATTTCGTTGGACACTATATATATTTGACACATGCAGAAACCTATAATGTACAAAATGTATGTGTGTACCACGTACGCGCGTGTGCTTGGTCATTAGATTATTAAGTTATACGAGTGATATCGTGGAAGGTAAAATTATAATAATATTTATATAATATGTCGTATATTAAAACGTCATTGCAATATATAAAAACTAAAATATATTTTCAACGAAATGGTATAATTTATTATATTATTATGATTCTAGGTAAATCCTAATGTTGTTGGGAAACATAGTATGAAACGGTTGACTTACAAGATCATTAAAACATAATCCTAAAACAGCAGACAAGACGAATTGAGTACCTACACAATAATATACGTTAAACTACATAATAAGAATTACTGCAAAACAAATTATTTACACATCATCTATAGACGTTATCAATAGATTTAATAAAATACTGTGTAAAAAAAAAACAATTAATAATAGGTACTTTTAAGAATGCCTCTATATACAATGTACATACATATTTCTCTAATTTAATGTTTCTAGTGTTATGATAGACAATCGAATAATATTTTTAAAATAATTCTTAAGTCATATTATAAAATATATTGTTATGTTCTTACACAATAATATGCAATTCAAACATTTCAAACTAATATAATTTTTTTTAGATTTAAGTTTAAAATAAAATTAATGTATTACTATGTATAAATCAACAATCCAGAAATTTCTAGATTATTTTTTTAGTAAAATAATTCATGTATAAATAAAGGAAGTTTTAGAATAATTTTCTAAGAAATAATCTGTTTTAATAAATATATTTTTATGAAATAAGAAAAAACTCATAACTGATTGATTAAAAAAACAGTTTAAATCTACTTATGTTTTTTTTCCAACATTTTATATAACTAGGTACAAACAATTTAGTACCTAAAGACGTCACAGATATATAAATATAGTCTTATGCCTTTTATTAATAGTTAAAAATAAAGCAAAATATATAATATGCTATAAATTGTACAATATATAAATAAAGAATTATAAGTAACAATATTTCTATATGATATATTATGTATATATAGTATGTGTCAACCTATTCGATAAAGTTTTCTTTTTATTTGTTAAATAAATAATAACTGAAAAAATAATTAAAACTGTCCGAGCAAAAGAAAATAGTGTTAAATAGTGTTGAAAAAATGATTTTTAAAAATTATATTGGTAAAGTATCTATTAAAGATGTGAGTATGTAACAATTTCATTTGAGTTTATATAATAATATGATATTGAAAGTATTTACGTCATTGCAAAAAGTATGGCGTATAAAATAACGGTGGCTAAAATGAATGGTAGTCAACAACTTACTGATTTTGATATTGCAATTTGATATTTTTTAATTTTTTTTTATAGAAACTGATCGAAATATCATGTTTTTATTTATATAAAGAATGTTATAGAAATAATGTAACCTAAATACAATATTTACAAAATTATATTAGCTAAATTGTTTTGTAAAAATTATTAATTTTTATTATCAATGTTTGCTAATTAAGATACTTAGAACTCATTTTACCTCTAAATTATTATTTTTATTATATTCTTAACACAAATAACCAAAAGTTGAATTATTATTTATATTGTGATACCTAGTCATAAATATATAATAATATTTATACTCAGATTCCCAATAACAACTTAGGCTCATTTGAATGACATATAGTTTATAAAATATTTAATAAATTAAACATTTATAAAAAGTAACAAGAAAATAATATTAGAAAAAAATATAACATATTTAATTATAATTTATTATGATGGAAAAATAGGATTATAAAACTTTATCTTCGTGAACATAATATTTTAAACGATTAAAAGTTTTCCGATTAAAGTTTGTTCCTTTTTGTAATTTTCTTATATTTTATATGGTAACAGATGAACAAGTGTAATAGACAATTTAAAATACTAACTTTTATATAATACAATATGTAGACAACACTACTATTATGCAAGTAATTTTGACAAATATAATTAAATATATTGAAATGAAAGTAAAAACAACTTTTTTTTTTTTTAAATATGACTAGTCAATATAGCTTTTGTAAAGATTATGTTAAAATGACAACATTTTATCCATTAATAATATTGATTAGGTCAAAATTAATAATACCTATGACAGTATTTTAAATTTTAATTTTATAATAACAAAAAATATTATTTTAATTTTAAGATTTTTATAATCTACATAATATTATTATAAATAAAAATATTTACGCGGAACTATATAGTTGAACGTGTAAATAAATGAAAGAAAATATTTTGATTTTTATAAATTTATAATTATTAAAAAAAAATAAATATTTGTTCACTATTACGTTTTAAATTGTGTAATTATATGTAAGTATACTCAATAAATTAAAAAAAAAAATTAACTATGTTTTAATATTTTATTTGAAATATAATGTTTTTCTTAATATTAATAAACTATTCTATTGTCTTTAAGTAGAGGAAAATACTTGGAAAAATTATAAATTGTATATATTATATTAACTATACGCTATTTTTGCTATAGATTGTATTGAGTTGGCTATTATATTAAAATTATATCTATGTATAGTAAGCCTTTACACAATAATAATTATCAAGATAAGTATTTACTTAACGTCGTTATCAACGATACAAAATATCACAGTGAATTTTTAATATTAATATTGACGACCGATAAATGCTATAGAATAATAAATTCTATATAATATTATTCATAAACCAATCGAACCTAAATTACTTTAATTAATTATTCGAAAAGTTAAGACAGCATAAATATTTTATTTTATAATTGTTTGATAAGTAAACCGTTTGATATATTTATTATTAAAAAATTGAAAAAATTGAAACCTTGTCTATCCTAAGTCTAAAAGTAAACACTGTTACTAACATGTGTTTTTGTCAATAGAAATGAATGAGTAATGAATTAAACTTATAAATATGATTTTTATAACGTTAACATATTTTATCTTTTTCTATTTGTTAATTACTAAATTTTGATAAATGTCATATCATAATATACACAATAATTCATAATATTATATCATTAGGTTTATTAATTTTGCTTATTCAAAAACATATACATTGAATATAAGTTTCTAGGTACAGCTAATGTCTGTGAATATAATATTTAAATTAAACCTGATTATTGTGTGTTTTTTTTATTCTATAAATATTATAAATACCTTCACTTTAATAGATTGTTTTAAACACAAAAAGTCAGTACTTAAATCGAAATTCTCTTTCATTATTAAAAGTTAATATTTAAAATTGTCAAAATATTATTGTTTGGATATTAAAATCTTAATCTTTAATTAGGAAAGTTAGTTCCGTTTCAATATAGTTTTTCCAATAGACAAAAATATAACAAATTAATAAATATCATATAATGTTAGATGTTTTTTTTTCGAGTCTTCATAAGATTTTTTTTATTTCACTTAATGTTACAAATACATATACAAATGTAATAGCGTTAAGTATAAAATGGTTAGTGAGGGAATTACTTCACAGGTGTATGAAAAAAAACAATTGGAAAGAAAATAGTGTTATGCAGACAGCGTTTTACACATATTAGTACCGTTATCCATGGTTTTATAGGTATACAATTAATAGTATACTGTCTGTATACCTACACTTTTCTTGTATGAACATGTACATATTATATACTTTTTAAAAAAAATGAAGAATTCACCTGTAGAAACAAACACGATATTATGTTTGTCAATATGTTTAATGAAAACTTGGTAGCAATAAGTGTACTTTTCTAATCGCATAATATTAATTATTAAACATAATTGTATATTAATTGTTAGTTTTTTTATTTAAAAATTAAACAAAATAATACTCGTTTGCAAGTTTTAATATGGTATTATATTATTAATTGATAAATGATGATTGATGACATTTATATATAATAGTAATAATAGTATTGTATAAAATATAATTTGGCTAAATTGTAAATAGTACAAAATTAAGGAATAAAATAACAACAAAATAGGTGTAAGTCTGAAATAATAATATGTTTACCAGTTAAATATTTCTAATAATTATTAAATTAAAGATTTATTGTTTAATTATTTATCTAAGTTTATTAGTGTAGAGATATTATTGTTAAACTCTCACAATTTTCTGTTTAGTGTAAACAATGTAGTATGTCAATTTATTTGAAATAATTATATTTTCTACATTCTATAAGTTCTGAAATACAACAAATGTTATAACACTTTCGATATTTATTTAAAATTAAAATCTGCTGTATTCCTTTTATATTTAGGTATATACATAAATCAGCTAGGTAGATTTAGGTTTTTAAATCATTCAGTACACATTTTGATTGTTTTTATACAAAATAATTGTGTTTATCATTTTTATTGTATTATAATATAAAAACAGATTACCTAAACCTACATGATGGAAATGTCTGCAAAATATTTTTCAAAACTTGACATAAAAATAAGAAACAAGTAATTCAGAGCTTGTTATATATATAGACGTAGGTAGGATACCTATAACCATTAACAATAACATCATAAATAAATAATGATGCATGCAACAAGTAAGGTATTATAGGAATAACTATTTTTCATATTATACTACCATCGCATTTTTATAATTTTTATAATAAATTAATTTATGTTCATTAAAATGTATTTACTTAAATTTTAAATACTCAAATTTTAAAAATTTAATTTAAGTTTCAATTTAAATAATACAATATTTACTATATGAAATTTATAAAATTTAAATACTCACAAAACAGTGTTAATGATACATACTCGTATTATTAAAAATCAACAACCATTATTAATTACCTTGTTATATGAGTGAAACTTACCTGAAACAAAATAAATACAAAATAAATAAAAACAATAAAACGCATTTATTAAATGAAATACATGTATATAGAGATCTAATATTATATTGTACATAATCGATATTTTAATATGTTATATTTTATTGCTATTTTTATAATATTATTATTTAGTATAAACGAATACTAATGTGTAAAGATAATATTTGTTTATAGTTATAAGATTTCTTATATATTCTATTTCTTTATTTGTTAATAAATTCTAGTGATAATATATGAAATCTATTTAATTCGAAATGACTTAATATTTACATTTAATGTATGTATATATTTATACATATTATTTATGTATAATAATATTGTGAATTAAAAAAATTCATTTTTTATTCATTGTTAGATAAATATGAATTGGATGTTTGTAAACATAATAAATATTAATTATCAGCCACAAATTTTGAATATTAACTACTAATTTTTGAGTAATTATAAAGTAATACAGACGCGTAACCTTTTTGATGACAACTGTAAAATACTTACAATTATAAATTAGTGTATATATTATTATAAAATTTACGTTAATAAAAACAAATATTTATTACTATTAACTATACCCCATAAATTAAACTGTTATATATTATTATAATAATATATTTAAATTATGAAGAATAACAGATATTTACATTTTTCAATAATATCTCCTCAACTCATCCCATAAACAATATCATTAATTATATAATTATCGATCGACATTCGACACTCAGCAGTATTTTATTTTTTGCGACTGTGTCTTAAATGTCTAAATCGAGTAAAATATGGTTTTTCTATCGACTTTAACGTCCAACTAAAACTTGTCTACTACAATGTACAATATAAGATCTACTTTATATATATAAATATAACATGGACTAAAGTCTATATATTCCAATATAATTAATAAAAATCTATGACGTAAAAATATATAGAAGTTTATTTTTTTTTAACTTTCACTCAAAAAAAAAGTCTGTCTTTTTGATATTATTATTTAATTTAATAAATATCTCATTTTTTATTATAATATAACGAATAAAACGAAAAATCGTATTTATTTCTCAATTTATCAAAAAAAAAGTATTTCATTATTACAATAGTAACTTATAAAAAAAAAAAAAAACATTTTTTAAGCATATTATCATCTTAGTTAAACCAACATTCATAAATTAATAAAATCATATTATATTATATAATATTATACAAAATATTTCATATTTATATAAAATATAAAATATATAAATTGTGTGGTGCCTAATTTAGTAAAAGGAAATATGTTAAAATATTTATTGTTCGGAAAACGAAAAAAAAGTCTAATTTCTGTATTGAATATAAAGGTTTTATTAATTAAGATTTGAAAAATTAACAAAATATTTTTATTCCAAGAAAATTCTAAACGATATCATATTACAACTGAAAAATAATTTATTTGACTTCTACATTTTTTCCAGTACACTTACTGCGCAGTTTGTAACTAGTAAAATAAGTGTCAGTTATATTTTGTATTGCCAATATACAATTACCATAACGTGTAATACATTATTTAGAGAACTCTATTTGAAAATATTTATCATATTTACACTAGAAGAAAATACAATAGTTACAAATATATACATATAATAATATGATACTATACTATACGTATGTGCCGACTACGTGTGCCTTGAGTTAGTTATGCCAAAACTAAACACATATTATATATTTTAACATAGCACATTTTGTTTTAGTATTTATCTTATTTCAATTTTGACAAGGAATAGGTAACTAAAATCAACGAGTTTTGAATGTGAGTGAAAATCATAAATGCTTACTAAAAGACAAAACATATTAACAAAATAAAATTAAGCATAACTGCTACAAATATCATTTTATGTGGGTTTTTAGTTTACATTATATATTACAAGTATATAAATGGACGTTTTGAAAATAGATTATTGTAAACTTTTAAGCAAGTTGTAGCACAAGAGGAAAAAAAAATCAAATTGTAATATTATTTAAAATAAATTATTCAGAAAATCATAAAATTGAACTTAGAATAGAAACTTTTCGAATCACAAATCATTTTACAAATACCTTGTACAATAATAATGTTTTGGCATTTTTAAATTTTGAAAAAAGCGAAAAATATTTTCGTTCAACAAAAATGTGTTTATTTTTAAAGTATTATTTGAACACATTTTCTGGACAAAATATGTACTTCATATTATTTATTTGCAGCGTGTATTACTCAATAAATAGTCAATAATAATATTCCAAAGAAATCATTTTTATTTTATTTTTCAGCAGTTTTGTTACGCATTACACAATTTGATTTACTGATAATACTTTAAAAAATGTTTGCAACATTCTATTAAATATCTTTGATTGATTTTAATTATATTCAAATTAGTCATCCATCTGAAATCATCAATAATTAAATCTTATTATGAACATTTTTTTAAAAAAATTTTAATACAATTTTATTCAACATTTGTATTCTATCTATATTATCATATATTTATTGAATATTTGTCAATTGTGTACCTATAAAATTTAAGCAGAAACTTTTAAATAAATACCATTTTAATACTCGTCAACTTAGTATACCTATTTAATAATTGTTAAAAATAAAACTATTATCAAACTATTTAGGTTTAAACCTAATTTTTCTTATGATTTTAAATTAATAAACAATATATGATACACGATATAAATTTATGCCTAACACATAATCTTCCAACCGTATGCAACTGTATTTAATAATTGCGACATTTTTTTGTCTCGTCATATTTAGTAATCAATCGATTTCATATTAAAATCCAAATAATCTATACAAAAATTAATATCTATTTGGGCAGTATAATAAAATATAAATAAACATACAATTATGTTTTAATTTATGTTTAAAACAAAAAACACTTTAATTTCAGAATCTCATACTTGCATTGGTTTATTAAGTTTTTTGAAGTGTTTTTTTAAACCATTTAAGCTATACATTTACACATTTTTTTCTTATGTTTTTCAACATAAGCATAGCACCCTTATGAATCACAGTTTCATGTCTTCCTTAATAATAATATTATGGTGGATAAATTATTTTCTTGTTTAGAAAAATGAAAAACAACAAATCGAGGAGGAAAATTTATAGTGTGCTTTAAGCTAATTAGTTTTCCTCCACAATTTAATATGCCACGCCTGAAAGTTTTGGTAGGTTATAGACAGTCGACAATTATAATTGTAGTGTAATGAATGCAAATATATTTCTTTCATTTTAGCGTTTGACTCGCAAGAAGACATTAACAGTTAAAACGATTAAATAGTATTATAGTATTATTTGTATTAGTTTTTTTATTTGTATTATAGTACGTTCAATGGCCATACGCGGTTGACTATGCATTTTTCATTTCATTAAAATATTATCGCTTGATCATTTCAATGCACCAAAATTGCAACTACAGCAGTTCACCAGAATAATGTAATAATAATAATTTCTTTAAATCGATTTTAAATATCGAAAAAAATCGTTAACATTTTTATAAGAAATAAAAATTGCAATTATTTTCTATAAATATTCAAAATTCTTTGAAGTGGTTTCACTGGACGACCCCTTCTCTCAAGTCCACATGTCCTATTGTTCTCTTACTTTGAGCCTTCAAAATTTACTTAATGTATAAACTAAATGTATACAGATTGTAAATATTCATTTTAAAATAATAATAATAAAAAAATAAATACATTTAATCATAACAATATTATAATATAACTGTTTTATATATTATTTTTTTTAAATCAATATACAATTTAAGAAAAAACATTAATTATTTAAATTTAAAATTCAACAATAGCCAACAGGTAACTCCAGCTTTATAATATATTTTATCGGTAAGTAATCGCTAATTACTTATTAGAAATAACAAATTGTTCATCTTAAACGTCAAAATAGTTGTTTTTTGTATAGGTGGAAATCAAAATTAAACTCGTCAGATTTATGTGTGATATTTTAAAAATATATATAACAATATTAAAATTTTAAATTTAAATCACAAAAAAACTTGTATCAATAAATAAAACTTCGATTATGATTCCAAATCGTGAATATTTGAGTCTATTTGACAAAGACAGATTGACGAGAAGAATCAAAAACAAATTGTGTGCTAATTAGTGAAAATGTAAGTTCGTATCGTGATAACCTTTTTGATCTAAGTTTAGTCCAATAATGTTTACCGATAATGAACTTGACCCGGTTTAATTTGAAAGTCATAAAAAAATAACGTTCTTACATTAATATAACATCGTAGACAATTAATAGTTAAAACACGATTTAACATAGAAAAAAATAATTTCATTAAAAAGTATTCAAGTTTCAAGATGATGTGGTTTTTACATAATATTAAGCATCACAAATTATTATTGTCGATTTAATGAGTTTTTAAAGATAATCAAAATCACCTCCTCGCGGTGTCTTCCAACTTCTAGGCTATGCTTAACAAACAAACGGTTTTCAAAAATCTTATAAGTGGTAATATTTAATTAATATTTTTATATTCTACGTGTGGAGATTATGAAGACGTAGAAGCCCTTTTGGTACTGTCAAAGCCGAGATTACACACCGGTAATTTTTATTTAGAAAATATCGGGGCCGAGTTTACAATCACCGATAAAATATTGACTATGCATATAGGTGCGGGTGTGACACGCTTTTCGCTCGCAGAACCTAACGAACCTGACGGAAATCACGATATTCCGACATACGATCGCTAATTTAAAGAGGGCAAGTTTTCCCGGTCTGACAGTAGAGTCAGACAGATAGGGGAAGCGGGATGCTTACCCGCATATCCAAGAGTGTCTACGCCGAGGCGCGGCGCCGACCACGCCGGGCGACAGCAGCACCACCGTCCCGCCGCAACCGCCTCCGCCACCGCCGTGGCCACCAGCTCCGTCCCTGCTGTTGTACGTCGCGCGCTGTTTGGTCGCCGCCACCGGCTGCAGCGACATTTCGGCCGCCGGAGCGGTCGGCGGCGACTGCAGAGGATGGTCATTGACGGCCAAACTCACGCGGACCTCTGGCACTTTCAGCGCACCGCCGGCACCGACACCTCCGTTCATCTTGGTCGCGGATCGACACCACCACAGCCGCCGCCGAGGCCGCTACCGACTCTGCGGCCTGTAGCACCATGCACCGCGACGTAGATCGATTTGTTTGCGGAACAACACCACGACGACGGATCGTATTATTATTATTATAGCGCGACCGATAACGACGACGACGGAGAGACTATACGAAGACGTTTGCCGGTCGAGTCGAACGCGGGACCGGTCGCGCGCGATGACGACCGTACGGCGTGCGGAACGTGACTGTGGCGGTGCCGCGCCGCCGCCGGGTCGAGAGCGCGCGCGAAAAGTCTCCGTCGGCGTCCCACTCCGCCGCCGTAGCCGACGACGATGACGGTCATCAGCCGACTACGATGACGACGGTGCCGCCGCCGCCGCCGCGCGTTTGAAACCGTATAGTGTACACATCCGGCCCCCGCTACCCCATAACTGTGTTTTTATTATTATTACATTTTCCTGAGGTTTTTTATTTTTGATGCGACACGAACCGAACTGGCAAACCGGTAGGTGAGGGAAATTTTTTTCCGTCAGTCTCGTGCATACATGTGTAACCTAAGTACGTTAGTAGAACTCGGCGTGTAGACTTAACAAAACGCCGTGTTTTACCTTTTTTTTATGATTTTGTTTGTTTGTTTTTTTTTTTTTTTATGTAAAAACCGATCTAGCGGTGGCGATATTACTATAACATAATATACCTTATTTGCGTCTGTAGTACGCCAGAAGTATAATATTAATAGGTATAATGTTCCTTTTTTATATCGTTTCAAGTAAAAATATTTGAAAAAATCAAAATCTTAACCTATTTCGTGTAATACAAAGCTTAAAAAATCGAGCTTTTGTTTGCTACGCCGGACAAAATCATCTTTCAGACAAAAAACAATTTGTCAAAATCCGTCTTCTATGGAATACCTCAGAAGTCATGGTTTAGTGTTTTTTTTTTTTTCTATGAATAATTCTGGCCGCTTCTGTTCTCCTTAATATTTTTATTATTCTTTCCTTTCATTTCATCCGACTAGTGATGACCGACGTCGTCGCCGCCTCGGTCGACCTTGCTACGATCGCGCCCGGCGATTTACAAAAAAAAAAAAAAAACAAACAGTTTTTTTTTGCTCTTATGCTGCCACATCGTATTTATGGAGGGGCGATGACGACGGTAAAGCGGGGGAAAACGACCAACCGAATCACAATAATTGTAGGTATAACATTATGTATAATATTGTTATAATATATTATATGGCAATGCATAAAAAAAGTATTATTACCTACGTTATCAGAGAACGGTACCTATGTAATTGTAAGTATTACTCGGAAGCGGAACAGTAGCCCGTAGCAGACTAGATGATAGATGCTGCAATTTTTATATTTTATACACAAATATCGTTTATCATATTATACAATACGAAATTAATGGGATGTTATTAATAATTACACTTAGATTAGTTACTTTTCTTCGATAGTATAATTATTTTATTTTGATTGTTATCACTTATCATAATTGCCACCAACATCGTGATGTTTCCTGTCGTACCATGGTTATATAATTTTGGTCAAAGACAAATTGCGTAGTAAACAAATTGTTATTATATTATTTTATATAATGTTATTACTAACTGAAAGTCAATACCATAGGTTAGGCATTAACATAGACATAATGGTATAATAGCTGGTTAGTGGTGAAAATATCTTAAAACGAATTTAAATATTTTGAAAATTGTATCTTATACCTATAGTATATAACAATAGAAGTTCTTATGAAGTAACAAAAGGATTAATGTCGCAACGAACGTATTTTTGATTCCAAAAACTAACAAAAGTCATTATTCTTCAAATTTTAAACTTAAAATGTCTATAAAAAAGTGTTAATTTTAATTTTAATTTAGGGGTTCTATAAGAAAAACTTATTAGGATTCTTTAGTTCAATTTTCAAGTCTAAATTATTTAAATTATCAAATAATTTGTAAATTTTCG
This sequence comes from Schizaphis graminum, assembly GCA_020882235.1. Taxonomy (NCBI): domain Eukaryota; kingdom Metazoa; phylum Arthropoda; class Insecta; order Hemiptera; family Aphididae; genus Schizaphis; species Schizaphis graminum. The sequence goes on from CM037032.1 coordinate 60,996,039, forward strand.
TTGTATTAATGATATTTAAAATTTAAAAAAAAATGTGACTATGCATTTTTTGTATATTTTAAATAGGTTATAAACAACATATTATGTGAAACCTCTAAATTAAAATACAAAAATTTAACCATGCAATCAATTTCAAAAACTTAAAATTAGCATAATTTATTATATTTTAAAAATTATAATAATATCATAGAGGATTGAGTAGTTGTAAAAAATTGAAGTCTCTACAGTCATCAATACTTACTAGAAAAAACACAATTGAATATGTCAAGTACCGATTTTGGGTATACGATTTCCATTATTTCGATTACTTTTCAAATTACTAAAGATATTTATCCCCAAAGTATTAATATGAAATACATTTTTTTAAATAGAAAATACTCTGGGTAAATTTTACCTGATCTAAAATGTATTAACAAACACAAAAATAATAAAAAAAGCGGATAAGTGAATTGTCGAAAACTGGTTTTGCGTAAAAATTCCCGTTTTTCTGTCATTTTTTTTTGTTTTTCTCGATTTTTTTGAAAACTGTTGGAAAATGTTTACTTTTGACCTCTATAATGCACCAAGAATATCCACTTTGCCATCGGAAACCACCCCCAAAGTTTGAAATTGAAGCATTATTTCGACTAGTTATGCTGTACACAGACACAAAAACAAAAAAAAAAAAATAAAAAAAAACACACATCATTGTAAAATCAATACATTCATTACTTCGTTCAGAATCTAAAATAAACACACGTTATTGTGAAATTTATTTAATTCGTCGCTGTGTTCTGAATTGAAAATAAATGACAAATATATTTTTAAAATTCATTTGTACATTAATTTTTCAAGATAAAGTGTGTGAAGGTTAGTGTGTGAATAGTGTACTTTTTTTTAATTATTTTGAGTTACGTTATTTTTTACGGATCATATTAAACATACAGTTAAAAAATCCAAAGGTATTATAAAAACGTTTAAAAAATAATGTACGAACTTCATTAAAATTCTTTGAACGCTATGGCAAATAATCTTTTTTTTTTGTTTTTATTTAAACTACTTTGAGTAGTCGAGTATATTGATTATTTTGTGTATAATATGTGTAGTTATTTAGGCATGAAAATTTATATATTATTGAAATATAGGATAGTTGTATCACTGAACTGAAGGTAGTAGATTAAACAAAAAAATAAATGTCACTAATTTTGTTGACGTTTAAAGATTTAAATGATAATAATTTGTTTTTTAAATTCATGTTTATCAATTTTTTTTGAATAAAATATGTGATATTTGTACCAATAAAATAATTTTCACTTCAGTTGAAATTTAACACATTTTTTATCAAAAAATAAAATACAATATTTTTAACATTTATTAAATAAAACGGATTATCTAATCTACTAAAAATATTGAACTATCTTAACTTGTACTGTGAAACAATACCACTAGATTTGAAGAAGCAAAATAAATATTTCAATTTTTACCATACATATTTTACTACGAGTTTAATATCTATCTTCTACCTATATCATTTTCAATTATTTTATAGGATTAAAATTAAAACCAACATTCTTAATTAATGAAAAGTATACTACAAAATAAGCTTCCATAAACCTTTTGGATACGTTAAAAATTAATTTTTTTAAGTAACTTATATTAGGTCATCAAATATTTATTTATATATATTATTGATGTTTAAAATAACCACCATTTATGAGATTTTTAGACATCTAAAAATGATCTCCATTTCAAACAAATGAATAGAAATATATTATATACATAGAAATAAAAACCTTTTAACGACTAATATGATTTTGCTTTAGTTTTCAAGAATTCTATACAAAAATTATGATTAAAAATATTTTATTATTCATATTTTATTTAAATTTTTACTGGAGATATAAACATTATTACATACAATTTATGTATATACTACACCATACGTATAAAATATATTTATATATATATAATATTAAAAACAATATTATTACAAAATGTAAATAATATTTTTCATAAAATACAATTGTTAAAATTTTATCGTGTTTTTTTTCTTATTTACATAAAAACACCGCCCACGGTGGTGCCGCCATCATTATCAGATCATCACTCCAATTTACCGCTGCCCCCCCAGTTAATAACGTTCTACAAGCTGCGATAGTTAATATTAACTTAAACCACGTGCCAATAACCGTTGCAGCAGCATACTGCCCCCCCAAACATAAAATCACGTCTTCACAATTTGATTCCTTTTTCAACTCTCTTGGTCGCTACTTCATTGTAGGAGGCGATCTAAACGCCAAAAACCAAACTTGGGGCTGTCACTCAACAAATCCAAAAGGACACTCTTTATTCCAATCAATTACCAGCAATCATCTCACTATCCTTAATCCCCCAAATCCGACCTATTGGCCTACTTCTACCAGAAAGCGTCCGGACATACTCGACATTTTCGTTACCAAAATTCCAACTAATTTAAATCATCTAATAAAAAACTTATTAAACCCAAGCTCAGATCATACTCCAGTATTTCTCTCCTTAGACGGTCATCCCTCCTCCAAGCCAAACAAAGCATGTCTTACGAACAATTCTACGAATTGGAACAAATTTCGCGAAATAATAAATTCAAAAATAAACCTCAATATTAGTTTAAAGACCCCAAACGAGGTGGAAGATGCAGTTCAAAATTTCACCGAATCCATTCAATCAGCTGCTTGGAATTCTTCTACCATCCAAAAGTATCATGCCAACTCCCACTCAACTCCCACCCACGTTAGAGAACTAATTACTCAAAAGCGCCGTGCTCGAGCTAGATGGCAACGCACTAGACTTCCCTCAGACAAAAATTTGCTCAATAATCTTGCCTCATCCCTAAAACGAATGTTAAGTAAAATAAGAAATGAATCTTTCAATAACTGGACCTCCTCACTTACCGCAGAAAGTGGGTCGCTCTGGAGGGCAACCCGCAGCTGCCTGAAGCAGAAAACCGCCCAAGCTCCACTAAAAAATAGTAACGGCACCTGGTGCAAAACAGATAAAGATCAAGCAGATGCCTTTTGTTCACACCTCTCGAAAGTTTTTCAACCTCATAATGATATTAACAACAATCATCTAGACACAAATATTGAAAACTCCCTCTTCTCCCCACTACCTCTCTATCTTGCTCCCAAACCGTTCTCACCAAACGAGGTTCAATACTATATTAAATCTTTTCCTCTTAAAAAATCACCCGGGTTAGATCTAATCACCGCAGAGGTAGCTAGACAACTCCCTAAAAAAGCAATTATTCACCTAACTCATATTCTTAATTCTATATTAAGACTATCTTACATGCCTCTCCAATGGAAGGTCTCAGTAATTATTTTATTCCCGAAACCTGGCAAACCCCCTGACATTCCATCATCATATCGCCCAATAAGCCTCCTTCCTTTCTTTTCAAAACTCTGTGAAAAATTAATTATCAAACGCATATCACAGCTCATTAACGACAAAAACATAATTCCTCATACCCAATTTGGCTTTCGTAACAAGCACTCCACCATACACCAGATTCATCGCCTAACCGACGCCATTGCTTACTCCTTCGAAAACAAACTGTACTGCTCCGCAGTGCTACTCGATGTTGCTCAAGCATTCGATAAAGTCTGGCACACTGGACTTCTATATAAACTAAAACAATTTCTCCCTCCTCCCTACTTCCTATTCTTCAAATCATATCTTGAAAATCGCCACTTTGTGACTAAAGTAGGCTCAGAATTCTCAAACCTAGCACCCATCTTAGCGGGCGTCCCCCAAGGTGCCATTTCGTCCCCAATTCTTTATAACATATACGCAGCAGACCAACCAATTTCTCTTAATACATCAGTTGCCGAATTTGCCGACGACAAAATCATCTTCACCTCTAATGAAAACCCTCTTGTCGCCAGCCAACATCTACAAAATCATCTTAACGAGATGGAAGTATGGTATTCAAACTGGAAAATAAAAATAAACAACGAAAAGTCTTCACATATAACCTTTACTCTCAGACAAGGCGTAGTTCCTCCTGTCTCTCTGGCAAACAAAATAATACCATCAACTACCAAAGTAAAATACCTAGGCCTACTTCTCGACAAACGTTTAACTTGGGCCGAACACATTAAACAAAAACGCCTCTTACTTAACTCCAGACGAAAAAGTCTTTACCCACTGCTAGGCAAACAATCCAAGCTAAACCTTAAGAATAAACTATTGCTTTACAAAACCCTTCTGAAACCCATTTGGACTTATGGTATCCAATTATGGGGAACGGCAAAAAAATCGAACATATATAAAATGCAAACGTTCCAATCAATAACACTTCGTATAATCACCAACGCTCCCTTTTACGTTACCAACCATACTTTACACTCTGATCTTGGACTACCGACTGTAGCCGAAGTGGCCACATCCTCCTACAAGCGCTACCGCTCTCGCCTTACAAACCATCCCAACCCACTTATTCTCGCCCTCACCTCCGCAAACATTCCAGGTAATCCACCGAGAAGATTAAAGAGACGCTGGTGTCGCGATTTAGATACCTAAATTATCACTACTTTAAATTAAATAAATAAGAAAGAAAAAAAATACTTAAGTATGTAAAATATACATAATGTAATGTAAAAAATAACCTTAAATATCATGTCGAGTGTTACCGCTGGGTTGCTACTCACCTCACCCATTCACAACAATTGTAATTTCAGCCCATATGCTTATTGTAACCATTATTACAGATTGTATATATTCAAATAAATGTTAAAAAAAAAAAAAAAAAAAAAAAAAAATTTACATAAAAAAGAGGAATTAGGTTTTACACAATAGACAGTTAAAGTGATGGTGATTCATAATTAAATGGGTAGAATACTATGAAGAATAAATTAAATTGTAATCCAATTAAATTCAAATTATTACATAGGTACGAAAAATTATTTGTGAAGATAATATTGTGCCAGTTTCTATTTTTAAGCTTTTATTTTTTTCAATTTAGTCATTTTTTAATAATATAAATTAAAAAAGAAATAAGTTAAACATTGAGACTTATTATGTTAAATATTATATACATTTATATTGTATACTATATTATACAGAAAATTCCAATAATTTCTTTGAATTATTTACACTAAAAAACAAATCAATGCAAAAACTATTATTGCTTAAATAGTTAAATAGTAGAAATAGGTATGCTTAGTTAATTTAATTAATTATTGTAGGACATTTTATTTTACTCAAGTACAGTTAACTCAATACAATGTAATACATCACTCTTCTCTGAATATCAAATAAGACAATATAATTTGTATCAATATTTTATTGATCATTTAACTTAAAACAACTATGTCCTTCAAATTACGTTAAATTATTATGGATGGATTAATTATATTATAAATATTACTATATAAATGACTAATAAATAATAATAATTGACTTTTGCTTATAAAAATACATATTATAATATAACCAAATTAACCATATTGTTATTATGATGTGTATTATATTTGCTTAAATTTTTAACGGCAGTTAAATTTGTGCTAAATACCTATGTATTTGATTTGTGACTAATGAAAAAAGTCTGTATTATCTTAAATATATACATTAAGCAATTAAAATTAATATTGGTCATTTTATATTTAATAATTTTTTTATTACATAAGCAATGACTAAGAAAAATATGTATTTTAACATAATTAAAGGACGTATAATATGGTTAAATTACTTACAATTAAATAAATTATTAAACTGAATGGAGCCCAAACCTCGGCTACAAAGATAATACTTTAAGTACTCGGAATATAAATAAATCATATCGGTTGACCCTTTGTAAGTTTACAAACTTTTTACATAAACATTGCAAACAATGAAAACTGAAATAGCCTTGTATTCCGTAACTGATCACAAAGATTTGGATTTCAATTTGAAATTCGTGCCAAAAATCGGTTGGTCTAAAAACAAATTGTCATAATATTTTATATTCTTATCGTAATTACAAATGTAAATAAAACCAGCTCGCACTATCAGTCACCTATCATTTCACTATTTATGTTAAGTAATACGTGTTAAACTTTTGAAATTAGACCAACGACCTCGTTCAACAATGATACTTTAATGAAAATGTAATAATCAATCTTTAGTATTATCATTAAATATAAAAGGTAATTAGGATTTATGTTTTCATGCTGTATCGATAAATAATTTTATTTAAATATAATATTAAATGTAAAATCCAAACTAATATGTTGTTGTTAATTCATTTTTAAATTTACTTAATGGTAATATACATATTTACGGACATGTTAGGTACCATGAACAACTTGTTTAAAATTTTTTTATTAATTTACTATTTTGTTTAGGCTTTGAAGATTATGATTAGTTAATTAAATTAAATTTTTTTCATTAATATATCTTTTATAACAAAATTTTATTTATTATCTGTTTTTATATTTCATTAATCTAAGTATAGAAAGGTAATATAGGTGTTAAGAAATTAAAAATATGATGTTTTATATACTACACTATAATTATTAATGTTAATATATAATAATAATAATAATAATATATTATTAATTATTAAGTGCATAGATGTAGAATAATTTTTCAAAATGATAGTATTAGTGAACTTTAAAATAGTTCGTACTGTTATTAATTGTTAAACTGTTTGTTAAGAATCAAATGCAAAGTGTTTTTCTAGTAAATAATGGATACCATATCATTGTTAAAATATTATTTTTTATTAAATAGGTTTTATTTTGTATCAAAAATAGTGATTAGATTGCATAGGTAATGATTCTATTTCACGTACACTTAATACAGATAATGATAGTAGTGTTATTAATTTATACTATTAATGATTTTCGTACATATAAAATTGTTATTAAAATCATATATTGTAAGTAAATGTATTGAAATAAAACAATTCGATGACTCAAAAACCCTAAAAAAAATAACCTTAAAATCCTTATACACTTGATAAAATATTATTGCCCTTGGACTTCTCTCGTGATTCTACTGTATAGCAAATATGTTTAAATCAAGATTATTATAAGTTGTGTATATCTAAAGGAAGTTGCTCAATATGTAGGTACGTTATAAAAATGTTGTGGGTGTTATTGTACGTAGGTTTTACAAATAACTCGAAGAAACGTTTCGACGAAATACAATAAATAAAAAAGAAAACACATCACTCTAATCGATTAGTCTAAATTGGAAATGTTTGTTTTTTTATCGTTTTTGAAAATGTGATTATATTATTTAAGTATAATATTATGCGGTAAAAATAATTTATAAGTTTTTTCTAAACAACATTTTTCGTACGCTTAACCAAAAAACTATAATATAATTCAAAATAAATTTGTAGTGAAATACTATGAATATGTCATCAAGATGACAAAGATTGTTATGTCTAACAAAATTAAGTCATACAGCTGTATATTATATTATAAGTAGTTCTATAGACGAAAACTAATCCAAATTAAAATTGTAGAATACAATATTATACGATCCAAATGATCAACATATTTTTATTCATTGTCAATAATGTTGTTTGACTATATTGTTGAAGTACTTATATCTGTGCATTGGATATAAATATCGTATTTAATATAATGCAGTATACATTTTGATATATTTTATTCAATATCTAACATTTAAGAGTAGTATCATAGGTATATAGATTTTTTTAATAACATTTTTATTTTATTTCTGGTTTAAGATTATGCCAAACCCAATGTTTATTTAGACGTATGTATAAAAAACAAAATAAAACAATTACATTAAAATAGTTTTGATGATTCGCATATTGGTTTCTTTTGGCTAAAAAATAGTTCTATGTTATAATTTTGTAATTAAATGTACTTTTCAAAATTATTTTTTTTTATATTAATTTTATTAAAAATAAAATAAAATATGGTCATAAATTCGAAGACCTTTGCAGCTGCTGTAGTCACGTTTACATCCATCGGGTTACGTGAGGTGTATGGTGGTCATAGTATAGTTTACAGCATTGGCGCATTTAACTTGAAAATGCACTCGAGAAGCATTGTTGCCACTTCATGTGACCAGAATTACAAATCTGATAATTTAGAAGTTATTTATCTATTTTTTAATTATAATATTTCTATTGCTCGAAAAAAATGTCAATGCACTAATGCAATACCGTCGTATACATTATGGCATGTCATATAAATTGGCCATAAAACCAACTTACAACAAATAATTTTTATGATAGCGGTCGTCTTGACATAAAATATGCAAAGGTAAGAAAAAAAAATAACTAACTAATATAAACACTTAAATTTTATTATATTGTGTATAGAAATATTGATAATAAACTTTTCGAAAAATACCTATAAACATTGTTTTCATTTTTCATTTTTCATTTTTCACTGTTTTTATTTTTACGTCGAAATACTTTTTATCATTTTATATACATAATTTTATAATAATATGTATATAAATGTACGACGTAGGAATATAAATAAATTCTATAACGTTTGATGTATTATTGAATAGGCATTGAAAACGAATATGTGTGGTGAAAACTCTGATCGTGCGATAATCAACGTATCGTCTTTTAATTTTTATCGATTTGTCAATGGAATGCCGTGCATCTAATTTGTGAAATCATTAAAACAAGTTCGTCTAACAAATATCAAAAATTCTTTTCATGTTTTATTGAATCAACTGCTAACTTGTTATAAATTATGACTTGTATTATATTGTCAAAATACTATTAAGTTTACTATTTTACTATGACTGATAAAATTCAATATTAGCAATCATTAAAAATAATAAAACAATTCTAATTCATTCGTACTTCAACTATCCATATATTAGAAACCCAACCATTATTATTATTATCATCTAGTTATATTATATTTTCCTATGATTATAAACATGCATATATTATGAGTATCAGAAGCCCAAGTTCCAAATTAAGATTATTTTTTTTTGTATTTGTACGTGACTACTGATTTGGATAAAAATAATTAATGTGTACCTACAAGGAATCAAAATAATGATAACTTATATTTTATTAGATATAACATAAATTTATGAAAAATATAAATATAACATTTTCATCATGTATATGAAACAATTAATACAGAAAATGTATTTAAAATATTGTAAATTAAGTTTCCATGGTTTAAATTATTATAATAAATAGTTTATAGTCTATGAATACAGTCAACTTTAATTTTATTTATTGGTAAAGCATTATTTATTTTAACTTTAAAATTTGACGTTTTTAAATTCTTACACATTTTCTATTGATTTGAGTTAATTTCTTCGTTATTAAATATGAGCTTTATTGATAACTACATAATTAATTTGGCTTTAATTAAAATCACCAATGGAAATATCGTTTAAAAAATAAAATATAAGATAAAAAAACGTTAAAATAAGTAGATAAAATTAGTAAGTAATAAAAAAATAAATAATCTATATAATTATATTTAATTAATATTATAATATGAATTGGTTGGTTTCATAAATTGTGAAAATTATAATTATGTTTTTTTCTATTAATTATTTTTCAACATACCTATTATTACTGCTATTACTGTGTATTCATAGATTATTAAAAAAAAAAACAATTTTGATGTTTATTTTAAGTTGTGTTTTATTTTATTCAAAATTAGTGTCCGATGGTGTGTTTGAATATTTGAAATACAAAATATAAAAGTACGTTAAACCACATTGACATAATATTTTATTAAAATACTCAAATATTTTAATTTTATAAAATAAAAAAACATTAAATAATGTTTATACATAATACTATACATTTATCTTTTTTTTTAGGTATAATATTATAAGTATGGTATTTTAATTTTTCAGAACATGTTTAATAACAAGGATTTTTTACGGATTCATAAGATCTAAACGAAATTTTTCTAAAATTGTAGTTAAAAATAATTCAAAAATTAATGTGACAGCATTAGTTATAATTTATGTTTACGTGTATTATGAGGAGTGTGATAATTACCGATTCACTTAGATATTATGTAAAAATGACATCAGAAAACATTTTTTTTGGTCTTTTATGATTTATTAGTTATTATAGTTAAATTCAGCTCATTATATTAAGCCCACTCAATGACATAATGTTGACATTATATATACATAAACAACTATTTGAACCAAAAATAGTTTTTATAAATTTAACTTACATTATTTGTTAAGTATTTCTCATTACATAGAATTGTCTTAAATTATAATTATCATTTATATATTGTATTTTACAATATTTATTATTGATGTAATAATAACAACATACTCAATAATATGAGTAACTCAATATATATAAATATAATTACTATTATGTTAAAGAATATAGCTTTATTGAAAAAAAGATATTTGTGAACTTTTTTTCAAAGTTTATCTGTTTCTATAATTTATAATAATAAGTAATTAATACAACTCACTATACGATCAATTATTATAATATAAAAATGTATATTTAAATAAAATAATAAATATTAGCACAATATGTAAGCAATAATAATAAGTAATTTCGTCTCGCTTCACACGCATATGATCACGTAAAAAAGTTAAAACAAAGTTACTACTATAAAATCAATTTTAAATTTACATGTATGTTTATTTATGTCAAATAATAATAATCTAACGTTGATATTTACAAAAAATGAATAACTTTAGAATAAAAATAAATAGGTATAAATCAAAGCACATCGTTTCCACTTTAAATGTATCCATAACTTATAATATAATATAAACCTTATTATTTTATTTATAATAACATTTTGAATTATTATTTAAGCTAAAATTTTCAGATTATTTTTGAAACATAATAAAATATTATTCACTGGTTATATTATAAGACTCTTTACTGTAAGATTTTTCCTATAAACTTACGAAAATTAAAAAAAAATTGATCAAGGACACCTCACCTGAATCAAAGAATCAACATTTCTATCAAGATATGAATTTTAAGTTATCAAATAATATTAATACAGACTAATATATATAAATAGTATTTCATACAGAGAATTCACTAAATATGCTCATTTTAGTTTTTCAATAATCTCGAATTCTTTGTTTATAGTGCAAGGTTAAGGATGATACTAAAATTAGACCTCGTTACAAACATGAATGAAGGATTTTTGAACCATTATCTCATAAGTCACTCACGAAAAGACTAAACATAAAACTAGGAATAAATGCAAATATAGTGTGAGTAGGGTAAAAATATATTATCACATAAAAAAGCCAAAAAAGGTAAAGGTTTTTATTCTTAAAGCCTCTTTTCACAGACTACAAACTCTCCGCGAGTATGTACAATATATTTTATAAAACAAAATAAAATAGAAAACACTAGAAAAATGTTTAAATAGTAATTTTCTTTCGAAAACTTAGGATATAGAATAAAATATATGTACACAGAGAAAGAGAAAAATAGTGACATATTTTTGGATTTTGTTAAATATTATAATGTGTATTGTGCACTCGTTATAAAAAATGTATTCTTTAAGTATAACAATTAAATAACGGCCTATCTAAGTATATTAATAGGACAGGATGTCAGGATATGGCATTTTTGAGGGTTATTTGTGACATATTTTATACTGCATTACAATGTAAATATTTAAAATAATATCCATATTGAGTGTATAATTTAGTTAGTCACACTTAGACTTTAAATTACATAACAATTATAAAAAAAAACAACGTCACAAAAAATAAAAGTCTGATCTAATGAATATATCACATAAAAATGTACCTATTGTTAATAATAATTATTATGTTTCATTAAAAGTATTATAATGTTTTAGTTATTAACTAAATATTTTATTCAGTTTCGTGGGTTACATAAGATATATTTTTTTATGAAGCACGAATATATAATTAATAATGAGTAAATAATTTAAATTAAGTCACACGTATAATTTATATTTTTTAGATAGAAGTTTAAAAAACAAAACTTGTTTTTTTTTACTTGCTTTAATCACATAATGTTTTTTTTTTTTTGGTGGGGACGAACTATTTGTGATTTCGTTTTAGTCAAAATAAATTTGGCACGACTTGCTAATTGATGTCCTTAAAATTCTGTGAAATGTTTTTCTTGGATTAGTAAAAAAGACGTAGTTATAGCATATACTGTAAACTATACACAGTGTGTAATAATATGTTTACCGGCTATTTTATTATATGAGCTTGTTTAGTCAGTAAACCCATCTAACCATCTTTGTATATAATATATAGGTTGCTTATTTATACAGCACCCTCGTCCCTCGGGGTAACACAAAAACAAAAATATCTATATGGGTGGGTACAATGGGTACATGATACACGCGCATGTGTATAATAACGTAGACGTAAGCATTTTATAAAAACCAATTCTCGTTTAACGTTCGAAGTACACACAAAAATATAACATACTTATGTATATATAATATATATATATATATCACATTCTATACGAGTATATATGGTGATCATCTTTTTATGGTTAGAGGCGATATTTTTAATTTTTTAGAACAAAATACATACTGATAATCAAAGAAAATAATAAAGTATTGTATGTTTTTAGCCTTTTGAAAAACTAATTTCAAAACAGTATTTATTTACTTTTTATTGCCTAATTAGAATAATCACTGTGCAATATAATAATAATATTTCATTAGTTATTTATCGTGATCTCGAAGTTCTTTCACTAAAACATGAGTATGATATTTAAATATTTTGGGTCAAGCGTATTATTACATGAAAAATATTACACACAATACCTGCACACAGTATTAAAGTCATTATTATTATTCGAGCATAAAAAACCGTTTTAGCTAAGACCAACTTTATTTATACGTGCAGTATAATATGGTGGGTGATACATTTAATGCAAGACAGCCATTATATGTAAAAAAAAAAAAAACTATTAACATTTTTAAAAACAATTTTTTTATATAATTTTAAGTCGTTAAAAATTAATATTTTTTTAATTTTTTAATGACAATATGAATTTTAAATGTTTATTCTGAAGTAAAATATTTTATACTTAAATACTTAAATACTGAAATATGTATATATAAAAACTTAAATTTGGATTAGTAGTTCATGAATTGTAAGTATTAAAGTTTAGATTAGTGAGGTGGGGTAGTACGCGAGAACGTGGACGTCCTATCTCAACACCAATAATTCTACTTATATAATTTATTTTATTCTTATAGCTATGTCTCTATCGAATTTTTTATAAATATTATATACTCATGATGTAAATAAGTTGTAAATAATTTGTAAATAATTATGCTTTATCAATTGTAAAACAGTCAAAATGTTATATAAATTATCAATAAGTTGGATGACTCTGTCAGGAATACTAATTTTATTTATAATAGAAAAAAAAAAAAGTACGTGAGAATTTCACAAAATGTCGGTCCACTATCGTGCTGGCTATCTATATTTTAAATACTTATAACGGACAAACTACTTGTCGAAAATTTGATTTTGATAGACTAAAATAATCTGATATAATATTTTCCTTAGGAATATGAGATTAAAATTGTATGTTGTTATTCAGAAAAGCATAATTTAAAAAAAAAGATAGGTAATGCTAAAAATTAATTATTTTTTTCTCAAAATGTTGTTTGTAACAACTTATAATAATTTAAAAGAAATATTTTCAAAATATTATAGTTTTCTAAAATATAAAGTGTCTTACTAATTATATTAAATGTATCACTCTATGAATAAATAGTAATGTGTATTATTATAGCATAATAATCTATGTAAATTTATAAAAATTATTAGTATAATTTAATCAATATAAATAATATTATCAAGTCATAACACAACAGACTATATTCAATGATCTTGATTTTCACGTTCGATAACCGCCGTTAAGTCCCATTATTGAACATATTATAAAATGCCGGCGTGGTGTAATTAACTAAACACTAACTTTAAACTGTTCTTTTATTGTTATTGTCACGTGAAATATACGAAATATCTTACTATCAATAATATTCAAAGGTTAACTAATTTACTTATTGTATTAATAATGTATACGGATTATAAATATTTTTAATAAATATAAATAAAAATAAAAATTTAATCATAAACCATAGTAACCCATGGTTCAATATTTTTTAGTACAGCAGAGAAAATATCAAGTAGCATGCTAACGTTATTTCATAATAACCTTTGTGTGTATAAGTATTCTGAAAGTTCAATTAATAATGAAGGGTTTTGTCTTAACGCATACACATGTTTTTGATTTTGACACAATATTCTTGTTCAGACCGTTTCATTCGTCAATTCGTCATAGAAACCTAACAGTTACAAATATAATAGGTATTCGGCAGTTATATAAATTAATTGTATTCGAATAAATCGATTATTTTCTCAATAATTTTTCATGATAACGTTGACGGTAATATGTTATTCAATTTTTTTTTCAATTTGTATCACCTTAAAAAAAAATCAAAAAGGTGCTAATATCTAAGGCCTTATCAAAAACTATCGTGATAGATACTAGACAAGAACTAAAACCGGTAATTGGTAAATTTCTAGTCCCCCGCAATAATATAGGGCCTTGACGTAACGGTATAATAATTTAGGTGACGCAATCATAATATAGTGGGTTTATTTTCTATCCCAGGCAACTACACAAAAACGATTTGTTTTTTCATCGAAAAATAATTGTGTTTACCGACGACATATTATTATATATACAACACGCGTCGCAGATAAGTCTGTAAAAGTTTTTGAAAAAATCTGTCACAACTGAGTGATAAGTGTTGGCAATCGACCAAATACCTAGACGCATAAATGTATATAAATAATAATATACACCCAACAGTACGTTTGGATTCGATTTGGGTTTATAAATTATTATTATATTTTGTCCATTTTTCATTTATAAATGCATTTTTTAGAATAACAATTTTTTTTTTTTTTTTTGAATGAGAATTTCTTGGTCACTCGATTTTCATAATAATATCATATTATGATTTTGTAGTGTCAGTTAACAAGTATAGAAAAATTTCCTATTCTGCTTGCACCAATAAATTTCCAAGCCAAATGGTGAATATGACCTATACCTAAGTATTAAGTAATAAAAATAATAATATAATAATTCTATTTAGCCTGCGCTGAAGAAGATAAAACCGTAACATATTTTCCATGTCATAAGATATTGACGTTGCAGTCTCTTAATATTATTGCCGGGGATATAGTATTTGAATCTCCAATATACATTTATTTATTTTATAGTCTTAAAATCTGTGTCCTGTATTGAATCGATTATAATAAATTTAATTTTTTGTCGCTTGAATGAAGAAAAATAAGAATTTAAACTATTATAGGTACTCGTTCTAAACACGTTTATGCAGTACGATTTATACCTATCGTTCCTTATTTTAAAGTCAAAAACAAAATATTATGTTTTACCTAGATAACGTGCAAACGACACACTGTCTATGACCTCATGACATTTGCACACCACCGTTTTGAATTAACTCGTATTTCAAAATTGATAAAATTATTCTCGAATAATAATAATAAAAAAAGTATATTTCTGTTATGATTCCCGTTTCGTTTCTGCGTCATTAAATCACTAGGAGCTACTCAACCACATAAAAAGTACCCATCACTTTTAGTTTATTAGTAGTCATTATGACTAATGCATAGTATATAGTACTTAGAAATGAATACTATAAATCATTTACACGATCAACCTCATGTTATAAATCTTTTACAATTAAAATAAATTATATTAAATTAGCAAAGAGTTAGTTTGATATGATATAGTGATATTTTAAGCAACAAAATGCGCATTGGACATACTTTATATTACATTATTATATTAAATTTTGATTTTAAATTAATTAAATGTTTTCATTAGTAATCTTTATTAAATTTTAACTTTCAAATACATTTCTTTTTGATTCCTAAATATTGATACTTACATATATGTGTATATTTATGATATATATATGTATGTTATTGTATAAATGCATGAAATTATAAACCATTTACAATTTCGGAATTAATGTCTAGTCATTGATCCTATTTAAAAACCTACTACAGTTTTACAAAGTCATTTACTAGTATTGTTATATTTTATTTTTCCTCTGTCTTTACTAATTGCTTTCTTCGCAAAAGCCACAATACAAAAAAAAACAATCCCATCACTCACTCCAAAATGATAATGTAAAAAAAAAAAAAAAGTCATAAAAATAAATAAATAATAATATCAAAATTATGAAATAGTTGCCGGCCGAGGAGAAGAGAAGAGAAGAGACGTATAGCTTTCAAATCACCATAGACATTATAAATGGTTTTAAACTAAAGATAAAGTGCTATTCATCTCGCATAAAATTTGAAAATATTTATTATAGTTTTTACAATTCTATGGACTTTACAGTTATGGTGATTATGTGTTTGAGAATCATGGTATATTTTGTTTTATAACTAAAAGTCTTTCGAATACTATTTTATATAGATATAAACTGGGCTAAATACTAAAATACAAATTACGTTATTGAACATAATATATTACTCTATTTTTCTCATTACATAATATTATCGTTTATCGTTTGCACAAAATATAGAACAATCAAACTCAGAAAAAGTTTAAAAACAAAAATCCAACAATTCAAATAAATTTGATATTAGGTAACCAAAACAAAAATATAATTTTAACATCATAAATAATAATAATAATTTAAAAAAAAATTATTTTTGATAAACATAATTTCGAAATAGTAGTAATAGTACAATTAATTATATTTGACATAACACTAATTAAAAAAATATATAATAATAGATAGGCGATTGACCAAGCACGTTCATTTTATTTTTAACAGTTTAAGTATTTAATTGTTGATTTAAAGAATTATTAAATACAGTTCAAGAGATTATTTTGAAACTTGAAATTATCAGTACTATTTAAGAAGTTTTCTGTGTTATCTCACAAAAACAAAATGTATATATATATACGATAATATGCAAGAGGGTTAAAAATTTAAAGCGCGTATTACAACAACACGTGTGTTTTTAAAGATTTTTATTAGTATAATATAAGGTGTGGGTGTAGAATATATATCGTGAAATGTTTACGGTGCTCGGATAACACCCGTGAAAAATCTACCAAACATTATAACCGTTATGCGGAGACAGAGAAAAAACGCGAGCGCATCAATCGACCAGACGTGATCAATGTTTTTTTTCTGTTTTTAGAAAGAATAGAAAAAATACGATGTGAAATATTATTATGATAATGTGTTTATACGTGTGTTTGTATTTATAACGCACGTGCACGATGATACGACGTCGGTGTACGTGTTGTGTGCGATGTACGCGAGTTTGAAAAAAGAAGGATTGCACGATGACGTGCCCGTCGTCGCGTCGTACCCAGATTAAAAAAAAAATGCCGGTTTTAAAAACGATTTTTGTGTCTACATTTCGTCCGAATAATACTATATATAAGTAATTTTTTTTGCGTTCAAGTGCATATTATAATATTTTATATACAATGATCCTCTTAAATTCAAATGTCTTTATTACACTACACTTCTTCTTCGTCCTCGACTTGAATGCGCAGCTCTTCTTTAATATTGTTCTATAATGGAATATTTTTAAAATAATGATGATACAATTGACAAAATCCATAATAATTTATGAATTTATAGTACTTCGTATCATCTGTTATAAACGTAATATACTTAAACTTATCTAAAACTAGAATTCGTTACAATTATATTTAAAGTACATTTTATTTTTATATTCGGTGAATAAACACATAAAATATATGGTATAGGTATTTACTTGTAGCACACGTTTTTGAATAAAATTAATAATAAAATTAAATTTCTGAATCGTGCAATGATAATAGCGACAGTGGTAAATATTGAACTATTAATAATAAAAATAATATTATTAATACTTGAAAGTTGCAAGACACGGCTCTATTATAGAAATTATGCAGTCTGAACAATAATGACTGACAATAAACGACAATCAATATCATATCTATTTCTGTTCCATTTTTATATTTTTATTGCTAACTATTTAATACATTTTTATGGTTGGATAATAATATGGTTATTGGTTAGGTTTTAAAATACGTTTTTGATTTTGATAAACTGCGTTACGATACCGTAATTACAGCTATAGGTTAAGGTTATAATACAATTGTGTTATAAAAAAATATATATGTTCGTTGATTGAACTCTATAATTGCTTTCATAAAATATAAATTACAAAAACTGTTTTACTAACAGAAACTAACATAGGTTTGTTTTTCCAATAGGTATACGATATACTCCATTATAAAGATAGTGTATAATATATTATTTTGTTTTGATACATTTAGCAATTGCACACTTACAACTACGCGGAGTTGAACATAGACTATTAAAGGCACACCATTGTCATCGGTTTATTTTTCCGGTATCTTATACTACAATATGTGTGATACTTGAAACCCGATGAAGTAAAATAAATCTACGGTAAAATTCGAAATTCGATGAAACATACAAGAATGAACAGCTATTCGCGTGTAGCTCACCGAACCTATACGTGTGACCTTTCATTTGTCATTCACCTTTCGAAAAAATTTTTTATTTTTATCGACCTTTACCAATAATAAAAATGTTAATAAATTAATTATTTTAGATTCTGAACGGAGTGATGAATGGATTAATTTTACAATGATGTTTTTTTTTTTTTTATTTTTTTTGTGTCTGACGACAACATTTGGAGCAGTAAAAATGCTTCGATTTTTGACTTCAGCCCCTCTTTGAAAAGGAAATTGAAAGTTAAAAGTTTTCAATATTTTTTAAATGAGTCGGGAAAAACCTTAAAAAAATGAGGGAAAAACGGGATTTTTTACGCAAAACCAGTTTTCTTCAAAATCGAATTTTTTATTTTGCTATAACTCAAAAACTAATAGATGTAAATACTTGAAATTTTCACCAAATGTTTATATTAAGGTTCTCCATACACAGTTAGTTAAATTTTCAAAGAATTTTGACTTTTTTTGAGCTATTATAGACAATTGCAATTTTCAATTTGTCTAAGTATTTTTTTTAAAATAATGATAAAAATTGTTTGGCCAGCCAGAAAATCTTGAAAATTTAATGCAAGGTTTCTTATAAGTTTTTCTTAAAGTTATAAAAAAAAATCCGAAATCGTTAGTCACAATTTTTTTTTATAAATGCTTAAAGTTTGAATTTATACGAAATATGTCAAAATTGCAAAAATTTGGGAGTAATTTTGTGGTGTAAAAATCGTAAATTTTTTTTCTTTTATAACTAAGTTTTGAAAATTTGATACAAGGTTTTCCATACATTTTTCTTCAAATATACGTAAAAAAAACTCTACTAGATTCAGACAAAAATTTTTATGAGTGTTTGAAATTTAAATTTTTACAAAACCGCGTTAAATAACGGTTTAACCTCAAACGGTTTTTGATATTTGTTGTTATTCAAATAGTATAATTCATAAATACTTGAAAATTGTACCAGTTATTTAGATCGCCATTTTCTTCATGTGATTTGATTTTCAAAATATTTTAAATTTTTTTTTATTTTTTTTTTTATAAATGTTGATAAAAAAAATTTAGCTGGGAAAAATTACTTGAAAATTTAATTGAAGGGTCCGAATAACTTGTTTTAACTCTCATTCAAAAATTATAAAAATACATAGGCACAATTTTTTTTTATTAGCATTTGAAGTTTAAATATTGACAAAAATTCGTCAAAATCATGAATATTTTTCACTATTTGGTAGTTAAAAATTTATAAATATTTTACTATCAAAAGCTAAGAATTGAAAATGTAATACTATGCTGTCCATAAGTTAAGCTTAGAATAATTATAAAAAAGTTTGAGGATTATTCAATTTAAAAAATTTTATGAGTGTTTAAGGTTTTAATTTTAATTTGAAATCATAAATACACGTGTAAAATAACGTTTTACTAATAAATAATTTTCAATTTTTGTTATTTTTAAAAAATTACTTGACATAACATCTTGAAACTTTTATACTTAAATGTTTGAATTTGTTTCAATATAGAATATATGACAATATTTAAATATTAAATATCTCAGACTGACAAATCATCTCCGTTCAGAATCGTTTTTCGTATAAAATGATATCTATCATTGCATTCAAATTTAACCTACCCTAGTCCGAGGTCCACTCCACCCCCTAATGTACAGTAGAGCGATACTCACTTACCCGCTTTTTTTAAATTTATTTATAATCCAACAACATCAATGAGTCTTAAATGTAATCATTATAAAAATATCAATATCGTTAGTTAAAGAAATAATAAATTTGAAGCTAATTTTGTGTACATCGATATTATAATAATATAATATTTTGCTTAATTCGATTAACATTATAATATTAATTATAATAAATTGTAAACAAAAGTCTGTTTGATTATTTATAACGTAATATAAATGGCATGTATAATATAATATTATCTTTTATATTTTGAATTTAAACTTCTAATTAAACTCATAACCTTAACTTTTGCGTTACATGACAAATTAATTAAAAATATTACTCACTCGTATTTACAAAGTGTCTACACGATAATAAATTGTATTCAAGTTCTATATATATGAATGTATTATAATGCGATTTATCAAACATGCTCACTGCCGTTTTTTTATTTTAACACTGAATTTATTATCTAACTTGTGAACCTTTAATTATACATATTTAATAATCATATTTATAAGAATATTTTGTTAATATAAACTTTTTTTTTTTCAAATAACACAATATTTTTATTGTAAATAATTGTTGAAATTAGGATATATATATATTTTTTTTAAATATTTTATTTAAATTGAAAACTTAACGATTAGTTTCAAAATAAACTTAAACACTATAAGGGTATAATAAGATTCCATAAAAAATTATAATATACTTACAGATAGGTAGTTTTATTATCATATGCAAATTATGATAGTTAATATATTTTTAATATTCAAATATTAGCATTTTATTTTTGTTAAAATATTTTGAGTATAATACGATTACTATTATAATTAATTATTAATAAAATATCTTATTACATAAGTCATAATGTATAATAACTCAGAAACTTCTTATTTAAATAAAAAAGCCTAATGGATTCAACAATATAATTAAAAATGTTTTATTTAAAAAAAGAGAGTACCTATTCCTTAAATAGTATAATAAATATAAATAATATTTATTCTATTTTAAATTTTAAATATATATTTACAATACTCAAAAATCAAAACTTAAACTAAATTATTTGAGGTCATAATTAAATGATAAAAGTGTGTGGGGTGATTAATGATCATACTTTGTGAATTATTCTTTATTTCTGTATGATATGCTAATATTTATTTAATAACATATCATTTATATAGGCAAATATTACTCTCGGGGAAAAAAAGAAAAAAGATTTTCTGTCATTACAATTACTTAGATACCAACAATAATTATTGTCTACGGAAAATAAATTAAATTGTTACTTTGATTGTGATATCTAGTAATATGAATTAGTCCACAACACTCCTTCGTTTGAATCTAAAAAGGTGTTTTTTTGTGTAATAATTCGTTAAGTCGTTAAGTTGAAAGTCGAAATAGGACAATTCACATTATATACTCAGTAAATCGAAGTCATATTCCATCAATGTAGACAAGATGACGGTGTCGAGGTAAAGTTAGTTACTTTATTACTTAGTTATGAATGAGAAATAAACATCGATTTTTGTCATTATTATTTTTATATCCATCCCGATGGAAAAAAGCAATTTATATTAGCGACTATAAAAAAAAAGAGTTATTTACCTCTGTGCTTCCCTAACGTAGGTAAATCGGGAAAAAATATAATTTCGGAATAATAACGTAGCGTTCTGGCGATCTCGCTGGTTGACGTAACTGAAGATATATTATATTATGCTTAAACTCATCAGAAGTAATTTTTGGTTCAATATCTATCTGGTTGAATTTGAGCTCGAGAGTAAAAAAAAAATAATATTACATCAGGACACTTTAAAATACAAAATAAATTATTACGAAATCAAAATAATTATTTATGTAAGAGAAAAGTAAATCACTGAAATAATAATTATTTTTCGATGTGATATAAACATAATATTTATAGTAAGACGGGTTTAAGACATATTACTATAGGATAATATGTTAGGACAGTTTATTCCAATTAAACTGAGCAAAGATTTGTTTTGTGTTTTAGCCATAGTGTTTATAAATGTTAAGTTATTTTCCTATGATGGATCGTGTATGTTAAATCAAAAAATTTGATACGGATATAGATATATTTTTTAATTGTTTCTCTGTTAATCTTATCTTAATGTAATATATCAGGTATAGATATTTGTGTGTGATTATGTACGTATTTAACTATCTAAAGATTAAATAATTGATTTAATTCTACCAAGAATACTTGTAACTCGTAAGTCCATACAAGTTCATTATTTCTTAATGAAAATTGTTGAATTATATGATTTTTACAAACATATATATTTTATTTTATTTATAATTTCTATTAATCCCACCCAATGGACAGTGATAAAGTATACACCTATGTGGATAATGTGAATAACATTAATACCTATCTGCATTTTACAACAAAATGACGTGTAAAAAAAATATTATAAATTATAATAGAATTAACTATATTATGTAACGTTGTTTTAAATTTTTAATTTCGTGTAAACTATACGTTTTGAATTAATTTTGGTGAAGTTTAACGGTGCAGGACATTGAAAATAAACACTTGTTTTATTATAACTCGATTTTAGCACAGCATCTAGTATTGTAAAGGTTATATGAATAATATACTAAGGCGAGACAAGAATATTGACGATACGTTTAAATGGCTGATTTTTTTTTTGACCATTTAATATATCTCAGTTATTAAAAATATTTAATCATCACTTGTCTCACTTATCTCAGAACTGAATGCAGGTTAAATGCATTGTGATCTATTACTCGAATGTGAATACCACTACATCAAAAAAATTTATCATGGCGGGACTACAATTTTTCTCCAAATCATATAGAATAAGATAGAGATTTCTTAGCGGGCTTTTTTTTCTCAGTCACCTTTAATTTTATAGTCTGAGCGAATGATGAATTATGTATTGGTTTAAAAACAATGTGCGTTTACTTTTTTTTATTTCTGTGCAAATATCTTGTAGTAAAAATAATACTTTAATCTTAAAACTTTGAGAATGTTTTCTGGTAGCAATAAATTAGATTTAGTTGATACTTTTTATTTTGTTTAAAAGGGGTCAAATTTAAAAATTCCCATTACTTTTTAAAATAATCAAAACCAAAAAAAAAAAAAAAACTTAAAACATTAAGGATTTTTTACGTTAACCTAGTTTTCGACAAAATTAATTTTGTTTTTTATAATAATTCATAAATTAATATTTGTGCACGGACACTTGACTTTTTAATTTTATATTTTTTTTTCAAGCGTTTGAAGTTATTTTGGCGTAATTCAAATGATATAAAAATAATAATAATTAAAAATTCCCCGATATATCTCCGTTTGTCCGGTTGTCTGTGGTTAATTGTATACAGTTATGATTATTAATTTGATTAGTAAGTATAGGTTTCTACTTATAAGTAAACTTGGTTATCAAATACATATTTAACAATAATTGTAAATGTGATTATACTCGTAATTTATTGTTTATAATACGTTTAGAAATGGTGAATTTAGAACGCATGCAGAGAGATTTTTTTTTTCATTAAACTTAAATTGAACAAAAATTATTAAATTAATAAGAATAGTTAGTATTAATAGGTAAGTACCAAATAATAATAATATAATTATTATTTTGTGATATGCAATATTATATTTTGTAATACTGTTTTATGAAACGCTATCTAGTGGTTTAATTTCAATGCCGAGAAAGCTTTATTGCTATTGATAGATCTGTTATATTTAAAAATAATGTTACGAAATATATTATTTTGTATTATCGTTATTTCCAATTGTCTTTCAAATAGTATGAAATCCATTTTCTCCAACATACATACACTCATGCCATTTATTTGAATAAAGTCTGAAAATATTAGACAATAATGTTTGATGATCAAACATACAATTAAAATATAAAAAACTACTATAACCTTTACAATCTAGTCTTTACACGTTCAACTTTGATATTTTTTAAGACGAAAATATTCTTTGACAAATTGTTGTTAACTATTTTCATCTTAGTTCATAATATATTCATAATTCATAATTCAATAACGAAATTCAACTTGAAAAAAACTTTCACGACTTTCAGAAGTATAGATCGCGCAGCATTGAAGTAACTGTCTGATATTTCTGAGTTTACACAACGACGAATAGTTGAATAGTATACCAAAAGAGTGCGTTTAATATACCAACTTTATTAAAATAACATTTCGTGTTATTTATTTATTTTTTTTTAATAAAATCATTATATAATAATAATAAAGTATACAACATTATTATGTTATATTTTTGATAATGCCTCTATTTACACATTTTTTGAAAATTAAATTTTGGTAACTAACTCTTGTTTGTTTTTGCGTTTAAATGTTAATGTATTATAATAAGTGAATGAAACAATAACTTTCTAGCCAAACTATTAGCTATATATTTTTTATGATACATTATATCTGATTGTTATAATATATTATGATGTATCACGTAACTATAAATGTTGTATCTGCACTTCAATATTCTTTCAAATAAAATATATATAGAAATTATTTAAGAACAAGTAACTATAGCAACGTTTCTCTTTATGTTTAATTGTGTATTACGTTACTTATATTAATTTTAATTGTGTTACCCTGTTATCTATTGTATAACTTATCATAAGATCTATTATTCTCAAAAGTATGGTGTTATAATAATTATAATAAATAAATAAATAAATGAATATTTATGAACTTGTATTATGTAAATACTTTGTTTATATTTTGTATAGTGAATAATGAATATTATACGTTTCAGTCGGATCATTTCAAATGAACAAAGCTTAAATCTTAATATATTTATTGAACTTATTAAAATTGTAACTGTAATGAAAATATAATTTTGTAATTAATAGGCACTTCATTTTTTTTTATTCAGATATTTATCATTTTAATATTCAATTGTTTAACCAATAATAATATTTATACAAATACAATAGAGTATTTTAAGTTTATTGCAAAAGTTTTTTACCAACTATTGTATTAATGGTACTTTATATATATATATATATATGGAACTATTCTAATTGAATATATATTTTTTTTTGCAAAGTGATGGTTACAAAATATACTAGATTTGTTATGTGCACATGGACATGGTAACAAAAATTTCAATACTAGTGGAGACTATGAACAGAATATTTAAATCTTTGCAGATATATCACATTCTACGAGTTTTAAATTTTGGGGAACATGCTGATATAGATTCTGATATTTTTTTCAAAAATGAGATATTAGCCTTTTTTCCAGTTGATAAATACTATAGTTCTGTTAATTATAACCATAATCTAGCTGATCAAAATGTTTCCAACAAAGAAATTAAAAAGTTATATTGAAAATAACAAAAAAAATAAAGGTAATAATGAAAATAATTTGCGTAAATTATAAACAATAATAAATTTATGATAATGATTTTCGTTTTACGTATATTAATCGTTTTACTATCGTATAAAATTATATGACGCTAGGATCTTCCAGGTACCAAATTACTAAACGTTTAGAGCAATTATTTTTTAATGTACCTACCTATATTATAGGTTTAAATTAATTATTTTTAAAACACCTGACATCTATATGATTTCTTTATTTCTAACAAATGTATGTACATTAAACAAATATAATTGATTTTCTCCGTACATAATAATAGGAATGCATTCATACAATTTTTGTAAAATTTATTTCAATCTATTTATTTTTCGTAGATTTACAGCTCGTGCATTTTTTTAGAATTTGGAATTCCATCTGGCAGAATGCATATTTTTTGCTCGGACATATTTTGTTTAACGATCAGCAACATATCTTGTAGTAAGCTATACACTTAAGGGGATTGGAAGCGATGATTTTCTTTCTTTGTCTAACACATACGCAACATAGGATTATAGACGTGTTCTATTTCCAACGTACCGATTAATATAAATATATAATGAAGCAATAAGAATTCTGAATACAGATTTGAATTCGTCATCAAGTATACTTGAGATCGACTTTCCCACATTTTTGATTTTTTGATTTTTACTACTCCAAAAATTGAAATATATACATTTTTTAATATAACGTTTTTCGAATTTTGGGAGAATAAAATCAAAAATAAGGGAAAGTCGATCTCAAGTAGACTTTATGACAAATTCAAATCTATATTCAGAATTCTTATCGCTCCATTATATCAATCGGTACGTTGGAAATAGAACACGTCTATAATAACCCTATGTTGCGTGTGTGTTAGATAAAGACAGGAAATCATTGCTTCCAATCCCCTTAATGCTTTTCTAATTCAAATACGTCTCGTGCATTATATTTAATATTTATACATGGATTTTTTTTTTTTATTGCGTGTTTCTCATTCATACTGAAACGTTTGGTTCAAATTAAGTTGTCTCCGAGATTGTGAAATGTAATTGACTTCATTTAATTTATTTCAGTACCTACTAATTACTTTTGTTGATGTCATATTATATACAATTGCTGTATATTGTGTAGTACCATATTATGATACTTAAGTGTGTTATCTGATGATTTGTTGTGGTTTACGTCAGAATTTCTAGTAATCCATACGAGATTAATTTGTTGTTAATAGATAACAGACTGTTTAGATTCCTAAAAAATATTTTGTCGTTTTTATTTCCATTGGTTTATTTTATTATTATATTGAATTTTTTGATAGCCTGAATAGTGATATATAGTCCGATAGTACATAATATATGTATTGTTTAAATTGTGTAATAATTTTAATTGTTGGCCATTACAAGAGCTATATTATCTATAGTGTATATTTTATTGCTTGTTATATGAAGTCATTGTAATAAATTACAATGTATATCATCATAAATAAATATATATATTTCTTATGGCTATTATTAATTTTTATAACCATATGTTGTAATAGAAATATTTTGATTCATCTCGATTATTTGTTATGTTGGTGAAACTCTAATATACTTATTTTTTTCGAAATTCCTAGTTAAAATTGTATTGATATAATTATTTAAATTTTTAATAAGTAATTACTACTGATAAGTGATAACATTTAGAAATTATAGTCAAAAAAACGTTTAAAATAAAAACCTATTTTGTAATATGAAATTACGGGGAAAAAAATATTAAAAAGAAAGTATTTAATCATACTTATATATACATATTTTTTATTCAACTTTTATTTTGATAACTAATCAAATTCACCTTAACATTTTTTCTTACACATTTTTATAATATTCTAATAGTTATGTTAGCAATCAAAAATATATAAAACATATTATAATATAATAATTATGACAGTCGATAAAAATTAATACGAGTAGAATCCAATATTTATCAATTATTTCATAATAACAACATACCGTTAAAATTTTAGATGATAAGCAATAAGATAACGACACTCGTTAGAAATGAAAAATCTATAAAATGTTTTTAAAAAGCCTGTTAAGTATATCAAGTGGTGGTATTTATTTATATATGGAAATTCATCAAGCATTTAACCTCCACTATACTTTTACTTTAATAAGTCAGCTTAATCATATAAGACGTCTAGTAGGTAATATTAGCTATTATTATACTCGTAAAATTCATATAACACAGCGCACTGTTAAATAACATTCTAAAATCAGAATAGATTTCTTATCGAAAAATAAATGCCTGTAATAATGTTTAGCGAATTATTCTTTCCTTATTTTATACGATTGGTCCCAAAAATTCTCTTTTACCACAGAAATTTCTGTGAAAGTGTGTCACATAAATATAATAATTAAATAGTTAATTGGTATGAATTATGACTTTTGGGACTTACTGTATAAATATGTGTTAAATTGTTGTTTAATTGAAGATTTATTTACAATGATACAGGTTGTATCTGCACTCTTATGCGACTTGTGTGTATTTGTGTGTGTGTGTGTGTGTGTGTGTGTGTGTGTGTGTGTGTGTGTGTGTGTGTGTGTGTGTGTGTGTGTGTGTGTGTGTGTGTGTATATGCTTGTATTTATTCAGTACTCGCTAGCTTCTTTATTCTGCCTTTGCACTAGACTTCGAAGTCTTGTCGCACAATTTAGCTTTTGAACGTCACTGCACACGTTAAGGTATGATAACAACCATACGAGATCGATTCAACCATCGCTGTCCCACGAGCTTATACGTCATAATATATAATACCTACTATATAACACAACACATCACAACTACATAATATATATAATATATAATATATATGTAATATGTATATATACTTGTCCTTCTTTTGTATTGCTCGGATATATATATTGATATTATACTACATACAGAAGAATTGGGACGAACCGCTAAAGATATTTTCAACCCTTCACCTCTGCACCATCTAACACTTGGCGCTACCAAGTATAACCTTTTCAAATTGATCGTGCGCTAAGTGCACCACTGGACGAGACTATACTGTGTATTATTATTATTATCTTCTTGTTATTAATCCCAAAATGTCCTTGGAGAATTTTTACAAACAGCCATTCTTCCGATCGCGTTATATTTGAAAATTTGGCTATGCTACAAATACAGTGACAAACGTGTACACCTCGTATAAATGTCAATTGTCATATAATTATTTCTGATCAGTCTAACGTATATTTAAAAGAATATGTGTGTTACAATGTAATACATGAGGAACATCCATTAAATACATGATTAAAATACAATTATAGGTAGGTATATGACTTGGGTAAAATTGGAAAACGAAGAATATACATGCATACGAATATGCATCGGCTGCATTTATAATAATATTTATCACAACTTAATGAATATGAATGTGCTCTTGTATTGCATAAAATCCAATTATTATACAAAAAAGTTAACCAAACCTAATTTATACCAGTAAAAAGTTATAATTGTATGAATAATAATAGATACCTAAAAAAAAATGCATTATATTTTAAATTAACACTATTTAAAACGACACAAGTCAAATAAGTTTAAATGATTTATTTTCATTGTTTAAGTTTATTATCTTTAAATTTTGAGCATGATGATGTATGTATTGATTTTACAATTATATGTGTTTTTTTTTGTGTACGTATTAGTACACAATCATTTGTAAAAACAATTTTCAACTTTAAGGTAGAAAATTACATTTAGTTTTACTTTAAAGTATAAAATTAAAAATTAAAAATTCCTACTACTTTTTTTTTTTAATTTAGAAAAAAATAAAAAAATGTTGACGAAATTAGGTAATTATTTAAACGATAAATAACAATGTTAATTATTTTGTTTTGAGTTAAAAATATTATTCGTTGGGAACTTGAAATTATATTATATTATTATTATTATACATTTTATTATACTCAGTCATTTTTGATTTATTTCATGAGTATCTACTTTTACTGTTTTATGGTAATTACAGAAAGATATTAGTACATTTATTTTATAATTATATAATAACACGTAATTTTTGGAAAAAAATATATCTTACCTGCCATTATACTAAAAGTAAAATTAATGACTTATCATTAAAAATGTATATACATATATATATCACGTTATATTTTTTGTAGTATAGGCTGACAGACCGTTTGCACTAAAAATCATTTTTCGTACACAATGTTATATCATAAAATGATAAAATTCATACTTGACACTCCCATATAATAGAGACCCACACGACACCTGATGTAAAGCATAGTGATACGTACCTACTTGCCTTCTTTTTAGATTCTGAACGGAGTGATGAATGTATTGATTTTACAATGATGTGTGTTTTTTTTTTTTTTTTTTTTTTTTTTTTTTTTTATTTTTTTTTTTTTGTGTCTGACGACAACATTTGGAGCAGTAAAAATGCTTCGATTTTGGACTTCAGCCCCTCATTGAAAAGGAAATCGAATCTAGTTGGTACTTTGGGGGGTCAAAAGTTAAAATTTTTCAATATTTTTTAAATGAGTCAGGAAAAACCCTAAAAAAATGACGGGAAAACGGGATTTTTTACGCAAAACCAGTTTTCGACAAAATCGAATTTTATATTTTGCTATAACTCAAAAACTAATCGATGTAAATACTTGAAATTTTCTCCAAATGTTTATATTAGCGTTCTTCATACACAGTTAAATTTTCAAAGAATTTAGACTTTTTTTGAGATATTTATAGACAATTGAAATTTTTAATTTTTTTTAGTATTTTTTTTTTAAATAACGATAAAAATTTTTTGGCCGGCCAGAAAATCTTGAAAATTTAATACAAGGTTTCTTATAAGTTGTTCTTAAAGTGATAAAAAAAAATCCGAAATTGTTAGTCACAATTTTTTTTTATAAGTGCTTAAAGTTCGAATTTTTACGAAATATGTCAAAATTGCGAAAATTGGCAAGTAATTTTGTGGTTGAAAAATCGTAAAAATTTTTTCTTTTATAACTAAGTTTTGAAAATTTGATACAAGGTTCTCCATACATTTTTCTTCAATTATCTGTAAAAAAAACTCTACCAGACTAAGACAAAAAATTTTTATGAGTGTTTGAAATTTAAATTTTTACAAAACCGCGTTAAATAATGGTTTAGCCTCAAACGATTTTTTATATTTGTTGTTATTCAAACAGTATAAGTCGTAAATACTTGAAAATTTTACCAGTTATTTAGATTGCCATTTTCTTTACGTGATTTGATTTTCAAAACATTTTGACTTTTTTTGAGCTATTTATGGACAATTGAAATTTTCAAATTTTTTTTATTTTTTTTTTATAAATGTTGATAAAAAAAATTTAGGTGGGACAAATTACTTGAAAATTTAATTGAAGGGTCTCCATAACTTGTTCTAACTCTCATTCAAAAATTATAAAAATACATAGGCACAATTTTTTTTTATTAGCATTTGAAGTTCAAATATTGACAAAAATTCGTCAAAATCATGAATATTTTTCACTGTTTGATAACGATTTTGCTATTTGTTTTTATCCAAAAAGTATAAGTTGTTGAAACTTGAAAATTTTATCAGTTGTTTATATTGGCATTTTCTTTGTATAATTTTTTTTTTAAAAGATTTCACTCATTTTTAATCAATTTATAGGCATCTGAAATATTCAATTTTAGATTCTGAACGGAGTGATGAATGTATTGATTTTACAATGATGTGTGTGTTTTTTTTTTTTTTTTTTTTTTTTTTTTTTTTTTGTTTTTGTGTCTGTGTACAGCATAACTAGTCGAAATAATGCTTCAATTTCAAACTTTGGGGATGGTTTCCGATGGCAAAGTGAATATCCTTGGTGCATTATAGAGGTGAAAAGTAAACATTTTCCAACAGTTTTCAAAAAAATCGAGAAAAACAAAAAAAAAATGACAGAAAAACGGGAATTTTTACGCAAAACCAGTTTTCGGCAAAATCGAATTTTTTATTTTGCTATAACTCAAAAACTAATCGATGTAAACACTTAAAATTTTCACCAAATTTTTATATTAGCGTTCTCCATACACAGTTAAATTTTCAAAGAATTTTGACTTTTTTTGAGCTATTTATAGACAATTGAAATTTTTAATTTTTTTTAGTATTTTATTTTAAAATAACGATAAAAATGTTTTGGCCGGCCAGAAAATCTTAAAAATTTAATGCGAGGTTTCTTATGAGTTGTTCTTAAAGTGATAAAAAAAAATCCGAAATCGTTAGTCACAATTTTTTTTTATAAGTGCTTAAAGTTCGAATTTATACGAAATATGTCAAAATTGCGAAAATTTGCAAGTAATTTTGTGGTTGAAAAATCGTAAAATTTTTTTCTTTTACAACTAAGTTTTGAAAATTTGGTACAAGGTTCTCCATACATTTTTCTTCAAATATCTGTAAAAAAAACTCTACCTGATTCAGACAAAAATTTTTTATGAGTGTTTGAAATTTAAATTTTTACAAAACCGCGTTAAATAACGGTTTAGCCTCAAACGATTTTTGATATTAGTTGTTATTCAAACAGTATAAGTCGTAAATACTTGAAAATTTTACCAGTTATTTAGGTTGCCATTTTCTTTACGGGATTTGATTTTCAAAACATTTTGACTTTTTTTGAGCTATTTATAGGCATTTGAAATTTTCAATTTTTTTTTATTTTTTTTTTATAAATGTTGATAAAAAAAATTTAGCTGGGACAAATTACTTGAAAATTTAATTGAAGGGTCCACATAACTTGTTCTAACTCTGATTCAAAAATTATAAAAATACATAGGCACAATTTTTTTTTATTAGCATTTGAAGTTCAAATATTGACAAAAATTCGTCAAAATCATGAAAATTTTTCACTATTTGGTAGTTAAAAATTTATAAATATTTTTCTATTAAAAGCTAAGAATTGAAAATTTAAGACTATGCTGTCCATAAGTTAAGCTTAGAATAATTATAAAAAAGTTTGAGGATTATGCAATTTAAAAAAATTTACGAGTGTTTAATGTTTTAATTTTAATTTGAAATCAAAAATACGCGTGTAAAATTACGTTTTACTAATAAATAATTTTCGATTTTTGTTGTTTTTAAAAAATTATCAAACGTAAGATCTTGAAGCTTTTACTTAAATGTTTGAATTTGTTTCAAAATAGAATATATTATGACAATATTTAAATATAATATGTCCTAGACTGACAAATCATCTCCGTTCAGAATCGTTTTTCGTATACAATGATACCTATCATTGCATTCAAATTTAACCTACCCTAGTCCGAGGTCCACCCCACCCCCTAATGTACAGCAGAGCGATACTCACTTACCCGCTTTTTTATCTTAAAATCTTTGAGGGCACATGGTTTTGTGAAGACAATAGGATTGGTTATTTTATTTTTATTTATCGTCTCATATTGGAGAAATATTTACGTATTATTCACATTAGATTTAAGTATATCAACCTATTAATATTTTCACCGTATTATATAAACTAATTGCGTGATTAGTAAAAATATTTATATCTCAAATATGATAATAGACAATTTGAATGTTACGAGTACTTTAAATGTATTATTTGGTTTATAGCTCGTTTATTCGTAAATACCATGGTAATTGTAGTTTAAATTTGACTATATTATGATTTAGTTAGACCCATTAGTTAATAGTTATATTAGATTCTGAACGGAGTGATGTATGTATTGATTTTACAATGATGTGTGTTTTTTTTTATTTTTTATTTTTGTGTCTGACGACAACATTTGGAGCAGTAAAAATGCTTCGATTTTGGACTTCAGCCCCTCTTTGAAGAGGAAATTGAATCTAGTTGGTACTTTGGCGGGTCAAAAGTTAAAAATTTTTAATATTTTTTAAATGAGTCGGGAAAACCCTAAAAAAATGAGGGAAAAACGGGAATTTTTACGCAAAACCGTTTTCGACGAAATTGAATTTTTTATATTGCTATAACATAAAAAATAATTGATGTAAATACTTGAAATTTTCACCAAATGTTTATATTAGCGTATTCTATACCCAGTTAAATGTTCAAAGTATTTTTACTTTTTTTGAGCTATTTATAGACAATTGAAATTTTTAATTTTTTTTAGTATTTTTTTTTTAAATAACGATAAAAATTTTTTGGCCGGCCAGAAAATTTTGAAAATTTAATACAAGGTTTCTTATAACTTGTTCTTAAAGTGATAAAAAAAAATCAGAAATCGTTAGTCACAATTTTTTTTTATAAGTGCTTAAAGTTCGAATTTATACGAAATATGTCAAAATTGCGAAAATTGGCAAGTAATTTTGTGGTTGAAAATTCGTAAAATTTTTTTCTTTTATAACTAAGTTTTGAAAATTTGATACAAGGTTCTCCATACATTTTTCTTCAATTATCTGTAAAAAAAACTCTACCAGACTAAGACAAAAAATTTTTATGAGTGTTTGAAATTTAAATTTTTACAAAACCGCGTTAAATAACGGTTTAGCCTCAAACGATTTTTGATATTTGTTGTTATTCAAACAGTATAAGTCGTACATACTTGAAAATTTTACCAGTTATTTAGATTGCCATTTTCTTTACGTGATTTGATTTTCAAAACATTTTGACTTTTTTTGAGCTATTTATAGACAATTGAAATTTTCAAATTTTTTTTATTTTTTTTTTATAAATGTTGATAAAAAAAATTTAGCTGGGACAAATTACTTGAAAATTTAATTGAAGGGTCCACATAACTTGTTCTAACTCTCATTCAAAAATTATAAAAATACATAGGCACAATTTTTTTTTATTAGCATTTGAAGTTCAAATATTGACAAAAATTCGTCAAAATCATGAATATTTTTCACTATTTGGTAGTTAAAAATGTATAAATATTTTTCTATCAAAAGCTAAGAATTGAAAATTTAATACTATGCTGTCCATAAGTTAAGCTTAGAATAATTATAAAAAAGTTTGAGGATTGTTCAATTTAAAAAATTTTACGAGTGTTTAAAGTTTTAATTTTAATTTGAAATTAAAAATACACGTGTAAAATAACTTTTTACTAATAAATAATTTTCGATTTTTGTTATTTTTAAAAAATTACTAAACGTAAGATCTTGAAACTTTTACTTAAATGTTTGAATTAGTTTCAAAGTAGAATATATTACAATATTTAAGTATTATATATCCTAGACTGACAAATCATCTCCGTTCAGAATCGTTTTTCGTATACAATGATACCTATCATTGCATTCAAATTTAACCTTCCCTAGTCCGAGGTCCATCCCACCCCCTAATGTACAGCAGAGCGATACTCACTTACCCGCTTTTTTATAAATGTTGATAAAGAAATTTAGGTGGGACAAATTACTTGAAAATTTAATAGAAGGGTCCACATAACTTGTTATAACTCTCATTCAAAAATTATAAAAATACATAGGCACAATTTTTTTTTATTAGCATTTGAAGTTCAAATATTGACAAAAATTCGTCAAAATCATGACGAATATTTCATACTCTCATTATGCGTATGTTGCCAAATACTTTTTTTATTAATAAACAGATACTATAAAGTAACTATAGTAACATATAAAAACTATACTATTTGTTTCAAAATAGAATATATGACAATATTTAAATATAATATATCCTAAACTTACAAATCATCTTCGTTCAGAATCGTTTTTCGTATACTGCAACGATACCTATCATTGCATTCAAATTTAACCTACCATAATCTGAGGTCCATCCTACCCCCTAATATACAGCAGAGCGATACCCACTTACCCGCTTTTTAATTATTGTATTTTAATAATAATAATATTATATATGTTATTTTTTTGTAAATTTATCTTTTTAAAATTGTTCTAACGGGCGTTAAATAATAATAAATAAATAAATAATAAGTGAAAAAAATAATTTTTAATTTATACATCTTTAAAATAGAATTGAATAAGAAATTAATAAATTAAATAGGTGCATTAGAAAAAAAAAAAAATTAAAAACAATCTTTCTATACATAATGGTAAGCTGTATACGCAAAATCATAACAGAGTTTTTGTAAAAAAATTTATTGAGTTTTGAGTCAATTTAAAAATGACATGCTGCGTAAGGAAGATGATTTAAAATAACACGTAAAGGTTTACAAAAATAAATTCGTGAAGACCACTACAATTTATGATCTAAATTTATATTCTTCCACGTCACTTGAATGTAGTGACAGAAACTAATTTTACATAAACACATATTTTAAAATAGTTTTTTTTTAAGTTTAGAACTATTATAAAATAACTATCGCATTTAAACTAACAAAACTACAATCTTACACTGAGAGGACAGAGGATTAACTTCCTTATAAAAATATACAAATAATAAATTATTACAGGCAATACATTATTTAAAATTATATTGTGTATGCTCTATATATAAACTATTTTATATTTTAAAAAGCAAAAATAATATAATGTTTCTATTATAATTTATAAATTTATAAGCAATGTTTTGTTATATATTTCAACTTGTCACATTTATTGACTTGTTGTAAATTAATATAATCAAATTAATTTAAAATCTTCATATTTAAATTTATTATAGAATAATTATCGGTAGTATATTCAACGTGAATACAGTAAAATAATATATTTGAGCGAAAATACATACTATAGAAGTAATAAAGTAGTATACTACGTGATACTACTATAATATTATCTAAGTCATAATATTATGTATTATAATTTATATTTGATAATATTTACTATAATTTTTAAGTTCTATGTATTTAGCTTATAGTAGTATACATTTCAATGTATTATTTGTGCTCACTCTTTAGTAAGCACTTGTAAAATACTCAGCTTATTGATGTAAATAAATAATCATAAATGGTTAATCTATTATAAATGTATAAATTGTCATGTTGCGTGTGAAGAAGAGATTATAATAACATTTGTTTTTGGATATTATTATTATTAAAACAACAATGATCTAGAATAGCTATTATTTCCCTAAAAACTTTAATACGTTATGGTACCAAACTATATATTAATATATAAGCTACTTAGATGTAAATAATACAGTGAGTTATAGAATTTGTTTCAAAATAAAAAAAAGTTGTGTAAATATTTTTTATTTATAATTGGGCATTTTTAAATTGTTAAAATTATAACTGTCTGGTTGAAAAATATTTAAGTTAATTTAATTAATTTTAATATTAAAAAAATAATTACTGTGTGACAAAACGATATTTACAAACTATCAAAAATTGAATACTTTATATTTGTTTTAAGTGAACATATTTTCTGAGTGTGGTTAATTTGCAATTTTTGGTACAAAACTCCATTATAGAAACATAGAATAAAATTTATTATTTGTTAGCTGGGCACACCAGATAAAACAAGTGCAGTAGTACCCATATTAATAATATAGTGAATATATTATCCCGTGGAGTTTTACATCATAACATTGCACTTCGAGCATTTTAAAATATGATAAGTAAAAAGAAAAGAACTTTTTTTTTTGATCATAGAAGAATGTTGTTTGAGAAAACAAAAATTGTTCTGATGGTTTGCATGTCTATGTTTGCAATTAAGTACAATATTATTATGTATCACTCAGGGACGTCCAGTAAAGTTAAAGACCGGCACGCTATGATGCCCACGTGGTCATCGTTAGCTCACTGGAACTGGAAGGGTTCGGTATCGTCACGAGACCCATTGGTTTGATGGTGGTTTGCTTGCGAGTATAGGGTAAATCTTGGGAGAGAAAAAAAAACCCACTAGAACATCTGACAATGCTGCAAGTGTAGAGGGTCCCCCGGACATCAACAGTCGTTCCCGGTGTGGTACGTCACACGACCCGCGTGCTCACCCATACCGTTAGCCAACATCATCACCATGGTAACCCGTTTTCAACCTCACACCCACCCACAACTACGGTTGATGAAGACTACCACCATCCTACTGCGGTCACGGTAGCCGTGGTGTTGGGTGGAAGTGTTTACGAGGTAGCTGTGGGGCGAAGGGTACATATTGATTGGGCTCGCACACCGCTTGCCCGAAGGCGGCGCCCATTTGCCCGTCTATATACATTATGTACAATATTATAGATAACATATTCATTTGTATAATATAACCACACACAGACACGAAAACTCGAAATGACCTTTACGGGACACCGCAGTCATTAGTCTTCTTCACTTCTGTTGATAAGAGATAAGAGTTATCCGTGCAGTTTGTTGTTGTTTTTATTGTTAGATTGTTGTAGCAGTGTCACACACGAGGTCAGAGGTCCTTTTCACTTACACATAAAGCATACGACTCAAAACAATATTTGACTCTTTATTATTTTATGCTAAGTATTATAATATATAATATATAACTAAATGTTAACCTCCCTCCAAATTTCAGTAATTGACGACGGCAAGTACATTTTCTTTTATAATAATCTTTAATCACTAACTGCATTAAAACATCTTGTGGGCTCAGAAAAGTAATTATAGATATACTTGTGTATAAAAATACAAAGTTACAATTTGAGTAGATTTTGACTGGAAGTCAATTATAGGCGTAATAAATTTATTTTTCATCGAAACATAATATTATCAAAACTAACTAATAAAAAAATCTTTAAGTGGCGCTCACCATAATTCAGACAACCGTTTAATGTCAAACATATTAGGTTGGGTTATTCTACGTAGATAAACAAAAAAAATACTACAATAGTGCATGCATTTATATACAGTATAACATACACTCGTGTATAATATGACATCCGTAAATACAATAATTGTTATATGATTCAAAATTATGTATTATTAGAGTTTAAATTATTATAAATTTCATAATATTCCAATTTATTATGTTAATAAATAATAATATTTAATCATATTTTTTTATCGTATCAAACAAAAATGTAAATAATTTCTATCAAAGCTTTATACTACAATATAAAATCAATGTAAATATTGTTATAATAATTATTTTATATATACATTAGTTTATTGCCCACAATAATACGAATAGATAAAGCAACAATTTTGCAGTTAAATTCAGTTATTTTGAAATTAGATTTGACTTAGTAAGCATGTAGTTATTTATATTATACGTATATATTGTACGTAGGTACACGTTATAGATATTTTTATTATAC
Source organism: Schizaphis graminum (assembly GCA_020882235.1). NCBI lineage: Eukaryota > Metazoa > Arthropoda > Insecta > Hemiptera > Aphididae > Schizaphis > Schizaphis graminum. The sequence goes on from CM037032.1 coordinate 61,034,716, forward strand.
ATATAAATCCACTACCACAATATAATCTGCACAGTTTCTCATCGATCTTGTTGTGTGAACAACAACTATGGGAATATTGGGAATAAAAAAATAGTCAAATAGTCTACGATGAGCAATTTAATTCTAAAAAATCAAAATCAAAATAAAATATCTCCTAGATATTTTGTTAAATGAAATTATTTCCTATATCAAAGAAAGTACGTGCTATTTCACATTTTCACATAATAAACTAATTTATAATCATGGAATAATTTTTTTTTTTTTTTTAATATTTAATTCATTGAGCTATAAGTACTTAACTCTTAAAAACTCATATATTATCAATATTATTAAGAAAGTATTATTAAAATATGAAATACATTTACATGAGATTTGATTAATTGATTTAAAAAAAATAAATTAATATATTTATAATGTATTAGTTTATTTATTATGTATTATTATTTAGCGCTTAAGACAAATACGATTATATAATAGAAATATTGATACATTATTTTAAAATAATAAACATTTAATTGTATAATAATTAAGTATTATTAATTGAAATTGTATAACAGTATAACATTTATACGATATAAACGTTTTTCATAATGGTTGTTATACCTTATTATAATAAACATATAATAATAAGGCTATTACCCTGTAGCCTGTAGGAGCAGCTTTTGTTAGGCCATTGTTTTGGATGTAAAAAAAGAATATAACCACATATATACAATGATATAAAAATAACTACGATATTATATACCTCAATTTTGATAATTACTTTGGGTTGGTTAGGTTGTCTTTTTAATCACTGACAGAATGCATTAATGTCAAATAATGTTGAAACAACGGGTGACTTTGAAATTTTTATAATGCCAATCAGTAAAAGTTGTTTGACTGATAAAATCCCAAACAAATCCGGCACAAGCGAATTCTTATTGTATTTGTAGGGTCTAATAGCTACAAATCGATGTATATTTTAAAAACATTGTTTTTTAGCCCTTGGGAATTTATTATATTTAAATAATCGAACGAAACATTTAAAATCGATAAAAGGTCGATGGAAGTCTAAAATTTGAATTTGAATGAAATATATATTTATTGTAGTAAAAAGATTTGAATTTCCATGTATTTAGCATTTTGTAAGTGTTTGACAAAATATTATTGTTAAACCTTTGTGTCATATAAGAAAAAAATCAAATTCACCTTTCTTGTATTGAATATACTTGATATTCAGAAATAGTATTTTAAATTATAAATATATAAATGTATAATATATTCTATAAAATACCAATGCAATATGAGTTGATCAAATATTTTTAAATTGATAAAATTCTATTCAACAAATAAAGACAAGACACGATTGCTTTGTTTTCTCAGTGTGAAACGGATTTTGAAAATACGTATTGTGCAACATTAATGATTGTTTTTGTTTCTATTTTCACTTAAAAATTTACATTTGATAATTATTGTTAATGTTTTTAGTTTGGAATAAACTTTTTTTTTTTAAATTAATAGTTGTCAAAGTTTCTCATTGGGCGGTAAACAGTATTTATTGGATATTATACGAAATGCATTTAACTTTACACTTAAAATTATTTTAACTGTTGTTAATAGTTTCATAAATAAATATATTATAGATTATTACTAAATGAGATGAAGAAAAATTACCAATTTGGATAAAAATCATCAATATCAGTATGTTCGAATGTTTATTGCTGTAGCAGCATTTCGAAGTCCTTCTGCGTTGATGATTTGATCTTTGGCTTTTGTTACCGACTTATATAATATTATTGTGGTAGGTATGCTCAAAGAAGCTTATGACATAATAGAATTGCTATTTGCTATATTCATTTATGTTATACGTATATATAGATAAAATACCCTTCTCATTTCGCAAAGAATCGAAAAGCCTAACCAGCGGCATTTAAGCGGATTGTTTCGGACGGCGGGGATCGATTAACCGATGAGATAACGAGCTCGTTTGGCAAAATAATCCTACGAATTTCCTTTTATCTAAAATGGGTAAGATAAAACATCGTGAGTGACGCCAACGCTAAAGAGTATAATATTATAATATAACCTGTGAACAATATTAAAATGCTTTTCATGGAATCTTCAAACGCTTTTTTGACGTTAATTCATTTTTGAGTTTATATTAAAACATTCAAACATATTATACCGTAGTAGTTTTATTTCCGTATAAAAGCCTTATTTGTTTATAAAGCGATTGTAGATTGTATCGGCATGTTAAAATAAATATAATATAACATTACAATGAGATAAAATGAAAAAAAAAAACGGAAATGTTTCCAACGTGTAGTCATTGTAAGAACAAGATTTCATCAACTAAATCAACGAGATTGTTAAATTTGTTTAAAGTGCTTTTGTTAGGATATTTTTTTAAAATAAATTCAACATGCATAAACTAGAACAGAATGTCCAAAACGTGTACTGTCTAGTTTAATTTTTTTTTTTTTTTATATATAAATCAGTCAAACAGTAGTCATGATATTATATAGTAATATTTCATGTGCAGTACTATATACTACGTTTGTAGTTAAACTCAACATTATAATTTAAAACGAAATTTATTACGTATTGTTTTAATTTAAAAATATATATATTTAATACCAACATCAAAATACTATTTTGATTTAAAGTAAATTAAGTATTGAGTAATATTAGTAAATATTTTATACGATAAATAAGTTGCAAGTACTGTTATCGTTTTATGTTTTATTATTATAATAATTTAATAAACATTTTTTAAAGTGTGTTAAGTAAATTGGAAGGTCTCTTTTTTATCTCGCGTAATAATATTTTCTTCTTTTTTACTACGTGATAAACATAATAAACAATTCGGAAACGGGTAGTACATAATAAGTATCATGACTAGGTATTTTATTTTTGGATTTATTATTTGATCAATATTTCCAGTATTTTTTATTCATTTTTTTTTTGTTTTTTTTTTTTTTTTTTACCAAGTTAAAATCCTATAATAATTTTTAGAAAATATTTATAATTTTACTAGCATCTGTTTATGAAAAGGTCATACAAGGTATACATTTTTGTATTATTCATTATATAATATAACTCATAAATCTTACATACAATTTAATCTCGGGTCTTTACTGTTTAATTGAAAAGGTATTTATAGCAATATTATGTGCTTGGTGGTTCGATATGATTTATTTAACTTTCATATAATTTTCGTAACAATATAAAATTAATTGTATAATAATAAATTATTATCTGGTATAATTTTATTGATGTTGCATAAGATATATTAGGAATTAGGATACTCTTTTATACAAAAACAATAAATATGAATAATTTAATTTATGTTCAAAAATTAAAAGCTACTAAAGATTATGGTATGTGTTCAATTTATAATTTTTTTTATCCATTGATGAAGTAATTAAATAAAGTAAAGTGTGTAGTTCGTAAAAAGTTGTAAATATTATAGTTGAAATAACAATAATTATCTTTTTGTAATAAAGAATAAGTTATAGTAAGCTGTCACATAACTATATGTCTAAAAATGATGATTAAAAAAAAAATAGTCAAAATAACTAATTGTTTCTGTGTTGCAAAAAAATAAAATAAAAATCATGACTTAAATTCTGTCACTTGAAAGTTTTATTATAATTAATATAAACAGATAAATATTAAAAAAATCTACTCACTATTAATAATTATAATTTATATAATATGGTAGAATCATGCCTTTGAAAAAATACCATTTTGATAATATTTGAACACATTGACTTACCTGAAAGAAAAAAAAAATAAGTACAATATTGATTATAAATTATAAAATCTTAACTAAAAATATAATCTATATTCCTAAAAAAACATTAACAGTAGATAACGGAAAGTTTTAATATAATTCACTGGGTCTGTATTTATAATAAAAAATAAAAATGCCCTTAAAGCATCAACGCATAATAATGTTATTATAATATACCGACGGACAATTTTATGGTTCAATGCGTTACGGTACAATATAAGCACCTATTTTTGGAATATTGTTTTCCCAGTGCACTCCTATATATTTATTGTTATTTGCACGTACAATATTTTACGATCCGACCGATAATAAATCGCAGGTCCCAAAGCTATTGCTAAAATTATTAATATTATATACAATATTTTGTCTATTTTGTTTTGGATTTTAACAATCGAAACGAGCACTGTCGATTCATTGTTTTATACGAGATATCATGAAATATTTTGTATTTTACAATAATTATAAACAATGCACGTTCGCTCAAAATATGATAATAATATAATGATATCAAAACATACATATTACAAAATCATAGGCTATTCGTAGCTCAATCAAATTCTTATTATATAATTAAATCATCTAAGCGATTTCAAATTAAAACTACTACTACGAGGAGTGAAGACAACATTCAGCAATTTTAAAATACACATATGGCATTAAAACATTAATTAAATAGAAATTTCTATAGTTGGGTTATTTTTTGCAATATCAACGGAGTCGTATTATAATAATTACCGTCAGACATAAGTCCATAGTAATTTTTTAAAATAATATTTCAGTTGTTGTTGTATATAACGGAAATGTTATTTGTTTATGTAGACCATAATAATATGGAGCAAGTTCCACGTACTCGAGCGTTTGACAATACCTATACTACCTGCGTGTCACAGTTGACAGATAAATGGTCATATTACCTGTGTACTTTAAATATATAATGTGTCAAAATCGGTGACGTTTATTCGTTAACTCATCTACAGCGAATGACATATTCCAGAGTGAACTATAATTTTTTTTTTTATCCCACCGAAGCTATGTAACAAGACACCATTCTTATATACAGAGTGATTCGCCAAGAAAATCACTTACGCCTATTTTTTAATTTTATAATTTCTAATTAGTTTATAAATAATTCTAAAACGGATGCTTTAGAACATTTCGATATACGACGACTTTAATTATAATTCAGTAGGTAATTTCAATAGTAAGTGCACTCGGGAAAAACCATTTGAACGGTGTTCGAAATCGTCTCGGTACAAATTATCCGTTAATTATAAACGACCCTATGCGGTGGCAGAATAAGTTGAACGAGTTGTATTATAAAACTATACGCGTTGTATGCCCACTAAGATACTGTAGTTTAATGAGACTAATATTCAAAAGTTTGTTCAAAGAAAATTGCGATAGTTTTATTATATACATATTATGATGTTAAAACAAATGAAATATCTGCGTGAACGACCCACTGCTGAAGTAGAACTCTGTGGTAGTATGTTTGAATAATTCAGGAAACTTATGCTTTTAGAACTTAGGAATATTACTGTTATCATCATCACCATCATCATCATTATCATCATCATCATCACAACCACCATCACCTCCACCAGCCCACTGTCATCGTTATATTGTTACTATGGTAAACAATTGATTAACGAAATTATCAGACTTTCAGAGTTTAAAGATTAGTTTTTCTGTATCCGTTAAACTCTAATCGTTTGGGAGGCGGAGTTGGACTTCTTAATGTTTGTTATAATATTTTAATATTCATGCTATTATATTATTTGTCGTCGTTGACTCATTTCAGTTTTGAACAATCTGTCGTTTAAATGATGACCAAACTTGAGATAAACCGAAAATAGAAATATGATTCGTAAAAATAGTAAAACAATTTGTAGCTTTCTGTACAATAATCTCATCATTTTGTAATTCGTTACTAAGTCTTAAAATTTCATATTTTATGATACATGTTGTGTTTTTGCTAAGTTTGATGATTTGATTAAAACTATTGATATAACCTAATGAACACGCTGTACAATAATATATTTTACTCATAAAATTATAGTTTGCAAAAATGTATTGGATTAAAATTATGGAGTATTATAATTAAGTTAAGCTATTATTTAATACTGTAAAAATACTTGGTGTATTGAAAACATTATATAAATCAATTAAAAAAAAAATGATTTTATTTATTAAATTTATTCTGTCACAAAACATATTATGATAATATTTTGTAAACATTTTTAAAAATAAGAAATTATTATACAAAAATCTTATTTTGATGTTTTAATTATATACGAACAAGAGATATGAAACTAATGTAAATTTCCATCAAATAATATGGTATACTTTTACAAAATACAATCATATTCATCGTATTCATGTGTTACTTAAAATGTCCTATACCTAATATTATATAATGTAGTGATTTTACTGTATTTTATATCTTATATTTTACATATTGTCTGGTTAGGTTGTCATCAACCATTTATTATAAATTATTATCTAGTTTTAGATTCTGAACGAAGTGAAGAATGTATTGATTTTACTATGATGTGTGTTTTTTTTTTTTTTTTTGTGTCTGACGACAACATTTGGAGCAGTAATAATGCTCCGATTTTTGACTTCAGCCCCTCTTTGAATAGGAAAATTCATCTAGTTGGTACTTTGGGGGGGGGGGGGGGGGGGGGGGGTCAAAAGTAAAATTTTCAAATAGTTTTCAAAAAAATCGAGAAAAACAAAAAAAAAAAAGTGGGTAAGTGAGTATCGCTCTGCTGTACATCAGGGGGTGGGGTGGACCTCGTACTAGTGTATGTTAAATTTGAATGCAATGATAGGTATCATTGTATACGAAAAACGATTCTGAACGGAGATGATTTGTCAGTCTAGGATATATTATATTTAAATATTGTCATACATTCTATTTTGAAACTAATTCAAACACTTAAGTAAAAGTTACAAGATCTTACGTTTAGTAATTTTTTTAAAAAAATTATTTAAATTATTTAGTAGTAAAACATTATTTTACACTTGTATTTTTGATTTAAAATTAAAATTAAAACTTTAAACACACGTAAAATTTTTTTAATTGAATAATCCTCAAACATTTTTATAATTATTCTAAGCTTAACTTATGGACAGCATAGCATTAAATTTTCAATTCTTAGCTTTTGATAGTAAAATATTTATAAATTTTTAACTACCAAATAGTGAAAAATATTCACGAATTTGACGAATTTTTGTCAATATTAGAACTTCAAATGCTAATAAAAAAAAATTGTGCCTATGTATTTTTATAATTTTTGAATGAGAGTTAGAACAAGTTATGTAGACCCCTCAATTAAATTTTCAAGTAATTTGTCCCAGCTAAATTTTTTTTATCAACATTTATAAAAAAAAAAATAAAAAAAAATTGAAAATTTCAATTGTCTATAAATAGCTCAAAAAAAGTCAAAATGTTTTGAAAATCAAATCACGTAAAGAAAATGGCAATCTAAATAACTGGTAAAATTTTCAAGTGTTTACGACTTATACTGTTTGAATAAAAACAAATATCAAAAATCGTTTGAGGCTAAACTGTTATTTAACGCGGTTTTGTAAAAATTTAAATTTCAAACACTCTTAAAAATTTTTTGTCTGAATCCGGTCGAGTTTTTTTTACAGATAATTGAAAAAAAATTTATGGAAAACCTTGTACCAAATTTTCAAAACTTAGTTATAAAAGAAAAAAATTTTACGATTTTTCAACCACAAAATTATTTGCAAATTTTCGCAATTTTGACATATTTCGTATAAATTCGAACTTTAAGCACTTATAAAAAAAAATTGTGACTAACGATTTCGGATTTTTTTTATCACTTTAAGAACATCTTATAAGAAACCTTGTATTAAATTTTCAAGATTTTCTGGCCGGCCAAAAAAATTTTATCGTTATTTTAAAAAAAAATACTAAAAAAAATTAAAAATTTCAATTGTCTATAAATAGCTCAAAAAAAGTCAAAATACTTTGAACATTTAACTGTGTATAGAAAACGCTAATATAAACATTTGGTGAAAATTTCAAGTATTTACATCGATTAGTTTTTGAGTTATAGCAAAATAAAAAATTCGAATTAGTCGAAAAATGGTTTTGCGTAAAAATTCCCGTTTTTCTGTCATTTTTTTAAGGTTTTTCCCGACTCATTTAAAAAATATTGAAAATTTTTAACTTTTGACCCCCCAAAGTACCAACTAGATCCGATTTCCTTTTCAAAGAGGGGCAGAAGTTGAAAATCGAAGCATTTTTACTGCCCCAAATGTTGTCGACAGACACAAAAAAAAAAAAAAAAAAAAAAAAAAAAAATAAAAAAAAAAACACACATCATTGTAAAATCAATACATTCATCACTCCGTTCAGAATCTAAAATATTTTCCGAAAAAAAATATTATAATATAAACGGTATAGAATTATATTCTTTATTATTTATCTTTTATTATTAAATAAATAAATAATTTGAATATTCAATTCACTCAGTCAAATAAAAATGTTGGATTATACTTGGCAAACACTTAGTTTTTTTTCTAAAGTTCCAAACTATGTATTATATATATATAAAAAAAAAATTGAGATTTGTGTTCAATGTTAAAATGTTTTTTTTTCTTATTAGCTGTTATCGAGGCTATTATGCTGTAGGGTTAGTTTTATGTATCGAAAGACGACGGACGTGACGGTGTGATTAATCTACATGAACTTTTGTTTGGGATCAGCTGTGAGTTGAACGACATTATCGAGATCAAATAAAATGAAGTTATCATTACACCTATTTATTTTTTAACAAAATATTATATTTATTTTTCATATTATATAACATTGCGTATCATTAGCGACGATACTATTAGAATTCTATTTTCTTTTCATCAGAATTAATGTGGCTGCTGTGTTTATTTACGTGACCAACCAGTGGCGAATAAAGAAATTTAACGCCTACAAGTAGGACATTTGCCGCAGTCTCAAATTATAATATAATATAATAATATTATAAATACATTTTATTTTTCAAATGCAGGGAATTTACCGCTTCAATCACCTGATTATTTTGCCTGTAGGGTAACCCAATGCTGTGACCAACTATACAATAATATTTCATTCTATCTATGTGAATGTAAGCAATCAGTTAATTGACACAAATACCACATCACCGAAAAATAATTTTTAATATAGTTATTATGACAGTATGTGTAAAATTGTAGTTAGAATAACCAAAAAACTGCATTAAACTGTACACGTATATAATATATTATTTATTATGTGTTACACAGAGCTGTGATAGTTGTAGCTTTGGTTGACTCACCATTAATTCACATTCGTATGCGACCAGACATATACATGAATATTAATATATTTAAGTATATAAATGTACACATATATACGAGCAATCGCATGGAAGGAAACGATATGCAAGAAATACATTATCTGTACGAACATTATATTAAGTGCTAGACGTCGCACAGTATGTTGGCGCAAGCGCATATTATACATTTGGGACTTTTTCTCTTATTCTGTATTAGCCAAATCGCTCCAGTATCTCGCTTGTGATTAGTTTAAGCTCCTTTCTTACATAAACACGTTTATAAAACGTCTAAATCATGACATATCAAGAGAAATGTGAAACGTGACTGATAAACCCCGGTGAATGGAATTTTATCCAAACTATATGAGCTTGCCGGAGTTTTCTATAAAATTTCAGTTCATTGCACAGTTTTTCATCTGTTGTATCCTGCTCTACCAACTATCCTTTCCTCGCTTCTTTATTCCCCTCTATCTTACTCCAAATCATCATATGTAAATTTGTATATACACTAATGTCTCATAAAACTATGCAGTCTAATAAAGACGATAATTCACACATAAATATCGATTTACTGTTATATGTCGGTTGATTTACACGATCGCTAATTTTGTTATTGTCAACCAACAGAGACTGTTTTTCGTAAATAACATATAATTTTCTTGCATAAAAATGAAACCTAAAGCAGTAATTGGTTGTAGCTTGCATTATTTTATGACAGAATATTAATTTTTTTTAAGTTTTGTCATTGATCATTTATTACTCATTTTTAATTATAATATTATACATAAGCTATCAGTCGTAATCAATATTATTCCAAACAATTTAATATTTAAAACAATGTTAAGATTCAATAGAATCATTAAATATAATGATATTAATAATATATAATTATAATATGTATTTCTTTGATTGACAATATTTTTTAGATTATCTCTAAAATCAATCGTAAAAATGGTAGTAAATACTAAATAGTATATAATATTTTATAAACACTTTAATAATTACTATAACATGGCGTTATAGATAGGCAATTTAGCTACACTAAGGTCGTGTGGGAGTATTTTGTTATATATCGTAAAGAATTATAACTCAAAACGTCAATAAATTATTATATAAAATATTGTATGAAAATAATATTATTATTTTTTCTTTTACATATCAAATAAAGAAATAAAGTTTTATATATATTTTAATTTATTTTGTCTTTGATACAATAAAGAATTCAATTTTTAAGTTTAATTGTAAGAAATTGAAAAAACATTTATGACATTATATAATAATAATGATAAAATTGTAAACTATCATACAATATCTATTGTTGAATAATTTTAAATACAAAATATATAGAAATGTATAATTAACTGTTTAAATATACTATAAATAATAATCATTAATATTAAATGTTTAAATGTTGATAATGATTTGAATAATATTTATGATAAGCTTATTTTACATTCAAAAATTATAAAAATTATTAAAAATATTAAATAAATTTAATTTTTATACAATATTATTAATTTATATCCAACACATAGTTCGTTGACATATTACATTCAATTGTATTAAAATAATTTTAACAGTACCTTTTTATTATAAAAAAATTTAGTTTTTTTTTCATTTATACTAACTATACTTAAATATTATGATTGATAATTCATGTAAGTCCTATAAATTACAAAGAAAAATAATTTATCATAAAGTGATACATAAATAAATAATGTATGGCCTTTAGTGAAGCATTTTATTTTAATTTATCATTATAATAATTATTAATAACTTACCTAAGTATTAGAAACTTAGTTTGACATAGAATATTTATTTTTCAGTTATGTACATATTATGTTTATTTACTGATACAATATTTTCATTTATTTACTAAATTAAAATTTAACTATCTTTTATTTTGGACGTTGGTATAGTTAATAAGACTACTACATAGGGTATATTGTATTTATTATTTGTGCTAGTATATATAATATATATATTTATTAACGGAATAGTTGATAAGGATTATATGTATATATATTTTTTTTTTATTTAAACTTATTTTTATTTTATATTATCGTATATACTATTTAAATTCGTTTTTGAACTACACATTTTGAGCAAATATTTGGTTAAAACAATTTTTGTTTTAAACAGTATTTATAATTTATAATTTTAAAATGTACTACTTAATAATTTTTAAATATTTATAAATCTTTTTTAAAATCCGTATTCAATAATTATTACAATATTCTTAAGTTATGGATATAACAAACCTTTATAATGTACAAATAGACAATAAAAAAATATTCCAAAGTAATATTTCCAAGAGAAATATTTTGTTCATTATACAAATGGGCTTTCAATATTTCTATCAAGATGGAGAGAAGGAAAACTTCAATGTTTAATGACGTCTTAAACAACGCGCTAAAAGGTTTAAATGGAGTACTTACCGTCATAACCATATTATAAAAGATGTTAAATTCTTTCAAATTACAATTGATTGACAAAAACTGGAAGTTTTGAATTATACAAGTTTAGTTATCTTAATCTTATTGTACTGTATTGAAGAATGAAGATAAATAATTATAGTAATTAAGTGGTTTTTACATAAATAATCCCTATATGGTTTTTAATTTTTACATATAAACAGTGATGTAATATTTTAATCAATTGTATCAAATGTAAATATATGTATAAATTTACAATGGCCTATGTTGTCGAAGTTATAACGAACAATAATAAGAATAGTAATAAAAATTAACAATAATAATAAAAAATTCAATACGCGATATACGCGTTATTTGTAATTAATAAAATCAACATTTTAGATCGTATTTTGTCTATAATAGTAGATTTTTTTTCGCCATAATATATTACAATAGTTATAATTTATTGTTTAGCTTTTAGTTACTAATTTAATTTATTTAATATAACAAATAGTGTATAACCATTATGTTTTTTTTGAATTCCTATAACTATGCAGCTAAATTGTCTCAAAAATGTAAAATATACTAATTATTTTGAAATAATAATTGTAAAAGTATTGAAAAATTAGGCACAATGATATAATTAATACATATTTTTATAAATTATAAAATTTTCTGTTTAAAAAAAACAAAAATCGTTTTAGTTAGTTTATTTTTTCCAAAAATATAATATAATATGTGAAGTATAATGAATAATTTTATTGTGCTAATTAAGTTTATGCTGAGTATATCAATATTATTGTTAGTAATATCATTTTAAAGTGTCAATTTTACGAAATTCCCATTATTTTTAAATAAAACCACAAATTATGACGATGTAAATGGTTTCTACTAAGAACGGGTTTTCTGAAATTCAATTATGATAATTTTAAAGAAGTATACTACAACGTACTCATGTATTAAATATTGCGCCATTTTGATAATTAATCTATCTTTACTTATAGTAATAAGTACCTCATCTTGGATAAATCCGTATGTCCTAATTTTATTTCATTATCATCTGTTAATCAGTCACACACCAATCAATGTTTCATAGAAAAAACGTTAACAGGTATACAATTTATGTTTCAATGGCGGTGATGTAAGTAAACACAAGATGAGGGGGAAATACGATATATAGGTACCCAGATACCGAGTAAAATGTTTTATCGATCTTATGTGCTGTGCATTTGACTAGCAATAAAAATAATATTACAATAATAAAAATGGCTGCGTAAAAAAGAACCCTCCGTGTAAAGTTGTCACAGGTCAGGGCACGTATCTGGCATATCCATTGTTGTTTAACTAAGGGTCCGGAATAGCTGTTGTCAACTACAATAGACTGGAAAACCGTGAAAACGTGCTTAAAACGTCGCTATACTAATCGAGATTAATGGATTGCCGTCGATTTCTTTTCTAATATATCTGCAGATATATGTATAGGATTGGCAGATGGGTAGCTGGGCGATGAATTCAATGGTTCGAACAGTATAGTCTGCAAATGAATTTATTATATACGTATATTAGCATACGAATCTGTGAATAAATATAAGTGTCCTTTGTCCAAATAAAGAACCTTGAAATGCTTGATAATAATTATCCAGATAATTGGTAAAATTATGGATAAAACGGGAAAATAAATACAACGTTTTAAAATATCTAAATATAGTCCTCGACGATAATTCGCTTCGTCAGAAATAAAATATAATTACGATTTTTTAACACATAATATTACATAAGTACATTGGGTTTTTTTTTCTTAAAAAATAACTAACTCATATTATACGTTTTGAACGTCATACAATTAATGTATTACATAGCTAATATGCATTTAGAAGAATTAATTTTGTAATTAAAACTTTAACATTAGGATATATTCACCTTATATTTGATTCAAATAAGGTCTGAATATTATCTATGTCATGTCATCTGAGTTTAATGATAAAAATTAGTAAATTAATACATGAAAACATTAAAATTGTTATGCTCTTTAGTCTATTGTCTATATAGCTTTATATCAAGGATCTGGATTTCGATGTGAAGTTTATTAATTTTTGAGTACTCTAAGACATTGCATTCCAAGAACATAATTCGTTTCATGAAACAAATACTTCAAAGGTGAACATTTTATTATTATTTTTTTAGATTTTCTATGTTTTTACATTATTAGAGAATTTTAAAAAAATGTTATTACTTTTCAGTATATTTACACAGTAAAAACTTTTAGCTTAAATTTAAAATAATATAAAGAAATATTTTTGTCATAATATTTTTATTTTGTTTTAATAGGTTTTAGGTATTTTTCATCCCGATCTCATTTTATTTTAGTAGATATACTATTTCTAATTTTGATATTTCGTTTTTGAATTATTATTAGTTTAGTTAAGATGAAATTTTGAAAATACCAAAAGTTAAACCATAATATTTTCCTTTCGCTTGCGTTTTTGAAATAATAAACGTTTATTTTTAAAGGCATAATTGAGTATAAATTTTAGATTAACCAAACCTAAACTTAAAAAAATGTATTTAATTATAGTTAAAACATTTAAATTCAGTCCTTCCTTATAACTAACTCAGAAATAAATATATTAATAAAAACCTATGAGATGTTTTAGATGATATTATTACCGTAAGTTTTATAATATAACATACGAATTTGAATAATACAAAATGTTTTCTGCTGTACGCCAATTTTCTATATTATATCGGAGTTAATATCTAATATTTAAAATATTAATATATATTTTTATAATTTCTTATATGTAATTATGAAATAACTGATTTAATAGCATACATTTAAAAATTATATTTATATAAAATCGAAATAATCAGACAATTTTTATCGAATCTAATCTAATATACCCACATATATTAATTTTTTTTTTAAATAAGTTTAAATTTGAGATTTTAAATGTTATTTATACATTATAAGTACATACATTTTGTTTTTTTATGGATAAAACAAACCCAGATCCTGAATAAATTTATAGGAGGGGTCATAATGGATACAAATTTAGCCAACTTTTGATAACAATACGTGCTATAAATAAATATTATTCTTCAAACTCCAATTTGATAGTTCATTTAGATAAGTAAAATAAATGTTTAATAAAATAAAATAATTTACTCATTATAACATAATATATTATACATATAATAATTAATAATACTTTTTACGACATGTTATACAAAAAAAATATCATAGAATAAACCGAGTAGAAACCGTTTCATATTTTTTATTTTGCAAAGAAATGAACACACGCACGTTTGACGTCGATCACAGTAATCGTTTACGTATCGTATGTAAATTAAATTTTCTGACATAATGACAATTAAAAAATATTTTTAGAGAATTAAATATTGTGAACTTATAACACACAACCCATTGTCATTGACGTAAATTTCATGAAAAATTTGTGTCAAAAACTATCTAAGACTACCAAATTAAGAAATACTGGTAAAAATTAAATTTAAATATAATATAACATACTAATTAATACTAACACTATACAATATATCAATCACTACTTAATTTATAATTAATGTAATTGTGCGTACACTTATTACTAAACGTTTAATTAAATAATAATTGACACAATATGCATTAAATTAACTTGCCGACTAATTTTATATCAGTATCGATAAAAAACTATAACTACAACAAATGACCTAATGGACTTTTAAAACGATTGACTGAAAAAAAAAATGGAGACTGTGTAGCTTTTGGCTTCTTAGCTATCAATGTATAATGTATTTAAATCAAGTATACGTATATTTGATTTTCGTTTAGTGTCCAACGTTAAGGCCAAAACACACACACATTGTCCGTTAGGGGAACCCATTCCCGTGTGCTTGGAATCTTAAACAACCGATATTGTTATTTCACATGAATACCGTTTAAATTATACCGTCGTATTAGTCGTATACGTGTAGTATTATGTCATAATCGTACCAACATAATTAAGTATAGAGAAATATTTCTCCTCGACGAACTAAGGGCGACGGGTGTGAACTGTAATCAAACCAAAATTCCAATTATGTACCACACTTGGTGGTCATAATTCAATAACAAAATAATCTCAGCTGTATTCGTCGCATAACAGTACGATATACGCCATATTATTATCAACGAACGAATAGTCGTGTCCTAAGAAGATACTAACAAGTAAACCACGTAAGAGCAGCAATAGGTATATTATATTTTATTATTCACAAATAAAATAGCGATTATAATATTACTCACAAAAGAGATGTAAAATTAAAAATATAATATGTATTTATATTCTGTAAAGAAATACGAGATATAACTATTAACTATATAAGTACCTATCATTTAATCATGATATTTTACATCAAAACTGAAACATCGCAGATTTGCAATTTAATGTCGCATATTATATTATATCGATTTCATCTATATATATATAAACATAATATAATTTAATTCAAAGCAATTTGATGTACGAAAAATATCTAACAAATTAATTGTAAGTTGTTTCACGGTTATATAATATACCACGGGAAGAGATATATTGATGTAAATGTATCTATATTATAGAAGTCAGTAATTTGATGAAATTTTATTCTTTCCATGAGCTTATTACGATAATATTATCGTTATGTTATATGTAATTAATTTACCAGATAAATATAAATTAATTCTGTCAGCGACAAATGAGGTATTGCAGCTGTAGTTGTTCCATACACAGTAGGTAACCGATGTCTTTTCATATCTCATCGTAATCGTCGCCACTTCAAATTAATACAACTAACAATTACGCGTACAAATAATCATGTCAACAAACGACATACTATATTTTATATAATAACAATAAGCTAAAGTTTAAATATCTAAAATGAAATTTGCCTATAATTCCTTTGTATCTCTGAAAACAACCAGTAAATTGTTTACCACGAATATCACAGTTACGCATAGCTTTTTGGATAATGATTCATCAATTACGCATACAATTACTCAATTTATATTGTTTATAACAGGTATTCGTTTAACCTACCATTAATTAAGTAATTGAAAATTATTTATTGTCGCATTTCAGTTGTCGACAGATAACAGCTGTAAATTATTATAATAATATTATATTTATTGCACAGATTATCATCACCGATAGGCGCACGTTACACATGATTCGGACGATAATGACATAATTAAGTAAAAAAAAATATTATTATGTTTTGTTCTTTGACATTCTTTGATGCAAGAATAAAAGGGGAGAAATAAAAATATCGAGTATTATATTATTTATTATCAAACGTTTTTTTTTTTTAGTTTTTTATCGCACATTATATTTTGTTAACGTTTTGTATTCATTTTTGAATTTACATGCATAAAATATACATTTATTTTTTAAACTTACGCTGTCACACTGTTTATTTTATCATTGAACAGTCTTTCGTCAAAATATCACATTAATATGTAATATTATTTTGCATACCATAATAATATAACAATACTACAATATAATGATCACGACAATATTGTTTCAGTAAAATATTTGGTAATTTTTTATTTTTAAATTATAAATCAATATAGGCTCAATGCCCGACACGATTATAATTTAAATTTAACATTCTTAATTATAATAATAATAAAAAATAATAAATACTACTTTATTGCAGATAGAAGAAGATAAAGCGTAGAAAACAAAAATAATGAATAAACTGTCGGAAAAGATTATTCGAACGGCTTGCCGGCTGGCTGACTTGTCATAAATAGCGTCTCGTCGTGACGACGGTCAAAACGCTAAATTCCATAGCTGTGTATCGTGGGATGCAGTGGAGGAAACCGCGAATGAATATTTCAGAATACGTCAAACAACACGATAAACACCATAATAATAATAATAATGTGGTGTGCAGTAATTATAAAATCGTGTTCCGGTCAGAGTTTCATCTAAATCTCACGAAAACGTCAATTTGTCAGAAATAAAGCCATAAATTATTATTGTACTCTTAGAATAACGCCCGTTTACATTAATAACGATTGTGTTTGTACGCCACTGCGTTGTAAACCTACACCCCCCTCTTACACCATTCGTATATGATAATATTTCAACTCTCACACATTCCATCCGTGTTATAATAACAAAATGGCGCCGTTTTGAGGAATATTATCTTCTTTTTTTTATACGAGTATATACAAATGTCTGTGCATATTTTGTTAGTATCTGGTAATCTCAGAAACTGATAAGCCAATTAGCACCAAATATTGCACACATATTCCTTAAGACTCAGTGAGTGTTAATACAAGGTGTATCATAAAAGACAGGTTGTTTTTAAAATCTAAAAAAGAACTTGAAAAATTGGTTGTCTGACTAAGTCAGGTTATACATAATATTATAGTAGATACCAACTCATACAATAATGATTTAATAAAAAATGCGCAAGTGGTTTTGCAAATCAAAAATACCATTACTTAACCTATTGATAATATTTGTTTGCCTGAATACCATTCGTGGAATTCCATACAACATATTTTAGGCCAGTAAACCCGAGAGAGAAAAAAGTTCGAAATTCAACAATATAACGTTTGTACACCTCACCGGAGAATAGATACATTTCATCACACACAATGAGTGTGATAAAACAATAAGTGTCGTGATCGTCACCGGTTTTTTTCCACCAATGTCGAAATGTCTTGCGTTAGTGGTGAAGAGAATGGTATGGGAATGCAATAAGGGAAAAAGCTTCACAAAACGAACAATCAGTATGGGTACAGAAGTTGTGTTTTTAATTTCTTTAACTTCGCCCTTTTTCTGTCCCGATGGTACTCTTTTGACGCTTTAAGACGCCTACTAACAACCTCCTCGTATAATATTAAACTTGCCACACACATACAAATATAATATATATTTGAACATCATTGTATACAGCATTGTTCTCATTATTTTATGGTGTCGTGTTAAGTATAATTACGAGAAAAAATTTTCTAATTTTTATTTTTATGATTACAACGTCTTTAGGTAAATGAATCACTAGGTGAATATTATGTAACACCGAGTTAATGACATTTTTCGAAAAAAAAGTATCAAGATAATAATTATTCTTTTTGCACGTCCGTCAACCGCGAAAATATTTACGAATGACTTACAGCATTTAAACGGCTGCAATTAATATCGTTGTATTAATCACTATACAATTCCGTTCAACTTCACCCGACGGGTATATTTATTTTATATTATACATTATCGGAATAAAATTGGGCGGAAATTCTTTGAGACATTGAGCACAGTGGCCAAATAACGATTTTCTTTTTCTTTTTTTTTAATTCAATAGTTTCAGGAAACTTTGGTGTTTTTGCAACACGAGCATGTTCATAAACTGCGATATACGCGACCAGAGCTCAAAAGAATTCCAATATAACTGTTAAAATATAAAACTATATATACACGAGTACGCTACTGTACACAACGCAATATATACTCTGCGATTGATTTCTGTCAGAGCGCAATACCAAGTGGTCGTGTAGCTTAACACTAGTCAGCTAAAGAATCAAAGGGAGAAAATGTATCACAAACTTATCTAATCGACAGATACGATACTATAAAACTTCACTTTGATGGCCATAATGTATATACGTGTGTATTTCTTATGTATGTGCATGCAGTATATTCGGGCTATACATAAAACCAAATATAAATGAAAAACACAAAGACAAATAAGAATCAGAGTATTGGGTTGAAGATGATCGATAATAATTAAGTTGTATACGTGAAACTTTTAAATTGACTTGCTACTGTGCTGTACGAGTATAAAACAAATTATTTTGTTCAACGGTGTAACACTTAATATGTATTTTTGATGAATTAAAAAATTTTAGGGAATTGAAGGCAGCATTTAAATATTACGTATATTCGATGTGACTATAATGAGTAGATAACACGTAAACAACTATTGTCTTAGTTGAATTTTTTCTAACTGCATCCAAAAAAAATATTTAAACTAGGCATTATTAGTACCTGTAGGTCTTCTGTATTTTTAATGTGTAGACTGACTACAAATGTATAAAAACAGGATATTAAATGGGCATTTAAACTACAAATATTTTTAATTGTATTATTATTAAACAATTTTGATAGTCAAATTTTAAAAATATGGTGAAACAAATAATAACAATTTTTTATCAAACAATATATTATTAAACTGATTTGTTTCACTAAAAAATATATTTATTTAGTAACTTAAGAATTTTCACCAAAACTCCTAATATCATTGACTATTGTCTATACCTACACGATAATTTATTTTTTTAATTATTTTAAGCTATTCATAAGTTCAATGTATAATGTAATCATATAGAGTCTAATATTGTTATTAAATTCTGGGAATAGTTTATTCGAATTGTTAACATTATAACCTAGAAATACAGATTAGTGAAAAGTAAAATACCGACTGAAAAATATGCTTAAATAAAATTCAATTAAGTATAATGAATCGAATGATATATTGATATTAATAATAAATCGTTCATATAGCTATAAACAAAAAAAATATAGAATATTTTATCGAATTCTTATGTACTTAGAAATATATCTCATTATTTTATTATTGTATTTTTTTATTTTAAAAGGGATATGTTGTTACTTTGGTGGAAGGCTAAGTAACCTGTAAACGCCTCTCTACAACACACATGTACATGTCATTATTATTGTCATATTTGTAATTGATAATAGGTACTTTATTCGTCAACTAAAACGATTGCAGGTAATACAAGTAAACTTAAAAACTCGCTAAAATAAAATTACTATTGGTATTATTATTAACGCAAAGGAGTAAAAAAAAATCAAAATGATCAAATTTGACAGTGATTGTAATATACGAAGATTTTTTTTTTCATTCAAGGGTGATCATAAACGATTGTTCAAGAAATGGTGTAATCGGGTTAAAATATGCATAATTGTATATTTAAATAGACAATACTAAAAGAAAGTGAGTGAGAGAAGCATGACGACAGTGTAAATCAATTCGAGCGCGAACGTTGGTCCACGATCCATTATTCATTTATCATTACGTTATAATAAATAATAATTGATATATACATATATATATATTATATAATATATATACACTGCAGGTACTCCGCAAAATACTATCGCTACGGGTGGGCGTCACCTGAGCCTGATCGCTGCCTCGTTCGAGCGCGTAAATGGTTTTTCCACGACGTTTATAAAAATTGATAAGGATAAAACTCCGCGACGGCGGCAGTGACAAATTGTTTAACGGCACGCCGTCGTCCGCGTGGTTCTTATAACGAGGCGATTTCCCAGAGGATCCCGATATACATCAATGCATTTTCCTCGGCCTATATATACCTCAGTTATAATTATATACATATTCAACTTACAATATATAGGTACCATACTCGTACATATATATATTTTTTTTAATAAAATAAAAGCATAGCAAGATTCGTTATGAACATTATATTCGAAGGGGTAAATATTGAATCATTCGAATCTACCCTCACGGATACAATAAAAATTTGCCAATGTACACGTATTTTTTTTTAATAATAAAATTGTGAAATAATTATTACTATTATTTTAAAATATTAATTAATATTAATGCAACGGGTATGTTTTATTATACATTTTATTATACATAATCTTTAACTTTCAATAAGATATTTTTTTAATATGTGTTTGTTCATGAAACTAATGTGATGTCTAATGGAAAATAATAAAAAATATCAATTATTTTTATATAAACATATTTTAAGTTGATTGATAAAATAATTTAAATACACTCAAATAGTTATTTAATAAAATGGTGATGAACTACATAATATATATATATATATATATATCATATATTTGTATGGGTGTATTTTAAATTGTTAATGTTTTATTATTTTTGTACATAATATGGTTCTATAATATGCTTTTTCTAAATATATATTTGTGATAGTTTTATTTCATGGATATTATATAAAATATATGTATTTTATTTCCTCATACTTCTAGCTCTAAAAATTATTATGTTTTCTGACAGGAAATATGTTTTCAGGCATATCATGTGGATTTCCGCCATTGCCATTATCACCCTATACTCCACGGGGGTTGGTTGGTATCCGCAATAAACGTTATCGATTTTAAAATGATATCCTCGCCAGGAGCGTAGAGTTCTCCGAATATACGGTGATAGATTTCCGTGTCAATTTTCGATCAATATGCAAGCATAATTTATGTATAATATTCGCACAATTCAGAAATTCACTTGCATCGTCCGTAATATTATTAATATATCCTAGGATGATAATTATATCCATCACGGTTTGACGAGAGGAAGAGAAATAAATCAATCTAACTAAGGACAAGACTAGTGTTCACTGCGTAGCATATAATACGAATGTAACGGTTTTATTATGTTTTATGTGTCTAATGATGAGACGGTCATACGCACGTGGACATATGTTTGTAATAGAATTCCAGAAAATAAAGTTTAATTATGATGTAATAATAATTAATAAAGTAATTTGATAATAAACACTAGTAACTGACGGAAAAAGCGTTAATCAAGTATAATATAAAATTAAAAACAATTTTCAACAAAATAATCGATTAGTGATTGACACAACTATATTAATAATAAGTTCCATTTGTAACTTTTTTCTACTTTTTCAATTAATTTCTAAGCAAGTTTAAAATGCGTGTCATGCAAGGAAAAACTAAAATCTAAAAGTTTTAAGTGCAATTTTCTGCATTTTTTTTTTTAATTTTTGGATTTTTATTACAATTTTATAAAATTTACACATTTATAAAAAAAAATTTAACAATTTTTTTTACATAATTTCATTTTTTTAATACTTTTTAAGCGGTTTCATAAAAATTTCATGAAATAACATTGTCACATGGCTTTAATTCTGAAGTACATAATGTATTGATATATTATATTGCAATTTAAATGACTTATTGTCTATTGATATTATTGTATATTATATTGTATAGTCGAAACGATAGTTTGATTAATTTTAGAATCGTTTCGGTTTCGTTATATTGCGATTTTCGTATTTGCAATGCGTACAGATAAGATTATATATTTAAAACAAAAATAATTTGTAGTTCAATGCAACAATATGTTTTAAATAATATATATATATATATATTATAAGTACAAATATTATTACCTAATACCAAGACGTTGCAGTTACACTCATGAAAGTATGATGTAATATACGTGCTTTGCAGAATAAGGTCACACTTTTCATTATACTAGTGATTTTTTTTTAGTGCCACGAATAGAAGAAAATATTTTAGATGTATCCTAAACGACACCAATGGGAATAACTATGCTAGCTAAGGTATTGTTCACGCTGACAGTGTATGTCTCGATAGTCGTCAGCCACACGATTATGTAGCAATAATTCGACGTTCGATTAGTTCTTCAGACACTACCAAATTGTGGTAGACGTATTTTTACATTTTAAAAGTATTTTTTCTGTGATAAATTTATAGTTTTCCTTACACCGATTCGGTTTCACAGATTTTGTTTTATTTTCATATCGATTTTTAATATAATATAATATGACGTCATATATTTCGCTGTAAAACGCACGTGTCTCTACAATTCAATTATTATTATATGGCATACGAGAGTAATACAATATTTTTGAACGATTTATTATGAAGCACGATCTTTCTCTTTTTAATATTAATAAATTGTATTTAAAAATGAAAAATATATTACGCCTATTTATAGCTGCTGTAGGTACACGTAAATTATATGTATCCATAGTAATATATGATTTAATATTTTCTACATTTTCTAAATTAACAATAAAAATATATCATAATATATTTTATGCTCCTTACGTGACTATATATGTTTTACAAATATAATTCGAAATTAATGTTCTATTATATAGTTTGTGGTTTTTTTTCAATTATTTTTTTCGGCACATTTAATAATTCCAACGAGCTTATGTAATAATAATGTAATATAATGTATAGAAAACCTTAAAAAAACCCTTATAAACCTTTGGACTTGTTTAGTCATTTCTGCAATGATTTATTAACATAATTATTTGCGTTTTTTCGTAGCAAATTATTACGACCGACCACATCGTGTACAGAATAAATGATAGAGGGAACAAAGTAATAATTTCCATACGTTTGCTTTAAATAATCAAATTTCATTCTGTCAAATTCATGTATCGTTCGATATTTTGGTGATAGTGCGTTTCACTTTTGTAAAATTTCATTTTGACCTTAACCTTCTGTACATGCTAAGATAAGACTATTTACTTATTTACTCTACGAATTCGTTTCAATCTGAGATATATACAGTTTTCGAAACGGTTTATTAATTAAGTCAGTTTCTATTTTTTTAATTACCGATTTATAAAAGAATACCATGTATTTCTGACCTTCAAAATCTAGTTCTTATGATTCACTGTTACTATTTCAACATATTACAATCTATAATGAATATGAAGTTTTAAATTATTTTATTTTTTTTAAAGCAAATCTACCTTAGATATTTTTTCGACAGGAAATTAATTTTGGTACTTGTTATAGCAATTGTTATACTCGAAGTATAGTAACATACTATAAGTATATATATATATATATTATTGTACCTTTCACATTTTACATTAAAACACCAAAACACCTATTATATAATTAGTTTAAACTATTAGTTTCAGTGGTTATTAATTACTATAATATATAATGCTTTCATCGCTTTCTGCAAAAAAAAAAAAAAAATATCATTCATTACGATTTATACATTACGCCTGAAAACTAAGGTCGTCGTAAAATATCATTTTAATGGTGCGTGTTAAAAACTAAATTAATATGTAGTCATTGTTAAATACATAGGCTGATATAATAATGACTCCGGAGAGACTGTAATATGATTTTATCTTTATGATAATATATTAACACGAACGAGTTTATCAAGATACACACGTTTCACAGTATTTTTACACCTATATGAACTGTAAATGATAATTTAATGATTCTAATGACAATAATAAACCATTTTTGAGTTAATGAATTGTTTATATTATTGTATTTGACCCACAGTTTTTAACATACGATTTTCACAAAATGCATCAACGAAAACAATTAACTAACTCAAAAGTTAAAAATATTTTAATTATAATAACGTTAAGTTACATAGTAGAAAGTATCACTGCAAGTTTACCAATTGCCTATATCTTAAAACCTAAGTTACTCTATTCTATGTTATTGGTCTAAGTATTGGTCACGTATATTGGCAAAAAGGAGTAAGTTCCACACCCCAAACACCACTCTCAACAGGTTCTATACCTCTAAATCCCATCGTACTTTGGGTAAAAGCTCAAGGGATTACCGTCAACTATTGACCGAAAAGACATTGGTTACCGTGACCATCGTTTCTCCTCTTTCCGCTATATCTCTGTGATAAAGGCCGTCGTGGTGTTCAAGAATTTTAGACTTATCGTCTCTAAATCCCGAATTAAAATTGTTAATTCTATCTAACCATTGAAATGCTTCAATTTCGTAGTTATCTTATAAATATAATATGTATAATACAAATAATGAATATGCATTATAAATAGGCTATAATACATTACGTGGATTAATTTCAATTTCACTTTGTATTGTTTTCTTATATAAATATTATAATTTGTATATCACAATTTGATTAAAATAAATTAAAATAGATTGTTACAAAATAATTATATACTATTGAAATAGATGGTATTGGTGTTAATAAGTATGACGGTGGTCGTTTGGGCGGAGGTAATAAGTTTGACCAAAAAAATAGTAGTCCGTTTGGGCGACTGAAATTATTTTTACCTATGCGAGGTAAAATCCTGGTGACAGTTACGGATGATATAATTGCTAATCATTATTAATCACTATTATCGAAAATTTAAATAACTAATTGTCGAATGTACATTATGAGCATTTTTATACAAAGCCAATAGATTACTTTAAAATGTAAAAATTACATTATAAGTAATTTTATTTATAATTTTTTAACAGTAGATTACTACCTACCTATATTATAATATTATTAATATCTAAGCCAATAAAATATTTTTTTTTTATAGGACTTATTATTAATTATTTATATTTTAAATGATTTTGTTTAATTAGTTGTTGAATGTATATTATGAGCATTTTTATACTGCCCAAACGGAATTTTTAGTTGAAT
The DNA here is from genome assembly GCA_020882235.1 of Schizaphis graminum. Lineage (NCBI taxonomy): Eukaryota > Metazoa > Arthropoda > Insecta > Hemiptera > Aphididae > Schizaphis > Schizaphis graminum. Next base: position 61,060,434 of record CM037032.1, read on the forward strand.
TATCTTCGTCAAAATGTTATATACAGTGTATACCAGAACTATTTAACAACTAAAGTCAAATTTGTAATGAAAGTTTGTTAAATAGTCTTGTTACACCTTATATATATATTCGCCCAACGGTATATTTAGTTAAATAAACCCTCGCCCAAACGGTGTATATTTATTCGCCCAATCAGATCATATTTTGGGTCGATTCGCCCAAACGGTCTACGCCCAATAAGTATGCATACTACAATTATATAACAACAGTGATCGTGATTTTTACCTAACCTAGTAAACATGCGTAGATAATTATAAACTGCATTAAACATATATTGATTTAGGTTGGGATAAGTGAAGATAATATAATTATAATGGCTTATAATTATAAAGGTATAAATCGATTATATTTACACGTGTATAGTAGCGAATATGTGCACAACATAGAACAGTATATTATATTTCTTCATTCTTGAGGTGATTCTCGAGGAATATTTTCCAGTAAAACTTTGGTTTATTGCAATGGTAATAAAAATTTCGATACTTCCAGGAAAAAAGGTCATAAACGATATTTTGGTCGGAAATGAGTTAGGTAATAGAATTTTGGCGTAAACGCCACGATTCTCTATCGATAGAGTCAATGATTGTATCGATACGATTTTTTTAAGAATTATTATCGATTTTTAATATTTTGCGTAAACGCCATTAATTATCAGGTGTTTAGTTATATTCAGCGTAAACGACAATTACATAATATATCGTTTACGCTTTTTTTTTCTTGTACCCGTCGATACGATGTTGTGAGATTATCTTGAGTAATAATGGGCATAGCCCTAGATTATTGTTAATAAGCTAATTTCTACTGTAATTATCAATAAATTGTATAGTTGTAAGTAGAATATACTATAAACATGATAAATTAATAGATTGATACACATCAATTAAAAGATTGATACACGAATTATACTTATAAGTGATATTTCTATAGATTAGGACAGAAAAATGTATTGTATTTTTATTTCAGCTCTCCTGTAAAATTACGAAAATGTCGTTTACGACCTTCTTCCCTGGAAGCATCAATTTGTAGAATATTTTTTTAATAATATTTTCGTTGCCTATTCAATATATTTTTAAATATTTATCAGAATGTTTCTTGAATACGAGCGAAAAGGGATAACAAAAACGAGGACGATGCTAGGCAGCTAAGGTTGAGTAATCTTATTTCGTTCGCGGTTTTACGATAATGCTGATGGGCGGGTGCCAGAGGTTTACTATACATACATACCGTTTCATTATTATTTAAACATCGAGGTGAATAAAATACCTAGGGATTTACAGGTAGGTACTATGTGCGTGTTTGAGACGTAACAGTATATTGTAATGGATGATATAATACAATTGCGCATTTTTTCTATCTCTTTTGCAAAAGGAAAACGCAACACAAATGCGTGTCAATGCTAGAATATTGTTTAATTTATCAAAAAAATAAAAATTAAATTACACTTTAAAATTTTCACAATTTCCAATGATGTTACAATGCATATTATGTACACGCTTTTTACAAGTCCAAATAAAACTTTTTAGTTAGTTATATAAGGAAAAGTGCGGAATGGTGTTCTGTTTTCAATTAGTAAAGTAGATAAAAGTGTAAAATCGTGCTGAAAGATAGTAGCGATAAAAAAATGAATACAATATTATTGAATAAGTTAACTCAATTTTTAGATGTCAAGTATATGAGTACAGATACTTGTGGTTTATTTAACTTAATCCGTGGCCTTGTCCCCGACACCTATAATATATCTAAATAACGGTGGTATTAGAAGACCCTGTATATTAATTTATACACATTATTGTATCATCTAAAATTGTTGGTATAATTCACATGTAAATAATCAAACATAATAATAGTATTATTAAAAACGGTTAGAACTGCGTGTCTTAAGTTTCTTACATCGACAAGTTGTCTAATGTCTATGCTTATTAATTGTACTTTAAACTAATAACAGTTTTTCTCAATTATTATACAAGAAAACATATTGTATGGTTAAAAATAAATTTACGAATCCGTGTTTTATGGTATTCTGCTCAAATACTGTTGGCATGATTATAGTGTATATTGTTTACAATGTACACGATCTCTGTCCGACGTATTCTACAATCGATATGTTAACATTTCTCTATCGTTATCCTTATTAAAATAATATTTTTTTGCATCATGGAACCTACTCAATTACAAAATTGCATACGAGTAATAATACGTTGTCTTCTAGTTTTTATGGAAACGCTTCTATAGTGATAGCGATTACAATCAACTGTCAATATTCATTATTATACATATATTATATTTAAATTGTGTATTATAATAGTATTATAAAAATAATATAATTTAATGATCAAGAAATTTTTTTTGTATAAATAGTAGCGGATCAATCATCATTAAATCGTTTTATAATAAATGGCTGATAAAATGTTTTTGTGTACATGTCACTCAAGAGTAGTTACTTTAATAAATTACTTTATATCCGAATCTCTAATACTATATTTTGTTTGTAAGTACCTAAGTTGTTTTTTTTTTAATATTTACTTTTAACATTTCCCTAGAGTTTTTATAAATGTATTAAATTGAATAATAATTTAATGAATTAATCAAATACAAATTAAATCAGAAAATGTATTTATACTGTGTTTTCTTTCAAAAATACTTATTAACTTTAAATACTTAAACATTTCATTATTATTATTCATTTTGCGAAATATATTATAATCAACCAAACATCGTATGTGTTGTAACACTAAAACTAAAAATTAAATAAAACCTAACAGAATTGCGTTAATGCGGCTTATTAAAGTATAGAATGGTATATATTAATATATTATATGATATACGCACATAGAATTTACAACCATTCATCATAGTCATCATAGTATCATCCTTGTCTCTCCAGTGAGTCATATAGGCTTTCCTAATTTCCTCAACACATCCTCATTCGTATCGTTTTACCACTAATGCATAAATACATTTCATATAATAATTTTACGTTTTTTCTTTTACATCTCCTCATGTTTTTCGAAAGTATATAAAAATATATATTATAATGTATAAATTATGTATATTTTTATTAATTACATCACCATTCTGCGGCGCATTATCTATAATTTGTAAAGGTTTAGTATTAATTTAATTTTTTTATCATGATATTATGATCATTTGACCGTGTAAGTATGTGTAAAGATAGTTTATTTTTAATATATTTAAAAAAAAAACATTCATAATATTCATTATAATTTTTATTTTTTATTATTGAAATACATTTGAATAAAATAGGATTTTTGACTAAATATCCTGTTTTAGATACAATTTAAACATAATAACGATAATTTTTCATCTGCATATCAACAAATCTGTACCTAGTTATTTTTCTTTATTTTTTTTTGTTTTTTATTGTAAATATTACTTAATTTTAAATACGAGAAAAGGTCGTTTCGAATCTGAACAAACAACGTTGAAAAATTGTTAAGCATATAGTTATGTTGTTACAATAATAATTTTTAACTTAACAATTTTGTTACGGTTATGCAATAAGACAAATGGTGCAAGTTTTATAATGTTTACTACTTTGTGTCTACCCAAACAGTTTTTCTTGTTTTCGTAGGAGTAAAACTTTATTTACGATCGTTCCCGTCTCTAACTACGACCGTCCGTCCGACGCAGAGACTACAGCAGTTTGTTCGTATATTTAGACTTTTTATATTAATGGGACACCGAGAGAAAATAAAAACGTGGCATGAAAACCAAGCACACCCGCTTAATGAGCTACACATATATGCCACTTATTATTATAGTGTGTTAGTGTGTCGAATGTCGAGAAAATCCAGGAAAGGTAGGTGGAGAGTGAAATATAGAGATAGAGTGAGACAGAGAGGAATATAAGAGATGAAAATTAAAGGGTTGATTAAATGGATAGCACGAGGAAGGGTTTGGATGCGTAAGTGAACATTTAACTGCAAAAATATTAGTATAGTAGTTAATCCGCACACACTTATATGGCGGAAGGGTTTTCAACCAGGAACCGGATATAGTAGCGGTGGCCGCCAAATTAAAATTGTATGCTTTTAATTTGTTGGTCGAGTGCAATTTAGAATTTTCAATGAGATTTCTAGTGGCAAAATCAGTACACATGTGACATTTTCGTTAGAGACAAGGTAGTCTCTCTTTCTAGCTAGCGCTTTCTGTTTTCCACACACGCACACTAAGAACGTGTACATAACGAACATTTTGTCTTAATTTAACGGAAAATCATCAGCAGCCAGGTCCATTAAATTTTTACTGAATTGTAACTCCGTTGCCATACATTTCTTCGTCTAAACCGACAAAGATATAAGTGATTCACCATTTAACACGCACACTCTGTTATTTTTCAAAATCTCCACCAGGCCGTGCGAACAGCAATAAAATTCGATCGAATACACGCTAGGGATAAGAAAATACTCCATCTATGCGCTTTTCCAGCTTCAGGCCAAGCAATCTATACTCAGAGTATGCAGAATGACTCACCAAGCATGTTTACTCTCATTTTTTAAATTTAATAAAGTATAAATTTCGACTCTGGAAAACTGCTTGTACTGCTTAAAAAAATGTGATGTTATGTTAAAAACTTATATTTCTAAAATAAAAAACATCTTTTGTTATTAATTTATTTTAAATCATTAAATTAATGAATATAAAAAAATGTCGATGTAATAATTACAAATTAGAATAATATTAGGCTAATAATCCTTAAAAATGGTTTTAAAATAATTAATATAATATTAGATTTAATATTTATTTTACTTGAATCAATCTTTTTAAATAAAAATTAACTAGAGTTATTTTTTTATCATGTTATATAATGATTTACCATTGAATTGAAATTAAATACTTGCATTACAGTAACCTAATCGATAGCACGATAAACTTGACACCAGCAAGACTAGTTTCCGATTTTTAAATAAATTATGAACAGGACTTATGTGCCGTATTTGAATTTAAAATTGGAAAACAAAGTTTTTATAAAGTCAACAAAACTCGATGTATGTAGGTACGGTGCAATTTGTATCATCTTTTTATCATAATAAAATCGCCTTATTTACACCATTTTCAACAATATTTTTTAAGTACCACGCAACGAATGATAAGCTGAAAATCGCAAAGAGTAAATAATATCGTTGGAAATATTATTCGGTTTTTGATAAAAATGTATTTTTAAATAAATCTTTTGGATTGTTTAAAAGTGCAATGTTTATTGGAAAAATGAATTATTTATAGGCACTACGATATTTCAATTATAGAGAACAACTGAGAAAACAATTATGTTAATATTCTTGCTTACCAAATCCATAAAGGTGTATTAAAAATTATACTTCCGTTCATTATTATTCTTGTTGTTAATTATTAATACATATTTTTCGTTCGTCATTGAATGTTTTATTTTCAATAATAATGAACACTAGAGCGATAACGACCCATTATGGTCGGAAAATAAAGAAGGTGAATAGTGATGTTTTGCGTCAATAGAATAGCCGCTGTTAGCGGTATAATTCTATATTATTAAAAATAGTAAAATAACTGTAATACTAATAACAGTGAGAAATTTTCATTTGAAATAGGTTATAAAAAATACAATATTTTTCTCACAACAACGACATTATCATATTATAAGATTGTAATTTCATGAAGTCTTGTAATCGATATGGTAATGTATTTAAAATATTTATATATATTTTTCAAATTTTTGACCAGAAAATCTTTTAAAAGATTATTTGAATTTAGTGGGTTAGTAAATAAATAAAATATACTACTAATTTTCAACTATTTAAATTAAATATATATTGTACCATATATTATTTACTAGTACTATGAAAGTTGTTGAATGACAAACGAAACGTGTTAAGACAACAATACACAAGGCCACCCGCAGAGGGGGGGGGTCACGGCCCCCCTCTTTAGGATAATTTTTTAATATTTTGATGTTTTCTTATTCTTACTCCCTAATTTAATATAATAATGTGGAGTGGAACATTTTACGTTTATACATATATAATATTAAGGGTATGTAGGCATTTTATATAATATATAGCATTTATGGATGGCGATAAGTAGGACTGATAAGGTGATATGAAATTGCTCATCAGTTTTGAATATTTTATGGAGAACCTTGTACCAAATTTTGAATTTTCAAATCTTAGTTATAAAAGAAAAAAATTTTACGATTTTTCAACCACAAAATTACTTGCAAATATTCGCAATTTTGACATATTTCGTATAATTCGAACTTTAAGCACTTATAAAAAAAAATTGTGATTAATGATCACGGATTTTTTTTTATCACTTTAAAAACAACTTACAAGAAACCTTGTATTAAATTTTCAAGATTTTCTGGCCGGCCAAAAAATTTTTATCGTTATTTAAAAAAAATTACTTAGACAAATTGAAAATTTCAATTATCTATAAATAGCTTAAAAAAATTACAATTCTTTGAAAATTTAACTGTGTATAGAAAACGCTAATTCAAGCATTTGGTAAAAATTTCAAGTATTTACATCGATTAGTTTTTGAGTTTTAGCAAAATAAAAAATTCGATTTTGTCGAAAACTGGTTTTGCGTAATAAATCCCGTTTTCCCTCATTTTTTTAGGGTTTTTCCCGACTCATTTAAAAAATATTGAAAATTTTTAACTTTTGATCCCCCACAAAGTACCAATTAGATTCAATTTTCTTTTCAAAGAGGGGCTGAAGTCAAAAATCGAAGCATTTTTACTGCTCCAAATGTTGTCGTCAGTCACAAAAAAAAAAACACATCATTGTAAAATCAATACATTCATCACGTTCAGAATCTAAAAAATGTATGATAAGTGTATTGTTTTTTCACTGCCCCCCCTCCCGAGAAAAATTTCTGCGGGCATCCTTGACTATACATTCAACCGATTGTGTTTACTAATATAATATTATTACGGTTAAAATTCTCGTTGACGTCATATGCCACGTGTTGGCTAAGCTTTCACTAATTTGATAAGCTATTGCAAAAACTCATGCTGAACCACAACACCATAATATATTATAATAATATAAGATGTATGTGGGTTATTCAAATTTATTGTCACCTAAAGTTAGTGGCTTTACCACAAAAACTTAGTGAATTTTGTGAATTTTGTAATATAACATCTCAACGATCGTATAATATTATACATATTATGAGATTAGTACGGAAAAATATGGTACCCGCCATGTACATTAAATAATATTATATATAGTATTAAATGCTGCCAATGAAATTTATTGTGTGGTCCGCACCACCGAATTTCCGGCCCGAAATATGAGTTTTTGATCGTCATCCATAACTATTACATATTTTACTACATTTTATCCCAGAATAACGTGCCCCGGGCACATACACAACTGCAGTAAACGTTTGAAATTTAGCTTTTTTTTTCGTTTTAATATCGTTCAATATATATACAGTACTAGATACTTTTTTTATGCCTTATGTAGTTATACTCTTATCGGTTATTTAGTTACCTACGTAAAAAACACATTAAATTGTTCAACGCAAAAAATTGTGCAGATTTTACTTTTCGTTATCGAGAAACTCATGTATGTAAATAGTATAATATAGGCCAGTGAAAATTGGTCTTGCGTGTACGTCGACTAGTTAACCTTTACAATTAAAAGGATAAAAGTTAAACTATAGTGAAACAAGATTAGAATAGCACGACGAGTTACTTACAGAAATGTAATTCGATATAATATGATTATAATTTTATTATCATATTATAAAGAGTCGATTATTAAGGAAGTAAATCTTTTTCGAGTTTGAAAAGTAAATGAAGGGAAAACTGTATTTCGATAATCGACAGTGATGCATTTATACATTAAGGTATATAATGCCATAAGCTTAACTGTTTAGGTAAAATCATAAATGCAATGGAAATTTTAAATTTACCTTATGTGATAGTTACGTTTTTAAAGTTTTCAACTCTTTATTAATTTGTAAATATGTTAGAACCGATGGTAATAATTGAAACACTTCAAGTTCAACAAATAAAAATGTAGTGATCATTACATTTTTTTAAAACAATGACTGATATTATGATTTTTGTTTTATCGATAGACTAGGTATTATTTAATAACATTCAATGTTAGCTTTATTAATATAAGATACCACTGAATTAATAATTATTATAATGATAAAAAAAAAAGATTCGATAATTTCAAATTGATTCGTAGTCATATTACGATAATACTAATGAATAATTTATATAATAATTTTATAAATAATTGTGTAAATAGTTCGTGTTAGACGAGTTGTACAACAGCAGTAACTATAAGATGACACGAACAACCAACTAGAACTTATACAGTCACAAACTCACAAATAGTTGTATACACTTACAGGCACGGCTGATGACTCCGTTGTAATTCCAACAATTCCTGATATCTCGTCAACAGCGAATTCATCAAATACTCAAGTAAGTATTAGCACGTGTTAACATGATATTATTATTAATTTTACTACCTATTACAAGTTTATTGAGATACATCATAATCGAACTAGATTACATCTTTATTGAAACACTATTACAATAATATAAAGCTGCACTATTATTTTATTTCCATTTAGCTCAATTTTTCTCGGTGTGTAGAATTGACACCTGTTCTGTATCGAATTATATTTATGCGGTGATTAGTTAGTATGTTCTATGTATGATCAATTAGTTTCAAGTAATTATAAAAGAGCAGTTTTTTGGATTACTATTATACTCGTATATTATAATATTTAAGTAGTAGGGAATTTATATTTTACAAAAATTGTATTTGTATTTAATCCAAAAAGTAACACCGGTGTCGTAAAAGCTTTTAACTATATTTAAATATTTTTTGGATGTTTCTTCACTTTATCTTGAACACGTTTAAAAACGATTATATTCTTTGAATACTTATTTATATTTATATTTTAAAAAAAATGTGAATGACATTGTTTACGCAATCGTATGAATAATTTTAATATATAATGGCACTATATTACTATAGTTTATTATTCTAATTATTAAAAACCAGTTAATTTTACTCATTAATATAATAAATGATTTTTTCAACTATGATATACAAATAATATATTTACGGGTTATGGTTAATTTTATCGTCTGATTCAATTAAATTCACTGAGGTAACGTATACAAAATGCTGGAGAGATTAAAGGAAATTACTAGCGTGCAAAAACCTTAAATATTAAATTATTAAAGGTCATATGCGAAGGTAATTATAATAATATATATAATATATATGTATCACATTATGTAAATTAATTCATACTCAAAATACCAATAATGTTGTCTTATAATAATATTATATAAATTTAACATATTATTATAATATAGGCGCTAAAAATTCTATTGTATAATTCACTAATTTGATCAGTGAAACGCGCACGAACATTGAAACTTATTTGTATCATTTAAATAATACTGATATGTTAATTGTTGAAAAAATAATAAAACTTTTCCCTAATTTTTTTAGGGTTTTTCCCGACTTATTTTTAACTTTTGACCCCCCAAAGTACCAACTAGATTCAATTTCCTTTTCAAAGAGAGGCTGAAGTCAAAAATCGAAGCATTTTTACTGCTCCAAATGTTGTCGTCAGAAACAAAAAAAAAAAAAAAAAACACAAATCATTGTAAAATCAATACATTCATCACTCCGTTCAGAATCTAAAAAAAATTAGAGTGAGAATGTTCATATTTCACTACTAAAATCAACAAGTTCACTACGATCAGTATAAATTACATCCATACCTCCAACGATGCCTAATAGTTCATCCAAATTATCATTAATTTATTAAATATTTTTTTTGTGTTATCATCCATCTTAATTTTTTATATTATTGAGTATACAACAATTATAGACGTAAACATTGCTTATCGTGCATTATTGATACTATGTTTACCGCCTAAATTTGTATAAAAATTTAATGTAACGCTTTAAATTGTAGATATGTTGTCTATATATTATAATATACAAATATATATTATATACTTTATATTTAAATATTATTTTATAAATTAATACTGTTTTTTCGTTCAATTCTATTTATACGCAATTTTGATACATAAAGCATTATGTCAAACCGTACAGTTAATTTTAAATCCAATACATAATTTTCAAATTAATTTTTCTACTCGAACGCTGCATTTGACTCGAAGTCGCATCGAAATTTGATAAATATTGCGTAGCAAAACTTCAAACGTTACTTGCGTGATATGGATTTTTAATAACTGTTTCATTTTTAATAATTATAAAAATATCGAACCATCGAATAGAACCTAGCTATGTGCAGGATAGGCAATAACAATTTATTATTATTCACCGCAGGCGGGATTTGTTGAACAGTATCTAGTTATGTATACGATAGGTAAGCAATAGAAATATAATTTTTACTCCACAGGCGGTATCTCTACCACGTGTATATTTTGTACTTGCAAAAACGATTTTTTTTTACTTTGAAAAAAAGTCATACATATACAAATACATACAGCAATTACCGACATCATAAATACCTATCATTGAGAATTATTGGGATTAAAAAAAAAATCTTTATGCAACGTCTTTTCACTTAAATTTATCGACGGAAAGTCGTTGAAGAAAATTGAAAATAAAGCATGATTATTAAGAAGCTAATCACAATATAATTATTATTGTAGTGTCTGTAAACGAATCGATAATACATTGTTGTATGCCATAATAGCATATTGTTCAATATTATAATTATTATTATTACTATGATGTTTATTATATTATATTATTTCGATACTTGTTAAAATACAGTACCGATAGAGTTGGCTGTGCTGTAGAACATAATATTTAATTATGGTGTAATGCTTTCTTGGCACATGAGACGATAAATGATTACGTCAGATTATCCGTAAATTTATGGACAGATAAAAATCAAAAAAGTTTGGATCGCACAGCATGACAATAATATTTCTATTTCCTTTACCACTACATAGCTCTACTTACACGCTATAAATTTTTAGATTAAAATATAAATCATATATTATATTAATTCTACGGTATGGGAAATTGCAATAATAATTATACCAGTTAATTTTATTAGATCAAAAGAATAAGATATTAAGAACAATATCAAGACATGTTACATTAATAATAATAATAATAATTAGGGTTAGAATTCCAATACACTTTGCATAGTTATCTAAATCTAACTTACACGCTTGACTAAAAACCAGTTTTACGTACTATAATTATATTTAACATACACAATTATATTTAGAATTTTTAAATAATTATTAATATTAAGTAATTTAATAACGTTTAAATCATAGGGCATTGATTATAATATTTTCAAGTTAGTATTAACTAACGAAGTATATAAAAATAAAAAAGCATACGTGGCTACACAATTTTTATTTATAAGTTCCAGGAAATATTTTTATAATGGTACAGGGGTTATATTTACATTTAAAAATGAAACCATAACATATCAACTGATAATGATTATAATTTTAACATCAAAAAATTCCACGTAAATAAAGACGCTAATAATGCACATCAAATACTTTACCTACTTACGAATATAATGGCTATACACCTGACAAAAAAAAAATAACATGATGAAATTAGCGATAATTAAGCGTATAATTTTTAATGTTAGTGATTATAGTAAGTTATTTATTTTTAATTGGATGACATTTTCTCGGGTTATTCGGAAAATATTATTATAATTCTTAGTCATTTAATAATGTGCACTCGAAATTCTAGTCGTTTTCAAAAGAACAGCACGTCAGTTAATAAATGGTTTTCCGAAAGTTTTCTACAATTATGATTATTGTTGTTGTTTAATTAATGCGTGGTCCATTGTCAATTTAATAAACATTTTTGACAGCGTTGAACCGCTCTATATAGTATTGTGTAAACCACCGTCGTTAGAACGTGCATAATGTATATAAAATATTTACGCACATGCAATAATATTAACTTATGATGATATTATTAGGTACGTTTTTGTAGGTCTACAATAAAAGGTCTTATATTATAATATTATATACTTGTGTTTTCATGTAAATCACAGTTAAGGTCAACCAAGAACGACGTTTTGCATATAACCCACGAGACGGTGTTTAAGTGGGAAAGCAAGGGACCTCTGGGTTTCGTTAATAAATTAAACACCGTGGGTTTTAACAACTATAATCATATTATGATCATATTAAGTAAAGAAGCTAATGACCTTCCTTTTTACCCTTATTATAATAATTATATTAGATCCTGAGCTCAATAGAAAAGAAGAAACCATACTAAACCACCTCCGAATTGGACACACACGCCTAATACACAGCTATTTGATGAGTAAAGACGAACCTCCACTATGCCGTCTATGCGACTCATGAAACGTTCTTTTAACCGTCAACCATATCATCACCGAATGTCACAAATACAACCAGTATCGAAATCAATTCCACATCTCCCAACAAATTTGTCAAGCACTTGGACCAAACCCACAGGACGTAAAAAACTTAATTTTATTCTTAAAAAAAAATAAAATTGTATAATTTAATTAAAAAAAAAAAATGTAAATACTAACAATGTAAATTATAAAAAATTCTTATACTAATGGCCTAGTTGTCGATGTATTTTAGATCAATAAAAAAAAAAAAAAATAATATGATATAATAAGTAAAATATTTGATAGTATCTACACTAGTAATCGAAGAACAAGTGACGTTATAGGCGTACCTACTAATATTATTATTTATTAGTTGTTGGAGGAGAGGCAAACATTTAGTAATAAATATCATTGAATGTTTTTGGCTAAAAAAAAAAACCGTAATAGTATGTCATAATTGACCTTGAAAATAATATTATACACAATTTGATGAATATATAGCGATATATGCCAACTAGGAATATTGTAGTATAAATATTTATAATATTAACCAACATTAAATTAAAATAATACTTGTCGTAACGAAATTGATTCTTTCAAAACGCTCCACTTAGTAGATTATATCCAAATAAACGGCCTCACATTTTGTTGTCATTAAAAACGCATTAAATAATATTCTATAATATATTATAAAAATACCTGTTACTATTTATATTAAACCATCAGATTTCAGCTCATTAGGATAACATTTGAAAATGGTCCAAGAATATGACGTATTATGGTACTATATTATTACTACAATTCCAAATGCATTGTTTAATCGTCATTGTTTAAATCAAACGCTGTGATAATTTTTGGTCCCAAAGATTTAAATTATTATGATATATTATTGTCTTACAAGTTAAACACTGCTTTGTGCATGCAATGTATAAGATCAAGTAAAAACAATTCCATTGTGTGAATTAAATTCGAGGAGAAATTGATAACAAACAACGAGATTAAATACTAATTAGACATTAGAATATTGTAGCTATAGGTTATATCGTCAAGAAATTGTGCGTAAATATTTTATATTGTACCACAATTTAAAGTGATTAAAGAAACAACAGCTGATAAAACACAATATTTTCAATTTCATTTAATTTTATTTTTATTACATTTTGATTTATAAATATTTTAAATTGATTTATTACCTATAATTTTAATTATGTATTTATTATAAATAAAAAATTACAATTTATAAAAAATGCATTTATACATCATCAACCTAAAAAAAAATATATAATGGAAATTAACACAATATGAAAAATAAATTAATAATAATCATTAAATACTTTATTTCTGAAAGTAAATTAACTATGATATTCTTATCCTAATTTTAAGCGATTTTTTTAATTTTCATTTTTAACCACTTAATTTTGTTTAAATTTATTTGTGACAACCTAAATATTATAACTTTATCTAAAAATGTATTTAAATTTCCTTTTTGTAATAATTATTTATTATTGACTTCTAAATGGCTAAGTTCCTTTGTAAATGTCAATATTTTATTTTACAGTACCAAAATTGCATAAAAACAAAATTTAAATAACTCAAAATAAAATGTTCCGTTTAATAACAAAAGCTCCTTTCTATGTATCCAATCTAACTCTTCAATCAAACCTATAAATGAACACCGAATTAGAAGCCACTATCAAATCCTACGCTCCTTATCACAACTCTCTCTTCGACCATCCAAATATCCTAGCTAAGCTTATTATTATACATAACTTGTATAGATTGTTTAATTCAAATAAAGTAAAAAAAAAAATAATTATTATTTAGTTATCTAATTATGATGAATCTTTCATTTTGTCATTCTATTATTGTTTCAAGAACTATATTGTAGTATTTTATTTCAGATAAAAACCTTCTTTAACGTAGTTAAATTACATAATATTATATGTAAATCAATACCCGTAAATTTAAAATCAAGACAATTTTTGTTACATTGTATTCTATATTGTGCTTAAATTTGACCAATTTGAGTCTAAAAATATTATGGTCGAAGATACTATAATATTTTTTTTTTTTTTATTCTATTCAGAAAATGAGTGAATTTACTTAATGCTAATATTTCAGCTATGACTTAATACATATATAAGATTTATTATTATAAATATAGTGTCATAGATATCAATTACACCCTCAATTTTACTTAAATCAACATTGATGGTTTTCATTTTATATTTATTTTTTTATATGCAAAATTAGATGGTATGAATTAGTTTTTAACTTGTTTATTCGTTAAAAATTTAAATAAAATAAAATTATAGATAATAATATTAAAAATGTTATATTATTTTTAAAATTAATTAATTACTTTAAAATTAAATATAAAAATATATTATCTTAAGAATGTGAACTTAGTAAAAACGTTTGATCATTAACTAGCTTATGATTTAAATTAACTCTCAAAGGTCTAAAATACGCCAATCTATAACACAAATTATTTTGTCACTTGTAAAATTGTTATAATACATTATAAATATTGCCAATTTATGGCAAGTAGACAATTTCCAGGACATCGCGAAAAATGGTTTAGGTGTTTAATATAGGTACATGATAATGCATATTGTTATTATGTATACAAAAACTATGATTTAATATCAACGTGCGTATAAAATATAGATGGCTTTTTAGTGGTCAACCTATGTGACAATAATATTATTCGAATAATTTATTCGTACTTGTAATTTTCGTGTGTACACTAGGGTTGTAAATTTGAAATATTTCACTTGAAATATTTCAATTGAAATATTTCAAAATTGAAAATTTCACTCTTCTTGAAATATTTCAATGAAATTATGAAAAATATTTTTTTTTTCTTTTAAACGTGTTTATAGACGATTAGAAATAATATTTTGATAAAACAAAGAAAATATTGATTATGAATAACTTATCAGTTTGGTATCATTTATCAACCAAGGTTAGAAATGTAAAACAATTAACTAGATAGCGGATTTGCATATTCCCATAGGAACATTGAAGTATAGTGGCCATTTGTCAACAGGGAAATGTTTAAAAAATAACTCAATAGATAAGATTATAATAATTAATAATATAAGATACCTATACATATTTATATAATTATATGACATAATAATATAATATATATTACAAATATATACAATATAAATATTTGATATTATCAATCATGTAATTTTTCCCTGTTGGCATATGGCTGAGTTTAATATTGTCTTATAGTCGGTTATCTAGTTTTTTTATATGTTTATGGTATGTAACTATGTAAACTATGTTACATATTTTCTTTATTTCATACAATAAACCAACTTTTAAAAATTTTCACTTGGAAATAAAAAAAAATATTTTTCATGGAAATGAAATATTTCATGAATTTTTCATGAAATATTTCAAGAAAATAAATTTCATGAAATTTTACAACCCTAGTGTACACACATTAAATCCACGATAATGTAATAATATATAAACTTGATTAATGTATTTGTCAAATTTATAGCTTATATTATAGTTATATACAACCTATATCCCATACATACAGAAAACTTTTTGTGTCTAATTGGGTAAATTTATAGCTAGTTTTTACGATTTAATTGTGTTTGATCGGAATTATATATTAAATACACATTGTACTATAGCATAACTACGATAACAGAAAATATTGTCTTTATTGGATTTCTTAGAGAATTTAATTAGTTAGAAAGTGACACGAATGCCTGCGTACGATTCATGAATATAATTTATTTAAAAAAAAAAAATCAGAGAGTCTATGGATTGGAATAGATGAAATAAAACTTTCAAATAACATTGTATAATGAGTATTATACTAATATTACTACACGCTGTTGCGGGAGACTTTAATATTATGTTTATTTATTTATTTATTTATTTAATTGAATTAACGGGCTTGAGCCCTTTGAATATAAGGTATAATACAGTTGACAAGTTACATGAGCGGAAACTTACAAATTTTGATTACAATAAACAAAGGAAAAAAAAAAAATCATAATAATAATAATAATAATAAAGAATTATACAAATGTACAAATACAGAAATATAACTGATTACTTAAATGGAAAATAATGATAACAATTAAACATCATTAATACATCTTAATATTAATAATACATTGCACTTAAATTTATTGCGACTAGAATCAAAAAAATGTATTGATGGGGATATTTTATTAGCTAGTGACAGAGCGCGAGGGAAAAACGAATCGGCACCATAACTTTTGCGATAGTAAGGGATGACAAATAAATCGTTGGTCCTGGAGAAGAAAGTGGGAACCTTGATACCTAGTAAAGCCAGTAGATGTGGACAATCAATAAAACCATTTAATAGATCATATATAAATAATATATCAGAGAGTTGTCTTCTTAGATCGATCGAATTATGTTTGAAGTATGCAGCTTGTGTAATGGATAATACACTTTATATCGATCGTGATTATATCCGAATAACTCATATTTTAAAAATGTGAATAACTTTAGGAAATATTCTATGGTAATCTGTGTCGTTTGATATAACAAAACGAATTGTTGCACGTGACCCCAACTATTTTTTTTTGATTCAATTGACCATAATGATTTCGAAGGGTGGGTACTTAAAACCACGACACACTAAAAACACTATAATATTATTCTATACTAATGATATTAATATTGTTGTACATAATATAATAGTTTTCTTTACACGAGTGTTGTATAAACTAAAACATGGGGGTGACGTTTGAAAAAAGTGAATAGTGCTTTTCGCTGGATAATAGTGTTTTTTTCATAGTCGCCTTCATCATACGTATAGTACACAAATTATTATTGATAGAGAGTAATAAATAATTTTTAATTTATTTTTTTTTATCCAGAAAGAGCTATACAATAAAAGTTGGCGTTGGCCGAACAAGACGACGATGAATTGACGGGCGAGAATCGGGATATAAAGCCTAGTCAAATATTATTTTAAATTTTGTAATTTTTTTCGGTCATAATAGAACGATCGGTTTAAAAAAAATACACGCAGACATATATTCAATATTATTCGTATACATGACGTATGGGGTAATATATTTCTTCGAGTGTATAATATAGTGAGATTTATTGACAAAAAAAAAAATTATACACTGCACTAGACCAACCATGCGCACGCTTTATTTATCAAATTTGTTTTTATAAAATGGCCGCGGGGCTGCAGAGAAGAGCTATTAATTAATCGCAACCCAATACTACTGGGAATCATTAATATTACTTTTTGAACGAGCGTATAATGGCTAAACAATAGGAAATATTTAAACGAAATATGAAAATGATAAAAATAATAATAACTGACTATTGTTTTTCCATGTGTTACTCGCACAACCATCGTCGGGGAATCCTCTATAATGTGATCAATTAAATAGCATTATTGTGCATGGTACATGCCATAAACACATTTTTTCGATACATATAAACGTTTTTCAATATATTTTACACAATTATTTTATCGAAAACCAGTCAATACTTTAAGTAACATACATAATATTATATAGATAGAATACGATTTCACGTGGAAAAATGTGATTTCACATACGGCGTACAACATTGCTAAATGTAATAACACTATAATATAAATTCTAAGATCAATTTCCTATTCATACTAATTTATATCTTCATTTTTTTTAAGAGGTAAAATGGATATGTTAAATTTACGAAAAACAATTCTAAACGGAGATTATTTGTCAGTCTATGATAATTAGTAGGATATATGTATTATATTATTACCTATATTTAAATTGTAATATTATATCGTTATTTTACGCGATTTTGCAAAAAAAATAAATTTCATACACTCTTAAATTGTTTGCTATATTGATGCTAGAATTTTTTTACAGTTACTTGAAGAAAAACTAAGGAAAACTTATGGATAACTTTTTATTGGGTTTTTTAATCTTAGGTATAAAATAGAAAAATTTTACGAATTTTCAACTTAAAAATCGAAAATTTCAATTGTCTATAAATGGCTTAAAAAAAGTCAAAATATTTTGAAAATTTAATCGTAAATATATAATGATAATATAAATATTTGGTGACAATTTCTAATATTTATAATGATTCGTTTTTGAGTTACAGCAAAATAAAAAAATAGATTTTGTCAAAAACTGGTTATGTGTAAAAATTCTAGATTTTCCATTACTATTTTAGAGTTTTTCTTAACGCTTTTGAAAAAAACTGAAAATTTTAGCCCCCCCCTCCTAAAGTATCAATTAGATGAATTGTATTCTTCAAAGAGGGGCTGTAGACAAAAATTAAAGAAACGTGACGAAAGACACACACAAAAAAAAACATATATCATTGTAAAATCAATACATTCCTCACTTTGTTCAGAATCTAATTGCATTCGTCTTTATGGCTTCAATAAATTAAGTACTTTGGTAATATAAAAAAAATAAAATACTTGTTACAAATAATTTAAAATATTGGTTAGTCAATAAAAGAAAAAAAAGTTAAAGAAATAAATTGTTTACTTAATATAATATTAACCATTATTTTGAGACTTTATAATAATATGTTGTGTGGTATTAAAATGTAATAGAATAAAGTACCATTACGAACTTTTATCATAATATAAAGTAGTAAAGTACACGTGTAATAAAAACGTGCGTGTCATATAAAAATAATCGAATCGTATGCGGTATTAAAGCGAGACCGTTGAAAAAAATTAAACTGCCACAAGACGTCGAAATCGTTTTTCTAATCGCAGAATACACATAGTACGTGCATATACATATTATATAAGACACAACCTACACATGCGCACAGTGTGGAATAAATACACGAATAATTACAACATAAATATCGTTTTAGATCGATCCGTAAGGAATACTATGTACACTGCAAACTACAAAGGTTTACAGTTTTTGAACGCCTCCAACCAGTAATTGGTTTTATGATTATTTTGCTTGTGAGTGTGTGCATGATGTATTGTATGTGTAAAGTGTGTTTTAACGTGTCGGCATATGTTTTTTTTCTTTTATTTTTCAAGTAATAAATATGTTTCTTGCAATATTCTCACTGCGCATTTTCTGCAAGCACACCGAATTGAACGTAGATTGTACTCAAGTTTATGTCAAAATTACAAAACTCCCATTATTTTCTGAGAAAATCGAAAAACTTCCACAAACTGTATAAATTTACGCCAACGTATACTAAATATTTTCTACCTTTAAACCCGGTGTTGTACGTTATTGTATTGAGTGTCATTTTTTTCTCTTTTTATTTATGTCCAAATTTCCAATAAAAATACATTTTTAAATTAATACATCAAACTGTAATATAACCACGGATATCTTAAAACCTTGTCAAAAAATCTATCTATTTAAATGTCACATTTTAAGTTCTGATGTTGATATTTACATGATATACCTAACTTAAACGTTCATTTTTCTTGTAAATTCTTTTGTTTTCTTTGTTATTCTTTTTAGAATATAATTCTATATATTAAAGAAATATTGTACTTGATATCATTAATATTACTTTATTATTTATTTTTTAAACACAATAAAAATAATTTAACATGCCTATTATTAGAATTTAGTGTATAATAAACACATGCATAAGACGACAAGCACGGATATACACTCAAATTATTTGAACTATAAAATATTATGTACTAATAATAATCTTATTATTTATTATTATTATATGATATTATTTAGATTAAGTATTATTTATTACATAATGATAAACTGAATAACAAAAATAAATGGATCATGGTTTGAACTCTCGAAAATTCCACCTATGTATATACGTGCCTTTTGTCAACAGACCTCTGTAAATACGTATATAAATCCATTATCCTCCTGTAATAAAATCTACAGTTTATAGTTTAATCTTGAGACCCTATACGAAAATAAATTTCAGAGACGCCCTTATATCTACACCATTAGACATCAATCTGAGCGATCTATCTTCATCATATAGTTATACGAATTATAAATTATAATCGACAACAAACTTCATATCGAACACCTTTTTATACTATGTCAAAAAATCGTCACAAAACAAGACAACGTAGAGAGCCTCTCCCAACTCAAAGTTTAAACATCATAAAAAATATATATTATATATATATATAGTTTTATCTTAAAACCTACTCCCAAAAATGCTCTTAATAAACTGACTAAGAGACATATATACTGCTTACTATATTAGTCTTATTAATATAACGACTGGTTAAAAATCTACATGGTCACTTTTCGTAGATCAAAGTTCACCATAATTTGCAATAATATTATACAATTAAATTATTTAAAATGTTTAAAGCTTACACCTGTTTTTTGGCAAAATAATAATTAGCTTATACATACGTAAATTATTAATACAATCCATCATTCTGTAATGCATAATTGTTATATAGCCTATTATAATACTACGATAATTTAATTTAAAAATTGCATTTATCAATTAGATAGTATATTATTAATTACTACACCATACATGAATTTGTATGAGCTCGGTTGGTTCGATTAATTCCACTCGTTCAATATAACTTGCGTATACCTACATAATATACCTGGGAACAAGTGCAGTTTAGCACCCCCTCGCCATTTTGAATTTTTTTTATCGAAACTTATGTAACTCATTGAGTTAAGAACGATGGTGCAATCAGAAATTGTCGCTCTCACTTAGTTTCGAAGTTATGGCCTTCCGAAGTTTGCGATTTTACGTTTATACGAATGCGCACAACACCACTATAATGCCGCGTGGATGACCATTTTTGTTATTTTTATTGTACTTAGGTATTCTACATAATATAATATATTATGTTAATTATTATCATTATAAAATTATATTGTGATAATTGTCATAAAATGTTAAGTATCTACCTATCTTATTATTACTAAATTGTACATTATTACTTATATGCATTTTAAAGTATCTTTATAATAATAGAATAAGCTGTGTTAAATCACCGGGCTGGGTCACTCGCTCGCTGCGCTCGCTCGGACAGTTAAAAACGAAAATATTCCCCGATTTGCTATGCAACACCTCCCCAAGTGGGTCACAGGGTTAAAAGAATTGCATTTTTGTTGCACCGAGTCACCGAGCGGGGTCACTCGCTAGCTGCGCTCGCTCGGACAATTAAAAACGAAAATATCCCTTGATGCAACACCTACCCAATGAGCGGCATTATAGTAGTGATGCACGCATGCGTATAAACGTAAAATCGAAAACTTTGGAAAGCCATAACTTCGAAACTAAGTGAGAGCAACAATTTCTGATTGCACCATCGTTCTTAACTCGATGAGTTACACAAGTTTCGATAAAAAAAATTCAAAATGGCGGGGGGGTGCTAAACTGCAATTATGCCTATACCTGTAATACAAGATCTACCTATATAGACAACCATACTATCTAAAATATCATATAATGTCAATCACAAAAATAGAAAAACTATAACAACTGTTATAAGAGGCTTTATAAATTAATATTCCGAATGAAAACAATTAAACCTATACAAAAAACTGAATATAATTATAATTTTAATAATATCTTAGTATATCCTAATAAATAAGATATATTATCGAATATCAATGTAACCATTAAAAATATCTACTGCGAGGATTTTATGATTTTAAGATTGATATCATTGTTTATGTTATATTTTGTATAGTTAAAGTAAATATGTAGTTAGAAAATTTCAGTACAAATAAAAAACAAGTTTAAACCAATATTTAAACACAAAAAAAATGTATAAATACCAGTAGTATGTAGTTATGTGTGTGTTATTAATAATATTTTGCTTGATGTTTATTAATTATTGAGAACTTTCCTTCACTGTGTATTTCATAACAAATTTAACTCGTTGAGTTGCCTAAGAAGCGATTAAAAAATCATTGTGCAACAGTCAAAATTTAACCTGTTAATGACCGGCCTTCATAATAGGTAAAATACTAAAATTTTAAAAGCCAAACTGCAAGATTTGGCTCCAACATAATCGATCCTTGCCAAAAAATATTCTTTAACCACATATTATTATTATTATTATTTTTATACGTTGTGTACTTTTATATAACATATTATATTTATAAAATATATTATTTCGTTGTCGACTTTGAAATTCTATTGTTTCGCACAGTCATCTTAATGACTTAATACCATCTGCATACACCAAATAAATTATACAATTTATTTTAGACTATTTTAGAATATAATTTGAATAATATAATATCATATTATCTTAAAATAATATTAATCAACTATAAAGTTATTGAAAATAATATTAACATTTATTATTTAAAAAAAAAAACTATCTTCTATTAATATATATTATTTATTTATTTAAGTTGCACATACATTTGTAACTATTACATGTAAATGTAATGGAAGATTATTTAAACTACGATAAACAAACTTCAAGCTATTAAAAAAAAAAAAAGTAGAATTTGTGTATAATAATCTTTAAGAACGTCATAAGATTTTTTTATTATAATAATTTACAGTAATATTATGTATGGTAGGGGATGCTATAAAATAATAAAAGTATTAAAAAATTGTTCCAAATTTTGAATGTGCTTCTATCTATATTCTATAGCGAATATATTTTTCTTAATATATTATATAGGTATCTAACAGGAATCGCTGAAGCTATGAGTATACAATTTGGTCAGTAGTCTCACCTAATAATGTATAGGTGCACTAAGAAAGGATTTTGTAATATTCGTATTTTATAGAGGGGCTTACACAGGGATTTGTTGCAGGATCATGAACAACGGTTATAGGTTTGTTTACATAAGGTTACCATTGGTTACGAAAAATTACTATTGATAACAGTTGATATATTATTTTAAATGTTAGTGAGTTTTTATATCACTATAACGTAATAATGTTACAATGCCATCCCAAGACCTAAAAATTATTTCGAAGAATATCTAGAAAAAAATACTATTTTTATATGATTTAATTAATAATTATAATATTAATACAATGATCTAAACCTAGTATCTACCTGAAATATAATATTTGTAACACCAAAAACTGCACATGGGCGAGGCTGGGTTATTCAACAAGTATTATATTTATATATATATAGTATTTAACATTTAATAAGTATTAATAAAATAAAATAAAAATGTCAACCTTATCGTCCTTATCAAATTGAAATATACCTACTACGTATGTATCTATACTTTTCCAATAAAGCAATAATTCCACCAGTATTGATTACCTAAGTAACAATAACGCAGGACAGGTTCTAAGAACACAACTAAAAAATCTCGTTATACAGTGATTACTCCATTATCGATTCTGTCATCATAGAAGACACATATTAAAAGGCTGCAGGTTGGTTTATTGGTATATTTTCAGTAATAACATTTAAGTACTATAATACGAATAACCCCTGGTTTTTCGTTATCACGCCGCTGCCATCATATCAATTTATCTGGCAACGACTTTAATTTAGATGAAAAATATTATTATTACGAACATTAAAAATAACAATATGTTTACTTATATTAGATATTTTAATTTTATTTGTTATTTATTTTTTCCATATTTATTGCGATCAATCACAAATTTGAATATTAAGAAGGTTAACGGATACCATGTATATATAGTGTATAATATATTTGTAACAATAGAATGGGATACAATATTATGTTATCTGTACTTCTATATCCATTTCGCTATTACAAGACTATGTTTGGATAATATATGTATATTGTATATGTTTATCTGTTTTACTTAAGTTTATTGACTTTTAATTTTATCATTGACAACACAGTACCTAAAGTTGTAATATTAATACAAATTATTTATTTTAGTTTAATATGAAATTAATTTAATGAAATAGCTTCATTAATTTTAAGTGTGAAAATAAATAATAGTAAAACATACTAATAAATAGTACTGTTATGTGACTGATCTTAAAATATTGGATGATAAACAAAATCATAGCCAAGCTAGTGATTCATAGCACATATACAACTGTGGATATGAAAGATATGTTGGCGAAGTGAACTGTAGAAGATGTATCACCAGTATGGCAATAGCAATTAAAATTTATCCAATTTTGAAATATCTTACGAAGTTTTGAGAAGTAATACATTTTAAAAATAAAAATCAGCATAAAAGCATAATGTTCTTGAAATATATAATGAATGTTAATTTATAGGTAAGTTATAAACACTAATTTTACTATTTATTTTTATATTAAATAAGGAACACATTTTTATGAAATTAAAATTTATTATAAATTGGCTTGTAAAAAACTGATATTAATTCGGGGGAAAATCCACTACTAATAATATTGAAATAATATTTTAACATAGGTTGAATGATATATTTGAACTCTGAAATCAGTGAAAAACTGAATGCGAAAAAAACACGTGTTATTGAAGATTGGTATATATAATTTGTTATTTATATATTTTGGTTCATAACTTTTAATAATATTATACTATTTGGATAGGTAATATTTTTGCCGTATTTGTAACTGTCAACATTTTTTTTTTTTTTAAGATCATATTTTTGATTGTTTGACGTTAAGCTCCACTGATTACGATTTAAAAATTAATATATTATATATTTTTTAAATATATAATATTGAAAAGTAAGTAGATTAACACGTGTTTGGTAAAATAGTTTAATTTTATAGTTTTTTGAAATGCATTTTTTTTAAAGTCATTTTTATTGTATTACGTATAAAATACATAAATTGTAGATAATATTGTAGATATATTATGAAAGAACTTTGGAAAAATAAATTTTATAATTAATGTAGCAGAATTGTTGTAGCATTGTATATATAATTATCTATATCAGCTATATTTGTATATAAACAATATAAAACAATGGTATCAGATACCGTGTTAAAAAAACAACTTTAATATATTTACGTATATGAATTATCTTCCCCTAGGCCTACTATAACTTTTTGTCGTCAAAAAATGTACAGAATTTTCAACAACACTAGTGGAATTTAGTTATGCGACTCCAACCACATTGACGAGTGATAAACCATTAATTTGATTGAAAAATTGAACAAAAAAAATAATAATAATATTATAATAATTTCGTTTACGATGTGCATAACAATACTCTGTATTAATAAAATTATTCCAACGAAGAAACGGTGGCTTTATGGAAAGCTTTATAATTTCTACTAGGGTCTCGCGAATAGAGTTATTATAATATTATTATTATATCAAAAACTCTCGCGCAAGACAAAACAAAAAAAAAAGCACTATTAATACGTCTCATCTATCCGTTCTTCTTGTTCCACTTTCTCACTCCCGTTCGAAACACGCACATCAAATAATATTTCAAACAACAAATATTTAGTCTTGGATCTTTGTGTTGAACATGATATCCTTTAGTGTTCATCTACAGAACATAATAAGTTATTTCTTTTGATAAAATTTTGATAATTTAGGTTGTTAGATGTATAATATTTCATAACCCGTTAGCACAGTTATTGAATTACCGTTGTTATATTATTACTCGTACTACCTAGTGACTATATAGTGCGAGTAAATTTAAATTGCGATCGACTATTTTAATAATTATTAAAATCTATATAATATTATAATATTATACTAACATTCAAAAAATATGTCAATTTATTTATATTTTATAATTAAACATAAATGCATTTTAATGTACCAAAAATGTATTAGACTAAAGCTCATAAAGAGAGAGATTAATTAACTCATTATTAATTAAATATATTTTCATATAGATTTTTTTCGATTTTTAATAACCTGTTAATAATAATATTTCTGAGAATTGAAATATGAAGATAAAAATCATAATGTTTATTATCTAACTACATCACTTATGTAAACTTAAATGAATCTATTTTTTGCAAATTTAACGTAATATAACATAATATTTTAATATACTTAACGCTCAACTCTCAAAACCTAATATAAAATTATATTAACTCATAATTTATTTTAATAATACTACGCGAAATGCATTAATAAAATAAATCGGGTTTTCAAAATCTAAATTTAAGTTTATTATTACTAAATCTTTTTGTGTATACAGTATTAATGTTATATATATTTCTAACTACAAATATGATAAACGGTACAACAATGTAAAATGTTCACTTCAAAAGCTTCTTATTGTTGAAGAAAAGATAAAAAAAAAATATAAAAGATTCAATACAAGAGTTTTGTACTATTTATGATTTTTATATTATATATCTTTACGTACATTACTTTGTATTATGCAACAATAAAATATGAAACGAAAAGTAGTTAAATTACTACAGTTTGTAACGATCTACTGTTTATATATGTTCGTGAAACCTTTGAATTATGAAAGCGATAATTAATTAAAATCTTTAACGATACAAAACGCATTTAGGTGTTAAATACAATAAAAATTTAATATAAAATATAATATAAACTTTGGAGTCCCAGTTACAGTGAAACTTACCGAATATAGAATATGTCTCGTCAATAGAAGAAACTTCAACCTTTTCAAATCAATATCCGAAGTTCTAAAAAAATATCAGTAAACTTCCTACATTACTAAATTTATAACCACCACCAATCTTAAATTGAAATTATAATAAATATACAAAAATCACGCAATATGGATTTTTTTTATGTATAATAGATTGTAATAAATTAGTAATTGTTAATAATTCTACACCCAATGGCACATGTTGCCGCCTGCGGTTAATAATAAAAAAAAATGAGTTAATATTTATTTATTTATCGTTTTTCATTTTGCTTGAGTTGAAGTACACATTAAAAATCGATATGAACACAATTATTACAATGAAAGCTAGCTTCTATGATTTGCCAATTCTTAATTTTGAACATAATATTTTTATATAAACACAAATGGATGCGGATTTAAGAAATACTTAAGGCAACAATAAATTCAATATCATTCTGAATGTTGATCATTATAATGTATTTCAAAAACATTACTTGAACGGCGCATGGCAAAAACTCATTGCTATAAAAACCCCACACTCCAGTGTTATATATTATACAGAATCAGATTTATCGTTAGTTTAATATATATATTTATTTACCAGAGATATTTTCATGCAACGCCTAATTATTTTGACTTAATAATTTTTACATACCAGAAACAATTTTGAAATTTGTAAATGATATATCAAAACATATAATATTAACCTTCATTCAAATAACTTAAGTCTTTGTTTCTGTTTCTACATTGATTTCGAATTGATTAACCAATCACACTAAACACCACCCTAGTTGACGGTTACTTATATAATAAGAACATAATATTCGATAGTATTTCAATATCTTTACCTAATCTTTAAAATCACTAAACTCTTATGGATATTTCCTAAAATACATGGAAGTTAAAAATAAATCAATCTAAATTCGTCCATACTACAATTATACTTAAAATTTCTCCTTACCCATTTTTTTTTTAAGTACTCAATAATCACTTATTTCAACTAAAGACAAGTATCTAAAAAAAATTAGATTGTATACTATATCTTAGGCTCTTTATTTAAAATCTACAAGATTTAATTTATATGATAACGTAATATGATTATTATAAATATATTGAAATAACAATAAATATACACACATTAACACTAAAAAATTTACAAATCCTTAATTATTACTGTTCGGATAAATGATCTTCAACTATTAGATAATGCAGAAAAATCTAATACCTATTCTAAAATATTGTATTCATAAATTCTCTACGCCCTATGTCTCTAACTACAAAATACATTCAAAACTCAAGAAGAAACAAAACTTTACTATACATTTTTTTTTACAGCAACAAGTATAACCAACCACCCAAATGCACTTGTAAAATATCTATTATTTACTGTGCAACCCGATAAACTTATCATTAAACGCAAAATATGGTGTCATAAACTATTAGATTAAAAAACCTAAAAACCAATGATCCCAACAAAAATCAAAGTTACTATCAAAATAGATAATTCCATCAATGATTCATGGACATAAGTTACTCCTATTAAAATTCAATCATTGTTTTTACAAATAGATTGTGGACAGAAATGATAATAATATTGTGACGGTTACAAATTGTCGTGTTCTTTTTGATTTTCACTCGCAGATAATACTTAACCTATATTATATAATATAATCATAATTTTGTCCACATAATACATTATATTATATGTGGGTAAACCGATTATAGTGAGACGACTATTATATATTATAAAATAATGTATGTATATTAAATAAACATTATTATGATGATATACGAAGACACGCCGTTATCTTCGCTATTCATTCCAACGTCATATTAAGGCAGTGGTAGAAATTTTAATAAGACTGCTACAGCAGCAGCTGTATATAATACAACAGTCGCCACGAAATGATAAAACAGAAATTTTGGCGCGAACCGTTTCACATGATACACAATTACGAATAATGATTTAACGTCGGCGACGCCATATGTATAATACTCTATAGTATATATATATAATACTAAAGTATTCGAACGCATATTCGGATTACCGCACACCTGCAGCACTTCTCGGTGCGAGATATCGTTTTCTTATCTATTTCGATTTTCAATTACGTGTTACAGCAGAATATAATAATCGTCTTTACACTCGTGCGTGGACTTATCCGTTTATTATATACATAATATACGTCATATAATATAGATACCATATATATATATACCACATGACGGCGTGCGTGTATAATACGTAAGTGAGTCCTCCCATTACAATAGAAAAAAAATTGCATCATTTTGAAAATATACCAAAAATATAATACCATAATAGATTATTATGTTATTTCATTACGCATCTCCAGTCATATATTATAATATATAGGTATATATATAAAATATAATAATATTTGGCTGGTGTAGAATACGCATATAAATTTATATACATGCATCGTGGTTGCCTTGGAAACGTTGAAGATGCCTGATAATGGATCGTTGAACACGCGATACTCTGAGCGCGATGACGGTCTTTTTATATACGCCCGTAAAATTGCAATTCCATGAGAGCTTTTTCCTTTTTTCTTTTCAGCCTCATTAAAAAATCTCCAGTTTTTTTTTTTAATATACCAGAATTCCGCCTGTCCACCTCAAAATTCAATAAGGGATTATTTTTTCTACACATGGATACATTTTGTCATACATTTTATGGCCTCAGAATCGTTAATTATATTATAGAGTACGATTTGCATTTTGTTTTCTATCATAATAGTATTTTTACTTCCAGTTTTAGTGTCTAAAATTCGACACATAAATAAACGACGCGTATGTCACACGTGTGTATTATGGTGGTTATATAATTTGTCTAACGTATTATAACTGATAAGACGCACAAACCATGTAGGCACAACTTCCCCAAGAAATAATTAAAATATGTATTAATTAAATCTTTTAGTAATGGACTGTATTCCTTAGGTATATAATATGTATAACAATGTATAATAGACAAATCACAAATAGTCCTTAACGGATCGACTCACTCTAATTTAATATTATATTCTTTCTTATACAATGATACACTTTATTATTTAACAATATAACAAGGTATTTAATATATAAGTAATATGTGAATCTGACCTGATTCGAAGTGGAAAAACCCGCCGAGCTGAATCAAATTTGAGCCATATCACATCGTATTTATAAGATGATATGGATCCGCAAACACGTCAATTTACCACGATTAACAATATAAATCCGAAACACATTGAATTATAACACATCGCGCGTAATAATATAAATTCGAACTACGTTGAATTATAACACACCGCTTGAAATAATGTAAATCCGTTAATTGCACATGGCGTCGGAACGGCAACTACACTGAGCGGCCAGTTGTGAGAAATGAAGATGGCACAGGCGGGTGGTGGAGGCACTTTCGTGTTATTCATACCACGGTCAATGTCATCGGTGACCGATTCAATTCTAGTTAATTGACAACATATTTGATAAACTAATAGTATCAAACAATAGATATTATACCCGTTAATGTTAATATCAAAGCCAATTTTATGATTCTTGCAATTATTAAAAGGGTGGTCACACTGAGATTTTTTGAATTACTAAATTATTATTTTTTTTTTTTTTATTGAAAGGGTAACCATTGGTTACTTGAAATAAAATAATTATAACTTATATTATTATACTTGTACATAATTTAGACCTCTATTTCATATGTCTATATGTGGTAAAAATAAGATAACCGTGTTAAAAATATTTAATACTGTAGTTTAAATTTAACAGACAGGGTAAATCCATTGGCATTATTTAATTTTTCATGGACCACGCCAAATGGGATCAGTACATAATTATGAAAACAACGTGACAACAGTAACTTTTTTTATATTTGTCTATAGTAATATAATACCTTAAATAGACTTATTACCTATATATACATATAGATATATATAATATCAAGATACAAGACATGCGTTGATTGTTAAGTTCTTCACGTCATATTAATGTCCTAAGGATATCGAAAAATACAGTATGGCCGGTGACTACTCCATTTTGATCTCAAGTTAATTAATCATATTAATCAGAGTAGAAACAGTCAAAAAATAATTGGTTCTCTATAAATATAAGACGTAAACCAATCGTCATTAATGAACTTCGTTGAAAGTCGATATAATATAATATTAATAGTTAATAATGATCGAGTATGGTGTAATCTTTGTCGATATTATTAACTCTCGAGAAGTGTAGCAGTAGAACTTTCGTGCACTCGCACATATATAGAACGTACAATTCTTAATATAAATTAAAAATATAAATATATAAAGAAAAGTAACAACATTCCTATGTTGTTGTTTTTTGAATTTTTATAATAATTTTATTATTAAGCAATAAAATATTATTATTATAATACGGCGTCCTGAATAGATAATTTAGCTACATCAATGTCGTGCTTATCTTTATTTACCATATAAAATAATATCATGCTCATCTAATTCTATTGCAGAAAATAATAATAATACTTATATTATAAAAATCAATACAAATCGACAGTAATTTATTATTTATAAATACATATACGTCGT
Organism: Schizaphis graminum; assembly: GCA_020882235.1. Classification (NCBI taxonomy): domain Eukaryota; kingdom Metazoa; phylum Arthropoda; class Insecta; order Hemiptera; family Aphididae; genus Schizaphis; species Schizaphis graminum. The sequence goes on from CM037032.1 coordinate 61,091,883, forward strand.
CAATTCGTCATCGCTCAAAAATAAAGAATGCGATTCTAAGATGAAATTGAAAATAATAATAAATTATTTTTCAATCACACGCACCTGTCCCGCAGTAATAATTAAATAGCCGTTGTATCAGACGAATGCCGATGTCAATATTTCACTTGCTTCAACAGTAATTATATTTTTAAGTATTAAAAGGTCTTAAAATATTTAGCCAGTGATTTTAAATTAATTTATCACCTTCAGAACGAGACCACCACACTTAATACACAATCACTCTCCGTCCAGGGTTTTTAATAATAATAATCGTATTTGTGTGTGCACCGCGGCACAAACCATTTTCCTAATCAAATATTATAATTTTCTGTAATCAAATTTGGTCTGAAATTCACTTGAAATTATCTAATTTTCAACAACTTGTATAAACACAACTTCAATTTACTGTACCTCCGATGACTGCATCCTCTACATACATGCACAATAATAGTGTGTACAAATATATTAAGGCTGGTTTTGACGTGGTTGGTCTGGTTTCCGCGAGTATATATCATTTTCATGTATATATTCGTCAAGCGTACTTAAAATATTGTAATTCTATATTATAGAATCTATAATATAAATAAATAAAATATGTTTTTAATTTGAGGTACATTAAAAGTTGTATTTCATTACTTATAAATAGAGCCATAATATACATATTATGGAACTTTGTTCATCATTTTTTCTTTATACTTTATGATTTATTTGTAGTCTTTAATAATATTTTAGTAGTGCAACAATTAGTCAAAATCGATATTATAATTTCATATTGTATAATATATACCTATATATTTTTTTTCATATCGATTCACTGAGACAGCCTTTATAGAGCTTTAGAAGCTTCCCTTGTTCAGTCACTAGCGTCCCATCATCTTTTCTTAGAAACCTCTCTCGTTTCTTCTTATATCCTCCTCTTGTCGTGTTTACTTTCTGATATAGTTGTCGTATATTATTTATTCTAAAATTTTGTTCCGTTTCTTCTAACAATTTTTGGGCGTACAACCGTTTTTCTCTTCTTAATGTGTTATGTGCTTCTTTATGGTATCGTTTATATTGTTCTTCTTTGTCTTTATTTGTAGGATCACCAAGCCATATGGTCCTTAGACTCTTTCTTTGAACTAGTACTTTCATTAAACCATGGCTTCTTTATTTTTTTCGGTTTACCCAAAACTATTATAATGAATAGTAGTTATAAAATCCGCTAAGACCCAAAATATTGCTTTGATTTTATTTATAATATATTTATTGTTTTATAACCCAAGCTAGCTTACCATGAACGTACAACATAATAATTAAGTATGCACAATATTTAGTCATGCTTTATTTCAACAATAATTCAAGTACTACATATACGTACGTATTGTATATAATATATGTTAGTACCTATTCATAATAGTATTATACTAATACGTAGAAACAAAGCTAATATTCAGCTGCTAGGTCTTTGTTATCTTTTGAGTCACGACACGCGTCCGTTGCGCTTCACACTCAATAATTATTTCCAATAATGTTAATGAAGAATACTATTGCATTTCTAATCATTTTTACAACACTCGTCATAAGTAACACACAACGTCACTATGTTTTTCGTTAAATTGTGTTAAATAAAATATTATTGTTAATTTGCTAAATTTATTATTCATAAACTATTAGTACCTATTACAAATTTTTAATTTATATAATATGAGTGTCTGTACAGTGATTTTTATTAACTTAAAGTCGGTTATATTATACTTATGATACAGCGAATAGAGAAGCACGTCACGGGTAAGAAGCAAATAAATTAACAAGTATGATTTAATGGTATATTTGATGAAGCAAAAAATAAAAGTACTAATAATATAGATAAAAAATAACATGAGTGAAAAAATTATGCAAAAAATATTTATATAAAATGAAAATATATAATGATTAGTAGCAGTTGTTATTCAAAATAAATGTGTTTACATTTTTGTAAGTTAGTACACTGAATGCAATTTACTAGGTTTTCAATATGCTTGATGGAAATTCTTAATAATTACTGTATGTATATTTTAATGCATACATGGAACAACTACAAATAATACTGCTGTATATTATATTATATAATAATGTAACAACATCATTAATATTATATCATATTATCTTTTATCAGTCCTAATTAGTATAATGACTGTTTCTAAACTTATTGATCACCTATATAATTATTGTTTATATAATATTATATTTATATCTCATATAATTCTCATTTTTAAAAAATGACGGTGGCGGCTCGTAGATAGGGGTGACGGGGTGGTCGCCCCCTTTCTAAAATTATTATTTACTACTAAAGCCCGTTTCACATGGACACGTATTATATGCAACGTATCGTACACGCGCGTTTTCGGTTACATTAGTTAAACACATACGCGCCACTCTGACGATAACGCGTTTCCCTAGCCGGTATAGCGCATATGAATTCAATCAATGTAAACAAAAAACGTGCGCGTGTGATACGTCACATATGATACGCGTCCATGTGAAACGGGCCTATTTCAAATTTATATTGTAGTATAATATTATTGTCAAACAGAAAAATTCTGTTTCCTATATTTACACTAATAGATATTATGAAAACATTATCAGATAATGGGAGTTTACAATTTCTGAGAATCGATTACCAATAACAATTTGCCGAAATCCGCGAGCAGCGAATGCGATTCTTGAACGATGTTAAAAGTCGCCCGCCATAACTACAATCGGAATACAAAAACTAAGAAGCGGGAAACAATAATAACACTGCCGCCGAGGAAATGATTTTAATCGCCTGATGCCTCGAACCCCGATATGCACGGATTCTGAACTTGCATGTGTTTATTATTTACTTTTTGCCGTCGTAACTCGTAATCAATTATTATTTTAATATGTCATTATCATTATAAATGTATTATAATATTACAAATTATAAATGGATTAAATTAAATAACTATTATAAATATTATTTGTGTTCGATACTTTCCATAAATAAGCAATTTTATATCGTCTTACTACTTTCAAAGCACACGAGCCGCCACTGCATTTTAGATTCTGAACGGAGTGATGAATGTATTGATTTTACAATGATGTGTTTTTTTTTTTTTTTTTTTGTCTGTCGATAACATTTGGAGCAGTAAAAATGCTTCGATTTTTGACTTTAAACCCTTTTTGAAAAGGAAATTGAATTTTGTTGGTACTTTGGGGGGTCAAAAGTTAAAAATTTTAAATATTTTTTAAATGAGTCGGGAAAAACCCTAAACAAATTAGGGAAAAAACGGGATTTTTTACGCAAAACCAATGTTCGTCAAAATCAAATTTTTTATTTTGATATAACTCAAAAACTAATCAATGTAAATACTTGACATTTTCACCAAATGTTAATATTAGCGTTTCCCATACACAGTTGAATTTTCAAAGTATTTTGACTTTTTTTGAACTATTTATAGACAATTGAAATTTTCAATTTTTTTAAGTATTTTTCAGAAATCTTGAAAATTAAATACAAGGTTTCTTATAAGTTGTTCTTAAAGTGATAAAAAAAAATTCGAAATCGTTAGTCACAATTTTTTTTTATAAGTGCTTAAAGTTCGAATTTATACGAAATATGTCAAAATTGCGAAAATTTGCAAGTAATTTTGTGGTTGAAAAATCGTAAAAATTTTTTCTTTTATAACTAAGTTTTGAAAAATTGGTACAAGGTTCTCCATCAATTTTTTTTCAAATATCTGTAAAAAAAACTCTACCGGATTCAGATAAAAATTTTTTAATGAGTGTTTGAAATTTAAATTTTTACAAAACCGCGTTAAATAACCGTTTAGCCTCAAACGATTTTTGATATTTGTTGTTATTCAAATAGTATAAGTCGTAAATACTTGAAAATTTTACCAGTTATTTAGATTGCCATTTTCTTTACGTGATTTGATTTTCAAAACATTTTGACTTTTTTTGTTTAATGTTTCCCATTATCCATCCTAGTCATAAGTTAACAGCCAGTAATAGTGTGAGTCGTTTCTTGGAATACTTGCCACCGTTTTACTGTTCATTTTAGATTCTGAACGGAGTGAAGAATGTATTGATTTTACAATGATGTGTGTTTTTTTTTTTTTTTTTTTTTTATTTTTTTTTTTTTGTGTCTGACGACAACATTTGGAGCAGTAAAAATGCTTCGATTTTGGACTTCAGCCCCTCTTTGAAAAGGAAATCGGATCTAGTTGGTACTTTGGGGGGTCAAAAGTTAAAAATTTTCAATATTTTTTAAATGAGTCGGGAAAAACCCTAAAAAAATGACAGAAAAACGGGAATTTTTACGCAAAACTAGTTTTCGACAAAATCGAATTTTTTATTTTGCTATAACTCAAAAACTAATAAATGTAAATACTTGAAATTTTCACCAAATGTTTATATTAGCGTTTTCCAAACACAGTTAAATTTTCAAAGAATTTAGACTTTTTTTGAGTTATTTATAGACAATTGAAATTTTTAATTTTTTTTAGTATTTTTTTTTAAAATAACGATAAAATTTTTTTGGCCGGCTAGAAAATCTTGAAAATTTAATGCAAGGTTTCTTATAAGTTGTTCTTAAAGTGATAAAAAAAAATCCGAAATCGTTAGTCACAATTTTTTTTTATAAGTGCTTAAAGTTCGAATTTATACGAAATATGTCAAAATTGCGAAAATTTGCGAGTAATTTTGTGGTTGAAAAATCGTAAAATTTTTTTCTTTTATAACTAAGTTTTGAAAATTTGTTGCAAGGTTCTCCATAAATTTTTCTTCAATTATCTGTAAAAAAAACTCGACCGGATTCAGACAAAAATTTTTTATGAGTGTTTGAAATTTAAATTTGTACAAAACCGCGTTAAATAACGGTTTAGCCTCAAACGATTTTTGATATTTGTTGTAATTCAAACTGTATAAGTCGTAAATACTTGAAAATTTTACCAGTTATTTAAATTTACATTTTCTTTACGTGAATTTATTTTCAAAATATTTTGACTTTTTTTGAGCTATTTATAGGCATTTTAAATAATCAATTTTTTTTTATTTATTTTTTATAAATGTTGATAAAAAAAATAAGCTAGGACAAATTACTTGAAAATTTAATTGAAGGGTCTACATAACTTTTTCTAACTCTCATTTAAAAATTATAAAAATACATAGGCACAATTTTTTTTTATTAGCATTTGAAGTTCAAATATTGACAAAAATTCGTCAAAATCATGAATATTTTTCACTAATTGGTAGTTAAAAATGTTTAAATATTTTACTATCAAAAGCTAAGAATTGAAAATGTAATACTATGCTGTCCATAAGTTAAGCTTAGAATAATTATAAAATATTTTTAGGATTATTCAATTTAAAAAATTTTATGAGTGTTTAAAGTTTTAATTTTAATTTGAAATCAAAAATACACGTGTAAAATAACGTTTTACTAATAAATAATTTTTGATTTTTGTTATTTTAAAAAAATTACCAAACGTAGGATCTTGAGACTTTTACTTAAATGTTTGAATTTGTTTCAAAATAGAATATATGACAATATTTAAGTATAATATATCCTAGACTGACAAATCATCTCCGTTCAGAATCGTTTTTCGTATACTATGATACCTATCATTGCATTAAAATTTAACCTACCCTAGTCCGATGTCCACCCACCCTCTAATGTACAGCAGAGCGATACTCACTTAGCCGCTTTTTTTATACGCTTCTGATAAAAATCTTAAATACAATATTCTTTGAGGTCATATGATATGTGGTGTTACTACTATTAGTGCAAATATGAAATTCTTGTAATATAATATATATAAAATACTCATGACTTTTGATTGGCAACAAACGTGTAAACATTTTCATTCAACCGAAATTTATCAGGGAGTCGGTTATTTTATAATATATAGGTGACCAACTACATAATAATGTAATCTTGGTCATTTCGACTAGAAACCGGGAGCTAGCCATTGTTATCATGCCTTAGCCGGGTAATGGGTATACTGCATGGCGGAAAAAAGGGTTTTGTTATATAATATTTTGAACTTAAAATATATATATACGTTATATTACACGTTTATAATGCGTTCCTATATACGTTTATATAATATAATATATATATATACATACTAGTGGCATGACGGCAAATCCAACGCCAGCCAAACTACGAAAACATGATAAATTAAGAACGTCGCATCGTTCCCGATGCCTGCACATAATATAGTGCACCAGGGCCTATTATTAATCTATATAATATTATGTAGTATCGCCGCACATTACCCGAAAACCCCCATCTCGTGGAATTTTACATAATACGATAAATTATATATATATATTATGTATAATATACATGTGCGTGTACGTATCTGACCTGACACAAAGCCTTACCCCTCTTCCCCCCCCCAAAAAAAAAGTGTTTTTCAGGCAATTTTTTTCACTAGAGTGGCACGTTTTCATTTATCTCGGACGCGAGTTTCCGTTTCACCTTCTCTCCGCCACAACTCACACCAATGCGCACTATGACGATCCATTGCATAGTCCGTCGTTGCGCACACTATATATTCGTACGATATTTTATCCACTCTCACAAACGATTTATCGTCTATAGTTAGGTAGGTGTATAGATTGCATGCAGATGTTCGATCAGTGCGATGCTGACGTGTTGTATATTATTATATCCTATCTTCCTACCACTATCCATTCATCCATAAACCATTGCTGTGACGACTCATACGAGCTCCGTACCCATCGATTGTGATTTACGCATTTTGTTTGCAGTTGTTTGATAAAGGAAAATTGAATTCTCCGATAGCCTTTCCGCACGTAGTTGGTGCCAGTGAAAAAGCTGATATCGGTCACTACAACTCAAAACTACAAAGAATGACTTACCGAACATGTTCACCTATTTTTATTCTTTAATAATGCAGTTACTCAAAATCTGATTTTTGAAATGTATCTTATGAATTTATTTTAAAATTATCGGCATCTTTTATTTTACTTACATAGTATCCTGTGATGATATATAAGCTTCTGGTTTTTAGTATGATAAGCTGTCTGCCCTTCGCCCTTTTTTTTTATCAACATTTTTTTTAGTAGACAATTTGTTGATATTGTTCATAATATATCAACACTCAAACGATAAGTTTTCAAATTATTTATCTTTGTGTATTAAAAATAATAGGTCCATTAAAATGGGTGTGAAAGATATGAGACTATGATAATTTTAAAAATTAGTAATTTATATTATTTTGTTTTTTAATTTAAATCCATTGTTATTACATAATACATAAAATTGGACAACGTATATTATGTATTAAATCTGATATTATATCTATTTAAGATTTTTTTTTTAAAACCACTTTAGAACTTGTATCTTTAACATAAATATTTTAATATCGGAAAGCATAGGTACTCGCCGAGTTTCAAATTAAGTGGAAGCATTTTTTTTTTTAAATACTGTGTAAATAATCAATGGTTATAAATTATAATATTTGAATAACACAAGTTTGTATCACCACAAAATACTTCTTAAGCTATTCAAAATATCTCAAGAGTTTGTTGTTAAGTAGATATATTTAAAAAATTCGAAAATCAAAATTTGAATAAATCCATTATCAATTAAAAAAAAAAAATGGGAGTGAATATGTTTGGTTTTTGTGTACTTATTGAATCTATTCATAACACTTTATTGTTGACAAATCAATACAAGAATTGAGTAAACACAATAATGGACTATCCCTATATTATAGATATTAAAGAATATTTATTGATCGAAAATTGCTGTTGGACACGTATCTAATCTAATAAATAGAATTATAATATGAAAATAGCGTATAGTATATTCACAGGGATCGTAACGATCAATTTATTCTGTAAAATAATAATGAAAAATATTCTTTAACGAGTGAAAAATAAGATATTATAAAATAATAAAATGTCCTTATTTTATTATTGTTAGTAATAATTTAACGAGATATTTTTATTGAAAACTTGCTTAAACTCACGTATTCCAAATGTCCAAAGTTAGTATTTTTTCAACTCATGCAGAATTTGAACTCTACTCGTATAAAATAAACAAAGATATCGACTGCGTACGAATTTTTCATTGAGTTAGAAAAAAAAACTATCTCCAATATTATTTATATAATACAGTTAATACTTTTTTCAATAACCAGATATTACCTAACTCCCACGTAAATTACGAAAAAGTTCTTTAAATATTTTTGTTTTCGTTTTTACTATACAATAAAGTCACCAAAATAGTATTTTCTATGAATCTTTTGATCGTGCCAATAATTTGGTAGACAAAATCTCTTACAGGAAAAATAATCAGTTAAAATTATTTGTAATATTATGTGAGTTAATTAAAAAAGTTAACATAAATTACTAAATAAATCAAAATATTACTTTATATTTTAAGTTTTATAATATTGTGTTTACGAGTGGTTATAATAACACACAAGATATATACGGTATAATACGGTATAATAAAGTTATATATTGTATAGTTAAACATGAATGGAATTTAATGTGTTAACAATTTATCAGACTTTAAACTTTTACTTAACACCACGCTTTTAATAGTTTTATTTTTCATATACATTTTATTGATTTTTTAACATAATTCAAGTTTAAAACAATTTCATTAGATTTTGAATTTATCAATAAATCATATTATATACAGTAAATAGAATAGCTTAAAATCATCTATATGCCTATAATATAACTCACAATTTTGCTAAGTTACTTAAAAAAAGCGGGTAAGTAGGTATCGCTCTGCTGTATATTAGGGGGTGGGGTGGACCTCAGACTATGGTAGGTTAAATTTGAATGCAATGATAGGTATCATTGTATACGAAAAACGATTCTGAACGAAGATGATTTGTCAGTTTAGGATATATTATATTTAAATATTGTCAAATATTCTATTTTGAAACAAATAGTATAGTTTTTATATGTTACTATGGTTACTATGGCCAACATTCGCATTATGAGCGTATGAAATTTAATTTAAATTTTGACATATTTCGTATAAATTCGAACTTTAAACACTTATAAAAAAAAATTGTGACTAACGATTTCGGATTTTTTTTTATCACTTTAAGAACAACTTATAAGAAACCTTGTATTAAATTTTCAAGATTTTCTGGCCACCCAAAAAATTTTTATCGGCATTTGAAGAAAAAAAACTTAGAAAAGTCGAAAATTTCAATTGTCTATTAGTAGCTTAAAAATGGTCAAAATATTTTGAAAATTTAACTGTAAAGAGATAACCATAATATAAACATTTGGTGAAAATTTCAAGTATTTACAATAATTCGTTTTTGAGTTACAGCAATATCAAAAAATCGATTTTGTCGAAAAGTGGTTTTTCCGTAAAATTTCCATTTTTCTGTCATTTTTGAAAACTATTAGAAAATTTTAATTTTGACCCCCCTAAAGTACCAACTAGATTCAATTCCCTATTAGTTCGTGTCTAGACACCGTAGTGGTCACACGTATATTCCGCGAAACCTTTCGATAGCTCTCGTTAGCAGTGAGTATAATAGCAATTACGACGCGATATCAATATCTGGTAATGTATACCTTTTATATCTAAGCACAAAGTCCACCTATAAAATATCGTATCGAGAACTAAACCCGCGCCTACGGGCGATAAGCCCGCTGTCGTCCATACACTAATAGCCACATACACATATTAAAATGAGCACTACATCTAACTCAACAAAACATAAAACTACGCACACAGATTCCAAAAACGAACGCAAAGTCCCACCAATCATCATAAAAAGAACTAATAAAACCGAAGATAATGTTGACTTTGATCGTCACACAACTCACAACTCAGACGACGAATTCAGATCTCCCAGAAGAACGTCAAAAATATACGATTCGCCCACTAAAAAATCATTCACAACTCCAAATCGTTGTTCCATACTAGATAACACTAATACCAATGATCAAGAAATGTTTTCATTCAACGACAATACACTTCCCATCACACAAACTGATAATCATAAAAATCACCCAATACAATCCCAATCGACAGAAGACACTCCCAAAATTCCCCCACTATTCATATTAAATATAACACAATATTCTCAATTTCGCAATGAAATAACGAAAATCATTAGTAATGAATTTACTTCGACATCTAAATACGACAAAATAAAAATAAACTTAGAAACCGTGGATGATTTCCGTACTCTAACCAAATATTTAGACGAAAAAAAATATGAATATTATACCTATAGGTTAAAAACTGAAAAAGATATCTCCGCAATCATCAGAAATCTTCCAATGTCAATAACCGAATTTGAAGTAATGGAAGAGTTAAAAATCTTAGAGTATCCAGTAAAATCAGTAACCAGACTAACCAACAAAAATAAAATCCCGACCCCACTAATGGCAGTTCAACTGATAAATCATCATAAATCACAAGAAATCTTCAAACTCAGCAAACTTCTTAATTGCATAGTTATAACCGAACCACGTCGAAAGCCTAAAGATCCTCCACAATGTACAAATTGTCAAAGATTTGGACATTTACACAAGACTTGTAAACTCCAACCTCGATGTGTGAAATGCAATCTCCCGCATCATTACTCAAACTGCGATAAAACATCAGAAATCCCACCAAATTGTGTAAACTGTAACGGAGCTCACCCGGCCAATTATAAGGGTTGTACATAATTAAAAAAAATAAAAAATAAAAAAACAAATAACATCAAACAAGCTTTCATAACCAAAGACGATCCACCAAAAGACACAACTATAAATGAAATCGCAAATAATCTCACTAAAAAAACAATTAATCTGAAATCCTATGCAAATATACTCAAAGGAAATACAAATCCTGCCCAAAGTACCCAAAAAAACGAGGATAATTTATACTCTGAATCACTAAATGAAAATCTCCAAAAAAAAATAACCCAATTTATCGAAAACATTCTACATAACATACAGTCCATCATTAGTTCCATCTTCAACTCTATTTCAAACAATCTATCTTTATCTGGTCTAAATGACATCAATTAACTTAAAAGAAATCAAATTCGTTAACTGGAATGCTAATGGCATTAAATCCAAAAAATCTTCACTTATTGAATTTCTATTTCGCCATAATATAGACATAGCATGCGTAACAGAAACTCACCTCAAAAACACAGAAATATTCAAGATCAACGGCTATAATATATACAGGAAGGATAGAGACACCATCCATTCATCTGGAGGAGTAGCAATCCTAGTAAAAAGAATTATCAAACATCATCAATTAATCACCCCTGAATTTACCAATCTAGAAGCCACTTCCATAATGGTATCAACAGATAAATTTGAAATTAAAATAATATCCGCCTACAATCCCCCAAATAAAAAAATTCAAAGAGATGACATAAAGGAACTTTTCAAAGATCACCCAACCATACTCTTAGGAGATTTAAACTCCAAAAATGAAATATGGGGTTGCCTAAAAACTAACCCAAATGGTAATAAATTATTCCAATTCACCTCTGAACTAAGAATTATAATATCACCACCCTCTAAACCCACATTCCACAGAACAGGTAGACAACCAGATATATTAGACATTGCTCTAGTTTCAAATCTCAAAGCACAGTTATATCACCAAGTTGCAAATGAACTAGATTCGGATCACATTCCAGTAATCACCACTTTGTATGAACAGATGGAATTAATTCCTCAAACCCCAAAATTAATAAATCGACCAATAAATTGGGACATTTTCAGAGAAAATCTCAACAAATACCTTAGTATAAACAAATCTAATCTAAACAACAAGGAAATAGACACCAACATACAACACCTAACAGAATCAATAAAAAATGCAATCAAATCAGCTTTGTCACCAGAAAATCCAAAAAAAAGTAAACCGCGAGAAAACTCTTCTCTACCGTCCCACATTCAACATCTTATAAAAGAAAAACATAAAGCCAGAAGAATTTGGCAAAGAACAAGAAAAATAGAAATTAAAAAACGATTAAACCAATTAACACGAAGAGTCAAATGGGAAATCGATAACAATAGATTTAATTCTTACAAAACATATCTATCAACAGTGAATCCAAACGATGCCAGCCTATGGAATGCCACAAAAAGAATACTCAAACAAAAAGACACTATCCCTCCTCTTAAAGTTGGACCAGCTAAATACGAAACAAACATTGATAAATGCAAAATTTTCGCTCAGCACTTTGAAAATTGTTTCACTACTGAGATTAGTACCACTAATATAACACAACAAATAGACTCTATAAAAACTTATTCTACGGAAACAAATACTATCCATCCATGCAGTCCCAAAGAAATAAAACTGATAATAGACAGACTTGCAAATAAAAAAAGTCCTGGACACGACCTCATAACCAATAAAATCCTCAAAAATCTTACCCCAAAAGCTCTTGCGTTCTTGGCCAGTCTTGTAAACTCAATTTTAAGAATAGGATACTTTCCAAACTCCTGGAAACAAGCAATTATCATTCCAATTCACAAACCTGGGAAACCAAACAGTTTACCGGAGAGCTATAGACCTATTAGTTTACTACCCACACTTTCCAAACTATTAGAGAGGATACTGTTACACAGAATGAAACCATACCTAAATATTATTCCACATCACCAATTTGGATTTAAACCTCACCATTCCACATGTCATCAACTACAGCGGATCTCAGAAATAATAGTAAATGGATTTGAAAATAAAAAATACACAACCACTGCCTTTCTTGACGTAGCACAGGCCTTCGACAAGGTCTGGCACCAAGGTCTCATGTCCAAACTAACAAAACTAAAACTTCCAACCTATCTATATAATATATTATCCTCATTTATCACAAATCGCACTTTTAAAGTACGGATAGATACCGATATCTCTGAAGAACACCCAATAAATTCAGGAGTCCCACAGGGATCAGTCCTTGGTCCCACCTTGTTTAATATTTTTTGCTATGACATCCCAGTTCCACAAAAATGTCAATTAGCAATGTATGCAGATGATACTGTTATCATAACACAACATAGAAATCTTGAAAACTCAATAACAGATCTACAAACTTCCTTAGATCTAATTTCAGACTGGTTTACAAAATGGAAACTCGCTCTTAACCCAACTAAGAGCGAGGCGAAAATATTTACCCTAAAGAGATATACAAATCCTACTCAATTAAAAATCAAAAATCAGCCTGTATTATGGAATAATAAAGATCAATCAATTAAATATCTCGGAGTTCACCTTGATGAAAAATTAACATGGAAGATGCATATAAATAAAAAGTTAAACCAAGCCTACACACGATTAAAAATCTTATACCCCCTTATAAACTACAGCTCAACACTTCAAATCAAATGCTCACTGCTAATATACACATCAATAATAAGACCATTAATAACATATGCATGCCCAATATGGGCAGCAGCATCCCAAACAAAAATTACAAAATTACAAACGATACAAAACAAATTTCTTAGAATAGCTCTTAAAGCCCCATGGTACATGCGAAACACACAACTCCACAACGACACTGGAATTCCATACTTAACCACATGGATTAATGAACAATTTAAAAAATTTCATTCGAAACTTAACAAAACAGAAGGAGCCCTTCACTTTAAAATTGGGAAAAGAACCAAGAACCGCAGACTAAAGCCACGTCTTCCACAAGATGTCTTGTTACCTCCAGTATCATCATCATCATCTTCAACATCAGTATCATCAGAACATTGACCACAACAACTCATAATTTAAGAACATTTTGTTAAATTAAAACATTTTATAAATTATCTTATACACTATTATAATACTCTTATACTCTATATTATATAAAAAAAAAAAAAAAAAAAAAAAAAACAATTCCCTATTCAAAGAGGGGCTGAAGTCAAAAATCGGAGCATTATTACTGCTCCAAATGTTGGAGTCAGACACAAAAAAAAACAACACACATCATAGTAAATGCAATACATTCATCACTTCGTTCAGAATCTAAAATTAAATTTTAATCCTTGTAAAAAACGAATGTAACTTTACATTAAACTTTTATTATTTTTTTTTTTTGATATTCTTGTAATGATTCTTGCAATGGAAACTTATGAAAAATGTTGTATTAAATGTTAAAACCGTATCTATAATAAATAAGAATTTTAAGAATTATCAACTACAATATAGCTTGATATTTTTCACGTTTTTGATGAATTTAGTGAAAATTCAAACTTAAAAAAAAAAAAATTAAAAACAATATATTTACGATACAATTAAATTACTGTTAGAATAATTATTAACGTAACTATAGGAACTGTTTATTACATTTTCAAGCTTTTTTACTAAAAAATGAAAATGTTAATGTTATGATACAAAAGTCAACTAAAAACTAAATTAATGTAAACACTTTTATTATGTATATTATAATTACTCAAATATTTTTCAAATTGTCTTGGAAATGCATTTATATAAACATTTATTTTATTCCGTTGCCATTATAATCACCAAAGAATTTTTTTTTTTTATTTTAATTAAAAACTGGATCTTTGATCTCTCAAAACAGATAATATATTTAATTTTTACCAGAAACATTTCTTCGTGTTTGAAAGGTTTTTTTATTTTAGAAAAATATTTAAAGACAAGAAAAAAAAAAATTTATTCTTAAATCTGCAATAATATGCCTCGCTCCAATTACAATCCGAAATAAATAAATTTTAACCACATCAAATACATATATTTAATTTTTGAAATCATTTTTTTGGCTGGTACCTACTCATCTTAAATAATAATAATACATAAAATATACATATTTTAATGCATTATTATATCATATTAATTTAAGCCCATATAGTATACCAAAAGAATTTCGAAAATGTATACATACACTTATTAATTATCGATGTTCAGAGCTGTGCAAATACTGCGCCATTTGCACTTTCCTCGTCTTCCCTGGGACAAGGATTTATCGTTGCAATGCAGCGATTACTGAAAACTCCTAAACCATTTAAAAATTATTACCAGTAAATCCTCATTGCACACCCCGATAATATAATGATAAATTATATTGTTTTGTACCCCTATTTTTGATGAAAACTCCTAAAGTTCTATAAATACAAATAATAATGTGAAAATATAGTCATTTTGTATGCTAAAACGGTAAATAAAATAACAGGTAACACGACAGGTATAGATTAATTCAAAATTTAATCAACATATTACTGTATTTTTATTTTTATAAATAACCATCGTCCAGTGGTAATATATTGTTGATAGTAACTAATACAAATCGTTTTTATTAAAAATGAAGCAGTATATTATGTGTACTTACGGAGATAATTAGTGAATGTAGACCTATACTCTGTTTCAAAAGAGAATAATCACTTTTCGCGCATACTGACCGCTCCAGCAGTGACGAGGCCAAATTTATCCCGCCTTGCTAGCCGATGTTTCCCAAAGATAACGTACGAACATTTACGACTAATATTCCTAGTTATTAATACTATTATACTTAATTTTAGGATCGCCTAATAATCGTTGGTGGGAGATGCGCGGAAATGAACAACATGGCCGACTGATTATTCTCTTTGGAGATTTTGTATAATAAATACAGGTAATCGCAGTTTTAAACAATTTTTAAAAATATAATACATGATATAAGAGGTTTTTCATTGTTTGCTAAAAGGGTCCACGATAGTGATTATCGCATTCATTTTGTGCAAAAGATAATATATTTTGATTTATGCCACAAAAATTACAATTTGGTAAGGCAAAACTGTTTATGAAAAATAATTAATTAGAAAATCATTAAATCAAAAGAAAATCATATTATAGCAGACCATAATGCAGTCGTTAAAAACCATATTATTTCAAATCTTATATCGTATTTGCAGTGCTGTAGTGGAGGGTATACGGCGATACACGCCGTATACTTTCTGGTTATTTCTAATGAACTCCGTATACCTTCTGAATAAGCCCGTATACTCTAGTTGTTGTAGTGAAATCACCAAATAATACAAAGAATAAAACCATTAGATTATTATTATTTCATAATGGACAAAAATCCTAGTTCAAATCTACATATAATAATATTATTTGTATGATTATTTGTTTTTGCTACTTTAAAAGTTTAAGACGTCATGATACCTAATGATAACATAAATGTTTAATATTATAACTCATAGTATACCCTCCGCTTAGGACTACAGCACTGCGTATTTGTATATATATATATGTCAGGTGAAGCATTGATTGAGTAATTAATTATGGTTAATAATAGTAAGTTCTTGATAATATGATGTAGAGCAAAAGTTTCCAAAAAATGATAGCAATGGCCCACCTAGATTTTTATAAATGTTTACAGACCACATTCATAAACACGTATTAAAAGATTAAAAATGTATTTAAAATATATAATATATTAAAATGTATTTGTGGGCCACAAATAAAGATATAGTGAATTGTGAGTTGAAGATCCTTGATGTAGAAACTGAATGAGCCAATGAGTTAACCGTCACTATCGTCCAGATATCATTAAAATATTCTTCCAAAAATAAAACAATTTATATATTTATCCTGGAAGGTGTCAACTAAGGCAGTAGGTATGTATCGTAGTATTAGATCAAATTTTAAATAATCCAATCAAGCACCATGGTCTACACACGTAATGCAGTTCGTTAAGTAAGTGCATTATAGTATATAAATTTAATCTTTATTACTTAATAGGCGAAACGATCGGTGAATAAGCTTTTATATTTCTCCCTCTAACACTACAAAGCACTACAATATGTACACAACTAAACCCCGGATTAGATATAGATATACAAGTATAAAATACAATTTTGGAAAAGACAAATATACCTACTCGGGTGCTGACACGTGAACATATACTGCCGGGCAAGTAGGTGGGAGCGTTGAGGTGGTATTTTTTTTCGCTAAAAGGATTTTGCGTGTTTTTAGTTTTAATAATACTCTATACAAATGTTAACTATGGTTCTTAAAATTTGGCTCAAAAAAAAAAAATAAATAAAAATGTGAGTTTTTACGTTGAATACAATGTATATATGTATGTATATACGAATAATACGTGAATTAAACACACAGCTAAGGTGTTAAAACGCTAAAACTATTGTGTTTTTAATTCATTTTAATACCCACATTAGATTTAATCGACTTAAGGTTAACTGCAGTGTAAAAGTCTCAACCAACATTATTACTTTGGTAAAATTATATTTTAACAGACCAAAAAAAAATTATATGGCAGTTCTCACCTCATAATTAGTTGTATGTATAAGTTAAATTACACTAAGTAGGTACTTGAAAAGCTATCCTAAAAATTACAAACATAATTACAGTTTGAATAATACTTGCACGTGTGCAAACGTTTATAAACGTTAGATATCAAAAGTAAAATATACGTTTGATGAGAGTTCTTCTAAGTAGATCATGGCTGTGTGATAATATTTATTTAAATAGTGGTTTACAATCACGATCAACCTTATTTGTCTTTTATAATAATTTATTTAAATTCATATTTTTTGTACAAACACTATTTAATACTGTGAATTATTTAGTGGATAATTTCTTATGCAATGTTTGATGTATTTAATTAGAAAATCAAACTAAAAGTTTTTTTACTTATGTCAATAATAAGATTAAAATTAATTCCATACAAATATTTTACTAAAATATAAAATAAATGTAATATTGAATCTAGTATTTTATTATACTTGGAACATTTTTTATAAAAATATAAATTATACTAATATTTTCAAGTAACTCACATAATACCTTCCTAATCAAGTATTATTTTCCTATTATCCTATTTAATACACACATTTAATGGACTCAAAACTACTTGTACAAATTTTAATTTTCTTTCATCAAAATATTCAGAAAACATATCCAATTAATAATTTACAGTAGAAAAGAGATGTTCTCATTTTAAAAACAGATGTTTGTATCTTTGTATTATCTTACTTAAATAATACAATAATCTAAATAATTTGAGAATACCTACGGTCTTAAGTCGTATTAATTTCATAGTTTACCGTAATTAAATTTCAAAAAATCAGATTTTGCCGATTTTGAATAACTTCAATATTGAATCAAAAAGGGGGATAAATAAGTATTTCTTTGTATTGTAAAAATGGTGGACCCGCATTTATTCCAAAAATATAACACGTAAAAAAAAAACGAGCAAAATCGTAACAATATAAAGTATTGAGTATACGTGTACAACATCTGAAATGATAAATCAAAAATCTATATGGTGAATAGTATTATTATTATTGTTTTCGTAGCATTTTATTCGCCTGGTTCGAAACCCATTGAAAATGATTTAATTTAACAGCATAAATTAATTTATGGTTTGACGAAGTTTATAGAGGTACTTATTTATTCGCAACAATATGTCTCTTTAAATCAAAAAGAACGACTTTGTTATGCGCACGTTGAAGTGTGTGTGTGTAATGGCAATGGCGGCACTGAAAATGATTTATAAAACTATTTACACGGTTCAAAAGTTCCACACGGAAAATTTGTTATATTATTATGTAGGTACGTGTATAGAATAAAATATGAAAACGGTTAACTGCAGCATACCGCGAACAGGTTACATTTAAACCATCGAATTTCATAATATATCGTCATATTATCATAATTCACGATGTTATTTTTAATGATACGATACAACGTACGAGTATGTAATAGTTTAATAATATAATAGACGACGTTAAGTATTTTTATCAAATAATCTAGTGGAATGTAGTTGAAAATAAAAACTAGATACTAAGGTTATATTGTAAGATACGACCGAATTTTTACGTTATATGATAAAATATATAATTATTAAAGTTTCCACATCATACAAATTCTCCACATTATATGTAGTAAAATACTTTAGATTAAAATTTAATTAATTTCATTACTTTTGTAAATTTAAAATAAAATTATACAAAAAAGATTTTTAAGAATATAAATATGCATTGTCCTAAATTTTTTAAAGTCAAATTGTTTATGTATATTAAGTATTAACACAAAAAATTAAAAATATTTTTTGTTACCGATTCTTTTTTATTTTGTGGAAATAAAATTGAAACAAAAATAAGCGATTAATTAGAATCCTATTTATTTTATTCAACCTGACCTACAATTTGTTATACAAAAATCCAAAATTAATGATTTATACACTAAAAGTCTAACGAATAGGATGCCGGGATCCACGTTCTTACTGTGCTGAACCGTCTGCACAGTTCCAACCAAGCAAAATAAGCTCTTTGATTCTTTAGCTGTTATTCCCGCCATGTGATATGGTTTATGTGGTATACGGTGAATTAGTTGCGAACAATTCACCGCGAACCGATTTATGTAATTATGGTTTTTATAATACTACTTCACACTCCATCACGATTTCCAAAGAAAAAATTTACGCTACAATTATTACTATAAGATTACCTTAGTATATATGCCATTATACATAATATTATGCAAAGAGTAGAAATTCGATTTTACTTGAAGCATACGTTAAACCAGTTACTACTAATACGATTTATCTTATCAAGATAAATACTAGAATTACTTAGATTACAACGAATTTCAAAATTATTTTTTTTTTTTTTGAAATCGTGATGGTTATAGTGGTTCAGCATAAAAAATCCAATCCTCCCTGCACGCGTATTACTATAATACATGTTCGAGAGCTGATCGGGGGTTTAAAATCCACACTCGTACTTACCGAACGTTGGCTAGTGTGTGTCTGCGGTTTCGAAGGAACTTGTGGTACTTCTGTAGATCACCAATGCTGCCCTGTTCCGCTTGCATTTTGGCTGCGACCGCTGCAGTAGAGGCGGCTGTGGTTTCAGCTGCCGCTGCCGCTACAGCTGCTGCTACTGCTGCTGCTGATGTAGGGGCGGGTGCTTGACTGTTATCGTTACTATTGTCGTTTATCGACGATGGTGTAGTACTAGTGGTACGTTCCTGGATCCCCAAACCACCGTTTCCGGATACGTCCGAACTAACGGTGTTCGTCACGCTCTTAGTGCGCAAGTTCTTTTTGCGTTTCCGGTCGGCGGCAGGCGCAGACGACTGAGCTGACTGCGGCTGCTGCTGGTGGTGCGCCAACACCACCGCCGTAGTCGCGGCCGCCCTGGGCCAGGTCGTGGTCGTGGCCGACGGGATGCCAGACGATGACGTTGGAGACGGGCAACCGGCGGCGGTCTCGCGGACCGTCAGTGAATTGTCGCCGTCCGTCGACGAAGTCGGCTGATCGTCGTCCTCTTCCTCCTCGATGTCGTGCAACTGTTGTTGCTGTTGCTGCTGCTGTTGCTGCAACTGCTGTTTCACCCCCGATGCGTTGGCGGCGGTGTGAAGCGGCTGTTGTTGTTGCTGGTTTAGGTCGCCGGCGACCAGAACGGCGTTTGGGGCCGACGACGACTTCCTGTCGGCGTCTGCGGCAAGGGAACACGACGACGATGGTATTTGGCATCCGGTCGACGACGACAGGGTGACAGCGGCGACCTCAACTCGTCCCGGTGCTGATATGGTGAATGAAGATGGCGACGTTATTACCAATACCGCTGTGGTCTCTGTCCTGTGCTGGCTACCACTTGGCTGTTGCTGTGGCTGTTGTTGTTGCTGCTGACCGTCGCCGGCTTCGGATGCTGCTGCTGCAGAGTCGTCGACAGCGGCGGTGGCTGCCTGGCGGCTGTGGCGAAGGCGGCGGCGACGGCAGCTTCGGCAGCAGCAGCACCACCAGCTGCACTTGCTTGACGCGCCCCCCACGCCGCCGGCTGCTCGACCACGCTCGCCGTTAGTACCGGTGCAACAGGCGCGCGGACGATAATGCCGCCGCCGTCCGTTCCACTGATCCGGCCACTATAATACTGAACGTGGTGCGCTTGTGATGGTCGTTTATCAACGATCACCGCGAAGTTGTATACCGACCACCGTCACCGCAGTTCGACGATGCTTCTGCGCTCGGTTCCGCTTCTGTTTAAAATGATCGTCCTCCCGTTTCCGGTTTGGCTGTTCCAATCGTCCGCTGACGAAGTTCATAATAAAATTATTTCATTCGGTCATTTTCGATTTTACCACGCGTCAGGCTGATATGTGTAACCACGGCCGGTGCGGAGGAACTGTCTTATATTTGGAAAAAATAAAATATTTTATTTTTGATATATATATTACGATTTATTGTTTATATATAACGTTTACTAAATATTAACATACCATTAAATTATAAAAATGTTATTGAACTTTTCTGTAAATTTTATTGACGTCACGGACCACCACCATCCCGATCACAGTAAGTCGTATCTCGTATATATTATATATTATATATGTATACAGCTGACAATTATTATATTCTCATTAAGATTATTACTTCATAACAGTGGTTCTTAACCTATTTTTTACGATAACCTGGGTAAAATAAAAATAATTTGTAACATTCTATTAAAAAAATTACTATTTTGTGAATAACGTCCTCTGGAAATATTTTAATTTAAATGTTTTTATTTTTTTTCAAATTACTTAGGTAAGTTATAAGGTTATTGTAACTATATAAATAAGTCAACCAGCTTACTATAAGCATATTATTCAGACCTATTATTATAGTAACCAACGCAATAAAATACCTTTATAATTTATAGTTCCGGTGTAACATAAACCGTAAATTATGTTTTAATAAATATAATATATAGGTTCATTAATTTTATTTTAATAGCAATATTATTTTCAATTTGTTTCAATGGATTATACAATTTTTAAACACGAACATTATTTATTATTTAATAGTTTAAAAAGTTTTTTTACGCTTATTAAACCTAAAATCTTAGAATTACTCTATAGAGAATTGATGTGCGTTCCAACAGCACTAGACTAGACAATATAGTAAGTATTCTGTTTTAACGATAACATGATGTAATATCATGATTTTTTTAATTATTTAAATTGTATTATCCATAAGAATATGTGCATGGCAAAGTGTACAATTTCAAAAGTAACTTTTAGATAAATTTAAAACATAAAACCCAATCCGTTTATAAAACGTGTATTCAATTGTACATGTACCTATCCACTCCGGAGCATGTGATAAGGTTATAGCGAGACTATGGTAGTATAGCGTCGTATAAATATCACGTTTCGGTAAACACGCATATTACCATAATGTGTATATGGTTGCTGCCGACGTATTGTTTGATTTGCATAAAAATAATTACAATGAAAAAAGTTCGTTTCACGTATGGAATCATAATGTTGTTTCAAATTGAACAGATTAAATACATAAAATATTTTACGACAAACACGGACGATATTGACCAAATTTACATTCTTCAGACATTATTCTTTAAAAATATCGTTTATGTAAACGAGAATAATATTATGCCACGAGTATAGTATGCCACTAACGTAAGTATGCAAACCGGTGTATTTAAAATTAATAGGTACGTAGTTAGTTTTTAAATATATGTATAATTTTACTTTTATCGATAGGCAATATAAGAGAACGATTAAAGTCGTTTAAGTCATACATTAAAGTGTATGTAAGACTCTAAAGAATACGATTTAAGGTATTTACTATGTACATATAATGTGTAGATAAAGTTAATTTTAATAATTCTTCACTCACTCACAACTATTTAGTAGAAACAATTATAAAACGATCAATTCATCTCAGATATTGTATCTGACAAGATAAAATATTGTACTAAATCATTAAATCGTAGACGATTATTAAAAACAAAAGAAATTATTCTAATATTTGTAGATTGTTGTATATTATTTGTGTCGTAATAATATTTTATGTATACAATCATGCATGGAGCTATCATAATTTGGTTAGTTTATCAAGTAAAATATGGTTGAAAAATTAATGAATAGATTAAATTGTATTTGTTATAATAAGGTAACACTGTAATAGTTATTATTACGATTACGTGTTATCATGTTTGTCTGTTAGTTATTAGTCGACATAATTCGTGTGATGTTCACTTTATGTTTAAGTACAATTGTTTCATATTAAATAAAGTCATATATATAAAAATGTCAAACAGTAATTTGTTTATAATATATTAAATACAACAGTATTTAAGAATATTTAATTTTTTTTATCTTTGTACTAAATTATTATTTAGAGAAAATCTATCTTTGAAAACTTACATCTATCGTAATATTTCGTGGGCTCGTCTGATCAAATATATTATTCTAATTTAAATAATAAAGCAGTTGTATCGTTAAGACAATATTGTTATTATAATTATTATAAACTTATTTATTTCGACAAAAGTTATAACGTCTACAATTTTGAGCCCCCATTAAAGTATTTGTCATTAATCACTTATATTAGGTATTACCGTCCTGACGGTGACGGTTAATCGAAGTTATACTGTAATTAGTGTAATTAATAATTAGTAAATTATGTTTATATGCATAGATATATTGTTCTTTACGGATTTTGATTTTTGTACAGGTGACAGTATTACAGGCAAAAATTACTACAATTGATTCATGGCTGGTTAATTTTTACCAATTTAAAATTATATGTATAATAATTTGTACATAATATCTCAGCATATATCATTATTTTTTTTCTTCACAACTGCGATACTGTATTATAGATACTATACCGCAAGCCACGTTTCTCGGGGTACTATTTATATAGAAAACTAAAAACAAACAAACAAAAAAAAAAACCACACAACTATTATAGCGCAAAGATAATTTGGCGAGCTTTGTAAGTCTCGAGGGCATAGTACA
This sequence comes from Schizaphis graminum, assembly GCA_020882235.1. Classification (NCBI taxonomy): domain Eukaryota; kingdom Metazoa; phylum Arthropoda; class Insecta; order Hemiptera; family Aphididae; genus Schizaphis; species Schizaphis graminum. Next base: position 61,115,638 of record CM037032.1, read on the forward strand.
TATATTATTCGTGTCGTCACATTACAAACAAAGGATATAGTCTGTTTTATATCATTAAGAAACCATTGGTACAAATGTGCGGTTTTTTTCGAAACGGCTAATCATCGTTGTCTTCGTAAACGGCAAACGGACGGTTTGCCGAACATGTGTTCAATCGACATGTTTAATAATGTAGGTACTCACTCTATAGATCGAAATTCGAACGGTGTATACAATTTATCCATAACTTTATTAATAATATCATAATACAATTTATTATATTTTATTTATACTTTAGCGATTTTACGAATGAGCTAGGTAGTTATTTTTTCATTATTTCCTATTAATATCATGTTTGGATATTTTGGGTCGTATTAAAATATCATATAATATATTATATTTATGTGGATGCATATATCGGGGGAAAAACTGAAATAAATTAATCAATTCGATTTGAATAGTTGTAAATGTTATTTTGAATTAAATGTAAGTTTTGAGATGTGGATTTTAAGCCAAATTAAGTTTTTAAATATTTTTCAAAAGCTTTATCCATACATCTGTGTTTCATAAGATTATTTAATGACTCATGACATGTTGCCGTTCTAATTTGTCTCATTACTTTTATGTTACACAACTACTAATATAAATAATGATTCAATACAATGTCATAAAAACCCATGCATTATTAATTCATTATGCTTTATTAAATAACTTGAAGATTTTAATTTAAAACACAATTTTAAATTTTAAACAAACTAGTCACAAAAAACAATGTAAACATAAATATTTAACTTGCAACGCTAATATTTTGAACTTTGTAAAATTTGAATTATATTTACTAAACAAAACTTTATAGTTGAAAATAATGCTTTATTATAATTCTCATTTTATATAAAAACATTTAGCTGAAAGCTAAACCGAAAAGTAACCTATTCTATTTATTTCAAAATAAAATAAATAATAATACAAAATGCAATAATTTCGATAATAATGACATAAAAATTATTTTATTTCTGATAATTCTGATGAGCCAATAGAAAGAAATTATAGCTATCTCTATTCGTTAGAATTTATATTATGGAGAATTTAGATTGTATCAACGCATTCGGTCACTCCATATGATAAATACAATACTGTAGTACTTATAAATGGTTGTCTATATTGTGTTATATTTTATTTTAAACGTTAAGTCGTTATTAATATATACTATTAGTTTTTAATTATTACTTGTATAAGATTTTAGTAGGTTATGCTGATGTATAGTGGTATTGCTCTAGGCAGAAAATTTCCATTCTGCTTTCAATTTATTTTTAAAAGTAAAGTACTTTATTGATATTATTATTTTTATTACTTTTTGTTGCAATAAATCCTTTTAAATATTTAAATTATTAATATTATAAGGCTTTTATTAATGTTATTAAGTTATTTTAAAATACGTTTAGATCAATTAATTTAGATATATATAAATTGGTTTTATTTCTTTTTTGAGTGTTTCTTTTTACGCTGTCTTTTATTACATTGGCTTTATTTTCTACATTGTTCGTTACCTTGTAAAACATAAAGACGACTTAAAACGGCAAATTACATTTTTCTTAAAAAATGAATTTAAAAAAAAAAGAAGCAATTTTGTCCATAGTCTTCATGCGAATGGGTACAAAGAAGAATTAATTAAGGCGAAACAATAAAACAAGACAGATGTAATAGGGCATTTGTTGTAATTCATTCGCATACGGAAATATAATTAAAATTAAATTTGAACAAAGTATAATTGGATAACAATTATTATAATTAGAGTATAAAAGGTATATAGTTAATGGCCATGCGGTTCTTTTCTTTACAATACACGAAATATAGGCAATATTATAATAATATATACTATAATCGGGTTGCTTGGCTAAATTATTATCATATACGTATTTATAGTATAGTCTTATTATGTACACGCAACGTGTGCTGTCAACTCTCGAGTATCTACGCCGTAAGTATAATGGTATAATATAAGAAACTTCGATTAGAGATCAAGCCCATAGCTGGAGATTCTGAATTTATATAAATAAAATAACGACGCTCAGCGTGGGCGTTTTGGTAAAAGTCATTAGTCTCATTTCATAAATATTGAAAGCGAGAGCTATAACATAATTTAATTTCACTCGATTTATTATTTTTACTATATTTTCTATTAGCATCTAAACATATTATTTATGCACTAATAAAATTGTTTCAATTTGAGTTACGATTATGGTACTCTTTTAATATAGTCTGATATAAACGTAAAAAATATACATTATGTTTAATAAAATGTAACTTAGAACTTGGTGCCGTTTAATTGGACGCTTAATGACTGGTGAAATTAAGAATACTAATAAAAAAAAAAATTATACAATACTTTTGCAATGTTTCACGATTAACCATCGGCTGTTTTTTCAGGGAGGTTCCTAATTATCTCATTCATCTACCCCTTTCAAAACCACCACTGTGGTTTATGCGAAGACGGCGCGAGTGAACCCATCAACATGTGTAACTATATGTTATTTATGTGTCTGTTGGGACTCGTGCACGTATGTCTCTTGACGTGGTTGATATCGATACATTATTATACACCACGCATCCTATGTGTAGGGAAAATAAGAAGATGGAACACATACCGCAGTCGAGATCTCGAATTCGGTCCAGGCGTTCAATAATTGATGGACTGTTTTGTATAAAACTATACATTATAACGTCAATAAGTTAGACATCACGATTGAAACACTTTTTTCCTAGCTATACTATTCAACGTGTTAAAAATAAATTTGGACCAATACGACGATGAGTGATGATCATTTTAATATTATAGGTAACGGGTGTTTCTGAATGTGTATAGAAATCATCATCTTAAGTTATATGAACTATTACTTACATGTTTTTTTTTTTGCAACAGAAATACTAGCGATGTACTAAATATTAATTAAATATTTATTAGATATTTTATTTCAAACAATTATAAATTAAAAAATAAAACGATACAAAATAAAAAACATTGTATGTTATGATACATAGATTGGTATTTTATAATTGATTGTAGTTTAAAGTATTTAAATACAAAAAAAAAAATATATCACTATTAAATAATACAAAATTGAATAAAATTAAAATAAATTAGTATCTATTTTGTATTTATCATATAATCAATTTTGGAATTTAATTATTAGGTATTATATTATGTTATGATATTCGATCAGTATGTTACATGAATATTTATAAAATTGTAATCATAATATCGCATCACTATTCACTAATCTAGTAGTCTAGTACGAATGAAAAAACTCACATTACAGTGTATCGAATTTACTAGCTGTATTTTCACTATAATACAACACATTATGTGATTGTCAGCCAAAACCGGTCATTCGTTTAAACTTTTACTCACACAGTTCGAAGCTGTCTCGAAAAATACACGCACGCAACTCAGCTGTGTCGTAAAAAAACCAAGCACGAAATTCGGTTGTCGTCCAAAATCGCTCTTTTTTGGCACGCAACTCGGGTGCAGCCAATATCATATTATTATGTGTGGTAACGGTCGCATGATATAGTCAGGGAAGGCGGGGAGAGTCGTCTTAAAACGTATAAAACCACACACGATATGGGATACGGGTTTTATAGGAAATTTTAGAACCACAGCTTGAGTCTGACAACTGTGTCCTACTACGTTTAAAGTGATGCATATATTATTATTATTATTGTTGTTATACTTTATATTATAGTTTAGCTACTTCATATTTTTAAAAATGATGTCACGTGTAGGTAAATCACCAGGTCACCACCGTTGTAGTATAGTATTAATATAAAACGCTGTCACAGACCACAGTATCAATATATATATATATATATATATATATATATATATATATATATATATATATAAATAAAGTATAATAATTTACGTGTGTGCACGCGTATCGTCGTACACGTCGTTTGATGTGCAACTGTGTATGCGTGGACTTTGAGCACATTGACGGGCGTAGTCAAGGCGTAATTTATATTATATGAAAAAAAAAGGAGTCCGAAAATAATATACACTACGAGCATTATAATATACCTACGTATAACTTGTATAATAATAATAATAATACGTGATGCATACTATACAGTGTAAACATGCATGTCATTTTTTTTTTCATTTAGCAGGAGTTTTATAATAGACAGTAGGAAAGTTTATCGTCAAATTTACTATCAGCTATAAAAATATATAAAATAAATAGATGATAACGATAAAAAATAAATAAATTTATGGTAGCGCCATAGATTAACCCGTCAATTTACAAAATATATAATACGTGTGTGACATTATCGTCGATGAAAAGAGGACTCAAAAGATTTAAACACACAGAAAGTATTCAATATTATAACATTATTGTATACATACTATTATTGCTGTTTGTGAACCACTAGACCAAAAATTATACAAGTAAGTATACCGTGTTTGGGTTAATCGATCGGTGGACTCCATAAAATATTATAATAATCTATTATGTAGTATCCATAATTAAAATATATTATAATACGTCTCAAACAAACTAATATTCAATACTCCTGTTTTTCTATAGTTGCTATCTAAAAAAAACTCAAAATACTGAGCTTAAATATAATATACAAAGACTTATTTTTGGTAATAACAATAGTAATTACATATTGCCGTCCTAATTCATTGTAGCCGCCTCACAATGGCATCGGAAAACTGATTTTATTATTATATATCCGGGAAATTCACGATTACCGGTAGAACGAATCATAATGCAGTTCATAATATCTATAATATCTACACCGTATAGTGCACACATAATCATATAATAATATATAATTTAATAGATAGCGTGTACTATTACTATATTATTATTAAAATATTTAATGCAAAAAGGGCTGACGGCGACCAGTATAAATAAAAACAAGGTCAATTACATTGAACAAAAAAAAAAAAAACTATACGAAATCTAATGAGTAACATCGTAGCAAATATAGCAATAACGAGGGGGACGAACGTTTGACATCATCACATCAACGATAATATACCCAATATTTTATTCGTTCATGCGTGTTGCAGTCTTTTCATGATAACATATGTATACTATAATATGGCGATAATATTATGTAGGTAAGTATTCAAAGTTTTGAACCGATACCCGTTCATAGCCAACAGAGCGCCACGAACGATACTGACCGAATCGCAAATAATATAAATAAATGTGATGTAAGTGATATATAAGTCACGATAGTGTATTTGACTGATGTACTATTCATTATATAGTTAAAAATTATTATAACTGATAGGTTCACCGAAAAAAATAAATGATTATTACATTTTTATGTACGTTTTTATTTTAGTTACAATAAAGTTACTCGATATTAAGTCTACAGGGCTGGTTATATTATATTTCTACATTGAAATGTATTTGCATTTTTTTTTCAGTTAGTCAAATTAAATATTTTAAGGTAAATTTTTGATTTTTTTTTTTTTTTTGTTTTTAAAACGCTGTATTTAAGATTTTTTATACATTTTGTAATTTTTATTTTTAGAGAAAGTAATTTTAACTAAAAATTATTTCGTTAATAAATTTATAATCTATTTAATGTATTTGAAATATTTAAGCATTTGATGAAATAATAACTAATCTATCTATATTTTATCAATATATTATAAATTATATTACCGATCAATATTCTATAAAAAAAAAAATATCTTCCGATTGATGAAAGATATTAGTTTTAATAATAATAATTATAGCAGTCGAGTATAATAATAATAGTAATAAAATATTTTATAAATAAAAATTAAAAATACTGCATTAATGTAAAATGTATAGAGTAGAGTCATTATCAGTGTATAATGTGTATATAACAAGAATGCAAATTATTATATAAATATTTCATATTGTTTAGTAGGGCGTATAGGTATAAATAATAAAAATATATCTTCCGTAAATGAATAACTAATAATAAATATACATATAATGTTATGTTTTATATTATGTATTTTTTGTTTTTTTAATATATTAGACAGGATATTTATATCTTTCACGTAATAATAATGATGTTGCTTTTTTTAATAATTTATTAGCAACCTCTACTTGTGTTCAATTATAATTTTTGGGGTTTTTTTAGTCAATAGTTTATAATATTATATAGTAACATAATAATAATTCAACGCATTCGAATGTTAATATTGTTATAATAATATTATATAGCTGGTAGTCATTAAGCTTTTTGATCATTATTGGTCAGCGGTAGACCATAGTGTTTCGAGGTCATAGCAATACGTCATATTGTAAATGTGTGCTTGTTATTAAAAAAAAAACACACACACACATACACACGACTATATAATATTATACTTACTTGTATTATAATTTTATGACGATTTTTATCGTTATACACGTTGTATTGTATTTTATTCCGCGTAAATAATCTAATTATTGATAATATGATGACATATTTAAACCAACAATGAATTAGGTATATCTAACGCAAATCAGTAAATTGTAAATCGCGCTATGCTGATGTATTCGTGATGGTTATTATTGCATTAGATTGTCCCACCGCGCGCCGGATATATTAATATTATTATATCGTAATAAAGCTAATATACTTTCGTCGTGAATATAATATTATCGTTTTCAATTTGTTTTTTTTCTTTACTCTGTATATTCATCAGTTTCGATTGTTTGTATTTAGAAAACCCAAACACGGTCCACGTACAATAAACTCATTAACACACCGCACAATAATAATATTAATAATAATAACACAAACACGCGGCTGCGTACACACAATGACAATAATAGGGTTTAATAATACATTATAATATAATATATTACTATTATTATTCTAGAAACGGAAAAAAGTTGTTTAAAAAGATTTTAGGCTTAAGAAATCGTTGAATTGTTGAATGACTCTGTGTCTTTACGCACTGCATGACAAAAAAAAAGTTGATGCTTGTCGAGACAACGTTGAACTCTCAGCTAGTATAATATCCAAAACAATACGTGGCCTTAAGGTTGCTGTGTCGGGCCAATTGATATGTTAGTTTTTTTGTCTTCTTATTACACACAAATTGTTTCCATTCTTCGGACAAATCAACAATTATATCCGGTGTATAACTATTCCTACCTGTACAGCTGCGCGCGATTATTTACACGGTACTATTATTTTACGCGTGTTTCCAGAAGTGCGTACAATACGCGCTGCTGTGAATCCATAATCTCAACAAAAAAAAAATAATAATAATAATTTTGATAGTATTGTGTGTCGATATACTCTATCGTGTATTGTTTTTATCTGCACCCATTGAGTGTGCAGAAAAATAGAGATTCGATTTATACCATTTTGAGGTAAAAAATACCTTTACCGAATGAATTATTAATTTACATCCGCAAATTTTCAAATGACATATTTCTTTTTTATTAAACCAAAAAATTCTTCCTTAGATTACAAAGAAATAATCTTAAATTTACATAAAATCAGTTACAATTTATTTTCTATTGCTGTTTTAGTTCGATTAATATGATACATCATTGTAATAATAGTATTGGTACAACTAATAATATATATAAACATAATATTATGATAAATTAAATAATTAATATTCTTGTATAATAAAATACTATTATAATTATACATTAATTGCATAAATATATCATAATCATGGCAATAGTTTTAACTCACTGCAAATAAAAGACTTTTTATGTAAGAAATGTTACTTATTTTTAATTAAAATTATTAATACAATTTAAATTTAACAGCATTCCAAACATTATTGCTATTCATCACGACCACTCTTACTCTACGCTTTTAATATTGAGAATAGTGATATTAATATACAGTTATACCTATATTAGATAGAAAACAATTTTGTTTAAACTTTAAATTAACATGAAACTGACAAGCTCAATGGAATATTTACTAATAGTTTATATACTATGTAATCCATTTATCAAACTTCAAAATTACCTTATGAAATATAATAATCATTTGTTAACGTGACGTGTAGAATTTAGTTTTTTATAATACACAATATCTATATAAAGGAATACTACATCACACCAAACGATATTTAATACATACCTATACTATATTGATTAGTGTTTGATGTTTGTGCCAACACGCGCGCGTTTGCATTAAATCTGATTATATATCAGTCCATTTAAATTTCCAAAAACTTTGCACATGGTGTATAACAGCTATTTTAATCGTATATTATTACCAAACTAAAAATCAGATTTTTAATATAGCTATTTACGTTTAACTATAGTTATTTTATACTTTATAGTGCCTCATAACTTTATACCGTTAAAAAGCGCATTACTTATTAACGTCTCGTGTGATATAAAATATCAATTGTAAATAAACTGCCTTGCATTGATAATAAATTAAAATCGATTATTCGCTGATTTTATGTCGAACACCAAACACACACGGAAAAGCCACCAAAGTATAGTAGAAATACCAGACTAATAATCTCAGTTGAAATATATATGAAAAAAGTTTTAGCGATCACTCGCTATATATTTAAGTATAATGCCCGTCAAATAAAAATAAACTTGTTGACCTACAAACACAAAGGCATTTTTATGGATTTGCTTTTCGTGCCGTTCGCCTTTTAAATGAACAGTGGATTTTTTTAGTGGAAGTAATATTTAATAAATTTCTGAGTATATAATATTATGTCTAAGTAGTATTTTACTATACACACGTGGTTGTTTTTTTTTTAATTCTTCCTAACACGTGAAAGTAAATTCAAGTGCTAAAACAACGGAATGGAAAAAAATATATATATATATATTATATATGTGTGTGTGTGTGTGCATGCACTTGTACGTAAGCCGTTATAATATGTTAGTAACGAAAGTGCCAAGTTTTTGGAATTGCATTACACTTGTTGACAGGTGCGTCGGTTGCGGCGGTGGCAATATCGCACTACAGGTATAAACCGTCCCGCGACGAAAAAAAAGAAATCATTGAAACACTCGTTTACATTATAAGTATATACATATAATATAATGTTTATGAAATATACATACAACACATCGCAAATACAATCGTTTTTCACACGAGTAAATATTACATTTTTTTTTTAAACCTTTTTTAATCGTAACGCCCTGTGTACACCACGGCGAACGTAATAATAATAGTGTGTACACACTGAATGAGACGATAGTTTTTTGTTTTCGTGATGTGAACACAACATACGTAGGCAGTGATGAGCCAGGGTAAGCGCGTAAAGGTTTTATTCGTCCAATATTGTTTGTTTTGTAAACGGAAGAGGACGAAAAAAACACAAAATGTATAAAATGTAATACCGTAGTTTTAAGTTTTAATTGAATTTTAAGCTTCTGTGCTTTTTACCCAACTATAGATAACACAATGTACTGGACGAATCTTCCACGTACCCGCGACATAATATGATAAATCTCAGCGGCGGCTACAATGATACCGGTATGATACTATTATATTATGTAAACGGGTCGTCACGATATTCGATTTTCACTCAATTATTTTTTTTTTTTTTTAAATCGCTTAAGACACGATATGATCAAAATAATTAATATCTTGAAAATTAAAAAAAAACTAAATTGTATTAAAAAATATTTTTGAAACGTGTGTCATTTAATTGTTTTTTCTTACTAATTGTTGTAAAAAAATCGATTTCAATATTGATTTTAAATAACCACAGATATACTAAAAGCAATATGGTAAACATTATAGTGGTAGTGTACATGTTTTTCCGCTCCCCTTCACCTAATTATAAATTTCTGAATATGATATAGGTAACCATAAGATAAAACATAACTAAAATAACTCTGACAGTACACGAATTTGACAAAGTAACATGATAGCATATTATATTATATTATTTATGTTAATATTTGGAATGATATTTGTATTGAGGTCTTACGAAGACACCCACCCGGACCAACCACTCAGATATGAATTAATCGCTTCAAATAATCCTATACCACGCTGTCACTGATAAATTCTACAATAATACGTTATATTTTATACTACATTAATTACAAACAAAACAATTTTTTTTTGTTCATTTTTAAAATACTTATTGACACGTTTGACGATAATTTATTCTTCAATAATTGTATAGTATCGTTAAAAATAATATAAACTGTTGTACAATGAAAAAAAAAACTTAAAATCTATAATTTATCACAGCTACATAGAAATAGAATATGATAATACGAGTAGTATTCGAATTTACGGAAAATACGTCAAGTTGTCCGCTTTATATTAATTATGTGAGCGCCTTTTGTACTTTACAGTATAATGCATTATTATATAATATGATATGGTTAAATGTTAAATATCATACGGCGTGGATATCCGAAGATGAAGTGTTCGTGTCAGAATCATCAGAGCTTGGAATTAAATGAACGCGCATGCATAAGTGTGGTTGGTGGATAAAATATCCGTAGACGTATAAGTGGCGTGGCGGAAAAATTATGATAATATATCGAGAAATTTTATACCGTTTTCCCTATCGGTGGTATCATTTTCTTAGCAAATAATTATTCCTGGCCTCTCACATAATATTATATTTCTATGACGTTTTTATAAAAGCACTACATTTTTCATTAACTATTTTTGTTTAAACACCGTCTTAACATCGGTTAAGACTGCCGATGACGTTAAAATCAATGCTCGCAACTAGCTACCACAGTATTGATATTTTAATCATTATCATTAACCTATTTAATTTTTAATTTTTAATTATTGCTAATAATATTAAGTTTATGCGTATAAAAAAATATTTTTATCACGTTAACACCTTTGAAGCAATCTTAAAGACAGTTTAATAATCTGATTTAAGTGCAAAACGTTTTAAAAAAAATGTATAATGAAAATAACTTCATTAGAGCTTTTTGTAGGAATAAATTTGTTTAATAGGTAATGTAAAAGATAATATTTATCACGTAATAATATCATGAGTTTAAAATATGCTTTAGCGGGATGGTAAAAAAAAAACAAAGAGACGCGTTAAAACTCTGTAAATGATCATGGAAATGTGATGAAGATGATAGAGATAGGTGTGAATCACGTAAATAATTTCAGTATATAAATCGAAAAGAAAACACGTCTTGAGTGATTCGTAGAGAATCTGGTGTCGTTCAACTGCAGTATGTAAGTACAGTATTACAGTGTTTGTATAATTGTATTCAACCAAACATCGGATTTTCAAGTATCCAAATATGCGCGTAAACGTCGTGTAGGTGTACAATAACAAATATTATATATGTTACCGGCAAAGACATAAATTAAGGAATTAATGTTAATGACTAGTCAATAACGATATTTCATCCGATCAAATTAGGCAGTATACGATATTTACTAGTAAATATCGTTAATGTATATTATAATCAGTCAATGATGCATTTAGAAATATCTCCTAGGTAATGACAATAACTCCGGGATTTTTCAGGCATGATTGACAAAAAATATATAAAATGTTCTTGCATTGTAAATGCAAAACTAATAGACGTGCATGTAAAAAAAAATACCTAATGTTTTATGTAATTCAAAGTGTCACGGCACAACAAATTGTGAAAATAAATAATTATTAACTATCTATAATTTATCTTGTATTTATACATTTCTGACATAATTAAAATATTTCGTTAAACATAATAATTATCAACATTGCCTATCAGTATTAGACATTAAAGTAAGTTTCTAGTCATAGTTCTAAATGTGTTAACAAAATATTTGAATTTTACAACCTTGCCTATGTTGTCAGTTAATGCCTAGGCATTGACAATATCGACTACTAATGTTAGGAATTTATAATATTGGCTAGACATTTACGTTATTAACTAATTTACATCATTGACGGTAACATATATATGTATATTTATTAAATTATGGGCCCGGAACACGTTAAAACGTGAGCAATAAATATTACTTTTTCTATTTTTTTTTTTTCATGCATTTAGTACTGTCTTAGAGTTTTCTTCATCTTCGCAATCTCTCACAACTTCTCTTTATTCTAAAATATCCGTATCCATTATTCTACTCATATCTATGAACGTCTTCGTCTACAACAGTACAACACTCAACAACATTTTCTAGGAAAAACTTCGAAATATTTTTCGCATTAGTTTCCAATGGTTTGTGCTCTGCTTGTATATTCCTCACTAATTCAGATCACGTTATATTATCTCATCGAGTAAATTCGGTTAAACTTAAAATATTCAAACTAATAAACAGGACCTGGAATTCTACGTTTTAATTTTTACGATATTATTTGTACAGAATTTCACGCATTCACCAATTAATAGTCATTAGATAATAGTTAATGACTGTATTGTAGTGACCAAAAATACGTTTTTATACTCAATTCCCCTTCAAAAATAACGTGTAGAAGTATTGAATTCATTTCTATGGACCCGAATGGTCTAATCATGGACATTTTTCGAAATGTTCTGAGTGTTCATAAAATATATATTATTTTATATATACAATTTCGAATCGTACACCATAAACCATTATGTAAATAAAAAAACCTAAAATATGCATACATATGAAATTTGGTAGCCTCCAATCAAGCTTAAATATATATTATCTAAGGGTAGGATTAAATCATTAACTGTTACATCGGCTTCTAACTATAGTTCCACCGTACTGATGGGTATTACAAAAATATCGTAGAGCATTATATTAGTAGAGTTTTCCTCATTTAGTTCGTTTCACGCATACGTCATATTAAAATATTTCATATATTTATTATATACATATATTATAATATGTATTATTTGTGTGTGGGGGGGTAGGTGTATTGTCTATAGACATATTGTACGCGCGTAACTTTGACGAGGATATTAGTTTTTTTTTTATTATTATTATTTTCCAAAATTTGACAGCTTATATTACGACGTTAACATTCTACATAAATATATTTTTTTTCTTTACACAGTCTTGCCTGTTTCATACTAGCTGACGCAATTCAGTATATCTTTACTGCCTTAAAGGCGTAAGCTGACCAAACTTCGTCGGCAAAAACTTACTTATTAACATTACACACACACGTGTTTGCCCTGACGAAACACCCGGTCATTTTTCCGATGGTGTGAAAGGAAGGATGAACATGACCGTCATCACTAATCTGTATAATGTTATGGACACTTATATTATTTTATATATAGGTATGTAAAAAAATTAAATTTATTATAACTATCCTGAGCAGTTTTTACCAATTTTTATGATTTTTTATAACAATTTGATACTTCCATAATTGGCTGTTTTGGCTTACAGAAATGCTTATATTAAATTATATTTTAGTCATATAATTTTTCATTTATTTATCTTTTAGTTACCAAAAACAAAGCTATTTAATATTTCTCTTCTATATTTTAAGTTCACAGATTATATTCAAACCTAATAATTATTACCATAATGTTTTTATGTATGTATATATATATATATTATAGTATGCAATATTACATCGTATGGTATTATTATAAATATATTATGATAGGTAATAATAATATATGTATCAGCTATTGTTTACACAATATTATTATACCGTGTTGTTACGCAGAAATCGAATTTGTTTTGGAAATGAATTGAGTAAACATTATTATTATTTAACTTTGATGTTAATGGAAAATCAAAAACTTTTGAAACGTGCGGTTAATACTACGATATGATGATAGGACAAGGTAGAAAGTCTACAAATAGTTTTTGTGCATACTATAATAACTGTAATATTATTATTATTATAAATATCGAATTTTTGTTACGAGAATAAATTTAAAAACAATTTAATTAGATATTTTGCGAAAACGTATAACAATTTTCGGTTGTTTGAACAAGGTACTACTTTTTTGTGACAGTTATATAATACACGCGAGTGACAGTATTATTTCCTATATGTTTCAAAATAGTTGTAATTTTTTAAATCCAAATACTATATAAAATCAATAAAGTACATAACAATATAAATTATTAAATATATATATTAAAATATTGAAATAAAACGTATCATAAAAGTATTATTTTATCTTATTGAGTGGTATTTATAATTTATTTTTTTCAGTTTTTTGTGTTTTACAAAATTAATATGTCCAACACCATCACTGCCACAGTAGAATACCATTCTTATTATGTAAAGCCCCATACCGTATGGGGCTTTACATAATATGTATGGGCCATACGTGACCTTAAGAACCTCTCTAATAATCGTTGTTACGGTTTCAGGTGTACGTATGCATTAGGTTATTCTCAAAAATGTTTGGATTGCCAAAATTAAGGGGGGGGGAAATATCCATTGAGAAATATCAATAATAATAACAAAATAAAGCTTTCACCTCTTGTGCACGTTTTTTTATATCAGATAAACTGCAATAGATTTAAATATATAGAAAATAATAAATACACTTTTTGACGCACAGCAGACTCTATCTGCATATACCTATATTGTTGAGTTATTTTTATATGGTGTCCTATATCTCTTACGTATACGTTTTAAATAATAAATTATATGCTAAATATATTTCTTACGAGTGGCGTATTTCGTATTATATAAAATCTATAAAATAAGTATTATAGTAGTAATACAGTAGTATATATCTGGATGGTTATTTGATTTAAATGATTATTTTTATTTTACGAATAAATTATACTTTTTATCAGTGCAATTATAACTACACCTGGGTATACAGACAGAATATACGACACGATCATAATATAAAAATAATTCTAGAAAGCTTTTGAAAATACTATACCAGTGCTTTAGTAGTCATTGGGAAATTAAGACCATACATAGTTGTTTGGCGTTATTGGACATCATAGTAGGGATCTTTAATATGCCAAAGTATATTGTGTATTATAAATTTAGAATTATTCGGTATATTATTAAACTATAATATTTGTACATTGCATTTAAATTCCACATAGAACAATATATTTCTATATCAATACAAACTACTTGAATAATATCCAGTCTATTATCAAAAATATTTCATCATTATAATCTCCACCAATTGGTTAATATTTGTAAACATAAGTTAAGAACACATCTTACATATCCGTTATGTTGGTCTGTTCGTTATAATTACCAGTACATAATTATAGTTCTTGATAAAAAGTAAAGATATTTATTCATTTTCCATAGTTACTATACGTATATTATAGATAAACTATTAAATTATTGTTTATTTAATTGTATTAGAGTACGTTTAGAAACCGGACATTTTTCACGCTCGTAAAGTGAGCTTATCTAACTTTTTATTTTATTATATTATGCTTGTATTATGTTATAATATAATACATAGTATGATGATATACTTATTGAATAGATTGGAAAAAGAGTAATTCGTACCATTGTAATATTATAGATAAGATACATTATACTGATTCCTTATTTATAATATATTTTGTTGATGTATTTTTATTATTCTTTTGCGGCTGCCAGTTCTCAATATCGAATACTGTGGGCTTGTTCGCGCGTATACAAATCGGAGCTCGGAACGATCGGAATGACGAACACGTGGCTGAATGTAATCTCTATATAGTATATATAATATATATATATATGAAATATTTATACATCATATATTTTAAGTCCCTGGACCGAGAACGATGAGCTACTATAAGAAGGAGAATTTTTTCTTATAATATGGTTATAAACTAGAGTTTTGAGGGGAGAAAAATGAATATCAGCCAAATAATTTCTCCAGTGATAATAGTAACGGCACGATTTTTAACTTTTATTTTATTATGCATTATGAATTTTGTTTTCATCTTGTGATACCTTTATACTACGATAATGTATATAGTTCTACGCTAGAATACATTCAGTCAACGTTATTGAAATAATCATCTTTATGGTTAATTTATTATTATACGTAGACTATATTGTTATATTTTTATTTGAAATAATAATACTTCATATTATAAATACCATGATAATCATAAGAGCAAGGGAAGATAGCGAGGTGTCTTAATGAATAATGGCTAATGAATGCTTTAAGATAAATATATTTTAAAGCACGTTTAATTACATTATGATCGTGGAATAGTAATCACAATTAACTTGAAACATAAGGCCAAAACTTAGGTTAAATTGGAGTGTCGCCTGTAGTTTTTTGTATTAAACTTCTTTTTCATCAAGAGTATTATTAATTATCATCGTTTCGTCGTTGTCGTCACTATGTTTGTCTATAGTGCTATTTAATACGTAGTATAATTTATTGCCGACTGACGATTCGTTTTTTGACTTCACAGATTTCGTTATTGTTTTTGGCAGACGTTGGAAGTGACGAAAGGTATTTGTCGCCAGATAATTACATGGTTTACGCTGCAACACGGCAGATAATATACATAGGTATCTAATTATTCTATATCTATATCCATAGAGTACATATTACATTAATATTTAAGCATGGTACAATATAGTTATTTAAACGACAATCCATAAATAACACTGCGTGTTGGTTTTCTCGAATATCCTATTGATTTTTTACCACCGCAGTCTTTAATGCTATAGATACACGCTTGTCCAATACGTCAGAACAACTCATAATATAATACGTGAAAATGATTTGTTTATTATTATTATTATTATTATTATTATTATTATTAATCTCGTATACGATGACAGCGACAAATTTTAAATGATTTATCATCAACATCTTATTGAACGGCATTAATAACAATAATAACCGATTTTTATTGATAGCCGTTTTATTATATTATTATTGTTATTATATAATACATAATGTACCTACAATGTACATTATTATTTTTAATATTATTAAATATATTTTTATAAATAAAACCACCTGTAACTTTGATAAGAACCAGATAACTTCAAAAAAATAAAAACGTAACCTACTGGTATTAATCAAGCTATAGATAGTCAAATCCAATCAGAAAATAGAATAAACTAAATATTTTAACAAATTACTTTTAATGGTTCTCGTTTCATACTGGAGTTCTTGCAACGCACTGCCAAAATTTTCAATCACATAACCGATTTATAATACAGTAAACGTCAGAGATTTTTACAGATAGGTGTTTAATGAGTTATACGGTTCTGAAATTCATTCGCAGCTACTCGAAACTGTTATAAGAAAATATTTTGTGTATACTATACACTACGTTACTCGTAATTGCATACTTCGTGCGCGCATATGGTATGTGTGTATGTATGTGTTTGCGAGCACTAAATAATTACCTACCTCAATATAACATCGACGAGCACCATCGATTATCATTTTATCAACTTTAAATTAAATAACGTGTCTATATACATGTATTTATTATACTATAATAATATGTACAGTGTACAGATATACCTGTTGTATATAATAATCAAATTTGCTTTTTGAACTTGAACTTTATAATTCTACAAAATATACATATATTCGTTTGTAACGTACAATTTAGGTAGCGGTTTAATGCGTTATTACTTATTTATAGTAGGATAGTTATTTTAATTGTTTTTATGTTTGTTATTAATTTAATCTAGACGTGTATGTATTGAGATAATATAATATATATATACAAAATAATAATACGTTATTCGTACCTAGTTGTTTATAGTTCAACATTACGGAATTGGAAAACATTTTTTTTAGTTATTTCTATATTTCTACACAATATATAATAATAATATGTACCATATGATATAATTTTTATATACTTATCGTTAAATGAAAACAAATTATAGTGATTAAGGATATTACTGTTGTTAAAATGTATAATTATTAACTATTTGTTTGTGCGCTCATGCGAGAGGAAGAGAATACAATAATATGTATTACTCGTATAATAATTGTTAAAATAATATATACCTATATTATTATTTTTTTTTTTTTTAAACGTTTTAATTCGTTTAATTTTAGTGAATATATATTGTGGAAATTTACAATGGGAATAATAATTTATTAAAAATATCTGGTTGATTTTAAATTACAATAATTCTTCGTATTCGACTCGAGTAGTTCATAAAGAGTAATAATAAGTAATAACAATATCTATTATACATAATATTAAGTATACACCTAAACACCATTAAGGATTTTTGGTTGTATTAATATAATTCCGATAAGCTTCGTAGTTTTGTGTTGAAAGAGCCAATTAATAACTACGCGTTATGCATATATTATAATTTTAAATACTAAAAACTAAACTTAAACAGCTATATCGGTCGTTTCTTAATCGAATAGAATGTTGTCAATTATTTTTATTTATAAATGCATTTATTTTTTTAAGAATCATATTACACGGTTACTGCGTGTGCGGCTTTTAACGCTTTTGATTATATATTATATTGGCTCCCGTGGAGAATACATACATTTTAGTGTTGCGAAAAACGTTTGGGTTATAGTGTCAGCTTTTTGCAACAAAAATATTCGAAGAAAAAAATGTAACACAACGTAGGGTAAATTTTTATTTTTTCGCTTTTTCTAATGATATACATTTATACATACACATATACATATTATATGAACGATGTATTTACTACACAGAAATATTTCAAAGTAATGTTTGAATAATAATAATAATAAATTTGTAACGTGGTTTAAGTGTCTGCTTTGTGTATATGTATTATCTGTTTTTGCACAGCTCTCATTCCTAATGTAGGTATAACGAACCACCGATTTCAGTGTACCGAAAATGATTACCCGTATTGAAAATGCAAAAATAACCCTCCTAATATCGTAGTAAACAACCGGTGATGAGAAGAAAAAACGTTGTCAGTAATTTGTGTCTGTAAAGCGTTTTGACGAGGGTCCGCTCTATAATGGCATATCTAATATAAATATATATATATACGGACATACGGTCTACCGTTTCTGGCCGAAAGGTCTAATGTCATTTTACGTGTCACATGACCATATTATTATTGTGAAGTAGTAGTAGTAAACACTGCGCATACATATAATGTATAATGTTTGCGTGTGTATGTGTGTGATCACATACAGCGACGGATCGGGAAATAAATTTTGGAAGACGTCCAAAAGGGGTTCTAATATACGCACACGTTCGAATTGAACGATATATTTGGTGCACGGTTTTCTAATCGGCGAAGTGGAAAAGAAATAAAGTTTCAACACAAGCTCGTCATCTTGGACGTACGCGATGATTAAAACGGAAAACATAAGCTACGCGAACGACGAGAGGATGCCGTTAAGTGAAACTAGACGGTTTTCAAATAGCGCATTATACGAGATTATCTTTGGATATCAAATTAATACCACACGGCGTCATGTGAATGTGTGTGTGCGTAAATATATATATACACAATACATATATAGGTACCGTTGAAAAAAGTGTGCAACAATTTTCGTACGTGTAACTTATACGAGCTTGCTCTCTATCTCTTTATATTTTTCTAACTCTATCGAGTATCGTGTGATCGATGTTAATCAACGACATTGTTACAATCAACGCACATGTATGTAGTTTAATACAATTATCATCGAAGCATGTATGATCGTACTTTTTTAACCAAACTACAACGGTAATTTTATATAGGTATATTAATTCATCGACGGCATGAATTATTTAGTACTATAATATACTAGTATTTACCTAATAAACAACGTAAACACAACGTTGTCGTTATACCAAGGACGGATTACAATAATTATGTGTCTGTTTGTATAAAATATGGTCTTGAAAATTACGGCGTCGCGTCGTCAAAAACGTGCGATTAATATTTTTTCCTAAATTCTCAATAAAACCTAATAAACGTTTCGACTGCAATCGGATTAAACAAGACTTTTCCATTAACTCTCGTGATTAATCCCCCTCCTCCCCAAATGAAGTGGTGGTCCGTCCAGTCAGTAGGTACTACTACGTCACTGGTTAAATATTAAAACACAATAATGTATGTTAATATATGATAATGTTATATATACACATAGTAGTGCATTACGCACATTGTACTAAGATTATACGCGGATGGCGTGGAATATTTACCTCTTTCGTTTGACGGCGGCCTTAAATCGTAATTCCGCGGCGTGAAGTCGGCGACAACAACACTTACACACGACACCGGCTTTCGGTAAAAATTCGGAAAATTTGACGGAGCGAGTAGACGGATAGATGTTATAAATGTGTATGGAGGCGGATGACCGCCGCCGAGTGATAAAGAGACGATATAGAGGGAGAATCAGAAATTTAAGAAAGAGAAAAAAAAACGATCGCCAACTCCGTAACCGAAATTTCCAAACACACACACACACACACGCGCGCGATCGCGCGCACACGCGTACGGATACTCGCGGTGTTTCTATACTTCAGCCGCGCGCGCGACGACAACAAAGATGACGACGACAACGGCAAAGGCGACGGTTATAATATCATACACACACGCTCGGCAATTCGCCGGCAGCGGATTTTTCGCGCACTCGCACACACAAACACACGCGCACAAGCGCACACGCACACTGACTAGTTCGAAACCGCCGCGACACTCGTACGACGACGACGACGACGACGACGGCGGCGATGATGATAATAATAATAATAATATATGTTATAATAATAATAATGTATATATGTGTAACTAGACGGTTTGTATATACACGAAATTATTATAATTGTGTGCGAGTGTGTGTGCGTGTGTGTGCGTGTGTGTGTGGCGTGTATGGTGCTGCGACACACGCGCTCGCACACACCGGTAGTCGGGCGACCGGAGGCGGACAGACCGCGTTGCGCGCGTCGCGGTATAGACCAAAAGCTCCGCCGGCGCCCCGCCCGCCCGACCGACCATCAGCGCTGCCGCGTGACGTCACGCTCGCGCGAAAAAGAGACCGAAGCGCGCGCGTGACCGAACGCCACCGTCGCACCGCCGCGGCCCCGACGATGATGGAAACGGTTGAGTTTGCAGTGCGGGGGAGGGAGGACCTATCTACCTGCAGCGCGCACGGGTCGACGGGGGTGGTGATTTCGGATGGGGTGCCCGGCGGCGGTGGTGGTGGGTTACGTTTTCGACTGTTGGCCGGGTACCGTCGATCTGGGTTGGGGGGAGGGGATGGCGGGACGGTTGAATGTTTAAGGATCGGTCAAACATGCGCCGCACTCTGTACATTTTAGATATACCGACGACGTCTGCTTCCGGAAACGGTGCGCTTCCCGCCACCAAACGGATAGCAACCTGTTTCCTTTCTCCGATCCCGTATGGTAAGACGAACCGTCTTTTTTCTCATCACGAGACGTACATATACAATATATTGTTTCTGTGTAATCCGAGCAAAAACTGTCTACACACTTTTAAAATACGCTTTAGAAATTGTGTGGGTATTACTGAGGTACAATTTGGTTATTGTAGAATAATATGTCGTTCACTCAAAAACAATACTCTATACGTACCAAATGTATGATTTCGAGAGATGAGTTAAGATTTTATATTTTCCCTGCAGGGTTCAGAAAAGTTGATAATATCTCCTATATTATGCTACTGCTTATTTTCAATGTAGTAAAAATGAAAAATAATAAATAAATCATGCTATAATATGTGTTACGTATTAGTTTATAGAACGAATTTTATATAACTAAAAATTTGTATGACAAAAATTATAATATTATTCAAAAAATCTCCTATGTACCCTGCAACTCTTCAAGCTTGAAAAAAAAAATACTAATCAGATCATAAATTTAGCAAATCATTAATAATTTATACA
Organism: Schizaphis graminum; assembly: GCA_020882235.1. Classification (NCBI taxonomy): domain Eukaryota; kingdom Metazoa; phylum Arthropoda; class Insecta; order Hemiptera; family Aphididae; genus Schizaphis; species Schizaphis graminum. The sequence goes on from CM037032.1 coordinate 61,137,291, forward strand.
ATATTTTACGAAAATTATTGAATTTTGATTCCAATCGATTTTAAATAAAATTTGATACAATCTTAAATAATATATTTTGAAAAATCCGGTTTTAGCACGTCATGCAATATTTTTTTTTTTTTTTGTTAAATACGATAATTATAGCTATATAATCCGAATTCACCATGGATAAAAAGAACAAACATAAAATACAGCGCTATATAAGTGTATCTCGGTTTTAAATGTACCTCGTCTATTCACAGAAAAATCGGTATTGGAGCATTTCGTTTTGTGAACTATTTAACCATAACAGGCAGTCTGCTTGTGGAAAATGGTATATTTTTAAATGTGGGTAAGACTTCTTTCTAAGTTTTTTTGATATTTTATGAACAATCTTTGCAACTTTTGTCAAAATCAGCCAATTATTTTTTGAGTCTATAAGCTAAAAACATATAAACCTTACCTTGTACTATACATGAAAAACCATTAGGTATTAAAGTAGTATTATTTTTTTTAATTTAAAAAAAATCCCATATGTGACGCATGGCAACCTTATAAAAATACTTATTTGATTTTCGTGCACGAAATCTAAGTGTGAACTGATAGCCTCGAGGAATATACTTTAAGTAAAATTTAGTGTCGATTGGTTAGTATTTTTTTTAATTAAGATTAATCGTTTTTTATAAAGAAATTACTGTGTTCAAAAACGAAAACATTAATTTTACATGTAAACTATGTATCTATTTGTTTTATTTAACTCTCACGTATCGATAATAATTATGTACCATGTAGCTATAAAATAAAGTATAATATTTTGATTATGATATGTGGATCTCAAAGCTCTCTGATTATCTTTTTTGCTTTTTTATTACTTGCTTTTAATGATGATTTGATGTAGGTAGTTACACACAGCTGAACACACAAGTCCTAAAAATATATTCACTACCTTAATCAAAAAGGACACTTGCTCACTTGATTTTTAAAACATAAAATATAATATTATATAATATATAAATATAGATAGTAGTTAGGTACTTATAGTTTTCACGATAGTTTATAATGTTTACATGTTTAGTATACTATGTTGTGATTACGATCTCAGGTAGTATGTAGATCTGATTTTTTTTTTAAATTTGGCTCAGCAAAAATATTTATTTATTCGAAAAGTTATTTTAGTGGATTGATATTTAAAATTTGCATATTATACATATTGTATACTTTTCAAGCAATGAAAATTATTATAAAAGATATTTTTAATAAGCATACTAACTTAAATGCTTATATTTAAAATTATTTTGTACATGATATTAGGTACTTTAAACTCGATTGAAATATATGTCCAATATGTATGTATGTTTTATTCAAATACAAGTTGAACCTGTTTATTTAATTTGTGGAAGGGAAATTTGAAAAAGAAATAATTTAAATTTAAATAATAGCTGTCGTTGAAATTCCATTTATATAATTTATATGAAAATAATTTTAAAAAGGTATATAAAAAAAAAGTTATAAGCTTGAGAAATAATTTAAAACTTTAAAAGTAATTGTAAGAGGTTTGATAAAATTCTGATCTAATATTATATTCTGAGTCAAGTGGAGATGTAGCTATTGGTTTTAAAATTATATGGTTTGTATCTATAATGGTTTATATTTTTTGAGTAAAAGACTAGTATTTAAAAAATGTATTAAAACACTTTGTTGATTCAATTATATAAATTAAATTAAAATTTACATAACCATAAAAGTATTATACAATATTAAATTCAATTATGTTTTAAATATCATATATTATAATATTTGTATGCTTTTCATAAAATAAGTGATATATAAATGTCGAATTAATTTTAAATATCTTACAAATTTAGGAGTTTATTTTGGTTTTTGTCTTAATACAAGTATACAACATTATTATTTTATAGATTTTATGAGTAAATTAAGATTTTTTTTTTCAATTTGATAAAAAATGTTAACTTAATTAAAATATAATGTAGTTATACTCAGTTGTTAATTATTTATGACTGTGAATTATTTTGAAATTGACTTCATGTTCTTCTTGAAAATTAAAAAAAAAATTATTATTTATTTTGACATATTTGTTTAAAAACTATTATACTTATTTACTTTATCATTCTTGTTTCAGCTATGTACTTTTACGATATACGACTATAGTTACTTTATATAGTTAGTGAAATTCAATTTACCTATACATATAGTGTGTAATAATATAATGTTATTCGTTTTTTTTTCTATAATTTTGATGGTTTAGAAAATAATTTAAACCGATTGTAGCATTATTACAACAAAACGTCAACCCTAGCTTGAGTTGTAATATATATATATTTATATAAAAGGATGATAAAATGGTAAGGAGCCTTACTAATAATTTCAATAAGTATAGAATCAAAAATAATAATATTAACAATTTATTTAAATAATAATTATGTGAAATGGCTTAAAATTGATGTATAGTTTTAATTTTGAGTACATCGTTCAAATCCCATAAAAACAGGTTGTTTTTATTTTTAGATATTTCATTTATAATAAATGTAATTTAATTATATTATTTATGTTTTATTATTATGAGCTAATAGCATATACGATGGTAAATCAAATAGTATTGTAATAATATATATCCTTATAAAACCACAAAATAATTTTAATGAAACGCATCCAGGTTTTAATGGATATGGTTTTAATATTAATATATATATTTTTTTTGTACTTACACATGATTTACCAGTCGTTGACATTCGGTTTTTTAGATTAAAAATTGTTATTTTAGTCGCACAGTGTACCTAACTAAAAATATTTGGCATAGTTTATTTTCTGATAGTTTTTGAAAAAACTACGTAGCTTACATTTTAATAATATACATGAATTTTAGTTTTACAACGCTTGAACATAACAAAATATGTAACAAATGTTGTGTGTGTGTGTGTGTGTGTATGTGTAGGCATAGTTTTCGTTGTGCGTAAGTTATTATTAAATGTCATGAATTCTAGTGTACATAAACACATCACACAGTTCACACAATTTTAATCATTCACCAGTATAATAATAAGTTTATAATATAATATACACAGTAATGTGTGTGCGGGCATTTTTAATGAGAGGGGGGATTTTTATTATTATTTTTTTTTTAATTTAAATATTTACTGTTGATAATTTTCTACGAGTATGTTTTGACATATTTTTATAGTTGCGTATTTAGCCCAATATTTAATAACCCTATAGTTTGTAATACATTTTTTAATTATTTTTCAAACCAATTAATTAAAATATTAAATATGAATAGACTTCATAAGATCCATAACTAGATTACTTAATTATTATCCATAATTTTAATAATCGATGTTTTTATTGAACTATTCTTTCGTCATAAGACTCTCCTTAAGCAGTACATAAATTCACAAGAATTTTAGAATGTAGTCTCTAACCATATTTAAAATTTCATGAATTATTTTTTTTTTTGAATTCATTAAAGAAAAAAATGAAGGTAAGTATGTTTGCTGAATTGTCTGTATAACATAATATTTGTTTTATTGTTATGAGTACAATTATAGCTTTAATAGTATGTAAAATTTACTAAAATATTTTATTGTTATCAATTTTTTTTTTGTTTTATTTTTTTTTTTGTAAATAAATCTGTTTAGATATTTTATATTGTATAGGTACATCACACCGATCGTAGTACATTTTTATAATAATAATATGCATGGGCACGATTGTTCCAATGAAAAACATCGACGTTTTGTACATAGGGAAATATAATATACCAGGTTACGTTACGAATATACGAATCACAGTGAAAAATATCAAATCCGTTGTTGCTGTAGATATCGTGGTTTTTATTCTTTATTTTTATTATTCGATTTGATTGCATTATTTTTGTTCTGTCTTTTGTATAATTTAGATTTTAGACCATACTCGTATTATTTGATCGATCTTTTGCGTGCGAAAAACGAAATGACGGCGGTGATCAATCGTCTTTAATAGTGACGCGAACGAGTTACTCGTCGTCCATGTAAAAATATGATAGATAAAAATAGAAATCAGCCATAATATCTAAAATATAATATGTTTATAATAATAGTAGATATAGGATATTTGTAACGTGCCGATCTTGTAGTGTTGGAAATTTAGGACCTTAATAAATTTGATGTGAGTGGACAACGGTCCAACCAAGTGGCGTTTTAAAGGTGTCGCAAATCGAGAAACCAGGAACATCTCCAGCGCCACGGTGGAATCTCAGTGTCGTCGTATATCGGCTGTAGCATTTCTCACATCCAAACGCACGCACAGTGAGGAGACCGAAAGATATATGACGTATATACTTATAATAACAGAATAAATAATGTCATTGCGAGCACGTACAACTGCGTCGCCGTAATACATTATATACGCGCGAATTCAACGTGGGCGGTGTGCGGGGCCCGGGCTGAAGTCGAGAAAGCAACTGTATCGGATGTTATATTTGATTTGACGGCACACTGCACCGTGTCGAGCGATCATCAGATACACGACACATAATACATTTTATTTACATATCTTATAGACTATAAGACGAGATAGTAGCGTGACCGGGGCTAGAACAAAAGTTGGCAACAAAAATTCTCTACCTACGGTCTGATTCGTGTTCATCCCAAAAACTAAAAAATCATACTTAGCTTTCGCTATTATGCTACATTTATCACAATATATATATAGTCGTTATTTTCCTCAGTGTAGGTAATATAATATTTTAATTTTTTTATTTTATTTTAAAGATCATATTTTGGATTTGAGTATTTGACTACTGGACCATCATCACTGAACAAAGGAAATGCAGATTTTAATAATAAAAAATAAATAAAAATAAATGTTATATTAACGAAGATAAATAGCATGTGAGTACCAAATTAATTTAATTATAAACAGTTTATTATTACGCAAATATTAAAATCTAACACCTTATTTTTATTATTTATATAAGTTGTAAATTTAAATACATTAGAATTATATTATAGGTTTAAAACAAAAACGTTATGGGACGTAGTTTTTAACATATTCAAATTGTAAATTAGTATTATTCTATGGTTGTGCAGGAGCGTATACAAGGAAGGGGATGTGGGGGTCAGATCCCCCATAGGCCGTTTTTTTAAATTTTATAAAATAGTGTTCTTAGTGTTAGTGCATTATAAGGAAACATCGAGAAAAAATTAAATAAATTGTGTAAGCCTTCTATAATATTGTTTAATTTAGGGGCGTCATTTCAACTTTTTAAAATGTATACTACCAACTAGTAGGTAGTTCAAAACCAAGTTCAGCAGACCAATATAATATATTATTATATAATAATTATTACCACAAAACAAAATTTTCTCGCTTAGCTCGACAATTTTCAACTTTATATTTACCACGTATTGCATTTATTATGAATATAGTACATTACCTATAATCTACCTAATAATATTAAGTTTATACTTTATTATATTATTTAAACGCAAATTTAAATATTTATAGTTACGCTATGTCGCTATTGTACCTTAACTATATATTACCTATATTTTGTTATTTATTATTTTAATGTGCATACTGCACAGGTTTAAATATTTTTTCTGATCCCCCCCCCCCCACTCAAAAAGTATGTATACGCCACTGTGGTTGTGAACATACTAAGGTTAATTTAGCTCAACGGGTAGGACTTAAGCGAAGCATAGCTTCGCAAGTGTAAAGAAAAGAAAAATATTTAAATAGAAATTTTGATTTTAAAATAATCGTATTTGCATTCCAAAAATTATTTAAATTATTTAATATTTTATAATGTTTATAATATTAATTGATTATTTTTCAATATTTAAGAAGTAACCAATAAATTAATCGAGATAATTAAAAATATGATTGCACAACAGCTGTGGTTTAGCAACGTTTTGAAACGTATCGACAAAGAGATCCAACGTTCAGATCCCGCCACGACCGATGGTTAAAAATATTTCACCATAATTTATCGATATAAATAAAAACAATATATTTTGTGAGTATTTGAAATTGTATCAGACAAATGATATAATATTATGATGCAGAACAATTCATTTTGTCTCAAGTAGTTTTTATTAATAAGTACTAGAATTACTAAACAACACTACATTGTAACTAAAGTTAAATCGTTACATTTCATGGATTATACAACTTAAAGAATTCGTATCACATTAATTTTAATCATATACCAACATTTTTTTAAAAACAAGCCATTTATTGAGTGTTCACAATTCACCAATATATTATCTAATATTCATAATAATGTAATATAAGCATAGAATAATAATGATTTGAGAAAAAGTGAAAGCGTTATTTTTTTCCTTATCCTTTCTGAAACCGCTCCTTTGCTTTCCGGTTCGGTTCGGTCCAAAGTCGCCGCTCCTGGCTACGGATTCGGTGCACGTAAAGTTTTCAACCCGTCGCCGCCGTCGTCTGCATGTATACTGGCTATATACTCTTAAAATCAATACGCATGTATAACGTTTAAAGTATATATATAAATACACACACACACACTATTTTACTATGTAATAAAATACGCTGATTGTATACAGCGTACCCCATAAGTTGCCTGGTTTTTGAAATCAACAAAAGTAAGTACGTACATAAAACATTATATCGTGACGACGACTAAATTCCGACCTGCACGTATCCTTTCATTTAGTTATTTATTAAAATTGTATTCATTTCTGACGTGACGAATTTAATTTTCTTTTTCGGAGTTATTATCTATTAAAACTCGCTACTAACCACTACCACCGGCAAAACGAAGACCAAAAACGCCGTCAACGCATTTCATTTTTATTTTTTCATTAAATACCATATTTTTCCAAACCCAAAGCCGCCACCACCGCCACAAACTAATTATTCGAATACATTAAAAACACATGTTTCGCGCTCGAGTTTAAACTTCGTTGTTATTAATTCAAACAGTAAATGTTCTAATCGTTTGCCAATGAAATATTATAATATAACTTGTTGTTTAACGAGTACGATCGAAACTCAAATATATGTCCTGGCGTACCATGAGTTCAACGATCGTATGTTACGACTTATATCAAATCCAACAATTTATTATACTAACCAAATCAGTCATAATATATTGTTTCCATAATATTTTATTTTCGTTATGTATAATATTTGACAGTGGTGTTTTTTTGACGAATTCGTAATAATAATATAAAGTATTATATAAATATAATAATTAAGAATGAAATAAAAACATTACAATGGTTAAAATTTTTACTATTGTGAGTACAATAATTATTGTAATCAATAACACTTCATTGGAACTGCTTATAACTACGGAGTTGAAAGCATTATTCCTCGTTTTAAAAAAAAACTGAATTACTATGCATAACGCGACAGTAATATAATTATTGTTTTTTGCGTCATATTTATTATACTGCAGTTATTATTTATTAGTGTTATTACGTACGCTATGATTTTTTTCTTTATTTTCGAGTTTCGCCATAGTAATTAAATTCAAATGCAAAGGCTTATGAAGTTAATGAACTGTTGCTGGCGTAACACGCGATTACTGCATCGCCGATACGATTAATAAAAGTAAATCCACACTATGCTTTTAAATATGTAGTACGAATACTTGATGGTGGTCACATATTTAACTGCGTGTTAGCTATTTTCAAAACGCTTTCAATTTACTTCAAATATTTTTATACAAATTTAATCGTTTACTATCCCATAGAAAAAATAGATAAAAAATACATTTTATTCAAAAAATCTAAAAACAATAAGTTGATAATATTCAACATTTCTACACAATTAAGACTTTAAATTCAATAACAACGAAATGTAATATACCGAAAAATATAAGATAACAAACGTGAATGAAATACGAATTTAAAACTTTAGATTCTAAAACAAACACCACATGAACTTTTTAAATTTTTCATCTGTAAAGTGAGTATAAGATATAACCGAGTTTGTAGACATTATATAATTGTATTTGCATAATGTTGTTGGTATAGCGTACTTTTCCTAACTTGTTGCAATTTATAACTGTTTTACTTTCCAGCATTTCAAAATATTAAACTCGTTGAAAATTATTTATTTTTTAAAGCCTTTTAATTAATTAATTTTATTAAAAGATAAAACGTATAATAACTATAGCTAATTAAAACCCAAAATAATAAAAAAAAAATACTATCTTTTTTTTCGGCTGCATGAGCCATTTGGACTTACTGCAAAACTATTTCTTTCCATATTGATTCCTGTCATATTATGTAGATTCTTATTCTACTCAAATTTTTACTAGAAACGTCTTAACGCTTTTCTTCCATTTCCTCTCACAGTCATTCTTTTAGTCATTTTACTCTCATTGTGTTACCTGTCATTACTTTTTTATCATATTCCCATTGGCGCATTCGCCTAATACACATGGCCGCACATTCTAGTCTTATTTTTTTGATAAACTGGATAAAAATGTCCTTTTTATACAGTTTAGAAATTTAGAAGTAGGTTCTGATAACTACAAGGTAGTATAATACATTAATCGCAAATTACAAACTTTTGTTATCCAATTATTTACTATATAGTCTGTGCGATATAATACCGTCATGATTAAATAATCATAAATATGAAGATAATTTATATTTATATTTATACATATAATATACAAATATTTTAACAATTGGACAAATTATAATGACAACAGGTAGCTGTTATATGTAAAAGCTCCAAAAAAATGTTTTAACTATTTTGGGTTTTTTTTATAAACGTATAAGTATTTTAATTTATATTGCGTTTAAAATTAATCATATTTATTATTATAGTTCATAGAATTTTGATTAAACATTCAATTTTATGACAAAAACCAATAAGTACATCAAACTTTGTTTATTCATTAGAATAAATCCATTTATTCAATTTAAATTGAATTACATTTCTAAATCAACATAATTAATGATAATTAATTTACATAAATACCTAACCTAAGGTATTATAATACCTTTTTAAAATTATGTATTTAACTATAAAAAATCGTATATAAACCTTTAAAACCATTTAAAAATCTAAAATACATTCAGAAATAGTAATAAATATTAATATTATGATGAAACGCGCCAATCACTCTTTATATAATACATACTGACAAACATATCAAAGTCAATATCGTTTTTTTTTCTCTGACGCTTCGTAAAGAAAATTTACTGACCCGTCACTAAAGATGTTTCACATCAAAAATCGACGGACAGTTAAATTCAAAACCATCAATTCTATGCTTTCTACATCTATCAATTGCTATTAGGTATTGAATTTATTAGAATTTTACGTTATAATTATAAAAGTATAAAGATGTATATTGGTGAATATTTAATTAAGTATAGGTTTAAACATTTTTTTTTATGAAAAATTGGATCAGTATATTGGCAATATTATAAATATTAATTATACATAAAACAATACTTTTTGGACAATCTGATTAATGACCAATTTCTACGGATTAAATATAACTTATACCTAAATAAACATTGGCTGGAAATATTTCTGCAGTTTGAATTTTTTTTTATTGTTATGCACGAAATATTTTATCTATTACTTAATAAACTTTCACTTAAACATGTCTTCAGACATAAAAACTACCTACTACAATTTTAAATTTTTCTGACAATCCACAACAATTTAAAAAAATATAATAATTTAAACTATATAATATGATATGATTAATAACAGATGATGAATAATACATCATAATAGTTAAACAAGTGGTTACCCAAAATAATATCATTATGCATAAATCAACTCGTAATAAACATACTCGCATAAATTCTATCATTTATTTCGTAGTATTTCTCTGTTTTCGAATTAATAATTAAAATTCCGGGGAATTCACTCTGATATTTGGTAGTAGTTATTATTTATTTACCTTGTAATTGAATAGACCATACTATTACAGTATTCCATTATAATCACTACTAATATTTTAATTTATTATTGTACAGCCAAATCTTAAAAAAAAAATTTGAAAAATAAAGCTTGAAAGCAAAACGAGTTTTCAGTTAAATGTAAACACAGTGTTGGAATTAACCGTATGGTCGAATGTAATAGGTACTCGTATAATGTTTTATCACACACTTTGTATTTTAATCTTTAAAATCAATAACTATCATTTAATAAATTGTAGATTAACTAACAACATCGCGATTATTTTAATCATTCGATCGTAATATTATGACGACGGTCTATACATTATAATAAGAATGTAATTTATTCAAGATTTTCATTTACATAATGTCATAATTCTAAAACTATCAAAAATCAAAAATAATAATCAGTTAATTAATTTTATGATATCCATGCACATCAGTGATGTTCGCGTGGTTGTTGCATGTATATTCAACAGTCAACAAGTATATTAAATTATAACCTCAAATAAACCTATTTTAAAAGGGTTTAATCTTTATTTAATAGTATATACGGTGTGTAATTCCAGTAAAACACTGTATTATGACTGCACTTCAAATTATCATTTTAGAAACGACTTCATAGAATACTGTCTTGTAATAATATCATGTCCACTACTGGTAATAATTGACTTTAAAACTTTTTTTTTGAAAATATTTTTAAGCACGCAACTTAAATAGTGAACATTCAATTACTTAAATTTTAAAATTAAGAATAAAGGCAAAGTTTTATTAACTCAGACACTGAAAACCAATTGCTATTAATTATTGATAAGTTCTCATCGTAATAATATAATAGATTATCCAACTTAATATTTGTCAGTCCGAACAATATGCGTTTGCCGGTGTACTAAAAAGTACTGATGTTGTCGGAGGATTTATCACAGACGACATAATACCATATTATATATGGTTTAACGTCTGATTGAATTCATTCCGTTGGTGTATAATTGTCAGATCACCACAGGATAGATTGTTATATTTCGTATAGATATTTTATTTAATCAAAATATATACTTACTTTTATAAAAAAATTATGTTAAAAACGAAATATTTTCGACATATTAAATCGAAATAAAATGTTAATGGTAAAAAGTGTCTCCAAACACAAAACACAAATTATTTTTAAATTAAATCAATACGTTACTGAACACTTATTGTTTATTAATTTTTAATATAATCTCTAATTACACAATTAAATTATAAATAATTGAATTTCATAATAGTTTAATAAATTGCATGTGTTTTAAAGTCATTTAGATAGGTCCGTAATACAATATTACATTATTACACCAATGATTTACGAATAGTACTATCAAACACCACGATTTACCATCAGACACGCGTTTGTTAGAAACATTATTCATCATATTATTAACATAATATCACATATGGACATGACATACAATATTATTGATGTTATGTATATATTTTCTAGTTGGTAAGGTCAAAACTTGAAATTAATATTATTTGTTCAAAATGACAGTTCGATGGAATCATTACTCGGAATTTTTCGTACACATATTATGTGGAATACAGAGGTACAACAGCATACAGCTGTAATTTCCCTTAAACATTTTCCATAGCGGAATAATGGGAGATGATATTGAACCGTGCGAAAACGCATTAATATAATAACATATATGATACATCGTTATTATGCTGCCAGTAACATGACAATTATTTTGAAAATAGAATAAATAATAAAAAATAAAAATTTGGTTTTGAACGGTTTATTGAAAAGTTTATACCTACACACTACATAGGTACACGATGGCATGTGTAATGGGACCTCAACGATAGACATCATAACTCATCGCGTTTTGAAATTTCGTTCAATGACGGTTATCTGTATTTCCTAAATGCACGTAATTTACTGTCGATTACAGTACTTTACTGGTATCGTGCGTAACACGAAAATGCGAATGAATGATATCAGTAATAATAACAAATTATTATTGTTATTTGTTGGAATGATTTAAGTATTAAACGTCGCGTTTACTCGTCCGGTGATGTATAATTTGAAGTCGTTAGGACGCCTATACAGGGCGTTTACTTAACCATACAGGTTTAATAGTTACCATGACCAATGCACATACAGAAATGATTTTAACCACTGTCATTATTGGATTCTGCTTTCGAATGATCGCATAAGACCAGTAGAATAATTTACCTTTGTAATGATATCCATTAAATTAATACTCGGCGTATTCAATTCGTCGAGTCATTCCGTGCAATTTAATGGTCTCACGAAATGGTCAATCGCTGAATCAATCGGAAACCTACTAAATTGGTGACGGACTGTGTTTTATTACGCTTGAAATCTACCCATTGATCTATGGATAATTAGCTGTGGATTATATCATAATGTTATTTTAAAAGTTTTTAAAAAAAAACCATTTGACGATAAGTGTAAAACAGTTTTCCCACGAAATCGTGATTTTTTTAGTTATTCAGTTAATTAATATTAAGTACATTTGCATAATCATGGTATTTAAATTATATTGGTATGGTAACGTAATTTCTAGTATAGTCTACATTTTCGTAAGCTAACTAAAATACACATTATAACCAAGTAATCAATACTTATATAATATTATTGTTACAAAATGCATAAATCAATAATTGTAACACTAATTGTTATTAATTAAATTTATAAAAATTCGAGTATAATATAATAGGTAAATAATAATATACAATTCATATCTCCTGAAATAATGAATATATCACAATTTTTTTTACAGGGACAAGAACTACAAGTATTTGATATTTTAATTTAATTTTATGTTTTGATAAAAAAGTTTAAAAAAAAAATTTTATTAAATAATTTTCAAAAAAATCAAAGCTATTTTTGAATTTATTTTTCATATTGTAGCTCGTGGGCTCGCAGGTTTGTGTCCGTATAATAATACAAAAAATCTATTTTCAATACTAAAAAAAATATTAAAAATCGCAATTCTAATGAAAATAAAATGTTAAAATATCAAAAATGTTCAGAAAAATAAACTCTACAAAATGGCTATATTATCGATTTATTTAAAAAAAAATATTTTTTAATATATTTTTTACCAAAACATCAAATTAAATTAAAATATGAAATAATTATAATTCTTGTCCCTGCGAATCTTTAAAAAACATACATAATAATTATGATATTTCTATTATTTCAGAAGATATTGAAATGGGCAAATCCTCACGTGACATACTGTTTCACAAATGATTATATATTATGTTGATGGTTAATTTTAATATAATATTTGTACAACCATATTTTCTGTGGAGAAAAATCATGTAATTTAATAGTTTAATCTAAGATTAATAGTTTAATAATTTACCCTTTTTTGAACCAGATTTGTTATATATCGGATACAATTAATGTATAATATACTTTCAGTCTTAAAATTTCGTTAGTATTGACTCTAATATTATAAGTTTACATTTATTCATAACATTATAAATTGTACACATTATATTATAATTAGAACAATTAAATGAACAACATCCTGGCACCACCTATTTAAGGTATTTTGGATCTGATTCAACTCTTGACCAAGTCATGGGCTGAAAAATTACTCCAAAAACGTAGGTATGTTAAAAAATTTGTCGCTCCAAAATATATTGTCATTTAAAATCACTTAAATAATACATTTGTATGTAAAGAATTTACTAACCTAACTTGAAATAATCAAACCTGTCTTAGTAATAATGAATAGTAAAATAATAAAAATATATATTGTATATGATATTCGATTTCATGATAATTGATAAAACAACATACAATATATTATCTTTAAGTTAAATTTAAAATGTTTAATATAAATTAATATTTTGATTTTATGAGTATTATGTCAGAAATTAAAATCATTAGGGCACATAAAATCGAGTATTCAAGTTAAATGTTAATATAACATGTTAAATAATGGTACTTTATGCAAAAAATATATACAGTCGAATCGTGGTAACGGAAGTTGAAGGGAGATGCAAATTCGCTTCGAGAAATGTATTATTCGAGATATCTAACTCGAATTTATACTATTTTTTTTATAATTTATATTTCTAGGGGAACAAAAAAAATTCAAGTAGTCAAATTTTTCGAGTTATATCGAGGTTCGAGTTATCGTGATTTGACTGTATTTATAAATACAAAATATTCTGTAGAATTTTTAATTATGCAGTTTATAAATTTCTAATCCCATAAAATAATATTGAGCTTATAAAAATACAGTTTATTGATATCAAATCCAATTCAACTATAAATTAATGAAAAAAAATTCTCATTTTATATATTAAGAGTGTTTTATATTAGGAAGACATTTGTGTTTCTAAAATTGTTTTATAATTATGCAATTAATTACGAAATGTTCAAAATGTCGATTGTACGATTTGATTTATAGATGCAAATTAGTTCCAAGTACTTTTAATAGTTTCATCCTCCTTCTAACAATCAGCCATAACCTATGTAATTAATCTAATTGTTCATGTGTTTTGACTTTGTGTAACATACGTAATATCGGTTACAATTTATACACTTTTTTGTATAAAATTATATATATATATATACATTTTATAAATTGATAAATATCAGAAATTCTATTTAAAATACAACTACGATTAAATAGAATAATATTATAAAGTATTGACCCGGCACCTTTTGTCCAACGTCATGACAATAATGATTGATATGGTATAAAATCATATGACTTTTTAATGTCCATTTGAATATGGTCATCTGCGACACATCGCTCTAACCTCTGGACTCATATTATAGTACTTATTCGCATATGCGAGATAGCGGATAAAAGTCCGTCGGGCTTACGGGAAAAACAAACCTCCGGCGAAAACACAACGTTTTGGTTTTAACCCTCACAGGACGTTATTGATGTAGAGAACCCATACACACTAGTACCCATCTATCTATATATCTATATATATTAAGTATAAAACCTCTGTGGGTATATATTATGTTATTGTCCATGTATAGTAAAATATACAAAATGTACAATATACATATATATATACAGGGTGATTCACCAAACAAGCTTATTCCATTGTTTCCAGATATTGTATAGTACTAAATTTATCGAAACTTTGACTTTTGGAATTTTTAAATACACTTAAAAATCATATTTTAATAATATTAATATTTTTCTAATACTTAATGAGAGTTTTATGCTATGCAAAATTCTGTTTTTCAAATGAAAATCCTCTTATTTTAATGTAAATTATTTAGTGGACAATCTTTTTGAACATGTAGTTGTTTAACATCTAAGTTTTATGTATTTATTTGAAAATTCAAACTTATAGCTTTTCAGTTACTATAAAATGTATTTACTATAGATAATATTTCTTAAAAATGGAATAAAAACATAAAATATATTATGTAATATTGGATCCTGTGTTTACTATACTCCAATAAGTATAAAAATAAATTAATTCGTATAGATTAATATGAATTATCTACTAAAATGTTCAAGTCATCATAGTCTTCAAATCTATCAACCCCATTATCATGGACTTCTCACCTTTAGTACACAAAATTATATAACTCAAATATATCACATTATTAAAGCAAAAGAGGGTGAGCATGCTTAGTGAATCATTCTGTATATAACTAATGCGTCACACGAAACAGCTGAATACGACTTGAAAAAATGGCCTCATTGAATTCAAATCGAAAATGTTTAAAATTCAGAACGTAGCATAACCCGACCGCAATATTTAATCAAAAACGATGTAAGAATTGAAAAAAAACCATTAAAAAACTCCATAAAAAATTACAACGTAATTACTATGTACAGAAATATAGACTTTAGTTTCTCGAGGGAAATTAATTATCGTTTAACTACAAAAAAAAACTTACTTCTACAACTAAGTTATTTC
Organism: Schizaphis graminum; assembly: GCA_020882235.1. Classification (NCBI taxonomy): domain Eukaryota; kingdom Metazoa; phylum Arthropoda; class Insecta; order Hemiptera; family Aphididae; genus Schizaphis; species Schizaphis graminum. The sequence goes on from CM037032.1 coordinate 61,153,094, forward strand.
CGTTAACGACAATAATAATTTAAAAATTTTCATTATTGAAATTTTATTTTTGCATTTACTATGACAATATTTCTCATGGGTAGAAAAAAACCCTGTTTAGACCGAGAAATAATGTTTTGAAAATTATTAATTATGTATTAAAATAATTATAAATATGTACTTTTAAAATAATTAAAAACAACCAAAAAATAGTTATTTTTAACTACTTTTAGAAAATAATTGTATTTTATTTCAATTTTCTTTTTTTTATTGCTCTTCATAAATCAATAACTAAGGACTTGAATTGTTTACAAATCCTTACAATTTATTTATAAATTTATAATTACATATATTCTTTATATTTTTGTTTTGTTGCTTAATTATTACAATATAAATTTAAATTTAAAAACACCAAAAAAGTGCTTAGATAAGTAGGTTTAAAAGTTCACATATCTAATTAAAAAATTTAAATTGTAATAAAAAAACTAAATATTGTGGTGATACAGTTTACTTTTTTATTCACAAGACGGTTCTAGCAGAATTCGACGCTTTTCTCCAGTCTATCTTCCGATAAATACGGGAATAATACCCTGTTACAGCACAATATTATATTATAATATTATTATTGTTCTCACTGTGTCCGTTTTCCGAGATGACGACGATTAATTACGCTAATAGTGTCATTAATACAGAATAACGTATTATGCCTATTCAACGGCCGCCATCGTCAACGGATCATTAATATAGAATGGGTAGTGCCGACGGTTGGTATACAGCAACTCAGGGGAAGAGGATGGTTTGTCTGGTCTCATTTGCAGTGCTAGCCGATAATATTTTCCCCTGATTAATTATTTTGAAATAAAATTTTGAAAATTATTACGGCGTCACAATTGCAAAAGCACAATCATAATATGGGTTCGAAGACAGCGATCCATAAACATTTTTGGTTTATCCAAGCTCAAAATAACCGAATTAGGCGATCAAAAACAGTAAGAGATTGTACAATTATTATTACTGTAACAAATTCGAGTTAGGTGTATTTTGACATCACTTAAGGGGCCTTAATTTAAATAACCGGTAATATACATGTTATAAATTATATATCTGTTGTACGCAGTTTATGAATTTTTGCTTTTGACGTTGAAATAAATTTTACTTATTAATTACCATTAAAACGTCGAAGCATACACGTTTTGTTTGTTCGTAGCTTGGAATCGTTCCTCATATAAAATAATTCAATTTTTTTTTTCGTTACTCTTTTTTGATGCCTCAAAAATCTTATTTCATTCAATGTAGCTTCACGATGATGCATTTTAATGTTTATATTCGGTTTACTTCAACAAGAATCTATAAAGTTGATACTATTTCGATATAAAATTATACATTCATTATAATTTATTTGCTTAATATCTAATACTAGACTTAATTGTTGTGGTTTAAGGGGTAATCAACGTTTGAATTTTAAATGTAACAAATTTATAACATTTGAAAATATATCAATCATTATTAGTCAACATTCTAAGTCACAAAATACAATTTCCTACGGTTTTAACAATTTCTTAACTCTTAACAAAATATTCGCACAAACATCTTGTTTTTCTTATGCAAGTAAAAATGCAATTTTATTTTTCTAAATAAATTATATACTTCTCTGATAAAATACACGTATATAATATATTAGATAGAAATTAAAGTAATTATAATAACAAGCAACAATAACGTTCCTCAGTGGGTACATCGTCCAAAAAATAAAAAAAATTTCTCGGAAACAATCACTAAGTACGATAGTAATATACGTTTTTTGACGGGTGTTTTATTAAAACGTCAATATGGTTGCTTGAGTGTTCGTACAGTGTACCTCACTCATCGTAGTTAATCGAAAATCGACAAACGACTTATTTGTATATACAACAGGTATGTATTATTATGCATTATAATAAATGTATATCATGCTTCAAGATGTACGCGTTCTTTTATAAAATCACATAAAGTAATAAAGAATTACTACCGGTCTTTGGAATGTCACTTTGTTCACCGGATTTCGTCTTAAATACGAACAAAACAATAAAACCATGTTTTGAAAATACAATTTCCTCTGAATATTTACCATTTATTTCAATGAATACAATGTTATATTATGTATACGCAAAAGGACAGGCCATATTATTGTTGTTATAATATTATGTTATTACAAGACCAAAATGCGTAAATTTACTTAAATCCGACGTTGATGTAATTAGTTAAACGCAATTCCTAAAATGTCACACACTGTGGCTTACACAATAAAATTTAAAAGTTTCGACTTATTTCAAATGCTTGACGGGAATAAGGGATATGGGTAAAATTAAAAAATATATTATACAAAACATATCCGAAGGAAGATAATTATTTTAAACTTATTTTATGACTGCATGATAAATTGATGTCGGAAATTACAACGGGTAATCTCGTACAAAGAAATAAAAAATAAAAAATAAAAACGAGTTATCTTGTACTTACAATTTTTGTAGATATTTACTATTGAATATTTTGAATATGTTTTTTTCTTTTTAATTACCAATATTACAGCTGCAAATTAACAATTTAAGCTACTGGTTCATAGTAATATCGTAACATATTTCTGTGACAAAACTAGTTCCTAAATAACAATTTGAGAATAATATTATTGACTTAAGCATGAAATAAATTCTTATTTTAGATAATTAATTCATTGTTTTTAAACGTTATTATATTTGTTTAAATAATAAGTGAACTTCTAAATTGTATATTTAAATTATATTAATTTAAATACTTATAACTTTTAGGATAAAATCATTATTATTAAATTATTTTCAGTATGTTTTAAAATAATAATGAACATTTTCATAAATTGAATTTATTTCGAAAAACCTTGTAATACAATATTTAATAATTAGGAATAATTTTTGTAACACCATGTATGTAATTAAAATATAAACCTAATTAATGCTCCGATTTTTGACATCAGCCCCTCTTTGAATAGGAAATTGAATCTAGTTGGTACTTTGGGGGGGTCAAAATTAAAATTTTTAAATAGTTTTCAAAAAAATCGAGAAAAGCAAAAAAAAATGACAGAAAAATGGCAATTTTACGAAAAACCACTTTTCAACAAAATCGATTTTTTGATTTTGCTGTAACTCAAAAACGAATCTATTTAAATACTTAAAATTTTCACCAAATGTTTATATTATGGTTATCTCTTTACAGTTAAATTTTCAAAATATTTTGACAATTTTTAAGCTACTTATAGACAATTGAAATTTTCGACTTTTCTAAGTTTTTTTTCTTCAAATGCCGATAAAAATTTTTTGGGTGGCCAGAAAATCTTGAAAATTTAATACAAGGTTTCTTATAAGTTGTTCTTAAATTGATAAAAAAAAATCCGAAATCGTTAGTCACAATTTTTTTTTATAAGTGCTTAAAGTTCGAATTTATACGAAATATTTCAAAATTTAAATTAAATTTCATACGCTCATAATGCGAATGTTGGCCTAATACTTTTTTTATTAATAAACAGATACTATAAAGTAACCATAGTAACATATAAAAACTATGCTATATGTTTCAAAATAGAAATATGACAATATTTAAATATAATATATCCTAAACTGACAAATCATCTTCGTTCAGAATCGTTTTTCGTATACAATGATACCTATCATTGCATTCAAATTTAACCTACCATAGTCCGAGGTCCACCCCACCCCCTAATATACAGCAGAGCGATGCCCACTTACCCGCTTTTCTTGTATTAAATTTCCTGTAAAAGTACATGAGTAATCTATGTGCAGATACAGTAAATACGTTTATTACTGAAAACATCTAAATTGTCCAGTTAAAATGTTCTTGAATGCAATTAAAATTAGGTACTCAAGTTTTAAATAAAATAAATGATTGTTGTAAATACATTTTTTCTATATCCGTAAATATTTTTCTATAAGAACATAATTAAGTTGATATTTTTTTTATATATTTCTTATTATATAAATTCATATTATACATACTGTTGAACATTATTATTTATTTGGATATAGTTATAGTATATTTTCTATTTTCTTGTATTGAATTGTAATATATTTGAGGGAGTATATTTTGATTTTGAAATAATACAATTTAAATGTATTATATTATTATGAGAAAAGCGTGGAAAAGGTCGATATAATTTATACAATAGTATTCAATATAAATGACCATAATCATTCTCCTATATAGTGTACCATATACATTTTTATATAACATAAAAATATTTCATAATAAATTATATCCATCAATTACATCAATACTTATAATTCAATACTTCTTAATTTATTATGAATGACCACGTTACAATTACAACATAAATTGTATCAAAGAATGTATCAGTGCAGTTATATCGATTTATTATTGATTTTAACATTTTTCAAGAGACTATTTGTTATTTAAGAAAATAAAACCATGAGTCCTGAAAAATTGTACACTTTAAAAAGATATTAGTTAAGAAATATCATCAATATCACTACTGATACCAGAAACCTTTCTCAATATTGGAAAAAAAAAAATAAAATATACATTGAAAAACTAGTATATTCCAGCTCACTGAAAAAAAATAAAATTTAAATCATTATAAATACAAGTATTTTACATGTACCCAATTAAACGTTTAAGTTAATACTTGGTTTGCTTATAAATGTTTTACAAAATACACATAATATGTATTTGCATCATCGAATTAAAAAAAAAAAACAAAGTCAATGATTTTATTACCATTATCACAAGTCATTATCAAAATGCATACTGCCGACAAGTATGAATATTTTATAAAAATATATACGAAATAAACATTATAATAAATTCTGTAGGCAATTAATAAATAAAAAATAAATAAATGAAACGGTAGTGAATTATTATAATTAATAATAATATAGTTTTACTGGCGTTTTACACAAATTAAAGCTAGCGCAGTGTGAATAGCCACACGTTATAATATAATTTTCTGGTTAAATTCAGAACACGTAAACATAATAATAAAACACTATATTAGAATATTATCGGCTTAGCACGTCACGTATTATATCGTTCCGACAGATTATATTATTTTTATATTATTAAATAATAACAAGTAATTCTGCGGATTTAGTAAGCGATTATTAAAATTATAATAATATAATATATCATGCGTATTCGTTTTTATAATACACGCCAGTGTTAGTTTAATTTAATTGCGATTGAAACATAGCACACAACATTTTTCCATGTGTTTCAATATTTTTTTTACAATATAATCTATAAAATATTGTAATTTTAAGGGATAAAATATCTTTTTTATTAAATAATAATACAATAATAAACCTATTCCCTGTTATTGTATTGTAATAAATAATGATTGTGTGAATATATTTGTGTGTGTGTGTGTGTGTGTGTGTGTGTGTGTGTGTGTGTGTGTGTGTGTGTGTGTGTGTGTGTGTGTGTGTGTGTGTGTGTGTGTGTGTGTGTGTGTGTGTATATGTCAAATTGTGTGATTAGTTTTATAACAATTTTTTTTTTTTCAAGAATAATCCATATGCTAGAAACTTGTATCGAAAGAACTGCGCTGTAAGTGAAAACTGATCAGAAAAACTTTTAGTTAAGTCGGGCGTGGCGTTACGGAACGCTTAAAACATACCGGACAGAACACCACGAACTCGTATGTAAGTTTTTTAAATAACAGCAAAACCAGAAACGCCAACCTAATCGAATTGTGCACTATATTATACAATATTATACCTAGATAATAGATCATATAAGAAAAATATTTTGAAATAAGGGGGTATTAATATTATATAATATTATATTAGTCAATAACAAACACGAAAAGCGTGGGTTACCTAACCTAAGATGGATCACATTGGAAACTTATAAAGGAAATCGGAGAAGCATAAGGAACGATAACTTTCTGTCAATCGGCCTTTGCACTGATTTTAATGTGGAAAGGCTCGTAAAAATATATTGATGTTTACTTTTCCCTGCGACAAAACGTCTAGTTAAAATATATAATACCGTTGCATCGGACGCACCGATACGGAAAACGAAGAACAGACAGAAAATTCGAAACTTTTTAATTATCTAGCTTATACTGCAAAAGGGTAGTGGTGCAAGAGTTTTGATACGTATTAGTTTTTAATTTACCCGACGATATTTTACAAACCCAATGTTTTTGTCAATAAAGTTCTCGAAGCATATACACTTAAAAAATATTAAATTATACGAATATTGGGCAGAAATGCGGTATACTCGTATCTATAACGTCATAACGTGCTAGACTACAACAGTTATAGGTACGCATCGCTAAGATGAGCGCGCGTACACAGTTTTAAAATTAGAAATCAAGTTAATTTTTTTGTTTTTTTTCTGTATATGAATCATTGCACTGTACCTATATGTGCAAGCTTACGAGCATGGCAAATTGAATTACTTATGTGAGAACTGTGTGAGTATGCCGTATCGGAAATTCTCGCAATAAAACGAATTAAAAAAAATAAAATAAAATAAAATAAAAGAACAATCGCATGCGCGACTAAATTATATATGTATACGTGTTTTATGTTCACAGTACAAAGGCAGTATCGATTACACCTTAAACGCAAAAGTAACACAATTAAAATCCCGATAAATTTCCCTCTGCGCAAATGCGTTCAATCGGACTTTTACTGCTGTTTGTTGTGTTTTGAATATATTGTTATTGTGTTTAAGCCGTTCTATACGTATATATACTACATTGTTCCTCCCAGAATAACGATTCGTTTACATGTTATAATGTATGTGTGTGTGCTTGCATATGGACAGTAATCAACGACCTGGAACTACAGTCGTTTCAGAATTAAAATCGATAATTTATTTGTTTCGATGCGAAAAAAATCCTTTATTTGAGCCGAATTAATGCAATAGTTTTATTTTATTTTACTGTTTTATGTCGTAATAACTGAGATCACATGTTGATCCACCAACAAATACTGTAATATGATCAACGATTTTGGATGATCAATGAAACTCAATAAAATAACATGTATACATAGATTGTTCTATCTTTATTTTTGGGTTGTATTATCACGAAGCCAAAACAATTATCCCAGTAAATTATCAATAGATATTAAATATTTCAAGTATTTAAGTTAAAGGTATACGATTGACTTATGGTTGTGTAATAATATTGTTAAGGACGTTGATTATTTTGTATTAATTATTAACTCTTTTGGAAAATGTAAGTTCTAAAATTGTTTACTACCCCTGTTTTTTCAATATTTATCATCATAATTTACACACAAATTAACAACACTAGCCTGTAGTATACATAATATATTGTTCGCTGTTCATTAATTCATCAGTATTAATTTTGTATTGTTCTTACGCTGTAACTTTTTTATTCGCTGCAGACCCTAATAATTAACCTTATAATTACGACGGGTTTGAACGCTCCGATAAATATTTTAGCTTAGATTAAAAATAAAATCAAAAGTTATTGACTGAAACGATGTTTAATATTTTTTTAAATAGACACATTTTGTTTTATTTATGTATTAAACCACAAATATTAAAAACAAGTATAATTTACTTCTGTTATATGGTAGAAGATACCAAACAATTTAGTATTAAAAATGTATATTATGTATACTTTCGAATTCAACTTTTGAGCTGCAGTTGAATTAGTATAAAATGTTAAGCTTGCTTAAAAAAAAAATAATAATAACTAGCATTAGCATTATAATAGCTCTAGGAACAATAAAAAGGTCTGAGAGTTAAATACATACTTATTGTATACTTACTACATTTTAATTTTTTGACTTATTCTCATATGAGAGAAAATGTGTGTTCTCTTATATCTCATCAATAACTCGAAAAGTTGCAAAGTAATATAATTTAACTTCTTATTTCAACAGATTATAAGATATTTAGAGCCGACGAGAGAGTGATTATACACGGTAAACTACATAATTTGCTGTATAGAAAGGAAAAGTTTACTTTTGTTCCTGTACAGGAACCGAGTGAAAATTCTGTACAGTAAAAAATAAAATTCAATGAGAAATACACCCTAAAACAACGCTTACCTGGGTGGTTTTTACACCCATTATTTATGAGTACGAAAATCCATAATGTATGTCGAATTGCCTAATTAATACCGACGGTCAGATCGACGTTACCAAAATGAGAAACTCGACATGCACTGCATCTGAACGATGAATGATAAATACTCTCCGCCGCCATACAACAGCAATAAAGGGTGTGTCTGGAGGATTTAAAAATAATTCAAATGAGCAATCGTCAAATTATCCAAAAACACCTGTATAATACGCCACACGGTATAATGCCATTGTTACGGTTTGTATAAATATCTATAATTCAACATTTTCGGAAAACATTATATCAAACTATTGTTAAATTACTTTAATATATCATAATATATTATACTTAGTAATGATGCTGAAACTTTGACAGGCCGTCCTCGCTCAGAATCGTTTATCGTGTACAATGAATCGTGTACATTGAACACACCCATAACAGAGTAATCTATTAAACACCTAATGTAGTACAGCAGAGCGTTATCCACTTGCCTAATTATTTTTAATTAAGTTTTGTGTACCTTTAATAAATTATTAAAATGTGTTCCTGTAGGTCATTAACGATTATTTTGTTGATCAACGTTTATGTGAGTCCTGAAAAATCTGGTTTTAACACACGAGTATCTATCTTTTCTTGTTATATTTAGTAATATAAATATATTATAATATTAGATAAAATATGGGTGACAATGTGACATGGTAGATTTAGTAGTGCAACACAATGTTATTATTTGGCGGACAGTATTCAAAATAGCAACAACGACACGCCGTGATGACGACGGTTATCATTGTACGGGGTTTACCATATTAAGCTCCGTAACGTTTTAAAAATAATCCGAAACGGTACACCGATAGACATATCGAGGTAAAACGTGAAAAATGCATATATTTGTAATACATATAACGACATCACTATGTGTCATCGGTGTGTACACAGAAAACGTGAACGAAGTCGCCTGAAATTGTACTTTTCGAGTAGAAACCACTTTGGGTTATGACATCGTAAGTTATTATATCATAAGAGTAAACCTACTTGCATTTACCTGTTTTCGCGTGGATATGAGAGATGTTTACGGTCGCAGCTTGTCTATAACAATATTGTTGGGACTCGCACTCGGTGTATCGACTTTTTTATACAGTCGTAGAACGTCTCCAAAATTATTACGATAGTCATAAAACAGGTACTACTACTCGTGCTTTTAAAAACGTACATGTGCTGTACTTTAATGTATAATATGTTTGTTATTATTGTTTGATGCCGAATCACGTGTAATTACAACGGCAATAATAATAATTATAACTGTTGGAATCTTAATAATGTATGACACGTTTAAGTATGACGATTAATTTTGTCGAAAGCAACGCGTATTATTAGTGCCTAAAAAAACTTTCAAACATTACGGCTCGTTAAATAGTCAGATTTCGATTAATATCTCACAAATCACTTTATGGAGGTTAGATTTGACCGTGACTTGAAAATCTTTATTTTCAGAAGTACGCGTATAAACTTATCACAAAAATGTCGAGCATTTTAAAATTTATTTTTTTATATAGAACTTAATTTAAAAATCAGTCAAACGTGACCTGAATTAAGTTTTCTTATTTTTAAAAATTAACGAATAATCGAAATTTAAATTTTCTGCAAGACATGGTCGTTTTTTTATCGCTGAAACTGTATGATTTAATATGTTTTTTTTACTGCATGAGCGTATCGACACTTATATATAAATTAATTGAATATTTAACTTTTGATGGCTGCTATAGCCAGGACTCTAGTTATATATTACTGACGATTGCAGTGTCTAGATTAAAAAGGTAATTATAAATAATCACATGTACCTATATCAATAATAAAAATATAAAACATACATCATACGTCATACGTCATACGATAATATATATAATATAATAAATAAATACTAAAAAAAATATATAATATAATATAAAAAAAATACTTAAGTGTTTAAATTCATAACCTAAGAGATTTAAAAGTATAATACAAAATCCTCATAATTTGTTATTATTAGTTTTAAAAAAAAAGTATATTTGATCATAATTCCACAAATATTTTTCAGAGCGTCTTAATCTTGTATTTTTATTAAATTGAATACTCACCCGTAAAATAACAAATTCTCATAATCTTATCAAACGATTTTCTTATTTCGTTTTAATTCAAAAACAAAGAACTTGTAGACAAGTATTTTAAATATTTACCAAATGTTTATATTATTATTTTCAACATAATATAGTATCAACATATTTTGATTTTTGAGCTATTTATTGTTATTTGAAATTTGAAATTTTAATTTTTAATTTTTCCTATAAATATCGATAGAAAATATTCACAAAAATATTCATTTTGCAATTATAATAAATAAAAAATACCATTGTCTCAGTAAACAATAAGATGATAGGCAACAATATAAAAATATAACAATATAGGTAAAAATGTAAAATATAACTCTTCTATGAATTCGAATCTAGACGAATGAAAATCTGTTATTGCTTGTCTTAAAAATTGTTCTTTATTGATTTGGATGGCTATACGGTTGTATAAATGAGTATTCCATTTGTTTTGTATAAGCATACGTTTTTAATATCTTCAGAGAATTGATGAATTTAAATATGTATGGAAGGGCATTGTATAACATCGCGTTGGGCTTAAATGAAAAGCTGATCAACTATTAATATTTTGGATATTAGTAACCGAGTATTCTGTTTATAATAAAGGTAAGGAATTATATTCCGATAATATAATTATTATGTTTCAAACATATAATCAGTGAATATATATATATATATTTTCATCTAACAGTTTAATAAATATTAAATCATGTCTGTGAAACAATTCATCACTTCGACAAGACAGAGAAACTGTGATCCAAAAAATATTTCGAATATTAATTTGCATAGCTTTCAATTATATATTCAGAATTTAAGCGAATTGATTATATTTTTCTATACTTTTGTCATAATAAAAGTCAAAAACTTTGCATAAAATATTAACACGCTTAAGGTAGTGAATCGTTAACACTGTAATGAAACAATAATTTTGTTTGTTTATGTAATACTATACACAATAAAATTACTAAATCTCGATGATACTAAAATCATAATGATAACCAATAATTTCGCCTTTTATTATTTTAAATAACACAGGTGATTGGGACACAATTATTTAGATGCGCTAAAAAAAACCCATTACGCAATTAGTATTATACCTTTTTATACGGAACAAAATTCGTAAGCAGCGCTTTTTCATGTGTTCAATATTGAGTTTCCTGGTCAGTAAATATGCTTCTATATAGTAGGTACCTTTTTTTTTGTTGGTAAATCGCGGCGCTGCAGGTGGAAACTTTCCGCTTATCGTTCATTCTTCGGTCTTCTTCCTGCATCCACATCGTTTATTTTTTCTGACAATTACAATTTCAATTACACTTGGTAGTAGATACCTAGATATCTTACTGTTTACTTTCATGAAATTTTTAAAGTGGCTGAACTTTTTTTACTGTATATTTGAACGAGCTTTATACCGTAAAAAACATGTATGGTAAAATATTTATTTTTTTATTTTTTTACAGTGCAATCTACTCTTTCATTCTACACCTAAAATAACAACAATAAAACATAAAGTGCATTTCATTTCACGGTGTTGTCTTACTATATGATATCATCAATCATCTTCGGCCACCCAATAATTTTCTAAATTTAGTTTAAAGCAATTTTATTATTCTCCGGGTCATCCATTAGTTGCAAAACTAAAATGGTGTTTAATCAGGTTTATTTTTTTTCTTAAATCCAAGATTTATCAACTCACGTTTTAGTTACATGAAATATTTGCATACATTACTGATAAAGTTTTACATTTGTTTAAAGAACGATGTATTTAAGAGTATATTATTATGATAAATGCACGTTAAATCATCATCGTTTCTCATATACATTAACTTCAACAATTTATTTTATTTTTATTGTTGTGTATATAATATATTGAATATTATTATTATATGAAGTATAACGTCTTAAAAAACGATCAACTGCCTAACTGTCGTAATGGTCGAAAATAAAAATAAAGTAAGAAAATGAACAAAGAAAACGACGCCGTCTAATGTCATAATGCCTAAACGGACGTCGTTTATCGAAAACCAGATAAAGCAATACCTTCGTGTATTTATAACTATATACATTTATTATAGTAGCTTTTAAAGAAAATGAAAATAATAATCCTGTCAGCGGAGTTTACCTCCCCGAGCACCACGACAATAATACTATGGTTAAGGGTCCTCTTGTATATTTCAGAACGCAACAGGCCTTTTCGTATGATATTATTGTATTATACTTTTATATTATATAAATGTACTACAATGCCCGCCAACTTATTTCGATATTTTCATTCCCAATGCACGTATTATCTCCTCTTCTACGGATATTACATTGTTGTATAATATTTTACTTTAGACCTGCCGAACTCATGCACCATTCGAATTCTGCGGTCCACATGAAGTATAATAAAATATGTGCTATATATATGTTGTATACCAATGCAGTATTAACAATTTTATTATTGTTGTTATGATGTTTCGAAGATAAAATAATATATTGCTATGTTTATTTAAATATTTTCAACTACAATATCTAGGCGTGAGCTAAAAAAAAAAAAATAAAAAAATTAATAAAAGTATGTAATAATGTTCAAAATACATACAAAATATTTTTTTGAAACATTTTAACTATTATTTTAATTAAATTTAAAAATGTACAGTAAAATAATAATTACAATAGGGCAATATTATATATGAGACCTGTTCTGCTAAAGAAACTATGTGTTAACCTACAAAATGTGACGTTAAATCATTAATTGTTAAAAAAAATGAATGTATATTCCTGTCATGTTTTTGCGAACATGTAATAAGCACTATGTGATAGAACTAAAACAAATTAGGTTTGCTACAAATGATTTGAACAAATAACATACATAAGATGGATTAACTTCACCGCATGTGTTCTTGTACACCGGTCATTAAGTGTCCACTGGGGAAAAGGTACTTACTAATATGCATAATAATAATTATAATATAAATTGAACGACGTGCACGTCACACAGTATATTATAGTATTACAACATGCGAACGGCAAATCGGCCGAGTAAGTTTTAATATTAATGACGATGCGTATATAATACACTATAGCGCATACAGGTATTGAGGTAGGTAGACATTGTAATATTATATCTTCTATACATTTTATTATCAATATATAACGTAGTTATTACTTTGCTGATAAGTCTTTTTTATTGTTACATGTTTTAATTAAATTCGAGCGATTATTATTTATATTAATAAAAGTTTGAAATAATTAAAATCAACTCGAGTTACTTTCGCGAACGTTCGCTGCGTTTACACTCGAGTCGGTGTTATAGTTACGATGCGAACACTACACTGTAGCGCGTTTAATTAGCAATAAGTAAAAGCACGATGTTATGTAAATGTTTGTGTGATAAAAAGTCCAAGTCCGGGTATTATATGTTCTCGTATCATAATAATTGGTACGTACATAATATTACACTGACTTAAGCAACTGCGAGGAAATCGACTTAAAGGAGTAATATATTATGCACAGGGACATTACGCACAGCTGCATAGTCTAGTGATTATTAATGTGAAATTCTGTAGAACACGTGATAGTGGTCAGTGTAGAATAAATAACAATACTATTACCCTTTAAAATATAAAACGCATCAATGTATTATTATAGATTTATCGGTAATGAGTTTATAACTACGTGATTTATATACTTAGCAAATTCGACGGTAATCATTATTATTTTCATGTTTGATTGAAAGCAATATTGTACGCGTCTAACGATCATAAAAAAAAAAATAATAATAATAAACTATTATATAAAGTATACAAACTTATAAAACTATAAATGAATAACAATACATTTATTATATGATGTACAAAGAACGTTTAACAGTTCTATATATGTTGTATGTAACCATAATATTCTTCGCGTACTTTTTAACCCTCAATCGGCTCAATCTATAAAATCAAATCAATCAATATAATATTTCAAAACTAATTACACAATCGATCTCATGCACGCTAATGACGATTAATTTGGTGTTGGGAGACTGATAGATAAGAAGTATATTAAGTAATCAAAATATCAACAATTATTTTAATAGTATTTTTTTATATATTATATATACTCACAATTTGTTCGAAACAATGCAGTAGCACCAAATAGACAAAAATAAAAATAAAAACACAATATAATATACTTATATAATACACATATGCTATCACTCTCCAACCATCAGCGCTAAAATAGTAAATACATACCTAATATTGTGTATCATATTAATGTCTCAAGTGTTATTTTTTTTTTTAGATTTGTATACATCTATTCTACTCAATTCACGGACCATCTAAATATGGAGATGATTGGTGATTGATAAATTGCAAAAAAAAAAAAAATTATTGATATAATTTTTAATCGCCTACGAGTATAAGCCATAAATACGTCGTTTTAGGTAATATTAAGGCTGGACATAAATCCATCAAACGTCAACACAAACCATAGTCGGTTTGAAAATTGTAGCAGGAAATCTCAACACGCAGGCTTCTAATTAAGACGGCGAAAAATAATTTTATAATAATGAATAATGCGTGTGAAAAACGGAGGCAAGTATCCAAATGTGTTGGCACAACATATAAGAAAAGCCGAGGACGGGACAAAAAATAGAATCACCGTAGTTGGAGAACTCATTAATAATGATTATTCTCGTTATGTAACGTGTGAAGAGGAAATGGCAAATTAATTTAATCTGATTTTCAGATACAGCAAGTGATTTAGGTTGTATACTACTGTAGCGGCCATTTCTTGGGATTCAACGAATACGTTTGCAAAGTATAAAGTTTAGTATAACGCGTAAATATGTCGAAAACTAAATAAAGCATTTCCGAGTCAAATAAACACAATTGATACCCATGATGATAATGTTATTAATGAACAAAAATATAAAAACTAAATAATACAATTATTTACAAAAAGAAACCGGTAGAGTTGTGAAGTGGTGAGAAGTAAGATTGATGACGTATGGTACATTAAACATTTTAGTTGTAGATAGGTACAGCTTAAAACCACAATAATTATTCAGTCTTTTGTATTATACAGAAGATATTTATTTTTTTAACCAACATTTGCCAAAATTATACCTGTCTTAAAGTATTATAATAACATAATGCACAGTCGGTATTTTTTCAAAAATATAAAATAAGGCCAATACAGTCTTTGTGTTTGTGTGTGTATGGCAGTCTGCATTTATGTTCATTGTACACTGTAATTTAATTACTTAAGGAATTTCTAACTTAATACACTTGTTTAAACACATTACATTTATAATTAATTATAATTTTAAATGTACAAATATATATGTATTTAATAAATCTTCTTTTTTACATTTCCCAAACTGTTCAAAGTTCAAACTGATAAACCTAATAAATACGTTAATATTTACTATGATCACCAAATTATAGTGCCTTACTCGGTAATACCATACTGAGTGATTCTTATACCGAACAACATTCATTATTTCAAAATCTCTTAACGTTAAAAAAAATATATATTTCTTAATTTTCAGTCAAAATAAAAATATTTAATTATATGTATTATAATATGTATTTATTAACGATAAGTAGCTAATGAGTTATACGTATTTAATGTTTAGATAAGTAGAGTAGTAGATCAACATTTTACAGGATACCTCTCATTTTCACTCACCAAAATGTTAAATACTTTTAACTCATTAACAATATAAATTTTTGAATTTCGATTTTTATGTATCCAATTAATCCGACAAATATTCTGCCTTGGACTATGAAATTAAAAAGGGATGTTCTCGTTCAAAAAAGTAAAAACTTACATTTATAAACACAATATGTTTGCTCTTCATTATATTTTTAAAAGTTCAGTGTTTTTAATAATATAATAAATTTAAACATTGTTCACAAGTCAAAACGAGTAACAACGTATTTGCTTTTTTTTATAAATAACATTAAAAATCGATTTAAAGATTATCTTATTTACATTAACAAAAATATTTTTTTTTAGTATTGAAAACTTGTGAAATGTACAACAAACATAAAATAAACATGGAACTTTTACAGATAAAGTGAAGAGCAAACATATGTTAGTTATTATTTATATACATGGCGATTATTTTATCAAACAACTTTCATTATTTAAAAATCTATTAATGTTTTTAAAAATATTGTTTTTACATAATTTCTAGTCGAAATAAAAAATAAAAAAACAAATATTTTATTATTTAATAGATTTTATCGTTATAATTTTTTTAAGTTTTTACTTTTTTGAACGGCAAAACTTTTAATTTCGAATTCCGAAGTAGAACATTTATTGGAGTATTTCGATACACAAAAATCAAAATTCGAAAATAAGTTTTGATATTATATTATTATTAAACAATAAAAATGTACCTAATAATTGATTAAAATTGTTGACAGAAAAATAGAAAATATTGCTTATATGTTAGTGTTCGTTTTTTTTTCATTGATTAATGTTGTCAAAGTTTATAAAGTCTATATAAAATAAAAACTGTAATGTAATGATATTGAACGCCAATATACTTACGATAAATTAATCACATCGATAACAATACAATTTATCCGATATCGTCGTTAATCACTAATTATAATGCCCAACGATATACACGTGTGTAAATCAATTAACACTGACAAATTAGCTCGTGTACTAAAATTTACGAAGAACATTTCGGTATTTAGATTATTTATTATTGTGTAATTTTTTTTTCTAAAATCTTTTAGATACATAGGTATACAATAGTCTAGCTCTATAGAATAACAACTTTTTTTAGTTGAATGTCAATACTCCCACATACGAATACACTAGAGATGCACGTCGAGGAGGACCAATTGTTTATACTTTACCACATCTAATTTCTATAAAAATTAACGAGAAAAAAAATAACATTCGCTTACATTAACTCGCGTTGATAATATATTGCATAATATGAATATTTTTAATTGTCGCAATGCAACGGATATTGTATTTTGGTTTTATCTATTTCAAACTTGGTATAACATATTAATAAATTAACACATGAATTAGATATCAGGTATCTACTGAGTCCTTCTGTTAATATGATATTTTCAAACAACGTGTGTCAAATTTTCAGGGAGTCTGTCAAGTTTCAAATATTATTAAAACAATATAAATTGTACCCACAAAACGCGATATAAATCACGTACCAGTCAGATCCCTGTCAGTATACGATTCAGTTACAATGTCGAATGTTTTATCCGCGTAGGTATATAACTACACAGTTTAGAGCGTATTCGTTGTACACAAAATGTATTTTTTAACAATCATCAATCTCGTCAATCGGTAACAATGGCACACACACCGCGTTGAAAATCACCGTGAATTTATAGTATTATTGGCAGAGCAGTAGATAGTATTGATGTACATATAATATAATAGCAGACGGCACTGATGCGTTTCAAACAGGTCAATATTGGACGAATGTTTGATTCCGTTGAGTTTGAAATACTGCTTATGGCCAGGATATCGACGCAATTGCAATGCAGTATATTTACTTAAACAGGGATGCAAAATTGATTTGACATTTTAGACTTTGGTAACTGCGGATAATCAAGACATTTATAGATAATGAACTTTGATGTAATAATATACTTACATCAAACGAATTCGTCAATTAAAATCTACGATTGTCATCGGTGTGCAACCAGAAATAGTGTGATGGTTTTACCTATAATTACCCAAAAATTAATTACAAGAAAATGAAATCATTAAAATGCAATCGATTTTTTGATATTAAAATCATTGTTATTAAAATTCGAAATTCTAACGAGTATTATTGCCGTATTTTGTTTTCATAATACATTAAAATTATTATGAAATCATATAGTAATTGCGTAAATTATAATTATTATATTTTATAGAAAAAACAAATGGTAAGATGGTCGATACTCGATAATTATCATAAAATTAAAATATTAAAAAAAATATATCAACCCTAATGAAGTCTGATTTCTGAAATATGTAGATTTGAGTATATTCAACACAGTATAACAGAAATCCGGCTTAAAAATTATTAACCAACATCACTACGACACTATTGGTAAGGATATAAACTTAATATATTGGATAGCCATTTAAAAAAATAATTATTATATTTTCGTATGTTCAAGTAAGTGACCTATAACCGAAATATTATACGTTATATTTTGATTTGTGTGATGTAAAAAAATGCTTTTCCCGTATCACACCATAATCAATATATATATATATATATATATATATATATATATATATATATATATATATATATATTATATGCTATATCATTGCTCATTATTATTTTGTTGTTCAATGGAACCAAAAAGCGGTGTATAATATATCACAAGTCATTAATGATAGATATCAGCAAACACAAAAATATGACAAGACTATGAATTTAATAACTTAAACCATACAAAGACACGATCTTTAAAATTTCGTTTTTGGACCACTTCACTTTGTCTTATCATAATAAATGCAGCACTATGTATAATTGTACATGATTTTATCTCTTTATTTGAGGTTTCCGCTATGCTTTATTTTTGGTGAACAATTATACCATTATAATGATATAAACTCTTAAAAATATGCTTTCGATTAACCACCATGCGCACGGGTCCTGTATAATCCTCAGACGATGATTATCTATTCAAGCATATTCGTTGAGATAGGGCCAGTCGGTTTGACCTCGATAATCGCTGTGTGCCTTTGTCGATTGTAGATTCGCTGGTAAGACAGAGAGAGAGAGAGAGAGATATAGAGATAGAGAGAGAGAAAATGAGAAAGTGAGATGTAGTGCATGAAAGAGAGAAATTGTAGAGTGTGAGTATATATATTTATATACAAGTAAGTATACATAGAGCACAAGCAGTCGGTAAACGATGGAAGAAATAGAAGCTATACTAATAAATCCTAGAAAATAATTATGTGTTTGATGCCAAAATATATTATGTTATTATCAAAGTTATCTCCTTCAAAACAAAATCACTAATATATTATATAATATTATAGTGACGTCGTTGTACGACGGAGAAATTATATTATACTTGGACACTGTTCAATTTTATTTTCATTATCGTTTTCATGGTGTTTAAATAACTTTCTGTTACGCCGATATCATAACTTTTGTGATATTATTTCGCTAATAATAAAATTGTCTACCACGCCCCATCACTCCCTAACAAAAAAGGTAATAAATAAATATGCACATCCACGTATTATAGACTTAAATATTTATTAAAAAAATATGTTTGGCAAAACTTGTTCATAATACGAATTTTTTTTTCCAAAATATTATCTTTACTTACAATTGAATAATTGTTATTTTTATGTACGTATACTGCTGGGACAGCGCAATCGTAAGATTATACCGTTTTTCATTTTCGTCAAGTTCTGTGTCTCATTCTATTTTTTTTACGAAAATAATAGAACATACTGTAATGAGATTATAATATAGAATAGTATATTCAAGGTCCAATAATAGCTAATATAAGTTTACATGATTATTTTATACAAATTTAATCTATTAAACCTAATAGAAATGCAATTGGAAATGATTTTAGTAACCATGGAATTTAATATTTCTAAACTAAAGTATCAATTGAAATTTTTTCCATCAATGTTCTATTAAAATGTATATAAATAATAGAATGTGGTGGTCATCAACTAGTTAAAAAACCTAGTTAGTTAGTTTTTGAATAAGCCTTGTAACTCCACTAGTTAAAATATTAATTGCAATAGTTATATAGGGTTAGAATTTATTTTTTGACATTCACATTTTTTTTGTTATTATAGTTGTACACATTATATACAAATTAATTGATATCAATTTTATATATGAAAAAGGTCACAAATTATATTTAATTTTTTAATTATAGTATATATTATAAGTCTATATTATTTATCGACATTTTTCTTAAATTGTAGATGTTAAAGAATATATTGTGTAATTTTCTTACTTTACATCTACCTTTAGGAAATACCATAGATAAATATTATTATTGGTATTATATCTTACATGAAGGCTCAAATATTAAATATATATTTTCTATTAATAATCTATAAAAAAAATTATAATCTTTAAATAAATAACGAAATACCTAATACAATTTATAAAATACATAATATGCATTTTGTCATGTCATATTAAATTGATCGAACAACATAATTTGATATTTTTTCAAGCATATTTGTAAGTATTTTTTTTTTTCATAGTTTTCAAGGTTAATATATTTTAATAACTAAGAGCCTTTTAGTAAAGTAAATTCCAATAAATTAGTATTTTAAAAAACAATAAATTTAAATCATGTTTAGAAACAATTTCAGTTTCAGGACATGATTGCATTTTTATTTTTATATTCATAAGTAATTATTTTTCTGATCAATTCGATCGAGTTAAAATATAATACTTTCCATTTTATGCAAACGCACTTTTTTTTTACCAATGAATCGTATGGTCCGTTGTTTTCTATCCCTGTTCCCGTTACCAAAATGTATATTATTATATTATTCAGGATATCGCATTTTTGTAGTTTTGTTCAATCATTTTAGTTTCATTTTTTAGCATATCTAGATTTGATAATAAATAGAAAAAATATCTTAATCTATGTACAAAATGGGGATGTTTAAATGTAATATTATAATAATATAAAGTCTCGCTGCCAACTTTATTATGCCAAACCTATTTAAATGTCATTACCTTTTTAAAGATTAAAATATTTTCGCATTGAAGTTATATTCTATTTGGCTAAAAATGAATATAAAATATACTTTTGAACTCTAAAAATAGGTTTGATTCAAAAATATATTTTAAGACAATTTAAAAAAAAAAAAAAAACAATAACAATTTTGGTGTTAGTGTATTTGACTTCAAAATAAATTACACAAATAT
Organism: Schizaphis graminum; assembly: GCA_020882235.1. Taxonomy (NCBI): domain Eukaryota; kingdom Metazoa; phylum Arthropoda; class Insecta; order Hemiptera; family Aphididae; genus Schizaphis; species Schizaphis graminum. The sequence goes on from CM037032.1 coordinate 61,174,178, forward strand.
AAAAATAATATAATAATATTATTATAAATTAAAAATATATAATTAGGGAACTAAATCACAAATAGCGTTAACATAATATCATAATATGTGATCATCAGTAATACAGATAGGATTTTATACAGATAAAGATGTTGATAACATGATAATATTATATTCATTTTCTTTAAATGTTTACTAAATAATTTAAATAAATTCCAATATCTAAGTACAATATATTAGTGAGTAAATAGAAATCCGTTTTCAAAAGCATGCGTTGTAATAAGTGTGTAAGACAATAAGTTCTAAACGACTAAAGTCTATTTACCTACTAATATTTGCACTTTATACATTAAAATTCCATACAGTTTATTAAATAAGAGACGTGTTGTTTACAGTCTTTTTGAAATTTACTGGATATAAGTTATCTCATTTTATACGCGAAAAGCTTGCGAATTCACCTTTTCAAATCTTTAGTAAGTATTTCTGGGTAACTCATGCATTATACACATATTTAATACCCTGAGATAAAATTTTGACAGGTTGTATAATGTGATGCGCATGTTTATATAAACGATGATTATATACTATTATATATTTAAGTTGTGTCTTATCCGATAATAATAGTATGGGTTCGACGTATCTCATATTTACTTCATTGTTAATATTAATACCAATTTAATTTTAACATATTATTTTACATGGTGTACATATACATTTCGCTGTGTATTTTACACAGAAGTATTCCCAAACATTTTACGATACCTACTTAAATTACAGTAAAGTTATGCACACTAATACCGGTTTTAGGTATCCAAACACTTACCTATATTTAGAACATTTTATAATATGTCCATACTGCCCGTCCGTCTTTTAAACATGATAACTAGAGTCTTATTAATATAAATATTTGAACATTACGGTTGAATAAATAAATAATTTCATAACGGCTCTATTTAAAGCAATTTCATGCTAGCGGGTAGCCAGTTTTAAAAAATATCAAATTATTTTTATTTTTTAATATACGTAGATCCGTATTAACTGATATTAGAAAAATCGGTATCCAAATATAAAGGTTACAAAACTATATGCGTTTAGAAATTGGGAATGTTCGCAAATTGGGAACGTTCGCAAAGTGAGCTTTCCTATTTTTTTTTTTTTTATAGTTTCATTTTTGATTGCTATTTTTGAGATATCCATAAGTCTAACTGCATCATGGTGAAACATCACTAGTACACTATTAATTGTCACAGATAACGATCAATGATAAATCTAAACACAGACATCAACAAAATGTAATAAATATAGGTACAATATAGTTCCACAAATAATACAGTATCATATAGGAACTTGTATTTATACATAAAATATATTTTTTATCTCGTTTATATAATATATTTTATATAGATCTAAAAAATTAAGTATCTTGCACTATATAAATATATGCATTCATATACATTATATATGTAATAATAATTGTACGTAACCTACTTTTGGATGGTAATCCAAAGTTAGAAACCGCTGGTCTATGATATTATAATTTATTATTTTCGTTAGCACTACATAAAAAAATATATATTCAACATCAACTAAACATCCGTGTTTGACGTTATATTATATTATAAACTCAAACATACAGTACCCAGTACCTAATTCAATTAATGTGCCACTCTTATTTTCTTAGAAAATGTAAAATAAATTTTTTTTTTAATTTGAAAGCACACGTTTCTTCTTGTAAAGTAATATTCTATTTTCTTTCCGTTTTATATTGAAATTAATTTTTAAGGAGTATACTTATTTTTTTTTTTTTCATGTTGCGACCACTATTTTTAATTTTATGTTATGAAAAAAATATTTATCTTAGAAAAACGACAGAACATTTAATATTGAATCGATATTTCAACTAAACGTAAATTGATATTATATAATACAAATAACAAATTGATGGTAATTTAGTAACAATATTTTGAATTGGTGTAAAACCATTTTAATAAAAACAGTAAATAAAGTTGTTATAAAAATTATATTGTATTTCAAAGAAAGTTGCGTTGAATGTCAGTAGTTTTGAAAAATATAATATTTTAATTTTAATCAATCAGTTTAAATAATAAGATAAAAAGATTATAATTATCATGAATTTAAATTTATCAAGTAGAATTTTATTAATAAACATATTATTTTAACACGCGAATAAATATTCTAAAACTACAACAACTGCAAGTATACAATATCACTGTACATGGAAATAAATTTAATTGTGTGACACGAAATTACTAATAATAATATGACTATATTATTTACTTGTTTAGCAAGTCTTCGAGTTGATACAGCAGTATAATACGAGTCTGTTTGCGGTTTCGAAATAAAGGGGTCCTCTTGTTATTAATTCGTTCTTAGGTTTACAGAGGAATTATCTAGGAAAACTACTGCTGTGTTATCTTAGGGAGAAGATTTAATTGTTAGTCGAACAACTTAACCGTCAACTCCATATATAAGCTATTGTATGAGACCTTTTATCATGCAGGACGGATGTTATTAGAGTTTTTAAATGCACCGCTTACCAGCGAACGAATAATGTCTATAAAACGCCCACCATGTACGAAGAGAAATGTCACCGCGTCGTGTTATTTTTACTCTGCTGATCTTCACACGGTTCGCATAATATGCATACTATACGTGCTATTCTCGACGGTCCGACATAATATTATTTTTTCAAGTGACAAAATGCGATAGACCGCTGAATTTTTTAAATGTAAATCGGCTAAAAACAAATTTTTTATTTTGATATAATATATATGAAATAGAGTACTGCAGGCGAATTCGTATTTTTGTATATTGTTTTTATTTTTTAGATATATAAATACAATTTGGCTTTTGGCAATAAAATAAAAATAAATATACACGTCATATCTTTCTATTATACATAAAAGTTTTTATATTTTATCTACCACGTAATATTATAATATTGCCATACCGATCAAATAATAAATTGATGATTATTGTTTTTATTAATTCAATGCTTTAAATTCTTTATTATTTAAACATTTTATTTTGGAATTCTTTTAATTACGCTTATTAAATTGCGAAATCACGATAAATTCCCATAGATCTCGAAATAGTTTTGAAAACTCTATTTTTACTACGTTCATTATGAATCTTATGACACGAGGTATTTGAAAACCATACGCCATAAAACCACACATACTATTTACTATTGATTCATCTAAAACAAGTATATAATTGACCGATATTACTCTAATCGCGATCGTTTGTAACGACGAAAATTACATTGAAAAATTAGGTTTTCGTGTTGTATATAAAATATGCTGCCTTCCAATAAATATGTGTATTACGACTTGTGTATATTAATATTACCACGTTAATACTGATTCCTTATGCACATTTTTATTTGCGTAATGGTCACATACCGATTACACCTACTCGCTTTTGTCGGAATTCACAAAATAAACAAAACTAAACGATTTTCGAGTCACGAAAGTTTTGAATTCCTCAAAGATACCACAACTTCGTTTATTATTAATAATACAGTGTTATATTATATGAACCACTGCGTCCCGTGCAATTTGATTTTGTCCGAATTTACATTTTGACCGGAGCGCGAGATCTAAGGCAACTCGACTAAATGATTAATGACCCAAAGTATTTTCAAGTACCGTCATCGGCGTGTTATCAACCGAATTATTTAAGTCAAATGGATTCCAGGCCAACTATTTCCACCGGTGTTTATACGAATATTCACGCAATTTTACCGGCGTCGTCATTTGATGCGACGCTGATGACGAACACAATGACGACAACGGTTAATATAATAAAATACTAAAAATGTTATTTTTACCTTTATATACAATCTCTAATGCTTTCCAGTCTTACGGAATACATCATATTTTCAAACGTTTCAAACAGTTTTATTTTTTTTTTCCATTTAGAATCGTAATAATAATAATACGTCCATAACGACATCTACGTAGGTAATGTACACAATGCGAGCGAATGGCTTTCCAGTTGAAAAATAAATATTATATATAGTATAAAGCTTGCATCAGTAAATGTTAAGTACAATTATTTTAATATTTATGAGGTTATAATATATATCTTTATTGTCAAACCAATAAAAAAACATCGTTTAAATTTATGTATATGTGCTCATATAAAGAAAAAGGTTTTTTTATTGGATATCAAAATGTATGTTCTGTAAATTGTTCTCTATTTCATTTCATATTGTTGTGACGAACTCGGAGGTAGTTTATTCTAGTTTGCGGATAACTGTATGCATAAAATATTTTATAGATTATTTAAAAAAAAAAATAATAACAATAGTAACAATAAACGCGTCCGCATTTGTGTACTTGCTGCAATTATTGTTATAAATACATGTTTTTCTGTAGTTATGTTGCATTACTTAAAGACTTAAATAATAATAACATAAAATCAAACCGCCTAGATAATTTTTTGTAATTTTGCTATTCAATGGTACTTATAAAATTTTATTGCGACAACAGTGAGACATATTTCATTTTCCTACTTTGATTAGTGATTTATTAAATTTAAAAACTCATAAATTTATATCTTTCAGTATTGGTGTAAACATACAACCACAATCCGTAATTTGCTTACTAACGTAAGTTTGCAACAGATTTCACTCGTGGCTTTAACTCTCACAAAAAAGTATAAAATGATTCGATATTTTTATAAAGATTTCAATATTTGTATTATTGTTATTTACATTTTTTTTTTTTAATAAATGTGTTCTCTAAATACATTTTTAAATCGTAATCGTCATTGATTTTATCGTTTCACTTTGAACCATAAATGCCTTTGTTTGGTTAGGAAATGGAAATATAGTAATGGAATCCCCTAGCGATGATCGTTTTTATTAACATTATTATTTTGTACGTTAACTAAAATTGTCATTAAACTACAAAAGACGAATCTACTTTTAAAATATTATTATTATTCTTATATTTTTAGTAACATCTTACAAACGTTGTGTTAAATGTATAATGTAAGTACTAATGTAATGAGAAATGATTAAGAAATATAAATATTTGGTAAAATAACTATTTATTATGGTAAAAAAAAAAGCAAAGAGTCTATGAGTGGTTATACAATTGTGGTTGGGGAAGAGGGTATACAGTACTTAAAAAGTATATTATTTTTGGGGTATATCATTTAACTTTACTTCAAGTATGATATTAAATTGCTACTAGAACTGTTAATAGAATAATAATATTATGATAACTTTACTTATAAAATAAATAAGAAGTGTGCTTATTCTGCTAGAATATGTTATTAAAATTTAAAAAATTTAAAACACCCACAAAACCAACTATGACTGGTCAAACACTCAAAGCAAAAAACAATATTATTTTTAAAACATTTAATTTACTTTTCCCGGCAACTATGTGCATTTAAAATTAATTATTTTTTGGCTTACCGCAACTTGAACATAGTTTTGAAAAAAAAAACTCTGGAAAATTCACTCACCTGTAACAGAAAAAAAACCAATTATCAAATATTTTATTAATATGATTTACAAATAATATAATATTACTTAGTTTACTAAAAATCACTAAGCAATTATTATTTTTATTTCTATTTATCCGTGGAAATATTTTTCCAAGAATTATTAGCCCTTAAAACTTTTATTTTATTCACGATATTTTTGTATAGAAAGTCATACAATATATTTATAGAGATACAAACAAAACTTTTTGGTGTACAATATTATAATTTGCGTTTTATTTTTCAGTCCAAATGTTGTCAGATTAACTCGGCATTTTCAAATGACACTTCGAAAACAATTTTCATTTTAGTTTGTAACACTACTAATGATCGATGTTGCGGCATAAATAATTGTTATTTTCATATTTTTATCCCATACATCATCAGCAGTACTGCAGAGTTGTAATAAACAGCATTAAATGTAAATGTTTTAAATTAAAATCGATTAAATTTCGCGTATAATAAAATAAATCATTAAGCATAGTTAGCTATATTTTTGTCTGAAATAATATTATAGCAAAAAATTCTTACACACACTTCAATTGTGTAAAATAGATAAGTACTAGGCAGGATTTTGAAAGCTAAAACTATTTCAAATCGATTATACTTATCCCTAGTTCATCACGAGAAATTATCGTGATTTATCGTCGGTTTAAAAATCATAAGAAAATTAATAATAATAATAAATTAACACCAACATGTTTTCTGCAGATAACCGAAAAGAAGCACGCAGGCGATTGTAGATATATTCTGTATATTATACTCTATTGTACATCATTTTTTTTTTTTTTTATTATACAATATTTCGGATCATAATCTGATCAAAGATTTTCGTTGAAACTTTGGTTAAATTGTATCTCAAATTCCTCACGTACCTACGCGTTAAGTGTTAAAAATATATATTTAACACCTTAATCGATTAAGTACACGGTCCACACGGGTAGCACTTGTAATTTATTGATGATTTAATAATCATAAAAATAGTAATACCTACTATTAACATGTATGTGTCTTACAGATAACCAAAAGTAAGTGGTAAATATTTGCAATTTTATTTATGTACGTTGTAAACGTTAAAATTTGTGATCTTTAATTTTTAAGATAATATATTTTTAAGAGAAAATCATAAATGTATGGCATGAATTTGATTTAATATTTAATTTCATTTTTTAAATATAACCAATCTGTTGATTGGTATTAATATTCTTAGTAAGTTTATAATTAATATATTCCATTAGTTTGACTTTATTTTTAAATAATAGTTATAAAATTAATCTCAATAGCTGTTACAAACTTGCGCAATTTTAATAGTCTGTGAATTGATATAAAGCAAAATAAATAATTAAAATGTTTTTCATACAACTTCTTCTGATATTTCCATAATTTAAATTTTACTAAAATCACAAGTTGTTATTAATTGTTTTTATAATATGTTGAACCATTATTCATTGAACAATTTTTGACAAAATATCTGTAGATTTTTATTAAAATGATTTTAGTTTTATATGACGATAATCTTTTGTCAGAAAAATCTATTGCGAATACATTTTGCACACGTTCTACAATGAAAAGGATTGTCATCGAATTTGGTTGTCAAACACACACAAATCTTTTCATTTAATCAAGCTTAATATAATATATACATAAATATTAAAATCCAATATATTTTTTTCCCATTAAATAATAATATAATCTAAATCTATATTAAACCCGTCAAATTGTACGTGTATTTCTATTAAAATTATTATAAAGTGCATAATAATATTTTATTTTATTTCTTTGTGTTATAATTTCTTTGTAATTATTAATTTAAAATAACCTTTAAATACATAGATTAATAATTAATGTTTTACGTATATTTCTACATATTTCTTAGATCAAAAGTGGACATTTTTAGCAAATTAGAATAGGTCTTTGAGAACAACAAAATCAAGAACCTAATTATTATGATCGATCAACGGGAAAAAAGTGACGATTATGGATTAACAAAACTGGGCGATTAAAATATATAAAAATAATAATGATGATAAAAAAAAATACCAATCAGATGATCGGCCAACATAAAGACTGATCGACCTCAACCGAGCGATGCAGAGAATATTAAATCAACGGCGTCGAACAATAAAATATGTAATAATATATTTCCGAGTATAACCGAATTGATCTGCGGGCGCCGTGCATACGATACGTATTTCGAATGAATAACACGTACGTTATTTTATGGCTTTAGGTAAGTGGTTTTTGTTTCTCGACTTTACATTTCTAGAGATTTTCCGTTCTGTGCAAAGTCACAGTAGTATAGAACATACTCTAATAAAAATGTATTATAATATATTCTATGATTCGAACAAGATATGCACGCCATAGTTCCCTCTAACTAAAATATGTGTTTCGCTCGAAGTGTTTTTCCACGTTCCATAGTATGTGACTTTAATAGAGTACTATTCAGATATCGTCAATGTTTAATTAAATATAATTGATGATTGCCCAATATTGAACAACGCATAATTCATTATTTATTTAGAATACATTGGTAGTAATCAGCAGTAAAGTATAAATTATAAATAAAAAAAAAAAAATCATAAAGTCGCTAATGTAACATCGTGGCCGTTTTTACCGAATTTATCATTAAGAACAAAACCATTTTAAAAGTTTGTATGCCTGAATAATTATTACTACAAAAATGTTTACTTAACTAAAATATTAAAAAAAAAATAGATTAACTTTAATGACATTTTGTTTTTTAACACAAATTCGATTTTTTTGATATTGGCCATAATGTCTCTCGAACGACGATAATAATTTATTTTACAATATTTCGAATTACACGATACGTGCTATATACTGTACCTTTTTTTTTTTTAAGGGGGAAATTGAATTATTAAAAACCCTAAAAACGACCAAAGTTTTTGATTAGATCTCGGACTAACCAATAATCGACTAAGTTTCGTTATATACATTTTTAATACGATTGAATAGAAATAATTTGTATTCAATATCAAAAAAAAAAAATGTTGCTAAAAGTTTGAATGGCCAAAAAGGTTTGCTATTCAAATAATGCATTTTTACTGGTTAAAAAAAAGTATATATATAATTTAGTTCTGTCGTAACGAATAATAATTATTATGTTCGTTGGACTTGATAATCAAGTCAGAGACAAAAATATTAAAGTATCTAATACCCATATTATATAATTTTGTACTATAAAATGTAAAGGAAAAAAATCCAAGACAGTTACTGGAGCTGAGTTGCAGTAGTTCAGCTATATGTTTCTTGAATAATTTAAATTTAATTTTAAATATGTATTTTAGTAACACGAATATTCTAAAAAATATCGTTGATCGCATATTATTAAATTTGTGTTTTTAACTATAAGTTGTTTCCTTTCTAAGTGATTTCATAACAACTGAAAGTCACCAAGAAATAACTACAGAAATAGGCATATATTTAAAATTACGTCACTATATAACAAGTACATTTATTTTATTTAAAATCTATAGATTATCAACTATGTAGATAATAGTATTATAATATTATGCATCAAAGATGGCAAATGGTGGCCCACGAACCTTTTTTTATCTGGCCCGTGTTATATTTTAAAATTTCGAGTATTTTACTAAATTGTAGTTTATTATATTTATAAAATCGATATAATGTTTATCGTAAACGTAGATGTGAATAATCCAAAAGAAGTAATATATTTAATGGTGTAAAAATTGCAATCGAACCATTTGGTGGTTTCAAAAAATTTTCATTGGTTGTGACTGATGGTGCAAAATCCTTTTTTCGCTTTCTATTATGTCTGGCCAACTAAATTTTAAATTTCTATAAATTGGCATTCTAGTTACTTTCAGTTGCCTATCCCTGTTATACATAATTAAACATTTTAATCATTTTTACTGTTCAGATAACTGATTACGCTTGCAGATAGAGCCACAGGTAGTTTTATTTATTATTAACCATTTTGAATTACGTTAAGTTTGACTCTCTCTGTCCCACTAAAATATTATTGTGATTTTATTGAATCCCTGTACCGTTAGATTGCGAAACCACAATGTTGATAATTTTTACTGTACATAAAAGTATTGTTACAACGCCATCTGGTAAAAGAAGTATTATAAATGTTCTTCAACTGTACTTCTATCGGTGAGCTTTAAGCTGCCATCTATCGGTAACTTTATAGACTTTCTAGTTTTACAATTTGTGTACAAGAGCTTAATTTAACACATTATTTGTGCAATTAACTAAATATCAAACGATAATATTTCAAAACTTAAAATTTATAATAATATTATTTGACATGAAATATTTCAATTCTATATTATGAATCATCTCATCGAAACGATAAATAATATTTTGTAAAAAAACATATTTTTATCAGTTGATAAGTTTTCAAATTGTGACTTTAAACTATAATGAAGGTCGTACTAAATCGTACGTAATATTAATAGAAAATAATTAATAATTATTGTTTAATTGAATACATAATTATCTTTATTAAACTCAAACAGACATTTAAAATTAGAAAATAAGCTAATCTTCTTACCTTCAGTTACAACTTTTTTTGATCTCGTAGTAAAAACATAAAATATGTATTATATTAGTGATATTACCGATAACGTTTTGCATCTTTTTAAAAATATATTACCTTTTATTTTAAAACCATGAGACAAAAGTCAATATCTGATGAAAGTGAACCGTATTTTTTTAAGTTCGTTCAATAACTATTTAATGTACCTACCGCTTTTCGTTCAAGCTAATTAATTTAAAAACTACTAAACATTAGGACGGACATAGGTACATGGAAGACTGGGTGGTTTAATTCCGTGTATATTTCAATTAGGTAAGTGAAATACGTTTATAAAATGTATGAATAGGGTAAATACATAGGTTCTATTTTGTATTAATATACATTTTTATGTAACTGTTATCCTAAGTACCTACAGTAATAATATAATAAAAAAAAGTACAATACACATTAAAAACCTGCATTACTATTAATTGTCATCAAATTCAATTTTCTTTATGTAGGGTATGTAAAATTTATAATATTTATGTTTAAAAATTATACCAATTTCGATTGCTATCACGAATGTATTTAAAATTAACTAATTAAAAGTCTTTGACCTTGTACCATAAGCCTTATTCTAATATTATAGGTACTCTATAAAATTGAATTATCTCTCTGTACAATATATAATACGAGTGTGTAAAAATCGTCGTATTTTTAAGTGTGTGGAACTGTGGATCAATGTCAGTCATTTTCCGGAAAAATGTATAAGTATAATATATTCATATCTTACATTATGATGCTGTTAGCAAATAAATGCATTTTATAATTATTTTAATACAATTGTGTACAATAACAATAATTATGTATATTTTTAATACTAACATAAATATTGATTTTGTCTAAAATATTTAGTTTAGATATAACATTATCAACTTTATTAACGAACAAAAAAATGATTGGTTATGATTTGTATTTTACAATATTTTATTTTATTTGACTGCAGTGTAAGTTATTTTTCCGTAGTTGTTATCATGCTTCTATTAAATAAACTAAATTTGTTATTATAAAATAATATAAGTTATGTTTATAAAATATACAAAATAATATAATAGAAGTGTTATGAAAACTTATTAAAATAAATAAACGTTTCTGAAACTAAAAGGTTGATTATACAAATTGTAGCTTAACGAAGTGAAGATTATTAAAAATTTTAACTCACAAAATACATAATAATATTATATCAAAAGCATGCGTATCTACGATATTATGTAAGCAGAAAATATAAATCTGCCGTTAGAGTACTTAGTCATGAATACGATACATATATAAACACCTATACATACAAATTAAAATGTACATCTTGATTGTGACGGTGCTTATTTAATGTAATCGTTTAGATTTAGAATGGGCATAGATGAAGATTTATTTAGTATGTCGTCGTGTATTTAATTGTTATAACATATAAGATATTTAGACAGCACATGACTTATTTATTTGACAAGCATAGAAAAAAAATAGTCTTATGATTTATTATTAATGAATAATTATGCCTTAAGTATATTATATTATTACGGATTTCTTTTCGACAATCGAAATATGATTTCTTTACGGTTTAAGTACACCGTGCCACAATATAAGTTACAACATAATTATATATTATACATTATTTTTAAGTTATAATATGTTATGTGGAGCGCGGGCTGACTGGTGCGGCATGCACCGGTTACAATAAGACAAAGCACGTATAAACTTGCACGATCGATCTATTCTTGGTGACTACACGAGCATTCGGTAATAACGATCGATTATTATTATGCCGTGTTATTATGCGTGTGACAATATCATGTGTCGGGCTAAAACAGCACATATACGTATTCATATATTGAGTTACTAATGTAAATTATTAGGTGTTTCTAAATCATGGCCAATCAATAGGAAGCACCAGCGGAATCAAAGGGGAGGGCAGGGAACAACAACAGTAAGGACACGATTTTTTAGTGAAGGAAACTTAAACTAAAACAACTGCCGAAGTCGCTGAAAATCGACAACGGACGAAAACACGCGACATTGGGTTTTCCGGCCCAGCACCAATAGGCGTCTCCGCGCGGTGTCGGGTTTTCCACGGCACCAATGGGCGTCTTTTTATCACGTGACTATGCGTATTTCCCAACGCTGTCGAACTTACCCGTGAATTTTTTCCAATCGCCACCACATTACCGGCGTTATAGACGAAACTGCGCCTATAAATACGGCTACAGGTCTCAAACCTAGTCAGTATACACGCGGATACAACAAAATTTTTCAATATTACAGAATAAATCATACAATAACTCTATAGACCATGTAACTAAGTAATAATTTTCGATTAATAATTCTTTGAAAACAAATCATTATTATTATATATTTTAATTTTTTTCTAGAACTAAACCATTAGAGTGTGATATAAAATTATAATACATCCAGAAAAGTCGTGAAAATTCGTGATGCATATATTTGATAAAACGACATTTTTTTATTTATGTTTAACAAGTAAATACTATTGAATCGTTGATAAATCTATAAAGCTCATTTCTTTAGAAACCGTGTTACAAGACAGCTTTAGTCAAAGAACATATTTAAAAATCTGACAAGCACTTTCAAAAATCATTAATGAGAAGAAAAATAACATACATGACGGAGTAAAAATAATAAATCCAATTAGTAAAATAATAATAAGAAATCTTTATAGATGGTGAAATATTAATAATGTTTGGCCAATTAAATTAAACTAAATCACAATTAAATTAAAATTTTTAAAGTATTATAGTCATAGTAAAATATATTTTTATCACGATTATTTTGATAATATCGTAATGATTAGATTATATCAATTAATAATTTTTTTTTTTTCAATAATCTCACAAAATATTTTATTAATTATAACTAAAATTTAAATCAGGTTCCAAAAAGGAATGTATAATGTTGTGTTAAGAAATACATTGATAGACGTCGAAACGGAACTCGTTTTGAATTTTATTCACCACAGAGAAAGACAAAAGAATCCATAATATATAAATATTATAATATCAATCCGAGAAATACACAGATTTCGTAGTACTAGACAATAATTATGACACTGTACAATATTTGTGACACTGAATTTTCAGGCAAGTGGTTCTGGCGCAAAGTACTTTGGATACGCATAACTAACGAACTATTAGATACGACGTAAATATTAACTTAGTAACTCGTGATTGTATGAAGTGTAAAGGGATTCGATACAGACCGTTTTTAAGGAGTTAAATATAGGCAATCTTCTAAGTAGGAGCGTGTAGGTCTTGCAAACGTATGCGTAGAAAGACGTGGCCATTAGTTTGTTGTGTAACTGGGTGTATAAGAAATAGTGAATTCTTCCACATGCCCACGCAAACGGTAAATAATGTACCAACGCTTATTTTATAGAACTTTTTGTCAATACTATCAATGGATCAAATAGCGCGATAAGAGTTCTGAAAATTGATTAAAACCAGTAGTTCATAAAATCATAACACGATTCTGGGCTGAGATCAACATTCTGTTTGACAGAGTTGAACATAATGTATATTATACAAGTGTAAATACTCGCGATTAGTACAAAAATCCATATTGAAATGCTACTACGATGTTTGTCCATCTCATGTGTTACTGTTTCGTAATCCAACAAACATTTTGAAAAAAAAAAGAACTAACTTAATTAACGACCCTTATTAATTAATTAATCCTCTTTTTTAAAAAATATTTTAACCTTTTCTATGTTCTAGAATATTATTTTCTTTTTAAACAAAAAAATAAATGCAAAATAAAGCCGTATCAAACAATTATAATATAATAATTTGCTTAAAATATTAAAACTAGATATTTTTACACTGTTAATAACAATTTTATTGTATTATCTATACTGAGAGATAAGGGCGAACAAGTTGTAGGTATAATTTAAAACGCGGTTTTCCAATGTACCTACATCATCTATACATCACGCCGTGTTACATGTTATTACATATATATATAAAATAAAACAAATATAAACACCATATAAATAATGTATTATAATATTATTGTGTTCGAATTACATTCACCGACCAGTTCCGAACAGTGACTGTTGTTAATCTTAACATGAATAGCATAATATGGCTTGAATATGGTGTAATATTTATTAACAATTTTGAATTAAAAGATTTGAAAAAAAAAAGTGTTAAACTAATCAATCGATAACATATTTTGTGAACACGGAACGACATTGTGCCGATAAAAAGAGTAAAAAAAATTAATTTACGAAATTACGATTACGAAACTTTTGAAAACATGTTTACGTCACCAGGATAGTGAATTATAACGATTACTGACGTTCACAATATTTTGTAACAAAATTGAAGACGTGCTTGTCTCCTATATTTATTAACTCTTTTTTTTTTTTTTAAAAGACAAAATTTATTTCAATAAAACAACATATTATGTACATTAATATTAAACAATGTATAAAATTTGCAAACAAAATAATATAATATAATTTTATTTATAATATGATATTAGTATGAATATTGATATTATCATACCTAAGCGGATAGGATAATGTAATATAAGGAAAAAGTACCTATGGAATATTTATATATATATATAATAACTTTTTTAGTAAATTAATACCCTTACCTTACTATTACCGGGAAATATGGTATATAATAATATTATAGGGTCCGTGACACGGGGCTCGTAATACGTACTAAACGTTAATATTTGTATGTATACGCGCGGTCACACCGATACACCGATAACGTCTTGCAACGAATGACCTTCGTTGCCGCTATAGGCAATAAGTCCGCCGCGGCACGATACAAAATAATAACTTATTTATATAATAAAAAACAGCGCGATCTTATTCACCGTCGATCACAAACAATTGACTATATACCGTCTTGCAACGCATTCGTAGTCGTTGCCGATAAGAGTATTGTTGCGACCGGAGGTGGAGGGTATCGGGAGAATAGTGGCTTTTGTGGTTATATTTCCGTCTTGCAACGTTGTTTAAGCGTTGCCAGAAATATAATTAAAAAACGGGCAAAATTAATACGAGGAATAAATTACGTTAAGTTGTATTCCGTCTTGCAACGATTTTATTCGTTGCCAGAATATTATATAAAAAAAAATAAAAGAAATTAATATTATGAAAAATCAAAACGCGTTTTTGGAATAGCTGGGGATACGTTGACTATATAAATATGGCTACCGTATTGCAACGCCTCTTCGGTCGTTGCCGGTAGTGTAAATATATACGACCTCACCGTATCGCTAGCTAGGGACTAGGAAGGCAATGGTATCGGTGCTTGTGATTCTGGCCTATATTTGTAGCGTGCTCGTGAATACTGTCGGTGTTAGCCGTTTGAAATTACAATAGTCAGTTTCGGGGTTTTATTGCGAAGATTTTTAAAAATGATGTAGATCTGATTGTGGGATGCTTAATAGAACTGAATGTTAATATGTTTTTTAGCTGGTTTAGTGAGACTGTTGTTTGTTATTAATATAAATTTATTTCAAATTGGATCGTTATTAAGGGACACTGCCGCCCCGCACCATCTATAGTGAAATACGGTGCGGTCAGTACTGTATTTCTTGTGAAAGTTCTTAATGCACCTGCTACTAGAGGGCGACACTGCCTATTGTAACGGGACGTGTCTCGTTACAGAGTCCCCTTTTGATTTTGATTTTTTTTTTTTTATATATAAAAAAAAATAATAACAAATTAAATTATAAATGGCAGTGGAGTTAGATTAGAAAATAATAATACATGACATAGAATGAAAATGAACATATGATTTTTTTTTTTTAAACTAATATCATAATGAATAAACAATAAAAATAACTAGGACAATATTAAAATATAACATTATAGTAACAGAATATAAAAACAAAATGAACCTTATTTGGCTGGCTTAGAGACCAAAAAATAAAAATATAATAATAAAACGTGAAGTTAAATGACAAGTTAAAATGTTATTTATATACATATTTAGTTACTCGCTTTTTTCTGTTTTTGGTGACTCCTGATGAGCATACACTTGTCCTGATATAGCTTCCGCTTCAACTGCCTGTTACTCATCTGCGGGGCCTCCTTTTGGTCCCTGAACTTCTTATATTCTGTAGTCATCTTGTCCGTACCGCTAGATATTGATGGTATGACATTTTCCTGGACTCGGGTCAATTTGATGGAGGGGTGGAACTGAATGTTGGATTCCAATGAATACTTAGTGCGTTTAGCGGCCGCTTCCCGCTCGTACCTCGCCTTCGCTTTCCGTTGTTCGAGGTCATCAGTTGGAGGGTTCGTAGTCTGGATCCGATTTATGGGAACTTCTTGGGTGACCCGGAGGTATTCGCTATCCAACTCTAAATACTCAGGACCAAACAGTTCTATGTACCTTTTGTCTAAAAGTTGACTTAGGGGTGAAGCCATGATGACTGCCTATTTATATTTAAGAAGAGAGGACAGAAAAAAAAAAAAAAAAAAAAAAAAAAAATTATATACAATTGATTATTTTTCATAGTTTAAAGGAAAGATTTTCCGCAGAGGTATTCTCCCGGATCGGGAGGTACGTAAGGTCTAATGTTCCGGAAATTGTGTGTTGACTGTTGCCCATGATCATCCAGGATGGTGACTGTATTGTTGTCGTTTACACTATTGATAGTATATGGCCCTTTGTACAACAGGAACAGCTTGTAAATTTGTTTCTCCGCTGCTGATGATAGTTTGTGTTCTTTGACAAGTACCTCCTGTCCATTGACATATTGAGGGAATTTTTTATTCTCATCCTTTAGTTTGTTACGCAATCTAGATGTCTTCTTTAACTTATTATATGCTAATTGGATAATAAGTTTGTGGTCGGGCGCTTCATTAGTTTCAGGAAAAGGTACCAACTTGTCAATAGATAATGGTGTTTTCTTACCGGTGCGTATTTGTTCTGGTGTATACCCCGTGGATTCATGCGTACTATTGTTTAGCCAGTACTCTATATTGTCCAAGTATTGCACCCAGGTTGTATGCTTTTTGTGACAATATGCCCTGAGTATACGGCCTATTTCGCGGTTGACACGCTCTACAGGATTACCTTCGGGGTTGTACGTGGTCGTATAGTATACGTGTATACCCAGTTCTTTGAGGCGGTTTTTCCATTTATTGTTCTGAAACTGAGTCCCGTTGTCTGTTAAAATTTGCTTGATCGGACCAAATCGTGGCAAATAATCTTCAGTGACCTTTTTTAGAATAGTTACAGTGGTCGCTTTGCGCAAGGCATATAGTTTGACATGTTTTGAAAAAATATCCAATATTGCCAGGATGTATTGCGCTCCCAGTTGTCCCCTGGGCAGCGGCCCCATAAGATCTACCGATATTCTCTGCTTGGGTTCCAAAGGTATCTGGCTGATTAATGGTCCCCTAGACAGCTGATTACTGATCTTACTGCGTTGGCACAAGTCACAAGTTTTTATTATTTTCTTTACGAGTCGATACATGCAGGGAATTTGGTAATTGGTCTGAAGTATCTTGTAAATCTTGAATGTTCCCATATGACCATAGATTTCGTGTGTTTCTTTTATCAGTAACGCCGCTATGTTCAGTGGGATCATCAGTCTATATTGATCATTTTTATCTTTTGCAAACAGCAGCTCGTTGTGCAGTACGAAATGTTTTGTTTTTTCCTGAGTAACTCTTTGAATTATTTTGTTGATTTTCTCGTCCTCGTCTTGCAGTTTTTTTATGTTCTTTAACCGATTTCTTAACTCGGAACTGTAATTAGAAATGTGGAGCTTATTAATGCTAATGCTAATCACGTTACTTTTTTCATTATCTTCCGGGCTTTGCGGATATCTGGTCAGTGTGTCAGGTCCGATGTTCTCCTTCCCGGGGATATGCTTTATTTTCAGGTTATACTCTTGTAGTGCTATTGACCATCGTGTAAGTCGAGCGTTGAGTAGCCGACAGGTGTTTAGGAAAGCCAGCGCTTGATGATCGGTTAATATGGTAGTTTCATGTCCGAGTATATATCCTCGGAACTTTTTGCAGGCGAACACGATTGCAAGTAGTTCGAGTTCTGTAGTAAAGTATCTGCGTTCCGTGGCATTGAGAGTCCGGCTGATGAAACCAAGCGTTTGGTGTCTTCCTTGTTCACCTATCTGATATAACTCGGCCCCAATGTGCGTATTAGATGCATCGGTAGCGAGGTAGAACTCTTTTTCAAAATTAGGGTATTCAACGATGATGTCTTTTAAAAATATCTCCTTAATCCGTTCAAACGCTTGTTGCTGTATTGTTCCCCATTTCCATGGTTCATCCTTTTTTGTTAGCTGACTTAATGTGTTGGTTAGCTGTGATAGGTCTCTGATGTATCTCCGATAAAAATTGACAAAACCCAGGAAAGCTTGGACTTGCTTTTTGTTTTTTGGTGGTTGAAATTTCTGCACTGATAGCACTTTGTCGGGATCCATTGTAATACCTCTTTCTGAAATAATGTGTCCCAGGAATTTTGTCTCTGTACTCAAAAATTGTGATTTCTTAACGTTTATTTTTACGTTATGTTCGATGAATTTTTTGAATATTGCTTCCAGATGTTGCATATGTTCGTGGAAATTTCTGGACATTATGTGTATATCGTCTACGTATAGTGCAGTAAATTGTAGAATCTCAGGACCTAAAATCTTGTCCAATATTTTTTGAAATTCTGCAATTGAATTTACTAGTCCGAAAGGTAGCACGCGAAATTGATAGTTGCGTCCCCTGTATAGGAAAGCGGTTACTGCCCTGCTTTTTTCTGCCAGTGGACACTGCCAATATCCGGCAGTAAGGTCGATCGAGCTTAAATATTTCGCTCCTTGGAACTTCATGAGTATCTCGTCTATGTTCATTGGACATTCGCGATCCGGTATGATCCTCTGGTTGATTTTTCTGGCATCCAGACATAATCTTATTGATCCATCCTTTTTCTCTATTCCTATTATAGGTGATGACCATGGTGATGTTGATTTCTCTATGACCTCCAAATCCAACATTCGTTGTATTTCGCGTTCCATTTTGTCTAATTTTGATATTGGTATTGGGTATTGTTTTTGGTATATGGGTTCTCCTTCTGTTATACTAATTTGGCATTCGTATTTAAGTATTTTTCCGGGGTGGGGTGAAAATACCTCCTCGTACTGTGTCAGTAAGCTGTTGAATTTTTCTTCTTCTATTGGGCTTAGTTTGACTTTGTTTTTGTTTTTTTTTTGATCTTCCTCTTCTTCTTCACATATCATTTGTATACTTCGTGTTTCATCGGAATTTTCCTTTGATTCTTTTGATTTTGCTACGAATGTTGTCGTATATTCTCTTTCTTCAACTTTCCATAAAACTGTTTGTGTTCTAAAGTCGATCTGAGCATTGTATTGGTTCAATATATCCGCACCGATTATCCCTTTTTCGTTTAGGTTTTCAACTTGTATAAAACTGGCGAAAATACTGACTGCTCCTATTTTGCATTCACAAAATATTTGTCGCGTTACTTTGCATATTTTTCGTCCTATAGCATTACTGATTTGAATGCCGTTAACAGGTAATATTGGTATCTTGTCGTTTTTTGTCAATATTGTATCCACTATTTCTTTCGTGAGTACGCTTATTGTTGCACCTGTATCAATGAGTAATTCCATTTTTTCTCCTTCTACCTCGCATAGAATATATGGGCTTGCTGACTGATTTCTCATTGGTACATTATTTAGGATGTGTGTCGTATTTTGTTCTTCCGTGGGTTTCTTCTCCTCTGTGGCTAGCTGATTAACTCGCTCATTTTGATTGTTTCTATTTTCTTCAGTGTTATTGCTTTGTTCTCTATAATTTCTATTTGCTGTACGGTTGTTACCATTCCATTGTGACTTTCTGTGTTCTTCTTCTCCTAACATTTTCATTGCTGATATGATCGTCCTTTCAGGTAGTGATATTAACATTGCACGTAAATATCCGGGATAATGGTTTGCTATGCTTTTCACTATTTCTTGTTCCGATAGCCGTGGTACTTCTAAATGACGTAGTTTTGTGACCCATGCTGAGAAGTGCTCTCGGTAGTTTGTTTGTTGTGGTATTTGACTTGTGTTTAGACATTGACTCCATATTTGAATTTGTATTTCTCTCGACCAATACTCATCAATGAATGCTTTTTTAAATTCATCATAGTTGCTTAATTGAAAACGTATCGTTGAAAACCAATTATACGCAGTTGATCTTAAACAGTCGCCTACAACGATTATTTTTTCGCCTATATATGTTTGTTTTATAGCGAAATATTCCTCTAGTCTGTTGATAAAATCTTTTGGGTGCATGTCTTTATGGTTACCAAAAAATACTGGTTTTGAGATTTCGGTTGTATGGAATGTGTTTTGCTGTTGTACGTAGTCTTTTGCATATTTTTGTGTGTTGGCACAATTATTTTCTATTTCTATTAATTTTTTTTTGTATTCATTTTCCACTGTCCTTATCTTCTCTTGACAGTCTTCTTTTACCGTTTCTATTTCTTGTAGTATTTGATTCATATGCTGCTGCCATTTTCTTTCCATCTCCAACTTAAATTCTTTTAATTCATCTTCGATCATTGATCTTCTTTTTGGTCCCATTTTGCAGATGCAGACTCTTCGGGTAGTGTAGAACGCGATTTATAAAGATGTAGATCTTCGCAAAAATCGAGCTCCGTAGTTGGGCGCCAATGTAACAAAATTGAAGACGTGCTTGTCTCCTATATTTATTAACTCTTTTTTTTTTTTTTAAAAGACAAAATTTATTTCAATAAAACAACATATTATGTACATTAATATTAAACAATGTATAAAATTTGCAAACAAAATAATATAATATAATTTTATTTATAATATGATATTAGTATGAATATTGATATTATCATACCTAAGCGGATAGGATAATGTAATATAAGGAAAAAGTACCTATGGAATATTTATATATATATATAATAACTTTTTTAGTAAATTAATACCCTTACCTTACTATTACCGGGAAATATGGTATATAATAATATTATAGGGTCCGTGACACGGGGCTCGTAATACGTACTAAACGTTAATATTTGTATGTATACGCGCGGTCACACCGATACACCGATAACGTCTTGCAACGAATGACCTTCGTTGCCGCTATAGGCAATAAGTCCGCCGCGGCACGATACAAAATAATAACTTATTTATATAATAAAAAACAGCGCGATCTTATTCACCGTCGATCACAAACAATTGACTATATACCGTCTTGCAACGCATTCGTAGTCGTTGCCGATAAGAGTATTGTTGCGACCGGAGGTGGAGGGTATCGGGAGAATAGTGGCTTTTGTGGTTATATTTCCGTCTTGCAACGTTGTTTAAGCGTTGCCAGAAATATAATTAAAAAACGGGCAAAATTAATACGAGGAATAAATTACGTTAAGTTGTATTCCGTCTTGCAACGATTTTATTCGTTGCCAGAATATTATATAAAAAAAAATAAAAGAAATTAATATTATGAAAAATCAAAACGCGTTTTTGGAATAGCTGGGGATACGTTGACTATATAAATATGGCTACCGTATTGCAACGCCTCTTCGGTCGTTGCCGGTAGTGTAAATATATACGACCTCACCGTATCGCTAGCTAGGGACTAGGAAGGCAATGGTATCGGTGCTTGTGATTCTGGCCTATATTTGTAGCGTGCTCGTGAATACTGTCGGTGTTAGCCGTTTGAAATTACAATAGTCAGTTTCGGGGTTTTATTGCGAAGATTTTTAAAAATGATGTAGATCTGATTGTGGGATGCTTAATAGAACTGAATGTTAATATGTTTTTTAGCTGGTTTAGTGAGACTGTTGTTTGTTATTAATATAAATTTATTTCAAATTGGATCGTTATTAAGGGACACTGCCGCCCCGCGCCATCTATAGTGAAATACGGTGCGGTCAGTACTGTATTTCTTGTGAAAGTTCTTAATGCACCTGCTACTAGAGGGCGACACTGCCTATTGTAACGGGACGTGTCTCGTTACAATTTTAATTTAGAATAGAGTATCACGACGATTGAACGACGCAATAATAGCATAGTTGTGACCACAACACTAACTGGTGGAAAAAAAATAACACCACTTACGGTTATATGGTGTACGTGCAATGGTTTTTAGTAAATTTTTTACTGCCAATTGTATTACGAAATTATCACATTTATTGTCATAAAAACAATGCTCGTAATAATAATGAACCTAGCTGACGTTGCGAACGCTACATATTATTATCATGACATTAATAATATTAATTTTTTCAGAATATTATATTAATTGTTGGTCTAAACAACGCCGGAATCTATATCATTATTCATTAATTTAATTTGTATTTACAATATTAATTTATATTAAATTAAGTTTTTTTTAGATAATGGATGTTATTTATATTTAATTGGAGAGTCCGGTTGTAATGATTCTCCTTATTATTATTGTAATAATTATACATCATATTATTATTATTATTATTATTACCTGATTATGGGAAAGGCCCGTTACAATCGAATATCTGGCGCACTTTGATTGGTATATTTTTAAACAAAAATATAAGAATTTCCATTGGTCTAAAAAGTGTAAAGGCATTGTTAGGTGAAAAAACAACTTCCATTATTTTCGCTCAAACTATATAATTATATGGTCAGTGCGACAGAGACGACTCGCGTCGAAACTCATTCACCATGGATGACTAACGTCTTGGCAGTATCGTATTATGGAAGTCTTAATGAGTTTACTCGTGTATATAACATTGCATCATAATGAATCAAACTATAAGGAACACCTACTCATAAGTAATTTAATTTAGATTAATATCAAAACCAAATAGAGTTTATAAATTGTTATCAAAGTTTCGTAAAACTCAAAATTAAACGGAAAATATTAATATTAAGCAATGGGGGTTACAGAGAATTTCAAAGAGACAAAGAAGCAAAACGATGAATATTAATCACCTACAATGTTTTTAGAAGAAAAAATCTGGTAGATTCACTAGAATTCCAATAAAAAATGTATACGATTTTAAGTATTAAAATATTTTATAACACAATAATGAGACTTAATATATTGTAATAATAATAGCTGTTAAAATAAAATATTTTGAATTTTAAATTATTTTAATACAGCATAATACTATTTTATTATTTTAACATAAAATATATTCCAGACACATAATTTTCTAATTATATATTTTAATTTATTTATTTTGTACGAACTGTATTGTTTTGTTTAAAAATGTTATAAAATTAAAAACTATTTTGGTTTGAAAATTATATATTTTTTTTTATATGATATTCTATTTTAATGAAAACAAGTATTTTTAGTTTATGCGATGTTTAATTATGATTTTTAGTTATAGGTACAATCAGTTATAAGAATATGTATAAATTACTTAGGTGGTAAAAATGGAAAAATAATGATCATAATATTATGTACGGTAAGTATAAATACATTTAGTGCAATATTTAAAAAAAAAATAAGGAATACATGCATATTTAATTTAAACAATGGAAAAAAAAAGAAAGATATAAAGAATATTTATAAAAAAAAATACGTAATTTTACTGATAAATTCCAGAGCTTTGAGTATAATATATTTGTAGTCGTGACCGTATTACTTACTAAAAGTATTTTTTATAATAATCACTAATAATATTGTATTTATAATGCTATGAAAACAGAATAAACAATACAAAATATTATCATATCTCATTTATGAATTTAAGTCGACATCAAATCGATCAGCATAGTTAAAAAAAAATAATAAATAAATAAATAAAACTAATAGCAACGTGCGTGATACAATATTTTCATAATATTAAATTATAGTTTTGAAATCAATACATTTTTCCATAACAAATACATAACATTCAATATTTCTATTTTCTTCTACAAATAATAATTTAATTGTAGAATAAACTCACCCGTCACTGGCAAATGTTGATATCTAACACTACCGGTTTGTTCAGCAGCCAAAATATGTCAAAGTTACCTATATTGAGACAAATCACACTATGTGTACCCTATTCCCTTCTCGTTGGAGATTAATCAAATTATGTCAAGTTTCATCAATGACTGAATCATAATTATTGACTCATGAATTTTCCTCCTAACTCGGAGTCATATAAACTTTCTTGAGCAACTAAAATGTACTTATCAGCTTTTGAGCTTTCAACAATAGAAATACAATTATAAGTCATGTGTCCCCCTTGGCAGCAATGGCCTCTCACTTAAAACCGTTGTGCTAAACTATTTTTATATTATTTATTGTTTTGTGTGTACGAAGTGCTTACTATTGTCTGTCAATAAATACAAACATTTTAAACAATACGCGTGAGTCGTGATTCAAATAATATTATACCTAGTGGGCGAGATACACGAACAGATTTTGAGGGTTCGTCAGCAAAAATGCTATTTAAATAGAAACACATCGAATACGCAATTGTTGTTGAATTATAAGCTTGTACGACGTATTAGATATAATAATAATATTATGCTATAAATTATTAGGTATTATAATTATATTATTACCATCGCCGAACGTTCGCCACGCTAAATCGGTAACGGTTCTCAATAATATTATTCCGTAACTAATTCCGCGTTGGCGGAAAACCGTAGTTTTCGTACGCTATGATGAAAGTTTAAAGGCAAGAAACCGAGGTTTTCGAGATACATTCCGGTTCCCGCACTGCAACACCGTCACCCCCCACCCTCAACTCCGCACCCGCCACTGACACCGATCACAGAAAAGTTAATTCGCGCGATAAGTCAAAAACTAAAACCTTGCCGACGACACTCGATTATAATGTTATTGCGGTTGTTATATTGTTATCCACCTGATGTTGACGTGAGTTTATGTTTTTCTAATCGTAATGTTTATCCAACAAATTGTGTACATGTATTTTTTTTTTTTTTAAGACCACATTGTTATTGAAGTCGACATCAAAGGCGTCTATAGTACCGCTCTTCGCAGAGATTAAATCCGTCGTGTTTTGTATTTGAGTAGATAGTCTTTTATTACAGTGTAATTTATATTATAATACTATTTCTATTATTATTTTTCGGTTCGTAGTAATTTTATTTGTACATCGATATGTCATATATGGTTTAAACGTAAAAACAAACATTTCGAAAACTTTACAAACCTCCCCGTTGCTGAGAACAATAATTTTTTTTTCATTTTAATTAAAAAAGAAAAATTGGACAACGCGCAACTAAATATTAACTTTTTCCTTGCACTTTCTTTTAGTATGGTAATTTGATATTTTTACTGCTGTATACTGTTGTTAACATTCAGGTGGTAGTTTCTTTAGATCACCCGAAACGATTTTTACACAATTTTCGTGCTTCAATAATCCATCCTCCTCTTGAACAACATTCAAAAGATAAGAAGAACAACAAAACATACGTTATTGGCCATTCATTTGTCGGCAACAATCATTATACGTATACAATGTATGTAAAAGGGATATGAGTACTTAATTCTAGTTTTCACAACTATTTAAATACTGTATAACATTGTCAATACTATTTTAACAATAGGTAAATTATAAATTTAATAAATATAATTCATATTAGATAATCTAATATTAAAACCATAGTATTTAAAATGGGTATTAAATAATATGCAAATAAAAAATCTTTGCTAACCTTACTGCTATTAAATGGACATTTTCATTTTAAACTTCAAACAATCGTGTTTTGATATTTCCTGTACATTTATATAATTGTCCATGTTACATACTAACATATTATATTCATGTTCATTACCATAAACATCTAAATTACATATTAATTTAATTTATACAAACAAATAAGTCAAGTATGATGGGTATGATCGGAAAATCATAATTTAAATTAATAAACAGTAAACATACAGGGTATTTCACTGAGGATATTCATTTCAATTTTTTCCTTCAATAATGAGTTTATTTAAATACTGATTTTTATTATTTTTAAATATAATCAAAATCCATTTTTTTAAATTTTAGATTTTGTTAGTATTACTTAAGAATATGAATAATATCCTGTTGTGCTATATACAATTTTATTTTTAAAATGAAAATCTCCGTTTTTACAAAAGAAATTATTCAGTAGATAATTTTATTGGAATTTTTTAATGTTTATAACACAGATAAGTCTTTTAAAATAGTTTTATATAAATATGAAATTAGATCTAGTGTTTATTACATTTGAAATATTTGTACAAATTATTAAAGTTGATAGATTCATATTAATCACTAGAATGTAGTTAAATAATTCAAAAAATAATCGTTCGAATTTTGATTTTATTATACATTTTCTGTACAATAATTTACTAAATAATGTATAGTAGAAAAAAGAGGTTCTCTCCAGAAGTTTGTATCTCCACGAAATAATTATAAGTAGCACAAACATTTTTAAGAATTTTAAAATATGATTTTTGTATATATTTGAAAAATATATTTAAAAATCAGATTTTGAATAACTACATTATTGAAGAAAAATAGGGAGCGAGAGCGACTGGTGAATAGGTAACCCTGGATATCATATATTTTATTTACATAAATTATATTTTATAAGTTATTTTTATTATTTATTCTACAATATATAGGTTAGAAAGATATTTATACAGTTTAATTTTCGATTTAAAAACAAAACATAGAATTGGATTTGGGATAACTATTTAGATTTTTGAACCAGTTATGTATACCTACTGATTTGCACTTAAATATACTAAATAATCTAAATATGATGATGAATTTTTGTCATGTATTAACTAATAACGCCAACAACTGATTCCTAACAAAACGTTCTATTGTTATGTCTGATGACGCATAGTTGGCAAAAATTTGCGAGTCAATTTATAATAACGTCTCTTTATAAAACATCGTCGCGTTTACTAGCTGTAGATCATCGTATTGTACAAAGCTGCAGTTAATTATTATTCAAGTCGATGGTTTTTATCATTAGAACAAAACAAACGAACTTGCATACGACTATTTATGTTAGACAAAGGTATATTTTACAATAGGATTGTGATTTTATTTTTCCGACTACTACTTTGGAAATCTCTGTTTTTTGAAAATTTGTCACGACAACGGCATTTATTGAAAAGGTCACGTGCAATTGTTATTTTGTCGTTTAACACTCACACCCGGTTTATTCTGTGAAAAATTAAGTATTTACGTGATATTTGAATAGAGTTATTATATTGTAGTATAATTGTGTCATGATAATAATATTATTAAAATATGATTCAGAGTAACGAGCCAACGAATAAAAAAATACCGACAATTATACTCGTGTCCCGTGTGTAAAAGAGCAAAGCTGCACTGTACCGACCGTATTAAATATATAAATTATTTACGAAATATAATGGAAAACGTTTTTATACGGTGCCTAAACATATTATGGTAATTTACGGTTCTCGTTCCTTGCGTTACGTTAACCATGGAGTGTGTATTTATTTATTTATTTTTTATCAGACAACAATCACAATCATACCGCGTCGTCGATATTACATACATAAACTATTGATTGAAAAATAACATGAGATTTTGTCGAAGTCTATTGTGTCTAGCGTGTAAAATAATTAAATTTGTACTTATAAACAAATCTTTTATCATACTGCTAATGCTATTATGAATGTTTTTATTTTATTTTAACAAATAATATAATATAATAAATTAGTTAATAACAACGTGTTTATAATATGTAATATAAATAAATATAAAAGTATTATTCAAGACTCTAGAAAACATCAATTACGAATAATACAATGCATATAATTACACGTATATTATTATTATATAATATGTAAGTACTAATAATAAGTACTAATAGTACTAATAAGTATAAATAAGTACTACTAATCAAACTGAATCGGTGGCAACATAAATAATTATAATTTACAAAATTAACAATAGAAAAATGTAACTCTTTACTTATTAACAATAAACGTTGATAATATGACCTATCGATATAATTTTGCAAATTTTGAGACATAAAATATCAAATAATATTGGATATTATGTATAATATTTTTTAAGTATAAGAATTTTAAAAATTAACTTAATATATTAAATTATTATATTATAGTTAAACAAGTTATAAAAAATTATTAAATAAATAACTTAAGTATTTTATATTGATTCTGTTTTATCGCAATAAATTATAATTGGGTATTTGTATAATTTTGCAGACTATGGAATAATATGAAATTCGTTTTGCATATGATAAAATATAAAATATTAATTATAAATAAAAAATATTTGGCTTTTCATCACTATATCCTCTAACATCTCTGAAATATTTCAAACACTACTACATAACATTATTATTATATTATGTTAGAGTAAATATTGTTATTACTGAACTACTTTACAGTGCTCTGGGGGTAGCGTGATAAATTATTATAATTATTATTATTATTATCATTGCCGTAATCGCTGTGGTAGTACTACATATATAATATATTATACATCGAGACCGGTACCACACTATAATGTTTGAGTTGCACATAGCGTAATATTATGTAGTGTACACGTAAACGATAAATAACCGATAAAATCTATTGCGAGTATTTATTATTCAGTATACTACAGTATGATAGTGACTATATAATTAAAAGACATGTAATATGTCTATTGAAATATTTGTGGTTTTAAAAAAGTTTAATGCTTTCCTATTGTCACACTGTGTACGAATGTAGAATGTGTGACGAAAATTAGTATTAATTAACAAATACATAAATATAAGCATTTTTTATTCCAATTAATTATTTTCTTTTTCTTTTAGATAATTCTATGATTGCTACCGTTCTTGTACCCCTTTGGATACTGCAGCTGCCACGTGTACGCGGGAAAGCACCAACATCGTAACTGATATCAGCCGTTTACAATTTTTATAGTGTACAAAAAAAAATCGTATTTAAAATTAAATTTCAATAATAAAACTATTATTAATCTTGATTATTATTAATTTTTATAATTGTTATACACCATCAATAACTACTTCTGCAATAAAAATACTGCAGAATGCAGATGTTGCATTTATAGACAACGGTTAGGTTAGGTTTTAATTATTAAACACCACTGACATTTTGTTGTTAAGTATACGTAATCGTTTCCTTATTTTTGTTTAACGGCATATTATTATAACAATAAAGTAAGAAGTAAATGTGAATCGATATAGTCAGTTATAGTCATATTTGAATGCTTTAATAAAAATATTAAGATATAAAGTTATGTTATACGCTTATACGTCATACTTCAAAGTCAAGTTTTCGTAATATTAAGTCTATAATTATATTATCCAGTTAGAGATTCAATTATAACAAATGTTTATAATATGATATACACCATTTCGACGTTGCAAAATAGATTGTAATGAAATAAATGGGGTTAATTAAATGACAATCAAATTCCTGTTTTGTTGTTTTGTTTGTTGTATTCAAGGTGATTAAGGGTAATATACGTATTAACTACTACTAAGAGTTCAATACTATATCAATAACTACTACCTTGTTTATCCTCAAAACTAAATAATATTATGCAATAACTAAATATAGGTATTAAATAATCTGACAGTTTTTATTTATTTGAATGTATGGATTAGTTAAGATTACTTAACATTGGTGAACTTTTTAAAATCTCTTTCTAAACATTTTCATAAAATATCCATTATAATACGTATGGCTTTTGCAGACAGACGATCAGTGACGTGCACATTTATGATGATTGAAAGCTGATAATAATTGATAAAATGTACTACGAAAAGCCTTTCAGCACAATTGTTTTAAACGTTAACAGTAGAGACCGTAAATCATAAATATGTTCATAATATTTCCAATAGTATACCTTTTACAAATAATTAGCTAAAATTATTTTTATCACTGAGTAAGTATCATAATATTATTGCAATATTTGGATTGTATTCCTATCATTCCAATTACTTTTAAATAACTGTTACCCAAAAATAAAATTATGTATTCTGAACACTTCTATAGTGTTAAAATTATTTTTTTTATTTTGTTTTATTTTTTTTTATGATTTTTCAACTCGTAAACTATTTTAATTATAATATAATATGCAAATGTTAAATATTATTATATGAAATGTTTAAATTTTACATAATTTAAAATTTCCTAAAAGTTAAGTTTCGTATTTTTAATATCTAAGACAAAAACATATTAAAAGTATTTGTAACACTTTTTTAATATTTAAAATGCTTAACTTTGAAAACTATTTTTTGTAAATATTCGAGTTAATTATTTCTTGAAATGGGTGTCACTAGACACTTCTTTTGCACAAAATAACATGTTTTTTTTTAATCTTTATAACTTTTGTTTAACGTATTATTAATTATTAATAATAATTATTATAATTATATCTGTATAACTGTACATTGATTTTAATACATAATATTAAAAATATAAAAAATATTCTAGCTAGTATATATTCTAAAAATATGTTTAAAATTATTTTACCTAATTCTGTTTAACCCAAATAATAATAAATACATAGAGTAGGTACCAATTTTATATAACTGTGTAGATTCAATGAACGATTGAATTCAATCCAAAACCTAACGTCACGACGCCCGAATAGAAAAGTTAACAAGAACATACAATAATTTGAGTGGAAATTTAGTTTATTTTATCCCATGTATGTACACAACGTACAATATATTAAATTAATAAATAATTTAATAATTTAATTTATTTTAATTTTTAATTTAATTTAATTAATTTACATTAAATTTCATCCATATTATACAACTGATATACTGATAAAACTTAATGTTAAACTAATGAAATAAAAAAAAAAATGCGACCCCCACAAACATTTAGAACTAAACCATAACTACTGTGTGATCTACAGACATATACGGTACTATTATAGAGATAAGTCAAATGTTGAGGCTTTTCTAGATACAGCATTTTTCATATACGTATTATCTTATATAATAATTGTTGTACGCAATTTTAAATTAAAACCACATATTTAAAAGAAGTCTTAAAATTTTTATTCGTCAACTATTGTTGAACTTAGGAATTATTTGTATTTATTTTCATTACCTGTTATATATTATTAAAATCTAATCAAAAATGATCTATACATTTAAAAAATTAATTTTATCTACTACAGTATTATCACTATTATCTAAATATAAAAGTTAGTTTATCTTAACTTTATCTAGATAAAGAAATATATTTATCTTATCCAGATGAAATTGAAGTTATCTTTCTCAATAATGCAGGTAATGACCCACACAATAACGCAATATAATATTATAGCTGTATTATATAACATTGTATAGGTGTTATTATTAGACGAGGTCATTCTTCTACGTTTCGCGGGCTTTATAAGTGAGTTACCCTTCAGATTTCTTCGGTGCTCGTTTCTCCACAGCCGTATCAATATATTATTATGGCATACGTGTTCTGAAAAATTTACCGTACGTGCTAGCGTTCCCGACTCAAGAAAATGGTTACGTTGCTCGTCGTCGTCTGAGCATAAGGGATTTAGGCCATGGAGAGTAAAACGTTTCTATATTATCGTTTCCTTTTTGTATAGTCTCTGCTCTGTCTCATCTATACCAAACCGTTTCATTTGTATGTTTTCTGTGCGTGGTTATGCGGATGTGTACCTAATATGTGTTACATTAAGGTATTAAAGGCTTAACCGAGCAACATTTTTGGTAATACGTTTGAGCACGCTCTTTTTTTTTTTAATTGAACGACACAAAAATTAATTTTACCAGTATAGAATATTTTTAATATTAGTCTTTAAGTTATACTGGCTATTCGTTGTAGTCTACAACGGATACATATGGTTTTATTTTTACTTTTTAGTATATGCACTTTACTATTGTTTTTGTATGATTTTAATTTTAAAAAAAAAACACTAATTCATTGATTAAGTCTTTTTCTATTGATGCTCAAATGATTGGTAATTAAAACAAATACTCATACATTTACATATTTATTACAGGTTATTTTAATACCATACTAAATAAATATAAAATAAAATTTACAATATTTGTTATTAAAATTCTAAATAATATGTATTTTGTTAGTTTTTGTATTCAAGAATCATTTTTTTTTTCATTTTCTAAGACTATACTAATTTAATTTATTTATTAGTACATAATATAATTTTATTTTTAAAGTTTTTTTTTTTAAAACAATCACTTATATAAATAATGTTTATGAATCCAAGGTAAAAAATTATTTAATTAAACTTTAATTTTTTTCGATAAAGACAATAGAGGAAATAAATTGTATTTCAATTATATTACTTAACTCAATTACGGGTAGTTTAGATTACAATAAAGTACAACACAAAGTTATCAAATCATTTATTACGTCTATGGTTGTTTTATATTTCGGATAGTATGTGCTAGTACAATATAGTCGTATTTTTTTTAGCATATATTTTAAATTATTTTACGCATAAGAGCATTTTTTTAAATACGTATATTTTGATAAATTATTGTGAGTGCATTAAAGTCCTTGATCAATCCATTGTTACTGGTGTCGTTACGACTTTATAAGTATTATATTTCTTACTCTTTAGATCAAAAATAACCAAATCAAACATAAATATAATTCAATTATTAAACTACGGTTTTAAAATTATTTTAAATCGGACGAACGATAGCATGATTATTTTAAGTGCACTGACGTTATAAAATGATTAGATTTTATACGTAAAGTTTGAGTCATATGTTGAGTTTTGATATTTTATTAAGAAAACAATATTCTATTCAAGAGTTTATGACATTTAAAACAATTACACGAGTAGTGAAAATTGTTTGCTGTCGATGTGTGCAATTTAACAATAACAATAATAATAATAATGATATTATAATATTATACGAATACAATAGAAATTTAAGGGCACATTGTTATTATTATTATTATTATGTGCGTCAATATTGTAGAATATATTATCATATTAAATATGAGACAATTATATTACATACGTGTATATAGTCGTAATCACAAACTTATAAGATAAGGCCAGAATTCCCCCTCCGGCTTAGTAGAATAAGTCCGTTTACGGAGACAAAAAAAATGTCTAATTATGACCACTTTGTGTTGAAATTCTGCTAGTTAGACGTTTTTAATGGTAAGAAATTAATACTGAAAACTAAGAATAGGTCATATTTTAAAAATTAAGAACAAAACTCTGTCTAAAAGATAAATTTAAATACTTGTTTCCATCTACTAAGGCCCCTCTTGTGGTCTAAAATGAACATAAATAACAAATTATTAATTTATAATTCCTTATTAAAACCACCATAAACTATTATGGATAACGGCATCAAACTATGAAGAGCCACAAAATTCTCCAATACCAGAAAAATACAAACCTTTTAATCCATTTGTCTCCATTTACTTTTCTCTGAACTTTGCCACCTTTGTATATAACAAACATTAACCTTCATAAAGATCTCAAAGTTCAAACTTTGAATCAAATCTCCAAAATGTATTAATTTGTATAGTGTATAAATGTATTTATTTAAATTACACAGTAAACTCAAATCCGACAACCTTTGACAAAGATTGAAAATAAAATGATGTAGAAACCTTTTGCTTTAATTAACACACGTACTAGGTGTTACTACTGGGTAATTTCCCAATCCATATTACTTATCGTTCATATTGATTTCACTGCTTATCAAACGTGCTTATTATACACGGATGTTGTACCTATAATGTATTGTAGATTTTCACTTTAACAATAAAATAAAGAATATAGAACTAAATAAAGATATGTTATTATTTTTAATTTAATTGTAATATCAGTTCATGATTATTGCTTAAAAATTACAACTATCTATATGCTATGTATACATAAGCGGCATAACCTCAAAAACGTCCAACCAGCAGTGCTCCTAAAAAAGTGGTAAACACAGGAAACGTTTTTACCACTATAAGCGGAACACTGATAAAGTATAGTAATCCGATCCTGTCTAGTGTCTTCTAAAGCCGTAGTCACCACTATTATTTTTATTTTATAAACTATTATCTTCACTCGTATTATTATCGTGTACTCGTGATTTCCTTAACCAAAAACCATCAAACATTCGTCAGATCAAGAGGAAACGGTGATAATAATAATCAAATATGTACCGGTGAAAACCCACATGGGACACATCGTACAAGTTGCCAGTTACTTGAACCAGTTGTGCCTTATGCGTGTACGCCGCGTGTTTAATCAGTTACAAGTGATAGCACCGAACGATAGACAGACTTGATAACGATACAAAGTCGAACTACATTTGAATAATATAATAGGCGATTAAATCATCCATTGAATAATATTATTTTTAAGCTATTTGAAACTTAATTATTTTAGTGGAGATTGACAAGCGTACAAAAATTTCTCGTTGCACAATCGATATCAAGAACATAAAAAATATAATATATTTCGTAGATACGGATTATACAATGGTCGTTGCAAAGTGGAGAGCGGACTTATTTGGTGTTCTAATAGTGGACCATTAAGTGCATTTTTTTTTTATTAATACTATTTAAAATACGTATGTGTGTCAAACTTACCTAACTATTAATAAAGACGAATTTATAAAATATTTAGGAATTTAGAATTACGAAATAAAAATATTTAATCCTTGGGAACTGCATGTACCGCTTTAATGAAAAATAAAATGTTCTCGGTCGTCAATTCGACTGTATATTAATTGCAACCAAATAGATGAGCTGTGTAGCTAAATTATGTCTGATGTGTGACTTAGAACTTTCAATTTGAAAGATCTGAAATGGGCCTTGATAGATTGGGTTACTTACGCAGATCGCATTCAAGAAAACTTGCGAGTTGGAAAAATAAAATATATTGTGTGCACCACTCATGAAAATAATCCTTCTCAGATAGCTTTTTCATATAATAGAATTTTACAATATGCACTCCAAACGGTCTATCAACCGTCTGGTGGTATAATAATAATAATTATTATTATTATATCACAAGACCACACGAATGAAAATTCGTTTTTTTTACCACGTACTATTTACCGGTATATATTTTGAACTTTTACCATTTTTTTTAAACTTTTATCATTATTCCGCGAGTTTTTAAAGTTACAACGATACGAGTAGCCTATGTCGTCTGCGGTCAGATAATATTCTATTATTTCGTTTTCAAAGTTACAGTAAAAAAAAAAAACTTTCTACGATTTACGGTTAGGTGTATACAAGTAAGTATAATACATATATTATACAGAGTGATTCACCAAGTGTGTTCACCCCATTTTTCTTCTATATTGCAGCTGTTTAATATTTTATTTTTTAGAATTTTTAAATATACATACTTAAAAATTATAAAAATTATATTTTTTCTGTTCGATGCAAAGTTCTGTTTTTTTTTTTCAAATGAGAGCCCACAAATTTAATTGTAAATTATTTAGTTAATATATTTTTCTAAAAATGTTGACGTATTAAAATCAAAATTAAAATGAATATTTTTCGATTTATTTTAACTTTGTATACTAAGGATAGAAGATCCATTATAAAGTTTGTAAGATATAATAGATAATAAATTACGAAAAAATGTCAGATATTGAATTTACAATTTGTAAAAAATTTTAAAGTATAATAAACAGTACAGATTTTTAAATATAAATAAAATATTAATTACGTACTTTATTATACATTTTTTGTAAAATTAATACTAAAGACTATTAATTATACTTAGTATGTATATTTTAATAACTTGAAAACTTCTAGTTCAAATTTTGAATTGGGTACATCAAAATTAAATATATATATGTTACTGTGAATGTCCGCAATTGGTGAATGCTGACAGTCACCTGGTGAATGTCAACGTACACCTAATGAATTGGTGAATGTTGAACAATTAAAACAATACAGACATTTACTAGTGTATGTTGACATTTACGTTAGGATTTTGGTCAATGTTGACACACATAACAAGATTTTGGTTGATGTTGACATAGGTACATATTCGCACATATCATATTGATATATTATATTAATAAAGTAATATATATAGTTGAATATATCTTATATTATAAAGTAGATACAACATATTATGTTTAATTTATATCAAAAAAATTATTATTATTATTATTATTAAACAATACTATACTATATTATATTTGTATTATTATTAGGTATTTAAATTATGATTATTTTATAATATTACTTATTACAGCATGACAAACTGTCATGACATTGTGTACTACATAAAATGCCAACATTTCTACATTTACACTTTTTTGTAGTACACTTTGTTTTACAGTTACATCTTGTATATCCTTGCCCACCAATCAATGAATTTGATGTAGAAGCTTCCCTTAAAGAAATTTGTTGATCCTTTTGTACATCAGTGATTGATATTAAATTTTCTTTACACACTGAAAACTGGTTTCTGGTGTATAATCGGTTTATAACACCGTTTTTGGTAGCTAATTTATAAAAATCATTATCTACTATATCTAATACTACAGCTAAAATATTTTGGGGATCCATTTTACTACGATCAATATCTGGAACTCGAATACGGACAGTTTCTCCAACTTTAGCCGGCTGAAACTTTTGTTTTGAAGTTCGTAACATTTTTACAGCTTGTACTTGAAGATTGGTGATTGCTACTTCTCTATTCAAAATTATTTTTTCTTTTCTTCTAGAAATTGATTTATCTACAAATTAAGTGATTTGAATAAATTAAGTTTAGTTTATAAGTTTATCTATTAATAGTTAATAGGTTAATATGTACTTGATATTTTTTTTTCGTGTTGTTCGTCGTCGCTCGACTCTTTCAGACTTTCACGATCAGTGTTTTCAGAACCTGTTAATCATTTTCAAATATTTATTATTGTTTATTTATTTATTAATTATTATTTATTTTTAATGATTTTGTTATACTTAATACCTGTATTATTATTGTCATGTTGGTCAGCATCATTCGACTCTTGATTTTCTAAATCACTGTTTTCAAAATCTGTTAATCAATTTCAAGTATTTATTATTATTTATTTATTTTTAATGAATTTTTTATACTTAATACCTGTATTATTATTGTCATGGTTGTCGGTATCATTCGACTCTTGACTTTCTGGACCAATATTTTCAGTATCTGTTAATAATTTTCAAATATTTATTATTATTTATTTCATCAACTGAATATAATTATTATAGGTACGTACTCATATTTTTTATTATGTTTTCCAAATGCTCTTCTGATTCAAGTTCATGTACTTTGTCTCGAGGAAGTGAAGACGAAAACAGACCCATTTTGGCTTTTGTGCCAAACATAGCTTCATACGGACTTTGCTTTATACCTTCGTGGTATGCTGTATTTTTTGTAAATTGAACAAAATATAGACCATCTGCCCATTTATTCGTATTATTTTCGTACATCCATGCTCTTAATAGGTTTTGAATATCTTGATTCGCTCTCTCTATTGAACCTTGTGTTTGGCTATGGCGTGGTTTGCCATGCACTATTTTTACACCATCCCACATTAAACACAATTCTGTGATTATTTTATTCACAAATTCCCTACCGTTATCAGAATGCAAAATATTTGGTGCCCCGAAAGTTAAAAATATGTGTAACAAATTATGGGCAACCTCTTCCGCAGTTTTAGATTTTAATGGCCGTAGTTGTATAAATTTTGTCAAATGATCTTGATAATTTAAAATAAATTTATATTCTCCATCCTTACATGTTTGCATATCAACAAGATCTATTTGGCACCGGGAATTTAACTCTGAACTTATTATAGGCTTCACAACAATACCTTTTATAGGCGCTTTTTGTTTTGTTTGACATTGAATGCACAAACTCAAATACAGCATAACAATTTCATATGTAATATTTTTGTACTTACATTGTAATTCTTTAATCATCCGAGTACGTCCACCGTGACCAGTTTGAATGTGTGTTTCTTGAATAATATCAAATAATTCTTCATTTTTTACATAATATTTTATATTTGTTTCTCCTGGTTTTAAAGGAACAATAAGTTTAGTACTCCCGAGTATATTCAAAACATCATACCGCTTTAATCGTCGATAGTCATTACGTTGTTTATTAGATTTATCTTTTGAAATGTTCACTTCACTAATTAAAAATTTATATTTTTCAGCTGATAGAAAAAAAGAATTATCATTTCTTTTTTTTAATATTAAATCATTAAATTTATTATAAAATGATTCGCGCATGTTTTCCATTTTTTAAAAAAAAATCGCTTAAAATTTTGTTTAAAATAATAATATATAACTAAGTACGTTGAATGACAATACCACACTAAATTATAGCAAGACAGCATAACATGGAGGTTATCCAGATATAATAAGAGTAGTTGGGTAAGGCAATAAAACACTTTATCGAAATTATAAACTTGTACAATGCTTTATACTGCATAGGTACTAGATAGTATGTAACAAAACATTTTATCAAAATTATCAATTTATACTATACTTTATACAACATAGGTACTAGATAGTATAAGATACTGTTTTATTATTGTGACCCTTCCGTTATTCCTAAATTAGATTAATAATATTGTCATTACCAACATTCACCAATATCGTTGTATAAATGTCAACATTCACTAGTGAATGTTTACTAAGACCACAAATTTAATCAATAAATCAACATTCACCAATGACTTTGGTGTACGACGACATTAACCGGTGACTGTCAGCATTCACCAACTGCGGTCATTCACAGTAACATATATATTAATTAAATAATTTACAACTAAAATGGTGGGTACTCGTTAAAAAAAATCAGAAGTTTGCATTGAACCAACAAATTCATTCTTTAAGTATATTTAAACATTCTAGAAATTAGACTGTGAATAAATGCATTGTTAAATTAAAAACTGGGGATGATACAGCATGGTGAACCATGCTGTATACAGTCACGCAGCAATTCTCAATTGTTGCACCCGGAGATTTTTTTTTTATATCTTAATGGAATATTTTTTCGTCCATATTTCCTCTAAACATTTGCCGCCACGCGCGTGACCTATATTATATTATATTTCAACAGAGTTGGATACCGAGGGACGTCACATTTTTTTCGGTCGAGGAGTTTACGCATAGTTATTGTACTTATCGCACCTGTGACTCTATAGCCACTATTCGATAACGCGTTTAGGGTAAGTTATCGTGTTTGTATTGTTTGTAGGTACTTATATTCCAATGGGGGAGGGGCAACGGGGTTCAACTTATGGTTTTTATGGTGTTTGTTTTGGTATCGTGTCGGTTGAGCGGCAAGTGGAAAGATGCCTCTTTTCACCTAGCGGAAAAGCGGAAAAACCCATCCATACACACTCAACTACGAGTACGACGAACTGGCGACTGAACGTCGGGGATTCAATCACGAAAGTTTAATTATCGTGACAGTCATAAAAAAAAATATTAAACTAAACGTGAACCAAACTAAAATAGTACCGCTTACATCTATTTCTAGTTGCATTTAATAAGGAGATCTATTACAGCAGAGGTTCTTTTATTCCCAAGTACCACTTACTACTTACACATTTTGAAAATTCTCTCGTTTTACATTATTGAATATAGTATAAACTTTAGTTTTTTTTTAAAAAAAACAATATAATATATATTTAATATAAAAACAAAAATCGTTGTCAAGTGAAATTGTAACGATCAATTGGTTTTTTATTAGAATATAACCATTTTATTTACCACAAAATAATTAAATCGATTTCAATAAGCATATCCATTCACATTTATATGGCTTTAAATAACCATTAACCACGATTATTATGCGTTAAACGACTAGTATATGATTAAATCATTTAAAACTTATTTACATATCATTGCATATTCAATTGTTGTAATTGACGATGACGTTTCGGCAAAGGAATTGAACCACAAGGGAAAATCATATGGTCTGGTATATCTTATAAGTCATTTAATGTGTTATCAAAAGAGACATGAGCTCGGTAAATTTGTTTTAACATTAAAAAAAAATGAGTGACCTCTCATTTTAAATTGTTTTACATACGTAATAGCATTTATTTAGGTAGCCAGGGTAGCTTACATGGTTATAAATGTAGACAATGTATTTTAGTCTATAATCTATAGGTTACATTTGATACAATGTAAAGGTAAACAGTAAACACTGACAAGGCCACCCGCAGGGGGGCCAGGTGTGGCCACGGTCCCCCCGCTCTTTAGGATAATTAAATAAAAAATAAAAAATTCGATTTTGTCGAAAACTGGTTTTGCGTAAAAAAATCCCGTTTTTTCCCTTTTTTTTTTAGGGTTTTTCC
This sequence comes from Schizaphis graminum, assembly GCA_020882235.1. Taxonomy (NCBI): domain Eukaryota; kingdom Metazoa; phylum Arthropoda; class Insecta; order Hemiptera; family Aphididae; genus Schizaphis; species Schizaphis graminum. The sequence continues at coordinate 61,214,517 of CM037032.1, forward strand.
CGACGCATTTAAAAAATATTGAAATTTTTTAACTTTTGACCCCCCCAAAGTACCATCTAGATTCAATTTCCTTTTCAAAGAGGGGATGAAGTAAAAAATCGAAGCATTTTTACTGCTCCAGATGTTGTCGTCAGACACAAAAAAAAAAACACATCATTGTAAAATCAATACATTCATCACTCCATTCAGAATCTAAAAAATTTATGATAAGTGTATTGTTTTTTCACTGCCCCCTCCCCCGAGAAAAATTTCTGCGGGCGGCCTTGAACACTGACAGTGGCTGTATTAAACAGGTGTGAATAAGTATGATCAATGTTATCGTTAATTATTTCCATAATTTAAAATATATTTAGGTATAGATTGTACTTTCTTACATAATATTTTTATTAATATATTATAATATATTTATATAACCTGCATTTAATAAATTTATGTTTTATTTTCATTAATTTTTTTATTTCAGAAGTAACTGTCAATTATCAGTTTTATCAGTTACTACTAATTACATATTAAAGATATAATTTAATTAGTTTATTTTCTGTTCTGAAAAAAAAAAGTTATGGGTTTTTTTTCAAAATAGCAATTTAAGACATTTGTTACGTAACGTAAGGTTTATTTTAAAATTGAATAAAAATTACGTATTATAACATTTTTCTTTATAAAATTTACCAAAAAATATTTAGCAATAAGCTCCACATCTCTAGTTATTGATTAACGTGTCATAATGGTTAATACGTAGAAAATCTTATTTCCCAAGTGGATTTTCTAAGTTTTCATTAAGTAACTTTTTGTAGAACCTATTGGTTAATGTAACCAATCGGCAATCTATAATCTACACGTTTCATTTGATTTCAAATGTATTCAATTCTATTGTGATTGCGAAATGTTTAAAGAAAAAAATCTACACTGATATTATAAATTTCCTAACCAATATAGATTTATAAACACTAAGAATATTTTTTTTTTAATAAAATACATTAAAGGTGGCCAGCACTCACCGACTCTCTTTAGATTTTCTTGATTTTGGATTATTTTCAGAAAACAAATAAAATATTTTATTTTTGTTTTTGTAAATGTACTTATATATCTCTATTTAACCCATGAATATAAGAGTAAGATTTATAAAAAGGCAATAAATAATTATGAAAAACTAGATTATACACAATATAAACTAATATGACAGGTACATTGGTTATCCCTTTATAGTTTAATTATTAAATAAACATAATAAATAATAATTCAATGTAATAATATTTATAGTCAAACATAGTAAAATATGTAAAAAACTCTAAAATTAAACAATACTTATAAAGTAACTATAGCATTCATGTACATAAAATATATTTTTGTTTATTGACAACTTTTTTTTTTTATCAATTGAAACAACCAGAGAAAGCTCAGAAGTCGATCACAAGTCTATTAAATTTGGCCACCCTTAGAATACATAACTAGATACCAAAAATAAAATGTGCTTATTAGATATATAAAAACCATCGGATAGAAGAAAGGGAGTCAGTTAAAGTAAAATATATTTGATACCGATGTGCGTGGCTTAAGAAAGTCGTTCAACTCATTTAGGTAACCATATCGTTTGTTTATTTTATAGCAATATAATATTATGACATTCAGTTTAGTATAGTTTATTTATAACGTTCAAATACCTACTAAACAAGTACATACATATATTTCAGGAAGATACACAGTATATGCAAAACCGTCAATTCTCATATCTAAAATTAGTTATTACAGTGATATTATACATAATATTATGCTCGTATAAGTATGATCATATCTATCCATGAACTGCTGAACACTAATTTACTTAAACAAGATTTTAGGGTAGCAAGACGGGAACGTAATTAAAATCGCATTGAACATAAAAAAAATATTATAATAATAAATAACATACAAATAAAAATGTTCGATTTATTTTGTTTAATAATGTTCAACTTATAAAAACTTTGATTACATTTTAAATATTTATCAAAATGAAAAAATAGCTGCTTAATAAACTTAAAAAGTTTAAAGTTAAACATACAAAGAATATTCAGTAACTTTTCATCGACTATATTACACTAGAAATTAATTTAGATTAGAACACACAAAAAATCCTATTTTAAATACAATATAATATTTATTTTGATGGATGTAATTTTAGTTTAATTATAATGAAAACTGAAAACAGTTAAGTTTGTCAATACATTATACATAATAAATTATATATTATTTTAGACTTTAGACAGATTTTAAATGTATTGATTTTACAGTGATGTTTTATTTTTTATTTTTGTACGAGTACAAAATAATTAGTTGATTCGGTTCTTTGATTTTTATAAATGGAGATGGCTTTAGATAGAAATTTAGATATATTTTATACATAAAACAGGTCAAAATTAAGAATTCTTAGTACTTAATTTTATAATTGGGAAAAAAAAAATCAACAAAAACTGGAATTTTTTGCAAATTCCATCGATTTTATTTTTTATATAACAGGAAAATTGAAAATGGATAATAAATACTTAACATTTTTAAAAATTATACTTATTTTCTACTTTTAATAAAAATTTTGAAATATTTTGAATATTCTTGAACAATTTATGGAGATAAGCATTTTAAAATTTTTATTTTTCCTAAAAAATTTGATTAAAATTTATGCACCGAGTTGAAATACTTTAAAATGTAATTTAAATCTCTTTTTAGTTAATTAATTTTTCAATTAAACAATATCGCAAAATATAGTCACAGTACTTATTTATAAGCGCTTAAAGTAAGAATGTTGAAAAAATCTTAAATATGTACAAATTATTTCGCAGTTAGGAATTTATAAAAAATTATTGTGATAATGTGGCATCAACATCTTATTAATATTGTCATTAATTAGATTCCAAATAGAAAAATATGCTATATTGTGCATCATTATTTATATGGCATACTGACAATATCAGTAAAAATACGAGCCTTTCATGAATTTAAAATATTTTTTTATGATATCTATTATCTAACTTAAAAATGTAATGCTGAAAGAATTATCATGAATGATATTATAATACATTAGGTGATTTTTTTTTTAAATTGATTTTTTAAACAACAAATGCCTTATATTAAATTTAAAAAAAATAATATGTAAATTTGCATTACCCACTCTACAGAATATTTTTAATTGGAATTTATTTCGTTCATAAAGAATTATTATTTATATAATTATACATAGTAAATCAGAAAACTAGCATTCTATATAAGCTCGAAAAAAAAATTATTTTTTTTGCAAAAATGGTATTACAATATGCCTGTACTAACAAGTTGATTAAAAAAAATGCAATCTTGTAAATAAGTATAACTTCATTTGAGATGAAAACATATAAGAAGTGTACTTTAGTGACTAAACTTTATGAACGATTTTAATGACATTTTTAATATTGTATATCATTTATTATAATATAGACAATTTAAAAATTACATTTTTTGATTGACCGATTTTTAATCATGGTATAATAATGTTTATATATTATTGAGAAGCCAAGAAGGCACAACGCTAACTCAGAATAAATATTTGTGTCTAATTAATATAAAAAAAAAAAAAAATTATTTCGGGATAACTATATATAATACAATAATTAACAAGTTTTAATACTTGTACATATTCAATCATAGAAATAAGTTGAAATATATTAATTATAAAGTTATAATTACGAACTAAAAACAATGTTTTAATATAAAATAACATACATATTACATATTATATATCGTGTGATATTTAAGTATCATTTTTATTTTCTAATAAAATATTAAATAATATAACCTTTATTGTGCAACAATTTTATTGAGATTGGAACTTTGTTTTTAGTACACAAATTGAATGTATAGAAACCGATTTGATTACTTATCGATCATTGAGGTGTATAGAACCAATTTTATTGTCAGTCTGCTCTCTATATTAAAATTAAAGGGCGCAAAAGCAATTTTAATGTAATAGCTAATAAAAAAAAAGTACAAGCAATAAAAATAATAATAATAGAATAATATGAGAAATTGACCTAGTAAATGCGTTCTATAACAAAATATTATATACCCATCAAAAATTACCTTTGCGCTTTAAAATTACATAAATCCTAAATATTCAAAATATATTATATTATAATATAGTCTCATGATTATTTTTTTCACAATGATAAAAATAAATATAAGTAGTTATTATAATATTTCTAAGTGTAAATAAATATATTTTTTTAGAAAAAAATTGATTAGATAATATTATACAATATTGTTTAGCTTATGATAGGCATCTTGAAAAATATTGCATGAAGGTTGAATGCATTTTGTCTTTTTATTGATTTATTTTTGTTGGATGTGTTGCTATTCTTTTAAATACGATAAAATTTAATCATTTCAAGTTATCAAATATAAATATAAATTTTAAGCCCATTCCATATGATTGTATATTATGCAATAATGTGCATAGTATAAAATGTGTTTTAGTAATTGCTAATTATAATCATAAACAGTTTACTTTATATTTCTCCAAATCTACACAATATGTTTAGATTATTCCAAAGCTTTTATATTATGGTAAACTCTAATAATATCAGATATATTTTTTTAATTTCGTATAATATTATTTGCATAACAAAAAAATATGAAAGGAGATGTTTTAAACATAGTTGTAAACATAATTTGATTTCACATTCTATAAAACAATGTTGCTTAAACTTAGTTTAAATATATAAGTGTAAATTGTTTATTTTAAGTCAGAAAATTATATTTTTTAGTTATAGTTTATATGATCATCCCATGACGGTTTGTCGTATTCTGTTTGAAGTTTTTACAACATCATTTGATCCTGTTAAACTTCACAAAATGTGACTTTTCTCATAATACATCACAGACATTAAAGTTTAAATGAATCACCGAGCAATTTTGAACTTTTAAAAAAATTATTTTACATAGTGCATCTATTGTAAAAAAACTATCGACTATTTGAGAGTAACAATAGTAAATTATATTATTAAAACAACAAAATCGCACTGACAATATTTATTTATTTTAATTTTAATAGAGATGAACCGACTAATGTTTTAATAAGAATAATAATTATTTCTATTGTTATGATTATAATGACCGTCATTTAAATTTAAAAATGTATGTTGTTTAATTCCGGTTATACCTATACTGTTATATTACATTTAAGCTACTTAAGGACTTATGTGTTATTAATTATATAACTTAATCCGATTAGGTAGATCATTTTAATTATGTACATAGATACGTTTATACTATAATATACGCGTATGAATACAAACAAATATTATTATTAATAAATGAAAAAAGTAATGCATTATGTCTGATTGTGACATTATTAAACTAATGATAATATCCCATGTAGGTATTCATATGTTATTATTTGTATTATAAGCTGTGTAATGAATGTAATTATTATAATTATTTACAAATTAATATATTTAATACGTTTATTTTTAATCGCATAAATTAAACGGTTTTATCACAAGTCTTTCGTAATTATTACTATTACACGAACACTTTATAAGCTACTTTAATAATTTTCTTTTAAAAGCACATCGTATTGAAATAAAATAATTTTAATGTCAATCATTTCTGAAAATAAAAAAATATTATTTATTCTTACTATACATTTAAGATACTTATACAAAAATGAACCCAATAAATTATTCATTTATATACTTAGTATCTCTATGTTTTTTTTTAAAATATGATAGACATCTAACACTCTATTAAGCCGTTCTATATTATGTGTTAATTATTCAATCCCAAATAAGGAAAATGTCTCGTTCGTAACATCAACTTAGCATTAATCAAAAACTAAGTTTTTAAATCTTTACTTTGAGTAAACTTTAATTATGTACATAAAGTTATTACACTGTGACATAATAATATAATTACTAAATATTTTAAGCTCATATTTATTATTAGCTTGGTTTTTTTTTAAATTCTTTGCTTAAACGCGAACAATACAGTATTAAAATTGAAATTAAAAGTTTTATGACACATGTCTGTTATGATTGACAATTTTTAGAATAGTGAACGAGTATTACTTGTAATGGTAGATACTGCATTTTTAACGATAAGGTATAAAATTATTCTTTCCAACAATTTACCGATTTTATTTATGATTAAAATTGCAAGATGTGAAATAAAAGATTATAAATTTACTTTTATTAAGTATAGCTTTCAGATTTAAAAAATATTTATATCGTTTAAACTTTAAAATTAATTTTATATTTCAAAATGTTGTTAAATGATAAACAGAGTGTCCCATGAGAATTTACCAATTGCGATATCTCCTGAAATAATGGAGCTATCATAATTCTAGTGTTTTAATAAGATACACAGAGACAAGAATATTTAATTTATATTCATGTTTTAATAAAAAAGTTAAAAACATATTTTTTTTATTTAATTATTTTCAAAATAATTGAAGATAACCATTTTGTAGAGTTAATTTTTCTGAAAATATTGATGTTTCGACATTTTAATTAAATTAATCTACTGATTTTTAATATTTTTTCTAATTTTGAAAAAAAAAACTGCGAATTATTTAATACGATATCATTGTGGTATCATTGTATCAAACATTTAATCCCGCGTGCAAGTACGGCCGGTGAACTAACTGTCTGGCTTCTATATTAAAAATCAGGAGATTAATGAAATTAAAATGTCGAAACGTCAATATTTGCAGAAAAATGAACTCTACAATCTTCAATTTTTTTGAAAATAATCAAATTTAATAAAAAAATATATTTTTAACTTTTTCACCAAAACATAAACGTAAATAAAAACATGATATATACGTAGTTCTTTTTTCTGCAAATTTTATTAAAAACCTAGAACTATGATATCTCCATTATTTCAGGAGATATCGCAATGGGTAAATTCTCACGGGACACTCTGTATGTATAATTTTGCGTTCAATTAAAAATATATTTTATTGTTCTTATGTATACTTAGTTATATTACATAAAAAAAATACATTTAATACATGAGTTACTATACAAATATTTTTTAGCAAATGTAACAATACAGGAATGACCGACAACTTAAAATAATTTAAAATTGTCTTTATTATACCTAATAGATAATAATATTTTAAATACAAATTAAAATTAATGCTTAAGTTATAGAAATGTATACAAATACGTTTAGTTAAGATACTTTTTCATCGCAATAAACTAATTCACATATAATTATTAAAATGCAAAATTATATTGTCAGAATAATATAAAAACTAAACAATTTCCGTTAAATGAAAAATATTTATATCACTAACATTTATATTTTATTGTTTTTATTCTAATAATCTCGGAAATGTAATGTTAAAATTGTTTCTTAAATTATTAAATAAAATTATAAATACACAGATTGTATTGATCTTATCGTTGATCTTGCTTAAAATATTGACGTTTTATTATTTTAATTTAACGAATTAAGATTTATTAAAATTAAAATATAAGCCTATTTACTCATAATTTACTATATTATTGTACTTTTTCTTATTTAACTTTCATTTAAAATGAAATATTCTTAAGTCATATAGACATATTATATGGAGTTATATTTTTTTATAAAAAAAAAATAATTTAAAATTTAAGCTAAGGTATCATAATATATTATATTCTCTATATTTCAACTGTGGCCGACCTAAGCTTATGTATATTTGTTGTAACTTTCCTATTCCATTGAGTTTTTATCTTTATTTTTTAATAAAATAAGTATTCATTTTAAATAATATTATCATCAAAATTTAGGAGTATATATTAACATAAAATATGATACTATAAGGATGTAATGATATAATATAATAGAGGTATTATTATTATATCAGTTTCGGGTAAAGAAAAGTAGTTAATTAGTGAACAAGCAATACTGCCACTAGCTTTGCCGCAGGATTGGCCTTCTTTAGCGTCGGAGTGTGATTTAGACAACAAGTTTTGTTTTATGTAAAAAGTTTAACTAAAAGTTATAACCTTTAGTTTTACTACAAAAATATAAACGTTTTTAACGTTTTAATCGACATTCAAAATACTTTATTTATGTTAAGAAAACAAAACTATTACTATATTAATACTATAGATTATTAGTAGTTAATAATAATTAACTTGTAATTTAATTTTGATAAACAAATAACTTGTAATTTAGTTTTTCTATGAAACAATTTTTATTTTCCTATAGAATTATTAACAATTTAAAAAATAAAATAATTTTAAAAAGATTTAAAAACATATTATTGTTGTTTCATCGCAGCCGGAATCCGTTATTTATCAAAACTCACCCTCAATTTTTAAGTGGTTTCAGAATTTGGTAAATGGAGTACAGACCAGTGTAAAATATTAAGTTTAAATTAACAAGACAGTCCATAAAATATAATTAATTTAAGAAAAATAAGAAATATTTTCCCTTTTATGGGCACCCAACTGGCCTAACTGTCAATAAATCTATTTTTTTCTATGGTAAAATGTTTTTTATATGTTGAATGTGTTGTATAGTATTTGCATTTATGTACTTTTATATAATTTATTTTTATTTTTATGATTTAATGTACAATTTTTATGTTAAACCATTGTTGTCTATTATTCATAATAGGTACATTTAAACAATGATTTTTAACTCTTTCTTTATTAACTTTTATAAAACCTACATGATATATATGTTATACATTGTGTGTTAAATATAAATCCTGCTTTATATGTAATAGTATATATGTGTTTGGAAATAGACTAATTATGTGAGTAATAGTATTAAGTTAAGATGTAGATAATAGTTTGTGTCTTTATAATCAATATTAGCGATACGAGGTGAGGTGCGTAAATCGTAATCATTACTATTTGACGTATTTAGGTTCAGGGGTGATTAACAAATATCTAAAATAATTTCTTATTATTGACAACGGGGGAAGGTAAAGTCACTGGGGAAAACAGAACCCCCTCCCCCGTTTTTTTCAACCAACATACAACACGTGTTAACATGCGCAACCGTTACCATGCGCATGGTGACTATAGGACCGGACTATACTTAGACAGTCTAGAACTATAGACCATCGTTTTTCAAACATTTTAATCTTGTGACCCCCACCCCCCCTCACCCCGAAAAAAAGTGTAAAATATGGTCAATCACTTCGCGGTCCCCTTTTTCTATCTATATACATTTTATTATTATCGTTATTTAAAGTATTTTTTTATTTGTTCAATAAAAAATTTTGAATGTAAAGGTTCATTTTTTAAATTGGTGTTTTATTATTTTTGACATATGCATAATATTATTTTATAAAACATAAAAAGGTGATAAGTAGGTAACCATTCTAATATAAAGTGTATATTGTCATCGAGGTTTAATTCACTTTAACGTATGTGTTAATGAACACTTTCAATTCAATGATGAACCATTGCTTAGAATCATTAGGCTATATTTTATTTTATATTTAATTTACTTTTAAGCATTATTGTAATAGTAAGTTGAATATCTTTTTGTCAAAAATTTTCATTTTAAAATGTCATTGCATGTATAAAATATAATAATATACCTACATTAAAAGTTTCAACTACTCACGAAAAATATTTTTAAATTAAAATAAAATAAATAGAACTTTTATTCGTTTAAATAACTTATTTCTTTGAAATATTTACTAAAAATTTCTTTACTAAAAAATTGTATTTATACATTTTTATAGTTTTTGTTACATTATTAACTATCAATTAAATACCTTGAATTCAATTTTCAAATTTAGCTGTACTGATTAATCATTTTATAAATTCTTAACTACAAATGTATTTGTACATTTCTATAAAAATAATCTAACTATTTTTACTATGAAAATATTACTATTTATATAAAATCCTTATGCAAAAACGTAGTGTTATTTTTTTTTGGAAAATATCAACAAGATTCAATTCTTTAAAAGAAACCACCATATAAATATACAAATTCAAAATCAAAGTATATTTTTATTATTTCAATTGATTGTAAAATCAATATATTCATCATTCTGCTCAGAATTTAAAATGAATCCGATCAAAATATACCTATCTGTTGTTTCTGTTTATTGAAATAATGCATTCTTTTACAATTTTTTTTAACAGTTATGGCCACTCGCATTATATATTTCTCAGATTTTATGAAAATAAAAATAATATTGCGTATTAAGTTAATGGTGCTGGATGCTCTAATTGAAAATTGAATCGATAAGAACAGGATTTAGTCATCAAATCTAATAGATACCTATGGTATATACATATATATTCATATTTTTATAATTTTAGAAACGTGATACTCTAAACTATCTGTAATTCAAAAACAAAAAATAAAATATAACTTCTAACCATATAAATAATAGTTATAAAATATTTATTTAAATATAATTGAAAATTTTATATTTTAAATGTTTTTGATTAATTATACATAATTCGTAAAGCAAAAACATATATTGGTATAATTTATTATAATATAACTACATATTATGATGTAGATATTTTTCAGTTTAATTACGTTTTTTGTCAAATAGATGTCTTAATGTTTAATGACATGGTATATCAGATAACGAATAAATTATTGAAGAAACCATCAAAAACCAATTACGATGTACATCGTCGATGTGCAAACACAAATAATTTAGTTACAACGTTACGTTTTGTAAAAAAAAGTTTTTCAATTTCTGTTTCACAATAATAGTAAATTTAGTTGCAACATTTTTTTCAGCTTTCCTCTCCCGTCTCGTTCTTTATAAAAACACCAATTGGACATATTATCATCAATATTTAACTATAATAATATAATACAAAGTGTGTATGGTAATACATATTATACAATATTATGTATTTGTTGCTGTCGTTGGTGATTGCTTTATATAAGCATCTATTAAATAATATTTTTAATGGAAAAATAAAGACGTTTGTCGTAATCACGACAAAAGTGCACAAATTACAAACGCAATGATATCCTTATAAATGTAAGAATGAAAATCGGAAAAGATTTTAAAATATTCTAAGAAAATTTTACCATCGAGTAGGATTGAGCGGTGAGATACAGTCTGGATGCGTATTGTGTGTTATAAATAATATACCTTAAATGTTTCCGAGTAGCAAAACTACGAAAGTACGAAAGAACTTTATTTTGAAAAACAATCCCGCTGTGGGTACATAATATTCTTTTATTGAATACTAAAATAAATAACAGAAAAATAAAACGCATAACAATAAGACAATCGATAAAACGAAATAAAAATATATTTTTGTTTTTTTGAAGATTCGGGGATTCACCATCATAGAAAATAATATGTATTATATACTTATTTAAATTTGTTGTGCTACAAAATCAATCACGGTTTAACATTGGATACTTAATACATTTAATTTTTAAATTCAAAACTATTGCTGAGTATCATGTATCAGTATTTTAATATTTCGAATTAAAAAAGAGCGCGAGATTAATGTAATAAAAAAAAATAGTTTTATTTTTATAGCATATATATATACATATATTTTTTTTTTTTTGACAACAGTTAACAGTAAATAAAATATGATTATACTATATACCGGAGCAGGCATAGTATAAATAATAAAGTCGATTGAAGAGGATGATTTTATGAAAGTGTAGTGATTGACAATGTAATACATTCAAAATAACAAATAGCTTATTACCTCGAGCGAAGAAAATCAGGAGGGGGTATTTGGTAAAAATTAAATAACGAAGGACTATTTGATTGTGTCTAAAACGAAATCGTGAGTAAAAAAAAAAAAAAACAATATTTTAGAGCAGTGATTCCCAACGTGGGCACTACCGCCCCCTTGTGGGCATTTTTTATTTTGAAGGGGGCGTTTTTATGAGGGGGGCGCTAAAGGGGGCGCTCATCTATCATTTAATTTTTTTTGTTTATAACTGATTGTAATGAAATGTATAGCTGCGTAGAATAAAATACCTCATGTAATCCACAGAATTATGTAGGTATAATATTTATACACTTAAATAATATCAAAATAATTATCTTGACAGGTACTTGACATTATTAAAATGTTAAATGATATTTTGTCTTAAATTAAATAGCTTATTAAAAAATAAAACGTTTATCATTTTAAAAAATCGATTGGGGGGGGGGGCGGTGTGAGATTTTTAAAATCTAAAAGGGGCGTTGAGTAAAAAAAGGTTGGGAAACACTGTTTTAGAGCGTGGAATTGATGTATCTGCGTAGAGCTTTAGTCGGGGAAAGTGATTACCTACTGTTTAGCTTTCCAAACTCGGCGTCAAATGATCTAAAGGTCTGAAGTGGAAGCAGTTCTGAAGCGAAAAATTCGAAAGAGCATAAATAAAATAAATAAATCATAGACGTCGGGTGGAATACGAGAAGAGAGCTCGAGAGTGCTTATTGCCTCCTCAGGTTAGCAATAAATTAGTAGCCCCGTCGCGTATGCATCTCGTAATCGATTGATGTTGTTATTTATTTATTTATTATTATTTTTTTTTTAAATAAAACAATATATTTTAATTTATCTTTTGTCGTTCAGATGTACGACAAAGGGCTGTGTGTTGTCTTGTACGTAGCTTATAGACTAAAAAAAAAAAACCACTTGACCGATTTCGATAAAAGTTTCAGAGATTGTTGTTGTTAGAGTTGTCAAAAAAGTTTAGAGAGTAGTTTTAAACACGTCCAAAAATACAGCGAGTACTATATCCCGCATCCGTGGAATTAGTTGGCAAACCGAGTTTGTACCGTTGTCGATATTTTTCCCGCCATCCAAGATACACTATAATAATATAATATAGAACCGAGTTATATAATAGCACCGACATATTATAGCGCCGAAATATTATAACGCCGTATTTTGTGTTTGTTCGTTTTTATTTTCTAGTCAAATGTCGTTTACAGTGTTAATGATATCATAGTAATATACTATCATCACACCGGCGCCGGCGATAGTGCGGCAGCCGAGTGTACAGCTGTTACTAACCTTCGGGTCTTCAGCGGGGCCACCGGCCACGACCGGCGTGTTCTGAGCACCAGTGCGACGCGCATGGAACCGCTGGCCTGCGTGGTCATGGCTGGCGCGGACGTGCGCTTGACGGCCCACGGGCTGCGGCCGGTCCACGCCCGGCCGCCGCCCGCCCACAGGTGCTGTTGCTGTTGGACGTCCCGCGGATGCGGCCCCTGTTCGCTGCGGGCCCGGCGACCGCGGCCGCCGGACAGTATCTCGCGGCGGATCTGCTCCACGTCCAGCTTGTACGCGCACAAGACGGTGGCGGCTGCGGCCACGGCGGCACCGCTGTCCACCGGCGGCTCGGCCGCGGCCGTTTCCGTCGACGCCTCCGTGTTGCCTGCCGCGTGGCCCGGTCACCACTTCATGACCGGACGCGTGAGTCGCGTGAGTCGGTCGATATGAACGAGCTGCGACGGTACGCCGACCGCCCACCGCCGCCGACCGATCGTCCGCGCGGTAACGTGACGGTAACTGACGACTGCTGCATCACACGCAACAACAACAACAACAACGGTATTTTATTAAACGAGTTAATTCTTTCGACAGTAAGCAACCAAACTCGTCGTCTCGATGGGTATTTACGTTTTTTTTTTTTTTTTTAAATATTCTTCCGAGCAGATAGTTCGTCTGAGAATTTAAACGTATACAAATTTGATCACCCGGTAAATAATAAGTAGTTTTAAGTAGGTATAGGACTGATTTTCGATGCACTTTGCATATTGTTTTACGACGCTCGTCGACATTACGTCATTTACGTCATACGTCGTCTTATGTGTTCTCGAATCGGAAAGAGAAGTTTTCCGTTTTGCGCTTTTCGACAGTTTTCGATTTTCGAGATAATTTTTTTTTTAGAACACATTAGGGTTTTACTTAAAGAAAGTAACTTTGAAACATGTTAAAGAGGCAAAGTTTATTTAGACTCATTATAGTTCCAAATTTAATAATCCGAAATTCCGTCTAACAACTATAAAATCACTGTCGATGCGCTTACACGATGATATCGGAATATACGTCTTGTCTAGTTAATAACAAATTCCAAGTGCATAATATTATTGTAAACGCACTATTTATAGGTATTTAATTTTAATTAAGTATGCGAAATATTCGAATTTTGTAATGAAAAATTTTTGGAAAAATATTCTCCACAGGAATATAAAATCATAATTAGTATAATTGAGAATAGTGAAAACTAAAAAAAATTGGTAGTTATTATACTAGTAATAATAATAATAATAATAATTACTATTATAATAATATTATGATAGTAATCAAACAAGGGGTTTTTTTTTTTAATATTGATATTATTGTCATTAAGTCGTGTAATGACAAAACATTTTAAAAAACGTTAATGCACTTCCAGATAACGAGTGTTTACTGTTTAAAGAACCATCACCTAATGTCATTTCAGTATCATACACATATTTTTTTATTAATTAAAACACATTACGATGCGGACACTGTTGATCCGCTATAGACCTCCTTGATTCTGATGTCGTTAGTTTTTGTGATTTTTTTTTCCTTTATGATAATTTTGGGGAATTTTATGTGCACGATGATTGTTTTAGAATTAATTTTGCTTTTATATTTCTAACATTTTTATTATTTTTTTTTTAAATATAAACATAAACTGTTTCGCATGCACTATTGCGCATACACTTTTCTCAGCGTCTTGGCATTAAATTATTTCATGTTCAATATTTATACGAAATAATATTCTTCAACTAACTGTAAAGGTAGTTAAGAATCAAAAAAATAAAATAAGAATCATTCAAACGTAAAAATAGTAAAACGTCAGTTTTTATTTTTTTATTTATTTACCTGCTGCACAGATATATTTTTATAGTACGCACTTCAGATGATCGCGTATGACTATGAGTGGATTTTTTTCTCACAAAAAAAATTACAAAAGCTGGCAGGCAAGCCAAGCGGACCACCGTCCATGAACCTATAATACCTACATTTTTAAAAAAAAATCACCTTTATTTCCTGCAAATCATTAAGTAGACATATATTTTTTTTTAATGTTGATTTTTTCAAAACGAAATCTGGACAATTATTTCAATTTATTTAACTTTCTCTAAGCTTTAACAGGATAGTGAGTGAAAAGTTGTAATTTTATATTTGGAGGCTAAACAAAAAATTTCTGATTAAAACAAGTACCAGCTAGAATATTACACGTATCTTATAGTTTCGTAAAACTATTTAAAAAAAAAATAAAATTATCCTTAGTATAAACAATTAAGTGACTAGTAAACAAACTTTTAACAAATTAATTAAGATACATGTTTTTTTTTTTTTATAAAAAAACATCTGCTTTATAGTTTACAGTAAATAAATGGATGGTTTTTATTTGAAAAAATGTGTGTATTCCCTTTGAACATTTTTAAAATAGTATAAAAAAATCAAAATTTAAATACATTAATGATGAAAGAAAAATTCGGGGTAAGCATGCTTGATAAATTATCTTGTACGTTATAATATGTGTATGATACATGAAAAGACAAAACAGAAGACATGAAAAAAAAAACACCGAGTGACACGTGTTACCTCTCGCAGTCTCGCCCCACCGTCGTGTATCTACATCACGGGTTGATGTTTTTTTCGTAGTTTTCGTTTCCCGCACACTGGCGATATATAATATAATGATAATAATATAAATAATAATAGTACACCGCAATCTTTAGACTAGCGAATCTTCTATGGAAAACGTAACCGTGGTAATAAAATACTTTTGGCGGGATATAACCACACAAGCGTTTCGCACAGTCTAGCAAGGGCGTGTGCCTTTTACACGGAATATTATTGTATTTTATTTTACGTTGATTAGATATCGATTTCAACTACCGTACAATGACAAAACCTCATAATCCTGTGATATTATCAAAATATTTTACGGTATGACTAAAAAACCCTAACACGCATCCGTAACATACGTCAATTATTGCACATTTTTCCCACTCTGTTATTATTATTTTATTCATCTATATGAACACCTTGAGATAATATTAATCAGGTTATCGTTTTTGATTATGCATTTTTAAGAGAATTATAATCTATTTGCGAGTTTTTTTTATTTTTAAGGTACCTAATCATTAAAATACCGACGATAAAGTAAAATATTTATTTTTTCCAAAATAAACATTAAGCGATCCTGGATTATTTGTGTTTGGCGAATGATAGGATGTTAAATTTTAATATATTTCTAAACAATATAATAACGGCGTTAAAATAAAAAAATATATATAATACATTATTATTACTATTGCAAATCATATTACAATAGCAGTTCATTAACGAGGTTTGGATTTTGTTATGATTATGTATAGATATAATAATGTTATGATTATAGGAGATGATTGGATTAGTCCTCCAAAATTATTTACAGTCAAATATATTTTTTCGTGGCATTTAAGTATATTATATAAACAAACAACAAAAGTGACGAACTATATTTATGCCACTGAGTATAGACTACACTAGTATCATATTTTATACGGAATGCGTACCGCAAATAGTATAATAATATTATGTTCAAAGTCGTTGTGTCAAAAATGCATTACGTGTACATCAATATTTAATAGTTTACATAATAATATCATACGCTTGTTATACGGCGTTAGGTGCGTAACGATAATTAATTGGTTTTATGACGATAGGTATTATAATTTATAATAATCTACGTTGCAGCTGCTGATGTCGAGTAAATATTATAAGTTCGGAATTTAGCACCATAGTGGTCATTATATTATCTAAATACATAAAAAATGAATGCTTCCATCTTTGTCCGCTATAGACACAAAAACTCATTGATTATTTTAAATAAAACTCATATCAATAGATTCCAAGATACAAACAAGGTGCTTTTTTTTATCGAAGAACATTCATTATTTCTGAAAGTATTCATGTTTTTGAAAATATTTTTTTACATAGTTTCAAGTTGTTAAAAAACAACATTTTTACTAAAAAATTATATTTTTAAATATTTTTTATCCTTATATTTTTTTAAGTTTTTTACTTTTTTAAATGACAACATATAGTTTTAATTTCATATTCCAAAGCAGAATAATATTCTGAGTATTTTGATACATAAAATTCGAATTTAGGGCCAGTAGTTTATGAGTTATACTTATTTAAATTTTAGACAAGCGGAGTAGTAGAGAAACATTTTGCAGGGTAACCCCGTACCACTCCACTCCACGCATCTAAACTTTAAATACTTATAACTTATAAACTAATGGCTCTAAATTCGATTTTTATGTATCAAAATATTCAGAAAATTATACTGCTTTGGAATATGAAATTAAAACTATATGCTGTCATTCAAAAAAGTAAAAAACTTAAAAAAATATTAGGATAAAAAATATTTAAAAATATAATTTTTTAATAAAAATTTTTTTTTTTTAACAACATGAAACTATTTAAAAAAATATTTTCAAAAACATGAATACTTTCAGAAATAATGAGTGTAAAACGATAAAAAAATCACTGTATAGTGTGAGTATTGTACTTCAATTCCTATAGATGATTATATAGTGTTCAAATATGCATTTTATTTTGGTTCATAAAAATTGAAAATTATTTTTTTAATAAAATACAAGTTGAATATTTGCTACAGTTAATAAAATAGTTATTTTAATTGGCTATAGTTCTCCGTATTGTATTATATTTTTTAATTTAAGTAATTTAATAGAATATATAATTTTATTTAAACATAAAATTGTGTAACATTGTAATATAATAGTAAATAAAGGTTAGGTTTACATACTCGAACTACAAATAATATTCAACCGATTTTGACAAAAAAATGATAGATAATATTTAACTGAAGGAAAATAAAAATGATAAATATATAAATCATAGTATAATATAGTCGGATTACATATAAATTGCGCATATGCAAATCCACAGGCTAAGTTTTTGACCAATCGGCACATATTTTTTATAAATATTATTTGGGATCCCAGTTGGGTCTTATAAGAGCATTTAAATTTAGAACGAAAACAACGGGTAATAGCATAGCTATTATATATTATGTAAAAGACGACAGAGTGTACGGCTAGGGCTTATAGAATGAATAAATATTTGGCAGATTTTGTTGATTCAAAGAAGTTTTGGATAATCGATTGAACCAATTATTTTAGGGTGGCTTACCCATTATATTAATAATAATGTTGAAAATTGAAATCATAACCGCAAATTCGATTATATTATTTTGCTTGTAATTGGATAGGTACAAGTAAGAAAAAAAAGTTACTCATTTCTATCTACCGTAGGTAGATTTCTATTTAATTTATCCTTGGGCAACACCGGGTAATACAGCTAGTATAATATAATAATAAAAGCGCATTCGTTCGATTTGTCGATTTTACGTGCACTTGGTCGTCAAGTTACGATTATATTACAATAACACCAGAAAATTTTACATTTATATCATAATAATATTGTGTGTGCATTATTATTATCGTGTGCGCGTGTTGGATTTAACTATAATATAATAAATCACACATCGTAGATAGTTTTGGAAAATCGGCCGAGCGATAATCCAACACCCGACACGTTCATATTATATTAATCTACGTGGCTCTATTTTGGCAATATGTAATACTATGTAGTTCATCCGGTCAAGTGGGTCAACAGACGATTACCGCAACACACCAGGTGGTGGTCGTTATAGGTACCGATCGCAATAACGCGACAACGATAATATATAGGAGTATATTATATCCATGAACCCGATTTGGGGTAGGTCTTAGACTGGCATAGAAAAATGTATATCATATTTAAAGTGAAAAATCTTGAATTTTTTATCTATAATTTATAGCAAACATTAAACTTGGTTTTTTTTTTCATCCAATTATTTAATTTATTCAAAACATTTTGTTTTTAAAATTTTTCTAACAATTATGAATTTTAAATAATCGAAAAAATGATTGAGTTGAAAGTGCTTAAACAATAAAAAACTGTGTCGCTTATAAATCTATATACTTTCTATCTTTATCATAATTTGTATAAACTTTTTTCATTATTATTCTCGATTGCAATCAGCTTTGTGACATGCCAAAGGTCATTCTCTGCAATGAGAAACATTATAAATTGACTTCCATGAGTCAGTATAGATTTGAAAATTATAATATAAAACGATATAATAATTTACTGTATAATAATAATATATAGGTATAAACTAAAACTGAACAAATAATCACGAATCCTCGCAAATCGCAAAATAATTTAGATAGTTCGATAGGTAGCAATAACATACTAAATGCCTATAAATACGACGATAATAATCTTGTGAAATGTATCCAACATGTAATAACCACATAACATATACTATAAATCGAGTAAAAACCGACATTTAGTTTTACATAATAATATGTCGTTTCTCTGTACCATTGTGGAACCTAATTACACTGGTATAAATTACATTGTATATGTACTTATAGTTTATACCTACCTAAGATGTGTTGCTCCGTCTTACAAACACAACATAGCAAATTTGCGTTTAGTAGAAACAATTGTGTGTTGTTAGCTTTAATATTAGAGTGAATAAACCTATTATAAAAGATGAAGAAAAGAACATTATCTAAACTCGTATGTTGATTTTTTTTTGATATTTTAATTTCCAAGCAAGATATAGTTTATAAGTATTATTGTAAAATATTACAAGTTAAAAATATTCGTTTCTAGCTTAAAAAAAATAAAATATCGAAAAAACGAACGTTTAAGCATGATGGATATTCTTACCTTCAACTTTTATAATAGGCTTACTTGCCTATTAAATTGTTTTGCGCAAGGCAAACTTACAAGTACATTATTTACAGTTAGATATTCCAAATGTTACACATAAATCTCGAGTAAAAGTATTTTGAAACGTCGGAATACATATGGATATAAGACTCGTGATTTACAAAATGAAACATTGAAATATACATTTTTGAATTTTTGAAAACGCTCACTTGTGTTAAATATCAGAGCAAGTAAATTAAATGATTGAATAAATAAAAGTATTTATTAATTATATTAATTATTTCAGAATAATAATAATTGCTCAATATCTGTCTGTAAAATAATTATGTTATTTGACCATAATATTTTTAATGTGTCGTTTTTAAAATATCTTTATTATTATAAAAATATCCAAGGTCAAAATGACTGTAAATGGTAAGTATAATATATAATATTATTGTATACATATTATTATATTTTATCGATGTTTAATTTTTTTAAATTAAATATTTAATGAAAAATCATTTGACGTAGGAATCTTTACTTCAAAATCTATTAAGTATTAACGATGTATAGAACATTTTTTTACACAACTTTTTGTGACAATTTCACATAATTAAATTTGTATAAATCCATGTACACTAAAAAATATTTTAATTTTAATTCAAAATTCAAAAATATGGTAAAATATGTTTTTAATGAAAAGTTACGTAAAAAAGAATGTTCTAAAAACGTAAATAGTTTTTGAAATAATAATTGTGTTACATTAAATGGATCACTCGGTATTATATACATCGTAAATTTTAATATATGAATACAACTCACAAACGTTATAACGAAGTACAATAATTTTTTTTCTAAATAATATTATAGTAAAATAATTCCATAAAATTTTTTTTTGATGGTTGTAATATAAAAATTATTTATTAAGTAAACAGCGATTTATATTATTATAATATAATGTTGGCTGAAAAATAGTGTATAAAACTGTGCTGGCCACAATAATTCACATTTTTTCATTATAATAATAAAATTAACAATAATATATTTATTAGGTAACTAATACGTTTTGGCAGTTTTTGAAATTTTCATTTCGTATAAAGTCACGAGTTCTAATTTTTTTTGTTACTTACTAACCATTAATTTTTCAGTCGTTATAATTTGTAAGTTTTAGTTCCTCAAAATTGATTTTTTTTGTTTATTAAGTAACTATTTTTTTTTTCAATGAAAGTTAATTAAATTTATTTTTGTTTTATAAGTACATTTATATTAATAACCTTCAAGAATATATTGGATTGAACTTAAATTTATGATTCGGACGGTTCGATATCTACGTTTATAAGTATGCACATATTGTACATCAAGCTAGCTATTGTATTCAAAAACGAAAAAATAGAAACGTGAAACGAATATTCCTTTTTCAGAGTTAAACTTTGATTAGATGTAAAACGGTGATTTGTGATGGTGGACGATGGTCTATTGTAGGATTTGGTAATGTATTTTCACTATTTACCTGTAAGTATTAATATCACAATTTATAATATATAGTATTTATAATTATTTGTCTCTGCTGCAGAATAACTATAACGTTTTTTTTATTTTTTTAAATAATTATTTTTATGTAAAGAAAAGTATCAATAATTTTTTTCACACTACTTCACCACGCCATAACGTGATAATACAAACCAGTGACCTATATATCTATTGCCGACTTGTACCTACGTTTAACGCATAACACCCTCATTATCTATTTTGTGATTTATTTTAAAATATTGTGATTATTATGTACAGTACATGTATTTTTATAAATATTCTTATATAGTATAGCTAGTATAACTAATCATGTTTAACTTAAAATTTGTGAAATAGCACAAACTGATTTTTAGTTTTAGCAAAACCAAATTATAACACCTTTTTTGATATTGTAGAAGCTAATAATAGCCATGTAATTTTTATAAATCATTATGTCGAAATATAAGCAACCACCGCAAAGATAAGTATAATTTTTTTTTTATTAGAAATAAACCTTGGAAACAACATGGTTATTGGCTGAAATTTAACATTAAGATTTTATAATTATATTTCAATTGTGCGCTAATCATTGAATAATTTATTAATTTAGTAATATATATAATATTTATTTATGTTGGCTGAAAACAACTTTATTTGTTGTCGCCAATTCCATGTACGACCACGCCCACTGTTATTAGTATTGTTATTATTAACAAGATTTTTTCTTTTATTGCTACTCCTAGTAAGTGAAAATGAATATTATTATTTTTATATTTTTTTCCTCGTTAACTTTTTTTAATCATAATATTTTAAAACATATGATACATAATTAAATCTGCAGCAGAGAAATTAGTTATTTATATAATACTTTTATTGTACAATATCGGCTATTGTAGCTATAATTGTAAGTTATAAAATCAGTCAACTCAATGATATAATATTTGTAAGTAAATAAATAATATTTTTTCTATAATAATTAAGTTGTTGAACCAGAATCAGTAATTTATTTGTATTTCCTTATCCATAATAAGTTTAGTTTTTATATAATAACATTTTATTACTAGAAACTCTTGTTAGTATTTTTATAGTATACACTACACATAATATATAAATTCATTATATTATTATTCATAATACAGTTCATTGGTATTAGCCTGGCAATCTTGATTTCCGACTACTACCAATTGAGACTAGTTGATCATAAACACACTCACTCATATCACAAAGAAGCAAATGACCACACCCGCATATGTTATCGTCTTTTTATGTTTTTCAAATTTTCCATTAAAAAATATCATTTATTCAATTTAAGATTTTGATAATAATTGTAAATATTGCAATTTTTTGCGGATTTGTTTTAAATACTTAAAATATCCGAGTTTTTCTTTTGAATAAAGTCAGTGTTGCATTAATTTGATTAATTAATATTAATATTTGTATGCTGGTATACCCTATACCTAGTTACCTAAAGAATATATCTACATTCCTATTTTATGGTATGATTAAAATGTATTTATTCTATTGTATTATATTGTATTTTTTTTTTTTTGTCAAACGTTTTTATTTTTGTTATTGCCATTTTTGTTGGATTCTATTATTTTTAGTTCGGCATATTATTTCGGCCAATGAAGCAGCCCTGTTCAGTGGCTTGCCTCTACTGGTTGAGCACAATTAGGTTATAATATAAGATTGTATTATTTTTCATTGTTACATTTTGGTGTATAATTTATTTGAGCAATTTTAATTGATTAAAAATCATAATTATACGTTAATACCGTAACATTTTGTGTGAAACAATAATAAATATTACTGTGAAGCCTTTTTCTCTTTTTATTTATTTCATTACGATTGTAAAATATTATTTTGCGTTCACACAATTAAATCAAGAAAATTAATTTACATTCTCATGTTCATGTGTAATATATCTAGTTTATAATAAATACAGCTTGATTGCAGGAAAAAGCGAGCATATAAAAAGTTCAGGTAAAGTAACATTATATTTAGATTCATATTTTTTGTACATATAATAGATTTAGGTCATGTAATTAGTAGATACATACTCCAGAGAAAAGATGTAAAAAAATAACCGTTTTTTGGTTTTTTTCTATTTGTTTTATTTCTTATTTTAAAGGTCAACAGTTAGTTATACAATTGTTTTATAAATAAATACAAGTGATTAAAGAATATTATTATTTGGATATTAACGAACCTAAATATTTTAGTTGTACTTGTACTAAACTGAAGACAATTGTATTGGGTCTTCATTGAATTTATTAGAAGATATGAATAACATAAAACCACAAAATACTTTAATCAATTTCAATCAAGAGGAAACCATAAGAATTCGAAGAAAAATAATTTGATAACAATTATATAAGAATCCAAAATGTACAACGTAACATGTGGAGTCATTCAGAGACAAAAAAATTTGGGTAGGTTGGAATAACGAAGCAACAATACCATACGAACAAAAACAATATAATAATGATAATAGTACGAGATCTACTAAGCAGTATACATTTTCAAGACATCAATATTGAACCTAGAAAATTTCAAGAATGAGTTTTACAAGAAAATAATAATTTTGAATAGAAAAATCATTATGTAATCTTTACGAATTACAAATTATCGACAGATGGGAGATGTGTTAAAATTGATATGAATTTGTTGTGCGAAACGGACACCGTTTTGTACGCAATTGCTGTCGAAAATATTGGTAACCATTCATATATTCAAAATATCAATTATAGTGGAAACATTTTTTCCTATTTTCAAAATAATATGAAATGCAAGAATTAAACAAGGCTATTTAAAAAAAAAAGAGAGTATAATTATAAATATTCAATTTTTATTATGTACATCGTTATTTTTTGATGCAAGGTGAGCTACATGATGGTGACGTTTTAATTTGTAATAAACCATTTTAATTAATACTTAACTATAACTTAACATTCATGGAACTATGTTGTCATTTCTTATACTATAGTACTATACTACGTAAAAAACAGTTATTTTTAGGTATTAAAATATTTGTCGATAGTTAAACAAGTAGCATATTTTTCAGTCAAAATGATTCATTATTTATTGTATTTATATTTTTTCATATGTTTATATTATAATTGTTTTTAATTTTTGTCTAATATTATTATAATTTTATTTTTTTATTTTACACATATTAGCCTTTTTTAACTATTTTTCTAACACCATAAATCAAATCTATTCTAAATCGTTATTAAAACATAATGGTGTGAATTTAGTACGTTATTTATGTTAGGTACACCAATTTTTTGAACTAGATCATCTTTAACCTCCAAAATATCGTATTGAAAGACAACTATTTATGACGCTAAACCAGCTCTCTTTGCATTTTGCAAAAAATTATATTCTTCTTTTATAAATAATTTTGTTTAAATTTATTTTGAAAATAGCAAAATATATATGTTTTCACTATAATTGAAAAACTGATTATTTGAACGGTTATCATTATACTCTACAGTGTTCCGATCAAAGCGGTGTCGAAGGCAGAAGAGCCAAATACACTTAAGAGGATGTTATACCCGCATGTGTTGGCTTTGTCTTACTAGCGTATACCGTAGTAAATTTGCGTTCAGCAGAACACATTATTTGATGTTGTCAGCTTTAATATTGGAGTCGATTTACCTAGTATCAAACTTAAAGGTGAAAATATTATCTAGGACATATCATATGCTTTTATTGGTATTATAATTTTAAACCGAGTTATGTACATTTTAAAGTTGTAATATTAAACATAGCTATAACTCACTTTAAAAAATAATATCAATAAAATCATATGGCATGTCCTAGATAATATTTTCACCTTTAAGTTTGATAATAGGTAAATCGACTCTAATATTAAAGCTGACAACATCAAATAATGTGTTCTGCTGAACGCAAGTTTGCTACAGTGTACGCTAGTAAGACAAAGACAACACATGCGGGTGTAACATTCTTTTAACTAAAAAGAAAAGTTACGGTAAGCTGGATAAATTCTATATCACTTATATCACTTGTATTTATTCGAAAAACAATTATATCTCAAACACGGTTGACCATTAAAATAAAAAACCCATATAGAAATGTAATTAAAAATAAATAGTAGGATACCATTTTATAAGCACCATATTTAAATATTTAGATGAAATTTCAAAAAAAATATTGATGCTAGAAGGGATGAGAATCGTACATTTTTAAACTTATTAACTATTAACTAGTTCTTCACAAATAATTCGTCGTTAATGAACATCAATAATCATCAATAATTACAAAGTTAAAGGGTACTTAAAAATGGAATATACGGTTTTGTCTGTATTTTCGGCTGTATGTAGCTGGTGTGGTTTAGATTTTAGCAAATTATTTACGTTTTACCCCTATAAAAACGTAGTTGACATAATATATATAATAATTATTGTGTTATCGTATGGAACACGAAAATCTACTAGATATTTTAATTTATGATAGTGATATCGGTATACATGCTATACAGTATATAAACACATTTTTATTTTTTTTATCAACACATGTTGGCTGGCCCGTTGGTTCAAATCGAAATCGTGTCATCGCTCACTGGAAGCTTTCCGAACAGGAAATATGGTAAATCTAATATACTACAGATCGAACTTACACACACATAAGAGTACAAGTATTTGATAAACGTGCACGTTGAGGGATTTAGAACTGAAAAACCCCATTCAATATACATTTTCAATCAATGTAAATTGATCCGATCCATTGCAATGCTGAATCTGTGGGGATGACTATTATATTGTATACGAATTCGTCTGTAAAATCAGTAGGTAAAAATGTAAGATACCCATATTATTGTCATTTAACCTTATCTGTGATATTATAATAATGATTATTATGTATGTAGATGCTAGTGTTATCCGATCCATTGCAATGCTGAACCTGTGGGGATGACTATTATATTGTATACGAATTCGTCTGTAAAATCAGTAGGTAAGATACCCATATTATTGTTATTTAACCTTATCTGTGATATTATAATAATGATTATTATGTATGTAGATACTAGTGTTAACGTTACAATAAATAGATTTTTTTTTTTAGGTATTTTTGGATTAGACGTTTAACAAAAAATCAAGTTTAATTTACAATATATCGATGAAAGGAAATTATTCCAATTGATTAAAAACTACCTATTCGATTGTTGAGAATTCAATATCCGCATTGATTTTATTGAAATAAAATATACACGCGGAGAGCATAATGAAAATGTTATTACAGTTCAAAATCAAAATAAATAAATCAAACATGCAATTGCAGCCATACACCGTCTCACAAACCATTGAAAACATGCATATTGTAATTAATATTAACAAATATAGTTAATAATACAATTTATTATTGTTATTTTTTCAAAATGATCAGGAAAATAATACACAAATAAAATTATTATACTCAACTACGTTGCAATTTGAGTACGTAATGATTTCCGGTAGTATAAATCCCTCAAGAGCGAAGATGTATCGGTTTGCGGGTATAACATAAAATAAAAAAAAATAAACCAAGGAAAAAAACACGAACATGAAGTAAAATAGTGTATCTGCTATATAGTGGCCCCTACAACATGGATGATAAATCTAAATACAAGAGCGCCCCTTGGGACTTTGTGTGACTGTGCACAAAACGTATACACGACAACATGTTATAGGAAAATCGAAGTGATCGACAATTTTGTTTAAGTTTTTAACTAGACCAAAAAATAACTATGAACAGTATAATATTTTTATTTGACTGGTTTATAATAATTATGATCAATCAGGTTAAAAGTCAAAAGTTGTATGCGTCATTTTTGCATTAAGTTAGCGGAACAGTTCGAATAGTATATTTTTAGTTTTTACCTATGGTATAATATAGGAAATTGAACCAAAAATATATAAATGTTTTGAGTGTCTCTGCCAGTTACATGTATTATATATAATATTTGTATATAATAATATACTTACTCAGCGCTCATATAAATTATATACCATATTTTATTTCATTTATTATCAGAATTTGATTTTAAAATCATATTAGCATTGATAATATAATATTAATATATGTTTTTGAAAGTTAAAATTGTGTCACTAAAAAAAAAAAGTTTTATTTTTGTTTATTTATAAAAAATTAGATCATTGTTTTACTATTATTTTCAACTTACTTAATATATAATTAAAAGATAAATTAAAATAATTATTCTGTCTACTTGTAACTACATTCAGAAATTGTAGTTAATTATATTATTTTTATGCGTTATTAGATTTTAGTTAATTATTTAAAGACACAAACGCATGTTTGTTTAGGTCCTTGCTTTTCTATGCATTTCTGCAGAATATCCTATAATTATATTACAATGATACACGCGTTACAGCAGATTATGACATTAGCACGAATGCGCTTTCCATCTTGGAACTACTTGTATAACTTAGTGATTTTTTTCAAGTCAAATTTTGTATTATTCATTTTTAAACATCAAACTTATTCTAATTATTTTTGTTTTGTATCAATAATTATACAATAGTACACGTGTAACGCTCTGTGTCAATATCTATCAAACTTTATCTTTGATATACATCTATAACAGTAAACATTTCAATATAATATAGAATACACTTAGATACGGCTTTCATAGTATCATATTCAATGTATACACGTCGTCAATAATTTAATATAACAGAAACAGAGAAACGTGGTCAAACACTCAAACCCCAACAATCATTGATAATAATATAATATATTATGTGTAATATAATAGTCTTCAGTAGTGTGTTGTGAACTGGTCTTCATACAGTACCCTCGTGACCTGTATCTATCCATCACAAATGCATAATATGAGATGTCCTGTATTCCCACATCTAAACTTGAATATTGAAATGCAGAGTTTGCTATATTTCCCATTGCCCGCTAAAGGGTTAATAGTATGTAAAAAGATAACACATTTTTCATTTTTATTCCAATTTAATTTAATTTTTTATTTTTTTTTACATACGTCTTGTTTTGAGTTAATCAAATTTAATTTTTCTGTCTGCCCCGATTTTTATTCAGAATTTCAGAATCCTCAACTAACGTATGGACGTATAGGAAAGATTATTTCCACTTATTTTTTTCGCGTACATGTTAATATGTTACGTCATATAATGCACACACATTATTTATTATATACATGTTATACGCACGGTCGAATAATTGTGCAAATACGTATACGTTGGTGCGCTACGGATTCGTATTAAAATTCCAAAGAAAGGTCCGTTGATAGTGAGCCGAAGGGTTATAGGACTTATACAATTTGATCACGCGATCAGAATACAAAACATGTTCTCCGTTTTCAAAAAAAATCATGATTAGTTTTATTAATACGTATATTATTATTATTATACTATGAAGTTTTGACTGACGTATTGTTTTAACCGGCAAATCATAATATTTCATTATTATTTAATACATATTTGTTTTAATACCTCGTGGACAATAATTCATGATTTAGAATGAAAACAATGGTATACAAATGATAAAAATTCCAATATTAACTGCGGTGGTCCATTAGGTGTAGTTCTCATAAGTATGGATGTGGAGTTTATAATTACTCAACACTACGGGTTTTTATCTATTATTTAGATTTATGACAACTGGAATTAAAACTTGACTATAATATTGATATTAAGCTATTTTTTTTTCGTGTGGAACCTATAATATCTACTTCCTTTAATCTACTGGTGATATTCCTCTCGTATGTGTGCTTTATAATAATAAAATAATATAATATATTAGGTCTAGGATATACGCTGATTCCCCAAGCATGTTCAACCCCATTTTTTTATTAATTTAATAAAATTTTAATTTTTTAATTTTTAAATACACTTAGATACAGATCACGGTATTTTCAAATTCTTGAGATTTTTTAACTATATAAGGACTATTTCTATTTTTCAAATTATAAATTAAATTTCTACTGTTAACCCAACGCCTATTAATTTTAAAACATAAGTTTGTGTCACCACAAAACACTTCTAAATAGTACAAAAAATCATACAATTTTAAAATTTGGTATATTTAAAAATTATAAGAATCAGAATTTAAATACATTTATTATCAAATTAATTAGGTTAAGCATACTTGGTGAAAAACACTGTATAAATACAAGCCACGTCGTCTACGCATCGTTTATGGTGTACTGAACACGATAGGCTGTGTCACCCCGTTCCACAGGTAGGTGGTATACTTGTTAACTATATCATATAATATTGCCATTGTCGTTATTATGCGTTCCGAACAAACATACGCGCTGCAGTGACCGAATTATCGATCGTGTTCCATCGTGTACCGGATGTGAATATTATTGACAGAGAAAAAATACATTTTTATAAACGCATAATTTGTATATAAGTAATAAGTATGGTACAGCACACGTTACCACGAATAACAATAAATAGATCTATGCATTTTTTATCGAAATGTTAAGTTAAGTACCTATATTTATATGCTTCAGCGTTTCCAAACAGATAATCTACTTAATGTTTTATAAGGACAGTTCTTATTAAAAATAAATAAATGTATACCTCTATAATATGATACTCGTATAATAGCATTTACTCATGAAAATATCTAAAAATATGGTGTTTGGTTGGGTAAGTTTACACATAAAAAGTCTAAAAATCAGAATAATTTAATTTGATTAAACACTATATAAAAATATAATAGTGGAGCGACCAAGCTTGGGTGAATTACTCTGTAAAATATAGTATTTTGTGTTATAAGTTAGAATAGTAAAGTTGTTATTTTAATGTTTACGACTCTTTTAGCATATAATTATCAATGATCAGACAACACAATATACTAAGCTTATGATTTTAGTTATCTATTGTTGTAATTAATTCAGTTAATAATGGGAATTTTAAACTTTTATTTAAATTATTATATTTTCAGACATTTTTATATGTGTAGTATGTATACCGCAGTATTATCATTTAAAAATAAAATAAATTATCAAAATGGCAATTTATTATACATGTATATTATAATATATTTTACAAGATATAAGGATACTTTAAATGTATCTGTAACTATCTGTAACCTAACCTATCAGACTAGTTACTGTCTCCAATAATAATTATTTTTCTCATAAGTTATGAGTAAGGTCAACAATTATAATATGCCCAAAAATATATAAAATATGTATGCAGTTATACCCAAAAAAATCACCAAAATATGCCCTTAAACTATGCAAAAAAAAATTTATTGGAACAATGATTAAATGATTTATTGACCAATCAATAAAAATATGTAAATGCGTCCAAGTGTTGGCCTTAGTTATGAGTCATAATGCAAAGAATTTTCATAAAATTCAAATCGAACATATTATTATACATTACAGTGACGAAGTACACTATACACCTTCTTAATAATATTTTTTTTTCTAGCTGGAACTATATACGTTTTATACATGCATTAGTTGGTCGCTATTTTCCAGTTCCATCACTAATATAATGTTATAAGCACCAATGCGCTTCCGAGTTCTGCGCCATGTTCATGTAGGTAATATTATTTTTGTATTATAATATCATAACTAGCTGGCCCTTCATTGTCCATAAAAACTTTTTTTATTTTTTTGTCATTTATTTTTTTTTCACCAAACCAAACCTAAACAAAAGCCGGCTGGACTGTCAATCGAACCTAATATATGAATATGGCTTCAATAGCTTTTGCGAATTTTGAGATTATCGAGTATAGGTACTAATTAATGCACAATTTTTTTTATATGTGTATGTAAAGATAATGTCTCGCGAAAAATTCGTCGTTTTTTATCAATGTCCTATCAACAGGCGAAACTTGTTAGAGTGATAATAATATTTGTACAACATTTACATAAAAAAAAGTCAGTTGCGACATCTTTGCTGAGAGCGATTTAACGAGCTCTTCTTGTTTCCACCGGGTTAACGAACAGATACTTTTTCCCGACTACACTGTTTGTATGTTACACATTTCGAGGTCGGATATAATAAAGTGCACGAAAAAAATAAAAAACTGTATTCCGGCAGTGAAAATATATTCCATTCCAACACAATCAAACACAAAGACACATCATTGTATACTAATTGAGTCGATAGGTTAAGATTTGAAATGAAAAAACGTTACTAAAAAGCATCAAAATCGATGATATTATTTTTTATAACCGTCACAATAGTATATTTATGAATAAAAAAATAATAAATAATATAAATAATCATTTGGGTTACCGCAAAAATAAAAACAACAAAAATCAATCATTTTATAATAAATTATTTGACTTTTTACGATATTAACTATGACGAAATTCATTCATGTGACTGTATTATCGTTGTTGGTTTCGTGCGTGGACCGCGTAAACAACCCGCCCAATCTTCGTTGGCGTCCGTTTCTAATCTTTTTATGGTGCACCATTGTTATGATAATAAAAAAGGAACAACGTGCCCATTTTTTGACGACCGTAAAATATAATTAATAGAAAAAATCATAAAATACAAATAAAAGCTAAGAATCTTCACGAGCATAATATTATTTGATATGACGTATATTACGTACCGTCATATCGTCGCTTGTAATTTCGAAGTAAGTTACATATTTTGGTCACGCGTTAATTTGTCATCTATCGATATTGGCTATATATAGTCGTATAAGGTATATTTATATATTCGATATCGTTTAGTTATCGTATATTTCTAGTTTTTTTTTTTTTTAAATGATATGTGGTTCTATAGCTGTTGGTCTGTATCGAACAGTATACCAAAACAGTGTATGACACTATAGCAGTCTGCTAAAATACGTCTTTACAATTAATAAAGAGCTAACATAGTCGAAATATCTTAATCCACAATGGTTTTATTCTCAAACAATAGAGAAAGATCGGCAAACAAATAATTTGTAATGAAAACAAAGATTGTACTGGTTGTGCTCAAACACCCTTGTTCTACAGATTTACAACGAATTTATGTTATTACCAAAAATCCAAACGACAATGACCTCTTAATTTAAATAAAATACACTAATAAATACAATAAATTAAATCTTGATCGGTTAACTAAAATAATGCATTTAGAAACGTATTTTTCTAAATTGATTGTAAATACTATAAATGTACAACATTGTACTATAAATTTACGACTTTTTTGATGAACTAATCGAATTATATTTTGGATGAATTCATTTCCTAACAATATAAATCATCTCTATCGAACAGACAACCAATCATGCGTATTGAATATATTGTGAAAAGTTGAGATTTAAAAAGGACATCTATGAATATATTACAGACTGATTGTAAAATAATTTTTTCATAGTGTACTATGAAATATAACTTTTTTAGTTCATCTAGCACACGTTAATCCTATAATACTATAGTACCTGGTCGTATAATTAATTGTTAGACTTTAATTATAATTATTATAATAGATTACGTTTCTCTAATATACAAAATTGCTTAGTTTTAGAATACAATATATTCGTTTTTATATCTTGGCATCTTTTTGTTTTATTTAATTTTTGACATGAAATTAATTTTAACTATCGATGTATCTATTTTTTAGGTTAAATGGTTTAACTTAAATCTATCGTTAAAAGACTTTGGTCGATACAATTAAGCTAAAATTGAAATAAAATAAACATTATATTATTTTTCCCGCATTTCTGTGTCTTATTCATATTAATAGACATCTTAAAAATGCGTTTCTTACACGACAATCCTTATATGCAAGGTTTCAATATATACCTAAGTAATCATCTGGGTTATTTCCGCCAACTAATAGTGGTCTCGTTAATTTGATAATATACAACTAGGAAAATGATAAAATATAATTTAAAAAAATAAAATCTATTATAGAAAAATACAGCAAAAGTAGCAGTGTTGTGTTGTATTTTAGACTTTTACCGTAATAATATTATGTATTATATATTTATATTTGTGAGAACATTAAAAATACATTTTTATTTAAAGATTTATGATTTTTTTCTCCCGTGTACCTACTGAAGTTATATTTTTAAAAAACTTTGATGGCGAATATTACTTTACACAATTCTTTTTATGAAGTTAGGCCCCATAATAAAGGCGAATAATGATCATAATGATTAATGATTTTGAATTCTTGTAAATGCATGTATTTATATAATATTTCTTACAAGTTACATAGAGTTACTAAAAAAATATATTTATAAATATTTTTATTTATTTCCAAAAACTTGTTTTTAAAATAATGTATTATTAAATTTGTCAATACGTATACCTACAATTAAATAACTCAACAATGAAAGTCTAACAGTCTATAAAATATTTTCCTTGAGGATTTATATGTATAAGTACACTAAAATGAGCTATGAATAATCAATACGAACACAAGTCACAAAATTGAATCACGTCCACAACAATTTATTTATTATAACATTTTTTTTTTTTTTTTGATAAAGCATTAATTTAATTGTATTTGATTGAATAAATCAATCTGCGCATCAAAATGAATCCGACAACTGACGTGTATATGTGTATTGTTGAAGTCTTCACTTGGCTCATCGTTTCATCTGTCCGCAATATTCCCAAGAAATTGTCCAATCACACCGTAGGCTTATCGTTATTAATCTCTTATCACACATTTAATATATCTATAGTACACGATATATACCTATATAAGTAATAATACGTTACACTCCTCCAGGACGAACAGTTCGAAGTAAATTGCCCACGTTTTATCTGCCAAAGTACTTTGGCAATTTGTTCTTTGATTGTGATTGATCGGATTGGATTGGAGTTACCGGTGATAGATTTAAAAAGAGATATTAAGGACTTGTGTGCGGGTACCAACTATATGCAACTCAGAGATAAAGCCACAAGATAGTCCACTTTTCGTCCAAAACTTACAATTCCTTTTTTGGATAGTACAATTTTTTTTTTTTATTTACAATATTATAACAACTGAATTTTACAGTTTTAATACTTGGGTTTAAATTAATATTATGGTAAACAATATTAATAATTCTAGTTTAACTTTATTTTTGAAATATCAACAATAAATTTAACTAAACTTACATTAAATACTATATAAAAATAGTAAAATTGTTCATACAAAAATTAGTTTTTAATTTGACTAATATAATAATATGTTAAATATAAATAATATTTATATAAAATAGTATTTTATTTAATTATATTTTCATACATAAATCTGCCAAACAATATAGTTGTTATAAAAAAAACTTTATCTTTGTTTTTGACATATTCAAGTAAATAAATTTTATTATCATAATTATTATTATAATATATACCTAGGTATTTTTATTCGATTAATATAGTCAGCATTTTTAATTTTTACTTTTTCATGAAGTCTTATTTTTTTCACACAGTTATATGGAATAATTTTTATAATTAAAAATCACATATATGCACATAATTATACCTAATAAAATATAAAAGTTGTCAAATTCAGTTGTTGTAATAAATTTTAAATTTTAAAGAAAACTGTAATGATCGAAAGGGTGACGCTCAAGTCTCAAACCACATGCATAATATTAAATATAAGATGGTCAAACACTATTCTCTAGAGTCGCGTACCAACCATAGAACCTTGGTTTACTTGTATTGCACGTTTTCCTGAGCGGTAACATTTTTCTGCCAGCTTTTATAAGTATTTCTAGACAGCATTTCTGTCTGTACGATGTTCGATAGTAATCATCTACGGTTTGTGTTCATCGAATAATTTTAAAAACCACTACACTCCTTTCGCTTTGTTAGCCAGATATTTCATCTTTTGGATTCTGTAAGAACTAAAGAGTAGAGGGAGGAAAATGAAGGTGGTTTTGTATTGTCACATGCTTTTCTTGCCATTAATTGATTTAAGTAAAAAAGTTTTTAGATAAAAAATGTATTACATAGGTGCCTTTTTGAGCGAGTGATTTTTTCTTTTAAATTTCATCATCGTTTTCTAAAAAAATCCCTCTAAGAAAATTAAAAATAATAAATTAAATACATTTGGTGTACGCAATAATTTATCGACAACTGTTACAGGTATTTACCAAATCACGATCAGTTATTATGAACATTTAATCTTAGAATCGCAATTGAAATGCTAAAGTTTATTTTTAAGTATAAAAGAAATAACTCTATTTAAAAAAATGAAAATCCATACAAAATACACAATACAACAAAGCAGCTTACTCACAAGAATATCTTTTTGAATGCCATGTTGAAGTCTGACAGTTTAGACACCCGATGATTAACTCTCTCGGCTCATTACATCATACATTACACATAACGTTATATACATTATAATATTATCAATTGTTTTGTCGATCGTTTGTCATAATATACGGTCCTGTCCACCGTAACAAAATGAATGAATTAAAACAACAAATCATCAAAACAGATTTACATCTAGTGTATAATAATAATAGTTATGAAAAGATAATGTTTTGAAAATAATAGTCCAGGCTCATGCCATTTGCGGAATTTTGTTCCGAATACCTGCATGTAATATAATATAACACTTCCGTGTAAGAAATATTGTTACGGTTTTACAAATCGTACGCCGGAATTAAACGAATGAAAAAAAAAAGTTAAACACGCGTAGAATAATCTCAGGGTTTTATACGTGGGCTGTTGTTTTATAATTAAATAACTTTGTGTATGGTATAAACCTCCATATGAAAACCCAACACAGCATACCTAATATAGATCATAAAATAAAATAAAGATTTAGTTTATGTAACCACGGAATTCGACCTATGTCTAATATATCATAAGCAAACCATAACACACGACGATAATATGCGTGTTTCATCAAAACTATATTAATTAATTTGTATATAATGTTGTACATTATGCTTACATAAAATATTCAAACGGATTTACACACTGCGATTATTGTTTAACCAGATTATTATTTATTACAACCTATTCAATTGTATTAAATTATTATATATAATAGGTACATCTCTCTACTAACTTCTGTGTTTATAAACTATTATAATAATAATAAGTGCGCTAAAAAATGAATGTTGTAGATTACGTACTGTTTGTCTAGTTTAAAATCATATACCACTATGTTTATGTTTGCTATATGTTTTTTAAAGGAGTTTCATGGACAATTAATTGGTTTATAAAAGCATAATTAGAACAAACAAGACAAACATAAAATTATACTCTAACTCAATTCCTTAATATGTGAAATAGATACAATATTTAACACAATCAATAACATACATAGTTATTGGATATTTTAATATTGTAGAAATGCCAAGCTTGAACAATAGAATAATAATAAACAAAAAAATTAACATATTAGTAATTAATTTACTGATTTGTAGTGTATTATAACACAATTATATTATTCTACACACAAATAAATAATGTTTGTTTTTTCTGTAACTAATAACAATAGCTAATTATATTAGAGAATTTATTAATTTTCCAAAATGTTTAAATCCCATACGTTAATAGTGTGATTAGAAATCAGTAGTCAGTTGTAGTAAGTGCTCTTATTCGAATTCGAATGATCAAATCGGAAAATAAAATGATGATGAATTGAAACATTGCATTCATTGAAATTGTCCTTAGTGACAAAACAAAATTATATTATATAAGTATTTTAGAATTTTTTGACTGGACAAAAAATAAAACGGATTTTTTTTACATCATATTATGTTAATAAAACTGTGTACTGTACAATTTATATCTCCTAGGTATATCTGACGCAAAACATATTTTTATCATAACGATAATATTATAGCGAAAAACTATCAGAACTCGGAAGCTATTCGATTGAAAGTATTATTATAAATAAAATACCTATAATCGATATTATAATTGATTTTTAACGGGTACTGGCGGCGAAGATGCGTAAAAATTATTATTGTTATTAAATAAGGGCAGCGTAGTATGGTTGTCTTTACATCCATTGTTGTATTTTCAAGTGCATTGTTTACACACAGATAATAAATGGAATGCTCTACAAGTGGTTAAGGTATTATAATTATAATGTTGCGCAATAATGTCGATATCCAATCTGCATATCAAAATATATAGTATATCATAATATAGTTACAGGGTAATTCACTAAGCATGAAAGTCTCCCCATTTTTTTTTTTTAATAAAGGAATAATTTGATATTGAAATTTTGAAATTTTTAGAGACCACTTATTTTTTTACTATCAATATTTTTCATCACTTAAATGTTTCTTAAATGAAAATCACTCTTTTAGATTCTGAATGGACGGATGAATAATTTATTGATTTTACAATGATGTATATTTTTACAGTCATCATTTTTTAGAGCCGAAGTGCATGATAAATTCTTCAAATTTCAAATGTTGATATAATTTTTGGTAGAAAATTGCATATAATTTGGTAATTTGAAGAGTCAAAATAAAACAATTTCCAGGCCTTTATTTTAATAGGAAAATAGAATAAGATAAACAAAAATTTAATTATACATTAGCTTTTGGTAAAAATGATTTTTTAATTTAGTTATAATCCAAAAACAAATAACTTTGAAAACCTTGACATTTTCATCAAGTATTTTTATAATTATTTTCTATATTATGGTAAAATTTTCAAAGTACTTGGACTATTTTTAAGCTATTTATAAACGATTAAAATTATTATTTTTTTTTATATATAAATAACGATAAAACATTGATAAATGAGTAAAAATAGTCGGACAATTATTGTAAAATTCCTAATATATGGATCGTTTCTCCATAAAGAAAAATCAAAAATTTATCTTCACAATATTTTTTTGTGAGCATTTCAATTTAAAATATTGACAACAAAATTGTTCATAGAATTCATAAAAAATGTTTTGTTTACACCTATGATTTAAAAATCTAATTCAAGATTTTTTTTTACGTTTTATAACCTTTATTTAAAAAAAAAAGTCTATCAGAAAGTTAAATCAATTTTTTTGATCACCTGTATAAAAACTATTTATCCTCAAATAACATTTGTTTTTTATGGTAATTTAAAATTGAATAATCATAGATAGGTACTCGATTTTTTTCCAAATGCTTATATTTACATTTTCTAGATATGATTTAATTTAAAAAAAAAAAAATGTTTTTGGTTTATAATGATATATAATGTATCAATGAATTTAAATTAAAAAATACATGACATCGAGCTACTCGATATACACAATAGGCACAATAAAGCGGAAGTATTTTTGTATTTTAGTAGTCTATTCATCGCTACAGGACATCCAATTAATAGTTTAAAAGTATCAATTACTTATTCGAATAAATATATTTTGAATAATTTAATTATAGATATAATATATAGGTATAATTATTATTTTATAAATATTTTTTTACAGTATCAAATTCATAATAGCAAAGCATTGCTATGCACAACGCTGATTCCAATCTGTATTTCCTATCTTCTGGCCCTAACTAAAATTATATTAATAAAATTATTTGAATTGTTCATTTTTTTGCTTTTATTCATTTTTAATATAATTGTATTACATTTGACATTTGTACGTAATAATTTATAATAATTTATTATAACTAACAGTGACATATGAAATACTATGAATTTATTTTTCCCGTTTGGTGATATAACATCGTGATATTGATGTCGATCGATTTTAATCTACCATATTTTAAAACAATAACTTGAACATTTTGAAAGATATTGATATTAAAAAATAAAACTATTACTGTGCAACACTATCATCGCAAGATTACTTATCCTATGTACACTTATGGTGGTGGTATAGCGGTACTAATTTAATTAGATCAGTAGTAATATAGTAATGATAACGTGGAGCGACAGGTATATTCTCAGTTGCCAATGGCTGTATTCTTCTCTTCACTGTGGGAGGGATCTTCTGTGTCTTTGTTAGGTGGTTGTGCGGGTAAAATGAGGGAGAATGGGTGAATTTCTAGGAAAAAAATGTCATCGCCGGAGGAAGGTTCGAAAGAGAATTGATGTAATATCACCACTATAGAATTAAATAAATAAAGGCTAAAAATAAAATAAAATGAAACGAGAATACTGTAAAAGTGAAATCATTTTCGAGCATTGTGCAGACTGCAGAGAGAAAATAACTTGTAAATTAATTATTTTTATATTATATATTTTATAATTATTTCTCTATTATATAATAGATATTTTGTTTTGATAAGATATATCGATACCATGCAGTACTTTAGTATCAACCTATATGCATTATATTATCACGTTATGACGGTGTTCAAGGCTCCAGATCCGTAATTCAATTGCTACACATTAATCTTCCAAGTAGATTCTCGTAATTTTAGAAACAAATGTTTTATAATATGTAGTTCAAATTATTTATTAAATAGATTTATACGAAAATGAATATATAATTTTTTATCTTAATAGTGTTTGCTCTGGTGTTTAATATAATATCTATACATCACGAATTTAATGCGCACTAAAGCTCATAAACAAATGGTTTTTAATTTTTTTTAATATTAA
Source organism: Schizaphis graminum (assembly GCA_020882235.1). NCBI lineage: Eukaryota > Metazoa > Arthropoda > Insecta > Hemiptera > Aphididae > Schizaphis > Schizaphis graminum. The sequence goes on from CM037032.1 coordinate 61,254,228, forward strand.
AGCATATAATATACCTACATACAAAAATAATGCAATCTACGTTATTTTTTTATACTGGCGTGCAATTTCTCTTTTTTTTTTCATTTAGACGTCCAGAAGCTGTTTATTTCCGTGAAATCTGAACATCGCTCAAACGGCGAGTTAACAAATAAAATTTAAGCCGTATTATATTAGCCAAGAGCTGTTAACGCTACAGTAAAATTAAAATCAAACACGCGATTAAACGAATTATTTCACAAACAGGTCGTTGTTAAGCTGCAGGTAATGATTTTTTTGTAGGTAAATTTAACATTTTATAATTAGTATTTAAATAATTTACATGTATTTGTAATTATTAATGTTATGACGTGTACGTTTTGATTAGCCGTATTCTTCGATTAAATTAGGTACACAGCTATATCATACTGTAAATATATTTTGGTTTAAATGTTACAGGCCAAGTAGGAATAAGTTAACATTTTCCGGGAATTGTATACAGTGCTCAATTAAATTTGGACACTGTAGGTTCAATATTGAATATATTAAAAATCAAATAAAATAATCATAAAAAAACCTGAAACAGATGCTTTAAATATTAGTTTTTAAATCTATTAGGTATCCAGTTAGGTACATACAATTGAAGAATTAATATTATTATCTAAAAGTGGTTTGAAATGAATAAAATCAATACTTTTTTAGTATTAAATTATAATCATTTTAATTAGTTATTACTAAAAAATAATGTTAAACACACCGTTAGGTATAGCATTATTTTACTTTATTTATTACCACATACACCAATATTGTGACACTATGAGTTACAAAATGACCAGACTTTTTACATTTACACTGGTTGGTCTTACATAATGTATTGTATAATATATAAATACATCTATCATACCCTTTGCCACCTAATTTGGAAGTTTTTCTTGCTAATTTTCTTAAATAAATTTTTACTAGTGGTACCTCATTAGCCTGGATAAACACCTCTTTTCAAATATCGTGAATATCAATAGTTTTCGCGCAATATACCATGTAATCACTTTATTAGATATAAGATTATAATATATCGATTCGTATTATCGATTACGAGTAAAATACGAATAAAATATCTAAGTATAGTTGTCTAGTGTTATTATTGTTACGTATAAATGTTATTCGATATAAATTTGTTTAGCGCACTGTTTTTAATTTACTTTGCCCACTTGAATCCGGGCAAAGTGTACTTTGCCCGGGCAACCACATACAATGCGCGGCCTATGTATGAACAATTTGAATATTAAAATGATTATTATTACAAATCCCAAAAGTTCGGGTACTGTATAACAATGTTCGGATTTCCTAGGTACTTTGCCCGCAACATTTACAATACTTGGTTATAGGTATCACATCACACTAATACAAGTACGGTATGAATTCAATCATATTTTTTTTTTTACTAAATAATTTTTTCAACACACAAACAATAATGGAACACTATCAACGGAAACATACCACCAAGTTAACTGATTTATCGAACAATTATATAAAACCTAATCATCATTTTGACTAAAATATAATAAGCACGCTGGCTGACGGCTACAATGTGTTTATAGTATCATAGTCATAGAAAAACCTTTACAATTTAACTATAACATTTAAAATCCTCCTAGGATAGACTTTTAAATGAACAGATATCAACACTTTTTTTATTATTATGTTATTGCTAATTCAGAACAATAATGGTCTATGATATGGTAGAATATTTTTATTCTGAATAAATCATAATATCTAGCTCGAATAATTACTGTTCAATATGCGCGTTGTTCGTATAGTTGTACCTAACATGAATTGACATGATATTGTATTTTCATGTTAAAATCAAAATAAACATATTAAAATTAACAGTTTTTTTAACAATTAATTTAACAACAATTTTAAGATAGAGCATAAAAATAATATGCAGATTTAGACACAGATGTTTGATGTTATTAAATAGACTATACGTTGGAAGGGTGGAGCTTAAATTTTTCAGAACGTTTGATTTACACACGAAATATTTTCATAGTGCTTAACTAAAGTTTTCAAACTTAAGCCCCGTTAAGTAAATTAATCTTTTCTGATTTATTTTGAAGAAAAATCAAAGCAATTAAACAGGTCACCATTATTTTTTGCTCACAAAATGATTTTATAATTTCCCTGTTATTAAACTGTCCTATGTACTAATAATAATAATATAAAAAAAATATTAATTATATTAATTTGATTATGCAAAGTTTATAATTCTTGAAAAACATCACATCTCCTCGATTAAATCTATGAAACAATACTAATACAACGTTTGTTATTGTTACCGTTGTTACCGTAATCGAAGTATTTAAATAGTATTATCTAATAATAAATTCAAAAACGTAATTTATGAGTCTATTTTCAACCTAAGGTATTTTTTTGAATTTATTAAACGTCGCAAAACTTGGAATAACCTATATATATAATTACTTAGAAAAAGGATTAAAAAGTGCTACACATACTTCGTAAATATTCACGATACTAACATAATATTATTGTTGCTCATTATTATTTAAAAAATTAGAATATTTAAAATTAAAATATTTTTTTTAATATTGTAGACATTTTTTGATCCTATAAAATGACATTTAATAAAATAAAATTTAATTTATGCGTAAAACCTTTTTTAGAGTTTATACTATAATATGACCTATCTAATAAATAATTCTAAAAAGTGCGATCAAATGTGAGTTTCACAATCTACCAACATACCTAGTTAGTGCGCGATTGCGTGAATAAACACCAAAGGACGAAAATATATTAAATTTTCGGTAACAGTGGCGACTATTGTGATAAATTATTTCTGTTATTAATGGGATTATGTCACGAAATATATTATTTTATATGATATACATTTTTAATTCTATAATAATATACTTTTGTAAATAATACAATATGACGGATTGGTCGCAAATATGTTGTAATATTACATTAGTTGAAAACAATCATTGCAGATAGAAATAGAATTAATACTATAATAATATAATGTATAGAAATGTGTTGTCGTTTATACAATTATAAGTAAAAATAAAATTTAAATTGATAAATGTGTAAAGTATAATAATACGTCCTTTTAAGTCGGAAATCGTTTAAGAATTGATATTTATGTATTGTAATTATAATTACTGACAACTGACAAGCTTAGAGTATTTTAATAAGTGATTCGATAACAATTCTGATAAATAACAATTGTATAATAACTTTTAATGTGCTTAAAAATGATCAAAAATATGAAGAAATAAAAAGTATAAAAAAAAACATAAATAAGTAAACCAATCATAAATTATAGAAACTAAATGGGGCTAAAAAAATAGTGGTCAAAAATATGTCCGTCTAAATTCATTTTACATGATATTTGTGTATATAATCCACTTATGTTACGAACAAGACGAAGCAGCTTAACCTAACTAAACTATAAATCATAATCATAATATTCTTTTTTATTATTATCATATTTTGTTCACTATAAGGCTTTCGAATCACTTATTATAATAACTCATACAAAAAACATGAAATAATCTTCATAAAAATCTATTTGAAAAAATTCCAATATGTTTGACCTTTAAGTTTGGAATATTTTAAATTAACAATAAAAATAAAAATAAATATAGATAATGTGAAAAAGACAAACAAAATATGATGAAATTATAACAAAAGTGTCAATGCAGATACTTGGTAATTATATTATGTTTATTAATTATTTCAAAATATATGTACTGGATTGTGGAAATAAAAATTAAAGTAAAATAATATATATTTTGATGTATTTTATATTATATATATATAAATATACGTTAGCATTTCTCAGTATTTTTTAATGAGTATTGCATGTGTGACTCATGAATGTGACCGTGTGACGAGAGAAAATCTCTCAACTATATAAATGTTTATTTTACGTAGATTAATTACTATATACAATCGAAACCATTCAATAAAAATGTTGTTAGAAAATATAATATATTATCAAAGTCCCTATATGCGAATTGATTGAGATAAAATGATTCATAATGATTTTAAAAAGTTTTAGCTTGAGTTGTTCAACATTTTTTTATTGCTAAGTTCGTTAAAGGGAGGGTATGTACCTAATAAAAAATTATGACAAATTTGACTTCATAAAAATAACAATATGCAGCAAGGGCTTTTTTAGAAAGTAACTCTAGTAAAATATGGAACAGAAATTAATTGTACGATGAATGTATACAGATATAGACTTTATGGGAATCGGTTATCATATTATTATTATCTCAGGGCAACAAAACTAAAGAAAAATGAAGTTAAGAAAAATTAAAATATCACAAATGATATCAACAAATAATACAATTTTACACTTTATCTATATGTATAAAGTTTTTATACTTATAGCAGTGTTTTCTCGTTGAGTATGCTAATAAGACCCCGCACTGTCCACTAACGGCAAGAAAATAAAGGAATTATATTATAAACGCACAAGTTTTCCCAAATTACTTTTTACTTCGCCGTCTTCTTTTGAATATTAAATTAATTACTTCAACTCTCACATAGGAAGTAACAATTATGAATAAATTTTAGGCTTGTATTAACTATTTCAAAGTTTATTTTTTACAAACAATTACATTTTATTTAAATAACTGACGTTGACATCTGTAAAATGTTTTGGTTATACAAAATATATTCAATAAACAAGATTTACTAAAAAGATAAACTTTCTGTTATCTGTCACAAATATATTGAATAAACAATTGCTAATAAGAAATAATACAATAATACTGATTGCAGTGGCATATTCAGAAGGGGGGCACAGGGGCCATGGACCCCCTCGTTGGCTATATTTACTATTATTTGTTTTAAAGATTTGTATTTATTTGTATACTACAATACTACAATATGTCTTATACAATTTTAGACAGTGTGGGCCCTCCCACCCGGGTTAGGCCTCATATATCATGTAAAAATAATAAAATCCATTTTAGTAAATTATTAAATTATTAGCTCTTATTTAAGCAAATAAATATACTTCTTGTTTTTTGTGGCTGAAAAAAACCGGAAATCCTCTCCTTTGCATCCTTGTTTTAAAACTCGAAAACTTATAATATTCCGATAACATTATGATACGACAACATGGTGTCCTAATTTCGTAAAAAAAGTTGCTGTGTACAAAACTAAAAAAATTCTAAAATTTCATCGAAATCAAAACAAAATTGTTTCGTTATTCTGAGGCGGCAATAGTACATAATTATTGAACGTAAATAATATCAAATATATATAAGTAAACTAGTTTTCTGTTTATTTTATCATATTAACAAAAATAGGAAAACGTTAATCTATACTATTAATATATTTCGTCAGAATTCCTTCACATAGTAAACATTTGCAGCCTCACACATGTCGCTGACGGAGAACTAATTTTAAACGCATGATTATTCAAACTTAGTGGCGACGCCAAAAACAGTTTACCCCAGGTTTGGATTGGACCGGCGAGCTACCGCGCTGAGCGCGGTGGGCCGCAAGATTATTATGATACATGGGCCGCTTGCTAAAATATTTAGCTAAATTAACTGGGCCAGTAAAATTATTGTGCTCGGTAAGTTTCTGGGTTCCAATCCGGCACTGGTTTACCCTATACGGTCAGTTTATGTTTGATATATTATTTTAAATATGTTTTTATTATAATTATTATCTAAGTAGTGATCGGTTATCCGCCAACGAAAACATGACTCAATCAAATGCAACTTTAATCGTTTCACAATAAAATTATTAAAGTACGAGTATTATATAAGTATATTATAATATTATACAACGATAACACTTGGTAATAATAATAAAAATTGTACACTAAAATATTATACTTCTTATACCTAAATAAAATGTTATTTTCATTATCTTATAGTATATATAGAGATTTTTGAATAATGTATTAGATACTATTTTAACCATGATTTAAGGAACACGGTGAATACCAATGTACACAATATGTAGTGCTCTATCAGTCTCCCTCCCCCCAGTCTATCCGTATGCCCACAGTAGATAATCAAGTTATGAATAAGATATCAATACTTTTCATATAAGAATTTAATGATTGGTATATAGAATATGGTCATTATTTTTACTGATTTGTATACTAAGCAACATAATTGTATTGTCGGTTATTCTTAAAAAAAAAAAGTCAAAAACTGTCCAAAAAAATACTACCGTACTCAATGAACGTGAATATACAAGCCAATGACCAACTTTTTTTAAATTATATTTAAAAAACAAATCATATCAACTATCATCGCACCTTTTCCACTCACCCTTCCGTTTATCAGTCCTGTTAGATATTTGTTTAAGATTTTTATCCTTTTTTTTTTGTTACTTTTTGTTTATTCATCATACTTATTTTGTATTATTTGTGTACATAAAAATATTGGTTTTTATTCAATAATTTATTTCCTATTGTTATTTAAGTGTAATGCAAATTTTTAGGTAAGGTATAGGCACGTGACTACGAATACATTTTTAACAAAGCTATTAATTTAATCGCGAAATATAAGTTTCTCAGAGAGCAAATGAATAAGAATTTTTTTTTTTGTTTACTGAACATTTTGAACACGTTGCAATTTAATAAGTTGCTCATATTCTTATGAAAATTAAGTTTTTTTTTGTTGATAAAACATATAATAATGAATTCAATTAATAATTTTCATAGTACAAATTTTATTTGAATTATTCAATTTATAATTTTAATTTGTTCTTTTATTTATTATTTATGTTCAATCATTTTTAAAAGAAATTATGTTTAGTTAAATGACTGTCACACTGCCTATAGTTTTATAAAAAATATTGATCCAAAATAAATTAATCGTCCACATCACTGTACTTGTTGCGATGTAATAAATAAAATTATTTCACCTTCGTTACCTAATATACGTAATTTATGTAAGTCGTACAATTAAATTTCACGTTTTAAATTAAAATAATACACATTATTATATAATAACCTAAGCAATAATGCTTTATTAATGTATGTGCTATTCTTATTCTTGTACGTACACCATAAATAGTAATATATTATAATAAATTATATAATAAGTATAAGCATGCTATTAATGTCGGACCCGTTAAACTTGGATTTTTGTTATTATTATTATTTATATGCAAAACATAATTCTCAGCGATTGTAAAAAATACTGGATTGACAATGAAAGTGGATTTTCTCTAGTTTACTTTTTTCACAATAATTATAATTTGTTCATTTTGATCGACCTTTACTGTTTTGATACATTGCACAATACTACAATACTATACTAAACGCATGCATAGGACGGACGCACTACTATTAGTACATACAACACAATGATTCTATTATTTCCAATTGAAATATGATCAAACTTAAGGCTTAACTTTAAACCGAGAAGTGCTATCGAAACAGTGCAAGGTTCGATAAATTTACAGCCTCCACTGCCACAGGTGTAATATGAGTAATATGAGTAATATGACGAAGAATCACACGTAGTGATAATATTGAAATTTGAAGTAGAAATCGTTTATAGTGACGTTTGAGGGACCAGCAATTTTGAAAAAGAGAACTTGATTAAAAAATAATATGAATATATTATGTTGTAATTATTTCAAAATTATAGCTATCTCTAATTTTTCATATTATTAAAATTTGCGTATGTTTTCATTACCTGTTATATATTATTATAAAAAAAAAAGGTTTTTGTTTTGCTTTTAAAAATGTCGTTGAATTTTTATTTCTATATTTCAACGTTTGTTTTTCATAAAATTTTATTATTTATTAATGATCATATAATTTGACACTGTGGATTGTTTAATATTTTACCTAAATTTTATATTTATTTACATGATAAACCATTGTTAACATAACCCACAAATTAAACGCGGTAATTATAAATAAACTATTTGTCTAAATGTGCCGAAAACATACGTCATCACATCCCATATAGTCATTATAAGATCATCAATGACAACGATTTGCATATAAAATATGAGAGTTTTCCCGGGACCTTTATTATGGCGTGTGTTGTCTTTTAATGCGTAACAATTATTATTTTATGTTTACGGGTACAGCCTGACAAAAATTAAAATATAATAACAACTATATCTCAAAAATATGATAATATTAAATTATTCCATAAACGATTATATTTTGTATGGTAAGTTGTACTTGTTTTGAATGAAAAACTTATAAGTGTGTATATACGTGTGTATAGGTACTGTTTTACTTAAACAGTACACATTTTAACGGTATACCTTTATTATACACAACAAACGGCATACCTAACAAGTTTAGAACCCGAAGCCAATTATTCCGTGAAGAGTAAGTACTAAGTACCTATTTCAAACATTTCTAAAGCACGAAAACGTCAAGTAAACTTTGTAATACCAAAAGTCGTTGGTAAATTATTAAGGTTCATATATTTTCAAAATTAAATCTATACTGTGATATGACCGTAAAATATCATATTATGTGTATATATGGATATACGAGTAGTAAATAACGGAAAACGGATCAATAATTACTTGAAATGCTTTCTTAATTGGAAACAGTGAATTTTCTCAAGTTACTCGTGGAGAATACATGGTTGTGGAGTTCAGTCATTTGGCACCGATGAATTCGAACGACAATTATTATATTGAACGTATGTCTCAATACGTTTGTTTTGGAAACCAAATATTTCCAAAATATTTAAAATCGATTTTTTTTTGTCAGATATTATTTAATTGACCGTCAGACCATTTTATAACTAAACGCATTCATATAGCTGGAAAACATCTTGTGACTTTTTAACATTTTTTCAATACTATAAATTTGATGATACAAAATATTTAAAAATTTACATACATAAAAATGACTCCAATTACACGATCTGAGATTGAATAATTTTTTATTCGCCGCGCTTGAATATTATTATTCAAAGAAAATAATATTATGTCTTTGGAATGAAATAAGATATGAGACATATTATGTATAAGGTATATGTATAATTGTATAAGACATTTTAATTCCCGTAAACCCTTTTAAAGAATTCATTACAACGACGCTCAAATATGAATTTTAACGATTGAGATGTACTCAACCGCTGTCCTTTATGTACGAGCTTTAAAGCATCGCTATCATCACGCAACGTCTACGTATATACAGCGTATACTGTAGAGTGTAGTCACGTTTTTAATATTTGGTAAAAGCGCGAAAGTATAATATATTCGCGATTATCTCGGAATTTATAAATTCTGAAATATTACACATTGTACATAATATTATATAATATATTTTATACCGGAAAAAAATGATAAACACATCAAATTAAAGTACATTGAAACCGTTAAAATTTTACTTCTGTCCGTCTATCACTGAATAAAATAATAAGATTTTGATTTATCATTAGATGAACACACTGTGGCGTCGTGTCTTACAACAAACTTTGTATGTTACACGCGTATTTAGGGTTAGTCGAAAACACCGCGATATAATAATAATAGACATTGCAACTCAGACAATCCATTTGTTCCGCGTTATTTAATTTCGTCGCTGCCGCAAGTATAGGTAGGTACTGCCTGCAGCGTCCTTATTATTCGAGCACGACAAATATGTGTACGACGCGTTATATTGCGAAAATATATAAGCGTGTATTATATGTATTTTTTTATAATATTAAAAATTAATTATTATTTGTATTATTATTATTATTATTTTACGTAAATCCGTTGTTTTTTCAGTCGCTTCTACAAAATTGGAGCGGTAAAAAATCAATCCACTTTTCGCTGTAATATAATATTTCTTTTACAACGACTTTCGCTGTGCTGAAAAGTACATAGGTATTGCGTGCTACACAAACACATAATATAATACAGGCAAGTTACCTGAAAGCAATATGCTCTCATTGCTAACCCTATTTTATTCTTTAGCACTATGCATCTGTTCACACTGTGATTTTTAGAATTATCGACTCGAATTCAATATTTCCAAATAATGTTAAATATATACATATAAAAAACAACCGAATGATATAGAATAATGTACTATTATTACTAAGAAGTGTATTAAAAATAATTATAAAATGCAAAATGCAAGTATTATAGAAGAATATTGGCTAATGCCATTTTCATATATTCCATAATCGATATAATCCCCCCCCATTTTTTAACCAAATTATCATGGAATATTTCTTTTGTTACATAAAATATAAAATATCAACGTTAAAATTATGTTTGTATAAAGCGCTTAAAAAAATCATCTGTTTAATAATTCACATTTTTCGTTTGATAAAAATATGCTCTCCATAAAACACTTCTTATAAAATTATATGTAAGCAATTTAAATGTTATAAAAAAATATCTTCTTCAAATACTAATACTAAAATAATCCAAAAATAAAATTTCAAAATTATATAATAAAGTAGGGGTGAACATTATATGGGATGAATCACCCTGTATACCATAATTTGTTTTTCGTTGCCTCAACACGAACGGCAATCCAATAACCCGTTGAAATCCACGTCCTTCTTTGTAAGTTCATTTGTATTTTGCAGGTAGTTTAATTAAACAGTCTGTCGGCAAAATTGTTACTATGTATGCATATATATATACATTAAGTTGACAGTCGATATTGGACTCGTAATTCTTTTAAAACACTATTGCAACTCACTCGTCAAACAGACACTGCGGTGACATTAACACACGATCCATAAAGAGTCTGACAATATTATTTTGTTCTTAAATCATTTAATTTAATTTTAGTTTCAATCATGTTACTTGTAAAGATTAATTATTAATTTAATTAATTTTGTAATTACGCATTAAAGCAGTATCTTTATGACTTTATGAGTGCACACATTATAATATAAAAACATTCAGTTGTTTTTAATCAATATGCTTATAATACAGTATTGTCTTATTTACCGACGTTTAGTCACATTATGAAAATATAATACTCAATTATATCAACGATTTTCATTTTAAAATCATATTGGAAAATTATTATAATTGTATTTTCTAAAATTAATTACTTAAGACATTTTTTAATTTTATTAAATTATAGTGAAGGCGAAATTTGGTAATATTTTTATTTTTAAGTTATTTATATTGAAATAGCTTTCAGCATAAGCTTCTAATGGATTTTTAATTGAAACAAAATGTAAGTTTTAAAAACTTGTTAGTGTGTTCATAATACCAAAGTGATATTTTTACAATGGAAATAAAATTAAAGAATTATTTACACCAGTCGCATGTATTAGGTTAGAAAAGTTTCATTTAGCATAATCAATATATTGTTATTAATTTTAATATAATATTGCGAATTGACCAATTATCAAACAAAAGGCCATAAAAGTAAAAAAAATCTGTATTTGTACATTAGTTTTACTTCAATATTTTAATTGTTATGCGAGTAGTATGCAATTGTACATTGTAAAATCCCACATAATAAAAAAATTAAATAGTGTAAAAACTAACATACAAATTCATATAGAGTTTTACTTCTAAAATAATTATATATATATATATATAGTATTATAATATTTATTTAGTAAATAAATACTATAATATTAAAGTTAAAAATTTAAAATCGATTCTGTTGAACGAAAATTTTCCATAAAGACGCTTGTAAACAGGCACATTTTGAAATGATATAAGATATTGTAACAAAACTTAAATTTTTTTGTAGAAAAATAGGTTGTCGTATTACATTAATGTTTTTTTTTTTAAAAAAAAAAGAATAAATTAATGAACATTTCTATAACTTACCTAATTTAAATTTAAAAACAACAAAACTATTTTAACGGTATTATAATGCATACAATAAAATATAATTATAGAAGTTTCAAACACATAATATTATTTAATGTATATTTATAACCTATATCAGTGTTAACTTAAAAAGAACCAACAATTGAATTTTGTTTACATTTCACATTAAATATTAAGAAATCGATATCCAAGGTGAGTTTTATTCTTAGTATAAGATGTATCTATTTTTTTTAGAAGTTGACAATCCTAAATCATTAATTTTACCTAACCTAATATAAAAACTATATGTAATAAAATAATAAAAATATATGTAAAGAACTTGTTCAATTTTTAAGTTGTTAATAACAATTACAAGGTTGACGAAATATTTTATTTAAGCTCAACCATAAAAACGACTGGTATTTGATCATTAAAAAAATCAAGTGAAATAAATAATAATACCTGGGATATATAAGTTTCATTAAGTCTTACAGTTTATGAATAGTAACTAATTGAATGTAATTACTCGACTAACCACACAAACCACACCAATATCCAACTTTTGTGCATATTTTAACCAATAAATTCAGTTTCATTAATATTAGTAAGTTACATTTTAAGAAAATATAACGCATATTCGATATAAAGATTCAATTCAACAATATTATTAAAAAAAAAATACATCATAAAATAACAAAATCCGCAGTTAACGAGTTGTATCTTGACGAAATTTCTCGTACACGAGTTTTGTCCCAACGATAAAAGTGGAGCACACAAATTTTGTCTCAGTGATAAAAGAGGAATACACGAATTGAGTCCCTGCAGTTGTTTTATAAAGTCTTTCACAACTTGTGTGCTGATAAATTCAAATCGATATTTTTTCCAAGAATAAAATAATGTTGCATTGTTAATTAATTGAAATAAAAAATTTTTTTATAAATTTAAATCCAGAAATTTGTCTATAAATACTCACATGTATTTTATAAGATATTTACTGAACACAATTTTTCGATTCTGCTCATTATTATTATCGTGTAGAGATAAGGTATACGTAGAGCTATGCCATGACGAGTATATGAGTTTTTTGTACGAACTTTTTCATTTTTCGTGTAAAATATTATAATGTATAACATACATTTAATTTTTTAATAGACAAATTTTCGATTTTAATTTATGAAAAAACTGAGGGACACAACACAGTATTTGGAACACAACTCGTTTGCAGCCACAAAATCAATTTAATAATTCGATGTGACCCATTGATTTTTTTGCCTATAATAGAAACAGTATTTATCATTTTTAAAATGTTTAACTACAAAAATAAAGATAAATATTAAGAACTTGTTCCACGTAAAAGACATTATTAACCCTCGGAACTCTGTTATATTTTAGACGCTCTGGTACATTATATGGTATTTGATGAGGCTGGTGATTGGTGGAGCAAAAACTTTTGTAATTGGGTTGTGTTTCGTGCTTCATATTATATGATACAAGTTCTCTTATGTGTGCCTATAGATACTGAATTTCAAACGAGCGTACTCGTTATTCATTTTAGTTCTCTTCACTAGAGTTTAATCGGGACGAAAATCATTAAAACAAATAAAGCATCTAAAATAAATTGATATTGTTTTGTATACATATAATACATATTATATATACACAGATCAAGTAATATAAATATTTTAAAATGTATTTGGAAATATAAAAAAAAAAATCAATAAAAAATTCTAAAAGAAATTTGTTTTGTATCAATAATTAAGGTACTTCTAACTGGGCGCCTTTACCATTCAAATAACCAATCAATTGAATCAATAAAATATTGAATTTTTTACACTAATATCGGACAATATTATATTTCATAGATTGCTTTAGTTACAGCAGTTAATTTAGTTATGATTTCTTCCATAATGTGTTAAATTTGACTTAACGTAGCCAACCGAATAATACAAATGTTATAATAATAATTATAGTGTAAAATTACCTGTTTGAAAAACACATAGTTACTTTGAAATTAAGTTAAAAAATATAGTTTTGAACTTTAATAGTAGGCATAATCATGTTTTGCACTATTTTTAACTAAATAATATATACATATACAATATACATAATATACATATTATAATCGTTATTATTATGACTGCTTTACCTCTTTTATCTAATTTATTTTTCAAACAACAATACAATATAATTTTAAGAATATGTAACACCATTTTATCAGAAACCATCGAAAATATTAAATTGAGTGTAGATGAGCCATAAAAAAAAGATGAAGTAAGCAATTTAAATTCAACGTAAATTCATGCGCTTTGAAAACATTGAAACATTTTGTTGAGACTACTACAGCAGGTATATGCCAGATGACGTTTTTCAGCATTATTGAATTTTGAAAACATCATTGAAGATGGAAACAATATAAAACAAACTTTGATGACGGATATTTAAAAAATATATATATTTATTAAATATTAAAGTTTATAAGTATTAAGTATGTATATTATGTATATTATATATTAATTATGAAAATTCTGTATTTTAAATTTATTATTATTTTTTTTTTTAATAATTTAATTATTAAATAAAACTCAATATATTGAAATTTGTTGATGCATTATAAGACTTACTTTTGTCCCCCTTCTGAAGTTCAACATCAAAAAAGTTTATTGTAATATAATTATATTAGCAATATGCATTTATGAAATTTAATTAGGTAAATATGTAGGAAAATATCCTAAATATTGCGAGTATAATATAGAATCTTTACGTAATGTTAAATGTTAATTGGTCTCAAAATAATAATTATTAACGCTAAATAATATAGGTTGTTCAATTTAAATTGTATTTCATTGTACATAATATCGTTTCCGTATAAATTATGAATACGCGTGCACTATAAAACGTGGTAGTATAAAATGTTTAATAATTGAAGAAAATTGAAATTATTTAATGGACTGATATAAATATTTGATACTAAATACCTAAAAAAAATTGAAGAAATTGCGTGTTTCTGACCATTTAAAATTTAATCAAATAAATAGGTGTGTAAAGTTAAATTATGTCATAAATGTTTTAATTTCATTTTTTTTTTGTTAGATGTCATGTAGAATATTGCCGAAAAGACATCACAGTAGATATAATACTGTGTTGGGTAATACTAAACATAGGTACTAAAAAATGTTGTAGGTAAATAAAACCGAATGCTGGGACTTTGATATATTACGAATATCATTATGTAACACGTGTCCCTGAAGGTAGTAAAATGAGATAACAAAGACATTTTTTTTCGGAGAAATGTTACTAAAACTGTTTTGTTACATTGATTGTACTTTATATATGCCATCGAATTAAAAAAAGGTACAATATCTGGGTATTTCAAAATATATAAATAATTATTTTGTGATTTTATAATTAAAAATATCAAGTATATATCTTTTCAAGACTAAGCACATTTTTATGTAAAATTCTACGGGAATCTGTATGTTGACTTAGCCTCTGTTCAATTAAAATATATATATATACAAAATCATCATAATATAAAAACGCATTTTATGTGCCAAAAAAAAAAAGAAAAGGAAAAAAAGGACCTTAGACAAAAAAATGCCCATCCACGACAGTTTCTTCGCGGACAATATAGTTAGTGTTGCAAATCGTTTTAATACATTATTAATTATATTTAATTGCAAGAGTGTTTGTTGTTTTTTTTTTTAGCAAACTGGGATTCGGTTGACAACAGAGGACATCTGTTGTGATTAATCGAAACGGAACAGAAGGATAAAAACACCATAATATGTTAACACGCGGGTTATAATATTGTTATATTTGTTTGCTTACAGAATATTTCCCCGGTTCGTAAGCCGGGATCAAATACCGCCAAAACGTAATATAATATGTTTCCGCGAAGTATCTATAAAGTTGTGGGATACCAATCATCGTGGAGGAACCCAAATGACTAAAGACTAAATTATTCAATAAGTCAAATAGTGTGTACAGATTTGCAAACAAAAAGTTTATCGTGTATACGGTGATTATTTTGGACGGCGCGCGGTGACTAAGGGGTCGAAACTTTGAAGCCGAGTCGCAGAGATATAACATTATAATATATTATGGTTAAGATGTACACATACACAATATATAGTTCAACGTTTCCGTGCGTTTTTCATCAAACGTAGGTAACATCCAAATGTAACAATATTTGACTTTTGGATTAGTTTGATATAATAATACGATCGAGTTTTATGCGAGCATGCCATAGGTTAGTTGTGAAGTAAACCCGATATAAGCAGATATCTCAGTCAAAAATAGACGAAAATTTATTTGCGAACGTCATTGATATTGAAAATCGACGTATTAATAAATAACTGTAAATGCAAAGCTATACAAAAAAAATAAATTATGTGATATCTAGAATGATCGAGGAATGACAAGTAAGTGTTGAGTATTTTGTTAATTCGTAAGTTACTGTTCATAAATTATAGTGCGATAATGGCGGTAAACTATGTATATAAACATAAAGTAAAATCTATTCCGATCTATTGATTGTTAATTAAATAGAGTTTCAAGTAGAGTGCAAAAGTAAGTTTCAATCGTTTTTTTATGATTCCGTAACTACTTCACAATCCACCATGACACAATATCAAAGACGAAACCAATTATTATATCATTATTTTATGATAATGCTACTTGGAAATGATGTTTAATACATTTCATTGACTTTATTTTTAACGTAATAACTAATTAATAGGAATAGATGAGATCTTTCGTTCTTTAATATTTTTGATAAAAAGTAATCGCGGTATGAATGACTTACAAACAATTAATTAATATGATATTTTGTTTATTTTTTGTTTTACTCAATATTCAATTCTCACTTGGATTTATTTTAGTTTCCATGGATTAACCGATAAATACTGAAATCACTAATAGTCACATTAACATTTTACTCGTATTATTAGGTACGCGACACCCCACTAAAAAATAAAAAAATAAAATGTGATAATGCATTAAGTATAATCATTTTTATTATAAGCAATTTTTATCATTGAATTTAATATAATATAATAATGAATAATAAATACATAATTTATTATTTTTGAATTAAAATACTTTGAAATGAGTATAATCGTAAAATTTTCGTTTGTACCTATTCTCATAGCTATATGTTCTGTACATTGCTCAATATTGTACCATCGACCAATATCGCATTGAGAGTCATCATGTTATATATCGATAACATATAACAACAAATAACCCATAATGGTAGTACAATAATACAAAAGTTGCTAAAATTATATTGTTAGCCATTGTAAGATCTATGTCCTATACATAGAGTTATTAGTACTCTATATACTCTATAAATTATTGTTCTATATTCTACAATTGATACTAGATAGACATCACATTGTTATAATATGTAGAGATATTAAATAAAACATAACTTAAACATTTCTCAATATTTACGGCTAAAAAAATTATTTTCAATAGTCATTTACATAAACTTATGATGTACGGTGCAATATATTTAAGATAAGATAATCATTATTTCATATTATAACACTAATGTATTTTAAAATATTTGTTTTATATAATTTTAAGTTTATATTAAACAGAATTCTTGTAAAACAATTATGTTTTTATTAATTGTTATCATTTTAATTTTTAAACTAACTTTTTTAAATAATATAATACATTTTTAATTATATTTTTCGAAGCAGAATATTATTTGGATCTATAACAGTTTAATTTTAGAAATATTATTGGTTCATTAGTTATACATATATTAAGTCTAAAAAAGGGAATAGTGGATCCAAAATCCTTTGGGGTACCACTATATAATGTTCAAATTCTGCTCATAAAAACTTATAAAATACTTAGAGCTCATAGACAACTCGTTAAAAATTTGATTTATATAGTATATCAAAATATTCAAAAAAAATATTTTAATTTAGAATAAGGAACTAAAAATATGTATTGATAAAAAGTTTTAAAATGATAAAATTAAAAAAAAATAAAAAATAATTATTTTTAACGAATAATATTTTCGAAGTATTAAGTGTTTATTTTTTAAATAGATCGCTTGGTAGGTAGTTATGTGTATTTTAGATTATCAAACACAAGTGATAAACACTATATTTTATCGTTATAGTTTCTATGTATTTTGCATATAATAAAGTATATAAGGTGTTATAATAAAATATATTAATTTGATCTAAAAATCAACAAATTTATCTCATTTTCGATTGTGATTTTAGGCAACTATTTTTGAAAAGCTTGTAATATAGATTGCCCCGTTAATAATGGTTTCATTTCCGTTCAACACGTTTTAATAATTAATTGTATCCAACCGTAAGATAATGAAAAAACAACTTTATTCTATTAATTTTGCACTCTTAATTAACACAAAAACAAAATTCTTATAACAAGGGTAGATAAATAAGCGGATAAAATGAACGAGTGAATGAATAACGACTTAGACGGTCTAAAATAATATTCTCGTTCAACAAAAACAACATAGAATACACTCGTCATACACTAAAATGTTAATGTTATTTAGAAAGGGTTGTGAGAAAAATGTTAATAATATGATCAGGTGGCAGTCTAGTAATTATGTTTCTTTTTATTCAGTTGAATAACAAAACCATTAAAATAAAAATTATAATATTTATCAGTTGATGTATTCCACGGAGGGCAGTTATTCTTTCTCCGTACCTATTTGTAATAATATATTAAAAGCTATTTTGTTTCCAACATTTAGTAATAATTATAAAAATAATAAATATAAAAAATTTACATGTAAACTAATTTTAAATAAACATGTAATTATTAGGCATAATAGCTTTTACCATATTAATTTCTTCGCGTGATAATTATTATAAGAGCTTTATTTTTAGGTTTTTGATTTTATTTTACGTGCAAATGCAAAATAATAAACTATAAACAAAATTTATACTTCTGTCTAAAAACACGTAAATACTTTCATTGAAATATCAAACAATACCACATTCAGAATTTGATAATTTTGATAATAGCAAAGAACAATCGTAAAAGGAAACAATTAATCACAGTCATCTATTAGACGGATCGGTTACTAATAATTGTTGTCATGGATGTTTGTAGGAATTAGGTATCGTGTATAGAAAAACTAAATATGGAATTATTTCACAAAACTACTATTGATTAATGACAGGTTATCGACAATAGGTACATTATATCACATACAATAATTTGTTGGTGTTCCATGCTTAACACTAATAATTGTCCTACATTAAACGAAACACTATCTATTAATTATTATATTTTTAATTTTATTATATTTATATTGATGTACATAAGTGTTTAAATTTCGACACATCAAAGTAGTCAAAATCTCTATCATTCAATAAACGAATGAATTTTTTCAACTTCATGAATATTTTTGAAATTCAAGTGTGTTATTTTTAATTTAGTATCCATTATTATTATTTTTTTATTCGAAAGATATTGTATTATTTCTTTTTACAACGATAAAGACATGTTTTTACATGTAAACAATATCTATAAATTGTAATTTATAACAGTGCACATAATATATTATTCCAAATACAATTGTTACTATTATGACCACTTGCTCGCCTCTTAGATAATTTTAGTAATTTTACAGTATACGAGATTTATCAAACTTTTACAAAATATGTTTATTTTTACTTATTTTGTATTAAGTCTAATTATAAAATGACTTAAATATGGGTGTTTATTGTTTAATTTGTATACGGTCTGTGGGATTATAATGTTTATAATGTATTTCAAATTCCAAAGTGGTCTGGTTGGTCAACCCTAAATATAGTGTATTGCAATTTCAATGAAACATTTGAACAACGCCAATCACGCATGCACGTACCAAGACATAAAATCTGTAACGTTTTTCAGTAGGCAAATGTGATTATATAATCAGTACCGTTTTTGCAAAATTTCGAGAACGAGCCACTCATAAGTCCTAATTATCCATCCTTCCACCGAAAACCCCAAGTGAAAAAAATTAAAATATCGCAATATCGCCTTTTTGTATACTAATGCATAAACATAATAATATACATTCAATGGCGTATTTAGAAATAAATTATGAAGAGAGGCACACAAATATGTGATCATACAAATCATTTCAATTAAATAATCAAAGTTTAAAAATATTCCCTTTCTTTAATTTATCTTAAGCTCCATCATATCCTTTTTATCTTAATTATTTAATCGTAATCCTAATATTGTTCTATTAATTAAATTAGTTTAGCCTAGCACATTTCCACTTAAATCAAAAACTTAGAGAAACTGAATGAAATCCTATAGAATTGTTTTTGATTCCAAATTTACATATCAAACTAATTGATAATTCTTCAACATTAAGTAATAGGTATATTTTATAATATTATAATTATTAAAATATAAATATTATAAACATATAGACACACGGTCAATAGGAAAGGCGTTGGCTTCGTTAAATAACTAATAAGTTATTAGTTAATAACTAATAGTTATTATATAATATAATTAAGATATTGTCCTGTCCTCGTGATAAATACCTTAAACGGGTATTTGGTAGAGTTATTCCATTCAAAGATCTGTAATTGTAATAATTGTTAAATAATTCGTTGAAAAAATAAAAACTTATTATAAACATCAATATTCATTGTTTTATCGAGAAAATAATAAGATATATTCATAAACGTTGTCGTTGTTTGTATATATACAAACAAGCCGAACCCGAAACGGGTGTTAGCAATATAATATGCATTGCACGCGACAGATACATTGTATCTGATATATGTTTAAGCGTTTAATCTTTACAGTATATCGTGTGGCGTAGGATCCCTCACAGACGGAAATATTTTCCAATGTATCTCAATTTATTGGGTACCTACTACCATGATACAACAGTATAATAATAATTTGTATAATAACCATATTTATTCGTACCATATCGTGTGTCTCTTGAATTACTTGTACGTATGTACATCGTATTATTATGTAAAATAGTATTTTACGTAATATTATATTATGCATTATGGGATATAAATATGGGTAATATAGCGTTTGAATCGAAGAACGCACGTGACGTGTCGATTCCGTGCGCCCATCACGTCGTGTCAAAAAAACAAATATTTTTGACATAAAAATACCAACCGACCGTTTCGTTTTTATTACATATTATTTTGAAACCGCGTTATAATAACAATAATATCGAGTTTTTGCGTTCAATGTTTATAACATCATTGGGAGAGGCCGATGTACGTACCTTCATAATTATATATTGTGATGTGTTCTGACGGTTATTCGCGTTATCGGATACTGTTTTTACTCTACAGTCTATACATCAAAAGGTTGCCTATCTACCGTGAATTGAAATCATTACTAATCGGTATAATGATGGTATTATTTTCCCGAAAACGGTGTCCGGTAATTATCATTTAAAATTACTTAGAAACCTTGTTGTTGAAAATATCAGAAATATTTTATATTTAGCCAACTATAATACCGGAGTTGGTTCTCAAAAATATTTAATTCATTCCGCGTAACGATGCGTCATAACGGGAAATGTTTAAACAACGTGTTTATACTTTCTAGTACGAATCTCAAAACTTGAAGATAATATTAGATTTAAAATTATTTTTAAACTCAATATAAATAAATATACACATTCCATAATCATTTTGTTACTTATGCAACGAAAGTATTCGTGTTGTTTAATAAATACAAATACGCAGATAATTTTCTAAAATAATACTTCATACAATATATTTGTAAGCCATTTATTCGTAACAAGAAAATTATGGTACAAATCTCAATATAAATGAGTTCTGAAAAACGTATACATTGATTATTTCTTTCACAAAATGTTAGTTTTACTCAGTCTACGTCAATTTCACATTCCACCTTATTTTCTTTTGGATTTGTTTTTCTTTACATACAATTCATTATAATTTCTTATTATTTTTTTTAGAAAAACATTTATAACATTTAGGGAAAAAATTAAATATTTCGTTTTAATAAATTTAAATGTTATTTAATAAATTTCAATGTCTATATTACAAATCTTATTACATCACAATAAAAAATAATAATCTTATAATTCTTACGCGTATATATTTAATATAAACATTTATACAGAAAAAAGTACAGTGTATGATATTATGTGAAAAGTGTTAATTATATAAAATACGTCGACCTCAAGTGAATCTCTAATAGTAAAAATATGATGTGATTAATTAAAAACGAATAAAAAAAAAAAAAAATACGAATATAATATTTCAAAACAATAACATAAATATGTAATACGCAATTCAAATTATTTAAATGAATCATTGCAAATACTGTAAACAATGCAGGCTATGCCTATGATAGGTATCATTTTGTAATGAAAAATAATGAGAAATAAGTACGTCACAAACGAATGTAAAACTGTCATATGAATTACAATAATGAACAGAACTTTTGTTTTGAATTAACATTATAAAAACATTGAATAAGTTATTGGGATCACCACAAACAAGTTAGTTTAATAATAGAAAAAAAGTTTTAAATGAACTTGAAATACCGAAATCTAACGATCAGGCAATCAAAATGCATCGTTTATGAGACAAAAAAAGTTGGTAGAACATAAAATTGTTCTTGTTGCTTCAATACAAACAAAATCAGGTGACGTCAAAGAATTGTGTTATCTTTGTCTTGGGAATACGTCAATAGCTGTCTCTGTGGAAAGACTTATATTTTGTTGCAAAAAGTGATTTTTTTTTCATTTTAACCACTAATGTAATTGGTAAACCAATATCGTTAAAACGTATTTTTAAAGACACTAATGTAAAAGGTAGACAATTATATCAATAAAAAATATATATATATATATATTATATGTATTTACACCCTTTGCTATATTTGTAAACTTGACATTTTGAAGTAGTTAAAATTAAAAGCTAAAATGACTAAAATATTGTTTTATTTTTAACAATAATCATTATTAAGGTTTAGTACTACAAAATATAATTGCATACAATTATTATTATTATTTAAATTATTCAGTGGTATTTATGTACTTAAATATTATAATCACTACTTTTATTATATTAGAAGTGTAAGAATTGTAATTACTTTTGTTTTTATTTTAAAAAAAAATCAAACATTTTATTATAGTCGAGCATTTTAAGTCGTTCAATACATACGTGTTGAAAACTTGTAAATCGATTCGTATTTATTTTTGATACTTTTTTTACTTTTAATACGTATTAAATAGTATTTTATTTTATATAATTATTCGCAAAATGAAAAACTCTTCAATTTCATGTTTTTTTAAAAAAAAAAAACAAACAAACTTGCAATAATAGGTATCATTGTATACGAAAAACGATTCTGAACGGAGATGATTTGTCAGTCTAGGATATATTATATTTAAATATTGTCATATATTCTATTTTGAAACAAATTCAAACATTTAAGTAAAAGTTTCAAGATCTTACGTCGAGTATTTTTTTAAAAATAACAAAAATCGAAAATTATTTATTAGTAAAACGTTATTTTACACGTTTATTTTTGATTTCAAATTAAAATTAAAACTTAAAACACTCGTAAAATTGTATAAATTGAATAATCATTAAACTTTTTTATAATTATTCTAAGCTTAACTTATGGACAGCATAGTATTAAATTTTCAATTTTTAGCTTTTGATAGTAAAATATTAATACATTTTTAACTACCAAATAGTGAAAAATATTCATGATTTTGACAAATTGTTGTCAATATTTGAACTTCAAATACTAATTCAATTAAATTTTCAAGTAATTTGTCCCAGCTAAATTTTTTTTATCAACATTTATAAAAAAAAAATAAAAAAAAATTGAAAATTTCAACTGTCTATAAATAGCTCAAAATATTTTGAAAATCAAATCACGTAAAGAAAATGCCAATCTAAATAACTCGTAAAATTTTCAAGTATTTACGACTTATACTATTTGAATAACAACAAATATCAAAAACCGTTTGAGGCTAAACTGTTATTTAACGCGGTCTTGTAAAAATTTAAATTTCAAACACTACTAAAAATTTTTCGTC
Organism: Schizaphis graminum; assembly: GCA_020882235.1. NCBI lineage: Eukaryota > Metazoa > Arthropoda > Insecta > Hemiptera > Aphididae > Schizaphis > Schizaphis graminum. Next base: position 61,278,028 of record CM037032.1, read on the forward strand.
TTAGTCCGATAGAGTTTTTTTTACAGATATTTGAAGAAAAATTTATGGAGAACCTTGTACCAAATTTTTAAAACTTAGTTATAAAAGAAAAAATTTTACGATTTTTCAACCACAAAATTACTTGCAAATTTTCGCAATTTTGACATATTTCGTATAAATTCGAACTTTAAGCACTTATAAAAAAAAATTGTGACTAACGATTTCGGATTTTTTTTTATCACTTTAAGAACAACTTATAAGAAACCTTGTAAATGTTCAAGATTTTATGGCCGGTCAAAAAATTTTTATCGTTATTTTAAAAAAAAAATTCTCATAAAAATTGAAAATTTCAGTGGTCTATAAATAGTTCAAAAAAAGTCAAAATTCTTGCACCAAGGATATTCACTTTACCACCATCGGAAACCACCCCAAAGTTTGAAATTGAAGCATTATTTCGACTAGTTATGCTGTACACAGACACAAAAAAAAACACACATCATTGTAAAATCAATACATTCATCACTCCGTTCAGAATCGAAAATGTAAAACTACACAACAGCAAACAACGGAAATAAACTCATCTCCGCCACCACCTCGCTCTTACGCACAGACAATATTCGTCTAATGAAATAATGAGACCTTGCTTCTCACAAACTTCATAATCGAATATAAAACACTGTTAAGCCTACTACTATCTCTCGTCAATACGGTTCTCGATCACCTCATAAATCAAAATGCCAAATAATTCATTCATATCCTTATCATAAGTCATCCTAATACGGAATGCCAAATGTGTAAACCAATCACACAAATTAACTAATTATAGCCCTAAACGATAAAATAATTAACTTGCTCTAATTTTCAAAACTCTTTTCACATCCAATACCAAATTTACTATTCCGGGTCTATATTATTTCTTATAGAAAAATCATTCCACTGACCACCATTGTCCGATATTTAGGTTTGACACCAGACAAATGATTAACATTGACAGAACATATCAAATAAAAACAGATTATTTTAAACAACAGACCTGCGTATCTTTATTCCCTTATTGTAAAACATTCTAAAATAGCCTAAAACTCACTCCTACTAAATACATAAAACTTTATTAAAGCTAATGTGGTTTTATAGGATCCATTTATGGGATGTCCTTAAGGAAACAGAATAAATACAAATAAAATACAAACTTTCCAATCAATAACATTACGCATGATTACAAACGCACCTTTCTACGTATCAAACTACACGCTTCACTCAGATTTAAATATTTAGATAGTCTCAGAGGTATCGTCCTATAAGCTATTTTGTTACCATCTGACAAACCATTCAAACCTTATGATACACGCCATTAACTATGCCAACATTCCAGAAAACCCGTGGAGAAGGCAAAAGAGAAATTGGTATGGATACATACTACTAACAATAATAAAAAAAAATTATTAAATAAATTTAAAACATACCATATAATCTTAACCTTTACAGATAGTATATTTCCAAATAAACGTTAATTAAATAAAAAAAAGATAATTTTTAGACATAATAAAACTATTTGTTGTAAATATATTGTTCAACATAATTGTTGCACATTATAATATACTAAAAATAAATTTATTATTTAAAGTCATATTATGTTCTAAGCTAAAAAAAATAGTTTGTAAATATATAAAAAAATACATTTCATTTTTGCAGCAAAAGAAATCATTGAGGAGAAAATGTTGATATTCTTTTGAACTTAAGATTTACATTAATTAAATAGTAAAACATTAAAATACGATAAGCAAAAACTCAATAAATCTAAATTCAAAGGAAATTAATTTTTTTAGACTTAACAAAGGTTTTGATTTACTAAGGTTTTCAAGTTATTAAGGTTTTAAGAAAGAGATCCTAATTCGTATTTAAATGTTGCTATCATTTTTTATTATTACATTATAAAGTGCGTATTATTGTTATTGCATACCTATTATTAAAACTTTTTTGTAATATAAACTATTAAAAAACATGATCAAAAATTAATATAATATTAGTAGTATTACCTACCACTTGATAAAAAATAATTTTATATTAACCATGAAATGTTTTCTTGTACATGTTATAGTCATTGAATAGTTATTACTATATTCAGAGCAAGAATACATTGATTTATCATCCATATTACTAGACTGTTCGGTAAATGTATGAGTGCAGCAGCTTTTGCTTGTTTTACTAAAACACAAGGTACTGGCTCAGTCATATTTTCTTCAACGTCATCAATATCTTCAGTAACACAAATAGACTATAGAGTCAGTAATATCGTCGTAAGTTAGACTACCAGAAACGGTGACATCTACGTCGATTTCTACATGATTTTCAAATGTCTCTTCCTTTGTTATATCATGGCTCATTCTCTATACGTAATGGTATTTTCGATTATATATGTCAATGTGTCGTCTTTCTTAGTACCAATTTAAAATCCACACGATTTAAAGCAGTTCACGATTGTTGACGTTGTTACGTTTCTTTGTGGTTTATCAATAACTCACATAGCCCGAAGAACTTAAATTGTAGTGGATTTTTCATCATTCATATTGGTTATAGTTTTCCTCATAATTTCTTTTTTGTAGAGTGTCTTAAACGTTTTCATTGTTCCTTGATTCAAAGGTTTCGTTTTCTAAATGAAATTTGGTGGTAGAAATTTTACTTTTACAGGTTTACAGCTTCAAAATTTGGAATAATTTCCTATAAACAACAACATTTTGAATTTTTGAATTTTAATTTGAATATAAATTTATTAGAGCATTCCATAGTTAGATCACTAGTTATCCATGATTTATTATTAGGTATGTATTTAACTATAAATAATTGTACATCACCAAAACATCTCGATTTTTCGATTAATAAATGTTTCCCATTATCCATCCTAGTCATAAGTTAACGGCCAGTAATAGTGTGAGTCGTTTCTTGGAATACTTGCCACCGTTTTACTGTTCATTTTTGAATGTTAGAGTTTTATTTGGCATTTATCTACATTTATAAAAAGTGTGGTTTCAACTGCAGTTTATATATTACATGATTTATATTCTTCCAGTAGCTCACTTAAGTTTATTTTACATTAATCGTCAACATCATTACTTTCAGCTATATTTTTACCACACATTTTATTTTTAAAGCAAAATCCTGGTGTATTTTTTTTTTAATTTTTTTTGAATTGTTTAAAGACAAATTATTTTGCTTAATTTTTTGTTTTTCTTATAAAATAGGACCCACAATACTAACATTGGCATCTCTATATTACTTAAATTACTTAATTACACATTCTTCTACATCCAAAAATATAGGGGGGGCTCTTGCTATTTCGACCTGTTGAAAAGTTCAAATAAATTTATTTTTATACTTTATTATGTAAATAGTATGCTTGCTGGTATTTAAAATTCTCCAGTAAACTTCATTTTGTTTCTTTCAATTTTTACTATTTTAAAGGCTTTTTGTTTTTCTCCAACAGTGAGCGTTTTTAAATTACATACCATTTTTGTATTTTCGACAATTAACATATTTATAATAAAATTCACATATTAAAACTTACACGTGATTGATCGATAGTAACTGACAACACTGATATTGGATGTTGTGATAGTAAACAAAATTAAATGAAAAAAATATATTATGATAATAAACACTATACAATAGCAGTTCAGTTAAATTATTAGTAAGCATAAGTCGATTAAATAATATAGTAAAAATCAACAATAAGTGAATGTCATTATGCGAGTACGTCTATGTTTGTTGTATGTGATCAAGTTATCTATCGAGGTTTTTGCAAGGTAAATAGATTGATGTCGATTTAATAAGGTTTTCTATTTATCGAAATTCCATTGTACAACTTTAAAATAGGAAAATATTTGTTTTATTTTTAAATTGTATAGTGTATATTTATGTATCAAAAAAGTGATTTTACAAGTGATTTATTTTTAGTTAAACCAATACATAATTTTTTAATTGTAAACATATCATTTGTCATTATTTTATTTCATAAAAAATCAAATCAATTACTACTCCAATTATGGATAATAAAATAATTTTTGGGGTTCTATATGATTAATAATTAATCAGTTATTAACAAATATCAACTCTTTAATGGCATAAGGAATACTCTAACAAAGGTTACATACCTTTTATATGCTTATAAGTTACAATCTTTATATTAATAAACGTCAAAAAGAGCAATTATAAAACTAAAAGGTTTTTTTTACATGAAAGGATTTATGTTTAATTGAAACATTTGAAACACAGAGCTATACTTATTTCTTATTTTTTAATATATATATTTTTTTTTTTATGAAACAACCTGTGGCAAATTTTAAATGTAAAATGATTAAATCGATTTTTACATATATTAATTTATTATTATTATTTCAAACTTGAAACAAAAATTCTATTACTTTTAGATATTATACAAAATATCCATAGAATCATATTCGATTACTGTCATTAAGAATTTTGCTTACCTGTTTTAAATAATATATACAATCTTTCATCAAACATAATTTTAATTAGTTATTATTCTTTAATTTAATCTAAAATTAATTTATGATTTTATTTACATTTTGACTAACGAAATGTTTATGTATATATAAAGTCTACATCTTTTTTTTTAATTGTTGATGTTAATACCTAATACTTAAAGAATGTTTTGTAGTAATTCAAACTTCTGTTTTCAAATAAGTATCACCCTTATTTACTTTAAGTTATTTAGTGAGAATTTTTTAAAGAAAAATTGATGAACCTAATAAAAAATTGAAACGAGTTGTTTTTAATTTATTAAAATGTTTATATTATGGTTAATAACCATTAAAAATGGCTTTAAATTAATTTAAAGTATATATAATATTAGATTTTTTTTTATTATACTTATTGTATAATGTTAATTAATTATAAATATTGATAGATCAATATGAATTACTAAAATTTCTAAATTTCTACTATCCATAGTACACGAATTATATAACTTAAAAACTAATCGTACGAATACAAATGTCTTCATTTATATAAATATTATAGTAGAAATGAGAGGATTTTCATTTGTCATTTTGTTTTATCTATATAAGTTATTTTTTATGTAATAAAAAAAAAATAAGAATTTAAAAATATGGTCTTTAGGAATAATTAAAATTTCCCTCAAATCCAGTTTTTAAATAATTACATTATTGAAGTATAAAAATGGAGTAAGAATCCTTAGTGAATCACTGTATTTATAATATCAAATAAATCGATATAACAGCGGTGTACAACCTGGTGAGTGGTATCATAGGTAGATGTGTAGCATTAAAACTAAATAGCATAGTTAAAAACATATAATATTTTGAATAATAATAATATAATAAATAATTACTATAAACGATCAGATTTGTATTGTTATTGTTTAGTAACCATTACAAAGTTAACTGGAGCATACTAACGTAGTGCGAAAATAAAATAATATTTGGTACGACGGCTCTCCGGGTAGGCAATGTTAGTGCATCAGTGAGTAGAGTAATTAATAGGTATGCTATTATTATAAGACGTATTAAAATATACTAATATTATCCTATTTTTCGTGTGACATAATTTGTGTTGTTTTCGTTTTGCATTATTTATAGTTACTATTATGTGGTTTATAAAATAATGTATAATTATTATAGTTTGGAACATATTATATACATTAATATTACACTGATGTATATTCGCTTGCTGTAAGTCAGTTTAACTACCCAACCGGTCTGGAGATCACACTCGTCGTCATCGTCATCGTATTACAGCTTATTATAAATGACCCATAATAATAATAATAATAAGAGAGTTTTATACACGGAAAACATATTTTTTTTCCGTCCCCCGCTCGCATCATTATTCTACTAATAACCCCTCGAGTTTAATAGAAACTCGCGTTTCATGCACGTCACAATATCGTGTTCACGTCTGCTCGTGCCATGTATACACGTCACTACTTTGATGACGACGGGTACTATAATATTATAACAACGAATCGTATAGAATGATATTAATGAACGTGATAAAAAATAATTTTCCCTGTGGAGTGTGAATCTCAACCATTTATATTTTAATAATTAATTTATTCAAATTCTAATTTTTGAATTAGTAGATATACTTGAGGCTCATATTTTAAAAAACTTAGATTTTTCATATTATTTAAGGGGAGTTAAGATGTGGTCAAATAAAATTCTTTTCAAGTAATTATGGCCTTTTTTCCTGATAACTGTTAATCAAATATGAAATAAGTCTTTTTTAGAAAATGTTGATGCATCTAAATCGAAATTTTAATCGAGTAATTTTTGATTTATTTCACTTAATGTACTAAGAATCTAAGAATAATAATATTATTCTATAATAGTGGGATTTCGATGATTTGAAAACTTAAATGGTATTATTATTTTATCAAAATATTATAATTAGTGAAAATGTTTGGGTATAATTAGTAATACTACATTAACTTTAAAATTCAAAAAATTTAAAATTTAAATAGATTAATAAATTAATAAAAAAAAAAAATGGGAATGAGCACGCTTGGACGCTCGGTGAATCACCTTGTATATTATATTTAAATATTTAACATGTGTAGTATAATAACAACTAACAACAGTAATAACTATTATTATGCCATTTAATTCGAGCAATACTGCGTGTTCGACACATACCTATATAAATATTAAATTATCGCGTCATTGGTCGGCGGTGAAACTTATAGGTAGCGAACAATCAGTTTAATTTTATTATTTCTATGATATTTTAACGTTAAAAAATACGAGTACAGATATTTTTTCGGATCGTACCTGCCGTTTCACAATTGGACGTAACAGCAATAATATGAGTATGAGTATAGCTTTGATCAAATCGTTGTTGCACGATTATTAGCAATATTAATTTTCTTTTATTTAGGTCGTTTGAGCACGTCAATATAACTACTTTGTTCCTTGACTACTTTATAATAAACTATCACCGGGGATCCGTCCGAAAACCAATACAAGCCGTGACATGCCGAAAACACCAAATATAATACATATTATACGTCGAGTCAATTTACATTTAATATAACTTACACTGACCCATCTGCACAAATATATACTGTACAAATTGCATAGATGACATGGATATTAACATCAAAATACTTTTTAATTTTAAACGTTCATTATAAACGTACGCAGACATTTTGTAATTTTGGATCACCATTAATAACAATATACCGGTTAAACATATTGTGATATTATCAAATGGTTTTCTCGTTAAAAGCAATATAATAATATTATACATGTCACGAAATTCAACAGTAAATGAAATAATCAATAAACAGTATTTTACATTATTTTTTTTTTTATGTATATATTATTTAATACATTTTTTAGATTCTGAGTGGAGCGATCACTGCAGTGTGTTTTTCTTTTTTAAAATAAATTGATTTTATTATTATAATTTTTTTTTTTTGCGTAAAACATAATAACAATAATTAATATCCATAGATAGGTATTTGAAATTTTTATCAAATGTTTAAATTATCACCATTTTCTGCAAAATAAAACAATTTCAAAATATTTCGACAATTTTTGAGCTATTTATGCACATGAGAAATATTCAATTTATTTTTAGTTTTTTTTTACCAGAAATGTCGATTTAAAACAAAATATTTACTGGGTAAAATGCTTGAAAATTTAATATAAAGCTTTTCATAAATTGTTTATTTTTCAGTTAAACCATATCAACAATCTATTGTCACGATATTTTTATAAACCTTTGAAGATAAAATGTTGTCAAAAAATATGAAAATCTTCAAAATATACAAATTATTTTGTAGTTAGAAATTCATAAAAATAAATTTTATACAAAACATTTGAAGATTTAATACAAGGCTTTTCATGGAAATTTAAATCTTTTACATCCTATTTATACTATTAATCTATTTTTACTTTTTATGGTATTTAAAGAAATATGTTATTATATTTTGAGTTATATAAGTTAATATACAATGGTATAATTAAATATCATTATAATAATTGAATACTAATAATATAAAGTAATATTATACGCCATTATTTGATTCACTTACTATATTAAATTTATTTTTGAATGTCATCGACACGTTTTACATTCTCGACAAATAAATATAGATATGTAATATTATTTTTAACAACGACTATGATCGTTTTCAGTGAATGATTTTCTGGTTACAAGAGTGCTCTAGGACTTTCATCATAGGAATTTGAATATCAAAAATCGAATGTGAATTTTGATACTTAATCACTAAAAATGAAAAAAAGGAAACTAACAACAACCGTATCGTACTTTATCAAAAATTTCGGTTTTATTCATCAAGCTTCGTTTGACCATTTTTTTTTTATACCAAATGATTTATCATTGCTTTTAAATTCAATATTATACCACTATATTATATTTTGTGGAGATTATTGAAGTGGTACGACTGGTACGAGTTTCAAACACTCGAAGAGCTTTGTATCATTGTCGATATTATTTATTTAAACTTCAAACATATCATAATACAAAATACCTATATCTCAATATTATAATGTATAAAATAATCTTCATATACTTTACATAATGTTACCAAAAAGCATCCAGATACCTACTAATTTACATCGATTAAACTTGAATACAATGATGTGAAAAATATTCTAAAGAAGATAAGTAGGGGTAATAGTTTAAAATACAATATAATAATATATTCTATTTTCTTATAATTCATTTATAAAATATTGAATTCTGTGTACATAAATACAAATATAAATTAGTACGTAATAAGTTTATTTTACTCTATATTGGTTTGAAATACGAATGGTTTTAAATCTATTTAAATAATTGACGTTAAACCAAATATATTATACATATTAAATTATTAATTATAAAGTAATTGAACATTGTATAATATGGTAAAACAAATCTTATTTATTTATTTAGTTTTATATGTAAAAATACTTAAGAGAAGCTTCGACTATAAAAGAATATTTATTTAACAAAACCTCGAATGTATGCTTTTAATTAATCAATTAAATCACATTTTATTATTTTAAAAATAAAAAAAATTAAAAAATTAAAATAGTTTCACGATAATAATTCAGATTTATATACATATTAATAACAAATAAAAACAATATGAAATGTATATGCAACACTATTAGAGTTTATATTTTTTTAATATAAATAAATAGTTTTTTTTTTAATTAAGTTTGAAATTCAGTCTCTTTTTTTTAGAAATAACCTATACGATGGGAATTTACTTTTTTTTTTTTTTTTTTTTTTTTTTTTTTTTATTTTAGAACTTTTAGCTTAAAACTATTACAGTTCAACGATTACAACATTAAATAAAATATGAATTATATAGATAATAACAAAGTATGTGGATAGTAATAACATAATACGAATAAAATAAAGTTAATATACCAAATAATAGATATTGGGAGTAGTAGATAACATAATAGTTTAGATTATACGTATAACATGACAACAATATAAAATAATAGGAGGTTATTAGTTTGCAAAACAAACAGTGTTATGTAATAAATTATACAGTGTGATTAAATAATAAAGGTAATAGAGAGATAAGTATTAGATATATTTAAAATGAAAAATTTAGCTAAGGAGAGAACCGTTTATGAACAACCTCGGTAAGGAGGGAAATTAGTGGGCTAATTAAGGAATTAAAATTAGATATAAATTGCGAAAGAATAGTAGCGAAGGCTTCAACGGAGGAATTATCGATTTTGACTGCTTCAGCATAAGATTTTGTTTGAGGCTGCCGAGCGTGATCTTCACAAACCACATCTGGCGATTTATAAGTTGACGTATTTGTGACAGGGAATTTACTTTAAATAGTGACTTTTATTATTCATAATATAATTGATTCGTTGCTTTTTAGATGTGTACCTACTTTATTATTTAAAATAGCATTCTTATTGTTTTGGAATCAAAGGGTAGGTATAATATTTGATTTATAATTCATAAGGTATATCTATATATGTATATATATTATAATAGAATATGTATTTAGAATTAATTATATATGTATAATTTAGTTATAACTTATAATTCATATAAAAAAAACATAAACAATCATAGTAAAATAGTAAAAACCATTACCTATATTAATAATTCCCAACTGAAACATAAATATTATAATATTATTGTTAAAATATTGTTTTAAAAGGGAAATTTTTGAAAAAAAAAAATATTTTAGATTAAAATATTACAATATAATAAATAATACCTATTCAAGAAGCTATATCATAATATTATATGAACATTAATTTAAATAACTAGAAAAAATACTACACTTAACCCTTATAAAAATATTTTTCGTAGACACCAAACGTATTACATGAAACAGTTCTTAAAAACGTCTCTTTATTATCTGGAGACTCATATATTAACTTTAGCGTCAAATGAATTGTCTTTTATATAAAAAAATATAAACTAAAGGAAAATAAGCATAATGGCACAGAATAAAACAATGCCAGTTGGACCGTCAATATTTGTTTGTTCTATCAGACATCTATCGATTTTGGCGCATAATTTATATTAAATATTACGAACACTTGAACAGCAGGCTACCTCACACAAAATCGACAATGATGGTGACACAGACATAACATTTTCTGATCGAATGGTTAAGCTTAAATGATTTTCTGATATAACTGGATTATACGGTTCCACGTCAAAATATCCTTAAACGGCCTAAACCAAAATATCCGACATTCTCACGTAAATAATGATTTAAAATGTTAATCTATATTCTATATTATAAACGTTGCAATTATAAGTAATAATCGAACTTAATCTAATATCTAAAGATGTTATCTTTGGCTGACATTGAATTGAGTCCCACAAATACTTTTGGGTTATCGGAGTTGAGTCCGACCAATATTGTTAGGTTGGTCGAGAGTTGAGTCCCTTCAGCCTATTATTGATATATATTGATATATTTTAATAATAATAATAATGTTTTTAAAATAATAATAATTATCATGTGTAATACAATAATGTTAATAATTGAATAGTGGCTGGTAAAAAATTAAATTATACAGATTTTAAAAAATCAAATCTCCAAATTTGCCTATTTTATATATTATTTATATATTTGTTTGTCTGCTCTCGTAAAAATTTTTCTTTTTCTAATGTTTCTTTACATAGTCTTTTTGCTTTGCTTCTTAATTTTATATAAGTATCATAATGTATTTCCAGAAGAGTGTCCACAAAAATAAAAATATTTGGGTGTCCCGAATGAAAAAAAAAAAACATTTAATTTTGAGTGAATTTTATTATGTAGGTAGTTATGACATTTTATCTATAGAGACTCAATTCAAAGATATTAAGATAATAGGGTGGACTCAATTTAATACATAAAAGTAGCATGGACTTAATTCAATATCACCGGTTATCTTTATAAAAGTATATTGTGTCATTTTAATCATTACTTACAACGCGTGTCATGAGCTTGTTAGACTGTTGTCTTAAATTAAATTAAACACTAAATTAAAAAATAAAGTGTATAATACTTATTATGATTTAAAAAAATTCTAGAATTTATTCAAAGCCAAAAAGGCAATAAACCTATCTTCACATATAAAATCCAAATACCACTCACTCACTGATCGCTGTATCTCAAAAACTACGCAACGTACGGACTTGAAATTTGGAATAGAGGTTCTTCTCAAATTTTCACCATGCAATAAGAAAGCATTTTCAAAAATGTTGTGTTTTAATGGAGTAATTAACAATTATAATTATTTACCGCCAATACGTATTGTGCGGTATGGCAGCCTGCGGGTTTCGAGCTACCTGCCCTATTCTTTTTGTCCGTCGTCGTCGTGTTCGTGTAGATAAGAATAATTGTTCCGAGAAGTTTATCGATAAAAATAATCTCATGCATCTCTCTTTGGCTTTGCGATGGTGCCTACACACTAAACACGTTCATTTCATTTGCACTCCATTCTACCAGCAGTTCGGACACGAGTTTTTCTGGGCAACGCCGGGTAATTCAGCTAGTTACTATAGTATATGAAGGCTATTCATTCCTTATATACTGAAAGAGTAGAAAACCAATAATTTAGCGTTGCACTAACTTATAATAAGTATAATAATTATTGACAAAAAACATACCATTTTAATAATTTTTTTTAAACGCTTTTTAATTGATTTTTATGTATTTTATAGATATTAATTATAATTGTATATTAATAATATCTATGTAAATTTTAATAAATTAAATTAATTTTTGACGAAAAATAATACATACATAATAATATAACATAACAATATAATTTTAATATTTTTTTAAACATTTTTTAATTATTTTTTTGTATTCTATAAACGTTAATGATATTTGTATTAATATCTATGCAACATTTATAAAAAAAATTAATTTTTGAATTAATATTTACGCGTGATATTTTAGTTTAGGGATATTTTGTTTTTAGAATATTTTAACGTGTCACCGAGTTATACGGGTTTAGTCATAACTCATAAGCTTAGAACCTAGTGAAAATATTTCAAAAATATAATATGGTGATATTTCATGTTTTAAATTTTACAAGAAACTATCAATAAGTATTTTTAAAATGAATATAAATGTGTCTTGTTTGACAAATATATGATAAAAATAATATATGAATATGACGATTGCGTAATTGTTGCATGTGTGAGTTATCGTCTGAAAAATAACACCAATTTTACGAGGTTATTGCCGATATTATACGCACCTTGGCATAAATAGCTTATTTTTATATTTTAGTCGTAGTAATTTTTTTTATATAATCAAGCACGTGGCTAAGATTAGTAACGTTTCCAAGAATTTAAATTAAAAATTAATTACTGACGCTCATCAACTGAGAGCAGGTAAAAACAACGGAAATACCTTTTCGAAGATTTGAGGAAAATACAGTAATAATAATAAAATTGCACTTTCTCTGAGATATTACATCGTCGGCAATGTAAAAGAGGTTTGTGGCGTTTGAGTTTTATGTTCTTGTTTTTTTAGCTCAAGTATGTCTTTATGTTGACATTCGTTTGATTACCTTATTCTATGCACAGCACATACGTATTATGTGTGTATGACAAGACCTCAATTACTAACCGTATTTTAATTGGAAGCTCATTAATGATGTATGTACTATCAGGAAAAAACGAAACAAAATGTTCCGGAATTTTTGCAGGCAAAAGGTTTATAAGCGTTAATACTGAAAAAAACATTTTAACAAAATCAAAAACAACGATTGCAGTGCTCGGTTAAGTGGAAATCGATTGGTGTTATTATTTTCTTCTTGTCTATCATAACTTAATATTTAGAATATAAAGTATTTTTGTACTATACATTTTCAATGATCGAAAAATTGTATTAATATTTTGATATCAACGTATTAGTTCCTATAAGTCAAACAAGTAACAACTCCAATCTAATAATTGATACTCACAAAATGTTTTCAACGTACCAATAATACTAAATAAAGCAAGATAAAAAAAAAAATTACATATTAGATTCTTGATAGAGCGATAAATGTGTTGATTTTACAATGATGTACTTATTGTAATTTTTATATTAATTGTGTCAATCATTTTTGTTTTAGGCGGTGTAAGGCAAAAATTAATAGCATACATTTTAATCTTTGATGGTAGTGCCTGGTAGAAAATCACATTTTGTTAGTACTTAAGGTATGTATAAAAGTAAAAATTCCAAACAGTTTAGAAAATATCCGGAAAATTTAAAAATAATTAATAAAAACGAGAATATCTTAACGCAAAGCAACATCACTATCAATACAATTGATTTCATACTTTTTATTTAATTTGAAAACAAATAACTCCACTGAATATTTACAATAGTATTTACTAGATATAAAAATATAATAGTTTTCAAAACATTGTTGCTCTTTTTTCCTTTATAAACATGTCGACTTTATTGATTATTCCGTTTTTTTTTTATCTTTATATGAAACGATTTTTTTGGGAGGGTAAAAATTATTTGAGTATTAAATTAAGAAATTGAATACAACATTTCTAATCCATACGTTATTTTTATATAGGTAAATTAAAAAATATTAAAAACACAATATGGTAAGAATATATTTAAAGCATTTAAATTTTACATTTTTACGATAATCTTCAAAATTACAAAAATGTACAGTTTATTTTGTTGTTAACATTTCATAAAAATTTTTTATATTATTATCTAAGTTTGAAAATTGTATACAGAGTTTTATTTAAAGTGCGGCTAGATATTTTAGACGTCTTTATATATCTTAAATCATACATTCGTTCTATATTATCAACGAGTTGAGAGTCTCATCATATGCATATAACTAGTTTTGATTACTTTTATAATAATATATTATACCTAAAATATTTTGAAGTTAAAATTTTGAAAAAATAACATAGACACTTTTGGTATCTATTTGCCTAGAGTTTGATTTTTATTTTAATACTAGTCTGCGGACTGCGATTTTGACCTAATATCGACGAAAATTATTATAAAAATATGTCAAATATCAATATAAAATATATAACACTTATCACTTATTTAAATTAATATTTTATTCGCTACCTAACTATTTCCATGCACGTCAGATGGTTATATAAAAAAATTATTTATAATAATATTATAGTAAAATTATAAAGAAACTAATTTCGCCTTCTATACAAAAATTATTAAATTCCAATTCCATTAATAATAATTAATTATACAATCAAAATACCTTTTGATTTGCAGAATTCCATTAATTAATTTATATGTGTTCATTATTATAAACTTCAACGAAGAAATATCTATATATAGTAAAATAAACATATTATTAAAAAAAAAATATTAAAATGAAATTATTTTTATTTACACCAGTAGGTACGAAAATCAAACTTGAAATTTTTTCTTTTTAATGTTGATGGAAATAAATATAAATCTGATTGAGCAGTTATTAAACTACACACTAAATATTTGTATAATATTAGTTTTAAAGAAAATATAATATTTTATCGAGTTTAGACTTAATTTAATCAGATGCTTTTTACAAATTAAATATTTTTAATAAATTTAATACATATATACACTGTACCTATAATCAGCTATAATTCATAAAATATGATTATTGTATTTTGCATACAACTTCAAAGTACCTACTATAATTACTATAGGGCACCGAATAAATTCCGGTGGAAATGTTTATTTTTGTGAAACGGTCATTTTTATGCTGTATCTCTTTTCCTCCGTACCAGTAGTTATTCCTATTATTATTGATATCATTATTTTTTATGTGCAGACAGTATTCGCCGAGCATCAATAAACGACGAATTCTTATATCTACAACGATCCTTGAATCGAATATAGCCGAAATTCTGTGTAACGGGTGGCGAGCGATTATATTGAGAAACAAACATCATATAGAACAAAATGGTTTTGGAAAAATGTTTTAAAAAGGAAAACGTCTAGCATTATTATACTATTATAACACGAACATGCAGGTAAGTTTTTTCCGAATTCGGGTTTATGGATATTTTTTCTAAAAAAAATACAGATCGTCAGAACCTTTACTTTCCCCAAGCTATTATAATTTTATATATATTGTATATTTAAAGCACATGATTTTCCAAAAAAAAAAAAAATATATTCATCGCTCAGCTCAGAATATAAAAAAGGTTTTGATTTAATGATGTTTAAATATTGAAGAATATTTAGTTTTTTAGTCAATTTCAAATTTTTCAATGAATGTAAAAAATAATATTCACAAGTAATTTAATATTTAATAGCATAATTAATATATTCTATAATATAAATAATTTGTGCATCTATAACGAGATATCCATCAAATTTATTTTTAGATATTACTGTAGCATTCAGTTAGTCAAAAACGAGCTCTACTTGAATTATATACGTCTTATATAATGAAGAATGCTTTACAAAATATTTATTTTTTATTTGGTCATCAAAAAACATGTGTTAGGTATTACATTTTTTGGTATTAAATAATTTTCAAAGTAAAAGAGCCATATTTACTTTATAGTCGTATTATATTTTTGATGTATACTATTTAATAAATTATCATATTAGTTAAATACAATACTCTGATATATTTTTGGCATTTTTACGTTAAATAATAACTTATTGTTTTGTAATGTGTTGAATGCTAAACAGTAATACATTCAGAGTAATGTATATTCATAATTCATAATTGTTTGATGTTTCAGTATAATTTTGAACTAAATTCTGCCATAGTAGAATAGCGTCCTATAGCATAAAATTTAAGTAATCGATACAGCCACAACTTAAAATAAGACTTCACAAATATCATAAAATGAAACAAGTTTAAATTATTAGGTCTTAGAGAATATTTTTTGATATTTAATCATGTCAAGTTTTTCATTTAAAATGTATAAGCTTTTTTTAAACTTTTTATAATAATATTTTCTTTTTTCAAATCAATTTTTCTCAAAACTGACGATTTTGAGTTGTGGAAATCTTGTTCTTGGTGTGCGAATATTATATTACAGTGCACCAATATATTCACATTCGTTGAATAATTATCACAAAAATAATTTGTTCTAGTATGGTACAACAACTTACTGTCGAACTGCAGAAGAGAAGATGGCTGTAATAGCAGTTTTAGTTTTATCTCTACAAATAACACTAACGTCGTTTATTACTGAACCGTGTGTGTACATGGATATTGTATATAACAATATAGTCTTAATCTCAGAAGCACATAAAATTGGTTAACTGCTTAAAAGCCATTAACTTATTCGATTTTTATACATAATTTGTTGTAAAAATTATTAAAAAGAGGAATCTCGTGTATATAATATGATTGTATATTTATTTTATTATTATTACTTTGTTGAACTGTTTAAGCTTAAGTATTTCACTAGATATATTTACTTAAATAAATTGTTCATATTTAACACGACAGAAACGAAAATTAGGTATATATATATATTATAATATTTTATGCTATAGATATTCATATTTTTTTATATATAATTAAGTTTGAATTGTATTTCTAAAAGAAAAAATAATAGCTTTCATTATTTTATTTTATTATAATCACACGTCAGTTTTTTTTCGCTCCAAATGTGCTTTTATCTTCTGCCATAAATACTCGGTTTTTAAAGCGGTCTCTTAATACACGCTAATTTGTAAGTGGTGCTGGACTAACTTATTTGCCGGGGCTGAAGAAATATACAATTGTTTTTTATCTATAAAAAATAATATAGTAATGACTGAAGGGTGGTGTTAATTAAATAAATACCCTCGAGGGTCTAAGACCTAGGACAATAATTTGTAGTCAAATTATTACCTATGTTTATTAGTAAACTTAAAGTAAATTTATTATTATTGTTGTTGTGTTGACCTGACTCTGTACAGACACTTGAACACTGGCATGAGCATGGTTGATAATAAATATAGACAATCTATGTTTTAAAAGGCTCGTGATGTAAATATTGTTGTTGTATTTTTCTATGTTTGCCGAAAAATTAGGTATACTTTTTATCTCAGTGCGGTATCCCAATTAAATCGACATCGTCGACGTCGTCATCATTATTTGATTATTTTAAGATAATATTATACTTTATTATCCAATGTAGTAAGAATCATGTAACAGTTGATTGAAAGGAAAAAAATGTTATTATTATGTATAAAAAAATTGTCTTCTAAAAAATTAAATAAAACAGGCAATCTATTTTAATGAAGAAAAAAAAGCAATTTACATTATTAAATAAACAATTTAATGTAAGATTTACTCGTGGTAGTAGGTCTGTATATTATGATTTATTATCTTCATTACTATCATAAGAAATTTATTCTATAAACGTCCAATACGATGGTATAGAATGTGTATTTTACCGACGGCAATCTCAAATACATTTTTTTTTCAAGTCTTATTAAAGGCCGTGCCTAACAAAATAAATGTTTTTTTATTTTATTTATGAATATTTTATATTGGGATTGTACTTACTAATATTTACCGTTAATATTATGTATTACTAGAATTTAAACATTGGATTCATTATTTAATTACATTTTGGAAAATAATATGATGTAGGTACCTATATGATATTTATATTGATAATTTGTTAACGTTTAAAATATTATCATTTTCATTAATTAATCAAATAATTTAAAATTACTTTTAATATTGAGTTGGGTACATCAAGTAACTTTCCTTTACATACAAATATTCAAATATCTAGTGATTCTATAAATTTTTTGTGTGGGTTATTGATATAATATTTGATATAATAATATTTTGTTCAAATATTATGCTTCTTTCAAAGATGGTAGTATGTATGAAATATATTAATAGATTTATTTAAAACTACAAAGGTATAAATGTACAGGTATTATTTTTAATAAAAAAAAATAAAATAAAAGTGAAAGAAATTTTCACTCTTGTGTAAATACGAAAATATGATGGGTTTAATCAGTAATTTTACGTTATTGAAATAGTATGAAACAAATATTGAAAGTGTTCAGTGAATTGGATTTTATTAATTTTAATTTTCCTTTGATTCAACTTAGTATATCAGCAATATTATAATATATATTACAAAAATATATGTGTGTATGGTTATAGAAAATAAAATAATAGTGCTAAAATTATTTAACTACTTAAGAAAATCATATAATATAATATAGGAATAGGACTATGACACTATGTTTAAAAAAACCGTAGCATTGTATGACATAGCTAGGTTTACAACTGTATACATAGGTATCGTATATAATTACAAAATAAATAAGCAATTAAATATGTTATAGTAAAAAAGTGTTATTTATGTTATTTTTCTGTAATTATTTTCAAATTAAATATTGACCAATGCTTCTTTATTGGTGATCGATTTTGTAACTTGAATAGATAAAGTAATTTTAGCTTATTTTTATCTTCATATAATTTGAACTATATAGATACAATATTATGATTATCTAAACATAATATTTATTCAGATATTTTATTATTATCGTTTAAAAAAGTTAAAATATGAAAATTAAAATGATCTATATTATATAACATAATTTTGTTCATATTAAGAAAAAAAGTGAATAAGACTCGTGACAGTTTAAACTTTAAAATCAATAATAACAATACCAAACATTAAGAATTGTATTAACTTGATATTATAGAAATAAAGGGACTACTATCAACACTATAACGTGTTGTCATCACAAATTTCAAAACAGCGATTTTCACTTTAGATAATCAAACTTAGTACTCTGTAGTCAGTAATCAGACATTAATAATACCTATACCTCTTAAGAACAAAAATTAGATTCAACAATGAATAGATATTATATAAATAATTTCCTATTAGTGGCACATATCAATTTAAATATTAATAAATAATAATAAAATTATGAGCCTAACATTATCGTCTATATTATTCAAATAAAAAAAATGATTTTTATAAATTATAATCCACAATAAACTGATCAGTAGCGGATTAATTTGTCTTCTAGGGGAGGAATGGTATCTTTTTTTCCAAAAATTCTACTTTTAACTTTTTATCTACTTAGGTCAATACAGAGGAAAAAAATGTAGCCAAATAGAAAAAAATTGTACCTAAAATAAATAGTTATATTAAACAATTAAAAACAAATTTATATGTTTGTCTATAATAAAAAAATCTAGTTTACTTTTCTTCATCAATGAAATCGATTTATTATATTTTAAACTGATATATTTTAATCTCTGTGAAAATAAAGTAGTGCCAGCCTTACAAGTCTATATCTTGACCCATTTGTGACCACGACCATAATCACTCTGAACTCTATACTGATTTGTGAAAGAAATTATTATTTATGGGCAGTTATGATTTCTAGACTCTACGGTGAGAAGTATACCCCCACTCAAAAAAAAAAAACCGCAGAGCTTGAATTGATGTAAATTGTTTATATTTTATTATTATGTAGTAAAGAAAAAAAAATATTTGTCAATGTATGTAAAAAAATGTTGATATGGCTGGTTTACCCAAACAGCGAGATATTACAAATAATTAAATACCCTGATAGTCTTAAACTTTAATATTGATTTATTTCTATCATTTAATTTTATAATAACGTATCCTATCTTTAATATAGAATAGATATGTGGTATTCCACAGATTAACACTGTCGTGTGAAACAGACAGTGTTATAATATTATGTTAATTATTTTAATTGCATAAGATGGTCCGTTGATTTGAAAATACATGCAAATCAACTTTGACCATTAAAAATTATTATACTTCAGTCATAATTAGTAATCTTAATCGACATAAAATTGTTACTTTTTGGTAAATGGATTAGCAGTGTTATTTGACAAATTATTGTATGTACCAGGTAGGTATACAGTGCGCGATTATGTTATTGTGCAGTAGTCGTCATAAGTTTTTCGTATAGAAGTAATAATATCTAATAAATAATTGATTTGAGATAATTTTGATGAAATCGAATTTCCAGTAATGAACTTTCGGCAGTACACATAATAATATTATTATCGTCATTATTATATTTTACCACGGTTTTAAATTGGTAAAACTCGTGAAATTAGAAAACGGAAAACTTTTTCCATGCATCGAGAAATTGGATAACCACGTTAAATTATATACACAAATTATGTTTACTAATCGTGTATTTGTGTTATATTTTTATAACAGTTCACATGGCATACAGTTCGGTTGACTATCGATTGGTTCGAAAATTCCAAAACGCCGAAATTATTCAAAGGCTTCCATATCCAATGGGCGGTACACAAATTAACAGTCGCGCGTTTTCGGAGTGTCATGTACAGTTATAAGTCAAAACAATAGTATGATATTATTATAATCAGAGTTTATAGTGCACGACTGACGACGCGTCGCAGCGATCTCCGTACCCCACCACAACCCCTCAAACCACGGTCACTCGGTGAATTTTTTTGACAAAAAATATTATTCTCTTTAATATACTATTTCAACACATAAAACATAAGCATACAAACCGGATATTGTGTAATGACGATAGTGTCGTCGACGAAACGAGCGTGTTATTATAACGAAGACGATAATGTTCGGTTTAACGTGTACTATACGTTCGCGGTTATACACGACAATACATTGGCAACGATTTTTTTTAATTATTTAGATCACACGAACGCGAACGGACACGCACACTGCGGACAAAGGAAGACACGGCAACGAACTCGGTCTCGGACGGCCTAGACGGCGAACGGATAGGCGAACAACTGAAAAGCACATGGAAAGCGTCACCGAGCGCTCGCTCCGATGTGATGTTATTATTATTATTATTATTATTATTATTATTATCGTCGCGCGCTCCGACGGCTGTGCGCGGCCAAATGGTCTGCGGCGGAGGGCGACGGAGGACAGGTATTATATTATATCCAGACTGATTCCAGAGGCCCAGAAACCTCCGTCGTCGGCTATTTGCGCACGTCCTAAAGTTGCACTTGCGGGACACCTGCTTTTCCCGTATAGTGATAATAATAATAATATATGCGCGTTGACGGCGATGACGTTCCGAAGTTGTCATTGGATAATAATATCACACTCGGCTTTTCTTTCCGCGGTCGTCGTAAAATCCTCTATTTTTACGGAATCTCTGACGTGTACAAACAATACGGACTACCGCATATTTATGCATTATGTAGTTATGTTGGTTATGTTGTAGTAATGTTATTGTTACGATTTTAATAAAAAAAAAGCCGATTACTCCTTGTAACACCGAAATAAATAATTCTAGAAAATATATGTTACGTATCTGGTATCTAAATCATATTATTGTAATAATATAATAATATGACATAATAGTAAAAGATGTTTTCCTTATTTATGTCGTTAAATAAAATTGAAAATATATTTTTTGACGTCGAATGAATATAATTATTTAGTCGCAAATAAATTGTCAAATTAATATTATATAGAAAATAATAATGAATCAAAATATATAAGACATAGTCAATCAATAATTATAATATTATATTATATATTTGAACATAATATGTATAGCTTAAATTAAAAAATATCAATAACACTGTAGTCTGTAAGTTGCAATTAATTGTAGTATTATTAGAATTCAAGTATGGTTAAAGTTCATAGGTGCAACTATTTTGTGGCAAACTAAACCAAAAATTGTTAACTTGAAAACCCCACATATGGTCCATCCTCTCTAAAAAAAAACCATACACATCATTTTACATTTAGGTTCTGAACAAAGCAAAGGATGTTGTAAGTTATACAATTATGTTTTAATTGTATGACTATCATGAACCAAGTAAGCTCAAGATCGTAGAAACGATCTACCCAATATTGCTTACACTCATCATCATCATTATTATACAACCAATTTTTTCATAAATAATATTAATTTTTAACTTTTACGTTAAAATACAAAAGAAAGATTTCATAATTAACTATTTTTTTCTGTGCCAAGAGGGCTAAATGTTAGTCAAGGGAGATGGATTTCACACTTGAACAGGTCCCAAATTTAATTTATCACAATTTTTTGAATTTTCAGTATCTTGAAAATCTGGTCGCCCGCATTATTACATCGTACATAAACATAAGACTTGTTGAAGGAAATAGTTTGTTGAAAATCAATAACAGAAAAGCACAGAAATATAATATTATGTAAGTGGTCATTTTTTCTTTGTAAATTAAATTGATTTCATTGTAATAACTATGTGCCATTTTCAATATTTTTTATTATTTTTTATTTTTATAAAAAATATATTATAGAATCTGTATTATATAACAAAATAAACATATGGGGTCAGAGTAAAAAAGAACATAATTTATTTTGATGAAAGAATCCATTCATTGATGATACATACAATTTAGCAACTTTTTTTTTATATTAGTCTTGTAAAAGATCCCGACACCATATTTTATGCTTCAAACGTTCAAACGTTCTGGTAGATTACCAAGTATTGAAATAAAGGCTAAAATTTTTATAAAAAAGCGTGTAACTCTTAAGTGAAGCTAAACGATTATGAAACCCGTTTTAAAAGCTTCTTCGTTTATTTATTTTTTAGCTATAAAATCATGCGTAATGTACCTATAGTTATATACATTAGGAGAGAGCATTCATTAGTGCCCTGACATTGGCGGATTAAGCTATTTGCCGCTTACAAGCAGGACATTTGTCGATGTCTCAAATTATAATATAATATTATAAATATATTTTATTTTTATGTGCGATCAATTTGTCACTCCAATCACCTGATTAATTTGCCTGTATGGAAACCCGACGCTGTGTCCTGAGTGTAATGTTTTGGAAAGTTTGTATTTTATTTAGATTTTACTTTTTAGTATTGCTCCATAACTAAAAACAATAATAGGTTCACATAGTTTTAAAGAGAGTTTTATAAATTCAAAAATGTATTTTCATTGAGATTTATTTATTATTGTAAAGTAAAGTTTTTAACTTACGTAGACAATTGTGCCATTTTGTAAACTAACTTTTCATAATGATCGAAGTGGTGGTTTTGTAGATTAATTAAAACAATGATTGGATTGAAGTTGATGGTCATTATTATCTTATTATTAGCGTAATGTATCCTTACGTGTTGTAGTTGGTTGATCAGAAATAAGTCAAGAGGCTTATTTGGTTTTGGGACTAGAATAACTATTGAGAATTTCCAGATGAGTGGAAGAGTAGAAAAGTAGAAGAAACAGAGTATGGCAATAAACATGTGAGAGAGATGGACGATGGCTCTTTTTTGAAGAAATCTGGCAACTTTTGCCATGATAACATCATAACTAGGTGATTATTTAATGAACATTTTTGTATATTGTATTTCATATTATTGGGAGAAAAATATTTGACTGGCGGAGGAGTAAATTATTAATGTCTACAATGTCCAAACGAGGTTGAAATATTTTGTTGTGGTGGAATTCGAAAAGTTCAGCTTTCTTTGAATCAATTAATGCAAAACTGTCAACCAGAACTGTTCTATTTCAATATCGAACAAATATCGTAGCCAATAATGTTATTAGAAATATAATTGTAGTATATATTTCACTGTAATATGTTTAAATTTAAATAGTCTAAAATTCTTACATAATATATGCATTATTGTACTATTTTCCGTTTTGAATATTCTAGACTATTCAACTTGACATAGTATAATAATTTGTGTAATTATTGTTATTTATTATTATAATACTTAGTATTTGAAGTAGGAATATTTAGGTACATATTTATACTTCGTCAAGATATAATGATATTATAGTATTATAAACCGTAAGTCTTAAACGATAAGATAATAAGTCAATATTTTATAATAAAAGTTTAATATTTAAGTTATACTTTTCAAATATAGATCCACTGAATTAAAATCTAATAAAACCAACCAGAGCAAATTATAATACTTTTTTTACACATAAATCAATTTACTAATGGAATTCGGGTGTGGTTGTTGATAAGGCTTGATAAAATATCAATATCAATTTTTTATTATTTTTTATGAAGATAAAAAATACTTTATAATACCAATATTCTATTGATTACAAAATATTTGTATAGCCCCTAAATGACTCGACTAAAATATACGTGAAAGATTTACACCATTAATATTATACTTTATATGTTCCAAATTGTATTATTATACATACTAAAGCAACGATTCAATGTATAATTACTTCCGGAACACCGCAATGGACATGTGATTAATTACTGTACACATTTTTTTTTTGTTTTACTAATTTAGATACCTTGGATTTCGTATGCCCAACACGCGTCGTAGTACCACCATAGATTAGTAACACAGAATGGTATACTTCTATAATAGTGGTACTGCAAAATAACAATGTATTTTGTTAAATTATATGAGAAAAATATAATACGAATAATACGAAAAACAGTGATCTTAAATAATATGTTCAGATAACAATTATTTTTATTTTTATTTGATAATTATTATTTCGTGGTTAATAGTATTGCTTTCTTTATTAATACAACATGAAAAAAATACAAACTTATTTCAATATTAAAATTTCAAATGAAAAACCGTATACGAAATATAGAACAGTATGTCTACTATACTTACTAGGACAGTGGTGGCTACCATTATCGTTTCGTTGATACCTCGGTGGTATAGCATAATATAATAATTATTACTTTAATGTAACCTTATCACTTATAATTATAAAGTTATAACTTAAAAGTAATAAGCAATGATAAATCATCAGACCACTCAATGTCACCATTGTAGCGTGTAACATGTATTAATAATATTAATTTAATATTATTACACGGTTTCCAGTATTTTCACCCAACATTGTTTCATTAACACAATGCGTCTGTACGCAGGTACACACACAAAAAAAAAATAATAATCAATTATTTGTTTCTAAGAAAATAGTACAGACTACGGATTATTCTTACGTGTCCTTGGAATTTACATTGAAAAATATATAATGCCTGAATGTTTCTAAATTTCTAATAGAATGTTAATAAATAATAATGAAATAAAAATAGATATTATAGAAATTACATTATTTACGAAACTACGAATAATGTACTAAACTAGTTTTGTGTTTTTTATATAAATATTGTGAAATATAAAGTTATATCCAGAACTAATTTACTTAAATATAGTTTGCTTGAATTGATCATATTAGAAATACTCAAATTTAATACATCTACGTTTTTATATATTTAAAAATAAATTTTATAATTTTACCTATTTATACAAATAAAAAATAAAAATTCATAGTAATAAATACTAAAGAATTTATAAAGATTATAATGGGCAAATCACATAAAAATACTATTTATTTCTGTAGTCAGTATTTAGTATTTTATTATATTTTTATTTCCACATTTTTTTATTAGATACTAATTATTGGAATTATTATAATTATTGTATTTTAAAGTATTTTTGTTTTTATTCTGATCATTCTCAATAGTTATGATAATTTTTAAAAGTATACATTATTGTTTATTGGAATTAAAAAAAAAATAACACAATTTTAACTTTTTTAAACATCGTGTATGCAGTATTGTACCATACCACCCACTCCAAGTTCAAAATCGCTTCAAATCGAACAATTTTCACAGCGATAGTTTTTTTATATTTAAAATTGAAATACTTGTATCTTTGAGATACAACGTACCTATACAATACTATCAGTAAGGTCATTATGACAATGCGCCTTGAGATAAAATAATATATGAAATTTGCTGACTACAAGTACTTCAATTTTATATTATTCGAGTTAATGGCATTCGATATATAGGTATCATTCGATTATAATTCTACATATTCATATACTATTTCTATTGTAATGGATAAAACCATCGCTTTTGAGATTCATCAGAATTCTATTGGTTTTAAGTTTCTTGTACTTATTTTAGAAATGAATATAAGTTAATCGTATTGTTGAGAATCAGTAATTATTCAAGATACAGCTCAAATATTATCCTCCGTAATGAATATAACATTATAGAAGAATAATGATTTCGTCAGTGGTTATCAGCCAGAAATTAATTTTTCAATGAATTTTATACAAGCAATCAATTTAAAAATTCAATTTTTTTAATCAGATACAATATACCATCTACCTATAAGATTGGTTAAATATTAAAATAAACTAATTTTAGAGCAAAAATATTTTTAATATAAATCGTAGATAATTATATTGTCAATATTGTATAAAGGTTGTTGAAGTTTTATTTTTTACAACAGTGTAGGTGTAAATTGGAGGAGGGACTTAGGGATGCTTAGCCCCCCTAAATTTTTTTAAGGTTTTCAAGAAACTTAAGGTTATTTATTAAAAAAAATTATAAAATGTAAAACATAATTCCTAATCAGGATATCCGATAGACGATAGCTACCAATGTGTTATGTGAACATTTAAGCTTTATGTATGCATTTTGTATTGTAAATTTGTAATAAAATTAGAATGATTGAGCTATACGTTGATGTTTTATAATTACAACGATAACAAAGGTTAGGTTTAGGTTATTAAATGCGGTTATATAAATTATTTTAAAGTTTTTGTATACATTTTATATAATAAATGTTACAATAAAATTTTAAAATTTATATGTAGAGATGCGAGAGTCGAAGCCCTCCGCGGACCTGTTCAATGTTTATAATTTTAGCCCCCACCTTCTAATAAGGCAAATTTACGCCTATGTATAGCAATTGATATAGATATTTTAATAATTATGATTAACGTAACGTTCTTTTAAAAAAAATAAAACATCTTAAACTTATTAAACATTAAATATTTTACAAAAAGGATAAAATAAGTTTTATAGATATTTTTAGTCTTTAATTTTCAAAATAGGTGGTTTATGTTAAAGTTAAATCGTATTCATTTTAAAATACAACGATTATTTTGTATACCAATAATGGGTTTTAATACACACAATTCGTGCTCTGACATTCTCTTGATATTCGGTGACATCTAAGTGTAATGTATTTTTTTAATAAATAAAATATATAATTATCTTAAAACCAGAGGATATTATTTAAAATTCATAGTTATTTTTTCGTTATCTTTATGTTGTTGTAACATACATAATAAAATAATATATTACCTTACATATTTTTAAACACAAGGTTGCGTCTTGTTATAATACTTAACACTTTGAAATATTTCAGTATGTATACGCATACTTTGATCATCTTAAAATAATCTTTATTGAATTGGATATCAAATATCAAGATATGTACCTAATATAAAGGGCGTGCTCTTTCATTTCTAATAATAGATTTGAACATGTAGATTTAACTAAGTTGTGCAAAAATGGTTAACTGTAGTCGCAATAAATATATATTATTAGGTAATTCTGATAAAATGTTACTATGATATAATCTATATAATCTATTCATATTTATTTTATTTTCAAAAACTAAAAATCATCATATTATACATATATAGTGTACAAATAACTAAATAAGGGATGCATTTTACTCTTGGGAAATCAAAAACCTTAATCAGATCACATAAAATTTGATTAAAACCAAAATAAACCCTTTAATAATATCCATATTACCCATAAAATATAAAACCAAATTTTTTCAAAATAGAAAGTGCATATTTTTTATGATATTTTTATTTTGTAAATCAACGGGTTTGAAAAACACCCTTTTTAAATCGTTTAGGGCACTTATTTGACCAATATCTATTATAATTTCAAACAATTCTTACTTGCGTTGTATAAGTATTTTTTTTAAATAGTAAGCAATATTTTATGCATTTACCTACTGAATACCTTAATTCTTTAAAATCTCAAAAATGCTTATAATATGACATTGGTACATCGACAAATTATATCTATATCATATTTTAACCTGTTAATAAAATAAAAATTACAAATAACTAACCGAATATGCATATATCTGTTAATGACTAACATTTTTTATGAACAATAATTATACGATAATAATTGCATATTCATTTATTATTTAAATCTATAATAATTGTATAGTGGCCTACTGGCATACGACTTAATAATTTGTTTTCCTAATTTATAATACTTTGAATAATCACATGCACTTGAAATTATCATTAAATATTTAAATTAGCATTTTCCCGTCAGGGGAAAATTCTCAAAATATTTCAATCTGTTTTGTGCTATTCGTGAACATTTGAATTTATCGATTTCTTTAGTTTTTTTGTTTTTATAATTTTTGTTAACGTATATTTTGCTTGAATAAAAATTTAATGTTAGATCCTCGAAAGTTTTTTTTATTGGAATTAAAAAAAAATGTTTAACGTAAATTCACATTGTTTTATGATTTTTTGAAGTTTAAGAATTTGATATTTAAGTATAAAATATAACCAATTATTATTTAACAATGTTTATTTCGTATTTTGTTGTACTCCAAATAATATTAACCATTGAAACTTGAAACAATCCTATAGGTACTTGAATTGTTAATTTTAAAATTGTGTATGCAATTCATTCGATGAGGCTGATCAGCCTCTATATTAGATTATTATTAAACAATTCGTATTTATCCTGCAGTATGTGCATTTTTTCTTCAAATGGTAAGCTGTAATGTTCGATTCATGTACGTAAAACTTAGGACTTATTATAACCTTCTTAAATCTACATTTTTACACATTTTAAATAAAAATAATAAACCAAATATACATACATACTTATTCAAATTTACAATAACTAAGTACATACTTTTTTATGAAGAATTGAAGAATAAGAACTGCGTATTGCCGCACAAAGATTATTTTATACATGATTAAATTGTTATTCATTTGTTTGTCAGTTCAGAAATAACAATAATATTGTGGTCACTGATCAATACATTATTATCTATAACGTATATGGAACACACTGATCCAACTGTAATCTTAATTTTCTTATTTTTAATCTAGTATGTGCTGAAAATAATAAGTAAGACTAAGACTTATATATTATGCAGTAAAAAATTGTATGATATACATTTAATTTACCAAAATATGCAAAAATATGCAAAAACAATTTTTTTTAAAATATTAGTTGATATTATTACATGCTATTATTAAATTATGTTTTTTTTTTAAATTTCAAATGTAAACGAACCGCGATAAAATCAAAGATTTATATTAGCTGAAACTCCTTTCCACATCACACAATATTGTTGCCTATTGGAACATATTTAAATGACGTGATTTGTCCCGGATTTAAGTAATATTAACATAATATTTTTCTTACGTTTTATAATAATCGCTTATAATGTCACACATTTTTAGAAACGTTTTGAATCCCTTATTTTTCTTTAGTATTAAGTCCATTTTAGTCAAGATAAGTTGATAGTTTTTGATAATTTGACAAGTAAACCAATAATTTATTATAGTAGACGTTTATTAAATAAATACCATTTAAAATTAACAAGATTCTCAAAAATGTATATATATATTAAGAATAAGTAAAATCATGGACACATCTAACAACCAATCAATTTGGACTTAAAGAAAAAAGACATGGAAATGCATAGAAATTCTAGCCCAAACAATAACTATACTAATTTTATGAATTAATTCAAGATAAATAAAAAAACATATATGTATAATGTATATTCTAAATTTTTCAATATTTTTTATATTGAATATATTTTCTAAGAACCTAAGCTCAGACTATATACGTGTAGATATACGCGAAAGATAATAAATATTATAACATATTAACGTCACATGAAAAAACTGTTTGATAAACTTATATTATATTTTGAAAGCAGTTTGATAAAGTATGAAAAGATATTCAATATGCAAAGCAACACAAATAATTTATTTCAAAGTGTATCAATGAATAACAAATGTAAACATTTCAAAAAAAACATAATACATACGAGCACACGTAAGTTTTGAAATCTTATATTATTATTGATATTTTTAAAAGAAACATTTAATGTCAAATGTTTGATAAACCATTTAAATACATGTGTATGATTAAATAGTAATGATAATTATAGTCAACATATTTGGGCAAATAATAAAAAATACACTTTGTATATTGATCTATATTATAAACTTAATAACAATGTTAACATAAATAATTGATTTAATTTTCTCTTCTAATTTAACTAAATTTTAATTAACCAAATTTATACGGACAATAAAATACTCTCACAATTTTTTTTGTACTTATACGGTTATTATTATTTATTTTTTAATAATGCGATAACATACATGCTTTATTAATTAAAAAATATTTTTTTACATAACTATTCAAACGAATGTATAGTAATAAACCAGATTCATTTAATTTAATACAATCTAAGTATTAAGTTGCACACTTTTTAGCATGTGGTTTTAATTGTTTTTTCCCAGGTCATGCAGACTTAAACGAAACCAGCTATTGCAAACTTCAATAACTCGAAAATAAACAAAAAATATATATATAAAAAAAAATAAAAAGCAGTATACAAAACTACAGAAGCGTACAGATTAGTGGTGTTATGCGATATTAAAGCAAACAACAATAATAATCCTTTTTATTTTAACACTATTTCTTCCACACGCGTGTATTGTTTGGGGTCCCGGGTTATGTGAGTGCGGTATAACACTACCCTCCCATCCATAACTTATATGACAATACTTTTTTAATAATGTATTTTATTCACATTATATCACAATATTTCTTTATTATTATAATAATTATTGTATCAGTTATTTTAACACTTTTATTCCTTGAAAAAAAAAAATACCAAAAGCTTTTTTGATATATAATATACCGTAGTCTAATGTTATGGTAAATAAAATTGTTACTTATTATAAATGTAGATTGTATACCTATTATACCTACGTTTGTAACTTGAAAATCACCTATCGCAATAAATTGCATATAGAAAGATAATATGCAATATACCAATGGCTTTAAAAACATAATAAAACGGCTATAATATATTCAACTAAATGTAAACATAAAATTCAATATCATACTAATAAAAATCAAATAATAATAATTTGTAAAAAAATTATGTTAATTATTTTAGGGTAAAATTGCTCATTTACTTAGATGTAGGAATAAGCACATTCTATCCATTAAATTCAGATTTAAATTTAAAAGCGTTATCTTGGAAAGTTATGTTATATTTATATTATATGTATAGTGTATACTTATAAAATATACATACATATATGTATAAATAATAAATATATATGTATTGCTTATATAGTTGTAATAATTGTTTAATCGTATTAATTTAGATATAGGAAGATAAAAAAAAAAAAAAAAAAAATTATTTACTATTGTTATTCAGAACTATATACATATAAAATAAATTAAATGATATAATAGGTAGTAGGTATTACCTACTATAATGATACAGATATAGGTTGTCGAAAGAAATAAGGCTATTTTTAAACTAAAAACTCCGCGTACAAAGCAACGAAAAATAATATTCAAAGTATATTTATATATATATATATATTACATACATAAGACACAATGACTCATTTTTGCATACACGTTAACAGTCGAACAACAGTTGTGACTCGCATTTCGTAAACAATAAATATTTCAATAAATAAACTAATGGTTCAATATTCGTATATTTTAAATATTCACTAAATATTAATTAAAACTAATAACATTAAAAATATTAATAGCTTATGATACTTATACTTGACTCAAAATCATAAGTCCTTCGTTTCTTTCTCGTAAACCAACGAGTGACGATTCAACTAAACTGATATAGTGGTACTTAGTGAGTAATTTAATACCTAGTTTGAATTTTAATATTCTAAAATGTTTTCCAAATGGAAATTTATTAAATCTATTTTGTGGTATAAATGTATAATTTTTGAATTCTTGAAAATATAACAATACAAATAGGGTTAAACTATTGTTCATTGAGGTTATTATGTAAAGTCACAATGCATAATAATATGTATTACTTAAACAGGTCTTTGATGTATGTTCGTAGAACTGATTTTGCTTTAAGTATGTTTCGTAATACCTATAGGGTAACAATGAAATGCTTATCGATACACGGAAATCTATTATAATTTAAATATCAATTAGTATTTAGTTCAACAGTAGGGACTGTGGGATTCGTTCAATATGCATACGTTTTCGTTGCCAATAATAAATAATAATGTTCATTTTTTTTTTTAAATTTTTATTATTTTACTGTCCTATGCTCACCACAAAATATTTGTCACGCAATTAAAAAAAAAAAAAAATACAAACATATATTTTTTATTTTAAATAAAATAAATACCTAACTGTCATTCACAAACATTGTCTGGTATTGCATAACAAAATTTCAGGACGCATTTCACGCTGTTTCGTTATCTGTAACTCTAAGACAGGCGACGGTAGATCCGATAATTCTAATCACCTAGGTACTGCTACAATGCCAACGATTGAAAATATTTCAAATAATAACGATAATGTTCAACATAGAAATCACGCAAATAAACCTTTCGTTTCAAATTCAAATAAAAACAAACCTAAAAACTAAAAATATAATGTCTGATAATCTAGAAAATAATAATTAGTTCACTTGAAAAAATAAAAGCCATCACTCCAGCACACTTGCAAATTCAACATTTGAATCAGCATCACCTTGTCCACGAAATAAAAATAAAAGAAACATATTTACTACATTCTGCAAACGCTATGAACTATACTCGCTTAAGAAGAATCCGTTAAAAATCCACAATCTGATATTATTCTAATGAATATCGATAGTATTAAAAATGAATCTATAAATACACCTGTTAAAGATGTTCATAATTATGCTTTGCCTCAACAAAAAATATTGGTGTTGATAACATTATGTCTAAAACTACAACTAATCACATAAAAATCTTATTCTATTTAGAGCTCTAATTCCATGAGCATTTAAACAAAGAAATACAATTTAGTGTTAAATTTAAAACAGCCAATGACATAGACTTAGCCAGGCATATATACAGGGGTGTAGGGGTTCAAACCCCAGAAATGGTTTCGAGTAACGAGGAAAAAATTGTTTTATAATGCTGCGGCACAATTTGTATTGTTATATTTTGTAAACCCCTCCCCGCAATTTTTTTTTATATACGTGCCTGGACTTAGCTATCAAAAATTTGAAAAACATCATTGAAACATCTGCCTCGTTACTCGTTAGTCTCAAATAGACAATAGTATAGTTATACTTCCCATAACTAATCCACTCCTACTACTTCCAGCATATTAGATACTCACGAAAATTGTCGAAATGTGGAAAACTAACCAGCTAACTCACTCTAACTTATCTCATTTAAATTAATCATAAAGTATGATATCTTAGACGTTTTTAAATAAACTTGGTTACTCGGTCGAAAGATTGACAGTTTACTATCTACAAGGTTCTTATAAGTTTTTTAAGTGGAAATAAAAACAATATTTAGCGTAAATCCACGCTAATTTTTTGTTTGAAGTTAAAATTATAATGAAACGTGATATTTACATTTAATATAATGTTGCTTATTATTTTGTTGTCATTCAAACGATATAAATCGTGGAAATTTAAAAAATTCCACTAATAATTCAATTTATATTTTGTAAACACAATGATAAATATAAGAAATAATTTTAAATTTCTTGTTTCGTAGATTGATTTAACAGTACAATATACAATGTTATTGGTTATAAGAATAATAACTAATAGTGTTATACATATAATTGTTTAAAATATGTTTTTGTCAAATAGCATAACTTGACATTGTATTAATAATATCAATACACATTATTTTATAAATAATAAAATATCCACAGAAATACATTGGCAATATTAGTTTGTAGAGTAGTATAGTGACTTATTCAGTGACCAGGTACACACTACACACCAGAGCAACTTTCTCGGTTATTTTTTCTATTGTTGTTTATCTTAAGTCCTAAGTTAATAATTATTGTAATTTGGGCTGTACATGCATTCGTTTTAAATTTGATACCTACAGTGACCTGTAGTGTACAGACTTCGAGAGGATCAAATTTTCCATAAAAAACAATATAGTTTTCTACTGGTAAATTGTCACTACGAGTCAAATATCACTGACAATGTAATATTTCTCGAATTATAAGCAGAAAGTATAGTGTAGAAATCGCTCTTTCCACTTATATTATATACAATTGTATTTAATATAAATATATTGTCGTTTATATGAAAAATTAAACTAGATTAAAGAGCTTAAGTCATTTAATTTCCTTGAGAAATATATAACAACTTTAATACATAAATATAATTAAAGTTATTTTAGACATTGAAACATATATTTTACCAATAAAATATCAACAAATTGTTATAAGTTATAACCAGGTTAATCAAATTCCAAGGTTTCAATTAAAACTTTAGCAATGAAACGTCCACTAGTATCTGTTGATTCATCTATAGATACCCATATTTTTTTACCAGTTACATAATTTCTGATAATTTTCATAGTATCATCGTAGCAATCATTTACATGTGTTTTGCGTAAAGTAGTAACTGTTGGAATTTATTTTCCAGTGTATTTTTCCAAAAATGAACGGAATTGTACGTTACTAATTTTATGTAACGGAATATTACTTGACATCAATGCTTTATACAGATCAAACGAAAAATTTGACTTTTTTTTGTATTTGTTACTAATTGTTGAACTTGTGACTATTTGTATTGTTTTTCTTATTTAGTGCCCTAGAATGTTTATCTGTTTTTAGATGTTGTGTCACAATAAATCGTCTATCGGCACATACTTGCATTTCACACATTTTATAAAAGAGAATACTACCATCAGAAGAAAATATAGCGTCACCAAATTCTGATACGAAATTTTTTAAAATGGCTGATTTAATCGGTTTGAATTTTGGCATTTTAACGGACAAAATTGACGCCACAAAGTATAACGATCGACTACTACAGTACGTGCCACAAAAACGTGCGATTGATTCTTGCAACCCCACTACTGTTAGGATTTTGGTATTTTTAAATATAACTGAATGCTGATAGACGATAATATAGTATGTTATTGAGAGACAAGTTTTTATCTTAACGACCAAAATGCGATAATCGCTCTATAGAAATAATAAGTAAGTATTACAACAAATATCGAAATTTGTTCAATGCTACGTTTAGTTAGTTTAATTTAATAAATTAAGTTATATAATCTTAAATGTAAACAAAAATTATGAAAAATAGTTAAAATTGCAGTAAAATTTAAAAAAATCGCCAAAATTGCATTTATTGCAATATAATTTTTTTTTTATTTAAATTAAGAGTTAAACGAAACATATTATTTTAATCTCACTCAGCAATAAATATAACCATTTAAACAAACATGCAAATGCAACAACTTCACTGCCCTAGTTATAACCTATACTGGCTACACTATGATTAATATTATAATATTGTACATATTGCTATTTTAGACATTTTTCACAAACACATCATTATTATAAGTAAAATATATTACACCATTTACACCACCGATTTATTACAGCATTACGGTCTCTGAATACATAATAATATAAAGTCTGAAATTATTTCATCATTACGTTTCACTAATATTTAGTGTACGGGTATTTATAAACTATGTGCATATAAAATTATAGTCTTAATCAGTTTGCACAGATTAACGTCCGAAGTTTGTGCACATCCATCTGTTTAAACGCAATTAGTTGGAATAACAATCATAGAATAGACATAGAGCTGGGCGTGCTGGCGATATCGAACTACCGGCTGTGTACCCATCATATTCATGGCCATGCACGCGTTTATTATACACAGTACGACGTGTACATTATATAATGTAATATTATGCTAATGAAAACCGGCCATAGACACCGAGTCGTGTATACCGTATTTTCGCCTCTTAGCGAGTGAATAGATAAGTAGTAAGGTATATGGTGTATCAGATAGGGTCTGTTACCTCGTAAAAGGCCAGTCCGCGTCTGTGGTAGTCGGTGCCGAAGTGCTCCTACACGGAAGGCTCAGTCTCGGAACGATTTTCAACGTGATCGGCCGTCTTCTTCGCGTGTAATCTGCAAAATCCAAAAGCACAAGGGATCAAAAGACTAGACTACGGGAAATTTGATACTTATACTTCTAAAATATACAGTCTACTGCACTATATACACGCACGTTCGGAATGAGATATAATCGAGAGCGAGACACCTCCCAGTTTGTTAAGGGGTGGTAGGTGCACAGATAAAGGCCCGTGACGGGGTAATAAGTTAGCGTATTATTACTGTAGTATTTTAGTATTCACTACTTATTACAGGTAGGTAGTTAAAAATATATGTATACAGTAAAATATGCCTTTATCTGGTTTACGGTGAGATTGTTTAAGTTTATATGGGTGAAATATTAGTCTAGTCCGGAAAAATTGTAAGAATGCCACGCCAATGGACGCATACAGTATATACATATTATATAATGTATAATTTAATATAATATCACCACCACTGCCCAACGTGCACAATATAATATATTGTGCGGTCTTTGCCCAGACACCCATCTCGATGAAAATAACCGTTTGTCTAGAAATTTCCGCGCAACCGCGTATACATGACGTGTATGCAATATACATGCATACATGTGGATATCCCTCGGGAACACTTTTCAGGATATACAGTGAATTTTCTCCTAAAATACTTTGCGGGGTTTCTGGGATCCCTCCAGAGCTATAATATAATCTTATCGGCAAACGGGACGATTGTTTTTATGTCACATTGTTTTTATGTTTTATTTTTATTCGGGTACTTTCCCCCTCCCCTTTAGCACTCATGTAGATACTAAAATCTGTGACGCAATTCTCTAGTGATGGGATTTTGTCGTCCGATAACTGAAAGAGTACAATATTATGTATTATTATGGTTTGTCAGTTGTGGTATATTCATTTTGTCATACCATCGGTCGGCTGCAGTGTGTAAATCAAAATTATATCACTATATTCAATATTGTATATTACCTCTGCCGAATATAACTAACTTTTAAAAACAGATCGCTAGATTACATTGTTTTGGGCAAAAACAAAAAACCCCGGTTTGTACCTAAATACTTTCTGGAAACCGATTTCAATATTAATTATTCAATGGATTATACTTTACTTTATGTTTTACTACACACGCCTATAACTTATATACAATATTATACCATTATGATTATAATCAATATTCAATATACATAAGCATTATATAAGGGTATAACAAGTATACACATATTTTACCATGGGCGTATCTAAACTATTATTTCATCGGAGAATGTTTTGGAAGGCTAGTCGTACAGTATATTTACCTACCTGTTTAAATGGCTAAAAACGCAAAAAAGTGTACAACACATAGTAAATTGTTTTTTTTTTAATTATTATTTTTTATTTAATTGAATAAAATTGAATAAAAAGTAAAAAAAAAAAAGTGGGTAAGTGAGTATCGCTCTACTGTATATTAGGGGGTGGGGTGGACCTCGGACTAGGGTAGGTTAAATTGAATGCAATGATTGGTATCATTGTATACGAAAAACGATTCTGAACGAAGATGATTTGTCAGTCTAGGATATATTATATTTAAATATTATCATATATTCTATTTTGAAACAAATTCAAAAATTTAAGTAAAAGTTTCAAGATCTTACGTTTAGTAATTTTTTTGAAATAACAAAAATCGGAAATGATTTATTAGTAAAACGTTATTTTACACGTTTAATTTTGATTTCAAATAAAATTAAGACTTTAAACACTCATACAATTTTTAAATTGAACAATCCTCAAAGTTTTTTATAATTATTATAAGCTTAACTTATGGACAGCATAGTATTAAATTTTCAATTCTTAGCTTATAATAGTAAAATATTTATACATTTTTAACTACCAAAAAGTTAAAAATAATCATGAGTTTGACGGATTTTTGTCAATATTTGAACTTCAAATGCTAATAAAAATTGTGCCTATGTTTTATAATTTTTGAATGAGAGTTAGAACAAGTTATGTGGACCCTTTAATTAAATTTTCAAGTAATATTTCCTAAATTTTTTTTATAAAAAAAAAATTAAAAAAAAATTATATTTCAAATGCCTATAAATTGCTCAAAAAAAGTCAAAATATTATGAAAATCAATTTACGTAAAGAAAATGGCAATCTAAATAACTGGTAAAATTTTCAAGTATTTACGACTTATACTATTTGAAAAATAACAAATATCAAAAATCGTTTGAGGCTAAACCGTTATTTAAAGCGATTTTGTAAAAATGTAAATTTCAAATACTCATAAAAATTTTTTGTCTTAGTCCGGTAGAGTTTATTTTTACAGATATTTGAAGAAAAATTTATGGAGAACCTTGTACCAAATTTTCAAAACTTAGTTATAAAAGAAAAAATTTTTAAGATTTTTCAACCACAAAATTACTTGCAAATTTTCGCAATTTTGACATATTTCGTATAAATTCAAACATTAAGCCCTTATAAAAAAAAATTGTGACAAACAATTTCGGATTTTTTTTTTTATCACTTTAAAAAAAACTTATAAGAAACCTTGTATTAAATTTTCAAGATTTTCTGGCCAGCCAAAAAATTTTTATCGTTATTTAAAAAAAAAAAATACTAAAAAAAATTAAAAATTTCAATTGTCTATAAATAGCTCAAAAAAAGTCAAAATACTTTGAACATTTAACTGTGTATAGAATACGCTAATATAAACATTTGGTGAGAATTTCAAGTATTTACATCAATTATTTTTTATGTTATAGCAAAATAAAAAATTCAATTTCGTCGAAAACGGTTTTGCGTAAAAATTCCCGTTTTTTTGTAATTTTTTTTTTGTTTTTCTCGATTTTTTTGAAAACTGTAGGAAAATGTTTACTTTTCACCTCTATAATGCACCAAGGATATTATTCACTTTACCATCGGAAACCACCCCCAAAGTTTGAAGTTGAAGCATTATTTCGAATATTTATGCTGTTCACAGACACACAAAAAAAAAAAAAACACATCACTGTAAAATCAATACATTCATCACTCCGTTCAGAATCTAATACTGTAATATAATACATTAATACATGGTACATTTAATTGTTCAATTTTTATAATAAACTAAAATATAATATATATTAACATAACGTTTTATACATTTGAATAATGAGTTTCATATGATTGCATTAAACCCGAATAGAAATAAAAAATTAGCTAAACTATAGTTCTTGTAGTAGAAACGGAAGTACAATTTCAATGTGTTTATTGGTACCTACTGATTTTTTTATGTAAATTAAGACTTGCTGTAGCAAAAACAGTTCTTGAAAGAAATATAAGTCGCAAGGCACTTCATTACGATGAATAATTTTCATTCTCTACTAAAAATTTAAAATTTCTCAATTGTTATATATTATTGAAATTATTCATTCCAGTTGATATTGCAGGCAATCAAAAAATATAAGATTTGTATTTTGTAAATTATTCATAGAATTTTATTAACTTAATAATTTATTATACACAATTAAAATATATATTTAGAAAGTATTATATGCTTATTGCTTACACATAATATGTAAACTATACAATGTAAGCATATTAATACCTTTGCATATCAATATACCATATGCTTATAAAACAAATAAACTGTCACATAAATTGTATTATGAAAGGATTTTTATAGCATTTAATATATAAAAATATATAGTATAATATTATTATGTTAGTAATTATAAAGAGTTTTTGTTGACGACCTCCACGGAAATTGAGTAAGTACCTATTATTATTATTATGTGTGTCACTGTCATGTGTGTAGTTGGATACATAAATATTTTTTGTTCGATTAAATCTTCTCTTATTTCAATGTTCATAAACACAAAAATTGTTCCTGATTTATTTATTTGCTTTATTTTTTTATTGTATTTCATATTTTGTGTAATCAACATAAAGTTTAGCGAATATCAATATAATCGCAATTTGTCTTAATGCAACTACGTTAAGTAGATAATTTATTTTTTTCAATTAATAAGCGTGTAGTCCAAAGTAAATTTAATAATAACGTATAGTACCGTGTCCGTGTGCAATAATGACGCTAGTTTTCATATTATTTAAGTGAATAGTGATATTGATCTAAGATACAGTGCCTACTCTATAATTCAATCTCAATGTATAGCCGAATTATCAATTTTGCACGAATAGAAAATTTGACTTGATTTTCTAAGATTTAATTTATTATATTATTAAATAAACTTATTTTTATTACATTTTTTTTGTATTTTCATCGTGAAATTCTTACCACAGCGTGATAAGTTCGAAGTACTTTTTAAACATTATTAATTGTGCGTACTTATGTATTTGTTTAAAATACTTTAAATACATATTATGTGAGCCGTGAGGTGTTGTAGGCTTGTAGCATCGTAATGATTAATGGTGTGTGTGTATGGTGGAATGTGACAAAACGATAACAAATTGTACGAAAAAATTAAACGGAAAATAACTCGGATGTTTGGTTCAAATGTCTACGGGTTAACAACTGGAACACTAAAGAGTGATTATTTTATCGCTAAACATAATAATGCATATTTATTGGAATTTTACCATATAAACGCTTTAGGTATTCATAATCTATTTGTTGGAGGAAGGTTCGTTCTAATTTGGGTTATACGATAGAAGTAAGGTCAATATAATATAAGGCAGAGATTTAAAACATTTTTAAGTATGTGGGCCATTCAACTTTTTTTTGAAGACCACATTAATACCCAGAAATATCTAAGCATGTACGAGTAAATATTATTGCTCAAAACAGTAAAAATAAATCGTTCTTTCTAAATTCAAATTATTTTTAAAAGTATCTTTAAAGTTATTTGAATACTATATTTATTATTTTCTGCGTAATCTAATCATGACTTGAATTTCGGTAAAAGTGCACAAATATAAGTACATATTTTTAAATAGTTTATTTTCTTTTGTACTACATTTATATTCTTACTACTTAAATATTATTGTAGTTAAATAAACACAATAAATTAATATATAATATTTTGGACACTTAAATAAGACAGAAAATGTATTATTACTCCATATATCTTTTTTAACGCGTTCTCTTATCTAGTTTTCAGTTTAATATATTAAACATTAAAAGTTAAGTTACACATTTATGAGTTTTATGTTTTTTGATTTTTAATTTTTTAGACAATTTGTAAAGTGAATATTAATAATTATAGTCTACCATAGTCTGTATTTGAGGAAAATAAAATAAAATGTGTATACCTATAGCTTATAATAACTTTTTACAAATAATAAATAAACTAATACAAAATATGATTTATAATCAATTTAAATACTTAACTGAATTATTTGATTATTTTACGAAATTAGGCCAAATATTTATGCTTTGGAATTAATTTTGACATTGATGATGTGGTATGGTGCAAAGAATGTAGGTATACCGTGTAATATGGACATTTTACGTTACAAGGGTGAAAATGGGATCTTTTGAATAGGACAGACAAATACTGATCGTTACATGGTGACAAGGTGTCGTATCTTTGAACTAGTCACAAGTCAGTTATATGTCGAAATTTCAAAGTTGTGGGTAGGACACACACAAAAAAAAGTTAATTAAATATAAATGTAATTAAATATGTTTAAAATCTTGCCTGTCGAAATGGATAACAAAAATGATTAACTTAATGTACATTACTGAGGATAATTATTAAAAAATAAATATAATCATAGTTAATTTTGTTAGGTACATACATGTATTTAAAATTTTAATTTTAATAAATAATTCATTGATTTCGTTGTTAAAATTTGTTTTTACAAATCAGGTATATAGTTTTTATTTGATAAACAATATCATTTAAAAAAATGTAACAATTAATATTTCTTATTTAAATTGTAATTGTAATGCATCACCTACTAAATAAATAGTACTAAAGTAACCGTGAAACAATTTAGTCAAGGCAATTAATTGTGGTACAGAGGCAAATACAACATATTATGGAAATATTAATGTAGTCTATAACTTTCTATGATGTAATAAGTTTTCTATAAGTTCTATAAGTTACTATTATTTTTATGAAAATGTAATTTATAAAATTAAAATCTTTAAAATCAATACAAAGATACTCATATTGTGAACAGTAATAGTTGGTGTAATCGAGTTTCAACGGTATCGATAAATTCCGAATTTATTTACCATGAATGCTATATACTTTAGTATTGTTTATTTTAAAACGAAAAACAAAACCAACAAATGATGGTATTGTAAATTATATTAATAAGTAATATGTGAGTATGATAATTTATATACAGTCGGATGACTCGTGCCAATATGGGAAAACAGGGGATATAGAAAATATTGTATTTTGGATTGCCTGTGTAATATACCATAATCGATTTTTACTTGTTTGCAAATAAATATTGTTTTCTAAATTCATAAATATATAATAAATAAATCATTATTTGGTAAAAAAGAAGTCTCTTATCGAAACAGCAATAACATCTGAATTAACAATAACAACTATATCAAACATTATGGTGACTTGTAGACTTGTAGACTTGTCGATCACAAAATTAAAGTATACTGTGAATAATATAGTATGTTATATATATATATTGTTATTTATGGACGTGGCTCACAGACCTATAAACAATAATTGGAAGCGTTCAAATAAAGAAGTCAGGGGACGCAATGAAACAAAAGAGAAAAGAGACCTAATAATGAAATTCAGCGTGTTTGTGGCCAAATAAATAAATCGACTAATTTGCAATTAATGATGTTATTAGGTTATATTAACTATATGTTTATAGTTCCCCGATTTATATTGATTGTTGACCAATGAGATGTTTATAAAATAAACCATAAACATTAAAATCACGGTATATCACGAAAATGGAAAGATAAACGAGAAGTATGCGATTTCGTCCACGATTTACTACTTATTTGTGTTCATTCTCGCGCATTAATTTACTCCTAAAAGGTGGGGCGATGTGTGGAAAGCACCGTCAGTTAATGTATAGGTGAAGCAATACAGTCCGCTGCTGGCGGCGGCGTTCACACACATCCGCCGACACGCCTGCACACGTCGTCCGTACCTGAGGTGGATCCCAACGAGTTTCTGGCGGTGAACGCGTACGGCGACAGGTAGTCGCACATGACCGGCTTTTCGGGGCCGTTGCCGTCTTGCTGCTGTTGCTGTTGGAACAGCGGCTGTTGGACGAGCGTTTCGTCGTTCGGCGAATTGTCGCACACATCGTGTGGCTCGCTCTGCCCGAACAGCGGGTCCTCGTGGGTGACGCTGAAGCGAAATCCAGTGGTCAAACACTCCTGTGAACAAAAACGGTAGTGACGGTGTCAATGGGTATACCACAACAGTAGTAAAATCACAATAATTTGTTAGGGGGCGTCAGCGTACTGTTAGTTTTTTCTATTTGACCCGACAGCGATATAGGTACTGAGCAATATGTTTCGCGAAAAACTTTTTTTATTTTTTTATTTTTGAGATATATTTAAATCACCTATTATAACTAGAGAACAATATTTTTGATAATATGACATAATATAAATCTGTCTAAATATTCTAAAAACTAACTTGAAATAATTTAATATCCATTTAAATTTACAAAATATATTTTTCTTTTTATAGTAAAATTATAGTTTAAAATATAATATAAAATTGTATCTTCTATAAATTTATATAACAGGTGATTTTTTTCTAAAATTACTTAATATAGTAAAAAAACTATTTTACTTGAATGTGTCTTACTGCTTTTAGCACTAATAGTTTACATTAATAGTAACACTTTTAGTTACTATGTTACGCAAGGTCCGTAACAGAACATAGTAGGTATAGAACTTTAGTTAAATCACTGAAATTTATCACTACATGTCTACGTCAGCTTTACCTCAACTATTAAACTATAGCAATATATTAAATAAACAAAAAAGAGAACGAAGATATTATAAGAAGTGTTACCTAGTAAATAATAAGTAATAATAACATAATAATTAAGCATTTACAACTATTTGTCGATAATCATATGATAATTATGATATACATTAATTCTTTATCTCTATTTACAACTCTATAATACTCGCATAAGTCATATGCTCGTATATCAAAAAACACGAAACGTCAAAAATAATAAATTATAAGACTATTCACCGTGGTTGATATGATTAATATTTCAATCTACTATAAGATTTCATAATATTAACGCTGTTTGGCGGAGATATTTTAAACACAACGTTAAAGTTT
The DNA here is from genome assembly GCA_020882235.1 of Schizaphis graminum. Classification (NCBI taxonomy): domain Eukaryota; kingdom Metazoa; phylum Arthropoda; class Insecta; order Hemiptera; family Aphididae; genus Schizaphis; species Schizaphis graminum. The sequence continues at coordinate 61,322,625 of CM037032.1, forward strand.
GGCTAGTCGTCGATTACATATTATACGCCAGAGCGAGTGCCAGTGTTCGTATTCGTTAGATATCTATGACTTTCACGTGAGCATACAACGCTGGAAACACTTTTAAACATTAAAGATAAAATCAACAATTTTTGTAAAATCGTCCATCGTAATAGTTAATACGATACATTAATTATAACTATTAGGTAAAATCGTTTGACTTCAGTGCTCGCTATCGCATACAGTTCTTTTATTGAACGTCTATTAAAGACTGCAGGTATCTACACAATTAAATTAAAATACAATTAAGTCCATACATTTTCCATAAATTGGATACTGTATGATTACTATGATTGACATAATCATAAACAAATTAAATATAGAAATATATCGTTGTATTTAAAATAAAAACAAATAATACTGTTCAAAATCATTTACAAAATATTTAATAATTCAAAACACTGCAGGCTACAGCATGGAATACATATAGGGCTATTGATTTAACGTAAAACATTATTGCTAAAAAATTAACGCTTTTTATAATATCAATTTTAAATAATTTTAAGTATAAGGTACAGTTATTAGTGTTACAAAATAACATTTTGAAAAATAATTTATTCTTGACTATTTTTCATTGAAATGTATTTTATCAATATTTGTTTACTCTTTTAAGTGGCAGCATTAATACATAATTTTATATTCCAAAACAGAATATTATTCAAAGTATTTTTTTCTATAAAATACAATTTCGGGTAAGTAGTTTATTAGTTATAACTGTTATAAGTTATAAAAGTTATATAAGAGTAGTAGACCCACAATTTTTAAAGCACCCATCTACTATTATTTCACTTCGCTCATCAAAACTTTAAATTCTTATAGCTCGTAAATTATTACTCATCCAAAATTCTTTGGATTCTTCAGTTTTTATAAATCGAAGTACTTCAAAATATATATTATACCCTGGAATAAGAAATTAAAGATGTATCTAGCTATTAAATTAATGTTATTTTTTAAAGACTTATAATAATGTATTTAAAAACGTTAATCTTTTTAAAATGAATGAGTGTTATCGTTACGTTAAATAGATCGATAGGTATAGCTATCGGTAAATATCTATATATCTCGTAACAATTACACACTTGTATTATTATTATAATCATACATACTGTAAACTTCAATCTCATAAAACTAAATTTGGTACCACGTCAGAACTAATTAATGTACATTTGTAGTTAACAATGAAAGCATAGAAACATTAATTTTTTAATAACAATTAATTTATTATTTATATAATATGTTAATTGGTGAATTAGACTAACTATTTGATTATTAGTTGGTTTTGACTTGATTTTAATTTATTTTAATCTATATATCGTCTAATGTTTTACCCAAATTGTTAGTTTAATTAAAAATCAAATTGTATCCTATTGTCGTATTAAGGTATGCCAACCATTCCACGAATATGTTTATGTTATAAAAATAGCCAATAAATAGACTTTAAGTAATTAAAACAACCAAATACATGTTTAGAATAATAATTAAATTTATAAAAATAGCTATAACTGAAACACTTATAAAAGAACATGCAAGGTCCAATTCACTTTTCTTTAGGAAACAAAGAAAACTTATTTGAAGATAACTAGTTAAATGTTTTGTTTACACATATTAGCTTACTTATACTCATACTAATACTTTAAAACGACGAGCAAAAATTATTAATTAAAAAATAAAAAATGTATAGCTTAAGTAACAGTGTTAAACATTTGTTTGCAAATAGAGAAAGTGAATCTTTGTAAGTATCACAATTATAAAATAAATAACAAAGTGGATTTTTTTCCGTTTTAAAGTTTATAGCACATTCTATTTAATAACTTCGTGGTTTTATATTTTGAAATCTAAGTAATTTACTTTGTTATTGTCATGTTTGCCGTATGAAGGAATTAATGTTTTTATTCTCACATAGTTGACAATTTTCTGACTAAAAAACGGTACTATAAATAGTGCAAGCATTGTAGAATGTAGGTAGATATTAAAAAAATCTTTATAAAATAAAAATTTAATACAATATATTATTTAAAAAAAAACGCTATAAATATAAAAAGAACATAATAACATATTATTTTTATGACGTTTGACTAATAATACAATATAATAATATATTATTATGAAGTAACTATTTTGTACACTATTAATTAAAAATAAAGTTGACTAAAAGCACATAATTTCTTATTATCTGTTGCAAGTATATTATGTAAATGTTGATGGTTAGTGACTTGATGTATTTACAAAACCAATATTATTCAAAAAGTTTTCATAAGTTTATTTTTGACTATATTAATTACTATTGCAATCTTTACTTAATTTATTCTTTTCTCCCAAACTTTACAGGTTTACTAGAATTTTGATTATCACATTAAAATAGTCTTCAAACTTTATGATTTATAAATAGAAATTCGACAAAATCACCGGTTTTTTTTTTTTAATTGTTATGTTCTAAATTATAACCATAGCAAATTAAGTATTCATGTATAATATATTATGCTAATTAGCTACCTTTTTTTTAACCTTTTAAATAATTTAATTAATATAATCAAAGTTTATATACAGTCATATTATGCGCTTAATAATTTAAAACATCGTAGATTTGTAGATACATATAATATAATAATATTATGTTTTATGAATTTAACATCTACATATTTTATAATTCATATTAAATAATTGATATAATTTTGGATATCTTAGTTTTTAATATTTATGGTGATAGTTCCAGATAGTACAACGGATTTAAAATATGTTAAAATTAAAAAAAATAAATAATTTGGCCATAAAATAACATTTTTTTTTTAATCGAAATGTTTGAAACGACATTATAAGATAATATTTGTATTTCATTTAGGTGATGGTTGAAGATAGACTGATACACTTAATTTATATTATGTATACACGTTTACACTTATAATTATTGACGGACAGAGACCGCAAATTATATGAATGACAACAAGGATACACAGTTACACTGTAAATTATCAATTGTTTCACTTATATAAATTAGAAGAAACTTAATGAAATCTAAATAATAAACAAAGTATATTATCAGACAGTAAATATGTGTAATCATATAATAAAAAATAATAAAATAAATTGGTGATTAAAAATATATTAATATGTATTATGTATATTATGTATATATATTTTATTGTTTTTATAATAGTATTGTATATCAAATGATTTTATATTATTCACATTTTTATATGTATGGATTCTTAATTTTTTGATACGATTATATGTTTTGACCCAATATATATTTAAAAAAAAACTTTTTAATTCATAATAAAAAGGCCAATTAAAAATTGTGAATTTATATTTTATATTATACCCTTTAAAATAACTTAACGTATTATTTCATTTTCTTTTAATAAAATATATATCTTTCTTCTTGATGAATCGTTAACTTATGTTATGGGGCTATAATATTTTTTCTAAATAAAAAAAATAACATAAAAAATAATAGTTTATGTTTTTAGTTATAGTACCTACACCCATAAATATTTATAGTTGATAATATTAATTAAGTGTTAAAAGTATTTTTAATATAATTTCATGGTTACTAGTTTTAGTTATATTGGTCTCTCAATTTGAAGTTTTATTTTCATTTAAACATTATTATCGTCAACTGACAAGACCAATAATATTTTATAATTATAAATTATTGTTATTTTTATTATTATTATTCTTTTTTCCAATCATTTTTGACTCTTTACTGTACGTTAATTAAGTCTTAACTTTGTTTTTCAATAATAATATTGATTCATAGTACATTAGTATCTACTTTTGAGAAAAAATAACTTACAGAAATTATATCTATATAATATTTGTGTTGTAAAAATTACATACAATACATTTTCATTAATTAAAAAAAATAATTAAAAGTTGAACATTTTAAGAAATAATAAAAATATTTCTCACTATTTCTACGAAAGTTTAAATAAAATAATATTAAAAACTCGATGGATACCGTCTTAAAGTGACTTAATATACCATTTTTTTTATACATATAATATATTTAAGAATCCTTTTTATTTAAATTATACGACTGTATAATAAAATTTACTTATTGATTTTATTCGGTTTTACAGAAAAAAGACGATTCGAATAATCGTACACACACGGAGGGATGTGTTTAGCCATCTAGATAACTGCTACAGGCTAATAAGAATAATATTTTAAAGATTCGATAATAGGTATTATAGCCACCACTTCCTCATAAAATTGTATATCTATCAAAATACCTAAATAGGGAAGACATCTCCTATCTTACACCTATTTTCTAACATAGGTAGTGATATCATTCATAATATTATTGTTATTGAAAATTGTAAAATTAAGTACTAATCACTCAACCGTACAGTAGGTGTAAGAATGTATCTCGTCATTGAGAAGATTACTGTATGAAAAAATTCGAATTAAATTATATATCATCGTATACGTAGTACTTACATCATATAATGTATAATGTATTTCATAACAATAAAACAATATATTTCATATTATTCATATATTTTACTTGTTGTACCTATATTCTTGTCACAAAAAATAAATATTCCTGTAGTAAAATGTATAAAATACAAATAGTAGCTTGAAATAATAAACGCTTTCATTTGAATAAAACTTTTCTTGGCTTTTATAGTACTATCGGTTACGCTTGAAATACGTAAGTCAATCACGAAGATTTTGGTTTCGTTTGACATACAATATACTTTTTTTCGGTTCACTGAGAATATAGGAGTATAATACAACTCAGTAACCGATGTCAAAGGAATATAAAAAACATAAATGTTGTGAAATAAACAGAAAATGATCTTTTGAAACTCGTGCGTTTTCATCTCGGTGATTATCGCAGCAGTTGTCTATACCCGGGAGACAGTTTTTAGTATTTTAATTTTCAATCGTTAACGTTAGTGACATTACGTACTGTCGCAGTGTTGCGTCAAACTGAAATATGTTTGAACCTAATGGTAAGGTTGCAAAGTTAACAAAATAAAAATATTAATATGAACATCACAGAGTTTATCGCCAGTTATATTTGTATAATGTATCGTATCCGTTGATTAGTAAATTTAAATGCACATCGTGTATGCATAATTCGTTAATCATTTAAAATAAAACACCATTGGTTATCAATGATTCTGTATATGTACGTATTTTATGTAACATACTTTACTATATACGTAATTTATATTCATACTATATACAGTGTTACACAAACACACAAGTGATGAGCGCTGTACAGGACACTGCGATTGCACATGGTTTGAACCTGTAATTATTTAATGACGAAGCATGAAGATTATCAGCTATAGATATTTATATATTTTAGCGGTAATACGTTATTTTATTAAATAACTAGTTATTCTATAAAATACCTAAATATGCTATACTATAATGCCTAATATAATATCCCTATAATATAATTTACACGGTTTTACTAGTTAATATATAGAATACCAGTTGGATTTTCGCTAATGTATAAAATGTATAGTCATCGTTAGATATATAACTGGCACTGTAGTAGAAAATATCAGTGACGTCCCAGATGAAGTTATTTGTTTCGAAAGGCATTTGAATCTCAATCATTAGGTAATGGTCAAGGGTTTGTCAAACGCACACGTCAAAAAAAGGGCACCACAAAATGTGCCTCTAAACGCCATCCAAAAAATTCGTGTATTAATAAATAAATTGCAATTTGTAAAAATAATAATAATTTAATAATTCTAATAAATAGACGTTGTATAAATCAGAATTAACTTTTATGATTTATACATAGATTCAAAAATAGTTTTAAATATATAAACTAAACCGTTATTTTTAGTTTATAAAATCTCTAATTAGTATAAGTAGAATAACTAGTTGAAGTACTTATGTATTTATTGATTAATTCAATGCATTAACTGGAAGAACCCGTAATTCCATACATTAACGCTAACTTATATATTATAATTTTATGCCAAAGTCTAGATGGTCGTTGAACAGATGAATATGAAATAAATACCAGATTGTTACTGGACATCATTTTTATTTTTATAAAATGTATTAAATTAAACTTGAAAAACGAATGGTTTTTAATATTCAAGTTTCTAAACATAGGCGGCGGGAAAATGTTTATGTCAATTAAAGTCGTCAGTTCGACACTAAGAAGTATATATTATAGCCAGTCCATAGAGGTATGACTATGCCCTATTAAGTACAGCTTATACGAGTCCTAACAATAACGTATGGTGAGGTGATGGTATTTGGGACTATTTTTATTCTAATATTGAATTAACTTTTGCATATTACCATTAGCCAAGACAAGTGTGTATTAACCTTTACACACCATTAACATTTAGAATTCACTAGGTAATCATATTATATGCACGTCATTTCATCGGTATGCTTGTGCTTATTATACAAACCTTTGCAATAAAAACGTTTACGTATCGATTATTGCATGTAGGACCTAAATAATTGTAGATAAAATATATACATATAATACGGTAAATGTATCAAACATGTCCAAATCAAACGCATCGTGTCATGTTTGATGTTTTTGTGTTACTCTTAACAAAATGTTAATACAATGTTACCTACCTACACAAATAAAAATATTTTATACTTAGTGCAATTTTCAACAGAAACTACTTGATACAGCGTTTACAATTTCCATACGTTTTCAATATGTATTATAATATAATTTCAATTACGGTATATTTCTACGCAAGTTGAATATTTCAATAAAATAATATCATGTACCTATAGATGTGAAATGAGTGTTTGGCACGAATTCAATTCTGTTCTTGTGATATACTTTTGTTTTTTTGTCAAATTCATTGGAATAATGCATATAACTAATTAAATTTATTATAATGGACGAAAAACAACGAATTGGTCGAATAGTGATATTGCTTAACACTATACAATGCAATAAACGCACGGAATTATAACAAACAATATTCATTAGTTACTATATATTTGCATTTGGCTGATTGCAACAAATAAAAAAATACCATCATTAGCATTAGTAGGTACATGCCATTAAAGGTACTTTTGATAGGTACAACCGCTGCTGGCAAAATAATATTATTATAGCAAACAATACATTTTTAGATTTTTATAATATTAATTTACATATTATTTTACTAAATGAGTAATAATAGAGTCAAAACTATATTATAGTCATAAATACTAAAATATCATAAAGATCATATTCTTATTATGGTCCATAGTCGTTTATATCGTATTATGTTTATTTCTAGACGTTTTCGTGAACTATGGTTAACGTATAACATCTATACCTTGTACTATAATAATTAACATTTTATTATTACTCGAATTAGATGAAACTAATGCCGCTTAGGTCTTATTAAAATATTAAAGACTAACTTTGATTAAACAATTTTGGAACGTGACCCGAAAAAAGTTCACCTCCCTTGATTTATATAAGTATACATATACCTACCTAAACGTAACGATCGATTTAAATTAACATATTTTAATTCATTATGGAAAATAAAATTGTATAGCAGGTATACAAATAGTTTGTTTGATGTATCAGCTTTATGGATAATTTATTTTATACAAAATATTGCAGTATCATCTTATTTGACGAGAAAAACAATATTAGTAATCACACAAATTAAAAATATAGACAATTTTCACGTAAATCTTATTCACTTTTTTGGTAAACAATTAATTAAAAAAAGTGGGTAAATGGGTATCGCTCTGCTGTATAGTAGAGATAGAGAGTAGGTCACTGGTCACTATAATGGATGTGTTAAATTTGAATGCAATGACTGGTATCATTGTATACGAAAAACGACTCTGAACGGAGATGATTTGTCAGTCAATGATAATTAATTGGATATATTATATTATTACCTATATTTAAATTGTAATATATCGTTATTTTACGCGATTTCGTAAAAAATTAAATTTCATATGCTCATAAATTTTTTTCTATATTGACGCTGGAATTTTGTTTACAGTTACTTGAAGGAAAAATTATGGATAACCTTGTATTAGATTTTTGAACCTTAAGTATAAATCATAAACATTTTATGAATTTTGAACTTTAAAATTCCTTGCAAATTTTCTGGATTTTGATATATTTCATTAACATTTTAACTTTAAATGCTCATAAACAAAAATTGTGACTAACGATTTTTAATTTTTTTTTTCTAAGATAAGTTCAACTTATAATAAACCTTGTATTAAATTTTAAAGATTTGGATAGCCAAATTTTTTTTATCAGCATTTTAAGAAAAAAAACTTAAAAAAATCAAAAATTTCAATTATCTATAGCTTAAAAAATTTTTAAATATTTTGAAAATTTAATTATAAATAGATAACGCTAATATAAACATTTGGTGAAAATTTCAAGTATTTTCAATGATTCGTTTTTGAGTTACAGCAAAATCAAAAAATCGATTTTGTCAAAAAGTGGTTATGCGTAAAAATTCCCGTTTTTCCGTAATTTTTTTAGGGTTTTTCCCGACGCTTTTGAAAACTATTGAAAGTACCAACTAGATGAATTTTCCTATTCAAAGAGGGGCCGAAGTCAAAAATCGAAGCATTATTACTACTACAAAACGTGATGACAGACACAAAAAAAAAAAAATAATAAAAAAAATAAAAAAAAACAATCTAATATAATTTTTTTTTTTTTTAATTTGAGAGTGATTTTTCCAAATCGATATAATATAATAATATATAAATACAATAAAATCAGATAATTTTTGAAATAAACATTGTCTGTCAATGTGATGAATTTATATAAATAAAAAAAAATCATATTTTGAAGTGAAAATAAAATTACAATAATAATAGATAAATCTTTGGAAAAATACAATCACAAAAAAAAAAAAATTTTCCCAACCGTATTGTTTCAATAAGAGACAGCATTCGAAAAGATACGTATTATAATTCTATTTCGACATAACATACACAAATCCAAGGATATTATACTAATTAATTTCGAATAATCTGTAACATAAATTAGTGGCCATAATAATCAGATTAATATACTTGTTATTCCACAACCTATATATGTGTACTTATTATAATATATGAACTTGCAATAGTGAAAATCATTTGATGTTTATTTTTTTTCACAATATTCTGTTACCTTTATGTTTAAATCGTAACCAACTATTTTGATGTTTATACAAGTAAATATCATTAAATTAACGAACGGTTTTATCATTACTTACAAAATAAATAAATTAAGCTAATTAAAATCCAAAGCTAACATAATATCATATTATAATAATTACATTATACAAAATAGACATTCTGGAATTTCGAACATTAAATACAATGGGCGTTCGTGCATTAGCAGACAAATTTAGTGTTAGTAAAGTACAAATTGCTGATATTATAGCAAATAAAGACGCTCTTTACAAAATTTAGGCTGAAAATGGAGAAGAGAAACGGAAATGGACAAAGCTACAAAAAACAGAAACCTCTATAATCGACAATGAAGTATTAAACTGATTTTAAAAATTACGAGAAAAAAATCTTCCTGTTTCAGGACCGATGCTTCAAGAAAAAAGTAAGCAAATCGCTGAAATGCATGGATTTGATTTTAAAGGCTCTAATGGCTGGCTTGAAAAATTTCGGAAAGAAATAATATTTCTTTTAAATCAGTTTGTGGTGAAGCAGCAAGTGTTGATGAAGAGGCCGTTGATAACTGGAAAGCAATTAACCCAAAATTATAGCAAATTACGCAGAATGCGATATTTATAATGCAGATGAAACAGGATTGTTTTATAGAGTTCTACCTGATAAAACCATGGCGTTTAAAAATGAGATGTGTACCGGAGGAAAAATTTCAAAAGAACGTTTAACTGTACTTTTGTGTTCTAATATGTTGGGTGAGTTTGAACGGCCACTCGTTATAGGCAAAGCTAAACGTCCACGAACCTTCAAAAAATTGGATATTAACAACTTTCCCGTCGATTGGTATTGGAACAAAACAGCCTGGATGACGACTGAAATAATGACTGAGTGGCTTATGAAATTTGATAACAGAATGGGTCAAAATAAAAGAAAAGTTTTACTCTTTTTAGACAATGCGGCTCCTCATCCACATTTAAAAATGAAAAATATTGACCTTGTGTTTTTTCCACTTAACATGACATCTAATTGCCAACCGCTTGACTAAGGAGTAATCCATCAGTTTAAGAAATTATATCGTACGCAATTGTTACGTAAAGCTTTTGCCGATTTGAATGCCAATTCAAGTCAACCTATCAACGTGTTAGATGCAATTTACTGGGTGTCTTCATCTTCAAAAAACATTCAACCCGAAACAGTGAAGAAATTATTTTTGCGGTCCGACTTTAGGCACCGTGATTATCACGGTTAGGTTAGGTATCACGGAGTGATAACAATGTTACAGACGTTGATGATCTACTTACATCAATAGAAGAACTTAGAGGTACAGAATAGTTCATTGTTCTCAAACACAGTCCAATTGGAAAATTCCTTAACATACGAAATAACTACGCCTGCAATTAGTAAACAAACTAAAGTAACAGATTTTTTTCAGAAATGTTAGTTTTTATTTTTTAAGATGTATTTAATTAATGTAAAAATAAAATAAAAATTTAGGTAACTGTTTTTTTTTTTCATAAATGTTAGTTTTATCGTGTATTCAATTAATGTAAAAATAATATAAAATAAAATTATTGAATTTATTTATTTGTTAAAAAAAATGTTTTCCTCTAAATAGCGGACAAAATTTCGGCGACCGACAGTGTCCGCTTTTCAAAGGTTTCACTGTATTTAAAAAACGGACAAGTAAAATATTATTTATTATTATGAATATAATTAACAACTCGTTATTCATATTTGTGATCTACTGATATGAAGCTTTATTATATAATTTGCTTAAATGACTAAAATAGTAAAATGTAATAATATATTTTTATGATTTTCATTAATTTAAATCGTTTATACTTTATACCTGCGGTAATTATAACCGATAATATTTATTCTTTTATTCCAATATATTTTTTATTTATTTTTTTTTGTTACTAAAAAAGAATATTTTTTTTTTAATTTATGATGGAAATATAATTATTTCAACATAATTTCTTGAAAAATGATATTAAATTCGAGTTAACTTTCTATCTCTATCTCCCAACTACTTTTATGTAAATTTGTTTAGAAAAATATGTTTCATTAATTATGCACAACACCTATTGAAGAAGGTTTCACGGTGTTAATTATCAATCATAACTTTTGTTGTAAAAAATTGAGAAATATAAACCGTTTATAATTCTAAATTCAATCGTTTTGTTCATTTATTTGATGTAATTTAAAAAATGTGGATCAAAAGACATACATTATTTATTAGAGATAAGTCCAACAATCCAATAATTTGTTTGGAGTAATGATAGAATAAAATATTTTAATTATACACAGTATTTGTATCGTAAAAATCAGTTATTAAATTTAAATAACATAAAACATAATAACAATAGACCCCAATATATAATGATATCCCAGACTAAGGAGTCAGTGAAACGATTTGAGAAATATACTTAAATATAATCGTAGTATATTCGAACACCAATAAGACAAAAGCCTATTATTTTAAAAACGCCAAAGTTCCGTCACTAGAAGATCTCTTATACAAATCCACACGCCTGTCAAACCAAAATATAGATGTATTTTTGGCTTATTGTACTAAGAATAACATATCATTGAATTTCTATAATACGATTTAAAATAATATATTTAAAAACTATTATATATTTCACTTGCTATCATATTCAGTCAACTTAGAAATGTTATTATAATTTTAGACTTTTAGAAATTATATTATTTATTCAACAATAACCGTTATAAAACAGGTGTTCTAATAAAAAATCACTATAGTTTCATTTAAATGATTAGATACTTAAGATATAAATATTGATACATTTATTTTAGGTTTAAAATTACAATGTGTTGGAATATATTTTAATAATTTCATTTAAAAAACGATCAGAAAACCGTTAAAATAAATTGGTTTTCAGAAAATTTGTTTGTGTAAGATAAGGTACATGATATGTTTTTCATTTTGAAATATATGCGAAAGTATAAAATTTAGTGTTTTTAGTATTTTACCATCATAGTATATTATTTTATTATTTCAACCATTCGTGTAGGTAGATAATCTAAATTTTAAATGTCCATGCAGTTATAAATACGGTTTTTCTATGTATATCAAACCAAGTAAACGTATACTACAATGTTACTCAATATCGCGGCATATTTTTAGGTCGAAACAAAATATATAAAAATATGATTATCTTTAAGATATTTAAATTTTCTTCTTTTATATTATTAATTATGTTTTCTCTTATAAATATTGACCCACTAAAAGAAACGTTTGTTGATTATCATTGGTATAATGTGTATAATGATAATTCATGCAGTTAAATCATTAATTAAGAATTGATTTACTTAAAATTTAATCAACAACGTTGTTTTACAAATAACAGCAATGATAAACTTTATAAATTAATATCGGATTTGTGTTTCAATACAGAAATATCTGGGTGATTGTGCCATTCCACAATTGCAGTGGCAGGTGAATTATTCAATGTAAATATATATATATATAATTGATTTGGAACTTTCATGAAAAATAAATTTTATTGTGAAAGTCGATTCAAAAGTTTTCCCATTGACATTCAATTAACCAAAAGACTGACTACTGTGATCAATCTCTTATATAAACTATGCAAATTCCCATGTCATTGCTGTAGAGATAAAATCTTTCGTCTCGTTTTTGAAACGAATTCGCACCGAATCGTTAACAATCACCCTGTTTCATTACTATACAACTATTTATTTATATATATATTGTATTACATTGGTCGATTTCGGATTCCGTTTGTTCCGTTTGGATTCTTACATACGTACTATATATTATATAAAAAGAAAAGGTATTTTTCTTTTACTTTTTTAGAATTTGTCTTGCTGATTGATTTAACTCTAAGTATGTATTCACAACGGTTATAATAATAATATATGATTTTATTTTATTTTAATATTACACACACACACACACACACACATACATACAGGTGTATATATATTTATATGGCGATGAGTTTATTGCTGTACATTGTTTAGTACTATATTTTATAAGCGGTAAAAAAAATACAATGCACCACAGAATGTTGAATAATAATATAATACGTGTAATAAATGAGTGTATAATACTCCGAACATATCCAAACACCATAAAGAATGTCAGGAATGTAAAATGGGCCTATTAAGTTCGCATACGATTAATCTATGTACAATAAATAATAATTTATGATCCAAAGCTCACGAGAACATGATATTTACGAGGGCTTAAATATAATTTTAAATAAACAAAATTTAAAACTTTTAATTGGACATAAGTGTATTTCATATAATTTCCTTGGTCAAAGATAAAATATTACGTACAGGGTGACTCACCCATAATACTATTAATACTCCCATACTTTTTTTTTTTTTTTTAATAACAACTTTATTAAAATTTCGATTTTTCAAGCTTCTAAGTTTACGTTAATGATAAATACCATATTTTCAAATACTTAAAGAGATATATTTGTTTAAAATTCAAAAAATATAAACATTTTTTTTTTCAAAAGAAATCCATGTTTTTACCGTGAATTGTTAAATAGAATATTTTTTTTTAACAGTGTTGATGTATACTATGTGAGTCTAAATTTGAACGAATAGATTCTGAATTGTTAAACTGTTTTTGCAAGTCTCCTTTAATTTTACAAAAAAAATCTATGTATACTGAAATATGTACATAATATTATAATTACCTATATAATATTCAGTACAATATAGGTACGCAGCTTATTATTATTTCAATATTCATCGTTAATAGTAAGTTATCAATGATAAAAAATAATTATATTATTTTTGTTTAAATTACATAAATCATCAATAATTTATATAAATAATTGTAATATCAAATGTAAATATATTTTTATTTAATTATAACAAAAATGAATTATATCAAGAAATAATAACGCAAATACTCATTCTACTTATTTTAGTTGAAAATGAAATATTGTTTAAAATAGGATTTTGTAAAATATACATTTTGGATAAAATGTATTTTATATATGAAAATATGTTTAAGCCACGAACATTCAAATCATACACACAAGACTGTATTCTATTCATACTTTTTTCCCCTCTAACTATGATGCATCTGCCCAGTCAACTTAGTAGAGTTCAATATAGTTTTAAAGATAAACACTTTCTATGCTAAGTGAAACTAGAACCAACATTATGTTACAACGAAAACTCGGTAAGCAAAAATCTTATATTATAAAATATAAAGTATCAATTATTACGAATAGCACAAGTACAGAGGCGCAAGTAATGGGGCGCCCAGTAGTCTTCCATTTTATATCCGTCCGTTCATAATCAATCAGATATCGCATTGACATATGACCCGATATCAGTTTAATAGGTAAAATTCTACTAAAAAATACAAATGTTAATGCTCAAAAATTTTCACAGATAATTTTACGTAGACATGATTAGTCATTAATAAATCTGTTTATTGAAAAACTCAGTGTCATCAATTAACTTTCCTCATCCTCGCCAAAATCGGCTCTAAGGAATGGACAAGAAAGAAAAAAGTTTTTTTTGAATCCAATAACCGTTCAATATCTTAAACAATTGTGACCACAATGAAGCTTTATCAAATTACGATCCTTTCTCCTCTTAAAAATCTAAAAAATGCCAAAATGTCATAATATAATAGTATATATTATATATATATATATAATAGTAAGGGAATATAAAATTGAATTATTTTAACTTTCATACATCACTAAAACACAATATAACTAATAATATTGATGTCAAAGTGATAAATTAGCAACAGTTAATTTAATATAAATTATAACGTGACGCGGTCCCGCGCAACAGCCGTTTGAATTCAAACGGCATTTGCGCGGATAACCGCGCGCGTACCTCTATCTCAACCACGAGTTGACGACGGACGACACCGACGCGCGACGAACCGCGTCGGAACGTCGGACCCGACGCGACCGCGAACCGGCCCTAGGCTAACTAGTTAGCTTTTAACCGTCGCACCGTACGTCTTACCGTGACCCACGTATCGCCGTACCGTGCCGACTTCACCCCACGACATATTTTTTTTTGTAATCATCACCGACAGTGTTCTGTCCTTACTATTTTCTTTCATATATATATCTTTTGTTTATACGACAATAAAAACACCCAACTTTCGTATCGAAAACCCTGAGTGTTTTTTTTTTTTAAAATCGTGTCACCTGCTCAATCATCCTATTTCCCGTTTCACCTCAAGACTCCACGTCAAATGGCTCCCCGCAGAGGATATCGAACATCATCATCATCTGGTCATATGGCGACCGGGGTACCCACCAACCATCGGTGGTGCCCGCATGTACGGCTTGGCGGGGGAGTATGACACGGCCCTAGCGCCTGCGCTTCTCCTCAGCCGTACACACTGCCACTCTGGCCCAGATAGGAGAATATCGAGGTTAAGCTGATAAGACCGCGGTGGCTCATTGTTACGAGACTGTCACCCAGTCTCGTGGGTCGCGGGTTCAAACCCGTACCGTGCGTAATTTTTTCACTTAATTCTCGATATCTCTCCTATGACCGGCCACATCACGTGTGGTCGCGTCAAACGTATATCAGTTGTAGTGAAAATGATTTTATTATAATCTATAATGTCTATTTTTGTTATACAAAGCGTAATAATATAATTGCAAGATTAATAAGTTTATGACTTTTTAATTTCTCTATTTTTTTTTTTTACAAATCATCTTTAGTTGATGTTGAATACAAAATACTTTACTAAATAATCCTAATTTCACATTAGAATATTCAAAATGAGACGATCTAACTTTCGCCTTCACCCCATGTAACTACCATTGTCTTAAGGCACGGGGAATATTTACCAATTAACTTTTTGAATACATATATAAAAAAAAAATACTTAATATTATAATATTATATACATATTATATCATTTTTTAAAAATATATAAATATTTAATTCATTATTAAATTAGGATTATTCCATTACTATTCAATCACATATTTTATAAATTTAACCTAAGATAATGGTGATTAAAAATCTTGAGTAATAATTATAAATTTATTATTTTAGTTTGTTCAAAACATTCATTTCACTAGCAATGAATAATGACACTTATTTGTTCAACGGAAAGTATTAAATTGTGTAACTCAATATCATTTACTGCAGCCTTTAATGTGTATTTATTGTCGATATCGACAAGATGAACATTTGATAAATCAATAATAGTTTTTTCCAACCCAATGGCTTGATAAAAATACAAAATATTTTATTTTATAATATTTTATGATTACAAACATTTTTACTATAGTGAATTAAAATAGGTGAAATTACAAACCATAACTTTTTAGTTAGGTAACTAAACATAAATAATTATAGAACTTAGTCTAAGCTTAATAATTTTGAATACAAATAATTTAATATAATATTTAAAATTCAAACGTGACTGTACTAAAAAAAGACATATTAAATAAGTAATTACAATTTTAATGTTTAAATAAGTTTGGAATATAAAATTGGTAGTTAAGTAGATGTTATCGTAGAAAAATAAATTATATTGTTAACATAAAAATGATAATTGTATTGCATAAGAGAAAAGTCTACATAGTTAATGGTATTTATTAAAAAAGATAAATTATTTTTGTAACAGGATATCATCATCATTTTTTTTTTTTTTTTTAATATCACTGTTACTACAGGAAATTATTCGATTTCCTGTAATTTTAAGATTTAAATGCATTTTTGTATTATTTAACAATACTTATTTGATGAATATTTTAATAACATGTCAACACCAAGCATTATTTCAACAAATTCCATAATACATTCTAATGCAATACTAACTCTGACCTGTGTCACATAATATATAAAATGAATAATTTTTGTACCTCACGTAAAACATTAAAATGGATACAATCCTTAAAGTAAGCTATTCTATCATTTAATCTTTGGTGATAAATTTAATTAATTTATCATAAAATTCGTCAAACTTTCTAGGTAGCTTTATAATATTATTGTATTAAAATAACAGGTAAATGTTATAAAATATTTTAAAAAAATTAACAAAAAATAACTATAACAGCTATAATGAAAAAATTGAGATGTGTTAAAATAACGAAAAACGTATCATTACGTCATAATACGAATTCACTTGTTTCGTTAGTAGTTATTCGATTGAGGATCACGTCATTTTGTGTTTAATAGGTTAAAGTGTAACAACTGTGAACTCACTGTATACTTACTGCACTTGAATAAATATAAAAAATATTATTCTAATACGTGATTTTTGTATTTAATTCTTTCGACGTTTCATGTGTATGTGCATGTAGACCTAATTTCTATCCGATAAAAGTAAATTTTTTGAATATGTATAATAATATGTATAATCCTATATAAATGTAATTACACCTTGGATTTTGTGCCCGCTATATAATAATAAAAAAAATAAATATAAAATATACATACCTACATATACATTTAACCTAATCATGATATAATACACTTCAATGACAGCGTAATGATCTCACGTTATACGAAGTAATGTAATTTATTAAAAGTTAATAATAATAAAAATACATCATATCTGCTCACGATATTTTATGATATTATATTAGGTGTAGGCGCGTGACGTCAATTATCATCCAGGAAGAATAATGCTTAATTAAGTCTTATACGCAGTGGCGTAGCCAGGATTTTTTTTAGGGGGGGTTTTAGTAATAAAATAAATCTACAACCGTATTGAAATAATAAAATAATTTAATGATAATGATTCTTATCACCAGTGTAGTCCATAACGTGAATACAGCATAACAGAATACATTTCACCACGAATAAATGATTGTATTTCTATATTATAAAAGTTATATTTTTGATAAAAATATGGCCGAAGAGGGGGAGGGTTCAACCCTCAACCCCCCCTAGCTACGCCACTGCTTATACGATATTATAATATCTCATGTGTCTATATAATATTATAGGTGCTGTTAAACATTTGTTAATTCATCAAGTACCTATCTATTGCAGTATTCACATAGTAGGATTGCACCAATACCATAGTTTTGGTACATAGACTTGGGTATCTGCCTAAGTGAACATGAGTTCACCACCCGACTTACATAGTACAAGTGAGCATTATACTGCGATCATATATGACATGATCGATAATTTATCCGCATCTCCCCGTTTGAAGACATCGTAGTAATACTATTGTAAGTCATAAATTCATAAACCAAAAATATAATGAATTAATATAATAACTTGGAACAGAACATATAGTAGGTATATTCTAACGAGCATTGTTAAACCCCATATTATTCATTCCCATTGCCATCTACACTAGCTAATGACACATAGTGAAATAGAGACATCAAGCGGAGGAAAATAAACACCAATATATGTTCTGTATATTATCCAAGTTGCAAATGGGAGAAATACCTAAGTTATTTGATGGTGTATTGATAAAAAATTTAAAAAAAAAACCTGAGTTTACTACTTTCATATTATAACACTTTAACCACCGTAATATTATATCACTTATATTTATACAGATTCCGTATAGGTTAGGTACATGGCGATTATTTTATGAGAAAACAATCATTAGGTATCTCGAAATATATGAATGATTTTGAAATATAATAATTATATTACCATACATGATTTTAAGTTATTAAAGGAAGGTGTTTAACCATTTTCGATAAACAAAAAAAACATTTTATTTTTAATGTTTTAATCATTATCGTTTAAAGGTTGTATAACTGTTTAAATAACATTGTATATTTAAAATATTTAACTTATTTCAATATATTTCAAAGCAAATATTTTTCTAAGAATTTCGAAGTATAAAACTAAAATTTCTAGCAAATATAATTAATTAGTTATATGTTTAGTATGACTTATATTATGTATATACTATATATATATATTATATACTTAAAGTTGTTAATAATATATTGGATATTAATATATTATAGTGGACCAACATTTTGTGAGGTACTCTTTGCCCTATTTTACTCGGCTCATCAATATGTATAACTATTTATAATTTATATTACTAGTCCAAAATTCGATATAAATTAAAAATTATTAGAAAAATATTTTGCTTTGAAACGAGAAATTATAATGCAACCGTTAATATTTTTGATAAAATTAGTATTTACTTATGAAGTGATTAAAAATTATTTTATTATTTTTATATAATATAATATACAGGCTCCTAATGAAACGAGTACATAATAACTATCTGAACAATAATTAAACCAACCCTATAATGGGGAGTTTCTCGTGATATTTATTATTACATCATATCGAAATCGAAATCGATCGTTACCTATTTATAAACTAAGAATCGTTTACATTCTCAATTAAACAATAAACCGATTGGGTTTAGAGCAGTGGTTCTTAACCTTTTTTAGCGCCCCCTTTATTTCAATAACTAACGGCTAACGCCCCCCCATCATGTAAAACCAAATTTTTTTCTTATAAATATACATATAATATGTACCTATATAGGTATATTTATTTATTTATTCATCAGTACGAGTATATTATAACATTATTAATTAAATTAAAAACTCTTATTTTTAGATAGTAATGGTTATATTGTACACAAATTAGCAAAACAATTTTACTTTACTATACAAAAAGATTTACTTATTTGTGAAAAAAAAAATTATACAATATGATAATTATACCTATCATCAATGACTGCTCTGAGCCTGATGAGTAGCTGCTAATGTGGCGATGTCTGGTTCGATATTGGTCAAAGCTAAACGTAGATCACCTTTTTTGCAAATGTCAAACCGATTTCTTTATTACGTTTGAAAAAGTTCACCACCCCCTCAACACCCCCTTCAAAACTATCGCCCCCCAGAGAAACCGAAATGCCCCCAAGGGGGCGGTATCGCCCCCGTTAAGAACCACTGGTTTAGAGCGATTGAGCGTCTCTGAGTAGGTGCGCGCGCTGCGCAACATTGTGCGTATTATATAAAACCTTATTTTTCATTTTAGTTTGCAAGACGTATCTTAATAAGATTAGATATAACTTATGTGAATCTAAAATTGAAACCGCAGGATAACAATAGTCGGACTAAAACTTAAACAACTATACATTTTGGGTTTAATCCCTTGTCGAAATCTTTGGTCGAATTGTTTTATTGCAAATTAATTTATTAATTAAATCTATTACTGTTTAAGCATTAACTGTAATTGTCGTGATAACATTTGATTTGATTTTAGTAGATGCATGGTATGTTAATTAATGAGTACATACATTTCGTTAGTTTGTATTGTAATTTTATTGACTGTCAAGAGATCACAAAATGGGTCGTTTTATTTATAGTCAAAACCTAACCTATAATAGTGCCAAGCACTATTCAAAATTCTAAGTGAAAAAAATATAAAATTAAACTCGTTACTATATATTATTATATTATACGATGGTCTTTGTCCACGTCTTTATTAAACAATAACTCAGTATGGAGGCTTTGAAAGGATTAGCTATTCTTAGAAAAGCGAAATTCACATAAAGGAGGTACCCAGTTAACTACCACGGCGCCTATGAGAACTAATTCTTGGTGTTAAATTTAGATGATAACTTCATTATAACAGCTTATATCACACAATGAAGAAGATAATGTACTAAAATATTTATTCACATAGTTAAATATGAATAAATAATTTATAAATTTAATAGGCAAAACAATTAAGCGTAAATTTGTTTGGATGCATCGAATTTTAATGCATTGTTATATTATGTAGACTATTATTTTTACTTTACAGTTTTTAATTTTATAGATTACATTTTTTTATTATATAATTGAGTATTTTAGTGAGTATCTAATTTAAATATAATACTTTAGTAAAAACAACTTTGGAATTTTAATTATTACATTATAATTAATTGTATATACAATTTTATTTTTAATTTAAAGCCGTAAATGCATACAAAAATTAATTTGAATGTTCTTAAATATGAAAATAAATAATCAATAATTTAAACTTTAAACTTGTTTTTTATAATAAAAATATTATGACATTATTATTATTTTACTAATACTTATAATAATATATGTATTGACTTAAATTATGTACAGTTTACATTTTTTTGTAACAATTTAAAATCAAAATCATTTTATAGTTATTCATTATTATTAAACATTAAAATATTTTGCTTTTGAGGTTAAACTGTTAAGTAGGTGTATACAAAACTATAGTTTGAGTTTTGTTTAAAACGCTTAGAAGTGTTACATGAACATTTATTATGATATTGTGCTTTAATTTAAATTAATTTCAATATAGAAATACAAATATATTTCGACATAATGTACTACAATAAAAACATAAGTTTTGCAAAATGTATAATCAATTTTTATCACTCAAACTATATAATATAAGATATAGATAGACATATGATCAAAGGTTGAATTATTAGTCTATGGATGTACATATGCTGCATTTATAATCTGTATGATAAGTATTTAAATTATTTTGTAATATATTCAAACATATCAAAAAAGAAGTTGTGATAGGATTATATTATTATGGTAGTGGAAAGGCAGAAATAGGAGCTAGGATAGCCTACTCACCAACTTGAGCCATATTTCTTTAGTTAATTATAATATTTTTTGATTGTTTATAATCCATATGGTCGCAACATTATAATAAGCTAGAAAATGCTTAATGAAATAGAATTTCACATTATAAAAGTCCTACAAATTAAGTTATAATATATTACAAATAGATCATATAAATATTTTTGATAATCTACTCCCCCCCAAACTTTGGATCTTAAACACCCCTTACAACAATCTTTGGCTCTACTATATTGCTATAGGGTATTGTACCATTGTACCACATTGGAAATATTAATAAATTAATGAGTAAAATTCCAAATATGTGATAACTATAAAATAACGATACTCATAAATTATAAAAATATATATTTTGATATTATGTTATTAAATATTATAAGTTTAGTTAATAACTAAGTGAAACAGTAAGTAGTTAATTAAACATTATATTGGTTATTTTAATATTGTTTATACTTACCTATTGTTATGTATTGAAGATTGATTCGATGAAAATTAAAATTGCACTTACATATTATTTTAAGAATCACCTATATGTATGGTATTAATAATAATATATACCTAACCATCTTTATAAAAGTTATTGAATAAATTAACAATATTTGTAGTGCAGTGGTGTTATTTCTTGTTTTATTAATATAAATACCACAGTTTTACTACTCTATGGTAAGACAACATAGAGTTAATATATAATGCATCTTATTTATGTTGACTTAAGTCTTTATTTTCTCCGTTCCAACATTAAATTTATTTTACTAAGGGTTTTCCATAGACTTTTCTGTGGCAGATACAGACCAATAACAGAAAACAGTTCAGCAAAATAAAAACAGTGTAAATAATGACGAACAGCAGAAAAACAAATTAATGTGTCACCACTCTATTCTGTTCAGTAAATAATATAGTGGCTTCACTATATATTTAACCCTAAACATTTTCAAAATGTTTTTGTACATGAACAATAAATTATTAAACATTTTGCGTGCTTTAAAAGCCAACAGTGACTGTCGCTATGAAACCAATCCAATATGCTGGTATATTATATTATAATTGTACAAATGTTGTTATTATTGTCATTGATTTATAAATAATATTTGAAATGACTTAAAGACAGTTAATATAATGCGAGTGCAACTTTTTTAAATAAAATAAGCCATTTTCCGATTTTTAAGACGATATCTATAAATTTGAAATCTATCGTTAAAATATGAATTTTGTGCTTGATTTAATTATAATATTCAATAAATTGTAGATAAATATTGTATATGTATAATAACAAATAATAATATAAAATACATTTCATGCTATGTTATTTTATTTTAATTTATACAATTATTTGAATGTTTAACACTGTTGGTTTGCATGCAATATCCATTCAGTGGCTATTTATTATTTAGAATAAAAAGATGTAGGATGGGGACCTTTTTTAGTTTTGCACACAAGCCCATATTTAGGATAAACTACCACTGTATCCATTGTATATTCATAATATTTATTATACTATGAGTTATGTAATTTTGTATAATAATAAGTATATAATATTATAAAAATAACAATAAATAGTAAGTATTGACAGGTATTGTCACATTTATAAGAATGTGGCTTACTGTGTGTTTTTCACATATCGACAATCGTAACCACGCATATAGTTTAATATTCAGTTACTTTTGACATAGTATAATATTTGTTAAATTTAACAATACCTGATATATAAATATCTGATGTAAACGCTCTATACCATTTACATTAATCTATTATGGCTAAGGTAAAAAAAAATAAATAGATTTAAAGTACTTTATTAAAAATTTTTTTTTTTTTTTTTTAAAGAATATTTGCAGAAATATGTTAGTTAATCATATCATATTTAGAATAATGATCATAAATTAAATTATAAAAATAATTGACGTTTTTGGACGAAAGCAGTTGAGCATTATTGATTTCACCCGTGTTGACAGAACGCCTACTCTTAATATTATTGACACGAAACCAGACCAACGACGTGCGAACGGCTCGTCGATCATTCAGCGCGAAATCTAAATACATAATATAAATATTATCCATAAACTATTAAAACGTATTTTTTGATTTTTAAACATCAAGGTTAAAAACATGTTTGGCGTAAAAATATAATTTTTTTTTTCAAAATGTGAATACAGGATTTCCCTTTCTAGGAAAAATAACGCTGTTCTGCAAGTGGATTTTATTTTTTGATCCATCACATCGGAGTGTTCGCAGTCTACACAAACTCCGTTGTATACTTACAACCAGTGATTTCAATTCATCATTTATGATTCTTTATAAAACTCATTCGTTGTATGACTTTTTATTTGTATAGTGATTTACCTAGTTCTTTCAATTACATAAGTACATAGGTTTTTTTTTATTATCCTCTTTCTAAATTCTCTGTACATATAATAATATACTCATGGTACTAATTTACCAAATAAAAAATAATCAATCTTTCGTTTCGAAATAAATTGATTATTAATTTTGTTACCAATCAATTAGGTATGTAAGTTAATAACTATGTCCTAATCAGATAAATTATATATTAGATATATTTTATACGTTATGTTGTAAGATTTTGTGCAATAAATTAAATTATAGAATAAAGATAATCCGTTTAGGTAAATAAAATTTTTATGCAGGTTAGGCTAAAAATCTAAAATTATGAATAGGTATTAGTGCAGTATTGTGTATTGTATTTAATGATTAATTAAATGTTATTAATGCAATTCTTAAATAACAACTACTACACATTTAATAAAAATGATTTTATATTTTATACTTACAATTTGTCAGTCTTATTTTTAATATAATAAATTATTATCCTTGGTTACTTTGGTCGTGCGTGATATGCAATGATTTAACAATTGGTACAGTAAATTGATGTACGAGTAATAAACCTTCGTGCGTTACCCTAAGTAATAGGTATAAATTATTATGAATATTGAACTAAATAGGTGACCAATACCTGCTCGTAAATTAACAATTAAATAATAACAATTTATACAGCAATTATAATATAATTTAATCGTGTAATTATTATCTAAGTAAGTACAAGCATACATTAAGATGTTAACTCGGCTGAGAGTGTCATTGGATGAGTACGGAACAGCAATACCCATAATACCTGTCTTGACTCAAAACATGTATGTATACTACGTGCAAAGAAAACTTACAATGGCACGGGACACATTAAGCACTCAGTATAATAAAAAAATAATTTGCCACAGAACTACTAATCACCGGTCTTCACGACATCGTCAGTACCTATGCAACGCCATACTTGTCCATTAGTCAATTATTATACATATATATATACAATAAATGTTTAATTGTTATCATAGTGCATTTAAAAAACTAAAAATGTTATACGCAGTTTTAAAAAGAATATATATATATGAAGTGTTATGGGGGTTGAAATGAAAGTTGTGAAATTTATTTAAATCAATACGATTTATCATAGAACAGGTGATTTTAAAATGTTCTATGTAAATAAATTGTTATTCACTGAGCTATGCAAAAAATTAAATTATTGTTATAATTATTTTTATTATTTTATTTATTTTTTTTATAAACGAGTGACCTATTTAAGCAACTTATTTTTAGATCTGTAATTGCATACTGAAGTGAGTATAGTTACTTCATGAATTTCTTTTTACGGTTTTCGTAGAGTAATACATTTATCTAATGAAGAAAATTAGAAAAATCTAAAATCAAAAAATAATATTCGTGTATAAATCAATGACTATTAAACATAATGATATCAACCAACCTCCATTCAGAAACACTTCCGCATCATTATACTTATTATAATATGATAATAATGTAACGCAATCTTTAGCAATTTTTAACGACCCATTACTTTATGCAAGTTTTATTGTAAATGGACAACAACGAGACGCAGAGAAGCCTATCTTTTTCAACTAATATAGTACAATATCGATTTAAAATAACGTAAAAAAAATGAGTTTAATAAAATCAAGCCCGTTCAAACCACTTTTAAATAAATTCATGATCTTAGTCTTTGAATAACTGACAAATACTGTGTAATGCGTTCAAACACTGACTTTCAGTTGAAATATATTATTTTTCTCTCGTCTATAATTTAGTATATACACGATTTCCTGTGTTTTTGACGTAATGCAATGAAGCTGAATGGCTGAATAACATAGTATAATAGGTGTATATTTCGATCTGGGTAAATAGATTTTTGATATATGAGGAAGCCTTAGAAAAATATTGGCTTAATCGGAAATGGACACTTAAATATCCACTCAATTCACATTTATAATATATTGGGGCTGTCGTGGATAAGTTGATAACCTGTGATAATTTAAAAATAAATTAAAACGTATCACATCGTACTAAATGTGAACGGATTTTTTTTTCAAATTAATATAAGAATGTGATATTACTGTGATATTATCACATATATCACAGTTTTCATGTGAGTGTATATATTTTTATTTAAAAAAAATGATTTTCGTTTTCAAAAAAAAATCCATGTAGTACGAGGTTAAAGACATACATTATATATAATATGTGTACTTAATATAAATAAATATGACAAACATGTTTGTACTTTGTGTAATGTGTTGTATGGCTGAGGTGACTTATTAGTCGTAGCTGTTTGTTGTTAGGAATATATTATTATCAGTTTAGTGTATGAATAATGGTTGTATACGAACATTTAATACACAGAAACTCGTCATAGTAAGACTAAAATGTGAATCAACGTATACAATTATTACATAGTTCAATTCAAAATTAGGGGTTTGTTTGATTATGCAGACGAAACAATTAGATGTGTTTACGAGGCACCGACAAAATAGGCAAACATAACGTAAATTAATGAAAAAAAAATCCTAATTACAATAAATAAATATAATAAATGCATACATAGTTATAACGAATCTCACCTAATATATGATGTATTTAACAAAATTAGGTACACGATTTCATTGTCTTTAATTAAAGCAGATAACATGTGATAAAATTTGATTCAATATGACTGTTGTTCCAATAGTAGTTTATTAAAACATTTTAAATCAATTAGTTTTTATTTATATTACACATCTTATACGTTTTCGCTTTAGTAAAAAATTATATTCAATTTTAAAGACATAGATATAAATTAATATTATTCATTCTTAGTCTCCGTAACAGTTCAAGTTGTTATGGACTATGGTACATCGACTAATCAGAGCCCGTATTGAATAGTTATGCAAAATATATTTTAATACTCCATACGTAGTAGTTGGATTAGTACATGCATTTGAACCGCAACGCTTAAAAAATGTTCCCGTTTGTTATCATTGCAGTTAGCACATTTAAATTCAATCTTTAAATACACTAGCTAGGTTTGTTAAATATTTATGTGGTATGCGCATGTAGAAAAATCAAACTAGCGAAGAAATTGTAAAACTTACGATAAATTAAATATTCATTGTTTTCCGTATAATACAGACCATGCACTTGGAATTATTTAAATAGATTTTTTTCGTTTTCCGCACAAAAGTTTTGATTTATATAGTATGAGTAAAATGCACATCTACTTTACGTATACTAGTATTAAATCGTATCTATACTAAAGCCTTTTTTTGTGACAAAAAACTTTGACCCTACTAAATTAATCATTAAAATAATCATACGTACTCAGCAATTGTATTTTTTAATATTGTTTTTTCGTCGTATTAAAAATTAAAATAATTACACGATAATAATGATACTTCAATGCAGCTGGTAAGAATTATATAATGTACACTATTATTTGTAATTTGAGCATTACATTTTGTGTTGTACAAATATATAATATTCTATCTGCTGTCTTATAATATAATAATATGATGCAAACTAAATTAATAATAATTCATAATTTGACATTGGCATTATGAATGCATATGTAAATATTATATAATGTCTGTAAAACTTTAAGTAGTTATTAAATTCAATAGTTAAAATTATTTAAACTTAATTGTAATAATATGTATTACAATTCGCGATATAGTTATTAACAATATTTGGCTTAAATATATTTTATTTTCGATTTTGAGTGTTGGAAAACCATTTTTAATGAAAAATTATCGCACTTATATTGTTTTGTATTCTATAAATCATGCATTTCGTTATCACTACATTAGTTATAAATTTATAATTGAGAAATCTGTGCCTACATTTTTGTAAGGTTTTTAAAACCCTATGGTTGGTTCTATATCCTATATGATTAATGAAAAAATATATTTAAAATAATAAAAATATTAACAGAGTTAAATATTTAGATTTCATATTTTTATATATTTTAATTTTTGTACTGTTTTGAGTACTTGTCTGATAACTAAATATAAAATGAGAACGTAGTAAGTAGGTATAAAATAAATAAACTGAAATTTAATGAAAAATAAATAACAGAAAATCACTAAATATATAAACCTACTGATGCAAACGAGTACAACAATAATAATGAAAATAAAAACAAGAAAAACATTCATATGAACTACTATAAAAGCATAATATATTTTTATATATTATGCACATTTATATTATGTACAACAACCCAAAATTAAAAACAGACATCTAAGACCACGAAGTCACTGGAAATATTGAAAATTCCTATCGAAAGACAATCTTATAACTGTTATCATTAATAATCAATACTGTTTTTATGATCACACCGTATAACAAATAGTTGATAATAATTCATTTGTGTGTGTAAAAACATCCATCAAACTTTTAAGAACATGCAATATTATCTTTATACTTGTTAAACATATTAATAACAAAATAATAATAATGACTAAAGTTTAATATATTAAAGTCTAGACTCTAGAATTTCAGTGTTCATACCATATTTATATTTTAAATACATTTTTGAAATAATAATATAGCTAGTATCTACATTTTTATAAAAAATAATACGTTTTTTTGGTATTGGAAAATAAGTGATTGGAAAAATCACATAACTATTTTAAAATAGCTCATTCAAATTAAATCAAATAAAAAAAAACCTTGTAATATCATTATAACACTACAAGAAACAAAATTTATATTTTATGTTGTATAGCATATGACTCTGTAGCACGACTGATTTAAAGGTATACTTTTATAATAAAAGTATACCTTTAAATAAAAGTTTTATTTGTCATTTGATTATGTCATATAGCTTAATATTGTTTTCTCGATATAGTATATAATATAAACCACGAATAGGAAAATAATGTAATTTTTGGCAAAAGAATACGTCGTAATAAAATATTATTTGCAAAAAAAAAAAAAAAAATGCGTACAAGTATAGTTAATGCAGCACGAGCCATTTACCGGAACCTCAATTCTCCCGCGTTATAATGTTTTTTTCGCAGGATCAGCTTTTTGGAAATGCATTTGTGATTGCCGATTTATCGGCTATTGACATTATTCCATTCAACAAAAAGATTTATAACACTGGCACTTACCCAAGGTATTCAGCTGCCGTTTGCATTAAGTGTATTCGTTTGGACGTACTCCTAATTATAAATGAGTTTTTAAAAAATATTTTATTGATTTACTCTCGTAAGAGAAACGTAATATTTATTTCAGAATTATATGTTGTTTGATAATATTATATAAACTAAACACCCTATCAGACATTTAGTTAACATGTAGTTTTAACAACAACGTATACACAATTATACAGATAAGTGCTAAAATGAGACCAAGTTGAGTTATCGTGACGTAAATTTAATGAAGTGGTTGATTATGTTGATTCAGTATAATATTCTATGAATATGTCATGATACGCCTTTAACCGAAATATTTGCATTGTAAATGATTATTTTTCTTACTTAGTTTAATTATTGAGGAATAAATTATAGTTCACACAAGACACATAGCTCTGCATGAGGTAAATTAATTATGACGTTAATATTTTATTTTAAAATTATGATTATAAACTTACATTCAGTGAATTTTTTTCACCAAAAAATTGTTGACTCATATTAACCACTATAAAGTATAAGCATATTTTTGTGAATGGATACGTACACGACAAGTTGTTGATATAATGCTTCAATTTTAAACTTTGAGGGAAGTTTTGCGTACAATATTGTATCCAGTTTGTACTTTAAATAGGTCAAAATTAAAAATGTGTAGTATTATTTAATAATCAAGAAAAACAAACAAAAAATTAAAGAAAAAAGAAATTTTCAAACCATATATTGAACAAGTTTATTTTATTATTTTTTTTTTGTAATTTAACTAAATATTTTTATATAACAATTGAAGTACCTATAATTTTCAAAAAACTTTTACTTGTTTAAGCTATTTATAGGAATGACAAATTTTATTTCTTTTAAGTATTTATAAATGTCGATAAAAATGTATTCACTGGGACAAAATTCTTGAAAATTAAATACAAAATTCTTCATAAGTAGTTCATACTGAAACCATAAAATCTAAAAACATTATACTATTTTAGTAAATTAAAATGAAAGTTTCTATAATAATGAATATTATGAATTAATCTCATTAGACTCCACGTTGTCACATACAAATTTAGTATATATTTTACATTATTATACTCCAACTAAATTTAAACTTCAAAGTAGGACATAATTATAAAAGTATCATCATTATTCTTTTTTGTTTTAATTACCAATTTATTTCGTTTATTATAAATATTCGTATTAAAAGTAATAAAGTTATAATATTTTGAAATTCATTAGGTTTTTAAAAAATATAAGTTTTATAGTTTAATTTGTATACAAATTTGAGATTAAATTACACTTTAATAAGCATTTTGTCTACGTTCTACAATTTAACATCATGAATTATTTGTATTACATTCCGTATAACGAGTAAAATATAATTTGTATCCAGATAGTTTAAATCTACTATTTGTATACAAAAATCTTTGTTGCTCGCGTTTGTATGGTGCGTTTCACCACATTTTACGCATCAACTGGCATGATTACAATAATTTTGTGTGTGGCCAAGAGATTGGCAGTTATGACATTGCGGTAGGCCATCTTCTCAATATTATGTAGTTTCTCAATTACCACTTTATTGGTATTGAGTAATGCCGTAATATTATGGAAATAATTATACCATTATTATTCTCGTTCGGCAAGACATCCACAAAAAATAATGGAAGCTTGTATTTTTATTATTGTTTTTGGCGTTGCAATCATGTTTGACACGATGCCTCTAGTTCAGCCAGCGAAAAAGAGATGTTGGTGCTTAAGGTGGAAAAGTGCAGATTTTTAATGACAATTTTGTCAAGCAAGGCAGTAACGGAATAAATAATGCAAACTGTCGTTAGTTTCAATTAGATGATTAACAATTTTATCGAAGCTGAAACGAAATGAAGGTAATATGCAATAAGGTAAGAAGGTGTTGACTTGCTGTATTAAAATAGTACTAAAAGTAGAGTAATTTAAAATATTTTTATGTAGAATGGTGGAGCCGGGAGATCCGGGTCTTGAACTGAAAGAGGTAAGTTTTTGAAATCGTCAGAAGAGTTGATTAAAGGTGTTACATACATTAAATAGTAAATAGGTATATTAAATACATTACTTATAGTATCATTATTGTGAAGTATAATTGGGTGTATTTGGCGAAAAACAGTCCGTTATCCGGAATTTATTGTTCGATGACATTCATTATAGGACTACCGATAATATTGACCGCAATAAATAAACGAGCACATTGCAACGATATTGGACCAAAAACAAAACAACGTATAATATACTGAAAAACGCTACGGCAAAACTGACTTTTGGTTATCAATAATTATTTTTTTCTTTGGATCACTGACAAATTTTTGTTTAATCAATATATTTTGTTGTTAGGTATATTCGAATAAGAATATATATTTCAAATTTGTTTCTATTTCTATCAAACAGAAAAAAATAAAAATTAACAGTCTGTTAGTCTGCCAACAAACTTAAATTCTTAGGTTTTTGCAGTTTTATACTCACGTGACATTGTGGCATTCGACAGACGTATTTCACAAAGTGCAATATCACACAATTTGTATTCTCATAAATAGGTGATTGTAAATTATAACAATATGTGTACGTATTATAATTGTTCACTGTTTATACCATGGCTCATAAAAATAAATGTGCAATAACAATAAAAAAAAAACAACATGAAAATATACTACAACATAATGATTTTTTCATAATACTAATTTTAATTTATCGGAATAATTAACTTTTCAATTTTGATAACTAGTCACTTAGATTAATCCTAATTAAAAAAAATAAAATATATATGATAAAGGATATTATTTGATGTCTATTATAGATAACTAACACTAAACACGATGATATTAATATTATCTACATCTTATTTTTTGACACCGATCGCAGTATAGTGTCTACTTCATGGTTCATTGATTAAGATGAACATAAAAAAGTTAATTAATATATTATTATAATTTCATGCGACATTGTTTTTTTTACTTTGTTTTTATATTAAGAATATATGTAATATTTTGATGTAATAATATTTATTATACATTGATGATACTTGAACGGCCAAACTACGTCAATACTGTCGATACTGATTACCTGCATTACTAACACTAATAACTGTATTTTTTTAATTACGTTGCATCAAAATATAAAAATTTTAAAAAACGTTTTGAATAATGATAATGTTGTTCAACATAATATTATAATCACAATATTATATTCTGTGTTATAATCATATTTTTTAAAATGATAAAGAAAAGAACAATTTGAATATTCACAGATTCTACAATATAAAATTATATAAAAAAAATAATATTTATAATATTTAATAAAAAACTTAAAATATTCATTTTAGATGAAGAAAGACTGTCTAAATATTATATTTAATTAATTAATTAATTTTATCAAAAAAAAAAAATAATAAATAAATAAATAAATAAATATTCATGAGCAATTTATAATTATCTGGAAATAATTAAAAACTATATTAGACAGAGGGTTAAATAGGGACATAAAAATAATTAGATAAGAAAAAAACACATTAATTTAAAAATACATGATTCATTTTAAACAACATATAAGATTGATATGCATAGTCGATTATTATTATTTATGAACAATAAGTAGTTAGTTTTAAACCATTAAGTACTGATTTTAAAATAACTAGTATATTATTTTTATTTATATAGTGTATTATTCAAGTACAGTTTGTATTCAATAAAGTTCTACTATTTAAAAATGTTTGTAAATTATCGATAATTTAATGACTTATTTTTTTTTTTTTTTTTTTTAATGTTAAACGTGTGACATTATTATTAAGACAAAGTACTAATTTAATAATGTATTTTTGTTTTAGTATATTTTTCTAGTACATCATTTTTATTCGTATTTTTCTCTCTTAAATACCATTCCAATTAAAAAAAAAAAAGCGGTTAACTGAGTATCGCTCTGCTGTACATTAGGTGGTGGGGTGGACCTCGGACAAGGGTAGGTTAAATTTGAATGCAATGATAGGTATCATTGTATACGAAAAACGATTCTGAACGGATATGATTTGTCAGTCTGGGATATAATATTGTATTTAAATATTGTCATGTATTCTATTTTGAAACAAATTCAAACATTTAAGTAAAAGCTTCAAGATCTTACGTTTAGTAATTTTTTAAAAATAACAAAAATCGAAAATTATTTATTAGTAAAACGTTATTTTACACGTGCATTTTTGATTTCAAATTAAAATTAAAACTTTAAATACTCGTAAAATTTTTTAAATTGAATTATCCTCAAACATTTTATAATTATTCTATGCTTAACTTATGGACAGCATAGTATTAAATTTTCAATTCTTAGCTTTTGATAGTAAAATATTTATAAATTTTTAACTACCATATAGTGAAAAATATTCATGATTTTGACGAATTGTTGTCAATATTTGAATTTCAAATGCTAATAAAAAAAATTGTGCCTATGTATTTAATTTTTGAATGAGAGTTAGAACAAGTTATGTGGACCCTTTAATTAAATTTTCAAGTAATTTGTCCCAGCTAAATTTTTTTTATCAACATTTATAAAAAAAAAAATAAAATTGAAAATTTCAATTGTCTATAAATAGCTCAAAAAAAGTCAAATTATTTTGAAAATCAAATCACGTAAAGAAAATGGCAATCTAAATAACTGATAAAATTTTCAAGTATTTACGACTTATACTCTTTAAATAACAACAAATATCAAAAACCATTTGAGGATAAACCGTTATTTAACGCTGTTTTGTAAATATTTAAATTTCAAACACTCATAAAAAATTTTCGTCTGAATCCGATAGAGTTTTTTTTACAGATATTTGAAGAAAAATGTATGGAGAATCTTGTACCAAATTTTCAAAACTTAGTTATAAAAGAAAAAAAATTTACGATTTTTCAACCACAAAATTACTTGCAAATTTTCGCAATTTTGACATATTTCGTATAAATTCGAACTTTAAGCACTTATAAAAAAAAATTGTGTCTAACGATTTCGGATTTTTTTTTTATCACTTTAAGAAAAACTTATAAGAAACCTTGTATTAAATTTTCAAGATTTTCTGGCCGGCCAAAAAAATTTTATTGTTATTTAAAAAAAAATTCTTATAAAAATTGAAAATTTCAGTGGTCTATAAATAGTTCAAAAAAGTCAAAATTCTTTGAAATGTGTATGGAGAACGCTAATATAAACATTTGGTGAAAATATCAAGTATTTACATCGATTCGTTTTTGAGTTATAGCAAAATATAAAATTCGATTTTTTTGAAAACTGTTGGAAAATGTTTACTTTTGGCCACTATAATGCACTAAGGATATCCACTTTGCCATCGGAAACCACCCCCAAAGTTTGAAATTTAAGCATTATTTCGACCAGTTATGCTGTACACAGTCACAAAAAAAAACACACAATATCATTGTAAAATCAATACATTCATCACTCCGTTCAGAATCTAAAATAATAATAGTAATGTACTATAATAGACATCCAGAAAACCGACGTTGAAAATTAATATGACTTTCCAACTAGTTATTCTGGATCAATATCTTAGAAACCAATATCGTTGTATATATTATATGTATGACGATGTGACAATGGTAGCAATGAGTTATATTCATAGAAAATCACGCTTTCACAAGTCACAAGATAAATGCTTACAGTTTGGTATTGTTATATTTTATCAAATTCATCAGACATCAAGTGTAAATGTTAGTGAACAAGTTAAATTCTATAGTTGGAAGATTAAAAAACATGTTTTATTCGCTTGAAAACTGATAAGTATAAAAATAATCAAGATCCTAATTTATCGAGTAAAATTTATTTCTAATTACCATTATGGATTTATTATAAAATAAATCATCTAAATCATCTAAATTATCTAGATATGAACATAATGTGCCATTAAATACAGTTATCGATAATATTATATAAAACATGATAATATTTTTATTTTTACAGTGACTTTTTATTCAGCTATTGTCTGCTTTTGAGCTCCGTTTCAAATTCAAACAGTGTAGTTTAATATTATATTTGTTTGAATTTTAAAATAGTATAACAATAATCAACTTAAAGATGCGCGAAAAGTAAACTTAATTCTTGACATCAAGGAAATCGGACAAGCAAATATTTAATTTTTGCTTCAACCAATATTCTCTAGAACAAATTCTAAAACATTTTCTTCATTTATAATTAATATGGTATGCATGAAGATTAATTAAATTATTTCAATTGTTTCAATACTATTACCTTTTGATTCTTATAGGACGAAAGCATACTTAAACAAATGTTATCTAAAACATATTATTATAGTATGTTTGTATAATAGGTATCTATTTTCCTTAGATCAATCGTTAGACATAAATCTCAACTAAATTGAAACCATTATATATAAGTCTCACCATTATCAATATCTGTTAAAGATTGAGAGTTATTTATTTGTGTAGTATTTATGGTTTCATTTTCACTGGGTCGGGATGGACCGGTTTCATTCAATGCATTATCCATATTTATATAATCACAACGAAATTAAACGAAATTGAACAAAAATATTGATGTAGAAAAATAAAATTAATAATTTATCACTCTAATATTATACACGATTATTATTAAATATAATAAAACATGAATACGAACGTGTGTTGTTAACCCAGAATGATACAAAATGAAAAACAAAACGTTATGGAGAAAACATTTTTATTTCATAAATCGTAATATTTACCACATTAAAATGTATAAAACCAATAAAATATGTATACGTACGTTCATATATGAATCACCAACAATCAATAATGGCAAAATGACTACTTAAACAATACTTTTTTATGAAACAATAATATTGAAATTTATGAAAATAGATTGAATAATTTACTGACTAAAAATAGAAATGATAACGTGTGGTTAGCACCTACATACTAAGAGTAATGTTCAAAGATAACGTTGACAAAATATTATTTATTTTATCATGACGCTGACTGAATAATCATAGTGCATTGAAAATAAAGTCGCGAATGACCCCAAATGGCGTTATCCGCATATGTGAACAATACTAAATGACGCAAATTGGCGTCATCCACAGTGAACGTGTTAATAAAACCATATTCTCATATTTTAATAAGTACAATAGCTATACTATTGTTAAAATTGTAGTTTGTAAAAATAAAAACAATTATTTTAATATAATAATTTTGATTTTACAAAATGAGCTTTTTATATAAGTCAGATATTTGATTGGCATTATAGTTTAATTTTAAAATCTTTTTATTATTTAATATTTAGTTTTTTTTTGTATTATGTATTTATTTTAAACAAATAATTAGATTACATAATGAAATGCCTACAAATAATTGTTTAAGAAATAAATTATCAGATCAAAAATGTCCAAAAACTTCAGTACAATTTGCACATAATAAATGTCTTTGAATTAACCTTAAATGTATGTTTTTAGCTTAATAAATGACGTTGAATAATGTTATACAAATTCTGTAGAAGATAAATTTAAATTAAATGAACAAACAAAATTACGACCTAAGAACTTATAACGATCATTATATATTATATTATAAGCATTCACAATTGATTACATATTTTTCTGTATACCTAACTATTATAATAATCATTATTGTTGGTTTAATTGATTCTTTCATTATCAATACTTTCATTTTTATGCTTTGTTATTAATTTTAGATTTTGTGTCAAGCAATTTTACTTACAATGATGTATATTTTTTTATTTTTGAAAAGAATTTTAGTAACATAATTCCATTACATATATCAGAAAGATATCTGTCCTATAAGTATTAAATTAGATAAAGACTGAATTTGTCAAATAATACCAAGCAATAACGCAAGGAACTAAACTCTCGTCTCCATTTCTCAAAAATAAAAATAATCATTTAAAAACCAATCATCAGACCAGTATGGTCTTTATATTATATACATTATATACTAAATAAAAATTGTCCCAAGTTTACCCAATTATATAACACTAGTATTTCGTTTCTAAGACATAATGTAAATGACTCATTATACTTGAGAAACAACGCTCTCCGCTCTCCACGGCGATCTAAAACTATAGTCAATAAAAAAATGTCATAGTGAAATATTTCTCTTGAAGTATTCAAACCATTGCAACCCTTACATTAATAATTTTTCATTTCATTCACTACTTAAAAACATTTACTGTATTCTTGAAAAAAAAAATGTTCTAAATTGAAATATCATCCTAAGAATCTATACTAAAACCTACGATTCTTAGTAATTATTAAAAAATTGTCTTCTTTTTTTTATTTGACTACTTTATTTATAAAGTAACTAACTGTTTAATATGTATTTATAATATAATATTTTATAAATAATAAAAGTTTATAACATACATTTCAAAACGCATCTTAATAACTTTAAAATATACAATGCATACGCGAGATCTTGATTCGCGTAGTACTAGTTGGTACGTTTACAAATTACAGAATTTCAAAATAAATGACTATTGCAAATAGTATAAGATAAAATAAAATATATAATATAAATGTTAAATTCTAAACTTATACTTTTGATTTTAAAAACAATTTCATTCCTAATCTGAACTGTGAGAATTCAAACCATATTTCATATTAATAAATACGTATAAATTTTAAATACATTTTTTTGAATAAAAACTATGATTTAATAACATAATTATATGCGCTTAACCATATAACTCTATATTATAATTATATTAAGGTCAACCCAAAACGCACAAAATTATTATTCATGACTAATAAATTATAGGACTATACTTGCAGAAACCCTTTCCAAAAATTAACGTCGTTATTAAAACCAAAATAATACAATTTTATATTTATATTGTTTGTTGATTGTAAGTACCTGAAACGCTAATAAACCAAAATGTAGGAATTTAATTATTTACACGTGATATATAAAAGAACTTGTAATAATAATAACAATAATATATTTCCAAACGGACAATAAAATATATTAATTATCAATTTAAAATTATCGACTTTATCGTTGGAACAACACATCATGCATATAATGTGAGCCAAAGCCCAAGGATACATATTGCGAGCTATTGGTGCACTTTTTTTATACACTTTTAAGTTTATAATAAATTTAAATTATTTAATTTTACGTATTAAAATTAAAATAGTCACAAATAGTTAAAAATATCTACAGTGCTCAGAAGCTTTCATGTTTCAAGTTTTACTTAAGAGTGCATCCTGAATTAAACAGTTTCAGCTTTTTCTATAAAAATAGTAATGTTTATAAATTTTTGATAAATTAAAAACTTGTACAAGATTTTTTTTTTAGTGTTAAGCTGTAAGTGTTAGTAAAAAATATTTTTTATGGAGTATTCCAGGATACCAACACAATTACACATATTATTTCCAGTTGCGATTTAAAGAGGTTTTTTTTGTATTATTTACTTCCATCTGCAGCTTACCATTTCAAAAGCAGTTTGGAGTGGCCATCTCTCTATATATGAGATATAATTTTATAAATTAAAATCTTTCATTTAAATACGTGTTCACGAAATAAGTTAATCAAATTTAAAATGTTTAATTCGAGTGTCCACAATATTTAAATAGTCATTTTGTAAGTATTCGCAAGCACAAATCGGTAGTTTGTAAGTTTTTTTCACTTGTCTACAAACGTTTATATGGTGGCTATAACTTTTTTGAAATCTAGCTATTTTGTAACTTGTAAGTTTTTGACCGTGTCGAAATGGTTTACATAAATGTGTAGGCACAAATTAAAATCGTGTAAGACACATAGTCTTCCTTCTCTCTATCGTTATCAAAAAAAAGTTAGTTAGCTATGCTTCACAGATTTTCTTGAACTTAAAATAGTTGCAAAAAAGTGCGTAATTTGTAACTATTTGTAATACTTGTGTGTAATTATTGTATTATACTATATATATTTTATTACTATTCTACACGTCATATAACGCTTCTGCATATTTTAATTATAATAATTGATAAATTATAATCTTGTTAATGTTAGTTATTAGTATATTTGCGTATATTAACGTCCTCGAGTTTTCTCTCCAAGCATAACAAACATAGTATACATTTTGATTTAGGAAGAATCATAAATATTAAATAAAATTATATGTTCCTGAATACATAAAATAAAAAAAAAATGCATATTATAAAACCAATATATTTATCATTATCATTCTGCTCATAATATAAACCGAAAACATAGGTAGTAAATCGATTGTTTGTTGACTCTAAATTTTGATTAAAATGTATATTTAAACTATTAGCTTTTAAAACTGAAAAGTAATAAACGAAAATATAAAAGTTAATATAAATTGTATAAATATTTAACAAAAAGGTTTACTGAAAAGAAAGTCTACATGAAACTTTCAAACATTTTAATAAGCAATATCGGCATTGAAATATCGTAATTTAAGGTAACATTTTATTAACGGTGCAATAATTTATAAAATGTATTCAATAATTAATAACAAATAATTATTAACTCCTAAAAAAAAAGTCAAAAATATTTTTCTATACAGGTCAGCATGTGTAATAAGAATAGTAAATTGTAATAAAATCATTCAAATTCTTAAAACAAATTGTTTACCTGTTTAATATTGTCTACGAGGATAGATAAAAAAATATTTTTATTAATTATTATTCAGGTATTAAATATTGTATTATTTAATTACATACAATATATATATTTAAATTAAATAGTTACGACCAGAATTAAAAATTGATAACCAAAAAAAAAATGTTCACTATAAGCAAGACATTGTTTATGTCTATAATAATAATGTATAAATATGTTATTATTAAAGTCATAATACTTATAATAACTTACTAATATAAGTTTTAATCCAATGATATGTACGTAATATAACTAATGAAACTAAGTAATTTTTCTATTTATATCATTGACTATGTTCGGGTATGTAAGTATTGAGTTTTAGTTAAAATAAATAATATTATAATAGTCAATAAATAATATAATATCTCTGATGAGTTAATACTATAAGTTAAACCTATGTTTAAACTAATAAATTATTAATAGAAAAATAAATTACTCATGACACCTTGTATAAATAATAATTTGGTAAACATCCGTGGAAATAGAGGATGACACATAGCTTCTGTTCTGTTCAGAATTTTTTTTCGTACCCGATGATTTATCACTGAATTAAAATTTAACATTTCGTATTTTACAGTCATATACTCAATGACGAGATCCACTTAAAACTTACTTCATAGCAAAGCAACTTCTCCATTTTTTTTTTATGACACTTCAAGATTCAGATACCCAAGCTATGTATACAACTATTTTAGTTGTCTGTCAAATACAGCACTACTTTTTTTTCTTACGGTCACATATTTTTTCTTTTCGATGCTTACCAAAAAAAAAATATATATATATATATAAATATATTTATCTAACCCCTTAGTCTTGAAAACGATATGAAAAGTTATAACTGCCGCTTTTTACGTTTATATAAATTACTTTATTTTTATGGTTCAGTATAAACCTTACATTACTTAAAGAGTAACTCCCTGAAATTAAAATATGCGTAAGTCTATAATTATTGTCATTGTACCTACACAAATTACATTTTAAATAATTAATTAGAAATTGAAATTATTGACATTTTTAAGGAAACATATTTTTTTTATAAATTCAATAGTTATAAAAACAGAATATTTATTGACTTCCAATTGAAAAGTAGTGTCTCAAAGGAAAACGGCGATATACTAACTTTTAATGACATGTTTGGAGAAAAACGTGATAGTATCTGACCTACTGTTATTAAAAATAATATCCAAATATACACAGTTTTATAAATATTGATACATTATAAATCCTTATCAATAATAGTATTATTTTTTATTTCTAAACACATAGTATGTAATTCTAATACCTGAACTATAAAAAAAAATACAAATCTGTCACTCATAATCAGGGTTCGAATTTTATAGCATTTGCTATTTATTATTGTACATAAATAAAAATAGCAGAGTTGGCTATAAATTTGTTTTATGAACCAGGGACTCCAAATTTAATATACAATTTTATTTTGCTTTTGTGTATATTTGAAGTATTTTAGATTTGTAGTGCTATTTTTTTTACTAATATACATAATTTAATGCTTTATTTTATATTTTTCATAATAAATTAATCTCGTCTAAATTGATTGAAAAATAGTATTCATTTATGTGAATCCAAAAGAAAAATTCCCACATTTTTGTTTCATATTAACAATTTATAAATAATATTATATTTGACACGTTATAATATTTTAAATTTTGAATAGTTGCATACAAATGATGTCATCGTTCAAGGTAAAACATAGGTACCTATATCAGTAAATATACGTTTTTTAAAACTGTAACAGAAGATAGTCTTATAGTCTTAGTTTTTTTTTATAAATGTATAATTTCATCAAATTATTTTAATAAAAATAAAAAATATTTGATTTAAATTTTATGCTATTTTTAATGTTTTAGGGTATAATTATAGAGCATATTTTAAGATTTTTTTGGCAATATTATAGTGAATATTTTAGTATTTTTGGTACTATAAAATCCGAACCCTAATCATAATATGTATGTACAAATTTTAAAAATAAATACACTATAGAACATTTTTATTTGAAGAATATATTATTTCGTCACAACTTTAATAATATTATATAGATATAAGGATACAGACATAATCAGATAGCGATTTAAGAAAATGTGTCAAAATAATTGCATTTAGCATAATATTTTATACCATCATTTAATTTAATTATGTAATTATTTCCATTTATCTTTAATCCACCACTTTGATCATGATGGGTTTCTTTTATCATTAACCACACACTTCTTGAAATAAATTATTACTCTTGTATTTTTTATATTAAGTGTGTTTAGTAATACTTATAGAAAATTAAAAAATTATGCTGAGAAGTAGACAGTTTATCTATTGACTTAGATAGATAGATATGACTTATTAGATAAACTTTAGAACATATTCATATTATATACAAATTAGTAGATTTTTTTGGATATAAAACCACATATCATTTTATAAATTTTAATACACTAATTGTGTTGTAAACGACTTGTTTCGTTGCATTAATGCTTATTATTACATTTTATACATAAAATTCTACTGCTTAAAAAATTAATGAACGACGCTTATAAATTGTTCAGGGTATTATTAATCCAAAGCGATTAAAGTTTACAAGCTAATAGCATATGTAACGTTTTACGAATATGTAAATATATGTTCAATTTTGAATATCGCTAATTTGAATATTAGATGAAAAGTGGATAAAATATGGAAAGCATTTGTTTAAAAATCAATACATTAGCTATTTTGTTTTTAAATTAAAATCATTTAATATAATTCACAAATAACTTGAATTAATATTCAACAAAATTTGCTTGTTACTTAAATTAATTTAAATAAGATTAAATTAATTTTGTATAAATTAAAATTTTACTTAAAACTGAACTAATGATATGATCGAATAAAAAACTCAAGAAAATGAGCCATAGATTTTTTAATAATAGCATTCAAAGTTTGCAAAGTTTGTTAAAACCACAAACACCTAATAAGAAATAATAATTGTAAATTATAAATGTTTCTATAGTTTTTTTTTTTTAAATCTTAATAGTTCATTGATTTATACAAAAAAATATAAATGTTATGACTACAGAAATTATTTCTATCATCACATAATATATTTATTATTTATTATGCTAATAAGTATAGATTGTGTAAATCTACCTTAATGTAAAAAATAAATAAAAATAAAAATAAAAATGTATATAAAATTAATAAAACCAATACAACTGTACGTTATATCTATAAATTGTAGATATATCACTAACTAGGCTATTAGTATATAGTACATTTTTAAATATTACATTAAATTTATATTAAATTATAAAATTCAAATTTAGAAATACAGGTTTTTATTATACATATATATGTGTATTGGGGGTTAGATCTTAAGGCTTTATTGATCTGATCAAATACCTATATAGAATTGACTGTGATAAAATTCCAATTTTTGACATTTTTCGAAAATGTGGTTTATTGTCAGGAAAATGCTACATGTATAATAAAAATGTATAATAATTATTATATACATTTTTATTATAACAACTAACTTATAAAATATTATATTTTAATATAGTATATATATTATACCTATATTAATAGTAATTCAATTAAATATCAGAATAACATTGTATTATTTTATTATTTACATATTTTTGGTAAACAGTTCAAAAAATTGTGTTGATCTGTCAACATCAATGTAACTGAAAATGAAAATATGACATAAAATTTAAAAGTTAGTTCTCGGATGAACGAATACTAATTTCAATATTATTCGAAAATATAGTCTAAATAAATATGGAATAAATATTTGAAAGTTCTAAAAATCATATTTAAAATAACTGCATTATCAAAGAAAAAAAAACATCAAGCGTGGTGCTCGGTAAATCACCCTGTTTATATGGAAATTTTAAAAAAAAGTTATCTGCTACATAATATAAAATTGAAAATCTATAATGTAAATGAAATAAATAAAATTTGACAACTTTTGTGAAAACAAGATTCATTTCCGAAAAAATGAATAATCATATTATACAAATTGTATTAGTATATGTATACAGCAATTGTGCTATCACGAGCTGTCAACAATAACAGCAGGACAATAATTTACCAATCAGTTTCATACGTTTTTTTTTTTTTAATAATGCTGTATTTAAAAATGTTGACTTTTTAAAATACATTTAAAGACAATAATTTCTACAATTCTATAATTATTAATTAATTATGTACTACAATGTGTTCTACGCAATTATAAATTTCTGATAAAATTTCAAATAAGAACCCCCACTTTTACAATAAGTTATTTAGCAGATAATTTTTTTGATAATGTTGATATATCAAAATCAATATTCGGTTATTTGATTTTTTTTAACTGACTTAAGTATAAAAACACTATATCCAATATTGCATCTTTCTTATATTTTTTTAATACTATTTTTAAAGACTATTACCTTTGGTATATACATTTCAAAATAACTGAAGAACTATAAGTTTTAATTTTGAAATAGGAACATTGACATTATTAAAAAAATTATCCACTTAATCAGTGATAGAGGAGCGTTCTCATTTAATAAATATAATTTTGTATCTATCTCCACAAAACTCATAAGAAGTACAAAAAGTATTAAGAGTTTGAAAAAATGATCTTTAAATATATATAAAACTACAAAAAAATCAAAAATCATAAT
Source organism: Schizaphis graminum (assembly GCA_020882235.1). Taxonomy (NCBI): domain Eukaryota; kingdom Metazoa; phylum Arthropoda; class Insecta; order Hemiptera; family Aphididae; genus Schizaphis; species Schizaphis graminum. The sequence continues at coordinate 61,367,078 of CM037032.1, forward strand.
TCGAATAAATGCATTATTGAATAAAAACAATTGGAATGAGCATGTATACTGTGGACAGTAAATGTTAGCCATATTATTATACAGCCTATTCACAGTGACCGTCGCTCGTTTCGGTTAAGAGATTTCCATTTAAAGTCAACCATCAGCAAAGGCAGACAAACTCGCTTGGCTACTAATACGTTGTCGAAGCGTTTGTTCGTATTACGTTGAAACGTGTGTTGGTTTTCGGCGACCCTATTTACTGTCCAGTCATTAAATACTTTAAACTCGTGGCAGTACGCGGTGGCGTAAGATAAATTGATGACCGTACTGTAGGCAGCGATGTTATTTGCTTTTCACGAGTCAAGCGTCACATATTAGAAATCGATTATATTGATCGTATTCTAGGTTTTACAATTTTTTTTAATTTCTTTGTCTGTCTCTAAAAAATTATCCGTAAACAAAATGGAAAAAATGTGTTGTTAAGGACATATAAAAATCAAAATTAAATGTATTCAAACTTGAATTAAAATCACAATTTATTAGACTTCTTACTGCGATTTGCATTGATTGATGAATAGTTAATATATCCAAAATATTTTCGAAACTTACCTGAAACAAAATAAACATATCTGAATTTATTTTATAACTGAATCATGTATAATATTTCTTTGGGATGAAATATACTTAAAAATATAATCCAACAAGTGAAAATATAAAAACTCGTAAAAAAATTATAACTTTGCTCTTTTTCTTTTCAAGTACGTACTTAACCCACCCTCATAAAATACTTGAATGGTTAAATTTGGCAATCAAACATTAATATTTTCATGCTTTATAATATGATTAAATATGTATTGGAATTTAATTTACGTAACATTTTTAATATTTATTCATTTTTTCCATCACATCAACGCTTTGTATAATTATGTATATCAAACATCTGTCAATTATTTGTTACTAGATGAATTTCAGGTACCAATAAATTTACTGACATTTTATTTAGATAAATGATTTATTTTTCATATTTTTATTTAATTTATTTTTCCTTTTGACTACAATATATATAATACATGATTATATTTCTAAATAATCACAATTTTAATAATCACTTATTACATTTTATTATAGTAGTTCTTTGTTTAATTTAATTTTTTTTTTATTTAAGAGAATAAGAAAATATTATCTATTTGACAGCATAGTACCTAAATATAAGTATTTAAAATAAAAATGATTTTACTTGATATATTTAATAAAAAAAATTTACTGGATAATTATCAAGCTTAGAAATATTTTTTGATTGTTAGTGACAAAATTAAAGAACAGATTAGTTAAGGCAATTATTTTTGTTTGTAACCCCTATCATTCTATTCGTATTATAAAAAAAAAATAAAAAAATATTTAGTAAGAGGAAAAAAAATAGGCATTAACACGAATTTAAGACGTAAAATAAGAATTTCCATGAATAATAATTTCAAGTCGTCGCGAATTATTAAAAAATATTATAGGAAGAGCGTTTAATATAATTTTATAAGATTTATTCGGAGAAGAAAAATACACATTAATTTATACACAAATCAGAATTTTCATCAAAATATCCAAACATGTTATACACATTTTATTCGATACCGTCCGTATATCAATATTATTACACGTGTATATACTGTATAATATGCATAAAAAAACTAATAAAATATAATGATTTATAAAGTAGTTTAGGTATACATTTTGAGTTTTTTAACATATAACATTTAGATATAAAGTTTTTAGCTATATAATAAATGTAGAATTATAATACTGGTAATTATTATCGTTCACGCGAACGATGTAGAAAAAATTGAGAGAAATGATTACTTTTATTGCACAAAAACAATACTATAAACTACCTACATTTTATAACATATTAGACACATTTGATTCAAAGAATCAAGAAATTTAAACCTTATTAATTTACAAGTTCTATTAGATGAAATAACTGAATTTATTAGACCATTTTCTTTTTAAAACACAAAATAATTTTATATTAAACCTAACACTATTCGCTCTCACCATCATCACTTATTGAAATACTTTTTTAGTAGAGCTATACAATAGCTATACAACTGTCAAGAAGAATGCTGTGCTGATGCCTGGTACCCATCCAATTGAACTTACTTAAGAATATAATATTGAGTAATACAAATCTATAATAATACATAAGATTTAATATTATAGATAAAAGTTTTAGTTTATATTTATGTGTATCTATTACAATGGTGGCCAAACCGCGGCTCGCGTCATAGACTTTTGCGGCTCGCATCTTATCGTAACATTTTAAAAAAAAATTTGAAAACATGAATTTGAAAAAGTATAATATTTAATTAAATTGCAGTGTATAGAAAAACATTTGTAAAAATAAAGTGTTCTTGATATCATTTTTCTTTATAGACTATTTTTTTATTTGTTGCGTGTTTATTTTGCTTGTAAGCTTTTTAAAATCAGGATTATATGTTGTTAACGCAGTCCTTAAACATACCTTATCTTATCTTATTTACAATATCATATATATTATATATAAATTATATAGTAATATGACCTTTTTATTTTTTTTACATTTTGGCTCTTCCATATTTATTAATATATTTGGTGGCGAGTCTCTTCTCGCTGGCCACCCCTGATCTATTATCTAAGTATATTTATTATTTCATATCTGGAGAGAACAGAGTAATGGTTATTTTTTTATTAATCACGTTAAATTATTATTAACACTGATAATTTATTAAATTCTTTTTTTTTTGAGTTTATCTAATTTTAAAACGCATGTCTTTGCATATATTACCTTATTTCAGTGTGTGAAAAACATGGGTATATAATAATTTTTATTTAAAAATGTATCATATTAAATGTTTAGCCTTGATAATTATGCTTACAACTATTACTGAGGGACTATATTGTAAAAAATAATTTGTCAAACAACTGGTAAGTACATAGCTACATATTGTAACGATACATCCACTAATATAATATAAATTAATTAATATAAATTTCAGTATGAAATTTTCAAGAAAATAAAACTCATATAATACTTAAAAATTTCCCACATCAAATAAAACCAAATTGTTGAACATTTTTTTTTTGTTTTTTATAAGTCTTATGTAGAGAAAAATGTTTTGTCTCCTTTCTCACGAGTTTGATAAGTTGTTATTGTAGTTATTATTATTATATATATATTTTTTATTATTATTGTTAATTAAACTTCAAAAACTATGACTATTAGCTGAGGATTTTTTTTTCATTTTGACAGTAAGGCCCGGTACGGTTGATTGGTTGTTTTTTGAAACTCGTGTTCTCGTATATGGAACATTGCTTCATCGCTATGAACTTGGGTGGTCAACCATACTAGATGTAGCTGCACTGGATGGTGTTTGACCAAAGTACCTTCAGTGACTGATGACAAACACTACGTACAATGTCTCAAACCATCAAAACACTCTGTACAATTATGTAAATTTTAGTTATATTTTTAACTAGTTTCTTTTAAACTTTTTTCTTCTTTTTTTATGTCAATGGACACTCTTAAAATCTCAAACCACCCAAACTTTGTATCTTATCACTTTATAATATGTATAACTTTTTATATTAATTTTAAGCATATTGTAAACACTCGTTATTGACTTTAATAATAGAAAAATTAATTTCTTATTTGGTATTGATAAAATTTGAAAATATTACCGTATCTATACCTACCTAATCTAATCATGTTGCTTGTCATTTATTTTCTACGGTTGACACAATTCACAAGCATTCATTCAAAATATTATTCCTAGAGCATAGAATAGTAAATTTAAAAGTGCTGAATCAAAGCCTCATTCAATAATATTAAGCTCAATAAATATAATATGTATTTACTGACTCGATATGTTTCCACTCAAATGCACTACGCACAATATTTTGAAATATCCATAAACGTGACAATGATTGATATCTTACACGTTTTCAATTTGTCAAGAATCATTTTTCTGCAAGTCGTCTTAAAACATATATTTAGAAATACAATATTTTAAGACATACTGCATAATATTAAAATTAAAAAAATCCATTCGATGTAGAGGAGTTATATGGTACATAACTTAAAAAGGTAATTAGTTAAAATTTCTAATTAAAATAATACAGTTTATTTTCCACGATTTTTTAAACTCATATCGACAACGATGATTTAGAAATGTTAGAAAATATGTTAGAGATCTATTGAGTTATAATAGTGATATACAAGGTGAGTGGTGACTAGTTGAAAAATAATCGAATTTACATATTTGATGCTTAAAACACATATAAAACATACTGTAAGTACCTAATTAATATATTTACAATACAAGAAAAAAACATTTTAAATGACACGTGTACAATATATTATTAACCAGTGACGTGCTCAGGGGGGGGGGGGGTTAGGGGTTATGTCCCCCCCATTGACTTTTTTTTGCTGACTTTCGGAAAACAAATTATTAGATATTAAAGTTGTTACTTTTTAGAAAGTCATTGCTTTTGATTATTTGTAATAAGTTATTGCTTATAAATTATATTTATTATAATATATATATATTTTATTAATTATATACTCTGTATTCTCTAATTCTCTGCCTATTTAATTTAATGATACAATTTTTTGAAATTTCTCACGTTTTTTAATTTTTTTTTTTAATATGGTGTTTTAATGAACAAAATACTTAACTAAACTAAATTCATTATTACATAAATAGATTATTTTACAATGGTAATTAATTTAATATATAAATATAAAATCTAAGTACATATTATGTAACTTATTTCGTTTATTTTAGGAAAAAAAAGCTTTCTTAAAAGTAATACCATCGAGAATAAATAAATACAGAAAAGAAATTCCGGGTAAACCTTTACCTCCCGATTCCCAAACCTATTATTACAAGGTCGGAAACATGGTTATTGCTGTAATTTTCTATGCAAATAATTTTGAAAATTTTTTAATTGTCATTAAAAGTTTAAAAAACGATGTTAATCTCCATCAGTGTGAAAATGCTGAAACAACTTGTACAATAACAATATATATTAAATAATGTAATCAAATGTGGTTTATAGTATTCATACAATTACACTTATCAGAGTTACCTATTAATCTTTTAAAAACTTGGAAGAATCGAATAGTAAGCTACTTAATCAGTATGAATACTGTATAGGTTTAGAAAAGCTGAAGATATTTTAACAAATATTCCTGGTCTAAACGAAAAGAAAGCTATAGATAAATGTATGTATATATAATTGAAAAAAAATAAAGGATATAACATAATATAAAACTATTAAATCTTATTAAGTCATGTCGGGTAAAGCAGATGTTTATTTAGATATAACACCTATAAATTATTGATTTTTTTTTAATATACACTATTAAATAGTGTAGTAGAAGTAGAAAGTATTTTTTCTTTGTAGGTACAAACATATTTTAAGTAATAAAAGATTTAATTTTAATGAACATAATTTGGAAATATATTTAATTATTAATTTTAATTCAAAAAAGTAATACATTCATCAATTTTTATATGACTTGTATTTTTACAGTGCAATTTATTATGCAATTTTTATGTATTTTTTGGTATAATTATACAGTTCTTGTGTGTTTTTAATGAAATTAAATCCAGTCTTTTCTTATAACATATATCCCCCCCATCGAAAATTCCTGGGCTCGCCACTGTTTTAACATGTATTAATATTATTATTATTACATGATCGTAAGATATTTTGTCTCTCACGCGTAATTAAATATGTACGAAATTATTTACAAACGATTGTATTTTTATACCCCATCATTCCATAACATAATACTATCGAATTACATTTATCTCATACGACTCGTTTTAGTTTTAAGTACCTATCATATTATAGTTATGATCCTAAAAACAGACTGGTACTGTACAAGCCAATGGGTTGACGTGGTATGTAAAAATGTTTATGAATTTTGATCTTGTATTATTAGTTCTAAAGACAGTAAATAAAATATTAATTTTGTTATTTGGCGTCGTAAAGATTTGTTAAAAAAAATATTGCTTATAACAGTGGTGCCCAACCCGCGGCCCGCGGGCCACATGTGTCCTGCGAAGGTATTCTGTGTGGCCCGTCACGGATTATTAAATAAAATATTATTATTAGATTAAGATTGGGATTATTCGTACTTTTATATTTAGTGGCCGGCTGGAAGATGATTATTAACCAAAGTGGCACGCCGAACAAAAAAGGTTGGGCATCACTGGCTTATAATATTCATAATAATTATTTTATTGTTTTAATTTGTTGAATTCCCAGGACAATGCACAACGAAGTCACACATCAAAACCACAAACAGACATTCTCGTTCATCTAATTTATAATAAAGGTACATTTTATCCTATATTTAATTTAATATTCATAAAGTTGTACACGTGTAGAGGGTAGAAAAGAGTCACAGAGACAACAAGTGAGGATACTACGACGTTTTAACACGTCCTCATATACTTGTAATACATAATATATACATTATACACTAACAATGTATTAAAGCTTATTTAAACATCCGTTTCAAAAACAATTATTGTTAACATTATTCAAAAAAAAAAAAAAAACAATCATGTTTAAGTTAATGTTAGGAAATCTACTTATTTCGATATCATCTGAAATTAAAACCATTTATATAGTCTATAGTTACAACCATATTATTTTAAAGAACGTCATAACCTGTCTTATAATAAAGAATCCTTGCTTCCGTTTTTTTAAATAATACGTTCGGTTATTATTCTAGAATCGTTTTGAATTGTAAAACGATATTATACATTTACTATAGTACACTATTTTTCCAATATCGTATTGAATAACACGACAGTTTTTGTACCTGATTGGTTTGTCATTTATAATTTATTAGTATACCTAATATACACAGTTATAATATTATGTTGCCGAATCGATAGATCAATAAGACGACGATGTAACAATATCTATGAAGTATTGTATCATTCGCGTAAGGACCGGATTTATAGAAAATCTGAGTTAGTTGCAGCCCATGATCCTAGTTTTGTAATTATTTGATAGCATATTATACAGAAAAAATATTTAATTGGCACATGAATAACATGGAAGTCAGCCCATTGAAATTAAATTGTAATGAAAAAAATATATTGTACCTATTATTATTTTTCAATTCCGTGTTACCCGATTTAATTTTTGTTTTTAAAATATATCATTATTTAAATTCAAATAAGCAGCAAGTTGAAAAATACATTAAATGTTATCAAATAATCAAAAAATGTATTTCCTTGTTAATTTATTTTGAGACACCGCAATGTAAGCTCAATAGCCACTATATTATATCTAAATCCGACTCTAGTTCGCCTATATAAATATTCTACCACAATTTGGTAATAAAGTCTTTCTGCCGCTGTTTCTGTTCATAATATACTGAATTGAATTTTACGTTTCATTTCGAATGTTATAGAGAAAAACAAAAGAATCGTAATTCTCAAAAGCATTGCTGCGGCCTGCGAGTTTTCGTCTTTGTATTGGTACGAATAGGATTAGGTAATACTTTACGCAAGCAGGGTAAATTTACGATTTTCGGCTGTCAAATTGTTTTGTGGTTACAGCATTATCATCGATATATTATTATTTCCTCTCATTACATAGCATTAAATGGATAATAAAATTGAATTAGCTAGAAATGTATATCTTTTATATAATTTTACGCCTTAAATTTAAACAAAAATTAGTTAAATTTTATGTTGTGATAGTATATTCTATAGACCGAAGTGTGTGCTTATAATATTATAAAATAACTTGTTCTAATCCAAAATATGGTATTTATTGTATTTTCACAGTTGAAAACTGAACACAGGTCAAAAAATTGTATAATTTTTGTATACTCAATTGCATTTATTCGTTTTAAAACAAAACAATTTTTAATACTATATAGCTGAGATACTTTTTGGTTTGTTCAAGTCTAAATATATTTTAAATTTATAAAAAGCTTTTCGAAAAAAACTTGTTATAATTTACTCTTATAGACGGGTATGGTAACATTATTTTTAGCACCTTATTTAATTCAATTAAAAGAAAACTCTATTTAAAAATAGTCTTGCACTATTTTTTTTTTATATTGTTTGTAAAACTTTAGATACCTTAATATACTAATATATTATACTAAATTATGGAACTTTTCCAATTAAAAGTTAATTCAGTAGTTTAAGTTATATTCGCCTTATAAAAAATCATAATTAATCTGTATATGGATTAAGTCTTGGGATGAAAAACAAAACTGACCATGATAAACAAAAAAAAGTACATGGCATCTAATTTTAAAGAAAACATCTGAATTCAAGTGATAATGTAAACTTCAATTTTCTTTCTTCAATAATTTTATTATGATTTATAATATCATAGAGTAAATAAAACAACATAAAATTTTTTTTTAAACAATTCTGATTTCTGATCATCTTTTAAAGTTTATGAATTATATATTTTTAAATATTTTATTCCTAAATGTCTAAATTAAAGATTGATGAATTTTAATTCGTAAAAATATAATTGTTGTCGTATTTTGTATATTTAGTTTTATAGTTTTTTTGAGAACATTTGGATGAATTTGTACTTCTGGGTAAAACATCAAACTTACAATGTGTGCAATTTATTTATATATAAGGTATAACATAATATGTTATTATTTATAAAATGTTCAAACCTATCAATTTTATAATATATATATATATATTAAATATTTAATCTATACTATGGTCAATATTCTAGTTGAGCTGCTAGAACTGGACGTTTCATTATATCTATTTTTTGTTTTTGAAATACAAATTTTACGTTTGAGACATTTGTTGATTATTGCCTCAACAATAGAAAATATATATTTGTTTTCGTTTACATTTTTTTGTTACATATTGTACACATGTTCGAGTAATTTTAAATCGAAAAATGTGCTTATGATTTTATTCAAAAAATAACCCACCTAACTTTGAGAACTAAAAAACTTGGTTATGAGTTTTTGAAGGAAGAAATGAAAGAAATATGATTTATTCTGTTCAGGCTTTCCGGACACTAGTTTCGTAATGATATCAAACACAGCTGCAGCTGCCGTTGTTTCGAATGACAGAAATAATATTCCATCTATACGTCTTAATGGATCTATTGAGGATATGACATGTTATTTATTGACACGTATAACTTGCATAAGAATTCAAAATATTGAATAACCACTTGTCATGTACAACGATAGCGAACACGACAAGTAAGCGTTTAATATGTTTCTCGGACAAATATGACGGAAAAAAAAGTATTGCACATAAATTAATTCTATAGTTTATGTTAATTTTTATCGGACTGACTAAAAATGAATAATATCATTATTAAAAATTCTGAGCATAGCGATGAATGTATTGATTAAACAAAGTTTTTTTTTCAATCATTGTGGGCAAATCCTCTTTTTGTAGAAAAAAAAAATCTACTTTAATTGAAGTTGTAGTGAATTGGATCTAGTTTGAAGTTTAGTGGTTGAATGTAGGAATTTATCAGTAGCTTACAATATAGCCGATAAAAATACAACAAAAACAAATAACTATATTTACACCTAAGTTTTTTAGTATTGTTATTAAAATAAATATATAGTAACATTGATTCGCTAAAAGTTAGATCATTTCTGCTCAGAATCATTTTTAATCGTATACGCATACTTATAATGATTTATTATTAAAATCAAATTAGACATATAATTTAATAACCAATCTTAATATAAAAAACTAACAATTTATTTTGAAAAGTTTTAAAATATTACAATTAAATGATAAGACTTGTAAAAAAAATATTACAATTAATAACAACTTGAAGGGAGGTAAATTTATTGGCTATATTGTTATAACTTTTTTTTTAACATAAGAATTACGCCATGTTTGACGGCGTGTTGTATAGGCAATATAGGTACATGAAATCGAAATAGTAGAACTACGCATATTATTTTTACATTTTCATTAATAATACAATATATTTTATGTCTATAACTTAATTTTACTAGATATAGATTCAAAATAAAGTAATATTTCAAAATGTATTTAATTAAATATTAAATAATAACATTAGTAATTTAAAGTTCTGGGTTTTTTTATTATTACATAAGTATTATTATAATAAATGAAGATTATTTGATTTATAAAAGTGTGTACCTACTACAAAACTAAAAAAGTACTTTTATTTTTTTAACAAAACTATATTTTAATGTTAGAATTAGTTAATAGTAAGTTATAAAGTAATAATAATAATGAAAAAAAAAAGTGGGCAAGTGGGTATCGCTCTGCTGTATAATAGAGATGGAGAGTAGGTCACTGGTCACTATAATGGAAGTGTTAAATTTGAATGCAATGACGGGCATCATTGTATACGAAAAACGATTCTAAACGGAGATGATTTGTCAGTCAATGATAATTAGTTGGATATATTATATTATTACCTATATTTAAATATTGTAATATATAGTTATTTTACTCCATTTTGTAAAAAATTAAATTTCATACGCTCAATGCTCATAAAATGTTTTCTATATTGACGCTGGAATTTTTTTTTTTTTACAGTTACTTGAAGGAAAACTTATGGATAACCTTGTATTGGATTTTTGAATTTTAAGTATAAATCGAAGCATTATTATTACTCCAAAAAGTGATGACAGACACAAAAAAAAATTACACATCATTGTAAAATCAATACATTCATCACTCTGTTCAGAAACTAAAAATATGTGTAAATAATATGTTAATATTTTCACGGTGTTAGGATGATAATATTATTTTGAATAAGCAGTATTTTAATAATTACTCGAACTAAATATCTTATAAATATATAGGATACTTAATTTTAGAGTATCATTCAATGGACACAAATGATTCATTAATTAAAAATCGTGATTTAATTGAATCTGCATAAACAATTTAAATTAGTGTAAATACCCTTCCATCATACCATACGTATTTGAAGTTTTATTTTGAAATTTATATGTATATTTAGTATAAATTGGAACTTTCCATTTTCGCATTTATATACAGACACGTTTTTATTATATTTATAATTTTATTTTGTATTTAATTTTTTTTATTTAATTAAATTGTGTGTATAAAACGTTTATGGTACATTATAGTGGTTTTTAATAAGATAATTTTTGCCTAATAAATATTTAATTACTTTTCATATCAAAAAAATAGATAAATTATCTTTTATAAAATATAACATTTTATAAATATTTTCTAAACTTGTCAATCGTGCAATAATTTAAATTATCATAAATTTCCGAAGTAAAATGTATTTAATGAAAAAACAATTTACTTTTTTCGTTGTTAGTAATAAAAAAAAAATGTATTTAATAAAAATATACACTCGTGAATGTTATTTTGAAGGGATCATTCTCGAGAAAAGAAGTTTTGATTAATAACTACTTAAAGAAATTTCAAGTTCACTAAATGAGCATACTGTTTACATAAATAGTAATACATCATATTGGTATAGATATATATATATATATATGTGTGTGTTATATTATATATACAACGCGTACTCAAATAAAGTATACGGCTAAAATACAACTTTTTTTTCCAGACTACTTGAATTTGTTCCAAGTGTCAATTTTAGAAATGTACAAAATAAAAATGTTGACATAAAATCAATATTCTTTAACTTTTTTATGGATTAAATACGATGGAAATTAAGTCAATGTTAAAAACAAAAACCATATAAACTAAAAATCATAGCATTATGAAATAGTCCTACTTTTTAATATTATATAGCATCGCCTATTTTTTTCTAATTAATCTTTTAACTACAAGTCAATTTTTTTTAAACTTCACTTGGTAACACTACACAGGACCCAAATACGGAATTTGATCAAATATCCTACCTTAGTGAAATTATAATATGGAAGTCGTTATAAATTCAAAGTGGCAAGTAACTCTCTGCATTAGAAAAAACGATTCAACACAACTTTATTGATTTAGAAAGATGACTTGTTAAAATATATACCGTATACATTATATGGTCGTAGTAAATGATTTTAGAAATTAATTAGGAATTATTCAAATTTTCGAAAGATTTCAATTTTAATATATAATCTAAATAACGATAATCATTTATTTTGACATTTTAATATAATATAACATGTTACTTTTACAACCCAATATTAATATATTTTATATACTTTGATCACGTATAATTTATATTACTTATAAACATTTTCGAGAAGTTATTGTTATATAATGTGCAAATTAATTTTCTTATACGTACATATAAATATTATAATTTTTAATGACTTTTGTTAAACACTGAAGATATTAAATTAAATAAATTTAAACGGTTGAAGAAAGAAGATATTTTCTAAAATAACCATAGTTCTTTGACACTAAAATAATTAATTTGGATTAAGCTCATATTGTATTCGATAATAATTATTATATAGTATTGCTTGTTGAATAGTTGTATTTTATTAACATCAATACTATTATATGGGTTATAGCTATAAATGTATATGTTATATTCAATACATTCTTGAGATTAATTTATTAATATTTTCACCAACGAAAGAATCAAGTTGTCAATAGTTTTAGTACACAAAATGATATGTTATAAAAGAAATATAAGGCAAATACAAATTTGCTATGTTTTAGGTTTGAGTTTATTTCTAAGAATACTTTTATAACTATAATAATAGTTGTAGATTAATATAATATTATAAATGTATATAAATTATTTATGAATAATCTAATATAAAGCATTGGTTTATTAATTTCAACAAATATGAAATTGTTTTTTTTTTTTATTTATTTAGTTCCTTATACAAAACATATATATTTACAATCATGACATTTTAGACAGCAGTTATTTCATATAGTCATTAGATTGTAACATACAAACTCGAATGACAAATGAACAACGATTAATTTGAACGAACAGTAGCTGGGAAGGTTTTAAAACTGTAATCGAAAGTGTTCACACAATGTAAACCTATAATGCATTAAGGGTAAAACGTGTAATTTGAAAAATGCAACAACACAATAAATAGTATAACATATTTTTGCCGTTTTTTTTTTTATTTTTGTAAAAAATAGAAAATAAAATAATAATTAAATGATTTGTTTATTTCACTATTTCATAAGAAAAACAATATTTTATAAAAATAATAATATTGTTAAAAAAATGGTCTTTATACGTAATATGTATTGTAGGTACACTAAAATAATAAAACAGTTTTATTTCGTGTGAAAAACAGAGCTAAGTAAACGGATATAAATAGTATGTTATTAATTACTACAGTACAAAGCTGGTTAAAAATTATGTGTCGAAAAACTTTTAAAATAAATCTCAGTTGTATTTGGATTGTCATTTTTTGGGCAAGACCGTTTATCCTTATGTCGGAAGTGATGATTATATGTTATATTAAATGTTTAAAACCTAAAAATATATGACAAATGTTCATTAATTCAAAAATATTATCTATTATAATAATATTATTATTATTATTTCAATATAGGCATTTATTTATTTTAACCTATAAAATATTATATGTAGATACATAGTGCTACAAACTGAATTATATGCAAAATGTTGTGTATTGATTCATCACCTATCGTAACAATGTGCTTAGTAGACAGAACTATTATTAAAAAATATGATCATTAATTATTAGTTAGGATTTGACGAACAATAAGTTAACATTGTAAATAAAAATAATTAAATATTTATAATCTTGTATAAAATAAATAACAATAAGTATATTTTATAAGTACTCGTTGAAGTATTGAGATGCATTTTAAATCATCTTGAAATTATATGTACATTATGATTTCAAGGATATTTTACAATAAATCAATAAAAAAATGATTAGTTACTAAAACAATGCTATTTATTATAGATATTAAAACAAATAATTTTTTTTTTTAATACAATTTTTTTATGACAGTGGATAACAATCCTATGGTACCTAGAATAATATTATTTGCATTATTATAAGAAAATTAATAATGACAGAAATTTTTAACATTCATATTTTTAATGTTATTTAAATTTGATTAGGTACCTTGTAAAAAAAAAAAAACGATTTTGTGAAGTGTTGACAAATGATCCTTTAAATATAAAAAAGTAGTGTACCTATATCGAACAACTAATTAATCAATTTATTACGGAACACTGAATTATTCAATAAAAAATTAAAAACAAGGAAAAATAAAACCAAATTTAAAATTAAAACTCGTGAACTTTGGAGAATTAACTGTTTCACAGTTTTCTCTAACAATTCCTATAATATTAAAAAATGACTAAATAATATCTTACTAAGTTTTATTTTTGGATAGTGATTCATCACATATAATTTAATCTGGGAACTGGGTCTATGTCTTTATTTGGAGTATAGAATCAACTGAATTATTTTAATGACAAAAAATAATATACAAAATAATTAGAATATTCAAAATATAATATATGTATATAAATGAAATAGTTGTAATTGAAGTAATTCATCTTAATAAAAAATTCCTATGATGAATTTATGTTATAAAATAAGATATTAATTTTACTCGATCGCAATGTTTTTTATAATACTTGTAAGTGTCTAGTATGTTTACGTTTAATTCCCTAAATCGCGATTATAATAACTCGCTTGAAGACAATGTTTATTATACAAAGAACTTTGATACATAATTTATTTTAAGTACATAAACTTCGTCTAAAATTCGTAATTATATTTTGTCTGAAAATAAAAACTAACCATTCCAGAAAGTTTCTGATGACCTCACGGCTGACAGCTGCGATGTTATTAAAACGAAATATAGTCAAACAAAAATATAAGAAGTGTTAATATAACGATCAAATTTTCAACCAATAATATTTTGATAGTATTCCATATTGTGTTCGAAAACTAAAAATAATCATTCAACCAGCGATAATTAACGTCTAAAAACAAAAACAATCCGTCCCTCGATAAAAGGTAGATAAGTACGCCGGAAGAATTTATAATAATACGAACCGTTGAAAAGAATTCTTATTTAAAAAAAAAAATCATATCGTTTTTAGAGCAATGGGATGTTTACAGGACGTGTCTAACCACGAATCTTACAAATGGGATCGTCGTCAGGGGAAGTGATGGTGTTCTGGTGTTGGTGAGGAGGTGGTTGAAGATTTTTTTACGTCCGTTTGAAATTTTATTTCTAGTAGATTTTGACCAAACACAGTGTCTGGCAATCGTTCTGTGGAGATAATCCAAGTTTTTTTGGAAGCAATACATAATCGTTCATATGACGTATACACGTACTATATTTTTTTATATAAATATATAATATTTGTATATTTAGCTTTCTGAACATGCAGCCGTAAAACCGATCGAAAGCTACTGCTACAGCCTACAGGACTATAATATCTATGAATGTTGAAGTAATATTATTCGCTTAAGTCTTCCATAAATCTCACCTTAGGCAATGGATTCCTTTAATTTGCATAAATTATATATTGAAACAAAGTATATAATGTGGATACACGCTGCTTTGCGAGTCATACGAGCCTTGTCTTTAACCCATTAAAATCTCGATCAAATCTTAGAAACATTAGAAATTAGAATTATTGTCTCTATTGTGATGTGTACGTCATACTATAAAATCATATTTTATCAATAATGGTAGGCAGTTGCTCTTAGGATTATAATTACATTTTAAATACATCAAATTAGCTCTCAAAAATGCTCTGCCTCTCATTTTAATATACATGCAAAGAGTTCAAAGTAACCAAAATCCACTAATTAAAGAACTTCTTTCTTCTCGTACTATCGTCAATAAAATTCTAACTGGCGACTAAAAATATAATAGTCAATGACATGATAATATGCTCATCGTTCATTTTTCTAATGTAAATTATTTTTCATCATAATAACTTATATTTATGTACATACATTTAATGTATATTATAACATATATTGATTGCAATTATGTTTAAAATCATAATGATTCATCGTATTTTTGTATGCATTAAATATTATGGTTCATGGTAAATAAATCAACTTATACATTATCATCGACTAACAATGTTACACTCGCAAATTTAATATATTTTAATTACTCGAAACCGTCATCGACGTGTATATTAGCTATATTTTAATCGAAACAGTATATTAATAACAATTATTACATTAAAATTAGCTGTATAACCTTAATAAGATCACCCAGGAAAAAAATGTAAAATATTGCGCTATATAATTGTATTTTGGACAAGACGATCCAAGTTCACACGCAAATCGTCGTTAGTTTAACTCACTTTGTGAAGTAATTCAACTGCGATAGGTAATCCGCATGTATAGGATCGGATATAGCAATTGGTGTATTTTAAAACATGGTTCAATCTCTACTCCAAACTTACTTGATATCTGTAAGATTGAGTAGTTTTTGAGTCTATAAGCTACAAACATCTATGGATTGACTTTTAAATAATATATAGATTATAAAAAAGTCTTCTTTCTGTTTTGTTTGTATATTTATGGATGTTATTAGTTATTGTTTTATTTTCTGAAACTAACGAATATAATATGTTTTCCATATATTATGCATGAAATATAATATTATCTTTAGTCAAACTACATATGTCAATTATTGTATACGTGAAACAATCGAGATTATACGTATTGTCATCGGTCTAAGAATGACATGTCAAGGTAATTTCCGTTTTTAATCTTATGCAAACAAATAATCGTGATAAAAAATAAGAAGATATTATTATATATAGGTACTATCGAAATTCAAGAATTGTACATTTCTCTCGTGAAAGTAAAAAAAGATAATATTATTATGTCTGCGTCAAACGTCTCCATGCGAACGACTATCTGATAGTACCAGTTAATAAAATAAAATATTAAGTTGACACTAATCATTAACGTCATTCAATCTTCATTTAAGTAATATATCATTTTTTAAACGTATTCAAAAATAAAAATTATTCATCTATTTTATTGTACAATATAGTACGATATTAAAGTAAAATATATATGTTATATAAATTATCCATTAAGTACATGCCAGTAAAGAAATTGTATCATTAAATTATCATAAATATTCTACATACTCATCGTAAATAAAAAGTAGACAATTGTCAAGGAAATATTATAAAATAATGAAGAAAAAAATATGACTTTAGTAAAGGAACGTTCCATGAAGAAAATTAATTAAAAACCAAAGAAAATATAAATAATATTTATATATTTAATAAATACATCAAGACGCAAAACTTTTGCATTGGAATTTCATTTTGAAGAGATAATGTACAATAATAATATGTCTAAGTGGAAAGTTGTTTGAATGAGCGCATCATTAGTTTTTAAAACTAAAATCTTTAATTATCGTTTATAAAGTTATTCATCTTTATGATATTGTTTTTAATAGGTTTCGAATTTAAATTTAGCTTATTTTAGAGTAAATTATTTGGTCGAAACAGAATATTTTTCTATTTATCTATGATTTATGTTTTATGGCTTTCTTGGAATATTCTAAATTCTTAAAAGCTAGAACGAAAATCACGAAGTACAACACACTTTATGTAATATTTAGTAAAATGTTGTAAACGTCACTATAGTACAACTGTGTAAAATGTAAATGGTTAAGTTACATGTATAATTTAATAAAAAAAAGTATTATGTATATAACATAATAAATGTTTATGAATACTTTATGGGTATTGGATATCGTATGTACATACTGTAAACAAACAACATTATTGTGATAATTAAATAACGTATAGCATTAAAATCTTTAAAAACTTTTGACAAAGAATTACAAAAAGTTTTGAAAATAAATTTTCATTATTTTTTTGGAAAAAAAACAAAATATATCTCAAATAAAAAAGAACCTAAAAACTGTTATTATTATGTATAAAATGGAAAATGTAATCGAAAAACAATTCATAAAGCCCGGGATATATTTTATCCTCGATTTAGTTATTTATTCCTATAGTCATTTTAATATTTCTTCTACTGCAAGGCTATGGCATATCTACAAGTACATACATTTTTTAATTTTTTTTTTTGTGAAAATTAAAAAACAAAATATTTATGAGATTTCTCTCCAATTTTATCGATTTCTCAAATATACACACAAAAATGTTGTTCTGTATAGTAAAAACTATGCATAAATAATTATGAATTGAGATGAAAAACAAATAGATAATATTATTTAATTTTCAAAAGAGAGTCAGCGATTAGTACTTGAGACTAATCCAAAATCAATTTAAAATACTGTTAACAATACAATCATTGAATAATAATTCATTATAATATTTCTAAGATCGGAAAAGTACACATAATATATAAAAGGTAATATACTCCAATGATTTAATTTATCAATGAATTTAATCAAATTTTTCTTTTTGTAAAATATTAAATAAATTTAAAGACCATATTTTAAGATTCCTAATATTTTTTTACTACTTATAAGGAGTATTTAAAGGTTAAATAAACCTCTATATTTCAAATTAAAACTCATCTTTCTACTTTGAATTACACATGTAATGGATAATTTTGCTAAATATTGTTGGCTTATCAAAACCAAAATTTATTGAATAGTTTTTGAGTTATTCAACTTTGTGTATTAAACATATTTGGTCAATGATAACATAAGAGCGGTTATGGTTAATTTGAATTTTAGTATATAATTAATAATTAATACAAATCTTTCATTGAAATAATTTGAAAAAATGATCCAAGTATAATAAAAATATTTCCAACATATCATCTATTTTATATTATTGCAACACAATTTAAAGATTTTTATCCCTACTATAAATATTTAAATAACTTAAAATAACTGCTGAAAATACGCATTTTAATTTTGAATTGAGTCTTTTCAAATGTTTTTAAAAAATAACCACTTAATAATTTAATAAAAAAACGGGGATTCCAATTTTAAAAATAGAATTTTTTATTACCAAAGATCTACCTTAAATAGAACAAAAAATCTCAATAATTTGAAAATATGGTCCTTAAAAAAAAATATTTCAATAAATTCACTATTGAAAGAAAAATAGAGATAAGTATACTCTATAAATCAACCTATAGATCACTTAATATAAGTAAAAAGTTGTATGATTTATTGACGATGTGGTTTTACATATTTTGTATAAATTGAGTTGAGTTAAACTAATATACTTTTTATAATGGATTACCTACACGACTCCACCCATTTGTAATTTGCTTTAAAATAAATAATAACTTATTTTATATAGATCCAGAAGACTGGACTATAGACTGCTCCAACTAATATGTAGATATTAATTATTAATATTTGCTTGATGCGTGTTTCACCATGGAGTCGTTACACATTACACAGTTTAATGCTTTAACTTTTAAGATGACTTGTTAGTTCAATTTTGAATTCACGCCATTCCTATGTTGTTTAAAGTTGATTTATCTTTTTCAAATCGAATATACATCGTAAACAACAAAATAAATATTATAGATTGATGGTTATTACTTGGTATACACCTTTTTTATAACCTAAAAAAAATACGAACAATGTTAAATCAGAAAAATGTTTAAAAATGCAATAACGAAGTATCATTAGGATATTATTTATATGTATTTTAAATATCGATTCAAATGTTTGAATTCAAATTATTATTTGAATTATTTCGTTATAACGTTTAAGGTTAAATGTCTTATTATTATACATTATTGTTTGTAGCGTAAATTTTTTATTTACATTATATAATTGATTTCCGTCAATAAGTTGAAAATAAAATATATTTTTCATTTATTAAAATGCAATATATATAATATAATATATAAAATTATTATTTAATTATAATCACTTATAAATATTTTTTTCTATAAGAATATTTAGTTTTTACAATTCCTTGTGGACAAAGACATATTAAAGTTCATATTAAAAAAGTATTTTGAATAGTATCATATAATAATATTAATTTACGATTATTAAAATAAATATATTATGCAATATTTTAAATTAAAATAGCAACATTTTAAATTTAATTTCAAATACATAATAATTATTAACTAATGTCTAATGAATATTGATTTTAGGTATATTTTAATTATGTCAGCGTTCTGTTCATTCTTTAGTTTTGTATTATGTTTTACTCTCGATAATTAATTTTTTTTTTTTAATATGCATGTCATCAACATTTTGTTGATAAGTAGTTTTTATTTGTTATTCCAGCTTTTCGTAGAAATTACATTTCTTACTTTATTCCCTTACCTATCCAAATCCATACATAATATATTATTCTGAAAAAATAGTAAGTACTTCAAATGTATCAGAATTTTCAAAATAAGCTTTAATATAAACCATTATATTATATGTTTTTGATTTATATAATGATTTATTTTATCATATTTAACATTTATAAATTTAAACATTAAATATTTCGAGGAAGAGTATTATTATTATTATTATTATAGTAGTAGTAGTAGTAATATTAGTAGTAGTGGTAAACTTAACGCAATTCACCGCTTAGCTTATATAATGAAAAAAGTTTTATATAATGTTTTAAATTTTAAAAATGTCTAGTTTCAATAAAATAACTTTAATTTTTTTTCTTGTTAACTAATTTAAATATTTAAACAAATACATTTTAAAATAAGCAACGTGACATTGAAATATTTTTAATTTAATAATCAAACTATTATTTTGAATTTAAAAATGATAACTGCATTTATATCTATGACGCATTTGCTAACATATTAAAGACACATAAAACTAAAGAAAACATTATGGAATTCATGTTTTAATATTCACCTTTGAAAAAGTATAGTGTATGGTAAAGCGGTGGAGTATGTCTAAAGAATATTATATGAAAATATTTATCATTTGAGGGGCAGAGATTGACATTTTCGTTTGCCAACAATAGAATTCTTTATGGTATACAGTTAGCATTCTTGAAATATTACCCCATTTAACGTCTTTGGATATTGTTCAGTTATCATCAAAAGTTACTAGGTCAAATTTTGATGTTTATTTCAACCTTTAACGTTTTAAATGCCGATTAAAGACAAACGAAATTCACCGTCGCCGTTTATTTTTCGACAGTGTTAGATTGTACTTGAGAGAGGAAAACGAGTACTCATTATACCTATTCCAATCTTGGACTGCAATCATCATTTTGTATTTACTACATTTTTTATATCAATCAATCTATACCGTATAACAACACCGGATGATTCATTAGCCGTAAGATACTCATTATTTAAGAAAACACACTAACATTTTTCAATATATTTATTTTACATATTTTTAAGTCGTTGCGAAAAAATTTTTTCTACAAATAGTATATTTGCTATTATTTTCTTATCGTTTTTGTTTTTATTTTGTTTTTATTTTTTTTTAATGTCTCAATTATTACATCAATCTTAAATCAAAAAATGTTTTGGAATACTTTGATACATACAGATCAAATGTTAAAGAGTAATTCATGAGCTAAGTATTTAAAGTCAATAAAATCATAGGCAGTAGGTTGGAACTGAGGTACCTAAGAAAATATAAGACTACTGCTCCACTAATTTAAACTTAAAATACGCAATTAATAAATCGGTCGTTTAAATTTGATTTTTGTAGATCAAATACTTCAAATAATATCCTGCTTTAAAATATGAAATTAAAAATCTATGTTGTAATATTTAAAAGAGCAAAAATAAAAAAAAACATAACCATAAATAAATTGTAATAAAATATTGTTTTGTTAAGACTTAAAATTATGTAAAATAAATATGTTAGTGTTTTCTGAAATAATGAAGTTATTACGTTAAATAATGGATTGCCTCGTATTATGTAGTCGTCATTCAGTTTGCGAGTGCACTTGGTGAAATCCTATTCCATCAGAGTGCTTGCGTGGAAACTGGAAATGTATAATAACTACCTACTACTGACTGGTGTAGGATTAATTAAGTAAAACAGTAGTTGAACTAGCTGTTTCACCGTTGGCTATACCGATGAAGTGTACAAAGAAAATCTTTTGATGAAAATATAATTTCAAACATTTTTAACATACACTTACGGGCTAAGGTTTAGATTACAATAATTTGAATTCCCGAACCCACTTACCGATAAAATAGTCGTTGACAATTATGTTTGATAGATAGCTATTAATGTAGGCATTTTTAAATTTTTATATAGATAATGTATACAATAAATTATGAGGTAGACACATAAATCTTTTCTTCATACCACTCGTATTACACAATTAAACTTTTTGTACGTAACTCATTATCAAATATTCTGAGTAGGCGTTAGTAATTACTGTAGTTGTTTTTGAACACGTTTTCATTCAATATTCAAAAAACCCAAACAAAAGTAATCAATATTATTCAGTGTTGCGGGAACACATCAAATGGGTAATGTTTTCGTTCCTCACATGAATGATTGAACAATGATATAAAATAAAAACTCTGTTATATAGTTAATGACCCGTAGTATGAATTAACCAGGCTACCAAGATAAACACTTTGATGCTCCAAAAATATGGTAGTATAAAATTACTATGGCGGTTTATCGTGGCTGCACGGAATTTGCGGCTCGTCGTACAAAATTCATGGACAAAATATGCATTCCAATCATTCGAAAATATTGTAATAATATTATAACAGTATGGTGAATATAGTTTCTAATTGAGAATATGTTATGCATTTTTTTCAACATTGCACTGATCTGCACTGATTCAATATCAATTTTGATGTTTCAATATTATTTTACTACATAGCTAGTACCTATACGTTTTGATTTACTGCGAATATCTCGTCGTTATGATATGCATACAAATAGAAATATTTATAATAATTTTAATGTATATATTTTTTTGCATCGACTTTTGTTCTCACTAGTTCTCAGAATATATTTAAAGTATTTTTCTTAAAATAATAAATTCTGTAGACTTGCTATATTATTTTAAATCATTTTATATAAGGAAATATTATACATATTTTGTTTAATATACATTTAAGTTTATCTGTACAATAAATAAACATCTCGAATACTAGTATACCGAATATTTCTTAGTAATTTAGTATATTTAAAATTAATTTATCAACTATCCTTATTAATCAACTTATAAATATATCAAGTAATAATTCAAATTTAGTATTAATTTTTCCGTTAGGCGTATTGCATGTTCAATGTTTATAAATTATTTTTAACATAATATATCGATTTGAACAGAACTCAGATAGTGGTGCTTTTTCGTATTTATTTAAAAAAATCGTTTTTGAAAAGGTTTTCTGAATATTATTCTTACACTTAAGGACAGCACTATAAACTGAAAAATTACCTAGATAAGATTTACGGTCCATAAATACGATACGTGAAATTTGCTGTGTTTTTTTTGCTGATATAAAAGTGTTTGTATAAAAAAAAATAACGTTGTTCGACATTCTTATAAACATTCCTTCACTTGAGATCAATAACAGAAACAAATTTTCTGAATAAATCAGAAAGTTTATTATTATAATAATAAAATATTAAAATATGTCGTTTTACTAAACTTTTATTTTATTAAAATTAATTTCTATAAATAACTTGTTAAACCATTGTTGATTAAAATATTTACCATTAACTTTGCTGTATAATAATTTCCAATAATACGCCAATATATTGACCTATTTTTAAAAATAAAAGATTATATAATCTGTCTAGTTTAATGATAACATTAATTTTGGCTTTTGAAAATAATCTTATGATGTTTAAATATAAGTTTAGATATTTAAAATGAAAGAGATTTTTTATAAGCTACTCTATAGTTTAATGTAAAAATAATTAGTTCAAAGCAAAAAATATTAAATGTATTTAACACATAATTCACCGGTAACAATGCAGCTGATATGGCTCTTTTATCATGAAAATGATTAATTCGATATTAACGCAGATCTTATTTTATATTATATTTTGGCGATTGTTAACCCGGTTCATTTCTCTTCATTGTTTTCACTCTAAACAGACAAAATCCATGTATTTTCACTTAATGATGGTATATTTAACCACATATATCTAAGAACAAATTAATTAATCGAGATTTGGTGAGTATACGTTTCCTAGACATATTTGATGTTGTGTGATACATTGCAGTTGGGCTGAATTATTATATTTCGCGTTACGAGAAAGTACGAATAATGGAGTGAAGGATCGTATAAACCAACTACGAAGTCTAAAATTAATAATATCTGAAAACAGAGAAGATATGTTAACGAGACCGTCAATGATTACTCGTCGCAAATATCCAAGTAAGCTCGAATAGTTCTGCTCAATAGTGCGTTAACATTTTACTAACGTATAAAACAAACGTGTGACTATGAATAAATAATTTGAAAAAGAAACATACACACATTTTTAAATCCGTTTCAAGTTTTTCTAACACAATATTACGGCGATTTCCATACATATATTTTTTTTTTTACATTATAATGACACGAGCAGATACTGAAATTTAGCGATTTTTATTTGTAAGTAAAGGTTGATCGATCCAAGCAAATTTCAATCGGGGTGAAATAGAAATTATAAATTAAATTAAAACTAATCAACACTCAAAACGTAAGACTAATGTATCATGGTAAGTACATAGAACATAAATACGACACTACCTGCCATAGAAGTTAAATGGCCAATTATTTTTGTATTCACGTCGAAATAACTAATTGAACTCTGTTAACACGAATTTAACAATAACACGGGATTAGTGTGTATACTATAATTAAACTTGAAAACAAGATTTCCTAGAGCAATGCGTCTAGTTAACTCATTTTCAGGAAAATTTTCTTGTTCATTGTCTATAATTTTCATTTCTTGTGTTTAGCACTGTAACCTTAATGCAATAATAGTTCTTTTTCAGAAATGTGAAGTTGGAAAACGTATTGAACTCAACAATTTGAAGGTTTATGAAATGTATTAATTCTTGATAAGTATCTGAAATTACGTCTGTAGAAATAATAACTCAATACACTTTGCCGTCGGTCGCCAACAGGCAAAAATTGAAAGTAGGGAAAAAAACTAGCAATTTTATTGTAAATAATAAACAATAAATGCTTGGAAAATTATAGCAATATAATTTAGAATATACAATACTAGGTACGTTAGCATTAAGTTAAAAATCTGCAGATTATAACACGTAGTTACACGATAAAAAACTATTACTTGAAAAATGTAAAAGATTTAAAACTTTAAAAAAACAATTATTTCCGAGTCTCTAGACGTACTACATATTATTTCCTACGTCTTATAAAATAAACACAACTTAACGTCGTATAAGTGGCGAGGATACGATTTTTTTCGAAACAGAAATAAATAATAAATTACTTTTATTTATTTGTTATAACAACAATTGTGAGTAACATTTTTTTTTTAGTTTTACCACACTGGTTCAACCAAAATAAATTTTAGTGTTTAATTAATTTTCTTTGTACAGAAACTAATAATATCACATTGAATATAAATAATATAATATTATTTTTGGTTTTAAAGTGATTATATTAAAAAAATGTATATCTTACAAACCATCTTGAAATGCATTTAAATCAATAACAGTTAATATGATTATATTTTTTAAATCATACATGATGCATTGATGCTATTAAATACTAAAAAGAAAAGTGTTCTCAATATACTTGGGTAGTTGAAGACTTATAAATTGTACCGTCTGTATCCGAGTTGAGCGCTGCGAGGGGAACAGGAGCTAGTTATTACTATTAGAACGGTTACGACTGATATCTTGCATCTCATTATATACGTGCCTGCACATGGTTGACTATTTTTTGGAGTTCTCGCACACTTTTTGATTCTATACTATAACATTTTCCATCACATTTTACCCAAGCTTTGGTCTGGAAACCAATACTGGCATGCTTAAAAATATATATATTTTTTTATTATAATTATCTTTTGGCAGGTACTTATTAGACATAAAATTATAATGTATACAGTATCTCTTAATATAATTACGATTTGTCAGGTGCTTAAATATTATAAAATTTGTAATTTAATTATAAAATAATTATAATTTGTCATGCACTTCTATGCTTTTTTTTAACGTTAAAAATAACGCTTCTATAACCGTCTTGCCTCCAACAGCAACCCATTAATACAAAATCTCACAGTCCCTTCCATTCCCAGAAACACGCCCAGACGTTAAAATTTAAAATGGTATCGTGACTTTGACTACCCCCTGTCTAATCGAGGATAGATTATCTACTAATATACAGCAAAAAAAAAATTATAAATCCGGTCCTCTAAGGGAGTATTTTAAACTTATCTTCGAAATCACGGAACACCAAACAATAATAATTTTTTATACGGAACCCCTATCAAAATTATCTTCTAAAAAGGATGATACTAATAAAAATGCTGCCAATAAACGGCAACAATGATAATATATCTAATATATTATCAGCAAAATGTAATAAAATTATTTATTTAGGAGGTATCATAACATTCAATAGTAATATAATATATGACTTTATTATAATTATAATAACTATTATTATTATAATATTGATATTTCTTGTATTGTATTTGTATAAAATAATATTATTTAACGTATGTTTTATACTATAATTAACTAAATGTAAAATTAAAATATATTAATATTTTATAAATAAATAATAAAATAATTTTTTTTGAATATTTTGAAAAATAAAACACTTAGTTTTGCGGAAACTTAGGATTCCACGGAGCACAGTTTAAGAAATATTTCTCTAAAGTATAGGTTGTTTATATCGAATAAAGAAAAAATAAATTAAAAAAACTATAACTATGAATGTATAGTGAAACGTCAACGTTTATTATTACCGGTTAATAATTTAGAAAAATTAAATGTATTTATAATTATCTACAATATTTAACACTTTTATTTTTGAGCCAAAACCACTCTCGCATAATATTTGAGACATAATGATGAAATTAAAACGTGCAAATGTGTAATTACTACTGGAGTTATAACAAAAATGGCTTATATCCATAATGATATTGTATTGTTAATCTTCTAAAAAAAAGTGGTTAAATTCGAATTTCAATTCACTATGAGTTATAACACATAATAAATGTTATCTTATTCTTATATTTTGGAATTATATGAGATAATTAAGATTTACTTTATCTTATCCGCCACAAAACTATAGGCAAGGATATAATTTAAAAAACTATCGCACGTGAGAATTCCAAAAATATATTCACGCACAGCGGACGCCAGTTAGCGGCTGTAACTTTTCTAATAGTAGTGGTAGATGGGAACCCTATTCTCTTCACGGAGCTCAACAATAATACAGCTGAAGTGCGACCTATTAACCAATAGATAATAACATCCGTTGTAATTATAATCAACAGACTACTTAAACATATTTACCAACCCAACATGAAAAAAATCCTGATAATTTGAATTCATTTTTCCGATAATAGCATACAAAAACAAAAATTAATTAACATCTTACCGATTATCATGAAGTATATATAAATAAGTATAGTTATAACGATATTTTTTATAAATAATAT
Source organism: Schizaphis graminum (assembly GCA_020882235.1). NCBI lineage: Eukaryota > Metazoa > Arthropoda > Insecta > Hemiptera > Aphididae > Schizaphis > Schizaphis graminum. The sequence continues at coordinate 61,394,569 of CM037032.1, forward strand.
TATATTCAATAATAAGCATGTCCCTGACGCGGTGTATAATTCCTATTAATATTATACTCGTATATTATGATAAAAATTATTTTTGTATTTAAATACACTATTGCACCAACCTATATTACTTATTATCCATATTGAGTAAGAGTATGAACAACCGTTTTACCGTTATTTACTAAAAAATTATATTTTCGACTTAGACAACAATAATTAACTTAAAAACGTTTTCTCTGCGAATCATGAAAATCATTTTAAAAATATAAATCCTTGATAATAAGAATACATAATATGAATATAGTGAATTTTATTATCTCAAAGAATATTTGAAAAAGTCAATGTTCCCAAAATAATCCAAAAACATTTTAATGACAATAATAATAAAATATTTCAAAAATATGAACGTTAATAATTCTGTCTTGGAAGTTAGGTACGTACATTAAATTAAACCTAATGAGAAAAACACTAAATAATGAATTTATGTATAATTTTTTTATTTTCAAATTCGTTTAATTTGTACACACTACCAATATTTGAAATATTAAACTATTGTATATCAAAATACTATAATATAATCGGAACGGGCGAAACAACCACAGGTATAAATGCCTGACTAGTGATCAACGAGAGTAACGAAAACATTTCTTGAAAAAAAAAGCACACGAGGTTTTACTCGATTTAATTTTTTTATTTAATACAGTATAGTACCAACGCGAATATATTTGCAACTTTCGTTATAGCTATTGTTGAAGAAGTACGTTAAATAATGTTTTGCCTTTTGTCGGTCGATTTATCGTCTACACGAAGTACGCGAAATTGTTTAACATAATAATGCAGTAGTAGTTCTCGTTAGTTAAATTAGGCCGTATATAAACATATCGTATACATATCTGTATAGAAATCCTTAAGAGCAATTTGTGAAGAAACTGTACTTGAATTTCACATGCATAATATAAATTACGTTACGCATTTTATTTTTCAATGTATTGTCGTTATTTTTATAACAATCTAAAATAGCAATTGTTTGATATCATTATGACTTTGAATAAAAAATATTATATTTTGTTATCCGAAACAGAATATTTCATTATCTAGAACCACAACAAATATTTGTTTTTTATTAAAGTATTGATTATAAATAAAAAATAAAAATTTAGAACTATATTGAATGATCATAAAATTAGAATTATACATACAATGGGTTGAATATATTATCATTATTTGTATCAAATAAATAAATAAATTATACGATTAATCAGTTTTTGTTTGTTAATTTTATTATACTAACTTATTCTTTAAGTGTTTCTATGAGAGTGAACAATATATTATTGATCAATAAAATTATAATATTAACTAATATTAGGTATTACTATTATTTATCATAATTATTTTGTTATACGTCAAATTAATGCTTCGTAAATACAATTATTATTATTTAATTCATAACTAAAATATTTAGTAATAATATTACTATATTAAATATATATATTATATATATATATATGATTTACTAATTTATTTAGTCATGATTCTATTATAATATTATTACAATTATTATATCATACAAACAACCGTTCGTATCATAAAATATATGTATCTATACTGGATCTTAAAATTATTTAATTGGTTGTAAATGTAGACATAAACGAACAATTTCTAGTTATTAAAAAAATAAATAATTAATACCCATATATTGCTAATGACCTAGTTTTCAAAGGCAAAATTTAGTTATCTAGTTCAATAATAATAAAAAAAATTTAAAAAAAAATAACTTTGTTACAGTTATATAACATTAAGTCCTATTTGCCATTATGTGTGACTCAACATTTTCGTTGATTAGATGTTTCGTGTTTAGTGTTGACTTAAAGTTCAATCAATGTAAAATTATAATTCAAGATTCTGAACAGAAAAATGATTGTATTTATTTTATATTTATTAACTGTTTTTTTTTCTATCGTCTCCTTTTACTAAATGTAACTATACGCAATGACATTTTCAAATACGTAGATTGATTTTAAGATACTATTTATTCGTACCATGAGTCTATTCAAACATTTTTACAATAGAGCGGCATTGACTTAAAAGTTAATAACAATAATAATAGTATGGTATAAGTAAATATTATTATAATAATCAAATGATAATAATAAAATAAGTGCAATTTTATAGAAAATATAAAATCAATCTATCGTAATACCAATACTAAAACAAATTACTTGAATAACAATATCATTAAGTACATCATAAAATCCACTTAGTGATATAGATTGATACGTCATTTAATTCAAATGTACATATGATCTATTACAATGACCAACACTATTATCAACACTTACTGTACAGAAATTTGATACCCATTTTCTCAACTTTTTATAATAATTATGAATAATAGTATTGCTAATAACTATTGCTCGCAAAATGAAAAACCTTAAATTATGTGGCAGTAATCTTTGATAACTAGTTTCTAATACTAGTAGATTCAAACTTTGAATTTTTAGTGAAATTATGTTAAAGCAGGTTTGATTAAAAAAAAAGTATTATTTCATCTTATTTCGTGGTCTGCTGAATATGAATGTTATTGTGAAACTAAAGATTATACTTTTTTCACCTTGCAATCATCCTTTATAATATTCAAAAACGTCTACTTTTAAAATGTTGTTAACAAATATCATAAATATTATATACATTATAACAAGTGCAGATTGTTGGAAAATAAACGTTTTAAACCAGAATCAAAAATAGTTATGTTAAATTAATAATTATTATACTTCGTACATTTTTATAAATTTTTGAATTAACAAAGAATCATTTAGAACTTTAATGCATCTTCAGTTTTGTATTTTTAATATAAGCAATTTAAAATGAATATAATTCATGTATTTAAAATATTATGCCGGAAAATTATAAATTTAAAAAAGTCAAATTCAATTCTTAATAAAATTTAAATAATTTAAAAAAATAAGTTAGAATTATAAATTTTAATGAGCAATATTATTGATTTTTATATCAAGAAAATGATTTAAATATTTATTTTAAATGTTTATTTAAAACTGCATTTTAGTTGAGAACTTTTATATAGGAACTTACCTTAAATGGGATTGGTGAAACCGTATTGTTCTTTACAAATAACTTAACACAATGTGTCATATTGATTCATTGAGAACATTATTTTACGTAAAAGCTTTTAACCACATTTCATAGCATATGAGCATACAAATGAGCATTAGAAATAACATTTTTAATAATAAATAAAATAATGTAATAGCATGGTTTTAAATGAACGAAAAAAGCCATATTTTTGAGTTTAAAGTACTTTCATATTGATTCATACTAACAATTTTGAAAAAATATACTATTTTTATTAGTTATTATTATCTAATTATTACTGATTTCTATTTTTTTTTTTATTTTAAATGAAAATTCATAACTTATTTAACGTTGTATTCTGGAAAAAAACTAACTTCTGAATTTATATTTTTATAATAAAATATTAATAATTGTTAAATTGATACTTTACTAAATACATAAGTTAAAATCCTGTTTATCTTCATGATGCCTGATGAAAAAACATAGCATCAAAAGTTAAAATATGTATAATTATTTTCAAAATACTGTGAAATTTAAATAAGGATATTTTCATTCAAAATAAATTAAAAACCTAAAAAACGACCATCGTAAAAATATTATAAAAAATTCATTATTTCTTTTTTTAATAAATTGTTGGTTGTTAGTTGTTAAAGTTCCTAAATGTATAAAATAATAATAATAAACACACGCGATATTTTTTGGAAAATATGATTGCATCTTGTGTTATAAAATCATTCTGCATAATAATACAGAAAACTATAATTTTGTCAAATTTCTAACAGTTATAATATTCAAAAATATAATAAGTACATTAAAACTATATTAATTTAAATTAAAAATTCAATGTAAAATCTTTTTGTTAAATTGTTTAAGTCACTGTAAGTTATGAAATTATATTGCGTAAGTACTAATGTAAAATGTTGGTTTAAATGTCTTAAAGTTAGTTTTGAATTAATTAAAACAAAGTAACTTTATGAGTATCTATAATGTTTGACAAATTGGAAAAGGTTAGTATTTTCACTTTATATTCAATATTTTCGAAACTGAAACTAATAAAATACATCTTTGTACCTATTATAGTGTGGATAATCTTAAACGATATCAAACAAAATATTAGAACAGCTAGCAGTCTTGTTTTTCAGTAAGTTCTCAATATTTGAACTTCTTACATTAAATAAAATATACTTAACTGTTTCTTGTCGAAAAATAAGTAAAAATATTTCTTTCAAAAATCGTGTGACTTAATTTCAACGCCATGACTGTTATTTTACAAAATTGAGTTCGAACAATACGTGGAAAGTAGTTATAGGATCTTTTGACATTTAATGAAATGTTATGGTTGACTTTAAGTTTGAAACGTTCACATATAAGAGCGTTTAAGTATATCTTATGACTATTTTTATTTATCCAATTTAGAGATATCAACCATCATTTCTATTCTTCGTTCTAGAAAATTAAAAAAGTTAGTTTAGCTTAGTCTTATTAGTTAACCTATATTGAGTTAGTTATGTTATTATAAAGTTTAAATGTCAGTTTATGTATATCTTGCATTTAGTTTTTATCTATAGTTTCTCTATTAAATTTATAATATTATGAATAATGAAAAACATAAAACGAAAAACATAGATTACCAATAATTTCTATCCATACTACCCTATAATATAATTATATTAAATTAATCAATCACAGTTGAGGTACATTAACTGAATAAAACTTAAAAAATGTATCTATGTTGTATGTAAAACATTATCAATATTCATTATTTTAGTAATAATATATTGATCTGTGATAACCTGTGTTATTTTCATATCGAACATAAATTATTATATTATCATCCCATTTAAGTTAATTTTACAAATATTTGAAAAATGTAAAAGCTCATTAAAATATAATTATCCGAGCATATAGTTCATTAAATAATTATTTTAGGATCCGTTAGACTTTAATGGTTAGGCCTATGCAACCCGTCAAAATATATATTATTATTTCAAGTGACACAAATCCTTGCATGATAAATTTAATTACAGCTAATTATATGATTAGAAAACATATAGTTGAATAAATAGTTAATAAATTATTATTATTTATCGACTACAGATAAGCGTATATATATTTATTATTTATATTATATATTATAAACTATAGATATTATTGTTGTTATTATATTTAAAAATCCTTTTAAATCCTACTTAAAGCTTATTATTTGGAACTTTAAATATAAAATGAATGTAATGTTGGTTCGAAAACAAAAAATTGGTTTTATACGAAGAATGCAAAATAAATCAAAATAATATAATAATGTAAGGCGTCATAAGGTTTTTTCCCCCAGGGCTCTATTTACATTTATACCCAGTCATGGTTTTTAAAAACCAAATATTACTAAATATAATATGCACAATATATTATTTTCTACCAAATAAATTGTGTTTTATAAATTTAATTTTAGTGAGTTGCCTTTTTTTAACCTACTTAGATATATTTTGAAACCTCAATACATTAAAAATATTCAATTCGTCTTAATATTAGCCATTAAATTTAATTCGGTGTTTTTTTTTTTTTTTTTTTTTAAGTATATAGTTTGATTATTTTGTAGATATAATACGCTATACACAATATTTTATAAAATACTATTTTGAAAATGTTTTATTTTTTAAATAATAAGTACCATTCGTTTTACATTAAAAATCAATATTATTACTATTTATTTTCACTCATCAAAATATTGTCCCCGAAGGTTTTTAAAAAAATGTGGTACATGACTTTCTCACAGGAAAAATAACTAAAAAAAGAGTTTTATGTTCAGTTATTCAGTGCATACGTGTGTATACAGTATATTTCAGTTGTTATATATTAGAAATTTATATTGTATATAGTCACATATCGATCGTATGGTAGATGAAAATAATACAAACGTACATTTACTTGCCCAAACTATCTAAGCTACATAATATTTTAAGTATAAACTAGTCTTACAAGATAATAATTTAAGTAGGTATATAATAATATAAACAAACTAATAAAATAAATCGCTTTTTTGAATCGTTAACATCAAAAAGCTGTATGTAAAATCTAAGTTTTACACAGTCAAAATGGTATTATATGTTAATAATAGATAATTTTATGAATAATAAATTAATAAAATATGTTTCTGCGTTCTAGTATTAAATTATAACATAAACATACAATGGAATTATTTAACGGCAGTGTCTAAAACTTCTCGTCCAAGATTTTGATTGATCGTTAATAATTGACGAAAAGATACTATTTATCACTGTGTAAATCATTTCGTTGAAGTCTTGTCGATGTTTTCGATATAACCATTAAACGTTGATAAACAGATGTTAAAATGTACATTTAATTTTAATGATGAATATTATTCACTGATTTATAATATTATATTACGTTTACTATTTACTATTTAGCAATTTAATTGGAGTTAATGAGAATTTTAATTGCGCTGTGTAATATTGAATAATATATTACCATAAATGTTATTTTTACACAAAAATGACGTATCATATATTTTTTACTGCCCTAAAAGGTGCGTTTCTATTGCGATTCATTTTAAACCGATAAAGTAAAATAAATTAGTCAAACGGATTAAAATAGTACTAATGATGTAAATCCATATACATCGACATTGTGCACATAAATCATGTTGTATATTAAACAGACAATACTGCTTACTGTAATTATAAATATATAATATTGTTATGTTATAATATCGCATGTGATGTTACTCGACGTTATGCTTAGAATATCTTATAATATTGATTTTTTTATAAAATCGGAGACCGCAAAAAAAAACTAAGACAGAGCTTGTTTGTCAAGCCTATAACATCCTGTTTCCGTGGTGAGATTTTAGAACTTCCGATATCGCTATGTTTGCACAAAGACTTTGCGTAATATATTGTATGGATAGAATAATACGATCAATGATCTAATGTGGGGACGAGGAGCACAATGGATGAACCTAATGCCAGAATTAATTAGTAATCAAATTACAATTAAATGTTTATTGATGGTACTTTCAATAAATAAATTAAACAATTTTATAGATTTTAAGATTTTTAAAATTATTGTTAATTTTTTTTTAGACTAAATAGATTCTTAAAGTCAGCGTGATACATGTTTGCTATATAGTTGTTTACTAATAACTATAATAAATAAATAAATAAATAGTCTATACTAAAAGTATTTAATAAAACTGTTAATTATATATTTTTTTTAACTAGTAATTAGTTTAGCTATCAACATAGAAACTTTAATTAGATAATATTATAATCTTTGTTATTTGTGACAACTAAATTTAATATGTAAATCCATGTCCACCAATATTATTATTATTATTTTTTTTAATTATGTAAGTATTCAAAATGTTAATGTAGTAAAATTCTCAATGAATTTGTGGTAAACTTATTGGAACGCAAGTTTGAAATAATCTAACTGAGCTCCTTTACTTAATCTTTCACAACTTGAGCACTAAATATGGTTTATTTGAAACGTAACATACTAACTGGAAAAAAAATAAGTCCATTATTACATACAACTAGTTTTTGTTTAAGAATTATTGTTGCGCAAAATCAATTTAAGACTAGATATGATAATAATATAATATAATTAATAAATAATATTTAATAATATTAATAATATAATAATATATTTGAAAATTTGTTCAGGCCAGTCAATATGAAAATTCAATGTATACTGAAAATCACCGGGCCAGAACTTGAAAATTATAAAAATAACGACAGGATCGATCTAAATATTCACGACCAATAATAAGTGCTAAATTTTTTCAACAATAGTCTGCGCTCAAATTTCGTTATAAAAATCGTCATGTTTCGAATAATGGTTACACAACATTATGATAGGTACAAGTAGAATATAATGCTAGTTCTGTTGTTGTTTTGACGATCAGCAACGTTGGCGTAAACTAAGGAGGGACAGAAAAAATCACCTTATATATAAGCATAAAGTGATGGGCAGAATGTTTTCATTGGTTAAGTTGAATTATATATACCTATTATGAATTTATAATACGACATTTAGCTCAGATAGTACATTTTAGTACAGATTTAGTAAATTTTATCTCTGGTTATAGCAACATAAAACAAAGTTTGTCCTCCATCACTAAAATTTTAAAATTGCCCTAGTTATGACATTTATTGAAGCAGCAAAAGCATAGTTAATATTATATATCGAGTAATCCATTTAAATTATTTTTTTTAAATATTATAATTTTTATCGTTATCATTTTTTAAAGATAACATGAATTTTTAATTCCTTATTTGGATTTAGTGAAATATTTTTTGAATATATAAAAATCGAAATTTAACAAGTGAAATAGAATGGTAGAAACATATACTAGGATTCATAAAATTGTGTTGCATTAGGTGCTCATCAAGACTTCAAATAATAAAATTATTAGTTATAACTAATTAATAATGTATCCAAAATTATAATATATATTATTATATTTTTATAAATCGATATACTCCGAATACTATTCTGTTTCGAGATATAAAGTTAAAAATGTATGGCATTCAAAAGATTAAATACTTAAAAACGATAACCAAAAAATATAGTAAAAAATCATTTAAACATCTTGCTTTGTAAGTAGTAACAATTTTAAATTAGGTATATAAAAGACCTGCTCTATATTTACAACTTGGTACTTTGGACTCACGCCGGAGTGTATGCACAACGCGGGTACATATTGCTGGTTAGTAGGAGTATGTGGGTCAGACGGGAGAACGTTGAGTAGTGGGGTGGATGTTGGTTAAGGGGTGGCTGTTAGGGTTATGTTAGGCCATAGAGCGAAACGTATTAGCATCAGCTGTGTGTGCGATTTCACACATAAATATGCTATAACTTTTAACATAAACTAGGTAGCTTCATATTGTAATGATTACGTTTGGTTTTACGCCAAATAAATTATAATACACTCACTGGACTTAAATCCAGACTTTGGTGTATTTTTTAATATATTCATCTGTTTTTCTCCTTCAATTACAGGTATTTAATAATAAAATGGAGAATTTATTTCTAATTTTCAAACAGTTATTAGATTTATAATGATAAAATAACAGATTTCCAATACAATGTGTCCATTCCATCATAATTTACGAACAATATTGTAGTTGAGTTGTCGATTAAACGTGTAGATTAAACCGACTAGCGGTTTTAATTTTTTTTTTTTACTGTTTTTGAACATATTAATTGTCGTTTAATATTAAAATTTGTGATTGCAAATGTTATCAATATTTAAGTACTTAGGTAAAAAAACTATGTTCATAGAGTTTAGTTTATAAATATTATAAAAATTATATTATGCATTTAAAATGCATAAAAATAAAATATTACAATTATATAAAATAAAAGATTGGATTTAATTGATTTATTATAAACATCGCTCAAATAAGCGTTAAACAATATACAAGTAGCATAATATAATATTGTGCAGATTTTTTCGTAAATATTTATTTATAATAATATTATTGTTTATGTATTGTATATTATTGATCAAAACGTAATTGATTAATGATTCTCTTGTAATGTAACACGTAACACTGCACGTTGGATTGTTATATTTTTTTGCATATTATTTTCTTATGATATGAAAAATAATAATTTGTAACAAATGGAGTAGTTTTTTTTTTCATAAGTACGCGTAGCTATAATAATACGAGTAGTAAACACAACAAACGGGCATCTTTATACTTCTGAGATATTGAATAACAATAATATGCTATACCTCATTTTGTTACCTATATAAGATCATGAAATACTATATTATGTATAACACTAATACACCTATGGATGTAAATGATTTGCTATTAAGATTGTTTTCATTTTAATACCATCATGACGTATATTACACGATACGTATATAGTTAAAATGTCATCTCGACTTACGTTTGAACCGCTTGGCTGCATCAAATTTCCTATGGTTGCAATCTGGTGATTTTCTTCAAGTGATTAAAGTCTGTGAAAAAAAAAGAAAAGAAAAAGAAATTAATGCATTTCGCCATCATTATTTATGGTATTATAATATTTCGCGTTAAACTTGTCGACATAATATTAAAAGATAACAACGATATAGCTGTGAAAACTAAATAAACTGTGTTTTTTATATAATATGATACACGCAGTGAATGTATCTAGTCGCTTCTGACGCTTTTTAATATATATTATTATTTTTTTTTAATTTAAACGTCTCACGATAGATGAGAATAACAAGATTGAGAAACAATACAAAAAAACCAACGCCGTACGATTGCTTATGATACGCATCGCAACGTTAAGAATTGGTACCGGCTAACAATGTCGTTTGTTTGTATCTATTGTATGCATTATATTGTAGATATATACACCAAATATTTGCGTTCCACGATGTCAGTCACAATACATAATAAATACGTCTTCGTCTAATATAGTACACTACAGTAACATAATATTGTACAGCGATTAAATCTACGATGTTATATGAACGGCTGGGTGACCATTATTGTTTGTTTTTGAGTCGTTAGAATCGATTCGCGTACGCTGTAGGTAATGTTGTAAATATTCTATTTCACGCGAGCACGCGCAATGATGCGCACACATTCAATTAAAATGTGGTGTAATAAATTATTATCCGTATACGTTTGTCGATATTTGAAATAGAATATAAAGTGAATTTTGTTAAAAATTATTTATACCGTTTGATTTATCTTTTTTTTTTCAACGGTTTTATTCATGCCCTAGTGACCTCTATTCTGATAGATACTTCGACTCAAAACATTTGGACTCATCGTTTTCTCAACCACCCACTCAATTCACTGTTAAAGTTTAAATCGATCACAGACTTAAACATAATAGATTCTATTGAATTTTAAGGTATCGCAGTAATAACTATAAAATTAACGCAATATTTTTTTTTTTTAAACTTTTGATGAATGATTTAAAAAAAATATGTTACGATCTATGTAACTATATTAAGTATCAAATAAATACGTGCTAAGCCGATGTATGTTTGAAAATTTTTGTGCGTTCTACCATACACAAATCAAAATAATAGTTAAAAGCAAGTACATAATACTTTTTTTAAATCAATAGCTCCAATATTTTGTTTAGCATCAAAGACATATATTAAAATCATTTTATATTTGTATCAATAAAAAAAAAAAAAACACGAAACAAAAATTAAAGTTCTGCTTCATACTACTCTTACCAAATATTTTATATTTTTTTAATTTCCCAAATATATTTAAATTAAATACGTAATAACACAGATCTATTTCATCTCTACCAAAATCTACCCTTAATCATAAAAATAAATTAAAAACAATTTTACAGTCGACATAATCAATTCTAAATAAATTAAAAGAGCTTATCTTATTTTATTTAAGTCATACAATAAATAAATATTTAAAAACGGTTACTTTAAATAACATAAAATAAAGTAAATAAATAATAATAAGATGGAAAATATTGTGATAAACGAAAACGTATAGCCAATTATAAAGAGACCTCAATTACTATGGGTAAGTACCTATATATATAGGTAGTAGGTACCTAAATATATCAATGTATCATAAATTATAATCTATGGAGGACAAATTTTATTTACAAACGTAATTTAATAAATATTTAAATTTGTATTTTCAAATTTCTTGTATTTAAAGCAAAAAAAAAAAGATTACAACTAGACACTAGTAAACCCACCAAAAATTGTTTTAAGAGTGATTCAGAATATTATCGTCATCAGTACTCTAAGTGTATGCCAAATTTCAGAAAATACACACATATGATCGTGAATTTCCATCGAAAAAAGCACTTAATTTTTCACGATTTTTTTTCCAGACAACTTTTCCAATTTTTTATTGTGTAGAAACACTAGAAACCTTAATAATTATTACGAACATTACAAAATATGTATATATCCTAATCAGTTCATCCGTTTTCAAGTTATGCGCTTATCAAGGAATATCATTTAATTTTTATATGTATAAAGATTTAAGTAGTGACTGAAAATCAAAAATAATTTCACAATTATTATATTATATACAAGTGATAGATGACCCCCCCCTCCAAGTTATTGAATCACCAACACAACGTATATAATGTGAATATTAATGATAGAGAGTTTACGATGATTATTATTCAAATATGTAATTTTTATTTAAGTAATTAAATTAATTCAACTATATTAATAAGTTAATAATGTCATCTGTTGTAAATAATATTTTATTTATTCTTTTTTTTTTACTACCTATTTATTTAAACATTTAATTAACAATATATTAATTTACGACAATATTTACGTATGCAAATTACCTAATTTAATATTACACTGTTGTACTCATACATATTATGTTCTATCTATGTCAAAGTCATTTTATTTATATTTTTTTCATATTGTTCCGTCAGAAAATATAGCCTCGTGAAAATTATAATAAATTTATAAAAAGTTGGTGAAACATAATATACCTCACAACACATAGAATACAACTTTTTACATTTAAAAGTTCGAAAGTACAAATGCCAGGACATTTGACACATTAAAGATGCATAAAATAGACTCTTGGTTTCGAATTCCTTATGTTTATGTGTTCCTATTCAATTTTCACCTCCCCCCCCATTTTTTTTGCGCGATACCTTAGTTTTTTCTCAAATATTCAGTTTTATCAAAAGTACAAATTTCTAAAATGGGGAGAGGGTCATTAAAATCGACCTTCACTACGTATAATAATTATATTACCTATGCATAACCATTAACTATACATTATCAAACTTTACATACCTAATATCAAGTTTATTCGTATTATTTTTGTTTTTTATCTCTCATTATGTATAACATATTATTAGTTATATAATTAAATAAATATTTTAATATAAATTAACGTAGTACTATAATTATTTTTAAGTCGTTAAAGCGAAATTAAAATAAATTAAATAAAAATGTATTCGGATGATGACTGATAGAATATTTTTATTTTATCAAATTATTGTGGAAACGTGTCTATTGGTTTAAATTTTTAAACTTAAAAATACAATATAAATTATATTTTAAAATGTAAATAATGTTTACTGTAATTTTATTCATTACTCGAATTAAATATTCAATGTTTTTCATAAATAAAATTTTAAAATGTGTTAAATGTATTCATATTTAATCAAAATTATTTGTGTGTTAATAATTTTACTAACTTATGTCCGAATTGATTGTTTAGTAATTTGCTTATAAGTATTTTTATTTTTCCAACAAAAATATAAAAAAACATATTGTACAACTTTATGGTTTGAAAATTTTTAAGTCGGAATTATGTGTTATTTCTATAGTGGTTTTGAGGTAAACTCCATTATAAACATTGCTTGACATTGTTATTTTTATACTTTTTGTTATTCATAATAAAATATGTACAAACTCTAGCTCGTAGTTATTATAACTCCCGTTTATTCAAATGCTACGTTGTTAGAAACCAAAAACTACTTAATTTTAATATTAAAAAAAAAGTAAAACAAAAATAAGAATGTAGGTACTTGATACTCTCTATTACCAGAAGTGTTTTTGTACCTATATTTTTTTACCGATAGACATAACTTTTACATATAACTAATTATTAATTCGTGAAATGTTAGTTTTATTAAATGTCTCATCAGTGAATAAAAATGTATTATTTCACACTGCTATCTAACACAATTGTATATCTTATACATAAGATAATATATATAAAGAGTGTTATCATTTACTGGTTTTTTTGGTGGGAATAGGAGAGGTAAGCTTTGAATTACGTTACGCTCTCTTGGTAATATAATATAATATGATTGGCATAGTTTTTACAGTATACATAAAATAGAAACTTATATAAGTTTAACCTCGATGAATTTAATGTCCTCTATAAAACCACCATCACTGCATACAGCTATTACACAATGTAAACACATTATGAGTGATTCACCAAGAAAGCTCACCCCTTTTTATTTTCCAATACTGCAATTATTCAAAATCGTATGCTTAGAATTAAAAACATTATTCAAATAAAATATCTATTAAATAATGTAGTGTAAAAATAAGGGGTTCTCATTTTAAGAACAGAAGTTTTTATAAAAATAATACACCCCTTTAAGTTATAAAAAATATTGATAATTTGAAAAGTAGTCTATAAGTGTATTCAAAAATTTCAAAAATTATAAGTTAACCAAATTTATTGTTTTACAGGGAAAAAATGCGAATGTTTATTGTTTGGTGAATCTCTCTCAATATTATAGGTGCGTAAATAGTATAATAATATTGTTATACATTGTTTTGATAAAAACGCATCACTGCCGGCCATATTACGTATTTTAGGTGAATTTAGTTTACCGAAAATAAAATTTAATTTTCAGCGAATGGCGTAAAAAATAATCAAAAATAATAATATATCGGGCTCGTACAATAATACCTGTATTTGGCGTGGTATTTACGAACGAGAGCGAATTAAACTGCAGCGAAAACAATAAATTACACCGATGAACAGAATAATGGTATACACTATACACATCTCTAGTATAAAAATAGGGTAGGTACCATAAAAACCAAAAACTGTTTAAACTACTCGTATAATTTTTGTCCATTTATTGTTATATTGAAATATAGATAGTTTCACATAGGTATTGTTATTTATTTATTTTTTTTTTTTTTACATGACTATTATTATTTTATCATTTTATATTATATTATTATTATTATTATTTAATTTCAAAATGTAATATTTTCAGCAAAAAAAAAAAAATTATTATATTCATAATAAGTACCTTTATATACGTACTACTTAACTTTCTACTGATGAAATCTTTTTAAGTATTTTTTTTTATTTTGAGAGATATAAGGAAACTATAAAAAAAATGGTTAAACGAATGTTTTGTCAATTAATCACATTGTTAAAGTAACACTATAGGAATGCCAGCAAAGTATTTATATGACATACACATAATATTCGTCTGTGCCCATTAGTTTTATCCATTCGCTTTATAGTTACCGTCGACGTACAATAATACATAATAATACATATTATCTCGACATTAAGATGTATCTCGAAGTACGTGGGTGTGGCTTCAATATAGATTAGTGTTCAGACGTTTCAGTTTTTTTAAACTTTGCCTTGGTGTAGAAAAAATCTTTATCAGGATTATGGGAATATGTCCCAAAATATAAGTAATTATAAGTAAAATATTGCATAATTTGATAATAATATTATATTAAATTTTGATGGTATCTCCCGTTTTTTCATACCTGTTTTTCAACAATGACATTTTGAGTGTTAAACTGTTTAAAATGACTAAAGAAATAAAAAATGCGATTATTAAAAGCACATTCTTATTATTATTAACAGTTGTAAAAGATTTGTAGGATTAAATCTTAATTTAATCGTTACAATGTCTATTACTATTGTTTTTTTATTTTTTACTGTACTCATATAAAAAAAATTGAAATGTAATGGAAAAAAGCCATAGATAATCAATTTTCACAATATTACCTATGTCAGTAAAACTATACATTACACAATATTCAAATTGAAACAAATGTATTGTGTTTTTATATTTTTAAGTAGTAGGTATAAGTGATTTTTCAAATTTAAATTTAACAAATTACTTGAATATTTAAATGATATACATCATTATTTACTCTTACGATGCATAAGTTGTAATTCGTTCAAATAGTTTCTGCATGATTCTCATTAATTTCCGACAATTTATGATGTTCCGAAAATTACCTATCACTAAACATAGAAGTCAAATTATGCTAATAATAATATTATTACCATGTGGTGAAAATAAAAAAATACGTCTTGCAGTCAAAAAAGCACGTTTACGTAACGCTGAAAAACACGTGAAAAACGTATAAGATTAATAAAAATGCGAAAAAATATGACTACATTCATGGCATGGTAAATCACTGTAAGCTACATAAGAAATCAAATATAACGACTCAGTTATTATAATTTTGTCTGCGACAGACAGTGGAGGAATGTACGTGCAGGACGGTTGTCTGTATCAGCGGGTTCCAAAGTTTGTTATGTGAACCTACGTGTACCACTCACTCCATACGACTATTTTAATCAAGTATATGAAAATATAAGAATATTAAATTCCGTTATTAAACTGTTGTTTTTTAGTCAAACATAAAACTCAGCAATTTCCCCGGCTATTATATGTCTTTTGAGTTAAAAGTTGAAAAATTAGGGTCGAGTTAGAGACCCATGAAACGTAAACTATTTTTTAAGGGTACTGTGGCCGTAAAAGTTTGTAAACCGCTGGTCTATAAAAAAAATCAAAAACAGTACATTTTAACGAAGTATGTACACGCGTAATAGATTATCTACCACAGCTGAAGTCACATCGAGAACGCAAACAATAATACTTATAGTGGACGCGTCTACAGAAGTAAACTTAAAAAATAATATTATACAACTCCCTCCTAGGTAATAATGTGGTAAAAATGATTCTAGTGACTAAGATGCTGCCAATATGTTACAAATGTTAAAATTTAATAAAATATTTAATAGGTATTACAGAAGAATTGTTTTATACTTTCCAATTTTTTAAAACATTTAAACTGATTTTTTTTTTTTTCAAAACATAATATAAGTAGTACTTTTAATGTATTAATACTCATTGAATATTTTCAGTATTTTTTAAAATTAATTTGTCATTAAAGTAGAATAATTATAATAACTAGAACTATTTTATTTCTCAGTTGTTATATTAGTAATGCACTAATGCATTATTTTATGATAACTTTTAATCACAGATAAAATAAATAGAATAAACTAGATTCCTAATTTTGATACCACTGATACAGCGTCTGTGTAATTGATTGAAGCCATTGAATGCGTATTTTAATCGAGGCTTATGTTCGTTATCACCTATCACTCGTACTTATAAGATACATAGAAAAAGTGTAAGATAACTTAAGATAATTTTGGTATCAAATTAAATTTAATTATTAATTATTATCAACATTAAATGAACGTTATAGGACTCATTGGCCTTTTTTTAAATGGCGAATCGTGAGTTTGTGTCTTATCACAGTTAGAAATCTTGTTTATTCTATATAATATCTGTGTTTTTAATGAGTACACAAAAAATTATGAGCTTTTATCATACAAATTATAATATCTAGATGATAAATTATTCAAATATTATGAAATATTTTATATTTTATAAAGTTTAACATATATATTATAAAAAGTCCAAAAATTGTTGTTTTGTTTTTACAAAAATAAAAATCTGGGCTTGTGGTTTATGTGTATGCTTTAATTTTACATAGAGATAAATATTTTTAAAATTGTAAATTGAATGTCCGATTTGTTTAGAAAATTATATACATTGAGCACTAAAAACACAATTCTATAGATTTGAGAATAAAAAAACTTTGATTTAAAAAAATAAATAAAAATTAATGATTTTAGACTTGTAATAATCGGTAAAATAATAATATCGACCATTATTTACTCTGAATTGTTTTGTATAGTGGTTATGCGAAAAACAGAACGTATAACTTTTGGCTTCTTAGCCATCGTCGTTCAAAATCGAACAACTTCGACTAAGACCGATAAAACTAAAAATTATAACACGACAATACAATGATAATGATATAATATAATAATAATAATAATAATATAATATCGGCACGACAAAATAATAAATACACCAGCTACGACTTATAAATTATAGCATCACGTGAGTATAAATATTTTACTTGGACCTTCTTCGAACACTATCACTGCACCGCAATCCTAATGTATTTATCGCGTTTTTAAACATACATAATATATTTTACTACGTGTAAAAATAATGGCATGTCCCAAATACACGTTATAGGTATTTGGGCGCGTAGGTACTTATAAGTTTATACAAAGTACCCACTTTAACATTTAGTATGTTTTAGGCATATTGTATACTGTTAACGTTTATTATATTATTATTGTGACCTATATGAGCAATCTCCCTGCAATTAAAAAAACATGATAATCAGTGGCGTGGAAACTATATTTTAATTAATTATCCACAAAAATTTACATTTTTAAATACAAAATAAATTTCTAGGGCTAAGCAACTAGTCGTTAAATACACCACTGACGATCATATGCAACCGATGATGACCCGTCATCGATTCACTATACGTATAGTACAGGGTTTGGCAAAAAAAACCTCCTATTTTTCAAGAGGCAATTGCAAATAAACAAATAAACAAGTAGAAAAAATTCTTTTATTTTTTACTAATAAATATTATGCCATTTTTAATTATTTATTTTAAACATAATATCGGTGAAGTGGTGTCCTCCATTGTTAATACATTCACGAAGCCTTTACCGATAATTTTCCAAAACTCTTTGTGTCATTGCTGGTGTAATAGAGGCCAATGCCTAGTAATTGACTCCTTAAGTGCTTGTAGGGATACGGGGCAATGATCGTACACCGTGCCTTTAAATATCGCCAAAGAACGTAATTATAGGGTGATCACGTAAAAATTTAAATGTAGACATTTTTTTTTAAAATCACGTTTTATTTTCGTTATTTGTGTTGGTTTTTATTTCGTTTTCTTTTTTGTTCCTCGCCATTACATCTACTAAAAATGGCACGTATACCACTATCCATCGATACCCTTTTCACTATTGTACCACCACCACATCTCACATAGCGTTATTTCTAAATAAGGGAGGTTTTTTTTCAGGACCCTGTATTATTATGATACTATAAGAGATGGATTGTCGGTCAGAGTATTATTTTACTATACTGCATAAGAAGTATGATGGTCGTATTTTTTGGAATCCCTGTACTGCAATCGACTCACGACAGCTTTAGAGAGCTCATCGTAATGTTTTGTACTTTTCCAGTAACTAACTTTGAACTATTTTTTCACCAAACGATTATGTGCCTCCGTACAAGGAGCGTATGGTTACGGACAATATTAGTCCCTGGACAATTGGTCCAGACATAAAAATGCCGTATACGGAAAATCGGTCCCCATCATAAATGTATATACCGGCAATTGGTCCCCGGCTAATTTTCTTTTAAGACAAACAGACAAACAGAATATTTCAATTGTAGTTTAATCATGATTGAAATACTTGAAATATATTTCAACCACCAATTTTTTTTACCACATATATGGAGTGTATAATATAATATATCAAAAAAGATTATGCCCGCACTAATAACATACCTGAAGCATTTAACAATAAATTATCATGGTATTTTTATAGATCTGTTCTCATATACCATGAGTACCAAATTTAATACACACTGGTTATGACTCGTATGGTTTTAGGATTTTGGATTATTGAATACCAATAATGGTACACAGTGACGTAATCACGAAAAAAAACTATTAATTATTTCGGTCAAACGTTTATCACGAGTCAAATGGTGCGTGTGAGTACCAGTATTATTGGTTCTCGAAACGTTCGAGGAAAGCTCTATAAAAATACCGTGTCGTACAAGACAAATTATGAGAGTACCAACTATGGTACTCGCGTGGCAGTCAACTTATTAAATAATTTTTTGAAACTTTTAAGTGATAAAGAAAAAAACATTGTATATACTTGTAATACTTTTTATATTAACTTTTCAAAAGATGAACTTTTGAATTATTTGTATAGCTTAAGATAAACCCTTTCCAAACTTTCGTAAATTATAATAATTATTGTAATTATATGTAATGTATAATTGAGGACCAATTATTGTCCTAGATCCGGAATAAATGTATACTACACTACACAGTAAAACCTTTATTAATGAATACCTCTCAATAGTGGACCCTTCCCAATAGTGAATACTTTTAAATTCCCTGGCAAAGATGTATGCTTATAATAAGAGTTATAACCTCTTAATAGTGGACATTCCTAATAGTAAACGTTAACACTAAACACTAATAGCAAAATTAAAAATTACCTTTCATAAATTTACATACCAAAAATCGTTAAGTAATAAAAATACTATATTTATCTTTTATACATTTTGTTCATATTTAATCTTATCATAATAATTGTTTTCCCATTCGAAAAATGACAAATGGTTCGGTTATGTATTCGGTAGGAATATGAAATCGTAGGATCAATGGTAGCGAATTTACAAATTCATTATGAAGAGCAGAAACAATTTACACAAAAAAAGATTACAGATCTTTTTAGTTGTATATAAGCATAAAACATTTTTATATCCACTTATTACTACATGCATATTATATATTATATAATAAATAATAAATTAATATTTCAATATTTACCAATTTCAATGTATATAAATGTACAACCAATCTTTATAGCGTCACCCTATAGTGGACATTTAGTAATTTCTCACAAATGTCCACAATATAGAGGTTTCACTGTATACTACCTATATATCTATGTAATAAAGAGCTTATCTCGTGAAAAATAAAATGAAAATAGTGCTGACAACCAATGTGTCCACGGAATCGTGGGAATGGGAGGCATGAGACTTCCAATAAGGAGATGTCAGTGCCTTTGAGTAACCATAAAGGCTACCACAATGGATGCGATACACAAATACACGAATAATAATGATAAACTCCCAAAGTCAGGTCAGGTTAGACTAAGCATGCGTCTCACGCATGTTCATGGCGTGTTGGTACCTTTACCCGTCCTACCCTGTTACACTGACGGGGTTGGTTTACCGTTTATTCGCGAATCACGTAGCATAAACCGCAGTGTTGCAGAAAAAAATATTTCACTTGAAAGTTTGGGTTTCGTCATATTGTTTGGGCAAGGTGGTAGGTATCGATGTCTACAAACACTATATTTCGTATATACGCGTTGGTAAACCCTCAATTCAAAAAAAAATATATTGCATTTTTTTTGTTTATGATGTTTAATTGGTTATTTAATAAATGTAATATCTTTAATATGGGGTTGGCTATATTATGAAAAAATGTGTTATTCTATTAAATGTCAATATTGTGTGAATAAATTTAGAAATCGTTGACAAAATCTTCATAATTTTGAGATTTTTCTTAATATTGGAAAATAAATATTTGATATAAAATCCATAAATACGGAAAGTCATTTTGAATGTTGTTAGACAGACCCAAGTTTATATAAAGTAATTTATTACGTTTTATAAGCCACTGAAGAGGATCAAAATATCTTTACTTTTTTTTTGGAACAGACTACATAACTTCGATATGTTTTACGATCCAATACTTAAATTAAAAGTTTGCACAAAATGTATAACACATGTTATGATATCATTTAAATTAATTTTATCTTTAAAAAAAATAGTTCATAAAAAAGAAACAATAAGTATACAGCACTACAGCATAATATCATGCAAAATATAAATAATTTAAAAAAAATGAATAAATCTTATTAACTTGTTAATACTCAAGATAATGACAATACCTAATAATAATAATTAATAATCATTATGATATATTTAACTGTAAGATTAACACAAGTACAATGTCTAAACATAGCTTTGAATATAAAATGTATCAATTAAAATCTTATTGAGATTCAATTTTTTAAAGATAGAAATATGTAAATAATACGAGACATTTATAAATTATATTTTAGAAATAACAAAAGTAATAAAAACACTAATGTTTAGTATTAAAAATATAAAAATAAAAATAAAATTATAATGATTAAAATCTAAAAAAACAATAATCTTTATTCCATACAGCCAAGAAACTTTAGTAATAATATCTTTTAAACCTTAAACAAAATAATATTTCTATTTTTAATTAATTATATTTACATTAAAACTATGAGTGGAAAATAAAGTGGAATTTGATGTTTATTGGATTGAAGACAATTTTAATAAGCTATGTGGACATGGTATTAACTTGTATTATTTTTCTAAATTAAAAAAATGTTTTTATTATACAACTTATAATTTATAATCTATATTTATCTATCTATAAATTTTAAAAATACTAATTCTGAGATTCCTAATTCCAATTTTTTGTAAAAGATTTTCTAGATGTTTTAAACCAATTCAAGTACGATTAGGTTAACTATACGGTTACCTATGAGATAGTTAATAATTTATGTAGAGTCTATTTTTCAGATCATTTCCTCGTAACTAGGAAACGTTGTATAATGCTTTCGTTGAAAATTGATAGTAATTTCTTGTACAAGTTATACTGTACTACTGTAATTGTCTCACAGTTAAAAATTTATATTTTAAATTATCATTAAGAATTGTGTACCATTATGTGGTGATTATATTTTTTCAATTAATATTGTTTGTTATTTAGACATCAAACAAACTTAACTATTGTATATGTTTTAGGAATTTTATTACACAGTACAATTATATAGCACCTATCTACTTTTATTTTTACCATCGTTTTTTATTGTTTACCTGTCACATTTTAATTAGTTGTTATTCCCTTTTCACCAATTTTATGCACTCCACATTTTTATAATTTACACATTGAATAATAAACACTAGAAAGAATATTTTTTATAATATACAACGAAAATATACTTTAAAAATTTGTAAATTAGAAAACATTTCAAATTTTTAACAGATAATCTTAGACTATTATTATTATTATTTACTAATATATTTTATTTTTAAGGATATAAATCGGTCGAATGAACTTTTTTTAAAACAGAACACAATAAAATATCGGTGGTCACCCATACAAATTAAACTATAACCATTGATTACAGAATATACTGTTTTATTCTATAATCAATGCAATAACTAAGCCGATTAATTTTATATTTTCCACATTATTTAATATAATAAAATAATATACAATTTAACTCTTACGATATCTACTTTCACTAAATACCTACCCCACTATTAAGTCATTATTATTGTTTACTTTAATTATTTTGGATAAGAGTATGAAATTTTAAAAGTTTTGGATAGAATTTATGAGCAATTATATTATTAATGTTCGTTTGATCACATAAAAACTATTATTTGTTCTCGATCTAATCCTTAAAATTTAATAAAT
This sequence comes from Schizaphis graminum, assembly GCA_020882235.1. Lineage (NCBI taxonomy): Eukaryota > Metazoa > Arthropoda > Insecta > Hemiptera > Aphididae > Schizaphis > Schizaphis graminum. The sequence continues at coordinate 61,417,610 of CM037032.1, forward strand.
TAATTAGTAAGTTATTAATTATTAAAAAATAATAAAATATAATTAATATATTAATTAAAAGAAAAAACATTTCAGTTCTCGTACGAAAATATTGAAACTAAAAATAAATATCAATGAATAAAATTAAAATTTTAATAAATTATATAAACTTATAATTTATATTCAAAACTTTAAGCATGTAGTCATACGTATAGTAACAATCATTAACAATAAAAAAAAATTACAATTATAATTTTAATTATTTGACATAAAAAAAAACATACAAGAAAGTTTATCGCCAATATAATATTGTGTACTTATCAATAATAATTGCTTTAAAGGGGATCCAATAAATTTTGTTGTTATAAAAATAAGTAAAAAAATGGCAGAACAAATATGAATATAAAAATGAAAATATATATTTTTAACAAAAAAAAAAGTGGGTAAGTGGGAATCGCTCTGCTTTATATTAGGGGATGGGGTGGACCTCGGACTATGGTAGGTTAAATTTGAATGCAATGATAGGTATCATTGTATACGAAAAACGATTCTGAACGAAGATTATTTGTCAGTTTAGGACAGTGGCGTAATTACGCGGGTGCACGACGGTGCACTTGCACCCCCTGGCATAATGTAGCAGGTGCAAAGATATACTTTTGCACCCGCTGAAACGGGTGTTGACCAGTTGCCCCCCACGACTGTTATCAGGATTTTAAAAATATACCAGTTGCCCTCAACCAAATATACCAGTTGCCCTCACATGTTAATATATACACAATACAAGATTACAATATATAGCCCGTAAAATAGGGGAGGTAAATATACAAATGTCAATAATACAATAATAATAAATAATAATACATAAACAAATTCATATGATTACAAATTATCACATTTAATATGCCACTATTAGTATTATAATTAAATTATTTATCATGCATTTTTGTCTATCATTTTATACTATTTTTTTTGACAAATGATCACATTGAATATGCCACTATTGGTATTATAATTAAATTATTTATTATGAACTTTTGTCATAATTTATTTATTATTTGTATATTTACCTCCCCTATTTTATGGGCTATATATTGTAATCGTGTATATATTAACATGTGAGGGCAACTGGTACATTCAGTTGGGGGCAACTGGTACATTTAGTTGAGGGCAACTGGTATATTTTTCTCTAGATAGTTCGGGGGGAATTGGTATAAAAAAAGGTACTTTTGAGGGCAACTGGTACATACCCGCTGAAACGTCTGAAACAAACTGACCTGAAAATTCAAATTCTATGAAAGTTTAATTCTATTTTATTGTTTTTTTATAATTTTTTGATAAATGATAACAGAAATTATAAAATACATTTTCAAGTTTTAGTAGTTTTACATTTTCTAACGTTGCCAATATTATCGTTCCTTAATTGGTCTTTTTGATTATTGGACCTATGAAAGCTTTGCACCTGCTGAAATTTAATGGAATTACGCCAATGGTTTAGGATATATTATATTTAAATATTGTCATATATTCTATTTTGAAACAAATAGTATAGTTACTATATGTTACTATTATAGTTACTTTATAGTATCTGTTTATTAATAAAAAAAGTATTTGGCCAACATACGCATTATGAGCGTATGAAATTTAATTTAAATTGTGACTAACGATTTCGGATTTTTTATTATCACTTTAAGAACAACTTATAAGAAACCTTGTATTAAATTTTCAAGATTTTCTGGCCACCCAAAAATTTTTTATCGGCATTTGAAGAAAAAAAACGTAGAAAAGTCGAAAATTTCAATTGTCTATAAGTAGCTGTAGTATAAATTTAACTGTAAAGAGATAACCATAATATAAACATTTGGTGAAAATTTCAAGTATTTACAATGATTGGTTTTTGAGTTACAGCAAAATCAAAAAATCGATTTTGTCGAAAAGTGGTTTTTCGTAAAATTGCCGTTTTTCTGTCACTTCTTTTTTGTTTTTCTCGATTTTTTTGAAAACTGTTTGAAAATGTTTACTTTTGACACCCCCCCCCCCCCCAAATTACCAACTAGATGAATTTTCCTATTCAAAGAGGGGCTGAAGTCAAAAATTGGAGTATTATTACTGCTCCAAATGTTGTCGTCAGACACAAAAAAAAAAAAACACACACATCATTGTAAAATCAATACATTCTTCACTCCGTTCAGAATCTAAAAGAAGACAAATAAATTTTATTGTTGTGGGATGCATACAAAATAGTATAATTTTTTCCACAATAACATAATATTTTACCACCTATCTATTCAAAATATTGCATTAATTTAATATGTTTAAAATAAATAGTTATTTATTAATTTTTAAACAAAAACTGGTAGAGTTTTATTTATAGTTTATATTATATAATTATTTAGTTGATATTTTTTTATCATACAAATAAATAAAATTACTGATTAAATTATTTTAAAAATCAGTGCTTTATACCATAATTTTATTTTATTAAAAAAATATATTATACTACATGTTTTGTTATGCTATCAATTTAAATTAATAATTTAAAAGTTTTAAGTTTTTAAAGTAATAAAGGTAGATAATTTCTATGTATTTAATATTAATTTTACATTAATTAAATTCAATTATTATCTAGTAGACATTTTAATTTTAAACTTGTGTAAAAAAACGATATTTTAGGACTTAAGGTAATAATTTATCAACTATATTAATAACATATATTATTGTCATTTTAAATAATTCACGATGAAAAAGATCTTGATTTTAATGATAACATACATTTTACTGGAATATTTAAACTGTTCAACAACATAAACAAAAATTTTAAAAAAATGAATATTTTTTCAGACAAATCGTTGGATATGTTTTAAAATACGATTTGTAAAAGCTCATGAAATTGTAATGATAAAATGAACGAGAATGATACCAACGAAAAAATAATATGTATAAATTATATTTCATACAGCTTGTAAAATATAATCTCACTATCTCAGTGTTAACTTCGGCCGTGAAGTAAATAGTTTATATATTCAATATATTAACCAATATAGCCTACGACAAGTCGTATGTACTTATATGATGTAATAACGTTAGGTATCCAAAACATACATAAGTTACGACTTACATGTAATTAAATATCCATTCAAAATATTTTTTGATAATATATTTTATTGAAACAAAATGAATCAAATCATTAAAGCCGATCGCCGTTACGTCTTATACGCGTGTTATGCACGGTCTATCGCCGCAGATGATTTTCATATTTTAACCAACAGTGGCAAAATAAAAGGGGACCTGCTAAGCGCATGCTCACCTACGTAATTCTATCCTTTAATCATGCATTTATTCAAACCATGTTATATGGGATTTTTAAGCACGCTTATAAAAAGCATATTTTAAAAATATATATATATATATATATATCACTATAGTTAGGATACTTTTTATAAATGATATAAAAAATCAAAGTATTTGAAAATATGATCTTGAAGTGTCCTTGAAAATTCTAAAAACCAGAATATGAATAAATGACCTGAGGATAAAACTCATCCTCAGTGAATGCCCTTATAATTCATAATATAATAAATAATCGTATCATGGTTAGATGCATCGAGTGAAACTACATATATTACTATTATTATTATATAATAGTGTTACCCTAACGCCAAAGATTTTTCGAGATTGACAATTTAAAACGGTTGGAGACTATGACGACTCTTCTTTGACCGCCCAAATAAAACACGAAATAGACAGAATAACAATTTTTTTATTTTATATATCTATATGTACATTGTATATATATGTTACGATGTCGGTACGCATCGAAGCTCGATGACCTGTTTTCGAATACAGAATTCGTTCGACTCGAAACTGAGGTATATCATTGGCACCTGTTAGTAATGGGTTGTGAGACAGCGGGCACATATAATATTACACGCGGTATACGTCGACAAAGTTTAAAAATAAAAAAGGTCCCTTTTTAATCAAAAAAAAAAAAACCATCGCCACCGTTAGTGTTTATCTATCTATATACATATATGAGTAGATACTTACGTTTCACACCCTAAAGACCAATAATATTATAATATATTAATAGCTGTGACGGTAATGCGTTGCATATACGTATTTTATATTATATTACTATATAATATTATATGTTATCGAACACGCATAATAACTATAACGATACAGGTAAGTACTACGACTATTGGTTGTGAGCGAACACTGTAATAGCTTTTAATAATTGTCTCGGTGACGTAAAAAACCGTGGCCGAAAATGAAAATCGAAAGAGCGACTCACGACGAAAAACGACACGGACAAACCATGGGAAAAAACGAGACGCGACCGGCGATCACTTAATTTAATTATTTAATATTAATATTGTATTTTATAGACACCGATGAAATAATAATGATATTGCAATGCGGATCGTTGCTCGTCAGGTTAAATACACACACCCGCGAAATATTAAACAAAATTTATTACGAAAATATTACGCACACTCGATGACGGCGACGACGACGACGAAACAGAACACACGCGCGCGCGGCGCACACGGCAACGAGACGATACACACCGGCGAGAGCGATACGCGAACACTGACTTCCGGCCCGGAACAGAGCCGGTCCCTTCCCGACAAAACCGGAAAGCTCGTGTTGACGCGCCGCGCCGCCGCGTACCTCCGTACACAAACACACATTCGCATATATGTATTATATTATGATATACTTTCAGACGGCGCGCGCACAGAGGTATATTATTATTACGTTTTGTCCGACAGTCCGTCCACTGTAAACACATTTCCATACATATATTATAATGTGGGTTTGTGCGTGGGTAAATACGATTTACGGTAAAAACGACATTCCCACACACAGCAAATGATCGTCGTATTATTATTATTGTTATTATTATTGTACATTATACGTACGGAAGATTTTCCAGAGAGAATATCATCCCCTGCAACCCTTCCCGTCAAAAATAAAATACGTTACAAATGCGATAGAAATGCATAAGCGACGAGAAAATCAGCGAACCCCGTACTTTTAGCATTTTAATAGGTAATGATAATCATATAGTTTAGCGCACAAAAAATAGTAAAGAGCATTTTTTTTTTTTTTATCGCAAACCCGACACTAATATAATATAATATATTAAAAAACGCACGAGGATTTTTTTTTCGACTTTATTTCAAGAACAAACGCTACTCGTGATTATAATAATGATATTATAGAAAAAAATTGGAATTTGATAATTCCGTGTGATTTTTGATGAAGTATTCGCCCTGTATAGTGCGTATGATTTCAAGTATTTCATAGTGCGTATTTACATAAAATAAATATATAATATTACAATAAATATTATTGTTTTCTTCGCGTGACGCATTTTTGCTTTATGGTTTGCAGTGTGCTATAAAAACGTTTTATTTCGAAAATCGTTTTCGTATTAAACACGAACGCGCAACAATAATTATTATGTAAACAACAACATATGGTTTAACGGTATGACATTGTGTATACTGAAGATTCGTGTTCATTCTTATAATTTTTTGATGACACATAGTGACGACTGCCGATGCAAGTATATAGTAATATTGTCGATGTTAAAAAAAATATTGTAAAATTTTTAGAACATACATTAGGTACTCTAAAATACAATTACTTTTAAACGAATTTCCGTTCTTAGATGAAAGGAAGAAGTTCGTTTATTTATTTTTTTTAGATCATAATGCTTTTGGATCTCAGAAGAAAACCTTGCTTGGACAATATATCACAACAAAGTATATCACGTGTTTTTTGAAACGACGCGTTTCAGCGGTCCACGCAATCGTAGGCGTAATTGTTATAAACAGGTGACTTGGTTGAAAAATATATTGTAAACTCCCATAATAGTAAAATATTCATTTGACGCCCCCACTACTACTGTTTAAAAAATGAGTCTTGGTAACGTTATTATACTTTGTATGCACGCGATCTCCATTCGTTATTACCCTAAATCACAACGTCTCATTTGTTATTTTTTTTTAAGTTGAAAGAAAATGATAATTAATTTTACAATTTGACGTGTAAACCTCATTATTTGAGGTGTTTAATACCCATAAAGGCATAAAATCTATATTATTCATTTTTATAACTGTGCATATTTCTTTAAACGGTTAGTTTAAAGGACCAATCAACTCAAAAAAAATTTTTTGGCATAATATTAGAGTACAGACTACGACGAAAAAAAATGATACCACTAAAGTTGGTTTGCTACAATAAAAAAAATTGCTATAAAATATTTTTAGGAATCTACCCCCCCTTTCTAACTTAAAGGACTATTTACGCCTATGAATAATTGCTAATGAATTTATTATTTTTCGAATAAAATACCTAATCAAATGTATTTAAGATTTAAGAGTAACTCATAATCTTTATATTCGTATGATTATATCACATTTAGGTTTAATATTAATGAAATATAATAACAATTAACAATTATATTATGAATGATAATATACCACTGTCATAACTCATAAGAGTACTTCCAGAATGCCAGATAATAATATTATATACGAGTCCTCATTTACTTCTGGTATTAGTTACGAGTTAAAATTAAAATAGCCAATTTAGACATAACAAATCTATTGGTACACGATGTCACGATCGTCAAAACAATATTGCACGCGTTAACTGTAGTGAATATTATGGTAAATTCGTAATATAATTTACTTAAGTGTTATTTTTTTCTAAAAGATTAAACCAAAATATGATATAACACGAATGGAAGATAATGAAGTACTCTTAAAAACATTTGATTAGTTCATTCGAAAAAAATAAGTTCATTAGCAGCTATTTTAAATTAAACCAAAAATTGATAAATATTAGCGTGTATTATAATATTATATTAATACAGTCGTCGCGGCGGCGAACAAATCCGTAACGTCACGTGCAATGTCAAAATTCACCGTAACTAGCAAATGAATAGTCATAAACGAATTTTAGTTGTATCATTATCTTAGTTAGATTCTATTATTTATTCTGGTAATAAAATAATTATTGACTTTTTTGAGTTGGATGATCTTCTACTCTTTTAAGAAACGTATTTCCAATTACATTTCAAACGTATCACAAAAAAAAATTGATAAATATTTGTGACTTATCTGGTAAATTGTAATCCGCTAAAAACGATATATCAATGCTTTTAAACATAAAGCAAATCATTCAGTGGCTCATTCAACTCCAATAATATAACTTTGTAAACTGTATAATGTTACACGAACACACACGAGACACTACAACTCGTAGAACGAGTTAATATACACGAATTACAATATGCATTTAGTTGAACACAGTGCTAAACATAAAGTTCAGTAAGTTATATTAATCCTACCTATAATGAATAATGAATAATGATAAATAATTATTTATTTTTATATGGTAATATGACAAGCATGCTCATTCCCAATTTTCAAGTTATGAACTTTTAAATAGTTACTTAAAAAGCATATTTTAAAATTCTTGAAAATTTGTTATATTACATAAAATGTATCCTTTAATTGTATAAACTTCTGTTTTACAAATAAGAATCCTCCCTTGTTTATAGTATAAGTAAATAATTAAGTGGATAATGTTTTTTAAATATTGATAAATTTTGAAATGTTTATACTGAGCAACGAGAATAATTGACCTTAAAAATGGTTTTATAAAAATATAATATAATATTTCAAGTATTATTGAATGTAATTCTTATTACACTTGAACCATTTTTATAAATTATATAAATGTTGATATATAGATATAAATCATTAATTAAAACCATATTAGTATTATCATAATCTCCATATCTTTCAAATATATTATCACAAGACTATTATAGTTTAAACTATTTGTTCGAATTTTGATTTTATTACGTCAAGATTTTCATAAAAATTACCCGTTAAATAAATAACAATTTAAAATGGAGGCTCTTATTATTTAAATGATATAAGTTTATATCTCCATATGACGCTTATTAAGTAGTAAAAAAACTCTCAAGAATTTGAAAATTTGGTGTTAGAATATTAAATTTTAATAATTATTATATTATTGAAAAAAGAGGGTTAAATATATTTGGTGAAAATCATCCTTTAATTATTTATTATTAACGTGATATTAAAAAATTTGAATTTATTGCTGCAATACCTAAATTTTAATATAGACAATTAAGAAAATTTCAAAAAAATTATGTGTTAAAAATAAAATAAATCTCAGTAAACACAAACATAATTCGAAAACGCACTTAACACTGCAGTATACTGACTTATTTAAAATACATTATTATGTATTAACAAATAATAGTATTAGTTAACGATCGAATTTTTATCTTCATCGCCAGCGTACTTTACTCGTGTTTTTCAAAACTTACCTGTTTGAAAAAAAATAAACAATTTACCACTTAAATGAAAAATTATGATAAAACTAATCGTTTAAATAATAAAGAGGTTCATAATTCGATTCGTAATCAAATTATTTAGCTTAGGTTAAGCAAAACGCCAATTTATAGGATGGTGATGTTTCCAATTCTTAAAAGGCATGAAAGTCATATTTTTCCATTTTCATTTTTATTATAATTCGATTATACACAATTTAAAAACATAGTTATATAACGTTATTTCACATTACGTGTTACTTACAGATTGCTACGGTTTGTTTAATATTTAAAAATAAAACTGAATAATGATTAACAAGATAATAATATGAAATTATTTAAATTCACATAAAATAATTGTTATTGACATAAGCGATTCACCGAAAAAAATTAGATATTGACATAATAATGAAACTGTAAAATTATAATGATAGTAATAACAATTTGGTATAGGTACTTGATATTTCTCCTTCAATTTTTTGAGAAATACAATTTTCTCATTATTTTTATAATTTCGTAATTTTTTTTTTTTTTTTATTTGGAAAATGTACGATCTATGTTAAAGCTTAATAAGCAAATGAAATAACATAATAAATAATAATATGATATACAAATATTTGTTTGAATAATATGGGAGGGAAGTCATCCAATGATAGAACCAAGCAGAATTTTGTAAAAAGTTTTATTATTTTTATCGTAATTATATATATTTGGATTTTACAATGATGTGTTTTTTTATTTTTTTTTGTGTCTGCCATCATCTTTGGGTCAATAAAAATACTTTGATTTTTAAATTTCAGGGTATTTTCTGGTTGAAAACTCAATTTAGTTATAACTTTAGAAGATCAAAATTGAAAAGTTCTCAATACTTTAAAAAAAAAACCAAGAAAAACAAAAACAAATTTAAGGAAAAGAAATGATTTTTAAACAAATCCAGTATTCTAAAAAATTAAAATATATTAACATAATGTTGTATGACATTCACAAACCACATTATTAAATTTCAAATTTTAAATTAAAATCCTACATTTTCAATTATGTAATCATAAACAGAATAGTTTACTAAAAAGAATAAAAATTACACTTATTTTTATTATACTTACGGTACATAACAAATTTATCAAAGAAAACACTAATATATTTTGTAAATTGTAAATATAAACAAGATAGCAATTCATTGCTTTCTTAAATAAATATTAATAACGTTTTATGGGTATTTAAATAAAATATAAGCTACTTTTTTTTATTTACATATTGTTTTGTAATTATTTTTAATTCCTTTTTCAAAAAAGATTCAGTTGAAACTTAAACAATCATTAATCGGCTAAAACATCTACGTATGTATGGCATACATCGCAGTTTGGTCATTGTGAGTATAACACGATTACAAATGTTCCTTATCGGCCGTAACTTTTTTAATAACATGATTGCACACGTTTTTATCTGCTAACTTTTATACAAAATCGTATCGCCTTGTTCCCGATTATAAAATAATAGATCTAACCTTAAATTTTAAATATTTTTTTAAACTATTAAATTAAATTTATTAATAACTTTAAATATTTACATGGGTATTACATAAATTTACAACACTCATTTTATGAGACGCTATACCTACTTTAAAATATAAAATTATTTTCCATTTAAAAAAATATCAATTATTTGTCAGTATAAGAAAAAATAAAAAAATAAATTTTTTCTAATTATCTATAGAATTTTAGATATTTTATGATATCCTAAGTTTGTTCAAATTTTTTTGTAAAAATTAATTGTTAAATTAATGCGATTATACAAGTAGTCTTTGTTTTCTATAGTTTTAATAATATTGTTTTCAATTGATTTCATTAATGTCACGGTTTTTGTTTAGGTTTCCATAAAAATAGATACTAATACATATGAAGAAGGATGCGTGCTATAAAATGGCAAGATGTAAGTTTTGTAAAAACTTTTCGTTTCATTAGTTCTTAAAAATAAAATTACTATTATAAACAAGCATACCAAATTAAAGCAATTAAATATATTAACAATTATCTATTCTATATTAACAACATAATATTAGGTAGTTACTAAATTACCGTAGGTATACCTTGGATTTAATAATGGTTCTTGTGCTTAAGGAATTGGTGGAAAATAAATCATGTTCAATGTATGTGATTAACACGTCATCTGAAAATAATTGTCCATCTTCTAAGTTTGTACATACGGCCATAAGTTGTATAAACGCATCATCGAAATCAGTGGATAGACTAAATGGCAAACTAAAAATAATAATTTAAGCCACAAACATAATTCCTTCTTTTTGTCTTTATAATAATTATGCATCTTGCAATTTTTATTCTCCGTTTATCTGTGAGTCTTATAGATATATTATAATAATTATTAATAAATAAAAATAAAGGGCCAGAAATTCAAAATATTCGATCATACGAGTGTAAAAGCATAAGAAAACAATTACTAATAATTATTATTTAATCCATTTGATATTTATTGATAATAATTTAGTTCGTATTTATTAGTATTCCTTACCAGAACGGTGCTAGATGAAAACAGAAAGTATCAACAATAAAATTTGGAATATTTATTTTACTGCTCTTTGAACACCAATTTCAAAATTCAAATGCAGCTTTTGAAGATTAAGAGATTAACATATTTGCAACAGATACTTCCACATTTTGATGAAAATTTGTTTTTTTCGCAAAAAAAAAATTAATTATCAATAGACATATAAAAACCGTTTACGTATGTGTGTATTGTATAATAAGTGTAAAAAGATTTGATACATAATCATGAGTACCAACTCCAAAATTTCGGTTTGATTCGACAAAAAATTTAAATTTTAGCTAATTATTATTTTATTATTATACAAACGAAGTTATTGGTTTTAGGAACAAAAACAAATTTATAACTTTTAAATAAATATAAATCAAAATCATTATTAAATGATTCAAAATTCGAATAATATTTAAAAGTCTTGTGGATATAATATTATTTTCTTCAGCTTATCGGTAATAATTTTCTCTTAAAATTTGTCTTTTAAATTTTTGCTCATTATTATTTACATACATTTTTCACTATTTGAAGCATGCAAATATTTATCATTTTTTATTAAAATACTGGTACTATAATTTCTATTGGAAAATTTTATTTCATTAATTCATCAATACATTTTCTTATAAATGAAGTTTGAAGTTTCAATAAATTATAATATGAATTAATATGATATGTATATTAATTTCAATTAATCTATTTAAACTCAGATATAGTCTACACTTCTATAGTTTATACTCTATATTAATATATATAAGCACAACATAGATAATAAATTATTATTAGAATTATTACCAAGGATAAACCAATAGTAATTATTACGAATATTTAAAAAAAAAAAAATGATTTATTTTTAATATAATACAGCATGGATAGAAGAAAAAGAAGATAAGTGGACATAATCATATTATAGGTAATATCTAAATTTGAAAAAATGATAAGAACAAAAGTTATTATATAGTTGCTCTGGATCATCCCACTCAACTACCCGAGTAAATTGTTCAAGTCAGTTATTGTAATTTCTCCTTCCAATCATTCATAGACCTTTCATATACTGCAAATACTTTTACGCAAAAAATTTTCTGGTGGTGCATTATTATATCTAATTATTTAACGTAATAAATTAGACGATAAAATAATGAAAAATTCATTCTTATGTAATATTGTTGTAGACAATGTATTTAGTAATGGTTTCATAGTCCCTCTCCATGTCATCAACTGACAAAGAATACCACATCGTATAACTATCTTCAAACGCTAAATCATTATATTCATCTGACGTTATTTATGTTTATGTCAATATTTATTTCTTAAACCACTGAGGTTATGGAAATCTCACAAGTAATATTTTGCCATCCTCGTGCCTTGACTACTGTGAAATACTCGAAGCAGTTCTATCCATTGACCATAATGGAGAGCAGTCGCCAGTCAGTAAGATTTTTGAATTTAAAATGTCCACAAAAATATTATTTATTTCAAAAACAGTTAACAAATGGGTTTTTTAAAATATTACAAGTATATACTACTTATTGAATTTCATACGTTTGCTCTTCATCGCCAGTCGAGAAATACGTAGGCTGTATAATTATTGGCCTTGTCTAGCGTTATACATATTAAACCAAATTCATTTTTTTTTTTCAAATATTTGAAAAATATCTGTTCAAAATTAAAATTTCAAAATTTTATAATTTCATAAATTATAATAATATTGTAACAACACCACAATAATGCGGCCAAATATCATGTCCTATAGAGGTAGGTATAATAAAATACATATTCATAATTGTTATAAAAAATATGAATAATATGCCTTATGAAAAAATTAATTACTATTATTAATGCAATGCAGCATACTACTGCAGATGGAAATATGAATAACTCATCTCTGTGTGCAATGGGAATTATACCAACAATATTACCGTTAAACTATAAATCACGTTTAAAAAATGTTCCGATCAGATCACAAACGAATATAAATATAAACATAAATATAATATCATATAATTATATAAGTAAGTATTATGGATTCCTTTTTAGTATTTGAAATAGAACTAATAAAATATATATTTTATGGTTAGACTTGGACTTTTAACACAGTAGTAATATGGTTTTTATTATAACATAATTATATTAATTTTCTACATTTCTAAGACTTCGCATTATTAAAAATAAAAATATACTCGAGGATATAATAATAAATTAATAATACGTAAGATCTTCAGTACTTCACATATACTTCGACTATTATGAAATCATAAAATTCACCATGTTCAAACACGTTAATCAAAGAAGATTAACATAATAATATAATATACATCATCTACTTAATCATAATATTATTATGTTGGAAATTTGTAATTATTATTTTATATTATGATAGAAACTTCATAAACGGTTCCCATGTTTAAACAAATAAAAAAATTGTGAAGTTATAACATCGACCCATTTAAGTGAATTTATATTTCATTATCCTGCCAATAACCAAAGAAAAAAAATATCGAAGTTGTGTTTCTGTAATATTTATGATATAATATGAATCATTTTCTTATAATATAATATTATTGCAATGGTTGATTTTTTATTCACTTGTACTGGTATTTAACTGAAACGGAACAAATTTTGCATCATCGCCATTGAACTGCAACTGGAGTCTCTATACAACAAAAAATGCAATATAAAAGTAAAAATTTTAATTTCGAAATTGTATAAGTACCAATTCTTTAGTTTATTAGTTTCATATTTAATTTTATTTATAGTTTTAATACTAAAATTTGTAAAACGTTTATAAAGCCATACCATACAAATCATACTATAGCTAATTCTTAAGTATTAACTACTTCATTGTTATAAAGTATAAATCTACGAGAGTAAAATAGGTAAAAATACACTTATTTACTTATTTTATTTTACTAACAAAGTACCTATATCTATAAAAAAATAATATAACACATATTTTGGTTAACTTAAATAAATGTTAAAATTAGTATATTGTAACTTAGCTTGGCTATAACTAACTGTAAAAAACGTTGATTTAGTCATGGTTTTTTTAATTTGTGTTGATATTTGCAAGATTTTAATTTTTACATTTCAATAATGACATAAAAATCATGCAGTTCGTGTCTTGAGACACTCATATTGTAACATATAGTATATAAATCAGTAACAAACTTAATATAAAAAAATGTACATTCGTATTTTGTAACTTATCAAAAGATAATTCTGAACCGGCTCAGAGAAATACTTCAGTTTATTGATTTTATGTTAATTTTTGTTATACCTACATCTCAGAATATTTCTTTCGCGTTTTATCCAGATTTCATACTGGTAGCAATTTTTTTTATTTACCTTTGTTTATAATATGAAGTAAAATTTTTTAGGATCAAAGCTGTTAATGTTATAATATGTATGTAGTCATCAGTACTAAATGCATATTAATATCGTATTCGTGCATTTTTTCGATGATCACTTAATTTTTTATAGTGTTTTATATTATATAAATATAAACATACTGAAATCTTCTGCTCAAAGTTTTTTTCTGAATGCGGTGATTTATCAATCCTTGTATAATGTTTTATAAAGTTATGTAAATCGTAATACTACACAGAATTGAATAATGTGAAACGAATATTTTAATTTTCAAACACCCATTTTATTTTTATTATTTGAGGTTGTATATCGAAATTTTAAATACTTAGAAGTGATGTAATAATTAATATCAAAAAAAAAAAAAAAATAATAATAACTACTTTAAGTTTATTTTAATTTTTAAAAATTCATGATGTTTAAAAAATGTTTATTAAAACAAAACAAAAAATGTTTTATTTATAAATAATTTAAAATAAATGCAATTATTCATATATTATTATTAATAGTACACAAGAACAAAGTTCTTTGTTAATAGAGCCCAACAATATTTTCAAAATATTATGTTATCTTTAAGATTGTAAAATAACATAGAAAATTAATTTATCGATGCAATATTATACAAAACAGTAAAAAATATAATATGTATATTTACTTTAAATACGGAACTGCGGAAAAGATTTGATTCCAAAATAACAAGTTACAGCTATAGCTAGTGATTGCAATATCTAACAATAAAATGATGGATACATTTGTAGGTATTAAATATTAAACATTGAAAAAAAATGTATGTATTTTTTTTTTTTTTTTAATATGTTTAATTATATTTTAAAAAGAGAAAAATCACAGGTAATTATTTGTTTCAATATATTGTAATAATTAATAGACTATAAGGATTAAACTATTATTCTGATAATTATATTAATAAATTGTACTGTCGAACGTATTTAAATTGAGTAATTTAATCAGATATAATCGTAAAATAGTGAATGAAAATAAAAAACTGTGGTTATAAAGGTCAGTATATACTGTACAGTGTACAGTGGTGTGCCATGGTCAATAGTGTTGGCCATTACACTAAAAAATAAACTACCCCATCATTCATTCTACCATATGCATTGACAGCACAAATGGCATTCGAAAAAAAAATAATGATGAAGTACCTATTGATATCAAATGAGTAATATTTAACTATTATACATGTATACCTGTTCCTCGACAAGTTAGTTGATTTCTCCATGTAGTTTAGTTGATCGACAACAGACGCGTTTCATATATTTTGTACAACCACAATCAATAAAATATTATAAAACATCTCTAATACCTAAACCACTAGGATTTTATGACTGACCAGATCATCTGGTCTACTGGTAAGACATGAAATGGTTGTTTGTTTAAATATTTCACGTATTAGTACAAGAATCTATGTTTTTTAGGTGTACATGTAACTATAATACAACAATAAATAAAATACGAATATAATTCAACATGCTGATCGGTAGCTAGTCTACACTATTAAAGCAAGACTAACGTACACTATTGTTTCAATTTTTTTCTTTAACCTGTTTATAGCGGTAACGAATTGCAAATTTTAGATAAAAAACAAATCTATTGGTTATATTTGATATCATTACATTATGTACAATTTTAAGAGCATACATAAAAGAATTAAAAGAATATTTTATTTTAATTTAAAATAATAATGTTAGTAATAATATCTCAAAAATGTTCAATGATTTTACCACTCTTGCCTACTTTTATACATCAATTTATTTTTATAATTACTTAGTTTGAGTGAGGTTGAAATACTTATTATATATATTAATTACCTATATATTATATATATATATATATATATTATTATATAAACTACATTATATATATATAAATCCTCTAATGCTCAACAATTTAAAATACTCGTAATATATTGGATTTAGAAAAACATAAAGTACTGGATACCTTTGTTATTAAAACTTTAAATATGTCTGGACAGTTTTAAATTCATTCTTCATAATAATATTGTTGTACAATTATAAATCTAAATTTTATTTTAATAACTAATTATCATTAAGAAAAGACATTTGTTTTTAGATTCTGAACGAAGTGATGAATGTATTGCTTTTACTATGATGTGTGTTTTTTTTTTTTTTTTTTGTGTCTGACGACAACATTTGGAGCAGTAATAATGCTCCGATTTTTGACTTCAGCCCCTCTTTGAATAGGGAATTGAATCTAGTTGGTACTTTAGGGGGGTCAAAATTAAAATTTTCTAATAGTTTTCAAAAAAATCGAGAAAAACAAAAAAAAAATGACAGAAAAATGGAAATTTTACGGAAAAACCACTTTTCGACAAAATCGATTTTTTGATTTTGCTGTAACTCAAAAACGAATTATTGTAAATACTTGAAATTTTCACCAAATGTTTATATTATGGTTATCTCTTTACAGTTAATTTTTCAAAATATTTTGACCATTTTTAAGCTACTAATAGACAATTGAAATTTTCGACTTTTCTAAGTTTTTTTTTCTTCAAATGCCGATAAAAATTTTTTGGGTGGCCAGAAAATCTTGAAAATTGAATACAAGGTTTCTTATAAGTTGTTCTTAAAGTGATAAAAAAAAATCCGAAATCGTTAGTCACAATTTTTTTTTATAAGTGTTTAAAGTTCGAATTTATACGAAATATGTCAAAATTTAAATTAAATTTCATACGCTCATAATGCGAATGTTGGCCATAGTAACCATAGTAACATAATATAAAAACTATACTATTTGTTTAAAAATAGAATATTTGACAATATTTAAATATAATATATCCTAAACTGACAAATCATCTTCGTTCAGAATCGTTTTTCGTATACAATGATACCTATCATTGTATTCAAATTTAACCTTCCATAGTCTGAGGTCCACCCCACCCCCTAATATACAGCAGAGCGATACCCACTTACCCGCTTTTTTTTAATTTAAACTTTAAGTATTTAATTTAATAGCTCAACAATAGAAATAGAATTAAAATTTAGTTTCATACAATTTTTCCCCGTTAGTTTTTAACAATAGCACCGACATAACATGTTATAATAATGTATTTTAAAAACGTCAATAAAATAAAGTAATGAATATTAAAAATATTCATGATCGAATATTATAATTATTATTTATTGACCCAATCATTTAACTACTGATAAGTGGAAAATTAAAAAAAAAATATTTTCAACTACCTCACAGAGTGAAAACTAAATTACATAGTAAAGTGAGTTTTAATTTTTAAATAGATTAGTATGGGATATGGTCTTATTGACAATTATTAATTGATTTACTTTTTATTTGAAAAATATAATTTATTTTTACAAAAAGTCAACATAAAAGTGTGCTTAAAAATGAAATAATTTACTATAAAACGTATTCAAAATAAGTACAATTATGTTTAGTTATTATTAAATGTGTATTAAATTGCTTATAAAATTCAGATATTTATTTTGTTTTTAAATACAGGAAATATTGTATTTTCAGAAAAAATCTAAGAAACTCTCAGATTTCAAATGTCAAATGTCTATAAATAGCTTGAAATTATTCATAATATTTTGTAATTTATATTGAGTAAATTAAAATTCTAGAATAAATATTTGCAGAAAATGAAAAGACCATACAATTATATCTTTTTGAATTAAAACAATAGCACAAAATCAAGAGTTGAATATTGAAACAATTGTTTTGCTCTAAAACAGACAAAAACAAAAATCACTTGTTAATGTATAATACCAATACATTTCTCGATCCCTTCAAAATCAAAAATAATAATATAAAAAAAGTTAATCTGACATTTTAGATACTTGAACTTTTGATTAATTTTAAACTTGTTTAATGTTTGCTTATCTACATAAAATAATTGTATTCATTTAATTTTGTATGTTTATAAAATAATAATTTTAAGTATTTCATGTTATTGGAAGATATAAATAATTAATAATACATCTTCCTAAAGTTGTTAGTCTCATGTATGGTATTTTCATGAAAGAAAACATATCTTACGCCATAATGAAATAATTAAACTAAATCGATTATAAAAATTCAAATGTCAAACAGACCAAAACAAAGAATTCCTTATAAAATACATCAGAATTTTACCGTAACATAGCGTTTACACTTTAAATGTTATGTTATGAATTTCTACAAATGTCAAATGAGTCGTTTCTATAAATGGCCGTTAGAAAAAAAAAATAGAGTAGTGTTTACATTAAAAATGGAAAACAAGAATCAACAGTCGGGCCGTAAACGTTGTCCGATATAATGTATATTATAAGAACACAAATGTGTTTGAATTGTACGTCGAAAGAATGAAAACCTATTATGGCGAGCTTAAAGGGAAAAAAACGAATGAAGTTTTTTTGCATTTTTTTTTGGAGTAGAAAAAAACATGTGCCACATCAGCAGACATTTCCCGGTAGTGTATTATAAATCATAGTGGATATTTATGATTTTTTTTCAATGATTGTGTTTTAGTTTCTTCATCATTGTCTTATTTTAGGTTATTTTATGACAAATAATAATATTGCAATATTATGTTGTTGGATGAATCCAACAATATTTAAACCGTACAAACGGTGATAAGTAGAAACAGTTAATAAAAAACAAGTAACAAACGGTTAAACCATTTTGTTTAAATTCGCAATGTCACCTTTAAATCAATCGAAATTAATATCTTAAATAATTATACATAATATTTTACAGGCATATGTGATAGAACTTAAGATTTCAAATATTGAAAATCATAAAATTTTCATACTCACAAGTTGTATGTTACCTAATTCCAAAAAACAGTGGTGGTTGGAGTAAAAATATCTTACTTCTTGTGTCCCTGTATAGATAATATAAATGTTTGTGAAGACGCCACCGTGGCAAGTCCAACATCAATAGATAATGAATGATTTCAAAACTACGACTTTTTTCTTTACATTTTTTTTCTATTCCAAATTATAAAATAAAGATTATTAAAATGTATAACAACTTTTGTTTGACAACGCACTAACGACATATCATTTTATCTTCCACCATCAACATACAGTAAAGTTATAAAAAAGTAATCAACTATGCCACTATCTAGATTTAATAACTTGTATAGATAGTATGCATACCTAGTTTTGTTAGTAGTACCTAGTATATTATATTTTTCAATAACTTTCATGCGAAAAAATAATACCCATCAAACGCGATAACATCACCGTCGTCGCTAAGTATTTAATAATTATATTGTAGTCGGAGGAAGTAGCTTATATTTTACTATAACAATAATAATTAAGTGCAATAAAAGTACAAATATATTTTTAGTTTAAGTACATGACAATATTATTATAGTAATTACTAATCAATAACAATTTATTTCAGTTAAGATGGCGAATTGAATACAAACTCTTTATAAATCAAAATGATACTAATAGTAACGGCAAATAATAAATAATATTAATTTGTACCTATACAGTTATATACACAATATTTGGGAACTGATCTAACACTTTAACGAGCGATCTACTGATCACTACTATTCTACCAACACTAAAAAATGCTATCTATTAAAAATTTAAATTTGTATAACATTTAATTATACAACCACGGTATATTATACCATATTATATATATTATATAAATTATATAATTATATATTTTATATTATTAATATACCATGATTACAACTAAACACATTTTTTTTTGAAGACATAATTTTACTCAAATAAGTACTTAAAATAATAACCCCATTGGATACCGTCACTGATGGATGGTCTCCTTCCACATATCATTCATGTTAATTGTTAATACTTTTATATATTATTATGTCATCATATTTGCTTATTGGGCTTCACTATAGCACACATTGTAAATTTTCCAACATTTTTATTTTCGTAAAAAATAGAAGTTCTTTATTAACATTATTTCCTAACAATTTTTTTCCAATTAAAAATGCACATATGAATAAATAAAATTTTATCGCGTGATAATAAAAAATAATAAAATCTTACAAAAAATAATATTAATTAATTCACAAGGATATTATAATTTCATCAACTCAGTCTCGATGTATAGGTACTGACCTTACCGATTTAGTCACGGTTAAGTTGAAGTAAAAATGTATATTTTTATAATATAACTAAACTTATTAATACTATTATAAGATCTTTAATTACCTACCTTTACATAATGTTATACGTTATACTGGTAGCTTAAATAAAATGTTTATCGGCATATCGGTAACCGAGCCAACGGGAGCCGATAGGTCACTCATTGACCCATATATCATATAAAACACGTTAAACCAACGCCAATATTTTTGTTATAAAAGAAATTCATGTGTATATTATCGAAAAATACATTGTGAATTGCGATACTGTGATTGTGTAATCAAATCATAAGATTTTTCTATCATTTTTGAAAAAAATGTAATTATTGGATTGAAATGTTTTATTTTTTTTTAATCTACATGATTCAATCTTATGATTTTTTTTATAGTTAATAAATGTTTAAAATATTTATAATACTAGCCTACAACTTTAAATCCCATAAAAAATATATTCAATCGACTATAATTTATAATATACGAATATACGTTTTGTCCATAAACGATTTGTTTAATGCAATTTTTGAAACCAGTAAACAAATTATACATATTATAACTTTATATGTTCAAATTCAAACCTATATAGTATTCGATATAAGATGTCCTTATGTAATAATAATATAAGCTAAGTATAAAGTTTAAAAGTAACACCACAAAAAACCATTTAAATAATATTTGTTCAACTAAAATTGTTAACATGACATTTTAATAGATAATTAAAATATTATCATTATTTTGTTTTATATACTACTATATTCATCGTTCTCTAATGTATACACATTTTAATTTACTTAGAATTGGTTTAGCACTTGACGCGTTTTCGAATTTTCCATACGGTGCCAGTGTACTTGATATTTATTATTTTGTAGCCGCACTGGCCTATCCGCTTAAGATGGTTTAATTTTAAATTAAAACGTCCGATTAGAACACATAGTACAGAAAACAATTATCTTTAACTTTTCAACAGAAGTTCTAGCAAAACATTTCTCAAAGAAAATACCATGAAATCCGTTATCTCCCACACAAAGTGTAATCAACCTATGTAATAACTTTCTTACTATCGTAGGTATATACAATATATATATATACATATTATTATGTCAGCAATGCAATAAACGTTATCTCTCATTTCCACGCTGATATTTTGTTGTATTCACAACAACATGTGACATTACAACAAATATTTATAGCCAAATGAGCGATTGTTAATCACATAATATCATAATTATATTATCATATGTTTTTTAGTAGCTCTATGTGTCATCTTTTAAAATGTTTTATTTTCAATGATGTATGTTTATTGTTTTATATCTTGGCAATTGTCATAACTTTGGTTATTGCTATTTTGGGGGTGGTTTTTTGTAACAAAGTAAACTAATTGATACTTTTTGGTTTGATAATGTGTATAGAAGGGGTGTGGTCAAAAGTTAAAAGTTTTAGAAATTAATTAATTTTTAATCTAAACTAGTTACTGATAACATTTCTTTTTTTAATTTTAATTTAAAAATGAATAATCTTAGAAACTTGAATTGTTTTTGAGCTATTATTAAGACATTATCAATTTTATTTTTTTCTATAAACGACGATATTATGTTGGTAGAGGATGGTCTGCGTTGGACAGAGAATATTATTAAATTCGTAAAATAGGCAACACGCACCTC
This sequence comes from Schizaphis graminum, assembly GCA_020882235.1. NCBI lineage: Eukaryota > Metazoa > Arthropoda > Insecta > Hemiptera > Aphididae > Schizaphis > Schizaphis graminum. Next base: position 61,439,649 of record CM037032.1, read on the forward strand.
AAAACCACAAACCTATCCTGAAATACGTCAGTTGATGACATATTATTAACATTGCAACATATACAATATATTATATCGTGTGGTTGTGATATTTTTTACTCGCACATGCAGTAAGAGTAAATTGTAATTTGTTAAACTATCGAAAACGATATCGATTAAACTATACTCAAAGACCTTTGATTACAGGTTCCTAAACTATAGGTCACGCCGTCACGGTCAAATCATTGGTATTTAAAAAAAGCTATTAGTACGCTGCGGATCCACAAAATTTAAAAAATGTTCAATATGGGTCATGAACAAGGGCGGATAGGCCCATAGAGAAAAACTAAAAAGATGTCTTCCCTGTTGGCCCAATTCTGTATTTATGTTGTGTTCACATATTTTTATATCATAAAATATTCACCAAATAGGAATAATATTAAAGCTATAATATTATTATTACTGTTATTTTAGATTCTGAACGAAGTGATGAATGTATTGATTTTACTATGATGTGTGTTTTTTTTTTTTTTGTGTCTGACGACAACATTTGGAGCAGTAATAATGCTCCGATTTTTGACTTCAGCCCCTCTTTGAATAGGAAAATTCATCTAGTTGGTACTTTGGGGGGGGGGGGGGGGGGGTCAAAAGTAAAATTTTCAAACAGTTTTCAAAAAAATCGAGAAAAACAAAAAAAAAATGACAGAAAAATGGCAATTTTACGAAAAACCACTTTTCGACAAAATCGATTTTTTGATTATTAATAAACAGATACTATAAAGTAACTATAGTAACATATAAAAACTATACTATTTGTTTCAAAATAGAATATATGACAATATTTAAATATAATATATCCTAAACTGACAAATCATCTTCGTTCAGAATCGTTTTTCGTATACAATGATACCTATCATTGCATTCAAATTTAACCTACCATAGTCTGAGGTCCACCCCACCACCTAATATATAGCAGAGCGATACCCACTTACCCGCTTTTTAACAATATTATTATATTACTACAACAGGTCTACAATTTGCTTGCATATCCACATAAATATTAATAATAGTATTATCATAGGTGAAATTAAAGTTTTAAATTTGTGGGGCTATTATAATTTGCATGTATGTACTGATTGTACTGTGTGTATGCTCCCTGAGATATATAAAAGTGGAACTGTGGAAGATAATATATATAAACTATTTTGGGGAGGGGACTACAATTGATTTTTGGGAGCTTAGCCCTCCGAGCCGTCCTCAAATCGCGCGTATAAATAGTATCTTCAACCGAAGACCGAAATATCCGACGGAGCGCGAACGTCGCACATTCATTCCCGATATGAAGTACAAATTTGTCGTAAATGATTTAATATCTATTTTTAATGCAATATGTATTTATGTTATTCATTATCGTATCCATTTGTGAATATTAATGAAAGCCGATACTCGATGGTTTCCGTTATGCGCATGGAAGCACTGCGTCTTGTGGTTAAAACTTGATTTTACCAAATACTATAGATAATACAAATACTATAATTATTATCATTTATAGTAATTGGTCTTACATTTTTGAATTTCGAAAATTAATATTAATAATATCGTGATTATTACTAACTAATGTTCATGATTTGTTAATTTTTTTTTAGTACTTGATAGGTATTTGTGATCTAAAATATTCATGAGTGTGGTGTGACCACTATTCCACATTTGCTTGTTTTATATTAAATGTATACTTTGTATCTATAACTGTCTAAGTATATAAAGTATATACCTAATCATAAACTATAGTAACTTAGACACTAAGTATTAATAATGATTAATGAATAATAAACGCAAACATAAATCCAGTTCGAAAAACCGTCGAAAAAAAGAGTTATTGTTGCAATGTGCAAATAATAAAAACCAAATGAAATTAATTTGTTCAAAAGGTGAGTTAAGTTTTTACATTATTAGGCTTAAGCACCAATGTCAATGTCCTAATTTTTAATTTATAATAAATCATGTAGTTAAAACGAGTCACGAAGTGAGCTAGACCTCCAACTTTGGGTGTAAAATTATAAACACATAACAGACCCATATGAGTGTGCCCCAAAATCCTTTTTACACAACAATCACAATAATTAACTGCCAACTTCACATTTCATTTAAATATTTTAGATTTTTATTAACAATTGTCTTCATAGTTTATTCAATTATTTACTTTAAACTGAAAGCTCAATTGTGTTATTATTGGTTATTTATTAATGAATTTTCTATATTTATTGAGTTATTTTGAACTTAAAGTACAAGCGTTGTTATAATATCAAAATTATTTTAAAAACTAAACATTTAAAATTTTTAAACTATATACAGTATGCAGGGTTGGGCACATCATTTAATGAAGCTAAGTTATGTAACTCGATTACTTTTGTAACTTGTAATAAGTTAAAACAGTCGAAAACAGTTTAGGTTAGTAAAAATCCTAGAATTAAACTTGCGTGGCAGAGTCTACGGGAAGGGGGCAGCGTACCTTGACCTCCCCTTGGATTCGCGACTGGATTTTAGTGATAATAATGATAGCAAAATAAAAATGTTGTATTTCCAGTTCCGTAATCCGAATTTCGATTGCGACTTTTAAAAACGTCATATTTGTATTGATAGATTTAATCATTTTGTACTTTGGGTAAATAATAAAATATAAAACCATGGTGCCATGGTGGTGTGGTGCTCTGTGCATGGATGTGTAAACCGAAGAAAAAAATAATAGTATTTAAAATAATTCATTTTTTTAGATAAGTGGATACCAATTATGTGAAAAAAATCAAAAATATACTAATAATTTTATGCTAGAATCTGAAAAAGATGGAACAAGGTGATCTACATTTGGTGGAACTATATTAAATAATAATGTAATGACTTAAGACTTGGTACTTAATAAATTAAGTATATTGCATGGTATATTTTATAATAACAAGATGAAGGTCAAATATGCAGCACAAGCTCTTAGTTAGATTTGTTTTATTTTGTTCTTTTGGTATATGGTTACTTTTGCTTCACTCATACTACGAAAATTATGCTTAAATGATAACTGATATGTGATAATGATTCGATAAATTTATCTGATTTAGATACTATATAATATGTCATAAATGTAATCTATATTTTAACATTTGTAAGAAATACTCACTGTTGTAAACATATATTAGTAAAAATGTCATATGAATGGATTAAATCATATAATAATATGCGTGATTCAATGAAGTAATACAAACAAAAAATATTAAAACAAAATTTAAAACACAAACTTGCATTGTACAGTATTATAGATATTATATAAATAAAAAATTAATATATTTCATAACGTCTTATATATTATTTATAGTACCTATTTATTGGATTATAGTCAGTGCTCGATTTGAGGAGGGACGCAGGAAGACAGAGTACCTCAACTAATTTTTTAGAAATTTTAGTCTACCTACCCCTAATATTATTTTTAAGATAAATGCACGGGACATTTCATCATTTTGCTTTCTTATCAAAATGTGCAAAATACCATCATAATTTGTCTTAAGGATTATTTCAAAACTACTCCTACGAGTATACATAAATAAATAGTAAAAAAATCGATATTTTTGTATTTATTTACTTTTATTAAAATTGAAAATAATATGAATTATGATAGATAATATTATATTTAATTTGACTTTTTCTAATTTGAATTTCGTAGGAAACGGACAATGCGATTAATATCAGTATTTCACCGATTTATAAAATGTCCTCATATAATGTCCGTCATATTGTGACATTAGTCTTGACAATTTTAATACGCATCATGATATGTATTTATTTATACATTGTGCAACGATTAAGTTGCCAAGACTAATATTGAATACGAACAATAATATTACTGCACTGCACATGTGTATCGCTGTGTATGATATTATAATAACTACAATTACACGTCATTAATCGAAAGTCAAAACCCGGCGAGACAAAACTATTGTGTTGACCAGACAAACACGAGACATCCGTCATAGGTACATTGTATTATAATATTTTAACCTTGTCCGCTTAGTATTGCAAGTCTGAAATGTTGAATAATCTTAAATTCTCAATTAATACAATAATAACGAAGATGGATAGGGCCGTTGTTTATTTATTTATTTTTTTATCGCGCAATCACATAAGGCCGCAATACAAACATGGTTTTATCGCGTTTACCGTCATTATTCTTCGGTTAACTCACGCGAGAAATTCCAAAACGAAATCATTGCGTTCCAGTTGTATGCGATGAAAATATAATCCAGCACAATACTTCACCGATGATAGTACAAAATATGATGTCGACTTCGCAGAGTAACTGTAAATCACGCCCCGAGACTCGAGAGTATTATAGTTGCAATAACATTACTGTATTTATTAGGTATGTATATAGTGATGCAGAGTGATATTCTTTTAGTATTGATATCATATGTCGATATCAAATACTAATATCATAATATCGAAAATAAATGTATACTTTTTTTATATTCGTAATAAAATGTTATAGACATTTATTATTTTATATTGTGCCTTGACAATAATAAAAAAAAAATAATATAATATGAATAATACTCAATAATATTTGGCTACTTATGTTTACTGTATAGTTAAGTATATTTGATTAAATCGTTTAATACATATTTTCTGTCTAAATATACCTAAAAGCAGTAGCGTCTTATTGATTATATGGAACTCTTGTAATCCAGCATATGTTCACCGCATCCAACTATAATTTTATTTTAGGATTATCATTTATCACTTTAATAATTCAATGTAAACGAATCCAAAGTCTTCCGATAATATTATTAGAATTTCGACAACAATTATAAACTTTTTTATAATATTAATTACATCTATACGCATAATTAAATGGAAGTGTAATGAAAATAAATACATTTTAATCGTTACCAGATTTAAATATATCTAGTTTTTTCTACTATTCGGCAGTACCGTGATTCTCTGTGTGTCGGATACACAATAAGTCTCTACAGTAAATATAAAATACAAACTCAAATTTATTCATATTTATAATAGGTACTTAATTACTTGGATATTGGGAAAAAATGTGATTGTTATCGATATATCGAATCGAAATATTGTTATCGTTCGATATTAGCAATATTTATGTCAATTTTTCAAATTTTCTAAATTATTTTGAATGCATTACCTATATACCTAAAATATACCGACACACTGATTCTGGTGATAGGTTTTTTTTTATTTTATATAAATTATCTATCGGTTAAATATTGTATGTAGGTAGGTACATGATAAATATGGCGTTATAGAGATATAATAATATGCATATATATATATATATATATATATTTGATAAACACATTGAAATAATCTGATTTTTTCCTAAGACCTATTTGACATTATTATACAAAAAAAATAGCGTTATTATTGCGTAATACATAGCGTATTTAAATATGATGCAATAGAAAAAAAAAAGGAAAAAAAGTTAAACCTTATAGTCCGCGTGTTATTATCATTGATATAAAACTTCGAACGACGTCCGCCTAGACACAGTTCTGCGGCTCTTCTTCATTCGAATACTCTCCATAAAGCGTTTGCAAAAACTACAAAATGACCATTGATTTCTACTACGCTTCATGGAGTCCGCCATGCAGGACTGTGGAATTGGTGGCGAGCATCCTGAATGTTAAACTCAATCGAATTGTGACGACACCGAGCAAAGGAGATACACAAAAACCTGAATACAAACAAGTAGGTTTTACTAAGTTATAGGTTTGCATGTTCGTAAATACCTATCATTTCCGTTGATGGGCAGTCTTGACATATACATGATTTTTTTTCAACCACTGTTTCTTCTTTGGTTATGTTATAGTTGACCCCTCAGCATACGATTCCAACCATCGTTGACGACGGTTTCGTTTTAAGCGAAAGGTGAGTGAACACAATAATTAAAGCGAACGATCTATTGTAGAATTCATTCTAATAATCTATACTGATATTATAAAACTGAAAAATGTATATGTCAAAGATATCAACTTCAGTAACTACTGTACCGATTTCATTAAAAATTATATCATTAAATTCTTTGAGACTTTGGGGGTGTTTAAAAAAAATAAAATTGTAAAAATATCCAGAAGGCATTTATAATATAAATTAGATATATTTTAAGTCAGAACGACGAGTTGAGAATAAAGGGATGTTTAAGTATTTACGAATGAGTGAGTTCTCAAGGTGTGGATGTTCTATTTACAGTAGGTATTTACGTGGCAATGAAGATAAATCTGTTTTAAACACAATCTGTATTTAATTTGTTGTTTGTAATCAAGATGTACAAAAAAAAATCAATGGCCTTAGTATATTTGTAGCTTATAAACTCAAAAACTACTGGACCGATTTTAACGAAAGTTTCAGAGACTGTTCTTAGAGATATAAAAAAAGGGAATGTTAGAAAGTGTTTGAATCACATTTGAAAATATACCCAGTGTTATATCTAATCCACCACAGGCGGATTCCACACCTCGGTCGTATTAATCAACGAAGCAAACCGATGTCGATTTGTCAGTGAACTGAGGTATACTAAAACCGATGAGATACCTCGATAACCTAACCAATATAGTGCTGTATTTTATGTTAGTTCATTTTTTTCTTGGGTGAAGGATTTATCGGGTTATATACTTACTAGTTAGTAATATGTAATATGAATGATTTGTGTAAACTTATTATTACAAACATTTTTACATTTCATCAGACGATAAAATCAACCCGTATTCAATGTACAGTTTTACAGCTAATAATTTGTAAATTAATTTAAAACGAGCAAAAATGTATACCTTTTTTAAAATATTATCATAAAATTATAAAACATTAAGAAAAATTTTCCATCGATCATCAATCTATATATAATTTTTTTGTTGATAATATATCATGTAAATGAAAATGTATCACATTCGTTAAAATTATTCAATTTATACAACACCCAAGTTCTAGAATGATTATAAATAAGTTATAAAGATTATGTATCTAATTCTCTTGTTTTGTTTTACTGACTGAGAGTATGCATTGAGTATCATTAATAATTACAAATTTAACATATGCAGATTGCATTTCCAATACGATATATTATGTAGATAGGGTTCACAGGTGACATAAATATGCAATAGTACCTACCTAATGCCAGATCTTAATGGAAATTTCGATACACGCATATAATGTCAAATTGAGTTTATAACATATGTTAAAATAATCTTAAAACATTTTTATTGAATTAAATGGTTTTTTTTTTAAATAGGTTTTTGTGTATTTTGTTATATTTTATAAGATATTTAAACTATTTTACTGACCAATTAGGTACCCAACATAAACTTTTTAAATAAGCATGTATTTACTATAAAAAAAAAATATTATATGTTCTTATTCCATGTGTCATAAAAATGTCTCATTAAATAAGCTGTTTATTAAATTAAATACAAATTAGTACCCATAGAATGTATATACATTACAATCTATAACTTAAACTTGTTCAAAGAGTAAAAGTTATAAATGTTTAATGTTTTTTTTTACATTTTATCTAATTTTATCACTCCTAACTCTAATAGATAATTTAATTTATATTTAATGTATATAATTTAAAGTATCAACATATACGAGATTTTTTACTGCTTAAGTAGACCTATAGAATTATAGTTTTTTAAAAATGCACTTACAAAAAAAAAATACAATAGTTTTTTCGATTATTTACATAATATAATATAAAATTATAGTAAATACATGTAGTTACATAATATTATTATTATAAAAACATTTATTAATAAAAAATCAGTGAAATAAACCAACGAACCAGAGGTTAAATTCCATTGCATTCTTAAAATACATGAACATTTTTTTAGCCGTGCAATTTGCAAATATCTTGTAGAAAAATACGGTTCTACCACTGGACCATATTCCAAAGAGCAACTCTACCCGAAAGATATTAAGAAAAGAGCAACAATTGATCACCGAATCGATTTCGATTTGGGAGCTCTGTACAGAAGAGCATCCGATTATTTCGTAAGTATTCGTATTATTTTCATAAGGTACAACAATACAAAATTTTATAAAATAATATAATTTCCAAGAGATTTGTATTTTTTATATACTACAATATACCTAAACAATTCATTCGGATCAAAGAAAAATACACGAATTCTTAAAGAATTTGTTGAATATATAAATTATTAATGTTTTCAGGTGATTTTGACTGTTTCATATTATATTGTATTGTATCGTATTATTATTAAACGTTTTCAACTATGATAATATATGTCCATATATTTGATTTGATTATTACGTTCACAATACTACTTTTATTTACAAGTATTTATCTTTGAAATATATTATTTATTATATTGCACTAAGTAAAACATTAAATTCATAACAAAATTAAATATTTATTTATTTATTATTACAACAAAATCAAACACAGTTCGCTTGATTAAATAATAAAAATACAGAGTCTTATTGATACTATAACAAATAGTAACGAATAAAATTCGAATTAAATTAAATTTAAATATTGTCTATATCGTGTGTAATTTATTACATCAATGTTTTTGACTCAAAACTCTTTATTATTTTTCTAATTCATCACTTGCAAACTGTGAAAATCATTCGTAGGTAAAATTCATTTTTATTATAAGAAACCCAGTAATGTGGAGTATAAACGATATGATTTATTTCAAATCGGACACATCGTAGTTTGTATATTATAATATTTGTTTTTCAATTGCTTGTTCTTAATATATTGAGCAAAAAATTTATTTATAAACTTACAAATACGAATTTAGCAAGTAAATGGTCGAGTATACGTTTAATGCATAATATGATCAAAAGTGAAGTCTGTAAACGATAGGGAATAAAATAGCTTTTAGTTGAGTAGGTTACTAAATTTAATTAATGATTTAAGGATATTTTGCTTATTAGATTAAACTGCTGCACAAAAGACTACTTTGATAAAACGTTACACATAAACAGATCTCCACATAATGTTATTAGACGATCACTTAGTAAAAGTTAATTTATGATATGGTGGGTCACCATCGGGGAATGGGTGAAAGTATTATTTTTAACAATATTAAAATTAAAATAATAAAATCAAAACGTCAGTTGTGGACAATTATTCTGAAAATAAACCAAAAATTCAATAATAACAATTAGTTAATTCAGTTAATTTTAATTTATTTTCGGAAAAATTATTAATTTCAATAAATATTCAAATGACAGTTATAATATATTAAGTTGTTCACTATTTAATTTTTCTTTTTATGCATCTTATATTTAAAATTTAAAAAAAACCTTTAATACCTCTCTATAAATTATTAAGTGGATAATTATTCTGAAATATTATAACGTATCAAGTATCGATTCGAACGAGTATTTTTTGAGTATTTAATTAAGTATTATAAACACTATAGATCTAATATATTACGTTTACATATGTGATATATAATATTGTGTATATATATTTGTAAAATAATTTTTAAGAACTATTATTCTTAGTAGGTATATACATTTTATAATTGAGGAACTACTCATTTGAATTTGAACTAGATAAAAACAGATGTTTTTATCATCTAGAATATTCCTTAATTAGTACAAAAAGTCTTATCTATTTGACTATATTTTGGTCTGCACTTAAATTAATCTAGTATTAAAAATATTGAAAATGAGCAAGCTTGGTGAATGATACTAAATACAAATATTAAAGTGTTCTGTTTCATTTTATAATATATCATTATGGGTCAATATGTTTATAATTTTAAGATTATTGAACCGTAAATAGATAAGTAAAGTATTATAGTGTTTTGGATAATTTACTTACAACACTGAAATAAAGAATTTTTTCCTCATGCAATATAAATTGTATTATATAATAATAAACAAAAAATGTACTAACTCATATTATCGATACAGTACGTTCAAAAGCAATATTTTTTTAATCATAATTAATACTGTATTAATAATTAATAATTTTGACATAATAATAATAATAATAATAATAATAATAATATGATCATATTATGATAATCCTCTATAGTATTTTATTTTATATAAAAATCTTATGATTGTAAAAAAATGTAAAATTATCTATATAATATTAATAGCAATACTAAACTCAACTTTTCCTAATAATTAAAAATAAATACATACTGTAAAATACTATAATATGTATATTGCACGTCATATCGTACCTAAATTACGTTGATAAAATACATTTTAGCATCTCTAAAAAATATATTTATTTACCCACATTCTCTATGTAACTGAATTACATTGTGCTCAGTATTTCTGGAACTATTAGTACAATACATTGAAAGGAGACGGTTCTCTTGAAGTTTAAAATATTGTGTAATACAAAAGAACGCGTTTCGTTGGATACGTGATTTCAAACGACGTTCTAACCATTTCCCAAATAGGTAGGGCCTTTATTTTCGTGAACTTAAGGCCTTTACGATTACTTCCTATGTGGTGATTACTTATCGAGGAGTACACTCCCGTAAATTCCCAACGAAAGACTATTTTGTATTTTTTTTTTTTTCGTGATATAATCAATTGCATAAAAATTCTTTTATTTGAGTACCGCGGTTGACTTTATATCTGTAATTTTTTTTTAATAAGCATTTAAAAAAGCAAAAACATTATGCAATAAATCACTTGTATGTACCTATAGTTTTACTTATGTACGTAATTCATTAAATTACTGGAGTTTTTTTTATCTAATACATATCAATATAATATTTTAATTTCACTTAAAATCTGTTTTCAAAATTTTAAAAGATCAATTAATTACAAATTGAATACTATAATTAATTTATTATGATAGTGTTTAAAAACAAGTTCAATCTAAATAGTTAATATAAACATTTTAATTTGCTTCGACGCAAACTTAAATAAAAAAATACTATTGAGATTATACTTACTATATGTATTTATTAGGTATAATAGTTATGTTATTAATATAATTATTTTGATTAAGTTTTATTCTGCGTCATTATTTAATCGTAGATAATATAAAATTCACTATATTATTATAAATTTGAATTTATGTTTTGATAGTACAATAGAAGCCCACAAAGAAAAACGTGCTAGTAATTTAAATGCTATAATCATTGACAATACGCGACATGAATTTTAACAGGCGCATCCCACATCTTGTTTTTTCTTTTTAAAGTTCAGATTAAAACTTTTTTATTCTAGGGTTCAAATTATATCATTATATAAACATAATGTGCTTCTTTTATTTGAGTTATAATATAATAAAAATATTCTTGTCATTTTTCTAAAAAAAAAAGCAAAGTCAAGCGTTTGACATCAAACTTTCATCAACTTTTATACAATATTTCTTCAAGACAATATCAAAATATAACAAACATTTTGATAAATGATCTTTAATTTTATTAATTCGATAGAATATATTAACTAATTTTATTTTTATTGATTTGATTCCTATGGATAGTAGTCAACATTGTTCTTACAATAAATACAATTTTCCACAATTCAGCATTTTGTATTAAATGTTCTATACCTATATGAAGTTTAAAACCTTTGATTATTTCATCAACGAACATTTTATTTACACGTGTATTTCAATTATTCATTAATTTACTAAATAATATTTTAAATAATGGAAATTGTATTATAATTTATCTCTATAAAAAATATTATATACCTTGCGAGTGAAACCGTCATTCTGATAATTGCTTACATTATTTTATAACATCGTTTATTATTATTGAGATATAACCTAAAGCATATGGGCGTAACGAACGTAACATTTTATAACAAAATGTATTATAAATCAAAATGGACTAATTACCTATAAAATACAAACGAATTATCAGTAATATCATATAAATAAAATACACTAATAGATACAATATTTAGTGCAAAAATGTCACGGTGTTAAAGTTGATGATGGGAAATAAAATTAATATATTCTATTTTAAGAAGGAAAAAATTCCGTAAAAACAAAATGATTTATTTTAATTTTGTATAAATAAAAATCATTTGGATGCACTACCTTTTTAAATTACTGAGCGCACAAATCGTTTTATATTATTTATGTTATAATGAACTATTTGACTTTTATCTTATTAATATATATAATAGTTCAAATTAAAGAACGTGTCATTGTGTCAGCTTGGAAATAATTATTAGTTTTTAAGTGAATACGTGCAAAGTTAAAATTGTTCATATTATTTTAACGGTTTATGGTTATTCTATGTATGTTTGGACTATTATCAATATTATTATTATTTTTACTATTATTAATATTATAATCATATATAGTTTAATAATTTAATTTTTTTTTTATTTTATTATTATTAATAAAATAAGACATTCCTAGCCATTGCATGCTATCTATATCTATAGATAATAAGACAATATTAGTTTTTAACTATTTTAAAAGGATAATTATAAATATAAAATACGGACAGCTGTATATACAATTAATAAACTAAATAATTACAATATAAATATTATAAAATTTAATAATACACTAGACACTCGGTTACTTGTAGCTCAAGGTAAGGCATGGGCATAGAGGAAAAATTTGAGTTAACAAACATTTCATGCTATCAAAAATCAAATATATAGTTAGGCATTATGATGGCATTTAAAGAAACATTTTATGCATTCGAGATATCAAAGATTGAATCACTGAGATTGAGCTGCTTTATGTTTATTTCGTATCTACAATAATATTTACAGCCAAATGTAATATTTTATTGATTTAACTTATATGAACGAATATTATATTTGTAAATTGTATTCATATTCTATAGGGTCCAGTGTTCGCGGTTGGCCACTATGGAACTGCTGCTTTACCGAAATTAAAATCCGCCTTAGAAATACTCGACGCGTATTTGGAAAAAACAAAATGGGTAGCCGGACCCGAAGTCACACTCGCCGATATCGTCATAGTGGTCACTATATCGTGTTTGGAGGTAATTTTAAAATTATATTGTCTTATTAAAAAAAAAAAAAATGTTTAAACATTTATGTATAAATTATGTTGTTTTGGGAAATGTATTCTAAATTAATTTGCATACATTAACTAAAAATAGAAAACCACTAAGAAACATATTTTGCGTTGATATACGTAACGTTATTTGAATTTAAAGTCTGATGTCGTTAGACAAAACAATTTAATAAAATTGCATACATAATTTTTTTACATAAATCCTATAAAACGAGATTTCTGCAAAAGGGTCTAAATAAAAATGTATTTACTTAACCAAGTGTATAGTTGTAAGCTGTAGGTACGCATATTAATATTACTGTATAATGAAAAAAATATGTACGGCTTACATTTTAATTGCAATAACATTTTTTTTTTATATACAATTTATAATGTTTATATAATTATGATATAAATTAAGTCATATAATATTACACCTACGTTTTATAAAAATATTGGTTTTTTTTTTTTTGTAGATTGTGGGATATGATCTGACCAGCTATCCTAACGTATTGAGATGGTTTAAGGCCGCACAGACAACTTTACCCAATTACAACGAAGCCAACCACAAAGGAACAGTAGAATTTAAAGAATATCTGTTTTCAAAACTGCTGGATAATTAAAAACCTATCAAACATTTTAAATATTAATTTACACCAATTGTTTACTATATGACGGTGTTAAAAAGTCATAATGATTTAAAATATGCAGATTGTAATAACTAAGATTTTAAAAATACCTCAAAGTAAAATATGTTCACTGTAGATTATTCATACGTCCATAGAAAAATAAAATACGTTTTAATGAATAATTACATTTTACATTTATTGATTTGAGTAAATGGTACTCGTGGCCGGGCTATAACTTTTTACTGTGCCAAACCATTTGACTTGTATACACTGTTACATATATATATGAATTCATTACATACATTTGTCATGAAAATGTAAAAACGAATAAACGATTCATATGTACCTACCTACAAAAAATATGAAGCAAAAAAAAAGAGGTATATATTATACTGCATACAGTCGTTTAAAACTGACGTTTATACTCTATAGTTGATGATATAAAAATACTTCACAACTCACGAGGCAGATTACTTTTTTCCAAATGTGTTGTCGTAAACACGATGTTATAACAATACAAGAGGACCGAGTGATAGTATATAGAGACTGGCGCTCGTTTGACGCATAACTCACAACGATTCAAATATATTCGACTAATATATTTATATATATATTAAACAATCCATGCATTATTATAATATTTATCATTTTAAAAATAATGATAAACAGTCGTTTACGAAAATCATTTCACGTGAATCTTAGATTGGTATGCGTTATTGTCTTAATATATTTTTAGCTATAGGCATTGAAAAACAAACGATTTATCTCGCAGTGGACATATCGAAATATTGTTCACGAAATAAAAACCATAAATTATTAAGCCGCGAATACTCGGTCAACGTCTATCAGCACTCTCGAGTTATTATTTTATATATAATTATAAATAAAACTTATACTTTTTTTACTCGGCGATTCGCCTTGTCACCGCTACCATTGTTCTGTACCATAAGAGAAAAATGATATATTATGTATTAATGCACTGCTTTTTTCTTGCCTTCTGCTTAATACGTTGGAGGGGTATATTATATCCACTTGAGGCTAAAAGAAATAAAAAAAAAAATGCTTTTGCGCGATTCACACAATGTGCTTGGATTTCTTCAATGCCGGTCAAACCGTAAATTTAATAATAAAACCCGAGAATTGAAAGAATATTACAGAATTTCAGTGTTTATGCCATTGGTAACCAACCTATTTTTATTAAAAAGCATAAAAGAAATGGTTGGTTAAGAATTTAAAATGTTTCTTGAAAATTAATAGAATATTAGGTATAGGCATTTAAAATATAATTTAATCACTTCTTATTTTACAGTTATAAATCTAATTATTCATTAAGAATTGATTTGTATAGATGATATATATAGGATATATTATTATAATAATAAGGTATAATAATAATATTTTTGTTTAATACATTAGTGGGCCAAAAAATTTTAAAAAAATATACCAAAATATCGTGATTTGAATTTGGGCTGCGAGAATATTGTAAACTGTAGTTGGTAACTACTGGTTTATACCACAGATATGTTACATATTTTATTTCTCAATCAGAGTTAAGACTTCTGTCACATAAAAAGCTTTTAAAGATAAATTTTGATAATAATAAATAATAAATATTTAATTGTATAGGCAATGAATGTTTATTTTCCATTAATTTCTTATATTGTATTGTCGTCTGAAGATTGAGATTCTCTTCAAAATGTATTCGATTTTTTATACAGGCAGAAGACTACAGTTATTATATTATATAAATAGCTACAGCAAAGTTAAACCAAAGTAATTATTCTTAATGATATATGATATATTATATATATTTTTTTTTTCAGTGCGTGGTCAAAAAAATCAAGAATTTCAATATGGTTTTCAAAATATTAGAAAATTCACTGAAAATATATATGTTTTAATATAATTTATGATTTTAGAATATTATATTAAAATGTATGAATACAATAATTCAAATCAATAAAAAAAAAAAATGTTTTTATTTGATTTTAGTGACTTAACCCCTGTGTTATATACTTATATAATATATAATACTATGTTAATAGAACTGTAAATTCCATGATATGACCTCATACATTATGATAATGACATAAACTAAGCATAATTCCTTCTAATCTTTATTAAATAGACATTACCTACTTATTATTTACATTATAATACAGTCAATATATTATAACATCATAGTTATTTATAAATTATACACATATTAAGTACATTTCGCATAACAGATTATTAAGACTTAATTTTAAATAAACATAAAAAATAATTTGACTGTGAAATTCTAGTTACATTTAAAGTTAATAATATTTATAATTTGTATAAATGTTTTTAATTCATATTCGTTTATTAAAAGTAATTATAAAATAACTGTTAGTCCGAGTCGCATATGGTTATCGTTGGGCACGGCTGTGAACAATATTCTCTAATGCTTATTGAATTATTATTTTCTCACCCCCCTTCACTAACCTAACCTATCAGTTAAAACTTGAAAACCGACCTCGAAAGCTATAACCCAGGGATCTGGATCGGTTAAACTCATTTAATTTGCATGTATCCCCCGAGGTAAATACTAATCGTATTTAATAAAATAATTAAAACGAGTTTAATTCGGTGCACTTTGGCCATGATGAAAGTTTTAGCGTCAAGTAAAAATTGTTGTCATCAACGAAAGACAGTACAAAAGAGAACGGACACGATGCACGTTTTACGAACACAATAATTTTTAATGAAATATATCTTTATAGACACGTATAGCTTACTAATTTGAAATAAACTGATATAAAGCTAATAGAATCGACGAAGTTAAAATAAAATATCGTCTCGTTGAATCCGACGTGTTTCGATTGACATTCCTCATACCAAAAAAACACATAGTTTGGAGAAATAAAATAGATCCAGAACATAATGATTATAGTGTCGATATTTTAATGGATTTATGCTGTACAAAATACACTGTACAATTATGACGCGCGTCTCTCGTATAGTGGCTGTTTGGACAAAAACATCATCGTACAATACAATTTTTTTTTTAATATATAATACCAACGATGGACGGGCGCATAAAGTGCACTAAACACGATAAAGAAATAGTAACTACCCGGAAATTTCAAAAGCACCTTCTTTTAAAGTACAGCATGTGTCGAATTTCCAGTCTATATAGAAGAGCTAGATATGAAAGGTTTCAAGTACTTCTTCACTATATACACCATCATCCGCCGTAAAAATGTTTAAGGCCATTTATAAAAAAAAAAAAGAGAGAGAGACCAATGGATTTGTCGCTTCTTTCATAATCTAAAGTGTATAGTATAATAAAAATAATAATAATAATAATATAAATATTGTTTGCCTTTGTGATTAGTGTAAAAGAACTAACCGTCATAATCACCATTACATACAATTTCACGAACAAGTATTATGTACGAAGTCAATACCGTTAGAAAATATCAATAAAATATATAATTTTAATATGGTTAAAATATGTTTTGACGTGGTTAATTATATGAAAAAGGGTACACTAATTAACGTTTAAAATTTGAAATCGCCAATTTTATTTTATTTCGATTTGAGCAAACTTATAACATTGAATGAATTATGAAATTAAATGAAAAATAACGAGTACTTAATAATCAGACACAATTTATAAGTGTTTAAAAAATCTAGTATAATTGGTTACCATAGAAACACTGATTAAATTATTATTAGGCACATTATTTAACTTTTCAAAAATTTTCATAATTGGCAGTTAAATAGATTTGGGTCACCTTAATATAAGTATGATTAATAGTATATTGTATTATTAGATTCTGAACGAAGTGATGAATGTATTGCATTTACTATGATGTGTGTTTTTTTTTTTTTTTTTTTTTTTTTTGTGTCTGACTCCAACATTTGGAGCAGTAATAATGCTCCGATTTTTGACTTCAGCCCCTCTTTGAATAGGGAATTGAATCTAGTTGGTACTTTAGGGGAGTCAAAATTAAAATTTTCTAATAGTTTTCAAAAAAATCGAGAAAAACAAAAAAAAAATGACAGAAAAATGGAAATTTTACGGAAAAACCACTTTTCGACAAAATCGATTTTTTGATTTTGCTGTAACTCAAAAACGAATTATTGTAAATACTTGAAATTTTCACCAAATGTTTATATTATGGTTATCTCTTTACAGTTAAATTTTCAAAATATTTTGACCATTTTTAAGCTACTAATAGACAATTGAAATTTTCGACTTTTCTAAGTTTTTTTTTCTTCAAATGCCGATAAAAATTTTTTGGGTGGCCAGAAAATCTTGAAAATTTAATACAAGGTTTCTTATAAGTTGTTCTTAAAGTGATAAAAAAAAATCCGAAATCGTTAGTCACAATTTTTTTTTATAAGTGTTTAAAGTTCGAATTTATACGAAATATGTCAAAATTTAAATTAAATTTCATACGCTCATTATGCGAATGTTGGCCATAGTAACCATAGAAACATATTATAAAAACTATACTGTTTGTTTCAAAATAGAATATTTGACAATATTTAAATATAATATATCCCAAACTGACAAATCATCTTCGTTCAGAATCGTTTTACGTATACAATGATACCTATCATTGCATTCAAATTTAACCTACCATAGTCTGAGGTCCACCCCACCCCCTAATATACAGCAGAGCGATACCTACTTACCCGCTTTTTTAATCTTTGTATTTATCGATATTACTAAATTGCATTTTATGGCTCTCTTAATTTTTAATTTTAATGTATTATGCAGCGTATGTGATTCAGATTTTCATAAATGGACATTTTGAAAAAAGTTTATTACCTTTTGATATAATGACTGTTGTTTAAAATTCACTGTTAAGATAATTAACGTGTGCATTAGGTATTCGTACATAAAAAATAATGATGTCCGTTTATAAATAAAAGACATCGTTAATAATATTTTTTTACAAAATCAACAATATTACATCAGTATCGACTAACAAGTCGTTAGATAACCATAGAAATATAAGTGACGACAAGCGGACAAACACAACAATATAACAGACAAATGCCTATATTAATTTATTATCATTATGTACATTGGTTACCAATTTCTTATCATTATTAATATGGATAGTTAAATAACACAATACATAACTACATGATAATATTATAATCAGTACCTATCTAATTATTGACCACCCAGTTTAATTAGGAACAAAAAAAATAAAACGTGTTTAATCAGGTTGTACATACATACATTTTTCTTTCAATTGAACAGAAATTAAAATATTTGAACACTGTTTGGACAATTTTTTTTCTAACTATCAATTTAGAATATTCGAAAACAGCTTTAATGAGCGAAAACTATAATATTACTTGACATTTCTGACAAACTTACACATTTTATAGCCTAGGCATAAACATTATTTGTATACATAATATATCGTAGGTACATCATTTTCATTCTTTGTATATACATCATTGGGCGTTAAAAAAATAAAAACCACGACGGCTTTTGTCGTTATTATACGTCACAGTTATTTTTTAATAATTTCCGTTCAGCGAAAATAATTGACAAAAACTACATAACAGTGTTATTTATTTTGTACAAGCTAATTTTTGTTTATAAATTTATACATTTTTACAATTCAACGATTTCACGATTTGCAAACCAACTTAGTTTTCAATTTAATGATTCAGACAAACAAAAAAAAAAAATAAGTCAGACAGTGAAGGATTACTGAGCTTGTGAATTTCCCCGTAAGTGGATTGGGTGTCCAAAACCAATTGAACAACCTACCCGATTTGCCATTTCATTACTTTATCTAAAGGTCGTCTGGAATCAGTTGTTGAAAAACTCCAAACTAAAATATTTAAAATGTTGAAAAAAACGTAGACTGTAAGTAATACTAAAAGCACAAAAATTACAAGTCTATTGTACATTTGAAAATATGTTTTCAACACCTAAAAGTTAAGCACTGTGTTACAAAGATTCCATTAATACGTCGAACGTAATTTATTGTTATTAATATAATATATTATCTGTTTTTTTTTTTGTCATAAAATATATTTTGAGTTATTGTGCATATACGCAGGTACATTATATCGTAAGTGTAATCTTTATTTAAATTTAAATTATAGTTTAGGTATACAAAATAATATATATGACTGCAGAAACAAGAAAAGGGTTAATGTCTACAATAACTGTTTGTATTGTATTACATTAACAAGCGTAACAGGAACATTGCCATATAAAATTTAATGAAATACAACAAGCCAACAACAACTATACTGTAATACTTATATTATATACCTATATCATAGGGCACAATTAATAATGTTATAATTTTACTAGTGGTGTTGAATGCTTGAAAAAACTTTACGTAGGTACCTAATTACACTGTAATATATAATAACAATGATTCGCTCAACCTGCAAGACATACTAACATTAATCATTTTACGCGAACACAACTACTTATCGTGATTGTTACGACACGAGAACACAGATCTGCCGATAACAGACGCGTGAACGTGCAAAAGTATTTAATCTGTTTCAAAATAAAATATTTTTCCGAAAACAATGATTCTGTGTCTTAATAGTATTAAACTACATACATATTATATACACATATCTATAATCCTGTATAGGTCCCTATAGTTACCCTCTAAATACTGAACACTTTCTGTCGCTAGGTTGATTCCGCTTTAATCATTCGAGATTCAGTTTTTCGAATGTTTGTAATTGTTCCCGAAAAACTTCTTCGATTTATAAATGTCCGTCAGAGAAGGTTTCACTGCATATACGATCACTTTTAAAATTCCGTTTATATTGCACAACATCTTAGAATACAATTTTATCGTTTAAATCATCTCAATCATTTGAACCGTTGATAATATATTAGCATATAATTGAATATAATATGAATACTGAATTTGTCTTATATTTTCGTACAAAATTAACACCATAGTTAATCCAAAAAATAATAATACAGGTATATCGATACGACGATACAATATTAGTAATAATTATTATTATTACGTTATTCTACAATATACTCATCAATCACTCGACATGAAGAGCAATATTATTAGAATAATTTAATAATAAATCATGATATTTTTACTAGTTTTGTTACATTCATAAAAGTTTTTTCTTTGGCGTTTCAATCGTATACAATATTGTTGTCACGAAGTAAGTTGACAAAAACCGTTGATTATTTATAAGTCATAATAAACTATTCTACAATTTTAGTCGATAAAAATCTTTGTCGTTAAGACGTCTTCGGTACTTGTCTTTCCGGTCAGAAAATCCTGGAAATACATAATATATACAAGAAAAATCGTTTTACCACGTTTCGCACACAGCCCACACAGTATATAAATAAAGAGGAAATTATGCTAACGGAAATTTAGCGAATGCGTGTATCGTATATACACGGAAGCGTTCAGTAGTTATAACAAGTTAACGGGGAATAGAAGTGAGAGTGAGAGATAGAGACTGCTGAGTGGGAAGATATAATAACATGTAATAGTCGTTTCCACGGCAACATGCGTATATTGTAAAACGGTAATGCGTCTGCTGGGCATAATCTAGAAAATTGACGGAGTGCTAATGAATGAGTAAAACTTTTGAACCAAACAAACGGGGTAGCGGTTGCCGGCTGTCGGTTTTCCAAAAATTAAATAATTACGAGCCTGACAGTTTCCGGAAGCGAAAACGCGTCGATTTCATATACATATACAGTGCCGTAAACAATCGATTATCATTCATGGTTGACGTTTGTACATGATTTATCTACCTTTTATTTATAAAGGACACATCTTCGGCGAATTCGGTTGACACGGAGAGATAGCAATAATTTTATTCGATAGAAAAATCAAACTAATTTTCCGATATCCACATAACTATAAGTACTTACGTTGATATTAGATATTTATATGAATAAATTTAAAATTTATTTTTTTTATTTATTTATATTTTGATAGAAAATCAATTCAATCAATTTAATGCATATTATCACCAATACTATCAAGTAAATAAGCAAAAGTAGTAATTTATTTTTATTATTTTATTGCTATACATTTTTGATAAGTAAACATCCATTTACTCTCCCTATCAAGTATGTACTGGAACATTTAAAAGGCTTTAGTAATGTTGTGCAAATGAAAAAAATAACGTGTTGTAAACTATAGTGTTTTGGTTCGAGAAAATAAAGTATAGGTTTTTTAGTTTAAATAAATTATTGTAATTGGTTACTATTATAATTATTAGAAATATTATTTTAAATTAAATTTTATGTAATCTGTTTCATTAATTTTTAAGTAAAAAAATTACCGAACTATGACTCATACAATTTTTTTATTGAGAAACTATATAAAAAAATATAATAAATTTGTAGGAACTAGTTATCTATTAAGTATAAAATGAAATCACCAATACATTTTTTTGATACCTATAATGATATCTTATTTTTATTTTTGTTTATATGGTTGAACTATGATATCAAATCGTTCAGTGACAACAATAAAATCCCCATATAATTATAATAAATTTACAAAAGTAAAAAAAAAAAAAACATGTGTATTTATAATTTAAAATTTATAAAAGCAATAATTATTATACCATTGAATTGAGTAAAACAAAAATGGTGTAATCAAAACACGAAACACAAAATCTGATCGGAATAAACGCAAATAATTATAAACACTTATTTCTTGGTAAGGTTGGCCACCATGATTTTGAATCCATCGATTCCCTTTTGATTTAACTCTTGGTAACCCGCCAAATTACTCTTGCACTTTTCAAACCATTTAGAGATTCTTGCGTATTTCGACAAATCAACACCGACTGCCTGAAGAAAAGATGAAAAATGTGTGTTAAACGTATAGGTTTACCCAAGTTATAGCACTGATATCTAAAAAAACGCTTTAAAAAAGTACCTCAATAGTCGAAATGGAAGCGACCAAAGCAATATCGGCTACAGTCACTGAATCACCGGCAGCCCAAGCGGAAGATCCTAAAAAGATTTCCAAAAACGCAAGCGCATCATGGATTTTCTTCTCTTTGTCGTCGGTCTTCGGCACTCCAGCGAAAATCCACTGTCCCTGTGGAATGAAAAAAAATTAATTTAAGTCTCAATTCAACAACTTAGTAATAATAAAAGGTTATAGCATCTATGCAGTATATTTTATTGTACCTATATATATCGTGTATTGGAATAAACTACCTGTTTTAATTAATTTTTCATATTGGACCATTAGTCCCCCAGAACCCCGCAGACCATAATAATTATCATAACAACCCTAAAAGTGTATTACGGTATTATATGGTAGGTGGTAACGGTACACCTTAAATTGTATACCGCGTAGAACGTTTAATAATTTATACACCGTATTCAGTACGCGAACGAAAAGAAAGACACCACGTGGGAAATAATCGCATCAAACGACAACGATAAATTAATAACCGTTACTATATAATTGGTCGTTATAATGCATAAGTATATGTATACTCACGTATTGATTGGAGAACGCCGGAAACAGAGTACTGACGTCAAATTGCAGTCTTTGATTGACCAGCGCTTGCTTCTTCGGGTCTTTGGGGAACAGTGAATCGTCTTTTCCGTAAGCTTGAGCCAAGTACACGATGATTGCACGGCTGTAATAAAAACGTTAAAAACTTATAAAAAATGTATAATAGTTGTTGTTTGATTGTTCGAGTATTGTATAATTATTACAGTCTGTGCTATGTTCCTCCCTCCCCACAATCCTTTATTCGCCTTATACCCAATCAAAATGTTACGATCGAGATCGAATGATCATTTTCCGGAAATAAGGCTATAGGAATAACGTTATGACGGTTACACTACACAAAAATATTCCTTCGAGAAGCTCAAAAAAAATATTATTATACTAATGCACTATAGGTACATAATTTATATATATATGATTGTCATGATGAAATATTGTCGATTGGAACAAATAAATCGCTTCGAAAGTTAATATCATTCAAATTTACGGAGATCTAATATGTTATATATACTTAGAATGACGTTAGAGTAGCTATATTTATTTTTAATATCGCAACGCACAATTGTATTTATCCGGAAGAGTGAATAACGGATGTTATTAAACTTTAACTAGTATAATACATTTTTGTAAATAAACGATGAAAATAAACGACGTATAATAATAATTAATAAGTAATAACATAACATATAATATATACGATGTAGTATTATTTTGAATCAAGTTATACAGCTAAGGTGTAATTCATAATAATATAATAATATATAGAACGACATAATGTACTAATATGAAATATCGAATATAATATATTTTTCAAATAATAAACGGTCTATGTTTTATTTTGGTTTTTAAAATTATTTCAGAAAAAATACAATTTACTTTTTGTGACTTGTATTATAAACTTTATAAAAGACTAATACTAAATTGATTTACTTAGCTTACTGTTTTGAAAACAAAGTAATTTTTTAACTACGAAATATATTTATCAAACCTAACTCAAGCAAAATTAACTTTAAAAGTTATATGTATTATAAATAAAATGATCACATAAATTTCACTGAATCTCTACAGGTTTTAAATATGCATAGAGCCATATTATAATATAAGACTAAATCCATACTTTATACTTAATCCTCCCATAAAATTTTGTAATTTAATATTAAATTAACATAATAATGGAAAAATGAAGTTTTAAAGTTAATAATGGCTAATAAGACATCGATAATCTTTATTATATAATAAATATTATATTTATCGTTATTTTATTAATAAACAATATTAGATAATTTAGCCTACAGATTAAAATTATTTAGTATTTACATTAATATATTAACGGTAACCGTAATATTTAAGTCTGCAGAGTTAAAGTATAAAAATATATTATTAATAATTTCGTGAAACTTATGTTATCTTATCACTATCCAGAAGAACTTTGTATTGTAATTAGCTTGTTCCAGTAAACCAAATATGTTATTTCATGTATTAAAATACAACTCGATATTTATAACCTGTATAGTTATCAAATTAATTTTATAATATTCAAGTTATAACTTTAACTTACCTCTCCCACAAAGCTAAGTCACCGTCCACCAATGTTGGTACACAGTGTTGAGGATTTATCTGTAAAATAACAACGATTATAATTAGTACTGTAGTGCTGATGCAATACGATGTAATACGACAACTGTATCGAAAACATACTTTGATGAATTCTGGTTTCATGTGTTCACCGTGGTGGAGATCTAAAGTTTTCAAATTCAATTCCAAACCCAAAGCTTTGGCGGTCAGCAAAACAGATCTGCATGGCGGGCTGGCGGGAATGTAGTAAAAGTCGATCGGCATTCTAAAATAATGATGTGGATCGATCCATAAAAATTTGGTATTAAAATATTACGTTCATTTATATAGTAATAATAGTCGCATAAATCATTTTTAAATAAAAAAAAAATCACAGTACATAGAACTTGTATTAAATAAGCCTAAATGATTTTGTACGAACAAGGACACCAAGGATAAACTCAAGGATACCACAAAACTTCGGTCTCCAAGGATTTTTCACACAAAATTAATTTATAACTATTTATGTTTTAGCTATAAGGCTCAATAGAGTTTAAACCAGCAATAATAATCATAATTATTTTTTATTCAAATTGAAAAAAATAGCTCATATTATTTTATGTAAATAAAATTTGTAATAATTTATCGACATTTCTAAAAAAAATAAAATTTAATACACGTTCATTATTCGTTATTCAGTGAAAAAAAAAACTGTATAAACAAAATAAATCGAATTTATATATTATTATGATTCATTGATTAAAAAATAATCCAATTTAGCATAAAAAAGATTACAAAAGTACAGCATTAAATTTGAAATATTTATAAGTTTCGTCAGCCAATCGACTTAGTTCATACAATAATAAATGAATTGTGTCGGTTTTTATATTTGATTGGCAACCATGGTTGATAGTGCACATAATTTACAATTAAGTTCTGTGAAGACTAAAATGTAGACAGTAGACACTATAAAAAAAATTTTTAAAATTGATATGCATTATATGCATCGTACAATTTCTCAGAAAAGTATGGAAACTACTCGAATAACGATACACAACAAACCACCGATATTTTTTTCAATTGATATAAAACCAAAAAATGTAAAAAAAAGTATAGCATTCAAAATTGATTAAAATAACAATAAAATTTATTCGACTACATTTCGGCCTGACCTTAAACAAATAGCAGTAACAAATAGCAATAATATTTGTAGGTAGGTAACTTAAAATAACATATTATTAGTATTAGTATAGTTTGGTTTACCTGAATCGGTCGGTTAGAGTTTCGACGTTGATAAAGAAATTGAAATGATTGGTTAACGACTGACGTGTACGTCGACTGACTGTTTAAAGCCCGTGCCGGCTTGCCGGTTATATTTATCGGCCACTTCTCCCACCTCTCCAAATCCCCTCCACCAGTGCCAAGTCATTACTATTTTACATATTATTGTGCGTGTATACGGTATACATGAGTATTATAAATTTATATTGCCAACTAGAGTATAATAATAGTAATAATTAGTCGCCTCGTACCGGTATTATTATATTTATTATAATTTATACTCCAATAATTAATATAATATTTGTTGTTTTCCTGCAGATGACTCATCTTCGATTATCGCCGTGTAAAATACAATTATTGTACACGTCATCGCGACTTCGTATGAGTGGAAGTAAGACGGTGAAAGGAAGATGACGGTATGAGGAGGAGGAGGAAATGGTCGGGTATATGTATAATTCACCGGTTTTCCCTTATATCGTAAAAGTAGTTAAAACAAAAAAAAAATGGCCACCGCTGATCGAACGGGCGATGCCGGAAAGTTCAAGTCGGGGACGACGAAAACGGGCCTACACGCCGTCTCGACTTTACCCACTCGCAAACAGCTATACCCTCGCCCCTCGCGTGGGTATACATCAATAATAATACATCCGTCAAATGGGTGATAAAAATGTATGTTGGTACCTGCTACGACATGATCGATATGGTATACTCGTTTCGTATCTATCTGTAAACCAAATGAAAGTCACGGAGAGTAAAATGGAATTTTTTTTTTTTAATTTTAATATAATGTAATTATTGTTATGCCTGTAATTAAAATGTAATCAAAATTCCAGTACAAAAGAGCCCGACGAACATGGTGTAAATACGAGTAAAGCCGAACAAACCGCAACAACGTCAACGACTGCACAGGTTTCTAATGAGTCAGATAAGGTGTTGTTAGGTACCGCGGTAGTAGAAGTATTTAGCTTGAACGGCGAGAAGACTTACCCTCGGGCATTGCTCGATTCTGGGTCTACGAATCATTTCATTTGTTCTGAGTTGGTAAACAGTTTAAAATTAAATAAATATAAGACTAATCATATTGTTTACGGCATTGGGAAGTCAAAACAAAACGTGACTGCAACGGTATCATTAAGAATTAAATCAAGTGTAAGTGATTATGAAATAAACAAGGAATTATTAATTGTTCCAAAAATCACGGGAGATTTACCTGCGCGGCGTGTAACCAAAAACAAAGTGAATCTCGGAAATATTACGCTTGCGGATCCTTCATATAACGTGCCGCAGAAAATTGACATATTAATTGGAGCACGTCATTTTTATGAGATTGTGGGCGCTCAGCAGTATAAACCGGATTTAAACGGCCCGGTTTATCCCGAGTCTAAATTTGGATATATTATTTCTGGTCTAACACCAAACCGCAGAAACAAAAACAATTCGATTTCCTGTTATGCATCAAACATTTCCGAAAATATCCATAAATACAAATATGATCTTTAGAAAATTGATTACAACAATTTTGGCACGTAGAGGATTATGGCCAGATCAAGCCGTACACGATGGAAGAAAAAACTTGTGAACAACATTTTGAGCAGAATGTTAGTCGCGACGAGAAAGGTCGGTTTGTCGTACAATTACCGTTTCGTGAAAATGTCTCAAAATTAGGCAAGTCCTACGACATCGCAAAAAAAAGGTTATTAGCGATAGAAAGGCAATTCAAAAAAAATCCCGCGATGAAAGGCGAATACGTAAAATTTATGACAGATTACGAAAATTTAAACCATATGACACAAATTATAGATAACACGAAGATTGAAGTGTCGGGGCGTATGTGTTATCTAGCTCACCATTGCGTTTAAAATTAAAATAGTCTCACCACAAAATTACGTGTAGTATTTGATGCATCAACATTATCAGAAAGTGGGTTTAGTTTAAACGACGTATTGCAAAAGGGACCGTCAATACAAAAGGAGTTAATTCATATATTAGCCAGATTCCGCACGCACAATTTTGTATTAACCACTGATATAAAGAAAATGTACCGACAGATACAGGTATACGATAAACATTGTGATTATCAACGGATATTGTGGAGAAAAAAAGATAATGAGCCTATAAAAACATATCGATTAACCACCGTCACCTATGGGACAGTACTTGCGTCTTATCTCGTGACGGCTTGCTTACGAAAATTATCGGAAATAGGACAAGGTCAATATCCAAATGTAGCACCACTAATTGCACATGATTTTTACATGGACGATTTTATCAGCGGCGCAGCTACAAAGAAAGAGGCAATCGAAATACGCGATGGACTTATCAAACTAATGGCTACAGCTAAATTAGAGCTAGGTAAGTGGGCGTCGAACGATTTTGTTATAATCCGAGATGTTGTTGACAAAAACGACGGTTTAGTGGATTTTTAAGAAACAAGTAATGATTTAACTAGAATACTTGGTCTATATTGGAACTCCCACACAGACGAACTTAAATATAAGATTAAAGAAACTTTGTTAGGGACACTTCTTACTAAACGCAACATATTGTCCGACATCGCACGTATATAATATGACCCGCTCGGCTTAATTGGTCCGGTGATAATACGCGCAAAATTAATCATGCAAGAGTTATGGAAAGAGGGTTTATCTTGGTCTGAACCGGTTTCCGAGAATATAAGCAGTGAGTGGTATAAATACAAATCACAATTATCGGAGCTAAATAAAATAAAAATCCCGCGTCAAATTACGATAACCGAGCAAATACATTCTATACAAATACATGGTTTCGCGGACGCAAGTATTAAGGCATACGGATGTTGTTTGTATTTACGTTGTACGGATATGAATAACAAACATAACTTACAATAATTAATCTGATTCTGCGCAAAGTCAAAGGTAGCACCCCTCAAAATATTGTCTCTACCATGATTGGAATTGTGCGCCGCCCTATTGCTAGCAAAGGTAGCAAATAAGATCGTACCGAAGTTGAAGTTGCCAATAGGTAGAACCTATTACTGGGACCGATTCCCTGGTCACATTATGTTAGATTACGTCAACGTCGAGAAAATGGAAAACTTTGGTCGCGCACCGAGTTGGTCAAATCCAAGAGATTACGTACCCGGAAAATTGGTTTCACGTTAGTGGTGTCGATAATCCGGCGGACGTGATATCTCGCGGTTGTTGTCCTACCCAATTAGCAAGTTTATGTGTCTGGTGGAATGGTCCAAGTTGGTTGATACGACACGAAAATGAATGGCTTGATACTGCCAACCACTCGTTCGATTGTAACGAAGAGTTACAGAATCGTTTTTCGTATACAATGATAACTATCATTGCATTCAAATATAACCTACCCTAGTCCGAGGTCCACCCCACCCTCTAATGTTCAGCAGAGCGATACTCACTTACCCGCTTTTTTTTTTAGTCTTAAAAAACAATAAAAATAATGTTTTTGAAGTTAAAATTTTTTTTCATTTTTTGTTATTACACAATCTTTTCACATAAAAGACAATCAGTGAATACGATAACGAAGTTATCAAAACGGTTAATCGTCAATACTCGCAACAAATTATGTATTTAAATTTTATATAAAATATATATAAATATACATATCGATTCATTGTAATATATTTATCACGTATTTAGTATTTAAATTTCCTATAAATTTATAATAAAACTAAATTTAGGCACCTTATTAGTTTATTGGTTTAAATAAATTATTGTAATTGGTTACATATTAAATTACTATCATAATTATTAGAAATATTATTTTAAATTTAATTTAATGTAATCTGTTTTATTAGTTTTTAAGTAAAAAAATTACCGAACTATGACACATAAAATTTTTTTATTGAGAAACTATATAAAAAAAATATAATAAATTTGTAGGAACTAGTTATCATAAGTATAAAACGAAATCACCAATACATTTTTTTGATACCTATAATGATATTGGTATTCGATATCGCGATATGATAATATTGATAATCAATGCACTTTATATACTATATACTAAACGATATTGATATTAAAAAAATGAATCGCTAATAGGAGTAATTACAGTAAAGTTAGCACGTTCCACGTCTACGCTGTATATATCCGGGCTTTTTTTTTTTTATCTTATTTTTATTTTTGTTTATATGGTTGAACTATGATATCAAATCGTTCAGTGACAACTATAAAATCCCCATATAATTATAATAAATGTACAAAAGTAAAAAAAAAAAAACGTGTGTATTTATAATTTAAAATTTGTAAAAGCAATAATTATTATACCATTGAATTGAATAAAACAAAAATGGTGTAATCAAAACACGAAACACAAAATCTGATCGGAATAAACGCAAATAATTATAAAGACTTATTTCTTGGTGAGGTTGGCCACCATGATTTTGAATCCATCGATTCCCTTTTGATTTAACTCTTGGTAACCCGCCAAAGTACTCTTGCACTTTTCAAACCATTTAGAGATTCTTGCGTATTTCGACAAATCAACACCGACAGCCTGAAGAAAAGATGAAAAACGTGTGTTAAACGTATAGGTTTACCCAAGTTATAGCACTGATATCTAAAAAAAAAACGCTTTAAAAAAGTACCTCAATAGTCGAAATGGAAGCGACCAAAGCAATATCGGCTACAGTCACTGAATCACCGGCAGCCCAAGCGGAAGATCCCAAAAAGATTTCCAAAAACGCAAGCGCATCGTGGATTTTCTTCTCTTTGTCGTCGCTCTTCGGCACTCCAGCGAAAATCCATGGGTACTATGGAATGAAAAAAAAATCATTTAAGTCTCAATTCAACAACTTAGTAATAATAAAAGGTTATGGCATCTATATGGTAAATTTTATTGTATGTACCTATATATCTTGTATTGGAAAAACTGTCTTTTTTAATTAATTTTTCATATTGGACCATTAGTGCCCCAGAACCCCGCAGGCCATAATAATTATCATAACAAGCCTAAAAGTGTAGTACGGTATTATATGGTAGGTGGTAACGGTAGACCTTAAATTGTATACCGCGTAGAATGTTTAATAATTTATACACCGTATTCAGTGCACGTATGAAAGGAAAGAGACACCGCGTGGGAAATAATCGCATCAAACGACAACGATAAATTAATAACCGTTACTATATTATAATTGGTCGTTATAATGCATAAGTATATGTATACTCACGTATTGATCGGAGAACGCCGGATACAGAGTACTAACGTCAAATTGCAGTCTTTGATTGACCAGCGCTTGCTTCTTCGGGTCTTTGGGGAACAGTGAATCGTCTTTTCCGTAAGCTTGAGCCAAGTACACGATGATTGCACGGCTGTAATAAAAACGTTAAAAACTTATAAAAAATGTATAATAGTTGTTGTTTGATTGTTCGAGTATTGTATAATTATTACAGTCTGTGCTATGTTCCTCCCTCCCCACAATCCTTTATTCGCCTTATACCCAATCAAAATGTTACGATCGAGATCGAATGATCATTTTCCGGAAATAAGGCTATAAGAATCACGTTATGACGGTTACACTACACAAAAATATTCCTTCGAGAAGCTCAAAAAAAATATTATTATACTAATGCACTATAGGTACATAATTTATATATATATGATTGTCATGATGAAATATTGTCGATTGGAACAAATAAATCGCTTCGAAAGTTAATATCATTCAAATTTACGGAGATCTAATATGTTATATATACTTAAAATTACGTTAGAGTAGCTATATTTATTTTTAATATCGCAACGTACAATTGTATTTATCCGGAAGAGTGAATAACGGATGTTACTAAACTTTAACTTGTATAATACATTTTTGTAAATAAACGATGAAAATAAACGATTAAGAACAAAATAAACGACGTATAATAATAATTAATAAGTAATAACATAACATATAATATATACGATGTAGTATTATTTTGAATCAAGTTATACAGCTAAGGTGTAATTCATAATAATATAATAATATATAGAACGACATAATGTACTAATATGAAATATCGAATATAATATATTTTTCAAATAATAAACGGTCTATGTTTTATTTTGGTTTTTAAAATTATTTCAGAAAAAATACAATTTACTTTTTGTGACTTGTATTATAAACTTTATAAAAGACTAATACTAAATTGATTTACTTAGCTTACTTTTTTGAAAACAAAGTAATTTTTTAACTACGAAATATATTTATCAAACCTAACTCAAGCAAAATTAACTTTAAAAGTTATATGTATTATAAATAAAATGATCACATAAATTTCACTGAATCTCTACAGGTTTTAAATATGCATAGAGCCATATTATAATATAAGACTAAATCCATACTTTATACTTAATCCTCCCATAAAATTTTGTAATTTAATATTAAATTAACATAATAATGGATAAATGAAGTTTTAAAGTTTATAATAGCTAATAAGACTTCGATAATCTATATTATATAATAAATATTTATCATTATTTTAGTAATAAACAATATTAGATAATTTAGCCTACAGATTAAAATTATTTAGTATCTACATTAATATAATAACGGTAGCCGTTAATATTTAAGTCTACAGAGTTAAAGTATAAAAATATATTATTAATAATTTCGTAAAACTTATGTTATCTTATCACTAGCCAGAAGAACTTTGTATTTTAATTAGCTTGTCCCAGTAAACCAAATATGTTATTTCATGTATTAAAATACAACTCGATATTTATAACCGGTATAGTTATCAAATTAATTTTATAATATTCAAGTTATAACATGAACTTACCTCTCCCACAAAGCTAAGTCACCGTCCACCAATGTTGGTACACAGTGTTGAGGATTTATCTGTAAAATAACAACGATTATAATTAGTACTGTAGCACTGATGCAATACGATGTAATACGACAACTGTATCGAAAACTTACTTTGATGAATTCTGGTTTCATGTGTTCACCGTGGTGGAGATCTAAAGTTTTCAAATTCAATTCCAAACCCAAAGCTTTGGCGGTCAGCAAAACAGATCTGCATGGCGGGCTGCCGGGAGTGTAGTAAAAGTCGATCGGCATTCTAAAATAATATTGAAAAATTGACTTTTATAACAACGCACTAACTTTTATTAAAATAGTGGATACTTATAATATAATAAACAATAATTAATCACGCCGAAAATTGTAATGGATTTAAAAATTACTTAAAACCACACTGACGTTCATTATACTACAATGAGATTACGAACATCCAAATATACCAAATTGGCGAGTACATTGTAGGCATTATAATGTAATAAATTAATTAACTAATGAATTTCAATGTTTTTGGCCCATTAGACAGACTTCCTTAAGACGACACTTCCATGTTATTTATAAGTTTGCAGTCAAGTAAATAATATGTTTTGTACTCTATGTTTCTACAACTTCAAACATTAAGAACGACCCTATGACGTTCGTGTTTTTAATCTGATCGTCGCTAATAAGACAACCCAAGTGCACGCACAATAACAACAAAAAACGTTTGTTGCTTCGCATGTCACGGACCCTAAACCTTACTTAATAATTATTATTATACGAACAATAATCATCATTTGTTTCCTTTTTGGAACATCCCGTCGAATGCGTGAGAACATGACCGCGTCGATATGAAAATTCAGTGCTAGTCAAGTTTTATTTCTTTCTACTAATTCCTACTACCTCCGTCGGTAATGTAACATAATATGATACAATATATCTACAAGACATAACCTGCAGTTACGTGCCACGGAATTTTTGCAGCGGAATGCACACAGTGCAATGTACCGACATTATATGTTATAACGTACTACCTATATATACCATGATACAAGTAATAACCGGTTACGCGCAAGCTCTGGGGTTTTGTCGGAGCAAACTCAACGATCCAAGAAATTATAATATTAAAAGCTATTTTTTATTTCAATTACTTAATACATATTTTTAAAATGTTGTATGGCCTTTTCTTTTGTTGTTCACACATTTACGGAAATATTATAATTGCTACTCTCAGGATATCCTTTAATAAATTATTAATTACGGTGATGGTCAAACGATACAGTTTGCATTTTTTTGCACCGTTCACGTCCTACGATCACGGAATGCGATGAATTCCGTTCAGACTTATCTAACCACTGAAAACGGTAACACGCACGTAATAATGTTAGTTGGAAAAATAGCTAGACATTTTAATTTTAATTTTTTCGAAACTGTACAATAGTCAACACGCTATAACGTTATATTTTAAAACAGTACGATACATGATATAAATTAATGTTATATTATATGCACTTTGGCTGTTTATTTTAAAACTGTCGATCCAATAGGTATATATAATCCCACCAAAATTGTAAATTAATTAAACGTATTACATTTTACCGGATGACTAAAAAAAACCTTCAGAATTCGTGGATCGATCCATAAAAATTTGGTATTAAAATATTACATTCATTTATATAGTAATTATAGTCGCATAAATCATTTTTAAATAAAAAAAAAATCACAGTACATAGAACTTGTATTAAATAAGCCTAAATGATTTTGTACGAACAAGGACACCAAGGATAAACTCAAGGATACCACAAAACTTCGGTCTCCAAGGATTTTTCACCCAAAATTAATTTATAACTATTTATGTTTTAGCTGTAAGGCTTAATAGAGTTTAAACCAGCAATAATAATGATAATTATTTTTTATTCAAATTGAAAAAAATAGCTCATATTATTTTATGTAAATAAAATTTGTAATAATTTATCGACATTTCTAAAAAAAAATAAAATTTGATACACGTTCATTATTCGTTATTCAGTGAAAACAAAAAAACTGTATAAACAAAATAAATTGAATTTGGAAAACTTATATTAGTTTCATTCAACTATTTTCCGAGATATTAAACAAAAATAAAGTATTTTTATTTGTTGTTTTGATAGCATTATTATTATTAATACCAGCAGGTAGGAAGTATGTATTTTTACTATAACCGCGGGACTGAATAATTTGGACTACTATGATAGTAATAATTATATAAATCGTTACTTTAATTTTACGATTGTTTGACAACAAAATATATAATCCAAGGCCAATTGTCGGTATTATCGTTGAGCGAATATGGCCTCGAGTACAGAGTCCTTTCACTTTTTGTTTTTTATGACAACATAGTATTTTTGGCATCGGCAACCCACGATCAAAAAAATAAATAAAAATAATACTATACTTAGTACTATACTTAAAAAACACAAAGTAAACTAATGAAATACATTTATAGCTTTAATATCTTACATTATAAAGAAAACACGTAATATTATTTTTTAACGAGTAGTATAGGTATAACTAATATATTATTTATAGAAACAAGTTTTTAATACTGATTCTCTGGTCTCCGATTCTCAAGGGTCAAATAGGATTAAAATCAAGTTTAACAAACATCCCACTCAAATAATGGAAATTTTAATTTTAAAAGTAGGTGAATAATTCATTGATTAAAAAATAACCCAATTTAGTATAAAAAAATTTCAAAAGTTTCGTCAGCCAATCGACTTAGTTCATACAATAATAAATGAATTGTGTCGGTTTTTATGTTTGATTGGCAACCATGGTTGATAGTGCACATAATTTACAATTAAGTTCTGTGAAGACTAAAATGTAGACAGTAGACACTATAAAAAATATTTTTTAAATTGATATGCATTATATGCATCGTACAATTTCTCAGAAAAGTATGGAAACTACTCGAATAACGATACACAACAAACCACCGATATTTTTTTCAATTGATATAAAACCAAAAAATGTAAAAAAAAGTATAGCATTCAAAATTGATTAAAATAACAATAAAATTTATTCGACTACATTTCGGCCTGACCTTAAACAAATAGCAATAATATTTGTAGGTAGGTAACATAAAATAACATATTAGTATTAGTATGTTTGGTTTACCTGAATCGGTCGGTTAGAGTTTCGACGTTGATAAAGAAATTGAAATGATTGGTTAACGACTGACGTGTACGTCGACTGACTGTTTAAAGCCCGTGCCGGCTTGCCGGTTATATTTATCGGCCACTTCTCCCACCTCTCCAAATCCCCTCCACCAGTGCCAAGTCATTACTATTTTACATATTATTGTGCGTGTATACGGTATACATGAGTATTATAAATTTATATTGCCAACTAGAGTATAATAATAGTAATAATTAGTCGCCTCGTACCAGTATTATTATATTTATTATAATTTATACTCCAATAATTAATATAATATTTGTTGTTTTCCTGCAGATGACTCATCTTCGATTATCGCCGTGTAAAATACAATTATTGTACACGTCATCGCGACTTCGTATGAGTGGAAGTAAGACGGTGAAAGGAAGATGACGGTATGAGGAGGAGGAGGAAATGGTCGGGTATATGTATAATTCACCGGTTTTCCCTTATATCGTAAAAGTAGTTAAAACAAAAAAAAAATGGCCACCGCTGATCGAACGGGCGATGCCGGAAAGTTCAAGTCGGGGACGACGAAAACGGGCCTACACGCCGTCTCGACTTTACCCACTCGCAAACAGCTATACCCTCGCCCCTCGCGTGGGTATACATCAATAATAATACATTCGTCAAATGGGAGATAAAAATGTATGTTGGTACCTACGACATGATCGATATAGTATACTCGTTTCGTATCTATCTGTAAACCAAATGAAAGTCACGGAGAGTAAAATGGAATTTTTTTTTTAATTTTAATATAATGTAATATTATTGTTATGATGTCGCTCAGGCATAGCACCCACCTATATTGTAGTGATCATAATATAATACTCGTATAAAACACATAAATCGGCGAAATGTACGGCCTTAGTGAATAGTGATGGGTCGTTCGTGAACGAATCGTTCCAAATGAATGAGTCTGGTAGAGAAACGATTTCACCTATAACCAAATGTTCCTGTATTCGTTCTTTCAGTCCTCCGTTCAATCAGTTAATGTACCTATATAGTGAAAAATTCTATGCTCGAGTAATGTTTTACCCAGTAGCATTGTTCGTCGTTGGTAATCGACCGGTGACCACATATTGAAAAGTTAAATATAGTTTGTGATAGGAATGTAATAAAACTAAGCGCATAATAGCCAATAATAAATATATATTAGGTAATACAATATATAATTTAATAGATATAATGGTAGATATTGCAGGATAATAGGTTTGGTTGTTTGAATTTAAATTAAATTTAGAGACGATAACTGGTCGAGGGTTAAAACAAACGTCCCACAGCTATCGTAAATTGTACTGTCCTACTACGTCTGCGCGTTCTAATAAAATATAATGTATTTATTATATTGAAGCGAGATGACAACAGCTCTAGACGTGCCGAACGACTGGTCAGTGAACTGAGAAATGATAATATCATTATTGTAAATGAAAGGAACCTGGAACGGAAGGAAAGGAACGATTCATAAAACGGATCGAAAAATCCCCATCACTATAAACGTCTCGAAAAAGCGACGACGTAATACATCGATTTACTTTTCACATCACACCATTTCTTTTCAAAGTACACCTATACGAAACTTGAACATTTAAACAACAAAAATATGCATCACAAAGTGTCGTTATAATAATATATTATGATGTAACGTGCGGAGTATTCGGTCTCGCTATGCCCTACAGCTGGTTGTGGTGTACTCTATACCTAACCTATCAATTTCGACGCGGCCAAAGGCCTTCGAGTCTTTATCGCTAATCCTTATACCCGCACACTGCACAGCACTCCTCCCGTATAATTTGAATATACTTTTTACGACGTTATTGATCGGCGAACGGTCCGGTCGCGTTGTCGTTGTCGTTGTCGTTGTAGAAACGCACCTGAACGCGTACGCTATACACGCGACTTACATAACCACATATATTATTAAATTACACTTAAATATATATTATCATTATTGTGTATGGGTAGGTGTAACGCCTTTCTTTTGTTGTTGTGGTGAACTTTGTTTCCGAGACGACTGATACGAACCGTGGGACGAATGGAATTCATAATATACTTACTGGTCGCCAATGGTTTTGCTATATACACTTATATCGTGCACTTTATGTTATTATTACACGTAATAAATATCATACTGGGAATAAATTAACGCGCTTAACGTTGATACTCGAGAATTTATAGTAATAAATCGTGATAAATCTCAAGTTTCTTTAACACGTTATAGGTACCTACTATTAGTTGTGGGGAGGGGGTACATACATGAAACGTGTATGATGTATTTATATAAGACTTCTGGATTTTAAACATATAATATATCTACAGCACATTATAATGCAGAAACGTGTACATAATATTAAAAATACCTTTTTATGTGATATTAATACCTAAGCTATCATCCAATTAAGGCCATTAATTGATAACAGTTATTATGCCGACTATATAGTAATTAATAGTTATACATATTACCTATGTGACTATATTGTTGTTTATTTTCTTCGGTTTACATGTTGAAAATATTATAATTCATCTTACCTAGTCGTGAAGAATGATATTTCATTCGTAAACATATTTAATAACAAAATATTCAGAGTATACTAAATTTTAACTATTTTTATGGTAATGAACATAAAATAAAACTAAAATATATTTTAGTCGTCATTCTGCAAAGAATAAGATACCTAAAAAAATATTTAAATATAGGAATAAAAACCCACTGTATATATTATTATAATATTAATGGTAAACAACTGTGATGATAATAAATTATGATTAATAATAAATATATGTATATGATAATATTTTAATATATTATTATTCTAATTTTTTAGCAATTTAAATGTACAAAAATTATGGAATAAAAAGTAGATTACTGTTATATTAATAATTTCCTTGTGTTACTTCTGTATTATGTTATATTTCTATACAAGATAAAAATAACTATCATCAAATCCAATTTATTCATTAAAGTGCGTAATTAACAATAATCGAAAATTATAACTAAATCAAAATACGACACCCTATCGATCTAACACATATTTAAATGAATCACCAAACATTAGCTCGGCCCGCGCGTCATCCTTGGAACGGTCTACGGTATTATAAATGACGCCTTCGGGCCTGATCAGGTTACCGACGTCCGACACCAACGAATACTTTAATATGTATAATACAAAATTTCATATAGCTCAAGTCCATACCAATTATAATTTAACATTGTGTTATTAATTTATTATGTATTTGTATAATGTAATTTTAACAATGTGACTATTTAATTATGGATATTAGTTTATCTATCCTCTGTGGCTCTTTTCCTTAATTCTTAACCTAACAAATAATAATTTTAAAATAATAAAATATCACGGAAATGATATTTTCTCTTTGACTTTGTTTAAACGTTTACAACCAGATTGCCAGGGCACTACGCATTACAAACATGTATACATACGAATATATAGTATTATATATTTATATACATTAGTAATATAAATTATCACCATTGTTGAGGACTTGAGGTATTAAAAGAAAAAAGTTTATCATCACTCACAAAGTAATATAATATATACAATATAATGACGTGTTGATAATACACAGTTAAATAAAAAATGCATTAGAGTGAGCCTGGTATAGATGTTATAAATATATATTAAATATAAATATAATATTAAATGTGACGTCATTAAGTATTGGCATATTACGCATCAAAAACATACAACTATAGATGAGTACAGTGCAAAACTAATCGTAAAAACCCAAAAATGACTAAGTAAGTTAGGTGGTTTAGCGACACTCATACAATATTCATAAAATATTTTTTTTCTACAATAATAGGAAAAATAAGAACATTTTATCAAAAGTAATTTGTATATTTAATCGTTTGAAGGAAGCTGTCACTCGTGATGACAATAGCTATTCTGAGGCGATTGTAAACTTGCCCCCGATATTTTTCAGGTAAGAATTATTGATATGTAAACACGACTCGAATAATAAAAATGGACCCTTATCTTCACAAATCTATGTATTACCTTAAAATGTTTTTTGAAAACCATATTTGTCCATTTAACATTATCTAAAACCCAAAAGACACCACAAGAAATCAATTTGTATTATCCTCTGAAAATTATTTTATTGAACTCTACGATAATAGTGACATTTAAGTAAACAGAACTGAAAAATCGTTTCCAAATTCCAATACAAAAATTAATTAATACGTTCCATTTAATTGTCGTTGAAATTTATAATTTAAAAATATTATTATCCACGAGAAGATACAGGTAATATGTATTTTACTATTCTCAAATTAAACCATGACGAATTTATTATATGTATTGTATCGATAAAAATTATTTGCTGAATTTATAATCAACTTTTTTACTGCCAAGGATGAATTTATATCAAAAACGGTAATCCCAGATTGAGTTTAAATTTACCCGTTTTGGATTATTTTTTTAGGGGGGGAATTATTGATTTTTTAAGTCGTATACCTAACAGGTCACGATACCATTTGTGTTTGGACATATTAGAGGATTACCGGGAATTTTAAGGACTGTTGGATTTTTTACAAATGTGTTCGGTGGGTGATATAAACTGCTGCGAAAATGTTTGTAAAATATTTTTGCTTCTCCTTGAATGGATTTAATATCTATAACCGAATGTACTGTGTAGGTTATAAAAATATATAGGGTGTTGCATTTGATAATTTTCTTAGTGGTACATTCTAAAATTTTTTGATAATGATTTTTTTTTTTTGCTTTATCCATAGTTAAAGGGTATACGTCCAGATGAGTTAATTATATATTCATAAACCTGATAGGTATTACAATTTAATGAATAATTAGTAAGTGTTCCATTATAGAGTAATATGCCGCGGCCGGTCGCGAATTCTAAATTACGCGCGTTATGGATAGATACTACGAATAATGTTATAACATAATGATGATATATAACAGCATTTAAATATAACACGACTCTGCATTCGACTCTTCGTCCCGTGACAACTTTCTATAGGCTTAATGTTATTAATTATATTATTATATTTAATGACTTTTAGGCATTTGTTTCTTGTTCGGTTTAACAAGCGAGAACCACGCGCACCATCGCACTGTAGATAATATGTAATATTATATACATTATTATATTATTATTATGATAATAATGTATTCTGCGAAAATTGTTATGAGCAATTTCTTATTTTAAATGGAAACCGAATACGCACCGTTGACGAGTGCTTGTTTAGTAGGTATACACAGTATGGGCGACGTAACGCGATAATAAACCACCGTCGTCGCCGCTTTTCGCAAACGCGATCGTAATAAGAGATCCGAGATACACGCCGAAATATTGCAGTAACTATAGTTCAGTGACACACTAACACCTACACGGCGCGAAACTTAATTGAAATTGTTTGTTTATCGAGTCCCGGGTATTATAATATCGCATTAAAACGCACACACACATAATATTATCATAATATCATAATTAATATGTCATAAACGTTTTCACATAAACAATATTCGTTCTAAAATAATATTTTAATATTTTAATACTGTATAGTCTATCAAAAATCACAATAGTCCAATAGTCATTACCGATTTTCTCGCGGATATAGACGACGTCAAAACAGTGATAACGACGTGTAGGTATATTATTAATAATTATTAAACAGCGTTAGTACTGGTCGTTTCTAATTCTAGCAGTTATGGCCCAAACTGCAGGCTGGAGTGACGAAGCGAATATTGGGGTTGATAATATTATTGTGGACAAATTCAAATTAATGTGGTAATTGCAGGGAAAATACACAGACTAGGGTGAAAAAACCTAATAATTAACACATAATATAATATTATATTTATTATACAATACCAGTGATTAGATATTTAATCAATGACAGTTAGTACCTAGTTAATAAACCATTGTATAAATAATAGTATGATATAATTTATTTAATGCAGTAGGAAGCTCATACAATTGGAAAAATTCATATTTTTCATCTACATTGTATCATAAGTAATAACGTATATTATAATGCAATAAATAGCTTATAAAATTAAAAAAAAAACAATTCAATTATGTCTTTTTCGTTTTTCTTATATCCTGATTAACCATGATTTATTACGAATTACGATACCTACATAAGATTTATTACATTTAGAATATTGTCGAAATTGTATATTAAAACTAAGGAATTTATAGTAAACAAAATATAGAATAAAAAGGGAAGGGTTATAAATAATGTAATAATGTTATAATGGATAGATGACATAAATATATATAAATATAATATAATAAATATTTACACGTACATTCAATTTATATTACACACATTTACCTATATTAGCTATAGGTATCGAACAAAAATAATAAAATAACAAATACATTATCTGTACTGACTATACGTCATAAGAATAATTCGGTACTTTATTAAGGGGACTTATTTTTCCATAGACTTAATGTAGAGGTACTTTTTTGTTTTTAAATATATATTATTAATTTATTTGCATAAAATATCAAAGTTAAAATCTTAAAATACAAATTAAAGCCATTTCACGAATTAGAGCTTTGTTTGTTAATACAGCATTATATCTTATATTTTATGAAA
Organism: Schizaphis graminum; assembly: GCA_020882235.1. Classification (NCBI taxonomy): domain Eukaryota; kingdom Metazoa; phylum Arthropoda; class Insecta; order Hemiptera; family Aphididae; genus Schizaphis; species Schizaphis graminum. The sequence continues at coordinate 61,482,139 of CM037032.1, forward strand.
ATTTCTGGAAGACTTAACTAGATTATTGCAGGGTCGATTGTGCCAGTTTTCCCGGGCCGATATATAGATAGTCCCTGAAGTCCGCTTAGTCACTATTTTAAAACGTGATTCGAAATAAAATTATGACAAAAACATAAAAACAATTTGTTATTTTGAATAATCAAATTGCTTTCAACACTTGATTCTTAAGATTTCTTAAATACTCACAACTTAAACTTGCTGACACTTATACCTACAGTATTTTAAATGTTAAATACTTAATACCTAAAAAAAATTATAATTAATTTTTAATGATAGCTAGTTAACAGCAACTATGTTTTTTGTGCTATTTGGAAAAAGTCGGCTAACCAAAAACCATTTTGGCATTTGAAAATAATAAATAAATATTATCATAATGTCCTGACTACAATCCAGTACAATATAGGTAGGAAGATATACTGTTTAAACTAGTTATTAAAACTATATAATTATTCCGATTCCGTATTACATTATTTTGCATAAATATAATTTAATACATTCACATTAACTTAGAAGATATTTATGTATTTAAAAAAAATAAGTAATAAAATACAACTTATTGATAAAATATCATAAATTAATTTTTCATTGATTGCATATAATTTCTTCTTTAAATACTATTTGGCATTTTGACAAAGTATTAAGAAATTTATATCATTACTCCCTTCCATAAGAAGTGCATTTTTAACTTTGAGAAAATTATGCATATAGTATATTAATAATGACTAATATTTACTGTGACAAACAAAATATACAATACTTATAGAAAACATATTAAAATTAGTAAAATTATAAAGTAAAACAAAAAAATAATAACAAATTTAAAGAAAATAATATTTCTAATAGTTGTTGAAATTATAAAAATTGGCCAAATTAATATTATATTTATATAATAAAAAACCGTTATTAATAAAAATAATTAAATTAAATTAGCATGATTAATTGATACAATTTAATTACAATTATTTTTTTATTTTAGTATAAAAACAATGTTTTAGTTGAATTATGCTAACTTCAAACATGAATAATAAAATCTTTAGTTCATAAATTTGTTTTAATAATTAAAACCTTAAATGGCGTTAGCTCAAAATATATTAAATTATTAAAATACAATTCGGGTTTTTAAAGAATGGTTTTAGTTGACGAATTTATAATAATATATAACACATTGATACATGTAGATTATGAGAGTCCCACGCCGAAATAAACCATAAAATAACTGATTGTGCAATGGTGGGCACTGACCATTTTTACAATAACCATTCACAATATTATTAACTGTTAATTATTGGGCAGCCATATGAAATTGAAATAAATAGGTAAATCACATGGTACGAAATAATGTGATGAATTACGGGAATAAAATATCTGTAGGTGAGCTGTGCTAGTGTGTAAGAATAGAAACAAATAATGACCTTAATTGCAGTAAGCGGTTAGCACTCTTGACTGAACAGCGTATTTTTGTACGATATCGTTTGAAATATTCGTTACTAAAAATATGTGTGGTATCTAATGGTAAAGGTGGTTCGAATTTGTCTAAAAATTTATATTCATTCAACTCTATAATGCTTATAACTAGAGTGTGAATTTAAATGTAAAAACAATTTTTTTCCTACACATTACTTTCTAAGTGCAAAAATCGTTTCATACATCAAAGAACTTGAAATTGAAACTGATTTTTTGGAATTTTAAAGGCATTTTTAAACTTTGAGTAAGTACATATATCCTATAAAAACGGATAAAATTCAATAAAATTTACCATAAGTTATAGCAGCTTACCCCACTAAAAAGAAACAAAATATGTAAAAGACATAGGTAATAATAATATATTTTGCTTTGTCGTATTATTTTTATTACGTATAGGTATTTATTTTATTTATCTATCTACGTACCAGGCAAATGTGATGGCGACTGCATAATGGACTAATCAACGACATTTTCATTACATCAACTATACAGGTTTATGAGATAAATAATATCGAGTTCATACTCATATAGATAAGTCGTTTTATTTACGACTTCCGTTAATCGCCATGACAACAAATTGCGTAAATTTAAATAATATAAACAGATTATTGTTTAATTATTTTTACTTAACTTCAAATTAAAAACAATTTTTAAGAGTATTTTTCGCATTAAATCCATACCCTATACTATTGTAGTATACTCATAACCACAAAAGGTAATATTTATTTAATAGGTATATTATATATAGGTATATTTGTTTAATTAAAGGTAACATAATATTTTATATAAAACTTCGAAGAGATCATTGAAAATTATTTATTTTTGAAACACATAATTTTAAAATTAAATTATTAGATACTTTTTTTTATGATTGTTTAAGATGTGTTTAGAAGAAATGTATCAAATTATCAAACTTTTCCGGTATATAAATACTTAATAATTGAAACTTATTGCGTCACCAATGGCTGCGATACATTAGTAGCCCTTGTCAAGTATGATGAGTAACTATAGTTTACTACGCAAGCCATGATAGACCACTCATACCATATATTTCGATTTTATACGGCGTATCGTTAATAAAATCAATTCCGTTGATATTTTAGATATTTTTTTTGTAGTCTTAAAAAACAATAAAAATAATGTTTTTGAATTAAAAATTTTTTTTCATTTTTTGTTATTACACAATCTTTTCACATGAAGGACAATTAGTGAATATATGATAACGAAGTTATAAAAACGGTTATAATCGTCTATACTCGCAATAAATTATGTATTTAAATTTTATATAAAATATATATAAATATACATATCGATTCATTGTAATATAATTATCACGTATTTAGTATTTACATTTCCTATACATTTATAATAAAACTAAATTTAGGCACCTTATTAGCTGATGATAATTTTATTATAAAGTATGTGCATGCTGTGTGCCTGTGTTGGCGTATACGCCTACAACTTTTGAAAGCGATAGTCATAACTAATAATACAAATAAAATAATGTTATTTGGACTATAGAATTTATTACATAAAAATAAATAATTAAAATAGTAAAAAACTACTTTAGTCATTTCACTCAAACAAAAAAAAAATGATTGAAGTTTTATTAGAATTACATCGAACCCAAAGCGGCGTACTTTTTAAAAATCCTTAACTCGGCTTCGATCAGACGACACACTAGTAATTAGCCAAATCGAGTATTGGTCACATGCAGTGTTGTAAGAGTGGTAAATATATTCCCACGTCACGTTTAAATGGTCACAAACGAAAACAAACGGCGTTTGTTATTTTTATTATTATTATTTTTGAACTCAATTTTATTTGTAACTATACGTATATTGTAATAACACTAATAATTAATGATATATATATATAAATACATGGTTTATTAGTCTACCGTGGTTTAAGCTTTTAGATATAATAACTTATTGTGAACATTTTTAACATAATAATATGATACAAAAATACAATAATAATTATTATGGTAATGAATCTTTAGCGAGTTATTCTATACACTTACTATGAGATGGGCTGTTTTGAAGAAAACGTCTATAATTTTTTATTCTTGTCCGGGATGAATGCTTCTTTAGGTGAAATAATGTTAATGTTTGAATTTGTTCAAGCGTGCTGACATGTGGGGCATTTGAAGAATGTAGTTTAACAGAGAGTACATAGAATCACATTTTACACAACATAGGCTCTGTAGGTTCGTCGTACATATAAGGTATGAATGTACGCGTTCTGTGTGTTTAATGTGTACTCTATAGTAATAATAATATAGTTCTTTTTCCGATATTTTTTTTAAACCGATGGGTTTTGGATGACATGACATTAAAAGGAAGCCGAAGCCGTCTTTTGAATAATTATTATTATTGGCCAAACAGCAAAGCGATTACGGTGATTAGTTTACCTTGCTCCGCATATGACAATATTATTATTAATGGTCTGGTACATACGCTATATTATATTATATATTATGTAGGCTATATATTCCAAGATGCCGCGTCGCCATGGTAAGGTTCTGCGACTTATGCGCACGCTGCCTTATTATAATTATTATACTTGTACATAATTAATGAGCTTTGTTCTGCAGACGTCTAACGACAATATTATTATTATTTATAACAATATCGTGTACCTGTGTGATAATATTATAAGACACACAAATACTACATAGTAATGGATTGTGTGAGGTGTTGGTATGTGCATATTATATAAATTGCGGTAATAACATTTTTAGTATTATCGTTACATTAATTAATGTTTAGTCGAATTTTCAACTATTCGAAACTTCGAAAACTTTAAGAACTTAATAATAATTCGGATCGGTAAACCGCGGTATTACTTCGTAATAGTGTGATATTTTTACTTACTACTAATATACGAATATAATTATTTAAGCAGAAAAACACGTATCCGATTGATCAAGTTTCTATAATAATATTACACTTTTTGTTTTAACGATCTTAATTACTAATTAGGTAAGTAGGTAAGTAGGTAAGTACGCTTCTTAAATTATAATAGCCTCTTGACGTTTATTAGCGCTTATTATTATTGGTTTTTAATAGTGTTTCTGCCGTCGATACAGACTTATTGCCACCATAAATTATTATACATACTTATCAATTTTCACTAAAAATACATTGTCTATGCATAAAGGCCATAATCTATTTGAATATTATAATTGTATTTTGTATGAACATGTTTGATCTCCTTTTTTTCAATATTTTTTAAATATGATTAAGAACCACATTTTAAAACAATTTTTTACTACTTAATAAGGAGTATCCTGTAGAAATACAAACTTCCGTCGTTCAAATGAGATCACCCTTTTTAATTTTAAATTATTTAACGAATAATTTTTCGGAAACGATTAATCTTTAGTTATTTGACTTAGTGTACTGAGAATGACAGTTCAATAATAATAGGCTCTTAGATATGAGCTGTGTGGTGATTTGAAAATTTTAGTAAAAATTTATATATTAATCTTTCTACATTTACAATTTGTAAAAATGTTTCTAATATAATAAATACTAGATTCAATATTACATTTATTTTTAAAAACTATTATCCTCAGTTTAGTAGTCATTTCAATAATTGAGAAACAATTTATTCGAATTTTGAATTAGATAGGTATGTCAAAGTTTTCAAAAACTATTATCCACTTAATAACTTACAAAATAAGTTCTAATTTGAAAAAAAAAGTTTATTGTATCACCACATAACCCTCCTTAGTCCTTACTTAGTCCTTAAGTAGTACAAAAAAATCACAAAAAATAGAAAAAATAAACTTTGTATTATATAAGTATAAATATTATATAAGTATTACATTTAAAAAAAAAGCGGGTAAGTGGGTATCGCTTTACTGTATATTAGGGGGTGGGGTAGACCTCAGACTATGGTAGGTTAAATTTGAATGCAATGATAGGTATCATTGTATACGAAAAACGATTCTGAACGAAGATGATTTGTCAGTTTAGGATATATTATATTTAAATATTGTTATATATAATATATTCTATTTTGAAACAAATAGTATAGTTACTATATGTTACTATAGTTACTTTATAGTATCTGTTTATTAATAAAAAAAGTATTTGGCCAACATACGCATTATGAGCGTATGAAAATTTAATTTAAATTTTGACATATTTCGTATAAATTCAAACTTTAAACACTTATAAAAAAAAATTGTGACTAACGATTTCGGATTTTTTATTATCACTTTAAGAACAACTTATAAGAAACCTTGTATTAAATTTTCAAGATTTTCTGGCCACCCAAAAAATTTTTATCGGCATTTGAAGAAAAAAAACTTAGAAAAGTCGAAAATTTCAATTGTCTATAAGTAGCTTAAAAATGGTCAAAATATTTTGAAAATTTAACTGTAAAGAGATAACCATAATATAAACATTTGGTGAAAATTTCAAGTATTTACAATAATTCGTTTTTGAGTTACAGCAAAATCAAAAAATCGATTTTGTCGAAAAGTGGTTTTTCATAAAATTGCCGTTTTTCTGTCACTTTTTTTTTGTTTTTCTCGATTCTTTTGAAAACTATTTGAAAATGTTTACTTTTGACTCCCCAAAGTACCAACTAGATGAATTTTCCTATTCAAAGAGGGGCTGAAGTCAAAAATCGGAGTATTTTTACTACTCCAAATGTCGTCCGCCAGTCACAAAAAAAAAAAAAACACACATCATTGTAAAATCAATACATTCTTCACTCCGTTCAGAATCTAAAACTGTTTGATTATAGTAAACAAACTAATATTACTTTTTCTATAATAAATAACCGATACAGTTTTACTTTTATTAAATAAGTAACCTAACCTATAACTGAGTTATATACGTATATTATCGTGAAGATATTTTAACTTTTATGAATGATTGTTGTTACCTATTGATAGAATGTATAAGGAAAAAATTAATTTGAAATGATTTTAATCATTGAAAGAAAAAAAACTTAAATAAATTTAAACCTTAAAAATTATTTTTGTAATAAATTTAATAACGTCCTCAAAATAATAATATATTAAATTATACTATTCATAATAACCATTGTATTAAATATAATAATATAAATATTATATTATTGTTTTATTATTTCACATATATTTAGTTTATTATTTGTATAATAATAGTCGACAAACAAATAACAACTTCTCTAGCAATCAAAAATAATCTTTTTATATATATTACATTATTTTATATATCTAATAACCTACAATGACAAAATATCTATTGTAAAACAAAATACTGTATAAACTTCATTCACGATTTTAATATATATTTTTTTTTACCGAAAGTCTTATTGTCAACAAACAGCTAATGGTCTTTGAATTAATAACAGATATTGAGGGTTAAAAAAAATATATATATAAAATAATACAAACTGTAAGGCAGTAAAAATATACTATAATGATGAATGTTTTGCATTGACAATGCATCAGCCTAAAGCATTATATTTTCAAGTGTTTTTTCAAGTGCCTAAACTATGTAAATAGAATTGTTGTTTAGTTATTATCATATTATATTGACGAATAGACGAATAGACGATGGTGGTGGCGATGCGCGTACCGAGTTATGTGTCAAATATTGCTAAAAGTTATAAATTAAACTAAGACATAAAAAAATTAATGACATAAGTACGTATTCAAATTTGTATCTATCGTATTAGTGTTTTTTTTTTGTATTATACATTTTCTAACGATCACAAATAATAGGATATAGATTAGTATTACAATATATTATTATACATCAATTATACTTACGTTTAATCGTTTGATATATCTGGAAGATAATGTGAACCGTTGAAATTGTAAAATACTCTGAAGTACAGATGCATTATAATATTAGGTATATAGGAAGATTCACCAAGAATGCTCATATCCATACTATTTCCTTTAATAATGAATTGAATCGAATCCTGATATAAAACATTTTTAAATATAATACTTAAAGTTTATTTTTTCCATTTTTTGTGATTTTTTTGTACTACTTAAGGACTAAGGAGGGTTATGTGGTGATACAATAAACTTTTTTTTTTTAATTAGAACTTATTTTGTAAGTTATTAAGTGGACAATGGTTTTTGAAAACTTTGACATACGGACATACCTATCTAATTCAAAATTCGAATAAATTGTTTCTCAATTATTGAAATGACTACTAAACTGAGGATAATAGTTATTAAATCATTTTAGATTCTAAACAGAGTGAAGAATGTATTGATTTTACAATGATATGTGTTTTTTTTTTTGTGTCTGACGACAACATTTGGAGTAGTAAAAATGCTCCGATTTTTGACTTCAGCCCCTCTTTGAATAGGTAAATTTAACTTGAAATTTTCACCAAATGTTTATATTATGGTTATCTCTTACAGTTAAATTTATACTACAGCTACTTATAGACAATTGAAATTTTCGACTTTTCTACGTTTTTTTTCTTCAAATGCCGATAAAAATTTTTTGGGTGGCCAGAAAATCTTGAAAATTTAATACAAGGTTTCTTACAAGTTTTTCTTAAAGTTATAAAAAAAAATCCGAAATCGTTAGTCACAATTTTTTTTATAAGTGCTTATAGTTCGAATTTATACGAAATATGTCAAAATTTAAATTAAATTCCATACTCTCATTATGCGTATGTTGCCAAATACTTTTTTTATTAATAAACAGATACTATAAAGTAACTATAGTAACATATAGTAACTATACTATTTGTTTCAAAATAGAATATATTATATATAACAATATTTAAATATAATATATCCTAAACTGACAAATCATTTTCGTTCAGAATCGTTTTTCGTATACAATGATACCTATCATTGCATTCAAATTTAACCTACCATAGTCTGAGGTCCACCCCACCCCCTAATATACAGCAAAGCGATACCCACTTACCCGCTTTTTTTTAATTTAATATAATGTACACCTTTATGTAATAAACCATGTAAGAGATTACTATTAATTTAGAAACTTAAATTTATATACTGACATTTTATGCTATAATGTATGTATTTAAATTTACAAATTTAAAATTATATTTATTTCATTCGACTAATTAATAATTGTATACGGATGTTAATCAAATTTGGGAAACTGTAGACACTTTAATTTTTACCGAATACATTATTTATTAAATAACCACATTTTATTAACAGGCATGGGTTTGGTTCGTGAATCATAAGTTCTTTACACACATCCGATCCCTCGACAAGCTACCAATGAAATTACTCACTATATTAACTTTAACATCTAAGTATATTCAAATTACAAATAGCTAATGAAGTAAATAAGTTTATTGTTTTTTTTTTTATATTATCTGAGACTAAAAAAAAAATAATTACGTAAAAATAAAATTAGTATCTATGTTTGCGCAGATAACAATTCATATAACCTTAAAAGAAACTCAATTGAGAGTTAAATGCTTTTATACGTAAATACGTAATACACTACATAATATTGACAAAATTAAAAAAAAAATAAATAAATAAATATTGGTATTAGAATAACAAAAGGAAAAAACTCAGATTTAAAACCAGGCTGCTCTTAGAGTGTTAAATCTATTTAAAACCATAACTCCCATTGTAAAATCATGAAAAAATTACCTATTTCGTGTGTGCTTTAATCTAAACAACTACTGTCGATACTCAATAGTGTTTATTTCCAACTTGAAAGTTAATCTTAAATAATTAAAATGATTTGATAAACATGCAGAAAACAATTGCAAGAATAAAATCAATGTTTTCCCAGTCCTTTATAAAGTTTATAGATACCTAATAATGTTTAGGAACTTGAGACTTTTACAAAAAAAAAAATTAACTATTATTTTTATAACACAAAATAATATACTCACGCGATTATAGTTTTTTAATTGTTCTTTTATTGCCTATACAATAGTAATATATACTACAGTAATGGAAATTTATTAATCATCAATATTAAATAAATATTAAGTATATCTACTATAATATTAGGTAGCATACTAATTACTATACTATTAGGTACTTAACCAGGCTATAGATATTTAATATATGTTAAAACTAATCATAATAATAATTTAGTGTATATTACCCGAAATTAAAATAAAATACAAATAAAATAGATCGTGATCAAAAAGTCAAATTATATATTTAAACCGGACCGCACAGCATTTGAAAATACTCGTTGAAGTCCAAAAAAACAAATTGATATACTGATTATTATTTTTTATAATATTTTATATTGTTATTTAAACAATACTTAACCGATCGTGCGTGCCTCGGTCAAACAATAATAATAAAAATAACAACATGGCCCACAATGGTATGTACTCAATATAGTCGATAGAAATAAACGATAAAATGTTCAGTGAATGTAACACGGACACACGGTGGTTGAAATCGCGTGTAGGTACTCCAATGTATAATTACAATAATGTCTGGTACAGATCGCCGATTTCTATTATATATACAGGGTGATTCTTTTGTCATGAATCAAATAATGGTCTTAGAAAAAACATGAAGTTTTTAAATTTTTAGACCAAATTCATAAAATCGTAGATAAATTTAATACAATTTACTTGTACATACTATATTATGTAACAATAATATAGACCTATTATTATGATTTTAAACGCTAAAAACAATATTATTTTAAAATGTCTTGTGCTAGTATACTACGCAAGATAATGTGCACGGTTTTCGATAAAATAATCATCCAGTTTATTGGCTAAATGTTATAGTAATGCTATCGTCGATAATCGGTGATGGCTTGAAGCGACGTCGTAAACACCGGTTATTTCGCGCGTCAGATGTCATTACACAAAAGGCTTGTTCTGCACCTCACGGACATTTACATTGTTTTTACCTTATTATAAAATATGTATATTAAAACTTACAAACCAGACCTGTCCGAAAAATAGCACAATTATTTTAAAGTATAGTATAATATCCAACTATTTTAATATTTTATAAATAAAAAATGTATATAGATACATACAGATAGGTATCGATACATTACACATTTTTTCTGTGGCCAAACGATACGAATTAACATGATTTGACTCTACACACACAATATATTATATGCAGTTATCTTGCGTGCATAATATGTAATTTTATACAACGATATAGTATAAATTAATAATATATTGATTTAAAATGTTATCGTTTGTGGCCGTCAAGTTTATGGCCCGATATCAATAATTATACTAATAAAATATTGTACTACATATTTAATATTAATTGGAATGTCTATCTGAAAAGTAGATAATTATATTATTATATTTTAATTTTATTAAATCATTTAAAATTTAAAAGAAATTAATTTCTTATATTTTTCAATGTAATAACATGCAAATTCTAGTTGAAAAAAATAACTAGTGCATTATTTCTAATACTTATTGTATACTTAATACATGTTTAGATTATTAAATAAGTCTTATGTAGTTATGTATTATAATACACTATAGCAAGTGATAATTGATACGCTGCAAGTGGCTTGATATATTTCTAATATTAATAATTAGATCATCACTATGTTCATGATAATATGTAGGTAGGCCTATTTGTTATTTTTTTACCAATTGGAATAAGTGAGTCATATTTTAGGTACGTGTCTATATCATAATGTTTACAAGATGTTTAATTGCCATAAATTGCATCGTTTTAACCATATGTCCACAAAATATAAAAATATAAGAATAATAGGTATATTGATGTTTTTATAAAAGATTTGATTGATCAAATGAAAGTTTTTTTTAACAGAAAGATACACCGATAAAGGAATATAATTATTATTGTTAATAATATAATTACTCTAGAAACGAGTGAAAAGAACACTATGGTCTGTGACATATATGTATGGAATATAAATAATATTTTTATATGAACATGTGTACGTATTTTAGGCATTTAACGGAATACCACACAACCCGTATCAACAGTGTGTACGGGAAGGGGGGCATAAAATTAGTAGAAAAAACATAAATATATATAGAATAAACTTGCGATCGGTGGCGGATATATCCTAGTTCTGAGGTGGGGGGCACTTTAAATTCACAGATGTAATGAGATTTAACCGCTATTTTACGACGTACCTATATGATATATCTATGTTTAACGTATTATATGCATATTGTGTAGGCGTGTATTGGGTAAGCACGCAAAAGTCGTTCAAAACGATGCAAAGTCATTTGCTGGTTGTTGTACAGATAACACCGACATGATGACAGATTTTCAGATGTTTGTGAATTCGTCGTACGACAATTTCCGAGACGATAGAACATATAAATGGTAATACTCGAGTGCTACCCTACACGTTCATCAATCATTTTCCGCTAAAGGCTCTGGAGACCATTTAATGATTCTATCACATATACTACATACACATGACGCATCGTACGTGCATTAATGCAATACACATAATATAATTTTAAATTATAAAACATAGGTGTCATCTGAGTGAGGGACCCGTGACATTTCGCTAACTTTAGGGTGTAAAATATTATTTTGGCTCCTTGGAAATAGATAAAAATATTAACTACATTCTCTTTAAAAGTAATTTTGAAACGATATTTAAAATAAAATTTTAAATTGGTCGTTAACTTGTATACATTAAAAAAAGTAAATATATTATTTTTGATCTTCTCAAACAAAAACAAAAATTTTATTAAACAATAGGTACTTATTTTTTATATATTTATTACCAATTTTTGTTTAGTTCTGACATCCTTCGCTATATAATCTTTTTGTCTCGTTAAAAATCATTTAAATATGTTCCACGTGAATAAAATTTATGTTCTACTCAGATATTTTCACAGAGGTAGTACTAAAATTGTCATAATGAATCTGTCTGGACCGTGGATAGTCCGTCACGGATACCGCGTCAACGTTCTTCGAACAGCTAAACCATGTAGTTGTGCCATTTCGTGAATTACGTATATAATAACAACACATAATAATTACAATATAATAGATTTTAAAATGCAGATTTCTAGAATTGATTACCAGTTGTTAACAGCCAATGACCATCATACGATGTACAAGTTGCAACCTGCAACTGCGAAAGTAGGAATATACGACAGGTTCGATAATTACCCGATGAAACAGCTATCTATATAGTCGGCTTTTCATTCACCATAGTACAGTCGTCTGTCTGATAAGTCAATGGGCCGTAAGACGGTCTCTGCGGCAGCTTGCCTAGTAGTGGATAGGCAAACTAATTTAGTCAGAATATATATATATATATAAGAGTTCTCCCTCGTAACCATAAATATTACCACTGATAAGACTGCAGACTCCACATCATCCTCGCGAGTTTACTAATTAGGCTTAGGTATGTTGCGCCTTGCTCACATCGGCCACATCCCACAAAACAATTCCATGATCCCTTTAAAACAGTCTCTTCTGAGTCCGCCCCACCAATTCGTTCTCTTCCAACTAACTTCCTGATTTTTCTTGGACTCGCCACTGCGTTTTATTGTTTTCGCTATATCTGTTGGCACTTAGAAGTCACGTTCAATAACCGTATATCTGAATCTATTCGACCAAGAATAGCCCCAAATATAAATTCGGTTGCGTTCAAAGCAACCCGGGCCACTTATACTAAAATAATGACGACCAACTTAGAGGCCGAAAAAAGACGCCGGGTAGACAGCTGTCGCAACACTCCTGCGGATATTGTGATGTACAACTACGTCGGTCCCTGCACGCGGAACCACCGAAGTCACATGCCGCAAATGAGGTACCCTTGGTAATAACTAATAAGTGTTCTCAAAACCACAACAGAGTCATGCTGCTTCATTTTGGTAAACTGTATATAATCCGAATGTGAGTGACTTGTGGTCACAGTGAAATTGTTATTATTCAGTGGATGGCAGATAAATTAAATTAAATCATTAACTTCATAAAATCGTCTTTATATTATATTTCGTGTCACAAATAATACGAGGGTAATGAGCTGTTCAGTACTGTTTTCCTTTATCACAATACATCTTTAAATATTAAAACTTGTAGCTTAATTTTTATTAGTGTTTTTTTATTATAAATTTCACAAAATGTTGTATTTATGTATCAACATTTAATACATTATTCAACCATTGTTAAATCAATACATACATTGCTCCGTTCAGAATCTAGAGAATCTAAAAATAAGGCATTTTAAATGTTTTTTAAAAATATACATACTAAGTATTTTAAATGAATATAAGATACAAAAAAGTTTATTTAAATACTCAATACAAATAAAAATGTACTATTGTTAAGTAAGTAATGTTAACGGGTGTAAAACAGATAAACCCAATACATTTTACCTACTTAGAGTTACTAAAATCATATAAGTAGATGATGCTGTATGATCTCGCCGTATAATATATATATATATATAATATATGTATAGATCAGTATGATTATTTGATAATTGTTAATAATATATAAAATATTGTACTAGTAGTATAATAATTGACCTTGGTTTAGAGAAATTAGATAATGACCCTGACGTAGCGGTTCGATACGCGTTATTTTTGTACAGGTATATTATACTATATAAACATAAAATCATATTCACATTCCGAAATCCAGAATATTTCAAATCGTCTATTATAATCCACACATACATTTTGACGGTTATTAATACTGCACAACAGTTCGAGCACGCAGCTCTATATGTGTAATAACTAATAATAATATTATTATACATAAAAGTAGGATTAATGATCGTAATTTAATTTTGAATCGCCGTGTCACTAACCTATATACGGCATATGCCTAATTATTTTGACACACTAAATTGTATTGACATTTATATACACAAGCTGATTCGTTTAAAGGCAGTCATATTTTTTTTTAAAGTTTTTACGTTTTTAAAAACATTTTTTTTTTTTTTTGATCATTTTAAATTATTACAAAACAATATTTTTAACTAAAAAATAAATATAATATATATAAATATTTTGAAAATATGATTTAGCACGATTCAAAGTCATTACTAAACCTAATTTTTAAGAACAAAAGTTGTTCTTATTTTTTTCGTTATAATTTTTAAGTTTTTCATTTTTAGATTGACAGCATACATTTTTTTTATACTTTGAAGCAAAATATTTCAATAAAAAGTTCAATATTCAAAAATCGAATTTAAGATAAAAAGTTTAGTAGGTTAAATAGGTGTTTAAAGTTATGATGAGAGAAGATCTAACATTTAGCTTAATACTTATGGGTCCTGTCTCTGTGATACGCCACTCTTTTCATCTAAACATTAAATAAGTACTTACTTTAAAACAAATTAACTACTTATTCAAAATTTGATTTTTATGTATAGGAGCTCATAGAATTTTTCTGATTTGGAATATAAAATTAAAAATGTATTTCGTCATTAAACACTTTACATAGTAACGAAAAGATGGAAAAATATTGTTTTTTAATGGTTTTAAATCATGTAAAAACATATTTCCATAAAAACTATAATTCTTTTCGAGAAAATTAGTTAAAATTTTCCGACTACATTGACAATTAATATAATTTTTGGATTATAATTAACAGATATGAAACAGTAAATATACATATAAATAAATAACACCTTTTGGCTACTTTTAAAAAGAACGTTATGTTTATATTATTGTAATTTGTAATTTTATTATACTATTATAATCATTTTGTTGATAATCAATATTTGGATTACTTGGATAGAGTATCTATCGGCTATCGTACTTTAGTTTCTATAGTATTGTTTATCAATTGCATTCTTCATAGCAGAAACAATACACTGCTTAATTAAAAAATATAGTATAAAGTTGTCTAAACATAAAACCAAAATTATTACCTATATGGTTTTTAGTTGGCCAGTCGGTGTAATGATATTATAAACACGTCTTTATTTTCAACCTATGCCTACATCGGACATCAAAGTTTTAACTACCACTGATTCAATTAAAAATATTAGAGATATATCAAGAAATAAATTGGACTATAATCATAATATATATGATATAAATATTAAATTACCTAATAAAGTAATAAGTAACAATTTACACTTTTGTATTAAATCAAAATTCTGCAAAACACACTCAAAATACTTTTACTAAATACTTATAGTTATATAGGTAGTTATATATCCTATAACATAAAAGTATACAACTAATGTATTCATCCTATGCCAACAAGTTATTATAATAAATTAATAACTACTTTATGGACTATGGATAATAATTAACATATTTATAGACATATCATATACACAATGTATTATATTATTAAAGTAATAATTACTATTTAATTTTACTTCTAATGTGGGAACATTCTCATACAGAAAATATATTTTCACTAGTTAATGTAGTAACATATTATAATAAACATAATTCACATATGAAATAACATTAAAATATAGTTGTTAACCTATTGTTAACGAGTTTTAAATTTGGTACAAAAAACATATGAGAATAACGTCAATTTTTAAATGTAACCAAGTAGGTACACACATATCTTAAGTTGATTATTTTGTGGTATTGACACTACGGTTATTGATAAATATTTACTATTAAAATGACCCTATAGACAATAATAAATATTTTTTAAATATTTAAATAAGTACTGTATTTAAGCCATTTAGAGATATTTGTATTTGAAATTATATATGAAATACAATTTATGTATCAATAAATAAATAGTCGAATATTAAAATAATAAATTTTTTACAATAGGTATAAAAAAATATATAAAATATAATTAATTGAGTCCAAACAATAGATTAAATTTTTATTTTAGTATCTGTTTGGCGTTCTTTCAAAATTTCCAAAAATTATATACTTGGAAAGTGAATTTAATTTCGAATAGAAACTTTCACACACATCGTTATGAAATAGATACTGGAACTACAAGTAACCCATATTTCAGGAAGAAAATCAGAATCATCATCAATATAAGTGTCTACTAAATAATCACAAAATGTTTGTATTTTAGCCGTTGTATACAAGCTAAATATATGGCAGCACCGAATGGCAAGTATTGGTGATCGTGTGAATTGTGTATAATCGATAGTTATATTAATGTCAAAATACGTATCGAACGCAATCCGAATATTTATTTAGTTTCGATAACCACTTAAATAGTATTTCCTACCTATTATGTACGGGCCGCAATCGGGATAGGTGAAAAGGTAAAAAGTTTACTTTGGGCCGCAATCGGGCGACGCCCATTAAATGTAACCTACCAACAACCTAAAAATAATCATTAAAATCTCTTAAACGAATAATATATATACATAAACATTTTTTTATAATTTTTCAAATAAATATATTAGAACATAGAGGCATTTACTATAAAAGAATTTTAAAATATTATAAAGATACACAATATACAAATTTGTTCATAAAATTATAACATTATTATATACAGTAGGACTACCTTTTGCGAAGCCCTAGGAAAAACTTATTTAACCAATAACTATATTCTTATAGCTTATAAGATTTCAATATAAATTTTAAACGCGAGGCCCTGGACAAATGTCCCACTTTGCCCCCCTCCCCCTAAAATGGCCCTGGTATTCAGACATTTTTAAGCTAGGTGTATCTTATATAATATAGTGTTATTGTTTGATTATAACAATACTATATAGTGCATAATTTGACATACAAATTCGCCATTATCTTTGACTGTGTTAAGATTGTTAAAAGCAAATCACCATTCTTTAATACATTTTTATTTTTATTTCTAAGTCCTGTTGTTTAATATGGCGTACTGACATGATAAAATATAAGGTAAAATATACAAAATAAAATAAAAAATATTCTATTTCATTGTTAGTGTATAGTGTATAGTGCATAGTCACTGTATACCGATAGGGTATAGGTACATGCATTTCACGTGCCTAGACAAAAACATTGACCACGCGCTAATCAAAGCTTATTGCTATTGTGTACTCTAATTTTATTACTCTAAATAATATACATTTCCACTATTTCCAGTTAACTATTATACAAGACATTCACATAAAAATTAGATAAGTATCTAACACATTATTATGTTCATTATTGGATTTTGTTTTTAATACTTAACACTTAGATATACCTACTGGTATAAAGTTCAACATAGGTAGCATAAAAATTATTATTACCGAAATGGGTCACAAGTCAAAAAGGATTGAAGATAACACGATGAAATGAAATAAATATTATACAGAATACATAAAAGTAAAATAAATTTATTACGGGTCTATTACAATAATAATTATAATAATTTTGCATTCAAAACACAACATATTAGTCCTAGTATAAAACGCATGATATTATACGAATAATACGATATGCACAATGCACATGATATAGTGTGCATAATATTGACACGGGTCAGATAATTTGACGTTTTAGCAGTAAATACTAAATAGTTAATAGGGACAGAAACAGCGATTTCGCATGAGATAAAAATAGATTGTAGTCACATAATATAATAATAATAATATGATATATCGTGTAACGTAATAGACTAGTAGACCTCATGGTAATCTGTTGCGGACTATGGTAAATTCTAAATAATTTTATGAAATTGCACATAAAAAAAAATAATGTATTATTCTTAAGAGTACCTATATCATACCACATAATATGTCGTCCTCCGTCTTACAAACGTAAAACATGGAAAATTTGCGTTCAGCAGAATCAATTTTATGCTGTTAGTTTTAATTTTAAAGTGAATTTACTTATAATCAATCTTAAAGGTAATAATATCATCAAGTGCATCTCATAGGTCTTTATTGATATTGTAATGTTGAAGTGAGTTACATGTTTTTTAAATGTTAAATATTTTACATAACTTTATATATAACTTAACGTGAACTTTAATAAGCTATCTAATTTTTTCCGATTATAACATTTATTTGTATTCGAAATTAAAATAAAAAATTTTAAATTTTAAGTAACAGATATTTCCTAAGTTACTTTTTCTGGTTCACAATTTAAAATAATCATCCTGTATATTAATTGTACATGTACCTAAAATCTATATAATATTATTATTAGTCACGGTGCGTTTTCATCAAATCTCTCTAATAATTCTATTAATACCGACTAGAATATCTATGATGTATTCAACGAATATATTAATGCAATAATTAAATAATGTTAATGTGTACAGACGTATGGTATTCTAAACAGCTTATATAGGTTCTGCTGTAGCGTTTCTGCCATCGCGGCTAACCAGAGCCCGTTGTGTGTACCTACCTATAATAGCCATAGCGTGTATACAAATACAACTACTTATGCATATTATACGATAATATTATTGTACTCGAATAACGAATAAGACGTTCGTTTCCCGTACGGAGTAGTGAGTTTACGTAATGACAAATAAAATTATCATGTTTTTCCCCCGAGGGCAGCGACGGCCGAATGCCATAGTCCAAAAATAACAAAAAAAACAACCAAGGACGCTTTTACCCGTGATCTGTCGAAGTGTATAATATTATACATATATATATTATATGCGTGTGTACATGCGTATAACATATAATTGATTGATTTCAAAATTCGAGTTATAATATATTTATATGTATGTATACAATATACGATCTACGAGTTTTCTGTAAGTGCGTGGTTCGGCGTGTGCGTTACGACGTCATGAGTCCCACTCTTGCACGCAATCTTTTAAAGTCCTTGTACGCTTAAGAAACGCACACGCGTGTCGTTTGTACGCCTATAGATCGTGCCTATTTCACTCGAGAAACCACATCTGCAGAACGCGATCACACTAATTACTGCAATGCCTGTGAGTCGGTATAGACCAAACGATTTTTTTCTGTGACCACGAAAAAGATTTAAAATATAAAATCGAAAGAAATAATACTATATAGTTCAGGAGCAGCCAAACTTTTTTTGTCCGCGATCTACTAAAAATATACTTCACCTTTGAGGATCGACTTCCATAAAAAACCTAACCACCATGATTAACTATCGTGTGCGTAGCTTAAAAATAAATTCTAATACGATTGACTTTGAAATCGTTTGCGATCGACCGTTTGACCGCCCCTGATATAGTTACTTCACCCAATGTCGCCAAAAGTGACCTTTTTTCCTTTTTGAAAACCGGATTGCGGATGCTTTTTATTTACCTAATTAATAATTTTAGTGTACTCCTAAAATAATTATTAAAAATGTTTTCTTTTTTTTATGAAACATCTGGTTGTTCTAATGATATTATTTTATGTATTTATATACCTAGGTAAATAAATGAATAAATTACGATTTTTTTTATAATCACTTATAACTCCATGTTAATTCTATGAAATTCTATTTCCGCTTATGCATGCATATTATATTATTATATATATAGCGTACTATCTCGAGGATGCGATGGCTTTAAAGCTCTATATATTATATAGTTGGTTAGTATTCCCAAGAGATTTCTTTTACATGTAGGATAGTATATAATATGAAACTCATCTGCATTGCAAGCTTGAAATTAAACTATTCACCTAGGTACTTATACTTACTAACCTATACCAAAAATGTATTTTCAAGCGACGTTTCGGTACTAACACAGTAACTGACACGTGAAATTAATTTTACTAAATAATTATTGTTCTTACATAGACTACCTATACAATTATGCACAAACGTGATGTAAAACATGATGGCCTTGAATCTTATAGTCTAGTTATTATTATATAGATAGTAGATAACTATAGTTACCAAAAATATTTATAATCGTAGGCATTTATTTTTATATAGAATCGGTATAGGTATTTTCTGTTTGTAGAATGCGATGACTCAGATGTTAGTGACCTTTTCAAATTTCAATACCCAAACTAATACACAAAAAAAAATACGTACATAATAATATGTATTATATTATAATAAATAAATAAATAATAATAATAATAATAAATATGTAAAAAATTATAATACATTGAAGGTACACCTAAATAAATTAGTTATATACTTGATAAAACAATAATTAAAAAGATCAAATATAAATTTATATATGAATTACCTTTTTACTTGTAAATAAAAGATACTTTAATCTTTTACGCTGACCTTTTTACCCGAAAAAAATACGGGTAATATCCGATAAACTCCAACATTTTTACTTGAGTACCTACACGAATTTTTAACTGAAAAGCTCAAAAAGCTAAAAATAATTATGATTAAATACAACTGATCTTAAATATATTAAACGAAATGTGTATAATAAGCGTATATTTATGTTGCCACCTTTATCTATAAAAATATTAACAAATTTCATGGTACGTTAAATTTAATATATTTAATATTTAAATAAATTTAAACAAACCGCTTTGAAAAATTTGGCTTATCAAACGATCAAGTTACCCATATTATATTATAATATAATTTAATATTAAATTTTGTATATACAATTTTAAATTCCCTTGTTCTAACGAAAAAATATTATTTTATTGTACATTAATTTATTGTACAAAATATTTTTCGCAGTTATTTAGGTAGGTATTTAATTTTAAGAATCAAAATTATAAATTTTTTTTTATTTATTTTTTTTGCTTAATTTATCATCAGTAAAAATTAACATAGATAATACCATTAGTTTTTGCTTTGACTCCTGATAAAATAGTCATATTTGTAGGAGGCAACACTATCTTTTGTAGGAGTTAATTTGTAGTCCGTAGAACTTTATCATTCCCCAAATAAAATATGTAAAAAAATGTAATAAGAAGTTGTTTTCAGTTTTTTCAATTTATGATAAAGGTCAAAAAGGTTAATTATATAATTGTATTATTTATTTGTTTTCATAACCTAAAATAAAATAAAATTAATATTAACAAAAAAAAATAGTAATAATTTGTAAAAATTGATTAAAATAAATAAATGAATTAAAGTTCATTGCAATTTTTCTTTGATATCTAGGACTTAAATCTGTTAAGAATACTGCAGATTATTCGGTTAAGCTTGAATTTAGGGTAAACCTATTTGATGTCTAAAATTATTTTTTAAATATACAATTGGCAAGATCAAAAATTAATACTGTTCGGAATCATATAAATGAAAAGGTAGGTAGTAGGAACTTTGAACCACCTATGTAGGTATACAGCTAAACGATAGGTAGCTCACACTTTCCACCTTTTTATTAATTTTTTTTTAGACATTTTATAAATTATTAAAGACAATATGAACAGTTGGAGATACAATAGAACGTATTTCAATAAAACATTTTTGGGAATTATTAAACTAAAATTATATTAATTTATTATTATTATCGTTTTAGTATATTTTTCTATATGAAAATGCACCTAGTACCTACCTATTCCTTATTATATTATAAATTTTTAACTGTAGATGAAAGATTTTACTAATCTTTTAGATTCTGAACGAAGTGATGAATGTATTGCTTTTACTATGATGTGTGTTTTTTTTTTTTTTTTTTTTTTTTTTTTTTGTCTGACGACAACATTTGGAGCAGTAATAATGCTCCGATTTTTGACTTCAGCCCCTCTTTGAATAGGAAATTGAATCTAGTTGGTACTTTAGGGGGGTCAAAATTAAAATTTTCAAATAGTTTTCAAAAAAATCGAGAAAAACAAAAAAAAAAATGACAGAAAAATGGCAATTTTACGAAAAACCACTTTTCGATTTTTTGATTTTACTGTAACTCAAAAACGAATCATTGTAAATACTTGAAATTTTCACCAAATGTTTATATTATGGTTATCTCTTTACAGTTAAATTTTCAAAAAATTTTGACCATTTTTAAGCTACTTATAGACAATTGAAATTTTCGACTTTTCTAAGTTTTTTTTTCTTCAAATGCCGATAAAAATTTTTTGGGTGGCCAGAAAATCTTGAAAATTTAATACAAGGTTTCTTATAAGTTGTTCTTAAAGTGATAAAAAAAAATCCGAAATCGTTAGTCACAATTTTTTTTTATAAGTGCTTAAAGTTCGAATTTTTACGAAATATTTCAAAATTTAAATTAAATTTCATACGCTCATAATGCGAATGTTGGCCATAGTAACCATAGTAACATATAAAAACTTACTATACTATTTGTTTCAAAATAGAAATATGACAATATTTAAATATTTAAATATAATATATCCTAAACTGACAAATCATCTTCGTTCAGAATCGTTTTTCGTATACAATGATACCTATCATTGCATTCAAATTTAACCTACCATAGTCTGAGGTTCACCCCACCCCCTAATATACAGCAGAGCGATACCCACTTACCCGCTTTTTTTTTATTATAGATACCTATTTCATAACCTACACTCTACAGTCATTTTTATTAACACTATAGTCTACTAAATAAATATCGTTACACTCTACTGTATGTATAAAACCTACTAGAATAGAATGATAATATGTGTGATTATAACTGGTGTTTGATACTGGCCATCATGTGTTACTAAAATTTTTAATATCAAGGTCTATCAAAATGTCGGATCGATAACCATTTCACGTTTCCGTCGACATCATAATTTGACAACATTATATAATACGCGGTCCACTTAAGTATCAGGTTTAAAAAGTAAGAACAGATTTTATAGCATATAGCCATAGCCGCATAAGACAATCCGTTTTATTATTTCATTATTCCACCAACTTCTATAGTTTTATAATATATTAATAAATACCTATATAATACCACGTAATGTAGATTCGGGAGGTGATAATAATAAGGTGATCGGGAACCGGGACAATCGATACTTTTTCCTCATTGATGGGCATAAATTTCATTTGATAATTACTAATTACTAATTAGTATAATACTATATCGGTTTCGGTTATGAGTTGTATAAAAAAAATATAAATCTCTCTCCCTCCCGTTAATTGGGCTGAATTCGTCTTTGCTATTTCAGTGTACCCACAATACAGGTACATTTTCGGTGAATACAGACATTTGTTGAGGAAATTCGATAAAAATTCATTTTTATTGAGTTGATTATTTATTTAGGCAATTTTCCGACTGCATGGATGCGCGTCGTATGAATGTGTAAACTGTAAATGATTATTATTGCATGAGAAAGTGTGATCTAGTGGAAGTAAAAAGAGATGATGAGGCGTGGCATCGCGCACGCACATAATATCATTAAACTGAACTGCAGTCGACAAGTAATATATTTTTTACTTAAAATCGTGTAACCGCATTTGTGCAATGTACCGAATAAAGCTGCAGGTAATGCAACACGAAATCTGAAAAAATATTTAAATTCGTTTGAAGTTTTTAGTTAAGATTGATTATCCAACTTACTTTCTTTTTATTTTACTTAACCACTGTTAAAATTATTATTATTAAAAATAAAATTTAAAAGGGAGTCGACATTTAAAAAAAGGGATGATCGATTTCGACGACTTCAGATAAAATTCACAACGAATATATTAAAACATTTTATACGCGTCACACTATTTGCAATACTTATTTTGTTGATATAATGAATAAAAGATAAGCATACTTTAGTCAAAAAAGCGTGTGTACCTAACTATGTAAGGCTGGGCAAGTTAACTAATTATTTTAACTCATTAAGTTAAGTTAATACAGAAAAATTTTATTTAGTGTTAAAAGTAAATTTGAAAAAAAAGTAACTTACCTCAATTAAAAATAAGTTAGTTTTCTTTTTTTCGTGTAAAATTAATCACATGAAAGATCACAGGAAACAATACAAGGGCGTATTTGAGGGGGGGCAAAGGGGGCATTCGCCCCCCCC
Source organism: Schizaphis graminum (assembly GCA_020882235.1). Classification (NCBI taxonomy): domain Eukaryota; kingdom Metazoa; phylum Arthropoda; class Insecta; order Hemiptera; family Aphididae; genus Schizaphis; species Schizaphis graminum. The sequence continues at coordinate 61,506,276 of CM037032.1, forward strand.
CCCCCATAGCTCGTATTTTGTTGGAATATATTTTGTATATATATAATATTAAATGAATATTTAATTCAATTCAATTTGATACTTTATTACTTTTATTTTTATTTATTTACGCGAAATGCGAATGAGTAACAGGAACAAAGCTATAGGTAATCGATTATAAATTATTTTTAGTTTGTATAGAAGAAAAATTAGCTTCCCCCCCATGGTCTCAACTCAAATACGCCCTTGAAACAATATGAACAAAATGTTACGAACAAATAATAATATTTTTGATGATATAACAAATTTATTGCTGAATACTTAATATGTTAAAATCATTCTGGGTTTTCTCGTTAAGTTAGAAGTTATTTGAAATCCTTCACTTCCAAACTAATCTAATCTAACCATTGAGTTAGCAGTGGGCGAAACGAGAAGACATATTGGTTCCGACGGTTCCGCTAATTAATGAATATCCTATTAAAAATATTGAGTCACAATTGATAGATAATTAGCCTTTGCAAGTTTGTGTCACTTGTATAATATATACTATATAGGTACATATAGATACCGGCGATACCGCCAATGTTATACGTAAAACGGGACATAATACAATATAATATTACATAGGTAGGTAGGTACGACATAACAGGCACGTCACACGCTCGCACGTCGCCAAAAAGTTCCAAGGTCGAATGTTATATTTAGGTAAATATCTATAATATTAATGTGAAAAATAAAATATAGGTGCCTATTACTTATTTGTGTTTCAATTTTTGCCAATACTAGTATTTATATTTAATGATGGCTATACCATAATAAAATATATTTTTTGCCTTTTTACTAAGTTTATAATATACAACAATATACCTGTACTTACCTAATAAATAATAACGGCCGAGGGGGAGAGGTCGTTTCGGGTCCACGCATATACTCAACGCCCCTCTTGAAACGCCACTGCAATAAACATATTACATGATACAAATTATACTGGGGTCTTATCAAATAAATAAAGACAATAATTAATAAAGTTGACAACCACGAAATGCTAATAAACGGTACAATGATTTTTATATATACATTTACGAGTAGGTACCTATCTATTTAAATTAATAATAAAAGGATACCTATGTTTGTATGTGTATATAGGTACCTACCTATAAGTAATCCGTAAGAAAGTCTATTGCACTCATGCTTCCGAAATTTAGTATGTAAATAGATAGGTATATAAGTCCTATATTTGTGCACCTTGTAATACAATTTTTAAATTGTATATTCTAAAGAAGGGATTAGTTGGGATTAATTGGCTTACAAAAAAAACTTATATTAAGAAAATAAATCAAATGTTGATAATAAATCTTTAATGAGTCAATTATAATGATTTCTTTAAAGTTTTGATAATTTTATTAAATTCCTGTGTATATTATATATTGTTTATATATTATATATAATTTGAAAATATTAAATATTAAAATATCACTAAATCAAGTACAGCAGTTGATAGTGCCATACCTGCACTATGCAAATAAATTAAAATTTAAAATTTTGTTTTGATATTATCTTCATTTTTCAGCTGATATGGGCTTTCGTTAATTTTAAATGCTTCTGACTTAAGAAACACTTTTCTTTGAGCATTGTTTAATACACATAATTAATAGATAAATTATAAATGTAGAGACTTATTAACCGAGACTCAGCAAGAAACTATTTTTTTATTTCATTAAGTTTAGTTAATATAGAAAAATATAAGATAAGATTAAAGTTAATAGTTAATTTTTTAAACATATAAAAGGTACAAATAGGATTAATTAAAAAGTAACAAAAGACTGATATGTTTTGACTAAAATAACTGATAGCCACCAATCCCCTTAATTTATTTAATAATAAGTTTGATAATTTTTTGTTTAAGGAATATTCTAATTTATGATAAAATACAGTAATCAATTTTATGAAAGTAATTACACAAAAATAATATAAGAATAATATATATTATAAAAATAGCTGATAGAAACTAGAAGGAAGACCATCCAATGATAGAACCCTAAATACAGAAGTTATTTATTTAAACATCGAACTAGGATTATGAGGTACCTAGTGCTATTGTTCAGATTTTAAATTAATATATTTTGGTATGCATATAATAACACAAATGCATAAATTATTTTGAAAAAAAAATTTTTTATACTAAACTATCAAAATGACAAAATTAAATATTGTATTATATTGGTATAAAACTTTTTCAAATCCATATAGTTATTGTTCATACAGAAGTGCAATAATATTATAAAAATAGTTATTTGCATCAATATTTAAAATATGCAAAGTGAAATTTTGTGCTTAGAATGGAAATGTAATAAATCAAATATTTGCATCTCACTTATTTTGAATTTAGAATAAAATTCATTGATATTATACTAAATTATAAGGTAATTACTTATATTAATGACTAATTTGAATTGATTAATTTATTATTTTTACTTCTACATTTTTAAAACTGTTAAATCAACATTTTATAAGTTGCACTATTTATATCCACAAAATAATTGTTTGATATATTATACCATATCCAATTGTCCACGTATCCCATGTTTATGCTTAAATAAATTAATCAAATTATTTTTTGGAAATTTTAGGTAACCGACTAATAAGTAAAAAATATAATATCTTTACAAATATTGTTTTATAGCTGTTAATCTTAAGAACTATAATGATAAAAATTGTTTTTAAAATTAGAGAATTTTTTAGCAAATTATAATAATTTTAGCATTGAAAAAATCAATAACTTATCAGTTTTTAATAAAAAACGAAAGGTCACATTTAAAAAACAAATTTGTACCCTTCATAACCCAGAACAGTTGATAAAAAATGTAATTATTTTAAAATATTATGGTCTATCAATATACTTAAAACTTCCAAAATCAGAGAGTTTGGAAAAATATATCTATTAAGCATATCCATTGAGTGGACAGAAGGGGGATTATGAGAAAAAATTGCTGCGTGTTTCTAGTGAATTAATGATTTATGAGGTTCTCCATGAGGGCTATGAATATTATATTTATAAGTTATAACCAATAATATATAATGTCCTATGATATTAAGTACCAACTAAATTTAATAATTTAAAGCAGAATATTTTTCTAAAAATTACAATTAATAACAATTTAATATTTAACCAGTACCTGAATAATTAGTTTTAAAATTTAGATAAGTGGATTGAAGTGTCATAGTTGTATTCTACAAAATATTTATTCACTTCTCCGATCATCTAAACTTTAAATTTAATAACATATTGCAGATAATGATCACCTATAATTATTAATTAGTTGTTACATAGATAATTAAATACCACAATAATTAGAATTTATAAAATGTACTATATACGGTATATATAATATACTTCTACTACTTACATATACTTTAAAATGCTACATTTGTAAAATAATATTATGTCATATAAAACTCTCTTCAATAATGCATAGTACTATTATAGTATATTTTATAAAAAATATAACATAAGAATCATAATAAAGTACTTTTATCATCAAACTTAATAAATTTTACAATAGAGAAATCATATTATGTGATAATAAGCACCTGACTAACAATATTTTTTGGTGCATTTTAATCTTTCCCGATTTGTTTTCGTTCTTCCTTATATTTATCTATTTCTAAGTTCTGTCTAATCTTGTTGATCGCATTACTAATCAAAAATTGACTTGAGGTTTTCTTCTTTTCTATCATTTTTTCAGGAACATACATATCAAATACCCTATAGTATTTTAGTATATTATCTGTAAAAAAAAAAAAACAATCAATAAACGATAAATATAGTAATAATGTAAAATATGCTTTAAAATATTAAGATATTAGATAATATTAGGAGAATTTCAGCGCACTATTTATTTTCTCTCTTCACCTACGTAAAGCAACATAGCAAATTTTACATTCACAATAATGACTAACCATATTAATTTCTCAAATTATAAATCAACTTAATATAAAAATGAACTGCTATTGTTAATTATGTTTTTTAAGTATTTTGAGTTTACTCCCCCATTTTAAAATTCTGGCTACACCACTGTTTTCATACTTTATGCATGTAAATATTTTAAATCAAGTAAATTTATCAATGATTTTTTTTCACTTAGAGAGAATATGAGTTAAATGTAGTAACATTTAAAAAAAAGAAGTCTGAACGATATAATTATAAAAGAACTAGGATTTTCTAATAGATTTCTAATTATAGGGAAAATATATAAATTAACTTAAAAACTTTTGATTATCAGCAAATATGGTTTTTATAAAGCTATGTTAATTATTTTTTTTTTTTATGCAATGATTTATATTACATCAATCTGAGTACATCAAGATGAATGCCCATTGGTCTTTTTATTATCCTATTTTCATAAATTTAAAGATGATTTTAATATTTATTAATTTTCTTTTTAAATTTCTTAAAGAACTTGCTCTGCAAGATTTAATGGTACTTTCTAATATATATTTTATAATAATTTTTATACTGTATAATATGTCATTATGAATAAAATCAATTTTAAAATTTTAACATAACAATTATACCTATTAAAAGATGTACTTTCATAAATATATTAAATACATTTATCTTAAAAGACTATACTTGATTATAAATATTGAATAGAAATAATTTATAATACAAGTTATAATTAATAATTAATATGTGGAGTGATACACAATCAAACACATTATCACTGAATGTCAAAAATACGATGATATGAGGAAAAAACACCAAATATCACAGCAAATTGATGAAGCACTCGGACCTGACCCTCAATCAATCACCAAAATTCTACAATTTATTAAAGATATACAGTTATATAACCTAATTTAAGACATATTATAAGTCAACCATATAATTGTAAAATATTATTGTCAAACTAATGGCCATAGAAGCCGATGTTTTTATAGATCAATAAAAAAAAAAAAAAAAAAATTAATAATTTGTTCAGAAAAAAAATGACATTTAAAAGCTAAATAACAATATATAATATAATATAAAATATATAGGATTAAATTGTGATTTATTTTTATTCTAAAAAGGAGAATTTCCTAAAGAGAATAAATGTGATTTAATAATAAGTAATTATTAAGGCTGTAATTTTGGTTGTCGGTGTCGGTGTTCATCTTCACAATGAAGATATAATAAATATCATGTTTGTTATTTTATTATTTATGTCTTAAAAATTTTTGTTACTCTAAATGGGTTGATAATGATTAAGGTTCGAATTTAAAGGCAATATAATTAATAAAAAAAAACATTTAAAATCTTAAAAAAAAAGCAAAAAAAGCAATTACTAAAAAATTAAAGTTTGTATATTGTATTTTAACTAGATTGTATTAAAAAAAATTCACTACCATGTACTTAGATAAACTGTCTACAGTAATGAAGACTGATAAATAATTTTGAATCTAGTATCTACGCAATATCAACATATTTTAATCTATAGGTAGGTAGTATGGGTACTTTTATAAACATTAAATTAACTGACCATACCAAATACTCAATAAAGTATTTAGCTATATTGATAAATATCGATGATAATAAAACCCATTAAAAATAATTGACAAATAACAATGCATTATCATTAGAAGATTTTATCCATTTGTTTGTTAAGACACATGTCGTGTATAAAATTATAAAATCGATTGGAAATTAAACACAAATAAGGCATTTATAAGTAAAAAAGCAATAAGCCATGAAGGTATTTATAAATAAAAAAGGCAAAAAATAAAATACATCCATCGTTTTGATTAAATGACACACATTTTTATATAAAAATTATTTTTATATTATTATTATTATTATATTATAATTAAAAAAAAAACTTTTGCCTTCAAATCCAAACTCTATTAATGATGATAAAACTAATAATTATTGTGTGCAATTACACCAATTAATGAGATGGTTTGTAGAAGTAATTCCTATTGATTTTAATTATGGCCTGAAATATTAACGTAATTAATATAATATAAATGTTTCAATTTATACTAAAAATGTCCCAAAATATTTCATGTATATTAGAATGTGTTAAAAATTTTAAATGGACTAGGGCAAAATATCTTGCATAATATTTTGATAACAGTTAAACATTTAACCAATATGGATAAGAAACTAGTTCATTAATACAAGTTTTGAGTAAAGTTTATGGAATTATAGACTTTGAATATTTATGATCAACAATAATTATATGATTTTAAAACTTTGTAAGAAAATTAAAAAAATTATCATCATATAAATCAATGTTTCTCAACCAGTGTGTTGCAGGGTAAGTCCAAGCGTGTCACGGGGAGTACTAATATTAATGTACGAACCTTGTTGACACTTTATTTATAAAAATGAATAGGTATTATTCTTACTTTTTTTTTATTGTGGGTCACAAAATATAGACATTTTTAGTGTGTCACCATAATACAAAGGTTGAGAAACACTAATATTATACAATAGATATTTTACTAAAAATAATAAATAAACCTATAAGAATGGGTCATTTTAGAGGCGTTAATTGCTTTTTAAATCTATTGTCAAATTGTTCTATAGGGCATATATATATATACACACCCATTAATTTTTTATCAATTTTAACCCGATCAGCTAGAACTTGTGATGTATACATTTGTTTATCTTTATAATGATCAGCTATACATTCAGTAATTTGTGTAAGTGTATAACGTCCTGTTGGAACATTTTCTGGTTCTTCAATTGCAAACGGTGAATTAAATTCTTGCATTCGATTTTGTGGTAACTTGATTTTTGATTGGGGATATATATCAGGTAACTATAAAACAAAATGTGTTATATTATATATTCTACCAAGGTAATTGGTATTGACAATTAATAAGAACAATAATAATATATACTTTGCATAGTATACTTACATCACCTTTAGATGTAACATAAACACTTTGTAAATTTTTTCCAAGAGTTGAATTTTTATTCTTAAGCTCTTCCTTCAGTTGTGGATCATCTGAAAATAACAAATATCAAGAAATATCATACATGTGTACACATAATATTGGATTTAAATTACTTTCAAGAAGGTATTTCAGCCGTTCAGCATCTGCTTTATGAAGTGGCGCTGGTATAGGTTTATCTTTCTTTATTACTCGTTCTGTCCGTTGTATTACGTTAAACCTTCGAATATGCTTTGTAAAATGAGATCCAGCTACTCCCATAATAGTTAATTCAAATAATAGTAAACTATAACACACAACAGTTTAAAACATTGTTTAAAAAAATAATAAAATACTTATTTCACAGAATAGTAAAATAATAGGGGCATACTGTTATTTTTTGGCACACCGCTGTAGTAGTAAATTTGAATCTTTTTAAACTAAATTACTATGTGTTATAAACTTATAATTATAAAATATTTCAATAAAGTAATAAAAATTAATTAATAACAATTAAACAAAACATTCCCTGCTTTTGAAATTTGAAATTTGAATTGCATTTTAATACGTAACCTTAAACTGGCATTGATTGATAATGATAATGATGTTATCAGTGTTGTCATACAATCGCAAAGACCGTGGTAATAGATAATATTATCTATAAACCTTTCGTGGTAACTACAAATGTCTAAATGATAATACTAAAACTAATCGAAAATTATTGTTAGATGGCGTTAATACTCGAATAGTTTCCATTAAGAATCCCTGCGTACTGCGATCGTGGCTGTATTTTAATCTATTCTGTACACAAATTAGGATTTTGTGACGGCTGTAGATATCCATGAACTCCCGTATACCGCGGGCCAACACATTGCAATGCATAGGCCGATATTTTATCTTCCAGCCGTGACTGCAATAAATTAATCTATTTGTTTCTTGTACACTATTCGAACTTTAGGTTCACTCGTTCATTGTGCACTGTCCACTACACAGTAGTACAGTACTCATAGGACAAAGCAGTGGCGGTCAAACGGGAGGGGTGGTGTGTGAGAGGGTGAGAGGGATAGATCCTTCCAATGTCTTTTTTCTTTAATATTTATAACAATTCAATTTATGTATAGATTCATTCTAGCAACAAGGCTGTTATTATCTATAGTAATATACTAATATACTATACTATAAATTATAATAATACTATTATAAAGAGGAAAGATTTGATTATTTGTTTGTATTCAATAGGATCCGAAATTACTGAACCGATTTAAATGAAATTTGGTACATAGGTAGATAGTTTAGACACTGAGAAAGGACATAATTTTTAATACTAAAAAAGGGCTGTATGAGGTTAAAATAGGAAATGGTACATATTATAACACCGTATCCGCACGGCGTTGCCCTCAACGTCGGTGTCATGGAAGGGTCAAGGGGAAGTTTGGGTAGCCAAATATGGATCGCTGCCGTAACACTAAAATATAGATATATCATATATGTATACACACGCCGCCACGACACCGATAACAGTCATACCTAACCGTCTTAAGCCCTGAGATGACTTTTGCCCGACAGCTAGTTATTGATATTTAGTTACTTTGCAAATATAAGGGAATTATCCCGATCGATGATCTTGAATATTCAATAACAATATTAACAACACACTCGTCACTTGTAATAAAAATAAAGTACTACCTAATTTACCTTAATTTAAAAAATTGATATTAGGCATAAGTGCATAACCATGAATTATATTTTAATGTAGTGTCTATTAAAAAGTCAGTCACACCCCATTCCCCTATTGACAAAATCATTTGACCACCACTGGAACATATGATATACCTTATAGATCTTGGGGTCACCAACTGGCAGACTGCGGTCCGAATGCGAACATCGAACACCTTTTTTACGGACTTTTATCTACGCTATCTGCAGAGTAGATTTACTAGATTTTAAAATTTTTATAACATAAATAAATAAAATTTATGAGCGCATACCTATACCTATTATAATTCAGTGAATGCATAAATAAACAATGCATAAACTATAATAAGTAATAAAAAATACAAAAATATTATGAATTCTTTATGTACACTAAGGCATATCGGTCCACTATATTTCAATACATTTTGTACCTATAGTTATACTTCTGTCTAAACCAACTGAGAAAACATTTAATATGTCTCGGTCGGTTGGACAACTGCAGTGGCGATTACGTATACCGATTAAAATGATTATATTATAGATAAGAAAAAAACAATTTAAAATATTATAAATACAATATATTATGTAGTATATTTAATATTGCATGATAATGATTTTAAATTTTTTAAACAATTTCATTACAAATAATTATTGTAACGAAGCAAATCTAAGAGAATATTGATTATAAGACGTACCTATGGTAATTCTACACATATAATAATAATAAACAATAGGTGCTATCTGTTTTCGTTTAGTTGATTCCAGATGTTCAGAGAGTTTCGAGTTTTCGAGGTCGTAAACTTGAAACTCATTAAAGTATAGTCTTCAATGATATTAATATATATCAATAATATTTTAATGTTAGATTAATTGATCAGAGCATGCAAACTTACTGCCAGATGTTTGAATTATTTTTTTCTTAATACGTATAATATTACATTATATACTTCATTATTGAAGGTATACCATACAATTATATTCACTATATATATATATAATCAGAATTTCAAATGACACTTACTCTATAATATAGAAATACAGTTCTTAAATACTAGCTCTAAATACAAGTACAAAAGTTAGATGCAATAATATAGTGGGGACACTTGGGGCATTTGAAATAAAAAAAAATAATCAACACAGGGGTAAAGTATACAGCTCGTTGTGGTTCACTGAAACGTCGTAAGCGTAATGGCTCTTTTTTACCGACTACCAAGGCAAGGTCTCAAAAAACCGGTGGGTGATGAGATTAAAAACTCATTCCCGCTCAAAAATGTATTTATCCATCTGGTAGTCGTGGACCGTGATGGTGGTCCATAAACATTTTCAAAAGAATTGCCCAATCGCGAATAAACTTTGCAAGTAGGAATAAAAGAGTTATACTAGTCATTCCTATATAATATGAGATTTTGCATATATATTTATGCGTGGCCGCGTGGGTCCTACTTTTCGGCATAAAATGTTGATTCATTATTCTTTTATGTGTAAATATCCACGGCTAAACTCAAAATTAATGGTTTTTTCCTATGACAATGAATTAATCATTAGAACTTTATCAAATAAAATTAAAAATACGTGTATATATAATAATTGTCAAATTTCATAAATGTTTTTTAAATTCATACTGTATTTGTATTATTTCTATAATATAAATGTTTATTATAGTGGAGAGGAAATTTCAGTTTTGGTAAAAATGGGAATTAGTTTATATATATTTTTTTTTGTAGAAATGGTTATTAATAGATTAGAAGATAGTCACACTTTTGGTGGTAACATGTAGGTTATTATCAACTCTGATAATTTTTCTGTTAAAATGACATAATATATAATATACATGTTATTACATTACATTTCTTATTGTATAAAATGTCAAAATCAACAGGAAAACACAGTTAAAACACAAAATTAACAATATACCTAATATAAGTTAATGAATACATGTAGGTATAGAATTAAGCTGTTTGAAAAAATTGTTTTACTAGGTACCGATTTAAAAAATAAAAAATACTTAAATAAATAGTTTTATTTTTTTTTGAAAAATCGCATTGCAGGTTTATCGTTTAAAAATATTACATAATATTATACTTGCTAATAAACTAAGCTAAATATTATTTTTCTATTCAACATATTTTGAACCCCGATCGTTCTAATATCATATTCTAATGATGTTGAAATAATTAAATGAATAATGTTTATACTCTAAAGTAGGTAGGTCATAGGTAAATTCTAAATATGCCGAAGAAAGACAAACGACTAAGCGAGTTGACGATACGATCGTATTGGTATACACAGATGCAGTGATGCAGGTACAGCGTGGTGCATCAATACGGATGCGTTTTGCTCCTTGTGAGGTCCCCGCGTTTCAAGTGACCTACTGTTAAAAAAAAAAAGACACCGAAAACATTACGCTTACGGTTATTATTATAAATACGATTGGTCCGCTTGCGTTTCCGCTTTTATATCATATTCAATTATTGCGTTTTATGTAAAAAAAATTCAATTCTTGAAATAAAACCGCAACTGTTACTAGATAATAATCAACTGTTGAATGGTTGTACATTATATTATACATTTGGCCAAAGCGTGCGTATATCGCGTCGTATATTTTCACGGTAAAAAGTCAAGCTGTGTTGTTTTTTTCACGTAGGTAACGCGTAGTACGTCGTTTTTAGCGTATGCCTCTAAATGAACGAACGCAATTATTAGAAATAAAAAATAACACACGCGCGTTTCTATACATATATATAAAAATATATACGTGTTGTGAACCACGAACCGTCTCTCAGAATACTGTCATCTCTACTCCAGCCGAAACAACAAAATAATTGAATACGGTATTTTGTATTTTTTTTTTTTTTTATAAATGTAATTTACAATATTTTTGTACAACGGATGTAACACCCGTCATGACGACGAGGGATCAAAATCAACCGTATTTCTTCAAATAAATCATCGATGTCATTGTTATTGTATTGGACGCCGCCCGCGTTAAAGAGCCAACAGAATAATATGATATGCACGCAGGTATATACGTATAATATATAATATATACGTATTATTATAAACGAATATTAAAATATTACTTCCAAAGATCCCTCGTCACAATAATAACTCGCGATTATACCGTGTAGCTATAGTGCGCGAAGAGGTACCTATAATATAACACACACACACACACACACATATATATATATATTATATAATATGCATATATACATACACACACGCGTATATTATGTATATATTCTCACGCCGCCCGAAGCACACAACCCTCCGGTATAAATGTTATTTTATTACTCCATTCACGGGGATGAAGAAAAAAAAAAACGAAGAAAAATGTATAAACGAATACGTTTCGAGCGGTGAACGCGTATTATAGGTATGCATTACCTGCAGCAGGTACTATTATATACATATAAATATGTATAATAATATGTATATGTTTATATTATTTAGTTGGTATTATGACGACGTTAATAATAATACATATTATTATATTCACCTATAATATAATATGAGACATGAGTATAGCGTTTACTTTTACCCCTATAAACATATGTGAAAATGAAACGATCGCATGACTTCGCTGTCGATCGAATATTTATTATGATTATATTAAAATGTTATTATTATTATTATTATAAGTATTAGTATTTATAATTTAATATTAGTGATTCATACATCATACACATTAATATAATAAATAATAATACATCACATGTATTGTGTATTTTATTTATTTATTAACGTTATTATATAACTTCAAGCAAAATTTTATAAAAATTTGATGCTCTTGGACTCAGAATATTTTAATTTAAATTTAAAAAACAATTAATTATATAATTTAATCATTCGTACATAGCGTACCTACACTCTGTACATAGTATTACATTGCGTGATATTTTTAATATGAAGTATTCGTATATTCTAGAATTATGTCCAAAATTGATACACCTTTTCATAAAAAATATGTATAAAAATAATTAAGTATTTATAAATTAAGAAAGCGCCTGTGTTAAAGATATCGCTTTCAGGAGTACTCCTATAAATACCGACTTTTTAATTAATGTCGCACTACTCGCATTTCTATAAATTAATATTTTTATTCAAATTTTTCTTATTCCGTTAATCAATAGTAGGTATTATATCAAATTTATTTATAAAATAAGATGTTTCAAATGATTTATAAATCGTAATTAATCTAAGAAATAGACAACATACGTTTATCTATGATGGGCCAGCCGTAATGTAAAATACCTGACATAATATTTGTCCATCAAACAATGATATTGATATTTTGTAAGTTAAATACAATTTCATATGTTGAAATTTAGACTTAAATATGAACAGGATTATCGTCATTATGTTAACATGTTCGTATTTTAAGTCGCGATTCGAACCTTCGCAATTTTTAATCGATTAATCATATTATTAAGACTTAGGATCATATTACATTAAAACTCTATTAAGACGTTTTTCGCTAATGGATGTGAATCGTGCCGTTTAAGCTGCTTAATAATAAATTGTTATTTATTCGATTGATGTATATGCATCTAAACCGTACGAAATAATATAATATATAAAAACGATCATTTTATGTAGACGGTGAAAAATCCACGATACAAAAAAAAATTAAAAATTATAAAGGGTAATTTGTAATCTAATACCTTTTCGTCTAATGCGAACGCTCACCGGCCACACATCATTACTAACCTATATCTTAAGTTTTTTTTTCAAGGTTAATATTCTCGTATAAAGTTCCTCCTTATTAGACGGTAGCCAAGTATTATTTTACAAAAAAGACTTACCACCCATCGTACACATAGTCCGTGCCGTCGCGCGTCGTCTGTCTGCGTATTGAAGTCTGCAAAAAAAAAAAAATAAATAAATAATATAATAAAAATACGTACTTACTATTATTAGATATATAGTAGTATATTTTACATCTGTTAATTGATTTGGTGTCGTAATATTTTATAGTAATTTTCTAATATGGGGGTATCTATTTATTTTACAAGAAGCTCTAATATTATGATTAGCCATCGATACATTGTCTTTTAAAATTCTTATATGATGTCCATAAGAAATAGTGTCTATATTAAATCTATAGTTTTGATTTACTTTTTAAAAATTTTTACTTTATTGAACAAATATTATGAAAAATAAATATTTTGTAAGTATTAAAATATTATAAATTATAATATATAAATAATTCCACATTTCAATGGTCTATATCATGTTATAATATTAAACTATCATTACACATTACACAACTCTTGATAAGTAATAAATTAACGAGTATAAGCACAGAATAATTATTATTAATAATTATTCTGTGGTATAAGTAAAACTGTAAAAGTAAAAATACATACTATCTGTGTAAAAAAAAATAATAAAATTTAACAGCTGATGAAAACCTGACAATATTTTTTACATAATCAAAATTGTATTATCTAAAGATATAATAACTTTATTAACAGTAATATAATATTAAATAAAAAAAGCGGGTAAGTTGGTATCGCTCTGCTGTATATTAGGGGGTGGGGTGGACCTCAGACTATGGAAGGTTAAATTTGAATGCAATGATAGGTATCATTGTATACGAAAAACGATTCTGAACGAAGATGATTTGTCAGTTTAGGATATATTATATTTAAATATTGTCAAATATTCTATTTTGAAACAAATAGTATAGTTTTTATATTATGTTACTATGGTTACTATGGCCAACATTCGCATTATGAGCGTATGAAATTTAATTTAAATTTTGACATATTTCGTATAAATTCGAACTTTAAACACTTATAAAAAAAAATTGTGACTAACGATTTCGGATTTTTTTTTATCACTTTAAGAACAATTTATAAGAAACCTTGTATTAAATTTTCAAGATTTTCTGGCCACCCAAAAATTTTTTATCGGCATTTGAAGAAAAAAAAACTTAGAAAAGTCGAAAATTTCAATTGTCTATTAGTAGCTTAAAAATGGTCAAAATATTTTGAAAATTTAACTGTAAAGAGATAACCATAATATAAACATTTGGTGAAAATTTCAAGTATTTACAATAATTCGTTTTTGAGTTACAGCAAAATCAAAAAATCGATTTTGTCGAAAAGTGGTTTTTCCGTAAAATTTCCATTTTTCTGTCATTTTTTTTTGTTTTTCTCGATTTTTTTGAAAACTATTAGAAAATTTTAATTTTGACCCCCCTAAAGTACCAACTAGATTCAATTCCCTATTCAAAGAGGGGCTGAAGTCAAAAATCACTTCGTTCAGAATCTAAAATATGATAATATCATTGTTCAATGTTCATACATATATTATTTTAACAAATGATACGTTTGATACATACAAAAAAATCACGATAAGAATTATTTTGAAAATATGATTTACGGATTTAATTTTTTTTTTTAATTTGCTGTCGTCAGTAGGTAGGTAGGTATGTGTATTATACTAATCTAGCGAACAATCGATATAATATTAATGCCAATATAATTTGATGTTTGCACTCGGGTTGGAAAAAAATCCAATTCGAAAACAAATCGAACACCACACCATTGCTTTGCGGTTAACGAATTTCTTTTTTTGCATCAGATAATGTGCGCACGTGACAGATTGCGCGTAGGTATTATATCTATATATATAGATGTTGCAGTAGCAAATCTCTTGGAAAAAATACGTCTAGACAAATATCATTGAGTATAATATAGACGTATAGCACAGCGAACCTGTAGCAATATTATTATACGGTATATGTACAACACTCTTAATCTTTATACAGAGAACATCATGATTCGGGTGTAATAATAATAATAGCATAACGCGCGGTGACGATCGAGATAAACGACGAACGACCGGGACAGCCTACATAATAATATAATACAGGTTATAATTATTACACACATTTTCGATCTAATTTTCTCGACACCGCGACGGCGAACACGTCGTAGGCGTCACCGGCGGAAGAAAAGGTAGGTACCACGATAATATTATATAGACATACACTGTATCACGTATAGTCATGTACGGTGGCGACGACGATAATAATAATAATAATAATAATAATAATAAAAAAATATCCAAAGCTGCGATACGTATGAACAAACAGGATATGCTTCCACCCGTTTTCGTCACGCCTATCGCGGTTGCACACCCTCCTCTGCGTGTACTTAGGTATATACCACAGACCTTACCGATAAAATATATAGTCTACAGCTATTGTGTGTTCCGATTTTTAACGATTTAATCACTTCATTATTGGTATCCGGATTCCTGGTGTTTGGAGTTTCGTCCGGAAATATCGCTGCAGCAGGATCTTGCATGGCCATGTGCGATCACTCGCGATAGCCTCATGTTGGTCATGTATTACTTTTTTAGAGTTTATTGGCATTCGAAATAGACATAAATTCACGGTATTTTGAAAAATTTTAAAATTGTGTATCAGACTTTCTTATAAAAAATAACACATTATCGTGGTTATTAGTTAAGAACTCAAGTATATTTATATATTTTAAACTTAGTTTGTATCACATCGCAATAGTGTAGTCAGGATTTTGCTTATAATTGAAGCTAATAATCTATTATAAATGAAAACTTAAATAGGATGTAGGACTTATGGAGGAAGTTTGGTATGTTGATGGTACTTATAAATATCATTTCAGATTTTTTCAATAATTTTTCGATGAATTATAATTTTAACAAATTATATATATCCTCAACACTCCATTGTCACATCGTCCAATCAAAATACTTTAATTTATGGGTTAAATTAATATTAAAAATAAATGTATTATCTTCAAAATAGTACATATTATAAGTACTATTAAATATTAAAATTATAGGATAGAAATATTCAAATATACAAGATAGAAGATACAAGATAGCACAATGATAGGAAGTAGGAGAATAATGCATTAATATACCCTGTAAATATTGTTCATTTTATTATTTACTTACGAATTCAATATTTGAAATAAGAAATAAACCTACACTTAAATAGTTTGTATGTATACCAAAAATCAACAAATCATGATACGTAATCGTATTTAGAATCGCATGTCTTGCAGTTGTTATATTTTAAGCGGTACACGGTGCGGACGATTTATTGTTGATAATATTCAACAACGTGCAATGATATTTTTGGCGAAGATGTTATTACGACGTTTGCAGACTCCTAATTTGTTTTCGATTGGATTCGGCTTGTGCACACACCATTATTATGCGGCACCGTCCACCGGGCCTTAGGCCTGTTATGTCGCCGGCAAAAGGATAATTTTCTTACCTGCAACATCCGAGCATCATCATATTATAACCACTGTTTGTTTTACGTTAAGATGGAAAACCAATATAACCCAATTTTATAGGTAATAATAATAGCAATAATGATGATAATGTTGAAGTCTTGCGGATGAATTATTGTACTTAAATGGGTTTTTTTTTTGGGGTGCCTTACCCCCATAGGGCGGGGAAATAATGCTGCCGGTCGATAAACGGATCCGATTAAGTTATTATATATAATATTATTATTATTTTCAATTTTTATTTTCATTTTTTTTATTTTCGCTGCGGGTTTTTGTTTTTGATAGTTTCGAGTGCTCACGTACACTGTAAACACGCGCGGCTTTTAAATATTTATGTGACCGTTGCGTTATTATAATAATATATTGTATACATCGACCATAATATTATAATGTAAACACCGCAGCATTTTCGCGGCGCGCGCACTTCAGTATATATTATAATAATACGCGCACATAACAAGAGGGTCGTTAAAAATAATAACCGAAGCGTTATCGAGATCCCTTTTTTTACCTATCCCCATTTAAGTACCTTTTATTTTTTACGATTGTTTTCCGAATCTCTAGTGGCCGTCACGCGTGGACACGGCTAATCGTCCGGCACAGTGTACCCATTTTCACGTCGATCATCCGCGAACAATATAACTGTTTTCCGTATCGATGTGTAAACATACACTCATAATATTATATATATTGTATCGAACCCTTTTGTTTTAAAATAAATTAATATTTAAAAACCCCTATGATATTGTGTACGCGTATTATTATAACACAATATAATATAACATACACGGGTTACATTTTTTTAAATATATATATATATTTTTTTACGGTTTTTTTGTTTTGTTTTGGGGTGTGCCGCGTGCGTGATGGTCAAAGGAAAAGAAGCCACCCAACGTTTTCCGTGTATGGGTACCATTAAGTATAAATAATGTGCAACTAACAGACTGTATTACGTTACCGAAAGCGAATTTACCTCGAATAAAATCCCCTCGGGGTCGTAACGCGTCGTGTATATTAACGGCTAGACGTTAAGACCGAATAGACAATAATGCTTAATCAGCCGTATAATTTTTGTCGGTTGTACTGCAGGTAAATATAAACGAAATGTAAACAAATATGATTTATATTTTAACAAGATAAAAAAATGCGTATTTATTGTTTGTTATAATATAATATCATCTATATAACGGTTTATGATCACATTATAAAATATAAACTGTTGAAATACGATGTTTTGTTTTATTATTAAATTGTTTTATTTTTCTATATTATGCTGTAACAATTAGTATAATTTAAAAAAACTTATGTTACCCTATATTAATTATCTAATTGAAATATTTGAAAGTATATAATACTATTAATAGGTCAATCAAAAACGTGTGCACTAGCTCGTTAAAGAAAATTTTAGAAACTACTAAAGCATAGGTAATATATTATTTATTTACTTAATAATTTTACAAATATGAAGCAAATGCAGAGTTATAGAAACAATAATTATTTTTAATTATTATATTTTAATATTTACAACATTCAACAATAATATGTTTTCATTATATGAACTAGTAAATACAAAAAAGCAACAACTGGCAGATGAAAGTTTGATGTTATAATTAAATAGAAAAAGACTTTCATTGGCAAGCTACAATAGACGAATAAATAGATAATTAGACCGATATTTTTTTTATACCTTTATTATTGTTTAAATAAAATATATTTCCGAGTAGATATGATTTATTTGTATGCATAATCAAAAATGAACTATAACAGCAGATAAATTATAAGCATTATAGGAATCGTTAACCACAAAAAAATAAAATAATAATTTTATCAAATTATTATTCTTATGATGATATAATATATTTATCATGGTATTCTATTATTTTATTATGTGTACTATAGTTTATAATAGTTCAATTAGGATAAGTGCCTCTACTTAAATTAATAAAAGACTGAATTCGAGGATAATAACATGAAATAATTTAGGTAAAATCAAGACTTATAATATTAAGGGTAATAGAATATAATATTATGTTAACTACGTATAAAGTGAAACAAGAAATAAATATATTTATTCAAAATAGGTATATCATATTATTCTAATAATACAAAAAAACAATATTACTTTATTATTTACCGTATATTTTGCAAGTAATAAGTAACCTAATTTTAATATAATTATAACACTGAGATCGGGTGTTAAGTATATTATAAATATTTTAAACATAAAAGAAGGCAAACACTTTTAATATTATTATTTATTATGTACTTATTAGTTATTAAGTACTTAGTTAGGTAAGTTGTTCTGTAAAAGAAAAATGTACCTATTTAGTTATTTAGTATTTATTATTACCTAAAATAGGTATCTACTTATATATTGTCTTCTTATAAATGATACCAATAAAATTTAAAGCCTAAAATATATAAACAAAAAAAAGAAAATATTTATTAGATACTTTGATACTTTTTGGTTTAAGATTAAGTACCTATCATAATATGGAATAAAAAAATGTACAACAATCTCATGATTTAGTGTATTCGTTTTAGTTATGACTATTATAAGGTAACATGGTTTATAAAAAAAAAGTACAAATTTCGTGTTCTCCTACTACACAATAATAACTTTGTATATTATAACCTATATTATGTCTTACCTATCACCTATGTATAAACAGTAAGTTCGTAATGAGTCATTACTATAATGACGATGATCACAACGGATTCCCATAAAACTTACTAACGACGCAATGTTCATAAAGTATAAACGTTAAGGTTCTCTATGCCGCGATGTAGTCCTTCAGTACCTGAACCATCACATATTCGTACTTTATCATTCGTTGTATATAATATATAATATAATATATCACATTGCCGGGACGGTAATTAAAGAAAATTAAAAAATAAATCAATTAACGGGTCGCGGACCGGCTAAAATGATGATATTATCTCCTGCAAAGGGTACCACCTATACGTGCGCGGATGATTGTTATTTAATTGCGGAGCTATTATAAATACCTTTTATTTATTAATTACTCAGATTATTTATATATATATATTGTAGGTATACGAGTATCGAGAGAATGGAAAAAAACTCGATAATATATTATGATACCTTGCTAATATTTTATCTCATTAAAACGTCGTAAATTTAGGCGGCGCGCGATCTGTACCCACGGCAGCATAATATTATGATGTATATATAATATACCTTGAGCAAAATGCCAAAATGTAATAATTTAGGTGGCGGCGCTTTAGATCGAAAACGCGGTTGCAAACGATCGACGTGCTGCATATTATAAGCGATCGGCGAACGGTTGAGTCGGCGAGCTGGGCTATATAACAGGAGGGAGGTGTTATTAGGATCGCGGGAACGGCTATAATATAACAATAATAATTATATATACACACGAGAACCCGATACCTGGCCGGTCGGTCGTATAATAATTCACCGATGATTTCTATTTTTCGGCCCCCGTGGGCGGCACTTGCTCATCTGACGTGCGTTTACGGTTACCGTAGTCGTAAATTCGTCCGAAACTACCATACGCGCTCGTGTATATAATATTATTACTATATAATATAGATAATAAAATAAATTATATTATAATAAAGTCATCGTCGCCAAACGATTTTTATATAGGTACGTACCGTTTTCAAAACGACGCGCAGACGTTAAACATAATAATATAGGTGCTTCTGGAGAGATGTTAGGGCGATGATTCGGTATTTAAATATAATACCGCGACCTAGAACAATAATTTAATTGAAGTCTTCCGATTAAGATTTTTCATAATTTATTCTATAAACTAGCATGATTAATCATTGATTGATAAATGAGTTATATTTTTTAACATTTCAGTTGACATTTTTTTAACATTCAAAATTTGTATACAGCACCAAAAACTAAACATTACAATTTTATTTTAAGCTGATATTTTGAAAGGAAAGTTTTATAAATCTGTTAAATAATGAAGTAACAACTGATGACTGATAATGTAATGTACAATGACTAAAATTTATTTCATAAGTAATGTCGTGTGTGGCTGTTTTCATAAAATTACCAATACTATCGATACGATATGTTCAATGAATAAAATAATTTAATTTGTTGGTAATTATTTCATATTAATTGTTGTATATTTCAAAAACAAAATCAATCTTCCTAAGATCAAAAATCATTTAAAAAATTTAAGTTGATATTTAGAGTTATAATGTTTATTATTTGTCAAGCATTGACTTACAACTTAGTTAACGTTGAAATTGCGTTAGTTAAATTTTTTTTATCACTTTTGCTATAAAATCTGTACATCATAAAGAAACATTCAAACATAATATAATAATATTGTAATAATATGTTAAAATGTATAATACATAAATTTATAACCTATAGGTTATAATATTATATATGCCACCCTGCTATTATACGGGTATATATTATAAGGCCATCAAGGTTTGGATATTTCTCAATCCATCGAGTTCCGCGTATTTGAAAGACGTAAAAAAACTACTAATGCAAAATATAATTGAACCATGGTAACAGCACGGCAATAATGTTATAATATTATACACATCAACCCATTTCTATTTCAACACGGAAACTTTGACAGAACCTAATCTAACGCGTGCGCGTATGTTATGAATAATATACATGTATAATGTATATATGATATATTATTCGTGTTTCGCGGAACGTGTTCGTGTTCCCGTGTGGTCTTTGCCGGAAAATTTACATCATTTTCGAGCCCCCCCCCCCATGTCATGTGCGGCAGCAATATACTAAAAGAAGTTTAGGGTCGTTATATTATAATATAATAGAGCCAATATCGTCATGATGGAGTTTTTTAGAGGCATTTATCGTCTACGCATAAAAAATAAATCAAACGACGACGGTCTATAATATAGTACGTTTTTCCGACCTATTTGACCTATTGAATATTTAGCGTATTCTTATAATCTATACCTATGTATAATAAGTAGTATATCTCTAACGCACAAACCGTATGATATAAGTGCTACTATTTTATACCTTAAGTACTGCTACGATGTATGTAATAATACAGAGTGTTTCACAAATAATAAACTGATTTTGAATATTTATACATTTTTATTGGTAAGAGATATTATAAATATAAATAGGTAAAGTATACGTTAGGTTGTTACAAGATATTCTCATAAAATGTTCAAAGTGTCTTCTACACATAAGTCAAGATTTTATTTAATTTAAGGTGGGAGGATATATGTATTCTTATACAAAACGAGCCAATTAATAACATAAAAAAAAAAAACCTAACCACATGAACGATATCAAAGTCTTGTCAAACTCTCTCTAGTATCATTTACTACTGTGCTATTGTGTATAGTTACAGTGGCATAAAACGAAAACAAATTTATAACTGAATAAGCCATCCTTGCGTTTTGTTTTCGTTTATCAGTTACCGACAAAACACATAGTTTGATCCAACTACCCAGGCTTAAGTAGATTTTAATTATTTAATCACTTCTATAGTTCTATAGCTATTGAAATTTGTATAAACGTCTCAAACACGAATAAAACTATAAGCAACTTTGTTTTCGATCTGAAAATGTAAACGCCAAAAGTCGATTCATTCTTTCTGGAACACCCTGTATAATGATGTCTATGATTTCGCACTACGGAAATGCCCAGAACCACCTCACACTATAAAGGCCCATTTTCAGTTGTATATACGTTTTAATTAAAAACTCATACCGTAAATCATCGCGCGACAGGAGAAAATAAGACACTAAAATAATCACTAAAAAAAAAAATCCCATCCATATTATATAATATATATATATTTCTACAGGTACCTAAGGCGCAACTATACCTATATATTATACTAGATACGTCTTGCAGGGTCTGTATGCGACGAGACGATTTATGGTTTTTCACTTTAGACTACGCGTCTCGTTGGTCCGATCATCGAAGATTTGCGCTACCGATTCGTGAAATCGTCCAAACCTAACCGACTGTAGTGAAGAGCCTATAAAGTAGCAGCAGGCTTTATTATATAATATCATAGGGGGATTTACAACGATGATTTTTTCTATTAAAAAACCCTTTTTCGCTCATTACTCGCAGTTGCTATGAAATGTTAAAAAAAAAACAGGTCCGTCTTGCGAGTTGTCGGAAGTTTTCGATAAATGGCCCTAACACAACACTGTCATGGTCTCGCATCCGACGTTCGTAAAAATAATATTATATAGTGTCTCTACGACAAAGAGCGAACAAATAAAATAACGGAATGTATATATATATATATATATATATGAAAAGATAGGCCTCTCGGGTAACCTATTTGCTGACTAGATTGTTTGAAAAGTATGCACACAATAACGATAATATGCAAAATACGTCATCACGACATCATTCAAAGAATTAATTAAACAATTTTCAATTATAAAATAAAATTTATCATTATTATAGAAATATGTAAATATTACCAATAAGTATATACGATACATCATATTTTTAATTCTCGGTGGTATTTCACTTTATCCTATGGATTTTAATGTTTGTAACGTAAGAACCTATAGCACGGCTAGAACACTACAGCGACACCTCTTCAATATTGAAGTATATCGTCGCGGAATATTTTATGTCGTAACTATATTATCTGTATCGGTGAAAACGCACTGTGTGTGTTGGAGAAGATAATTTCATATGTGCCGCATACACGAATGTACATAATAATAATATAATACAGTCAGCTGCAGTGTATAGTGTTCCAAAATATTATGAATTACAATATATATAGGTAATACAATACACACGACTATGCGAGCGATTGTCTCTGTACTTAATGTTGTTATAATAATGAATATATAACAAATCGTTATAATTATTGTCGAAAACGGATTGGACGAGGAACCCCAATTCCGTCGCCTTTGATGTATACTCGCGTACGCACCCATACACAAGTACCGCGCCGTTTTAATATCGTTCGTGCGTTGTAACCGCTCTCATGATGAGCCAGGCCGCGGGTCGTCATCCCCCCGCGAGTGCAGACGAAACGAACCCGCCGCGAAGACCGATCGCGAGACTCGCCGCACGCGGCCGCAGTAAATAGGGCCGACGGTCGACCGGCCGACCGAGGAGATCGTAAATCGAACGACGCAACCCGTCGGGCGGACAAATGGATTTTCGGAAAACCCGAAACAAAACAAATCGATCGCGCCAATACGCACAACAATCACGTGGGTAATATTATACGGAGCGCATAATTGCCCCGCCGTCGATTAATAATAATTAGACGATTACCATTTCTGTATAACGATAATATGCCAACACGCGTACAACACAATATGATATGCGCCTGACATTCGAGTGTGGGTGCGTGCCCGCGCGTGCGCACGAGCATTGTTCAACGATATAATAATATTAAATATTATTATTATAAT
The DNA here is from genome assembly GCA_020882235.1 of Schizaphis graminum. Classification (NCBI taxonomy): domain Eukaryota; kingdom Metazoa; phylum Arthropoda; class Insecta; order Hemiptera; family Aphididae; genus Schizaphis; species Schizaphis graminum. Next base: position 61,530,587 of record CM037032.1, read on the forward strand.
ATTATTATTGTAATAATGATCGTGAAAAACATACGTATAAATAGGTATATATATATATATAGTATCAGCGTCGTACGTGTGTGGGTGTGCGGGTGTATAATATTATATTATATGGGACGCGGTCTGCCGGGCGCACAACAGGGGCACACGCGTCTGACGCCGCAACTACGTGTGTGTGTGTGTGTGTGTGTACGAGTCGTCGATGCGTGATTGGCGGGCGCGCGTGCAGTGACGGGCACACGTGCCCCGCTCGGCGCTAGCAACGCGCGCGTCCTGCCGAATTTCTACGACGCGGTCCTTAATTTTTTCGTTTTTTTTTCCCCCCCAATATATACTTACCGCTCACGCGCGTCTGTGTGTATGTGTGTGTGTGTATTATACAATATGTATATACATTATACGTCGACCACGGCGACGACGACGACGACGACGACGACGACGACGACGTACCTGTAGCGTTGCGGCGGGACAGTTGGCTAGCGCGCACATCCTTTGGACCGGAACAATTTGGAGCGAACTCGAGGGGGTAAAACAAAAAAACGCATAAACACATATACATAATATATACACGTGTGTGTGTGTGTGTGTGTGTAGAAAGAGAGAATTGTGAAAAAATTATTATAAGTATTAGTAATAGTAATAGTCTCCGTGCAGTAGATAATATAATATATATATATATATATATGTATAGTAATCCGGGGTAGATAATATATTATATATACGTATAATCTACCCGCGAGACGGCGCGGTGTAAGAATAAGGGCACATGTGTGTGCTCTCAAAAGGGTTTAACGCGCCATATGACGCCCCCGTGCGTACGCGTATACATAATATTTGATGTACCTGTACAGTGTACGCGCGCGTCTTTAAAGGGACGGCGAGCGGCGACCGCGGCGGAGTAAATAATATAAATTGTTATTCGGCCGGTGGTTCGACGAAAAAGGACAATAATTATCAAAGACACCCCTTGCGCCTCCGTTTGTTTTTTCTCTTCTATTCTCTAACCGCGTATGTATTATAATAATGTATAACACTCTTACACGTATTATAATATGTGTACAGGAGGTAATACGTCCGCGGGGAGGGCTATACGGACCACGGCGTGGATGATGTATGAATGCGTCGCAGTTTGCGATCTATTCATCACGGGAAAAAAATAAAGCGATCGGTCAGCCGTGTCCGTTATTTTTTACCTATCCATTCTTAATTTACGTTTAAACACCGGTGTTTGTTTGTTTACCCGGAAGGTCGAAAAATAAAAAATAATGTGTTTTCTCTGTACGTACTTTTTTTACTTTCCATCGTATTTTTTCGGGGGAATATCAATGGCTGTCGCTTTATAAGTATACCCTTCTTATTCCTATACGAGTATAATAATATATAATGTAGTACTTAATATTTATGATATATTATTTTGTTAAAATTATTGTATTTTTATTCCTATAAAATACAAGTCGTCTTTATCTCGAATCCGCAAACTATTGAACCACGGATTTTAGTTAAATCATATTGTAACAGTTTAAAATTAGTAAAATTGCAATTGTGTTATATCGATGTAAACGTGTTCGCAGGGCAAATCGCCAAAGATGCTTTAACCTTTTTCAATGTGTTTTTCGACATTTTTAAATATATTTAAAAACCATGTAATAAAATTTTTACTACTTAAACAGCTGTGCTATTGAAATTAAAAGACAGTATTTCAAATGATTGTAGTCCGCCTCTTTTCCTATCAATTCTTAAATGAATAATTTTAATGAAAATTTGATGTATTTAATTCAAAATATGTAGTTTCTCAGTTATTAAAATGTTTAAACGAAAATAATAAGTCCTTAAAAATATAAAATAGATACAATATTGGATCTAGTGTTTATTTAAAAAAATTATAAATGTTATAAGATTAATATTTATTTATAATAAGTAATATTATTTTCAAATCACCATAGCCTCCATATCTTTTAAACCCATATCTTTAGTACTTATAGTTTATACTTACATATAGTTAAATAACTCAAAACTAATCGTCCGAATTTTGATTTTGATATGTCAATATTTTCTTATAATTATAAATTATTCGTTAAATAATTTAGAATAGATAAGGGAGATTGTCATTTGAAAAACAGAAGTATATATTTTCACAAGAAACTCTGTAAGTAATTTCTAAAATTTCTAAAATTTAAAAATATAGCCTAAGAATATTTTAAAATTTCAAAGTTAAAATTTTGAATAACTACATTATTGAGAAAAAAAGGGGAAGGGTAATAATTATGTTTAGTGAACAGCTCTGTTTAGTGTAATTCGTAGTTCTCTATATGCATTAAAATGTACCTGATTATAGCATATGTGGGTATTCATATTGCGTAATCATAAAAATGCTTTTAAAATGTACGTAATAAATTTTAAAATTCAAAAAAATACAAAATAAAATTAGATACCTACATCGATTTTTTTTTTTATCATGAAACAGATTTGTATTAAAATACATAAGCATAGTTTAAGTTACTGCTAAAAAAAATAATGCAAGAGGCATTAAAATCCCAGCGCTATCGCTACCACAAAATGTATTGTTTTCGTATTCTTAGTTTCTCTCCCAAATTTATTGTTAGGTTCCTTTGTGGCTTGATTGCCACTTTATTCATAATAATATCTAATTATAAAATATTTTTATAAATGGCAAATAATATTTTTTAGTATCTTCAAAGATGTGTTCTATTTAATACTATGGAACTATAATAGGCCGTTAATAAATAGTAAATTAAAGATCTTCATCCACTGACACACTTCTGCAGAACTAGGCATAGGTTTACTTATTACTTCGCAACGGAAACGGTTATAAAATTCATTTCGTATATAATAATAAATTTAATTGGTTATTGTCGTTATTGTCCTATCATGAAAGCTTGTTTATTATTATTGCTTGTTTAGCAAATATTTGTAGTTTATTCGGTATGAATATTAGAACCACCTATTGGTGATTCAATTTTAAACAATAGGTAGTTTTAAAAATTTATTTTTTAACGGGAAAAAAATTCTTTTCACACAAAATATGGTTATACACACAGAATATACAGATTTTTATATTATTTTTATGGAAATTTGCAAGAAAAAATACACGCAAGGAAGTAGGCGTATTTTATATTTATGACTGTCACCGCTGATTACTTTCAAAATTGCATGGTATTGTTAACATAAACTAGCATTATCAAATGGAAACGATTTTGATTAACGGTAAATGTTTTTAAACATTTATACATATTTTATTATTTAATAAAACCCCCATTGACGCAATAAACCGATTTACCTGGCCGCGGGTGGTTTTGTCGTCGAAATACAGATGACACAAAAGGGTAGATTTTTGACGTTTTTATTGTAATTTACAATAACTGTTTGTTTAAATTGTATTTTTTTTTTATTATTATTATTACTACCTACCGTCAAACTGGCGTATATGACGTTATGTAATATCCTTTGGTATAATTGTTTTTGAATTTGTTTTCGGAAATGAATAAGAGGAACAGTGAGAGAAAAATCATTGCTTCTGATATTATGCCACTATTGTGTTTTGGAGAGGACGAAAAAGGCGTTAAATATCATATTGTCTAAAACGCTCTTGTGTTATTACGGTGTAAATGTTGGGGGTGTGATATGTAATAGCTTTGGCATTGCGGTAGGTCATATGACTAATGTATCCGGATGTCTAACCGAAATTATCACAATAATAATAATTACATTTTTTTTTATTGCCATAGATATAAGAATACTATTTCAGGTAGCTAATGAACATTGAACATAATTTCATCAGATTAGTTAGATACTTGGATACAATTTTTTTAAATATAATATATAAAATTAATCAAAAGAAAAAAGGATACACACTTATATAATATGTGAAACTCAAGTTACAATAATAAATGTAAGTAAAATACAATTATAATTATGGTTTGGCTTATATTGTATAATTATATTATATATTATGGTTAGACATGTGTTAATACATTTTTATAACTACAAGATTGGACATAATTTGTAAATTAATTACATTTTCTGAGAATCTTTAATATATTATTAATATGCACCTATGTAGAAGTTAACATATTATCTATGTGTAGAATAATTTGTCTAGCTTTAATTTTCTTTGAATCTATAATTCGGTAAACAGCGCGTAGTTGACTCAAATATTTTCTTAGGAGTTTCCTATATCACAAGGAAGAGTGGTGCATTTGTTTATTATAATATGATTATATAAAACAATTTAATTTTACACACTGCACTGCAGTTATCGGTTAAATCAGATGACTTAAGAAAATCATAATAATATAAAATGTATAATTATATATATTGTGCTTATTGAAGCAATGGCGTCTCTGTAGCTATACGTAATAACACCTGTACAAAATAAATTCATATTATGTCTGACAAATTAAGATTACTGAGATACTCGTTAAGTCGCTATCGCGGGCATCGCATCGGTGTTTTTCGATTTCACACTGTGAAGTATTCCACCCTTATAGACAACAGTGGTCGTGACGGATTTTGTTTTGATGTTAATCTCGTATCGATAACACGTTACTAATATATAATATTGTGTTTGGAACTAATGATCGCCAGTAAGTAATTCTTATTTCTCGATATATTTTTGTCATTGTTGACGTCTTCATCAGTAAAAAAAGAAACCGAATCACGGGCGCGCTTCTTCATTATATTATTGCGTCCCGACAATCCGTGTATAGGTATATAATAATATGTGGGTCATGTAATAACAAACTATACTATAGTGCGAGAAAATGCAAGTCACACAAGCACACAAATAGGGGTTGAAAGCAAAGTAAACCCCTTCCGACAGGGTTGATATATTATTACTGTAATCAATGATAGCGAATGCATACAGCTAGCTATATATATATTTATTTATATTCATCGGCGCACAATGAACGTATTGATCAAAGGATGAAGAAAATAACATGATGAACCTTGACCAAGAATTCTGGGAGAAAAAAAAACCAATAGCTGCCTCACTCCTTCGGTTTGAATCTGAAAATATGTTACGTATAAGGGATGACGGATAAAAAGCATAACATTATAGGAAATTCCGACAGTTTCGTGACTCATATTTATATTTATATGCGTATAATAAATAATGTGGTATATTATAATATGTGAACGCCATAAGGTATGAACCGCGTCTGAAGGTTATGCGTCGACGGCTCTGGGGCTAAAACAAAAACGTTCTTAATGTAATTTGCGTACTCGTTATACCGACATAACATGAATATAAATGATTTTTAATGGCGCGCACTGCACACATAGGCATAATAATATTATAACGTCAATACGCTCGGCCCGTTTCGATGATCAAATATCCCGAGGGATTTTTATAGTCCGTGCTACAAGGACAGGTGCTCCTTGTTAACACTTTCGTATATATATAATAATATTATTTATATATTATACAGTCGGACGCGGCGCAAACATAATACGCCACGGTAGCCACGTTAACTGGCAGAACGGTTTATTATTCTTCGGGCCCACATAATATTATATTATATATATTGTATATAATATACCTATACGTAGACCGACACACGATACACTTACATATTATACGCGTGTGTTGTATTATGCGTGCACTTCGGAAACGTTGCACTATATTTATATACGATATTATTTTTATGTGGGTTACGGTCATGGTATTTATATTTATATTTTTTTCATTCGCCCCGATAATAATAATTAAGGCTGTTAAGAAACCGAAAATCAAAAGAGTCTGGGTCTCATTATATAATATAATATGTTACGTTTGGAACGCTATTTACTAACAAAAGTGTACGAAATGTCAGTGGAAATTACGAGCGGTAGATATCATTTGTGCGTCCTAAATATCTTACCAGGATAAGTCGGACAAACAAAAGGATCACACTGTGCAGGACTAATACGCCCAAGGCACCCCGTTGACCCCGTTGAAGTTTCGGCAGCGGCAATCCGGCGGTTCTCGTGTAATATACGTGTGTCGGTAAACGAATTTTTGGCGCGCGCGTTATACGAATAATTTAGAAATCCGTTACTGTGAAGTATATACGTTGTCTACTTATTAATATATCGTTTCGTTTAAAAAACTAAAACGATGAATTTTATACTAAGATGAAAAATGTATAAATATATCGAGTTGCACAATATGAAATCGTTTCATTTCTATTCGCCACAGTCAAAAACGTATAATATCGAATGTAGTGTTGTTAAAACGACGTCATGAATCCAATTTTATCAAACATTAATGTAATTTTGAGTACGCCGTTAATCATTTTGACTCTTTTGTCTTTAAGCTTCCGATTGAGTTTAAATCCATTGTATAAAATATACAAATGGTATAACTGATGCATTAATTGAATCCAATGTAAACTACTTCAAATTTGTTTAAACACCTGTATGTTAATAAATAATAAATTAAAAATATTATTGTTATGATATTTATTATGTATTTTATATAATAAAATAATATTAAAATATTGCGTTTTAACTATAACATAGTATTGGTAATAATTATTATATTTACTAGCCTTATAAATCTTCAGTTCTATTAGTGTAAATGAAGTGTATTTTGAAGACGAGTATACATAATATGTATAATATATTTTAGCTATAGTAGCATAATATTTTGATTAATACATAATACTTATAATGTTATTGTTTTTTTTTATATGGAAAAATTTACAACATTTTTAATTCAAAATATCGTTAACTTTATGTAAAAATAAATTTAAGTATATAATATAATGTAATTTAAATTAAGTATGGTTTACCAGTTGAGCAATATGAATTTCACAGAATTTCATCAAACCTACAATTTTATTACAAATAATAACACTTTTAAAAATTTAAATAACTTAAATTGATATATTTGAATATAGCCATAGTTTAAGTCAGAGCCAATTATTTTTAAATTTTAACAAAATAATTAATATCGATATTTATCGTTTAAATGAGTTTTTTGTCTAAATTTGAACTAAAATATCTATAAAAAAATAATTTCTTTCATATATTTTTTAGATTTTATGGTATCGTATGAACTATTTATAAAGTTATAACAAATCTTTTATTAAATTTTCAAATAATAGGTATTAGAAGAAAAAAATGTATGAATTTCTAATTACAAAATAATTTGTTAATTTTCACAATTTTTTTAATTTTGTAGAAATTTTAAATTTAATGCTTATAAATATTGTGTCTAAAAATATTTTAGATTGTTTTTAATTAACAAATTAACAACTTATTAGGATCTTTTTATTAAATTTGAATCATTTCTACCAATTGAATAGTTTTTAATTGACATTTCTAGAGAACAAATTAAACAATATTTAAAAACTCTTTCGTAAATATAAAATGATAATATAAATATTTGGTGAAAATTTCAAGTATGTACACTAAATCATTTTTGATAAAAAAAACCAACAAAAACAAAATCGATGTTGTCAGAAATTGGATTTTTTTCAAATTCATATTTTGCCTTCATTTTTTTTATTTTTTGTTTTTCTCGATTATAAAAAATAGTATAATGAATTTTTTGCTTTTCCCTAAGTACGAATTATATCCAATTTTCTAGTAATAACCACTCCTAATTTTTAAATCAAAGCATTTTTACTGTCCCAAAAGGTGATGATAGACAGAAAAAAACACACACCATTGTAAAATCAATCGTAGCATCCGGATTCTAAAATATGAAACTTTGTAAAATATAATACATGGTTTCTCCGAAAAATAAACCTTAACAGTTTCTTTTCTTTTTGTTGAAATCAATTGAGTACTAAATCTTCTACTGTTACTTCTATTATTCACTCTAAAATGTTTCATTTGGTTCCGGAACACCTTTTATATATTATGGAAGTGACCCACGTGTATATAATACATATTTCAAACGGTTACTTAACAATTGTAACGAAAAAGAGAATGATACAAGTTTTATAGTTAATTATCAGAGATTTGAAAATTATTATAAAGTACAATGTTTTTTCCTTTTTCACACCATTAAAAGGGACCGATTACCATCTAAAGAACCGGCGCTGCTATTCTGATGAGTCTATGTCGCAGCAGGGATCAATTACAGCGTCTACAATATATTTTGTCCCCTTCTTTAGGTGTTGAAACAATTCACATTTTTTCCGCATATCCAAAAATACGCCGAAACGAAACACGTTTATTCGACATGCATAATGCTGTACGACAAGACGTCCGAAAGGCAACGAAAAACCGAAGGTCATAAATAACGTTGAGTTTTTTTTTTTTTTGGAATTTCAAGGTGCGAATATCATTTGTCATGGAAATTAATTTTGTAAAAAAAAAACAGTATTTTTAAGGGGAGTGTGTTACCTCTATTACCTCATTGCCTGCAGACACGGTGCATTCGCGAAAGTTTTTACATATATAGAAGATGCGAATAAAATCGAACCAGCTCACAAAAGACCTCGCGTGAACCACCAAAAAAACGCAGTATAATTATATAAAGGGTAACTAGGTTCATATTTTTTAGTTTTTATTTTTATTTGTATTATGTTCAATAATAATATTATTTAAGAAATAAAAACTGTATAATCATACACGCTACTTATGTTTGCACCAGTCTTTCTATTCAGCAAAGAGTACTATACACAAAACCGATGGTAATTGAAAAAAAATTATATATTTAAGTATAAATATTATAATTGAACCCTGGCCGATATAATTTCTATATTATATTCGATGGGTATGACTGAAGACTTCCCGACATTGTTTCACTACTGGTTAGGTCAGGTACTACAATGGAAATTGTATGTTTTTTTTTCTTTTTTCGTTATTGTTATATTATTTAATAAATAATAATAAAACGATGCCGTATTCATTTTAAGCAGTAATTGCATTCGTTTCATTTTCAACAGACACGCGATTCTCCAAATATTATACAGTACTTACACAAATTATCTTTACAACAAAATCTCGGCTTTTTTTTAATTACAGAGATAAAGTAATCCCAGACGGTGGTTGATCGCATTGTACGTGTCCGACAGGAAGTGGACTTTATTTAAGAACTGGTTTCGACCACTGCTATTTCATTCATACACAACTTCCACAAACTCGTGTCTGTAGTAACCGATACTCATATCAGCTATTAGTAGAAATCAAAAGTATTCGCTTACACAATGGACTTGGACTATTTGCATTAACCTGTCATCAATTTCTGCCATTCATAGTTGTAGGTACGTCTTAATCTATTCATAGTTAAACGTCTAAATCCATCATTTATTCTCCGATTTCTCACTCAACACTCCGAATACCGTTCAAACTGTTAAAAGAATAAAGTTATTAGAAAAATCAAATAGACTACTATACTATTATAATATTGTATTATTGTCTATTGTAGTCTGTATAAAACAAACAATATTCTAACAATGTATAATAATATTATTATGTATTTGCATACAAGTCGTTCATATATACGTATTTAATAGATTTAGATTTACAGTAAAAAATAATCTCAGACCATCATGTATTTTTTATATGATATAATTGAAAAATTTAACTAAAATAAATCATAATTTATTAAATTTAAGAATATGATAATTCACAGAAATTAATTACATATTTTATTAATTCAGTTATATTATACATGTTTTATATAATAGGTGAAACGAAATATATTATATGACTTGTTATAAACGCAAGAAATTGTATTTATTCAATCATAAATGTTTTTTGTTAAAATGATTAAAGTTTATTATACATTTGTATCATACAACTCATATAAGTCTTAGATAGTTTATTTGATCATAAAGTTAAATCTCCGCAAATTGTATGTACAATGAATTTTACTTATAAAATAAATAAATGATTAATAATGAGCATAATAATAAATAATTATTATAATATAGACATATAGTTACACTAGTTCCAGTAACTGCGATTGAACTGAAATTAAAAAAATAAGAAGACGGTAGCCTTAAACGTCTGCTAGTAAGTTTAAACTTTTTTAAATTTTAAGCTCGGGGTTATAAATGTTTTTAATTTCAGTTTTAACTTCGTTTTTATATTATTGGTTAGACTCACTTATCATGTGCAATGATGCAACTATAACACAGTAATTAAAAATGATAAATCTATCTTTATCAATTGAGATTTTACAATTTTGATTGGAATAAGCAACGATAAAAAATTATTTTTGATTTTGTAGTTATTTAATAAATAACAATGTTGCACAATTTTCACTTGTTTTCAATCGAATGCATACGGTCTATGATTTGAAATGCAAAGGGGTTATTGTGTCGCACGGACATCATATATTGTATTTTAAAGTTATAATTTTCATTTTTTTTCTTACATTATAAAACACGCTTGAGTTATAATAGTTGGTTTTTCTCCTAAAAGTCATTTTAGTAAAAATAATAATATGGTATTCAAAAAATTAAATTAATAGAGATTAGACCAATTTGATTTTAATGAGTGCATGTCGTAGTTTCTGTATGGAAATAACGGAACATTTTAAAATACGTAAACACACCTAATATATACGTATTACGACTAATACGTTATAAGTATATACTTTATGAATATTAAATTGATTTTCTGTTTATTTTTTTTTTTTGAAGTATTCAAATTATCTTAAAAATTACGTTCAAATAATAATACTGATTTATATTAAATCACGTAAGGTCAAGGTATTAAATATGATTTTCTAATAATCTAATCTATTAAGATTGTTAGTTTGACAAGACATAATATAATTGAGAAAAAAGTGTGATGTTTAAGCATTTCACATAGGTATCTCGAATCTATACATCGTCTAGAGGTCAGACTCGATAAAATTTATCGATTGCAGACAAGTATTGTAAGACCATAATAATTAGATTGTTAAAGACGGATCGTCTACCAAGAAAATATGGCGTAATATAATTGTTTTGACATTCAACAATTTTAAGAAGAAAATGATTTTAGATAAAGGGTTAAATAATAATATATGCTATTTTTTCGGGTGAATCGTGCGTTTTATATTCGTGAACACTGCAGTTTATTGAATAAGATTATACATTAACAATGCATTTTTTTTTCTTGCATGGTGGGTCACTACAAGCAGCTATTATTATATTATAATACAACATAATATTATTAATACGCATATATTTAACGAACACACCATCCGAAAACCGGATATGCGCATATTATTATTATATATTGTAATATATATATATATAATGTATACTATATAGATACCTAAATTGATTTTCGTGTGGCACACGATACACGCGGACCGTCATGATTGTTCAAATCGTACTCATCGTGATATTATGATATTGATCGAGTAGTAATCATTTAAAATTAAAATAAAACGCGACCTGCAATAGTAATGTAATACGTAATAATAATATCGTAGGTCGTCGATGGGATTTGGCGTGCCACTAAAGAGTCACCGCCGCGGGTCAACGCGCGCGGTTTGTAGTTAAACACGTCATACTAATAACTATAATGACGGCCGCATTAGCACGCCCCCCAAGTACTCTTATTGAATATGCCGGGTCCGTAGCGTTTCTGAATATTCTGGAGAAAAAGATCGGAAAAAAATAATAATAAATATAATATAATATTAATAATAATAATAAAAAAAACACATGTACACACAAAACCGAACGAACCTATGACGCGTCGTAGACCCGGACGGGAAAAAATCCATCCGTCATCGCGGGTCCAAATCGGCGTGTCGGCATCGATCGAGGTGTTATTACTATTAGATAATCATATAGCGTGTAGGTCTTTTTTCCTTTACATAATACACTAATCAATTATTCTGGGCGCCTGTTATTTTTTATATATATCGTAGGTATATATATTTTTTTTTGGTCTTTTTGGCTTTTCATCGTCGCAAGCTAATGATCTAGTCCATATATTTAGAACGCGAACTATATAATAATACACCTATAATATATGCGCTACAACACGATCCAAAACTACTATTTTGCGAATATATTATACATACTTAATACGCGTGTGTATATGATCGCTACTGATAGGTACATAGTTATTTTTGATAACTTCATCAATATCGAGCTATCTATTATGTGTTCAGAAATCGCGTGTGAAAACGAAAGATCTCAAATGGGTTAGACTATTTATAATAATATATAGACACTATGTTTCTCAGTTGCTCCTGTTTATATATTATATTTATTATCCTCGTTCACTGTTTTTATCGAGAAAAAATGTAATTATATTTGGATAAAACTTTTACCAAAAAAAAAAAAAAATTAGCATTTTTAAGGTATTTTATACTTTATATTAATCAAATTATAACAATACTTGATTTAATATTCGTTCAACGTATATTTATTTCTAATTTAATAATGTACGATAATATAATATTAAATATTAATATTCTTGCATTCAATTTGAATAATAATCATTATATTTTATTATTATATACATTACAAATACAGCAATATTTTACTAATATACCAAATATTACTACTACAAAATTTATAAAAATGGTCAGTGACTTCAACGCACAAACACAAATCAACAATAATAACATAAGTATATCATATAATAATTATTCAATAACAAAATTCGCACATGGAACAAATTGAGATCATTTTCGATCTATTTTGTAAGACAAAACCTCATATATTCTACAATATTATTATCTTAATATAATATTATGGTCACTAATCGGTACTCTTCATGAAACCCACACTATTTTAGTTTCGTGTATATAGGTATACCTAATTGCCGTTTAATGCATACGACCAATGTGTCACTATATATATTATATTTTAATAACATACTTTATCCTGTAAGCCCAACTATATTGGATACTCGACGAAAACGCCGTTTTGCGGTTTTTTCATCTCACGAATTATTTCGTGTTGGTCGCACTCCCTCCGGATACGCATCGGTTTTGAATTCCGGTCGCAGCGTTCCACGTATCTAAGGTTGACGTGTAAAAATATATAACTGAAACGTGTGCGCCGTAATCGACTTCCCTATATACTCGGAGTATAATATATACAAATATAATATCAACGTGATATACGATCCACCCTTATCCGCTCGTCGATGTGACGTCACGAATTTTATAAGCATTAGCACAGTTATTATACCAAAAAGTCGTCGAAGTGAAAAGGAAACCCGTAATAGATGTTTATACTCGTACGTTGCCTTTTAACATTATGACTGGAAACAATAACAAGACCAATTATTCTACTGTCTTATAGGTGCTTTTTTAGTTAATTACATAACGTAATATTAACACACAATTATCATAGTAATAAATTATGTGATCAAAGAACAATAGTTTACTGCAAATTTCATATTCACTGTGGTCCTAATCATGTCGTTCATTTAATATTTTAATATATATACAAATAAATACTGAGATACAATATAAATAGAGTTCGTAACTTTTTGTAGTGTTTTCACACAACATAACTATTGGTGTATAATAGGTATAGTTAATCACGTCAAACTCATATAACATATGTTATTAAAATACATATATTAAGTTATAACTTAATAATATAATAGTGTGTTGGATGTAAGACCGTAAAAAGTTGTGAATGTGAAAATATGCTACAAATCAAACAGATTCGTTCAATAAGTTTAGATTACGACACAAAATACTCGGTACCTATCACATATATTCAGCTGCATTATTCGATGTGGTGCATTAAAGTCTCTTCAAAACATGTACTCGTATCTTAATACTAATAAACTGTATTACCATATTACCACGAAAACATGCACATTATAATAGGTATGCATAGGGATAGTAAATAGATGATACAAATCACATGTCTGACAACAAAAACGTATGATAATAATAATTATTAATTTAATATTAAAATTAAGCACAATGTATAAGTCCGTCCAAATAAGAGGGGCAATATAATATCATAACTTGTTCAATCATAGTTATTTGAATCGATTATTGGTCTTTCTCCAATTAGAACGGAAATTCAAAATAGGTACATCGATTTTCATTTTCATCTGCAACAGCGTCAGTGACGCGCCACGAGTTGTTAACGATAAACGAGACGTGTGACAATCACCTTTAGAAATGCGGACAATACAGAATTGGTTAAAATAAAATATTCCAATTTGTTTCAGTGACTAACAATTCGATTAAGTGTTTAACTATTGCCTAGATATAATTAATACTATATGAAGAGTGTGTAAAATGGGAAAGAAGGTGTTGTTGCTAAAATATACAATATTTTTTCAATAATTATAGTGGCAAAATTTAAATTTACCTTAGATTTATTACCGCGGCTAGCCTGGTGTGAGTTTGAAAACCACCGAACCTGAATTATATAATAATATATTCATTATTATATTATTTAAATACTTAAGTTATAATTAAAAAAACATTAGATATAAACCTACTCAATAAATGTTGTCGGCCATCAATTTTGTTATCTATTTGTGAATATTAATAATTTGAAACTACACGATTAAAAAAATGTCCTTGTTATAAAATATTGTATTAGCACCCACGTGTTTCCTTATGGTCTAACTCGCTAGCGACAGTTCTGTTCAATATTGTTATACCAGTATATAGTGAAACACAATCCCTGAGTGACACTTTAAAATTTTCCGGCAAAAATATACGACACAATAATATGAGGGTGTTAAACCTTTCAAAAGAGTATACCTACTATAAGTAATGGTGGACGTGAACACTAGAAACCGACACAATGATTATAAATTATCTTTCATCAATGGATATAACAATATTATCTAAGCAAAATATATATATATTTATTATCTTATATACGTTTTGTTCATATTTTCCTATCTCAAGGATTATATTTCTATTTAGATGACAATTTTCCCATAGAAGACAATACGTGAGTAATAATGTCAGAAGTGGTAAATGTTTTAATGAAGACGATTATAATATTATGTACTATGAGCGAAGAAGAAACTGACCAATACGTAGGTAGGTATACCTATATTGTATAATAGTGTAGGGTTGTTGCTGGTTCTGCATCGGCGGCGGCGGCGGCAGCGTTCTATTTGTCGGGCCGCGTGCGACCGGGGCGGAGCGAGTTGTGGGGAGAACGTTTATAAAACGCGTTACCGGTCCCTTTCGGCTGATCAGTAGCTCTCGGCTAACCACAACGCGCACACGTACTCCCGTAATCCGTCACAAGAATATTCGTTTACGCACACGACATTTTACACGACGCGATTTAATTCGTATCACACGTGCTACCGTCGCGTTATAATATTTATCATATTATTTAACATTTAATAGTAATATAAGTACTCGAGTGTTGAACAACATACCGTATCACAGTGCGTATTTAACCGATCGCAAAAAGATTTTCGCGGAATAACAATCGTTATTTTTCCAAGAGTTTTCCGGCCGACCGTAACACAACAATAAAATGGCGTCGGTGCTGAACTTGAACTACGGCGTGTACTTCGGCGGTGACCGGTACGACGTCGATCAGTACGACCTGTCGGCCAGCGACACGCTTCGCGCCGTCTACGAAGCGGCTTTCTCCAGCGGCGGCGCGGGCGGTGTCGTCGGACCGTCCTCGTCAGCGGCGTCACCGGACCAGGGCCGAGTCGGCGAGCCGGTGTCGATGATGGGCGTCGTGAGAGGCGGTTCGCCGGCGGGTTCCGCGTGCACGGTGGTCACCACGTCCACGACGACGGCCTCGTCCTCTTCTTGCGCCGGCGACGATCCCAAGTCCCCGTACGGAGGCTTCGGCGGCAGTGGCGGCGACGCGGCCCTCGACTTCGGCAGCTACGACGACGGGCTGGGCGGTGAACTGGCGAGCGGCGACGACGGGTGCACGGACGTGGTGACGAAGAAACGTCGGTTGGCCGCCAACGCCCGGGAACGGAGGCGCATGCAGAACCTGAACAAGGCTTTCGACCGGCTCCGCACCGTGTTGCCCACGCTCGGCAACGACCGACAGCTGTCCAAGTACGAGACCCTGCAGATGGCCCAGACCTACATCACGGCCCTGTACGATCTTCTCCAGTGATCGGCTCCTGCTCAAGACTGCTCCTCGACTGTGGGTCCCGCAGGACGAAACAATCCTCCGCGAGACGTATACGGTGGTATAGGTACCTATAATAGTAATGATATATGTATAGTATGGCGAATTTATCGCAATGATATTACCTTACCTATATATTATAATAGTATATCGAGCATGACGTTATTGCAGGCGTCGTAATTTATTATTATATTCTTTTAGACTCACGATTGATTTGGAATATTCGATACACCCTCCCTTGAACGCATTATATATAATATACATGGTATAACTAGTGGTCGTTTTTATGTATACACACTACACAGTATACTGTTCAACCATCTAGTCAGTGGTCGGTTTACGGGTGGTAAATATAATATTGTGTTGAACAGCAGTTTTTAATTATTTTATTTTTATAAAATAGATAATACGTCATTTTATTAATATAATTTATACATTTAATATGATGCATAAATAAAACACAGTCGACGTTTTTTTTTTAATAATGTCTTTAGAATACACAATATTAAGTGCCATTACCGAAAAAACGTGAAAAATCAGCCACTGCCACGTGCCATGACACACAAGCATAATATTATAAATTATTATAGTAATAATATGTTAACGATTTTTCGATTATTTATACCTCAATTAGATCGCCAATCGAGCACACATAATATTAAATAATTATTATTTTTATTATTATTTTATTGTTATATATTATCATCCTAGTCTGATGTTTATTATTATATTTTGTACATCAAACAGTAGTGTGTAAGCGTTATTTTTATGACGATATTTGGTATACGCAACACGTTGTCCGGCTTGTAAATATTTAATATCACTATCGCGATCGTAAAATGTGTCGGTACGTATCCCCATCTGTCGAAGATCATCGTTTTTCTCCAAAGTAGATTGAAAAATTGCCAATCTTTGCGTGTGCGTGTGTCTGATAAAATTATTATACAATACCTTTCCGTCCTCAGATATATAATATTATTATTATTATACATGTTAAGCCTATTCGCCAAAAACTGTGATAATTTTTGTATACTTATACGTATATTGTATTTGTATATTAGACGTTAAGTATAATATTATATTTTGTAATTTATGTTTTATTATATATATTTTTTTTATTATATTATTACTGTGTACATAAATATTATTATATATAGAGATTATAAAGTGCTCAACAATAAACAAAAAAAAATTGTCTCTACTCAAAATATTACGGCTTGTATATTTTTTTATTATTTACACCTTTTACTCACCAGCGTGATAAATATCACGATATTATTACATATTATTATAATTATTATCATCATCGTCAACACGTAGCACGTGGGGCGGAGACGATAATATTATTTCCGATACGATCGCGGTGCAGCGATGATGGGCGTCGTATATAATATTATAACTTCTTGACCTTTTTTCCCTTGTGTTTCCCCCCTGTCCCACTGCAGTTAAATAATACAACGTTAATTGAGTAGGCAACACGTTACGGAGAAAAAGCGTATGAAAAAAAAATCTCTAAAGAGAAAAGGGTAACAATGGCAGACGACTTCCGTTCACACCGAAATCTCGGAACCAAGGGTGAGTCTTCATCTCGTCTAAGACAAAAGTCGGAGTGAACTACTCGTCTTTCTCACGGACTCGCTGTATGCCTTGTGTGTGTGGGTACACTCGAGGGCAACAATAAAACGTAGTTATATATCATATTGTTGAACGGCATCGATTTATGGTGTTATAGTATACTGTTTTGGGGGTTTATTATTATTATGATTTTCTTTTTCACTCAAAACTGTAACTATATATATATATATATAGTTACAGTTATATATATAATATGATATAGGTACGCGTTTCGAAACGTGTGATATTCGTTCGTTAGGAATTACAACAACAATGATAATTAAAGGGCCACCAATATAGACGTGCGGAGACGGATGTATCACAAAAAATATTATACACTTAGTTATAATATAATATATATAATATATATACGTATAGGTGCACTGCTCAAAGTGGCACATTTCCACACGTCAATGCCAACAGCTTCATAACTACATTTTCTGACAAGGGTTGGGCGCAAACCCTCAATCTAAATAATGGACAATATATTAAAATAATAATAATGATCACACTCAACTGCTAATAATCTGAAGCACGGCGGACGCCGTCTATTATATTGTTACAGAGGCGGCTTGTAAGCACCTTCTACCGGGGCACCGCCCCGGTAAAAATATTTGGTTTTAATAAAAAAATTTTATTTTTTAGCTTTACACTGATTATTTAGGTATATTTTGGTTAAATAAATTAAAATCTAATATACCAGTAAATGAAAGAACATATTTGGTGATACGTCATTAACGTTAAAGCGGTTATTATTTAAATCGAGCGAAGCACGAACAATTTTTTTAGGGTAGGTGGGTGTTTTAAATTTATTTGCCCCGGTAAGATGTAATTGTTCAAACCGCCTCTGTATTGTTATATATTATTATTGTAATAAAGCGCGGCGAACGGTAATGTATATTGTAATAACAGTATTAGGTATAATAATAATTATTTATTATTAACACCGGAGCGGGGAAAAAACAAATGGTACTTATTATACGCTGTGTCAAACTCAAAAAACAATATTGAGACTTTGTAGTTTGTATTTTTTATCGTTAAACACTTTAAATAACAGTGGTTCGTTCACAGTCTAAACCATTACAAATTTAATACAATATAAAATAATTTCGGATATTATATTAAATTTTATCTTTAAACTATTTTATTATACAAAACTATAACATTATACTAATGCCCGAATGCATATTGTAGTAACATTCTACAACATTTTGCTTCGACGTACACTTGGAGTCTAGAAATATACTGAAAATCAAAATTAAATTTTATTTCATAATTAATTTAAATACAAAAGTGCAAATAAAAAAATTTTTAATTTAATAAATTAAGTATATTTTAATATTGTAATATTAAACAATTACTTCTTTTCAATAAATATCGACATTGTGTGAATTATTTGTATGTGTGTGTTATAATGATTTTTTTTACAGTCGTATGAACAGAAATATTCAAATGATCTACATAGTCATAATTAAAATAAATAATAACATAAATTGTACAAATAATTAAACGACAGTTATGATGGTTTAGATTAGGTTTAACAACCAATAATTCGATAACAATTTAAAAAACCAAATTTAATTTTTACAAATGACGAAGCATTTTAATATTACATATTATACTCCTAGATTTTTTTCTGTAGGAATTAATTTTGTGTGAAAAATTGTGTATATATAGGTACGTCACAACTACATAATATACTCAGGTAATCAGCGTAATTTTTAACATTCGTTATTAAATTACCCACATGGCCGCCTAAATACATTAAAGTAAAAATAAATACAAATAATATCTTAAATAGGTAAATATTTTTTTTTAGTTCAAAGATAAATTTATTAAATTTAACTTTCGACAAGCAATCTAAGGTTTAAGAAACTTAAACTTAACCATGAAAGTCCAGTATTGACTCGACAATGTTTATTTCCGATAGCCAGAGTACGGATGTAAGATGTAACCAAGAATGTACCCAGCAACCTGACGTCAGATAGCAATTTCTAGTTAATAAATTTAGCACGATAAGAAGATTATAATAAATATTCGGGTTACGACGACGTAAAACTACGAGAGATATAAAGTTTGGTATAACTGTGGATGTAGACATTTCTGCGTCACCTGTTTTGTATTTTTGTTGTCGTTTTAAATTTGAATAGCCAAGACCTACAGAATCAATAAACTTGACAGTAATTAATTAGATTAACAAGCAGCTGTACTGCAGGTAGACATATCGAATAATGTGAACTTTAAGAGCTGAGTCTCTACCAATAGTGCCAAGTACCACAAATGTAAATTGAACACATTTTAATATATATAATTTAAACAAAAACATTTTAAATGATAAATTATTATCCAGCTAATGATGTATAGCCATAATAAATTGTAAAGGTATAAATCTATAATCATTATTATTTTTAATGGAAATCTAAAAAAAATTGATGTGTATATATATATATATATTAATATTTTTATGTTTTTATACTTATATAAGATAAAAATTATATTCAAACAGGCTCGAAAAAAATATCTTAATCTTTAATAAATGATCAATAAGATAAACTGTTTTTTTGAACACTCAGCTGACAGAAATTTTGGTTCC
This sequence comes from Schizaphis graminum, assembly GCA_020882235.1. Lineage (NCBI taxonomy): Eukaryota > Metazoa > Arthropoda > Insecta > Hemiptera > Aphididae > Schizaphis > Schizaphis graminum. The sequence continues at coordinate 61,550,816 of CM037032.1, forward strand.
GGGGTTGAAGACCTATAATAGGTATAATCTTGTCAGTCCTAACCACCGTTGAAGTGCATTACCGGTGCATATATTTCCATTTTAATTTGTTTTATACTTTAAGTCTTAAACTGTAGTGGTAATGGTATGTACGTATTATATATTATATATATAGTGACAAGACACGAATTTCCTCCGCACAACAATAAGTGTATAATAATATAATATAGTTTCAACAATTACAAACGTTATCAACTTATCAGACACCGTCGCAGATAATACAGTGATGGAAATTCCTCAGTCGAATACCGTGAGAAAGTCCGGCTGACCGGTAAATCGTCGGTCTGGTCCGAATGTAATATACAATTAATGATATATTATAATGTACGTCCGAGAGATTTGGGTTTTGCAAGTACTTAAAAGTATACTATATTGTATATTCGGCCGGCCAAAAATCGGTACAGGATTTCAGATTTTTTTTTTTTTCAAGTCGGCCGAATCCCGCTGTCTAACCCGCACCGTCCACTTTTGATGATATATTATAAAAATACGAAATAATTGCCCTCCGTCGTCAGTGTACGTCAATCAACCGCGTGCTTTACCATTTCGCGATGTGCGCGCATAATATCATATATATATACACATAAGTAACTCTGCGGATCCTCTCGATTTTTTCTTTTTTTTTTGGTTCCACCTAAATGGGCAATTACAGTCGCGCGTTCTCGCAGACACGTTTAATTATCGTCGTTATAATATATATTAAACATGGACGTGTGCGAGTGTGTGTACGAAATTTTGTGTTTTTTCTTTACCCTAACGGGTTCTTACCTTTTTTGAGTGTGTATAATTTGCAAGAGCGGAATGCGTATATCCATGCATACAGCACGTGTGTATAGGTATACTTTATTGTATAATGCGCGTATATGCGTCGTTTCCAAAACGCTAATCAGCGGATAATAACTATATGCGAGCCCTGTCCGGACTACATTATATCGTAGTGAAATAAAAGAATTTGACTTTTTATTTGACGGTATAAACGCGTACGCGGCTGTGGTCGGCGGTGAGCGGGTAAACGAGGAGGTAAGAGTGTGTGTGAGGGAGAGAGTGAGCGAGAGTGGAGATCGCGAGAGAGAACAACCGTTCCAACGCGAATTGTCACAAATCTGGGCGGCGCCCGGGTGACTATACTTATATTAGGTATAAGTTATAAAACCCGTAATTATTATTATCCGAACGATATTTTATATGTATTATTAAATATATTTACCTGGGCCTATTGAACGGCGCCGACAGTCTATTTACGTAAAGCAATTATACTCCGCGGGATCGAATTAATATTTGACATTTTAGGCGTACTTTTCATTTTTAGCCTCAGTCTCCTCCTCCTGCCACAGACTGCTGAATAACGGAGATGCCCCTCGACGGCAGCGTTCAAGAAAATGTTTGGTATAACTGATCGATGATATTATAATATAATACAACTTTGAACAAACAGTTGACGGTTTATTGTGGTTAAAAATCACTTTTGTTTTTATTTAAATAAGCTATAGCGAAAACCATTGTGATTTTGGTCGTATTATTGTTTTAATTACATTTTTGCGAATTATATACGAATATACGATTCAAAAATTATTTATTTTATTTTAACGTGAATTATATTTTCTGACCAATAACCTAATATTTAAAAGAGGAGTTATAGTCAAAATGAGATGTACATTTTTTTGAATTCTTTAAAATGTTTATTTCTATAATTGTGTGTGTTTGCAATGGAACTTGCATATTTTTAAATTAAAACAAGTATTTTATGCTTAGCAGACTAAATTTGTTTAAGTTATTTTAGCCTTTTAGCCATGGGATCCGAAACATTAATTGAATGAATTAAAACGAATTAAAATTAAATTAAAAATACACGAAGCCGTCACACAGGAATTTAAAAATAGTTCAAAAATAAGTGTAACTTCCTCCCTATTCAATCCAATGTTTTATGTTGCCTTTAAAAAACACATCACTTTATTACATATATCATATGCACGTATTTTTGTATATAATATGTATTACTATTAAAATATATTTAGTATAATATTATAATATGTAATATTAACGCAATGCTGCATAATTATGTGTGACTGTTATTTGTTAGTATTAACTACACGGAAAAAACAGGGAAACACTACGATGGTTTACCCGTTGTGTCTATGTGACACGGAAATACGGTCATTGTGCCGGAAAATTCTGTTTACATCTTAATAACATAAGATTAAATATTTGTATACATTCGATGGTTACAGTTACGACATCATACGCAAAAAACCGAGGCATTCCGTTTACCCTCATAAAATATAATATATACCATAGAAATTACGTACCTATATTATAGCCTTTAGCTACATAGAAGTCTGCTCTACGGTGGTTCTCATGTATTCATAAATAAAAGTAGACTTTAACATAATGTTTAGTTAAAAAACGTCTAACATAACGTAACCTTCTCGATTAAATATCATTTATTTCGCGGTGTTTCATTATCCCTATAATTATGAAATGTTCAAAAAAACACGGTCGTACAAACACATATTATTGTTGTCGAGTTTCTACAATCAACCAACATATACGCGTGTATTATATACCTGTTTATTGTACGTGTCAAATCCAAGTGATTTTTATTTTCATGGACCACGGCGAGAATTTTCGTATTAAACTGTGCCCGGTCTATATCATTACTTATTTTTTTGAAGATGGATTACAGCGTGTAGTTTATTTAATATTGCGATTTTATGGTTTGTATTTTTTAACAAAATTTAAACACGACAAGATGAAACATAATCGACTCGTCTGGTTCAAAGTGGCTCACACACGCAGTTAACCATAATCCGATCAGTTTCCAGCAGCACCATGTCACCAGATCCCAGAACCACCTACAACGGGTGCAATAATATATTGAAATATGAAAGACGGAGAGAGAGAAAGAGAGTGAGAGGAGGGAAAGTGAGAGTGTGAGTGTGAGAGAACGAATGAGTGAGAAGCGGGAAGGGAAAAATAAACTGCCCACCCATTGTTTTTTAGGCTCGGTAAAACTAGTCTCAGTCCGAAAAGGTAGAAGAAAAAAAAGAAAAGACCGCCCGTCTGCACGACCGTATACAAATTAGTGGTACACGCCAAATCGTGTGAACATAATCGACACGGACGGACCGAACGCGATTCGAGTGAAAAAAACTCGATATTTTTCCTTAAAAAAAATAAATCACACGCTTAAGTTGCCACCGAGTCCGTTTTTGGGCGTTTATTGTTTCGTACACGATATTGAGCTATGTACCGATGATAATATTATTACCTTGCATGCTGCAACACGTCTATACAATATATGAATAATATGCTATAATATAATATTATGAAACGAATACAATAAAATTTACAAATTTTGCGTTATAGTAACAGATAATTATGTACTTACGTTTTACCACTCTTTATTTTGGTTATTTTGAGAATAACGATTTTAACACTATATTATAATAAACATGCACCAATATTAAATTAACAATACAGAAAAGGAAACCAGTTTGCCGCTAAGAGGTCATTTATTATGCAAATCATATTCATGATGATTAACAATATCCAATAACATAATTATTCTGTTTATGGTACTTCAGCTTAATATTAAGTGTCACAAAAAAAGTGCAAGCGTAAAAATTTCGTTTATGATATAACTTGGTAGGCAATATTAATTGTATTATGAAAATATCAATTATTTCATACAAATTTTCGAGCATAAAAACCATGAGACAGATTAAACATTTCAATAGATTTAACAAAACAATTTATTTGATCACACATTGGACCTACACAATTTTGTTTTAAATATTGATTTTTGAGATTTGAGACGAAACATGGTTTAAGTTATACATACAAATTTCGAACAGGCAATAAAAACATCGACTTTTTTATAAATTGTTTGTAAATCTTGAAAAAAAAATAACTTAACTTGTCTTGAATTTTCGTTTTTTTTTCTATCAACTACCTAAAAACAAGTAATATTTTATATATTCAATTCACACCTAAAGGAATACTCATGATATTCAAGAGGTTTTCGATAAATAACACAGGCAAGTCTTATTTATTTTTTTTGCTCTATTTACCCTCTAAAATTCTCTCCTTTCTCACGTCCAAATAACTATTTTTACAATAATACATTCTTTAATGGGTTCTAAATAATATCACATCAATTTTGTCAATCGAACGTTGCGTGACCACACGATCATACAATTCAATAATATTAATAATAATAATAATAGGTACAATGTATTAATTCGTGTTTTACACACATATATTACGATACAACGAGTAAGAATATTTACAACTAACAAATACACAACATAGCAATGATATAATACTCGAGGGCAAATGTGTGGTACCTGTGCGTATACGAAAGTGAAATGCGTCGATTAGGTTATTTGTAATAGTACATCAAATTATTATAAACTATTTTATGTCTTGAAATTGCTATTCAATACACATATATTATTTATAAATGATGTACCTTTTATAGGCGATTTCAACCCGACGCATAAGAGTGTTACTCAAATGTTGAGTATCGAAAAAAAAAACAACAACATACTAACATACAATTCGTGATGTTTAAGTATATTTTTACGTCATCTGTACATACGTTAAAATATAAATCGTTCGATATATTATATTTTTTTTATTTCGTCCTCGTCGCCCTATTGTGTGTCTTATTGCGCGGGTGGCGGCGTCCTTTAGTGTATTCCTAAAAGAAGGATAATTGTAATTATTTGTATTCTTGTAACACGCAATGCCGCGCCACTGCCGGCGGCGGCGGTTCAACGATGACGACGATATCGGCGGTGATGGTGATGATGTCGGCGGCGGCGTCTTACGGGACGGTACGGAACTAATTTCCGATCGATCCCGAACAATGGTCTCGGCATTTTTTCCGTGCGAAAACATAAAAGATTTTCGCCAAAACAAACAAGATATAATACGAAATCGGGTGCGTTTGTGTACACATCATAATAATAATATATGTGTATACGTACCATGGTTCCGGATACGGTTCATCGGGTTTGAATAAATACGAAAAGCAATTTCTTCGCGGAACATACATGATTGCACAACACGGATATTCCGTAAAGTCTTGGAGATCAGACAGGACAGGTTATAATATGTAATATGTACATATGGGATACGCCTATAATAATAGTATACTACTAGCTCGTGAAGAGTAAAACAAACACTCGGATAAAACTATACGAGGCGCGACCAGAGTTGGATCGAAATTCGATTTGCTCGATAGAAATTAAATTCACGTAAATCGTATGTGTAGGCGACTCCTGCAATCTGATGTATTGACTAAAAATGTTTTATATTACAATATTATTACCTAGTCGGTAGATATAACCAGAACGTTTTTGGGGTTGTTTTTATGTCGATGTAACCAAATACTTAATTATTTTGTCACGCACTATAAATACAGTTTTTAGACACACGACGTGTCTACACGCGAACAACACTACGTGTCTGCTTAGGTACATAATAGATACTATAATATAATATGTACGTATATATATATATATATATATATAGGTCTTAACCATATTGTATGTACACTGATAATAATATTATTGGCATAATGGTATTATAATATTACATTACCAACACTGATTGGCGCACTACTTGTAAATTAACGTTTTATAGTTTACCCATAATTTAACGACTGCGTATAACTAGTTTGGCAAATAAAAATAACATTTTTAAATAATCATTTTTTTTATAACAGAATATTTTTTTTTAATGTCATGTTGATAATAATTTTATGAACAATGAACATTTTAATACATTATTGTTAAACATAGGTACCTAATTATAAAAATCAAATCTATTCCTCCATTGGGTATCCTAAAAATACCCTGAATTAAAAATAACCTTCAAAAAACAAAATTATAATAAAAATATATTATTGTCTTTATTCAATTTAAAAAAAGCGGGTAAGTGAGTATCACTCTGCTGAACATTAGGGGGTGGGGTGGACCTAGGACTAGGGTAGGTTAAATTTGAATGCAATGATAGGTATACGAAAAACGATTCTGAACGGAGATGATTTGTCAGTCTAGCTAGGATATATTATACTTAAATATTATCATATATTCTATTTTGAAACAAATTCAAACATTTAAGTAAAAGTTTCAAGATCTTACTTGAAGTAATTTTTTAAAAATAACAAAAATATATACTATATATATTAGTAAAACGTTATTTTACACGTGTATTTTTGATTTAAAATTAAAATTTAAAATTTAAACACTCGTAAAATTTTTTAAATTGAATAATTATCAAACTTTTTTATAATTATTCTAAGCTTAACTTATGAACAGCATAGTATTAAATTTTCAATTTTTAGCTTTTGATAATAAAATATTTATAAATTTTTAACTACCAAATAGTGAAAAATATTCATGATTTTGACGAATTTTTGTCAATATTTGAACTTAAAATGCCTATAAAAAAAAATTGTGCCTATGTATTTTTATAATTTTTAAATGAGAGTTAAAACAAGTTATGAGGACCCTTTAATTAAGTTTTCAAGTAATTTGTCCCAGCTAAATTTTTTTTATCAACATTTATAAAATAAAAATTAAAAAAAATTGAAAATTTCAATTGTCTATAAATAGCTCAAAAAAATTCAAAATGTTTTGAAAATCAAATCACGTAAAGAAAATGATAATCTAAATAACTGGTAAAATTTTCAAGTATTTACGACTTATACCATTTGAATAATAACAAATATCAAAAATCGTTTGAGGCTAAACCGTTATCTAACGCGGTTTTCGTAAAAATTTAAATTTTAAACAATCATAAAAAATTTTTGTCTGAATCCGGTAGAGATTTTTTTACAGTAAATTGAAGAAAAATGTATGGAGAACCTTGTATCAAATTTTCAAAACTTAGTTATAAAAGAAAAAAATTTTACGATTTTTCAACCACAAAATTACTTGCAAATTTTCGCAATTTTGACATATTTCGTATAAATTCGAATTTTAAGCACTTATAAAAAAAATTTGTGACAAATGATTTCGGATTTTTTTTTATCACTATAAGAAAAACTTATAAGAAACCTTGTATTAAATTTTCAAGATTTTCTGGTCGGCCAAAAAATTTTTATCGTTATTTAAAAAAAAATACTAAAAAAAATTAAAAATTTCAATTGTCTATAAATAGCTCAAAAAAAGTCAAAATTCTTTGAAAATTTACCTATGTATGGAGAACGCTAATATAAGCATTTGGTGAAAATTTCAAGTATTTACATTTATTTGTTTTTGAGTTATAGCAAAATAAAAAATTCAATTTTGTCGAAAACTGGTTTTGCGTAAAAAATCCCGTTTTTCCGTCATTTTTTTAGGGTTTTTCCCGACGCATTTAAAAAATATTGAAAATTCTGAACTTTTGACCCCCCAAAGTACCAACTAGATTCAATTTCCTTTTCAAAGAGGGACTGAAGTCAAAAATCGAAGCATTTTTACTGCTCCAAATGTTGTCGTCAGACACAAAAAAAAAAAATAAATAACACACATCATTGTAAAATCAATACATTCATCACTTCGTTCAGAATCTAAAATAAAAATTATTAATAGTTATGTATTAAATCATAGAGAAGATGGATTATCAAATAAACATAAACTATAGACACCATACATGGTTCACATTTCACATACTGTACAATACTACAATAAATAATAATTCAGACAAACAGTACTATATTTTATATAAGCTTTGCACCCTAAATAATAAACTATAAATCAATAATTAATTAATAACCAATTGATAATCTTTATTACGGGTTTTCTACAATATAACTGACATTGGTTATAACTAGAAATAAATTTAATTCTAATAATAAAACAGGAATTAAAAAAATTAAAGTTTTGGTTTATTTTCCTTAGATTATTTTTAATTGGTCTTTTATTTTTGTTGTTTTTTTAATAAAAACATTATTTTACTTTCAACACACTTAGGGCCCAATTACATACAAATATTTAAAAATCTAATATAATTTTAAGAAATCTATTATACACTATAATATTTTGTTAAATTAGTCTTCCTAAGTGCTATAAGTGAATATTGAGGTTTCTTCATACACTAACAAATATCAATTTTCTAATTCTCGAGTTCTTCACTTAGCATACCTACTAATATAGTAAATGAATCTACGTACTCTAATTATTTTTTCATAATTAAATCAAAGCACTCAGGCAGAGAATTACATTATAACGTAAATATCGTCATTGTATGAGTAAAATGTTTGATAAATATTATTATGTCTAGAATGATCAATGAAATATTTAATAGACGGTACCTAATAATATATTAATATTCCAGTAATATTTACAATTGTGTTATAATATGATAAATTTTCACATGAACCTATAGGATGGTTATTAAGTTACAAGAAGTGTCGAAATAACGTTACAATTTGCTACATAGTGACGACAATAATAGTATTAGAATACCAGCGTCAAAGATAAGACCCTTTAGTACAGTCATGTTGTGTCAGACGAAGATGACAATAAAAATAGGTGAAATAAAAAATAGAAAAAAAGAAGTCCGAGAACTCAAACATTGTTGTACTATAATATTGTTATGAGTTAAAATATAATAGGTACATATAGATATATACGATAGGTAGGTAGGTAGTAGCTTATCCATTATGAGAAGTTTTGCAGATTACTGAATACCCGGAGTGAGTAGGTCATGAATTGTTGACAAGACTAACTTCCCGTTTTTTTTGTGTACTATATAGAAACTCTTGATGTGAGTAAAACTGTCAAATAATAATAAAATAAAGTTAACAAAAGATACTTTTTTTTCAATGTGTGGTTATCTAATGGTTGTGAGATTGGAATCAAATGCCGTTAAGTGAACACATAATACGACGATATTTTCTTGGAGAAATACGATTTATATCGATTCGGACATTCTATTATTATTGAACAAAATCCTTGAACAAATATTTTTTTTTTAACTCGTAGCGTTTGTATATAATGCGGATCGACGGATTCCGTTAGAGATGATTCTGGCACAAATGCCTTTACGGCTTTACCTATAATGCATAGCCCATATAAGTGACAATAATAAATGATTTCTTAAGTTATATAGGTACCTAATAAAAAGAATATAATACGATACATTTGTAAATTGTAATTCACGAATTCGTTATTCAATTCTTATTTTTTTTTCGAAGTATTACGGTATTTGATATAGAACTCGAATCTTTTCAAAGATATCTCATAAAAAAAAAAAATACTATATCATGATTTTCGTAAACTTTAAGAAAAATAAATAGTTTATTGTTGAATTTAATTAATACGTCAAAAGTATTTTGAAATTCAGTACAGCCGAATAGCACAATCGAAGAAATTCGTTTATCGCAAACCACGTACAGAAAAGTAAAAAAAAAAATGAGAATCGGGTTAATAAATGTTCACCAGTCTTAAAATAACACGAAAAAGTCCGTTAAAAATTCTTTTTTGTATTCCATAAAAACTTTTAATTATAGTTATCGAGATTTTAATTGCGTTGTAATTTATTATTATTTATAATTTAATACATGTGCTTAATTTTTACAAGGAATAACGCCTGTTTTTTCATTTAAAATATTAATTTGTAAAAATCGTATTTATGTATATAACCTAATAAACGTAGCTATATAACTTAATTATTAGACTAATTACACTATTGTACAAAATACATTTTATATTTAGTTAATTGTATTCAATCAACTATTAGTTATAACATCATATAAAAATATTATTTTTAATCAAAATAACTTAAATTGTAACTATGTAACCATTTTGTAATTTTAAAATTACTTTATCATTAAATATTTTAAAACTATGTATCTTTGTTGTTGATGTTTTTAAATGTTAATATATTTTTTAAATTACTATTGAAATATCTGTATAGCGTATGGAGTATATTAAATACACGAATAACACCAACAAAATAAATAATAAATAATCACTAACATATCTATTTAGATAATTAAATGTTGATTGATAAATTTAATTTCATCAAAAACAATATAATATCCAATTTAAATAATATACAATTTCAGTGCAATTCATATATTGACGATAATAATTGGTGTTTATACAAAAATATTCGTTTTGAATTTGATGGACTCGTTTTTTTACGGTTTTTCAGCGGAAATACGACTACTTTTATGTTTCACGTCGCCACCATGATTAGGCTGCGGACTTATCCATTATAATTACATAATAAAATGACGGATAAATAATAATACAAATTTTTAAAAACAACTTGGTCGAATAAAATTATACACCTAGACCGTCAGACTGGATTGTACTATGATGGGCTTAACAAATGTATAATCCATTATTGACCTTTATACATATTTACTCCCTTATTTAAAATTATTTACTGATATAAAACCGATTATCAGGAAAGTTTATTGAAGACTACAAAAGTAGAAAAATTTGTTAAATAAATATCGTAAAGGTAATTATAAAAAAATAAAACTTAATCTTAATTTTTAACATATTTATGGAAGTATATTTTATTATCATAGTTATTATTATACAGGTATTCTAAAGTAACTATGTTCATTTTTATTTGATTAATTTAGGTACTCGAAAACATTAACTTTAGACATGTCTATGAAAACATATTTTTTATTCACACACTTGTATTATATAACAATTCAATAATATATTAATTTATGGTAATTTATGATATTTATATTTATTAATATACTATTTTATGGATATAATAATCATTATAAAATATAAAAATTGTCAAGTTTTGTGCTTTAATTGTATATTAAAAAAAACTGTTCTAGCCAAAAAGGAAATTGTAAGTTTTGGCCGAAAATTTTCAGCTCATAGATGGCAAATTTAACCTATAAGTATTTTATCACCATTACAACTATATAACTGACTAATTACTTATGAGAAAATAAAAATTACTTTATGAGAAAGGACTGACTCAGTAATTAATTTGTCATTAACTGAAGCAGTAAAAAAATTACGTAAAAATATCTGATGTACTTATATTTACGTAAAACATCATATAATATAGTTTTTTTAATAAAAATTCTTATAGTTAACTTGAAACATATTACATCTCACAGTATTTTACCAGCTCAACTCATAGATAATATAACCTGTTATAGTCAAACGACTCAAATGTATGTTAATATTACATAAAAATCTAATCGTTGAAGCTTGCCGTTGCCTACTAAAGAGACATCGCCACAAGTCTTTCAATAGTATTTTATGGTTTAAATCAATAAAGTTATCACATCTGTTTCATTTGACATAAATTACCTGTATCGTTTCCAATGGCTTCATGACAGTACTATAACAATTTATAATATTATAATATCATACATTGCATACAAAACTAAGTTTTTCTCTCTCTCTCTCTCACTCACACACACTCTTCTTTTCAGTGAAAATCCCGCAGTGGGTGATATTTGATTTTCCACGGTCTTTCTGGGCGGTACTCGACATATCTGAATAACGGCCCATTGGTCCCCCACCTCTTAACTCCGGACACTGCCAGGTCGTGTGCGCAACGTCCGGGGCAGGTGTAACCCGCTCTTTTTTTTCCACCGGTTTAATTACGTCGCGACGCGGCAGCGTGTATTAATAATAATATATAATATTCGTCGGTCCGGTGAAATCGTAAATGGGGGAAAACGGCATATATGCTATATACGTATAAATGAAAATAATAAAAAAATACACACACACACTGCACGGGGTGCTGTCATGTTATTATTATTATTATAGCGGCGGTCCTACTCATCAGTGTCTATGGTTCATTGTACACAGCTGTGATGTTTCCATGTGCAGTGCACACACACGTATACGCATTATATGAGTGTGTGTGTGTGTGTGTGTATAGGTACGCGACTTACCGCTAACCAACTGTTGGTCGCGTGCCCCGAAAACAACGCGTTCGCCACCGCCGCTGACTTGCCGCCGCTCCGATTGTATACTTATATTGCAGCCGCCTGTGCCTATAATTTTTCTATAATATACGCGCGCGTCTTTGTTGCGCGCACGCGGACCGCGACGATTGCACCCCTCCGACCTAACCCCCAGCCCACATCGCACCCGACTCTCGAGAGTTGGAAAGAGCGCGGTTTTTTTTTTGCACGCTCTCCCGTCTATTTTCCCCGGTACGGAAGATGACAGTAATAGTATAATATTGTTATTGCAACAAATGTGTTTACCAACGCCACCAACCATAATAATACTTAATACAATATAATATGGTTGTATATAATATAGTGTATGCCCACCGTTAAAGTTATAGAGGTTTACATGTTAGATAAAGCCGTGATCGGTTGAAAACGCGACAAATTTTTGCAAAAAGCAGTGACGAAAACCAAAATATTTTATGTGGCAGAGGCGTGTCTAGGTAAAAAACTTAGAAAGCAAAAAAATGTATTCACCAAAATCGAAATTATATTCAAATTATTTACACAAGTTTTAAAACTCATTTCATGGCATGATAACGGAATCGTATTTATCCATATCCTTAAATGCTATGAAACATATAACCGAGTTTATTATATAAAACAATTAATGTGATGTTGTAAAATTTATAAAATTATATTATTAAGTATTTTCGTAACTCGCAGATAAGTAGAAAATGCGATGACGTTGACGACAGAAGACACGTGAAATAAATGTACTTTATGCAATGATTTGATGAAAAAATTGTTTTTACCAGAAATATATATTTCTAAGGTGCCGCCATTATGTGACTTGCTCACTTACACCTCCTGATTCCTGCATTTGTAAAATGTACGTATTATACGCATTGTATAATAATATAATATATAATATAGGTACAGATCGTAAATTTTTATATTTTAGATTTAAAACAAAAACGAAAGAAATGTACTAAAGTTAAACTATTGCATTTATTTTTAAAACCTAAACGTAATTCCTAAATATTCTTCTACTTAACTGTTGCTTAGTTTTTAGTTTACCGTTTTTTATATCATCCGTAATATAATATTATAACACAGGCACAGAATACAATAGAACATTATACGCATTTTACCGAAATTTGACGAATCACCAAATATGCTTTTAAATTCGTGATCTGGTCGTATAGGTAATTCATCGTAATTGTATTATTGTAGCTATCGTGCCGTGCAGTAGACAATGTATTGTGGACATAGTGCACTGCAGGGTATTGAAATATTTGATAATATAATGACATATACGACAATAGTTAATCTCTTTATTTTTTTCTTCGTGAAACCACAGGACAATTCATAGGGATAACTGCGGGGATGAGGTACCTAGTACCTACACGATTTCTTAGTTTATTTCTACTTCCGCTATACTGTGGACCACCCATTATTGCACTTTAAGATACACAAAAAACTGAATGAATCTGCAATACAGTTTTTTGAAATTGATAAAATGAAATAGCAAATAATTATATATTTTATTTGGAAAAAACGAGTGTTTATAACACGTAGGTATACTGTTATATAATACATATTATATTTTCCTGGCTGTACAAATTTTTCGTACGAAATGCCGAACCTCGTAATACCTATGGCAATACCCATACTAAACTATAGTGTGTAAATTATAAGAGCTTTCTGAACATTTTACAATATTTGACCATTTGTATATCAGTTAAAGTCCGGTTCAGAATTTGAATTGTTTTGCGCGTTCAGGCACTATTTGTGGTGGGGGAGGTCCTTACATAGGGCTCGTGTAAAATATTAGTACCATTATTATATTGCATTTTATATTTATACAAAAAATCTATTTAAATAACAGTAATAGCTGTACGGTAACTGATGAAAGGGACTGCCGAAGAAATTATTTGAAGAGCGCAAGTGTACCACTTCTCCGAGGTCCTGTAAATCGTTTACGTTTATACAACGAAAATCAATATGAAATATTTCCAAAGCTTTTGAGCTAAACAATAGTGAGTTTGTAATAAGTTGTAATTCGATGCATTATAATAAAATTTAACTTATAATAAGTAATTACTAATCAAACTATTTTATATAGGTGTGCAATATGATGTTGATACCTATCAATACATTGCAATTTACAACAGTATATTGGTAAACCTAGCTAAAAGCAGTGTCGTACGCAGGAATTTTTTCAGGGGGGTGTCTTAAATTAAACTATATGGCATATGCACGAATTGACCTTTTTTATTTTTAGTCATCGTTTCATAATTTGAACTGATACTTATTTTTAAGGGGGGGTGTCATATTTCCCTGACACCTTCCCCCTGCGTACGCCACTGGATAAAAGTATTATTGTTTATGATATTAATTTATTTTGTCTACAAAAGAGTCGTATACAAAATACAGAATGTGTCCTTCCACTTTTTCAGGTACAAGAGTTGTGTCAGGAAGATATGAAGAAACTAATTCAAATCTAGAAATTTGTCCATAAGAATATTATAATGTAAAATAAAATATATTATATCACAGAATTATTCTTATTAATAATTATTCTGTGATTATATTATCTAATTTATTAGAATAAACATTGTTTTGACATATTTATAACCATTATAAATTAAAAATAAAACTAATTTAACATTTGGAAAAATTTAATTAAAACAGTTTGTATAAATTCAAATCAAGACATTTTATATTTATATATAAATTAAACTAAAAATGCGAATAACATCATGTTTTGTTTTGTCACATCATTATTAAATTAACAAAATCAAATAAATATATTAATTACACGTCATTCCGATCACCTTTAATGTTTTTTAATAAAAAAGTTGAATAACCTAACATTAATAAATGTTGCTTTGTCAAATTAGTATAAATTAAAAATAAAAATAATATTACACATCAGGTAAAAATTTAAATTACTATTTTTATAAAATCAAACTATGACATTAGTCCATTTTTATATGCATTTAATTATTGACTAATAACAATTGTTCACATGTTGTCGTAGATCATTTACCAGTTCTTTTAATTAAAATATTACTATTATATTATAAATTCTTTATGGTTTCAATAAATTGAAAAAATATTGAGATAGGTTGAATAGAATATAAAGTATAAAATTTCGAGTCAAACGCTTCACATCTATTAGTAGTGCTTCACATTTAATTAGAAGATTATACATTTATACTTATACAAAGGGAAAAAATAAGACATAGTTGTTATCCGAATAAGTTGCAAATTTTAGAAATTCAAAATTATTTAAAACATGAAACGACATCAGATGTACAAATGCAAATGCATTATATTAAGAAATTTCTAACTAAAAATTTATTTAAAAAAGTTCTTATTACTTTTTTGGTTTTGATCAATTAAGTATAGTAATTAAAATGAAAAAATTCTGGATTTTTAAAACTTCAAGAATTTGTGTTAAATAAAAAAATTATAAACATTTTACTCAGTTATAATGAGTAGGTGGATAATTAAGCTAGCTTTAACATAAAATATTAATGAGATGGATCCGATATCACACCCAAGCGGTATAACAATTTGAAATTTGAATCTACAGAAACGTCGGCTTGACCAGTCCCAAAATTTCTATTTTTTTACTTTTCTCCAAAAATATTATAGCTAAAAAATTGGTTGATAGCTCATTAAAAAAGGGATTATCAAATACTTACAAAATGTGAGATCAAAATTTTTCAAAAAAATCATTTAATTTTTCACAGTTAAAAAAATAGTTAGTTTTTGCTAGATTTTTATTTAGCGTGGTAGATTACCGAAACTAGAGAACGGATTTTGTTATTGGGATCTTGTTAAGATTCACATTTGTTAAGAGAAGTGCAGTGAACATTTTCAGAACTTTATCTTCAGTCGTTAATTCACTACAAAGCTATAAAGCTGAAAAACATAAAAAAAACGCCCAATAAAATGTATTTTAATTTTTTTTTTTAAGCTCTTTTGTGAATTAACTATAAAAGAGTAATCCGGTTTCAGAGATCTATCTCACTAAATGAAAATGAAAATAAAGTATATTATAGATACATAATGCATACAATTAATAAATTTCTAAAAATTGAAAACCAAGAAAGTTTACATGCCGATCTCTATCTTGGCAAACGTTTTTCTTATAATTCTTATATTTTATAGATAAAGCTACAAAATATGATTCTTGTTTTTTATTTAGTAAATTTTTTGTAAAATTAAAATTGTGATATTGAAATTGTACATAATAGAAATTATATGATAATAGATATTTATTAAGTTCGTTGTCTTAGGATTACAGGAGTTAATAATAATAATAATAATAATAATATAATATAATAATCAATAATCAGGATTTACGACTAAAATGAAGATCGTTGCAGCCTTATATGTATAACTTAATACTTTATGAAATTTCATTTATTCTGTGATAATAATAAGTAGAATCAACTTTTATTAAGTAAAAGCTTGTAAACTATATATAGATTAATATAATATTGTAAACAAAAAATTGTTTTGATTTTAATTTAATAAAAACTGTTTTATTCCAAAAATTGACGAAACAATATTTTTTATTCTCGTGTAAAATGTATCTATTATATAGTGTTTTAATTGACACATTTCTCGGTTTTAATTCGATCAATACAATTTTTATAAATTAAAATCGAGAAAAATTAAAATTTCGTTGGGATATGTGTTAAAGGCGAATTTTCTTTTTATTATTTTTGTATTTGATAAAACCTATTATTTAGATAACAAATAGGTACATATATTATCAATGATTAAGGTTTAAAAATTAATAGTATTATTATTTAACAAACTTTGCTAAATATAATTTTATGATTTATATTAATTCTTTTGTTTTTGACTGTCCGCATCACTGCGCAGATAAGTTTATTTTATTAAATATTTTTATTTCAAACGTATTTTATGTATATATATTTTTTTTATTTAAATGTTCCCACTTTTTTATATTGGACGATTTATTGTAGTTACGATGTCAAAAAAAAAAAAAAATAAATAATAATAATAAACCACTGTTTTATTTTCCAATAAAATTGGTCAAGCACGAGTATGTATAATACATAGGTACATAATATTATACTTGCTGCCTTTAAGTACCTATATTTTAGTGAGCACAATATTTTATCAAACCAGTTCGCTGTAAAAAAATATATATACTGCTACTTATAATTATATTATACATAATATAATTTATGTAATAAACAATTTTATGGACAAAACCATCAAAATATCTTAAAAAAATCGTTATGAGCTTATGACAAACAATACGATGTACTCAGTAAAATAGTGTACCTTTATATCTAGTTATTTTCAAAGAAGACAGTTAAACAAATATAAAGATTAAAGTAGTATTTTTCTTAAAATAGTTATTAGTGTTTCATACTTATTTTTTATTAACTATAATTGTTATATTACATTTGATATTAATATAATTATTATGGTATTTATTTGAAAAATATAAATTGCTCCGGGACATATTTTTTTTTATAATACGCAATAGAAACACGAATCTTAGAGCATTTATGAGAATATTAAAAACCAAATTATTTATTTATACATAGATAGCCCGATAACCGAATATCTACTGGTATTAAAAAAGTTAATGTTGTTTCTAAATGAAAATAACAGTCAATTTAAAGGAAAAATGCGTTTATATAATATTATATTATACTTACACCATGAACGAATCCTTTTCAATGCAAAGAACGTTTAATTATTAAATTGTTGAAGTAGTTTTAACTCACTATAATACGAGTATATTATATGGCTATATATTACACTACAGTAGACAATATATTTTCACGCGAAATACATCTCGAATCCGATTAACGTTTACAGCGAAGCGGGTGGCAATCCGTATCCCGTTCGCAATCCTTTCGACCCTCCCGCGAGGTCTTAATGACCGAAAAACTCGTCGGAATATTCCTATCGCATATTACAACATATAATATACATGTATATAATAGCTACCAACGATCGGGCGGTCTTTATAATATGCAATTTGTCAAGGGGTTCAAGAAATATTGATACTGTACGGAAAAAATACAGCAATAAATAATAACATCTCACTCTTAAATTGTTTCTCCAACCCCTTGCGAAAACGATTCATAATCGATTTTCGACCGTGCACAACAATTAATATTTCTTATTATTTTTTTTTATTTTTTTAACTAGTAAGACCGGTACGAGTAGAAAAGCGGATTCGTCGATACACGGATTTAAATAAAATAATGATAAAAGTCGAGAAAAAATATATGATGCCGAGGGCGCCAAAATATGACTTTTATATTATATTATTACTCACGACACCCGACACACAATAATATTATTATTATATAACAATTCAAACACCCTAGACTATTGTGTTATTATTTTTCGTGTTTTTCTGGAGGACCAAACACGATTCGTGTGGCTGTAACAGCTACCTGTTGCAGCCCGTTTCCCATTGTAGTCTGATAATGCAACGACGACAACGTCGTTTTTTTCAAGTCTGCTCTGTGGGAACGCATTGACCCCTGTACAAGGGAAACGCTAAGACATGGATGGGTATATCCGTACAGACGGTTTTTGTGTTATTTGCTTCTGTTGTTTCTGTGATTGAATGTTTGACCTTTATAGGTCTGTACAGGCATATCCAAGTGCTACGGATGTCTCTACACTTTTCCTACGACAAAATTTAAATTAAAATTTTCAAATCTTTACAAAAAAAATTATATAAATGTATAAATACATTAAGATAGATTTTTAATTTGTACTTAATTGAGATGACTTAAAATATATAAGCACATTTTTTTTTTATAGATATAACTGAAGTTAAAATTTGTAAGAAACTAGATATTTAAACGAAGAATAACGATTTTAGTAACTTGTACTTATTCAAAAATCTTATTCGTGGGAACTTGAACATATTATGTATATTATTATATTTTATACACACAATAACATTTTTTAATGTAATGTTTTTGGCAAAACTTTATTCAACATACTATGTATTATTAACAGAAAAATGTTTTAATCGGAATATCATAAAATATACTTATAGTAATCTGAACAATTTTCTTCCGCTCAGTATCGTTTTTCATATGTAATAATATGTTATGTGTAGGTATGTCATCTGTAATAATAATGCTGTATTTACTGTTCCATTTAATAAGTATTTAATTGTTTTTTTTTCAAATGACTGTTATAAATCTAAGATATTTCTCTAAAAATATTAAATTATTTCCTTAAGAGAACGTTGTATCTATATAATATGTTGCCTTTGTCTTACTAACATACACCAAAGCAAATTTACGTTCAGTAGAACACATTTTGTGATGTTACTTTTAATATTAAAGTAAATTTACCGAATATAAAAATTAAAGCTAAGAATATTATCTAGGAAATATTATATGCTTTTATTGATATTATCATTTTAAATTTGTAATATTTTACATACCTTTATGTGATTATATTTATTAGTTTTTATTTTTTAAATTTATTATTTGAAAAATAGGTTTATATGTATTTCAGATCTTTGTATTACATTCTCTATATGATAGATAAATACATATTTATTATTTTAATTAAAATCAAATTGATAAGTAAATAATTAAAATATGAGTGCAACGAAATTATATAGTTACCTTAGATTATTATGTGTATCGTCATACAAAATGTAAAGTAGTTGTCAATTATTAATCTGACAAATTAATTTCTGAATGTACATAATTTATAACGATAATGAATTTAACTGTTAATTAATTAAAATATTGGCTATACTATATAAATATTAATGTTTTATTATTTGTATAATAAATAATTATTTATCATAGTTAAATTATTCATCAAACTGAATAAATAATAATTAGTTAATACTTACCACTATAAAACAAAATTATACACTGGCACCGAAAATTAAGCATAAATTAATATCCCTAATGTATTCGCCGTCTATTTTTAACATGCTTTCTTGGACAACAATTTTTTTCTGAGTACGGTCTTGATAGCTCATTATTATCGTTTCTGAGCTCTGGCTGCGTGCAACAAGGCTTGCCTAGACAGAATATTTTAGGCTCCCGTATAATAGCGGCCTATACCATCCACAAAAGGGGCATACGTTTTACAAGATTAGATTGTTTTTTGTTGCGCGATATGTGTCATAACACATTGTTATTCTTCATATGTTTTTCATAACACAAACTAGTGTTTGGTTTAAAAATGAATGATATGAAGTAATATGAGTATTAATTTACGAATTGGTCAAGGTAATATTAGGTTGCCCAGCTCCAATAATTTTAATAAATGCAATGCAATTTTTGTTATATCATCTCTTTATTTTGTTTCACCAGACGCATATTTTATGGTTCTATTTATACTTATAATTTTTAAATAAAAGTAAAAAATGTCTATTTGGGTAATTAATTTTATTTCGAACATATTTTGAATTATGGTGCAAATTACTACAATATAAATACATATAAAAACGGACGGAAGAACATTAAAGAAGATTATATTCATTAGAGTAAGTCATCATTGTGATTTCTGTTTTTAGGTATTACGAAAATAAACTTATTCTTTAAATATTAATAAATTAATCAATTTGATGAATTTAATTAGTAGACATTTTAACAGTTTTGGTGTATATCATCGCAATAGATGTTGGTCAACGACAAACATAGATATTTTATGCAGAAAGACCTTAACAAAGGCAAAGTTTCACGGTATATTTATAGGCAAATTAAAATTAAAATGTCATATTTCATTAAATAACTCAAAAATAATTAAAATATTTAGAAAATTATACCATGTGTAAAAAACGACAGTATAAAGATTTGGTGAAAATTCATATTAGTTATCATTTCTGAATATTAAATCAAAATAAAGAATTTAACTTTGTCGGAAACTGGTTTATCGTAAAAGTTACAGTTCTTTCTTAACTTTTTTTTTTGTTTCTCTTATTAATTTGAAATCTCAGATAAGTACCATCTAAATAAATTTCGTTATCGGAAACCATTCCCAAAATGGAAAATCAAAGCATTTTTATTGCTGAAAAAGGTGATGACGGGCAGAAAAAAACCGACATCATTATAAAATTAATTACTAATAAATTTTTCGCTTGAAATCTAAAAAAATAATTAACAGTATACAATAATTAGTATATTCTATTATCAGTGCTTAAATTGGGGTTGGATGTGGGTGTCAGAGTCCGCCTTCTTTTTTATTTTTTTTTTTAGCATACCCCTTCTATTTATTTGAAACGGAACGCTGGAAACGCAACATTTGATGTAGTGAATTTGTAAATCATTAGTTTTTCTGATGCAAAACATACCTATAACTTATATCAATAATATTTGTAGTTTGTATCGATTATGAAAAAAAAAATTGATTAATAATAATGGGTAATTAATATAATCAATCGTTAAGGCTGCGGCAATCACACCCTTACCTTTTTCCTATGCAACCGCTGCGATCATAGATATTGTGAACGTGACTATTTTTCACTATTATAATAATAAATAAAAGAAGAAGATGTCAAATCTAAGAGTGTTTTTTCAAAAAATTGTACACTAATTCGCTTTTAACATCGATTGGCCACAGTTTAGTTAATTGCTCATTTTTTATAGGAAATCTATACATATTCATAACTAGGCGTTTCTAAGTAATAAACTTAACTATATGAACGTGGATACATGTATTACTAAAAGAGATCTTGTATAATAGACAATTATTATATGTTACAATTTTACAAACACTATTAAAAAAAAAAAAAAAAAAAATATTAATGTTTTCGTTATGTGTACAATGTTTTGAACAGATTCGTATGTCATTCAACGACTTCACAGCCACCGAATAATCGGATCAGAATCAAATAGCACGCGTTGTCGGATCATTACAGCGGCACACGAGACGGGCAGCTCAAACGAGAGCGATACACCCGTAACGCGGAACTCTTACGAGTCACTGGAACCATGCCATCTGCTTGCTAGATCCGACGTACCTGCGACTTGTCATTTCTGTGGAACGAAACTCGCCGTAGCTCTGCGCATATGTCGACAATGGCGATAAAGCACAGGAAAACAGAGGGTTTTACGAATATACGTTCTATTTGGGAAACATACTTGAACACTTACGAATAACGTATTCCTACGAATGACTGTTTATTATATTTTAAAGATGAAAAAATATAGATACCAAATGCCTTCCCTAATCGGCAATCGCGCAAGTCTGCCCGGGGTGGGTCTTGCTACGACGGAGGACAGACACTGAATGTCAATGCTGGTCGTTTCGCCGGGTCTTTTATACCCGATTCATTAGCGATTACACAAGACCGTTATCGTGTTCTGTGACAAATAACGAGAAACCGTAGAAACCCCAATAGTGCAATCGCCGATAAACGCACAATTTAAATAAAAATTATTATAAGAATAAAATAATTATAATAATAATAAAAATAGTAATATTAATAATAATAATAATAATAATAATAAGATTAGGAATAAGAATAATAAAAATGATAATAATAAAAATTAAAAAGGAAAACAATAATCTAGAACCTTTTCCGCGTATTCGTGTATTCTCCCCACACCGAACAGAAAAATCACCCCTCTCGGACGAAAAATTAAAAATTACAATATTAAACAATTTTTCAACCCGTTCTTTTCGTATTCACGTAGTTTGTGTCTTTTGAAAGCCATGCGTATATACGATTTTTTTAATTTTTCGCCGATTTTTGTTCATAGCGGTTGCGATCGCGGTAACGAGTACGACCACCGACGACTGTCCCCCGGACGTTTTTCTTCGTTCTTTTTATTTTCGCACATAGGATCGCGGACGCCGATCGATGTACGTGATATATTTATTCTATTTTTATTGCTTAAATGTACACGTATATAAATATACGTTTGATTCGAAGCCCATTTGTCGATGTACAATACTGTTTTTTTTTTATTCAATAAATTGCATTATATATTTATATTATTTTTTGTGTTCTCGGTAGCTAAATTTTTATGTCATACTTATATCTTCAACCACGGGTTGTGCTGTATACCATAAAAGCGTTTCTCGACAAAGTTTGTGTCGCACAATACTGTATTCATGTACATGGGTGTATTGGTGTATTTATGTTATAATATGTAATAAAATAATACATAGCAAACCCACTCAATACAATTGTCATGCATATGTGATACTTATGTAGTACCTATATACCGACAGATAATATAGTAGAACTGCGTGTTGTTATGATATTCTTTGATTGTGATTATTGCAATCCGATCACTCGTATATTGTTTAATTTGGCGTTGGTCACGTGCTAACTGATTTATTAATACGCGCAGACTCGTCGGCATTTGTTTAAACCACCATTGAGAACGTCATTATTTTTTTTTACCATCGTCTTTTGTACTTGCCAACAGATAATCAAAACTAGGTTTTGAAAAATTCGCGTTTGTCGGCGTGCTCAGACGGGTGGTCCGAAACCACGGTCAAAACGCTGACCAACACCTCGGTTGCCGCTCAGTACTCGCATCATTAGCGGTTTAGCTCAAAAGAATTCGGAAGCGCCGGGTCCACGCGGGTGCTGCACAGCACAAAAAGACCGCCAAAAATCAATCTTCCAGCGTCACCCGACAATGACTTCACGGCTCAAATTATCCTTCGGTCAAATATTGAAACAAACACGGCTACATTTCGTATATAATACATACTACATTAATATAGCTAAGTGGGTAGTACAAGGTAGTATAAGTGGGTACCTATGAATTGATGTTGATTTAATTTTTAAACACAACACGTGTGGTCACTACACCACCTATGTTGTAGGTATACCTAGTACCTACCAATCTACCATATAACATATATAGGTTATAAATTATATTTGTATGTCTGGGGCAGTAGTATAAAAACATACATCATTACCTTATTTTTAATCATTTTTTCATCGAATTTTGAACGGCCGATATATTTTACAATATATATATGATAGGTCATATACGTATATATATGTATATGTACAAAATAAGAACGCACACTTTGTAGGCATATACAACTTCAAGGTATATAGGACTGAGTACATAGGTAAAATAATTTATAAATTAAAATTAAATAAATTTTCGATTATAAATGAGCATAATATAATTAACATATTTAAATGCATACATCGCAAGTTTTTTTTTGTGAAGTAAAATATTTATAGAAAAAAAAATTGTTTTTTGAAAAAAATTTAAGTACGTTACACAAAAGATAATACCTTTCCTCTTGTTACTATTATTTAAATTCAATTCTTTCTAAAACTTTACTTAATATTATATAATATTAGGGACACAATATAATATATAAATCAGTAATAAGTATAACTGTCTATGATATAGTAATATTTTATTGTAAATACTTAGATTAGACAAACAGCTATTGTAGCTGAACTATTAAAGTATTAAGATTATAATACTCTAAGGTTTTCATTATATAATAGTACAACAACTTAAATAAATAAATATTACTCACAAAATGTTGTATTCATGTTTTGAGGATTGCAGACTGGTCAGCTAATCAGCCCGATCTTAATTAGCTATATATAGTATTTAAAAAAAACTCATGCTCATGCACAATATAACAGACATTTTACAAATATGTAGGTAATAATTGGATATACCGTACACTTTATAAAAAAAATAATAAATTCCGTGGCGTTTTGTACACATCAATCCATGCATTAAAATTTAAAATAATTCAAAAAATACACAACTTAAACTATGTACTAATAATACAATATAATTCAGTTCAATAAATAAACATAGAAATGAAAATACGATTTACGCTGTCTAACAAACTTTAAATTTAGCCGAAATCCTCTATTCCCAATCACAGATGATATTCTATCTGTATTATTATATCAAATAAATTAAAGCAATTAAAATACTTATTCATTATACACTACATTCCAACTACAATAAATACTAAAAATAATTTAATAAGTCTATATACCTATACATATATTTATAAACACATAAAATTATCTTACTTGAATTAAGTACCTAGTTTAATTTAACTGTACTGACCAACGCTTAGGGCCGGATTAGAAAAATTTAGCTCATCGAGTTTTAATATCAACAACATACAACCATGTAATTATAGTCTGTGCAAGCCCAACATTTAATCTCCATTTCTTCAACTTTAACATCTTAACATATTTTCGGTCATCGGCTCCTCATGACTCGAATGGCTGAAATTGTCGCAGCCCATCGAATTAGGTACATAAAACTATAATGGATTTAATGATTAATAATTAGAAAAAAACAAATTCTACTTGAACAAAAATAAACACAAGGAAAATTAAAATAATTTCAGAAAACTTTTGGAAATTAAAAATAAAAACAGGAATTGAAAAAACATTAAGATTATTCATGAAAATGGAAACTGTTGTTTATTATTTATATGTTTTTTGAACGAAATTAAAAAATAAAAACAATTATAAGAAATGAACAGTTTAATAAGTAAGGTATATGGTTTATTAGTTCCTTACATTTATTAAAAGAAAATTAATAACATAACTAACATTTAGTCAGCATACTGTTTTATTACTTTATTAGTATTTATTATAAATTATAAAATAAAACATGAATAAATAGTTTACGTTTTATATTATACCTATAACACTATAGGATAGGCTATAGCCAACATACGATAATAAGAAATAATACTCACATTAAAGTAGTATAAGTAATATGTATTAAGGCGTAGCCAGCGGCGTAGCAAGGATATGGCGAGGTGTCCCTACGAAAGTAGTAATTTTATTCTATCTTCAAAACCAAATTCTTTCAATATACATCTTGAAATGTAAATGATTTTGTTTATTAATAGACACTAGTACACTATGTGAGAATTTACACTGATTATTTAGTATGATGTTAAGTACTAAAATAATAAGTATAATATTTAAAATTAAAAAAAAAAACAAATGAATGTTCCGTATAGACTATCTCTATACTATAAAGTATAAACTAAATTAATCTTTCATTTAAAAATAGTGAGTTTATTTAAAAAATAAAATTTATATCAATGATTAAACTTGGTATAAAAATAATTATCGTGTGATATAAAGGAAAAACAATTATTACGTGGTCAATAACATCATTTTGATAGATAATGAATGATTAATAAAATAATTTGTATTGCATTGTAACTATTTATAGCTAATAACGTCTATACTTAAAGCTTATAAGATAAAACGAATATAAAATAAATATAATAATAATAATACATTACGTGATTACTCGGCTATCGGGCTATTCCGGCGCATCTTACAGACTGACTACATATAGAGCAACACATCAATGATAATATCATAATGTTTAATCGAAGCATTTCAACGTACTGTTTAACTGCAGGACACTCGATGTAAGTATACCATTAGCCGAGAACATAATAATATTAATATATAACTAGTTGAATGAATATTTCTAGTTGAAGTCTTCCTAAGAAGAATGTTAAATGATATAATATTACATTCATTGGAGATTTAAATCGTTCAAAAGTCTTATAAATATTGAAAAAATAACTAATATTGTGTTAATACAGGTTACACAAACCTGTAGGTATAATATCGTATTTTAGGAAATTACAAATAATTTGCAAATTGCATTATTCGCATTATTGCGAGCAGCATTCGTCAACCAGGTAGGTATAATAATGTTTATATATATTTATATATAGATAATCGTGTAAAACGTAACAGGTATAATATGTTGTATATTTATAATTTGTCGTATACATTGAATTTCGACGATAACGTGGGCATTCGCTTAATATGGACATAATGATGGTCTGGTCCCAATATGAATAATTAATACAACCGATTTGTTTTTTTATGGGCAACCTCTTAATTTGGGCAAACGGGGCTGGTCCCGGCGTGCACACATCAAGCGAAATCCACTGCATAGTGTATATGTATATAATATAATGTACTATATTAATACGCGAAATAAAATCAGTTCTTATTTATTAGTATTAATTATTGAGTGACAAGTGTGTATTGGTACGCTCAAAATCATATTATATCGTTTTGGAGCGTAAAATGTATAGTCGCCCAACGATTCACCATTCGCCTTGATGTGTAATTTGCATCACATCATACGGTTGTTCGTGCGTCGACCTCGTGCGTTGACTCAGTGGCGCATCGGTTTCATTGTGAATACCTACGGCCCGTTTAATTCACTATTTCCACGACAAACGCGTCACGCCGAAATCGAACGTCCTCACCGGTGCAAACGCCGGACGGTCGACTCGAAAAATTGTATCGTATCACAGATGTACGTCATGCATAATATCATTATTAGTGCAAATGTGCTTCGTTTCGACTACGACATAATACCTTCTACATATTATATAGTACATATATTATTATTGTCAATCGGTGGCCGGCCAGTATAACAATATAATATTGTCGTGACTCATCTGCGTTACCGGCGTAGGTCATCATTGCGGACAGTCGATGGTCTCATTTTTGATGGTTATTGCGACGATTACGAATCGTGTTTATGCTGCCGAGCGCAGAAGGATGTGGTCGTCGTGGGCCGAGTGGTGATCACGATGCGCGAGATGAGCGAGCCGTCTCGTGTCAACAGTGGACTTTATTTCGTGTTTTTTTGCGCGCAAACCGTTGTGGTAACCCGTTTGATGATACGTGAAATGTTTCAGAGTCGAAAAATAAATCCTTCACAGCGAAAACTTACATAGGAGTTTTTTTCAAAAAAGTGGTTTTTACCGTACATTGGTGTTTAGAATTTGGATTTTACGAAATATTTTGATATAGAAAGATGGTCCTAAGGTCCCTCGAGCCCGCTATAACGTTTTTAGAGTGATCGCGTTAACGCTTCCGTCTTAAAATGACGTCTTTTTAGTTTTTTTGGTGAAAAACGACGAAAATGAATAGGGGCCGTAGGCCACCGTAATATATAAATAAAAATCTCGATTATTTCGTGTTTTTTTGCGCGCAAACCGTTGTAGTAACCCGTCTGATGATACGTGAAAAGTTTCAGAGTCGAAAAATAAACCTTCACAGCGAAAACTTGCATAAGAGTTTTTTTCAAAAAAGTGGTTTTTACCGTACTTAGGTGATTGGAATTTGGATTTTCCGAAATATTTTGATATAGAATGATGGTCCGACGGTCCCTCGAGCCCGCTATAACGTTTTTAGAGTGATCGAGTTAACGCTTCTGGCTTAAAATGACGTCTTTTTAGTTTTTTTGGTGAAAAACGTCGAAAATGAATAGGGGCCGTAGGCCACCGTAATATATAAATAAAAATCTCGATAATTTCGTGTTTTTTTGCGCGTAAACCGTTGTGGTAACCCGTCTGATGATACGTGAAATGTTTCAGAGTCGAAAAATAAATCCTTCACAGCGAAAATTTGCATAGGAGTTTTTTTCAAAAAAGTGGTTTTTACCGTACTTAGGTGTTTGGAATTTGGATTTTCCGAAATATTTTGATATAGAATGATGGTCCGACGGTCCCTCGAGCCCGCTATAACGTTTTTAGAGTGATCAAGTTAACGCTTCCGTCTTAAAATGACGTCATTTTAGTTTTTTTGGTGAAAAACGTCGAAAATGAATAGGGACCGTAGGCCACCGTAATATATAAATAAAAATCTCGATAATTTCGTGTTTTTTTGCGCGCAAACCGTTGTGGTAACCCGTCTGATGATACGTGAAAAGTTTCAGAGTCGAAAAATAAATCCTTCACAGCGAAAACTTGCATAAGAGTTTTTTTCTAAAAAGTGGTTTTTACCGTAGGTACTTAGGTGATTGGAATTTGGATTTTCCGAAATATTTTGATATAGAATGATGGTCCGACGGTCCCTCGAGCCCGCTATAACGTTTTTAGAGTGATCGAGTTAACGCTTCCGGCTTAAAATGACGTCTTTTTAGTTTTTTTGGTGAAAAACGTCGAAAATGAATAGGGGCCGTAGGCCACCGTAATATATAAATAAAAATCTCGATAAATTCGTGTTTTTTTGCGCGCAAACCGTTGTGGTAACCCGTCTGATGATACGTGAAAAGTTTCAGAGTCGAAAAATAAATCCTTCACAGCGAAAACTTGCATAAGAGTTTTTTTCAAAAAAGTGGTTTTTACCGTACTTAGGTGATTGGAATTTGGATATTCGGAAATATTTTGATATAGAATGATGGTCCGACGGTCCCTCGAGCCCGCTATAACGTTTTTAGAGTGATCGCGTTAACGCTTCCGTCTTAAAATGACGTCTTTTTAGTTTTTTTGGTGAAAAACGTCGAAAATGAATAGGGGCCGTAGGCCACCGTAATATATAAATAAAAATCTCGATTATTTCGTGTTTTTTTGCGCGCAAACCGTTATGGTAATCCGTCTGATGATACGTGAAAAGTTTCAGAGTCGAAAAATAAATCCTTCACAGCGAAAACTTGCATAAGAGTTTTTTTCAAAAAAGTGGTTTTTACCGTACTTAGGTGATTGGAATTTGGATATTCGGAAATATTTTGATATAGAATGATGGTCCGACGGTCCCTCGAGCCCGCTATAACGTTTTTAGAGTGATCGCGTTAACGCCTCCGTCTTAAAATGACGTCTTTTTAGTTTTTTTGGTGAAAAACGTCGAAAATGAATAGGGGCCGTAGGCCACCGTAATATATAAATATTAATCTCGATATTTTCGAGTTTTTTTGCGCGCAAACCGTTGTGGTAACCCGTCTGATGATACGTGAAAAGTTTCAGAGTCGAAAAATAAATCCTTCACAGCGAAAACTTGCATAAGAGTTTTTTTCAAAAAAGTGGTTTTTACCGTACTTAGGTGATTGGAATTTGGATATTCGGAAATATTTTGATATAGAATGATGGTCCGACGGTCCCTCGAGCCCGCTATAACGTTTTTAGAGTGATCGCGTTAACGCTTCCGTTTTAAAATGACGTCTTTTTAGTTTTTTTGGTGAAAAACGTCGAAAATGAATAGGGGCCGTGGGCCACCGTAATATATAAATAAAAATCTCGATAATTTCGTGTTTTTTTGCGCGCAAACCGTTGTGGTAACCCGTCTGATGATACGTAAAAAGTTTCGGAGTCGAAAAATAAATCCTTCACAGCGAAAACTTGCATAAGAGTTTTTTTCAAAAAAGTGGTTTTTACCGTACTTAGGTGATTGGAATTTGGATATTCGGAAATATTTTGATATAGAATGATGGTCCGACGGTCCCTCGAGCCCGCTATAACGTTTTTAGAGTGATCGCGTTAACGCTTCCGTTTTAAAATGACGTCTTTTTAGTTTTTTTGGTGAAAAACGTCGAAAATGAATAGGGGCCGTGGGCCACCGTAATATATAAATAAAAATCTCGATAATTTCGTGTTTTTTTGCGCGCAAACCGTTGTGGTAACCCGTCTGATGATACGTAAAAAGTTTCAGAGTCGAAAAATAAATCCTTCACAGCGAAAACTTGCATAAGAGTTTTTTTCAAAAAAGTGGTTTTTACCGTACTTAGGTGATTGGAATTTGGATATTCGGAAATATTTTGATATAGAATGATGGTCTGACGGTCCCTCGAGCCCGCTATAACGTTTTTAGAGTGATCGCGTTAACGTTTCCGGCTTAAAATGACGTCTTTTTAGTTTTTTTGGTGAAAAACGTCGAAAATGAATAGGGGCCGTAGGCCACCGTAATATATAAATAAAAATCTCGATAATTTCGTGTTTTTTTGCGCGCAAACCGTTGTGGTAACCCGTCTGATGATACGTGAAATGTTTCAGAGTTGAAAAATGAATCCTTCACAGCGAAAACTTGCATAAGAGTTTATTTCAAACTAGTGGTTTTTACCGTACTTAGGTGATTGGAATTTGGATATTCGGAAATATTTTGATATAGAATGATGGTCCGACGGTCCCTCGAGCCCGCTATAACGTTTTCAGAGTGTTCGCGTTAACGCTTCCGGCTTAAAATGACGTCTTTTTAGTTTTTTTGGTGAAAAACGTCGAAAATGAATAGGGGCCGTGGGCCACCGTAATATATAAATAAAAATCTCGATAATTTCGTGTTTTTTTGCGCGCAAACCGTTGTGGTAACCCGTCTGATGATACGTGAAAAGTTTCAGAGTCGAAAAATAAATCCTTCACAGCGAAAACTTGCATAAGAGTTTTTTTCAAAAAAGTGGTTTTTACCGTACTTAGATGATTGGAATTTGGATTTTCCGAAATATTTTGATATAGAATGATGGTCCGACGGTCCCTCGAGCCCGCTATAACGTTTTTAGAGTGATCGCGTTAACGCTTCCGTTTTAAAATGACGTCTTTTTAGTTTTTTTGGTGAAAAACGTCGAAAATGAATAGGGGCCGTGGGCCACCGTAATATATAAATAAAAATCTCGATAATTTCGTGTTTTTTTGCGCGCAAACCGTTGTGGTAACCCGTCTGATGATACGTAAAAAGTTTCAGAGTCGAAAAATAAATCCTTCACAGCGAAAACTTGCATAAGAGTTTTTTTCAAAAAAGTGGTTTTTACCGTACTTAGGTGATTGGAATTTGGATATTCGGAAATATTTTGATATAGAATGATGGTCTGACGGTCCCTCGAGCCGGCTATAACGTTTTTAGAGTGATCGCGTTAACGTTTCCGGCTTAAAATGACGTCTTTTTAGTTTTTTTGGTGAAAAACGTCGAAAATGAATAGGGGCCGTTAGGCCACCGTAATATATAAATAAAAATCTCGATAATTTCGTGTTTTTTTGCGCGCAAACCGTTGTGGTAACCCGTCTGATGATACGTGAAAAGTTTCAGAGTCGAAAAATAAATCCTTCACAGCGAAAACTTGCATAAGAGTTTTTTTCAAAAAAGTGGTTTTTACCGTACTTAGGTGATTGGAATTTGGATTTTCCGAAATATTTTGATATAGAATGATGGTCCGACGGTCCCTCGAGCCCGCTATAACGTTTTTAGAGTGATCGAGTTAACGCTTCCGTCTTAAAATGACGTCTTTTTAGTTTTTTTGGTGAAAAACGTCGAAAATGAATAGGGACCGTAGGCCACCGTAATATATTAATAAAAATCTCGATTATTTCGTGTTTTTTTGCGCGCAAACCGTTGTGGTAACCCGTCTGATGATACGTGAAAAGTTTCAGAGTCGAAAAATAAATCCTTCACAGCGAAAACTTGCATAAGAGTTTTTTTCAAAAAAGTGGTTTTTACCGTACTTAGGTGATTGGAATTTGGATATTCGGAATTATTTTGATATAGAATGATGGTCCGACGGTCCCTCGAGCCCGCTATAACGTTTTTAGAGTGATCGCGTTAACGCTTCCGTTTTAAAATGACGTCTTTTTAGTTTTTTTGGTGAAAAACGTCGAAAATGAATAGGGGCCGTGGGCCACCGTAATATATAAATAAAAATCTCGATAATTTCGTGTTTTTTTGCGCGCAAACCGTTGTGGTAACCCGTCTGATGATACGTGAAAAGTTTCAGAGTCGAAAAATAAATCCTTCACAGCGAAAACTTGCATAAGAGTTTTTTTCAAAAAAGTGGTTTTTACCGTACTTAGGTGATTGGAATTTGGATTTTCCGAAATATTTTGATATAGAATGATGGTCCGACGGTCCCTCGAGCCCGCTATAACGTTTTTAGAGTGATCGAGTTAACGCTTCCGTCTTAAAATGACGTCTTTTTAGTTTTTTTGGTGAAAAACGTCGAAAATGAATAGGGACCGTAGGCCACCGTAATATATTAATAAAAATCTCGATTATTTCGTGTTTTTTTGCGCGCAAACCGTTGTGGTAACCCGTCTGATGATACGTGAAAAGTTTCAGAGTCGAAAAATAAATCCTTCACAGCGAAAACTTGCATAAGAGTTTTTTTCAAAAAAGTGGTTTTTACCGTACTTAGGTGATTGGAATTTGGATATTCGGAAATATTTTGATATAGAATGATGGTCCGACGGTCCCTCGAGCCCGCTATAACGTTTTTAGAGTGATCGCGTTAACGCTTCCGTTTTAAAATGACGTCTTTTTAGTTTTTTTGGTGAAAAACGTCGAAAATGAATAGGGGCCGTGGGCCACCGTAATATATAAATAAAAATCTCGATAATTTCGTGTTTTTTTGCGCGCAAACCGTTGTGGTAACCCGTCTGATGATACGTAAAAAGTTTCAGAGTCGAAAAATAAATCCTTCACAGCGAAAACTTGCATAAGAGTTTTTTTCAAAAAAGTGGTTTTTACCGTACTTTGGTGTTTAGAATTTGAATTTTACGAAATATTTTGATATAGAAAGATGGTCCGAAGGTCCCTCGAGCCCGCTATAACGTTTTTAGAGTGATCAAGTTAACGCTTCCGTCTTAAAATGACGTCTTTTTAGTTTTTTTGGTGAAAAACGACGAAAATGAATAGGGGCCGTAGGCCACCGTAATATATAAATATTAATCTCGATATTTTCGAGTTTTTTTGCGCGCAAACCGTTGTGGTAACCCGTCTGATGATACGTGAAAAGTTTCAGAGTCGAAAAATAAATCCTTCACAGCGAAAACTTGCATAAGAGTTTTTTTCAAAAAAGTGGTTTTTACCGTACTTAGGTGATTGGAATTTGGATATTCGGAAATATTTTGATATAGAATGATGGTCCGACGGTCCCTCGAGCCCGCTATAACGTTTTTAGAGTGATCGCGTTAACGCTTCCGTTTTAAAATGACGTCTTTTTAGTTTTTTTGGTGAAAAACGTCGAAAATGAATAGGGGCCGTGGGCCACCGTAATATATAAATAAAAATCTCGATAATTTCGTGTTTTTTTGCGCGCAAACCGTTGTGGTAACCCGTCTGATGATACGTAAAAAGTTTCAGAGTCGAAAAATAAATCCTTCACAGCGAAAACTTGCATAAGAGTTTTTTTCAAAAAAGTGGTTTTTACCGTACTTAGGTGATTGGAATTTGGATATTCGGAAATATTTTGATATAGAATGATGGTCTGACGGTCCCTCGAGCCCGCTATAACGTTTTTAGAGTGATCGCGTTAACGTTTCCGGCTTAAAATTACGTCTTTTTAGTTTTTTTGGTGAAAAACGTCGAAAATGAATAGGGGCCGTGGGCCACCGTAATATATAAATAAAAATCTCGATAATTTCGTGTTTTTTTGCGCGCAATCCGTTGTGGTAACCCGTCTGATGATACGTAAAAAGTTTCAGAGTCGAAAAATAAATCCTTCACAGCGAAAACTTGCATAAGAGTTTTTTTCAAAAAAGTGGTTTTTACCGTACTTAGGTGATTGGAATTTGGATATTCGGAAATATTTTGATATAGAATGATGGTCTGACGGTCCCTCGAGCCCGCTATAACGTTTTTAGAGTGATCGCGTTAACGTTTCCGGCTTAAAATGACGTCTTTTTAGTTTTTTTGGTGAAAAACGTCGAAAATGAATAGGGGCCGTAGGCCACCGTAATATATAAATATTAATCTCGATATTTTCGAGTTTTTTTGCGCGCAAACCGTTGTGGTAACCCGTCTGATGATACGTAAAAAGTTTCAGAGTCGAAAAATAAATCCTTCACAGCGAAAACTTGCATAAGAGTTTTTTTCAAAAAAGTGGTTTTTACCGTACTTAGGTGATTGGAATTTGGATATTCGGAAATATTTTGATATAGAATGATGGTCTGACGGTCCCTCGAGCCCGCTATAACGTTTTTAGAGTGATCGCGTTAACGTTTCCGGCTTAAAATGACGTCTTTTTAGTTTTTTTGGTGAAAAACGTCGAAAATGAATAGGGGCCGTAGGCCACCGTAATATATAAATATTAATCTCGATATTTTCGAGTTTTTTTGCGCGCAAACCGTTGTGGTAACCCGTCTGATGATACGTGAAAAGTTTCAGAGTCGAAAAATAAATCCTTCACAGCGAAAACTTGCATAAGAGTTTTTTTCAAAAAAGTGGTTTTTACCGTACTTAGGTGATTGGAATTTGGATATTCGGAAATATTTTGATATAGAATGATGGTCCGACGGTCCCTCGAGCCCGCTATAACGTTTTTAGAGTGATCGCGTTAACGCTTCCGTCTTAAAATGACGTCTTTTTAGTTTTTTTGGTGAAAAACGACGAAAATGAATAGGGGCCGTAGGCCACCGTAATATATAAATATTAATCTCGATATTTTCGAGTTTTTTTGCGCGCAAACCGTTGTGGTAACCCGTCTGATGATACGTGAAAAGTTTCAGAGTCGAAAAATAAATCCTTCACAGCGAAAACTTGCATAAGAGTTTTTTTCAAAAAAGTGGTTTTTACCGTACTTAGGTGATTGGAATTTGGATATTCGGAAATATTTTGATATAGAATGATGGTCTGACGGTCCCTCGAGCCCGCTATAACGTTTTTAGAGTGATCGCGTTAACGTTTCCGGCTTAAAATGACGTCTTTTTAGTTTTTTTGGTGAAAAACGTCGAAAATGAATAGGGGCCGTAGGCCACCGTAATATATAAATATTAATCTCGATATTTTCGAGTTTTTTTGCGCGCAAACCGTTGTGGTAACCCGTCTGATGATACGTGAAAAGTTTCAGAGTCGAAAAATAAATCCTTCACAGCGAAAACTTGCATAAGAGTTTTTTTCAAAAAAGTGGTTTTTACCGTACTTAGGTGATTGGAATTTGGATATTCGGAAATATTTTGATATAGAATGATGGTCCGACGGTCCCTCGAGCCCGCTATAACGTTTTTAGAGTGATCGCGTTAACGCTTCCGTCTTAAAATGACGTCTTTTTAGTTTTTTTGGTGAAAAACGACGAAAATGAATAGGGGCCGTAGGCCACCGTAATATATAAATATTAATCTCGATATTTTCGAGTTTTTTTGCGCGCAAACCGTTGTGGTAACCCGTCTGATGATACGTGAAAAGTTTCAGAGTCGAAAAATAAATCCTAAACAGCGAAAACTTGCATAAGAGTTTTTTTCAAAAAAGTGGTTTTTACCGTACTTAGGTGATTGGAATTTGGATATTCGGAAATAATTTGATATAGAATGATGGTCCGACGGTCCCTCGAGCCCGCTATAACGTTTTTAGAGTGATCGCGTTAACGCTTCCGTTTTATAATGACGTCTTTTTAGTTTTTTTGGTGAAAAACGTCGAAAATGAATAGGGGCCGTGGGCCACCGTAATATATAAATAAAAATCTCGATAATTTCGTGTTTTTTTGCGCGCAAACCGTTGTGGTAACCCGTCTGATGATACGTAAAAAGTTTCAGAGTCGAAAAATAAATCCTTCACAGCGAAAACTTGCATAAGAGTTTTTTTCAAAAAAGTGGTTTTTACCGTACTTAGGTGATTGGAATTTGGATATTCGGAAATATTTTGATATAGAATGATGGTCTGACGGTCCCTCGAGCCCGCTATAACGTTTTTAGAGTGATCGCGTTAACGTTTCCGGCTTAAAATGACGTCTTTTTAGTTTTTTTGGTGAAAAACGTCGAAAATGAATAGGGGCCGTAGGCCACCGTAATATATAAATATTAATCTCGATATTTTCGAGTTTTTTTGCGCGCAAACCGTTGTGGTAACCCGTCTGATGATACGTGAAAAGTTTCAGAGTCGAAAAATAAATCCTTCACAGCGAAAACTTGCATAAGAGTTTTTTTCAAAAAAGTGGTTTTTACCGTACTTAGGTGATTGGAATTTGGATATTCGGAAATATTTTGATATAGAATGATGGTCCGACGGTCCCTCGAGCCCGCTATAACGTTTTTAGAGTGATCGCGTTAACGCTTCCGTTTTAAAATGACGTCTTTTTAGTTTTTTTGGTGAAAAACGTCGAAAATGAATAGGGGCCGTGGGCCACCGTAATATATAAATAAAAATCTCGATAATTTCGTGTTTTTTTGCGCGCAATCCGTTGTGGTAACCCGTCTGATGATACGTATAAAGTTTCAGAGTCGAAAAATAAATCCTTCACAGCGAAAACTTGCATAAGAGTTTTTTTCAAAAAAGTGGTTTTTACCGTACTTAGGTGATTGGAATTTGGATATTCGGAAATATTTTGATATAGAATGATGGTCTGACGGTCCCTCGAGCCCGCTATAACGTTTTTAGAGTGATCGCGTTAACGTTTCCGGCTTAAAATGACGTCTTTTTAGTTTTTTTGGTGAAAAACGTCGAAAATGAATAGGGGCCGTAGGCCACCGTAATATATAAATAAAAATCTCGATAATTTCGTGTTTTTTTGCGCGCAAACCGTTGTGGTAACCCGTCTGATGATACGTGAAATGTTTCAGAGTTGAAAAATGAATCCTTCACAGCGAAAACTTGCATAAGAGTTTATTTCAAACTAGTGGTTTTTACCGTACTTAGGTGATTGGAATTTGGATATTCGGAAATATTTTGATATAGAATGATGGTCCGACGGTCCCTCGAGCCCGCTATAACGTTTTCAGAGTGATCGCGTTAACGCTTCCGGCTTAAAATGACGTCTTTTTAGTTTTTTTGGTGAAAAACGTCGAAAATGAATAGGGGCCGTGGGCCACTGTAATATATAAATAAAAATCTCGATAATTTCGTGTTTTTTTGCGCGCAAACCGTTTTGGTAACCCGTCTGATGATACGTGAAAAGTTTCAGAGTCGAAAAATAAATCCTTCACAGCGAAAACTTGCATAAGAGTTTTTTTCAAAAAAGTGGTTTTTACCGTACTTAGGTGATTGGAATTTGGATATTCGGAAATATTTTGATATAGAATGATGGTCTGACGGTCCCTCGAGCCCGCTATAACGTTTTTAGAGTGATCGCGTTAACGTTTCCGGCTTAAAATGACGTCTTTTTAGTTTTTTTGGTGAAAAACGTCGAAAATGAATAGGGGCCGTAGGCCACCGTAATATATAAATATTAATCTCGATATTTTCGAGTTTTTTTGCGCGCAAACCGTTGTGGTAACCCGTCTGATGATACGTGAAAAGTTTCAGAGTCGAAAAATAAATCCTTCACAGCGAAAACTTGCATAAGAGTTTTTTTCAAAAAAGTGGTTTTTACCGTACTTAGGTGATTGGAATTTGGATATTCGGAAATATTTTGATATAGAATGATGGTCCGACGGTCCCTCGAGCCCGCTATAACGTTTTTAGAGTGATCGCGTTAACGCTTCCGTCTTAAAATGACGTCTTTTTAGTTTTTTTGGTGAAAAACGACGAAAATGAATAGGGGCCGTAGGCCACCGTAATATATAAATATTAATCTCGATATTTTCGAGTTTTTTTGCGCGCAAACCGTTGTGGTAACCCGTCTGATGATACGTGAAAAGTTTCAGAGTCGAAAAATAAATCCTTCACAGCGAAAACTTGCATAAGAGTTTTTTTCAAAAAAGTGGTTTTTACCGTACTTAGGTGATTGGAATTTGGATATTCGGAAATAATTTGATATAGAATGATGGTCCGACGGTCCCTCGAGCCCGCTATAACGTTTTTAGAGTGATCGCGTTAACGCTTCCGTTTTATAATGACGTCTTTTTAGTTTTTTTGGTGAAAAACGTCGAAAATGAATAGGGGCCGTGGGCCACCGTAATATATAAATAAAAATCTCGATAATTTCGTGTTTTTTTGCGCGCAAACCGTTGTGGTAACCCGTCTGATGATACGTAAAAAGTTTCAGAGTCGAAAAATAAATCCTTCACAGCGAAAACTTGCATAAGAGTTTTTTTCAAAAAAGTGGTTTTTACCGTACTTAGGTGATTGGAATTTGGATATTCGGAAATATTTTGATATAGAATGATGGTCTGACGGTCCCTCGAGCCCGCTATAACGTTTTTAGAGTGATCGCGTTAACGTTTCCGGCTTAAAATGACG
This sequence comes from Schizaphis graminum, assembly GCA_020882235.1. Taxonomy (NCBI): domain Eukaryota; kingdom Metazoa; phylum Arthropoda; class Insecta; order Hemiptera; family Aphididae; genus Schizaphis; species Schizaphis graminum. The sequence continues at coordinate 61,589,578 of CM037032.1, forward strand.
TCTTTTTAGTTTTTTTGGTGAAAAACGTCGAAAATGAATAGGGGCCGTAGGCCACCGTAATATATAAATATTAATCTCGATATTTTCGAGTTTTTTTGCGCGCAAACCGTTGTGGTAACCCGTCTGATGATACGTGAAAAGTTTCAGAGTCGAAAAATAAATCCTTCACAGCGAAAACTTGCATAAGAGTTTTTTTCAAAAAAGTGGTTTTTACCGTACTTAGGTGATTGGAATTTGGATATTCGGAAATATTTTGATATAGAATGATGGTCCGACGGTCCCTCGAGCCCGCTATAACGTTTTTAGAGTGATCGCGTTAACGCTTCCGTTTTAAAATGACGTCTTTTTAGTTTTTTTGGTGAAAAACGTCGAAAATGAATAGGGGCCGTGGGCCACCGTAATATATAAATAAAAATCTCGATAATTTCGTGTTTTTTTGCGCGCAATCCGTTGTGGTAACCCGTCTGATGATACGTATAAAGTTTCAGAGTCGAAAAATAAATCCTTCACAGCGAAAACTTGCATAAGAGTTTTTTTCAAAAAAGTGGTTTTTACCGTACTTAGGTGATTGGAATTTGGATATTCGGAAATATTTTGATATAGAATGATGGTCTGACGGTCCCTCGAGCCCGCTATAACGTTTTTAGAGTGATCGCGTTAACGTTTCCGGCTTAAAATGACGTCTTTTTAGTTTTTTTGGTGAAAAACGTCGAAAATGAATAGGGGCCGTAGGCCACCGTAATATATAAATAAAAATCTCGATAATTTCGTGTTTTTTTGCGCGCAAACCGTTGTGGTAACCCGTCTGATGATACGTGAAAAGTTTCAGAGTCGAAAAATAAATCCTTCACAGCGAAAACTTGCATAAGAGTTTTTTTCAAAAAAGTGGTTTTTACCGTACTTAGGTGATTGGAATTTGGATATTCGGAAATAATTTGATATAGAATGATGGTCCGACGGTCCCTCGAGCCCGCTATAACGTTTTTAGAGTGATCGCGTTAACGCTTCCGTTTTATAATGACGTCTTTTTAGTTTTTTTGGTGAAAAACGTCGAAAATGAATAGGGGCCGTGGGCCACCGTAATATATAAATAAAAATCTCGATAATTTCGTGTTTTTTTGCGCGCAAACCGTTGTGGTAACCCGTCTGATGATACGTAAAAAGTTTCAGAGTCGAAAAATAAATCCTTCACAGCGAAAACTTGCATAAGAGTTTTTTTCAAAAAAGTGGTTTTTACCGTACTTAGGTGATTGGAATTTGGATATTCGGAAATATTTTGATATAGAATGATGGTCTGACGGTCCCTCGAGCCCGCTATAACGTTTTTAGAGTGATCGCGTTAACGTTTCCGGCTTAAAATGACGTCTTTTTAGTTTTTTTGGTGAAAAACGTCGAAAATGAATAGGGGCCGTAGGCCACCGTAATATATAAATATTAATCTCGATATTTTCGAGTTTTTTTGCGCGCAAACCGTTGTGGTAACCCGTCTGATGATACGTGAAAAGTTTCAGAGTCGAAAAATAAATCCTTCACAGCGAAAACTTGCATAAGAGTTTTTTTCAAAAAAGTGGTTTTTACCGTACTTAGGTGATTGGAATTTGGATATTCGGAAATATTTTGATATAGAATGATGGTCCGACGGTCCCTCGAGCCCGCTATAACGTTTTTAGAGTGATCGCGTTAACGCTTCCGTTTTAAAATGACGTCTTTTTAGTTTTTTTGGTGAAAAACGTCGAAAATGAATAGGGGCCGTGGGCCACCGTAATATATAAATAAAAATCTCGATAATTTCGTGTTTTTTTGCGCGCAATCCGTTGTGGTAACCCGTCTGATGATACGTATAAAGTTTCAGAGTCGAAAAATAAATCCTTCACAGCGAAAACTTGCATAAGAGTTTTTTTCAAAAAAGTGGTTTTTACCGTACTTAGGTGATTGGAATTTGGATATTCGGAAATATTTTGATATAGAATGATGGTCTGACGGTCCCTCGAGCCCGCTATAACGTTTTTAGAGTGATCGCGTTAACGTTTCCGGCTTAAAATGACGTCTTTTTAGTTTTTTTGGTGAAAAACGTCGAAAATGAATAGGGGCCGTAGGCCACCGTAATATATAAATAAAAATCTCGATAATTTCGTGTTTTTTTGCGCGCAAACCGTTGTGGTAACCCGTCTGATGATACGTGAAATGTTTCAGAGTTGAAAAATGAATCCTTCACAGCGAAAACTTGCATAAGAGTTTATTTCAAACTAGTGGTTTTTACCGTACTTAGGTGATTGGAATTTGGATATTCGGAAATATTTTGATATAGAATGATGGTCCGACGGTCCCTCGAGCCCGCTATAACGTTTTCAGAGTGATCGCGTTAACGCTTCCGGCTTAAAATGACGTCTTTTTAGTTTTTTTGGTGAAAAACGTCGAAAATGAATAGGGGCCGTGGGCCACCGTAATATATAAATAAAAATCTCGATAATTTCGTGTTTTTTTGCGCGCAAACCGTTTTGGTAACCCGTCTGATGATACGTGAAAAGTTTCAGAGTCGAAAAATAAATCCTTCACAGCGAAAACTTGCATAAGAGTTTTTTTCAAAAAAGTGGTTTTTACCGTACTTAGGTGATTGGAATTTGGATTTTCCGAAATATTTTGATATAGAATGATGGTCCGACGGTCCCTCGAGCCCGCTATAACGTTTTTAGAGTGATCGAGTTAACGCTTCCGTCTTAAAATGACGTCTTTTTAGTTTTTTTGGTGAAAAACGTCGAAAATGAATAGGGACCGTAGGCCACCGTAATATATTAATAAAAATCTCGATTATTTCGTGTTTTTTTGCGCGCAAACCGTTGTGGTAACCCGTCTGATGATACGTGAAAAGTTTCAGAGTCGAAAAATAAATCCTTCACAGCGAAAACTTGCATAAGAGTTTTTTTCAAAAAAGTGGTTTTTACCGTACTTAGGTGATTGGAATTTGGATATTCGGAAATATTTTGATATAGAATGATGGTCCGACGGTCCCTCGAGCCCGCTATAACGTTTTTAGAGTGATCGCGTTAACGCTTCCGTTTTAAAATGACGTCTTTTTAGTTTTTTTGGTGAAAAACGTCGAAAATGAATAGGGGCCGTGGGCCACCGTAATATATAAATAAAAATCTCGATAATTTCGTGTTTTTTTGCGCGCAAACCGTTGTGGTAACCCGTCTGATGATACGTAAAAAGTTTCAGAGTCGAAAAATAAATCCTTCACAGCGAAAACTTGCATAAGAGTTTTTTTCAAAAAAGTGGTTTTTACCGTACTTAGGTGATTGGAATTTGGATATTCGGAAATATTTTGATATAGAATGATGGTCTGACGGTCCCTCGAGCCCGCTATAACGTTTTTAGAGTGATCGAGTTAACGCTTCCGTCTTAAAATGACGTCTTTTTAGTTTTTTTGGTGAAAAACGTCGAAAATGAATAGGGGCCGTGGGCCACCGTAATATATAAATAAAAATCTCGATAATTTCGTGTTTTTTTGCGCGCAAACCGTTTTGGTAACCCGTCTGATGATACGTGAAAAGTTTCAGAGTCGAAAAATAAATCCTTCACAGCGAAAACTTGCATAAGAGTTTTTTTCAAAAAAGTGGTTTTTACCGTACTTAGGTGATTGGAATTTGGATTTTCCGAAATATTTTGATATAGAATGATGGTCCGACGGTCCCTCGAGCCCGCTATAACGTTTTTAGAGTGATCGAGTTAACGCTTCCGTCTTAAAATGACGTCTTTTTAGTTTTTTTGGTGAAAAACGTCGAAAATGAATAGGGACCGTAGGCCACCGTAATATATTAATAAAAATCTCGATTATTTCGTGTTTTTTTGCGCGCAAACCGTTGTGGTAACCCGTCTGATGATACGTGAAATGTTTCAGAGTTGAAAAATGAATCCTTCACAGCGAAAACTTGCATAAGAGTTTATTTCAAACTAGTGGTTTTTACCGTACTTAGGTGATTGGAATTTGGATATTCGGAAATATTTTGATATAGAATGATGGTCCGACGGTCCCTCGAGCCCGCTATAACGTTTTCAGAGTGATCGCGTTAACGCTTCCGGCTTAAAATGACGTCTTTTTAGTTTTTTTGGTGAAAAACGTCGAAAATGAATAGGGGCCGTGGGCCACCGTAATATATAAATAAAAATCTCGATAATTTCGTGTTTTTTTGCGCGCAAACCGTTTTGGTAACCCGTCTGATGATACGTGAAAAGTTTCAGAGTCGAAAAATAAATCCTTCACAGCGAAAACTTGCATAAGAGTTTTTTTCAAAAAAGTGGTTTTTACCGTACTTAGGTGATTGGAATTTGGATATTCGGAAATATTTTGATATAGAATGATGGTCTGACGGTCCCTCGAGCCCGCTATAACGTTTTTAGAGTGATCGCGTTAACGTTTCCGGCTTAAAATGACGTCTTTTTAGTTTTTTTGGTGAAAAACGTCGAAAATGAATAGGGGCCGTAGGCCACCGTAATATATAAATATTAATCTCGATATTTTCGAGTTTTTTTGCGCGCAAACCGTTGTGGTAACCCGTCTGATGATACGTGAAAAGTTTCAGAGTCGAAAAATAAATCCTTCACAGCGAAAACTTGCATAAGAGTTTTTTTCAAAAAAGTGGTTTTTACCGTACTTAGGTGATTGGAATTTGGATATTCGGAAATATTTTGATATAGAATGATGGTCCGACGGTCCCTCGAGCCCGCTATAACGTTTTTAGAGTGATCGCGTTAACGCTTCCGTCTTAAAATGACGTCTTTTTAGTTTTTTTGGTGAAAAACGACGAAAATGAATAGGGGCCGTAGGCCACCGTAATATATAAATATTAATCTCGATATTTTCGAGTTTTTTTGCGCGCAAACCGTTGTGGTAACCCGTCTGATGATACGTGAAAAGTTTCAGAGTCGAAAAATAAATCCTTCACAGCGAAAACTTGCATAAGAGTTTTTTTCAAAAAAGTGGTTTTTACCGTACTTAGGTGATTGGAATTTGGATATTCGGAAATAATTTGATATAGAATGATGGTCCGACGGTCCCTCGAGCCCGCTATAACGTTTTTAGAGTGATCGCGTTAACGCTTCCGTTTTATAATGACGTCTTTTTAGTTTTTTTGGTGAAAAACGTCGAAAATGAATAGGGGCCGTGGGCCACCGTAATATATAAATAAAAATCTCGATAATTTCGTGTTTTTTTGCGCGCAAACCGTTGTGGTAACCCGTCTGATGATACGTAAAAAGTTTCAGAGTCGAAAAATAAATCCTTCACAGCGAAAACTTGCATAAGAGTTTTTTTCAAAAAAGTGGTTTTTACCGTACTTAGGTGATTGGAATTTGGATATTCGGAAATATTTTGATATAGAATGATGGTCTGACGGTCCCTCGAGCCCGCTATAACGTTTTTAGAGTGATCGCGTTAACGTTTCCGGCTTAAAATGACGTCTTTTTAGTTTTTTTGGTGAAAAACGTCGAAAATGAATAGGGGCCGTAGGCCACCAAAATATATAAATATTAATCTCGATATTTTCGAGTTTTTTTGCGCGCAAACCGTTGTGGTAACCCGTCTGATGATACGTGAAAAGTTTCAGAGTCGAAAAATAAATCCTTCACAGCGAAAACTTGCATAAGAGTTTTTTTCAAAAAAGTGGTTTTTACCGTACTTAGGTGATTGGAATTTGGATATTCGGAAATATTTTGATATAGAATGATGGTCCGACGGTCCCTCGAGCCCGCTATAACGTTTTTAGAGTGATCGCGTTAACGCTTCCGTTTTAAAATGACGTCTTTTTAGTTTTTTTGGTGAAAAACGTCGAAAATGAATAGGGGCCGTGGGCCACCGTAATATATAAATAAAAATCTCGATAATTTCGTGTTTTTTTGCGCGCAATCCGTTGTGGTAACCCGTCTGATGATACGTATAAAGTTTCAGAGTCGAAAAATAAATCCTTCACAGCGAAAACTTGCATAAGAGTTTTTTTCAAAAAAGTGGTTTTTACCGTACTTAGGTGATTGGAATTTGGATATTCGGAAATATTTTGATATAGAATGATGGTCTGACGGTCCCTCGAGCCCGCTATAACGTTTTTAGAGTGATCGCGTTAACGTTTCCGGCTTAAAATGACGTCTTTTTAGTTTTTTTGGTGAAAAACGTCGAAAATGAATAGGGGCCGTAGGCCACCGTAATATATAAATAAAAATCTCGATAATTTCGTGTTTTTTTGCGCGCAAACCGTTGTGGTAACCCGTCTGATGATACGTGAAAAGTTTCAGAGTCGAAAAATAAATCCTTCACAGCGAAAACTTGCATAAGAGTTTTTTTCAAAAAAGTGGTTTTTACCGTACTTAGGTGATTGGAATTTGGATATTCGGAAATAATTTGATATAGAATGATGGTCCGACGGTCCCTCGAGCCCGCTATAACGTTTTTAGAGTGATCGCGTTAACGCTTCCGTTTTATAATGACGTCTTTTTAGTTTTTTTGGTGAAAAACGTCGAAAATGAATAGGGGCCGTGGGCCACCGTAATATATAAATAAAAATCTCGATAATTTCGTGTTTTTTTGCGCGCAAACCGTTGTGGTAACCCGTCTGATGATACGTAAAAAGTTTCAGAGTCGAAAAATAAATCCTTCACAGCGAAAACTTGCATAAGAGTTTTTTTCAAAAAAGTGGTTTTTACCGTACTTAGGTGATTGGAATTTGGATATTCGGAAATATTTTGATATAGAATGATGGTCTGACGGTCCCTCGAGCCCGCTATAACGTTTTTAGAGTGATCGCGTTAACGTTTCCGGCTTAAAATGACGTCTTTTTAGTTTTTTTGGTGAAAAACGTCGAAAATGAATAGGGGCCGTAGGCCACCGTAATATATAAATATTAATCTCGATATTTTCGAGTTTTTTTGCGCGCAAACCGTTGTGGTAACCCGTCTGATGATACGTGAAAAGTTTCAGAGTCGAAAAATAAATCCTTCACAGCGAAAACTTGCATAAGAGTTTTTTTCAAAAAAGTGGTTTTTACCGTACTTAGGTGATTGGAATTTGGATATTCGGAAATATTTTGATATAGAATGATGGTCCGACGGTCCCTCGAGCCCGCTATAACGTTTTTAGAGTGATCGCGTTAACGCTTCCGTTTTAAAATGACGTCTTTTTAGTTTTTTTGGTGAAAAACGTCGAAAATGAATAGGGGCCGTGGGCCACCGTAATATATAAATAAAAATCTCGATAATTTCGTGTTTTTTTGCGCGCAATCCGTTGTGGTAACCCGTCTGATGATACGTATAAAGTTTCAGAGTCGAAAAATAAATCCTTCACAGCGAAAACTTGCATAAGAGTTTTTTTCAAAAAAGTGGTTTTTACCGTACTTAGGTGATTGGAATTTGGATATTCGGAAATATTTTGATATAGAATGATGGTCTGACGGTCCCTCGAGCCCGCTATAACGTTTTTAGAGTGATCGCGTTAACGTTTCCGGCTTAAAATGACGTCTTTTTAGTTTTTTTGGTGAAAAACGTCGAAAATGAATAGGGGCCGTAGGCCACCGTAATATATAAATAAAAATCTCGATAATTTCGTGTTTTTTTGCGCGCAAACCGTTGTGGTAACCCGTCTGATGATACGTGAAATGTTTCAGAGTTGAAAAATGAATCCTTCACAGCGAAAACTTGCATAAGAGTTTATTTCAAACTAGTGGTTTTTACCGTACTTAGGTGATTGGAATTTGGATATTCGGAAATATTTTGATATAGAATGATGGTCCGACGGTCCCTCGAGCCCGCTATAACGTTTTCAGAGTGATCGCGTTAACGCTTCCGGCTTAAAATGACGTCTTTTTAGTTTTTTTGGTGAAAAACGTCGAAAATGAATAGGGGCCGTGGGCCACCGTAATATATAAATAAAAATCTCGATAATTTCGTGTTTTTTTGCGCGCAAACCGTTTTGGTAACCCGTCTGATGATACGTGAAAAGTTTCAGAGTCGAAAAATAAATCCTTCACAGCGAAAACTTGCATAAGAGTTTTTTTCAAAAAAGTGGTTTTTACCGTACTTAGGTGATTGGAATTTGGATTTTCCGAAATATTTTGATATAGAATGATGGTCCGACGGTCCCTCGAGCCCGCTATAACGTTTTTAGAGTGATCGAGTTAACGCTTCCGTCTTAAAATGACGTCTTTTTAGTTTTTTTGGTGAAAAACGTCGAAAATGAATAGGGACCGTAGGCCACCGTAATATATTAATAAAAATCTCGATTATTTCGTGTTTTTTTGCGCGCAAACCGTTGTGGTAACCCGTCTGATGATACGTGAAAAGTTTCAGAGTCGAAAAATAAATCCTTCACAGCGAAAACTTGCATAAGAGTTTTTTTCAAAAAAGTGGTTTTTACCGTACTTAGGTGATTGGAATTTGGATATTCGGAAATATTTTGATATAGAATGATGGTCCGACGGTCCCTCGAGCCCGCTATAACGTTTTTAGAGTGATCGCGTTAACGCTTCCGTTTTAAAATGACGTCTTTTTAGTTTTTTTGGTGAAAAACGTCGAAAATGAATAGGGGCCGTGGGCCACCGTAATATATAAATAAAAATCTCGATAATTTCGTGTTTTTTTGCGCGCAAACCGTTGTGGTAACCCGTCTGATGATACGTAAAAAGTTTCAGAGTCGAAAAATAAATCCTTCACAGCGAAAACTTGCATAAGAGTTTTTTTCAAAAAAGTGGTTTTTACCGTACTTAGGTGATTGGAATTTGGATATTCGGAAATATTTTGATATAGAATGATGGTCTGACGGTCCCTCGAGCCCGCTATAACGTTTTTAGAGTGATCGAGTTAACGCTTCCGTCTTAAAATGACGTCTTTTTAGTTTTTTTGGTGAAAAACGTCGAAAATGAATAGGGGCCGTGGGCCACCGTAATATATAAATAAAAATCTCGATAATTTCGTGTTTTTTTGCGCGCAAACCGTTGTGGTAACCCGTCTGATGATACGTAAAAAGTTTCAGAGTCGAAAAATAAATCCTTCACAGCGAAAACTTGCATAAGAGTTTTTTTCAAAAAAGTGGTTTTTACCGTACTTAGGTGATTGGAATTTGGATTTTCCGAAATATTTTGATATAGAATGATGGTCCGACGGTCCCTCGAGCCCGCTATAACGTTTTTAGAGTGATCGAGTTAACGCTTCCGTCTTAAAATGACGTCTTTTTAGTTTTTTTGGTGAAAAACGTCGAAAATGAATAGGGACCGTAGGCCACCGTAATATATTAATAAAAATCTCGATTATTTCGTGTTTTTTTGCGCGCAAACCGTTGTGGTAACCCGTCTGATGATACGTGAAATGTTTCAGAGTCGAAAAATAAATCCTTCACAGCGAAAATTTGCATAGGAGTTTTTTTCAAAAAAGTGGTTTTTACCGTACTTAGGTGTTTGGAATTTGGATTTTCCGAAATATTTTGATATAGAATGATGGTCCGACGGTCCGTCGAGCCCGCTATAACGTTTTTAGAGTGATCAAGTTAACGCTTCCGTCTTAAAATGACGTCATTTTAGTTTTTTTGGTGAAAAACGTCGAAAATGAATAGGGACCGTAGGCCACCGTAATATATAAATAAAAATCTCGATAATTTCGTGTTTTTTTGCGCGCAAACCGTTGTGGTAACCCGTCTGATGATACGTGAAAAGTTTCAGAGTCGAAAAATAAATCCTTCACAGCGAAAACTTGCATAAGAGTTTTTTTCAAAAAAGTGGTTTTTACCGTACTTAGGTGATTGGAATTTGGATTTTCCGAAATATTTTGATATAGAATGATGGTCCGACGGTCCCTCGAGCCCGCTATAACGTTTTTAGAGTGATCGCGTTAACGCCTCCGTCTTAAAATGACGTCTTTTTAGTTTTTTTGGTGAAAAACGTCGAAAATGAATAGGGACCGTAGGCCACCGTAATATATAAATAAAAATCTCGATAATTTCGTGTTTTTTTGCGCGCAAACCGTTGTGGTAACCCGTCTGATGATACGTGAAAAGTTTCAGAGTCGAAAAATAAATCCTTCACAGCGAAAACTTGCATAAGAGTTTTTTTCAAAAAAGTGGTTTTTACCGTACTTAGGTGATTGGAATTTGGATTTTCCGAAATATTTTGATATAGAATGATGGTCCGACGGTCCCTCGAGCCCGCTATAACGTTTTTAGAGTGATCGCGTTAACGCCTCCGTCTTAAAATGACGTCTTTTTAGTTTTTTTGGTGAAAAACGTCGAAAATGAATAGGGGCCGTAGGCCACCGTAATATATAAATAAAAATCTCGATAATTTCGTGTTTTTTTGCGCGCAAACCGTTGTGGTAACCCGTCTGATGATACGTGAAATGTTTCAGAGTTGAAAAATAAATCCTTCACAGCGAAAACTTGCATAAGAGTTTATTTCAAACTAGTGGTTTTTACCGTACTTAGGTGATTGGAATTTGGATATTCGGAAATATTTTGATATAGAAAGATGGTCCGAAGGTCCCTCGAGCCCGCTATAACGTTTTTAGAGTGATCGCGTTAACGCTTCCGTCTTAAAATGACGTCTTTTTAGTTTTTTTGGTGAAAAACGACGAAAATGAATAGGGGCCGTAGGCCACCGTAATAAAAAATAAAAATCTCGATAATTTCGTGTTTTTTTGCGCGCAAACCGTTGTGGTAACCCGTCTGATGATACGTGAAAAGTTTCAGAGTCGAAAAATAAATCCTTCACAGCGAAAACTTGCATAAGAGTTTTTTTCAAAAAAGTGGTTTTTACCGTACTTAGGTGATTGGAAATTTGGATATTCGGAAATATTTTGATATAGAATGATGGTCCGACGGTCCCTCGAGACCGCTATAACGTTTTTAGAGTGATCGCGTTAACGCTTCCGGCTTAAAATGACGTCTTTTTAGTTTTTTTGGTGAAAAACGTCGAAAATGAATAGGGGCCGTAGGCCACCGTAATATATAAATATTAATCTCGATATTTTCGAGTTTTTTTGCGCGCAAACCGTTGTGGTAACCCGTCTGATGATACGTGAAAAGTTTCAGAGTCGAAAAATAAATCCTTCACAGCGAAAACTTGCATAAGAGTTTTTTTCAAAAAAATGGTTTTTACCGTACTTAGGTGATTGGAATTTGGATATTCGGAAATATTTTGATATAGAATGATGGTCCGACGGTCCCTCGAGCCCGCTATAACGTTTTTAGAGTGATCGCGTTAACGCTTCCGTTTTAAAATGACGTCTTTTTAGTTTTTTTGGTGAAAAACGTCGAAAATGAATAGGGGCCGTGGGCCACCGTAATATATAAATAAAAATCTCGATAATTTCGTGTTTTTTTGCGCGCAAACCGTTGTGGTAACCCGTCTGATGATACGTAAAAAGTTTCAGAGTCGAAAAATAAATCCTTCACAGCGAAAACTTGCATAAGAGTTTTTTTCAAAAAAGTGGTTTTTACCGTACTTAGGTGATTGGAATTTGGATATTCGGAAATATTTTGATATAGAATGATGGTCTGACGGTCCCTCGAGCCCGCTATAACGTTTTTAGAGTGATCGCGTTAACGTTTCCGGCTTAAAATGACGTCTTTTTAGTTTTTTTGGTGAAAAACGTCGAAAATGAATAGGGGCCGTAGGCCACCGTAATATATAAATAAAAATCTCGATAATTTCGTGTTTTTTTGCGCGCAAACCGTTGTGGTAACCCGTCTGATGATACGTGAAATGTTTCAGAGTTGAAAAATGAATCCTTCACAGCGAAAACTTGCATAAGAGTTTTTTTCAAAAAAGTGGTTTTTACCGTACTTAGGTGATTGGAATTTGGATATTCGGAAATATTTTGATATAGAATGATGGTCCGACGGTCCCTCGAGCCCGCTATAACGTTTTTATAGTGATCGCGTTAACGCTTCCGGCTTAGAATGACGTCTTTTTAGTTTTTTTGGTGAAAAACGTCGAAAATGAATAGGGGCCGTAGGCCACCGTAATATATAAATAAAAATCTCGCTAATTTCGTGTTTTTTTGCGCGCAATCCGTTGTGGTAACCCGTCTGATGATACGTGAAAAGTTTCAGAGTCGAAAAATAAATCCTTCACAGCGAAAACTTGCATAAGAGTTTTTTTCAAAAAAGTGGTTTTTACCGTACTTAGGTGATTGGAATTTGGTTATTCGGAAATATTTTGATATAGAATGATGGTCCGACGGTCCCTCGAGCCCGCTATAACGTTTTTAGAGTGATCGCGTTAACGCTTCCGGCTTAAAATGACGTCTTTTTGGTTTTTTTGGTGAAAAACGTCGAAAATGAATAGGGGCCGTAGGCCACCGTAATATATAAATAAAAATCTCCCTAATTTCGTGTTTTTTTACGCGCAAACCGTTGTGGTAACCCGTCTGATGATACGTGAAAAGTTTCAGAGTCGAAAAATAAATCCTTCACAGCGAAAACTTGCATAAGAGTTTTTTTCAAAAAAGTGGTTTTTACCGTACTTAGGTGATTGGAATTTGGTTATTCGGAAATATTTTGATATAGAATGATGGTCCGACGGTCCCTCGAGCCCGCTATAACGTTTTTAGAGTGATCGCGTTAACGCTTCCGGCTTAAAATGACGTCTTTTTAGTTTTTTTGGTGAAAAACGTCGAAAATGAATAGGGGCCGTAGGCCACCGTAATATATAAATAAAAATCTCGCTAATTTCGTGTTTTTTTGCGCGCAAACCGTTGTGGTAACCCGTCTGATGATACGTGAAAAGTTTCAGAGTCGAAAATTAAATCCTTCACAGCGAAAACTTGCATAAGAGTTTTTTTCAAAAAAGTGGTTTTTACCGTACTTAGGTGTTTGGAATTTGGATTTTCCGAAATATTTTGATATAGAAAGATGGTCCGAAGGTCCCTCGAGCCCGCTATAACGTTTTTAGAGTGATCGCGTTAACGCTTCCGTCTTAAAATGACGTCTTTTTAGTTTTTTTGGTGAAAAACGACGAAAATGAATAGGGGCCGTAGGCCACCGTAATAAAAAATAAAAATCTCGATAATTTCGTGTTTTTTTGCGCGCAAACCGTTGTGGTAACCCGTTTGATGATACGTGAAAAGTTTCAGAGTCGAAAAATATATCCTTCACAGCGAAAACTTGCATAAGAGTTTTTTTCAAAAAAGTGGTTTTTACCGTACTTAGGTGATTGGAATTTGGATATTCGGAAATATTTTGATATAGAATGATGGTCCGACGGTCCCTCGAGCCCGCTATAACGTTTTTAGAGTGATCGCGTTAACGCTTCCGTCTTAAAATGACGTCTTTTTAGTTTTTTTGGTGAAAAACGTCGAAAATGAATAGGGGCCGCGGGCCACCGTAATATATAAATAAAAATCTCGATAATTTCGTGTTTTTTTGCGCGCAAACCGTTGTGGTAACCCGTCTGATGATACGTGAAAAGTTTCAGAGTCGAAAAATAAATCCTTCACAGCGAAAACTTGCATAAGAGTTTTTTTCAAAAAATTGGTTTTTACCGTACTTAGGTGTTTGGAATTTGGATTTTCCGAAATATTTTGATATAGAATGATGGTCCGACGGTCCCTCGAGCCCGCTATAACGTTTTTAGAGTGATCGAGTTAACGCTTCCGGCTTAAAATGACGTCTTTTTAGTTTTTTTGGTGAAAAACGTCGAAAATGAATAGGGGCCGTAGGCCACCGTAATATATAAATATTAATCTAGATAATTTCGTGTTTTTTTGCGCGCAAACCGTTGTGGTAACCAGTCTGATGATACGTGAAAAGTCTCAGAGTCGAAAAATAAATCCTTCACAGCGAAAACTTGCATAAGAGTTTTTTTCAAAAAAGTGGTTTTTACCGTACTTAGGTGATTGGAATTTGGTTATTCGGAAATATTTTGATATAGAATGATGGTCCGACGGTCCCTCGAGCCCGCTATAACGTTTTTAGAGTGATCGCGTTAACGCTTCCGGCTTAAAATGACGTCTTTTTGGTTTTTTTGGTGAAAAACGTCGAAAATGAATAGGGGCCGTAGGCCACCGTAATATATAAATATTAATCTCGATAATTTCGTGTTTTTTTGCGCGCAAACCGTTGTGGTAACCCGTCTGATGATACGTGAAAAGTTTCAGAGTCGAAAAATAAATCCTTCACAGCGAAAACTTGCAGAAGAGTTTTTTTCAAAAAATTGGTTTTTACCGTACTTAGGTGTTTGGAATTTGGATTTTCCGAAATATTTTGATATAGAATGATGGTCCGACGGTCCCTCGAGCCCGCTATAACGTTTTTAGAGTGATCGAGTTAACGCTTCCGGCTTAAAATGACGTCTTTTTAGTTTTTTTGGTGAAAAACGTCGAAAATGAATAGGGGCCGTAGGCCACCGTAATAAAAAATAAAAATCTCGATAATTTCGTGTTTTTTTGCGCGCAAACCGTTGTGGTAACCCGTCTGATGATACGTAAAAAGTTTCAGAGTCGAAAAATAAATCCTTCACAGCGAAAACTTGCATAAGAGTTTTTTTCAAAAAAGTGGTTTTTACCGTACTTAGGTGATTGGAATTTGGATATTCGGAAATATTTTGATATAGAATGATGGTCCGACGGTCCCTCGAGCCCGCTATAACGTTTTTAGAGTGATCGCGTTAACTCTTCCGGCTTAAAATGACGTCTTTTTAGTTTTTTTGGTGAAAAACGTCGAAAATGAATAGGGGCCGTAGGCCACCGTAATATATAAATAAAAATCTCGCTAATTTCGTGTTTTTTTGCGCGCAAACCGTTGTGGTAACCCGTTTGATGATACGTGAAAAGTTTCAGAGTCGAAAAATATATCCTTCACAGCGAAAACTTGCATAAGAGTTTTTTTCAAAAAAGTGGTTTTTACCGTACTTAGGTGATTGGAATTTGGATATTCGGAAATATTTTGATATAGAATGATGGTCCGACGTTCCCTCGAGCCCGCTATAACGTTTGTATAGTGATCGCGTTAACGCTTCCGGCTTAGAATGACGTCTTTTTAGTTTTTTTGGTGAAAAACGTCGAAAATGAATAGGGGCCGTAGGCCACCGTAATATATAAATAAAAATCTCGCTAATTTCGTGTTTTTTTGCGCGCAAACCGTTGTGGTAACCCGTCTGATGATACGTGAAAAGTTTCAGAGTCGAAAATTAAATCCTTCACAGCGAAAACTTGCATAAGAGTTTTTTTCAAAAAAGTGGTTTTTACCGTACTTAGGTGTTTGGAATTTTGATTTTCCGAAATATTTTGATATAGAAAGATGGTCCGAAGGTCCCTCGAGCCCGCTATAACGTTTTTAGAGTGATCGCGTTAACGCTTCCGTCTTAAAATGACGTCTTTTTAGTTTTTTTGGTGAAAAACGACGAAAATGAATAGGGGCCGTAGGCCACCGTAATAAAAAATAAAAATCTCGATAATTTCGTGTTTTTTTGCGCGCAAACCGTTGTGGTAACCCGTCTGATGATACGTAAAAAGTTTCAGAGTCGAAAAATAAATCCTTCACAGCGAAAACTTGCATAAGAGTTTTTTTCAAAAAAGTGGTTTTTACCGTACTTAGGTGATTGGAATTTGGATATTCGGAAATATTTTGATATAGAATGATGGTCCGACGGTCCCTCGAGCCCGCTATAACGTTTTTAGAGTGATCGCGTTAACGCTTCCGTCTTAAAATGACGTCTTTTTAGTTTTTTTGGTGAAAAACGTCGAAAATGAATAGGGGCCGTAGGCCACCGTAATATATAAATAAAAATCTCGCTAATTTCGTGTTTTTTTGCGCGCAAACCGTTGTGGTAACCCATTTGATGATACGTGAAAAGTTTCAGAGTCGAAAAATATATCCTTCACAGCGAAAACTTGCATAAGAGTTTTTTTCAAAAAAGTGGTTTTTACCGTACTTAGGTGATTGGAATTTGGATATTCGGAAATATTTTGATATAGAATGATGGTCCGACGGTCCCTCGAGCCCGCTATAACGTTTTTAGAGTGATCGCGTTAACGCTTCCGGCTTAGAATGACGTCTTTTTAGTTTTTTTGGTGAAAAACGTCGAAAATGAATAGGGGCCGTAGGCCACCGTAATATATAAATAAAAATCTCGCTAATTTCGTGTTTTTTTGCGCGCAATCCGTTGTGGTAACCCGTCTGATGATACGTGAAAAGTTTCAGAGTCGAAAAATAAATCCTTCACAGCGAAAACTTGCATAAGAGTTTTTTTCAAAAAAGTGGTTTTTACCGTACTTAGGTGATTGGAATTTGGTTATTCGGAAATATTTTGATATACAATGATGGTCAGACAGTCCCTCGAGCCCGCTATAACGTTTTTAGAGTGATCGCGTTAACGCTTCCGGCTTAAAATGACGTCTTTTTGGTTTTTTTGGTGAAAAACGTCGAAAATGAATAGGGGCCGTAGGCCACCGTAATATATAAATAAAAATCTCGCTAATTTCGTGTTTTTTTACGCGCAAACCGTTGTGGTAACCCGTCTGATGATACGTGAAAAGTTTCAGAGTCGAAAAATAAATCCTTCACAGCGAAAACTTGCATAAGAGTTTTTTTCAAAAAAGTGGTTTTTACCGTACTTAGGTGATTGGAATTTGGTTATTCGGAAATATTTTGATATAGAAAGATGGTCCGAAGGTCCCTCGAGCCCGCTATAACGTTTTTAGAGTGATCGCGTTAACGCTTCCGTCTTAAAATGACGTCTTTTTAGTTTTTTTGGTGAAAAACGACGAAAATGAATAGGGGCCGTAGGCCACCGTAATAAAAAATAAAAATCTCGATAATTTCGTGTTTTTTTGCGCGCAAACCGTTGTGGTAACCCGTTTGATGATACGTGAAAAGTTTCAGAGTCGAAAAATATATCCTTCACAGCGAAAACTTGCATAAGAGTTTTTTTCAAAAAAGTGGTTTTTACCGTACTTAGGTGATTGGAATTTGGATATTCGGAAATATTTTGATATAGAATGATGGTCCGACGGTCCCTCGAGCCCGCTATAACGTTTTTAGAGTGATCGCGTTAACGCTTCCGTCTTAAAATGACGTCTTTTTAGTTTTTTTGGTGAAAAACGTCGAAAATGAATAGGGGCCGCGGGCCACCGTAATATATAAATAAAAATCTCGATAATTTCGTGTTTTTTTGCGCGCAAACCGTTGTGGTAACCCGTCTGATGATACGTGAAAAGTTTCAGAGTCGAAAAATAAATCCTTCACAGCGAAAACTTGCATAAGAGTTTTTTTCAAAAAATTGGTTTTTACCGTACTTAGGTGTTTGGAATTTGGATTTTCCGAAATATTTTGATATAGAATGATGGTCCGACGGTCCCTCGAGCCCGCTATAACGTTTTTAGAGTGATCGAGTTAACGCTTCCGGCTTAAAATGACGTCTTTTTAGTTTTTTTGGTGAAAAACGTCGAAAATGAATAGGGGCCGTGGGCCACCGTAATATATAAATATTAATCTAGATAATTTCGTGTTTTTTTGCGCGCAAACCGTTGTGGTAACCAGTCTGATGATACGTGAAAAGTCTCAGAGTCGAAAAATAAATCCTTCACAGCGAAAACTTGCATAAGAGTTTTTTTCAAAAAAGTGGTTTTTACCGTACTTAGGTGATTGGAATTTGGATATTCGGAAATATTTTGATATAGAATGATGGTCCGACGGTCCCTCGAGCCCGCTATAACGTTTTTATAGTGATCGCGTTAACGCTTCCGGCTTAGAATGACGTCTTTTTAGTTTTTTTGGTGAAAAACGTCGAAAATGAATAGGGGCCGTAGGCCACCGTAATATATAAATAAAAATCTCGCTAATTTCGTGTTTTTTTGCGCGCAAACCGTTGTGGTAACCCGTCTGATGATACGTGAAAAGTTTCAGAGTCGAAAAATAAATCCTTCACAGCGAAAACTTGCATAAGAGTTTTTTTCAAAAAAGTGGTTTTTACCGTACTTAGGTGATTGGAATTTGGTTATTCGGAAATATTTTGATATAGAATGATGGTCCGACGGTCCCTCGAGCCCGCTATAACGTTTTTAGAGTGATCGCGTTAACGCTTCCGGCTTAAAATGACGTCTTTTTGGTTTTTTTGATGAAAAACGTCGAAAATGAATAGGGGCCGTAGGCCACCGTAATATATAAATATTAATCTCGATAATTTCGTGTTTTTTTGCGCGCAAACCGTTGTGGTAACCCGTCTGATGATACGTGAAAAGTTTCAGAGTCGAAAAATAAATCCTTCACAGCGAAAACTTGCATAAGAGTTTTTTTCAAAAAATTGGTTTTTACCGTACTTAGGTGTTTGGAATTTGGATTTTCCGAAATATTTTGATATAGAATGATGGTCCGACGGTCCCTCGAGCCCGCTATAACGTTTTTAGAGTGATCGAGTTAACGCTTCCGGCTTAAAATGACGTCTTTTTAGTTTTTTTGGTGAAAAACGTCGAAAATGAATAGGGGCCGTAGGCCACCGTAATAAAAAATAAAAATCTCGATAATTTCGTGTTTTTTTGCGCGCAAACCGTTGTGGTAACCCGTCTGATGATACGTAAAATGTTTCAGAGTCGAAAAATAAATCCTTCACAGCGAAAACTTGCATAAGAGTTTTTTTCAAAAAAGTGGTTTTTACCGTACTTAGGTGATTGGAATTTGGATATTCGGAAATATTTTGATATAGAATGATGGTCCGACGGTCCCTCGAGCCCGCTATAACGTTTTTAGAGTGATCGCGTTAACTCTTCCGGCTTAAAATGACGTCTTTTTAGTTTTTTTGGTGAAAAACGTCGAAAATGAATAGGGGCCGTAGGCCACCGTAATATATAAATAAAAATCTCGCTAATTTCGTGTTTTTTTGCGCGCAAACCGTTGTGGTAACCCGTTTGATGATACGTGAAAAGTTTCAGAGTCGAAAAATATATCCTTCACAGCGAAAACTTGCATAAGAGTTTTTTTCAAAAAAGTGGTTTTTACCGTACTTAGGTGATTGGAATTTGGATATTCGGAAATATTTTGATATAGAATGATGGTCCGACATTCCCTCGAGCCCGCTATAACGTTTGTATAGTGATCGCGTTAACGCTTCCGGCTTAGAATGACGTCTTTTTAGTTTTTTTGGTGAAAAACGTCGAAAATGAATAGGGGCCGTAGGCCACCGTAATATATAAATAAAAATCTCGCTAATTTCGTGTTTTTTTGCGCGCAAACCGTTGTGGTAACCCGTCTGATGATACGTAAAAAGTTTCAGAGTCGAAAATTAAATCTTTCACAGCGAAAACTTGCATAAGAGTTTTTTTCAAAAAATTGGTTTTTACCGTACTTAGGTGTTTGGAATTTGGATTTTCCGAAATATTTTGATATAGAATGATGGTCCGACGGTCCCTCGAGCCCGCTATAACGTTTTTAGAGTGATCGCGTTAACTCTTCCGGCTTAAAATGACGTCTTTTTAGTTTTTTTGGTGAAAAACGTCGAAAATGAATAGGGGCCGTAGGCCACCGTAATATATAAATAAAAATCTCGCTAATTTCGTGTTTTTTTGCGCGCAAACCGTTGTGGTAACCCGTTTGATGATACGTGAAAAGTTTCAGAGTCGAAAAATATATCCTTCACAGCGAAAACTTGCATAAGAGTTTTTTTCAAAAAAGTGGTTTTTACCGTACTTAGGTGATTGGAATTTGGATATTCGGAAATATTTTGATATAGAATGATGGTCCGACGTTCCCTCGAGCCCGCTATAACGTTTGTATAGTGATCGCGTTAACGCTTCCGGCTTAGAATGACGTCTTTTTAGTTTTTTTGGTGAAAAACGTCGAAAATGAATAGGGGCCGTAGGCCACCGTAATATATAAATAAAAATCTCGCTAATTTCGTGTTTTTTTGCGCGCAAACCGTTGTGGTAACCCGTCTGATGATACGTGAAAAGTTTCAGAGTCGAAAATTAAATCCTTCACAGCGAAAACTTGCATAAGAGTTTTTTTCAAAAAAGTGGTTTTTACCGTACTTAGGTGTTTGGAATTTGGATTTTCCGAAATATTTTGATATAGAAAGATGGTCCGAAGGTCCCTCGAGCCCGCTATAACGTTTTTAGAGTGATCGCGTTAACGCTTCCGTCTTAAAATGACGTCTTTTTAGTTTTTTTGGTGAAAAACGACGAAAATGAATAGGGGCCGTAGGCCACCGTAATAAAAAATAAAAATCTCGATAATTTCGTGTTTTTTTGCGCGCAAACCGTTGTGGTAACCCGTCTGATGATACGTAAAAAGTTTCAGAGTCGAAAAATAAATCCTTCACAGCGAAAACTTGCATAAGAGTTTTTTTCAAAAAAGTGGTTTTTACCGTACTTAGGTGATTGGAATTTGGATATTCGGAAATATTTTGATATAGAATGATGGTCCGACGGTCCCTCGAGCCCGCTATAACGTTTTTAGAGTGATCGCGTTAACGCTTCCGTCTTAAAATGACGTCTTTTTAGTTTTTTTGGTGAAAAACGTCGAAAATGAATAGGGGCCGTAGGCCACCGTAATATATAAATAAAAATCTCGCTAATTTCGTGTTTTTTTGCGCGCAAACCGTTGTGGTAACCCGTTTGATGATACGTGAAAAGTTTCAGAGTCGAAAAATATATCCTTCACAGCGAAAACTTGCATAAGAGTTTTTTTCAAAAAAGTGGTTTTTACCGTACTTAGGTGATTGGAATTTGGATATTCGGAAATATTTTGATATAGAATGATGGTCCGACGTTCCCTCGAGCCCGCTATAACGTTTGTATAGTGATCGCGTTAACGCTTCCGGCTTAGAATGACGTCTTTTTAGTTTTTTTGGTGAAAAACGTCGAAAATGAATAGGCGCCGTAGGCCACCGTAATATATAAATAAAAATCTCGCTAATTTCGTGTTTTTTTGCGCGCAAACCGTTGTGGTAACCCGTCTGATGATACGTGAAAAGTTTCAGAGTCGAAAATTAAATCCTTCACAGCGAAAACTTGCATAAGAGTTTTTTTCAAAAAATTGGTTTTTACCGTACTTAGGTGTTTGGAATTTGGATTTTCCGAAATATTTTGATATAGAAAGATGGTCCGAAGGTCCCTCGAGCCCGCTATAACGTTTTTAGAGTGATCGCGTTAACGCTTCCGTCTTAAAATGACGTCTTTTTAGTTTTTTTGGTGAAAAACGACGAAAATGAATAGGGGCCGTAGGCCACCGTAATAAAAAATAAAAATCTCGATAATTTCGTGTTTTTTTGCGCGCAAACCGTTGTGGTAACCTGTTTGATGATACGTGAAAAGTTTCAGAGTCGAAAAATATATCCTTCACAGCGAAAACTTGCATAAGAGTTTTTTTCAAAAAAGTGGTTTTTACCGTACTTAGGTGTTTGGAATTTGGATTTTCCGAAATATTTTGATATAGAATGATGGTCCGACGGTCCCTCGAGCCCGCTATAACGTTTTTAGAGTGATCGAGTTAACGCTTCCGGCTTAAAATGACGTCTTTTTAGTTTTTTTGGTGAAAAACGTCGAAAATGAATAGGGGCCGTAGGCCACCGTAATATATAAATAAAAATCTCGCTAATTTCGTGTTTTTTTGCGCGCAAACCGTTGTGGTAACCCGTCTGATGATACGTGAAAAGTTTCAGAGTCGAAAATTAAATCCTTCACAGCGAAAACTTGCATAAGAGTTTTTTTCAAAAAAGTGGTTTTTACCGTACTTAGGTGATTGGAATTTGGATATTCGGAAATATTTTGATATAGAATGATGGTCCGACGGTCCCTCGAGCCCGCTATAACGTTTTTAGAGTGATCGCGTTAACGCTTCCGTCTTAAAATGACGTCTTTTTAGTTTTTTTGGTGAAAAACGTCGAAAATGAATAGGGGCCGCGGGCCACCGTAATATATAAATAAAAATCTCGATAATTTCGTGTTTTTTTGCGCGCAAACCGTTGTGGTAACCCGTCTGATGATACGTGAAAAGTTTCAGAGTCGAAAAATAAATCCTTCACAGCGAAAACTTGCATAAGAGTTTTTTTCAAAAAATTGGTTTTTACCGTACTTAGGTGATTGGAATTTGGATATTCGGAAATATTTTGATATAGAATGATGGTCTGACGGTCCCTCGAGCCCGCTATAACGTTTTTAGAGTGATCGCGTCAACGCTTCCGGCTTAAAATGACGTCTTTTTAGTTTTTTTGGTGAAAAACGTCGAAAATGAATAGGGGCCGTGGGCCACCGTAATATATAAATAAAAATCTCGATAAATTCGTGTTTTTTTGCGCGCAAACCGTTGTGGTAACCCGTCTGATGATACGTGAAAAGTTTCAGAGTCGAAAAATAAATCCTTCACAGCGAAAACTTGCATAAGAGTTTTTTTCAAAAAAGTGGTTTTTACCGTACTTAGGTGATTGGAATTTGGATATTCGGAAATATTTTGATATAGAATGATGGTCCGACGGTCCCTCGAGCCCGCTATAACGTTTTTATAGTGATCGCGTTAACGCTTCCGGCTTAGAATGACGTCTTTTTAGTTTTTTTGGTGAAAAACGTCGAAAATGAATAGGGGCCGTGGGCCACCGTAATATATAAATAAAAATCTCGATAATTTCGTGTTTTTTTGCGCGCAAACCGTTGTGGTAACCCGTCTGATGATACGTGAAAAGTTTCAGAGTCGAAAAATATATCCTTCACAGCGAAAACTTGCATAAGAGTTTTTTTCAAAAAAGTGGTTTTTACCGTACTTAGGTGTTTGGAATTTGGATTTTCCGAAATATTTTGATATAGAATGATGGTCCGACGGTCCCTCGAGCCCGCTATAACGTTTTTAGAGTGATCGCGTCAACGCTTCCGGCTTAAAATGACGTCTTTTTAGTTTTTTTGGTGAAAAACGTCGAAAATGAATAGGGGCCGTGGGCCACCGTAATATATAAATAAAAATCTCGATAAATTCGTGTTTTTTTGCGCGCAAACCGTTGTGGTAACCCGTCTGATGATACGTGAAAAGTTTCAGAGTCGAAAAATAAATCCTTCACAGCGAAAACTTGAATAAGAGTTTTTTTCAAAAAAGTGGTTTTTACCGTACTTAGGTGTTTGGAATTTGGATTTTCCGAAATATTTTGATATAGAATGATGTTCCGACGGTCCCTCGAGCCCGCTATAACGTTTTTAGAGTGATCGCGTTAACGCTTCCGTCTTAAAATGACGTCTTTTTAGTTTTTTTGGTGAAAAACGTCGAAAATGAATAGGGGCCGTGGGCCACCGTAATATATAAATAAAAATCTCGATAAATTCGTGTTTTTTTGCGCGCAAACCGTTGTGGTAACCCGTCTGATGATACGTGAAAAGTTTCAGAGTCGAAAAATAAATCCTTCACAGCGAAAACTTGCATAAGAGTTTTTTTCAAAAAAGTGGTTTTTACCGTACTTAGGTGATTGGAATTTGGATATTCGGAAATATTTTGATATAGAATGATGGTCCGACGGTCCCTCGAGCCCGCTATAACGTTTTTATAGTGATCGCGTTAACGCTTCCGGCTTAGAATGACGTCTTTTTAGTTTTTTTGGTGAAAAACGTCGAAAATGAATAGGGGCCGTGGGCCACCGTAATATATAAATAAAAATCTCGATAATTTCGTGTTTTTTTGCGCGCAAACCGTTGTGGTAACCCGTCTGATGATACGTGAAAAGTTTCAGAGTCGAAAAATATATCCTTCACAGCGAAAACTTGCATAAGAGTTTTTTTCAAAAAAGTGGTTTTTACCGTACTTAGGTGTTTGGAATTTGGATTTTCCGAAATATTTTGATATAGAATGATGGTCCGACGGTCCCTCGAGCCCGCTATAACGTTTTTAGAGTGATCGCGTCAACGCTTCCGGCTTAAAATGACGTCTTTTTAGTTTTTTTGGTGAAAAACGTCGAAAATGAATAGGGGCCGTGGGCCACCGTAATATATAAATAAAAATCTCGATAAATTCGTGTTTTTTTGCGCGCAAACCGTTGTGGTAACCCGTCTGATGATACGTGAAAAGTTTCAGAGTCGAAAAATAAATCCTTCACAGCGAAAACTTGAATAAGAGTTTTTTTCAAAAAAGTGGTTTTTACCGTACTTAGGTGTTTGGAATTTGGATTTTCCGAAATATTTTGATATAGAATGATGTTCCGACGGTCCCTCGAGCCCGCTATAACGTTTTTAGAGTGATCGCGTTAACGCTTCCGTCTTAAAATGACGTCTTTTTAGTTTTTTTGGTGAAAAACGTCGAAAATGAATAGGGGCCGTGGGCCACCGTAATATATAAATAAAAATCTCGATAAATTCGTGTTTTTTTGCGCGCAAACCGTTGTGGTAACCCGTCTGATGATACGTGAAAAGTTTCAGAGTCGAAAAATAAATCCTTCACAGCGAAAACTTGCATAAGAGTTTTTTTCAAAAAAGTGGTTTTTACCGTACTTAGGTGATTGGAATTTGGATATTCGGAAATATTTTGATATAGAATGATGGTCCGACGGTCCCTCGAGCCCGCTATAACGTTTTTATAGTGATCGCGTTAACGCTTCCGGCTTAGAATGACGTCTTTTTAGTTTTTTTGGTGAAAAACGTCGAAAATGAATAGGGGCCGTGGGCCACCGTAATATATAAATAAAAATCTCGATAATTTCGTGTTTTTTTGCGCGCAAACCGTTGTGGTAACCCGTCTGATGATACGTGAAAAGTTTCAGAGTCGAAAAATATATCCTTCACAGCGAAAACTTGCATAAGAGTTTTTTTCAAAAAAGTGGTTTTTACCGTACTTAGGTGTTTGGAATTTGGATTTTCCGAAATATTTTGATATAGAATGATGGTCCGACGGTCCCTCGAGCCCGCTATAACGTTTTTAGAGTGATCGCGTTAACGCTTCCGGCTTAAAATGACGTCTTTTTAGTTTTTTTGGTGAAAAACGTCGAAAATGAATAGGGGCCGTAGGCCACCGTAATATATAAATATTAATCTCGATAATTTCGTGTTTTTTTGCGCGCAAACCGTTGTGGTAACCCGTCTGATGATACGTGAAAAGTTTCAGAGTCGAAAAATAAATCCTTCACAGCGAAAACTTGCATAAGAGTTTTTTTCAAAAAAGTGTTTTTTACCGTACTTAGGTGATTGGAATTTGGATATTCGGAAATATTTTGATATAGAATGATGGTCCGACGGTCCCTCGAGCCCGCTATAACGTTTTTAGAGTGATCGCGTTAACGCATCCGTCTTAAAATGACGTCTTTTTAGTTTTTTTGGTGAAAAACGTCGAAAATGAATAGGGGCCGTAGGCCACCGTAATATATAAATAAAAATCTCACTAATTTCGTGTTTTTTTGCGCGCAAACCGTTGTGGTAACCCGTCTGATGATACGTGAAAGTTTCAGAGTCGAAAATTAAATCCTTCACAGCGAAAACTTGCATAAGAGTTTTTTTCAAAAAAGTGGTTTTTACCGTACTTAGGTGTTTGGAATTTGGATTTTCCGAAATATTTTGATATAGAAAGATGGTCCGAAGGTCCCTCGAGCCCGCTATAACGTTTTTAGAGTGATCGCGTTAACGCTTCCGTTTTAAAATGACGTCTTTTTAGTTTTTTTGGTGAAAAACGACGAAAATGAATAGGGGCCGTAGGCCACCGTAATAAAAAATAAAAATCTCGATAATTTCGTGTTTTTTTGCGCGCAAACCGTTGTTGTAACCCGTTTGATGATACGTGAAAAGTTTCAGAGTCGAAAAATATATCCTTCACAGCGAAAACTTGCATAAGAGTTTTTTTCAAAAAAGTGGTTTTTACCGTACTTAGGTGATTGGAATTTGGATTTTCCGAAATATTTTGATATAGAATGATGGTCTGACGGTCCCTCGAGCCCGCTATAACGTTTTTAGAGTGATCGCGTCAACGCTTCCGGCTTAAAATGACGTCTTTTTAGTTTTTTTGGTGAAAAACGTCGAAAATGAATAGGGGCCGTGGGCCACCGTAATATATAAATAAAAATCTCGATAAATTCGTGTTTTTTTGCGCGCAAACCGTTGTGGTAACCCGTCTGATGATACGTGAAAAGTTTCAGAGTCGAAAATTATATCCTTCACAGCGAAAACTTGCATAAGAGTTTTTTTCAAAAAAGTGGTTTTTACCGTACTTAGGTGTTTGGAATTTGGATTTTCCAAAATATTTTGATATAGAATGATGGTCCGACGGTCCCTCGAGCCCGCTATAACGTTTTTAGAGCGATCGAGTTTACGCTTCCGGCTTAAAATGACGTCTTTTTAGTTTTTTTGGTGAAAAACGTCGAAAATGAATAGGGGCCGTGGGCCACCGTAATATATAAATAAAAATCTCGATAAATTCGTGTTTTTTTGCGCGCAAACCGTTGTGGTAACCCGTCTGATGATACGTGAAAAGTTTCAGAGTCGAAAAATATATCCTTCACAGCGAAAACTTGCATAAGAGTTTTTTTCAAAAAAGTGGTTTTTACCGTACTTAGGTGTTTGGAATTTGGATTTTCCGAAATATTTTGATATAGAATGATGGTCCGACGGTCCCTCGAGCCCGCTATAACGTTTTTAGAGTGATCGAGTTAACGCTTCCGGCTTAAAATGACGTCTTTTTAGTGTTTTTGGTGAAAAACGTAGAAAATGAATAGGGGCCGTAGGCCACCGTTATATATAAATAAAAATCTCGATTATTTCGTGTTTTTTTGCGCGTAAACCGTTGTGGTAATCCGTCTGATGATACGTGAAAAGTTTCAGAGTCGAAAAATAAATCCTTCACAGCGAAAACTTGCATAAGAGTTTTTTTCAAAAAAGTGGTTTTTACCGTACTTAGGTGATTGGAATTTGGTTATTCGGAAATATTTTGATATAGAATGATGGTCCGACGGTCCCTCGAGCCCGCTATAACATTTTTAGAGTGATCGCGTTAACGCTTCCGTCTTAAAATGACATCTTTTTAGTTTTTTTGGTGAAAAACGTCGAAAATGAATAGGGGCCGTAGGCCACCGTAATATATAAATATTAATCTCGATAATTTCGTGTTTTTTTGCGCGCAAACCGTTGTGGTAACCCGTCTGATGATACGTGAAAAGTTTCAGAGTCGAAAATTATATCCTTCACAGCGAAAACTTGCATAAGAGTTTTTTTCAAAAAAGTGGTTTTTACCGTACTTAGGTGTTTGGAATTTGGATTTTCCAAAATATTTTGATATAGAATGATGGTCCGACGGTCCCTCGAGCCCGCTATAACGTTTTTAGAGCGATCGAGTTTACGCTTCCGGCTTAAAATGACGTCTTTTTAGTTTTTTTGGTGAAAAACGTCGAAAATGAATAGGGGCCGTGGGCCACCGTAATATATAAATAAAAATCTCGATAAATTCGTGTTTTTTTGCGCGCAAACCGTTGTGGTAACCCGTCTGATGATACGTGAAAAGTTTCAGAGTCGAAAAATAAATCCTTCACAGCGAAAACTTGCATAAGATTTTTTTTCAAAAAAGTGGTTTTTACCGTACTTAGGTGATTGGAATTTGGATATTCGGAAATATTTTGATATAGAATGATGGTCCGACGGTCCCTCGAGCCCGCTATAACGTTTTTAGAGTGATCGCGTTAACGCTTACGTCTTAAAATGACGTCTTTTTAGTGTTTTTGGTGAAAAACGTCGAAAATGAATAGGGGCCGTAGGCCACCGTTATATATAAATAAAAATCTCGATTATTTCGTGTTTTTTTGCGCGTAAACCGTTGTGGTAATCCGTCTGATGATACGTGAAAAGTTTCAGAGTCGAAAAATAAATCCTTCACAGCGAAAACTTGCATAAGAGTTTTTTTCAAAAAAGTGGTTTTTACCGTACTTAGGTGTTTGGAATTTGGATTTTCCGAAATATTTTGATATAGAATGATGTTCCGACGGTCCCTCGAGCCCGCTATAACGTTTTTAGAGTGATCGCGTTAACGCTTCCGTCTTAAAATGACGTCTTTTTAGTTTTTTTGGTGAAAAACGTCGAAAATGAATAGGGGCCGTGGGCCACCGTAATATATAAATAAAAATCTCGATTATTTCGTGTTTTTTTGCGCGCAAACCGTTGTGGTAACCCGTCTGATGATACGTGAAAAGTTTCAGAGTCGAAAAATAAATCCTTCACAGCGAAAACTTGCATAAGAGTTTTTTTCAAAAAAGTGTTTTTTACCGTACTTAGGTGATTGGAATTTGGATATTCGGAAATATTTTGATATAGAATGATGGTCCGACGGTCCCTCGAGCCCGCTATAACGTTTTTAGAGTGATCGCGTTAACGCATCCGTCTTAAAATGACGTCTTTTTAGTTTTTTTGGTGAAAAACGTCGAAAATGAATAGGGGCCGTAGGCCACCGTAATATATAAATAAAAATCTCGCTAATTTCGTGTTTTTTTGCGCGCAAACCGTTGTGGTAACCCGTCTGATGATACGTGAAAGTTTCAGAGTCGAAAATTAAATCCTTCACAGCGAAAACTTGCATAAGAGTTTTTTTCAAAAAAGTGGTTTTTACCGTACTTAGGTGTTTGGAATTTGGATTTTCCGAAATATTTTGATATAGAAAGATGGTCCGAAGGTCCCTCGAGCCCGCTATAACGTTTTTAGAGTGATCGCGTTAACGCTTCCGTTTTAAAATGACGTCTTTTTAGTTTTTTTGGTGAAAAACGACGAAAATGAATAGGGGCCGTAGGCCACCGTAATAAAAAATAAAAATCTCGATAATTTCGTGTTTTTTTGCGCGCAAACCGTTGTGGTAACCCGTTTGATGATACGTGAAAAGTTTCAGAGTCGAAAAATATATCCTTCACAGCGAAAACTTGCATAAGAGTTTTTTTCAAAAAAGTGGTTTTTACCGTACTTAGGTGATTGGAATTTGGATTTTCCGAAATATTTTGATATAGAATGATGGTCTGACGGTCCCTCGAGCCCGCTATAACGTTTTTAGAGTGATCGCGTCAACGCTTCCGGCTTAAAATGACGTCTTTTTAGTTTTTTTGGTGAAAAACGTCGAAAATGAATAGGGGCCGTGGGCCACCGTAATATATAAATAAAAATCTCGATAAATTCGTGTTTTTTTGCGCGCAAACCGTTGTGGTAACCCGTCTGATGATACGTGAAAAGTTTCAGAGTCGAAAAATAAATCCTTCACAGCGAAAACTTGAATAAGAGTTTTTTTCAAAAAAGTGGTTTTTACCGTACTTAGGTGATTGGAATTTGGTTATTCGGAAATATTTTGATATAGAATGATGTTCCGACGGTCCCTCGAGCCCGCTATAACGTTTTTAGAGTGATCGCGTTAACGCTTCCGTTTTAAAATGACGTCTTTTTAGTTTTTTTGGTGAAAAACGTGGAAAATGAATAGGGGCCGTGGGCCACCGTAATATATAAATAAAAATCTCGATAATTTCGTGTTTTTTTGCGCGCAAACCGTTGTGGTAACCCGTCTGATGATACGTGAAAAGTTTCAGAGTCGAAAAATATATCCTTCACAGCGAAAACTTGCATAAGAGTTTTTTTCAAAAAAGTGGTTTTTACCGTACTTAGGTGTTTGGAATTTGGATTTTCCGAAATATTTTGATATAGAATGATGGTCCGACGGTCCCTCGAGCCCGCTATAACGTTTTTAGAGTGATCGAGTTAACGCTTCCGGCTTAAAATGACGTCTTTTTAGTGTTTTTGGTGAAAAACGTAGAAAATGAATAGGGGCCGTAGGCCACCGTTATATATAAATAAAAATCTCGATTATTTCGTGTTTTTTTGCGCGTAAACCGTTGTGGTAATCCGTCTGATGATACGTGAAAAGTTTCAGAGTCGAAAAATAAATCCTTCACAGCGAAAACTTGCATAAGAGTTTTTTTCAAAAAAGTGGTTTTTACCGTACTTAGGTGATTGGAATTTGGTTATTCGGAAATATTTTGATATAGAATGATGGTCCGACGGTCCCTCGAGCCCGCTATAACATTTTTAGAGTGATCGCGTTAACGCTTCCGTCTTAAAATGACGTCTTTTTAGTTTTTTTGGTGAAAAACGTCGAAAATGAATAGGGGCCGTAGGCCACCGTAATATATAAATATTAATCTCGATAATTTCGTGTTTTTTTGCGCGCAAACCGTTGTGGTAACCCGTCTGATGATACGTGAAAAGTTTCAGAGTCGAAAATTATATCCTTCACAGCGAAAACTTGCATAAGAGTTTTTTTCAAAAAAGTGGTTTTTACCGTACTTAGGTGTTTGGAATTTGGATTTTCCAAAATATTTTGATATAGAATGATGGTCCGACGGTCCCTCGAGCCCGCTATAACGTTTTTAGAGCGATCGAGTTTACGCTTCCGGCTTAAAATGACGTCTTTTTAGTTTTTTTGGTGAAAAACGTCGAAAATGAATAGGGGCCGTGGGCCACCGTAATATATAAATAAAAATCTCGATAAATTCGTGTTTTTTTGCGCGCAAACCGTTGTGGTAACCCGTCTGATGATACGTGAAAAGTTTCAGAGTCGAAAAATATATCCTTCACAGCGAAAACTTGCATAAGAGTTTTTTTCAAAAAAGTGGTTTTTACCGTACTTAGGTGTTTGGAATTTGGATTTTCCGAAATATTTTGATATAGAATGATGGTCCGACGGTCCCTCGAGCCCGCTATAACGTTTTTAGAGTGATCGAGTTAACGCTTCCGGCTTAAAATGACGTCTTTTTAGTGTTTTTGGTGAAAAACGTAGAAAATGAATAGGGGCCGTAGGCCACCGTTATATATAAATAAAAATCTCGATTATTTCGTGTTTTTTTGCGCGTAAACCGTTGTGGTAATCCGTCTGATGATACGTGAAAAGTTTCAGAGTCGAAAAATAAATCCTTCACAGCGAAAACTTGCATAAGATTTTTTTTCAAAAAAGTGGTTTTTACCGTACTTAGGTGATTGGAATTTGGTTATTCGGAAATATTTTGATATAGAATGATGGTCCGACGGTCCCTCGAGCCCGCTATAACATTTTTAGAGTGATCGCGTTAACGCTTCCGTCTTAAAATGACGTCTTTTTAGTTTTTTTGGTGAAAAACGTCGAAAATGAATAGGGGCCGTAGGCCACCGTAATATATAAATATTAATCTCGATAATTTCGTGTTTTTTTGCGCGCAAACCGTTGTGGTAACCCGTCTGATGATACGTGAAAAGTTTCAGAGTCGAAAATTATATCCTTCACAGCGAAAACTTGCATAAGAGTTTTTTTCAAAAAAGTGGTTTTTACCGTACTTAGGTGTTTGGAATTTGGATTTTCCAAAATATTTTGATATAGAATGATGGTCCGACGGTCCCTCGAGCCCGCTATAACGTTTTTAGAGCGATCGAGTTTACGCTTCCGGCTTAAAATGACGTCTTTTTAGTTTTTTTGGTGAAAAACGTCGAAAATGAATAGGGGCCGTGGGCCACCGTAATATATAAATAAAAATCTCGATAAATTCGTGTTTTTTTGCGCGCAAACCGTTGTGGTAACCCGTCTGATGATACGTGAAAAGTTTCAGAGTCGAAAAATAAATCCTTCACAGCGAAAACTTGCATAAGATTTTTTTTCAAAAAAGTGGTTTTTACCGTACTTAGGTGATTGGAATTTGGATATTCGGAAATATTTTGATATAGAATGATGGTCCGACGGTCCCTCGAGCCCGCTATAACGTTTTTAGAGTGATCGCGTTAACGCTTACGTCTTAAAATGACGTCTTTTTAGTGTTTTTGGTGAAAAACGTCGAAAATGAATAGGGGCCGTAGGCCACCGTTATATATAAATAAAAATCTCGATTATTTCGTGTTTTTTTGCGCGTAAACCGTTGTGGTAATCCGTCTGATGATACGTGAAAAGTTTCAGAGTCGAAAAATAAATCCTTCACAGCGAAAACTTGCATAAGAGTTTTTTTCAAAAAAGTGGTTTTTACCGTACTTAGGTGTTTGGAATTTGGATTTTCCGAAATATTTTGATATAGAATGATGTTCCGACGGTCCCTCGAGCCCACTATAACGTTTTTAGAGTGATCGCGTTAACGCTTCCGTCTTAAAATGACGTCTTTTTAGTTTTTTTGGTGAAAAACGTCGAAAATGAATAGGGGCCGTGGGCCACCGTAATATATAAATAAAAATCTCGATTATTTCGTGTTTTTTTGCGCGCAAACCGTTGTGGTAACCCGTCTGATGATACGTGAAAAGTTTCAGAGTCGAAAAATAAATCCTTCACAGCGAAAACTTGCATAAGAGTTTTTTTCAAAAAAGTGTTTTTTACCGTACTTAGGTGATTGGAATTTGGATATTCGGAAATATTTTGATATAGAATGATGGTCCGACGGTCCCTCGAGCCCGCTATAACGTTTTTAGAGTGATCGCGTTAACGCATCCGTCTTAAAATGACGTCTTTTTAGTTTTTTTGGTGAAAAACGTCGAAAATGAATAGGGGCCGTGGGCCACCGTAATATATAAATAAAAATCTCGATAAATTCGTGTTTTTTTGCGCGCAAACCGTTGTGGTAACCCGTCTGATGATACGTGAAAAGTTTCAGAGTCGAAAAATAAATCCTTCACAGCGAAAACTTGAATAAGAGTTTTTTTCAAAAAAGTGGTTTTTACCGTACTTAGGTGTTTGGAATTTGGATTTTCCGAAATATTTTGATATAGAATGATGTTCCGACGGTCCCTCGAGCCCGCTATAACGTTTTTAGAGTGATCGCGTTAACGCTTCCGTCTTAAAATGACGTCTTTTTAGTTTTTTTGGTGAAAAACGTCGAAAATGAATAGGGGCCGTGGGCCACCGTAATATATAAATAAAAATCTCGATTATTTCGTGTTTTTTTGCGCGCAAACCGTTGTGGTAACCCGTCTGATGATACGTGAAAAGTTTCAGAGTCGAAAAATAAATCCTTCACAGCGAAAACTTGCATAAGAGTTTTTTTCAAAAAAGTGGTTTTTACCGTACTTAGGTGATTGGAATTTGGTTATTCGGAAATATTTTGATATAGAATGATGTTCCGACGGTCCCTCGAGCCCGCTATAACGTTTTTAGAGTGATCGCGTTAACGCTTCCGTTTTAAAATGACGTCTTTTTAGTTTTTTTGGTGAAAAACGTGGAAAATGAATAGGGGCCGTGGGCCACCGTAATATATAAATAAAAATCTCGATAATTTCGTGTTTTTTTGCGCGCAAACCGTTGTGGTAACCCGTCTGATGATACGTGAAAAGTTTCAGAGTCGAAAAATATATCCTTCACAGCGAAAACTTGCATAAGAGTTTTTTTCAAAAAAGTGGTTTTTACCGTACTTAGGTGTTTGGAATTTGGATTTTCCGAAATATTTTGATATAGAATGATGGTCCGACGGTCCCTCGAGCCCGCTATAACGTTTTTAGAGTGATCGAGTTAACGCTTCCGGCTTAAAATGACGTCTTTTTAGTGTTTTTGGTGAAAAACGTAGAAAATGAATAGGGGCCGTAGGCCACCGTTATATATAAATAAAAATCTCGATTATTTCGTGTTTTTTTGCGCGTAAACCGTTGTGGTAATCCGTCTGATGATACGTGAAAAGTTTCAGAGTCGAAAAATAAATCCTTCACAGCGAAAACTTGCATAAGAGTTTTTTTCAAAAAAGTGGTTTTTACCGTACTTAGGTGTTTGGAATTTGGATTTTCCGAAATATTTTGATATAGAATGATGTTCCGACGGTCCCTCGAGCCCGCTATAACGTTTTTAGAGTGATCGCGTTAACGCTTCCGTCTTAAAATGACGTCTTTTTAGTTTTTTTGGTGAAAAACGTCGAAAATGAATAGGGGCCGTGGGCCACCGTAATATATAAATAAAAATCTCGATTATTTCGTGTTTTTTTGCGCGCAAACCGTTGTGGTAACCCGTCTGATGATACGTGAAAAGTTTCAGAGTCGAAAAATAAATCCTTCACAGCGAAAACTTGAATAAGAGTTTTTTTCAAAAAAGTGGTTTTTACCGTACTTAGGTGTTTGGAATTTGGATTTTCCGAAATATTTTGATATAGAATGATGTTCCGACGGTCCCTCGAGCCCGCTATAACGTTTTTAGAGTGATCGCGTTAACGCTTCCGTCTTAAAATGACGTCTTTTTAGTTTTTTTGGTGAAAAACGTCGAAAATGAATAGGGGCCGTGGGCCACCGTAATATATAAATAAAAATCTCGATTATTTCGTGTTTTTTTGCGCGCAAACCGTTGTGGTAACCCGTCTGATGATACGTGAAAAGTTTCAGAGTCGAAAAATAAATCCTTCACAGCGAAAACTTGCATAAGAGTTTTTTTCAAAAAAGTGGTTTTTACCGTACTTAGGTGTTTGGAATTTGGATTTTCCGAAATATTTTGATATAGAATGATGTTCCGACGGTCCCTCGAGCCCGCTATAACGTTTTTAGAGTGATCGCGTTAACGCTTCCGTCTTAAAATGACGTCTTTTTAGTTTTTTTGGTGAAAAACGTCGAAAATGAATAGGGGCCGTAGGCCACCGTAATAAAAAATAAAAATCCCGATAATTTCGTGTTTTTTTGCGCGCAAACCGTTGTGGTAATCCGTCTGATGATACGTGAAAAGTTTCAGAGTCGAAAAATAAATCCTTCACAGCGAAAACTTGCATAAGAGTTTTTTTCAAAAAAGTGGTTTTTACCGTACTTAGATGTTTGGAATTTGGATTTTCCGAAATATTTTGATATAGAATGATGTTCCGACGGTCCCTCGAGCCCGCTATAACGTTTTTAGAGTGATCGCGTTAACGCTTCCGTCTTAAAATGACGTCTTTTTAGTTTTTTTGGTGAAAAACGTCGAAAATGAATAGGGGCCGTGGGCCACCGTAATATATAAATAAAAATCTCGATTATTTCGTGTTTTTTTGCGCGCAAACCGTTGTGGTAACCCGTCTGATGATACGTGAAAAGTTTCAGAGTCGAAAAATAAATCCTTCACAGCGAAAACTTGCATAAGAGTTTTTTTCAAAAAAGTGGTTATTACCGTACTTAGGTGTTTGGAATTTGGATTTTCCGAAATATTTTGATATAGAATGATGTTCCGACGGTCCCTCGAGCCCGCTATAACGTTTTTAGAGTGATCGCGTTAACGCTTCCGTCTTAAAATGACGTCTTTTTAGTTTTTTTGGTGAAAAACGTCGAAAATGAATAGGGGCCGTAGGCCACCGTAATAAAAAATAAAAATCTCGATAATTTCGTGTTTTTTTGCGCGCAAACCGTTGTGGTAACCCGTCTGATGATACGTGAAAAGTCTCAGAGTCGAAAAATAAATCCTTCACAGCGAAAACTTGCATAAGAGTTTTTTTCAAAAAATTGGTTTTTACCGTACTTAGGTGTTTGGAATTTGGATTTTCCGAAATATTTTGATATAGAATGATGGTCCGACGGTCCCTCGAGCCCGCTATAACGTTTTTAGAGTGATCGAGTTAACGCTTCCGGCTTAAAATGACGTCTTTTTAGTTTTTTTGGTGAAAAACGTCGAAAATGAATAGGGGCCGTAGGCCACCGTAATATATAAATAAAAATCTCGATAAATTCGTGTTTTTTTGCGCGCAAACCGTTGTGGTAACCCGTCTGATGATACGTAAAAAGTTTCAGAGTCGAAAAATAAATCCTTCACAGCGAAAACTTGCATAAGAGTTTTTTTCAAAAAAGTGGTTTTTACCGTACTTAGGTGATTGGAATTTGGATATTCGGAAATATTTTGATATAGAATGATGGTCTGACGGTCCCTCGAGCCCGCTATAACGTTTTTAGAGTGATCGCGTCAACGCTTCCGGCTTAAAATGACGTCTTTTTAGTTTTTTTGGTGAAAAACGTCGAAAATGAATAGGGGCCGTGGGCCACCGTAATATATAAATAAAAATCTCGATAAATTCGTGTTTTTTTGCGCGCAAACCGTTGTGGTAACCCGTCTGATGATACGTGAAAAGTTTCAGAGTCGAAAAATAAATCCTTCACAGCGAAAACTTGCATAAGTGTTTTTTTCAAAAAAGTGGTTTTTACCGTACTTAGGTGTTTGGAATTTGGATTTTCCGAAATATTTTGATATAGAATGATGGTCCGACGGTCCCTCGAGCCCGCTATAACGTTTTTATAGTGATCGCGTTAACGCTTCCGGCTTAAAATGACGTCTTTTTAGTTTTTTTGGTGAAAAACGTCGAAAATGAATAGGGGCCGTAGGCCACCGTAATAAAAAATAAAAATCCCGATAATTTCGTGTTTTTTTGCGCGCAAACCGTTGTGGTAATCCGTCTGATGATACGTGAAAAGTTTCAGAGTCGAAAAATAAATCCTTCACAGCGAAAACTTGCATAAGAGTTTTTTTCAAAAAAGTGGTTTTTACCGTACTTAGGTGTTTGGAATTTGGATTTTCCGAAATATTTTGATATAGAATGATGTTCCGACGGTCCCTCGAGCCCGCTATAACGTTTTTAGAGTGATCGCGTTAACGCTTCCGTCTTAAAATGACGTCTTTTTAGTTTTTTTGGTGAAAAACGTCGAAAATGAATAGGGGCCGTGGGCCACCGTAATATATAAATAAAAATCTCGATTATTTCGTGTTTTTTTGCGCGCAAACCGTTGTGGTAACCCGTCTGATGATACGTGAAAAGTTTCAGAGTCGAAAAATAAATCCTTCACAGCGAAAACTTGCATAAGAGTTTTTTTCAAAAAAGTGGTTATTACCGTACTTAGGTGTTTGGAATTTGGATTTTCCGAAATATTTTGATATAGAATGATGTTCCGACGGTCCCTCGAGCCCGCTATAACGTTTTTAGAGTGATCGCGTTAACGCTTCCGTCTTAAAATGACGTCTTTTTAGTTTTTTTGGTGAAAAACGTCGAAAATGAATAGGGGCCGTAGGCCACCGTAATAAAAAATAAAAATCTCGATAATTTCGTGTTTTTTTGCGCGCAAACCGTTGTGGTAACCCGTCTGATGATACGTGAAAAGTCTCAGAGTCGAAAAATAAATCCTTCACAGCGAAAACTTGCATAAGAGTTTTTTTCAAAAAATTGGTTTTTACCGTACTTAGGTGTTTGGAATTTGGATTTTCCGAAATATTTTGATATAGAATGATGGTCCGACGGTCCCTCGAGCCCGCTATAACGTTTTTAGAGTGATCGAGTTAACGCTTCCGGCTTAAAATGACGTCTTTTTAGTTTTTTTGGTGAAAAACGTCGAAAATGAATAGGGGCCGTAGGCCACCGTAATATATAAATAAAAATCTCGATAAATTCGTGTTTTTTTGCGCGCAAACCGTTGTGGTAACCCGTCTGATGATACGTAAAAAGTTTCAGAGTCGAAAAATAAATCCTTCACAGCGAAAACTTGCATAAGAGTTTTTTTCAAAAAAGTGGTTTTTACCGTACTTAGGTGATTGGAATTTGGATATTCGGAAATATTTTGATATAGAATGATGGTCTGACGGTCCCTCGAGCCCGCTATAACGTTTTTAGAGTGATCGCGTCAACGCTTCCGGCTTAAAATGACGTCTTTTTAGTTTTTTTGGTGAAAAACGTCGAAAATGAATAGGGGCCGTGGGCCACCGTAATATATAAATAAAAATCTCGATAAATTCGTGTTTTTTTGCGCGCAAACCGTTGTGGTAACCCGTCTGATGATACGTGAAAAGTTTCAGAGTCGAAAAATAAATCCTTCACAGCGAAAACTTGCATAAGTGTTTTTTTCAAAAAAGTGGTTTTTACCGTACTTAGGTGTTTGGAATTTGGATTTTCCGAAATATTTTGATATAGAATGATGGTCCGACGGTCCCTCGAGCCCGCTATAACGTTTTTATAGTGATCGCGTTAACGCTTCCGGCTTAAAATGACGTCTTTTTAGTTTTTTTGGTGAAAAACGTCGAAAATGAATAGGGGCCGTAGGCCACCGTAATATATAAATAAAAATCTCGCTAATTTCGTGTTTTTTTGCGCGCAAACCGTTGTGGTAACCCGTCTGATGATACGTGAAAAGTTTCAGAGTCGAAAATTATATCCTTCACAGCGAAAACTTGCATAAGAATTTTTTTCAAAAAAGTGGTTTTTACCGTACTTAGGTGTTTGGAATTTGGATTTTCCAAAATATTTTGATATAGAATGATGGTCCGACGTCCCTCGAGCCCGCTATAACGTTTTTAGAGTGATCGCGTTAACGCTTCCGGCTTAAAATGACGTCTTTTTAGTTTTTTTGGTGAAAAACGTCGAAAATGAATAGGGGCCGTAGGCCACCGTAATATATAAATAAAAATCTCGCTAATTTCGTGTTTTTTTGCGCGCAAACCGTTGTGGTAACCCGTCTGATGATACGTGAAAAGTTTCAGAGTCGAAAATTATATCCTTCACAGCGAAAACTTGCATAAGAATTTTTTTCAAAAAAGTGGTTTTTACCGTA
The DNA here is from genome assembly GCA_020882235.1 of Schizaphis graminum. Taxonomy (NCBI): domain Eukaryota; kingdom Metazoa; phylum Arthropoda; class Insecta; order Hemiptera; family Aphididae; genus Schizaphis; species Schizaphis graminum. The sequence continues at coordinate 61,627,972 of CM037032.1, forward strand.
CTTAGGTGTTTGGAATTTGGATTTTCCAAAATATTTTGATATAGAATGATGGTCCGACGGTCCCTCGAGCCCGCTATAACGTTTTTAGAGCGATCGAGTTTACGCTTCCGGCTTAAAATGACGTCTTTTTAGTTTTTTTGGTGAAAAACGTCGAAAATGAATAGGGGCCGTGGGCCACCGTAATATATAAATAAAAATCTCGATAATTTCGTGTTTTTTTGCGCGCAAACCGTTGTGGTAACCCGTCTGATGATACGTGAAAAGTTTCAGAGTCGAAAAATAAATCCTTCACAGCGAAAACTTGAATAAGAGTTTTTTTCAAAAAAGTGGTTTTTACCGTACTTAGGTGTTTGGAATTTGGATTTTCCGAAATATTTTGATATAGAATGATGTTCCGACGGTCCTTCGAGCCCGCTATAACGTTTTTAGAGTGATCGCGTTAACGCTTACGTCTTAAAATGACGTCTTTTTAGTGTTTTTGGTGAAAAACGTCGAAAATGAATAGGGGCCGTAGGCCACCGTTATATATAAATAAAAATCTCGATTATTTCGTGTTTTTTTGCGCGTAAACCGTTGTGGTAATCCGTCTGATGATACGTGAAAAGTTTCAGAGTCGAAAAATAAATCCTTCACAGCGAAAACTTGCATAAGAGTTTTTTTCAAAAAAGTGGTTTTTACCGTACTTAGGTGATTGGAATTTGGTTATTCGGAAATATTTTGATATAGAATGATGGTCCGACGGTCCCTCGAGCCCGCTATAACATTTTTAGAGTGATCGCGTTAACGCTTCCGGCTTAAAATGACTTCTTTTTAGTTTTTTTGGTGAAAAACGTCGAAAATGAATAGGGGCCGTAGGCCACCGTAATATATAAATATTAATCTCGATAATTTCGTGTTTTTTTGCGCGCAAACCGTTGTGGTAACCCGTCTGATGATACGTGAAAAGTTTCAGAGTCGAAAAATAAATCCTTCACAGCGAAAACTTGCATAAGAGTTTTTTTCAAAAAAGTGTTTTTTACCGTACTTAGGTGATTGGAATTTGGTTATTCGGAAATATTTTGATATAGAATGATGGTCCGACGGTCCCTCGAGCCCGCTATAACATTTTTAGAGTGATCGCGTTAACGCTTCCGGCTTAAAATGACTTCTTTTTAGTTTTTTTGGTGAAAAACGTCGAAAATGAATAGGGGCCGTAGGCCACCGTAATATATAAATATTAATCTCGATAATTTCGTGTTTTTTTGCGCGCAAACCGTTGTGGTAACCCGTCTGATGATACGTGAAAAGTTTCAGAGTCGAAAAATAAATCCTTCACAGCGAAAACTTGCATAAGAGTTTTTTTCAAAAAAGTGTTTTTTACCGTACTTAGGTGATTGGAATTTGGATATTCGGAAATATTTTGATATAGAATGATGGTCCGACGGTCCCTCGAGCCCGCTATAACGTTTTTAGAGTGATCGCGTTAACGCTTCCGTCTTAAAATGACGTCTTTTTAGTTTTTTTGGTGAAAAACGTCGAAAATGAATAGGGGCCGTGGGCCACCGTAATATATAAATAAAAATCTCGATAATTTCGTGTTTTTTTGCGCGCAAACCGTTGTGGTAACCCGTCTGATGATACGTAAAAAGTTTCAGAGTCGAAAAATAAATCCTTCACAGCGAAAACTTGCATAAGAGTTTTTTTCAAAAAAGTGGTTTTTACCGTACTTAGGTGTTTGGAATTTGGATTTTCCGAAATATTTTGATATAGAATGATGGTCCGACGGTCCCTCGAGCCCGCTATAACGTTTTTAGAGTGATCGAGTTAACGCTTCCGGCTTAAAATGACGTCTTTTTAGTTTTTTTGGTGAAAAACGTCGAAAATGAATAGGGGCCGTAGGCCACCGTAATATATAAATAAAAATCTCGATAATTTCGTGTTTTTTTGCGCGCAAACCGTTGTGGTAACCCGTCTGATGATACGTGAAAAGTTTCAGAGTCGAAAAATAAATCCTTCACAGCGAAAACTTGCATAAGAGTTTTTTTCAAAAAAGTGGTTTTTACCGTACTTAGGTGTTTGGAATTTGGATTTTCCGAAATATTTTGATATAGAATGATGGTCCGACGGTCCCTCGAGCCCGCTATAACGTTTTTAGAGTGATCGAGTTAACGCTTCCGGCTTAAAATGACGTCTTTTTAGTTTTTTTGGTGAAAAACGTCGAAAATGAATAGGGGCCGTAGGCCACCGTAATATATAAATAAAAATCTCGATAATTTCGTGTTTTTTTGCGCGCAAACCGTTGTGGTAACCCGTCTGATGATACGTGAAAAGTTTCAGAGTCGAAAAATAAATCCTTCACAGCGAAAACTTGCATAAGAGTTTTTTTAAAAAAAGTGGTTTTTACCGTACTTAGGTGATTGGAATTTTGATATTCGGAAATATTTTGATATAGAATGATGGTCCGACGGTCCCTCGAGCCCGCTATAGTGTTTTTAGAGTGAAATAAGTAGAAGATAACTACTGATGTCGGCACATGTCAACTGCGCATCTTGTTATTCGGCCACTCGTAGCAGTTTTCGTTGGCTTGCGATCAGCTGTAAAAGCGCGGGTGTCGACACCGCTTTACCCCATTATCAAATATTACGGTGATATAAATCGATAATATTGCGACACGTTACGACGACGGCAGATATTTTTCACAGACATATGTTGCGGTGGTTAGCGGCAATCATCACAATCCAATTACCGGCCGGCGAGACAAGCGTCTGATTGATATGTATATAGACCCACAGCATCCGTAGTGCTTGCCGGTAGAAAATTAATGTGGTCCGTTTAGTACGTGACACGATGACTCTGTGAAGTCATCACAGCATTTTGATATTTTCTAATAAATACTTCGATTATATAAAGTATATTATAATATCGTCACCACAGTCACAGTCGTCAGTCACTATATCTGTTGTACACGACATTTACACGGATCTCGTTCATTACCGCCGTGCCACCGCATCTATGACGTCGTCACTGCACTCTCAAAGACGTCGTGCTGATTATTGTTTGTTAATATTGTTCTCGTAATCCCATATCACGCGATATTTGTTTTTTTCTTTTCTGCCGTTGAGACGTCACCGACACCGACATCGTATAATCTATTAAGATCGCAAAATACCATTTGCGATTTGGATCGGCTGCTTTATCGGTCGCCGCATCATTTTTATGCGTCCCCGATTGCGTTCGGCCGTTCGTCAGCTTCCGGGCCGCGTGCGACGCGTAAACGTCGTACAGTGCGACTGTTATTTTATTTCGGCGTGCGTCCGAGTGTACCGCCAACCACTTTATGGCCACCTACTCGACGTCAAACGCTTTAGTACGTGTTTTTTTTTTTCTTAGAATATTGTTGTCCGGTTTCTATGCCTGCTGTTCTGTCGTCGCCCGTCAACTTTTCTACGGTTAGTCGAACTTTTCGTCATTTCTGTTCGTGCAATGCAGCACGGTCTCGCACTAACTATATACCGTTATCCATATGACATTTCGTGTCCATCAAGCAGTCGGCCGCGTTATGTTACGTAACGATATTAATTGTCGAACTCTCGTAAATTAATAACGATCGCCATAACTGTTATTATTGGTGCCGTTAATGTAACATCGTTGTCCACTCCGGTGCCGCTATAATATAGCCACCGTGTCGCCGTCGCCGTCCGGCCGCGTGATCGTAAAAGGCGGGTGCCGTTCGGAGGGGGTCTAACGCGCGACACCCGCGAACTCGTCACGCCACTGGGTGCCGGAGAGCGTGCGCGTCGGTGACTCGTCGCTAGTCTCCGTGCCTCCTCTTTCGCGTACCACCCGATTCTAAATCGCTGTCATTCTATCCGACGGCTTCTGTCTGCTAAGGACCATAATTATTGTACGTAGTAGCCAGCTAGTGTACGTTCATCGTTCTTGTCGGCCAGCATTAAGATTTAACGTCCTTTTTACATTTTTTTTTCTTTTTTTATATATATAACACGTAGCGCGTACGGATTGCCATTTTTTTTATTTCAATTTAACTCTATGGCCACATTTTTCCAACGAAAATAATTTGAAAAATGATCAGTGTTTGATTCAGTGACTAGAAATCACAACAATGTACGATGGTCGATGACTATATTGACTAACAATATTTATTCGTCCTTAAAGTATTATTACAAACACCCAAAACCTTTCAAGTAATACCATAATAATTTAAACAAAACCCGTAAAGTGAATTATAAAATCTAGATACCATATAGCTTATAAGTGCAATATGACTGCAAAAGATTCTAAATCTTTTGTAATCTTTGTATTAATATGCGTTCATATAATACATAATCTGTTGATCATACATGATGGCTATTCTTGATGCACGTCCGTCACCACAATTTGCTTCTCGTGTACTACTTTTGTTAATAATTTACAAACTAAAACATAATTAAAATTAATAATAAAATTAAAATATTGTGTTTCTATGTTAAATATATGTTACATTTTAATGTCTATAGATAGTCGTCAATAATACACGACAGTTCCTATTTTTTTGTAAATGTTGCTACTATACTCTTTACCAACTTCTTTTTTTTTTAACATATCTAAACAAAAATCTTTTAAGGGTTGTAACTAGTAAACATAAACTTTTTTCGTTTATTGCTATTGTACACTATGTTTGCTACTGTCGTATAAAAATAAATTATACTATACGAATACGAATACGACAAAAATATTATTTTCTTACTGTATAACATACAGTGTACCTATGTAAGTTACATCATTATATTGCACGCAAGACATTACGTGACAATAATGTATTAGTAAATGTGCCACATCCAGAACTGACCCAGTGAACAAAACGTAAACAAAATTGTACAGCTAAAATTCATTGATTGATATAATTGAAATAAATAGAAATCAAATAACCGGTACCGCGTAGTCGCTACACTCTAGCATCACAATACTATAATAGAACTCTAGCAACAAACTATTGTTATTAACTTGTTATACCTATATATATATATATACATATATTATAGAGTATAAATATTTTATACTTACACAATTTATGAACATTCATAGAGAATTGTTTAGTATTAGGTTTATTGTTCACCAGCTACTTCTTTGAAATTTGATTCAAATGTATGCTATGCGGAAGTATGACTTCAAATTTTATATGTATTCGGGTGTGTATGATGTAATAAGACAATATGGAAGATAAAAAAAAACACATTTCTATAATTCCTATTAAGTATATTTTCATAATGATAATACATAATAATATAAATATTAATTAATTAACCAACATAATAATAATATTATGTACCTAACATTGACTGTAAAAAACAAAACTAAAAACACGCTTTGGCCATAAATAAACGTAAAAATAATTTAATTGGGTAATTTAATATTTTTATGATTTTCACCAATCTAAAAAGGAAAATTTGTCAACAATGATTTTACATTAGGACATTTAGTTTTACTTACTGTATTAATACAATACAAATGTTGATTTTTGTCCTTATAACATAATATTTGTTTACATATATTATATATATATGTATATATATATATATATACGTACGCCTAAGTTACATAAATCATATTATTTATATAAGGTATATTTAATAGTTAAATTATGTTTGATTTCTTTTATTAATTTTAAAAGTTTTATGATATTATTGTTTTATATAATATATAATATATATAATATATATATATATAATATATTATAGACTAATAATATTTAATACCAATTTCACTTAACCATATGTTTAAATTTGTTTTCACTAAACTATGACATACGATTAAAAATTGGACGGACGGCAGAAAAAATTGCGCGTTAAACTGTTATAACTCGGTATCTACAGGCATAATAGGATTGTACCTGTACAAACCCATGCAATCCATACTTAACGCATAGACGCAGTTTTATTGTTTTTATTCATAATTATTAAGTGCTTATTTCATTGCAGTCCGTCCAATTCACAACAACAAAAACAAATAATAAATTAAACAAAAACATTGAGCAGTGTTTTGTTGGTAAATAAATAAAAATTTACCGTGTGCTAAATATTAGCTTACTGGACTGAAACACGTTCGTTTTTCAGATGAACGAAACGTATATTATAATATTATATAGATGAAACGAATAATATAATAATATATTTTGGTCTGAATAAGGTGTAAGCATCGAGTGGCGAGAAGAGAAAGCTAAACAAAATTAATGCATTTTGGTCCTGTATAATAATATTATGTTTTTCAACGATTTTTTTTAATTGATTGATTGAAAAGATTTGTTTTTATTTGTTATATTAAATATTAATTGGATTGTTTTGACTTGATTGGTTTAACAACCTAACCGCGCACATTATTTCGTGAACGGAAACACATATTACTACAAAAAAGTATATTAATACAATATTATATATTAATTATATTAATAATAATAATAATATATACTTGTAATAACGACTAGAGACTATTTAGTTGTTTATACGTCACAATCGACTAGATATAAATATAAATAGACTAAATTAATATTATTACTCTTTTATAAGTAATAATATGCACCAAAATAATGTTACACAGCACGTTTTAGAGCTTAAACAATGTTATTATACACTAGGCCTCTATGGGACTATGCGTAGTATTATTTTATTATGTAAACATTAACGAGGTATACTCAAATATCGTGTAACAATAGAAAAAAAATATTTGCCATAAAAAAAAAAAACAATTTTTTTACTAACAATATTACAAGCAAAACGTTCAACGTACGAGTATAATTAATACGATAGTTAAAAACTTAACGAAAATTCATAACAAAAGTTCGATACACTTACGCTAACGTATAATTATATTTATTATGTTATATAATAATATATACACATTGTCGGAAGTAGATTGCCGATACAAATATTATATAGTATGTATAAATTTATTATTATTATTTAATATGTTAAATATCGTAACATTTTTATTAAAATTGGAAGAAATTCATTACAATAATACTGTTTTCACTCCGGAATTTCGATAGTAATTTATCCTAATATACCTAATCTATATAAAATATACGTATTTCCTATAGGGTTTATTATAATATGTGTGTGTATGTAATGGCCGGAAGTGAAAGACTTTCGTCTATTTGTAGACTTTTGAGGCGTACAATTGTTTAGTGGATGGAGGTCATCGAGTTGAGCAGTTCAATTCAATATACGCGCGACCCACATTTATTTGAATTTTCCACCCCTTGAGCTTTATTTGACGAAAGAATAGTTAGAGATATTACAAGTGCGTTTTATTTAGATTAATATACAACAATATTGTGCAGGAAACCGTAACAAAAACAATTTAATAATATTTTGTAATGTTTGCTTAAGATGTTTGGAAACGAAACGAATATTCCGTGTAAGTGTCTTACGAATAGATTACCTACACACACAAGATAATTATAATCATGACACGCTGTCGATGAAATCTCAATCAGATAATAACGAAAATGTACAAAAAAAAAACTATACTATACATAATAATATATGTCTACGAAATAGATGTCGTAATACATTATCGAGACCGTTCGGGTATTTGTAGTATTATATATTTATATATTAGGTATAAATAAGCGCTGTTATTGTATATTATAATATAATAACAAGAGGTCCAAAGCGGTTATATGATATTTTAACTAAAAATAAAACCTAAAATTATAAATAGATAACAAAATATGTATTTGTCTAAACTCCAGCCTTTTGAAATTTCGAAAAATCGTTAATATAATATTATATTTAAGTACATATTGTTATAATACATAGGTATTTAATAATATTATATGTTATACTTATACCGAACTGTGAGGTAAAAAAAAAAAAAAAACAAATCGCCACGACTAGTCTTTCAGCAACGAACATTTTGAAAAACGCAATCGTTCCCGTTTTGCCTCCCTCCAAAAAAGTGGCAGCGAACGCAAAAACCGGGAATTCTTCTATAATATTATTATTATTATTTTTGGCTTAATATGATTGAGCAATTGATTCCATTTTTGACCCTCACTCCCCATTGTATAGTATAGCACACACTGAAAACTAGCCGTGCGCGCGTCGACGACGTTATTGTAATTTTATTAAATATACAACAGTAGAATCCACTTAATGGGGACACCGCATAATAGGGACAAACAGAGTCCCGAAAAAATGCATGTATTCCTTATAATATTAAAATCGGGACAGTCGAATTAATGAGACAGATAGATCACCGCCCGAAGTGAGCCAATTAAGTGGATTTGATTGTATATATATATATATATTTATTTGTATATTATTTTTAAATTGAAAGGGATTCCAACACGCATCGCTGACAGCCGAATGCGGGATGCGAACGATTTATTTTGCATTTCACGATGCGCTCAGCTGTCCTTGATGATTGCCGAGTGCACTAGATGGAGCTATATAATAGAACGCTCCCTACAACTACAACACGCTGATCGATATTCGGTAGAAAACACTCTCGTAAGTATACGGTACGGCGCGGGGTTAGTGTCGATTATACTATATAATGTATATACACATTACACATAACATCATCATCATCATCATCGTCGTCGTCGTCGTATTATGTTATATATGCCAAGAAAAGAAGCAAAAAACTTTACAAGTTTCACACACACGCATACACGCATACGTACACATACATTCATTTTGATACACATATTTATGACATAAAAGTATATAATATGTATATTATAACGAGTCGCTGATTCCATTTATTATTACTGTTAATATATATAAAACACTGAAGATTAATAGTGAAAATAAAGTTTTAGATTTGGAAGGGGGAGGGAAGCTGAAGTTTAAGTCCACACCGGACTTTAATGTGACTTTTCTATTGTTATAAAACACCTAAAAAGATGTTGCAAATGTGTGAAATTTTCAGTTGTTTTCAGACTACAGTTAGGGACCCTAGCTCCAATTCCCCTCCGATATTGGAACTATACTTTAAGTGTACAACTACAGCTGCGTGCTGAAGATGATGATTTTGTGGCGAACGTCATTACTGACTGATCGAATTATATAACGAAAAACAAAATCAAGGAAAAATAATACTATGATATTCGACGTGATGGTATTGAAAGATTTCGAAGAGCAACGTAACTCTCATTATACAACAATACATATTATATAATCATTATAATAAATTATGTCGAGTGGACGCGATGAGAGGTGGTAGGTGGTTGGGAAAACTGTGGAAAATTTAAACGGAAATTACTTTGCTAGTCGTAGAGCAGAGGGTGAAGTGTAGCTGTTACCGTAACGGTCGTCTCTTGCGGGGTGTGAAAGTCTTCAGACCTGTCATCTGTGATTATCGGTGGTTTGTTTAAGTCAAAATGAAAAATAAAGTTATAATAAAAAAAAAAAAAAAAACGAAAGATTACGAAATCCGCCGCTTCCGGGGAAATCGATCTCAATACGCGGCGAGCGTATAATAATATATAATAATATTATATAGGTACGTAAGTGATCACGAACACGATAAACGAAATGACAAAAAATTCGTACAATACATATAATATTATATTATACAATTATATTATTAATTATTATTATTATTATTATTTTCTAAACACCGTTCGACGGGCATAGGATTGACACGACTAATTTTAGCGCACCACGCGAAAACCATATTATTATAATTGTATAATGTTATATATAATATAGTACAGGGGGGTACCTATAATACTGCGGCGGTGACTGTTGAGCGATGAGGGGGCGGTCGCAGTGGCGCGATCGACCACCGCAACTGCTGCGCAGAAGTCGCGACGGGGAGCGTGGCCGGGACGAAACGGGCTCTACTACTACTGCTGCTGCTGCTGCTGCTGCTGCTGATGCGGCTGCTGCTGCTGAGAAGGACTCTGGCGGTGGTCATCGTCGTGGTCTCGGCGGCGACGGCGGCGGTGGTGTTGTTGTTGTTGATAGAGGTTGCGGCGGCGGCGGCGGCGGCGGTGATGGCGGTGGTGCTCCAGTGGACGTCACACGCTGTCCACGCTGGCGAACCGCTCGCCCAGTTCGTCGCACACGTGTTGGCCGGACGACGGCGTGGGGCTGAGCGACCGGAGCGACGGCGGCCGGGGCTCGTGATGGTGTGGATGGTGGTGTTGGTGGTGTCGCCGGTGCCGGTTGTATCCGCCTCCCGCGATTCCCACGCCACCCCCGACGCCCCGTCGGAACCGATCGCGGCGCCCGGAGCCCGACCGCCGCCGGCAGCACAGGCATCCGGCTAGCATCAGCGCTAGCACTGTGCACATGGTCAGCACCGCCGACAGCACCACGTTGTCCATGGCTTCCGGTTCCATTGCACCTGCCAAATAGCACACGCACGCACAAGGTGTAGTAGATGTAGTTAAACACGGTCCTATAGTAGGCTCCGAAATTAACAAGGTTGTTTAGCATTGGAGTGTTATCGTGGTAGTGTTGGTGGCTGAAAACAGCGGCGTAGCCTGATTGAAGGGGTGTAGTGGCCAAATCAGCCATTTATATATTTTTTATTGACTTTTAACGCAATACGTCAGAACCCAAGGCTGGACATTAATGTGTTTTAAAGTTAAGTTTTTTCATTACTTCGGAGAAATTGGTCGACATATTCGTAAAATAATTCACTGATATATCTAATGTATAATATTTTATTAGATTTCATTATTGATTAATGTACTTAAGTATGGACGTGCCTCGTACTTGAAGCAATTAGGTAAAGCAATTTTTTATTTTTTACTATAAAATCTTTATTATATTACTTGCTTTTTTTTTATACATACCTATATAATTATAGTTAAAAAAAAAAGAAAAGTTACTTTTAATTTTAAATTTTAGCTACATTTTTCTGTGTTAACATTATGAGTTAAAAATATTAATAAACTTTCCAACCTTTTTGGTACCTATGACAATATGATATGTAATTAACATTATTATGCTTCATAAACACATGGAATTGTAGACTATATGGAGTAATATATAATTAATTTCTAGCGAATGGCGATAGAAAATTTTTAAATTGTATACCACTGTTGGTGGTTATAGGCTATAGTCCAGGGGTCTCCAAACTTTTTTATTCAAGGGCCACAAAAAATATCAAATGCTCTTAGCGGGCCAAAAGCTTATTAACACATATAACTTTTTAAATTACACATAAGTACCTTTAGATATCTATATTTTATTTACCGTCCTATTGGTGCTACGGGCCAGTTAAAACTTGTTAGCGGGCCGTAGTTTGGGAACCCCTGGGCTATACCATTGGGGGAGGAATGCACTCTCTGAATATAATATATAAAAAGTAGAGAAATTTTAAGATCCTAGTCCATAATCCTTACATTTCGTATTTATTTTTATTTAGTAATCACGCACAATCAAGTTGTACGTCTGTTCTTGGAATCTATATAGTTGATATCAGTCGTAGTCGTATACTATGGTACCTATCTATTATTCTATTAACAGCTACAACGATTACTGATTTTGCTACTATCAACTATATAAATAGATTTTTAATCAACTTAATACTTCTAGTCAGTCCAATAAGTATGGGTTATATATACTCAAAAGTTTATGAAATAAAATAAAATCAATAAATATTAAAAGTTATAATTGATATTATACGTTTTATTACAGAAATTATTTGATATTTTTGTCTGATAAAAAAAGAGAGAATAATCTATTAAAAACGTTTGTACCTCCTAATATTGTGGGTCTATGATATTCATAAATACGCGGTAAAAATCTCAATGTAATTGACTCATTCCATTATTAAGTTTATTAAACAAAATATGTTCACGTGAAAAGTCAAAAAACAATACTATACATTGTATATTTTATACAAGTGTACCTACCTTAGTACCAATAGTAGATATTGTTTATAAAAGTAATCGATTTTATGTGGTAGGTACCTACTTTAAAAAAAAACCATACAGAGGATTTAATTATATATATGACTGAAATAAAAAACTAGTAATACGGCATCTATATCGTAGTTCACTCTCACTACGTTGACCACATTGGAATTACATCGATTTCATATTCCTTGTACGCCACGAAATTGTTGAAAATCCCACATCTCACGCGTAATGCAATCCAGTTTTTATGATTTTTCACATCTCAAATAAAAACGAATCACACATTTTTATTTCAGTCAGTAAATTCTCTTAAAATATCGTTTTAAATTAACTAGGTGTGTCCGACGGTCGTAGACAAAAGTGAGGCGGAGCGATGGTCAATAAAATTGTTATATATTTTGCAAAATATTTATTATCGTTTATTTTCACAATACACCACAATACAGTATCATTATTAGTAGTTTGATTTACCACAGCATTTTCGTATACAAAAAAACTATATTTTTATTTCTAAATTTCTAGATAACGCATAAAAAAGGATTTCTATATTGATATGATATTTTTGTATCGATTGTTTTGTTATTATGACCAGAATCGTGAAATAATAATTAATAGGATATGAGGTTATGTAAACGGCGAGAAGAAATTGCTCGGCGAAACGTTCTTTTCCTCTAGCTGGTACTCGATTTTTGTAATATATTATTATTATTATATATACCCGGCTGCACGCCGTCGAATATCGATTAAACCCGCCCCCGTAATGTAAAGTATATAATAAAATACGTGTGTATATGTGTACGTATGCATATATATATATATTATACGTATTACGTTATTTTTGAAATAAAATATTCGCCGTCGATCGATATAGTTTTGGCCGTTTTATTTCCATCACGTATATGCTGTCGTACAGATACGCGCGGGGGCGGCGTCAATATTGTTTTACGATCACGCGTCGAACAACACACACGGCTGATTTCACCGGTACCTACGCGGAATATTACGAGGTGAGTTTACAATATATATACAGCACACACGGGCAATTTGTATTCGGTTCATTACTACGGTTATTATACGACGAGACTTCGACGTGAGCGTATTTATTTATAGTTATATATATTATACACGGCAGCGAGTCGAGACGCGCGCGCGGAGGGTCTGCCATAAAACCGCGCTTAAATGATTTATGATTTTTAGATAGTTCCGCCGCCACTGCCATAATATACCAGCACTAGTTCACCGCCACCGACACATAAATATATATGTAATACGTTGTGTGTACGTACTTGTGTTGTATTATATTATTATTATTATTATTATTATTACAGTTTTTGGCGAACGCGAAACGAACGAATAAATGAGTTATCGAGTGAACGCGAAATAAATAATCGTACGTCTTCGAGGCAAATCTCTATTTTCTCGAAAACATGAATTGTGAACTTTCCGCTTTATACATCATATATAACTAATGACTATTGTATACCTACGCATGTGTTGTATGCAATACAAAAAATACGTTTCGGCGACCGGTATTACACTTCGCATCAAATTTGCCGTCTGCTGTTTACGTAATATTTGTTTTTTTTTTTAAATATAACATTTAATAATAAATTGTTTTAGAACACGTAGTCGTTCGGAACACGTCTTTGTCATCATTTTTTTAGTGTTCGTGTTTGAAAACTAACCAGCAGTAATTTTATTTCATTTATTCATTTATTTCATATTCATATTAATATAATATTATACATTATTGATTAAGTAATAATTGTTCTGTTATTTATGGGATAAGAACATCTATACACCTATTACTAAAACTATATTGTTAACATACAAGTAATATTTTAATCTTGTTTAACATTATTTACATCAATAACATAATATTATTTATAATAGTTGCATTTACTATTAAAATAAAAATCCAAAATTTAGATCTATGTCGCATAAATAATATAATGTAATATAATAATAAACTAATGTAATACTATTATAATATAGTAAATTATGATTCATTTAACAGTCAATATAAAGAGAACATTATCAAACAAATCGACCACTGAAAGTATATCCCCTGAAACGTACGAGGAAAATATCGTTAAATGTACATTAGGTTGCCTAATGATCTTGGCGATTTTCCCCGTATGGATAAATCTAAACGACCATCAACAATATTATAATAATGTTATATTCATATGATTTTATCCGACTTGAGTAAATGCGATGCCATTACGCGACCCTATTTTTCTCATTTTCAGTGTGCATCGTGGTTGGGCGTCAATGACATTATACCACTATAAAGGATCTAGTAAATAATACTCACAGTTCGTCTCGTCCGACACGTCGTTGGACCCACAATTCATCACGTTGTTGCACCTTAACTGATTGGATATGCAGTAACTCGAGTTTTCGCATTGAAACCCCGGACACGAGTCAGAATTGTCCAATACTTCTGTCCAGGTCGCAGCGAAACCAGTGCCGTTGCCCGATTTGTCGGCCACAACAAAACTATATCAACAAACATAATGATATTACCTACATATTTTTATCTCCATCTACGCCACATGATGTTATTATGTATATTCGTATAAGGTGTAACAAGACTATTTGAAAAACTTCCATTATAAATGTTACTATATTTGTTAAATATTCCTGTTACACTCTGTTTATATAATATATATATTGTTCTGATCGATAAGTGGGTACAAGTAATTTTATAGTTTTAGATTTTCTCCTAATTAACCAAGCTCCTTCGATCATCTCGTGCTCATCCGTTGAAAAATTAATGGTAAATGTACTTGGTTATATAAATGGTTTCTACTGAAAAAATTATTTATTTGATTTTCTCACGTTTTCATATAGTGCGTGAGGTGAAAAACGTTCCAATTTACGACACATGCGTTTTTCCGCAAATCGATAATACTTTTTCTGTTATAATTTGACGAATATAAATACTAGATACTTGTAATTTTCACCAATTAATTAGATAACCGATATAAAAATAGAATTAAATTTTTTCACTTAATACAAAATATTAAATTTCTAATCGAATTTTACTCTGAATCGTTTTATTTTTTTTGTTCATATATCAATAGTTAAAAAAAAAAATTAAAAATATGACGACTTTTTTTTTACCTTATCCTGAACTGATTGGATTCGGACAGAAATTGCCATGACTCAATGGGCTTTTCACCACATAACTCCAATGGTGGTTCTTCTACAGATGGCCAAAGTCTAACAACAGCCGTCGCGCAGCCTCTAGCTGTAGAAATAATAAATTATTAGATATATATTAATTTCGTGGTACAGACAGTGAGTAGGTATATAATATAATAGTATATAAGATAAATATCATCTAGTAATACTATAGAATCTACAGTGTAGTTTGTAATGTTAATATTATAATACATACGTTCTAGAAGAACTCTTTATACTTACTCGCCGGCTCTCCTTCCACCGAGAACGAGACAAAGTTGAGCAGTATTTTGTAATTGGGCCTGACGTTTATAAACCAATTGCACGTTCTGCTCGGCATTCCTTTTTCCGGTGCAGTATATTTGAGCGGGAAATTCGGACTCTGCACCTTTCCAGAATCTGCATTACTGATATTACTACCGCAGTCTTGAATAGAAAATGAAAAAAAAATCGATCATTATTATTACAAAGAACAATATGACTTGTTACATATTGATTGTTTATGTTTTCGGGTTTGAAAACGATTCGACGGCGTGTAGAATATAGATATAATAATGAACTGTACGACTTACCGCCAAATATCGACTTGGCTTCGTCGAAAAAATACCTAGCCTTGAAACCACTAGAGACACCTTCCGAGTTTGTGTGCAGAAGCACCTTTAGGCCAATCGCACCACGATTAGATTCCAACGGTCCAGGGGCTGTCATACCGCAATATCTACCGACGATTTTCTCTGTGCCATCTTTGTAAATGTTATATATTTCGAGCCAGTCCTCCTTGCAAACAAACACCCTAAATAAAAATATTACAATAATAAAATATAAAAATGCAAATGTATTTAATGTTAGCCCTAATCAATATTTTTTTAATAATAAACTACGTATGTATGGTAAAAATAAATATTTTTTTTTTATTTCTTGCGGAATACACATAAGCAACACACGGTGTAAAAAATAACAGAATTGTTTCCGTACCCAAATTGAACTAATGAAATGTTGGCTACGTCAACTTTGATTTTGAACTGATCAAATATCACGGTGACCTGTTCGTTGGGCGTAGCCAGGAATAGAAACGTACAGTTTAGACCGTTTGGATAGTTTGCCGGATGTCTGGGCGAGTTGAAGTCTCCTCGTTTCTTAGACTCACTACGGTAAGTAAAATGACACGTACCGTTCGGTGCAGCCGTTCCAGGTATAAGATATTCTAATGAATAGCAGAGAATAAAAAATACATTTTTAAAAAAATATACTTATAATACTGTGCGCTTACCGGTTTCAAACGTATATTTGGCTTTAAATCCTCGACCATGTAGTTCACCACTGCTAAAAACCATTGCTAGTCTAGCGCCTTCACTCGTCACTACCTTTTCATCAGCCTCATCACCGCACATTTCGTAGTCAAACTTGTCATACAAGTCCATAGCTTCTTGACCTCTCAAGTATAGCTTTAAGTAACCATCCGTGCATCTTAAATTTAAATAATAATAATTAAAAACCGTTCGAGCTGTTTATAATCGTGTGGTAAACACTCACTCCTGTTCGTTAATATGTGCTTTAGGTATGTTGAATTTTTGGAATTCCAACTTAACTCTTTCCAAATCTTGTGCACCTTCAAGACCATAAACAAAATACCGACATACGATTTTCGGGATGTACGGAAACGGATAATTAGGACTATATATATATCCCGTCGAGGTTCGTTTACTTAACACTTTTTGATCGCATTCAGTGCCTCGAACGTGTTCTCCGTCGTTTATCCCGATAAAATCTAGATAAATACGAAAATTAAACCCGTTTAATATTATAATAATATAAGCTTTTGTTATACAATTAAATAGATAGGTATGTGACCAATGTGTGATAAACTTACCGAGTTTGACAAAACTTTCGCTAAATTCAAACATGCCTTTGAAACCACGATTCTGCGTGTTCGCTGCCCTATGAAGTGTGTCGAAAGTTACGTATAAATAATTTTTAGTCGAGTAGACTACTAAATTTCGTTGTTGACCACAATACTGGCCGATCAAAGGGCTAGTAGCATTTGATCCATCATAAATGCTTACGATGTCAAAAGGACAGCTGTGGAGGAACAAAAACAATGTATCGTAAATTCCATTAACTTTATGTTGCAAAATATGATATATATTATGTATTCAATATTTATGTTTGGCTAACAAAATTTAAAAAATACTTACTGTGGACCTCCGTAAAATAGGTCAAAGTCTCGGAATTCTAACCGCACCCTCTGGTTGGCTTGTCCATGAAATAAGTATGTACATTTCATTCCTTTGGGATATATACCCGGGTACGTTGGTGTGAGTATAGTGCCTACTTTTTTCACATTTGAGTTCACGACAAATGAACACGGGCTGATCGGCGACGGCGTTCCCAATTGGAATGCGGCTAAAAACATAGACACATATATTATAAATATGATCATATTAAATTATCAAGACTTAAATTTGGACTAAACTTTAATCTATAACAGATGTGTACCAGGTACCTACACTATTCGATAAATGGATGCTACTCATTTCTAATAGTGAACATTTTCGCATTTCATCACAACCCTTTTCCGTCAAAAACTAAAAAAGTATAATTTCTAATTTCACCAAAAGGCATTTACGCCAAAAAAATTGTTCACCAAATTACTTTATATTTTAATTAATTTACCTAAAAAGCAGTATCACATACGCAGAATAGTGCTTTAAAATGTATAAATCATCACAAAGACGGTAAAATAGTATTCACTATGTATAAACAGTGATGATCGTCAATAACAGACATAATAAATTGCATCACAGCCATCAATACATTTTTGTCATGACAAAAAAAAATATTAAGAGAGATTCAAGTATTAAAATTTTATAGTACCTACATAGTCCAAATTGTTTAAACTCAACTTATGAAACTATGATAATTTCTGTATTTTTTTTAAAACTATAATTTAATTATATTATTTTTTGTTAGATATTATAATTGATTGTATTACATTTTTTGTGACAAAAAATAAAATAAAACATTTAAATATATTGGATAACAGGATGTATGATTACATATGCGATTACATAATGATTAGAACATTTTTTTATTTAGTGTACACACTTAGTAGTTGATTGTTACGTTTTCATTTTATGTGAAAAAAAGCTATGCATAAATCAAGAAACCAACTTTTCCACGGTAATAAAGAGCCTTACTATGATAAATACTTACAGTCATTGCTGAACATATAATAGCCTTCGAACAACGATGATGTGGTCGTGTTCTTGTCCGTATAAAAGCTAAACGCTACAGTTCTGTACAGCGATGTCCGGTCTCTTGGTGGTATAAGACCGCAGTATCTACCTCCAAACGGTGAGTTTATCAAGTCCTCCGTATCGACTTGTTGAACCTCCGAGTATACGTCCACGTACTCGTGCACGCATCTGTGGACGATAATGCGCACTTATAAGTTTATAATATAATATCGTATAATACTGCAATATATTTCCCGTGTGTCGACTCAAGAAAAATTGATTAGTATGACGTGCACTTTCTGTTCAATAATATACATTATAAGGCTTCAACTTGTAATTTTAAGGGCTCGTATGGTTAGGTTAGGATATAGCAACAATTCATGGCAATAATATATATATAATATAGGAATTATTTTCTTCGTAATGGTAGTTATTATTAATTTAGGTAGGTGGTCATACAAAATAGTATTAAAATGTTTATATAACATTTAAAATTATTAGAAACATAATAAATATTAAATTAATTGTCTATTATTATTATGGTACTTATATTCAAATGTGATGGAATGATGTGTGTTAATTTTTATTTAGTACATAATTTGCTAACTATGCTTAATGTTTGGTACATGCAGCAGCGATGTCTCGTCATCATGAAGATGCTTGCGTAAAAATAGAAGTTCTCTACAAAATTAAAGCCCCAAAAGTGAATTGGACAATTAGACGTGACCCAATAAAGCGGAAGTACACTTGCCACCCCCTATCCTACCAAAAAAAAAAATTGGTTGTAGGTATGTGTGTATATATGGTAGATCCTAGTAGTTGGTATAGGTTATATAATTATATATACTTATAACCTATAATTAATAATGGTGGGTGAGTACTGGCTAATATTGTTTTAGGTTTGCTCTACGTAAACAAAAATTTGCATTACTGATGTTCTTGTCTGAAACATAAAAGAAGTATCTTACTCTGGAGGTGTGCTTCGGAGCTTGAACGCAGTGAACGATACGAAGACCTTCTGATGCGAAGCAGCCACGAACGTAAAAACGCACACTTTAGACTCGCCGTAGATGTTGGTGAACTCCGGGGCCCGGAACGTGCCATTCTGCGGACCGTCATTGCTCACAAACGTCTTGTCACATCCTAAATACGAATCCAGTAACCGTTAAACACGACGAATAAACTAAACTATCATAGACAGTTATAAGTGCAGGATCTAAGTCTCGGGAGGCCGGGGTTCAGTTACTAATATTGGAGGCCTATTTTAAATATGTAATATGTAGGGCTCGGATTTTAAAGGAAATGCTTCTTTTTATATATTTAAGATAGAAATCTAATTATTATACATAAATTCCTTTCACGTCAATCTTATTCCAAATAAACGAATTTATTTTGGCTTTTTTTAGCTTTTTTGTGTAAATTTAATTCTTTTTGTGCTTTTTTATTGCTTTTTTCAGTTATTCTAACTGTAGAATTTTTATATGTCTATTAGCTATAAAAATAAAAATAAAATGTTTATTTACTTAATAAGAAATGTGAAAACCCACAATAATGACCGTGATCGTACCATTAGTGTGAAACGACCTTAAACGTATAGATTAACGATCTACAGATAATTTATACGTCGATAGCTTATCGGCTATTGCATATAGTAAATACATGGTAGTAAATTCTTATTTTAATTTAAATTAATTTTTCAATTTTTTTTTCAGTTTTATAAATTATTACTAATTATTTATGTTAATTTTTAGTCATGCTTTTTTTTGCTTTTTAAAGAATAAATATGCTTCATTTTTTTTTTTTTTAAATAATTTTGTGCTTTTTTTGTTATTTATTATGCTTTAAAATCCTAGCCCTACTAATATGTATATTATGATACATTAATTATATATTATTCTATGTTTGCAAAAGTGAAGTTGAACTTAAAAATGAAACATTTCAATTAGGTATCTCATGATTTATATATTCCTTTAGATTGAATCACATTTTATAGATATAAAACTAAGTCCATGGCCATCTCCCGTATGGGTGCAGGTAATTTCTTAACAAATAATTGATTTCCTTATAAAGTTAGAAAATTTAACTATGAATTAATGTCGAAAATCGACCTAAGATTCTAAAACAACCTCAACTTTAAAGCCCCGGCGAATTGCATCCCCTGTTCCCCACTAAATCCAACACTGACTGCTGTGCGCCCGAGACGTGCGTGCAGTAGTAATTAAGCCGCTAACGGTGCTTACCGGACGAAGATAGCGTTCTCTGAGCACTGGCGCACACCGATAACAGCAACAACAACAACGACGACAAGGACACCATAAATCTGCTACCGGCATGCCAATAGTCTTCGGCCATGTTATGTCCTTTAAAAACATAAATCCCGTTACCGTGGTCAGCGAAATAATAATAATAAAAAAAAAACAATTAGACTTAACCATCACAAAATCACTTACCATAGCGGCAAGGCAGTATGGTTTCAATCGCAATGTCAAATCGTCATCTGGAAAGTTACATCTAAAGAGCTAACCTAAACACACAACAAAACACATACGATATGGTGTTAGGAAAATACTAAATTTATATCATTATAGTGTGCAACAAATATTACGCTGACTACAATCGCGACTATAACTCGCACTATATGCATCTCAACATAGAACGTACAAAATCGAACGATCCCCACGGTAAATCGTATATCATTATAATCGCATTGAATTAAACTGAAGCCGAAGCTACGTCTAATACCATATCATGTTATAATATTTTCGTCGTATCGACATTATGCTGCAGAGAATTCAGTGGCGGATCGACCGTGTTACCCAGGGGAGGTTGGTCGATTATTTTTTATGGATTGGGAACGTCGCCAGGTTCTCGAACGCGTGAAACCGAAATGGCACATAGTATTACGATATAGGTATGGAGTTGCGCAGGTATCTCGTTATATTATGGTACAAACACAGTCAATGCAAATATATAATGACGAAATGTCACACGTCACATAATAGTATAATATTGTCATGACGGCTTATATGCGACGAATGCGTATAAATACGATTTGTATATACGCAACTACGCCAAGTGCTGTGTGTTGACATACGACTAGTGGATGATCAGAAGGGCTATTGCGCATCACCTCGACACGCCACCGTGACGCAGTGCCGAGACGACAATACTTATTGTTATACGATTTGTTGACGATATATGATGATGATGCAAATACGTATTATATACTTACGCGTGTCCCGGTGATCGGTCGGTCTAGCGCAGCGCGCGCCCAGTTCGAAGTGCGTGCACCGCGGTTTACGTGCAGGTGAGCGGCTACTATCCTGTCCGGTAAACCGTGGTGTGCGTACGCGCGCGCGCGTGTGTGCGTGTATATGCGACAACGCCACTGCAAGAGCACGCGGGCCCCGTTGTCCGGTTCGGCGCGCGATGGCCGTGTCGTGTACACGACGGGTATAGGAGGTACGACGACGGTGGCCGTTGAGCAATTTATCGGTTATCCAGGGGGGGGGCGGGGGTGCGGACGATTCCGAGAGGCGGTGGCGGGGGAGCGTGCGGGGCTCAAAACGAAAACGGAAAAACCCCGAAAAAGCCGAGAGTAAAAACAACGCGAAAAAATAACTAGGTCAATTCCGGCGGCGGTGCGTCTTCGGTCGTCGCCGTTGTCGTCGTAATATCGTCGATCGTTGTCAGCCGGTGCGAACGAAAAACCGCGTCGTCCGTACAACAGCGATACGATATAATAATACAATAATGATACGCCTATATACGCTGTAATAGCGCAAAAGCACTGCAGCGCGCGCGACGAATGTTGTTGTTGCGTTGCGCGTCGTACGCGGGTCTGATGCGAGGTAAGTGGCGGCGGCGGCGGCGGCGGCGGTTTTCGGTCTCGATCCGCGGGCGAGTAGCGGTAACGATCGGGCGCGCGCGCGCAGGGACCGGCAGCTCGGAACGGACGCGCGCTCGACGGATCCTGCGGCGGCGGCGAACACGCGCACGACTCGGAGAGGGGCCGCGCCGGGGCGACCGGGCGTGCGCGCGCGGCCCTGGTGGATCGAACTCGTCGGCGGCGGTGGCCCACGCCCGAATCGGTCAACAATATTGCCACCGCACGACGGGTGGCGGCGGCGGAAACCTCGAGCGCACTCGGCTTAACGCCGCGTCGTCATCGAGAACTTTTATAATATTATATAATAACGATAATATACGTTATTTCATTGGGGTGGTGAAGAGACTATACCGACACACCACCACACCAATATACCTAATAAAATAATTATTATTGTACGATGTTTGACCGTTTTTATACCTATGATTGCAGGATACGATTGTTTGTGATTTTTCGTTTTTCAAACAACAATCGTCGTCTTAATAGGTTTTCGGATTTTTGAAAAAATTAACAGACCGTTTTACAGTCGTTTTCAATACGAGCCTCCCAACGGTAGCAGTGTGAACTATAAGTTTTAATTACACTTATGATTCATTATAACATCACGCGTATTTATGGCGCGATTTTTTTCCATTATACAAGGATATCGTGTATAGATATCGTCCACGTGCCGCCACACCCCCTGTCGCATCTCTATGCCTGCGGTTGGCACTATAGTACGTCGGCTTAATTCGAACACACTGTATATTGTAATATATAATATAATTTGTATCTGAATTGCAGGATGAGTGGTACTCTGCAATATAGTATATGCGTTGAGAACAACAATCGCTTTGTAATCAGCAATTTAAATCAATTTTAAATATCAATAATAAAAAAAAAAGCTGAAAAGTAATATTATCAAAATTGAATATTTTTTATAATATTCATACTTTATATTGAAATCGAAAAAAAAATTAAATTGATAAATTAAATCAAAATAATAATTTTCGATGTAAAATAGTTGTATACAACAAACTATCTATATAATTTTATTTTTCATTGGTAGGCAGTGACATTACTAGAGGGGTGTAAAAAAGTCTTTAGCATACCCAAATTGAAATTTAGCACCTCTTGTTTTTAAACATAACTATTATTATTTTAATGATATAACATCAATCGGTAAACTATCAACAGTTTTAGCACCCCACATTTTAGAGCTAGTTGCGCATTTTATGTTGGTAGGTAACAACTAGTACAGTAATATCTTATTAGTAATAAATAGAAAGTACCTAATATTTTGTATTTTTGAAGCCATTTCGGACAGTCGCGCGTAATGCCATGCATGGAACGCGCAAACAACGACAGATTTCGCATTGTTATAAATCAAAAATAAATTCGTAAATATGTAAATGAATCGAAAATAAATAAAAAATTATTTTTTAACTTTAAACAAGTTGGGAAAACTCAATGCAATTGTCCTAAACTCTCATATTCTAAACGCATTTTAATACAACGAAATAAATTATAATAAAATTCCGTATTATACAATTTAAAACAAATTGTTAAATCTTTTTTTTAATATTAGCTAGTATTTATTTTGATAGAACCACTAAAAAATTATTTATTTATTTATTTAACTGTAGTGTCAGAGTAATTATATTAATAACCAATAAGATTATGTTAATTGTTGTTGCTTTTGTTTGAATAGGTACTAACAAACGGACGGACATAACATTAATATTATTATTAGGTGTTCTAAACTTATGATAAACTAAAGTTAAGAAATATAATATAAATTAATAATCAGAAAACAATTATATCAATATTATGTGACTATTAAAATTATTAAAATTATAGATAAATATATTATTTTAAATTAAAATCAGAATAAATTAATTATTAATACAGATAAACAAAATTGAAATTATAATCGAAAATATTAATTTCAACTTCAACCCCTACCTGTAGTAGTCATATTACCTAAATTTCTTGAACAGTACATATACCTACATACCTAATATACATAATAAATCATGAACACATGCATATTAATAATAATATATTTTATATTTTTATTATAATAAATCACGTTGTTATTTATCTGAGCTATTCAATGATATACTATACGCTATGGTAAATATCTAAAATATCCCGTCATCTAATATAATACATATTATCCTTATGTATAGTATATCATAATGTATATTACATATTATCAAATAAGACCGCAAGTAGTCGAATTCTGAAGGTTGGGTTAAGTACGTATGCCTGATATTACAATAAACTAATAAAGGGAATCGCTCTGCTTACGCCTTCTATAATACCGAGAATATTCAATAACGTATCAACAAGGTTCTGCGACAATATTGTTCTGCAGGTTACTCTCTTCATCATTTTAAATATAATATTGAAATATTCATAATCAATTTTTTTTTATCCTGTTTAGAACAACAATAATAAGTATATTTAAAATTTTTTAAAACTCACAAATTTGTATCGTCGAGACGAATACTATCGTGTATTGTCCTGTACGATATGTATACAAGTTATCGACGGTAAATCATTGTTTCATTGTAATAATGTAGAAAAATGGAATTTTGGTATTTTGAAACATTATAAAGAAAATAACAACAGTAGGTGTGCAGTATCGGCGTTCATGGAGCAGCGAGCGAGACAATTTGTCCCGTGCGAGACCAGAAAACGTTTTATCTGTATTTTATGTACCTACCTATGTGTGGTTGGCACGAAAGTGACATTGTATGTATATGCTGAGAGGTATACTCAAATACTACATATTATAATAAATTTACATACTATTTGTGGATATATCTATGCATAAAACCAGATACACAGCTACGTTTTCGATCGTGCTTTATCCAGAAGTTGGTTCTCAACTCAAGAAATTTTATAGATCATGGTTAGTGAATAAAACAGTAATTAATGATTATAATAATGATCAATCGTAATACATATAACGTACAATAAATCCAATACGACAGATGTAGCTATGAACCCGGAGGTTAAAATTATATGATCGATTATTGATTTCACTATTATATATTATAATACATCATTGTTACAAAAATCGACGCCATACTATCCTAAAATAACCATCGTAGTGGTCCGGCATAAAAATAAACAGTAGTGGTCAGTGACGTGTTGCAGCTAACGCTTGTAGTTAGTAGGGTGCGCTCCGAACAACCAACATCGATACACATAAGAAATTTTGATTCAAAACACACCCATTTTATTTTATTTATTAGGTAACTTTTTAATTCGATCACATACTGAGTGAATCAGCATCACAACAAGATATCTAACGTCTGTAACTATTATTCAATTTTTTAATATAAATATCTATCATTTTGTAAAGATTAATAAAAAAGTTTTTAAATTTTAAAACAATTTTAAAATGTTTGACATAAATAGAATGTATTTATAATAATAATAATAGTACTATTTAGAAAACAAGTACAAAACAATACATAGTTAGAAAAAAAATAAAGTATAATGTAACAGTAGGACAAGGCATTGTCTACAAAGACGGGGTCAAATTATCAAATATTTACAAAAAAAAAAAAGAAAATCACTTGCAGTCTTAAAATTCAGTTTTTTTTCTGAACATTTTTCATACTACAAATCGGCCTATACCCAATAATAAAATGATTAATTTTACCATTTTCATTTTTATTTCTACTGTAATAATGTACAATAAGTCAGTACAATATAATATAATGAACATAAATAGTAAATACCATATAGTCACATAGTTATATAAACATAATTCAACTATACTAACAATGTTAGTCTCGGTCTTCTCTTCCCTACTTAAGAAATACATAATTTCATAAAGTAAATTATAAAATATTTAAAACTCCTTTTTCAGTTTTAAGATGAAAAATAAGTGTTGTTATTAAATAACATCATCAGTAAATTTTACTGTTCGATAAAAATAAATATGCTAAGAACTTGTCAAATGTGATGTATTTAAATAACTACTAGCCTACTAAGTTATTACTTTTTTTCAAATAAGATTTATTTTTATTATAAAAATACTTTATATTTTAATTTTATTGAAATAATAAAACACAGAACGAAAAATAAATAAACTGAAAATTGTTGTTCAATTATTTATTGTTTGAAGTTTGAATGCATTATATTTTTAACATTTTTGATAAATAAAACTTAACTTAACAAAATTCTTCGATTTTTTATGATAATTTTTAAAAGATAAAAATGTATTTATACCAACAACAAAATTATGTTATACATATTCAGGGGCGGATCCAGAAATTCATCAAGGGGGGGGGGGTAATTAAAATATACCCATCAGATATTATTCATACTTACTTAATAACATACTTATTAATATAAACATTAATTAATTATTATTTACTTCTTAATATTTACCATTTACAATTTATTCTTACAAGCTGGTACAAACATTTTTATACTTTTATAAATTTATAAAATTTGAATATAATAAGTTCAAGGGGGGTATTTACCCTTTTACCCCTCCCTTGGATCCGCCACTGTACATATTATTGTTGAATTATTATTAAACCCTATGATAATATTATCAATTACGGAAGGACGGAAGATGACAGAAAGAATTCTTAATGTAACATGCAAGCATTTACAATAATAATATCATATTATGTATAAAGATTTGAAAATAATAATTTATGCATTATCTTAAATTCTTAACAATAATAATGTAGTTAGGTCGGGTTGAATTCAATTTTACTCAATTAAATGTGGTTGAACTCGCTTATTAGTTATTATAATCAACCCTAATCCATTAGCGACTCCTTTTACCTAAATTTGGTTTAAGCTAATTGTCAGCAAACACATAAAATAGTTCTTCTTGTTTTTACAAGAATAAATAATTACTCGATTTTTCTTGTGTACTTAACAACATATGATAATTATATGCCAGGTTATTATGTTAGTTATTATGGAAAACGTATAATTTATTATTTTCAATGGAAGATAGTAAACCAAAAGTCCAAAATTAAATCATTATTAGAAATATAAGAATATCCAATTTTACCTAAAATATTAAATAAGTAATAGCCAATGTTAGTTTATAAAAAGAAAACACGACCTGCTAAAAATAAAAAAATTGAAATTGAAAATTTGCACTGATCTTTTTTATGCCTTAGAAAAAATGTAACACATTTTAACTTTATTATAAATGGAAAAAATGTAAAATTAAAAAGACGTGAACATTTAAATAAACGGAGAACAATTACTTATAATTACTTAAATGTAATTGCTTACTATATTAATAAACACAGAAAATATAATATTACATTTTAGTCATTAACTTATTTCCCATAAATAGACATACCTATTGAGCAAACTAGATACACATAAAACTAGAGATGTAAAATTTACGTAAATTTTTTTTTTGGTAATTTACCGACAAAAATTTACGTAAATTCTGTAAATTTGGTAAATTTTGATAATTTTTGTATGTCACCATAGGAACACCCTTAGGAACTCCTCACTTCCACTTTTCCATGAATTAATAATTATTGTAATGCTTATTTTAATTATTTACTAGATAGTGTGGTGTTCATGGTATTATAAATTTAATATATGATTTTATATAAGTCCCTAGTAGTGTTATTACTTATTACTTATTATTGACTTCTTTTCATGTATTAGCTGTGAGCATGTTGAACGTTAGACGTTTTAAGTTATATTATATCAACTATTCCATTATATTAATAAATTAAGAATATTCATCTCGTTAAGACGTATAATTTAAGGTGTCACATGCTAATATTTTCGGTAAAATAATATTTACCTGTAAAAAAATAATCGGTAAATTTACTGGTAATTTACCTTACCGGTAAATTTACACGGTAAAAATTTACCGAGCTTACATCTCTACATAAAACCCACGTAATATAATTATTAACTAAATTGTACGATTAAAAATAATGTAAAAAATGTAAAATACTGCCAGTGTTACGCATGTTTTTTCTAGATTAATTATTTCAAGGACCTGATTTAGATTGTTTACAAATTATATCATTTTATTATTGAAATTATTAACATATAATGCAATCGGAATGTATAATAATTAATAATATACACTATTGAGTATTGATCTAATAAATTATTTTGTTTTACACGTACAAAAAACACCTGGATATAATCACTAGAGGACTGACCGTATGGGGCGGATTGCCTACCTGACGGCTGACGTCCCACTTCAACACAAACTGAATTACACTTGAACTGAAACATACTGGTACAGACTACAGGAATAACCCAATTGGTTACCGTTTGAAAAAAGTGGAGCACACTAGGTAGTTGCATCCCAAAATATACCAATTGCCTCCCATTCTTATCGTAAATAAAATGGTTAATTTACACTAGTTGCCTCCGATGATCAGGTATAGTTAAAAATTATATACGATTTGCCTCCCAAGAATTTACACACCAATATTTCCTCCTGTATAAACTTAAGTAGTGGTTCATAAATTATTATAGGTAGTAACATAATATATAGATATTTAGAAATTTAGAATTATTAAATAATTGTTATTGTAATTATTTAAAAAAAACTTAGATAATAGGTAGGTATACACTTATATTAAAAATAATACTATAATTAATCAATAAAAAAAATATTATATAATATATTCTGTTATAATTTATAGGTAATAATTATAAATTGTTTTATATTAAATCATTTTAAGTCATTACTCATTTAGTATGTAGTTACAAATGTATAGTACGATTAAAAAATTGCACATAATTAATATAAAATAATAAGTAGGTAAGTTAATACAAAACATGTGGTAGTTAATTAAAAAAAGTGGTAAGTGGGTATCGCTCAGCTGTATAATAGAGATGGAGAGTAGGTCACTGGTCACTATAATGGATGTATTAAATTTGAATGCAATGACGGTTATGACGAAAAACGATTCTGAATGGAAATGATTTGTCAATCAATGATAATTAGTTAGATATATTATATTATTACCTATATTTCAATTGTAATATACCTATCGTTATTTTACTTGATTTCGAAAAAAAATTTCATTTCATACGCACATAACATTTTTTCTATATTGACGCTGAAATTTATTTTTACAGTTACTTGAAGGAAAACTTATGGATAATCTTGTTTTAGGTTTTTAATTTTAGGTAAAAATCACAAAAATTTTATGAATTTTCAACTTCAAAATTTCTTGCAAATTTTCGCGATTTTGATATATTTCGTAAACATTTGAATTTTAAATGCTTATAAACAAAAATTGTGACTAACCATTTTTGATTTTTTATTACTACGATAAGTACAACTTATAATAAACCTTGTATTAAATATTAAAGATTTTTTGGAAAGCCAAGTTTTTTTTATCGGAATTTCAAGAAAAAAAATTTAGAGGAATCGAAAATTTCAATTGTCTATAAGTAGCTTAAAAAATATTTTTAAAATTTAATCGTAAATAGATAACGTTAATATAAAGTATAAACATCTGGTGAAAATTTCAAGTATTTACAATGACTCCCCCAAAGCGTGATGACAGACACAAAAAAAAAACACACATCATTGTAAAATCAATACATTCATCATTCCGTTCAGAACCTAAAATATAGGTAATATACATAAAATTATCTGTAAAAATATTTGTGTAAAAAAATTATTTGAAATAACATTTTTTAGGTTTATATTTATTAGCCAATATTTGTAGATACTCAAAATTTGATATTTTTTTTCATTCAACTTTTTTATTTGAGTATCAATGAAAATGATTTTGTTTCTAATTTGTAATTTGTACTGTGGTTTAGGATTATTAGAACTTTGTCTTAATATTACAGTGTCGATTTGAATTAATTTTATAACTCAGATAAATTTAAATATATTAAGATGCACAGACTCAAAATAGTTATTAATTTTGCTATGAAAAGATTCACATGCATTGGTTGTGCGTTGAATGCTTGAACTTTTTTCAGCCCATAAACGAGGAGGAAAAATTGAATTCTCTAATATATATGTATCTACCAAATAGTTAGCAAAATTTGTTATTTTATCATCTAAAGCATGGGTTCTCAACCTGGGGGGCGCGCCCCCCTAGGGAGGCGTGACAAAATTTCAGGGGGGGCGTGAAAATGTTGAAATCTATAATAACCAACATTAAAGTATAGTTTGCATATAAATATTATGCATACATCAATCTTATTATAGTAGTGAGGGGGGGAGGCGTGAACTCATAAAATAGTTTGAAAGGGGGCGTGGACCTCAAAAGGTTGAGAACCCATGATCTAAAGGCTATATGGCTGCAAGATCCACTAAAAACATATTTCCAACTTCCGCTGGGTTCAATAACGATAGACCAAATATTATATACGTTAAATATTGTCTAATATAATCGTTATTAGAGTATTGCGACGCTAATCCAAGTGACTAAATTTTATGCCACCAAGATTGGCCGAGATGAAATCGACATCCTTTTTTACAAATATTTGGCCATATAGGTACACAAGAATTACAGAATTGTGTATGGCTTTTTCAAAGTCAAAATAAATTATTTTTGGCATAAAATTACAATCTATTTTTAAGCACAGCGTATTTAATATATTAAATGTATTAGTATATGTTTGTCCACTTTTATCTTCTAATAAAAAAAAGCAAGAGGTATGTAATAATTATTTATTAATCCATGTATAGTAAAATGATTGACAAAAATATTTTGTGCAATATTGAAATGTCCTATCTACATATAAAGTATCGATTTTAACAAAAAATTCAAAATTAGTTTTAGTAGAAAATAAAACAATTCCGCTTTCTATACCATTGTATAATAAAAATGGTTCATTTTCATAAATAACATCTATCTTGTCTAAAACATTATGAAATTCATTAATTGTTTTAGGAATGTTTGGTAAAATTGAATTACGAGCTTTATATAAATTTTTTTTATGTACAATATACATCGGTAGTAGTAATAGTATCTATTTTATGCTGTTTTAATTCTGCGTCTAATAACTTTGACGGCCTTTCACATAATAATGTTTCAGTGACTACAGCTTTTCTTTTTAAAGTGTTACTAATTTCTTGTCTATTAAGTACTTATTTAGATAATAGTAAGTTCATGATTATTATGAATTAACTTACTTTCATTGAATATAACTTGGTCATTTTTATCTACTTTTAAAAAAGTTTTACATATTTTTGTCGTACAATTCCACCGTTGATTGTCGGAAACTAACTTCATTTGAAAACTAAATTTAAAATTATTGATTATTTTGACACATTTTCCCTTTTCACTTATCATTTTCCGCACTTCAATTTGATTCATTTTAAAACTAGTTCAAAAATTTTAAATCACTTCGGAAAAAATTTGTAAAAATAAAATCGTACAACGATAACACGAGACACGAGTGTTGGAAATCAACAAAAGATACCCGATAGCTTATATAATTATAATACCAATCCGGCTAAAGTCTGGTTTTTATTATATGTTATCAGTTATCATTACACAAAATAGTATAATATTATCTTAATAAAAGTCGTATAGACTAAACATATTATAGGTCTACAATGCACAAAATGTATAAATTACGACTTCGAACTTATTTTGATACATTATGAAGTTTGAAACGGTGCGTACGAATTGCGTCCCGTCTAAAAAGATATAAAAAGGTATAATACTAATTGCGTTCCGGGTTTTTCTCGAGCACGGCTGAATTGCGTCCCCAGTACCTGTGATATCTAAAATGTATAAAGGCGAATAGTTTTTCCTACTTCCTGATAAGGAATCAAAATCGTACGAAAAGGCATTTTTGCACATTTTATCTGAATGTAGTAAAATTAATATCATATTTTCTCCAAAAAAAGTGTTTGCAGATTTTGAAAAGGCAATACATTTAGCTATTTTATCAGTTTGGCCTTCGATAACTTTAAAAGGATGTCGCTTTCATTTGGGGCAAAGCTGGTATAGGAAAATACAATCGATTGGCCTAAGTTCTGAGTATAAAATTGATAGCGATATAAGTAAATACTTGAAATATTTTTTTGGATTGCCATTTCTGCGTCCTGACGAAGTGATCGACTGCTTCACAGACGATTTAATATCTATTAAACCATTAGACGAAAAAATAGATATATTCACGGATTATATATTAGATACATATATACTGCCAGAATCTAGTTTTCCACCTTCATTATGGGCAGAATACTCGGCTACAACAATACGAACTACTAATAATTGTGAAGCTTTTCATTCGAAGCTCAACGCGATGTTTTATAATGCCCATCCAAACATTTTTCAATTTATAAATAATCTGAAGAAGTTACAAACTGATATTTATATAAAACAACGTAGCACTCATTTAAAGAACCGTACAACTTCGATAATTAATAAAGAACAATTTTTAAAACAAGCAATGGCAGATTTTCAATCAAAAAAAATACAAAGTTCCTGATAAGCTATTCTTATTGAAATCCAAAAGTTTTAAAAAGGAATTGAAATAATATTTTGTTTGAAAAGTAAATTTTATTTCAATCGGATTGTTACTCAAATAAAAACAATTTTTGTTGAAAGGTAAAACAATACCTAAATTGCCTATACAAAACGCCGTGTATGATTGTTATTGGCTAACCGCTATTAATAGTAACAATTAATTTAACAATTAATACAAAAATATAATCATTATTTTTTTAAATTATATTAGGTATCTCAAGTTAGAAACTATAGGTTATATAAAAAATACAAAAAAATTCCTTTATTTAGGTAAAATTGTACTATACTATTTTAAGGCCATTATTTTAAAACTAAAAGGTTAATAATATATTTAAGTATTTTAAAATCAATTTTTTTTGAGTAAATTAATAATTATTTTATTTTATCATGGCAATAAAATAATATATTTAATATTTATATATTATATTGTTATTTAAATTATAATTTATATTAAGTGTTTAAGTTATATAATACCATATTTTAACACCTAATTACTATACAAATTGTTTACAATATAATATAAATATACCTAAATAAAGGGTGGCACAGATTCGCTATGCGTCTTATCTACTATAAAAAATACAAGCTGGAAACAACCAAATACAAACATATTATAGTTATTATACGCGTCAGTCATAACCCCTTTTTATTATATAATAATAAACTACTAGTTAAACATTTCATAGCCAAAACACATTATAATATCCAAATAAATCGGTTTCTTTAATTAAATTTGTCGGTTAATTAAAAAAAAATAAACAAAAAATAAATAAATAATGATATTTTTATTTCTATTTTTTCAACATCATTTTTATACAATTTAACAAAACACATAACACATTATTTAAATATTTGAAATATATAAGAATGATAATTTGAAGGTAAGTATATACAATTTTAACAGAATGGGATTTGATTTCGGCACGTGGGTGAGATGTAGAAAACAGGAAAAAGATAATAAGTTGGGAAAGAGAAATATGACGTGTGGCTCGCGCAGAGGATCATTTCAGTCTTGGGTGACTGAAATGGCTCACTTCCGCGCTTGCCACACAATACACATGCTTTACAATTACGACGGTGACGACGGGAATCGGTTGCGATGGACACTGCCTGTGTGGGGTGACCCCCTAGAAAATAATCCTAGTTACGCCACTGATAAGGGAGCCAAAAGGGTTGGTTAACTGCAGAATAAAAGTTATAGGGATAGACATAATAATGGGAAATGTGTGGAGGAGGGGCACTGGGGGTCATAGGTATGGGGAGAGGTTGGTGAGGCATAACATTATAATATACATTATTGTCTTCGGTCTCCGGTCCTGAATATTCCCTTGATTGTACGGTGGGGAGAGGTTGGTGATGCATAACATTATAATATACATTATTGTCTCCGGTCTCCGGTCCTGAATATTCCCTTGATTGTACGGTGGGGAGAGGTTGGCGAGGCATAACATTATTATAATATACATTATTGTCTCCGGTCTCCGGTTCTGAACATTCCCTTGATTGTACGGTGGGGAGAGGTTGGTGAGGCATATCATTATAATATACATATTTGTCTCCGGTCTCCAGTTCTGCACGTTCACTTTCTTGCATCTTCCTAACCTTTATCTTTTCCTTCAGTTTCTTCCATTTCTTCCGGGACCGAATTTGCTGCGCCTCTGTCTTAACCTTCACCGCTGGTGTGCGTGGTCCGGATATATTTACCGGCGACTCTCCAGCCGAAACGCTGAAAGTCGCCGCCGGTTTTTCTACCTCCACACAAACCAACGGTGCTGGTTCAGCCGGAGGCGCAGCGTCTTCTGCCCGCTCTGCGATCTTTGTGTCTGCAAAGGACAGTTAGTATAATGCAATTTTATTTATTAAAATAAAATGCTGTGACGGAAAAAATATCATAGCTGCCGTTCGTTGTGTTAAACTACCAAAATACGCGCGCGCGTTCATTGCGTAATTTTTTCCTTGTGTACTATCAATCGACACCCGTTCATATAGGTACAGTTTATAAAAATTATTATAAATAAGATACTTACGTATTAGTCGGTCCAGATAGTTTACCACGTAAGGTTTTAAAAAGTACATTAACGTAATAAGCATATTTTAATGATGTTCAAAAATATAATAATTATATATTTGTATATTTCACAAATGCGAATACTGAACTGTATTTAAATGTTTTATGTAAGTAATTAATAATATTATATCACATTATTATGTAACCATGGAATCTCAAAGTATATATTACTAGAATAATATGGTCAATATGGGTTAATTTCTTAGGTGAAAAATAGAATATAAATATATTATATAATATATTAAAATAAAAATAAAATATGTCCGAAAACATAATCTAAATACTACTTTCGAACAATTAAGTACCTATGACTAATTGAAAATGGTACCTAATAAGTCGTATATAATATTTAAGGCATCTTACATTTAATGTTACCTACAAATTATTATTATTATTATTATTAAAGCGAGTATAAGGTACTTTTAGGTGACAAATTTTATAACAAGTATAACAATAATGAAACCCTCCCCCAAAAATGAATCCTGGATACGGCCATGGGTACTTAGTAGGTACTTACAAATAAAAAAAAGCGGGTAAGTGAGTATCGCTCTGCTGTACATTAGGGGGTGGGGTGGACCTCGGACTAGCGTAGGTTAAATTTGAATGCAATGATAGGTATCATTGTATACGAAAAAGGATTCTGAACGGAGATGATTTGTCAGTCTAGGATATATTATATTTAAATATTGTCATATATTCTATTTTGAAACAAATTCAAACACTTAAGTAAAAGTTTCAAGATCTTATGTCAAGTAATTTTTTAAAAATAACAAAAATCGAAAATTATTTATTAGTAAAACGTTATTTTACACGTGTATTTTTGATTTCAAATTAAAATTAAAACTTTAAAGAATCATAAATTTTTTAAATTGAATAATCCTCAAATTTTTTTATAATTGTTCTAAGCTTAACTTATGGACAGCATAGTATTAAATTTTCAATTCTTAGCTTTTGATAGTAAAATATTTATAAATTTTTAACTACCAAATAGTGAAAAATATTCATGATTTTGACGAATTTTTGTCAATATTTGAACTTCAAATGGTAATAAAAAAAAATTGTGCCTATGTATTTTTATAATTTTTGAATGAGAGTTAGAAAAAGTTATGTGGACCTGTCAATTAAATTTTCAAGTAATTTGTCCCAGCTAAATTTTTTTTATCAACATTTATAAAAAAAAAATAAAAAAAAATGAATATTTCAAATGCCTATAAATAGCTCAAAAAAAGACAAAATGTTTTGAAAATCAAATCACGTAAAGAAAATGCCAATCTTAATAACTGGTGAACTTTTCAAGTATCTACGACTTATGCTATTTGAATAACAACAAATATCAAAAATCGTTTGAGGGTAAACCGTTATTTAACACGGTTTTGTAAAAATTTAAATTTCAAACACTCATAAAAATTTTTTGTCTTAGTCCGGTAGAGTTATTTTTACAGATACTTGAAGAAAAATTTATGGAGAACCTTGTACCAAATTTTCAAAACTTAGTTATAAAAGAAAAAAATTTTACGATTTTTCAACCACAAAATTACTTGCAAATTTTCGCAATTTTGACATATTTCGTATAAATTCGAACTTTAAGCATTTATAAAAAAAAATTGTGACTAACGATTTCGGATTTTTTTTTATCACTTTAAGAACAACTTATAAGAAACCTTGTATTAAATTTTCAAGATTTTTTGGCCGGCCAAAAAATTTTAGCGTTATTTAAAAAAAATATATTAAAAAAAATTAAAAATTTAAATTGTTCTATTAATAGCTCAAAAAAAGTCAAAATTCTTTGAAAATTTAACTGTGTATGAAGAACGCTAGTATAAACATTTGATGAAAATTTCAAGTGTTCACATTGATTAGTTTTTGAGTTATAGCAAAATAAAAATTCGATTTTGTCGAAAACTGGTTTTGCGTAAAAATTCCCGTTTTTCTGTCACTTTTTTTTTGTTTTTCTCGATTTTTTTGAAAACTGTTAGAAAATATTTACTTTTCACCTCTATAATGCACCAAGGATATCCACTTTTCCACCGGAAACCACCCCCAAAGTTTGAAATTGAAGCATTATTTCGACTAGTTATGTTGTACACAGACACAAAAAAAAAAAACAAAAAAAAAACACACATCATTGTAAAATCAATACATTCATCACTCCGTTCAGAATCTAAAATTAGTAGATTCGAATTTATAAAAACGTTATCTTTTAAATTTTTACCAATACCATAATATTTTTTACTACAGTTTATACTTATATTTATATATTTTTTAATATTTTTAATATTTTTATACATGTACAATTAAAAATGCAATAATTAATATAAAAAGCAAAAACAATATTTTTAACCTACCTGTAGTAATAATTATGTAATTATTATTACAGACAGTCCTAAGTCTGTATAAAAATGGGAAGGAAAATATTGTTTAGTTTTTAAAATACATGAGACGCATTTGGTATGCACAAAAAAAATCGGGACGCAATTCGGAAGGAATTGTTGCCGCGGGACGCAATTCGTATGCAGCCGTTTGAAAATGTTTGCAACCACTTATACATTTATTACCTGCTCGTTGGGAAGCAACTAGTACTATAGACCCTTTTCGATTACGATAAAATTTAGGGTACGTCGGGAGGTAACTCGTATATAATCGGGAAGCAATTCGTATAAAAATTATTGACCTTTTTGACTTCAGGAGGCAACTAATGTGTCCCCGAAAAAAGTATTTAATTAAGTTGATCCGAATCGGTTCCCGTTTGTGTTTAGGCTAGATTTGACAAAAACATTGATAGGACTACAAATTGTTGTGGATCGTTCCATTCAAAGCCAGTGCCGGATTAAGACCAATCATAGCCCTAGGCAAATCACTTTTTTATAGCCCATTGTAAAAAAAAAAAAAAACAAAAAACAAAATTATAAAAATGTTTAGATTTATTTATTTTACAGCTTTTTTCTTGCTTTTTTAGAGCAGAAGTCATTTATTAAATCAGCTATGATAATTGTCATGAACAGTATCAATTATTATCAAAACCAGCTGCACTGCTGCGGTGAATCGCACTTTTTCGAAAAATCAAAAAAACGATATTAATATTTAAGACATTCACCTCGAAGTGGCACGGACTTCCACAGTGCCACTATTAAAAAAAAAAATAGCCCCCTCTGACGGCCACTTTTATCTAGCCCTAGGCACGTGCCTACCTTGCCTATACGTTAATCCGGCACTGTTCAAAGCTAAATAAAGAATTTACGAGTGCCCGTCCTACTATATTTTATTTTATGCAGACTTTAAACAGCATTCACACATTAAATTATACTAAATTTTGAAAATAATAATACTCCTAATACTAGAAAAGTTACTAGCAAACAGAAAAGAAATAACAAATACTTGGAAAATTGTATGACTGAGTAGGGGAACGTGGGGGAATAGCGGTCAGTGGGTAATACCGGTCAGTGTCATATCTCATGAAATATGATAGCTAAAATTTAGATTTTAACGTTATTTGATAAGTGTTGTTATCAAAACCTAATACCAGATGTCTCAAAATTATAAACACAATTTTTCCCACCAAAAGTTTGTTATCAATTTTATTATCACTTTTGATCTAATATTTTTCAAAATCGAAAATCATCTGAAAGAAAGAGTTTTAATTTTTTTTCTACATTAATGGTTGTATTTATCTCTAAATATTATGAGGATTGCAATTATGTGATCATGGTTCACCTAAATAATATGGTTTTTAAGTAAATGCATGTATTTAAAAGTAACTATGAAAGGGGTATTACCGGCCAAATGTGATGGGGTAACTGCGGTCAAATTTTGTTCACTTTTGGTACCTAAGATATATTTTTTTATACTTTTAAAATTTATTAATACAAAAATTACACATTTCTAATGCATTTTAGTAATTCTTAATATTGATAAATATCTCTGTACAGATGACATCATATTTTTATCATAATTTGTAAGATTTTTAGAAATTTATATTTTGTCCTTTACTTTTACATGTATTTTTGTGTGACTGGTATTACCCTACTATATGGGTAATGCCGGTCATTTGCATTTTTTTTAAAAATGAAAAAAAAAATATTACACTTAACTTTAAAAATTTGAAACTTATATATGTAGTAGCTAACAACTTTGTAGTTCTAATGTTAGCAATAGTAAAATATTTGGTTCATTATTACCGGAGATACACGAACTCCCGCTTAGGTGGCCGCCATTCCCCCCATCTTCCCCTACATTAATGAGAAGCTTGCACGAATTGAATACTTAAAGAAAGTAAGTTTACTTCAAATTTGCAAATTAACGATTTTAAATAATCGTATTATTATATTTTATTATTTATTTTATTTTGTACACCTAACCTAAGTGATGACTAGTTGACATCTAAATCAACGATTTAAAATTTTATTTATTACCTATATCATTTTTTTATAACACACATTAATACACATTTTTAACCAAGCCTGCTTTTAAGTTGACAGTTCTAAGCCTGTAAAATTGAGAAGGAAAATGTGCATAATTAAACAGGAACCAATTCAGCTCAACTTAATAAAATACCTTTTTTAAACGGGAATCAATTCGGCTTACCTTATATTTTTATTATATTTATTATAATCGTTCTTAAAAATATTATTATAGTATATTTTGTATAATTGTATTTATTTGTTGGTTTCTTTTTAATAATACTACATGTAAATAACGATTTCTATTAGTACTGTATTATGCATCAAGTAATTTTCCCGTTAATTTAATTATCAGTTCAAAACTTAAGCAATTACATAATTAACAGTTAGTTTTAACATTCATCTTGAAGTAGTGTGTTAGTAATGTATGTAAGTATTTGAATGTGTATATCTACAATATAAATATAGACAATTAATTGCAAATAATTACACATTAATTTTTAGAATCTGGCATATTTTTCGAATTAATTGGATATAATGTTAGTTATTATACACTAGTTTTATGCATTATCTATTACATTAGGTATATCACAATATTTCACAATTTTTATTTACTTAATATAAATTATAATTTATATTATAATAATATATTATTAATTATTATATATAGATATTAACATAAAAATTTAAAATAATTGTCATTTATATATAATTTAAATAATCGTTTTTTAATTTTATAATACAAATGATAAATGACAATTATTTCTGGGGCTTTTTTTTCCCTAGATACTAGATAGGCTTAATTGATAAACTCCCCAGTAGTCGTTTCGACGTTTTAGTGAATGATCATAAACATCCGATAGGTTAAAATTAAAGGCATTAAATACTAGAAGTCAAGAACGGTGCCAAGGGAGGGCTCTAGCCCTCCTCTCAGAAAACAGTTCTCCCTCTCAACTGAAAAATATTTACGATATAATAAAGTCATAAAACATTATAAATTGAAGAATAAATTGAATTTATTATAAATTATTGTAATAATTGAATTAGTGAAGTTTGAAAAAATAACATCTTTGGTCTTTTTATTATGGATTAACTTACTAGTAAATTGTCTAATAGAAAAAAAAATTACTACAATTACTTTCATTTATATTTATGAAATGTAAGTAAAAAAACATAATCATTCATTCACAAAGGTCTGTGATTAAAAATTTTCTTACATAAGGTACATAAAAAATATTTGACATTACCTATCCTTAAAAGTTAAAACATTTTTAACTATTCAAAAGTTTGTATAATATGTATAGCTAATAGCTATATCAGTGGTGCCCAACATGTGGCCCGCGAAGGTATTCTGTGTGGCTCGTCACAAATTATTAAATAAAACATTATTATTTGATTAAGATTGGAATTATTCGTTCTTTTATGTTCAGTGGCCCGCTCGAAGATGATTATTAACCAAAATGGCACGCCGAACAAAAAAGGTTGGGTATCACTGAGCTATATTATGTTATGTTATATTTATATGATACGAAAATATTTGTATTTTATTTAAATAACCTCATTAATTCCTGAAAAAACCTTAACCCGTACAAAAAAAATATTTGCCCCACTCTTCACCCCAGAAAAAAGTCTAGTGCCGTGCTTGCTAGAAGTTTTCAAGCTAATGCGGTATACCAAACGTTTGTATAGACTGGACTATATCTTACTGAATATACACAAATGTTTTGTTTTGATACTAATGATACTACTGCGGTGTTAGTTTATAGGTAGTTAGTACCATAATGTAGGTATAATGTAACAAGTATTCAAAATGTATTAAAATATAAAGAAATACCAACATACAAAATAATTATGAATAAATATAATTTATATAGAATGAGACAGATGAGTACATAGGTATATCATTACTAAATAAAATCAATATTAAAAAAAAATAATAAATGATTAGGCTTAGTCATACCGTATGACTCATACGTATATTATAAATTACCTATAGAATACAAATATCAGTGACTACGAACAAATATAAACCAATAAAGAGCGCTCTATATACCTATTTCGACAATATTATTTAGTATAATATTTTTATTACAAGGACTAACGATAAAAACACACTCATAAAGTAACAACACCATGAAACGTGATTATATTTCAATAATCATTAATCACTATAATGAATTGCTCAGCACAATGTGCTCATATATTTTGAATATTATAATAATGTAAT
The DNA here is from genome assembly GCA_020882235.1 of Schizaphis graminum. NCBI lineage: Eukaryota > Metazoa > Arthropoda > Insecta > Hemiptera > Aphididae > Schizaphis > Schizaphis graminum. The sequence continues at coordinate 61,669,304 of CM037032.1, forward strand.
ATTAAATAATAGAATTTAGAACTTAACAAAAATAAGAATTCAGTATACAAATATAATATTTATTTATTTTTGTGAATTAATTGATTTATGTAAAGGAAAATAAAATAGTATAATTTGTACAATAAAAATAAATTTTTCCTTCAATCTTTATTACCTTTTTGAAAAAACTTATTTTATCTAATAGATTAGATGCCTTTTGTGGCTATGATGACTTTATGTCGAATGGCTTTTTGTCGAATTTAGATTTAGAAAACGACATAACACCATTTGACAAATAACCATCGTGGCTTTTTGTCGGATGGTATTTTGTCGAATGGCTTTATGTCGTGCTTCGCCGTAAAGTACATACGTTCTAAAAGGGAAATAGCGGGAATATTTTTTGCTTATAGCTACACCTGACAATTTAAGAACTGGTTATAATTCAGTGGCAAACTGGCCCATGTGGAGAGTGGAAGAAATCCACCGGGGCCACTGACTGACGCCGTCTACTTCCAAGAGGACGCCATACCTGCATGTGTTGTCTAAATAAGACAACTTGTCTTTCTAGTTTCTAACGTACATCATAACAAATTTTCGTTCAGCAGAATACATTTTGTGATGTTGCTTTAATGTTAGAGTAAATTTACCTTTTATCAAATTTAAAAGTAAGAATATTATCTCGACAATGACATATGCTTTTAATGATATTATTATTTTAAAGTGAGTTACAGCAATGTAGAATATAACAACTTTAAAATGTTTATAACTCACTTTAAACTGATATCAATAAAATCATATGTGATATGTCATTGTTTAGATAATATTCTTACCTTTAAATTTGGTAAAAGGTAAATTTACTCTAATATTAAAGCTAACGTCACAAAACGTATTCTGCTGAACGAAAATTTGTAGTGATGTACGTTAGTAAGACAGAACATGACAGACACATGTGGATCTTAATAAAAAGGTATTTTATTTGATCGTGATAAATTATCAATAACAATTATTGTTATATACAATAGTCCAGTGGTCTTCAACCGGTGGGTCGCGACCCATTTTTGGGTCGCGCAAGTTTTAAAATTGGGTCGCGATAAGTCTTCTTTTTAAAATAAAAATTAAATTTATAAAATTATACAAGGTAAACAAATAATTTTTTAATTATTAAACTTAGAAAATTAATAAATGAAAATACCTACTAAAATGTAATTTTTATTTCATACATCGTAATAATTTTAAAGAGAAAATGTTATGTAACACCTGTAACGATGATATTTTTGACAGTGACGACATTAAATGTTCAACGTGTAATGGATTTTTACATTTTTCGTGTGCTGGGTTCAGGGAGACCTCTTTTCGGAAAATGTCGAATAATGCCAAACTAAATTGGTGTTGTAATAACTGCAAATTTCGTGAATCTAACATTAAAACACAGAGTACTAAGAATGCTCCTGTTATGAAAAATATTGAACCAAATATTTCTACTAATGAGGATATTAAAAGCTTAATAAAATCAGTTGATTTTATGAGCGATAAATTTGATGGCTTTGAAAAAAAATTGCAAGAAATGGTAACAGTTATTAAAGACATCAAAGAAGAAAATAATTTCTTAAAAGAACAAAATAATAAACTAAAATACGAAGTTACAATTCTAGATAAACGTTTGAATGTATTAGAACAAAAAGCAATAAAAAATTTCGTTGAAATTGTTGGCGTTCCGGAGGTAAATAATGAAGACTGCGTAAAAACAGTGGAGTCAATCGCTGAGTCGGAATGTAAGTATGAGTAGGAATGAAAGTAAATATACCAAAAGCTTTTCGTATTTTTTCGAAAATTGAAAACAAACCCAAGAAAATAATGGCAGAAGTACAAACATACCAGAGCAAAAAATCAATGATGGACAGTGTAAGGAAGCTGAAATTAACAGGTAAATCTGTTAATACTAATTGGAGTGATGAAAAGATTTATATGAATGACAGTTTAACACAATTTAATAGAAATCTATTCTTCAAAGCTAGAGTTTTTGCTCGTGATGCGGGCTATAAATTTGTTTGGTTTAAGGACTCTAAGTTGTTCATAAAAAAAAATGAAAGCACTAAAGCCATAATAATTGATAACGAATTTGCTTTATCTAAACTTATTTAACTTATCACCATTATTCACTAAATACTTTTTACTGTACTATAATCCTTAATTTATATGGAAAATTATCTCAATATAAGCAGTTATCTTAGCTATAAGACTAATTACTTTAATTCTTTCTCAGAATTTTTTAATATGAAAAATAATCTAAATAACAAGTATGTAAATATTTTATGTTGTAATATAAGAAGTGTTAACTCAAATTTTGATGAATTAATTTTATTCTTAGAAAATGAGACAGATAGTAAAAAATTAGATATAATTGTTCTGACTGAAACCTGGCATGATGCATCCATTCACTGTAACTACAATATTGATGGTTATAATTTATTTTATTCTTCCATAAATAGGAATCAAAATGATGGCATTTTTATTTTTGTTAAAGATATCTTTAATGTAGAATTTTATGAATATGATTTTGTTGAAACTAATGTTGTGAGACTTACCTTGATGAATCTCTGTATACCAATTAATATTCTATGCGTTTATAGATCTCCCTCGACTGACATCGGTAACTTTATAAGTATTTTAAGAAAAGTTATAGATGAATATAAATACAAAGGTGGTTATATAACACTCATTGGGGATATGAACATTAACATATTAGGTAATAATTCAATTAATAACGATTATCTGGATTTATTATCAGAAAATGGTTTTGCCTCCTTCATTAACATTAACACTAGACTGCCCATAGGTTGTAACCACTCTTGTATTGATCACATATTTATTAAAAGTAATGACCACCTAATTAGTACAGTTAATGCTGCGGTGTGCTGCAGACTGATATCACTGACCATTTTTCAACCTGTTGTTCTATACCTATTAATAATGTTTACAAAACTAAAAACAATATCTTTCCTGTAATTGATCATGATAAATTTAATAGGTTTTTGCATGAAGAAAAGTGGTCTGAAATATACAATGAAACCAGTGTTAATGAGTGTTGTAATGCATTTCAAAAAATTATTAATACTGCAATTGATAAATCTACTTCTTATACAGTAATAACTTCCAAAAACAAGCGTTTAAAAGAGTGGATGTCAGCTGCCTTATTATGTTCCACACGTCACAAGCAAGCTCTCTCATTAAAATGTAAACAAAATCCAAATAACTTAAAACTGGCATTACACTATAAAAAATATAAAAATAATTACACAAAAATTTTAAGGCTATCAAAAGAAAAATTCTATGAAAAAAGATTTAAAAGTGTCTCCTATAATCCAAAATTGACATGGCAACTTATAAATGAAGTAACGGGGTCTATACCTAAATGTAAAGATAAATTTGAAAGTATAATAAGTAATGATAAGGTATATAATGCAAATATAGAGCCGAAAGTAGTATCAGATATTTTTAATAAATTTTTTATTAACATCGGAAAACAACTAGCTGAGAGCTCCGGTAATGGGCTGAACAAAAAATTTTCAAATGTTACTCACAATTTTTCTTTCGACAATTTATTTAATAAAAATATTGAGAACTCAGATATTCTAAAAATTGTCGATAACTTTAAAGATGACACTGCGGCAGGCTTTGACAGAGTAACAATTAAATTATTAAAAAATAGTATTGATTTATTAGTAAATCCACTAGCTTACATTTACAACTTAAGTATAAAACAAAGTATTTTTCCTAATTATTTTAAGGTTGCGGTAGTTAAGCCTCTTTTAAAGGGTGGTGATTGTAAAAATATAAACAATTATAGGCCAATATCCTTGCTGACAAGTTTTTCCAAAATTTTAGAGAAACTAATTAAAGCTAGGCTAATTACTTTTTTGGAGGAAAATCAACTGTTATCGAATAACCAATTTGGCTTTAGACCTGGCTTAGGTACTGATGACGCCCTTTATAGTACGACACAGTTTATATATAATGAATTAGATAGTGGAAGCAAAGTAATAGCTATTTTTTTGGATCTAGCTAAAGCCTTTGACACAGTAAATCACAAAATTCTTCTACAAATATTACCAAGTTTTGGAATAAATGATCGTAGCCTAAATTGGTTTTGTAGTTATCTAACAAATAGAAAACAAAGAGTCAAAATAAATAATGTTACAAGTCAAGATAAATATATTGAATATGGTGTTCCTCAAGGTAGTGTTCTGGGTCCTATTTTGTTTATTTTATACATAAACTCGGTATATGATCTTAATTTGGATGGTCGGGTAGTCTCATATGCTGATGATACGTGTCTACTTTTCACGGACAAAACGTGGGAAGGAGTTCATTCTAAAGCCACAATTGGTATAAACGAAGTTCATAAATGCCTTAGTGAAAAAAATTTAATATTAAATGATGAAAAAACTATGTTCATGACTTTTTCCATAAATAAAACTCTTACAAATATGAACGCAATAACAATACATAGCTGCACTAATAGTGAAATATGCAATGTACACACTTGCAAACGTATTAAAGAAGTCTCAAGAATAAGGTACTTAGGGATTATTTTTGATAACAACCTAAGATGGAATCTTCATTCACATAATGTTGTAGGGAAGCTACGCGCAATAACATATAAATTTAATAAACTCAAAAATTTGATACCAAAAAATACCATACGTATGATATATTTTGCCTTGTATCAATCAATATATCAATATGGTCTATTAGTATGGGGTGGAATGGGAGATGGCGTTTTAAGACAGTTGCAAGTCAATCAAAATAATATAGTACGAATTTGTTTAAATAAATGTACTCTAGAAGGATCAACTAGACAAAATTACTTAGATTTGGGCGTATTACCTATTCGATCACTTTATAAAAAAATTGTAATTATGTTCATTTTTAAACGTCTAATAAAAAAAAATAGTATCCCTTTCTATCAAAACAAAAGAGAAAATAGAGTTTATAACATTCCTGTTAAGTATTCAAAAAAATCATTCGGTCAATCATTTGTTGATTATCTGGGGCCCACCTATTTTAATTTAATGCCTTATGAAGCAAAAAAAAATATTCACTTACATCAAGGTAATGTTAAAAATATTATCTATAACTGTTTATTTTCAGAATTAGTCTAAATTTTTAATTTGATTTTGTATTTATTGCCTCATTTTTATTGTATGTTTAGTAATAAGTAATAATATTCAACAGTTTTTGTACTTATTGTATAATATGACAACTTGTTTTGTTTTATATTACCTAATCTCTTCGACTGTACCTATTTTATATTAATTTTTTAATTTCTTTTAACACTGTATACTCTCAATCCCTAACACAAGCTTAGCTTAAAAGGGATTGATAATCATTAAATAGTATATAAGTAATATTTTTATTTTGTAAATTTATGATGATTATATAATAAAAAAAAAAAAAAAAAAAAAAAAAAAAAAAATTATTCAGTTTTAATAGTATTACTGCAAAGCATTTAGCAATCTTAGCTTTTTTACAAAGCTTACGTGGGTCTCGAAAAATGTAGGCCTAGGTCGCGAGTCCAAAAAGGTTGAAGACCACTGCAATAGTCAATAACACTTTAGGGGTGGGCAAAGATTTTTAAACATCGATTTTTTTACATCGATTCTCTCAGTGAAATTATCGATGTTTTTAAAAATCGATGTACATAGAAAAAACATCGATGTTTACCGATGTTTTTACAAAAAAATTTTACTTTAAAAGCTGTTTTTTTAGTGAGGTGCACGGACGCATGGTTATCTACACGATTACCAATTACTATTATTTATTTGGTAGATAACCGCGGTGAGGTGGAATTTTTAATTGCTACATTGTGAAAATTTTAAAACATCGGTCATCGGAGTAAAAAATCGAAATTTTTCACGATACATAAAAAAAACCATCGATGTATCGGACAAAAACATCGCTGTTTTTAAAAATCAAACAACAGTAATAACACACAATCCTCTATATATTATATATTTATTTATTTAAATTCTAACGGATCCAAGTACAATATAATATAAATAGTACAATATTGAAAATAATATTAATAATACAAATGATAATAACAGTAATAATAATAACCACAATAATAAAAATAATAGTAATACAAAATATATTTACATAATTATTAATCGATTCTAAGGAAGTAAAATTGAATAAATCAATGTTTGTATCGTTCGCTAATGATATAATTCTGTTTATAGGAGAAGATAATGAATAATTTGTTCTTTGAGAACCTATATAAAAAATAATTGTAGACCTAGTTCTACGCCGAGGAACATTAAAATTGAAAAAACTTAATAATTCTGGACAATCAGTGTAACCATTTACAAGTTTATATAAACATTTTAAATTTATTTTTTTTCTTTTATCTGATAAACAATCAATTTGAAACAAATTTAGTAATGGCTGGTAAGGAGAATTTGACTCACGAATAACATTACATTTGAATGCTAAAAAACGTATGAAACGATTTTGAACATTCTCTAAGCAGTGAATTTTATGTTTTTTGTAAGAGGTCCAAATCACAGAATTATACTCTAATTTTTCCCGGACTAAAGAAGTAAATAATGTTTTTAAAGCAATGGGATCAGTGAATAAGTCTTAGCAGTTCCTTATAATAAATCCTAATATCATAGAGGACTTACTAATTAAATGTGATAAGTGTTTATTGAATGAGAATGGAATCGAATATTACACCCAGATCATTGATATCATCGACACGTGCTAATGGAGACTTATTTATATGGTAAGAATGGAGAAGTGGAATCCGAGACCTGGAAAATGTACCTAATACATTTACACTTTTCAATGTTGAGTGGTAATTTATTAACTGTACACCAGTCGGACAGAATATTTAAATCTATTTGTAAAGGTGATGATGCATCATAAGATTAATTAACTATTCGGAATAATTTCAAATCGTCAGCAAAAAGAAGTTTTCTTGAATTTTAGAAGTTGATATCATTAATAAATAGTAGAAATAGTAAAGGAGCTAAATGAGAGCCTTGAGGTACACCAGACGGAACATTAAACGAATTAAATGGAATTTTTATATTTTACGATTTGTGTTCTGCTAGAATCTAGAAATGTAGGACGAAATCCAAGATAGTATAAAACCACGAATACCAATTGTATGTAATTTATATAATAGTAATTTATGATTTACCTTATAAAAAGCCTTTGAAAAATCTGTATAGATAACGTCAACTTGAGAGCCAGATGCAAAGGCATCTAAAATATATTTCTGGAACACTAAATGGTTTGTAGCTGTTGTTTTACCACTTATGAAACCATGCTGGTCAATAGATACTGACGGAGAAAGCAACGGTGTTATTTTTTTAGATATAATTGATTCAAACATTTTAGGTATAATTGAAAGTAGGCAGATTGGGCGATAATTCGATATACTACTAGTTACATGTGAAAGGAAGATGTGAAGCAGAGACTGGTATTGTCACATCATAAACACTTGAGAAAATGAGAAATATTTAGAAAAACTATGAATTATATTCTTACCGCCGCTTATAAGTTGATTATTATACGTCATCGAAGTTGGAATAGAGTTATTTGAACGTTTACTTTTTAAAAATTGCCAAAACTTTTTGGATTTGATTTTAATGAATTTTGAGTATCTATAATATACTCGTATTTAAGTACTATAATTTAATTTAGAATGAAACTTACACTTAGCTCGCAGGTTATAAAATATATTATAATTAGCTTGTGAAGGAGATGATTTGTATAATTTGTGTGCTATTTTCTTTTTAAAAACTAAGTCCCTCAAAGTAGAACTAAACCAGACTGGATATTTGCTAGTATACACTTGTTTTTTTTACAGTTTGCATCAATAATTTTAAATATAAGGTTGTAAAAAATGGTAACAGCATTGCTTATACATTCGTTTTTAAATAAAACGTGCCAATCTAAGCTGGCTATTTTTTACATGATAATATTATAATTACAACATGAAAAATCGTATACCAATTCATTATAATATAGTGGCTGATAATCGGTATTAATAGGAAACGTCACAATTAAAGCCGGATGATAAAGATAATCAATTGGTAATAAAGTTTCCGCTGCACACGAAACAAAAATATTTGGTGAATTTGATAAAATTAAATCAAGTATGGAATTTTTTCGATTATTTGTTACATTGAATTGTTGTAGATTAAGATACGAGAAATTCGCTAAAATATTAGTTTCTAAATTACTAAAATTACGAGAGTTAGGGGCAATCTTATTGTTAACCACCGACCAATGTAATCCAGGAAGGTTATAATCACCTAATATAATAATTTTAGAATTACAATATTCAGTTAATAAGTTATTTACAGTATCAGTGTGAGAATTGTAAACATTAATATCAGATTTCGGTGGTATGTAAACAGCACCAATTAACAATATAAATGACCCTATTGATAGATTAATAAATAATTGCTCAACATCATTATTTTGTAGTGGTATACGATAATAATGAAGGTGACTTTTGACTGCTGCAATTAAAACACCACCACCTCTGATGTTTATGTTAGTGCCAAAGATACTGCTTCTATCACTGCGAAAAATTGAATAAGTTGGAAGTAAACCAAGTTCATTATCATCAATGCCGTTATGTAACCAAGTTTCAGATAAAACGATTATGTAATAATCGACCAATGCTACATTACGCGTAAAAACACCCAGTTTGGTATTAACTATTAAAACCGCGTATATTCTGGTAGTAAAATGTTAAAATTTTCGATTTATTACATGATTCCCGCCGTTTTTTGAGACGATTGGTACATTATTAACATACTTAATAAAAATATCAGTTTCACCATCAGATTTTCAAGAATTTAGCTCGTCTAGTACCTATTGATTTTAGATGTTTACGTTGAACGTTGAAGTAATGTGCGATCCGTAGAAAAACTAACATGTTTAAAGTTAACAGATTGACGTAATTTTCTTTTGTTTTTCAATAAATTGAAAACATCATGTTGATCAGGTAACGTAATTCGAATTGGTCGACATTGATTTGAGACTAGTGGCGTAGCAAGGTTTTTTTTTTTTGGGGGGGGGGGTTTAGTACTTAATAAAATAAAATAAATCTACAACCGTATTTAAATAATAAAATAATTGAATGATAATAATTATTATCACAAGTGCAGTCAATAACGTGAATACGGCATAACAGAATATATTTTACCACGAATAAATGATTGTATTTCTATATTATAAACATTATAATTTTGATAAAAATTCGGCCGAAGGGGGGGTTTCAACCCCCAAACCCCTCCCTTGGCTACGCCGCTGTATTGAGACCTTGCCCAATCGCAGTAAGTTGACTGGAATAACATCAGTGTCTAAATGACGAAACATTTCAAATATAGATTGCATATCATTCGAATTGGAATCAGAAGGCAACTCAGGTATATTAAAGAAAATTAAATTTCGACTTCTTGCTTGTCTAACAAGTATTTCAGAAAATATATTCTCCGGAGTAGATTCAATAATACTAGCGGGTTTGGTTTCTAAGGTAGATATTTTAGATTCCAGTTTTTCTATTTTAGTCTTCAGTAATTTATTCTCATTTAAAAAATAATCAAATTGCTTGGATATAATATCCAACTTACACTCAATATCAATAAATTTCTTGTCTTGATTTTTTTTTTCATCGCGGATTGAATTGACTGAAGTTATAAGTTTATTTTGGGTAGTTTTCATATCAGTGATCATTTTCATTATTTTATCAAGTTTTTCATTAGTAGAAATAATAGGAACATTTTCACTGTCGCTCATGATTTGGAATAACAATTTTTTTTTTTTTTTTAAAAATGAAAATTATGTGGCTATTAAAAATGTATTAACAATAACAGATTAATTGTACGTAATACGAACGAACGATGCTCATGCGACTGACATATCAACATACTAATGTAGAATATTTTCTAAATATTTTCCAACACAGTTAAATTACACAAATAGTAATACTTAACAAAGTAGGAACTAGCCATTAAAGAGGAATATTCAGTCCAAGAAGTATATACGATATTTAAAATCAATTTGCTAGTGCAACCACTATACATTTCATAGAATAAATTATCTGATATTCAGCTATGCCTACTCAGTAGACAGTCTCGTAAAAATTAGTAACCAAACAAAAACGTAAACGACAACGATATGATATATATTTTAAATTTTAATATAATATCATATTAAATTATTAAATATAAACACATGCTATGTCACCATTGTTCTGCGATGTCACCAACCCAGCTTATCTGTTTGTTATTTGAAAAATAATTTTCCCTGACCTGCGCCATTAAGGTTTATAGATTAATATACAGGTTGCCTCATAACTATGTAAGCAAAGCAATCCTCCCGCAGCGCCGTATTACACATGACGTTATCCGTAGGAGAGTTTCTCGGGTGGCCATAGTTTCGTATGTAAATACAATGCTTAATATTCATACTTACAGGCTACAGCCATAGTTGACTGCTAATTAATGTGAATTTGTGTTAGACATATGTTTATTATTATGTTATTAACAGGACTCGGGACTTATACCACTTAAAATCTTAAAAATAAGAACTTAAAAAGCACTTAAAAACATCATTATAAGCACTCAAATAAACATATACAATATATATTGACCAATTTTTTTTCGTTTCAATTTCAAACTGTGCTAAAAATAATATGTCTTAATATGTCTTTAATAATAATTAAAGACTACAAAAAATATTGAAACAAAATGATTAGGAAAAATTTCTAACTAAAAAATCAAAAAATATATATACCTATTATAAAAAAATCAAACTTCACTTTCGAGACATTCTGAAAAAAACCATTAAAAGTAGAAAAACTGGTCAAAAAAGCAAAAATCGTAAAAAAAAAGCTGGAAATAAGCATATTTTTAAAAAATCAAAAAAAAGCACTTTCAAATTTCATAATAGAACGTGTTTAACATGACATATACTTTCATAGCACTCTGCTGCATTTAAAATCAATCCATAAAAATAAGCAATTGCTTTAAGTCACGAGCCCTGATTATTAGTGTACCTACCTATAATTTTTAATCATATATTAAAATATTTTCTGTTTAAGAAAGTAGAAACCTATAGAATTATGTGTATATTCAAAGAATACTATTCATAATGTTATACTTAACACAATTTACAAATAAAGTGTCGACTGATTATAAACAATTGTAAATTGTAATTATTACTAAATGTGTAAAACTACTAAAACTTTAAACCCAATATTAAAATATGATACTTTAAATTCATTGTATTATCAGTCCTCATAGTAATATAAATTGATTTTTAAAGTTTTCAGTTTTCTCATGAATGAGAAATATATTCTAAATCATAATCATAGTCAGAATCAATAATATAATTATTTATTAGTAGAGTTAGGATGTTGATGACCTAAAAATCACACAAAAATGCCCTAAAAAAATGCAAAATTGACATTAAAAATTATCTAAAAAACTAATTAATTAAGTGAAAAGATGTATTTATAAATAATAATTTTTATTAGAGATATGAGCATGATAATGGGTGTAATACTGTAATAGTAATTTAATATATCAATTATAGATTATAATATTAATACTTAATAAATAAAAATAGGTATACTGGTATACATATTTTATAATTTGTACTACCTACTTGTCCAAATCCAAAATTAGATTTAAAATAAATTAAATTTGTTTCCAAACTTGGACTTAACATTTGCTCTAAAATCTAAAACTGCCCCACATTGTACAAAAAGCACAAAAAATGATCTAAAAGATGAAAAAATGACATTAAAAAACAAAAAAATGCATTTATAGCTAATAAAGCCGAAAAATTCAAAAAATGCAAAATAAAATTAGAATATTTTGCAACAAGATAGCATGAATCAAATTTTTAGCTAGGATAGCATTGTATAGAATCAAAGGAAAAAAAATGCAAAAGTCATCAATATCCTAACTCTATTTATTAGTAATATATTCTATTATATAATAAATTAATAAATAATTGTAGGTATTGTTTTATAGGTGCTTCTAAAAATGTAATGTTTTAATACACATGTATAAATGTATAATAATATAATATAAATATTAATAAAATATAAATATTTTAAAATAGTTTATTAACATTAACATTTTTTGTTTTTATACATATTTTGCAAGATAATTCATTTCATTAATTCATTTAATTTCATAATTTTATATACACGAATTAAGATAAACAGGATACACAACGAGCACTTATCAGTTGTTAATTGTTATAAGAAAGTTCTTCGCTCTTGAACTGACAGCCAGCGCTTTAATGTGGTAGTGGCGAGTTTTGTACTAATAACGTGATATCCATTATCCACTTCCGTGTTGAAAAAATAAATACTTATAAGTTATAATACTTATATAATATATTATTTATTTTCCAACAAAAGAGAATATTATGTATAGGTGGTGTTTTGATATAAAATATATAATTGAAAATAAGTAAAATAAATAATATTATAATAGGTAAGTGTATTGTATATTTGTATAACTAACTAGTAAATTAATTAGTAGGTAACTAATTTGGATAGTTTCTTTTTAACTTTGTTTTTGCTTTTTAGCTGATGATTTGAAAAATATGTATACTGTCTCATCCTCATTATAATATAAGTAGTGAATATATACTCAACCATATCATTTTTATGTTCAATACACGGAAATGGAATCAAATAATTACATTTAAAAAAGTCATCAATGGTGTCTTCGAATACATTTTGACTATTAGCATGTTTGGTAAATGACATCTCAATTTGTCTAATAAGTATAAAAAAATTGTTATCAGGGTGAGTCAAAAATCCTTTAGATTTTAAATTGACTAGTTGTGTCTTAATTCGTGTTAATATATTATTATACAATTTTTGGGGTTTGTAGACATGGTATATGATACAAAAAATGATAAATGTAATTAATAAATAACAAAAGTCGCAAAAACGAATGAGAAAAAATACAAAGAAAACAAAACAAATTGTAAAACTCGCAAAAACGCACGTATAAACCATGTAAACAATTGGAAAGTCTCCTACGGATGACGTCACGGTCAGATTTCTCCCACTCCCGTTTTTTCAGATTTTCGATAGAGGCAACCTTTATAATCTATTATAATCTATAAACCTTGCAGCGCCATGAGTTAAAATTAGAAATAACGAAATTAATAATTATAAAGTCTATAATCTGTATTATAGTCCACGAATTAAGATATATATCTAAATTCGTGTTATAGTCTATAGACCAATATTATTTTAATATTTTTGTTTTGTATAATTTGTGCTGTGTTATCTTTATCGTCAGTCGTCATTGGTCATTCGTTATTTAAATATTTAATTGTAAACACTATAAACAGTATAAACATTGTACCACTTTCAACAAAATTGCGTATATTACCTATATACATTTGTTTACCGAACTACCGAAGACCGTTCAGATAATACTAAATAGGTACTTATAGTTTATACTTTATAGAAGTATTTTTTATTTGTCAACCAAACTCTGTTAAGTATATATATAATTATTCACAAAATTAATAAATACTTTTTAGTTATAAATTATTAAATTTGTAAATCTCCATTTCAACATTTATTTTAAAATAAATAACAAATATAGAAAGTAGAAACTGAATAGTAGCTTTAAAAAAGTAATTATTAATAAATACAAATCAACATATCTCAAAGTACCTAGGTAGCTAAGTGCCTAAGATAACTATTTTTCTTAATTATTACAATATTGACCATTGCAATTTTAATCATAGTTTGAATTACTTGAAGCTTAATTAATTAGGCATCTAAACAATTTTAATTTATATTAAACAATAAATAAATAAATGAAATAGGTATGAACAAAATTGATATCTTAGTCACATTTTAATAATTGGCACAGTACCTAGGTACCTACTATAATTTTATTTAAAAATATTGAATTGGATATTAGTTATTGCATTAGTCCAACCAACGGGATACATTTGATATAATTGTCAGTGTTTGGAAGGAACGAGTTCCAAAAGGAACGGATTCTTGGAGCAAATTCTTTTTTTCAAGGAAAAAGAATGAAATTTTTAGTCTCTTTTGTATTTCAATTTATACAGATAATTAAATAATTAAAATTAAAAAATATTTTTAAAAATTATAAAAGTATTTTAGTGTACAATACACCAATGTCCTCAAGTGTTCTTGTCGAGAGATTTGTTTCTACTAAATCCAATAATTAATGACTGTTAAACGTTACAGACTAGGTATTAGTCATAAGTTCATAAGATGAACTATTTGAGAAATTAGTTCTTCTGAAACATAACAAAATTACTTTATAATCTTTTTTTATATAATATTTATTAATATTGTTTAAAAATAATGCATAAATGATAAAACTATAATCAATATTATATATCCTTTTACTAAAATAACTAAATAGTAAATTTAAAAAAAATGTACCCGTAGGTATATATTATAATTGAAGTAAACTCAAAAATAAGTAACTTACAATGCTAATTAATTAATTAATATCTATAAATATTTTTTTCAGTTAAGTAATTTAACCAGTATTGCTATTTTTATAAAGTTTAAATGTATATATTATATAAAAAAAACATTGATGATTAAATAAAAATAAACATTTTATTTACTAAAAAAGAAATTCATTTTGTAAGAGAATGAATTCTTTTTTTTTTAAAAAAAAGGAACAAAGAATAGAACAATTTCTTTTATTTTTTAAAAAAAGATTGAGGAACAGAACAAACTTTTTTATAGGGAAATTGTCAAACACTGATAATTGTATATGTATTATTGGGGGTAATAATTTCTTCTAAATCTTTAACATTTAAAAATAATATAGACAAATAGACAATTATTTCTAGTTTTGATTTAAAGTAAAATTTAAAATGATTTATCTTTTATATATTAGTTAGGTAACAATTAATTAGTTATAAAAATATAAATATAAAATATTCTGGAATTGCAGAAAAATAGAGTAAAGAATCGAAGGATGTTATTAAAAGAATCTGAAAAATGTTTAAAAATAACAGATATGATAAAAGTAGGTAGCTAAGACTTATAATTTAACAACATAATATATCTAGAAACAATCATGTTCATTTAATACCTTCATATTTTAGAAAAAGAAAGTAGACGATAATTCAGATGTTGGTAATGTACAAAATGAAATTTTAGTTAATACTAAATAATGATATACAAAATAAAGGACAAAATAATTAAACAAGTGAAACGGTATGTTACACATATTTTTTTTTTAATTAATGATATATTTTTAACTAATACACAAATAATTATATTGTCATAAAAACAGAAAGTAGGTGCAAATCATAATGAAGAAATCCGCTTATATATTCTAATAAGGTTAAGTAAAATCTTTGTAGAATTTACATAAATTAATAAATATTTTTCTATTTTCTAGAAAACTAAGTGCTACTGAAGATTCTAAATTAAGAAGCTTATATCCAAATGCACAAGAAAAATTGTTTAAACTTAATCAAAATCCTAATCTGGTACGAAAATTAAATTTCATTAAACAGCATCCTATTCAACCAACCTATTTCTCTAACCTTAATTTTGACATACTTTGTATTTAAAAAACACTTTAAAAGGAAAAGAAATTACAAGAAATTGGTTATCTGTGATATGTAATATGAACTCTGATCATTCTTTTGTCCTATTTGTATAGCGTTTAGTTCTTTGATAAGTCCATTTACATAAGACAAACTAGTTTACAAACATATTCATGAATGTATTAAAAAACATAAAGATAAAATAACACACAAACATCCTATGGAGAGTTATATTAGTGCTTTGAATGATAAATCTATTGAATTTGATATTAATTGTAATATTAAATAAATATATAATTATATACAAAATTATTTGGATTATTAAATAAACTTGCAATATTTTTTTGGAGAATTATATAAATGTATATTTATATATGGATACAACAAAATAATTCAAGTATTAGTTGAAATAAATTAAAAAAATTACAAAAAATTGGTGAAAATAGTACAAGGTGGTGGTGCCGTAAAAAAGCTTTATTTTGGATATTTGAAGATGAAAATGCTCTATTTCCAATTATTATTGATGCATAGTATACATTCTCAACTTCTGAAAATTTTGATGATAATACATATTCAGAAGCAACTTCATTAATAGAAAAATTGCGTGATTTAAAAATAATTCTAATTCTTACTGCACATATTTTTTATGTGTATTTAAAATTACTGGACCCACATTCACGGTACCTTCAGACGAAGGGAATGGATATGTTACCTGCTTGGAACATGATTGATACCGTGAAATAAGAAATTAGTAATATCAATTTTGAATTCATTTAAAAAGTCTGAAACTTTCTATAAAAAATGAATGATCAACTTAATGATATGAATTTGCCAGATGATTTAGTTGTAAAATATAAACTACCTATACCAAAAAAAATGTATTATGACATGTGTGAAGATTAAATACCTCAGTTGCTAATAGACAAATTCAGAATAAATACTTTTCGAGTTGTATTGGATCAGATTAAAGAAATTTTAAACAGGTGTTTTTCAGTTAATAAGAAATTATTAGCTGATATTCAATTTATGGTACCTAAGAATTTTGCTTTACAAAATATGCCAAAAGACGTTTAAAAAAAAATTGCAGATCTAACAAATATAGATCTTGATGAATTAAAACTGAAACTTCAAAATTTTTAAAAGTAAACCCAAACTTATTGAATTCCTTAGAGAAGAGAACAAAACTAATATAGTCCAAAACTGATGAGGAAATTGACGTAGAATTGGAACTGAAAAACAAAGAATTTTATGGGATCAATGAAACTGTTTGCTTGAAAGATTTATAGTGTAGATATTTGTTTTATTTAATCATGATTAATAATTGTTATTAAATTTATGGTTCCAGCACGGTATAGAAGATATCTTCTATACCGTGGTTTCAGGTAAAGCTGTTTACAGTAATCACAATAAACAAAATTATGCAACTTGCATTGTGTTTATAGTTAGATATACAACTTAAATGTGTATGTTTCTGCTTAAACTACACTATGTGAAGCATATGAAATTTTTTAACTTTATCAGTTACATTAGTTAATAATTGTGAACAAACCTTTAATAGACTGAAACTAATAACTAGATTAAGATATAATTTAACACAGAATGATTTGGAATCTCTACTTTTAATGTTTGTAGTAAAAGAGGTGTTGGATGAAATAGATAAATCTGAAGTAGTAAAATATTTAAAAGTCATCCACTATAATGCAACAAATGTTAAATTTATAAATTAAAATGTACAAAATGTATACATATATATATATTTATATATAAATATATTATATTATTTATATAATATATTTGTTATTTCATTCGTTTATTAGCAATAGTTTGTCACCTATTATAAACGACTAATGTGAATCTAATAAATTCACTATTTTATGGTAATAATGTATTTGATGAATTTGTGTGTTACAATAAAATTGTAATTGATATAAAAAAAAAAAGACTATAAAGTATAAATATAGTAAATATAGGTAATATAGTCTTTAAAAATGTATGTAATGACTGTAAAATTGGCCATAATCAAACGTAGGGAACAATACATTTTTTTGAATGTACAAAAGATATTTTTGGGCCAGTAAAATCTCTGCCCAGGCCGAAGTACTCCCAATCCGCCACTGCTATATGTTAAAAATTATAATTAGATGAATATGCTTTTATTTTCATTTTTTAAACTATTTGTCTAAATTCAATTATATTAATGTCCGGTATATGATCTGAGGGACCTTTTGAAATTGACTCACCTCTAATAGTCGACATTCACAATTTTTAATTATACATCTCCAGTATACTGTTGTAGTGGGTCAGCAGCTTGTTGAAAAATACAGGTCGTGTCGAAATAAAGTAGTCAAAATATTTCCAAGTGTTTTATTAAACTGATTGAAAATTATTCTAAGTCTAAATATTTAATTTAATTGAAAAATAATCTAAGTCCCAATGAACGATTTCTGGTACAAAGTGACGTGAAGGTGCTTGCGCTAACTCTGGAATATCACGTCTGTGGGAGTCCTCTTCTGGGCCCCCTTATATAGTCAGTGTACCCTGATCTCCTACCCATGTCCCTTCTGGCCTATTCGTATTCAGGTCATTCGCTTCTCACGCTATTACGCATTTCAGATGATGCACGTGCGATGATGACGTCCGGTGACGATATCCCCACGCGCATGTGGTCAACCTCGCTCGAGGTTAATATTCAATAGGTAATCATAAATATGATTGACAGTCATATTATAGGCCTACAATGTATCGTTGAGTTCGTTCATCTCCGATTTCCAAAGTTCAAAGTATAAGTGGCTATTTTCATAGCGACTAGGCCTAATATATTACCTCTCAGGTATGTAGGTATTTACTCCCCATTATATATTCTTAAGTATTTCTTCGTCGTACTATTCCCATTACGAGTCATGAATCATGATATTATAATATATGGTTGATTATTATCTTATTACTCAGGTCTACACTGTATCGCCCCCTTTATGTATTATATTATTGGTATAGGACATCGGAGCACGTAGCACTGTTTTGTCTGTCTTTCGATCCACTCTAAATATATTTAACGTTATATGTACCTAGTGTACTAATAATAAATAAATCCTTATTTTTATTACCTACTTTTTATGTATTACATTTTAAGTTAATATAATAGTATGAGACAGAAAATTCACTAATTTAATAAAACAAAAAAACCACAGTACCACACATTGAAACATATCATCAATAACCTACTTATTCAGAAAATTGTAATCGCTGTTATAGTCCTGTTGTTTTGTTATCGCGGTTTTACCGTTTCTATATTAACTGTTGCTTTAATGACTTCGCTCTTTTCATGTAGATCCAAAATTGTTATATTTTAAACGTAAATTATTTCGTTTAATATTGATATTAATCATATATAAATATGTCTATTAATAGTGTCAATATAATTTTAATATTTAGAGATTTAAATACCATATGTTATGTAAAAACACAAAAATTGTCAATGAAAAATCAAACCTAACTAAAATAAAATATCCTGTTATTTCTTAGAACCGATATTTCTTACAAACCTAAAATAATAGGAAAACATATTATTTGTTTAAATAAGTTTCTATTTTAAAAGTTGTGATAAATGGGTTAGGTTGAATTTCGATTCTTAGATTTTCTCAAGAACGAGTTATTTTATTCATTGGCAGTGCCGTATTGGAAACCCAGAAACTTACCGAGCACAAGAATTTTACCGGCCCAGTTAATTTAGCTAGATATTTTAGCAAGCAGCCCACGTATCATAATAATCTTGCGGTAGCTCTCTGGGCCTGTTCATTGGACTCATTAAACCGGTTGCCTATATTATTACAATATTATATTTACATCTATGTATTTACATGAAAAAGTTTGCTGATGTCCTCCAATCTCATCAAAACCCAATTTTCCGAATCCTAATTCGCTGATTATTTCAGATACTTCCAATATAACATTGATTCAAAAATAATTTAGTCATATACAAAATGCATTAACTAACTACAATTAATATATAAAATGCTATTATGTATACATTTAAAGTATTTGTTTTTAAATCGTGTTCTATCAATTCGATGAACATAGTTTTATATAATATAATATTTATCACCAGGGCCGTAGCTAAGAATTTTCTATGGGGAGGGTTCAGTTCCATAGATAGAAATTTTATAGAGGATATTACTATAGGAAATTACATTGAGTAAAACATCAAAATAGTGAGAATAAAACATTATATTTTCATTATAACACTAAGTCAATTTTTCTCGGCTTCTTTGCCATTTCATTTAATACTTTATCTGGCGTGATAACAACATTCCTATATAATAACTCAGTAACACTAACACTAAACCATTGAGACGATTTTTAATCAAAAAAGACAAAATTTTTAATAACATAAATATATTAGGGAATATGATTGGGTCACAACACCTGATGGCATCCAATGCATTAGAAGGTAGCATTTCATTTTTATTTGTTGCTAGCCCTTTAAGTTTTTGTTTCTAAATTTGAAGCTCACAGTTAGCTGTGACAATATCGACTTCAGGAATATGTAAAGAAACTAGAGATTCAAAGTCTTTTATATCTGTCACAAGTCACACACGAAAAGTGCCCTTTTTCTATGAGTTATGACTGTTCTATGTGAACGAAAGGCTCCGTAATTCGACGAGAAGATACGTTTACGCTATCATACACCTTGCCACCTTGAGCACTATACTATAAATATATACTTTCATAAATTGATCATAATATAGATATATAAAGTATTTATTATTTATTCAGTTAAAAAAAAATGGTTTGAACATTTTTTTTTTTTTTTGAATAAACTAGACTTTTTTAAATTTTCTATTTTTCTAAAGGGGGGGTTTGAACCCCTTACCCCCCCCCCCGTAGTTACGGCCCTGTTTATCACTAATAAATCGTAATATTTTTCTGATTTAATTTTTAACTAACCACCATTATAATAATATTAATAAGCACTTTTAAATAATGATCGAACTACGACTACGGCACAGTGAAAATTAAAAACAACAAGAATAAACTAAAATCGCCTGTATTGAGATTCTATTTTGACTTTTACTAGTATTTTTACTGTGTAGAAAAACATCAAACATCATTACAAATGCTTTTAACACATTGTAAGTAATGTTTATTCGTACATTATAATTTATTAAAATATACACATGTCTAAATATGTCTTGTTAAAACAGGACTCAAATTAATTAAGAAAAGAGCCCAACAATTTTGTAGACACCAGTACACCACCCAAAATGTAGGTCTGCACATGTCTGCCCGATAGATTTTTGTACCGTGTTATTCATTGCAAATTCACCTTGATGTCCTTAATATCCTACTCATTAATAAGTTCAGGGAATTTTTTTCAACATTGGCACTATTGAGCGGTTAACGACCTTAACCTGTCCGTTTGCTATAGGTGTCCCAGTTCCTATATTAGCTCGTGTTCAGCTACCTAATTTAGACAATAAAAAGGTTTTAAAATCATTTAAGGTGAAGGCAGTTCCTCCACCGGAGACAAGACGTTTCAATTTTGAAAAGGAATGGAAATAATTTTTTAAATGTAGAAGTACTTCATCGGTTTTTGTTATCTTACTTTCGAGTAATTAGCATCGTATAAATTTAGTAAAACTATCAACAACGACTAAATATATTGTTATATTTAGTTTTCTGTGTTTTCTCATTTAACGGTCCCAACCCAATGATCAATATGAACAGTTAAGAATGTACGATTCACCTTGTGGAATGCTATGTAAATATCCTTCGTGTTTACCTGCTATATAGGAATATTCAATTAAATAGTAAACACATAGGTAATTATGGACTTCAATTTCATAAAGTGGTGTTTATAGGGGGGTAAGGGATCAGCCTCCCATGAAATTTATTGTTGGTACGGACACGTACAGTGTACGAATTTATTTAGTCAATGCATTAAATATATTTTTGCAAACTTGTCTCGAAAATGGAATTTTTTGCTTTAATTTAATTATAATATTCTAGTTTTCATAATTTATTATTAAAATTATTATATTATAAATTAAGTTAATTTATAATATTAATTCAATTTATTTTTTTTATAAACTGGGGGCTCTTCTTCCCGAAATTAATTCCTATATACACCACTGATTTCATATCATGTTCCAATATGGTTTCTGTCGCGACCAATACATCAGTCATTTACAGTATTATCTCCTCTCTCTCTCTCTTAATGAAGTCGACAAATGCCAAATATTTTTTGTGCAATCCTCCATAAAACTTTAAGAGCGTTTGCCAGTCTAAACGATATTTTTAAGGATTTGAACTTTCCTAACGGCGTTATAAAAGAAGTAAAAAGACAGATATTTCATTCACTCGAATGTGGTAGAATCCGTCAATAAGTGAAAATATTTTTTTGCTATTAAGCATGTCAATTTGGTCATCAATAAGAGATGAGTGAAAATTGTCCTATTATATAGTAATTTTATTTAACTCACGATAGTCTGTGCATAATCTCAGATCATCTGTTTTCTTTCGAACACGTACAATTGGACAACTGTAAGGACTTCTACTTGGTCTAATTACACCTCCTTTCTACAAAACATCTATTATACATTTTAGTTTTTTCGGTCACTATATGATAGGTATATGTCATCGTGCTCTATAGGAATTAAGTTGATCGTGTTTAAGTATTAATTTCATTTCTAAATTAGGATTAGCACTAATCTGTTAACATCATTCACTCGAAACATATACCTACTCGTTCTAGTAATTCACTTCTAAACATAAATTCTATACTTTCTGGTTAATATTTAATTTTTCTACATTAAATACATTAATACTATTTAAAATTGACAAAAGTATAACACTATTTTTTTTTGTCATTGTTGAAGATCTCTGGCAAAGTTAAAAGATCATATTAGGATAATTTTTAAGTTACTTATAAAAGCACGCGTTTTTTATACGTGCTTTTTTTAATAGTCTTCATGGTTTTAATCATTATGAAGAGTTACGTTAAATATAAATCACCTGACGTGTATCGGAGTGCAATATTCTAGAAAGCTTGAATTTCATTAATTTCGATAGTCAGTTTTTACTTTATTAAAGAAAACACTTTAGTGACTAATTTTCTAATATATTTAGTGGAATGCGGAATTGAACTTAACCTAGGGGTCAACAATTAAATTGTATGGTGGTCCAGATAATTTGAAAAAACAATTTTCTAGGGCAAGAAAAAAACTTAATGTTGTGTTATTGTGACTAATATTGTAAATAGCAATAAACGATGAACGCCATCGTAATTTTTAAATACATCATAAAAATAGATGAAATATCTATTA
Organism: Schizaphis graminum; assembly: GCA_020882235.1. Taxonomy (NCBI): domain Eukaryota; kingdom Metazoa; phylum Arthropoda; class Insecta; order Hemiptera; family Aphididae; genus Schizaphis; species Schizaphis graminum. Next base: position 61,692,226 of record CM037032.1, read on the forward strand.
TGTGCGGAAAACTGGCATTTTAAAAAAAAATATACTTTTGGCATTCCAGTTATTTCTCTTCGTGGGCCAGATTTGGCCCTCAGATTGTCTATTGCTGAATGTTTATGATTAATATTTGACAATTAATGTTTCAACTGAGGTTAACATTTTAAGTAAAATGATAAATACTCAAAACCAGAGGCTTAGCCAGGATTTTTTTATGGGGTGCAGGGGGGGAGCTAAATACTTTTAACTAAAGTTATTGTAAATCAAAAACAACAACAAAACAAAAATACTGATAACATATTAACGTTAATTATGTACGTTAACGTATTTATTATTTTAAATAATATCAATTTGTAAGACAATTTCCATATTAAAATTTAAATATTTCAAAACAATATAAAAAAAGTACAGCCAATAGGGGAGGGGGCTATATCCCCTTTATCCCCCACCCTCTTGGCTACGCCACTGCTCAACGCCTGAAGTACATGATTGAACCTTTAAAGTTGGATACAACGTACCTATTTATTTAAAATAAAGTGAAAATTGTCCATTTCTCTTCTAGAAAATTTTCAATTTTCAAGTATTACAGTGTAGCCATCCAACATGAATAATATTATATGATTTATCTAGTATATTTAAGATGTTAAAGAATTCCATACAGATACCAGATTTATAAATGGATTTTTCATGCTATAAAATCGCATGAAGCTTTTTGTAACTATCATTAGGAGTCATCACATTATACGATCAAGTCCAACATAGAGTGCAAATGGTTGAATTTATAATGTTAATCGCTTTAAAACTTAGACTATCTGTATCTGTTGATCGAACAAATAGGCAATACTGTAATAGCACCAATAGATTGTTTAGTTAAGTTGTTCACAATTTTTAAATGTGAAATCAAATGCGTTTATTACGCTAATTTATAATCTTAAGAAAGTAAGAACTTCTTAAAACAGGGATTCTCAAAATTTTATAAAAACTGTACCCCTTTTTATCAATACATTTTTTTGGGTACCTCTTCTTAGTTACTAAACTAAAATATATATAAAATGTTAAAGACTTACATATATATTGGCCAGACTTGTACCTCTTAATAAATTTCGAATATCCCTAAGGGGTACGCGTACCACAGTTTGAGAAATACTGTCTTAAGAAGTGGACAATATATTTGTATGTTAAATAGGCCATATATCATTTAGTAGTCTACTAGTCTTATGCTCTCTTAGATGTGTCTAGACTCTAGAACTATTTTGCAAAATGTGCACAGAGTAGATTTTTAGGAAACCCTTTGTAAAATCAGACTTCCCTATCCAAGAAAAATAATTAACTAAAAGTTAGCATTGAGTAATTTAAATTCGCAGTTCTAGCCATTATCTGGGCTGACATTGTCATCAGACCCGCAAGTCTGTTGACTATACTATAAAATAATGTTACATAGTTTGTGGTTGGTTAATTTATGTTATAAGTTAGGACAGTTATAAGTACCTACCTTACCTACTTACTTTTTTATTTTAGAGGATACAACTGTGTATAATACATGTTCTTGATTTTAAGAAAAACGGAATTTTAGATTGTCAATAAACATCAATTTCTCATAATTCATATTAAAATAATTTAAATTGTACATTTTTATAAATTTATAATTTATAAAAACAGTAAAAACCGTTATTATTTTTAAATTTAATCTAATTATTCTAATTTTATAAACAACTTATGCTTGTTTCAAAACCAACCCAAACTGTCCACGTATGATATTACAACGAACAAAGGGATTTACATTTTGCGTCGTAGTAAATAAGCGGTTACAGAGTTTGCTATACCTAACCGCGCTTGTTATACCATATCAGGTTTTGTGTTTACAAATCAATATTAACGCTGAGTTGTAATCTCCCAGAAGAGGACATATTGCTTACAAATTCTGACTTTTCAAGTTCCAAAATGGATCTGGAAAACATCAGCAATATAAAAAATTAAAGAATACCGTCGTTGTTGTTTTGTGGTTCCATGTGTTGACATAAATGCACACTTATTGATTTATTGTTCACGTGGTTTTTGTACATAGATCGCAATTTTGGGCGGCGGCAACGGTCATGTACAACATCTTTGGAGGTAACTACTATCAGACGGAAGACGACCGCCATGTATGATAACAGCGGCCAATATGCAGCTGCCGTTACCGTATCGTGTTTAATGATTGTTTCGTATTTTCTTTTGCTTGACTCGTAGTAACGCGCGTAAATTAACGACTCTGGATTGCATCGGTATTGTGTACGTATCGCCACCAAATAATTATGATATTTTAAATTCTTCATATTTCCTTGTTGGGAAGTGCGTTTTGTCTCTATAATAATAATTCTACTCGGGTGGATACGAAAAAGTTTTTCATTATTGGTCTCGGACTATTCGACCCAAACCACCGTGTTTCCGCTGCTCTGTTGATTATTACGTTTCATTGCGATTCGTGTTTCAATGTTCGTATTTTCCGTAGTGCTGTTGCAGTCGTTCCACTTTGTGTCCGCTTTCCAGGCGTGTGTGTGTCGTGTGTTATCGATCTTGTGTGCCTGAACGCCGCCACAGCCATTGTTCCACCATGAACAACGACATTTACAACTGTCGATTATGCGATCGCATGTATCATGACAAGGAAGTCGTCATCGATTTATCGTCGGAGGAGTCAAAGAAAGAACAAATTACTTCCAAAATACTCAGCGCCCTGTCAATCATAGTAAGAGCACATACTGACATATTTGGTAGCTCTTATGATTATATTATTACTATAATTATAATGATCTATCATTTCGTATACTTCACTGTCGTTCATCTCTCAGTGTTAACAACTGTTAAAAGTGTTCCACCAATGTCCCCGTTGCGTATTTACCATTTATTTTTAAATAAAGTCCACTTGTGTTTAGTGTCTTTTTCAATTAAAAATTTCAAAGTTAGTTTCACTTAAAAAAATATGAGTATCACTACTATTCAGTATTATTTATTATGGATTTCATTGTATTATATTAATTATATAATATTTTGGTATATTAGTTATTAGAAATTGTTATTTTTGATTTAAAATTTTAAAATTAATAGATTTATGCTAGGTACACTGAATACAATATTTTTTATAATAAACTGATATCATCATCTAATTTATTATTAGTAATGAGTTGTCACTAGCCTCAATTATATAATATAATATGTTTCAATAGGTAATAATAAGTTATTTTTTTTATAATTTATTTATTAATTTTTGGTGATTGTATATTTCAAATTAAAGATATAAGAGCATATATATTTATATAAAAAAAAAATATTAAATCATTCAACTACTCAATTCATAAAATGATTTGTGAAGTAAATTTGTTACATAACATATTTAAATTTGATTCTATGTCAATAAAGTTAAATTGGGTAGGTACTTAATAATATTAAGGTATGTTTTTTAGAAAATATTAAGGTATTTTTGTTGTTATTGCCTATAATGTATATGGCATTTTTATTAACATCTATACCTATTATATAGACATTAAGTAAGAAGTATTTTATAATATAACAGTACCTATTGATAATAATAAAAGAATCTAGAATTTATAATAGGTAACATCATAAATAATATAATAGACCTACTTGGCTAATAAAGTAGTTTTTTATTTATTATAATGGATATTAATCATAATATTTTGCCCATTATAATTGATACCACTTTATATTTAAATAATATGTTGTATATAATATTATTTAGTTTATTCTAGACCATTTAGGTTAATTTTCGTTTCCAAAATCTTCCTTCATGTTTCCCTGTGTGTTACCAGTTCTTCATTCACTACTCTTATTATCTTAAGATTTTTTTTCACTCGGTTTTCCTACTGTCTTGGCTTTCCTCTTAGTCAGGTTAAATTGTCTGTAATAAGTCTAACATCAATATTCAATAGTTAGTTGGAATTTATTATATTATTGTTTGACTATAATTGTAGTATAATATTAATGCTTGTATTAATGTAATTAGGTAATTTGATAATATATGGAGTTATAAGTGTTAATTATTCATATGCTTTTTATATTTATTTAGCAAAATTAATTTTTACCCCCTTCCCTTGTATTTGCTTAAGAATAATTGGTTAGACTAATCAGTTTTTAATATATTCTTTCAAAATTATTTTAAGTTTGATTGTTATAAATCAACAAGTGTCATGGGATTTTACTGTAATAAATTACTTACTCTTTTATTTAAATTTGTAAAGTACATCAATGAATTATGGAAGCCTTTTTTATTGAAATACTCTTGGAAATACTATTATTGCCTTGAAATCAATAAACGTAAATAAGCAACTTTCAACTTAATTTGAAACTTAAAATTATTAATTTCAAAATAATTTATTCTATCTATTAATCTATTACTTTTTTTTTTTAAATTATTTTTGGTACTTTTTGTTTATCCCGACTATTGGCCAATGCCGTGACTACCACTGGTCTAATTCCGTTATCTAGACTATATATACATGTTGACACATATACACGTCTTCAGTCAATCTCTGTCGTTATTATAGTCCATGCTCAGCATATTGAATGTATTTAGGGCTCCGCTAAATGGAGAAATAACAATCATAGGGGGACTAGACGCCATCATTTGGAGTCCTATCTGACAGAGTTTATTTGGAAACACAACTTAGTTGATGGAGATTCATTGGATAATATATTGAAAGACATTTCAGAAAATTGGCCTCTAAAAATAAAATTGTAGACTTTAATAAAATGATTTTTATCTCTATGTATTATATAACCTGTGATAATTTTAATTATACCTGATGTTTGTAGGTAATAGTTTTATGTTTTATTTAATATTAATATTTATTAATTATATAAATGACAAACTAACAGTACAAAATATTTTTATGAATAAAAAATACCAAACTGCTAGTAACTTATTTACTAGTTGAATACTTAGGTAGTTAGCTAATTTTTGTATAATTAAGACAATAAAATTTATTATTTTTAACAAAAACTGGAAGTTAAACATTTGTTTCACTCAGTGATACTTGTTTGCTCACTCAAGTTAAATGTGTGATGTTAACGAGACACAAGTTGCCAGTTCTCTTTGTAAGTGATTCTGAGTTTTAGTAGACTTTTTCTGTAGCTTATTTTACGCTAACGAGTTTAACGTTTGGTTCATTAAAAAGCATCTATTAAAATTTGTGTGCAGAAAAAAGTTGCAAAAAGGACAAATAGAAGTAAATGGGTATCGCCCATTTCACTTCCTTGACTTTTTCTTTGGAGATTTTTTTTTCTTCTAATTGTACCCATCTTAAAATGTCACTAGAAGTGCTAGACCATGGTTATTACTATTTTACTTTATATAATACTTTTTCGAGACTGCCATTATTCATTAAACCTTAAGAAATATGGTTTTTTTTTGTTTTTAAGAAAAGATAGGTAGTTGACATTTTTTGGTGATGTCTTTCTTTTATCATCTATTATCCTCTTTTTAGGCAGATGTTCAAAGTACACCACTATACACAGTGTATCGCTTGTCAGACCTCTCCGCTACATTCTTCTCTGTTAAAATATTTTAAATTATGTTAATGAAGATTATGTTTCTATATTTTAATTCTGATTGCTTAAATATTGCTCCCATGTTATAGTGTTTAACACTATTTCAATACTCTAGAGTACCATCTTCCTAAAATAATTGCCATGAAATTGGAGAAACATTATAAAGTTATTTCTTAAAAATGATATAATTTTGTAATTAATGGATGGTGTAAGTGGTTTTAATTATAAACAAAATTTCTTATAAATAAATAATATATTATTAAAAATTATTATACAATATTATCATTGTTTGTTATTCATTAATAAATTTGTATTATAAATACAAAAATAATTAGAAAAAAAAAGTCATGTAGGAAAAAAAAGTGCTAATCTTTATTACCATTAAGTCACAATAATAAAGATATAAATTGGGTTAGGTACCTATTATTTCCTTTATTAATTTGGTAAAATTGGATAGGAGCGCATATAACAAGCGTCTCATAATTGCAGGTAGACTACAATCTGTGGTATCTGTGTGCATACTGCATACAGCAAGATTTTACTGTATTTTAATACATGTCATTCTAATATTTAAAATCAAATTGTTATTTCATAGTTCAATGGTACCTACTTAAATTTAATTATCTATTTACTTACTTTTTACAGATTACTGATAATGATCCTACACCGAAGTATATTTGTAGGGTATGCTATGGGCAAGTTGAAGTGAATTTTAGATTTGCAACTACGTGTCGAATAAATAATGCAAAACATATGGAAAAATTAATAAATGTACCATCAAATGATATGCTCAGAAAAGAACAAAACAAATTTATGAGAATACCTGTTCATGTTTTGGTAATATCAAATTTAAGCTTTAAAGTATTAAGCACACTTTAATCATAAATATAATACAATTATAGTTTTTTAATGAAATATAATGAACTTATTTATTTTGATTTTATAGTTTAATAAATACCAGTTTGATATGAAAGGATTGTTTGATGCAGTAACTAAGTATTTGAATGATACTAATGAAGACGCAAGTTCAACTCGACATTTTGAAAATTTTGACAAATATTTTGGTCTTAATAACCACAATGGGTTAGTATTAGCTTAAAATTATAATAAGTATTAAAAAAAATATTTTCCATCATAAAAATAATTTTTTTGTTAACAATTCATGATTCTGAGTTTGAGTATTTTGTTTTTTAAAGTATTTATGTTTTATGAATAGTTTATAGTGGCTTATAGGTACCTAATTTGTTAAAATAAAAAAAATAAATACATTAGTATGGTAATAAACTAAATAGAAAATATATTTATTGTCAATGTTTTGTTTAAAAATATTTATAAATTTAATTTAATTTTATATTTTATAATTAGTATTTATTTGGAAAACAGACCTAATAACTTTAACTTTTTTTTAAGGGATTATACAGTAAAGATGCTTGATATAATATATACATTTATTAGGTACCTTAGTATACCTAATAGTGTTTATTTATCATTAATATAATATTGATAATATTTTTTGTTATAGACATACAATTGATACATAATTTAATGATTTTTGTATATACTTACTTATTAGTTGTTATGTATTGTTTTATAGTATTACAAGAAGATTTAATATTGGGAATGATAATCCTGTTGGTAATGGAATTCCAGAAAGCTCTCCAGTACTTGATGTAATAGAGCCTAATATGTAAGTAGATAATACAATTTTATTGTTTTACAATGGATTCTGCTTATAATCATTAAATATTAGATTTAACCGTACATTAGAATATATTATTTTTTAAAACCTAATATAATATTAATGTTAAATTTACTTATAATATAATTTAGATGAAAATTGACCTAGAAAATCCTTAATAAATAACTTTTAAATTCTTTGTAAGCTAATTATTTTTTTTGGAAAAAAATTAAATCATTGTTATATTTTTTACAAATGTTTTTTATACATTTATAATTTTTGTGAAAAGAGGTTATAATAAGCAGAATTCATTATATATACAATGGAACCTTGATAACTCAAATCTCTATAAGTTGAATTTTTGATAACTCAAATTTTATTTTCACCCCAAACCGATTCGAGTTACCGAGGTTCCACTGTATTTTAATTAAAATTATTTATTTGATTCTAAATTATTATTTCATAGTATTTTATCTAATAATTGTATAGTAGGGTATTAATATGATCTACAAAAAATTTCATTTTAATTGTTTAATTAGTGTATTTTTATATTTAAAATGCATAAAGTATTTTTATTTTTCTAGTGACACAAACAATATTGACAATATTTATAATTCTGGCATAAAACCTTATAAACGATCTTTTATATTTATACCTATCGTGTAAGTATATGATAAATATTGATATTAAAATGCTAAATTTACAGATAAATAAATAAAATTAATTTTTATGAATAATTTAAAGTAGATAAGTTTGAAATTGTTATAATTTTTTTTTCATGATGTAATCTGATAATAGGTAGATTTTAAGAATTTTTTTTTATTTAAATAAAGAACTTTTTTCTATTAGAATTTATACTAAAGACAATTAAATTAAATTAAATAAAAAATTATTATTTCTATTTAAACTCAATTTTAATATTTAATTGAAAACTTTGTGAACATTAAAATATTTTAGCATTAGAGTATTTTCAGCATTATTTGTATCATCCCAAATTTTGCATTTAAAATTGTTCTTTATAATTGCATCTTCATAGATTTTTAATTTTAATAACGTAAATTTATTTATATGATTTATCAATTATCTTATTATATAATAATAAAGATTAAAGCTGTCTCTAGTAATGGTATATCTATGATTTTTAGAACTATGAGTCAGGTTATAACACAAGAGGCTTTTATTATACCTAGGGTGCAGATATACATTCTCTTAAAATAGCAAAAATATGATGCTTATATTTTCTTAAAAATTTAAATATATGCTTTAAATATTCTTTAAAATTATTAGTAAAATATGCAAAAATATGTTATTTTTATCAATTTAATTTTTTAACATTAAAATTAATAAATATAAATAATAAATAACAATTAACAAAATTAATAAAATCATAAATAATGAATAATAACATTATTAAAATAATAGTTAATAAACATTATATTTTTTAAACTTTAATTTTAATGTTAAATTTACAAACAAAATAATACACAAATTAAAACATTAAATGAAATAACAATATTTTGTTATAATAAAATAATATTCACTCTCTCAACTGTATCACCAATAGTGTAGTAGTCTTTAGTAGGTATAGATAAAAATAAATAAAAATAGTAATTGTATTGATCAGCCTTATGGTTTTCCTTAAGTATGTAATCCTAAATATTAAACAATTGTTATTTATTAATTTAAAATTTTAATAGACTTTGAATATATTATTATAAAATGATAACTCATTATTACTAGAAGAAAACATGTGATAATTTCTAAAGATTTTCTTGAAATATTTTTTGTTTTAATTCTAAAATATTGTAAACTACATAATATAATATAGAATGTATATTATATAATTATACACTGTATTAAGTTCATCATTAAGTATTTATTTCTTATTATCATTATTTTTGTAGAAATGCAAACCAATTGAACCATGCAGCTGAAACTAGCACGAATAAAAATGTTCAATTTAACAAAAACTTTCCTATTAAGTAAGTATATTATAATTAATTTAATAAAGTATTTTTTATAACATTCATTAGATATTTAAATTATTAAGTTGTTTTATGTATTTTATTTATATTTTATAGTCTCATTCGCTTAAATTATATAATATGTTTATATTGTATAAACAATTTAACCCATAAAATTAACTATGATGCTAGTATCTTTTATTTTATTACAAAAAATAGTCCATATGTGTATAGTATACCTAACACATTTTGGTATTTGTTATGTTAATAATTAGTTATATACTTCAAATTATGCTAAGAACTTACTATTATGCTAGATAATGCATATTGCTAAATATGATTCCTTATTTATTTGTATAGTCATCATATACTGTCGTTTATTATTTAATTTAAAAGTATTATCCTTGAGTACTTTTAAATTTGTATTCTGTGAATTTTGATGCTCTTGGGTTTATGATATTAGCAGAAATTGTTTTTGTTATACCTTTTACCATGTTTTATTTTTTATTTAATTCTAATTTGTTAAAGGAAAAACAATGAATATAATCTTAAAATTATACATTCAATGACATTGTTCCCTCTTCTGGTATACCTGAAAGTGTTATTCATAACTAATGCAGGCTAATATTAATTAGTTTTTCAATTTAGAATATCAGTGTCATATCTGAAGCTTAATTTTCTCGACTAAAGTGTTTGATTTATTTCACCTATTTACCTTAACGATTACTGTTAGAGTGTGTTGTGAAATTTTATTTTCGATTTAGGTTTAACTGTTGTGTACCTAAATACCTAAATCCTTATATTAAGAATATTCAGTGCAATGCATTTAAGCTTTTTTTTGTCTTTGTTCAAAGAAATTATTGTAAATTTAAAATGTTTGTTGTGTTGTATTCATAAGTTTACGTTTGACTTAATCATTAATAAGTTTTATGAACATCTGAATTATTATTTAAAAAATTCCTAAAGTACATTTAGTTGTTTAAATGCTATATTTGTATTGACCTCCTGATAAATAAGCTATCAGTCAATCACTAAATTTAAGTAGTCTCATGAATTGCTGGCATTCTGTTAATTTTTCCTTCATTTCAATCTTCCGTCAGCAGATTTAATTGTTCTTCAAACTTTTATTTCAGAGTTTATTTTTCCTTTATTCTATTTTATTCACTTCTGATTGATGATAAATTTGTTTACTTTCTATATCATATGTATTGTACCTAGGCGGAAAAACAAATACTCTCCACAATGTGTATTTTTCAGTAGGCTGAGTATATTTTTACACAATATTAGTAAAAATAAAAATAAAAATTGAAAAGTAATATATTTTTCTTACATTTGATATGTCTTTATTATTTACTTAAATTATAATGAATATAGTTCGTGTTGGAATTTAATTATTTTTAAAGAAATTTATTTGAGATGTGTTTTTAAAGTTGCTTCTAATGTAAATAATGTTGAATATTAAGTACTAATACACATTAATTTTGAAAACTAAAAAAGGTCTTAGGATACAGTATACATAAAACAAGATCTCAATTTTAGCATCCCACAATAAAAAATCCTAGATCTGCCACTGACTCTACCCAATAAACCATCTTTTACATATGAAATACCTTGTTTAAATTCTTTATTTTCACCTTTTCTTAATTTCTCATCAATAATTGATGAATGATAATATAAATATATCAATTTTTTTTTATTGGGCTCAGTACATTTGTATACTGTATACATATATTTTGTATACAGGGTTAGACAAGTTACTTTATTTATTGTAACTGGTGAAAAGTTACTAGTTACTCTTAAACTGTATAACTAGTTACAAGACACTAAATACTTTTATGTTGTGTAACTAGATACAAGTTACAGTTATGTAACTAAGTTACATTTTAAGTTAAAAGTTTAATGTATTACACATAAGACAATAATTCACAATAAAAGTAATAAAAAAAAAAACATGTTTATATAACAGTCTTAAAACATTTGTAATTTGTCTAAGTTATATAACTTAGTTACATGTAACTATGATATTCCCAACTGACTCTGTACATAATGTAAGCAATTAATTACTAAAACAAAATGAAGTATAATTTACTCATAGAAATTAATTAGCAATTAATTACTCATAGTTGATATTGATAGGAATTTTTTTATTACATCTTAATATTATTATTAAAAACAGTGTTATAATTTAATTTTAAGTTTGTTAAGTTTGTTTAAATTATAATTTTATAAATTTTTATATTTTATTAAATATTTATAAATATATATTTTTATAGTAGAATAAATAATGTAAATAACAATAGACTAGCTATAAATAATATACCACAAATATTCTTATTATGCAGAACTTGAATGAAATCAATTTTAAATATTGATAAATGTCGTTAAAAATCTTTTAAAAAATCAAAAGTAACAGTACTTATTACAATTATTAAGTTTGAATGAGGAGGTATAAGTATTTTTTATAATATGAATACCACATTCATAGGCGGAAATCCATTGAAAAAGTTGAGAGGGTTACGATTTTTCTCATAAACCAAAGCCGTTAGCAATTTATTAATTATATGCAATATGTGTATATAATGGATTTTATTTTCATTTTCATTCAGTGAGATATATCTATAAAACCGGAGAGCAGATTTTGTTGTTTGGGGTTTTGTTAGATTCACATTGGCTAGGAGAAGAAGTGCAATGAACATTTTTAGAACTTTATATTTTATAATTAATTCACTACAGAGCATCAAAAAAAATTAAAACACATTTTATTGGAATTTTTTTTTATGTTTTTCAACTTAATAGCTTTGTAGTGAGTTAGCGATTGAAGATAAAGTTCTGAAAATCTTCACAGCACTTCTCCTAGACTAAGTGAATCTAACAAGACCTCAAATAACAAAACCTGTTCTCCAGTTTCGGTAATCTACCACTCTAAATGAAAATCTAGCAAAAAATAAATATTTTTTTAACTGTGAAAAATATTCGGGTGGTTCTTTTATCATAAAACACACGTGCATTATTCCAAAAAGTATTCATGCTTTTGAAAACATTTTTTTACATAGTTTCAAGTTGTTAAAAAAATAATTATATTTTTATATATTTTTTTTTCCTTAAATTTTTTAAGATTTTTACTTTTTTGAATGACAGCATAGAGTTTTATTTTCATATTCCAAAGCAGAATAAATAGATTTTTATACATAAAAATTGTATTTAGGACGATTAATTTATGAGTTATAAGTATTTAAAGTTTAGATGCGCGAAGTGGAGTGGTATGGGGTTACCCTGCAAAATGTCTATCCACATTCTAATTTTAAGACATTTTAAATATTAAAAAAACGTTAACAATAATTACTCATTTTTATTTACTTTAAAAATACTCAATTTATTTAATTTAATATTTAATTACAACATTTTCTGTGGTTTTTTGGAGGTAGTTATTAAATATTTTAATTTTTAAATAACTATGTGCAATTTTAAATTGTAATAATTTACTCACTTATAACTTTTTTCAAAATTAAATGTTGAATAACTGCTTATAACAAACCATAGATAATGCTATCTTAAAGTTTAATAATAAGTAAGTTCATTCTAATTTTATTACTAATAAAGCTAAATCATAGTCTATAAATACTCAATGTACATTTACTATGTTAAGATAGATACAACACATTGCCGAAGAGACAATATCTTCATAATTATTTTTAATTATTTTAATTACATTTTTTTTCAACTTATAACCTATAACCTAAATTATAACTTATTTTTTAAAACAATTAAAAATGTTGTATATTTTTTTGCGTTTTGTATAAGAAAAAAATATTACCTAGTTTAATATAATATATTGTATTAAATATATTTATTTGTTTGTAGTTCTAGAAATAATGTAATCAAAACAACTCAATTTCGTGTACTAAATAGACCAATTTCATTACTTAGAAACGGTCAAATTGCGTGAGTATTTTTATATATATATTCTATTTATATGTAGTAAATACTTAACTTATTGCAAATAGGAAGTTTGAATAAGAATTTCTCATATTTTTAAAAATATATATGATTTTAAATAATTTTTTATTAAAATTTTTTTTTTTTTTAAGGAGGTTCTATTTTTCAATTTATTTTTGATTCTTTATAGGCTTAACAATAATTTTTAATGATTATGAATAATTTTCATAATTCTTATGTTTTGTTCTAAAGATTAAAGTGGCGTAGCCAAAGGGGGTTGAGGGGTCATTCTGCCCTCTATCGGCCGTGTTTTTATTATTGTTTTTATATCATCACGTGCTTATCACTGGCTTATCACTCTGTCAGCTTATCACGCTATATATAATGATGCAAGTCTAATATGTTTTTTTTTGCGCGAAGATACTTTTTCTAGAAAAAATGTTCTAATTATAAACTTAAAGGGAGGTAGTAGTTAATTTGATTTATTTTGTACTTAGGGGGAATTTATTTATTTTTTTTCCAAAAAATATTTATGAACACATTTTCAATACTTAATGTAATTTTATAAATATTTTTATTCTTTTTCAGCTATTTATAGACATTTAATTTTTTTTTAATTTTTATTAGACATGTATAATAACATTATTGTATGTAAGTAAATACATTTGAAAATTTAGTATAAGATTTCTCATAAGTTTTCATAACATTAATTAAATGAAAACTTAGCATAATATCACATTAATATTGTGTTAGGGTTTGAATTTAAAATTCTAATGAAATTTGTAGAAATCATGATTTATTTTTTTGACATACTATCTTCAACTAACTGCTTAGAATTTTTTTTTTGTCAAAATACCTAAAATTATTTATCATTTAATTCATCCATTACAGTGATTTACTTAATATTGAGGTTCATCCAACACCTACTGACTGTATTAAATATTTGATTCATTTCAGTAGGATGTATTTAGTATTATATGTGGTCACATAATAAGTATACTAATTATCTCTATTATTTTATATAATGAAAAATTAAAAATAGTACAAATTTAATTTTCATACAATTTTTTTGTTGCATCTCTCCCCCTTTAGAAATCCTGGCTACGCTACTGGGTACATAGGCTTCTTATATTGTCTTAAAATAATGAATTCCAAATATACAGTGTATAAAAAATTTAATTTACTTAAAAATGGCCAAAAATCACATTATACATTATTAATTTTTTTTTTAACTAAAAAAAAATGATTCAACTTGAAATTTTTTTATTAATACTTATATTATACTTCTGCATTTTTTTTTTATTTAAGTTGATAAAATGTTTTTTTTCTGGGTAAAAACAACTGAATATTTTAATATAACGTTCCTTACACAAGTATAAGCATTAAGGTTTAAATTGTTCGTCAATGCACAGAATCATTTTTTATGTGTATAGAATTTGAATATTGAATTTAAATTTAACACTCATTTCTGTGATTTACTCAATGACTAGTTAAAAATCTACTAGGTATGATGAATTTTATACATCACAAAAAACTTCCTTAAATGACATTACATATATATATAAGTAAGTAAAACGTTAAATTAGAGTCGCATTCTCTTAAACTTAAATTTTACTTCTAGAGAAATATTTTAATGATACTCAATGCTGATATCTGTTACGTGTTGATAATAGTATAATGTTATTAACATTAATAACCAATGATCAGGATAAATTATATTCACTGTATGTATTATTATTAGTATTTTATTTTATAAATAATAATATATTTTTGATAAAGTATAATTAATTGTTGTACTTAGAATAAACAGTAAAATGTTTATAGATTGTTTATTCATTGGTACCTATATGCTTATATATTATATTAAATGTATTTTTATAATATTGTTTAGTGGGACAAAAAATATTTCACAAAATAATGGTATTGCTACATGTAAAACTCAATCTGCTGTGAATAGTTTTGCCGTGCGTAAAAATCATTTTACTATGAATAGTTCTGCAATGTAAGTTAAAAATAATATCAAAATGTGAACTAAATGATGCCTTAGCATCTATAATATGATAATAATATAATACAGTTTGGAAATGTTTCATGTTTTGAAACAATCTGTTCCATTATTTAATATATTAATATGTATATGAAATAGTATATTGTGTAGCAAGGGTTACAGCATACAAATATATAATTATTAATTATATACCCTATTATATATTTTGTTTTTAGAGTCCGAAATACAATAAATAATCATAGTTATAGTCTTCTATCTAAAGAAAATGGCACAACAAAGTATGTTTATTATTATTATTAATTTGTGGATAAAATCAAGATTATAATTTTAAAACTTAAAATGTAAAACTATTTGATTAAAAGTAATTAATTTTAAATTTTGCATAGTGATGATGACGTGATTTGTTTGGATGATGATGACGATGATGACGTTGTTATTAATGATAATAATAATAACGATGGCTCCCAAGCTTTTCAAGATAATAGAATTCCTCATAATATGTGGATAAATTCTAGTAATGTACAAGCCAATACCAACAATAAAAAAACTTATCAACGTATAAACATAAATAACCCAAGAAGAAATCTCATCACTTATAATAGGTATGTGTTTATGTATACAGAATATATTATAATATTGATAAACTAAACAGAAAATATTTTTTCAACTTAAGAAAATTAATGCCTATACCCGAAAATGTACAATCTGAGAATACTGAACATTCTTCAAGTATCTCATGTGAAGAAATGATGATTACTCCAGATTTGGACTTCTCAACTTCTAATTTGGGTTCTTCATTAAATGGAGAAGATGAATACTTTGAAGAAGTACCATCTCAAGAAAATAACGAGATAATTGAATCATCATTAGCTATACCAGAAACTGAACCATCAACAATTTCACCGTTTACTGGTATCCATTTTTTAGCAGGCACTCCTAATGATAACAATAAAGATAAAGTTGAATTGACTAATAAAGAAGATAATGCTGAAAAAAAGTTGGTCAATTATATGAACTTATCTAGAAATTATAATCAAATTTAAATATTAAAATGTATTATTTGTTACAGAAAACCATCTGCAAAAAAAAGGAAAAATCTTAATACCAAAAAGGCTGTGCCTCCTAAGTAATGCCTAGTTATTTACTTTAATCTATTGGTGATTTCGCATTATGAGCAACGAGATAACCTCCTGCGGTTGGCGAGAGTAATCAGCTCGTCTGACTACTCTCGCCGACCGCGAACGGTTACCTCGTTGCTCATAACGCAAAATCGCCAATAGGCAAACAATATTTATAAATATTCTCATAATATCACAATATTTATAAATATTTCATATTTTATATTTAGAAAACAGTTTCAGCAAAGTTCTATTGTTCAACATTATCAAAAAGCTAAAAGTCAAATACCAACACCATCTACTTCTATACAAACAACAGAAAGGTAACTTATAGTTGTCATATTAGTATATTTTGTTATAATTTTAAAATACTAAACTTTCTTTTTTTTATTGAGTCTTTTTATACAATATATTCTAAGGGGAAGTGACTGGCTGACGTCATATGAAAGTATACCTAAAATTATGAAGAAATACTGTTTAAATAGGGGGTATAACTTATTTATTTTTTATGTTATGGGCAATTCAACTTTTTTTAAATAAAACCAAACCTACCACGTATTTTTTTATGTTTTTCTAAATTTTTTCAACATTTTATCATAATTTTTTTTTTTAATTTAAAGCTATTTAATTATCCTATCAACCAACATACGCAATTAAACTAGAATTATGTAAATTATTATTATTAAGTTGAAAAAGTAAACATTTTTTATTAAAAGTTCGAATTTTTAAAAATAAATTTGTATTACTCCAAATAAATCAATATTTAGTATGGGTTTTTTTGTTTGTGTATTATTTTACTGAATAAAACCTATAATACCTTATAAGTTTGGTTTTCATATTTTCCATAGTAGGTATTTATTTATTTATTTATTATTATATAACGGGCACAAGGCCCAAATGTGCAATTACATTTTACATATACTTAAATAATCTAATATATGGCAACAGAAAGTAATTAAGAAAATCGGTTTTATAACTTAAATAGTACAACATTTTGACAACATACAGTAATAAATAATTAACAAAACACATAATAAATTCAGTATTATAGAGTAAATAAGGTAGGGTGCTCATTAGCCAAACGCATCATTCGATCAATTGGGTTATTCTTATCATAGTTAGTATGATGGAAAGGAATTACAAAAGGGAAACATGATCTAGAAAAACGAGAGGGAACTCTAAAGTTAACTTGGGAGAGTAAGGAGGGAGCATCAATATAACCATTAATTAGCAGCTTACTAAAAAACACAAGATAAGCTGTCATACGTCTATCAACTAAGGAAATCAATCCAAGCTTATTAGAGACAGGAAGATAATCATGCTTAATATGCTGTATTCTTAAAATATTGGCGGCAGATGGTAAGAAACGCCTCTGGACTTTCTCTAGATGTGAGGAGTCAATTGCCGTGTACCGATCCCAAAGAACAGATGCATACTCTTGTAAAGGTCTTACCAGAGAGCAATACAGCGTTTTAAGCGAGGAGGTCAGCTTAAAGTTCTTCGACGTTCGGATAACGAAAACCTAGAATCTTGGACGCTCTATAGCAGATTGAGATTCTAAATGAGTGTGAAAATTGAGCTCAGAACAGAAAATTACACCCAGATCTTTTTTAGTAGTGACCATATCTATACTAGTGCCATTTATTGAGTATGCGTTTACTATAGGTGAACGACTCCTAGTAAAATACATAGACTTACATTTGTGAATGTTAAATTGTAACCCAATAGATTTAAACCACAACACAAGTGTATTCAACTCGTCTTGAAGAGTTAAACAGTTAGCAAACGAATCAATTCTTCTAAAAAATTTTAAATCATCCGCAAACATAATGAATCTACTATCAGGAATAGCAGATTTTATGCTATTAATAAATAGAGAGAAAAGTATAGGTGATAAGTCCTCCTTGGAGGACATCGGAAGGGACCGAGATACAGTAGATTTCTTATCATACATTTTCACCCACTGAATTCTACCAGACGGGTAGGATTTAAGCCATGAAAGTATTGGTTCAGCAAAACCAGTTTTCGATAAGATTTCCACAAGAATTGAGTGGTCTACACTCTAGGTATTATTCAGTAAAATAATACATAAACAAAAAAACCCATACTAAATATTGATTTATTTGGAGTAATACGAATTTATTTTTAAAAATTTTAACTTTTAATGAAAAATGTTTAATTTTTCAACTTAATAACAATAATTTGTATAATTCTGGTTTAATTGCGTATGTTGGTTGATAGGATAATTAAATAACTTTAAATTAAAAAAAAAATTATGTTAAAATGTTGAAAAGTTTTAGAGAAACATAAAAAAATGTGTGGTAGGTTTGGTTTGATTTTAAAAAAGTTGAATTGCCCATAACATAAAAAATAAATAAGTTAGACCCCCTATTTAAAGAGTATTTCTTCATAATTTAAGGTATACTTTCATATGACGTCGGCCGGTCATTTCCCCCGGAACACATTGATACAGAGTGATTCTTTTATCATGGAACACTCATTATCTCAAAAAGTATTCATGTTTTTGAAAACTTTTTTTACATAGTTTCAAGTTGTTAAAAATTATATTTTTAAATATTTTTTATCCTTATATTTTTAAGTTTTTTTACATCTTTTGAATGACAACAGTATTAATTTCATATTCCAAAGCAAAATATTTTTTTGAGAATTTTGATACATAAAAATCGAATTTAGGGCGAGTAGTTACTAGTTTATGAGTAGTCCCGTGCCACTCCACTCCGCGGATCAAACTTTTAATACTTGTAAATTATAAACTATTCGCCCTAAATTCGATTTTTATGTATCAAAATTCTCAAAAAAATATTCTGCTTTAGAATATAAAATTAAAACTATGTTGTCATTCAAAAAAAGTAAAAAAAGTTGAAATTTTTTAATAAAAACGTGTTTTTAACAACTTGAAACTATGTAAAAAAAAAAATGTTTTCAAAAACATGAATACCTTATGAAATAATGAGCGTTTTATGATAAAAGAATCACTCTGTATATCAATTGGTCATAGATTAAAAATATATATATATAACAGTCG
This sequence comes from Schizaphis graminum, assembly GCA_020882235.1. NCBI lineage: Eukaryota > Metazoa > Arthropoda > Insecta > Hemiptera > Aphididae > Schizaphis > Schizaphis graminum. The sequence goes on from CM037032.1 coordinate 61,711,508, forward strand.
ACTCTCGGTAACTCGAAGTTCTAGGGGAAAAAAAATTGACTTACTATAAATTTTGAGTTATCAAAAACTTTAAAAAAGTATGTAAATTATGTTTTTTTGCATTTTTAAAGAATTAGTGTAAAGTTAATTGTTTTTGTTTATTCAATATATTATTCTCAATTCTATTTTCTAAAATACCTAGTGGTTTAAATAAATTTTTTATACCTTCATTGCCTTCAATATATTTACGTAATGTTTCTAATGCAAGTGTCGCTTCTTTATTTGTAATGGTGGATTGTATTTGTTGGTCTTCAAATTCTTCTTTGTTATCTTTGTTCAATATATCGGAGGTAATATCATTCTCGGTTCAATCTCAATCATATAATGTAAAAGTTTCATTCATCGTTATTATCATCAAAAGCTTTTTAAGATATATTTGCAGTCTAAATTTAAAATATGTAGTTGACTATAATGATCGGGTCTTACAATACAAGTCATAAGCGAAAAATAATCGCCTTTATAAACTATTTTAGTACTAAATTTGGATAAGAAAATTTAAGATATTGAGAATTTTGAGTTATCAAGGTTCGAATTCCCGAGAGTCGAGAGTATGCATATATGAATTGGAACTAGATTGAAATTGTTAAAATCACAATTGCATAAATTTATTTATTAATATTTTTTGTATAGTTTTTTTCCTTATCTTGAAGTAAATTGAAAAATTGCTAAAGTACAAAACAATTTTGTTAATTTCAATTATGAAAGAAATTAGGTTATTTTAACTTCTACTTTATAATGAAACTAATACATTATTTAATTTATATATACAATTTAAAACAACTAAACTATAGATATATTTCTGATTTCTTAATTCAATTGTATTGTATATTTATAATAAAATATGATAAAATTATAGTGTCTATTTAATGTGACTTACTTAAATAAAAAAAATAATACAATAATTTAGAATGGAATATTATATAGTAATAAGAACGTTTTATTTTAAAGGTCAAACACATTATTAACAAAACCTAGGCCCAAGAGAGCATCTGCTACTGCAACTACTTTTGAAATAAAAAAGTATGTATTGATTTATAGGATTTAATTAAATTATAAGTATTTATATATTTTATATATATTTTTTTTTTAGTTCTGGTTTATGGAAATTAGGAAAACAGATGGAGGGTAATTGGAACGTACCCATGGAACGTACTTCATTACCACTGTTCGAATGTGCAATTTGTGATGCACTTTACTATAGTAAAGAGTCACGTCAAAGACATGAAATGTCAGCCCATTCATCGCTGCTTAATTCTATACATGAATCTGTTGTGAATTCTGCTCCTTCAGCAGGAAATGCAGCTTGTACTCAACAACTATATCTTATGAATTATTTGCAACTTCGCTTAGTAAATAAAGATGAACCGGATGCAATCAACCATTTGGCCAAGAGAACACATTTATTGAAAGCACTCAAGATTATCGGACCCAAAACTAGTGGATTATTCAAGTGTAATTGTTGCCCGTAAGTATAAAATATATCAATACATTTAACATATTTTTATTAACAGTAATTATTTTTGCATATTTTAGGTATGAAACAAACCTTATGTTTGCTTTATGGGCACACATGTCTTCCAATCATTTAAAATCTGATTTTGAAAAAAAATCATGTTTATTTTGCTTTTTGTGCAATCGCTCAGTTAGTAAACGTACAACATTGCTCAAACATGTAGACAAATGTTCAAAAGAAACATTAGAGATTAACAATTTATGTGATCAATTTGTCTGTACACTTTGCAATCTTACCTTTGGTTCTTTAATAAAACTTGAAGATCATACTTGGAGACATAAGTAGAGAGTTACTAGTAAGGTTATAAACATTCATATTACTTATATAATATATATATATATGGTATATTATTTACATATTATATATATATATGTATAATATATGTTTTATATCTGACCTTTGTATAAATTTTTTCTTATTTCTATAGTTATAGTGTTATATTATACTATATTCATTAGTTGTTATAAATGTTTCCTAAACTATTGATAATATTAAGTTCTACAAAAGTAGTCTGCTTAAAATTCAAATTTAGTTTTAAAGGAAATATAATACTAAACTACTTGTGCTTTTAACTAATTTTAATTTCACTGATGGGTGAACATTATGCATTATTTCATATTGATTTACGCTTTAAATAATATAATTTTGTTTCTTTGTTTAGAATAATTTTTTAATTATATTTAATGGTTTTTCATTTTTTCCGTTACATTGAAATAATGCAAATTATAAATGTATGCTTTATATATATTAATCTTAGGTTTTTTTTTGTATTATGATTACCACTATTTTTTCTTTGTACACAAGCAATTAATCGTGTATGCTTGTCCTACTAAATTTAAGTATTTTTATCTAACAATAATTAAATAATAAAACTAAAAATAAAAATTGTATTAGATTTTATAGAATATTTTATACATAGTTGAGTAAAAATAAATCTTCACTTGTATTCTACATTCAATAACTATGTGATGGGATAATTTTATTTTATTCCATCTGGTTATTTAAAAAATAAATAAGTTGTTAAATTTAAATAAAAAAAACATTAATTTTATTCATAACATAGTGACTTCATGAATACTTTTCTGCATGATTCTTTATATTATAAAAAAGGTATTTGTTGTTTCTTTTTTAAATTAATTAATTTTGATAATGTAGTGATATTTAGATATTCCTGACTGGGGGGGGAATGTTTTCCAATTTTGAAAAACTGTTAATTTACCTTCAAGTTTAAATATTTCTTGCGTTGTTATTAATTATTATAATTTGTTTTTATTAAATTTGCTGAAACTGGAGCATGACTGATTTTATTTTTATAATATTATTTCAAAATGATATTACTTGGATGTTTTAACCATGTATTATTTGTTTAGTTATATTATTGATATGTTATTTGATTTTATATATATACAAATTATTACAATATGCATATTGCATTTAAACAACTATAATTAATACTACAATATTGGCGATGTTATTGATAAACATAATACAATGTATGCATTAATTTGTTTTTAATAGTAAAATTATTTTGTTTATTTACTGCAAAGAACATTAGTCTTCGGGGACTCCACTATTTTGTTTTTTGCTATCTTAATTATATCCAAGTGTGATAATCTTCAAGTAAAATGTAAGAGATATTAATGTCTAATAGACTGTTGGTGGATAATTATATTATTAATTTTTTTCTTCAAAATACTGGCGTTCTTTAACGTCTGTAATATTTTTTGATACCTATTATAAGTATTTAGTTAAATTATTTTTATTTTTAGATCTATATGTATTTTTATTTGACAAAGTTGTGTGAATGTAAGTAATCATATCTAATAATTTAATATGGCCATAAGTATACGAAAAAAAATTATTCAAATAATAAAATAATAGTATGAATAATTTTTTTTTTTGCATACTCAATTAAAGTAATGTAGATTCAATAAGAAATAAGTCTTGTTGAATGAACATGAATTAGTACAATGATGTAAACTCATACTATTTGTTTACAATTTATTGATCATTATTTATAAGTAAGCACACTTGTCACAGGGTATGCTTATATTTGATAATTAACTTATAAGTATAAGTAATATGATTGTCTCATTATTTATTTGTATTTTATAAATATAATATAATTAATTTTAGTGTAGTAAAACTTATGTTTTATTTTTATTTATTTCAGCCTACATTCTAATATGTATGTGTATAATATATCTGTTTTATGTAAATCAGACGGGATTTCATGTAATATAGGATTATAGACGTGTTCTATTTCCAACGTACCTATTGATAAAATAAATCATTAGGATCCAAATTCTGCTTGAAAGTCTCAAAGTCTACTTGAGTTTGATTTTCCTATATTTTTGATTTTAATATCTCCATAAGTTGAGATATATCAATTTTTCAATTTAACGTTTTTGGAATTTTAAGGGAGATAATATCAAAAAAGGATTATTCACACACTCACTGCTCACTCAATAAATGCGACGGTATTCGAAACAGGATCAGTGATCTTTGTGTGAACGCTATGTAGTTGATCTTAGATGCTAATATGCGATTCAGCTTACATTTTACATATTTTTGTTTGTTTTATAATCTCGTAACAAATTAAGTGTAAAAACGAAAATTTTAAATGAAGTGTTTCTTTTGTTTTAGCAATAGAATTTAGCATACTATATAGCTATCTAAAATAGGTTGGGGACCACTGATTAAGAACAGTTTGTAAAACCACTATATTTTTTACTCTACACCTTATTTTTATTTTTATAAAATCCTCCTTTTATGCACTATATTAAAAAATATTTTGTGGCATTTATTTCATTAATTACAAACATGATTTTTTAAATAAATATTAAGTTTCTCTGAGTTAGAAACACTATTTTTGATTCACCAAAATTACCAATTTTCCAGACACGGTATTTTCGGTAATTATCATTAATATAAGTATACAATTTTAAAATTTTATTTCAGTCTTAGCGTTAAGTATGATTTTCGGTATTCAGCATGTATGAGAAGTGAGCGTATATTTTTGGCCAGCAAACGGTTTATAGGGATCCTGGTACCGAAATTCGTATTTTACGTTTTCTCGTTTTTTATTTTTGGTACTTGAAAATCAATTTTCAATACACTATTATAATTATTATTATTATTATTATTTTTTTTTTTATTGATCTAAAATATATCGACAACTTGGCCATTAGTATAAAAAATTTTGATAAGTTACATTGTTAGTATTTACATTTTTTTTTTTTTTACATTAAATTAAATTATACAATTCTATTTATTTAAGAATAAAATTAAGTTTTTTACGTCCTGTGGGTTTGGTTCAAGTGCTTGACAGATTTGTTGGGAGATGTGGAATTGGTTTCGATAATGGTTGTATTTGTGGCATTCGGTAATGAATAATGATGTGGTTGACGATTAGAAGAATGCTGCACGAGTGACGAGTCACATAGTGGAGGTTCGTCTTAACTCATCAAGTAGCTGTGCGTTAGGTGTATGTGTCCAATTCGGAGGTGGTTTATTATAGTTTCTTCTTTTATATTGAGCTCGGGGTTTTTCCATGGGTTAATATTATTTTTTATTTCGTTGAGTTTAGTGCTAAGTTTACGCCAGTGAGAGTGGCATTTGTTATTTGAGTGTAGGTTAATTTCGTTCTTTGCGTCTGCGAATGTGATAGAATTTATGGTTGTAGTTAATGTAGATACTATTGCATTGTGAGCTTTCTTGATCAGCCATTTCATTTCCGGGAATGCCTATATGCTCCGGAATTCATACAAAATGGATATGTTTATTTTTTTTCCTGCAAGGAAACTTCCTTCTTGGATGAGTTTTGTGATATCTGGTTGGTTACGTGTATTTGTAATTGAGATTAGATATTTTAGTGAGTCGCTGAGTATTATAAATGTTGTTTGGTGGTTTGCGTATTCTGTGTAAATATATTTTACGGGTTTGTATATTGCCATCGCTTCTGCTGTAAATATTGAGGCTTGAGATGGAAGTTTGTACGCTATTGTTTGATTGTTTATTATCATTGTGAGCCCGCGCTCCATCGTTAGTTTTGGAGGCATCGGTATATATGCACGCTGTTTGGATGCTCTTGCAATAGGTTTTTGAGCATGCATATAGAAGGCATTGTGTTTTCTTTTTTGAATTCTGTAAAAGTAAAATTAACATTGAATGCTGTGTTCCATGGGGGGAAATTATATGGTTTTCTTTTTAAAATATTGTTTATTTTTATATTTTCTTTTTCGGCTTCATGTATATATGTATTTATTACTTTTATGGTTGGGTTATTTATGTTTCTTTTGGTTCTGGCACAATATAGTAGAAGTAGTTTTTCTCTTCTAAGGTTAGATGGAATTTCATTAGCAATGTTTCTTATACTCTCAATTGGGCTGGATTTAAATCCCCCGATTGATAATCTTATGGCAGTATTTATAATTTGGTTTGTATCATGTTTAAATGGTTGGTTTTGGCATTTTTTAATAGTATAGAGCCATAGTCTGTTTTAGATCGAATTAAAGCTTTATAGATCATTAAAAGAGATGAGCCACCCCATGATGTGTGGACAATGTTTTAATTATATTGAGTTTTTGAGATATTGAGTCACGGATATTTTTTAGATGAGATAACCAATTTAGTTTGGAATCGAATGTTATTCCTAGAATTTTAATTTTATTATGGTGAGATTTATCTAGATTATCTAATGTTATATTGAGAGCTTTTATTTTATTTTGGTTTTGTAAAGATAATGCTTTGTGATTTGAGGTTGGAGAATGAGAAATTAGTTTTTTTTTACCAATCAGTTAAGATGTTAGCACTTATTTGGAGAAACTCTTGGACAGTTTTTCGGTTATTGCTTCTACACAATATGTTAAAGTCATCGGCTAATAAATTAGCTTTTACGGGAACTTTTATTGTTTCAACAATGTCATTAATGGCCAAGAGTAAAAGTGTAACTGCCAGAGATGATCCTTGTGGAATACCATTTTCTTGGCTGAACGTCTTTGATAGAGTATTGGATACTTTGAATTGAAATTTTCTTTCTTTTAGGAAGTTTGTAATATATTTGAACATGTTGCCATTTGTTAAAATTTTACTTAATAAAGTTAATATTCTATATCTTTATATAGAATCATACGCCTTTGTTATATCCAGACTGATCATTCTGAGTATTTGTTTATGTTTGAATGCATTTTCTATTTCGGTTTTTATTGTAATTAAGTTGTCCATTATTGATCTGGTGTGTCGAAAACCACTTTGCTCTTTAGATCATATTTCGTTTTTTTCTTAAAACCATATCAATCTTAAGTTTACGACCTTGTCCATAATGATTGAAATTGTATTTAGGAGTGTAATAGGTCTATATCCTTCAGTAGAATGTTTGTTTTTCCCAAGTTAAAGAATAGGAAATATTATTCCCTTTTTCTATTTTTTAGGTATAACACCAGAGTGCCATATATTATTGTATATATCCAATAAGAATTTTTTCGCTGTTTTGCCAAGGTTTATATAAAAACAATAAGGGATGATGTCGGGCCTAGGGCTTTTGCTCTAACATTTTTATTAAGTGTAGTTTCCATTTCGTTAAGTGTTATACTGGAGTTCAGGTCGATTTGATCGCTGTTGTTAGGGTTTATCGTTGCGATTATTAATGAGTTTTCTGATGGTATTTTTATTCCATTTATAAATTGTTGTTTGTAAATTTCGTTGCTAAAGTTAACTTGGAAGTATTTGCCGATAGGATTAAGCGACATTATCTGGGGATGATGTTGTTCCTTGCGCGTCAGATATATGTATTTCTTGATTTCGGTTTAGACCTTTTAATGAATGGATTTTGTTCTATATCTTGGATAAGTTAATTTTGGAGTTGATGCTAGTTGTAAATTCTTTCCACGAGTTTTTTTTACTTTTTTTTATTAAAAATTTGAATTGAGCACGAAGTTTTTTGAGTTGTATGAAATTTTCTAAGGTTTTACTTTTTTTATACGTGTTTAAGGTGTTATTTTTGTTGGATATAACTCTTTTGATCTCGTCATTCCATCAGGGCACTTAGAAAGCCAAATTTTTAATAATAATAAAAACAAAATTAGTTTGATTGAATTATTGATATTCTACGACCGCCATAGTCGCAAATAGGATCTGAGATTTGGGGGCTGAAGCCCTAACTCAATAAATGAAGCAACTGTAAAAGTTAAAACCAAATATCTAAAAAATGTCCTCGCTGTATTCCATTTTTAATAGAATACATACGTAGGTATACCCCAATAAGTAATTACAATAAAACTTACTACACATTTTTTTCTTATGTACTATATTTCATCCAATTTTAATTGTAATTTCAAATTATATTTACAATAATATTATATTATAAAAAGTGGGCAAGTGGATACACTCTGCTGTATTGTAGAAATGGAGAGTAGGTTACTGGTCACTATAACAGATGTGTTAAATTTGAATGCAATGATAGGTATCGTTGTATACCAAAGAAAACTTTGAACGGAGATGATATATCAGCCAATGATAATTAATAGGATATATTATATTATTACCTATATTTAAATTGTAATATATCGTTATTTTACTTGATTTCGAAAAAAAATTTCATTTCATACGCTCATAACATTTTTTATATATTGACGCTGAAATTTATTTTTACAGTTACTTGAAGGAAAACTTATGGATAATCTTGTTTTAGGTTTTTAATTTTAGGTAAAAATCACAAAAATTTTATGAATTTTCAACTTCAAAATTTTTTGCAAATTTTCGCAATTTTGATATACTTCGTAAACATTTGAATTTTAAATGCTTATAAACAAAAATTGTGACTAACCATTTTTGATTTTTTATTACTACGATAAGTACAACTTATAATAAACCTTGTATTAAATGTTAAACATTTTTTGGAAAGCCAAATTTTTTTTATCGGAATTTCAAGAAAAAAAATTTAGAGGAATCGAAAATTTCAATTGTGTATAAGTAGTTTAAAAAATATTTTTAAAATTTAATAGTAAATAGATAACGCTAATATAAACATCTGGTGAAAATTTCAAGTATTTACAATGATTCGTTTTTGAGTTACATAAGACGTGGTTATGTGTAAAAATTCCCGTTTTTCCGTTATTTTTCAGGGTTTTTCCTGACGCTTTTGAAAACTATTTTTTTATTTTTGACCCCCGAGTACCAACTTGATGAATTTTTCTTTTAAAAGAGGGGCTGAAGTAAAAAATCAAAGTATTATTACTACTCCAAAACGTGATGACAGACACAAAAAAAAAAAATAAAATAAAATAAACACACATCATTGTAAAATCAATACATTCATCACTCCGTTCAGAATCTAAAATACATAATTATACCAGGGGCGCATTAAAAGTTAATATATGAGTGGGAGCAAAATTATTTTTCGCTATATTTTATGAATAGGTTTAATATTTATACACAAAAGTATGAACAATTTTAAAAAAAATTTACTTTTAGTGAATGTTTGCAGTATTATCAATATTCAATAATATCATTGTCTATTGCAATGTATTTTTCATTAATTAAATATTGCAAGATTACTAAAGCTATCTTGGCTCAAGTTCTTTTAAAAATATGTGTAATTAGTCCTCCATTGATGAAAAATATCTTTCGTACTTCGTACATGGCCAAGTTCACAGGTAATCTTATACGTACATTCTCTCTTAAACTTGGGAGTGCTAAAATGTTTTACCCTAAAGTGACCCGTTGGTGGCTTTGCCCCCACGCCTCTTATACGGTTACATACCAGACATAAATTATAATTAAATTATATTTCAAATAAAGTTATAAATTACTATATTGAAAAAAATCGAAGTAAATAGTTCATCTGATTTTCAATAAACAATCTCTTTTGGTCCAATATATTTTAACTGACACTGAATACTTTTCTTTAAAATATGAAATCAATAAACGACTATTTTTAGATTCTGAACGGAGTGATGAATGTATTGATTTTACAATGATGTGTTTTTTTTTTGTGTGTCTGACAACAACATTTGGAGCAGTAATAATGCTCCGATTTTTGACTTCAGCCCTTCTTTGAATAGGAAAATTCATCTAGTTGGTACTTTGGGGAGGTCAAAAGTAAAATTTTCAAACAGTTTTCAAAAAAATCGAGAAAAATAAAAAAAAAGTGACAGAAAAACAGCAATTTTACGAAAAACCACTTTTCGACAAAATCGATTTTTCGATTTTGCTGTAACTCAAAAACGAATTAATGTATAAATACTTGACATTTTCACCAAATGTTTATATTATGGTTATCTCTTTGCAGTTAAATTTTCAAAATATTTTGACCATTTTTAAGCTACTTATAGACAATTGAAATTTTCGACTTTTCTAAGTTTTTTTTCTTCAAATGCCGATAAAAATTTTTTGGGTGGCCAGAAAATCTTGAAAATTTAATACAAGGTTTCTTATAAGTTGTTCTTAAAGTGATAAAAAAAAATCCGAAATCGTTAGTCACAATTTTTTTTTATAAGTGCTTATAAAGTTCGAATTTATACGAAATATGTCAAAATTTAAATTAAATTTCATACGCTCATAATGCGAATGTTGGCTATAGTAACCATAGTAACATAATATAAAAACTATACTATTTGTTTCAAAATAGAATATTTGACAATATTTAAATATAATATATCCTAAACTGACAAATCATCTTCGTTCAGAATCGTTTTTCGTATACAATGATACCTATCATTGCATTCAAATTTAACCTACCATAGTCTGAGGTCCACCCCACCCCCTAATATACAGCAGAGCGATACCTACTTACCCGCTTTTTTTTTCATTTATTTTATCCATTTATTCTTTTTCTATACCTAAATAAAGATGAAATATTAGTACATAAATCTACTCTGATGTACCTACTAGCGCGTAACTAAATTTTAATACGGTGCATTAACGAAAATGACTTTTCGCATGATTGCTGATGAGTGTGGTATAGTTATTGGAATTTAAATTAATTTGTTAAGGCCTGGACGTATTTCTGGATTACATGCGTGCATAAGAACTTATAATTTTTATCAAGACAATTTTTTAACACGATCATCTATGATTTTAAAATTTTATAATATGGAGTTCCTAAAACATCAATAATTAAAAGACTTGTTTTGTTGACCAAATTCTGTTGTGGAATATACCTACTGAACATTTAACTAGCAAAAAACCCTAATCAAGCTCCTAAAGCTCCCTTAGGTATATTTTCTTTTGACGACCGCATATACTTAGTTAATTTTTGATATCTGAGAAGCTAATAATAATATTGCTGTTGTCCGTGGTTTATCAATGTAGCTATAGATAATATTATAATAATATGCAAATTAAATAGGGTTTCACACGATGACAATTTTTGGAAAACGATTATTTTGTTTGATTATATAGGGTATTGGGGGTGCTTTTGGTTACAGATAATAAAATAGTTATTATTGTTGTATAGATTTAAAATTAAAACATGTATTTTACATTTGGTCAAACCACCGTTTTACATTGCGCTTAACCCATACAAGGCATTTACACGGTATTTTATGTTTTGTTTTTTTCAAGTATAATCAGTTAAGATATTTTAACACGCAGTTTTATGAACGTCTCGGTTGACGGTCTTTATTTCAATAATAAACTCGTCATTTAATGAACATACGATTGTCGGTATTTACTTGGTGTGTGACCTACTGAACTGATTAATTGAAAAAAAAAACAGTCAAATTAAAAATCATAAAATTAATTATTTTATTGTAACTGATTACGGATTTCATTTAAAATCAGTCAACACAATTATTTCAAGCTGAAATGTGAGGATCCAATGCATTTTTCATAGGATTTTAGTTATTCATATGCCTTATGAACATTAAATTGCTTATGTGTAAGCCCCTAGCTGTAGTTAATTAATTAATTAATTAATTGACGAATTAATAAGGTTCATTTGATTTCTTTTATCACAGTAGGAATTGATTTTTTTCCGAAATATATAGTATAAGGTACTTGTTCAAGTATTTAATTTTTTTTTTAATATTTATCCATAACGAGAAATATTTATAATAGATAATAAGTATCATTCCTGACTCCTGCCATTAGTATTTATAGAGTTGAACAACTGTTATTGCGAAATCTAACTATTCACAACAAATACAAATTATTACGTGACATGTATAGTAAAATATACAATTATTCTGATTCATGTTATTCAAGTTATTTAAAAAAAATTAATTTGGGTATGTGAGTTACATTTTTTAAATGGTTTTAACTGTTTTAAGGATGTCCAGTTCCGGTTAATTCGGGTTCGAACCTCATGACGTATATAGTGCAGCATTATAACAGACAAAAAGCTGTAAATTTATGACACGAAAATTGACAGGAGTTTACTAAAGTGGGCCAGTTGAAATTTTAAACAGTGCCTCACGGTTTACATTCAGTGGTAATAATACTATTATGGTAATTTTTCAAACGAATGTCATTCATAAAAACTACGGATATGATATAGGCAACTAAATGTACAACACTAATTTTTTGGGCACGGCAGTAACTGGCTATTTAATTTTTATACCAGGGTCCTATGACCTATGATGTGTACGATACGAGCGACGGGGCGCATATTATAGAAAAAGCAATGTCAGTGAGTACGTTTGGTTGCCTATATCAAACCCACTGAGAATTCTCAACTATCTTGTCACGCGCAACGCAATTTCTAAGTGTTGTAATCAAGAGTATAAGACAAAGGAGACAAATGCCATGGGTGGAAAATTATTTGGGTAGAGTAATATTTTTAAAAATGTGGTATATTATATTGACACGGCTACGGCGGTAGGTACTCGCTGAGTCCGCGGTTAGCCGGTCAGTATAAAAGAACAACACGAATTTCACTATTTGTACGGTGTATTTTTATTGATGATAAACAACGGTACACAATAGCTAGTTGTTGAATGTCACTATGTCAGGTGTTGACGATATAAAAGAGAATACACAATTATGCTCTACGCGGTCTTACGACTAGGCGACGTTGTCACCGTTGTCGGTAAGACGGTTCACGCAAGAGAGCGAGACGGCCGGCGACCGGTACTCGTCCGGACCGACTTGTCTTCCCGTCCCGCCCTGTGCTTTTGTGGCGCGGGGGAAGAGTCGACGGTGTCGTGTCGTCGTAGCCCGTGGTGGTGGTTGATAAGGCATAGACCGGTCGCTACGGTGCCTGTACTTTGTACCGGCGACCGTTGCGTACCGTGTCATACTCCCCCTCCAAACCGCCACACGGGGTGTACTACTACCGGTGTCGGTGTTTCGTGAGGTGTAGGTCGACTTGCACTACCTCATGCGGCTGCTAGAGGTAGGCTATGTTCCTAGTTCCCTTTTATATTGGTGGTTGCCATCCTGTTGATCTGTGCGAGGGCCCCGGCTTGTTCTTCTCCATGGGCACCAGCTCCTGCTTACTGATCTAGTCCGCCACCCTCCTTCATTTTCGGCTTGATTTGTGCCGCTCATTGTATCTGTACATGCTGGTTAGTACAGAACAAAATGTATTTAAGAGGGTGTGTTTTAGGCGGGACACGTGTATTTTCCGTAACGGTTTCTGGTCGGTGAGGAAGATTCCTTTTCCGACCTGCTTCGCTAGCCTTACCGGCATGAAAAAATTGTGCACCTTAAACAGGTGGTTTGCTAATTCTAATTGTGACAGGTCAGGACTAGTGGTGGGTGGCTGTGCTTTCCCTTTCCAGCATGTCGACGTACGAATTTGCTTACACCTATGAATTGTACGCGCGGCGTAATCCTAAGAGACTTCCTTATTAATAAGAAAATCGTGTCCTAGTATAACGCGTCGCAATACAAGTCGTCTAAGATAGTTACTTCGAGTTTGATATCGATTACTCCTATCTTAGCTTCGAATGTGGGGGTGTCACTGGTTATCACAGTATGACCGTCCGCCATTCGGTTTGGTCGGATTTACGTATGATTTTTGTGCCTGCGCATCTAATAGGGCTGTTACGAAGCCTGACCGAAATTCGAGTTTGACCGCGGGGGTCGGAATTTTGTCCGGGCGTGTTCGCGTACCGTTATTAGTCATATTACAATCGATAGAGCGGGACAACTGGTTCTGAACCGCGACGGAGACTGTCTGGTCTACGGTGTTATCCGCCATGACCATACTGTCCCTATCGGTTGCCTCTGTGCTCACCTGTTGTTTTATGTGCGCAAACTGACCTATCGCGAGGTTGTGCTCAGTATTGTGCTGGCGTCCTCGTCACCTGTGTAGGTGAACATCCGTTTCTCTGTTGCCTTTGTCCCTACACCTGCGGCTGCCCCATGAGCCGGTTGTTGTTGAACATACGTGTCACCGGTGAGGTGAGTATGTTCGGTGGTGGGGTGGTGTAGGTTGGGGGTCTGTGAACGGGTGCCGATTGGTGCTGTGACGGAAAAAATTTTCGTAGTCGGCTATTAGTTGTGACGAACTGCCGTACTACGCGCGTGTGTATTGCGTAATTTTTTTCCGTGAGTACTACCGAGTGTGTATTCCCTTTGGTGCATGGTCGGTTGGAGCCCGCTAGCTGCACTACCTACCAGCATGGTCGTCGTGTACGACTCCTCTCCTGTACTTTCCATTAATCCTGAGATTAACGGTGGCACGGAATTGAAGCGTACCTCCTCGTAAACGCGAATTTTGCATGTTGTTTACGGAACGAATTTGTTTATGTTTACGTTCGCGTAAATGATAATCAGCTGTTGATAACGTCACCGGCGTGATCCAAATATATCGTAATTAGGTCAACGCTCTCGGCGGCGGCTGATATCGGCGGCGGCGATACCGGTTTAAAAGTTCTCACCTGTACGCTGCGCTGTTATCGGCGGTAATGTCACGGGACGAAAAATAAGTGTTTGGCGGGGTGGTGTTACGTTATGTAATTACTTCCCACAGCCATTTCACGGTTATTCTCGGTTGCGTGGATTTCCCCCTTTGTACTAGAATACTTATTGCGTAATCCTACCTTGGGGTCCTAGCTAACCGGAAAACGCATTCCTGGTTAAATATCTTAATACTAATATAATATAAGCAATTAATCCGAGGTATGTGTCAACGTGAAAAAAAACTCTTACCTTTACGCTGACTGGGTGATTCCTGTTCGGGGAGCCATTTTGACACGGCTACGGCGGTAGGTACTCGCTGAGTCCGCGGTGAGCCGGTCAGTATAAAAGAACAACACGAATTTTACTATTTGTACGGTGTATTTTTATTGATGATAAACAACGGTACACAATAGCTAGTTGTTGAATGTCACTATGTCAGGTGTTGACGATATAAAAGAGAATACACAATTATGCTCTACGCGGTCTTACGACTAGGCGACGTTGTCACCGTTGTCGGTAAGACGGTTCACGCAAGAGAGCGAGACGGCCGGCGACCGGTACTCGTCCGGACCGACTTGTCTTCCCGTCCCGCCCTGTGCTTTTGTGGCGCGGGGGAAGAGTCGACGGTGTCGTGTCGTCGTAGCCCGTGGTGGTGGTTGATAAGGCATAGACCGGTCGCTACGGTGCATGTACTTTGTACCGGCGACCGTTGCGTACCGTGTCAATATAGATTCTTATTTTCCATCGTAAAATATCACCAAATTATTAAGAAAGGTATTCTGAAAAATTACTACAAATTTAATATTTATGTTTTCATTGAGTGTTGTTTTTTAAAGATTTAATCGTGGTTAAATCTAAGAACGAATTCATTAATGCCGAGTACAGTTTATTTGATTTTAATTTTACAAATAAATGGATTTCATTATCTCTATTTTT
Source organism: Schizaphis graminum (assembly GCA_020882235.1). NCBI lineage: Eukaryota > Metazoa > Arthropoda > Insecta > Hemiptera > Aphididae > Schizaphis > Schizaphis graminum. The sequence continues at coordinate 61,726,845 of CM037032.1, forward strand.
TTAAATACGAAGATTAATAAATTGATATAAACATAACTTATACTGAAGTTAATTATACAATTTTCGTTTTTTTTTATAGTTAACAACGATGATACTGAAGTTTTACGCGGAAAAGCTAATAAAAAAAAAAAAAAAATGTTTGCAATGCTAGCAATTAGTACATTAAAGATACTATTTAGAATCTTATTTTTTAAATAATATTATTTAATTTAGAACAATAGCTATAATTTTTTTTACAGAAAAAGAAAAATTGTCAATTCATACTTTTTTATAAACAGTAATAATAACAAAATTGAACAGAAAGTCACCAAATATTGAAACAGCATTGAATTTTTTTATTTCAATACCATACTTTTGACATTTTTAGAGAAAGAGCTGTTGCCTTTCTAAAGAAAATTAAAAACTTTACATGACGTAATGAAAATATGTCATCGTTGGCACTTATTGCTATAGAAAATTGTGTTCTAAAAATTATTTTAAAGCATATTAATACATTATTAACTAATTCGCTGCACTATAAAGGCTTTATGAAAAAAAAAACTTGTAATAAAATTATTTTTAAATTTCATTTATATTATTATACTTATATAAAATAAATAATAATTATAATTACAATAACTATTATTTAATATTTTAATCATAGGTAAATGTGTAGTACATAGTTGGTAAATAAACTTTTCCCCGAAAATTTGTTAACATACTACACTGTGACGCTTATTTCATGGGACCCTGGTACGATAAATCGATTTTGTGTTGCTAAAATCATTAACGTACACATAGTTTTGGTTGCCTACCCTTGCGATTATTTTTATGTCTCATCAAATGAAATTTTTCAAAAACTTATATAAAATACTAGCTGTCCCGACACGGCGTTGCCCGCGTATTAGTTGGTTTTTTGGCATTTTCGTAGGCCAATAGGCCATGTATTAGTGTTATTATGTATGAGAAAATTTAAAAGTAATAGGTAAAGTATCTAAATGTTGAAATTAAGCACAAACCAACATATATATAAAATACAAAAACACTAAACCATTGATTATAGAATATTCTATAATCAATGACTAAACCAATACAAATTAAACTGTATAAATAAAAATAACAAACAAAACTCGAGACGGCGCGATTAACTCGATGACTGACTCGGTCAGATTGTGGTGCTTTATATTAACTGATGAATACGTCGTACCGAACTTCGCATTTTATACCTTAGAACATTTCTCGAAAATTCTATAACTTTCTTTATTACAACAATTGCAATGCAAAAAATAATATTGAGATAAAAACCATCTTATATATTATTATGGAGATGATTCTCGGAACAATTCATATCTACACGCCGCCGACGATAAAACACATACAAATAGAAAAAAGGTCAGGTTACAGGTAGCTATATAGATACTGTCGCGGTCGGTCACGGGAAAACCCGAAATACACCATGCAATCATACAAATTTATTAAAAAGTTAATTAAAATATTTAATGTATTAAAATTAAAAAATTTGAAATAAAAACTATCCTATCTTTTAAGTTGGACCAAATTACACGCGGTGTAAAAAATTTCATTAAAATCGGTTAAGTGGTTTAGGAGTCCATTGAGGACAAACATTGTGACACGAGATTTATATATATTAAGATTATAATATATAATATTATTTAGTACCGCTGTCTATAATACCATTAATTTAATACATTTATTTTTTTTTACCAAAATGAATATAATTATACCCAAATACAATGATTAAATCGCAATGGATACTATTAAGTAGCAGTGTCGAAAAACACTCAAACGTTTGATATCTCCAATACAATACTGCACGGTGTATATATTTGATTATTGACAAAGTTTCTATTATTTTTGCCTGTAGATTAGAAATTTTAATTTCTGGTTAAGTTATAAAAATAAACAAACAAAATTAAACAATTATTGCTCTAAAGGAAAGTAATGTTTAAGTAGATAACAATCAGAATTTTTTAAAATATATTATATTTTAATATCCATTATGACTCTAAATTTAGAGTTTAGAAAGTAGTCCATAAATATTTGTTTCCAATACTTTTTTTCTCAAAATTCTATATAAAAAATATCTGTGTCTATGTCTAATAATAATAATACATTTTATAAATTTTGGTAATCATTTGAAATAAATAAATATGAATAAAACCAAAATAAATTAAACACTTTTGTAAATATTTATAGAATTCAAATGTATATAAATGTATTCATACAGTATACAGTCTATAAAGATACATTTATTTATCAGTATTATGGCAGTATGTCACCAGTATGTTACAACTTATGACAACAGTTTACAAATTTCAGAAAGTACATATTTACATATTTAAATAAATTTGAGGACAGTTATTCAAGGTGTTTTAAAATTAAAAATTATTTTGTCATATAGATTTCAATAATTCAACTTTTTAAACTGGTATACACACTGAGTTTTTATTTAATATGTTACAAGTTTTCTATTGTCTAAATTCTCCGTTTCATAATATTACCTAAATTAATATCAAGAATATTGTTTCATAGAATCGGGAACAGTCGTCGTTTCTTTCAAAAATTTGATTTTTGTTTTTGTCATATCTATTTCTACATAAATTACATTCATCTATAACAGTCAGTTTTACCAATGTATGTCAGAATACGGGATAAGCCAATTGATATTTATTTTATGATAATATCATTGAAAGATAAATTATTTTAACATTGTAGTAAATTTCTATCTATTATAAATAAATAGGAATCGATTTAATGTATATTGTGTATAGACGCAGTTACGTAATGGAAAATGTTTCATGGGGAGAGGATGGTGGAATAAAATAATAATAATCAAAAAAATTTGAATAAATATTTAAAACCAACTTGTAAAGGGCTTTGCCCCCACACTCCCCGTTTATATATTTTATATCTCATTACATATCAGTATACCTACTTATTTTATATTGCATATAAAAATGAACAAAAAAATTTATCAAATTTATTAGGTATCATATTTTTTTAATTTTTATAATATTACTATAAATTATTAAGTTCTATTTTTTTAATTGAATCATCTCAATTTTTAATAATAATTAATATGACATAAATATACTATAAAAGTTACTAAATAAACTGCAGCCTGCAATGAATGCACTTTGAGAAATGCAGTAAACATATTGTAGTTCAAAAACATTTAGTTCCGGGACTAATAATGTTTAGAATTTTGAAAAATTTAAACTTTTATACTTATTACGTCAGGTCTATATAAGCTTCTTTAAAAAAAAATTCAATGTGGTATTATTAGTAGTTGATTTCCTTTTTTTTTTTGCTCAATTTTGATGATTGAGTTAGAAAATATAAAAGTTACATTTTTGTTATTAGATTATATTTTTGGAATTTTAATTTTACCCATTATTTACTATCTCATATCTCTGTGTATGTAGCATGTAGGTAAAGTAATTACTAATTAGTAATTAGTAATTCGATACAGTGTGTGGTAATAAGGCACAAGATACCTAGTGTTATATAAATCAATAAGATAACGATAAAAATTAAATAACCTTTTATTTTAGAAATCATGCTTATTATTACTTACCGAGTGACAAGTAATAAACATTTTATTTGATTTCGTTTGTAATAATTTATAAATTTGTATTTAAGCTATTTATAAGTAAAAATCAATATATAAATACAGTTTATGGGGGATCTATTTCCCATATACCCCCGTAATTATGCCCCTGTTTAGGCGTAGTATGTGTGTTTATCTGGCAAGAAGTTAATATTGTAAATAGATACTGTGACAACAACGACGGCATTTCGATTATTATGACAACTTAGATAATATGTGAATTTGTCTAGTCCGAGTAAGTCCTGCTTGAGTAAAATATAATCAACGAACTTTGAATAAAACATTGATTTATTGAAATTTATATATATATATATATATATTTTTTAATGGAATTCATAATCATAATGAGTAAAAGTGATAAAAAATGGTTCTAATTGATGGGTTTAAATTAAATTTTTTGTAATTTGTCTAAACAAATATTTCACAGTATCGCTGTTTCATCAAAATTTGTACCGCAAATATTTATATTTATAACGACAATGTTTTAATTAACCAGTAAAACAGGTATGTTTTATAATTTTTTTTTATCCTACTTTATATTCGATATTTAATTACCAATTGTAGAACACAAATGCAATGGGCCCTATCCCGATAATAATGTTTTTCAAAAAGTGGCGACTGCTTCTATTTAAATAACAGTGAATAATATTTGTAAAAAACTTCAAAAAAAAATTCTTTAACGAAATTTAAAACAATATTAAATTTGTCTTTAAGGCTAATAATGTTTCAGCTATTCCTAGATAACTCTAAATGGTTCTTAAATTATATTTAGATAGGTAGGTAGACATTTGGAATTTGGTGAAAGTAAAAATCAAACCTTTTTCATTTGTCGGAAACGATTGACATCCACTATTGGTACATCTGATTACATTTGATTATATATTATATTTGAATAATCAATAATTATCAATAATAAATTATAGATTTTAATATCTTATTATTTATTATAGATTTTTTATGTTGTTGGTCATTGTAATGTTTTAAATTAAATCCTCAAAAAGCTAAAACAATAAAATTTTTCCAATATTATCTTAAAAGTTACTTTAAATTTAAATTTAATTTAGTCAAATAGTTACTATAAATGTATTATTATAATACTCATAGGCTATAGCCCATAGGTAGTGTTTAGAAAACATGCTATAAGGAGTGCAGAAATGAAATATTAAAAAAAAAAATAGGAATTCAATTTGAAAAAAAAAATTTATCGGAATAGGTACACTCTCTATTTGCATTAGCCATTAATTTTCCTTTTAACTCCTCAATCCTCATACCCTGTTTTCTAGCTTTGGAAGGTCATTATGCATTTGTATCCCTTTGAATATTATCAGGAAGAATTTACCTTACATCCCTTCAACAAATAATATATTTGATAATACTATCTAATTATACAATCTAATTCTATATTATAGATCAGTGGTTGCCAAATTACAGCTCGTAGACACATTTTACCCAGCCCGTAGATAAGGAAAAAAGTAATCATTACTTGCAATTATTTTATAATACCTTAAAAATATGTAGGTTACTATTAACATTTTTATGGCCCACAAAAAATGTCCAGATTTTTAATATGTCTTTTTAAAAATATAAATGTAGAAATACTGTAGTATATAGTATATACTAGCTATATTAAGTTAGCTTTTTAGTATATATTAATAAAATATTTTATTGATTTGTAGAAAATAATTACAATACCAATATTTTTTTCATTTGTGTTTTAGGTTTTTATTTAAAAACAATAGATTTTTAGCTAATTATATTATAATAAAATAATGTAAAAATGTATATACAACATTTGAATACGAGCTATATATTATATTATAGTTATATACATCAATTTCAAAATCAATGTTTAAAACGTTTAATTTATTATAAGTAAACAAAATAATGTAACTAAATTTATTGTATCATTAATAGTATAATTTATTGTTTAATATTCGAATGTCAATGGTAATTGTATTAAAAAAATTCAAAGATATAAAAAAATGAATAACAAAATTGAAAAACGAGACCAAAATTTGAAGGAATATAATTATATGATCGTACTGACGTGTAAAGCAAAAAATGTACAATATTTAAATAAAAAAAAAAAATTGAAATCATAATTATACACATATATACTATATAATAGACATAATATTATTATATAATTATTTTAATTTCGGAATCGTTCGTAATATATTATTCAAAGTCGAAAAACTATTATTATTACTTTAACATTTTTGATTAATACATTTATGCTAACGTGTATAGTTATAACATAAAAAAAAAATATAAAAAAAATTAGAAAGAATAATAAAAATAACTCAAAAGGACCAACAAAAAAATTGTCGATACGGAATTGAGTTTGTGTTTTCTATCATGTATGTACATAATTACGTTTTATTTTCTTTAATAATATTTGTTTTAAATATTTAATAATATAATATCGTCATAATATTTTAATGTTCCTAATACAATTTTATTTTCGTTTTATACGATTACGGTGTAACGCACACATGGCCCCTCTTTTTGTGCTGCAGCTATAGGTACATCTGAGTAGCCTGCCACGATTGTTTTCGATCGTTTGATTACGATTTTCGCGTCGTCTATCCGTTTCTCAATTTCATTTTTCGGTTACGAGGCTGTTGCGGGTCATTATTGTTCGTCGTTTTTCATCCGAAATCGTACGTACCTACGACACCGTGAGAGATTACACTGACGCTCGGCACGATTGTATATAAGATATAACACGACGTGTAGATCGACTGTCAGCTATGCTCAATCTAACTCTATAATAATTGTATGAGACGTATTTCTGTCGCGTTGAACGTACAGTGTCATGTCTTCCGATAAGACCGGAGAACGGATACGCTACCGTTACCGCGGTACCGCCGGTCGGCCCGCGGTTACGGTGCTCGCGCACGGCAGCAAGCTATGCAAACGGCGTGTACGGATAACCGACGCGGTCGCGGTCGCCGGCACTGCCACCACCACCGCCGCCGCCGCCACCAACACCACCGCCACTGGAGAACATACGTCAAATGGACGATCTGTGTTCGTTCTGCAGTTGCTGTTGCTGTTGCTGTTGCGTTTGAACGACGCGCTGCCGACAGCTGTACGGATCGACCGACGTGGAAGCCGCCGCACGGCCGTCGTAGAACGTGTCCAGCTGTATGTCCTGCGGCTCGCACCCGTCGTCGTCCTCGTCGTCGTCGTCGTCGCCGCTGCACCCGTCGTCACCGTCGTCCCGGTCCCCGCCGCTGCCGACGCCCCGCCCGGTGACGACACCGCCGCCGTAGACGGAGCCCGACGCGTACGGCGGCGAATCGCCCGAACGGTAACCGTCGTTCCGGCTCCTTGACCGCGTGCACGTGCAAGTGCACACGGACGCGTTATCGGCGGGCGAAGACGACCCTCTGTCCCGGCCCGACGTGCCCAGCACCAACGCGCTACCCATCGGCAGGCTCGACACGGACCCGTGCGAAGTGATCACGTCTCCTTCTAGCCGGACGGCTCCTTGGGCGGCCTGCAACACGTGGACGAAAATTATATTATTTTATTATACGACTGAGAATGGTATACGATTTGTGGTAGTCGAATAGTTTTCTATATAATATACTGTGTTATTATGGTATAAAGTTCTCGAATAATATTGCGGTCTAAACTCTATACTCTGTCCAGCGAGAGAACGCGCCGCAAACCGACCAAAATCAGTTTATTCTGCACATTCCCCGATAATACCCAGCTATAAATGAACCAGTTTCGATAGTATGGTGACGCGGAAGGGGGGGGATGGGATGCGCGGAATCGGCGCGTTCTCTCGCTGGACAGACCATAGAAATCTGTTTTACGCGTCGCTAAAGATTACGAGTTCAGAAAGCGAAGATTTTTTAGTTACCTAGGTAAGACTTAGTTCGCATATTTCATCGGAGTTAGAAACAATTTGCAAATATTTTATTTAATATATTTTAATGTTTTTTACTTTGTGACCAATACATTTTAATATTTGTGAAGTTGTATAATATTAAAATGTATTTTTTTATTATTATTCCTATTTAAGTATACCAATAATTAATATCAGTGTGACAGTATTTATATAAATAACATCTCTAACCGATAACCGTCAGATCTATACACATTTGATCTTTCATTTTAATTTTTCATTTATTTATTAAAACAATTTTTATTTTTGTAATACCTTATCTATAATACAATGATGTAATTAATTATTATTCATAAGTAGGTATATATTTTGGAATTCTGGATTCTTTTTATGTTATATTTAACGTTTTAGTTTTTATGTCGTAAAGTTTTTTAGATTCTGAACAAAGTGATGAATGTATTGATTTTACAATGATGTGTGTTTTTTTTTTATTATTATTATTTATTTTTTTTTTGTGTTCGACGACAACATTTGGAGCAGTAAAAATGCTTCAATTTTTGACTTCAGCCCCTCTTTGTAAAGGAAATTAAATCTAGATGATACTTTGGGGGGTCAAAAGTGAAAAAATTTTCAATACTTTTTAAATGAGTCGGGAATAACCCTAGAAAAACGGGATTTTTTACGCAAAACCAGTTTTCGACAAAATCGAATTTTTTATTTTGCTATAACTCAAAAACTAATCGATTTAAAATATACTTGAAATTTTCACTAAATTTTTATATTAGCGTTATCCATACACAGTTAAATTTTCAAAGAATTTTGACTTTTTTTGAGCTATTTATAGACAATTGAAGTTTTCAATTTTTCTAAGTATTTTTTTTTTTAAATAACGATAAAATTTTTTTGGCCGACCAGAAAATCTTGAAAACTTAATACAAGGTTTCTTATAAGTTGTTCTTAAAGTGATAAAAAAAAATCCGAAATCGTTTGTCACAAATTTTTTTTATAAGTGCTTAAAGTTCAAATTTATACGAAATATGTCAAAATTGTGAAAATTTGCAAGTAGTTTTGTGGTTGAAAAATCGTAAAAATGTTTTCTTTTATAACTAAGTTTTGAAAATTTGGTAAAAGGTTCTCCATACATTTTCTTCAACTATTTGTAAAAAAAACTCTACCGGAGTAAGATAAAAAAATTTTAGGAGTGTTTGAAATTTAAATTTTTACAAAACCGCGTTAAATAACGGTTTAGCCTCAAACGATTTTTGATATTTGTTGTATTCAAACAGTATAAGTCGTAAATACTTGAAAATATTACCAGTTATTTAGATTGCCATTTTCTTTACGTGATTTGATTTTCAAAACATTTTGACTTTTTTTGAGCTATTTATAGGCATTTGAAATAATCAATTTTTTTTATAAATGTTGATAAAAAAAATTTAGCTGTGACAAATTACTTGAAAATTTAATAGAAAGGTCCACATAACTTGTTCTAACTCTCATTTAAAAATTATATAAATACATAGGCACAATTTTTTTTTATTAGCATTTGAAGTTCAAATATTGACAAAAATTCGTCAAAATCATGAATATTTTTAACTATTTGGTAGTTAAAAATTTATAAATATTTTACTATCAAAAGCTAAGAATTGAAAATGTAATACTATGCTGTTCATAAGTTAAGCTTAGAATAATTATAAAAAAGTTTGAGGATTATTCAATTTAAAAAATTTTACGAGTGTTTAATGTTTTAATTTTAATTTGAAATCAAAAATACACGTGTGAAATAATGTTTTACTAATAAATAATTTTCGATTTTTGTTATTTTAAAAAAATTACTAAACGTAAGATCTTGAAACTTTTACTTAAATGTTTGAATTTGTTATAAAATGTAATATATCCTAGATTGACAAATCATCTCCGTTCAGAATCGTTTTTCGTATACAATGATACCTATCATTGCATTCAAATTTAACTTACCCTAATCCGAGGTCCACCCCACCCCCTAATGTACAGCAGAGCGATACTCTCTAACCCGCTTTTTTTATATAATATGTACAAAATATTATTTTGCTTATTAGAGTTCTTATAATTTCCGATTTCTAATTATTATTAAGAAATTATATATTTATATGCTTGCAGATAAAAAAATAAACTTCGTTGGATGACGAAAAATAAACATGGCTTTATATAGACTACGCCGATTGATTTCGAATCACGCACATATAAAGCCTAATAAAAAACCTATTCAGCTTATCTTGATCCTAGGTGAACTTAACGCTTATATAAAAAAAAACGTGTTCCAATTATACTTTTTTAATATAATAAAGTTTTTAGATCATTTTTTTTTTAATTTCGATGGTTACTATGAGTACCAAAATGAATAGGATGGGTTAGATCATGTTCAGATTATTTGCAGGCCAAGTATTAAGATGGAAAGTATTACACATTTGGTGATTTATCATAGGTGAACATTTTTTAAGCATGTATTATTGTTCTAACTTAGATACTTTACATTTTTCAACAAATTACCATATCAACGTTGAAAATTGTTTTGCTTTATCGATTTTGGAAAAATACTATGTATAAACTTTAAGCAATCTCCAAGTATATATAAAAAATCGAAAATCGGATTTCTAGAAGCCCCCGATAATAAGATATTTTTCTCTCAGTATTGCCGAAATAATATCATTCAAATCCGTTCAGCGAATAACTCAAATAAGGATTATCTATGGTTTTTATTTCATTTGCTCGTGCGAAAAATGCAAACGATACAGCTGCTCTTCTCAAGTCATTTTTCCGTGAACAGAATCGTCTATTTTTAAGGCACGACACAGAAAACGTTTGTTGGGTTAGCTTTAGATAGATTTGTGTTTACACCAGTAAAGCTGTGTGACGTCACATCAGGGATATTTGGTGCACAGGCGATAATTTTTTTTCATGCTTCCTCCCGATTTTGCAATTTACTATGTCAATATGTACTATCATTAAGACGATAAAAAATAATTTCTTTTGCTCACAATTCCATACAATTTAATCGCCCAGGTGACCACCCTCCCTTCAACCAACCTTAGGCCACTCCCTAAATACGTCCTAATTGTGCCTACCTGCCAAAAATTTCCTCCAGACAGCTGTATACACACGCATCGATAATCAGAGTAATTATTTAGACACTTATGTAATAATCTGATTCACTTTTTTCACACGAGAATTTATTACTGCGTATGTAGATGATAGTTAATAATCCTAATATATAAATATATTTTTTCATTGTATATTTCTACCTGGCCGGGCTGGTAGGTGTATGCTGTTATACACACAGAAGGTGGAGTTGCGTAATCCATAGTTCGTCGACTAAAATGCGCACGCCAAAGTCGACGCACAACTTCGCTCCGAGCCATCCCGCTAATTAAATGTCACACGTGACGTTCACGTGTATAAAACACGTAACACACACATACACATAATATATTTGTATGGTATATTATATACGACATAAAATCGGTGTACGCGGTGTATGAAACGATGATGGATGTGAATTTCGATCAACTAAAAACCACACTTTACTTTAATAATTTCCAGTTGGCCTACTATGCGATTAAGATTTTTTTTTTAAAACTACCTATGAAATAATGTTCAAATAATATGCTATAATATAAATAACTAATAAGTTATCATTATATTTTTTGTCCAGATTCGATTGTTCTATTATTTGGTAATTTTTTTACATAAATGGAATACCGTCTCTGTATCATATTATTATAGGTACACCTATAATTAATGCAGTTATTAACATTTGATTTTGTACGGAGTAATATTTAGGCAAAATAGGTACATCGACGTTTAGGAGAACATTTTGAAGTATTTTATTGACTCCATATTATATTAGATATTATGATTTATGAAACATTTTGTACATAGTTATGACTTATGATAATAATAATAATAATAATAATAATAATAATAATAATAATAATAATAGTAATAGGAGAAGGCGGGGTAAGTCCGTACGAGAGGCATAACCATATGATAAGGTTTTTTGAACAATGAGTCAAGATAAAAAAAAATGTTTGATGTTTATTTGTCCATGACTGTTATTATTATTGTTGTCGATAACTAATAACCTCATTTGTAATAAATTCCCGCTCAAATTCTTGTGATTACAAAACAATAAACATGTATAATCACTATTTCTTTTTCATATTTTGTTATTAAAAACTTTTATACTTCTATGTATTTGTTGTGAAAAAAAGCTGCATCAATTTACGGAAAAGTAAGTACAGATTATTTAATGATATAATTTGGAGGAATGTTGCTTATATTTTTTAGTTAATTGCTGTTAATTTGAAACCGACTGTGGGGTAAAACCGTTGGGGTACAAATGTATGCTATACGGAATTGCCCCAGCGTTTTATGCGTGGCTATATTATCACTTGTTTTAATATACTTGATAACTTTTTAGTTTTTATTAAAGATGGTTCGTAACTATGTGCGAAACGTCAATCGTGGAATGAGAATTCAATGTTATTAGCTATAAAATCAGTAATTGATGATGTTTTACTATGAGATAGCGAAGGTATCCATAACCATATTAGAATTGTAAACTATGATTATTAACTTTAAAGAAAATTATCAAGTGGTTGCCATTCAATAGGGTTATAGATTTTTAATTTTCATCAACGATGATCAAAAATAGTACAAATGGTCGTATTTTAATATTTTTTACATCATATTATATTGTAAACAATATTTTTTCATTCCCGTTTCTGTGTCACATATTAATTTATCGATATAGATGATATCAATAACATAATTTTTGAAAATGGTAATATAATTAAAAAAAAACCCACATATGTTATTTCGTTATATAATAATAATAAATTGTAAGTCAGTGTCTCCCGTATGCGATAAAACAATCTAAATATTGTTGTTTTCTCATTATTTAAAAAATATATGAATATGCTTTATAGGGCTAATATTATGTGAAATAAGGGAGAAATTGTTATAAGTAATTGTATATATTATAAAATATAAATAATATAATAATATAGATCATAATATATGCTTTTTTTAAACATCATATTTCGGCCAAGTTTAAATACAAAATATTTATAAAATTTTTTTGTTTAGTATGCATTTATTTTTGATATTCATTAATAGGTATTTAAGTAATTTACAAGAAAGATTATATTTAATTTGTATGTGTTAACGCAAAGCATTAATTTTTCTATTAACATAAAAAAAAAATAAATGTCTATATGACTAGGTACTTCTAGCTTAAAAATAATCAAAGTAATATTATGTATAAAATAATATGAAATTACAGTATTCATTTTTGAGTTACACAAAAAAAAAAAAAATTGGTTTTGTGTGGAAAATCCCATTTATTTTTATTTTTTCTCCAATTATTTTGAAAAATACTGCACATTTTCAATTTTGACTATTGATAACCACTATTAAGATTCAGTTTTCTACAAGAAACCACACTTGAAATATAGTACCTATATTATTCGTGCACGGCAGGCTAAACCTGACTAGACAGAATAATATAAAATTATTATCGTATACGATACGATTATCATAATATTATAAAATTAATTTGTGTATGCGTTATTATTATTAATAATAATATAGCAATTATTCTGTGATATTACTAAGCCTTTCGGGCAATTAGTCTTACACCATAAGATTTGGGAGCATTATTCCTCAGTTTCCCTAATAATAATTATTATTATCGCCCCCTGTGAACCGTTTATCAAAACCGTTATCGCATTTCGTATATAATGTATTATATATTATGTATTACCTACCTATAATATAACTCATGGGTGTACGTGTGTGGCTGTTCTATGTATAATATGTTAACGGTACATTATTGTTTCGGGATTCTTTGAGCGGCGCGCAGTGTTATAATACGCAATATGTATTAGGTACATAATATAATATGTATTGGTATGCCATCATCATCGTAAACGCGTGGTGCTTTTCGCCACCGATTCTCGTTCGTTCGCGTAGAGTTGTTTCTTATTTCTTATAATATTCTTCACATTATAATATTATATACGAACTCTGCGCTCACGCGTGCCATACACGCAATTTATTTTCTTCCGTAGATACTACACAACATATAATATATACATATATATTATATTATATACATACTACAGTAGTATGGTATAATATAAAATGCCATAGCGCCAATGAGAAATCGCTTATATCGCCGGGACGTCCGAATTTTCGTTCGATTGAACAACAACAACGACAACGAACTCCCCTCGTCCAATCGCCCTTAAAATCCCTGAACTATAACATTCGTGCGTACCTTATACAATGTGTTTGTATATAATATTATCATGATATATAGCAAAGAAATGCGTGCACAACAGTGCGTGCGACGTATATTATTATGATATACGACCTATTTATGACTAAACAGTCTTACATTAAACCTTAAATTAAAAAAAAAAAAATTTAAATTTCGCCTTGTCTTAAATTGAAGAGATGAAGTCATAATTACTTGAGTCAGAATATAAGACATGTGAATATAACCCATTTCTTCCTTATCACCAAATTATAAACAAATGCCTGAAATACACCGAATCATGGTGAACTTACTGGTACTTATCTAAAAAAATATTAAAATATATATTTTTTTTTCCATGATAATACAAAGTATAAACTTAAGACAACAATTATAAATAACTCTAAATCATGTTATTCTGTCCTAATTAGAATTTAAAATACCTGTATTTTATTTTAAAGTAAGTGAATAACTATCATTTTTAAGTCTATAGTAGATAATATTAAAATAAATCTAAAATAACATACTTTCAATATTCTTATATAATTATAAAAATGAGATGATTAACTGCTTAATTTCCTACACTAATTTAAAAATTAAACGACGAATAAGTTGCGATACAACGATCGGTAATCTATAATTATATAATACGAGTAAAGTATGAATTAGGTGTAATAATATAATGAGTAACTGAGATGGTTTCAACCCCTATGGCAGAGGTTCCCAACCTTTTTTGACTCGCGGCACCCTTGCACATTTTCTAAAAATCCGGAGGCACCCTATACTCTATACTATAGAGTACTTCGGTTCTATTTATTAGTGCATAATTATAATCAAAAGTAGTTATAGATCGAATATCGTAATATTTCTACAAAATATATGAAACACGATAGGTTTTATATTATTATAGTCCGTTTTATTACTCACAATGCTATATTTTTAATGAAATTGTTTTTTCTAAAAAAATAATTTCGCGGCACCCTAAAAAAATTTCGTGGCACCCTGGTTGGGAATCTCTGCCCTATGGTTATTACGAGTGATACACCTTTAGATATTAAATCAAATACAATAAGTCAATACGTAATTATTTTAAGTATTTAGGGTTCCAAAACTAATTATATAAAATTTTATGTCTTAAAAAAAATTTTTTTTATGATCTAACATTTATATAATATATTATTATAATTATTGTTTTCATTGTTAAAAGTAAATTTGGCTTTTAGTTTTTTTTTTATGACTATTTATTCATTATTATATTAGTTTATATTATTAATGTATTATAATTATAATAATTTATCAGTTATCATAATAATATATATATATATAAAGCTAAACATCCTGGTAAGAACTAAGAACATACATACGCAATTATTTTTCCACTGTGTAAAAACTACTAACTATTTTTTCATCTGTTATGTCTCGTGTAAGAACTTATGTTCACCTAATAATTTAGTTTTAAGTTAATTTCGTAAAAGACAATGTAGTGTCTTATAGTTTCGAAAAGAGGATCGACGGGATATAATTCAATTACCCTATAAATTGGAACATCGATAAATTGTATCTTTATATATAGATATTCGATTATCGATTTCATATAATATAAGCACAAGAAAGTAAGGGAAAACTATAATATCGTTTTTCTGTCGTTGTGTACTATATCGATATTGTATTTCGGAGGTGATTCGAAATTATTTTATTTTATTGAAATTTGGAATAGAAATTTGAATAGCTAATAAATAATAAAAAAAAAATACGAGTAAAAACTTATCAAGTATATCCAAGCAATCATCATCTCTTCAAAATACAGCCAATGTGTATGCATGTTATCAAAATGGTAGAACATTTTCTAGAACATAATCTGTCAAATAATGAATTACCAAAACCGTTTCCAATAAACTGAAATTGCCTCCAAAAACTCCTGGAGGCAATTCTAGTAAAATAAATCCAACCTACCAAGATTTAAGAGGCGGTTCGGGTGCACCAGATTATTTTGATTTGACAAAATAATCTTTATGGTCACATTTTCTCTTTTGGCACTGGGCTGCAAAAACAATATTCATCTTTGCGCCAAATGTACTTTTATTTTTGACATCTCGTTTTGCAAAGATCTGTTGCGAAAATCGTCTCATTCCTAGTTAACCTCTGCATATTGTAATATATATCACATATTAGCATTTCGCACATCGTACGTTAAGGTATTTTTTTTGTTTAATTTTTTTTAAATAGAAGTATACAATATTCATTCTATATTCATTAAAAATTAAAAATAACAAACAATAATAATTGACTCAGTTCATTGATTATGATAATTAATACGATTTTTTGCGGAAGAATGACATTTCTAGGGAAGTGGGATTAGAACCCTAGAACCCTATCGCTGAGTACGCCACTGAGAGCGACTATATACGCACAATAATAATATGTTATAATATGTATATTGTATATCGTCATCTCCACTCGTGTAAAAGTTTATAATTATTTATTATTACGTACCCTATCTCCGAGACGCAGCGCATCACGGCACGATGTTTGGTACATAATCAAAATAGTATCGTACATAATATTCGTATATATACGTATTCGCATATTATGTATGTACCTAAATCGTACAATACAATGTATAATATTATGTTATGTGCGTGTGCGGTGGCACCGCGAGCGTGTTTGTTCCGAGGACTCGCGCGTTTGTTTTTTTTTGCCCGTAAGGAGATAACGCGAAGTTCGAGTAACAGACGTAGTGGCGGTGAAGTGGAATAACGTATATAATAATATTATGTATAATGTATATTATCATAACATGAGTGTATTATAATATGGTTAAAACGTATATCATTATATGTACATTAAGTACCTATATAATATTATATAGTGTGATCCATCATTATCAAACGGCCGCACTCATTTCCCAAGTAAATGTTTGTATTTTTATATATATTGATATGGTTTAAAGTATTTATTAATTTATAATATTATACACAAAAAGATTTTTTCATTTATAAATATTTAAAATTTGGACGAATGGTAATATGCACTTTGCAAAAGTTTTCAACTATTTTTATCAGTATATCCAAAAAATTGAATGTTTTTATAAATTATAATTTTTTTTTACATCTGATGTTAAAAAACAATTGAACATTTTTAGAAAGTGATTCCGCTTCCGATTATAAAATTAAAAATATAGGTTATTTAAAAAAAAAAAATTAACCTAAAGTAGTGAAAATTAGTAAAAGTAATTGCATTACTATCAAAAAGTTCAATTTTTAAGACAACATTTTAGGTTTATGATTACTTTGGGTGTTATTTTTTTTTATATTTTACGTTATTGATGCTTTATATCAGAAATGAAATTGGCCAAAAATTAATTTATGATTGATTGTTTTTTTATTATTATATTATATAAATAAGTCAGAATTATTTAGTATTTAGTAAAAAATGAACGTATTATTATATTTAAGTATCAGTTTTCATTTAATTCAAAATAATGCATTTTATCCCGAAATATAGCATTTTGCTTCATTTAACTTTAGATTTTTTTTTCAGATTTTAAACATTTTAAACTTTATGAAAACATTTGTTTGTAGTATAAGAAACATCAGAAACTTAGTGTAGCCATAATAATCCCGTTGTTGTATGAAGGCAGAACAACGAATAGGGTGTTGTGGGACTAATAGTATAATTTATTTTTCGTGTATGGCATATACGAATAATAAATGGAACCAAAGGGTTATAAAAACATCAAACATACATAAAACACGATAATGTCGCGTCCACCGTTAACCATCCTGTATATAAACAATAATCTGGTCACGTGGCAGTGGAATCGCGCATCCCACCCGCGGCGATTTTTGCGAGTGCACTAGACTACGACGACAACGACGACGACGACAATAATATATTTTACAACGATAATATATTATAACACACATATACACGAAAACTTATAAATACACTGAATATATATTATAAATTAGGGTACAACATACTTACGGAGTGATTCGTTTGCTGCAAACCAGGTAATATTTATTTAGAGATACAATAGGTTCACAATAAAATCTTGATTTTATTTTTATTTAAAAATGTAAAAACATCGTCATTTACACAAAAAATTCTTCTTATGTAAAATGTACGGTTTTTTAAGTGTTGGTTCCTATAGATCAGCTAAAAAAGTATAATTTTCTCCTATGTGCTATCGCCTATTTCCATTGTGGAATTAATAAACTAATAAATAAGACCTCTTATAGACCATATTTTATAAAACACTTTCTATGCGGTCAATAATTTATAATATGACACTATCTTTCGAAATGTAAATTCTTATTATGTGTGCTTGGCAAAAAAAAAATATTTCTTAAAATAAAATTTGATATTCACTTTAAAATTAGTTAGGTACTGTAGATCATTGACATTTTTTTTTAAACGCGTTTTAACCATGTGTTCTGAGTAATTTGATTTTAGCACTTGATAGTTTTTAGCGTGTTAAAGATGACATATTGGTTTGCACATTTTTATTGTTTTTAACTTATCAGTATTTTGTTTTATGTTCTTGTACTTGAATTTTCCATTTTATAACAACACAATATGACAACTTAAAGATAAACGCGAGAATCGTCCTGTATAATATTTTCGCATGTGTGTGTATGTATGCGTGTGCGGCAGTACTCGTATTCCGCCGCCACAGAGATTTGTACTCGTGTGCCGGACGAAGGGTTGCGTTTCATGAAAAACGGGGTTTGACGAGGAAATCTGGCAAGCTGCACTGCAACTGGGGCTTACGTCGTCGGAGCTTCTGTTTTTGTCCTCTGCCGATTAATACGACTCGGACCCGTCAAATTCACGTCTCGAAACGACGACGCTTTTGTCCGCGGCGCCGAGTATGCCCCGCTGAGTGATGTATATAATAAGTATATTACGTGTATATATCCAGTATATTATACGAAACCGTATACAGAAAATCTGTCGTATTATACAGACGGGTCGAATGCTAAGTAGAAATGCGACGAGTATAATATTATATCGTTTTATATGTTTGACTCAGATTTGTGAAAAATACTTTTAAAAAGTATTTGAACTAAAAATTCGAATGCTTATGAAAAATATTATTTTAAGTATGTATTTGAATACTTCATCAAAATATTTATTCAAATACTTAAAATATTTTTTTTAGTATTAAAAAAAAAATTAAGCTAAGACAATTTGAAATTTTAGTCAATAAAAACATAATATATTGTATTTGTATAATATAATAATATAACAGAAAAATTGTATGACAAAATAAAAATGTGTGTTTAACTATATTTAATACTATATTATCTTGCATAGCGATTTCACATGAAAAATTAAATAATGCGATTGAATTTAATGTGTCTTAAACTATGTTAAATTTAAACTATACATATTTTATTATTTTTAATACAGTCATTTAATAAGTTGTATGGACTAAATTTAAAACTATATATTATTATATGCTGTTTGATAGGTTTTTAGTGTGTCACTATGTTTAAAATTATACTATACATAAAAATTATATTTAAACATTTCCGATTACCTATTTGTTTTTGAGTAACTCCAAAAAAAGAAAATAGTACATAATTTTTTTGTTTTCTTGATTATTTTAAAAACTAGTTGGAATTTTAACTATGAAATCTTTAAAGTCCAAACTAAATCCAATTTTCTATCATAAATTACCCTCAAAATTGAAGATTGAAGTATTTTTTCAACTACTTATTTATTGTGTATAATATACATAATATGAAGGTATAAAAGTTAGTTTTGTTTAGTTGTACATTAGGTGTTGAGCGAGTAATGGTGTTAAATTTGAATTAAATGATACACTATTATATGTATAAAACGATTCTGAACGGAGATGAAGATCTGTCAGCCTATATTTTTAAGTACATATCATGATACATTTTTTGGTATTTGCTATTAATATAATGTATTTTACTATTAGTATTACGCAGTAGGTAGATCTAAGTCTTGCTAAGAACATTACATTTATTATATTATTAATATACAAACTTTAGTGATAAAAAATGAATATCTTTTAATTTTTTATTATAAAATACTTGTAGGTTATCAAATAATTAAATAATTAAATAATAATAATTTGAATGTTCGTGATTTTGATGAATTTTATTAAAATAAACCCAAAATGCTTAGGAAAAAAACTGTGCACAACTTTTTTAATATCATGTATTAAATTTTCAAGAATTTTGACCCAACATTAATTGCCAAAATGGCTTATCGCCAGAAAAACAATTCACTTGCCAAAATATCCTAGAACTATGATTATTAGTAAATTTATAGGTCTACTCGCTGGAAAATGTCTAGCAAAACTTGCATGGACAAATATACGTCGAAATATATTTACTTTCATTAACGTGTGTGTATCAATTGATATTTATGAAGGTCTGTAATATTATATATTATAATATATTGTAATATATTATTAAAGGTTTTTGTTACCATTGTTTTATAGTTTATACCTATGAAGTAAACGTTATTGTATTAATCTTAAACTTGTTCAACTCTTCGGTATTTAAAATATTTTCGATTCGTCATGAAATTTTAATTGAATATATTCCTAGCCACATCATATAAAAATGTCAATTAATATACTTATTAATATACAATTAGTATACTTTATCATATATTATAGCTTTGCTATCGGGATTCAATTAGTCTGCGCCACAGTTATCAAATAACTGTGGTCTGCACTCTGCAACGAGTGTTTAATTTTTGTTTGTTATTTTACTTAATACTTATAAAGTTTTAACAGTTGTACGAGTATAGTATATAAAATAAGTGCACTAAAATTCTCATACAGGTCAGGTTTTATATTATGTATCGAATGGGAATCTGACATTAATGTTATTTTGAACACGTTATTTTCGTAATTTTCCGTTGTTATTTTTTTATTTATTTTAGTAAATCACAAAAATATACTGAAAAGGAACTAAACTGTAAAATTTATAGCAAGCCCGTTATGAATACAATTTAATTCGTGGTGATTCAAAAAACAATATTACTACAGAGACTCCATGTTTTGAAAATCTGAAATATAGACTATATAATATTATATTGTATTACACTGGACTTGGGATCTCCGATCAAAATCACTTTTATAACACAACGGTTGCTTTTAAAATGTAATCACATCTACCCTAGTAGTTGTCTAGTGCAGGGGTCTCCAAACTTTTTTATTCAAGGGCCACAACAAATATCAAATGCTCTAAGCGGGCCAAAAGTTTATTAACACACATAACTTTTTAAATTACACATAACCAAGTACCTTTAGATATCTATATTTTATTTACCGTCTTATTGGTGCTACGGACCAGTTAAAACTTGTTAGCGGGCCGTAGTTTGGGGACCCCTGGTCTAGTGTGTTTGTTTTATTATATATGAATAATGTCCTTTCTTTTGTCTCTGATGTAATATGAAGATTCGAATTACTTCCCAAAAAATTTGAGTTAGTCAAATCAAAACGGTTCAGTTTTTTTTTATCTCCTCTTGACTTTGAGTTATCGCGAGACAGACTGTATTACTTATTAAAAAAGACAACTTGACACTGTAGTATTTTATGAGATCATCTCTCGCACGCCCGCTTTATTATTGCCATATCCATATCTCATTATCATGTTTATCGGGCGGTACATATGACAATAAGAATAATATACCCAATAGATCTGGTGAAGTTTTTTTGACAATATGCGTTACCAGTCTCGTTACTTCATCGTCTCGATTGTCTTTACTATTAAAGTAAATAATGAGTATACTTAAATAATTTATTCTGTAAGGAAGAACTGAAAATCTGATTGGTGAAAAAATACAATTTTCCAATGTAGTTGTTTTGAATGAATTATAAGCACACGTTCAATGTAAAATTGTATTATATAAGGTGTAACAAGACTATTTGACAAATTTCCATTACAAATGTTACTATATTTGTTAAATAGTCCTGTTACACCCTGTATAATTCATTCAATTTTGAATTTATTGTTTAAATTTTTGTACATCATACTTAGAAAATTATATTGAGTTAAGTCATTATTAAACAGTTAGTTAAATTAGTTATTTAAGATTATGTTTTGACATATTTTATTTTAAACGATTCAACTGCAAATCAATGTAAAAAATAAATACAGTATGTATAATAATATTAACTCTGTGTGATATAATGCATTTAAAATACAATAAGCATGATGGTAATACACTTAACATTTTTATATTTGACTCATCTGCAATATGAATAGTTTGATGAATAACTATACATGTGGCATATAAATTATTCTATTTGATAATATACCTTTTGTTAAATTAAATATTTTAATTGAAACATTTAGGTAAAACGAATATTTCATTCGTATTACTTTGAAAGCTTTACTATATTTTAGCCAACATACTTTGAGCCAGTTTTCCTTGATACTGTCAATTAAACGTTTCACTAATAAATTATACAAGCTAATAATACAATTTGTGTATGTAATATTTATATTATTATAGTAAAATAAATATATATAATTGAAATAGTGCAAATTTATTGTTTATTTGACCTACCTACATATTATTATACATAATATACTTATAAGTAAAAAATAAAATTGTTGGCTATTGAATGAGTTTGAAGTTGTTATTATATTTAGCCTATATAATATATTATATAGCATATTATTATATAATATACAAAAGATAGATCGTTGCAGATCTTATCGATAATTGTTTTGTTTATAATGTTATTGTATATAATTATAATATTATTCTATATATTATGTATAATGACTTTAGTGTGTATTATAATATTATACTCATCATATTTGTAAATACGTTCCTATTACTTTACAGTATAATATATTAAAACCATAATGCCTATAATCCACAGACTAGTCCACATTGTCGCACAATTGCTTTTATAAATTAGACATTGTTATTGTAATAGTAGGTACCCACTATAACACAGAACATATATATATATATAGATATCGTCGCCCCGACAATGACTTATTTACAGCGTTTGACGTCGATGCGTAGTATTATATTACATTATTATTATTATTAGGTATTATAATTATATGTGAGTAAAAGCGTTATACTGTCGCGTGTATAATATATATTTATATATAAATATGCAATATATATGTATTATACGAAATTTCGACAAAGACATAATAATATAATGCTACCTATATGTATTCCATGTGTTCCACGACCGCAACCGTTTTGTAATATTGTTGATATTATTATTATTATCATCATCATTATATGATTATATTGTGTATTGCGGAGTTGTCGTACTGCACAAGCGCGTGTCTTTCTCAATGGAGTTGCGAAATCGATTTTTCATTTCATTATGCTAAACGCGCTAATCGCATAAATGCACCTACTTAATGTATAATTTACATATTATACGTGTACAACCTCAACCGAGTAGTGAACGTTTATCCGTATCGCACTCTTTGTATATATAGCTTTTAATAGCACACTGTAAAACTACATGACGTGATCTGTTAATATGAATATATGC
Source organism: Schizaphis graminum (assembly GCA_020882235.1). Lineage (NCBI taxonomy): Eukaryota > Metazoa > Arthropoda > Insecta > Hemiptera > Aphididae > Schizaphis > Schizaphis graminum. Next base: position 61,750,138 of record CM037032.1, read on the forward strand.
CCATTATTTTGTTTATTTTAAAGTTTCTACTTTATTTATTTAATTTTTATACTTAAAATAATGGATGGCATGTAGACCTAATTTAAATGACGACGTCTTAAAAACAAAATAATAAATTCATAAAAAAAATTTTTGTTTCTATAATATTTACTGGTTCCACTTATGCTGTAGATAATTAAATTAATGACTTACTTGCATCATCCGTATAATATTCAGAATACAGATAAAGCTTTCACACCGCCAAAATTAAAACTAACGATGCAAACAAGTACAGTCTAATATAAATAACAAGAATAATCACATAGATACAAAACGTTCCAAAGATAAACTTCCTATTAAAAAAAAAATTCATATTAATTAGGTGAAATATATAATATTTTTGAGAAAAAGTGAATAAATCAAATATCAAATATTAGAGCTGAAGTCAATACTTATACTGCTTATACAACAATATAAAACAAATTTTGTTTATTACAAGAACGAAAAAAAAGTAATATTTTCTTATCGCTCAACTCATAATTAATTATTAATGTACTGTATCACAAACAATTGGCGAATGATCTGAAAAAAATCCAGCAATAAATATTATATTCCAAGTTTCTTGAAAAATAACAAATATTTTCAGATATCTTTGACCTGTCTAATTTGCTCTGAAGACATTCACCAAATATACCACCCTATTTCATTTTTGAATAAATTATGCAAACTATTGGAGAAAAATGTCAATATACGTCTAACGTGGTTCCTGTAGTAAACTTATTACTTTTTAATCGAACACTGCAGATTCTGTAAAAATAAAGATACTTATAACTGCCTATAAAATATATACAAAAATAAATAATATAATTTTTCCGTAAATACATTTTTTGGTTTGATCAGTTGACAGTCTTAATATTATATTAAAAGCATACAACTACTTGAAAAACCATTTATTACAAAACAAATTGAACAATGTCCTTGGTCATAACCACATATTAAAATTTGTATACAACTTTCGAAAACTAGAACTTTTTAAGTGAGTCTGTCTATCCTTATCAAATCTCTGTGCAGATAAGCGGAGTGCCACAGGGCCTAACAATTTAAGTTACTTGATTTCTTAGTGACATAAACAATGTATTATACATTTTATATTTAATTTAATTTCAAATGATTTTAATTGTTATGAATTGACATATATAATGCATTCAGTATATTTGTTACTTAAAAAAGTTATTTTATTCTTTTAAGCTATTGCTTGTGATAGAATATAAGACTGTATTATCAAAACACAAAATAGAGTACATCACAATAAATGTGTTTAAATTTAAATGAACATAATCTTTTATTATATAACATTATATATTTATATAACAAATAGTAACTATAGTACATAACATATTATTATAATTAAAAATATCGCTTAACACGTATTTTTCGTCCGAAATGTATACCTGTAGAACCAACAAACATAGGTAATCGGCGATCACCAACAAAGTTAGAGTAAGACAATATAACAATTCTAGGTATCTGTTACATTTAACAAAAAATGACTATGATCGTTAAAATATATCAATCAATAACTTAGAAAATTAAATTTGTTTAAGGATTACTATCCATATTAAAACAATTTTAATGACTGAAAACTACTTGTTCGAAACTTTTAAAATTTTTGATTAGGTACATAAAAATTTTCAAAAAAATTATCTTCTAAATTATTTAAAGTAAAAACGGATGTTTTCATTTGAAAGTAAAAATGTGTATTGGCAAACATACATTATATAGTACAAGAAATCATAAAAAATTTAATATATATAGTCTAAGCAGTATATTTAAAAATTTCAAAATCAGAATATGAATAAAGTTAATTTTAAATGAAAAATGGGAATGAGCATGTTTGGTGAATCACCTTGTGTATGTGTTTATATATATATAATAAACATATGTATACATCTATGCACACGTCACACACTTATGTATGCGTGTATAATATTAATTTTAATAATACCGTCCTCTTACGGATGTCATGTGAAATGGGACACACCCGCACGCTCCGGATTCGAAAACGCGGAAAAAATATATGTCGTAATAATAATATAGTAGTGTGTCTCCGTTTGGTCTGGTGGTGCTTGATTGTTATTACCCGAGAAATAAAATATTTTGGTGAAAACTCGTTTCGGTGGTACCGACCGAGATGCGGCTTTTGCGAAACGGATATCGATACGTAGTTGTTTACACGCCATACGTCATGGTCACTCATTATTTCAAAAGCTATCTCTAACCCAAAAAAGTGTTAGTCTACTCTCCGCTCAGCTTAAACATTATAACGATAAAAAATAATAATATTGTATAAATAAAATATATAGGTATGTGCACAAAAGACGTGTAATCGATAGTTAATAGGTATATATTATTACATGCCAGTAGTTTCAAATTAGTTTTATTTTATTGAATATGATACCATTTAACGGAGCTTTCGAGATTAATAAAAAGCTAGTTTGTACTAAAAATATTTCAAGTAGACCAACAAAAATAGAAATTGAAATTGAATATTGTTTTTTATAATAGATAATAGTATGGATTATGATTAACTGTCACTGGTTATTGAAGATACAAGAAAATACAAACAATAAAACCTATTATAAATTTTCTATAGTTTAGTTTATTGATCACTTCCAACTATTTGATTCGATACATGTTTGGAAAATGAGGTAAGTATAAGGAATAGAAGATGCAATTGAATGTTATCAACTGATCATCCTTAAAAAAATAAATCGTAAAAATGTCACACCTACAGTAAATCATTAACTATTAATTATTCATCTGGTAGGCGACTAACAGTTTACATGTCATATAATGTATTTTGCGTTTATATACCGTAATCTGTGATATATCATATTATTATGATATTATACGAGTGAATAGTATAATAATATAGGGTCTGCATTAGTGACGTTAAACTTTCGGCCGTATACTTAAAGTCTATATAATGTTAGGTTAGGTAAGGCGTGGCAATATGCAGTCATAATATTTGAACAAGTATGAAATAAAAATGTATCATAGTTATAAAATACATAATACTCAAGATTAAAATGAATAAGTCGTAAACTAGTTATATTTTGTGTACTTGTGTTATAAATGATCTGAAGAATGTTTTATTCGGCTATAAAAAATGAAAATAAATATTATTTCAGCCTTTAGGAGAAAAAAATGAATTTATTCACGAAATGCATTCAGTCGAGACTACGTTATTGTATCTCTCGGTGGGTCGTTGAAAATAATCATGCAAAATATTATAGATGTTGTAAAGGTTGTCTAGATTATTAAGTTATTCAGTTAACTGTATACACTACAGTACTGCAGTACTGTTATCATTCTGAGACCATTAACCAACATTAATTTGATTTAGATATATTTTTTTAGTTATAAATCATATAGTATGTTGTTGATAGTATACATAAATCAAGCTTACCAGTTACCAGTATCGCAATAGCATTAGACAGTAGTGTCTACTATGTTTTTATGTTTCAGTATTCTTTTATAAATATTATTTAAGAAATTAAAATAGATATTTCGCTAATTTATTCTAGGTCAGTGATATTTGCGTTATATTTTGTTTAATATAACAACCATTTTAAATACTATTACAGTATAAAAACGACAAATTTTAACTTATTTGATGATTGAAATGATTGAATATTTATTATTTACTTTTGTAAATATTTTGTAGACAATTTATTCTTAAGATTTATTAAGTATGAATAAATTGATAAACAATCCTCTGATTTAGAGATAAAATAATTGTTATATTATATATGTTATTATAAATTGAAAAATACAAATGAAATAATATAAATAATAGAACTTTAATATTTTAGGAATGTTATTTTTTAATTTTTAGTTTACCGATGATTTTTTTATTTTTACAATATGTAAAGACACTTTTTGTGTAAAAATTTAAATATTATTATTAAAATGTATTATTTTTAAAATAATTGTTGAGTAGGTACCTTGATTGCTAAAAAGTTGGACCGTCTTCGCTAAAAACGGTTTTTGATCATATACAATTATTTATAATTGAATTGATACTTAAAAAGTCATTCATTACAATAGCTACTCAGTGACTACACTTGAATTCTACTGTATAGTAGAATGATAACATACTTTTCTCCTCTCTTTTTTTTTATTTAAGATACATTTAAGAAATTATAAATAAAATAAATTTAATTGTTTTGAAAAGAGAAGAAAAATATCGTTTTAGATCTAAATTTAGTGTTGTTAATATCTAATAATTTGAATAAATTCTTTAGTCCGTGAAAATTTGTTCTTGTTTTAATAATCTATTCATTGATATTATATAATTTTTAAAACACAATATAATAATTTGTGTAATTAACGATTATAAATTATGCAATGATGTGAACAAGCCACAAGTAATGTTTATGCGGTTATTATAACTGATATATATATATATAATTTTTAATTAAAATTTATTTTATATACATTTTAATGTTTATACGTAAAAATATTCTTGGCTAGAATATTAAAATGATAAGCTCTTAATTTGATAATAGAGGAAAATGTATAGTGGAGAAATTCGGTATTTCGTGTTTGCAAGAAAATAGGTATCTACGGCCTAGATGAGAACCCGCAGAATAGTTTTTTCGAAATAAATACCTCTAGAGACGAGTGCAAGCAGGTTATTGTCATAAATTATCATAATATTGTTCTAACAACATTACGGTGGTAATAGTGCAAATAATAATAATATAATAACCCAGCGCGATGTAAGTGTAATGATAATATAATATGTTTAGACTGTGTGTAAAACGGCCTATTATAGAATGTTTATTTCGAGAATTGGTCGCAGTGTAAATTTATGCAGTTAAAATGGCGAAATTGGCCGGCAAATTTTTCTCGCGGAGATGATGCCGACGACATAAATAAAATATCAAACATTACGTACGACTAGTACTGAACCCGATAAAGTGAATATAATATCGCACGTACGTATTAACGCCACACAGAAACCCTTTTCATATTGTCACGCTCTTCGTTCGTTTGCAAACATCGTGGATTTTTTTTTATCTTTTTTTTGCACGCATATACGCGTATGATATATACATATTTTTTTCGTAATTAAAACGAAAAATTTTCGAGTGACTGAGTATATATTATATATACATGCGTTTGAAATGTAATTTGTATCAAACCTTTTGTCCGAATTATGTCAGCGGTATTCGACCTGCGGTCATCACCACGCACAAATCTAATTTCGACATCTGCACCCGTCAATAATAATAATAATAATAATAATAATAATAATAATAATAATAATAATAATAATAATAATAGTAATATAGGTGGGGAACTTTTTTCGATTTACTGCACGGTTGTATAATATATATTTTTTTAAATCGTCTGGCAGCATAGATTTTTATTCTAACAGTATATACGCACCACATAGTGAATAATTTTTCACGAGGGATTGTCAATTTTCGATGACGCGCATGGGTTGAGTTGGCATGATACTGAAGGTATATAATAATAATACAAAACCCGGTATCCGCGGGCGCGTGTTAAATGACCTTATTTAACATTGTTTAACAGCAGCAGCTATTGTATTATAATAATAATAATATAATAATATAGAGTATCGACGCAAACCAGATTAGCATACACTATATATAATATTCCATCGCAATTTATTTATTTTGAACGAGAATACGCCTACTGCAATATTTCTTAATTAGTTTAATGGTTGAAATATAATTAATTATACGTTCAATCGTTATTCATACCATTATTATAATATAGACTCGTGTATCATACATGTATGTATCGATACTTGTATTATAAAGGTATTGTGAGTTGTATTATGACGACGAAGACAACGACAGCGGATTAAGATTTATATATTAGTGAAACTTGAACCATTATTAGTGTCAGTAAAATGTATTATTCTATTGGAATAGCTTGATATAACTAAAATATTTGACTGCTTCAGTTTTATTATAAATCGTTAGTTAATTTTGAATATTATTAACCTAACGGTGCATTTAAAATTGTTTAAAATTGAATTTTAGTACAAATGGAACTATTAACATATTATTATTCCTCTATAAAAATATTTATAATAATATATTATATTTATGGACTTTATTTATATTATTACCATTATTATCACGTGTTTCAAGAAGCTCTCGTATTGCATCTGACTTAATTGTGTGTATGTATATAATTTTTTTTCTATTTAATATTTTACTATTGTCATAGCATATTGCATTTATTTTTTCTAGTTATCTACGGTAACGTGTTTAAAACCTTACAATTTCGTTAGTTATATTTTTTTAATCCTTCGGGGACAACCAATAAAATGACACTGAAAAGTTTGTTGAAAGTTAAATCTATACGTCTTACACAGTATAATAACAATGCGCAAAAAAACTATGATTTTCAATCAAAATAAAATTTCCTGAATATTGTAGAAAACGTTATTTGCATAGGAATAATGTATACTATCACAACGTCACACATATAAAGTTACCTCTGAATATTTTCTTAAAAATTATAGGTACACATAAAATATATAATATATTTTTGACGATACCGTAGAATTTATTTTAAATTTACATCGTATCAGTTGTACTGCAGTGAAACATTTTAAAATAATGATAATAATAACATAACACAGTAAATGGATTGCGGAGTAACACGCAATCTATATTATCACTGGTTCATCTCTTAAAATTGTTTGTACACACAATTTGTGCATGTATAATATTATATTGTTATAATAATATTATACGCGAACACACACCCATCCACACCCATCAATCCATGTGAATGTATATACGAGTTGTGTACCGTAAGTATATAGTATATATTATTATATCGTAGAGTATTATAAAATAAACGGAAGGCGAGTGGGCGTCGACCATTTTCGAGTATACATTTTATAATTAAAACGATATTTTTTTGGAAAAAAAAAATAATCAAAAGTGTTCTAAGCTTCATGCGAAAAATGGATATTTTATTTATATAATTACATGTGCTTGTGTAATAAACAAAAAAACGTCGTTCATCATCGGACAAATGGGATCAGAATTTCAGCATGGTAGATATAAATTATATATATAATATATATGTATATAATATACAATGTAACTATATATATATATATATATATATATCTGAGAGCGTAGCGTTAAATGATATTCTGTGATATTGATGACTATAGACAGTGTATGTAGAATGTAGATGTATAACAGGATCAAGATCAGAGCAACAATAGCTAAGCTGTTATTACTGACTTTCTCTAGTATATATTATAGTATACAGTATATACACATATGTTTATCATTTATTATATATATATATATACACAAGATGAAGGTCCTTATTTTTAAACTGTTTTTAATTAAATTAAATTAAAACTAGCATTAAAAAAAAAATTAAAAACCTTATAAATAAAAATTAAAGTAAATTATTTAAGTTCTATTAAATAATTTTTCGTGAATTCATAATTATCATCGGTTCATTCAAAATCTAAAATATATATTTGCATAGATATATTGTATACAATTTTCAAATCTGTTATAATTTTGTATCCATAGAAATGCATGTGTTCATAAATCATAAATGCAATTTATTCATTATTAAATACATCGTAAAAAGGTATAACATTAATTATGATTACTTTTATTTTAATAATATAATATTATTACTAGTTCTTAAAAATGATACTCAATACCTCTTTTTCGTATTCTTGTTAGAGGTAAATTTTAGCATTTTGAAATTATTATATTATAATATAATCGATAACGTATCACAGCCCACTTTAGATATAACACCAAAGTGTTGCCTTGAATTCTCCCTATCCGATGAAAGCCTCACTGCGTTGTGGTTTTTCCCGGATATTTCCACCCCTCCTAGATGTATGATAGCTATAGATACCTACCCCATGTCTGGTATAAGGATTTTATTATTGCATTGTGTTTTTTTTCCCAACAGTATTTGTTTTACCTGCCATTCCCGAGGTATTCGAAACGAATGCAAACATACGCATAAACAACAAAATCGGATAAAACAAACGAAAATCTGTCCGTATGTAAATAATTTTATTATATTTAAACATATATCTCTGCAGTGGGACATGATGCGTCTACGCTATATTATATTATTTGTTTGGCACAAATTCGAAACGTCCTACACATCATCGTCGTGATCGTCCATCCGCCCATCCCATACTTTGGACGATAGTAGGTACCTAATACCTATATTGCAACAACTCAACGGTTTCGAGAGTTATATTAATAAATCTTGAATCCAATATAAGTACAGATTATTTTAGATTTTTTCAAATTGGCCCAACAATTAATTTTTTTTTCAAATCAGACATAGATTGTCATATAATTATTTTTGTTTTCGTAAATACGATTTTGAAGATTGTTTTGTGTCTCTAAATTGAATTTAACCAAAATTACGTGGGAAATTTTCTGAAAATCCATTCGACTGCAGTATTCAATTTATAAAACAATTCCACGTACATATAGAACGTAAATAGAATGTATTATTTTTCTTTTCTTTTTGTATCCAACATTCGGCATTTGGTAATATTTTTTTTTTTATATATATCTTATTGTAATCGTTAAATAATTATCCTTTAATATTACTTGTAACGCCTCAGCCTCATCTCTTCTCTCGTCCTCGGTGTTCATAGTGACAAATCTGAGCACCAATAAGTCGAGCGACGCTGCCACTACTGCCAGGCCGAACAGAATAAATATCAACGTAAACGCCACGTACTCGAGTTTGTCGTTCAACGTGTTGTTCTTCTGTAAGGCCACCATATCGCCGAACCTGTGTAAAACGTCCGGAAACAAAATTATAGCAGATTTAAATATACCTAACATATAACAGCTTTATTGCAATAAATAACAAACCACTAGTAACACTATTAGAAAAGGTAGATGCACATGTCAAGCAAGCTAGCGGAGCGTCATCGATTCAACTTTCAGACTTGAGAAAAAATTCAATAAAAATATTGCTATTTATTTTGAATAAGTATACATAAAGTGAAGGTGGGGGAGATTGGATTTTAGTGTCCGTTTATGAGTTACGAGAAAAATAAAATTACCAATAAAAAATTAAATTGTACACATTGCCAAAAATAATTCACAATTTAAAATTATAAAAAAATTTTAATTTTATTTCCTTACAAGATAAATATAAATTAAAGTGATAACCATACTATAGAGACACTTAAAAAAAAAAACATATTAGGTATGAGTAAATATTTGCAAGTATAAATAAGTTCAAATAAAACAAATGTTGTTGAAAAGTTATAGTAAAAAATAAAAATTGTTTTAATATATTTACCTATTTACATATTTTTTATTTATTTTAAGTATCTACTACTATAGAGTAGTATTATAGTACTGTTTTATAAAAATGTTAATTAATTTGAAAAATATTTTCGAAATAATAATAATAATCAATAACTATAGCTATATGTTTATTATGACCTTTTGTAAATACTAAATAACAATATGATGCCTATAGGTGTAAATATTTTATACTACATATTGTTCATTGAACAAAATAAACTATAAAGTGAGCATATTTTTTTATGTACTTAATTCTACTGTTTATTTAATTTATTTTGTGACAAACATTGAAGAACGCTCTCTTTTTTGACAGAATAAACCTTATCCTTTTTTCCACCAGGCTAGATAATAATATTAGATTCTCTTTACCCCCCAAAAAAACACTATTCTTTTCACACCACAGAAAATATGAATAAATACATGTTTGTAGTCTGAAATAGTTTTGAAATAATAAAAGTGATTCAATAATGAAAAATATAGAACTATTTAAATTAATTGCATACACAGTAAATTAATTACAATGTTTACATATTATTATAAATACAAAGTATGTTAATAGTAAGAAAACATTTTTATTGATGATTTATTGGACATAATTTCATTTTCGAATAATATTGTTGTATTTTTAATATTTTGAAAACAGAACGAGATTTTGAATTCTGAGTAGAGCAATAAATGTATTTGTAAATTACATATATGCTTTTAATTTTTTTTCTTTAGCTGTGAAAGCTTTTTAAACTAAAAGTAGTGTCCAAAATGTTTTGAAAGTATCACCTCTATAGTTGGGAAATCGAGTATAGATGGTAGTTCGAAAAGGTAATTTTTACATTTAATCAATATTTTTTTTTTCTAAAGAAAAATTACCGACACTTTTCGAAAAATACTGAAATAGTTCAAGCAAGCGTAGTGTTGAAGTAGCTATTTTAGACAAAATTATTTTCCAAATTAAGCCAATTTTTAGATGCGATGATTTATTACATAGTTTTTGATTTTATATCAAAACATATTCTAGTGTGCAATAAAAGATTGAATTGGGAGATACTTGAATGATGTGTGCCAAACACTAAGTTCATGTATCAAACAACTGACTTATTTTTCACATTATTTGTGTGCATACTTAATTTGTATTGCATTTATGAAAAATTTAGAATATTGCTTATTATATAGACAATTTTTCTGGAATATTCAAAAATTTAAATGAGAAATTATCTAATCCACAATAGTATTAAATATTATGTACATTTATGATGATAATTTATATATTATGAATTGTGACGCATATATTACTACCTATTATTTAGCAAAAATATTAATTAATGATTATTATTTATTGACACTAATAACGTAAATATGTTTTGTGTTCATAGACAATGAATAATATCCAAGTATATATTATAATATTTTTATATGTACATTTATTATTTGCATCTACAGATAAGTATAAATATACTTATCATACAATTAACAAACACATTGTTTTTCTAAATAGAAAATCGTTAATTAATCATATAACATAATCTGTAGCAAAAATTAAATTATATTATGTAGTATTTTTAATACATACATGAATAATGAATATTATAAATAAAATTACGTATCGTATAGCATGTATTTCTTTCATTCAAACCATATTTAATACCATTAATTTTTAATTTAATTTTATTCTAATTTTAGTTGGTACCTACATTATATTTAATTTTTATTTTACAAAGCGATGATATACTATCTTGAGATATTTTAGATCAAAAGTAAAACAAATAATGTCATTTTAAAGAGAAAGATAAGCTTTAAGTTAAATCTTGATAATCAATAACATTATTAAATTTTTTTTAAAAATTATCATCATGAACTTGGTTTTCTTACATTAAACATTAAATTATATCTAAAATAAAATATTTCATTTATTTTTATAATAAGAAGTTGACTTGAAAGTAATAATTAATATAATGACAACTCATAGCAATTAACTGTTGTACAAGTAACATCAAGCACGTCACCATTCATATTGAAATTGTATTATAAATCAAATAAAATGTTAATAAGTTTATATAAAATTATTAATATATTCTTGTTTTTAATAAAAAAAGTGTACCACTACAAATTACATTTAAAATTACCTAACGAAAAATATTGTTATACAGTTATACATATATTTATATATTATATATATAATACATTTGACAAATAAGTGTATCTGCTACCTAGGAATATAGAGTACAAAATAATAAGTTAAGTGATAATATATTATACTGAAAATTAAATTATATCGTAACGTAATTCAATGACAGTTGTATCTTAACCACTTAAATAAAATATAATGAAATCGGTATAAACACATTATGGAATAATGTATCTTCAGCTAGAAATAATATTAGAGTAACATCAAAATATTATGAATAACCTTAATCAAACACCTATATTTTCGAAGCTAAAACATACCTGCATTTTTTTAAATGTAATATTATATTAATTAATACGTGTTATTAGATAAACATTTTTAACATTTATCATATTTACCCCAATAATTTATCAAAATTTTTTAATTAAGGCAATACGTATTAATAAATATCTATGTAATACTAAAATCGATATTCAGTGTTTTTTTAACCTTTTAGTAAACTTCTATAAAAAATTACCAATTTAAAAAAGGATTCATCTGTGCCAAAATCGAATTTATAGAAGCGATAATTCTATCTTTTATAAAGTAAACAGCATAGTGTCGGAAAAGGCTACCTATATTATATTGTTTAAAAATTAAAATTTCATTTTGCACGAAAAAATGTTAACAGACAAACTAAAAAAAGGTAGACAAGTGGATAGTAGATACTGCTTTGCTATACATTAGGTGACGCGTAGGTCACTGTAATGGATTTTTTAAATTTGAATTTAATGATTTATTTATTGCATGTGAAAAACAATTCTGAGAAGAAATGGTCAATAAGTTTATAAAATCACTAAGTATATTTTATAGTATAATTTTTGATATTGCTACTAATGCAGTTTATTTTACTATTCGTAATACAAAAGGTTGAAGTCATTTTTGTTAAAAACATCGTACTTTAAAATATAACTATATTCATAACATTTATAATTACCAACAAACAATATTTTTGAATTAGGTATAATAAAATAATAAATATATCTTTATTCATAGTTTAAGTATGCGATTTCGTTAAAATTTTAATTTTAACTTTTTTTTTTAAAATTATGACTGTATTTTTAGATTTTTTGGGTTTTGGTATGAAATACTATGAGGAATTTTGTACATATTAAATTTTCAACAACAAAACAATTTACAAATTTTCATGATCTTAACAAATGTTGAACTTTAATACTTATAAAAATAATTTATGCTTATGAGTTATAAATATTTTAATATTTCTATAGAACAATTTATATAGGATCTAGTATTAATTTTTCAAGCTTTTTAAATGAGCGAAAATTTTAAACATTATAGAAAGCTCAAAAAGAGTCAAAATATTTTGTAAATTATAATATTATTTATTTTTTTAATATATTTATAACAAAACCGTTTAATGAGAAATAGTTATTTTACGGGTAAATATACATTGTCGTACAAATTTGAACTTCAAACACTCATAAGAATTAATATGTATTCCCAGAAAATTTTTTTTTTAAATATAAGTATAATACCTTTAATTTCGGTTAAATTTATAAAGAACCAAGGTTATTAAAATTTTAAACCTTAGCTAAAAAATAATCATTTTTTATGAATTTCTTACTACAAAATAATGTAGTAATTTTAGTAATTTACATACTTTACTAATTCCGTTAAGATTCTAAATTTAAGCATAACATGTATAAAAAAATACTGTGACAATAAATTGTCGATATGCTTGAATTATTAAATAAAAACTTATGAGGAACCTTATATTAAATTTTCAAGCATTTTTACCAAGCGAATACATTTTTATTGGCATTTATAAAAATAAAAAATATCTTAAAAATATGGACAATTTTAAATATCTATAAAATATTTCACAAATTATATTATGAATATAAAATGACAATCATATGGACATTTGATCGAAACGCTTGAAATTATTTAGTAATGGTTATTAGTTTTTGAATTACACCAAAAAATAAAAAAGCTTTTGTTAAAAACTGAATTTTGTAAAAATGTCCGTTTTCCTTTAATTTGCTGTTTGTTTTTCCTGGTTATTTTGAAGAATACGGGGAATTTTCGATAAAAAACATCGTTGTAAAATCAATACATTCATCGCATCGTTCAACATATACAACAAATTTATATATAATTCTAATACCAATAGCTTTTGTTCGTTCAGTTATAATCAAAAATCGAATGGCACAATTACAATTTTAAATGAAACTTAAATTTTTGTTTGATATTTAATAAAAATGTGATACAAATTTTAATTGAACAAATTCATAGATCAATAATACGTAAAACTTTATTAGTTATTTTATTGTTCAAGTCATTTAAACGTTTATTAAGGTGATGGGAGTAGTCATTTAAAACAATTATTATCATAAAAATTATCAAAATAATCATAATGGTCGATATCACATGCATTATATTATTATTAATTTTCATTATATCCTTCACAACAAACAAATTCTAATTAAAATTTGCTATAATAACTATTAATTAGCAATTGCCCCTATTATTTTTCGTTTTTAATTTCAATTAAGTGAAATGTGATAATATAGTTGTATGTGAAGAGTGTAAGCTATGAATAATAAGTATAAATATATAAAAAAAAGAAATGGTTATGTGGTCATATCAGCAGATCATTAGATTATTACGTAGGTTTGATTGAATTGTTAAGCTCTAACTATTACGTTATCATAGGTAAAATTAATAAAAATTAAAAAAATACAATTCAAAAACAATCATGATAGTTTTACTTTGTCAGCACTATGTTAAATTTATTTTACCATATATTAATGGGATACATATTCGTTGATTTAGTACATAAATTAGTTTTGCTAACGACGTGTATTTTAACTTTTAGGATAATGCAGAAGCGGAGTAGTTACAGTGGCTTAGGTAATCACTATAGGACAATAAACAATAACAATAATAATAAAATCATGTACTATTATAATAGTTGAATGATAATAATATTTATTTGTTCAAAGCTGATCGTAAATAATTGTACCACTGTTAGGAAAATACACTATGGACAAAGCGAAAACATCATCGGGGGAACATTATCCTATATTAGTAGAGTTAGGTACCTATAACATACAGAGTGATTTACTAATCACGCTTACACCTATTTTTCCTTTAATAATTTATTTATTCAAATTTCCGTTTTTAAATTTTTAATTATATGCTAAAAGATCATTTTTTACAACTCTTGAAAATGAACCCAACCTAAAAAATGTGTCTTGAAGTAATATAGGCTTCAGTTTTTCAAATAAAAATTTTTGACGTTTATTGTAAATTGTTTAGTGGACAATTTTTTTGAAAATATAAATGTAGGTATTTAATTGGAAATCCAATTGAGTGGTTCCTCATTTATTAAAATTTTTACAGTAAGGATAGTACCTAGTACTTAAAAACGGTTTTAAAAAATTTAAAATAGATGTAATACTAAATTAGTATTTAGTATACCATTTGAATTTTTACAAATCAAAAAAATGTTGATGGAGTAATATTAACTATTTATTTTTTGAAATCATCTAATCCACTATATCTTCCAAATTAATTATCAATTATAATAATTATATTATCATTGGTACATAAAATGAACCCAAAAACCACTCGTTAGAATTTAAATTTTAATGAGTCAACGTTAATAAAATTAAGTTTATATTTTCACAAAACTCTCTTTAAGTAGTAAAAAAAAACAAAAATTTGAAAATATTAGCCTCCTTGAGTATTTTTTCAAAATGTGGGTGTGAATGTTGGGTGAATCATACTATAAAACAGGGGGTCTCCAAACTTTTTTATTCAAGGGCCACAAAAAATATCAAATGCTCTAAGCAGGCCAAAAGTTTATTAACACATATAACTTTTTAAATTACTTTAAATTACCTTTAGATATCTATATTTTATTTACCGTCCTATTGGTGCTACGGGCCAGTTAAAACTTGTTAGCGGGCCGTAGTTTGGGGACCCCTGCTATAAAATATGGAGTATTTTCTAATAATCATCATAATCTTTATCATTATCATCATATTATTATTTCTATTATCATACTAATTTTACTGTAAGTATATACTATATATATATTATATTGTAAATATTTTAGTTATTGTTATTATTATTGTCATCGTTCATCAAATTATTAATCTCCTTCGTATTAAACTGAATAAATATCTATTGGCTGGTGTTAAATTAAGTTACCCGATAGTGGTGAGCGTGACGAAGCAATAGTAGACCGAGTCAAAGTACGTCCATCCCTCGTACGTGGAGAACGCCGTTGCACCGCCTGCGATCGTCAAGCTCGACAAAAAGGACACGACGAATATGAGATTTATCTCGGTGGCTTCCGTACGCTTGCAGCCAAGTGCCCGCTTCGCCTGTCTGATCACCACGGACGAGAATTTGTTCAACTGCTCGCCGATGCTCTGGAACATGACTAGGCCCAGCGGTATGCCTACCATCGCGTAGAACATAGTGAACAACTTGCCGGATTTCGTGTTCGGTGTCGAGTGCCCGTAACCTGAAAGTGCAAAAGCGAACGGGCAATTAGAATTATGTGGAGTGAACCAGGAAGATGTTATGAAATATTTAAATGGGATTTAGGTGTAAAATTGCTGTCAAATCTTCTAGACATGTCATATTATATAGTTAATAGATAACAATCTGACAACATTCTCGGATTAAAATACAAATGTTGTGAGCAGGGGAATTTACAGTGTAAGGACTATAATTTTTAATTTCGTACAATATATTTCAATATGGTATATTATAGGGGATGAGGCACTTTGGCATATTAAATATTTATGTTGAAAAAAATACGTGAGACGAGGGTGTTATTGTGTTTGAACCTTTCTGAGGTTGCGGCGTCATCATATATTTTCTTATATAGACGACTTGCGGATTTCGAATTTCCTGACTCAACCTAAAGCAGATGACAGGGTGCCAATTATTGTATCCAGCGTATATATATATATATATATATATATATAATATTGTGGTATTATTAATTATGAAAGTTAGAGTTTTCCCGGACAATCTACTAATGAATTAGTTTCGATCGAGTTTAATACTCAGTACTTTTTATATTAGTTTCACTGGTGGCGTCGTAATTATAAAACTCGTGTATAGGGAATATTATATAAAACAATAATAATAATCACATCTGAATAGTTATATTTATGTAATTATTGTTACAATTAATAGTTTTTTAAAAAAGGGATATAATTACAAATTGAAAGTAATGGTAACTCATTCTTCGACCAATTGAAATAAAGCATGAATGTAATTATAGACCACTAACATTTTGAGAGTGTCAATATAAACACATTGCTGTTTAATTAATATAAATAACGTTAGAACTTTAGAAGCAGTCATTGAATATAATATTGTGTATATTTTTTAATTATAGTATAAAGTAACAAAAAGTGTAGTATATTAATCAATAAAAAACGGGTTTAACTTAATTTTGATCTAATATAAAAAATGTCGTAATATTTTTTATCAGTAAATTAAGGTATTACAATTACGAGTTGTTCATAATAATTACTTTTTTTTTTTCAATTGATTTTATAAAAATGTTGATATAATATTATATAAATAATTTTTAATATAATCTTAAATAAATAACTATATTATTTTTATTATAACAATAATTATAAATTATATTACAGCAATTAAATTAATATAAAAAGATTTTAATATTATGTTGTAGATTTCTGCTTTAATTTAAGTAATAATGTTATAACATTTTCGTGATTACATTTTTTCTTCAATTAACCACAATGGTTACAATTTTTCTTCAAGAGTCTATTAATTATTATGTCATTGATCAGTAAATGTGTAGTGATACTATTTTTACAGTTAACGTCATTGTATTTTTTAAGTTTGTAACATTTTAAAATTAAAAGTAATTTTTTTTCATTTATCTATATTTGATTTTAATAATTTTAAATATTATATGTAAAAGCATTTAATATTTTTATTCCGGTTCTTAAATTAATTTTTTTTTTTAATTAAACACATTGTTACAAATCGCATAATATCTTGATCACGAACTAAGTTTTTGGGAACCACATAGACATAGTTAAGAGCTATCAACATTCACTAATTTTGCCCGGCATTGTACTATAAATATTTTTACGGATTATAAGTCGTAGGATAATATCACAAAAACATTTTAATATTGATATATATTTATATGACAATAAAAAAATTAAATCATCAACCGTTGAATAATCTGTATTTTATTAACTTGGTTAGGCTTAAAAAGGGCTTAAAGAAAAATACAACTAGATAGGTAACAGTCAGATTATAACGCATACCAACCACCTGAAAAAGCAGTGCAAGTTGGCGGGAAATAGGTTTTACTCACATAATTAAGTAAATATAATTTATCATTAATAAATAAAATGTTTTATAATTGTTTGGTATAAAAGTGGACTGTTTATTATATGCTTACAACGAAAAACAAGTTGTAATCTTTCGAATAGTTAGTTTCATTAGCGAATAACTTATTACTCAAATAATAATAATTAGAAAAACGATCAATATATAAATTATATATGGGTACAAAACTGTGCCTGCCGACAGAGGGACTAGTTTAGTACTATTAGAAAATTAACTACTAATTACATAAAATTAAGATAATAATATATATACATATAATAATTAATAACAAGAAAAAATTAACGATATGGTAAGATGGTGATTTGTCGGTGGTGGTTGTGGTGGTGTGGGCATAAATTTGCGAACAGCCAAACAATATGGTACTGACGGCGCACTCAAAAGAGGACAGACAGTGACGGTGTCAAAATGTTGATAATAGCGGTAACAAAAACAAAAACTAAACGGTACGATATTTTGAAGTCGATTTTATTAACCAGTTTTATTAAAGCGACAATCACGGCACGAACGTAAGAAGTATCGCATAAGGTATCTCATACGGTCGTCGGTGCTCGGTGCTTTGAACTTTGGGTTGTCGATATCCTAAACAATAATACTATTCAAGTATTGCCTTAAACAGCTTGTATCATTAATTATAAAAAAAAACTGATTTCAATTACCATTTGTTATTTCTCTAAAAGTAACTTAACCGATTTGGTGTTTCCTAGAATTTGAATAAATTTGGTCTATACTTACTAGAAGTTTTTTTTTTTAGATTGCATAATTTATTAAAACACTACATAATTGAGTAATATCAGAAAGTGATGTACTAAATAATATAGTTCCATTAAATATACAGGGTGATTTTTTTATCAAACAACACTCATTATTTCAAAAAGTATTAACTTTTTTCAATTTTTTATTTTTCAAAATTGTTAGTTTTATGCTTTTCTAAAACTATGTACAATTTTTATTTTTTTCACTTTAATATTTAATAGTGAAATCACTATCAACTTTTGATTTTCAAATGGCAACCTATACTTAAAATGTTATAAAATAGTAGGGATATTTTTTTTATGAATTCTTACGTTTAAATTACTATTTTTCATTTAACCGTTCGCGAGTTATAGCTGCTCAAAGTTGGGCGGTTTGAGGTTTTTAGGTGTTAGTCCCAAAGGTTATTACGGCTGTGAGACATTGATTAGAACACAATTATTAGATTATAATTATAAAGACCAGTAGTTCAAATTATAAATCGTTATCGTTCGACCAAAGGTACTAATATCGTTGTAGTTTAATTTGTACCTCCTACTACCTACACGAACTATACGAACTATGGACTATCGTGGACTATGGCACTGACGCACTGTATCCGTAATATCAAAAATTATGATTAATAATAAATCAGATGAAACAGATATTATCATTTTAAATTTTTATTATGATAACAATATCATAATATGAAAATACATCCTAAACCACTACCACGATTAAAGATATCTTTAATCGTGACCACTACACATGACAAATGATAATATAATACTTTAATCACAGATAAACTCTCATCGAACCAAACCGTTGGGTATTCCCAATAAAAATAGATAATACAATTGTTTACTTTTCAGTTTTCAGTGCTATACTGCAATGGCCTATATTAATAATATGTCAAATAATGTTCTTTAACTTTTAAACAAAAAAATATAAAATTCATGTGACATTTAGTTTAATAAGTTTAATTTAAATCGTCTTTTCTGTGATTGAAAATTCAATTATTTTATTACTTTCATTGCTAACATAAAGAGTAAACACGTCATACGCCAACATTCATAATATAATTAAATATTGAAACATTTATTCTCTAATATAATGTTGTTAAATAAGTAAAAATTATATTAAATATGATGGGTAATCATAAGTAGTTTTTTTATGACGTATTTTGTTTAACTATTTATTTAAACCTAAGTTTCATTTAAATTGGTATTACACATGTGAATACTACTTGACGACCTATCAGGAACTTAAAATAATTTATTGGTAAGTTTTAATAATTTTGTAAAAAGCTTTAAAAATTATAGTAAATAATAATAATGTATTTAAAAAATTTTAATTTCAGTTTTATCAGTTCTATACAATTTTTGTTCAAATGTTTATCGATAGACAAAGACAATAATACAATATTATAGATCTATTATGTATTATTTATAAGTTGATAATACATAGCTTGTTTTAAAATCAAGTTGCATTGTAACTGTACAACTATTGGCTTCAATTAATCCAGAATGTTTGTTGCATACAAAAATTCTAAGATAATTACAAGCATGTACTAATAAGAATATTCTTGGACATATGACTTGAAGAATATACATATTATGCTACAATTGTACTTAGAAAAATTGAGAACAATGTGAAAACTAAAATAATACTATACAACTGTTAAAAATACTATATTGGATTTTAATATTCCAACATATAACAACATCGATCATAGGTATGTATAAATATTTTTTTTTGTAACATTATTCAATTTTACGAGGAAGTTATTAGGTTTTTATTATCTTTTTTGTAGATAATCTAGTTAATTTCAAAGAAGCGTAGAATAATCAAGTCTGCCCAACTACATCCTGAGGAAAACTGTAACCTATCAATAAATAATATGTAAAGAAAATTGTAAATGATAAAAAAATATTGTAAATGCTAGTATACTAAATTTTAATACTTCATATTATGTAGTTAAATTAAATATGGGGCAACAACATTAATCATTAAAACTTATGTTTAATAAAAATAATTATAATATGTATAAATAGAGTAAATTAAATTATTAATGTTTTAAAAAAAAAAAACCTATCACATATGTATATTATGATTATCACTAAGTACCTACTTATTTATATATTTGTATACTCAATTGACAATTTAAATATTAAACTAAATATATTTTTAAAATTATATTTAGGTACCTATTACATAGTAGTTAGTAATATGCAAAATAAACATTGTTTTTTTGTAAATGGTTGATGTTGTTGCCTATTTATTGCTAATTATTAAGTTATTAATTATTATTATTAAATTTACCTATCTAAGTTGATATATTATTAGTGCCACTTTTAAATGTTACTATTGTTTTAGGTCTGGGGTTAATGGAGAATTTGTTCTGAATTTCTTGAACACATGTTTATCATTACTCATATTTTGCATAACTGCTTAACGAACATTTTGATTAAACTGTGTCATCAAATTTGGAATAGATTTTTCATAATCCTGGACTTTAAAATGATATTAACATTTTATAGTGGTTACTAATAATATAAAATAAAATGAATTAGGGATTTATTGTTACTAGGGCCCGGTTTTTAATGCAAACAATTAATTTAAGGATATGAACATATTTATGCATTAACAATATAATATATATTATTGTTTGTGAATATTATACATATTAATGTGTATAAATATTTAAAAAAATATATAAAGTATTTAAAGATTTATTTACTATGAAAAAATTTAAATGTCATGAATAAAGAGAATTATAAATTTATATATGTATAACTGAGCTAAGTTAAAATTATTTTACTTAATTTTATAATATTTTAACATATTGAACTTGTATCCAACACCCAATAGGTATTATAATTATCATTACAATGTTATATTTTATTTAGATATGCATTAAGATAATACTAACTATAGAAATAGAATTTAAAAATTAGGAAATGTTGATCAATATTTAATCAGAATTATTTTAAGTGAAAAAATATACATTTTGTTAAAAATCGGGCCCTAATGACTTGAATTATGATGTTTAAAAAATAACGATTATATGTATACTTGACTCGTCGTGAATTGCCTAATCATTAAATTTATAAATATGTCTTGTTCTAAAATTAACTGTATAATGAAAAATATGCTGATTGCTAAACAATATAAGGTAACTTGTATTTTTATCATTTAATCAATTGTTTTTTTTATAATTTTAATGAAAATTAATTTATATTATACTTATACTTATTATATTAATATTTATATGCACATTATAATTACTTAATTATGTGTACAATGTACATGTATGTATAATTTTAATTTATTCAATAAATTATTGTGAAATTAATTTTTTTTTCTATACTTACCTTAAAGGGAATTTCAAATAGTATCAATTCATGGTATTAATATAAATCATACATCTTAAAATTTTTGTCAGACAATAATATTTAACTATTAATTTTAAATTTGTTTTCTGTATAAATAAACAGTCAAGTTTTTAGCTACAATAAGAACTACTCATTAAGGAACCTTGTATTAAATTTTCAATTTTTTTTGTAATCCACAATTTTTTTATCGACACTTCAAAAATAAATTCTCATAAAAATCGTAAATTTCAGTGGTCTATAAATAACTCAAAAAAAGCCAAATGTTTTGAAAATTTAACTGTATAAAGATAACACTAACATAAACATTTGGTGAAAATTTCAAGTATTTACAGTGATTAGTTTTTGAATTACAACCATAGAAAAAAATCAATTTGGTCGAAAACTGGTTTTGCGTAAAGATTCCCGTTTTTTTGTTACTCTTTTTTTGTTTTTTTCGATTTATTTGAAAATTGTTGGAAAATGTTTACTTTTGACCAGTATAATGCACCAATGAAATTCACTTTGCTATCGGAAACCAACCCCAAAATTTGAAATTGAAACTTTATTTCGACTAGTTATGCTGTACTACATAGGCGTAACTAGTCCTTTAAGTTAGGGGGAATAAATTCCTAAAAATCTTTTTTTATTATTAATTATTTCTATTTGTGTTTACAAATGATTTGAATGATTATTCGTTTATATGAAACGTTATATTTTTTTAAATTGTAGGCAAAAATAAAGTTAATACAAATATGTTTATATACACATACATTTACCCAAAAATTCTGGGGGGCTGAAGCCCACCCAAGCCCGCCCCCCTAGTTATGCCTATGGCTGTACACAGACACAAAAACAAAAAAAAAAAAAAACACAAATCATTGTAAAATCACAATACATTCATCACGCCGTTCAGAATCTAAAAAAATTGATTATTTCAAATGCCTATAAATTGAATAAAAATGAGTGAATATTTGAAAATAAAATTATATTAAGAAAAGCTAATATTATAAACAACTAGAGTTTTAAAATTTCATGAAATTTTAATGAAATATTTCATTGCAATGAAAAATAAAATATAAATTATTATATCTTAAAGTTTATAATAACGTCAACTTGCAAATGATAAATTTTCAAAAGTTGGTTTATTGTAAAACAAAGAAAATATGTATAATAAATAATTATAAAAATAACCAATAAGGATCCAATTAATAATACAAGTGATAAATTAAAAAATATCAAAAATGTATAGTACATATTTTTGTATATTTATCATGAATATTTTCTGTGTTTAATCAATATATTATTTCTTATCAACTATAACCGATCATGTTTAAAAGAAGAAAAAATATTTTTCAATATTTCATTGAAATATTTCAAATTTAGAACCCTATAAACAACTGATGAAATTTTCAAGTTTCTACAACTTATACTTTTTGGATAAAAACAAATATCAAAAATCGTTTGAGGCTAAACCGTTATTTAATGCGGTTTTGTAAAAATTTAAATTTCAATCACTCCTAAAAATTTTTTGTCTTAGTCCGGTACAGTTTTATTTACAGATATTTGAATAAAAATTTATGGAGAACCTTGTACCAAATTTTCAAAACTTAATCATAAAAGAAAAAATTTTTACGATTTTTCAACCACAAAATTACTTGCAAATTTTTGCAATTTTGACATATTTCGTATAAATTCGAACTTTAAGCACTTTTAAAAAAAAATCCAAAATCGTGTCACAATTTTCACTTTAAGAACAACTTATAAGAAACCTTGTATTAAATTTTCAAGATTTTTTGGCCGGCCAAAAATTTTTTATCGTTATTTAAAAAAAATTGAAAATTTCAATTGTCTATAAATAGCTCAAAAAAGTCAAAACATTTGGTGAAAATTTCAAGTATTTACATCAATTAGTTTTTGAGTTATAGCAAAATAAAAAAATCGATTTTGTTGAAAACTGGTTTTGCGTAAAAAATCCCGTTTTTCCGTTACTTTTTTAGGGTTTTTTCCGACGCATTTGAAAAATATTGAAATTTTTTAATTTTTGGCCCCCCCAAAGTACCAACTAGATTCACTTTTGCTTCATAAACGATACTATTTGAGTCGTTTGAGAAAATCGAAGCAATATTACTGCTCCAAATGTTGTCGTCAAACACAAAAAAAAAATAAATAAAAAAAAACACACATCATTGTAAAATCAATAATACATTCATCACTCCGTTCAGAATCTAAAATAGTCGTATAAAATCTATCACCAACATAAAATTTTTTAAATTATAATTATATTTTTTTTTTGAGTGATAAGCACTTGTCCGAAAAATGTTAACAGTGGTAGACCTTCGGACGACTCACTGTCCCCAACTTATTTATTTTCTTATCAAAACTTTAATCAGGTTATTAATTATTATCTAAATAATTATAACAATTAATTTGTAATCTACTGGTACAAAGTTCATTGTCATTACTGTCGATAACGAGTTTATTACATGTGAAAATATGTACCTATTATTATTATTTATTACCCATGTGACTACTGGTCTTCAAATTTAAAACCGAAAACCGCCCAACTTTGAAAAGCTATTACTCGCGAACGATTAAATGAAAAATAATAATTTAAACGTTAGAATTCATAAAAAAAATATCTCTACTATTTTATAACATTTTAAGTATAGGTTGCCATTTGAAAATCAAAAGTTGATAGTGATTTCACTATTAAATATTTAAGTGAAAAAAATAAAAACTTTACATAGTTTTAGAAAAGCATAAAACTAAAAATTTTGAAAAAAAAAAAATTGAAAAAAGTTAATACTTTTCGAAATAATGAGTGTTGTTTGATAAAAAAATCACCCTGTATATATTAATAAAATATATCATATTAAGTTAAATAAAATAAAAATACATTTTTTATTCAATTTAATTATGAATAATTGTTTAATTTTTGTTTTTATACATTTTATAACTATAATACAAACTGCTCAATGATTACAAGTTAAATAATTGTAAAATTATAAATCTCTAGACTTAAACTCGAATTATTATTATTGTTAAAGTTCAAAAGTATTAACACGAAAAAAAAAAGAAACTTTAAGTTTCCCTCTGAAAATATTTTGTGTTGTTGCAATGGTGTGTTGTTTCTGTTTTAAAAATTAATCGGAGGGTAAAAATTGGGTCATAATGTGAAGCGTTTTTAAAATGTTTGAGAGAAATCGAAGTGCACTTCGTCTGCGGTATACTTAAAAAGGTGCAAAGTGTTTTAATCCTTAATAATTCTTTTAGAAGTAATACTATTCCCTGTCTACGTTATAGTTGATATTGGATTATGTATACAAAGTCTACAGCTATAATAGCTATGTAATATTGATATATTATATTATATATACGCGCAAATATTATTATAATGCCAAAATATATATTATCTATTATATTACGTATATACGTACCGATAGTCGTGAGTACCGTAGTAGCGAAGTAAAACGCTCCGGCAAACTTCCACTGTTGTCCGGCCTTGTGCGGTTCTGATTTTAGTACAATCGTCTCGATCAGCCGATAGTCGTCTGTGGATATGTTGTACTTTTTGAGAATTATCCCTTCTATGGCTGAAAAAAAAAAATAAGACGATGATTATTAAAATTTGAAACCTGAAAAAATGAATTTACTATACCGAGCTTTGCTGCGCAAAAGGTAATATTGTGGTTTTTAGACTAACGATTTGTTTGTCACGAGTTCCACGCCATTATACATTATAATATGGATAGTGGATACGTGCAATTATTGTGTTATCATAATGGTTAGTTTAAAACCTTTAATGTTAAATACGTTATACGTATATTGTTTTAATTATTATAGGCGCGTGTATTAATAATATTATCCGCATTAATCCCTATATATATTTTTTTTATAGTAAAAATATACTCGTAATCATCCAGTTGTATGTATATGCGGTACTAACTATTAACTATATAATGGGTGAGTTGGTTTTTCAATACTATCCTGACTTACTGTAGGTAAATCAAATACATTATAAAACCAGCCAGACCGAACAAACACTATGCACAGTAGGTATTTCGTACTTGTATTATTATTACCATATACGCACACATGTGAATACATATTGTATAAGTAGGTACTCGACTCTGTCGTATAGTTTTTCTCGCGACTCCTTGACCCAGTTATCGCCACATGTACACGTTTGTGTATAGATCGTAAACAAAAAGGAGAAAAAATGTGTTATTTTTTACTATGAATGTTTTTATATCATAATATCTCTTGGACTACTAACGTTCGCGTAATTTAATCAGAATTCGAACTTTTCGCTTAAAAATCACTATCTTGACGAAATTATTCGTATTCGAAGTCTTTAAAAATGATTTTATAACATTAATAATGAACCACAATTATATTCCTCGCGTTGGACACGTCTTTCAAGATCTTCGCATCATAAGCCCATTTAAACATCGAGTGATATAATGATTTCCTACTCATAAGTATTAATATATTATGTTTAATCCTTTCACATATTAATTAAATAGCGAACAGACACCGGTTAGCCAAAAAAAAAAAACATGATGAGTTGCATAACACACAAATTCCAGTAGATCAATTTTCGAAATCAAAATTATTATTTACAACCTGGTAAAAAAAAAAAAGTAAAGCTATTCCTTTTTAATTTCCTTTTATGTATTGATTGTTTCAAAAAAATAAGTTGATTACAATAATATAATAGCCAACATACTATTATACATAAATTTTAATGTTGCTTGCAGTAATACATTATTTATCACGCTTTATTAATTCCATTACGTTCACGTGTTGTTCGTGTATTACCAATACTAATTGAAGTATATATAAAGTATAAATTCTGTTTTGGGTGTTTTAATTGAAATTAATGATAATGTTATAATTTTATTATTTTTTATCAACCAATGGACCACATGGAGTTGTTTAGATTTACATTGTTGGCACACCACCAAAGATTTAACATGAATGTATATAAATTATGCTCGGTGCTTTAAGAAAAATCCCTATAAGTAAGGCAAAATTTATTGCTTACGTGATCGTAAAAATAATTCTACTATAATATATTATATATACGATTCTAGGAAATATATAAGCATATTTTATCATTTTTGAAAATATGATTTTACATATATTATGTAAAAAAAATAAATAATTATGCGATAGAATTTGATACTAAACAATTGTATTTATTGGGTATTTTCAATTTTGTTTGCCTATTTTTTGTAACAAATGATTTCATATATTATTATTAGGGCTGGGATTTTAATGCCCTAAAAGATCTCAAAAAATGCCCTTAAAAAAATGCAAAAATGACTTAAAAAACTCAAAAAATGCACTAAAAAAATGCATTTAAATTATATTTATTATAGGTTAAAAATTAGAAAAAAATTTAAATTATACTACAGTAATGTATTTTTTTTTGTTTATTGTACGTTGTTACTTCTTTAGTTTTTTTATGCTTCTGTTTTCTTAATCATTCATTCTAAAATAATAATTTTAAAAAAAATTTTAACATTTTAATTTGTTTGCTATCGAGACTACGACGGCGGACGTACTAATTGGTTACTAATTCAGTAATAGTTATCTAAGCCTAGCTATGATAAAATTGTTATCGACGATAACTTGTACCTATGTATGTATGTATGGTGTAATAAAAATAATAATTCATAATAGGTATAATATAACGGTGATAATTTTCGGGGAAAACCCTAGCTATGATGAAATATGCTCTAAAAACCAAGAAAATGCACTAAAAACATAAAAAAATGTCCTAAAAATGCATTTAAGAGTAAATTTTGTCAAAAAATGCAAAAAATGCAAAATAAAAAATTCTTTAAAATAATCAGTATCACCCAAAACACATTTTATACTTACGGACCAATGTTTCAAAACACCAGAAAAAAAGATGCCTTTGCATCAAAATCCCAGCCCTAATTATTATATTTCATGTTATATTTTAATAACAGTAATTTCTGCGAAAAGGTCTACGAAGAAAATTATATCGAGTTGATTGTAATAGTAATTAGTAATACAATTTAAAAAAAAAATAAAGAACCTTTTAAACGTGTTATTATTTTTTATATACTTCATAAACTTGTATTTATATACTTATACATACGTTATACAAAGAATATTATCGGGTTTCCTAAAAAGTTTTTTACGGCTTTAAATTTCACTTTATACGAAGATGAGATAATATTTTATTTTTCGTGAAATGCCATGGTTCTGAGAACGGTAGAAGGGATCAAGTCCGCATACGTAATAACACGTACCTATATTGCGTATGGTGTGGATAAATGAAAAAAAAAATGGTCGTTAGATTAACAACAGCACTTTTTGGTTTTTTAAACAAAATATTCTCGTTGATTGAAAAGCGAAAATTAAAATTTAAAAAAATATTAAAATAAGCTGAGAAAGCGTTTATTTTCCCAACGTCTCTTTGGCATAAATCACTATTATTATTATTATTATCATCATCATCATCATCATTAAAACCATTTGACGCCTGTAGCCTGAATGAGAATGGGACTCGTAAAATTCGACATTCACTAGTACCTATACTGTTTTCGGGTATTGCGTAATTACCTATATTATATTATTTCGTCTTCTCCCTCGGCTTCTAAATCACATAATCCTTGTTTAATAATAGGAAATCAAAATAAACGTAACACGGTTTACTAAAAATATCGTAACATTCTCTAGGTATATAACTATTCGCAACCTGTTAGCGATCGCTATAGTTTCGTACAGTAAAAGCTGGCAATTGTTGTAGTCATATTTTCTCACCCCTTACGCATAGGCATCGTTAATCTAAAACAAAAACTTAGGAATAGAATTTTGATGGAAAAGAATGTGCAACTAAAAGTGATTTTGTTTTCGCTTAATAAAATCTTGTAACATGTAAATTACAACGCTGGAAAATTGCTAGACACATATGCGCACAAATGTGAGGCACTGTGTAGAAATTCAATTTTTTAGAATGACGATATTAACACAAAAAGTGATTCACTATAGTTGATTCTCGTTACAAATGCCATGTTTATAAAGTGCCTACATATGAGTCCAGAGTAGATGATAATAAAAAATCAACCGATTAATAAATTAGATAAACTCCCATCCATTAAACTTTTTTATTTTATTTTTTTTATGAACTTTCCGATTTTTAAGTGAATTGGCTAACAATAATAATGAGAAATATTTATTGCCTACAATTAAGCAAACAGTCTATACTGTCTATACCGAGTTTATTATCGTTTAATAAAAAGTCGTTTGAAATATTTTATTGTTAGGACGATCAAACATATAAGTGTGTTTCTGAGAAATAGCAAAAAAATAGGACACAATACATTATGGCCACTAGCTATTATTGTGCATAATGTTTGCAATATTTAGGTGCCAATTATGTACTTTTTATAGTTCCTATTGATTTTATGTGCAAACAATTAAAAGTTATTAATGATTATTCATTTTGTTGAAATATAAATTATAAATAATACACATATATTTATATACATATAAATTATATAATGTATCTATATATAATATAATAATTGATACTAAAATGAATAGCAAATTAAATTCAATGTATCATACTTTTTAATTTATGTAATATTTTGTATATTAAATTGCTCGAACGTGTTATTATAA
This sequence comes from Schizaphis graminum, assembly GCA_020882235.1. Taxonomy (NCBI): domain Eukaryota; kingdom Metazoa; phylum Arthropoda; class Insecta; order Hemiptera; family Aphididae; genus Schizaphis; species Schizaphis graminum. The sequence goes on from CM037032.1 coordinate 61,779,810, forward strand.
GCAAAATATATACATAATATATTACTAAAATCTTATTTTATATCAAGCCCAATTTGTTTATGTTTAGACTTTAATTTTGATTTAAATAAAAGTAAAACAGTCATCCATGATTACTGGGAATATTTTGAAAATATAACAACAAATAGAGATCGCAGCTAAGACACTTTGGGATTCGCACATTCAGACAGATTGGGACTAATAGAATTGGATAGTTGCGATTGTGTCGACAGGAAACAGAGACAAAAGAAACAGTCCATAAACAATATACGCACACAATCATAGATACACATAATATCTCGCTCATCTATACATATATAAGCGTATGTGAATGGAGTAGATAGCTTATTGAGTACAATGGAGAGCGTAACTTTATTAAATCTGAAAGTAGTTTTTAAATTGAAAAAAGTTACTTTGACTTTATAAATTAAGTTTATAAATTGATATAAACTGTTATTTATTAATTATATTAGTATTATTTATAGATAAAAAATAATTTAAAAGGAAATATAAAGGAAAATTAATATTGTATAAAATAATTATTAGTTACAGAAATAAAAACTTAGCCAAATAACTAAATAATAATTTAATAATAAAACAAACAGATATTATAAACATTTTTTTTTTTATTTAATTATGTTACAACTTTACAAGTCGGATAATTTCAAATAGAGTACAGTTGATAAATAATTTATATAAATTTAGTTTAATATAATACATGATATACCCAGTAAAAATAATTTAATAAAAAATGATAATTCATGTAAAATAAAATTGTATGAAAAATGGTTGTTTCTTCGTATATTTTTATCATTCGATTATAAGCTTTTTTGGCACTCACAACAATTTTAATATTCATTCATAGGTTTAAAATATCAGCCGTGTATAATTATGCAGACATGCGCTCGACGATGAATCACCAATCATATAATTATTTAATACACCTAATGAACGTGTAGATTATATTATAATCTTTATTTCCATACAATTTTCACATTTTTGATTAAAATTTAGTCACGATTTACGAAAAACTTCTAATAATAAAAGATCTTTGACGCATCTGGTAAATTATGCTTATCAACTATTTAAACAAGCGACCTGACCCAAATTATATAGCTCTACACTTTGTCTAAAACGTTGTTATATTTTTCTTAGTGTAATTAAGTTTTGTTCTATTTTTTTTTTTGTACATGTTGAGTTTACTAACATTATAATATTAAACATTTACAGAAGCTTTAAACCATTTCGACTAAGTCCATTTTTTTAAAATAATATTTATTTTTACATTTATAAATTAATAAACACTACTGATATTAATTTTAAAAAAAAATGGTTCAAATTTAAAATTTGTATCAGCTAATATAGCCAAAATAGGCATATATAAATTATAAAAAACTAGTAGAACATTTTTATAGCTCAAATAGTACTAATTTATATTAAAGATTTTATTTTTTAAATAAAATAGTATTTTTAGTATAATAAATTGAAAAATAATAGGTAAACATTTCTTTAAATTATTGGTAAAAATTTATAATTTATTTGATAAATTATTATATTTCATAAAAAATTGATAAAGGAATATTGCGTTTCATATATTATAGTATACATATATAGTTTCATTTATTTCAAATACAAAAATCAGATGTATATTTACTAATTAAAAAGTTTTGGAATAATATACCCCCAATATAATTATTTAGTTTCCTAATGAAAATTTATTATTACCTAATAAATATTATCTTTGTCTTTTTATAGGAAACAAGCTTAAATTTTGTGATGTTTACATATTTTAATGATGCATATTATAGTTGAAATGTTTTAAGGTTTTATCATTATTTTTACTATTTTAGTATTTTAAGACGTATAAATACATTTTTATACTCCATAACTCAAAAAGTTTTGATGATAATATGGAATTTGATTAAGATATACATTTTACCTGTAGCTTTAATATTACAGTTTTATACGTAGTATAAAATATTTAAAAAAAAAAATATGTAACAAAAACTTTTTTACGATTCGAGTCTTATAACTGTATTATTGTTCATAGTCGTGTACTTATAATGTTTAATAACATTGCAATATTATTTCCGGTAAAAATAAATTTATTGAAAATCCATCTTCAAATGGTTCAAAGAAAAAATAGTTAAAAAATAAAAATAAAACTGTTTTCAATTCAAATCGTTATCGTTCCTGAAAGGTGTTTGCTTTTATAATGTAATAATTTGAGTGATCGCGGGCGGGCATCGTGAATAATACGTTTTCTACTTTTTTCAATATCATTTATTTATTATTATTCTTAAAGAAGAACCACAACATTTGTGGAATTTATTAACAAAATACATATAACTGTCTAGCGATCGATAATATTATTTCCCAGGTGATTAAAATTTCTATATTAATATCGCAAGACGAAAAGATAAAAAAAAAATCATACAGATGTTATTATTATATCCTCATCCACTACACCATAATAATAAAAGATACTTGACACATAATACATTGTAATATAATGCTTGGAACATTATGTAACTTATTAATGAATGAGAACATAAGTATAATATATTGTATACATATTGTACGGCTGAATGTAAATGATAATACACTGACAGAAGTACAGAACTCAAAATATTATTAGCCAAAATAATATTATAATAATAATTATGTTTTGATTATGATATAATTATTCTTGATGGATTTATAATCATATATATATATATATTTTTTTCTATAATAAAATTAATTCTGTTACACAGACAAATTATTTAAAAATAATGAAAATCATATTATTCGATGTGAAAAGGCACAATACATTTTCTATTTAATGAAAATTATGGATACAAAAATAAAAATATATCAGTCAAGAATAGTGTCAAAACTCAAAGGTATATATTATGTGTTGTATATGACCTGCAGTGTGCGATCAAAATGAACTGAGTATACTGAACGCGGGTCACGGTGGCAGTGAAGCTGTGTATAGGTGCCATTAAATATTTGAACAGTTCAAAGAGATTCGCGGCAGGTCGGCGATAATATAAACACCGCGTGTCTACGTCTTGACCGGAATGAGTTTTTCTAAATAATTACGTCCCGGAGGCACAGAATAGTAATTTTTTTCGTTCTCTTGTATTATAATAAACTACACACATACACACACACACACACACACACACACACACACACACACACACACACTCATAAAATATTTATATAATACGTGTGTTTTATCTAAGCCCGTCACAATCCTGCAGATACGTGTAATAACAGCGCGGCTTCTTACTGTATATTTAATTCAGCGGGGCAATCTTCTATCAACTAACAGCCTCATGTACACACAGGGCGATTATTTTAACTTTGAAAATTCAGAAATCAGAAAGTCTGTCAATTAATTTTTAAGAAAAAAATGCATTCTTTATAATTATTTTTATTTTGTATAAAATATACACTTACTCTTATATGAATATATATATTTAGAAAATTATATTTAATATTTTATTGTTATTCTCAAGTAGTAAAGTGTTCTTTTGTTTTTATATATTTTATGATAATCCATTGTGTATTTCGTGTCCAGACAGTTTTTATGAAAACTGTATAATGTTTAATATTATTTTTGAATATTAAACTATTATTTTTTTATGCACAAGTACTTAAATTAAAATAAGAGATAAGTCACGTATAAGTAAATTATTCTACGAAATTTAACTACAACACTTCACTCAGCCAAACTATAAATCCTAAATGCTTATAAAATATAAAAAAACTATTAACTATCAGTCTAGTATTTGTGATTTATACATCAAAATAAAGTTTGTAATCATATTTTGGTTTAAAACACAAAAGCATAAGTACTCGTATTTTAATGAAAAATTTATAAAAATTCACGTTATTCAAAAACTATTTTGAATAATTATAGCATTATAACTTTATACAACTTTAAATAAAATTACTTATTTAAAATTAGACACATATTTTTTTTTCTAATAGATGAAAATTAAATATATACTGTGTGTTATTGTGTTAAGAATCAGTACGACATACGTACTCCAAAAATAATATCTTATCAGTAATCTTAAACCATGATTCCATGTACATAGTATTACACGAGTATAATATAAATTAAATAAACTAATAATTTTAATTGTAATTGTTCTTATCGGGTCGTTTGCATTTTATGATTAATTAATGTTTTTCAAACTATTACACGAATACGTACCAACGACTTTATATATGTATACAAAAAGTCAGCCACACCCAATATAAAATATATAACAGTAAATAATGTAATATATTATGGAACGTTTTGTTATTGAAAACTGCTCCGAGAGAACGTATTGTAAAGTGGGCTTATGAAAATATGTTTTTTGAAAATGAAAAAAAATACCGTACACACTCTCGTCATATTCCAATGATATTATCACACAAGAATGTATCTTGTAATTTTTGAAGACAACGAACGATTGCATTTGGCCCGTCCAGTGAGTAAAGCTTTAAAAACGTATACAATTAACAATACGCGATGGCGCGTCATGGTTTACATCAGAACGACGGTATTCGCACGTCATAATATGCGGGACACGAAAAAATGTTTTTCGAACGCGACGAACGGTTAATAAAATTAATACGTTCTATACTCGTGTCGCGAGTATACTCGTCGTAATTATTATTAAACATATAGTACCTTTAAATGTTATTGAAATTGTTTTTATTCCGTATCACATAGCGAGTCATATCGACCTTAAACCCCATAACCCCTACCCTCTCAGCCCTAACCGAGGGTAGACGTCGCAGCCGCGGTGAGGGTTTAGCGCGCGTTGGCACGGGTGTCGAGAGTAACTATACTGCAGTGGCGGCGGCGGCGGCGGCAGCGGAGGTTCTTGCGGGTACGCGCGCGGAGAGTGATGATGGGGGTGGTGAGCTGGACGGACGAAGAATTGAATCGTATAATAAATATACAATTAATTTTATTTTATTTTTTCGGAAACATTATCCCATGAGCAGTTTTTACGCACGCCCCCCTCACCTCCACCCCCCCAACGTCGTCCCCTCGCCGCCCACCATCGTCGCCCTTAGGTGGTGGCGATTGTCGCTGGCGGCGGGGCCGGTCGTGATTGATGTGGCGTATTGCCGGTGACGTCATTGCGTGTATCCATAGCGACCGACCGGCGTGGCGCGGCGTGTCGTAGCAGCAGAGGGTCGACGCATAATGGTAGTGGTTGGTCGGCGCGGCGGAAGAAGGTACGATCGGCGGACGGGCCGCCACGGCGGGTGGAGCGGCCGGCGCAGTGTGTGTGTGTGTGTGTGTGTGTGTGTGTGTGTGTGTGTGAGAGAGAGAGAGTGAGCGAGTGAGTAAACGCAGTCGTCGACGACGACGACGACGCCGCCGCCGGCACTCATTGTCCGCGCCGCCGTATTTTTCTTCTCTCGGCGACGACTTTAATTTCTCGACGAATCCCGCACAGCGCGTACACCCTGTTTTTCCCCTGCACTCTGCTCTTTAGACTTCTCCCGACTTTTACCATAATATATTTTATTTTTCTCGCCCCACTCGCACTCACTACACGCGACGGCGGCGCGCGTTCGACACACACGCGCTATTGCGCTGCGGTCACGGCTGTTTTTCATATATCATATTTCGAGTTATAAACAGATAATATATATATATATATGTGTGTGTGTGTGTGTGTGTGTGTGTGTGTGTGTGTGTGTGTGTGTGTGTGTGTGTGTGTGTGTGTGTGTGTGTGTGTGTGTGTGTGAGTATATATATATATATATATATAGTGAAGAGAACAAGATAGTTACAGTGCTACGTGTATACGGCTAATATAGATAATGGTATGAGTATAGAGCGTGCGGAGAGAGATCGTACGTACGTATAAGGCGGAGAGAAAAAAGAATACGACCAATACTCGACTATCTAACAATTTGAACAATTTTTTTTCTTTTACGAGCTCTGTTTGATAAATTATATATATAAAAAAAAAATAGTTCAAATTGAACGGTTTTTTTATTTTTATATCATTTTTATCGTCAAGTCGGATACATAACGACACCAATAACGGTCATCCGCATTACGCCATTGCGGGTACAATACAATTTCTATTGGCCTCTCTTTGTCTGCTTCTTTTTTTGCTCATCGATTCCCCGTGCGACAACCACACGAAACAATAGCAATGTATTATATATTATGCTCAATTATTTCACCGTTAATTATTTATAATTTTTCTTTCTTTCAATCACATTAATTTTATACACGATTCTTCAATTTGACCGACCAATTAATACGATTTTCAGGACGAATTGTACACGACCATTTATTCCCCTAATTGTGGTAATAATTAGATATAATTTTGTATTTTTAAAATCCCCCTTTTTTAAAAAAAAAAATAATTGTTGTTCATTAATATTTATTATAATATTAATTGGATCAGGTTTTGAATTACCACGTTGTGATTTGTGACCTGGACTTAATTATTTTTAAACCTATTTTCTAGTGGTAATTACTAGAATCTTTCAAACAAAATGAGGCTTAGGTCGTATTACACAAAATAAATGTTGTGAAATATTGCAATAAAATAACTTGCAACTTTTTACGGGTTATTTATAGGTACGTTTATTTTAAAAAATGCACTCCTGTGTAATTACTTGTACATACAAATATAATATTAAGAAATCAAAATATTAATTTTTTTAATTTTTTAATTATAAGGTTTTAGTATAAATTATAAATAAAATATATATTAAAGTAATATCATATAAAAACAAATTTAAGGTGATGTAACAACTGTGGAGATGACTACACAGCCAACTACCGCAAATGTACAACCTACAAAAACGAGAAATAAATAAGAAAACAACAACACCTTTAATAAAAATACATAACACACCTCAATCATTCAAAAAACACAAATGTTTTATTAAGCAATAAAATACATATACCCGGATGCCTCCTGTATCCGACCAGCCATATAAACGGCACTGTTCTGCTCATGTGGTCACTAAAGTTGTAATTTAAACATCAATCCAACAAAATATCTTTTCATAATGCCAACAATATTGCTTATAGCCCATAAATATAATAATTTAATTAAATCATACACCAGTCAGTGTACAGCTCACCTGGTCACCCAATCATTCCAAATCAATTCTAAACTTTTGTATTATCTTTAAAATACTGTTTTACAATTGGAAGAGATTTCACCATTAAATATATAAATTGGAGTTGAAACTTAAATAAATGTTTTCAAATGGTATCCAAAATTTTAATTTAGATGTTAATACACTAAACGCGTAAACTTACTGGTTATCTCTTGCAAATAGAATGCCTGATAAATTAGATCTCTTCGTGTCACATATCTTAAACTTAATGCATACACAAATTGAAAACTTATATAATCTCTCAACCATTCTCAAATCATTTTTCATTGTAATATAACTTCTATACATAAAGCTTCACTTGATAATGGCCCAACAAATTTTGAAATACACAAACGAAATCAAATTTTAATCTAGACAACGTTATCCAATATTTTGTAACAACATGTATCCTAATATCTTCAGCCAAAATAAACAAATAAACCCAATTCATAAAATATCAGTTTTTGTATCACTTAATTTCCATTTAACGGCAAATAGTTGTGAAACGTAGTGCTAGATACCAATGTCAACTGTCATGATATCCCAATGATAAACATATACTCAATAACTTATTTAATTAACTTAATAAATGACTTCTTAAATTCAAATCACAACTAATTCTAAAAAGTATAATTTCATTATTTCCTAACATAGGTTATCTACAGAAAGCAACAAAATATATTACTTAAAGATAAAAAATCACACCACTTATTCAATATCCCAAAAATTCCCTAGTGATATCTGACAAACTGACCTGTTCGGAAATCACCTATGTTGATATCTTCTAGGTCCATACCGAAATAAATCGAAATCCCAAATAACTAGAAACGAAATGCATCTTACAAGATATCCCCTTCCTAAAGTCATTACTCATTACCTTATAAAATCGATTACACTTACAGGAATTTAAAATCAAATAAAAATTATCAATAAATAGATCTTCGGAGTATGATTAGAGAACTAATAAAATGCTAATATAACTATCAAACACACTTACTCTATATTATTTAATCTTAATTTACAATACAATGCTTATATTTATATTATATTATCATAATATATTCCCTGACATTTCGAACCATTAAAGTATCAATATAGAAAAGTATCAATATCAAAATAGAGAATAAATAAAAATTATAAAATATCCAATAATTATCAACTTTATTATAATATCAACTACATTATAATATATTATAATTTTGGATTTTTAGATAAAAATAAAATAAACTATGAAAAATAGTAAGTAAATAGAAACTGTTTTGATTGTAAAATATATATTAGATATCTATTTGACTACTTTTAAAATAAAAGTACCTTAGTTTAATTATTTTTTATAACAAAATTTAATTGGTAGGTATTGAGAAATATTTTAAATACCCGCTATTTACTACGAGTATATTATTATTACTATTAGGTTTTTGTAATTAATTTTTTTTTAATTTGTATTATAAATAAAAAAAAGTGCTGCAGCAAAGTACGAACATTTGGAAGAGAAATTACTATATAGTACTATATAGCTATATAGGTAGCTATCAAAAATTATTACCAATAATATTATATTATTTATTCTGTTCTCGACTAAAATTGACGGTAGATATTTTCTTGTATAATGGTTAATGTCAGTATAAATATACAAATACAAAATATTTTACGAAACATTGTGTACCTATACTTTTTCATAAAATATTTAAAAATATCTAGGCATTTGCTTCATAATATTTGATGATATGTAAAAATTATTAAATTTTATTTTATTGAAGGTATTTTGAAACATGTTTATTTAAAATAAGAATTAATCTACATTCGATAAAAACCATGTATTTTCATAGAAATCTAGCTAATTATTATAATAAATATATTATTATTATTATGATTTATTATATAATATATTATTGCGAGTATATATCACTCATCGCTTCTGAGTAATATCAATGGATAATAATATTTTCTTTGTTCACGTCATTTCAAAGTTTACGTTATTGCAATTACTATGCGTTCATTAAATTTACTTAATGTATTATAATATTATGTACATTGTAAAATTATTAGGTATTTTATGAGTATTTAAGTAAAAAGAATTCTTATTGAAGTCTTATCATAATTTTTATTTATGATTGGTGATTACATATATTATTGATTTTTCCAATCGATGTATTGTTATTATAAATGTTCATGGCTTCTTTGATGCTTTTAATTATTTTTAGAGCTTTATAAAATAATAATCTTTCAGAAATTAGTTTACTCAGAAATCAACTCTGAATAGTCACATGGTCTTTAAAATAATTTACAGGCAACATTTCAATGAAGCCTTTTCAAAGAGATGACCTTTTATAATAGCAATACTTCGAGACTAAGATATTTTTGTGTCGAAATTCAATAACGTTGATGAAATATTTATCCGTAGTATAATAATTATTAATTTATAATTAATTAGCCTTGTTTAAAATAAATAATTATTTATCCGCTTTGAAAATGATATAATCTGTAATATATTATAGTATTGTAATATTACCTGTATTGATTTTATTAAGCCAATGATAGGATAGACAATTTGGAACGTTTAATCATTAACTAAGAACTACTAAATAAATTTAAATCTTTTCGTAATAAACAATGCATCGGTTATTTTTAAATCTAAGTGAAATTAGATTATAATGTACTCTATTTATGTGCATAATACATGTTAATATACACATCTAATGTGAGTGTAATTCATTATAGTGGAGTAGGTTTGATTGATGTATTTTATGAAAAACTGTAGTAGTTTATAATTTATAAAATTAGGTAATTTTGTACCTTTAAATTTATATCATTAAATAAGCATTTATTATATTTAAATTTAATTTTTTTATTTTAACTTAAACAAATTGAAAGTATTTAACTGACAACATGATTTATGGATTTTTAATGATCTTTATTGAGCACAATAATAAATAGATTTGGTTAGTTTCCATACGAAATCATCATTAATTACAACTGTAATTATCGATTTAAATTATTGTCATTTTGATATCCAATTTAGTTTCAACATTAAAAATAAATAACTTTCAAATTGCTAAACACTTCGTATTTTCTAAGTAATAAGTATTATAAAATCTTATAGAGTTAAGTAATACATAATATGTTTTGTATGATCCTAATTCCTAAGCTTAATATAGATAAATTTATATGAGGAACAAAGGCTTTATGTTGCAGCTAAATACCTCAAGTACCTAGTCACAGCCCACAGGTTAGATTACAGATTTTGACATGATTTCACCTCAAAGCAACATTTTAGTGATAATTTTATTAATAAGTATTATGTATTCTACATCTGTTAGGATGAAACTAAATATGTACCAACTATATTTAATTAAATTATCAAACTAATTTTGAGATACAGGATTATTGCGTACTAGTCGTAAATATTTGCAGAGATATTGAAGATAAAAAATCTGAACATAAATTTCTATTGAAATAAACATAAATGTAGGTACTCAAAAAATGTATTATTTAAAAACAACGATAATGTGGATTTTTCAAAAGATAGATTCGTATACCATAATATTATGGAAATAACTTTTGAGTTTTTATGATTGTTTTTAAAATCAAAATGCGCAGTGGTTTTTTCGTGTAGATGATATATAATATTATAGTATAAATGTATAATATTAGTTATTACATTATATTATATATTTATATAGATGTGTAAATTATATATATATATATATATATATATATATATATATATTATTTATTATGTAGTATTTTATCAAAATCTTAATGACTAACAAAAGCAGATGGGAAACATTAAGTGGATACTCGTTTTTTCGGGTTCTCCTGGAACGGTATCATTTATAAAACGTTGTCGAACCATGACGGCGAAGTAAAAAGGTTTTGTGCAGATGGAATTTTGTGTTGAAAATACGTAACATGCACTCAAGTTGCGTAATGCATTGTGTTTGTGTGCGTATACGAATGTATATTTTTCTTTTCATTTATTTATTATTATTATTATTTTCCACTTTTCCTTTGTACAGGGTGTTCCCTACAGACGAACTATAAGCCACCGCGTGACAGGGTGTAATATAATGGAGTTTTGTCAGTGTCCATTTTTTCGTGAGAAAAAATTACCTATACAAGATAGTACACACGTGAGTAAAATACACATTCGTTTACTTACCTTTGACCGAAAATATAACGTTTTCATCGTTGTAAGTTATATATTACACAGAATCCATACAATACAACCGACGGCGTCAAGCACCAAACACGGAAACGTTTACTTTCAACATTTTCTAGATCTTAGAAAAAAATATTGACGATGACCTCGATATATATCCCTTTACGAATAATGGTAGGTAAACCACTGGCCAAATTTTAACGTATTTCAATTGAAACGAATTCGGATGGTTGGCACTATTCAAAAGTGATGATTTATAGATGTTTAGAATATTTTGAGCTTGATGCTGATACTGATGCATACTGAATACACCCTAATTCGTCGTACACACATAATATAATGTAATGTGTGCCATAGTATAATATTGTATTTCAAATATTCTCAGCATTTATGACATACAAATAATCAACTACGATGTAGTACACGTATACACTGTTATAATACATAATACATTATTATAATAACCTATAAGCAGTCCAAACTAAAAGGATTTTGAATCACATTTTTTCATATGTACTATAATAGTATTTTTATGTAAATTAATAATTGTTATCAAATATAATTGTTACACAGTGTAGTTACAAGTGCAGTAAAATACATACGCTAATTTTTTTTTTATTGCACTGTTTACCTATAAAAAAGCCTTATAGTCTACAATATTAAAGAATGCTATTAGTAGCATACCCATTATCTAAATAGTAAAATATATACTCCGTTTAATATTACCTATTATACCATTGTTAGCTAAAATAATTAAAAGACACTTAAAAATATCTAATTTACACGACCATATGAATTATGTTTATTTATAAATATTATCAGAACAAATTTACTCTACCAAACCCATTAGGAAATTAAAAAAATCTAATTTGAACTCACATATTTTATCGAGTTAAGAACGATAGTACAATTTATTATAAATAGTCGTTTGGAATTCGTTTTGAAGTAGTTATTTGAAGTTGATATTTATCGCGATATAAGTAATTATGTCTATAGTTCTATAGTTGGTGCGTGTAGATAAGTGATAATACGGTCGATATTGTGTCGGGTTCACTACAATAACGCGTTGTCTGTCATGTGAAAGGCGCACCATTTTATCGTATTTTACCGGTTTTGGTCGAAAAACTCGAGGTCCTACGGACCTTTCGTGACATTACCAGTTAAGTATGATAATTTATAAGTAATCGCTTATTCTTACGCATACCGGTTCTAGCCACAAAACATCACAGTATCTTTATGGTCGATATAAATACGTTATCACTTATGACTACGATATATGATAGCAGTTTATCAATATAATATAACTTATCGGCATTCTGCAGTCAGCACACGCCACATAACCACGCGACACTTGTGGCCAACGGATGATTCCCATGATAAATGATAAACTTCAAATGGCTTTAACTTCGAAACGAAGTCCAAATGACAATTTCTTATTTCACCATCGTTCGTAACTCAGTAAAATACGTAAGTTTCAATATTTTTTTCTTAATTTCCTGAGGGTCGTGGTAAAGTCGACTCTGAGTGACATATTTTGACTGCAAATCTCGTACTCTAGTCAACCAATTTCAGGTCGTCCTTCGCAAGTGCGTATTACCTATATATTGTTGTTTACCTAAAGGTGATACAATTTTTTATCTCTACAGTTCTGTTGACACTTGTTTCCTGAGGATTACGTGTTGGGAAAGCCGTGGTAAGATACACAAAGTTATCAATTATATTAACAAGTTTCTTGTAAGAAATAAAAATAGATAGTTTCATACTACTTTAAGGTCGCTATTTTTAGAAATTAATTTATTGGTTTTCCATATACATAATGATGTGATGATAAGTTTTCGATAATTCAAGGAAAGCATTTAGTTCATGTAAAATAATCACGTAAAGCGCTGTATGACGACTTTTAATACAGTATGTTCACGCTAAAAGATACTATTTTTAAAATAAATATTGGAAGTTATCATTATTACGTAACATATTGTTATTCTGATTCTAATGGAATTTATTATTGTATAAAATAATTAAATGATTAATTGTATAATTATAAAACAATATTAGTAGATAGTAAATTATATACATATATTGCTAGTACCTAAGGTAGTTAGGTCCAAAAAAGGTATAAGTACACTGATCTAATAACTTTGTAAATAATGAATAAGTACGTGGTGAATGAAATGTACTATAAAATATGATCTACATCCGATAGACCGTACAATAATGATATGTCCTGAGATGGGATTCGACTTTCGAGTATACCTGTTAATAAATCAAATATTTTTGGTCTCGGATTGGGCAAGATGAATGAACATTGGAGGGGGGTCGGCAGGACACTAGTCACGTGGGATGTAACGCTAACTTTGCGAAGTAAACGCATACTATCAAAGTACCAAAGTCATCCGGAAACTTACAGTCCAGCGCTTGTTTCCGACGTATCTCCGTCTCGGACTCCAGGGCGTCGAACACAGCGGCGCCGATGAGCAGATAGGTGAACGTACAAACGATCAACGATAATGTGCGGACGTTTTGCTTCTTCATCCTGCGGGCGACACCACCATGGTGCTGGCCGCCACCGGCGCCTTATCAACGACGCCGCCGCCACCTCAGCTGTCGCAGCAGCCACAGCCGCTGTCGATCGCCGACCGCGCTTGCCGAGCCACACACGTCGCATACCGCACCAGGCGCCGTACCGCACCGTGCTGAGTGGTGCCGCGCACAACGTCCGCCATCTGACAAACATGGCGGCCTCGGTCTTCCGGGGCACCCATCACACGGACCTGCGGACAAGACACAATCGTTAACGTCATTTAAAAAGTACAAAATAATGGTAGCAATAAAAATATCTAACTCCTTTTCTGTTGTCGATAAATTTTGAAAAAACAATTATAGGTATAATAATATGGATGATGGTTTTGGTGGTAGGGGACGGGAGTGTCTATAGGAGTGGCTATGCAATGCTCGTTCATAACATGTAGGTACGTTGTATAGAGTTCATATAGATTGTCGGAATGCCGGAAACTTCTTTGAAAAATAAATCTTTAATACTATAATATAATATATGATATATCGATGTAATATTATCATGATATTTTGAAAATTCTATCTTAAAAGTAATAGGATAAAAGAGCACTAGAGTAATGTAGGTTGGCGTACTAATTTACAGTAATCTGTGTAATTTTTTTTTCGATTAGAATCTATTTCATTGAAGATAACGAACAAAAATATATAAAATAATGATTAATTAAATTATTCGAAAATATTCGGATTACATATATTGGTAGGTATTATATTATAGATTGGTCGATGTCATTTTGTACAAAATTAAGTTTTAACATACTTATTGCAAACTAAGCGATTGGCCACCAATTAAATTATATAAGAATCTAAAAATCTAATTCTTCGAAGTCCCACATTATAACATACATTTGGTACTTTAATTTTTTAAACAATTTTTTTTTTAAATAAATATTATGTTTTTACTTGCTTTAATATTTAAACGTATAAAGGATCATCAAGACTATAATCATTATAATTTCTAATAGGCTTATATATGTGGTATTTTATACCTACCTACGCCAGTAACGGTACTTTTGGTTACACGTATGAAAATACAAACTCTTTCATATTAAATACTTCGGATTTTTAAGTGGTTTCGTTCTAACGGTTAATCCCTTCTCCCTACCAAAATCGTCTTGTACAATATTAAGCTTTATTATATCATTGCTTATGTGTAATATAACGAATATAATATAACAATATGTGCGCACACGTGACATTATTATTATTATTATCTCCTATACCTACTTTATATGCCTACGCGTGAGGCATAAAAAGGCATAGAGGCCCCTAGGGAAACGCTAATTACACCATGCTAATGATTTATCAAAATTTAATTTTAATAACACGTATGTAAAGGGTGCACGCCAGTGTATATATAATATACCTAGGCTTATACGCGTATAGTGACTGAGAAAAAAACAGTCGAGTGTCTATAATACAATATTTATTATTTTATTATAAAACAATGTGAACCACACACTTCATCACGGTATGTATTATATTGTATACAGTGAATAGTGATGAACAACAATAATATATTTTTAAGTATTGATATCAAACTCAAAAAATCACTATGTATTTAATAAAAAAAATTATTTTTCATTTTTTCATTTATAAAACAATATACTGATAACTTAAAAAATGCATTGACGAGATTTTTGAAATCTTATAAATTAAAAAAAAATGAATATTAAATAATAGGTATATCCGTATATTATTTAATTTTCATCTATTATAAATATCTCCTAGTTTTTTTTTTATAACAATTAATTAAAAAAAAAAATTAAATAACAATTGATTAATTGTTAATATTAATAGTAATGTGTTTATTATTATTTGATGATAGTCTATATCCAAGTGTCAAAAGTTAAATAAATAGAAAATAGAAATTCTAACGAATTGATACAGATGTAGTTTCAATAAACTAGTCTGTAATCATGTTTTCTAAAAATTTCTTGAAACACTTAAATAAAAATGTAATAATAATAATAAAACACTCAAAACGTTATTTTTATTAAAAGATTTTCTACCTACAGAAATTCCGGTATTACCTAATAAAAACGATACTGTTAGATAGATAACTAAAATTATGTGTATTATACCTAAAAGTTATAAAATATACCTATTACTTACACTATACAGTTTACATCTACTATCCCTGGTGTATTGATTTGTTTTAATTATGAACATTAAACAATTTTTATATTTATTCAATGTTATTTTATAGGTAATTTGAACAAGCTTTTAGTAATTCAATCATGGAAAATTTAAATTTCAAGCGAAATTGAAAATATTTTTTATCATATATTTCCAACTCATTGGATAAAATACTAAATACGCCATTGCAACATTGTGACATTGAGTTTTGTGACAGTCGTCAAATTTATAATCGTAGTACGCATAATTATAACATATAACCGAAAGGATTTTATGTCGTAAACGTTGGTGGAAACTATTTGAATATACAGAGTGAATAGTGACACATTGATGCCTATATAGTGATCCCATAGCGCATGGTGGCCATCGGTTAGTAAATGCGACATTTGATAATGACAAGACGTATATTATATAATAAATTATATGCAATCATACTTAAATGTAGACAATAGTCGGAATGTTTTAAAACCATTTATTTTGGCATTTCAACGAATAATTTACAGAATGATTCACCAAACAGACCAGAACCACTATTTTATAATTTAATTATGCACCATTAAAATTCTGATTTTTGCAATGTGGACCATATTTATGCCTCGAATTACCATTGACTATTATTTTTATTAAATAAAGCTCAAATACTCGAAAACTATTTTATCGCACTTTGATTTATAAACATTACAAAAATATTTGCTTTTGAAAATCAATATACAGTCTATTTGTATTGCTATAATAGAAAACCCCTTATGGCTTATATTTAAATGTAATAAATATTTGAAAATATGGTTATGAAAATATATACACCTACTAAAAATGTTGAATTTAAATAAATCAATAATTAAAGGATAATCTGTATAATATAGGATGAGTGGGCTTGGCAAATTATCCTGTATATATTATCATCGAAATACAGACTCAGCAAAAACGAAAAACGTATGTTGTATCGTATATTAACGTCGAGTTCTGCGTTTCGAGTTCAATAAACACAGTGTTATTAGTTTAGCGCGTGAGTGTTGTGGCACGCAACTGTAACGTGGTGGTTAAAACTTAAAACTATACCCCATTCCAAGTAAAACTACAATAATTATTATTATAGTTGTTTTACTTACTACTGCATTCGACTCAAATAAACTTAAATAACAACCTGCTGATTGAATATATTACTGCAGTATACCATGTGTCGGTTTCAAATATATTATATTATTAATATATGTCATTATCCGTGTATTATTTATTAGTTAGGTAAAGTGTATGAAGGGTGATCCATTAAATGTAAGACACTCGTTATTTTAGAAGACACAATTGTTTTTAAAAATATTACGTGACGTGTATATAATTTTAAGTCATAATAATTTTTGGTGAAAAAATTCAATTTTTATGGTTACCGTTTTTAATGTTTTTACTGTTTTGAATGACAAAATACATTAATATTTTTTTATTCCTAAACATTATATTGTTCAAAATATTTTAATCTATAAAAATGAAAATTTGAAAAAATAGTTAATTACTTATTTTGAGTTTAGAAAAACGATGTAGAAGATCAATATTTTATGAAGTACCACTGTATCACTTCACTCTGATCATCAATAATATAGCAAAAGGAATATTTCAAAAATGATAATAACTTTTAAAATAATGAGTTCTTACGTTTAATTTTAATGTATCACCCGGCATAAATACATTAATTAGGAATACCGATTAATTTTACAATGTGTGTGTTCGTATATTTCGTTAGATAAAATTCCTACGATAGCGATCGTTTAATATTGAATATAAAGCTTTCAATTTCTCCTGTTGTATGATAAATGAATAAATATTGTATAATAACGGTTTAGTGTACTGTAATATGGTGGGTATGTCTAATGGAAACTTATATCTTTGTTTTTATTTTGTTAACCTTAGCAAAAACCCTGTAAATGTGCTGCTTCATATTTTGTCGAGTTGTAACTTGTATAGTCGGTATAAAATAACACAGACATTGCATATAAATACATTTAACGAAAGATCTATACTTTCCTATAAGAGATTTGATCTAGGGCTAAGTTAAGCTACGTCTAATATCTACCATATACAATATAATTCCAATTCATTATAGACTGCGCTAGTTTGAAATCCCCGGCTCGTTTCCAATTGAACCACGACCGCACAAATACCTCAAAAGCACGGTGCACACAACGTCTATTGTAATACAAAATAACAAATATAATTTTATCGAATTCATAATCGAAATTATGTCCACAGACATTACAAATAGTATTAATTAACTATAAATTAACATGCAATGCACATTATACAATTTAACACCACCGTGCAATTATTATTATCATTAATGTAATTATATACCCAATATCGTAAACTAGATCGTTACCTATTGATGAATTTACATAGCTCAAATTAATTTTTATACGCTTTTTTAAAATTATATGCTACGGCCTACGATCTAAATATGTCTGTACAATATATACACTTTTTTATCGATTATGACGTATCAATCATTTACCTACGCAACACTGTAATATTTTGAATAAAACATGTTTCTAATTGTCTTAAAAATCTAATAAGCATTTATTATAGGTTCCAAAAAAATAAAATCATACTTTCGGAAAGTGTAGTTTTATTATGTGCATATATTTTGATAAACTATGTTTAATAAACTATACTTAAATACATATTTTATCTTTTTAAATTATCGTTTCATATAAATGATATGAAAACCCATTAAACGTTATAGTTTGACAAACATTCTTTTAAAAGTGATACTTTATAATAAATTGAACAAAAAAAAAAATAAATGATTTTTCAGGCTTTGATTACCATACTTCATTATTAAACACAAAGGCTATGTAAAACGAATTAATTAGTTATAGTCCAGCTAAAATGTTAAGTCAATTTTAACCTTTTAACCTTTTAACTTAATGATATTTTATTTTTGTTTTTTTTTATAAAAATTACTTTTAACTTAACTTAATTTTATACACATTTAAACTTAGTAAATAATGAGTTAATTTTAAATGTATTTCCAAGTTTTAATAAATTATGTTGACAATCTCAATAAATGTAGTTTCTCGGAAGTTACATAGCTACCTTGTTCACAACAAAAAAATCATGTTAATACAAAAATAAATAATGCATTTTAAATTTAAATTAAATTAACTCACTTATTAAGATAATGTAATGAACTATTAACATTTAACTTAACGTAACTATGTTGTTATGATTTATTAAATTGACTTTCTTTGAAATTAAATGTTCATTGTAAATTATTGCAAAAGAAATATTTATAAAATTTATTTTATGATTATTTTAAATAATTATCTTAATGAGAACTATGCAAAAAAAAATTAGAAACATTTCTAATAATAAATAAGATTAAAAAAAATAAGCAAATCAACTTTAAAATAATACACCTAAATAGTGATAAAATAAAAATAAAAATAGATATTTGATTTCAATAGAATTTGAAATACTAAAATCCAGAGAAGTTGTTCTGTTGTTTAATTGTAGATTTCCTAAAACATTGCATTTTAAAATTTTATTATTTATATAAAAGTAACTAAAATTAAATTTAAATTAATTATTCATTCTTAAAAATATCTAATTTGAACTCAAAATTTCTATAAAAACTATTTTAATGTAATTTTAGGATGTTTTAAGTACAGTTCGATTAACATTAGGATCCTTTTGCTATTAAAAATTAAACGTTTTTCATAAATTTAAAATACAACTTTTTTTTGTGATTTTAACAAATTTTAAACTTAAATATTTAAAAATATAAAATTGCATAATTATGTTTTTTTCAATCAAAATTTATCTTCGTAGTTCAATATTGAAGCATTTTTTACACGTTTAGAGTTTCAATAGTGTATAGACAAAAAATATATTTCAATGTAGGACCAAAAAAAAAAGGAAGAAATTAACTAACCACTTCGCTGTACAGTAGGTATTAAGTGTAATTAAACACTACTGTAAAAGATAAGTTAAATTTGTATTTAATAATAAATCATTTCATTTGAAAAATAATAAAATTATGAGCGATAGCGGTGATTCAATAATATTATATAATTTATTATAATGTATTCATTTTTATATTAGTTGTGACTATACGACTGAACTATTTTTATCATAGTAAAAAAACTTTTATCTAATCTCACGTTAAACTTTCACACTTAAAGTATTCAAATTAAACGTCATTTTATGCATTTTTATCTACAAAATAATAATTTTATTATATATTATATTTAAATTTATTAATATAATATTATTCATATTCACACAGAATATTGGTAAGAAATATTTTGTAAACATTTTTGTTAGTATTTTTTATGGAATAGAATACTAGTTAAAAAATATATTGTTTTTTTTCTGATCTAAAAATTGATTTCAGCTAAATAATAATATATTTTTTTGGAACATAAGCTAGTAATATATTTCATTTTTTTTATGAAATAAAATTTAAATAAAATAAATCAGTTCTTCAAATAAATGTTTTTATTAAGAACTCTTCAATATGAAAATATGAACTGTTAAGTAAATATAAGTTTAATGGCGTTTATCTTAAGATATTTTCCTACGTTTTATTCAACATTTCGTACTTTATCATTACTTAACTTTTCTTATTGAAATTGTAACATATACTTATATATTAATTTAATATTATATATGCAGAAACCAAACACGCGCATGAATGATTCAGTATAATACGATGAATATGAAAAATATCAAATATTAATTAGACGTACAGTGATTAAACTAAAGAGGAAAATGTATAAAGTCATCTTTGAACTTAATATAAATAAATATTTGAAAGAAATAAAAAAATACACATATATATATTTACAAAATGTATGAAAACATTTTTGCATTTAAATAACAATTATACATACTGCTTTGAATAGGTACGTTTGGAAAAAAGTTAGAAGACCAAGTTTTACATTTTTAAACATTTTTATGACAAGAACCCATATTTACCATAGTATACTATTATTGTTTTAAATAACACACACACACATACAGAATTAATGAGTTTTGGAAAAATGGTAAACAACAACTACTGTATTATATACACCGCTAAGGAATTATTTTAGTTAGTGCAAGCCTTATCCAAAACAAACAGCGTAGGTAAGTATTATAATATGTAGTATACATTTTTGTCTTGTTTCACTCTCGGGAATAATTTTTGCACAATACACGGTAACCATCAAAATATCCGGGATATTAAACCATAATTTACGAATACTAGCGGAATGAATAATTCCAAGACCGCAGCCCAGGCTCTATATTTATATACAATATAATATGTATATATAATAATATTATATATATATATATATATATAATATAGAAGCTGAATATTGAAACACCGAAGCGCAAACATAAATCCACTTACACGTATGCACCACATACGTGTATATATATATATATATACATACATACCGGGGTCCGATCAAAGTTGTAATTTCATATTGTATATCGCAGAAAACACGGACCACGCGTGTGTATTATTTGTAGGCTAGCATATATACATAGAGAGCCGGAAAGAGGGTTTGAAAATCCACTACGTGATACATTATATATATTAATGCACCCTGT
The DNA here is from genome assembly GCA_020882235.1 of Schizaphis graminum. Classification (NCBI taxonomy): domain Eukaryota; kingdom Metazoa; phylum Arthropoda; class Insecta; order Hemiptera; family Aphididae; genus Schizaphis; species Schizaphis graminum. The sequence continues at coordinate 61,801,402 of CM037032.1, forward strand.
CCGCTGATGATGGACGAGTCGTCGACTCTTTTGTTTGGACAAACTATATATATACATTATACAATATAATATCATATCCATGATTTTTTTTTAACATCCGTCCCACACTAATATACACACCAAACACTGTAGAAATTAAAAAAAAAAAAAACTAAAAAACGATTTTTCACCCAGGTAATTCGCCTTGGAGTTTCCATAACGACGAGAATATTGAAAGTTCGGTTTGGCGAATCATCGTGCGCACAATAGAGATCAATCGATGTTGTGGTTTTGTCTCTATAGCTCAAGTGTTTTTATCTTTGAACCATACTAGAGAATTTTTTTTTATATTCATTATTATTATTCTACCCGAGAGGTCGATTAGTGCAAGTCGTCTTCGTCCTTGTAGAGTGCGTGTTTTTTTTCCTATTTTTTTATTTCTATCTACCATTGAACATTTGTCAAAACAGAATCTTTAACTAAACAAAAGACTTTTTCGACGGATCGTTTTAAATTTAAAAACAACATTAATATTCCTAATTCTGTTTTGTATTTCGGTTTTATTGTAGTTTTATAATAGTGGCCCAGTTTTTAATTACAACGGAAAACCATTAAACTTTAGACATCAAGTGGTTCAACATATAAATATAACAAGACCTATGCATAAGCCATATATAGGTTACTATACCACACTAGGGTATTGAGAATATTGGTATTGCTGGTTATTGTTTTTGTTTTCAAAAAGAATATTTAATATGATACTATTTTCACTTTGCAAAAACATAATAAGTTCAAAGAATCAATTTAAAAGATATTCATTTTAGTCATAGTTATAATTGTATGATGAAAAAATAAATCTATATAATAAAACTTAAAAATATAAAATATGAGACATCAATCAAAATAAAATAAAACATAAGAAAAATATTAAGAACTTTCAATGATTCACTTATTAAAATGTTTAGTTGAATGTATAGTTTAATTACATAGTTAAAAAAATTTGATGAATCTATCAAAGTTTTACAATAAACAAAGATTTTATATGGTTTATAGTGTGATCCAATTAAATTATAATAATTACACTTATTAAACCAACAATTTTTAACTATTTTATAAAAAATAGTTTTGCATATCAGCTATATTTTTTACAATTTTTATAGTTATAATTTTTTTTTATTTTTTACTTTTTGGAATTTATAAGTTTGATTTTAATTTCATTTTCTTTAACAGATTATTTTTAGAAGTACTTAGATACATAGCAACGTAATTTTGAACGAGTAGTTGATTAGTTATAACTTATAAGTATTCAAAGTTTAGATTAATGGAGTAGTGGACTAACATTTTGTGGAATATACCTTGTCCCTAAACAGAGTAGGCGATTCTGCTCATTAAGACTTAAAATACTTATAACTAGTTAACTAATCGTTGACGTTGGATTTTTATATATTACAGTAATAGATTCTGTAAAAGTAAAAAATATTAAAAATTATACCACAAATAGGTGCTGCTATTAACAGGCATTAATAATAATTGAATTTATTTATAACTTTTTGAATATAATATATTCGATAATCATAATATATTTTAACTAAAATACTTAAAAACATTTATTTTGCTGTAATCGTACTTTATATCTAATTATTTTAAGTAACTATAAGCTATAAAATTGTACAGTATCATTCATTAGCGTATTTTTATTTATTAACTTTCAAGACAAAAAAATGTTTCCACTATTTTAATGTCTAGTTTAATTATAATAATGCCTATGTAGATTATAATCATGATAAAATATTGAAAATGCGTTCAAACCAATCAAATTATTATTTCGTGTAATATTTCAAACAATTTAATTAGTCCTCGTTGACTTAATTAGTATTAAGTACAGTAATTTTAACTATGATATTTTCTCATAACATCAATTACAAGTTTTTATATATTATTATTACTATTTTTTTATGTATTCAATATTTTATAATTTGGCATAAAACATTCGACTTAAAATATTCTTATAGATAAATTATATAAAAAAATATCTTTTTTATATAAATAACTTTAAATACTAACAATAATATTGTATTATTATTATATATTAAAATACTATTGATTTTTAATTAACATACATTTATGTTCATTGTAATATATTAGGTAGCCTATATTATATTTATTTTGGATACTGAAATTTTGATAGACATGACAATTTTTTTCTATATTATTGATCTAACTATTAATACGATTTGTAAGTATATTTCCTAAACATATTAAATGGTATTTATAATAAGCAGGTATTTATGCACAATAATATATACATGCATATTTAATAAATATTTATAAATATTTAATGTAATAACTTTTAATATAAAAAATAAAATAATAATAAGATTAAATAAAGGTTATAATTTTAATATTAAATAGTTTTTACCTAAATCAATTTTTTTAATTAATTTTAAAAAGGTTGATTAAATTGTAACACAAATTTTTGAACTATATAACTGCCAATAGAGGTATATCGTATATAAAATACATTTTGATTACGAACAGTACAAATATAATCTAATATTACGTATAATGCATAGGTGTTATACTATATTATAAAAACCACCAAATACCTAGTTTAAATTATAGAGTATAGATAATCATTAAATTATATTTACAACGAGTTAAAAATAATTAACAACGCTAATCAGCCTACCTATATTATATATATGTATAATACTCGTATATATACAAAATTAAACGATGGAAAAACAAATCAATATGGTTTTGGTGTTATGGGGCATCTTCATCAAAATGCCAACATAGGGCAGGTGAGAATTAAATTCAAACCAGAAAATCAAAATTAGGTCAGGTCATTAATTACACATTAAAAGCATACCTAGGAAGTGAGAGTCTCACCGAAAATCATTTTTTTTTTCTGTAAAATAAACGATTTTAACTCAGCATTGTTGGTGAAAAATCTAATGTCTTTAATTGAAGTACACATATTATATTATTTAGAACATAATGTATGGGTAAATAAGTATTACTATAAAATTATTATAAAATAATTTAGTATGTGTATTGAACATACTGAAGTAGTATATCACACGCTATATCAACCAAATATTCTGATAATTATAAAAATTATATTTTTAAGGTAGTACCTACGTAGAAAGTTGAGGAATCGCCCAAATTCTCTATTTCATTAATTTTATTCATCTTATAATATAAATTGTGTGTAAAAAAATATCTTTGTTATAAATAAATATTAAGTATTATATTATCATTATTAAAAATGTACCAATATGAATAATATTATCAATAAATTAATTTAATCATATATTTGCTACATAAACCAGTTATTTTGAGTTTCAATATTTTTTAAAATAGGTAGTTTTTTTCACTTAAATATACTTATTCAACATGTAAATAGAGTTTATGATTATTATTAGCGTATACAGTTATACATGATAGAATATTTTTCTTCAAATGTCTACTCAAGTAACAAATTATACAATAATACATATATTATATCATATAATCATATCACACCTAAATTATTATTATGTTTTTTTTTATATTTTACTTAATTTATATATATATATATGTAGGATAATTATTACTTTTATGGATTTTTTTTATTACCTTAGTACTATTATAAGACCACTTGGTTGAGTTCTTAAACTTAGGTGTAAAGTGAAAAATGTGTGAATATTAATCAATTGTTTCCGGCTAATTAATCAGAATTCAAGGATGAGATATTTTTAAATGACATTAAGTGCACTTGTACGTTGAGGATCTGCAAAAAGGCGAATGAAAAATTTTCGTTTAACGACTTTTCTAAGTGCACTCCAGATTGTCTGCCCTCTACCCTACGTGTTTTTATAATCCACAAAACGATTTTTATTGGCCTTTAAAATAACTCGAGACATTAGAGAAATTAATAAAACATTTTACGTTTCAGAAAATATAACTGATGTATTTTGTTGGGTTTTTTTTTAAAAAAAAGAGAAAAACAAGATTTCAATTTTCTCTACAGTAAGTTTTTAGTGTTAATTATCATTAAATAGGACACTTATATTTATATATAATAAATTAGTATTTAATAATAAAGCATAACATTAAAAAAAATTATATCAAATAATAAACGGTGATAATGTTTATACAATTTATTTAGAAGGATAGGTATGTTTAAAAAAAATGTTATTATACTATTATTATTTTTTTTTTCATTAGTTATGCAATATATGGCATATTGAACTAATTTTTGCCAATAAAATTACATTTATTATATTATTATACCTTATAAGCTCTGTATAATAAAATAAAAATAGCTTAAAATTAGTCTATTTTGATAACTTAATTGTACATAGGAAATAATTATCTACATAACATCAAAAAGTTTCAAATAGAATTAATATTTTTACAGCTTAATACTGAACCATTTTTACTGTTTCAAAAAATAATGAAATATAAAAAACATATTAATGTAAAATCAATACATTCATTGCTATAATACCACTCATAATTTGATATTTAAATTTTAATAAATTATAATTAATATTTATGTTTTTAATCGAATTTGTTTTATTTTTCATACAGTATTGTTTACAATGAATAGACTTATTTAATGGCCTAATGACAGAATTTTAACTTCTAAAATTGTAAGTCATAACTCATAATATTACATATTTTATCATTGCCAAATAAAATATTTGATAACTGATAATGTAAAAAAGTTAGATACCTTTATTAGCTTTATTATGAATATTAAAATAATCTTAATATAGTCTGTTATATATTGTAAATCTGCAGTAAATTATAAATCAAATAACTAATAACTAATTAAACTAACTAATATAACTAATTATATTTTTTTATCAGAAACATGCTTTCAAGTAGGGATAACTATTTAATTTTTATAATGTTAAGTTATTAAAAATAAGACGTGAGTAAATAGTAGTGCTATATTAGTGAATATTATAAAACCAAAATAATGAATACTAAAAAGATGTACTTTTTAGTTTTTATAGACCTGCAACTCTTATTTAGTTTCCAGTTGAATAGTTGTTTTTCATTTTTGTTAGTTTCTTCCTTTAAAACCTGCAGTGAATTTCTACACCACAATAAATTGATACGAAGGGATGAAATTAAATTTTATAGGTAACTACAAGAATTTTTCAACATTGGAAAAAAACTATAAAAAGTAATGATCACTTTTTCTACTTATTTATTTTTATCTCACAATTTTCAACTAGTTAAGCTACAGACATACTTTTTTAAACTAAAAACTATACAGGGTGATTTTTTTTATCAAAGAACACTCATTATTTCTGAAAGTATTCATGTTTTTGAAAATATTTTTTTACATAGTTTCAAGTTGTTAAAAAAACAACATTTTTATTAAAAAATTATATTTTTAAATATTTTTTATTCTTATATTTTTTTAATTTTTTTACTTTTTTGAATGACAGCATATAGTTTTAATTTCATATTCCAATGCAGTATAATTTTCTGAATATTTTGATACATAAAAATCGAATTTAGGGCCAGTAGTTTATGAGTTATAAGTATTTAAAGTTTAGACAAGCGGAGTAGTAGACAAACATTTTGCGGGGTAACCCCGTACCACTCCACTCCGCTTGTCTAAACTTTAAATACTTATAACTCATAAACTACTGGCCCTAAATTCGATTTTTATGTATTAAAATATTCAGAAAATTATACTGCTTTGGAATATGAAATTAAAACTATATGCTGTCATTCAAAAAAGTAAAAAAATTAAAAAAATATAAGAATAAAAAATATTTAAAAATATAATTTTTTAATAAAAATTTTTTTTTTTTAACAACTTGAAACTATTTAAAAAAATATTTTCAAAAACATGAATACTTTCAGAAATAATGAGTGTTCTTCAATAAAAAAATCACCTTGTATATTAAAACCATTCAATACTTTTCAAACACAAAATTGGTAGTGTATCATATCATGGTCACACGTCACGTTGTACATTGACAAAAACTTAAATCTGCATTTTGTGGTATGATTATAATTAGACATTATAAGACAATATCAAATTACGTTTTATGTTTCTTACGTATCAATAATCGTTTATAAAAAATTATTTATGTTTTTCAAAGATATTGATTAATGAACATTTTGTTTACTTAAGTTTGGTGATTTTAAAAATAATGCAAATTTATACTTAAAAATATAACACACAATATATAATATTTACCTAATATATTTATATGTAGAATATTTCAACAGTTTATATTAATTATAGGTCATTAAAGAGCATTACAAAAACACTATAGCTTTTGTTTAGGCTGTTTTTAACAAGCATAAAAATCTATTGTGTACCAACGCTCTATTGTATGATTAATTCTTATAATATCAAAACTTTTTCTAACAAACTATATTTAAAATATTTAAAATGTGGTTAAATAAAAATGTAGGTATGTCACTATTTAAGAAGTTTTATTGTAGCAAGAATAAAAATTTAAAAGCAATATTTTATAATAACGAAAATTTCCGGTTACCATATTAAATATTTGAATAAAAAATTGTGTAATAATTAATTACAATAATAATTAATTATTTATTATAATTTTCAAAAAAAAAAAAAGATAATGCAAAAAATACATAACATGTAAAATGTTTACCTAGCTAATTTGTTGATGAAACAAAATAATAATAATAAAACAACAACAAAACTATAACTTTTAGTACAAAAAAAACTAAGAGTATATTATTAATTATTATATAATTTTATGAATACCTAGGTATAATATGACTTATACATTAATAAGTTAAGTACTAGTCCAAATATCCATTTTATGTTACAATGCACTTTTATTGTCGTACATTACAAATAATGTTTCTACCGCTTTTCGTGATAAAAACCAAATAATATATTATGTGCACTATCCTATTGATGGCATGTTCTGATAACCTGGTTAGCAAGATAGGTACGTAAATAAAATTATAAATTACCCCTGTGTGTATATGTATATTTAACCTTCTATACTTAATAACATTTATTACCTATAAGTGATATATACTATAGGTATACCTATATATTATTACATATTATTGTTTTTTTAGAAAATAAAATCTTAAAGCCCATCGAACAACACCACTGCAAGTATTTAAAATCGATCACATTTACATTGATAACTGTTCGCAGGCAGTAGATATTATATATAAATGGTGACGGGAAAGGTTTCATTTCGATTTTTTTCTTTTTTTTTTCGTTGGACTTGCGGTGAACGCCTTTCATACTGCAACCTTACAATAATAATAATACACCAATTACATTTCACAGCATGCCTGCCTGTATAATTTAATATGATATTAATACAACACTGTGGCGGTAGTCAATGGGTTAAGAATTAGGGGTGGCAATGTAATGTCACATTACTAATGTGTATTATTATAGTTAAGCCAAATTGTACACGGTCCACACTAAGTTCCGCCGGCAGCTATGATATTGTCAGCCTGTATTTTACACACGCCTAACCTCAAATTGAACTATCCGACATAGGTACGAGTATAAAATTATCAACCAAGTGATATGGAATCCATTCTATCAATCAGCCGATTTATATTATACTCGTATACTTGTAAGTATGATATTAAATCCAAAAATATCTGCATATTAAACATGGTGTGATAAATATTTGTACTGTTTTTAATAATTCCACCGAAATTATGTGATAAATTTTTTGTGAAGATAGCTTTTTGTGAAATATACTAAATATCACATCTCATTACAGCTCGTTGAAAAAATAAACGTATAACTATATTATACAGTAAAATGTTGAGTGAATTTTTATCACGGACATAAAAAATAAGTCTAGTTTTTATTTTACAATTGTTACACAAATGTTTAGGCGTATTTTCGAAAAAGGAGTGATGCTGCATCTATATATATACACAACGAATATCCATTTCTGATAGTCTATGAATATAATATGTGAGACTAAAATGTACCTATACGCGAACATATTATTTTATAATATAATATAATATAATATAATGTAATGTGCATAAAACGAGCCAGGGGTCTGAATGCGAAAAAATACAGCGAAATCGATACGGTTTATATACCCAGTGATGTGTATAGGACCGTTGAACGTAATAATAATATAAGTACCGACCAGTCCGAAATGCGTGACGCGAATCAGAAAAGTTTCCTGTAGATAGATATAGCTGTGATGTGAACGTAAACGTCAATATATAGAGGTTCGGTCTATTATTGAAGTAAAATAATATTATAGCGATCGTGCACGGTCCGGTAAAGCCGGTAAAGGTACTCGAAAAGTAATAATATTCGTTTTACGTATAAGACCGCGGGTCACAGCTGCGTCGTCAGCAGCGTTATCGTACACAAAATGCGGCCCGATTTCCTGCGGTAGATCACGATCAGCATGAACCATATAGGTCACAGACTACAAACGTTTGAGATCCGAATACGACAGACATTATACGTCTCGACGACTAACGACGACGTAGCTGTAGTGGTGGTGGACTCGACTTAAATTATAGAAATATATAATGTTATTGTACCGTAATGGTTTTTACCTAATCGAGTGTGGAGTACTCGTAGGACGAGACGTCGGTGGCGGCTTCTTTGTTCCGGTTGCGGAGACGACAACGACGACGACGGCTGCGGCAGCGGCGGTGCCGGTGGCGGCGGCTACGATCGCGATTACTGCGAGAACGACCGATGTCCGTCGCACGTTATCGTACGATAATATTATAATTATAATACGACGGAAATAACAACAATAACAACAACTGTACGTCCGTTGCCGGTGAGTTAACTGTCCGTCAATTGACTTAGACCACCGACCGCGGCGCGGACGATCGAAATTCGCACGTGCAATTTATGCGATACACACAACTATCATAGCGGGCGCGTAAACGAACTGCACCGGCGTCCGCGAATGTACGCGCGGCGTCAGAGTCGGATGCGGACGCCGCGAGGGCTAACGGCGGCACACGCCGCGTCGAGGAGGGAGAAATAGATAATGCTCGCGAACGGTATTTTACTATATAATACGCGTACTGTGTTCCGCACACATGCACGCCTATATTATATTAAATCGTTCGTCGAATATATAACAGCGTCGTGTTATTATCTCACGGTTGCGGTTCGAATGGAGAAAAGAAAAAGATTTTTTAAATTTGGAATCAAAAAAAAAAAAAAAACAAAAATTTTTTTTTTTAAAACAACGAAAAACTGTCGTTTACGATAACATAATTATATATTACATAATACGTATGATATTATCGTGTAGCGTACGTCATGCAGATGCGTATCATTTACGTTGTGTGTGTGCTTATATGTTTTTGTGCGTATGTGTAAGTATGGTTTTATGTGTGCGTGTGCGTGTGTGTGTGTGTGTGTACTGTATGTGTGCGAGTGTATGTGTATGTGTGTGTATATTTGTGTGTGTGTATGTGTGTGTGTGAGTGTGTGTGAGTGTGTGTGTGTGTGTGTGTGTGGGTATGTGTGAAAGAGCGTGTGTGAATGTCGTGTGTGGGAGGGTAACGGACACAACGCGCGTACACGGGACGCCGAGATCCGGGTATGCGTCGTCGGTTGGCCGACGGCTCGGACAGAGAGACTACCGCGGCGGCAGAAATCCGCGGAGAGAAACGCGGCGGTCGGCGCAGCGCCGCCGTACCAGAATCAATATTTCCCCTCTCGCGCGCGACACATCCCGTTTGTTCCTGTGACGTCATCTCCGGTCGTGCACATGGTCTTTGACGGTAACCTCCTCTTCCCCCTCGGCTTCCCCCCTATCGTTACTCCGCCTTATCTATCGCTCCTCTTCCCCCTTTTCTCGTCCATCTTCTCCTCTGCCCCACCACACCCCGCTCACGCACGCCACCGACCTCCCCGCAGTATCGACCCCTTGCCCTTCAGCCACCGCACGACGTCTAAACTCCGCAACTGTATACTACATACGTAACGTATAATACACCCTTCGCGGCGGCTATTTTCAAATTTATACTCGTAAAAGTCAACTGAAAGTGTGAAATAATTATTTTATTTTCACATATGTTTTCAAAAAATTCACACATTTATTCGAATTGCTGATCCCCTGTCTATATAATTATTGATGTACATAAATTAAATTTACAAACGAACTGTTTTCTAAAAAACAAAATTTCCTTCTGTAAAGCTTCAATTTAAGCTCCTGGTAAAAATTAAAATTCCTATACCTAGCTATATGGATATACACGTACCTATTACTCAAAGAATCCCTTTCCGTTGATGATTTAAAATATACTTGGTATGCCGTTTATTTAAGCTACCCACGTTTAACTCTAATTTAGTTATTACTTATTACAAAATATGTTACACATGTTAACACAAATGTTATTTTTGAATGTTGCATAATATTTCTGTTAAAAATTAAAATGCATATTCACGTGATATTGTGTACTTAGAATTTTAATTTGATTTTTAAGAAAAAAATCGTTATTGTATTTTATTTATATAAATACTAAAATTAATCATAAAATATATAAATTGAAATTTATATTGTGCGTTAACAAATTCATTAACATAAAATGAATCTCTAATTTGAAATAAAAAAAAAAAAAAAAATTTGGCTTATTGAAATTTTTTTATAATTTATAATTTTTGGATCACTATAATATGGCTAATTGGAAACAATAATGAACGATAAAATATATAAAATTGTGAACGTATATTGAGAATAGATGATCGTTTTAATAGTGATAATTTGTTTTCTATCTAAGCACACGTCTGAATTTTAGTACATTGTTATCTTTATATTATATTATTTAGAATTATTATCTAACAATGATTTCGTAACATTTAATAACGAATCAGTCTCGATAAAATAATATTAATTGGAACAGATAAAAATTAACTGATATAATAATTATTATAATACCTAAAGTATAGTAAGTTAAGCCATTGATTTTAGAATATTTTAGTTAAGTTATATTTTAGTATATTCTAAAATCAATGGTTAAGCTCACATTTTTAAGCAAAAGAAACAATTTTATTAAAATTATCTAATCTACATATTGCTATATTCATCATACTTTATTACTTTATTATAGGTATGTCGATATACGCCAAACTTGTTTACGCGAAAATGCACTTTGACGCGAGTACTAGTGACTGTAATTTAATATTGTTTCAAACGTGTTCACCGACACTATCGTAACGGTTGTAAAAATTAATTTTAGAAATTTTCGACCCCACTGGCTTTATATTTTATCTAGAGACGTTTTATGGTACGTAACAATGTTCTATAATAGTCACTATTATTATCATTAATTTTCGATACATCATTGGCTATTATTTTGACAACTTTTGGACGTCTTTGACGAAGTTAATCTAGACAATAAAATTGTTCATATTTATAGAAATTGGTATGTAATAGCTAAAGCACGGATTTTTATGCACTTAAAAGTATCAAAATATGCCATAGGTATAATATGCAATAAAAGTTATGAAAATATGTAACAAAAAAGCAAGAATTTTTTATTTATTTAAAATTTACAATAAAACTTATAATAATTAATTACTTTATTACTTATAAAAAAAAATTTAGGGAATTTTCTGAACTTAATTTATTTTTAAAATTTTATTTATTATTAAAATAAATAATCATATGCATTTCAAGTTTTTCTTTTGTGAAGCTGTGACGTTTATTGGTTAACATATTTTTAAAGACTGAGAACGAACTTCGACGTCAACCAAAGTTATTGGGGCATATTTTAAGCAACTTCGTATCGTCAAGTTAGGGTATTAATAAAGATTTTCGAGCTGAACGTTTTCGAAATTCAGTTTTAATTTTTCTACTTGACAAAATATTATTTTATACATTTTTTTAAAATATTTTCGCTTCAATATGCAATACATTTTGAATTTTGCTGAAATATGCAATAACCTTTAAATATGCAGAAATATGAAAAAAAAAATTTCACCATTAGCTTAAAATTATGATGATTCTTGGAGATAACTGACAAAAATCCAAAAGTATTGAAAGAAAAAAAATATGCAATTAATAGAAACCCGCGCTTTAGTAATAGCTTATTCAGTGTACAAATTACACCAATTTAATTTTTATAAAATATTAAAAATTTATTTTAATTTTTGTCCTTTGCGAATCTTCCTCTCTCTTTATTATAGTATCTTCAGAATTATTATTTTGCAATTCAGGTAACAAAAATATATAAGTGGTCAAAGCAGAAAATAAGTTGAGTATGATAGGTTTATTACAATCGTCAAAATCCGAAATACATATTCAAGTCTCCCGCCGGTTTTCAAACAGTTGAAACTTCGTGCAGTGACTAACCTAACCACACTAATCTTTTTGGTTGTCAAATCACTACTTCCAAAAGGGTCTATTCGCTTAGAAAGGTTTAGGTAAGAATAAAAACTTTATTAGTAACTCTATGTGTCTATGTACTATATATCTAATAGACATATACACTTGAAACTTTCAACTAATTCGATTACAAAAACAAAGACTTAAACAAATAAACAATATATTAATAAACAGTAAACACTTATTAATTATTATTACCTATTATTTACACGTTAATTAATTCTGAACTGGATATAATTTTGAACTAATATTACAAACTAGGTATTAAAGCTAAATGAGTTAATAATTTATGCTTGATATTTAAATAAATTTCAATTTGTTTTGTAAATAGCATTATAATAACGTGTTTAAAGTAAAAAGGTTAATAAATATATACCTGCAATGAAGAAAATGTACACACAATATAAGTGTAATTAATGTTCTATGTATAAGGTAATTATTTAATTTAATACGAACCCGCTTGCACTTTGATAAAAAGCTTTTGCTTATAAACAATGCTAAGTTAAACCACACGTTTTTGTTACTTTATTTTTTAATTCCTCTATTAGTTCAAAATAATTGAATTATAAGTTATAACACACTTCATTAAAGAAGAAATTTACTTCGAAAAAACCTAGGGTAACAAAATTTAAAACATTTTGAAACGATTATTGCCATCAACATTTTTTTGGAGAATACTATTATGCTATCCTTTTCAGTTTTAAATCATATCGCATATATCACATTTAAATTTTCTTCTGACCACATATTACTCGTCTATTAAAAAGTTCCTGTTCCAGAAACCTCCTAACATAGGAAAAATAAAATAAAAATGCTGAAGTTCTGTTAATAAATGATTTTCTCTTCACATTATTCATATTTATTGTATATACTTATTTTCTGTTATCATTATTACTTATTGTTTTATTTTGTAAACAGATTGAATATTTAAAAAAATAAAAAATATATTCCCCGATTCATATAAAACCTTTGAATAATTTTTAGTAATATTTTTTAACAAAACTTGTTTGAGTAGAATTAATTATTTTATGGCTGAAAATCGAATGTCGTAAATATTTGAACTTGAAATTCTCATATAAAATTAATTTGACTTTCCAGTAGAATTTTTTTTAAGTTTTTAGTTTGAACAACTAAAAATAACTTTGTATTAATCTTTTAAATCTTAGGTAATAAAAATAAATGTTTATGAATTTCCAACTATAAAATAATTTACTAATTTTCGCGATTTTTAAGAATTTTTTTTCAAAATCCTAATTTTAAATTCTTGTAAAAAAATATTTTGACTATAGATAAAAGTTTAAAAAAATAACAACCTATGCTTAACTTTGCTTATATTTTATATAACATTTTAATCATTTCTACCCTGCAAATAATTTTTAATCTGCATCTATAAAAAAAATTGTATATATATTATATATATATTATATAATTTATATTATATGTCTATTAACAGTTCAAAAATAGTCAAAATGTTTTTAAAATGTTATCGTCAATTGGATCGAAAATGAGATTTGTGAAAAATTCTTGCTTCATCTTAATTTTTTATTGGTACTGGCAGTTTTTAAGTTTGACCTATTTACAGTATAAACTAAATCCTATTTGATATCCCACCCTATTTTAGAAAATCGAAGTATTTTATCGAAATCTTATCGTATATAATAGCATAAAAAAAAACACATCAATAGATACATCGCTTCGTTCAGAATATTAATTTAATATTAATTTAACTTGAAATTTTATTGTTAAAATTTAATTCTTTAACATAACGAATAAATATTATTACAATACATTTTTATTCGAGTCAGTTTAAATTAAAAATAACAGGAAAATTTATTAAAGCGGATGAATATTTATGTGTTGATTATTGAACACTTCGAATAATCAAATTCAAATACGTATGTACATTTAAATACATTTTATTTTACTGCACTATTATTGGATGATTTTATAAAATGCAGTATTAAGCATTTTTTTAAAGTTATACGTAAACTACTCAAAGCCAAAATAATATAATAAATAATAATGTATATAAACATGAAGTAATACGCAACATATTTTATTTTAGATAATAATTATGTATTTTGTTTGCAAATTTGTTATGAAAACAAAAATAAAATCTAAATCAAATAACTATTGAAATATCAATAATTCTTTGTTGATTATAAAAAGATAACTTACCTATTTTTTTTTCTATGTGCAATTATTTGGAATTATCATTATAAATTATAAATATTAACTAAACTATGCACATTAATTTTACAGAATACTTAAAATATATTTTCCTTCATGTTTATAGTTTGTTTTTTAAATTGTTTTTCCTATGTTCAATAAAAAATAACAAATAATTTCGATTTGGAATATATTCAATCAATCGGATCTATTTGATTCATAGTTCAAAATTCAGTAAAAGTAATTTTTTTTTATTATTATTTTAATATAACGATAATATTATGTGTATTATTATAATATATATTTACAGTGAAACTTCCATATAACGAGCTTCCATTTTACGAAATTTTCTGTTTAACGAAATATTTTTTAAAACGACGACCTTCATTGTTAATGAATATGTAATTCTATTTAACGAATTTCTCCATACTACGAATTTTTTTTGTTGATTATTCGACTTTGTTATATGGAAGTTTTACTGTATTTATAATACCAGAAATTAAAATCAAATAATTATAAATACATGTGCAAGAAAAAAAACCAAGAAAACATTTTCAAGTTTAGAATATTTGGAGAAAATTCCAAATTAAAAAGTTTTAAAATAAAGATTGACTTTGATGTTATATTTAATTTTGTCTTTCAAATTAAAATAGAAATAATTGCATTTTTTTTTTTTTTTTTTTTTAATGTGGTTTAACTGTAATTTTTTTTAAGAAACACAGCATAGTTAATAGAAATCATTAAATTTTATTCAAGATAAATACATATATTAATATTAAATATTACCGTATAAGTTAAATATTTTTTTTTATTTTTATTTGAAAAAAAAAACAACTCTCGACAACATAGACCATTGGGTTGATACATAATTTAATTAATTACATAATATATTATTTTATATTTGTTCTAAATTGTTTTAAATCTTAGTTTGAAATGAAATTTGGTGGCTATGATAAAATTGATGGTGTTGGATTAAATGTTTTATTAAACAAGTTCGTATACTATGAATTATAAATACTTAATAAATGTATGATGTAAATTCATTCTGCAATTAATTGTTTCTATTATAATTCGAGTTTATATTTTTAAT
Source organism: Schizaphis graminum (assembly GCA_020882235.1). Lineage (NCBI taxonomy): Eukaryota > Metazoa > Arthropoda > Insecta > Hemiptera > Aphididae > Schizaphis > Schizaphis graminum. Next base: position 61,817,002 of record CM037032.1, read on the forward strand.
TGATTTATTATTAAAAGTAAAGGAATCTAAAACCATTGAGTTAATTATAACAATTGTAATTACCTTGGAAATTTCCGTGATAATACTTTATTATAATATATAAGCCTCTCAAATATATGTTATGTTTAATACCTTACATTATATTGTATTACGTAGAGTGGGGTCGTATGTTTAGTGAGGTGATTAAAATCGCCGACATTTAATTAATTATTTAGAGTCAGCTGAAGTCTGTTAGAGCCATATACTATAGTACTAGGCCAATAAATAACAAATTAATTATTATCAAACCAAACCCTGTCTATCTATATATTATATACAGGAAGACTAATGGTGAAATTTTAAACTCAATTTCTCAGATGATTTTTGTGTTTTTGTTTTAGGTGGCAGTAACGATTACGAAACATTGATTATCCAGACGTTGGTTGTCTGCACAATTCCAGATACCACGATAAAAAAAACCAATTAGAGAATATTTTAATGATGTTGTTTAGTTTTATAAGTATAACTAAGTCGAGTGCATTACTTAAATGATGTGAGTGATTAATGTTAAGGACGTCCAGCAATCAGTCACTCAAACTATACATATCTTTTATGAGTGAATGAATAGCTGTTGTAAGAATACGACCATAATCCCATGACCGGGACGAAAATACGATTTAATATATTTTTTGTATCATAATTCACTACACATCGTTATGGACGTTAGGTATAAAAATTAAAAATATTTGTTTTTAAATCAGAGGTTCCCAAACTCTTAATTGTACGATCCATTTTGGGAATTTTTTTTAATTTGATGACCCACAATATCAATGAATGACCTTTTTGCTATGCTGTTTTAGTGAATTAGTTACTTACAACATGAAATTAAAAGTATAGATTTTATCAATATATTTATATAATTATTTATTCAGTTAGTAAAAAAAAGAGTATAATATATTAGTAATTTAATTAGCACATAATTTCTAAAATCCAGTGAGTTTGACAATTTAAATTTGCTTTATTTAAAAATATAACGCGACCCTCTAAAAATATAATCGTGATCTACAGTTTGGGAACCTCTGTTTTAAACTATATTTTTAAATGACAAAGTGTAGATTTATTTAAATTATACGTAATTGATTATTTTATAAATAACCCGATAAAAGGCTAAAATATTTGGCTAATCTTAACCCTTTCACTCTTACTGTCCACGTTTATTATATTAAATAAAAGGTAACGCTGAGGCGTAAATTCTATTGTGTATAGTAAAATTTCTCACTTACTCACTTTTCGGTTGTTGATGTTTATAATTTTAATTGAGGTTCGACGTCAACTCTGAAAATTAAGTTTTTAAACTGACCATTTCAGTTGTCGGTTCTCTGGTGTTGACTATCCACTAATACCATTCTACTCTACATAGACTTCTATATTTGAACATCAATACATTTGAGTAAGTTAAGAATAATAATTTACGTTTTAGTCACGACTCTTGACATATAAATTAAAAATATATTGCTGATAACTCATCAGTTAGTATCTTTTAGATCAGTCATTACAGAAATTATTTTAATATATTATAATATACTAATTATAAATTATTTAAACTTATTTATTTGTAAATTATAACTTTGATATATTTTAAAAACAAATTAGTAATAATACAGTTATTATCTTATAGTAATATAAGATAATAAGACAAATTAACTCTTAAGTGTAAAACGAAGCATTATGTGTCGTTCGAATGCCTATCCTTAACGCCGTGTTACAATAGTTACAAATTATAATAAATTAGTAATACACTTTGTGTTAGTCTTTTATAAGTTATAACTTATAAGAAAGCTGATAAGTACAGCTGAAGTATATACTTGTATTATTATAATGGTAGTATTTTGACAAAATAAAAGCATGTACAAACTTAAGGTATACCTTATATCTGTACATCTGTACTAGTCAGATGTTAAGAAAGCAAACGTTTTATAATACAAAGGACTTCCTATATTATATTTTAATTAAAATTATGAAGCGTTATTAATACTTAATACAATATAAACACATAATACTAAATACGATGTATACACATAATACTAAATACGATATAAACACGTGGTTAATAATGAGTAATAAATGTAAATTATACAAGTCTATATTACATGTATATAATATATCCGTAATTGTAACATTTGTTGGGATGCCTTTAAAGGATATAAGTAGTTAATTTTACAGTTATTAATATTAAATAATATTATCAAGACTTATATGAGTATTATTATTATGGAATTTGGAATGAAATTTTAAATAAAAACTTCATACGTAGGGGAGGTATAAATATGAAGGATTTTATAGTAGTATGTATCAGATACATACTATCTAATAATGTAATATCTAATATTGTATCTTGTACCTACAGTCATAATATGTAATAACAGCTATAATTTTACCAATAATAATTAATAATATAGAGCTTTAAACAAATATTAATTTATTCAGTTGTTTCAATTCACCATTGGTTTCATCTAAACATATTTCATTATATATTTTACTACTACATTTTTGTAAAAATAAAATGAAATTATAATTTTATTTATTAATTTATTATACAAAAATTATTTTTGATTTAGTTTAAATGTTAACCCATTTTATAATATTATTTATTAAAAAAATTTGATGTTAACATTTTTATGTTAAAATAATCAAATATTCAATCAACTGAGAGTTTAATATTCATACCATGTATGCTTATTTGGAGTTAAGATAAAAAGAGTAAATAATAAACAACTTATCACTTATGTATGCATGTCTAAAAATACCCCTTACTACACTTTCTCATACAAATTTAAATAAGTTTTTTCGATGTTCAATATTTGTCTATTTTTTCTAAATATTTAATCAAAACTAAATACTTAGTGTTTTCTTTAAATATAATAAAACTCTTTAAATGAATATCTTATAAAAATAGTAAAAATATATTTATTTCATAGATATATTAATATGTTTATGATTTATTTGCTAACACAACAATGTAGCGAGTGGTTATAATTTCTATATACGGTATACAAAAGCGTTAGGTTACAAAATGTTAGCTTAATCAACAGTTAATTTCAGAAAACTATTAAGTTTATTTATTATTAAGCTTATTCTACATGGGCGAAACGGTCCCGTTCTCTCGTGAAAAAGAGTATAGTAACTATTATTGTCGATATTTATTATTCGGTGTTTGGTGAATACAAATTAAAATCATATATTTTTACATTTTACATTATATAGGTACAAAAATCATTTATCTATTGAAAATTGAAATGATTTGAGTTTAAATAATATACGTTTGTATTTTAGATACTTACATAACATCTATGATATAATAAATTATGAGTTTGTAACAGATACATATTAAAAATAAATGAAAATAATTATTAATATCAACAATAATTATTAATAAATAATAAGTATCAATATCAATTACCAGGTGGTTATTGTTTCGTGCGTTAGTCGTTACCTATTATTAGCAACGACCGTTGATAAATTCCGTAGTGATATCATCTGTTTTTACCAGGGTCTAAGATATATTTAAATAATACGTCTATGGTTGTTATTTGTTACCAAGGTTATAGCACGGACTAGATTATTATCTATATCCGTGGTTCTTACCACGATTACATAGATGATAATGATTATCAATATGCTGTTATCAAAATTACATACTCATCTAAATTCCTCATATTAATATTATTTTATTATAGTTTATTAGTGAATACGTGTAATATTATACTGTTAATTGCTACGAAAAAAATTATATTTTAAATAATTTAAATATACTGTTCATTTTTTTAGTCGGTAATATTAAGGAAAATAATTATTTCAAATAAAAAATAATGGCTGTGACAATAATTACTGATTTATCAAATACTCGTGAACTTCAAAAGTAACTAACTTGGTGTTTGGGAATATAATTATTTACAACGACTGAACGGTTGGCCTATTTAACTATTTGAAATAAATAATACGCAGTTTGTAACATTTAAAATGGAAAATTCAAATAATTCATCAACTGCACAAGTACAAACTAACAATTTTGATATTAAACAGAACAATGCTAATGAAGTAGTTAAAACAAATCAGATATTAAATGGCAATAAAGTATTAGCTAATGACAGACAATTTCATCCCAGTAAAACTATGCATGAAATGACACCAGGTCCAAAAAAATATCAAAATATTAAAAAGTCACCTGACAAAGAACCAAAATTTGTTCCCTATGAGCCATACAAGGCAGCAGTGCGTTCAATAGTGCCAGAGTTGGGCCAACCTTCAGTAGCCATATTTAAAAGAAGACTGTCGACTACATCTAATTGCAGTAAAGTATCAAATGTAACTGAAGACAAAGAAGAGAAAGAAGATATAATAACTATACTGACTCAAGAAAAACAGGTGAAGAGATGAATATTATTTAATATTACATTAACTTTTTGAATATAATATGCATATTTTCAGCTATTAATTGATACTTATATTCCATGCATCTTAAAATTGTATTTTAGAATCTAGAAGAAGAGATTGATAAACTTAATAGACAAATAGCTAATATGGATCTCCAAATGGGCTCGCAGGCACAAGTTAATAATGAACTTAAAAATATGCTTGTTGCGTCTATTGGTGAAGATATAGAAGCCAAAATACAAATGTTGACCGAGGATAAGGTATTATTGGCACACAAATTGCTCAATTTTACTGGAGCATTAGCTGGTCGACAAGATCAATTAGAAACAGTAGCTGGAGAACGAGATGTGTTACGTAGTAAATTTTTAGCTGGCAGGTAATGTTATAAAATATCACTTTTTTTTCTAGCTAAATACTTATATACCTAATGTAAATAATATTTTTAAAGTTTAATAATAGAAGATTTATCCAAGTGGAAGACATTTCTGTGTGATCGAGTAGATAATTTAGAAGCTTCATTACAAACAATACTGGACGAAAATCGAAAAAATAGACATCTACTAAAAGCAGCTCATGAGTATGTTAATCATGATACATATAAAAGATATAATATTTTTATATAAATATTTTGATATAGGAATTTGAAAGTATTACAAAATTACTACAAACTTGAAGTATCAACTAAACAAAAACTACTAGATAGTACAACTATAGCTGAAGATATAAACAGGATATCTTTGTTACTAAGAAAACATTTATTAACCACACAGATTCAAGAACTCCAAGTACATTCTGCTATCCACCAGACACAAGCTGAATCCCAAGCTCAACAAGTATGAATTTTTAATTTAACTTTTCATATAAATATAAATGTACCTTATGATAAAACTATCTGAATAAATAAAAGTTTGAAAAAAGTTAATCATTTATTAAGTTTTAAAAATTAAAATTAAAATTAAGTATCAAACAATTTGGCAAATTTCATGACATTATGAAAATGAGGAAATATAGTTAGAATATTTTTGTTATGAAATAATATTTTAATAATTTTATTTTAAGAAAAATTGGATTACCAACCAAGTTAATATCAATAGTCAGTGCTCTTTTTAAGAAAAAGATGTTAAAGAATTAGGGATTATGTAATCACTAGGGCTCGGAAGTTGATGGATTTTGCATTTTTTTTTTTTAAGTGTTTTAGACAATACTTTCCTGGCCACAAATGTGTTTCATTAGCATGTGAATCTGATGAACTAATTTTTATTTTGCATTTTTTACTTGCCAATAACTTACTTAAAACTTTGAAATTACCACGGACTAAAATTAGTAACTATCTGATTTATCTCACCGATTATAGTCGTCGTTGTCGTGTTGTAGTGAATATTATTATACCTATATTTTATTATTTTTTCAAAATGTCGATTAATGCTCATCTATGTCTACTATATTTGTAATTCTTTTATTTATTTTTTAAGGACATTTTTTGTCATTTTATGTGATATTTGCTTTTTTTAGGTTATCAATTTTCGAGCCCTATTAATCACTAATCATTTAGTTTTTTTTAATTTTTACATTTTAAAATCATATTGATCAACAAATGGTAAAGTGAGCTGATTAATTTCCATTAAAATTAAACTAAATATCAAATTTTTTATTGTTCTATTTTTATATTATTAATGTCTATATATTTTTAATGTTCTATATCAAACAAAAAAGTGTGTATCAAACCTCCTTAGTAAAAACAATTTTGGATACACACAAGTGAATCATATTGGACATATTTTAAACAGTATCTAATTATGCCCTACATAGTAAAGCAAAAAAATAAAATGCTAAAAATAATTATTATTCAATATATACTATTCAACTAATAATGTTTATAATTATATTCTGAATATAGGTACTAATGTAAATCGTGTTCATGATAATTGAAAGTCAAATAGACATAAATATAATTAATATTTATATATTTAAGTACCTACTAACAAATACTGTTCAAAGCTTGTTTAGAAAATAAATTTTAATTATATTATATTTGTATTCAATATGATATACTCACTATAATAAGAAAATTATCATACCATGGATTATAGTTGTTCTTTTTTCTAAAAGCTGTTGTCTTAAACAAATTAATCTACATTGTTAAAAGTTGTCCTTGGAATTCATAAATTATATTTTGAAAAAAAAAACTGAATTTATTTCAAAATAATTGAAATATTTAAATGTGTGTCCTCATATGTCATCATTTTTTATAGTTGGCTTTATTTACATTCAAGCAAAGATATTTTTCTGTACATAAAATATACTTTAATTGGTTAATAAAAAAACTAAGTAGCTTATCAAGCTTATATATTTTATCATAGTAATAATATAATTTTATGCATTATTTTATATTTTATTAATATCAAATTATATTTTTTATTTTAGATATTGGCACAGAAAATGCCTAGAGAAAAAATGAATAATGTAGATGCAACATGTAATGCCATAATGGAAGCATCACAAGCATTAGAGTCTAATATTCAATTATGTTGTGGTCATTGTACTGGTACTGTTAAACTTATTTAAATAATAAAATTATTGTTAACCAAGTTAAAAAATATATATATATATTTAAATGTTATTACTTGTTTTATAAACTGGAATAATAATTTTATAATTTATGTTGATACTTAAAATTAAATTAATTTTTTTACACTTATTATGTTGTTATGAACTCTGTCTTTGAATATGATTAAAAATATGGTATATTTTGAATTCAAAGTTTAAAAAATACATAAGTTTACATACAAATTTTACTTTAAAAGCAATTTTAGGAGTACCAAGATGTAATCATGATAATCAATTTGATCAAAATTGAATAACTTCAAAAACCAAATATTTGTATTAACATTTTTTCAACATGTTATCATTTTTATATTTTTTACTATTTATAGACATTTAAAATTGTTATTTTTTTATTGCATTAAAAAAATGTATATTGACATAAATCAATAAATAGCATAATTTAATTAGGAACTAAAATTTTGAATTGGATATTTTTTATCGGAGTATCATGATCATTGTAGTATCTCATTTACATTATATTGAAAACATTGGTATATCATCCCAGAAATACAAATAAAATGTATTATAAAGGAATTAAAGAAATTATAGTTTTAAAACAAAATAAATATTTTTAAACAGTGTTGAGTTAGAGATGATAGGAATGATATAATGATTAGGGTTAGGAATTTAGGATGCTAATGATTTTGCATATTTCTTTAGGTTGTCCAATAGCTTCCATTCTTATAAAGAAATGTTTCATAATATTATCTGTATGCAAAATATCAAAATTTTATTTCGCATAATATAATTGCATATTTAACTGTTTTCGATGCAAATTGCTGAAAAATACCATCATTTTATATTTTTTTTAACTAAATCTGATATGTATGATTATCTGTTTTTTACAAATTATCGCTTGTTTATTGTTGAGAATTCAATATGGTTATGTACAATAAATGTGCCTCTTAAATATAACTTTAGATAACCCTTGTCAATTGTCATAACTCATAATCAAAACTTATCTAAAAACTACGAGCAATTACAATTACCTGTTATGTAATTTACGGCCGATGCAGAATACATATACTGTGAGTTTTGAGAAAGGGATTTTTCTTCTAATAAATTTTAAAACATATTAGCACCAAATAGATGATGATTTATAACGAAATATTTAAAACAAACAAATACAATAATTATTCAATACAATTCTTTTTAAAATGTATTTTTTTTATATTTAATTAAATTTTTTATAATAAATAAGAAAGTTAAAAAATGTAATAGACAATAATTAATATAACAAGGACATAAAAATAAACTCAATTCACCTTTAATCTATTAATAATTAAATTTGTCTCTATAAATTTATTGCATTTTTTTCCACTTTTCTTTATTATTTAATGCATATTTTTCAAATTTATCATGCATATTTAACTGTTTTTTAGTGCATAAACATCCAAACCCTAATAGTGATGAATAGTAAATTTTTAAGCTTATCCAAGAGTAAAAAAAAAGATTAGATAAACGTTATAAAAAATAGTATTTACTATTGATACTCCAATATTACAGTTATAGATAAAATATAAGTATTTATATTTTAACATGTATATCAATGCTTTATATATTATTTATAATGCTAAGGTAGCATACAATATAAGTTAAGTAAAAATGGAACACATTTATCACAGATCAATATTAAAGAAAAAGAAAAATATATCTACTAAAACAGTAAATAAAAACATAGTGGTTTACACAACATTTAAAGGTTCCAGTAGTTCTGACACATTTTTTGAAATGTTAGATTTATTAAATATTGTTGAACTATAAACCTGAAAATTATATATTATTATATTAATACAGAATGTTATTTTTGATATATACAATAATAATTACCTTAATTGTAGGAAGTCGTACATTATCAGATTTATACTCATATTCGTCAACATACAATGATTGTAAATATATCCATACAAAATCTGAATGTTTTTCATACAGTTTTCTATAGAATTCTTTAGACTTGTTCTATTGTAAATACAGAATATTTTCAATATTTTGTTATAACATATTAAAAATAATATTTATATTAAATACCTGCAATTCGACTGGCTGGTCTTTTTCTAAATAATGTGCAACCGAATTGGACACATCATACATATCTTTCTCTAAAAAATTCAAATTTAAGACAAAATCTGCTAAGCCATTTAATATGGTATATTGCATTTTATATTTATGACTTGTAAAGTAAACACTTCCTTTTAAAACACCTTTACTTGTCTTTGCACTAGATGCCAAGCGTTCTATAATGGTTGGCAAAACTTGTCTAGATAAAAAAAAACCATATATTAGCATTTATTTAATATTTATTATTTTTAAAACCTACTTGAGTGAACGGGAACGAATAAAATCTTTGGATGTTGATGCCATTGTAGTTAACACATTGAATGCTTCGCGAAATACTATATCACTAGTATTGTTATTGAATTTAGTACACAGTGGAGACCATATTTTATGTACCATTGGCAATAACTGGTTCTCATAGCTTGATATTACATTTAAACCTTCATTAAGGATCTACAAGAAAAATAATATATGTTATCTCCAAAAAATTTGTTAATTTATTATGAATAAAATACTTGTAATGGGAGAGAATTATGTTTTGATGGCAAATAATGCAATACACGTTTCATTATAGAGAGGACCATTTGTATGTATGGTGGTAATGGTTTTTTGTTTTCTTCATCGTCTTCATCAATATTTTCATTGCTTTTATTGTTTTCACTGAAATGGAAATTCTTTAAGTTAATTTTAAGTTATTAAAGAACAGTAGAATAGATTATACCATGGTGTGTCACTATTGAATTTGTTTTCCCAATATTCATCTTCCAAATTATTTTCTAAATCCAAGGTCATCATTTTGTGATATTGCAAAATATTTTCAATTACACAGTTACTTGAAGATTTTGATTTTTCTACTTGATCAGTTACTGGTGTACATTTTTGTTCTTGTTTTCTCACACACATCACAAATATATAAAACACTTTCATAAAAGAATGAATATTTTCTGCACAATGAACATCACAACTCTGAACAAGAACCTATAAATTATGAAATTTAATAAATATTTATTGATGCATATATTTTTCCAACTTACTTCAGTAACCATTGTGTGAAAAGATTGAAGTAAATCATCACTGCTGTTTAAATTCATCACCACTTTTAAGGCATTTAATACTTCCGGGTATTTACTGAGTGACCATAATTTGTTAGTAAAGTGATGAGATAAATAATCAGAATTTTTTACAACAAGATCAATTGGATTACTATATCCACCAGAGTGTGTAAGTAATGTTATTGCTGCTTGACCTAAAGTATGGAGTATTATCTAAATAAATAATTTACTTAGTTTATGGTGCATTAAAATATTACCAGCTAATGAAATAGGGCCATGTTCAGAGCCAACACGCTCTAGTATTGGATATAAACAGTGAATTAGGCACAAATGTTGTTGAGTTATAGGGAGTGATGAAACTAATTTAGATAGTCCCTCAGTCATGAGACAAATTTGTACTACATTTTTTTGTGCATCAGCTATATTTGTTGTGGAATTATTTTCAATACTAGTAGGCAAATACCAAACATCACATTCTAAGTATAAATCTATTACATCCCTCACTAAATTGTAATGGTATTCTCCACTGTCTAAACCAAATAAATAATAATCAAGGTTAAAATAAAATAATAAAACATGTAATTTAAGATAGATACCTACTTTCTGACAAAACCATATTCATTATAAGTGTTATCTCTCTTCGATACATTGTTTTTGATTCAAATAAATCCATTAAATATCGACCAATAAAATTACTGTCTCCATATGACCCAATTAATTTACAAATACATTCAATCTTATATAACGCTGAAGTATCATTGAAATGTATTAGTTGTTTCCAAGGTGCATTTATAGACATTTCAGCAGTAAATGTTTGTATGCAATTTAGATCTAAAAAATAAAAAAAAACACAACTATCAATTAAATCTAGCTAAAAATCATAATAGGCAATTAAAATAAAACAAATATTCACATGATTCATTATTAACAGTAGTTGCATTTAAACAATTACTGTTATATGGGATAAAATAATTATCACTGCCATCAATCATTACGAGTTATAAATTAATAAATTTTAATAGGGAATATTACATATCTGCCCAGAGTTGTATTAAACCATTCATTATAAATACATTTTACAATGATTAAACATGACAAGTTGTGGTAAATAGCAGTTAGAAAATAGCCATTATTATGCAAATTAAACATCATTTTAAATTCCAATATGACATATTTATTCAAAATATATTGAAATTATATTTAAAAACTATAAATACTTTCATCAATAATAAATGATTAAAACTAAATAACATATTTGAATTACCTCTAATTGATGACTCTTCCAATAAGGTTATTGTTTTATATTCTAGTTCTAATATTTGAATTAAAACTGTTGTTAAACGGTCTAAATGAGCATATGAATTGAGTACTCGTGAAAAATGAGCCTTTCCAAAAAGTTTTATGTACCCGGACAATAAAGATAATTCAGTTTTTTGTTTAATATAATCTAAAAAAAAAAAAACAATAGTAAAATGTAAAACAATGTTTATAGTTTATGTTTTAATATCTTACTTGATGTTCTAATGAACCTTGGAATTCTAGATAATAAAATATAGAAACTTTCCTCTAATAATTCTAAAAGAGATTTTTTATTTTGTCCATCAAATATTTTATGTAATTTATCAACAGACTCATTAGCTAGTTTTTCAACTTCTGGTTGTTCATCATCAGACAAAACAATTAATGTCTCAATTAAACTTGTGATTGAAGATTTCATTGAACTAATAAAATACATAAAATAAATAATAATACAATATGATATGAATTAATAAAAGTATCTTTGAAAATAATTCATTTACAAACCATAAGACTAGGAAAAACTAATGGTTTTTGATATTATTTAGGGTGTTAAATTTTTAAATTTTTTTAAATTTTTTAGGTATTAACTTTAATTCTTAAGTTGCGCTATTTTAATTTAATCAGCAGTATAAGAAATAAAAACAGAGTATCAAAATTTATAAAAATAAAACAATAAACAATAATAGTTTACTAAAATGTCAACTGTTAAATATTTAGATCATATTTTATACTCACTTACCTTGTACATTTACTCAACAACACATCACAAGAACTAACTAATTGAAGTCTAACTCTCCAGTGTTGGTGCTCCCTTGTTTTATTCATATGTGTAGCCACTAGATTGAAATTTGTACAGTTTTCTTGAATCCAATCATTTAATTTTTTTTTGTCATTGTTTTTATCATTATAAATTGTTTTTTTTAAATATGGATTGCAATCTTCAATCACATGTTCATCACAAATTATTAGAGAAGTAATTGTGCACCACAAATTTAAAGCAGCCTTGAAAATATTTACAATATATATAAATCATTAAGAGAAAACTTATAGTCATTATCTTACCACTGTTACAGAATGATGCTGGATATCTGTAGCATTAACTATGATACTACAAACAGATAAAACACCTGGTACAAATTTAATTAATCTTAGAATAATTTTAAGACGAATATTAAAATCAATGTTTTTGTTCCAAATCGATGATAACATTTCAATGCATTTTAAGGCTTCCACTCTATAAAATTAAAAATAATATTAGTATCCTACTAATTAAAAAATTCACAAAAGGTTTATTTAAAATCTGTTAAAAAAATTACATTTTAAAGTAAAATTAAGGCTTTAATTAATTGAATTGTAGTACCTATATAAAATAGGTATAAAAGTATAAAAACTATTATTGATTTTAATAGTATTGAAAAAAATATAAATTATATTTCAGAAATAATTCAAATGTTAATTTTATTAATTGTTATTTATATTTATAAATAGATAAATATTTGTTGAAAGATAGCATGCATTTTAAACAAGATGATTCAACATTTATGTTATTGCTATTTTATTGCATACACAATAAAATATTCATATTATAGAAAACATTTTAAAATGTTTTAGTTTATTTAGAAATTTAATATCTTAAAATGATAAGTAATTTTTATATTTCAAGTTAATTTTTGGAGGATAACTTAAGAAATTAAAATGGGAACCTATACTTTTTTGCAAACGTAAATTGTGAATTTTTTATAGAATTTTTGATACATAAATATTGAAATTAGAATAAGTAGTTTATGAGTTATAAGTATTTAAAGTTTAGGTGAGTGGAGGAAAAGACCAATATTTTGCAGCCTATTTTCATATCACTTTACTTTCTGCTCATCTTAATTTTAAATACTTATAAAGTTATAACTAGAGGTCTGATTTTTATGATTTTACATACTTGCTTCTAGAGTATATGGTTAAATCGGAGTAAAATATATTAACAACTCATGATGTGTATGGAATTCACGAAAATAATTTATTTTGCGTAAAAAAGCATATTTTAAGGATTAGAGAATAATTGAAAGTAAAAAAATATTTTTTTTTATGCATCTTTGTATGTACATCAAAATTTTGATAATATTGATTAATGGAAATGTAGGCCATTAATTGTTATTGTAAACCTAATTAATTTTAATAATTTTTTTTTTTTTATAGTTTATTAAGAGAATATGTTGATTATTTTAAGTGACCTAAAAAAATCAAAAAAGAATTTTTATGATAATATAAATCTGACTTCAAATTATACTCATAAGCTACTAATTCGGATTTTGATTTATATATATAGAAATACAGAAAAATAATTCTTCACATTAAAATTAAAAAATATAGATTCCCATTTGAATTGCTTAAGTTGAATCCTAACCTCTCTACCTAAAATATTGTAAAAAATATATAAAAACACTTATCATTTTAGATATTTTTATTAAACATTATTCTCTACTTTGAACAATTTATTATTAAACAATTTACATAATATAAATGACCATAAAATAAATTTTGAATCATCCTGTAAATGATAGTATATTGGACTAGATTACAAGACCCAATTTTTTAAACAATCATATGAATGCATTCAGCAGTCTAGACAACTATTTCATTTATGTATAGTAGAAAATACCTCAAAATATTCATTTTTTCTTTTTTTATAATTATTGTGCAAATATATATCAAATATCCAACATGTTTGCAATCAACTTCATTATACATTTGATTCAATACAGCAATATCAGCTTTTAGAACTAATAAGTTAAGAGCGATCATGATTGATAATTTAGTATCTTCACTCAAATTCACTGCTATAATATAATTATTCGTTATTAACAACCAACAAATAAATTTAAATATTTAAAAAGCAAAAGTTCATACAAACCTATATCTGGATTTTTTTCATGAGACAATTTTTCTACCAACATTTTATATATTCGCATAAATGTAGGCCATAAACTAATAGTTGTTTTTTTCAACAGAGTAGTTAACACGTTCAACACATTGTGAGTACAATTTGATCTAGAAAACAACAAACTTGTGCGTGATCATAGTATTGAAACAGATAACATAACACAATCATACACACTTGTTGGCTTTTAAATGAATTTCCAGCGGGATTAGTACATACGGCTGTAGTTGTGTTAGAGTATATTCTGGAACCATTGCCAGTGCAGTATTTAAAAGTTTGGTGTTGACATCATTGGGTTCCGTTATGAAAGCGTCACAAGCCGGTTTTAATGTGCTGAATGCTTTCTGGAATTGGGCCTTTTCAGAAGACATTGTGCCAGCAAGTCTGTCTATTTGACGATGTGAAGCATCAAACGCTATAATAAAAATGTAAATTAATATAGGTAATAATATACCTTTGACATTTCAGGTGGTCAAAATCGCCGACAACAGTACCATAATAATAATATTTTACTTACCCACTTACTGCAGATAAACACGACTTTGACGATGACAAATTGACAATTGAAAATGAAAATTACACCCCTAAATTAAACCTGAGAAATGTAATATAATGATGGTGATTTTCAGCGGTTTGATTTGAATTTTATGATGATAATATTACGATGCGTAATATTCCGGCAGTAAGCGTGTTATCACCTATGTTCGAATGGGTGATAAATAAAAGATAAAACAATCGAAATATTTTGATTATACAAATTCGATTATGAAAATATCGATATTTTGTTTATTAAATTCGAATAATATGTTTAATGAATAATATAATATAATAATATTTTGAATACGAATATTTCATTTTATTGACTGAAGAAGTGAAGAATATTATTTTTAATTTTGGATTCTGATCGGAGCGATTGATTTTACAATGATGTGCCTATATTATGTGCTGCTTAGTGCTTAGTATTTTAATGAACTATAATAAATAATTATTTATATCTATACCTAAAATAATCCTTATATACATAAAAGAACATGCCATTTTTATATACCCATTTTGTGACGACGCTATTTAACTTTTTTCCAATTTTTTTTCACAAAGTTGTTCCAAATACCTGTCTGAGTGTCGCCACGTTGCCGGATTTTCAAAATTTGGATTCTAAAGGGTTGAAGTTGGTGATAATAAATTTTTACGTGTAATTTGTATATCTATATTCATATAATAATAACAATAGCAGTCGGCCGATAACGGGAATACGGTACGTCACGGCGTCCCGCGAGGGTTTCCACTTTTCCAGCTACCTGCAACCTGTCCTTTTGTTTGTGTGTGTATTTTTTATCGGCGTGCAGATATGAATTGTTCGGATGCGTAAAACACCGGTCACCGATTAGCTCAAATGTTCAATTATATAAATTTAAAATTATAAAATAAATGTTTTTCGTCTTTAAAACACAACAAAGTGTGTTGATTTAAGAATTTCATTTTGAGAAAACAAAAACTGCACACGGGCGAAGCCGGGTAATTCAGTTAGTATATATTTTATAAAATAATAATGTAATAAATATTAAATAAGTATACCTACTGGCAATATTTTAATTAATTAGCAATTAAATTAATTATCATTATTCACGATAATCTAATGGTATTATAGGTTTGTCGTAAGTATATATATATTTTAGCTTATTAGTTAAATTTAAAAATAATATGTACTTATATTATATTATAGAAAATGTAATATAAAGATTTGAGGAATTTGTAGGGTACAGGTAACACATGAATAAAATCAACTAAATCATCGGTTCTCAAACTGTGGTACCTACGCGAAAGACTACATGGTGGTACGCGGAGGGCCATTTTTGGATAATAAACCCATTCAATTATTTAATTCATATCTTATTTTAAAAAACTGATAAATAAAAATAATTATACTGTAGTTGTATTATTTTACTGCTTTATTATTTAAAACAAATGTATTTAACAATACAATTTGGAATTTGGATCGTTGGTTCCACTTTTTTTTTCGTTTCATTATTAGCTAAAGACGGCCGAGTGCCCTAGAAAGTAGATGATTTCACGATAAAATCGGTGATAAACGAGGATACTGGATAGCCAAATTATTTATTTATATAACACTCAAAAATTGCGTTGCAAAGTATAATTTATATAGTGTGTATAATTCATCAGATGCCATAACCATATTCATATATAATATCCATATGGCGTCAATCATCATTCATAAACAACGAGCGTTTATCGACAAGCAAAATCGTCGGGAAATAATTCCTGCAAACACGCTGAAATTATTAATTAATTTTTTTCTTTTATGTAGATGAATAGTTAACAATTTTAATTTTCGCGACAAACAGTAGGTAATTTATAGTTTGGTCAATAAGTAATAACAGTCATACTTTGCGAATTTGCGATAGTATATTTTATGTTCATCCCACTCATTATGAAGAACTTATACTAGTCATGTTTTACATGAATCAATTTATGTTACAATAGACTACCTATTGTATGTTACTGTCATAGTGTCATAAAAAAACTGGTACTTTTTTATGAAAAAAAAGTGTAACTTTCAATAAAAAATACATTAGTTGTATACCTACTAAATAAAGGATTAAAACCTCAAATGATAATTTTGAATTTTAAAATTTTAAATTATCTGTTCATCATGGGGCTTTATACATTATTCCACGTAAATTAAATTTTGCTGGTTTTATCCTGGAAAAGCTATTTACTCCAAATTAGAAAATTAGAACTGAAAATTGAATATGACAAAAATTAACCTGAAATTTCACATTCGTTAAATTATTTCTCTTATTAGCTTTTTTGCTTTCCACTAAAATTTTTATTACATTTTAAGAACTATTTTTTATTGTTCCTAAAAAAAAAAAAAAATAAGTTTAATTTTAAAGTACTTATCATATGTTATGTTGTTATTATTATTACTTACTTAAAAGGCTCAAACTATGATTTTAATAAAATAAACATTACTTTTATAGTTTTATTATAACAGGATTTATTTGCGATTATGGACTTGTTAAAATATAGTTTTTTTTGCACTTTTAAAATGTGTTTGAGTCCTGGATTCTGGTTATTGCTTATAGGCGACAGCTTGTATCAAAAACCAATAATAGTTGTTTTATAGATGAATATTATCAATATTATAACATATTTTGAACATTACGTTCATAAAAACTTATAAAAAATTTTATATTAACATTTCAAATTTTACATAAATTAAGGAGAATTTTTAATGAATTTCTAGCTACAGACTGCAGTATAATTTTTAAATGGTCGTAATTTTAATAAACTTTGACAACATTCTAACTTTAATCGCTCGTAACAAAATATTGTGGTCATAATACTATATTTTCAATATTTTTTAAATATAAACGTATAAGTATATGTCAATAACTTTGTATTAAATTTTCAAGTTTTTTGATCCAGTGAAGATTGATTAAAATGTAATGTTTATAGGGAAAAATCTAAAATGTGTTGTCTCTATAAATAACTATAAATAACTAAAAAAAATTTTAAATATTTTGGAAATTCAAAAATCTTATTTTTACCAATTATTTTAAAAATACGGGTAAAAACTATTTTAATTTTAACCTCTCATAAATACAAACAAGATCCAATTTTCTATCTTCTACTAAACTAGATTTAATTTTCTATCTTATTATTTAAGAAATCCAAAGAGGTCGAAACTTTGCTAGCTAATTTAAGAGCACAGGGGAAAAAATGGCTACACACGAATAATTGCGTTCCGAAATAAAAAAATTGATAAGTGCTTACACGAATTTATTGCGTTCGGCTTTATCTAAACGACTACACGAATAATTGCATCCAGCTTTATCTAAATGATACTACATGAATTGACAATTGTGTCCTGTTTTTTAAATTTTTAAATAAAGTTCATTCAAAATTTGTGGATGGAATTCTTAAAAGTTGCTCGAAAATGTTTACACAATTTTTTACAATTCATAGCTTGAATTATAATAGTTATATACCAATGGTATTTTTTTACTTCCTAGTAAAAATATAGATACTTATACTAAAGCATTTACACATCTCAAATCTGAATTTCTAAAAAAATATCAAATTTTCATCTAAAATAATATTTTCCGATTTTGAAAAAACAATTCACTCATCATTATTAAACATGGATCAAATTAAAGGATGCAGATTTCATTTAGGTCAAAGTTAGTGGAGGAAAATTTAAACGGTTGGTTTGAGTCAAAAATACAAACAAAAGATTAGGTTTTCGGGCGGTTTTCCATTTAAGTTTTTACCAGTTTTTTTTTTTAAATTTCATATTTATAACTTTTTATTATTATATTAAACATTAAACACCTATAATCTAAACATACAAATTCATTTTACTTATTTCTAATTGCATTACAATAACAAAAAAATCAATATGTTTAACCTACCGATTATCATAATTTTCTATTGACAGTCCCAACTCCTAAGTCTGATAAAATTATCGTATTTCTTCTTTTTCTATCTTTATTCAAAGAATATCAGAATAGAAAGAAGGAACTATATAGGTACACCCATTAGAGTGAATAATTATAGAAAATTTGTATTGTTATAAATTTAAACAAAAATTTTAAATACATAAAAATAATATTAGTAGCATATTGCTCTCTAAGCTGATATTAATTTAAACCAATCAATTCCTGAATACACTTCTATAGAACTTATCAGATATAAGTGTGTTTGTAAAATAAGCCGGTCTCTTAAAAAAAATATATTAAACATTCTCTAATTCATTATTGTAAGTAAAAAGATTTTGGTATGAAACTGGAGTACCAAATTCTAATAACAATTTAACCTGAGTGCAAAATAATTTGAAAAATACCTCATATCTTTGAAACTTTTTGTGTTTTTATTAACAAATCTGATCCACTCAAACTATTCGTTTATCGCTTATCTGTAATTTATGATTAAGCTTTAAAAATAGATCAGGTTAACAGTGAATACCTAAATCTTTTAATACTTTTACTCTATTTAGTTTAATGTTATCCAATTTAAAATTATGGAGGATAATGTTTTAATAACTGCTAAATAAAATAACTTGATATAGTAATATTAATGGTTATGGTAAGGCACTATAGAGATCTTTATAGGGCCCTAGTTATGGTAGATATTATTTTTTGTCCCAGACAAAAATCTGTCTAAATTATAAAATATATATATATATATATATATCCGAATTCAATATAACAGAACAAAATATGTACAATACATTTTAATATAATCAATATAAAAGTAATTTAATGGAAATATCAAATATCTAGGACAATTAATCATGGGAGATAAAACAAAACAGTGGGCCTATAGGTTCGATATTCGAATATTAAGATATGTAAAAACTAAAAACATAATGTAAATTAATTTGATAAAATATAATATGTAAGAAAGTTTAACAGCCTGATGATGGTTTATCAGGTACAAGGTGATCCAGTTAGCTAATAAATTGAAAAAAATTAAATTTGTATAAAATAATAATATTATGATAACTAACTTAATCAAATTCTTTTTACAAATCCGTAAATTTAATAAAGTATTGACTTAGAGATCATTATAATACTATTGTAGAATACAATTATTAAATTAATATGATTATTTAAATCAATTCAGTTAAGATCTTAATTCTTAATAATTAAGATGTACAAGTATTCGACTTAATACCAATAAACAATGGAATAAATACTAACAGTTACATTTATAAGGTTTCTGAATATTTTTTCGAATAATAAAAAGCTTTTGTGAAAATCTTTTAATGCGATAAATTTGAATTCAATATTATTATTTTTAATCAAAAGTGATAATAGTATAATTTCTGGTTACTGGTTTGTATTAATAATAATATTATTCAGTTAATAAATGCAATATAAAAAAGCGGGTAAGTGGGTATCGCTCTGCTGTATATTAGGGGGTGGGGTGGACCTCAGACTATGGAAGGTTAAATTTGAATGCAATGATAGGTATCATTGTATACGAAAAACGATTCTGAACGAAGATGATTTGTCAGTTTAGGATATATTATATTTAAATATTGTCATATATTCTATTTTGAAACAAATAGTATAGTTTTTATATGTTGCTATAGTTACTTTATAGTATCTGTTTATTAATAAAAAAAAGTATTTGGCAACATACGCATAATGAAAGTATGAAATTTAATTTAAATTTTGACATATTATTTCGTATAAATTCGAACTTTAAGCACTTATAAAAAAAATTGTGACTAACGATTTCGGATTTTTTTTTATCACTTTAAGAAAAACTTATAAGAAACCTTGTATTAAATTTACAAGATTTTCTGGCCACCCAAAAAATTTTTATCGGCATTTGAAGAAAAAAAACTTAGAAAAGTCGAAAATTTCAATTGTCTATAAGTAGCTTAAAAATTGTCAAAATATTTTTAAAATTTAACTGTAAAGATATAACCATAATATAAAACATTTGGTGTAAATTTCAAGTATTTACAATAATTCGTTTTTGAGTTACAGCAAAATCAAAAAATCGATTTTGTCGAAAAGTGGTTTTTCGTAAAATTGCCATTTTTCTGTCATTTTATTTTTGTTTTTCTCGATTTTTTTGAAAACTATTTGAAAAATTTACTTTTGACCCCCTCCCCCCCCAAAGTACCAACTAGATGAATTTTTCTATTCAAAGAGGGGCTGAAGTCGAAAATCGGAGCATTATTACTGCTCCAAATGTTGTCGTCAGACACAAAAAAAAAAAAATAAATAAAAATAAAAAACACACATAGTAAAATCAATACATTCTTCACTTCGTTCAGAATCTAAAATTTAGTATCAATGTATGAATATAAATCTTGTTTTAGAAATAAATTAATTTTCATA
Organism: Schizaphis graminum; assembly: GCA_020882235.1. NCBI lineage: Eukaryota > Metazoa > Arthropoda > Insecta > Hemiptera > Aphididae > Schizaphis > Schizaphis graminum. The sequence goes on from CM037032.1 coordinate 61,838,238, forward strand.
CAACTGAAACAGTGGACTAATACACGCATAGAGATTTTATTATCTAATACACAAAAGCTAGTATATTTTATGTTTATTCAGTATATTTTAAAATATGATTATAGTGAGATAAAATTAATTAAAAATATAATTAGTTTTTTTAAAAAACGATAAGATATTTTTACCATAGCAGACATTTAAAACTGTTTAGTTAGTTATATTGACATTAAAGCTACAGTTACCGGGGAAACGAAATGCATTTGATCGATGGCTTATAGTATTCACATTGCTTAAATTATTGTGTAACTATTTGATACAATTTTTGTAAAATAAATACAATTTAACGACAAGGATAATAAAAAAATAAAACAAAAATGGGAAACTCGTGTGCGAGTTGCACAGATTTCTCATTCTCGAAAACAGCTTCAGGATCTGTTCTGGATAGAGTTATCTCTCAAGCGTCTAACGAAGACGATTGTTTGTTGTATAAGTATGCAAATCAAATTATTTATATTTAAATTTTGTATTGTTAAAATATCAAATGTAAATATTATTACATTTTAAGGTTAGCGGATTATAAAAAGGGAGGAGAATTGATCAACGTGTATAATAATGGTGGCCAGGACGAAGCGGAACGATTTATTGTTGAAAAATTACCGGGTCTTATGTATAATAACGGTAAAGGTCAAGTGATAAATCGAAATGATTATTTGAGATGGAAATTTCAAAATCGTAAACACGTAAGAATATTGTCTAATGTGTATATATTAGCTGCTATAGTACGTATATACCTAATACTATTACTAGGGCTCGGAAGTTGATGCATTTTGCATTTTTTTTTGGAACTTTTTAGATGATGCTCTCCTGGCCACAAATCTGTTTCATAAGCATGTGAATCTAAATAACTAATTTTTATTTTGCATTTTTTTGCATTTTTGGTGTTTATTACTTTTTAAGTCATTTTTTGAGATTTATAGGTCATTTTCCAACATTTTTAGTTATTTTTACTGATTTCACACTTCTTATCGTTTCTTGTCATTTACTTTCGATAACATAAAATATGCTCTAATTGTTCAATGCAATGATTTTGATTTTTAAATAATTTGTAAGCATTGATAAATTTATAAAACAAATATTTTTAATTTTTTAATTTTCCTATTTTAAGGACATTTTTGTCATTTCTATGTCATATTTTGAAATTTATAGTAAAATAGAGTAAAATATTTAAAAAAATATATTTTTATTAATATAAAACTAATATTTGTAATTTTTTTAGGTCATTTTTTTAGGACATTTTTTGCCATTTTTATGGTCATTCTTATGGTCATTTTTTATTGTTTTTAAGGTCATCAACTTCCGAGCCCTAACTATTACTAACTATTAAATCACATTACAATTATTTACATGCGGAAGGCATCAACAAATAGTATGCAAAAAATACAAAAAAAATAATGCTGTAGTACTTGAATGTTTTTTCTTTTATATCCAATTATACTAGAGTAGCCAATTACAATAAATGTTACTATATTATAATAATTTTTTACACTAATTTTTTTATGTATTCTAAAATAATTTTTATCGTTCAGAACTTTTGATTACTATATTATATTACTATAGTAAAATGTAATAATAGTCATTTTAGCCGTTTTGGGCATACATTATTACTATAATGTTATATGTTGTAACTATTTTATGCGTAGATAGGTGTTTTATACCGTCACTGTTTTTCCATACATTCTCTATTTCGGAGTCACAGAATTGACGTCTACCGGATAGCTTTATATTTACGAGTATAATATGCTTAGTGTAAAAATTCGTCGTTTTCATATTTAGGTGGCCGTTAACGTCGACGAAAGGCCTGGTCCACATGATCCATTGACAAGATGGGTAGACCATGTGGCGTGTTGGCAAATGCAATACAGAGGATCATTAGGCGAAAGTCTATTGCACGTATTAATCATATGCGATACAGTGATACACACACGGCTATCCCGACTACTTCTCAAACACTACCCGATGTTAAGTCAAGATGTAGTGGAAGGCGAAGAATATCTCGGTACGTTTTGCATCAGTAGACATTGTTGAAACTTGACACATATAGCTACTCGCAAATTATTTCGTCCATCACTTTTTCTCGAAAGTATTAGCATTTTATTTTACTAAAGACATAAAATTAACTTATTATGTTCACATGGTAGGTACGGTTAATTTGTTCAAAAGTTTCACATATTCTCGATATTGTTATTTTTTAACAGTTTAATTCGATTTTGTTTTCATTTTTATATAACTGTATATAGGTGCTAGTGCGCTACATTTGTCTATTGCTTATAACAACAACGATTTAATCCAAGATTTGGTTGATGCCGGAGCGAATATTTGTCAAAGAGCTATAGGTACAGTTCATATTATAAAATATGTATAACCGTATATATATATATAATATATATATACCTGACTTAAACGTTGTAATATATTGGACATAATACATATCTGTTAACTATAACACAATATTTTAGGCAGTTTTTTCTTACCACGTGATCAACAGAATAAAGAAATCAATAACAAACACACGGATTACGAGGGCCTAGCGTATCTCGGTGAGTTGCCGTTAGCGTGGGCCGCTTGTTGCGGTAATCAAACCGTATATAATCTGTTGATTGATGCTGGAGCAAATCCCGACGCTCAAGATTCTTTTGGAAATATGATTCTCCACATGGTGGTCGTTTGTGATAAACTAGTAAGTAATTAAACATTATTTAGCTGCAAATCGATTCACGTCCAATTGGATACAATATAAAAATGTTGTAATGATAATATTTTAAAGGTAGTCATCGTATATTATGTTTTAAAACTTAAACGATATTTTAATAACAAAACACATTCATATCTACTATGTATCTTTTATATATTTTTTTAATTTGTATTTTAATAACTATATGTGAAACATAACTATAGCCTACCTATTATCTGAATTGGCCGAATCTCCCGAAAAAAATGGACGATAAAGTAAATAATGTAACACAATTAAGTATAATTGTTTCAGACAATTTTTTTTATAAAATTCGATTACACAATCGAGACCACTTGTTTACTAACATATCATTATCATGATGTTCATTGAAAAAAAAAGCCTATTGTATTAGATACTAAAATAGTAGTATAAATACATAGTTTTAAAATATCTATCTTTACAAAAAAATGTTGTACATACAGAGAGTTTGTTCAGATTGTTCAGAATAGTTTTTTGTATGCAATAATTCAAAATTGTATTCAAATTCAACACATACCTAAAATAGCTGTGGTTTGTGTATTATAATGATAAGGTATAATCAAAAAATTAAAAACTGCTATACGCAGAGTGATGAATAATAGCTAGATTTTCATACATAATATTATCATAGAATTTATCTAGGATTCTTATTCATGCGATTTTGTTAGTTAATTTTATTATACAAGTCAGATATCTGAAGTTTATTCATAAAATTACAATAATATATTTTTATTATAGTATCCACTTTGTTTAATTTTTATAGTTTATTGATATTATTATACTAATGAGTAAAATTCAGAAGAAAACCTATTAGATAATAAATTTAAAAAATTTAAATATGAACTAAAAACGCCTTCATAACGATTGAAAAGTAATAAATAGGTAAATGTTTCCTAATTAATGTTAATTTTTGAAATCGATTCACGGTTATATTAAATAATCACATATAAAAACAGGCGCGGATCCAAGGGGGGGGGCTTAGGGGCTTTAGCCCCCCCCTTTGGACGTGTATATACCTACTTATATATTATTACATATTTTAATAATATATTAATATATTACTTTTCGAGCACCAACGACTATTCGATGTCGACAGTCGGCGGATATCATAGATACTGACATGAAAATATGATATCAGTCATCAGATATCACAGACATGTATATTATCATGTCTGTGTCAGATATATCATTATTATCATAATATATGAAATGTCAAGAAACATAAAATAGGAGTGTTTTCACGCTTAACCAAATGTAACCTGGTGGCTGATTGCTACACATTTAATTACCATAGGGAACACTGTTCTATCGAAATACCCATCGATATCGACGATGTCATAAATAGATTTTCTCGACAAAGGAGAATGAAAACTGAAGATTGGTCAAAAGACTAATGAACTTATTTATCTTAATATCTAACTTATTATCTTTTTATTATTTTAAGATATAATTTAATTAATATACAGAGTGATTCTTTTAAGTGGGTATACTAATTATCTCGAAAAGTATTCATGTTTTTGGAAATATTTTTTTACATATTACATAGTTTAAAATTGTTAAAAAAGCAACGTTTTTATTAAAAAATTATATTTTTAAATATTTTTTATCCTTATAATTTTTTAAGTTTTTTACTTTTTTGAATGACAACATAGATTTATAATTTCATATTCCAAAGCAGATTAATTTGTTGAGTATTTTGATACATAAAAATTGAATTTAGGGCTAGTAGTTTATGAGTTATACGTATTTAAAGTTAGACAAGCGGAGTAGTGGACAAACATCTTGCGGGGTAACCTCGTACCACTCCTGCACTGCGCGCAACTAAACTTTAAATACGTATAATTCATAAACTACTAAAAAAAAAAAATTATAATAACAATATTTGTAAAAAAATATTTTCAAAAACATGAATAATTTTAGAGATAATTAGTGTACCCACTTAAAAGAATCACCCTGTATATACGTACTAAAATTATATATTTTGTCTTTGTGTGATATAATTTATAGCCCCCCCCCATTTCATATTTCTAGATCCGCCCCTGTATAAAAATGTATGGTAATTAAAATATATGTATACCTAACCAATAAAAATAAAATACAAATATTCATCAAATAAAGTGGACATTAATCTAAAATTACACGAAAATACAATAAATTTACATAGAATGATGACATTTTATAATAATAATAAAAATAAGTTACCTATGCTATTGAAACAAATTTTTAGCTAAGAACGAAACGTTTAAGTCGTACAAAATAAAAACGAAAATACAACAAAAATGCATGTACTTCTTTGTATTTTGATGAATACTTATCTATAAATAAATTGAATTTATAAGTTCATAATTAATTTATTTGCTCAGAGTATGTTCGGTTATGCTTTGAAACACCCTAAAGTACCAGCAAGTAATGGTATCATGAACATGGCAGGACTAACACCTTTAACACTATCGTGCAAATTAGCAAGAACAAGTGTTTTCCGCGAAATGTTAGAACTAAGTGCTCGAGAATTTTGGAGATATAGTAATATTACTTGTTCGGCATATCCTTTAAGTGCATTAGACACGTTACTTCCAGATGGAAGAACAAGTTTGTTAATTTATATAGAATTCAGTTAAGTTATTGAATAAAATATAATTTTTAATAAATATTCTAACTACCTAGATTGGAATTCAGTATTGTTTATAATTTTGGACGGTACAAAAGAAGAACATTTAGATATGCTTGATGGAGGCATAATCCAAAAACTATTAGAAGAAAAGTGGAAAACGTTTGCTCGAGTAAGTTCCTATCTTATTGGTATTACTTTTATTATTTATAAATTATAAGTGTAAATGGTTAAATTATATTGTTTTTAATTTTCGGTCAAAGAAACAATTTATGAAACGTTTAGTTATATTATCCATCCATCTAATCATGTTGAGTATTTCTATATATCTAAGACCCGTGGATCAAGATAAACCACTGTTAGGAGAAGCGGAAGACTGGCAAGATGTGGCAAGGTATTGTTTTGAAGGCGGAACAGTAGTCGGAGTACTGTCATATTTAATCGTTCAACAAGGTGGAGAAATACTTAATCAAGGTCTTGTAGGATTTTTAAAACAAACGGTAAATAGCAAAAGAAAACTTCTTGAATTTACTGATAAATATTAATATCGCATTTGGTTATAGTTCAAAGAACCGGCGAAATTAATATTTCTGATTTCAAATTTATTGATATTGGCTTGTATACCACCAAGGATGATGGGTGACAAACAGACGGAGGAAGCCATATTAGTATTCGCAGTTCCCGGATCATGGTTTTTGTTAATGTTTTTTGCCGGGTATTATATAATTATAATAATAATAATAATAATAAATAATTTAGTCAACTATAATGCATATAACATAAAAAATAAGATTTTATAACGAGTAATACATTGAATGTTTCGCCTTAGTGCCATACGCCTAACTGGTCCTTTCGTAACTATGGTGTACTTGATGATCACAGGAGACATGTTAACTTTTTTCGTCATCTACTCAGTAATTTTATCTGGTTTTACGCAGTCATTTTTTTTCCTCTATAAAGGATCGCCAGACGTCAGTACGTCATTATATAAATCTTATCCTTCTACATGGATGGCCTTATTTCAAATTACTATGGGCGATTACAATGTAAGTTAGGCCGATTCCTTTTGACGCAACACGCAACGATAATTTAGAATACGTTACGGTTTATGTATAGTACGCGGATTTGAGTTACACTGTATACCCCGCGCTTAGCAAGACTGTGTTCACAGTTTTCATGGTGTTGGTGCCCATTTTATTGCTCAACATGTTAATAGCTATGATGGGCAACACATATGCACACGTCATCGAACAGAGCGAAAAGGAATGGATGAAACAGGTGAAACATAATATCGTTGGATTGCATTATATTATTATACTCATAAAATTATAAACCTATATCCTCTCATTGTATAAATACATTACCGAATTTAATGTATCTATTTCAGTGGGCCAAGATTGTAGTTACTCTTGAGAGAGCTGTACCACAAAAAGCGGCCAGGAATTACCTCGAAGAATATAGTATTCAGTTGGCTCCCGGCGACGATCTAAATCCGGAACAAAGAGGATTCATGGTTATAAAATGTAAAAGTCAAACTAGAGCTAAACAGCGAAAAGGTGCTGTCATCAATTGGAAGGTAGGTTTTTTTTAATATAAAATATATGACATTATTAATAATACAATAGTATGTTAAAATATACGACTAAAATATTTTACCAAATATATGACATAAGAGTTAAAGTTATAAAAAAGAAATATTATTTGTACCAATATTAATATTTTATATATATTTAAAAATATTCAAAATTGTCAATATCTATAATATAGGTATAATCATATACATCTATACATTTATTTAAAAAAAAAACGCATAAAACGGCTTAATACGTAATATTGTTTTGTATACTTAATTAATTTTCACTATGGTATAAGTGAATGCTTACTATGTAATAGTATTGACTTATATGTAATAAAAAATCTGATGATCTATCGTTATTAGATACCTAATACATTTTTCGACTATGATAATAATATAATGTTCTAAATAGTAAATTGTATATTTGTAATGAAGTAGGTACGTGGATATGTGAGATTTTAGTATTTTTTTGCGATATGATTTATTTTTTTCTTACTTATATTTGGTGTTTATATATTCCAACGGTAAAATACAAATGTTATAAAAATTGAATTTTAGTTTTTTTTTTTGTTATTAATACAAATTTAAATATGTTTTATACTTAAGAAAAGTGGAAAGTTAGTCATTCAAGAGCTTCGTAGATTAGAAGGCACTGGCCAAAATTTAAGAGATATGATTTGGAAACGATCTTCTCTATCAGCGTCTTCTCCAGTTTCTAAAAGTGTATCAATGTAATTCTATTAGTTATACATTTTTATAAAATAAAATAATTTCTTATCAATTTTGTAATTATTAGAACAAAAAATAAAAGCAAGTCCTATTCTGAAGCAAAAGATGACCAAATTCGGCTTTCCGGTGCGCTAGGAGCAGCATTAGACGCGATTGCTGTAGCTCATGATTTAGACATGACTCTAACAAAAGATGAAACGATTGATGGTACCTATATTCTTTGATACGTATACTTATACATTAATGTTAAAATATTTATTAGATAAGAGTTTTGAATATTGTAAGTCATTATTTCAGAATTACATGACCCCTTAAGACAATTAGTAATAATGTCAGAAAGTGATAAAAATATTGACAAAAGCCAAGTCGAAATAGTGGCGAATGCAGCAGCAAAAATTGCAGTAAGTTTTATAAAAATTTAAAAAGGAAGAATTTTAAATCATTTTTAAATTTAAATGTATTTATTTGAAAAATATTTATTCAGAACCAAGATTCTATAAAACCAATATCGATTAATTTAGAACAACAAAATAATAGTAAGTAATTTGATTGTAATATTTTCTTAAGAACACCGTCTTAAAGATTTATTTTTGAAATGCTATAGTAAACAATGATAACACTATAACTGCAACTCCTGGTAACCCGATTACAAATAGAAAACTCCTAAACAAGCAATCTAAAAATTTAAGCATGTATGGTTTTGAGAGTCAGGACATGTCGGTTGATAAAAACAACAAAGCAATTGTAATCACAAGAAGTATTTCAACTCAAACAGGAGGTATTGGTATTATTGAAAAAAATGAGCGGCAGATAATAAGACCAAAAACTGCGAAAATCAATCGGTAAGTATTTCATAATATTATATATAAAGAAAAAGATCATTTCGAAACATTATATATTATGATGTTCATATTGATCATAATCGTTTAATAACTGTTTATAAAAAAAAATATTTTTACCTACCAAATAATATTTGGGTTGAATTTCTTAATTAAATATTATGCAGAATATTATATTATAATTTAGGGAATTTTAACTTTTAACATAAATTATGTATAATTCATGAAATTTAAATATCTTTATACTGTTTGATGTAAAAAGATAGTACCTACATTGTGTATCTTCTATTATTTTCTTTTAAAATAAAAAGTATACAAATAACGTTACAATATTCAAAAAATTATTCTGATTTTTTTTTTAAACTTTAAATATATTAATAAAATATTAATCTTAAATTTTCCCTTACCATGTTTGGTCCTTCATTCAAAATAAAAATAAGTAGATTGCAAAATAATATCAAGAGTATAAATTATTTAAGCTTTTTTTTTTTTGTTTTTCTTAGTATTTTAGTCCCTGAATGTTAGTTTAATCATTAAAAAAAATCAAATAAATCGTATCATTAAATTACATAGTGACGAAAGTTATGAAAGAGATTTTGATTAACTCTGTAATAAGTAGAATAATAAATTATTTTGAAGTATATATAAATTGGTAATTTATGATCAATTCATTGAATTAAATATAACATTTTAAATTCACTTTAAATACACTTAATTGTTTAGTTAATACTATAATCTTAATCAATGGATTTATCAATTATTTTAATTAATTAAAATCTCTCAACGATTACCTTAACATATTTACTGCCCTAATCATACCTAATTAAGATTCTATTAATATTCTATAAATATACGTCAAGTCTTTAATAAGAATTTAAATAATAAAAGTCGGTATTTTCTTGGATAAATGTTTGACGCGTAGACGACCTATAGAGATGATGGGATTCATGAATTTGATTTATTACCCTTTAGTCTTACGTCAAAAAAATACAGTAATTTTGCGTAAAAACGCCTGCTATCATAGTATTATTTTAATGTGATCTGTCGAATATTTTATTTTGATCCAACGATGGTTTCCAGCGTTACGCCCACGCAGAATTTCGCCGTGAAAAGGGGCCAATCGGCACAGCCAGACAAACGGGAGGACCATAGAGATAACAAGGAGCAACAGTGTTATTGCATCAGTGGTAACAACATGTTGCGGCCCTGGAGCACGCAAGATCTGGCGCCGTTGAACACGATTTTGGCTTGGGGTCCCAACGATGATTTTTAACCGAACAACAAAACATAATAAAGCGTATTATATTTTATTACGCACTGGCAGCGAAACGGCCATTATAATCGATTATTGAATATTTCAACATTTCTAACTACACCTCGTTACCGGTATGCACTAATGTAGCGTCGCTTCCTGAAATCCGTAGCTTTTAAACTAAATTTTCTTATAGAATTCCATAATTATATGGTCTAATTCATACACAACTAAACTTTCACAACTGTGTAACCCGTCGTGAAGCGGTGGATATATCATTCCTATATAATCGTATCAACTATCAATGGTCACATTATTTCTCCGTAATTATTTACATCATATTATCAAATATTTTAAAGTCCCTCTTCATTAGTACAGGTCTATCTCGCTTAACACTTATTATATATTATATATCCTATCTTGTAATACTTATTTCGCAAAAAAACTCGTCTCTATTTAAATATTTATCGCTGAGTAATAATTATTCTATATCCGGTGTATTTTCTGATTCGTTAAGTATGATAAGTCATACCCATTAGTTATAAGTTAATTTAATTGATAACTAAGTATCAATTTAAGTTCTGATACATTATTGTATTTTGTTTTTTTATAATCCATACTATAATATTTTCTGTTATCACCAAATATATAATTATTGCAAAATTAATTACCTAGTGATGTTTTAATTTTTATATACTTTATTGTATATTTCTCTATTTTGTTCATCAACCCGTTAGATTTAATTTAAGTACATTATCTGTAATTAAAAATTGAATTTCTGTTTGTTGCATTCAAATTAATTAATTATTAATACAATTATTACGGTATTGATCATTTTTGTTTCAACAGAACGTCTTACTCGTATGAGTCAAATTTGTCTTACACATAAAATATACGTATCAGATTCCTATTAAAGTTTATTATTATATCAAATGTACATAGTTATTATCGAGTTTTTTGAGAAAAAAACAAATTGGACTATAGTGTACAGTTATTGACGTCAGTGGCGTAGCCAAAGGGGGGGTTTTGGGGGTTGAACCCCCCCCCCCCCCCTTCGGCCGTATTTTTATCAAAAATATAATTTTTATAATATATAGAAATACAATCATTTATTCGTGGTGAAATGTATTCTGTTATGCTGTATTCACGTTATCGACTGCACTGATGATAATAATCATTATCATTCAATTATTTTATTATTTCAATATGGTTGTAGAATTATTTTATTTTATTACTAAAAAAACCCCCCCTAAAAAAAATCCTGGCTACGCCACTGATTGACGTAGTTTCTTAATGTATTATTTTCTATAGTCTACGAGTTAGTAATATAGAGTCAATATCAACACATACGGGCACGGCGAATTCTCACACCATTCTCGACTCCGGATTTGATGATTATATGACTGCTCATCATGGTAGTTAATATTCATAATAATATATATCCCGTGGAATAGTAATGAAAAAACTAAATTATATGTATAATGTATATATATATATTATTAAAACAACAACTTTGTAAAGATTCGTTATATTTTAATGTACTTATACATTATTAACTACTATCATAAAATATACAATATACAATACCAAAATATTTTATAATTATTAAATAATAATATCATAAATAATGATAGAAAGTTTTAATTAAATTGCATTGTTATATAAACCATATTTGATGAGCTCGTACAATACTATTTTAGAATATACTTTTATTTAATATTCTAAGTATGCAATTAAGAGCGCACGATTAAAACGATCGACTAATATTTATTGCGAAAAATCTAAATGGAATTCAGATAGATAATAACAGGTTTTATAGTGCTTACAAGTCGACGACGGTTAATTTTTATTATTATACGTAATACGTGATATTTTTATAAGTTTGTCGTTTTTTATTAGAAATTATTATTGTAGACTGTAAGTAACTATAATATTTAGTAAAAACAGCGCGTGTAGATTAGGTACAGCTATTATACGAATCGCGTGTTATGTTTAATACAATTTTTAAATATTAATTGCTTTGAGCAGCAGTCATTTAGTAGTAAAACAAATAAATTATAATTTAAATTTCCGTAACATTGAAAGTGTCTCTTGGTAAAAGGATTGTATTAGATTGAAGTGCACGTGCAATAGACAAATTTAACACTGTTTAAAAATAATATTTTAAATAACTCAAACCATTTTCAATAATAAACTCGTATTTAGAGAAATTAATTTTTCGGAATGCGCTTCATTAAAAAATGTTTAATATTTTCCGTTGAACATTGAAAATTCGGGTTTTTGGTGCCAAATTATTTTAGATAGATAATTTATAGATTTATATTATATTGTATATACTTTGTTTTAAGAATTACAGTGTCTTAGTGCCTATAACAGAACCGTGACTATTGTGATTAAAGGTGTCTTTATAATATTAAGGAGCGTGCTGATCCTTTAAGAGAAAACAATTTAAAATGATAATGACGCGTGGTTCTTTTCTATAGCCATAATTTAATTTACCAATGTCTGTCAAAACCATTAATTAATTATCTATTATTTCACTCAATCAAGACATTTGTTATTCGTTATTTATTTAAATACATTAATTTTAAACAAACTTTCATGTTCACAGAAATAATTTTTCTAACCTAATTGTATTTAATACTTATCTCAGTTCTAATTTCTGTATCTTTATAACAAACTTTAACAGTTTTAAATTATTATTATTTTGAATATCAGCAATAAATTCTGGCAGATTTTGTTGATTTCATCAAAGACAATAATGTCTCGAGGATTACATTACTATTTAATAAGTAATAATGGTTACAATAAATTATCCATTTAATAAATAAAATAATATAGAATTTGTACAGTTAGTATAAAACCATTATATTTACTTAAAATATTACTGCTATTAAGTAAAAATTTGTTTTTCTTGAAATTGAAACTTTTTGTCCATAATATTATACTATAAATGAATATAGAATTATATTATGTATAAACAAATTGTAAATTGTAATTGTGGGTTATTAATATTATATTTATGGATAATTACTAAGGAGATACATTTATAATGACTTTGTCATAAATTATATTTAGGGTGTGTCTTTTGATAGAAGACAAATCAGCGGGTTAAACATATAATTTAAATCTGAAACAAATTGGTTTAAAATTATAAATAGATGGAGGATGGAGATGAATATTATTGTTAGTTTTGTATTTTATTGCTTGTACTTATACGTTATTGTTTTCTTGAATTGTGTATGACCCGAAAGAGTCTTAGTTAATAATATATCTAGAGCCATTACATAATGTAATACTATATAACATCATTATTTTACAAATATGTTTAAGTATTTATTAACTGATTACATTAATGATTACGAAATGCTTGTTCCACATAAAAAATGTCCGACGTTTTATAACGGTATCGGGTCACTTCTCCATCGCCATTTCCCCATCCATCACACTATATACAATACAATTTCGCATAGTACAATGTTGTTTAATAATAATAAAAAATGAATACCTTATAAGTTATATTTGTAAATTATGAGCTGATCCAAGTATCCTCAAAGTAATCTGTCAGTGGGAACAATAATAGTTCTTCATTTTCTACAAAATACTAAGGGATATTAACTCATCAAATTTTTCTTCGACGTCAGGTATTGGTATAAATTCTAAAGCCATTAACTGTTTTATATTTAATGCAAAGTCAGCATTTGAAATATATTTTTCTCGTACTTCAGGAATACATTGTATTTTTCTCCATACACATTTCCCAAAATGAAAAAAGCAGCCTCTTATTCGAACATCTTAGAAAACGTCTGCTAATGTGCCCAAAAACGCTTGTTCAAAATCAACCATAATACTTGCTGGTCGTAAGTTTTTTTCCAAATTTAGAAGTTCTTGGCAATCTTAGTATCATGTGTTTTATTTGGAACAAATGCAAAAACTAACAGTAATACTGTGTCGTATTTTATTGCAAGTATTGTAAACAGCCGAGTAAAGTGAGTTGTGGGGATGATTTGAATATACCATCAATAAACCTTATTATCTTTATAGGTACAACTATTTGATAAAACCTATAAGAAAAATATAGATAAAAGTTAATTTGTCCATATACGGGGTGCAATTATAAGTTATATAAACTCATACATTGTGTAACTAAAATAAATTGTTTTATACAATCGTTATTTGTTATATTATTTTTTTTTTTTTTGACGGGTAAATGTCAAACGAGGAATATCACTGGATAGGGAAATATTAGACAGGTAAACGGTGACGGAAAAATTTATTACGTGGACCTGTCTATGAATCTTTATAACTAGGACATTGCACACAAGATATAATACATTGTCATACTCTCACTTAAAACATCATTAAAGTAAAATCAATTATTGATATTTAACTATTATTATATTTATATTACAATAATTAATATTATAATCGATACCGACTTATTGTTTTCCGAAATTCATACAAATAACTAAGTCATTTTATTATTAGCAATATAAACGAATGTTCTGTAAATGTTGATATTATTGGTACTTTTTCTGCAGTATACTCTTCAAACTGTGTTTAAAAAATCACTGAAGAGTTAAAAAAAAAGAAATCCAACATCTCTGAAATTCCTCAGTGTTTGATTTTCAATTTATTCATTGGACAAAATTAATATTTTGTAGTATTCTTTGAAACAAGTATGTATCAGAGAAAAAAATAACAAGACACTCACTCTGTCAAACCAGCAACAGCGTCTTTCACGCGTATCGGAAGAATATTTAAAAAACAAAAAAATCGAATTTACTCTTTATACGTGATATTATACACATGTTATTTAAATAAATAAGTATGTTTATTGTTTATGCATTTGTTGATTAAAAATATACGAAAAAAAGCAACAATAACAATCATAACGGGGCTTACATAAATACATATTCACATAATTTATAACAGCCCTTCGGGTGCGCCACTGATATGCCATAATACATTTATAGTTTTTATTGTACATAATAATATGAACTATATTGTAATACTGAGCCATACTCTCGAAAATTGAATATGATAGTTATTATTTTCGTAGTAAATTAATATAATTAAAATTATTTATTTTCAATAGTAATACAGTAATCTGAAAGGAATAACTGATGCTATTCGATTGAAATTTTTTTTTATATATTTAATTACTGATAAAATTTACACACATATACATATATATGATCACAATTACTATAATAATATACTACAGTGGTATTATATGGTTATATTTATAGTGTTAAGAATGTCGTTGAAAAATAAATGAATACAACAACAAACTGTTATTTATTTTAATTATCATTGGTTTAAAAATAATCATTAAATACAAGTAAATGTTTACAAAAATGAATTGCCAAAAAAACTATGATACGTACTTTAGTATTATGGTTATTTTGTATGCTATTATTGAAAAATAGAAATTACATGTACCCATAAAATAAGCTTCGAAGAATACGTTATGATGATTAAGGAATTTCATCTTCTCGTTAACTTAGATAATATAATATTATGATATTTCTGAAATTATAGAGGTACTTATCATTTATCAATAATATATTTGTATAATAATGTTTATTTGTTAATTTTTTATGTGTAAAAACTAGTATAATAATGATAATAAAACAGCGTGCCTAATTATTGTTTTGTTTTCAGTATTGTAAATACTATTAAAATTGACTTTTTTATTAAGAATAATTTAGTATTTATTCTAGTAAAAAAAATAATCTGATCACTAACTTCAGTGGAGATTTCGTATTATAGCGAATTGGATATAATTGATTTATGTAGTCAAAATCGAAAAGAATCACAAGTATCAGTATTTTACAAGATAATCGAGTAAAACTAAAAAAATTCGGACATAGGTGATAGGTTAGACCACCTTCGTATAGAACCGTTTTTTATTATATTATATATAATAATACATCATTGTGAATTCAAATGTAACACGTCAATTACAGTACCTATTCAATACAGATGTCTGTAATTTGCATCAATGTAAAGTTATGTGATTTGTACCATTATAGGTACCTAGCCGAAAAGAGTGTTTGTATTTTACACAAGAATTAGTGTATATTATGTATACGGTTATCTACTTATTTGTCAGTTAGAATCTGCATTGATGGGTTCACAGTGAACGAGATTTGATGACTAAATTACAATAATATAACATTAAAAAAAAATTAACAACTATAATTTTTTTTTCCTAGTTAAGTATCAAAAACTTTTCCCATTAAGTGTAGGATTATTTTATGTTTATTATTACTGTAGGGTATAGTAATATATGTTTTTGGTATACGTTTTTTCCACTTTGTCACTAAAAACTCGAGTGGTTACCCATCAACTAGCAAAGCCACCATTATGGTACTTGACCGTAGAACTATTTAGCAACTACAGCCAAACACTACGCTACACCATGCCCGCCCCTAACCAGTAACCACTATAATATTAATTATTATAGTTTATTTTATTGTAAATTTGTATATTTAGATACCAACCACATATTATATTGAGATAATATTTTTGTTATTTATTCAAGTTGAAAATGTCTCATTGTCCACAAGTTGGTTATTTATAAAATTTTAGCAACACAAAATTAGTTTAATTCCTAATACTCTGTGCTAGTATTTTATCATATCTCAATGGCCATACCTACTATTGAAACATTTATATAGTATTAAAAGAGTAATCGTATTTGAATTCCGGTACAAATTATTAACACATTTCAAAAATGTTGATGCTTATTAAATAATATCGTGCTTATATTTCGAATAAATTTTAGTAAAAAACATCACACAATAACGAAATAAATCGACTCTTATTGTACAGCGGAGCAGTTTCTACTTTACTCCCTTAAAAAAAAGTTATATTTTAAATATATTACGGGTTGAGTCACCTGATTTGAAAGTCACATATCTACCACTATAATACGACAACGACGAAAGAATTAAAAGTTTTGATGGGTTTTTACTCTTTTAGGTAGGATGTTATGAACGATATGTATATAAATAAATTCGAGATACCACAGCAGGTACTGCATCATACGCCAATACGAGTTTTTAATAGATTTTCGTATTGGACACGAAAACATTACATAACATTTAATTTTCCGTATTCAAAATGTATAAAGTACCTACTACTATTACCAAATACTATATACGATAATACAGGACACTCTGTACTAAAATAGTGGCGAACAAATTGTTAAAACTTCCCCCCGAGATTGTTATAATAGTTGCCTAATTTTACTCCTTAATCTAGTTTAAATTCCCGTTTTTTTTTGATTACTAATTAATAATTATTTATTATTATAATATAATATTGTTTATTGTATATCAGAAATATTATAAAATTATAAATTATTAGGTATCATTATTTGTTTTAAGCACTTATGTTATAATTTCAAATTTTAATTTGTATTGTATAATATTTATAAAAAAGTATTATATTTTGAATAACAATTATTAATTATTAATCATTAATTAGGTATACCTAACTAATACTTACTATAAAACGTACATTATATTGTTTAATGTATTTGCGATTTGCCAATAGGATTTATGGAGATTTGAAGTATGTGCAAATACACAAATACTATATAATCTGAAATCTAAATTATTTAATATTTCTATTTAGTATTTTCTAACTAAAAACTATAATCGTATATACCTATTACCTATTATAGTATTATAGTACTTATAATTTAGTGTAGGTAACAAATTAATTTGTTTTCATGAAAATTTCAAGGAGTAAAATAGGCAACTACTTTAACAATCTCGGGGGGCAATGATAAGAAATAATTCGCCAGTTTTTATATGCCAGTGTCCTGTATTATCGTATATAGTATTAAATTTGCTATTACCTACCAATTATCATACACGATAGAACCATTAAATATAGTATATGTCTTGTTCACACTTATATAGCATTGAAAATAGATATTTAGGCAATTGGAATAAAAATCAGATAACGTTTTTGTAGATACATTAAAAGAATCCGTTATTTTGGCTTATAATATAATAATTATCACATATTTTTACTTTTTAGTTATAATATTATTAAATTATGTTAGAAAATCGCAGTATATACATATAAATACCTATAAAAACATACTTTATTTATTTATTTATTTTACTTTTAGTTCTACGTTATTTATAGCAGAAAATAAGTACCTATATTCATATTATAATACAATTTTGTTATCTAAGTATAGCTAACTTCACGTCAGTTACACTAGGCGTTTAAGCATCCTTTTGTGGTCGACGTTATTAATCTTAGTTCCTTAAAACTTTTCGTGTTCCTGAAATAAGTGCAGATTGCTGCCAGTGTAATCGATCTTCTCCATCTTCTGATCAATTAGTTTTCTCTCATTAACCGATTTAGCTTCTTCTTACAACATTATCTCGGCGTGTTATATATTGCAGGTCTATGTCCTAATCACTATATAATTCATGTGGGTACGTTGTATAATTTTGTAGTATTTTCTTTGTGTGTAATTGAGATTCGAGGCTTATAATAGGTTATTGTTATGTGTATATATTTTACTGTGACGTTTAAACAACACAAGTAAATAATTAATAGGTATATTAAGGATACAAAACTACGACCGGGTTTAGTTAGGTAGGTATTTAGTATCATGTTTTTCCTTCCTGCCATCTCATATTTAAATGTGAAGTGTTAATCGTTTTAATCAACTATTTAAATTAATAGCAAACATTTTGTCCAACAACTAAAACATACAAAACAGGTAAGTTATTTTCACAAGCCCACAACCATTAAGTTAGAATTGGATAATATCTACAATTAAATGTATTGAGGTATTGTTGATATTATTATTATATTCAGGTATCAATCAAATATAAGTCCTTGTATAGAGTATAGATAAGACATGCGTTGAAAACTTGGGGTAATTAAATGGTGAAAAACATTATTTTTTATTCATGAGTTCCCATGCAATTTGACAGATGTTAACAGAACTAATGACATTAATTAGCTGTAAATGATGACACGATGGCTAAATACATTTTATATTGATCAAATTGAAATTCCGCCCAATAATTGAAAAACTGCAATTATACCGTAAACATTATTGTTTATTTTACATTTAACAGTTTTATTATGCATTAATATTATAGTGTTTGAAAAATAAAAATAATTTTGTTTCATTTATTTGTTAGCTAAGTGTAGTTATAATCATATTGACGTCACTGAGTACCTAAGTCTTATGATAAAAATCAATTGCAAAATATTGGCACTGGTTTGATGTAATCAAATCGATAGCTCCTCAATGTGAGGTTGCTATTAACTTAATAAACGTAAATCTCCTTTCATATTAGACATTATTATTTAAATATCAGAGGCATAGCCAGGATTTTTTATGGAGGGGGGGCTAAATACTTTTAATTTGAGTTATTGAAAATCAAAAACAATAACAAAACAGAAATATTGATAGCATATTAACGTTGATTTGTCGTTAACGTATTTACTATTTTAAATAGTTAAAATTTGTAAGACAATTTCCATTTTAAAATTTAAATATTTTAAAACAATATATAAATACAACCAATAAGGGGGGGGGCTATAGTTCCTTTAGCCACCCTTGGCTACGCTATACTGTCCGTTATCAATATTGAACAAAACAATTCCACCCGGGTAAATTTTAATGTACCTATATTATTACATAGTATGTATGCGAAAAAGCATACAGCAGTATGATTATTAAACGAAAACAGTAAACACTGAATCATAGTAATATTAACTAAAGTAGACGAAATTTTTTTTCTTATTATACAGATTATTTCTATAAAATTCGAGTTATTTCAGTAGACTTCACAATTTACATCACAATATTATTAGATTTTTTTTATCAAACTTGCTAATATTATTCAATTTTTTTCATGTGGATTTTTTTATCCTTCTTAACGTGTCGTGTGATAAACGAAAATTTTCAATACTACAATATTATTGTTACATGTCATGATCAAAGGTTCAAACCATTTAACACTAAAATAATAAAGATTTGTGTGCATAAATTATTATAATATATTTGCAGTGTAAAGTGCAGTTTTTTTTTTACATAATACATAGGTATTAAAATGTGAACAAATAAAAAGTTCACATGACTATTTAAACATTTTTTAAAATATGTAAAAATATGCACTACATATTATATATTATTGTTATTTTTTTTTTTCAGTAATCTAAACTATTTTTTGCTACCTGAATCTATACAAAATATACCGAATATTTTTTATGATTGAAAGGTTTATCAAAAGATAACTGTGATTAATTTTACATTGTAAAATTTTGGTATGATAATTAATAACAAAATATAGAATCCTGTTTGTATAATGTAATTGATGACTGTTTGTTGTATTTATGAAGTTTTCATTAATATAAACGCAGATTATGTATGGGAATTTTGAACGTACTATCATTTAAATTTTTAG
This sequence comes from Schizaphis graminum, assembly GCA_020882235.1. NCBI lineage: Eukaryota > Metazoa > Arthropoda > Insecta > Hemiptera > Aphididae > Schizaphis > Schizaphis graminum. The sequence continues at coordinate 61,858,451 of CM037032.1, forward strand.
GGATTAAAATTCTCAAAAAAATAATAGTTTTCTTAAAAAAAAACCAGTTTTTTTCGTAAAAATTGCAAAATTTCATAAAAACAATAGTTTAAAAAATTGTTTGCTAAATAATTGAAACAGTTATGTAAGTGATAAGAAAATAATCCAATAAATTGTGATAGTTAATGTGACTTAAAATCTGTGTAATGGATGAGCTTGAGGCCTCGTATTTTATTTATTAATAGGTAATTATAATTTTTAATAATATTATTATTATTAATTAATAATTAGTATTATCGTATTTTATCGTTTGCCACATATGATGTTTTGTTATGTATATTCAGATTTTTCTAATATTGTCAATTATACATTATTTATATTTATCTACAACTTACAAGTATTAATCATATAAACATAAAAATTCAATTATTATAACATTTAAGAATACGGATGATTTAATTTCTGGGGAATACACTCTTCCACAGTCTTATTTAAATTTTTGATAGGTAACGTTATTTTCACTTTTTAGAACAAAATAAATAATGGAATATCCTTATTAATAAATGCGTTTAATTGTTTGTACTTTAATAGCTAATACGATGATACGTACGCCGTATTAAAAAAAGTATAATGACAATGACAGGTTTTTCACATATTTTTTTTAATTGTGGTTTTTTTATATTACGATTATTTTAAGCGTAAATAAAATTCTGTTTTTTTAGAAATGTATTTTCCGGCATTTTACTTAATTTTACAAAATATTATACTTATCATTTTATCGATATTTAATTAAATTAGATATTAAAATTATAAGTATTTTTTTTTAATTCAACCATTTACCAATAATATTGAAGAGATAAAAGTTTAATAAAAATTCTATTATGCGTAATATCTAGTGCTAATTTTAAAAATATCAATAAATTAGTTTTAATCTAGAATAGAGGTCAGTATACTTTTTCTGAAATCCTTTTTGAGTTTTATTTTCCACAGTATGATGATAATGTTATATGTTTCGAATTTAGTCTATTAGTTTACAAGCCCAAACATAAAAAAGTAGCGATTCAATACATTAATATGATAATATAGATTGATTGTGTCAATATATTGAAAACCATTAATTCATCATTATTTTATAAGGCGATATAATATATAAAACAAATAGGTACCTATGTAATATAATGTTATTACGCGCACATTATATAATAATAATGTACATTTTTCACCGAACACTACCTACTCTCGGCCCGGAGACGCGTAGCGTGGCGCTATCCCGAACTATAATAATATATACGTACGTTGCACGGAGGAGATATTGCGCCTACGGGCGACGGAGCATTTTGAAAATCGACTGCGCTCACAACAGTCATTGGCATCCTATTCGAGAGTGTTGTCCGCGTGACCAACGGCCGCCGAACACATAATTTAATATAACAATAAACAATAATTAACATTATCATCACCGCCATTATTATAATTGTTATTATTTTAACTATCACTGTACCTATAATATTATCATCGTAATTATTACATAGAGCCACGCGAGTGTTAACGCGTGCATGCACGCGAGTACATTTTTACAAGTTGAAGTAAAAAAATTTATACTCGTGTAGGAGCCCAAATTATTCGAAATTCGTCTGTATTATTGTTTTTTGTCAATTTTATTTTTCACTCAACTATGATCTTTGGGTACTCGTTGATTTTCGTCTGTGCGTTGATCGCGTATTGCTGTAAGTATTGCAACTATAAGTAAATTAAATATTAATGTATTAACTATTACAAAATATTTTTATGATAATATGTTATATGATATATGATTTATATGATACCGACATACCGTACCAACGAAATACGTCAACGATTCTGAAGGGATGTTAGAAGTAAAATACTTTAGACTATGATTTTTACAAATTCGTTGGTGCACAACAATAGGTACAATACGTTTTACTTCTACAAGTTAGGTTAGATTTTACTTTTATAAAAATGAATTATAAATAAATATAAAATGACGTTTACAATGAACATGAGTTAAAAGCAGCGATTAAAAAAAAAAAACACTAAACTATGAATTGTAAATGCTCAGACAAATGTTTTGTTCAAATATTTAATTTAATTTAAATATACATAATGTATTATTATGTATTATAATATTAAATTATAGTCTAATAAACATAGAATAAGTACAGCTTTAAGTTCGCTAATTTTAATTAAAAACGTATTGTTCAATAAAGCTACTAAAGTCCTATACAATAGGTTGTTATTTAAAATTTATATAGGAATTTTCATGTTAAAAAGTAAATTGTATTAAATTTTTTATTATATAAAAATTAATAACAAAATAAAATATATATTTTAGAAAATTCTCAGGCTAATCTGTGATGATGATCAAATTAAAAAAATAAGCATTTTTGATAATGTTATAAAAATATTCTATGATTTCATATTAAGCATTATTATTATAATAATTATTCCTGAATAATAATAAAATAAGTTAAAACGTAGTAAGAGACATTATAATTTAGATATTATAATTACTTATATACAAACTGAGTTCTTTTCAATTATATATTATCATAAAACTAAAAGCTTGATTTAATGTAATGCTACACATAAACATAACGACCTAAGTGCATTAACTTAAAAATCATAAAACTTGTTACTAAATACTAAATTATTAACAAATATAAACAGGCTTAAAATTTGATATAAATTAATAAGCAAATTTTAGTGTAATTTTTCAGAAAGTATGTTTTATAGTTATGTACATGCCGTAGTAAAAATAATTGCAAAAAAATTAAATTCTTTAACTATTTGCCTAGGCATTTAGTAAAATGCTTGATTTGACTATATGCCTACTACATACGTATATACTAATTGACAACATTTTAGTGTTTGATTTATAATACACTTAGAGTCTAATAATAATTCTGAAACCATTAAACCTCATTACTATAAATATTGTAATAATAATGTAGAATATTAATTAATTTATAAATTGAAAAACATGCGAGTCTTGATAAACGTTCAGTGTATATTATATAAGCTATTGACGGAATACATCACAATGTTATGTTTATATAAAGCAGTCCTTGTATAATACTTCTAAATAATTCTGCATATTAATATGATTTACGGTGTTTTAAATCCTGAGCAAACCTATGAATGTAGTAATCTTACGATAATTTGTTTTTGTTTTGTGTTTTTGATAAAATGTTTCAATTATATTGAACTTTAAGAGTGGCTTTGGATAAAAATTGGATTTAGTTTATACTTTAAGCAGGTCAAAATTAAAAATATACAGTAGGTATTTTTTATTATTAAAACAATGGAAAAACAATCAGAATTAAGGAAAGGTGGGAGTTTTCATGTAAACCGGTATTAGACTAAATTGATTTCTTTAGTTAATTCTAATTCTAAAAATAAATTACCACAGAAATTTGAAATTTAGATCAAGTGTCCAAGTGTTTAAATTATTAGTTTTTTATAATGGTATAACTTTCAAAATATTTTGACTTTTTTGAATCATTTATAGAAAATTAAAATGTTCGGTTATTTGTATTTTTTTTTATATATAAATATTGATAAAATATGTATGCATGGGTAAAAATATAGCTATATTTTCCAATTCAAAAATATACAGTTACAATATTATTTTATAAATATTTCAACTTTGAATATTGACAAACTTTGTCGAAATCTTGAAATTTATAAATTATATTACAGTAAGAAAATTATTAAAAATGTCTATTTATACCTAACATTTTAAAATTAACATAAGGTTCTTTAAATGTTTTGAAACCTACATTTAAAAAAAATAATTTTTTTACAAGCATTTGAATTTTAAATATTTACGCAACGGATATTACTTCGTATAATAACTATTTATTCTTAAACGAATATCCTTTTTTGTTGTAATTCAAAAACAATTAATCGTAGATATTACCATTTTCACATAATGTTGATATTATCATTTTCTATACAATGTATAATTTTCAAAATATTTAAGTTCTTTTTGAAATGTTTTATTAAATTAATTATTATTTTTTTTTATATAATTTAATTAAAAACATATTCGATGAGTATCTTCAAAATTTAATACAAGATTCAACTAAAGTTATTTTTACTATTTTTATATCTGTATAAAATCATTAAGAATTTATTGGCACTTTTTTTTTTATATACATTTGAAGTTTAGATTTATACAAAATGTATGAACGATAATTACAAACATTAAGTATTCTGTAGTAAATAATTTACAATGTCTTTAGTTTTTATACCTTAAGTTTGAAAATGTAATATACCTAATATTCCTCATAAGTCATAAGTATTTAATCCTATTGACGCTTAAAAATTTAAAAGAACAATTATTTTTTATGGACATTTTAAGAAGTTTAAATTTGAATAAATAATTTTTTTTACGATGAATAACAATGTTAAATATTTTGTTTCAATTTAAAAACATTATTCGTGGGAACTTAAAACTTTTGCGTATATTTTATTATTTTTTTCGAATTTTATACTTTTTGATTTATATAAGTTAGTATAATAGGGTTCAGTGAAATTTCCATGTAACGATGTCGCGTGGGGGACAAAAAGAATTCGTAATATAGAGGAATTGGTTAAATACTAAATAGAAGTAATTTAAATAATATTACTCACATCAAAAATAAAAAAATTAAATAACTTTTTTTTAATTTAAATTTATTAAAATGGTATATAATAATTGATATAATTTTATAAATTTTACTTAAGATAAAACAACACATAACTATAAAAGTGGTTTAGTTTTTCAAACAAACATTGATAATAATTTCTTATAAGTAATAAAGTATTTTATATATTCGTTCTATAATAATAAATAATAATAATAATAATATTTTATTAACGGAATAAAATTTACAAATATGTCAACAAAATTAATATTACCATAATAATATGTATATAGTACACACTCCACATGCTTCTGCAGCCTATTTTAATTCGATTTTCATCATAAATTGAATATAAACCATGTAATAAAAATAAAGTAAATTTAATTTCAATAAAACATATTTATAGTCTTTTGATTTTGAGAAACTTGTTTAAATTCTTTATATTCACTATGATGTTTTTATATTTTATATTTTTTACTCTTTTGAGATTGCTCTATATTTTAATAATTTAAAACTACTTGGCATAGATAAATAAGTGAATTCTATTTTGTTAGTCAACCTTAGAAAAGGTGCCCTTTCACAATAATTTAATTGAGTGTAATTTCCTTGATTTAGATTTATATCGAACTATTTTTTATTCTTATTTTTATATTTATTTTAACTATTTTACACTAAATAAACAATAAATAAAAAGCTATAATAAATCTTATACAATATATACATTTAAAGAGACATTATGATGTCTATCTACGAAAAATCGACCAAATTACTAGACTTAAAGATCAATTACATTAGGTAGTTCTGATAATTTACTTAAAAATTCTATGAATTTTAATTTTATATAGTTAAAAGACATATTTCAACAATAAGCTTTTATTTAATATAATATATTAGCTGTCGACTAAAGATTAAATGATAAAACGCAAATAAAGTTGTATTATAAATGTATAACACTGTTTAGGTTTTCGATTAGGAATTTATATTAAATTTAATTTTGGTTAAAGTTACGAAATGGGTTTAATTAAAACAACAGTAAATTACGTGACAAAAATTATAAGTTTCCAACATAAATATTTTAAAAATGTATCACTTATTTTCTAACACACTAGTTTTCTTGTTAACGGTTAATAGTGTGTGTATCTTTATTAAAATATTAATAATAATAAATTCATTTTAAGTTACATGCATTTACTATTATATAAAATCTACAAAAATAATAAAAATAATTAGAATTAATTTTATCAACCGAATTCATTCATAGGTACACTTATTTAAAAAGTACAAAAATCTTCTGTAATTTCAAGTTTTATTTGGTAGGAATGTATCTATTAAGAAAATTTTTAAATTTTTATACATATTATAAACATTAAACACAGATGAATTATGATTGTTTTAAAATAGATATTTCATGTTCAATATTTATAATATAATGTAGGTATGAATTATAATTATAATTATAATCGTTTAAAATTATATACATAAATGTCAAGTTGTCAGTAGCTAATATAATATCAATCTTTTAGTAATTTTTATGGTAAATTGATCTATTTCATTAAGGTGTATAGGTATTAATTATTGAAAAAATAAAATAAAAAATTGTTTGTATATTATGTACAAACGCAATCAAATTTGAGTTGTATAATGATTCCCAAATAGATATTTACAGCAAGGTAACATCGTCACAAAACTTTTCCAACTTCACTACAAATGATTCTATGTACAATTTGCTACTAACAGAAATTTACCGATTTCAGCATTGTTCTCTAAAACCATTTATGGATAAACCAAATAGGATACTCAAAGAAACTTGTCAAGAGACGATCTAAACTAAAACCAAAACTAACAACGATAACAGACAATTTATGGTGCTATTAATGGATACCTTATTCACTATGTAATCATGTACCATATTATTTTGTCAGTTGTTATAACTTATCGTGAACATATTGTTCAAATTAATTAAGTTACTTAATAAACAAATAAAATAGACATAATAATGAATTAATAATTTTTAATACGTATAATATATCTGATAAATGATAATAATATAAAAGGGAATATAAAGGGATTGTTAATACCTTTTATTTTATATGAAAGAGTTTGTTTTAGTTATTAAAAATAACATATAAATTAATTCACTTAACGAAAAAAATAAATTTATTAAAAAATATTAAATAATATTCGTATATGTAATATATGTATCATATTATAATAACTCTACATATTATTACGTTTTTACTAAATTTATTTAATGCATTGTATGTGTGAATTTTATTTTACATTAATTTTCTGGAAATTAAATATAATATTTTTACTTCCTTCTTAAATTGTCCGCAGTTGCTGAAAAAAAAAATGAAATTAAATAATAACTTACTTCATTTTATCCAATATTTTTATGGTTTAGCAAGTACAACAAAATAATAATTGAAATAATTGAAAATAATATAATATGAAAAAAAAGTTAAGTGGATATCGCTTTGCTGTACATTAGGGGGTGGGGTGGACCTCGGACTAGGGTAGGTTAAATTTGAATGCAATGATAGGTATCATTGTATACAAAAAAACGATTCTGAACGGAGATGATTTCTCAGTCTAGGATATATTATATTTAAATATTGTCATAAATTCTATTTTGAAACAAATTCAAACATTTAAGTAAAAGTTTCGAGATCGTACGTTTGGTAATTTTATAAAAATACCAAAAATTGAAAATTATTTAGTAGTTATTTTACACGTGTACTTTTGATTTAAAATTTAAATTAAAACTTTAAACACTCGTAAAATATTTTAAATTGAATAATCCTCAAACTTTTTTATAATTATTCTAAGGTTAACTTATGGACAGCATAGTATTAAATTTTCAATTCTTAGCTTTTGATAGTAAAATATTTATAAATTTTTAACTACCAAATAGTTAAAAATATTCATTATTTTGACGAATTTTTGTCAATATTTGAACTTCAAATGCTAATAAAAAACAATTGTGCCTATGTATTCATATAATTTTTTTATCGCCATAAGAATAACTTATGAGGAACTTGTATTAATTTTTCAAATATTTTGACTCCGCCTAAAAAATTTTATCGACACTTCAAAAAAAAATACTTAGAAAAATTGAAAATTTCAATTTGTTTATAAATAGCTCAAAAAAAAGTCTAAATTCTTTGAAAATTTAACTGTGTATAGAGAACGCTAATATAAACATTTTTGGTGAAAATTTCAAGTATCTCAACTCATCGATGAGTTTTTGAGTTATAGCAAAATAAAAAATTCGATTTTGTCGAAAACTGGTTTTGCGTAAAAAATCTCGTTTTTCCCTTAATTTTTAGGGTTTTTCCCTTAATTTTTAGGGTTTTTCCCGACGCATTTAAATAATATTGAAAATTTTTAACTTTTGGCCCCCTAAAGTACCAACTAGATTCAATTTCCTTTTCAAAGAGGAGCTGAAGTCAAAAATCAAAGCATTATTACTACTCAAAATGTTATCGTCAGACACACAAAAAAAAAACACACATCATTGTAAAATCAATACATTTATCACTCCGTTCAGAATCAAAAAGATATTGAGCGTTTTTAATATAGACCTCTTTAATATATAAATATAACCTAAATCATGAAACTAAAATTTATTATCCAGAACCACCCTCAATATTAAAATTGAAGCATTATATCGATCACTATTAGCATGTATAGATATAAAAAAAACTATTCATTGTAAACTCAATGCATTTATCGCTTCCACTCAGAATCTAAAATTCTCAGTGTATGACGATTTTATAAGCCGCAAAAATAATAAACACAAAATTAAGTTTATTGAAAGTCCAGTAAAAATAATTTACTCAATAAAGAGCTGCATTTAATTTATCAAACGGGAGTCAATTAACTTATGATGAAAAGAAATAAAGACAAATTGAAAAAACTACAAAAAAAAAAACAATTGTTAAGTGCAAGGTTTCGTAAATGAATAAGGTTATTGTCAGTACAAATAATTTATGGCACATTGGTTCAATTTTTTTTTCGTAGATAGGTAATTTCGTGTTTTTTTTTCTAAACCACATTTTCTTTTTCTAATTATATATAAGCATTAAAAGCTATTTTTACTAAAAAAAAAAATAATAATAATAAGAAAGTACAACGAAGAACAGAAAATGAGAAATCGACAAAAAAAGTTTATTTCGTGCAGTACTACGAATTGTTATTATGCTCGTATAGCCGTAATGCCGTATATGATATTATAAAATGTCGAATGCTTCTGATTTTATTATTGTTAGAATAGTATGTCTTTCCTATTGTGTTGTTAAGTTTTAAATACGTCAAAAATAAATTACTCTAATACTGAAATTACATAGCTTATAGAATAATTTGTATCTGGTCGAATTTATGATGTACATTCGATTGCATTATCCATATTATCAAAATACGTTTCTTTGAATTCTGAGGTTCTCATTTATCATTGAATTAAATTTAATGTTGTGTTAAGAATTATTACCAAACAATATTAACAATCATCAAAAAAATAATATACATAGACACATAGTACATTATTTATGGTCTTACAACTTTCATGTGACAAAAATAAAATGAATTATGTTGGCTCTTATGTGGTTTTCACAATTTTTCGTAATAATTTGTATGATATAATATATTTTTAATATATTATATTGTTTTTGAGTTCGATAAAATTGCATCCTGTTTCTATTTTTACAGTTTATGAATGATTTTATTTCCACTATGATATTTACAAATAATAAATTTTAAAACGTATTTATCATTTACGGTTAAACCTAAAATAATAATTTAATCTACTTCAAATATGTTCATGAATCATGATATTTGACTAAACATTTTATCCGCATCCATTTTTTATTATTATAACCTGTTTCATACTAGCCAAATGCTAAACAAATAAAAAAGCAACTACCTACCTATTCGTAAAATATTCATAATAATATTGTATGCTATCTTGTATATTCCACAGTGCCAAGCTATGCACTTTAAACAACGAAGTATAACTTTATAATATTGTTAACATTTTAAATGAATGATGTTGTAGACAATGTCATTGTGGTTTGAGAACATGCCAAACTCACAAGTGCTGTCACTGTCTTATGAACGTACAATACAGTAAATTTATGTTTAAAAATACCTATTTTGTGTGGTAAGATAGATTAGTTGTGTTTTCTCGTGGATTTTTTACGGTATTTTAATTTTTTTTAAATGATGAGTAAGTAAGTGAAAAATGTCATTGTTTAAAAATTATTATCACGCGTTTAAAAATTGAAAAATCTTTTAAAAAAAATGTATCACAATAATAGTTATATTAAAGCTTACTACACACAAAATTGAAACTACTGAACAAAAATTCCCCATGTTGTATATTACGTAAGACGGAGACAACACACACGGGTGTGACATCCTCTTTATGGAATGATTCCAGAGTAAAAATAATGTAATGAATATCGTTTTTAGTATTGTCAAACAGTCATCACATTATATTTTATGACGATTGTTAGCGCGTCCACTTTTTAAAATTAAAAAGCTTTCAATGCAAGTCGATAATCCCGATTTTTTTCGGTTTTTTTTGTATAGTTTCTAAATTGAAAAAAAATATTGGTATAATTATTTATAATATGATATATGTTTAAATCAATGTCATCGAAATAATTTCAGGGATAATTTTTAATTAATTAAAAAATGATTACCATCATCTGTAATTTATTATAGATAAATTATATGTGAATTTACAGTTAATACTCTTACATAATCAATTTTGACGAAAAATTTCAATGGGCTCGATAAAAAAATAATTCTTTTTTTTTTATTTATAATTTTTATTATTGTTTTAATCAGATCTTTTCAGGTATAATAAAATATGTCAATTGTTCAAGAAATTGCAAGTAAAAAAATATATGGAGATATCTCAAGTGCGTCCCGTTCTTAATTTTTACCTTTTTTATAGCCCAAGTGCGTCCGCAGTATTATCGACAAATTATATTGAATTGCCTGAATGCGTCCTCAGTCCACAGCTATTGGTACTTATTTGAGATAAAATAATCGAATAAACCTTTCAAAATACAGGTTTGACGATCGAATATAGTGTTAAAATGATAGTTTATCAATAGTACTTAAATTTATTTTATACGCCAATAATTGAGCTCTATACATTTTAGGGTTAATAAACCAATTACGCTTAAACCATTTTACAATAGATAAGAAAAACTTATGCGAGTTTTAACTTTTAATACTTAATATAAAATAAATAAGTAATTTATTTTCTTCAAATTTAGCAAGTTACTTTACTTGCGTAATAATAATAACTAATAAGTAATAACCAGGGCTCGGAAGTTATAGCACTAAAAAAATCAATTTTTAGCGCTTAAATTAGCACATAAAAACATTAATATTAGCGCTATAAATAGCACTAAAAATAGGAAAATATGCAAAATAAAATTTTCAACCAATTTTTTTAAACATGGAATTTAAGATTTTTTTAATTTTACAGATTTCTTTAAATATGAAGTAGGTATTCGATTTTTTTTAATTTTACAGATTTTTTATTTAATGGTAGGTATCTAAGAACTAGGTACTTGGTCCGGCTCTGGAACTTTTCCTGTAAAGATAAAATTATAAATCCCTAAGTATTATTGTATAATCATTTACTTATTTAAATATATAAAATATTACCATAAACAGCAATTACAACTCTAAATTAGCAAAATAGCTCCTATAATATGAATTTATGTGAAAATATGACCAAAAATAGCACTAAAAACCTTAAATTAGCAAAATAGTAGTAAAAACCGTAAATATGCAAAAAATAGCAAAATAAAATTTTGTGTATGACATCAGAGAAGTATGAAACATATTTGTATCTTACTTTGGATGTTCTAGGACGAACCAAAAAAAATATGCATTTGCTAAAACTTCCGAGCCCTGGTAATAACGTTTCGTACAATTTCCATTACTGTTGTAAAACATGTTATAACCAGTAATTTAAAAATAAATTGATCGATAAATAACTTTTTAATTTTCAAATACTTTAGTGTTTAGATTATTTATGTAAATATGGGTAAAATTAGATCGAACAACAGTATTTTTATATCTGAAAGTAAGCTTATTTGAACACAAGTGCAATTGAAAAACTTTGTTTTAGTAACAATTGTTCCATAGCTGTTCAAATCGACAATAGTATTCTATACTTAGTAGGTGCTTTATTTTTACAGCTGTGAAGTACTGTAAATAGTGAGAATATGTTTCAGTTTGAAATGAAGTTTTCACTGAATGAAAGAAAGTTCTTAAATACACATTTTTAAATAAATGTCAAAATGTTAATCCTTTCTATACGCGAATGTGCGATACAACTTAATTTTTTTTAAATGGCAACACTGATTACTTTCACAGATTTGGATAGAGAATTATTTTTTAAATAATTTTTGTATAAAAAGTTTTTTCTATCTTCAAAATTGGCAAACTGATAGTTTATATTATATAATTTTATTATTTACGAATATTTTTTTTTTTTGAAGAAATTTAAAATGTGTTAAACTTATACTCACAAATTAAAATAATATTTTCGTTGTTTTTAAATATTTGTTTTTAGACAGATAAAATTATAAGACATAAATAAACAATATTTTGTTTTTATAATGTTCTGTCCTTTTTTTCTATTCATAATACTTACGTCTGAAATAATATAGCTAAATATGAAAATAATGAAAATAATTATTAAAGGAAATTACACACTATAACTTACTATAGGATTCAAAAAGGTTGTATATCAATTTAATGCAACAAAAATATTTATGATTGGTTTTTATCATTCAATTGTTTTTTATATCTCATATTTTCTAGTACAATAATATATGAAGCATTAATATTTTAAATTTATGTTTTTCTTGTGTAATTTTCTTGTTGAATTTTATGAATTCTTATTTAATTTCTTAAAAAATTGACATTCGTAAAACATGAATACAATCCAGGTAGATAGTCTAAAAGAAAAATCGGCTCAATTAATGAACACCGATTTTTTACCTTTCCTTTTCATTTTACGTATACATCAGGTACGTTGGACTATATAGTCACTTCTTGCATTTGACAGAATTCATTTTAGTTAAGGTTTTGACTTGAATTGATTAAATGCATCCGACTATGACATTATATTTCATACATTGATAGATAAATAGTTTTAGTCCATAGTGAGGTGTTCGAGTTGGTTTACCCATCTAAATTACAGTTAAGTAAATCAACCTCAACATAAAAATAATTGGTATTTGAGTAACAGAAAACAGGAATTAAAACCTAATCGGATAAAATATATGGAAAACATACATTTTTGAAATTTTTAGAACTATCACAAATTATGTATTTGTCTAATCCCATGGTCATCACTTAGATATTTAAATGGTTATTAATTTTAAGAAATTATCATAAACGATATATTTGGACACACCAAGTACATATTATTAAACAATTTAATGTAGGTACATAATAAATTACTTCTATGCATTTATTCATAGAAAATACCAAATATATTTTAGGGCGTGCTAAAGATCTGTTGTGAAGTTCAAATAAAAGAATTTAAATTTATAAAAAAAAAAAAAAAACGTAATAATTTTTTATTCATAGAAATATACGATACCAATACTATTATAATGTAAATCAGTCATGAGAATTCAATAAAGTATTATTTCAGTTTTCGAATAGGTATGTATTGTTCTGAATTTTGTTATTACAAAATTAAAAAATGCAATAAAATTGTGATGAGATATCATATAACACCATTATATGATGTTTAAATAAAAGATTATAACCATGTGCACACATCGTCTTTTTATACGTGCAGTCGATTACTTTAAGAAATATCTCCTTTCTATGGGCTCACAAATATAAAGGTATATATCCTCTAATAATGAGCCCGGTGACTCGTTGGATGGCTACGCTGACAACCCCTTTCCCTCGGGTCCTAACCAACCTTATTTCGGTGTAATCCCTTTACATCGTCAATTCAACTAGACACTGTGGATAGAGGAATGGGAATACCTTTCAAAACTCTACGCATCTGAATATAAAACAATATCCTAAAACGTACACCCGTGGTTTCAGTCTTTTGATTAGTCGAGATTAGTTGCTCTATCATAGTGAAATACTCCAGATTACGCACCGGACATAACTTGTTGCCGTACAGTTCATGCAAATTTGGGCTAAATAATAGTCAATACTGTACCTTTCCTAACTGTATAGTGATGTGACCACGTGTGACATTCACCATCTACTCAAAAATTGTCATTTTTCAAACAAAAAAATATATGTTTAAATTACCTTTTTTCTCTCTTGATCTCAACTTGTTCTACATAAATGCTATTTTTTGAAGAATTCCATCATTATAAAAACTATCTTTAATTTTATTCACCAGATTGATTAAAAAAAATAACTGCATGAGCTTTCATGTAATCTGTTTGTTACGATTATTATTATTATAATCTTTTTCTTATTTCATTTCATTTCATATTTATCCAACTAATACTAATTGAGATACAGTAATTTATGTTATGATCGTATTAAATAAATAAAAAATGTATGTAAGAATCTTAACATCATAAATACTGCATGCTAGTTCGATTTTAAGTTTGAAATGTTATGATAATATAAAATAATATGTTAAAATAATGATAACCGTAAAAGCAAATTAATTTCTGACTAATTAAAAAAATAAATAAACAAAGCGGTATCATTTATTTTTACGTACATTGTAATTGATAGTAATTATCATTATTATAATATATTACGTAGACAAATTTGATTTTAATATTTAAGAAACAAATAGGTACAATATTTTTTGTATACAAATAATAAATATTGTCATTGTATTTTATAATTTATAATAAAATATAAAACCATAATATATAGGATGATTCAAAAATGTATGTTACAGACATTTTATTATAAAATTATTATAAAAAACAGAGAAAAATGTACAACACAAAAAAATTTTTATTAAAGCATCTAAAATTATTTATATGAATGATTTTATGTATTTTTTTTTTCAATTTTTTAAGGGGTGTTTTGTGAGTTAACTTTAAAAGTACAAATAGGAAACTATAAGACATTTTTAATTAATACATATTAGTTGGTCAACATAAATTAATGAGAAACTATGATATGCTTGATCACGTAATTTAAAATTTTTGTAAATTTTATTTTAATTACATGCACTAACAATTTGGTGGTATCACCTATCACACATTCTAAAGACAGTTATACATAAAAATTTTTTAAAAATACATACAATTTACAAATAATTTTAGATGTATCTAAATAAAATAAAAAAATCTTTTGTATTTTACGTTTTCCACTATTTTGAATATGTGTATGACAAAATAATAAAATTAGTACCTAGGTACTATTAAAATATTATTTAATTAGTTGTTTTTCAACGAAATGTTAAATTGTTATGTTATATTTTTACAAATACAAGCAGGTACATATATATTGTGTAATAAAAATATAAGTATTAAAATACGTAATTTCTTTTTTGAATAGGCATTACTTTTTTTTTGTGTGTAAAATATTGGTATCAAGAAATTTATCAAAACACATTAAAATTAAATTTGTATTTTTATAATTATTTACGTTTGGTTATAACCATAGTAATTAACAGATTATATGCTTAATAGAAAGGTTGGTTTATGATTTAGTGTACTTTTTTTTATATAATATACTGTAACACACTGAACTGCACTTATTCAATAGGTACTACAATAAATGCATGCTATTACTGTTATTTATGCTGGTACTGCGTATGTTTGTAATTTTTAAATTATTTTTTTTTTAATTAATCTATGAACTCCGTTCAATACCACAAAATTTTGTGTCAATACTTTCCATCAAAAACACTCGTTGATAATAAAAATAATTTTTTTTTTTTAATGACCTGTACATTTTTTATCAACTCATAGTATAATAACTTAAAACTCAATGTTCAAACAACATACCACTGTATAACTTAAATGTAAGAATTTCTGAAAATACACAAAATTACATACAATGTAGGTATTATCATCTTATCATTTTTTATTGTGCAATATTCTCAGAAGTAATTTAAGATTCAATATTTTTTTTGATTTCCTATGAAGCAAACTTTGTTTTCAATTTAAATATGAACAAGGGTTATAAATTGGAATTTTAATATTTTTTCCACCTTATTGAACATTAATTGATACTTAATCTGATTTATTTATTTTATATTTTATTTCAATAAAAAAAAATGTATTTTAACCACGTAAATCGGTAACGCTGTCGAAATTTAAGACAGGATTAAGAGTAAAATATGATCATAATTGTATAAATAATTTAAAGCTTTAATATTACAATGAGCTTACTGTTGAAGCTTTATAGTACATGGAGAAAATTCGTTATGTTTCTAACCTCTATGTAAGGGGCAGTAAATTTTTTAATTAGGTACTTCTTTATTACTTATTTTGACTTGAGTGTCGTAACTTAAGTTAACTATACTTCATTACAAAAGTATATTTATATGGAACAATTAGGTAAGAAAAAGTATAGTATCGCATATTATCTAGTTTACCAGATATATTTTTTTTTTGATTAGTATAATATTATGTAAAAATTAATTTTTAAATTTTAAAAATCTAATAAAGAAAATGTACACAATTTGTTGAACCAATGTTGTCAGTTCCTTGTGCAGAATAGTTTTATAACTATGTGCCATTCTTATTCGCCATCTATGCCCTAGATCTAACAACTATATCGTGATAATCGATAACAAATGAATTAAAATACTAAACGATTAAAATAGTCATGATACAACTGTTATAAACAATTTATAATGTTAAGAAATTAAATAATAGTTATTGTTAGCGTAAGTCTACATAATCCAATTACAAAGTTAGGAAATAACTCTATAATAGGATAAGTACCTTTATAAATCGTTTAATAGAAAATAATCATAATTTATAAACACGTTCATCTTACAGCCTTTAATTTTGTTTCATATTACCTATATAAACTATACACTATAATGATACATAAATAAAATGTACCTATGATTTGAATCAAAACGTTCAAGTGTTAGTAAACATAGTATGACGTTAGTGAAGTTTTTTTTAATAATGTACGGAAATTACAGAGTTCACAATGTTTACATTTCGTTCTACTTAATTAAGAAGAAAACCTAATTACGTTTACAGGCCAAAGTACAGCTTACGTATAGTACCTACTTAAAAAGTAAATACAATATTATTATCAGGCACGTTCGTGTTAGATTATAAATTATATTGAATCAAGTTTTTTACTAAATATAATATTTGTAATGTATTATGAAATGTGTATTGAAAAAGAAATTAGAAATAAGCATCCATAATAGTATTATACGATTTTTTAAATGTGTACAAAAGTTATTATTTTTTTTTTATTATTACTTACTATGTTTAAAAATTATAAATTTTCAATTTAACTGAAAGCAATATTATTTTACAACATATTTATAAATTGATTCACAAACTAATATAATCACGTATTATGAATTCAATACAAGTATAACGTATATAATATATCAGATGTATTTCACTATAGTCTATGTAAAAGTAGAATTATTATATTCAAAAGATTTTGAAATGTTTACAAGAATAATACTTCTTATTTCAATAATAAACTTTTAAGAGATTCGTAAACTTACACAGTAGAACAGCGTCCTCTATCTATAGCATTTACATCTTATTTGTATTCTGAATAATATAATAAGATAGGTACCTAAACCTACTTATGCGAAATTACATTATTCTGATTTTGTCATTAAATAAATTATATATGTATATTGTATATTATTATCGTGAGTACCTAGTATCTACACTATTAGATCAGTGTTAAACGAATAATTTATGGACTGAATAATTATTTTATACGGATTTAATACAATGTATAATATAATAATGTGATCATGATTTTATTATAAATCATCTTTGTTTTTACTTATAACCAAGAAAAAAAGTTATAATAATATGTTCAATAAATTGCCTAATGAATTAAATAAACTACCTAGTTCTAAATTAAATTTTAAACCATAACAAATGTCGACAAATATAGACCAATATTTAAGTTTCTTACACAGCTCGTAATGTAAATAAATGTTTTAAATAATACCTCAAAACAAACACTACCATTATTAAATATTATTGATCTCTTTGGAAAATAACAACAATATTTTCATAAAAAAAAATATGTACCTAACAAAATATCTATCAGAGAATCTCACAAACGCTGTGATCTCATTCAAAACACAAATTGCCAAGACAGGGAACCCGCTATTTTAATGTCAATAAATATCCAACATTATCCACTTCATAGTGTCCAACTACTGTCGATACAATGCAAGCAACCAATATCCAAATCGTATTATACCGTACTCCAACTATGTTGTCCTCAGTTCATTGTCCTCCTCTATCGGCAATAACGGACCACTAAATTGAAAACTTCTCACAGTTACTATATGGAGTATATAACTGCTGGCGAATACAACTCTAAGTAAAACACATAGCGGAGTAGCAAATTAATAAACTTTTGATAGAGAATATTCCTTGATAATATTCAAAAACTAGACTTTACTTTCATATCTCCAATTGGTGGTCTACTCACAAAAATCGTCAAACTGACATCCTTGATTTTTTTCTCAACTCAATTTCAAAGTACATATAACATAATATCAGAAATTCTTACAAAATATTATTAGATCATACTCTAATTATTTTAGTATCTTATTTCATTCAAGGTCAGAGGGTTTTCACACTGTTATCTCCTCCTCCTCACTTAATTGCACGTTATTGTTATCTTAGTTAAGCTACCAAATGTAGATACTTATTTTAAATAATAATATTACAGATTGTAAATATACTTTTGTTCAAAATAAAGAAAAAAATAATGTACATAATACATCCTGTAATCATAATTAAAAAAAAAATTGCATTGTATATTTTTAAGGTTTCTTTACTTTGCCATTATAGAATACAATATTCATTATATGCTATTGTTATCTTAAAACACGTGTTATAAAATATAATACATTTTCTTTAAATATTCTTTAACATTTAAAAATTAGAATTTTAATAAATCCTTAATCAAAGGAAATAATGAGAAATAAGATCTGTTGTATTTTATATTTTTATGTCAGACTCATAAATTACGCATGCAAGATGATTCGCTAAGCACTATATCATCCATTTATATTTATATATATATTTGAATATTTCCTAGTACCAATATACTTTCTAGAAATTAAAGTAACTAAAGTGCGCTATTTACTTTCATTCGGAAGTTATTTAAAATTCAAACATTTTAGCTGCGAAAGTTAAAACATTTCAATTCAGTTGCAAGACGATAAAAATAATATGATATCTGTATCCTTCTTAATTTTTATTTAAGTTTAGTGCTATAATAAATTATTCTGTAAACTGAAAATAACAGTCTTACGAAAAAAAAAATCTGTAAATACAATAAAAAATGTGGTTAAACGGGTACCACTCTGCTGAGTATTACATGTTTATGAGTTGCTGCCTACTGGTATAACAGAGGTGTTAAATAAATAAAATATTTTTTCATTTTGTACAAAACACGATTCGGAGAAAAAATTGTTAACCTATACAAATAAATATATTTCATGATTTATTTTTTGATATTTTTATTAATGCGATTTATTTTACTATTAGCTTATACAAGGTTCATTTTTTAACATTTTTTTTACTTATTATTTCTACATTTTAAGCAGTAGGCCAAAGTCCAGAAAAATAAGGCTTTCCGCCGAATGATAGTTTTTATTATATTCAGCGGCAAAGTCCTTCTGAGTGCACTCAAAGTCCAGAAAACATGTTGTTTTCGTAAATATGGTTTTTGACCACATGTGTATTCCATAAAAATGTAGATTATTATAATAGCACCATACCACTCCAAATCAAGCCTGATTATAATTATTAATAATACTAGTCCCCTGTACGTCATTGATAACTCATAAAAATACGAGTAGAGGGCCTAGTATTAGGCAGAAGGTAATCGTAGTTCTAGAAGATATTTAACTCCAATGTAAGACTATTGCTCGTCGTGGACTTTGTCACAGCCACATCGCCGCAAGTTTACTATCATTCCCCAGTATTTATAACTATGCATAGCAGGAAGCTATTTTAATGTTGCTTTATTTCATTAATTTATGAGTTTATTGTTTAACGTAATAAAAGTAACTATTTTATTTCAATTAAAACATCAAGTGTTTTAATTTATACTACCTACCTTTCTCATCACCAACTCAAGTTCAACCAAGGAACGTGCTACGTCGTTTAAATAATAATTGGTACGTTGTCACAGTGTCATTCACGGCGATCACTACAAATAGTATAAAAATAAATGTCATTATCGTCATTATATTTAAATTCTGTACAATATGATTATAATTTATTTTCATTAAAACTAAGTATTTTCGGTACATTTATCATTTGATGTATTAGTATAAGTTTAGAATTTCAGCTCACCAACTTGTTTGGCTGTATAGTGCACATAGGCGGATATTGGGGGGGACTTGGGGGGGCTTAAGCCCCCCCCCCCAGAACGTAGTCAAGCCCCCTCGGAAGGTTCTAGTATCTCTAGTATATCTTCTAGTATCTTTGAAGTGTCTAATAACGTGTTGACGCTAATGGATATGGTAAAAATGTTAAGCCCCCCCACGGATATGACCAAATATCCGCCTATGATAGTGCACGTAAAATCTTTATTACTTTCCAATAGCCTATATACTATATAAGACATTACAGAATTATTCATTAAAAAAAAATTTATTAATTGTTAATAAGATAATGAACTTTGAAGAAATTAATAAATAATAATAATTTAAAAAAACTTGAAAATCCTTTAATAAAAATATGCTGGGGACCAAATGTCCTATGACTAATTAGTAATTACTCTCCGGGACGAAACGTTCTATATTAATAATTGCCTGGGATGAAACGTGACGTAGACTGGTTTATTTTAAGGGGACGAAACGGCGGGGGCGAAATGTCCGCGATTCTACCCATTTACCCTTTTGCCATCCCAAAATACGTATTAGTATGAATAGCATCGTCATGTTCGTCTTCTAGCTGAATCTTGATAAAAGAGTCTAATCACTGTATAGTTTTCCTACTTACTGTTTCCAGGTCTATATAGAATTGCTTTGTTTACCTATTTGCTATTTGCTTGTTGTAAATACATTTTTTAATATAAAGATTGTAAATGCTATTATAAATATATATATATAAATAAGATGTTATTACCTATTTATACAATAGATATATTTTTACTATTATAATAATATGGTATTTATAGAAACATATTGTTAAATCTTGTGTTATAATATAATTTGATATTATATACTTTATGTGTCATTATAATAATGGAACTAAAAAATCAAATAAAGATATAAAACCAATTAATTTTTATAGGTAGGTACCTACCTATAAAGTTTAAATTTGGATGAAATTACATATTTTAACGATGAATAACGGTTTTAATTACTTTATTTTAATTCTGAAGTATTGGTTTATGAAGACTAACTTTTACGAAAATTATGAAGTTTGCTATACACAATGATTTTTTTTCAAAATATGTAAATTATTTCAAGCTAGTAAAGTACCATTTATGTATACCATAAACTTATTTATCCTGCTTTACGGTAAGATAGTTTTATACAAAAGTTAATAACAATTATATAATATGGTATAAATAAATTACATTATAATAATTAAATATTAATAATATAACAAATGCAATGTTTTTGTCAGTTTAATGTGTTTTCTACACTAAATAATAACTTAACACAATACAAGTGTATTGAGTTTACTGCATATTTAAAAAAAATAATTCAGTTGACCTAAAAATAATTATATAATTTTAATTTATTCATTTTTAAGACATTTTGTGTTGACTTAATATAATCCTGATTTATTTATTATAAATATTAAATTTTTCATTTAAAATTAATGTATTTAGATTATCAAAGTATGCAGGGGACAAAGCGTCCGATAGCTAATAACTCTCCGGGACGAAACGTCCTATCTTAATAATTGTCGGGGACGAAACGTCCGTTGACTGGTTTTTTTGACGGAGACAAAACGGTGGGGGCGAAATGTCCGTTTACCGAAAAGTATGAGACCAATTTTTGAGCCTTGAAGTATACCAGCATTAAGCTTAAAGTCAGAGGTTTTATCGTTCAGTTTTATGAATTGCATATTATACTAAAATTCGTAGTAATATAAATTACGTAAGAGTTATAAGATCACATGAATATATTTTTTTAATCATAACAAAATAATTATTAACATCGTTATTTATCTCTGAATAAATAATTTTGTAATTTCGTACTAATTTGAACTTAAATATCTATTAAATATATATTAGCCTTTATATTTTTATTAAATTTTCAAAACTTAGATATAAAAACAAAGGTTTTAGGAACTTATTACTACAAAATAGTTAATATTCTTTTGTGATCTTGACGAATTATGTCAAAATTCTAATTTCAAATGTATAATATAAAAAAAAAATCGTGAATAAGTATCTATATCTATGTCTATACTAATATATAAATAATAGCGTTTGTTTGTATGTTCGGGATAAACTCCGAAACTACTTATTCAATCGTCGTGCAGTTTTTTTTTAATTAAAGAGGACATCACAGAGAATGACATAGGCATACATTTAGTCCGAAAAAATGAATAAATAATTAATTATTATTAATTAAAATAAAAGTATAAATTGTATACCTATATATATTAGGGTATGGCCGTTTTCGATCAAAAACGTACCCTTCCCTTTTTGGCCGATTCACTTTTCGACCAAATTTAAAATAGACCGATTTCCCTTTCGGCCAAAACAAAAATTGTAAACAAAATAATATTTATTTATAATTTTTGTAAAATTATAGCAATTATATAATTATATAATTTTGAAAATGATTAAAAATATTAGTTGCCTAAAATGTTGTAAAATAAAATATAGAAAATTATTTAAAATATTAGCATATCTATATATTAACATTAATTTATGTTAATATGTTACAATATGTATAATATTAGGTACATTAAACCATAAAATAATAATATACAATTTTTGTCAATAATAATTAAGTATAATAGTAATATAAAATAGGTAATCTTGAAAATTACACGATACAAAAAATTTAATGTATTACGTTTTATGTTATACACATCGAAAATGATTAAAATCAAAATATGTAATATTTGTCATTAATTCTTTGAAAAAAATTTAATCGGTGTACAATTGCTATAAAATAATGGCATTCTTATTTTATATTTTTATATAATATTATACATATTGTAACATATTAACATAAAAATAATGTCAATATATAGATATGCTTATATTTTAAATAATTTTAGGTAACTTATATTTCTAATCATTTTCAAAATTATATACATAATTATATAATTGCTATAATTTTACAAAAATTATAGGTATATAAGTATTATTATGTTAAATAATTTTTGTTTTGGTCGAAAACGGTCTCGCCCATATATTATTACGGCGGCCCGCGGGTTCCCAGCTACCTGTAACCTGACCTTTATTTTGTGTGTGTTTTATCGGCGAATAGGTATGAATAATTGTTCCGAGAAGTACAATAGTTTCCATACCATGTTATTTCAACAATTTTATATTTTAATATATAATATATTAGGTACTAATATTGTTATATATTATACCTACTAGAGCGTTTGTTTAGTTAGCAAAAACCACTCAAAGAGACGAGTTCGTTTGTATATAATGTCAGTAATGGCCCAAGGCACGGGTGAACCAGGCGGTCGCCCGGGGCAAAGGAAGCGTATTTGTAGGTGCTCAAAAAATTGTAAAAACTTATGATGTTTTAGTAAAAAAAAAATGTTTAAATAATAACGGTGTGTAATAATTACATTTATTTATTAAAATAAATTGTTATATATTTAAGCTACTTTTATAAAGACGCCATAATATCTTGGACTGGCACTACATAATGTTTCGCCTATACTAAAATGTTAGTATGGAAATAGTTATTTAATTAATCTATACTAATATATAACATGTTAGTTTTTTTTTGTATGTTCGGGATAAACTCCGAAACTACTTGTCCAATCGTCGTGCAGTTATTTTAAATTAAAGAGGACATCACAGAGAAGGTTTTAGGCATACATTTAGTCCGATAAAGTTAATAAATGTTAAGTTATTATTAATTAAAATCTCGGACGAAACCGAGACGAGTACGCTATTTTTAATATTTTTATTCAGGTATAAGAAAAGCTTATGTGGGATCTTTTATTAAATTTAAAACTAAACAAATCAATAATTTCTCAAAATTCAAAAGTAGTTAAAATATTTTGAAAATTGCATTATACAAATTTACCATAATTGTTTTATCAAAGCGTTTTTCTGCTACTTATCGAGTAAACATAGAAAAAAGTCCATGACGTCATTTGGAGGGAGTCAAGATGGGTGGTTGTTGGTTGCACACCTTACTTTTAAAATATTTTTAATTAACCTGCAACTTGATGAAATAATTCACGATTATTAATATAATTTAAATTAATTAAAATTAAAATTTTTATATTGATATTGATCAATATTGCTATACTTTCAATCATGATTACAACTTAAAATTACATTGGTTATAAATATGGCTAGCGTATAGTAAAATATAATAAAAATTAAATAATATAATAATATAAGACGTTTTTTTCATCTGTTTCATGAGTAATGCCATCAACAGCAGTTCATGCTTATGACTCTGTATAATATCTGAGGAACGGTACATGAATCCATTAGATATCTTATAAAAATGTATTCGTGCTTTTATTGGATGTATTTTTTTTTTAATTATAAAAAGTTCAAATAAGTTATTAAAAAAAATTAAAATACAAAAAGTGAGACCATATTTTAAATAAGTTTGTACCTACCGTATATTCTTAAGGCATTAAAAAAGTAATAATAATAATAACCGATAAACCACGGAAACCGTTTTTGTTGATACGATAATTTAAAAATGGGATTATTATAATACCTAAGCAAACTTAATTCTAAATGCGACGCTTGATATTATTATATTGACTGTTTTTATTAACACATAATATTATATCGGCTATCGTGGTATTTATTCTTCATATATTTATGTCAAAGTATAATACTCACATAGTCACGTAGCTGTATGCTAACATATAATATATATATTTTATTTTTAGTTCCCTTAGAATATGTCTCCATCGTCTACGCCCAAATTATGACGACGACCGTTTTATTAAAACAATACAAAAGAAAACCGAATAACCTACGCTAAATGTACATATCAAATAGATAATATTACTTAAAATCAATAATTTTGCTTGGTGCAGTATATTGTTAACATACTATTATAATACTGTATTGGGTACAAAAATAAACAACCAAGTGGTGGAATAATATATCATCGCAAGCGACGACGTTCATCAGAAAATTCGTATAATATTAAATATATCAATATATAATCAGGTACTACCAGTATATGTGAATAAAATATCATGTCAGTAATTATTAATTTCTTTCTGTGCACACATTTATACAATATGCATATACTTATATTATATTATATACATCACAATGGTCGTATTGGTGGAACGCAATTCACTGCGTCCCATCATTTGATTTTTGTGTGTACATTACAGGCCGGGTATATTTTATATTTACTTACTCGTAAATTACGTCAAAAGTGATATTATATTTTTATCATGTCGTAGAAAAACCTACTACGTATATATTTTGTTTCTTTACTATCAGCTGAAAAAAAAATTTATGAAATACGTAAAATTTATAAAAAAAAATCATAACCACACTCCACCCAAATCAACAGACATGACTAAATTAATCCACTGTTTTATACTATACACATTTTATCTAATGACCGTTTTATTAACTCAATGGCTCGGTAGGTACATAATTATAATAAAAAGCGACGTATTGTTCGAATTATTCCATTAAAATTTACAACAAAAAATTTGGTTATACATTATCAATCAACGAGCAGTAAAAATTAAATACGTATATATAAACATTTTCAAATACGTAATTTGTAATTATTCCTTTTTTGAACAAAAAATATTGTATCTCATTAGTCATTACATTTGAGATTTAAACATGTAAATATATTTTAAGTTATGTGCATTCACAACAATTTTTAGTTGCATGATTATTTGCCCGTCTGTATAATACTTACAGCCGTCAATTTTGGCATAATAATATGCTAAAAATAGATTCAAATACGGATTGGTACAAATGAGAGAGTTATAATAATATCCTTAATCTATCGTCTTAAGTAAATACTTGGATATAATCCTAACAACGAACAAATAAAATAAAATAACCTGGTCTTTATGATGGTTGTTTTTGAAGTAAAAAAATTCTATAGTTCATAAATAATTTACTCGTAAACTTTATCAATAGCTCTTTAATCATTTTGTCATTTCTTTGAATGGATTTAATTACATTGTTACAAATTGACTGTTAAACACTTTTTATTTCTTACTAACATTTGTTTTCTGTATAATACACGTATAGTTATAAAATAACTACGTATAATACGTATAATTGTCGGCGTTCAATACAATTATATGAAAATAAATATGTGATAATAATAAATAACTATTTTGAAAAACATTTTTAAAATGTACTTAATTAAAATAAAATTCAATTAATTTACACAATATAAGCACTCATTATTATATTTACTCATATATACACACTTACACACATATAATTTAATTAACAATCACCATCGAGTTTCGTATCAAAATCGTTAATCAAGTTTACACAAAATTAGTATGTCAAAAACCAAAAAATTATTTATTTATTATTAATTATTATTGTTATATTTTTAATTATTCATTATTTCATAAGTTAAAATTATTATAATATTAAATATTACTACTTGGAAAACATTTTTGAAATTGATTTTCGATTGCTAGAGAGTGTTTTATTAGTTATTTGAAACTGCAGCATAAGATATTTTATTTTTACTTCGTATTATTCTAAGTAATACTATGTTAAATTCCAACCATTATAATTTAAAACTCCCATATACGTAAAATAATGATAAATTATTTAAACGAAATTCTAACGTTGTTTTATTCAAAATCATCTGGATAATACTCTTGAGTATAGAATTTATACTATAGATACTAAAACTTATACATATCTATTAATTTCATATTTTTTGATTTGTAAAAATGATTTATTAAAATTCTCTTCCCCTATCGAATATGTAACGCATAAAATTAAAAACAATAATACAATTTTACATTGTTTACTACAATTTGTTATTATTATATTTTTATAAAGCACAAACTTAAAAATGAGCAAACCCATATAGTAATGTAAAGTAAGTTTATTTTAAAAGAATAAGGATTATGTGTATTATTTAAACACTTTCAACTCAATAACTGTTTAACCATGGTTTACTTAATTTTTAGTTGGTATCATATTTTTATGTAAATTATTTAAATACTGTTCAAGAAAAACATTTTACGGATATTTCCATTTTATAGAACAGTAGATAATCATCGATGTGTAAGGTCGTTGTATCTGAATTTGAGCATTGAATGTTATTCACATTTTACATTAAAGCTATGTACCAAAATTTCCATACTTCAAATTATTTTAAATAAACAATACAACTTAATGTACACATTTACTCAAACGAAAGAATTATAACTAGATATATAACTGAAAACATCAAAAAACAATATGCCGAATACTTGTACCTGGTCATCGACATTTAAATTGAAACTCAAAAGGGTTCATTTTTAATTTACTATTATTTAAATAAGTATATGTATATATTTTTTAAAAGTTACCTATAAATAAATGAAATATATTCACCATAAACTTTGTTTTACTATAACAAATATAAATAAAACATGACACACGTGTTACGTTATATTTGTTTAATTTAAAATGAAAAGTATCATACATTTTTTAAAATAAAATATCACATCATTTTTTTGTTTATGAATCCATTGTTAGTAAAATGACTCATTATGACTAGATGGTATTTAGATAGTTTTTAGATAAATTTGAGTTTCATACAAAAAAAAAAAGCATTGATACTAATGGACAACCATTCAAAAATTAAAACTTATTATCTTTGTACAAATTTACAAGTTAGGAATGGTGATAAAATATTATGCGTAATTTTTTTTTATAATATATATATTATTATAATAGATCAATAATAGAGTTTCATAAATATGACGTTTAAAATATCAAAAATAAAAATATTTGAATTATTTTTTTAAATAGATATTATAAAGTGTTTCATGTTTATAGACAAAACAAAATAAACATCCATGAAGTTATAATATTTTAATACCAATTATTTGGTTTACATCACTCTGGCTCTTAAATAAATATTGAATAATTTTGAACGCCTTGTGTAGAGCAAATATTTTAAAAAGCATTTTAAACTCATCAATCAGTAATTAAAGAAAATATTTTTTTTTGCATTTCATTTTTGCTATTCTGCATAAATTCACGCACAATTAATACTTGAGAACTATTTTTTCTGTCTACTGAAACAAAAATAGATATAGGATATAAGATATAACGTATCTCTAATAATATATTAATTATAAATAAATAAATAAATAATATTTAATATTAAATAGGTATAATTCTAAACAATTGTGCTATTAAAAATATTTTACTTTGAAATAGTTTCACCCTGATTTCAAGGGGAAATCGTTAAACAAGTATAACGTGGTATAGCATCTATTACTTTTCATTGAATTTCCTATGGTTTCGATGTATTTTATCTTATATTTATATATAAAATGATGATTAGTTTCTGTAATTTTTATTTTTTTTCAACTGAAATATATATCTTGAGTGTTAATTAAAAATCAGATTTTTTTAATATAAAAAAATATTAGTTATTTAATCAAGATGCTTAGTAAAAATGAAAAATTAATTTCAGAGATCGTAAAACAAATATAATTTATATATTATATATCTTGCTGATAGACTGCTATCTTTTATTTACTATTATTATTATTAATAATAAAGAGTATTTCATAAAGAACGCATTTTTTAAAATGCTGGGTAATTTGTTGTTGTTAGGTTGGTGGCCCTGTTCTTCATCTTCTTCATATTCTTTGGTTTTTAGTGAGTGTGTTTAATAATAGTAATTTTGTTTATTTGTCGTCATGGAGCGGTATACAATTGAGCAACGTGTTTTACCCATTAAAACCCATTATAAACACGGTGAATGTGTTGCGGTAACTGTTAGGAAACTTCGTACGATCCTCTGACACCGTGAAGCACCGACCGCAACAATAATAACGAGGCTAGTAAAACAATTTGAAGAGACAGGATCAACTACGAATATTAAAAGCAAAATTAAAAACTGCGTTCTTTATGAAACACCCTATATTATAAGATTATTAGAATCTAGTGTCAATCATAAACTGTTCGACGTACGTTAACGCTGTCGTTCGCAGTTTGATTATTCAAATATGCTTTCCAAATATTTTTAATAGACACAATAATATGTGTATACTGCAGATTTACTACACAAGTGATAATTTTAAAGATGTCTCATTTTAAACGATAAAAATGACGACAACAACGACGACGAATAACGAACACTTTCAATTTTTATCGTTCAAATATTTCAATAACACGTTTACATTTATAACAGTAATTATTTGACGTTTTCATATTTTCCCGTTCAAATTTAAATAGTATTCTAATCTACATATCTATATCCAACGTAATATTATATATATTGCACCTATTGTGTTCGTTTATGTATTTCGGACGTGGCTGGATCGTGTTTCTAATGCATTTTAACGACCTTTATTGCCAGGGTTTGACGATAGAAGTCTGTACTTATGCAAAGGCACGCGTGTATACCTTTTATCGAAACGCGGTTCAAAACGTGTTGTATTCGTATAAATAGCGATACCAAAAAAAAATTCATGATGTAATCCATGTGCGTCAGTCACGTTCTTTTTTTTTAATGAAACCATTGGTACTGGGTCGTCGTATAATACTCTTGTTTAATATTATAATATAATATATCATATGACCAATGGCACTGGCTAATTCAAAACATAAAAATAAATGTATTCAAACGATCCTCCATGAAAAAGATTTTTATCATTAAAAAAAATTATCTAAACGTTAAACTAAAAACGCTACAAAAAAAAAAAAAAACGTGACATTAAAAATAAATTTTCACATTTCACATTCAATACAAATCATTTTTAATTCATTTTTTCGCTGTACAAATTCAAACAATTGTTAAATTATTATTATTATTTATATAAAAGCGCCATTTTGACGTTAAACGAATAGTAAATTAAAATAATTTAAGACAGCGATTTTATTACTTATTTCCTATTTTGTTGGAATAATCTACCGAAAAAATGTAAAATGATAAATACAATATTTAATATAAAGTACTCAATATATTATATTAATACCAATGAAAATATTACTTTATTGTCATTCAAATTATATTTAAAATATCTTTTGCCATATATCCGTTGACCGGCGCGATATGTAGGCAATTTCGGTACATAGCCGTGTAGGAAGCTTGTATCTTAGGATTTTATAATCCTCAATAGTTTTTAACTCCCCCGGTAAATATATCCAAAGTTATAGTTACAAGAGGTAAATGACTAAAATGTGTTTCAATTAATCAAAAAAAAAAAAAATTGTCGAGTACACAAAATATGAGTAATGCCACACAAAACCTATGGCAACGACGCTGCGCATACACACCTCATTTAACTGAATTCTTAACGGTAGAGAGAATATATACATGTAGGTATATAATTTTCATCCGTGATACAAAGAGTTAATTTATTATAGAAAATTACATTCTTATGCTCATGAAATCACTTTTTTCTGCGGGCAGGGATGAGGGGATAAATATACCCTTGTATATATTTACCCAGGTGGTAAAAATATTCTAGGATATTTATACCCTCCTAAAACGACATTTTTACCGAGGAGTTAAATATATCCTAGTATATATTCAACCGGGGAGTAAAATTTCCCAGTATATTTATATCTCACGAAAATGACATTTTTACCGAAAGGTTAAATACATCCTAGTATATTATATTTACTCGGAGAGTAAAAATATTTTCCTCAGTAACTATAACCTAGGATATATTTACCGAGGATAAATATCGCTTGTTACACCGGTACCGATGCAGTTTTGTGCCAACAGTAATATAATAATAAATTATTATAAATTATAATTTATGCTAACATACCCATGTGATTAAAACCGTTTAATTATAAACAACGGGTAATTCGAAAATTTCAATCAGCGTAACGACGAAAGCGACTGCTATAGTTGCTTATAGATGTAGTAGTGTTCGTAATGAATACTTTATAAAGTCGGTACCTATAAACCCATATATTCTGCTTTGAATTTTAAATTATATAATTATTAGATTAAAAACGCCACTTGCGTTGGACGAAATATAAACTGTATTAAACAAACAAACAAAAAAAAATCATTTAATTTAAGAAAGCTCATTCCCAACTTTTTATTTCGTTTTTAAAACAGCTGTCACATGTCAGTGCCGAGAGAAGGGGTAAATTCGTTTGAAGATTGTTTTAAGGGTTTAGTCTCTCAAAATATCAGAAAACTGATAAAAATATAATGCGTCATTAATTTACAATGACTATACAAAAGTTATGATGTTTTTTCAAAATATATCAAACAAAAACACTCACATCAGATTATGTTATCGTTATGTGAGATAAAAATGTTTTTCGCACCGTCGACCCAGGACACTTGATGTTCTATTCCTGATAAATATATTACGGTCGAATTCACACGCGTCCACGTGTCGTTTATTACATAATCGTATACAAAGCATGAACATGTAAACGTATACCATTATGCACGGTCGCGCGTATATAGTGTTTTCTGACGTACGACCGGTAAACAAAAAAAGTGGCGTTACTCTTTGTATCGTCTTTTTTCCCCATTCTTTTTAGTCCTTTTCGAGGCAAAAGAAAATGTGTTCAATGACTCTGTAAATATAAGTACGCAATTTATAAAAACTTCCTATCAGTCCGAACTTGTGCTGGGATTCGTGTGACTGATTCTGTCGCATGTCGAGTGTGAAACGCTTTTTGAAATATATCGGCAATATACGTTCACTGTTTTACATGCCCCTCACATTCTATGAAACTATATCAGAATTTAGCCGCGGGCTTAACCTGTTCGAGCAGTATTACACGAGATAACATATTATTGCGTATTCGGTGTGTATACACAAATCGTGTCTACAGGATTTGACTGTGTCAACATTTAATGACCTCGACGGGTCATAGGTCACCACACATGAATCATCGTGACAAATGACAATATACGAGTATAATTTTACAGAAATACAATACAATTTTTCTATATCACCCGATGCGTATAAGCTGATTCATTAAATCTATTCAATCTCATTTTTTTATTACGTAATGAATTTATTCAAATTTTGATGTTTGAACTTTTTAAGAAATATCATACTTAATTATCATTTTTTTTAAATTCGAATGATTAGTTTTTAAAATAACTTTGATTTCTACAAAGGATAAACATCTTTAAAAAAGATATATGATTTACAAATATATGATTTACAAACATATGAAATTGAAGTAATATCAAATCTAGTATTTATCATACTAGGATTATTTATTTATATAGAGTGACCAGTGCCGGCGAAAGCTATGGGTGATCTAGGTGACTGCCCAGCGCCCAGGGCGCCAGCACGGAAGGGGCGCCAAATTGAAAATTATTCTTATTTAATTCATTTTTTAATACGTTTTTAATAATCTGCACAATTTTAATGTCGTTTTAATTGAATATGCATTTACAATTGTTTCATATTTATATAATGGACTAGTTTTAATATTAATTATAGTTATAAGTATTAAATTTAAAATAACTATTATTTTTATTTTTTTTTTAATTTTTTTTTTACCCAATGCGGTAATTTTATAAGTTAATAATTTTATTACAATATCGTATAATCAGGTAATAAATTTTAAAGTTATAACACAAAAATACATACACACTAATTTTATTTAAACTTACTAAAAAACTTAATTTTATTACTACCCAAACTAGGTGGGGAGGGGATTATGTGCGTCAAAATTTGGTTTCGTCCAGGGCACCAATATATAAATTATAGCGCCGGCTCTGAGAGTGATATAGAAAACAGTCAACTTAAGAAATTTTTAATTTCATTTAGGTGATTTGGTTCAGGAGTCTCTTAATGATGTGAAATATTTCAGATAGGTGTCTTCAAAAAGTAATAGCTTTGCCAACATCTGAAAAGACAAGTGTACCGTCTGTTTTTTTTAAATTTTTATTTTTAGAATATTTTTGTTGATTCGCAATAAGGATTTGAAAACCTAAGGACTTGTATTTGTATTAAAAAAGCTCAGGTTTGTAATTTCGAATTTTATTTTTTAATTTTATTTTTTATGGCGTTGGAAAGATGATTATATCTGTTTTTATCGAATGATAGTCTAGAATATTGTCAACATGATAGTACAAAAAGCTCAAAATAATACACTTATATTAATTTAAAATAGTATATTATTACAACAATGTTGAAAATAAGTCAATATTTGGAAAAAATATCATAGTTTTGCAATACCTAAGCATTAAAAAACAAGAACCTTAAATACGTTGACTACACTTAAAGCATTATTATTAATATTTGTGTTAAAAAAAAAATTCTATATTTCACATTTTTGTAAAATATTCTTCTGTATATTGAAATATTTAAAAATTAAAATTTCAAACGTTAGTTTATTTACATTTAAATTGTCTAATCATAGATCCGACACTTTAAATATTATATATTATTTAATATTATGACATCGTACTTTTAACACATTCAGCCATGGTCACAAATAGCTGTAATATGTATATAGTGGAATATTGTGGTAAAAGTGTTTTGAAAAAAAAATGTAAAAAACGGAAAAATAAAAAAAATAATAAAATGCTCACAAATCATCCAACTGCACTTTCTGTTGTTTTCACACAAAATATATTATATAAATTACAATATTATAAATTTCGCGACCGATGTATCATTCGCTGATGGTGCGCGCATGACAACTTACTATACATTATGGTTTTGTTCACCGTACGAGAGTTTAATTTTCTTGCCAATTTGGCAGAGAGAAACTTACGCGAGCCGAAGCACGTAGTCGTATATTACTAACAAAATAACGGCAAATAACATACGTTACGTGTAGGTACCTCGACGAAAACTCCGTCATTACTTCCAGACGTTTACCGTCATTGTGACGTGTGCATACATGCAGCACCCATTATATTATTTATTTATTTGAAGCACTTTCGTCACGATGGTTTTTGACAAATAATAAATTTTAAAAAAATAAAACATTCCGAGCGCTAACAAGCACGTATCATGGTTTTACGTGGTAATGAATTCTATTATTATGATAACACTATAGTATATAATATAGAGCAATAGATTTAACGCAGTTATGTTCTATGATTTTTACTCAAAGATCAGATTTCATTTTTAGTTTTACCAGGAAATTGGCATGTAGAATTTAAATAGGTACCTAACATAATGTAAAAATTAAATCGTTTAATTGTTAGACAGAATGACCACAAAGCACGCTCATTCTATTTTTTTTTTTATTATAATTCTTTTATTCAAATTTATATTTTAAATTATATAGTTAGATTTTTAATCGCTGAAGTGTTCTGAGATTATACAAATTTTTGGTTTTCTTAAAGGAAAATCATCATTTTTTACTGTAAAATATTTAGCAGAAATCTTTTTTTGGATATTTTGATACGTCAGATATTATAAATCTGAACAACCAGTTTCTAATTTATTAAATATTATGTGCGTTACTTACAAAAGATAATAAAAATAATAATTCATCGGAGGTGGGTAAGTTAAAGAAAATAATTAAGTCGATAGAACATAAGATCGATGGATCAGAATAAAAGAAGTTAACAGTTAAAAAATCATAAATTTAACTCGTTAAGTGAAAAGTTAATATGAAAAAAAATATTAACTAAACTCAATTAAATAAAAGTTAATCTAGGTATTGTTTTAATTATTGTTTGGATCACATATAGAGTAGCCGCATTCTTTCTAATTTTATAAATTATAAATAGCAATTTTATTCAACTCATATAGTAATTTATAGTGTATAATGTGTATATACCTATTTTACTTTCCATGGTTATTAAATATTTGAACTATATATTAATCTATCTCAATTAATAATTTAACAATTATTAATTTTTTTTTAAAACAAGTATCAATTTAAAGAAATATGATATTTAAAAAAATACAATTTATAATTTTATAAAAAATGTGTAGTTGCAATTCACATACCTACCATAATTGTCATAATTAAATATATAAAACAAAAACATTAAGACCTTTAAATATACGTATTTTTATTTGCATGATTCATTATTTTAATATTGAAATATTTATTATATTTAAACAGACAGGTCATTTAAAGTTTAAAAACATATTATAATAATATTGTTATTGTGTATAATGTATAGCTTTATGCCTATTTAATCTAATACAATATATCGATATACAAAATTGTTTTTCAAGAAAAAAAAACAGAAATGTTTGTATTATTATAGTGTTGTTTAGTATACTAAAAATATCAAAAAATATTTAACTAGATGGATTATTTTTAAATCAATCGAGAAAAGCTAAGTTATTTCAACTGTTGATTAAACTATTTAAGTTACTACAATTATGAGAAAATTAAGTAAAGTTAAACTAAAGTCTTACTTTTAAACTTAACATTAACTTTTTAACTAGTTAATTCTTACATCTACAGTTCATTATATTAGATTATGAGATATAGGTATGATACAATTTTATGAAAATAATTGTCATATTTAACACAAATATAATATCTTATAAGTTTTTTAAGTTTTTTGAGTATAGTAAACACTAGATTAAATATTAAAAATTTTTTATAAATATTTGTGAGACTATTTTGAAAGATTATTATTCTTAATTTAATATTTTAATAAACCAGAAACAACTTTTTCAAATTTTTACTAAAATACATTTAAATTTTCAAAAAATGATTTATTGTTGATATGATACAAGAAATCAGAGTATTTAAAAATATGTTTCTTAACATTTTATTACATTATAATTATTAAAAATGTCACCATTCATAATACAAACTATAAATTGATAAATATTATAATGTTTTACGTTAAACTAATACAATATAAACCTATCGAGTAGTAGTTTATATTGTTTATAATGTATACATATTAATATTATATATTTTTATACTTGCAAATCGATGAACGCGTCGTTTGTGCTTGACAAATCGAGTTAAATAATATGAGCTCGGGCGGTGTCTGTACAAACTCGAGTTAGCTGCTGTGACAAATAGTGAAATTTGTTCAATATATTTGTATCCTATATAATTACTATAATTTCCAAATATTTACTTGACGGTTTACGTTTGAACCCGTTTTATTATGTTATAATACGCTATAATAATATATGTTAAAAATCAATAAACTACTAATTAAATAATAGCAAAAATAATATCCATAATATTTATCATATCTATTACAGTTGTTTTATGATATGTTTCTCGTCAATCAAATATTAATCGTATTACATGCAATGTAAGAAACATTTTAAGATATAATAATTTGTATTTTTTGTTTTTATATATTACATAATCTGTGAACAATTATTTTTCAATAAATTCAGGTGATTAAGACGTATTATGTTTTAACCGAAACACCTTAAATGAGTGCCTATTCGTTGATTCAAATTCGTGAATTTAAAATACGACTTTAAATTTAAATTAATCCAATTTCACTAACAACAGGAATAAAAAAAAACAACATAATAATATTATGTTGTTTGTTTGTTTTTAATAACTAATTAAAATTAATTGTGTTTTTTTGCGTATAAAAAATCATTAGTCACACAAAACATGTATTGTTATTTTACATCTAATGGGTTCATTAATAAAGTTTAAAATATACTGTAACTTAGGTAGGTAATCACAGCTCATATAAAAAAATGTACTAATAATCCGTTTAAAACAGTTATTATGTTATTACTATTTTAAAAATGTATATTCAAAGATTCAGTCGAAATTGTATCAAACATAATAGAATTTCAACGCTTTTTTAAATTTTATTTAATTTTAGAGTATCAATGTTTTTTATTAACTAGCTTAATACAACTTAATTATCTAAGTGACTGTATAAAAAATGCATTTGATATATTATTTCAAAACTGAGTTATGACGTATATTAAAAGAATTTAAGATGAAATTCAATGTAACATCGATCGTATCAAATATGCTTGCAATTATATTTTTTTTAAATCAAAATCATTTATTTATAGAAATAAGAAGAAACAATAATTTTACGAAATAGTTTATGAGATTCCACATCTCGTTGTCTTTATTTTTCTTATAACTACGTTTCAAAACTCGTATTTGTAATTTATTGAAAAATTCTTCAAATTAACTTCTTTTTCTTAATAAAGGTATACTGTAAATATGAAAAGAAATATTTATTAAGTATGAAATTACAAGCTTAAATAATATATACTAACGTGTTTTCTGAGATAACAAAATAAAAATAACTCGTATGGTCAACATTAATAGATATTTTCTTTTTCGGTTTTTGGTATTGTTATTATTAGTATTCTTGAGTCTAAGTCTAAGATATATCACTAAAAATATAAAAGTGAACGGAGTACATTTGTTACACTTAAAGTAATTTTTAAAAAAAGCTATATTTCAATAGCTGTTAACAAACGTAATAATGAACAATATAATTTTAAAATAAAATATTTTTTTGGTTTAGTATAATGAATCTAAATACTATATTGTAGCTTGATCACATCAATTTGATAATACCAAGTTAAATACACGTTAAAATTTTAATGAAGTTATACTATAATATTCATAATCACTATTATGATTTCATCTTCATTAAAGTTACTAAGCTACCTAATCAAACAAAATAACTACTAATAATCCTACAAAAAGTCTCAAAACCCACGTCAAATATAAACTTATGAAATATCTATGGGAAAATATGAGATAATAATATTATAATACATTTTCTACGATATAATCAATCATAACTTACTAGATAGGGTCCAAATTTGAAGATAGGAATAAGTAAAATCATATTATTAAATGTCAATAATTTAGAAAATATTATTTTATGATTCAGATATTATATACACTTCAAAGAATGATAAAATATATTGACTTTTGATGTTTATGGGTCAAACTAGCTACCAATACTATGGCCAATGATAAATGACTTAACATTTAGAATTGTTGCCATCACAAACAAATAATTCGTGAATATTTTGAAGGATGATATTATTTGTGTTATCATCGACCAATAATATTGTATTCTACAATTGTATCAGCATTCTGAAAACGAACGCCTAAATTATTAATGATTTTACATTTTATGAATAAAAATGTTTGGTTCTATTATTGAATAAACTTTTTCCACTTCGTTACTTTCAAATTTAATATAAAAATAAGATATTATTAAATACATTCATTGAGCCGTATGTTTTAGTGTATAGTATACCGTATATTTTTTTGTACCAAACACATTAAAATATTAAATAACCTATATGATTTTTAAAACTCAAATATTATATTTTGTCAACAGCCGAAATTTTTCCTGTGTGACTTATCTAAATTTCGTAATTCATCAAGTCCGAATGAATAAATCAATCGATATACTTATTAGTTATGTATAACCGCATTGAAATGTACATGCTATATGAAATAAGATACTATAACATTGCATTAAGATATATAGGTTCGAAATAAATAAAACAAAAGAATACCGATGAGATGCAAAGAGTTGGATTAGTTAGAAGAAATAATTATTAGTATGGAGATTATGTCATAACTGAATATGATAGTTTCGTATCTCAAGTCCTCGGGGAGAAGAGTTTAAGGACTGTTTCTGATTTTAATGCACGTAATATATCTATAGTCTAAAGTTTAAACTGTAATGCCAGTAATGGCCTTCTATATTTGAAATTCCCGTCAATTATTATTACTTGCGTTAAGGTATGCCGATGACGTGATGTTGTCTGCTATAAAAATAAGTGATTCAAAATAATATTGTATCATGGTATTATATAATAATAATGGTCTTAGTAGACGATTAAAATATATTTAACTATTTATATAATTATTCTCTGTTTTTGAGTAACTAATAATTATCCTTACAACTGCTAGTCGATAGATCTATTTTGATTTTTTTTTTACATACAAACTTCAGTATACTAAGAATAAATGGTAATTTATTGGTTTCTTATGATACCTATTCAGTATTCTATGTTTTTTCACATTGCATGTGAGTTACACAATTTTGTCGTCTTGTTCCTTTGCCGGAGGTAAGATTACATTTCAATGGGACAATATTAATAATTTATATACTTGATATTGATAATGTTCATTGAATAATATTTCTTGAATCTTAAATAAGCATTAATAACTAACTCATTTTAATACGTAACATTAAAATAAAACAATTCGATTTTCTTTAACTTCGTGTTTTGAAGAATTTTCGAATATCTCGATGTTTATTGCCTTTACATTTTAATTCTAACAAAATAAACAAACAAAAAAATATGAAAAGACGAGTAAAATATGACTTGTTCTTGGATAATAATTTCTATTGATATATTATTTACGTCTAAACATCAATATTTTAACACGTTTTTAAAACCAAATTAATCAACTTGCCCCGCTTTCACTTACATAATATTACTAATGATCGTAGTTATTAATTTTTCGTTAAATGCATTTATGAGCATTTTCAAGGTCACGACGACCGCGTGACGCATCTTTACGGACAATTAGAATGTAAATTATACTTGGCGAAAGTATCTCGTTCGATAACCATTTAAGTGAAATGTATATCTTAAGAGGACGCTTTAATGATCTGATTTGATTGCAAGCGTCCTTGTGTCCCTTATTTTTAATTTCATCATTATGTCATCAATAGAATCGTATGCGAATGGTATCGCATAACAATTTTACGCATGTTTCGTCAAATTAATTGTAACGTCTTAATATACGCGCACCTGCAATAATTATATGGAAACATACTATATATAATGTACACATTTGATCCGAGTTAATGGCTAACTCTAATCTGTTTACCAATAATGTTAATTGCGTTCGGAATTAACCCGTCTCGTTTCATTCTCCATAAATTGCATTATCACTCCTATACAGATAAGTATTATACAAAAATAATATTATGTTTTAATAATAAAAAAATATATATTATTGTGATATTTTGACATCCATTAAGCTCTTTGGGACATAAAAATGACAAAACAACATATTGTAAAGTTATTTAATATAATAAATTTACCTATACATTTATCATTTTTTTTCATCAACAACCCTTTAGAGTTTTTATATTCACATGGAATGTCATAAAAAAAAATATATTTATGTATATTAAGGTATCTGGTGCAATATAATAATTAAGAGAATTATATTTTCATGTTTCAATTTCAAATGTTTTTATATTTTACATTATTATAGCAAATACAATATTAAATTTAATTAAATGTCAATAAAAGTGGACAATTTTCAAGTTGGACACGTTTTTTAACACCTAACGATAAGCAAAATATTTCATATGAATGTATTCAAATTAAGTTGTTTTAAATAATTAATTATTTTAAATTTTAGTTGACACCAAATTATTTCGATTAATGGATTACAAGCAGCTAGTCAATACTATTTATTATTAATTAGTGTTAATTTTATAAACAATATTGACTTGATTCGAATAGTTTAGTTGAATAATAAACTGAACAATTGGATGATAATATCTATAATAAACCTATAACTAATAGAAAGTATAAATGTTAATTTTAATATATTTTTATGGTGTGCGATCTTAAATAATATATTATTATTTTATCTACTAAATACTCTAAGAGAAATAACCAATTTCTTGTTCTCTAAATAATAAATTATAATGCCGTCTAAATTAATACATGATATTTCGTCAGTTACGTACAGTCGCATAAATATATTATTATAATAGCATGATTGATAAATTTCTATAACGAAATTTATTTCATTATACAAGTACAGTATTCATTTACCGTCATTTTAATTATTTTAATACTAGTATTAGTTATTGAATAGTGTTATGTTTTTTTTTTAAACAAACAATCGTTGAATTAAATAACATAATTAACAAATCAGGATCAATTAATTTTCATAATACTCAATTGTAAAACATTAATAAAATATTAATTTATTGCAATCAAATTTAAAAATCGTTTGGTAGGCACGTCAATAATTAAAATGTATTTATTTATTATTAATTAATGTTGACCCAAGTAACACAAATTAAACACATTCTAGACAAAATAGATGTATATGTATACTATATAGAAATTTAATTTTGATAAATGGTCTCGATTATCTCACCTTATTGTAGCACAATAATACACCTATTTGTTATAAGCATTACATTTAAAAACAATGTTAACAATTCTAAAGACTTACTGATATTTAAGCAATTTCTTTGTTACACTTGCAAAAACTTTAGGAAAAAAATAAATATCCTTATTCAAAATGCCATTATAATACAATCTCGATAACCCATTCTTATAAAAGCGCTACTTGAAACTTTTTGAATACTTTTTTTACAACTCTTTAGCATCAGTACCTTTTCAAAGTAAAATATATGATGTACATTTTAAAATCATATTGTTGTATACACTTCTTGTTGAAAATTATTTTAATTTTATAAATAATATTTACACCCGTGATTAAACAATTTCAATTTATTTATAGGTATAGTTATTAAATTAGAAATAAAATAAAATAAATAAATAAGATTAAGAAACGTTATATACAATTTTACGAATATAATACAGAGGTCGATGGTATACTGTCTTACTTCTTAAAATGTGAAAGTTTTACCACAAACAAAAACCATGAAAATCATATTTATAAAAATGTTCTAGTTGAACATACATGATTTAAGGTCGACTATAAATAATAAAAATCAACACCTTACGCGTCTACCGCTTGTGTTTGTATTGTTATATTTTTAAAAATTACAATTTAGTAAATACAAACGACTTAACGCCATCAAAGGTTATGTTTTTGATACGTTACTAATTTCTGTTTCTAATTTTAATGATTACCTATCAAGTTCACATTTTATTTACATCGTGCAGAGTACAATATGAAGACAGTTTTGTATGTTTAGCGTTATCGATTAAATCAAAATACATGGTAATATAATATATTATACATAGAAGCAGTCTGTATAATAAATTAAATTTTAATGTGTGTCACCGAAACGGCTGTATCATCTTGCAGTGCCCGCTGTAGATTTCCGGCTTGTTATTAAAAACAAAAGATATTCGATGTTGATTAAAATTACACGTTTTCGTGAAACGACCGTTAGGTAGGTATTTCATCTAACGCCTATAGACTGCTCGTACTCAAAAACATGACGTATTTTCGTTATCCAAATAACATGTAACACAAAACAATAATTTTCAAATGACATAACCCATGTTTTATGTGTGAATATGTGGGTTGTATGTTTATTCCACGAAACTTTTATTCCTCCAACCTTTGTACACGGCGTTTTCGCGAATAAATGAAACGAACGGTGTTTTCTTCATCGTGAACTGAATATATTCTCTGTTATATCAAGGGATTTAACTGTCTAAACATTAACTGTGAAACATGCAAAAGATTTTAAACTTAACATGCGCCACTATGTGTTTCCGACTGGTGTAGATTTTAAACGCTCATCGGATATAATATTAGTTTACAAACAATTTTAATTTATTTTTCAGGTGGAGATATCAGTAGCACGCAAATGCTGTGTAAAAACAGTTTAGATTTTTGTTTGAATAACGTGTCCATCCTTTTGGAACGCACTGGTCAAGTCGGTATTCCGAAATCGAAGGCTGATGTGGATATCGTTTGCAAGTAATGAAAAATAATAATAAATAATTAGTTTCATAAATAGTTATTATATATTTAAGTCCCGTTGTTTTGCTTGATTTATGAATTAAAGATTAAATTCATATTATATTATTGCACTGTTGACAAACAATAATTTATAATACGCTTAATGCTTAACTCATATTGCATTGTGATCCCTTAAAATAGTGTTCCTAACTGTTTCAAGTTCATTATAATAGAAATAATTTAAAATATATTAATTAAGTTTTGTTTTCATTTAAAAATATCCATAAATAGTTTGAAATATTTGTATTTTAGTCACATAAATATTATTTCAATGCTTAAGAGACAATCCAGTGAATGGTTTTAATCTATCATTATTACTGGTACGATACGTATATCAAATGCTTGTAAAGTAAAATTCAATTATAGATGTGTATAGACTGTAAATATAATAATATATTGACATAAAACAATAGACATAATTCTAATAAATAATATACACTTGATGGGTGTTCGTATAAACATATTAACATTAACATATTAACATATTATACATTTAAAAGTTCATTCACTATTTCGAAATGTTTTAACTTTTTACATAATTTAATGTCATTATAGTACAAGTTTTTAAAAACCATATTTTAGATTCTGAACGAAGTGATGAATGTATTGCATTTACTATGATGTGTGTTTTTTTTTTTTTTTTTTTGTGTCTGACTCCAACATTTGGAGCAGTAATAATGCTCCGATTTTTGACTTCAGCCCCTCTTTGAATAGGGAATGAATCTAGTTGGTACTTTAGGGGGGTCAAAATTAAAATTTTCTAATAGTTTTCAAAAAAATCGAGAAAAACAAAAAAAAAAATGACAGAAAAATGGCAATTTTACGGAAAAACCACTTTTCGACAAAAT
This sequence comes from Schizaphis graminum, assembly GCA_020882235.1. Taxonomy (NCBI): domain Eukaryota; kingdom Metazoa; phylum Arthropoda; class Insecta; order Hemiptera; family Aphididae; genus Schizaphis; species Schizaphis graminum. Next base: position 61,902,087 of record CM037032.1, read on the forward strand.
CGATTTTTTTATTTTGCTGTAACTCAAAAACGAATCATTGTAAATACTTGAAATTTTCACCAAATGTTTATATTATGGTTATCTCTTTACAGTTAAATTTTCAAAATATTTTGACCATTTTTAAGCTACTAATAGACAATTGAAATTTTCGACTTTTCTAAGTTTTTTTTTCTTCAAATGCCGATAAAAATTTTTTGGGTGGCCAGAAAATCTTGAAAATTTAATACAAGGTTTCTTATAAGTTGTTCTTAAAGTGATAAAAAAAAATCCGAAATCGTTAGTCACAATTTTTTTTATAAGTGTTTAAAGTTCGAATTTATACGAAATATGTCAAAATTTAAATTAAATTTCATACGCTCATAATGCGAATTTTGGCCATAGTAACCATAGTAACATAATATAAAAACTATACTATTTGTTTCAAAATAGAATATTTGACAATATTTAAATATAATATATCCTAAACTGACAAATCATCTTCGTTCAGAATCGTTTTTCGTATACAATGATACCTATCATTGCATTCAAATTTAACCTACCATAGTCTGAGGTCCACCCCACCCCCTAATATACAGCAGAGCGATACCCACTTACCCGCTTTTTTATTTTATTTTTTACTTTTTTGGAACATTTTAATCTAATTTCAAACGAGTAATTATTACTTAAACAATATTGAAATCGTTATGATAAGCATTCGTATTATATTTAAAGGTTGGACGATTTTGTTCAAATGCTCTTTTATAGTTTTATTATATAAAAATAGATTATGGCTCTACGAAGGAGTATCAATATTTCCTTGTGTATAATTTTCGTATGAATTTGTGAGTCTGAATATTAATTTTATTTACAATTTATAAGCAATTAAAGTTTTAGGAATTAGGCATTATAGGCAGAGTAGTAGATCAAAATTTTCGGTAGATATCTTTATACTATTACTTGCAGGATAATGACCTCAGTCTTCGAAGTCTTTTAAACTAAAAAAATTAAAAATTGTCAAAATAATTAACGTTTATATTTAAATAGATAACTTAATCTATTATATGTATGTTTTTTTAACTACAGTAACATTTTGCTTAAAAATAGGAATAATCTTAAAAATATGAATGACAATAATATATACCAAAATGTGTCGAACACAAATCCGAACCATATCTATTTTTAAATTAGCAAAAACAATTTTTAACGTTATAGTGTTATAAATATTTACAACGGTAGAACGAGTAGGTATTATAGTTTTCAACTCAATGACAAATTATAACAACCATACATTTCCACTTTCCCATTTGAATTCACGATAACCTTGTAATCACAACACAAACTTACTGTGTAGATATTTATATAAATACATATATTTAATATTAATATTAATACTAATTGTACAAAAAATATTGACAGATTGTACCTAAGGTTCAGAAAAAAAAAAAAACAATTTATTCCCATTGTTAACAATGATATTATTTATATTAATAGTACATATTGATAAACATTTTTTGTTATAATAAATTGATTTTTTTTATTGAATATAGTGATATTTAGTTATGTTAAAATGCTGTATATTAATATAATAATTATTATGTTTAAATAGAGGGTTCAAAATGGGAATGAAGTGCTTCGATGATTTTTCAAATTTATGTCTATCATTAGATGAAAAGAATATGGTCAACGACAACGTAATTGGAGCCAAATATACATTCAAATTTTTATGTGATGATGAAACATTTCAAAGAGGTGAACAAAATTAAGCGTACTTAATTTAATTATGATGAATTGGAAAAATGCCTCTTACTGAGTTCAAGTCATTATTATTTAATAAAGTATTTTAAACTAAAACGAAATATACTAGCTTTAATATGGAAAAATGAATCTATTCAAGAGTTAAATTCACTAGATATACAAGTATATTTATATTATTTTAATGTAATATGATACATTATGGTAATAAAAAATTTAAATACTTGTAAAAATGGTAACAAGTAACATTCCCTCAATAATGTACAATAATTGTTTTTAGAATGAAATGTAATCCATCTTTACAAATCTTATTAAAACTTAAAACATAAAATTACATATTACCACTGATGATCTAACCCAAGTCATTCGTATAATATCAAATTGTTTTTTAAAACTAATGGTAATTTCAAAAATACTCATTTTTAAAGTAACTACAAACTTTGTCAAATTTTAAATCTATTAAGAAACCATAATTACGAAACTTCTAAAGTTTCCCTATACCCACGAAAAATCAATTTTAGTGAAAACTGAAAAAACATATATGATCATTATAAAATCAATAAATTCCTCCATTCACTCCACACAGATGATAGAACTATGAGGATAGGATTTTTATAGTTTCGTTACAGTTTTCTTAAATATAAAAACACTTAATTTTTTGTTTAGAAATATCTGAAATCCCTATAAAGTATTTTTTTTTTTATATAAAAAAGCTAATAACTATAATAATACGTTTAAACGATCTTTCTAAAATGTATTTTCGTTTGATAAATATAGTGTTAGCATAATAATTTTAAAAGTTAATACTTAAGACTTTATATCTTATGAACTTGTAATCAAGGTTTCAACAGTATGTAATTAAATGAGTTATATAAAAGTAATTGCTTATAATACTTCAAAGACCGTCTCCGTTTGTACAAAAACTTTAAATTGTTCTTAAAAAATATCTAAATCGTTTTTTACACTTAAAACTAGAGAAGAAAAAATAAGATTAAACCTGACTAATTTGATACCAAATATTGAAAAACTAGTATATAAGCATCAGGTTTACGGCTTCTATAAAAGTATTAATTTTTTGGTAAATAAATTTATTTTATGTAACAATGTTTTTAGATTAAAATTGCATGTTTCTTAATTAAAAATCAAATAAATAATTACAATATTATTTAGTTAATTATAATACACAAATAATAACAAACTATTCAATTTAATATATATTTTTTTTAATTTAAAATAAAAATAAATATTAGGGTAGTTCACATAAAACAGGAAAATTCGACCAACGTTCTATGGGACAATAAAAATATGGGAACCACTGTTCTAGACCAACGTTTTAATAATGTTCTCGGGTACAGAGTTGTTTTTTAATTGAATCCTTCATTTCACGTACATAACATAATATATTCCAATGAATAAATTATTATGATAAACACATAGGTGTAAATCAATATTTTGTTGTCCAATCAAACTTTGAAACAAAGAAAATTTAGTTAACTCTGTTATTGTTTTAAAGCTATACTATTTTAATTATTATTTTATTTTTAATGTATTACAATTTTTAAATATAGTTATTTATTTGATGAGTTGTATTATGTATTTATATTAAGAACCACTATCAGTAAAATAGAGTAGGTACAGTTCAAAATAGTATTTTTAATTATAATTTAAAATACTTATTTAAGATTTAACAACATCACTATTTATTTTACTCCCACTTTATCACGATCGAGTACAAAATCAAACTCTATTAAGTGAGTGGTCTGTAAGATTGAAATCCGAAGTACCTATAGATTATTATATGTAAAGTGTATATATAATAATGCTTTTCTGTGTATTATAATCGGATCATGAAACGTTTAAAATGTTTTTCTGTACATTTAATTTCTATAAAATAATACATTAGTTAATACAGAATAGGGATAAAAAAAGTTTCTCATAAACCATACCCGTTTAGAATTTATACTTTTTATTGGAACTAGATTATTACACAAGGTAAGTACAAGAAACTACGTAATTTATAATTTTCGAAATTTAAGGGAAAAACTGTGAGAATACAAGCAGATGTTTCTCCATAAATATTTACAAAATTAAATCAGTGCCCAAGACGTGGTAAGCGGTTAAAAACAAATTTAATAAACGTTATTTTTAGCGAGAATATTAAAAATAATTAGAAAACTTTTTGGACAAAATACTGCAGCGTGTATAATTATAATTAAAAATTGTACAATATTTTTCGTGATCAATTTAATAATCAAGTCGTGCTGACCTAAATTCATCGATAAAAAAAAAATTGAAGGTCCGCAATATGGTTTTAAATGTTTAGTAAATTTTTAAATTGAAATTAAAAAATATTTTATTTTAATTATTTTTAATTGCTTAGTACGTACGTATTGTATATCAAACAACATATTACTATAAACCTAACTCTGTAGTCTGTAATAAAGATATATGAGAGCTTAAATTTTAAATCAGATCGCCGTGTTTTTCTGACATAACAGAAATTAAAAATAAAAAAAAAATGTAAATACTATCAACATAAATTTGATCATGGCATATATAATATTATTATAAAACAAGTTTATAAATTGAATAATAAAACTAATAAAATTTAATTGACAACAAAATAAAACGTGTGCTGCGCGGAATAATCTATACTGATAATGAAATACGTTTTAAAAATTTATTGTTTTCAATTTTAATATCATATACTCATAGAAGTATAAACACTTTATTGTATATACAGCAGTGCTTCTCAAACTTTTTTGTCATGCTCCCCCTAAATTTAATGTGAAACTGTCAAGGCCCCCTTAATCAAAATCATTAAGTATTTTATGGCCTACCAGAGTTAGTTTTAGGTATATATTATATATTTCATGTCTCCAGTTTGAGAAGTACTGGTATATAGGAATACAAATAAGCTTGTTTGAAGGTATATATTTTTTGTTTTTAATATAAGTTAATATAATATTAACATTAAAATTGAGTAATTATCTGATTATTCATCAAAATAAAAGAAACTGTTTTTATTTAGCACAAACAGCAAATTCAACTTATGCCGTTGAATAACCAAATATAATATGATCAAAACTTAAGTCAAATTTTCGGTAGTTTTAATCAATCTAAAATGTTTTATTTATTTTTGTGTTTTAGTCTTTATATTTGTCTTAGTTACAATAAAGATTATTAATTAAAAAATTGCAAACCTATATTAAAAATATAAAAAAAAATCAATAGAATATACAAAATTATTTTTAACCGTTTTAAAATAATATAAAATATCTGAATACAATATCATTTTAAAACAAAATTAATATTATAATTATTTTATTTAATATAAAATGTTGTCATATTGATTTTCTCGCGATAACGCAGGAAATAAAATAAATATATTAAAAACGAAAAAATAAGGGTTGTCATTGTATAAAGTACGTAGTTATTTCACATTCCATCTAAAAGTCTGAAATTCCAATACAATAAAATGTGAACTTATATATATAATATATATGTTATGGATTGTAGTGAACCACGAATAAGATTCATCACATTTTTTGGATCTTAATGTATATATTATTATTATAGTTTAGTTAGGATTTTTCAAAGTATTTTAGTCATATTTCTTTTTTTAAAGATAATTGCTTATAACCAAAATCTGATTGAATTTGCTGATGAAAACTTAATACAAATATTACGTGGTCAATAAAATACATCACGATGTATATATAGAAAATAAACGTAATGATTGTTATAGCTGAAAATCAAATCAAATCAAAATAATATTTTATAATATAAAGAATGTCAAGTCGTAGATAGAACCAACGATGGTCTGATTGTTATTATTATAAAAGTATAGTAATATGTTATAGTTGTACAATATTTCACCAAAATAAAATAATACCAAGAATAATAAAAGTTTGATATCCAACATATTTTACATTCAATTTTTCAGCCATAGTATATTTTGTTTAGTCATTAAAAAGTTAGAGACGTTTATGATTGAAAATATTTAGAAGAATACTAATTCAATATTAAATTATGATCACTTATTTGTATAATATTCATGTATAAATTACGTTAAAGTATTAAGTATATCGTGAAATTTTGACCTTTTTAATTAGTTACAACATACAAATATACATCACAATATTTTATATACGTTTGTAATTAATTGTAATAAATAATTACATTCAAAAAATTATAACACAGTACGTTTAAAATATATTTATTTTACTAACACAAACTTGTGTATTATAAACTATAATAACTTATAAAATATTACCGCCATACCTACCTAATATTAATTTAAAATTATATTATAACTTCAACTTTATTTTGATAAAGTATATGGTAAAAGTGGATTCAAAATGCTCCATATACTTTTCAAGGTAACAAATAATTAATATTTTGAGTACAGTCAATATATAAGTATTACATATTTATATGTACATATATTATATAGCATGATAACCACTAATCATGTATAATTTATAAAATGTAATAATGGCTACATAGTAAACTATGAATGGTTTATTATTTAATAGTCTCTTTTGAATTTGGAACAAAAAAAATAGAATAAATTCGAAATAAAACCACGGAGTCAGACATTTTTTTTCTTTTTACATTAATTAACTTAGAAATCTAAATGTGTTTATCTCATTTTTAGACGTGTTTATTAATACTTACCAAAGATAATCTGCAGTTTTGAAAGTCTGACCAACTAATGATTATATTGTAATCGTTGTTTGTTATAATTTAGGTATAGGTATGCTTTTTTGTTATTATCAAATCGTTGACCTAATCGCAATTTCTATCGATTACGATGAAAAATTATTAAAAACGTTAAAACAACAACTCGAAGTTCAATCTTCAATATTAGGTAGGTGTAGATATAATTTATTATATTCTGCATATGACTACCCTTCCTAGCCTAAGCAAATCAAGTGGTTTGCGAGTATAAAATGGTTTAAGTTTTGTGCCCATATTAATTATTAAGCAAATAATATATACATATAATATATATATATATAATTGAGTGCGTTATATCGACGGTTGCAGGTAGATAGTGGTAAATGATAATATTATATTATACAGAACGATTCACCAAACATACTCACCGACTTCTTGTCATTTAACAATAAATGTATTCAAGATCTAATTTTTGGAATTTTGAATAAACTTACCTCAAAAACAAAATTTTTAAATTCTTAAGATTTTCTATGACTTAAGTAGTTTCCTGAGAAAATAAAAGCAAACTTTTGTATCCGCTTTATAATATTAAGAATAAGAAATAGAGGTTCTTAATGAGCACACTTAATTTATCACTTTGTATATGATTTTAAAGTAGCAACAAATTATCTTTTAAAGTTAGAAAATAATAAAACTTCTAATGAATAAAAAATAAATACACTTTTATAACTACAATAGCATATTATATTGTTTAAATCATAGTCTACGAATGTCAAAATTCTAAAATTAAATTTAAAAAAAAAAATAAAAACATTTATTGATTAGTTTAAAGATAATAGTAAACACTATATTATATTGTTACTTAAATGGTCAATACGTAGTTCACACAGTGCATATTATTAAGAAAGCTGACTTAAATTCGAATTATTTATTTTTTTTTTTATACGAATGAATGTTTATAATTGATTTAATAAGTATGTATATATATATATATATAGCAAACGAATACAACTTATACGGTATAATTAAATCATAATATAATATTATGCCTGTTGTATTTTCTCTATTGATAAACATGCTGACAGAATTGTCAGACAAATCATGTGGATTTATGACCGGTTCACAATACCGGTCGATTATACACTGTTAACTCCGATCAACGTTTTGTAAATACTATTCGAGTATTGTATTATTATTAATTACTGAAATATTTTATCTATTTGATAATTTCCATGATAACTATATAGTCTGTGACAATGCAAATATAAACAATAAATTAATGTAAATTACATACTATTGTCTGTTATAATAAACGGTAACAATTATTAGTAGTAAAAGTATAATATTATGTAGGTACTTACGAGAATGTTAAATAACAACATAAATAATTACTAAGTTTAAACTTTTCTCATTATTTATTTTTATTAAAATTATACTGGTATATTATATTTATTATAAATTATAATGGTATTTAATAACACCCAAAAATTATTATATATGGTTCTTTAGATCAGCTATGTTTATCGAATTATTATTTCTGCCGTTAAGAAATAATCAAAAATGTAATTGAGTCGTATTATTAGATAGATATGCGTATTTTTCTCATACCTTAATTATACGACCTCAGCTATAAAAAATTTGTTACAGCTAATGTAAATGAATGACTGGTAAATATTACTATGGAATAAAGACATTAGAAAGTATATTGTTCTAATTTATTATAAAAAGTTTATGTTTTATAACTTACCATCAATGAGATTGTTAGAAATATCCAATAAATTTATACCCTCATTAATGACGTAAGTAAAAAATGTGTAACTATTTGTTTAGTTTATATAATTTTTATTTTTCAATGTTTTAGTACTAAATTCCAATGAATAATCACATTATTGTTATTATATCATAGTATTTTCAAATCCTTAAATACATAAAAGTATTATAGAACATGCAATCCCATTGAGCCTTAATATTAACATCTCTCTTGTTTTGAATATTATACTTTACAAACTGTTATGACAAAACAATATAATTTATTACAATAAGTACATAATATAATTTATAACCAAATAATTTTTTTATTCTTGTTCTAAAAGGACAGCATGACGTCAAGGTTTGTTATAAATATATAGATGGATATGTTTTTTACACGAATAAAAAATAAATATATAGTAAAAACGTGTTCACACAAATCTATTATATAAATCTATTATTAATTGAAGAATTTCTATAGTTCTATAACAAAAACACTTATAAAGTTAATTGCCATGAAAAACAACATTATTAGCGTAAGCAATTTTCAAAATATTCATTTATGAAAAAATTATCACAATTTGCAATGCTAATATAAAATTTCTATTAAGTGCCATATTATTCGATAAAGTAATAATTATAGTAAAAAAAATTGTTAAAAGATGTCCTTAATAACTAATATTACTTTTTTTCATTTTTATAATAGATGTACCTAGGTCTGAAATCACTTCACAGCCATCGGTCTACGTCAATTTTTCACTATTATACGAAAATAGAAATAATAAACAATATGACGTCCTTAGTCTATATTGGTTTTACAACGACGTGTCTTATACATAAACTTTTTTACTACGCGGTTAACATCTTTTCGGGTAATAGTGTCACGGAAGTTTCATATAGCCTACCTATAAATTGTAAATTCGACACAAGCGATGAGTTCATTTTTGGAATTTTCTAAAAAAAAAATGTCTAAAACAATTAATGATAATACTGTAGTGAATCTGAAATTTATCTCATCTTATAATATAACTTGGGTTCTAAAAAAAAAATTTGAATTATTTTTTAACTTTTTATTAAAATTAAAGGCCTGAAATTTTGATAAATATTAAAAATATTAAAATTTAAGATTAAATTTAGGTAGTCATCTGAAATACCTACACATAATTTATCTCAAAAATCACGCATAGAATTTTAATTTTTTGGACCTGAAACATTTTGATCACAGAAATGTGTATATTTATTATTTTTATAACGGTAACAAAATTATTTTTGGTTTTTATGTTATTTTTATTATTTGTGTTATTTATTATTATTTTGCGTATGAATTAATTTAAAATACAAAATTTGTAAAATTTCACTCTTTAATAGATCTCATTGTTAACATTATTGACTTTAAATATCTCTGGACTCTGTGGTCCCAATATTTTTTCGATAGCGAGATTATCTTAAATTTATTAAAAAATTATAAATTATGAAGTAGGCTTATGCGAGGATAAATTAAAATGGAATATGCTCATGTTTTTAGTATAATGGAAGTCGGGGGTCTATGATATAATCTGCTTAGTGCTTATACAGAAAACCGTCACTCGAGAAAAAGCTTTGAAGGCAATTAATAATTTTAACTTGTGGTACAACATAACTTATATATTTCCATAGTGTAACAGCAGGGCTTACATTTATAATCGCTTAGGATTTTGTTGGAAACAAAAAGTACATAATATTATACATTGAAAGCTGAAATAATTTGTTATGCCTAGTTAAAAACATATTGTTTAAAATGAATTTTCAATCAATTAGATATTAAAATTTACTCAAAATAGTAATAGCTAATAACTATAATAATGTTTAAATAGGAACAAGTAAATTATAGAGCACGTTCTGAATTAGCCATTTATTAATTATTTTGGCATTAATTGATAGAAATGCTTTATCATGTGTATTGTCGGTCTCTGATGCATTTAAATGGGTTAATAGATAAAAATATTATACACTTATTTAGTATTTAATTAAATTTTTTCATTTGATAAAAATTTGAGGAATTTATTACAATTTCTGGAATAATAAAAGATATTAGATGAATCTTTATAGAATAAATAAAGAAAGAAGTTAACGATTAATAGGACTGACAAATGATCGGAATTTATATATCATGAAAATGTACGGTGGTACCTAAACAATCTAAACTATTCGATAACAACTTAAATTTTATGAGCAGAAGTTGATTAATGTATCGATTCAAGTGGGGTAAACTCTCAAATTTTTGCTGCCAAAAAAAATATTCAAAATAACGCTATGTAATGGAGTACTCGTATGGTATTTTCATGACTGGTGTTTGGCGTTATAACCACCGCCAATAATAATTTTTTTTCAATTGTGATTAATTGATTGTATTCTTAGAATTTTTGTAATGGTAAATTTAGGTGTAGAGAACATCATAACTATATTGAAAGTTATATTAATAAAATGCATTTAGTATATAAGCCCAAAACAGGTTGGAGTATGTGTAAATAGAGATATTTGATAAAAATAGCTAGGTACAGTGCACAATGCTATTAAAATGATTTGTTTTATAGTTAGTTTACCTCCTATTATAATGATATTCAAATAATATATGGTAAAACGTTTTAAATTCAATATTATCATTACATGCTATAAATGTATCTATGACCCATTTCACGTAACATTATATTATAGTGTTAAACATATAAACTTAAATAATTAATATTTTCCAAAAATATAATACATTTACAGAAATTATAATACTTAATATTTATTCAAACAATAAAAAATTGAGAATAAATAATATTATAAAATTAAATAGTACAAAATTGATAGATTTTACTTCGGTGTATTTGATCAATAAGCTTTGCTTCCGATAAGAGTTGTATTAGTTAAATGGATTCGACCCCCATCGCGTTTTCTACTAAAATAGATTTATTCCTTGCCAATTATACTTACTACCTTAATAATTAAACAATATTTTTGAATACGTATTTGAATCTATTATGAAATCAACTTAAAAACGGGATTTCAATTTTTTGAAATCAAACTTTTGAACGTGAATTATAATATTCAATAAGTTCTGGTGTTATTTATCTGCATTTTTAAGCCATTGGTGTGGATATATTTTAAGACTAGGAAATATATAGTATTTATAGCCAATTTACTTATTTTATATAATTTCTAATAAATTACATTATACGCTATGCCAAACAATACGATCAAAGAATTAATTATAAATATAATAAATAATATACATTTAATATTATTATTACCGATTATGAGGGTCGTTAAACTGCACCGTTTTATACGTGTTTAGATAGCTACAAAGTACGTTCTAGATACGTCGATACATTATAATAAACTATGTACATATATACATATGTACATTATAATAAACTATGTACATATATACATATGTACATTATATGTAGATTATTATAGGTACCCGCCCAAAATCTATTTCCATATAAATAACGTTTACGTATAAGACAACAACCAAAACACTTCGACTTTTTCGCATACGGAGAGGAAAATCAAAATGAAAAAAAAAATCTAACGTTCTCCCATACCCACCAGTTTTGAAGCTATTGTATATTTATATATATTTGTTTGTTTATACATAGATACGAACGATAGTGAACTTATTCGGAACAAAAAATATACAAACCGACCGTACCGTTGAAAATATAAATTCCAGGTTCGTTGGTAAATCCGTTCATTTGTATTGGTGGAAGTTTTTTTTCTTCCTTTTTGTGTATTCTCGAGTTTTAGGTTTTAACAGTCAGCAAACTTACTTAGGAAGCAAAAACTAGTCGTTGAATGAAATCGAAAGACGCGATTTTTTATAGTTATTTTTTTTAAAATTAGACAAGATTCTCGTTTTTACGATATACAGCAGTCAAACGATTATTATTAGCTCAAAACCAATTTTGTGACACCATTTAAAATACGGAAGAGATAATATTTATAATAGACAATGCCACAAGCTTAAAATACATAATTTTGCGAGAAAACACGTATTATATGAAGGATGTATAACATGTCATGTTTATCGTATGGACCATCAATAAATATGTCGAGAAATTCAAGGAACCATTAAATTTTTTTTTTTTTTTTATTTTAAATATATTATGTACTTTACACGAGACTCATAATTATCATCATTTGTAGTACTTATTATAATTTCTGATATAGAAAACGTTATCAAGAAAAATACATATTACACATAATATATATAAATTATATAATATAAGTGCATATAATACATTGATACACCAAACATAATATTCACTCCAATGTTAGCCCTTTAATAATAAATTAATTCAAACTCTTTATTTTTAGAATCATAACTACAGTTAAAAGCTATATTTTTAAATACTCCGATTTTTTCATATCATTTATGAAGTTTCTTTACAATTTTATCATGTTGCAGACTTTCTGAAATATACAGATTGTTACCAAGTGATGAACTCGGACTGGGACTCGTGCACCGCGAAATTCATGTCATTGGTACGTGAAGAGATGAACGGCAACCAGTCAGAGGATGCTAAAGTGCTAAATCTATGTTGGTAAGCCACACTTCGAACACTATATTATAATATACTTGTTGTGTACTATGCCTGCCCATCGCATGCCACATAATATGTCAACACATTTGTTATTATTTTCTGATATTATTTTTGTTTTTTGAAAATTATAAATCATCTACCCATTTGAGAGCCATATTTAGATAGATCCTGCTGAGTACAGAAAATTTATTTATAGCTATATGGAGCATTAATGAAATTCGTATATTTTCTAAAGAAAACAAAATTGATGAGCTATAGTTTTGATTAGTGCATGCTTTAATTTTTTAAGTGTAATATTTTTTATTACATGTCGACTGTCACGAGAATCAGAGGATCATTTTTATTTCTTAGTCATATTTTGATTTTTTATTCGTTTTATTAAAATATTTACAGTTTTGTTAATTTTATAATAACAATTTAACTAACCCTTCATTAACTAAAAATATGTGAATCACATATTTTTTATTTTCGAAAGGACATTTGTTTCTTCGCATGCTATGAGAAAAACGATGCATGTCATTATTATAAGTAAAGTTGATAACTAAAATTCACTAAACGATAGGTGTAAAAAAATTCTTTGCGTAATATTTGAGGCGGTTTATATTTTTCATATATTTTTTAAACTTGTATATTCTGTATGAACTACCCTGTATTGCGCATAATATATACGTTCGCAAAAATTATATCAATAATGAAAACTAATGTGACGCCATAAACCAAAATTTGGTGACTGTTATGTTTATAAAAGATAATAAATAACAGCGATGGCAGTCATGGTTTTTAAACGGGTCTTTTCCAGGCTATTTCGTACATTCGAAATGTTCCCCCCTTTTTTGTGTGTGCAGCCGCTCAACTGGCATACGAATTTATGCTAGAGTCACGCAAAGGTTGACGGAAAGTGGTGTCGTAATTACTCGAGAGTCGTATAACTGTTGCACGTAACAATTATATGACTATAATCTATATATTAATAAAAGTCGATTTGTGTGTATTTGTCTGTGTAACGGATTTACGGCCAAGTCTATTGCACCCATTGTTTTAAAATTGAATACGTAAGTAATTTCGTAGCTTAAGTTTATAATTTTATAAAGCAGAGATTTTTTGGCTCTTTTTTGTTGATATAGATGAACAAAAAATTAAAAAATAGCTATTATTTATTATAAATTTAGACCTGTATTTTATATTTGGTAAAAATAACTCAAATAAATATTTTGATAATCTGTGGATATTATATTAAATGTAGTTTATGAAGGAGTAAATCCACAATCATTTTATTTGTTGCGAGCAACGCTGTGCAGAATAAATTAACTATATTACAATTTAAACATATAAATAAATATTTGGTTTACTTAATGTAATATGATAATTGAAAAATAAAATCACAACTTTATGTCTATAGGTAGAAATAAAAAACCACTTTTTTTCGTACAGAAAATCTTGTAAGTTAGTCGATGAATTTAAATTGTATATAAAAAAAATTGAAATTCATCTACTGGATATATTGGATATCAGACTTGGAACTGTTAATTTATTGTTTTATTTGTTTTATCAAATTAAACACAACTAATATATTATTAAATAAGGTTTGACTACAAGCAAACAACCACTAGGGTATTTTAATTGGATCGTTAAAAACGTACGAATGTTGGACAACGATTTCTGAAGGATATCAAAATTGTATCTAGGTTCCTCAGACCCGCTCTCCTCCACGGAAGTCTCCCAACTAGTGATGACAATCATATTATAATAATATCATATAAAATGACTATATTAAGCACCCAGGTATAAACCAGTACTATAATTTATGTCACATAAATACCATTTAATAACACTATATATGATTATTATAATATATTAAATTGTCATCGCGTGGTAACATTGATATTATACGACGGAAACAACAGATGTTGCGTAACAACGACTAATCTTCCACGCCCTTCCGGTCGTGAACCGTGAGCTTTACAGATTATTATATACATATATTTATACATATGTATATATATATATATAGCTTATACATACTATAAATGGTATATTTATGTACACCCAGAACGTGTTATAGTTGCATCCTTATCACCCCTACACACTAAACGCTGCACCGCTCATCGTGAATACTCGACGCGACTATAGCAATAATGGTCTATATTATTATATTAATAATTTCGAGAAATAATCTAATATATTGTTGTCTCGTCATTCGATAATAATATGAACGCAACCGTATACCACGTGACACTATATTATATTATATTATATATATATGACATAAATGACATATTATTGATGCATGGGTGTGTGTGTGTGGCGTATTTGTACCGGGGCGGAACAAGATTGATCGTCCGGATTACCCCTCTATGATAATACGCACGCATAATATATATACTGGGTGTTTATTTTGACGGCAATCATCAATCGATATCTCTGAGAGTGTTTAAATGATTTGCGTGTAATGTATATAGATGCACCTAGGTATATCTTTTATTCGTCCCCGTAGTATTGTAAGGATATAGTCACACGCTTCATTGATATAAGTAAACTTAAATAACGTCCTTGACACAAAAAAACTTCATATGTGCTAAAATACGATTTTTTCGGGAAACACAAAAACCATTGGAAAATTAAATTGTCAACTATCTATAGAAAACATTTTTAAAACTTTAAATATTTTTAACGAAATTTTAATCAAAATTCAATATTTGAAAAAATACCTATATACCTATTGTTTAAATTTTCAACGTTTTACCGCATCGGAAATTTTATATTTTATTATTATATGTCCTGCAAAGTGGTAACAATATTCAAGCACTCGAGCCTCACACTCACCGGCCACCGCGTATTTCTATTTTTTTGAATATCCCATAATGCTAAATCCATAATTCCAAACACGCATGTTATTGTATATACTTTAAACATATCGCATAAAACACTCGTTCACAAAATAATTTTTATTTAATTATGACAATAGAATACATTTAATACGTATTTTGCACACTATATATTATTACATAATATTATTGGCTTCCGTTTATATGATTTTTATACATTATTTCGTAAAAATGAAAAACACTTAATATATGATATTCGACTTATCTTATATTATCATGTATAATATAGCTATGAAATAGGTAATCGATTTAAATAACTTATAAAAACTCGATATTTTCATAATATTAATCAGTTGATAAATATCCTTCTCATCACATCACACCATCTCTCTCGCTCTCCGTCATTATAATATGTATATAAATGCTAACGAGTATTGTACGCCATTAATTGCATCGAATTATGAATACTTAATGGTACACACTAGTATTTTTTTTTTAACGAACTGAAATATAAACTTATTGAATAAATACAATTTTTTTATTATGTACGTTTAGGAAACCATTATATATTGAACCGAATTGGTTAGAAAATAAAACTGTCTTTTATAAGGACACTACCCAGAACGTCTCCGGTAAATATCATCGAACCGAGCTTTGGCGTCCGGTACCGTCATTATGTTTCATTCCCAAGCAGATGACACATTATTATTTATTATTTACAAATCGCTGAAATAAAATAAACGGATAGTAAATGTTTTTTTTTTTGTAAATACGCGTTTCAGGACCAGAATAATATTGCGTTATTGCACGGCGTGTCTTTAATCTGCGTCTCTTGTTTACAGACGATAAAAACGTATTAAAAATACATTGTCGGGCGTTAAGTACGTGTAAATATGTAATGTATAATGGTATAATTTATACCGTTCTATATTAGTAATGATTTTGGCATAAGAGCTTAGTCCTTATTTTTGTATACAGAAATTAATACCTACTATAACCGTGAATTGCAATAGATTATAAAATAATAGTATTCGATGACGGTCGTTTTATCTTATTTTAAAACAAGGTACAAATCATAAATATAAATAAATAAATTACTGACGAATGGTCAATTGTCACGAGTACCTAATTAAAGAATATTAATTTAAATTGTTTGTTTTTAAAAACATGTGAAAAAAATAATTTTTCAAAATGATAAACACGGTACTTGCCGTTTTAATATATATTTATATATTATTTTGTAGATAAGTTAAAATATTATATTGTCGACGATTATCATTCAATAAAAGTGGAACCATTATAAATTATTATTCTTGTTATTTTTATTAGTATAGATAGGCAATATAGGTGTACTCGTTATTATTATCGTATGGCGATTTAAAATGTATTCGAGAATGGTCTGTTGTTTTTTAAAGTTCTGCAGACGATCAGGTCAAATCGACCCTACCGTAAATCCCAATATATTTATATTCGCCGTGTGTATAAAATAATAACTTCACGCGTGCATTTATGTAAATATTTTGACGGTAAAATCACAATTTATTCGTATATAAAATCGCGTACGAAACGGTATCTCAACTAAATCATTACCGCGCCGCAAAAGGGTGCTTATATTATATAATTTGCGCATATATTATCATACCATATACCAACTATATTATTTTACGTTTTATTTTCATACCCACACTCTACCGGTGGCTGCATACTGTGTGAGATTAAACGTCGTGTGACTGCTGTTGCTTCCTCTATATACGCCCCGTTTTCAACGTCTATTAATAAACTGCTACGTTCTTAATGTAGGTACTTACTCACAGGACCGTCGCAATATTTATGCACAAGTTCATATTATATAATATTACAATTTTAGATTTCGTTGTCATTCGATATGAGTATATGACGTATAGGTAATAAATCAAATTAGAATTCGACTAACACTATACGCGTCACTAAGACTACGCCAATCGGCTGTAATACATATATATATGTATATATATCATTATAAAATCAACTAAAACTTTTCATCCGTTTATAAAAATAAATTTAAAATATAAAATATTTATACGGTGTACACTATATAGGTGTGTTTATGGACCGGGTTTAGGACTAGGCTATCTAGGCTATAGCCTAGGGGTGCCAACGACCTTGGGGGGCGATAGGCCATGGATAGTGAATTTTTTTTTTGTAAATACTAGATAATATAATTACTATCTGCAAATTTAATTTATCATCTACGAGAATTTATATAGTTAAACTTAAATATTAGTAATGAATTATGTTAATTATTATAAATTAGTTTGCTGTTGTAAATATTATGTTACGGCTAATGTGGAATACCGGGCAATGTAAATCACGAATTTTTTTTAACCAACTAATATTATTTTTTATTATTATTATAAATTATAATTATTACCTACCTATTTATAGTAGGTATTGATTTTTTTTAAAAAACAATGGTTATTAATTTTATTGTATTAAAATATTGCAAATATTTTGATGGAATAACCAAACAAATTAACAAGTATATGTATCATTATTTTATTTTTATAAACGACACTATATACTTCGTTACTCTGTACATGTTTTAAAAATTGAATCCAAATCTTAGTATCTTACGAACATTTGAACAAAGTTATCGAAACGAAAAAGACTAACAGTACTTTTATTAGTAAATTTAAATATTATGAAATAATTAATTATTTAAGACAACTGAAGCTAGAGAAGAAAACCAATTCAAAATTAATGAAAAAATATGACGTAATGAAAGTACCTACTAGGAGACGAAAAATTAATTATGCCAGTAACTGCAGAAGGTAATTGTGTAAAATTATATGCTTATAATGAAGAGTTATTTAAAATTTTACATGAAATACATTTATCTATTAGGCACGGTGGTGGAAATCGTATGGAATATGAAATAAATATAAAATTTAAAAATATAACTTGAAAAACAATAATATCATATTTAAATTTTTGCGAGTCATGTGAGAGAAAAGGAAATACAATGAAAAAAGGATAGGTACTTAAACCAATTATTTCTTTGGAACTATTTTTTCATTAATTTTGAATTGATTTTCTTCTTTTGCTTCAGTTGAATTAAACAATTAATTGTTTCTTAATATTTAGATTTACTAATAAAAGTACTGTTAGTCTTTTACGTTTCGATAACTTTGTTCAAATGTTCTTTAAATTTGGATTCCATTTTTAAAACATGTACAAAGTAACGAAATATGTATCGTCGTTTACATCACAACAACTCGACTGGTTATGTAGTCGAAAATATGAATTATTGTTCATATTGTATTGTTGACTGAAAAATTTTAATTTAATCCATTATGCATTTTTGAATAACCATAAAATTGGTAATTTAATAAAGAGGAGGACTCTCAACTCTTATTGAATACATTTTGTTCCAAGGAGTAGGGGCGTTTGTTTTTTATTAGCCTAGGGGCGCCTTTTAAGTAAATCCGGCCCTCGCCGCCGTGTGTATCAATATAACTTGTTTAAGTTCAATTATATTATTATATGTCATACGTACCACAGACGATTACATATATATATATATTAGTTAAGTATATTTTTATATTATTTTAGATCAAAATAGTGAATGTTATTCAATTGTTTATATTAACCTTAAATTATTGTACACATACGTCATATTGTAATAATGTAATAAATTGCTGCCAAAAATGACAAAAATAATGGTTATTTAAATTGATTTACTATAAAAATAATGGAAATGGTAGGTATAAATGGTATTTTTTTATTGAATAGTGGTCATGGATGAAAATTACGTTTTATTTTATAACGAAAACAACCATCACAATAATTATTGAACTAGTTGTTAACAGAAATTAAATATGCTTTTATATTCGCCAATTTTTCATGCTTACGGCGATATACGAATGCATAATAGTGTTACAATAATAACACAACAGTTCTATGTAGGTAGAACTAGTAGGTACACATTCAAAAATTCAAAAACATAAATAATTTCGTGTTTTGATGGTTCATCGATTATTAACTATTTATACTTTCGTATAACAAAACTGTTAATTGTATCATTTAAACTTATTAGTGGTTTTTCAAATAAATACATTTGACATTTCATTATTACCTACGCTACGTAGACGCAAATGTATTTTAGAATAAAAATGTATAATACTAAAAATAATTATTTTACTTTTTATATAATTCTGACAACTTTCTTATACAACATAATGCTTAAAAAACATCAACAACTTTTAGATTCTGAACGGAGTGATGAATGTATTAATTTTAAAATGATGTGTGTTTTTTTGTGTCTGTCATCACATTTTGGAGTAGTAATAATGCTCCGATTTTTTACTTCAGCCCCTCTTTGAATAGCAAATGTATTTTAGAATAAAAATGTATAATACTAAAAATAATTATTTTACTTTTTATATAATTCTGACAACTTTCTTATACAACATAATGCTTAAAAAACATCAACAACTTTTAGATTCTGAACGGAGTGATGAATGTATTAATTTTACAATGATGTGTGTTTTTTTGTGTCTGTCATCACATTTTGGAGTAGTAATAATGCTCCGATTTTTTACTTCAGCCCCTCTTTGAATAGCAAATGTATTTTAGAATAAAAATGTATAATACTAAAAATAATTATTTTACTTTTTATATAATTCTGACAACTTTCTTATACAACATAATGCTTAAAAAACATCAACAACTTTTAGATTCTGAACGGAGTGATGAATGTATTAATTTTACAATGATGTGTGTTTTTTTGTGTCTGTCATCACATTTTGGAGTAGTAATAATGCTCCGATTTTTTACTTCAGCCCCTCTTTGAATAGGAAAATTCATCTAGTTTGTATTTTGTGTGGTCAAAAGTAAGCATTTTTTAACAGTTTTCAAAAAAATCTAGAAAACAAAAAAAAACGGCAATTTTACGAAAAACCACTTTTCGACAAAATCGATTTTTTGATTTTGCTGTAACTCAAAAACGAATCATTGTAAATACTTGAAATTTTCACCAAATGTTTATATTATGGTTATCTATTTACGGTTAAATTTTCAAGCTTATAGACAATTTAAATTGTCGACTTTTCTAAGTTTCTTTTCTTCAAATGCCGATAAAAAAAATGTGGCTATCCAAAAAATCTTTAAAATTTAATAGAAGGTTTATTATAAGTTGTACTTATCGCAGTAAAAAAAAAATCAAAAATCGTTAATCACAATTTTTATTTCTAAGCATTTAAAGTTCAAATGTTTACGAAATATATCAAAATTTAAATTAAATTTCATACACTCATAATGCGTATGTTGGCCAAATACTTTTTTTATTATATAAACAGATACTATAAAGTAACTATAGTAACATAATATAGTAACTATACTATTTGTTTCAAAATAGAATATATGACAATATTTAAATATAATATATCCTAGACTGACAAATCATCTTCGTTCAGAATCGTTTTTCGTACTATACAATGATACCTATCATTTTATTCAAATTTAACCTACCATAGTCTGAGATCCACCCCACCCCCTAATGTACAGCAGAGCGATATCCACTTACCCGCTTTTTTTATTTTTTATGGAATAAAAAAAAATTGTTTTTATATTTTTACAATAGTTAAGACCAGACACCAGTTAATTTCAAATACAATTAAAATTTGTCATGGTAAAAAATTATATTTTAAGAACTTGAGTATACTTACCTTAAACTTATACAATTATTAACTCTTAATCATCTGTGTCTTTTGAAATCCAACAAACGGATAGGTAATCAAAAACTAAAATATCAGAATACTTATAAAGTCAAATACTCAAATATAACATTATTGCTTTTCAAAAGAAATTCAAATTAAAAAATACATTAAGATTTTAACGTGCTATACCTTCAATAAAAATCCGATGAAGACCATAAAGAGTTTCATTAAAAACAGTTTTAGACTAACTTTCAAGTTAAATGATTATTTCACTATAAAAGAATATTTTAAACATTTTAAGGAATAAATTATTTTAAATACGCATATATTATAATATTAAACTATACATATTAGATATTAGTTCTTATAGAACTATACAATAATATAAGTTTATAAAATAAAAATTAAACAAAAAAAAAATCGATAAGATTACCAGGGGATATAATGTTCATTTCAAAGCATTTAATTGCCATCGAAAGGTCAATAATACTAATAAAATAATATCTGATTATAGTAAGTATTTGAATTGAAATACAATCGATCTGGGTTTTTTGTTACAATATAATTATTTCCGTTCAGTCATATGTTCTCTTATATAACGCTCATTGTAGTAGTTATTATAATTTAAAGTTCGAAAGCCTTAGGTGGTAGAGATCTGTTAATAAATAATCCAATTATACACTGACTCTAAACGAAACAGCCATATGAATTAATAAATAATAACAATAAACGGAAGAATAATTTTCAAAAAAAGTCATTTTTGTACAATATACCTCACATAAAGATAACATCAATCGTGTCGCATTGCAAATTGCAATGATTTAATTATTTAATTAACATAATATATTTATCACAAGTCGATCGAGCCTAAAATACCATCAGGACACGGCTGAGCGAGATCGTTAATCGAAATTCTATGATCTTACCAATATTTTTTGGAACAAGAATATATTTCGAATAAGTAGTATTATAGCTATACTTATTTCTGCAGGAATATTTGGTGCTCGGTGCTACCGTTTCGCTCCTCGACGAATCAAATATATTCATCTGATTTTCCATGAAATCCTAAGTGCCGGAGAGGTAAGAAGGGTGGGTATCAGGGATAACAAAAATGCATTTCGTGTAAGTAAGTGTTTGGAGTGGTTGGCACTCGTTCCGCTCTTCGGCGCCTCTGCAAATCTAAAATATCCTCCTTGCCTGTTTGCCTTCCCAGGAACGGAATCACGTTCACAAAATAATATACGTGGCAACATTACTAAAAATATTTTATATTCAATCGTGACTTACTGCAGTTATCACAGTTATCCCTGTCACGATGGCTTTATGACGTCTATTAGAATACCATTTAATATATTATAGTTATCAATCAGACGGATTCCATAAATACTCAATTACGTTAGCATTGTCATAGATTTTAAATTTTACTTCTCGTTATGAAAAATCGTTGATCTAATGTTATTTGGACGAAAAATCCAATTTCAATAGACATTTCCAATACATTTTGTAACAAGGAAACTAATTTGAAAGTAGCTTATTCAACAAGGCGTCTTAAGGTTTATCGAGGGCCATTATGTTCATGGGGTTATTAGAGCGAAAACAAGTGCTTAAAATTAAGCTTTGTATGCCAAAAAATTCTTTTCTTTTTCATATATATTTTTTTTTTTGCTTTAATATTTTATTTAAATAAAAGTAATGTGACTTATAATAACGTAATATTACTTATCCACTCACCGTATAAAAAATAAGTAAGCACTCCATTAGAAAAAAATATTTTTCAAATTGTTCGTACCTTAAGTTAAATTAAATTACATTATAACGGGATATATTTTTTAAGTTGTTATAAGAATTAAACAATCAACAGTGGAATTTCAATAGTTTTACGAAAAAAGATCACGTATAATAAAATTATATCACCACTTTTGTAAATTTCAGTAACATTTAGTAATTATTTTTTGCACGCGATAATTAAATTCTTCAACGACCTTTTATATTCAATTAAAAATATTGAAAACTTAAAGATCCACTCAAGGCTGTATAACATATTATTTTACACTTTGATTATTTAAATCATTTTCTTTTTTAAATTTATTCTGTTATTCAATATTCATACAGAATTTTTGTTTTAAATTCGTTCATTAACCCGATAAGATTAAGATAATAGCTTGGTAAAATGCAAATTTGTAAATAAATATATTTCATTGAGTGTAAAAGTTTGTTTAAATATTAGTACAGTTATTACTTATTACTTATATAGGTATACACATTGACAAATTATCTTGCTAAGGTTTGTGAACAATTGTTACGACAACTCTTCTTTAAATAAACAACATTGCAATCTATCTCAAAGCTTATATATACCTACCTACAGTGTTTTGAGATTGTGAAAGAAATAAAAAATTATAAATATATTGTACTCAATTTAACGAATTTAATTTTAGTTAATTTGTTCAAAATTAGACACAATTATAACTTGAGACAATTTAAATTTGCAATTATAAACGTGAATACATTTTTTTGAATCAATTGTAAAATGTTTTTGATTAAATGAGAAATTTAATTATTTTTTTTTTTTTTTTTTTTCAATTAATTTGTATAATTTGTAATTTTTACTTCTACGGTCTAAAATTTTAATATTAAACATGCATAGGTAAATTTCCTGAATTGTCTCTATAACTTAAAACAATATTCAAAATTGTCGGTATTCCATTTTTTTTTTTTTGTTTTTTTTTTTTTTAAGAACCTTGTGGTTATTGGTTATTACTTATTAGAAACTGGAATATTATGTTCAATTATATGATAATTTTATTAGATAATAATATTATAATATCTTCATATTTTTTTTTTAATGGTAGTATAATATTGTTAACAGTTTTTTTTCAACAACTACAGCCAAGTTTCAAAAATACTCCAATAGACCCTTTTTGACAAATTTCTAATCAATAAACATCGTGGGAAATAATTGAACCATTCCATTTGTCCAATAACGTGTTTACAATCAAATAATTAATAAATAAATAAAAACTCACACTATTATCAGACCAATCGATTCTTATTGTTATCTACCGAATCGACTAAATCCGAAATATGAAGAATATTAGAAAAAGTCAATAAACAAAAATACTCGTAGCTTACACGTAGTTTCTTCGACAACATCTTCTTTGATTTCATACTATGTTATAACTTATAACCATATTTATAGTATGATCTACTATACTATATAATAGAAAGGTCATCTGTAACTGAAATCTCATAAAATGACAATAACTTTTGACAATAATATATACTTTTTTTTTTGTACGCGTACATATTTTCAGCCAATACAAATATTTTATTTGTTTGTGTTTTAAATGTTTGAATCAATACAATATATTTTCTATTGTGGTTTCAAAAGAAAAAGATGATTGCAAGAAGGTACGTTTATGTTTAAAAGATATTTATAATATAATTTTGATTTCAGCTCTACTAATAAACAAAACAGATTTTTTCGTCCAAAATAATTGTGTTTTTCAATTGGTTATTTTTTAAAAGTATATATTTATATAATATATTAATAAACAATATATATATATAAATAATTTACTTATTACATAAGTATAATACCAAAATAATATAAATGTTTTTTGTTTGTCCTCTAAAGACTCAAAAAATACTAGATTGTTTTAAATAAAAGTTATATCAATAGATTCCTTGAGACTTGAAGGGTGTATACATAGCTTATTTTTTTCAAACCCAAAAAGCTAGTTCATGAAAATTGAATATTAATTTCTAATGGTTGTCATGTGTTACCGTTTATATTACTATTATAATTATTAATAGAAATATGACGTGCCTTTAAAATTTTTACAGATGTATTAAAAAAAAAAAAAATCTAAAAACGAAATAATTATCTACACAATTATAATAATTACACTCGTTATTTAATTTCTTTATTCTAGACATGGAATTTTGATGACACAAAGATGAATAGAAAGATAGATTAAATTTAACCCGGTGAAGTCGGGTAATACGGCTAGTACATTATATATTACTATTAAACTCGGTACTCACGTTAAATTGAGATAACCATTTGCAAGATATTTATAAATATTTACATAGGTACATTAATCGGATTATCTACTTAAGGTTTACAAAACACCTCCATATCATAAATAGTCTAAGATATAATATTTAAACATTTTAAAATAATTATCCACCAGAATAATATACTTTATTCCGAATCGACGAACGACCGCATTTACTACATTATTACTATATGCACTGCGAAGAAGAATACAAATTAAACGTATGTCTCATCAATATAAAACATAAACAATATAAGTAAAAAAATTAGATGATGATTCAAATCATATTTGTTTAATAAAATATGTTTTTAATAAAATAAGTACATTACTACAATATCATCATTATAACGTGTTTTCCGTCTCATGTAGAATATAAATGTGTTGCAACCGACCCTTCCTACAGCATCTGTTTGCACCGCTTATAATAATTTACAATAATTTTGATGAGTATATTTACTTTTTAAAATGTAAAAAATAACATTTACATAATTTTCCAAAAGTGCAACCCGATAATTCAATAATAAATAAATAATACTTCAAACCTGAATTTTTAGTATGTAAATCAACTCGACGAATTTAATAATCACTGGAATATTTGTGCTTGACAAACATTATTCCCTTTTTTTGTATACGTTATAATTTTTCAACAAATAAGACATTTTGATAGAAAAAAAATACTGTTTTTCCATTTTAACTCAATAAGCTACTAAGTTGGTTATCCGTAATGGCAGGGCATATTATAGAAATACATTTTATTTTTTAATCTAATAAAGATACATGAAATCTGATCACATAAATATTAATAACTATCGAACCATTTTTATTTATTTATTTTACAATTTCGGCAAAGTCATCGATACTGGCTGTTTGTAATGTTGACGTAAACAGTAATATTCCTACACCAATACTTACTATTTACCTATCTAAATAAAACTCAACAACAAAAAAAATATGTTCAATTTCCAATTATTTATTACGTGTTTGAAGTAAAAATATTTATTTTTGTTTAAAATCGTATATTAATATCTATTGAAAAAAAAATGTAGGTATAATATATTTAAAATGAATAAACTTGAAAAAGTACAGATATTATTGAATAGCATGTAATAAATTCTTAAACAAACACTAAACGTGATAAATTTTATTTCATTTTTCAGACTTTAAAAATCGAAACATTTACATGCATTATTCGTTTAACTGATGGAAAATTGAAAATTCCGTAGATCAATGACTTTCCTATATATACATTCTTTCTTATACTCCATAAAAAGAATCTACAATCAAGCGCATTATTACGCTAAAAATACTTGACAAGAGATTTATGTGCTATTTAATCAGTTTCACGGGGCACAGCTCATCAATCGAAAACTTTTGTATTGTTTTACCAATAGTAACTTAAAATATATCAAAAATCGTGAATAGGTCATAGGTGTCTACTACCTATAGGTACGCATTTAGATCAATCGTAAGAAACCGAATAATTAATATTCGAAAGGAATTTTGAACACTACCTAATACCTAGTATATATTACGTGACCCTCTACGAAGATAATGTTATTATTTCATACAAATGCTTCTATAATCGTACTGCATAGTCCGTAATGACTTGTATATAATCTACAAACGAACGGCATTCACAGTTTATTAATTCGTCTCATTTGTAGTTTTTGCGCGGTCATTATTATTACTATGCCATGTAGCACGCAATATGTATTACCTATACCTACCTCATTTCGTGTGACGTATATTCAATCTAAATTATTTATTTATTTATTTATTAAGTTAACGGCCCGAAGCCCTTTGAGTATATGATTTATTTAATATTGACAGTAATTACAAAAGCAGACAAATCATGACATAACAATATTAACCTTCCAAACATTCTAAATTATTTTTAATTTAAATTCAAAGTTTTTAATTAAAAAATCAATTTAAAATAACTGAATAACAAATAAATTTTGAACATAGGTATTAATTAAAAAATTAAAAATAAGACAACAAAACATATTGTACTATAGGTATAATATAAAAAAATACGCATATAAGTATACTAAACTAAACTGTTGTATTGTTTACTACAACGTATCTGTTGGACAGTTAAGATTGACTTTACAAGATGTCAAGATCAAGCATGTACTAAACTTAAACATAGAATATTTGAAAAATGTCGTTACATAAAATAAAAATAAATTTTTATAAGTATATTATTAATAGTATTATTTCATGACAACGATTAAATAACATTAAACTTAAATTTATCACGTTTAGAATCACAAAAGTCCATTGAGGTGGTTACATTTTATTATCTAAGAGTGATGCTCGAGGAAAAAAGGAACCATAATTCTTACAATAGGTAGTGAGAAATAACATCGATCAAGAAAAATATGAACTTGGAAACTCAAAATCGTATTGAAGCCAATAAATTTGGACACGTAACATGATAATTTGGTGAAATATTCCCACTTAATAATTTATTTATATTATAATATGTATTCGCCATACTCGTTCATTGGCATTCGCAATGGCAATGAATTATAATAGTGACGAAGTGTTTCACAACTACAGATAATTTACGCTTTTGATATCCAACACTGGACGTTAATATGCGATGAGTGACGACTAACCCTCCGGTATTATCATGTAGGTACCTAAACATAACAATCGTTGATCGTTCGGTAAACGGGAAGAACGGGAGTGTGCACAGTGCACATATGCAGATAATATGTTCGTACACAAATTCACATTTCCCCGAAAACGTGTTTCTGTCATAAACTCGAAAATTATAATATTGTGCCTAATTCGTTGTATATTTACAATCCCGCATTACGATTGGGTGCGGTAGACAAATAAAAACGTATACACAATAAACCACACATACACACATTGGGGTAAAGTTATAAGTTAAGGTATAGTGTATACGGGTCGATCCATCTAGCGTAAGATACTAATACGTATTGCCGTATTGGTATTATTATTTCAGAAACACCAACGTTTATGAAAATATTTCTTTTTGATAACTTTAAGCAGTTACAAAACAGCATTTTTGAAAAAAAATTATAGGTACTATTACTATTTTTTATCGTTATAGTTTTTATAAATATCTTATTACTTTTTAATGATAACGTGCATTAAATACTTAAAATATCTACTCATCAAAAATCGATTTTCATACGTGAAAGTAATCTAAAAAAATATTCTGTTTTGGAAAAATAAAATTAAAATACATATTCAACCTGAAAAAAGTAAATTATTTTTAAAAATACAAAACGGTGTACGTAATGGTAAAATTAAATATTTTTTAACCATCTAAGATTATGTAAAAAAATATATTTAAAAACAAACGTTTATAGTTTTTCAAATATAATGTGTGTCTTGAATCACCCGATAGATATATACCTCTCTATATCTAACCTTACTTCAAACTAAACATATTATTATCTGACCGAGAGAAGATGGATTCTTCGTGTGTATTCCATTATTGCATATATTATACCAGGGGCGGCCAAACGGTCGATCGCGATCTACCGGTCAATCGCAAACAATTTTAAAGTCGATCGTGTTAGAATTTATTTTTAGGCTACTCAAACGAAAATTAATCATAGTGGTTAGATTTTTTATAGAAGTCGATCCTCAACCGCACGCGGCGACTCCTTCGTATCATTTCTCTCTCACTGTCTCTCTCTCTAGGGAGATAAATAGTAAAATTTAGTGCGAGGAAGGTGGGAGATACGAGTGGAATATGTTCAGGTAGATTTGACCGTTCAATACTAACCAAATTGTCTCCACTAAAAATCGCAGGAAAAAACCCCGCATAATACGTAGGTACCTTTAAACAGGAAATATATATTATAAATAAGATAAAAAAAAATCTGAATAAAAGAAATCCGTTCGGTCAGATAACGTTGGCCACAGGATCAACCGCTTACTTGGGAATAAATTATTATTTAAAAACGCGTAGAGGTAATTTAAAAGCGAAATCGATCAATGTATAATAAACCATGCATACGCTTATTATTATGTGAAACGATTCTTTTTAATTTATGAACTTAACTCGACGCGTACAACCGAAATTCGAAACGATTTTGTATTTGAAACTAAATTTATTAGTTTCATGAGGATATTTTTCTCTGCCTTTTTCTACAAACACTATTAGGTAGCAGGAGTGCACTAAAACTTTCACATATAGAACGCACCTCAGGATCGCAAATAAAATAAAGATAAAATGAAATTTCGTGAGATCGTGTTTCCATGTCCTCGATAGTCTCGAAGTCTAAAAAAAACATCCATTGACAAACGTCGAAATAATTTAAATAAATGTCAGCAAGCGCAATTTTAACTGATCTCCGCTCAAAACCGTTTTTTACAAGTCATAATATATGCTATTGATTTTGATTTGTATAACACAAAATACAACTAACACGTGTCGAGGTATTCATAGATTATTTTTTGAGACTGAACTCCACAGAATTCTGTCCAGTTTTTTTTTTCATTTTGTTTTATTATTGTTATAAATTGTAATGAAATATTTTATAAAGTAAATAAAAGTTTCTAGACAAGTCCAAATAATGTAATATTCTAAAACTATTACTAACTATAGGTACTTAAGTGTTGTAGTATTGTGAACACTTTTGTTTATTTATAAGTTTATAACATTAAATACGCTCTCATATATTTTTTAAAATAAAATTGGGAGTCTTACTCAATTAATTTTTAATTAAACTAAATCTCATTATACCACCAGTTCTGAAAAAGTTTTTTTGTTTAAAAAACAAAAAAAATGAGTTTCCTGGTTTACTTTTTATCCCGAATAAAAATCAATTTAACTTTTAAAACTAACTCTTTTCTTTGTTAATAATGCAAATAGTTTTGTCTTTTAAAAATCTATTTAATCTTATTAAAATATATATAAAAGCTTGCGAAACTTACTCAACCTTGAAATATTCAGAAAATAAATTTCGTAGGTTTGTGCGGGTAATTACAAACACCTAATTCGATACATAATAAATAATGCAGTTAACGTATGTGTTTAGTATAAATTATTAAAGCAGAATATATATCACTAAATGTACATTAAACTAGACAAGTTCCATAGATAGTCAACCGGTATAATCGACAAACATAATAATATTATATCGACAAGTGAGAACCAATACGGAAGGTATGTTCTCAATCCAATATTTTCGTAGGTTCCAGCCATAAAACGTCAGCTGACATATAATAATAAAATCCTAGGTACCTACCTATAAAATAATACAATAATAATAATTTTAGTTCGTAGCGAATATTACAAATATACACTTCTAACTTCCGAGTTGGACAAAAAAATGTACAATATAGTAAACGACACAAGTTAGCAATGTCGGTAATATTTATATTATTTGTTTCTAAGATACATACACATCTCTTAACGTATAATATTGTACTATAAAAAAATAACAAACGTCAGAATTTCACAGTAGGTACTCTCGCAGGTGCGTTTTTATTACGAAAAAATATATTTCCAAAACATACACTTGACATCAGTTTTAATATTTCAAAAGCATTTTATTATTTTTATTTATTCTTTTATGAATGTGAATAAAAATCTACAAATAATATACACTCCTATAATATACTAGGTTAGCTATTATGCCTACCTTTAATTTATGTAATACTATAATAGTGATGTTTTGCGTAAACTTATTGCACTTAACATTCTAAAAGTAGGTAGTTCTATACCTGCATAATATTGTTACAAAATAAAATACATAATATTATGATGAGTAAAAAGGTTTCATTTTGTCTTTGGCTATTTGTTAAAACTCTTGAACCGTCTAGTTGTTATCTGATGTTTGTACAATTACCCGTGTACACCATATTCTTACTCTATGACACCATAACAAATTAGATCTAATTTGTCATGATGTACACGACGTCGTAATATTATTACATCGCCGAAAACAATTAAAATAAACATAAAATTAGGTATAAGTATATGAAAATGCCAAACTGTGCAATAAGTGCAACAGACATATTTTGTAACATTGTTGATACTTATATATATATATAGTTATATTATAAAGGAAAAATTAATAAAATAAAAAATAAATTACAGGACAAATACAGTGTGAAAACATTGAAGATAGCGCTTTTTGATAATTTATTATAGTTAGGGTTTTAAAATTTCATAAAATTTATTTTCTTGAAATATTTAATTTCAATGAAAAATAAAATATAAATTATTACATCTTAAAGCTTATAATCACATCAACTTACAAGTGTACATTTTTAAAAGTTGGTTTATACTTTATTGTGTGAAATAAAGAAAATATGTATAATAATAAGCAATAAGGATCCAATTAATAATACAAGTGTGAAGTGATAAATTCTAGGGCTCGGAAATTGTTGTATTTATATTTGTTTTTTATTGTTATTTAATTAGTGAGCTAAAAATCTTTTCCCAGACACTACGAAAAAAATATCAAAAATTTATAGTGCATATTTTTGCATATTTACTATCAATATTTTTTGCGTATAGGTAATCAATATATTATATCTAATCAACTATAACCGAACACGTTTAAAAGAAGAAAAAATATTTTTTAATATTTCAAAAAGAGTGAAATTTTCAATTTTAAAATATCTCAATTGAAAAATTTCAAGTGATTTCAAATTTAAAACCCTAATTATCATAGTAATGTACATGTAAACTAGTAGTAAAGAAAAATCATGAAACAAGTTACGAAACCGTTTTACGGAACAATTAGCTAAAAACAAAAAGCTGAAAAATATTAATTCTAAAAACTTTATTTAGAAATAATTAAAATAAATTAAATCGTTTATCTGTTTATGAACAATTTAAAACTATGAATATAATACGACCTTTAACGCTAAACATTTTTAGACAATCGACAACCAAGCAAGAGCTACGCTATTCGACGTACTTTATGATTCAGCATCAATTTAAAATTCATAGTAAAAAATACTCCACTAATCCGATCAGCAATGTACAAATCAAATTTTAGCATCCCGATGCCCAATATGGCGTCTATCATATCGGAATTTTTTTCAAACTACGAGTACGTTAGAGTCTAACCATTGATTATAGAATAGACTATTCTATAATCAATGGTCTAACAGTTAGACGGCGCGACGTATAGACAATAAAGGTGTTTAGATGTGATGGGAAGCTGTTTTAAGAGTATATTCAATATTGTCACATTATATTACTATACATATTACATGGCACTTTTCGTATATTATATTATACCTATATATAAATATTTTTTTTTGTCTATGTCATAACCGTCAATTTTAAACAACTTTAGGGATAAAACTATTTATACCATTCAATATAAGGCTATCCCGCGTTTTTTCGAAAGTCTATAATCAAGGTTCTAGAACCGGAGTATTCACGGTGCGTAAACCACCTATAAGTACAATATATGTAACACATAACAAAGGTTATTTTTAACAATAACGATGGGGAAACGCCGGAAACGGCCTACGCTTTTTTATGACAATAGAAATGCGTAAACGGCCTATACAAAAGTAGTTTTATAACAATAGCGACGCGCGACGTCCTCTAGAATATAACCACCTAGGCTATTCAATCTTATAGCGCTACACTGAGATAGTGAGATGCTGTATTTCGCTATCACTTTGTCCGAGATAAATTCTTAATAATATTTTAGACCACGAAAATAAATTAATTTTACAGATCATAGGTATTGACTACAAAAATCATTGGCCTGATGGAGTGATTAATTTTATCTGATTTGTCACTTAAAATACGGAACAGCATTTTTATTTTTGAGGCCATCTTGCTCCTGATTTTATACGTTATAAAAAATGAAAACAGCGTTTTTGAACTATATATATATTATCTCTATTAGTCTAAAAATCTTCAACAAAAATAAATCTCGTGTTGATCAAAGTAGTTTTTTTATTATTATTATTATTCTTTGAAATAAGTATAAAAAAGCGTCAAGTTCAATTTAATCATACTTTTTAGCTTTTGATGTTTATGTTTTAGTTCTTTTTTTCTGTGAATCCTATTATACTATAAAACGATACTTTGAATATCTAAAAACTTTGTTGGTAGGTAACAATAATTTTTGTAAGTATGATTAGGTACTTTGAATAATTACAAAATGTATTTAATATCAGAATTTTGAATAATTTTTTAAAAAAATAGTCATTACAATGATTTAGAGCATTGATAATTTGTTCTTATATTCTTATTCAAGTACAAATTATTATAACAAACACATCTTTTAGGTTATATTAAAATAAACTGAGGAATTCTAAATGTTAAGTTTTTGTTACCACACATATCTAGCATACAACTGTGAACATTTTTATTTAACTATTTTTTAAATAAACAATAATAAGTGTATAATAAATTATTAGGAGAGAAAAAGGGGATGATCTTAAAATATTGTATAATCTCTAGTATATTTGTCATAAATATTATTTTTAAATCAGTATATTTTTAATATACATAATTAATAATACATATTAATTTTTATGATCACGATTCATAAGTTACTATAATTGTGTTATTTCTTTATTTTTTTAATTTTATCTTCCAATATTTTATTATTTATTTTGTTGATGAATTATCAATTTTTGATTATTCAAATTTTTTTTTTATCTTGTTACAGCGCAAAACATGGTTTTCTAAATTGTGTATATACTACAAGTAAAATCAAGTGTGGGATGGAAGAAGCTTATTTTATAAGAAAAATCGCTGACACATTATCTGAAAACAAATTTGTGTCATCAGCGTGTCGACATATTGAATTAGGACACTGTAATACAGCTCAACATATAGCGTACAGTGTATTTACATTAATAATTAATTTATTTATAGTTACATGGTATTATAAAATATAATGTAAAATATCTTGTGACAAAAATTATTCTATATTTGTATTGTAAAAATAAAATAAAACATATTTTATGTTGATATAACAACTAGTACAATATACAAGATACACAAGGAATGTAAGTTATTAATAAATTATTGTTTTTAAGACTAGGACTTGTCTTTTTAAATATAATGTTCATATAAAATAAATTATTTAAATTATTTAAATAAGTTCAATTAGTTACTTTTTTATGTGTAATAGATATTATTTTAGTGCTGCCGACATTTATCTAATTTATTATGACTACATTTTGATTGATAATTACTTGTTGTGTATCTTTTATATTCAAGTTCATGATGAATATCAATCATAATAATGTAATGAGATCATATAATATTAGTGATTACTATATAATTTATATATAAATAATCAAATTGGTTTTTTTTTTATAAATAATATTTAAGTAATATAATACATTCCCAATTTCATTCTTCACGTTGATTTTTTGTTAGTAGTTGGCAATAATTCTTTAAAACTATGTTCAGAGTCATTTTCTTCAGCACCAATCAATAATCCTGCCAGTCCATACATAAGCGATAAAAATAATGCAAGTGATTGAACAATAACATAATGAGAAATTGACATCCCAATGTCCAGCCAACTGCCAGTATTTTTTATTAGAAATAAAAAATGAAGACCCATTATGTTGGACATGGCTAACATTAAAGCAAACACATTGATTGGAGGTATCTATAACCAAAATATTTATCTTAAACACTTGAACATTTATCTTTAATACAAATAAAAAACCCAACCTTTAATTTAATACTTGTAAGGTAGAATGTACAACATGTCAATAAAATAGGGGCAAGTATTTTGAATAGGACCAACCCCATAATAATAAATGGAGAGAATACTGAGACAAAACACCGGCCAATTGAAGGATCAAATGAATTAATAGATGCAATATTTCCAGTGCCAAAAAAAGATCCAAAACTAAATAACAACTGCAAAAATTGTTAGATTAGTTAAAACTGTATTGGTGAATACTAATATAAATTTTACTTACGAAACAAAATGCATGTCTCCACTGGGTCCAAAGGGGTTGACTAGAGTCTGAAGATTTTATCACAATTTTTCGCCAACATGCTAATGTTATTACGAGAACAAGCATGAATAATACTTCCAAGTTTAATGATAATTGAATATAAGGAATACCAATTGATAAAAGTACTGTTGTTTTATTTGATAATAGATTTGAGGTTTTTCTGATTAAAAACATTGATAAAACTAAAAAAAAATTTCGACATTATAAAAGGTAATTTTCAGAAATAATAATTTATAACATAATAGTTTATTACTTGATATTGTCCAAGAAACTACTTTATTTACTGAAGATAACCCTTGTTTGTTTTCTATACTACTTGACACAATCACAACATTTGCAATTGCTATAGCTAACAATAATACTTGTAAAAATGTAGTAATTTTACGTACTCCACTTTGGTTCTTGTAGTGTATTAATCCTGCCAATAGCCAAATAACTGCACCTAATACACTGGTGTATACATTTTATATTAAATATTATTCTAAGGATATATAAATTCTAAATAATTACACATAAATTATATTTGCATGACCATCAATAATAATTACTGCAGGGAATGAAGCAAATAATGCAGAAGAACAAAATATTATGGCTATTTGAATAGGTAAAAATCCTTTTTCAATTGAATAGAAAGTCATCCAAAAGCAAAGTATAGCTAAGGCTAAAGTTAGTATGCGGCGTTCAAAAAATGTCCACACCTATGATTAAAAATAAAAACATTGTTAATTGTAAATGTATACTTTCACTACTTTCAATTTACCAGTAGTTCAATGCCAATTAAATAGAACAATATTTCAAACAATTCTGATCCTTTTACTTGTAGTATATTTTGCATCATATGAGATAAATTAAATATCTGAAAAATTCTTGTAGTACACATACACCAGAGTATTAATGGCATAAATGTGTACACATAAAACTGTGTTGGAAGAGATTGAGCTGTAATAGAATCAATAATTTTAATAAAATTATTCAATTTCTTGAAATTGGTTAGTTAAAAATGTTCAAATATATTAACACATATTGAAGAGAATATTTACCACTAATTAAAAATGAAGAACACACAGCAACTGTTAAAAATATTCCATTGATTAATAATTTATGAAATCTATTAATTTTTCGACGCTTTTTAATAGAATTGGTTTCAAGTATAAGTAAAGTAATCCAACCAAGGCCAACAAATGTTACACAAAAAAGAAGTGGTAATTTATAATAAGTATTGTAGTAATTAATTCCGTGTAAACCTAAATTAATCCACTCATAGCATAGTTTTACCTATAAAACAATTATTAAACTTTAATACAATTAACAATTATAATCAATTTTATTATAATTGAAAACAATTACACATTCGTCAGTTTTTGAAAGTTTGATCAATTTTGTAATATCTTGAAGGTATTTATCCTGAACATTAATACTGAGTGGTTCATAAGGTGAATAAAATAATTTAAACAATTGCTGTTCAATTTTTACACGTGCTGTTGAAAAAGCAGCATTTATTTGTAGCGCATTAGCCAGAAGATATTTGGCTCGAGCTTTAGCATCAGTGTTTAATAGATTAAGAGGCAAAATACCCTAAACAAAATTATGATTATAGCAAAAATATTATTTACATTTTCAAATGAATACATACTACTGAATGTACAGGTACAGGTACACCGATTAAAGTAGCCATAAGTGGTGCAACATCAGCCTGATTAATATTCACTGGCAAAGAAATTGAATTATTTTTGGCATATGATAACCCAGCACCCCAGGTAACTATAGGTACTTCAGTCTCGCTAGCTGAACCATCTCCATGTGAACCTATGAATAAAATTTAAGTTCTAAGATTAAATAGTTCTAAGACATAATAGTGTTCAAAATTCTTACCCCAATCTGTCATACCATGATCAGATGTAAAAATATATGCTGTACGATTATCATTATAGTAAGATTCTAGTAACTGTTCTATTTCTTTAACAACTTTTTCGATATAAATTAAATTTTCTAAATATTCTCTAAACATAACATCATTTTTAATCTTAAAGGAATAAAAAAAAAAAAAAAAAAAAATAGATCTTATGAATTTACTTTGAATTTGGTTTGTCAATATGTCCAGAAACGTCTGTACTCAAAAGATGTAAAAATAATACTAATTTTTTTTTCATCAATCTGCTTCGAATTATTTCATCACTTTTTGACTCATCAAAGAACAATTTAACTTTATTTAATACCCATTCTGACAAAATTATACTAGATCCATTCTTGCCACTAAAATCTTGTAGTTCAGGATCATAAGTATAAGTATGTACGTTGCCTGCAATAGCTCCTACAAGAAATCATACAAATAATAAGTTATTAACAATGATGAAAAAATATAATTATTATTACCTTTCTTGAACATCGAAACAATATCAGGACTACCCCAAGAAATGGTTGTATCACTTTTATTAAATACTGAATCAAATTCAACAACATTGTCTTTCCATCCCTAAAAATATACATATTAACATGAAACATTTTTAATAAAAAGGAATTCTGTACATTTGTAAAACTAATAAGGATAATCTTTTTTTATCTACTACTAAATTAGAATTACTAATACTAGATGAATACTAAATATATATTTTATGTTATAGCATAAATTACTATAATTCAAAACAAGAGATTATTAATAATTTTTAAATTAATAACATAAAATATTAACTTTGTAAGCAATTCTTTCAAATGTCAGTATCTTATTATATAGAGTATAGATATAGACATTAAAAAAAAACCTAAATAAACATAACATTAATTGTTAAAGAACAATCACCAATTATTTTTATCTTTTTTATTAAATATATGATATACATCATTTTTAGAAAAACTATCAATACAAATGATGTAGTTGTGAATATTGTAATAAATATAAGAACTCTTAAAAACATATTAAACAATCTCATAATACTTTGAAAATAGCTGATGGGTCTTCATAAAATCCAGCTATAAGAGCTATATGACCAGGACGCGACTCAGTTGGCACTCGAGTATGGCATACACCGTATGTTGCACTGGTTTTCAATAAATTCCTGAAAAGTATAATATAATAATAATAATATCAAAGAAATTAAAATAATGTATTCAGATTTTTAATAATATTCATATATTATTCGTAAGTATATATTTGTTATTGGTACTTGAAATATTGGCTATTTCCATTGGCATAGTTGTAAAATGTGTCCGCACGTAATCCATCTCCTACAAATAGTACTAGTCTATCGGCCGGTGGTTTATAATCCACATGCTGGTCTGGTATACCACTGATAATTGGTGATTTGAAATAAATATCAAAAATTGAGAGCAGTAATATCAACTGAGCAAATAGTCCCAGTATTGAAATTTTTAAATCAACCATTATTTTCTTTTTGTGATATTAAATACTATAAACGTTTACTATGTTTATAAAATATATTAAACATTTAATTTAAACTGTGTATTTATCAGAATACATTAAATTAAAATCCATGATAAAATAATTTAAGAATAAGAATAATTAATTGTGTAGTGTTAAAATCAATATTACACAATATTACAAGAAATTGTCAGTTCAATATTTTAAATAAATATTTTGAATAATGATAAGAGAATAAGTGATAACATTTTTAATTTTCACACTCCGTCCGAGTATAATACACTCTATGCCCTATGGCTAGTATGGGTACATTGGGTTTAGGTACCACAAACAAGGTGGATATATATATATATATCCACCTTGACCACAAAATACGTTTATTTATCAGCTCTGGCACCACCACGATTAAAGATCACCCAAAATCACAGAACTATCATGCCAAAATTCCTATTACTACCACGGACTAAGATATAATCTTAAATTATTTTAATAATTTTAATTAGTCCGTGATCTATAAAGTATAATCTATAAACCTTGCATCCACCCTGGATGTCCCGTCAATTAGTATAAGGTCTATGGTTACTACTCTATGAGAACCATGGTTGATAATGTATACTATCTACAACCACTGCGATGAAAAAAAATAATCTTATCAATAATCTAAAAACTATTGTTATCACTTATAAGTTTAATGTTTGAATGAAATTTATTAATTATTATTAATTAGAAGTTTCTAATTTGGTTCTTTGGTAGTGACGACGAAAAAAATTAAAACTTATTACGGTGTTAAACTAGCATTGTTTCAGTCTTCGGTGAAATTATTAATTAATATATATAAAAAAAAAATAATTCGAATAACAGTCATGAATAATCCCAGTGCCGAAGGTCTATCTGCCGTTATTGAAAGTTCGGATTCGTTTGACAGTGGCATCAAAAGTTCTTCCCGATCTCCATCGTTAACGTCCATTGACAGATGGCCTATATTTTTTTCATCTTCCAGGAAAGCTAGACCAGAACGAAAATTTCCAAAACGTAAGTTGTTTATTCAATTTTAATGTAATGTATATTATAAATTTAATCATTCTTTATCTACCATTATTTCTTTGTTCCAAAACCATTCGTCTCTCAACAACATTATGGCCGTACATTTAATTCTTCATTTTTCCAACTATATAATAAAGAAATTAATTTAGGTTATGAGCTAACTTGTTAAATAATTAGAAATAAGAATTTAACCCCTAACACCCCAAAAGTTCAGATACCATAGACCTCTTAATTTAAGGATAAAAAATATTCAAAACTATTTAGTTAAAATCTTGGTTAAAACAATATTGGAATAGTATCTAATTAATAGCAAAGATTTCAAATAAATTATCTGGTCTCCAAAATATTTTAAAAAACAAAATTATTAAAGAATTAATAACCGGCTATCTTTAAAAAAACATACTTACCATTTTTTTTAATTATCTCATTATCTATAAGACATGGTAAAATGGTCCCTGCTTAGATATGTATGTCTATGTATGTATGTTTAGTATCTAATACTTGTCTAATACTAACCTATATTATACCTATAAAGCTATAATCGTTAAAAATATAATAATTTTAAATCGAGTTTTAAATCATATAATACATGTCATAAAAATTGACTGTTTTGATTTTTATAGTAAAAATAAAATACATTAAATTTATAACCTAGGCAATGTTTCTTTTTTTACAGACCATATTATATAAAATACAATTATAGTTATTATACCTACTTAGGTAAGTGGGTAAAGTTAATGCTTCAAGTATTCAAATTTAAATTTATGTATATTTTTTAGTTTTTTTTGAAATATTAAGTTTTACAGTCCTACTATACAATACCTATGTTAATAAACATTCATAAGATTTAGTCCTCATAAATTTAAACATTAATAATGAAAATAAATAAATATTATAGTAAATACATAACACATATTTTAATAGGTGAAAATATGACCAAGTAATATTGGCACATTTATAACATAATAAAAACTGAAAAATTAGAAAAATTGTATTGTGATTTATTATTTTGTTTGTCATAGGTAATCGAGATTTATGAAATAATTTTAAATAATTATATACACATTTTTGCTTATTATCGTTAAATAGAACTCTAATATTCAACTAATTAATATTCCCTCAACACTACATACATAGGCGCAACTAGAACTCTTATTTCTGAGTAAGCTAAATTGATATTAGTGACCTATAGGGGTTTTGCCCCTATACCACTAGTATTGATTAACATTAACATAAAAAACTGGGTGCGCTAACCCCACCCAAGCACCCCTCCCTAGTAGCACCTATGACTATAAAAATCTATTGAACTTACTTTATTATAGTAATTGATAATGTATCAATGTTAATTGTAGGTAATTAATAGTAATTGCATATAACAAGAAATCCTTAATAATTTATAATACCGCCTATTTTTAAAAACAAATTGATCATGGCTATCTACAAAGTATCTAATGACTAATATTGTATACAATTTATTATCGTAATTTTAAATTCTGGTGTTGTATATTATATTTGTTATCATAGCTTTTTTTTTAATATGTGTATTATATATGTATAATATTTAATAATAATGACCCAATACATCAATATTTACTATAAATAAAAGAAGTAGATATCTAATTAATATAATAGTGAACACTTATAATTTTCAAAAGTAATAACTTTTCCCTGACATTTAGTCTATAAAATGTATCATATTTAAGCATAATATGTTTTTCTAATATTTTCCATTCATTTTATTTTTTTTATGTTTATTAGTTATTAGGGGCCAGATTTATATACAATTGTATGTTTTTTTCAAACAGTCCAAAAAGTAGCTAGATAAGCTACAAGTTCAAATCGTAGTCAATAGATCTAAAATACAAAATTTTATTTTGCATATTTTGCTATTTTTCAACATGTGCAGCATATTTCTGTATTTTAAGGTTTTTAAATGCATAATATATAATATTTTGATTATAAATAACATATTATAGTTAATACAATTTACGAAGGAAACCTTATTTTATCTGATATAGTGACGTATTATTTTAGTATACCTATTATAGAAATTCTGCTGGAACTAGTTATCTATAGTAATCTATTATTGAGTAATTTTTTGTAAACCATATTTTAGTCAAGTTTCTTTATGTTTGACACTTTATCCAAATATGAATAATTTTTTCATTAAATTGTATTTATTTATATTTAAAAAATTCCAAAAATTAGTGCAACTATATTAAGTAAGCTTAACCAATTTGTTGCAAAATATAAAAGTATTTTTTCTACAGATTGTTCAGTTTTGTTCTGTTTAAAATATTTAAATATGTTAATGTTATGTAAAGATATTAAAAATAATAAAATAAAAGATTTTTTGTTGCATATTTTTAAGGTTTTTAGAGTAGGTACCTATATAAATCCTGGACCTGATTTTCATTATTACATTAATAACATTTTATTTTTAAAGAACAACCTATATTTTTAACTAAACAATCTTAAACAGAATATTTGTATGAAAATGTCAAATATAAAAGTCAGTTTTTTTAAATCTATAACCATTTAAAATGTAAATGATATAATGACAAGGTCATCTAAACATTCTAAATGCTTATTAATGATGAACTATTTTATTAATATTTAGTACCTCAATATGACAATATTTATACATCAACATTGTTAAAAAAGTATTTTTGCTAAAATTAATTTTTGTTTTGTACCATTAATCATAATGTTAAAAATAACTAAAGGCAATGCGTTTAAAATATTAGAAATATGTTTGAAAAAACATGTAAAATTTGGAAAAAAACTACTCTGTATATTATATGCACCTATATTATTTTAATCTATGTAATTGATTATTGTGTTAAACTGACAGCAGATACATGTTTAATCTCAAGGGATGTAGGCGTAACTATGTGTAAAAAATTAAATATAAATAACATTTATAAAATACTTTAAACAGTGAATCTAACTATTTTATAAAATTACATATATTCCAATGTATTTTTAATCATATTACAGATGGGTTTATTCTTAATATATTACTTGTAATATTAATATAGGTATCTAGCAACACGTTAAACAATTAAATATTTTAATTTTATTATTTAAAAAAAAAAAGAAAGGAAAAGTTGTTGTATTGAGTATGCCACTTAAATTACTCAAATATAAATATAAATTACTCACTTAAATTAGTTCAATTATAAAGTATATTGTATACAAATACAATGAAAAACTATTCTCAGCAGAGTTCTATAAACCTAAAATATTTCCTTGGATATTTCATTATAGATGTTTTATTATTTATATTAATATTAGTAATACAGTAGGTTGAATTAATTGAAAAAAAATCAGTATAAATAGTTTTAAATTAATTTAAATATTTGAAAATTGAAATGGTGTGTATAGTAAATAATAGTATACATATATATTGAAGAAAAGTATTATGACCCTATGAATAATATTTTTTGAACTACAACAAACTAACTGGAATCATTATTTTTAACATACCTCGAATGTTAACAACTGTCATTTACAGAAAAGCTTCAAGTATTATTAAGTATGATACTTAAAATTTCATTTTTTTTCTCACATGAGCTAACAATAATTGTTGCAATATCTAATGGCAATTGGCACTGTTGAAAGATATTTTACTGCTAGCTCTTTAATTGTTTTCTCTCTGGCTTTCATAAAATATAAACAATACAAATTCATAAAAAATCACTTTTTATGTTTTTTTAGTTATCTCATATCTTTGAATAAAATCAACTATAACAAAAATTATTAAGAAATATAATTTTGAAAATGACATTGATTTTTTAAATTCTTAACATCTTGTCTAAAAACAATTTATTATCCTTTAGAAATTACAAATAGCTTGTTTCGTTTTTAAAGCCAAACATGAAGTCTACGAATAATAAAAAATACAAAACTGTTGAACTCTCAAAATTATTGCCCTCTAAGAATGTTTTTCATAGGTGATTTTACTTTAAGATTAACTCAAAAATTATAAACAAGAACTATTTTACTTGAATGCGTTTTATTTGTGTTGTGTATGTATAGATATTAGATACGAGCATGGATATGAGAAAAAAAAACAAATATAACACTGACGTCTTCTTAATTTACAATATACATAAATACTCTACAAAAGTCATCATTAGTTATTACTTATTACTCATATTATATTTATATAAGTATAACTGTATAAATGTTTCATATTAAAACATTTAAAACCCCTAATGATGATATATCTGTCAAGTCCACTAACAAAAAATAGCTATTAAGCCTATAACCATTAATAACCATTATCAATTTTATCTCGTAATGTATCCACTATTATCAAGATATGACACAATCGGGTGGTCGGGTTCCTAGTACCTTATGAGTTATGAATAAAGAATTGGAGAACTGTAGTGGTTTTACTACAAGATGTGTTTTTTCTGTGTCAGAACTTACTTTTAAGAGCCATACAAAAACTCAACTTTTCAATTCAAAAATAGAGTTTTCTAATAGAAAATTGAATCGAGTTGGTACTTTTAGTGTCAAAAGTAAAATTTAAAAATAATCGAGTAAACATGACTTTATTTCGAATTACTGGAATTTTAACGCAAACCCAGTTTCCGAAAAATCTATTTTCTAATTTTTTTATAA
This sequence comes from Schizaphis graminum, assembly GCA_020882235.1. Taxonomy (NCBI): domain Eukaryota; kingdom Metazoa; phylum Arthropoda; class Insecta; order Hemiptera; family Aphididae; genus Schizaphis; species Schizaphis graminum. Next base: position 61,946,415 of record CM037032.1, read on the forward strand.
TTCATAAAAAATAAATTTCCACATCTATGTCACATGTTTACCAAATATTAATGTTATAATTTTCAAGGCACAAAACAATTAATATTTGTCTTTTTTTTTACTTTTGTACTATATTTAGAGACATTTGAAATCTTCAACTTATTCAGTTTTTTTTCAATTTATGGATATTAAAATTTGTTTTTGAATTAAAAAGCTTGGAAATTGTATACAAGATTTCTCGTGTATATTGAGTTGTTTATATTTAAAATACATTTTGTCCATCGCCATTTTTCTTTATGATCGTTTTCGTTAAATATTCAAATTTTTATGAAATTCATCAAAATCACTGAAATTTACAAATTATTTTATAGGTAATTTAATTTAGGCCAGCAGTTCCCAACCCTTTTAGTAGTGTGGACCGCCAATTTTTTAAAAAAAAAATCTTCGAGACCCGCTAATAATTTATAGCACACTGCACACCTTATACGTATGTACATATTATGTACGTCCTATACGTCAGTTTTTAGAAATAGAAAAATTTAAAAAACAATTATTTATTAAGAAAAATAATTGTATTCAACTTAATCACAACTCACAAGTTAAACAATTAAAGGGTAAACAATTTAATATGATTTTTGACATTGCTTGTCCAACACGAGAGTCAATTTGTGTAATTCTGGATTAAAAAATTTAAAACTGGATTGTCTTAGCCTTAAAAAGACTCCATACCTGTATGTGTTTTCTCTGTCTTACTACTCTTACTAATGTATATCATAGTAAATTTGCGTTTAGCAGAACACATTTTTTTTATGTTAGCTTTAATATTAGAATAAATTTACCTATTATCAAACTTAAAGTTAAGAATATTATCTAGAAAATAGGTAACATACCTATGCTTTTATTGATATAATAATTTTAAAGTGAGTTATATAGCTATGTAAAATATCACAACTTTAAAATGTTCATAACCCACTTTAAAATGATTAAATCAATAAAAGCAGGAAATAAAAGGGATATGTATTTTTCTAGATGATATTCTTAACTTTAAATTTAATAATAGGTAAATTTACTCTAATATTAAATCTGACATCACAAAATGTGTTTTGCTAAACACAAATGCAAATTTGTTATTATGTATGTTAATAAGACAGAGACAACGCATATGTGTATCATGGTGTCCTCTTAAATCACTCTCGACATTCAGTTTCTTTCTATATTTATTTTTTTAAATAACTGTATAGTACATTATTGTAGTTATTATTGACTAAATATTATTATAACTAGAAATATTATTAGGTATATGATAATATTATTTCAATTTTAAATGTATACGTTAGTACCCTAGTGACTCGTAAAACCCGCACTTGCCAAATCACCCGAACCCTACTGTATGTAGATTGTGGGTAATTTATGTATCCTATACATAGTACATTAATATTTAAAATTTAATTTATAATTGTAAGTTGATGAAGTGACAAGTAACCGAACGCGCGTTCTGTTAACGAACAGTGCGGTAAATACTAAATAGTGCGATTCAAATTTAAAATAAACATGTTGCTACGCCGGTCGCCGAGTCCAAGTGCGCCACACACACACACACACATGAACCAAAGTGACACATCAGTGCAAGTGTAATACACAAAATACAATTTCACAATCATAGAAAAGAATCGCCAATTCAATATTTCAGTCAGTTTCTCAGCAAGGTGTCTGGTGTCTGCGTATTTTGTTTACAGCCGCCGCCGCCACTGTCCATGAGCGCTAAGCGAAATCGTAAAAGATCGATTGTGTTTTTTATTTTTTCTGATCGATTGTTCTACTTTACAATCGTATAATACATAATTGCCGATGTTAAAATATAGCATTGTTAATATCGATAGTTATTATTTACGAATTTATGAATAGTAAATATTATGAATACAGAATATTGAATTAAACAGGACGTGTGATATTGTGTTATTGTTATAGTAGTACTATAACGTTATTAATTATCGCGGTTTTTAGCTTAACTACATTTTTTAGAATTTTTCTTTTTTACCGCAATCGCCAGACATTTTACTCGCAGTCCACAGTTTCACACTCGTAACTGGTACGAAAACCGATTTTGTCGAGAAAGCGAGGGCACACGGAATCGATTTTGCTCATAACAACAACTACTACCACAAGACACTATCGTTACTAAATATGTTACTATCTACAAATGTCTATACTATCGTGTATTCGTATGTTCGCCGCGGAATGTATTTAGCGCGAGCATCGAACACTAAGGCAGACAAGCAGGCAGCCCCCAGCGGCCGTGCAAGAAATCAATACTTTCCACCAACACCTATTGGGACGGTGTCGTGTACGTTTCGAGAGGCGTTCTCGTCGTACACGGTATATCTCGTACACCGTCTTAATAAAACCAATTCTCAAGTGAAATCTTGTCGTAAGTTCGTCAAGTCAATATTTCGATATATGTGAACCAGCTATTGTGGTGGCTTTATAATATTGTTTTTTTTTATTTCCGTTTTTTATGCTTGTCCATAATAATTGTATAGTGATCAATAATCCGTGACACCGCTTTATTATTTTCCATATTGTTATACGACCACCATAATAATATTGCATTGTATCATCGCTTGTTTGTTATTTTTGTTTTTGTTTTTTTTATATATATTTTTTTTTTTGTTTTTAGTCCGAAATCGAGGTATCTACTTACCACCCATGTATGTTTGAGTAAACCATTTAAGTCGGGGGAGGAGGCACTGAACAATGTCCGCCAAACAGACTCCATCAATCATCGGCAAAATTTACAGAGCCTACGAAAAGCCGTCCAACAGTCATTGTGTTGTTCTAGAAAATCGTATGCAAGCTGAAGTGTTGTTGTTTGAAAACAACACTTTGTGCACGGCCACAGTCAGTGAGTTTGACACGTTCAAACGACAGTGTGTGAAAATTGTAGACGCCTATGGATGTCTTGGCGTATTGAATGTAAACATTGATAATAAAGTAGCATTATTCCTGGTGTTGGTAACTGGCTGCCAATCAGTTGGCAAGATATCTGATGCAGAAATATTCAAAATCACACAAACCACGTTTGTTTCGTTGCGTAAACAACAGAGCGATGACTATGCATCTGAAGTAAGGAAGCTCTTAAACAGCGGTAGTTTTTATTTTTCAAGGTACGTGTCACAAGATGTTCGTTTTAATTTGACCCTGTGCGCCCAGAGACAATGGAATAACTGTGTTCCTGATAATCGTTTCTTTTGGAATCGCAATTTACATGTATATTTTATTCATTTTGGAATTAATACCTCTCAATGGTTAATGAAAATTGTTTGTGGCAGTATTGAAATAAAAACTGTCTATGCAAGACATAAACAAGCCAGAATTGCTATAATATCAAGATTAAGTTGTAGAAGAGCTGGAACCAGATTTAATGTCCGTGGTTGTAATGATGATGGTTATGTTGCAAATTTTGTTGAAACTGAACAAGTAATTTACTTGGATGATGAAGTTACTTCATTTGTGCAAATAAGAGGTAGTGTACCACTATTTTGGGAACAACCAGGAATGAATGTTGGAGCACATAAAGTAAAATTGTCAAGAAGCATAGAATCTTCAGCAGACGTTTATGAGAAACATGTCAAATCACTAACAGATTGTTATGGTAATATAATTTTCATTAATTTATTAGGTGGAGCAAATTCGAACAGTAAAGAAAATGAATCTGCCTTGAGCTATGCATTTGAGCAAAAACATTCCACTTCAGCATATTCTTTCATACCATTTGTTGCATTTGATTATCATCAAGAGTTTAAAAGTAATGGGGATAAAAGTCTACAAAAATTGAAAAACTCAGTTAATCCATATTTAGATTCATTTGGTTTGTTTTATGCAAAAGGTAACTCGGTTATAAAACATCAAACAGGTACTATGCGAATAAACTGTACTGATTGTCTTGATCGTACAAACTGTATTCAAAAATTTTTTGCTTTGGAAGTATTGGCTAAACAACTAGAATTTCTTTGTCAAAATGAAACTGATCAAATAATATCAAGATTTGAAGAAGTATTTCAACAACTTTGGGTGAATAATGGCAATGAGATAAGTAGAATATATGCTGGTACTGGTGCAATTCAAGGTGGATCAAAATTATTGGATGGAGCTAGATCTGCAGCTAGAACTATTCAAAATAATCTGTTAGATTCTAGCAAACAAGAAGGATTTGATATATTGTTATCAGGCAATGCTTTTAACAATGAGTTGTTAGCAAAAGCTAAAGCATTACTTCCGTATAATACTTGGCAATGCCATCCAGATTTGGCAGAAGAAATGTGTAAAAAATATAAATCCTATACTTACAAGAGTAATTTAAGAATTTCTATTGCTACATACAATGTAAATGGAGGTAAACATTTTTTAAATTTTGATTCTAGTAACTTAGAATCATTATCCAAATGGCTCTTAGATCCCTATAAAGTATCTTTATTTGATCCGTCAAAAAAGTTCTTCCTAAATGATAACAATAATCTTCCTGATATTTATGCAATTGGATTTGAAGAAATTGTTGACTTAAATGCTAGTAATATTATGGCTGCTAGTTCAAACAATGCAGACTCTTGGAGTAAAAGCCTTAAAAATATTTTGTCTTCTAAAAGGGATTATGTTCTACTTACTAGTACACAACTAGTTGGTGTTTGTTTATTTATATTTGTTAAACCAGAACTATTACCTTTTATTAAAGATGTAACTACAGACTTTGTTAAGACAGGAATGGGAGGTACAACTGGTAATAAAGGAGCTGTAATGGTGAGATTCACTTTAGATGCTACAAATCTTTGTTTTATATGCTCCCACTTTGCTGCTGGGCAATCACAAGTTGCTGATCGCAATGCAGACTTCAATGAAATAGCAAGAAAATTGAAAATTCCAATTCAATCAAATGATTATGTATATTGGTGTGGAGATTTTAATTATCGAGTGGATATGGATCGCTTAGATCTGATAAATCATGTACTAGATGGCGACTTGGAAGAAGTTTTGAAATATGATCAACTTTTAGCACAATGCAGAGATAAAAAAGTATTTGAAAATTTCTATGAAGCTCCTATAACATTTCCTCCAACTTACAAATATGACATACTATCAGATGAATATGACTCTAGTGATAAATGTCGTACACCAGCTTGGACTGATCGTGTACTTTGGTATTGTAATGAGAATAATGATTGGCCAAATGGTAAGCAAGTATTCTATGGACGAGCTGAAATCAAAGAGAGTGATCATAGGCCTGTAACGGCTTCTTATGAAATTGAAATACTGTGTGTTGATCAAGCCCAAAGGGAAAGAGAATTGAATATATTATGGAATGAATATGGACCAATTGATGGCGTTATTTTAGTACATATTGAAAACACTGACTTTCCTATAGATGACGAATCATTTAAAAATATCATGCTTCAAGGTCTTGGTTCTTTTGGTAAAATTTTAAATGCAAGATATTTCACAGATCATGCTGAAATCACTTATGATAATGGTCGTTTTGCAGCTAATGCATTAAAAATAAAACAAATATCAATCTACAACTATACCTTAATTTTAACTGCTAAAAATAATAATTGGGCATTTGCTATAAAAAATGAGATTGAAACTATCACAAACAATGTTGTGCCCTTATGGACAGACAAGTTGAGATCTGCTCCAATGAGACCTCCATTACCTGCAAGATCCGATCAAAGTCCAAACTCAGATGGAATGCCGAACTATCCACCACCTTCAAATGTTCCTTTACCACCTTTACCCCCAAGACAACGAATGCCTCCTCCACTACCCCCTAGAAATGCGTGATGTCACTGCGTTAACTTAAGCATATTATCGTCCAATATTATAATTATTAAATAACTTACCTATTGTATTCATTATGTTAAATTACATTTTAACTTTATGCAAAATTGTACTTTAGATCATAGGTTATTGTTATTTATGCTAATTATTATCTTCTTTAATGTTACTTTATTAACTATTATTTATTAGATATTTATTATAAAATTGAATGTGTTATTTAATGTTTACATTGAACAAATAAATATTACATAACAATGTTATTTTTAATGCATACTTCTTACATTTTGATTTTGTTATTTAATTTGTTGTTGTGTTATTTCGCATTAGGATTATAGTTCCTAATATTGTGTTTGCATGTTATTTTATTAATATAGTATAATTATTTTATTAAATTTGATTTTGATTTTAAACACAATGCTGGTACACACAAACCTTATTTATCTTTTATCTAAGATTTGTTTTATTTTATTTAAATATAAGAACAATGATGTTAAATAAATGGATGCAAAACTTGGACCCAAGCTCTCAAGATTTGTACTTATGTAATTTCCGAGTGTCAGTTGAGGGCGAATGGTTATGTTTACGTGAAATAACTGATGATCCATTATCTGATATTTTTCCATCACAATGTCTTACTTCTCCAGACTTACCATTCTTATTAGGTATTCAATTACTTAAAAATCATGATAATTTTTTTTTTAAGTACCATTTTATGCTAGAATAATACGATTATAATTGTTGAATTTAGATCGTGACCCTGTGTTGATCGAGAGACGTAACCTGGTAAACATATCCAAGCTGATTGTTAAAGAACTAATTGAAAATTCACTGAAAAATGGACGTATGCTTGATTCAGATCATGCACCTTTACAACATTTTTTTATTGTCTTGGAACATGTTCTAAGACATGGGTTACGCCCTAAGAAAGGGCTTTTGGGCCCCAAAAAAGAATTATGGGATATATTGCAAACTGTTGAAAAGTTAACACCGGATGCACAAGAATTAACAAATAGTATTCGAGATTTACCTACTGTCAAGTAAATGCAAATTATATTAATATAAGAACTTTTTTAAATTACTATTTTTTCAGAACTCAAATGGGTAGAGCAAGAGCTTGGTTAAGAGTGGCCTTAATGCAAAAAAAATTAGCTGATTATTTAAAAATTTTAGTGGACTATCGTGATGAAGAATTAGTAGATTATTTTGAGCCTGATGCTTTAATGATGAGTGACGAAGCTATTGTTATCGTTGGCCTTATGGTCGGCCTTAATGTTATTGACTGCAATTTGTGTATTAAGGCAAGATATTAATAAATTAAGTGGTTTGTTGTCATTTTGTTTACAATTTTATAATATTTTACTAGGAAGAAGATTTAGATTCACAACAAGGTGTAATTGATTTTTCATTATATCTACGCTCAAGCCACCATCCTAATCATCATATACAAGGCACTGTCAGTTGTCCTGATAGTCCATTAGGTCTTGAGTCAGAAAATATGAATGTAGTGCTTGATCAAAAAAATTATATAGAAGAACTTAATTGCCACCTTAAGTATGTTTTATGTACAATTTAATTTTGTGCGATAACCATTTTAATGGTTTTTAGGGCAACTGTGGCAAATTTAGAGTCCAAAGTAGAAACACTTACAACATCAAATACTTTAATTAAAGAAGAACTTGATATGGCCAATAACAGTTATGCAATGTTGAAAGAAGAAAACCAATTAATTAAAAATCAATTGACCAAGCAAAATGATTCTAAAAATGTAGATATATAATTTTAAACTTTAAATAATTAGAATAAGATAAGAATTTATTTCTGGTCTAGTATTTCTGAAAAGATACATCTATTGTAATTATGATAGCACCTATATTATAAATATTACAGGCTGAACCTTTAATTATTGATATTCCTACTGGAGACATGGATACACTTAAGCAATTTGCAGAAAATGAAAAGAAACAAAGAATTGAAGCTGAAAAGGAACTTCATTTACAAGTATATATTGTTGCTTATGAAATGAACAAAAATTGAGAAGTCTATTGTTTTATGTTAATAGATGAGCCTTAAAGCTGAAATGGAAGTTGCAATGAAACTTTTAGAAAAAGAAAGTCGAGAAAAACAGGAAAATATTGTTTCATTAAGAAAACAATTAGATGACATCAAAATGATTAACTTGGAAATGTATAAAAAATTACAGGTGAGACCCGTAACTATATAGTAATTTGTATCGTTAACTTTTTTTTTATTAAATATTGGTGTTTAATTATGGTTGATGATTGGTTATTTAAAATGTTATAAAATGTGATCTACAATATTGGGTCGGGAAATGATCAGGAATGTGAAGAAGACTTGACAAAAAAAGCTGAAATGGTGAGCCGGTTACAAAAAAAAACTGAACAGATTGGTTGCTTGCTGAGCAATTTACAGTTCCACGACGCACAACAATTAAGATTGAGAAACAATGCTGGCATGAGAAATTCAAATTCAGACACTAGGTTGGCTTCTCGACCAGACAGATCACTTCACCGACAATCATATACTCCAGTTCTGAAAGAAAATGCACCAAGTCCTGAGCCATTAACTGATCCCGAACAATCAAATAATGTTTAAATTTGATAAAAATATATTCTTATAGTTAAAATGCCAAATTTAGAGTAAATAACAAAAATTAGGTTAATTTTCTTCATATTTCTTTATCTTGATAAATTAGTTTCAAGGTTTAATTGCAGGAGAGTGAGAGTTCGCTTAAGCACAAGTCAGAGTTTGTTTCTAAATTGGAATCAAAAAATGTAACATTAACAGAGGCTTTGAAAAAAACTGAAGAGGTGTATGTATTTATTTATTTATTCATATTCTTTTATATTTGGAAATTCAATGCATCTAAATGCAATATCTATTGGTTTGAATTGTTTTACATAATATTTTTATGGCATTTTGATTATAAAATTTATGCAAAAAGTAAACTATTCAAAATGTCTCTAATAATTATGTCTTGTAATAAAATTGTATTTGGGTGCATAAATTTGTTTATGTAGGATTTGATAAATAAAAAAATGATGCGAGCCACTGACTGTTAGTGAATAGATTAACAATTCTATACTATTTATCTTTTACGTCATCAACATTTATATTTACAATTATTTTGTTTTAGTGTATAATTGTCATTTAATTAATTATGAAATATAAACATTTAAACATTATTCTATATACTCTTATATTCCTATACAATAACTAATGTAAACCAAACTTTGTATTAGTATTTTAAGTTTTTGTTTTTCTTTATATCATTATTATTATTTTATGATATTTAAATAAAATATAGTACCTATAAAGTGACTTATATTTAATAAACTACTTATTTATTACGTATGAAATATTCAATAACATCCCAAAAATATTGTCCTAAACAAAAACAAAAACTATTTTTTATTTTTATTATTTTATTAAATGTTTTTTTTTGTAGTTTTATATTTTTTGCTTTTAATTTATTTTTTATTAATATAATATGTTTTTGGAAAGTATTTTCTGTCAAAATTGATATTAAAAACTTTAACAAAGAATGGTTGTTGCAAAGTTTATAATATTACCATCGATATAATTAACTATCACATTTTAAAAATGTTTTTCTAAATAAATCATTTTTGAAATTAGGTCTTTTATTCCCTATTTAAAAATCTGGTAATGTTACAAAATTTTAAAACCATCCCATTGCCAATTTTTCTCATGCTTTAATTAATAAAATTTGATTAGTTTGAATGAAATTAATTTTTGAAATAGTTAGGTTAGGAACATAGATTTTTACACTTTGCTGTTTTCATTTTAAAGTTTCTGTGACTATTACTGATTTGATTTAGCATTGCTAATTGAAGGCAAACATAATATTTCTTTCCTACCACGTTTATTTAGCAAATAATTTTATCTTTACTATTCGCTCAAGTTAATTTCCTTTTTCTATATTGTCTTATTTGTCTTTCATTATAAAATCAAATTAAATTTACCATTTGACTGATGTGGAATTGTGTTTTAATGTTAACCATTTAGTTTGATTAACTATAAAATTCAAAATTGGCCTATTGTCGTTACAAATAATAAATTTGTCAGTTTTACTAAAATACCTTAAAAAAACATATTTTGACATTTTGTATATAACAATATGAGGTCAAAATGACAGAATGATAGGTTTTTTTATAATTTTTACTTTTTTTTATTCACATTTAAAATAATGCTCGCAGCGTTTTTTTATTTATCTATTTTTATTTGCATACAATGTATTTCCTTACCATTTATTTCCTCACTAATCATAGATCTAAAAAAAATGAAGAGGAGAAGAAAAAAATATCTGATTCGGTACTTAGATACCATGATCAAATTGCTGGGCAGACAACAACTATCATAAAATTAAAAGAAGATTTGGTTAGAGAACAACAATCTAAGTCTGTTCTTGAAGAACAATTATCCAAGGCAGGAAATCAAGCAACTCGTCTTGACGAAGAAATTGTTCAACTTAAAGCAATGTCAAATGTAAATTATTGTCTTGATTTTATAATCGTCTACAATTTTGATTAATTCAAGTTAATTATTAAATACTTAGGAATATGTTAATTTACAAGAGGAACATCATAGATTGACTGAGAAGTATCGAGGCCAAGAACGAGCGCTTGAAGAGTTGGCTGATCAGTTGAAAAAGGAGATATTAAAGTCCAATGAACTGGAAGAAGCCGCTAACAGTTCATTAGCACAAGCTCACTGGGAACGCGACAATGAAGTGGCCAATTGCAAAAAATGTGAAAAAGAATTTAGTTTAACAAGAAGAAAAGTAAGACAATACTTATTGAGGATTAACATTTAATTTTTTCTGTAAATGTTTAATAGTTATTATAATTTATATGTATGATTTTTATGTTTAAAAAATAGCATCACTGTAGAAACTGTGGTGGAATATTTTGTGCATTGTGTTCAGACAACACAATGATGTTACCATCATCTGCTAAACCTGTTCGTGTTTGTGACGACTGCAACTTATTGCTTGTTGAAAGATACTCTGTTGTACCGAACAATTGACGTAAGTATTATTGAAAGTTAAAAATATTTCATACACAAAATTGAACTTAATAGGTATTTTTATTTTATTATATAACAACTTATGCCATTAAAATATGTAATCTATATTTATGTTAAGTTTATATTTTTTATTGTCAACACTCATTACTTATAAGTTATAATGTTTATCTATTGGGAGGTACCTGTGATTTATTCAATATACTTTTAATCAAATTATTACTATAACTATATGATGTGTATACAATATACATATATAATATTCATATATTTATGTCTTATAATAATTTTTTTTTTCATTTTATAATAGAAATTATATTTTTATAGTTTATATAAGTATATTGAAAAATGATTATTTTTGCTGCTTGGTGTACTGGTCATAAATTGTTGATTTTATATACACATTTAAGTATAGAATATTATATTGTCATTGCTTAGAAAAACATATTTTTTATACAGTACATTTTTATGAAACCAATATTAATTAAATAGACTGCTAGATATATAATGTTATATGTTGTATTCTAAATTATTTTTAAAATACAATGAGCTATATTCTAATTCAAAACAACTAATTAGTGATAGTTCTATTTTACAAAATAATATATAGTATAAGTTATATTATGTTTAAATTTAATTTCTAATCTATAAATAGTATATTATTGTTATACCAATGTTTTATATTAAAATTTTACAGTATGTGAGTTGTCATTAAATAATTATAATATATATATTTTTATAACAGTGATGTTTTATAATTTAATAAATGTGCAATTATTAATATTTAGGTGATATTTTATTGTTCAACGAAGGCTTATTGTATTGATATATGAGGAACTTAATTCCCCAGTACACAAACTCAATGATAGTCAACAAACTAAATCCCAAAAACAAACCTGCAATGCCTCCAAATGACACTAAATTATCATAAAAAAAAAAGAATAAAACTATTAATCAATATATCTTAATAAAAAAAAACATGGTAACTATAATAATAATACATCTACAGATTTTTGCTCTCCTATTCTATAGAGCAGAGGTATTCAAACTGTGCGTCGCGGCTCCTGGGGGCGTCGCGGGGGTTGTCGAAGGGAGTCACGTCATATAATTGAAAACCAATAAATATTTTTGCGAAAAACGTATTATTCTTATCATTGATGCACACCGGTTGGGAAACGTTGAATTGTCTACAATAATCATTCACTAAATATATAGCTTTAATTTGTCGCGTAAGTGTCATTGTTTCCATAATGTTATTAAATTCATATAAACATTGATTTTTTTGTTATTTATAATTTGGGAGCCGTCAACATTTTGTGAAGACTCAAAGGAGCCTTGGGATGAAAAAGTTTGAATACCTCTGCTATAGAGCTACTCAGCAGAGAAGAAAAACTACCTGTGATTTTGAATAGAAACACTGGAAACTTAATGGTAATTTTACATCTGATAAATAAAAACTGTTAAAGAAATTCTTGAGAAAAAATTGATTTATGATGATCCTAAACTCCAGGAACAATTCAATCGGGAATCACTAAATAGTTGCATTTTTAACGCGATATCTTACTTACACTCAATCGGAAACTTAAACTATTTATTTAAGTAATTGTAAGCTAATAATATCTATTTTGTTTGGAAAATTTAGAAAATCGGTCGATGAAAATTATTGAAGGAATAAAATTGTTAAATACTTACAAGTTAATAATAAAAATAAATTTGTTTTCCTTTTAATAAATTTAAATTCAAAATAAAATATTAAATAATGCCTAATAAATTAAGTAATTATTAATTTAAAAAAATATATTAGATTCTGAACGGAGTGATGAATGTATTGATTTTACAATGATGTGTATTTTTTTTTTGTGTGTCTGACGACAACATTTGGAGTAGTAAAAATGCTTCGATTTTGGACTTCAGACCCTCTTTGAAAAGGAAATTGAATCTAGTTGGTACTTTGTGGGTCAAAAGTAAACATTTTCCAACAGTTTTCAAAAAAATCGAGAAAAACAAAAAAAAAAAGTAACAGAAAAATGAGAATTTTTACGCAAAACCAGTTTTCGACAAAATCGAATTTTTTATTTTGCTATAACTCAAAAAATAATCGATGTAAACACTTGCAATTTTTATCAAATGTTTATATTAGCGTTCTCCATACACAGTTCAAATTTCAAAGTATTTTGACCTTTTTTGAGCTATTTATAGACAATTGAAATTTTAAATTTTTCTAAGTATTTTTTTTAAATAACGATAAAAATTTTTTGGGTGGCCAGAAAATCTTGAAAATTTAATACAAGGTTTCTTATAAGTTATTCTTAAAGTGATAAAAAAAAAATCGGAATCGTTAGTCACAATTTTTTTTATAAGTGCTTAAAGTTCGAATTTATACAAAATATGTCAAAATTGCGAAAATTTGCAAGTAATTTTGTGATTGAAAAATCGTAAAAATTTTTTCTTTTATAATTAAGTTTTGAAAATTTGGTACAAGGTTCTCCATAAATTTTTCTTCAACTATCTATAAAAAAAATTTTACCGGGCTAAGACAAAAATTTTTTAGGATTGTTTAAAATTTAAATTTTTACAAAACCGCGTTAAATAATGGTGGTTTAGTCTCAAACGATTTTTGATATTTGTTGTTATTCAAATAGTATAAGTCATAAATACTTGAAAAATTTACCAGTTATTTAGATTGCCATTTTCTTTACGTTATTTGATTTTCAAAACATTTTGACTTTTTTTGAGCTATTTATAGGCATTTGAAATAATCAATTTTTTTTTATTTTTTTTTTATAAATGTTGATAAAAACAATTTAGCTGGGACAAATTACTTGAAAATTTTATTGAAGGGTCCACATAACTTATTCTAACTCTCATTCAAAAATTATAAAAATACATATGCAGAATTTTTTTTATTAGCATTTGAAGTTCAAATATTGACAAAAATTCTTTAAAATCATGAATATTTTTCACTATTTGGTAGTTAAAAGTTTATAAATATTTTACTATCAAAAGCTAAGAATTTAAAATTTAATACTATGCTGTCCAAAAGTTAAGCTTAGAATAATTATAAAAAAATTTGTGGATTATTCAATTTAAAAAATTTTACGAGTCTTTAAAGTTTTAATTTTAATTTGAAATCAAAAATACACGTGTAAAATAACGTTTCAAAACTTCTATTCTATCAGTCAAATAACTCAAATAAAAAAAGTTTTATTTCGTCCACTTGTACTTGCCATGCATGTACACTTTTTAATTTTTAATTTTAACTAATGAATAATACCCAATAAGTCGATCCATCCAAACGTCACGTCCCTCTCATACTTCACTGCTCCCTCATTCCTATAGAAAATGTCCACTGATCCGTAACTGTGCCTCGTCAGTGGCAGTGAATCCAACGAATAATCCACGTCTAGGTCGAACACGCTTTCGTGGCACGTGGGCAAGCACTGAGAACAATTGAGAGGCGATTTCATCTCTGTCTGTAGGAAACCTCTGATGTTGCCTATCGGTGGACTGTAGAATCGTAACTCACTATTGTGCTGTGCGATACATAACAGCTGTGTCGAGTTACATATCGGTATACGGTTATCTAAAAATTCACAATACGTAAGTACCTACCTAATAAATATTATATATTTAGGTATATTTATTTAGGTATTCTCGTTGAATTTAACGTAAAAAGTGTATACTTGAGATTTTCTTTTACAGGATTTTGTATTTTTTAAATTTATGAAATTAAAAATAAAGTACCTACCTATTTAAAATACGTTTATCCTACTTAGTCTAAAGGTTATATAATAGGTATATCAAACGTATGTCAAACGTTATAGGTCAATAATTATTTTAATTGGGTTGATTTTAAAATATTAACAGGCAATAGATAAAACAATTTTAATTTTTTTAATTTTAATTTACCGAGCATGTTGAAGTAGTACGGACGACAACCACACTTTCTGTGTAAATAATTTAAACGACATTCTATAAGACATGACTTTTGAGTATATGATTTTGATACACTCAAATGCTGTTCATCAGGAAAATAACAAAATCGCTCCGGCAAGGGCAAATGTTTGATTCTATCCGTGCTAATAGTAACAAACGGTTTTACCATAATACTTAGTTTAGTCCCTTTTTTTGCGGTAACAATGCTGCCCATACCGGATTCTGGATACTCGTTCACATAAAATACTTGAACCTATGAAAAAATAAGTCGTATAATACTTTGTTCAATCATATATAAGACAATATTTATTCCACGGACATCTTAAGACTTAAAAGTAATATTACATTCAACCACCGTTTGTATAAATAACATAATTTAATCTTTTTCACACACCCTCACCGCCGGTTGCCCAGTAATTATAGAAGCGTTTATCAAACGTTCCGATTTAGCGAATTGCTTGAAAAATATTTGTAATCCCGAAGTAGAACCGGCCGCTGTGTTCCGTCTCAGCATACATTCCCAATTCGTAGAATTTGTTAGAGTCATATCCGTATCAGTGTCCAGAGTGCTAAACATTGGACTGAAAATTCGAGTTGCGTAATTTCTGGCTAATTAATATATTTTATTTATTTAATTTTTAAATATTGTTCAACGAGTGTATGTATTACCATTCTGATTTTTTTACAGAAGTCAGCGAGTTAAACGAATAACAAAAACCTTCTTCTGATCTCTGTAAGCTGAATAAATCACAACAATTGTAAGAGTGTCCTATCCAATAACAAGCGTTGAAAACTTCGTTACACGTCGGCAATACCTGATACAGTAGATAATCAAAAAAATCCAAACGCACAGTACTAAATATATTTTGTACGTAGTACCAATATTATAATTTTAAATATTCCGTAAGTACTTATTATAAGTTATAACCTATACCTACCTGATCTTATAAGTAGGTATAAGCTAGTGTATAACAAGTACGTGTAATTACTTACATGTAACATAAAATCTGTAATATTTATGGTGGTTAATTTGGTCAGAAACCCGCTTTTTTCGTTATTTAAGTAATACAACATTCTACTGTAAAGCGGGTGCTGAAATAGCGTCAACACGTTGAGGAAGTTGTCCAACTCTGACTCTTGATACGAAACATTTATTCTATCGGCTACGTACTTATAGGCCACTGAACGTTTTATCTTGTCCATAGGACAAACATTAACAGCAGGAAACGGGAGCGAGTATAATGCCAAGTGCGTGTCCTTGACAGCGGTAACCGTCGGCGAGGAGTTGAATTTTAGCCACATAGTGTGGACTAGAATACTAGCGCAAACAAAACTTGTTAACACGATGACTAACCAAGCGCACCTGAAATTAATAATGTACATGTCGTTGTCGACATGTGATTATTATGGTGTAAATATGTGTGCGTATTACCGTTAAAACTAATTAAAATATCAAACCGTTCGATCAAACTGGAATTATCTTTAAATATATATTGGACGCCGTGTACAGTACAATAACGAGCATATTCTCTGAAAATATTGCCCAGCTGCTTACTCTTAGCTATCGCTAGTCTTTCGACAGTCGAATACGACCAAGCGAATTCTTTTTTCCAAAACATTGGTTCCGGTTTAGGGTTCATGTTCACGCTGGATCCAAAACACTACTGATAGGATTTTGGTAGGTGTCTACCAGTTATAGTGCTTGCTCGATATGCGTACATTGAACTTATATAATATATAATAATTAAGGGTAGAATGTATATTGAAAGATAAACACTGACCGTCACACAATTTGTAAATACTGTTTGTATACGTTTATTATAATGATCCGCGCTTATACAATACATATAAGGCACCTTTATACTATTTGTACAGTGTAATGAATTTGTTAACACATATTTTCAGCGTCCAATAAATGAATTCGGCTACACTCAATATACTGAACCCCAAAAATAAATTTGCAACACCGCCCAGTGCCACTGCAATGTAAATAAATAATTTAACTAAAATAATTGGAAACTTGATTATACAGTGTATTAAATAAGTTTAATGCTTGAATTGAGAAGGCAGAATACCTAAATTATTATTTTTTTAATATTTAGCGTAACTCTTTTTACACATCCTAATCGATATGACAATTTCAATTTACTGGTAGGCGCAATATTTTTAAACTTGCATCCCCCTTCTAATTTTTTGTTTTACAATTCAAGCACTAACCTACTGTTAGTTTGTTAATAGTTAGTATATATAGGTATATTCATCAATTTCCTATATATCCATTACCCACCCAAAAGGTCGGTCCAAGCAAAAGTTATGTCCCTTTGATATTTTTTGGAACCCAAGTTTCCATACGCCACATCTAAATAACTGAACAAATTCCAAGCAGACGTTCTTTGATCTGGAGATGACTCCATCTCGATTTCATGCGTTGTCTCGTAACAAGTAGGTATGCACTGTGAACAATCCAGGGAATCGCGTATGAGTCGAGCCTCGAAACCAGGCGTGCCTTTGGGCGGTGTTAGCATTCTAATGTGACCTGCGGAACAAACGAGTAATATCTATATAATTATAAAATAAAAACAAATAATGTTAATTATATATGTCACGGTAATAGTATAACTTTACTTGATACCTACACATATATATTTAAACTAACTTGATATACAAAATTTAAAAACAAATTGGTCTCAAATATTGTAAATCAGTTGCTATTCAAATCTGTAGATTCTACAAAATTAATATTTATGAATTTTTTAATTTTTATATGTTTAAATCATTTTTAAAAAAAATAGATTTTTATAAATTTCAATCACTATAATCCTATTTATGTATTTTTATTTTGTACTATTCTCTATTTAAAAAATATTTATGATGTCTTTTTTTCTTGGTTATTTTATAATGTATTTTATTTTTTATTTTAATTAACTATACTCATATTACACTGAACTCAAATTCTTAATCCCCACCGCAAGCATTACGCTTATAGGGGAGTTTACAGCATGTATTAATTTGTTATTTCTTTTATGTTTTGTTTTTGTAAGAAAAATAAAATTATTATTATTAAATCACCTGCTTAACAACACTAAAGATTGTATCGCAACAAATTTTTAAATTACATAAAAAAAAATATCCAAACATGGGCTTTAGTATATAGGTACCTATGCAATTTCGTATAGGTACTTAGAACTTTCAATCGTCAGAATTTGAATAAATGCATAATTTACACCTATATTGACCACACGCAGAGTGGCATGGTCATATCATTTTGTATGATAGAATTCAACATCAATAACCTATATAATATTCTCCGTATATTATGGTGAATTTAATATAAATAATTATAAACTAGATATTATCGCTATATAGTATATTGTATAGCCATGTATGATATATATATGCCATTACTTAATCGATAGTCTTTATCAGTGCTTGAATTGGAAAACAGTAAACAGGTAGGGGTATTTAAGTATAAAAAAAGATGTGAAGATTTAAATGCTTTTACATAGGATATAATTATATACAAGGAGGACTGTCAAAATATTTTTAAAATAAAAGAGGCATAATCTCGCATTTCCCCACAATTCAAGCACTGAATACTAGAAAGCTCGCACATCATAATATAATTATTATAAAATAGTGATTTAGATAATTTATTTTTACTCACGAGTATTATGGTGTATGCAAGGCAGATCTGGTATACCACACATTGGTTTCCCATCATCTATATAAAATAAATATACGTTCTAGGTTACCTTTAACTATAATAATAATATTAATTTAAACTTTCAAATTAAAATCATAACATTCAATATTATAACTATTATTACAATATTATGTCTACACTTAAATGCATATAACCGGTCGACAACCAAGTAAAAATATGCATATATGTTCGAATTAATAGATAATAGTAAATTAGTAGATAAGTTATAATAATATGTTTCAGACTTTCAAGTTACAGCTAACGGTTTTCTTGTTTGTATTTTCATAGAACGCCCAATTCCATATGCAATATTCAATAATAAAAATAACCTCGTTAATCTTACTCTCTCAGGAAAATTAGCTTAAGGTAAATAGCAAACACTCTTTGATAACAAAGACATGACCTACCACTGCTGGTCTTAAACATTAAGATTCCGACAAATTTAGTAGTGCCAGACATTATAATTTACAATACATTGCGTCAGCGAAAGAAGCGTAGCCTAGTCTTAGCATATTATATCTATACTAGTATACTACACTTACCGGGTTTTATAAAAAAATACATGTGACAACCGCACGTGAACAAGATAAATTCCATACGGCACTGGATCAGACATGAACTCTGCGTATACACATGATAAATGTATAACTCTCTTTCGTCCGGAAACACGCAGCCTCTCGTCGCCACGCTTAGATCTTTTACTCGACTGCTGGTGACGGTTATCACTGGCGAAATCATTATGTTTAGTCGTCGACCCTCTTCGGATTTTAACCATATACCGTCTCCCGCGTTTGGAAACTGATACGATGTGTGAATTATGACCTATACATGTTAATAATTATACGATTAGGTACGAACTGTTGTTTTATCGTCTTAATCGTTCGTACCCTAGCACCGTCTTTGTCACGCTGTCCCAAGCCCAACGATTCAGACATATTTGTTTTATACAGAAACACTTCTAAACCCGTGACTGTCCCTACAGCGGTGTTTCTCTTCAGTTGACATCCAGGATACATATAGTCATCTTCTTCTACAATACCTTCGTTTTCCAACACTTCAGAAAGAGGACTGTGAATATTTATTGATAATATTATATTATGTTTTGTGTGTCTATTTATTATAATATATATATATATATTATATGTCATGTTTTATACTTCAGAGGGTTATAAATCTTAATAGAACCATTGTTAAATCATGTAATTAAAGTTATATTCATTGGCTCAATTCACTCTTACCAATGTTTTCCTGCTTCAGAAGTCAGAGAATTGAACGAATAACAAAATCCTTCCTCAGTTCTCTGAAGTGAAAACGCTTCGCAACATGATATAATTTCACCATGCCATTTGCACCGACCAAATAGTTCATCACATGTTGGCAGTGTGGTTAACATAAAATCGGTCAAATTTATATCTTTGAACAAGGGCAACAAATGTTTGGACTTCGCTACATATTCTTCCATTCGAAAATAAGTTGGCTGTTGCATCGTCGATAAAGCGCTCATTACATACACTAGTTCAGTTTTTATTGTATCGTTGTCGATACTGATGTACCTACGAAATAATGGATATCTATTACAATAATATTATGACTATTTTTCAAATGGATGATGGTTTTTCGAAGTTAAAAGTCTTTGTGAAAAAGAAGTTTTTATTGATGTAAGTATATCGCGTAGTTAATCATTTGATTACTTTGAAAAATATTCAAGAGCTTTTGTCTTTTTGACCTTGATCGCCGGACAAATGGTAATCGAAGGGAATGGAAACTCGTACAAAGGCACATGGGTATCTTTAACTGCCAGTTGTGTAGGCATAGAACGGAACTTGAGCCATAACTCGTTACCAATATAACATGCTGATAGTCCACAAATGGTTAACATTGTAAGCCAAAAAATTCTGGAAACAAACTTCATAAAATAATATTAAGCGAGAAAAATTTACTCATTGAAAACTTGAAAACTAGTACAATTTGTATGGTTTCCATTTTCCGTATAACAACCATATCAATAATTAATTTAATTTTCTATTTCAAAATAATCTTTTTCGTTTATTAGTATGATAAATTAATTTTATTATTAGTTATTACTTTATTGGATAGGATATGTTATGATAAGTTGTAAATACGTCACTGGTATTATGTATAATATTAATATAATATAGATTGGTTACCAATGGCGTGCAATGGCGTGTAGAATGTAGATACGTCATAATTTTTGTTTAGGAGAAGAGGGGTACATCTGAGAAAAAAACTAACCTGTTGTCTATGAACGAAAAAAATCTTTTTAGATATTTATAATAATGCTCTAAAAATAGGCCATGAAAGGATCAGACTCTACATCATGCCTCTTGTATAATAAGTACTTTTAATTGGTTAATATCTTTTTAATGTTTAACACTTAGGTACAACAATATTTAATTTGTATTTATATGACAAGTAATTTATTTTAATAAAATAATTTGCTTTTTGTACAATAAGTACAAATAGTTATATAAATCTGATTAATCATTGAATAACTAAGTGATATAATTTCGTGGTTTCTTTAGACATTTTTATAAATTATAAAATAACAGCATGTTAGTATTAGATGAAAATTATGAAAAAACTATTGTATTATAATTTTAATAATAATAAAAATAACTAAGAAAACTAAATACTAAAATATCGTTGGATTGAAATCAAAGTAGATACCTATAACTATTATTTAATTATATATATGGCTGCATACGAATTGCGTCCCAAAATATAAAAATATACATCGTGATATTCGAGTTGCGTTCTGGTTAATAATTGATTAATTTATTAATAATATACAAATTTTTCTTTCCACTTTTACAGACTGAGGACTGTCATTTGTATAAATAGTGTGGTTACTGGTTAAAAATTTTAATTATTTATTATTCTAAAATATATTAATCAAATAAAAATTTATAAAATACAAAAAAATACTGCACACTTTTAAATTTGCAACTGCACATTTAATATTAGTTACTACACATAGTTTGTGGCGTATGCTACTGCACACAATTTTAGGACTTTGTTGGTGTATAAAATGCTGATGAGTAATAGAGTATACCATTTTCATTATTGGCCTACAATGCTGACGATAGTGTCATATACATAAAAAAAACAAATTTTTGTAAAATGTGTTGTGATTGTATGTATAGGGGCGGTGGGATGCCCTCTATTGACTTTTTTTTAGAGTTCATAGTTTTGTGAGGGAGCTATAGCCCCCCAAAATTTTAACCCTAGTTGCGCCTATGCCGGGGGCGCAACTCGGATATGTCTTGACAAAACCGCGGACGCAATTCGGACAAAATATTATTTAGGGAGGCAATTCGAGTGTGCCGATATATATATAATGTTTAATACATTTTACTCACAATAGGTTATAGATACAAAAGTATCATCTTTAATTTAGTAAAAATATTTTTTGGCTAATATAATATGTTAATAAATAACCATATAAGTATATGTTTTTGAGTTGGATTCAGGATATAACATTTTTTTCTGACCATTACAGTTAACATTGCAAACAAACAATAACTACAATAAATTATACAAATTACCTAATCGTAATTAGATTATATCGATTAATCTTAGTTCTATTATATCATTTATAGGTACCTATCCATTATTTCCTTAATAGTTTTCTGTAACATAATATTTCGCGTTACAACCAAAAACATCATAATATATAATTAAATGTTACTCTGTGAAGCCGAAAAAATATCAAGTCATTATTTTTTTGTTTTTAATGGTATCTCTGACTTTAAGTTTAAAAATTTACTCTTCGACCTTCGTCCCTTACTGCAGTTACTTATTTGTTATGTCATATACTAATAGGTATAGGCGGTATAGCGTTATAGAAAATAGAAATTATTTTAACTATTTAAGTATTAAACTAGCACTATATATAACTTTTAAAATTAATACTGCGATCTAAATAATATATATACATTAAATGATGTAACATACCACAATATAATTTTTTATTACCTACTTATATTGTCATATAGTAAAAGAGTAATTTTTGGTGTACCTACCTACATATTTTATCACCACCACTGTTATAAAGACTAGAATTAAAATAATATGTTCCAACTGTACATCAGTACATCATTAAGAACGAACAAATTTATGTCTAAAGAAGTACATATAAGACATATGTAATATTATTAAAAAGTTTTCTCTTTATATCTATATTATTATGCAGTCTTGTAAAAGATACTTTTAAAAAGTATTCAAGTACAGATACAGATACTTTTTTCCAAAAGTATTTAAAATACGTATTCGAATACTCGAAAAAAAAAGTATTTAAGTACAAATACAAATACTTTAAAAAAGTATTTACAGATACTTTCAAATACTTTTTTTTTTTTAATATATGTTACCTTTTTACATTGGCCTAATGAACTTATAGATAAATTGAATTATTAATCAACTAAATTATTATTTTTATTTTAGCACTCTAGTTTTACTTAAATTAATTAGAATAAGAATAATTCAGCATTTTTTGGTCTTTAGTGTAATAGTGTATGTCTATCAAATGCAATATCAATCAACTATCTCTATGTTTTATTTATACATACCTAATTCGAGTAAAGGTATTTCCAATTTTATTAGGAAATCGACGGACTGTATACAATATACATGCAATTAAATGGATACACATTACCTAGTATAGGCCACTAAAAATATTACAATATACCTACCAAAACACATCATGAATGATCTATAAATAAAAATCTTGTACGACTTCAAATTTTTATTATTTTATTTAAATTTGGCAATTAAGTAAGACGAAAAAAGTATTTAAAAATAGTATTTGATTTTAAATACAGATACTTTCAAAAATGTATTCAAATACTATACCCAAGTACTTTTTTCAAATGTATTTAGAATACGTATTTGAGTACTTAAAAAGTATTTGAATACTTTTACTCAAATACTTTTACTCAAGTACTTTACAAGACTGTTATTATGTGTTATGCTAGAAATACTTCTGACTTGAATATTATAAACACCCATTAAATAAGTACCTACCTGTCTACTTACTCACGTAACATTCATCAAACGGAAATTATATGTTTAAATTTAGTTTCAAAAAGGATTTTACTATTCTATATTTAAGTTATACTGATATACTTTAGATATTAACTTAATAATAATTGTACAAATAATGTTTATACTTTTATACATGATACATCACGGTTTCGTATTTCCGTGTTTAACATTTTTGAAAATATTTGTTATTCGTTCAACCATATAATATACATTATTGAGTATAGGTAACAACAAACATAAAACAATATGACATATTTTATTAAATTAATTAAAATATATTTACAATACAATTTAATAGGTAAAGATGTAAGAATAAAAAAAGACGTTTTGCATTGAATGTAAACATATTCTATCACTTAGTCACTTCTTAATTCTAAATTAATATTTATTTTTCTTATTAATGATGTAATTGAGTTAAAATGTTAAGTAGCAATAATTATTTACTAAACATATTATTACATTATTATCACTCTATTTCGGTAACCACAAGTTTTTTCGCACTCTTTTAGTGTTATTTTCTTATACTCTAAATGAAATGACGGTATTATGTATTCTAATGTTTTATATAACTTGCTTCGTTTATGAGCACGTTTATCACATTAGGCATTCTATAAACGCAATCCAAATAGCAAACATATTCTCATATTTTAATAATGTGTGGATTTTTTAGAATAATAAATTTAAAAAAATACATCGCTGTAAAACCGAATGGAATTTAAATTTATTGTATAATGCATTATGGAAGACGATGTTTAGAATATTAAGACTGATGTAATATCGGTAGCGTGTAAATGTATTAGGGATTTGTACTCACCCCAAATTTAAAAAAATAACGTAATAGTTTACAGATTATGATATAATTATATTAACCTATAACTCATATTTATTACCATAACGTATGTAATACCTAATATTTAATAATATATATTCTGACGTACAAATTTATCTTAAATCTGCCGGACGATTCCTCTTTGCCGCCATAAAATAATTAAATCTGCATCGCCGAAAGTGAACGCATTATATGTAAGGAAGTACACATATTATGCCCTATTAATTGTATACATATACAATAATATAAACAATATGTATGTATAAAATCGTTAAGCGTATAGCCATCTAAGTCTTGAGATTATGCCATAATAATTATCAAAGTAATACCTAGCTAACCTAGCTGCGTAAACGTTAAACAGACACTAATATATATTTTTAAATTTTTAGGGTAAGAGTGATTTTTTACAAATCATAAATAATTACTACATTATGTGTTTATTTTTTTCTTAATAACATGAGTACACATTTTTTGTGGTTTTTAAAATCGTTACATTTATCTAAGTATAAAAAACACAAAACAAGTATATAATATCATAATTGTCCCTATATATTATGTAAATCAATATCTAAGAGTGTATTACTATATTAATTTTAATTTCAAACATTTGAAAACAAAATATTTATTTTGTGACAATCGTACGGTGGAAAAATGTAGGTACCTACTAATAATTGTTTGAAGTTGGACAAATATTATATTTAAAAAAACGATATGAGTGTTCTCCGTATAGCAACTATACCTACCTGCATTATGTACTATACAGCTACTAGCTAGTATGTTCTAGACTAGATTATTCAAATAATTCAATTTGTTGAATGCACTTATTAATTGTTATTAAAATATTAATGCTGGGTATATATGGTCATATAATACACTGTAAGAGTGGAACAGAAGGGTACTTAAATATTCAGCAGTCAATAGTCACTGCTTGAACGGCTCAGACATCAAATATAAAGTGACCTATATGGCTATATATTATTATGACATTGGTCCATTAAATTAATCTTGTTAATCAAAATATGTTTATTCATACAGCATAAACAAATAGGTATAATATATTATAATACTGAGTATATTACAAGCGACTCGTTATATTATTAGCTTTTGATTGATGAACTTCAATTTAAAATTACTTAAAAATATATATATTTAAATAGCTATCTATTTAATTATAATTGAGCCTGTAGAGCGTATTTATATAATATACCATAATAATAATAATAATATAAAAGGTATATATACACAAGTTATTTAGTTGTAATAATTTATCAGGACGACGAACTGTTTTTTATCAGCCTATTTAATTTATTACGAATTGTACAATGTTGCTGTACAAAGTAACTAGATTGTATAAGTTACATTATAGGTACAATTCGCGATGTAGGTATACAATAATTACTATACAAATTGCGAAATGTACAATTCCGGACTTTGTATGCAACTTATATATTAGGTGCATAAATTTAAAAACATAATTACTATATTATAATAATTCAGAAGGTTATTGTACTTTTTATGACTTAAATAACTGAAAAATGAACGCAAATTGCAAATATGTTCAAAAAATTTAATTTTATAGAATGCGTTAGAAATTATGATTTTCATTGTTTATTCAAATTGTTGGTGAATTATTAATAGAAACTTAGTGCTTCATGTTTTATATTGCTTGCACATTCGCTGTGACATTAATAATCATACCTATCTATGGGTAATAGCTATAGTGTTTAAATTCTGAAATATTTTACCATAGACATATAGTCGACTATAAGGGGTGAAATATAAAATCAAATACACGACACGCTGTGTAGTACGAATAACGAACACCTGTTCTTGGTAAATCGGAATTCTAATAACACATTTTTTTCAATGTTCTAAGATCTAAAATTACTTACAATGTATAAAATTACATACAAATCCCTAAAATATGATATAGAATGTTCGTAAAAATATTTAATAATTGTATTTATAAGTCAACAGCTAGTAATTGATAAATACCTATATGGCTATATGCAAAATAATAAAATGTATACCTAATATCTATTTCTAAATCATACTAGACGAACCAATAGTTTGTTGTGCAATATAAGGCAGGGAGTCAAAACGGGTTAAGATATATTTTCGAGTTATGGGTTTAGGGTTTGAAACCGGTGAACATTTTGAACATTTTTAGCGGGTTTCGGGTTCTCGGATGCGCGAAGTGGAGTGGTACGGGGTTACCCCGCTAAATGTTTGTTCACTACTCCTGTTGTCTAAACTTTAAATAAGTATAACTCATAAACTACACCCTAAATTCGAATTGTATGTATCAAAATACTCAGGAAATTATTCTGCTTTAGAATATGAAATTAAAACTCTATGTTGTCATTCAAAAGAGTAAAAACCTTAAAAAAGTAGGATATATATTTAAAAATATAATTTTTTTAATAAAAACGTTGTTTTATTAACAACTTGAAACTATGTAAAAAAATATTTTCAAAAACATGAATACTTTTTGAAATAATGAGTGTTTTATGGTACAAGAATCACCCTGTATAATAATATAATTAGTACATTTTAAAATAATCTATTGGTTTTCTATGAAAATTCTCATAATGTACATTCAACAATTAATTATTTAAATTTTCGATAATAGTGATTAATAATGATTAGTAATAATATCATTCGTATCTGTCATCAGGTTTTTACCTAGCATAGGTAAACATAATTTAATTCGCCCCAAACGGTACAAATGTGATAGTCGCCCAAACGGGCTATTATTTTTTTGATCAAAATTATTACCTTTACCCAAACGACCACCGCCCTTTTTAACGGGTTGAGGGTTTTGTATTAAAATCAGATAAAAATTTTTACGGGTTACGGATTTCGGGAATATATACTTAAATAATGGAACTCTCTCACAACTGTTCACTCGTAATCAGTTCACCTTAATATGTGAAGAAAATTTTTTAGAATCGGTAATTATACCAGATAATAAAATTGGTATTCGACAAGCAGTATCGCTACTGTCTTTGACTGGTGAACAAAGACTAATAAGGTGTGATGATTGTTTGAAAAAATGTGTAACAAACAGATATAAATGCCGATCCAAAAATCTATTATGCAACTCGAGATTTCACTATACAGTAGCCAAGCCTGCACAAATAAATAATTTAATAATACAATTAATTTAATTATAATACAAATAATATACTAGCAACAAATGTACTTAATACATTTAATTTATCAATTTTTGCATTAGTACTTAATAATAATAATAATAACAAAACAATAATAATATAATATAATATAATATACTATATCATTGATATAGTATCTACCTAATATACTTAAATAATAATAATTATTAACTTTGGTAAAAATGTTTGGACTTTTACTAACACTGATTGTTTATCCTAAGATTTACCAAATCTCGTTTGTAAAAGTCTGAACTACAAAAATCATTCGGAGTTTGACCAAACGATATTGTATATCCTAGGTTTTACCGAAATCAATTGGTAAATGTCCAAAATTCGGACATTTACCAACAGTAGTCGGCGAAACCTAGGATTTACCGGGAAATTCTAGGTTTAACCGGTATTCGTACTTTAACCGTAACATATATATATATATAAAATCATAAATAAGAATATATATATATATAATCATAAATAAGAGACCTAACCAATAAAGAGTTTTTCAAACCTTTCCCTCATTGAAAAAACAGACATAATTTCATATTATTATAATATTACCTATAGTGTTAACATATAGGTATTATTATAAAGATTTGTAAATCCTAATAGATACCTATCTGTATACTTTCAATGATATAATAGATACCCTTTACAATTACTTGTTATTAGAGAAAGTTTACTTATTAAATTATCAAAACATTATTTTAAATAGGTATTTAAAAAATATTAAATAAGATTATATTTATTAAATTCATTTGCAAAGTTTTAGCTACATAGAACATGCGGGTTATAATTTATCTGTTGATTGTAAAGTAAACTATTCTCGTTTGTGAAGACAAAATCAAGATAAAATAATTTTTGCCCTCTTAAAGAATTACTAAAAAATACGTCCCTATCAAACGCATTCATGAAGGTACATAGAATTTCATTTTATTTACTGTATTATCGTGTTTTCATTACTCGCATTTTAGCATCATATTTTTCACGGTAACCGTTTATATTAATTATTATTATATGTATATTTACAGCAACATGTAACATAAATCACATAATATTTTTAGCGTGCATAAACGTTTCGCAAATCATATTATATTGTGTACATAACTCCAATCTCTACTTCCAGCTAATATCAAGCTTGTTGAGCGCACGTAATGGTGATTTAAAAAGTAAATACGTTTTTAAAAATAAACAGTATGGAAAAATTGTAAATATACATCATATTATTTTACCGTATAACAGTGTGTAATAATGATACAAATTATGATGCACATAAATAACTGTTATATAACATCATAATTTTTATGTATGGTAATTATTTATTTAACTGTGTATTATAATAAATTTTTGATTTGACAATATAAAAAAAAAATTTAAAAATAATAATGTGATTTCTATTAAGACTATACGATCTTCAAATTGTTAACCCATAACTTTTTGACTCTTTATAAAATTGTACTGTTTTAAAACAGTATTTCAATATTATAAGTATATTCAAGATAGCCACATACGATTTGGAATAAATAATAATTAATTAAAATATAAGTAGGTACTTTTAAAACCCATTAAAAATGATTTTATTTTTCAATAAGTGACTGTTGTAGTATACTATAGCTAGTACCAACTATTAATTTGAAAAAACTATAAATTTAAACCACAATTATTACAGCTAGTATATAAAGTTATTAGAAACGTCATTAGATTTTGAATAAATTGTATTAAAACATAACTAGAAAATAAATAAATTTGTTTACGAATATATAATGAGAACTTCATTTTTAAAATATACTTTTATGACTCCACCACTGGATATTGACTTATAGGATATTTTATCAACACCAATTTATACATGACTTAATTTAGGGTAGGCCTGGGTATCCGAGAGCCCAGGCAGGAATCCCGGTCCTCCGGCCCTGACCAGGCCGACCCTGTGGCTTATGTTTATTTTCATAATCTAAAGCTAAACATTTTTTAAAAAATGTGTAAACTATCATATTATATTATATTATGATATAGACAATAAAGTGGACGATTTGCTCTAAAACTAGACAAATTTGATTGTATTATAACAAAAATGACTCACTTCTCCAGCAGACCGGCTTTGGATATGTATCGCATTCCGTGTACCGTACTGTGGCTGGTGTACTCGTCGATAAGTACGCACGACGATTTCGCGACGGTTGCCACACGGACGCCAGACAACTGCAAGGCCGCCGGTGACATCCTCGGTAAGAAATTCCGCCGTACTGTATTCCATCTCTGGACGCCGCCATCATTTGCCAACATCACGTTTGCCTGGTTGAACCCACGTTAGGAGTAAGTATTATCGAAAAATATAGATAATAATATAATATGTTTCTTCGACCCCGTTAATATTAAATAGTATACATGGTTCCTAGTAATACAAATAACTATTATTGAACAGGTCGTTATACATAAGTGTATTTTATGGCAAAGTCCTATTCGGTGAATCCTTTCGCGACGACTTAAAATTAGCCCAACTCACGCCACCGAATCGTATAGAGCGATGAGCGTGTTCAATTGGCAATGAAAATATGAAATGCGTTGTAATAAGTATCTGATGAATCTCCTCGCTCGTTGATAATATACTTCCACTCGCTTATAATAAAAGTGTACGAGCAAAGGATTATTTTTCATTCCACGTACGATCGCATTTGAAGTGCTGGATGCCATACAAGTATAGGTAGGTACAACATTTCGTATACCCGTATATTATTATGTGTATACCAAGTACTTGTGTATATCAGTCTCTGGCAGCTGCCTTATTGATGACGACTCAAGTCGTTCTATAGCCACTGTTTAGTTGTATTAACACACAAACACGCATACCTGTATATATATATATATATTATAACTATATGGTTACACGCATATTATCGCAGCTCATTATTTATAATTATTTACTTCTTTTCGTTTCGATTTTTTTCTTTATTACTGTTATTCTACGGCTCATAAATGGGGCGACCACGAGAGTTATATAGATACCTAGGTATTTTAATGCTATAATGGTTTTTTCTTATACATATATTGGTATAATACCTCAGACTATATTATACCAACTACTGCAGCAGTGTTTGCATACAATTATTTCACGCAAAGACGACGGCAGCCGTCGTTATGCATATTATATAATACTATACACGCCTATACTGTAATAATATTATTGTTTTCACTATATGTATATATACTCTTACTCCGATTCTCGTGCCCCATAGACGTTTATTTTATTTATTTTTTATAATGTTGACGAGGTGCGTCCTTTTTGCTTCTTGGGCATACTGAGTTTTCTCAATCATTTTCACGAATATACAAGCACACTGTTATATTCTAATAAAATATATATTTATAATTACAACGAATTCGTATTGAAAGTTTTGATAATATGACCTACCTATTACCTATACCTACAGTGATTTTCTCATAGTAACAACGCAATACGTATGATATATTAAATTACTAATGGAAAGTCGGTTTTTTTTATATAAT
This sequence comes from Schizaphis graminum, assembly GCA_020882235.1. Lineage (NCBI taxonomy): Eukaryota > Metazoa > Arthropoda > Insecta > Hemiptera > Aphididae > Schizaphis > Schizaphis graminum. The sequence continues at coordinate 61,977,493 of CM037032.1, forward strand.
ACATAATAATAAGAATAACCAAATACAACCTAGCCAACCAATTACGATTATTTGAATTAGATTAACGAATCATCATAATTAAAACGTAACACTTAAATTAAAGCAAAAATACCTTTTTTGTGAAAAGCTTTTTTCATAATGATTATCGAGCACGTTACATGTTCTTATCTTTCTACACAGCTAGTATACTAAGGTCAGCTGTATAGCTTTCCTAAATTTTCTAACCGTACCTATTGTTTTTTTGATTCATTATTCCATAGTTGTAGTACTTTATAGTTTATATTTATTATAAAATATAACCTATATTTAATTGTGATGTTAAAATGTTTGAATATACTAATTATAGAAATAAATTACACATTTATTAATTCTTAATAATTATTTATGTCGGTTTTTGGCAAAAAAAAATTATTTTAAGCTGATGATTAATGTTTATATAGATTATATGGTTATGTTATATCTATAATTTAAAACTAATACATTTTAATTAAAAAAAATTTAATTTTAATTTCTATTGTTTAATTTGTCAATACTTATAATTAGTTAATAATTAATGTATATATATATATATAAACATAATATGATATGAATTCAGGTTACGTAAGAAACAAAATTGATTACTAAAAATGACCTACTCGTGCATTAAAATGTAGTAACACCTAACGTTATTGAAGTTACAGGTGGCTTTTAAAAATCTAAAGTAGGTAATGGATGACTGAATATTATTCACGGATCCAGGACCTTTCGTTATTGGTACTCCACTCACAATTTCTATTCAGAAATTATGTAACTTATTGAGTATAATAGCTATGTATTGATTTACAATCCCTAGTATTAAGGATGTTTTAAATTCATTATTGTCTTTTTTGTTTTTGTTTTTCCTTTTCCTCTCATATCGTGCCTATTTATCAGTCGTTTATTTATTTTCAATACAATAAAAGATCTTAAATTCCCGTGCTGTAGATATGTGAAGTGTGAACACTACCAAAAATATCGAGTTCACGGTGGCAAAGTCACCAACCGTCAGTTGGTTTGGCCACAACTCTATTATATACAATAGTATCATGTTTTACAACAAAAAAGTGATTTCTTTGATTTTTTTATTATTATGAGTTATGAGTTATGAATATAATATATACATCATTCATACATGTAATAATAAAAACAACACAATTTAGTTATCACTAAGGCTCGGGAGTCGATACATTTTGCATTTTTTTTTTTTTTTTTGGAAATTTTTAGACGATGCTTTCCTGGCCACAAATGTGTTTCATTAGAGTGTCAATCTGAACAACTTATTTTTATTTTGCCATTGTTTGGTGTTTATTACTTTTTAAGTCATTTTTTGACATTTTTAGTCATTTTTACTGATTTTACATTAGTTAACTTCTTATCATCATGCCATTTATGCTGATAACTTACTTAGAACTTTGAAATTACCACGGACTAAGAGTAGTACCTATCCGATCTTATCTCACCGATTGCAGTCGTCATTGACGTGTTGTAGTGAATATTATTATACCTATATTTTATTATTTTTTTGTAATATTTTTGAATTGCCGACAATTTTTTTATTTAATTTTTAAGAACATTTTTTGTAATTTTTATGTCATATTTTGAGTAATTTGTAAGTTTTGATAAATGTATATAGAATTTTATAATAAAATAGAGAACAATTTAAAAAAAATATATTTTATTAATTTAAAACAAAATATAATTGTAATTTTTTTAGGTCATTTTTTTAATGTTTTTAAGGTCAACTTCTAAACCCTAATTATCACTAAACTAAATCTGCTGTCGCTGAATGCTCTCTTCAACTAATATACATGTCTTGTTGTTATTCATTTAGTACTCATACTTATTCTACCACCAATTTATATAGATTATAGGATTTAAAAAAAATAATTGCTTGATCTAATAGGTATAATGGCACTTAATGACAAACTTATGAATAAATATTAAATAATTTATGTCAACGGTATTCGCCAAGGACTAAGGATCAATATTACTTTTTTTTTAAACGAATGGACTTTTATATGATACCTATATAGTATACATGTTTTAAAATTTACCCTCACGATATTTCTAATAACAAATTATTTTACGAATATGTATATAATATTTTCATCAAAACTAATATTCAATTTTCGTTTATGAACAACAATTGTCAATTATTATTGTATATTATTGTCCAAAATATAACCACAAAATTTACAAATATCCCAATCGTCTAAATTCGAATAAGGAACTTATACCAATAAGAAGACAAGAGTATATGACATTTTTAAATTGTAAAGTTTTTTGTTTATTATAATATTTATATATTATTAATAGTAATAAAATAATAATAAATAATAACATACTAAAATAATATTTTAAATATTTGTGTTTTTAATGCATTTGATAAATTATTAAGTTAATACTATAATAACACAGATTGTAAGTCATTAATTCTAATATAAATTTAGATCGTGTATACCTATAGACAACGTATACCTTTAAATTTCAATTGGAATTTACTCGATCGCAACTTGGATAATAGAACTCTTATCAAACTTGGTGGAGTCTAAAATTTATTGGATAACCAACAATCTCGATAGTTTAACATGCACTTGTGTAAATTGTTTATAAATAATAATTTTAATAATTTTAATTGAAAAATGCGATATAATATAGTAATATTGTTATACATGGTCCGCCATAAAAAATCATGGTTTAAAATTGACTATTACTCGATTTCTATATTGTTTATTACTACCTACACTCTACAGTATAGGTATCGGTTTTCAGAGTAGTTAGCGATTTGTAACGTTGTGTTATATTGTTAATAAATATTGATCTCTATCGTGGTATGGAAAATAGCACACCGTACGTTTATCCCGTGGAACGTTATTTCAAAACTGATTTTCACCGTAGACTCCGCTCTCCTATACTTTCGATGTGAGACTTTTTATGGGAAGATCTATAATCAGTATAATCACTCGTGTACGTTAACAATACACGCCTAATAACCTAACCTAACTTAACATGTGTATTTGTCATTTTGTCAATCTAAATCCCAAAAGTATGCACCTGCACATTTCCATTTTTAAATAATGGCTTCTTAATTTATCATCGATATTTGCAACGCTAACATCCTGGACCAGATCACAGAAATCAAAAACACCTTGAATGAAACCTACAAGTCCACCGACAAGTCCACTGACAGGTCCACTGATTTATTAATTCACGATGTCGTCGAACATGTGTTGTCGTCGGTGACTAAGAACGCCTGTCGTAGTCGACGAAAACGGGACGTCAGACGACGGAAAACTCGCGGAGGGCCACAGCGTGATCTCGGCTAAAGGTCCGGAAGTTAAAAATAGTTTGGCGAAATCGTGGGTTGGCTTCGCTTGGATTAGACACCCTCGCAATGCGCTCCACGCCGTCTGGCGCGTTTTGCCATGGCGTAGCTGAGCGTCAAGCGCTTTGTGTTGGGAGTGAGCTGCATCCAGCGTAGATAGTATCGATCATTTTAATTATTATAAAATACATAATAATATATTAAAATATTTAATTTCTATTGGCTTTATGTACCAAGGGAAGAAATTGTATTAAATTAAATTTTTTTAATAACGACTTTAAATGTAAATAAATTTGACAACGTTGTACTCAATTCCTAATGTATTTCAATAAATAATAGAACGTGCAGAATCGTATTATCCCCTGATCCCCCCAATAAAATTGGTCGTTTGGGCAAAGGTAATCATTAGGACTGAAGACTATTGAAGCATTTGCATATTTGTTTTGCTCAATCATATAAAAAACAGAGTATAAAACAAATACGTTTCATGCTTTCACGCAAAGCTGTATAGTTTTGAAATTTTATTTTGCACATATAAATGCATATTTTGAGTTATTTTTGTTTTAAAGGCATATTTTACATTTGTATATACCATTAAATACATGTTGAGACATATTTAACTTAAATAATTAAATCAATGTTTTCCACACCGAAGTTTTTATTTCAAACAATAATTTTACTTATTTTTAATTTTGTCTTAGTTTTTTATACTAATCAGGTTGAAAATGTACAATATAAATGTATAAAATTATTAATTAAATAAATAATAATTTGTAGTTAGTTAAACCTTTCTATTAGCTTAGACTATAGGGGCAGAGCTCCACACGTATTAAATATTTCTCAATTTAGGTGTATACCCAAAAAAATTTTCAAGTAACAGGGGCTGTTCCGCAATAAATGCTGGATAACGGAGTTTACAGATTTGGAAAACCGTCCAAACACGCATATTTTCAGAAAACAGCCGACAACTTCGTGACATGATTTTTCGAACATGATGGGTAATTCTTTTTTATTTGTTGTCTTGGTAAAATATAAAGTTAAGCTGATTATGTAATTTCTGAGTTATTATTATTTAAAAACCATGCGTTTCCCGCGGCATACCCTGTTTACTGTAATTTTGAACCACACGTGACGACCGCGGTAACTGTCAACGCGCTAGACGTTTGACTGGATATCATAATACGGTGACGGACAACGCCGACAACGTCGCCGGCCGTTGATAGTATCACCACCGCCACCGCCGATGCACGCCACAGTTTTCGGAGCTCACGAACCAGAGGTGCCCACGGACAGACCGCGTGCGGCCGTAGTCACCGCGCAGTGTCGTCGCCGCCACCGTCATGACAGCAGTATCGTCCACGTACTTTTGGTCAATGCTCGTTTTCACGATGGTCCACAACACCAAAGGTGGGTGTCGAATTTAATCCGTTCACAGCACAAAATAATAATATGTTTATTGTATGCGATTGTGTATTGGCACAAAAATCGTCCGTTCATATTATAGTAAAACGAATTTAATTAAGCGCGTGCACGACACAAACTACGTTTAGGTATACTATCACATCTATTATAGTGAGCAAACATGTGCATTTGAACACTATATATTCGGTATTCCAAAATATTTTATTTTAGAACGAATGAAAATTATTTTCTCATAGGTGATATCTTAAATGTACATTGTATTAAGTTTGACACTATTTTTAAAATACTCATAAAATTGCTAATTATATATTTAAGGAATACATAATAATATTACTATTCATAAAGTATTTTTAAGTGGCTGCCAAATTTACATACTTTTGATAAGTATCTGTAATTATAAAATGTATTCCAAGTGATTATTATAATAATTATTTTCATGACATATATATTGAAAATAAAATTATAATATATCATTAAGGTCTAGTGTTATTATAATGAAAATATATGATGTTAAATTATTATGCAGTACACACATTTCGTGAAATTTTGTTAAGATAAACTTGTGTAATCTTTATAATATAAGCACTTAAAAACATAATTTTATGCACTCAAATAAGCATTTAAAAAACTAAAATTTGAGCAAAAATATTTAATAAAAAAAAAAAGAAAATTTTCTTTACATGATAAATTAAGTACTAGATATAATTTGTAACTGTGCTAAAATTAATATAATTAAAGAATACAAAATATATTGAAACAAAATTAAGGAAAGGTTATTTCTAACCAAAAAATAATTACATTTTCATATTACAAAAAAATCAAACTTCACTTTCAAGACATTTTGCCTTATTGTTTATACATTTTCCTAGGGATTATCTGAAAAATCCATAAAAATTAAAAAACTGGTCAAAAAAGCAAAAACACGCACTTTCAAATTTCATAATTGAACGTGTTTTAACATGACATACACTTCCATAGCACTCTGCTACTTTTTAAGTCAATCCATAAAAATAAGCAAATGCTTTAAGTCCCAAGCCTTGGCTATTATTATTACGTGAATATAGAATATAGTTTAATCTCAATAGTCCCATGTAAGCTAGAAAATTATGGTTTTTTATATAGTCACAGATAATTAAAAAAACCAAAAAAAGTTTTGAAAAACTTAAAATAAATCTAAAAATTATAATATTTTAAATGTAAATGTTATAAAAATTAAATTAAAATTTATATACAATATTTATATGGAATCAACAAAAATAAAAACCTCCGTAACGGCGTGTTTAAATTTTAAAAGTCTATAATCAATTATTAAACACCTAAATTTTAAAGATAATTGTAAAAATTAATTGGTACAACCTACGTTTAATTCATAATCCATAGAAGGGTGTTTAAATTTTAAAAACATTTTTTTATCGTACACTGTATACTTATCTACTATCTTCTAATATTATGCCATCTAATATAGTATAATGCTATTTATACATTATATTAAAAACAAATAATAAATTATTGTTTTATTTTGTTGTTTTTTATTTTACATGATTCCTTAATAGTTTGGTGAATACATAAATAAAAGTGACATATATTTTTCTATAGAAGAGATTTTATGATGTAGAATTATTAATCAAAACAATATTTTTTAATTACTATAGCTCTTCAAATAATAAAATCTTACTGGTTTCATACCTATTTAGCAAACTATAAAGATATAACTATACTTAAAAATTGATACTCAAAGTTTTGAATGTTTTGATCATTTTATTTATGAGTTGAAGAGAATATGTTAGTTACGAACATAACTTTTCTGTTTCAATCAACATTAACGTGATATTAATTCGAGTTGTGTGTCACAACATATATCATGTATAATAAATAAAATAAAGTTACCTAACTCTTGAAAATATAAAATAATGAACATACCAGGTAAATCTCTCTCGACGGTTGACTACTTAGTTTGATAGAAAGCAGAAAGAAAACTAATGAACAGTAATAAAAATTTAGTGATAAAAGTTTCATATAAAACTTTTTTCGTATTTAAAATTATATGTATATTATAATCTAAGTTTAAAAATCCATAAATAAAATATTTGAATTTTTTTTTATTTGAACATATTTTTATAAAATTTATATTTAATAAATTATGTAATTCAATACACTTTAATAAAATACTCGTGTCTGGTGTACAATGTACATAGTTATTTTGTACTTCTTTATGCTATATTTATATGTTCAATGTAGTTTACTTGACTTCACGTTATAAATAAACCGTAGGAATAGAAAATAATAACAATAACAATCATATATGTATTTCGTAGATTTAGATTTCTGAATTCATTATAATCAATTAATATTAATTTTACTGAAATGCATACATTATAAATATGTATTCCTTCATTTGATACTGATAATTAATAACAATATATACATAATATGAATTTAAAATAATAATTAGAGTAATAAATATATTTTTTTTATATACAGAATAGTGTATTTTTTAATTTAGATATAACAAAAAATGTTTATTTTTCAATTTAAAATTTCTAATAATCATTATTTTAATTAATAATGCATTTTAATTTACCTGTAATAAAAAATATTACTTATACTACCCACAATTTTATTTAATTTTCAACGTGTATAATATTATACTATAATATGGTTTTGAAGACTTCAATGTAATACATTTATTTTTATTTTATATTAAATAATAAATGAGATTCAAGTATAAATAAATCATAAAATAGAAATAATTGTACCTATGAATTAAATTATCTCAATTGAAAACAGAATAATATACAATTTATTTTTGTTAAAATAAACATTAAATTGCAAATAACTTGGCCAAAAATTGTTTTTAGAATTTTTTTATTATATCCCCTGTATTTTATATTCAAGAAATATTTATGAGAACGATTAACAGAAAAATGTATTCAAAATATAAATTGGATACTAATATATATATATATATATAAAACTTATTCGTGAATTCACGACAAAGAACATAAATATGTTCAATATGAAATGAAATACTTGACATAAAATCGACTATATTCTCTTTAAAATGTATAATTATTCTTCAACACAAACAACTTATATACCTAACTAAAAAATAGTAATAATTATTATAACACTTTTAATATTATTTTAATTTCACGCGTTCAATTGAATACAACCAATGTTAATGAATTAATTAAAAATAAACTAATATTTAAAGATAATATTAAAGAACATTGTATATGCTACTATTATGTATCATTATAATATTATATATATATATATTTATGTATGTAAGAACTAAGAATTTAATTGTGCTTATAATATATTATACATGGTTTTTTCACAAATTCTTATGATTTTTATCCAATATTGTTCCTTCAAATCAAATATATATGTTCATGATTCTACGATATACAAATCACGCCGATGGAAGCTTTGATTATTTGTCCGACATAATAAAAAAAACATATAATAATCATAAAACCCAAACTCTGATAGTGGTCTATATATACTCGTATAACACTATAACGTATAACTATCAAGGAAATTGAAATAAGTGCTGACAAGTTTCATTCATTCCAATTTTATGTCACATAAAACTCTTACTAGATTTTTTCAATTGGATAACATTTTATGTTAAAATTTGTATTATATCAATCGATTTATTTCAACAAATTATTAGAAAGCAAATATTTATATTATATTTTATGTAGGCATATACAAGAGCCATTATAATACAAAAAACATCATTCTGATATAAACTTAACACTGCTAACATATAATAATAAATAATAATTAAAAAAAATTATTTATTATTAACACTATTCACCATTTCAACATACCAATTATTATACGTTTACACTAAATACAAATAAACATAAAAAAATTATCTTAATTCTTAGTAATCCTGTTGATCTTCTAGAAATATGTCTTGGTAGCAGTAGTAGTTTTAGACTAGATTTAGATATATTTGAAGCACTCCTTTTATTTTATTTAGGTTTTACTGTGCAGTTATTTTTCTCACATGGACTAAGGGAGTTCGAAACCAGGGTTCTCAGGAATTTTTTGATTTTTGTTTGGGAAGCGGCAGCCAATACTGTGCACTATAGTCTATAATAATGAATATTATACAAGTTAGTAGCGATATAATCATAGTTGTAAAGAAAATTTCATCTGCAGGGTTGAGCTTTGTTTTAATAAGGGTATGGTATTTTCATCTGCGTTTTTTGCGATGTGAATTTACTAAGTTAGTTTTTCGTCTATTAGATATATCCTTAAGCATTTCTCGAAGTCATCCTTGAATCGTCTATTTAAACTCTTGGTTGTTGATTTATTAGATTTATATATTATCCCAAGGGCCAAGATATTAAAATCTTAAATACATACCTATCTATATTTTTTCATATAATTAATAGTTTTTAAATTTGTTAATCCATTATTTTGTGACTATATTTTTTATTTTATGCACCTTACATTCAATATTCCTTTAATGTTGAGACAATTATTATTTGAAGTTTAAAAGTTTTTGATGAATCAGATACTTATAGTTAAAATGTATATTAAAAAAAGCGGGTAAGTGAGTATCGCTCTGCTGTACATTAGGGGGTGGGGTGGACCTCGGACTAGGGTAGGTTAAATTTGAATGCAATGATAGGTATCATTGTATACGAAAAACGATTCTGAACAGAGATGATTTGTCAGTCTGGGATATATTAAATTTAAATATTGTCATACATTCCATTCTGAAAAAAATTCACAAATTCAAACACTTAAGTAAAAGCTTCAAGATCTTATGTATGCTAATTTTTTAAAAATAACAAAAATCGAAAATTATTTATTAGTAAAACGACTAAAACGTAATTTTACACGCGTATTTTTGATTTCAAATTAAAATTAAAACTTTAAACACACGTAAAATTTTTTAAATTGAACAATCCTCAAAGTTTTTTATAATTGTTCTAAGCTTAACTTATGGACAGCATAGTATTAAATTTTCAATTCTTAGCTTTTGATAGAAAAATATTTATAAATTTTTAACTACCAAATAGTGAAAATATTCATGATTTTGACGAATTTTTGTCAATATTTGAACTTCAAATGCTAATAAAAAAAAATTGTGCCTATGTATTTTTATAATTTTTGAATCAGAGTTAGAACAAGTTATGTGGACCCTTCAATTAAATTTTCAAGTAATTTGTCCCAGCTAAATTTTTTTTATCAACATTTATAAAAAAAAAATAAAAAAAAATTGAAAATTTCAATTGTCTATAAATAGCTCAAAAAAAGTCAAAATGTTTTGAAAATCAAATCACGTAAAGGAAATGGCAATCTAAATAACTGGTAAAATTTTCAAGTATTTACGACTTATACTGTTTGAATAACAACAAATATCAAAAATCGTTTGAGGCTAAACCGTTATTTAACGCGGTTTTGTAAAAATTTAAATTTCAAACACTCATAAAAAATTTTTGTCTGAATCCGGTAGAGTTTTTTTTACAGATAATTGAAGAAAAATGTATGGAGAACCTTGTATCAAATTTTCAAAACTTAGTTATAAAAGAAAAAAATTTTACGATTTTTTAACCACAAAATGACTTGCCAATTTTCGCAATTTTGACATATTTCGTATAAATTCGAACTTTAAGCACTTATAAAAAAAAATTGTGACTAACGATTTCGGATTTTTTTTTATCACTTTAAAAACAACTCATAAGAAACCTTGTATTAAATTTTCAAGATTTTCTGGCTGGCTAAAAAATTTTTATCGTTATTTTAAAAAAAAATACTAAAAAAAATTAAAAACTTCAATTGTCTATAAATAGCTCAAAAAAATTCTAAATTCTTTGAAAATTTAACTGTGTATGGAGAACGCTAATATAAACATTTGGTGAAAATTTCAAGTATTTACATCTATTAGTTTTTGAGTTATAGCAAAATAAAAAAATCGATTTGGTCGAAAACTGGTTGTGCTTAAAAAATCCCGTTTTTCCGTCATTTTTTTAAGGTTTTTCCCGACTCATTTAAAAAATATAGAAAAATTTTAACTTTTGACCCCCCAAAGTACCAACTAGATCCGATTTCCTTTTCAAAGAGGGGCTGAAGTTGAAAATCGAAGCATTTTTACTGCCCCAAATGTTGTCGACAGACACAAAAAAAAACAAAAAAAAAAAAACACACATCGTTGTAAAATCAATACATTCATCACTCCGTTCAGAATCTAAAAAGCTAAGATTAAAATATTTTGGTATTTAATGTTTGCATGTTTGCATGTATAAAAGACTAAAGTATGCACATGTGTATATCATTTTCTTCGGTTTAACCTTAAGTTTAACTTTGTAAAGATGTCGAATACAAAGTACTTAAATTACAAGTAATTAAAAACTATATAAAAGTTCTCAAGATAAATCAATATAAATGATAAGAATAATAATATTCAACGCTTTTCACAACTAAATATTGCAAGAATCATCATTATTGTTATTCAATTTAGGGTAAAGAACTCCTATAAATATTTGCATTTTGTAAGATACTAATTCATTTCATGGTGTAACAATGTCAAATATTAAATTTTAATTTGCATATTTTTACATAATTCAACGTTTTTGATTTCAAAAAGACGAAAACTCTATTATATTATTTTTTTAATCCCTTTTTTGTATTAACAAATGTTGTATGATTACCGAAGATAACAAACACTCCAAAACAAATTTTTCTTGCTTTTCAAGACTCTGATAATATACATCGAACTTATATTAAATTGAAATTAAAATATCTTTTAAGAAGGTGATTTATTAGTTTTTCGATTTTTAAATTCGAATATTTACCGAACTGTAAGATGTTAAGATATTTTCACAATCTATTTATCTCAATTAGTCCTAATTTTACTGTTCTTGGTAAATATTTGTAAAGATATGATCTCAATTCTCAATTAAGCTCCAATTTAGCTAATTATACAAACGAATAATATTCTGATTCCGATTAAATGTGATGGCGTCCTAAAAGTTTGTTTAATTATACTCTAATGGAACACTGTTTATATTTAAATACAACTTAGATAAAAATGTGTGCAATATTAAAAAAATATTATTTAAATTAAGTCTATTTGTAATATATATATTTTTTAATAAATAAATACAGATATAAATCGAAAAAATTTCTAATAACCAAACGGTTTAAATACATAATAAGTATTAATAATAAATTAATACATTTGATTCGTTTTAATTTCTGAAGTAATAACAAACTAAAATTACTCGAACTGACTTTACTAATCACAACTTTATAGAGACGATATGAATTTACTTATTAATTTTACATAGAATACGGGGGATATTCAAAAGTATATGGGCATAATAATTTGTTTAAAATACATTTACAATTTACTGTCCAAGTGCTAAAAGAAAATTAGTAGATATAACATATAGCTATTATGTCTTTTTGAAAGATAACATGTATGCACATTTCAACGTCACATAAATTGAAATTATGTTAAAATTAATGATGGCGAGCGTTTGAATAAGCAATTTATTTTGACAATATTATTACTCCGATTACCGTTAGGTGCAAAATTACGTAGATGATATTTCTAAAGAACTTTTTAAATGACATAATAATATATTGTATATACAATATAATATAATAATAATATTTGTGTGTATACACTATACACTAAACCGCTCTGGACAAATCGTGAATTGTGACACACTCGTCTTTTAACGCCGTATATCAAGAAGGCAGTATATTATAGTATTATAATAATAACGTTTCATTAATAAGGGTAACAAGGTGTACCTACGTATATACAATGTTAAAAATCGTGTTGAAAGCTTAATATCGTTTAACTAATCAATCATTTGACCTCTCGACGAAGTCGATATAATGTTATAGTCCCTATATACCATCGGTTTTTAAGTGCCAACAACCCGTCATTATAATACACATTTCTTACGTCGGTCTGAATTTCTAATATACATATTTTTTCTTTTGCCTGTTTTTTTCTACGAGAGGGTAGCCCGGGCCACTTAGGCTACTAAATTACACGTTTCGAAGTCATGCGAACACCAACGCGTTATTGTGGGGTTGCGCCGCCGACTGCTTTAAAACGGCTATAAAGGTGAAAACTGAAATATTTTCCTTTTTGTTTTTTAAACTTTTCGCGGACGTGTCGGACGATTGTTTGGACGAATCGATAACGTCGTATAATAATAATAATACTCACCATGGGAGGCAGTATAATATACGATAGAGCGAACTTATATATTTGAATATCTATAATACGAGTGAGTATACAAATCACAATCGGGTCTACTATATTATATACCGTAACATCTGTTTAATTTTTATTCGACCAGCACAAAATCCTAAATTAGGAAATATATTATATACCTCTATATAATATATACAAGTATATATATTATTATATACTGTATAGTATTTTGTAAAATAAAAATAATTAATAACAATAGTGTCAATACTCAATAATATATATTAATTTAGTCTCTTTCGGGCGGTGACGGACAGGTACTAGGTAGACCTATCTTTCTTTCTTATTATAATTAAGACGTCCTACTATACGTTCTGTCGACCGGGCTACCAATATAAAATTATTATTTATGTACATTATAAATCAACGCGGGACCGTGTCCTACGCTGATAAGACCCAATGAAAGTGTGAAAGGGATGGCTCTATTTTGTGTCTATATATATATATAGGTATATATATAATATGTATGCGTATATATGACTTACGTGTGCGTGACTTATCGTTATCAATCGTTGCGTTACGCAACGGTTATTGATGTGATATTCGTCCACCGCCACTGCTGCCGCTACCACCAAGTGGCCGTTATTATTGTTGCTTCTCTCGACCGAGCGAAATTAAAACATCGCTAATATAGTGACAGCGCGTGGTGGTAACAATATATATATAATATACATATATCATTGAGTATATGGTTAGTACTTACCTATACGCACTCACGTTTTTCGTGATATATACTTCGTCGTCCGATTCGTAGGTAACAGGGTATCTGCGTTTAAATATAGCTACATGCAATGATTGATTTCCTAATAGATTTTTATATTTTGATCAAAACAATAAGTTCTCAAGTAAAGTATTTTTTAAAAATGTTTTCATTTTATTTTTGGTAGTAATGACTTTTTTTAATTTAAAGGTGTATTCATACTTCAAAAATTAATCGGAAAAATTGTAACTTAAAAATGTTTACCTATATAATATATTTTTTGATAAGCTTAAAGCTATGGTATCGATAACATGAGAAAATTCGATTCTTGAGTATACTATAAAACATCGAATAAAAACTCTAAGTATCATTTTCAAAATCCTCATCGCATCATTCTAAAAAATGCGCGTAGTACATATTGGTAATAATAGGACACATCTAAAAATATTTCTATAGAACCTAAATCCAATGTTTTTATAAATAGAGTTTAAAAAAAAAACCATTACAATTAACGAAAATGCATACATTTTGAATTTCATAAATTCAGAAAGCAGAACTTTTTTGTAAAAATGTTGAACCATAAAATATTATATTCAAAAGTTATTATACATATTGAACAAGCAGTTTTCGATTAATATTATACAAGCAGCGTGCATGCGTAAACGAATGAAGTAGTAGATCACTACATTTTGATATATGCTGGGTAAAGTGTCCATACATCCGTTTAAAATTGAATTGCCTTTTTTAAAGCATCATGTCTGCTTGTTACGCGCATGGAAAAATATTTTTACTATTTTATACTATTATTATTAAAAAAAAATTTAGTAGCTATAACTTATAAAAATGCTTTTTGTATAACAATCGTGGAATGACAATGAACAGTTGTTAGTAATATGCGGCAACTGGCAAGAATGAAACATGTATTTTATTAGTGTAATATTGAACATTTGCACAGTGTAATACTACAAGTATAAGCCCCGATAAGAAGTGTGGCATTTACCACATAATATGATAACAAACAAATATTATCTCCAAAATATCATAAAAAAATATAAAAACCACTACAATATTTTGAAGTTTTTACACGGTTAAGCCAATATCGTTTATCCCGTTTTTTTATATATCATATTATGTTCACCCTAGTGTGCACCACATCCTATTTTTTTTTTAATTTTACTATACACTTTTTGTTCTTTTCAAATTGATTTGGAAAATTAACGCATAGCCGTTTAAATGGATCACCCAGTACATTGTATGACGATTTATTATTAAACTCGCGTATCTATTGTGTGTAGTAGGTATATAATATGTGAAATAGTGAAACGCGGGTGACCAGTCGCCGCACGTGAACAGACAACGGCCGAATGGCGTGACTGGCCGAATTAAAATATCACGCCGAAGCGGGCCCAGCCCCCTCCCCCCAAAAACTCCCTCGTGCAATACACAAGTTCAGTATTGTGCCACCCGCGTGTTATTTATTGTCGTATATATATATATATACAATATATAAGTACATAAGTACAAGTATAAGTATATAATATATTATGTATATATACGAGTGCGGTGTACATGGTGAATTTATTACGGGAAACCGTAGCACGCGAATCGCGCTTAGGCACACAATGCGCAGGAGGTTCGCCAAAAATCCTTAAAAGAAAAAAATCACGACGACGGTCCGCACTGCACCCCCACCCAAAAAAAAAAGAAAAAAATTGTTCTATTACCATTTTTATTTATATTCTTTTTCACAACACAATAATATTATAATATTAATTATAATAATAGCCTTTCTCTTAATTACAATTTCACTTAATCACATTACACGCGCGCCGATGTGGAGGCGTCGTTTCCAAATCCATTGCATATGCAACTGGGTCACTGAACAATGCGGGCCCCGGCCCCCGATGAATGGCATTCGTGGATGTGGGCATCTCGTTTGAATAAATTTATCGAACAACCCTATTTAAAACGGTGACAATAAAAATATTACATAAAACACAATTGAGTTTCGGCGAGATAGTAATTTTTTAAGGTCCAAGACTCAAGACTTAGCAGCGTAGATAGGTCTTAGATAGTAGCTAGATAACCTAGGAAGATAAAAGTCGATAATAAAATGTTCACTATCAATAATAATGTATATTATGTGTATTAGAGTAATAGGTCCTTATTATTTGATTTTGAAAATTGTTCAGTTATATAGACACTACACATAAATTGGTTTAAATTTTCATAAAAATAACCCATACAAAATCTTAACCATGCCGAAAGAGATTAACTATAATATGAGTACTGAAGTAAAGCAAGTTTGACGGACTATAAAGTATTAATATTCAAATATATTTAACCAGATTTACTTATAATATTTTTCATAAGTCTATTATTGTTTAATAAGATAAAAGAAAGTATAAATACAACTTTTTATAATTATATTTGATTTTAATCATTCTGAATACATACACATTTACAAACTTTCGATAAAACCTTTATTCAAACATTTCAAACAATGTCATACATTGTTATTTGCTGCAGCCTAAAACATATTGTATACAAAATACGGTTCTACAAATAAAAAATATTATCATAAATATTGTATATAATATTAAAATGTTACATGGGGTGGATGTCAAAAAAAAATTACTACGCCTTAAACAATTTAATAGTTCATGCCATCAATAACAATCTGAGACACGATATAATTATGATCATATAATACTATTGCTACGATGCTTAGTCCTAAACTTTTAATAAACATATTATTATATATATGTATAATATATAATATGTGATTATGTGAATATAACGATAAAACGAAACCAGCAATTGACTAAATCGAACATTTCTGAGTGGACACACATCGTGATGATGGACCTCAAAAAAGTTTTGAGATCTTAGTCTAATAGCGGGCCGATAAACCGTATGTGCTATTGCTATTACACACTTACAATAATACACGATGTCGCTTAATGGTTTTTCCTTACTTTAGGTACCTACGTCATACGTCACACTTTTTCGTGTTCAAGAGTATATCATGTTGAACTTTACAGAAATTTAAGGGGTGGGCATAAAGTTACCATTGTTTACGAACTCACGTGAAACATTTTTAACTATTACTATTTTGCTGAAAAAAACTATTTACGTATTACACAATAATATATACAGTAAATGTTGTTGATGTTTTTATTTCCAGTTCGTAGTAGGCAGTAGCGCTGATCCCATGGTCCAACTATGACAAATAGCATGGATATTTTAAGTGTATGGGTGATTGAGTGTAGACATTTTGATTTTTGGATTCAAAATTGGTAAAACCCAAGCTTCAAACTACCACGTCTCAAGAGAGACTCGAAAATTTTAAATGTTGAAGCTCAAAAAAATTATAAAGTGAACCTCTGGTGGGTTGGAGTGGATGAGTAGGTATATTACTATTTAGAAATTGGTCATAGGTATTTTAAATGAAATCGACGCCACTGGTAATAAGTATATAGATCAATTAATAATCAAGATTCAAGTCATTATTTAGGAATAATGGATAAATAGGTACCTAAATTGTGGGGGATAGACATCACATTTTTCTTTAAGTACCTATCTGACTTACGCTCACATCTCTGTTGAAATCCATATGAACACAAAATTATTAACGATTAAAACTAATTATAACGATTGTTTTATTTGCAGAAATTCTATTCAGCGATACACCAAAATTTAGCGACCGGATGGATAATTTAACTGTAACTGTCGGTCGAGATGCGATCCTTGAGTGCGTCGTAGAATCGCTGTCGACATATAAGGCAAGTTCATAAGACTTACAATATTATTATAACTATTATCAGTATTATCACTTGAATAAAAAAAATACCATAATAATTTATTTTTGATAGAAGAGTAGTTATTACTTATTTTCATTATATTTGTATTTAAATTCTAATACAAATCACAATTTAATGATTATTTATATGATATCAACAATTATTTGAAACATTACACCACGAACCTCTTAAGTCTTATAAGAGAGACTTATTTAGTCTTATCTTTAGTCTTATTCTTATCTCTTATCTATGACTCCATCGATATTTGTTAATTTGTTATGCTCTATAATTGATCCTTATTGAGTTTACCTGTATTCAAATTCAATCAATTATTTAGTGAATCCATACATTTATATACAAAAATAAATATATATACGTTTCTTGTATGATTTTTACATTATATATATTATACGTTTGAAACTATGTATCTGCTATATTCAATGGATGTGCAGTAAATGTGAATACTACCATACTACTGATCATTCGTAATTAAGTGAAAGCTAAAAACATTTATATTAAGTTCATTGATTAATTAAATTTGATAAATTAGATTTAAAACACATTCACACAATGTAGGTATTTCATTTTTTATTTCAATCACATTTTACATTTTTAATTTATCACATTGATTTCATCAATTGAACACTTTAATTACAATAGTCAACTAAATTCGTTTTTTTTTTTTTATTGGAATTTATGAAAATTTCAAATAATACATTTATTTTTATATCAACTATTTGTAAATATACGCTCATCATATGTATTATTACTTTTTATTAATTCAATATAATAGGTATAGTTTAATAGTTTACTTAATATCTTTGTTTAAACATTTTAATATGCTAATATTTTTTATTTTCATGTTTATTTATATGTATATTGTATATTATAAACATGTATTTATACTTTAAACTTATAATATAAATCTATTTGCTAGTTTATTTGGTGTAGGTATATTATGTATGTTACAAAAACCCCAATTTTTAAGGAAGATAATTTTAACTTATAAAATTAGAATATACCCGATTCCTAAAATTTAAAAAAAAATGTTTAGGGACATTTTGTATAAATTTAAATTATATTATATTAACATAATTGATGAAAATACATTTATATATTTTATTGACTAACTTATTTCATATAATATGTATATTATTATTATTACTATAGAGAATTAACATTTCACGATTTATATGAAATTATTATTTACATTCTTACTCAACAGATTTAAATCAAATATATTTTTATTATTTTTTATTTTGAACTTATATTTTAAATTTCATATTCTTAAGCTGAATAATTTAGGTAGTGAAAATATTGATAAACAAAATATTTACAATTAATCCAATATAGTTAATAATATATAACTTACCATAGTCTAATGTAAAATCATTGAGTAATAAGTAGTGTTAATGGTTTGTTAATGATTAGTAGAAGGACGTTACTACTTAGAATTTCACCTCTTTAAAGTAAAATACCTATAAATAATAAAGCTTTGGTTCAATAATCGATAATTCTTCATCCATGTATACTACTACCCTAAAATATTAAATTAAAAAATATTAGTTTATTTTTTCAATAATGTATGAACCCTAAAAAAATATTGAAAATTTAAATTTTTATTAACAAGTAGTACCTATATTATACCAACTTTAAACTATATATGCATTATTATGCAAAAATTTTAAAACCACAAATATTTACTTATAAAATATATATATATACCTTACATCACACTAATTAAATTTTTTATTATACGTATTTGTAAACATTTTTTCGAATAAATATATTTCTAAATGTAATAATTTGATAATTATGTATATAGTATTAATATTAGAACAAATTAACGTAACACGCAATTAAACTATAATTTATATATACTTGGATTTAACTTTATTTTCCTTATCTCCTTAAGAGATTAAGGAATTATTGCAGGGTACCTAGTAAAAAAAAATTGTCATTACTGTTAAGGTACTCGTCAGTCGTCAGTATCTAACAGTTTAATAGTTACACTGTATAGTAACCTAGAACATAATAATGTTCTCTAAGAAAAAACGTGAAGAGAAAAAAATACGTTTAATGTTCTCTTAGCAGTCAATAGCATTAGTCGAAAGAAATAAACAGACTACTTTTGGTGTTACTTTATACATGTTTACTATAGTTAATTATACTGGTGTAAAATGCAATAATAGGAAATGTTAATTTTATTTTTTTCATAAAGATGAATATTTTTTATAAAGGCAAAAAATACCTATATTTTGTATCTTATATGAAATTAAGACAATAGTAAAATTAAAAATAACATTCTACAATGAGTAGATATTTGATGGTATAATAAAAAAATACTAATTATAGGTACTATAAATAAAAGCTTTTTTTATAAAAAAAAAAATATTGAGACATATGTTAAACAATAATAAATAAAATATTAATTATTATTATTACTTATTTATTATTCAAATAATGTATAAGGACTACGATATATACACAGTTATATTTATACACGTATTTTATTTTCTTAAATTAAAAATGATGATTAGGTATACCATGTGTTAATAATTGTGGAATATAATTGAATAAATCAATAATAAATTTAAGTTAAAAACTAACAAATATGATAACTTTATGTTTAGTTTAAATGTAAATATATGCATTAAAATTGTGAATTGTTAAATAATTTAATAATACCTACATATTATGCAAAAATTTAAAACCATAAAATATTATAATATTATATAAATAAATACTATAATTTATAAAATTTAATATAACGTATGCTAAATTTATAAACAACGCAATAATTATACCTAGCTATCATATTTTACACTGTAAAATATATTGTATTACATTAAGGTCAAATTTGTAGGTGTACAAAAATATGCGGGTTCCATGTATTCATAGTTCTCTACGAATTTTTATTTCTGAAAAAGGGTTATTCAAGCGTTATGATTAGGTTAATCTTTGGTATTCATAAATTATGTTTACACTATCCGCATATGCGTGTAAAAAGTTAAAGAACACAGTAAATTAGTTTGCTTAGTGACTATTAAAAGTTGTTTAAAGCAAGAAAATTAAAACATATAATTATACAAATTGCATTTTAATTAAACAATAATAATTACTCAGCTCTTAGAAATGTTTAATTCAATACCTAATTTATTTATATTTAAAAAAAAAATAAAAATATAACATTATAATTTATTTATATGTTTTTATTTGTACAAGGTTTGTCAATATATGCTCTTTTATAATTATTTTAATTTTTACTATCTTTGAAAAATATATTTTACTTGGGATTTGGAACGTGTTTGATAAGTAAAATATAAACAATAGCATATGCCTACTATGTTATGTTAGTTAAATGTATATTATCAAAGCATTCATTAAAATAAAAATGTTTAATCGATGACTATTGCTTGAAATTGGCTTTTGCAAAAATTGATTGTTTTAACTCTTAGCTATTTATACTGAATATACCCAATATGACTAACTCATATAACCCGCTCATTTTAATATAAATACTTGTGCGGATATTATTTTGTAAAACTATGATATTAAATAATGCTATTTCATGACTCTTTGTTTTAAAACTAAAAATCTATTTGATTCATTCAGCTGCTCAAAGGTGTATTATTTTGTTTTATCTAATGCTTGAAATTCGCTGAACTCTACGGTACACACGGTCAACACGGTTGTAAGTTTTGGTGGATGGTTCTAACTTCGTATAAAACTCAACTATATATGATTGTGAATTACTTCACGTGAACCCGTTGTTAGATGCTAAAGTTTGTCGATCTCTTGGGACGATCATTAAAAAAAAAACTGCTTTTATTTCCTCACGTACTTTGATTCAGTTTAAAAGGTAATTAGAAAATCAATTGTACTTATACATTATGTATTTGTATTTTATTGACATTCGTGAGATAAATTAATCTGCGTAGATATATCTAAAGATATTAACTTAAAATAATTTGTGAATTTACCTAATGAGTAAACGTATAGTATTCCTATAATATCACAATAACTATAATGAGACAATTTAGTAAACGAATTTACTTGTTCATAATAGTTTTTATATACATTTTATAATAATAGGTACTTAATTATTGTTCTATTAAAGTATTATACGAGTATTTGGTTTCAACCAGCAGTAATTAGTATTATCTTTGATAAAACAATTTTTGAATAGCGTTCAGACTAACTGAAGTCAAGATTGTCTTGATTGCAATAAAACTATTTACTTAAAACAAATTTTTTTCTGGTAATAATAGAAACTTCACTGAAAGTTCAAAAGGTTTAAATGGATATCCTTTTGTATTGATTACATCAATATAGTTTTAGAAAGGTAATTTTTGATCTCTTTAGTAGTTTTCCTAACTGTAAAGAAAAACTGCAAATATTATTAAAATAATATAAGCATGTGCATTGTGTGACCTTAACTTCGCTTCACCTTAAGCCATTTTATTAGTACCTACGATGATTTATCATTGTTTTCAAATTTATATAATAATAATACACCACTAGTCTGCGCTGAGGTCAGTGAAGCGTGACGAGTGACCATTACCCAGTTTGGGCAATGTATCCTTTCCGGCTATTTTATTCTAAATTTCTATAACTAAACATATTTTCTTATCCAAATATCACTAAATTACTAAACTATTTAATACAACAAAATAAATATTTAAAGTAGGTACTAATATAAATCAATTTTTAGTTTGATAGGTATTCAGAATTTTAGTTTGATAGGTACTCAGAAATCTTGTTAAAACGTTTAATGTTATCCAAATCAAAGACAAAAGAATACATAAAGTAAACAATACAATATTAATATGTAATTATTTATAACCTACTAGTTACTAATCTATTAATTATATTAAGCTGTTAATGGAGTAGTATAGTACTATATTAGTTATATTCTAATAGCTTATATAAAAGAACTTTGGAGTTTTGTCTTCTTTCTGGAGTTCATAAAGATAAAATGTGTCCTTTTTTGTGTTGCTTTTCAAAAACCCAACAAGTAAACTAAAAATGGTATAGAAAAACAAAAATTAAGGGATTAAACTTTATGTTTCTATTGTACATGAAAAAACTGAAATCCTTACACAAGTAACATGAAAATGTATGTTGTATTAAGTCCAAAGATAAATACATCACATTGAAGTCTTTGGATTATATATAGTGCTGTTTATTCATATGCTAAATATAAAAAAAATAAATATTTGGAAACTCATTGTTTTATTTTTCTCTAAATATACCTAAGTCCCATCTTACAATATTATACCTTACACAAGGGGTCGCAAACCTTTTCAAACAAGTGAACTGCATTCGAAATTTAAGAATATTTCACATTATCTGATTTTTTATTACACGATCGACCTATATTTCTAGAAAAATCAACCAATCAATCGCGATTTACTGGTTGATGATCCCTGCCTTATACACTACGGTGTATACGGTAAAACTAGATATTATATTATTTTCTTTTATTGCCGCATAATATACCTGCTAATTTTAATTTTACTACTGCTAAAATGTCTAAATGTAAGTATCTACATAATAATATGTTATTAAATTAAATTACTATCATGTTTTTATTTTTTTCATTAAATTTTTAATATTTTACATACCTAACTAAGGTAATGGACTAAGGTTGGAATTTTGAATCTTATAAAAAATTATTTTATTTTCACCCACCTAAAATTATATAAAAACAATGTAATTGTTACTTATTTTAACTAATTTTTCATTCTAAACAATGTAGTAAAAAACTTTATCTAATATCTAGGGTCAAACAATGAAGATCATAAAACAAAGCTAAACTTCATTTCATTACCACGTAAGTTTTTAGTACAGCATTCAGCATTTAATTATTTCCTGTAATAAAGACATTTGAATGAAAAAAATACTATAAATGAGTAACTTCATGAATAAAAAAAAAAACTCTGCATTTGGAAGGGTTGTATATGAATAGGATTACAAAGAGACAAGAGTACACAGCTCTGATTGACAAAATATAATAACAATATAGAAAATGAGAACAACGAAGTGTAAACATGTAGAGATCCAAAGGTTAATATTGAATTAAATATTTGTATTTCAATAATAAATGAGAACAGCTCCATAGAGACCAAATATTATTAGTATGTATATAAACATAGTAATCTGTAGTATGTACCGATGTACTGTTTGATTAGAAGGGTCGAAATTAATTTTTTTTCTAAAATAATTGTGAACAACAATATAAATCTAAAATTATTGTTCGGAAAAATCAGTATGATAAACATTATTATATTTGAAGATCTTTTGTATATTTTTTATATTATTTTGGTTTTAATATCAATAAAGTTATAAATATTTTTATCCATTTAATATTATATAATAAACATATCTAAATATAATTATTTTATTTAAAATGTAAAAGTTTACTCAAATAATCATACTTAACTAGGTATTTAAAATATAATCTGCTACAATAAGAAATACAATATTGTTGACATCCATAATATATGATGTTTCACTATTCTGAGTTTCTACTATGGGGCGTATGTTATACACAATAATATAATATAGTATGTTAAACAGTTAAACAAAAAATCTATGATGATTGCAATATAAAAAATATTCTGAACAGAGTAATAAATTATTAACCACAATTAGTTTTATTTCAGCTTAAGAAAAAAATTTAAACTTAAAATTTAATTTCTCTTCAAAACTTTTAAAGCTTAAAAAGTTATTTATTTAACCTAAAGCAAAAATTTAAATACTCAATTGACGTTTTATTATTTTAATTTATAATCAAAATAATACCGTTAGTATTTTTTAAGAAGTCCTGTTGGTTTTTTATTATAATTTTGATTGTTTTTTTTTTTTTTTTTGTAGAATAAACAACAAAATCTTTGAAATCTTTTAAATTTCATTTTTTCTCAAACCTACTTAATCAAATATCTATCAGTTATGCGTATTATTTTTATAAAAAAAATTGTGAATAATCTTCATAAGATTCACAGTTTTATGTAGGTTTTTTCTAAACATTCAAGGTACTTATTACAAAATTATGAAAAAATTCATTTCAATCAAATATATCCTTTTTTTGTGATACCTACAAGTTTTTATTTCTTATATCGGTATCCATGTTATGCTTTAAAATAATTTTATTGTCTCAAAAGGTGTTATTCGAAAAATAACATATTATAGCAAATATCCAGTAGAATAGCTTTTTCATTTCCGTTGAGAATCTAAAAGTAATCTCATTAAATATTTCATGTTTATTTATACTTTTATAGCATACCTACTCTTATTATTAATTAAAAATAAATAAACTAATATAAACATTAATGTTTAATAAAGTATAATTATCATATAATATGTATATATTAAATTATTGTTCGGACACTTAATACAATTTTAAGTTAAACTTTGATTTGTTTATTAATTAATTTTTGTATAACCATTAGAGCTTACAAATAATTATTTATATTTTAATTATATTATACACTTTTTTTTCTTGATATTTATTCTATTTCTATGGTTTTAACCTTGTATATGAAAAATTCTTTACCGGTAAAACATTAGGTACTGTATACACATAGAAAGGTAAATTTTCAATTCATCCAAGTCGACC
Organism: Schizaphis graminum; assembly: GCA_020882235.1. Taxonomy (NCBI): domain Eukaryota; kingdom Metazoa; phylum Arthropoda; class Insecta; order Hemiptera; family Aphididae; genus Schizaphis; species Schizaphis graminum. Next base: position 62,002,642 of record CM037032.1, read on the forward strand.
CTTAAAATTATACAAACAAATGGTAATAATAACAGTTTAAATTCGATTACAGTGTAGAACGTATAGGTATACCATTTGAATATGTATCCCGAAATGGCTATTACATATCATTGAAATCATTATACATTTTACTACTAAAGTAAAGTATAAAAACCCAGGGCCGCATTTAGGGGGGTGCACTGGCTACAACTGCACCGGGCGCCAGTATGTTGGGGATGCCAAAATTTTTGATCAGAAATTAGTTCATTTGTAAAAATTAAAACTTTTACAATTGAAATTTAAGTATCTATACAAACTAATATTATATTACATTGTAACATTGTCTGTATTAAAATTATTTATAAATATACTTAGAAAACCATATTAAAAAATTATAATATTAATTACTTTATTTAATTTATTCATGAAGTACCTAAATATTATGTGAAAAAAAACAACTTATATAATGAATAAGAGTAAGGGTATGTAAGGGTATACATTGGTGGCCCTATTTTTTCCTAAAACGTATTGGCCAGTGGCCTGCCTTAATTTTATACTGCGCCAGTACAGCTAAAATGTAATAAATAAACTATAATAATAGTTTTTAAAAAATATTTTATAAATAATATTATATTGTTTTAATCTTTATTGTAGTTAACATTTCTAGATAGTTGTAAGATTAAAATCAATGGATCAAAATTAAAAATATATTTATCTGTCTTATTAGCTTCTTAGGATTGTGAAATAAATATAAATTATTAAAAATTTGTAAAAATCAATCTTACATTATTCATTTTGCTAATTATTTAAAAACTCTTCATATCAAACTTCAAATAATTTAATGATACAAATAACTAAATGCTAATAGCTTACATTGATTTTTTTTTAATAATATATTGCTTACAGTGTTATTTGTATATATGATAATAGTCATTATAACTTATTATAAATTGAGGTTCTTAAGTTAAATGTATAAATTATATTTATACACAATGACAGTATAATCAAGATTCAAAGTAAGAGTGTGTAGGCTGGTTGTGAGACTTCTACAAATAGACTAAAATGTAAAAATGTCGTGCGCCCTGGCCCTATCTTTTAATACAGTAATAAATTTCAATATTTTTAGTATCTTCTGATGTGGTAGACAAATTTGGACTGCTCAATAATTTGGCAGCCCTATTTTAAAACTGAATTGGCGCCCCTGATAATAAGCAGGGTTTAAGTTACATACATTCAAAAGAATTCAATGTATTTGCAGAAGGAGAGGGGATCTGCAACTATTCAACAATATTTTTAAAAAAGTACTCATTCTTTTTTTTGCTCAACATCTTAAAAGTTAGTGAAGATCTATTTCTCGTGAGTAAGCCCCTTGAAGGGGCGCCAATTTTTTTTTGCACCGGGGCACAAAATGTCTAAATGCGGCACTGTAAAAACCCTATATGAAGATATTTTCTTGATACTTTTTGATAAAAATTTCAAAATATTGAAAAATAAATGTTCATAAAAAATTATAAATCTTATCATTCAATATTGAAAAAAAGTTAATAGCTGTTTGGAATAAAGTGTTTATCATCATTCTTCTTTTACAACAAACAACATATTATTATTTTTAATCGATTGAATTGGTATTACCTACTTTTCTTTTTAGATTCCGCTAAATCTTCTTAGATCAATGAAATTATACTTTATTGTCATTTCTAAACGACTTATATGTTTAAATAATATTCGCTCATTTTTCTTTATGCTATTTACCACACATATTCGGCTTTTGTGTCATCATATAAGTGCAAAAAATGACGTAAGTATAAGAATATTAAGGACTCCATATAGACGCCGCCGCAGCCAGAGCAATTAGCGCCTTTCGCGATCTCAAGTAAGTCCGCCTTACTGCCATTGTTCGACGCCTCGTCGTGACATTTTGGACGGAGAAAATGTCAATCGAACTGCATCAAATGTCACAGCCTATTTTTTATTCTATTCCATTATTATGTAGGTTTCACTACCCCACATTATTATTATTATTATTATATAATTATTAAATTGTTATCGTATATCCCTTATACGTTAATTGACCATCGTTATAAATACACACGATTTCGGTTTTATCGGATTTCACTAAATCACACCACTCGAGCATTGTTGTCGCAGTTATTCGTGTATAAATCCTGCGGGAGACGCGCACGAATAGGTCTGTATAGTTTATAATATTATTATTATTATTATTCCATTTACGGGGGTCTGTATGTCCGCTATTTTTTGTTTTTTTTTTCCGTACATATTTTTCGGGTGGAAGAAGTGAAGAGTTTGCGGAAAATAATAATAGGGGATACGACCGTGGTATCCACGCAAACCACTATCTATTGTACTCGCGGGACTCTGACACGGGGGTACATATATAAATTCTAGCACGCCTAATTACCCGAGTGACCTACCGTGTTGTTCCCCAAAAATTACTAAGATCTTTAATTTTAAAATGTTCGGTTCCCAAGTGTCGTCGCGGTACACTACTTATATAATAATAATTTATAATATGGAAGACATACTGCTATGGTACCTTACATAAAGGATTGCACTTTTTTTTTTTTTTACAGTTACTATCAGGTCAAACGTGAATATTTCATATCTGTTTAATACACGTATTATATATGTGTTAAGTATATGGTAAAATACTAAGATAATGTAATCTAGAATTTTAAGAATATAATAAAAAAATAAAAATACAATTTTTTTTAATGAATTTACCTACAATAATAAGTACTTCGCTTTAAAATAACTTGTAATAAAATATTTTTAACATTTTCATTGTCCTTACGTAGTGATAGTTCTAGCTGTTAGTAGTATTCCTTAAAAGTTGTAAAAAATATATTATTACAAACATTTTGTTACTACATAAAATCTTGCGTTATTTAATTTATTGTGTTATTAATTACTTATTATTGTTATTACTTATTAATTTCTTCCGTTCTTCGATCAAATAAAGAACTCTACAATGTTCATTTTAATTTTTTAAAGAACACTTTGTATCTATTTGTAAATCGAAAAATATTTTAAATTGTATATAACAGGTTAAAAGACGACAAGAATTCAATTCTACAAAGTGGTATTGAAATATCGAAAACAATTTAAATTTTAGACTAAAAGCAAATTTAAAAAATAAAAGAAATTTTGTACAGCGGTAACGCATCTATAAAGTATATAGTAGGTACCAATATAGTGTATATTAATAAATATGATACATATTTATATATGTGTATATGTGCTACCTGTATTTTAATTCTAGGAATTTCAATACACTTTATTTGAGTTTTTGACATTTTACATGAAAAAGATAAACGATAAATAACGTATTTCTCTATAGTGATAAATAATAAATGGTGATCAAATGCAATACTTACCGGCATGCGCATTACACGATCACGATTCACGATGTATATACACGAATACACGATATATTATGTCCATAACCATTTACGACTTACGTAAGAGGTTTAGGTACTCAGTGGTCTCTGTAAATTGAAATCATGAATAAAAATGTATAAAATAGCGTAGGTATGTACAATTACACTGTGTCGATATTTGCTGGAATTTTTTTATTTTTTATACTCGAGTTACAAATAAATTTTCTTGACACAATTGTAATTTATTACTGATAATAGTGATTATACAATCGATGGTGTGTAGGTACTCATTGTACGCAGTATATAATAAGAGTGGCACAAGTGCTAGTCGACGGGGCGCAAACATTTACTTCTTGAACGAAATCTCTGTGGTCACTATATAAATAATTATATAACTATAATATAAAGTCTGTTGCTGTGCTAGTTGTGTCAATTATTGAAATCCAATACTAATTATAATTGTTATACCTGCTATACGTATACGAGAAGTTTTGCGTGTAATAAAATAATTATTTCACGCTTATAATGGCTGTTGAATGTTTATATACCCGGCAGCACCACGTATACACGTATATACTGTACAGAATATACATAAACGGTTTACACTGCAAAGTGTATTTAAACATATAATACTTAATGGTTGTACTATATTTGTATACATTTGCTCACTGCATACTATACATATTGATGTAAATGTGATTGTAGTCATTAAATGAGTGGCAATATTTATAGAAAGAACGTTTTGCACGCGAACAATTGCCCCGTAGACATATAATATGTAACCTAGGTACACACTTGCTCTAGTGCAAATTGAAGGTGGATATATTTTGGAGAATTTGCTGCCCCAAAATGTTATGTATGTCAAAATCATTATGGCTACTGCCATACCAAACATTAAGAATAATAGTTTTTAGTAGTGTAACTTAAAACCCTACAGAATGGGTTCACTTATTTAACCAAAAAAAAGTTAAATTATTAATAATTGTTCTCTTATAATATTTTAATCATTACATATTATTTATTTACATTCAACTTTACTAATAATCTAATACATTAAGTTTTCATAATGTTCTATTGAAAAATAGAATTTAAAAATATTTACTTGTTTTGTAATTTGTAATACCTAGAAAAAGTAATTCATACGAGAATATTTTGTGACAAAAGTTTTTTTTATGAAAGAAGAAGTGTGTAAGATGTTTGAAAAGGTGTCCGAGATTGAAGCTGAGAGGGTGGGTGGCTCCCCAAAAAAAAATTGTTATTGCTGTTTACAATTAAATCTATAGGTCATGTATACTATTGTGCTGTCTATTTTGTGTTGCTACAGGTTGCCTGGCTGAGAGTGGACACACAGACGATACTGTCTATACAGACGCTTATAGTGACGAAAAACAACAGAATGGAGGTAACGCACACGGACCAAAGGGTGTGGAGACTGCACATAAAAAACGTACGACAAAGCGACCGTGGATTTTATATGTGCCAGATAAACACGGATCCCATGAAGAATCAAATCGCGTATCTTGATGTAGTTGGTAAGATTCATCAAATATGTTTTACACTTGAAATCTGTTTTTTATTATTATAAACACTAATAGATACATAATACATAATATTATATTTATGTACGTTATTCATTATGTTGATTTTTATAAGTACAACCTATACCTATACGTCTTACGTTTTATATTCAATAAACTTGAGTAATATATAATATTTTACTAAAAATTAAGATCCAAAGTAAAATTTTAACCCTATATCCTCATATAAAATTTAATGTATCCTCCCTAGGCGATTCCGTCTATATAGAATATTGGCAATTTAACATGGTAGAAGAGTAGAAGACTCCCGGTGGCATAACTTAGTATGAATTTTAGGGATTGCAAAAATTACTTAAAGTACAGAGACACGTATGGGACGTACATCTCCCTATCGTATACATTATGATTTACGGCCCATTCAAGTGGATACGCATTAGTTATTACTTATTATATCTACATAGACTACATCCTTATAATACAATATACAATGTCAGAGAATTATAAGTAAACCTTAAAAAACATATTTTAGATTCTGAACGGAGTGATGAATGTATTGATTTTACAATGATGTGTGTTTTTTTTCTTTTTTTGTGTGTCTGTGTACAGCATAACTAGTCGAAATAATGTTTCAATTTTAAACTTTGGGGGTAGTTTCCGATGGCAAAGTGAATATCCTTGGTGCATTATAGAGGTGAAAAGTAAACATTTTCCAACAGTTTTCAAAAAAATCGAATTTTTTATTTTGCTATAACTCAAAAACTAATCGATGTAAACACTTGAAATTTTCATCAAATGTTTATATTAGCGTTCTCTATACACAGTTAAATTTTAAAAGTATTTTGACTTTTTTGAGCTATTTATAGATAATTGAAATTTTCAATTTTTTTAAAATAACGATAAAAATTTTTTGGCCGACCAGAAAATCTTGAAAATTTAATAAAAGGTTTCTTATAAGTTATTCTTAAAGTGATAAAAAAAAATCCGAAATCGTTTGTCCCAATTTTAGATTCTGAACGAAGTGATGAATGTATTGCTTTTACTATGATGTGTGTTTTTTTTTTTTTTTTTTTTTTTTTTTGTGTCTGACTCCAACAGTTGGAGCAGTAATAATGCTCCGATTTTTGACTTCAGCCCCTCTTTGAATAGGGAATTGAATCTAGTTGGTACTTTAGGGGGGTCAAAATTAAAATTTTCTAATAGTTTTCAAAAAAATCGAGAAAAACAAAAAAAAAATGACAGAAAAATGGAAATTTTACGGAAAAACCACTTTTCGACAAAATCGATTTTTTGATTTTGCTGTAACTCAAAAACTAATTATTGTAAATACTTGAAATTTTCACCAAATGTTTATATTATGGTTATCTCTTTACAGTTAAATTTTCAAAATATTTTGACCATTTTTAAGCTACTAATAGACAATTGAAATTTTCGACTTTTCTAAGTTTTTTTTTCTTCAAATGCCGATAAAAATTTTTTGGGTGGCCAGAAAATCTTGAAAATTTAATACAAGGTTTCTTATAAGTTTTTCTTAAAGTGATAAAAAAAAATCCGAAATCGTTAGTCACAATTTTTTTTTATAAGTGTTTAAAGTTCGAATTTATACGAAATATGTCAACATTTAAATTAAATTTCATACGTTCATAATGCGAATGTTGGCCATAGTAACCATAGTAACATAATATAAAAACTATACTATTTGTTTCAAAATAGAATATTTGACAATATTTAAATATAATATATCCTAAACTGACAAATCATCTTCGTTCAGAATCGTTTTTCGTATACAATGATACCTATCATTGCATTCAAATTTAACCTACCCTAGTCCGAGGTCCACCCCATCCCCTAATGTACAGCAGAGCGATACTCACTTACCAACTTTTTTTTTTTTATAAGTGCTTAAAGTTCGAATTTATACAAAATATGTCAAAATTGCGAAAATTTGCAAGTAGTTTTGTGGTTGAAAATTCGTAAAAATTTTTTCTTTTAAAACTAAGTTTTGAAAATTTAGTACAAGGTTCTCCATACATTTTTCTTCAAATATCTGTAAAAAAAAACTCTGCCGGACTAAGACAAAAAATTTTTAGGAGTTCTTGAAATTTAAATTTTTACAAAACCGCGTTAAATAACGGTTTAGCCTCAAACGATTTTTGATATTTGTTGTTATTCAAATAATATAAGTCGCAAATACTTGAAAATTTTACCAGTTATTAAGATTGCTATTTTCTTTACGTAATTTGATTTTCAAAATATTTTGACTTTTTTGAGCTATTTATAGACAATTGAAATTTTCAATTTTTCTAAGAATTTTGTTTTGAAGTGTCGATAAAATTTTTTTGGCGGAATCAAAATATTTGAAAAATTAATACAAAGTTCCTCATAAGTTATTCTTATGGCGATAAAAAAAAATTATAAGAATACATAGGCACAATTTTTTTTTATTAGCATTTGAAGTTCAAATATTGACAAAAATTCGTCAAAATCATGAATATTTTTAACTATTTGGTAGTTAAAAATTTATAAATATTTTACTATCAAAAGCTAAGAATTGAAAATTTAATACTATGCTGTCCATAAGTTAAGCTTAGAATAACTATAAAAAAGTTTGAGGATTATTCAATTTAAAAAATATTATGAGTGTTTAAAGTTTTAATTTTAATTTGAAATCAAAAATACACGTGTAAAATAACGTTTTACTAATAAATAATTTTCGATTTTTGTTATTTTTAAAAAATTACTAAATGTAAGATCTTGAAACTTTTACTTAAATGTTTGAATTAGTTTCAAAATAGGATGTATGACAATATTTAAATATAATATATCCTAGATTGACAAATCATCTCCGTTCAGAATCGTTTTTCGTATACAATGATACCTATCATTGCATTCAAATTTAACCTACCCTAGTCCGAGGTCTAATGTACAGCAAAGCGATACTCACTTACCCGCTTTTTTTTACATTAATTATATTATCTAGTATTATTTCTAACGAACATCCATATTTTTTTTGATTCTGAATGGAGTGAAGAATGTATTGCTTTTACAATGATGTGTTTTTTTATTTTTTTTTTTTGTCGATTTTTTGATTTTGCTGTAACTCAAAAACGAATTATTGTAAATACTTGAAATTTTCACGAAATGTTGATATTATGGTTATCTCTTTACAGTTAAATTTTCAAAATATTTTGACCATTTTTAAGCTACTTATAGACAATTGAAATTTTCTACTTTTCTAAGTTTTTTTTCTTCAAATGCCGATAAAAATTTTTTGGGTGGCCAGAAAATCTTGAAAATTTAATACAAGGTTTCTTATAAGTTGTTCTTAAAGTGATAAAAAAAAATCCGAAATCGTTAGTCACAACTTTTTTTTATAAGTGCTTAAAGTTCGAATTTATACGAAATATGTCAAAATTTAAATTAAATTTCATACTCTCATTATGCGTATGTGGCCAAATACTTTTTTTAATAAACAGATACTATAAAGTAACTATAGTAACATATAGTAACTATACTAATTGTTTCAAAATAGAATATATGACAATATTTAAATATAATATATCCTAAAGTGACAAATCATCTTCGTTCAGAATCGTTTTTCGTATACAATGATACCTATCATTGCATTCAAATTTAACCTACCATAGTCTGAGGTCCACCCCACCCTCTAATATACAGCAGAAGGGATACCCACTTACCCGCTTTTATTTTAAATTTATTTTATACTTTGTGAATAGTATTTAATAATAAACTATTTATCAACAATATTTGGATATTGTGTGACATTTCTTAAGTTGCATTTTGAGATGGTATAAATAATAAAATAAATTGTTATTTTTTTGAAAATCACGAAAAAATATATAGAAATTAGAAGTTACTGTACAAGTAAAATGTAGAAGATTCTTCTATCAAATTAAAACGATTAATAAGTTATTGATATTAATCTAATCTAAAATTTAATTGAGGACAAGGATATAATTTATATTATAATTATCGCATTAATGTAACGCTGCGACGCTCGACATTTTTGTTATTTCATTATTACCTACAAATTATTAAATCTTAAAAACCCATCCTAACATCATAATATCATATTATTGTATAATAGCTACTATAGATATTTACAAGCTTAAAACGTCACATCATTATATTTCCATGGTTATGCATTTATAACTATACAGCTCCATGACATCGTGAATATAATATGCACACCACATGACACGTCATGTATAGTGTTTACTTAAGATTTTTCCATTTGAAACCCAAAGTCATTACAAGAAACTCCTATACAACCCAAAGGTAATTCCCAGGACCAATTATATACCTACGTTAATTATTCTTGATTTATTTTTCTGTACATTGTGATGGTAGGTGTTTTCCTACCTAGTTATTAACTGTTGAGTTTCGGATGTTGTTTATTATTAATACGCAATTCTAATTATACTCGTACCTATATTAACTGACCACAAAAAAAAACCAACGAATAAAATTACATTTAATTTATTAACCTGCTATAAGGAGTAAGTAATACGATTATATATAATATTATCAAAATAATATAATATTAAAACACTTAATATACGTGCAAATTAACAATATTATTAAATATATGATATGGGCATAAATAAAATGTATGTTTACGTTTTATGATAGATCGTATTCATAGACCTAAAATATTACATAGAATTAATTATAATACGTTTATGTTTTAATTACCCCAAGATTATTCTTATTAACAGTTAACTGCAATAATCAAACGGCTTTATATTATATTTTGTTGCGCGTCAATCACGAGCGTATCCAAGGTGGAATGTGGGCTTTAAATCACACTATATTATGGCCTTTTTTTTAAATAATAATTTTCAAATACAACTTAAAAATATTATTCTGTAGTTCATATTCCTAAAAAAATATATAGTTATTACACGTATACATATAATACATAGCAACATTTGAATTTCCTATAAAAGTAGATTCTAGAACTCACGTGTATTACACAATTAATATAGTGTTGGACATTGGTATTATACTATAATATAACTAAATAGTACATGAAATATTGATAATATGACGATAAATTTAACTTTTAATCTCACCAATCACCATCAATATAAATATATAATTGTTTTTATCTGGGTTCATACTATGATGTATTAAAACAAACGTGTTACATTCCTATCACTGCTAAGGAAATAAGCAATAAATTAATTGGCAAATAATAAAATAAAATTACTTATAATATAATTATATATTTTAGTAGAACATTTTGAAACAAAGTGTATTAAATATAAATAAGTTTTATCATAGGTACAATCCATACGCAATTCACTATACAAACCTTCATAAATATAATAGACTTTGCGGGGCTTGATTTTTACTTTAAATTATTTTATCATAATACGCTAATGCACTTTTAGATTTTGATATGAGCGATGAGTGTATTGATTTTACAACAATGTATGTATTTGTATTTTATATCTGTCATCAACCTTTGAGATAGTAAAATTGCTTCGATTTTAAACTTTAAGGATGGTTTCTGATATCTAATTAAATCTAATTGGTATTTTTGGGAGAAAAAATTATAAATTCCAAGTACTTTTCATAATAGATAATAAAAACAAATGAACAAGAATTTATAAACACATATTTTTACGCTAAACCAGTTCTTGAATAGATTAATTTTTTTTCCTATATAATGTATATATAATTGAAAAATGAATAACTGTAGAAACTTAAAATTTTCATCGAGGTTTTAAATTATTGTTTTTTATATATGGTATAATTTTAACTGATTGTAAGTTATTTATAGACAATTTAGTATGCCATATTTATGCAAGGGCATATAAAACATTTGCATATGCCCACTTGAAAAAGGGGCCTGCTGATAATAACAAACAACATCAGTTTTATTTGAAAATATGTATTTTTGTACAGCAATTCTGAATTTCGACGATATCATTGACAAGTTATCAGAACAAAATGCGAGAATATGTTTGTGAACTCTTCAATTAAGTTTGATGTAAAAAAATTAGTTTTATTAAATAATTGTTTAATTAAAAATATAGATAGTTTTTAAGAAAATAATAATACTTTTTAGTTTGTGTAATTAGATAATATAAAAATAATTCCATAATTAAGCGTTGACACTTAAAAATTAATTATAGTGTTCTTAATTTCTTATATTATATATAAAATAATTATATTTTTACTAATCTAATTTTATTCAATTATTTAGATTTTAGGGGTCTAGGTCCCAACATTTTAAATTGTGCTGGGCCCATCAATTGGTAATTCGTGGCCTAATATATGGTACAAAATATATATCATGAAATATACATAATTATGTAGAGTTCATCAATTTATTTATATAATAATATAATAAATGCAACATTTTCAACAAAAATTAAATCAACCAACCATAATACTAACAATAAAATTAATTACTTTAGTAAAATATCAACAAAAAAAATAGTATCATGAAAATATGTACTAATATAAATATAATATAATATAATATAAATATATATAAGCTATAGGTAGACCTCAGATATTCAGAATCGTATATTGCAATGTATCGACAGCAAAGTATCCAATTATTATTGTTCTCCATTTTTATTATTATTTAGGGTATTTTAAATATATTAATACACTTATAATTTTTTTTAAATAAGTTAGATTTTCTTCTGCCTATTTATTATTCCTCTTCCCTTTCTCGCTCATTTTAAAGTTATCAATACACTACTGAATGTAGTATCTGTCTCCAGCAATATATAACCACAAGTATATAGGAGTAACGGATTAACGAGTACATATTATGAATTAATATCATACATACACTGATATGACATTAAAAAAAAGATATATTTTCACAAATCCTATTTACTTTTTCAGTGCCTCCAGATATTCTAGACTACCCAACCAGTTCAGACATGGTAGTTCACGAAGGTAGTAACGTGACATTGCAATGCGCCGCTACAGGATACCCAAGTCCAACGATAACATGGCGAAGAGAAGACAACCATAACATCGTGATTTCTAACACGTTAACTGGTAAACTAAGACTATTATATAGAACTACTATACGTAGTTATGTAACTATATTCAAAAGTTTATATATAAAAGTTATTAAATGGAATTCGGAAATTTAGCTTAATATGCAATACATGTATTTTTAAAGTTCGCTTTCGGTACATTAAAATGAAACAATTATGATACCTATATTATAATCAACTCATAAAACTTCAAACAAATTTAATTTTTGATTAAAGTTTAAAAAAAAATTATATGTAAAATTTGTAATTAAACATTTATTAATTATAAGCTCTATAGTTTGATATATCTGACTATCTTCTTTATTGGAATACTATTTTTATAAATAAACTAATAACTGTTATAACATAGAAGTATTATAGTAAAAAAAAAATCATAATAATAATGTCTTGAATTTTTTTTGTTCTTTTAATAAGTTTTATATTATACCATAATACATGCAAAAATACAACTTCTTCATAAATCGTAAATATTTAATTTTCATACCACAAAAACACAACCGATTTATCTCATAAAATAAAGAATATTAACTCAAAAGTAAATTCACAATTTATATTACCTATATAATATAATATTTACAGTTTATGCACAATCTAAATTCGTTATTAAGTTTTGAAATTGGTATAGTAAGTATTATAATTGGTATTTAATATTAAAATGTAATATTTTTGTAATTTTCACAATACTTATAATACTTAACTACTGAGGGCAAAAATATATGTATAATTTGAAATTAAATTTATTTAATTGTCTGTATCATAAATAAAACGAATATTTTCCATATATTATTTGCATATTTGTTTTGACTAATGGACAAATCAAAATTAAATCTATACCACGTAATGTCACATTATTTCAAGTAATAAAATAATAACCCTAAATCAATATTTTACTTTTATTGATATGCTGTCAACATTTAAACATCGGAAGAACACAAATTAATTTTTCAATCATAACTTTAAATTTTGTATAGCAATAAAATAGGGTAATATGAAATATACATTATACAATATACACACACATATATATATATATATATACATACATATTATGCTGTAAGGTCATTTAAATACAACAATTCCCATTAAAAAAAATACAATACATGCGTGGTATGTGAAATTAAAATAAATATTTATATCATAAATTTAACGTTAAATAAATATTTAAAAACAAGTAATAATATTCTCAATGCGTGCATCATATTATTATAGCTATAGGTATATTATGCAAGTGACGAACTGAAAATACAAATAAATAGTTTATAATATTAATTATCATTCTTTTTATTAAATTTTAACATATTACGCATATTTTAAAATAAATATATAATATATTTTATGGAATAACAAAAAAATATTGTAAATATTATTATTTAATTTTTATTATGAATTTAATTTTATAAAATTGTATAATTAACTACCTACGAATATAATATAACTAACTACGTATATAATCTTACGCACTGCAGTTATTGGCATAATTAATATTTCGGCTCCAGTACTGTCGTTACGCCATATTTCTTTATTAATTTTGAATGAATTTTTTTTTTCTAGCTTTAGTTGTTTTAAATGTAAATATTTCATAATATTGTTAGTTTTTTCAATTCAATAACTTCGTTTAAATGTTCATAAAATTTAGAAATGTATAATGGTCATAGAATTTATGATAATAAAAATAAATTTATATTACGTGTTTCAAAAATGTCATAGTCTATTATACAATTCTATGGAATTAAATTTATAATAAAAATATAATTATAATAAATAAAAAATAAAATAATAATTATGGTTAACTTATTTTTATTATTCCATAAATATTATATTATTATTATTATGATTGTTTTAAAATATGCGTAATATGTTAAAACTTAAAATGTAATAAAATAATAATCAATATCTATTATAAATTATTAGTTTGTAATGTTTGTATTTGCAGTTCGCATTGTCCATAATATAATATATTATATGATAAAAATAAGAATTTAATGGTACAATAACATTAACAGTACAGAATTACACTATTGATTGTGTACCTATAAAATAAATTGATATTTTCAAACACTCAAACCTAACCATAGAAGACATTGTATTCCTACATAGTAATTTCTCTGATTTTTCATAGTTGCAGTAGTGGATAGTTCGACGCTTACCTTTCACCGTGTGACGAGACAACACATGGGTTCATATCTTTGCATTGCTTCCAATGGCGTGCCACCGACAGTCAGCAAGCGCATTACTCTAATCGTCCACTGTACGTTCACAACATTTTATAATAATCTATAATCTATACGACAACTACCTATATAATATTATATTCATATAACTCAATTAATTTGTATTTACGATTACTCTTAATATATTTTCAGTCGCTCCCATGGTTTGGATTCAAAATCAACTAGTCGGTGCTTTTGTGGGAGATCGATTGTCAATAGAATGTCACGTTGAAGCATTCCCTAAGTCCATAAATTATTGGTCGTCAGAAAACGGAAACTTACTAACTCAAGGTATAGACATTTTAATTCATTATAGTGCTATAGTCAGGCCCGTAGCCATGGAGGGCAAGGGGAGGGGGACGTTGCCCCCCCTAAAAAATATTAGAAAGACTTTTAGATAGGTACCTATGTATCAAAATTTAAACACGTAACATCAGTGAATATGATGAATATTATAATTATCTATGTAAACTTTAATAGGTATAAGTTTTATTTTTATTATTTAGGATTATTCGTTTTGTAACTTTAAAATAAGTTTAAAATAGTTGTGTTAATTTAATGAGATATCAATGTAAATAAATTAAAAATTGCATTTATATATAATGCCCCCCAGAAATTTGCTTTGCCCCTTCTGAAAATTCGGTCTGGCTACGGGCCTGACTATAGTGAGACTAATAAATTCATTATTGCGGGGGGCAAATAGCTTACCTATAATAATTAGCAAACCGAAGAAATAGTTTATTTTGGTCTATATCTACCTAACTACTATTGTCTATTGGTAATACATTTGTACGTAATTTTTAACAAGCTATTTGTATACTCGTACATATTTACAGGTAAGCTATCCTAATTGTTGTGTGTATAATGTATAATATATTATTTATATTGATATTTTATCATTTGAATCAAAATTTTACGTGTATCTACGTTTATACATTAATATAATAACATGTATTTAAAATGTTTCATTGCAGGAGATAATTACGATACAACGTTAAAAGAAGTCAATTATAAAACAGAAATGAGATTAACTATTAATCAAATAAAAGAAGAACATTTTGGCACATACCATTGTGTTTCAAAAAACTCTTTAGGTGCAACGGACGGGACTATCAAAGTTTATAGTAAGATAATTAAATAACGTCGTACTAATACAAACGAGTATAATTCGAAACTATAATATTTGTACATGTAAACGTTTTTTTAAATAGAATTGCCAGGAAAAAACTGGAACAATAATTATCAAACGTCCGTGACGGCTTCAAACAACGGCCTGCAGCATATTACAGGTATTAATTATTGTAGGTATCTATTGGTATTTAATTAAGTGCGTGCATAAAGCATTAATATCCATGGTGAAATTTAAAAACGCAAATCTTCTATTCTATTCGATAGACCAAAAACACAAATTCGTTTTGTGGATAAAAGCGCAAAAATAAATTTTTATTATCTCATACAATATAGTAGGTGCCCGTTAAACTTGTAAGTTTCGGTTTAAAATTTGAAGTCCATTATATTTATTTCTTAGATATATAATATTTTTTATATCAAGAACAACAGTGATCGGGTTCATTTGAGGTTTAGTATTATAATTATCGTATTGTGTTTTATCGTAACAAATTACGATATCTGTTGATAATCATTCAAGATACCTAACTATACATAATATACAATATAAACTTATATTAAATGGTATTTCAGTATTTAATATAGCTCTAAAGTGAACTCCAATACAAAGGCATGAACTTTTAAATAGAAAAATAAATTTCAAATTGGACTACCTACGTAAAAACCGTGGGCTTTAGATTTCAAATTTAATTTTTAGGTACCTACTCATTATAATTATTCTAAATACTAAATATGTAATTGTAATTTTAAATTTGTTAACTTATATTATATTAATATAATTATAAAAACTAAATTAATAACTATATGATTTTGATAGAATACACTTTATTTTTGTAAAATTTATTTGCGCTTATAATAGTTAAAAAAGTTTTTTTTGCGCTTATTACTACAACCAGTATCGATACCGACCATACCGACTACAGATTCCTTACAATTTTAATAAACATAACTAATTGTTTTTGATAAAATATTAATTAAAGTCCTTAAAAGAGAATAAAAATATCCTATACTAAAATATCTCCGTAAATTTTCACTTTCAATAGGTACAGTATAATTAATATACTATAATTTATAACTTATAAGTACCAACCTATACTTGTTCACTGTTAATTTTACGTCAATCTGCCGTTAGTATAAAACAAAATAACACACGATTTAAAATATAATATAAAACTATCTTAAACGAGGTATAATATATACTTTTACTACTGCAGGGCCGACTTGAAAAGGCGGTTCAAGCTGTGCAGTGGTACAGGGCCTCACGCATTTAAAAACCCGGGGACCACAGACTATTGCAAAATTAAATTTTTGGAAATTTTTAATTCGTATCTAACAGAAAAAATTTAATTAACTTTTGTAGGTATGTAAAAATAAATGGTTAGTTACTAAATTGTGTTCTATCACTAAATAAAATGTTAACTACAGAACCAATTGACACCCTAATCTTAGGGGTGTTGGCTTAAACGAGATGGGTCCACAGAGCATGTATTCAACTAATGATTCAGATTCAAATCGATTTATCTCCGAGATCTCTATGAAATAAATAATGACAAACAACCATTAAATAAGGACATGTATGTAATTTGCACCAAAATCAACCCCCAAAAGAAAATATTTATGTGTGATTTACGCCACATTTAAAAAATAATTTTGGTAATTTACGACACTTTTTAATGTTATAATAATTTGTGCCACGTTAAACTAAATAAAAGGGTATAATGTAATTTGCGCCATTGTTCACCTTATTCAAATTGTAATTTGCGCTACTTTTGAATAACAAAATAAATTTTTTTCATAGATTAACAATATATTATATTTTTAATCATTGATCAATTAAGTTAATTTAAATAGTTACGTTTCTAGATAATAATTGCAATACATGGTTATGATATAAATAGTTAAAATAATAATAACACTAACATTTTTTAGACTCGTGAACTTTTCGGTGTGTAAAATTTAAAAATAATAACAAATCTTTGTCTCTGGTACTTTTGCTTTACTCGTACTTTTGTCTACGTCTATCATATCGAATTACTATTACTAATTACTTATATATATTTATGATTTAAATTTTAAAACAATAGTACCGATGGACACGAAATTAAACATATTCGACATATTCCATATACCTACATGTTTTACATATTAATAAATAATACCTACATAGTTTTTTTTTATATATAAAATAACAATAAATAATTAATTGAAAATATAGTTACATTTTTAAAATAATACGAAATGTTTTATTTTTATAATTTGCCTGATTTGAAATAGGCATTTAACTAAATGTCTAAGTGAATATAGTGAAATCGCATACAAATTAAATTCTTTGACTCTATGTCTACGTCAGATATAAAATATTTATAATATATTTTTGGGATAAACGATGACTATTTCATTTGTATTCAACATATTATAATACTCTCAGTCCTCAGATAATCATATATGTGGTTTATTTTACGTAAAACATTATAGATTTTATGTAAACAATGTATAATTTTAGTGTATAAATAGTGTAATTTAGATATAAATATTGTTTATTATTCTTCGTATACGTACATATATTTCGTTTGTCCAGTGTAAGATATGTATATTTTTATCATATGATGATTAAGCTATGATTTTATTCAGTGCATATAATATCACCTATTGTAGTAAGATATTTTATTCTGTGATGACTGATGATTATTAAAATAGGTTATAAGTTATAACCCATACCTACATTTTGCAAGTATCCGACAAGATGTTTTAAACAAATTCGGAATTGCATTAAAACTATATTTTTTTTTTTGGATATCATTTATTTTAAATATTAAATATTGTATATAAATTTCCTGAACCCTTTAAATATATACCTAATTACTTTTATTTCCTATTTTTACGTAACTATAATTTTTTGTTTACAGGGTCAACATCTAATAGAGAAGGAAAAAATAACTGTGTATCGATCAATCCTAAACCTTCAGTAATTATTTATTGTATTCTCTTATGCGGAATACTGTTATCCAAATCACCATAAGCGTTTAAAAAAATGACACGTTATTTTTTATGAAAAACAGGGTACCATAAGTATGTAAAGTTTGTATATTGTTTATGGTATAGTATATTATTTTATTAGTTGTCAATACCGTGTTAACTATACGCATAATATTAATATTAAATAAGGTAAATATAACAATAATATTAATAATATGATATAATGATTATAATGATAGTGAATGATTGTCTATAGAAAACATGTTATTTGACAATATAGTAACGGATTTCTATAATTATAAGACGTATTTGAGAAAGAACACCAAATTCGTCGTATGATATGTAAATAAATTGTCGAATAAATATTGTGTGTTTATATATATAAATTGCAATTATACAAACAATTGCAATAAGACTAACGCGATTTAGTATTAACTTAATTTTTTTTTTTAAACATTGTTCACGAACAAAATGTACTTATATGTTTGTACTTCCAGCCCTCGGTAGGAATAAGATGTTAAAAATTATTTTTTTTTACGCTGTAGCTTGTAATTCTGTAATTCACAAGTTTTATACATGTAAGTGTACCTACCTAAGGAGAAATACATATTTCTAGTTGACTTAATCGTTACAAAATAAAAAACATTGACCAAATATATCATTTTCATTATATTATTATTATGATAATAATAAGTAAAATGTTTGCCGTACAGAGGCGTTTCAACAAGCTAATAATACGTATTTAATTAATAATATTATTGTTACGTTTTTTATGTATTGCATAATAAGTCTTGAATTTCTTTTTCTTTAATTTTATTGTTTTAATAAATCATCAGTACTTATTAATTTATTAGTACATGATATAAAGTATCATAAATCATGGGTATCTAACCTATACAGGCCATATTGGTAGGTACCTACCGTAATTATGTAAATTTTTATATACAGCCATATTCGAGCAAGAACTAATGATTAAAATAATTAATAAATATAGGTTATTAATCCAGTGTTGGTCATAAAATTGATAGATAATATTCTATACATTTATTATTTATACCATGCGAATTTAAATAATATGACAACTGAGTTCGTCGTTGAAAACACATTTCAATATCCAAATTGGCTGTCGTGTGTGATGGCCGATGGGAAACGGCTGTCTAGATTTGAAACCGAATAGTCAAGAGTACCATTAGTAAGTTACTTACTCATTAATTTGTCATATCATTCATATTTAAATTATAATAGGTAGGTACCTATATTCATATATATATGTTATCCGAGTATAGTATAACGTACATATACATCGATAGAAATTGTACTCGATTCATTAAATCATCAGTTAAAAATCCGTATAATATTTCTAATAAATTGTTTAAAAATTTTAATTTTATTGATTTTAGTGATGGCATAGTATCACAAATAATACAGACAATATATATATATATACATGTATAATTAATAATAACATAGATAGAACACCAGACACTAATATTTTAATATGTAGGGTACTCTAGCTAAGACTAAAGACTAAAACGAATACATTTTTTAATAAATTTATCGTTCATATCTATAAATTTGTAGATAATGATACAATAATAACATACCCGCGACCTGCCTACTCTAAACATACTAAAAATAAATTAAACTTACGATCAATTTACTAAATTTAATTTATATACCTACTTAGTGATTATGTAGGTGTACCTGTAATGTAATTGCATATTCCTGTTTGATTAAAATTCGTATTTTATATAATAATATGCTTATTACCTGATTACATTAGGTATATTAATAGAATGGTAGGAGTACTTTATGTTTAAGATATTTTTGTAATATTAAAAACATAATACATTTCTTCAAATATTACCCATGTAATATTTTCCGTAAAATATCATTATATCCAGGTAGAGATATCTCTCAAACTCATATATCAAACGATAGGTATAATGTTTATGTTGGAAACATAAATAAGAACAAATGAGGAATGAGAATACCTCTATACGTTTATCACGAGGGCGGAAAGTGCAAATGTTCAATAAAATTGTTACCCCCTTGAAAGTCTGCACTCTTCACGTTATAAGTACCTACGTAACCTGCCAGTACATGGCTACATAAATACAATTTACCTTACTTATGGTAGGTAGTCAACTTTGAATAAAAATAAGAAACAAAGCAAAATATTGTGGTAGCCGTGGGTATGTAAATATGTAATTATGGTATTATTGTACCTACCATGAACACAGTTATCATTGCATATGCATGCAATTAACGTACAAAGTCTTAAATCCATAGAAAATCCTTTGATATGTAAAAAATATAATTTTATTGCACTACACAGCAATTATCTTGTAAATAGATTAAACATTTACAAGGGTAAGTGCAATTCATAATTCATTAGCAAAACATAGAAACAGTTATAAAATAATAATACCTGCAGTTGCACATTGCATTGTGCATTGTATAATACATTAAATTTAGTCTTTGAAATGTATAACATAAATATTAAATACCTACCTATATAATTAAACCTTTACTTATCAATATCATTGTGCCGTGTTAACCATCTAAATAATTCAAATTTTGTTTCCGTCTTAGATACATAGGTTTTTATGAAATTTAAAGGTAAGAATATTATCTAAGGTATTTCATATGCTTTTATTAATATTATAATTTTAAAGTGAGTAATAGCGCTATGTAAAATATTATAACTTTAAAGTACACTCATACCTCATTTTAAAATGATAATATTAATATATAATACCTTAGATAGTATTCTTAGGTACCTACCTTTAGGTTTTATAAAAAGTATATATATTCTAATATACTACAGCTAATAACATAAAATGAATTATGCTGAACACAGATTTGTTATATTGATAGTTGATGTATGTATTTAAGACAGATATAACACATGCGGATATGGAATTCTCTTAAATCTGATTATAGGTACATCTTAGGAATTATTGTCTTAGCAATAGTTGTACTCTTTTAAAATATTTTATAATAGTTATTACTTTATTATTAAATCTTAAAAAATATATATGTAATTTTACTTGATAAATTTCCAAAATCAAACTATTCCATTGTATTAACTTTTAAATGTACCTATGCTACAATGATAATGAATTTATAAGAGATTTAAACAAATTTTTAGATAAGTTAACATGAATCAATTTCAATATGTTTCTCGGGTTTCTCCCCATCTGTAAAATAGTTTTACAATGTATACATTACTACATTTAGTATTAGTAGCATATTATAGTATAAATTGTTATTCATTTTTATTCATTATTAATAAATACGTTTTGTTGTAATGATGACACAATGTTATTTGAAATATTTACAAATAATGTAAATATTACTAATCACATAAAATTTGTTTATAGACATTTGTATATAATATTAGCATTTTTTGTACTTTGATTGTTCATAGCAAAAATAAATTACAGTTATTGAAAATTAAAAGTAATGTTAATATTTCATTTGTATAAATTCTAGTACCTATTAATAATATAAACATTAAACACGTTGTGTTTTCTAATAATTCCTTTGAAAATATGACATTTGTAATGAAAAATGAAAACTTACTACACATTCACACAGTAAATAAAATAAAAAAATTGCATAATATTGTATCAGTGTTTATATTGTATCCTATAGGCATAGGCATTCAAGTAATTCAAGTAATATAAATATATAATATATCATTTAAAGTTATAAAAATATTCAGAATTATTTATCTCATTTCTTGGTTGGCAAAATACTTAATATACCATAATTATGAACCATCAATTTGATGCATGAAAATCCCACACAAATTGCATCTGTCAGTCAACATTTACACACACAAACACAAAGTAAAAAAAAACACAAGATAGGTACAGAAAAATATGAATGTAATATATTGATGTAACAATTACTATGAAATATTTTATAATTTCAAAAAGTAGTATTTATAAGTTAAAAAAAATAAAATTATTTAGCTGATCGATAAAGAAGCAAATTGTTCTCCAATACTAATTAATTCTTCAACATTGGTTTCGTTACATCCAGATGCCTGCGCAGTGTCAGCTTTGCCTCCTCCTTTACCATTAATGCATGATGCTATTTTGGTTACCCATTTATTTGCCATGAGCCCTTTTTTGTTTAAGTCTTTGGAAACTACACATTGGCAATATATTCTTTTGCCTACTGTATCTTCAGATAATAACATAATTGATATATTTGGCATATCTGCCTTCAATAATTTCAATACTGCGTCCATTACTTTAGTATTGGAACCTACATCAAGCTTATAAACAAATACTGATTTGTCTGACTCTGAACATATCTTATTCTTTATTGATTTAGCTATTTCATTGGCTAGAGCAACTAGTTGTTTTCGCTCTTCTTCGGCAATACCTTTTTTTAAGGTTGATAAGATACTTCTTAGCTCTTCTTTAACCCAATATGGTATTATAGACTTATTTATCTTATCTTGTATGTCAATTATAGCTTTAGATAAATTTGGATCAGTAGGAATTAATTTCATCACATCTTTCTTCAGTTCCTCGCCTCTATTATATGCTTTTGTTGCATCTGGACCAGTTACAGCAACTATTCTTCGTATTCCTTTAGATATTGCTTCTTCAGAGAGTATGGTAAAACATTCCATATGTCCAGTTTTATGCAAATGAGTGCCTCCACAAAATTCAACAGAAGTTTCTAATCCTGAATTTCCTTCTGGATCTGTCAGAAGTTTATCTACAGTAACTCCTACTGAAACAACTCGCACTGGATCCGGGTAAGTTTCATCAAACATTGCACGTAAGCCTTTTATACGTTTGGCATCGTTTAATGGTGCAATTTTAGCATATACAGTATCATTTCGTTTAATTACATTGTTTGTTAGTTGTTCCACTTTAGCAACTTGATCTCCTGTTAAAGCAGCTTTATTGTTGAAATCAAAACGTAATTTGTCTGGGGCAACCAAAGATCCTTTTTGATTTAAATTATCACCCAAAACAACACGTAAAGTATGATTTAAAGTGTGAGTAGCAGTATGATTATTCATTACAAATCGCCTTCTTTTTTCATCAATCTTTAACACTACTTTATCACCTACTTTTAAGCTACCACTTTCAAGAATTCCAACATGCAAAATATAGCCACCACGTAATTGAACATTATTAACATAAAATTCTGTGTATTCATCTTTGACGATAGATCCTTGGTCATAAATTTGACCACCCTGTTCAGCATAAAAACATGTCTTATCCAGTATAATTCCACATTCTTGAAATGTATCTACTTCATTAACAAATTGATTTATCGTTCTAATACTCAATACTGTTGATGTACAAGTTTCAAAAGTATATTCTGCATCTGGATTATCAGATACAGCTTTGTAATTATACTTAGGTGAGTCGTCAGTTGTCGATATACCTTTTGTCTGTAAATCTGCAAGAGCATGAACATCCAAGGAAACAATCTCTTTTTCACCACCTACTTTGTTCTGACTAATAAGTTGTGCTTTTTTTTTCGCTTCTTCGTATGCTTCCATATCAATAGTAAATCCTTTTTCTTCAACCATTAAATATGTAAGGTCAACAGGGAAGCCATAAGTATCATACAGTTTCCAAGCAACTTCACCAGGTATAACTTTATCAGTCAATTTTAATATAGTTCTATTTAAAAGGTTACGACCTCGTGATAACGTTCTCAAAAATTGTTCTTCTTCTTCATTAATGATATCAATTATCTGTTGAGGGTCTTTGGTTATTTCAGGGAAAGTATCTCCAAGTAATTCAACAACAACATTTACTAGAGTTGCAAAGAATCCAGGTTTCCCATTTAACTTTTCTGTAGCATAACGGACAGCACGTCTAAGAATACGTCTCAACACATATCCACGACCAGTATTGTCAGGACTTCCTCCATCAGAAAGAGCGATTGTTAATGTTCGTGCATGGTCAGCGAGTACTCTATAAGCCATGTCTTTCTGATCAATGTCATCTGCACCTACTTTACCTTCATAAGGTGGAGCATTAGTACCATTTTGAATAGCTACAAACAAAGGTTGAAATAGATCCGTATCGTAATTTGAACGTTTATCTTGTATAACCGAAACAAGACGTTCAAATCCCATTCCACAATCAATATGTTTTTTAGGTAAATTTTGTAGAGTACCATCTTGATTACGATTAAATTGCATAAATACAAGATTCCAAATTTCTAAGACATCTGGATCATCTTGATTTACTAAATCAGCAGCTAATCGGTTACCAATACGATCATAATGTATTTCTGAACAAGGGCCACAAGGTCCAGTTTCACCCATTTCCCAAAAATTGTCTTTCATATTGCCAGGAATAATATGATTTTCTGCTAATCCTAATTTAAGCCAGATATTTTTACATTCTAAATCTGGTTCTAGACCAGATTTTTCATCACCACCAAAATATGTCACATACAATCGTTCGGGTGATAATTGAAATTCTTGGGTTAAAAATTCCCAAGCCCACTGACATATCTCAGTTTTAAAGTAATCGCCGAATGACCAGTTTCCAAGCATTTCAAAAAACGTATGATGATAGACATCCTTACCGACATCATCAAGATCATTGTGTTTTCCACCGGCACGAATACATTTTTGTGTATTGACAGTCCGTTTCCACTTGGCCATATCAGAGGAAGGAGCAACAGTACCCAAAAATATGGGTTTGAATTGATTCATACCTGCATTAGCAAACAACAATGTAGGGTCATCTACTGGTACTACGGACGAGGAATGTACATATTCATGACCCTTCTTGTTGATGAAGAATTTGATATATCGATCTCGGATCTCTTTGGCAGACAGAGCCATTGTAAAGCAACTAATAACGTGTTTGACTTTACAGAATAAATCTGAAAATACATCGTGTATGTTTAAAATAGACGTGCAAGGAATTGGCAATAAAAAACAAATTAATTCAAAACTAATGTACAGACATACCTGCAGTGGACAGAAAAACCAGCAGCGACGATGACGATAGATACTATTGTCTATTGATGGACGGCAAGTGAAGGTAAAGTGAAATGTGAAATACGATTAACAATGACTCTAGTGCTTTGTGGCTCGTTCTGTGATGGGACCTATGTACTAACTACTAAGCAGGCCGCAGGGGCAAAGTAGGTAGCAACGTGTTCAAATGTAATGAAACTATGAAAGTATAAAAATGAAACTGAAAAACATGCCATGATAAGACCATATAAGTTCCGGGTTGATAACATGAAATATTGTTTTTTGATTGGGGATAAAATATTTGGAAGAAAAATATTTGACCATATGTTTATTATTATCAATACACCGAACTCGTAGATAATATTATTATCTATAGCTAAATAAAATAATTAAACAAATTAATTAATTAAATCGAATTTAACTACCTAAATTTTGGCAATATTATCTCAGAATTTTAGATTAGATGAAATAAAAAATAAATTACCTATTTTTATAAAATTATTAGCTACAGCTGGAGAATTGTGACTTGCGAGATCGGGGATACTAAAATTTCCGTTGACTAATTCTCCCAATTCCGAATTTTTAACTTGTACAGCTTTTCAATCAAAATGTATTCCAATCATTCGTCTGATCCCAGAAGACCGGACAAAGAGCACAGGTATGATTAATTATTTAGATATTTTACGATGAACCGTGTCACATCAAGTGAATTCTGCTAAACAGAAAAATAGGGGTTGTCTATAGTTTGACTTTGTGTCACGCAACGTGTTGCCTTATTATTTTAGCCATATACGAATAGTTATTAAAGAGAGTCAAGGCCTCAAGAGTACATATTATCTAAGCTCTAGTTTATGAAACGAGAACTAACAATATTAATACTAATAATAGTCAAGATTACCAACAAAATGTCAAAATCATTGTCAGCATCAAAATATGATTATGACGATAACTAACTGCTTAATAAACTTGTAATCAGGCCATATAGGTATGAATTACAAAATTCATCTTGTACAGTATCTAATTAACATTTACAGGTACAAACCAAAAGCTGTTAATAGTGATAATCAAGCCCTAACACCTGGTGAAGACTTAACGTCTGACTATATGAATATTCTGGGCATGATATTGAGTATGTGTGGATTATTAATGAAGGTATAACTAATTCATAATGTCGTTATAGTTTATATTTTCATATTTTAACTATTTATAAAAAAAAATTTTATAGTTTAAATGGGCAGCATGGTGTGCTATGTTTTGTTCATGTATAAGCTTTGCAAATTCTAAAACATCTGATGACAACAAACAAATCTTTAGTAGTTTCATGTAAGTATCCATATATTTAATTATACTTTTTTTATATTAGATATCAGTGATATCATTTTTTGAGTAATTATTACTCCTATTAAGTTAATTTTACTTCAAAGTTTGCTACACCAGCATGTGCTGTTTCCATTTTTTCAAAACATACAATATAGCAAATTGCATTCAATATAATTCACTCTAATAATAAAATTAATAACACATAATTATAAGTGCTGATGCCTGACATTTTAAGAGGGAGAGGGACAAAGTAAAAAATCTCAAATTTATACTAAACAAAGATAATGTTATTTCAACATATAAATATAAAATATCCTATTATTTATATAATTAATATTTATATTGGTATATTATAGTTAGTTAAAATAAATGATAATAAATAAAGTAAAAAAATAGCAAATAAAATATAATCAAATATATTATACAATATTATTAAATAAGAACTACACATGGTAATAACTAATATTTATTTAATTATAAGTTAATAATATTTTTTCAGGGTGTAAGAGTGTCCTTTCTCAACAAATATTTGTCAATTTGTATAATTATATTAGATCTTCCAAATGTATTATGTTTTCAGACATTTACTAGTATATTATCTTGACATAAATTTATCCAGTCACTTATGGTGTTGAACAATTTGCCAGTTAATGACAATAGTTTTATTGGATAAATTTTAGTCTGGCAGTATACCCCCTAGAATTGATATAGCCCCTTCCCCACCAAAAAAAACTAATGATTTAACTACATAATACATTAGAAACCCAATGTAGAACTGAGCTACAGCCCCCTCAAACTTCAAACACTATTTGCGCCTATGCCAATTCTACCTGTTGACTGCAGACTGAGGCTTAGTTCACTATTTAGTCTACCATTTTTGACAACATAAGTCTAAAAACCATTATCCTTTTTATAATTATACACAAATATTAAATTATAATATTTTAAGCTAATAGAATTAAGAATATAATTTATTTCATGTCTTCTTTGTCATCCTAAGCTTTGAGTTGTTTGACATCCCTTTTGTTTACTACGTAAAACTCCTTTTTTTTTACCCCTCTCCTTACGTATGTACAAATTCAGATTTCTCTACTGTTATTTTCATTGTTTGCCATAAAATTTCTTTTAATTAAAAATTTGTATTTGATTCATCACTACTTATAATTATATAAAAATCTTTTGCCAATATATTTATTTTATGACTGTGTATAAATTGTAGAGTCGCCGCAATAAGTGATGTACTAAGTGTCTGAGTCTATACTTTTATGAAATTTCAATGCATTATTATTGAAAGTTATAAAATACAAAGCTAAGACCATAAAGATAATGTGTTAACCAAGAAAAAGAGATTAAACCTTATCTATCAAAGATAATCTTAAGCTCGTCTAAAAACCAGCCAGCCAGGTAGAAAACTTCCTATTTTGGCCAATAGAACACATTTTCCAGTTTATTGCATACCTATATAACAGGGGTGGCCACAACGAGGCTCGCGAGCCGCATGCGGCTCTTGAACCAAACTTAGACTAAAATTAAATGTAAATAAATGTTCCTTCATTTGATTTAAAATGAAAAATGTATCTCCATTTTATAAACATTACTTTATAATGTGGCTCACCTCGAATCAACTCTATAAATTTGTGGCTCCCAAAGTTAAGGTTAGTGGCTACCCCTGCTATATAACAACCTTTAATATTTATGTATTATTAAATAAAATGCCTTGCATCATAATACATGTTGTAAAAATACCTTTACAGATTTTATATTTTCAATTAAATTTTTAGATAAAAAAAAATATTTATTACAACAATATGTTGTTTTTTAATTACAAAAATTTACATACTAAGTATTAATTATTTTAAAATTATACACATAAGTGTACTAAATATAAACAGAAATCAGTGGTGGGGATGCTTTAGAGAGATCTTATCTCACTCAAAGTATTTGTATTATATTAACAATGTTTCTACATTTTTAAAAATTATTTTAGATTATTTATTAATTATTAGCAGGGCTCGTAAGTTCATGCACTCAAAAATGCATAAATTAGTATGCGCCATGCATCCATACTCTAAACATTGGCAAAATATGTCTAAAAAGTTCTGAAATATGCATTTATATTCGCTAACATTTTTAAAATATGCACTATGTAAAAAAAATCATAGGCAAATTTTTAAATAATCTCAGTTAGCATGTTTTCCTGTGTAGCAAAAAATACATGCAAATGCATAAACTTATGAGCCCTGACTTTTAGTATCAGAATTACTATTGTATAAAATTGTATTAAAAGTATTATTAGCAAAACTGACAGTAATATCAAAAGACACTGAGGCATAACAATTCACCTTTCAAAAACCATCTATCCTAATTTATACAAATTACTAAAAGTTCTATTACAGCTTTTCAGCGATTAAATGTGTATAAACAAGTTCAAAGAGTTTAATGTTTCAAAACAGTTTTAATATACTCCCTAAATTAAATTAATAAACATCTATGAAGAAACTAATAAAAAAATCTTTAAAAACTTTTCAAACATTATAATTAAAATAATTTCAAATTTCAATATTGATTTTTGTTAATTTTAGCAATAAAAAATTTAATGTTTTGGTGGTTCTAAGTCACTTTGTAGTTTGTAAAGCCAACCATTAAAAGTGTGAAACTCAGTTACTATACTATTATATAATTATATATATATATATATATATATATATGAGGTGATTCTTTTATCATAAAACACTCATTATTTCAAAAAGTATTCATATTTTTGAAGAAATTTTTTTACATAATTTCAAGTTGTTAAAACACAATGTTTTTATTAAAAAATTATATTTTTAAATATTTTTTTAAATTTTTTATTGTTTTAAATTACAACATAGGTTTAATTTCATATTCTAGAACAGAATAATTTTCTGAGTATTTTGATACATAAAATTCAAATTTAGGAAGAGTATTTTATGAGTTATACGTATTTAAAGTTTAGACAAGCAGTGTAGTAGACAAACATTTTGCGGGGTAACCCCGTACCACTCCACTCCGCTCATCTAAACTTTAAATACTTATAACTCATAAACTACTATGTATGTATAAAATATATATATATCAATATAGCATCTGTTTGAAAACAAAACTCCCCTTAAAAATTCAATGCTGGTTACAATAATAAACTATTAAATTTATATAACTAGCATCAGAAAAGAAAATAACAAATTTTTAATTTCCTATATTAGCTATATTATGTCACATGTAGTTTTTAACAATTTTTTCCTATGTTATTATTTAATTATATTTATTCTGTACACATTTTTAATTTATTTTTGAACATAACTTTTGATAATATAATAGTAAAATATTAAGAACTTATGGAACCAAAAAATTGAGAACGGCCCACCCTATTAGTAATAAATTAAAAAATCTGATTTTTTTCATTTGTTAATATAGTATATTTTTTAACATTTTTAATATTGATTTTTATTTAATCTTTACATTTTAATAGTTGATATTATATATACTTACTAATTAGGTATATAACTTATATTTAAAGTATATACTTTATGTTTATAATAGTACAAAGTGTCCATATTAAGCAGTTTAAAAAGTAAACTGTCCAAAGTGACCATTTTCTGGTTTTAGTAGATAGATAAGGGGGTTAGGTTTGAGGTTGGAGGCAGTCTATCTTGTTATTATTAGTATTACAATATCTCCATTAAAAAAAAAATAGTGTGGATATGATATCATATAAATATAATAAAATGTATATAATTTTTACTCATTTTAGTAATTAATTTAGAAAATAGTAAAATAATCATTCATATTTACAGGCTTTCCATGTCAGCAATTGTGATGTCCTATTTACAAAATGCACAACCAATGTCACCTCCGTGGTCCACAGCATTTGGATAAGAATTTTACAAACAAAAATAAAAATAAAGTTTTGTATTTATTTGGTATTAATTATACATTGTTTTGTCAAAACTATAAAAATATAAAATGTTGTTTTAATATTATTAAAAAAAACTATAAGCCAAACTTTTAATTTATTATTTTATATACTACTTTAAAATTATAACAAAATATGAAAAATAAATCACTCAATTATTGTTTTAAAAATAATTATACATTGTTTCAGACTCTTGACTCTTTATACTAGTCATTTACAAAATTAAAGTAATCTCCCTCTACAGTAAACTGACTCGCAATGACATTTCATCTTTTTTCCAGGAACACTTCCGATATCATAGCTATAATCCCAAGTTAGTTCTGTTCCAGCTTGAATGTAATGGAGTGCAAAAAACGATACCCATGGGAATCGCAAGTCATGCGTATCCACAAATACATTTTGAACAAATGTGTTAGGAGAACATGAATGATTTAAATAACGTCCAATGTTGCCACTAGTTTTTGCATCCATAATATATACACTCTCGTTGTTTCCAAAATATTCACGCATTGATTTTGTAGGTACAGGGTTGTTTTTCATATCACGCGCATTTAATTTGGACGAAACATGCACATGTTTACCATCTTTTTTAGTTTTACATTTCTTGCGTTTGCGCAACCTTAGTGTCATTTCAGTTCGTTTGCCTATACAATAAAAACATTTATATTATATATTACAATTATAATAAATTATTATTAATAAGTAACAAAAAATTACCATCAGATGTAGAAGGATATTGTTCATCGGACGATTCAGATTGATTCTTCTCAGAATCATTCTCATGGTCACTGTAAGGTACATCACTTTCATAATCTTCTTTTATTTTTTCAACAACTTCAATATAATCTAACTCTGCTAAATATTCATCGCCATAATTTTTGCCACCTTCATTAGCATCAGTTTCAGTCAATAAATAACCAACATAAATGCATATAAAACTTCCTTGAGGTATATCGTTTAAACATCTTACACCCCATCCTTTTTTCTCTGTCATGAATAATTGCAGTTTTTGTGACAATGGGTTCTGTACAACACGATTTAAACATGAACTAGAACATTTACATGTTTTATTGCATTCATAAATACCAGTTAGAACTCGTTCTGGCAATCTCCGATGAGTGTAACCAATATTAGGGTCTTTGTAGAGATTAGGTAAAATCTTTTGTCCCTCGATAGTCATCTGCCAACAGGCACATTTTGATTTATCTAGGCAGTCGTCAGTGCAGTCACAACCACATAAGAAATCACTCTCTACATTTATATTAACACCTGGCATTGCTTGTCTAGTAGTCATATAATCCATTTTTGGTGGTAATGTACTGTCAATAGTATTCACACATGTTATGCCTCTAAATTCCTTACCCTCTGATATATCTCTTAAAAATTGCACATATTTTATGATTTTAAATTCTGAAAATGGTTTGACCCAACTATTAAAATCGAATTGGTCAATAGTCATTTTGCTTTTGGTAACAATAAGATATTCCAGCATCTGTTTCATGTTACGAATAGTTAAACCACATGGAGTTCTGTATAGGATACATTTTTGAGAGTTATTAAATAATGCTAGATACCTAACAAAACCAAAATGTAAAGGAATAGTCAACATACTGATTTGTCTTGTTCTTTCATAGCTATATGCTGTCCAGTTAACACATGAAGGATTACATTTGTGTTTGGTATATTTCAATGGATCGGGAACGTTTTTAGGCAATATTATATCAACAATCTTTGAAAAATTAGATTTATTTTTAATACTTTTAGTATTAAAATTAGTTCCATCACCTATAGTTTCATCTCCTTGTGCTATTGATTTGCTGGTACTTTTACGAGCTACACCAATTTTAGCTAAATTACGGCAAGGTTCTTCTTCTACACTAGTAAATTCCACAAATGGTTTATTTAAATAAGCTAGTCCAGATTGCCTTAATCGAATGCCTCTCTCAGACTTGGTTTGTTTTTCAAAAATATTATATAAACGTGAAGAACCACGATAGATCCATTCACTAAATTTGAAATCGGGAAAATATAATTTGACCAAAGATGAATCAACTTCAAGTACTTTTGCCATCTGCCACTGATTTTTATATTCTACACGTACTGAATGTTGATTAGTCAACTTAACCATTTGACGTTCAGGATACTTTTCTAAATAACTTTTTATAAATTCTTTTGATTCCGAGTGTACATCATTCCATACTTGATTTGATCTGCGTGCAGTTAAACGGATATCTTGATGTTGTCGATATTGAACATAACCATCATCAAAAAAAATCAAGTAACTAAAAACAAATAAATGTTATAAATATAAAAATATATTTTAATACCTTGTAATTAAATAATTAATCTTACCGAAATTCATTAAGCATTTTTGGGGGTTCAGCTACCACACCAGCATAAAATTCATCAACATGTCGATAATTAGGATCTGTATATTTAGCGATTACTCTGCAACCCACAGGAAATCTTACTGGATTCAGTGTACAAAATGCAATTTCTTTTGCTGTCACTAATTTTTCATCGCTTTCAAATTTGACATGTACATAATCAATATTAATTAATTTTTTGATTTTACACCTATACCATGGTTGTATTAAAGTTGATTTCATTGCATATACAGTTTGTCCATTTTCAAGAGGAGGATATTCTAAAGGCCCTTCCATTGGTAGATTAGCTGGTATAGGGAAAACAGTTCTAGTAATAGTAATAACATCTTCCTTATCAGATTTATCTAGTTTAAGTCTTTTGGCTTCTTTAGGAGTAATGACTTCTTCTATAGGTAACTGATCTTCTTGAGGTGTTATGAAGTCTTCTTCATTTTCCTCTTCTATATTCTCCTCCAAATCATTTATGTCTACAGGATCTAAGGACGTTATAATTGGTTGATATGGATTATATAATTCATTTCTTAATGAATTCATTTCATTTTCTAACTCTGAAGCAAGTGTCTCAATGTGTTCTGCATCATCCAAACATTTCTGAATTCCACGAGTCATATAATCATCACATAATTTAACTTGATGTTCAATGAGATATTTGTTTTTATCAAAATAATGTAAAACTGCACTATCAATAGCATTTTTAACATCTTTGTCAGGAAGTAAACCATCCTTAGAAGTACCAGGTCTTGACACTTCCTCATCATCATAATCATCAGAACTTTCACATGATGATGATGAATCAATAATTAAGTATGAGTCATAACTTGGAAAATTGGAGTCCATAATACATTTTCCTTCCTTCCATTTTCCTTCGAGATATTTATAATGTTTAAGACATTTAGTAAGACACTTTAAGCAAACCTAAACAAACCAAAATTGTAATCAAACAACCTATATGAAATATTCAATTTGTTATTAAAATATCAATTACTTCTCTGCCCGGCTTGTAATCAACATCATAGTAAGAACATACCATTTTCACCGCTTCAACTAAAGTATTACCATATCTACATCGCCTGTTGATACATCTAAGTTGGCGCCTTTGTTTCTCTAATTCTTCAGGACTGATTTTATATGTTCCTGAACTTTTACTTGATGAAGCCATGTTTGTTTTCTAGTAAAAAAAATACAAATCAAAAAATGAATAAACAAATAAAGAATGATATTATGTGTTTATGGTATACCTTCTAAAAAATGAAGATGTACAAATTATGTTACAAATCAACCTTTGGAGTTGTTAGGTTTTGTGTTAGTTACTTAAATAATAAATATTTACATACTTAAATAGAATTTATAAATGGATTTATTTGCATTTTACTGGATCATCATTTTGTCGAACTTGAAACCGAATTAACAAGAGTATCAAACACTTAACATCTACGTGATGGTTATTATTGATTAAAAAGTATCTCTAATATTTTTCGAGTAAAAATAATAAACTAA
Source organism: Schizaphis graminum (assembly GCA_020882235.1). Taxonomy (NCBI): domain Eukaryota; kingdom Metazoa; phylum Arthropoda; class Insecta; order Hemiptera; family Aphididae; genus Schizaphis; species Schizaphis graminum. The sequence continues at coordinate 62,037,043 of CM037032.1, forward strand.
AGATTTATAGTTATACATCTGTAAAGTAGACGTACTTCGACAGAATATAGTAGGTACCACCGCAAGTTTGTGAGCAAATACTCCCATTTATAATATTTGCCATATACATGGACAGTAGGATATGTAAGCTGTTGACGATTGATATGATCAACGGTCTATGATAGTCGTCTATCTATGGCCTTTCTATACTAAAGCCACAGATATAGATAATAAACTAATAATCTATATCTGTGTCTAAAGCTCGAAAAAAGATCGCAAAGTTAGTAATCCACACTCATAAAATAAATCTAAGATCCAAGACGTTTAAAAAATAAAATGATAAAAAATATTAGTTATACAGTAAGTTAATAGTTATGGAAAATAAATAATTAATTAATTTAACATTAAACTATAATTTAACAATTATTAATTGTATGTAATTGTAATTCCTGCACGTTTAAAGCCTGAAATTATTATCACAACCGGGACAGAAAATGATAACGTTAATCGTTATAATCACGAACTAAGATATATATATGTATATCTTAGTTCGTGGTTATAATATTATAAAAATATCACTATTCGCCGTGGACCGTCAGTGGTGTACTTTGTGAAAAAGATCTCTTCCCATCTTCTCGTAGAAAAATAAATAATCGGAAAAATACAAATAAAAAAAAAAGGGGAAAAAAAGCTTAAAGTAGGTAACCCATCATTTAATTGTTTTTATTATTTTTTTTAAAGGTTGCAACACTTGCAAACCGTTGTACAGTAAACAGTTGTAAATGTCGAGTTTTCGGGTGTAACTCGTTTTGACTGTTTTGAGTCTCTATAATATTATAATATAATACTATGTATGTGTTAAATTTTAATTCAATTTCATTGCATAGACGCATATAGTACATGTGCATACGAAAAACGATTCTGAACAAAGAAGGTCTGTCTACATGACTATATTATTAGTTATTACTAAGTATATTTTATGATATATTTATATTATATTGATATTATAGTAATACGGTCGGATGAATTAGTTTTTGGCGAAAACATTGTATTTAGTGTATTAGGTATTGGTTTAACTTTTGAGTCAATAACGACTTATTATAGAACGGTGTAATGAAATTAATCTAAAAATTTTAAAAATGTCAATGTGTACTGTGTATAAAATATAATAATTTACCTACGTAAACGTTTCAAGTCCCCACAAATGATATAGGTTGGTAGATACAACCTGGTGTAAAACAAAATAACTAAAGTAGGTATGATTTAATCATGGAGATTTCCGATTAAATGTTCAATTTAAATTTAAAAATGATGAAATTTGAAAGTAATGTCGTAATAAATATATCAAATGTAGCCAATGACGTCTGGAATTATTTACTAAAATGGTTTCCGAATTTCAAAGACGAAAACAGAATAACTTTTAGAAGTGTACTGTGTAGGTTTATTATCAACCAGCTTATCAATTCGAAACACTTAACAGATGGGTGAAAGCTGAAAGGGAAATCAAGCTTTAAAAGTAAGACCACGATGTAGAGAAGATAAGGTGACACCACTCCCGTATCTTTAATTTTAATTTTAATAATTATTTATATTTACACAAGTCTTAAGAGATAAGACTCTCTTAATGGTCTGTGCCCTGTGGATTGTTTAATAATATTTCGTATATACTTTCTTATTTTGTTTAAAAATGCCAAACAAATGTTTTGTGCCAGGATGCAAAACTGGCTATGCCAGTTATAACAAAAAGTTAAAAGTAGAAAATAAAAAACCACCTATTTTATTTCGTGCACCAAAGGTGAGTCATAATTTTTAAATACCTACTATAGAGATTTATTTGAGGGAAACATTTGTATAATTTTCTTTACCAACTTAGTACCTCTAAAAGGGCATTATTAATGATACATATTTGTATGTGTTTAATAAAGTAAACTATTTATACAATTTTAATAAATTATAATTTCAGATCAAAATATAACTTAATTGCAAACCTAATTTTGTTCTATTAAAATATGTAGTAAATATAATTGTATAATTATATAATATAAATATCCTGAATTCTCTATATTATAAAATAGATAAATCTGACCTAAAAAAAAAAAGTGTACACAGTGCACTATGGAATAAAAATAACTAAGTTGATTTTATACATTATACATAATATTTACAAAGCACCATAGTTAAAATAGTAAAAAAGCGGGTAAGTGAGTATCGCCCTGCTGTACGTTAGGGGGTGGGATGGACCTCGGAAGAGGGTAGGTTAAATTTGAATCCAATTGTATACGAAAAACGATTCTGAATGGAGATGATTTGTCAGTCTAGAATATATTATATTTAAATATTGTCATATATTCTATTTTGAAACAAATTCAAACATTTAAGTAAAAGTTTCAAGATCCTACGTTTGGTAATTTTTTAGAAATAACAAAAATCAAAAATTATTTAGTAGTAAAATGTGTATTTTTGATTTCAAATTAAAATTAAAACTTTAAACACTCATAAAATTTTTAAAATGAATAATCCTCAAACTTTTTTATAATTATTTTAAGCTTAACTTATGGAAAGCATAGTATATTAAATTTTACTTTGTGATCCTGAGCGTTAACGGTCGAAACGGTTAGCAAATATTACCAAGGATATTTTATTTTTATTTATATTGATATTAAAAAAGTGGTAAGTGAGTATCGCTCTGCTGTACATTAGGGGGTGGGGTGGACCTCGAACTAGGGTAGGTTAAATTTGAATGCAATGATAGGTATCATTGTATACGAAAAACGATTCTGAACGGAGATGATTTGTCAATCTAGGATATATTATATTTAAATATTGTCATACATCCTATTTTGAAACTAATTCAAACATTTAAGTAAAAGTTTCAAGATCTTACATTTAGTAATTTTTTAAAAATAACAAAAATCGAAAATTATTTATTAGTAAAACGTTATTTTACACGTGTATTTTTGATTTCAAATTAAAATTAAAACTTTAAACACTCATAATATTTTTTAAATTGAATAATCCTCAAACTTTTTTATAGTTATTCTAAGCTTAACTTATGGACAGCATAGTATTAAATTTTCAATTCTTAGCTTTTGATAGTAAAATATTTATAAATTTTTAACTACCAAATAGTTAAAAATATTCATGATTTTGACGAATTTTTGTCAATATTTGAACTTCAAATGCTATTAAAAAAAAAATTGTGCTATAGCCCACTTAGTAATGTAAGTATAATTTTGAAAACAAAAAAATAATGAAGTAGTAGATACTTATCTATTTAATATTTAATTTTATACCTGCTCTAATATTAAATGTAAAAAAATATAAATGTTTTTAAATAATTGAATTTATTATATAAAGTAGGTAATAACAATAATATAGTATTATATTATGTAGGTTCAATAATATATAATTTTATAAATCTGTGTAGTTGACACTGAGGCATCGAGTGATTTATGCACATCACGGATTATGAAGTTCCTTGCGCGTATAGATCAAATTGCTTGTGTAACGAATTGATTTATGGACCAAAGGCAGATATATTTTTATCTTGCTGGAATATCTTCTTGTTTAATACATTCATAGAAGTTAATATGCTGTGTAAGACACTACCAGACTTGAGTTAGTGAGATTTTATAATTTTAATTTATCGTACTAATTTGTTGTTAGTGAAAATAGTGGGAGGAAGGATTTTACAAGTAGCACAACTCCAAAATGATTTACGATCGGTATTTGCGGGTTCTTGAGATCGAATGGAAGCACAGGCAGAATTAATAAGGATTTGCAAATAAAGCAGTTAACAGATTTTTGTTCACGTTGTAAGGGGCACTAAGGGCTACGGGCAAATATCACAATTAGGACGCCCCATATTGGTAGATAGAAAATAGACTGAATAGAAAAATAAATAAATAAATAAAATAAATAAAATGTCTCTTGAGTTAATCAGATAGGGAGTGGAAGTAGTAGGAGCCTCAGTTAGTTAGATGGCAAACTAGTATACTCCAAAAATGTACGAGTAAGATGCTGAGACTTAGGTGATCCAATTTAAATTTTATAAAATCTTGAGAGTTATTCTAGATTTTGATCGAAATATAAATGTATGTGACTTCTGTAGATACCTATAATCATTGATTATACATTGTAATATGTATAGTACTATGCATTGGCGTAATTCCATTAAATTTCAGCAGGTGCAAAGCTTTCATAGGTCCAATAATCAAAAAGACCAATTAAGGAACGATAATATTGGCAACGCTAGAAAATGTAAAACTACTAAAACTTGAAAATGTATTTTATTATTTCTGTTATCATTTATCAAAAAATTATAAAAAAACAATAAAATAGAATTAAACTTTCATAGAATTTGAATTTTCAGGTCAGTTTGTTTCAGACGTTTCAGCGGGTATGTACCAGTTGCCCTCAAAAGTACCTTTTTTTATACCAATTCCCTCCGAATTACCTAGAGAAAAATATACCAGTTGCCCTCAACTAAATGTACCAGTTGCCCTCACATGTTAATATATACACGATTACAATATATAGCCCATAAAATAGGGGAGGTAAATATACAAATAATAAATAAATTATGACAAAAGTTCATAATAAATAATTTAATTATAATACCAATTATAGTGGCATATTCAATGTGATCATTTGTCAAAAAAAAAATAGTATAAAATGATAGACAAAAATATTCAAAATAAATAATTTAATTATAATACTAATAGTGGCATATTCAATGTGATAATTTGTAATCATATGAATTTGTTTATGTATTATTATTTATTATTATTGTATTATTGACATTTGTATATTTACCTCCCCTATTTTACGGGCTATATATTGTAATCGTGTATTGTGTATATATTAACATGTGAGGGCAACTGGTATATTTTTAAAATCCTGATAACAGTCGTGGGGGGCAACTGGTCAACACCCGTTTTAGCGGGTGCAAAAGTATATCTTTGCACCTGCTACATTATGCCAGGGGGTGCAAGTGCACCGTCGTGCACCCGCGTAATTACGCCACTGGTACTATGTATAATCAATGCTATAATTCAACAAAGTTTTCAAATTTTAAACATTTTTACTTGTGTAGTTGTGTTTATATAAGGTACATTGTACAAACACTATATTTCAAAAAATGTGTTGACTATGATTTAAAAAATATCTCAGGAAATAATGAGGTTTCTACAAAATTAAGCTGTCATATAATTTTACACCCATAAGGCCACGACTGTCCTCACTATTTTTTTTTTTACAATTTAAAACAACAGCATACAATATTCATCCTTAAATGCTAATTTTAACAAAACAATTATTACATATTTTTTTTTCAACAAAATATATTATATAATTATATTATAATTAATAATTATTATTTAATAACATTTTTTTTTATATGAGCCGATAAAACTTCATTAATATTTCATAAAAATACTTAGAAGTTAAGTGGTTGTTAATCATTATCGTGATAGTCTCAACCATAACATTATTATTTACAAGGAACGTGATAAATAATATGTTATAGTAAGATATTCAAAAATTGTTATTATAATATAATATTCTTAATTAAATACATTGATTAATTGACTCGTGAATCTTATAATTTAAAAAAAATTACTGTATTTATATTTTATTTGAATAAGTGAGTTCTACTACAACATTTTAATTACCTAACACTTAAACAGTAAAATGTTGTTGCTCGACACGTAGCAACTAATACATATTTGATAATTTTGTTCGTGTGCGAGCATTGCTGTTAACACATAAATACCACAAAATCCGTCTTTTCAGGAATCTCTGTTAACTTACGGCTGCCTCTAGCTGCAATGAAATTTAACCTCGACTGAATAATTAATAAATTTCTCATTTTTTCAGTTTTAATTTTATTGTCATTATTACTATCAACCGTGATAGTTTCACTAATATTCCTTACACATTTTATTTCTAGTATTATTTGAAATTATATTATGTTCCTTACCAAATTCTAAAACTACTTTGCCTTTATTACCAGTTAAAAGTTTTTGCTTGTCGACAAAATTTATTTTTGCTTTTTATAATTTTAAGAAGTCCGTGCCTAACAAACTATAGGTCCTACTAATTTCTAAACTACCATGCATTTAAAATTTAATATTATCAAAAATCACAATAATATTAGCAATACCAAGTAGTTTTAATTTTGAACCGTTTGCTGTAATTAATTTTACACAATCCATTGGTTTAGGTTTGATTTCTAATGGTAAGTACTAAGTTCTCACTTTGTCAGCATTAATTATAGACGCAATAGCTCCTGTGTCTATTACAAAATTATATTGTTCATTATTAATATTGCTTATTACCTCAAGTTTTAGACTTGGTTCAAATGCATCCAGAAAAAAGCTTGGGTTACATGTCGTAATATAATATTTATGTATTGTATTGTCGTTAATTTTTCGCTCTTCAGCTACTGTATTTTAGATTCTGATCGGAGTGATGAATGTATTGATTTTACAATGATGTGTGTTTTTTTTTTTGTGTCTGTGTACAGCATAACTAGTCGAAATAATGCTTCAATTTCAAACTTTGGGGGTGGTTTCCGATGGCAAAGTGGATATCCTTGGTGCATTATAGAGGTGAAAAGTAAACATTTTCCAACAGTTTTCAAAAAAATCGAATTTTTTATTTTGCTATAACTCAAAAACTAATCGATGTAAACACTTGAAATTTTCATCAAATGTTTATATTAGCGTTCTCCAAACACAGTTAAATTTTTAAAAAATTTTGAATTTTTTTGAGTTATTTATAGACAATTGAAATTTTTAATTTTTTTTAGTATTTTTTTTTTAAATAACAATAAAATTTTTTTGGCCGACCAGAAAATCTTGAAAATTTAATACAAGATTTCTTATAAGTTGTTCTTAAAGTGATAAAAAAAAAATCCGAAATCGTTTGTCCCAATTTTTTTTTATAAGTGCTTAAAGTTCGAATTTATACGAAATATGTCAAAATTGCGAAAATTTGCAAGTAATTTTGTGGTTGAAAAATCGTAAAATTGTTTTCTTTTATAACTAAGTATTGAAAATTTGGTACATAGTTCTCCATACATTTTTCTTCAAATATCTGTAAAAAAAACTCTACCGGATTCAGACAAAAATTTTTTATGAGAGTTTGAAATTAAATTTTTACAAAACCGCGTTAAATAACGATTTAGCCTCAAACGGTTATTGATATTTATTTTGTTGTTATTCAAACAGTATAAGTCGTAAATACTTGAAAATTTTACCAGTTATTTAGATTTCTATTTTCTTTACGTGATTTAATTTTCAAAATATTTTGACTTTTTTTGAGCTATTTATAGACAATTGAAATTTTCAATTTTTTTTAATTTTTTTTTTTATAAATGTTGATAAAAAAAATTAAGCTGCGACAAATTACTTGAAAATTTAATTGAAGGGTCCACATAACTTGTTCTAACTCTCATTCAAAAATTATAAAAATACATAGGCACAATTTTTTTTATTAGCATTTGAAGTTCAAATATTGACAAAAATTCGTCAAAATCGTGAATATTTTTCACTATTTGGTAGTTAAAAATTTATAAATATTTTACTATCAAAAGCTAAGAATTGAAAATTTAATACTATGCTGTCCAAAAGTTAAGCTTAGAATAATTATAAAAAAGTTTGAGGATTATTCAATTTAAAAAATTTTACGAATGTTTAAAGTTTTAATTTTAATTTTAAATCAAAAATACACGTGTAAAATAACGTTTTACTAATAAATAACTTTCGATTTTTGTTATTTTTAAAAAATTACTAAACGTAAGATCTTGAAGCTTTTACTTAAATGTTTGAATTAGTTTCAAAATAGAATATATGACAATATTTAAATATAATATATCCTAGACTGACAAATCATCTCCGTTCAGAATCGTTTTTCGTATACAATGATACCTATCATTACATTCAAATTTAACCTACCCTAGTCCGAAATCCACCCCACCCCCTAATGTACAGCAGAGCGATACTCACTTACCCGCTTTTTTTATGTTTTAAGTCATGTTGAATATTATCATAGTTGCTAGATACTAATATTTTATTTTCATTGAATAAATTACTTAATACTTATATTATAATCATCTATTTCATCGTCTTTATCTGTATTAAATTTATTTTGCTTTTTGTCCAGTATAATGTTGTTTAATTTTTGTGTCTTATCGTTTTTATATGTCTGTCTGCAATTATTGATTCTAACAATGCTTTATTAAATTTTGGTGTTTGTGTTTGGGTAGAATTTTTTTGTTGCTACAGAAGGAGACTAACTGCTCTCTCTTGCCATAATTTTTTTTATATTACTATTATGATATGAAGTATTGTTTGCATTTAATGTATTATTATCGGCCATTTGATTATTATGGCGTATTGATTTGTGACATTATTTATTACGACGGAGTTAGATAATTATTTGCAATTTGTTCATTATAGTTTTATTTATTATCATTATTATTTCGATATAGAGTAGTTTATAGTAATTTTGTAGCTGATTATTTTGGTTAGGTTGCTCACTTGCTCATTCTTATATCGATTATTCCACTTTGGTTTTGTGTAACCACTATAACCATTATTATTTGTTATTATAATATTGTTTGGATTAAATGTAGGTACCTATTGTGTGGATTGAAGTTATTGTGGTATAGTTACTATTCATACTTTGATTTGAAATGAAAGTGCCATTAGTATTACTAAAATTATTAAAATTGTTGTATAGATTATAATCAAACATATTATTATTATTGAATGAGTTATTTAAATTAATGTCAAAATTTTGATAAGGGTTATTTGCCTGCATATAATTTATAAGGCTGCATACGAGTTGATTCCCGAGCACCTGTTTACCTACACCGATACTGTTGAGTTAATTTCCGGGTCATTAAAAGGTATATACAAGTTGATTCTTGGGTCATTATATATTTTTTTCAATATTTAGCCAAATATTCAGCCTTAGCGTAATCCAATAGACACCACGAGTCCTCAAGGAGTTGGCTGATGACAAGTTTCTCAAAAAATATGTTGTTCTTTTTTTTTTAGTTTTTTCATATTTTCATACTTATAAATTATTTATTGTATTATATTATAATCTAGTATTTATTAAAAAAAATTAGTAGTTAGGTAAAAATGTAAAACATATTGTATTTAAAAACTGGTATCTGGTAATAAGATATAACCTACAGTATATCATGACATCACTTCTCTCAAAAAACTTTCTTTTTATCGGTTTTTCGTGGATTTTCTAGTCCCATTGCGCTTGTATTTAAAATATGTTTTCGACTGCACTTCTAAAAACTCAATCTATTGATATTTTATAAACAACAATAGGGAATCAAATCGTATATACCTCTTAATGGCCCGGGAATCAACTCGTATATAAAATAGGTCTTGAAAATCAATTCACTTACTACGATTTCAAAATTTCTTTTTTTGGTTAAAATTACGATTACTGTTGGGTTAAAAATTAATTTTTTTTATTTTCTTTAATTTAAAGTTTAAATTATCAATATCTACTGTATTAATACTTTGAACGTCCGATTTTATCAATTTTGAATTTTATATTTTCTTTAAATTAGTTTCTCAGTTATCCTATGTATCATTATTCATAATAATTATTGTACTATAGTACCTATTCTAGTGTTAGGGCATCTAATATTTATTTTTTTTCTTCTCAGGAGCGGTAATATTCGTTTGACTAATTAAATACAATATTTTTGCTAACAATTCTGATATTATCTCTGTTGATTTTAATTTTTCATAGATTTCTTAACATACAATTACTAGCTGGCGAATCAAATTTGTCTTTAAAAATACGTTCTATTTCATTAAAAGTTAAATTTGAGTTATTCATTATCAATGGTTTATACAATTTACGAGCTGCATTTTTTATATATAAAGGTAAATAAATATATTTTATTTGCGAAGCCCAATTGTTAGCAATAACTACGATATCGAAGTACTCAAATATTCTAAAACGCATTCATTGCCTGAACTGTTGAAAATATTTGGGATAAATTGTTGAAGTCTTGCTATTTTAGTATTTGAATTTAATTTATTTGTATTATCGACGATTTTTAATTTATTATTATATGTTTTAGTTTTTTATATTGCAGAGGGACATGTTTTAAGGTATTTTCTAAGTTAAATTTTTGATTTAATTCTTTAATTTCAAATTTTCTGATTGATTAGTTTTTGAATTTGGTGAAAGTGGTTTTTCTATGTCTTATAATAAGAGATTTTTTAGTTGTTCGATTGCGTTGCCAGTTTTGACAGTATTATCTTTAATTTCTAATGTTTCGGTTTATAGTTGTGGTTTTGAGTTCAATATTATTGTCACAAAAATGTGTTGACTTTTATTTAAATTTAATTCTTTAAAAGTTAGACCTATATTTTATCGTCCGATTCTTTATTCTCTTCGCTACTGAAAGGTTCTCCTCTAAAATTGTTTACGACCGATTTTGCGAAATTTCTTGATTCTACCAGTGCTGATGATTCTCCACAATTAATATTACAAAATTTTAAAAAGCCTACTACTTAGGATTTATGTATAGCAAATGCATCCACGCTATCAATTTTTGATAAATAATAAATTAAAATTTTTTTTCTCCTGGTGATACCTTATTAAATTCTTTTTTACTTAAACTTTTATAACCTTGTATAATGTAGGTACACAATGTAAATGTCTAAACAAATAAAGCCGAAAAAGGTACCTATCATTCCAAGTTCGACATTTTCGAAAAAATCTCCCAAATCGTTCTCCTCGATTGATCATAATAGGGTTATTAAATAAATTTTATTTATTTCTGAGTTTAAATTTTTGTCGTAATATATATTTGTTTTTGTTACTTTCGCAGTTTGATTATTCGTATTTCATTTAATATAAAATGTTTCGTTCATTAAAAATTACTGTATATAAAGAGAAATTTGAATCGACAGTGACTTTGCATAAAATTCACCTGATTTAAAAATATTAATATTACAACACAAAGAGTATGCCTTAGAATCGAAATTTTCAGAAAGATTATTTCCTAAACATCAGAATTCCTGCAGGGACGGGCACCTCCACTAATTGTAACGTCCCCTCTCCATTGATCGTAACGTGTACGCACGTTCCTGTGGTAAAATTATGTTTATATTAACGAGACCTCGGGGACTCGACCTTATTGTGTAATATTAATACTAGAGATCAGGGTTACTCTATTTATGTAAAGCACATAAGTATAAATAATGTATCATGGAAATGGATATTAGATATATAATATAAATATGAATAGTGTTACCGATCCGGCTAGGTATTGATGTGTCGTGAGTGCGGATACTCAATGGTGGCAATCCTTCTTCACTGTCGGGTTCCTCTCCGTGTCATAATATATTCTCGTCAAACATGCATCGGTCATAGTTATATACCCTAACGCGTACCCCAAAATCTTTGGTCAGCAGTTAGCCCCGCTCAACATTCCTCACACTCCGCATATTAGCAACGCGCGCCCTACTTATAAGGAATAAATGTACGATATCGATATAGACTATAGAGCAAGCGTTTCCCAAATAGTGGGTCGCAACCCACTACTGGGCCACGAAAATTTAATACCAGGTCGCAGAATTTAATAAAATTCTCATATTAAATTTTATTATTTATTATTTCGTTTGATAGTTTGATATAATTAGTAACTATATTATAATTATTACATTGTAGTTAAAAATTAACGCTATCTACCTATATTATAGATAGCAATTTTTACACAACGCGAGGTCTATAATCAATTTTTTTTAACCAACTAGAACCACCTTAATTTTGCAGTTATTTTTGTAAAATATTTTTAAAAATGACCTTCGACAAAATATTTAAATAATGCATGTTTATAAACCTGCTTAAAAATTTTATTCGTAAAAAAAATAATAAACACTCATTATCTGTTATTTGTGTACCCTGTAATCCAAACAACAAATACAGTTTAATTTTTTTCCAAGTTGAAAACAATCGTCTTAAAATGGCTTAAACAGCAACGTATTACATTATCTTGTAATGAAATATATAATAAAAGTACCTATAAGCTACGTATGCATAAATTAATCAAGTTGAATTGCGAATCGCCCCAATATTGATAGCAATTTTAGTAAATTATGAACGACGGTGGTTTTACACTAAAACACGATATCATTTCTAGCAAGTATTTTAATTTTGTAGGTGTATAAATATAAATGGATAAAAAAATTTTACGACACCAAATGTATGTATTAAACGTAATAAAGAACGCAGAAAAATATTTTTCCTAGGGCATTTACACTCGTATGCACAATGCAAATTATATTTGTCTCACGCATGTTTGTCTCCGATTATATTTAATCATTACTTTTTTTTAAATATATAAGCGTATAATTGACTATAATGGCTTAATGAGTAAAACATAAAAAATTAATCAAAACTGGTTTATTATCAATGCTAAATTGTTAAATTTATAATTAATATAATAATAGGTACCTACTATTAAATTATAATATTTTAATATGAAATATTTCAATAAATCATCAAATTCAATAATAATAAATAATACAATCTTATGTATATTGTATATTTATGAGTTACTAATCGTCTAATCAGTAACCTCATATTATAAAACATAAATACTTCGATGTAATAGTTAATAGGTCATTACTATAATTATGCTAATTTTAATTTAAGTGGAATACCAATAGAGTATGAACAAATTTGATAATCTGAGAATTACTTAAAATTGTAATGATCATATTATATTATATAGTCCTTACAAGACAGAATGCTTATTGATATAGCATTTATTTTTCGATTATTAAAAATTTTAGCATGCCCCATTCTATACCTCAAATAGTCAAATCACACCCTTCATGCTGATTTAAAAATAAACACAGTAGAAGAAACTCAAATGTACTATACAAACGTTTCCACTCCGAACTAACAAACCATCCAAATTCTTTAATATAATCGCTAAATACAGAAACTATTTCAATAAATGGTCCTCGCAGGCTAAAGAGAAAATGGTTTCATGACTTAAATCTATAATATTTTATTTATAATACTTTATTTTAATAAAAATTAACCAAATCCCTAAGTAAGTGTCATCATTAGGTAGCTACTTTTTCTCACGTGTCACATTTTTAAATATTTATAATATATTATATATTTGCACGTATAAGATAATTATAATAATATTAAACAACAGATTCTTTGTTTTTGAAATAAAATTGAAAAATAAAAAATACTAAGAATTAATGTTTCTAGTTTAAAATGTTGGTACAGAACAGAAACTGACAATATCTTTAAACTATCAACAAATTATTATATAATTATAATTATACGATCATTGTTTTTAATTTTTTAATTTTTATTTTTATTTGCCTATAAATATTTTAATTTAATTTTTTTAATTTACTCTCATAATACCTATTCAGTTTTTCCAATTTAATAGTTTATCATATTATATCAGTTTGCTTATATATAAAATTATAATAGCTAAAATTACCTCATAACCTCGATCCCCCTTGGTGAGTGATAAAACCCGCCCTTGTAACGTAAATATATTCATAAATATATTTTATTGGATCTTAAATTGAATTTAATTGACAACGCATACTATAATGGTACTTATATTATAACTAGTAATAGGTATAATATTTTGTGCCTAATAAAAGGCGCTCTCATCTTTATTAAATTTAAAAGATGACCAGTGACGTCGAACTCAGACTTTTTTTGTAAAGCGAAATCTAAAATTTTTGTTCCAACCACCCATTTGCCCACAATTTATATGAACTCAGTTAAGAAGAGAAGTGAAGGCTTCACATAACATAGGTTCGGCGTCACTGAAGATACCTATACCCTCTTCTATTACAGTTATTACTTATTTGTTATTATTCGTACCAAGGTATTAGTTTACAAAAATGTGTGTAATAAATACTTTAGTTTCTAATAATACCAATAATGTTTTATACTTTTATGTTTTATATCAGTTATCAATTTATCACATTTTATATCTAGGAGTTACGAATAAAATATATTTATTTTTAATTACGAGTATAATAGCCAATATAAGTATTAGATACCTATTTAGTTTATAGAGGAACATATTTTGTTCTAAAGTTTACACTTAAGCCTACAATTTTTCTTAATTTCTAGGTCTGCCCTTAGTAATTATATCAGAACCTACTCGGTGTGTTATACTGTTGACACGTATAACTTCAGAATATAATATTATTAGTTACCTATTACATTAATATTATTACAATTTGTATATAAACATGCAAACTTGTACAAGATTAAACCTTATAGTTAATTTGTATTCTTTCAGTTCTACTACACTGGCTACAATTAAAATTTTATATGAAGATAAAATTAAAAAAAATAAATAATTATTATTAGGATTAATCACGTCTTCAGAATTCTCCGAAAATTCGTTGTTATATAGATATTTATCAACTAAAAAATGTGTAAATTCCACCATGTAACAGATATAAATGAAATAATAATACATTGATAACTATAATATTGTTTAAAGTGATAATATTATATATTATGTACATTATTAGCTCCACTCGGATTTTGTGAAATAAATATTCACTCTATGAAGTGTTTTATCAGAATTGTCTTCACGAATCATGACGTATTCAACTTAACAATATAAAATCTTTGGTAAATTCTTGTTTCTTGACATTTTTATTTTATAATACACATTTAAAATTAAAGGAAATATAAAATAAAATATAATATGCACATTACATAATTTAATTAACTTATATCTACTAAGTGTTGGGGGGAGAGTTAAATTTGGATTTATCTTATTCTATATGTGTACATGGTACGATTGGTACATCTACGAAATAAATGAAATTATTACTATTAATTATTTATCTATCTTGTAGTATATAGTACATCTATTGACGGGTATAATAATTAGGTAATAAGTTATAACATATATAACATGTTATATTTAGACATTTTCTTCTGTGTATAAAATTGAGGTTTTATTGATTCATATTGATACGATTTATTGTTGCAAGTCAAAAAGGCGAACAAGTTGGTACCGGTCTGATGTACGGTAGGTGTCAAGTCAGGGTTACTATTATAGATAAGTATGTCAAATTTGAATTCAATAATATATCATCATTGTATACAGACGCAGATCTAAAGGGGAGTGCTAGGATACCCCTTTGGGATGTTACTTCCTAAAAAACAAATAGTCTACACAACATGTATTTTTAAATAAGCTGGATACACTTTTAATAAAAATAAAAAAATTGACAAGTTATTTTTCCCTATATAATACTGATAATTGATTACCAGATTTGATGTGTTTTTGTTATTTACCATAATGAATATATAGTATGTGTTAGAATTTAATTTTTTTAAATAAAGGAATTTGTTTTAGATGTATTTTTAAAGTTGCTACTCTTTTTGAATATTAAATACTAAACCACATACATTTTGAGTACTAAAAAAAGGCCTTGCCTTCATGATGGAGTATACAAAATACGAGACCTTAACCTTAGCACTCCTATAAAAAAAATCATAGATCCACCACCGATTGAATACAAAAAATGATTCTATGTGAAGACGATCCATCAGCCTACTCGTATAACATTAATTAAGTGCTGGGCGCTTACGAATTGCCTTCTGTAATTTTTTTTTTTAAGTTACTTGAATTGTCTTCCGATTTCCAAAATATTATTCATTTGAATGGCCTCATATTTTGGACCTTCTTGTACTGGAATCGCCTCGATAACTATAATTAATCGATTTAGGTATAATCTTACATATTATAAGAAATTTTTTAAATTTTTTTTATTCGCTCTAATATGAAAGCTAACAAAAAAAAAAACACAAAAATTGATTCAGCTGAATTCAAATTTGCTGTGTAATATGTATGTTTGTAAGACAAAGACAATACGTCGTGTGCGTGTTTATCGTTTGAAGTCCTCTTCAATGAAACATTTATAATATATGAACCCCAAACATAGAATTGTATTTATATATTTAACAATGAACTTTAACAAAAGGGTTAACTACCATAAATCGTTTTTCGTTTTTATGAAATGACAGCATTTATGTATATTTAATACGTCCGTATGTGTGTCGAATATATTATTTGTAACTGATTTCATATACGTGTATAAACGATTATCTATAATATAAATGTATGTAATTTTTTTTAATCACGAATTCTCAATATTGAAAAAGCAGTGGTTAGAGAACTTTTAAGTAGGTATGTGCAAATACAATATATAAACAGCAGCAAATACTATTATAAATATTATAGGTACCTACCGGCTACCATGTATAATGGTATACATCATGGTTCAGGAGTTCAGACATAATTGTATACTGCTGAGATCATTATAAATCTACCTGCAATAAACTGTAGATAGTGTACACTATAATAGTTACATATTGTATATTTTTGTATACTTGCGTTGGTGTCTGGCACTCTGGCCTGTCTGGGACAACTCGTTTCTTGTCCGGTTTACGTTTGGGCCGAATTGAATGTAAATTTGTAGTATTACAAGATATCTATATAATACATTTTTTACAATAGTGTACCTATTCCTGCAACGTATAATATATTACTTTATGTATGGGTACCTATAATTAATTTTTATATGTAGATTTAAAAACATGTTTATTTATTACTTTTTAACAACATTTGTAAAGCTACACTGTCTCATTGACCACTGTTTGTGTATTTTTTATATATCAGTGATGGATTTATTGGGTATTCATGTGGGGAAGGATATACAAAAATAAATATTTTCGTAATCGTATGTAGGTACACAATAATAGGTACAACAAAATTCATTTACTGAAGCAGAATATATTATTATCATTAATTTAAAGTTTGTTTTGGTACAACATACTTACACACAAATACATTTAAGTTACAAACGAAGACTAAATCATAATACTGGCATACAGCCCCTTGCATAGGTTTAATAACTTAATTTATAAAACATATCACGAAATATAATTTGTAATAAATAGCTCAGCCGCATAAGAGTTTAAGGTTAGAAATATGACCGAATTCGTAAAAAATCGCAAAAATTAGCTAATTATTTTGTTAGAAATTCATAAAAATGTTTATTTTTATATTTAAATGTTGAAAATGTATTACAAGATTCTTCATAAATACTTAGTTCATTCTGAAATCTTAAAATTTAAAAAATATATTTATAAAAGCAGTTTTTAAAATTTGGACGAAATTATAACACAGTGTTAATTTTTTGTTATTACATTATTCGTACATTCATACATTATTCGTGGAAACTTAACACTTTTATATAGGTATATTATATTATTATGATTATTATTAAACCAATGAAATTTTTGATTTATCAATCGATATGATCTATTCATAAACTCATAAAATGAACGTATTTTTCCTGTTTTATGGTATTTACAAAAATATTTTATTATATTTTGAGTTAGGTATATAAGTTGATATTATAATATACACCATATAGGTATGTTATTATAATAAATTAAATATTAATTTTATAATAATTGCAATATTTATGGAAAAAACTGTATCAACTTACTGTTATACTAAAAATAAGATAAATGACTAATAAAAAAATCAATATGTAAGAGTATTAAATGGATTGTTAGTGGTACATAACATTGACAGACGATTTACGCTCAGAGTTATTTTTTGTATACAATGATATATCATTGAATTTAAATTTTAC
Organism: Schizaphis graminum; assembly: GCA_020882235.1. Taxonomy (NCBI): domain Eukaryota; kingdom Metazoa; phylum Arthropoda; class Insecta; order Hemiptera; family Aphididae; genus Schizaphis; species Schizaphis graminum. The sequence continues at coordinate 62,054,757 of CM037032.1, forward strand.
ACACCCATAATAGATACTGACCCACTCGACTCCTTATGTACATCAGAGCTGTACCCACTTACCAACCTTTTTTTATCGTAGGAACATACAATTTATTGTTGACAGTATATACTTTAAAAAATATATGTAGGTATACAAATGTAACGTAGGTAGTACAACAATACGTCAATACTGTAAATTTGTAAGTCAGCAAAACTCTTATAACTTGTAAGAATCCACAATCTGTTTGAGTATACTTGTATAATAGAATAATTATAGTAGATTGAAGATACAGATACAATTTACAGACATACAGGTGGTTATGTGATATTTTTGCGACGGTGACATTTCCAACAGTAATTTACGTGTTATGATTTTTGATGAATACCTACAATTTGATCTTCTGTTAGTATCTATATTAATTTACTAGATAAAGAAATATTAAAGCTATTTTTAATTTATGTATATATAATTAAAATAGTATAATAGCTAATAGGTAAGAATTTAACAAGAACTTTACAATTTTTAGTAAATACTTACCTACTTATGTTGATTGATATTCATTATTCAGTGATAACTACAATAAGTAGAAAACAATGTATGCTTATAAATTTATAATTTATAATATAGTCTGTCTTCAATCTTGTTTGAAAAAATATTATTTAAAAATTAAAATATATTATAATATAAGTATACCTAAAATCATACATTACTACTTACTAAACTATCTATATAGGTACTATAAAAATTATAAATTAATATTAATTTGTATTAATAAAATAATAAAACTGATAATAAAGTCAGTTCAAGTAATGAAAAATAATTTTTGATACCCATTATATACGCGGGCAGGGTATCTAAAACTTAAAAGAGTTATATATATATATTTTTTTTATATATCTGGAATAGTTGGTATTAGTGACATAACATAATTTTGGCGTCTTAGCTATCTGTAAATATTATGGAATTGTATATTTTTGCAATAGGCACCTACTATGTATAAACCAGAAACCTAATAAATAATTTTTATAGTTACTACATTTAATATTTATTGTAGTACCTATAGGTATACATATCTAATATGATACGGACATGTTGAATTTACGCACAAATAAAATTATAAGATTAGTAAAAGAAATTCCTTTCATTCTTTTTTCTACGTTGGGGGTGTAATACACGTGTATGTATATAATGTACCTATACCGACATACTGTTATCGTTTATTCATATTTGCCTACACAACAAATCGTGCACCATATTCAATAGTTACTATTATATACCAGTCCGAAACACTGTAATTGCGCATTTTATGACGTTGGTCCTATTATACAGTTGTAAATAATTTTCAACAGTCAGACGTCAGTAGATCTCTATAGTCTGTGTCTCTGAAGCACATTTAATTTTACACATTTAACGAAAACTAGTAATTAATAACTATACTATTGTCTATTATTACTTTATTTATTAGCTATATACATATTATAAATATACTTAAACGTTTAGTTTATAGCTTTACATGACTTTGGAATTTTAAATTGTTACCATAATAATGCAGTAAGTTTATATTATCATTATTATTTGCTACCTATATTTTTACATATTATATTATACAGGTATCTCGTGTATCTGCTTGACCACAACAACTATGATATAGTATTTAATATTATGTATAATCGGATAATCCTAGTTTAAAAGTCATGTCCCGGTCGGTTATTTGAGAAGCTAAGAGAAAATATTTTACACTAGCTGTGACTAAATCATTATATAAAATGCATAAATTTAAAAATTTTACTAAAATATTTCTAATAAATAATAATGTTTCTTTTTATTAACCAATAAATTTTTAAATAAAACAAATGATACTTCTATAAAAGCGTTACAAAAAAAACTTCTAATAATAAGTAGGTATGTAGTATATAATACTATAGTGTACCTACTTACGAACTAATCGAACTACCCGTACCCATTAAATAAATAATAATGGAATTCTATTTTTCGGCAATATAATATATAATATACAAAGTGGGTGATTGTAATTTGTAAACTCTGCCAAAATACGGGTGAGATAAAAAGGTAATGAAAGGCATTAAAGGCTTAATGTATAAATTCCGCTAGTTTTATTTTTTTTCCTACCTGTAATGGATATATGGCCATAAAAACGCTGACATCCGTTTTGGTGACATAATATGTCTACATTTTTAAATTTGATATGTAAAACTCAACAGTACCTATATATCAACCAAATAATCTCAAAAATTAAAAAAAAAAAATGATACTGTTACGTATTTAATTATTTAACGTAATATACACATTACAATTAATATGTGTCATTAATTTGTTCAGACAATTATTATTTTTATTTTTATACATTTTGTACTTATTAAACATTTTTTGGCATAGGTATTACGTAGATCTAACTAAAATATGTCTGAATGAAAACTTAATGTGGATTATTATTATTATTTTTTCAATAATAATATATTATAGGTATTAATTTTATACTGTTATCTGATTTTTTTTCTGCCGGAGTTAATAAATGCCCAATTAAAGTAATAATTTAATAATTTATCGCATATTGGTCGAGAACTATAACAAGAAAAAACTAAATCACCTTTTAAGTGTGAAATTATAAGATAATTGAATTGTTATTATGATATAATTATATATGGTTATACTTATATCATATTATTTAATATTAATTATTTCATGGAATACTGAATAGGTCTTAGGTAAATATCTTGCATCTAAATATGTAGCGTACTACATGTCTACATATCTATTATTAGGATTTTTTATTTTTATGTTAAACGCTTTTATGGATACAACTAATAACTAAGTTTATCCTTTTTTTATTTATTAGTAATATTTAAGTATTATTTAAAATTTATAATTTTAATATAATATTATAATTATTAATGATACATAATCACAGTGATACAGTGTATATAAAATCTCTTGGTTTCTATAAAGAGGATACACTTATGGACTTATAAAACAGCAAAAACTAAAAAACTGTATTGTGTATTTGTTTAGGATATAGAACCACACTGAGTGTAGTGATAACTAAGATTTTAAATTGATATACAATCGATTTGAGAACATTATCTGTGAAATGTCATTTTTATTTTTCGATATTATCACTAATGTAAGAAATAATAGTTCTTATTGTTTCAAAATCCATTATTTTTGTGTTTTTTAACTTGAATAACTTTTTTTTTTATCGAAAAAATTAAAACAATAATTCATAGCTAAAGTTTTCTTTATTTTGTGGTCAAAATGTCGTTTCTAAATAATTATGACTGCAGCCTTATCGATTCTTTCCCGCGCAAAACAATTTTTACCCTATTCTTTAGGTACATTTGTTAGTCAACACAAACGGGTGTAGCGACAAACAGAATGACTGACCAGGAGACCGGGACATGCCTTTAAAACCGGGACGAATGGCAAATCTATAAATTACCTATATAATGTAATATGCATGTTTAATAATTTATAGCTGTATTTATGTAATCCGCATTCTACTTTAATTGTGTATCTTCCTGTCAGTGACGGATTCAAGAGGGATCGGGGACCCTTGATAATTATATTAAATTTGTAAAGCCTAATATTAAATCCTAAATATTGTGTTTACAAAATCATATGATATCATAGGGACATAGGCGAAACTAGACACTTTTATTAGGGCAGGTCAAATGAAAAATATAAAAAAAAATTTCTATTGACAACTTTTTATAGCAATTTTGTTTGAATATTTCTTTACAATTTAAATATTTAATAATAAATAAAAAATTTAATAATTAATACATTTATTAAAGATATACCTACACAAATTATAATTTATTTATTTTTTATTTTTTACTATTTAAATTATTATTATTAAAATGCTCATGGCTATAATATGTTAAAAAAAAATACATATTATATATGATTTTTTTTAATGAAAGATTATATTTCTGTATATAGGTAGTTTTAAAATTATTCCGAATTGTTTTCATTTAAATTTTGATAATTTACACGCTTGTCCTGTATCATGACGTGTTAAATATAATATAGGTAAAAATATTGAATTTTTCAATGAAATTATATGAACAGAAAAACGATAAAATTGATAAACTATAACTATCGATAAAAAAAAAACTCAAGAAACGATTATGATTGTTTTTTTTATTTAAAAAAAAATAATCACTGACGAAAATAATATTGAACAAAATTATTTATTATCCGAGTTGTCACAGTGTCACACACAGTCTATTTGACAGGTTTAAAACTTTAAAAATACATGTAAATTCAACAAACAATAGATAATTGTTTTAAAAAGCATTAAATGATAGCTTGACTTCTTGGACAATGAAGGTATGAAAATACACGAAATAATGTAAATTACTTACAATGAGTAATTTAAAAAATTATAAATGCCCGAACTTCTAAATAGCGACTAACGGGGGTTAATAAAATCGTTTGGTGTGATGTATTAATGTGTATAATAATAATATGGTATTATATTTTAAATAATAATTAAAATATTTGGCTATCCTCTATCCATAAAAAAAATATTCTAATTACCTCTCCATTTCCATAATTTTGTAATGTTAAACGCAAGAATCTTGTAAACAACCGCTGACGCCGTTCAATGATAAAAATATGAATTTATAGTAAAAGAAATAACGTGAAATATTTAAGTACGTATAATTGACAATAATTTTCTACGGAGTACGGGTATATCACCACGTAACAAACATTACCGATTGGCGACTTGTTACGTACAATTAACTACCTAATACTTGCTATAATATAAAAATAAATGTCAAATGTCTAAATTAAACAATATAACTAAATACTAATAAAACCGATTATTCGAGTACATAGATATAGACTATAAGACTTCATATTTCCATAATCAATGTTAAAAATGAATGTTATTATGTTCATATTGTGTAGTATGTACAATTTTTTAATTTAAGAAATTATTTCAAGTCCGCATATTCTTATACTTCTAATAGGTACGAGCGGTATAATAATCGTGTAGTAGGTATGATACATTTAAACGAAAAATTTCACAAATTTTATATGCGAAAAATAAAGTTTTTAATTTTCAATAAATATGCTATTAGTCATTAAAAAAAAAAAAAAAACATTTTATTAGGTACGTTATATTATAATCCTCATTTGTACCTATATAAATATAGTATATTATACTATATGATATTATTGTTATTATAATATTATATAAAACGTACAGATGTATACGTTTACATGTATAAATATATTATTTATAATGCTTAAATAATTATTAAAATATATAATAATATGTACAAATTTTTAGTCAGTATTAGGTCAGGCCAAGGCCTGACTGGCCTGACCCGTAGTTTCGCCTATGTATGATATGATGCATAGGTAATGAAAAATGTTGTGCTGCCAAATAAAATTATAGATCCATCACTCAAGCAATTTTAAAATAATATTCATATATTATGTCTTTAATAATATTCCACTCTATTTATCAATAATGATGATGATGTTTTTAAAAACAATTCTTTTGTTACTTTTAATTATGGTTTATAAATACTATAGTATTTATAGCTTAACCTAACTATATATTATTTACTTAGATTTATAATCAATGGAATACTTCGAATACTTAATAAATATTTGTGCGTTGCTTACATTTTATCTAACTTCTCGAGAATGATTTACATAATTTGTATTATAGTTTAAAATATTATTAAATTTTTTATTATCTATAGAAACATTGTTGGTGATAATTCAATGCTATACGGACTTACACATTGGACACTATAAGCGAAAAGAGAATAGCATAAATTTAAAATTGTATATTAATCACCCTCATTCAATAATTGCATCGAAAAATGTATAATTTAATAATTATACAATATCGTGTATGTCACGTACATACATAACAAGAAGGTATGTATATATGTATATTATTAGCTCATTATGCAATTATAAATTGAAATATCAAATTACAATATTATGCTGGTTAGCAGGTATGTACTAATACAGTTCACGACAATCGTTCAAACTTAAAAAAAATTGATTTTTTTTTATATTCAGAATCTATGACATAATAATATATATAAATATGTATAATTTGTTTAAAGTGCCATTCGTGTCATTACGTAATACCTAGGTACCTATCGATACGTAAACGATGTTATATAGCACTATTATAGCGTACTGTGTATTTGTTATAATATAGCAGTATACCTATATTATGTTCATTTCAAAGTGATGAGTAATGCAAATTCCAATATCCCACCATATGTAAAAATACACGTGGACCCGTTGTCGCCAATCATGTCCTTTCTACGTTTCTCCAAGTAGATAAGATTAGTAAAATTCGCCTAAGTGGTGGTGATCACGGGGAAAGGCTTTCAGAGGCTTGGCCTCCTCAACATTTTATGTTTTTTGCACGTTTGACGTTTGACCAATATTTTTATTTAATGGCATCATAATTTATTATTGGAATGATTAGTAATCATTTTTAATATATAATTTAGAAATTATAACAATTATATAGTTGAGAAGTAGAGGTAAAAATGTATACCTTCTGAATTCCTAATTAGCAAAAATTCCAAAGAAAAAAATTACTCGCATTTGGTAGGTAGGTATTTTGAATTTTGATCTAATTAATATAATAACATATTTAGATGTAACTTATGTACACGCCACAGCATCGTTGGCGTCATGTTATTATACGCTCCTATAGTAATAATAATATTTTTCTATTTTTTCGTACTCTGGCGTAGGTAGAAATCTATAGTAGGTATTTATAAAATTTCAAACGAGTAATGAATAATATTTAATAGGTAATACATTATTGCAATATTGCCTAATATATATTATAATTATAATTAATTAATACTAAAATTGAACGATTGTCGATTAATGCCGTTTAAATATTTATTATTCTGATTTACGATTAAACGACGTCTCCATCCGGCATACCCACTGACTGGTTCAAATCAATAAATCCTTTTTTATCGTAAACGTTCAAACGTTGTGATTCCTATACTTTAGATTCTAAATTTCTTAAAGCAATCGCTATCGCTTACCGATGTTTTGGGGTGGGAGTTTTGGAGCGGCGACTGCGTCGGCCGGGCTGATAAGCGTTATTTTGGCGGTGGCGCGAAGGGACTACAAGTAGATATTATTATTTATTATTATCATTGGCGTTGGCGTCGGTCGTCCGTGCGTTGAATATAGTCATTATTGCCTGACGCCGCCTGTGGGCTGTGACAAGAACGTAACGGCGCAGTGTTCGTTTGGCGGCGTGTACAATTTTCTAACTAGGAAAATATACGTCGACGACGGTCGGTACTAGCGGTCTCTGACGGTAATCGTACGGCGTGCGCCTTCCCTGTACTCGTGCAGTTGCCCGGCCGTTCGCCCCACCTACGTCATTTTAAGTCAGTACGTTCATCTGTCCGCTCGTCCGTCTCTCGTCTATTCTTTTTTTTTTTTTTTATGCTAAGGGTAAAGAACTCGCCGCCCACGCTGTGACGCTGAAAATCAGTGAAAAATCGTTTTAATTCGGTCAGTCCGCGAGGTCGAGAAGACGCGGCGTGTTTTACACACCGACCAATTGGTTTTACCTATTAATTTATTCATTATTCATTTTTCATTTCTCCCTCATCAGTCGCGTGTTCGAAGTTTCGAACGTAAGTCACACAGGGTACGTTCTTACGGCTACATCTGTTTTCGCTGAAACACCACTCGACGTCTTTGATCGATTACTTCCATCACCTTTACCCGGTGACCGTCCGGTCGTAGTCTGTCATTCGAATGTGTTACGGGATTCTTGTGGTCCTGTGACGTCTGACGCCGCTGCTGTGTTTACCCATCATGCTGGACATTCAAATCGACGATTGGATACGTGAACCCGCTGAAGACGTGAGGTACAGCAGCAATTGCGGTGGAGCGACCGTCAGATCTTGGCGCAGCAAGTGCGATCCCGGTGAATGACGCCCCCCGACTACAACCCTCAAACGCCGCAAACGACCCAGGTGATAATGGCCGATCTCGTGGCCAGATTCAGCAAACTCGTGGGTTTGCACGGTGCTGGCCACAAAAAAGTTAACCATCAAGAAGATCCGGTCTGCACGCCTCTTCGCAGTAAGTGAATTAACAATAATTAATAGAATAATTATTAGGTATTATGTTTTGACAACATTTTCATTTAGGTATCTAATAATTTTCATAATGTACTTGCCTAATAATACTAATAAAATAAACCTCTGATAATTTTTAGTGTTAGTTTAACATCTTTTGTGACAATTCCATAATTCCACATAGACAGCAGAATAGATGTAAAGTGTCTACATATGCCATATGTGTTTTATGTTCTAGGTATATAAAATAAATAAAGGTTATGTATTCTAGTCTTAATTTAATTTTCATAGACATAATATATATCTCTTGAATTAGATTCTGTAATTAAATTGTCCCTATAGTTGAACTTAATCAAATGTTGATATGTAAGTATAAGTTGAATAGTTACTACTAGTATCAAGAGGTACCTATATACCTACCATAATAAAATCAAAACAATGATTTGCAAAAATAAATCCGAATAATAAATTACTCAGGTAAGATCTATTTAAATTGTATGCAATTTACTAGTCATGGAATAAGAAATAGGTATTATTTTTTTTTAGTTCATAAATTATGAAAAATAAATAGTGTTCTTGTTAACCAAATAAAATTGCTTCATTAAGTACCTAGGTATTTTTTAAAAGTTATCTATATTTATCTACAACTTATGAGCATATGAGTCTTCACTATTTTTAACATTGTATATTGTTTAATAATACCTGTCTTATTATCTATATTCAATATACCTAATCATACAAAAAATTAGATTTTCAAAATTCTCTGATCAAAGCAATGAATGTAGGACGTAGGTATAGGTTTTACAAGGTTTTACTTATGATTATACTATGTTGTGTATAAAAACACATAATATCAGATTAATTTTTCAATATTAATCAAGATAGGTATTAAAAAAATATGGAAAATCAAATTTTGTTTTTACATTGCAAGTAATGCAAGTCAAAGTTCCCAATTATTTTAAAATAAATTATTGTAAAAAACCAAAATAAAATTATGAAAATAGGTATTTTAGTAGGTATTTTTAGCAAACAACAATTTACGACAAAATCAATTTTTGTTAATGTGTTATCATTTAAAAGTAAATAACTGTAAATTCTTAGAATTAAACTATTTATACAAGCATTTTCTAGAAAATATATTTTGGCTGTTTTTGAACTATTTGTAGACTGTATTTTATATTAATTTATGTTCATAATTTTTTTATTTTAGTACTTAAAAGGGCATTATACCCACATGTGTTTTCTCTACTTACTAGCATAATATTACAAATTTTTACATTCAGAAGAATACATTTTATTTTGTTATCTAAGTTGTTATTAATATATTGAATTGAAGTACCTAACCAATTATCAAATTTACTGGTAAGATTATTATGTAAGACATAAGTTTTTTTTTATATTTTAATTTTCATAGGTACAAGTTATAAGCATTGAACATTTTTTATAGATTTTAAAATTGTTTGTAATTTGCTTCTAAATTTCAAGTTTTTAAAACTAGATGCCTACCCCAGAATCTAAATAATATTTTTAACTTTAAAAATGATAATAAGTTTATTTATACTTTAATTAGACAACAGAGTAAAAAGATTCTTAGATAAATGCTGGAATTGACTTATAAGATAATAACAACAGTATTTGATATAATAATATAAGTAATGTTTTTGTTGGTAAAAATAATTTTAATTATCTTCTAGTAGAAATATGAATATATTATGTTAAAATTTCAGTTAAAATAAATATGAATTTAATTATCCAATAATTATTCATTGAATTCAAATTTAACATGTTTATTACAAAGATTAATTCAATGACAAAAGATATTTTGGAAACCTTCAACTTAGCAGAACAATTTATCCTTTTTTTGTTGTTTAAACCCATATTTGACTTATTAAGTCCATCATAAGAGCATTACTTTTTTGTTCCAACTATTGCCTATCTTCCATTTTGATAATATTAACATTTTTAAGTTATTATCTGAAATAAATGCTGACAATAAAAACTAATTTACTATTTTTAGACAATTTTCTGTAGTTCTGTATTATATTTGTTTTTTTTATTTATATTATCCTATGTATATGTATATATATATGTGGAATCAATTTTCTTATGTTTTCTATTGATAAAAGCCTAATTATTATTTATATCTATTCATAAATTTTTCAATTCAAATTTGTACATATAGATTAATTTTATTTTTCTAGCATTTTATTTAAAGTTCTATGTGATTAATTTTTTTATTAATTCAATTTGTGGCCACAATGGCCATTGGGTAATATTGATAGGTTGTTGATTAATATCAAGAAGTCAGCCCATTGTTTGTTTTCTCTTTCTGGCTCACACACAACATAAACAAAACGTATTCATGCATAATAATTCTTTTTTTTTTTGTATTTTTATGTAAATTTTGAGTAAAATTATTGATAACAAAAATTGTAGGGAATGATATTTTTGAAGGTTTGAAATATTGATTTATCTAAATATTGTAATATTCTTTCAAAAAAGTGTATCATTCATTTAAATTTACAAATATTATACTTATATGTCAAGTTATCAAACATAATATTATCATCATTTATCATCATATTCGTACTTGCTTCAGCAGTACATATACTAAAATTGGAACGATTTATATTTTTTTTAGTAGGTAATTCTAAGATTACTTAAAAATCATAAAGAACAATTTATTTGACTTATTTGAATAAGGTTTATGTATAGGTTTATCATTGTATGTGTCTGAAAGAAAAAATATATTTTGTTGATATCATCTTAAATTTAATTCTTATAAAGTTGTTGGTTTTTATTTATTGACTTAAACACTCAAAAATATACTATTTAATGTACTTATCTTTAACCGGATTATCTGTACAAGGCATAATTTAAATGGTTTTGTTTTATTATTTAATTATTAATGATTGAAGTGTTTAGTAGTGTGAATGATTCCCATGATTTTTTTAACTATATTATAATTGTTTAAATTCAATTATATATCATAAAATGACGTCAAATGAGTAATAATTGATGAGATTTAATAATATTCATTATATAGGTATTTCAATTTTCTTATTTTCAAGTGGTTTGCAATTCCAATGAATTCTATTAGGTATTTTTCGAGATATTTTTTTTGTAAGTAGTACCTATATAAGAAATTAAGAAGTTTTACATCTCATTATATTATGTAAAAAAAAATTGTTCATATCTATTTTACAATAGTTCTCCACTGATAGATCTCTTTTAATCCTACACGTGTAGTGCAAAAAAAAATATTTGCGTATTAATGTATAGATTGCTCAATAATTGCATAATTATATTTAAATAAACATTTATTCAATGGAATATAAAAGATTTTTACTAAATAATATTTAGCTAAATGCCTCAAGTTTGATATTTTAAATTAGTACGAACTTTTAACACACAATTAGATTAGCTTAAAAATATTCCAAGGCATAGATTTTATCATAATAATTAATATATTATGTAAGAACTAATTATACAAAACAAATATTATTTTCTAAAGAATGTTAATATTACTGTTTTTATGATTTAATAAAAAATATGTTTTTTCTTATCTGGAAACTGATTATCATGTTAATTATACATAGATAATTTTTTGTAAAATAAGTAATCTTGTTAATAATGATGCTATTGAATAGTGAGAGTAGCAAATTCAGTGAAAATCTTAGCAATGTCACTTATAAATTTTAAAAGTTATATGAATTAATGGGTTAGAGGATCATAACTCACAATTCATTTTGAAGATAATTATGATGAGCCCACAGGAAATTGAGACAATTTGACAAATGGATATATAAATTGTAAATAGATTAATTATCGAGTTAAATATGGTGTATTTACCTATATTTCTAAAATAATTTTAAATCACATTAATATATTTTTGTTCATCAAGCTAAATATTTTATACTTTTAATAAAAGATTATCTAAATTAATTACCTATTTTTTTAAATATATTTGCTATTTAAGATTAGGTATATGCATATAATTTTATTGTATATGTATTTACATAGTTTAATGTATGTTCATAATATGTATAATATTATTTGATATGTTATGAATTCACGATACTCAAAACTCATAGCTATAAAACTGTATAAAATGTTTTATACCAACCAATTAAACTTTATATTATGTATGTATATAACTAGGTATATAATAATAAACCTAATTTTATTTACTACAACTACAATTAGGCTATTTAGGCTTGCAGCTGTAAATTGTTGTTTATAAGTATTTAATTGTTGTTACGTTTAAAATTAAAATTATTTCATTACTTACAAAATATGCAATATGATTATTTAATGTTATTCAAGTTACATTAAATAAATATCGAATAAATATCTAGCAAATGTGAGTAAAATTTAATTTAAAGTCCTTTAAAATTTATAAATGAAAAACTTTAAATTACATCAAATCCAAAAATAATATTACAAAAATAACTTTGTATTAAAGTGTTGCAAGACCAACACATTATTTGTCAGTTTTGCGCGTAATATAGCAACATAATTTATTGTTAAAATTAAGGGAAATAATGTAAAATAAAATACACTTAATCTTGATAAATATATAAAAAAATTGTCCGGTCAATGCATAGAAAATATCTTTTACAAGAAGTACAATAAATGTTCTTTGCTCTAAATTGAACACGATACCTTTGTTGCTATAATATTATGCGGTGGAAAAAAGATAGAGAAAACTAATGTTTTGTGTGCCCTTTAGAGGACCAAGTTATAAGTATCTAAAAAAAGTTAGATTTATCATTCTCTTTTGGAACAAAGTATATTATGTATAATTATGAATATAAAAATGCTCATTATTCGCCTTATAATAAAAATATCGGATAAAAACGAATGATAGAATGCAGATTTTGTTCTTACCTTTAAGTTTGATCGTAAGTTAACTCATTTTAATATTAATGCTAACAACGTGAAATTAGTTGTAGTGTTGTACTGAACGGTCTGAACGTAAATTTACTTAATTTTGTGTTGTACGTTTGTTAAACGGAGACAATACATGCAGGTTTGGCATCCTCTTAATAATTAATATTGTATACGTTTTTAAAATTAAAAATAGACAATGTCAATAGTAAATAAATTTATTTAACAAAAATTGTCATTGTTCATGAAAATGTTACATTTCGCAGAAATTTAAACTTAAAGTGCTGATAAAACAAATTGCCAACTGGAGAAAACGTATGTTCTATTTTATACTTTTTTTCTATTTAGTTACTAATTTTTATTACATATAATAAGTTTCCTAATTTGTATTGTATGGCAAAAAAAAAACAGGAAATATGTGAAGAGCGATAGGATTTAATATTGTATTTAAAATATATCTAATGTGTTTTATGAGTTTTTAACAATGAGTACTTCATTATGGATTCATATCTCATAAGTAGTAGTTGTTTTTATAACAACTACGATTCTTCTTTGGTAAGTAGCTTGACGGGGGAATTACTGTCTCAATAAGGTTTAGTGGGAATATAAGATATTGATTACTACTCTTCAATACATACGTTGGTTAAATTGTTACTATTCTCAGGTTTATAAATAATGTCCAACAAAAACGGTATGTCAGAGAACTATAATACATTGACTTTCAATTTGTAATGTATAATTTATTTATTAGTTATTATTATATAATATATTATAATATGTATTATGCCTACTTAAACTGGGTTTTAATTTTTTCAGGGCCAATTAAAGAAGATTCTAATTTTAAAGACGATGAAGACCCATCTGTTGATTATGTTGACATTATTGGTACTGAAGAACAATTGGTCAGTATTTTATTACGAATTAACCATATTATTAATAACAAAATTCCATTCTTACTAATTGAACATAATTGAGTACATAATAATTTTAGTTTTTAATTCGTTTTTAATTTAAAAAAAAATGCTGTCGTTCGTTTCGTAATTTCTTTACCGTGATTTTACAATATTAAGTATTATGATAATTAATACCATAAAGTAATAAATATTATTTCATAATTTGGAAATTAAATAAATAATATTGACAATTTTTTTTTTAATTGAGAACAATTAATTAATACCTATTGTTTTTTACATACATAATTATAGGTTTATCTAAATTATCTTACCGATGATTAATTTGGTGTTGAGTTATTTGTAGTTATATCGTTATATTTGTGGAAAACAATAAAATTACAATTTATTACTGCTGCATTTAAATTAAAAAAAAAAAATTCAATAGAATAATGGAAATATTCTTTTCTGAAAAGGACAGTTATATCATTACCTACACGGCTACACTTTATTCAGAATAAGAACGCATCGGGCGGCGGACGGAATACGGTTTGAGTTTGTGCATAGTTCCCTTCCATGGATATAATGATATACGTTATAAGTTATTATATTATTATTTTACATTTATCTTTAGCATTCCGGTAACTTATTATCGAGTTAAATACATTATTTTGCACTTTTTCATTTAGATACTTTTGAGTTTGTGATGCGTTATATATATTAAAAGTCTTTATACTAAAATAAACTTTTTTTGATTTATACTTTATATTATTGATACCTGATAGATTGACATTAACATAACGAAAAAAGATTATTTAGGTAATCAACAGTGATTGAACTAATACCCGAACAGGTTTAGTACCATCAGACTTTGGGGTTAGTAGGTCATTGATCACTCATCACCATCCTTGTTTTTGTGTGTTTTTGAAATCTGTTACTTTACAGTTAAAAGGTTAGGTTTTGGATAACACAAAATTACACACACAATTTTGTTAGGTACCTAAGCTAAGTTTTCGATTTCAGTTTAAATTTCTGGTATATTTTTTAAATATTCGTAATTTGTTTACTTTATCTGCCACGTCAAATTGCAATGCAGTTTTTATTTGTTACTAGTGTGATTAGTATTAGTTGCTTGTGTGTTGCTTAGATCCTATATAATTAGTGTACGTACAATTATTTGTTACTTGTGCGTTTCCGAGAATTGTTGGTAAACTTGTTACTGGTTGTCCGGTTATAATGGAGCGATTAATATACTTGACTAAAGTATACCAGTCGTGAAATCAATAACCAGCGGAGTTAATCGGTATAAAATCAACAAAATATACGCAGATACGACCGTCTGAACACTTTAATCGTAAATTATTTGACAATTTCATTATTGATGTACTTACAGTTTGACACTTGGCAAGTACATCAGTCCCGAGGACTAGATATAATTTCGGTATGAAATACCTTGTGATGAATTTTAAATACATTATTCAATCAGGTGTTTTTATTAGGGATTAGGTCAATTGTATTTGTGGAAAACTAACCAGCAACTGCATATAAAAATAAATATAATGATTATAAGTTTTAACTAATAAGTATTTAAAAAAATATATTGATTATTCTGTATTATATTTAATTTTTATTTATTTAAAGGTATATACACAGTATGTATTCCCCAAAGATCAGTACGAATATATGATTACAAAATGTATAATTGTATTTTGTATACCTATATACAAATATTTCTATATTGATTGCTATTAAACAAAGATTATATATATGTTGGAAAGGTCCGCTAACTACCTTAGTTATAAACTAAACGACTATTAATTTTAATCTAAAATTGATGTGTTTTATATTGATTTAACGTGAATTATTATGTTTGATTTTCAAAAAATGGGTATTGGTGACGTTATATATGTAAATGTTTATGTATATAATATTATTTATTAAATATTGCTTATACTTTATAAAAATATTCTTTTCTCCAATGATCATTTCTAACTTACTTGAATTTGTTTTAAGACGTTAACATAATTAAATTTTACTCGTAGACAACGTGTTTATCGTAAGTCTAAACAATATTTTGCATTTCTACTTATTTTTGTTTCTTTTACTACATAGCATTGGTAGATTAGCAAATAATATAAAATAAGTATGCCACAGGATGTGGTCAATTTCATTAAATTAAAATTTAAAGCTTCAAGGTTTAGACGTCTAGTTGCAATAGACTGAGGTTTTAAAACATAATTGAAGGACTTTTATTTTTGCAATGATTGTGTTAACTCGTGATTTTAACCTAACCCTTGAAAAATAAATATTCAATAAATTATAAAACATACCTATTGAATTTTTAATCGCAAATATTTAACTTTTAAAATCATAGAAGTAATAATTGTTCTTGTAATCATGTGTTATTTCTTAGTTATTTTAAGAAAACACATCCCCCGCAAGCGTCAAACATTGACCTTTCACCGTCTTAAAATTTATCAACATAGCGAATTCGAATTCAATTAAACGGATAGTGTTGTTACTTTGTTAGTTTTAATATTAGTTTGAATTTATCTGTATAATTTAACTTAATGATGGTAAGAACATTATGTCTGTGCCTAAGTTTGTATGCCGTATTTCAATTTTTAAGTGAGTAATGTGAGTTACGTTACCTATGTAAAATATTACAATTTAAAAATCATTTACCGAAAAAACCAACATACACATATGTGTAATGCTTTCTTTTAGACGGTTCTACATTAAAATTTCCCCTAACATAAATATCTCAAAATCAATAAATTTCACGACAAAATATAATCACAATAAAAATGCAAAAAATATCATTTACCTAGTATATTTTTAAATTAAACACCATTTTGAATTATTAAAATAAATGTTTAACCAATAACATTCTATGTAAATAATTCCCATTTAAAAATGCATTTATATAATATCATATCGTATGTTCGATTATAACAAGTTATTTTAGCATTTTTTTTTAAAAAAAAATGTATGATTCAAAAGTTTATATTATAAAGTAAAAAATATTAACTTATGACACGTTAACATTATTAATAACGATTAACATATGTAACTTAGATTAAGTGAAATTATTATAAGTACTTATAATCATAATTTTTATAATAGAGTTAAAAGTTTTGAATTAATATTTACGCGGGATATTTTGTTGTGAAATATTTTGGTATTAGGCCATTTTTACCTGTATACTTAGGAGGTTGGACGTGTCACCAATAACTAAGAATGCATAATAGTCTTTTTAATGTTATTCTATCAAATTATTTTGGATATATCAGAAACACATTTTTAATTATTTATTCAAGTATTTTATTTGCTTGTTTAATACAAAATAATAAAATATTCATTTACAACTTATTGATTTTTCCATCAAAGATTTTAATTATTAATTATATCAGTAATTTAAAACTAAATTTAAATATTCTGATCAGGTTTTTATTGTGAAAATGTTTTTTTGGCGTTGTCTTGTTATTTATGCATCAATGCATTTAAAATGAGTGTAACCCAATTATTTGTATTTGTTGTCCGATAATAAATTCGGAGTATTTGGTATTTAATATTAAAGATATTATTCTATTTGATTTTTTAAGTCTTAGGTTTTGTGTTACTACAGTGTATAATTAAAATACGTGTGTCGTAAAAATAATATTATATTTTATTATTTAATTAATTATTAATTTAAGAAGGATGTTATACGACTAAATATTTTTTGTAATTTATATTTAGTATTATAATAATTTTTTATATTTATTTTTATTTCGAAATAGTTTGTAGTAATTATGGATCATCAATACAATTTATTCCATTTAATATTGTACCTAATTAAAATAAATAAATAAATACGTAATAATCATAAATTATTTAAAATTTTAATGCACCCGAAAAAATGTTTATCCCAAAAATTATTGAGGTCACTGTAGCGAGTGTAAACACTAAACTACAAAGTAATGACTAATAATTATATTTTATCACGAAAAAAAGATGGAAAATCGAAAATGTATGTGACAACACCCAAAAGGTCACATTTTAATGGGCACTTGACCAAGATGAAAGCTAAAAAAAAAGAATATTTTTAAAGACACTAATAAATTATGGCCTCCGAAAAACGATTCTTATTAGAGCTAGCTTAACCCCCAATAGAATTGGCTTATATTTTTCGACTTGATCTCTACCTTATCTTAAATGTTTAGAGATTGTTTTGAGAAAATCCAAAAATATTATGCTTTTAAAATGATGTTCTTTCTTAGTAAATGTAACATGAAACTTCAAATCATTTCATTACCCAAACATTTATCTATAGAAAAATATAACATGACATAATATTATACATTTGTTTATAATCTATAGCAGGGATGGCCAACATGACTATGTACGCGAGCCACATGTATTAATAAAATTATATCAAGAGCCAAATTATACTCAAATATTAAAAATTGTGCGGTAAAATTGATATCAATTTTTGGAACGACGTATTCATGTGAATCACTTTATTCAACAATGAAAATAATTAAGTCAAAATATCGTTCAAATTTGACTGATGATCATCTTACAGAATTACTAAGAACTGCTCTTACATCAATTCAACCAGATCTTAAGAAGCTTACTAAAAAAGTAGACACGAAAAAAATACCACGCAAACAAAATTAGCTTAATGTTTAATTTTTTAATTTATTATTCATACTAATTATTTTTTTTTTTTTTGATTTAATCTATATTCTATCCACTATAATACTAAAGCCTTAAATAAATACAATAACAACATTTTTTTATAAATGTATACAAAAAAAATTAAAATATTTTGGTTTTTGTAAATAAGACCGCGAGCCGCATACGACTGTGACGAGAGCCGCATGCGGCTCGCGAGCCGTGATTTGGCCACCCCTGATCTATAGACTATAGAGGTACATAGTGTATTATATAATATATTTTATGTATTCATTTTTACAGGAATTACATGGCTACCGGCAACACATGGGATATACAATTATGTCTTGGGTAGTTACATTTATAACGTGTGGTGCTCTTCGTTTATTTTTTTACTGGTGGCCTACGTTAATGTTGTTTTCAACTCATATGAAATGTTCATTGCAATCTGCCGAAAAAATATTAGTGGTGGTATGTTAATGTTGTGTTATTTGTTAATGTATTGATAAGATATTAATTTTTACAATACTTAATATTTTTATTTTAGGAAACATATAAAAAAGATCACAGAAGTAAACATGTAGCTGAAGTAGAAATCATCAATTCCTCCTCTCTGTTGCCGAGGTAAGTGGTTTATTTAGTTTTTATACTCCAGTGCGATCAAGGAGAGGATTCCTCGAGGACCAATAGGGCTCTCCTTATCGCTTGACGTAATAATTGTGGGCCTATTGTTTGTTGCCTATCCAGTTAGTGCAAGACGATTATACTGTTACCAATGTGTCTATCCGTATTGTGTTCAAACAGCGAAGCATGCCGCGTGAATGGCTGGGACAGACAGGCGTACTTTGAACTCAAATCACTTGGCGATTCAGCAAAACTACCAGTACGAACACCTAGTGGAATTTTCAAAGGTATATAAAATAATTATAAAGTTTTTATTTAATATTTGTTTTAAACTATTATTATTATTATTATTATTTTAGACATGGATGAAATAAGACGATTCGACTTCAAGAAGTACAGATTCATTTGGGATGTGGACAACAAGGAATTCTATTTGTTGACTGGAATTGACTATGGGATAGATACCCACGAGTTGCATGAACAAAGGGGAATATCTGCTCGAGATCAATATCTTCGTCGAGCTGTTTATGGGCCAAACCTCATTGATGTACCGTTGCAGACTATTTGGTCATTGATTTTCACTGAAGTCCTTAATCCGTTTTATGTATTTGAAATATTTTCATTTATACTTTGGTACCTTGACGATTATTTATCATATGCCTCAGCTATATTTGTTATGTCATTAGTCAGTATTATTACTGCTGTTATACAAACAAGAAGAAATCAAAGGAACCTTAGGAGTACCGTGCATTCCAGTGATGTTGCTAATGTACTACGAGAGAATAATGTAATTACAGTTCCTACAGAATTGTTAGTGCCAGGGGATGTTTTGGTTATCCCTAGTCATGGTTGTGTTATGCACTGTGATGCAGTTCTTCTCACAGGACATTGTATTGTTAATGAAAGTATGCTAACAGGTTAGTTAATATTATATTACAAATTTAAGTTAATAGTTATGAATAAACTTTACTTTATAGACTAGAATATCGGATTACATGTAATTTTACTACCAATTTAATTCTAAGAATACTATATATTTAATTCTTGCTATGTATAATTATATATATGTATATATATGTATAATATACGTATAGCATTCATTATTTAATAATATGTTCCTTTTGACATAAAAAATATATAATATAATTAATGTATCATAAAAGTTAATTTTATTGTATTTTAATCATTTTGATTAAAATCATTTTTTATTTTATTATAAATATTATATAATACACTACAACAAAATATGTAGATATATTAGCAATACTACAAACTTAAATCTTGTATACGCATTCTCATTTTTTTTTCATTTGTTAGATTCTTCTCCCTTGTATGGTATAATATATGCAAACAATAAGTAGTACGTAGTACACTGTAAAAAGTGGGGTACTTCATGGGATATTCTTATCATAATGTTGTTAACATATGTAAATATTTTGTGATAATTATATATACATTGTAATGCTTAACAGTTTTTTAAAAGTTTTAATTAAAATGGTTTTAATAGATAGAAGATTAAAGTTAAACATAGATGTTCTAAGAATATTACAAATTAATAATTATATGGAACTCCTTTATGAATAAAGAGTAATTTGCAATACGCACGTTTTTATCATATAATTTAATTATATTTTTCAAATATTATATACTCATACAATTTACTTATAAAGTCAGTTTTTATAAAGATAAAATAAGTCATATACATTTATTTTGTTTAACTTTTTAAAAAGTGTACTATTTATAAATAAATAACTTAGACAATGTTGAGGTTATTACCATTAAATAATTAGAATATTATTTGAGTTACTAAAATTTTAATATTTGAAATTTATACTTCAGTGTTATATGATATAAATTATAGACAATATAAATTTCAGATTTAAAATAAATTATAAACAAATTATAAACTATTTAAAATTAAAATATTGAACAATTAACATTTTTATATTTTATGTTAAGGCGAAAGTGTTCCTGTTACCAAAACAACAATTCCTGGAAATGCAGACTTAAAGTATGACATTAAAGAACATGCTCGTCACACATTATATTGTGGAACATCTGTTATACAAACTCGTTATTATGGTGAGGGTCGTGTGTGTGCTGTTGTGGTACGTACAGGCTTCCATACTAGTAAAGGTTCTTTGGTACGTTCAATATTGTATCCAGCACCAGTTGATTTTGAGTTTGAACGAGACAGTTATAAATTCATCCAAGTACTGGCAGGTATTGCTGCTATTGGATTTTTGTATACTGTGTTTATTAAAGTGTCACGAGGACATTCACTTGATTCAATATTGAAGAAAGCTTTTGACCTAATCACAGTTGTAGTCCCTCCTGCTTTGCCTGCTGCTATGACTGTTGGACAAATGTATGCACAAATGAGATTGAAAAATCATCATATTTATTGCATTAGTCCAAGATCTATAAATGTGGCAGGGTCAATTAATTGTGTCTGTTTTGATAAAGTAAGTAAAGGTTAAAGTTTTTAATTTATTTTCAAGTGTATTATAACTAAGTTATTTTAACAGACTGGTACACTAACTGAAGATGGTTTGGATATGTGGGGTATAGTGCCTGTGACAACATCAAAATTTCTACCTTGCTATAGGAATGTGAATTCAATGTCTTCAGATCATTTGCTTATGTCAGCTATGGTTACATGCCATTCTATTACGTCCATCGATGGAAAGTTGTCTGGTGATCCTTTAGACTTGAAGATGTTTGAATCTACTGGATGGTTACTCGAAGAACCTGAGACTAGTGAAGACAACCAATTTGATTTGGTTATGCCAGTTGTCGTTCGACCACCAAATAAAAACACATTTACTACTATTGAACAGGTACAACTATTTATTCTAGTAATATTCTGCATCTAATTTTATGTGTCTTTTTATTTATGTAAAACTGCTTTGCAGATTGGACAAGAAATTGGTATCATTCGTCAATTTCCATTTAGCTCTAGTTTGCAGTGTATGAGTGTTATAGCCAAACATCTGTCTTCTAATTTGACACATGTGTATACGAAAGGGGCTCCCGAAAAAATTTTAAGCCTCTGTAATCCCAGTTCGATTCCATCAGACTTCGATCAAGTATTACAGCGATTCACCAAGCAAGGATATCGGGTGATTGCTGCTGGTTATAGAGCATTAAAGAATAATTTAAGTTATGTTAAAACACAAAGACTAACAAGAGAACAAGCAGAATGTGACCTAACACTTTTAGGACTAATAATATTAGAAAATAGGTTAAAGCCAGAAAGTGCCGGTGTTTTAGACACATTACGGTCTGCAGATATTAGAATTATTATGGTCACAGGAGATAATATGCTAACAGCACTTAGTGTCGCAAGAGATTGTGGTATTGTATTAGAAACAGAAGATGTTATTACAGTTCATGCAGTTACAGTGCCCCCTTATTTGTATTTCACAGCAGCAGATATGAATGTTAACCAGACAATTAGCTCAAATTCGGTTGTAAGTACTAATTTATATGTTTAAAATAATATTTAATTTTTATTCATAATTATTTTGTTTAAAAATTTTATCACAGAAATTAAGCACTATAATGTCCCCCAGTTCTGGTAATAGTGTAAATTTAAATATGGATTTATTAGAAGCTGGATTATTAAGTCCTTTAAGTACTGCTGCTAATACACCAATTAAGTATGTTTTACATTGTGTTTAGCATAAAATATTTTATTGATTTAATATTAATAATACATTTTGTTAGGTGTTCTCAGAGGTATACATTTGCATTGACTGGGAAAACATGGTCATTGCTTAGACAATACTGCCCAGAACTCATACCAAAAATTATTACTAGAGCATCTGTATTTTCGCGTATGAGTCCAGATCAAAAACAACAACTTGTTCAAGAGTTGCAGGGAATTGGTTATTATGTCGGTGAGTAAATATAGTTTAGAGAATATAAATTAAATTAATTTGTTAAAATCTTAATAGGAAAATGTGTTTAGACCATCAAAATATTTAAACAGTTTTTAATTTATCATACTGTTGTAGGTTATCATTTATTAAAATAAAATCTGATTTATTACATTATGATATATATAAGTTAGAAGGTTAAAATTAATTTTTAAATGAATAGTCTAAACATATTCAATTTGAAAGTAATAATAGAGTATAGCTCATAAAACTTAAAATAATATTATTAAACAATATAATTAATATTAAATATTATAATTTTTATCTATCTATTATTTTTAAGATCAATTGTGATTTAAAATTATTTTCAAATAATTTTCATTTGAGTTTGCATGTTTCCACTTAATTCATAATAATTGTGTTTAAAATTGCAGCAATGTGTGGTGATGGTGCTAATGACTGTGGAGCTTTGAAAGCAGCACATACTGGTATATCACTGAGTGAAGCAGAATCATCTGTTGCCAGTCCATTTACATCGCGTAAAGCATCTGTTGAATGTGTTGTGAGAGTAATTCGTGAAGGACGTGCTGCTCTTGTTACCTCTGTTGGCATATTTAAATTTATGGCTGGATATTCACTGGTACAATTTGTATCAGTTATCATGTTATACTCCATTGATAACAATTTATCAGACTACCAGTATTTGTACATCGATTTATTTCTCATATCACTCTTTGCATTTTCTATAAGTCGTACAGCAGCATATGAAGGACCCTTAGTCAAACAGAGGCCTGAGACGTCGCTCGTCTCTGCCTTGCCATTGACTTCACTCATTGGACAACTAGTAATATCTATTGCAATTCAGTTAATTAGCTTCATAGTTATTCGATATAATGACTGGTTTGTGCCATTTATTTATAAAGAAGATGCATCATTAGAAAGTTTTGAGAATTATGCAGTATTTAGTGTATCATCATTACAGTATATAATTTTAGCCCTAGTTTTCAACAAGGGACCACCATACAGACAGGGTTTACAATCAAACTGGTGTTTATCCATCATATCAGTAGTTATAGGTGCATTCACCATTTATTTATTTATCTCTCCATTTGAAATTTTAAGATCCAAATTTGAACTAAAATTACCTCCAGACAACTCCTCTTTCTTTTATATAGTTTTAATGCTAGGGTTGATAAATTTAGCTCTGGCAGTATTCCATGAAAAAATACTTTGTGACCGCATCCTTGTCAAATTTTTGAGTTCTCGGTAAGATATTAACATTTTTTTTATACATATTTAATATTATCAATTCTAATAATTAAAAATATTTAGTTCCCATAAGAGTAAAAGTTGGACAAGTTCTTATGCTGGAATTGAGCATGAGCTTCAAAAAATGCCTGATTGGCCTCCATTAAGTAACGATCGTTTTAGTTCATCCTCGTCATCTCCATTTTCATATACATCACCTGAACAGCTGTCACCAACCGTCCGTTCAACAGTACAACAAAATGGTATTGTTTAACATAGATATTGATAACAATTTTTTTAATTTAAAATCTGTAATTTTTTAGCATTTTCTTTATTCTGTGAATATTTATATTTCAGGAACAGCTAGTAATGGTGTGAATTTATCATTACACCGTCGCCTTCATTCAGAAAGTGAAGAATCAAATTATGCTACTCCTGCTGGAAGTTTACAGCATATATGACAAAGTTGTTATATTTTTTTAAACAATATGTCTGTACTTAAAATAGTAGTTACCTTTAGATTTTTCTTTTTATTGGCAGTATAGTTTATTTTATATAGAATATGTATACAAATTACAAATATATCTTACAGTCTTAATTTGTCTCTTATGTCCCTTATAGTATATATGCAAGTACTTTATGTATAAATATATATTTGAATAAAACAGAGGTCATCAATATTTGTGGTTTTGTCTTCTGCATAATAATTATTGATTATTGCGTTCATGTACAATAGTGATAATGGTATCTTAATAATATCTACTGTTATAATATTATTTTTGTTTAATCAAAAGTTAAATACCAAGTCGTCAGTATTTACATTTTTTAAATGATGATTTATTAATAATTATTGTTTTTATTTTATTTTTCACGGAACTAATGACCTTTTATTAAATCTTTTAAGAAAAAGTATTTTTTATGTAAACAAAATACAATTAATTAGTTATAAAAATTGGATAGTTGTCATGAAAACAATTGTTTTTAACAGTGCAGTATTGTTGGATTATTGAATTAAAAGTATTTGTAATTGTAATTTTTTTTGTTAATAAATTATTTTAACATTAATTGAATGCCTAAAATATTTTCATATTTTTTAAACAATTTTGTTTTCTTATGTGTTTTTGTGGTTAATAATTTTATATATTTGACGTTCACCCTTAGACTCTCCCTATGTCATGATATTTTTTTTACACCATAATTCCTGGTGCTTTGAATGTTAAATATTTTAGTACGACTCTTAATAAATCTAGGCATACTATAAAAATTTCATCAACAATAATAAATTTACTCACATAAATACTAAAATACATATTTATAAATCATTATTGAAGCCCATTTGAACATAATATGACTTTCAGCTTTGTGAAAACATAAAAAAAATGTAACATAAATAAAATGAATTAAAATATCACATTTTAAAAAATATTTAATGCCCCTTCTCTAACCGCATTATACTTATAGACCTTAAAATACCTTCAATTTATGAAGAAGCTAAACTATATTATAAATATTTCCATGCTTGCACGTTATTCCATCTCAATTCTCTTTTCAGAAATTTCCTTCCTAATCCTACAATCCCTGGTTACCCCCGAGATGGTTAAAACGGAAATGGTGTCATTACCTATTGGCACCTAATATTAATTAGATCAATTATTTGAAAATATAAAAAAATAAATAAAATAGTCATATTAAAACATTACTAATAGGTGGCTGCTTTCCTCAAAAAAGTCATAGCATAATATCTCTTAACTTTTTGTAATTTGTATGTAATTATACTAGTATTATATTAACCTCTTATGCCAAAGTGAAGTAGATTGTAAACTTCTTTTAAAAATAAATAAATAAAAAAATGTTATCAACAGATCTCTAACGCTTATAACATCGCTAATTTTTATTGTTAACTTAATTATTAATATTTATTGCCCTAATATTACATTTAAAATTAAGAATATCTGTATTCTCGTTAAATTTTTTGTTGATATTTTTTTTTTAAGTGAATTATGAACTGTTTAAATGTTAATACATATATTGCATACTCATAACTCATTTACAAATAATTGTAAAAATCCAATGAGAGAACAAAAATAATCTAATCTTCACTCTAACATATAAACTAACAACATAAAATTATAACTCTTGAAAGTAAATTTTGTAATGTTATGAGTAAAAAAAAAAAGACAACACACTTGGCTACATCTTCCTGTTTTTGAAAAATCTCAATGTAACATATTTTGAAAACCTAAATACAAAAAACAAGAGATTATTGGTAGAGCAATAATGAATCAAGTAGGAAGTATCATAGTTAGCAAAGGTATTGTATTTTAGTGTTCCAAAACAGAGTAACTACTAACTAGGTATTTTAAATTATACTTTTATTTAATGCATTTTGTGGTATATGAAATAAATATCTATTCGTATAGTACAACTGCATTAGTTTTAAATATATCATTATTCATTAGTTCATTACATCGGCAAGTGCTAAGTATTGCGTTATATTTATAATGCATATTTTTTTTTGAAGTTCTAAGACCGAGATCTAGTAATAGGTAGGTTAAAACGATGTTTCTCAACCTTTTTAGTCTCGTGACCCCCAAAAAAGGTATAAAATATGCTCAATCACTTTGCGATCTGTTCCCTATTGATATTATAAGTATATTACATTTGTATCATATCATTGGGAAAGGCAAATTTTGAACGAAAGATTCATTTTGTAAATTGGTGTTATATTATTTCTGACCACCGCGACCCCTAGAATGAGAAACGCTGGGTTAAAACATAGTACATTTTTTTTATGAACCGTTAATATGAAAAAAGGTGGGCAAGTGGATATCGCTCTGATGTACCTATAGTAGATCACTATAATGTACATGTTAAATTTGAATACAATGACAGGACAGATATCACTGTATACGAAAAACGATTCTGAACGTGTTGATTTGTCAGTCTAGGATAATTAATAGGATATAATATTATATTATTAGTTATTAATTTATTACCTATATTCAGTGGCGCAAATAGGAAAAATGTTTAGGGGGGGCTCAAGCCCCAAAATTACCAAAACCGGTAAAAATAATTTATTAAGAATAACATACATATATTATACTATTATTTTTTGAGGGGGCTTTGAGTTATTTCGGGGGGACTAAGTCCCCCCAAGCCCCCCCCCTATTTGCGCCACTGCCTATATTTAAATAATTGTAACACCTATATCGTTATTTTACGCGATTTCGTAAAAAACTTTATTACATACGCTCATAAACTGTTTTTAGAAATTTTTTTAGTTTCTTAGGAAAATGTATGTATAACCTTGTATTAGGTTTTTTAACCTTAGGAATAAATCACAAACATTTTACGCATTTTTAATTTAAAAATTCCTTGCAAATTTTCGGGATTTTGATACATTTCGTAAACATTTAAACTTCAAATGTTTATAAACAAAAATTGTGACTAACGATTTTTGATTTTTTTTTACTACGATAAGTACAATTGTAATAAACCTTGTATTAAATTTTAAAGATTTTTTGGATTTCTAAGTTTTTTATAGGCATTTCAAAAAAAAAACTTAGTAAAATCGAAAAATTTCAATTGTCTATAAATAGCTTTAAAAAAGTCAAAATATTTTGAAAATTTAATCGTAAATAGAAAACGCTAATATTATCATTTGGTGAACATTTCAAGTATTTATAATGATTTATTTTTGAGTTACAGCAAAATAAAATATCGATATTGTCAAAAACTGATTATGCGTAAAAATTTCCATTTTTCCGTCACTTTTTAAGGATTTTTCCTGATGCATTTGAAAACTACTAGAAAACTTTTGATCCCCCCAAAGTACCTATTAGATGAATTTTCCTTTAATAGAAGGGCTGAAATAAAAAATCTAAGCACTTTTTCTACTCCAGAACGTGATGACAAAAACAAAAAAAAAAACATATATCATTGTAAAATCAATACATTCTTCACTTTGTCAGGAATCTAAAACATGTAGTTAATAACAGTAATTATTTTCTTGTAAAATTAATATTAACAATTAAGCAAATTGCCCATTTCTGCATAAAAACAAGAAACAGATGGCACGCACTTCCTTTTATGGTAAGAATAGACCGATTTTTTTCATTTATTTATTTAAAAAAAATAATTTACAAATTTATTACAATTTGTTATAACATAATGATATAGTATAAATACAATGTTTGTGTGTTATAGGTTGTATGTATATACAAAGGAATTTGTTTACTTACAATATATTTGATATTTTTTCTTAGGATAAGAATAAAGGAATTTTTTAAAATTAATATTAGGTAACATTGACAGTATTTCATTGACCAGGTTTAGTGAGCAAAACATTTTTATCATTTTCATCCAATAAAAAATCGCACTTGGAAGTAGCATTTGCCAATAATTATGTAATTACTATGTAGGAGACTTTGAACATATTGTTTTGTGTATTCCAAGTAACGTGTAGTTAACAATCACAGTATGCCATTAGTGTAGTATTGGAAACCGTCATACAACTTGGTCGTGATTGAATGCAACGACAACTCAACCATGTTATCAACAAGCGATATCAGTTGAGCTTCTGTTAGATTTAAATGAAAACGACATTTCAAAGATCCAATAACAGCCGTTGCCCCAGCTCTAAAACAAGGTAATTGTGAATCTGTAAAAAAAAAAAAAAACTTATATAACATTGTTAAACATTTGATCATAGTCTTTAGCTGATAAAAATATTTCGTACTAGCAGACTGCATGATTTGGACAACGGACAACACTCGATCCATGTGTTTACGTGAAGCAATTAAACCACGAAGTATTAGTAGTTTGAAGTATTTGAAACCATCTGAATCAAGACCACCCATTACATCAACCATTTCCGAAGTTAATTTAAAGGGTGAACTTTCAAATCCCAGATTTTTAGGGGATGCAGATAGTATGAATCCAAAATCAATATGTATAAGATTACCCTGATTATCAAGAAGTATATTTCCATTGTGTCTGTCTTTTACTTGGATCAAATAACAAACAAGCGAATAAGCAGCACAACTTTCTATAAAATTTCTCCGTGCTTCTGCTAAAGTATTTTCTTTAAATTCCTCTTCAAAGTATACTGATAATGAATTTTTATTTTGTTTTTTGATCTGGTGTAAAGAGATGGTATTTAATACTGGTTCTATTAAACCAGCATCATTTGATAAACATAAAATTTTATACGGAAAAACTTTTAACGGTACTAATTCTGACATCCATATACTGTGCAACGTTAGTAACAACTGAGAGGCAAGAAGTTCTTGTCTCAAATCATCACCTGTTTTTACAATAACGGGTAACAGTTTCCAGTTGGCTAGACCACCATATGGAGATATTTCCCTGACACGTTTTTCTTTTTCTGACCAAAGTTCTTTAAGTGCAGCAGCAGAAGGGTCTTCTGGATCTGTTGGTGAAGAACTTTTAATATCAGTAGAAACGGTGAGGCGACGTCTAATGTCACCGGCCACAATAAACATGTTCTGATTGTTTATTTCCGGTTTTGAGTCTTGAGACTCACATCGAGTGAGATTTTCTTCACTACGGGTTTGACGAAGATTTGATACCCGGGTAGTCAAGGGAGATCGTTCAGCATCTTCTACCTCTGCTACTTCCACATATATAATAAACGGAGCCTAAATATATAATATTAATAATTTTAATAATTTTTATTTAATTAGTTAACTGTTTAGTGAAGAAAAATAAAAAATACCAACAATTTTAGTTATTTTTTAAACCTATGTTACAAAATTAGAGTTGGTAACAGAATGATCATAATATTTTTAGAAAATAGTGAAAGTAAAAACTTAATTATGATGAATACAATAAGTAGCGAGTACACAATCTCATTTAAAATATATTTTTGGAAGAATATAAAATCTCACAATATATTTTATTTTTATTAAGATTTTGTTATTAAACACATACAATTAAAATTAATTTCATTTGTATGACAATTGAAATTGTTAGTAAATTATTCTAATTACCAGTGAAATATTAAACACAGTAATAATTTACCTTGTCTTTAGAATTCAAAACAGCTGCTACACGTGGAGGAATTGATAGAATATGATGATTACAGTTGTATAATGGTATCCATACTTTAGCAGGTAAATTCTTATTGATTAAACTTAATTGGCTATAGAGATAAGTAGTTCTTGCTTCTCTAGTTGGTTGTTTGGCCAAATCACGTCCAAGTGTTGTTAAACATTTGATAAATTCTACTTCAGAACACATTCTTGGAGCCTGTAGAAATATTTGAAAAGTATAAATATACACAATTTAATATTGAATGTATTTTTGTTATTCAACTTACACAGCAATGACACTCAGCTATTTGTTCAGTGCAGCTGCATTTATTATCAAATGCCATACCAGAACTTAAATCTCCTAAAAAATTTCGTTCTCGCACTAAATAATAATAAATAAAAATTATGAATAAATTTGTTGTATAAAGATTGACACTATTAAATAGTATTGTAAATGGAGTATACAGTACAATTAAATATTACCTATTTGAATTCCATTTAAATTGACCATTGAGCTGTCAGATCTAGACCGACAATGAGTCTTTTTTGTTAATAGGTTGAATGAGTCTAATGTGGTTGGTTCACTTGGTCCTTGTTTATAATGCTCATTGAGAATTGTACTGATTAATTGACCACCACGAGATTTTGATTCAGCATTTAAATCATGGAAGGCATTTAATAACCATGCACATTTTATAGAAAAATCACAAGATTTACGACATCTAAAATTTTTATTAATTAATTAGCATTTGTGGCATTATTATAATAGTTGATAAATTTTAACTTACCTATGTACCAAATATGGATCTATAGCCTCTGCAATATCATCCATTTGTATGTACATACTAATTAGTTGTGGCAAGAAAAAATCTACTGAATTGTCATCAAAACTAAATAATTTATCACCTGAAAATTAATTTAACTCATAATCATTATAAATATACTATATTTGAATAATCAATAATTTTACTTAAATAAGAAGTATATTACCTATATACCGTTGGACACCAGGCTCTTTTGAATTGAAAAGGTACATAATAGCCATTGGCATATCAAACAACTTGGACTCTATTAGTCTGAGCAGAAAGCTTTTAGAAACTTTGTCAAATGTCTGAGCATCATAACTTCCCTGTTTCGAAGGGCTAGGTTCTGAACAGCTAAGACTCTCTCTACTGCAGCTGCTCGCCATTTCTGAACTATAATAATTTATAACTATATGACAAATTATTATTTGTTTTAATTTTCACATGTAAACAGTAATTACCTTCCAATACCAGAATCGTCTGAATGGATATTTGGGTCAGACATTGGCGCACATATTGGTTCAGGACACTCAGGACTTGGTATCACATCTACCTCTGGTATTTTAGTCAGAACAGAATCCAAACTACGGTTTCGGTGATGAGATGGATGGTTTATTGGTGGTAATACAATACCCATTGACCTTTATATTTAATAAAATTAATCATAATACACATATAAATTGAAAAAAAGTTCAATTAATATCATTCATTAAGATTTTTTATTTTTCAATAATTCTGAAATAGTTATGTAATTACTTTAGAATATTGTGTAACTTAACTGTATTTCTTAAATACCAAATCGTGGTTTGAAATTCGTAATTTATAATATAATTAATTTTTAATTAGTATTTAATTAAATAAAAATAGTAACACTTTAAAATTGACTAGATTAAATACAACTATGTGTAATACATTGTGTGTAGAAATTAGACTATAAAATAAAATTTTATTTTATTTTGGCCACGATTTATATTTTGAATAGTAAATAATTTGGTAAATATCAATAAGTTTTTAAAAATTGTGAAAAAAGTATTTAATGTATCATAAAGAAATTAGTCTGTATATAATTTTTTTAAATCGGATGATACAAGACAAATACAACCAACTGGAGGGCAAAAATAAATATTATTTAAGCCTTAAGGTAATTAAGCAAGTAACATCATACCGAAAGTCAAGGCTAAGGTTCCTTTGGTGGTTGCTATTTCTGTGTTTGCTAAATTCCGGACGACCATGTACAGGTGTTACAGAAGTAGTAACAGCTACTTTTGTTGTTGCGTTTTCGTGCATTACGTTTATTTTTATTTGTTTGAGTCAATTCTAAAACAAATTAAACGCGATTTAACAATAATTCGTGAAAATTATTGAATGGCACTTACACCAGAGAACATTATAGCAACAAATAACAATTACTTTCAGATTGGTGTCAGAGTCCATTACAAGGCCGAGGCCAAAAATTCGTAGTGGGTTTCAATTTACAACGGTGAACAGTTTGTCAAATGGTGTTCAGCATAGCATCAAGATCTTAAATATAATATGTAATATATATTTATATACATTACATATAGTATGTATTGGTTGTCGATCTTATTGAAAACGTCAATATTGTTTAAGTTAAAAATTTCAAAAATGCCAAGTACACAGAAAAAAAGGGCGTTTTTGGACAAAACAAATGTTTGAGGTTAGAATGGTTAACCGAAAGCTGATGTTATCTGTTGCAAATGGTCTATGGTTATGATAATACGAAATAATATTGACGAAATAATATATTACACTTTCATACATATTATACCTACCTATGCACCCATTAATTTTCTTTCACTTATAAATTTAAACGATCAAATTCGTATGGAAGTTCGTGCGTGTTCGTGTATAATTATTGTCGTTTACACTTCATAGTTGTAGTTGTAATGGACCTGTCCGGGTTTTGTAGGTACTGTCTGACTGAAGACGAAACAAAAACGCCCATAGTCGAAGATCCTGATGGTCTGGCTGAGAAAATAAATATGTGTTTACCGAATAAAGTAAGCAATAAAATTAAGAATATAGATGATATTATAATTGACTATACTAATTTTTAAAAATGATTATTATTATTATCAATTCCCATTGACATTTATTGCTTGATTAGTTTTCAGAAGAAGATCCGTTCCCAAAAATGATATGTAATGGTTGTCATAGAAAACTTTTGGAAACTTATAATTTCTTTATGTGCATTCAAGAGACTGAGAATCATTTTCGCGGCATATTAGATCAAATGGTAATAGTTTTTAATCAAACAAATATATAGGTACATTATCTGTATTGTTAATTTTATCTAATAATTTTCTTCCATTGTATTCAGTTTTTTATTTTCAACAATTGAAATGACAAATGAGTAATTTATATTATGTTTGATATTAAAATTAAATAATACAATATGTTAAATATTTTAGAATCAGCCACCAAGTGATTGTGATGTAGAAGCACCTACAGTTAGAAGGTAAAATCAATTGATGCCTTTAATTTTTGTTATTAATACATTTGAATTTATTTTAGACCGAGCAAAAGAAAGTCTGGACCTTGTAAACGTTTGCCTGTTAAATCTTCTAAAAAAACTGCTCATGCTGATGTTGCAGAAAAAAATGAAGATTCGAGTAAAACTGAGGACGAACCCTCTGAGAATTTGACAGAGAAACAAGATAAACCCCTGCACGTTTGTGAAATCTGTGATCGTACATTTCAAAATCTTTTGGCGTTTAATACTCATGTTTTAAATCATAATAATGAACCTCCCACTATTTCATGTGAGTCGTGTGGTTATACAACACAGCATCGATCTTCTATGTACCGTCATCAAAAACGTCATTTAAAGCAGTCTAAGTATACATGTTCAGAATGTAATAAGAATTTTATTACAGAAAGTTCATTAAATGAACATAAAAATAAGCATACTGGTGATAAGCCATTTAAATGTGAGTCATGTAAAAAATCATTTTCATTATCTCGATACTTGGCAACGCACATGCGCCTTATACATGGAGACACGGTATCATATGTGTGTACTCAATGTGGGCGTAAATTTGATGATCGTAGCTCACTTGCTTTACATCGTCGAACACATAAAAGAGCCATGTCTTGTCTGTGTGACATATGTGGCAAAGAATTGTCTAGCAGAGAACATTTGAAGTTGCACAAACGATTACACACTGGGGAGAAACCAAATGTATGTAGTTTCTGTGGTAAAGGCTTTGCAAAACAATGTACATTAGTATTACATCTCAGAACTCACACTGGTGAAAAGCCATACCAATGTGATCAGTGTGGTAAGACATTTTCACAGCGATCTTCTTATGTAATTCATTATAGAAAACATACTGGAGCAAGACCTTATGTATGTGCTTGTGGTAGTGGCTTTGTATGCAGAGCAATGTTAACTGCACATGAGAAGACATGTGCTTTTGTTTTTCCTATCAACATGTACCAAAGCATGTATTAACTTAACATTATTTTAATATTTTTTATTCTTTATAAAATTTATTATTGTTTCTGTAAATATCATTGTTATGATTTATGATTATAATTTATAATACATTTTTTTTAAATGCCATATTATTGAGTCCCTTACCAAGTGTTCACTTCTTTATGATGGATTTTTTTTTATTTAATATTTAAGATGACAAAATTTGTAGTCAACACTAAATGAAATAATGACTCATTGATTTTTATATATTTTATCACTTTGAACTTGTATAGTTAGTCAAATAAAATATTTTCTTTTGTGTGGCACGTACATGTGAGGACGTCCTAAAGTATAATTCAGTTGCCTGTTTGGTAGAATTTTTATTTGGCACTCCTAGGTTTCTGCCATGCCCTTTTGGGAGGAATGGGTTTTCTTCAAAAGAGCTTGATCAGAGGGAATTGCCACCTGTGGCTGGGTTTGAATCACTGATGGTACACATTTGAAATGCCATCTTAATCTTATTGGCTACTCTGTGCTCCAGTAAAATATTTAATACTTATGTTAATTTCAAAAAAATTACACTGTTCATTATATTTATTAGGTTAATGCCTGCTTTAGTATGGGCTGCACAATTTTCAAAGAATAATTTTAAATATTTATTTTGAGGGAATTGGAACTATTTATTTAATACTTTAATTTAATATTATTTATTTTACATAATATAATCGTAAGTAATATTGATAATAAAATAATATAATTTAATTGATTTGAAATGTATACTCATTTTTTTAATATAGTTACAGTGTTCCCAAGGTTGTGAAGAAAAATAGAATATTGTGATGGAAACTAAACAATACATTCAAACACTATAATTAAAATAAATAAAACAAAAATATAATTCTTTAAAACTGTCTTTAAAAACTTTTTGTGTATTAAAAAGTTCATTGAATTGGATTTTTTTGTTTTCAACCAGAAACATATTCTTTTCTAAACAGCCTTGGTTGTCATCTACAAGAGTTTACAAATTTAAAAGGTGGAACAATTTGTTAATGATTCCACCGTTTTAAATTATTGAATTCTTATAGGATATTCTGTAAATTGTAATTAAATTTGTGTTAACTTTAATATGGGTATTGTATTACCATACTTAAAAGTTACGAACACGTTTTGTTTCATTGTGCAATATTTCAATACCTATGTTTAGATATTTTTGAGAATAAATTATTGTATGGTATTATTATAATACTTGTTATTATTGTGAACATTTTTCTTTTTAGAAATTCATCCTGACCAAGCTTAGTTCTATAATTTTAAAAACTTAGTTATTATTTCAGATAATGTTTGTGGCAAGATTATTTAAACAATAATTAAATATAAATAAATCTTAATCCTATCAAATAACTTATATTAAAATGTATAACCAACCATTATTATTTAAAAATTTTAATTATGAAGTTTTGTTGTGACATATAGTTATATTTTAATACATAAACATTTAAAAATAATTTAAATATTTTTGTTTACAGTTTTAAGAGGACGTCGCATCCGCATGTGTTGTCTCCGTTTTAGACACCTACGACATAGACAAAACGCGTTTACGCAGTTCGTTCTAGACTCTAGAGTAAATATACCTATTATAAAATTAAAAGATGACAATATTTTGGAGGGCAAGACGATGAGTTTTTTCCATTATTCCCAATATAACGTCATTATAATATCGTTTATAGCGTCCAAATAAATAGCAAAAATTTCAAAATTTTTAAATAACCTTTAATTTTTCCAAAAAAACTTATCGTTTTGTGCTCCAAAATGGTGTCGTCTTTTAATTTTATAATAGGTATATTACTCTAGAACCGAAATTGAGGAAGTTCTACTCAGATTGCGTAAACGCGTTTTGTCTGTGTCATACGACTCATACGTGTGTAAGACGGAAACAACACATGCGTGTGTGACGTCCTCTTTAATCTTCGAATTCATCTTCTTTTATTTTCTTAAAAAATGTTTAAATGAATAATATTTATTTTTTTTTTTTTTTATTCATGGTACAGCATCAACTACTAAGGTTATTAGCTTGCAACAAAAATTGGTAATTAGTACATATAGAGTATAGTTACACAATAAATGGTGCTAATGTAGCGTGCGATCTACCATCTCGTTTCTGGTGTAGCGTGCGATCTACGTGAAAACTTAAAACTTAACGATTTAACTAAATCAAAATTATCGATTTATTTTCGCTCATGTACGATAATCATAGTTATCAATATTTAATAAAATCATACGTGTTGAATAT
Organism: Schizaphis graminum; assembly: GCA_020882235.1. Lineage (NCBI taxonomy): Eukaryota > Metazoa > Arthropoda > Insecta > Hemiptera > Aphididae > Schizaphis > Schizaphis graminum. The sequence goes on from CM037032.1 coordinate 62,091,642, forward strand.
TTCGTTTATCGTTATTCGGTCATCGCTATGTATATCCAACACCGCATCTGTCAGGTGTATAAGTAAATAGACAAGGCTGGGCATTAAATTTTTTTATTCAAATTAACTTTTAACTTAAATAAGTTACTTTTTTAAAGTTTAACGTGTTAACTTCAAGTTAATTTTATTCAAAAATATCTAAATTACGTTAATTTTCGTCCAAAGAATAATGCAAATTTTTGAATAAGGTTTTTAGAAAAGCAGGTTTTTTGATAAAGTTACATTTTTTTCAAAGTTATCATTTAACTTAACGAGTTAACGAAAAAATATGAGTAACTTTTAACTTAACTTTATTATTTTAAAATAATTTAACTTATCAAATTAAAAAAAATTGTTAGCTTGCCCATCCTTGGTAATAGGTAGGTATTATTATTATATTATTATATTATATTATATTAGTATATTATTATATAATAATATTATATATGTAAGGTACATCGGTAATGATAATTACTCGGGCCGCAACTAACCTATACCTAAAATATTATCGGGCCAGAATTATTGGACCCACAGCCACTAGGTAATGGGTAAATCACAGGTAGAGCACACGATCTACTAGCTCGTTTCAGGTGTAGCGTGCGATCTACGTGAAAAACTTAAAACTTAACGATTTAACTAAATCAAAATTATCGATTTATTTTCGCTCATGTACGATAATCATAGTTATCAATATTAAATTAAATTATACATATCAATTTGTTTTAAAAATATGATTATTTTGTTGGTGTTGTCATGGATAGGGTTGAGGGCTTCAAAGAGATTGTCGGGCAATTTTAGACTTTTTCTGGTATCTATATGGATACGGCAGTGAATAAGAAGGTGTTTGACTGTGAGAGGTTCTCCGCAGGTTAGGCACATTGCTGGTTCTTCTCTGCGCATAAGATGTCCATGGGATATTTTTGAGTACCTAAATATTTATTATAAATGTATGAAATGTGATTCTTTATTCTTTTAAAAATGAATAGCATTTAAAAAAAAAATATTGAATGACATTTTGAATTTTATATATTTCTCTGAGAATATTGATGTATAAAATGGAATTTTAAAATAATAAGTAACTAGTTAGTTAATTATCATTTATAACTTATAAGTATTGAAAGTTTAGATGAGAATTTATTATATTGTAAAGTGGTTTTATAGTTAAATGTTATGCACTTTATGCACTTTATGCACTTTATTCATTGGAGTTTGAATGCCTATTATAATTTAATAAGGTTAAAATGCTTATGACTTCTACATAATATTTATTTTTATTCATGCGTTCGTATATAAAAATATTTGTTTTGCTCAATGATGTCAGTTTTATTTGTTACTTTAAACTCTGAGCAAAGCAATGAGTGCACCTATTGATTTTATAATGATATATATTTTAGATCGATTTTCAACTTCGAGAATAGGTAGCAATTGGTCTCAGTAGCGTATATAGCCATATGGGGGGAGTTTAGGGGTTCAAATCCCTCCCGAAATTTATGGTTGATACGGATATTGATTTTGATTGTATAATTAATTGGAATTTAAGAATGGACATTTTTTTAACCCCCCCCCCTCCTGAAATGAATTTCTTTATATACTATTGATTGGTTTTAGTTTGTATTTAAAAGTAGGTAGTTAAAATTTAAAGTTAGGTACTACTATTTTTTTTTATAAATAATCGGGGAAAAAAAAAAATTAAGGAAAAACTTTTAAAAAAAGTAAAGATTTTGACAAAACTTTGAAAATAATACTGTATATATTTTGTTGTAAAAATTCATAAAATATTCTGTTTATATCTACATAAGATTTGAAAATGTAATAAAATAATATACTAAAACAATATATTTCAAGAATGATATACAAATATAAAGTAAATCTTCTTCACAATGTATTAACAAACAAAATAAAAACTCTTTATACTGATAATTAACAATGCTAATTAATATTCCAACTATATATAATAATATATTAAAAATATGAATATTATACTACCTAACTTTGGCAGTTGAAAAAAATGAAAATAATACAAACAAAAAAAAATTAACCTTTTTTATGCATAAATCTCATATCTTTGGGCAGCCTGACGACTGTATTAAGACACAAAATACAACTAAACTAATTAGGTACTATCACTATCATATATTAATCTTTTTTTCAATGTTTCAATTTCCATTTGGCGTCTTTCTTACTGAAAATTTAATTCGTTTTCTGAGATTTCTGTTTCTATTTTTCTTTTTTTTAAAAGTTCCCTTTCATTTTCAATTTTTAAAAGTATTTCTTGTTTTAATAAACCATGCATTTCTTCATCGTTTTTTTTTTTTGATTTTCAAGTCTTTCCATTCTAAATGATATCTCAGAAGTAAAATTCAATTTATTGATTTTATGATGTTGCTTTTCCTTCTTAGTTCTAGTCACATTCTCATTACTAAACTGTTTAGAAGTTACTTCATTTTCATTATTTTTAGTGAAAGTTTGAACATCATTATCATTAATTGAACCTATTATAACGCAACAATACAAGTAATAAAATAAATTTTTATTCATAGGTACACAAAATATTTTTTAACAATTACCAGATAGATTCTCATCATCAAAACAACTAAATTCCAAAGTTCCATCAGGTGTAACGGTACATTGTACACCACTATCAATGGAACCTGGTATTTCAAGTGCGATGTTTCCAAATTGGTCAATTGCTGAATTTTCTAATAGTTTAGGTACTTACTATAGTCTATTCAAAATGAGACCGGACCTCGGCGGCCGAATTGTGCGCATGGGCGTGGCTTTACAACATAGCAGGCATACAGGTAGGTTAGGACAAACGGGTGTTGTCTGACCGCCGCCCGACGAAAACTGGTCGCCGCCGAGGTCCGGTCTCATTTTGAATAGACTATAGTCAAACAAAAACTGAAATGACGCTACTGCTTTTATGAATTTCAAGTCAAAACCTCAAAAAGATAACCACCTCACCAAAAAACAAACAAGTAGTTTGTTTTCAAAATTAGATATACTCGCTTGTTTTGATGTTAATATAGTTTGCGATTTAACTTCAAATAAATCAACAACAAATAACGTTGAAATTGATGAAGTTCAATTAACCCCGGTCCCCGGCATCTCCTAATATCGACGATTGCGTATCTACCTACAGAGTACAGACCTTATAAAACTGACTGACTCATACAATTTCTCAATTAAATTAACAAGAGAAACCTAAAAATCGAAGTTAAATACTCTGATGCATACCGATTAGTGATTACCGAAAAGGTCATTAGACAAACACATTAAACACCACATGTTTAGACAGGTGAAGATAGAGCTTTCCGACAAATGGGCTTCGAAAACAAATGTATATTATATACGTGTACATATTTTAAGCAATAACAATAGAAAAAATATCACGTACATCGATCGGCGTCCGTGATCCTATATGTGCGAAAATAAAAAGAACGAAGAAAAACGTCCGGGGGACTGTCGCGGTCGTCGGCGGTCGTACTCGTTACCGCGATCGCAACCAAGACAAACGCAAACTGCGAAAAAATCATATAAACGCACGGCTTTCAAAAGACGCAAGCTACGCGAATACGAAAAGTACGGGTTGGAAAAAACTCTTGAAAAGTCTTAAAATCCCGTGAAAAGTTTGTACATAATAAATAATTGTTTAATATTTTAACTATTAATTTTTCGTCCGAGAGGGGGGATTTTTCCATTTGTTGTTGGGGGGGATGTACGGATAAGGTTCTAGATTCTTCTTTTCCTTTTTATTATTCTTATTCTTAATCTTATTACTATTTTTATTATTATTATAATTATTATATTCTTAAAATAACTTTTATTTAAACTGTGAATTTATTGGCTATTGCCCTATTGGAGTTTCGACGGTTTCTTGTTATCTGTCACAGAACACCGGACCGGTCCTGTGTTATCGCTAATGAACCAAGTATAAAAGTCCCGGCGAAACGACCAGCATTAGCATTCAGTGTCTGTCCTCCGTCGTAGCAAGACCCACCCCGGGCAGACTTGCGCGATTAGGGAAGGCATCTGGTATAGGAGTAGGTATCTACATTTTTTGGCGAAGGTTTTTGATTTTCAGTATATAATTATGTTTCCTGCACATTATATTGCTTGTAATCGTATAATTAAACAGTGATTTTCTTCATACCTACTATTCAGAGCTCTAAAATTTCCTTTGCTCAAGCTCTGGTATGCACAAACAAATTCGACCTTAGCTTTGTTCCGCGTCCTACAATATAAGTCTGGTACCTATTATTATTATTATTATTTAAATAATTTATTTTTATAATAACTTTTATTTAATTGTGCGTTTATTGGTGATTGCACTATTGGGGTTTCTACGGTTTCTTGTTATCTGTCATTTTTTTTTCAGTATTTGTAAAATTGTAACGTAGGTATACTAATTGTCTATTATACAAGATTTTTTTTTGGTAGTACATTTATCCACGCTAATTCAGTTAGGTTTGTTATTTGTAGGTACCTAATTATGAATATTTTTTTTTATTGATTTCCTATAAGAACTGAGCAATTGACTAAACTGAGGCCAATCGCTGTTACCAAGTGAATTGTTAAATTTGTTGAAAAAACAATCATGATTTGACATCTTCTTATTATATAATAAAACATGAAAAATAGTCAAGTTCACAATAGCCAGGATCACAGCGGTCGCATAGCAAAAAGATCTAGGTGAGGTTCTCACGGCTTAACTATTGATCATATTAATAATTATTATCATTAATCAATTTTTTTCTTATTATTATTTCAATTATTTTATTCTTAAAGTAACTTTTATTTAAATTGTGCGTTTATCGGCGATTGCGCACTATTGGGGTTTCTACGGTTTCTTGTTATCTGTCACAGAACACGATAACGGTCTTATGTAATCGCTAATGAATCTAGTATAAAAGACCCGGCGAAACGACCAGCATTGACATTCAGTGCCTGTCCTCCGTCGTAGCAAGACCCACCCCGAGCAGACTTGCGCGATTGCGGCAGGCATCTAGTATCTATATTTTTATATTTTTTTGATCTTTTTTACGTTATTTGTAAGTGTTCAAGTATGTTTCCCAAACAGAACGTATATTCGTAAAACCCCGTTTCCCTGTGCTTTATCGCCATTGTCGACATATGCGCAGAGCTACGGCGGGTTTCGTTCCACAGAAATGACAAGTCGCAGGTACGTCGGATCTAGCGAGCAGATGGCATGGTTCCAGTGACTCGCCAGAGTTCCGCGTTACGGGAGTATCGCTCTCGTTTGAGCTGTCCGTCTCGTGTGCCGCTATAATGATCCGACAACGCGTGCGATTTGATTCTGATCCGATTATTCGGTGGCTGTGAAGTCGTTGAATGACATACGAATCTGTTCGAAACATTGTACACATTACGAAAACGTTAATTTTATTAGTAGTGTTTGTAAAATTGTAACGTATAATAATTGTCTATTATGCAATATCTCTTTTAGTAATACATAATATATCCACGTTCATTTAGTTAAGTTTATTATTTAGAAACACCTAGTATTATGAATATATTTTTTTTATAGATTTCCTATAAAAAACGAGCAATTGACTAAACTGGCCAATCGATGTTAAAAGCGAATTAGTGTAAAATTTGTTGAATAAACACTCCTAGATTTGACATCTTCTTTTTTTTATATATTAATATAATATTAGTGAAAAATAGTCACGTTCACAATATCTATAGGATTGTAGCGGACGCATAAAAAAAAGGCAAGGTTAGTTCGCCGACGACACACGTAAAAAAATTGTGATTCAAATGGACGAAACCGTCGTACAGAACGACAGCGATGGAGGACGGGGGCACGGGAAAGAGTAGAAACGGAGTCTGGCGATAAGTCATCGACGCACGTCTCCGGCACCGACTGCACCCCGCGGTGTGAAGAGTTCGCGGGTGTGTCGCACGCTCGGTTATAGACGCATCGGTTAGACCCGCTCGGAACGGCACTTGCCTTTTACGGTCACGCGCGCGTCTCGACGGCGAAAAGCAACGACACGGTGGCTAGCGGCACCGAGTGTACAACGATGCAGCATTAACGGCACCAATAGCAGCTGTGACAACCGTTACTAATTAACGAGAGCTCGACAATTAATCGTTACGTAATATATAATGCGACCGACTGCTCGATGGACACGAAACGTCATAACGGTATAACGGTATATGGTTAGTGCGAGGCCGTGCTGCATTGCACGAACAGAGATGACGACAAACGGTAGAAAAGTTGGCGGGCGCCGATGGAACAGCTGGCAGAGACAAACACTAAAAACGTACTAAAGCGTTTAACGGCGAGTAGGTGCCTGCGCGAAGCGGTGGCACACTCGAACGCGCGTCAAATCGAAAAACGTCGCACTGCACGACGTTTACGAGTCGCAACACGGCCGAATGCAATCGGGGGACGCATAAAAATAATGCGGAGACCGAGAAAGCGGCCGCCGATCCAAACCGCAAATGGTATTTTGAGATCGTACAAAAATACAATGTCGGTGTCGGTGACGGTGAAAAAAAAAACAAATATCGCGTGATATTACGGGTTACGGGCGAACACACAAACAATATTAGTCAGCATGACGTCTTTGAGAGTGCAGTGACGACGATACGGTACTGAACGAGATCCATGTATACGCATATTATTTATATACAGTGACTGATGCAATATACTCGTACATATTTACTATATTATATTTTATAATATCGACAAAATGCTGTTGTGACATCATATCGACATCGCGTCAAAACGGAGCACATTAATTTGCGTCGGCCGGCAATTTGATTGTGATTGGCCGCTGACCACTGCAACGCTTATAACTGTGAAAAATAACCGCCGCCGCCGCCGCCGTAACGAGTCGCTTATCACCGTAATATTTGGTATACGTATATTGCAGTACTCGGAGCGGTGTCGTTAACCGCGCTTTTACAGCTAACCGCCAAGCCTCCAGAGTCTCCGGGTCGGCGTATCCGAATTGCGTGCCAAAGAAAATATCAACGAAATCGGAATGTCCAAATTGTGCATACTGCCTCTTATAGAGGTCTGTCCGAATTGCACGCCGTGCACCTATTACCACCTACGAGTTTATATTCATTTATCATGCACTTACGTGCACAACTCAAACTTTATTTTTGATTTTTATATTACTTTTTTTTTAAAACGCATGCATAGAAACTGAAAAGTTTCTAGATTGAAATACTTTTTTTAAAAATTTTACACAGTGAATATAAAATAAAACGATTTTAGTTTAACGTAATCAAGTGAATGTATTTTACAGTTTTACATGGAATTTAAAATAAATAATAATATAATAAAATTCTGTGAACTTTTTTGACAATATACTATATAGTACAAGTATATATATATATAATAATAAAATTATAAACATTGTAATTAACAATTATAATGATACAATATGTAAATATGAAAAAAAAAGAGAATAATTTAAAATTATTTAGTAGTTTTACATATAAGTATATCGTGCATGATAAAAAACTTGTGAGTACACGGCATGCAATTTTGATATACCCCTTTTAAGAGATGGCATGCAATTCGGATGCAGCTCTTCGGGTGACCGAATAACGCGATGCGCAGTTGACTCATGCCGACATAAGTAGTTACTACTTATTGCAGCATTTTCCACGTGTGTCACAGTCGTCCCGTTTAACGACTCGTTCGACTAATGAGTAATGGCCAAAGGTTTTCGGCTCAGTGTACGATATTTTCGTAAACTTAATGCTGCGGAACCATAAGTTTGACGCCACTTCGCCCGGCAGAAAATTGTGGTCGGTTCTGCGAGGCACGTGGTCTGAAGGTTGCTCCGGATCCCAAATATCCTAAATTGTTTCTATAATAGTTATTAGTTAAAACTTATTAGGATATAGAACGGGTCCGTCCACAATAATCGCGGTGCAATGATCGTGATTCACCATTGATGAGTACATAAGATTACTTCCATCAATGAGATTATGATAAATATCGATGACCGTGGTATAATAACAGTGAATTATACTTCGATGTTGGCTGATTAATAGGCTACACAGTATACATACAATGGTATGTGTGTGTGTGTGTGTGTGTGTCCTCCTCGAAGACGTCTGTTAGATTAGCCGACCGATAGTCGTTCTATCGATAACATCGCGCCTTTCCGTAATATGTTGGTGTGTCGTAGACTCGTAGTGTGCGGTGTGCCATTATCGTGTAGCCAGCGGCTTAACTATCGTCGATCTAGTACGAAGTCGCCGAAACTACGTGCCCCTTTTACAGTGGTGCAAACATGGGTTCCCGGGGGGGCATTTGCCCCCCCCCCATTGGAATTCAAATAGAATGTTGAACATTTTAACTTTTATTTTGATTTATAAACATTTCATTGATATTTTTACATTAATGTGTGAGGTTGATATTTGATTTCATACAATTGTAACACATTTTGTAGTTTACAAGGAATAAACTTTTTTTAATGTATTTTTTGGTGTTTGATTTTGTTATACCCCTCCCTAGTAAATTTCAGATCCAGAAGTCACCTTTTGATATAAGGGAAGTTTCCCCTCATGGTTCTAATACTTTCAGGGAGCAATAAGAGAGCTGTAAACTGTATACTCTCAAAAAATACATTCTACAGTCTCACTTTTACATGTATACATACAATTATAAAATTGTAATATTTTTTATTTTTGTTTATAACAAAAATAAAATTACAAATTATAAAATTTAGTTAGATAATTATACCGATAATATACGTATATTATTTATTATAGTCATATTAGTAATATTATTCGCACTACATCGATTCCAGTCGATGATATAGTTAATTGTTTATGATAAATAAATAAATAAATATATAATATAATCACCACTACTTTTTTGGTTCAGTTTAAAACTACCGAATTATTTTAAATCTGGTTGAGCTAGGTATTATAGATTCTGAACGGAGTGATGAATGTATTTGCAATATTGAATGTCTTTATAATTTAAAATTATAAATGGGTATAGGTTAACTGTAGTAAAAAATGTTTTACTTCTCACAGACCTGTAGCGATGGTGTGTAGAGAGAGTGTTGTAACGTAAAATACAGTCCAATAAACGGGAGCGGATGTGAACCCCTTCGCTCGCCTTCCCCGTGAGAATAACATTGAAGGACGTGTACATCGAATACGGACTGCGTATCGCCCACTGCAGTTCACACGGCACGACTATACATCACACGCGACAACGCGAAGACTGACGATATTCGTCGCGTACTGACCGCCGCGGCGCCGTTCATTATTATAACGCCCGTACGAATGGGTTTCGACAAAATACAAGCGCAAGTGCCGGACCGACTTCGGACTACATCCGTGGCGATATAATAACAGTATTAATCATAGTGCACCGTCGGCACGAGACGGCTCGACACATTTCACGCGTCGTGAACGCGGCGGCTTACAACGACCGCGTCCGCCCGCGCTCGGTAACATAAAAACCGATGTCGACGATCGCCGAAAACAAAACCGTCGACTGTCAGTGCAATGGCCTGTGCTGCCGATAACGAAGACGAGTGACGGTCGAAACGAAGCACATTCGCGCTAATAACGACAATAATATGCGCAACGGACGTGTGCGATACGACACGATTTTATGAGGTGACCGGCCGGCGTTTGCACCGGTGAGGACGCGCGATTTCGGTCGTTGGCCTGGCGTTGGCCCGGCAATAGTGGATTAAACGGGCCGTGGGTATTCGCGACGAAACTGATGCTCTGCCGATACCACACGAGGTCGACACAAGAACCTAACCGCGGTATGCGATGATGGCGATGAAAATTACACGTCATAATATCAAGACGAATGGTGAATCGTCGGACGGCTATAAATTGTATACGCACCAAAACGATATGGTTTTTGAGCGTACCAATACACTCGTCGCTCAATCAATACCTAACTGATTTTATTTCATCAATTAATATACATGTTTTTATTATAATATATAAAATATAATATACAACAATAATTATTATTATTATTCAGTGTTCGGAACGTTCACTAAAAAAATGAACTCGTTCACGTTCACGTTCAGTCCTTAAAAAGGAACTCGTTCACGTTCACGTTCGTGTTTTTTTCAAACGAACTCATTCACGTTCACGTTCTTTCAAAAAATGAACGCGTTCATTTATTTATTTTACTCTTTTTTTTATTAATCATTTACCTACTGTAATAGTAAATAAGTAAAGCCTATAAACATATACAACTCAAAATAAATTGAACGTCTTAAAAATCGATCAAGTTCGTTAAAAATATAAACGTCGTTCACATTCACGTTCTATTTTAATAAAACGAGTGACGTTCACGTATCGTTCACTACATATGAACGTGAACGCGTGAACGTGCGTTCATGAACGACGTTCTTTCCAAACACTGTTATTATTACAAAATATGTACAACACACTATACCTGTTACATTCTACACCAGGGGTCGCCAACCTTTTCAAACAAGTGAGCTACATTTGAAATTTTTAGTCCCAGGTGATCGACATCTAGGAGAATTTAGGTCTTTAGGAAGAGATTTGTTTTATGAGCAAAAAAAAAAAAGGGTCTGAAAAAAGGTGCACACGTGCAATAAATTGACAGTCGAGTTAAAAACTGAAACTGACAATAATTCTGACTATTTATTGTAGCCGAGGCATTTGTTTTCAAAAATTCTAACTATTACCGATTGACCGATTATGGTAAGAATAACAGTCAACATTAACCGATTATTTATTACGCGATCGACCGATAATGGTAAAATTAATTTTTTTAACGATCGATCTATAGTCCTAGAAAGATCGACCAGTCGATCGCGATCGACTGGTTGGCGACCCCTGTTCTACACGGTTACCTATTATATATTGTTATACCTACCCGGCTGAGGGCTGACGACTGCTGCCTGCAATAATGCAAGTTGCAATTATTTGTAATTTCCTAAAATACGGTACACGCGTAACGCGTTACACATTAGTTATCTTATCAATAGTAATAAGAATTTTAAACGATTATAATATTCATACAAAACGGAACATTATTAGGAACGTTTCTGGAATTTACTGAACAGTGAAAAAGATATGGTTGAATTCTTTCAAGAAAAGTGTTTACTTCCAAGACACCGCCGATGTAAAAATGTCGTCCATCATTTAGATACGATAAGAAAATTCAATCACGGAGAATCAAGTTCCGAAAAATCATTTTTCATCCCTCCGTGCAGCCGCAACAAAAGCATCAACGGGATCAGGGCAAGGCTTTGTAAAATGCACACGTAAAACATCTTGCGGAACAAATCGCTGTTTATGTAGAAAAAATAAAATTCTGTGTAACTCTAAATGCCACGATAGGTTTGTCCTGTTAAATTTAATAATATGATCAATGTCTTTAGACTTTATTTAATAATTATCCTAATATGAATTTATATTTCTACTTTTCTCTAATTAAAACTAGTTTAAATTATCAACATAAACAATATGGCTCGGCGAGTCTCGTGTTAAACAATAGGTACCTAAAAATTCAAGTAAGATGGTTTTATGTATTTTGTAAATTTATAGGTATACAGACTTGTTCAATTATTTTTGGTATGTATTGCAGTTGTAATGTAATATATATAATTATTTTAATCGCTTTACATTTTTTAATACATCTACGGATAGACTGGATAGAAGATCACTTGTGATTGGGACAAATGATAATTCAGTGACTAGACGGTTTTGGCGATTTAGTAGATCGGAATAAAAATTGAGATTTGTGTAGCATCATCCTCATATTATTCGTATATCGCATAGGTACCTATGTAAATAATAATAAAAATAATAATTATGTTATTATTTTATTTTATTATCGTTCCCTTAGGTATGTGTCATCGCTCACCACTTAATTATCCAACACAGTGTTTCTCAACCCGTGTGTCGCCGGGTAAGTCCAAACGTGTCGCGGGATGTACTAATATTAAAAGTGCGAACCTTGTTGACACTATATTTACAAAAATTAATAGATATTATTTTTATGTCTTTTTTTATTGTGTGTTACAAAGTATGAACAATTTTAGTTGTGTGTCGCCATAATACAAAAGTTGAGAAAAACTGATCCAACTTATCGACTATCGTCGGCCGGTTACACACACACATACACGATACACATTAATATTTTATTATACATATTACCCGTTTGATATTTTATATGCAATAATATAGTGCTGGAGTTTATAAGATGGCGCATATCGTATTTTTATTTCTAGGTTTCTTTATTGAACTAAATTATATTGTATTATTGATACATAGTTTAAGTTGCTGTATATATTTTTTAAATAATTTTGATGCATTTATATTATGTGTGCAAAACGCCACGGAATTTATCGTATTTTTATAATGTGTACTGTGTACCCAATGATTACCTACATCTTTGTAAAATGACTCTTAATATTATGTCTAGTATCTTGTGCGTGAGTTTTTTTTCTAAATAATATATATGTACATATATATAGCTATACCTATAGGATCAGGCGGATCAGCCGACTTGTACTCGGTGTTTGGTGCCACTGTATTTTTTTTTATCGAAGTATTATTTTTGACGAAAAAGCATGTATATATTATTTAAAAAGTAAACAGTTGTTACCTCAAACGAAGGTAATCATTTGACATGCAAATATATGTAATAAAGTAAAAAATGGCGTCAGTTGTGATGAAAATGTTAAGGAAACCACCAGAATAAGAAAAAAATGAAATTCAGATCGAATGTTTAAAAAAACAGTTATATTATTAAGATGCACAAAAAAAGGGTGTGTCAAACTTTTCAAACGATACGTGTAGAGCCGTAGAGGTAATTAGTTTGTATACATTAAACTAATGATTATACAAATACAAGAAACAATAAATCATAAAATATATGAAATATGAACATATTTGTTAAAAGAGTTAGGCTTTAATGAAAATACATTAAAATGGTTCATCAGTTATCTTAGTAATAGACAACAACTAACCACCATCGGATCTAATCATAGTGATTTTTGCTATGTCAAAGATTATGGAGTTACTCAAGGTACATCATTAGGCCCCATATTGTTTTTACTATATATTAATTCTGTACCTGCATCATTATTAAAACGAAAATTATTCATGTTTGCTGATGATATAGCACTAGTTAATTTCGAAGATAATTGGGAAAAATTAAAACAAACCGTCGAAATAGATTTACGGTGTATGTACGACTGGATGAAAAAAAACCTATTATCAATTAATATAAATAAATCGGTCTGCATGCCAATAGTTACAACGCGTTCACAGCTTCCTGTTGGATACAGCTTCATAATACATAGTTGTGGAACAGGCACGATAAATTGCATTTGTAAACCACTTAAAATGGTTCTATCGTTCAAATATTTAGGAATAAGAATAGATTTTAATTTAAAATGGTCTGAACATATCCAAAATATAAAAAATAAAATAAGGAGCTTAACTGCTTTATTCTACAAAATTCGATTTCTTAATAAATCAATCATAAGACAAATATACATGGCACTATGTAATTCAATACTACTATACGGTATAACATGTTGGGGAGGCTCTAATAGAACAGGCATAAATACATTACATATAACCCAGAAAATGATAATAAAAGTAGCGTACTCCTTGCCATTAAAATACCCGTCAGGTGAATTATTCAAACATACAAATATATTACCTATCTATAAATTATACATTAGACAAATTTTAATAAAATCTATACAAAACAACACACTAAATGCTATAGAAATAATAGACAGAAGAACAGGTAAATACATTAAACCGTCATATATATTTTTAACAAATTCAAGAAACTCCCCCTATCACATGGGTAAAACTATATTCAACAATTTAAGTAACGATGCGAAGAGTCTAATAACAAGTTTATGTAAAAACCAACCAAATAATACCAATGATACAGTTAATAAAAATCAAATAAAAAAGGCTATAAATAAAATAGTTAATGAAATAGATGAGAATGTGTGTATAAGTGAAATTTTAAAGAGTGAATATGTATAATAATTATAATATCTTATCAGAATGTGTATATGTTAAATGTTTTACTAAAATATATTCCACTAAATTTTTTACTACTGTATAATATTGATTAATTAAGTCATATCTTTAATTGTATAAGTATCTTTCTTTTAATTTTTTTTTATTTTTACTATTATAAGAATTTTAATTTATATGAACTCCGTATACCAGATACGAGCTTAGCTCAGTTGGTATACGTATCAGCCATTGTTAATGTATTCTTAATGTAATAATTTACTAATAATATCATATAATTGTAATTAAACTTGGCTGAAATAAATAAATAAATAAAAATAAATTTGTGTAATTATTTTATAATAAATAATTTTGTAATTCAATATCATTTTTGAATAAATCACGTACTGCTAAAAATATGAGTTTGTTAGATTTCGTTTGATATCACTACCTTTCCAACTACAATTTAATAACCTATAAGAAACCATGTATTGCTGCTCTAGTTCAAGGGTCTCCAACCTACAGTCTGTGGGCTATATTTGACTCGCTAAAATAATATTATATTAGTTTCCATAGTTTTTAATTTATTTAATTATAGTTAAATAATATTAATTTATTAATATTTTTATTTTTTAATGTTATTCATAACAACTTATGATAGTCATACTTACATACTAATACTACTATACTAACTAATAATAGAAAAGATCTTCGATAACACTTATCTGACTTACAGTATACTTGAGGATTTGCGCGTTGGTGACATAATACTTAATGATCGACTCCGAAACAGTGCTTGATTTGGAGGTGGATGTGGGGGGACGGAGTCCAGCTTCTTTTTTAGTTTTGTTTTAGCATACCCCTTCTATTTATTTGAAACGGAATACTTTCGCTTTTAATATCGATTAGCCACAGTTGAGTTAATTGCTCGTTTTTTATAGGAAATCTATAAAAAAAATATATTCATAATACTAGGTGTTTCTAAACTTAACTAAATGAACGTGGATATATTATGTATTACTAAAAGAGATATTGTATAATAGACAATTATTATACGTTACAATTTTACAAACACTACTAATAAAATTAACGTTTTCGTAATGTGTACAATGTTTCGAACAGATTTGTATGTCATTCAACGACTTCACAGCCACCGAATAATCGGATCAGAATCAAATCGCACGCGTTGTCGAATCATTATAGCGGCACACGAGACGGACAGCTCAAACGAGAGCGATACTCCCGTAACGCGGAACTCTGGCGAGTCACTGGAACCATGCCATCTGCTCGCTAGATCCGACGTACCTGCGACTTGTCATTTCTGTGGAACGAAACCCGCCGTAGCTCTGCGCATATGTCGACAATGGCGATAAAGCACAGGGAAACGGGGTTTTACGAATATACGTTCTGTTTGGGAAACATACTTGAACACTTACAAATAACGTAAAAAAGATCAAAAAAATATAAAAAATATAGATACTAGATGCCTGCCGCAATCGCGCAAGTCTGCCCGGGGTGGGTCTTGCTACGACGGAGGACAGACACTGAATGTCAATGCTGGTCGTTTCGCCGGGTCTTTTATACTAGATTCATTAACGATTACATAAGACCGTTATCGTGTTCTGTGACAGATAACAAGAAACCGTAGAAACCCCAATAGTGCAATCGCCGATAAACGCACAATTTAAATAAAAGTTATTATAAAAATAAATTATTTAAATAATAATAATAATAAAAATAGGTACCAGACTTATATTGTAGGACGCGGAACAAAGCTAAGGTCGAATTTGTTTGTGCATACCAGAGCTTGAGCAAAGGAAATGTTAGAGCTCTGAATAGTAGGTAAGAAGAAAATCACTGTTTAATTATACGATTACAAGCAATATAACCTGAGTGCAGGAAACATAATTATATACTGAAAATCAAAAACCTTCGCCAAAAAATGTAGATACCTACTCCTATACCAGATGCCTTCCCTAATCGCGCAAGTCTGCCCGGGGTGGGTCTTGCTACGACGGAGGACAGACACTGAATGCTAATGCTGGTCGTTTCGCCGGGACTTTTATACTTGGTTCATTAGCGATAACACAGGACCGGTCCGGTGTTCTGTGACAGATAACAAGAAACCGTCGAAACTCCAATAGTGCAATAGCCAATAAATGCACAATTTAAATAAAAGTTATTTTAAGAATATAATAATTATAATAATAATAAAAATAGTAATAAGATTAAGAATAATAAAAAGGAAAAGAAGAATCTAGAACCTTATCCGTACATCCCCCCCAACAACAAATGGAAAAATCCCCCCTCTCGGACGAAAAATTAATAGTTAAAATATTAAACAATTATTTATTATGTACAAACTTTTCACGGGATTTTAAGACTTTTCAAGAGTTTTTTCCAACCCGTACTTTTCGTATTCGCGTAGCTTGCGTCTTTTGAAAGCCGTGCGTTTATACGATTTTTTCGCAGTTTGCGTTTGTCTTGGTTGCGATCGCGGTAACGAGTACGACCGCCGACGACCGCGACAGTCCCCCGGACGTTTTTCTTCGTTCTTTTTATTTTCGCACATATAGGATCACGGACGCCGATCGATGTACGTGATATTTTTTCTATTGTTATTGCTTAAAATATGTACACGTATATAATATACATTTGTTTTCGAAGCCCATTTGTCGGAAAGCTCTATCTTCGCCTGTCTAAACATGTGGTGTTTAATGTGTTTGTCTAATGACCTTTTCGGTAATCACTAATCGGTATGCATCAGAGTATTTAACTTCGATTTTTAGGTTTCTCTTGTTAATTTAATTGAGAAATTGTATGAGTTAGTCAGTTTTATATAAGGTCTGTACTCTGTAGGTAGATACGCAATCGTCGATATTAGGAGATGCCGGGGACCAGGGTTAATTGAACTTCATCAATTTCAACGTTATTTGTTGTTGATTTATTTGAAGTTAAATCGCAAACTATATTAACATCAAAACAAGCGAGTATATCTAATTTTGAAAACAAACTACTTGTTTGTTTTTTGGTGAGGTGGTTATCTTTTTGAGGTTTTGACTTGAAATTCATAAAAGCAGTAGCGTCATTTCAGTTTTTGTTTGACTAGTAAGTACCTAAACTATTAGAAAATTCAGCAATTGACCAATTTGGAAACATCGCACTTGAAATACCAGGTTCCATTGATAGTGGTGTACAATGTACCGTTACACCTGATGGAACTTTGGAATTTAGTTGTTTTGATGATGAGAATCTATCTGGTAATTGTTAAAAAATATTTTGTGTACCTATGAATAAAAATTTATTTTATTACTTGTATTGTTGTTATAATAGGTTCAAATAATGATAATGATGTTCAAACTTTCACTAAAAATAATGAAAATGAAGTAACTTCTAAACAGTTACCTATATTAAACTGTATATTCTTCATTTAAAATTTCTGCACGACGTAACAAATAAATAAATGCACGCGTACTAATTCAAATACAAGTTAAAAACAAACAATTCTAGGAATTTGTGTAGTTGTGGAATGTTTTAAAATCAATAATAATTACTTAGACAATTATGCATTTAATAATTGGTTATAAAAATTAAATTTTTTTTTTTATTTCAACTTCTTAGATGTTTGTTGAATTATTATTATTATTATTTTTATGTGGTTAATAATTTTAATTGGTCAAAGAGCTTGAATATTTAAATCAATATTTTTATACTAAGTTTCTTATTGGTGATTTTTATATATTATGTTTAGATTATCTAATTGATTATAGTAGTTAAACAATTTTTAAAATATTTTGGTATCTATCATTATTATTTTTAATGTAAATTAAATTATTGACGAAATTATTCAAGTTTAAAGTAATGTAAATTAGTAATGTAATTATTGTTTTAATTCAAAATGTTTTAATCCTTAATACTTTAAATTGTTTTCCATTTTAGAAACATGTTAAATCGTTGCTGTGTACAATGACCGGTAGGCAGTGGTTATAGTGATTCATTCAATAACGAGATAGTTAGGCCAAAGGACACTCGAAACTTACCGTAAAGCAGATCAAGATTTCTGGTTTAATTTTTCCTTTATATCATAGAATATTTTTATAAATATATTTATTTTATTTTGGATGTAATAACGTTAACAAAAACTTAATGTAATAATAATAGTTATAATAATAATAAAATAATAATTTATTTTTTATATCTATATTATGATAATTTTCAGTTCATTATAGTAGTCTAAATTATAGCAAAATTCATTCAATTTTGTCAAGTCCATAAATGTTATTAATTAATTTCACTGTCAATATAAAACTACTTAATTTCAAAGTTTATTTAATCGCATTCTATATCATAGTAAACTATTATTAATAAATTAACTAAATATTTGATCAAGATAATTTAGATAATATATAATAGGTACTAAGTAACGACCAATTTATGTTGACAAGAAGATTTGAGAATTATAAATATATTATAGACCAGGGATGAACAACTCAATGTTACTAGAGGGTCAATTTTTAGAACTTTTAAGTCTGGTGAGCCGGAGAGTATAGAAAGAATAAAAAAGGTTAATATGACAATTTAAAATTAACATTTATTTTTTTATATTTGTTTATTTATTTAAAAAAAAACATAATAATATACAGATAAACGCTAAAATTGTATATAGTAAATTTAAATATAAAGTAAATGTAGTACGGGCCAGATAAAATGTATATAGTTGATAAGTAGTATTAATAAATTTTCTGCATAAAAACTATTTAGGGTATTTTTGATTAGTAAAAGAAATATACTCGTTTTTTCATAAATATTAACAAACTGGTCATTGGTGCATACAAATATATTGTATATATTATTTATAGTATGTTTATATTTTTTATGTTTCATTTAGTATCATTGAGAAAGTCGATTATTGGATTTTCGGCGCTGAAATTAATTTATTTTAACTACTTAAATCGAAAATAGGTCTGTTTTAATTTCCCTTGAAACGATTTTTCGTTTAATAAGATATTATATATAATATATTATATTTTTTCTTTGTATAATAATACGTATATTATATACATATTTTTTTTATCACTGCGATTGTTATCAATTATTATTATATTTCAGTTATTACTATTATTATTTTGAACGTTTTCCGTTTTTCACCGGATTTAAGACTTTTTCACGTTTTTCAGTGCCGTTCTGTCCGCGTTCGTCTCTTTCAAACCCTACGTATACGGTTTCGATTGCGTTCGTGTCAATCGCTATCGCGGTATAAATTACGGCCGCCAAATGACGTTTTTTTTCAATTTTTTTTTCCGCAGATTTTTTCCGTTTCGTGTTTAACGACTGTTCGGTACGTATTCGTGAAGTGTGCCTTTTGAAAGCCGTACACAAATTCGATTCGTGTTATATTATTATTATTTTTATATTTCTGTATAATATATTAACATATTATATATTGTAAAAAAGAATGGTGAAACACAATATGTGTAGGTATGTATGGAATAATTAGAAAATATTTTAAGAGACTGTGCTATAATGTATCTATTAAGGTCATATAGATCAGGTATACACAGTAATATTTAATTCTTTGAATAAATTTGGTATGTTAAAATAATGTATATTATATAGTACTCAGATTAATTACCTAAATGCTCCTATTGTATAATAGTTACTGGTTGCTTGACTAATAAAAAACAATATTTCAATATTTATGTACTAATTTTCTTTTTGAATCAAACACGTCATAATATATTGCAAAGGTTTAATATATGTTTTAGTATCAGCTTTTTTATCATGTTTTTTTAATAATACTTATTAACTACCACTGAGTATGTTAAATTGTTTGTGTTTTCTATAATTACTAGGGCTGATGAAATGTGTAACTCAATCCTGGTGTTTGCAAGTCGCCTTTAGCGCCTTGGAGTGGGTCGAGTATAAATTGCTTCACTGTAAACTCGGCTAGGAGTGGGTGTCTATAGAAATCGGTCACTCAAAAATAGGATAAAGTCTATGTAAAAAAAAAGAAATAGTATTAAGTCGAATGTCGTGCTTGAGTGTTAAGTAGTAAGTAATCACCGGTGAAAATCAATTTACATTCTACTTATTTTCACGTGGCTCATTGAAAAACTGAATTTCACTGACTCATCATATTATCAAATTTTTACACCCTACCTTATACAGCCATACAGGCCTTTATCTCCCCATTACCAATACCATAATTATAACTGTTTACAACTGTTAAAGCCGTGGCAATAGTCACTGGTCAACGTGGAAAATAATGTAATATGTTATGCTAGTGACACGACAACGAAACTTACAATATTGAACCGGATCAAAATACGTGTTACAACGACTCAGTAGCAGTTTTAAAAAATCAATAATATTATTAATATTATCAAACGATCTTAAAGTAATTGTAATCAAAATAACGACATTGAGTATTTAGGTATATAGGTATAATGCCTAATTTATGTAATAATTAATTGTTAGTTAAAAGTTTATATAATATATTATCATAACAAACAAACAACTAGACGACAAAATGACGTGAGATTATAAATGCGGTTTTTAAAAGAAATTTTCGATTCGACATAAATTATTATAATTATTATTACGATTCAGTTGACTTTTAAGCGGCGTTTTCTTTTAATGCTCCAAAAAAAAAAAATACT
This sequence comes from Schizaphis graminum, assembly GCA_020882235.1. Lineage (NCBI taxonomy): Eukaryota > Metazoa > Arthropoda > Insecta > Hemiptera > Aphididae > Schizaphis > Schizaphis graminum. Next base: position 62,112,320 of record CM037032.1, read on the forward strand.
CCACAACACCGTTTATACGAAATACGTGACGGTGTTGACATATTTAGAGCGAGTACGTGAAATAGTTTACTGCAGTTTGGGTCAATGCATCGAAAACCGTTTTAGGTCGTTCGCGTTCTTCTTTCACCGTCCCGTCCGTCCGCGGTCGTATACCGTCGCGATGACGGTGGCGGCGGCGGCGGCGGTACGGATGAGGAAGCGCTTTTCCAAGCTCCGCGCGCCCATACCGGTCGGCGAATCGATACAGCGAAAGTGCATATCCCCTGAAAAACGCTGCCACCAGATCGCGGCGGTGGTGATGAAACGCACGAAGAAAAAATTATCCTTTTCCACACACGCGAGTATTCTACGTATGCGTACACGTGTGTGTGCGCGCGCGGTCTGGTCTCGTATAATGTTATGGTTTAGTTTCTTAAGTGTATTGGTCAGAAAGCTAATCTTTTGTCCTGACCATGCCTTTTTATTTCTTTATTTGGTAGGTACTACGTGTTATTGTGGTATTTATTATATATGAAAACAATAACAAAGAGGAATATTGTGAATAAAAATTTCTATTGACACCATTTTATTATACTTATACTACAGACCATTGTACGAAAATAAAAATTTGTTTCACTATTAATTATTTTAAGTTTTTTTAAATATTTTAAATTTGAAACAAATTATGACCTTTTTAAAATTTACAATTTACTAAAAAAACAACCTACGAATTGCTCTAGTTATTATTCTTACCTTTAAATATGATGATACTTCAGTTCACTTTAATATGAAAAATAACAGAGCAAAATGGATTCTTCTTAACGTAAAATTTGCCGTACTATACGTTAGTAAGACAGAGTAAACACACGCGGATGCGGATATGACGTTCTTTTAATAATAAATCGTACTATACGAAGTGCATTATATATTATTCACAATTATCAGATGTTATAAAACTAATAATAATAATTTTTTTTTTAAGAATCTGATAATATTCTATTTTATTTTACAAATAATTGTATTATACAATATAAATGCGGTATTATATAAATAAAAATGAAAAATAATTAGAGTTGGATCATAATAAATTATTTATTTGTTAAGATAAAATAAATATTAGGTAATTAGATTTTATCTAGATAAATTACCTGTGTGAATTTATTTAGGTACTGTTCGACTCGGTTTATTATTTTTAGCCACTCGTTTCTCTCGAAGTATAGTACCCGCAACCTGTGCCCAGTTTATTTTTTGAGAATATAAATTCAACGTGTGAATTAAATTCTACACATAAACAATCACAGTGATGAACATCCGATACGTTATGTTTAGAGAGATTTTAGAGAAAGAGAGAACAACATTTATGTAAAAAATATAAAGGCGACTATTTGTCGCGCAGCGGACGGATTGTGTTCCAAGATCTCTTTTTCATAAGGTTTGTGTCCCGATAATGTTTAACAACTACACTAATTACGTCCGATGAAATTTATATGACTATACTAATTGGGTCCGATGTTGATGTTGATAATTTTCTATGAATTAGTTTTGATGGTTTATCATGGAGATTGTCTATTGACTATATATTTTGCTTTGTGTTGTAAATTATTGCTTAATGTTTGGTTAATTAATATTTCAACCAAGGCTGGGCATTAACGAGTTAAAAAGTTAAAGTTAAGTTAAAAAGTTAAGTTACTTTTAACTAAGTTACTTAACGAGTTACTTTTTTTTTAAGAAGTAACTTCTATCTTAACGAGTTAATTTATTTTTAAAGTAACTTCTAACTTAACGCGTTAATTTATTTTATAGTCACGTTAAGTTATTTTTTTTTCTTTGTACGAACCCCAAAGATTTATTATAGCATTTTGTGTAATAAAAAAAAAAATAATAATAACAATAATTATTATAGGGTTCGGGACTTCTTGCATTTGCATGTTTTTTTGTAGTGGTCGTAGTCTATTCTAAGTGAGTTATAAATTTGTTTTATGAAATTACGAAATTAAATACTAAGTTTGAATTTGCATATTTCGGCATATTTCACATTTTATATTTTTATAAACGTAAAATTGTCGGGAAAAATCATAATTGGATGGTCGTAGACTAGTCTGTTGTATCTAACACGTATGTCTGTTTACGACGATAGTCTCTTTATCGCTTAATAATCAACATTTTTATCGACAATATCGACAATTAGTATGTTACAGATGAGCATGAAGACGATACAGATGAGGGATGAGTAACCTGTGTAAAAATTATTTTTATTATATTAAGTACCCACTTAATTTTTAGATTTTTTTTTTATAACAATAATTTATTATTTTATTAATTATATATTTTATGCATTTTTAAAATTTTTTATAGTAAATTAGCTGCATATTTTAAAGCATATTTTGACGATTTTGACTGCATATTTCGATAATTTTAAGTGCAAGAAGTCCCGAACCCTAATAATTATTATGTTAAATATAAATTATTCTGCTATATAATATTATTATGTTATTTGTAAATATTTAACTTGAGGTGTAAATGGTGTAATTATAAGTTTTATAAGAAAAAAAAAATAACTTATGTTTAACTAAGTTAAGTTACTTTTTTTTCCCAACTAACTTGTAACTTTAACGAGTTAAATAAAAAAGGAAAGTAACTTTTAACTTTAAACTTAACTTACATTTTTCCAAATTAACTTAACTTAACGAGTTAAAAAAAATAGTTAACTTGCCCAGCCTTGATTTCAACATCATAATAAATGTCTCGGTTATGCTTATTATAGCACATTTCATATTTCATTATTATTATTTAACTTAATGTATGACTTACGTTTTTTTTGCAACACATTGAACCTTTAATATAATTTTTTAAAACAGAACAGCGCACGATATTGTTAACGATACACAATCGAAACATATACTTACTGCTGTATACATTTATTTCATAAATTTCAAAGTATTATTCGACAGATATAATAATCATAAAATCATTGATAACAGAATAGACAGTCCATTTTATAATCAATAGACAATAATAATACTTATAAAGATTTTTGATTTAGATAATTGCGGGACACAATTGGTATTATAGTAGTATACTCGTATAGGGAAACGGAGACGCAATTCATAGCAGCTGCTTGTCCAATTGGTCGCCAATAATAGTAGTGACACAGTACCTACACTATTTTTTAAATATTATTAGAAGTAATACATTTTGTAGAGTTTAAAAAATAAATATTAAGTAAATAAAAATAAATAAAAATATTCAACTAAATATTGTAACAAGGTATGTACAAATAAAAAAACCGTTATAATTTTATATTTATTTTTGTTACCTATCCAACGATCTGACCTGGGGATACATGCGTTTACCCACCAATTGTGTAGTAAATAAATTGGAAAAATACAATCATTTATTGCGCTCTGAGATTTTTTCTTGAGCTTTGAGGCACCGTTCGAAAGGAAAACCAATTTGCAATGCGTTTCGAAGTTAAACAAACAAAAATAAATCATCGAGATGGATAGGATGCATGATAAATTAAATGTATGTTTATTTTTGGAAAACAGGTAAATCGTTGTATCTTATCTATTCCATTTGGAATTTATATTACGATGTAAGTGGAAATCGTGTGTCGCACACGTATAAACGTACACTATACATACAACGAGAAGAAAACATTTTGTACAGCTAACCTAAAAAAAATAAAATAAAATAAGTAAATATGTTGTAGAAAAACAAAAGCGATAAATAGAGAACAGTTAGACCCGCAAGTCCAGCAATAACTACCTATATGGATTAAGTTGGGTTCGAAATATTGTGTTTTTCTTTTCTTATTAATTTATACCTAACATAATTTTGTTTCAAATAAAAATAAACGTCGAAAAAAAGCTTTTGGTAGGTAGTAAAATATCATAAACAAAAAAGTAGTTACGTGACGAAAAATGAGTCTATGTGCCAAAAATAACTCTTAAAAAGTTCAATTTGACCACAATATTGTCTTATGGATAATAGATATCGATTCAATATATGCATAATTTAATAAAATCATGATCAATCGCTGTTATCAAGCCCATATTAAGGAAGGTAATGAGTTTAACGCCCCGCTGCATTGCCCTAGGGCTAAAACTCTACAAGGTTTTTATTTAACAACTTTTAATTTTGCACCATGCATTAATTATTATAATTATTCATATTGTATTTAAAAGATAATACTTTAATAAATGAATAAAAAAATTTAGATTTCAAAAATAAAACTTTTGATACTACTTAAATTTATTTCTTGGAATTTACTATACGTAGAGTTACTATGTCTGGATGAGTGAATATTGAGATCTAGGTAATTGAAAATAGTCCAATAAATCCATACATGGATTTATAATATATTGATTATAATAGTTAATAAATTTAATTGCAACATTTTAATTTTAATTTAATTTCTTCATAAAAATTGTTTTCATAAATTAACTTATGATTTTCTTTGATCAGTTCCGTTTACAATTTAGCAAAACTTGAGGGTGATTGGTTTTATAAATACCTAACCTAATGTTTTAAATTGTTTAAATTAAAAATTATCATATCTTTTAAATCACCTTTAAATTAATTAATCTTTTGTATTAACGTAATTTAAGATCTTTCATTTGTCATTTAAATTAAAAATGTTTTATATTTTTTTTTTACTTAAAAATAAGGTAATTGTAATAACATTAATATTATGCAAAAATATAGATTATAAAACAATAATAGTGGCTTACATTGTATTTGTATTAATAATAACCTTTATTTTTTAATTTTAAATGTAGATAAATAAGTACAAATCATAAATTCTTACTGGAAATTTCAACTGAATGATATTTATGACTGAACGTCTATCATTTTATCTAGGCATGGCGTGTGAATAAGACGTTTTTGCATAGATTGTATATTTTAACTATTACGGAAAATTATTTTATGAAAATTTGTGACGATTGCTGAACAGTATCATCAGTCGTGTATGTATTACTTACTGCAATGTTCGTTTTGGTCATGATTGACACTGCCCTGGCAATGGGGTGCTGTATAAGTAAAAATAAATAATAAAATTTAGAAAATTGGTTGGGAAACTAATAAAAAAATAAAATTAAAAATGCCACACATAGGTGTAAAATATTTATTTAAAACTCAATTAAAGTGCATATGTGAAAATCGTATAAACACTATTGTTATGCTCGAATAAGGAAGGATCGGTTAAAAGGGTCACACGAGAGGCGAGGCTTGACTACACGAAAATAAAATATGTTCTCGGTTCGACTCTTTCTACTGACCCGCTATTTAACACTTGAGCCTGAGGCTATTTGTATTTTGCCTACTTTTATCGTTACTATTATTATTTAGATAATAAATACGGACGGATGTCGATGTCTGGTCCTTGTCCCGTCAACGATCCCCGTGAACCTTAATAACATTTTGGCTGAAAATTGTTCTCATCAAATGCATGCGTGCTAGGAAGATAGTTAATGTTTAAAGATGTTATCGCTCTATTGTTGTTTTCTCTCTGACACATGCGCGTCATAGCAATAATTTGCGTTCCATATAAAATTGATATTGCAGTAAATTTTTCACTTTTATATTGAGAGATAATATTGAAACAGTTAGATCAATAGTCAGTGTTTACATTTAAATTTAAATAATTAATAGCTTAACTATATATGAAATAAATAAGTATATACTATAAGTTATTTTGGTTATTTATATAATGGCGTTCATTTTATTTTTGAATTTTGATATCAATACCAATGGTATATTGAAAAAAACAATGAATTAGATAAGTGTATAGGTACTCCAATGTAGTTGGATTGTTAAGAATACTTCTTGCAATGGCGAATAATGGGCATTGAAGAACATATTTATTATGTGTTATTGTAATCGGTTTAACACAATGACTGCACTAGCGTTTTTTTCTGTCTTTTATTATATGTTAATGTGTGAGGATAGTGTTTTTTCAGTTTTTTGCGAGTCCTACTTTATCTAGGAAGATATTTTGATGGAAGGTTTTATACTCCCTTTTTGTTCGTGATTTGGTTTTTATTTCGATTGCCCTGCCATGTTTCCTTAGTTGTGAGGTTGATAGTATTATGAACCTTTAAGGTTGGAGTTAGATTTATTTATTTATTTTTGATAAGGCTGTTTCGTTTACGATTTATAATAATTTATTTTGTTATTTACAATAACACTGTAGATTAAATTAATTTTTGTCGAAAACATTCAGTTTTTTTTATGATATTAATAATATTAATTGTTATACGTGTTAGCTAGTACTCGTATTTTTAGTAGTCAGTGATTAGTACTATTATAAGTTGTGTATTACTTTACTTGTGACAAGTTTCTATGTGGACACGTGGTTATTTATGTAGTTTTCCAGTCAGTCGATAATTATTTACGTTATATGTGTTTACAATTGAATATTATAAAACAAAATTATGTTTTAAACGCGTTCATTATAATATATTGTTTAAAAAACAATATGAATAATATATAACAAACATGTAAGTGCTTAAAATAGCTCTAAGTAAATTTTTTATTAACTAAGCTAATAATTAAACAAATTTGATGATTTGTACATGATATAGTATATTGTGTGGCAAGGGCGGGAAGTGAGCCATTTCAGTCGCGGGCGTTGTGTGCGGCACGAGCCGTAGGCGAGTGCTGCATTTCGCCCAAGACTGAAATGGCCTTCCCGCGCGAGCCACACATACTATTTTTTGTCACGCCCCTGCGTTCATGGAAAAGGTTATGCAGGGATCTATGCAACAATTATAGACTATTCTACAAACTTACTAACGACGCACTTATCTAGGAACAGTGCAAATTAAATATGTGTTTAAATGTTTATGCGTCATGCAAGGAGGTTATACTATACATTTAAGATGTAACCAAAAGTTTATGTTTTGTAAGAACCGTGGTAGGTATACATTTTAGTTTCTGGTTGTGCAGGGGATACGCGCCCGGCGGCCAGCACTTTTGGGGATTTCTTCTTTTCCGCCCGGCACTTTTGGGGATTTCCTCTTTTCCGCCCGGCACTTTTGGGGATTTCCTCTTTTCCGCCCGGCACTTTTGGGGATTTCCTCTTTACCGCCCGCTGGACGGAAAAAGGACGCTTTCGAACACTTCAACCGTGGTCGAAAACTAAACTTTCGGTGCAGGCGTGACAAAAAAGTATTTGCAATCAGATTTTAAATACCAACACATATATTTTATTATTCTGACTGATTTTACATCTTAATATTGTCAACTTTTAGATTTGTGTCATGCTAAGCGAAGAACGCCCTCTAAATTGAATGTATGTTTGTAATTATTGTAGTTTTATATTATGTACCAATGAAATAATACAATATCATAGCAAGTCAAATTATTAATAGTAGATATTCAAATATCGTACGCAACATAAATAACAATAATTAAATAGTTGAATCATAGCTATTATGCTAGACAATCAAATAAACGATATTATACGAAATATACGAGAGGTATATACATAAAGGTAAATATATGTATTACATTTATACATCTAAATGTTTTTCACAAATATATTTCTTATATCCTTACGTTGATTAATTCAGTAGATATTTTAAATATAAATATAATATGAAACTATTGAAACAGAAGTTTCGGGATATGGCCAACAATATTCTAGAAGACCGTCACAACCATTGTTTGTGACCAACGAGTATTTAACAAGATTGTCGTCACACAGACGGTCCTTCGGAGTCTTGTGTATAATGTGGAACACTTATTGTAAATAATTAATGTGACAACAAAATATAATTAACATATTTCATATATTTAACACATACACACATATATATAAAAGTACGCGTCTACGAGCGTGTAGATATACTAAGGGGTGAGGAACATCGCTCAAAAGGAATACACTTCATGTTGGGCGGAACTGCCTGTGGCTTTGCTGAACTGCGGTTGATTAAAGATGGAGCTACTGTACATTCAGAACTGTCAACTGAATACTTCAGAAACACGTGGATGCCGTAGGTCGTAGTGCACCGGTATATTTCGCACACGCGACGTTAATGTCGTATCGACACACGAATATAATTATTACGTATTTGATCGGGAGCTCGATGTATGTATCATACAATAAAATCGGAGCAGATTATTAAACCATATAACAGAAACATCAATAATTCGCTATATTGCTTGTGAAAGCACACGGGAGCACACGTTTTTTGAGAGGCGAACGGAACAGAACGGCAAAATGTAAACAATGACAACGTCCATTAATATTAAATCGTTTAAGCGAAAATGGAAACTATGCCGAAAGGACGAAAGAGTAAGCGAAACTATGATAATAATAATGTAGTATGAATACTTTAAACTATATATTCTAGTTAGTGAATAGAAAGCCGCATACTCCTAGTCTTCAGTATAACTAAATCTGCTAAAACTGATTTTCTTCCACGTACACATAACGATAAAAAGTCGACTATGTTCAGAAAAAGGTCCGTGTATCATTTAAAAGTAAGGATGATGTAAGGATTGTTTCATCTATTTTGAACAGAGAACCGTCCAACTCCATTGAACAATTCATTTTGGATAATCCTTGGTTCGAAATGATCCAAAAGATTGAATCAATTTATTTTTGTTGTTTTTTAATTTACCCGAACGTTTTCATTTGAGTCGGTTTTCGTATTATCTACGACATTGTGTTTACACAATATACATCACAATACCATTATATTGTACATTGTAATATATTTCACAAAAGTTGACTACAAGATTTCGTGGTGCACAAAGGGCCTTAAATCTACCAGTCCATATACATCCATCGCCCCAACCAATAAAAACCCAAATAGGCGTATCGCATACAGCTCTTAATATGAGGCGTCGGAGAATATTAAACGATTTGTCCAATACCGGCCAATACTGAAAGCGGATGGCGATAAAAAGTGCTTCTCCGTGAAGCCATCATTGTCACTTATTTACAAGCTATCTCCGTATTTATCAACACTCCAGACCCCGGATCTGAACGAAAAACCTTGTGTTATACATTTTTCCTTTTTATATATTAAACTTGATGATTTTTGCCACAGTATAATGCATTTATTTTTAATTTGAATTTTAAAAATTAAAAAAAAAAAAGTTTGTTATATTTTTTTAAATTAGCATATTGTAAAAACTACTAATGAAATTATTATTACATTTTTAAGATTTTTAGCTAAGAAATAAAAAAAATAAAAAATAAAAATTGTTAATCAGTTTAAAACATAAGGGGAAATTGCAGCAAATAAAAATATTTTGATACTCCGGTTAACATTTATATATTTATAAACAGTGATTTGACATTATTGATAAGGGATTATTTTCAACACAAAAAGTTTCATATATTTATTTAGTGTGAATGAATAAATTGAAAAAATAAAAATTATGCTGATAATTTTAAACGTTATTATTTCTAAACTTAAGACCAAATAAATTATCTCTAACGTTTGGTAGTATAATACAAACTGGCGTTAAAGTCTTCAAGAAAAATATGCCATGATCACGTGAAGTATTCAATAGGCACCCATCTGGTTAAATAAGTGAGTGAGTGGAGTGATTAAAACAAAATGTTATTGAGTATGAATATTAATTCGAGATCCTGTACAACACCGCCTAGAAAAGTTTCTTTAGCTACAATTTTTTTCTATATAACTCTATAATATAACATATTATATTATTATGTGTTTTGGTTATTCGGTTGAAGTGGACTGTATATGTATTAATTTACTCGTAAAATGGATAATTTTGTTTGCCGTGATCACTGATCAACGGACTGGCAGAGTATATTATTAAAAAAATCGATTCACTACTGGTAGGTATGGGGCACAAAATAGTGTCAAAATCTCCGCAAAGGAGAATAACAACATAATAAACACAAGATTAATAAAAAAGTTATATGTATAAGAAAGAAAATAATTGATTTTTATATAAACCGTGCGGCGATGGTAACAGTGTTGACCGTAACTGTGTTGAGTACAGTTATTAGTATCTTTAAAATTTCTTTATTTTACTACCATGATAGCATTAATTAAGTTAGTGATTACCGTTCTGCTGTACAGTAGGTATCCAGTTATTGCGATAGGAGAGTTAAGAGTTAAATTTGAATTTAACGATATATCATTGGGACCTATACGAAAAATTATTGTGTGCCGAAACGATTTATCAGCTTACTCATATATCACTTAGTATATTTAATGTTATATTTTACAATTTATTCGTAATAGGTATAATATTGGTTAAATTAATTTTTGTCAAAAAATTTGAAATTTAATCATGTATAAAATACAAAAATGCTCGGAAAAGTTTTATTTTCCTATTAATAATGTTTTTGAACTAAACAATATTATAATTTATAATAAATAATGTTATTCATAATAATTTTGTCAATATTTGAACTTAAATCGTCAATATAATATATATACATAAAAAAAAAGATACGCCTAATGCAGATATTTTAGTATTTTTTTTACAGATATAAGAACAACTTTACTTAGGTGAAATTTTGTATTAAATTTTTAAAAATTTTGACGCTGTGAATAATATTTCTATCGACATTTAAAAAAATAAAAAAATAAATTCAAAATGTTTATAAATACTTAACTCAAAAAGAGTTAAAATATTTTGAATATTTATTTTGAAATGCAAAAAACAAATATATTAATTGTTAAATCAATATACCATTTATACCTATTCATTTCTTCGCTCAAAATCTAAAACAGTTTGCATTTAATCAAGGTTTTTTGCTTATCATATTTCTGTGTTACTTTTGATTTAAAATATTTATTTTAAAACGTTAATCTATCGTATATTGTGTGAGTGTATAATATATAATTATATAAACAGGTAACATCAATATTGGCATAGATATAATATGTATTATGTATAGGTACATTGTGAAATCATAAAACTAATCATAAGTGTACATTTAACAGCATTAGAACTATTAGTAAGTAGTAAGTAGTATATCTACTTAATATAATATTATTTAGGAGCAGTGGCGTCATTTCAGTTTTTGAGAATAAGGGCAAAGTTTTGACCGGCCCATAAAAAAAAAAACCGTTCGCTAACAATTACTTTACAATTACATTTTTATTTCAATACAAACAGTATTCCTACATAATTTTATACAATATACTACTTAGTAACTAGTAGTTACCATCACGGTTATTTGAGATAACCGTGGTTACTGTAGGCTTAAATAATACATTTTTTTGAGAAATAACAATGTCTAAATAATAAATATATATTATGTAGAGGTATACCCAATATTATTTATTAGGATTGTCCAGTATGCATTATAATTGTGGGTGCAAACAAATAAAATATAACGCCGTCAGTTTTGGCCGACAAGGGAGTTTTAAAATTTTCGCGTGTAGATGGTGCGCCGGTATTGCTAGGACTCATATGCTTCGAATAAACCAAAATCACACCGTCTATAAGTCCCGGAGACACTTTGGATAAATGTGGAATTTGTATGAATCAATGATTGTATACTAGACATTAGTATATTACGTATTTGTATGACGTGTGCGATCGACGATTATTAACCGACCTTAAATATATTAACATTATTATATAATATTACCTATATGCGTAACTAGCACACTGTTTGTAATCGTTGTTGGATTAAACTATTTCTGAGTGATTTTTAACGAATTTTTATTATACACCAAACACAATCACATACATCGACTAATGCGTACACTAACGGCAATATTATATTTTTATCTCGTTTTATGTGTCTCCATAACAACACAGAATGACATTATTATTATTATTATTATTATTTTTCACGCGCGGCGAACAAAAATATTTCAAAGTTTTAGATTTTAATCGGAGGTTCTTTTGACAAAAAAAAAACCATCTACCTTCAATCTACATGTACACCAACTTTATTGTCAAGGTTTTCGTATTATGCAAACTACATTTTTGTTATTTATCAAACCTATTGAGCATAGGTTTTTATTTTTCGATAAAAAATGAGTTCATATTAACACGGTATATTTTAGTATTGTGTATAAAAAAAATAATATGTTTACTTACCTTAAGTTAAAAACTTAATATATTATTGTCATGCTTTTTTATATATTTGATGTAATAATAAAATTAATACCTACCTATAGTATAAATAATAAAATGATTTAATAATATTGAACAAACTATATCATTAGGTGTGATAAATATTATAATTATTTTTACTTTTAAATCATAAGATTATCAAGATTTATAAAAAAATTTTCGTCCTAATCATATTATAATAATACACATAGAATTTGTATTATACTATGTCACTTTATTGCATCGATTGAAAATAATTTATATCGTGAGAATATTTCGTATAATAATATGTTTATTTTAAAATGTTGTTTAAGATACTCTATCATACATCGACTAGTTTTTGAACGAAGTGTGTATATAAGGCTTTATAATAAAATAACGGCAAGTTAATATTATTATACCGCAGGCTATATACCTACCTTGAGTACAGTATAAGTGATACGTTAAACGAGGATTTTTATTTTTGAAAAGCTTTTTTTATGACGACGAAAATGCATCATGAAAAAGAACCACGTCCGTTAAATTATCCATAATAGGTACCTATAAGTGTATTTCTTCCTACTTTAAAGTAGGGGAGTATAGAATTATTCTCTATTATTTCCCCTCCAAAAACGAATAAATATTTACACACAATACGCTTTGAATGATATGAAATTCAAATGTTTTTTTTTGGTTAAAATAACGACGTGCGTGTCTTACAGGAGTTTCATCTTAATATAATACTTTATTTCCATTACACAATTGTATGGATCTATAAAATTTAATAGTCACCGTAACGTGCATTAATATGGAACATAATATAAACCAATATAAGATTCTGCGAGTTTAATATAGCTGGCTACGAAATGATTACACGGGAAATATAATATAGTATAATATAATTTATTTGGCACGGTGCAGAGTGGCGATCGATCATAATAATATTCCTTCTCCTAGATACGGTGAGCCAGCAGATAATCGTCGAGCCCCTGTGGGCAATACATCTAAAGTTATAAATAAAGTATGAGGAATAATCCTTGTCGTACATATATATTGGTATATAAGGGTAAAATTTAAATTTCTAATCCTTACACAGGGAAAATGATTGAAGTATGAAATTTGCCTGTTCGCTGATTGTGTTGTTAAGCTTTAGATTCGACGTGATATGGTTCAATGTGTGGACCCCACTGTGATAATTAAATTATCGCTATGTGACCACAACCTCGAGACCATTACCCGATCATGATGGGTATCATAATATTATACTGTAAGCTCGTTATACATAAACGTATTAGAATCGTTTTCCTATTGATATTGATTATGGTCATATACGTTCGTGTGTCGCCGTTTACTAATCGGAGTCGGCGCAGGACTGTAGAGATGTCGTCGTTGCGGTCCGAATGGTTCTACTATTTTGTGTCGTGACTTCAGACTCGGATAGTACGTTTTACACACGAAATATATACAAATATAGGTATCTAATAAGTATACAATTAGTAACCGGATAATCATGTGTAACCGTATACTTTATGAAATTATAACACATATTTTAGAAATTATTCAAGTAGTAATTATTTTTGAGAATTTTTAAATGATTACTTTGTCAAATTGAAGTGGTCATAAAGTCAATATTTACAAGTTTAAAATTGTATTATACAAATATTATTAGTTATATCAATGTTTTTCGTGTATATACATTGTTAGTATTTTTATTCGTATTTTTTTTTTTTGAAAATTTAGTTGGAATTTAGAATTTGTTCAAGTAGTGTACAGCTAAATGTTTAGATTAAAGTGAAAGCAAATACAGGGTACATAGTCTCTCCATTCCTCAATTAATTAAAATAGAGGATTGAAATAAATGACTTGTGAAATAAATGATACAATATCTGTAATCTACCCTCTCTCTTACCGTCATAACCAAAAATTCTACGCAGACATTTTGAGCATTAGTTGATTGTCTTATAATGATTTCAGTTTCCACTTCTAACACCGTACAGTTTTTATAATATAAGCGTATATTTTTTAATAATAACGAGAAAATAGTGTGCGCTTTTGTCACGGGTTTTTATTTTGGTATTTGGAGAGCAGTTTAGCAACCTTTTTTTTACGATTTTATTCATTAAAATATAGTAGGATTTATGCGAATTCAATTTTTTTTTAAACGGTATTTAATATATTTATGTGGATAAGCGTGTGACAGATTTTACAATAAATTTAATCGGTGGAATAATGTTTATATTAGCAACAGTTGTTTTTTTTTTTTTTAGATAAGTAGGTAGCTTTTTAAATTTTTTCTACATTACATTACTTTTGCGTAATGAGTTATAGTTACATGAAAAAAAAAATACAATTAATAATAATTTATCAAAATTAAATTATTCGATAATAAACATTAAAATAACATTGGATTAACTGATTTCGAAAAAATAAAATGTTTTTTTACTACAGCTGTTCCTACAGGCTACATTACTACGTGCATAACTAGTATATGTTATATAATTACATAGTATTCAGTAGAGACAAAAAACTCATTTTACGATTTTCAGATCATTGTAGATTAAAAATAAAATAAATCATATAATCAAGAGATATTATTGAAAACTAATGGTATAACAAGGTATTGTAAAAGTATTTTCGGAGATAAAATGTTGACGAGAGGTTTGGTTTGTCTTCTTCTAGTTGATTTGATAGGTGTGAAATTTAACTTTTTAACCTTTAATCAATCGAAAAACAAATCCGGGTTAGCTGTAATCCTAATAATTTCAGACGATCAATTGAGGATTGAAGTAAAAGTTATCTATGCCAGTCATCTATGCTAGACTTGAGAAAATATTAGAACAATTAATAAAGTGTCTTAAAAAATATATTTATGCTTCTCTTTATAGTCTTTCCAACGTTGATAGACTATTCAGGAAATTGTTGGACTTCAAAGGAATATTATCCAATTGAAACTTCGACACTGACTAGTACTATTGTACTAGTTGCTAGTACATAGAAACGATTTGTGGTAAAAAATTATTTTTATTTATATGACGATTTTCGTTCATAATAACCAAAAAAGTTCTTCTAAATTTTTTATGAGATCTGGGACCAACCATCAGACAAAGGACTATTTATATTTGTAGTACTAAGTAGAAAGACTAAATCATTGCTGTTTGTAAAAGTCAACATTTATTTAGGAAATCAGTCAGTAGATTTGCTATCAACTATATCAATATTATTTTAGATGTCTAGTTGAATTGGATTTTATTTTTACATATGATATAGGTTGCAGCATAATTATTGTTGGACTTTCAAATACCTTTAATTCTGCACAAAAGTAAATACAATATTTTTTTTTTTCAAAAAGTAACAGATTTATATTACAACAATATAGTTAATTTCTTTTATCTTAAAATTAACATATTGATACTTGATATTATAGCAGAAAAAATAAATGATAATGGTTTGTAACAAATGGCATGAATGGGATAGATGCAACTCATATACTAATATAAATAATTATTAATTATTATATAAGTTGGTTATAAATTAATAATATAGTTTTAGGTTATATATTTCTTATGATATTTATACAACAAATACACCGTTTTTTCATTATTTTCCTGTAATACCTAGTAAGTTATATAAAATAAAATAAATGTAATGTAATTATAAACACGAGTTTCTTAGTTTTTAAACTACATTTAGTTTTTTTTATTAATTTGAAGAATAGAAATTAAATTGCTAATTCTTGAAGCCAAGCAAATTTATTTATGTCTCTCTCCAACAGTTTGTCGTTTTATAGTCACGTGATAGTCTGGATATTTATTAAATTGTATTCGACTAATAAAATATTGACATTTGTTGTCAAAGAATATTTTTAGTAAATAATTAAATGCTAAAAAAAGTAAATATTTTTATTTATAATGATTTTCAGAATTTAAAATAAATATAAGAAAAAAAATCAGTATCTCAACATCTCAAAATGTTAATCCACAGCAGATATTTAAATCGTTTAATTTTTGTAACTATAGTCATACAATTTTATTTGGCTTTTTATTTTACTTTTTAATAGATTTAATTTAATAACGAGAAAAAATAATCAGTCAATTAGAAATATAGAAAATCAAAATATTGATAAAATCAATAAATTTAAATAATAAATATTCTATTTGTTATTATAGCTGTCTTATATGACTTTGCTTATTATGTTTTGCAATAAAAATAAAATTAGTTTTTTAATATTATTATTACATATAATAAAATATAATTACATTAAATGTATGTTAAAAAATAAAAGTATAGAAACGATTTTAACAAAATTATATGTATACCTATTTAATAATACGGTAATAAAAATATAGATTATGTACATTAAAAGTAAACGGAATTATACATAAAACAAATTAACGTTTGTTTTTAATAAATAGTGAAAACTCTTTATAACGAATTTGAAAGGACCAAGAAATTTCATTCGTTATAGAGAGATTTTGTAAGAGAGAGGGTATAAGAATTATATAATAGCTAGGTTATAAATCAAACCAATCATTATAATGTAATATTTACGTTGTATTGAGTTTTTCGTTGTAACGAGTTTCGTTATAAAGAGTTTTTACTGTAATTCAATAAAAAATGTGAAAGGTCAAAAGTCATGAACTGCGGATAATTAGAATAATTCAGAATCATATCACAATATTAAAGTTTATTGCCGTGTAAATACCTGCTATTTAAACGTAACCAGTGGATAATATTCCGTGTAATTGTATTTTCTAATACTAAACGAAAATAGTCTATTGATACGACATGATCTTTTATGAACCATTAAATGAAATAAATATATTTAGGTTTTAGTTACGGTTTTTTTACTAATATTATATTATTAAAACATTATTATATGCTATCTTATACGTGCTGATAAATAATAATGCTTTTAAACGCTTATCGTATGTACATTATAAATAATGAAAGAAAAACTTTTTTCGTACTAGGTATAATTTTAAGTACAGTTAAACTATGACGTCGTTATATGTTAAATTATATTATATTACGAAGATTTCCAATTGGGTGAATATAAATTTATGATCTCAGAACGTGTATTAATATGCACCAGTAAATATCCAACAAAATGAAGTTATGCATATAGATATGTTTCTCTTAAATGTTAAAATGTTTAATGTATTAATTCATTGTTCTAGGCAAATAATCGTACATAATGTTATTATAAGGTTAAGTTTTATCGATTCTTCCGCTTTGATATCAATTTCATCGTCTATATAGTTTCCGCTAGAAATTTGTATATTATGTTGATTTCGCCAGTCATTTCAAACGCACATTTTTATATTTTTAATCCGTCATCTTATAATAAAATATAATACATAAACATAAATTAACTCAAATACCTATTATTTTTATCATTTTATTTAAATGATTGACAACAATAATTATAGCCCGCAGTGAGAAAACCTAAATATATGCGGTATGGTAAAAAAAAGTACATAAAATATAAAATGTAAGATTTTTTACAAATTCGAATTAAATTATCATTATTTTAAATAGTGATTTGACACTAGTTTAATACAAGCGAAACTATAAACTTTTCTATTTAAATAATCGGTAAAAATGTAATATGTAGGTATATGTTTTTTTTTAATTTATAATTTTTGTTTTTAGTCTTTTTATTTGTGTTTATTTTCTCAATATTAATACGAATCAGTTTGTACTTTTAAATTCATTACACGTGAAAATACTAATATATTAGGATGTACTTTAATGATCGATGAAACTTGTATTTTTATTTCAAATAGTAGTATAGTATCAATGTATATGTCTAATTTGTCATTCTTCAATAAAATATTTATGAGTATATAATATGTAAAATACAGATAAAAAAATCCAATTCGATATGTGATCTCTGCTGGAATTAATATATATAATATTATAGTTAGAGTATTCAACAACGTTATCTTGTTATTGATTTATTACAAATATCATTGTAAATATTTAATTATATAATTTTTGTGAAATCCATATATATCACAATTCGACAGAATTGATAGTCGGTACAATTGATAAGTTTCTTACAGGTAAAAAGATCTTTTTGGTGTAATTGATGCACATCCTAATTTTTGATTAGTTTATTTATTTTCATGAATATAATCATCTCTCAAATGCTAATTATTGTTGCTGTGAAAATAAATTTATTCTGCACATCAAAAATGTAACTCATCTATGCTCAACAATAATTATAAACAATTATAGTCTCATATTACCCATATTATATTTTGAAATCCTATCTTGGAGTTTGAAAATCATATCTTTAGGTATTGTTTACAGCTGCAATATTTATCATTGATGTTATTCGAATTAAATTCATAAAAATATTCACAATTGTAATTTAAATGATCATATCATAACCATTATAACATTACGCTGTCACCTATCATACCATCATAGTGTCATGTACTTTGCAGTCTATATGTTTTGATTGATTTTAATATCAATAATTTACTACGCAAATTTGACGAGTATTATGTTTCTAATGTTTAATACATAATACATCATGCGAAAAATGAAAAATGGAATCGTTAATAATAAGTATATCTGACTTGTGTATTTTTATAATTTAAATACGATTTAATAAAACAGAAACAGTAATATCAAGAATTAAATAATAAATTATTTTCATTGAACGGTTAATTGTTGTGTGCTGTTTAAATTGAGATAAAAACATAGATAAACTGACATAGTGAATTAATTTTTTTTCACAAAGAATTGTTTTTTTAGATAGATTCTAATTATCTATTTTAACTGAAGTCTGAAAGGAACGTTCAGGTTTTCAAAAAAAAAAAAAAACAAAACAATGAATATGTGCATATTTGTTTGCTACTTATATACATGATTTAGCAATTACAAAGTTGAATTTATTTTAATTTTAATCATTGTGGTTAAAATAATTATTGTTGATATTGAAAATTTTGAAATTAATTGAATATTTTAAATGTTAACTCTTGGGCTTATAAGTTTACTATTTTATATCTTTTATATATAGTATATTGTGTGTAATTCACGCCAAACCTAAATATTAGTGCTGTTCATATTTTACTTAAACTCAACAATTTCGCATTGAGTATCACATATGATACTCGGCATGGGTTAGTAAAGCTGCTAAGGCACCTATATGATATTTAAGGCATTTGTGGAAATATCAGTGAAATTGGTCGGCTGCCAACTTGTTAATATTTAAGTACTGAGACCAGGAATTATAATAATTAGGAAATAAGCTAAATTATAGCCAAAATAATGGTTGTATACCTTTAATAAATTGAATCAATTAACAAATAAATGACTTTAATTACACTTGTATACATTAGCAACAATAATATATAAAAATAACGTCCAATGTACATGTTATGGTGGAAAAAGGTCTAAGGTTACAAACCTATCTTTTTATTAATAATTTAATCAATAATCATATGAATTTAAGAAAATTTGTGAAATATTTTTTACATACTTCACGCGATATAAAGTTATGGCATACATTTAAATTATAAAATATCGCATAATTTACATGCATACAATTTTGGTTTTAGAGTAAATACGAAATGATAATCAAAATCCTACTTTGCATGTGATCTTTCTCATTTAAGTTAATAATACAATCATAATACAGTATTTTAGATGAAAATAGAATACGTTTATAAACATACAGTAATTTTATCTACGCAATATAAGTTATATTTTGAAATATGTAAAATAATGTACTTATATTTAAAAACGTATTATATTTGCGCGCTTCATAGTTATTGAAATTACGCTGCTGAAATGCAGTAAAAGTTACGATTGGCCAGTTATATTTTCGCTATGACTGCGGTGACCTCAGAATTTTTCTTTCTCAAAAAGATTCTTTTTATTTTTATTAAAAACCACAGGTGATCAGAACCCTTTTAATCCAAATGTAAATATGTGCTACAGACTGTATTAGCATGTAGACTACTGTGAGCAAATAACAAATGTCACAGTATTTTAACATTCGATGAATATTTTCTATCAAATCTATACTAGAAGTACATGACGTCTGTGATGTTTTTTTATTGGTTACAAAATAAATTTCATTAAATTAAAATCGACTCTATATCAATGGTGATAATATTGATAATATTAATGTGATTTAACTGATTATCGATAACGAACACGTCCTTATGATATATGATTTATTAATATTAAACACAAAATAGGTACCACAGTCAAACGTTTTGATTTTAATTTGTAAATGTATTTTGTTTGCATTGAATCACTCGTGTTAATCTATAGTGTTAGCAATCCATACTTGTTTCTATATTAGTAAAATTATTTGACTGCGATATCGATGCTCCGTAATTCAAAAAAAAATAAAGTATTATATGCTTTGTAAACGCGACGTTATAATACATGCGAGTACATAGTATTATGTACTCATTACATGTATTACATTCATACACCAATTATTAACAGTTAAATTCATTGTAAGCAATCATTGAAAAAAAATAAATGTAAACCGTCTATTGATCTTTTTTTTTTGGATATGGTAGTTAATCAGTTTATCAGTAATATGGTTGCGGTTAGTCGACAGATTTTCAAGGGAATTTTAATTACACTCACAGTGGTATTTATTTCCTGGTTGGTAAAAAAAGAATCAGTCGTTAGTCATATAATTATTTTTTTAATTGTGTTTAACTCATTTTCGATTAAAAGTCATGTCAATACTTTACAAAATAAATCATATCAGGTAAAACTATTAAAAAAAAATTGAATACCCAATAAAATAATAGTCACTTTGAGCGTGGTAGTTTCACATAAAAAGAAATTTAAAAATGCAACGAGACTATAAATGCAATTCGTGAGGGATGTTAATTTTTTTTCACCAACTTAAAGAAATAAAAAAATAATATTGTCATAAAATAAACGCATCGCAGATATTCAGACCAATTTATTCACGTGGTATTTCACCATTACATTATTAAAGCGTAAACATCCTTAAATTTCACATAAGAATCAATATTTATAGATTTATATTACTATTACTATTACTTTTATTATTATTATTATTATTATTATTATTATTTATATTTATAAAATCAATTTAAGTAATAATCGAGTTGTGAGATAATTATTTGATCTTGATCGAAACTTGAACATATTATTCAATTGAAAATAAAAATAAAAATGTTTAGATATTATTTTGTGTTGAGACAAGATGGTTATATACTACCAGATAAACGATACACTTTCCTATGAACTTTAAAAATTAATATAAATCCATTATTGATGAAATATGTTCTACAAACAATAGTATATTTTTTAGAAATTTGTTTGAAAATACGTGCATCATAAAAAGCAATGAAAATAATGGTTCAAGAGTAGAGAAAATTCTCTAAAAGTTTATTATTTTTCTTGTAAGCAACAGAGGTTATTTCAACAGATATTTTATAAAAGAATAATAATTACGAAGAAAATTATATAACAAATAAAACATTTTTTAAAAATACGCTTGTTATATGATTCTTAAAAAATATACCATACATAAATATATTTTATGATCGATTAAGCATAAAATTTGTTTTGGTATGTTTTATATAAAATTAATTTGTTAATTCGACAATTCATTAAATGTTTGTTTTTTTTAGTATTTCAAAAAAATCTATCATAATATTTTATACAAAAGTTTCAATTTAATTTGCATAAATCTTTGTCCTAGTGTTTGCATATTTAAAAAAGGATTGTATTGTTATAGGGAGAATGAGGAGCTTTACGAATATAACATTTAAAGCATCTAATAAACCTATTTTTAATTTTTATTTTTATTTTGAATCTATTTTATCAAATATGAATGAACTAAGAAATAAATAACCCAAATAAGAATTAACTAATGAGGAATATAAAATTCTCAATGCAGGTTTATTTCTTAAATTATGACAAGTACGTTTTAAAAATCTTAATTTTGTAGAAGCTTTATATCTAATATAATTGATATATTAATTGAAAGAAAGTTTGGAGTAAAATTTTACTCTAAAACCAAAGCACTGTATTTATTTTACTCTTGTTAATTAATATTCTTAAATAATGATCTTTTGTATTATTTTATAAACTTATCATTAAAATTATTCTACTCACAACGTATAGACAAAGATGATATGATAATAATATGCTGTATAATATAGAAATGTTTCTGTTTAATAACAATCGATAATAATGCTTGTATATGTGATGGAAGATCTGCGCGTGTTATCTATTTCATATCCGTCCCCTCGCTTGCTCGGCGACGACGATGCAACGCATTTGAAATGCGATTATTGCTATAATTTATTATTATTACCACCATCGTCATCATCAGACATCAGATATCAGTATTGATCATGACGTAAGCATGCGTCGCTAAATTGATATTAATGACAACAAATTGATATTTGAATCAAATATTCTAAAAAAAAAAGTTAATTAAAAATATACGTTTACACTATGAACGAATAAATAAAAAGCTTAAAAATAGTAAAAATATATATTTTTAGTGACTGTAAATTTAATGTTTTAGAAATAATGAGACTATTTCGTTTAATAAATTATTCGGCTTATTTTAGTGGAGTAACTATCTTTTTTTTTTATAACAGGCTGTACTATTAAGAAAGTCAATTACAAAGACTTGCTCGGATATTATTAATTATAAATAGTATAATATTAATATATTATGTTTATTTTTACTGACTACAATTACGATAGTTAAATTTTAAAAGCAGTTACGACACCGTGGTTTATGGAAATAGAAGATATCTACCACAAATATGTCTGTCTTAGGTTGTGCCGCTGTAGGCATACGTACACTTTGCTTTAAATTAAATTCTTATATTGCGGCAACCGGGATAATATAATTACAACGTAGAGCTGATAGACACTCCCATTTTTAAACTCATCGACTATATTATGAGCGTACTTTAAGCTCCCAGTCACAGTGAAAATATGTGTGTCAGTGTCACTGAGCTAGGTATTAGGTCGATCGATATTTTTTTCAACCCTAAAAGATTGCCTTTTTGTGTTATATTCTTTTCGATTTTTACTAACGACCTGCTACTAATGAGTAGATTATTTCTGAAGAGTATCTACGATGCATAGGGACGCGTAGAAGATGTCGTATTGAGGGATTCCTCCACCGTTCTATTAACTACATTAACGTTATAACTCAAAAGAAATACGTAATTAACACAAAAAGAACATTTTTTCGTGGACAGCAATTTTCGTTCATGATATTCACATTGTTATGTTGTTATGTCATAATATCACTGTCCACTGAGTATGTTTCACGTAACCTTATACTAAGAAAAGTGAGTTTCATAGACATTTTTGTACACGTTTATTTTAGGTAGTTAATTTACGTATAATAATATACGTTTTGTATTTTAGCGGTTCATCAGTATTTGTTTTTTATACTGAAGAAAAAAAAATCACTTATTTCATAAAATCGTAATCACAAATACTACCATCATACTATTCACACTACCTCATAATTTATTGACTGTAATCCTTCCAAGTATTTTACTGTAACTGATTACTAGATCATGATTCACGATTCTCGTTTCACCCCTAATCGTCCTTCGTTGGTAGTTTATATTTGATTTCCATATTCCATCGCATAACATTTTGAAAAAATGTTTTTAAATAATTGTATTTAATGATATTGAAAATGTTAAAATTTGAGAAAGTACTACAACTCTTTTTTTTAAATTTGTTAATATTAAAAATAAAATTTTAATTCCAAAGGTAATTGTTAGAAAAATCGAATATCAAAAAATAAGATTTTCTAAAACATTTAAGTTAAATTAAGCTACAAAATTGTTTTTTAATCTAAAAATATATTTGCACTATTTATTCAATCGTATCATACTTACGAATCAAATGCGTAGTTACGCTGCACTATATGTTATTAAATGTACACATTACACAACTGATGATATCGAACGTTTTTATTGTGGAAACAATACTCTGATGGCTAATGTATATAAACGTGTGATTGGTAATAAAAACTTAAAAACGTTCTTTCTTTGTTAAAAAAAAAAACAACAACAAACTATTATGTATAAAAGAATCTTAGACCATGTTGGAACAGTATCATTTTAGGATTAACTTTATTTTTGATGATAACCATTTTAAGAGTTTGGAGATAATTATAATATCATATCACTTATCACTATATTACCAAAAAATTTGTGGAATTCAGTGAATTTTAAATTATTAATTATATAGTTTTAACTTTTTAACTTATTATCTTCATTGTGACTGGATATTACATAGTATTACTACATAATTTTATATACCTACTATAGTTGTATCTTGTAATTTTTAACCATTTCACTGACAGATGATTTTTACTCTGTAACATGACCTTGCCACATACTTTTACATATTTTTTTTATTTATGGTCTATTTATTATTATCACACTTATATAAAGATGTTATCTTCTTTGGCAAAATTATAAACACGTCTGTGAGTAATTTCTGTTAAGTCGAAAAAATACCATATTTCGCGTGATATAAATTGAGTAAACACGTTTACCAAATATTTAGACTATTTGCATAAAGCTTGTATTTATTTTTCTTCGCTTATCGGTAATTATTAGTGCTCTCAATGTGAATATATTTTTAATTATTTGATAATTATAATCAAAACCCGCATGATAGACTGGAAAAAAGCTAATAAAAGAAATGATGGTAAACTATAAACTTAGTTTTTGTGAAGTATGGTGTGATTGACTCGCCAACATCCGGTTTGGTTATGCCCACATGTTAAACTATTTCTGATTGATTAACTTATTCAAAAATACGTTTATAATTTAAAGGTTTTGAAATAAATGAGTCACATGCCGTTAAACCGTACGATGTTGTATAAGATTTGTTGATGGGTTGTGACGATTATGAAAGATAAAATTTATTGTATTGAAATAAAAACGTAGACCAAAGAATTAAACAATTTTAAGAAAATAACTGTGAACTTGATATAATATAACTATTTTTTATAGATATATTGGGAAAAATATTTACTGAAAACATTTAATATGAAGCGCATTTATAATACATAATTGCAAGGATTCTTCACACGCAACAATTTCTGAGATTCGAAATAATTTTATAAAAGTAAAAACCCCAAAGTGATAATTACGTCCGGGACTTTTGAATCCGCTTCCTCAAAAGTTTTGACAAACGTTTAACGAGATAGAGAGAAAAGTTTTGTCACGAAAGTTTTACGGGAAACCGTGAGTTTCGGTTGAGTACAAAACAAGTTACTTCATTTTAACTGTAAAAAAAACAAAAAACTATTTTACTATTATTTATTATATTATACCACGGTGAAATGATTAATCTTTTCAATTAAATTTAATTAAATCTTGTTCGCTGTTTTACTTTTTAAGACACCAATATGATTTATAATATTTTAACTTATTCTGTGGGCAAATAGAAAAAATTTACGCGTCATAAAAAACGTAGAAAATACATTATTATTATTATTATTATTAATTTACTTTGAAATCAGTTTAATATTCAGTTACAACTAAAATAAATATTTTGCGCTGTATATAAATCTAATATGTTTAATCAAAATTATTTTAACTGTATTGTACAATTGTACATAATATCATAATAATATTGAATAATTAATGTGTATATTGTATTTAGCATAGGTTTTTGTATACTTGATTTCATGTGTTGTGTGTGCACTGTCACTTTATCAGCTTACACTACTAGTTAATTTATTAGTAACCCTTCTAATGCAGTCTTTAGGAATATGTGGTACTCATTAATTCGGAGCAAGATGAGTGCACTTATTATCTATGTACATATTATAATAATATAAATCATATATTTTGCATTCCGATTTCTAGCTAAATCACAATACTATGCTAAACTTTGTATTGATTTCAATTCGAATATACATACCATTCAAAGGGACTAATTTATGACACTTATTTTGGAATATGAAATTAAAAATATGTTTTTTGTATTAAAATTTTTTTAAAAAAATTGTAAACATCCAATTTTTTTAAAGTTGTTTTACATTATTATAATTATAATATATATTTTCAAAAAAAGCTTTTTAATCAACGAGTGTAGGAACTTAAACGGATTACCTTATATTGCGTGGTCATAATATACAGAGTCCATACATATTTTTTTGGTGTACATCAAATGAACTTTATAAAGTTAAACTTGTTAAATTACTCAAAATAAAATGAGTTCAATGAATCATGGAGAGATTTGGCGGAAATGATAATATCTATAGTTATTATATTGTATCTAAGTACATTTTTACCAAGCTTGATTAAATAACACCATAATTTAAAAACGATATAATTATATTTTTTGTAGAGAATAAATCACAATCAAAGTCAATTATTTCACTATTAATTACTAAGGAGACTATTTACTATATCACATTTCAATATATTATCAAAGTTTGGTAATCGTGAATTGTTTACAGTTGGAATCGTATATGTGTTAAACATGCAACGATTCTCGATAAATTTAATTAAACTACCAACTAATTATAAATTTATATTATACGTGACAATCAACGATCATTGTTCATGATCTCACATTTAATGTTCTAAACAATTCAAAAACGCCGTAAAACACAATGTAGTGATATTATTTATTAGTATTGGAGTAAATATGTTTTTATTTTTATCGTACGTTAATTGTTATCTTATTTAATATTTAAAGTAATAATCATCATATTTAAGTTTCCAAATATGTATTATACATATTATCTTATTTGAAACATTATGTTAACTAAAAATTTGGCAAAATAAACAAAAAAAGTTATTTACTGTGAATTTATATGCCAAATGCGTATAGTATAAATATTTGAATATTTAGTTTAAATAAATAAAACATTTTACTTTTAAAACTTCTTTGTTACTATCTACTTTATGTCCTTATTTTTCCATACTTTTAAAATATACGCTTTATGGAACACGCAATTTAGTTTTACCTTAAAATACAGTGCCTTTAGTATGCATACAAAAGCATAATCATTTTCATCAACATAAATTGTCAAATGCTTTTACCACGTTCTTCAATATTTAAGTCTCTTGTCACGATGCTATTTTTCAAAATATGTTCTTTTGCAGTAGAGTACACGTATTCAAGTTATTAATATTAAGATAACTAACCTCGGGGCGTAGAAAAAAACACATACCCACAACTTACCATACAACTTATCTAGTGGTTTTATAGATCTGCGCAAAGTTTTTTCTTCATCCGTCGGTAGTGGTTACTTATACATCTCTACAATTGACATACAAAATAAGACAAAATCAATTACTGCTAAAATAAAATAGTAGAACTATTCCGAACGAATTACTCGAGAGATCTTAATATTTATTAGTTTTATCTTATAGCAGGTGGAAGTTGGATATTTGTTGGTCTAAAAGCGTAATCCATTACAACCAGAGTCTATTGTTTTAAATTTAATTAGGGTTATAATTTAAATTGGCCCTGAGCTATTTTATTTATTGGCATTATAAACTTTTCGTTCAGGTCGGCTACTCTAAAATAGAACTTTTATATGTATATAACAGTATAGTTGCCGTACTTCAATTAGTTTCACGGGTATCGAGCATGTGTTATCGTTA
Source organism: Schizaphis graminum (assembly GCA_020882235.1). Classification (NCBI taxonomy): domain Eukaryota; kingdom Metazoa; phylum Arthropoda; class Insecta; order Hemiptera; family Aphididae; genus Schizaphis; species Schizaphis graminum. The sequence goes on from CM037032.1 coordinate 62,139,985, forward strand.
TAAGAAAAAAAAAATGAACATTTTATAAGCTGCGATTATATTACTATTATGAGTAGAAAGTAATAGATACAATCATGAAATACCAAATTAATTCATTTCGAGTAATATAAGTGGTTAAAAATAATAAAAGACGATTAATACAATTATTATTAATTATCTTTATTGTGATTAAATATCGTACGACTGAATTATTATATATTATTTTATAATAGAAAATTGTTGCTATCGTTGATATCGCAATAGTAGAATAACGATATACAGTAGAGCCTCGATAGTCCGGACGAATTCAGACCGAGCATCGTCCGGATTATCGATTTTTCCGTATTACTGAAGGTTTTTCAAAATACTCAAATTATTAAGATTTTATTTTTAATTTTACTATCTTTATATTTATTGCATTTTAAATTACAAGAATAATAATTAAATTAAATTAAAACTAAACTAATGAATTACAAAAAAAAAAAAATGTTTATCTTCTATATAATATTTAAGAATCTAACCTGATTTTGGAGACGAAAGAAACTGGTTTTGAACGTCTCTGACCTTATCGCTTCCTCTCATAATAATAATAATTATATATATATATATATTATGTATACATAGTTGTTTGTTTATTTATTAGTATTATTAATTATTTATTTATTTACACTTGCATTTTTCCATTCGAAATATATATTATTCATTGAATAAATAATTTATTGTTACAATTTTTTCTACCTTATCTCTAGTCTATGATAAAAAGAATAAAATTTACCACTTCACTGGTTGAATTAAAAATGAAGATATTTAATTTTCAGAAATTAGCAATAACAATAAATACAATATTTAATTATATTATATTATTTGTGTAGCCAAAAAAATAGTCATATGTTTTTAAATTAAATTATAAAAAAATAATTTCTTCCGGAGGAAGTTCGGGCAGCTAGTATATATGTAATAATATTTGTCGATAACAATATTTTATAGATAAATTGGGTTGCGGGAATTCTTGTAAAATCTATTTACGAACAAATGGAATTTTGCCGTCCGGATTACCGCGTTCACCGGATTATCGGGGGTCCAGATTCTCGAGGCTCTACTGCAATAATATTTTTCCAAAAAGTGTGTATTGAGACGGCATTTCATGTAGGCAATATTGATACATTTGCGTGTAGGGCACAAAAACCATTTCTTGTTTTGATTACAATAAATAATTCATATTAAACTATTTTTCTACTTTGTAAGTAGTTATAATATTTTAATTATAAATAAACACAGTATTTAATTGATTTTTCAACTTTTTATTGTCATTGAATAAGTTAAATCCACTAAAAAAATATATCATTGTGTAATAGTCTGATTGTAAATAGGATTTCACGCTCAGATCTATTGTTAAATTTCGGGTAAAAAAAATAAAATAACCGTACCCTAATGAATTGTCAACGGTCGAGCGCATACCAAAATAATTCAATTTTACATAGGAAAAAAATGAAAATATAGTGAAAATGGTGGTAATGTTTTATCTGAGTGCCTACGCTAAATCAGTGCCCTATACAACCATGACTGTTATATTATAGTAATACATTTCGTCACTGTTAAAATATTACTCGCGTTAAAAACGAACGATTAAAAAGACACTCCTTAAATCTTTGAATGTCACTATATTGTAACAAATTATAGTATGAGTCTAACGAAAAACTTCCACTGAGTTTTTATTTTTTATTTTTTACTTTTTATATTGCGTTATTCAGAGGAATTGTTAATTTTGAGTGTTAATACGATTTGAACGTCCAAACAAGTAATTTAGGGACATATGATTTCATAAAAAAAATTGTCGATTTTTAATCGAATTATTTAATATTTGTAATTAGGTAAGAAAAAGATGTTTTCTTTTACAAAAAAAAAAAAATAAAAATAAATGAAAAATAAATTATTTCCTGGCTCCAGAAGTATAATCCAACAACGAAGTCTTTACAAATTAAATTATAATTAAAAAAGCGGGTAAGTGGGTATCGCTCTGCCGTATATTAGGGGGTGGGGTGGACCTCAGACTATGGAAGGTTAAATTTGAATGCAATGATAGGTATCATTGTATACGAAAAACGATTCTGAACGAAGATGATTTGTCAGTTTAGGATATATTATATTTAAATATTGTTAAATATTCTATTTTGAAACAAATAGTATAGTTTTTATATTATGTTACTATGGTTACTATGGCCAACATTCGCATTATGAGCGTATGAAATTTAATTTAAATTTTGACATATTTCGTATAAATTCGAACTTTAAACACTTATAAAAAAAAATTGTGACTAACGATTTCGGATTTTTTTTTTATCACTTTAAGAACAACTTATAAGAAACCTTGTATTAAATTTTCAAGATTTTCTGGCCATCCAAAAAATTTTTATCGGCATTTGAAGAAAAAAAAACTTAGAAAAGTCGAAAATTTCAATTGTCTATTAGTAGCTTAAAAATGGTCAAAATATTTTGAAAAATTAACTGTAAAGAGATAACCATAATCGATTTTGTCGAAAAGTGGTTTTTCCGTAAAATTTCCATTTTTCTGTCATTTTTTTTTTGTTTTTCTCGATTTTTTTGAAAACTATTAGAAAATTTTAATTTTGACCCCCCTAAAGTACCAACTAGATTCAATTCCCTATTCAAAGAGGGACTGAAGTCAAAAATCGGAGCATTATTACTGCTCCAAATGTTGTCGTCAGACACAAAAAAAAAAAAAAAAAAAAACACACATCATAGTAAAAGCAATACATTCATCACTTCGTTCAGAATCTAAAATATGATAAATAATATTAAAATATAACTTATTTTTACAGTTTTAAAATTATATTTAATAGAAGTTATACATAAAAAATTGATTTGAAATGTCGTTTTCGTGTTAAAATATTCTTAATAATATTGTTGGTTATTTTATATAGAGAATGTAGTAAGAGAATAATTAATATTACCGTATGCGTATTTATCAGCTAATCCGGTTGCTTAATAGATATACAAAATATAAAATACTATAATTTATATTGATATACTTCACAGGACGAAAAGGTACTTTGAAACCTCTCAAAAAATTTGGAAAATTTGCTCCTATATGACGCATCAGTGAATTTATATTTACATCCCACCGGGTTAATGAACGACGCGTAAAATAATAGCTCAATCGATTTTAAACTCGATAGTCGATACGTGTGCCAGGCAATCGTATTATAACAATCAGAATAATTATATTCAATGTCACTATCACAAAACTCTGTCATAATATTATTATAAACTTTAAATGTATAAAACATAATGTGCGTTTTCACTGTGTATATACCATACATGATGAGACGACGCAATATGACTGTTCTCGTTTTAACTGCGAGCTCGTTTATTTTAACGATTTTCAAATTAGCAGCCCAGCCGGGCCCAGTTTCCGCAGTAGTATTTTACTGCTGCGAAAAGTTTGTGTATGTATGCGGTGGTAGATTTTCCCGACCCGATTTCGTAGTAATTGATTTACATTTGGAAACATACGGAGAGCATCTTTGGTACCATTCCAACATATGATAATATATGAACTAATTTAATAAGTAGTACATAATCCGTTGTAAATTATAATTTTTTCTATTAACTAACCGGTTTTATAGTTATTGTTTTAAACATTTACCAACAAATGGAATGTTTAAATTATAAATAAATTCCTGTGATTATTATATCTAAGTACCTACAGAGAAATTTGCAATTGTACATTGCATTTGTTTCTTTATTTTTCTCGATTATTAACTATTATTCGTTTAGTTTATCAAGTTATATTCATTTAAATATACATCAGTGTAATTTTTAAAGATTTGAGTACGGTAAATTTACATTTTGCTAACTTTTTTTCTATCACTCAAACAATTTTATGACTCCTTTAATTGATTGATCATGTTAACAAGGTTAGCCTCATAATATTTTATACCATTGATGCTTCATTTGTTAACTGTTACTAATTATCATCAACATATAGTTATTTATTGATATTTGTTATAATGTTTAGATAATAATTTTTACTTTACTTTTTGTGTGTTGTATCAAAATAATAGTAGTAAGTTTTAAAATAAAATGCACATAAAGGGACGGATATTTTATAACTTTTACCAATTTACAATTTACTGATAAATTATTATAGATTTTTTTTTCTACGTAAATTCTTCATCACTAAATTATTTTGATTTACATTGTGTATTATTTTAACAAATAGTAACCATTTTGTCGCATATATTTGTTTAGATAATTATTGGAAATTTAATTTTATGAAATAATTAATATCAGGTTTCACAAGAATTTTTTTTTTAAATTCTATATGATTGGCTTGTATCAATATGTTTGTATGGGCTGATTATCTATCATAATATTATAATCACCAACTACGATGAATGACAAGTTCATGATCTGCATTTTGCCGTGCATCAATTCATCCTACTCACATAACTTTTGGATTACCAAACTCATGCTAAATATGTTAGAAAGTAGTAGTAGATCTATTTCCAAAGTTTGTGAATAATTTCTTTGTTTATTGTGATTTAAATTTAAGGCTATAAAATGTATTTCCTTAATCTATCTCCGCGTTATTTTCGTGTACTTCTTTGTCTATTTTAGTGTGAAAATATTGTTATAAAATTCAGTATTTAACCGAAAAATAAAGTGTATGGGCGTTGTAAATTTGGAATTATTTTAATACGCTTAAATTAACCTACTTGCAAGTTTCAATATTATAAAAGGTTTTGATTTATTTTTAATAAAATATTGCAAAAATAATTTAAATTATAAAATATTAATTATTTGTAATATTGTTATAAATTATGACTATATTCAGACATTTAAAAAAAATTTAGTACATTTAAGATTTTGATATTTTGATAAATTATAGATTTATTATGCATTCATAATTCTCGATTTTAGATTCTGAACGGAGTGATGAATGTATTGATTTTACAATGATGTGTGTTTTTTTTTTTTTTTTTTGTGTCTGTGTACAGCATAACTAGTCGAAATAATGCTTCGATTTCAAACTTTGGGGGTGGTTTCCGATGGCAAAGTGGATATCCTTGGTGCATTATAGAGGTGAAAAGTAAACATTTTCCAACAGTTTTCAAAAAAATCGAGAAAAACAAAAAAAAAATGACAGAAAAACGGGAATTTTTACGCAAAACCAGTTTTCGACAAAATCGAATTATTTATTTTGCTATAACTCAAAAACTAATCGATGTATTCACTTGAAATTTTCATCAAGTGTTTAAATTAGCGTTCTCCATACACAGTTAAATTTTCAAAGAATTTTGACTTTTTTTGAGCTATTTATAGACAGTTGAAATTTTCAATTTTTTTAAGTATTTTTTTTTAAAATAACGATAAAAATTTTTTGGCCGGCCAGAAAATCTTGAAAATTTAATACAAGGTTTCTTATAAGTTGTTCTTAAAGTGATAAAAAAAATCCGAAATCGTTAGTCACAATTTTTTTTTATGAGTGCTTAAAGTTCGAATTTATACGAAATATGTCAAAATTGCGAAAATTGGCAAGTAATTTTGTGGTTAAAAAATCGTAAAAATTTTTCCTTTTATAACTAAGATTTGAAAATTTGGTACAAGGTTCTCCATAAAATTTTCTTCAACTATCTGCAAAAAAACTCTACCGGACTAAAACAAAAAATTTTTATGAGTGATTGAAATTTAAATTTTTACAAAACCGCGTTAAATAACGGTTTAGCCTCGAACGATTTTTAATATTTGTTGTTATTCAAATATTATAAGTCGTAAATACTTGAAAATTTTACCAGTTATTTAGATTGCCATTTTCTTTACGTGATTTGATTTTCAAAATATTTTGACTTTTTTTGAGCTATTTATAGACAATTGAAATTTTCAATTTTTTTTTATTTTTTTTTTATAAATGTTGATAAAAAAAATTTAGATGGGACAAATTACTTGAAAATTTAATTGAAGGGTCTACATAACTTGGTCTAACTCTCATTCAAAAATTATAAAAATACATAGGCACAATTTTTTTTTATTAGCATTTGAAGTTCAAATATTGACAAAAATTCGTCAAAATCATGAATATTTTTCACTATTTGGTAGTTAAAAATTTATAAATATTTTTCTATCAAAAGCTAAGAATTGAAAATTTAATACTAACCTGTCCATAAGTTAAGCTTAGAATAATTATAAAAAAGTTTGATGTTCATTAAATTTAAAAAATTTTACAAGTGTTTAAAGTTTTAATTTTAATTTGAAATCAAAAATACACGTGTAAAATAACGTTTTACTAATAAATAATTTTCGATTTATGTTATTTTTAAAACATTATCAAACGTAAGATCTTAAAACTTTTACTTAAATGTTTGAATTTGTTTCAAAATAGAATATATGACAATATTTTAATATAATATATTAACATATCCTAGACTGACAAATCATCTCCGTTCAGAATCGTTTTTCGTATACAATGATACCTATCATTGCATTCAAACTTAACCTACCCTAGTCCGAGGTCCATCCCACCCCCTAATGTACAGCAGAGCGATACTCATTTACCCGCTTTTTTAAATTTAATTTTCAAGTTCGATTAATTATTTCATTGTATATTTAGAAATTTAGATTAAAGACTTTCTTTTTTTTTAAATCGTATCAATGTAATAGTATAATTGTCTTAATTTACATAAGTATTGGAATCGTCTTATATTTGTATGAGTGTTATTCGGTTTCATGTACTTAGTATTAAAGTATTGATTTTTGAAAGCATTTGTAATTTTTTTTTAAATCGCTGTATTTTTGCCAACCTTTGACAGACGACTTCTCTGCTCTAAGCAATTGAAATTGTAAATGTGGTTTTGGTATTATATTTCAACCACATATTTTGAAGAAAAAAGACTATAACGTCAAGTGAGTTGTCGATAGTAAATTTGTCGATATATTATTCAGTTAGTCGGTTTTTGACATAATGGATATAGTTTGTAATATACTATACTTGAATTTTGATAATAAAAATAATTTACAGATGTGAAACTACAGAAAATAATACCGGTCCAACGGATATCGAGAATTGCAGTTGGGTATATAGTTTATTTGTAAATATATTATGTAATGGATTCAGATAAAAATGAATGAACGATGTAGGGTAGGGATCACCAATTAATGTTTTTAAAGGACCATATTAGGAATCTGAAAATTTTTTGTGGGACATCAAAATTCTAAGTATACATACCTATTAACATTATTGAAAAACCAATATTATTTAATAAAAATAATAAATTTACAACAATAACACATATAATGTTGTCGTAAAATGTGTTATTTATACTTTGTCTGCGGGATGAATAAAACTTGTTCGTGTGTGGCCATTCACAATATGTTGTATATTATATGAGTTTAGGGCTGAGTAATCGTAGTATAAACACACGTTGTTTGTACGTATAAATGTATATTTTGTAATTTTTTCACCGATAGTTAAGTTTAAGGCCATAAAAAAACAACCATATGCCCTATTCCAAATGATTACACCACAAACAACAAAATTCTCACAAGCGATTTGGTTTTTCTCGTCGGTTCCGGTCGATCGTCTCATAATTCATGAGTTTCGAGAAAATAACAATAATATTACCACACGAGTTAAATAATCGCGAGAAAGAAACGTATACAATAATAACTCATACGGTACACTTGATATAAGACTGCATAAATGAATTTTTCGGCTTTTATTCGGTTAACTCGATGACTATTCTTTAGCGAATTTATTATTATTATTATTATTCATATTATTGATAAGACGGACATTTAACCGTGTAGAATGTAATAATCGATTGATATTATATTAAATCAGATAGATAAAAGTATAATTTTGGACGTTTATTTAAAGTTTAGATAAACGGATAGTGGTATACAAACTTAACTTTAAATATTCATTAAGTTGTTATAAATAAACTACTTCTCCAAAACTTGATTTTTATAGATAAATGATCTGAATAATACTTCTTTCAGAATATTTATTTATATTTTCTTATTAATTTAAACGGGTTAAAGCCAAACAATAGTATTTTCAGTAAGCATAATAACAAGGTGCGTTTTAACATAAAGATAATAATATAGATAATAAATTAAACATTAACAGTTAATGAGTACTAATAAAACATAATTCAACATAAAATAGATTAAAAATATATATACTAATATAATTATAAAAATAGGATTGGATATAGATAAAATTAAAAAAATCTATTTGTGTATCATTTGTTAAAATTGTGGTTCTATTTATAGGATAATTTATTAAATGATTACTAATATTTATATCTGTAATTTTACATAAAAAGTTTTAGTAGACCTAGTTTTAAATTGAATGTTTAAAAATTAAATAGTTTATTAACAAAAAAACTGACTTTATAGCTGTTGATAATTGATATATTTGTATAGAAATTATAAATAAAATATTTTAGATAATACAATACAAAAAGAAATTAAATAATAAATAATTAATGAAAAATAGTAAAAATATTAGCATAAGCAATTATATAAAATAATAATAAAACATAATACATTCACTCAAAATGATAAACAGTAAATAAAATAAATAATTTTGGGTATCATTAGCTAACCTAATTATTCTATTTATAGGAACATTTATTAAATAATTAGTTTAAGAAATAAAAAAATGATGTTATCATTCAGAGTAAAGTCTTAAAATAAAAACACTATCAATAAAAAAGAAAGTAAGAGTTATAATTTTTCAAAAATGTTGTTTTGTTATAATTTTAAATTATGCAAAATAATTATTTTCAAAAACATTATAGTGTTTTCTGAAATAATATAAGTATGTTACGTTAATTTGATCACCCTATATACAAAACTTATATAACGGCTCATCTTTATTATATCTTAAATTAGTTGTCTATATAATTCGTTATTAGGTCATTAATATCACTAATTTAATCGCCAACATATTACTAATAAGTAAAATATTTAATTTGAGTTTTTTTATACAAAAAAAAAATGTTCTATGTTTAATTTAAATATCAGGTAATTTTAGTGTAGACTCATTTAAATGATTAAAAAACAATTCGTTGATTTAAAAAGTAGGTAAAGGGTCAATATCTATACTAACGTGTTGAATTTTTGATTTAGCATATTTTTGTATACCTATTTTTTACTGTAAATCAAATTAATCAAATATAATTTATTATTAGGATTATTGATAAAATAAATCAATATACATTTTTTGAATTTAATATATTAGTATGTTGACGTTGTTGTTTTTTTGTTGTTTCATTAAAAAAATAATCTAATAAATATTTTTAAAAATTACCTAAGTCATGCCTTTCCAAGTCAGTGGCTTTAAAAAATAACCAAACTTTTTTATAGATTCGCAACTACGCAAGCGATAGGTTTATTATTTTAACTTAACTAACAATAATACAAAAACAAATATCAACTTATTAACAAGGCATATACAAAATATATTTAAAATAAATATGAACATAATTATTAATCTTTAATTGATTAATTAGTTGTTATTTGTTTGAAATCCGGTAAAACACCACATTCGATAATTGTTGGAGATAGATAGACACAACCGTGTTCATGCATAAAAGGATTGGTATTTGGTACGCATGAAAAATACATAAAACTACCTATTAAAGCAAATATTGTGAAAAAATATTTCTTTATATATTCCATTTTAAATTTCTTATTATATACTAAAAGATCGAACAATTTTTTAATATTGCACTAAAAATAAAAATAATATATCATAAAAATGCTAAAAAATACAAAAGAAAAGTTTTTAAATATGCTTTTGAAATGCATTATATTAGAGTTCAAAAATTAATGCACTTTGTATTGAAATCTGGACCCTGATAATATTATATATTTTAGTAGTGGTAATAAAATAAACACTAAACTGTGTATATAAGCACATTATTTTACGATCACATGAAATTATTATAATTAAATCAAACGACAAAATAATAAAATATATATTAGTTAAAATATAAGATTCAACTATACATAACTAAATAAGAAGCATTATAATATATGAGGGGAAAAAATGTCTGTTATAATTTTCATCCTGTAGATTTTTTGTATTAAATTCTTACACAAGCAGTATAATATACCTAATATAATATAATATTCAAATGTGGCTATTGGTTTTGTTATTAATTTGACAATACATGGTATACTTTTCAATTTTCATTGAATATAAAAATATGAAATTACTTCACGAAATTGTATTACTATAGAATTTGATATAAAATAACAACAAATAGATACACCTAGTCTCTGGTGGCTAGCCTTTTGGCTAACCTAATTACTAGTTTTTGTAAACATTTTAAAATTACATTAAAATTCTAAACATTTAATTTACCAGTATTAATTTTGTATTACCATGATCAAACTGAATTTAATTAAAAATTACAAATCGCTCTGGGAAGACGTTTTGATATTATTCACATGTTAAACTAATAATAATTTAAAAATAATAGATTAACAATACATCGTTCGACAATAATTTATAATTTTATTTTTTGTTAATTTTTATTTGTTTTTTTGTTGAAAATAACAGAAAAATGAGTTTCATTAAAAACGAATTGATTATTATAATATCCGTAGTGTAAACACTCTTATCTGTACGCGTATACTGTGCCAACCACTAATTATATATGCTAATCAGATCGGCCGTTTATTTATCATTACTGATTAATTATGTTAACTTTGATTATCAAAGCCACAACTTCTGACTTAATGATTTTACGACCAAAACATCATAATAGAATAAAAAGTTAAAAAAATAATCCTCAAAATTACTATTCAATTATTTATGTAGTCTGCTATGGCAGTGAAACGATTTGTTCACTTTGAAGACTATAAACTTTCCCGAAAAACCTAACGATAGTGTCTAATTTGTCACTCGAATTGAAATACTTAAGGTTTTAAGAATCAAGACGTAAATTTATACACGAGATTAAAAAGCCAAGAAATGTTTCTAGAGTGCTTGGATTTCATAAGCCTCTCAAGTACGCGGTTGTAAGTTTATCTTATTTATGACCACCATAATAAGTAACACCATAATAAAAATTATTGCTTACATTTTATAATTATTATTATATACTTTATATGTATGTATATTACTATATTAGTATAGACATCTATGTAGGTATATAAGATGATAAAGTGCTGAGGAGAAGGACAAATGTATTGGCTATACAATGATCCTTATTGTATTAACATTTTTTTTATTTAATTTACTGGTTTGTAATCACGTTTTAAAACAGTAAAAATTCTGTAGAAATGCTCCTTGATGTTAAATTTTGCGATAAATAAAAAAAATAGACCTAGTTGATAATTTTCAAAATAATAAAGACAAATTAAATAAAAATTATAGAAAAATGGAAATATTTACGTGATACTTTTGTTTGACAAAAATCGGTTTTATTTTATTTGTTGTACCTAATACAAAACGAAATAACTGTTTGGTACTTGAAATGTTCAACAAATAATATAGTCGATTCTGCTTAATAGAGATTCCGGTTAATAAGGACAACCACTCAATAGGGACAATTCTTCAATTACTAAAACAAATGTATACTTTTAAGGTAAACGTTCACCGCTTATCTGGGCCACGAATCCGTATAAATGGGACATTTTTATCGAGTATATTAATAGATAAATAGTTTGACAATCGCAACTGTCTTGCATATTCGATTATTACATTAAATTTTATCTTATCGTATATTCAAATGTGATATTACATGATAATGTAATATTATGTTTTTATTTTTGTACTATCAATTAATTTCTATAATAATTTGTAATTTGTAATATTAAAAAATCAGTTTTTCAACAAATTTATATGTTTGTTTTTGTATTTCGGATTATTTGGACAAAATAACACGTAACTGATGTGTCCGAATAAAGCGGAATCGACTGTATTTATAAAACGTTTTTTTTTTTAATATTATAAACGGTTCAATAGATTTTGAACGGTTTTCCATTGTTTTTTTTATGGATGAAGTGTTGTTATAAGATTTGTATAATCTTCTCACACTTAACATACCACCGTCTCATAAAATATCCAATGTCGTATTTAGAGTCAAGCATTTATCACCCACATGAATAAATATTTTCGTATAAAAATAATTAAATTATTATATACCTAATTTTAAAATTAAAAAATAAAAATAGAGACATAACATAAAATATGATTTGAAAAATAATGTACAACACTAGAATTTTAAATAATGTATGATTTAATGTATATGATAAATAGTATAATATAATAATATGTATTAATTAATAGTGTAATTATTTTATTTAACGTATTTATGTCTTGATTGACTAACAAAATATGAATGAAATATAAATACCATATTAATATAACTTTATTGAGATTATATTTTTAGTTTTTAGTACAAATTATTTTTACACCCAAATGCATCAATTAATATCAATATCGTAATATTTCAATCGTAGTGGTATTATGTTTCATCCTTGGACTTTGGTTTATATAATATTATTGTTATTTTTTTAACATTAAACTAAAAAACCATAGCATTAACATAGTTGAAATTTTTTTTTAAATAAAAGTCTTAAATGACGAAAACACTATCAGGATTTTAAGTTGTGATCATCAGAGCCTTTTGTACTCTGTTTACTTAAACAAATTCTATGATAACTCGCTTTTGTTATATAGTTACAAAGGTTTTAACGCATTCTCGGCAAAACCTTTCAACCCATATCGAATTATTACTGGGTAAAATGCGGAAAATAATGTACGCATAGTATAATATGCATGGTTAAGAAATATTTTATAAAAACCAAGTCAGTGTACGTAGGCTTGCCACTTATTATGTTATTAATATTTTTACACAGACAAACTCTGTTTAGTGTTTATGTGTTTATGTATAATATGGCTATATAATAACAAATCTGTTACAGGAACTCTAAGCGTGATTATTTATGAAATTATGGATCATTATCGCATAAAATAAAATAAAATTTAAGTAGGTATCCTATAATTTTTGATTTTGTACACAGTTCTACGCGATGTAAACGTTAGTAGGTATTCATTAGTTATGAAAATAATGTAAGAACATTAAGACATGATATTTATGAATATAATAATATATTATTATTATCATCATCAAAGAGTATTGAAACAACAAAAATCGATTTGGATGTCTTAAATTGAAATTTTAATTTGTGTTTTCAATGATACTTAATTGTTTTTAAATTTTTGTATTTTTTTTTTTTTACGGTTTTACTCGCATTAGTTTGGAACCAATATCTGGTCACTTGAAAAAAAGAAATTTTTTTTACTTTTGAATAATTATATTTTATTATATTATACAAAAATAATTTATTTTTTATTTCAACCTGTGAAAATTTTATTTTCAGTAGTACGTCTGTAATTGTATTAATTGTTATAAAGTCATTAATCGGATATTGCTTTCGACTTTGCTTTTTAAATTGTTCTAAATTCTTTGAAAAATATTTCGATTTTGATGAGTTAATAATTTATGATGGGCGAAATATTGTGAAAATTTAAACAATTTATAATAAATTAGTTTTTATTTTAGTCTATTTTTGTGTAAATAAATTTTATTTTTTATCACAGCTAGATAATCTTACTTTTGATTTTTTTTCTATTATAGAAATATTATGTCTGATTATATTTATAACTGCTGTTGTGAAATCCATATATTTGTTTATTGCTAATAAATTGTATAACAAGTTTATGATAGATTAATCATTAGAGGATGAGCGTGGTTATGTGAATTTGTTCGCTTATAATATATAATGTTTAACTATTTATAAAAATGCAAGACCTCTCATTAAAATTCTATTAAACTTCTATCTATGAATATCTTATATAAATAAATACATATTTTATGTTTATAAATAATAATATTTTTCGGCGTCATAATACTATATATTGTAATAACATTAATAACCCAAACTTTAATGTAGTACAGGTACAATGTTTTTCATAGAACATAAAAATAACACGTTGTCACACGTTACAGAATTAATTGTATTTGATCTTAATATTACCATATCACTCGTACCGTCATTAATTTTCTGTAATATCTCGTAAGTATAAGTACTATATAAAACATATAATCACAAAATATTTCGAATTACATTAACCTCGTACTTTATGCATCCGAGGAAAAAAGTTTAATAATTATTTCTTGGAACCAAACCAATTAGCGTATTATACAATTATTATGCAACTTTCCCGGGCGATTTGTAGTTTTGTTTAGTTACGCGCTGTATTTGCAGAGATAGTCGCTGCGTTAGACCTCGCAAATGATTATTATGCATCGTACCTATAAGAGTACAAGCGGCTCTCGTAATAAAGCCGTACCTTTAATTTTTTTTTCCACCACTGAAGGCATCATAACAGTATAATAATAATAATAATATGTTTACACGGAATAATATGATTAATTCGCGAGACACCCCCGGCCGCTCCGTCTTGTGTTTTATTAAAAATAATTTCGGGGGTTTCGCGTGTTATGATAACACTATAACAGTAATATTAATAGAAGCGGCGGCGGCGGCGGTCACCGCGGGTGGTGTTGATAAATGTATTCGGCTACGTGATAATATACACTTAGTCGGCAAAAGAGACGGATTTAATATTATACGCATATTACGTTTATAGTCGATAGCGTGATTCGCTATTACAAAAAATATTAGCTGGGTATCTATTTAATATTATACTGTATTATGTATACAATAATAATAGAGTGTGTATAGAAACTCGATCGTCATCAGCAGCGATAGAATGAAAATAAAAACAAATAAATAACCGTCTATAAGACTTGACGTGTTTATACGTCGTTTATATATTTTAAGCTGAAAAACTAACAAAAATCATTTTATTTTAAACCTAAAAAAATAAAAACGCTATATTAAACGATACTCAATGGTATGATAGATAATCACTGCACTTTATCGTAGCAAAACACTTATATATTATACTCATATATACAAAAATATACAAAAAATATATGTATAGGTTAGGTTGTAATATGATCGCTCTTATATTTTTATTTAATAATAAAATTATTTTCATATTTTTAAATTCTTAAGATTTTTTTGTGCTACTTAAGGAATGCCCCGTGGTAATACACATTTTTCTGTATCAAATAAGAACGTCCTTTCCACTTTTTACTGTTATTTTTTTGCAAAGGATAGTAGTCCTTAAAATGATTTAAAAAATATATAAATAATATTTAATAGTATTAAAGATAGTATTTATTATGATTGAACCATTTTTACAAATAATAAATATTGATAGATTAATATAAATTACTTAAATGTTCAAATTAACATATAGTCCACTCATCTTTCAAACCCATTATTAATGACCTATTATCCATACTAATACATACAGTGAAATAATTTAAAATTATTTATCTTGATTTCAACACGTAAATATTTTCAGAAAATGATCTAATAAATAGGTAATTCAAAGTTGAGAATGTGGTTAGCATTTATTGAAAAACAGAAGATGGTATTTTCTTACATCACTTCTTCAATAGTAAACAAATCTCAAGCATGTGTAAATATCATCTCTAATTTTGTATATTTAAAAATTCCAAATTTAGGATTTTGAATAACTTAATTATTGAAAAAAAATAAAAGATGAGCATTTCAGGTTAATCATCCTGTAGATACATGTATTCGAAATAAAAACAAAAACGTTGTACTCGACTATATTTATTATATTTACACAATAAAATTATCGTTGTGTACTATTTACATTTAATGCTGGACGAAGGTACAGCAATTTATTATAACGGAACATATTTTATTACAATATATAAAAGGAAATGTTCAAATATTATATGGAACCTTTTTTTTTTTTTTTATCTAAAATATATATACATCATTTGATTTTATAAAAAAAAAATTCGAATATTTGAATAACCTAAATAAATATAAAACGTAATAAGTTTATGTATGCCAGGAACTGTCAATGTTCATGTATAAAATGTTTTGTACGAACCGTTTTTATCAATACTTTTTTGTATGATACAATTTATTCACACAGGAGAGGGCAAATTATTTGCTGTCATTGGAACTCGAAAGTGTTTTTTGATTTTTCAACGTTTTCCTTTAGGGCATTTCAGTGCTTTTAGTCGTCGTAGTACTTTTTTGTTTTGTTTCCATACAAAAACGTTAAGTATTCATCACAAACGTGACCAGAATAAATTGTAAAATATAATATGTTATCACCGTGTTTGTATACTATAAGTATATAGTCACTGTGTCAAAAAAACAAACATTTTTTGTGAAATGTTCAAATAATATATTATGTAATTTATATTTTAGGTACACTGACATAATATAATTCAATAAATAATTTTTGAATCTGATACGACTGTTCTAATCAAATGCCGACATAATCTATTTAATTTATTTTAAAACCAATAAATTAATTGCTTTGTTCAGAATCTGTAAGTATATGACGTAAAATAATTTATTACATATTATTAATGGTAATTGGTAATACCTATAAATACTGCAATTAATCTTTCAAGACAGTATTATATGTAGACTGTACATTGCATACTGAAAATATTTACAATTCACAATCGAACAATGTATAGGTAAAACGTAATATATCTGAGCGTATAAACACGAAAATCATTTACTGATTTACTATTTAGTGGTAAAAAATCTAAAAATGAAAAACGTTAATTAAATAATTTAAAATTTAAAAAAAATGGAAAAATGGGTACCAACTTTGCTGGGTAATAAAAAGGTTTTGTCGAGTCATTGAAATAGATGGGCTTAATTAAAACTAAATGATACAGTGAAACCTTAATTAATGGACTCCTCTCAATAGTGGACCATTCCCAATAGCGAACACTTTTAAATTTCCCGGAAAAAATGTATGCACATAATACAAGTTATAACATCTTAATTTTGGACACTCTTTATAGTGGACGTGGATTCTAAAAACTGGTACCAAAATTAAAAACTACCTCTCATGAATGGATACAATATTATAATATATGTACACATCGAAAATGTTCAAGTAATAAAACTACTATATTTATCTTTTATACATTTTGTTTATAATGTATCTTATTATAATGGTTTTTCTACTCGATAAATGACAAATGGTTCGATTATGTGTTCGGTAAGAAGATGAGATTGCATTATCGATGGTAGTCAATTTGCAAATTCATTGTTAAGAGCAAGAACAATTTACACAAAAAAAAAAATACAGATTTTTTAATTGTACATAAATATAAAACATTTTTATATTCAATTTTTACTATATACATATTATTAAATAATAATAATAATAATAATAATAATTCAATGTATGTATAACATATCTCTATTAAGGACATTAAGTAATTTCTCATGAATGTCCAATAAAAAAAAAAATAAATTCAAATGTAGAGGTTTTCTCAATAGTGAACATTTTTTAATTCCCCATGACAATCCACTATATAGAGGTTTCATTGTATATTAAAAATGATTTTGAGCGAATATGGTATATCTGCCTGTATCATTAAAAATACATTATCGTGGTTTAAGTTTTGCTAACTACATTTTATTTATTATATTATTAATATTTTAATTATTTTAAGAAAAATAATAATTATAATTTATACAATTTTATATTATTATTATTATTTTTAATTTTTAGTTACGTATCGCAAAACTTTTTAATAAAATGGAATAAAGATATAAATAAGTATTATTTATAAATTAATCTTAATATTTTGAAAATGTCATTGCGTAAAATAAAATTATTCATGAGCAAGTTTTTACCATGAATATTTTCTTCTTTAAATTATAACAAAATAATGATCATTGTTATTTATTGTTAAAATATGTAATTTCGTTCAGTGTAATTTTTCAGTTACAAAGAAAATCACTAATTTTAAACTTTTGACCACCCCCATCCCCTAAAAAACCTAACCATTTTAAAATCAATACGTTCATCGCTCTGCTCGGAATCTAATAATAGCTCTTTAAACTCAAACACGGAAGGGAACTGTTTCCTTTCACACCTTTACAACATGGGCATTTACCGGGTGAACGTATCGCAGAATAATATATTGAATCTATTTCAATCGAATTATTACATTACCGCGAAAGTCTTCTCTTTTTCGACATACTGTATCGACGCTCGCTATACACCGGACACCATAACAACAACGCCCGTCAGCTTTTAACGTGTGCAAATGTTTTTTCCGTGTATTCGCCGTCAAGCTATTTCACCGGCATTAAAAATCCGTTCGAGACCTTAAATTAAATACATATCGAACGTCTGGTTTGATATTATGTTTGTTTATTGAATATTTATTTTATTTTATTTTTATTTGTTTCGTCCGTCGACCCCTCAATTACTGCGGGTTATTATCAAACACATCGTTGAAAACTACAGCATTTTACCTCTTACTTTGCTAATAAATTGGCTGACGTTAATTGGAAATAAATATAAAATAATATTTAAAAATATTCAGAGCTGAGCCAGCAGATATTAGTCATTATTATTATTAATTAATTCGCTTCAACTTTAAGGTTTTTGCGAATAAAATGTGACCAGTTTACATTTTTTTTGTATATTTATTTGTTTTACAATTTCTCTATCTTAATGTTGATATAAAGCTTCAATGAATTTTATTATTACAAAAATTTTAAAATTTTGTTATTTGCTTCAGTTTTAGATTCTAGAAGTTCGTTAAGATGATCTGGTAAATTATTTTTATTATATTTTATTTTCATATCGGAGAAATCCTGTTAAAATCCGTTTTATATTGTGAGTTGAATACACACAAATAATACATGTTTGGTTATATTCGTTACCCACTAAGAAACCATGAGTTTACATTATAATATGTCCAATTGAATTATTATTTATTACATTATATATTATATCATTATTTATAATAATATTATAAAATTAATATTTTTAGACCGTTGCAACGGAATATTTGAAAAAGAAAAATTCATTCAAGTGAGTTTTGCATAGAAATAGTGTGTTCTATCAAATTATTCAAATTAAAAAAAAGCATCGGAGTTTTCATATATGAATAGGTGTTCTCGATTAGATAATTATAAACACGGTTATTATATCAATATTATTGGCGGAGTAAGTCTTAATATTATAATTTCACGAGTATGGATATTTATAAGTACGTATTATAATTATTTTCAGTCAAATTTTGTTTGCTAACACGGACAGGCAATAAATAATTTTACAAAACCTAACCTCACTCCGCTAACATTTTACTAGAGTACCTTCTCTTAATATTTACTAAATAATCACGAATGAAATACTATTTCGGCTGTCCGGAATGAAGTTTTAGTTTGAACAAGTTGGTGTTCGTCATAACCACACACTTTCACAAAAAGGTCATAGTTCAAATCTGCATACTTTAATATATTAATTCTGAAAAGTTTTATTAAAATCAAACCATTACATGATAATGTAATACCAGTTAATCATATTTAATCAAAATCACAAAATCTTAAGGAATGCAATTAACCTAATATAATATTAATTAAAAGCAATATTTATTTTATTCATGTAAGTTCGTTCAAATTTAAGTATTATCATCTACAATACATACTTTATTTGATCTTGTTATATATTTAATTATTTTCAATTAATATTTAAATTATGATATCACATACGAGTAGATTGAATTATTTTTATGGTGATTTGATTAATAATAATACATTTTTCAATTTTTAATAGTCAATAAAATGTGTGCGGTTTTGAATGATGTCCGAGAAAACCTACTCGAAATCGTACGTATAATATTTTATAAACACGATCGATATTGTTTAATACAAATATTAGCTAGCTTTAGCGATATTTGTAAATGGATCACATCGTGAATATTATATTTTGTAAACTGTAATAGTGCGGTTTGGATATCAGACCGTTAAAATTGTTTATTTTAATTTATTACGGTACGGGTATTATGGTGTGATGTTGTGGGTTCCGGAAAAACAATCGCAAGGCGCATTGGACGAATAATAAACGTATTTAAGATAGGTGCGTCAGGAGGATCGGATCCCAAAACGAAAACGCAATATCGAGTTCAGCGGAATTTTACAAATTAACGTAGATAATTATTATCATCCGCCGAGGAGGGCATCGCGTAGGGTATTTACGAACCTTCCCAGCATAAATATACATATATATTTATAAAGTCTTGTGTGTGTGTACGTGTATGAGTATGTGTATTTTAGAGAGTGCGTGTATGCTCGTGTATATTTATGTGTGTGTGTGTGTGTGTGTGTGTGTTCCTTTAAGTATCGGTGCTCACTGTATAAGGGCATCTGAGCTGCCACTGAATGTTAATTAATTTTATTTGTAATTAAATCGAATTTATTATACACGGCGATTTACAAACATGTATATATAATACATATATGTGCACGTGGCGTAAACATATATAGGAATGCAAGGGAGACGCGAAATTTATTATAGTAAATCGATGTAAAATTAATTATAAATAAAATCACAACAATGTACATACACTATTTTATTATAATCTACACGTATGCACGGCATGTGTGTACTAATTTCATAATTTATCACAGGTATGACAATAATGTGATTAACGTTTTCAACCGTAAAGAGAAATGTCGAATACGAATTAAAAACGACAGAGTTGCCGCATGGCGTCTTAATATTTACACACACAAATATGTGTATATATATATATAAATATATATTATATATATAACAAGCGATATATTATTAAGTGTCTACTCTCATTATTTCGAAAAGTTATGAATTTTTTGAAAAAATTTAACACAATTACTAGTTGTCTTGCCATTATGACAAAACCAAAATTTATGAAAACAATTTATACTCCTTTTAATTTTTATCTCTATCATATTTTTATGATTTTTTTATTTTTTGAACGACATTAAATTTTTCAATTTTCTTACTATGGTACATATATTTTGTAGAGTATTTAGATATATAATAATTGAATATTTTAAACAAGTAGTTAATTAATTATGAGTATCTTAAGCTATGATTTTCGGAGAAGAGTGATATAGGAGTACCCTACAAAATTACATTACACTACTCCACTCATCAAAGCCTTGAATACTAATAATTAATATTAACAACTTTTCAAAATTTAATTTCGTTGAATCAAAGTACTCTTCCTTCAGAATACGAAAATAAAAATATACGTTGTGATAATAAAAAGCAATGTACATCAATTTATGTAAGTATAACAGTTTCAAAAAATGTAAGTCTTTTCTAAATAATCAGTGCAGACACTTAGATTGATCGCTTTATAGATTATAATAATAATATATTTTATTATTTTACCTAACGCTCTGTAACATTTTCGTTTTAAAAAAAAAAACATTTCCTACGGTGACGTGTAGAATATAGTACAACACTATATTATTATGTATTACAAAATATCGCGATGACATCTACGTAAAACCGATGGAATACAAATTAATCAACCGATTTTGTTCAGTGAATATTGTTATATTTTTATTGTGGCTAAATAAAACAATGGTGGCGACAAATGATGTTGATGAAAAAATAAAAACAACCTAAGCGGACGAACAATAAAACTGACTTTCCAGCAATATTGGTTTTACGGCCATAATAAATTATGGGTTCGCATATAGGTAGGTACGATAATGTTTGCTTGTATTTTTTGCTTGTCAGACCACGCTTGATGATTTGTTTATTAGACTATCCTGTCCCAAATTTTTTATACACAATCATCTGTTGGTTCATAAGTATTTATCTGTAAGTAAGGATTAAGATAAAAAAAAGTTTGTATTATTTCAAGTCAATGATTCTGGTTCCGGTCATTTTTTTTTTTTTTTTGTTATTTAATAGTACATCACATTTACAACTCTATCATTTTGGAATCGTAAACAAATGAATAATCGTCTATCATGATAGTTGTTGTGATTTATCTTTGGGTAGTTTTAACCTTTAAATTAATACGCTTTATAGGGTGGATTAGGTAATAAATGTAATGAAAAAATAAAGGTCAAAAACTCAAAAGCAAAGTCAAATATAAACACACATATAATATTATACTTGTATATATTGCATTCATTTAATTATAAATAATGATTTTCGAAACCAGTTTATTAACAATACTATTAGGAATTGTGTAATAACTTGTTATTTAGTGTTATATGTATAGGGCTGGGATTTCGATGCACTTAGCATTGTTTTTCAAAGCTTACTGTGCAATGCTCATCTTGTCACAAATTTGTTTTATGTACATTTGAATAAGAATAAGAAAGTTTATTTTGCATTTTTTTGCATTTTTTGGCATTTTTTAGTTTTTAGGTCATTTTCTTAATTTTTTAGGGCATTTTAGAGTTTTTGGAGCATTTTTTGAGTTTTTGGAAACCAAGTGCATGAATTTGAAATTTTATTTCAATTTATTTCATTTTAGATTTATACTTGTAATAGATTTTTATAATACATTTTTTAAAAATTTTTATTGTAATTTATAGTAAAATTATTAAAAATAAAAAAAAATTTTAGTTCATAAAAGCAATTTTTTAAGGGCATTTTTCGGGTTTTTTTAGGGCATTATTTAGAGTTTTTAGGTCATAAAAGCATTTTTTTTAGGACATTTTTCGGGGTTTTTAAGGGCATTAAAATCCCAGCCCTAGTTATATGATATGTTACAATATTTTTTTTCTATTTCCAAGTACTTATGTGCATCGCATATTGTTACTTGTACAATTGAACAATTGAAGTCGCTGTAAAAGGATATACCATTTACATTATGTATGCAGTATAAAATACGTTTGAAACTAATTAAAGTATTAGGTGCCCAGAGATGTTTAGGAGTGCTAAAATAGTGTTACTGTTTAATCAAATATACAAATACAAACACAAACACACACACACACACACACACACACACACACACACACACACACACACACACACACACACACACACACACACACACACACACACACACACACACACACACACACACACACATACACACACACACATATATATATATTACCTTTATATAGAAGATGAAATTTGTTATACATATTTAATTTTATTTATATTATTCATTTACGTTAATTTTTTTTTTTTTTATAAGATAATCAGACATAAAATAATAAAATATGTTTAAATAGGTAATTTCTTTCTCTCTATTAAATTAAAGATAAAGTACCTATTGAATTTAATTTTTAATTTCTCAATAGTTGAAATATATTTTTATTTTTATTCAAAATACCTAACGCTACCTACGCGAAATCGTTAAGAAAATAACCAATAAAATCCAATAACGATTAAATATTAATCGATATAATTAATGTTATTGTTTAGTTGCCATAGCAAGTGAAATTTAATCATTAAAGTTAGAAAAAATTCGATTAGAAATAAAACGTTGTTTCTTATTAAAAATAATATATAAGTATAATAATATTAAGTATAATAATAAAAAAAAGTTTTATTGAATTAAATAAATTTTCTGCATTTTAAATATTGACTATTGACCGTCTAAATTATAATAGGTATATGAAATTATAGGAAATAAATACGAAAAAAAAATAAAAAAAAAATGTTGATATCCATGTCCTGAAGATATAATGTTACACAAAAATGTATAACTTAAATTATATTTTATTTTTTAAAAAAAAGAACGATTGAATCCGATTGTCGGTCTTTTAGTACACAGTACACAACACATTATCGATATATTAACGTAAAGCATTTAACAACAAATAACAAACGTCCGTGTGGTAGACGCTGTGTTGTCGGTGACTTGTACGAACGAGCCGTTCGACATTGTAAGCACACTATATTATTATAATATACCTACATCACGCATTGTGGGTAAGTCGCACTTAGTACTATCGATCATTGTCTACATGTACATTTGCACGCAAATACGTCTTGCAAAATAAACAGTCGATTTGCCCAACTGCTAACAAACCCAATTGATGTATCCGATCAGCTATCGCCAGGCTTTAATCGAATGCTATCTGATTATAAATTAGGCTTGAAAGTTATAAAAATAAACATATTTTTTCAATATCTTCTATTTTTAGCTTGATGAGCTAAACATCTGTTCCATTATCTAGTGAGAGAATATTTGTGTTTTTTTTTTGCATATTTTGGTCATTTTTTTTTTAAATTATTTATTAACGATTTTTTGTACGCATATGAATGTATTTTTTTGTAAAATTATGTTTATTATTTTT
This sequence comes from Schizaphis graminum, assembly GCA_020882235.1. Lineage (NCBI taxonomy): Eukaryota > Metazoa > Arthropoda > Insecta > Hemiptera > Aphididae > Schizaphis > Schizaphis graminum. The sequence goes on from CM037032.1 coordinate 62,164,222, forward strand.
AATAAAATGTACTTTATAAAAAAAAATAATTAAACCCATCGAGTTTTTGTATGCCAATTACAAGTATGAAATAAAACTGGTGGACTATTATCATTTTTTTGTTCATCCAGTATTTTGGCGGAGGCTATAGTCACCCCAAATTTAAGAATTTTAATTAATTCAGAACAAGCAATTTAATTCTGTGATTTTTAACATTAGAGTGAATTGACCTATTATAAAATAAAATTATAAAAATATTACTCAGAAGACATGTTTGGATATTTTTATTTTAAAAGAAGTATAAAAATTAATTAAGTTTATTTTTTAAATTAAAATATCCACTGCATGTTGCACCTTGCAGCCATTGTTGCACGGTTTATATTTCAAATGTACAGATTTAACTTTATGTATACATTGTATAATATTATATAATACCAATTCATGTAATTTTCGTCATATGGCGTTTTTAGAAGTAGTCTAGTTGAAGTGTTTTGTTAACGATACATTGAAATACTACCCTGAAAGGTTAAGACTATAATATGATTGAATCTTATTTTTGCACTTATTTTGTTAGTTATATTTATTATAATATTTAATTTGATTATAAAATTATGTTAAACGATGAAAATATTATTACTAATTTTATCTAATTATACTTTTTAGAATAATAAATATATAAATATATATATATATATATATACGTTACGGTGAAAGACGAAAATTGGTAAATGTCGTCATTTACCAAAATGATTCAATTATGTAGGTAAATATTGTAAAAACATATATTTTAAACTCAAATGTACATCTTTCACCGGTAATTGACATAATTTACCAAAACTTGTGGTAAATGAAGATAAATCTCAAATAATAAACTGATTGTTTTAATATAGATACTATTTAATAATGACTTATTGTTGGTGGGTGATTCATTTTTGAATCTCATCATTTTTTAGTGCCATAACCAGTTTTGCAATTGCATCGATCGGCTCCAGGTAGTAAGTTATTCCTTACTGTCGGTTATGTGGTCGTATTGCGTCCCATTACGATAACGAATTGTGATATCTAGTTAATCATATATAATGTTAATTATATAAAATTATAAATGTATTGATCAATTTAAACAATGAAAAATTACCAGAGCGGAATGTGTAAAAAAATTTCACTCAAGTTCAAACCACAAATTTTAACTGTCATTTTTTTCAAGTCAACACTATTTTTTAAAATTTGATACAATTCTTTTAATAAATGTATTGAACATCGTTCTCCAATTAAACTGGGGATTGACGTCAATAACTAGGAAATTTCTAAATTTACAACATTCATCAATTTTTAGGTAAATGACATAATTTACTGGGGAATGACGACATTTACCACGTTAACGTCATTAACCGTAACATATATATATATATATATATTTCATGGTTGCTTATATTAATATTGTATAATATTAAAATGTTCAATAACATTGGTATATTTCAATAATTTTCAATATTGTTGATTATTAAAAATGTTCATTACACGATTTAGAAAAAAATATACATATTTGTTAATATTGAACTGTATCCAAGAAAAACTTTTCCTATTAAAATCGTGAAAAACGTTAATATTAATTAAATAAAATACCACTATTTTTCTAGATATTAAAACAAAATATTTAAAAATATATACTTTTATTTAAAGCGGACTAAGTTTTAAATTAAATTAAAAATATACATAATTAATTTTTTTGTAAATGAAGGATTTTAAAAGTTTTGTGTAATTTAAATAAAAAGCTTTTGGTAATATTTTTCCGTAGATGATTCGAGTGAAAAGTTTTAAAAATATTTCTCAATAAGAACATTGTGAACAATATTCTCTTATGGAGTGATAGCGACACCAATGTTTTCTAATGAAGTTTTTTATTCGTTGTTAATATTTGGAATTTTCATCCAATTAAATATAGTTTTTTTTAATTTTCAATGACAAATACGTTATAACGATGATTTATACAAACTAAAGTAAGTATAGGCGTAAAATAAATTCCAGTAATGGTATATATTACAGCGATGAGACATAATTTTTAGCATAAATATTTATGTTATTTACTACCTGCATTGTATTAATACTGAGCAAATAATATAATATAATATATTAAATTATAATTATTTTAATTGAAAACTTAACGTTGCACTTTGAATGCCATCTACGGTTTTTCTTTCTTTTGAATTCCAACTATTCCAACTTTTTATTATATTTGTATGTCATTAAAATACAATAAATTTAACGTCATTCCACTTTAATACCGTTACATGACTGCAGTGAAATTCGCATACGTATAAAATATAATGCTGTTGTGTTATAAATCATACAATAGCAACATACTCGGCTGTGCTGTATAAAGACAACATGTCGAATATAATAAAAACTACCAGCGTTTGATATATGTTTTGTAATTTAATTTTTTTTCAAAAAAATGTATTTTTTATTCATTTAATTAAGCAAAATTTGATCATTTCTTACTATATAATATAATATATTATATTCGTTGGTATGGATAAGTTTTTCCATGAAAATAAAATAATGATCAAAAGTACACCATATTATTATATAAAGAGTTCCGAAAATCAATGAGATACTCTTTAAGATAAAACTTGGAAATATAAAATGGGAGTTGAGCAAAATATTATAGCCGAAACAGTTATGCACTTAGCATATACATATCATAATATACATTATACATTTAAAACGTAATATCATTTAATTTAATACAATTATTTATGGTGCATAAATTTAGGTTTACTATTTGACAAATATTGTCAGTATTTTTCGGTTATTTATTAATACATTAATGTGAATAACGAAAGTACAATTATCATATATTATAACATTTTTATAAAATAAATAAGATAAAATTTAATGTTGTATTGATTGAAACCATTTATCTTAATTGAACGACTAATTACAATAATTTCTTAATTACTATAAAAGTTGTTGAGAATTTGAATAATTACTATAAGCCTAAAAAATAATGATGTTGGGAGGGAAATGACTAAAACTCCCTTCATTGACTTAATTAAAAATTATTGTAATAGTTTTATATACTTTACAGTTTTTTACTCACGGTACATTAACACTTTTTGATGGATAATACTTCGAATTTCTGTAAATTTTTTTTAAAGTTTAGTAGAAATGTTAATACTTATTTGAATAGAATAATCTTTTACAATAAATTTACATTAATAATTAGATTGTTTTAAATCACGTAGATATTAGATATTACAAATTCAGTCATTGACACACTAAGACACACTAATAAATGTAAAAAAAATATCGAATTAAAAACATTTTTGAAAAACAAGGAATAAGGTTTAAACATTTTGTGATGCTAACTTTGAAAAGTATTGACAATTGCGATGAGGAGTGCCCAAGGGTATCCTTATAATTATTATACATTTAATACTCATAATATTTATACAAAATTTAATTCTTTGAATAATAATATAAATTACTGATATGATAACTAACTTTATCAAAGGCCAGAGAAAATAATTAATATAAACTCATCAAGCGCAGAAAATAAAATAACCCATTAATAACTGCTCTTGAATGAACATCTTAAAAGAAAGGACCATGAGATACAGAAAAATATAGCTGGAAAGAGTAGGAAAATACTTATGAGAAGCTGGGTATTGAGAACTAGAAGGATATAGCAGAAGAAAGAAACAAGTTGCGTGATATTGTGGTGGCATCCAAAACTTGTTAGAGAAGTTCTGCTAAAGAAGAAGAATATAAAATAATATACTATAATATAAAATTACTAAACGTAATTAAAAAAATGTGTTAATATATGTATATGCTTCTAAAGTCTATTAGAGTTATCAGTTTTTTTACATTAATTCAATTCTTCAAATTTTGTAATATGTTAAAAATAAAAAAATAAATTTAAATTTATTAAATCCAAATGTGTGTGCATATAATGTTCACTAATTGCTTTTTGGTTAATCAAACTCTAATATAATAATAATAAATAGGTACAGTAATATATATATTTTTAAATGAATTCATCGTTTAGCTCTGGATTTAAAAAAAGAAAAAATAATATATTATTTTAATTGACTTAGTATTTTTGATATTAAAATAGAGATAAAAGTTACAAAGACGATGAGAAGATAAGTTTTAATCCATAATTAGTATTTGGCAGTATATAATATATATATTGATATAATGGATAAGCGTGTTCGTGAATGTTTTATTTGTTTTCACGTTTCGTCGTCTGAACCGTTACGAAAACACAATCAGGTGAGCTTAAATATATATATATCACTTGGAAAAGAGTATACTAAATGAAACGGAGTGACGAAAAAAGGCAACCGTATATTATGTTTAAAAGAACTAAAGTTAGCTTGTGAACTCATAATTTATTATTGACATTTTCAAAGTTTTGGAGTGAATAAGTTTTTAGGTTTCGAACGTATTTGGACTTTATCACGTAAAAGGTCGTATATGAAGCATTTGACTTTGTACAACTATACATAATAACATATAATATATAGGTTAGGTAAGGAGTAAAATACATTTGAAAATGATACGACACGTGCATGCTGTATATTATATACATTATACATATTCAGCCGATAACTCGAAGACAATCAGAATTTGTGATTTTCAATTTAAATACACCGATACAATTTAATAATATAGCACTTTATGCAAGTATTACGGTTCGGAATTGAATTTCAAACGAGCTGTGGGGGGGAGATGCGTGGGCGCATATTAGTTTTGTGTGCATACATTTTAGTACTATGGGGGTGTAACGATATACCTATAGTAAAATAAATGTGCTGTGAAAAAACAATTGGGTGAACTAGTTGGCTAAACAGTTAAAGATCTCGGGATAATACTCATCATATAGCGATCTAAAGAACATTCGAAGAATTTAGATCAAAACAATTTTAACAAGATTCAGGCGATAGACACGTGCACACATCGAATGTATTTGCAACACAAATGTACAGGAAATTGAAAAAAAGCTTACATCATATACTAAACAAGTAGTATTAAAATGAATTTCTGTGAATTGCACTTAAGCAATCTTTAAAAATCCAAATATTTGCGTTGAAGCTTCGCGGGACATCTAAGAATACAATATTATAAAAAAAAAAAAAAAATGATACTCGTGTGACACTGAAAACTTGACCAATATATTGTAATAATCTGTGAATTAGGGTGTGGCGCACAATATGCCTTTAAGGGCTTACAATATAACAACTAAAGCCAAAGTTATGAAAATAATTATAGTAATAAAAATATTAATATTTATATGTAATAACATAATGATTGCACTCAGCAGCGCCTAGATGACAGACCTTACTAGATTTACTTCTCTCGGGGTGGTCTGCGAGTGTGCGATGTCAGCGTGTCCCTTTTTCTTGGCATGTGCCGAAATCCGGAATCGTTTGTTTTCTGAGTTTAAATAGCCCACCGGGTTATACGAATTTTTACCACCACTGCGGTAAATTGAAGAAGCCTGGTCGCGATGTCCTTCGCCGGCAACGTGACCATGGTCGTGACGACAACTGTTTGCGCCGTGTTCACCATTGTTGTGCCTACCAACACTACCTCCGACGTGACCTTGACGACCGTGATGACCGTGATTATTGTGATGACCGGCGTGGTGACCGGCGTGGTGACTTGCCCTGGTATTTGTCACTACACACAGGAACTCCAAAATTACAATTGCCAAACTCACGCCGCTGATAGAAGGCTCCATTCCAATTTATTTCAAACGATATCCATTTTATGATTATTGTAATCAAATCAATACACTGTCTTTTGATTTATGTTTTATTTTTTAGGCTAAATATTGTCTGTTTGTTCTATGACGTCATAGTTACAACGAAGACATGTTCTATTGATATTGTTATAATAGCTGGTTTATTACTATGGCGTAGTTTCATTGATTGTGTATACACTCGCCAAGATTGTTTCAAATATCGTAGTTATTGTTCTGAGAATGTATTTGTATTATTTATTCATAATGTTGACATGAAAATAATTGCAGTTCAACCATTTGAAATTTGAAGTTATAACTCTCCAACAAATGAGTTTAAAATGTTGATAATTTTAAATTGTTGATAACATTAAGTTTAAGTTATTAGTAATATGATAAAAATACTATTTTCAAATTAAATCCACGAGAAATAATACCTAACCTTAGAGTTTACTGTCAATACAATATTTAAAAAATACAAAAATCTTGGAAAACATTTTTATTTATTTATTAAAATTCTCTCAAACGAATGAAACTTAAATAATTAGTATCCGTACATCGTTGTCATGTACGCACACGTATAGAAGCTTCTATAATTACATATTTTACCTTCGGGCCACAGTCATGTTAATATGATAGCTAATTAGGTACCTATACATATTCACATGATAGAACTAATATATTTAGAAAATTGCATGTAATTAATTAATTCTGAACATTTAGTACATCGAATCTCTTAGTAGTATGACCACTAGATAATATTTTAATAATTTAAAAATTTATTATTCTCGTTGAATTTTCGATTTTGATAGGATCGATTAATTAATTATAATTATGTGATCTTTGTATTTGTATGTGACATATTATAGTACTATACACGAAATGTAATAGAAACAATGATTCGATTAAATACTTTGAATGTGGTTCCTAGCAGGGGCGGACTGGGACTATATCAGCCCAGGTGGAGATGAAATATATCGGCCCAAAAGCATAATAATAATAATATATTTATTATCATAGATGCATAGGAATAAATATGGTGATGCTGTCGCGCTTTCGCTTCTCACTAAGAAAACATGCAAGTTTCCTAATTTTTTCTTATTTGAATATTGTAACCCCACCTAAATAGTACAATTAGTAATATTTTTAGCTCTAATGATAATGTCTACGTTATTGTTTGTAATATAAAATAAATAATAATTCCAAAATAAAAAATAATAATAATAATAAAATAATAAAAAATAAAAATGAAAAAAATAAAAATAAATAAATATAGATAGATGAAAAAAAAAAGTTAAAAATGTATTATTAAAGAACAACATAATAATATCACAACCACATCATCAATTTTTTCATGTTCATATTCCTATATATAATAGGTACAATTATGAATAATGAATATGAATAAAATGTTATGAAAATGTAAATAAATTATAATAAATAATTCCAAATATTGGTGTTTGCAAAAAATACTAATTTACCGTATAAGAAGTAAAGATATTATTACTAAAATCATTGTGTGTTTGATATTAATTTTGGAGAGTTTTGTTATTAATAACATTTTTATAATGTGGCAGGTTTTTGCAGCTTCATTTTATTTTTTATTTCTCGTTTCTTAGTAGCCCCTCCTTTTCGCTTCTTTACATTTTTGGTTGTATCCATTTCCAAATTTTATTAGTTTATAAACAAAAATTATAATAATATATAGCCGACTATATAACTAGTATATTATTCACTATCCACACGCATTTGTGTGTATGTGTATTGGCTGTTGGGTTGCGGCGGATACAATGATAATATTATAATAAGTAGATATCAAGGGTTATTAATAGGTAAATATACTTATTGACAATAATGCCAGCACACTAAGCTGATAACTGAATGATGTTACACTATAAAAAGAATCATATTCATATTATATAATTATTGATTAAATGATTATAGTGAATACAAAATTTAAATAATAGACTGCACGAGCATGACAGACAGCCAATTTACCAAAATATTACACATTTATAATTTCAATTTAGAGCCCCTAGATTGACCGGCCTAGGTGGATTTTTCCGCCTTTCCGCCCTGGCCAGTCCGCCCCTGGTTCCTAGTAGAAAATTTGATCAAGTTTGTAATTTTAAGAGACTAACATTGAAAAATCAAACTTTAAAAAAAAATAATAATTGAGTAAGAAAAACGGGAATCAGTGATGAAACCGATTTTGTTGTTTTAGTGTTAATCAAAAACAAATATAGTTGAAATTCTCATTAAATGTATGTTTTAGTATTTTTTGTTTATGGACAATAATTTCAAAATAGTTTTATGCATTTTGAGACATTTGGAATTTTCTCATCTATAAATGTCAGTGAAAATGTATTCCTACTCTTAAAAATATAAAGCCGCCCAAACGGGGCCTGGCTACTCGTGATTACGCCAGTCTTACGGGGAGACTATGGAGTTAAATATTAAACATTGCAGATGTTGTAAAAAACGATTCCATCCGACAATCGTTACTAATTTATTAAACCGTTTAATATAAATAATAAATATTTATAATCATATTAAAATTTGTGCGTTCATTTAAAAGGTAAAAATCTGTTTATTACCATAATTTTACAATAAATTATTGTAATGTCATTAGTTTGAAATTTTACTCTTATACATTGTACAAATGATGTGATTGTATGTAAATAAATTTTATTATGTACTTAATAAACACTATCGAAATATTTGCATTTTTATTTTCGACGTTTACTTAAAAACTACTGATAATTTACGAAAAAAAGACCCTTCTGTAATAATAAATAATAATATAGTACGCCATCTGTGTCCATTTTCCAATCGATAAACGAACGGCGTGAGATTCCAACACCTGTGCACGGTCATCACGTGAAAAGATCTTGAATATCGAATAATGATATTACCTATATATTATTATCGTAAAGATATTTTAAGCAGCGAAAACGCACAGTCGATTTAATTATTTTCGAAATAAAATTAAGAAAAAAGAGCTAACATAATATAAAGCACTACTCCTAGTAATACATTTTTTTTTTTTTTTTTTTTTAGGCAAAACGCTGTTTTTTACAACTCACAATTATTATGTAAAAAAAATATTTTCAATAAAAGCCAATAGTTTTTGAAACAACGCGTGTCTCGATATGGCAGAGGGGAACATCATGGAACATTATATCATAATATTTAGACTAAGAGTATCATTAATATTACACGGACCGTGCGTCCGTACATGTGTTACTCCTTCAAATCGACATAAATGTCGTTAAGGTTAGGTTGTGACGTCACAACACATACGTGATTCTATTAATGTCGCAGGTTGACTGTATTAATGCGATTGAAATGATAACAACAGGCCGATTATTTTATATATTATTAGTTATGCTATTGTAGAACTCACTTTGCTAACAATATTATTTCGTAACCGAATCACAGCAAATTCACAAACATCGAAATATCCGATTCGCGATTGACGTGTGCCGGATATAATTAAATACGAGTACCTCGCAATATAGACATGGCCGCTTGTTTGTTGTGTATCTATAGGTTAATTTCTACAGGCCTCTAATGCAATCAGTCGAATCAATCGTCATCGTCTGTATGTACACACTCGTATCATAGTAATAGGTCATTTGTCAAAGGGATTGAGAATAATTCAATTTTCTTTGGACCTGTATAATATTTTAATCTGTAGTCGTCGTCGTGGCATCTTTACAATATGATATGTATACGGGTTATGCGCTGAACACCGCAGCGGTGTTCGGTATAAAACGCATACCGAAGTCGTAACCAAGTAGGTCTATTATAATGGTCTGTTTAAAAAATATTTAATTAAAAAATAAAGTCGATGTAAAGTATTTGCGTCAAGGATAAAATCGTTATCCATTAAGGAATAATTATTTCGTTCGAGATGCTCGAGAAAGCAATTCCAAATTAATACTTATCGTGAAGTCAGAAGAGTAAACACACTAATTTTTCCGAGGAACTCGCTGACGAAGCAATCAAAAAGTTAACGTACTTATCATTATACTTATTACTTTGAACGAGCTAGTAATAAACGATTTTGTTTTAGTTAAAATCAATACCTTAAAATCATATTAATTATAAATTGAGTGTAGGAAGACGATAACCATCGCTGCGGTTCGATTAACGTACACGAACGGCATGTATGTGGTGCGCACTTATCACTCATACGTAACGATTTAAATATTTAGAGAAAAAACACCATCGATAACTGGTTATTGCATTATTACATAAACGTACCACATCATATAGATGCACTGTGCACAACATTATCGAAACATAATGATATTATTAAAACACCACACATTTTAGAATAATATTATATTTCATATTATTATCAATAGGTATATTTTAATTAAATGTCTATGCTCGTGTAAAGTATGGCGAAGACAATTTACATTCAATACACAATTTACTATTATAATAGCACTGTGTTGTTCATTTTATTTTCTCTCGTTATTATAATATATATAAATATACATATATTTTTTTAGTCATTTGTTTTTGAATTCGTATCAAATCTAATTTTCTATTATATTCTGCAATACAAGGATATGTTTGTCCAAATGTAGCGATGCTAGAAAAATAACGTTACTTGACAATAGATTTCATTTAATTTCTTTCAATGCTTTTCTCCTTTATTGTATAAAACATCGTTAAAGTGTTGTAAATATAACTCGGATCCATTTAACTTTTAACTTTTTGTCCCAGTGTTATTATTTTTGAAATAAATTAAATGAAAAAATTAATATAAAATGAGATAAATATATATATATATATATATATATATATAGGTAAATACGAATTGCATGCCCGTAATGTTAACCTAACTATGTTTGTTCTTCTCTATAAATATTTATTATCATTATTTATTAATATTAATTACTTTTTTTTTTTTTTTAGTAGCGCACAAATTAGTAAGAGCTTAATACTCAAATTGCGTCCACGTCAAGTACAATAAAGTGTTCATAATTTATGAAATATTATAGTTTAGGAAACTGTTTCTGACGAATTTTAAATCCGTCTAAAACTTAAAAATGGCATACAAACATTTTCGTGTTAATGTTTGAATTTAATTTGCAATCAGGAAGTTTTGACGTAAGAATATTCCGTAAGTAAATGTTTAACTTTCGATGAAGGGTACAACAATAGTTATTTAAAAGAGTGTATTCATAGTATACATTATTATTATGGTAAATTTTTAGCAAAAACATAAAACCGTTTTTTGTTAAAATCTTAATAGATAGTCATAACTAATAAGTAATAAGACTGGGAATGTGATGTTTTATTTTAATCCGGATTTTAGTATTAGATGACCTAAAAACTCTAAAATGTTCTAAAAAATGTAAACAAAAACTTATTATTATTTAACTTCTTATTATGATTCAAAAATACATAATATATAAAGTATATTATATGTTATAAAACAAGCATCGTATAAAGTGCATCGAAATCCCAGCTCTAATTATTATATTATTCATGGTAAAATACATTAATTTTACCTTCGTAATATTGTATTTAGCATTATAATATAATATTTATGTTTTGGACTCGAGTTTGTATATTTCATACACGGCTTTTTAACAATTATCTTACTTACCTTAATACATAACATACATACACAATTTTTCTTATGTCTTATAAATTTTGATCAAACTCATATATATCTAAGATCTAAAGGCCTAATGAATAATATAATTATTAAATATAAAGTATACACTGTATACTATTTATGTATAATATTTTAATAAATATAATTTTACTATTTTTCTTTTTCTTTCTTAAGTTTTTGATTTTTTTTTCATCATACAATATTGATGAATAGTTATATTCGGATCATTAAGCACAATATTTTTTATTTATTTTGTAAGTACAAAATAATTATTACCGTAATTAATTGGTAGTATGTTTTTGGAATATTAAACTGAACAGTTTCTTGTTACTTTTTAGGGTTATAGTTTCTTTTCCGATTAGCACCAAATCACTATAAATATATCATGAAATAATTAAAAATACAAATTATTGATTTTAAAATTGTTTAAGTAGCTTTACTATGATAACTTATATAAATGTAACACATATTTAAAAGGTACAGATTATTTTGTAAATATGCTATTGTGTAATTATAAATTTTACAGTATTTGTTATTATAATTATCAAAATTAACATAATTGACGTTTTTAAAATATCTTATGTTTTCATTTGGATTAGTTGGAATTCATTTTACGTTCTTCAAATAAATTAGTTTTTAATAGGTATGATGTTATACATTTACGTCTGCTTTATTGTTATTAATAATGTACCAATCTAGTACCATCCACAAATGGTTTCTAAAATATTGATTACAAACTTAAGCCAAATGATACGATAAACTTACAATACAAATATGTAATAAAATTATACGATATAGAATTACTCTTTTTCCATTTTACCTCGATGAAATATTTAAACTAACAACGAGACATTAGCTAAGTATGTTGGAACATGTACAATACGATAGACTGTATAATGATCTTATATTCGTAATTTGGAATCATATAAACCATCTTGTTGTCCAATTTATTTTAATACAATACAATATTAAAGTATAATTTATATCATATACAATTTAAATGTTTTATATTTTAATACTCTATGATTTTTTATGTTTGAATATAAAAATCAAAATTATTAATTAATCTTTGATCAATAGTATTGAAGTAGGTGTATACATAATATACTAGTTCAAACTATAATGGTATAAAATGGATTAAAAGCCAACTTTAAGGTTTTACGATAAAATTGATCTTAATAAGTACATAGGAATTTTTATTATTCTCGTTGTATAATAGGTATATACATATAATATATATAATATAGTTATAGCTTTCAATATGAAATGTTAAGATTTAATAAATCAATATACGTATATATAAATCGTGGAATACGTATATGTAAAGAATAAAACTATATTGTTTAAACAGTCAGGATTATTGCATATTATTATATTTTCTATTTATAAATCTGCACATTAGTTTCATATTTTATAAATATAAACTATTTATGTATACTAGTATACTGTACTAAGTTTTATTATTTTAACGAAGATACACATTTTTTATCTCTACATAACAATTGATGCTCATTGTTGGAAAGTGCGATAAAGAGTTTTTGTTTTCTTATTAATAACGTTATATTTTGAGTATTGTAGGTTCGACTGGTTTAATTTTTTAAGGTTTTATTAATTTATTTTTATTTTTAAATAACCAAATTACGTTCAATAAACTTTTAACATGAAATAAGAAGTAATATGTAAAAATAATAATCAATAGACAATGTATTGGACAATAAAAAATCTAATGCTTCTTAGATTTTAATTTAGACGCACCTTATTGCGATGGGAAAAATCAAACAGTTAAGAAATTGGAAAAGAAATATAAATTTATATAGCCTTTTATTTGGAAATAAGAAATTACATTTTAAATTTGGCGTTCAATGATTGTAAAGCGAAGCCGTTTATTGGAATATCTGATTACACACAAACGCTCGTTTCTCGATATACCAAAAAGTGGAAGTGCCAATTTGACTTTACATATTTTATATTCGGTGATAGATCTTATTGGTTTTAAAATGATATATATTTTATTTAATTTATATGTATATGTATATATGTATTAGTACACACTTTTAAAGTACAATAAATCGATTGAAGTTTTTTTTTCGACTTTATTTAAACAGTAAACAATCTGTAAGTAAGTATTACAATAAACATGTATGTAGATATTCAATGTGAATTGAGCACACACATGATAAAACACTCGCCCAATTGCTAACTTTATAAGCAGATTTGACTAGGATTGATTGTAATTTACAATAGTTACGATTTTCCTGAATAATGTCCTTTACAATACTTTCTCTTGCCTGCAAGAAGGATTACGATAAATAATGTCGGAATCAATTGTAGATTTTATTGGATTTGAGTGATTTTTCAGTCGAGAGCGGAATCATTTACGGCAGTTTCTTTGTATTTATTTTTAGATCTCTGTAAAGGGTGTCCTTCGAGACGTATAATGAGACATGTGTAATCATACGAAAATTTATAGTTTGAGGTTTAAATTTTATTTATTTAAGACTAAAATTACATATTACTTGAGATAGCCATTTTCGCATCTTTTGGTAGTTATAAAAAATCTACTTTAGACATAATACCATATCTGATTGCTGTACTGATTAATTTTGTATAAACAAAAAACGCCGAAAATTGGTTTACAAAAACATACGGTAAGATTCAATTTGTAGTCTAACGAAATTCTGAGTTCACAGTAAGTACGTTTACTTAGAGTATTTTATTAAATATTTTTTTTTTTTTTTTGCTATAAACTATATATAGTTTTAAAAATTAGATAATATGTAATTAAGATATTCTTAATAGTGTTTTAACTATTTATTAAGTTTTCAAGTTATGTTATTACGTTTTTTATATGATTATAAGCACTTAGCATTATATCATGCTAATTGTTTTTGACGTTTCTGTATTTTCTATACTCCATACTGAAGTTAGGTAAATATACAACAGTAGACACTTTTTAGGATAATAAATAACAATAAATCGATTGACAGGATTCCATTTAGAATTTATGGTGCTAAGGAATTCAATGTTATGAATTTATGATATTATTAACAACTTGTTAAAAATTGTAATGTCAGGGAATTTCAGTCAACTATATATTGTATTCTTCCGAGTTCTACCGTATAATACATATTATAATATCATAAATGTATTATAAATTATAAAATGTAATATACTAATATTTATAATCCAGTTTTTTGGAGTAATGAATGAATAGTCATTTCGTACATATGTATTTATCTACAATTTTAGATATCCATCTACACATTACACATAAATATATTATTATACATGACGGTCATAACAAAATATAATCCAATAGTATTAGAAAATCAATTTATATGCATAAATTATCAATACGATTATGTGACTATATAAAAAAACTATTCACAATATTCATTCGTGGCTAATCTCCTATGTCTTTCTCTTACACCATTAATGGAGCCAACCTGTTTCTTTTTGTCACAATATATTATATTATATTTTCTTTGAAAATTTACTACTGGCTCTATTGACTGCCCACTTATTCTCCTTGCGCTTATTAATATAAAAGTAATTTGAAATAATTCTTGTTTTCTTATACCATAGTGCAATCACAATTACTTCAAAAACGAGTCTCTACCTATAGAATCATGAGAAAATGAAGATCCGTAATTCTTCTTCCAAATTATTTTGTTTAATTTGTAATATATTTCATTTAATATTTTGTTATGTAGTTATATACTAATTTTCTGTATATATTGGGCTCTTGCCCTTAATTATTTGGATAAATAAATAAATTATACATGCATTATGCGTAATAAAATTATTCCATTTTCAAATCTCGAACCATATCGCTTAACACGATACACGATATTAGATCAATCCGTTCAAGCTCGTATTGAACTCATTTAAAACGTTGTCTTAAACAAACGTCAGTATATTATTTTCGATACACTGTGTTCGGAAATATTCGATGGCGATAAGCTCTGGACAATATTTATTTTTTTAATAACCAATATTGAACACATTTTCAACTTAATTTGGTTTTCCTATATGTTTTTTAGGAACACAGTGAAAAATGTAGTTTTTTATCAGAGGCAATTTTTATTTTACACGTTCTCTACGTGACCCGTAAATCCGTAAAATCAACAGGGCACCCGTCAAATGTCGTCAGCAGTTGAATCTCTTTTCGCGCCATAATGTGCAAATATTTATTATACTTACAACATTGTAAATGCGATATAAACATTTACAAGAACTGTTTTTTTTATGTGACGAAAAATATAGTATGTGCGCATTATATAAGTAGGTTCTAGGTGAGACATAAAATTGTGTTAATATTTCAAACAACAAAAACGTTTAAATTGTAGGCATACAATATTTTACTAAACTATTATACATATATAGAAGTTTTAATTTTTTAGGGAATTGTAATTCAACAAGGAAATCTTTGCTATTATTACATACAAAATTTGATTTTACAAACTATTTCAATCTTTGAGAAAAATATCTTGATTGATTTATGTTTTTAATTTTAATAAATAAATAATAAAAAAAAAAGCGGGTAAGTAGGTATCGCTCTGCTGTATATTAGGGGGTGGGGTGGACCTCAGACTATGGTAGGTTAAATTTGAATGCAATGATAGGTATCATTGTATACGAAAAACGATTCTGAACGAAGATGATTTGTCAGTTTAGGATATATTATATTTGAATATTGTCAAATATTCTATTTTGAAACAAATAGTATAGTTTTTATATTATGTTACTATGGTTACTATGGCCAACATTCGCATTATGAGCGTATGAAATTTAATTTAAATTTAGACATATTTCGTATAAATTCGAACTTTAAACACTTATAAAAAAAAATTGTGACTAACGATTTCGGATTTTTTTTTATCACTTTAAGAACAACTTATAAGAAACCTTGTATTAAATTTTCAAGATTTTCTGGCCACCCAAAAAATTTTTATCGGCATTTGAAGAAAAAAAAACTTAGAAAAGTCGAAAATTTCAATTGTCTATTAGTAGCTTAAAAATGGTCAAAATATTTTGAAAAATTAACTGTAAAGAGATAACCATAATATAAATATTTGGTGAAAATTTCAAGTATTTACAATAATTCGTTTTTGAGTTACAGCAAAATCAAAAAATCGTTTTTGTCGAAAAGTGGTTTTTCCGTAAAATTGCCATTTTTCTGTCATTTTTTTGTTGTTTTTCTCGATTTTTTTGAAAACTATTAGAAAATTTTAATTTTGACCCCTCTAAAGTACCAACTAGATTCAATTCCCTATTCATAGAGGGGCTGAAGTCAAAAATCGGAGCATTATTACTGCTCCAAATGTTGGAGTCAGACACAAAAAAAAAAAAAAAAAAAACACACATCATTGTAAAAGCAATACATTCATCACTTCGTTCAGAATCTAAAATGAAATTTATAAGCAAAATTAAGCCAGTCAACAATGATTATTTCAATCGTATAGTTGTAATAGTTGTACACTTCCATAAGCTTGCAATTTTTTTAAGGTGGTACTAATGTAACGTTTAATTATTATACCAGTCTCTTCGAGGAAATGGCTATATTAATTTAGAATAGTTTCACAAAAAATTGTAATTCATTTTTTTTTTTTTATTATTTTGTAATTTCAAAAAAATAAGTTCAAGTCCTATATACGCTTCAAGACATTGGGATACCAAATAATTATAAATTAAATAACAATTGTTAACTTTTTTACGAATTTATTTTTGTTGGAAAGAGAGAATGTAACGAACCTGAAAATGTGAGCTTATAGCAATGATGTAGCTATATAGCCTACACAAAACGCCGTGTAACTATTTTATGTTATTGAAATCTACTAAAACAATATTATAATATTAATTATAAATTTACTTGTGTATTTTGATATGAATATAATACTTAAATCAAAGATTAAATTCTTATGAATTAAGATTTGGAGTAATAATTATTATCATTTAATAATATAATAAAATATAAAGTATGTAGTTAAGATAAATAAAATAATATAATAATATATTAGGCATATTATATGTATATTATTTTCAAAGAAAAGCGTAATTATCAATATTTTAAATTTAATTTATTCTTTGGTCGATTCACACTAATATCGAATGTAATAAGTTTACTATAATTATTATGCTTATACCTTTTAATGTATTGGGTTATCGTGTGAGTATAATGTTAATATATATTTATCAACTATATTATTATGTAACAACAGTATCGAGTATCGATAAATCACTATATTATGTCTTTGAAGTATAAATTTCACCAGTGTGTAATAACAAATAATGTTATATTATGCATACTTGAGTGTTGTATTTTGAGTACCCATAGTATCCACTACACATAAAAGTAAAATTAACTATCAGGCTAGAAATTAAACTCAACAAACATAATATTATACAGAATAGGGTACCAAAACGGTTGTTTTTAAAGTTTAATTATAAATTAAATGAATGATAATAATTTATTAATATATTAAAATAAAATAGATTTCAAGCCAATTATTAAAAAAAAATAAAAATAGATCTTTTCTCGAGATTACTGATATCACATCTTTTTTATTCTCGTTCTAATGAACACAAAATGAACGAAAAAAATTCAACAGCCACTGAACAATAATTGTTATATTTTAAAAATGATTGCAAAAGCACGTTAACATTATATGTATGGCATATATTAGTAATAATAACTAATAATGTTTAAAAATTATTCTCATTTTAAACCATTTTTAAGAAAACCTATTTTTTAAATTTACTGTTTCTCTGCACCACCCAGAGGTGGTTCTCTGTATTTATCTTAAAAATATATTTACATAATTTTCTGTATTATAATCAAAAACTTAAACATATTATATAACAAAGAACTTGAATAAAATAGTGTCAATAGAAAATAAATTCAAATAACCATATCATCGTTATTGAATCTTCGAGTAATTTAATCACAATTTTTAAATTAAATATTGAATGTCAAATGAATATAATATTTCACAGATATTTTAATAAAAATAAAAAAAAAATCATTTATATTATTTTATCGAAAAAGTATCAATTTTGTCATTATTCTACATTATTAAAATAAAGTATTGTCGGTTTCATTTAATATAAAACATTTTAATAAATCATCTATCTAAAATATAAATACTTTTCAACAATTACAGTAAAAGTACATATAATATTATATAATATATAATAATATAAATCTTGTTTGAATATGAGTTATAAAAATAATTCACAAAATTATATACATAAGCAATTATTCTGAATTAGGTACATAATATTTGAAAATTATTAAAAATGATTTTTTTTTTAATTGTTTTTTTTACATTTCAATAGGTTAAATAATAGGTTTTTTTTATAAATAATACATCGTATTTATGGAATATACTATGGTAAATTTAAATGAAAAATCGGTGTAAAAATGTCAAATTATCTATATTATTTATTTATTTATTTGTTTCACATTATTTTTTACTCGATACATTTTTTGTTTTTTTGTATTTAAAATAGTTTGCATTGGTAATTTATTAGTATAGAAAAAGTTTTTATTTTAAAATGTAATTTCATAATTTATTATCGATACTATTGAATTAAATTTAACATTATGATTTTTATAAATCAAACAACTTTTATTTTACGTACATTAAATCTGTATCTTTTTATTCTTTGATCAAATGCGCTTTCAAGTTTTGTACGATGTACTGTCAAACTATTGGTGAGACATACTATAAGTATAGTGTGACAAACGTATCTAATGTTTGGGTTAAGTTAAATGAAAGTTCTAACAAACTTTAACATTTTTCAAAGATTATAACATTCGAGTGTTAATGTAGTTTTTCGTTTAGACTTTTAGAGTTTTATTTCCGCGGAAATTTTAATTTTTAACAGAAAATTGTGTGTTTAAACTTTGTTTAAATCTTTACCTAATTTATTTCACTAATAATTCCTTTTGATATAATATAACTGTTTTAAAAAATTAATCGTTCGTGTTGGCAACAAGAGAATTATTCTTTGATTTTTTTTTATTATTCGAATAATATCATAACAACTGGTTCGTATCTTTAAATGTTTCAGAATATTCGGATTTGTTATAGCATTATCAATATACTTATTAGGTAT
The DNA here is from genome assembly GCA_020882235.1 of Schizaphis graminum. NCBI lineage: Eukaryota > Metazoa > Arthropoda > Insecta > Hemiptera > Aphididae > Schizaphis > Schizaphis graminum. Next base: position 62,183,712 of record CM037032.1, read on the forward strand.
TTTTTACCGGATCAAAATAAAGAAGTATGTACGACCGTTTAATATTCCGTTGTATTCGGGAGACATTAAATAGAGTCGTATTTCGCTAACAGTCGTAAAATTATATCATCAATGTTAATGAGTATACAGCCATAGATCTCATAATACTATATTATGCCGTAATCATTGTGGTGGGCAATAATTTTGGCACACTGAAAAACAAAGATGTTATTCAGCAAACCTGAAAACGATCGATAGCTCGCGGTGGTTAAGTGTATGTACGTGTTCCAAGTTATTATAATATTATAGCTTACGCAGGTAACCATAATCACACGCGATCGACATATAAATCAACTCGATGGGCCACCGCCGCCGCCGCCGCTATTATAATGCGTATATTTATGTACAAGTATAGCGTGTATTTATATATATATACATAATATTGATAAATTATGGCGGCGCGCACCCGTCTTCTCCCTTAACTTTATAACTACTGCGATAGTGTCGTGACTGACAAATGATCGCCATTGAGTGATACAATTTATGGAGGTATTTTTTTTTTCAATTTTTTCTTCAAGGATCTATAATAGGTTTATTATTTTTGTCAGAAAGATTGTATTATTTATTATACTATTGTAAAATATGTGCCGGATTGGTCGATCTGGAATTTCGATTTTTGGTATTCCATAAAGACTTCTCATTCATATATACACCGACGACAGTCGAGTCATACCCACATCACCGGTGATTGTAAGATTTGGTTTTGTAGTGAAAGTGAACTAATTTTGTTTCATTATTCTATTATTATCTGTAGTATTCAATAACAATCTGCGATAAACATCAATACGCATATTTATTATTTGACACAATTGAGTAGGTATACAAGCTAAGTCTAAAGTCAACCGAAAAACAACATAAAACTTGTTATAGTAAATGCGATTTGTTTTATTTCAAATTTTAAAATACGTGATGATGAATACTATAGATGTAATATCTTTACGAACCTAGTAGGGAAAACATGTTGTACGAACTACTTCGATTTCAGTTCTCGGCAATAGTCTTGTGAAAATATACCGCTGGTGTATCGAACCGGACATACTTATATGATGATAGATAATATTGTATACACAGATAGGACATATCCATATACTAATCACGTGAGGGATGATGTTCCCGGAATGGCGGTCAACTGAAGCAAATTATCAACTGTTGGACTGTAAAACGAAAATGTACTGTAATGGAATACGTTACAATAATATCATATTATTTTGTCGCAGATAGACAAAAAAAGAATAATCGTTTGGACCAATGATTCGGGTTCACGTCCTGTTTATTAATTTATTAATAATGGCTATAATATTTTACACCAATAGCGGTCGATCTAACTCACAGATATTAAAATTAAATATATGAATATTTAAAATTATAGATAGCCGACTTGTTTTTAATATTATTAAAGTCCCAAGTAATATGTCGATAACTAAAATAAATTAATAAATATAATTTTATCTTAGACTTATATAGATTAGCATAATATAACTATTACGTTCTTATATTAATGATGATATTTTAAACATGGACCTCTTTGGTAAAAAAATCCGTCCTTATATTGCGGGCCTCAAGGCATTACACTGTGGGTTAAATTTATTCGGCTATCTATTTGTATTACGATTTATAAATGGGTATTGCTGTCTAAACTAAACATATCTACATTTTTTTTTTTGCCAACGCCGAAGCTTCAGAGCGATAAAAAAAACTAGTTTTTCAAAGAAAAGTGAAAAAAGATACGTATAAGCGTGACACTGATGTCGGTATTAATAACGGTATCCGTCGTGATGTCGGCTAACATATTTTTATAAAACGTATCGCATACAAAAATCCAATACCGATGACTCGATCTGTAGATAAAACTCGTATCGTCTCGTCCTAGAATACTTGTGGCTACAGAGACGGCTTGCGATTGTTTTTCGTCGTTGGCTTTAAAACCGACGGCAAGCGTATTTATTACGCATAATGTAATGCGCGTAACGATATAAATGGCGACTGACGGTTTGAACAAACGGTCGTTTGATTAGCAAAACGCCAGCAGGAGCGTGAAATTAGAAAAATACGTGTAAAAAGTACGTACATGTAATATACACACATTATTCAGTTGTACCGAATGAATCATGTTTGTTGATCGTGTCGTTAACAAAATCAGTTTGTTAATTGTCACGAATAACGTTTCGTTCCACGCGCACGGCTGCGGCCAGAGAGCACCTTTATAATGGACACGACGGTTTGCATAATTATTTATCATTGTATAGGTGAAAATCGAGACCTAATATTATTGTAGTTGTTCGCGACCGAACTCGTTAAGCGCGCTCGTCAAAAATAAAGAAAAATAATAATTTGTACACGCTCTGTATCTATACGAATTCGGCACATGCGTAATACCGGTGTGTACCATATTATTATAAATAACTACCTACAAACTATATCCATTCAATTCAAACGTTTCTGGTGTAATTAGCGAATATTGTAGTCTACGGAAGAGTCCGTGTACCTACACGACAACAGCCTTCGTTAAATGTCGAAATTGTATCGATTCTTTTTGTCCTGCCGACGGCATTCATGTAAAATGGTGTTTCGGAACGACGACTGCTGCACACCGTAGTCATTTTGCACGGTTAATGTGAAACGGTTTGGAACACGAATAGCCGTCGATAAACTATAATAATAATAATAATAATAAAAAACAAAAACGCTTTGAAAACGGCACGAAATCCTGTACAAACGGACGGGGTGACGATCGCGCTAGCATAGCGCATGATAGATATCCGCTTTCAGGGAACTGACGACAGAAACATCCTTTTGAGAGTACACGATTTGTTTAAATTCAAAAATTGGTATTTACTATCGCGATAAATGACTTTGATTAAAATTACATTTATCCGCACTGGACAACTTTAATGTATGCATAATATGCGCATTATTAATTACGATTGTGATTTAGAACCAACCGTAAATATTTATTGATGTATATTTATATTACATACCTATTATTATTATAACGTCAGTCGATCAAAATATTAATTTATCATACAGACTTTCAAAAAAATTTCGAATGTATTTCATAATATTAATATATTTGATATGTTAACGTAAATTTTTTTTTTTAAATTTCAGTTATTTCTTGTAATGTTAAGCAAACATATAATATATTGTTTTCGTAAATATAGGTTGATCACAAATAATAAATTGTGCCATCTAATTCAAAAGCCGGACCCTGATGTATTAAAAGGTTAATTTAAATATTTTAAAAAGTTACTTTTGAATTATTGTTCCATACCGATGATAAAAAGGTAGGTAGCTAAAAAAAAAATAACGCAACGTAATTTAAAATCAAGTTGGTTAAATATATTTTTACATTATTTTTTTAGTTTTTTTTTTTACAACTTTGACAATTTTGTGACACAAAAGTCAAACATCATCCACTAGAAAAAATCTCAGGAAAAAAATAAATTAGGTACCTTACTTATTATACTAGTCTAAATAGCCACGTTTATTTTTCTTTTATTTATATTTAACAGAAATGTAATAAACCAAAACCCGGATAACATATTGGCTTTTAGCTTTTTTATTAATTTGTTTTATCTTCACTTTGCATATATGCTTAATTAATTAATTCGACCATAACCACTGAACTCTTCGTCGGATCAATAATATACTCGAAATCTGATTATCATGTTCCTCTATTATATGCTTGTTACAGTACACACTTTATATCATTATACCCACTGTATATTTTTAATTTGTTTTACGTATTTTATCACAATTTCGTTCAATCGTGTGTAGGTAAATATTCCATAGTTCCGCCGTAGAACTGTGTGCCAAATCTGAATATTTGTGATCTTGATTAATAGAATAATTATTAGATTTGTTATTGTCATCATCAGCTATACAAAAAAACAAAGGAACGCGTAGATTGACATTATTATATATAATATTATATTATAATGTGCGTGGCATCGCGGTGACCAGTAGCAAAAACAGATCAACAAAGACATTGCGGCAAGTGACACTGTCGAAGAGACCCATCATGGATTCTATTATTATAACTTAGGTTATGTCAGCATATATATATATTGTTGAAATTAGGAAAAAAAATAACCATCCGATCGGGAAAAAAAAGGATTAGGCACATGGATTCAAGTTTGTATGGTATATTTTTTATTTCTCCGAATTCAATTCAACCAGAATAATATAGATAAGAGTGTGAAGCTCATATTATAATATTGAATTTTATGTTAAGCTCATGACGTCTTATGAGATGTTTTTAATTAAGTGATAATAAAATCATAGCCTAAAAATACATTTAAAAAAATAAATATTAATAATTGTATAGTCCCCACCGATTACGTTCATAAAACGATTTTCGAGCGATTACCTGAATAGACTTTTTTATGAAACTTCAAAGTTTTTATGGTTTATTTGTTAAAAAACTAAAATTAAATATATTTTATTCCATTTTAAATATACAGATGTTCTTAATCTTACATAATTTACGCAATAAATAATCTCAAAAATATTTTTCAAATGGTAATTTATTGTTGTTAAGACTTCAAATTACTCATTGGCTATTCATTAAAAAATATCTAAAACAGTGTTAGATATAAAACAGTGTTTTATAAAGTTTCAAATAGCACATTATATTATTCAAAATATTAAATTAATACAAACGAAAATTTTGTCTGTCTTGGTAATGTACAATACATTGACATTCGTTGTAAAATTTAATGTTGGAGAAAATTAAAGCATTAAAGAAGGTCAACGTATTTTTACCGAAATATGTAAACGAAGAATAGATAATAAAATCGAGGTATGCAACATCGCATCATCACAGCCAATGTTTCAGGCAAAATAAATTAATTTAAAAAAGCTATTCAAAAACATAAAAACTGTCAGAAAAAAAACTATCGATAGCTAAGATGGCTTAACAAACACGCGTTATTCTAGATCTAATAAATAACTCCGTTTTTATAATCGATGAACAAATTCTCAAAATATTTGAGGCTACGCAAAAAACTTATCATTATATTATATGCTCTGTACTATTGATCACGATTAGGCAAAGAATTTATAAATTTAATTTTCGAATGACTTGCTTTCTCCAGGACTTCCAACACATAATTTTACATTGAAAATTAGTGCTACAATTAATGTTATACTTATAAATTATAATACAGAATTCGTATATACCTAATATTCAACAAATATATACCTACAATAGCAAGGCTGATTTAACTTTAGATGTGCCAATGGTGATGTGTTATAATCTCCAATATCCAAGGAATCTAATGATTACGAGTGACTATCTATTCGAGTTCAAACTTCAATTACCATCGTCCATCAATACCATTAACAAGGCGCACGACCAAACGTTGAAAGTAATCGAAAAAGTCAGATAACTGCTTTATCACGGTCAATCTATTGTTCCATACTCTCGAATTGGTTTAGAAAATGATTAATATACACACCAAACTAAAGAATAAATTAAATTATCATAACATTGTTTATAAATATATTACTCGTATAATACGATTTGTGGGTTTTTTCGTTCAAGACATAACCGAGCAAATGACATTCGAAAAACGTAAACAATTTTTTCAAAAAAGTTTCAAATAAATTCTATTTAGGAAATAATAACTTTATATCTATATCTTATAAATATATCACAAATCTTATAAAGTAAAACATTTTTCTAATGCATTGTTATTTTTTTTTGCTAATAAAAGTATTTGATATTTTATTTACCAGTGGCTAAACAAGAAAATAACGAAATAGACAGTAAAAAAATGTTGAATTGTTTTTCCAATAATTAAATTTATAGTTCTTAATAGTTCCTATCCAAGACTTAATTTCGTTATTTTCGTAGTAAATATTTTTTAATTTTGTTTACCCCTCTTCGGATTTTTAAATAACAGAAATTATCACATGTGCAGTGTATTTAAAATATTTTTCCGAAGAACAAACGTAGTCGCGCTTAAAAATAACGATTTGTTATGCTCATTACCTCCGCCGCGCGTTTCTTTCGAGTTGGCATCCGTAATAAGTTGCGCGTTTTATAGTTTTGGTGGTTTAGAGCCAAAACCCTCTCGGTCAGTGTGGTGGAAATACAATTAATTTGTTTCATTTTATATTTCCCTTTATTAATTTCATTTCGAAAACTTTCACATCTTGAGCCAACTCTCTTCAGCCAACTCTCTTCAGCAGTCACCAACACACTTTGTCACTAAAATAATCCGATGTACGTATATGTTTTTTGACGTTATTACCCTTCTCCGCTACTATTGTCACTGTCATATAATAATTGTGTAACATAATATGGATTCCGATGGAAAACATAAAGATTATCTTAGCCAATATTGTTGTATTTAGCATACGACCGGATATTATTTGTACCGTCTAAATATTATATTTATATAATATTATGTATTATGTATTGTCTACGCTCTATTTCCTGGTAAACTACATTTGAAGTATGGACCGTTCGATTTTTGAAAACCTTCCTTTTGCACGGTATACGATGTTAAATATGTAAATCTCATAAGAAAGCTAATACAAAAAAAAAACAAGCCATAAATTTAAAACCTAGTTTGTCGACGGACCATCGTAGTTTGGATAAACCCAATTTTAAAACCAAATGAAATAAAAATAAAAATAAATAACGACTGAAGTAGATAATGGAAAAAATAAATTCATCTGGAATATATTTTATTTCAAAATATATAAGTAGGTACGCTTTTAGGATTATTTGTTAATAATTCATCATGTTAAATAATAAATTATATACTATTTTATGTTGTAAGAATTTATTACAACTAATTTCAAGATATTTTATTAAAAGCGAGTGCGATGGCCAATATTGTAATATTATACATATTATATTATATTATCGATTATCATATATCTAATATATATTATATAATACCTAGTTTTTGTTTCTTCGGTAATAAAGTTTATATATAATCAGTATAGTTGTAAATTTTGTTTGGTTATTATACTATACTTAACTAATCTTTGTAATTATTATTGAAAAAAAAAAAAATATTCTACTCACAATGATAACTAAAACGCAGAGTTTTACAAGATTTTAGAAATTATGTTCAATAAATAACAACTTAGTAATTAAATCATATTATTATATTTTAAAGAAAAAAAACAATATCCAACAAATTTAAGCCGTGAAAATGATATTAGATAGTTAGGTCATATTGAACACCATGGTTTTTATTAGTTAAAAATAATATTTTTTTAATTCAAATATTGTGACGGTATTGATGGTATTTGGTTGGATATCGTCATAATATTATTTATTAAACGTATATTTTCATAATATTAAAAATATTTTGATATGTAGTAGGACAGTAGGTAGTGCATTGTCCATTGGGGATAAATTAATTCTTATTTTTATACCTTTTTTTAATATTAATAGTATTGACACATGATTAGTATGATTTTGACTGTAAAAACGATAAGAGAAAAGTTGGACTTACTTTTTCATGACACTCAATATTGTTAAATTCAAAGTTCCGTTTCCAGAAAAACAAAGGCCGAGGTCAAAACAAAGGTTTTTATAATCTTTATTTGTAAAAAAACTAATCGATTTTTGAAATAAAACAAAGGAAAATCAGGAAAGTCTAACGAGAAGGACAGTGAATGAATATGGACACGTATATCGTAGACTGAATGCAAACATTTGATTCAGTGACAATTGTTTAAATTTTTAGAAAAGATAGGCAACATTAATCTGAAAACTTGATGTTAAGTTTAAACTATACGAGTATTGTAAAGACATTACCATTAATAATTTAGTTTTAATATTATGCGCGAAAAACAATTTCACATTTTGTGATGACCATATTATTACCGATTTAATTTAATTTATATCCATTTGTGTGTTAACTTCAATGTATATTGCTGCTTAAATATTTATACTTTAAAATATTTACATGCTAACTATACATATTGTGTAAAACAAATAAAATTTTTAAAAGTTTCATGAAGCACTGATTTACGATAATTATAAATTCGTATTATATAAAATGAGTATTTTTAATGAATCGCATCAAATTATTCACCAATACAATAATAAATTGTAAAATATATTTTTGATTTTACGCATATTAATGTAGATGTTAAAATGTGATACATTTATTAATTTTGATTTTATTCAATATGAATTCAAAATTTTAACTAAGAGGTATGAAATAGGAAATCGTATAATTATGTAGGTAACCAAAGGGTTATTTATACTAAGGAAACAATAGTGGAGTGTAGAAAACTAAACAGTATAGTCGTGGAAAATCAGAGAAAAATAGTTATTGATATTATGATTGAAAAAATATAAAAAGTTATCAATGGTGGCTAAAATAGTTTGAGAGTTATGATGTTAACGTAGAAGAATAAGAATATAATAAGTATATTTATTGTGAACATATTTTCTATAACAGTAACTATTTCGTTATTGACTAGCGCAATTCATTTTGACCCATTAATTATACCCAAAAATATGGTCAAATGTAAACTCATACACGAATAACCTTTTTACCTGTTATAAAAATAAAAATGGTGTAATCTTCTAGACCAGGGGCAGCCAAACTTTTTTTGGTTACGATCTACCAAAATTATACTTCACTTTTGAGAATCGGCTTCCATAAAAAACCTAACCACCATGATTAATTTTCGTGTGCGTAGCCTAAAAATAAATTCTAATACGATCGATTTTGAAATCGTTTGCGATCGACCGGTAGATCGCAATCGATCGTTTGGCCGTCCTTGTTCTATACCTACCAACTTTTTTACTTGACTAAATAAGTTTGGAACCAAAAAAAAACTCAACTTTTGGTAAAAAAACAATGAAGCACTTATCTTATGTTTACTTTTAAAAAGATCTTAATTTTTTTATTCAAAAATTTTTAAACAACATTCAGTCAACATATACCAATTTAAATTGCTGTATTTATAAATAAACTGCCAACACGTATTGGACGTGTTTATGGGTCGTGTATGGAAATACGACGACAGCAGCATCGAATCTCGAACATGCGTTAAATTTTAAATGACAATCTCTTTCTTTTTCCTGGTCTCAAAGATTAAAGACTTATCACGTGTATATCAGCAATATTAATTACCAGACGAATAGACTGGACGCGTATTTCCAATGGTGAAATTAGCCCGCCACTGTATCTTCGGAGTATATCTATCACTTATTTCTACTTTATAAAGTAGTATTTATCATAAAAGTGATATGATCTGATGTAAAAATAAAAAACTGATTAACTAGAAAATTATATGGGTTGCATATGGGTCGTAGTAAATAATATTATTATAATCATTTATAATTTTATATATATGATGTTATAAATAAATTGTGAATCTAATCTAACTTCATAAAAACATTTATTATGGTAAAATAGTTAATTAATGAAATAAAAAATAAATAAATCTAATTTTTTAATTTACGCCATTTGAATTTTTCATTTAAAATCACTTGTTATTTTCGATTTAAACAGTCACTCGAGCGGATGACGTTCAATCTTTCACAGGAAGCGACAAGGCACTACTGTAAATGAGCCACATGGTTTATTATTATTTTTTTTTTAAATTAGTAATTTATTTTGTCAATAGACTTCTTAACAAGCGTTCTGTAAACTATAGTATTAAATCATCCATAATAAAGTAGGAATTTATTCACATCGAAGATACATTTTTTTTATTATCTGGCATTATTCAGCAAATAATCAAATCAAATTCGTTAACAAAAAATATTTTTTAATATTAAACAATACGACATAGTAATAATAATTACAAAAATTTAATATTTTAGAGTTTTATACATTACGTCTTCAATAGTTAAATTTAGTTTTGTTAATTTAAAGCGAGATTTGGACAAGTTGAATGTAGGTAATTGAAATCTAAATTACATATCATTAGGTATATCAAATTAGTATAATAACGTACTATGTTTTAATATTAAAATTTAATTTTAGGAATTCAGTTTCTGCCTATAATATTTTACTGTCAATGTGAAATCATGGTTTCGATTACAAAAAAATTATTTGGTAAATATTATTAAAGTTATAATACCAATTTAAAATTATTTAAAATGGTATTCGTTGTAATATATTGTTATAGTTATTAAATTAAAATGTACGAGTGATTAAAATATTATATAAATCTACTCGTAAACTAAACATAATATTTAGAAAAATTAAATACAGTAAAAATTAAATTATCAATTTATTAGGAGTACCGTACTAACTAACAGTACCTTATTATTAGTATTTTTAATTATATCTATTCATAGAACATATTAAATCCAAAGTAAATAATGTTTATACGATTTCTACTTGTTTTTGTTGACCTTTGATCAAAATTGGAATAAATCTTTTAACTTTCTTATCTATTCACGTATATCACTGAAAATTTTTTTTTTTATTTAAACTCAGATGATTCCTCCGTTGTATTAACTTACACTTAATGCAACCCCGTTTCAAACAGAATAACTTAAATTATTTAATTGTTCTATAAATCGTATCTTGAAGAAAAAAATTCAATTACCTAAGTATTTAATTAAAAACACTAGAAGACATAATTTTATTATACTTACTACTTAGCTGTCAACAATCTGATAAACACCATTTAAACAGCTGCTTGGTTAGCCTAGAATAGTAATAAGTACTACGTATCGTTAACAATTAACTCCTGCTGCTTCTCCCGATGCAGACACGCATGAAAATGATCGAAAATCATCCGGTTATGATCTTATTGCAAAAGAAGTTGCCAGATATCTCTCAAAAAGTGATATCGTCACATATTTAATAACATGAATTTTTATCTCTTCTACTTTTGACATGTAAAGAAATTCTTAACAATTATTCAGTTTAAATAACTATAGAACTTTAAATACTTATAACTCAAAAACCATTTGTCTGAAATATGATTTGTATACATAAAATACTTCGAAATATCTTTTATTTAATAATATTAATTTAAAAATTCAAAAAAGTATAAATTTAAATAATTTTAACAATAAAAATATTAAAAAAAGAAAAATGTCACTTTATTTCAACTGTAATTATTTATGTATAATACAAATATTATTAAAAACGTTTATTGATTTGAAATAATGAATGTAGTTCGATAAAAGAAATATCAAGAATATATATAAATGTATATGAAGCTTGAACTTCAAAATGGAACTCGAAATCGGACACGATTTCTTGCGAAGTTTATTATAACACACGCGTTCAGTTTTCCCGCCATTCGTTGACAAACTTTTCCACTTAAACACTCAAATATTAAATTCTATGCTATTGAGTTTGCATATACTACACCACAGTCGATTTATAAAATATAACGACAGTTTCAAATAATATTGAACACGTGCATTCATTAATAATCTAAAGTTTTTAATAATAACGGAACATTATATTTTGGAAAGGTATGGATTAGTATTTCAATGCAATATTTCCTGAGTGATATCGTGAAAAGTTTGATAGATACATTTTCAAAGGTTTGTGTCCACGGTTATTCAATACAAAATATACACTAAACAGTTACTGACATTTGCCCAACTCGGGAACGTTCCGGATAAAGGCGAAATTAATATTCCGTTATTATTAGTTATAACAAATAATATGTAGGTAATTATTATTGTGTCTAACCTTACAGATGTTTTAATAAAAAATAAATAGTTAACTAAAACAATAAGTGAATTTGTAAATGGTAGAAAAGAAAAGGTTCATATGAATGGCTACCGGATGAAGTATTTCACTGACAGCAACTAAGAAAATAAATAGTTAGAAAGCAGTAATTGTCACGGTTTCAAACTTCTTGAAATTTCCAATCGAAAGAAAAAAAATTACTACAAAACAACTTTTTTTTAGTTATCACTTTTTTTATAATGTTTTAAAGTTATACAAACAAATACTCAAATATCAGAATACAATATAAAATACCTTGATTTGTCTATGTGCCAAGACGCAAATTCGCCGAATTGAACGCATATGCGAATTACAAATATACAATTTAGTTAGATATATTTAATTTAACGGTATAATACTGTTGTATTATTTGCAACTTTATTTCAAACTATGTTAAACGTTAAAATAATTAATAAAGCAGCAAATGTTTGTGTGTGTGTGTGTGGAAGGACTAAATTTAGAATGTTCGAATTTTGAGCGTTATAAAAATAAAAATAATAATATGGCAATGATAGATCAAGGGGAATATTTAAACGACTCAGACTATTCATTACTGAAGTTTTGTTTTAATATAATTAATGTTGATAAAAATTCACAAAAACGAATCATTGTAATAAAGTTAATATTGTCTAACGACTTGACCGACATTCACACTATTTTATTCTGTTTTTAAAATAATTAAAATTAGCCTATCTAAATTGGTAGAGACGAAAAATAAACATGTGAACATAACGAACTTTGTCTCCGTACATTTACTCTGACCGCATCATTGAATGTTTATTTATAAAATAAAATTTTCACTAATAGCTATTTTATTGAAGTCCTTGGGTAAGTATAAACTATTATAAATTTGTGTAATAAAAAGTACAACTATATAAATGTTGGTAAAAACTTCCTAAAATAAGCAAGTAAAATTAAATAGGTACATGGCTAATATAGTTATGATATCGATCTATAGGTAGGTACAATAAATAAAAAAATGTTATTGGAAATATTGAATTAAATTAAAACTGGATAAGTAAATGTAATTATATTTTATAAGCTGTAAATGTACATTCAAAATTCGTTCTTTCAGTGCTATTATTGATAACAAATCATTTTTTTTTTCATTTTACACCTGATACATAATCAAATGAGGATGAAAGATTTAAGCCCAAAAAGTAATCACTTATTATGCCGTACCTTACGTATTTATTCCCATTATTTTGTATTTTGAAATGTCTTACAATTTAAAGGTACACTCTAGTACTTATATTAATATTAAAACTATTCAACTTTACTATTTATAGTAATTTTTTACACGAGCATTTAGCGGCAAAACTCGTTTATTACATCATAATATTTCAATGGTTTAATGATGTAGGGTACTAGGTACTACATAATTTGAAAGTGGTACAATGATTAGGACTTGGCACTTTAAAATATAATAGGTAATTCATAGCTTAAGTATTAATTAGCATCTTATTTAAAAAGACGCAATAGTAAGACTGTTGTTTAACAGTATAATATTAAGCCAAGACTCGCACTAATCACTATTGAAAATACGTGGAAATTATTTTCACTATGTTACTCGCGTGACATAAATGAAGATGACGAATTGTATTTTTTAGTTTTGTAGTTTAAACTGACACAGAACAAAATATAATATAATAATATAAGTGTTATAAAAATATATTATGGTAATTGGTAGGCGTAATTAAAAAAAATAAACCATAAATTCATATAAAAAATAGTGAGAGCTTGAGAGTCTATAGAATTTATATTGGATTTTGTAATAAAACTTGCGAAACAAAACTTTAAAAACACTAGTTGTAAAAAAAGATTCACACTGGTGCAACCCCACCGTCTTACCTTCTCTAAATTGATCAGTACGTTACAATTTACAATTTATAACGATTAGTCATAGATATCCGTATTAATATAGGTACAATAATTTTCGAATTCAAATAATTGTTTTAACTGTTTTATTATAGTTCATATGACGATGGGAAATTTATTTATTTTTAAATGCGTTTGTTTCAATTAAGTTTATATCAATATAATAGACATCATTATTTTTTTGATTTTTTTACGTGTTTATAAATTTTTTATAACTCACGTCACACATTATGCGATAAACTGAATAAATAAATAATGGGTAATAACTAATAAGTAATGGCCTATAAAAGTAATGTCAAGGACCACGGTACACCTAATAAAGATTTGGTTATCGAAACCCGTGTCACGTTAAAAATATTATTTTAGAAATCGAACAAAGGGTGCAGTTGACAGCCATAAGACAGATACATTGATGATCGGACAACCGCGAAAGAATGAAGTTTTTGAAACGATAAATTACGAAATTCTTTTCGAAAGACTATATGAATTATGTGATTTTTAATATCTAAAACTATAATAATACATTGTAATAATCGTATTATGCAGCCTTTTGTCAGGGGAAAAAAGTGCTCAGACATGATAAATCAAGTTGAACGCTAATAAAAAAAAATCGAAAAAAAATGTATAAATATATACATTTTTATAGTTTTCGACGGTTAGTGTGCCGATAAAGAAGTACCGGAAAAGGTAAGTAAATCCTGAATAATCTACTGGAAGAATATTGAAATTCGAAAAACAGAAATATACGAAAATATCTACTTCCCAAAAGATCAGAACACTGCATCACTACGATGTATATCAATATTATTATACGACTGGTAGCGCCTGGATGGGAAATTAAGTCTCAATACGAGCACATTCGTATTATTATACGTCATAATAATGCTTTGCGCGCACGCCAAATTCATTTATACTTTATTAGTAGAAAACGTTAGGACGTTAGGAAAAAAAAAAAGCGTAAAAATGAAATGAACCGTTAATACACGACCTCGGCGACGCTGACTATATCACGTAAATATTATTATTGCATACGATTCATCCGTCATCCGAGTCGTTCTTTTGTGAAACGCGTTGTGATATAGTAATAATAATAATAATATAATAATAATCATAATATACGTAAGAAAGTTTCCCCGCCGACGTCAAGTTTACGCTTGCCTTTACTCACAGTTAATAATAATCTTATTATATGATTGCCTGTTCAAAAAGGATCTTTACAAAATAAACTATAATCATTACTACGTGGACGATACCCGGGCTCTTATTGCCGAGTTAATACTCGTTAAAGAACGATTCCGTGACTTTGAGTGATCCTGAAGATTTTAATATTCTTGATTTCACAAATTTCATGTACATAATAGATATTATATTATAATACATAAATGTACACGATTCCGCGTGATTTTTTATGCAGCATCGCTATTATATTTGTCTGCTCTCATCGTTATTATAAATTATAATTTAAAAATAAAAAGCTCTATAAGTCATAAAAACTAGTGTCGAGTGTATTTTTACGCATATTAAAAATAATAATAGTGCCTATGTTTAAGATTTTTCTTTTTGTTAAATATTATTTTTATAAAATTATAGTAAGTTGCTATTATAGTATAATCTAAATACCATGTTTTTTTTTTTTTTTTTTTAAGAAAAAACTGAGTAAAGAATAGAAAATTTAATTTATTAACTTTTGAAAAATGATAAAAAGAAAAAAAATCGTTTATTGCACAAGCATTATATACTTATACCAATACCTTACGTAGGTATGTATATGTTACGAATTTTATGTTATGCGCTCAATTTGAAATATAAAAATTAAATTTATGGAATTACGTGTATAAATGAAAATTAAATTTTAAAAATTGTATAGTATCTATTGTAGTTATTACTGTTGTTGTTACTATATAACGATATTAGAAAGTAAATATCGGTTCATTGTAAAAACTGGAAAATATATTACTTACGGTTTAGAATTTCGTGAAATTTATTTACTGAAAGAATGTCATAAAACATTCATGAAATATTTAATTTTTTCGGAGAAAAAAATGACAATAATTCAAATTTAAAAACTACGATATTGAGGAGCCACATTCTTCTTTTATTGATCATTTTCGCTCCTTGGCCATTAGCAGTACATACATTTATATTTCTAACAATTCAACATATGGTAAATAAGTTGTGTAAAACAATATTATTATATTTGTTAAATAATTTATTAAAATAGTTAAAATAACAAAGTAGAATTGATTCTTTCTAATATAAAATTTTTCTATTTTATGCAATAGTAAGATAAAGACTTAATACATTCATCTAATAAACTCAGTAAATTGTAATATATTTTTTTAAGTTAGAACTAAATATGGCAATTTATATATCAATTAAATGAACAACAGTTATTGGATCGAATAAAGTATGAAAAAACGTTTTTTAACGAAACTGCGTTTTAACCTGTAACACCCTGAAACCAATAATAATATCACAATCGTTTGATAAGGTCATACTCATTAAGATATCGATTACTTAAACGTCACGTATTTCATTGCTGTTATGACGAGATTTTTTTCTACGCGTGCGTCATTTATAAATGTATTATATATATATATATATAATTATTTACTTCATTACTTTTATGGTTTTTAATCGATTAAATATAAAGTTACACTCGACGAATCAAGGGTGCGTCAATTTTAAAACGTTTTTCTTCGTTTTTCGCTGTTAAATGCATATAATATTATATGGTATAGACAGGCAGAAACTATTGATATATGACTTGATTTGAAAAATATATTTTTACACGTATTAAAAAATAGTATAATTGGATCAAAAAACGTAACATTCAGTAAACAAATGGATTTTTAGACTGAAAAAAAATCAGTATATAACACCATAATAATTTTTAACTAAATTCATTATCACGAAATAATATTATTTAATTTTTTGTTTGACCCATAATGCACTGATTTGTACATTATCGAATATTTATTATTTGAGGGCTAGGTATCTAAAGGTGATTTCTATCTCGATAGATTCTGCGTGACCGCTTTCGTATACTCTATTAGGTGAGGCTCGCGCATTGTTGACCGTGATGCAAGCTTACGTCCATAATATTCTTTATTCGTGACTTTGAGAGGAAAAAAAAATCGAACGGAGCGTAATGTATATTACGGTTAAAGGCGGCGTTGCGGTGAGCGAAAAAGTAATTATTGTACGGTCGAGACGATATAATATAATGGGCGATGACGTGCGATAAAATTCTATTTCGATGGATTTTTGTTTAAGGTGTTAGAGGAGGGCGAATGACGCGTTATTGTATAAAATTATCAAAAAGAAATATAACAAAAAAAAATATAGCAGGTACTTGGGGTTTGACGGGTCGTCAAAGGCTTACGCATAATATGTTGTATAATATAACACTGAGTTGGGCAATGATAAATCGTCACAGTTCATTCGAGTTCGATTTTCAGTTTTAATCAGTTTAAATAGTGCTAAATGTGTGATGTAAATAGAGGAATTTAAGTTTTTAACGATTTTCCGTTTACGTTTACTGAAAAACAAAGTGACAAATAATAACAGTTGGACTACGAGATTTGTCTAAAATAATATTATAATTGATAGACATATTGTGACGATAAGCGGATGGAGATACAAACATTATTCCACTTTATTTATTCATAGGATAACGGAGCATACTAGCAATATTGATTTATAAAAATATGTAATCGGTTGAAAGTGGACAGTGCACTATCGAATTGCTGAAAACAAATTTTACACGTCGTGTCCGTAAAAATATGAAAACACTGCAATTGCAGTTTCATCGTTCTAACAAGATTTTTTTAAATTAATTTAATGAATTATAATCTATAAAAACAGCAAAGTACTAGTTTATTTTTAATAATTATTAATATATTTTATTTATTTAATTGTATTTTATATCAGAAATTTTCTGTTGAATAATTACAGTGTTTTATATTTATGTCTTATGGTAATATAATATATCCGCGGTTATGGATAAAAGTAGGTATTTATTAGTGTATAGCAACTTTCTTAGCAAATAATAATATTAAGATAAAATTATTTACAGAATCAAAATCTACATCTCGAATTCTTAATTCAATTTTCCTAATTATGTTAGATAATATTTTTCTACAAAATATAACCATCCAATAGTATTTTTAAATTGCTGTGTTTCATGCCATGACCGAAACTATGTGTTTTTAATTTATTATCAATTATCAAAAACTCCTTGTGCGACTGC
Source organism: Schizaphis graminum (assembly GCA_020882235.1). Taxonomy (NCBI): domain Eukaryota; kingdom Metazoa; phylum Arthropoda; class Insecta; order Hemiptera; family Aphididae; genus Schizaphis; species Schizaphis graminum. The sequence continues at coordinate 62,201,571 of CM037032.1, forward strand.
TATCGTCAAGTTTTTTTTAACCGTTTTTTTTTTATATTTTAATGTATATAATATTTATAACGTTATAAATTTAACACATACGAGTAGATACCGGACGTACACAAAATAAAATAATCGTACATATAGTATGGATAACCCTTCAGTAATTATTTAATAAATCAAACAGCAAACCGAAAATCCAATTACTTTACAGACGTCCATATTTGTCAACATTATCGTGTAGGGTGTTACGCACTCACGTGCTCAATTTATGTGCATTGTTTTCAACTGCGTGTCGAAATCTTTTACATAAATTATTATCCATATCTTAAAAAACGTGCGAAGTTTCGACTCTATATATCAGTCCATCTCTTCAACACATTCGAGATAAGGTCTTAGGTGTATCTCGTACGTTCGACAAATCGTTTCTTCTCTTGTCCATTATAATAATAAAATTGTGTTATTGATAGGTGCCGTCCATTTTATGCTATAAAAGAAAATAATGATAATATTGTTAACTTACCTACTTAAAACTGAAAATACATAAACATGTTTATGCGTTGACGCCGCTGGCTACGATAATGTATTATAATTTAATACTTTTTTTCTAAAACTATATTGTTAATAATATTATTAATATGACGAAGCAGATTAATATTGTTTTTATACGCAATAAATTGTGTACTCGGAATATTTTTAACAAGCGGGTAAAATATCGTTTCCTTTTCAACAAGAAACTTTGACACGCCACAGACGTTTCAAAATCGAATAATTTACAGAATAAAGGTTCGACGCGTGTTATATTTACTACGAAAATTATTATTATTTTTTTTTAAAAGCGTTTTGAGGTGTTTAAACGTGTTTATAATTATAAATCGTTGTCACTTAAACGTATATCTAACCAAAAACGTGAATTGAATCTTTAGCAACCATAGGTGTGATAAACGATAAATCCAAGTGTATTATATACAGCAAGTTGAGGATAAACATCGACAGCGGAGAAAAAAAAATGTTTGCGAAGATCATCGTACAACGGAATTTCGGTTGGTCGGACTTCGTCTGTCCGTCACGGTCGACAGCGGTTACGAACTTAATCTGATATAACTCGTTGTGGTGTAATTTTATGCGATTATTCTCATCAATCAAGTCTTCCCTCCCCAGCGCATTATATGAGTAGAGACGAGCGCAGTTTTCCTGTACACTATAATAATTGGCGTTCTAACGTTCCTGCAAGTTCATCGGTATCTACTATATTTATGCGCTATTTTGTGCCGTATGCTCTGCATTCATTAAACAAAATTATAAACCTTACATAACTAATTCACACGTTGCCAAATTAGTTTCAACCCCTCGCGTTAGTAACTAACACGATTAAAAATATGCACCGTACAGTAAGTTTTTTACAATAATATCTTAAATTATACTGGTAACGATTTTTATAAATAATTAATTTTTTTATACGCGCAAGTACACGATCCATAGTAATTCCAAAGTGCAAAACTGTTTTGTAGTGATATATCTATGTTTTTATATTTTTACTTAATTACATTTAAACAATAACCATTTTAGTAATACTGGAATCGTTATAATTATCGTATATAATATTGGTACACAAGTAAAAACTTGTTAAATTAATAAAGGTAAATAATTATAATTATAGTATTATATTATATTATAATTATTTGTATACGAACTTTGTTATCGTTATTTATTTTGTACTATTTGAGCTACTGTATTAAACTCTTATTGAAGTTACCGTAATTTTCTATTCATTTCTTAAAAAAAAAAGTTTGTTTTCGTAAAATAATTGTATTAAAGTAGTACACACTTGTAAAAAAAAAAAATGTTTAATGACTTAAAAAAAAACTTACTAATTAATTAAGTAGTATTGTATGGGTTCTTAATTAAAACTCGAAATAATATTAAATTGCATAAATAGATGGTTAATATTTTTATTTATGTGTTTTAAAAACTTAAATCATGAGTACCTATGCTTATATAAGGCAAAAAAGGTTTTAACGTAAGGTGTGGAATAGCAAGAAGTATATTACAGTAAAAATGTTTACAGTCGATTTTGTTGTATAAAACATAAAGTTTTAAGAGAAGTACTGTTTTTATTTTGTATTTATATAGTTACAAGACAAAATTCTATTCCAAAAAGTTATTATTTAATACAATAATAGTTTAATTATTTATAATAATTATATATACTTAGTGATATCATTAAAAGATTATCAGTATCCTCTAAAATTGTTTGATGGTTTGTGATACATAACTTTATAAAATATACTCAACTGTCAAATTTTCAGTATTATGAAATTACACAGTTTTTCTTTTACTATTTTAAAATAGTAATACGCGTTTTATTGCAATGCACATGTGCAATTTCCTATTAATTAATACTGGTTTGCAAGAAATACTATTAAATTTAACGGCTGATTAATATGGATGGACTGATCATGGGTCACTATTTGATGATTAAGGGTCATTTAAATATTTAAGGATCCGTTTAACTCTAATGGGTGTTTGTATAACCCGAAATTAGTGAGTGAAATCATTCTTGTAGCCATAATATTGTTTTAATGAAAACTTTGAATAGTGGATTTTAAAATTTGAATTAAATTAGAAATATTATACACACATAGTTTATACATTATTATACATTATACATTAAAAGAAAATTAGAAATTCAATAATTGTCTTTTTTTAAATAAATATAGGTACAATCTACTATAACTAAATGCCTTTAAAATATAAATACTTATCGACAAGAATTTTATCAATAACAAGTTATAAATTATAACTAAAATACTATTACTTTTACTTTTATTTTGAAAAACAGACTATATACAATTTTCAGTATTTTTTTCTAATTAAAAACCACATTTTGTAAATATTTATGTGAGTGATGTAGGAATTTGACGTCAGTTAATTTTTTTACTCTGATTGCATTCTCTAAAATTATTCTTCAATAACTAACATATAATATTATGTATTTTAATAACATAATTTGTAATTTTAAATATTTTATTGTGATTATTTTGGGTAATAAGAGTATTTTAATTATTTAGATAACTTATATTGTACCTTAAAACATAATTTAAGGTATAAAATGTAGTTTTTTTAGTTTTTAAAATAAAATAATAGAATATATATTCAAAATGGGACATTAGTAATTCCTAGGACTAGTAGGACTTACATTGTAAACTATTTCTATAAATCAGTAATTTTTGAAAATATTATATTATTGTTAGACATTTCAATTATTGTGGGTTCTAATATTACATAAGTTATACAAATATAAGACTTTCATATTTCATTTTTAAAATTAGATTTTTGATTACTATTTTACTATTTTAGGTACGGTGTGGTTTTATTATTCGCTCATTTTAAAAAACTTATTGGACGATAAACTATACTTACAAGTTCTATGAGTTTTGTCATTCCCCTACTAAAAATATATACGTTTATAAGCATTTAAATAACATTTTTGACCAAGTAAGTCATGATATGTATTATTTTTATTAAAAACTATTTTAAATTATTATTTATGAACCTTTATGAACCGTTATTTTCGCGGTTTTGACTTTATTTATCTGTTATGACGTAAATGGTTGAAATACTCTGTGTCTTGGATTTGAATACGTTATTATACATTATATTTTTAATACTTCAATGTATTATTATTATTATTATTTATAATGAAAACCAGCCCATTCATTTTTAGGTAACATTTTTTTTTTAATCATATACGAATTTTTATGACTGAATGAAGTATGAATAATTCGTTACAAGCCAATATCGTACATGTTCATGTTCATAACAGTATTAATATTTAGGTAAAGTTTATATCAGATAATTTGTTGAAATTATAGCAGCTGATACTAAATGTAATCATAATTATTCTTAACATACATTATAATTTGAATTATTTAATAAATCTACATAATTTGTTATTAATTATATTATAAAACACTCATGTCTTACACGATAAACAACTGAAATAATTACTTAAAATTTCTATTAAATTCGATTAATTTACATTTTTAAGTCTCAACTGAAAAAAAATTGTTTAACTATTTTTTTAAATTAAACAGTTTTCATTGTCGTCAGTCTTTGCTATGAATTGTAACAGTCTAGGTTTTACATACTAATTCTATAAATAACACATAAATACAGAAAACATGAATGAATTATAATATCATGTTTATCATATTATGTATATTTAATATAAGCTCAATATTAAAGTTATTATTATATTGTATTATATAAATATTTCTAGTGCGTCAATGGTTAAGTGCTGGGTATTTTGTTGATGCTAAATACTTTAAAACTTGATTTGTAAAGTGAAGTTGTACGAACATTTAGTGGTGAGTGGTTTAAATTCAAAATACTCCACTACTAGATGAGTAGTCAAAGTGAAATATCAGAGAACAATAAAAATATACTAAATATATAATATTATATCATACCTATATAATATTATAAAAGATACCAAAAATATGGTGAACACATGACTTCAGTGGTGTAACTATATCTTATCAGAAAATTATTGAAATACATAAAAATATTTTATATAACTTTCCACCGATAGAGGCTATATATTATATTCTCAGTGGTGAGACTAACTATGTTATATATTATATATGTACTCACTGATAATTTTAATTTTTTGGAAAAATGTTTATATTATTATTATTAATAACTACTATAAGATATAGGAAAAAAAGAATAATATACTTATAGGATGACCATAGTCACCGAATAAAAAAAGGTAATATTATATTTAAATCAGCTATCTATGATCCTCATTAAAAAAAAGTACATAATAATAATAATACTGAAATTATAATTATGCTCTATATACTTGGACACATTTTTAGTTAAATTTTAAACAAATATTACACACATAATATTATAATGAAGACAATTTTACATTTCTTTCAAAGTTTTTTTATTGTGTAATTATTATTTTTTTAATTATCTAGAAGATATAAAAATTTACATTTTTAATTATTATTATCTGTTGTTATTTTGCTAATTATAATCATACTTTTAATAGGTAGCTAAAATTTTAATCTTGTCTCTATTGTACTTGTTAAAGGTTCTTTTAGAAGTAATTTTGGTACATATAATATATTATGGTCTAATAAAAATTGATTCCTAATGTACCTGTAATCTTCTTTTTCAGCCCCCGTGTTATACGTTTTTAATATTGTACGTTGATATCGTAGAATGGATGAGCGACATAAGCGTAAAAGTTTATTTTACGAGTATTCAATATGTCACCCGACTATTTTATTGTGAACAAACTAATTTTGTTCCTTCAAATTTACTTTCTGTTACAGCAGAGAAAACTAGTAAAAGTATTAATGTATAAATATCTTACACGTGTGCGTATCAAAATTAAAATTGGTGTAATTTTAAAATTATATTATCTGCTGCTTTTCGAAAAATAAAATAGATATGACTTTATTTACCACTACTAAGCAGTTTTTGTTACTTTGATCGTTTCTTCACTGATAACATGGCTAAATTATAGGCCCTATCTCAACATACAAATAATATTATGCTATAGAATTCTATACAAACTCAGAAGACTTAATCTATATCGATCGACATCATGATAAAAATATCGGAATAAAAAAAAACCGTTGTAAAATTAGATAAATTTATATTTTTTACTGACCCGTTTCATTTTAATTAATTAAATAATATGATGTATAATTAACATTTGTACATACAAATGTTCAATTATACAATACTATAATACTATATTATTACAAAAAAAAAAAAAAATCAACAATTTATCCAATCCCACTATAAATATAATATTAATATGTGTATTGTATACCATGTATAGCATAATAGTTATCAGTGACGTATTTAGGGGGGGGGGGCTAGAGGGGGCGATCGCCCCGGGCGGCATTTTTATAGGGGCGGCATTGGATTTTTACATAACCCATCTTCTGTTAATGAAAATGAAAATGAAAAATAATATAAATTAGTTTTTTTTTTTTTATCAATAATATAATAATTAAAAAATTAAAATTTTTATCAATAATATGGCAACATTGTTTATACAGTTTTCATTTATTTACCGGAAAGTAAGCTCTAATGCGCTCGGTAGGTTGAAAAAGTAAAAAAAAAATTTTGGTGGGGGGAGGGCGGAAATCCATTGGCACCCGGGCGCCAAATTTCTGAATACGTCTCTGATAGTTAAACTTAATTTTAATTATATATAATATGATATTATTATTAATTATAGTATAGATTCTATACCCTCTACGAAAATGACGCCAATTTACATTATTGCTTTGAGTTATTTTTGATTCATGGTGATAATACAAATAAAATAAATATACAATTTAGTTCAATTTTATTGTTTTTTAATGTATTCGTTTGCCAATTATTTAAAACTAATCGTTATAAAAACAATTAAGATATTGCAGCTAGCATAATATTACTACTTTAAAAAATTACGTTAATGAAAGTTAAACAATGACAATCAAATAGAGTAATAATAAGTGTTCAAAATTAAATCAACAAAGAAATAACATCATTTTCCAAAAAATAAATTACCTACTATTGTACCTACTATAATTATTAATGTAAACTTGTATTTTATATTCCTTTCTCTAAAACACTCATATTATATTACGCTTAGTTGTTACGCAATTGAACCTATGCGCTTTAAAAAAGTGATATTTAGTTTTTATATGGTTTTAAATGAAGAAATCAATTTTAAATATTAAACAGTTGATAATAAAACAATAATATATCTTGTCATATTTTCAAGGCTGGGCATTAACGAGTTAAAAAGTTAAAGTTAAGTTAAAAAGTTAAGTTACTTTTAACTAAGTTACTTAACGAGTTACTTTTTTTTAAGAAGTAACTTCTATCTTAACGAGTTACTTTATTTTTAAAGTAACTTCTAACTTAACGCGTTAATTTATTTTATAGTGACGTTAAGTTATTTTTTTTTTTTGTACGAACCCTAAGATTTATTATAGCATTTTGTGTAATAAAAAAAAAAAATAATAATAACAATAATTATTATGTTAAATATAAATTATTCTGCTATATAATATTATTATGTTATTTGTAAATATTTAACTTGAGGTGTAAATGGTGTAATTATAAGTTTTATAAGAAAAAAAAAAGTAACTTATATTTAACTAAGTTAAGTTACTTTTTTTTTCCAACTAACTTGTAACTTTAACGAGTTAAATAAAAAAGGAAAGTAACTTTTAACTTTAAACTTAACTTACATTTTTCCAAATTAACTTAACTTAACGAGTTAAAAAAAATAGTTAACTTGCCCAGCCTTGCATATTTTACGAGTATTAGAAAAAAGCGTTTTAGCTGCATTCTTGTTATATTTTATTTTTTTTTTTTTTTTTTTTTTTTATTTTAGAATCTTAGTAAAAACTATTAGGTTCGACAATTACAGAATATACCTTATTATTATTACATAATTAATAGCTTACAATAGATATACAATTTTAGCTCGACAGTTACATGCAATTATACAATTATATATATAACGATTACATAATAATGATAAATTGAATTACATATAGATAACATAAATTAATATGCTGAAATAGCCAATTAAATTTAAACAACAAATAGATATGATTGGATATATTATATAGGAGTACCTAATGGAAACAATAATTAAATTTAGTGATGAACAAAAACATTTAATATGATAGAACTATGGAGTGAAATGTTTTTGCAGTACCGCGGTTAGGAGGGATATTAGTGGCCCAATAACGGAATTTAAATTGGTGATAAATTGAGATAGTGCAGTGGTGACAGTGTCAATTGTAGGGTTATTATTTGCGGCCGCTTCGGCGTAGGATCTTGCTTTGGGCTTGGACTTGGCCTGGGCGTCCGGGATCACGGTTGAAGGAGTCTTTGGAGAAGTTTTGGGTTTATTTTTGTTTAATTTTTTGTAAACCGGGCAACCTTTATAGTTGGCGGTATGATCGCCAGAACATAAAGCGCATTTGGCTGGAGAAATCTTAGATTTCTTGCATAATTCTGAGAGGTGTTCTTCCCCACATTTTACACAACGTGGAGGGTAGTAACAGTACTTGCGGGTGTGCCCGTAGGTCTGACATTCATGGCACTGAGGTGGACCTTTTCGTGGATGTGGTTTCTCTACAATTATTTTGGTGTTTAGAAGAAATTGAATTTTATAAATTTCCAGGTTGTTTGTATCCGTCTTGATATCAACGAAAAATAATGGAAGGGGTGTTTTGTCTGAAAAACGTTTGATATTGTGGACATTGGAGACGTGGTGTCCCAAATCAGAAAGACCGGCGATAATATCTTCATGTGAGGTGGTTGGGTGGAGATTCCGAATAACAACGCGTAATGGGCGAATAGCTTTGGGCTGATAAGTATGAAAGCTGACATTAGATTCCGTTAGATGCTCAACGAGCAGATTGTAATGCTCGCGAAAATTCGTGCGGACTATTAGATGAGAGGGAGTAGATTTGCAGATGAAATCAGAAGATTTGAGAATAGACAATAGACCAGAGGTGAAGGTGGAGATATCACTCACATTTTTGATATACACTGGCGGTGGGTTTGGAGTTACGGAACTTTTATGATTTTGTCCAATGTTGGAAGATGAGTTGTTGTCAGCGTCGACGTCCTTGGCAAGGGTTGAGAACCGATTCGGAGTGCAGAAAAATTTGGAATTGTTTTCTACAGTCTTGGGTGACAGAGAAGAGGAAGAGAGGTTACGTTTATTAGTATTTTTTGAGCCATTACCATTAGATTGAAACGACATAATTAGAGCATAATGACTATAGACAAAGCCATATAAGTAAACTGCGAACAGATAACGGAGTGACGAGCATATTGCTATCGGAGCACGTGTGCACTTAACGGCGTTAGAAACCGAACTGATATTTTATTTATATGATTTATATTTCTACTTAATATTTACTATACACTCGTTGTAGGTAAACACATGATGATGATTTACCAATAATGACCTTCCCTCTTTTACTTCTTTAATAATGCAGTTCAAATGATTTTATACTTTTAAAGTATACATAAAAGCCACATTTTTAAGTAAGTGCTTGTAGTAAGTACTTAAGAAGTGGTCGTGGAGGCTATTATGATTTGAAAATTATATGAAATTAATATTAATCAATCAACATTAAAGTTTATGAAAATTGTCCAAGTAGAATAATATTACTAAATTCAATAAAAAATTGATCATTTTTATTTTTTAAAAACTAAGTTTGAGGACTATTATCCGCAGTATATATTGTAATAAATCAGAAAATACACGCTCGAATTTTAATTTTTGCTACATCAATATTTAAAAAAAAAAATATTCTTTTAAAATGTTTAGTAAGAAGGTTAATTATTATCAACTTAATAAAAGTAGTTTATATTCTGACAGAACATATCTATTAAGTGATACAAAAATATCAGGTGTTCGAAAATATTGTTTGTAATAATAAATTGAAAATTTCAAAAATCAAATTTTGAATAATTACATTACTAAAGAAAAAAAAATAATTAAACACGCTTGATGATTCACCTTGTGCACATTTTTTAAGTAAAATATATTATATCGTTCATTTTTTTTCTAAACCGTATACCGGATTCGATGCAGTCTTGGTGTTTAATTGTTATTTACGACGATGAAAACGTCAGCGGTGTTCGCGTTGAGAAACCGTGCACACACCTACATCTTGTACACATTGCAACTAATCGTGGCCTAAAAATAATGCGCGATATAAATCACGAGCAACATGGACTTTTGGTGCGCGCAATGAATTTCGATCTCGCTGGGGCTTTTGCGAGCATTAGCGATTCAGAGAGAGAATTATTCAGCTACTCGCATTACGCTGGAACAAAACAATATAAAACAAAAAAAGTGTCTCGCAATAATAAGTCCACAGATAACCGATGTAAAATATCTATGTTATTATTATTATTATAATTACCATCATCACCATTTATAAAGAAAGACTTGGACTTTATTTGGTGAAAAAAAGAAAGATATATTACTTCAGCAGATAAGACACGTATAATATCGTTTGTCAAGTATATGAAGCACTATTACAAACCTAAGAGCTATTAATAACCTTTTAAATTCATTAACTCTGTGAATTTAAGGTATATTGAAAATAACACATATTATTTATAATATGTATTAAGTATGAATACTATAATAAATATTGTGCTTATAATATTTATTTGCAAATCAAAGTATAATAGAGCGAAAAATATTTAATTTCCAAAAAAATTATTTTTAATGTTGAATAAAAAAAAACGTTATTGAAAATCACTTGAAATTACTTAAGGTTTTTAGGTTTTCAGCAATTTATTTATATCAACATTTTCTAAACAATATACATATAATATGTTATTTTAAAGATATTTTAATTTTTTTTGTTTTACTTAGGTATCTACTTAATTAAAGGTGTTAAAAATTTTAGTTTTTCACACTTTTTTTTACGTAAATTTAATTTTTGTTTATTAGTCAAAAAAGTTTTAAATTTAATGTTAAATTTCTTATAAATTTTTGTTACGGAAATAAAAAGTAACAAAAAATACATACTTATAATTTTTATGAGTTTTAGAGTTAAAATATCAACAATATTCAAACGTAAAATATAACAATTTCTTGATTAAATTATTTTATTTTAATTCAAAAATAATTATTGTAAAAATTTCATCAAGATGCACGAATTTCACATATTATGTATTGTTTTTACTTTTGACGTAAAATGTTGAAAATGCATATTATGTAATATTTTTCATAGAGATTTTAAGTATTTTCCATTTAAAGTAAGAAGTATATTTCAGTTATTTTAAAAAATTTAAAATTTATTGAATAAAATATTTACCAAACGTTTTATTTTGTTTTATAAATATTATTTTATAAAAATTAGCTCAATTATTTTATTATATTTAATTTTTTACCTCTTATAATTTTATTTTATTGCATTTAGGTAATATTATATGTTTTAATTTGGTTCACCCTCAAAAAATCCTCCGTTAAAATATCTCCAATAACATGATCCCTTATTTCATAATTATAGTTATTTTTATTATTTATACTATTGGGAATCGCCAAAGTCTGACACGCAATCTGGTGGTACGCATTTTAACTAATGCAACTGGGCATGGTTATTTATATTATTATTATAAAATCATTATAAAATCTTCTAAATTCTTGTGTTTACTGTTTAGTTTTATTATATCAAGTACCTACTTGACTTTATTAATAAAATTAACTAGTGTATGAAGTAATTTAAACTTATCGGATTTAAAAGTATGGAAATCGATCGCGAAAATGACGGTCAAGGTGCTATTATCACCACAATCAAATAAATCAAATCAATTTTGCTCAATGCTCAGTGTTTGGGTACGATTCAAGATCTATACGCAATCCTAACTTAAGGTTCCGCTTTTCCTAGTGAAAATGAAAAAAATCGTCGAACACAACGGATAAATGCACTTTGAATTGGGAAAAAAGTTTCCAAACGCATGGTAGTTTGTTCATTACATTTCAAACGTACAAATGTATAATTCAATTCGATTATTTCCCAATAACTTTAAAATCTAGATTACCATTTAATTCGTGTGGTTTATCTTTAATTTATGAAGTTAGTAGACATGTCGCAAAAATTCGAATACTCATTTCGTTTTTATTAACGTACCCACAATTAATAATGTGCCCACTGTTTAATACATTTTCTCCTTCCACCATATTTCTAGTGGACGGAGTAGCGTTGCAAAACCTATAAAATTCTGTTAGAGAAATTGTGTCCATTTTGCTTTTGAGCATAGATACAGTAATTTATGTTATGATATAGGTACTTAAAAATGTAGAATTGACAAAAGTTTTTGATGAAAAACAACCAACTAATCGACGATAACCACCGACTTGTAAAATTATATATTAAAATTGTATAATGATATCTATTTTTAGTTAAATTTGTATTAGACCTCATTGATGAGATTTTAATTTTCAATTGGTATAATATGCGTATAATATATAACGTCAAAATATTAAAATAATGCAAACTTGATGGATTTTACGAAATTTTAATGGTACCTATCTAATAATACCTATTAATAATAGTATCATTGATTATAAATGCTAGAATTTATAACCAATGATGGTATTATTATATTTAATTATTTATAATATTAAGATATATTGAGATTTGAGACATTCAATACTCTGAGTTGTGCTTTATATGACCCCGTGTCTGCTGAACTCCAGCTTGTTGCCACCGCACTGGACGGACTACATGCCCAGTTCTGTGCGCCATTTTTAATCTACCGCACGGCGCTGTCGATTCCCAATTAAAAAATGATATAAATGTATAATTATATTTTATGTGTGTACCTGATTCTTTGTTGTTAGTTATATGACAGCGGCCTTTAAATTTATAATTTATGAACTCAACACAGTGTCAAACATATTTATTTTTACTGAATCTGAGTAAACTATGTAAAAATACGTCGTATGGAAGTATTTTTTGTTGTTACCTTTTTAGCTAGGTATTTACAAAAACTGAATTCAACATTTTTCGTTTTTTTCAATTTCGACTTAATATAATAGCGGATTAGAAACGGTCAACGCACTCAAATGTAATGCCATTACCTCATCAAAAGTTGCATTGATCCGTTTTGACGTACTTTTCATTTTTATTATTTCATCAAAATACAGCTATTCGTATTACAACTTACTACCTAGTACTAATTAAAATTGATTACGTGGCTTAATATAAATATATTGAAAATGAGATAACCATACACATGACGATTATATTACATTCTAATCAGAATACGAGTATGGTAGAATGACTATCCAATACGTTCTACAATGAAAATGTATTGGTATTGTAAGTTTAAATATATATTACCAAAAACATCAAAGTATTTATATTATAAATTTATAAAAAATTTACACATTTATTTGATGTCATATTTTCGGCTGACATTGAATTGAGTCCCACAAATACTTTTGGGTTATCAGAGTTGAGTTTGACCAATATTGTTAGGTTGTTCGAGTTGAATCTCTTCAGCCTATTATTAAAAAATATTGATTGTTATATTGTTTTTAATAATAGTAATACCTAATAATGTTTTTAAAATAATAATAAAAATAATTATGTGTGATAAAATAATGTTAATAATTAAATAGTGGCATGTAAAAATTTAAATGATACAGATTTTAAAAAGTCAAATCTCAAAATGTGCTTATTTATATATTTGTTTGTCTGTTCCTGTAAAATGTTTCTTTTTCTAATATATCTTTACATGGTCTTTTTTACTTTGCTTTTTAATTTTATATATGTATCAGACTATATCCCCAGAAGAGTGTCCACAAGAAAAAAAATATTTGGATATCCTGAATGGAATAAAAAAAAAGAATTTAATTTCGAGTGACTTTTACTGTGTAGGTAGTTATGACATTTTATCTATACGGACTCAATTCAAAGATCTTAAGATGATAAGCTGGACTCAATTCAATATCACCGATATTTTCAATACAATAAATAATAATAAAAATATATAAATATGAAATAAGGGATTATATTACTGGGGATATTTTTAAGGAAGCCCCTTTTATTTTAAGAGAGTAATTATTATGTTAGTAGTATGAAATAGTTAAATAAATTTAAATTATTATATTGTTGTATACCATACTATTTAAGATTAAAAAAAAATATATATTATGTGTTCGATTTTATCCAAAACAATGTTACACTTGTACCTAACGTCTTAGTATAACATATTATTATTCACTTATTTTATTCTGTTACTTATGAAAGTTGATATTTATTATGACTATTTTCCAATATGCGATCCACAAATGAAAATGGTCTACCGTAGTAAAAATATTATAGTATAATATGTGGCCTACTACATTTTATATATAAAAAAATATATGTATATAAATAATGGAATAATGGATTTAATGGGGGAAAAAAATGGAATTTATTTTATTCATTAATAATATTATAATATAATATGTAAAAACAAAATATCCATGCATTTTAGGAATAAATTTCTCGTACTTTATTTCTGCCATTTCTTTGATACAGTTTTACTTCACTGCTAAATTTGTGGCTTTGTGCTGCATAAGATAACAGCTAGTGGATCTTGTAAGTATTTAAATGTGGATTCTTCAGTCAAAAAAGTGTTATAAAATTCTTTTACAGGTATTTTAAAAAGTTGCCAATAAATTATACACTATATTCAGTTCTATATACCACAAACGACACTAAACCATCTAAATTATTTTTTTCCCGACAGTAAACTCTCACCTCGACATGACTCGTTTATGATTGGTGACGTAGATCAGCTAGATTACCTTTAATTAATAGTCTTTTCGATAATATACATTGAGAAGTACAAAGATAAGATGGCATAAAATACCAATACAAGTATATTTTTATCTATGGTAGAACACACAACATTACAGTAAACAACACACTTTACTAATTATTTATAGTTGGAAAGCACAAATTGACGGTAGAAAATATATATATATATAATATAATAATAATAAATACATGTTATACAATATAATATATATCTCGTATTAGGATAACCATTATTACATAGATTTTAAAAAGTTTTATGTTATTTTTTCGATTACGATAACTTATTTTAATTTCTTCATAAATAAATTAAAATCGTATCAAATCTACTATGCCCCTGCTCTAACAAATTTCGTTGATTGTATGCGTTTTGCTGACGACTAATCGACTTAAATATCTTTGGTTGACGGGTTGAAAACTATAAGCACTACTGAGAAATTAACAGTAATGGCGATGGCCTAAAAACCGATCAATAGGTTACAGTAGGGTTAGAGCCAAAACAAAAAAAAAAAAATAGAGAAAAGAAAAAAATTACAGTGTTGTTCGTTACTGCGTGGTCCAGTAAAACGAATGGCCATCGTATAAAGTTTGGGTGTAATACGTGCAATGCTTTTCGTCGTCGTCATTGTTGTTATTGTTGTTTTTGTTAAACGGACATTACCGCCAACACCAGTGCCAAAAAAAAAAAAGCGGGTAAGTGAGTATCACTCTGCTGTACATTAGGGGGTGGAATGGACCTTGGACTAGGGTAGGTATCATTGCATACGAAAAACGATTCTGAACGGAGATGATTTGTCAGTCTAGGATATATTATATTTAAATATTGTCATATATTCTATTTTAAAACAAATTCAAACATTTAAGTAAAAGTTTCAAGATCTTACGTTTAGTAATTGCACCAAGGATATCCACTTTTCTATCGGAAACCACCCCCAAAGTTTGAAATTGAAGCATTATTTCGACTAGTTATGCTGTAAACAGACACAAAAAAAAAACCACACATCATTGTAAAATCAATACATTCACCATTCCGTTCAGAATCTAAAAGACAACTTCTATTGAACATAAATTGTGAAGATCGAAACTTTTTAGTCCTCAAATTCAGCCCCTATATATTTTATACGGCCGTTGAGCCGTTCATGTACATAATACATACCTAGTACCTACACACATACGCACGTACATTATTTACAATATTTGTATAATAATATAAAATTATAATTACCTATATTATTATAAACTACTCATCATTTCAGAACTATTAACGTTTTTGAAAATATTTCTATATTTAAAATTGTTTGATGAGCGGAGTAGTAAACCAACATTTTGTGCGATACCTATGTGACACCACAAAACTTAAAATACCCATAACACATTAGTTCAAAATTTGATTTTTATGCATCGAAATAATATTTTGCTTTACAATATATAATTTAAATGTTAATATTTTCACAAATGGAGTAAAAACTAAAAAGTTATCACAATATAATTTAGTAAGAAAAAAATCACTTTTTTTAGAATATTTTTGTTTTTTTCATTACTGACAATAGTGAGGTAAACGAAAAATAATATTTTCAAAAACATTTTTAGTTTTTAAAATGATGAGTGTTTCATAATAAAAAAAACACCCTGTATGAGGTGTATATCGTAAACACATATATATCTTTATACGTTATAGCACCAGGTCTAAATCACTCTAGAACGGCACAGATGGCGTAAATAATCGTTATCGCTCCTCCTTTTTCCTGATTATTTCACATTATTATACAGACCGTCGATAAATTCGCGTACGAATCGTCGTCCCTTGGATGATCGTAAAATATTATTATTGGTGTTTTACAGTAAAGCTAACGGAGAATACTCTTGTGGAGATTTTTTAGCGGAATGATATTCTCACGATGTCCAAAATAAATTGATTTGTTTTTTTTTTTATATAGCGCCATAGTAGGTTGATAATAGTAAATAAGTATATATTTCTGTACTCTCTCGATAACGATTTGAATTCTACACCATTTAATAATGAAAGTAAGTAGGAAGTAGGTATCAACTTAAATTTAAAAAAAATAATAGGTATAATACTTGTATTTCCATTATAATTACTAGTATTTTATATACCTACCTAGTTTTATAATACTATGATTGTATATTTCTTATGGTAGAAATTGTATGAATCGAAAATTAAATTAAAACTTTTAAAATCAACACGTTGGTACTTTTCAAGAAAATTTTTAAAAGTTCTTTACAAATTGTTAGTCACATAGCGAACTAAACATTATATTTTCTAATGATTTAGATTAATGATGTAGACTAAAGTTAATCTTATTATATTTATTAGTTTAGTTTAGATCATTAAATATTTGTCGATTCAATGATCACTGATAATTTTATACTAATTATTTTTAGAAAGTTTATCTTAAACTACCGTTTATCTTTCATAAAGTAAATATTATTAAGTATATTTAATGATAAAATACAACATCTTATTGATATCCGTTAGTTTTTGGTCATTGACCATTCATACGATTATATCTATAAACTCACGTCGTCGTTCCGATTACTGATAACTGATGATCAATAAACGTAAAATTAACTAAAAATAACATAATCTTAACTATATTTGTCAATTTGACGAATTATATGTAATAGCCAATAAAAGCACATTAATAAAGTTTTCTGTATTTTTATAGATACGAGGAAAAGAAAAATATTATACTGTATATATATATGAAAATATATTTAAAATTGTATTTTAGTTTATTTTAAGAAATACAAGTAAAATTTTCTGAAAATATTTTATGCTATATTTAAAACTTTGACGAATTTTAAGCAATTAACTATTAAGGTGTAATTAAATTTGGTTACGACAATGTTTTTTTTCGTTTAATCATATTTTATTTTGGGTGTTGTGGTTTAGTTACGGATCGGTTCACATATAGTATGATCCTAAACAAGGTTAAATAATGTGTCAATATGTCATTTTGTTTAATATGTTAAATTTATTTTATATAAATTTTTCCTTTAATAATAAATAATAATTAATAATGACGTATAAAACTACAACCAAATTATTATATTATCGTGAATGGCACAAATGGTGGATTTCCATCTGTACCAATTACCAAATAATTTCGAATAATTTTTAATAATTTGTTGGCACATTGTTAATTACGACTGTTAACTGTAGTAGGTATTTGCAAACAAAACCCAATGATAACAAACATTTTTTTTCAGAGACAATTGACTAGGTACAGAGTACAAAGCGAGATGAGAGAAATATTATTTTATATTTTATAGTGACATAATATTGTGTTTCGATAAACATTATTCCAGTCATTTATTAGGTTTTCTAATACTGAATGTATATATTATGATAAAATCAGAAAAACGACAAACTATGGTAACGAAATAAGAACAATATACAGCCAATTACCATTAGTTTTTGATAAAAATTAACAATTTAACTAATAAGTATTTGTTGTACATTTTCCCCATCATATTATTATTGTTTCATTTTAATGTGTAAATTAACTACATTAGATTCATAATTTCATATTCATATCTTAATTATCTGTATTTTATATAATAATATGAATCTATATTACTTTATAAATATATATTTAGATTGTGTTCATTTATTTTAATTGCTGCGAGCTGTATAATTTTCTTGTTATTTCATTTTTGAGTTATCATAGTTTATACTACAGTAGCTAATAAAAAAAACCTAACAATTATTATTAGGTATAACTGCTCAAAATGTTATTATTTTTTTTTTATTTAAGTTCTGCACATGCAATTGTTTTATTACCACTTTTTTGTATAAATGTCGTTTTCTTGTTTCTTTATTGAGTTTATCATATTATCAAACATTCAAACGTAGCTGGGCAAAACTAAGCTCTTTTCAAGTTTCAACGCCAACATGCACGCATAATATAACTGTAATAATATGTTATTTGAAATTAGACACGTTATCGTGATACGCATATTCTCGTTGGATAATTTTCAAATCCACGATGTCTTCCAAATGGTTTCAAAACGTACCTGTGTCGAGTAATTAATTACATACTTTCCATACAATAATCAAACCTATGTTTCTGTATCTAATTGTAATAATTTATTTTCCTTTCTTCATCTAACAACGAAATTAAAATATATTCATTCAAAAGTTACGTTGCAAGAGGTGGTAGTATGTTTTAAACTTGCGTTTGTTATTTATAAATTTATAATTAACTGAATAATGTTTAATTAATTGAATTTCAATCTATACAAGGGCGTTGAATAAATACATTGTACGGTATTTTTAATGGTTACCTTGAATAATTTACCTATATCGTCAGCATAAAAATCAATGAATTTCGTGTTTACAGAGAACCTTGCACGTTTTTTTTCTTGTATGGTATGAAATCATTCATTACACGAAATAAATAGGTAATTGTAAGTAAATATGAAATAATAATATTTTATTTATTTCAAGTTATCGCAAAGTACATGAATAATATATTATTAAGCGAAAATCAGTTTTATTTTAACAATTAAATATTTTGGCAAAACAAATTTTTACATAATACCTATGTTGATATTTGAACATGCCATGTTTAATTTTGTGGTAAATTAATAATAAAAAATTAGCGTATCTATAGTTTTTATATTATATACTTTAAATTAAAATAAATTTTTCAATTACTGATTGTATTAACATAAGTATGCGCTACAAATTAAATAAATTAAATATATTCAATACATTGAACATAAAAGACAGAAAAAATTAAAAAAGTATCTATTGAAGTATTGGATACATACATTATATATATTTTATAAATATATAATAGTTTATTTTATCTAAAATTTATAAATAATCTCAAAATTAAAATTAAAAGGTTGTAATTTGGGAGAAAGAATAAGTAGAAAAAACATCGTGTTGAGAAATGAAGAGCCCACTGAACTCAAAGCGTATCGTCAATAGCAGACACACAAATCGATTTAAAGGTTGGACTATACTAGCAATAGCCTTTCTAAAATTTAGCAATTAGGTTATGATTTATGAAAAGAGTTTTTGGGTGGTAATAGTTATCAGCACGGGAAACAAAGAGGTGTCCTGAATTCTTTTGATAAAGTGGTGGTAGTGTGTGTGTGTGATGGTAAATGTAGATAAGTAATTATTTTATTTTTGAAGTAATTTATTTGATGATAAAACCATATATTAGACTAACTAAATGATGCTGAGGTGAACTGGAGTTGGTTTTTATAAAGGAAGTATAATATATATTATTATAATCGAGCAGAAATCGAATCGAAAATTAATTTCCACTGTCTTGTAGTTTTTTGGTTTGATATTGTTAATAACGATAAAGAAATGATGCTATAAGAAACTCGGCTTATTTCAACGGGTACCCCAGAAAATGATTGAAATATTACTAATATTAGTATCTATAAGCCCAAAAATAATTACCGGTGAGACGTCAATGCTGATGTTGAACCATTTGGGTGAACATAAACAATAATATGTTTTGTGTGTATATGAGCAAAGTTATGTAGGGCGAATAAAGATAAATATATTTATAATACTGTTCTCGCCTTCTCAGGGTTTTAATATATTTTCATAGAAACTTGTTCAGTTCATATTGGCACTTGTCAATCGTTACGATCTGTAAAAAACAGTTGTATTAGAAAACTATAGGTATAGAATATTAAAAAATTATATAGTTTTATGACTCTGTTTTTTTTTTTTTTTTAATTAAACGATGTTATCATTAATGATACAATTATTATTACATTATTATTGTCTGGCGTATATCGTCTAAATTGGTATTTAATAGTATTATTGGACGTATTGGATGATTATCGATTATATAATATTGCAGATTCAGACAAATTAGCATAATATTAAGCTTATAGATGGCATTTTAGGTTGAAGACAGTGATTGTATCTTATCTTCAACTTTTTTAAATTTGGGGTTTCTTGATGGGTTGAGGTAAACGCAGATTTAATTTTGCTGGTTCTGGGATTTTACCGGCCAGGATTGCCGCTATAGACGGTATTAGATAAATTTTAATTAATGAATAAAATGCGATAACTTCGATGTGGTTAACTGGCAGGAATGACGACCTTTAATTAATGATGATTATGGGCAAATCTAACTTGGTAAAATATTTAAAAGGTATTATTTCCATGATTTACTAAAATGCATTGATTATTATTTTACTATGTATTCATAATTTATATCGAAATATATTATTTCAAATAGTGTGTTAATTTAATTTTAATACCATAATAACAAAGTTTAATTATTTCAGAATAAACTAGTACTCGTACAATCGTATTAATGATTTTATTTTTGTAAAATACGTTTTAAGGCAACCAACAATTTTGGAGTTTTGTACAAGACATCTATAAGTTTAAAATTGTATGCTTCTTTTACATTTTAAAGATTTTTTTTTAAATTTAATATCACAGAATTGGAAACCATAATAAATTTTGTAGGTATTAACAATAATTAAAAATTATATAAAACAATATAATGATATAATGATATAAAACACAATCTATTAATGAAATTATGAGTAACTTATTTGATAGAATCGTATATACGTTTCATTCTACAGTGAAACAAATTTTGCAGTTAATAAAAAAAAAAAAATTGATCCATAAAATATAATTTTAGTTGATGCTGTTTATTTGATAATAGCTTGATAAATTATTATAATTCCGATCATTAGTTAATTAAGTCACTTCGAATTCATTCTTGCATATTTTAAAAACTATATTTTACTAATAATATACATATATTTTAAAAGTGCTATATAATAATATATTATACATTATTAGATTAAATATTAAATAATATTAAATTCAATTTTATGACAGTAATATTGAAAATTAATGTAAAGATGACTTTTAATTATACATATAGAACATTTTTTTAATATAAAAATTGTTATCGTCATTACTTATAATTGATATAATAATTTAATAAATATATTTTTTTATTCAAATATGATGGAATTTAATGTTCAATTATTATAATTAATAAATGATACTTAAAAATACTAAAAAAAATAATCTTTTCTATGTTAAGTTCTTTCATAAAATGATCTTAGTTCTTATGCTGTAAACATATTTTTTATTGTTATTTTACTCTTGCTTTAGAAAAGTATTGTGAAAATATCATAAAGTTCTAGTTAAATGTGGAAAAGGAACATTGTTATTCCTTTGGTTAGGTTGTAAGAGACATTGTTAATGTGAATCTCAAAAGGTGTCCGCTTTATTTCTTAGTTTGAGTTAAATCATAACGAACTTTATAATGTAAAATAATCGAATGCAATTTTAGATATTATGCGTTTTAATAATGTGAAAAGTAAATGTAATTATTACATAATTGCAAATATTCTGTTTAAATACTGAATAACATGAGTGTCTTGAAAATAAAAAATTTTTTTTGTCAAATTATAAATAATTATTATATTTATTTGCAGTATAAATAATGAATCATTTATGCTATAGAAAAATAATTTGCCTAAACATAACATTGAGTCGTAAAAATATGTTTAAGATATTTTTTCTTCAATAAAGGACAATGTATTAAAGTATTTAAATGAAGAGGAAGATTTTAATAAGGTCAATTCTGAATATAGATTTTTGTATAAAACTTTTCAGTTTCTAAAGACAATTTAATTTATTCCCTTATTGTTCTTTGCGACAATTTGTTTAAAATTCATCGTAATATCTAATTGCGTTCACATTATTTGCATACATGTTTTTCTAAACTTCTTTGATCTAAAATGTGTAAGAACAATAACTATAATTCTTATAACATATTTTTTTACCAAATTAATACTAATTTATGATATTACTATGTTTCGAATTATAATTTGTAGGTAACTCATAAAAACATTATATTGATAAATAATTATTTAATTTGTATTCGTATCGAAATAACAACTCAAATATTTAAACATATGTCGGGATGTCTAAACTTCTTAATTATTTTATTTTTGTTTACATAGATAGGTACTTTTAAGTTGATATATTACACCCAAACCAAATTATATAATTAACTCTTAATAGAATAACTCCTATTTTGTATTACGCTTTAATAATAATTGATAAACTGTATTTTAATTTAGAATTTAAACTCCTCTCAGAATCTAAAATTAATCTTAAAAGTATTTGTTATTTTAATAATTCATTTAAAATCATTTTACTCTTAAATAATCCACTTAAAATGTTATTTTAATTATCAGAAAATGCATACTGTGTGAATTTAAAATAATCGTAGTAAAATGTTGTGTAAATATTTTAGATGCTAATTTTTTAGTTTTATATATCAAGTACACAATTTTAAAATGATTAATAATTCATTCAAATGTAAGCAAATTTATGAACGTTAGATTAATAATAATAAAAAAAGATTCAAAACGTTTCTAATATTTTGTATTTTTGTGACATTTAATAAAATTGTAATTCCTTTAATGATGTATGGTTTATGCATTTCTTATGTTTTATTTAAGACACAAGAACTGTTATAGTTTCTACAACATTTTATGAACTACCTCAAGAATTAGTTTGAACTTAATGGTAAACTTACAGATTATAATACTTTACTAATATTTTTCTAGTACTTTTATTCAATATCTTCCACTAACGTATACTAATAACTCCAATCGGCACATCATTGTCAAGAAATATATTGTTAACAGTATTAAATACCACTAATAAAAATCGAAAATATACGAACTTATCAATAAACATGTGAAGTGTTTTGAATAAATAAAAAACATCAAAATATGCAACCATGTAAACCATTTTTAAATGGAAATAAAATGGAAATAAATTGTTATATATTCTACCTTCATCCAATGTGATAAAATAATGCCTTAAGTCACCTTTGAAAATTAGTTGATTCCGATTAAATTCTAAGTTTACGATCTTATTTATTATACGTACATATAAGAAATAGGGCACTTGTCTTGCATTAAATGCTTCAGTGGACGTGATGGCCATATTATGTATTGTATCCGTTTTACAATTACTGAAACATATACGATATAACATGATACATTTTAATTTAGTCAAATTCATTCGGAGTTATTTTATTTTTATTTTTATTAAAAATAAGTTGTTTCTATCCGCGGCTATCTACAACTACGTAAACTTATAGTTGTTGTACATTTTTAACTATATGAATATGATAATAATACGTCAAGTGAGATAATAATGGATATTAGCTGTCTAAAGTAGAAAACATCAATGTAGGATTCACCAATTATTGATGAAATAATAAGTTATAATAATGCAGTAATTAAATAATAATTATCACTATGTTTGATAAGTAAATTTCTGTGATGCATGCGATATCTTCATAGTGGTGATTAAGAAAGGCTACTTCATAGTGTTTCTTTGAATTTCTAAACCATCGCCGTCGGTGTTCCAGTTTAATAAGATGGTACTATGGTGATTAATTTCATTTAAAATTTAAGCTATTGATGATAACTGGTAGATGTTCTATTATTTTCTGCAGTAATTTTGAAACGGAGGTATTTATCAGAGGTATCTTCATGAAGTCATTATATTATGTGGTATTTGTTGATTTATTGTGCGGAATATTTTTATTGCGATAGCAAAAATTTTGAACTTTAAAATATGATTACACAAGCAATTATGTTTATATACTTTAAATATTTTAAAGTTGCTATAAGAAAAAATTATGAGAAACCACGTAATTCATTTTCAAGATTATAATAACTATTACTTATAACAAAAAAAAAGTATTAATTTATAGGAAAAATAGTCAAATAATTATACTTTTAATAATATTTGAAAATTAGTCAACATTTTTTTAGTTACAATGTTAATTAGATTACAATAAGAATGTTTAATTTTTGAATTAATATTAAATATTAAAAATTGATTGAGAACAATATAATAAAATCATTATACTTTGATGCGTGTATATTGTATACCTAATTTTATTTTTAATATCCAAAATTTGAGATCCTAACACTAATATAAGACTATAAAGTAGTTGCATATTAAATTTTTCTCATTATTCCAGTAAGAAAAAAATGTGTTATAATGTATTAAACTGTCAAGTTGTGAATATTAAAAATAAAAAATATATGCATTTTAAACTAAATATTTATTTGCAATTTTTTCTGATTTTAACAAACTTTGTTAAAATTTAACAAATAAAAAAATTAACATTTGGAAGAAAAACATTATTTCTTTAAAATAAAAACCAAAATATAGTACCAACAACTCAATTGGACTTATGAATTAACATTCATTATAACAATAGATTAACAAAGTATTTTTCGTCATATCTATTTTGAAAAGAAACAGTAAGTACCTGTACACATGTCTCCGAGACATCAGTCAGGTGTTAAACTATGTTTGAGATTTCTTCATGAATTAAGTTTTCTTCTTGTTTACATATTTTCCAAAATAAAATAATACAACAAAAATGTATATAATTTTCCAAATATTTCAATAAACCAAGTACATTGTTAGCGTTTAAACAAAAAAAAAACCAAATAATATTATAATAAATACTGAAATAATGTACTAAAAAACAAGATGCAAAAATCAAAATTAAATTATAAATTAGTACCTTTGTGCATTTTCTATGTCTGTTAAGATTTAGGTTTAGATACGCCTTCGGCCGGACAGTTCAGCGCGCATTTGAACGACGTAATGAAATAGTGCCTACGCCTAATATTATGCAATATGCATATTACATATATATATATATATATATATCAATAATAATAATTTACTGACTGCTAATGAAATGTTGTTATGATGTTATTAGGAATGCGTAGTACATTATTGTGTATATGGACATGATTTGTGGTCGACGACTGTTGACAGAATGAGAAGATAATTTCGAAACAGAGAGACGAGAACGCTGTGTTTGGTATCGTACGGAAAAAATATAACAGTTCTAGTAGGGTTTAATGTTTGTTTTTTTTTTATTTTTATTTTACTGTATGGAAATATTATATCTTTTACCTTATGAGTTGTGATACACTGCTACCCACTATCTTCCTATGAAATTCTAATTATCGTTCAACTAAATATTATATACTATATTATAACATTAAACATAGGTACTCGTAATATTTTACACGTATGCAATTAACATGTTATATAATTGTTTAACACTGCAGAGAGTTGATTAAAAATGTAAAGCTTATGTCTGGAAAAAATATATATCGTCTTAATGTTCAGTGTAATAATTAAAATGAGTAATTCATCAAGTATTTAGCGCATTATTATATAGGTGCATCAAAATGTATTATATGCATATATATTATATAATATACTGCACAATTGAATGGACTTCACAAATGAGTATTTTATTACCTACTACATATTCATTAATTGTTCATCCCCATCCTATTTAAACATCCTTTTTATAGTAACTAGAATGACCGTCGTTAATATATTTTTTATGATTACATCAACAACGATGCTTTCACTGTTTTTCTAATACTACATCTAAAATAACATAATACGGTTGAAAACTCTATAACGAATCTGAAGGGATCAAAAGATTTCTTTCGTTAAAGAGAGACGAGAGGGTTTTAAAAAATACAAAATTTTAGTTAGAAATTACTTCGACAATAAAATTAATATTATATCGGATATCGATAATAACGGTATTATTAAGATATTAAAAGTAGATAAAAAAGAATGTGATTGTTCTTGGAAATGTCGGTATTTTTGCCGATTACTTTTCTAATTTATAATACAATAACAGGTAAATTGTGTTATGGATTATAAAATATTGTTTCGTTATTGAGAGTGACTATACACGTTACAGAGAATAAATTAACTAATGGGTTATAAAGCAAACACATTCTTATGTAATGTTTACGCTATATAGGTTTTTTTGTTGTAAAGAGTTTTCTCTGTATTTAATAATTTTAATAAGAATATTATAGGTAAATTTTATATTCCGTTACTTAATAGTTAATACCTTCATAATATTGGTAACTATACGTGTAATTTTTTTTCATATGCTTGTTTATTGTAATGAGAATGTCACGCGATCCTGCATTGAATAACTCAAGTTCAAATTATTGAACTATACTTTGGTTGTTTATTAACCCATACAAATTTGACATTTGAGAGAACCCATATTTTATCAGTTTTTTCTCTGACACTGGCATTAACTAAAATAGTGTATTGACCTTTTAACTTTTAGACTTCAATTTTGCCTAAATTTAAATTTACAAATTCAAATTTTAAATACTATTTTACGACCCGTGCTCTAGTTGCCAACAGGCGTAAAAAATATGCTTCTTTCTATTTTAACTTTCGTGTTTTCATTCTGTGTGCCTTTTGGCGCAGTGTGTGGTCTAAGACTCTAGAACATGTCGTACATTATCTAAATTATTAATTAAGCAGTTTGTATCACCAGAAGATTTTATTTTAAAATTATTTTCATACCTATTAGCCAATGTTTCGTAGTGGGTTCGGTAGGAAATAGTAGTTACAGAAAACGAATCATTTGAATTTATTTAGATGATTTATTTTTATCGTGTCGCATATTTTTGTAGAAATATCATTTTTATACAGTGCGTTTATGAAACTCAGTGCAATCTGAAGCTGTTTTTAAATTGCGTGATTTAATTAATAACAAAACGCATAATATAATCAACATTATAAATGTCCACTTTTCGTTTTTTCAAGCTTAAATTAATTATTTGTAGTTGTTCATGTATGTAAATTGTAAATAGAATATTATTCTATAAACTTCCAAGAAATAATACTATAATTAATTATCCTAGTGTTTAGTTGGTTTGGTTAGATTATGATTATTTTGATATTATCATTTTATTTTAATATCGCAAACTCATTTACATTATTACTTTAATGTCCATGTTTAAACTTAATAACATTAAACTGTCATCAGTCGTGTACAATCGGGAGTTGACTGTTGAGATAGCTCTCATATTTCAATTGAAAATGTCTAATACAATTCTATTATTTATAGGCGATCTCAAGTATATTATATAATATTATTTTTGCATAATATCATATTTTTAATTTGTAAGCACTTAAATTTATGTAGTTGTCATTCAAATAGCCAAAAATAAACAGAACAAGATAATTGTTTTTTTTCTTTTTTTAATTGCTTATTTCATTTTAAATTTTATTCGTCTTGTTTTCATAATAAATTAACTTTACGTATTTCGTTTTAAGAAGATGTTAAATACTATCTTTGAAATGTTATCTTCAAACACACGATTTAATGTTTATTAGAATCAAAATACTCAATAATTCCACGCATAAAAATTATTTTACCATATTAATGGTAAACATATTTTACGACAAACCCAAGCTGTTAAACGTGACGTTACGTCCAACGCGTGTCATAAATTAATATTATTTATACTCACCTCGTTTCCGTGTTTTTGACACAGTATTTATTAATTAAATCCAAAATTCTACTCTCGAATACCGTTCGAAATAGAATTATTGACATTTTTACCACTGTTTAACACCGAATTGTTCTGTTATTCCTTTTCAAATTACCCACTCAATAGTTGTGTTTAATAAGTTAATGGCGTAGTAAACAACGTATTATAGTAGTGTCATTGTCGTATATACGCGAGTATACTTTGGAAGTACCCACGCTAAGAGTCATAATTTCTTTGATTGCCATTATCTTTACTATTCTTGATTTGTGTAAATATAGACGGTTAAATTAAGTATACAGTATAATCTACCTGAAGCTTTCGAGGAGTTTGAACGGGTTGATTTCGTATGCATTTTCCAAAGAAGCCGTTAATGTAATTAATATAATTCTCTTAATTTTACTTGCACTGAATTTCTGCTAAATAATTAAAGCATAATTCATCAAAATATTCCAATTCAGCTACTTATAATCTTCATTCTAGAAAATTAAATTATTTTAATGCATGATAGACACTTGCTATATTATAATCAAGAACCCATCTGGCATCTGTATTTTGTTTTTATTATTATTATTATATTTATAAAACTTTTAGGTAAACTTTTTTTTTATGTTTTATATTATTTAAATTATATCAAAATATATCATTAAAATTAAATCTAAGCATATTATACTTGTATATATTAGAACATTAATCATTATAAAAACTTTCAAAATAGAATACGATTTTTACATCTAAACATCATATCGACTAGGTATCGAGTATGAGTTGCATTAATGTTTAAAGTCATTTATTCGACACTAGTCACAAATTTTAAATTGGATTTTTCTTATGTATGTATATTATTATGAATTATGATAAAATAATTTTCGAATAATTTTGTTTTTGAAATGATTTTTTTTTTTTTTTTATCGATAATCAACATTGTTATACAATGGTAACTTTAAAAATATTATCTACCGTTTGAATAGTATTAGTAGTAGTTTCTATAAAATAATGAAAATTGACATAATACAAATATAATAACTATTGCCGTATTATTTACGTCCGTCATCATAGCAATATCATAATAAATTCATAAATATTGATCAACTATTTTCAACATTGTTGGAGCGATTTATTAAAAAAAGTATATTGGACAGTGGTTGATTTTACAATAAAAAATTACTATTTACTACTTAGTATTTTTGACTATTTATTTATTTTTAACTTTTACAACTCGATATTATACACCAAATATTATTTTATTTCGTGGGACATGGGTTAGAGATTATAATTAAATTCGATGTTATATTATTTCATTGAATTACTATAATGTTATTAGTATTTATAGTGTTATGTTATAATAGTATGAAATAGGTATAGTCTAAGCAATTTGTATCTATTTTGGGAGCATAACATAGGAATATTATTTTTTTTTTTTACAGGAATAATTATTGTGTATATATAATAGTAAATACAATTTCATAATGTACCATAAATATGCAAGAAAAATCACTTTTCCAGAAAAATAAATTAGTTAAAAAATTAATTGACGAAACGGAAAAATATTATAATAATAACTCGCACTCTTATTATTCATAGTAAATTCGGTTTCAGCAAACACCCGGACACGAGAGTTTCCTCTGGTGTGTATACTTACAATGCGTGTGTTGTTCAAAAGTTTCATAATCAAATATAATTTATATAATTTACGAGCATAATAAACTTTTTCTCCCCTTGCGTTATACTATTTATATACATTTACAATTATTTATCGTCTGAATATTATTGGCTTGTGACAATAAAACTATAATCCATCATAATTCATTATTGTCGAATCGAAGCCAAAATACTTGAATATCTATCGATACCCCGAAAAGTATAAAACTAAATTCTGTTTGTGATAATTATTGTTATTATAAAACTTACGTCACGTATAATTATAAATCTGTGATGTTAGTAGATTATGGAAAAAATATAAAAATGATGTAATGTTTTAATGTTATTAGTTTAAAGTTTAATTTTGATACTAAAATAAAAATAAAATGTTTATATTCTCATAACCATTAGGACTATCTTAATAACACCGTAAGGAAGAGATAATCTAGCGACATCGGACATACTATGGGTAATGTGTATTGTGTAGCTATGTGTACTTCCTGAAATATCTTAACTCAACAAGTTAAAATGGTATATAAAACTGAAAATGAACACATGTATTGTAGCATAATAGAAATTTATGCTAACTTACAACAATACATAGTACATACCAAACATATTGTATTTCAAATCACCTGCCAAACGTTGTTAAACAATTATTTATTGTGAAATGATCGGTGCAGTATTTTTTTTATTAAATTAGTTTACATTTTTTGATAGCAAGTGTCAGTAAAAATAGCAACAGATGCTTTAAATATTGCATCTACCTATACATAAATAATTCTAAAGATATCAAGTTTAGATATTGAAGATTTTTTTTTTTAGACGGTTGCTTTGTTTCTGTTCACAAATCCACTGGGAAGTCTTATCTAAAATTGTTTTTATACTTCAATACTCATAACTGTTATCTTCTTTTTTTTTTTGCTTTTTGTTTTCGTGGCATTCGCAGAACAGTGGAAAATATTTTTAAACTTTTCATACGATACATATTTTTTTCTTATTAGAATTAAAACCTTTTTAGATTCTGAGCGGATCTATGAATTTATTGATTTTAAAATGATGTGTGTGTGTGTTTTTTTTTGTGTATATCATATGTTAAGTATGATCGAAAAAATTCTTCAATTTTGAACTTTGAGAGTATTTTCGAATAGTAAATTATACTTAGTCTGTATTTAGGATATATCAAAATTGTTAGTATTTTTCATAATAATCAGGAAAAACTAACAATAATAACGCAATTTAATTTTTATAATTAATTTGGTTTTTTAGATGTGACAACAACGAAAAATCTTTGATGCCTTCAATTTCCATCAACTAGTTATATAATAATTGTTTATAAATCTAAGAAAATTTAATTTAATTTTTTTGTTTTTATAAATATTGATAAAAATTATTTAAATACTCGCTGAGTAAAAATACTTAAAAATTGAATACGAATTTCATCATGGATTTATCATAATATGCTAGTTAAAAATATTTAAAATAGATGGTCACAATATTTTTTATAAGCGATTAAATTTAGAATTTTTACAAAATTCATATAACATTTTCAAATAATTTTGTAATTAAAAACGTGATGACACACAAAAAAATAAATAAAAACACACATCATTGTAAAGTCAATACATTCATCACTCCGTTCAGAATTTAAAATTCATAAAAATTATTCTTTAATCTTCTAAAATTTGAATGTTAATACCCGATTTTCATATATTTTTCAACATTTATGAAAAAAAAAATTCTACCGGAAATTCAAATTAATCTTTTATGAGTGTTTGAAGTTTAAATTTTTACGGCAATTCATATTTACCCGTTAATATAACTATTAACTATTTCTCCTTAAAGATTTCTGATATTTTGTTGTAATTAAAAAATGAATAACCGTAAACACCTGAAATGTTCACCAAACATTTATATAATCAATTTTAAAAATATTTCTACTCTTTAGAGTTATTCATACAAGTTTAAATTTACTATTTTTTTCTTATAAATGTTAAATATTATTATTCATGAGGAAAAAATGCTTGAAAATTTCATAAAATATCTTACATATGTTTCTTTATAGTTATGCAAGATACATAGGCATACTTTAATCTTATAAGCATTTGAAGTTCAAATTTTGACAAAATACATTATTCATGAAAATTTATAGTTGAAAATTTATAAAATCAACAATTTATTTTTATTGTTAATTAACGATTTATTTAAATAGTGGAAAATTTAAAATGTAATACAAAGTTTTTCATAAGTAATTTCTGCTGAAACTAAATAATCTAAAAAGTATATAAGCGTTATTTTTTGTTTTTAACATTTTAAGTTCAAATTTGAATGAAATTATATTTAAACTATAAATAACGATATTCATTATTTTGTTCTAATTCAAAAACATTATTTAAGGAGAAATGACGCTTTAATTACGTTTAATATTATATATTATACACACAATAATATTTTTGTTTAAAGTTTAAAGTTATTTGAACTTACTGCAGTAGCCTACTCATAGTATAATAAATTACTTTACCTAATAGCATTATCAAAATACATAACTTGAAATATACTTAGACTGATAGACCGTCTTGATTTAAATTCGTTTCTCATATACAATGATGATTTATCATTTTATTCAAATTTAACACATTCATTAAATTGACCCACCCACCCACTCGAAACGTGATATACAGCAGAGCGATACTCTATTGCCAATCTTTTTTTATTGATATTTTTCCAATATATTATAAAAATGTACTGTTATTTCATACATTAATATGATTTTTTTCCTAAACTATTCATAAATTAAATTAAAAAAATTACAAGCAAAACAAAATAATTATTATGAAATAACTTTAAGGAACTAAATAAATAAAATTATTAATTTAAATTTCTAAATATATACAATTTATTTTTTAATGATGTTATAATAACCTAATATATCATGCTGTTTTAATAATTTACGTTGGTAAAAAAATATGATTGATCTAATGGCAACATATTATATAGTAATTTATTCGTTCCATCAAGAAACAAGTACACATTGTAGTTAACTATTTTATAAAATGTCTAAAACATAAATTATCATCAGTTCAATGATAATTATATGCATGAGCAACATTCGTAGTACTTAATTTAATATTCAATACCTATGAGTAATTAACAATAAATGCATAACTTTTTAATTCGCTTATATTATTAAAAATAGATTAAATTGGAAATTTCAAGTAATTTTAATAAAATCTTTTTTTTGTATACAATAAATTCAATAAAAATTACAACATTAAGCAATTTATTATATTTTAATTAATTAACATTGTTTTCGTGGCACTTTATATAAATATATTATATGTATAATATAAATATTACACTGCATATTTACGTGGAATTATGCTTCTATTGCACATTTAATTTTCTCAAAACAAGCAAATTTATTAAAACAACATAATATCAAATAAATGGGTTTTGTTTATATAAACGTTGATTCAGAGAAAACAAAGTCTATATTCCGATTCGATCAAAACTGCACAGTGTTGTGCATTCAAAGTTTTCGTTTTAAATAAATATTATAACAATGTATTAAACGCTTGATGTTTATATTCATATTATATGTTATGATATAAGTAACTACCTAGCATATTGATATATTTAATAATGTTCAAGAAATATTGTTGTACGCTTGCACAGTTCTATTATCATAATATACGTTATCGTAGGCATAAACTGTAAACTATGAGTGATGATGATATTGGGAATTTCCTTCTTTATCAACGCCGTGAAATCGGATGATTTACCAAGCATCGAAGGAGCACCATCGGTGCACAGAGAACCGAGTTTTTTTTATAATTTAATTTATGTTTAGAAAAAAAATTAGTAATCATTTCAAACACGTCAATTGCCCTTGTAGTTTTCAAAAGTGGCTGACAAAATAAAAATTCTTTTTTACTAGTTCCAGAATATATTATGTAACGTACAAAAACTAATAATTGGCTGCATTGAGAGATATCTGTACTTTCGTCCAACTGCATACTGAATGGAAAAGGGGTTGAATCTAATTACCAAATTACTTGTTCCAAAATGTTAGTGGACATATCAGAAATCCTAGAGTTAATCGTATCATTTGATAAAGGTATAGCTTCAATTTTTTTTCGTTGTTCCAAACCACATACTAGTTCAACCATTTCTAATGCACATGGTTTTATTAGTGACTCGACAATTGTATGTGGTTTTTTATTTCTAGCAATGCGGTAAGCTACTTTGTAAGATGCTTCGAGAAACGGTTTTTTCGGAGGTACAAATCCAAGTTTGAGTAATGTACCGGCTTTTTCAAAACGTGCTTTTTTTATTTGAAATACTTCCAGACTATCTGACGCATGTTGAAGATGTACCGAAGCAAGATGTTCTTTAAGCTTTGTTGGTTTTATGCTGCCATTTGCAAGTATTTTTCTGCAAATAAAACATTGTGGTTTTTGTGTACCATCGCGTTCGGTAATAGATGTAAAACCAAACGACATATAAGAGTTATCGTATTTTCTTTTTTTCGACATTGTAATAGTTATTAAAATGCCAAAAATATAAAAATAAAATGGTGCGAAAACTAGTGTGAATATCATGACAACGATTTATACAGCAAAATTCGTCGGACAATGCACAACGCAACGGTGACAGGTCAAATGAAGTGATAGGTATTAGGTTTCCGTGTTCAATTGAAATGCTCATTAGATTACATTATTATATGCTCTCGTATATTATTTTACTATTACGATAACTTTATGGTTTATATGACATAATATAAGATTATCGTAATCTAAATTATTTTTCATATGGCAAAATGCGGGCAAGAAATTTTTATTGTTATATTAAAAACGCTATCGAAACAAATTTAGTTTTGGCTTTTTAAAAAAAAAAAATCACCGACACTCTGTGGACCTCCGAGTAATCGTCTACGGACCCCGGTTATAAGAACCTATGGTATACAGTTACGGTATATTATGTATAATTAGGTAGGTAGTTATAATAAATTACCATTAAGAGTTTTAAAATATAGGTTCTTGTGAAGTACTGGAATATAAAATAATATGTTTTGAAATCGTTCGCCGTAAATGCACTCATAAGTGGTGTGGGTATTATTAATCTTAAGACAAGAATTCGATTTCTTATTAAGGTGTGTAAATACTGTGTATGTTGCATTAATTATTATTTTTTAATGGGCATGAAACACATCATGCCGTATTGGGTTAATATACATTTTGTGTTGTTAATAAGTTTATATTCTTCACTGTGTACATAAGGTATAATATATGGTTACAGCTGAAATTAATTTAGAAATTATTCGTACGAATATGAAATCGATTTACCTTCTTATAACATTTAAAATATTTGTAAATAAATTCTATATAATTTATTGATATTATATTTGTAATTTGTTAAAATAGTTGTGAAATTTAGATTACAAATTATCATGAATCGTATCAAATACCTCTGTGTATCTCTGAATTACTCTCACTAGGACTGGCTAGGTTTTAATCCACAACACGAATATATTTTACCTAATTAAAGTCTCAAAGAAAACCAATTTAATGAAATAAATATAAAAAAGTTGGTAAGTGAGTATCGCTCTGCTGTACATTAGGGGATGGGGTGGACCTCGGACTAGGGTAGGTTAAATTTGAATGCAATGATAGGTATCATTGTATACGAAAAACGATTCTGAACGAAGATGATTTGTCAGTTTAGGATATATTATATTTAAATATTGTCAAATATTCTATTTTGAAACAAATAGTATAGTTTTTATATTATGTTACTATGGTTACTATGGCCAACATTCGCATTATGAGCGTATGAAATTTAATTTAAATTTTGACATATTTCGTATAAATTCGAACTTTAAACACTTATAAAAAAAAATTGTGACTAACGATTTCGGATTTTTTTTTATCACTTTAAGAACAACTTATAAGAAACCTTGAATTAAATTTTCAAGATTTTCTGGCCACCCAAAAAATTTTTATCGGCATTTGAAGAAAAAAAAACGTAGAAAAGTCGAAAATTTCAATTGTCTATTAGTAGCTTAAAAATGGTCAAAATATTTTGAAAAATTAACTGTAAAGAGATAACCATAATATAAACATTTGGTGAAAATTTCAAGTATTTACAATAATTCGTTTTTGAGTTACAGCAAAATCAAAAAATCGATTTTGTCGAAAAGTGGTTTTTCCGTAAAATTTCCATTTTTCTGTCATTTTTTTTTTGTTTTTCTCGATTTTTTTGAAAACTATTAGAAAATTTTAATTTTGACCCCCCTAAAGTACCAACTAGATTCAATTCCCTATTCATAGAGGGGCTGAAGTCAAAAATCGGAGCATTATTACTGCTCCAAATGTTGGAGTCAGACACAAAAAAAAAAAAAAAAAAAAAAAAAAAAAAAACACACATCATTGTAAAAGCAATACATTCATCACTTCGTTCAGAATCTAAAAGCGGATAAATGAGTATCGCTCTGCTGTACATTAGGGAGTGGGGTGGACCTCAGACTAGGGTAGGTTAAATTTGAATACAATGATACCTATCATTGTATACGAAAAATGATTCTGAACGGAGATGATTTGTCAGTTTAGGATATATTATATTTAAATATTGTCATATATTCTATTTTGAAACAAATTCAAAGATTTAAGTAAAAGTTTCAAGATCTTACGTTTAGTAATTTTTTAAAAATAACAAAAATCGAAAATTATTTATTAGTAAAACGTTATTTTATACGTGTATTTTTGATTTCAAATTAAAATTAAAACTTTAAACACTCGTACAATTTTTTAAATTGAATAATCCTCAAACTTTTTATAATTATTCTAATCTTAACTTATGGACAGCATAGTATTAAATTTTTAATTCTTAGCTTTTGATAGTAAAATATTTATAAATTTTTAACTACCAAATAGTTAAAAATATTCATGATTTTGACGAATTTTTGTCAATATTTGAACTTTAAATGCTAATAAAAAAAGCGGGTAAGTGGGTATCGCTTTGCTATATATTAGGGGGTGGGGTGGACCTCAGACTATGGTAGGTTAAATTTGAATGCAATGATAGGTATCATTGTCTACGAAAAACGATTCTGAACGAAGATGATTTGTCAGTTTAGGATATATTATATTTAAATATTGTCATATATTCTATTTTGAAACAAATAGTATAGTTTTTATATGTTACCATGGTTACTTTATAGTATCTGTTTATTAATAATCAAAAAATCGATTTTGTCGAAAAGTGGTTTTTCGTAAAATTGCCATTTTTCTGTCATTTTTTTTTGTTTTTCTCGATTTTTTTGAAAATTGTTGAAAAGTGTTTATTTTTCACCTCTATAATGCACCAAGGATATCCACTTTGCCATCGGAAACCACCCCCAAGTTTGAAATTGAAGCATTATTTCGACTAGTTATGCTGTACACAGACACAAAAAAAAGAAAAAAAACACACATCATTGTAAAATCAATACATTCATCACTCCGTTCAGAATCTAAAATGTATTACAGTGTTAATGAATAATATTCATTATAATTATCATAATGTAAATCATAAACAATTTGTGAAAAAAAACACATCAAAATTTATTATTCTAAATACAATTATATTCAATTTATAAAAATAAAAATATAATTTTACGGATTTTCGTCGGAAAAATAAATCACATTGGTCCTAAAAACCAAAGATTTAATGATTTTAATTGTTATGCGTGACAACACGCACATTCGGATACATTTGGGACAAGTCTCGTGAGGCTTTCGACTGATGCGGGAGATTGGTTGTACAACCCGAAAACATAGGTACGTGAATAACGGTGGATTTACCTGCTAAACAAATCCCGTAACTATAATATACATAAATACAGCACATTGCACATTGGCTGTTGCTGATTCTACACCATCGTCGTCGTCGTCGTCGTCATCTTCGTCTTCTCTTTCCGTCCGTTTTCCTAGTCCCACACGTGATATTTTCATTATCATATGTTTTATTGCCCCCGTATACTCTTACCGAACAATGGATAATTTACATATTATCCGAAATGTCATTTCTCCCTCTCACCCTACAGGTTACAGCGTATCAACTGACATCCCGACCATAATGGTATCTGAGTAAAAGCCAACTCGGGATTTGAGCAAATTCCCGGTTCACGTGTGGAGACAATACGTGAAATATTGGCCAAAACCGGAATGGCTGCCGCAGACGGAAGGAAAAGGAATAAAAAGAACACGCACACACCCACGCGTAACATAATATAATATATACATAGTAAATACCCATCGTATATTATACGTAACTAGTTGAGTACCTACGTGCGAGTATATCGGTAAAACGCAAAATGATTATTATATTATATTATATTGACTCGTTCATTCTCCGATGTATATATCATTGTCATCAGAACTCTCCATTCTTGCTCCATTCATATCACCGAGTCTCCATATTATGCTTATATTATTATTGACAAAGATGGTCCTCGTTATACTGCAGTTGAGTATAACGAGTGGAAAAAAAATAATAAGTTCTACGTAGCTATATATTATGATTATATATATTTATATTATATTATACACACAATAGGTATATGATTCACCATAAGTATGTCCCATGGGATTTAAAACCAATTAAATTATATATGGATCGTTATATTATTTCAATGTACATATTTATATTACATATCGGTACTATGAATGAATCGTAAATCGTTTAAAATTGTTTTACTGTACCTAACTAATGTGTGTTTACGATTCTGTTTTAGACGTTCAAGTTATTCTATACAGACATGTGCAATGTACCTATTTGGAATCTGGATTTATATTTGGGCT
Source organism: Schizaphis graminum (assembly GCA_020882235.1). Classification (NCBI taxonomy): domain Eukaryota; kingdom Metazoa; phylum Arthropoda; class Insecta; order Hemiptera; family Aphididae; genus Schizaphis; species Schizaphis graminum. The sequence goes on from CM037032.1 coordinate 62,239,831, forward strand.
TACAAATTGTTAAAATTAAATTTGAAAAGTAGGTAGATATATTATGTTCGCACAACACAATTTTGTTCAGCCTTCAGCATTTAATTCACCAGTTATATGTATTTTCACTACGTGTTGAATTCAATGCATCTGACTAATTAAATTAAAACGATAAGACACACAGTAATAACAACCAACGTTTAAACAATTTTCACTAAGCGATAATATCATCAAAAATACACTGTAGCCTGTAGGTATTGTATAGGTTAAAAGGCATGAAGTTCATTGATAACTTGAAAATTGAAATCAGACCCCGTTTTGCGTGACCGATAACCAAGTGATATTTTAAACAGTAAACCAATACATTTCACTAAAGAGTAAAGGGGAATCGTATGTTTTTTGTATTTAAAGAGGCAAAAAATGTTTTATAAAAATCATTATTATTAACATAATAATTTATCGAATTTATTATTATTATACTTATATATAATTCAATAAGATGTAACTATATATTAAACGTTGCGAAACTATTAACTAAATTAGTTGGAAAAATCAGTTATATCTTATATACTGCATCAAACATTATCAAGATAAAAGTATCGCGTTGATGACTTATTCTCAGATAGTTAACTATATTATAGACGTTTAACAACTAAAACATCCTACACATTTATTTACAAAGAAAAAAAACAATAATAACATTTTAACATGAAGTTTACAGTGACAAAATTCGATGTAAAATTTATTTCTAAAAAGAACGACAGTAAATGTATTAAAACATTTTTACGTATATAATTTCTATAGATTTCAATATACTTATCTGGTCTTCTATCTTTTAGGAATAAGCTCAAGAAGCTGAACTTTAAACTTATGACTATCATTATTCTTTAAACTTATATTATATTTTAAGAGTCACATACTATATCGCTATTAGCGTAAATAATATATTCATGTGAGATTATTTTAAGTACTCTTATGAGAAAACTATTCAAGCCTTCTAAAATGTCTGTCTTAGTTTTGATTACCAGAGCATCTGAGTTTGTATAAAACGAGTTATTAATATGAGCATACTTCAAAATCTACTCAATTAATTAAACTATTAATAGTTTTTATAAACGCTTTCATGCAAAACTTAATTTTAATTCTGATTAGCTAATCAGTCGTTTAGCTTCAAGCAAACTTCTTGAGAACTCTCCTAAACGACTCAGAACATATATCTGGTACCATGGCTGCTTAACATTTAAATACCTATTATAAATTTATCTCAGGATTATCAACTATGGGTTTCCGTCCATGTTTTTCCCCTATTAATAATGCATTTTGATACAATAGATTCTTGTTATATCAAACTTAAGGGGAACAGAAAAAATTTCGAGATATCAAGTTTTATGAAATATTTTTTAAAAAATTGGTATCTAAATTATTTGTACGCTTAAAATGCATAGTTTGAATGATTAAAATACTAATAATACATATGCATGTAGTATAATAATAATAATAATAATAATAGGTATATATAATATTATAGACATTATAGTATAATTACAATAATTAATAAATCATTTTTTTTAGATTCTGAACGAAGTGATGAATGTATTGCATTTACTATGATGTGTGTTTTTTTTTTTTTTTTTTTTTTTTTTTTTTTTTTTTTTTTTTTTTTTTTTTGTGTCTGACTCCAACATTTGGAGCAGTAATAATGCTCCGATTTTTGACTTCAGCCCCTCTTTGAATAGGGAATTGAATCTAGTTGGTACTTTAGGGGGGTCAAAATTAAAATTTTCTAATAGTTTTCAAAAAAATCGAGAAAAACAAAAATAAAATGACAGAAAAATGGAAATTTTACGGAAAAACCACTTTTCGACAAAATCGATTTTTTGATTTTGCTGTAACTCAAAAACGAATTATTGTAAATACTTGAAATTTTCACTAAATGTTTATATTATGGTTATCTTTTTACAGTTAAATTTTCAAAATATTTTGACCATTTTAAAGCTACTAATAGACAATTGAAATTTTCGACTTTTCTAAATTTTTTTTTCTTCAAATGCCGATAAAAATTTTTTGGGTGGCCAGAAAATCTTGAAATTTTAATACAAGGTTTCTTATAAGTTGTTCTTAAAGTGATAAAAAAAAAATCCGAAATCGTTAGTCACAATTTTTTTTTATAAGTGTTTAAAGTTCGAATTTATACGAAATATGTCAAAATTTAAATTAAATTTCATACGCTCATAATGCGAATGTTGGCCATAGTAACCATAGTCACATATAAAAACTATACTATTTGTTTCAAAATAGAATATTTGATAATATTTAAATATAATATATCCTAAACTGACAAATCATCTTCGTTCAGAATCGTTTTTCGTATACAATGATACCTATCATTGCATTCAAATTTAACCTACCCTAGTCCGAGGTCCACCCCATCCCCTAATGTACAGCAGAGCGATACTCACTTACCAACTTTTTTAAATTTGTCATTAATATTAATTTTTTTTTATAAGAATCTAAAAATTAATTATAAGGACATATAAAGTTTACTAAAAAAAATAAATAAATTTCAGTACATATTATATTATTGAATATCTATTGCTCGATATTAAATTTAATGTAATTTTATAAAATACAGTGTTACGCTATAAATTATTTAAGAGAATTGCATTTGACATATACACATTAGTTGTTAAAGGGGTGGTGGTTAATACGCTCCGCCTCTAAAATATGAATTAATTTATTTTATCATAACATTTACAAGTTCATATTACATGTATAATTAATTGGATTATACCGTATTTTCGGATTAGTTTTTATTCACGTCGTATTCATCATATGACAAAGTGAAATGAAAAAATCATACAATTTAAAAAGTTTAAATACACATCAGTAAAATCAATTTTTTCATATAAAACGCTACTTACGTAAACTATATCATTGAAATATTGAAATATTATTTAGATAGGATGTATTTATCTTATTTGTGGTTTTACAATGAATTTTCTTCTATTTTGGTTCTATGAAAAACAATAAATAATACAGAGGTAAAAATATTATTATCTTAAAGCCATTTCTCAAAATTCCACAATTTTGACGATTGCGTGGCCCCAAAAATGTACTTAAAAATATTATGAACAATGAAAAAAAAAATATTCAACTTCTAGGTTAAAAACTACTAAGATATCGGGGTAAAAGAACTTCGACTTAGAACTCAACTTGAAAATTACATCACGCGTGAAACTCAGACTGCACTATGAAAGGTTTATTTTAATGTGTATGAATATTCTCAAACTGAATAATAAATAACGCATATAATATTTCTATTGTTTTGTTTCAAATCATATAATCAATAAACGATTGTTGACATCAAAATACTACGATTTTGACTCATAAACAGACATTTAATTCCAGAGAAAATATATTTTTATATCCATTCTCTGCAAAAGTATTGTATAATTATTCAACACAGAGTCACAAGAAATTCTTTTATTTTTTCGTTGACTTCACAAATAAATGTATTTTAAATGCCCGTTGATTGCTTTATATGGAATTTAACATAGCTGATATGTCTGGAATTCTTATAAGAATTTTTTTTCGATGATGTAAAGACGTAAAGTATTAAACGTATTATGCCAAGTATTTAATATAAGAGTATTTTTTTTTTAACGATATAACGATTTTTCTGTAGACATTTATAATATTATATATTTTTATTTACATTTAGTTCAAAATAAAATTATAAATTATTGTCATTTATAGTAATCAAAATAATAAAGATCTAATGTTAATATTATTTTTATGATTACCATGATGAATTTTAGAGTATCTAAATTACATTTTTTAATTACAACTTATTAATATTTGTTCATTTATAAAAATCAAATATTTCTTTATTTTAATTTACGTAAAATAAAACCAAAATCAATTTAGAACACAATTTACTTTTAAGTAAATAATACTAATTGATAATTATTGCTGAATTTAAAACCGTATTGAAAGTTATTATAGTATTAAATCATTAGAATTATAACTTATAAGGGTGTGTAAAATATTCTAGTTACGCTTCAAAATAGTTATTCATTCCTATTAATATTTGATGTTTAGATATTTATCACTCATGTAAACATTTTCCTTTTATTTTAGTGTTTATTAAATAAAATTAATATTCTATCTAATTTAGCATGGTAAATAAATATGTAAATTTAACTTTAAATCGTCATTTTCATTAATGAAGTACTAATTTTATTAAACGTAGAAACATAGATTTTATTAGTTCTATTTTATTATATTATTAACTTAGAATAAAATTGCTTGGATTTTATTTTATTTTATTTTTTTTTTTTTTTGAAAATATATTATTAAGATTAACTCGAAATAACTGACACTTGCAGGAATTACTTCATCGTAATTGTTTGAAAAGCAAAGAAAATCGGACTATATGTAGTTGTAGATTTTTTTTTTTTAAATCTTTCAACTAACGATAAAAATGATTAAAAAGCTTAAATGTATTCTATTAATTATGTGAATTATAAACACACATTGGTCGTATATTTGAAACATCGTGTACTGAGGAATAATAATTGATTAAACATTATATTATCGAAAGTTTTAAAATTTAATTATGATTCAAGTACAATGTAGCCAAATTTAGACACATTTATAAGCCAACTCATTACACAAAAACGTCGTTTTCCGATAAATTTAATATTTTGTTACAATAAAACTATAATAAGAGCTCCTTTTATATGATATATACATATATATTTTATAAAAGGTTCAACTATACAATAGCGTTTAACCTATATTAACTTAATATCTAACAATAATAATAGCTCTTTCTCTATTTGCTCAAAATCCATATAGTTGTATTCCAAAGTATTTAACCTACACAAAAAGGATACACCATCCCAGTATTCCCATTACTATTAAATAATATTATTGTGTGCCATTGTACATAATATTATTGTTATCATTATCAACATATTCTGCCAATGTATAAAACACAACTTAAATTTATTATGTAGGTACTGTGATCTACAGGTATCTGTATCTGTGTAATTTTATCTACTCGTATAATGTGTAGGATATATATAGTACCATTAGTGTAATTTTATGCTGGAGTGTGAGAAGTATTGTGCAAACAATGGCAGATTCTAATGAAAGGGTTAAAATTGATTAATCTCTCTTGAGAGGTAAATGTAAATATAATCGAGACGTATATGTGGCAAGGAGTTCTTTAGATTTTGTTATTAACAAGAAAAAAATAGTTAATTTTCTTCTCTTTTAGCGTTCAAAGAGAAAATTATCGCTTCGGGAGATTAACATGTCCTTTAATCTTCGTAATGAACCAATGAACTAATATATAAAAATAAACCATTATAAGATATAATAAACAAATGACTAACCATCTTAATTCGTGATCTAATATAATAGTAATAATAATAAAAATAAATAAACTACTCACTATTAAAATTAATTTTAATCACAATATTATAACGGTATAATATATTATAATGTATCAAAAATACTTTTAAATATATTATTTATAAATTATAACAATCAATAATATTATAACGAATAAAAAAATTAAAATCACATTTTACTTTTTAATTACCCGCGATTATTTATATTATAGAAAATGAGTAGGTAGATAATAATTCATTTCATAACATTAAAATGAATAAACAAAAAATTAAAAAAAAAAAAACATATTAACACTTCTCGGTGCTTAATGTTAAAAATGGGTTATTTATGCGAAATGTTCTAATTTGATGGATTTTTATCGTTCATTATTACTGTTAATTTTGCAATTTAATATTACATACACAACAATAATAATATGCTCTATAATTTATATTTTTGTCTCGTAAAAAATATTGTTTCGATTCCAGCACTTGAGTAAAATCGTGAAAAAAAATAATACGATAAATAAAATTACGGGTGTTTTTCTATAAAATATGTTCCTATTGAGCTTACATTATATAACTTTATATTGCCCACTCATATATCTTTTTATGTAGGTATGCTATAAAACAGTTTAAAATTCCTAATGCAGCTGCTGTAGTACGTAGTATTGTACTTTTATGTTTGTATATTATATTATATACTATACACGAAAAACGCCTTTAGCTGTAGATTAAACAAATATTTTCAGGTTAATGATACATACACTATACTATAAATATACAAATAAATACATTATATTCAATTTAGACACAAAACTAAAGTTGAGTATATGCATCTTTTCAATAATAACACAATAACACATAATTTAACTATAATAAACGTCGAACCCAATAGTAAGACGAAATCGTATATCACTTTACCGAGACCAAACATACAAATTCGAAAAACGAATAATAACTATTAAAACATTAACTAGTATTAAATAGAAATAAAATAAATAATTTCACAACTTAGTTATAAATAAGTATATTAAATTATAAATCATAAACATAATGACGTAAAAATATAAAAAATAAAAACCCTGAGAAGTCACTATGCTGTATAATAAGTTGGATTAGAAAGCAATGATTCTGAATGTAGACACAATGTCAGCCTTTATTTTTTTTTATTTTTATTTTTTTTTATTAGCTTTTAGTCAAATACTATTACAGTTCAACAATTATACGTAATATTATATAAAATTATAGATTAAACATTGTACATTATATATATAGTAACACCGATTAAGAGTCTTGTAAGGATTCGGCACAGCGTACGCCGTAGCCAATACAATAGAGATAAAATAGCAATTAAGTTTGTTAGAAATATACAATTTAGACATAGAATAAAATACATTACTGTTATGTTAGATAAAGAAAATTTTTTTACAGAAATAGCTATGGAGATAAGGAGGTTTTGGGAATTAATGAGTGTAGGACTGAAGAGAGGAGAGTAATTAGAGGACTGATTAGAGAGTTGAGGTTAGTTATAAAGTTAGATAATAGGACGGGGAAATTATCTGTGGAAAAATCTTTGGTCCGGGTAGCTTCAGCGTATGATTTTGGTCTGGAATGAGGATTTGGCGCCGGAACTTTGGTTGTAGAAGCCTTGAAAAGTCTTGGGTTTTTTTGAGCACTTATGAAGGTAGGGCAGCCCCTGTAGTTGGCGGTGTGATCCCCGGAGCACAGGGCACATTTTGCCTGGATATTCCGATCTTTGGAACATTCCTTGGTGTGATGATTTTCACCGCATTTAACGCAACGTGCAATGTGGTGACAATAATTTTGCGTGTGGCCATATAATTGGCATTTATGACACTGCGGAGGACCGCGATTCTTTTTATGTGGTTTTTCTATAGTGAATGTCAGCCTTTATATCTAAAGATATTTTATTATTATTTTTATACAATATATTACTATAAATAGTTTAGGGTTTTTTTTTATAATAAAAACACGTTAGTTTAATATAATTGTTTTGAAAAATATATTATAGTATTAATTATTTTATTATTAGAATACAGTATCACATTATATATAATAATACCTAATAATGTTATTCATTTATAACTTTATGAGTAATAAGTAAATACTGGCGTACTTTAGAATGATAATATGAATAAGACAATATTATATGTTAGTAGTTTAATCTAAATATTATGAATATTTCATTGTACATAGAAAATAATAATATCAAACATAATATTCAAAACTAGGTTAAAAGCATTTTTGAATTACAACCATAATTATAACTGTTAGAGGAAACGTTGTTGTTTTTCGTACAAGTGTATTAAATATTGTTTTAAGTTCAAACGCCGATAAAAAAAAATAATAATAATAATAAAGCCAATATATTTTAGATATTTTATAACTATTATGAGAACAATATACGTTGAACTTTGGGTTAAATTTTTAAGATTTTTCACTGAGAATAAAAATTATTTTGGTACCTCTAAGATTGACGTCCGCATACCAGGGCCACGATGGATGAGGACGTTCTGGATCCATCAAGACACATCATGGCTAGGCATACAGCTAAGTAGTTCTTCTTAGCATACTAAAATATTTGTTTAGAATCCCCATTCAATTTAGTTAATTATGTACTTACACTAGTGTGTTAATTTATATAATGTCACTAATAAAAAAATTGATATAGACTATCACAAGAATAATTTTCAAATTTTATAATGGAAATATTGAAAAAAATTTTACAGATCAATTAAAAACTGAAGACATTTGAAATTAATAACAGGTAAATTTTTTAATATAAATAGTTATTTATTGTTTATCTTTGATTTAAACAATTGATATTATTATTAAAAAAATATTGTCAGTAATATAATAAAGTAATATCATCTATGTATCGTAAACTTTGTATAATTTTAGCGCCCTCGAAAATTAAGGTCGAATTGCGTCTATAGTTTCGAGAGTGTTAATAATAATATCGATTGATACCATTTGAAACAGGGACGTGATAAAGTGAATGATTATTACTGGGTACTGTGCACATTATAATATTGGCAGTTCGAGAGGGTAAAACTAAAATATAACGTATTGCAATTGTTGTATGATTGTAATTAAACTATGTTGCAAATGCAGATAGTGATGGGCTAGTAGTAGCCTACCAATTACAGACAATGGCGTTATTGGTGCTTGCTGAATGTGCATACAATTTCGTAGTGGACGAGCGCGTAGAAACCGTATACCAAAATATGTTTAAGTGGCGAGTAATCGTTTCGTTGAATTGAGCGTTCGGTTTGGTACTGTAATAATAATAATAATGAAAATAATTATTTTGTAAAATATTGATGTCTCACTTTTTACAATTTTCAAATGTCGGTATTCGATTTTTAATAATCAGGGACCGAATTTCGATGAAAAATACCTTATTTTTTTGTAAGTTCTAGGAAAACTCATTTCAAATTCATAATTTTTTTTTTATTTTACAGATACTGACTACAAAGTTGAAACTTTCATTACTTTAATTTTGAACTTTATAGAATTGTAATATAATTTTATTTATTTGTAATGCACATATTAATACATTGTATGATCTTCTAATTTAAATAAGGAAATTCAAAATATTGTATTAAGAAACACCGTTTTCATAATATTATTATTTTTTACTTGTAAAAAAATAAAACACATTTGGTGCGCCGATTGTGGCTTGTGATGCATATCAGAAATGACAGAAATCTGAAAAAAAGACTGACTTCACAAAATAGCTTTTCATAATTTTAAACGTATCCTGACAAAATTGGTAAAGTTTTTTTATACTTTTACCAGAAATAAACTTTTTAAGGAATCGTCGACCAATAAACAAGATTCCATTTGTTATATTTTTTAAAGATTAAATTGGTAATTGGATTTTTTTTTCCAAAACAAAAAACATTAAATTATTAGTTTTACAAGTGCAGTAATTGTTTGAATAGAGTTACAACACTTACGATAAATGTTTACTTACATAAAAATATATTGGACACGTTTTCATAATGTTTTTTTTTTTATTATTATTTCAAACCATCGTGATACATGGCATGTTAATATAATTATTATATAGTCGCTGTTTCTTAACAGCCGGTTACAACTTTAAACATGTCAAAATAGGGAGATTAATGCCAATTAATACCACTTCCCAGTTATTTACATCAAATACATGTATCCACTCGTATCCGTTTGCTTTGATTCTAAGACTTTATATTAGGCTAATATTTTCGTACAACAATATTAATATCATGATATGATTTCATATAATATTTCAGTGTATTAACATATATTATGCCAGTCTACTAGGCGCAACAGCAATGGTATTTTATAAGTCGGTCAAGCTTTTAGAGCGAACAGATAATGTAGGTAGGTATATATACATACATAAAATAATATCATAATATATTTCTGCGATATTTACGCTTTTCAAACGGTCTCTCGACTGCCGCCGCCGCCGGTCATTTGTCTTTTGGGTCGTGTCGTGTAGCTATTTTTGAATGCCACTACTACGGTGTTGGCACGGTTTCGTTACGATTCGCGTGCGCAAGATTCGAAAATAAAATAAAATAAATAATAATAACAATAAATAAACAAATAAAAAAATGAACGCAAAAACGTTTTATATAATATACGTGTATATATATATATATATATATATATACACGAATGATATATGACTGATTTACGGCAGACGTACCTGTCATACCGACTGCTGTTTATAATGTGGATGTGTATACATATATATAATATATAAGTCGTACTTTATGATTTCGGCTGAGCCGATGGATATGAAGCGGCGTGGTAGAATAGGAATATTTGGAAATGCGTTTTATCGGGTAGACTAAATCGGTCTACTAAAGCAGTCCCGAGGGAGTTTTGATACGCGCGTTCCTGGGCTGGTTCATTTGCCGGCAGTGTTAAATTGTGCATCTGATATTATTCTGTATCCTGCAAAGGGGATAGTGCTGCGCATTTATTCCTATACGAGAAGGGACTACACTATAATTAAATCGAGGATTGTGAAAACGACACGATCCACATTTCCAAACTGTAGTTCGAAACCCAAATAATGTTTCAGTTTTATTTTTATAATATATAATTCGTTCTTTTTTTAAACGTTTATATTATAACAAGTTTTTACCATTTGTCTTAAAATGCCTATGATATTATTTTAATCAACTTTTTCTGTGGTAATGATTGTATATTACGCATTTATTTTATTAATTTCAAGAAAACTTTTTTTCACATAACAAACAAAATATTTTAACCATTCACATAAAAACAGCATACATTTTTAATTAGTATTTTTCGTATTAATAAAACTGATGTGAAAACACAACCAGATTTTAGATATCGTCGAGTGCCATTGTTAAAATAATTGCGCAGAGTTGGCTTGACAATCGATTGCGATATGTTAAATATAGGTAACAGGGGCATGTACCAGTTGCCCTCAAAAGTACCTTTTTTTATACCAATTCCCGCCGAACTACCTAGAGAAAAATATACCAGTTGCCCTCAACTAAATGTACCAGTTGCCCCCAACTGAATGTACCAGTTGCCCTCACATGTTAATATATATAAGATTACAATATATAGCCCATAAAATAGGGGAGGTAAATATACAAATAATAAATAAATTATGACAAAAGTTCATAATAAATAATTTAATTATAATACCAATAGTGGCATATTCAATGTGATCATTTGTCAAAAAAAATAGTATAAAATGATAGACAAAAATATTCATAATAAATAATTTAATTATTATACTAATAGTGGCATATTCAATGTGATAATTTGTAATCATATGAATTTGTTTATGTATTATTATTTATTATTATTGTATTATTGACATTTGTATATTTACCTCCCCTATTTTACGGGCTATATATTGTAATCGTGTATTGTGTATATATTAACATGTGAGGGCAACTGGTACATTCGGTTGGGGGCAACTGGTATATTTGGTTGAGGGCAACTGGTATATTTTTAAAATCCTGATAACAGTCGTGGGGGGCAACTGGTCAACACCCGGTAACAGTCGATTGACCACAGATGGCTCGAAAATTAATTTTCTATAAATTATAATTATATTTTATATTATATTTATCATCCAGTATAGAGTTGCATACATTAACAGTCAACGGAAAATACATTTAAGTCCGTCTAATCTGGCGCAATAATGCATTTCAGTTGATTTTTATCAAAGAAAAACGTATCAACAGTTAACACTACTGAGACATGACGGTAGGTACCGCATGCGTTTTCCGAAATCGATATTGCACTTAACGATATTATTATTATTCGATTAAATGTATTATAATAAACATACCTATACATAAAATGGTTGGTAATTTAGATTTTTGGCATCGTCGTCTGCTAAACATGCGTCGGCTATATTGGCACGGGTCCCTCGTATATTGTTATTTTTTTCTTGATACGCGTTTCGTAATCGTCAAAATGAATACGTCTGGCATAAAAAAATACCGTCGCCGTCACATCGTCACTCTGTCATTTAAGTCGTCCCGCAGCACCGTGAGATCCGCATTTATACTGTATACCATTACAATATATATATTGTTATATTAATAGGGTGTCTAGGAATTACATTTTGTCTATCAGCTCAATACCAACAAAATAATACTATAAAATAAATTGCGAATTTACTATAATGTATGTGGTCATGGCTAATATTTATTTTTTTTTAATTTTACAAAATATTAAATAATAATACAGTAAAACCTTTAAACATGGACCCTTTTGATTGTCAAAATGTTATCAGAAATTTAAATAGGAGGGGGTGGATAAATGAAAAAAAAATGATTAATGTAAAAATATATAAAAAAAAAAACGATAATATTATACAAATATGTATATTTATATTAAAATGATAAAATAAATTATAATAGTATATAATAATGTGAAAAATGCATGTATTGATAAAATATATTTATATAAAAGTTAGAATAAAAATTATCAAAATCTAGCCATAAAAGTATCTGCAATTCAGAGTAAATCGTATTTATAAGGTTTTCTGGTAGGTAAGTAGTGAAAATGTATACATTTCTCAAAAAATTTCTATTATTTGTGAAAGTTTCTATCTGGTTTGAAAACCACTCTTCTAAACAATATATTTAAATTTATATATATTTGTTGTTAGGGTTGAAAAAATAAAGTTTTTTTTTTAAGTAGGTAATACAAAACAAACGTTTTATTCATTTAATGTTTTATACAATTTATACAAAAAAAAAAAATTTAATTTATAACAATACTTGGTTTCTAGTGTGATATATAGGTACAGCATAAAGAAATAACATTCTTATATTAACTTTACCATGGTTGTATTATACACCGTTATCTGCAAACAAAATGTACACATTTTATCGAAAAAATTACGATACATTTAATGTTTATTTTAAACACATAATTAAAATAATTTGTTTTAAAAAACATTCCTTCCCTGATTGTTGTATAATACCTATTGTGTAGTGATTTATAATCTGATCTCCTCGAAATCCACTAAATAAAAATATTTTCTAAGGTGACACAGTCACTCACTCTGTCCTAGACTGAAGTTTTCACGATTTGGTTTGGTTGTTTGAATTGCTCAAACTCGCCGCACTACATCAAATGATAAAGGTAATATTATTTTATTACTAGGTATTAAATATTAAATTAAACACACAAGTTTATATTTAATCAAATTAAATTGTTTTTCTTGAATTTTAATTACGTTGACTGTGTGATATAAGGAAGATATTTGCTAATATACGCACTATATGCACTATTTGTACGCACTATATTATAATAGTCTCATTATCTCATCTTGAGTAAATATTATTATTGAAAACTTAAAAAAAAAATCACCCACAATAAATCTATATTATGAAAGAATAAAAAATAATATGTTTTGTTACAAAACTATTCAACGATGAGTTCCAAAATAAGTGCAAATAAATATTCTGGTGCTGACGACAAGTTCTCCCGCACCTTTGGTATGGGTTTATCGGTGAATTATAATTTAATGAATATTACGTGCATTATATTATAATATAGCCGTTTTTCGACAATATAATATGTTAAATAAAAAGCCATACATTATTTATCTTAAATCTTACATTCATTGTAAAATTGGGGACGAACATTTTTTTCACGTAGATATATATATAGATATATTATAAAAGCCAAATGATTAAATATGACGTGATGTTTTGTATTTTTTCTCACCATTCATTTTTATACAATTTTGTCATTTCATGTTATTTTGTACTTATTTTCAAATATCAGTACAGATTTTAAAAAATCTTTTTTAAAAAAAAATAATAAAATAAAAAAAAGCGGGTAAGTGAGTATCGCTCTGCTGTACATTAGGGGGTGGGGTGGACCTCGGACTAGGGTAGGTTAAATTTGAATGCAATGATAGGTATCATTGTATACGAAAAACGATTCTGAACGGAGATGATTTGTCAGTCTAGGATATATTATACTTAAATATTGTAATATATTCTACTTTGAAACTAATTCAAACATTTAAGTAAAAGCTTCAAGATCTTACGTTTAGTAATTTTTTAAAAATAACAAAAATCGAAAATTATTTATTAGTAAAAAGTTATTTTACACGTGTATTTTTGATTTCAAATTAAAATTAAAACTTTAAACACACGTAAAATTTTTCTAATTGAACAATCCTCAAACTTTTTTATAATTATTCTAAGCTTAACTTGTGGACAGCATAGTATTAAATTTTCAATCCTTAGCTTTTGATAGAAAAATATTTATAAATTTTTAACTATCAAATAGTGAAAAATATTCATGATTTTGACGAATTTTTGTCAATATTTGAACTTCAAATGCTAATAAAAAAAAATTGTGCCTATGTATTTTTATAATTTTTGAATCAGAGTTAGAACAAGTTATGTGGACCCTTCAATTAAATTTTCAAGTAATTTGTCCCAGCTAAATTTTTTTTATCAACATTTATAAAAAAAAAATAAAAAAAAATTGAAAATTTAAATTGTCTATAAATAGCTCAAAAAAAGTCAAAATGTTTTGAAAATCAAATCACGTAAAGAAAATGGCAATCTAAATAACTGGTAAAATTTTCAAGTATTTACGACTTATACTGTTTGAATAACAACAAATGTCAAAAATCGTTTGAGGCTAAACCGTTATTTAACGCGGTTTTGTAAAAATTAATATTTCAAACACTCATAAAAAATTTTTGTCTGAATCTGGTAGAATTTTTTTTACAGATGTTTGAAGAAAAATGTATGGAGAACCTTGTATCAAATTTTCAAAACTTAGTTATAAAAGAAAAAAATTTTACAATTTTTCAACCACAAAATTACTTGCAAATTTTCGCAATTTTGACATATTTCGTATAAATTCCAACTTTAAGCAGTTATAAAAAAAAATTATGACTAACGATTTCGGATTTTTTTTTATCACTTTAAGAACAACTTATAAGAAACCTTGTATTAAATTTTCAAGATTTTCTAGCCGGCCAAAAATTTTTTATCGTTATTTTAAAAAAAAATACTAAAAAAAATTAAAAATTTCAATTGTCTATAAATAGCTCAAAAAAAGTCAAAATTCTTTGAAAATTTTACTGTGTACGGAGAACGCTAATATAAACATATGGTGAAAATTTCAAGTGTTTACATCGATTAGTTTTTGAGTTATAGCAAAATAAAAAATTCGATTTTGTCGAAAACTGGTTTT
This sequence comes from Schizaphis graminum, assembly GCA_020882235.1. Lineage (NCBI taxonomy): Eukaryota > Metazoa > Arthropoda > Insecta > Hemiptera > Aphididae > Schizaphis > Schizaphis graminum. Next base: position 62,254,956 of record CM037032.1, read on the forward strand.
GCGTAAAAAATCCCGTTTTTCCTTCATTTTTTTAGGGTTTTTCCCGACTCATTTAAAAAATATTGAAAATTTTTAACTTTTGACCCCCCAAAGTACCAACTAGATTCAATTTCCTTTTCAAAGAGGGGCTGAAGTCCAAAATCGAAGCATTTTTACTGCTCCAAATGTTGTCGTCAGACACAAAAATAAAAAAATAAAAAAAAAAAAAAAAAAAAACACACATCATTGTAAAATCAATACATTCTTCACTCCGTTCAGAATCTAAAAAGGTTTATGAAAAAATAACAAAATTTTGTCCATCTATTTAACAATATAATTATTACCCATTAATATTGAATTGTTAATGTTTCCGCTAACAACATGTATAATCGCGTTTACTTATATCCGAATTTTGAATAAAATGCGTGTCGGACCAACCGTTTTAAAATAACAAACTCTTATTAAGTATAATACTTTTAAACACATCATTAAAATGCACACTGCTTCGCAAAAATAAATATGAAGTTTTATTTAGTAGCACGTTATTAATACCATTTATTTTTAAATCGTTATTGATAGACAATATTCAATAAATTATTAGAGTAAAATAAAGATAAGCTCAAATAAAACTTAATTTTGTCAAAAAGTGAAAATATTATTTAGTCAGATGTAGTATTTTTAATCATATTTAGTTTTATGAAATATAAATCTTATTCTATACTACATAATATATATAAATTTAATATAATAAATTTAATCCGTGTACATTATTATTTTTTTTAAATATATAGTTATAATAGTTACTTGATCATTTATGGCATTTGAGAATACTTGGGGAAGATTATTCTAGGGTATATGAAAGAGGAGAGATTAGAATTAGTATGTATGGATAATTATATACTTATTATTTATCTAATCTTATTATTATTTTTCAGAAAGAATGTAAATATTTTGTAATTTGTATGTTATAATAAGTTATAACTGGAACTTAAAAATTTTAATTTCTTTCTAAAGAGTTATAGGTACCAAGAAGGAAACTCCAATTACTTTTATTGAAATTGAAATTTTATAATTGGAAATACTTCTACTCCATAATAGTTGGATTAAAAACTATGGAGAATAAACTTCCAAAGAAATCCTGCAATACTACAACCTATGCACAAAATCAAAAATAGATAACTACGACCTCGACTGACTGACACAAAACATATTCCTCGCGGATGATAGCCAAACCTTCTTAAATTAAGATTATACAAAATTAAAAATTTACAAAATAACAAAATTTTAATATATTAATTTTATATATTTTATATTGAATTACATTTCTTACTGTATTATACATCGAATAGGTACCTACTACATTATATAATAAAAAACGTTTAAATTAAAAACATAAAATATACCTTCAATAAAAAAATTAAATTAAAAAAATTATACTTTTTATAATTACATAAATAACCTTTTTTAAAAAAATATACATAAAAAAGGAATAGTAATATAGTATTATAGGTATCTACTTTCAATACCTACATATAATAAATATTAATATATAACTATAATATAATGTTTATATAGCTAATAATATAAAATGTACAATATATAATATTATATCATTTTATTTGGAACGGTTTTCAAATATGTATTTATATATATTTTTTTTTTCAAGATTATTTATTTAAATTTTAAGTGTTACATTAGTTTTTAACTTTAATTTAAGTTCCATTAAAGTTATGAACTAACCAAACCTAACCTGAGTGAACAAAGCGTACCATAATTTCAGAAACAATATTTAAAAACATTACTGATTGACGGATGGGTTTTGGAGAATATCGACAAAAAAAATTATAAACCCATGGGTATAACTTTTTTCTTTAGTTTTTTCTATAGCCGAGGACTGAATAAAAAAAAATTACAAACCATCAAATCACGTTTTTAGAAATAAGAAGTTTAAAATCAACAAATCTATACACAAACGGACAAACGAAAGTTTTTAGTTTTTATATTTATTTCAAATTAAAATATATAACCGACTTCTTATAAATTAACCAAATAATTTGTGCCCTATGTTGTTATAATATAATGGTTAGGTATTCATATGAAAAATAATATCGTACTTATGTACGAATACGAATATAATATATGAGATAAAAACTGAAAATGGAGGTATGAAACTGCACTGCTACTTTTTTGCCAAAATATGTCGATCAAAAAGACAATGACGTCGGTTATTTTACAGAATAACTAGGTATTAGAATTAATTATATTTTGCTCGTTACGGGGAGTGGTTTAGTCAGAAATGAGCTGTAGATATACATAATACCACAATGCACAATAATAAGAAGCCTAATCTGTGTTTGTAAATAATGACCATAATTATTATTATTATTTGCTATGCAATATGTGAACAACAGACAAAAATTACGCTTAAAATATTATTCCAGAAATCAAACAGTGTAGTTAGGTACCTTGACATGTATGCGAGTTTATACCTATGCGATACGAGTCTGTAAAATGTGTAAAACTCGCTTTTGAATACATAAGCAGTCCTAAGAAAATAATTTCTAGTCCCTAAAATTATAACTATTCTTTGTGTGCACTTTTGAGTAGAATATAATAAACGTTTTTCTGATCTTATGAATTAACACTGGAGATTGTAAAAAAAAAATGGATGTAGTGAAATTTTTTCTTCGCAATATATGGTAAGGTGTATGATAGCACTTGGTGAATGTTGACAGTCGCCAGTGTATGTTGACATTTTGCCAAAATGGTCTTTACGTAGTCATACACCGATGAATGTTGAGCTTTACAATTATTAGTGTTCAGTAAATATTGACCACACTTGAAACGCGATGTATATATTTTAATGATATGTTTTTGATAGTGCTTTAACGTTATTACTTTATCAGAAAATTTCAAAAATTTGAATCCTTGTTCGAGACGTATGTTTGATTTTTATTAATGTTATCGCATGAGATTATGAGCTCACATATTGTTTTGTGACAATCCGATTTTGAAATGTTTGATTACTGTACGTTTGTTATAGTGTTGATTGCGTATACTAAACTTAACGCAACGGTGTTCTAAGAAAAAGCGAAAATGAATGATTTTTTTTGTGAAAAGTTTAGTGAATTATTAATTTAAAAAAGAAGATATTTTTTTTTCATCTAAACACTGACAAATATAATAATAAGATTAGTAAAATAATGCTTAATGAGGGCAAAATAAAAAAAAAATAAACAGTGAACTGATTACAGTAGATTAAATTGATTTGATATTTTATAAGTACTACGGATAATCATAAATAAATCGTTTCATTAAAATCAGGTGAAACTAAAATTATTTATTATTTAAAAAGACGAAGAATTATAAAAAAATGTCATATATTTTTTTTATAATTTAATTATTTATCAATCTCATATAAAAACTATTCGTAAAAGGCAAAAAAATGTGGCTATAACGGGGGTATACTGTTCAACAGTTAATCTTTTATAACAAAATTTATATTTATATATTTAACAAAACATGTTGTTATTATTTATCAAAATAATTCTAATTTTATAGTTATCATTCATATTATGTTAACATTCCCTAAATAACAATAATCGTGCATGTCAACAAACACCAATAAATGTCAACATATTTTTAAATATTTACAACATTCGCCAAAATGGTTGGTAAATATCAACAATCATCGATAACTGTCAACACTCACTAATAAACGGTCATATACACCTTAATATGTACATTTATACGTATATATATAATATTGAACCTAAACTTTATGGTTTTTTTCAGTACCTTTATGTACAAAGAGAGTCGTGAGTAGCAAAAAAACTATTGTTCTCAACAACGTTATGTAAACTGTAAATAATAAAAAAAAAGCTTAAGTTCAAAATAATCACCTCTAAAATGCATAAGAAGATAGAATACTTGAATGACTCAATCAAGTGATATTATCAAGTTTTTGAATAATTGAATGTTTACAGTATACATAAATATATAATAATATTATACTACGCTAGATAATATATTATGATATTGATTATTATGAATTATGATTTATTTTAAGTGCTTAACATTGATCATCATGATATAAATTTTAAAGATTATTGAGGCTATACGTCGAGTTGATGTATTTAATGAATTTTCATGGAAAGTATAACCATTTAAATCGCCGTTGTTTCGGATCACGATATTATTTTGGTATCAATAAATTATTCCATCGTCGCAGTGTATAGACTATACAGTCGTTATTAATAAGTGGACAATGCCCAAAACCATAACATTGAATGTGGGATATTATAATTTATAGTATAATACAATTACGTATTATCAATACTATTACTAAGAAACTCGGGTTTGACGTAATTTATTATACGCATCTATCTCGAGGACGAATAAACAAATTTGATTAATTAGTATGCGAAACCTTAATTCTCTAAAATAAATTGTAAAATAATAGTGCAATAGGTAAATTAAATTAAGTATGTTAAACGTTTATGTCATGAATATTTCCAACTGAATTCATTCAACGCGGGGGAAATTAGCTACAAGACCGTAATTACACGGATCGCATTAACCACAAATCAAAATCTTTGGAGATTAATATTTTATCTATTTATCCGATTGTAGACCTACCGGTTAATATGTACATAGCACATACGTAGTGTTTAGTCATAGTGTGCACTAAGTTAGAGTTAGAAACTGCAATTAATTCTCACAGTCATCCAGACCCAGTTTTAATAATACAAAATATTATGACTTATAGCATAAAACATATTTTAATATAACAATATAATATATATACTATAGTGCACATAATCCAACTCAGCCCACGAGAGAAGTAAACCGCATGCCGACTAAAACGTGACCGAGTAGACGCACCCCCCCCCCCCCAAAAAAAAAAAATAAGACATACCGACAACGTTGGTGCCGGTCAAAATCGGTCACTGCCGTTAGTCTACATTTGCGAAACGTTTTAATTCTCTCGAGAGCCGTTGCCCCGTGTATAGTTTTTAGTTATTAATCGATATTTACTTTTTAACCAAACAGATACGTTAAATCCGAAAATGTATTTTAACAGTACGGCATAGTCCATATACATTATACACTGGGGAGATTAATATTTTTCGTGTACACAAATTGTAAGACATATTGTATATTAGCGTATGGTAGTGTAAAATATTATGATCATAATATTATGTTAAATTTAAAATAAAATACAAATTGTCGTTTAATAAACAAATGATAATTGGTAGAGTGGCGGAGAAAAGAGTGTACTCGTCCCCACAACGACTTCCGAGTACCTACCCGTATAGTATAATATACGTATTTAAATTGTTATGTAGATGTTAAAAAAAAGCTAAATGTGCATTTGAGCGAGAGCTGTAGCAATGGTCCGGAATGAAAGAATAATAATAATAATAATAATAATGATTATGAAAACAAAAATTATAAAAACAAGCAAACATCTGTAGTCGAACGTCGAACGGACGAATAAATGAAACATAAAAATTAGTACGCGTTTGGTGCTGTGTAAATCAGATGCTGTTCGAAGGGTGGAATATATTAAGAACGTATTATTACATCTGATTGGTTTTCGAGGAAATGACGAGTTATTATAAACAAGATTAGAAGTAATTGGAAATTAAATTACAAAATATACCTAAAGGTAGTTTTATACGAATTATTATCAGCTACCTACGGAGAAATTATTTTATTTTCCCGAAATCGATATAGATATTAATGTGCAAATACAATTCCATAATAAGTCGTAAGTATGATTACAGATTATTATATTTAATCTGTGGTATTATTAAAGTAAACGATTTATTTATAAGCCATAATGTTTTAATCTATGTATTTATATACATCCTACTTTAAATTTAATATTAATAACAGGAAGTCATCATTGTAAGTTTCGTTTGTTTTTATTTCGTGTGCCGTTCGTGATATTGCCTTGTACAGTGTATTTATTGTCATATTATGGTTTAGTATAATGCTTCATATATAAGCAAGTATTTCCCTCCGGGTAGGTATAATATATTAAAAAATTACTATTTTAAATTATTAGTCAAAGAAATGACAAGGATATCGTGAATAATCAATGATAGTGACTGTAACATGTAACGTTTGTCATGTCATAAACCATCAAATAAAAAATAAATTTCCAATAGAAATATCAATAATTAAACTTTTTTACTAGTTTATGTTTGAATTATAAGTATATTGTAATTATAAAGTCATATCTTGGATATTATAAAGCAATCTTACAAATGTCTTTTAAAAAACCTTTTAATCGATATTTTGTGAATAAACACCAAGCAAGACAAAGAGCTAAATAAATGTTTAGTTATATCTGGAAATAGTTGGCCAAGATTAAGCTTAAGTATAAAACAACAAAAATATAAAAGTCTTGGTTCGCTCATTAGTGACAAGCAATCATTAATGATGAATTTATGGAATACAAAGCTTAAGATTAATATAAATATTTTGAAAAATACTGGGAATTTATTACTTTAAAGCTGTTGTAGACGTATCTCTCCTCCATGTAGTACCAACTATTTGTTTATCGCAGTAACCAGTATCAAAATTTAAGATTGAAGCATTATTGTTTCAAATATAAAAACTAGGTCTTCACACACACAAAAAAAATATTTAAAATAATTTTAAAACCAATACATTGGCTGCACTCTGAATCAAATACGTATGAAAACAGAAATATTTATGCAAAACCAATTTTTTGCGTAATTGTTTTTATTTTTTTAATGTTTCTAAAATGTATTAAAGTAAACATGAAATTTTTTCTTAAATTTTCAAATATGATCTAGACATTAATTAATATTCCAAATAATACGTTGTTCTTCTTATGCTTTCAACAGACATTTACAATTTTCAAAATGTTTTCTATTTCTTTTCGATATTTGTATGACTATTTGATTTGTTTGCAAATGAAAAACTTAAAAAAAATATTTGATACAACGTGCTTATAATCTTCCTTACAAAAAACGTATAAAAATTTAGAATTTTGTCTGAATTTTATCATATAGGTCCAACAACTACAGCCGAAAAAAGCGAACGGTTTTGTATTCGTGACGTTATATAATATAATATTTGTATTTTAGTCGAGGACGGTGACAAATGTGCGTGTGAAACAACAGCTCGGATACGCAGAGGACAATTGGAGCTAATAATTAAGTGCGATACGAGTGACAGGTCTGACGTGTGACGGACGTGTCGGCGGTCAGCCGGCGCTATTGCACCAGCTTTGGCGTGCGCTCGCTTTCTCGTCGTGTATCGGTATAACGATATAATAACACGGCGATGATATACACCACCGCCGTCGTCAGTCCGTCACCGATGCGTGATGTGTACAAAAAATATTATGACAAGACCGGTGGCCAATTCAAAACGACATTGTAATTTTTTTTTTAGTATTGCTCGGTAGTGCTTGGAGTTTTAAGTATACTTTACAACATTTTAAAGTATAGATAGGTACATAATATATATATTTTTTTTATTATTTTGGCTACACTAGGTGATCCGTGTAAAGAATTTATAATTTTAAGTACTATTGACTTTTTTAAATATTTTTTTAGATAAATTTAAGTCGTTAAAAAAATTTAATTTTTCTAAAAAATATATATTTCTTATCGCCATAATTTTTTTCAAATGTTTTAATTTTTTAACAGTAATATGTATTTTTAATTCTTTATTTCAAATACAAATATTTTTTGAAGTATTTCGATGTTTAAAAATCAAATTTATTACTAATATTTTATAAGTTATAGATACTTGGAATGGATTGGTACAGTTCAACTTTATATAACGTTGGTCCACTTCTTCGCTTATTAAAAACTTTAAAAACTTTTATTTAATAAACTACTTGTCCAAAATTTGATTTTTATAGTTAGAAATATTTCAAATAATATTGTACTTCGAAAAATGAAATTAAAAAGGGTGCACATAATAATAAATTATGTGTACCTCTCTGTTGTATAGTTGGTGTTGAGTATGGAGTAGGTACGGCAATGAATCATTCAAATGATTTATTTTGTACACTATATTTTTTTTCAAAAATATTATTTTTTAATGAATCAAGATTATATATATATATAAAATATTTTTAAAAACGTTAGTGTTTTTTTGAATGAGATTGTTTCATTTCAATGAATAACTTGATTCAACCGAATAAAAAATAAAATTAATTCGATTCCGTTTCTGACAAAATATATTTATTTTTAATTTTTATTTAATAGACTTTTGCTATAATGAATAATTATATATTATTTGGGAATCATTTAATATCCTAACCATGAAATAATTTCATGTGTGCTAACTACGATAAAATAATTAGGTAATCATTAAATAATAATTACATACATTAATAAACAGAAATTTATTTCATTCATAAATAATAATTGTATTAAAAAATATAAATAGTAATGTCACAGTAAAGTATTAAACAAGTTCAAACGATTAATAATTATTATTATTTATCTGTACTTGTATGTGGTAAATTTAAAAAAAATATATAAATAATGTAAGTAAATAATTGTTTTTAAAAATCACATATCGATCATATTATTAAAATGTTTTAAAATATTTCAATAAAAAAATATGTCAAATAATTGTAAAACTAAATTTTAGCTTTTAAAAGTCATAATATAGGTTATTATATTACTTAAAGAAAATTGTTTACTTATAGCATTTCCCAAAGTGGGCGATTTCACCCCATTGGGGGCGTTAGTTTATCCAAAGGGGCAATGGAAATTAAAAGCTTAATTTGGGGGCATTTCATTACAAAAGGGGGGCGGTGACAGTTGCAATTGTTTTCAACAATAATATGTATATAGTTTGTTACTACATTATTTGCTTCCTACAAAAATTGAACCTAATATCAATCAACTTCTAGTAAAACACTAGTAACATCCATCTCAATAGGACACCTTTATTTATTTACCAATATTATGATAAAACATATATTTATTTATAAAGAATAATTTTAATTTTTCATTGAATACTTTTTTAACAATAATTTTTTTAAGCGGACGTCTGTGGGATTTTTTTTTTTTTTAAGTAGGCGGTAAAGAAAAAAGTTTGGGAACCATTGACTTATAGGTTAGGTATATTGCCATATTAGCATTATTGATGATCATCGTTGTATATTATTGCAGTTTACGATTATTCACAAATTGTATTAGTATTATACAATATAAAAACCAATAATTAAAATATATCGACAAGACAAAATAATATTGAAAGAAAATCATATTAATATTAAATTTTCACACTTTACTATGTTTTAATATTTATAATTTATAAAGTAATAAATTACTATATGTCATATATTATAAATTGCAATATAAGTTTTTTAGTTTTTTTTTTACAAATTTGCATATTTATTTGGACAACATGTATTTATTAAAAAGGAATTGTTAATACATAAATGAGAAGTTCATTTAATCGTGTTTCTATTGTTAATATTGCGGATATTGTAATTATTTATTAAATTTAAATTTACCACTAATTTTACTTAGTTTATCTGAGTTTAACACGTCTTGTACATTACCTACTGATTTTAGTATTATGTTTATATAATTATATCAGTATAATGCACATCATAAACATATTTAATAACCGATTTATATTTAACCTAAATTTAGTAAATTACATAAAAGTGATAAGTTCATTAAATCCATTACATTTATTCCATATGCTGTTCATAAACATTTTGATATTTCATGCATTTAAAATATTATAAAATTGTATATTTCGTTGAATTATGTAAACTTTTCTGTATGTTCATACAAAATTATCATGATATTATTTTACCGGTTAAATATTTTAAAAATCATACTGATATTGTGATTCAAAAAAAGTTACAAAATAAAAAAATATCTGTTCATTCTTTGATATTGTTTATTTATACATGAAAAAAAATATTTTGCTTTGTTAAATATTATAATAAAAACTTTACAATTATAATACTATGAATTATTTGAATATCTGATTGTAATATACAATCATATTTTATTAATACTATTCATAGTTGTTAATAATATTATTATTATTCATATTAGCAAGTTCATTTTAATCTGCCTACATAGACATATTCATATACTACATGATAACAATATTATTTTATGTATTTATAATTTATATAGACATATAGTAATCTGTTGGTGCTATATTTTCAGTGAGTAATATAATATTATAAACATTATAAATGTTTATACTCAAAATTTGATTTTGAAAGGGTCTTTGTAGTCCTTATTATACTAGTTTTTTGGTAGAAAATATATGTCAAAAGAAAAAAAATGGAAATAGGTTTCATCATAATATATGTTGTCGAGTCCCTAGGGTGGTAGCAAAAAAGTTTAACCTATATAGGGACGACAATAACCTAAATACGCCTCTGTATAAGACAGCATAATAATTAATAATATTTTTGTGACGCAGTGATGGTCGATTTGACGACAAACTCGTGGTGGTGGTTAAAAATAATACAAATTGTAATTATTATGATTATTATTGTCGTTACCAAGGTGGATTGATATCAATCCACCTTGGTCGTTACAACAAAAAAAGCCTAAAACAAAAATGAATGTACTGCCGCCTTACAGGTTATCATTAGGCATCGTATCCAACGATGACGAGACTCGGTTGTTATTATATTATAATATTTATGAAGTATATAAGTGGCTATGCTATAAAATGATATGGTAATAATATAGGTAATAACATACTATTATTATTATTACGTGTCTGGCAGAGAACAGAATAATATTGTGACTTTAGAGTTTAGATTATGAATCACTAAAAACACATTTGAAAACACTATAATACGTAAACGCATAAAAATATAATTTCGATTTAGTACTGATTATATGAATTAAGCAATATAGGTACTACAGGTTATACGTAGGTATATATTATTGCCGGTACGACATTACTACATTGTACCTACCAGCTACCATCTACAATATTTTCCCTGAACATCGATTAACTCAATAAAATAATAAAACCAGCGTTACCAGGAGAAATAATAGCTAAGAAACGAAAAATATGTTATATTTTCTAAAAAACTAGTGGGTTTGTGAATTAAAACAATTAAAATGTCCTCATTGGTTTTGAAAATGTATTATTCTATACACATCATTTCACTATATAAAAATATTGTTGTAATGGTTTTTAATTCGTTATCACGCGGTAGAGTAATAATAATTGGGAATTATAATTATTAATTTTTATATGGGTATCGTCGATTTATCATAGTATGTGTCGTAAATTTAATACTTACAATAATTTAAGATGTACAAATTAAATTACAATATTCTTTTTTTCAATTTTTCGGTATAAACAACTCGTTGAGATACAAAATACAATATCTGTTGAATTTTTCATACTAAGTACATTTTTGAAAACACATAAAATCTATCAATTTATACTGACAAATAATATTATGTTTTCAGTAATTTTGTTATGTGCATACTATATGTATAGAACCAATAAACTCTGCTAAAAATATTAAAAAATATTGGACTTCTTTGAATGTGTTGTTATTAAAGATCTAGCCATTCGCAATAGCTTAAAATTAACCTTGCACAATTGAAAAAGAAATTAATTCCTAAATTGTTTAATGAATGTATTAAATCTAAAGTTAATAACACTACCTACTAAATAATTGCATTGTTCCCGAGGAAAATAAACTTAAACATAATGACCCGGTAAACATCAAGTATATTTTATGTTAAGACAATGCTCAATTAATTTTAATTGCGTGGAACTTATGATATGATACATGTCTATATTGTTATATCAAACTCGTGATTTAGAGCAAATACTTACCAACTAATATTTTTCTAGCAAAATGAATGTTCACCATAATTTTTCAATTTTTCTGACGATGAGTGGTTGACAGTAAATTTCACCATGTCTGCAATTTTAATTACAAAATAAACTTAATATCATAATACAAATAAAACTATCTGTGTAATAATTAAATAAACACTGACATTTTATCCCTGTTATAATTTTTTTTTTACAAAATTGTAATTTTTATAATTTGATGAAAATGATAAGCAAATTATGAGCGAATTAAAAAGTTAAAAAATGTATTTTTTATGCTGTGAATATAAAATTTGTATTACAGTGGTATTTCCAATAAATATATAAACTCAGAAAAATATGTCATATTGCACACACAAAGATATACTTAGTTACATAATAATATTATTGTGTGTTTCAAAATACAATACATGTACAATGTACATTTATACTTAACACGTGCGTCGTATTATATTATGTTAAAGATATAAAGTGTAATTCTAAATGTTTAATATAGACAATATAGTTCACTTAAACGAGTTAAACGTTATTAGATAGCAAACCAATAAGTTATTACTTGCTTGCTGCTTTACGTCGTGTGCACTAAAACGTTGGTTTTAAAATATACTGTGCAATATAATTTAATATTATGTTATAACATAACTATTTATGCAATATATTATATATATATATATACCTATATATATAATACATATATTACAATAATTAATACATATAAATAGATTATTGTATTGATGTTTATTATGTTTTACAAACACTAAACTATATAGTTTAAAACGTTTACACTTACAACATACTTCAATAATCAATACGTATTATACTCATACGTTTACATCCATAATGATATATAAAATAATCCATTTATATTTCTATAGATATAATTAGATATATAATTATTTTGTTAAAGAACATAATTAATTTATAATATCATTTAATTTTAATGAATTCTATTAATTTCTATATAATATATATCATTAAATGTAAAATAGACCACTTGTTTTTAATAATTATTTCTATGATAGATATATTTATAAATATTTAAAAATGTTCGTATAAAAAAAAAATAGAAATTTTTCTAATTATTTTATAAATAGTAATTTTAATGAATGATTTATAATAGGAATATTAAATATAAAAACTAAAAATACTTATAAATTAAGAAAGTAAGTAATTGAATCGTGTTAATTTATTTTTATAACTTTAAAATACATCAAACTGAACAACTATAGAGCCTAAGCCGATAAAAAAAATAAATTACACCAAAGGGTTAAAGAAGTAGCTTGCCTTAGAGCTTGACAAACGGACAGAGATTTTCTCTTTCATTTTCATCCAACACCTAACATGTATAATATATATATATATGTAGAAGTTGATTTTTTTCTTGAACTAGGCTATATATTATCCAAGTATTATAGGATTTTACTATCCTTTTTTTATAAAAAAGAAAATTTCTAATGGTAAAAGTAGTTGAATTCTGAAAAAAAAACTATAGCTTAGTATATTATCTTTAAATGAGTTAAAAAAAAAAGCGGGTAAGTGAGTATCGCTCTGCTGTACATTAGGGGGTGGGGTGGACCTCGGACTAGGGTAGGTTAAATTTGAATGCAATGATAGGTATCATTGTATACGAAAAACGATTCTGAACGGAGATGATTTGTCAGTCTAGGATATATTCTATATAAATATTGTCATATATTCTATTTTGAAAAAAATTCACAAATTCAAACACTTAAGTAAAAGCTTCAAGATCTAACGTTTGATAATTTTTTAAAAATAACAAAAATCGAAAATTATTTATTAGTAAAACGTAATTTTACACGCGTATTTTTTATTTCAAATTAAAATTAAAACTTTAAACACACGTAAAATTTCTTTAATTGAATAATCCTCAAACATTTTTATAATTATTCTAAGCTTAACTTATGGACAGCATAGCATTAAATTTTCAATTCTTAGCTTTTGATAGTAAAATATTTATAAATTTTTAACTACCAAATAGTGAAAAATATTCACGAATTTGACGAATTTTTGTCAATATTAGAACTTCAAATGCTAATAAAAAAAAATTGTGCCTATGTATTTTTATAATTTTTGAATGAGAGTTAGAACAAGTTATGTAGACCCCTCAATTAAATTTTCAAGTAATTTGTCCCAGCTAAATTTTTTTTATCAACATTTATAAAAAAAAAATAAAAAAAAATTGAAAATTTCAATTGTCTATAAATAGCTCAAAAAAAGTCAAAATGTTTTGAAAATCAAATCACGTAAAGAAAATGGCAATCTAAATAACTGGTAAAATTTTCAAGTATTTACGACTTAAACTGTTTGAATAACAACAAATATCAAAAATCGTTTGAGGCTAAACCGTTATTTAATGTGGTTTTGTAAAAATTTAAATTTCAAACACTCATAAAAATTTTTTGTCTTAATCCGGTAGAGTTTTTTTTACAGATAATTGAAGAAAAATGTATGGAGAACCTTGTACCAAATTTTCAAAACTTAGTTATAAAAGAAAAAAATTTTACGATTTTTCAACCACAAAATTACTTGCCAATTTTCGCAATTTTGACATATTTCGTATAAATTCGAACTTTAAGCACTTATAAAAAAAAATTGTGACTAACGATTTCGGATTTTTTTTTATCACTTTAAGAGCAACTTATAAGAAACCTTGTATTAAATTTTCAAGATTTTCTGGCCGGCCAAAAAATTTTTATCGTTATTTAAAAAAAAAATACTAAAAAAAATTAAAAATTTCAATTGCCTATAAATAGCTTAAAAAAAGTCAAAATTCTTTAAAAATTGAACTGTGTATTGAGAACGCTAATATAAACATTTTGTGAAAATTTCAAGTATTTACATCAAGTAGTTTTTGAGTTATAGCAAAATAAAAATTTGATTTTGACGAAAACTGGTTGTGCGTAAAAAATCCCGTTTTTTCCGTCATTTTTTTAAGGTTTTTCCCGACTCATTTAAAAAATATTGAAAATTTTTAACTTTTGACCCCCCAAAGTACCAACTAGATCCGATTTCCTTTTCAAAGAGGGGCAGAAGTTGAAAATCGAAGCATTTTTACTGCCCCAAATGTTGTCGACAGACACAAAAAAAAAAAAAAAATAAAAAAAAAAAAAAAAACACACATCATTGTAAAATCAATACATTCATCACTCCGTTCAGAATCTAAAAATACAATCATATATGCCGGAATAAGATATTGTCTAGTTCATCAAAAAAAAAAAAAAAAAAAATGCTCTGATACCTATATTTTAATATGTAAGTTAAATAACAAAAAAAAAATCGAATTCAAGGTTAACGATTCAGCATAAAACACACTAAAGTTCACATTAATATACACGAAAAAAAAACAACAAATAAAACCCACAGTGTATACTATTTGTATAATACTATACTAGATACATTATAAAATTAAAATATTAATAATATAAACTATAAAGAGTTTAAAACAAAAATTTAGATAGTTTTATATTATGATTATGTGTAAAAAACAAATTAAAACAAACTGTTATCATCTGACGCCCTAATATTTGCGTATGATTTATAACTGAACATTTACTGCTTCGCTTTAATGTGTCACGCATTCTTATAGCGTCGTCTGTCTATTCTATTTAATAAAGTCCTGTAGGTACTCCAGTGCAATATTTATGATATAATATATTATTATAGTAAGTAACATTATTTATGTGATAAAACCAAACTAGTTAGTTCTGTGAACTGTACTTTTTTTCATCATATTATATGTGTTTTATGTTCAAATTACGCAGAAAATAATACCTAGAAACATAAATTCAAAATATAAATGCACCATTATGATGATGATTTTTAGCCTTTACAAAATTTAACTGCAATTTATTTTTTTATCTACGTAAGTGTATAAAATATTACATTTTGTGAAGTTTGTAGAATTAAAAATTCGCTATTCCCGTGTACCTACATTGTCTATATATTTTACTTATTATATAATATGTAAATATTATTATAATAAAAGAAGATGATGGAATAAGTACGAGAAGGAACATTTATTACGTATAGCATATTATGTTGTTTAGTACTTTATGAACAACAGTTAATATATAGGTACCTATTAATATTATATCATTACATCCACGGCATAGTGGTCGCGCTATGAACGAAATTGGTTCCGGAATTCGTATTATGGGAAACATATTGTTAGTCACGGTTTATTGTTTTTTTCTGAAAAAATAATCACTACAATAATAAGAAATACTGGACAAGGTCGAAATTTTAAAGCTCTTAGGTAGTGTATGTTTCGGGTTTAAACGTAGGTATACACATAGATAAAATATATAAACAAAGTGCACAAAGTTTTACTTAAACATTTTCAAGGACGCATTAGTCAAGAAAAGAAAGATTTATAATGCAGGGTTATTCGCATAGCTGGAACTTTTTGGTGTCGCTTGTACATTTCTCACAGAAACAGCCAGCTAAGACCGGAAATCGTCCAGAAAATCCTAGCTATGCCAAGCCAAGGCCATCACATAATATGATCAACGTGGCAACATATTATACATACCTTACACATTCAATACCCATGTAATGGCACTCGGACTTTATTTTATTTTATACGTACTTATTATATTATAACTTATAACTTGTAAAAAACAAAGATCATGGAAATAAATAAATGACACAAAAGTACTGTTAACATTTTAAATACACTGAACAAAAAATTACTTAGGTGCTGATAGTAAGTTGTATTTGTAAAATTCGTTTTATAATGAATATGATGATCAGTTGTCAAGAAATATTATCAAATAAAACAAAATAATGTTACACTATAGTACCTATATTATATTGTATTCTTGAATGCTCACGACTATACAATCAATATGACGTATGAAGACAATGGTTATATGTATAAAACACGTACAAAGTTTTGAAAGTAAATAATTTGTCGTACTTTCAAAATAAGATGTAAAATGTTTATCTTATAAGTACTTGATTTCTAAAAAAAATAATAAAATATATGTTTTATGTTTTTTTTTTTTTTTTGATAGCGTTGACAATAAGGATCTCAAATAATTAGTGTGATAAAAGTAAATATTTAATGAAGATAGACATTTATTTGACGAAGGTGAACTGTTGTGTGCTTAAAGTGTAGAGGTCAACAATTCTTCAACTCTTAACTATTTTATATGTTTATGAAATTGATTTGTATAACCTATACTTTAAACAATAAATTTTAAATTTAATTAGTATTTAAAATTAGAAATGTATTGAATAATACAATTATGCATACTAGAGGATAGCGTACAAAGGTATGTTGCATATTTATTTTTTATCGCCCGGAAAAAATTGAAGTATTAATGTTTTATTGCATCGGTATTTCCCACTGGTGATCTTTCAATAACAAAAAAAAATCATTTGTTTGAACACATCTCATGAAACTATGTAATTATATGAATACAAAGTAATAATTAGGAAATATTTCAACGTAAGAAACTCATTATTTCAAAAACTATAAAACTTAAAAATTACAATGATACTTAAATAATAAAAATAAATTTTTTTTAACAATTTTGTTTTATTATTACTTTAAATTATGTAATCCAAATATTTTCTATAGCGTCAATAGTTTTTTTAGTTTTTTTAAATAACTAGTGACTAATGTTAAAAAATCACCCTATATAATAATTATTAAAAATGTTTTCATATGATATTATTGATATTAGTCAGGTCGTAAACATGTAATATTTAGTTTTATAATGCAAAATTACAGATTAAAATACAAACTGAGCACATGATATAATAATATAATCCATCAATGCCATCATCAAATGGACCTATTAAAAAATGTGAGCGTTATTTTTATACGAAGGTTGTAACCAATTCGTTGACTGGAAGTAGACGGGTGAAGTTTTAGTTTTGACGGTTGCGCGGAAGCTAATCCAAACATTTGGAAACCGTCGTTGGAAGACATTATATATTAAACGATTATTATTATTTTTGATCTTATATTATTGCTTATTGTGTGTTGTAGTTACAGTTTAAGGTAACCACTGCTAATATATATTATACTTAACGCCCGACCTACAATACGAATTGACGTAGAAACGAAACGTTTTAAAATATATTGTAATTAACAGTTAAATTGTTTTTCTACATAATTTTGTAGTCGTATTACGAAACTTATGTTTTGGCGCAATTCAAAATATCATAGTTGGGTTTCGTTAACGTGGACCGATTTACAACCATTGGTGGCGTTTATTCCCTTGAAACGTTTAAATATACAATAATATAATATGTTTCTACCATTATTATATATTGTGCACAAAGCCGTTGATGATAATAATATAGTGATATTATGTTCCACGCCCACCCGTGGCTATCAGACATTCTGCCGCGGAAACTTTGCTAATTGTTACATGCGGATTGTACTACCAAGTGCGATTTATGTCCGTTTAATTTTATGTAATTTGTAAAATTGTAAGTTATAACACTTATAACAACAACAGCAATAATATAAGAACTGAAATAAATTATCCGACGACATATTCAAAAGCCTAGAAATAGAACTTTCAATGTCAAACATTTTTTCATTCCTCCAACAGTCGGAATTATATAAATAAATTAATATAAAATATTATGTAAATTTTTGGTTAATATTATTTAATCCTATATTGTATTTTAAATTTTAATATTTATTAAATATATATATATATATTATATATACATACAACTCCCAATATCAACGATACCAAGGACTATCTTTTCTTGAATAATTAAAAAAAAACAATTATAATCAACAAGAATAATAAACTTTGAATTATTATAGATGATACTAAACAATAGGTAGTATATAGGAGTAATAATATTAATAATAATAATAATAATAGTATTTCCAAATTACGGTTGTCCGATCGATGCTAAATTCTAAAAATATAGCCAATAACAAATATATAAATATATTTATTTACTAAAATTCTATAAATAATAATATTATTATTTATTATATAAATATTTAAAGTGAACAAATAATATAAGATCATGCGTTGTATGCATAGTCTATTTACTATAGTCTATAAGTTATAACCTTGGTATTTTTTGTTATTTAAAAATTATCCGATTGATCCTTATTCCGTATAGTGTATGCGTTGCATGTAACGATCAAACATATTATTATTATTACTATTATTTGTATTATTCTATAATAAGTAGGTATAATTTTTACGAATGATTTCGTATTTCTCGTAAATAACGTGTATACTGTATACTCGTACATACCTACCTGTGTGTAATATTATTTCGGCTTCAAAGTATAATATATTTTTTTAGATTTAAGTATAATTCCTTTATATCTTCACATTTATATTTCGTTTACAATAAATAAACAAATCAATTGGTCTAAGGTTTAGTTTTAATGATTATGCTAATATTGGATAAAAATAAATAGAAAATCATTAATAAATTATCCATTCTACATAATAGTGCAGTGTGGCGCGATAACAGTTATCAGAAAAAAATAACATAAATTAATTACAATTTAATAATTGCATAATAAATAATAAGTAATAATACGTTAGGTTTATTCTGGTCATTGGTTCATCAATATTGTATTGATTTAATATATAATATTCTTATACATATATATTGCACATATAAGCCATATTTCAGCAAGGCAGCAACTATTTGGTTCACTACATATTATGCTATTATAATATTTTAAATACATTACCAAATATTATGATAAGCAAAGCGTAAGTTTCTACAGTAAGGCTTTTCGTTTACCTTTATATACAATATTACGATGTGCGTGAGCGCGTGTACATACTGTCTGTTGTACTATAATACTGTAACATCTACACGAACCTATTTGTTATTTTATTTATTCGATGACGTCAAGTGTAACATAATATTCATTAATAAATGACTATTTGTATAAAAAATAAATGTATGGTATAAGAATATCAGTGTTTAAGTTTTAATATAAACGCATTTCAGAAAAAAAAAGAAAAATAGGTACCTATAAAAATATAGGTAACTACGTAATATATTATGTAGGTACCTATTTGTTTGCCTGCATTGTAGTACTTATACTGGTTATACTCTATACTCTATATAGTATATGGTCCAAGTTCAACGTAATCGATCAAACGTGTTACAGTTATAATGGTTTAACGACTATAAAAATAACATAGTAATAATTGTGTTCATTTTTATTGGAAAACACGATTTTTTATTAAATTTAAAATCGTGAAAAGAAGTATAAAACAAACTTTAAACATAATAAAATGAACAAAATCATAGACAATAATAGTGCTAATAGTGCTATTAAGATATTAAACATTTTTATTTCGTAAGAAAATGTATAAATACTATTATATCAGACATTGATTGTGTACAATGTTTTTATACACAAAATAAAAATATGTATACATTAAAATAATATTTTTATTTTTATTTATATATATCCATTTTCATTTTTAATAATAATTTACGTATAAAATGACCATAGAGTAAATTAGTTTTTAAAAAATAAGACATTTGTATGTAAAAAATATGAAACATAATTTTTAAAAAGCAAAAAAAAAATAAGTTATAAAAATATTATAATATATTATTATTATCATTATTGAGCATTTTAATATTTATGAATCTATAATATAATTATTCATAACACAATAATAATTGTATTATCATTATTATTCTAGTACTATCAACGTGTATCATTGAATGCAAAAATGTCATAAGGGATTCGACAAAATAAAAATGAGAAATATTGAACGCTTACAGATAAACTGGTATAGCCGGTCTGTACATATTTCAATAATATTTATTTATTTTTTATAAGAAGGGAGTCGTAAGACATAATGAGAGCTATAAGTCTATAACACGTAAACTTTAAATTATGAAATTATAGTATAACCACGACTATAATATTTTTTAAATAATTTAAGCCTTGAATTAGTGAAAAACGCTTTGTCCAAGGCTGACGAGCCTGTATGATGAGTTAAATCCTTGAAAGAGCCCTTGCAAGACTAGAGCACTGTATAAATAATTTCGAGAAAATCTAAATAAATACCTAACTATATACCTATTAACTAAATTAACTTCACTTAAATTTGTGAGTTTAAGTAATGAAAAATAAGTTTGTAATAAGTATTTTACAAAAACAAATTACACTTATGTATTCTTTAAAATATTTGATACCGTTAATCATCATCATAATAAAATATAAATCTTAGACCTATTAAGTACTAAAATACTTAGTTGTGTACATTAAGAACTTCCTAGTCAAATTATAGAACTACAAATTAATTTTTTCCTTTCGAAGCGTTCTCTTCAAACGAACCTATTACTCAGGCTGAACATTTATGTGTGGGAGATAATATTAAATAGTTGGTAGAACGCGTGACCCGTTTAATTAATATATAATTTATGCGATCAAATGATATTCATAAGTATATAGATGTACTTTATTGTTAGGTACCAATTTAAAAAAAAAGTATTTATAATATATATATGATATATATTATGTACCACAACTCCCTATCGCAAAATTTTCGAAAACGAAAAACAAATCGTTGTAATGCTAATTCAAAGATACACATAATATAATGCAGTTGTACAATATAAACCTTTTAAAAATTGTAATACAGTGAAATACATTTAAAGTTTAAAGTGTTCACAAAAATTGAATCATTTTTTGTGAGCCAAAACAAAATCAATGTGTGAATCACCCTATATAGCATCCTTTATGAGTTAAAAAATAAAACTTAAGATACCTTCCGAGTTTCGAAGATTCTATTTATATGTACTTACTATTTTTATTTAAATTGTCAAATTGGTCTAGGTTCTGATATTAGCCGTTAGTAAAATACCTCATTTTAAATTTATATTATTATATTTATATTATACGTATGACTACACTCAACAGCTCAAGAGCGGGCATTGAAGTTATGTACCTAAACATTTTATGCCGTACCACCGCTGCATAGGTGTTGTTAACCAGACCGGAAAAATGAACTGTGCGTCGACGTTGGTTAATCAAATTGGAACTGAACACGATATTATTATGCTGTTGTTTATGACAGCACACGCATGGTTGAAAAAGAAACAATATTTCAATATCATTCTCACTTTGCAAGAAATCACATGCATTTTCCCCGCTATTATAAATAGTTCATATAAAAATGTACCCTACAACAAATGATTTGTTCAATTACGCCATTATATGCAGATAACGGTCGGATAAGCTTATGAATTATATATTATACATTGTTACGTGAACCTATGAATAATAATACAGGTAAAATTAGGTTTGTGAATCCACGACGTTTCGTTTTTTTTCCGTATTTTCCCAACCGGAAAACTTATTTTACCCATGTTTTGGTCACTGTCAATATTAATATGAGATTTGGTCCCAAGGTTTTTCGAATAAAATAAAATAGCAATAAATTAATGTTAAGTTTGGAAATAATGTTAATATTAATTCATTGTTCGAGTTTGGTAATTATTTCCGATGTGCGTTATACTAATTATCATACTTACTAATTATAATATTTTCGACGAAAAGTATTTTACGCACATTCGAGTGTCGTCACTATATATTGGTCCGACGAAATGCGTCACTCATTCACTGAGGACAGCGCGTCAAGGTGAGACGCACATCGGTCACTCTAATATACTATATAGGTGAATATTATTATTTACAAGTTCCCCGGACAAGAACCGTAACGAGATAGCCCTATTGACATTTACGGAACACAATAATGGGCGATAAGCACGGATATACATACTAGTGTCTATATCCATGGCGATAAGCCATTCATGACAAGGGGAAATATCCTGAATGATTGCGGTTCGGTAACATTGCAAAAGTGTACGGTTTAAGATCGGCACGATGAAAACCCAGAGCCAATCAGGGGCCACACAGTCGACGGCTGATAGTATATATTACATAAAGTTGGGATTCCGGACGAACATTCATTCCGTTTACAAGACACTGTACATTCGAACTTTTCGAAACAGCGTCGGGAGAGTTGAAAACCAGAAACACGACGCCAGTCTATCCAAACCGTTTATAATTGACGTGCGGTGATATTATTATTTATAGAATACTAGTAATTCTCACAGCTACACTGCAGAATCGTTGACATGATGACATTTACCATAACCATACACAACGAGTATAATATTCTGAGGACCGGTCGCAATCGCAACCCGTTGAAAGTGTATTTAAGTGAAACATTGAAAAACTCACCGTCCACGACGCCGAACCATCGACAACGGATTGAAGCACCTATCTCGATGGAACAGATGGAAGAGAAAATAACCATCATGCCTCTGTCACATTCTGGTTCACCCGCCAACACCTCTACCGCATAGTTGTATGGTTTATTGGTTTCTCGTTCATACATTGTTCTTTCCGCATAGTTTTAACGGTTCGTTAGAGGTCACAAGGTTTCTGTATAGAATTAACTAAAAGTTCACTCACTCATATCATACTTAGTTTCAAAAACACATACCTATTTTAATGTTGAAAATAACGAAATAAAACGTACCGTCATTATGAGTTACATAATTATTATATTATTGTGAATTTAAAAGTTTACAAACAATTATGGCATAAGTCTAGTTTAGCGGCCACTCGAATTTTTCGATTTTTTTTTTCGGAAACCATTAGTTTTGAAGTTATAGACTTACGAAGTTCACGATTTTCGGTTTTTTACCCATACGCATGACGGGATATTTTCGATTTGCGGAGCAGAGCGACTGCACCGAGGAGCAAAACGTGTAATCACTGCACATACTATACGACATCATAACTTACCCTGTGACCTACTTGAGGTTGTGTTGCATAGCAAGTCAAGGGATATTTTTTCGTTTTTTTTTTACATTGAAAACCATACAAAGATACGGGTTACATTGTCAAAAAGTAAAACCAATTTTTATATTTTATATTTTATTTTAAAACTAAAAAAAAATTGTTTCGGATTCGTCTCCAGACTCTACCTCAGAGCCGGTTCCAGATTCCGACTCTGCAGAATCTAAACACTGTGTGTTTATGAGTTATAATATAAACTGAAAACTTAAATTAGCTATATTTGCTAAATTAGCCATTTACTTTGGCACCATCATTTTTAAAACGTTGATTTACCTTAGGTTTCAAAAAAAGCAAAAATTTCGTGTGGCCTCTAAAGATTAAACTAGTGTATAATTTCAAAACTAATGATTTCCGCAAATTTATTTTTACACTATCGTTTTAAACAAGTTGAAATACAAAGGTTTCCCCAAAAAATTCATTATATAAAAGCGGTAAAAATGTAAAAAAAAATAGTGTCACGCGTATGGGTAAAAAACCGAAAATCGTGAACTTCGTAAGTCTATAACTTCAAAACTAATGGTTTCCGCAAATTTATTTTTACACCATCGTTTAAGACTCGTTAAAATACATAGGTTTCCAAAAAAAAAAAAAAATCGAAAAATTCGAGTGGCCGCTAAACTAGACTTGTTCCACAGTTATTATATTTTTTAATTTAATTTATTTCTAAAAATGTATTAAATTCATTTTATGAAAGAAACCAACATTTATTAAATATGAACCAGATATTTAAGAACTAAAATGCATTTAGTTAATATAGACGTTTTTTTATTATTCCACCGCGTTAATTAAGCGTTAGATAACAACATTTAACGAAATAAATAATATGTAATTTATGAAATTAAAATAATTTTTAACACCACTAAGTAGAAAACGAAAATCCACATCGATTCAAGAATTTAGAGGTCTTATTAATATTATAGGTCGGTACTAGAATTTTTAAAATTAGCGTAGTGCATAATTAATTTGTATCATAATGTGATTATTGTGATTGTTTTTTATTTATTTTTAAATATCCATAAACAAATGTGGACACCGCTTTGCTATATAAATTAGTTATCTAGTGGATTACTTTAATGGAGGTTTTAAATATGAATTCAATGATAATATTATATTATATAATTCAAGATATTGTTTTTGATATAGCTATTAAAGTTTTTATTGTACAGAATATACAATCTGTTCCCTAGGGAACAATAAGAATACATGCTACAAGAAGAAAAAACATTGAACAATTTGTGAAGGAAGAAGCCATCCAGTGATAGCAGCTATAAAAGTAAAAAAGTTGATTTAGTTTTTTTCTTAAAACACTGAATTTATTATATGATTAGTATTTAATTATTATAAATTATAATAATTTGTAATAATATTATACTATATTATGTTACTATTATTAACTTTTAAGTTAATATCACCTTAACGTAAAAATATTGTGAATAGGTTATTTTACTGATATATAAATACATGATATTTAAAAAAAATAGGAAGTTTCGATATCGTCTAAAAATAGCAAAAAAATGTCAAAATATTTAGAAAATTATACTATGCTGAAAAAATGTTTGCAATATTGACGAATTTTGTAAAATTTTGAACGTATAATGCATACAAAAAGATTTGCGCTTAGTAAGTATTTGAAAGAAACAAAAATCTGCATGGATCCACAGACATACAATATGTTACAGTACAGCAGTGTTACCAACTTCACGCTAAATATTTTTAATATTTTATATAATTATCACAGATTTATGAATAAGTTATGTGGAATCTTTTATTCAATTTTCAAGAATTTTGACCAAGCTAATAATAATAATAGTAAACAAAAATATTTGAAAATGTCTGTAATTAACTTAAAAAGAGTTAAAATATTTGAGAGATTTTATACTGTATTAGACATATTTACATAAACGATTAGCTAAAAATTCAATTTCGTTTCTGAAAAACTATAAAACACAAAAATCGTTCGTAAAAATTTGAACTTCATATATGAAAAACCATATTATGGTCATAAAAAATTAATATGACTTTCCACTCTTTTCAGTAAATATTTTTTTTATTGATAAAAAAACTAATGAGGAATCTTGTATTATATTTTCAAATCTTGAGTATTAAAAGGAATTTTATTATGAATTTCAAACTACAAAATAGTTTGAAAATTTTTAAGATTTTACAAATTTTGTCAAAATTCAAAATTTAAATATTTATAAAAAAAAATGTTGTAACTTTACACTTTATATATTTTTTTAATTTATAAATTTAAAGTAATACTTTCAACTGGCAAATTTGTCCTTAGTATTAAAAAAAATTATTAATCCTTCAATGCCCGATTTTTTTTTTTTTTTTTTGTAAATTAGGAATAAATTTATTCAGGATAAATAATCAAAAAAATCACAAACTTTATCTTAGAACTCAAAATTGATTTTTTAAGTATGTTGCATTTTTGCAACAATGGGAAAAAATGATATCAATAAATTTTATAATACCTACATTTTTTTTCACATGAATAATTCACTTTTGTCATAATCAATAGCAACCATATATATTTGTATTTCATAAATTTGTATGTAAATTGAAAAAAAATAATTATTATTTTAATTGTATTATAATAACAATAAATTCAACTTTTAAAATATTAAATAATATATAATAATAATAAAATTAACATAAAAACTTCAACTTTTAAAATAAATTCATCACTTTTGAAATACTTGTGAATTATAAAACAATAAAAGAATAACTAAAATAATAATAATAAAACAAAATACAATAACATTTTTATCACAGATTATTCATCATGATATCTATTAAAACATGTTTTAGTCTTTGACTTGCATAAAAGAATATTACATTTGTTTATAAATAATTTAAATAAAGTCAAAATGTTTAAAAATTATATAATGTGTAAGAACGCTTTCTGCAAAAATGTCAAGTATCTAAAATAATTTATTTTTAAGTTCTACCAAAAAACAAAATTTGGTTTGTTGAAAACTGTTTTTTTTTTTTTTTATAAAATTTCTTGTTTTTTCTTAATTGTTGATTTGTTTTTTCCTGTTTATTTTGAAAAATACTAAAATATTAACCTCTCTAAAGTACAAAATTGAAAGTAGATACGATTTTGTATCCGAAACCAGTAACCACTCTTAAAGTATAAAATCAAACCTTTTTTCATCTACTAGGTATACACAGTACACACAGTACACACATACACATACATATACATATACATATACATATACACATATAGACAAAAAACTTATATGATAATAAAATCAATATCGCTTTGCTCAGCATTTAAAATAATCAGGTATATAATAGAAAAGTTTTAAGGCTCTAAGCTTTAAAATAGCGTGCGTAATATGACTTAACACATAAAACTATAACTCTAAATTTAAATGTAATTTTCATCAGAATATTATAAGTTGATATTTATAATTTAATAAATACTATAATATGAATAAATTCTGATATCTGAGATGCGATAATACACTTATTATTTATTAAATTATTGAATATTGATCAATTAGTTCATATAATATCTTAAATTAAGTCTGAACATTACTACAGCTCTAATGCTTTATACTGTGGTTTCAAAATGGACATTATATTAAAATATTATTATAGAAGATATCTGGTATTGATTATATTAACTTATATTTCGTTTTATTAATAGTAAATTATAACAAATTTAATTAATTTCAAGTTTAAATATATTACTATGAAGAATGGAGTTTTTATGTATTTTATAAATATTTTTAAGTTATGCACATTGAAAAAAATTATAATTTGCAATTAGTAGCAATTAATGAAATTTAATTGTTTATAACAGGGGTGGCCACTAACCTTAACTTTGGGAATCACAAATTTATAAAGTTGATTCGAGGTGACTGGTGAGCCACATTGTAGAGCAATGTTTATAAAATTGAGATACATTTTTCATTTTAAATCAAATGAAGAAACATTTATTTACATTTAATTTTAGTCTAAGTTTGGTTCAAGAGCCACATGAAATTGATTTAAGAGCTGCATGCGGCTCGCGAGCCTCGTTGTGGCCACCCCTGGTTTATAATATTAGAATATTATGCGAGACAATTATTCAAATAATGGTGATTGGTAACATATCTAATCTCAGGAACCCTGATTAAGAAATTTTCATGCAAGTCTACTGTTATAGGAAGTGAAGTCGCCAAGATAATTATAATAAATTCAACCACCGTCTGCTGTCAGGCCCTCTGATAGGAGTTCACAACTTCCGTTTGTAGGAGGGCCACTTGCGCAGCAACACCATCCCACTGACCCGGCGGCGTGGTGGTTCCGGTTCCGGACAAATACCGAGATATACTGAAGTGCTGTAGTAATATTATCTGCAATGCACTCATACACCTTGATGTGTTAACTTATTAGTAGTTTCCTTGGATGAGTCTTGTTTTTGGCTTTATGTTATCAAAAGTAATTTGCAGGTGATAAGCCAAATAATCTGAGTGCTTTGGCGAGCACCAACAAATTAAAAATGTCGAAACTTTGTTAATAATTAATACTGTGGTCATAGTTTTTGACCGAAATATTCGATGATCATTAAACAAGACGCGTATTCATATCACATCGTATAGACATGGTATGTTTACTTATTCACAAACACGATGTAAGTAACCTCAACTCGACGTTTTACGAGATAATAATATTATTACGTGGTTAGATTTATATATGCAGACCGTAATGACTTTCCACTCTGGCGTGAAGTTGTCGTCAGGAGTGGCTCTCTTGATTCAGAGTGAAAATTAACGTATTTATTATAGATTATTATGATGTAGTGTATAGCTGTACGATCGATCTGAGGAAGTTGTTGACGTTTTTAGCAGTGATATTTTACACGTTTCTATACGTATAAGCACTAGCTTCCGTACATTATAATGTGGTAGGAATAGCGTTGATTAAATACGCATATAATATAAATAAAATTGTATATTTAATCAATGTGTACAGTCTGAAATTATTTTTGCAATGTCTAATAGATATGTTTGTTTATTTAATATCATAAATATTATTAATCAAAAATAGAATATAAATATTAATTTTTCGGAAATGTTATTGCAATAATACCGAGAACGTCGGCCGACCGATCTACGTCCATTATAGCAATGGTTTGCGACCATTAAGTATAAACTTTTGTTCGAGGTTGTGCACTCTGTATAGGTACTCATATATAAATCCAGTCGAGCGCACCGACCGACTGACGTCCGTACCCTTTGCTTAAGGTACGTCGTCGAATATTGACTGTTAAAATAGGTAGGAAATGTGCGGAACTTAATGGTAAGTGAGCACGCCTCGGCAATAATAATTATGATTGCGCTCTGCGATGGCTAATGTCGCGTACCTATAATAGAATATTATGTTTCTTGTTGTGGCACTTGTCGATCGATCATAACGTGTTAAGCAACGTGGTGTACTTAGAGTTTTTCGTGTTATTTGTGCAAATGAAACAAAATACATAATTTGATCTTCCATTCAAAATAATATAAATTCTGTACAACAAACTTAACTACCTACTGCGCTCACGACCTAACGGTTGCTTATATAGGTTAACACATTATGCAATGACAAGCAGATTATAATAATATTATAACTTGTAAGTCATGTAACGTTATAATATAAAAAACACATATTTTTAAATATAAATATATATTATCTTATATGACTTTATAATAATGTATTGTAGTAGTGAGCTAATAAATCATAAAGTTGTAGATGCATTTATTTTATAATATTTTAACTGGACAAAGAACACTTCATTGCAAGGGAATGATATTTAATAGCATTTCATTTACAAAATAATAACACTCACACGTCATGATAGATCTATTTATATTATTATACATAAAAACTGCATAATATTATTATTTAAATATACCAAGTTATAAATATAGAACTATTTAATAACTGCTATTATGGATAACTATGAAAAACTTGGAACATAAATTATTGTTTTATTCTTCAAAATATTTATAGTTAAATTAAATTCCTATGTTTTTCATCTATATAAAATATGTACATGTTATATTTATTACATATTGTATAGATAATAGTGTACACGTAATACATAATATTATGTAATATTGTTTATTTATTTTAAACTATTTGAACGATATTAATATTGTCAGTTTTATAATAATAATACGGTGTAATGAAAAATATATTAGACACTTAGATTGTAAGATGCTTTAGATGTAGTTGCTCATAATTTCGTATATTTTTTGGAAAATTATTGATTTTAAAAATAAATAAAATACAGTGTTTTCTGATGGGAAAAGGAGGACTTTTACGATTTAATATTTACATTTTTATGCACAGATGAATTAGGTTTATTTGTACATTCGATGTTTTACTTTTAAATATTTTGTTTCACCGAGACATCAGTTTTTACCTATACAGTATACATATATTTAACAATATTTCTCTAACAGTAATGAACATTATTCAATGTTGAATTAATACATTATTTAACAATGGGATAAGTAACTTTAGGAAACTCAAAGATACACAAGTATATTTGAAATTTGAATTATTACTAAAAATAACTTTTTTTTATATTATATTTTATATTTTTTGTATATATAACAATCATTACAGCTTAACGATCATAATACTAATGACAAGGTATAATTGTACTGAATAATGTAATTTATCTCTTACAAAATAAAGCATAGAAAACCATTTAGAATGAAATGTATTCAATGACGTATATTCGAGTGATTACCAGCCCGTTATGGACTTATAGTAGAATATAGAAATCAAATTCGAAAATATTACCAAGATTAAACCAAAACTAAAAACATGTTAAAATAATATTATTTTATAATTATTTTTTTGTCATCATAATTTATACGTATCTTACTTAAAAATCCAGTAAGCTAGATTATGCGTTTGAAGCTTAAAAATGTATTAAACAAAAAATAAATAAATAATTACCAGTTAAAAACACTACAAAATAATATTACACCCACCAAAAAAAATAAAAAAAATAAAATTTATTTTAGAAATCGTCGAAATTCGTTTATATTATTTATTGTATTTGTCATTTGTGTTTAAAACCAGCGTTATTTGTAAAAAATAAAATGATAATTAACTATTTATGAAAAAAAAAATAACAATTAATTAAATTTATCAAGAAGATAATTACTTATTATAAATAATTGATTATATATTTGTATTCCTGTCGAATATATATATATTATATATAAATACAGTTGTCAAGAACTTTATTAGAATATTGTTAATACCGTATTTTTTTCAAATGTATAATATATGTCTTATGTAAATGAAATTACAATGATTAGATGTAAGTCAAACGACAGATATTATGAATAAAGCAAGAATGACACAGTATACAGGGTGTAACAGGACTATTTAACAAATATAGTAACATTTGTAATGGAAATTTGTCAAATAGTCTTGTTACACCTTATATAATATATCTGAGTTTTTTATTTAATATTTATGCGATGTATTTAAAAGAATGTTAACGAATGTTTTGTTTTTATTTTTGTGATTGCTTGTCAACGTGTTAGACGTTATTGATATATTATGAACAATTTTCAGTGGTTATAAAGATAATGAATATGAACTGTGTAGGGGGCCATAAATGTGTAGGGCCAAATACCATTTGCCCACAGATGCGTTCAATGTTTTTAGTTTGTTTATATTTTTGTGTGTTTTCTCAAATGTTCGCCCAATTGTTTTGTCACCCGTGTAATTGATGGCGTCTTTAGTTGCCATTTCTGGTATTGAAATACCAGTGAAGTATAGAGTAACTCACCAGCTGTTTTTTTTCATTTTATTTTATTGTATTGTGGTTAGACAAAATGAATTTTGTTCAATAAACTGTTCTAGAACTATTACTAAAAATAATTTAAGTCATAAAATTCTAAAATGAATTTCCAAGAGAAAAATAATAAATATAAAACAATGTTTTTCGAAAGTACTGACATACACGAGTATATTTTTATATTCAAAATATTAATTAAATTTGTTTTTTTAATTAATGCAGTTTAAAAAATTGATTTTAAACTCCTTGTAATATTGGATTCTTTTATTGTAATAAGTATAATTAAACTATAAAAATTATTCAAGTTTAATATGTTTTATTATATTTGTTTTATTCATGTAAGTTATATAATAATAATAGGATTATATGTTGAAAAATGTATTTATCTAAGACATAATATTTGCCATTAATATTCCAAAATTAGAACATGGAGCTATATTGATTGTTGTAAGAAAACATCAAGCTTAGAAGTCATTAACATCGAGTAAGCTATTGCCGTATAGTATTAAAATTCCACATGCATATGACACGTCATGCACATAAAATAATATGACGTTATAATATTACAACTGTGGTTATTATTATTATACTGCAGAATAACATTATCAGTTCCGTTATTAACTTATAAATGAAAAAATGTTTAATTAAAAAATAATAAATACACTAATACGAAATTATAATAATACGAAATATTGATATCACTTATAATATGCAGACCATGTCCTTCATCAGTCTAGTTTGTAAATTGGCTGTAATGTTAACGACCGCCGACTACCGTGCACGAATAGTTTAAGTTTTGTTTTTGTACATACCTAATCTCACCTGTTCTTAGTAATAATAATAATGATAATAAAAAGAAAAGAAAAACGTGAAATATATTTATTAAAATATGTCATCGACGAACATTTATACTACAAAACAGACCACAGCGATGACAGCAATGTTTTTTTTTAAACATTTTATGTCGTTGTGTATGTATTAATAACATTAAAACGATTTCAGAGTTCGTAAAACAATTATGGCGTATAGGAATACTATAATATGTAGTCTTAAATATATTTGCAAACGGTCAGCCTGTGGCTGCCACTGCTGACTGGTGATTGGCGCTTAACACACGACTGTAGTGCAATATTTAGTCAATTATTCATAAAAAATAATTAATTTACGACAACATTTTACTGGTTTTAATTTGTTGATTATCAGCGTGTAAGTGCGTCATGACGGCATAACTGTGACGAGTTATACGACAAATAGTAGTATTCAGTTTTATAGAAGAAAACAAAATTGAAATCGTAACTTTTTTTTTAAATAATACTCTATATTGAATAAGTATACGATATATATGATTTATATAGGTATGATATAAGTTTACAGATTTAAAAACAATCATTTTCCAACAATTCACCGATCATATTCACTGAGTCAAATATTTTCACGATTATATTATTACCATAGAATTAAGCAAAAATTGTCAACCTACACTAGTGGATCGTTTCTAAAAAGTTTGTATGCGTGTAGTGCATAACGTTTCCAGACAAACGCGTGTATCGGTTTCAACCGCAGTACACGTATGCTAAATATTTTTTTTTTTTATATGACAAAAGTATATCATTATTATTTTTATTGATATTGAATGACTATTATTGTGGTAAGGAGGACAGGCGAAAAACACGCGAAAAATGACAATATAATAATAATGATATAAAATAGGTATAACATCGTACCATATGTGTGCAGCGGGTCATAAGTAATACACATTATTCCAGTTTAATAACAACTATAATATGAATGCGGTCCATTTGGATGAAAAAAAAAAATAATATAAAAAAAATATAATTAATGTAAAATTAAAAACGAAATCGTAGGTACGGGTTCTTGGCGGCGACGAACGTGTCACATAATTTAATAACAATAATAATAAAAACAATAATACGGAGTCGTGAAATCTCACGCGCGTTGGCCTACGGTAATATTTTATTGCGGCGCTCGCGATCACTGTACGACGGCCGCGCCAAAGTTGCCCAAGCACCGGAGCGTCGGCCGCCGACGCGCACGGTAGCGCAGTAGTTCCGGATTACCCTCCAAGCGCGCCGCCGACCCGCGTAGTCCTGTGACCGCGTCAACTGTTCGCGCCGACGAACGACGACGAGAGATATTTCGCGCGATTTCCATTTCCGTTTGCCGTTCGAATATAATCCCTCCGTCGTTTATTATTATTATTTATTATTATTTTTTTTTTTTATTTAATATTTTGTACGAATTTGGTCGTCCGTCCGGGCACAGTGTAGTTGGTTTACGTACCGTCGTGAATAATACGCAGTGTGTGATCCCGCGCGGTGTCCAAATGCGAGTCGGGTTATAGCGTAACACGATTGCCGAAGTTGGATGTGTGTGCGAATTTTTTTTTTATTTCATTGCTGTGTCAAATTCGGTTATTTTTCTAAAAAGTTTTCCTCAAACAGATTACAATATTATTGTACTTGACGGATTTTGAATAGAATTCAACAGCCGAATTTGCCGACACCGGTTTCCTGGTTGTAGTTAATAGGTAGGTACCTGATAATTACGTTAACATTCAGTATTATTATGTATATTCGAATAAATTGCGAAATGTAGGTATGAAACGACTTGTTTTTTTTCTGTGTACATAATAATATTATATAAATTAATATGATTATAATAAATACTACGAGGCGTCCGTGATGGTGCCGAATTAAAAAAAAAAATTTAACGACTGAGTGGCTTATAATATAATATAGAAGGATATATGAAAAAAAACATCTCACTCAGACTTCAGAGTACATGAATACTTTTGACTATTTAAATAGACTAAATATTTTTGGTATTCTTCAAAATCGGTCGAAATTGAGCGACTATGAATATTGTAAGCCAGGTTTCACAAACCGACGCGTTCGTTACTATAATTTCTGAAAAATTTCTGTACGATGTTTACCGAATAGTTACGGTATGTGTTCGCATTATACGGCTCCACTAAGTATTATTATGCATAAAAAGTACCGCCAGATAATTAATAATTATATTAATCTATATATTCTATACTTGCATATTTGTGGACAACAACAACAACTGTGATATATAAAAAATAATTAATTTACTATCTAATAAAATTACTAGTGTCATAATTACTTTTTAAAAAACTTTGAACCATTAAAAAATTTATTTGCCAGATATGTGTCGAATGATAAAAAAAAAAATGAGAAGCACTGGTGGAGTTCACTCGATGGTAATTGACGTTAGGTGATGGGTTACTTCCGTACTGGATTCCCATGTGCGAGTGCGTATTTTTTTATTTTTATTTTTTGTCCATTGTCCGTGACAACGGATTCGGCTGGTGTAGCTGCTACTGATCGCAATGATCACATATGTATTATATTTAGTGTGTAGGCATCTCGTTTAATAGAATAAATATTAAGTTAACGATACAATGTTATACTATATGTTATGCTGCACGTTCAAAATAATTATACGTGCTATGCGATTCGTTGGTTCTTGTATTTGAAAGTTAAAACTGCAATGCCACTTATACTGTGATATTAATTTTCATCATGCATTTAGCATTTGGTCGTTAAAATGCTTTAAATTTATTTGATACAGAAACGGGTAGTTTACAATTAAAGTATTGATGTAAAAATATATTTCGAATACTGAGCGATATTACAAAATGGCTAAAGGGTGATTATAGCCTTTTATTCGTTTTTCTTGTTTTTGAAAACAACTCCTCTTTTGGGTAGCAAAGGTAGTTCAGGCATTTGTATAAAGCTCTTTTTAGTCTCTATATTGATCGAGAAGTAGACTCGTATATAACTATGCACGAGGTCAGCTACAATAAATTCTCAATAACTTGTAAAAATCGCAAACACATTTAGAAATTATGTCATACTGTAGCTATAAAATTAAGTTTAAAACTCTTTTTAATGGAAATAACATCCAAACTATCAAACTGGTGTACTTCTAAATTTTTCAATGTGCAATAAAATTAACTTGAATGTATTTTAATATATTTATACAAATCTAAATTCAAAGTATTTAAAAAATAATAAATATCCTTATGAAAATATTTGTATTTAAGATTTCATTAAAGTAATATGTATTTATTTTATGTAACTAGATTATTTAATATATTATAATATCCTGAATATCTAATTCTGATAGTGTTTATAATTATACATCTAATAAGGATTTAAAAAATGTATTTTACATACATTTTTAAATAAATAATTTTTGAATTAAATTATAAAAGTATGCACATACAAATATAATATAATATTAGATATCTATTTATTTCGTATATGTCGTATACTCGTATGTATAAATTATTAGTATAAATAAAATATTTTTAAAATTTAGTAATTGTACTTTTTTAAATTTTGGTTTGACGATATTTTATATAATATCCAGTTATAAAAAGCAAATACCTATATAATCGAATTGTTACTAATATACATCGTTATGATTCTATGAATTATAAAAAATACTTAGGTAGGTACGTGATATGACAATATTATCGTAGCATAATTTATAATGTTTAACAAAACTATAAATCTACAAAAATAACAATAAACACAGTTTAATAATTGCAATGCATATAAAAAAAATTTATAGAATTAATTGACAATAATATGTTAGTGATATAAATTATGTATAAATACCTAATAAGCTTTTGATTAATTAATTAATTAAATGTTCTTATGTTATGATTATGTTGTTTAATTTAAACTATAATAGCATTTAATGAATTAATAGTATTTGTAATCAGAACATTAATAATAAATGAAGACTTATAATTAATTATAATTACTCAATTAACAAGCAATATTTAGAAATAGTAAAGAAATAATGCATATTGTAATATACATAGTTTATACGAGAAAAATAATCTTTAACCTTATACGTTTTAGACGAAGTTTTGACGTAATAAATCACAATAAAATTATAAAATATTTTTTTATTTGATCATTCTTAGTTGATATCAAAAACCAATGAATAATCTTACCTCAAATGATGGTTTATTATTTATGTTTTTAATTTAATATCATAATCTCCTAATAACTATACTTAAAGACACAATTTTGATCGTTTAATTTTTATACTTGAGTATCTATACCCCATATAATTAACTATTTTATTTACTATGTTGGTAATCTACACACTACCTATAGATAATTCAACGAGTTCGTGTCTAATCTAATACTCTCTGATTTTGAATCTCAAATATTTTAAGGATTGTAAGTACTTTTCTAGTACACTATAAAAAATAAAAAAGTCGTAACATTTTAAAATTAGTAGATAGGTAATTTAAGTGTTTTAAATGAAATATGTCAACATCGAGTACTGAAAATAATCGAGTGTCAAGAAATTATTAACGATTCAACTGTTAATACGTACCTAAGACAAATTTTATGTTTTCACGTGACATATAATATTTGTCATAAACAGTAAAAATATAATAATATACAATTTGTATTTTTTTTTAAAGTAAACTTATTTAATATTATACAATAGTAGGCACCTAATATTAATATTAATAAGCGCCAATATGTTTATTTTTTTAATATACCCATAAAAATATTATTAATATATTGTAATAATTACAAAAAGTTCA
This sequence comes from Schizaphis graminum, assembly GCA_020882235.1. Taxonomy (NCBI): domain Eukaryota; kingdom Metazoa; phylum Arthropoda; class Insecta; order Hemiptera; family Aphididae; genus Schizaphis; species Schizaphis graminum. The sequence goes on from CM037032.1 coordinate 62,292,087, forward strand.
AAATAAGCTGTTATATTTATCACATAAATTTGCAATCATATTGTTGATGATTCATAATATCATATAATATAAACCATTATAAAATTTTATTTGGTTTTAATTTTAATTTTTCTGTTCATTGATTCCTATCATTTATTATTGATTAAAATTAAACATTATACGAATATTACTTTAAAGTTATAAACACGTGAACAAATGTATACTTGTTTTAAATTAAACTTTTGATAACGATGAGCGTGTACACATTTTATGTTCTTGTAAATACTTAGAGGATAAAAAAAAATAATTTTACCATAAATATTCTAGTTATATCAGCTAACATTAAAGTTAACCTGAATACTGATGACGAGAAGTTCTTAACGTTAATATACTACATAAATCAATGATACTTTTGAACCAGGTCTTATAGAAGTTAATAAACTCTAAATCATATAGATTCATGGTATTTCCGTGAAATTTTCTTAAGAAGTTATTTTGAATTACACTTATGATTAGTTTATGTGTGTAATATAAGTACGTGCAATATGAACCTATTACCTATATATATATTTATGATTATATACAAATATGTCAATATATCTGTTACCAACTATTAACAAATTTATTTAGCTTATTAAATGAACTTAATGAGCTTATTATTTAGTTTTAAAATTGTACTAAATGTTTTTTTTAAATGCCAAAAAAAAAATTGTATAATTTTAAATTATATATAGTTATTAATAGTTAATTTAATCATTATTGATCATATTTTGATCCTTAGTATAGTTTTTAAATACAATGATATGTATATTATAAATTGTAAATATAATATAATATAATATAATATATTAAATAATATGCCTTAATTAGATTATTATCATTAAGAAAAATTTGTTTTTGTTTTTCATCATGCAATGATATAATTTTGTTCTCATCTTTATTGAGAGTCAGTCACTTGCGTATTCGTATAATCTATTTTCAAATAATTATTACACCTATCTTATTTTTTATTAAACTTCTTTTAATCTTATCGTTTATATTATTATCGTAATTTGTCATTAATCATAAATACATATTATACACCAAACATTTATTTTATGTTATGAAAGTACCTAAATTAATAACTTTTTAAATTATAATTTTTTCAGTACTTTAGTAAACACGTAGTCATCAGATAACATGTATTAATGTATTATTCTACTATGTTTCTGTATATATTCCTAATGAATTTTTTTTACAATAAACATCATTTTATAGTGCATATTTATATATTTTTAGATATACTTTGAAATCCCATACCTTTACTATTTATTATTGGAATACCATTATTATTAAAATATTATACTATACCATTATAGAACTTAAATTTATACGTAATGATTTGTAATTTTATTTATCAAGCAAAAGCTAACTTTTTACGCACGAAATCACTAATCAAGTTGACCTTGTTATTTATACACATTATTTTTAGCTTCTTTTAAATGTATATATTTGGCGCACTATGAGTGGTTAAAGCAATTAATTCGTGTGACAAAAAGTTTAATAATTTTACAGGGTTTTTGGGATTTTTTTCTTTTTTTAAATTATTATTTATACAGATACATATTCTAAATAAATTATTAAATATTAAGAAAATATTTTTTAAAACGTATTTATGTGTTAATTTCTATTCTTTTAATCATATATTAAAAAATATAAGGTTATGGTAATTTATGATTATATTTATAAATGCCTTGCTATAGTCACGATGTTTTTTTCATTTAGTCATTTTTATGACCATCATATTTTGTTGAATTTTTTTATTATATTAATTAATCCTTGAAAACAATAGATATAATCTGATTTATTTTAATTCATAATTCAAAGTTAGTTTTCTTATAATTTCTTTATTTTTTAATGATTTCAAGTAGATTATAGGAAAACTAAATTCTTAACTAATTGTACACATTATATACATATCAATCTACAAAAAAAAAACTGGATAATAAAATTAAATCGGTTGTATTATTATAAATACATTATAGTATTATGTAATATTATATAAAAAGCGGACAGTATACAGAAACTTGATAATGAGCACTAGTCTCGCTTCTAAAAATAATATATTTATATGTATGTTTTCAACGTTTTAACACAATATAATGTTAAAGGCTGTCACTTTTTCACCAACTTTTCATTATAATAAAAATGTATCTTATGAAAAAGATAAATTATTAAAATATTATTATTTCTTTAAATGTATACTTTTCAATAATTTGGTAAATGTTTCAATTATTATATCATTATATCATAGTTAATATACGTCAATTTTTGTTAAGATACTTACATATTATTGTTGAATATTTATTATATAAATTCAATATTTGAATACAAATGAGTCACTTAATAATATTTTATATTGCATTGACATTACCTAACCTTAGCTATAGTTTAATATTGTTAATATTAGACAATGGCCACTGGCCTCTGTTTTTTTATGGACGAGTGTCATAACTAAAATTGAATATCTAAAATAAATATAAATAAATACTGTGCTAATTATGACTAAGAAAATAGATAATATTATATCGACAACGTACAATTTTACTATTCACCAATAGTTTACTTACCTATAGATAAAAATATAAATGTATAATTCATATATATGATTTGTTTTACGTATAGCGTATTATTATTTATTGTGCATTTTATACAATTTTTATATTGTAACACGTATAAAAAGTCTCGTTAAATTAAATAACAATTACAAATAATGGATAAATTATTATATAATATTACTTTAATAATATATTATTTTGGCATATAACTAATAAAAATGCATGTTATGTAGTTGTAATATATCATAAGAAGTTATAGAAATAAAAATATATCTGTTCGTACCTACCGTATGTGTATGTATTTTAATAGATCAAAATAAATTGGATAAATAATTAATTTAAAAAATATTATATCACTTTTAAATTCTTTGGATTTTTAAAAGCTATTAAAAAAATGTTGGTACATTCATATTGATAAACATTTTTATAACTATATACTAGTTTGAAAATGTAATACTGGCTTCCTTATAAGTTTTTTTTTTAATATTTAGCAATATTTAAGAATATTGAATATAAATTGAAAATTTAAACAAAAAACAACGACTTTTTACCTTTAAATCATAGTTATTTTGTTGTAATTCAACAAATATTAAAACTTTTCAAAATTACGTACATTATTATCTTCTATGCACAATAATATTTTTAAAATATCAAGACAAATTTAATGCTATTGATAAATCCCGAACCTATTTAAAACATTCAACATACCTACGTCTGCAGTATTGGCTTATAAGTAAACAATAATAATACATATTAGGTATAATAATATAATATAAAATATAATGGTTTTGTAAAACAAACATGAAATAGATTAAAACACCGTATTATCAATAGACAAATTAATTACTAATAGTGATATAAAAATATATATTTTAAAATAGTCTTAGAAAATATCAACACACTAGTCACACTACAATAATAATATAATATCCGCATTGTATCATTGGCTTAAAATTATTTTTCGTGTACAATTTTACTTATCATTAAATCAAAATAAAACACATTACAAACTACAGTGACCTTCTCAATTTCGAAGTACTCTTAAAGTCTATTATAGTACAGTAAAATTAGTTCCCGGGGTTTTTTTTTAAATTGAAATAACGTTGTTAGTGTTTTGCATACATAATTCGCCGTTATTAATTATTAGTATTATTACGTATTAGTTATTTTTCTATACTATTTTTCGTATGTTATATTTTATAAAACCGTAAAAAATTAAATATATAGAATTTAAGTAATTAATTATATCGTTTATCCCTATAAATTATATTAAAATTTAAACAAACAATTGCTTGGTATTTTACATAATATTGTTAAAATATTGACGTTTGCATTAGTATTATATACGATTTAAGATATTATACTGGTTCTCCGACGCTCTATTGTAAAATGCTTTCAAATTGATTTACGAAGTGACTATGTAAATAAGGTGTAATAAATAAATACTGGCGGCCATATGTCAAAATTTAATACTAATTTTATACTATTTAATATATATAGGTTTGCGGTCCATTGTGATATTACTGTTTGGAGTGCTCCAGATTATTTTTTATAATCATTTTGTGTGTTATCTTATCAGAAGTCGATGGATAACCAGTATATAATATATCGTTGTATTATTTTGCGAGCTAACGAAGTTTTGGTAACAACCAGTGGCGTACTCACGGGGGGGGGGGGGTCATGGGGTTTGACCCCCCCCCCCCCCCATTGGCCGTATTTTTTATATTTCATATGGGTATCACAATACAATATTTTTTTACCAACAATATCATGGTATTCTAGTAAATTTTCAGAGCCCCCCCCATTGAAAATTCCTGAGAACGCCACTGGTAACAACATACTTTTTTTTTGAGTAAAAGTATAATTTACACTATCCATGAGCGAGAATAATATTTTTTTAATTTAAATTTATAAAAATTGATTACATGATTAATTATTTACAAAGTTTTATATGAATTATGAGTTATGACTATACATTAATTGTACAGATATATTTAACAATAATTTTAAAACATGAGGCATTTGACAAATTCTAAGATAACTACATTGGTGCAAATATAAAAAGATATAACAATAAAAAAAATATCATATTATACAAAGATAATAATTTATATACTACTTTGTAAAAATATATGACCTATATCGTAATAATAAATAAAAAGTATCATTTAGTTTTGTATGAATAATTTCTACTCGCCATTCATATAGAATAATTTGTAGTTTAAATCAAGTACTTTGATCGAAATACTTGTAGGTCCAGTTCTGATTTCATCATAAAAAAATTAAGAACTCTTCAGAGAAAAATTTGAAAGAATATTATTTAAAAAAATATACCAATTGTATTTTTAGTTGTATCCAACTAAATAAAAAAATATTTTAAAAATATAGAATTAAAAAAAATGAAACAAACATTTCTGGTTCTTTTTTAATATTACACTTTCAGCATACGTTCACAATCCTTTTTTCTTTAATTATTTCTGGTGTTTATTTTTTTCTTCTTCTTTTAGTTTTATTTTCAATGTAGGTTTAAATGTAATCTTGTAACATCGAGAGACATTGGATTAGGTTTGATGAAATAATCATGTTTTATTAAAAAAAATATACTATTTTATTGATTTAAAGGTTAGGTTAATAATATTCGTAATATATATGTAGTGTACTACAAAAAGTAATTTATATTATGTTCAGTGTGGATGTTTTTTTTCAGGCTATGATTGGGTTCATTAAGGCATTAAAATCACTATGGTTTTGATCTTCTGATATTTCCACTTTAATAGAAGAAAAATAATAAATAGGTATCACTGAGTGCCAGTTTGATCCCAATATTATGGATTTCGTTTAATCATTATGCATTAATTAATTATAATTTTGTATTTATATGTATATATTCCATGAGTATAGGCTTGTATTTATTATATACGTAGAACAAATACAATATGTATTCGATTTTAGTTTATTTATGTAACATATAAACTATTTATGTAACATAAAACTACTTTATGGAGTGGAAGCAAATTTGAATTATTCATACTAATAAAAATAATTTTAATATTGTACTATAATATGCAACTTTTTGTTACATTACAAAATATAAAATACAAATCTTTTAAAGACGTGATTAAGGATTTGTTCGTATATCTTAGTTGAAGTAGATAGTTATGATATAATGTATATTATACTATATATAAAGTTGTAATTTTAAATTTTAAAACATTGGTTATTGTAAAATTTACTATATATATAATTGCTTAGATGTATTTTAAAGTTTAATGTACCTATAATATTAGTGTTATGTTTTTACAATACTAATTATATCTTAAAGTGTTGTTGTTTATAAGTTGTATTAGTAATATGAATCGTTTCAAAGTTAAAACAAATGTAATTTAAAAAAAAAAATGATTATATATATTTTGTATTATTGACAATAAGATTATATAGATATCGAATATTTAATAAAATATTATTGATACTGTTTACGCAATTAAGGGATTTGTTATAACTCATTTCCGTTGTTAGAAAAGATATATTATTATGTAATTCTCAACAAGTTTACAGTTGCTTTACTGTGCGTTTTCCGCAATGATTACTGATCATTTTTCTTTACTATTATCAACAAGTTTAAAAACCATATGATAATATACCCGAAGGTTTCAAAAGTTAAAATTTGATAAAAGAGCTGAATTCAACAGAACTAAAAACCTATCATTGTTATAACTTTGGAATGGGATATGTTTAGTATAGGTAGTATTATTGTACAACTGTTGGCTTAGATTGCATATATTATGTGTAATAAGATTTTTCTCACATCACAAGTTTGGGTAGTCTATTGAAGCGCTATATTTCTTGAATTCCTTTTTTTATGGGAATACAAATAAATTATACTTATTAACTTCTATGAAATATTTTAGATACCTACTCGTATAGACGTATAATACTGTCGATTGGTTTCATAATAAAGTGACTCTGGCTATTATACCTATTTTTTATATATACATTTTTTTTATTATAAATATATTACGTGATCTATGTATTTTTTTTAAATATAAAAAATTAAATTTATAATATTTGTATAACTATATATAGTTGTATTGTATATCCATTATTATCTAACAAAAATAAATTATATACAAAATATATAGCATCATTTTTACCACCAGAACTTAAGTTTCTAGCTCAAATATGTTAATTTAAATGTTTTAAAATTTAAATATATACTTTATTAAGTATTTTTTTAATGGTTGTGATATTGTTACAATATTTAGTGAGCATAATATTATAAATAATAAATCTAAGTGTAATTTTCTTTTTTCAATAATATTAACATTATTTAAGAATTCATTAATGTATAAAATACATAGAAATATGCACTCTATTACTTCAATATTTTAAATTATAGCATTATACTTAAAATAATAGTATTGGTTTTTTGTTTTATTATTTTGATTCTTATATTTTATTATAAACACTTTTTAGAATGGAATAATTCCTCAAAAATGTAACATAATATCCTATTATTTAGGTAATATCAAAGAGTATTATTATTTATAGAAATGGTCGTTTTGTATTTAATCAATGCACCGTTTTAAAGTTTAAGGAAAATACGTAATAATTGAATTATTTTTTTTAAAAATGGTAGCATCATGGAGTTAACCGATATCTAGTGAGAGGTTTCTAAAATGCGATGATTTATTATTGCTTTCAAATTTAATAATAAAACATACCATAGGTATATTTTTGGATTCTCTGTACTATCCGCTATGCAGTAAACATAGCACTTCAATAGTTTAGTTTTTCTTACTAGCTCATAATATAATCTATTCTTAAATACAATATAAATTTATAAAGTTATAAAGTTATAAAATTAATATTTAGATTTTTTTTACTTCCCAAAAACTTTGTGGTCGATTAAACGGTTGGTTAAACTATATATTTAAATAAATTATTTTTTTTCTCCTTTATGAATAAATGTACAATGAAATGATAGAAACAATGAAAGTTTAAAAACCTATATTGGATTACAATAACTATGAGTAGTTTTAATTACTTAATTATCTTAGATAAATTTAATTATTTTATTTATATCACACTAAAAATTAAATATTATGTATTATGTGTTAAAATTTAAGAAAAAATTCATATTTATAATGATATATCTCAATATAATTATTAATATAGACATGTTATCTATTGTAATATAATATATTTATCGTTATACAAGGATAAATATTATTGGCATTATTGGTAAAAAAAAAGATTTTATTTAGTAAATACAATTGTACGTTTTTCTTGAGTATCATCAGCAAAAATTAGGTAATATTATATTATAATTTGATTTATGATCATAATATTGTAATAATAATAAAAAAAATTAACCTCATTATTTAATTATTATGTCATATAAAAAAAAATGTTAAAAATTGTATTTTATGTTAAAAACTTAATCAAATGTTGCAATTCCAATAACAAATATATTTTTTTTAGCTTAAATATCTATTTTTATGTTTTCTCTAATATGGGTTAAATTTTAATTAATTTTATAGGATTAACCTAATCTAAATATAATATATATAATATATGTGTGTGTGTGTTGTGTATATAAAAAAAAAAATTTCAATAAACAATTTTATGAATTTTTAGTACAACTTATAGGTAATATGAATTCTCTATAAAATTTAGTAAAATTAAAAATTTTTGATCTTTTTTTTATCTTGTTGAATTTTGAACATGCAGCTTATGGAGTTTAATATACCTAGCATTATTATTTATAAACGTATACCTGATGGGCCAAAAACATTTATAAATATAATTGCTTTATTATAAAAATTGTCACATTCATCAGTGCTATTGGACGACTGACGACAGTTATACAGTTTCGTCTGAAATTAAGTTTCTATAACAATTGTCTATTTATATTATATAACATTAGGCTTAAGACGCACATGACGTTTTTATTTCTTTGTAAGCCTGATATTTTATATTATTTTCCGCTTGTATTCGCTCTTCTATACGTTTTATTATTTTGTAAATTATTTTTATCGATTCTAAGCAATGATTCAAGTCACTATTTTTGTCTTTGAGAAATTAAAAGCTCAGTCTTCCTCAATAAAAATAAAATATTTAAAGCGTCTGTATGCACAGTATCAAATAAATTGTCTAACTTTGAAATAAACTGTGCGTTTTTATTCATTTGTATTTCATTTTTTCTAAATTCCAACTTCAGAAATTTCCTCCATTCTTGGAATGCATTTTACGACACTTTTACACATTTTTGTTCAGCTCTCATAGGTGTGTGTGTGTGTGTTTTTTACAAAAACCATCGTTTCTCGAATCACCAAAGTAGCACTATATGATGTGAATTTAGCTTAACTTTCGACATATTAAACAAATATTAATGAAAAAAATAGTATATTTGGTTGCGCTTTATTGTTATTTTTTTTATTTGTATGTATAAAATTTAAAAATATACATTTTGATTCACGTAAAATGATTTTGGTAGCTATTTTAAATTTTTTACAATAAAAGTAAAAATATAAATAACATAAAATATTGAAAATATTATACTCTGAATAATATACGTATAGTGGTTGACAACTGAAGGTTAATAACTTATACCAATGACTATAATATAAATTGACTAAATATTAAATATCATAACAAGTGGAATAAGTCCAAAGTATAACGTACAATATAAACAAAGTATCTATATATCATATAATTTCTTTTATAGATTTATTATATTCAAATTCTATTATAATTTCTTGTATCATAGAATATACTGTACACATAGTAATATTTTATCTACACAATTGTATTATATATAGCAATTGAAATAACATTCTACAGTATAGTACACATATCCTAACGTATTTGTGGCTGCAGTGTTAAATTATTACAAATTATTTATTCTTAACATATTTTAAATTTAAATACTTTAAAAAGTTAAATGTTTGACAACAAGTGTATATCAATTTAACAAATTGTTATAATAATAATGTTGTTGAATTTATTTTTTCTTAGATTTTTTGAAGTGGTTATAAAAAAAGTTTGTCATCTCTGCATTATGTGATATACACGCATACATGTAATTATAATAATTATATTTGATTCAATAAAATATAATTTGAAAAGTTTCAATAATAGGGGTAGATAATTCTAATTTATCCGTGGTATCATGTTATTAAATTATGATCAATACAAAAAATGTAGTTTAATTATTTAATTTATAATATATTAATGTGTTAAATCATTGTCAATTATATATATATGTATATGTAATATGTATATATATTATAATTTTTATAATTCATATTTCAGATATTCAGTCGATTAAGAATTACAGAATTACAGGTAAATCTTTGTTTTATATTATGCATGTTTTATTGAATATCGATTAATAACAACGTATACTTATACAAGTAACAAATGATAGATTTTTGTACAAAAATTAAAGTAATAAAAAAATTAAAAGTTAAGATTGATATTTTTATGAAAGTTTGATAATAATATGTCGATAATAAATAAATGGATAATTGATGGATGAATAGCTTATATTATAACTATAAATATAAAATATAATTAACGTATTCATTTAACACATTTCCTTTGTACAAGATTTCATGAAACATGCAATTCTCAACCTTCTATTATAGAAACACTTTGAGGTGTACTCACAAAGGTATAACATTTCTTTGAGAACTACTATACTTAAAACGAAAAGATAATACATTTTTCTTAGGTATTATGAACATAATTAAGTACTTAAGTGTATTATTATTTCGCCTAAGCTTTTGCAGAACAGTAATTTTCTTAATTTATACCAGATTAAATAAATGTAACTACTTTAATTAAGTTATTAGATACATTATACATTCGTAACAAAATGTTTTTCCAATACGTAGTTTGGAGTTTAATAGTAAAAATTTTGAGTATAGTGTATACTAGTGGTCAGCAACCTTTTTGGACTATCGGGCCACATTCACAAAAAGAGTTCACGAGCCAGACAATAATAAAAAATGTATATTCTTAAATTATTTAATATGAAAAAGATATTGTTTAAAACTTTAAAATGATAAAATATATTATAAACAAATTTCGACGATCTAGAATTTAAAGCTGGCATATATGATATGAGCTACATAAAAATATAATAGATTTAAAAAAATACCTTATAAATTTAAAATCGTGTTAATTTGATGGTCTTACAATTTTAAAATACCAATAATTAAGATCTACGTTAAACATGAAATTTGGCTTACTATATCATCATAAATTGAATGTATTTGATCGGACTTTTTGTATTATGGTTAGTTTCTATTATTCAATTTTTTTTGTCTTGATTTCATCGACTATCTGTCACTTTATTATTGTATACATTTCTATAATTATTAATTATTATATTTTATTAGACCTAAATTGTTTTAATTCGTACCAAAGAAAAATCTGTGCAGTTGCTGTACAAAAAAATAAATAAATATATTATATGTATTTTTCTAACAACTTTCAATATTATATTTATAGTATAATTTATTATAATTGTATACTATTATATTTATCATATCCAATTTATTTTTAAATATTTAATAAATATAAAACAATATTTAATTATTGCTATAGATATATTTTTTACTATGTAAACCATTAGGGAATTTAATTGTATAGAAATATTAATTAAGATTATTACAACGTTTAATATTATTTATTCGTCATATTGAATTTTTAAATTTTTTAAATTTAATAATGTCCATAATCAATTTTATTTCAATTGTTATTATGGGAGTTGTTTTAAATTTTATATTCCCTTGACAGCCCATTTTGGTAGAAGGATTTGGTGTGGTAGGAGGGGTATTTAACATTCTTGGCAGTCATGTATACGAATACAACGGTATACGCCAGGGACACGTTACCGCGTGTGGTATACCAACGAGTCTCTTTCTATCATTGTCCACTTTCTCTGCCACCACCATGCATCGTTTTGTAACGCACAATTCATCTTTATTACCTCCTCTCTATGTTCATCCATCGTAGGGTTTAAACAGAATAAGCCAGGTAGTGCCACCCCTATTACAAATGCTATTAAAAGGGCCACGTACTCGGGAACCGCTTTCCGCCTATACTTTTTTGATGGTAATGTACCTTTCTTTTATACCTTTATCTATCCATAATGACGGAAGTTACCAAAAAACAAATTATTGTAATGCATTTTTATAAAACTCTTACAATAAGTATTATTTCATTTAAACTATCTATGAAAATAATTGAATAAATTAAAAAAATATTATATATCCTAAGAAAAATTTTATATTCAAATAATCATTTATGTGTAACTTTTATAATTTTCTTATAATTTCATTCATAATTATAATTAATACAATAATTATATCTTAATCGTTTTGATAAAAACATAACACACAATAATTCGGGAGTTAATATCATGTATTTTTATTATTTGGTTAAACTAAACTTTTGACGTACGAATATAGAGATTTAGTTAAGTTTGATTAAGTAGTTGACATAAATCATTTTCGATCCATCTACCTTAATTTGATTATTTTTGAGTTCTTTAATATAATTTACCATCACAACTTGAAATATAAAATAAATCTATAGTATGAATAATATACAAATATGTGAATACATTTGGAAATTTAAAATAGAGTAATATCAACTTTACATTTGTAATTATTAAATTTTTTTTTATTATTATAATTAGGTATTTGATACGTTAAATGATAATAAGAAAAAAATTAGTGAAATAGATTTTTGTTAATTTAAAACCTTACATTGTATAATATAGAATTGAAAATGAAGATTTCATTACTAACTATTTTTAGCATGAACTCATTTCGTAGTTTTTCTGATTCACTTTAGTTTTATACTCTATATATTTGAATATAAATGTGCTTATTTAAATGAAACCTTTGTCGAGTGATTTCAACAATATATGTAAACGAATACTGTTTTTTGAACGTTGTCAAGTCGAAATACAAAATACGCAAATACGTCTTTCAACTTTAGTTAGATTTTTATAACCAAAAATATTTAATCATTGGCTTGAAGTATTTATGAACGAAAATCTTCGAATAATTTCACATTATTACATTATTTTTTTAACCTTCTTATTCAGCTCCATAAAGTATGCATTACTTTTTAGTTATAGACGTTAGATTTCACACAAGGAATTATACTCTTTAGATATTGCTTATCGTGAATATTTATCTGACAAATGAAAAATGCACATAACTTGATTTTATTTCATAAAAAAATTAATGCGCAATAATAAGTCATAAAGAAAACTTAATTTTGAAAACAAGATGTATAGAACGTCATATTTTATGGATTTATTTGGCAAACCATAATAATAGTGAAATTAAACGGACCGTCACCATTCCACAGTGAAGTGTCATTTTTAGTTGAAATAAACTAGTGTTGAATTATGCCTAAGTGGCCGAAAATCTATTAAAACCGCAGAAAACTAATTTTATCCGTACACAACTCAAATTAATACTTTATTATCAAAATGGAAATGTATTATTCAATAAAAAATGTGAATCAATTTATGAATATTTACACCTCAAAAATAGTATTAGATATTCAGATTTATTATTTTTGTATAGTATTCAAGTCCAAACAGTTTTCCAAGGATATTGACTCTTTTCAAATAATAATTTTAATCCAGATATTAAAACGTATCAACAGATACACAGATGTGACTATCTATTCTTTGTTATATTACGTTTAGCAATAACGAAGCATTACACAATAATGAACAGTTTTGTAAAATTGTCGATAAAAATGTTTTCAAATATAATTGAAAATTAGTATATCTAATCTTTAACATTTTTTTCCTTAAATGTCCTTAATTATTACAACTGCTAATTTAAATTTCTTTTGGACCGTAATATTGTCCTATTGGGTAAAAATATAATAAAATATGCAAATATATATCATAAATAAATAAAAAAAGCAGACACCACGTATAACAAAAATTGTTGAAGAAAAAATACGATCCAATTAAATATGGTATTCAAAAAATCAAACACCAAAATTAAATGGGTTAACTAATTTGGTTTTATCCATTACATATATTTTTATATTTGCATTGATAGCTAAGAAGTATAATATAGCCATGATATGTTAATATGATGGAAACCTAACAATTTGTGATAATACGTTTGGCAAAATCATTCGACTTTAAACTTGTTTGCCATAAAGCCATTTGTGTGCATAGAACTTCATCGAAAACTTTGTCCAACTACTTTTTTTTTCAACGCCCATTCGTTAAAATATACTGGTCTTACTATAATACACTGAGTGAGCCAATTGATATAGTTTGAACGATATTATATATCATACGAAACTTCCAATTGTGATATTCGATATTTGTCCAAAAGAAAAGCTAGAGTTTAATGATTGAACAATAAGAGTCAACGATGCGACGACGAATTGTCTGATGCATGTGCCCCAAGAATTGTAATTGTAGTGTGTGATTCCATTTTATACGTTGTTTGGCGGCAATACACTTTCGAGCACCGTTTTTCTTCATAATATAACGAGACACTTAATCGGAAGTACTACTCACTCCATTTGGACAATGGATGGCGATGAACCACAACTATATACAGAACAATTCTAGTTGGTTTTAATGTGAACTTGAGCCGAAAATTGATTATACAAATACTTCAAAAATAGATATGTGTTTAACTTTCGAAAATAAAAATAAAATGGCTTGAGGGTGTCACAGTAATGAAAAATAATAAATAAACAGTTGTATAAAAAAAATGTGGGTTATTTTCACCAGTTGAATTGTTAAACACTTATACTTAAATCGATAAAAAAATCACATAACATGTTTTCACTATGAATAGTTTTGTAATAAGATAATGTATATTTTTATATCATTCAAATATTTTATATAGCGGGCAAAAAAATAATTAGTCGAAGATAATTTTGTATTAATTTACCTACTAGCGTTTTAATTTAGGTGTAAAATTTAAATAATTCGTATTCAGGAATCAATATAATATATATTATATACACAGTAAGATATATAATTATTATTATATGGATCATGGATGTATATATCAAAATACAGTACCTTTTTAAACATTTCAAATAAGATTATTATGATTATTACTTATTTATTTTGTATATTTTTAAATTCGTGTTTCGAATAATATTACAGTTAAACTTATACATTCAAATACATTTTTTTATACTAAGACATTTTTAAATATTTTATCTTATATCTCAAATATAAAAGAATAGATTAAATATTTTATTCCACCAATACAATGTATACTAAATATTTGTGACAACTAACTATATAAAAAAAATGTTTTCAAGTTTTTTTTAATAACAAAAAATTCGTTATACTAGCGAAATACAAAAACTATGTTTTTAAAATAATAATAAAAAAATAACATAAACCTTAAGATGTTAATCGCAAATAAACTTTGAACATTTATTAACAGCAAAAAAAAAAAAAAAATTAAATAGGTAACTTATCGCGTGCAATTTATAAACATGTATTAGACATTATTAATGATCTTAAGCAATTAAAATAACAAATGTTAGTTATTTTTTATAGCTATCTTCTAACCATAGCAATTATTACCTGGTATGAGTAATACTTAACAAAAATACAGTATAATTAAAGATAAAAAATAAAACTTACAAAAGTATATTAACCGATTACATGATTTCAGTATAAATGATGTTTAAATGAGTGACAAAACAATAAGGATTTGATAAATAACTGATTTATATTCTTATTGTCAATAAAATTTATTATCTAACAATAATATAAGTATTTTTTTTTATTAAAAATATTTTTATTCTACATTTTATATACAATTATATTATTTATTTTAGTAAGAAAATAAATTCATAAATATTTTCATAATAACTATAAATTTACAATGTCTTTAAGTCGAAACAATAAAACTTGTTGCTGCTATCACTCTTCAGTCCTAAGCCATAAATATTCATTCTTAGGTATGTTATCCACAAAAAAAATGTATATTGTAAAATTATTTGAACACTACAGTGTGCTATAGAAGCTGATATTTCAAAAATAGGTAGTAAAATAAATTAGTATTATATAATAAAAAATTGTTCACCTATTTGCTATTAGTCACAAAATGTACTTAAAAATGAGTCCTTGTTAGTTAAGACTAATTTTATTAGGTAATATAACACTTTAATTAATTAAGACGTATTTTAATGTTTCTTTAAGACTTAAATTTTTAATATGTTCTAGAATATGGGTATGAAATTTAGTTTATTGAATGACAATTTATTATTATTAAATAGCTGACTATGAATTAACTTTATTATCAGATTGCGAACCTTGTTTCTTTTTAAAACAAAGTAAAATTATCGTAATATAGTAATAATTTATATTTATAAGAAAATAAAAAATAACGATTAATAACAATATTATGAGTACTTATGATAAAAACGTAGGTAATATGCTTTTCTGTAAACTAGTAAATAAAAAGTGGTATACCATAAATTTAGTTTATTTTCCAAATTAAATTACAATTTACTTGTAAAAAATTTACTTTTATCTTATAAATTTGTGTGATTTGATTTATATTAGAACCAATATAAATATTTAATTCATAATGTGCAATATACGTGATCAAAATTAATATTCTGGCTTTTAAAATTATAATGTAAATAAAGTAAAATAACTATACTGCATTTAATTTTACTATATATAAATTGCACCTTTAGTAGAGACAATTGTTGTTAAATCTTTCGTCCAAAGTGAGAAATATAATTTAATTCATATATAAGTATATGAAATAGAGCTTCATAACAAACATTTATATATATATATATATTGTTCTTAAAATAACAGATTATATGAAACAATATATATTTTATTTTGTTTAAAACTTAAGATAATTGGTTATTTATTTAAAATTTCACTTATAAAATATTTTAAGAACAATTTGTCATATTATACTGAATAATACCAATAATATAATGCATATTAAATGTTTCATATAAGAAGTTTGAAATTAGTGAATAATTTTAATAAATTCAAATATACGAATAGTTATTCTGATGATCTGACTTTTGTTTCATATTATAATAAAACGATATTATTATCTACACTCAGTCAATCCACTAGCTTAATATGTTTTTTTTTATATACTTTAAACTTTTAGTTGGTTTTAAACTGTGTTAATTATTATACGGTTTTATAAACGCATTTGAAATTAAAACATTATAAGAGGTTATATAATATTTTAATGTATTATAATCTTTGATAATCAGTTTGCTTTGGGTACCATAGGAAGAACAAAACAAAAATTGAACTGAGGTAAGTATGAGAATCGTAAGCGAGTGCAAGAGACAGAAAGTGAGAAAGCTATAGCTGTGCGGTGGAAGCTGTGTGTTAAAATTGATGTGCTGTAAAAGTATATAAAATACAAACATAAGTGATAACCATGATCAGTAGTTTTTTTAGATAAAATATAAATATTTTATAAACATACAATTTTTATAAATAAATGCATGTATTTACTTTATATAATGTTTTTTATTTTACTTAAAATTTATTTTTATTATTTGATATGTAAATTGTTTATTATTTTTAATTTTTATTGTGGTTATAAAGAATAATCTTTGTTATAAAATTTCAGAATTTAAATTCAAAAAATAATTTATGGTTTATCTTTATTAATGTTTCAGTATGTAATAAAATACCAATAACTGACTACCCGTGTCCCATTGTGACTTTCGTTTAATTTCTTACTGTTAACCAATATGAATTTGTTTTGTGTAAATATTTGAAATTATTATTTAATGATTATGACTCAAAATATGTTTTTAATTAATTGTTTTGGTATTGAAATCTATTTATAACTATTTTTTACAGTATAATGTCTACAAATCGTATTAATATGTTATCAAATATGTTACTTTATATAGCCAATTTATTATTAAAAATAATATTAAATATTATTTTTTATTTTTTGTTAAAAATATTATTTGTATTTTTTTTTTTAGTTCAATGTATATGAACTCTATTTTATACATTTTTAATTTTTTTGTGAATTAGATAGGGTAAAGGTAGTACAATAAACTAAAAAGTAATTAACTAAATATATCTATATTGGTGGTGTCTAATGGGAATATCAGAGAAACTGTAGGTGGAATGATGAGTTACTGTCTAGGGACAGACACAGAAACTTCAAAAGCGATTATTGTCGAAACTTTACAGAAAGAGTATTTATAGAAATTATTAAAGAAATAATAAAAATAAAAATCAAGAGCTACATTTTTTTTTTTAGAAAATCTTAACAATAGGGTTGTCAGATGAAGTGTATGTTTTTTACTTTTATTTTTTTTTTTTTTGCTGGGCAAAGCAATATCGATTTTGTCTACAGAACGTATTTGACATTTTGAACCTGTGCCAACAATTTTTCAAAAACCTCAAACGTAATTTTTATTTTTTCAAGAAATATACTGGTAGGTATTTTTAACACGGAATTTACGATTTTTCTTTTCCAATTTATGTTAACAAAAAAATAATAAATAAATAAATAAAAAATAACATTAATAAAAAAAAATACAACAAAGGAAATATTTCTGACACGTGTTTTTAGTTTATTTATCTATAAGGAAATGAAAATATATTATCTTTTTTTTTTACTTACATTCATTGTTATATTTATTTGACATTAATGTGTTCAAAAAAAAAAAAATCAATAAATATTTTAATTTTATCATTGAGTCATATTAAAATGAGAATAAAATATTTATCTAAATAATAATTATTATGTAGTATGAGATAACTTACTACCTCGCTAAGAAAGAAGGATTTTCCCATGGGTCTCCGTCCCTATTTACATGCATTTTGGCAAATGGGGCCCTTATTCATCGTTGGACTGTTGAATATAACTTTAATATAGGTTGCAAGGAGTATGAATTAGTAACGAGAATAGTTTATCTACTGATGTCATCTAGGATATACTATTTGTTTTTGTATATATTGAAGTAACTTTAAACAAAATATTGGTAAAATTTATAAGTTTATTTTCTGAACGCTTCGTTCACTTATTATGCAATACTCACTTTGTCGGATAATGCTGTGTTATGATATAAATTATTTAATATTGGACGAAGCTTAATAAAAAATAATAATAATAATAATTACATTCAATTAAGTATACTGATCTTGAAATATTTTTAACGGTTGTAGCAATTATACAATAAATTAGTGTTTTACTGATAAGGATAACACACTTTTATAATTTCATAACATTATTAAACTTAAATATTAAATACTAAATTACATTGTATCATATGCCGATTAATTAATCTATAATTCAGATTACGTACACAACTAATAATTCAATATCATATGAAATATTTAAGTTGAGTTTAGTTATTATGTACATTGTACACCATCGTTACCATATTATATCTAATAAGATATAATATTATTTTATTTTTTAATAATTGGTTTATAAAAAAATAGGACAAGGATAGAAGCTTATTACAATTCAAACTAAAATAATAATTAAAAAACCTTTGTTATTTTAAATTTAAAAAATATCATCAGTTCATATAATTGTAACTATTTTACTGAAGGAAAATTAATATTCTTAAGGATTAATTATAACGTTAGAGTGCAAATAAAAGGTTTAATATTATGATAACAATTACAGATATTGTTATGTTAAAATAAAATATAGCTACAAAATATGATAAGATAATATAAATATCTGGTTTTAATGGAAACTAATAAGTAATAACATTCAAATGTATTACACAGATAAAACAGTAAGACAAAAGTATAATATATTATAGTGTTAATAGCTCTAATGATATGTCAGCCTAAAGTTTTGAACTATCTAAAGATATCAGCTTTAATCTCTTAGTAAACTTTAAATCCCTGGTATCTACATTGTCTATAGAACGAACACCTTTAAAACAACACCTCCGGGTAAATTTAAATCTATTAAATTCGTTTATGACAAATATTTAACATAGGTATGAGCTACGTGGTTTGACAAATAATAGATAAAAATAAATTATGAAAAAATACAATTTATAATTAAAAATTAAATTTATAAATATATACACGATATCTAAGTTTAAGACTAATATCAATTAACTATCAAACATGTGTTTAAAAAGTAGAATAGTGTAGTCTGGCTTGTAGCCGATATAATATAGTTATATATTATGTAATGTTGAGCCAAAACGACTATAACCTTACTCAATACTGTTATCATAAGACAACTATGGACTTTGTCCAATATTTTAATAGTTCATACGTATATCGTATATTTTATATTCTCAGTTATCGATGGTAAATTTATAATTTTTCAATATAATTTTTTTTTTATATGAACAATTTATCAATGCAAAGAAACAAAGAGTATCAATTAATAAAATTCAGATAGATCTAATATTTTAATAAGCATTAAATATCTGAATATCACACTAGGTCATGTAGAAAAAAAGGAAAAGAAAAACGCAACCTTAAAAATTATCCTTATTTTTAGCTGTCGTATTTAGTCGAGTGTTTCACAGTCAATTTATCGTAATATTTGAAATTCTTTATATGCTCTAAAAAGTAATCAAAAATATTTTAATAAAATGTATTACATAGTATTACAGTATATAAAATATAAACTATTATGATTTTAATAATAATTGGAAATCAGAGTAATACAAATCGTTGAGTACAATGAAATATTAATAATCAATGCAAGAATTAAAAAAAATAGTTTCCTGGTTAAATAAAATAATGACAGTACACTTGAACGAACACTTAAATTCGGTTTCAATATTATAATCGTTGGTAGAATCATGATATATTATATAAACATAATTACATCTAAATTTCACTATTTAGAATTGAATATTTTTTAAAAGCATTTAGTATTTTTTTCTTTTTGTACTTAATAATTTATTATAATATCGTTTATATTATTTATATTATATGTTATTATTTTGTGTGCTTTCAATATTTAAAAATAAATAAATTGCTTAAAAAATAAAATAACAGTAAATTAATATTTATAATATTTTAATAAGGTAGTAACTGTTAAATATAACACGTTTATATTATTACATACCTATATTGATATGAACTGTTATTGTAATAGTTTAGTCATTGCAAGTAGCAATATTGGTCTATAGTTAAAATTATATTTTCAATTAAATATATGAAAAAAATTACAATTTATTAGATTTTTCCACTGCAATCGCAATGTACATAATATATTAATTTAAAAACATATAACAATTTATTTAATATAATTTTATTGTATTTGCTTATATTATTTTTTATGAAAACGTTGAATGATTAATTCAGTATCAGATCAAAATTTACTGAATTCACATATTTGGCTACAATAAAATATTCAACATACAGTAATAATTGTACAGCAAAATCTATTTGTTTGACAAAAACAATCCAAAATATATTGTTTTATTTAATTTTGTGTTCGTTATCAACTAAGATAAATTTACATATTCAGTTTTTAACAATATGCTCTCATCCGATCATAAAATCAAACGAGATAATTCAGAAAGTGCAACTTATTGTTACACTATACTTATTATATAACCTAACTTATATTGTATACTCATACGTTTTTGTGTGCTTTTGCCAATTTCAAACATTTTAAGTAGTTAAAACATGAACTATAATAATACACCCACATTATACGATTTACATACCAGTCACACTGTACTGTTCAGGCATATTTGATAAAAACCTCATTAATCAATTTAAATGATTGGTAAGCATAATAAAAATTGGTATCTATTTCAAGTAGATATTTATTTTAAGAATAAGTTGTCCTTCTGTTTTATACTTTATAATTGTTTTATCAAATCTGTAACAGATGGTTGTAATATTTTTGCGGGAGTGTGAACTTAATATTATACTCGCCTTACTCCAATAAATAAACGGACGAGAAAAGTTTACCGGTATATAATATTTTCCAATTTTCCTGAGTTGTTTTTTATTTTTTGTCTAGAATGGTAATCTTTCTGTTAACAAAACAACTATATAATTTAATATTCAGTATTTATATTTATTGTATAGCGTCATAGTATATTACATACTATAATACATAATAATATACTCATTGTGCAATAAGTTTTATAAAAAAAATCGTCAATTAATAACAACTATTAATCTTAAGATATAATAATATCAGATAAGCGTTATACAATTTTTTCGACATATTTTAAGCACTGTGCTGATTTTGGTTTAACGCTAATCCACCAGTATACAAACAAACCATTCAACAACGTACTAGGCGCCGAAATATAAATAATAATAACACATTATACAATTTACTCTTTAACATTAAATTTTATAAATAATTTTTATTTTGAGCTTTTTATAGAAAATTATATTAAATGAAATAGAAAAAACTATTAATTTAAAGTTATGAAATTTAAGTTGTATGTTATTTATAATTTTAAGGTTTGTTGGTACTATGTATTAGCACGTATTAAAATGTATTATTATTATTTAAATAATTACTATCATTATCTTTCTTTTCGAATGTTATATTAATGTTTAATTAAAACCAAACGTTTTTAGATTTGGTTAATACACGATATATAGTTTATATAATTGTAATTCTTGCTTATGAAAATTAAGTGATTTTAGACGAAAAATAATTTCATCAAATTCTGATGATTGATACAATGATACATCAAGTATCTATTTAGTTTTGGTACTCAAGATTATATCTGCAATTTAAAATTTATATTTAATAAATTAATGATAGAGTTTTAAAGTAATTGATACTTACTTTTGTTTCATTCTTAATTGTTAAAACTATAGTCTTATGTTTTACAATGAGAATGGTTGGGTATAATTATACATTAATACATTATAGTAAATTTCTCATCGCGAAATTATATTTCAAATGTGTTTTTTTATATGAAAAATTAGAAAAATTTAAAACCACTGTACTTTTTACTACTTTAAATGTAAAAAAACTCTTAATTAATGACTATTTTTGAACAATAATAGATTATAATCTAAAACTTTTCTGAAGTAGTAGAGTATACTAAAAACAAAAATTTTATTTTTATTTTTTGTTTACAAAACCCGAAAGGAACCAATAGTACCAATAGTATTAAGCTTATAATTACTGATTACTTTAACTTATTTTAAAATGTTATTGATTTAAAGTTTTAACATGTTTTGAAATATTGATACAAACTATTGTAATATATGTATGTAGGTATATAATCAAAATGTAGAACTAGGTATTTCTTTTTCATTCATTAAGTTAATACATATTTTTACCTTTTATTTATGTACTAAAGTTTTGATTATTTAGTTAACAAAATTAGTTTTTCTTTAGATCCAATATAAAGGTATTATGTAATGCTAATATATAATATGATTAATATTTCATATTGTTAGTGTATTTTAAATTAACATAGTTTCCATTCTATTGTAATCAATTAAAAAACATTTAATAGTTATTTAATGTAATTCCACGTAAAACATTGTTGTTGTTTTCAATTCCATAACAATTATAAATTTGTAAAGTTAAACATTGTGTTAATAAGCACATGCTTATTTAAATTATAGTGCTAAATTAGATATAGTGTATATTATCATACCAGAGTTAATTTAGCATGATATTATGAGAATTTTTTCACGTATTTATGTTAGAGAACACTTACACATTCATTCTTTTAAACACTATTTTATAAAACAGTTAGCCGAATAATAGCTCTAGAATAATAATAATTAAAATCGATATATATTGGTGTCTACTACCCGTACAATAATACTCAAAAAGTACTTCGTAGCTGCATGTCACGTTTCGAATAACATGTTATTACACATCGATGTTTAGGCGTGAAAAGTTGGCAATAATCACAATCCATAAGCACACATATCCGACTCAATGCTATACAAAAATATAGTTCAACGTGTATATGTCAGTCGTATGTGTGCGACTGAGTACAGAGTATGACAACGACCAGATGTCGCGTGTCCGGCGGCGTTTGTTGGTTCGCAGATTTTTCCGGTCCGTGTGCGTCGACCGTTGTATATATCCGTAGTCATACACACGGTTTGTGACGGGAAAAAAAAGCTGACAGTGGGTTCCTCACTATTTGTTTTCACAATAAATAATGAAGACAAGTGGCTTTGTGTAGATAGAGGTTACGGTGTGCGTGCGTGTCAGTTCAGCGTATATGAAATTTAACGAATATAATATGAGGCACCACACACTCTTTTTGAAAACAATATTCTATCAGCAGTTGTAGACGTCATACTTTTGGTGTATATTGTGTATACGACGAGATGGTTCTTTTATCGCTACATTATCGTATTTTAATCAGTGAATACGAGTGTTTTTGAAAACATTTTCCCGCATAATTTGAAGTCATTAAAATAATTTTTTCTATCGTTATCATTTTTCTTAATTTTTTCGCATTTTCAAATGTCAACGTACATACTTAAATTTTACAAACTGCATATTTTTCTGAGAATTTAAAAGTACACAAATATAATTTTTAAATGATTTTTACTTACTTAGATATGAGTAATTACTTAAAAATTATAGTTTAGAATATATTTTAGATGAATATGAAATTCTAACTTAATAGTACGATACTTACACGATATAGGTCGTTTTTGAGGGTAATGAAATAAAGTTGCTATTTCGATCACATTAGTGCGACGAATGTTCATTTATTTCCCATACTGTTATTTTTATTATTGTTAACTTTATATTATATTTGGAGATGGTGACTGTGCATAAACAGTCAAATATCATTATTTTTATTCTCATACATACCTACTCCGTTTAAATGGAAATTGAGACTGACTCGAAGACAATGTCATGAAGTAGTAACGTAAATTATTGTCATCAGTGAACATACAGACTTACTGTTTCAACGGCGTTTTATTATAATTATTTGCATATGTACTACGGAATTTGTATATTTTAATATCCATGTTTAATGTATATACGATGCGTATATATGTCATCATGTTGTAATTATTTTTTATTAATTTCTTTTTAACATGTTAATTGGTGCTTTAGCAGTTTTATTTATGAACTTTAAAACTAAATTTTTTGGCTATAAAATATGCAGAAATGTGATTAGTATTAAAAAACATTTATATTCCAATTATTACCTTTAATCCACCTACATAATATTTTTTAGCTAGTATTAATTATTTTTCAAAAAAAATTACAAATCAAACATCTTTATTTATATAAAATACACTTAATTAAAAAAAAAATATTCTTTTTATAATGTAGTCTTATTAGAACCAATTGTTGTATCTTAAAATTATTATTTTTGTGTACATTTATATAAATTAAGTTAAGTAAATGCGTTATTTTATTAAAAATCAATTCAATAGAAATTAACAATAAATACGTAAATATTTAATCGAAATAGTGAATTACTTAAAATATTGGTGATGTAAAATGATCTTATTATGTGTTTGTTTCAATAAATATTTGTATTAACATTATATTACTACTATTAATAACGTTTGAGCCACGAATACAATTTATTGAAATAAAATAGGTAAATAATGGTTCAAGCAAAGTTCTTTGAGACCATTGATTTTGATATTATGAAATTAATGAAACAGAAAATATTTAATGAGTTTCTTTTAAAATGTAGTCATCTAAAAGTTATTAAATTTGACATAATTAATAAATTACAATTTATAGTGATATGATTTACATTTTACTATAGAAGTTTAGCTAGCACACTTAAAGCTTATGTATACATTGAAAATTACTAAGTACAGAGTTATTCAAAATAAGTCATCGCATGGTTTGCATCTAGCTTCCTGGCTCTTGGGTCATCTGTTTTTACGCCGTGTTACTACGTATTTTGGCGGCATATGTTTAAGGTACTATTATATACGTACTATCGTATGATAATTATATTATCATAAGCCAAAGAGGATAAAAGAATTAGTGTAATCAATTACGTATGATACGATCAGATAGTAACAGATACGTATTGAATAAATTACAGTTTTGACTAGATGACCTAGATGACTTGTGTGGCCAAGAGAAGCCACATAGAACAGTTATTGATACCATTATAATTATACATTTGAAATACTTTTATTTTATTTAATGTATCATTATGTTACTTTATACTTAAAACAATTAAAATTAAAAATATATAAGCATTTGAAATTGGATGAACAATTACAAATAACCCTTTATAATATTAGTTATATTTGCTATAAAAATATATATACTAGATTAAAAGGTTTTAATAAAATGACTTAAAAAATTATTTGATTAATTTATTATTTATAATAAATTTATAATAATAAATTAATCAAATAGCTTTTACACTATTAATTTGTTATACATTTTGGTATGTCATATATTCGTGTATTAGCTTGTTGCACCTTCAATTTCATTTTGCCAAGCAATAGCAACACAAATAATTTTAATCAAACATTTAAGTTACTAATTCTACAGTTATTACTGTTACGAAGTATATGTATATTAAATTGTTGTAAACTTATATATTTTATCTATTAGTAAAATCAATAGTTCAATTTGAAGACAATAATGTATCGAAACTTTATAATAAATTGTTAACACCTTCTAAAATCGGTATTCGCCAACCACCTAACCGTACGTCCTTATTGTAAATCCTTTTGTGAAACGGATATGGACAAAGATAATATTATAAGCTGGTCTAAAATACAAATAAAACTAATCGCATTATTAACAAACTCTGATAATATAAATTAATTTTTAATGAAAATATTATAATTTAAAATAAACATACTAGTGTAAATCGTTAAATGTATAATATTAATTTAATATGTATATAAAATCTAAGAATAACAAACATTTTGATATGGGTCTATTTAATGACTGCTGATTGAATTCAACATACAATTAACGATTAATGGTTATATTTTTATACCAGATTTCTTAATTTTTTATAAAATCATAAATATATAGATTTAATGGCGTATAAGTATATGACGTGTAGTACACAGAAATTAACCAATCATTGAAAATATTATGAACTGAGAATTAATAATATAACACACACTTTTGTATATTATATTAAATTATAATATTGTAAGTCCTTTGATACAATATACATATAAATATAATAATTAATAACTATTGTGTTATTTTTTAATAAGTACATAAAAATATTTTTAACTACATTAACCTCGTATTTAACGATTTCTCAATCATATAAAATGATTTTGTCAAAACGTATTTATCATTTTAATACTTATTTTTCAGGAAACAATAAAAGATAAAATATCACCTTTCATGTAAGTAATGCGAAAATGTACATGATGTAGTTTATTATATTGGTAAGTTAGACTTCAAAGTTTTTGCTTAAGCTGAATTCAGACAAGACACAAGAAAAAGCCTTGACCGTTACTGGCCTAGATTTATTTTATACTGTAGGAAAACTTTGTAGCCTGGTAGTAAACTATAATAATTCAAATAAAAAATAACGATTTACATGTACATATTCATTACTCTTATTTCCTTTCCAGTAATGTGGATAGTGTCCGGGATGTATGCCTATTTGTTATTTCCGGTTACGATAACCAATAGTGACAATATATAGAGAAAAAATAAAAAAAACAAAGTCTATAAATACTTTTGAAATAACTTATAATGCAGTAACGTGCATTTTTCAAGAGCTGGTAAGCCCAGAATAAAACTATAAAGTGAAATAAATTCTAATTCTCAATCTATACAATTGTGAAGTCTATTTTTCGAAAATCTAAGTGTTACTCCAAATTTTATTTGGTTTTTGTATAAAACATTTTTAACAGATTTCAAACATGTTTTAATATAATTTTATTAAGTTTAATTTATCTAAATAAAATCTGTTCAAGAAAATATGATAAATATTATGATACGTAAGTGACGTACAACTTTCAACAGTGATAATTTAATATTAATATATTTTAATCGCTTCATCATAAGTTTAGAGAGAATAAAGAGAACATTTTTACTTATAGGTCAGTTTCATCAATAATTTTTCTGTAAAGGTAAATGTTTTCTTTATTTTATAAGTTCATCAAATATATGCAAAAACCTTATTAAATGATATTTACAAAAGCACCTGAGTGAAATTATTAATTAACTTAAAGCACTGCCTCCTACTGGTACTTTTAACTTGTATATTACTTTGAAATATTTTGGTTACACAAATTAAAATGTTGTTATAACTATTTGAATCATATAATTTACTAAACTTTATCTTAACATCTTAAATAATGTAACATTGAACTGATATACATATATTATCTTTATTACCATTTATATATATATATATATATATATATATATATGTTGTTTTTCAATTATATTATTTTATGGAAAGGAGTTAATGTTACTTAAGCTTCCCTTAAAATTAACTGAATATAATATATGTATTATAATATAATATTATTCAAAAATATTAATTTAGAAAACTCATGTCCCTTAATTATGTATTATATTATGATAATTGTAGTTTCTAAAATTAACATAGGAAAAAAACATTTTTTCAATTAAAATGTATTTAAAATTATTTTAAACACTATTAAGTTTGCGTATACTTTATATTATAATATTATAGGTATGTGACATCTTATGATAATGTTTAGGTTCATTAAAAAGCTTTTTTTTATTTTATTTTTCTAAATTTCTAAGTTTATGTCATGTATACAATGGGGTGGGAAGGGGGTTCAACGGGTGAGGGGAGAGGGGGAGGGGGTTAATCCCCATCTCCGAAATATTTTAATTACATATCTACTCAAATTGATTATTTTCATAAATATAATAAATAGTTGTATTCATCGGTTATCCCCACCCTACTTTACCGAAATATTTTTTTGTGTACACCTGACGATGACAATTTATTTCGTATAACTTTAATTTAATCCCACAAGAATAAAATATGCCATACTAATTAATTAAGTATGTGTATTTAGTAAGTATTATGTAATTTTATATAAAGCTATTAATAGAACTGTAAAAAAAAAAAATCAATACAACAAAATAAAATATAATCACATTATGTCAAATATATGAAATATTGATATTTTACTATCTTACGTTTGTTAACTACAACTTCTCTTACAAGCGTAGTCAGTATTATTTAATATTACCTATAAATAGTCAATCTATATTATTATGATTGATTGTTTTCGATTAAAATCATGGTGGTCAATGGTATATTTTAGTTAGTAGCTCATTAATATTCATCGTTTATAAAAATAAACAAGTTTTCCTACCAGAATTAAAGCTTAAGCATCAATTATTTTGTCTTGAAAAGTATGAAAATAGCGATGTGTTACTAGAATTTTTACTAAGTTTGTTTCAGAAACATATTAATTATAATATCATGAATAATATAAGTGGATATATAAAATAATATATTTATATTTATTTACAGGATGGAGATAAAAATATTGTAAATAAAGCTTGGTAAACAAATACCAAATTCTTACTTAAAAAATATGTATTGACCACATTTAATAATAAAAAGTGTATGATATTTTATTCAGGCATATTTTTGCTCATTTCGAATACGTGCCGAATATTTACGCAAATTCTATCTTTTTTTTTCTTTGGCAACAATTCAGTCGTTTAAAGGTCTTGCAAAAATGTTTTTTATTTCATGTATATACACATATTAAACCTAGAAAAGGTCAAACCTTCTAAAACTCTGTGGACAGCGACGTCCGAGTAAATGCCACTAGTCCATAAATATAGACTACGGACTGAGTAATATTTTGGACGTACAAAAGTTTTCAAGTGGCCCTAAAGAATAAGATGGAATGTGATTGGGTCATACAATGAAAATATCTTTAACAGAATATTGCCATTGGCGCTTCTTCAGATTTAATTCAAAAATTAAATTATTATTATGTATTATTATAAAATTAATGTTTATTATTTTATTTTAAGGAAAAAAAAATATTAGTTTTTTATTTATCTTGTATGTAAACAACTGTGAGGATTCAACTGTGTTCATTAATGAACCGTGCAACTTAATGATTTCCTGAAATTAAAGTTATAATGTTAAGATGTTAAACCTGGTGTGAAATTGAATTAAAAATAAAACAACGCACTTGTCCAACTATAAAACAAAGTAATATCAAACGAGTGTTACATAAATATGGTTGAATTCTGTAGGATTCAATTTCATTAACCATTATAATAACTCAACTACTATGTTATAAAATATGTTCAGCCGAATAAAATTATCTTAGTTTTGTAAGTATATATATAAAAAAACGTGTGCACAATGTTCGAAACATTTGATATATAATATCTATAAAAATAGTTGGAGTTAAGTTTATATTTTTTAAACCTTATTATGGATGACAATAATACTGGTTATAGGGACTATGATTGAGGGACACTCGTTTGTAGTTTATTAAATATTCTATTGTTTCTTTTAGACACATTTTTATGAAATTGCAAACGGCTGTATTGTAGTTCGTTGTATTCATTATTAACTACAACTATCGTTATAATTAAGCTCAAATTTATAATTTAAATGTATGTTATTTTTATTATTAATCTTAAATTTACAATAGTAATGAAATAACATATAAATTCCTATAGACCATCATCGACCCTGAAGGTCTAAAATTTAAATTTCTGTTTATATAATATAATATAGAATATTAGCATGTCAATTTCACGGTTCCAAGAACTTATCTACCTATGTCCGCGTGCAGTATAGCTTGTTATGTGCATGTATAATACTGTAAATTATCATATCTTTACTGTCCCATCAAATTACTAAGCCGAATATATTATATGACAACAACGACTATGATGGTAATAAACAGTTTTCATATTGAATAAACCTTGTTTTTCTTAATGCGTTCGATTTTTAACTTCACGGAACTGTATTCAATATGCTGCGAAAACGTATGCCATGGAATTTACGATCAAAGTATTTTCGATGATATTATATTTTTGCGAGACATAATACAATATCTATTATTATAATGTATAGCACGCAGATAAAATAAAAATATAATCCACGGTACATTTGATTGATTTCTTCGAAACGAAAATATTTTTCTCTTCGATTTTGTACAATATGCTTAAAATATTTTAAGTCATTTAAATTATATAATAATTTATTATCCAACACGAATTAAACTAAGCTAAATTGTACATAATAATTATATTCGTATATCGCTGTATATTACTAATATAAATGACATATTTACTTAAATTTTAATATTATACTATTTCATATTGTATTTAAAACCAGTTATATTTCATTTAACTAACCTTATTAATAATTAATTTTAACACGATGATATTAGAAAGGTAAATTATATTACTTACATGGTACTTAATGGTGTACATTAATAGTATCATTTTTAACACAAAAAGTAAAAGCTTAACAATTGTATTGTTTGTTAGATTAAATAGCTTTAAGTTTTACTTAATATTTAACTCAAAAAAGTTCAGTCAAGATCACTGATATTTTATTGTGTCAAGCACTCGTCTTGTTTCACTCACTTCAGCGTATAGGCTAATGTTTTATTTTTATTTATTATATTAAGCATTTGAAAGCAATAATAAATCATCGCATTTGAAAAATGGTTCGGAGTTTAGCTCGTCTTAATATAGTGAGGTTATAAAAACATTAGTACTAACAGCAATAATTTATGGGTAAAGATTTTAAAATTGAACGAATTCAGTAATGAAACAGACTTAAATTCAAATGTCTCAATCATATTAAAATAATATATTATTATTGTTCAAGATAAATATCTTGTGTTGTAAAATTAAATCGAATTTATTTGTTGTAAATATCAGTAATGCAAATATACAATTTTAAAATCTTCTAAAATTTTTTCTATTGATATTATTTCAACGTAGTTAAAATTTAAAATGAATAAATATATTTTTCTTTAATTCAATAAAATTTAGTTGAAAATTTTAAAATTATTATTAAATATGTTTGTTTAAATAAAACCACAAAATATAATTCTTTGAATCCATCTATAATATGATTACAATAACTATAATAAACTTAAACTAAAATTATCAATGCATATTTAATCTATTTATGCTTAAAATAATATTACATAGTATTGTAAGATATTATGTAATTTTTTAATTAATTATTTGAGTTTTCAAGCAGAATTTTAATGTTTTTTTCATAAATTCCTCATTTATATTTTGAAACATTATATATTAATTTTATCTTGAAGACAGTAATTTATTACTATAATAAGACTGTAGTCTGTAATAAAAAAAAATAATAATAAGATATTATGTAATTTTTTGTATACTTGGTTCTTTTAGTTATTTTTAAAGATATGATAATATTATTATTCCTTAAAATCTTTTGCTGTGATATTGTGTTTATATTATTTAAATACACTTCTTTCTCGATATCTTGCAGACGCGAAATGCGAATAAGAGGGGCGATGCAATACGCCAATCATCCCGGAGCCACCAGTTAAGGGCGAAAAAAAAACATCGAGAAAAAAAATATATATAAATAAAAAGCTACATCAACGTCCTAAACCCTATCCATTAAAACGAATTTGTATTTTTTTTTTTGTTATGTTTCAACTCGTAGATATGTTTTTGCCCTGGCAAATTGGGTACATTATCGTTAGCGTCGGTTGATGATGGTTTTCGTGTACACGCCCTGTTTTGATAATGCTCCGCACGTAACCTATTGGCACCCTGTCCTTCAAACTATATGCGAAAAAAAATAATAATATCACGTTTGAGTATTTACAAATGGGCGATACTGGGAAAATGGCGGAAAAGAAGTTTTCCCACCGTTTTAATAGTAAATTGTTATTGACAGGAATTTATTGGGCGTGGAAGTAACGAATGAAATCTTCAGTCACACGGACGTGAAAACGTGATGACTTATTTCCTAAATAAGAACCAATGCGTGAATATATTTCTTTTCTTTTTGGCTTGTTTCACATTTTTGTGCGATCTACATGTTTTGTTATTAAAGCTAGGCACTTCATGCTCTAAAAAACTTTAAAATATGCATCCGACTTAAAAATTATCATATATGTTCTGAAAATATGCAAAAATTCTAAAATACGCTCTTAAAAATAATTAATTTTTTTTATTAAAAAACCAAAAATTACAAAATTATTTATTATTAAATAGGAAATTTTCTTTAGGTATTTTTAATTTAATTTTCACAAAAAAAAAAAACTGTATTTAGTTTAGAACTCTAGAATATTATACGATCAACGCAAGACGAAAATACATATACGATATACAGAATCTATAACAGACGAATTTGAAATAAACTGACCATATTAGGCGTATTTCTTATCATATGTTTTATGTTTTTAACAACACACAAATAATTGGAAAAATACATGGTAGTTAGATTATTTAATCATTTTAATCAATTTTCTAATAAAATTAAATTTCTTAATAAAATATGTGAAATATGTATTTAAAATACAAATATAACAAAATATGTAAGTACTTATAAGAAAAAAATAGCCAAATATGTAAAATATGAAAAATAAAAACGATTGTTTTAAACTTCAAGTAGGTACTATAAAACAAATTTAAAATATATTACTTAGCTAAATTTAGAATGGTTATTGAAAAACATGCAAACTCTTATGAGTACCTAGTACTATTGATTATGCTTTCTATGTTATACAACTACATATCAATATAATATATATAATATATAAAAGTGTTTTATTTTTCCTGTTTTGTTTGTATGAGGCACATTTTCGTTTATTAATTGTATTTAGAAAAGGTATTATCCTTATTAAACTTCTCCATATTATTTTGTCTTTCATTTATTTTCAAACTTGATGCATAACACACACTAGAACATTAAAAAAAAAATGCAAACTATATTATAAGAATATATGTACCTATCTACCATATTATATTTTAATCATATATCTATGTAACCTATGATACCCGTCATACGTTTTATGGTTTCTTTAAAATCAAGTTATACGGTTTCTCTGTGGATTTTATATCACGTAAAGACGTGCAGTAATATACCTGTTTATTGTTAGTTGTAACATTAAATGAAACTTAATTTGGTAATTTTAAACAAGGTTCATTCAATAGACAATTATTTATCGATCAATCAATAAGAATATTTTGACTAATTTTTAAATTTATTTCCATACGTATTTTTTCTCTGAATTATCTAATTTGATACTTGTTTAACTTTTAAGTGAATCAGGCTCAATTAAATACATTAGATAATAATAACAATAATTTGTTAATAATAATATTAAAAGAAAAAAAACAATGGAGTATACTAAATAATTAATAATATACTTATAACTATGAATTAACCACTAAAGAATTACAATAAATTTAAAATGAGTATAGAAGTTGCCGATATGAACAGATTAATATATTTATAGTTCTGTTGAGGAGGGTGTTGCTTGAAAAATAATTCAATTTTGATTTTAGACTCGGTATTACGAGTAGGGTGTTACGAATAGAGATATGTAAAGATAAACAAGTTATAAACTCAGGACAGTCAAATTTTCCTGTGAAGAGCTTATACAAAATGTATAAATCTAATCGCAAGTGACATTTTTCAAGTGTTTCGAGGTTACGCTAGATACTGAATAATATAATGATAAAAACTGTACAACACTTGATGCAAAATAATACTTTGATAATTACTCTGGAAAAGTTAAATAGATCTATTAAAGAAGTAAATAATAATTGTGTTATTTTGAATCTGAAAATAATTTATTTTAATTCGAGTACGGTACAATCTAACCGCACGTTAGTAATTTGCATCTATTTACTGTTATAGTAAACATAAATTACTCATATTCTATTTATAGACTACGGTTACTATAATAATTACTTATAGATACTATATTATAATATTATAATATGATGTTGTGTACATATGGGTAAAATTTAATTCAATATTATGGTTAAATTTTCTAACACTGTATTCCTATTATCTATACAAGTTGTTATCATTATGGCTATTCTATATTTAATTTTAACAGAGTGAACACACATCTAACATTATTATACCTATGGTGTAGTAATTGTTTTTATTTATACAACATGCAATTGATTTATGAACTACTCTGATGAGAAGTAGATTAATCATAAAGTAATTTAGACTTCGTTAAGACTAAAACAACAATATAGCATCATTCATCACTTACGTGTATATCATATAATATTTAGTAATTCAATTTCGTAATTTTGTTAATAAAAATTGAGTTGTTGAAATAATTAGCTATCGATAGTAGTAGGTACCTACTATTTACGACTAATTCGCGTTATATAATATTATTAACTTATCACTTTAAGCTTTTTTATTGCTTCAAATAGTGTTAAAAAAGAAACAAAAATATATGATATTAATAAAAGTAAATAGCTTCCACTCTATCTCTAGAAACTTAATCTATAGTTTTTGAAATTTAAAATAGCTTTATATTTAAGGTTATTTTTATACTAAAAAATCAATTGCCTGTATATATAAATATAACGGTGATTATATGAAACGTAGGTATATTGAAATAATAAATACAAATAAAATGATTTTAAAATCAATTTATTAAATTATTTCTGTAATAGTATTGATTCATTTAAAATTAATTTGTTAGAGTGTTATATCAGCTATAGAGGATGTGAAAAAATAACTCAATTAAAAAACGTAAGGATAAAAAAATAAATAAAATACTTATTTGGTTATTTTTATAATTTCTAGACTTTATTATTGGAATATTAAATAACGTATTTATTCTAGGTAAAATTTTAATTTAAAAAATATAATTGTGCAATAGGATATAATATTAAAATCTTATTAAGTATATTTAATAAAACTGATTAATTTTATCAAAACAGTAGAACACATTTACATCAAACTAAACTATTTATTATTTTGTTTTAGAAAATTAGATGAATAATAAATTACTTATTCATTGTTGGTAGGTACTATATGAAAACTTAAGCTATTTGTTTTAATATGAACTGATTGCAATTTCCATTCATTAATTTAAATTTGATTAATGTTTAACATAACTTTCTTTAGCTGGTTTATAATTAATCATTTATTTTATTTTAATTTTCAGTCGTAATAGAAGTAAAACATTTATTTTACTGCATTTATTTTCTATTAGTATTATTGGTGCCAGAATTTATATATATGCATATAATATATTTAAATTCTGATTCATATATTATTTCACTAAGTTAGAGTTAATTATAATTTAAATTTAAATTAGTTTTGTTTCTAAAATGTGTTATTAATTATTCAAAATTTTAATTCAAATATTTATGAGCTATGTTTGAGGTGTAATTTAATAACATTTAATGAACAAAAAATGTCAATAGATTACAAGGACTTGAATTTAATATATTACTATCTTACACATATATTATAATGCATGTGTTTATGCATTTATTTAATAAATATGAAAATACTTATCGAAGATCTATATGAAATATTAACTGAAATATTCTTATGGCCATTTCTAAATTTGTATTTTTTCCTTTAAGTTTTACTAAAATCAGTTACAATCAACAGTTGGACAAGATTCCGAAACACGCGTGTGTGGATACCTTGGCACACAATAGTGGTATGTTGTAATATTAAAATTAAAAGTATCGTGTCCAAATAAACGTTTCTTATAAAAGAATAAAAAAAAATATATCTTCAAAGTATTATTTATAAAATTATACGTCACCATGGACTTACATTTATAAAACTATGTGATTGTGATAAATTGCAATATTTTTAACACTACTTGAATAAATGTTGATAGACCAATATGAAAAAAGTAATAACCGTAAAAAACTTAATCAATATTGAATTCATTCTTAATTTTAAACGTGTTAAATTTATAATAATTTTTAATATTATTAAACGTACGTACATTGTTTGCTAAATTTTTACAAATTACGTACCCAGTTCAAATAAAATCATTCGATAACAAAATTAAATTAAATTTTCATAAATTACAACTTTAAAAATGTTTTTAGATGAATTACACAACTCAGTTAACTTGTATTACTTATCTTAGGCATTTTTATTTTCACGACTAATTATTACATTATTATTTGTACACGGATAAACTATTATTATTTTTTTTAGTTAATATAATACAAATATCTATTTTTCATCAGCATTCATTTTTTATAATGGTTTTTGACAATTAAATAAACATTAAATCAGATATTTTGTTCATACACAAATGATTAAAGAACACACCTTGAAAAGTCAGTTTTTCAGCGACCCATTAAAAAAAAAAACAATTTGTACGTTTAAATAAAAGTTGTGTAAAGATACAAAAACACTTGACATACAATTTTATGGTTGATTAAAGCTTTTTATACAAAAATAACTATATTAAATACTTATCATTCTTTTGTAATACGTACGTATCATGATTATCAAAACTAAATTGTATTCAGTGAATAGATAATCAAACTTTAAGATAGAATTATGTTTATTTAAATTATTGTTTGGATAGTTTTTATTTTTAATTTGTCTAAATGTTAATCGAACAATATCTTTCATTTTAGGCATATGATTAAGGGAGAAATAAAGTGAAAACAATATTATATCGTCATAAGCTTAAAAATAATTGTAATATAATCATTATATTATTTAAATGTGGAAATATATAAAAATGTTTTTTATGGTGTCGATAAACCTATAATATAATATTAGGTATGATAATATGTAATACTATTGATTATCCCACTATATATTTATGATAATATGCTATTATTTATAGTACTAGTAATCGCATTTTTTTTTTAGTTAATCATGGTTATTATTTTCAAAACCAACAATAATAAATAACTAGATATTACTGTTTAAATTAAAACGATATATATTTTTAATAATATTGTCATATTTTCATGTGTGACTTTGCTTAGTATTTTATAAATTTTATTTATTTTTTACTTTATTTTCTCAACTAAATTACTCAAGAATTCAATTTACTTTTTAATTACGTCGTATTAAGTTTTCGATGACATTCGTTTATTATTAATACACTTGTTTAATTATCTTCTGTAAGATATTTCTTCCGGTTTCAAAACTTTGTGATTAAATTTGTTTTTTAATTGCATCACAGAAATTATGCTTTAATATATTAAACTGTATTTTAATAATTTATTGTAATATGTTTTTCTATTAAAAATCTACAACTTAATTTAATTTTATTAGTCTTTGTTAAGATTTGTACATACTTTTAATGCGAGTAAGTATTTTTTTTGTGGATTTTTTGTGCATCTAAAATATTTATTAAATATCGTAATAAAAATTATAATGTATTATTCTAGAATGTGTTCACTATAAATAGGTACTTGTACAATATGATTGACAAACAAATTATAAAAAAAAAATAATTCTATTTTTCTTTTTGGTAATTGAATCAGGTTTATTAAAATTTATGATTATTATAAGAGTTAACCATAAGTCATATTATAGCTAAATGAACTTTTTATGAATATTAATGATATAAGAGAAAAAGTTTGTTTAAGGAAAAATGGACCAATGTTGGATTGGATATGGAGTTTCCAGTGTATGCCTGATGTTTTTATTGGAAGTAAAAATATTGAATGTTGAAAGCTGTGTTTGAGAGTCTATTTATATTAGTTATTACCGGTGTCTAGTGTACCTAACTTATCAGGTTTTGCTAGAGAATTCGCCTGTAAATATGGTACAATTATTTTTTTTTTTATAATTATTTTTTCTTTAAAAGAAAAAAAATGTAAAGTTTAAATCCACGTTAAAGTGTCCTAGTTATTTAGGTATACTAGGTGATTCTTTTATTAAACAACACTCATTATTTAAAAATATTATATTAATGTTTATTTTATTTTTATTATAATTTCCAGTCAAAATAAAGCTATACATTAAAAAACATTTTTTTTTTAAGTTTTTACTATTTTAAATGACAACATACATTTTTTAATTTCATCTTCAGAAGCAAAATAACCTAACCTTTATAAGTATTTAAAGTGTAAGTGAGCGAATAGGTGAGTTACGGGGATACCCTGCAAAATATTGTTCTATTGCTTCGCTTACAAAGACTTTAAAGTTTTAAATACTTATAACTCATAAACTCCTCGTCTTAATTTATATTTTTATGTATCATAATTCATAATATTCAAAGAAAGTATTCTGTTTCTAAATATGAAATTAAAAATGTAGGTTTTGATTCAAAACCGTAAAATATTAAAAAAATATTTTTTTTCTAAAAATTTTGTTTTGTTATTTTTGTTTTTGATTTTGATTGTAAATCGTACAATCTGTAATTATTATAACA
The DNA here is from genome assembly GCA_020882235.1 of Schizaphis graminum. Taxonomy (NCBI): domain Eukaryota; kingdom Metazoa; phylum Arthropoda; class Insecta; order Hemiptera; family Aphididae; genus Schizaphis; species Schizaphis graminum. The sequence continues at coordinate 62,330,964 of CM037032.1, forward strand.
ATAAGTATGCATGTGGAAATATATTGTATAAAGATTGACAAAAGGTTCATGATGACATTTTATTACTTGATTATGTTAAATTTAATATTTACTTGTGTATATATATATTATATATAATATATTATATTAATTTAAATTTAAATTTCTACACCACTTCCTCTTCAAACGATTAGGAGAATTGCCAGTAATGGGGTCAGAACCTAAAGTAGAATAAAGCAGAAATTATTGGATTGGAGTGGTTTGTCAATCGAAATCAGAAATGTTTATATACGATTTTGGCAGTTTTTTCTATTGTATTAATTTTTAAGTCTGTATGAAAGGTGTGATTAGAAACATAAAAAGGGGAAATTGTGATTATACAGAGGGTTGTGGATTGGAAGGTTTGTATTTTGTTTGTGTTGGATTTTTTGGCTGCGCCCCATAATTGAATCCCATAAGTCCAAATGGCCATTAATATTGTTTTATTTTAACTGGAAATTATGAAAAAACAATATTATTTTCAAAATGTTTTATAAATTTTGAAATAATGAGTGTTGTTTGATAAAATAATCACTCTATATTATGTGAATTATACCACAATAGAACACCGTGTGTATATTAGATAAATTTGGTTTAAGTGTGTTACGGTTAATAGGAAAATTTGTTTAAAATAAATTATTATTTATTATGTTATAATAATTATTAGAATATTAAATATGACAGTATTAACAAACATATATCATAAATAAAATATATATTCATAAGACAAGTAAAAACTATAGAGTACGTGATGCATTATCATAGCATTTAAAATATTATCTAATTATTAATTATAATTTCATTAATAAAATACTACTACTATATATAATATTATACTATATACAATATTAATTTTTTAACTAATGTATAAAGATATGTTATATAATATATAAACTATTAATTATTATTAAATTACTGACGATTTTTCTTCCTCAAAAACATTGCGATTCTATACGTAGTAGTTGATATCGGCTTGTCCTATACATTTTTATCCAAGGTATCAATGGACGAATCTAATGGATACGATGAGTAGTGTTTCAAACATACAGTTTTTTACCGTTTCAGCTAGTGCGACACAGTGTTAAATACTACCCAGTGAATACTATACCGTCGAATTAAAAATTAGCTAAAAAGATTAAGTTTTGTAAAATTTAATTTTGAATTTTACACGTTTGTAATTTACAGTTAAAAATTTACATTTTGTATGAATATTTCAAATATTGGATGAAGTTTCTGGCGTATCCCCACCATTTTGACAATAACTTAATTTTATTTTTAAAACTAATATTTTAGTTATTGCTAACATTTGTGACACATATTGTTTAAAAATTTAAAACTCAACGCACATTCATTCAAATACAAATAGAATACAATATTAGTGTATTACATTTTACAAATAATTTATTTTGATTCCACCGTTTCCATTACTTATTTTTCTTTTTTCTTTTACTAGTTTTATTTATATATTAATTTTACTTTGAAGTTAACCAATTAGAAAATAGTATAATTATTGCAGATTATTAATATTAGGTTAGGTCAAATAATTCAATAATTTTTTAGTTTGGTATTCCTATTTCCTATACAATAAAACTGCTATGTAATAAAAATAATAAGTTCAAATTACACGTACATTAAACCACAAGTTACAGTGTTCTATTGTAGTTACAGACAAACCATTTTTGATTTTATCCCTTTCATTAGTAATATATTTTGAGTAGTGGCTATTGTCCATTGCGGGAGTAATGAAGCGAGGTTTTTGTGTAAAAGGTTAACTTTTTTTCTATTTATTTGAATCAAAAGTCACGAAGAAAATTGGATACCGAAAAAAAAGGACAAAAGAAATATAGGTACGCTCCCGATTTACCAACATGTTTTCGAAACTTAAAATTGTTTATAACATAATTTTTATGATTTAAAATTTAAAAGTTTTCGTCGTTTAATAAAATAGTATATAGTACTGTAAATATATAAAATAATGCATGTTATAATAATATTTATTTTCTATAGGTTTTATAATAATTTCAATATAAATATTATGATCAAAACAAAGCATTAAAACTAGGCCTTTTAGAATCATTAACATTTAAATATATATAGTATTATACTGTATTATATAACATATAATAATATATATGCATGCATATATGTTGTATATAGTAGTTGGTAGTTTAATATAATTATTCATATTATGTGCACAGGCAAAAATATTAGATTTCATAAGGTGTGGTGTAAGCTTTTTCTTTTAAATCTTAATTAGTTAGAATGACTAAATATTATATTTCATGCAAATATAGATGATTAATAATTTTATATATTTTAACCCGGGGTTTATATAAATAATTAAACAATTATAATTGCTGATGGTATATAATTTGTTACGTTTCATAGAATTTTTTTATTTTTTTCATTATTTCACGTGACATTACTCTACAGCGGGGACAGGTCACGGATAATAACCGCTTTACGTTCTTACAGAAAAACTGAACTGGATCGATAAGAATAATTAAATCTGATTGTTCCCACCATACCTACTGCATAAAATGTAATAATATGGCAAGAATTGAAATATTCTCCGCCTTCCCCGAACACCAGGTCGCGGTCGCGTCGTAAATACTCCGGGACGGTATAGCTGCTGCAGCCACGCTACGGGTTTAACGTACACACGCGATTATATGACGCAAATCGTAACGTCGTTCCGTGTTTTCGGACCGTTTCGCCACATAGAAGCGGTTTTAATCATGGAAAACGGCGCGTGCATGCGATCGTTGTCATAATCATAACTTCACCCCGACCCGGCCGATTCCGCGTCAAACGACTGTAGAACCCCTCTGACAACCCAGGTACGCGCAGACGTATATGGTCACACACACCGACAACGAGCACCACGATACTATTTCGTGTACCCGTGTGACTATAATACGGGATGACGATTTACCGAGCACGCTCACTCCGATCGTATGGTTCGATTATGCGGCAAACCGACGTTTTCAGAAAAAAATCGTTGGCCCAGTGGCCAACAGAAAATTTTTTTTATAAAGGACATTTTAATTTAATAAAACAAAAGTTTTCATCGCCACGGGACACTCATTAAATGGCGTTTAAATTTTAATAATTTGGAAAATATTTACTTTAATTTATTGTGCTTAAATATTCCAAGAGTTATAAGAATTTATAAACGAACGCGTGTTTCAGTATATGCGTGATCGGACATATTCAGACTGTATATTATTATTTTCGTACATCAGTATGCACAACGCATGTGTACGTTACGATGTTATGTCATTTTAAGAATGTGCGTACATCAAAACACGCGCATTATGCTAAAACGGCGGCTGTTAAAACTGATGATGGATTCCGAAAATAGGGTATTTTGACAAGACATTCGACACATTGTCGATTTAGGATTTTTCCAAAAAGATATTAACCTTTCGCAAATGTGTGACAGCCACGGATGTTATGCTTATAAATTATTATGAGCAATGTCGTGCAAAGATAAACTAACAATAATCTAGATAAAAAAAAAGAAAGATAATCCATTAAAATTTTACTCTGTTATCAAATAGATAATTTTACTTACAATTTAAAACTTGCTCGTTTTAAATTTACTATAGATATAATAATATATTATATAATATTCAATTTGTACACTCTCAAATACGAAAACCGATCGGTGTTTACAGAGAATGAACAATATACTACGAGATGAACATATACGTAATAAATGTACATTAGAGAACTTGATTATAAAATTAAAAAAGTAAACTATATAGGAAAAATCTTTGAAAACCTAACACCACCTAAAGTTATACATTTATGTTAAATTACATTAAAATATCAACATTGAAAATCCTGTCTCAAAAAAAAAAAAAATATATATCTAGATAATATACGATATGTGCTATTTTATTTCAATAGATGCGGGGAGATATTAGGAATTTTCAGTAATTTTTATACAGATAAAATAGGTATTATGCAGATAAATATTTTTATGTCAATAAATTAACTGGATAATGCTACAACTAAAGAGATATACGATAATGGCGTGGCAAAGGGGATAACCGCGAGACAGCTCGCAGATACTTCTGAGTTTTTTAAAGTGTGGTGTGTGGGCATGTAATAATTTAATATTACTAGTATTTTTAGCATTAACTACAACAAGTAGTTGAGTATACGACAATAAATGCCTTTGTCAGGATTTTGGCGGATGAATGGAATGTTAGACTAACATTTAAAAAAAACAAGTTTGCTACACGACTAAATATTATGGTACAAAGTATTTATGCATTTTCGTTTCGACCAAACAGACACGTAATAGGCGCACGTTTAAACAATATCTACGTAGGTAAACATCGAAATACAAAAACGAATATTTCGGCAAAAAATCGCATATTTGACGTGTGACGTCTGAAGTAATAATAATCGACGTTGAAATTATTTCGAGCGTCGAAAACGTCGTTTTCGTGTATTACTGACACATTATACCACAAACGTCATCTCATCTCTGTGGTTCAGCTCAGTTCTATTTTACATTTAATAATTTTGCGACCGAATACAATATTAGGTTACAACAATATGTGTAAACTAGTGTATATATATATATATGTTTAATGTTTATATACAAACGACTCACGACCCTCTCGGTGGCGTTTTGTACATTTAATAAAACTATACCACCAATTAAAGTCATGCACGTGAGCTGTTTTATTATACCTGGCTTTTACGTATAATAATATCCTAAGACACGCGCTTCGAACGCTTTCAACAAATAAGACAAACGATAATATTATATTATGTGTTTGGATAATCGGGTCAGTTGATGCATTTTAGTTAGATATAGAAAATTAACAAATAATATATTAATAATTGCATGTTTTCTAATATTGTATTTCAATGGAAAATTGTTATATATAGTTTAAAATACTTTTGTCCATAAAGCAGTTATTATAATTTTTTGGTAAGTAAAACAAAAAACAAATTAGATTCTATCGGGAAATTATAGCGTAAATAGATACTTATTCTCTTTTAACACTGTTATTTTTTCAATTATCCAAAAGATTGGTACTTATTTTACATTTTCTTCTTTTAACCTTTAAAATAATCAACCACAAAATTGAAAAATGAATGATTTTGCTGTTCCAAAACGTGATAACAAATATAAATAAAATACGAAAAATTATTATAAAACCAATAAAGTCTTTCTCTTCTCAGAACCTAAACCTATTAATGTATAATTAAATTGTATTGTAATTTAAAAAATAATAATTCAACTAACATAAATTTGGTTTGTAGTGTTAAATTTCTCCATAGCAAAGCACACGCGACTCATTTTATGAAACAGTTTGTACTTGTCTAAAAATTGTATATCAAAATACATTTAAAAACCATAGCAGTCGTAAAATTAATTATTATTAAGTGATAAAGAAACTTAAAATATCACTTGAATATTTGAATAAACTTATAACTTAAAAAGTAAAATGATATTTAGTATTATACAATATTGGTATCTAAATATTTTTTATATAATATGTAAGTTGTTATCAGTATACATTTTTATTGATAAATTAATAATAACTTAATTACGTATTTACTATTTAGGATATTTATTGATTATTCAATTTGTTTAATTTTAATTCTTATTATTTTATATTTTTCTCGTAAGTGTCTACAACACGGTACGCCTGATATTTATTATAACTATTTATATTTTCGTTTGTAGTTTTATTAATGTCTGGTGAAAATGTCAGTATGTGGGTACATAGTGTTCAAATAAGTTTACATAACGTACATTGATGGATGTGTTATGTTTGTTCAGTCTTTAGAACAATAAACTAAACTGTACAGAACAAAGATAAAAGGAAATTTTTAATAGTTGAGAGCATTTCACATGAAACCTGTAATTATATCCCTTAATTAGATAACCTTTGAAAACTTACAGAAACGGAAAGAAGTACGGATATATATTGGACCATCGAATTGTTTCTGTGGATATTGAACGATACCTGGGATCGTGTAATTTGTAACAACGATCTAAATTGCTGGTTTAATGATCGAAGCGTAATTTGTACTTATTTTCCACCACGTTTAAGGCGTTTAATACCACGTTGAAAAGGTGTCATGTCTGTATTAATATAAATTTGTTTAAACAACAACGAATATATTGTAGGTGTGTAAACAGTGTTAGATAGAAGAGAAAAAAAATGTTATTATATTTATACTGCGTTTTAGTGGTTCATTCAATTTATCTCTTACAAGTGGGTTTTCGTGAATTTTTATTACATTTAAATCGTCTCCATTAGATGCAATTTATTTGAACTCCATTTAGCTGACAACTCTCAAATGCTACGGATATTAATGGATTACGCTTAAAATTCGATTTCATATTCCTCTTTAGCCATACACGAGTGATCATATAGGATGAACAAAAATACTCATAGCTTTGATATATATTTGCTTTATGTATGGTTAAGTAATAACCATAACAATTGTATTATAATTTTGTAAGGTTTATGTTTGTCTGGCATAGTGTTATTATTGGTATTTTTCAAACATGAAAATGAGTCAACTAGAAATTGTATGACTATTGCTAATACCCTTCGCTTGTCATTGCATTATTGAATAATCGATGTTATATTAGTGGTTATATAATATTGTTTATTTTATTTGTTTATTAAAAAAAAGTTAAGTTTATTTCAAAGGATCATTTAAAAATATTTATACTATTAATACAATATAAAATATGATTAAAAAAAAAAATAATATATATTACAAATTTACAATTATTATTGCTGAATGAAGACAATTTATTTGGATTACAAAAATAAAAGTCGTTATAACAAATATTTTATTGTTTTTTAGACAAACCCGTAATTTAAAGTTAAGTCGGTCGTTTTTATTTGAGTTAGTTGTAAATATTAAAAATGAGGTTACCCTTGTAAAAAATGTTAAAGTATTTTTTTTTCGTCAAAGATAATATCAAGAATTTATGTTAGAGCAGATATATTTTTGTTGGAAAACGATTACACCCACGTACTACATAGATAAATTTAGTACCTTAAAAAGAGGATAAAGAAAAATACACTTAAAAAAACTGCTTTTATTTATAAGTTTTTTTTTAACTATAATATAAATTTATTTTATGTAATAAATGTGCTTACTTATTAATTAGGGTAAGTTCATATTAAAATAAATAATTTAAAATAGTAAATTTAAAGTAATTATAGGTTTGACGCTAGTTTTTATGGTTGTTATAAATTTTTTAAGAATATTTATTTCGGAAAAAATGACAAATTTTAAAAATAGCTATGTAATTTTTGATTAATTGTATTGACATAAATTAAAATTGTCAACATTTATATAAGCTTAAGGTGGATGGGAGTATTAAATCTTAAAGTTTATTTCAATATCAGAATTAATAGGAATTTATGTGGTTGGTTTTGTTTAAAATTACTATTGTTGTGTTTATTTTTAAATAATTATCCATAGTAAATTTATTCTTATTAATTTTTCAAAAAATTTGGAATATTTTTAAAATATAAACTTGTAAATTGGCCCTTTATTTAACTTACTTCTATAACATACTTTATCTTTCACATCTTAATAAATTTAGCACTACTCAAAATCATTTTAAAATGTAATGATTAATTATTCATCATTGCTTTCAAATTATTTTACAATAATACATCACCGTCTTTCTTGAGGCTAAGCGAAGCGAGATGAGTACTAAAACTCGTAGTGTTATTGTTCTGTCTATAGTTTTTTTTTTTATATATAATTTTAAACACTTAATGAATGGTTATTACAAAATGTCTTTAGAAAAAAACTCATTCGAGTATTAAATGACTCAAACTAAAGTATTTCGTAAAAACGTTTTTTACCTCTTATTAGTTATTTAAATTGGAAAAAAATCAATCAATTATATTTTAATTGGATACATATTAAGTATTAATATTAATTAATGGATTCAAGTATTTTCATATACTACAATAGTATACATAATTTATATGTTATAACACAAAGCCTATAATGCTATACATATTTATACAATTTATTTATCTATTAAAAACAGCAATTATATATTAGTTACTTAATATATATATTATATATATATTTATGTTAAAACATAACCCAACTGTAGAGTAATTGGGACAAAATTAATGTTATTATGTAAATGTCCATAAGTTTAGTAAATTAAATAAGCAAAATGGTCTCATTTTAGATTCCGAGTGGAGTAAGAATGGTTTTATTATAATGTTTTTTAATTTAAATTTTAAAATTATTTTTTGCATTTGTTTTTACATTGTTTTACAGTAAAAATAATACTCCAATTTTAGACTTTAATGGAAACTTTAAGTTTTATAGTAGAAAATCGAATGTAGTTGGTACTTTGGGGTGTTTAAAGCCTAGAATTTACAGTAATTTTTAAAATAATTGAGAAAACCTATCAAAAAATATCAAATAATGGAAATATTACGTAACATTGATTTCGACAAAATAAAATTGTCTTTTTATTTTAATTAAAATAAAATTGTAAAGGTATTTTATGAGAAATGTTCTACACGTAGTAAATTTAATCGAAATATTTTGACACTTATTGATTTAATTTCTATTTATAAGCGTTTAAATTATAAATTTTAAAAAAATCATGAAATTAAAAATAATTTTTTGTAATTTTGACGTAGTTGTATATTTACACAAAATATATCGATTTTTAAACGGATGTTTATTTTTTTAATGTAGATATATGTTTTTTTTATACTATATTAGTGTTTTTTATATAGCTAATTAAATGATTTAATTACTCCATAAATTCGAGGTTAACACGGGTAATATATCCAATATCTAGCTATGAATAATCATAGAAACTTGGAGTTTCCAACTGATATTGATACTACAATTTTTTAGACATAAAATATTCAAAATATAATTTTAAATACTTTATTTTAGTAATTTATAATAGTTTGACAATTTTATTTAAGGTTCCTCATAAGTGGTTTTTATATACATTTATTGAATAAATATAGGTACTATGATTATTTTAATAGCTATGAAATCGTTTATATAGTGTATGTGTATGTTTTTTTCTTTTAAAAGTGATTTTTAATGTATACTCGTATTTATAAACATATAATATAAATTTGGATTTTGTTTAGGAGTTTTTTCAACTTAAATAGTATATATTTTGAAACCTTTAATTTTTATATACGTTCTAAATAAATTTATATAAATTCGCGTTTAAAATAATATATATTAAGTATTTTATCCATTGCCTTGATTCTAAGACTTTTGATACTTGGTTCGATATTTTTTTTTTCTTTCTTAATATTTAGGATATTCAGTTATTATAATATGTACTATATATTATTATATATACTTTTAAAATGTAGTAGATAAATCTTTGTCTATAGATTGTCCACGTATTAACGTATACTGTGTAATTATTAATAAACTCTTTATATGCTTTTTGTAAATGTATTTGAATATTAATTTCAAAACTATACCAACACATTATGGTTTTTATTATTGATATATTATACAATATAAATAATAAGTAAACATATAATTAAACAAATTAAAGTATTTTAGCAAAAAAATGTATATATTATATACTATAGTAATGAATGTAAGGAAACGGACCAAAAGTCATTATTATTTTATCAAATTAAAATTATCGGTGATATTGTGATTAAATAATTTCAACTGTAGGTACGCATAAAAAGTTAAGTACTGTGTATTATTAACTTAATAGTATGTAATACATACAAAAAAAAACTAACCCTGAGAAGTCATATAATATTATAATGGATGCAAAAAATACAATGGCCGAGGAAACCGTATTGCCTTTGAAGAATTTGTAGGTAGACTAATTATTTTTATTTGAATAGTGAATAGGCATATTCAATTACGATTCCAGTTTTAAAATAATAAAATTAATGGACTTTTAACAATTAGGTACTATTGATTTTTAACGTGGACTTTGTTTTATTATTCAAATGAGATGATCCGTTAAGTTCTATATTATCTGAACTTTAAAATAATACAATTGTATTGAGTTATATCCTACATTTTTGTAAATGAAACTAAATGGTTAACATTGAAACATATGTCTTACAACGAATCAAATACTTTAACAATGATAGTTCATTTTTTTTACTTTAATTTTCCGTGAAAACTTTTTTTTTGTAAAATAATTGTTTGAAAAACATCATTTATAACACACATTTAATTCAGACCGCGGTAGTGTGATTTTTAAGATACTATTTTTGGAATTTCAGATCATTTCTCAAATCGTAAGGAATAATAACCGTCAACTGTAGAAATATTTTGAAGACATTTTGGCAAGTTCGTCGTTAACTGCAGATCTCCGCTCGGAGTCTGTGTTTAAATGCAACAATTTATCATAGCTTTACTTTGTGCTGGCTGGAGATATTAAGATAAATACATAACAATCGGTCACAGTATTCGGTTCAACTTCTTAATTTAAATTTATAACATACTTAATTCATTGAATTTAGAGTATGGAATTCTAAGTGAATCGAATGTTTTATTAATATTAAAATAAATCTCTCCACCTAAAAAACGTCAAGATCTTACATTAACCACTATACCTACATATATTTTTTTTAATGTTCAATTAACATTCTTATTTTTTATAAATTTTTTAAGTTTTTTATAATATTTACCTAAAAATTTCTAATTTATTGAAGTGATGCATGTAATATTTTGATATTTTTTAACTATTTCAAAAAAAAAAGTATCCATTAAAAAGCACACATTAATGTAAAATCAGTATAGCTCTCATGATCCGGTTAAAAATTAAAACAACTTATGTCTATACATCTTTTTTCTTGCATAACTTATACTATAGAGTGTATTTAATGTTTATTCTATATCGACTTTACCTATTTATTGTATAAGAAAATGATAATATTTATTGCCAATTATTTTATACAGATACGAAGAACTTAGCTTTAAACTTGTATTTTAATTGACTAAACAATATCCGGTCGTGTATGAAAATGTATAATAATAAAAGCACCCAACAGTTACGTTAATCCATTAAATTGATATAATTATTATTAAATTTAGGTCAGCTAGGAGGATGGGTTTGGATTCTAATAGTCAAAAAAAAATACGGTTTAAATAATATTGTACTTCGTATTATAATTTTAATCGTGTTAACCAATATTCATAATTATATACATTTTTATGATTAGTATTTTTTTTGGCAGCGGGATGTGCAACAGAATATTTAAAATAGTTCCAAGTGCTATTTTTATTAAAATTATATTATTTTCAAATATCCAATTGTTTTTAATATTCTTAATTTAAATAAATTTTATAGAACTCTTAAAATATGCGAATTTATAATTATCAAATCGTCAATCTGTTTTTTTTTTATTTGCATCAATATATGAATATTATTTTTCATAGAAAACTTTGACCAACCAAAAGTTCTCAAATATCAATTCAAATATTTTACTTAAGTATTTATATATTCCTTTTTCACCGTTATTTTAATCTAAATTGGATTTCGAAAAACTTCACGGATCATAAACTGTTATAAGTTTTAATGAATATAATATTTGCACCGTCTATTGTATGAAAATTCTCACGTATTATTTAGCAAACATTTAATTTATCGATATTCTAAATTTGTAACTAGCCGTATGAACTTAATGACATACATTATAATGCATCGTGTAAACATTTTAAAATTTTAATTTTAACTAAGCCTTAAACATTTAATATTATTAGAAAATTAATTTAAAGTAATAATCAAATAATGACAGTTTATATAATATATAGGTTTTTGTAATAATTTATTCAGTATAATAATTAGTATATTTTATCAAATAAGGTGTTTTATCAATTTTTTTTCAAATCATTCTTATTTTTACCAATAAAAATTACGTTATTATAGGTAGTTATAACATGGAAGTGTTAAATATTTGACTTGCAATATTATATGCACGAAATATATTATTAAACTATAAAAAATTGATTTAACAATATTTTGAGTAAAATTAAAATACTTTAACATATTTGATAAAATTTGTATAACTTTAATTAAATGTGTATTATAATTGTAATCTGTGTAACTTTATTTGTATTCTAAAAAATCAAAGAAGCAACAATATGAGTATATTTCGTTTAAATTCTAACTAAATTTCTACGGTAGTACCTACATCTATTAGTAAGAATTTAAAAAAATATGATTTTTAAATAGGTATATTTAAAAATACTTTAAAACAAATGTATAAACTTTATAAATAATATCTTTGATGAAAGTATTTTAAAATTAGTCTGAGACTTAGTATAAAATAATTTTTCTGAGAATTCTAGAGCAATTAATTTTTTATCAAAATTAATTAATTCTTTATTTATGATTTTATGATGGTATTTCAATATATGTATTGATAAATAAAACAATCAAACGTGTACAGCTATTTACTGTATTATATTATATTTTATTAATTAAAAAAAAAAAAAAAAAAAATGTTCAGTTTTAACATTTGTATTATTGTTCCGATTTAATCATAAAATTTTATTTTTAACACACATGTATTAATTCTATGCTTTAGTTTGCTTGTTTTATTGTTAATATATTATTATACTAGTCGATGTTTTATTATGGTTATAAGGTTACTACGCGTAAACATTCAAACATATACTATACACAATAATAATATAGTAATAAGGAATATTGAAAATGATACAACTTCTATAAAATATCGTATTACACATGGCGAAAAATTATACTTTGGTGGCATATCGATTAGTTTCCATCCAAATAATCTAGGTCGATTTTATAATAATAATAATAATAATATGTTGTATAATATAATTTTAACATAACAATTAATATAATAAACACAATAACCGTAATTGACACATTGGCTGTACGGTGACATACTCATTTGAAAGGTACACGTCCGTTGATGATTTGGCCATGCACTTAGTTCAAAATCGTTTGTTCTCGAATAACGGTGCAGCTGGTGAATAGGGTCGAGTGTTAACACCGTGAAACAAAAACTGACGTTTCAAACCATGATCATTTTTCAACAATGTACATTTTATATTTATATATATAATATTAGTTACTTTACTTGCAAAGCCGTTAGATGGATCAATATCCATTCGATGCACAATAGTTTTCCTAACGTGCGATAGATATTATATCAAAAATTATTTGGGACATATTGTATTGAACATAATAATATAATTCTACATGTCTACATTAACTTAGGAGTGTATTTTCAATTTTTTTTTCGTAAAAAACACGACTTTTGCATACCTATTAATAATGTTATTAATTTTTATAAATTTAGTTGAACAATAACAAACATTTTATTATTTAATAAGTACCTACTTTTATTTACTTGATATCATTTTGATTTAAATTGACAATAGTTTTTGTTAGTTATTCTATGATATATTTAAGAACATTGTTTTTTGTCGGAAATACTATAATCGATACTATTAAATTTGTTTTAATCGTATTAATTAAATTGTATAAAGTGTAATGATTATATTATTTAAGTTTAATTTATAGAAATATACCTAAAAGAAACTAAATAATTTATTTTCAAATCAATTATCAATAAAAAAACGATAATATTTTTAAAATTAATAATTGATTTATCTAGAAAGCTGTTACAAGCTGTACATTATTATCAATTTAAGTGATTTTCAACAAATTTAAACAATATTATAAGTATTATTTTATTATTGATAGTATTATACACATATATAAATTACATTGACTGTCGCTAGTACCTTTAGAATTTACAGCAAAAAATATAACCTTTGTTTAATATTTTCATAATTGTCAGATTGAGTCAATTTTAGTATTGTAATCAGAAAATGAACACACATATATTTGCCTAAAAGGTCTAATGTTATATATTCCAAACTGGGTTTACCAAATACATTGGTATATTATCAAAGAAAAAAGTAAAGTTTACCGAGTTTTAATCTTTGACAAAGAAGTTTTTTTATCGACTTTTAACCCCCACTTTCTCATATTTTGTGTAAAGTGGGTTAAAGCCTATATTCAGCTCAATATTTTAAGATAAAGTGAAGAAATAGTTTTTTGATTTTTAGTAATTCACAGATTAATTTTAATTATTGTAATATTATTATTAGTATACCTACGTGGCTACATACAATTATTGCTGTGTGTATGATATCCAAAAGCGAGGGAAATTCCTTTAAAGCTACATAATCCTAATCTGCAATTGAAAGTTTTTAATTACTTTCCAACTAAAGTACCAATAGAGATTTTAATTGTTTCTATATATAAATATATTAAAATATAAAATACAGAATTATAATACTTACCGTTTTTTATAAGTCAACATTAAGTTATCGATTTAGAACGGAGTGGATAAATGTATTTGTTTCACCATGGATGGTTTATGTTCTTTCAGCATTGAAAGTATTTTCTGATAAAAATAATCTGTTGATACTTCGATGGATTAAATTAACTGGAAGAAAAAATGTTGAAAAATTGAATGGTTTAAGCAATATTAGTTTTTGATAAAATAAATTTTCTTGTAATAATAATAAAAAAAATTCGAATATTCATATTATCATATATTCTAAGATTAACATAATTTTCAAAATATTTTGGATTTTTAAATTCATTTACAGACATTTTAAATGTTTGATTATTTAAATTTATTTAAGACCATAAATTATATTACACGTTGCAATGTAATGTTCATGTAGTAGTAGTTTATGTCGCAAACTAAATTAACTACACAATATGTTAAAAAAATTATAACGTGTAAAATATAGAAACTGATTAAAAATTAATTATGTTTTAGTTAATCAGAGTAGTGTTCTCGAATACAAAATAAAATATTTAGATACTGGTTGCTATATTTATATAGATGATTTCGAACTAAAACTAATACAGGATTATACTGGAAAATTCTAAGCAATTCTAGTAATTGATTTTTATTTTCTCTCGTCTGTATGATCAACGCGTGCATTATTGTTCATTAAAATCGAGGATTTAATCCCATCAGTTTAAGATGATTATACATCTGTCTGTGTTTGATAATATATACTTGGAGTTAGCATCAGCATAGAATATGGTAGTAGAGTGATTAAGAAGCTTAATACAGTAGCGCAACGCGGGCCAATAATATTCCGGTATCGTGTTGAACGTATTTACGCATTTGTCCAAAACACTACATAATAGCCGAATATAACGCCACCGTCGTATACATTCGAGTATCACTGAATGAAGCTTAGGCGTGATTTCGATAATACGTATTATAGACAAGAGATATTTGAAACACGTGTGCATAATAAACATGAGTTAGGTAACAGACTCCGACCCAGTGTATATAGCGTAGGACGTAAATGTGTATAATTAATATATTTTATTTTAGCAGATACTATAGCATTTGACTTTTTTTTATTGAAATATTTATGAATAGGAATTCTTAAGGAAATTTCGTCGCTAACCTATAAAGTCATTATGGTTTACTGAATAAATTTTACTCTGTACTATATAATATTGATTGGTAAACAATAAAACTATGTTTAATTTATGTAAAAACAATACAAAAGAAAACAAATATATGTTCTCCGACTTAAATAACGAATAACTTTTGTTTGCGTATCTTATTCAAGCCATAAAAATATAGTCATAAAAGCTAAAAATATCTAAATATTTAATAAATGTTTATTTTATTTATTTTTATTGATATAAACGCCTTTGTAGGCTCAAGTACAGTATAAATTATAACTTAATAATACAAGGATATGAACATACTAAATTAATGATTTCTAAATTAAATAACGAAAATACAATAACAAAAATAAATTTGAACAATAGCATTAGATAACGAAGACAATTACAACATATTACAGAGACCAAGCTTACAAACTATAAATTTTGAGTAAAAAATAGGTCAACATTTCTCAGCTCATTACATTCTCGAGCAACACGGTCTAAAGGATTATTATAACCATAAGAGGTACAATGAAATGGTATTGAAAAAGTAGGATGATGCCGTGAATTAAATTGAGGAACATTAAAATTTAACGATTGTAATAAGTCTGGACAAGATATACCGCCATTTATTAATTTTGACATAAAGCGAAAAAAAAATAAATGTGTTTATTTATTGATCGATACAAGCAAAAATCTAAAATAATATATAGGTATTTATGCACAATGTCAATCATTACATTGGCATGGAATATTTTACCTCCAAATCGTTGGTGGTTAATATAAAAATATACATTTGAGTTTAAATACCATCAATAGAGCGATTATTAAAAAGTTTTTGATAACTTTTAAGATAAACAGTATTACCGAAATATCAGTAAAAATACCACACGAGTTATATAGATGATCAAATGTCAGTCTGTAGTCAATATATTTGAAAAATTTGAGATTGTGTAGAGAGAACTTACTCGTAGATACGTAATATTTATATTCTTATATCTTATATATATATATATATATATATATATGTATAATGTATTAATGTGTTGCTGTTTATATTCAAAATAATTTAAGTTGTTTAATGTTTTTATTATTCTTATACATAACGTAAATTTAATTAGCGTTCACTTGAGAAAATAACAAGTTTGAAACAGAATTAAAATTAAAATTTTATTTATATCTTTTTTTTTTTATGTAATTAAAAAAAATATACAAAATATAACAATTCATCACTATGCTTAACACGTCAACTTATAATACAATTTAGTTAAAATTTGTTTAAAATGAATAATAAAGATTTATGTGAATACATAATCGTGTACTATTAGTGACTTCATTATGCTAAATGGCTATTTAAATTATATATTGTGTATATTTAAATCCATAAATACGGTATAGCATTAATACCTACCTAGGTATATCTTATCAATACACAACAACAATAATAATAATATTGAATAAGTCTATTGAAAGACGTGTACAATAAGAATGTTTTATTCTTTAATTCATAAAATTCAATATATATATTTTTTATTTCGATATTATTTAGATTTGATTTTTATTGAAATGTATTTATTATAATTTATATTTATATTAATAATTACACCATAAAACCAAAAATAGTTGTGTGCCTATCAATATAACAATATATCTCAACATAAATCATGTAGTTTAATGTATTTCCGTTGTAAAGTTATAAAAAAATATTCACATTAAAATATCAAATTCTACTCACGTTTTTAAGTCCTAGAAAAATAAAACCAATAGTATATTTTTACTACTGCACGATAATATTTGTCTGGCTTGCAGAGTACTTTGCATAAGTGATACATTTTGAAGTTATAATATATACGATGGCCAACGTATAGAATATTATATTATACACATATTGCATGCATATAAGAAGAGTATCACTACAGTCACATATGCCTACGAAATTATTGGGTAATTTATACAACCAGCTTAACAACCGTGTTCGATGAACATTCTCTTTCGCTTTTTTAGTATATGAATAATAAGCATTGTACAGCGAGTAATAATATTATCACTACACAACATTCGTTTCACAAAGACAATTGAATCCATTCTTTGAATATAATCGAACATTGGCCGTTTGTTAACGATAACAACTACATAGCGTAATAAATAATAATAATTTATATATAAATATATAGTCGTGCGTGTTTACCCGGGATAAGGTGCGTTAACTTTACATATCCCGGGGAAAAGCTTTTCGCAAAGAATGCGGTTGAAGTTGCTCGCACTAATAATTTCTTTATTGCATGAAATTTACATAATATCCTATAACAATGCATTCGAAACACTGAACATCTGATAACCGTATACCGTGTATTTGCATAGGAACTATGTTGAACAAGTATAATATACTCCATACCTACCTATCTACCTAAAATAATAATGATAATATAAAAATAATAATTATATGAGTATCAATATGAGTATTTATATGCACTTAAAATTACAATCGATATTAAAATATTAAACATGTGTCTATAAAACGAGGGTTTCCAATATTTATATCTATGCCGTGTTGGGTAGTAAATTCTGAGGTAAAATAATTTATTCGTGATTTTAGAACCACTTATTAGTTATTTTATTGATTTAGTAGCTAGTTAAATATATATTTTTATTATAAAAAAATAGGAAAATTTTAAATTATATTTTGAGAAGGATCTCATTACGATAATACTTATTATATAATAAGTACAGAAAAATAATTGAAATTGAACAAATATGACGTCTGGACAATACCAAAAATAAAATAATTCAAGTACATCATTGCTAAAATACGTTTATTTCTGTTTTCAATGGAATTTGTGCTTATTCTTTAAGTACGTGAACTGTATTGCCTATGTAATTATTCTTCGTTACAAATTAAAATAAAGGTAGTTATCGAAACTTTTTCATTTTTGTGTTTACTAATGTTTTCTCATCACATTAAGAGTTTAATCTGCATAATATTGTTATCTTGTTAAAAATTATATTTTATAAATAAAAAAACGAATACTTTACTTTTCCCTAAAATAAATATTATTTAGCCATGATATGACGTCAAGCGATGGACCGCTAAGATATTATATTGTTTACATGTTACCAAGTTAATTTTTGATACGATACATTGACAATAATCCCATAATATGCACACATTATATTTCCGTGTACGTGTCCATTGTGCATTCACTCCACTGTCATTATTATTAAAATTATTATGGGTGGTCATGTTGTAACTTCGTGATATTGTCTACACTTCTACAGCATGTTTGTAAAATGCCTACAAGGTAACTGTGTGGTTTCAACACCGTGTTTCTTTTTTATTACGTTTTTAAAACGTTAAACTATAAAATTATATATTTCGTTGTACTACGCGTGTATTCTGGCATCCGAGTTATCGAGTTATTGAAAAATTGTGTATAATTTCAATTTCAAAAATATATAATGTACATGAATACTCTGTCCATCTATGAAACATTGATTCTTTATACTCAACTATACATCATATTCGAATAAATTACATAATGTACAGATAAATTAGTATAAAGTTTAAAGTTTATAAAGTTTTTTTTTGTTCAAGTAAATTATACATTTAAAAGAACAGAGGTAATTTATTATAACAGAAATACAGTATTAGGTGCCCATATCTGGGGTCAAACTTGATTTATAGTTATAAAAGATCTCAAGACTAGCTTTGTTTGAGCTTCCTTAAAAGATTTTATAACAGTAATCTCAAGCAAACTTATTAACATAAAGAGAATAAACATTTACATAATAACATAATACATAGACATATTTTATATCGTTTTTACATTGGATTTGATATTTATACAGATAGATAGTATCTATAAATACAACTGTCTTATACACAACAAGTATTATAATAATTGTATTTTTTTTATATTTCTGTAGATAGTTCAACATAGTACGCGGCAAAAGCGGTTGCTACAAATAATGGCAATCAAACCTGTCAGTAACACAAATCCTTGATTATACTAAAGTCTGCTGGTGCTAGATATATAGTACATAGCATATTTTTCTGTACGTATAGTAAACGTGAAATATATACTTATATTTATATTCACAGTACATCTTTAGCAATTATAATACAGTAACGTCTTTGGATAAAGGATAATATTTCTTGAGTAACAGACTGATGCATAATGATGACTTTCAACAATTATACTGAACAGTTTTCCAGGGAACTGAGCAATGGTTTCTGTTTTGGTTATCATAAATTTAAACTAACCAGCCACTCGTCTAAAACCGTATATACAATATATGTAGAATAACTTGATCAAATTGTTTTATGATACGCGGGCAACTTTTCCCACAAAGTTTGTTATGCAATACGTGTGCTCGACTTTCTATACGTTCACGGAGACAAATCGTCCCTTTGAAAACTATAGTAACTACTATATAAGCAATTGTAATGCGCTTTGAGGTCACCCATTCGCTCTATATAATATTTCTCATTTGCTTAGTCTGCAGAAATGCAGACTCGAGGAGTGGTTATCGATACTATTCGGAGAGTCCTGCATGTTTCGTTTTCTAATCGAAATATGAATAAGTTAGATACCCAAATTTTAACCGTCACACTGAAAACCCAGAAGTTATTGGAGTGTATAATTATTCTAAATACGTGTGTTCTACTGCATGTTTTGCAGGATTTAAACAGGTTTAACAAAATATAGGTATAGTAAACGATATGGAAAGTGGCAAAATATTTTCTGAAATATCTGGATCGTACAAACAAATTTTCAATAAAATATTTTAAAAAGAAGAAAGAAAATGTAACACGTATTTTTAAACGAGAGAATAGTATCACGGTTGTATTTTTTTTATGACAATAATAAATTGTGTATAAATTAAAAATGTAACACTATAATGTATCTATGCTATAATGCCATTATACAGTATATAATATGCTCTATACTACGATAATATTTTATCGTCACAACACATGAGAGAGAGAGACTGCAATGTTGTTCGTAACTAATCGATGCGCGATATATGGTTAACATGAACAGCATTGTATGATATATGAGACCATGCGATGATGTATAATAAAGCTGCAGTGGCCATGAAAAGTGAACGTTGACCGTCACGCGCCTAGTGGTTACTTCAGTTGGGCTTTATTACTAAAACCAGACAATCTTTGGGTTTTAAAATTATTTTCATCAGCGATCGATCAACATTTTTTCACACACGTGTATAATAGTACTTATGCAACGATTAGATAGTTAATATACCTTGAATATTATATAATATTATTGTTTTTCTTACATATCGTAGAGTCTTGCACAGTATGATCGGGAATGGCAAATTGGATCCCGAAAAAAAAAGTTGTTTCTAAATTGTCCCAGAGAAGAAAAAAATATGTAATTTTTTTATCTAATATTCTTTGATAGATGACAAATTAATTATAGATATATTTTATAACTTAGTATGATATAAGTTGTATAAATTATTAATTCAAATATAAATAATTATTATAGTTAAATCAAAATATATATTTTTTTCAATTTTTAATTTTATTGTAAATGATATTCTCGGTAGAAACTTAAATGATACGGATTTAACAAACTCAAATCGAGTTATATTATTTATAGTGTACTTTGTCATTTGTTTTCTTAAGTTTCGTTCTTTTTAGACAGTACTTTACTTTTTCTTGGTTTGTGCTTCTTAATTTTACATGCATCTTTGACTGAATTTCTAATAATTCCCATATAAGGCAATAAAGTTAGACATTTTGAGATGTGGGCTGCAAAAACGTCGGCCATATCTCGAATGTTGTGATTTACAATTTTATAAAAATGGTAGTAAGTATAATAATCGAAGGTAGGTAAGTAGTCGAACCCAACTTACCTACCACTTTTTTTTCCATGGGATTCAATTTACTATTTTAAAAATGTATACAGATGGTTGCGCACCAAATGTACCTAGCCCCGGTATAATTACCATACATTTCTCAAAAACCTCGGTCAGTTGATTTAGGTGAGTACCAAATGAAAATTGTTCGAGACCACAATAATAAGATGTACTGAATATTTTTATCTACCTTTGGTTATTAATGTCATTATAATCGTTACAGAATATAATTTTATAATTGTTCGTTTTCTGTTTGGTTTTTGTCCTTTTTACTATTTACTATGACTTACATTTTACAGTATACCTTCATTGTTAGATTAATAAGAAAGATTAATTATATAGTTTATGTTATAATACAGATGATATTTTGATTGATTTTAGAATAAACCGTATTATTTATTAACTTATAAATAAAAAAAAATACATTTAGAGTAAATTTGTAAATTTTATAGTAAGAATTATTATATTCGAACCTTTTTGTATTATTTTATTTAAATAGAAAAAAAACATAATGATAATATAACACTGAGTAGGAAATATTAAACCATATTAGTAAACTTAGCTATTAATCACATAGCATTTTATGATTATGCATACAAATACTATATTTTTATCCTTTTATGTTGTTCAAAACGTTGTTATTTCTAATCAATTATAATTAATTAAAAACATATTATTATATATTTGAAAACGTTTAATTAATAATAATAATAACATTTACCAATAGAGGATAATTTATATTTTCTTGTATAAGTTATTTTTATTGTTATGTAATTAAAGTGAATGTCAATCATAATGCTTCGTATGGCGAAAGCACGACGGCTTACAACGTAATATTTTGATATATTATATTCGTATCAAAATATTAAAATTGATATTAACGAAATAAAATTGGAATGAGCTGCAATTCTTCAATTAATCAAACTGTTCTGTAATTATATAGTTTATACCCGCAGTATCACGTCGGCCGTGGCAGAAAACGACTACACAAAAACTGATAAAACGTCTTTCGGTTGAAAAGAGAAAATTAACTTTTGGGCGGTTTTCCTGGATGACAACCCTTCGGGTAGGAGTTTTGATAAATTGCCGGTTTGTATCGTTTATACCCTCCGATGGTTGTGATTCCTGCATGTCAGTGTGTTCGTATTGAAACGATTACATTTACGATATTTCGAGGTCAATATTGCGTGTGCAACTCTGTCAGTGTATTCCTATTATTATGCAGTCCCATTTACTGACTACGACTCTGCTTGTCACTTTGCCTGAAATAGTTTTAACACGTAAGTAATAAATAACTGTGCGTCTGTGCCTTATCGTCATGATAATAATATGGTGGTAAAAAAACAAATAATGATAATGAAAAAAAACATAAAACTAATGTATATAGGGGTACATATCAAAATATATAAAAAATATAAATTATAAGTAAAAATCGTTTATTGTAGAAAAATAATACATAGACAAATCGATCATACGTCTCATATGTAAAAAAAAATAAATAAATGTAATATTGTATTTTCATTTTTAAACATATGTAAAATTAAGATGACCAGAGTGAAGTCAAACAAAAATTTTGATCCAATACTCTGCTCATATAAATTTGGAATACTTATAACTAATATTCTATATTGTAATAAAATGTATATTTATTCATTAAAAGTTACAAAAATATTTTGAAATGTGACATTAAAAATGTAGGTACTCGTATTTTATTATTTAAAATAATATTTAAAAGTCTTTAAACATAATATTAGAACTAAAGGTAGTAATAAATATATTATAATATAAAAATATGTTACGCGTAATATGTAAATAGACTAAAATTGGTAGTTAAAGTGAGTAATATATTTAATAGAATAATACGTACCTAGTTATAAATAGATGATAGAATACTTATTTCGACAGAACTGTATTTATCGTTATTATTTGTATTATTATTATTATACTATTATATTATAATATTATATACTAGCTGAATAATCTGCCTTTGCTCGTGTGTTAATGTAAAAATATAATCCATTCGTATATTCATTTGTTTTTCATTAAAATTAAAATATTTAAAGCCTAAATGAAATAATGGATAAAATGAAATAATAGATCACTCATAGGAGTATTTGGTACTGCGTTGTGAAAACAAAATCGTTAAATTATTTAATTTATAAGTTAAAAAACCGTAACTTTTAAATACAACTCTCTACTCCTCAGACAAAAAAAAAAAATGAAAAACAGGGTGACGTGGTGACATTCAGTAGAGGATTTGGAACAACGCTGTGAAAAAAAGTTGGAAAAAAGTTAAATAATGTCACAAAATTCGAATATAAAAATGCCTGTTCTTTTATATACACAAGGACTAATACTATTATTAAAAAATAATTATTTAATTTATTTATAAGCCAAACTATTAAACATAATAAATACGTTAGTAGAACTTTTTTATTTTTGTCAAAATGTATTTTTAATACAAACATTGAAGTTTCTCTGTTCCCCTCCACCTTCAAGGTTAGAATCATTTAGAATATTACTGAGTATTTTTTACTTTTGACCCATCAAAGCATCAATTATTATATAATAGTATTAACTATATCTATTTAAAAATTGAAACATTTTTACTGCTCAATAAAGTAGCAAAAAACTACACATACAAAAAAAAATGTTTAAATATTTTATTTATTTTTTTTACAGGCGGAAACCTAAATAAAATATAATACATATTAATGTAATATATATTATATTATGTCGACAATATTTTAACAATAAGCAATACTATTACCATTTTATAACAAATTATTATAATATTTTATCAATGCGCGATAAACTGATATATTTTTAATATTTACAATATATCAATATTCAATATATGTGAAACTATTAGTGACTGAGACACTGGGTATACGTCATTATTACAAAGGTAACATAATAAAAGATAATATTCAAGCATCAATATCTATCTGGTTCTAAAATTTCATAAAAGAAAAAATTTTATAATAATTTTTTGAGAAAAAAACTAATTTGCATTATTGTGAAACAAATATACATTTTTTTATGTACATTAAACAAAAGTTTTAAAGTAAAATAATTATCCATAAATTGTGTTATTAAATTTATGAAAATTAATATTATAATATCATTATACCTTAAATATTATTCACGAAGAATATTAAAGAATGATATTATTTTTTTAAATTCCTTCAAGATTTTAAATTAATTTTAAGTTATTTATATATATTTATATATTAATATATTTTTAGTATTGTATATGCGTTTGGTAAAGTGTTTTTCTATACTCAATTATCTTGATTTAAAAAAAATTATATCTGTGTGCTAATGCTGTATATATGTTTAATAATATTACTCGCAATTTTTAGAAAGTAATGATAATTTAAATAATTATAAAAATTAGTTATCTTATTAAGTGCCTAGTAAATAAATGATGTTTTCTGGTTGAATTATTATAAATTCAAAACTCAAAAACATAATCTAAACTTAAATAAAATTTTACATTTAATTAATAATAACTTAATAGTGAATATTGTGATATGTGACGTGGTTCGTGTCCCACAGTTGTATCGGTAGTAGTTTGACACAAAATTGATTAATCAATAAATCAAGTCTCTCTATTTAATTGCTGGGCATATTCTCTTGTAATTTGTAATATGAGTTAACATGGGCATGCTAATTGCCAATATGTTAAACAGGAAAGAGTAAAATCAATTATTATATTTATACCTATTAGCCATTAGGTTATTAGTAACATGTTACTTATTATTCGGTGAATCAAATGACGAGAAAAAACAACCAACTCATAACTTGTCTTTAAACTCCTCCCGTTAAAGGAAAGCACGTGGAGGCACTTAACTGGTATAATATTCAATCCAAAGCCATATCATATTATGTATAAATACTAAGTAGTATTGTAATCAATTATTTTAGATTTGAGATAATCACAGAATATAAAAAAATATATTATATTTTTGTTTCATATATTGTGTATTTTTTTATTCGATATGGATTAGATTTTATTTTCAATTAAACACTTGTTAATTTAATATTTATAAATTCTAGGTAAACGGTAAACAGTAGTTAATTTATTTATTGTTTTCTATTCCAAGTATTATAGATAATTATTAGTATTAGTATGCGAAATATAAATATTCATAAATCTTTTACTCAGTAATACGTACCTATATGCAAATAATAAATAACTTACAAAGTGCTGTATTCGGAATACAAAATCTTTCCTCAACATTTAATTTTAAGATTTTTGATAGCTATTGATTGATTGGTTTTGAAATTTTCCGATAAAAATAGTGGTCAGGAGTTAAATTGTCAAATTTAATATCTAAGTATCTTTAGTATCTAAATATTGTATCTAAGTTACTTTTTAAGAATACACCTAAATATAAGCATTGAGTATAGATAGTACTATCTATACTCAATGATATAAGATAAGAGTTTCATATATCATTTATAAAAAATACATAAATTCTATGTGGAGAAATCGAAATTTTTTATTTTAATTAATCTCATTTATAATGACGTTTAGAATATTGTAACAGTATAATATGTTCACTATTCATATTAAATATATTGTTATTATATTATCATAATATCCATTGTAGTATATTGTATGTAAATACTGCTGCATTGCAATCGAACGAAGAAAAGGGGTAAATGAGATGTTTAACTTACACACACGCGAGTCAATTTTTTTAAATTAAATTTGTTATTTTAATGGAAAACAAAATTCTAAAATGTAACAATAATACTGTTTAAAATTTTAAATTCTATAAATAATTAATATTCTTAAATACTATTTTATAATATACGCTTTAAAGTATACATAACAATCGAAGTTTGTTACATTAAAAGATATCAAAATTTATTGCCGAAAATATGCTGTTAGAATTTGAATTTATATGTGCGATTATATATAATATACCTATTAATAATTTAAAATTTATTGTAAATGTATAAAATGTGTTTTTTTTTTAAATTATACTCAAACCCTAATTTGCCTTTTGGAATTTCAATTTTATTTTAATACGTTTTTAATATTTATAATTATAAAAATATAAAGTGTAATGAAATTAAGACGCAACGATCTTTACAAATTGAGGGTATATTGCAGACTGAAAATAATGATGTCCGGCGCGGCAGTGCCGATCCGGTCACACATAATATCTTTAGTCACGTAACAATAGTAACTAAAATAAAATATGTTATCATAATTCTTATTTATATACATTATACATAGTAGGAATTGAACATAGAATTTGTTAATAAGAATTTAATTTAAAAATACCTAATATTATCTAAAATTACAAAAAATTATATTAAACAAAAAAATTATATATTTAAAAAAATACAATCAGTAAAACGAATTGTATTTTGCAAAATAATAAATTGAAATGCTACTAAAACAAATTACAAATGTAACTCAGTCCAAGCCATAAGTTACCAATAAGTTATTTGTGTAATTTTTGATCTTATAATAAATAATTATACAAATCGGAGTACCATTCTAAAGCATATGGTACTATGTAATAAACATTATAGTTATAGATGTCTTAGTGCCTTGCAATGTCTGACTCGAAAATAAAACATTCAGTTAGATCAGTTTTCAATTAATTATATTGTTTTTAATGTTTTTATTACGATTATTAAAATAAATTAAATAGTTCGTTTAAATCGTCATTATCATCATCATCATTTCCATCGATATATTTCCAATAACCATAATATACGGCGTTACAGAATTAATATAACTCATATTTTTTAAAGGCATATTTATCCTACGTGGTATTGACTAATTATATAAGTATATTTGTTATCTTATAATAATATAACATACTGTTCAATTCAGGTGCGTCTCCACTGCATCGCCAGCATCGGCTTTCTTTGATGTTTACCGACAACCATCGGGAACCCGCGGCTTCGGCCGAATCGGCCGTTCGGCTACAAAAGCCGCGCGGCCTAGCCGCACGCCAGTGGGGTATACTGGGGATGCACCTTTCCATTGTACCGCAAAATAGGTACAATTTATAACAAAACAACGTTTTCATCGCGATAATGCGAACATCGCAAGATTATTAATACTTGGTCATTGAATTCGTAAGACATTTAATTCCACATTCTATATACTTACCTGCACCAAACATCGAATATAGTGTAGTGAAAATAGACAAAAAGCAACTGACAACTATTCGTCGTCCATCGACTGAGGTTTCGATTGTGATAACGTTATCGATGATTACGCGGAGGTATAAATAATTATTATTTCTGAAGGTATAATACCGCGAATAATTCACAATGTCCAGTTTAGAAAAACGCCGAAACCCCCCCGCTTTCCCGTTCTATAAAGGGCTCCAGTATATTTTTTTTCTAATAATGTCATTACACAAATTACTTAACGATGGTACAAGTTTGCAATTAATAGTATCATCTATAGCAGGGGTGGCCAAACTTTTTTTGGCCGCGATCTACTAACATTATACTTGACCTTTGAGGATCGACTTCAATAAAAAATCTAACCACTATGATTAATTTTCGTGTGAGTAGCCTAAAAATAAATTCTAACACGATCGATTTTAAAATCGTTTGCGATCGACTGGTAGATCGCGATCGACCGTTTGGCCGCCCCTGATCTATAGTGCGACCGATACACTGTCCCGTATTATACCCGTGCTGCCAACCTAAATACCGTTTTAACTTTGTCTCTTATTCAGTTTCGTGTCTTCATTTTTAAATGTCCATGTCATTACGACGGCGTCGTCGTAAATTGTATTATTAGGTTAGACACCTCACCAAGACGAAATAAGACGATGATATGATATGTTTCGAAAATTATAGGTAATGTATTTTTTTTACTCAAGTGTTATAATAAGATCTAACGATTCTTCTGAGATGACTTTTGATTGTACATACGTTCGTAGCATAATAATCAATAAAAACTGTTCAGTCAAAACCGTACTTAAAAATAAAGCGCCATCCTGGCATATAATTTATGTATTTGATCGCTAACTATCCATTTAAAACTTATTTACATGCATACATATTGTATACAGTAAGATTCTTTAATATTTCCTAGACGTTTAATCTTTGCAATATTTCAATATTAAATTCCAACAGTTAATACATTAAAACCATTTAATTATTACTACTTATCCAACTAATAATTAATAAAATAATTTATACTTATTTTATCTAAATTGATTTTCGAAAGCATTGAATATAATATTTGTAGGTATATGTTAGGTTTGGTTATATGTTTAGTTAATATATTATATTAATATATATATATACAATATTGATTACATTTTATTTTACGTGTTACGTTTTGTTAAAAATAGGATAAACAAGAATATAGGTAATAAATATCTGAAAATATTTTCATGTTTAAAATCAAAAAAAAATATATATATATAAGAATTAAATAAGTATATATATATCACACTTTGGAAATGTATTGGTACTTGGTATATTATAATAGATAAAATATTTACAATATTTTGCACGATACATTATTTTCATTAAATTCGAATTATTACAATAATATTGATAAATTATATTTATATATTATATTATATTATGTATACAATATACATCCATAATATGATGGCACTCAACGAACCCGTGGATATAAAAATGAAATGATTCATTGTTCATCGGATCGTATTGGATACGAAATATACATTTTTATTTCTGTCCTTTGTAATTTAATTTTTGACATTTTCTATTGTAGCACTACGGAGAATAATGTTGTAATGGACAGAGAGAATAATGATCAAAATCTTATAAGTTTAACTGTACCGTTACGTTTCTTACTTAAAAATCGGATATTATATTAAACAATAGTAAAAAAGTAGTTTTATATTGTATATTGTGGTATAATTAATTACAAATATGAACAAATCGAATTTAAAAACATATTGTGACCTCAAAATGTAAAATTATCGAGTACTACCGTGGAATCACGAACAGTAAAATAGTGAACTAATATTGTGTGAGTACATAATATTATATTCACATAGACACAGTGTCTGAAGTTTCATGAAAAAAACATTCATGCATACATATATACACATTTAACAGTATAATAATACATGTATATAAAAATATAATATGGTATAGGCTCAAGGCAACGGTCATCAAATTCGTCATAAAATACCATAATTATTTGCACACGATGATGCTATTATAATCTATAAATAGATGAATTATTAAAATAATAATAATTAATAGATGCATTATCGTACATCACTCAATCGGACAGCAAATATATATAATATACGAGTACACTTTTTTTTTTTATCAATAATTATAATTGTTAATAGATAGGTAGTACAGTCGTTCATATCTTACTTAATATCGTTATTGTAAAAATATTAAGTTATATACAAATTGCAGACACTTGTTTTTTTCCATTTGTCAAATCTAATTAGTATGCAATAACTCAGATAACAAACATATAATCAAACTCGTTTAAGTTTCTGCATTGTATAAACAATTGTATTTGATTATTTTTATTTTGTTATAAATTTAACATGGGAATAATGAATCACCTTATCCGAAAGTGGAACTCGGTTTAGTGTGGTGGTCATAGGACTTTTTCGAACTTTAAACGACCATAAAAATGTTCATTTTAAGATTTATAGGTATATTATATTATGTAAACTTAGTTAGAAAAAAATAATACGATTAATATTGCATACAACTGAAGCTTAGTTCATTATACAGATTAATATCGTGTTTAGTTGAAGTTAAAACAAAATGTAGTATTAATTGAATATGAAAAAAAAATATTATTGATCATTGGGTTTATTATATTATTTTATTTTTTTTATGAACAATGTTGTGTAATTCTTAACATTTTTCAATTTTTCTACGAATAAAATAAAAATGTCACGCTAATTTTAATTAGGTGTATATGAATTTTAAATTAATTACAATTGTTTGATTTTCATATTTTGTTTTTTACCCAGTATCTTTAATATAAATTATAATACTTCTAAGGAAATACTAGAAATTATTACTACAGTTATTATGATATAATAATATTATGCATTTTTCTTTAACTTAAACACGAATGTGTATTAAATTATTTATTCAATAATAGGTAATTAAAAATATATTAACATTTACAATTTATTTATCTAACCACAATTTATAAAACGATAGTTATTTATACAGTGTTTATCGCCATATATATATTTTTTAATTAAAATAAATTCACTTGATTTCGTCGATGAATTTAAAAGTACTCTTACATTTTATGCAAAAAAATAACTTATAAGTAAATAAAATGTTTTCAATTAATTCAATCATACTCACTTGATAGGTAATCAATGAACTAGCTATATTTTGATTAGATAAGTACTTGCAAGTAGCAATAAAAATTAAAAACGCAACTATGAGATATTATTTGATTATAATTTTCATACCATCATTACAGTTCATTACTGTCTATCTTAATAAGAATCATTTAACAAATACTTCAGTAATTTTTCAGCTTATTGTTAAATGTTAACATTATTTAAAATAATTGACGTGTATGATTTAGCTAATTTTAGTTACTCTAAGTAATTTAGACCATGTGATCTAATAGTTGTAAATAATAGTTGTGCCTATGTCATATTGAATATATTTTATAATATTTTTTAGTTAATTAGAGTTTAAGCAAATGTTTTTTTTTTCATTCTTTATATTAAAAAGTTTTTATAGTTTGTTCTCTTATAGAAAAATAAAATAAAAAAATAAAACATTCATTATTGGTTAATGAATTTCGAAAATAATAATGGAATACTACCACTAAAAATAATTAAAAGTTTTACTGAATGAGAAGCTATGATTAAAATCTTTGTAGGAAGGTTTCATTTTTCTCTACAGCATAACTTATCCTTGCACGAGTATAGAACTATGAAGATATATAATTTGCATTACTTTGTTGGAAATATATTGTAATAATAGGTATAGCTTTCACGAATTCTTTATATAAGACAATTTATCAAATTTGCTGTTTTAACCATACCAATATAGTTTTAATCAAACAATTTTTACTACACTTATTATAATAATGATAATATAATATAATTCATTTGAATACAAAGTAAAAATTAACTTGAGAATTAAATTTTCATTTTCATTAATAATTTTTAAATCACTCATTGAGATAGTTACTTCTGATGATTTTTATATTTACTTTATAGTATAAATATTTAAATAAAAAACATACGACTAATTAATTATAAGTGTATAGTGTCTACTTTCATAAAAAAAAGCGGTTAACTGAGTATCGCTCTGCTGTACATTAGGTGGTGGGGTGGACCTCGGACAAGGGTAGGTTAAATTTGAATGCAATGATAGGTATCATTGTATACGAAAAACGATTCTGAACGGATATGATTTGTCAGTCTGGGATATAATATTGTATTTAAATATTGTCATGTATTCTATTTTGAAACAAATTCAAACATTTAAGTAAAAGCTTCAAGATCTTACGTTTAGTAATTTTTTAAAAATAACAAAAATTGAAAATTATTTATTAGTAAAACGTTATTTTACACGTGTATTTTTGATTTCAAATTAAAATTAAAACTTTAAATACTCGTAAAATTTTTTAAATTGAATTATCCTCAAACATTTTTATAATTATTCTATGCTTAACTTATGAACACTATAGTATTAAATTTTCAATTCTTAGCTTTTGATAGTAAAATATTTATAAATTTTTAACTACCATATAGTGAAAAATATTCATGATTTTGACGAATTTTTGTCAATATTTTAATTTCAAATGCTAATTAAAAAAAATTGTGCCGATGTATTTTTATAATTTTTGAATGAGAGTTTGAACAAGTTATGTGGACCCTTTAATTAAATTTTCAAGTAATTTGTCCCAGCTAAATCTTTTTTATCAACATTTATAAAAAAAAAAAATAATAAAATTGAAAATTTCAATTGTCTATAAATAGCTCAAAAAAAGTCAAAATGTTTTGAAAATCAAATCACGTAAAGAAAATGGCAATCTAAATAACTGGTAAAATTTTCAAGTATTTACGACTTACACTATTTGAATAATAACAAATATCAAAAATCGTTTGAGGTTAAACCGTTATTTAACGCGGTTTTGTAAAAATTGAAGAAAAATGTATGGAGACCCTTGTACCAAATGTTCAACTTAGTTATAAAAGAAAAAATTTTTACGATTTTTCAACCACAAAATTACTTGCAAATTTTCGCAATTTTAACATATTTCGTATTAATTCGAACATTAAGCACTTATAAAAAAAAATTGTGTCTAACGATTTCGGATTTTTTTTTTATCACTTTAAGAACAACTTATAAGAAACCTTGTATTAGATTTTTAAGATTTTCTGGTCGGCCAAACAATTTTTATCGTTATTTAAAAAACAAGTACTTAGAAAAATTGAAAATTTAAATTGTCTATAAATAGCTCAAAAAAAGTCAAAATACTTTTAAAATTTAACTGTGTATAGAGAACGCTAATATAAACATTTGATGAAAATTCCAAGTACTTACAGTGATTAGTTTTTGAATTACAACCATATAAAAAAATCGATTTGGTCGAAAACTGGTTTGGCGTAAAAATTCCCGTTTTTCTGTCATTTTTTTTTGTTTTTCTTGATTTTTTTGAAAACTGTTGGGAAATGTTTACTTTTCACCTCTATAATGTACCAAGGATATTCACTTTGCCATCGGAAACCACCTCCAAAGTTTAAAATTGAAACATTATTTCGACTAGTTATGCTGTACACAGACACACACAAAAAAAAAACACACATCATTGTAAAATCAATACATTCATCACTCCGTTCAGAATCTAAAAATACGTAAACCGTTATATAATTAATAATAATTTTAACTGTTTACACTCCAGCTTATACTTGGAAAAATATAAATTTTTAATCTCTATACTTTAATAGTTTTTTGAATTTAAGTACAATAAGTCACATATTTTTTGAAATTTAGGAATATATAAAATATATAATTTTTGATGAAATTCTCTTAATTCCTATGCGTTGGAAATTGAGTTTTCTTTGTGAAGTTATTTATTTATAAATAACTCAAGTAATAACATCTTTATATAGATAAATAATATGATATTAAATATAAATAATAATACAACAGTTTTTTGCTTTTCACTATTTTAGTGTGATAAGTGATAAGTAGTCACCAATATGAAAAATATTAAATGTATGACATCATAAGTATATTCGCGGCCAGGTGGGCACGACTCATATAAACCAATCATGTCAGTAATGAGTGTATTTAATTTACTGTATTATGGAAAATATAGTATTGGTTCTTGATCGAAATTAAGTAGCAAGTAATACAGTATTGGACTGAATGCCAAATTGTATTGGAACCTTTTGGTTGTTATATTGTTATACTTTATGATTTGTATCCAAAAAAATTAAGCAACATACAAACTGTACCTATTATAGGAAATACGATCTATAATAAATAATAAAAAAAATAATCTAGCATAATAAACTAATATTATATTGTGAGGTTTTATATTAAATACTACTGTATTCAATGTATAGTCTATTTGGCATAGATGTAAAAAAAATGATTTTTTTTCAAATAATTTCATAGAAAGAAATATTCTAATGATTATTATATCACTATTATTATTTATACTTATTTTATATTTATACTATTATTAGTATTTAGTATGCAGTTATCTTATGCATACAGTATTCAACCAAGTATACCAAATACGATGATGAATTATTTTAAATATTTCTATTTAGTTAAAATCAAAAATGAATATTATCATTTTTATATAATATAATATAAAAAAAAATTATCACTATATCATACTAAACTATGTTTTTTTCTAAACATAGTTTTTAAAATTTTCGTCCTTAAGGGCCTCAACAAACAATTTCTTTATGTATGTACTACCGTTCCGGTATCTACGAAGTTTTCGCTGTGATTGACGGTTACGTGGGTATATCCCATATGCCGAAATCCTGTTGTACCTTACAAACCTGTCGTAATATATATATATATATATAATTGATCCACCATAAACTTAATTTTTTGTATGCAAGTTGTGTTATGTTATATTATGCTAAGTTTAAACTATACAATAGCGATTAGAGTACGATCATTTGATAATAACGAGAAATATAATATAGTATAATATTATACTATATATTATTATAGTGCAGGCAGATCGCATATACCAAACAGCATTCGTCAGGTTAAGTTAGATTTACTCTAAACCACATATATCATAACAGTTTTTTATTATGTTCTAACTATTTATTATTTAAATATTTCCTTTTATTGTTCATACAAAATATTGAATAACAAAAATATTATAGTAAAATCCATAGTTTATTTTAATTTTAACTAATTTCTACAAATAACCACATCTAAGGGAAACCTATTTAATGTATACCCATATTTATGTATTTTCTGTATTTTCCATAATATTTAGGTAATTCAGCTTTTTAAAATAATTATAACAATAATTAATCATAAGCCAAGTGCATATTTATTTTTTCACTATAATATTATATATTAACTAGGTATCTAGTTCAGTGTAAATATATATTTTTCAAAGTCAAACAGTTCAAATTGCGTTTTAAGTGGCTATCATATACTGCTTTCATACAACTAAAGCATAATAAGTAGATTTAGTTGAAATATATAACTATCTTTAACAGTCGAATATAATGGAATTTATTTGTAACATAACAGTAAAAAGAAAGAACAATTATATTAATACGAAATTTTATTTATCAAATATTAATTTATGATGATTATCTTTCCATTTTTCCTTTAATATATTTAAATAAATAAATCTTGGTAATGATAAATATTAGTTTTAAAAGTTAATTTATTTGAATATA
The DNA here is from genome assembly GCA_020882235.1 of Schizaphis graminum. Classification (NCBI taxonomy): domain Eukaryota; kingdom Metazoa; phylum Arthropoda; class Insecta; order Hemiptera; family Aphididae; genus Schizaphis; species Schizaphis graminum. The sequence goes on from CM037032.1 coordinate 62,366,217, forward strand.
TCATATTTTTATTTTATTTTCCAAAGGTCTTCGTTAAATATTGTAAGCCTTTCTTTACTTTGAAAAAAAATTTACGAAGACAAAAATCACCCTATTTGCTTGCTAGGTATTTTTTTTATTTTCTCAATATACTAAATACTTTTATTTTTAGTATGTAAAATACATAATATTTTGATAAGTATTCTTTTTAAATATTTGTATCCTATAACATTATACGTATACGTTAACATTGATATAACAATTAATAGTAAAGGAAAACCAATAGGTTTATAGTAAAAAATATTTTTTATTTCATTATTATAATGCTGAGGTGTCATTTGAATCAAAATAGAGGGATTATAATTAATTAAAAGTATACTCGATATCGATACGTTTAAAGAATGTTTTTTATTGCTATTTTTTTTTAATTTAATTATACTAATAGTTTACAAACTAAATTTATATAATATTAGGGGTAATGTCAATACCAATAAATAATTTATGTACAAAATTGTTGTATAGCACGATTTGTATTTTATTATTTCCTATATATGACGCTGATAACTATACTCGACATATTTTGTTTTGATTTTTTTCAGATTAATAGTACAAGTTTCATACAATTCAGAAAGCAATACGTTATTGATACACTTACAATGTACTTCAGGTAATTAAAATAGTTGCATATATATAGAATAATTTAATATCATATTTACATTTGTAATATTGAAAAACGAAAACTGAGGAGTTAACCAGACTAAAAAATTTGATTATATGGCACAGATTATCGGTCATATGTTGAAAATAATATTTAAAGCTAAGTTAGACATTTAATTTAATTTGTGGAAAGTAGACAAGTTGATAATAAAACATTATATAGATGAACGAATCTGAGGTTAAGTTACTAATGAAAAAAACTTTGTTACTTTTTCAAAGCAAAAATAATCCTTTGGATTTATAAATTCCTTAACTTAATCATTGCTTACATGTGTAAATCATTTATTTTATATTTTAAGCGGGAGTTTTATTTATATCACTTCCAGATTAGCCATTATGTTAGCTATTTGGTTCATTATATTATTATACCATTAACTAGTCGAATCGAAAATGTATTATACAGCTCTATAATTTATATAACTCTAGTTACTAACAGTTAATTTTTTAGCAAAACCCGAATAATTAGTATCAAATGATTATAAATTATTATTGTTTAGTAGTTGTACTTTAAATTATTTTAAAATCAATTAATTAGGTGCATATACAAAGGAAACTCTTTATAATTTATTGTGTAAGTGAAAAACATTCTTACATTAAAGGCTTTGTTAGGTAAAAAAAAATTTGGTTTTTATTATTTTAAGATAATTTTTATAAATAACGGTATCAGTGTTGTAAAAATAATTTATAAAAATATATGATAACTTATTGTAGCAGTTTATGTACTTCCGTCACTAAATTAAAATATCTTAGAAATATGTATTTAAATCAAAGACACATAACAGTTTTAATTGAGACTTGTAATAAATAAATAACAATATAAAATAAGATAAACATTTAAAACTAATATGATGTAATAATTTAATTTATGTGGATATATTTATTTTATTTTATTTTATTATTTAAAAATATAATTTATTGAAAATGCGCGGAAATAGTAGCTATTATTTAATATTATTAGTATTAGTTATTACTATAGCAGATATACATATTCACTTATTTTATTCATTATATTCAATAATTCATGTATTAATGCTTTATTTATTTATAAATGCCATAATAGTATTAATAAAAATATTGATTGATATTGAATAAATTCTTATGCACGATTTAAAGTGGAATTAAAATTTAATACATATGTATAATGAACATGTATGAAGATTCATCATAATTCAAATCATATTATAAGTACACTAAATAATATTTTTTTTACTAAAACTCATGTTATTACTTAATCATAAACTTTGTTTATAATGGTATTTCACTGCGATGTGTACGTTTTCAATAGGAATATGACAACAAGAAATATTTAATGAATTGTTTGGTTGGTTGTTGGTTTATTAAATTGTACGCGATCAATGAATGCTTTTTAATATACAAATGTAAGCCTACTCACTGTTAATATTCGTCTTGCATTATTCAGGAAGTTATGATTATATAATATTTATGCATGCTGCATAGTTACAAGTATTTATATATTTCATCATGTATACTTTTATTTGTGTGTTAGTTCTCGAATAAAGTGTGAGGCGCTGATAATTAAAAATAAATCTTTTGTTTTTTTCTCTTGTGTTGATTAACTTGATAAGGAAATGCAAAGTAATAAAAATTCAGCAATTAAAATAATTCAAGGCTTGATTTTAATTTGTATATGTACAAAAGAGCTTCAAAAGCAGTATCGTAAAAAATACTTTTAAAAAAGTATTTAAATCCTCACACTTGCATTTGCACAAAAATGTTATATAAATACATTTATAATAATATGTAGGTACTTTTATAAAAATGAATTTTAAAAATAAGTTAACGACATAATATGAATACAACTGTAAGTTTCTTTTTATTAAACAACTTACACTTGGTTTTAGAACATATTTCATACAACTATAAATTTAAAATATTTATTTATAATATGATAATAATTATTTTAAATGTAGATAGTAATTATTAATACAAGACAAAGTTGTGTTTTATTAGTAAAATGTGGTTGATATTTTTAGATATTGAATTACATTTTACCCTTGTTTGAGATTGTATACATGCAATAAAAAATATATCTAATACCAATGCTGTAACTGTACTAGATTATATGTACCCGTGTTAAAATAAAAAATCTGTTCTAATAATTCATTAAAATTTATTACGGCTTCCAGTATTGCCAATAAATAAACAATTTCACTTTTATTCATGAATAGCAGATGTTTATAGCAGTACTACCTAGTACCTACCTACATTTATAAATTATTTTTTATCAAATTCTTGTGTATAGTATAATGATTGGGAGTATTATATTGTTATTTAATTAAAAAAGGTTTTTAATTAAAGTAAGTGCAGAACATTTTATATGATTTTATTAAAATATTTATGACGTTCAGTTTTTTGATCAAAATAATTGCATGTTCCCTTTATTTAAGAATTTCATAAACAATACATTATATTATTGTATTTATTTGTTTATTTTATATTTGTTTGATTAAAGTTTTGTATTTGAATTGTGTTACTATTGTTCCATAGTATCCATCTTTACTTAATATGGAATATATAGGGGATTTTGTTAACATAACATAATTCGACATTTTAATATTGACTATTAAAATATTAAAATATTTAAACACTTATCATCTTGTTTTGTAATTTAGACACATATTATATTTTATACGATATTATAATGATTTAATGTTTACGCCCCATCTGCCATAAATACTATTTTAATAGAAATAATTAGATTCCAAAATAAAACTTAGTTTACTTATTTGTTTTTATTTTAAAATAAAATTAAGCTATTATTATTTACGAGTTATTTATTTGCAATAATGTCTTTCGAATCAGACTTTATACATTTAAAATAATCTTAAAGTACGAGTAGGTTTAAATTTAATAGGCTTATTATTACTCCATATGTAGTGCTTAGAGTGGATTTCCTTAACATATCGTTGTACTGTGAACATAATAATACACAATAGTTAAATTGTTTCTATTTTATAATTTGACTATAACAATATGCAATTTACTATTTAAAGTGTTTATTATTAGTATTTTATAATGATTTTGAAATTTTTGAAATTGATTGTAATGATGGGTCCTTAAATTTGAATAATTTTCCTGAATACCTACGTGAAATGAAAATTGTTTTGTTAAAAATCCAATAGAAATTTTATTTCATGTCTAATAAAGAGAAATTTTGTATTCTGATTCTATTAACTATAAAGTATAAAATATTATGAATATTATTATTATAAATAGGTATCAATTATATTAATTAAGAAATTCCATCTAAAAACGATTGAAATAAATTGAAATGAATAACATGTCATTAAGTACTTATAATTTAAATAAAATTGCATATTGTTATGAATATAGTTGATTCCTGCTTACGTTGTAAAATATGTTTTCAAAAGCTGTAAATCGGATCAGAATTGAGTTTAATAAAATGGAAATACTCGTACCAATACAAGAATAAGTGAAGTGATTTAAAGTATCTTAACGATTACTCTGTCTGTTATCAATCACATTACAGTAAGTCTAACGAGTACACTTACGTATACCATTTTATATCAATAAATGTAACTCTGAAAATAATAATATGGAAAAGAATATAGAATGTTACTTTCAGTTTGATGTAGTTAATGTATCAAATCGTTTTCAAGTTCAATAGATATAATATTTTAATTCGATGCCTTTGTTTCAAGTTTGCTGTCATTTTGATACCATTTCTTATATTGTACAGTGACATAGTTAATTAATACTCAGAGCTGTAATCTCGAAAAAAACTTTTGAAATGTTCCACCAGCAAAATCACATCAGGTTATCTGAAATTTAGTGCCACATTTTTGTTTTTGTTTTGTTTCTTTCGTTTCCTTTCTTCACAACTCATGCCCACATTTTTTCCGCAGTCTGCGTGAGTACCTACTTCTACACTTTTCTACCCGTCGCTTTTCACGATTTTTTCCCTACATGTATTTATTCTTGGATCCTTTTACCCAACTATCTATCTATGTTTATCGATTTACCCATGTCTCTCTCTTCTTTCTCTCTCCCATGCAATGCATCTCTCACTTCGAACACAATTCCACATTTCATTTCTGCCATAATACTATACAGCTGTTACATTGCAGGTACTCGTACTCAGCTGCAGTCAACAATCGTTTACACGTTTTGTTTCTTATGTGAGGCTATTTTTTCTTCAGTAAAACTACTTTACTACGTGTACGTTTTCGGCAACTACTTGACGCGGCCACACCGATAAAACGTGTACCTACTTTCCCTCCAAGCCACTCGCTCGTTATCGGTGAGAAACGTTCTTATTTAACAGTGGGGTTGGATAAATTCGAGTACAGTTTAGAAGGGAAACGTGGAAAAAATGTGTAATTTCTTACACGGGTGCCCTAAAGAGGAATCTGCCGCTGTTACACACACACACACACACACACACACACACACACACACACACACACACACACACACACACACACACACACACACACATATCCCTCAGGCTGTAGTATACACTTGTCACATGCTTGTATGTGTGTGTGTATTATATACATCGTCTTCTTCGTATTACCTCCATCGTTATACCTAAATACACCTTGGATGTAGTTCACCTACATGCCGTTAAAATGCTTTTATTGTTCAGTACTATTTCTCTTGTGCCACACTACCATCTGATTCCAAACATTTGTAGACCACTGGTGTTACCTCGTCTATCATTTACACATAAGCACACAAACACACACACACACACACACACACACACACACACACACACACACACACACTGTATTACTTTCTGTAATACAATTTTGTAACCTCACCTTCGTCGAATCACGTACTTTGTGGTAGTAACGATGACGGTTGAATGGTCGGTGAATAGGCAAGCGCACTGAGCTACTATTGTAGAGCTTAACATATGCAGTTTACCAAACCCTAGTTCAACCTACCGTCCAAGCCACTCGACGTCAAACTTGTCTCCATCCGTCTAAAAAATTTGTTCTAAATAAACTTTCACACATACCCATTCATCGTCATATTATGTATCTTGTACATACCTAGGTATATTATTTTATTATTTTATGCAATATGTTACGATATAAATGTTAACGACGTATGCAGCAGCAGCAGCAATGCTAGTAGTGCGTTTCACCCTTGTCGGAACTCTGTCATCGGTTTTGTTATAACCATACAACTACCTATATTTTATTATTGCATCCTTTTTTTCATAACATACAAATAAAACAATATTTTATCGACTTCGTAAATGCGTCAAATATGTTTACGTCGTCGAACGCAGTTGTATATAATATTCGATGCGCGTGTACAAAATTATGGTTTTTCACACATTGATGTAGGACATAGTATTTTCCATTCTTTAATATTAGTTTCATAATTAATGTGAAAATTACGCTCTCAAGCTCGTTAACGCATGAGTTATATACCTACTGCATATTATGCATGATATGCATATTAATTTTGTATACAATATTAGACTATTGGCCAACCTATTCTTAAATCAAAATATGTAAATTTGATAAATTACTACTGTATTACGTTTAATTGTTTGAAAATCATTTATCATTAAGCATTCTTTGTAACTTTAGAAGCATATTTTTAAACTCTCATTATTTGTATATAATAAATACGAAAATGCACGTAATACTTTATTGTACTTTTATAATGGATTTTATATTGTCTACGCCATACAGCGTATATACCCTAGCCTTATATAAGTTAAACGGATCATTAGGTAATATAATTGAGTAGTATTGATTAGCGACTGATTTATCGTATATTACAGGGGCGGCCAAACGGTTGATCGCAAACGATTTCAAAGTCGATCGTGTTAGAATTTATTTTTAAGCTACGCACACGAAAATGAATCATGGTGGTTAGGTTTTTTATGGAAGTTGATCCTCAAAGGTGAAGTATACTTTTAGTAGATCATGGTCAAAAAAAGTTTGGCCGCCCCTGGTATATTATGTGTGAAGCTGGCGATACTAAGGTTCATTTAAAAAACAATTTTGAATAATATTTCTTACGGATGATTTTTAAAATTGATTATCTATTATATTGTATCATGTATTTTTGGAAATTATATTAAATTATTTTTTAGATTATATCTGATTTCAATAGAAATTCAAACTTCCAAGTAGAATGGAATTTCTGAATTTCTGTATCATATTCTAATATTTACATTGAAAAATTTATTTTTAAATAAGCATTATTTGTATATCTAAAAGCATTCTCGCTCCATTAAATTATTATATTTTAGTAATGATGTATAATATATTTTTATTTTTATGACAACTCGTGTTTTATTAATACACTTAGACATAGAGGATACATTTTTATTTCTTCATATTGAATAAATAATATTTTTTTTTATAATACAATTGAATCTAATATATAGCTCTTTGAAAAGTAAATAAACAAAATAATGATGAAGTATTAAAAAACGGTATTTCTATAAATAATATGTGATAAATATGAAATATAGATGGAAAATATCAAGGGTGGAGGAGTTAGCATCGTATTATTGCACTATATTTCAAATGAGAAATATTCAGGAAAAAATATCGACAGTGAAAATTATACAATGCGGAATAGTAATACTATTTACAGTGAAATGCATTAAACTCTATATAATGTATTATAATGAAACTTAGTCTTTGCCATGATTTATTTTTTATCTTGAATATTTGATGTTTTATATACGTAAATTATGATATAATATCATTATTCAATATAAAATGGTAAATTAAGTAAACATTTTTAATAATAAAAAAAAAATATATTCCTGAAGATATAGACATTTTAATGATAAATCAAATTTTATGATTATTTACGTATTACTCGTATTACTTGCAATTGCAGATATTATTTAGAATATTTATAGTTTGAAAGTATATAATTTTAATATAGATGTATTTTTTTTATATTTGAAACGCTATATAGCTGTATCATTTTATATGGTATGCTTATGCTACATGATCAATAAATATTGATTTCCAAACATTTCAACAATAAATTGTCTAACAAACTAACTTTTACAATCTTAATTTATCAAGTTAATGCTTACAATAAAATAATAATAAAACAGTAAAATTTATATTAAAAAGTTTCAAAGGGAAACAAAAAAACAAAAACAATTAATATAAACAGATACTTAAAATATATTCGCATAAACTTGGTGCTAATTTGGTTTAAAATATAAATAATATTTTGTTAAACAAAAAATTTAGTTGAATGGAAATTCCTTTTATGTATATTTTACTGTAAAAACAATAATATTTTAACGCAAGTCCAAAATATGGGTACTTCATAGTGTAGATACTCTATATCTGCCTTCCCGTTTACCTATTCTTATTACCCACCTACACTTAGACTGTTTATTTTAATTTATGTAACACGATATGTGATAATTGCATTGAAACAAACCGCATTTTATGCTTAAACACCTCGATGCGCATATCACAGCGTGTAACTATGGAACCGTATGATATCAAAACACGTAATTTGACCTCGTTTTTTCTTGATACCATACAATCTATATTCTTTTCGACATCATGTAGGTGTATATATATATGTATGCACCATATATTATATAGTGTAATTCTGTAACGTACGCGTAGAAGAAAATAGTAGACTATGCTTTAGGTCTAGGAGAAAATGGAAAAGTTAGAATCATAATTAATAATAATATAATCTATTGTATAGTAAATAGTAATAATAGCATGGGGGTAGATACCTAACATAATGTTATTGTCTCGTTAACGTCATTATATTGGAATTCATTATTCGCGACCGATTACTAAAAAAAAAAAAAAACGAATAATATCTTCCCGTGGTGATATCGTACCCGTGGCCCAGACTTAATACCACATTTTCGGACACTGAGGGCGATTCGCAAATTGTTATTATAATTATTAATTACTACTATTTGTATTATTATTATTATTATTATTATTATTATTATTACCACCGTACGCATGGACGTGACGTTCTTCCCCGTTCTAATGGTGGAGGCTGCGGTAGTGTCGGCTATTATTATCGGGGGTGATGTCTGATCTCTGATAACGTATCGAGTTAATTAATGACCAGCGCTTGATGTATTGTACAGTTTAATAATAACATGTATATTTTACAATAAATAATTTCTTTGACCGATTACCCTTATAATAAATAGGTGCATGTTTTATTGTACATTTGATATGGAGATTCGTCGTAATATTATTATTTTATTATTAATACGTTCACACTAACGTAGTTATATTAAAATAATTCTCACGCGTTATTTTGAAGGAGTCTCAATTATTGATTTTTTCAACATGCGTCGCCGTTTTGACCTTTAAATCTGGGCGAGCAAAGCTCTTATTTATTGCGCACAATGAATGCCATCGGCTGACTGTGTAACATTGACACTACACACGGATAAATACGCATGTAATAATTATTATAGACAGGTATTCTAGTGGGATTGACCGTGAGATTTTATCGCACGTGAAAAAAAAAATGATGTTGGTATGTTTCACTAAAATATTACCTAGTATAACCTAGCACTCTCACGGTATCAACATTTGATTGTAAATAAAAACGTTATCAAGTAATAATTAAAAAAAAAACAGCCTCACAAAATACTGTGAAGATTAAATTCATTCATCGCAATATTCACATCTCGTTAAGGAATAATGATAACGTTGATATATTAGTATTCTTATTATAATTATTAAACGTTTAAAAATAATCATATTTTACTTTTTTATAAATGGTTATGAGCTGGAAATTTAGTTTAGTTATGACTTGCTTTAAAAAACTAAGGAGAATATAAAATTATACATTTATCTTAATATCACCTAAATTAGATATTAGATGATTGGTATTTATAATTGCAAATAACGTCAACCAAACATATTTAATACGAAACTATAATAACATAAAAAAGATTACTATATATTACTGATCAGTAAATAAATAAATTGAATACTGTTTTATTATAGTAAAAATATACAGAATCCAGCTTCCAAGCAGTTTCCTCAGCCTCAAATAATAATCAAGTTCGATATCCACATTAAAATATAGTACAGTTAATATCGTATTTGTTATTGTATAATATATGAGTATTATGCAATTTTCTTGCTTATCACGTATTGTGAATCTAAATAAAACAACCTGGTATATTAAACAAATGAAATAAAACCGTGGTTATTTTTCTCTAAATATATTTTGATAAACAACTCTATTAAATGTATGAATGGCAAAAATTAATTATTTATTAAAATATAAGAAAAAATAATACTTAAACTTAGTGTTTATAATATATACTTCAGACAGTAGATATTATAATATATTAAATCCGTTAAATTATAACTGTAGAGTATGCATTCAATATTCTATAGGCACATACGTGATATTAATAAATCCAATATAATTATTAAAACTAGTCATCTCTGCAAATTACCATCAACCTAACCTAACCATTTGGGTTATCAAAGAAGGGGTATGCTTGATGGTTATATCGATTCCGTTCGAATTATAAAATACTCAATTAAAACGTATTGTTTATGGAAATTTGTATAAAACCAGTAAACGTTAATTTTTTTAACTGTCATATTATTGTTTCAGAATAACTAAAAGATCAAAACTATTTAAAACGTTATTAGAAGTAATAATGAACACAATTTAAAAGATTTAGACCCTAGAAATCAAGAGCTGTTTACGTATACGTCATAGAGCTGGTATACATATGTGGATAAAATATCATAACGTTTTTTTTCGAGGGAACTTAATTTTCAAAATACTCGAAAAACAGCTGACAAAAAATACAATGAAATAAAAATCTATCTATGTGTAAAACGCTATTCATGTAACTGCCGTTCAGTAATACATAATATGAATCCCAACTTATTTTTTTTTCAATATTTTACCCTTTTTGCCATGGATGTTTATAATAATTTATTGGTTTTATTGAGTAGGTTTGTATTTTAGTGTCTATTTACTATACATGTATAGGTACGCCAGTCCTATTTCATTTTATATCAATAAATTATGTAACCGAATAAATTGCAGAGACAAAAACGAAACTCCAATTCGAATAGCTGCTCTCGTCCCCCGGCGAATAGTGGTAATTTGTTTTAAATGGTAAATATTGATTAAAAACTGTAGCGGTAGCACATTATAAAGATATAATATATTTTATTATATTTCGTCCAAAATACCAATATTACGATCCGAAGTTATAAAATACCAGCAATATTCTGCATAAACGAATCGTCTATGCGTTGATGACGTTTTTAAATCCAATTAAAAGTATTAATATACACACGATTGAACTAGCCTAATCAATGAGACGTAATCATTTATATAGTTTTATTTTTAATTATTCGAAATAACATGTTCAACATACTCTCCAAGTATGTACTCAGAATTTATGTTTAATAAAGTTAAAATATTCAAAATACAATTTCATAAAAAATTATTTTGTAACACATACTCAAATTTTCCGCTGAGTTAATTAATAAACTTGATAGAGACCAAAAAAAGTCTGCAGCAAGACTATTGCGTGATACATGGAATTAATTAAAATTCAGCTTGCAAAAGATTTTTATGTCAATGTGGTCTGAAATATTTAATATAGAGCTTTAATTACTTGAACATAGTTTTTATTGATAAGTTACTTAGGGAAAAATTTGACTTACTTGACTTTCAGATCTTAATAAAATTCAATACACTAACTTTTAACTTTAGAAACAAATTTATTTTTGATAATATTAAATTCAATAGATCTCACTAAGTCCAAAATAGTACTGGATACTTAGTGGAAGCTATGTTTATTATTATTTAGATTTTTACCTTAATCATTTATTTAAACTTATTATACATTATAATATGTTATGTTAACAATGATATAATATATTATGTCATATTGAAAGTATTAATTAAAAGTCATTTGTGTATAAAAGTAATAATAATATTATGTTAATTTAAAATTATTAATTCTGTCCAAGTAGTATTGTAATATTTTTTCACAAATTTTTTTAAAAAGTTGATAAACTACGATTTTAGTTTTTATGAATCGTTATTATTTTTATATAATAATTGTTAATATATGTGTGTCGACAATATAAATAATGGTAAATTTTTAATATTACTCAAAATTAACTTAATTTTTGTTTAAAATAAAATAATTTAATGTACACAGCCTTTTGAACCTTTAAACTATATAGGTAAACAAAAAACAGTGAGCCGATGGATTATCGATTGATATGAAAGTAAATGTGGATAAATCATAAGACTATTAACTGGTTTGGATAGACAAGTTTTACCTTTATATTTTTAAATAGATAAACTATGAAAAATAACATTTAAGTCATGTAAAAATCATCCACAAATCTACCCTGAAAATAAGAATGGTATCTTAAGTTGTTATTGAAATTTAACTTATATGTTTGGTGAATGGTCAGTAAATTCCAATGGACATACTATAGTAACTACTATTTGTACACCTCAGGAACATTAAACTAACCATAATATTTTTTTTCATTTACAAATGTTTAGGACTCTTAGTATAATATATAATGTCTATCATAATATAAGTAAACTATAACTTTTCAAAATAACTTGTAAATCAAAAATGTGGAACTTTCTTTGCTGCTTATTATGTATCAATGAAATTTTACATTAAATGTAGTATCAGTAGGAACCGATTTAAATAAAATTTGTATTTTTTTTTTTTTAATATTTGAAAACATTGCTTTCCAAGCACAAAATTCATTTCATACATCAAGGAATTAATAAACGTAATTTTTATTTTACATTTTTTTTTTGCATTTTAAAGACTATTACTTTTTAGAGCATTTTTTTTTATATGTTTAGTGTATTTTTATGTTCTTAAGTTATTTTTATAGAAAAATGGATAAAATGTTGTAAACATTTAGTTAACATTTATTCAAAAAAAAAAAAAAAATATTATTTTTCTTTGCCATACTTCTATTTTTATTATTTGTTTTATGTTTTTACCGATCAGATAAATATGACGGCGTCGCCAACTATAATATGGTTTGTCAAACAAAACTATTTTTGACACGTGTAGACATTTAGATAATATATGCATACATGCAATTAGACGAATAATTAATCAAAATAATTTTAAGAACATTTAAAAACAATTGTTATGAGTGCATTAAATCGTAATTTTCAAGGCATTTGTCTTGTTTTTTAGAGCATTTAAATCTGTTCTATAATAATCAATATACTTGTATTTACCTAAATATAAATTATAACCCTATTTTATTCTCGAATCATTCAATTAAGACACTGACTTCATCTCCGACACTATCAAATTTGTTACATTACCAATTTACACAACAAACTTTTGTATCTCTGATCATTAAATGTAATAATGCCGTATTGTGTGTATTTGTTGACGGTGTGTCATCTAATCCATGTTATGTAAATAAATTAATATTATATTATCAGTAAATCACTATCAATGGTTATTGTTGCTGAAGCTAGTATTAAATTAAAAAATAAAAATGTATACACCTCATTGATTTATAATTTAGTACTACTCCTTATTTCACATAAATAAGCAATTTAAATTTTAAATAGTTAAATTTATACAGTAATAATAATTATCATTTTAATAATTATTATATTTTAATTATTTTAATTATTATTGTTTTTTTTTTATATTTCACTCTTTGGCCAATCATTATAATATCTGAGCAACTACATTTTGAAAATCCAGAGCTACAAAAACCACTTTGTCTTGCAATATATCGATCCAGAATACGTTGAAGAGCTTAGACACACTCGAAAATGGTGGTGAGAGAGAGGTAGGTGGAGAGAGATGTAAAAAAAATTATACATAGCACAACCCTTTCAACCACAGCCGAGGTCTCGTAGTAACTGTTTCATCGCCATGGCCCCAGCTTTTGTTCTAAAGAATTTTTTCACTCTGTTTTTACCCCTTAACCCCTTTTTCTTGACATGTTTTTTTTGCTCGTCAATATGTATAGGGATACGTATGAAAAAAAATAATAAAATAAAATTCGCTAAGTTTTCATTTTTCTGGCTTCTGTTCTAAACTTGTTAATCGGGTATATTTATCAAGAGTCAGTAATTTTAAAACAACTTACATATTAAACTTACAAACAACATGATATTTCGTGAAAAGTATTGACAGCTATTTTACGAGTATATAGAAAGTTGATTCATTTAGGAATTAATTGTTGTTGAATCTCTGTTAAAAGTGTATACAAAAAACGACAACATAAAAACAATAAAAGTGTGTATAAAATAATAATGAACATTTTTTTATTGTCAGTGGAATCGTAAAATATATAATCAATAAAAAATATCTTAGTTTCCGTGTGCCAACGATATAATTCAATTGGTTTTCAATACTTCGCGTTTATATGTTTCGAAAAACACTTTTCGGAATAGTAAAATGTGCCAAAACATTTATAAATAATAAATCGAATTACTGTAAAAAAAAAATAAGATTTAGCACCTTAATACATACTTTTCTGAGTTCGTCAACTACTTTATGACATTTTTGAAAAATAATAAACAGTCAATATTTATTTGTTTCATTACAATAAGAACAAGTATTGAACAATTCAATTTCACAATAATTATTATTATTATACTTAATTCGATGCAACATAACTGTAAATAATGCTATTAAATTCAACAGCAGTGGTCTTTGCGATTAGAAACTTGTCAGATATAGTCATTATTTGTTTATTTATCGACAAAATAGACAATATATATATATATATGTGTGTGTGTGGTGGGGAGATTTATTGCGTTTCATATCCGTGCGGGACATACCTAACTTATCACCATTATCTAAACGAATGCGTGATTAAAACTGAAATAGTACTCGATTAAACGCATGCATTTTTACTTATCAATAAGTTGGAGCTTAATTTGTTTATCGATAAATATCTAGCACCATTAAATCTGACTTATATTTATACATCCATGATCCATCATATTTTTTAAAATCATTGGCATTTGTTTAACTAATTGTTAAACATTTTTTTATACTCTCATCAATTTCCAGTACGAAATTTTTTTTAAAAAATTTGAATATGTTTTGGTCAGTTCTTAAAAATAAAATTAATAAAACAATTTAATTGCACATATTTTTTTTTTTATGATAAGTACAACTAAAAAAATATAAAATTATTTTTGTCAAAAAATACCTAATACCTAAAACATATATTATATTATATATTTATCGGTTGATGAGTTACTATTTTACTGTATAGCATATTATGCAATTATGCATTATATATATAATAAAATTTACAAGGTATAATATATTTTTTATTGGCTTATTTAAGTCAAAATACCAATCACTTACTAGAATAAAGATTAATGAAATTCAAGGCAACATATTATATTTAGTACATAAACAAATATAATAACAGATTGATACTATAATATTAAAGCATTCTATAACAATTTATAATATATATTACATTATAGCATTATTGTGTTGGGCAAAATCAAAATACATAAATATACTAAATATATATATATATATATATATTATATGTAAAGGTTGGTGGGACAAATTATTTGACATTTAATTTACATATTTTTTTAACTGGAAACTTTTGATATTTATAAAATAAAAAGTTAAAATAGGTATTGTGTTCTTTGTGAATATTATATTGCATTATTATTGAATATTATTGTATTTTTTTTTTCGGAAACATATAATTTTACATCAGTTGAACGTAAAACTAATCAATGAGAAAATCAATAATTTATTTACGTTAAATTTTCTTAGAAATTAATATTCTAGTATCTTATAAGTTGGTTGAATTATTTATGTTAAATGAAGCGACCCGTTTAAGTGGAGATTTTTCTCTCACTAACTCGTGATATTATATAAGTCTTTGAAAAAATGTGATTTACCTATTGTATCATATAAAAGTACACAATATATTATGTAACCTATTTATAACATATATCTTAAGATAATTATTTATAAATATTCAAGTTTATAGGAATTCCAGATAGATTTGATTCGAGTAATAAATAGCACAATTATGTGGGATTATATAGCACCCCTAGCTGATTGTACTAACTCCAACTGGGTGACAATAATTATTGTATCGAATGAGTAAAACAATGAGGTGAATAGATTTCAATTTAAGTGATCACGGAGATATAACATTTCATAGAGAGTCTTCATGGTAGTATATGTTAATTAAATCATATTAACCATTTAAGGTTGTGAATGAAAAACATGTTCATTTCAATTTTAAAATGTCATTTATATTATATACATTTGTAAATTTGAAGCCTATGTATCCCACTTTATTATGTCAATAAAAACAATAATTAGACCATAAGTTTGTTTTCCCTTGTATTATAATTTATAGAACATTTGCTGTAGCATTTGACCACTGTCAATATATTATATGTTTCTCCGTTTCTATATTACTAAAAATATTAATCTTTTTCCCAATTTGCCTGTGATGATAAAAAATAGTATGGTACAAAAATAATAAATAGAAATGAATGAACATATTGTCTACAATTAATGACACTTTATGACCTCTAACGATGTTAAAATTATAATATTTTAATGTTATAATAATATGACGTATATTATATGATATTTATATCTTAAAAATATTTCCAAAATTTTAATTATTCACTGATAAATTGTACGTTAAAAAATAAATATGAAGACACAAGCACTGACATTCATGAACATTAATATTATTATTCCTAATTTTTTTATTGAACTGACACTATAGAACATTTGAGATGTCTTTAGGTACTTATTGATGTTAAATTGTAAATTGTAAAAAAAACCTTGTACCCTGTAATTGTTGTACCTTATTACAATAAACGATGGGGGTCGGAGGGAAAGTAATGCCAACAGCAGTCCTTCCTCCGGTCCTCGATAATACGGAAAAAAAAAAAAAAAAAAAAAAAGTACTTATTGATGCATCAAATAGATACTGTATGAGGACCGGTAAAATAACGATGTATTCAGAAATAGTGAATGGTGATTCATTGGTAACTTTAAGTCTTGATAATGTTACAGCGTCTTAATCAGTCACATATGAGCTAAAATTGTGCGTGAAATAGAGTAATGTTTTAGGGTGTAAATGAATACAGAAAATATGAATGATAAAGTACGAGTAATCATATACGTTAGAATTTTAGAAAGTATATACCTACGTGCATGAAATATAATACATAGTGTATACATATTTTTATGAAAGAGAATATTTGAAATAATGGTTAGATATTTTGGTTATGCTGAAGTTGAAATGCTACTGGGACTTTTCAGTTGTGTATACAACTAATAGGCAATTATATAAATTTAAGAACTCAATTGGTTAGAAAACAGGTTTTTGAAGTTATTCGAAAAAGTTTATCAAAAACAGAATATCAGAGGACAAAAAAGAATCCGATTTATATTCTGATTTCCGCATTTTTGTTATAATCAAAAAAAATTATATTTTTATTCATACAAAAATACTGTAAGATATTTTCGTAATAAATAGGTTTACGTTTTTTTTCAATGTCTAAATTTTGGTTTTTATTTTGTATTGCAGATATAATTGGATATGCCGTGTTATATTTTTTCAAAGCAATCATGTCTAATATAGTGTCTAATTCTTCTAAACAAATAATAATTAAAATCCTAAATCAAAAATATTTAAAATTTACCTCAAAAAAAAAGAAACAATGTATAATTTTGTAAACATTAAAATCAACAGGTTTTTAAATATTTTGAAATTTTGATATAACTCTTAAGTTTTATATTTGTGTATGAGTATTTTTATTTTATCAAATGCGATAAGTTTGTATAATTATTTAGCAATCAGTAGATGAAAGATTAATTTATTACCAATCAACAACTGAAGAAATATGAACTCAACTTGACAACTAAATAAATCGTTCAATATACGAACTTAAAATATTTTTTCCAGGATAAGTCATCAGCAAGTTTTGACTTGTTTAAGTAGATAAATGACAACAAAGGAACAAAATTTGACTTAACCAAATTCAAGTCGATTATAGTGCTCTAAAGTTTGAAGGTAACAAATCTTCGAATTACATAAAGTATATACAGTATAACGCTGTTGCCATTTGAATTTGAAAATACCCATCATAAGCTATTCGAATCGAATTTTTAACGTATTGGATAAACCCGGGAGACGACCATATTCTAGTAGAATGTATTGATAAATTGTATGTGCAGATGGCGTAGATAGTGGAATTGTGGCAGTGACAAAATACATTAACAAGCCTTCCCCGTTAGGACGTGTCAAATGCTTTATTTTGAAATAAAATACTTTATTAGTGTCAGATACCGAAATGGTAGAATAAATAATTAGTACAAGCACTTTACCGACACATTATTTTAAAAGAATCAACAGCAAAATATAACTTAGTTTATGTACTTATTTATTTCTGAACAAATGTTATGGTATTGTATATTATTATATAAAGATAATATGTAGCTGTTATGAATAATGCTACTGAGTAAACACAAATCAAAATTAATCTGTAAAAACACTATATATTATCCAAAAACAACGGAAAACATGTTTGTAATAAAATTAATAGAATTAAAATTTAAACCAGATGCTATTTTTAATTGAAATTAAAAAAATAAAACACTTAACGCTAAACAACCATATTTCATATGAGGATATATTACATAAAAATGCCATTAGATTTGACGAGAGTCACAAGTTAGCCACCCTTGGTATAATGTATTGACATTAATTACAAATACGTTATGATTTGTATTTTTACGAGTTTTTATCGTATAATTATTTTATTTAAATTTTATAACGTGCAGCTTAGTTTGGTCTTTCATAATATAAAAAATAGATGTATTGGTTAGACACCAGACATACTACGTCATATTAAATAATGATATTTTTGGTAGGTGAAGCATACATTTTGAGAATGATTTTCAAAGAATGGTTTCTGGTCACCGATTCGATAACAAAAGTTTACATTCAAAATGAATAAGTACTGCTTGAAATATATTGAAACCGATATTTGCAGAATATTTATCAATGCCGTATTTTAAGTTATAAGTACAACTCTTTAAAATTTAAAAATAGTTATTAAATATTTTTTTTTACTTCATGCATAATATGCAACTCTTAAATATTTCCACGAAAAATGTAAAATTTGTAGTATTTCCATATTTTGCGAAGACGTATGTAGAATCGTTGAATAACAAAGTTATTTTTTTACGCTCAAAAATATAATAATATTTTTATAACATAATATAAAATTGATAGAATTGTAATATTGTATATGAACGCATGTTGAATATAATATTTTGTTAACAATACTATATACATTGCATGTTTTGTAACGTAATAAACTGAGGAGGAGTATGCAAATTATGGTTTGATTTCTTTGTGAAATTATTATTCATCATAATTATTTTAACGCTTATAAATTTAAAATGACTTAATTCTTTTAAAATAATGTTTTATTGCAAAAAGTGCCTGGACAACCGGTATCTGTAATAATATATAATTAAATCATTGAACTCAAACGGCATTTAATATTTTAAAGTATTCAACTTATCACCTTCTAATTCAGTTTCAGACTTAATTTATTGTTTATTTTTTATTATTTTTTTAAAAATTAGTATGGCTTATTTAATATTATTATTTTAGTTATGACGATCGTTGAATCAATGATATTATAACGTTTAAAAAACGATACTAATCATATTATTATGCTTATCGAAAACGAACAGGTGTTTGTTGTGTAGTACACATAAATATTCATTAAAACCAACGACTCCCGGGTATCTAAAAAAAACATATTTATTACAATAATAAATTATCCAAGCAATATAACAAAATATTTCGATCACACTCGTTTATGATCGGAAGTAACTTCACGTATAACAATCAAGGTTGCCGACAGCACAGCGAATTCATTCATGAATTTATACACAAGATGTACGTCAGAGAGTACACTACGAGAATAATATAATAAATTAATAATAATAAATTTCTAATATATCTATATTTACGGTGTTTAATATTCGTTGTATTGAAATAGCTTACAAACGTTTTTATAAATTATTAATAATATTTATACTGTTGGTTAATTATATTGTTATGTATATTATTGTGCACGCTTTTGACTTTTTTCATTGTGAAATATATTTTTTTAAACTTAATATTATTTGAATATAAATTAAATTGCGTCGACTAAACTTGCTCATTTTATATTAATTCACGAGATAAAATTAATTAAGATTAAAATTCTAATATTTCAAAAATATAATTAAAATAAGGAACATGGAAATTCCATTTATTGAAAATTTATATCTTACTTACATTAAATCCATACAATTTTATGTTTTGAAAAGTCTAAATATCTTTATGTTCTAGTAATACATTTTTTTTTATGTACCTTCTAATATGTTATTGCTTTGTATTTTGACTATTTCTGTCATAATATTAATAAGTATGTTTTGCAATTAAATATAAATGTTATCGTTATCAATTCGTAAACAATTTTGTAACTCACTATAAAGTTATTTTCATAATATCATAAAGAATAAATGTGAATTTATTTTTATTTTAACGTAATAATTATGAAACGATACTGATGTTCTTGAGTTATTTCAAACTTTTTTTTTACACATTTTTCCTTAACTATCTCTTAATCATACTCAATCATTCATGGTTTTATTATATTCAAGAAACTTAACGAATTTCATGGTTTGAACAATAATAAATGTTAATAGTAGATACTGTCATATATGTTTGCTTTCCGCTCTTTAACAATTAAAAAAATATATTCTTCTTTAATTGTAGTAATACATAGGCTATTAATGACTCTATATCTGCCATGAATAAATTTTAAAATTGTATTATTTGTAACATAATATTATGTTAAATTTTATACCTTTTTAAGAGAAATTCATAGTTTTAGCCTTAATATTCGTTTTGTATGTTTCATTGTAAAGGTAATAATCTTTTGGTTTTGAAATTAAACTGTTTTTATCAACGAACGAATGTTCACTGAATTAATACATAATTAATTTTAATTGAAAACTTCAATTTAAATTTTATTTTTTAATCAAACCCATTTAGTATTTCTTTTAATTATTGTACAAATATAAAGAATCGTATTCATAAAATCAATTTTTAATTTACACATATTTCTATGTATTACGATATTGAAAAAAAATACATATTCTTGCAATGACACTATGTAACATAATTTCAAGAGCGGAGACAGAGGTCCTAAATGGAGGGAAAAATAAATAAACTAATAGAAATTATAGTATTGTAGTAAATAGTAATAAAAATTAAAACCAAAATTATTTTGTTATGAACGTTACGACAATGCACTAACGGCAAGTAGCGAGGAGCTGTAAAACCATTATAATATACAACATATTAATTTAAAATAGATGACTTGGTGTCTGGTGTTATCGTAATAACTGCAGTTTTTAGTAATCAACTTTGACGTCTTTAGAATATTATAGCAGATACCTTTGTACGTGTAATGTGTCATTGAGGTTTAAAACCAAATAAATAACCAGTTATCGATAAAATGTTACACCGCGAAGCCGTGATCACAATAATTTCAATAAAATAAAAATAGAAAATTTTCAGTGGAAAAATAATTTAATGTTCATGGTAAATTTACAACGAGTAATACTCGATAACTTTCACGAAAAACATTTTAGTAACAATTAATTAGAAATGTACAAATGGAATATTTGATAAATTTTTTTGTGAATAGAGAGGCAATTGCCCTTATACCCCCCTTTTATCTGTCCTTATATTATTTTTATATTAATTTTAATATTCTTGAATTCAAATAATATTATATATTTGTATATACATTTAGAATATAAAAATGAAAATACATCTCCGATTTATATTTACAATCGCAACTATTTGATCATATTATACTTGTAATAGCTAAAAGTAAATTGCATCTTATAATCTTATAAATATTGGTAATCAAAATATAATGATTAGGTACCTATAATGTAATTTACTTTTTTTTCAGTATTCAAAATAGTTTTAAAGTAATTTATAATAACCAAAAAATCATAATTTGAATAGTGATAATAATGAATGATGTTTTACTATTACAATCCTTTTAAAACTATATTTATTAAAATTTTCCATTTTTTTTTGTCATTTTTATTATTTATAAGTGAATACAAATTAAAGCTAATACTTAAAGTAAGTATTAAATTATCAGAATACGAAATTTTATTTAGATATTAAAACATATTTCAGTTGACTTAGTCAGTATAATTGTTATGATTATTATTGGATATTGATTGATAACTGGATGTCGTGGATTTCTATCACGAAATCAGGATACTGAGACTACAGCTTACATAATATAGTGCTGGCCGTATATTTATTTTATTCTATATTAAAATAAAACGTATAAAACACACATGTGCTTGTTTTATTAAATATATAATATATTAGAAGGTATAACATATACCTTATGTATAGACAACTTATGTGGTGAAATAATAAAAATTATATTACTACATAAACATAACAAATATTAAACCTTTGTGACATTTACATAATATATTATTATTCGCCATTTTATACCTAGTGATAAAAAAAAAAAAATTGTAAGTATAAAATATAAATCTTGTCTTATTTTAGGAATTATATGTTTTACGACTGTTCTTTACAATAAAACCATGAGAATTAGCTAGTACTATTTAAATTTATGAAATCTACATCAAAAAGCTTTTTTTCTTCATTATTTTTATTTGTATTTTAACATGACTTTTGTTCAATTATATTGTTTATATGGAACACTAAAATGGTTGTGAAATTGTATATAGAATTTGTTTTAGAATATATCTTACTGGTATTCATATTATTTCATGTAAATAAAAAACAAAATAGTTCTTTTTAATTCTAACCACATAAAGTGTTTTGTTTTAATTTTTTTTTATTATTATTATATTGATACAAAATTATATTAAATATATTTATTTTTATTTTTTATTGATATTTTTTCATATTCATATATTATTTGTCTAATTATACGAATACTAGTTCATAAACGGTTAATATCTATATAAAAAAAAATAATTCAAAATTCTGAAAATTGTGATGATTTACTTATTAATAATAATAATAGTCATGCTTTTATTTAGGAAAACGTATATCGGAAAAATTTTAGTTTAAAATTTTTGTCGTAAGTTCAATATATTTTTGTAAACCACTGGACTATAGGAACGTACTTAAAAATAGGTTTATATATGTATATTGTTTTTGTTTTCATCTTAAAAATCCAGTAAAAACAGATTTTTTTTTTTATAGTTTAAAGTTAATAATAAATGTTTTACACGTTTTTAATTTTAATGTTAACAATTAATTTGTAGATATATTTACAAAATAATCTATATTATATATGAATAAAAAAAAAAAAAATAATTCAGAAAAAAATGTTGAATATAATATTTTATATACATTAATATTTAAACTTGTAATAGTGCAATAATATTCAAAAACAGTGTCTGATATAAATAATATTATATTTATCATGCGATGTAACAAACATTATCACACATTCTCTCACACACAAACACAATATACGGATATAGGACTGGAATTTTATTTTCAAATTTAGTTGAATATAATTAAAATAATAACGCATTTATAACGTTGTATTATTATCGTATGTTTTAATAGTTTAATATAGGTACATTAAGAATATTAATTCTATAGCGAACATAATATTGTTTATATTATAAGTATACCTAATTTACTTTGGGTATGCATTTGATTTCTCGTAACAGTGTATCATATTTTGGTATCTTGAGAGACGTATGCTTATAAAACATTATAAATTATAATATAATAATATTAACGGGTTTACGCATATTTATACATAATATTATTATTTACATTATATCACACGGCGTCTTGAATAGGCAATATAGCTACATATTTATTACAATAATATATTTATTTCTCTAGTATATCGTTCAGCATATTAATATTATTATAATAATGTCTATAAAAAGAAAAAAATTATAAAATCCCATATCGTTGAAATACCTTAGTAGTCGATTGGTACATTCGTGAATAATACATCTATGTGGTATCCAAAATTATATTATGTAATATTAGTGTGTGTATAATTTCACCGGGGCTCGGTAAAGGGAGGTGACCGATGGTGCGAACTGTGGCCTGGATGATGAATAGTATAGGGATGCACGCATACGATACCCGTATACCCGTTAACGATGCAATAGTAATGGGAATTCCGGCATGCCACGAGGAAATACCATTCGGTGACTGCGATATTAAATACGGTCCGGACGAAACGGAATATTATCAACAAACGCGGTGGCGTGGTGTAGCGCACAAAATAGTGATGCCCCAAATAGGCGGTAATCAGAGAGTATTATATATATAAATATATATAAATAAATATATATACATATATAAGGTGTGAGCACGTCAATTGGAAATGCATACCTGTCCAGAATAGCTTAGGTATATTGTATTATACATACATATATATTGAGGTAGTTTCATGGAAATGAATATTGTCTGTAGTTGGTGACAAGATGAGAGAGATAGAGAGAGAAAGAGAGAGATGGGGGATGAGAAAAGACAAAATTCTGCCGAGCATGAAGTGAAAATAATTTCGGTGAAATGATATAGGTAGTCTTCGCTGTCGAGTTTTTACCGTTTCTTTATCCCATAGCCAGAGCCAAGTTCACTGGTCACATCCGATTTTGTACAGATGTAGTCTCACTAAAAAAAAAAAACAATCTATGAGTCTTCGCCACTGTGATCGTATACAAAATATGTTAATATTATTTATTACATTTTAATATAAATACTATTAATTAATTAATTAATTTTTGCACGCATTAACTGCGTGTAAAATTATGCTTCAGCAACTGGTTTTGAACGGATAACTTTTTAATAGTTCCACTATTAAAAATCGAAATAAGATATTTAAGTATGATTAAATGTTTGTAAATTATATCTATATAAAATGTACTGCAAATAAATTATTACTAAGTATTTCACCTAAACTAAAAGATATCCAATTTTCGTATTTTTTTTTAAATGTTGAACTAATTAATTGTTCAAAATTTAAAAATAAATCATATTATGTTTATTCTAAAATTTAGCCAGTAAAAGAGAAATATAATATGTACATAGGTATTATTATTATCACTATATTATATAATTCTCATATATGTTATAAAATATATGAAATTCACAGTAAAACACCTTGTAAATAAGTTACCATACAAATTCAAATCCGCTTGTTCGACCCACTATGTGATTTTATATCACAATGAAATTCACAGCTATTAAAATTTACCATTATAGTATTTTTAGACTGGGTAATACATGAGCGCCAAAACGAATAACAACGGTATTATTATTCCGATATTATATTTAGAGCAACGCCTTCACTCAATATTCACGAAAAATGTTCCGAGATAGACTACGATATTATATAAATGTGAGTAACGCTACCGTTATAAAATATAATAATAATAATAATAGCTCACTGTACACTTGTAAAAACTGCTTTAATACTTTTACATAATTATGATTGTTATCATATGGTTATTAGAGTACTATCAATCTAACCACAATGACGTATAATATGTTTTGTATGGTTATATGTCAATAATATCATTAATATATATTATTATAATAGTATATAATACAACATTGGAATCTAAACGTAACGTAAAAAAAAAATAATCAACATTATATTATATAGTGCATCATTATAAATAGATATATGCATAAAAAAATTATATTTGAATGTTTTGTGAACGATACATTGTTAGTTAATAACATACCTATAATTATATTGATGATTATTTCATAGATTTTCATAAAGCACTTGCAAGGGTCACAAAATAACTTTATAAACTGTAGAAATATATATTTATGCAATATGAATTTATTTTTTGTGAATATTATTTTTCTAATGATAGCCAATATATTAAATATTAAGACACTAAAACATAAGTAAACAACTATTTGGGGTATTCTAAATTATATTTTTTGTGTTTCTTATTGTTACTTAAAGTTCTTCAAAGAATCGATTAGCAGTTTAAAAAAAATTGCACTACTGTCGTTGGTTAGTTTATATAATATTGAATGTTATACAGTTCAAGACAAATAGAAAATATTATGCAAGAATAAATGCCTTAAATTATTAAAATTGTTATGACCAGTCACCTAAAAAACTCAATTTAATTTTTTTGTTAAATACAATACAGTTTATTTTCAAAGATAAAAAGATTTTTATTTATTATTAATATTTTATTTTGAATAAAATGTCTTTAATGTTGAATTAAAAAATGTATATGTAAGTTTAGATAGTTTATTATGTATATAATTAAAAAAAATGGTAATTTAAACATTTTCTTTCACAATTTCTACTTCAGTTTGTAGCAATATTAAATAATTAATATGATTAAACCACATCTATAACAAAAACGGTTTGTACAATTCCTCTTCCAACATTTCAATTGAGTGAAAGATTGAAATTGGGGGCTATTTTCAAGTTCCCAACTTATGTATAAAAAACATTTATATCAAAGTTCAAAGTTTTTTTAAAACTATATATTGTTTTTAGTACTAACAATCAAAATATTGTGTTTATTTAATAGATACTTTAAAATAAATTCAGTATATTGTACACAAAAATAATATTAGTATAAAATATTGAATAACAAAATAATAATGAAATAAATATTAATGGAATATACTATGTAGAATATCACATAGTTTTATACTATATCACTATAATATGATGATGCTTACCGTTATTTCATCGATTAGTCATTAAATTACTGTCGTTCGAACCTTTTAAAGTGTAAAATGAATATGAATATATTATTTAAGTATTGATAATTTAAGAATATAAATATAATTGGTCTATCAGCCACTGTCATTTCTAAATAACGTAATTACTACAAAAGACGATTAACAATATATGTCAGGTATATTTATTATATTTATGGAATCACAGTCGGTTGTCTATCAATCGAAATCGAGAATGATTACATCGGTTACGAGAAAGATATAATTGCATAAGAATATAAGATCATACCTTAGTAAAATGGATGACTAAAAAGTAAGTATTATTCTTAACGATAACAAAATACATCTATTTAGCATATGATTTCCGAGATGTATGAATGCTGTTGCTCGTACCAAATGACAATTATTCAATATTAATATATAGAATATTATTAAAGATAACGAAATTTATCGTCAACTATACCCGTTGTGGAAAAAAATAGTTCCTGCTAAAAACAATGCATTATGAAATTTTTTTAAAAAAACAATATTATATATACTAGATACCCGCATTTGAGACATAAACAAATCTAGAATGAGTACATAGCATTATTTATATTCTGCAACCTGAATATCTCTACTGGCAAACCATAGTATACATCATGTACGTCTATCTTTAATACTATCTCCTATCGTATGGACACTGTAACATAACACAAGTGATTTACGAGAAAGTTTCTAGCCAAACCTGGTGGAATTCAAGTATAGTACTTAGCGATAAAGTTGTCATTTTAAAAATTTCTTTTTCTTTTTCTCAGCTACAACTCGAACTCGTTTTACCCACCTATCATTCTACATTAATACAAATGTATATTTATATGTATTTCAGTATACAATAATGCACCAACATGATTACACCATTTCTTTATAACACAGCCAGTTTAAAATAAATACTGTAAAAAAAAAAACATCTGTGTTGAATAGTTCAAAGTAGAAAAGGTGAATATTTGGCAACATTTGGCATATTACCACATGACATTCCTTAAATAGCACAAAAATTCCTTATATTTAAAAAAATATTGCCTTCAAGTTTATTTAAAAGTTCTGAAAATCGGATTTAAATGACAGTATTATACTAGAAAAAAGGCGGGTAGTAAACTCTACATGATTGTTATTTGTTCAAAATTTTCAGTGATTTGTGTTTTGTAAATATATTTTATTTTTTTGAAAAAAAAAGTAGCTCATTATATTGATAATAAAATATAAGTACTTTATACATTTTATAATTTTGATACTCTAAATTGTTTTCTGTCGAAACGAGTTTAGATAAAAAATGAAAAATATTTGTTATTTTTAGTATAATATTATCATTCTTCTTGATTTTTTTCATCATTATTTATAAACGCAAAAATCTCGGCGTCGTAATAGAAAATTAACTTTTAATATTATTATAATATACCATTATATTATTTTAACGGAAACTTAACGATATCCGAGTTATCGGTAAATTATGCTACACATTGTTCTATAATCTATAGCGTGCACTCGTTCATCACAAGATAATGTCTGCCTTATCTGTGAGTCTATTGTAACCGAATGTTGGAGATAAAAATATCTATACAATCTTGAGAAACTGCCGAATATTCAACAATACCCAGCAAAACTATTTGCTTTCACACTGTATAATATTAAATGCTACAACAGCACCGCTATTAAAATGCGACAGGATGTTTATTTGAAAACACAATGTTCTACAATATTTCAACAGCTATAATGGACATCGATCACGGTACAATTTCCCGAACATGTCAGTTCACGAGTAACGTTTTTCTAGTAACAGACAATAATAATATGATGAGGTAGTGATTATAATTTTATAGTTCGGGAAAAATGTACGTCTCATAAAAAACTTTTTTTTCAAATTCTGTTTTTGATAGCGATCGTTGTTCGCTGTTAGTGTACCTACAGCTGTTTCTAGTGTATACGAGTACGTACATAATATTTTGGAGTGATACAAATATCGTAGTCTTGAAAACTCTATATCAACGTCTTTATATTTTATACATCATCGTAATAATATGAAACACTGCAAAGTTACACACGCTTGTAACTAGTAACAGCTTTTGATTTTATTTACAAATTATGGTAAAATATTTATGTTTATTTATTTTTAATAATTATCTTTTTTTTGTAAATACACAATGATTGGATGTATAATCTTTTAATATGCATACATATTTTTTTTATGTTGTTAAAATTAAAAGTATCTCATACTAAATTATAACTTAAATTAATTATTTTTTAAATTAGGTTTTTGCTATCTTCTCTGAATTTTTAAATTTTTTGAAGAAATTATTCTATGTAATTATGGTATATCAAGCTTTTTAATATCGCTATTAAGTTAAATATAATAAGTAATAACATTTTTACTCTCTCACTTAAAAAATTTGCCTTCCTAAGACCTTAATCTACAACACCCAATGTAGTAAATTATCAATTGTCAAATCGTTTGTATACATGGTTTTTATTTCATAAAAAATTGTTTCAAGCTTAAAATAATAATATATCAAAATATTTTACAGAAAATATTTAGCTCAGAAAGACTGGTCAATGGATTATGAAAAATAAAAATATTAATGAAACTTGTTGATAACTTTTAAACGATTTTATGAATTTTTTCCATAATCTCTACACTAATAACTCATCTCATAAAATTGTCTACAATTTGTACTAATGCAAATTTACAAGAATATCATATTTTTAATTATGAGTGAAATGTTACTGTCAAATACTTCCATTATATAATGAAACGAGATAACATGAATTCGAAAGTATTATTTATAAGTGAAAAAATAATATTTTCTCTACGACAAAAGCGTAAATAATATTGTATGTATTATTAAAATGCCCGTAACGAATAGGAACAGCAGTATAATTGTAATTATTTTTTTAAGTGCAATCTGGAGAATTCGTATTGACGTATTTACAGATAAATTATATTATTCTATACGTGTACGTGTATGGAAATTTATGGTTAAAACCGTTTTGACTCAAGAACCGACGGCAATAAATGTGTATGTAAATCGAGCGAAACGAAGCAAAGACAAAGAAGTGCACGTATTTTTCAGATTGTCTCTTTCGATACTCACAGAGGTGTACGAGCAGAAAGTCTAAAACTGATAAAAAGAAAAAAATATAAAAATGTACCTACGAATATACACATATAAATATAATATATATACATGCATGCGAAGTGTTATTGTAAGATAAAAGTTGTCTGCAAGAGGTGACGATAGTTGTATTATCATAATCATCGATTTATTATATCATCAGTATTCTTATATTTAAATTTGTTTTTATCGGCACTAGTTGTTTCTACAATGTAAATATTGTAACTTCAATTAAAAACAATGTATGCGTTCCTTAATATTGAAGTTTAATGTTATTGTACAGATAAACATATGTTACACGAACGCAGCTGTTTTATTAGCCCATCTTATTTTACGCTGATTTAACTACTGCAATCGATAGTGGTTCTGCTCTCGAGTAATTCGATCGTCAACCAATTGTTATCTGGATAATGGTAGTTATTGACCTAACACAATTTGAAACGAAGAAATATTATTGATAAAAAAAATTATTCAACTTAATATTTTACAAAGCGAATACAGGTTAGGTTCTTATTTAAATTGTCATGACAGGTGTAAAAAGTATGACGTTCAATTTCAATGATACAATTCTTATTTACCACCAATTTTTTTACGGACATTGCAATACCAATGAACTGTATTAAAGGAATAATTGCATTACAATAATATGTTACAAACAATCTCAATCACAATAACATTATATAACATCGATTACGTGAGTTACATATCATAGAATGTGATAACGTACTCGTTTTTTGTCTAAAGAATAATTAAATGTGCTATAATTACTTATCCTGCTAATGAATAATTTTGAATAATTTTTTTTTAAATTTCTAAGATTGACTTGAATATAAAACATACTCAAGAATTCTATGCTACACTCATGCTGTTTGATAACGTCGTAATAATTTTAAATTTCGTATTCGAGTTAAATATGTTCGGTATTACATAATAATATATATATTTGATCTTAATATACTACCAGAGAATTATTTGGACCTGAAAGGATCAGTAATACCTTATTGAATAAAATGTGTAGGTATAATACATATAATATATACAAATGCTATAATACTCTCGCGCGCGGTGGACTGCATGCAGATAACACAGAAATCTAATACTTTCAAATGTTTACACCCTTAGGGTGGTCAAATTAATTTAGTTGGCATGACCCTTCAATTATCTACATACATTTTTAAAAGGTGAAATGAACCTAGGATAAGTTAGCAGGAGATAAAAACCTGCAAGGTTAAAAGGAGAATTTACAAATTAAATAATTTAAATTTATAATTATTTACTGGTTTAATTTCTTTTTTTGTACCTTAATCCATAAACTAATTATATTTAAATTAACAAAATATAATGAAAATATTTCTACTGTGTAATACGATTCTATTGTACTTCTTCATTTAATTATCTGATTTAATGGATGTGTTAAATATTAATTAATTGATAAGTTATTGTATAAGAAAAACTATCTTGAGCCTAGACATAAGCCTTCGTAGTTTATTCTGCTAGTATATAGAAAATATCTGTGTATATAGTTATTAATAATATTCATAGCAGATGAAACTCCAAAACCAATTTATATATATTTAATTTCTATAATACAACTAAAATAAATTACCCTTGTATTAAATTTAAAGCATTTTTTATATAGAAAAAAGTTAACGTTTATATTTTGCAATATAAATTAAAAGCAAATTGTAAAACCTTTAATTAGCTATAAATA
This sequence comes from Schizaphis graminum, assembly GCA_020882235.1. Lineage (NCBI taxonomy): Eukaryota > Metazoa > Arthropoda > Insecta > Hemiptera > Aphididae > Schizaphis > Schizaphis graminum. The sequence goes on from CM037032.1 coordinate 62,397,611, forward strand.
TCTCAAAAAGTGTTAAAATATTTTTAAAATGTATATTAAGTCTAGAAAACACCAATACACGAATGTTTAGTTAACATAATATTATCAAATATTTTTAATTAAGACAGACAATCGATATTTTTTTTTAGTAAATATTTCTATTTTTCAGTATTTTTGTATTTTTTTTTCGTATGTCCTGATTATTTTTAAATGTTTGGATAATTTAATTAAAATAAATTAAAACTATATCCATTTCGCTACCAAAAACTTCCTTCAATATTTAACATTCGAGTATTTTTTCATTATAAAAGTTACGTAAAACACATAAAATAAAAAAAATATAAAAACACTTCTGTCAATGAGTTTGATTAGAATCTAAATATTGTAGACAGATTGTACATTACTAACGAGTTCTACTGATTAGGTTTAGTTTTTTAGAATTGTTTTGTACTTTTCATTGTACATTTGTAAAGAAATATTTTTTTTTTAAATATTATAATATTTTCAATAATATTACACCATTTGACAATGGCTAATTCATATTTTTATGTGTGATGTGTACTTAATAACGGTTTTAAACTAAAATACATATATAACAGAAATAATGTATATGAGCAAAGAGTTGAGAAGTTTGTATGTTTGAAATAATTTTGTGAAATTGTAAACATTTCTTCTTTATCCCGGAGATGATGGTATTGTGCTATAGTAGCATCGTATGTTTGTTGGTCGTTAAGTACAGTCGTACATAAATTGAAAAAATACCTAACGATCAGTAGAATTTATGGACAATATCCGGGCGAAGACCAAATAAAACGATACGTCGCAATTGCCATAACTACAGTGAAAAAACATGATCGCAACGATTCATCTTCGATATACTAAAGATCACAAAGTAGTATCTTATATAAAAATATATATATATATATATATATATATATATATATATATATATATATATATATTTATATTGGTATATGGCTATATTGTCTTATTATCTCCACAGCTAATATAAATAATATAAAATAATTATTAATTACATATATTCACGGATACAAAATTTGAATGGATGTAGAATGTCAATTTGACACTGATTGCTTGTTAGATTATATATTCTTTAGATATATAGTATAAATACTTAATTATTTAAAATTATAATCGCTTATTTGCATTCAAAAATTCCAGATTTACATCGAACAAACACTGCGTGACTCTTATCAACTAAAATGCGGTGAATAGTTAAAAAGAAAACATGCGAAATCCTCATTAACCTTAAACCGACCGTGTATATTATATAATTAATTAGAAATGAATTATAAACTAGTTACATATAGCTTATGTTTTATTTTTAGCGTAAGCATAAATGATTTGTTTTGTTATTATTAAACAAAATTATAGTAGATTTAGATAGAAAAAAATACCTCGAAACTTCCCAAAAGTTTTATTTATAGTCATGATTGAATATGAGTGGTTTTCAATCTTCTTAGAATAACGAACCAAATTGTTCTCTGAAAATCTATCGTGACCGACATGGTTTCACTTTTACAGGATCAATAAGTAATTCTAAATAATATGTATTAGGTATATAATATTAATACTATACAATTAAAAAAAAATGTGACACTCACAGTTTGAGAAATGTTATAATTTACTTACACTTTTTATTTTTAAATAAATATATTACTTAAGAAAGTATCCACGTAAATCAATACTCGTGTACAGAATTATATACATATATATCGCACATTTTTGTAAAAATAAATAACATAAAAATGGGATAGTTTTATTTAATTTTGGTTATATTAATGTTGTTTATAATATTATATTATATAAAATATGAAATATTTACATACCTAGAAGTGTTTAGTAAAATTGTACCTATATACATCTTGTATTGATTACTAATAATTGTATTTAAGTATTCAACCTAAAGTTTAATTATTGTTAATGATTGCTAAACATTTTAAAATTGAATAATAAACATTCACTGAAACGTTATAACGCAAAAAACCATAAAATATTAATATTTTGTAAGTGTTGAATACATATTATTCTAATGAATTATAATTCATTGTTCCAGATTACTTTTTGTGTTTATTTTTAATGATTTTAATTTCGTATTGATTTATAATTTTTTGTTTTTACATATCTAATATTTGTTCATTACTAGGGAGGAGAATGTTATGATTATTATAGGTTTATTTGTGATTGAATTTTGTAATATTGTTTAATTTAGTATAAAGATTTTTGTATATACTTAAACATAATAAAATCATAATGTTTTTTCGTCCATTTAAAAAAATAAATTGAAATAATACAATTTCTACATTTTAGATTCTGAACGAAGTGATATGAATGTATTGCTTTTACAATGATGTGTGTTTTTTTTTTTTTTTTTTTTTTTTTTTTTTTTTTTTTTTTGTGTCTGACTCCAACATTTGGAGCAGTAATAATGCTCCGATTTTTGACTTCAGCCTCTCTATGAATAGGGAATTGAATCTAGTTGGTACTTTAGGGGGGGGTCAAAATTAAAATTTTCTAATAGTTTTCAAAAAAATCGAGAAAAACAAAAAAAAAATGACAGAAAAATGGCAATTTTACGGAAAAACCACTTTTCGACAAAATCGATTTTTTGATTTTGCTGTAACTAAAAAACTAATCATTGTAAATACTTGAAATTTTCAGAAAATGTTTATATTATGGTTATCTCTTTACAGTTAAATTTTCAAAATATTTTGACAATTTTTAAGCTATTTATAGACAATTGAAATTTTCGACTTTTCTAAGTTTTTTTTTCTTCAAATGCCGATAAAAAATTTTTGGGTGGCCAGAAAATCTTGAAAATTTAATACAAGGTTTCTTATAAGTTGTTCTTAAAGTGATAAAAAAAAATCCGAAATCGTTAGTCACAATTTTTTTTTATAAGTGCTTAAAGTTCGAATTTATACGAAATATTTCAAAATTTAAATTAAATTTCATACGCTCATAATGCGAATGTTGGCCATAGTAACCATAGTAACATATAAAAACTATACTATTTGTTTCAAAATAGAATATTTGACAATATTTAAATATAATATATCCTAAACTGACAAATCATCTTCGTTCAGAATCGTTTTTCGTATACAATGATACCTATCATTGCATTCAAATTTAACCTACCATAGTCTGAGGTCCACCCCACCCCCTAATATACAACAGAGCGATACCTACTTACCCGCTTTTTTAATTTATTATTTTATTTTATAGTTATTATATTTTGTATTGGTTTTAAAATTGTATAAGGGAATTTAATCAAATAATTTTAATTTTAAGGTTATGCTACAATAGACACAGGAATATAAATAAATATATAATAAATAATATAATAATATATATATTTAATTATACATATATATAATAGGTTATATTTTATTCAAATTAATAATTATTACAGCTATTGCATATTTTTAAATAATAATTGAAAAATCTTCTTTACCAAATCTAAAGTAATTCAAATTATGTTTCACATTACACAGTAATTTATAAAGATGTATGAAACGTGAATGAAATCGTTCATTGGAACTTAACGGGAAGTGAATAATATTAATTAAAAAAACATGCATATTACACACGCTGATCATTTTTCGTCAGAATTTTATTTGAATAGAATTGGCATTTTATGTAGTAATCGAATAACCAAACATATATGGTGAGAGTTGGACATACAGCACGAATTATAGACATATATTTTGGTGTATTTTTTGTGTTGAGACTAAAATAAAAAGTTGATAAAAAAAAAAAAATTATATTATTTCTCCATAAAGCAATGCCCTTTTTTTATCTACGTCCGTGAATGTAATACGTATGCATATTGCATGACATAGTGAATCCGTTAAAAATATGAAACATAATTACATCCGTCTAGAGAACCGAGAAGATAATAATATTACTGCTCTCGTGTGGTCGACGTGTTTTCAACGTAAAACAAGATCAAATGTGTTGTTTGTTGTTGGTCGTCATGCGTGACGCTGCATCAGTTGAAAGTCGAAACCACTGTCATCTGTCCGCCAGTGGTAAATATTTATGAGAATCGAAAGTATATATGCAACGCCTTAGAATATAAAATCTTGTCAGGTCGTCTTAAGGTGCCTGTTTATTGCGAAATGCGATAAATGATCTATTGTGTGTTAAATTTTCAATTTGTTGCATTTACAGACTACAGTACTTACACTCGTATCATACAAGACTATTGTTTTGCACATTGTTGGATAATAATAATTATATTATAGTCAAAATATGCTATGCTACATTATGACGCAGATAACTAATACAAATTGGTAAATAAAAAATAGTCACTAGTAAACAAATAAATGCGATTTTTATCAATAATTTTTGTCAAATAAAAAAACGATTATTTTCCATATTTCTTTTTTTTTAAACGTGTAAGTTTATAAGTGCACGACTCAAATATTTCATTGTTTTGAAAATTAAATAATATACTTATATTATATAATATTATGTACCTACACTTTTAATACATTATAAAGATAAGTATTTTTGGTTGTTATGATAACTTAATTTTTATATTGCAATCTATTAACTGATAGCACTTTAGGCAAATATTAATGCTAAAATACCATCGTAAATATTAATAACCGAAAAAGTATTATACTAATTTCGTTAATTTCACAAGTATATAATATCCATTTTTAATATGAGAATAAGGTAATGATGGTATAAAGTTTGTTTTAAACTACTGTTGACGCTTCCTACTGGAGTCTGAACACATACAAAAATGTAGTTACATTATATTTGTTAATATAATAATTATGCTACTTAAGATCAAACAAAATAATGCAATTTGCACCTACTATATTCTCAAGTGTTTTTTTATTTTTATTTCTATTTGAGCTTACAAACATAAAACGTGTACGTGTATGAGTATTAAAAATCTATTATTTTATCATAGGACACGTTAAACCGATATAGACAAAAGTTTAGCTCGCGTAAATGGGCTTTATCAGGTCTCGTAAAAAAAAAAAAAAAAAATAATGAACAAAAAAATATAATTTTAATAAAAAAACAAATTTATTATTTAATACAAAAACGGTTTTATTTCCGTTTGTATTTAAATATTAATTATAAAGTGCAACATATAAAATACACCTTTCAAATCGAAACGTAATCTGTATACCTCTCCTCGTCCTCAAGGTATATTTACAATTGTGTCTTGGTAAGAAGAAAATTAGAATAAAAAAATAAATAAATAATAACAACAATAATAAAATCCACTGCAATTATTGTTGTATAGATACATCCGGAACGTTGAGGGTATTCGGAAAACTCATGGGCTTGTTTGTTGCATGAAATAATATACGACTTCTGTGGGAGGAAATTAAAATGTATTCAACTTCCTGTGGAATAACAGAGTAAATATAGACTCTGGAAATATATTATAATAGACGTTAGATTTTTTTCACAATATTTACAACATCACTATAATACATTATAATATTATTTTTAAATGTATAATTTGCGATAAATATCAAACAAAAAGTCAAGACTTAGCATAACATAGTAATATCTTAGATACATGCTCTAAGAACGAATCATTTCACATTTTTCAAATAATCGTCTGTTTCCTTGGATGTACCGTAATGACGAGTACTTATGTACAATCTTTTTGACTTTAAATGTTTAAATAACTAGTTATGTGGCTATCTCGACATAAAACTATTATCTCATTATTCGGAGTGATTCATCAAACATGGTCACCCTCATTTTTTCTTTAGTAATAAATTTATTCAAATTCTGATTATTAGCATTTTTAGTAGGTATGCCGCATACAAGGACTATAATATTTTCAATTATTCAAATTGTTATACCATTTAAGGAGAGCCCTAAGGCAATACAACATTTTTTGTTTTCAAAAGAGAACCAACTTTTTCATTGTGAATTTTAAGCATATATATATATTAATGGTGATGTATCTAAATCGAAATTTTAGCGAATAATTTCTGAGTTGTTAAAATGTATATACTATGGAAAATTATCTTTAAAAATTGTATTACAAAAATATAAAATATTTTGTCTTAGATCTAGTAATTTTTTATACTGAGACAATTTCCACAAGATTATAAAATTTTGATGGATTAATAAAATGTTCAATTCGCGCATGGCTTCTGTAATATTTTTTAAACTTATTATTATGGACCATTACCCTATAAGTACATTAAGTTAAATAATTAAAAAAAAAAAATCATCTAAATACATAAACATTCTAAAAAAGTCACCTGATTAATATATCATAGGAAAAGACGTGATTATTGTTTGAAAAAAAATTAATTTGTACCACTAGCTGCTACAAAATACTCTTTAAATGGAATAATAACTTAAAAATTTTTTTTATTATATGATCTTTAAGACTAGTATACTTTAAAATTCCAAAAATTAAATGTTTAATAAAATATGTATTATAAATGAAAAAAATGTGGATGAGCACTGAATATACCTGGTGAATCACTCTGTATACATATCATATAATATAGGTATATTATTTAGTTGTTTAACGTCATCGATAAATCTACCATAAAATCATTAACGTTTAAAATACGAAGGTCGCCTTTTATTTTTCTCCAAGGAGGTAAAAATGTACCAAGACTGTAATAAACAGTTATTAACATACGTATCATTTATTGCACCAACATTTATCGAAAATAAAAATTATTTAATGATTCAGATTCTCGTAAAAAATTTGAATGTACTGCAATTATAATTTTTATGAAATGGGTATACACTACCTTTTTTTTTTTTAATTTAAAACATTTTGTAATCATATCCATTGTTGGGAAACTTCTAAATAAGATCTACTCTACTAATTATATTGCGTTTTAAAGTTATACTTCTATAACTTTGACTTAATCATCTTAATTTTACAATGAATTCACGTCACTTTGCAAAATATTTTAATCTATTTTTATACTGTATACATACATTATTTTCATAAAGAAAGATGTAATTATTTTTCATATCAATTATGCAATGTTTATGTAAATGTATATACAATTATGAGACATAATCAAGTGCATTCGGACAATACGGAAAGGTCGTGCTAAAATATATTACATTGCACTCATCCTGAAAAAAAATTGCTATAAAATGGTAAGCGTTAGTGCAGATATGTGCTGAACTTGTCAGGGTGCTTAGAAGGTATAGTAAGATACATTTCCGACGTACAGCATCGCATTGATTTTGGTGTCGGCGTAATTGAAAATGGCGACGACAACGACGAGATCACACGTTCATACCCATAACACTATTTCTTCTTTACAACGTCATCGAAAGTCCGCCCAATTTCACGGGCCCACGGACAATAAATTGTCCATCAATAGTGAGTGGTAATCAAATGCTATTCACAGTGCCAGTACAACGAAACCTCTCAAGCTTTATATTTAAATATTTTTTTTTTTTTTACAATCCTTGTCATGATATTTTGTTTATTTTTATAATTTTTAAACGCATCGCGATATACTGACGACGTATCATCACTGCAAATCACTCTATTGCGACATAACGAAATATTATGTAATTAACGGGAATTACGTTAACTCTCGATATGTCTTCTGCGAACATTTGCAAGACAGGTACCCAAAATCTACGGAATGTTCGTTAGAACTTCGAGATGCACTTGTGTCGACCTATTAAACTCATCCGGTTATGACTTATGAGTCCACAGTTAAGGGATTGGAACACGACCAGTGTCGGATCTAGGATTTTTTTATGGTGGGTGCTATTTTGTTAATAATAATAGTCTTAAAGTAGGTACTTATTTTGTACAATTTTAGAGAAATGAATAATTTGGTATTTAAACATAATTAAGCAATATACAAATTATAAAAAATTTAACATACATTACTTTTTTTAAACTGGCGAATTATTAGTAATTTTTAATAAAAATACGCGGAACGGTGGGTGCTTCAGCTCTCAAGCAACCCCCCCCCCTAAATCCGCCACTGGCACACCACCTATACAATACCATAAACCAATAAATATCGATCGTATAGTACAAAAAAAGTCATCAGTTGTATACGAGTATAATAATTACATACCGTACTACATCGACTGTATACGGATGAACGATATATGACCTTTTCACTGTCTGTAGCAAGACCGCGTACTATAACGCAAGCCGAACTTCACGGTGACTTACAAAATAGAAAAATGGTTTTCTTTGCAATTCGTCAGTTTCAATTTCGTTTCTTTCGGCCATTTTCCTACCCCACTCTCCCCTTTGTCCGGAAACATCCCCGTGGCGGTCAAGCGGCCTGACGCCGAAAACGTGTTTTTCGTACAAACTCAATTAAGTTTTTACTGTAGCTAGTACTACCGTACGTGTACGATATTATAGCCCAAAGGAGGCGTGCATCGGTATACATATATAATAATATGTAAACGTTGCACGCACACGTCAAACATTGAATTACAGCAGCGTAGGTTGTGGCCGTGCTCAGCGCCCGAACCGTAAAAAACCAACCAAAGCATTTCACAGTAGCTATTTAGAAAATATTATATTATATATAGGTATATTTATTTGGAAAATAAACTCGTAAATTATTATGAATGTATACAACCGAATAATGCAGACCTTATAATATTATAGTGCGTAGGTACACGTTTCTTTGGTACAATTTTATTTTTAATCATTCAAATATTTAATATGAATTACCAACTCTGTAAATAATACGTTTATTATATGAACTTACCGTCACAGGCGCACCTAAAGAATTATATTTCTACACAGTGATATTTTTTAATCGATTTAATACGTTTGTTTTTTGTTTGGTTTTCATCTTGCATTTATGATGTTTTCTCAGCCGCTATCCGCTTTTGCCCGAGGGTTTATATCTTTATTTTTGATGTTAACATTGTCTGCTACTTATTGTAACTACATATTATGGACTCAACAAATATAAAACAAATACAAATATATATATATATCAACCGTTGTAATAATAAAAAATAGTATATATAATATATATGTATACGAAATCCAATGTTGTTAATACATAACGATATATTATGAGCTAATACCGATATTATGCAGCCCTACGAAGGATAACAATATTTTAAGTGTCCGTTAACCGAATAATATTATAATGCATTTACACTGCCAACCTATTGTTTAACCCGCGTCTGGACGACAGAATAAATTAATAATTACGTTGGGGCTCAGTGTAATGCACAAACTCGTATCTCTGCGTGAAATTGCTCATTGTAGAATGCGTGTGCCTATATACACAATTAATTTATTATTTACATTTCAAAAACCGTCTTGATTAAACTTTTAAATTCATAACACATATTTTTTCATAATTTATATTGTTCCTATTCATTAAATATGTGTGACTGAGTACATAATATAAATAAATATATATATATATATATATATATTTATATACATATTGAAAGTTGACCACCAACAATCGTAATAAATTCGTTTAAATTTAAAATAAAATGAATATTTAGGTCGTCTACTGCCGAAATCGCAAATACGAGAGACTTACCGCAAAGCAGAGATCACCCGAAGAGAAATTTCAGTATTAAAAACTTGTGAAAAATACACATAATTATGTACTAAGCACCTTATTTTGACGTACCGCTGTCGCTCTTGACTCGCAACTCGAGTAACGAGTGAAGTATAGGATCGAGAATTAATGTTTAATTTACTATCTGCATCTTGTTCAGTCCGTCAAAATTGTATCGCTTTGATTCAAAATTACTCTCTTTTCAAATATTAAACATTTAAGCGCATCAGTGTATCAAATAGCTATTGCTAACTGGTGACTGGTTTCGATTATATGAGATATCAATAAATAATGGTGTTCATACATAACAGTTTTATTCGGTAGCTCAATTATCGATTTGGAACCTGTAGCATTTATTCATTAAATATTTGAATATATTTGGGTAAATCTTATATTTATTATGATATGCTTGAATAGTTTGATCTAAAGTTTTTTTTATCCATTTCATTAATACTTTCTTTAAACGCTGACGAACGATAAAAACGCTAAAAACTATGTTAAGATTATGTTATGATATATGTTAAGATTACCATTGAACATAAGGATTTAAGACTATGGAATTGAGCATTAAAAGTTTTTCAATACCATTTTTGTTCAATAATTTCCGCGTATACTGACTACAATACTGACTACAATATTATAACTACGTAATATTATATTTTAACTTAATTAGAGTTATTTATAAATAAATTTATGATCGTGCGTGTTTTTTATAATTCTTGCAAATAAGTACATAGTCACAATACATTATAGTGTGAAAAACAAAGATGTACGGATAACATTTACTAACAGATATTTAATTATTTTTATAATACAAAATCCTATACATTTCAAAAATAAAAATTGACAATTTTTAAATAGTAATGTGATGAAAATTTTGTAATATTTTCTGAAAATAAACACGTATATAATTGTTCAACTTAAAATGAACATGGTTTAACACGCGACTGTACTCAAAAAAGACCCCTGCAGTTATATATATATTTATATAAATATTATATAAATTGTTTAACACATGCTATATGACTAAATACGAAAAAAAATGTAAGTGTTATTTACTAGATTTAATTAAACAGCAGCATTCAATATTATATAAATTAGATTTAGAATGTATTGAAATAATTAAACGTAAATTAAATTAAGTTTTTTCATAAAAGTGTTAAGTAAAAATATATTAATAATTATTAATATATCAACATTATTAACTAAAATCACATTAATTTATTAATTATAATTTATGATTACGATTATATAGTCATAACTCAATAAAATGTGTTTTTTTTTTAAATCAGACGTATTCAATTTTTAGTATAAATCATTTATAATTTTATTAATTTGTTAATCTAATCATGGCATGATTTACTGAACGATGACAAGCTTCGTAGGAAGTAATTATTCAGGTATCTTCGTAGTTCCGATATCATTTTCGCCTAAGGATAAACTCATTACGCATAATACAACTCTAAGGCATATTATATAATCGATTCGTTGGCATAGCGCATAAAAAAAAAAATATTGAACTGTATTCCATTAGTGCCAAAACGATCTATATTCATTATGAAATTGAAAATAAAATTTGATGCTTAATCATTTTGATGTTTTACAAGACTAACATGCCTGGTTAGTTTATTATTTTTGATAACATTTACGTAACACGCATTTGTGTGTGTATTAGTGTATATAATATATATTCAATCTTCTCTATAACTATTGTAACGTGATAAATTCCTGTTTATATACCTGCAATTCAAAGTATAATATATATATATATATTACATAAAAGTAACTGCGTTATTCCCTGATTCACATGCCTATAGTGTATTTACACTACACGTTAGAACGCAACGAAATGGAACGACCATATATTTATACATTTAAATACATTTATATATATATATATATATTAATATAAACTCTGTGCGTCCGTAAGTATTTCGATTCTATTTTATCGATGATGAAATGTTATCACGAAAATCGAGATAGATTTACCTACTCTAGCGCATTAATGCGTTTTTCTCGGGTATCGTGCGATGTGCTAATCTGGATTTTTTGCACTTCGCATATTAAATGTATTTCGTTTAATACATAATTCAAATTATACAGTATAATACAATTTCAATTAAAAGAAAATAGCACTTTAAAAGCTATACATAGTAGGTACTCGAGAGTAAATAATTTTTTTTTTTCTAAAAACTGTGTAAACGAGTATATGAAATCGATTTAAAAAAAATAATAATACAATAACTACTAAAAGAAATGTGTTATATACTAAAATATTTAAAAATTCATAACAGTACTTATAATATGATATTAAACAACGAAAAACATTTTCATATTTACTACAAATTATAAATCAACTATTGTATTGATTGGTATTATAGAATAGTAATAATAAAATTATTTTAGATAAATAATTCATAATATTGTTAGAAATATTTAAATTTTTAAACACGTCTATTTAAGCCATATTCCACGTTTTGAATATTTTTCTTTCCTTATATAGTGTTTTGAGGCAATATTTACTTAAATTTTTAAATGAGAACTATTTTTTCATTTATCTGTAAATTGTTTATTGGATAATTTTTTTTAATATGTTGATTTACCTAAATCAACATTTTATCAAAAAGTTTTTTCGTTATTAAATTTGTTTAGCAGTTTTACAAAAATATAAAATATATTATGAATCTAATATTTATTATACTTGGCCCATTTTAATAATTTATAAATATTGATGAATTAATTAAAATATACATTACTAAAATTTTAAAATGATTAACTTCTCACATATTTCAAAACTTTTTTTGGATCGCTAATTTTCCTTAGTACAAAAAATTTAATTATTCAGACTACCCATTTTAATTTTTATAAGAGTTTTATTATTTAAAAAAATAAAAGTTTGTTTCTTAATAAGATATTTCTTGTGGTTATAAAATCTTAAGAATTTGAAAACACGTCCTTTTACGTATATTTAAAAATTAGATTTCGATTAACTGCATTATCGAGGAAGAAATGAGACTGATCATGCTTGCATGGTGAATCGCCTTGTATATATACATATATTTAAGTTAACAAACAATTTTCGACGAGGGTAGCCAAAGTGAACGTGAAAGGAAATATCTTAGATGGCATATTGATGGTTTGCATCATAAATCATGAGAATATACACTTTTCGACGGGAAAAACATGTCTTTAAAAGTAGCGACAGTCACTGGCGTACAAAAGAGGACCAAGAAAAAAAATCGCAACCAAGAAAATATTATAAGACGTATTGATGGGCATTCGTTACTACGACGACGATCCAATGGTTTTAAGTTTTTAACGTAGTTCGATTGCAATTTAATACACATTGTAATATTCACTATACTATAACTCAATTAGTTTTGAGCGAAATCGTATCAGCATTTTGTGTATTTTATTAGATGATTATGATATACATTCTATCAACGTAGTACGTATACGGTGACGATAAACGAATTACGAGCTAAAAGATTAACTCGATTTTACACTTACTGCTCTACTGTCCGCTTCTTAGAATATATATTTGACAATTTATATAAGAAACTAAAATAGTAGTAATTTTATCAATTTAAGTATAATAGTATGTTATTTTATACGATTTTTATTTAGTCAATCAAACTCACATTTTACTACACATAATATAAGTAGATTTTATAGGAATAGTATTATGTTGTAATTTAATATGGCGGTGAAGTCCAGATTTATGGTGTGTATAACATAACATAATATCTATATTCTATATACTTACGAAGAATTATTATACTATTATATACAATTGGTTGATTATTTTTAATTTATTAGTATATGTTATTTTTCTGTAAAGTACTTTAGTCTAGTAAATCAAATAAATAATTAAGATAACCGTAAGTAAATATACTTATATCATTATAAGATACTGTGTCTACTCATCCGTACCGCAAATATACAACTCAAATCCAAAACCGCAAACGAAACAATATTATTATACAAAAACATAATATATTAATAACCGCAGGTAATCCGTTCGCTGTTATATCAGGCCAGAAAGATCGGAAAGAAAATGGTAATCACTAAAAATTAAATAAAATCCGTTTCTTTAAGAATGCTATTCGGTTTCGTGTCTCTCTACTCTCTCTTCATTACGGCACATTCGCAGCCCGCGCGCTCAAAATGAGAAATCATCGGTGTGGATTAGAATTGTTAATGCAGAAAAGCTTCTAGGGAAATTTTCCTCAGCGTTCTTTATGTATAGATCCGTTGCCTCGTGATATATATTCATACACCCACACAACACTGATGTAACAGATGTACGTGAGGTGACGGATAGAGGGATAATTTATGCCGGCCGGGAAAAATGGAGGCTTTTGCTCATCGCGCCGACTGGATAAACGACACGCCATTAATATGGACTACATATATGACCGCCACCGCCTCGTACCGTAAGGCGCACAACTACCACTACTACCGCCGCCGCGTAATACTTCTACTACGTGTAACCTCTATACAGTGATAACGCTGTAGTGCATTATTTTTTATTTTTGCAATCAGAATAAATCCATTGCTTTTTGGCATTCGTGTACCGTTCGTGGTTATCTACTGCTAAATGGTTATCTATCAATTCAACGTGTAAGCGATTCACCACAAAATTCGATTACATAAACAATATTTTATTAATACATCATTATCGGTATCTTATTTTAAAGTAGATATTTACAATTTGTAAACTAAATATTAATGATTAAATATATAAATGTATATATACATATAAATAAATACGACTAAAATAAACAAAATGACCAATTAATAAATTATAATATGCAATAAAAAAACATACTGTATCTTGAGAACCTAACTGTAAATCATATTATCGTGTAACTACTTATAAATATTTACTTTCATGTTTAAACTTATATTTCATACATAAAATCACTATCGAAATTTGACGTTAACTCCTTAAATGTATAATAACTATGTAATAGGCAATCAGTATTATAATATGAGAATAAATTATCATCACTTTGTCAACTTAACTATTCCTACGAAATAATGTGCTGGTATTATGATTAGTTTATCTGTCGGTAAGTGGACGGGAGAGGTTGTAGAATCGTGGGCGTCAGAATATTTCATGTGAGCAAACGAGCGGGCCAGAACACTCGATCCAATTTTCTATTCGCAAGTTATATGTTGAGATCGCCGGCAAAGTTATCAATGTTGGAAAAGTTTTTTGTTTGTGAGGTTTATCATTCCTAGTCTCGGTTGTGATTGGTTACGCTGTTACCGTATGCTGACAGAGAACGACACGCCTGCGTGATATTTATTGTCTTATATACATGTCATTCGCGTATGCTCATCAATCTTCGTACTTCCAATCATATAAATCGTTGTATGTAGTTGTGTTAACTGTTCCGTAATAATGTTACTTGACTTAACTTTTTAGAAATACAAACAAAAAAAGAAAAAGAAAAAGAATTGCATGTTTAAAATGGTCATCGTAAATTTTAAAATATATAGTATTAACATCTATATTTTACCATAAACTAAATAGTTTTGTTAATTTGTGTGTTTAGAACGTTGTAAAATTGTTAAATTGTTGCTGTTGTTATTATATTGTTTAGTTTTATAGTATAATATGAACATTAAACTACTACTATATGATTATATGGACACAATTTATATATCAACATATAAATTACTTAAAGATACATAAGGGATAATACCATGTAGTTTTTACGTTTTGTAAATAATGTACTTAATATTTTAATAGTGCATAATATTCAGTATAAAATTCTTGTAACATTTTTGTTAAATCGTACAAATTACATAAAACAAAACGAAAGTCGTTATGTATGATGTATATATATTATATATTCAGTACAATAATATAGACCCCTATAAAATATAACTAATTAGTTAAACGTTTTAATATTATATTTAAAATAACAACTAAAAAAAAAGCCATTAACCTACTATTTTAGTTTTTTTTTATTCAAGTTTCCTACTTGTTTGCATACTATAATATAACATTCATATTTATATGTAAACTACTTGGTCGCACTCGAGTATACATTTTTCCGTCACAACGTATACGCATATTAATATACTAAATTATTTTAATAATACCTACATGCGAATAACTTTTGTAATAATGTAACACGCATAGAGCATGCGGATGAACATTTCGAGTGATTAAGATAAAAAGTTTATCGTCATATTTTTTTCAACGCATAGTTCACCAAAGAACTTCTAAGTTTTAATTATAATTAATTATTATTATTAAAAATTAATTAATTTTATACCAAGACGAAGACATTTTTGATACTTACTAAATTCGTTAAAAGTATTATTAAAAATAAATAAGCAAACAAATAAATAATTCGTAATTTATTGAAATTACCTTATGAAAAGTTCTGTTTATTGTTTTATAAAAAAAAAACACGAATTTAAAAAAAAATCCATTTTAATAAGTACCTACATAACCTAGGTTGCTAAGTAGAATAGCTTTTTAGAATATTTGTATACTTCTCCTCTAATATTATAATTTAATATTTGTAATTTAATTTTTTTTATAATTTTCTGAGTCCACATTATTCATCACAATATAATCCTTAGTATGCATTGAGTTATTAAAAATATTAAATATTACCCATATTATGTTTTTATTTACATCACTATATTCAATAAGTATTGAATTTATTTCAAGGTTAAAATTGAATAATAAAAACAATAAATAAATAGGAAGTCCGTCTGATGAACATAAAGTTTTGAATTATTGAAACGGGTAATAAATTGAAATATATGTGTTAAAGTTGAGTTAAAAGAACAAGTTATGAGAAATATTTTTACAAACATTTTAATCTAAATTATTTTTATATTCGAACTTTATAAAAAAAAATCTATGTTCATAATCATTCTTAAATGTTTGTCATTATCTCAAAGTTATACTGAATGAAGTATCGATATTTATTTTGTTAAAAAAAAATAACAACTTTATTCATAATAGAATAATATTAAAGGTTCTACGATATATTTTTCGGTAGTTGTTGAATTACAATAAAATCAGAAAAATTATTTTATAAGAAATCAGCATAATATGTTTGAATATTCAATTTTTTTAACATTTTAACTTTAAATTCGAATTAAAATAGCTATATTATGCAAAACTTTGTTTTAATTCCAATATAAAAACTTATGCTGAATTGTGTAGTAAATTATTAAGCTTAGATATTCTATTTAAAATATTAATATTTAAACGACAAAATAATTTATAAATTCTAAATTATGCTTAATACAAAATATACAAATGACATTAAATATCTTAGAATGTGTCAAAATATTTTTAAAATTATAAAGTATCTAGATGCTAGAATATATTAATATAATTGATATTTAATGGACAACGGATATTTAATACATACAAGATATAAAAATAAATTCAGTCAAAAATTGATGTTTCGTAAATATTGCCTTATTTTGTAATAATATATTAAGTGTATTCACATTTCACAGAAACAGAGTACAGTTCATTATTCATTACACTAAAAATATTTTTCAATTCTGTTTGCTGGATATTAAACTAAAGTAATGAATCATAATTTCCAACGTTTATATTTACAGATTAATTTACAGAAATCATTCAAAAAATTGTTCAAAAGCTCCTCGTTGTGTAGAGATGTGTATTACAATTTCTTACAAGTCTTAAATATACATAACATTCATAAATATTTGAGTAAATATTTTATTTCTATTTATTTTGGTTAATAATAATTAATATTAATAAGCATTAGTTTTATTAAGGAACCAAAGGTCCTTCTATACAAATCGTTAAAATCACGAAAATCCAAACATTGAATACCTAAAGCCACTACAAAAACCACTTTTTTGAAAAAAAAAAACGTTTTCGGAGTGTTGGATTTGTGTTTGGACTCCGAAACCTTACATGCGTTGTTAGAACTGTTACCGAAACAGTTAACGTCCAAAAAAGTGAAATGTTTGATATTTTTTTAATTTTATTTTCCTTCATCACTTTTTGTCGATTTTGCCGTAAAAATCAGATTTTAAGTTATTTCAAGTGATTAGATCGTACGGAAGCTTCCACAAATGTACTAGCGTGCTTATTTTTACCTAATAAAAATATTTAGGACATTGGTAAAAAAAAACTAAAATTTTTCAATTTTATCTTCTGGGAATACGTGTTTTTATAATAAAATAATACATCAAAAATATTGTAGAATTTATCGCTTTATTATTAAACGTATTATTTGGTGTTAAGAAGGAATAAACTAAGTACAATTACAAAGAAAGTCAAATTTAATATATTTTTTTTCAATACTTTACCTAATTCTAATTTTGCCTATTTTGGGTTTAGAATACAAGTCGATAGATCAAAATTACTTTAAAATATCGATCAAACTAATTATGATATTCATAGTAGCGTTTACCATTATAAAAATGAGTTATGTCGTTCATGCGTAAAATGCTGCTTAAAACGTTTTAAGTCATAGAAATTTATGATCCATCAGTTCATTTTAATGTCCCGCAAAAAATTGAAAAATATTTATAAGGTGATGAATGATAAAGTGTATTCTGTTTCCACTGACGTATTAAATAAATGTGCGTGTGTTTTAATGTTTTTCAATTATTTTAAACACTATGAATTTGTATTTTATTGAAATGTTTGTCTATTAAAATAATTTAATCTATATCTAATAAATATTTTATTATAAACCACCTTCAATATCGAAGTTTAAAGAATTTATATAGTAAAAACGTGTATGCTGTCAAAAAAAGAAAAAATCCGTATTTTAAATACTAATAGATTCATCTCTTCACTCATAGTTCAATAATTTAATTTAAGAACGAATTTAAAAATTGTGCTAGACTCGTGAGAATATTAATATATTATTTATTATTTATGCACTGTTTAATGCAACCATAATATGTTTTATTAAATTATTACATCAAGTATTTATAGTTTATCAAAGATTTAATATAAATTAAAAATTAAAATGCTTTTATGCTAAAATAAACTTATAAAATATAGAAATTGAATACGTAAGATAAATGTTAGCCCAATAACACATGTAATCATATATATTATGTGTTTATTTTAATCACTGCTTTACTCGGTAAACTTTTAATTTCATCTAGATTTGAATATAAAAAATAAAAAATTTAAATAACATAGTATTATATTATTTTTTTACAAATATTGCGTTTTAATAATTTGTGCATCGTACAGTAAAAATATAACGAATTAAAACTTTTGAAAAATAAAGTTATGTTGCTAAGCAATCTTATAGGTAACTTAAAACTACAACATTTTTATAGTTTTTTCGCTCGCAATATATTATAATGTTAGTGTAGTTACATACCTGCTATTATAGTATTAGTAGTATTACATCGTTTAAACAGTTAAAATGTTTTTTTTATTTACTTTTCTGTGTTTTGTTTGTTGTTTTTTATCGAATTAATAAATAAATTGCAATAACTGAATAAAACTAAAAACCTTATTAATCCCATTGTAGTTAAAAATGCATTTTAGGGTAAGCTGTAACATAAATTTGTACAAAAACGATCCATTATAAAATTAACAAACACAATTTCATTACTTCTAAGCTCTAAAAGTCTATATCAATCGATATGCTGCAATCGTTAACGTTAAATTAATTCTTGGTTGTTGTAGTAATTGTGAAAACATTAAGCCCCTTAAAAAAATTATTATTTGTATAATTACATAATTAATAATTATATTACGACAATAATTCATGTCAACTCTATTAAAAATATTCAAAAAATAATCGTTAATTATAAATTAAATTATGATATTAAGGGGATAAATATCATAATTATATCTTATCCATTAATGTTATTTATTTATTTATGTTTTTTTAAACGGGTCAATGCACAATAACAACATTAAATAGAAGTATAACAACAAGGTATGTATTTCAAAAATCCAATTAAATACAAAATTATATAATATTTAAAACAATACAAACAGTTAAGTATAATATTTATGAAATAACATAATAATATTATATTGTAAACACGAGCAATAGAGTTAAAATTAAATAAACCTATTTGGTCATCATTAGTTAATCTCTCGATTATATTTAAAACCTTAAATGCACCACAAATATATAGTAATTATTTTTACCATATTATTATATTATTCAGAATAATAATCTAGAACATATTGTTTTATTGTACCTATCATATCATAGCGAATACCGTTAGAACTATAATACACATAGATGAGTTATTTTGAAACAATGTCATATACTAGGTAACATACTATTGGTACTATGTCTGTTTTATACACTGTGGCCCGACTGTGGTTTATTATTACATATCTGTGAAAACATCATCACTGCACAGTTTATGACGTACCTATATATTTTAAATGTACAAACGAATGGTATGTAGTGATGTCCTTGGACAATTTACTAATTATATAGATACGTATTATTCATGTGTGTAAATATTAGTAAATCCTCTAGGGACATATTATAATATGAATGTGAGTTTTTAAAAACCAAAAATTCATATGAAAATATATGTACGCTTTTAAATTTAACACGTCCAATACTTATGAGTGATATAATTTTTTTTGTATTTAATACTATAAAATAAGCATAATGGTTTACCGTTTACGAAGTCCACTTTCCATTACTCGATGTTTTTGAGTTTATATGACTTCAATAGTAATATTTTATGAAAATAATTTCCGACACAAATTTAGTATCATAATAATGAAACATTATTTTGTTATACATAGAATATTCACTCGAATAATGTATAGTTCCATACAGATTAAAGCATTGTGATTAACATAGTTAAATGCCTTGGAAAAATCTGTTAAGTTTACGTCAGCCTCCAGAATCATCATTAAAAGTACTATATAATATATATACCATATAGACTACAGAAGAGTGGGACACCGATCATTCCAAGAGACCAAGACCACTTTGTTATCAAGTCGATCTACATCGAGACGCAGCTTAGCATTTTCAGTTTTGAGGTTGGCTTAAGATTCGAATAATGTAATGTTAAAATTTAAAAGTCATTCTTAAGTTCAGTTAACTGTAGTTCTAAGATATCTAACACGTTGACTGCCATGCGGCCGCCGGCGGCCTCAAGAATATCTATTATTTGTACGCCAAATTCATTTTTCAGTGTCATTATAAATTTGTATATATAAAATATACTATTGAATTTGAAAAAAAATTAAAAATACAAAAAAAAATGTTAAAATTATGATTTATACATCAAAAAATTGCAATTTTTCCTGCTACGCCACAGCGCATTTTCTAAATCATTACTGTAGCGCCACGGAAAAGTTAATAATATAAATCCAAATTAATTTACGGCAGCCCGCGGCCGTATGGCCTCCTACGAATGTTATGGTGCGGCAGCCGGCGGTCTAAAAATTATCAATACCTAATAATTTTTTTACGGACGCCGGCGGCCGCATGGCGGTCAACGTGCTAATAGTGCACTGGTACAAAATAAGAATTCATCATAAAATCAACAAAGAGTTGTCATGAGATCATTATTAAATGGTAAATTAGCTTATTGGGTGTTCGGAGAAGAGAGAGTAGCATTGGAGGTACTTCTCAAAAGAACGGAAATGATGTCAAGTAATTGCTTGGGGTGCGCTGTTATTATGTGTAGTCAAATTACCCATGACAACGAAAGAAATTATAGTAACAATAAAGAAAAATAATGCCCAAAAATTGGCCCCTTGAAGTATTTCAAATGCAGCTCATAATACAAAAATGCTAGAATTATGTTAAACGAAAGATAGAACGATGAAACATAGTTAGCTTTATAGTCAGTCGTTTGAGTCTCCACAATAATCGCGGAAATGCCGGAAGATACAGATGTTTAGATTTTATTTGATAACAATATCTGATAAGGATTGATGCTTACCAAAATTAGCTCGGTAATCAGGAAAAAAATCTGTAAAAAAAGTCATTGATTATTCGGTATACATTTGTAGTGATTCACAAACGGCTTTAATAATTGAATAAACATAATTCGGGAAAAAAGGCAACTCATTAGAAATGCTGATTTTTATTAAATTAGACGGATGTATGAGCATTTATTTAAATATTTATTTATCGTTAAGTCAATGTATATGTGTAAATTTTAAGACATTTAAATTGCTTTCCTCGAGTTATAGTATACTTGGCCTCTATTTATTAAAGTGATTATTGTGATTTCAAACATTAACATAATATTATATCGAATACATGCATATTAATGCTATTTTGGACGATGTGTTTAGAATCCTATGGTTGAGCAACTAACGAGGACGTGCCAATAAGATATTGTATGTATAGTGTATACTGCACCATGGATTTTATACATATCTAAAATTGGCGACGGTTTAAGTTACTCGTGTATTATACATTCGAGTGTAGTATAATATATAATATTTAGTTCTATGATTTATGGTCAATTGACGTTTGATATATTAGAATTATTTTATAGTTTTTATACTGGTACTATATTTTGTTCAATATGTTCGAATTTCACTCTTGTGGTATACTCGGGCGCATTGCGTATAATACAAAGATATGAATTATTATCATCTATAACAAAGCAAACAAATGTATTTTATCTGCGATTCGGCTGTTAAACATTATATTATATACGTCATACTCTGAAACTGTTAAAGTTTGGATTTTATTTCTATAGTATGAATAAAAGATAATATTGTAGTGTTTATAGTTTTTATACTCGTAATCACTTCACCACCACCTTACACATACTTATCTAATGCATTTGTGCTATGGAAATCATCGAAACCTTTTATGCTTAAAATGTTTAAATTTATTTAAACCGTATAAAAACGGTTATAACATTTGACCAAGTTTTTGCGACTTATTTCAGTTATTTATAAAACAAAAAAAGTAGAATAGTTTTTTCTAAATGTGTGACTATAATTTTGTACCTTGTGACATGCAATGTATTGGTGAACTACGAGTATTATTTCATCTACGAATAGTGTTTCTATTATACACGTCTATATTTCAACAACAATTTAAACCCTGTAAAATGACTTCTATACGGCATGAGTATGGTACATATATAAATATAATAGTATACGTCTGTAGGAAAGTATAATTTAGTACACTGCACTACTGGTCCATTGAACATGACGCTTTTCCACTACGTTAAATTGTTAGATTTAACGGACCACATCATTACACAAAACTGAAAAACACATTTGAAACTTTGAAGAAAAATTAAACCGATTCACACGTCACGTGTTTGTGTATTGCAACCGCTCGTTAATTTCGTTAAATACGATTGAGAACGGACACTTTAGTAATACATTTGAAGAAGCTCAGTTTATATATTTTTTTCTAAAATTAAAATATATAATAATATCCATCGAACAATATTGATAACGATATTTGGTATAGGTACAGAAAAATAGCGAAAATCAATTTCGAAATGTACATAAACAATTTGATGATATAGGAAAGTGGCTTGAGTTGTTGGTCAACAAAGTTAACTAAATTATGAATAATTCAAAAATGCATTTTTAAATTATAAAGTTAATGAGCTAAGATATGAGATGGTAAAAAAAAAGATTAAAAGATAAAATAGTAAATTTATTAAAATACAACTATTTAGCATTTATTCGTTTTAACATTATCAAGAAACTACAATATTATAGATTTTGTAAGATAAAATTATTTTTAATAGTGCTTTTAAAAATGCATATCAAAATTCATTTACATAATATAACTATTATTGATATTAAAACTTATTTTAACAATATTTATAATAATTATTATTGTTTTACAATACATTTAAATGTTTATTTAAGAAAGAAAATTCAACCTTCTAAATTATTCAGTAGCCTATATTAAATTATACATGGTAACTTTGCAACGTAAATACGCTCTCGATCGTATTTTTTATTTTGGGCAAGCGAGAAATTCTATTTGCATTTTAAGTGTTCTCAATCGTCCAGTCATAACAGTCTCAACCGCTCACTATCCATTTATCTTGGCTCTAAAAAATTGAAAAAAATGACACACACTTATAATGTTCTACCAGAATTCACGTCGATTCATAAGTGATGCATAGAGTACAACAACGTGTAAAACGATGTGTATTAAAAGGGAATTGGCTTTAATATTAAGCTAATCGGATTTTAATTGAACTATTGTGTGTAATAATTACGCTCAATATTTTGCATGCTCCAAATTCAAAATTGTAATAATTTGACATGAAGGCCGTGTTTCTACAATACAGTATATCATCGATTGCGCACAGACGATTTTTATAACAAATACAAGCCACATAATAATATTCAGCAACAATCTATAATTTAGTAAATTATAATATAACTAATATGAAATATAATATAGTACTTATATCATATTATTGTATTCATTTTCTGAATATTTGTTGCTTCGTCAACACAGCAGCTTACAAATATTTCTTTACGTTTTAGAATACAGAAACAAACTGCGTTGTTGTTTGAATTATATTTAACAGCGCAAGTCGTAAATAAAATCCTAAACCAATTTAAAAGTACGAAAATAATTTAAATAGCGTCATACATTTCAACGGGACCGTCATTTTATTATGTTTTAATTCTTCTCTCGATTGTTTTTTTTTTTTCATTAGTTTCATCGTTACATTTATTTTTGAAATAAATTTTAAAACTTTTTTTTCTAAATAATTCAATTTAAAATAATAAAAAAAAAAAGTTATATTTTATTTATCTTATAATTTTTATTTATTTGGTTATTTTATTTTAGACACGTTAAAAGTTGTTTTTCACGATTTTTTTTGTTAACTGTGATATGGGTTATTTTTTTATTAATACGGAGGTTACTATTCACGATATGTTTTCCATAAAATAATGTTTAACGTTGAAATAAATAAGTCTGGGATTAGAATAAATTGGATGGTACAACATTTCTTATTGAATAATTAAATAATTTGGTGCTATATCGTGTTAAACAGTTAAGTTTTATATAATACCAAAATCGTATTATAATTTACATATATTTACTTTTTAATAGTTTAAACACGAGAATCTTTAAATTTCATATCAAACTTCATCCTTTTAATATGTAAAGTCAACCGTTTATCTTTGAAATTTAACATCAACTTTCGAACATGCGGGCATCCGTCGGCCCGTACGTTATAAAATATGTTATGACGTTAATCTCCCAGTGGTGTTCTCTTCTGACGTCTAATTTAATCAAATTAAATAACTACTGGCTCCTTTTAACTAGACAAATGCCAAACTTAAGCTAACGAACAAACAAGCAAGAATATTCCAAGACATTTTTTTCACCTAAGTGACAAGTAATTTGTTATAGGTGTAGATTGTACCATATACATATTCATTACATTTCTCATTTTGCCAGTCATTTTAAAGTCTTGCATTAGAGGTTATTTCAATTAATATTGTATATATAATATATATAGTAGACTAGTCCATGAGTCATTGTTACCGTTGTTAGCACTGCTGATGGAAACCAAAAACTAAAGGTTCACTGCTCACTCCGTATAAATACTGACTCCTGACTAAAAGTATAATATTATATTATACTATGTTGGTAAGCATTAATTTCAATTTGTCACAGAAGTTTTCATATAACAATATAATATAATTTATACACATATATATATATTATATATATATATAATAGCTTTTTATATATCGTATATAAAATTTTTATTGGTGACGTTTCAGAAAAGTTGTATAGAAATTACGGCTCAAAATGTTCGTGATCCAATATAAGTTTTTGCAACACAATTTTTGTAACTGACAGAAACTAAAAAGAGATACATAACACGATATACGTTCGAAGTTTTGGAACTCGACCAAAAAAAAAAATAATAATAATAATAATAATAAATGAAAATGGAGAAAAAGAATATTTGGAAATAAAAGAAACAATTAATATTGCAGACTGATAAAATTTAACTTAGTCACCGTATTAAAAAGACCAATACAATATACATATAATATTATTGTTTATAGAATCGCATTTCAACAATTCTTCATTTTAAAAATACGTATATTATATAAGATATAAAATATTCTATATATAGAGAATAAAAACAAATCCTTTATATTATATTGACTATACTTAAATGTTATACTTTGCATTTTGTTAAATTAAAAAAAAACTTTTCTTGAAATGGTAATAATAATAATCATGCTTCACAAAACGTAGTTTTTGTAAACAGAAGAAGAACGAAAATCGTATTAGCTATTATTCAGAAATAGTATTAATATTATCGACAGTTAGATTTTGTTTTTAAATTATTTTTTGATAATTTTTATTATATTTATAGATTATATATGAGAAACTATAAAATATAGTTACTTACAAATGAAATAAAAAAAATATACTTATATAAATGTATATAATATAATAATGACATTTGACAAATGCGAAGGTTAATTTCATAAATATTCTTTATATTTCATAGATTTTTTATTAAATTAATATCAAAGATCTTTTTTTAACACGAATAATACAATTTTAAAAGAATTTTTTATAATAATTATTTAGTAATCACTTTGTATTTTAATTTATTCTTATATAGCTAATAATATATTTATTGAATATTATGCGTACATTAACATGAACTATCTTAAATTATATTTTAAATTTAATAATTTTTCCTTAATAATTATTTTTAGTTGAAAAAATATTAATTACCTTTTTACATTATGTATATGTACGTGTCTATTATTCATTTCCATTTTTATTTAACAAAAAACAATTAATTATTAAAAATGTTTATTGTCTAATTTTTCAAATCTTAGAATTCTGTGTTGCGAGTGTCTGTAATAATAATTATAATTAGGTAAATTGTTTTACATTCTATGCAAAATTCTGCTTATACTGCTTATAGTAACCTCAACGAAACATTAGATACAATAATAATATATTATAATGACATCAAAGTAAGTTAATTCAATACAATATGAATGGAAAGTTTTTTTAATTCGAATTTCCTGTTAAAAGTTGTAAATATGAAATTATAGTGAAAGAAACCTATCACGAAACGTTTAACTCGTGTATACGCGAATTTTTGATATTTTTAACTTTTCATTGTTATTGTGATTTATAAACGCAACGAAGTGTCAAATGGTGTTAAAAACATAAAATTGTATTTTATTAATATTATTTCTATTATGTTATATTATAATATATACCATACCCATATGTTCTGCTATAATAAAATTATAAACTTCACTATAAACTTTTATGATATTTGCCAAATGTCATTGTATGAAAATATGCAAATAAATATAATTTCAATAGATCGATCATATTTTTATAGCTTATTCTCGTTGTTATAACAAATATCAGTTGTAGATGATAAAAATAGTATACAAAAATAGGTAGAGTAAGTAAAAAAAAAGTAAAATAAGTAAAATAAGTATAGGTAGAGTATTAGATATGAAAGAATTATTTATGTTTAATTATGCGTCATGTTTTATAATAAATTCCACAATCATTGACTGTATTATAAAATAATATAATATTATTTTAATTATAGATAATTTTTGTGGTACTACGATAAGTTTACGAATATTATGATAGTATCGTATAGGTATTATAAATTGTTTGTCTAACACGATTTTATTAGCGTATGAGGTAAGATAAGTATAATTTAAAACAAACCAATTTGGCTACATGGAGGACAATTTCCAGACATTCAGTCGAGCAACGCGCGTGGGACAACCAGATTTGTTCGATTTATGAGTGTTAAATTAAAACTATAAAATTCCTTTTAGAATGTCGGAATCCGTATTTATTGTAAACGTAGTTGCTCATATTTTAGTTTAATTCTATTTAAGTCACAGCCGTAATATTATATGTATTGAATATTTAAATATAATATAACTAGTATATTATAATTTGAGATCTAGAGTAAATTAAAACTACTGTATGTTTTACGGAAACGTATTTTTTTCTCCATTAATGACATGGAAAAAAATATATCCATGAATCAAATGAATTGTATTGTATTCCAAAATTATTATGTTTTAATGAATTTCCTGACATTTGTCGATTAAAAAAAAAAAAAAGGTAATACTGTTAATTATTGGCAAACGCTAGCCCATTGTAAAAAAAACTGGAATTGGAACCTCGACCGATTTCAGGTGAAACTTCATGATGACGTATAATAATTATAAAATATTATGATAAAACGTATATGTGATTTAAAGGCTAACGACCTTTTTACGAATACACGAGGAATTCGTCGTGTGTCCAATGCCGTGAAAAAAGAATACGCGTTTCATACTTTTTTCCCCCCGAAAACCCCATAAAATACAAATAAAAAAAAAAAATAAATGATATCCGTTCTCCGCTACACGATTATCGCGCCCGCACGACAAGCTTGTGAATATTATCACGTCGTGTAATCCGGCTATACAACAGGAACCTTTACATAATGTATACATTATACCTAAATAACGTCATATACATATACGCCGACCGTATACATATTATAATATAATAATAACACGTAACTGTACAACGCGGGGGTAGTAATTTAGTCACCGCAGCGGGATCTCATTCATTCCTTCGTGGTCGGGGTCAAACACGCCAAAATATATAATGCCATCATCACATTGTTGTTACACACAGCAGTGCGAAACGGACTAATAATATCGTCGTAGTATGTCTGCGCGCGCGTCCGTCTCGTCGCCGACGCATCGGCCTGTATGCGTTTGATTTTTTTGCTCCGCGATAATAACAACGCGAATATCATAATAATAATAATAATAATAATAATAATAATATAATATAATGTGTACATAACAATATAGCCAAGTCTCGACAAACCGTCGGGTATGAGTAGCAGTGTTATAATCGACGGCGCACTCGGGGGGGGGGGGGGGGGGCGTATTGCAATAATTACGTGTAACGAACAACGACGTAGCTATACGTAATATTATATTATACAGTAGTGCCGGGAAACTACTGCAGCGTGTATAATATACCGCGCGTGTGCTGCACGCGAATAAAAATTGATTTCGATATCACCTGCGTATGTGATACGCGACACGGCAAAGATCGTCCAGACGAATTAATACGGTCGTAATGAGTTACATCGTGTACCTGTATAATAATATTATACGCACGAGAACGATAATACATTATTATGTGCGTATAATTATAATATTATACGTCTGTTGTACGGGTGGTTGACAAAATCGAGTGCGCGCGAATCCGCGGAAAACCGTAGTGATAATGCAATCACCGTTCGTTTTAATATATTATTAATACGTAGTGTACCTGCTGAATTGGTATTATAGAAAAAATAAATAAAAAAATACAAGGCGCATCAGTGGAATATTATTTTTTTAACGCGTACGGTTCGGGTAAAATATAACGTCAGGTACTCGTTGGTGCAACACTCGTAGGCCCAGTTTAATCGATTTGTTTCTCCGTTCGTTGTAAATGAACTTGTGCAGTTTTGCGCCACGACGGACTCGTTTCCCACGCTTATGGAATACATTTAATCATCGAGTGTGATTCAAATCATTCTAGTCTTAACGACATAAAACGCCATGTAAAATATAAAACTTGTGCAAAACACACACGCGAAACGGCACGGCGTTGCGTATTGATCAATGATCATCATACGTGATGTTCTGCGTGCTAGGTATAATATTGTGGACAAATGGAATAATATATTCAACCTAGATTTCTTTTTAAAAATACGAAATAAATATTGTACTTTGAAATAAACCTATAAAAAATACACACTAAATCATGTTACATTTTTTATTTTTTTGGTCCGTGCATGAGTGCAAAAATACTATTATATTTATGATTCATAGCAGATAATATGGAGCTTAAATTGTCTATCCGATGCGCCGTCTTACATATTTTTTTTTACTGTATTATTACGAATAATGTTATAATATCGGATTTTACAAATACCAGTAGACCTAAAATTTATAAATAACCTAACCTAACTAATGCATGTTTTGTATTTTGTTTTGTGTGTTATAATTGATAGAATTTCGACAAAGTTCTATGATTGACCGTTTTCTTTATTTAATCAGGTGTTTTCGCATACAGGGTCCATCGTTTTTATTCATCGACTGTAGTGATTGTCTATTCGAATTAAAACATTTAAAACCAATGAGACTGTATGGAATGAAACCATTTTTGTTAAATCGTGTTATAATAGTTATTCATTATAATTTATTTAACAAAAATGAATATAATATGTCATTACCTACATAAATAAAATTATCTTCTGAGCTCTGAAGACTCCCGAATGTCTGACCTCGACGAAAGTAATTCTTCTTCAGCCTCTGTGTCGAATTATGATGTGAAACTATAGTGGAATATAAAGTTATTCTTATATAATATATAATATTTTTAAATCATATAAATATATACTAATTAGTGTTTTCAATAAGTGAGTTGTGTTTTTGTATAATATTAAATCATAAATGAATTAATATCAAACTAACTTATTTTTTCTTCATAGTAAAATAATATTTATAAATAGCAAGTTAAATATAGCATATAATATATATTAATAATCCATACATAATATTTTTAATATTCTTAGATTAAATATTATAACCAAGACATTTTTTTTTTTGATAATGATAATATTTATTTTATTTTGAAAAAATAGTGAAATGTGAGATATTTATAACACCATAATATCATTATAGAGTAAAAAATAAAACTTTTAACAAAATGTTTTTCTCTATTCTGAAGTTGACATTACCTTCATTTCTTTTCATTTGGTTAATGTTTTGGTTTTGTGATGGTAAGTATGCTTTGATAAACTAAGTCACATCACCGTAGGTCGTAAGTCAGAAAAAGCATAAATTATATTCATTATTTATATTGTGTTATGATAAAATCCAATAATACACAATGCTATTATTTTTCATTTCAAAATTGTACACGATTGTTAAGTATAACATAGCAACACTTTAGGTAAAAAAAACCTTTTTTATTTATATTTTTTGGACCTTATTCTTATTATTTTTTTTTTAAAAAACAAATCAGAGTTTTTGACTCAAAAAGATTTCACAAAACCAGTCTATCCTAGCTCTAATGTTTTATAAATAGTAAGTTTTGGAAATTACCGATGTTTAAAATAATAAAATTGGAAAGATAATTTTATTTAAACTGATTTAAAACCTCTAATAATTCCGGTAATGTAATTATTATTAATCGCATAAATGTTTAACGTTTCAATCTCATCAAAAATACGCAATGAATCTTCGTTCGAGTATATTTCACTATACTGATATGACATTGTCAAGTGTAAATCTGAAATAAAAAAGGGTTTCGGAAAATTTGATTTATATATATTTTTATAACAACATCGCGTTTTATAACTGTCACTGTTTGATATTGTCGAAATTGATCTCTCTGGTTCATCGCACAAAGCTATCGATGGTTATAGGACGACCGACGAGAGGTATGGAAGAGGTCGCGTTTTTGTGGAGCGACCGACACGCATATTTGATCGCGTGACAATTTGACCACTTTTCACAGCAGTTTATCGCGAAACATCATCGCATTAATTATTATATACCGTGATAGGGAGATGTCATGTCGTTTATGCGTTTTTCAGATTGATTATTGAACATTAAATTATAAAAATGTTTTATCATTTGTCCTTTTTATATATATATATAAATAAATAATGCGAATTTGCAAAATAAATAAATCTGTTAATTTTGAATACTAAAATAGTGACATTGAAAATATACATCACAATAATACAGGTAAAGAATATTAAAAGACAAATATTATCTTCATTGTGATTTATATATTCTACAGAACTTTTTATTTATATTATAAACATATAAACGTACATGATGTTGAAATTAAAATCTAAAAAAAAAAATTAAATAATTAAATGATCTCAATTTTTTTTTTTTATAATTTAAAAAGTTAGTTTTTTCCTACAATCTTACTGAATATTAATGGAAATTTCCAAATTTTATGAAACTATCTAAAAAATATTTTTAAATTTGTTCTTATGTATTTTCAACAAATGTGTAACACATATCACTTAAAAGAAAAAATAAACAAAACAATAGAACAGTATATTTTAAAACCAATAACTTCTGTCGTTGTTTCTGATAAAATCTTGAAAATAAACAATGATTTTTTTTTAATTGTTATTTCCAATAACGAAAGTAAAAAACGATTACGAGTGTTGGAATTCCAAGCATGTATATTATAAAGTACGAGTGCAATTATTTAATAAATTGTACGATTCTCGTTTAATTAAACACTCAAGTAGATTTTACAGAGTGAGTAGTTTGGTGAAGTTTTTAATGATTCTCTCGTGTAGAACAGAAATCCGATCAATATGGTTTAATAGAAAATATCTAAACAACTTTTCTCGCCGAGAATTAATGATCACCTTTACTGAATCTAGCTTTAGTTTTATAATTCAATTAAAAATAGTAGTAATTTGTTGTGAGTAGATATTCTATGGAAAAAATAGTGTATTATATTAATAAACGATTATTATACTTGGTAACTGAACAATTTTTTGTGAAAAAAAAATGCCATGTGCTAAAAATTAACAATATTGTCTTTTTAATTATTTGTTATTACGTATCATATATTGAATATTATATTGTTTTTTGTATAATACATTAAAAATTGGTTAGTTAGTCAGTTATCAGTTATAATAAATGTCGGTAATTAACAAAAACAGTAAACCAAATTTAAATAGTTTATTGATTAAAACTATACGTAAATATTACAACAGTTCGTCCTAAAGATAATTTTTAATTTCTCAAATAGTTATTTCTTTCTTTTTATACATTACCTGTTAAATAAATTCATACAATTTTTCACATAAACCATAATTGGTAAATATTTAAAGGTTTATTTTCATAATATTCGTTCAATTTACAAAACACCCAAATTTGTTCCGTGTTAATGTGATCCATATTTAATAAGATGTGTAAAACATATATCTGTAGTCATATTATCATTGTACATGTTTAATGTAAATACATAAAAAATTCCAACAACTTTTTAGAAAAAAATTCCAATCAATTCTGATATTTCAATTTTTTACGTGGCTGATTTTAAACAATTCCATTATTAACACTATGTACAAGATAAATATACAGCGATTAGCTAAAATTACTAACGGTTTGATGAAGTACTTGAGTTTTTAAAGTAAAACATAATAAACGCTATAGTATTTACCATAAAAAGCTATGGATATATATGTACTTTGTAATTTTATAGTTATTTTCTTCATATTTGTACTCGTATTTATATAATAATTTTTAATAATTTAAGTGCTAATTTATTACACTACCTTAAAAGGAAACTTTAACATTATAATTTAGTTTACTATTCTAATCAAGGTACTATATATTATATTATGTATAAATTATAGATTACAATATTAAATTTATTTATTATTATTGAATAGTCTTTTTAGAACACATAGTCATAGATTTAAATTTAATCTTTTGAATTTAATACGCAGTGTCAAAATCGGTCTTTTATCAAGGGTTATACAAAGATAATTAATACTCAGAGTAAGTACTTGGAATTTGGGTGTCATATATATTGAATCAGGTGCATTATTAGGTTTGGAGATTAGGATAATAGTACATAATTTCCACAGAATTTAGAAATACGATAATGTTAAAACAAAGTAAACAATATGGGATAGTCGAATGATGACTTTTTTTTAGCCTTATCTCCCTACCTTGTTGTGATTATGTTAAATTCAAGGAATTTTTTGAGGTAGTGTTTATTGGTGGCGAATTTGATCTAATTTGGTGTGAAATTTTTGACAGGATAAGACGACGAAGGAAGTGGATAGTTAAAATAATCAGCCATAATATTTATATAAACAATAGAAATTATGCCAAATGACGTAAAAAAATATTTAAAAGGTGAACTTTATAAATTCAGCTTTATCAGTGTCAGTTATGCATGATTGCTGTCCAAATTCCTAAATGGTAAATTTAGAGTTTTATATTTACATATTTTTTTTAGTTGCTCTCCAAAGATTGCCATGTTTTGAAGAAAGATTAGAAAAATAATTAACGAATGACTCAGCTTTATATTTGTTCAGGGTTTTTCTAAGATGGTTAGTTGATTTAATATATTTTTGGTTATTAAATGGTTGAAATTTTTGTAGGTAAAAAGCTCTACGTCTCTACGTTTTTCTTCTATAAGACTTTATATATATTTTAAGGATAATGAGGTGAATGTTGATATTTTAATGTTAAAGACCAAACCACATATTGAATGATTTTAGTAAACTCTAGTAATTTTATAAGAACTGAGCATACATCCAATTAATTGATTTCACCTATTAAGAGTATAAGATGAGGAAGATATTATGTTTGAAAATATCTTTAGGTCTATTTAGTATCCATAATATCTAGGTCTAATAATGGGTTATAGCTAAATTTGTCTTCATTATTGAGAATTTAAAAACGATTTGTTGATTTAAACAATAATATGGCTCTTTTGTGCACTTTTACTTGCGTATAAGCTGGATCGTTAGAACTTGACTTTGTAAGGAAGTAGATAGTATTATTTTATTAATAATATTAACAACCGAATAAAAGTCTTCATTTGGATGCATATTCATGTTCATGATGTCAAGCATACAATTAATTAATGGTGTGAGTAATTAAATTGTGTGATTGTTTGGATACATAGTTGTTTTATTTTTGCCAGATTTCTGATTAGGATTTTGATAATTTTGTATTTTGGTGTACCTAGATATAAAAACCAAGAACCACAAAATTTTGATTTTGACCTTAAAAAGGTCGATAGGCAAAAACCGCATAGCTTATCGGTCATTTTATAACAAATTATCACACATTTAGAATGAGTTAAAACCGCACACTATTTTTAGTAAAAATAGTGAAAAGATAAAACTATAAGACAAGTACTATACAATAATCAGGTCTTTAATTGCCTATTTATTTTTAAGAGCATTTGTTTCAATTTTGGAAGAGATTTTACGTGACAATAACGTCAACAGCCAGTTTCAGCTAATCAAACTGAAAGTTTTAAATTTTTTTAAATTAATATTTTTAATTTTTGAATATTCAATATATACATATTTTTTTTGATGAAATATGAGAAAAATGAGAATAAATAATTATTTATACATAATATACACATACGTTTTTTGTTTATTGGCCTTTTTTTGGGTCGAAATCATAACTGTGCAGTTTTTAGATACGACAATTTTTAAAAGTGTGCGGTTTTTGGAGTCAACGAATAATAGATAATTAACTGCGGCAATAGTTTATTTTGATAAGACTACCGTCGGTAGTCTGCAGATAAGGATATTTCGTGTAAACAGTCATGCAATAGTGCTTTGGTAACACGATGACGGATTAGATAATAGAAAAAATATGTTGTATACGTATGTATATTATTCTAAGTTTAACATAATAAGAAGTTGAGTATAAAATATATAAAGTACGAATGTAAAAAATTTAAAACTAATACATCCACTATTAATTTTTATCTCCTTGTTGACAATGAGTGAGCTAATTTATGAACGAAAGCGCAGAGATATATGTGCATATCGATCGGTTTCCACTGCGGGACTTAAGAGGTAACTTAATTTAAATTTTGCTTATTTATTTTATTATGCTGAAAATCAAAATAATTTTCCATATAATATATCTATAGAATAAAAATTGATTGTGGATCAATTGTATGTAAATATAAAATCACGATGAGGCGTGTATACATCTTTATTTTTAATGACATTTTGTAATAAAGGATTGGATGACAACAGGTCCTTTAAATGAAGTAATACAATTAATAAAGGAAATCATTTTGAGTAAAAACGTATGTGATTATGTATGTGAGTGTCAAGTGTGTTGTTAAATTGCTATTACGCCAGTATAAAATAGGAGCAAATTATTCAACTTTTTAGTACTATACATAATATGGATGTTGGGCTTTACAAACCAGAAATATCTCTAGACTTGTTATGAAGAATCGCGCCGAGTTAGTGACAGGACATATATTCATGTACAGTACATGTAGAAACTTATATATCTCACTTTTATACTCTGAATGTAACTTAAATATACTTCTCGTCTAAATCCTGCACATAAGACTTCACATATATTGTCTAATCTAAACCCACGTTGAACTCACATTTATCTTATTTAAACCCATTCAAAACTCGTATAACAAATAATACAATATTACATAATATTATTATTATTATGTATAATGTATATTTATGTAATTTTTTATTTTTTTGTTTGTTTATTAATTATATACTAACGATTATAAAAAACACTCTCCGATGATAACTGATGGATTATTCTAGTTTTAAACACTTTAAAACATTTTAGGAAATCGGTACACACGATAATTTTTATAATGTGTCTATTTTATATTTTTTGTGAAATGGTTTTATAAAATATATGTGTATGAAGATAGTTAATAATTATTTGAAAACGATTGTTGGAAAACATTTTTAGTCAATCGTTTAATGCATGTACTATCCAACAAAAAATCCAAACACGACAGTCACCTCAAATATAAAAAAATATAATATAATATTTAAATTTATATGTATATATATTTTTTGTTACAGAATTTGGCGTTGTATCTAGGACGCATTTGTTGTGACTCTGAAAATAGTAGTACCAACTTTTGAAGAAAATTTTTGCGAATACGAACGGTTGTTGGAAAACACTAAAACACTTATAACCACGGTACAAAATAACATTATACCGCAGTGTAACCGAACGGTAACGTCCGGTATGCCAGTGTACGACCACAGTGACATTCTGTATCGTACGTGATCGCCGAGAGTGACCGTCGGTATGGTGAAACGGCCGATGACCGAATACAACACTCCGGTTATTTCACAGACACCTATTATACCGCGACCGCGGTCATGGAATATGGTGACGACGTGTTCAACCACACCCCCACGACAGTCGTTACGTCACTCGATCCCCGGGACTCACTGTACCGGTTGAGCGCCATGGACAACGGCACCGACCCCACGGTCCAACAGGTAATATGAAATATTAATAGTTTATGTATTTAATATGATTGTGAAAATAGTAAACATTTGAAATATTTATAACGTGTATACATGCGAATAATATGTGAATTACCGAAAAGTAGGACGTCGCATACGTCCATTATATGACTGGGAGTCTTATGCTATCCTATATGGTCTAATTGTATGGTGGAATTAGTTATCTGTAGAGGTAATTATTGGATAATCGCGATAATAGGTAATATTCTTGTATTATACTTCTATGTGTGATTTATATTTGGTGTGTGTGTGTTTAAATGTGTACTGTGTATATACTGCATATAAAACATGTAAGCTACTTTTCTGTATGTGTTGAACTTCAGTAATAGCATAAAACTTATATTTATTATATAAATGAAGCTTATGGTGGAAGTTTGAGATGCATACAACACCACATTAAATGTGTACCACGATAACAAAATTCCACGTGTTGTATAAGTTTACATTCAGATATCGTTTAACCGAATCAAAGCACCAAATCCTATTGGTATAAATTTAAAATTGAATGAAAGCTTTGCTTATCATTGACGTTCAC
This sequence comes from Schizaphis graminum, assembly GCA_020882235.1. Lineage (NCBI taxonomy): Eukaryota > Metazoa > Arthropoda > Insecta > Hemiptera > Aphididae > Schizaphis > Schizaphis graminum. The sequence goes on from CM037032.1 coordinate 62,434,769, forward strand.
CCACAGTCATAGGGTATTTTACTCCGTAAAATATGTGGTATTGAGATTTAATTTATTTTACTAGAATTTTGATCTAACCAATAAACTCAGAGCTAATTCGTATAAAGTTCAACCTAATCTTATATGTCTGTAAGTAAAATATATCTTGGTCTCAATAATATTATTATAGTTGGTCGGTATTTAAGTAAGAAGGATATTACCTTATTGTAGGTTACATATTTTTCAATAATTCAAGCCATAACATTCAGTGAATATATAATAGCTTAACTTACCAGAAAAGTAGATTACAGCGTAGTGATTGATTTGTAAATTGGACTTAGATCACAATGTAATTCTAAATGTTTTTTGAATATTAATTTCTAAAGTAAGGAGTTTGTAACTGAACTGAGACGAGAAAACGTTTAGATAATTTACTATTTGGTTGAACAGCTAAAAATACTTCTAAACGCCAATCAGTATGACTAGAAGTAGTACTTAACCTTGTTTCAATAAAAAAAAAAAATACTTCGATCAGATGAAATTTCTATAACGGCAACGCCGGGTGGTTTGAAGGGCTTAAAATATAATATTTCGTCGTCGTCATCGTTCTCGTAATAACCATATTTTCCGGTCATTTTATCCTTCCCACGGTGGTGGTTACCCAGGCCGACCGTAATAAACCTCCCACGGGTATTATTTAATAACTTAGCGCTGTTCGCGCAGCGATTTAAGCACGAAACCTTCTCATATAGATTATAGATATACTGTTACGATATAATAATTATTGTCTGAAAATGTATTTATCTTAAAACAACTAATCTGAATAATCGATATAAAATTAGCTGATATTAATAAAAAAAAAAAAAAAATCAAAAGTCACAAAATTTGCGAAGCGTGTAAAAAACCACATTACTGTGCTGTATATTATTATAATGTTATAGTAATCACGATTATCTCATAGACCGTACGCGACGTGCACGTTCACTTGCCCGGAAGTTAAGCGATAAGGCACGCGTGGCATTATAAATGTCAGTCTTTGATTCAACACGATACCGGATAATGTTTCGTACCTACTACTGGGTTCGACAACGTGTCAGGCATTTGATATAACATGATTTTTCATAGTTCGGTACAGAATTATTCACAACCCTGGTATGTGTCTCGTATAAAATAAATAATCTAAATACAATTATAATAATATATAATTTTTATATTTATGTTATGTTTTGTTGCGACTTTTCAAAAAACTTATATGTAAAGACTTGATTGAATCGTATGTCGTTGTGAGGTGTACAAAAAACTTTCTATTAAACTACACAGAGAAAATCGTATGGTGTAATATTATAGCTGTCAAGTACGTTTGAACGTTTTATATGTATATAATGACATTTTGAGTTTATCCAAAAGGATCGCTTTGAAAGAGAGAATAATTATTATTATTTGCGTATACACGAATTTTCAATTTGTACGTAACTACTCGTATTTAGAGAGACATGAAAAATAAAAACAAATAAAACGTGATGATTTTGTCTATAGTTCCATTTAAAGGGAAATAAAATAATGATTAAGATGAAGATGAGTTCTTGTCTCAACTTCCTAAAATAATGTTATGTACATATAATAGCCTTCTTTTACCTTTGTACTTAATTATAATATTGTAAAATATTTTAACTTTTGAAATGTCATTTTAATTTACCACGTTGTGAATACATTTTGAAATATAGTCTGTCTTTGATCCTCCATTTGAGACGGCCTTTGATTACTTAAAACCAATAATAAAATATTATATTACTATTTGAATTAAAAATACATTGTAAATTATTTTTTAAATTTTTTTAACAGCCACTCACTAAAATTGTCAAAATTAACTTTATACTATTTCGTTCAGTGAATTTAACAATGTATTTATTAAATTATTAATTAAATATATTATATTTACGTGTATTGTACAGTATTTGGAAAAATAAATTTATTTACTTCAATTTAATATGGCGTTGCAAACGAAAGTTAATCGTTTTTGACATTCTTATCTCCACTATGCGAAGTATATCTACGTATATTTGTGTGAAGAGTTTACGTATATAATGTCTAACTACACCAAACCTATTTTATCTGAGGAGAAGAACAACTTATAAATGTATATGCTATAGGCAAAAGTAGAAATCGAGCAAAACTCAGAAATGCCAAAATATATTGTGTAATTCCAAATTACATGGTTCTGAAGGTTCTAATATGACTTGTAGCAAAAAATAAACAAAAAAACATTTTTTTTAATTAGATGTACTAAATTTTTAAATTTTTTTAATTAAAGTTATATTATTTAAACGTATTCAATTACATTTGTACAATAATTATTATTTTATAATTATTATAAATAACTATACGAGTACCGAACATCATTATACTTTTATTATTATTCAAGCGTATTCAATTATATTTTTACAATAATATTTATTTTATAATTATTTATGTTTAATATTAGTGTAGGTGTTAAGACGCGACAGTTTTGCCCAAATGAGGATGGTCACAACTAGTTTCACCCGGACAAATGCCGAAATATGACGTTTTGCACAAATATTATAGGTGATCCGCGTTTTGCCCTATTTCGACTTTAGCCCATAACATATACATATTATTATGTATTATGAACGCTAAGAAATGTAGTAATACGCATTTCAGTGTAGTTTTATAATATTATTGATATTTTATTATATGTCCGTAAATAATATGTTTAACTAATAACTATATGTATAGTGAATTATGAAAGCACGTGTTAAGTAGTTGTAACTATAAAACACTGTATATCCTTGGCGTGGTATATGAGCGATAGATACATACCCGACAAGAGAGTATGAAAGGATTTTTATGTTCAAATTGACAAGATATTTAGTCGTACCAAGTATAATACATTTAACGTTATGTAAAAATGAGATATCCATAATAAAATGCATATTAATATATCGAATAAACGTTGCTATATTTACACACAAGCGAATTTTATGCGGTTCGAAAGATTGTTCATACTAAATTTATAAAGTGAAATTATAAAAAGCGGGTAAGTGAGTATCGCTCTGCTGTACATTAGGGGGTGGGGTAGACCTTGGACTATGGTAGGTTAAATTTAAATGCAATGATAGGTATCATTGTATACGAAAAACGATTCTAAAACGTTATTTTACACGTGTATTTTTGATTTCAAATTAAAATTAAAACTTTAAACACTCGTAAAATTTTTTAAATTGAATAATCCTCAAACTTTTTTATGATTATTCTAAGCATAACTTATGGACAGCATAGTATTAAATTTACAATTCTTAGCTTTTGTTAGTAAAATATTCGTGATTTTTACGAATTTTTGTCAATATTTGAACTTCAAATGCTAATAAAAAAAAAATGTGCATATTATGTATTCTTATAATTTTTTTTACCGCCATAAGAATAACTTATGAGGAGCTTTGTATTAATTTTTCAAATATTTTGACTCAGCCAAAAAAATTTTATCGACACCAAAAAAAAATTCTTAGGAAAATTGAAAAATTCAGTTGTCTATAAATAGCACAAAAAAAGTCAAAATGTTTTGAAAATAAAATCATGTAAAGAAAATTTCAATCATAATAACTGGTGAAATTTTCAAGTATTTACGATTTATACTATTTGAATAACAACAAATACTTAAAATCGGTTGAGGATAAATCGTTGTCGTTACGCTATTTAGTAAAAATTTAAAATTCTAACGCACTTAAAATTTTTCCTATAATGATGCTTCGAGTTTTCTCTATATCTACTTGAAGGAAAACTTATGGAAAACTTAGTTTTGAATTTTTTATTCTTAGATATAAACACAAAATATTTTATTATTTTTCAACTTCAAAATTACTTGCAAATTTTCACGATTTTAACATATTTCGTAAACATTTGAACTATAAATGCTTATAAAAAAAAAAATTGTGACAAATGTGACTAACGATTTTTAATTTTTTTTAGCTACAATAAGAACAGCTTATAAGGAACCTTGTATTAAATTTTCAAGTTTTTTGGTAATCCAAAATTTTTTTATCGACACTTCAGAAAAAAATTCTCATAAAAATCGAAAATTTCAGTGGTCTATAAATAACTCAAAAAAAGTCAAAATTTTTTGAAATTTTAACTGTATAGTGTATATAGATAACACTAACATAAACATTTGGTGAATATTTCAAGTATTTACAGTGATTAGTTTTTGAATTACAACCATATAAAAAAATCGATTTGGTCGAAAACTGGTTTTGCGTAAAATTCCCATTTTTCTGTCACTTTTTTTTTGTTTTTCTCGATTTTTTTGAAAACTGTTTGAAAATGATTACTTTTGATCTTTATAATGCACCAAGAATATCCACTTTTCCATCGGAAACCACACCCAAAGTTTGAAATTATTAGTTAGGTGTAGTGAGGCTCTGCGATAATACAAAACAAAATATGTAAGTATCACGTGATTATTAATATGTTTATATACGGGGATTTCAAATTTTGTTTGATAACAATATTGAGAATTAAATCAGCAGTTCCACGATTCTAATTATTACTGTACACAATTTATAACAACATGTATATATGTAGTTTTTTGAAAATAAAATGTACATTATTACATCCACGTATTAATTAGTGGCTACAAATTTAGTTAATGAATTACTATCATGAAATTAACTAAGTACTAACCAAAACAATCCATCAATAAATACATTATATCAATATTATAATTATATTATTTTATATTATGACAAATGGTAGACAAAACTTAATGTACATATTTTATTCATATAATACCATTATCGTGGCTTAAGTAAAAAATTGATCATTGAAAAAGAAAAAATATAATCAGACTTGGCATAAACAAGTAGAGAATATTAAGAGTACGTAAAAATATTAATAATTTTAAAGTCCGACTATATCACTATTACATTATAATCATTAAACATTTTTGAAACAAAAAACCATAATATTATTATTAACATAGGTAATTAAATTGGTTCGGAGCAAACGACAAATAATACAGTCACATGTATTAAATTAAGTAATGTTTTAACATTCTAACAACGAACATCACTTAAAATGTTATAATTTCAAATTATAATAAATATAATTTATATATTATATTAGACATATTAATTTAAATACTGTTATTATCGTTAATCATATTTAAAAAAGTGATCACAGCTCGATTATTAATACCGAATGACACATTTAACGTAAGATACTCATTATTTAAAACACTATTTTATTATTTTTATGTAATTTTAAATCATTAATAAACAACAATTTTGAAATAAAAAATGTATTTTTTATTGATATAAGTTTTTTAGGTACTTTACTTATTTGATTATTTAAAAAATATTTACTTTTTAAGTACTTTGAAAAATATAAATTGACTGGACGAGTAGCTTATAAATTATAGGAATTCTATAGTTTAGTTGAGCGGAATGGAGTATTACAAATTTACAACATAAGTACTCCACAATATGTTGGTCCACTATTCCATTTATCAAAACTTTAAACTAATACCTATAAACTATAACTTACTTATAAACTATTTATCAGAAATTGTATTTTTATAGATCGAAGTATACTGATTAATATTTTGCTTTGAAACATAAAATTAAAAATGTAGGTTGTTATATTCAATAGAGTAAAAAACCTAAATATTATACTTAATAAATTGTTTCGCAAATTGTTGTTTATTTACGAATTAAAGTTATATAAAAGAAATATTTTCAAAAAATTAGTGTTTTCTGAAACAAAGAAAGAATTAATTCGTAAAAAAAAAAACATGGTTGCTTATAGGATTTTAAATCGGTATATTTAACTCGAAAATTTTCAATTTCTTCATATTTCCTTAATCGAATGTTTGTGGAATTGTTTTGATTGCTATGAGATACAGCATAAATCAAGTATGCTTGAATTATTTAAATACTCGATATAATTAATCACAGTAAATAAGGTTATTGACATTTTTTTTTTGTATTTAAGAAAACGCTATTTATTGTGATAATTGTTATACAATATTAATAATATGCAATATTATGCATATATTATTTTACTTGTAAGATATTGTTTTTTTAGGGCATACAAAAGTTACACCATGTAATAACATATTATATATTATTTCTGTGTACATATTTTAATAAAGCTTGACAAATTGAATAACAAAAGCACAAGCTTGTGCCAGTGCGTTATACCCTAAGCGTTTGAGCCACCACACCCTATGATCCCAGGGTAAGTCTTTCGGCACAGAATTTCTATGAAACGATTATGAGATTTTTAGTATTATTTTTTCGTAAATCACAAGTATACGCACAGGAGGTACATTAGAATCAGTACATTAAATTTATTTTTAGTTATGTTATAATAGCATATTGGATAATAATCTATTATAAGAAACTATTAATTTCTTACTACATTATAAATAATATAATTTAATAATTTATATCCGACAGAATTTCATTAGTGTATAATATAATATATTATTATATTATTAAATAAATAACTAGTGTCTAATGTATTTTGTTTGGATTTAATTTGTTGATCGAGTTTTGTTTTAAATGGTAATCTCTTAATACCTATAAATAGACTATAATGATTATAATGATTAATCCGTTAAACGCCTATAGGTTGATGGGACTGATAAAAACGTACATAGAATAGAAATGATGGTATAAAACAATTTTTTTTGTACATTAATATCATCAAATTTCTTGGTATTCCTATTATAGCACTATTATTTATATATTTGCTAGGTATCTCCACCTTCTATCACAGTATAAGCCAGGGAGGATCATAAAGTTCAGCCTCAGATTTTGAATTATATCTATCTAATGTCATCCGATAATACGTCCAATTAAGTCCAATAAAATGGCTAGTTGATATAGGATTTTTATATTGTTATCTTATTTACGTCATTCTTTACTAATGATATGAAATAAATACAGCATATAGGATGAGACGACTATATTCAAATAAAACATGAATTAGTGGTTTAATCAATAAATTGGTACTCGGAAACGGAATAAAATTATTATTTTACAATAATACTAATAATAATAAAATACATACGAAAAATTAAATTACAATAAAATACGCGTGTATATAGTTAGTTACTAATAATATTATAATATAACTGTTTAGCTTTGAACATTAAATCCATTGAATAAAAATAAAAATATTGTTTTTGGTTTCAATTGGTTATTAATTTTCGGATTCAATCAGATTATTTTTTGGGCTATCAAACGATTGGACCTTTGAATCTTTATACATTTTTGGCTGAACAATTAAAAACATTTTAAATTCACAAACTACGCTTATACAAAAAAAACAAAGAGATTGAGAAAGAATTCACGTAAACGTTGACGTATAACTTAATTGCTGACCAATCTAATTTTTTTAAATTAAAAATTATGTGTAGTTACGAAAAATAATAACGATTCAAATATTGTTAAATTAAATATTATAATAAATTAATATGTGTATATATACCTATAACGTGGGATATAAATAATCAAAATTGCAGTCTTAATCATAATAATATTATAATCGTAAAAGAAATATTGCTGTATAAATAATGGGTTAATAATTAATAAATTTTAATTAATTACCTATAGGCTATAATACCTACCTATAATGTTTAAATTTTTAAATAGCTTTATCGAAACGTATTCTAAATATTTTACCTATTATATTTACGAGTATATTGCATTTTTCTTTATCATGTACCTATATTATTCTATTTATTTTTATTGCTTACTTTTTTTATTGTGTCTGTCGAAAACATTTGGAGCAGTAAAAATGCTTCGATTTTTGACTTCAGCCCTTGAAAAGGAAATTGAATCAAGTTGGTACATTGGGGGGTCAAAAGTTAAACATTTTCAAATTTTTTTAAATGAGTCAGGAAAAACCCTAAAAAAGTAAGGAAAAAACGGGATATTTTACCCAAAACCGAATTTTTTATTTTGCTTTAACTCAAAAAAAAAAAAAATCGATGTTAATACTTGAAATTTTCATCAAATATTTAAACTATGATTCTCCATGTACAGTTAAATTTTCAAAGAATTTTGACTTTTTTTTGAGCTATTTATGGACAATTGAAATTTTTAATTTTTCTAAGTATTTTTTTTTAAATAACGATAAAAAAATTTTGGCCCGCCAGAAAATCTTGAAAATTTAATAAAAGGTTTCTTATAAGTTGTTCTTAAAGTGATAAAAAAAAATCCGAGATAGATTTTCACAATTTTTTTTTATAAATACTTTATAAATTTATACGGAATATTTCAAAATTGCGAAAATTTGCAAGTAATTTTGTGGTTGAAAATTCGTAAACATTTTTTATTTTATAACTAAGATTTGAAAATTTGGTACATGGTTCTCCATAAATTTTTCTTCAAATATCTGTAAAAAAAAACTCTACCGGACTAAGAAAAAAATTTTTTAGGAGTGTTTGAAATTTAAATTTTTACGAAACTGCGTTAAATAACGGTTTAGCCTCAAACGATTTTTGATATTTGTTGTTATTCAAATAGTATAAGTCATAAATACTTGAAAATTTTACCAGTTATTTATATTGGCATTTTCTTTACGTGATTTGATTTTCAAAAGATTTTGACTTTTTTTGTGCTATTTATAGGCATTTGAAATAATCAATTTTTTTTTTATAAATTTTGATATAAAAAATTTAACTTGGAAAAATCACTTGAAAATTTAATAGAAGAGTCCACATAACTTGTTTTAGCTTACATTCAAAAATTACAAAAATACATAGGCACGATTTTTTTTTTATTAGCATTTGAAGTTCAAATATTGACAAAAATTCGTCAAAATCATGAATATTTTTCACTATTTGGTAGTTAAAATTTTATAAATATTTTACTATCAAAAGCTAAGAATTGAAAATTTAATACTATGCTGTTCATAAGTTAGGCTTAGAATAATTATAAAAAAGTTTGATGATAATTCAATTTAAAAAATTTTATGAGTGTTTAAAGTTTTAATTTTAATTTGAAATCAAAAATACACGTGTAAAATTACGTTTTACTAATAAATAATTTTCGACTTTTGTTATTTTAAAAAAAATACTTGACATAAGATCTTTAAACTTTTACTTAAATGTTTGAATTTGTTAAATAAAAATGAATATTTGACAATATTTAAATATAATATATGCTTGACTGACAAATCATCTCCGTTCGGAATCGTTTTTCGTATACCATGATACCTATCATTGCATTCAAATTTAACCTACCATAGTCTGAGGTCCACCCCACCCCCTAATATATAGCAGAGCGATACCCACTTACCCGCTTTTTTTTGGTTTACCTTGTTTTTATCATAGCGTTACTTCTAAAAACTTATCTTCGACTTCTGCATTACTAAAAAACATGTAATTAAACTAATTTTTTAGGTTATTAATTGTAGTATTGTATACATTTTGAAGTGGATTTTTGACACGAATCTGGACTCATGCCAAATATTATCGTGGTCAATCATTAAAATATTGAAAATAGCAAGGTCGGAAAGAAAATACATATAAATTGAGTTTTTCTCAATCATGTATTTCATGAAATTCCGGCGTCAGTCGTATTTTACCTATTTTTCAGACATTAAATTTGATAAAGTTTTTGGGACTCACCGGGGGCTACACTCTACGCCACAATACCCTCCAAAAACCTTACTCAACCTCGGCCAGTGTATCCACATATCGTTTATTTAATAATAATAATAACAGTAATTGTAATACATTGTACAGTATACAGTGTACACACATACTAATGACCATGTGATTGTATTGTGTAGGTGACCGGTGACATGATGGACTGGTCCGATTACGTGTCGGTGGCGCTGAAAACGTCCATCATGGCCATCATCATACTGACCTCGATTGGCGGCAACCTGCTGGTTATCGTATCCGTGGCCCGACACCCACGGTTGCGGGTGATCACCAACTACTTTGTCGTGTCGCTAGCGTTCGCCGATATGTTGGTGGCCATCGTGGCTATGACGTTCAACGCCAGCAAGCTGATCAGCGGCAAGTGGATTTTCGGGTACTTCATGTGCGACGTGTGGAACTCGAGCGACGTGTACTTCTCCACCGCGTCCATACTTCACTTGTGCTGCATCAGCGTGGACCGGTATTACGCCATCGTCAAGCCGCTCAAGTACCCGGTGTTGGTCACCAAGCGGCTGGTGGCGTTCCTGCTACTCGTCACGTGGGTGGCGCCCGGTATCATCGCGTTCGTTCCCATCTTCTACGGTTGGTACACCACCGACGAGTATCTGGCTTATCGGATGGCACACCCGGACGACTGCGATTGGGTGGTGAGTGTTGTATAATAATACATCTATAATCAAATGTGAGAGGCGGGGAGGTAATTAACCAAATAGGGGGTTAATTTCTTAATAAACTCCCCAGTCATTTAATATTACAATAATTAATGACTTACTCATTCGACTATAGTTTAGTTCAGGGGTCTCCAAACTTTTTTATTCAAGGGCCACAAAAAATATCAAATGCTCTTAGCGGGCCAAAAGCTTATTAACACATATAACTTTTTAAATTACACATAAGTATCTTTAGATATCTATATTTTATTTACCGTCCTATTAAAACTTGTTAGCGGGCCGTAATTTGGGGACCCCTGGTTTAGTTTATTGTAGAAATAGCTGTTTATTTTAAAAATTGATTTTATAATAATCATTTGAGTTATAATCAAAAAATTTTTCGAAATTGTCTGTTGTAATCGTTATTTGTACATAAACTATTACTATGTACACGGTTTTTAATAAAAATAATTTATAATAATTGGTACTATAACATCTGTTGTTTTTCTTGATAGAATAATAGTTTAAATAGTTAGGCACAAAATACTCTTCACGTGATCCACGAACTAATCAAAAAAGTAGATTTATTTTTGAATTTTAAACTTAGTAAGTTTATATTTTTTGACAAATTTTAACTTTTAATTTGATTATCTTGTACTCACTTGCATTAACTTGAGTTAATTATTTCAATTAATTTTCCCACCTAGTACATTATATTGTACATGCGTTTAATGGTTGTAGGGCACACACTACACATTATAGGAAATATATTTTTATTTGTATCATCAACTGGTTGTATGATTAGCAAGTTATAACTAGTTATCGTTGGTAATTCAAACATTAGTTGGCTACGCTTTAGAATTTAGATTGATACAAACCACGTTAGTGAACGGACAGAGAATTTATAAATGTTCAATAATTATTGTTTAGATATTGTAATATTAGTCGAGATATCTGTGGAATAATTATTATTAAATTGTATTGATATGTCAAATAAATCGCAAAAAAAAAACTGTACATTAAATATTTAAGTAGGTAAAATTATTTATTGTGTTTATTCTTTTATTTTAATAAAATTACACGTTTAAAAAAAAAGACATATAAAATTGACAAATATTTGTCAGAGATACCTTAATTATTTTAATAAAAACTATGATAAGTTTACCAAATAAAAATGTTTTCATAATTTTTATTAATTTTAATGCATTTTTTTATAATAATGTATGACAATCTTTACTCCTTTTAACAAATAAATTTATTTTATCATGGTAATTTATATTATTAAAGTTTACTCTTTTAAAACATTAATATGATACGGTAGGTATTTAATACATAAGTACATATTATATAGGTATTTTGTACATTGTATTACTTATTTTTTTTTCTGTGATGATGATAATTATTGAATTTTTCTAATGACTATATACTCCAATATACGTAGATATTATTTTTAATAGAGCAAACTTTAAATCCTGCAAAAATCGTTTTGTGAAAAAAAAAATGTAAGGGGAATAATCGTTTGTATGAAAAATATTTTTTATGATTTTAACTGACGATCTTACACTTCACATTAACAGACTGTTATGTTATTGTTACTATAGTATAATTACGTTAGTAAAACATCATTGATTATAAAAAAAAATAAAATGAATTCAAAAGATCAATTAAAAGTAATGTGTGTAATATATTAATGGTAAACATTTGAACATTACTTTTGAGAATCTTGATGAATGCATTATTATTACATCTGTCGACTTTTTGAATACTATAGAAATAATTTTATTAAATTAGTGTTCTAGTTAAATTAATAAAAATATATATTATATTTTGGTTTGGACATAACTCGCGTAGTAAAAAGAAAGTATCGAACACGACTGATGTATGTTTAATTTATCTAATGGACAAAATTAGTTAGTTCAAAACAAGGTTCGAATATAATACCTTATCATGCCTCGTTTGCTACAGTTAAGTATAGTAACACAATAATGATTGCGTATTTCATACGCAACGCCGTAGGTGTTTTTTACTTTCCCGTTATCGTTTACATTTATAAAGCGACATGTTTTTGCATAAGCAAAAATATATTTTCATACATGTATAATATTTTCATATTTTTTTTACAAAACTTCTACAAAATTCCCAAGACACAAAATTAAATTTAAAAAAAAAACGTAAATTTCAACTAGATACAAACTGAGAATATTATAAAAATATTTAAATATGACCTAAAAATAAAGTATAAAAGTTTTCTTTATTTTTTGGTTTGACTATAAAAATGATCGTACATTATTAAAAAAAAAAAAAAAAACTAAAATATTAGTTTAAAATAAAAAATATTTAATACTCCAAAATTCTAATACATTTTGGTTTCTTGTGAATGTAACCACTACCTTACTTTTATATATTATTAATATGAGTTGTTTGTTGTGTATATTTGAGAAGACGATTTATTCAAAAATCAATAAAAGATATTTTTGCTACGTTACTTTACAATTTTATTCAAAGTCAACAGTCTGTTAAAACTTTAAATACATAATTTCTGTTCTCAATAACTCAAACAAACAGTTATATGACATAAATTTTACGAACTTATTAAATAAAACTCAATGTAAAATTATTAGTTAGTTAAATATTATAACTACGTAAATAATTTCTATTTTATGATATCTGTGTAATATGTAAAATAAAAAATAATTATACACAAATATTTTTGTTTTCGTGGTACCTTTGGAAAATTATAAATTTTATTAATAAGCTATACTATGAAAAGTAATACATATCACTATCCTTGTTTTTGTCATCATGTTATAATAGTTAAATTCAATGACTATTAAAAAAAAAAAAATCTAAATTATAAATATGTTTTACAATATTGGTTATGGAAAATTAATTATTATTAATACTTTTTAATACTTGTTATACAGTTTTGAGATTAGAACAATCTGATTCGATAATCAATATAAAAAATGTCATGTTTTAGACTAAAATTTATTTCCTATGGTATTACTAATATTAAAAATTAAAAGCGGGTAAGTGAGTATCGCTCTGCTGTACATTTGGTGGTGGGATGGACCTCGGACTAGGGAAGGTTAAATTTGAATGCAATGATAGGTATCATTGTATACGAAAAACGATTCTGAACGGAGATGATTTGTCAGTCTAGGATATATTATGAAAAAATCGAAAAAAATTTTTTAGTTAAACGTTATTTTACACGTGTATTTTTGATTTCAAATTAAAATTTAAACTTTAAACACACGTAACATTTTTTAAATTGAACAATCCTCAAACTTTTTTATAATTATTCTAAGCTTAACTTATGGACAGCATAGTATTAAATTTTAAATTCTTAGCTTTGGATAGAAAAATATTTATAAATTTTTAACTACCAAATAGTGAAAAATATTCATGATTTTGACGAATTTTTGTCAATATTTGAACTTCAAATGCTAATAAAAAAAAATTGTGCCTATGTATTTTTATAATTTTTAAATGAGAGTTAGAACAAGTTATGTGGACCCTTCTATTAAATTTTCAAGTAATTTGTCCCAGCTACATTTTTTTTATCAACATTTATAAAAAAAAATTGAAAATTTCAATTGTCTATAAATAGCTCAAAAAAAGTCAAAATGTTTTGAAAATCAAATCATGTAAAGAAAATGGCAATCTAAATAACTGGTAAAATTTTCAAGTGTTTATGACTTATACTGTTTGAATAACAACAAATATCAAAAATCGTTTGAGGCTAAACCGTTATTTAACGCGGTTTTGTAAAAATTTAAATTTCAAACACTCCTAAAAATTTTTTTACTTAGTCCGGTAGAGTTTTTTTTACAGATATTTGAAGAAAAATGTATGGAGCACCTTGTACCAAATTTTCAAAACTTAGTTATAAAAGAAAAAAATTTTACGATTTTTCAACCACAAAATTACTCGCAAATTTTCGTAATTTTAACATATTTCGTATAAATTCGAACTTTAAGCATTTATGAAAAAAAATTGTGACTAACGATTTCGGATTTTTTTTTAGCACTTTAAGAACAACTTATAAGAAACCTTGCATTAAATTTTCAAGATTTTCTGGCCGGCCAAAAAATTTTTATCGTTATTTTAAAAAAAAATACTAAAAAAAAAATAAAAATTTCAATTGTCTATAAATAGCTAAAAAAAATCTAAATTCTTTGAAAATTTAACTGTGTATGGAAAACGCTAACATAAACATTTGGTGAAAATTTCAAGTATTTACATCGATTAGTTTTTGAGTTATAGCAAAATAAAAAATTCGATTTTGTCGACAATGGTTTTGAGTAAAAATTCCCGTTTTTCTGTCATATTTTTTATGTTTTTCTCGATTTTTTTGAAAACTGTTGGAAAATGTTTACTTTTCACCTCTATAATGCACCAAGGATATTCACTTTTCCATCGGAAACCACCCCCAAAGTTTGAAATTGAAGCATTATTTCGACTAGTTATGCTGTACACAGACACAAAAAAAAACAAAAAAACAAAAAAAAAACACACATCATTGTAAAATCAATACATTCATCACTCCGTTCAGAATCTAAAATAATGGGCATTCTTTAAAACTCTTCGAAATTAGAATGAACTTAAATCAATGAAATAGCACGCATATCAATGGATTATGTAAGGATAGTGCTTATATAATGATATAATATTTGATACATTTTGCATAGAACAAAATAAACACGCTATACTCTGTTCAAAACTGATATCTACGCAGACAGTGTTATTAGTAAAACGGAAAACAAAACAGACAAAAGACTCGTGTCACTATAGAGCTGTGCTAAAATAAATGCATAGGAAACAATGTCTCGTGGAATAGCTTTGTGACGTTTTGGATTCCATGCAATTTCTGTTTGTTTAGTTCTATTGTTTATTTTAATTACGTGGTTTTATGTAAAAAAGGGAAAAAATATATTAATTGCTTAAGTGAAGCTGAAAAATTAAAAATCCTAAAACTAAGCATTAATAGTTGCTCGTAAAAGTACGTTTATATTTTATCTCATATAATATTCACCATAATCAAGTAATAAATTATTAGTTATTATTATATTATTGTATCTTGAATTTTTTTAGCGTTTGGTTCGACAAAATAATTATATTTTTTTTAATTTATAAAAATATTTGATTCATTTATCGAGAAAAATGTATTCATTTTATTTCAAGTATCCCAGAATTCGCAACAATTAGTTTATTTTAAATAAATCGATTTAATTGGGTTTGTATAGCTGATGGAAAATTTTTTCGAGAGAGTTTGAATACGTATTTATTTTAATACAACTTGAGGTACAAATTGATTTATATTTTGTATCTTATAACAGCATGGATTTCTATTTATTTTTAAGTCTGTGTAATATATGTATAGGATGATTTACTAAGCACACAAACCTCCATGTCTCCTTTAATAATAAATTCATTCAAATTAAGTATGATTTTTGGAATTTTTAAATATACTTCAAAATTTTTGTTTTTTAAATGTGACCTCTATTTTTTACTGCAAATTAATTAGTTTGTAATGTTTTTGAAAATGTTTATCTACTTGATTAAAAATTAAGATGAGTTATTTGTTAGTTATTAGATTGTTTATACTAACAATACAAATTATATTTCAAAAATCTAAAATAGAAGTGTTATTGAATCTAAAATTTATCTTACTCGAACCATTTTTAAAAATTATTAAGGTTATTAAATTTATATTAATTACTACAATTTTCAAGTTACTATAATCCCTATGTATATCTTCCAAACTATTATCATGTATCTATTTTGAAACTAAAAAACTACTCGTTCGAATTTTGATTTCGGAATGTCAACATTTTTATAACAATTATCTGTCAAAACAAAATACTGTAAAAGAGGGTATTTTTATTACATACAACAATTTCAATACATAAATAAACGAAGTTAATTATTTTGTTTTCATTGAAAATAAAATACAATTACTGTTACCTATTCATGGATCTTATTGATCGCATCAACTCCCATCATTGAATCAGCAATTGATTATTTTTTCATACCAAGACTTATTCTACTTTTATAAAGTTATATAACACAGCAATATTACAAACATATGTTCTTATTTACCATTTGAAACTGCTGTACTGTTTCTAAGAAATATCATATTATTTATGTTTTACGCATACTATATAAAATATTTCAATTGTGCTAAAGGGTATATAAAAATAATGACTTTGTTGTGAACATAAAATACTAGTAAATATTTGAATTCCGGTAGTGGTTGTGCTTGTTATTTACTAATGTTTTTGTACTGAACTCAATATCGAGTTTCCCGTTTCCGTGTATTTATCGATGATATATTGTGACTCTAGTGCAGTTATTTTTTACTTTAAAACAAAGTAATGAAATAGTAAAAACAATATTGTCATAATCTCGAAAAATGGATTTGTAAAATTGCTTCTTATTCTTGATCGCTTAGAACATTTTAAACGAACAACATCTAATAGGTATTAATTAATTCTAATAGGTATATTCAAAACGTTTTAAAATACATTTCAAAGACCCAAAGTTGCACAAGCAGCACAGCCGTTGATTAACCCACTTCTTTCTTAGCATACTCTAACATCGCATTAAATTATAATAATTGATTAAACTGAATCGCGTGATTCGCATTAAAATCATTGTTCATAACGAACCGTTCGTTCGTTTTTCAGGTGAATAAAGTGTACGTGATAGTGTCGTCGTCCATATCATTTTGGATACCCTGCACGATCATGTTATTCACATACCACGCGATATTCAAAGAGGCGAACCGGCAAGAAAAGCAGATACACGCAAGGATTAGTTGTGGTCAGCAGATAAACTACAACCGGGAGCTGGCCGAAAACCAACTGCGATTGAACGGTGCGGCAAACGGATCGTCGTCCAGGACTACGCTGGCGCCCAACGACCATCACTCGACCCCTTCCCGGGACAACAGGAACATCATAAAAATGAAACGGGAGCACAAGGCGGCGAGGACGCTAGGCATAATCATGGGCACGTTTATCGTTTGCTGGCTTCCCTTCTTCTTGTGGTGAGTATTTAATCGCTGTTCTATTTACTTACTAAAAAATAATATTGTCTTACATTTTGTCGTTAACAAAAAATAACCTGCCCTCATATTGTGCTAAAACATAATTTTTCAGGATAAAATATAAAAAAATTAAAAAAAAAATTCATCGAAATTCGAGTCAATGGTTTATAAAAACATAATATATTATTATAGGTATATAAAAATCTTCTTTTGAAAAAAAAATTGGATTCAAAATTAACTATCTGTAGAAATATCTTGAAAATAGTAAATGACTGATTACATTAAAAATTTTATTAATTCATGTTTTTTACCAAGCTATGTAAACTTATAGGTGGTTTAAATTGTTATTTTTCTTTAATTCTACGATGGTAAAAGTAGAAAGTCTAATTTTTTCTGAATGCAAAGACATCAAAATCTTACGATCTTAAATCTGGCATATTTTTGAAGATTTTTTTGTGTCAACGACGGTATGCCGTTTATTTTAAAGACGAAGAGTTCAATTTTAGAGGTGCAAATTTTACACTCAAAATATAATTTCAAACACAACATAATAAAAATCCAAACACTTAGGCAAATATTATTAAACAATTTTAACTTACCTAATCAAAAAAAAATTATCAAAAACGTTTTAACTATATCAGCTAGTTATCATATATTTTATATAAAAAAATATTATGAAAATTATCGAAATTAGAACTTTAAATTACACTACATTTTAAAATAACTATTTTTAAAAGATTGTATTAATCTATTTTTATACAACTTATCTTTTTTAATAAAATCAGTTACAAAATATTTAATTTCTTATAAGACATTGTCTATCAGCATATTTATTTTTTTTATTTGAAATTCAATGTTTAAATATATAATAATGCGATGTCAAAAAATATGCAGACTACGATTGGTCTTAACAATATAATGAAATAATAATTATAGTGTGAGTTATGACTTATGGGTATAAATAAAGCCAGAATACTATTATTCTAAAAGTATATGTTTTACAGACATTTTATAACATTAGCTATCTATACATAACTTTTAATTAGAATAAGTTATGTATAACTACTATATAAATTAATTTTTCAATTTTGTTATCGTAGAGAATTAATTAATGGGGTTTCGTGGCACCGATTTATACATTTTAAGTCACCTCGAAACATCTGATGTGAGAATATTAATCTCCTCAAACGATTTACTTGTTCTATATTATCACTAAAAATAAGATATCTGAAACTTATAATAATTAAATGAATACTATTTAATATTTATATCAACGATTACGGTATTAATGTACAGAAGTATAGTATAATGTCAACTGAATAAAACAGTATTCCGTGTACACCAACCACTAAGTCAGCCATCTCTACAAGAATATCCAATTATTTCTTGTCCTAAAACTTCTACTATGATGTTGACTTATTTTATCCTAGTATGTTTCAAAGCTATTGCAAGTACAATAAAAGCAATTATTTCAAATTCGCAACAATATAATATCATAGTTATTATACCAATAAGATTAAAATAATAAACCGAAATAGCGTTTATTAAAATACTAACCTCTTAAAATAAGATATATCACTCATGTTATCTCGTGTTCACTACAATTACTAGTATTCAGATATTATGTAGAATTTATTTTCGATATTGGGTCATACAGCTGATTTTACAGTTCAAATAAACGTACTCATTTTTATCAGATATTATTATTCTCTATGAAATATTGATATTTAAATAGATGTACAATTATTCTCCAAATATATATGTATATATATATATATGTACATTGTACATATATGTTTATTATAATATGTTTTTTCTAATTCATCACGTCATTGGATTAAATTGGAGGTTCTAAATTGACAGGTGAAATTTTTTCTTAATTTGTATTTATTTTAAAGAATTTCCTTCAAAATAAGAAATAAATAAATGAAACTCAATTATAAACCTAACTAAATTGTGAACTTAAGTAGAGCAGTTTTATTTTATTGAATATAACAACAAAAATGAAAACTAGATATATACTTAATTTTTTTTTTTTTCATTAATTAATATTTTGATTAAACGTTATTATTTCAGTTTATATGCAAATGCATTTTTTGTTCAAAGGTTAGTCCATTTCTCGAGTGTATATTTTCTGTTCGTGTATAACTAAAATTAAATTATGAATATTCTGTAACGATTTTTTTTTTCATTTATTCAGTGTTTTTGCGAAGATGCAATCTTCGTGAAAAACGTTTATAATCTATAAAATACACACTTTAAAATATAAATTATTATTTTCTTTTGGTTTTTTTTTTCATTTATTTTTATAATAAACAGCCAAATATTTAAGAAAATAAAGATTAAACTAAATGTTAACGAATATTATAATATTATCTCATATTCCACACCTGTCTTGTACAACACCACTGTATCTTATTAAATTTATTTTATTATTCTTTTATGCTAAAATATAAGTTTTCTAATGTTTATTATTTCTTATTTACTCTTCGACGGGTAGTAGTTATTAACTTATTTATTTTTACTATTAGTTTAAAATTATATTTTTGTTAGGTTATTCTAATATTATGGTATCATGTAATTTATAGCACATTAAGGCTAGAACCTTAAAAATTGATTTTATATTAATGACTTAAAAATCGTATAAAGGTCGTAAATATATTATTTTTTTAATAGTATTATATTTTCCTAAAATCCAATTAATACTGTTGGATGAAGAAAAGAAATTATGGGTTTATAGGGGAAATAAAATATATTACCTATGCTTATGTGGGTATAAATTGTATTTTAAATAATATTTTTTTTTTATAGTTGTATTTTTAATACAATGTCTACGATGTTTTATGATATATTATTATTATATTGTTCTATACTCTACTTTGAGTATTTATTCATTAAATGTAGGTACATTGTTTATCATTCATCAGAAAAAAAAACTTAATAATAATAACAAACACATAATAATGAAATATTACTACTATTCAGATTCAAGTTATAATATTATAACTTATAAAATGAGGTGTTTGAATTATTTTTAAAATAATAAAAATATATTATAGTATTAATAATGCTATTCGTGTTTATATTTTCGTGTTTTTTTCTTTTTTGTAATTTTTTGATCAATCGACTATATTATAATCATAAAAATTTAACATACAGTTGTATGCGAAATAGTTATTTTTCACCTAATTTATTATATGATCATCCAATAATCTAGAACGTACTTGACACTCGTATATAAAAAACTATTTAAAGCACACTAGTTTGTTTTTTTTTAATACAAGTCGATATGCAAAAAGCTAAAAATAAATAATGTGTTTGTATAATTAATTCAATATGCACTTTGATACTTTCAAAGATATTTTATATTATAAACATTTTTTTTTTTTTTTGATGATGATTTTAAACTAGATTTAAATTTAATTAATTGCTAAATTTCTTCCTCGGTTAACCATAATAAATCATCTTTTTTTATAATATTCCTATTCAGATATACTATTTAATCACCAAAAAACGTCTTACTAGAACGTTATAAACGTTATAAAAAATTACTAGATAACCGTCTGAAAAAAGAGTGAATACACTTTCAGTGCACCTATAAATATTACTATCAAAATTTAGAATCATACCCTAACTAAATTTTATCTTTTGTCAGATGCAATGGCTTAGTTTGAAAAACTATAAAAAAATGGTTAAAGATAAGCCTTTATTTCTACCCCTAAAGCCACGGTTCTTGGGTAGTGAATAAAACAAAAAAAGCCAAAATTTAAAAAAAATAATATTTACAAATATTTAATTAAAATTATCTAGACATATGGTTTATCAAATAGAAGATCTATTAAAAAATGAAAAATCCGTTTTAAAAAGTTTCAAATTACCCAAAATATATAGTTGTTTTCCCAATCAGAAATACATAATTTATGTCTATGTCAAAAATCAATCTTTACACTCATGCTTATAAATTAAAACAACTAAGGAATATATTATAAAATGTTACTCGTATTATTACTATTAAAACTACTAGCCAAAAATTTAAAAAATTTATTTCAAGTAATTCCTTATGATTCTATTAAAATAAATAAAAAATTAGAGCCGTGATATTTTAATCATAACATAATCCTTTTTATTAAATTCATAGGACTTTTGTCAGTGGATGGCTTCTATGTATATTAAAATGTTTTTATGTTCTTTCGCTATGAAATATTATTTAGGCGTATTATACATAATTTGTATAGATTATATTTTTCAAATAAAAAATTTATAAAATGTATTATCACCAAGTAAAATATACAATAATCGCTAAGGATACAAATGATATTTTAATATTATATTATACATTATTATATTACCTATGTGATATTTTTTATCAAAAATTAATTTAAATTATTAAAAGTTTCATAGATATTATTAAAATACAATTTATTGTTATTAACATTTATAAAATACAAAAAAATTAAATGAGAAATGTTTAAAAAAAATTATATATTAAAATGATATATTTGTCATAAAAAATTATTGTATTTATTATAACTATTATTATAATAATACTAAGTTGTATTATGCTATTGCTTTTAAGTATTTATTGTTATTTATTTCATCATAATAATATCATCTAACCGCTCGTCCAAATGTTTATATTTTTTCTTTTCTTTTGTTGAGATACTCCAACTATCTGTTGTTCAAGTTTGGCCTCCTGCAGGCTTTGTTCTTGTTTCAACATATCTATGAACTTCCATACTGTTATGTGATTAGTTGCCAGTGCAGAATTAAATTCTCTGTGCCATCCTTCTACTGTATTATTCTTACTAGGAGTGCCTTGCTCTACAACATTATACATATTCTATATTTTAATTTTAAAAGTAAGCGCCCTTGCCTACTACTATGTATTGGTCTCCCTATCCATGTGTCCTCGAAATAATCAACAATTTTTTGTAAATTTTCATCATTTTTTACGTAGTAGTTGGAGTTGATAAGAATTCTTAAAATGTAGAAATAATGTTATCAATAGGTACAAAAACAAAAGCCGATAATTTTTTTATTTTAAGGGAAAATATTAAATCTGTGGAAACGTATTCTTCAATCCGCATGATTGCAATTTTCGCCATAAGCACAGGGTAAAACGAAAAAAAAACACCAAAACATTTTAACATTAACGTAAAATCCTGTAAATGATTTTAAAAGTGCCTGTTCGAAAGGTTAAGTTAGGTTAGTCTACATAAAATAGTTTGGTAAAGACCTGTATGATTTCTGTAATATAAATATTAGCTACTAGTATATTAGATAGGTACACATTTATAATTATCATTAATTATTAAATATTTTATTTTATTTGTATATTATTATTACAAATTATTTACTGCGATTGACTGGTAATTTTTATTTTTATTTCGACTTTAATATAAATCATGGAAACGGAAGACTTTGATGTGGGTACCTACTTATACTATCAATAAATTAGCCAAAAATATACCTACCTATGTGATAAAAGTTGTTACTAATAATCAATGTGTTGAACATACAATTTAGTTTAAGATACGGAACAGATCAAAAAAACAGATAGTATATTAATATCCAGGCCTATTGAAAATAATTGTATTAGCAGTATTCGTCTTACAAATATTGATTCGAAATATTCGAATAGTATATTACGTTCAATACACACATTCACTTTAAATTAAGTTCGATTATTACTTCTAATTGCAACTTTTATAATAAAGCTTTATATTTTAAATTATGATTTACATGGTATATTTTTACCGGAATATTTTGACGTGAAACTATTTAAATGTAAGTATTATTGTCCCGTCAGTTTAAATACTATATTACATCCTGGTTATGTTTTAATAATATATCAACAGTCTAAATAGGTACCCTACATTTTATCTTGTTACATTTTTACTATGATTTTGTACGGTTTTGGCGTTGGTAGTTTTTTAAACAAAATAGTTTCACTTTGTCACTAGATATAATAAAGTTAATGTGCAAACAATTATTTTACAAATGTCATGGGAAACACACAATTTATTATGTTATCATTTTTTCATATAGACCAGGGGTCGGAAACTGGCGGACCGCGATCCGGATCCAGACCGCGTAAGGCAAAACTTTGGACCTTTTTCAACATATTATTGTACTTACTTCATTATGTATAAAGATTTGAAAAATATTTTTTCGCTGGACCTCATTGATTTATAATTTTAATCTTTAGGACTTCAAAAGAAATTACTTGCCGACCCCTGATGTAGACTGAAAAACTAAACTAAGTTTATCAGTATATTAATGTGTTGACGTTGACTTAAACGTTTAATTAGTTGCAGGCTATATTCCGTATAGATAAATATAAACGAAAATTTATTTTTAACATGATGATTATTATATTATTTTTTTTTTTATAGTATTTACATATTTTATATTAGATACATTTTTTTTTAGTTTAAAGATTATGACATTTCACAAAATACATTAATGACATGTTTTCTAAGCATCTAAATGATTTTAATTATTCTTTTCCTTATTATTATTAGTATTTTTTTTTATTATTAATACTATTATTATTATTATTATTATTATTATTATTATTATTATTATCATTATCATTATTATTATTGGAACATCTAAAACAGTTGTTTTACAAAAGAAATGTCAAGGGTTTTGCTTGAATTGGTCTGTCAAATGTAACAAAAGCGAGACCTTTTCCACTCATTATTATACAACAGTTCAAGAAATTCTCAAACGTTATTTTTAAAATATTTAATTTATCCAGGGATCTCAAGACTCAATCTACAGGTAAACTTAATTATTTAAAGCTCCCAATGATTACTATTATATTTAATGCAAAAACCGAAAATTCGTTATTTTTCCTTCAATTATTTCTTTTCATTACATTCCATTTATAATTAATGTTAATTAAAGTGTTTCTTGTAAATCAATAATTATGATTTAAATTTGTTTATTCGAATGTTCAAATGTCAGATTATTAAAAAATATTAACAATAATGCGTTTTTTTCATTATTGTATTTTTTGATACAAAATGATTAATAGTTTATCGATACATAATGTACCTAACAAATTATACTTAAATAGTATACCTAGCATAGAATTATTATTCTTATTATAAATTATGGAAATAAATGTGTGCACTTTTAATATTTATAGGCTAAGGGCCCAAAAAAACAATATAATTAATATATTTCAATATCACACAATGAAATTACAATGAAGTTTGTAGTAATAGAAAACATTGGACAATATAATACAATTATAAATATAGTAAACAAAAAAAAAAAAATCAAAAAACAGATTAATCTAACAAGATTTTATAGTGCTATTCTTTATAAACATTTTAAGTAAGCGATATAATATATACTGTTAATTTAAGAACCAAAAACACAATATTTAATAATAGGTATCTTTCTTAAAACTATATTATGAAATGTTTGATAATATTTGATAATATTTACCTTCACTTATTATTACATTGATGTAAAGGTCGTTGTAAACATATTAATTAAACGATTACTGAAAAAATAAAATAAAATGCATTATAAATTCATAAATAAAATAAACAGTAGATATCGTTATTCATTACAACTGTTAATTATAATGTTTATGATTGATTTTAATAACTATGGGTCTATACAAATTAAACTAAGCTTTGAATACTATTATACTTTTCATGTTTTATTATATGCGCGATTAATTAACTAGCTAATATTTAAATATAAATCAATATAAATCTCCGAATGTTATTTTTGACTAAATAGAAATTATTTTATTTTTAAACATTAAAAAGCGAATAAGTGAGTATCGCTCTGCTGTACATTAGGGGGTGGGGTGGACCTCGGACTAGGGTAGGTTAAATTTGAATGCAATGATAGGTATCATTGTATACGAAAAACGATTCTGAACGGAGATGATTTTTCAGTCTAGGATATATTATATTTAAATATTGTCATATATTCTATTTTGAAACAAATTCAAACATTTAAGTAATATTTTCAAGATCTTACGTTTAGTAATTTTTTAAAAATAACAAAAATCGAAAATTATTTATTCGTAAAACGTTATTTTAGACATGTATTTTTGATTTCAAATTAAAATTAAAACTTTAAACACTCATAAAATCTTTTAAATTGAATAATCCTCAAACTGTTTTATAATAATTATTCTAAACATAACTTATGGACAGCATAGTATTAAATTTTAAATTCTTAGCTTTTGATAGTAAAATATTTATAAATTTTTAACTACTAAATAGTGAAAAATATTCATGATTTTGACGAATTTTTGTCATTATTTGAACTTCAAATGCTAATAAAAAAAAATTGTACTTATGTATTTTTATAATTTTTGAATGAGAATTAGAACAAGTTATGTTAACCCTTCAATTAAATTTTCAAGTAATTTGTTCAAGCTAAATTTTTTTTATCAACATTTATAAAAAAAATTGATTATTTAAAATGCCTATAAATAGCTCAAAAAAAATCAAAATATTTTGAAAATCAAATCACGTAAATAAAATGACAATCTAAGTAACTGGTAAAATTTTCAAGTATTTACGACTTATACTATTTGAATAACAACAAATATCAAAGGTCGTTTGAGACTAAAGCGTTATTTAACGCGGTTTTGTAAAAATTTAAATTTTAAACACTCCTAAAAATTTTTTGTCTGAATCCGGTCGAGTTTTTTTTACAGATATTTGAAGAAAAATGTATGGAGCACCTTGTACCAAATTTTCAAAACTTAGTTATAAAAGAAAAAAATTTTACGAATTTTCAACCACAAAATTACTCGCAAATTTTCGTAATTTTAACATATTTCGTATAAATTCGAACTTTAAGCATTTATGAAAAAAAATTGTGACTAACGATTTCGGATTTTTAAATTGAAAAATTTTATCGTTAATTAAAAAAAAAAATACTAAAAAAATTTTCTGTACATAGATAACACTAATATAAACATTTGGTGAAAATTTCAAGTATTTACAGTGATTAGTTTTTGAATTACAACCATATAAAAAAATCGATTTGGTCGAAAACTGTTTTTGCGTAAAAATTCCCGATTTTCTGTCATTTTTTTTTGTTTTTCTCGATCTTTTTGAAAACTGTTGGAAAATGTTTACTTTTCACCTGTATAATGCACCAAAGATATCCACTTTGCCATCGGAAACTACCCCCAAAGTTTGAAATTGAAGCATTATTTCGACTAGTTATGCTGTACACAGACACAAAAACAAAAAACAAAAAAAAAAACACACATCATTGTAAAATCAATACATTCATCACTCAGTTCAGAATCTAAAATATTGTTTGAAAAAATAATTAATACCATCAGTTAAGTAAATATAATTTTAGCTTTTTCTTTTAAGTTATTGCTTAGATGTTTATCTTTTTTTTCAACTTTTCTGAAATGAAATAAGTCATTATTATAACTCATATTATACTAAACATCATTATTTATTATTCAAATTATTTATTTACTATAATTTTTAATATATCTAGTATAATTCGATGTTTGCAACAAATTAAATAATAAAGGTTGTATGAGAATAATAATACGTGGCATAGTCTAATAGGTACTCAATAGTCAATACTTGATTCGATATTGAACATTAATTTCCAACAAACGTGAAACGTTAGATTTTTATATAAGTTTGCGCATCAGTGAATATAACATTGATATCAGATCTGTGTCACACACAGCACATATGTTCTACCAAGGTCTTAAATTTCAGATATGGCCTGAGGCCAATTTTCGAGTTGAAACAATAAATATAATATAATTGTTTCCGAGGTACCTATTTAAATTTAACTTTTTTTTAATTTTTTTTTTTTAATTCTGAGCGAAGCAATGTGTATATTGGTTTTACAATATGTTACATATTTTCTATGTACACATTTTATATTGGTATATTTTATTTATAGATATTTGAACTTTTCAAAATTTTTGGTTTATTTTCATTTTATATAAGATAAATAATGTTTTTTATTTATTAATAAAAAACCATTCACATTCAAAATACAGCTTATAAGCACATAAATTGTTCTTATCGCAGTTAAAAATTATCAAAAATACTGTTAAAACAAATAGATGCTATATATAACATTTTAATTGTATTATTAATATTTATTATTATTATTATTTTTTTTTTTTGTAGTTTAAAATGTCACCTATATTTTCTACAATATACTAGGTTTTATACACGCCTTCTAAAAAGTTTTTTTTTTAAATTTAATTTAATTTATTTTTAACAAAACTATATAAGTTATTGGAATACAATACAATCCACAGGTAAAAATAATTATAAAGTGCTAACATTAAAAATTTCTATAATGAAAAAAAAATTAAAAACGTCCCAAATAGTATAGCCAGTGCATAATTCAAACTTGAAATAATTATTAAAATTATTAAGTGAAAAAAAAATAAGTGCCAATTACAAAAAAAGAACACTGTAAAAAATAACAAGATGAATAAAATCGTAGGTTTTAAATTTATTTTACATTTGGCTTTTTTTAGAAAACATAATTAATATCGTAAGGTGATATTAACTATATTTTTGTTTATAGAACAGCAAACAAAAATTCTACTGAATGAATTTTACTTTTTAAATTTTACTACAAGATAAAATCACATATTTTAAGATAAATTAATTTATATTATTCACATGGTAAACGACCAAATTATATAAATAAAAAAGTATAACACATGATGAAGTCATTATAATTAGAAAACGTAGCCGTTTGATGTTGCTTTTAATTTTAGCCGTTTGGAAAACTTTACTCTGATATTTAGATATACTTTCTACTTCTAAGACTTGTATTTTAGATACAATTGTATTAAATAATATTCTATTATATCGTAAGTTTTTACTTAGAACTTTAATATAATCATCTAATGAGAAACAATCGAACAATGATTTCGTTTTCAATATTTTAAGTTGAACGTAAATTATTAAATTCAAATATGTACTCTTCTTTCGTAAAACTGAGTAATATTTTATAAATTCTTGAAATTCGCGTCAAAAGCTATACATTTAATGAAAATGAAAAACGTGCATGGGTCGAGTTACTCGAGTTCTCTGCTTTCAATTCGTTAATAGCTGACCCGCGATTTTCTCTTATCTTAGTTTATGTATAGAAACCACTGATACACGGCCATTTTTCTTCTATCTGCATTATTAATGTTGACGCAATACTACCATAAATCGAAAAATTTTGTCTTTTAGCAACATCGTTTCAAAAAATATTATTAATAATTAATAAATACTATATTTTGCTAAGTAACGGACAAACTACGATATGCTTTTTGTAATGATATATATCGGTGAACCTTGTGAAACCATTTCGCGTTTAATGGATCGTCATTATTGTCGATAATAATTAATCAATTACATAATGATTATTAGAACACTGCAGTGTTTTTTTTTTTAACTATATAATAATATAATTTATAATATTTATATTTTAACCTCTGCAATGCCATTGCTTAATCGACAATAATCGTTTTCGGTTTTCAAACCGACACTGATACACTGTCGATCGGCATCGGACGTATCTATACACAATTCAAGTGTATAAATACAACATTATTATATATTACTATAAATTCCGTAGCGATATTAAAAACATCATTAAATTATTTTGTAGCGCTTGTGTAAAGCGACAGAGACCGCCGGTCGTCCGTTGGTTGGCGGGTGGCTATAATATAACATGCGCTTGTTGGCCCGCGTCCATTTCAATTACGTAGGCGGATAAGCGACGAGGATGATCGAGGGATCGTTACGGGGGGGGGGGGGAATACTCTGACACGCACTCTAAGGAATAATCAGCTTTCCGTTTTAATTGTTGGCGGCGACCCACACACCCCTCGTGTACGCCAGAAACCCACCTATCGGCAATCGTAACGCGCGGCTTATCATAACACGACCATCCACACAAAACATCATTAGGCGCACACGGTTGTCGTTTTATTGCATTCGAAACTATAATGTCACCGTTATAACAATGTGATGATGGTATTATATTGTTTCGCTGAACCCACGGCAATACAGTAGAATAATATTATAATTTTATAATTTATCTTAATATGGTGTTCGTTACATTTTAAATAATATGGATTTTATGCTTACATTATCCGTTACCACGGTTAATAACATAATTGTCTACAGCGTGCAGCGGTCGGTAATTGGTCCACATTGTATCTACCGGCTTTGTATACGCTGTTGTTTACATTTTATAGTACCTTAAATTTTAGTTTTAATAAATGTACAATATAAAACTAGTAACATACAATAATTAGACGAATAATTATTTTTTATTTTGTTTTTAAACAAGTCTTTACAGATTTCAGAAATTCAAATTTGATTTTTACCCCTTCTTCATATTTTTAATTTCATTAGAAATATAATATTCTTTCTAATTAAAGTTTGTTTCCTGCAGGCGTTTTATGACCTGTAAGGTTCTTGTACACTTCTTGAAAATAATGGCCCAATCATCTAATTTAAATGTAAAATTTTAGTGCCCTAATTATTCCTGTGTATCCCGTTATTTGATAAAGGTAAATTTACAAAATGTATTTGGACTTAAAGACTACCAAAAAAGATTTGTACATTATTAAAATTTGTTTATGAGATTAATTTTGGTTAGAGATGAAATAATTTTGGAAATTCGGCAGTATTGCTAAGTTGTTTCTTATGTTCCGGTACTTGGAGTAATCGAGGATGATGTGTTGGATTGAAAGGTTGGTGTGGCATTCGTCACGAATGGATGGTGGATCTTTGCTGATGAGGAAAAAATGGGTTAGAAATGAATGTTTTATTTTGCATCTCGTGATTGTAACTTCCTTTGTCTGTTAAGGTAATAAAATGGTATCCTTTTCTGGGCGGTTTTCATTTGGGCGAATGACCCAAAATAATATATCGTTTGGGCGAATTTATACATATCATTTGGGCGAAATTTACACGGGACTCTAATTTATTCAATAAATCGTTTGGGCGAGTTGTAAATATATTTTTATAAAAATGAATTTTTAGAGACTTAGGACTCTCAGCTAACTCTAATTGATATGGTAAAAAATGCATTGTATTGTTATTATCTTAACTAAATTTTTTTTATTAGCATGGTACCTATCTCATATGCCCATTTGTTTAATAAAATTTATTATATTCTTATATAAATATTATCATAATAATATATTGTATTAAAAATCCTAATTAATTATAATAATTAACAATTAGCATGATATCTCTGCCCATTTTTTTAATGTAATCGATTATTGTTAATGTTCTGGTTTGATATTCTTCCCATGATTTTAATGTATAGTTTTGTTTTTCTTTAGTATTTTTACGTACCTAATATAGATTTTTTGTGTTGATAGAATTAATTTTTATAAAGTTATAATTTATAAATAGTTATCACCAATCAGCCGAAACGATATAATAATAATATTGAGTTGAATACATTGTATAGTAAATACCATAGGCGAAACTACGGGTCAGGCCAGTCAGGCCATGGCCTGACCTAATACTGACTAAAAATTTGTGTATATTATATATTTTAATAATTATTTAGGCCTTATAATTAATAATATATTTATACATGGAAACGTATACATTTGTACGTTTTATATAATACTATAATATAATATAGTATATAGGTACAAATAGTACAAATGAGGATTATAATATAACATAATAAAGTGATTTTTTAAAAAGTCAGGAAGGTGGGATACAAAAGGTTATTTAATTTGTATCTGTGAGCAACAGTATACCACTGCTAACAAAAACGATTCTGAGTGAAGCTCAGTGGATAGCATTACATTATCAACAATCTATAATTTGTTAATTGTTAAATAGTAAAATAAATAAATAGGTACATCTAAAATACAAATGTAGTTAAAAAATATTATGGTATTATTCAAAATCACATTCTTTGTTCTTAATTAATATAGGTTTTCTGGTAGAAAACGGCGTCCGTAATTATTTAATATTATAGAATCGTGAAATCTTACAGTTTTTCTCATTTAACTGTTTTTATTTTGAGTACCGTTTTGAAAATCGAAAAATGACCTGTCTAAAGTTACAGCTCAAGAACATAACCTTTCAGAAAAGATGCTACACCTACACTTCAACACTTGATACTTTTGAGCAAGTTTAGGAGGAGAAAAAGTGTTTCCAGAATAAAAAAAGAAAAAGAAATAAACATCATTGTATAAAACAAAATAAATACATTTCTCGCTTCACTCAGAATCTAAAATTCCTAATAAGTAATAATATATTTATTTAAAA
Organism: Schizaphis graminum; assembly: GCA_020882235.1. NCBI lineage: Eukaryota > Metazoa > Arthropoda > Insecta > Hemiptera > Aphididae > Schizaphis > Schizaphis graminum. The sequence continues at coordinate 62,466,431 of CM037032.1, forward strand.
CTAAAAACTTTATTTTTGGCATCTAAAATTTGTGAAATTTTCCATTAATATGTCTATTATTATAAATTTATTAATTATTATAAATTTTTATTTATTATTAAATATTTAAATTATAAAAAAATATTCATTATAATATATATATTTATATATAATATATGCATTAAACAAAATTATTATATTGTAAAGTTGTTAATAGAAGTATTTTTTATATTTTTCATTTGGCCTGACCTAATAAAAGTGTCTAGTTTCGCCTATGGTAAATACGAATATGAAAATTATTGTATAGGTAAGTATGCTACTTCCCTATTATTCTCTGTATTATATATCCCTATAGAATTCATAAATTAATTCGCCTAAACGATCAGTTAATTTCTCGCCCAAACGATATCTACTCTACTCAGGTAAATTTTGGGTTATTCGCCCAAATGAATGACGCCCCTTTTTCTATGTTTCATGTTTATTGGTGGGGGGAATGATGGTATCCCAATAATTTTTCCATTTTGAAAATATTTTGTGTTTGATAGATGTTTAGATGTCATTAGTTGGTAGATCGGAAATAGTTGGATGGGAAATGACTCAGGTGGCAAGGTTGGCTGTCTTGTCAGCCATTTCGTTGCTGGTTATACCTATGTAGGTAGGCTTACTCGTATGCGAAAAAAATAACAAGTTATACTATAATAAGTACACGCTTTGCAAAACCAGTGAAGGTTACAGAATACTTTGGTTAGTATGAACGAACAATTTAAGTTAGTTATTGACTTCTCATGTGATGTAATAGTAATTTAGTATTATTGTGGTACTAAATTATATGAGTATATTATGTATATTGAATATATTGGGTATAGCTTATAAAAACTCTTGTCTATTAACATAAGTATGTATTATTTTAAAGGGATTTTAATGGAGCAAAATCAGTATTTTGTTTTTAAAAATAAAGTGTCAAAATGTTCAAAGATAAACAACTCTCGCCACATAAAAATTAAATTTGAAACGACTAACGTTTATAATATAAACATACATTATAAATATACATTAAATTGTACCTAAAGGAGATAAACTTGTGCTACATTTAATTGTGATTCTTGCTAGTGGCGGTTGGTAATGGATTTTAGTTAAAACAGTATTATAGTACTGTACTGAAAGAGAGATTATTTCAACATTTTGGATTAGAGCCGTTGCATACACATGTGGTACTTAATTGCTATTATAATAATTATACATACATATTGTAGGTATATGATCAGTGGATACAATTATTTTAATTCGGTAATAAATCGTTTGCCTACACCAATTGGATACATATGGCTGATTTCTCTGACATTGTTCGATGTGCTTTACATTCAAATTATATTATCAAATCATATCAATATCAATTACATTCAATCATAAAATAAGATAACACAGTGACTATAATTACCCGAAATCCAAAACAGATTAATTTTGAAAACATTATCAAATCACGCATACAATATATATATAATATATATGTACCAATAAAAATTTATGTGAGCTTAAAAATGTATAAATAAATAAAAATGACTGGCATACCAGTATACTAGCATCTAATGTGAATCTGTTCGAATTCTGATAATACCTGGGGGCAATATTTTATTAGAAAGATTTAAGGAATTATATCCGTAATGAAGTGGAACACAAAAAAATCATACGATACGCTTTAAAAAGTGTTTTTTTTTCTAGGACAGACATATTGTGGTGGCTACTGAGAATTTTTAGTTTTCCACCACATTAATATTAATAATATGCATACAAATAATAAACTATTACATTATTATTTATTACTATTCACGATACTGACGATGCCATATAAAAACCAGTCTGGTACCTAAATGTGACGGTTTCCATATTTAATGTAACTACTAGCGCAGTAGCGCACATATATTTATTATTTATTATATTTCTGATGTAACCTAGTGCGGTTTGATCTTGTGTGTGTGTGTGTGTGTGGTGCAATCGCCACTCGTGGTAATTAATAAGAGTGTCAGTCATTCATGTAGTTCAACTTTTACTGCACATAGCGGTTCTGATAGTGGGTTAGTTGATTTAGTTGAATTAACTTAAACGTACTTACTTGTCAGCTTTCTGCACACGCATGGTCTTGTATGTGTGCATAACCGTAACAATGAAAATTAACAACATTATTGTAGCACGTTGCCGCCCATCTGGTACAAATTAAGAACATCATATTATTATTATTATTATTATTATTATTATTATTATTATACGGGGGTGTATAATGAACGTACGTAATGTTATAGCAAGGTACTTTTTCAAAAAATGATGAATACTTTTAAACTATATTATTATTAATTTAATTTAATGTTTAATACCAAAAAAACTTCATAAAGATTACTCAGACAATTTTTACACCACCTACGATAAGTCAAGTTTTTTAATTTCTTTTTTTTTTAAGTGAGTAATGTTTCGAGTACACGGAGAATTACGTAAAATTATATCATAACTTATAAACTAAAATTTGTCGATTAAAACGGCGCCCTTAAAATGTTTTGCTCTATCAATAACTATAATAATAATGCTTAAAACTTTATATTATTTTCCTCAAATTATGTGCATAAAATCAAATGCAAATCTCAGTGACGTGACGTTTATCAGATTACTTTTTTTACAGATCTATTAAAAAATTGTAATTTATATTTCATACTCATATTCGTACTAGCATATTATAGTTAATATATTTTATATTCAATTGTATATATCGAATCTTGTAAATTAATACATAGTAAATATTAAAAATATTAACATATATCTATACTTATATAAATTAAAATTAATCTAATAATGATTGATTTTTTTTCTTTTCGTTACCCATAACCGATAATATGGAATTATTATTATCAAAATGTATCGATATAATTATTAGCTTGAATTAAATCATTTAAATATTTATATAAAAACTAATCAATAATTAATTAATTTAAATATTGTGAAAATTAAACTACATTATAATAATACGAATGCAGACAATATTAAATAAATTAAACGATCGAAATAAAATACAATAATATTTATGAAATAAAAAAAAACCTATTATCACTGCAGGTATTTTGCAATAATTTAAATTTAAGAATCGATTTTTGTTAGTAAACGGTAAACAATAGTATGCGACCATAACCTAAGGTCGGCGATCAACGTTCATTCGATATATCTATACTTATCAAATCTCCTAAACATTTATTCATGGGAAAAATATACATTGGTAGTGCAAACTAAATGTATTCTATAAAAGATAGCATTTTCATTTCAACTACCACCCGTACGTCTTCCAACCTTTAATTGGGTTTCTCTTTCTTTGCAAATAAAAATAGGTGTAACTCAACACACGGCTAGCCTCATAAGTTGTATAGAATGGCCTCGGCGGAGGTGCCTATTCTAATTTATTTTTAAATGAATCCCATCTGTACGCGCGGCCTTAAATGTTACCTGCTCGTTCGCTTCTTTGTACTGTGTGCTACATACAACAATAATAATAACTATTTACCGTCTCGTTCCGCTTTTTTATTTAGGCACCTAACGACGCTCTTGAAATTTCAAGTGTCAGCAAGGGATAATGTGATTTTGGAGTACCTATAAAAGTTTATTTTGTGCGAATGGAAAATGCAAACGGTCGATTTAACAGATCCCGGTAAGACTGAAATCTTTTACTGGTGATGATTCCATTCTCGTCTGTTGTATACCAAACATCTAAGGGGTGGGATGTGTCACTTTTTTATTATTATAATATATTCTGATCGCTAACGGTTTTATTAAATTAATTTTAATGATATTTGTCACAAACATTTTATCTTTATACTAACTAAATAAATTATGTTTAATACATTTTTCGTTTGAAAATTAAAAAGAACATAGATTTCCTTCATCATCAAAAATATATTTTTTTAAACTATGCATTTATTATACTGATTTTTATTGTAATTATCAGCTACTGAACGAAAACTATAACATATAAATATCAACTATGTATTGAGCAAGTGATTATTGAAAACAAATTAATATGTTTCGAGAGGTAAATATTTGTCTTATTTGTATTGCGTTGTGTAAGATGGTGATAAATAATGTGTAAATTCAAATAATTCATAAAATAGCATGGTTAATTTAATTGATTCGAAATAATATGATAAGACTCTGCAACGAGTGCAATTAATATAAATATCATCAGTATTTATCTAAAACAAAAAATATTGTCTTGAAAAGGATAACCAATAATAATTCTCTTTGAATATATTTTACGATGTTAAGCTTCAATCCTAGTTTCATTTCAAGACTCATTCTACTTCATATGGCTATACCCAATCTATCAAATAATATTATATTTTCCCTTAATGATGCATCTTTATTGCAATATTAGTCATTATATATATATAAATATATATAAAGTTTATAAATATATATTTATATATAAGTATAAAACTTCAATTATATCAAGCGTTAGTACGATACAATAAAATAAAATAATAAATACATATTATGTGTTCGCAGGTACGTCATCACGACGCTATGTGGAGAGGCGTGCAACATATCGTCGTCTGTGGTGGCCGTGCTGTTTTGGATCGGTTACTTCAACTCTACGCTGAATCCACTCATCTACGCATACTTCAACCGAGACTTCCGGGAAGCGTTCAAGAACACGCTGCAATGTGCGTTCTGCAACCTGTGCCGGAGCCCACCGTCCGACTTGGAGGCGCTCGACGCGCGGAGGCCGTCCCTCCGGTACGATGACCGTACGCGCAGCGTGTACTCCGAAACGTACCTGAACCACTGCGACAGGCGCCGGTCCAGTCAATTTGGTAGCAGCTTATGATCCACTGCGCCGCCAAGACCCCGGCATCGAATCTAGAGCTTTTTCCGCACATCCCTCGCTGGAATCTGCACCGACATCCATGCCCTCCCCCACAAAAAAATATCCACCATCCCATGAAAACAAAACCAAAAATCAGTTTCCACAATTATTAGTGTTAACGAAAGCCGTTATGTCATCGCGTATAATAATAATATGTTAATAACTACTTGACTTGTCGATAACAACAATAATAGTATTATGTGGCATGATTTTGTATCATAGACCTGGTGACTGCTCAGAAAATACGAGGAATTAATTTTGTTTTTTCTAATGGCTAAACTCATATTAAATAGGTAATTTGCATTTTTTGATGACTGTTTGCAGTATTTATTCTTAAAAACAAATTCCTTGTATATGCTGAGGTAATAATATTTGTACCTGGTTTGTAATAAAATAATCATCTCATATGAATTATCGGCACCCGTACAGACATTTGCGTACGTTTATAGACAAGCTTCTCCTCCTCTGCAACTACCTCACAACACAGTGCTATCATAATAATTAATGTTCGCCCGACAGTATATTGTATCGTCGTCATTATACGAAATTTATTCAGTTATGCTCGTTTTAATCTGGTTGGTGACGATCTATCGTTATTTCAATCACCACCCGTCGAGCGAGTTTGCCACAACGACTCGAACGATATCGTATTATTATTATTATTATTTATAATTTAACGATATAGCAATGATACTGTACAACATTTCTGGTGTTGCTGACATTTTTAATTTAGGCGAATAAGCTAAAATAATTATAGCAATCGTCTTTGGGCTCGGTGTTTTGCATTTTATTACGGTCATAATATTATAATATATAGTTCACCAACAAGCGCTACAGCTGATTTCACTGTAATACTGTAGATGTGCCTACGTGAAAACGACAAGACATGTCAATGTTGCGCATTAATATTAATATTAAGTACAATATAATAATCATATTTTGATTTTATAAGTTTTTATACATTTTAATTGAATTAGAAAATACATTTGAAAAAATAGCATACTCGTCGAGGATAATACGTACAGAGTTTAGTTCCATTATCGATATTCGCTTTTATCTCAAAGATATAATATAACATCGTTATAATTTTCTATATGAAAAAAACAACAGTGTAGTTTATTTTGTACTCCCATTACGAATATCGCGGGCCACAGAATTGTAAATGAAAGTATTTGATGACAATTATTACCAGAGAATAAATTCTACAGTTTGTGAACCGTAGAAAATAACAAATAATGACGTACTAAAGCGATATTTTTTTTAAATGAATTCTATCTTCCTCCTGGAATTGTGTCAATTCAAATAGTATGGTAACATTTAATCTATGTACTATCGAACCTCCGGTTAAGAACAATAACAAACAAGACTGTATAATTTCGTTTTCGTCTTTGTTACCAAATAGCCTATTAGTTTTAAAACATATAATATTATTATCATTGTAATATAACAGTCTGGTGTAAAATATTTAAAACACATAAGTAATAATATAAAAGATTGCTAACTTTTTTACTGCTTTGTTATTTTTTTTTTCGATATTGATAATTTTTATTAAATAGTTTCACCAATGCTATTATACTATATTATGTAGACGTTATGATATTGCGTCTTTAGAAATAATTGTCAGTGAAATGATAAGAATTGTATTTTAATTTAATAAATTGTTCACATCTCAAAGTTTTCGAGCCTCGTCAATAATAATAATAACGACGTCGTGATTAGATGGACTACGTTTTAAATGGCTACAAACTACATCTATTATAATGTACAATATACAAATTTATGGTATGTATTTTTAACTGCAGTTGTGTATTATACGATATAATGTTAACAATTAACTCGATGATTAGTGTATTGTTTCACATGCGTTATCCACTGCACATCAAGGCCTAGTTAATTAATTTTAATTTAGTGACGTTTCAACAGTGTGTATTGTTGGATGGTAAATTTACAGTTTATTTTGGTAAATTAATAAATTAATGAGCACAAAATAATAATGATAATACAAATTTTGAAAAATACAATAAATGAATAAGTTCAATGGGGTCTCGACGGTACATTCTAAGAAGATAATTAATTGATTAATTTATTGTTGTTGATTTTTAAGGTTTTTAAATTATTTATGTTATAATAGTGAAAATTTGATCATTAATTTCTTTTGACTGTATTATAATGGAAAATGTAAATAGTATTTTTCATGAAAAAGGAAGATGAATTAAAAATTAATAATTTAGAATCTGCAGTAGATGATAAATACTACTTCCGGGAAAGATGGAAATATAAAAATATAATACAATTATTTTAACCATAATCTAAAATTTGAATCAATCGTCAAAAGTATTGTAATTTGTTGTTATTATTATTATTATTTTGTTTTTTATTTTTATTTTTTTTGGAATTTTTCTATAAACTGTACCTATTGTAAATAATTGCAATTGTTTTTGATAATCAATTTTTATTCATATATAATATAACAATTATGTATAAATATGCAACATTACAAGTAGTAAATATTATGATGTTACAGCTTATTAAATAGAAAATATTAATGTTCAGATGTCAAAAATAAATCACTTAGTAGATACAAATTTCGAAAAATCCCATACAAATACCAACATAAATAATAATGTGATCCATTGATGAACAAATGGAAAATATTAAATATTTTGAACTGAACGCATTATTCCAAGTAAAAAGTAGGTATATAGCATTGATTCGTTTGGTTTTACCAATATTTTCTTCAATACACACTAACGTTAAGAGCAAAAAATACTTGTACATTTGTAACCACTTCAATGAAATCGAACACAATTTACAATAGAGACCGTATGCAAAAGTACACGTTAACACCATTATGGTAAAATAGCGAGTACCTATTATTATGACGTTTATAATATATACGATTTCAACGCTATACCCGTACTTACGAATCTAAAGCAGTCAAATATATTTTTTTTTTATCCGACGCGTTTCCAACACTAGCAATGATAGTAAATTATAGCAATCGTTATACGACTCTTTGCTCTACGAACTTGGACCAAATGTATTATACATAATAAAGTATCTATTAATATGCAATCTATATGCTGACCTTGGGTAACGTCCTATTTTCTCCATAAAAAAAAACAACCAAAACTTAAGTATTTTACGAAATTACGAAATATACTAATATTAAATATACTAGTAGTATTACAATTTACAATCGGCGAAATAAATGATTATGCATGGACGCTTTTAAACGGATTTCACATTCATATTAATCGTTGAAGATCGTATACATAGTGAAATTACTGTTCCTTCTTGTAACATAATAATGATATTGTAACATACAAATAGGTATGCAATAGTTTATACTAATATATGTACACAATGTTTATGTTTACTTTGAAATGTATTGTTTTGTTATTACAATTATATAATAATTACTAGCGAAACCATCATGTAATACTATTATACTATATAATATGTATATTGTTTATGTACTACGATATAGTAATAATTATATATATATATATATTAATATTAGATGCAGACACATTTTGTACCTGAAAGTCCTAATCAAAATTGTAAAAGTAGCATTGATTATTAATTCTTTATTTATACATACATTTTTACTACCTATATACAATAAATTTTATAGTTACATATATGTACAAAATTATATCAAAAATCTATACATTAAATCTTAAAAATAATAATAATAATAATAATAATAATAATAAGTATAATAATATAATGTATTATGTGTATACTTTAACTACTATATTTATTATTAATTATAGCCCACTTATGACAAAAATGAACTATAGAGTGATTCTAACAGATTTGTAATGTGTTAAGTCTTGCTTGAAATTTTGAACTATTGTATAATATAATATAATGATTAAATAACTACGTATCCTATGTCTTGACTTTTTTTTCCGTAGTCGTGTGCACTTGTGTCACATAGTTTTTTTTAACGAATCCCTAAAAGAATATTCCATACAATTTTAAAGGAAATGTTTTAACGACTTTTTATCATCAAAAAGACAGTTTCCATACTAAGAAAAACTTTTCGTAAATATTTTCTTTATGCATATTTCTTACATACAAACACACACACATAAAAACTCATTTGTATATTTGAAAATGCAAGTAAAAGAGAATAAGTTAATTTAATTTTTTTCTGATATCATAAAGCTGATTCTAAATTTATAAATGTAATTAATAATCAAAAAAACTTCGACAAATTATTAAAGTAATCTATATAAATTGGTATGCCTATAATAAATAAAATACTACGATAGGTACTTTATGATTAGAAATAATTTATAATGCTTTAACTTCATAATTGAACCTGCGAATCTGTGAATTTTTTGCTAAATATTTAATTGTGTTCACTATTTATATTTTAACAAATTTGGGTATATAATTATTATATTTTACCCCTAATATAATTCTATTACCTCTACATTATTTCGTTTTGAAAATTTGTTTTTATTATTATAAATTTAAATTGTTTTTTTTCAATGACTGAATAAATTATAACTTAGGGGTATGAATATACTATATTATATTTGTGAGATACTTTTTTAGTGATATAATAAAGTAGTTAAATTATGCTGATCACTTTATGTTCATATTGGTTTTTTGTTTAAATTAAATTATATAAAACATGTTCAATTTTGCATATGCAATATAAATTCAGGTTACAATGAATTGGCTAGACACCATTTAATAATTTAATATTAGAATAGAATATCGCTTAACAAATCTCGTTTTGGAAAAATATTTTCTTCTCAACGTTAAAAATTGGGTTATAACTATTTTTACAGCACGAATTCAAATGGTTTGAGTTAAAAACAATCATGATATTTTATCTATGTATATTGTAAAATATTATAATATTATAATAATTTCCAAATAGTATTTAATTTAATTTAATTTTATATCTCAGATGATCTATTTTTTTATCTTGTTAATATTGCTATGTACTTATAATATTATGTAAACCAAATCAAATTACAAATATGATTTTTATCAATATAAATTTGATAAATTATAATTGAAGATATTTTATTAAATATATTCAATTAATTTGACCCATTTATTTTGTGATCTGTAAATACTCTATTGTTATCTAATGGATTAACACGATATACCTACCTATCATTGTACGCATTATACACGGCTGGTGTACTTTCAATGTAGTCAAAAGTCTCTATTTGACCAGACGAATATTAATTTTTCGTTTGGACAATATATTATTAGTGTTAATACGCTATACGACCATCGCTCATCATCGACGTTATAATCAATAATAAAACAATGTCAACTTTGGATATCTAACAATATGCATTATAGTTACGGTAGGTACTTTATAGGTTTCGTGACATTGATTTAAAATATACATATTATATGTATATGAATCAAACGCATTAAATGATGAGAAAATAATTTTGTTTTATTCGCTTAGTTTAATCGTATATTATGGTTGAATTTTGTTCAAGTATTGTCTAAAATAACAACATATTATAATATCATGCTTCATTACTTTTAGAATTAATGGATCACTACTGCAAAAATGATACCTACTAAAATTATAAAACTTGACATTCTAATGCTTAAGTTATAAGCAAGTGATTAATAGTTTTAGGCGTTTTAATTATGAAATTGGTCACTGGTTCTAGGAAATAAATGGTTACGTTTTTTTTAATTAGTTCTCTTGGGTCAATTCTACACTAATATATATACACAATATACATAGGTGTGACTTTAGGGACTAACCCCACAGTTTAATTTAAGACCGTCTCATTTGTGTATAAATTTATTCTTAAATTCACAATCAGTATACTTAATATAAATGGTAGAATTAAAAAAAAAAAAAGCGGGTAAGTGAGTATCGCTCTGCTGTACATTAGGGGGTGGGATGGACCTCAGACTAGGGAAGGTTAAATTTGAATGCAATGATAGGTATCATTGTATACGAAAAACGATTCTGAACGGAGATGATTTGTCAGTCTAGGATATATTATATTTAAATTATATCATATATTCTATTTTGAAACAAATTCAAACATTTAAGTAAAAATTTTTCAAGATAAAGTAAAAGGAAGTAGTCAAGTAATTTTTTAAAAATAACAAAAATCGAAAATTATTTATTAGTTAAAAGTTATTTTACACGTGTATTTTTGATTTCAAATTAAAATTAAAACTTTAAACACACGTAAAATTTTAGATTCTGAACGGAGTGATGAATGTATTGATTTTACAATGATGTGTGTTTTTTTTTTTATTTTTTTTTTTTTTTTTTTTTTTTTTTTTTTTTTTTTTTTTTATTTTTGTGTCTGACGACAACATTTGGAGCAGTAAAAATGCTTCGATTTTGGACTTCAGCCCCTCTTTGAAAAGGAAATCGAATCTAGTTGGTACTTTGGGGGGTCAAAAGTCAAAATTTTTCAATATTTTGTAAATGAGTCGGGAAAAACATAAAAAAAATGACGGAAAAACGGGATTTTTTACGCAAAACCAGTTTTCGACAAAATCGAATTTTTTATTTTGCTATAACTCAAAAAATAATAGATGTAAATACTTGAAATTTTCACCAAATGTTTATATTAGCGTTCTCCATACACAGTTAAATTTTCAAAGAATTTAGACTTTTTTTGAGCTATTTATAGACAATTGAAATTTTTAATTTTTTTTAGTATTTTTTTTTTAAATAACGATAAAAATTTTTTGGCCGGCCAGAAAATCTTGAAAATTTAATACAAGGTTTCTTATAAGTTTTTCTTAAAGTGATAAAAAAAAATCCGAAATCGTTAGTCACAATTTTTTTTTATAAGTGCTTAAAGTTCGAATTTATACGAAATATGTCAAAATTGCGAAAATTGGCAAGTAATTTTGTGGTTGAAAATTCGTAAAATTTTTTACTTTTATAACTAAGTTTTGAAAATTTGATACAAGGTTCTCCATACATTTTTCTTCAATTATCTTTAAAAAAAACTCTACTGGATTCAGACAAAAAATTTTTATGAGTGTTTGAAATTTAAATTTTTACAAAACCGCGTTAAATAACGGTTTAGCCTCAAACGATTTTTGATATTTGTTGTTATTCAAACAGTATAAGTCGTAAATACTTGAAAATTTTACCAGTTATTTAGATTGCCATTTTTTTTACGTGATTTGATTTTCAAAACATTTTGACTTTTTTTGAGCTATTTATAGACAATTGAAATTTTCAAATTTTTTTTATTTTTTTTTTATAAATGTTGATAAAAAAAATTTAGGTGGGACAAATTACTTGAAAATTTAATTGAAGGGTCCACATAACTTGTTCTAACTCTGATTCAAAAATTATAAAAATACATAGGCACAATTTTTTTTTATTAGCATTTGAAGTTCAAATATTGACAAAAATTCGTCAAAATCATGAATATTTTTCACTATTTGGTAGTTAAAAATTTATAAATATTTTTCTATCAAAAGCTCAGAATTGAAAATTTAATACTATGCTGTCCATAAGTTAAGCTTAGAATAATTATAAAAAAGTTTGAGGATTGTTCAATTTAAAAAATTTTACGTGTGTTTAAAGTTTTAATTTTAATTTGAAATCAAAAATACACGTGTAAAATAACTTTTAACTAATAAATAATTTTCGATTTTTGTTATTTTTAAAAAATTACTTGACTACTTCCTTTTACTTTATCTTGAAAAATTTTTACTTAAATGTTTGAATTTGTTTCAAAATAGAATATATGATATAATTTAAATATAATATATCCTAGACTGACAAATCATCTCCGTTCAGAATCGTTTTTCGTATACAATGATACCTATCATTGCATTCAAATTTAACCTTCCCTAGTCTGAGGTCCATCCCACCCCCTAATGTACAGCAGAGCGATACTCACTTACCCGCTTTTTAGATTCTGAACGGAGTGATGAATGTATTGATTTTACAATGATGTGTGTTTTTTTTTTTTTTTTTTTTTTTTTTTTTTTTGTTTTTTTTTTTGTTTTTTTTTTTGTTTTTGTGTCTGTGTACAGCATAACTAGTCGAAATAATGCTTCAATTTCAAACTTTGGGGGTGGTTTCCGATGGCAAAGTGGATATCCTTGGTGCATTATAGAGGTGAAAAGTAAACATTTTCCAACAGTTTTCAAAAAAATCGAGAAAAACAAAAAAAAAATGACAGAAAAACGGGAATTTTTACGCAAAAACAGTTTTCGAAAAATCGAAATTTTTATTTTACTATAACTCAAAAACTAATCGATGTAAACACTTGAAATTTTCACCAAATGTTTATATTAGTGTTATCTATATACAGTTAAATTTTCAAAGAATTTTGACTTTTTTTGAGCTATTTATAGACAATTGAAATTTTTAATTTTTTTTAGTATTTTTTTTTAAAATAACGATAAAATTTTTTTGGCCGGCCAGAAAATCTTGAAAATTTAATACAAGGTTTCTTATAATTTGTTCTTAAAGTGATAAAAAAAAATCCGAAATCGTTAGTCACAATTTTTTTTTATAAGTGCTAAAAGTTCGAATTTATACGAAATATGTCAAAATTGCGAAAATTTGCAAGTAATTTTGTGGTTGAAAAATCGTAAAATTTTTTTCTTTTATAACTAAGTTTTGAAAATTTGGTACAAGGTTCTCCATAAATTTTTTTTCAATTATCTGTAAAAAAAACTCGACCAGATTCAGACAAAAATTTTTTATGAGTGTTTGAAATTTAAATTTTTACAAAACCGCGTTAAATAACGGTTTAGCCTCAAACGATATTTGATATTTGTTGTTATTCAAACAGTATAAGTCATAAACACTTGAAAATTTTACCAGTTATTTAGATTGCCATTTTCTTTACATGATTTGATTTTCAAAATATTTTGATTTTTTTTGAGCTATTTATAGACAATTGAAATTTTCAATTTTTTTTTATTTTTTTTTTATAATTGTTGATAAAAAAAATTTAGCTGTGTCAAATTACTTGAAAATTTAATTAAAGGGTCCACATAACTTGTTCTAACTCTCTTTCAAAAATTACAAAAATACATAGGCACAATTTTTTTTTATTAGCATTTGAAGTTCAAATATTGACAAAAATTCGTCAAAATCATGAATATTTTTCACTATTTGGTAGTTAAAAATGTATAAATATTTTTCTATCAAATGCTAAGAATTGAAAATTTAATGCTATGCTGTCCATAAGTTATGCTTAGAATAATTATAAAAAAGTTTGATAATTATTCAATTTAAAAAATTTTACGAGTGTTTAAAGTTTTAATTTTAATTTGAAATCAAAAATACACGTGTAAAATAACGTTTTACTACTAAATAATTTTCGATTTTTGTTATTTTTTAAAAATTACTAAACGTAAAATCTTGAAACTTTTACTTAAATGTTTGAATTTGCTTTTAGATTCTGAACGGAGTGATGAATGTATTGATTTTACAATGATGTGTGTTTTTTTTTTTTTTTTTTTTTTTTTTTTTATTTTTTTTTTTGTTTTTGTGTCTGTGTACAGCATAACTAGTCGAAATAATGCTTCAATTTCAAACTTTGGGGGTGGTTTCCGATGGCAAAGTGAATATCCTTGGTGCATTATAGAGGTGAAAAGTAAACATTTTCCAACAGTTTTCAAAAAAATCGAGAAAAACAAAAAAAAAATGACAGAAAAACGGGAATTTTTACGCAAAACCAGTTTTCGACAAAATCGAATTATTTATTTTGCTATAACTCAAAAACTAATCGATGTAAACACTTGAAATTTTCACAAAATATTTATATTAGCGTTCTCCATACACAGTTAAATTTTCAAAGAATTTTGACTTTTTTTGAGTTATTTATAGACAGTTGAAATTTTCAATTTTTTTAAGTATTTTTTTTTAAAATAACGATAAAAATTTTTTGGCCGGCCAGAAAATCTTGAAAATTTAATACAAGGTTTCTTATAAGTTGTTCTTAAAGTTATAAAAAAAAATCCGAAATCGTTAGTCACAATTTTTTTTTATAAGTGCTTAAAGTTCGAATTTATACGAAATATGTCAAAATTGCGAAAATTGGCAAGTAATTTTGTGGTTAAAAAATCGTAAAAATTTTTCCTTTTATAACTAAGATTTGAAAATTTGGTACAAGGTTCTGCATAAAATTTTCTTCTACTATCTGCAAAAAAAACTCTACCGGACTAAAACAAAAAATTTTTATGAGTGATTGAAATTTAAATTTTTACAAAACCGCGTTAAATAACGGTTTAGCCTCAAACGATTTTTGATATTTGTTGTTATTCAAACAGTATAAGTCGTAAATACTTGAAAATTTTACCAGTTATTTAGATTGCTATTTTCTTTACGTGATTTGATTTTCAAAACATTTTGACTTTTTTTGAGCTATTAATAGACAATTGAAATTTTTAATTTTTTTTTATTTTTTTTTTATAAATGTTGATAAAAAAAATTTAGCTGGGACAAATTACTTGAAAATTTAATTGAAGGGTCTACATAACTTGTTCTAACTCTCATTCAAAAATTATAAAAATACATAGGCACAATTTTTTTTTATTAGCATTTGAAGTTCAAATAATGACAAAAATTCGTCAAAATCATGAATATTTTTCACTATTTGGTAGTTAAAAATTTATAAATATTTTTCTATCAAAAGCTAAGAATTGAAAATTTAATACTATGCTGTCCATAAGTTAAGCTTAGAATAATTATAAAAAAGTTTGAGGATTGTTCAATTTAAAAAAATTTACGAGTGTTTAAAGTTTTAATTTTAATTTGAAATCAAAAATACACGACGTGTAAAATCACGTTTTACTAATAAATAATTTTCGATTTTTGTTATTTTTAATAAATTACTAAACGTAAGATCTTGAAACTTTTACTTAAATGTTTGAATTAGTTTCAAAATAGAATATATGATAATATTTAAATATAATATATCCTGGACTGACAAATCATCTCCGTTCAGAATCGTTTTTCGTATACAATGATACCTATCATTGCATTCAAATTTAACCTACCATAGTCCGAGGTCCACCCCACCCCCTAATGTACAGCAGAGCGATACTCACTTACCCGCTTTTTTTTAAATTGAACAATCCTCAAACTTTTTTATAATTATTCTAAGCTTAACTTATGGACAGCATAGTATTAAATTTTCAATTCTTAGCTTTTGATAGAAAAATATTTATAAATTTTTAACTACCAAATAGTGAAAAATATTCATGATTTTGACGAATTTTTGTCAATATTTGAACTTCAAATGCTAATAAAAAAAAATTGTGCCTATGTATTTTTATAATTTTTGAATCAGAGTTAGAACAAGTTATGTGGACCCTTCAATTAAATTTTCAAGTAATTTGTCCCACCTAAATTTTTTTTATCAACATTTATAAAAAAAAAATAAAAAAAATTTGAAAATTTCAATTGTCTATAAATAGCTCAAAAAAAGTCAAAATGTTTTGAAAATCAAATCACGTAAAAAAAATGGCAATCTAAATAACTGGTAAAATTTTCAAGTATTTACGACTTATACTGTTTGAATAACAACAAATATCAAAAATCGTTTGAGGCTAAACCGTTATTTAACGCGGTTTTGTAAAAATTTAAATTTCAAACACTCATAAAAATTTTTTGTCTGAATCCAGTAGAGTTTTTTTTAAAGATAATTGAAGAAAAATGTATGGAGAACCTTGTATCAAATTTTCAAAACTTAGTTATAAAAGTAAAAAATTTTACGAATTTTCAACCACAAAATTACTTGCCAATTTTCGCAATTTTGACATATTTCGTATAAATTCGAACTTTAAGCACTTATAAAAAAAAATTGTGACTAACGATTTCGGATTTTTTTTTATCACTTTAAGAAAAACTTATAAGAAACCTTGTATTAAATTTTCAAGATTTTCTGGCCGGCCAAAAAATTTTTATCGTTATTTAAAAAAAAAATACTAAAAAAAATTAAAAATTTCAATTGTCTATAAATAGCTCAAAAAAAGTCTAAATTCTTTGAAAATTTAACTGTGTATGGAGAACGCTAATATAAACATTTGGTGAAAATTTCAAGTATTTACATCTATTATTTTTTGAGTTATAGCAAAATAAAAAATTCGATTTTGTCGAAAACTGGTTTTGCGTAAAAAATCCCGTTTTTTCCGTCATTTTTTTTATGTTTTTCCCGACTCATTTACAAAATATTGAAAAATTTTGACTTTTGACCCCCCAAAGTACCAACTAGATTCGATTTCCTTTTCAAAGAGGGGCTGAAGTCCAAAATCGAAGCATTTTTACTGCTCCAAATGTTGTCGTCAGACACAAAAATAAAAAAAAAAAAAAAAAAAAAAAAAAAAAAAAAAAAAAAAAAAATAAAAAAAAAAACACACATCATTGTAAAATCAATACATTCATCACTCCGTTCAGAATCTAAAATAAATAACAGGATTTTTTAGCTAACTTGAAATCAGTATAAAAAAATGTGGTGTAATAATTAATAAAATGTTCAGAATACATTATAATAAATTATTATTATTCATCTTATAACATTTCGGATCAATGATATGATACATCCTTCACATTTTTGTATAGCAATAGGTTTGAGTATAAATATTAAAATACAATAATAACATTATGTTTTATGGTGACAGGGTTTTATGATAGTCACAAAGAGTATAAATATTAATACTACATACTAGCTATTATTAGAATATGGAATTTACAATAATGTAACTATGATGACTTCTTACTTATCGCCACTATAGTTACGCAACGAGAGTACATAACGTTTCTGTCTTGTCTTCCCCACTCGGCAATCATTATGTATAAGAAACTCATACTGAAACTTTGTTTTCTGCAATTACTAATTCCAAAAAACAACTTTATTCTTCGATGTTTTTTTTTTTATTTACTCGATAATCGACTTGCTATTTATCAGTTGTTTTGTGAAGTAATTACTCGTTTTCATTAAAATCATTAGGTGGTTAATATCGTTATGTTTAATATTTTTAATTTAAAAACAAATAAACACCTAGTAATTTTAATTTGTTTAATTCTAAACCATTTGAGATTTTATCTAAAAAGGAATACCTAATATTGAAAATAACGAAAATAATAATCTAACCATTACGTGTCATGTTCAAAATGAGCAAAATTGTTCTTCAGACAATACTTTGGAAACTACTGACCTCGGTGACATAAATTCTAACCCAGAAAGACTAAAATTACAGTTATGATTCGTATTGAATTGATACGGCCAATGGTATATCATTTATTTATATGATAAAAATACCTACTTTGTACAGTTTTATAATATTGCCATAATAATATGTAGGCCGTAAACGAATGGTGAATACCTATATACAATCGCATATTTGACATGCACTGATACGTAATTACGCGGGTGCACTCGAACACTTAACGCGTAATAATATTAAATTATTGGTTCAGATCAAAACTATTTAATGTACACAAATAGTAAATGTCGGTCGTGATGATGATAATTATAATAATAATAATTATTATTATGCCGTCCGACCGCGGTTTATATTGAGATGATGATGTGTGCGTAGAACGGTAGTTATAATATGACGGCGGAGATCAACGATCACTGGAACTACATTCGCAGTAATCGAGAGAGCGAACGTTTCCCGTCGCATTGAAAATTACACAGAGAATTATTATTGACAACAGTAACACTGTTATCGCGTCTTCTGGTGGTGTGCTTACGGCCAGTGGTTGAGATAATGCCGTACGTCGACGGCCGGTTCACGATGGTTTATGTTGATTGAGTCGCATTCGTCAGATAAAATGTAATGCACAAGTTGAGTTAATTTAAATTTATCATCGGGCTCGTCATAATCCGAATTTCTTTAATCTTGTTTTTCGTAAGTTTCTACATTTTGATGAAAAATGTACGTAAAGTATACACATTTACGAGTGTGCACTATTCCACATGGACGTACCACAAAAAAGTTAAAGAATTTTTATATAAACTTAAAATGTTCAATGTAAAAACATTCATCAATAAAAACGGTTTCATATACATTGATAGTATTATTTATTGTATTTACATAATATGTAATAAAATTTTATATTTTATAGATATTTGCAAGTCAAATTTGGATGAAATTACGTATTTTAATGATGAATAATGATGTTATAATTAAAAAGCGTTATTCTTGGGGACTTCAAAATGTTACGTACATTTTGATATTTTTTCACGCATTAACGTTGTCAAAATATGTAGATTAATTTTAAAATATTATTTATTTACAGCACTATAAATCTAATCACATTATTTGATAGCAAGGGGGTTGGTTAAACTTAAAAAATATGTACGAGTAAGTAGGTTTATTCGTATATATTTAAGTATGTAAGTTTATTAATATGACATTTTATTATATTCGTTTATTTAATAATTATAACTTATTGTTAATAACATTAATGTATATTTACACTATTTATATTATTTTTATTTATATTTATTTATGTTGTATCAAGACTACTGATTGGTGCATGAAGCGTTTTCTTTACACTTAAATCGTTTTCCCATAAACATTAAGTACGTTCGTTTAAGCAAATTGTCACCGCAGATCATTGATACATACGCATTTAATCTCAGCTTTCAACTTACATTTTTATTATATTAAAAATACCAGTGATGCCCTGGTTCAATTGGCCCACGTTTGAATTAGATAAAAACGAAATTTCACTCAATCTAAAATACACTTACACTGAAATTCGCTGAGTGTCGTTTTATTGAACCCCCAGTAGGTATATTACTCAGATAGTCCAATTTACACCAATGACAACCAATAAATAAAACTCTAAAGGTCAGCTTCGAAAGATTTATTTTGTTATAAAAAAAAATATATATATGGCTTGCACCAATGCCAACTGATTATCGAATTGTAACAACGTTACAAAACTAAATTGCTTCTTATATATGAATTTTAACTAGAAATATTCAATTAGGTACTTTAAATCACTAATTCTAATTAAGGATACATACTTAGATACAATGTTTACTTACATTGAGGTGTATCAGAATATAATATAAAAATTAATAATATAATATTCTCTGAAATAGATGCTGACACACGTTTCCGCATAGAATCATTTATCATAAGTACAATGATTTATCATCCACTATTTAACTTAACTCAATGGCGAAGCATCTTCTAAATCTACTGTATATCAGATCGAATTATATGATTTTTATTTTAAGATTTGATTGCTATGAAGATTAAAAATAATTGTATACTATGAGTATATTATGTCTTTTTTTTTCAATATTAATTTTATTAAACCTAATAGTTTTATGCGGAATCGCGAAAAAATAACACCATATGAGATTTTGCAAAATTTAAAAAAATATATAGGCAAATGGGTAAAATGATTAATATAATATTTAATTATTATAAAAGTGAATTTATGGATTAATAATTAAAAATGTAAAATTAAATATTCTTCTTGGTGCTGAGGAGTTATTAAAATATTTAAGAAACCAACGTGAGTGGAACAATGCATTGAATACATGAAAAACTCTTCTGCGTTCACCATCCGATGTTTTCCAGCGATCTTTCTTTCGAAAACATGAAATATCTACCAAAAAATGATAATAATGAAAAAATATACTTCAATTTAAGAAAACGATTATGAAATATTAATATTATATACATTTTTTTACACATTATTAGTGGTATTGTAATAGACATTTATCATGACTTAAAAAATTGACTATTAAATTTAAATCATGCATAGATTGACATTAAAATCACATGAATACTTGTTTTAGAAAAGTACATATCATTTTTAATATAAAAAATTATTATTTTGGGGTTATATTTTATTAGGGGAATCGTTTTATGTAACACCTCTAAATAATATTAATTATTTAAAACATTTCATATACCTATATAATAAATGGTAATATTATGTTTATGATTAGATACTTTATTAACGTCTTTAAATAATAAAGTTTTTTATAAATATTGTTAGATTTAATTTGCGTCGCTAGTTTGAAAAGTAAAACAAAACTTTTTCCTTATAATTATCTTAAAAATTACGGGTTAGGTATATATTATTATTTTTTTTATTAAACATTATTAAGCATTGGCTGAAAAACAATATTAAACTATAAACATATAGAAAATATACATTGATACTAGATTTTATAAATTATTTGTGATTATTTGTTTTTATAAGTTTTTTTTCTGAGAACTACCTAGCTGACTAATGTTGCTTTTTATGATAAATTGTTTTATAATAATTATGATACGTTCATATTAAGAGAAATATAATATGATTTCATCATCTAATAGATTATTTTTATAATATTGTAAATACTATAATAAGTCATAAGATATATTTTTGTAGTGCATAAACATAATATAGTAATATATTAGACAAAATTAAATTTGAATAACTTATACAAATACGTAATAAGTATTATTATATTAGCGTTATTAATTTAAAGTGTTACAAATTAAACCCACACAATGTCATTATATAATTTTTTAACTGCACTGTGTTATATTATATTCTCCACCCCTCTTCCTTTCTCTCATTTTGTAAAATTAATGTTCATACTATTTCTATTTGATATATATATATAGACACAAGGTAAATATAGTGTCCAACCTTTAACCCCGAGTAATCACCATTTGGCTTTTTCCAAATTCCCGACAGCTATGTATGCAAAGAATTTAACCTTCAGTTCCATGATTTTGTAACACAAACTTCATCATTCAATCCATTCACGTACTAAAAAATTCACGAACTGTTTGCTTATCATCACGGGCAATGGCATAATAAGTATAGTATATTAGCATATACGTTTATTGTTTTAGTTATATAGAATAATTATTTAATTTTCTTTAGTCTTAAATGTTATTTTGTATACAATCATATTACTTAGATTAAATCATAAGCATAAAGAGTTGAAATAATAATCAGAAAATCATAAATTAAGTGTGGACTTGATAGTAAAATTATTTTTGGAGAACTTTTATAAACTGTTTTCATTATACTATATCTAATGATTTGTGCATTTTAAGCTTAATATACATAACTAATAATAATTATATCATACGATTTAAATAACAGAATATGTAGCTGTTTTGTTGGTTAAAACATTGAAAACTAAACGACTCATTGAATTTGATAAAATTATTTTGTTGATAGTGAATGTGTTTAAACGGTCAATGGATTACAGCAACAATTTCCAGTATAAAACAGATACATTTTTAAAATATAGAATTAAAAGTCATGCCGTCAAATTGATCAAAATTATATTACTGTAAAAGTGTTAGTTGGAAAATATGAAAGTTCTGCAAATAAATTGCGTCATATATTTTATACATTTATAATAAAATTATAATTAATTAGTAAGAGTAAATAAACGAGTTTTTTTAATTTGCTTAAAACCAGCATCGAAGTTATTATTGCGTTCAAAAGTTTTTTGGTTGATAAAAATACTACTGTTGCAAAATAAAATCAATATTATATTAGCACAAATATGTATCTATAGGTAATGAAAAAACAATAAAGAAAAAATGTGTTGATAAAATATTATATTGTCCTATAATGAATTACTTAAGAATAATTAAAGTATATAATTATTTTACAGTCAATACTATAATTGTGTAGAGTGATTTACTGATTCTTTAAAATAATATATTTGAAAAGTATTATTATTATTTTATTTTTTATGAACGCCTAAATAGACAATGTTTTAATTTTAGGAATTTGAGTAAATAATATACTTATACAAAATATGAACATAATATACAATTCAATAAAAAATACAAAATACATTAAATTATCCTAATAAAAATAAACCGATACTCTATGCTTCGCCAGTGCTTAATACTTTGATTATTGGGTAAAACTAAATACTATTTTAAATGGATACATGCGTACCTCCTAAAAAATAAGGCTCGTGTAAAAATTGTCATGGTTTAGATCATCTTTAAGTAAAAACTATTTTCTAGAATCGATAAATAATAATTGACAATGCTTCATAATTCATATAATTTCTCATCGAGCATCCATGGGTTCAAAACTAGTTTAAATTAATTCAATTTATCAAGTAATTTTAATTAAATTACGTGTGAATTTGAACACGTTAACTAAAGAACGAAGATGCACACAAAAAATTATAACCATAGCTAGGGTAAATTTTCCCACATTTTACAACATTTTGTACCCGGCTTATATAATTGGGACACGAACTTCCTTGCTAAATCAAATTTACTCATATCGAGAATATGTGTACATTTCTACGAACTTTTTTTTTTCTATAACTACATTATAACTACTAACGTTTATGCTATTTAAATGTAAATAAGTAATTTTATAACAAAATTCCACTAAAAATAACATTGTTTTTATTTTTTATTTTCAAGTATAAAAAACATGAAATTTTCATAGTTTTATCAAACGTATTAATATTAATTTTAAAACGTATTGAACGGTTTAAATTAATATCACTACATTTTCAGTGAAAATGAAAGAAAGGTTTTGAAATTATTAAAACAAAATAGTAAAATATAAAATCATAAATTTAAAAATTTTAATAGAAAGTTGTCAAAACCCATATTTATTTTAAAAAACATTCAACATAATAATTTTAAAATATTTCAACTATTTGGTAAGTATTTCCACCTTATATACGCACTATCGTTTTTCATTTACGTAGTATCTATTTTGCACTTAGGTTCATAATATTATGTACATCGTTTTTAAATTATTTTTATAAATTTTAAATTGTCTCTTTGAATATCATGGGTAGGTGTAGATTACATTTCATCTTAATATTATGAATATTATGTAACTGATATCAATTTTAAGTTTATAATTTATAAAATGCATGAACAATTTACAATGCATTGTATAATTTAATATTTGTTTATTTTGTAAGAAGTTATAATAACAAAAATGAATTTATCGAATATATAATAATATATAACATATTAATATATTGTAATATAAATGTTATATTATTATGTTTGTATAATATTTATGTCATAATAATATGTTGTAACGTAATAACTGGAGATGTTTTAAACAATATAATTTTTATTATTATAATATTCGTTATTGAATAACACATTAATCATATATTAAATTCTAAACGAAGTGAAGAATGTATTGATTTTACTATGATGTGTGATTTTTTTTTTTTTTTTGTGTCTGACGACAACATTTGGAGCAGTAATAATGCTCCTATTTTTGACTTCAGCCCCTCTTTAAATAGGAAAATTCATCTAGTTGGTACTTTGGGGGGTCAAAAGTAAACATTTTCAAATAGCTTTCAAAAAAATCGAGAAAAACAAAAAAAAAAATGACAGAAAAATGGCAATTTTACGAAAAACCACTTTTCGACTAAATCGATTTTTTGATTTTGCTGTAACTCAAAAATGAATTATTGTAAATACTTGAAATTTTCACCAAATGTTTATATTATGGTTATCTTTTTACAGTTAAATTTTAAAAATATCTTGACCATTTTTAAGCTACTTATAGACAATTGAAATTTTCGACTTTTCTAAGTTTTTTTTCTTCAAATGCCGATAAAAATTTTTTGGGTGGCCAGAAAATCTTGAAAATTTAATATAAGGTTTCTTATAAGTTGTTCTTAAATTGATAAAAAAAAATCCGAAATCGTTAGTCACAATTTTTTTTTATAAGTGCTTAAAGTTTGAATTTATACGAAATATTTCAAAATTTAAATTAAATTTCATACTCTCATTATGCGTATGTTGCCTAATACTTTTTTTATTAATAAACAGATACTATAAAGTAACCATAGTAACATATAAAAACTATACTATTTGTTTCAAAATAGAATATATGACAATATTTAAATGTAATATATCCTAAACTGACAAATCATCTTCGTTCAGAATCATTTTTCGTATACAATGATACCTATCATTGCATTCAAATTTAACCTACCATAGTCTGAGGTCCACCCACCCCCTAATATACAGCAGAGCGATACCCACTTATCCGCTTTTTATTTTCCTTATTTTTTTTATACATTTTTTTCGTAACTTGAAGACCTCACATAAAACTCAAGCGTAAACCAGTTAACTCTAGAGTCTAGACAGATTCAACTTATCTTAAGACCAATCAAAAATACACAACTGCTTACCCTTAACGAATTAGCCAAATTATATTACTTTAAATTACCTTCTAACTAAAAATCTCACAGTTACTTATTGATCAAATAACTATTATTCATATCACTTCTCGGAAATGTCTATCGAAGACTTAAAAGTCAGAAGTCTAGAGACGTAATAAGATTAAAAAAAAAAAAAGAAAACACAATAATTCCAAAAATGTACCAATTCAGGTGTTATTGTTAATAGTACCCCAAGTATCCGTCCATTAATGCTAACCTCTTGTTACTTACCAACCAATATATTAATGATTAATTTTATTTATTATCTGTATAGATTAAATCTAGGGTTTACATACGTCCCGGTTTTGTCGGGACACTACCGGTTTTTAATCAAGTGTCTAAGTGTCCCGAGAAAATGTTTCGGGACAATGATTTTTCCCGGTTTTAAAATTTTACATGATAAAATACCGATTTTTAACAAGGAGAAAACATTATTGTCCTACATACACATTAAAATTATAACAAAAATTTGTTGAATTTAGTTTTGTTTTATCGACTTCAAATGCAGCTGTGGAACGTGTAATTTCACTCATGGACAACACACGGACAAATTCTAGAACGTTAGAAGCTTTTCTTATTATAAAAACGTGCTTCAAATCCCTCAATAATATATTTGTGAAGAATTCTATGACCACATTTTGGGAAAAAAATCGATTAAAACAAGTTCATGGATAAGCGAATATTTAGTAAAATCCATATTTATTTATATTTATACCCATTAAAAATGTCTAGGGTTTGGGAAAGAATAATCGGGTGCAAGGTTTATAGATTATAATCTATAAACCTTGAATCGGGTGAACCTAATTATATCCTATTTATAAATAAATTTAAAGTTGAAAAATTAACTTTTTGAAAATGTTTATAAACAGCATCCATTGTATAGTATTATGTTTCACTAATATTTTTTTCTCATATTTTTAGTTTTAAAAACGTATCCAAAGGCCAACATTTGCTTTCTGAGAATAACGTTTGAAGTTAAACAGAAAAATATAACAACGATGATCTTTTGAAATGTCATTTAATTGGAGACTTGAAAATCATAAAAAAAGATTTCAAACCAGCTGACACAAAATCAGACTTCTGTTACCAGTAAATCCGATGCGTATAAAGTTTTGCCAGATGTATGCAATGTTATTGACATCTCTGTCATCAGTGTTTGTTAGTAATATACAACTTTCTGGTTATACTATTTTATAATATTTAGCAAATATTTTAATAATATTATAACTATTTTAAGCATTTGCATATCATGAACTTGTTTTCTGCCTCGAGATTTAAAATATATTTTAACCTTTAAAAATAATATGTCTTTTATAATTGATAGATGATCTATTTTTACAACAAATTTTTATAGACATAAAATAAGTATATTCTATAATTATTTTGAAATACCTATATAATTTTAATTTTTTCCATAAAATATAATTTATAATAATAATAACCATTAGAGAATTATATATCCTTCTTATAATATTACCTATTATGCGTGTTAAAACAAAAACATATTAAAAGAATAAAGATTATAAAATAAGTTTATTAAACAAAATAATAATATTATCGTCTACGGCATAATAACAGTATTCTTGCAAAACTCGCCTATGTACATAGTATAACATCCTATCATATCTTAATTTTTCTATGCGTAAAATTAATTATAACTGTTCAGTAAATATAATATATTATATATAAATATATAAATGTATAAATTTCTACAATAATTGTTGATGTTTATTCAAAACTTACTTGTACGCATTCCTTCAAAATTATGAGATGGCGTTCAGTACTTTATGGAATTCTCAATTCATTAATCATTGTATTTATCCAATAAAATATAAGCAATTAATACATTTATCTCTAGTTTGGTATTTTTATTTGAACTTCATTTTAAGTCTAGGAAATAATATGATAATCCATAATGTGATTATTACATAAATATATTGTTAAGTATAAATTGTATCTAGAAATTATTTAATGTTGTACCCATTGCTTGATACATTATGATATCAATTGTTTATAGAGATACCTGCTAACGTTTATTTAATTCCTGTAACACTATTGATTTTCAATTTATAGTGTTATACAAATCTTTATATCATTATATTAAAGTAAACAATTATTTGAAACGAAGATAACATTCACAAAAATAAATACATTTTATTAAAATATTTTTCAATCACATGAGTTTTCCAAAATGTTTATACCTATGTACCAAACTGAAGTAACCATTCACAGAGATTTTCATTTTTCTTATAAAAGTATGATAATTATTTAAAAAGTAAATCAATTACTTATTAAAGTTTAACAATATGTAGCTTGATAAAACTAACATCAATATAGTCAAATTAAAATATAAGTAATACAATAGTAATACAATATATAAGTATAAGTGTATAATAGACGTTTCTCGCGCTATAACCGCATACCGAAAAACATCCTACTGTAAGACTAACATATATTATAGGTTATATATATATTATATGTCAATATTATTATACCTATTTTATGCTTCGCGCGATCTGTATACGTATGTTTTACCTTTTAAACTTTTAAACAAATTGGCAGTTCCGGTGGTTGACTATGTGTAACAGATAAGTCGGAATCCATTTATCTTGTCTGTTTCAGAGTTGTTTTTATTTATTTTTTCCCTGCGCCGCCGAATACTTTTGTGTTTCATTTTACACGCGATACTTTTAACCAAACAATTTCGATTCTACGCAAAAACCAGGGGATTAAAGGACATGTTTAGCGTTTAAATGTATTGCCACATAATAGTAATATAAGGAACTTTCCCGGGCCGCTTGTCAGAAAATAATTTAAATACTATTTTATAATAATTTCAATTTTTACAATATAAAACATAATTGTATGTAATATCATACATAATCAACACTTTAGTAAGCAGCCATAAAAAGTAAATCGATGGATATATAAGTGATATGATATTCAGTAATACGTTTCCATCTGTTTAAAATAAAATTATATTTTATATATTTAAAATATTCATGGAAAATTAGTTTGATAAAATGAAAAAAAATTCTTCATGTATTGATTTATTTAATTTTACAATACAGCTTTAATTAGTTCCCTAAATCGTCGTAGAAAACTTAATAAATTCAAGTAAGCCTAAATAATAAGTGATGATGGTGGTGGTGGTGGTGGTAGTGTTGGTTATAGCGATTGCGCAGTTGTCGGACAACAACTTTTTTAATTTATGGTGATTTTTACTAAAATGGAAACAGCAGCCTGTTAATCGTGTTTCAAATTTCGTTAGTACCACTGAAACGTCAACTTTGTTATTTGTTTAGATTGTATTTTTATATTTTATCGACCTATTACAGCTATACATAATTTTAAATCCTTAAATTATAATATCGGAACGTTCGTGGCTACTTTGTAGAGCACTTAAATATTCATTATTTTTGTATAAATGATTTTAATAAATATGCACTTCGCATAGTTACTAGTATTATAGAAATACGTACACTAACATTTTATATGTTGGTTTGGGTTGATTCACAGACAAAATAAAACTAACAGTATAACCTAATTTTGTCTTAGAAAAAATGAACAAAATACATGAAATATGTCTCTATATTGGTAATAATTATAGGTAATTTTAATTCCACGGTAAATAATTATTGAAAGTTTTCTGTGAAACATACTTATTTGAACATTTGGACCTAAAGCTTCAGACTCTGAGCTGATCAAGACTAAATTAAAAAAATGTAAATGTTGCTCACAACATGTTTTTTGTTGAAACCTTAGGTGGCCAGATACTTGAATGGAAATAAATGTAACGTATCTTTTATCATTTTTATAAATTATTAACTGTATGTGAATGGATTTCGATCGGTAGTACACACGGAAAAAATTAATGAACGCGCGCGTAGTTTGGTAGTTCAATACAACGAACAGCAGCTACGACATTTTTTTCCGTCACAGCATTCTATTTTGAAGAATAAAATAACATTGTACAAATCTTCTTTTTCAAACGAGAAGAGCGGCGGATACGATTGGTATACAACTATAGTTATACAGTACCTTAATTCATTGAACAAATGGTATCGTTGTAGCTCGCTTTATAAACTAATTTCTCGATATATGTAATTTACCCAAAGTTTATTTAATATAATTTCAAATAAGGTTAAAAACCACATTCTTAGCATTTTTAGTATACCTAAAAACGATATTTGATATTTTTCAAAATCGGTCGAGTAGTTTTTGAGTATTAAAACTACAACTGTATATTAATAAATAAGTATCATGTATAAATATATATGTATATATAGATAACATAAAATTATCTTTTATTTGTGTAATCAATGACCACCACATTATATAAGAACGAAATCATATTCTTGTGTGAGCTACAACTCTATAGGAACATAAATGAGTTGTAAAATTTAGCTATAAACACTCCACAATTACTTGTGTAAAATTTGTTGCAATTCGGTTCAATATATTTTAAATCTAAGTCTAGTACAAATATACATTAATTTTAATATACATATATATATATATAATAAGTATAATATTAAATTAAAATCTGACTAATACTGCCAATCGTTGGTTAATTCGCATAATAATAATAATACAACAATAGTAACAAAAACGAATGCGTTTATTTCGTACAAATATATTTGAGATTTTATTCAATTTCCAATCCCGGAGGATATGTTTTGTTGTCACTGACGGGCAGCACTTATATATACATATATATATTTATATTATTTATTATGTTTCATGTGCTCAATAAACATAACTAATTAGTTTGCGCTTAGGTTTACGCAAAAGTATATGTACAATGTACATTACACAATTGGTGCGTTTTTATATTAATTTGTTTGTGTATGTAATACAATTTTTTACACAGATGAACGTTTGACAATACGGTTTTGTCGAGCAAATATTGAATTTTAATTACAATACATGCAATTCAATTTATAAACAAAAAATCATGAATAGTATTCATAAAATAAAGGTCAGATTCGTTTGTAAAAAACGAACCAAATTGATTATCCATCTTTGATACCACCAATAATAATAATAATAATGAATTTTCTTTGTACAAATTTGTTTTAATATTACTGTCCGTTCCTATTTCTAAATTCACACAAACTATTTACAAAACAAGTCCTTAAGACGACATAATATGTGCTTACTCAAAAAATAACTGATTTTTTGATAATATTTTAACTATTTTTTTTTCGAATACATTTTATTATCATTAATAATCCATATATAATATTTACTTACGTAGTTAACTACAATACGATGTATTGTTAATCGTTAAATAATTTATTAATTTTTACTTTTGTTAAGTTATAAATAAATTAAGTATAAACCTTTATGGTTGTGATAAATAAATAAATATAAATCAAGTGGGGAATTTCGGTTGATTAAAATGTTTAATTAATATTATTCTTATCACCCAACTCAATTTATTTTCAGCAATTAAAATATTGATTTAGCATTGATTTTGAAGAGTGTACTTTTTTTTTTTGAGTAAAAGAAAAATATTTTAATTATTTATAAGCTACAAAACAATACTATGCATATTATATTATAATTAGTATTTATGAGGTAAATTAGTCAGTTACAAAAATATTATAATGTAACTATCTAATTTGTTGTCTGCTTGCATATAAGTTAATAAAATATAAATAAATATTTTCGTATATAATATATATATATATATATGTGTGTGTGTGTGTGTATTAATTGTTAAATATATTTTTTTGTTGAGATTAGAAAATAACACCATTTCAAAAAGTATCAATTATGCATTTTTGTTCAATCGATGTTTACGGAGTACCTACTACCATAATGATTATTTAGAGAATTATTTGTATGAATAATTAAAGGATTTTTATACTCATAAAATAAGTGGATACGACATAAGGATACCAATTTAACCCATGTCCTGCACAAAATGCAAAACGTCCTTTTGGTTTAGACCGATTTTTCCATAGAATAAAATAGACGTGCACAGCACCAAATGTAAAATATTAAACAATTTAATATACGAATATATTATTATACGTATATAGGTAATATGTATAGATTTAAAATCATAAATATATGTTTGCATACTGTTATGAAAATGCAATTGGTAGATTTGAAATACATTATTTGAGATACTATTAGGTTACGAACCTATAAAAGCTCGTTACTTATAAAAGAAAAATAACAATATATTTAAATTTGACTGTTTGAATATCAAAACGCAATGATATACATAGTAAGTGATTGTTATCACCTTGGAAAAACGCCGTTTGAAAATCACACAACACATTTTTCTCGTGTAAGATCTGTATTTTCATTGGTTAGATAGTATTTCCAATAAAAATACATATATTTTTATAGTATTCAACGGATATAAAAGTTAAAATTTTTATTTTTATTGGTAAGATAAGACTTGATGTGTAATATAAATTAACTTGTTAAATAAATTATAATATAACTGTTGTGATGTCGTGATTTGTGCGTCATCTGTCTGTACGGATAGTTCATGGACAACAATTATTTAAAAATACACAATATTCAATGATAACCTTTTTTTTTCTATTTTATTAGATGGTAAAATATTCGTTTGCCCACCATATTTGTTTATTCAGTATTATTGAAGAGTAATTGCATTAAGATAAAAAATATAAAAATATAGACAATATTATACCTTCATTAGACATGTAAGTCAATACCATTTATAGAATACGACGAATACATTATATTTTAGTAATATTTAATTTTTATTTTGTTCATTACTTAGTCGATCTAGACATAAAAAGATATATTCCAAATATAGCTAATGAAAATCAGTTCTGCAATAGCTTCTGTTCATTACACATGTGTTATGTATATTATATTGGCCCAATGTTAATTTTCAAATCTCACATTGAAAAATCTCCTATTTTTATCTAAATAAATAAGTAAAAATAATATGTAATAATGTAAATATGTGTCAATGGGATTTTATTTTTTCAATAACTTAAAAAAATTATATTTTTTATATAATATATTATACATATAAGTACAATAATTGGTCATTAATTTATAAGTATCAAACAATAAATTAGCTTATAACATCGACATGTGTTGGATATAGTTTAAGTATAGGCTTTAGTTATTTATGTACACAATTCACAGTGTAAGATATACATTATATTATTTTAATTTCTCTTACTTGACATAATGAAAGCATTTTTTATAATATTAGTGGTTTCTTAAAAAAAAAGTAAACATAGAAAATAAAATATGATTCATATCAGTAGCTGCATGTATATAGGATTTACAAATTGTATACGAGTAAAGATTTTTTTTTTTATTACAATAGAGATATCAGATGAAAAAAAAGATCTTGCGTTGAAGAACTAAATTATTTATAATACTACAGTTTTTCGCGTATATAATAATCATAGACCTTATACTAAGTTCTACTGAGTATAAGGTCTATGATAATAATATTAAATCAATTGAAAAATAGAAGTACTTATTAACAGTGTTGAGCCCAGATACGTAGCTTGTCATCTAGATAAAGATAAAATAAAGATAATTAACCAAAAATCTATTTAGATAAAGATAAAAATAGGCTCAACTAAAATTATCAATTTATTGGATAAAAGATAATAGGAATTTATCTAGATAAAAAACAGATACATTTTTAAAAAAGAATATTTTAAAATTAAATTTATTAGACCAAAAATATGTACATTATCATGTACACAACATTTTGTATTTATTTAAGGTGTTTGAAATGTATTTCAATCTTAATATTTCTTCTATAATTTAAAAATTGTTTTTTGTTTTTAGAATAAAAAGACAGGTACATTTTGAAAATCCAATGTATTTATTTCTACTTTAAATCAAAGCTATTAACTTAAAAATTATAGGCTATACGTAATCAATGGATTTATTTTAAATTAATTAATTATTTTTTAGCTATTTATAATTTCTAGGGTGTTTTGACTTTCCACGTTTCGACCTGACATAATTTAATTTATTTTAATTACCCACGTGTCTGCCAGTAATTGGAATTTCGTGGTACGAATGTGACAATAAAGTGCAGGCTATTGACTATAGTGATTAATGAGTAAAGAATAATAACTAATAATAATACTACATTATAATAGAAATTGTTATAGGCCGATCATCGTCATTGACAGGATGTGAATTAATTCTTGATCAGTGCACGTGTCACTACCATCCTGCCATAGACATAGATACCTAAATTTGACGTCCAAAATTGAATTGTTATTGTTTCTTAATATACAATATATTATAATATTGTACCGGTGCTTCTTAAACTCTAGCCTTTAGTTATTAGGTCTGAATGATGAGTGGTGTTGTAATCCACGAGAAAAGGATGATATGCGTATTGAAATTTCTGTTCGTATAATTTATTGAAAATGTTATATTTTTATAAGAAAAATTTAGACTGATCGGTAACCTGAGTCATTGAAAAGTTGAATTATTAAAAAACATATATATATATAATATATGTTTAGATTATTTGAAAAAAATATTCATAGACAATTCGTTAACCACTGCGTAACCCATCGATTGCTCGTTTTCAGTTTTCATACATAGTTCCGAACCTAATATTGTATTAACTATACGTACGCCTGATAATTAAATTTTATTACTCAAACACAGTGTTTTCCAACGTATGGGTCGCAAATAATTTTTGATGGGTCGTGGCTCGTAGATTTTTGTAAGCTAATTAGGAAACAATATTAATAATAATGTATAAAAAAAAACCTAGGCAATTTTTTTCATGTGGGTCGCATACCCAACAAATAGTAAATTAATTGTTGATCGCCATTACAAAAAGATTGAAAAATACTGCTCTAACATAAGATTTAATAACTAACGTCGATTGTCATTCTTATAATATTATTACGTTTACCAGATTCATTGAATATTCTATAAAATATTATTATTCAGATAATATCAGCGATTTTGATTTTAATTTGTTGCCAATAACGGTATTAACAATTATGAATATGCCATTATCGTCGGATCTTTCAATAGTTAAATTTAACTTTTAATATGTCTTTTTGAATAAAAACTTTTAAGCGTATCTATGTATCACCATAATGAGTAATAATACATACTTAATAAATTATTTATTTATTTTAATGTGTATTTCGTAAGAATCAAAATTATTTTTGATATCTTAACGACATCGTTACAAATCAATATCAAAAATTGTTGATATTATTATCATGTATTATATATTATATAGGAGTTTTGTGCTTATAAATTACAGTGTATAGCAGGCATGACCAACTTTTTTCAGCTTACGGGCCTAAATCCAGATTTATATTTATATTGCGGGCCGTACATACTTCACGGTTTTATTTTGTTGATTAATGATTTTGATAAAACATACAATAGATATTATAATATTATTGTTATTCATCGAATGTAAGACTCTAATCGTGTGTGTTTAAAGTACTGAATATTTCCACGCTAGTCGTTAGTTTGTTTTCATCATTAGACACTGCAGGTTCACATTTCTTGTTTGCAAAAAATAATAAATTAAATTTGAATTATTAAAATATCTTAAAATAAAAAACCCAAAATCGATACTAAATGCCGTGTTTTTAATGATAATTAAAAAAATTGTAAGATATTTTGTTATTTTTAAAAGCTTATTAAAATAAAATTTTTATTTTTATTTATACCTATAAAAATTTCTAATTTTTATAAAATGATCATAAGCCAGTTGGTATATTTTTGCAGGCCACGGGTTGGGCACGCCTGGTGTATAGTAAAGAACAGGAGTCATAGAAACCTATGGCTCGCAGTATAATATTCATGAATAACAAGACCCATAAAATATAAATTTAAATTCGATTATATTATAATGAAAAAAGTTTTTCTATATTTAAGACTTATTCTTATGTTTTTAATGCCCACTAATTCCTGTTGATATTATTTAATGATTTAAATTAATAATTTTTGTAGTATATCATGTTTTTTTTACCGTACTGGCCTTTGAAAACCATAATTTTGCAATTAATTGAACAATAAATACTTAAACGAAAAGGTTTCGGACCTCTAGTACAGAATATATAATATATTATGTAATATACTCTGGGATCTGCTTGTGAGTGTGTGTTTATATAATTAACTATTAACTAATTATTTTATTTTTATGATTTCAATATTATTTAAATTATTCATGAACTAAATAAACTAGGTTGATTTTAAAATTATTAGCAATGATTAATAACTGTATGTGATGAATCGACACTTATCCTGATTATGTAATGATGGGTATTGGTTATAACCTATAATTATTATTAACCCTGCGTAGGTCGCGCGGATTACCATTGTAATCCATCTAAAAATAAATAGTTTTTTCGTATATTGAAAACCAGTAAAATTATCTTATCTTTTCAGTACCTTCGAATAACATGTTGCTTAATATAATTAGTTTGTTTCCGAATACTGGTCGCTAAAGTTGTCGTTGTTATCGGAGTTCAAAGTGTGTTGGATTACCAGTGTATGCCGCGCGATCTTTCACGCCCGTGAAATACATGTACAAATACATACATGTAACATGTACAAATTTATAAAGTACTCTTGTTTTTTTTGTAATTATTAATATAGAGAGCTAAAATATATGTAAGATACTTAAATATTAATATGTTTATACAGAAATATTATAAAAATTTAATTACATTGAGTATCATTACAATTTAAGAAAACAAATTCTAATAAATTATTATTTATTGTCATTTAAGTTAAAGTTCATATTCTAAGGTAAAAAAATTTTAATTTTAATTTTTTCTTTATCGCAATATATTTTTCCATATGTACTTAGTATATAACAATAATTTAAATTTTCAATATAGACTTAGAACCTATTAAAAAAAAATAAAAAAATAATGGATTACAACTGTAATCCGCGCGACTACTGGCGTACTATCAAGGCACGCGACCTACGCAGGGTTAATATCATTCATCTCTTCTTAAAAAGTCTTAATTAATATGTTTCATAATATCGATCTCATAGTATCAAGAAAACATTTAGTGAACAAGCCACACATTTCAAATATAGTCAATACAAATAATTACTATTCATATTTATAACAAACACGTATACCATATTATTATGTCATGTTATATCGGTTTTCATCTACGTGAATACAATTAATTATAATAACACTAAAAATATTTGTTATTTAATTATTTATATACCTACTATTGGGTACCATATCGTAATAGTGTCGAATATTTATATTTTGGAAATGACACTATTTTAGCACGAAATATAACTTTAATAACATAATATCATGTATGATAAATTATTGTTTTTCGCATAAACATATTAAAAATATACATCGCATATAAAAATAAGAAATGCCCAATACATAAATTGCTACCATCGTGATGTACAAATGAAATCCGACAACTTAAATTACATAGCTTGTCGTGTAATATAATTGGTAGTATTTTCTTGGTTGAATGTAAACCAATAGAAACTTTCAGAAATGAGGAAAAATTACTCAGAGAGTTCCTCTATCAGTCACTTGAAAAAGTTGAAACAGATGAAAAATAAATCCTAGGGTTTATTTAGTGTATTATTATGGATAATCTATTGTTATCTTATTATAGTATAAAACAAAAAAATGTTAATATGTGTGTATAATCAATGTTCAATTGATGGCTTAGACAATGAAGTTTATTTAAAAAAAAAAAGTTATCATATATTTAAAACTACAAATTCACAAAAATAAGCTTAACACTACAGATTCGTTGGGATATTATTTTTACGGGATTGATTATTCAAAAGTTATTTATTTTTTGTGGTTTATGATAAAAAATACTCAAGTATTTCTTTTCTTTTCTAACGTACTTTACAATATCGTACAGTTTTTATACTTCTAGCTTAAAACATAATGCGGACGAAAGTTAATCAGCCAAGTCAAAGCATTGGATAATTGTTGGCAATAATCCTTGAAATATCATGATTATGTAAATCTGTCTAGAAATATTTTACGTTTATAACTTTATAAATTATTTGAATAAAAGCAATTACGTTGACAGAAATCATTATTTATTATAGAGAGATACTCGTTAAATATAGAGATCAAAAGGTCCAGTATATTATATATAATTCTAGATTCTCAAAAACAAACAGCTGAAACCTACGCAAAATGTTTGGAAATACTCTTTTATCCTACGGGCTAGATTACAATTTATATACTTTTACAAGAAAATTATATTCACCTGTCTTTGTGATTGTAAACTTAGTTCACGTGTGCTTTGTGTGTAAATTTATACTTACTTTGTAGCTAAAATTTATTCACTTTTTTGGGTAAATTGAATTTATCGTGAATCATTTTAACTAGTTGGACTTTAAAGTTTTACATTTATTGTTACGGTGTTACATTCATCCATTTTATTTTTCATAATCTATAGTCATAGTATAAACCACAATAATAGTACATAAAAGTAATAAATACATTATTACTAAAAAAAAAAAATAGTTGTTAATAACTAATAAAAGTGATAATTAATATTGAAACAATTTTAAAATATTTAGCTATAATTTAATAATTAAAATATAATTTTAATAAAATTGGTATATTATACATATATCCTTGATTTTAGTTTTGCGGAAACATATACCAACTTCAACATACCTACTTCTTGGATTAAAACTAAATTGTTTTCTATATTCATCCCTAATCATATCAAATTAATAACTATTTCCATTACACGAACCGGTTTTGTTAATCGTATTATTAAAACAATAAAAATACAATTTTCTAAATTATATTTTAAATATTCTAGAAACTTATGAAGTGCATTTTGTATTCATAAACTAACACAACCGAACACAATATAGCAACGCAGGAGTAAACTAGTCCCCTTTTAGGGCATGTACCAGTTGCCCTCAAAAGTACCTTTTTTTATACCAATTCCCCCCGAACTACCTAGAGAAAAATATACCAGTTGCCCTCAACTAAATGTACCAGTTGCCCCCAACTGAATGTACCAGTTGCCCCCAACTGAATATACCAGTTGCCCTCACATGTTAATATATACACGATTATAATATATAGCCCATAAAATAGGGGAGGTAAATATACAAATAATAAATAAATTATGACAAAAGTTCATAATAAATAATTTAATTATAATACCAATAGTGGCATATTCAATGTGATCATTTGTCAAAAAAAATAGTATAAAATGATAGACAAAAATATTCATAATAAATAATTTAATTATAATACTAATAGTGGCATATTCAATGAGATAATTTGTAATCATATGAATTTGTTTATGTATTATTATTTATTATTATTGTATTATTGACATTTGTATATTTACCTCCCCTATTTTACGGGCTATATATTGTAATCGTGTATTGTGTATATATTAAAATGTGAGGGCAACTGGTACATTCGGTTGGGGGCAACTGGTATATTTGGTTGAGGGCAACTGGTATATTTTTAAAATCCTGATAACAGTCGTGGGGGGCAACTGGTCAACACCCCCCTTTTAGACCAATAATTTTTTTTTTTTTAATTTAAAATATATACCTATTTACTGAATTTTACAATTTTTATATTTTATTAAACATGATTATTATATTTAAAAGTGATTTAGAAATTATCAAAATTATATTATGCTATTGTATGAAAAAATATACCTTCATGAGTAGGTATAGGTCTCTCAACAATTGAAATTAAGTTTTTTTTCTTGATCTCCATAAACTCGGCATCTATGGCAATTATTTATAATAATTATAATTCTCGCGCATAATATTTATTTGGAAAATTTTAGTGTTTTATATTTTTCAAATTTAATTTAATTTATATTATTTTTTTTTTTGGAAATAAAGATAACACAGGGTTTTTTTTGTTTGATATAGGTAATATAAATTTTTTTGTTAACTTCAGTTGTTATAACAATATTTTTTTTATTTTTAAGAAAACTATACGGATCGAAAACGGTGAGGCCTCAACGCAAAAACCGTTAATTAAATTTAAGTAGAATATGTGAGTATATAGTATATGTAATATTCAAAATATTATACAATACAATATTACCTGAGTGGCTGAGTAACCATGTTGTTAAGGGTAATAATATTCAAGATCATAGAATAGCACAACATGAGTTGAACAATTGTATTATTATTATTTATCTATAAGTAGGTTAAACCTAAAAACAATCAAAATATTGTATTAAAAAGTGTAGAAATTACTACAAAACTACATTTCGTGATTCAAAACTAATTATTGGCTATACAAATAATATATTATACGCTCATACTCAACGCTCCTGTGTTCCATGTACCTATGCAGATTCACTGAGTGTGACATAAACAAGGAGTCAGTAATCTGTAAATCCTTTCACAATCCTTGCATGTTAAGTTAAGTTATGTATATATGATGCAATCCAAGTGCTACACAGAAAAGCAGTTTTCAGTCTACCAAATAGAACGATGATCGCTGTATTTTGTTGTTGTCAATAAACGATGACGCTGTTTGAGGATTGATGTTGTTCATTCTTTGTGTAGAGAAAAAAAATGATGGAATGTTTAGTACACAACTTTTTGACTTCTTGTAATAATAGTATGTCTAATGTAGCAATAGGACGTTTTTCCAAGTCAATATACATTTAGTAAAATTCTAGTGTCTAGCTTATTAAATAATCATTACAACATAGAATTAATATTATTATTTAAAATAATACTTAAGGTATAAGGAATATCAACGTTTTTTAGGTTGTATGGCGCTTTTTATTTTAAGAAAGTTTAAGGGTCTAACACATACTAAAATTATATTAAGGTATTGTTTTCAGAATTTGTTTGATGTTTAATTGTAATAAAAATATATTTTTACCATATCACATTTATAATAACATACAATAAGAAATTAAAACTTTTATTCTAATTCTCGGTCAATATTAAATTACCTAAATATTACTCAAAATATACTATATACGTGTTATTAATGTTGTTGAAAATACATTTGATTGAATTAAGTTTAATGTTAAAAAAATATATTTTGAATTTTACAATTGTTTCATAATTTTCTATTGTAGTAACAAATACAATTTATAAGCAGAATTACTTTTGGACTTTTGAAGAGCAAGACATTTCCCTTTATCACAGTGTTTTCTAAGTAATGATATATGATACTGAAATATTATAATATGTTATTTTATTTTGTAACCTTATCCAAATTAAATTTAAAATGAAAAAAAAAATGTTTTTGAAGCTATTTGGATGAGGTAGGCTCTTTTTATTCATTTTATATTACTTAAAATTATAAAAAGTACTCGTGTGTTTGTAACATTATTTCATCTTTACCTGTATTTTTCCTTTAAAATACATAACTCTAATATTGATACTAATTATTTTTATTCTTTAAAAAATAGATAATATATCATTAATATTTCCTATGGACTAATTGAATTAAGTTATGAACAAAAACATTGTATGGACAACAATTTAGTTTTTATGATAACACTATCGTAGATAAATAACTTATTTTTTTAAAACAAATTAAATCGGTAAAAATAATACATATTGGGACATACAATACTAGTCTACTGTTAGTCTGTATACTTATTTAATATAATATACATTAATAATTATAGAACAATTGAATTTTTAAACATAAAAAATACTAATTTTGATACTTTTACGTAATTCATATAGTGGCATCTGTGTAATATACAGAATACTACTAGTACTATTACCCACCGCATGTCAGCATTCTCGTAACGAAATTATAATATTATACACGGTACGCGTTCGTAAAGGCATCATTATTTTTGAAAATTTTACAAAAATGACTAAAATGTTCAACTATGAATTTTTTCACACATTTTGAATATACTTTTTTTTTATTATTATTATTCAGACCCTCGGTGACATAGGCCATTGGGTTGAAATACAGTTAATTATTACATGATATTATAATATTATTGTGTACTTATTAGTGATGGGAAAAAGCCAAATTCGCTGAAAATTGAAAATTCGGATGTTTGAAGTTCGAAATCCGAAATCCGAATTTTACTGTAAACTCGGAATTTGGATTCTAAATCCGAATTTTGCATTGAATCCGGATTTCAGATTTGAAAAAATTTAATTAGTATTCTTTTAAAAATGATTTATAATTAATACAAAATAACTTCACACTTTTTAAAATAAATTAATATTTCGAACATGTTATTTATAGACTTTAATTTTCTAACACTAATTTATAACTAGAATTTTATTTAAAGCAACTAACAAAATCAAAAAAAAATCTATGAAAGTGTAACAAAGTATAAATTCAAGGTTTTTAACTAAATTTATAAGTTATAATATATGTGATATAATATTAAATGAAAATAGTATCACAATTTACAGATATCAGAATAATTAATTAATCTTGTCCAAAAATTAAAATAACGACCAAAAAGTGGTGTAATGAAATATTTATGATTATAATACAGACATTTACAATGATAAACTCAAAACATGAATTTAAAAATCCGAAATCCGAATTTGGCGAATTTTCGAAGAATCCGGAAAATTCCTATCTCTACTTATACTAATTGTTTAAATTTTGTTTTGAAATTTGGTGGCTACGAAACCGATGGTGTTTAATATTGACTGAGGATGATGTAGAGAATTTCAGCTAACGTTTCTGGCAGGTTGTAACTTGTTCTTAAATTATGGTAAATTCGGCATTCAGTGAGAATGTGTTTGATAGAGACTTGGACACCACATGCTGTACATGACGGGGGTTTTTCTTTAGCCATTAAGAAGCTATGGCGGGAGATTTGAGTATGTCCAATTCTGAGTCTAGTTATGATGACTTCATAATAATATAATAATAATATTTTCTGGGTATTTCAATAGGGAAGGTCCAGTATTATCTATGTTGTGTTTGATGTGTTCAGTTTAGTGGAGTATGATGACCATTTTTGGTGCCATCTTAGTTGACATTTATTTGTGATTATCAGTTGTAGGTACATCCCTGAATGAAGTTAATTGAGTAAATGTTGATAATAGGGAGGTAATTGCGGTTTTGGCTGTATGATCGGTGAGCTCATTTTTTTATAATGCTGGAATGTCCGGAGATACAGAAGAGTTTAATTTTGTATTTATTTATGTTTAGTAGCGTGAAAATTTTATTTTGGAAATGTAAGCCGATGTTTGAAGGGTTATATGTATTTTTAATATTATTTATGGCACTGAGGGAGTCAGTGAAAATAGCGGTGTCTTGGAGTCGGTGATCGATTATTAACTCAAGAGCTTTTACTATGGTAAAATACTGCAGTGAAAACTGAACAGGAGAATATACTGTTATTCTGTGTAAGTGTAATATTAATAGATTCGTAGTAAATTGTCGCGATAATATTTATCATAGATAATGTAAAATATATTTATTTTATATATAATCCTAGATTAATTCATACATTTATTCCATTAAAATCGTAGAATGATTTTATTATTCAAATAATTATTTTTACTACCTAATACAACATAAAAGTTATTCAAAATAATTTTAATACTCATTACTCATTTTATGTTATTATGCTATTTTTGTATTTTTTTAAATTATATATAATCGAAAAATAACTGATTGGTTCACATTTTTGATAGACGAAATTAATATATAACGTAGGATGATAACATTTTTAATAAATAAAGAAAACCAATATATTTCATATTTAACCATAAACAATTCAAAAAGACGTGTATGATGTACCTGTAAACATTTTTGAAAGTATCAATACATTTAATGGAACTGTACATATTACAAGAAGTAAGAAAACCAACTTTTGTTTTAAAACAAAGTTTTTACCCTTAAAGGATTGAAGGATATCAGATTATGAAGTCTTATTGTGTTAAGCTTTTCTATTACACTTATTAAAGTGGGTGGTAGCTAGGTGTATCAAAATCACATTCACGCAGATCAATCATAAACTATCTACGTAAATTATATATTTTGAATTGATTTAAGATTTGAATGACTTAAATTTGCATAAAAAAATATACTATCACATTTTGTTTGGGTGTTCATATTTTCAAACCAAAAATTATTGATTTATATAAACAGTACAACTGAATTAAGACAAATTGTTTTTAAATTAATTCATTAATAAATACATGTTATTTTAGTACCTATGTATATATGTTACAGTTAAAACCCAAAATCCGTCGAAACTAGTTTTAACTAGTCAAAACAAGTTTCCACAAATCCTTATAGTCATTTCTGGTTTTAACTAGTTAAAACTTGAATTTACTAAGACCATCACCGTAAAAACTAGTTTTAACTTATTTTTATTTAGTTAGAACTAGTTGTATCTAAAATATATAGGTTAAAACCAGAATTATCTAGTGAAAATCCATATTGTTTATATTGATAGGTTCAACTAGTTTTAACTAGTGAATAGTAGAAATATAAGTACGTACATGTTAGGATAATTATTAAATATATAATATATTTATTACATTATTAAATTTAACAGGACAAACCTATCTTGGCATTTAGAGTTACATAGAATTTTATTTTTTCTATATAAACAGCGATTCGTTCCGCAGGATGTTTTTTTTTATTTTTTAAAAATTAATAATTTATTATCAAAACAACGAAATGACATACAGTGTAAAATGTAACAATAAATTATTAATTTATCTACCTCATTAAGCAATGCTTGTGGCGAGGTAGATGAGTTGATTAGTTGATAGTGTACAATATAATATTTAAAAAGCGGGTAAGTGGGTATCGCTCTGCTGTATATTAGGGGATGGGGTGGACCTCAGACTATGGTAGGTTAAATTTGAATGCAATGATAGGTATCATTGTATGCGAAAAACGATTCTGAACGAAGGTGATTATTGTCAGTTTAAGATATATTATATTTAAATATTGTCATATATTCTATTTTGAAACAAATATTATAGTTATTATATGTTACTATAGTTACTTTATAGTATCTGTTTATTAATAAAAAAAGTATTTGGCAACATACGCATAATGAGAGTATGAAATTCAATTTAAATTTTGAAATATTTCGTATAAATTCGAACTTTAAGCACTTATAAAAAAAAAATTGTGACTAACGATTTCGGATTTTTTTTTTTATCGTTTAAGACAAACTTATAAGAAACCTTGTATTAAATTTTCAAGATTTTCTGGCCACCCAAAAAATTTTTATCGTCATTTGAAGAAAAAAAACTTAGAAAAGTCGAAAATTTCAATTGTCTATAAATAGCTTAAAAATTGTCAAAATATTTTGAAAATTTAACTGTAAAGAGATAACCATAATATAAACATTCGGTGAAAATTTCAATTATTTACAATAATTCGTTTTTGAGTTACAGCAAAATCAAAAAATCGATTTTGTCGAAAAGTGGTTTTTCGTAAAATTGCCATTTTTCTGTCATTTTTTTTTTTGTTGTTTTCGATTTTTTTGAAAACCATTTAAAATTTTTTACTTTTGAC
The DNA here is from genome assembly GCA_020882235.1 of Schizaphis graminum. NCBI lineage: Eukaryota > Metazoa > Arthropoda > Insecta > Hemiptera > Aphididae > Schizaphis > Schizaphis graminum. The sequence continues at coordinate 62,510,950 of CM037032.1, forward strand.
CCCCCAAAGTACCAACTAGATTAATTTTTCTATTCAAAGAGGGGCTGAAGTCAAAAATCGGAGCATTATTACTGCTCCAAATGTTATCGTCAGACACAAAAAAAAAACACACCATTATAAAATCAATACATTCTTCACTCCGTTCAGAATCTAAAAAAAAGAACAAAGAAAATAAATATAAGATTAACAAAGAAGAACTAAATTTGTGATAATATTTAACTACATATATTAAATACTTAAATTCTACATAATATATAATTAACGTTCAAGTAATAAGTAATTAACAATAGCTTTTTTATTAGTTATACAATTATTCTTATTTACATTATTAGAAATAATTTTTTTTAAGTATCGCGGCAATGAATTAAAATTAGTTGGACCTAAATAGTCACAAACTTTTTCCCAAAACTCTTATTAGTGTAGCTTACTTGAATGTCGTATGACTTATTTTCCCTTTTGTTATTTTTTTGGAAACCAAAGTTATCAATTTGGAATATAATAGAGAACTGCTTGTATAAATATCTGACCGGTAGAGCTTTAAAAACTTTATAATCAGTAGTAGATGAACCATATAATTCCTTTTTATTCAAACAAATTCTTATGGCAAGATTCTGTTGAACCTCAAGAGGCCTGATTGCGTTGTCAGTACAACCACCCCAAACTAGTAAATCATATTGGAAAATTGTTTTGTATAGAGAATTATATACAATACGCAAAATCTCCGATAGTAAAAGTTTGTTCAGTTTAAATAGTTTTGAAATAATAGATCTTAACCTCACAACTAAATATTCGACACACAATTTCCAACGGATATTACAATCAATAATTAGACCTAAATATTTCACTCGAGTGACCCTTATTAATTTTTGGCAGTTGCATAAGTTTAAATTTAAATCGCTAGTATCACAAGAGTGGATATAAATGTCATTGAACGGAATAACTGAGTTATAAATTGAAAAGGCAACAAAATATACACTTTTGTTTATATTCAAAGTGAGTTTAATATTATTCAATTCTATAAATATGTTATTTACTCCTATTGTTGTTTTGTGATGAACATTGTCCCACGTGTTGCTGGAGAGAAGAAGGCAGGTGTCATCAGCATAAGTAGTAATTAGGCCATCAATACTTAAGTTACAAAATATGTTGTTTATATATAGGATGAACAAAACTTGACCTAAAACACTACCCTGGGGCACTCCGTATTTGATAACTCTTTCATTGCTAAAGACTCCATTAATCGATATCACTTGCTTTCTATTCATCAAGTAATTTTCGAACCACATAAGGCTATCTTTTATTATTCCGAAACTATTTAAGATTTTTAAAAGTTCTGCATAGTTTACTGTGTCGAAAGCTTTCGCCAAATCTAAGAAGACTGCTATTATTTTTTTATTTTGATCTAGCTCTTTGTATAAAAATTTTATCGTAGTATATAGAGCTCCAGTCGTGCTTTAACCAGGACGAAAACCAAATTGATTTTTGGATAATAGTTTATTCTTTTCTAAGAATGTTATAAGTCTGGTTTTTATAATTTTTTCAAAAGTTTTTGAAAAGTTACAGAGCATAGATATAGGTCTATTATAGTTGCTAATATTCTTTTTGTTTCCAATTTTATATAAAGGTTTCACGATTGAAATTTTAAATTTATTCGGGAAAATACCTTGTTATAGGCATACATTTAGTATAAATATGAGTGGCTCTACAATGTAAGACGCAATATACTTTACAAGCTTGACCGATAATTTATCAAATCCAGCTGCCGTTTTGTTTCATTGTAATATTTTCCTCGTCCTTGAGGAGTATGTCACTACATTTTACATATTTTGTAGACATTATGCGGAAATATTGATTATTTATAATTAGATAAAATTAGCTATATGAACAAAGCATGATTGAAATAGTGGTTGTAAAAAAGTTGTTAGGTTTAATGTATGTGTATATAAATATATAATATAATATAAACCCACAGATATATAGAATAAGTTATTGCAAACTGTGATAAGACGTGAAGTTACAATTCGCCATTTAAAAAGAAGCTTATGGTTCTTATCACAGTCATTTAATTTTGACAATAATCAAATTGGTTTTGATGCATGATTTAAGATAATTATAATTGTTCATTATAATCGTTTAAAATTAGCGAAAATTTCAATTTTTTTAAATAACCTTAAACTTTTTAAAACTTAAATTTAAAAAAAAACTCAGAATTTTTCCCTTCAAAATATTGTCATAATTTAATTTTATGATAGATATATTTACTTAGTTAACCAGGATTTTTCAAAGGGGGGGTGTTCACCAGTTTTGTGTACAGTAATTCCCCAATACATTTCTAAAATGGTTAGTATACTATCGACAAAAGTTACGATTCAAAGCGCGCGGGTATCAATACACCCAAAAAACTCACCTTGGTTGCGCCACTGTATTTACTCTATAAGTAAAATTAAGCGAAGTTTTGCTCAGACTGCTTAACCGAGTTCTGTCTATGTCATATGTGTGTAAAAAAGATATTATACAAAGTAAATTTAAGGGTAGGATATCCAGAACACCCAAATCATTTTACTGTACAAATATGATTTTTGATCAGAAATTATTTTACAAATTCATGATATTTAAATTTACTTGGAGATACCACAAAATCATAGTAATTTGTACATTGTATAATATTATTAATATTGATATATCACATGGGAATAAATATCTATGAACTAAAAATAAAAACATTACATTTTGACGATACATTTTTTTTATCCTAATAACAGCTATTACTAGGAATATTTACAGCATATTTTTAAATACATTGCAAATGTAATTATAACATTAGGTAAAATGGAAAATATTAATCGGAACACCATTAAAATAAATATTACTTTTAAGTTTTAAACGATGATGATGACATTTACAAAAATGGCAATCATATATTTTAAGAATTAAAACATATAACTGGTAAAATAAAATATTAAAAAACAAACTTATTTTAAATTTTAATACTTAAAATAAACTAGTTTTAATGCAGAAAATTTAGTAAATAACCTTATAAACTTTCTCATAGGTTTTAGATAAAATGTAACAAAAATATTTTCAAAGAGTTGAAAGTACTATGGAATAATATCATTATTAGTTTATTTATTTTTAATACATTATTTAGTCATAACTGAAATTTCAAAAATAAAAAAAATTAAGCCGGATATTTTTTAATTTTAAACGCTTATGGTTTATTTACTAACATTTCTACGATATCATTTAAATATATTTTTATTACTATAAAATATAATTTTGAGAAACCTTGTAATACATTTACAAGTTTATTGACCAAAAAATTGTTATTAACATGAATTAAATGTATATAAAAATATGAACATTTCAAATGCATAAACAATTTATTTTAAGAATTAAAATAAAGCCAAATTATAGAATAATAAATTCTATTTTAATAATTATTGTTAACCCAAAACAATATAATGTTATAGGCTAATTTATATTAAATTTTACTATATTAGTTGACTAGCTGTATAATTAGCTTATAATTTATCCTGTCAGTTGATATTATGTTTAATGCCAATGATTTTTTAATTTGATTTCCTTTTATACAATAAATTACAAAATCATACTTAGAAATTCGAATTCAAATTAAGATAACTGACCTCTTACTGATTAAAAACTATGTTAATGTGAACATATTATTATGATTCATTTATAAAAATTAAATTGGCTATATCATTTATTTGAGTTTTAATTTTGAAAAAAATATTATTTTTTTTACTCATACTATAAACTATATACATTTATACTAGCTTTGAACACCACTATTTTAAGAGTAAAAAAAATATATATTAATGATTTTATTCTAAAAATATTAAGATTATTTCTTTTTAGTTGAAGCACTTTAAATTTATCATTTAAAAATAAATAATTTGAATACATAATCGTTTATAATATGTATATACCTAAAAATCAAATTTCAGAAAATCATTTAATTAGTTAAAAGCATTAAAAGCTTATATAAGTGCAGTAATGGACCATAATTTTGCAGTTTCCTCTCCACTTATCAAAACTTTAAATACTTATTACTTAACAACCACTAGTCTAAAATTTAATTTTTAAACATAAAAGTACTTCCCAAAATGTTTTGCTCTGAAATATAAAAATAAAAATGTAATTTATATTAAAAAATAAATAAAAAAAATTTAAAATCATAAAAAATTATAATTTTTTTTTTCAAAACTAATGATGAGTCGATACTTAGAAGATAAAAAAAATTCATAGTTTTTCAAATAAAATTTTTTTTTAACCAAATTTTACCCAGTATTGTATAAATAAAGATATTATATTAACTAATTTTAGTATAAGAATTATTTAATTATTTTGTTTAAAAATATTAACATATTATCATTACCAGGCCATATTTATTAAATCTTATTTAATATTTTTTAAGTTAATATAAAAACAAAAATAATAAAAAGCGGGTAAGTGAGTATTGCTCTGCTGTACATTAGGGGGTGGGGTAGACCTCGGACTAGGGTAGGTTAAATTTGAATGCAATGATAGGTATCAATGTATACGCAAAACGATTCTGAACGGAGATTATTTGTCAGTCTAGAATATATTATATTTAAATAGGTATTGTCATATATTTTATTTTGAAACTAATTTAAACATTTAAGTAAAAGTTTCAAGATCTTATACGTATATGTATATGGATCGTTTCTTATCTTCTTTTTTTTTTGAGAGTACGTTTCGATATTCGTCCCATTTAAAAAAAAAAAATAATTAACCCTAATCTATTTACAAGCTGATATACAATAAATAATATAAAATTTATAATAAAAATGTATTTTTATATGCCTGTTGGTTGTAACTAACTATGTTTGTTATTTTAAGTTGTCCGGGTTGTCAGAAATAGTTTATTTTTTATTTATATATAAATAATATATAAATAAATAATAAATATAAAATAAATAACCGTTATTTAACGCGGTTTAACTTAAAAAAACACACACCATTGTAAAATCAATACATTCTTCACTCCGTTCAGAATCTAAAATATCCATACAATTATAATATTAAATATTGTATAGGTACTAATAAAATAGTAAAATACATTTTACTTTTGAATACAAATATATTTGCTTCTTAATTTCATAATAATATCTTTATAACTTCGTATAAACCTGAAAACAATTAAAAACCTATTTTTTTCTAATTTCCTATGTCCTTTTTTTCTGAAGTTTTTATTAAATTCTATGATATTTTTCGGGACGTTTAATTTATTAGAACCTTATTAAAATCAACAACTTTTGTGGTTAAAATCAATAAAAAATGTAATGTATTTTACTACAACATATTTTATTTTATTTTATTTAATTTTTTTTTTTTTAGTAACACCATATTTTATATATTTATTAGCTAATAAAAATTATCCTTAGACTTTAAAGGAAGACAACAGATGTTATGTTTTGAGCTTTACTTTAAAATCAAACTTTTTGTTTTTGGGTTATTTCTTATTTTAGAAATAACAAATTCTGCAAATCTAGATTTTTTTTTTTTGACACTAAGTATCTATTCTTATTTTTTTTTATGTTTTTTCATTTACAATTTATACAAATATATAATCAATAAAATCAATGTGACATATAATATTGAATTATCGAAAAATAACTGTACGTATACTAGCGTATACTAGCTGTATACTTACGTTAATTAGAAGTCATTCATCAGCATCTCCGATGTACATCTCAGTATGGAATTGTTATGTATTATTTAAATATCTCTAAGCTAATTAATTAATTTTGAGTCTCCTGCAGACTTTTCCAGGAAGTTAGTTAGAGGATAATAAATTATTTCATTAAATAATTATTACTAGAATTTAATTTCTTGTGTTGAGAAGAATATTATGCTAAAGCTAGATGATTGAGGGTAGGTATTTTTAAATCTTTTGAAAATGTATAATAACTGAATAATGGATATAGTGTTACACATTGATGATGAATTTAATTTGATATAGGGATTTTATTTACGAATTTCTAGTTATTAGTTTTGTTATATTCCTTAATCCACAATCCTGCAATACATTTGAAAGTTAGTAAATAATTTTCATAATTTTTTTCTACCCAGGTTTATAATAAAATATAAAACATATTATTCATTCTTGATATTCTAATTTGTTATTTAAATTCCAGCCTTTTCTCATTTTATTTATCGAGTGATACGTTTCACATAGTATATTATAATAGTATTTGTTATATGTATTATTTATGTTACATAATGTATATAATACACATAATATCAAAATTTGAATTCATAATAATAGTGTTATTGTTACCCTTTGGCGTTAAAAATAACATTCATAAGCTTGTTTAGAATCCACAAAAACTGTACACGTGGGAATGGTGTTATGTATGTATTAGCTTGTTTATTTTTTTCTTATCTTCGTAAAAGGTTATTACGAAACAAATGATTTATGGTAGTTAATCTTCCAAAAAATCTAGTTTATCAGATTGAAATTATTTTTATTCTATCTTAGTTTACTGTATGTATTACTATGTTAATTGTACGTAAAGTTTTAATCACTAGACTTGGTTGGTACCTGTTAGTATATAGGTTTTAAATAAAATAAAATGTCATGAATACCTTCATTGAAAGATTCAAATATTTAACTTTTCATTATCACTTGAATTTACTTCATTCAGTATCTATTTCAGTATATTTGAGTTAAAAATAAAAATAGAAATATTATCAATTTTTTTTTTTATTAAATTTTTTAATGTTTCTTGAATAAATAATCATTATTTATCAATATTTTATTTTGAAAAAATACATGTATATGATTTTTTATTCAAATATTTAGATTTAACACGATACTTGTGAGACATTATTATGTGATCTTTAACCGAGCATGATCTGACTGTTGAGACGGTAATTAATAATTTATAAATACAGGATTATGAAAAATATATTCTAAATTTGATGATATAGTTTAATCATAACTTTTATTTTGCAATTATGCAAAATATGAGTAATGATAAAAATATGTTTATAAAAAATCAGAACGAATTCTCCATTGATAACTTAAAACAATAGTTTATATATTAGATAAAATTTAAATTTCCACTAATAAATATTAGCTTAGATGTATAAGTTTATAATAGTAATAACTAGAGCTAGGATTTGTATGTTAATACATATTTTTAGTAAAACATGATAAATTAAGTACTTATAGGAAATGATAAATTCATAAAATAAACATATTCATAAAAATATATTATATTTTACATATTTTAACATTATTTGTAAAATGTCAGAATTTTGGCAACTTCGGTGGTTTAGTAGTATTATACATTTATACTTTGGTAATGGAACTCGTAAAAATTGTAAGTGTATAATGCATAAAGGAAATAAGTACATATATGAAAGTATTAGTTAAATATTAATAACTTGATTATAGTTTATCTTATTTATTTCTGTTTGATAATATTATACATTAATGATCTTAGATTTTACTTTATATTCAACAATTTATTATTAGACAAAATATATTTACGAATTTTCAACAGTATCAGTACTTGTGTTTGCGTGGTTGTGAAAATATCTTTATAATTTATAATTTTTAAAGGGTATATTGGTTATAAATTAAAAACAATTAATTGCATATTATTTAAAAATTATTTAGAACTTTATTTTAATTTTACACGTTAGGTAACGTGATTTAAAATTTTTCCTATTACATATTTTTTTATTTTATACTATATATTATCATATTATTTTGGCCATTTTAATTATATATATATATATATATATATGTACATATTTTTGGTTTTTTATTACATAAAAATTCCAGCCCTAGTAATTATATATTATATTATAATTATTTATCAAATACTTTTATTGTTATGATATTTTACTTTGTGTTAAAATTACTATATATACTATTATTCTTTATCATACATTACACATTTAATAAATTTATACATAATATTGCGGTATAATACACTTTATTATTTCATCTTTGGTGTATATATTATACCTTTTTACAGTTATATTAACTCAAGTAAACTATAATTAAACTTTTTGATACGAAACGACGGTCACATGTTAACTAAACAAAACTTTAAACGTTAAAAGTTATAACGAGATTTTCTGTGGATGTGATTATTCGTATTTTACTTGTTTTATAATATGTTTTATAGCATAGACAGATTGGAAAACTAAACGTTATAACTCCGGGAATAAACTATTTACGTTGGATCAATTAATGGTAAAAATCATCATAATAATATTATTATTTTTTACAAATTGATTTTTTTTTTTTTCAAATCTCTATAAATGTATTATCTAACTACATTATTTCATCCATTTCACAAATGAACAAAATTCGTTTTGTTCATTTTATTTTTAAGTGCGAGTAGAAATAACTCTATTCTTCTGTAAACTGTGGAAATTAAATATCGATTATTCATTATATTACTGTGGATACATCTCAACGATACATCTTAACCCTTAGTCCCTATAGTCCCTATATTCTCAACAACATTTTTCCTCAGCTATACTACATTCGAATGGTATTTATCTCACTACATTTACAAACGTTACTGTTATAGTTTTCTCCCATATAGTTATTAACTACTTCTTAATAACTACTCTCCAAAATCATCTAATAAAATTCCAAAAATGTTTCTAACTCTTTGGAATAAAATCAACAACCAAAATAACTTTACATATTTAAATATTCATCTTGATAAAAAAAAATATTAATTTGACACGTTCTATTAAAATTTAAAATAAATTACTAAATATTCTCATACGTTGAGAAATATTAACGCCCAATATGTCAAAACAAAGTTCTAATTTAACAAATTATACAATTGGCTGGGTATCTATTAAATGAATTTATACTATTTAACAGGTACCTTAGGTAAAAAAATTAATATTAACGAAAATCGTTATTAAATATAAAAATATAAATTAATTCAATATACCGTATTACTAAAATAATAAAATAAATTGCTTTGTCTATTAATAAACATTACATTAAATATACTTATAGTAATATAGGCTGATAGACTGTCTTTGCTCAGAATCCTTTTACATGTACAATAATAATTAATTAAATAGTAATTTAGTAATATAGGTTGATAGACTGTCTTTGCTCAGAATCCTTTTACATGTACAATAATAATTAATTAAATTCAAATTTAACTCGTCTATTATTTTGACTTACTATTGATATCTAATATACAGTAAGAGACTTGCTTACCTTTTTCATTTTTATATTGAACCATACATTTTTAATTATCCTGCTGTATTTTTTTCACTAGGCTCTCACCACTAAAAAATATACATCAATTAAACCATTTCGTTACTTAAAAGACTACTGTAACATTTCTTCTTCACTGACTCGTGTAACGTGTACGCACGTCTCCGTGATAAAGTTATGTTTATATCAAAGAGGTCTCGGAAACTCGACCTCGCTGTGTGATATTAATACTAGATGGATTCAAAATTACCTTATTTAATTAAATCACATACGTATGAAAATAACGTATATTATTGATATGACAGATGTTTAATGGATATTCGATGGTGGCCGTAAGGATTGTCTCCACTGTCGGGTTCTTCTCCATGTCACACACTGCCGTAAAATACGTATCGGTAATAATTATATACACTGATGTGTGCCCCTCAAAACCCTTGATCAGCAGTAAGCTCCGCTTGTCATTCTCACACTCAGCATAATATTAGCAGCGCGTGCCACAATTAAGGAGTATTGTACGATATCTATAGACGGCAATCATTAAATTACCTACTCGTACTGAATTTTTAATGTCCTCGTACGTTTTATTTTATTTTTCTACAAATAACCAATAACAATATTTAAAAATATGTATACATACCTAAATATTATAAATTATAAACGTATGATTTTTGGAGTTGTTGAAATAGTTTCATCAATTACCCAATTCTAAAAATTCAACATGTTAATATTAGTTATTCTATTAGTTGTCTATTATTTATAATTTTCACACGCATGTCAACCTACAGAATGTGAATATTTTCTTTTATAATTATAACAAGTAATAATAAAAAGTTAAGAACTTGTTACTCTTTTAAACAACTAACAGGACCAAAGCAGTAACGATTTAATACTGTATATAAACAAATGATTATTATTATATTACAATATAAATATAACGCTGTTTTACGTTTATGTTTGTATAACATGTATTTTACCATCGTCATTGCAGTGCGTTTAAATCGTATATAATTATTTACAACCATAAATTTCCTACTTAGCAAATAGATAAGTAAAGGATCACTTTATATGCTTGTAGATACCCAATTAAATATATGTATTATTTAATATGCAACATATGTACCTATATACCGTTTGTATAGGTAATTAATACGCACGTAGCTAATGTGTTATTACTGTTCCGTGACGTTAATCCCAAGATTTTAGTCGTAGGACAAGATATACACACTTATTGGGGTTGGGTTCAGATTTTTTTTAAAAAGATAAAATAAATAATTTAAATTTAATGCATATTTTTCAATTATTACAACACGTTAGTATTATATATTTATTATTTTTTTTCTCTTTTGAAATTATTACAAATTTTATGTACTTCATTCATCTCTGTTCAAACGACTCCATATTAAAATATATTCTATCCTTTACGTAGATACCAACCAAATAACCAAATATAAAGTCTGAAGAAGGGAGAATTCTGTTGAGTATACCTAATCATTGAAAATTAAGATAAATTTAAATCATTGTACATGGAACCTGATTCTTAGCGTAGACGATAATAGATCAGTCTATATTTTATGATATATTTATAATTACCTATATTAAATTAATGTATATTATTATTAGTAGTATGATAAATATAATATTAATTTAGTTAAAAAAATGATAATTTATATAATTTAAATGTCAATATATGAATAATACGATACATCAAAAATATCAATTACTCATAATTTATATTTTTAAATTACAAAAATAAGTAAAACCGTTATTTTTCGTTTAACATCCAATTTCAAATAAACTTTAATTTATTTATGTTTATAAAAAAAACTGTTATATGTTTAAGGTTCTTTGATTTAAGCATCATGAAATATTTCTGAGAAATCTTGTATTAAATCCTCTTTCATACATAGGTATTGAACATTTTATACATTATTAACTACAAAATTGTTTACAGTTTTTAATGATTTTGACAAAATTCGTCAAAATAAAATTCTCAAATATTTATAAATAAAAATCATGAATGTACATCTTTAATATTTTTAAATAGCTTCTATGAGATATATACTATTATCAACTTATAAGGAACCTTACATTACATTTCTTAATATTACAAGCATATTAAGTGGGAAATCTAAGCATTGTAATCACCCCAAAAAGTGATGACAACACATATTATAAACCATCATTGTAAAATCAATAGATTCATCAACCCACTTACAATCTAAAATTGCCATTGTTAGTTTATTGATTAAATAAAAAACAACTTTATACACTCGTGTATATAGAGTTTGTGTTTTTGTAAACATAAAATGTAGTCATGTTAATAGTATGGTAAACAAAAATAGACTACACTTGTTTGTATGTTTTATTTACAACATAAATTATATTACTTTTTTTTTTGCATCAAAATTATATTTTTTCAATGATAAGTTCACGAACTGTTTGTCCATTTAATGTTTAGATGGATATCGTTTCGTTTTTTCTACTTCAATTCCTTCGTATTGTTATAGCTTATAATAATAATATAAAGTCTCATACTCCTATGAAAGAAGGGAGGTGAGCAAGTTTATTCATTGAATAATCTTGTGCGCCATGCAAATTATTCAAGTAGAAGATAATCGTACACACAATACGCGAAATAGTCTGCCACTTTTTAGAAACAACATTTATAACTTGGTTAAAGTTTATCAAAATGCATAACAACTGTTAACGTTTTCATTAAACATCTTAGCGTATTATATTTATAATATCGGGACGTCTTATAGTTTTCAGCAATTTGGAATTATTCATTTTTGTTTTATTTATTGTTCAGCAGACATATCAGTATAATATAAAATATTAAAAACAACGCCACTTTGTATTCAAACCATTCCATTTTCCACTAATGGCTTTATAAATTGATCGTTTATGAATGAATAATATTTTGTTATGTAAATACATCCATAATGTTATATTATGACTCATTAGACTGAAACAAACTTGTCATAAAATGTATACATGACTAGGCAGATAAAATAATTATATCTATTTTATGTATATTATAATATAACAAGTGATAGAAAAAAAAATATTTTTATCATCTGTAAAAAACACAATGACATAAATTATTTAAAAATAAATATCATGTTATATGTTCATGGTGATACAGGGAAGAGTTAAGATATGTCACCTTGTTGACACACTCACCTGAATATACCCACAATGGACTTATCATCTTCAGTAATTTATTCGTTGAATAAATGTGTTTATTGTCTGACGTGACAAATATATTCCAAGGATTATAAGCACTGAATTTAATCTCCGCGAAGTGCACTTAGTCCTTGTTAACTCGTTCCTAACTTGAGGCAACATTCGAAAGATCTACTAGAAACTGAAAAGGTCGCTATTGAGAATAGTAGGTATAATACTCGAATAGTAATTTAATTTTCTATAGTTATTTAAATTATTATACCCATTTATAGTTTATGCTCGGTAATTTTATTCAGAATTCAAAATATCTAGGGATTGTTTTATAAGTGCATTAATTTTAATGTTTTACTTTAACAATATTTAAAACAATATTTAATTATATACCTACTATAATATTTCTTGTCGAGAAACATTATTACATGTTTTGTAAAACAATAATATTAATTATAGATATTAATAAATTGAATACGTTTATTTATTAATATTAATTATTATTGCAATACCGAATACGCAAATAGATTATTTTACGCTATACAATATTATATTGCAATATTTATAATACGGTAAAATCCCGTTACAACGAAAGTCATAGAAGTCCCCTGTCAAAAATCAAGGCTAATAAAGAGCTTATTCGAATTTTCGTTACAAAAAAAAAAAAATCTGTCCTCTGAAGTTCGTTGTAACGAAAATTCGAATAAGCTCTTTATTAGCCCTGATTTTTGGCAGGGAACTTCTATAACTTTCGTTATAACGGGATTTTTCGTTGCATTGGTATTCGTTGTAACGGGAATTTACTGTATTATACATATTTTTCATTTTTATAATATTCATAAGCCACATAACACAATAAACTGTACTCTGTCGTATTATATTTTGTTTTACCTACACTAGAAGACTACAGACACTACAAAGATCCCGTAAATCTGCTACAGAATTTAATTTTAGAATTCTAATAGAGGTTCATTTAAACCGGTAAATTTCGGAACTAGTAGATAATGTTCGTAATTTACACATCGTTACCCTTAGAATACAGTAAGCATATCACTTATTTATACTGAAGAGTATAAAACAGATGCTAACACATCATGTCTCAGAACGCAGAAGACTAACAACAAAGAAAGTTAAAGCACTTAGTATTTTACAATTTAATTTCATGATGAAAGATTATCAAAAAATATTTAATTGAGTGTTCGAAAATAGTTTGTGTTTTTAAACAATGAGTTATTATGGTATTTTTTAAATGTGAACAATGTAAATTATTGTTCTAAAAAATAATGTGAATATTTATGAGTAAAACTATATTTAATCTCTATTTTAATATTTTTATAATTCTAAATTAATGTATAAGAAGACATTTCATAATTTAACATTAATATATATTTTTTTTATATAAAGGGTGTTTCATGATGAACTGACAATTTGACATTTGAACCTAACTGACATTTGTCAGTTCATCCTGAAACACCCTGTATATAGTTTTTTATTATTATAAAATTAATGTTGTGAATTGGTCTATTGTTTAGGTACAAAAAGATGCATACAATATAGTAATATTTAATTATTTTTATACATTTTATAGCAGCACTTCATGTGTATAATGTTTAACATAACATGATAAAGTTAATTTGATATTAGTAAAACATAATTAAATAATAAACAATCAAAGCAATCATTGTTTCGTTGTTTATGATTTTGCATATATTTTTTAGGTTTTCCAATAGCATCCATTCTTACATAGAAATGTGTTTCATAATATCTATTTTCAAACTATCAAAATTTTACTTTGCACATAATTGTATATTTTACCATTTTTAGGGTTCCGTACCTCAAAAGAAAAAAACGGAACCCTTATAGGATCACTTTGTTGTCCGTCTTTCCGTCCGTCTGTCAAGACCGTTTTTCTCAAGAACGCGTGGAGGTATCAAACTGAAATTTCTATATGATACTCAGGGTCTACTGTCCCTGGAAGCTGTAGAAAAATCAATCATCTAAGCCAACGCAATCAAAAGATACAACCATTTAGGCCGCAAATTTCCGCAAATTTTCGAAATTCGCACGGGAATAAAAACCTACAGGGTACTTCCCGTGAACTTAGAATCTTGAAATTTCGTACGAAGTCAGGTCTTATAGTACAGATATAGGAAAAATTACGAAAACTATACATTTTTAGTTTCATTATATAAAAATAAAATATTTTTGAAAATTTTGAAAATTTACATATTATAAAAATACCATAACTATGACTCGATTGTCGTGTTAGTTGAACTTTTACTTATATACCTACAGGTTTGTACGGAACCCTCGGTGCGCGAGTCCAACTCGCACTTGACCGTTTTTTTTTTGTTTTTAAGCACATATTTGATGGTTTTCAATGCAAAATGCTGAAAAATACCTTATTTTATATTTTATTTATTGAATATGATATAAGTTTGATTATCTGTATTTACAATGTATTTTATAAATTATCACTTATTTATTGTTGAGAATTCAATTTAGTTATACAAAGTAAAGATACCTATAAATACTTAAATATAATTTTCGAAAACCCTCATTAATTATTCAATATAATTCTTTTTAAATGTACTTTTTCATATTTTATTTTATATAGTAAATAATAAAATTCAAAAATGTAATAGGTAATAGTTAGGTAATATTATATAGATTATATATATTCTATTAATAATAAATTTGTCTTTTTATATTTATTGCTTTTTATTATCCATATTTCATTATTTTTTATTGCATATTTAGTTGGCTTTTAGTGCATAAGTGGATACATATTCATACATTTTTTAATGCATACATATCCTTACTAGTTATAAGATATAGAATTTACCAAAAAATGAAAAATACTGTAAAAACAAATATAAAATTAGAATAATAAATTCTTACATCAAGGATATATCATTATTAAAGCCTAAAGGTCGTATTATCTATATCACAAAGACGTTATATTCGTTTTATCGTGGTCAATCTGCAATTGTAGACTATTATCTTTCATTGCTGACTGCTTATAACATATATTAAAATCAAAATTTTCAATATATATTTTGTATAATAATTATCTTAATGTTTAAACTTTAAAGCTAGAGATCCAATAATAATAGATCCATCCCTATTTTATCGACTGGATAAACTATTAAAATCTTTAATTTATTCGTTTGTCCAATAAAGTATATACCAAAAGACAGAAAAATTAGTGATGATTAATTAACAATTTTGAAAACTAAAATCTCGAAAGCATCAAAGCATCAATATTAAAGAAAAATGGCGTATCCAAAGAAAAAAGTCTAATTTTCATACACAAATAAATATAACAATTTACATATTTTATTAACGTAAATATATGACAGTAGTCATTACTCATAATAATTATTAGTTTTAATACTTAAACCGTGTTTAAAAAATGAAATAATTAGTTTTATTTAACTATAATGGGGTAGATTGGTTTAATGGATTATTAATTTGTATGTAGGCGAGTTTGGTTCGTAAAGGTCTTCTTTGATTAAATTATTCAAGCCCGTGGTTTATGCCTATTTTAAAAAGGCTGTGTTCATAGATTGTATATTTACTAATAAACGAAAGAATGAAGAAAACAATTCAAAGGATCAAAAATCTTATATTATCATCTCTTTAATGATCCCCACACTTCAAAAATCCTGTCACACTGTAACGATAAACTTGTATTTATCCATAAATTTATTTTTAAAATTATTTGTTTTTTTATTGATATTATATAGATTATGATATAGTTTAATAAAAGTTTATTAAACATCATTTTTATTATTATTTATACCTGTCAATACTTTAATATACCCAATGAACTAATAATTTGTGTACACGTATTAGTGATTGTGTGATTGTATGGTCTTTTATTCGTCAACTGTACTTAAATTATATTTTCTTTGGATTTTACTAATTTAATTTTTTTATTATTACCTATTATAATTATTACTTTATTTTTGTTACTTTCATTATTTAGAATGGATACCTTCTACTATTTATTATTTTCGTAATGTATACTTTAATTTATTTAGTTCTTGATATTTTTCAAAAATTTTCCGTCACATATTCATATTATCCTAATAATGTTTTTAATACTCTGGAGTTATTAACCTTTGTAACTTTTGAAATTCCTTTATACTTCACAAAAAATCATGCTATATTTTTTATTATTTCTTTGCTTTTTTCTAAATATTCTTAAAACATCTATAGATATTAAACATCTAATGAGTATAATCAACTATTTCAATGAATTTTTCATTCACCTTAATCTAATTTATTCTTGAACCTTAGCACTTGTTTGTATGTAAATTGTGTGTATATTATAATTCAATGCTTAACAAGTCAATTTATTATTAAATAAAATGAAATAAATAACTGTGAAATGTTGCACAGTGTTTAAAATAGGTAATGTATGTTCGTTGTTGTTTTTAAGAAATTACCGTGTTTTATTACATGTTGAATAAACACTAATCTTTTTTTGTTTTTATTGTTTAAACGTGCCCAAATATTGGTTAAAAGGTTTGTATCAAAATGATAAATTATTAGTGTGAAATCTGCAAATGACATGTTCATTCATTATATAGTTCTGTGACGCCAACTACTATGTAATATATTCTTATAAGTATAGTTTATTTTTTAATATATTTTCTTATTATGTATTCGTTTCAGTGATTTAATAGCGCTAACCATTAAAAACAATGAATGGGGTATTTATTGAATGCAAAAGTTCTTTTTGAGAGTCGAGTTTCCATTAAGAAATTGTCTACTAAGATGGTCCTCTAATGTATACCATTTTTTTTTTTTTTTGGATCAATTTAATATAGTCTTAAAAAACAAATATATATACTAAAATATAACAGTAAGTTAGCTCAGTAATTTGTATTTAAATCAATAATTTATTTACGAACGATAAGCATATTATGTAGGACTTGTATATATATATTACACTACGCATAATATTATTTTTATGTTAGTCATTGAAACTTAAATGTAGCACTGATATTTATAAATGTCTTAACGGATTGAATTTCTGGAAAAATTATTCTGCTTCTAGTCCTTACTTATTCTATATGTTACTACTTGGTACGAACTTATCTTTTTTTTCATTAATACGAGTGATTAAATCTAAATTAAATACAAGTACTTTATGAAATAGAGTATAATATTAAAATTACAAGATAGTTTTTGTAATTAAAAAATAAAAATAAAACTAAAATATAAAATTTCACTCTGCAGGAAATTAATATAAATAAATATTATAAGATGTAAAATTTATATATATTCAATAATGTTTTAAATCTGCATAAGTAAGCTTAAAGTTATAAAATATATATTAGGTAAAAATATGTCATCCGTAAATGGTAATAAATAAAGATATAACTTATATCTATATACTATTATATTTATTCGAAATTCACACTTTTTGTTATACGGAGCAATAATAAAAAAAATAAAAATTGTATAATAAATAATATACATAATAATTATATAACAACGAATTATGACATAATATATCCAGTGGCTTGTGTAAAATAGATTAAATTAAATTTATTGTAAAAATATTGTTTATTTTTGTAATGTGTACAGATAATAATCCATATTTTCTAAATAAAAAAAAATATTAACCTAGGAATAAAAAAGAAAAAGAATATTTATAATGATTATTAATAACTAACATACTTCATCATTTTTTTTTTTTTATAATAAATGAAAAGAAAACTTTTTATATTTTATTGGATTTGATTGAAAAACCTGGAGTATCAATTTAATAAACTCTGAAGTGTTAGATATTCTGGGAAAATCTAGGAATCTAATGAAAAAAACCACGTACATGGATATTATAATTGGCTTTATATCATTATCGTGGTCAGTCAAATTATATTACTTAAACCAAATACTAAAATCAAACAAAATATAGTATAATATTGTATTAAAATAACGTGGATATTATTATTCATACGTTCGAGTTAAAATAATCACTTAGGTATATGCTGAAACAAAATTTGATTATTCTATGTAATATTCGGAGGTTCTAAATTTGCGGATATTATCAACTTGATATTTTTATGTCACGTATTCAGTAAATTGTATTTGCCTTTTATATACACATCTGGAGCGTGTTTTTGGAAATTTTCATCAAAAAGTTTATTTTGTAGTGTGTGTTACTACTGTTACTGTTATAAATATGTAGTATGTAATGAGAAAGCCTTTGATCAATGATTGCGCAAGTAAAGCTACATTTTAATAAAATTATTTTGAGTGAAAAAATTAACAAGAATCTTTTAAACATTAATTTTTACTTTTAAAATAAATAATAATTATTTGTGATATAATTTCAATAAAATTATGTGAGTTTCAGATTTATATCATAATGGTGATTTATAAAATATTTTTAAAAAGAATATCAACTAATACAAGCAACTCTGGTTTGGCTGATGATTCATTAAGAAAAAATATCAGATTTTCAAGACGTTATTCGTATGATATTGGTAAATAGGTATTAAGTTAAACAGTGTTGTGAGAAATTACTCGATGACATATTTTGTATAACAAAAGTACTTAATCATTTAAGAAGTCTTCGTACACTCAACTTTACTTATCACACGTCGGAAGCGACTGGTTGTGGCAGTATATAGTCGTTGAATAGTAGATAACGATAGTATGTACCTTAATGTTAAAAAATTAAATAATATAATATGTATATTGATATTGTATGCAGCAATTTATTTTATTTTATGATATTAAAAGTGGAAACTGCCCATTAGTGTTATATGTGTTGTTGTATTAAAACTGTTTCCCTGATTCTCTGCGAAGATTCAAAGTTTATTGAAATATTTACAATGTATTTGTACTTCAATGGTCTACCACTTTCGTGTAAAAAAACAGCCATCACCACTTTTAGTGATTACTTCGTCGTGCGTGCATATTCTTTTAAGAGAGATTATTATTAAAAAAATAAAAACTATTGGCTAATATATGATACAACGTTATACTTAAATATAATAAAAATAGCTTTTAGTATTTTAAGTCTCTAATTGAAAACAGAGTTCAAATAAACACTGTAAGCCAGACGTTTTTTTTCGATTTGGACAATTTAGGGACATTTGTTTATAGCATATAAAATATATGAGAGTATAAATAGATATCTTCGAACTGATTTTTAGTAATAAAATATATTAAACATCTCTGAAAATAAACACTTAATAAATGCATTAAAAAAAAAACTAAAACGTGTCAAATATATTCAGGAAAAAATGACTTAAATTTGAACTTATTTTCCCATGCAATATTAATTAAGTTGTTTTTGAATATCTAATAGCGATATTATTTTAAAATTTAAATTCTACCTATATACCTATATATGTGTAAGCTAGCTTGAAAAATTGTAGTAGTGATCACTGATCAATAATAATATAACTAATAATTCCAGTTATATCTCCGGAAAATGAGGCTAGATAAATAATATTAATTATTGTTTACCCGCAAAAAAATGTATGATAATACATATATTTCATTTAGCCATGAACAAAAAACTAATTTTATTAAAAACATTGACCTATCTAAATTAAAATTAGAACGCCAAATTTCTAATTCATTAAAATGTAGGTACCAAAGATAATAATTTAATTTGTTTTACAAAAACATAAAACAGATTTTATATTGGATCTAATATTTATTATACTAAGATCACTTTTACAAACTATAAAACGTTATATTATGTTATTATTATCTACAATAATTATACACTTTAATGATTATAAAACGTTCTTTTTTGAAATTAATAAGCTCCAAAATAACACAGAATAGCTCAATGGGAACTCAAAAGAAAAATATCTACTATTATTTTAAGCCTAATACTTGTACAATTAAACTATTTTATTAATAACCCCGTCCTCATATATTTAAAATAAGATACATATAAAATATACCATTGTTTATGAATCTGATAGTTAGTTTTAGTCAGATTTGAATAGGTGAGTATTATTTGCACTATTTTAAATAATTAAATAATAGTTCTACACATTATATCAAATAGTATAATATGTATAATGTGTTTTTGCAATTCTCTATAGTAGGATTTATTTAAACTAGATTAAAAAAATAAAAAAATGTTTTTCTTTCAACGATGTAATTTATAATTTATTGTTTGTATACATAACTAATTTATTTTTATTTCAATTTAAGTAATACAGTTTAAAATCTGTAAAGAGATTGCATTTGTTGATGTATTAAGAAAATATAAGGGTCACTCTCCATAATGACTCATCTCGAGCTCGATCTGAAATTATAATCTATGCAAGCTGATATGCTTATTACAATACCAGTCTTTTAATAAAATATATTTTAATTTCTAATGATAAAAACTAAGTATTTTCATATATTTATAATATCATAAATACCATAAGTTATAAAACTAAATGAGTATATTATTATTTATCAATACAATTCATATAGAACGTATTTAGCATTTAAAAATCAACAAGCAATTTTGTTATAATATACCATAATATAATGTACTATAAAAAAATATTTGTCGTATAATATAATATTACGATATTAGCTGAATAACCTAGCTTCGCTCTTGAAAAAAAAAAATATATAAATCGTGAAAATTTTAAAATACATCATAAGAAACGTATACATTTAAATAATGTGTGCTCTCCCCTCCCATGATTCACTCTTCTAAAACAAATATGTGAATAGAACGATGGTATGACATCTGTGACGAGGAGGTATTTTCAGCATCTCTGTGAAATAAAATCGTGAAATTAGTCAAATATCTCGCCAAAAAACCGGAACATTGATTGTTTCAATGTGTACATTCCCCTGTTCAAAATTATTCAAAAGTTTTGTCGGAAAAAGAGGGAAAGTGAAATACAATGTGTGCCATCTCATCCTCTCTTTTGGCCAAAAATGAAAAAAAAAAAGGAACCGTAGGGACACTTAGAGGGGTATTTGTAACAATATCACAAAAAAAAATCGTAAAAGAGGATATTTGAAATGTAAATGAAAAAAAGAATTTTCCAAATGATATTCGTACATAGTATAATATACTTCGTTAAGTAATGGTATGCTGTTTTTCTTTTATTATTATTATTATTATTGTTGTTGTTAAATTCAAAACAAAACTGATTAATGACATAATAGTAATATAAATATACAGTAGTATATTCCAAAAAAGTGTCATACCATGTTGTATATTTTTAAAGCGTTAATAACGATAGTGTTAACTGTTCAAGGTAACTACTGCTCAATTTATACCACTGAAACAATCGCGGTATTTATTATCATTGATAGTATCAAAAATAACAGAATATTATAAGCCATTATATAGATACTTATAGAATTTGTTTAATGCGGTAATTGATACATAATCAAATTATAAGTATAAATACATTTATTAAATTTTAAGCCAATCATTTTGCTTTTAGATTCAGAACGGAGTTATTAATGTATTGATTTTACAATGGTGTGTGTGTTTTTTTTTTTTGTGTCTGTCGTCCCGTTTTGGAGTAGTAATAGTGCTTTGATTTTTTACTTCAGCTCCGTTTCTAAAAGGAAAGTGAATCTAGTTGATATTTTAGAGGGTCAAAAATTGTTATGCATAACTATAGTTTTTTGACAAAATCGATTTTATTTTATTTTAGTGTAACTCCAAAACAAATCATTGTAAATACTTGACATTTTCACAAAATGTTTATATTAGCGTCATCTATTTACGATTGAATTTTAAAAATATAATGCATTTTTTAAGCTATTTATGACAATTTAAATTTTTGATTTCTCTATTTTTTTTTATCGTCACAATTTTTGTTTATAAGCGTCTAAAATTTAAATGTTTATAAAATATGTCAAAATCGTGAAAAATTGCAAAAAATTTTGAAGTTGAAAATTTATAAAATGTTTGTGATTTATACCTAAGGTTAAAAAACCCAATACAAGGTTCTCCTTAAGTTTTTCTTCAAATAACTGTCAAAAAAACAACAGCGTCAATAAAAAAAAATTTTATTAGCGTATGAAATTTAAATTTTTACAAAATCGCGTAAAATAACGATCAATAATATATTGTTATTCAAAAAGTATAAGTCGTAGAAACTTGAAAATTTCACTTTCACTAATAGTTGAGATTACATAATTTTTTTTTCAAAATATTTCACTAATTTTTATGTTAGTAATAGGCGTTTGAAATATTCAATTTTTAACCTTGCCGTATGGAAATATGCAACCCGTCCTAAATCCTACTTAGAAAATAAACTACTTGTGTTAAAAAAAGTATATATTACAGTTTAGATATAGGTAGGCAATATAATATATCTCAGACTAACAAATCATCTCTGTTCAGAATCGTTTTTCGTACGCAATGATAGATATCATTGAGATGACCCACTTGCGACAAATAATTCACAACAGAGCGGTTCCCTACATTTTTTTCTGTGGCCCTTTATTCCTAAATGCACGAAGTTAGGGGCGTCATTCATTTGGGCGATTAACCCAAAATTTACCTGAGTAGAGTATATATCATTTGGGCGAGAAATTAACTGATCGTTTAGGCGAATTAATTCATAAATTATGTAGGGATATATACAGGGAATAATAGGGAAGTAGCATATACTTACCTATACAATAATTTTTATATATTCGTATTTACTATATATAATGTATTCAACTCAATATTATTATTATATCGTTTCGGCTGATTGGTGATAACTATTTATAACTTTATAAAAGTTAATTCTATCAACACAAAAAAAATCAATATATTAGGTACGTAAAAATACTAAAGAAAAACAAAACTATACGTTAAAATCATGGGAAGAATATCAAACCAGAACATTAACAATAATCGATTACATTAAAAAATGGGCATGAGATATCATGCTAATTATTAATTATTATAATTAGTTAGGATTTTTAATACAATATATTATTATAATAATATTTATATAAGAATATAATAAATTTTATTAAACAAATGGGCATATGAGACACCATGCTAATAAAAAAAATTTAGTTAAGATAAAAATAATATAATGCATTCTTAACCATATCAATTAGAGTTAGCTGAGAGTCCTAAGTCTCTAAAAATTCATTTTTATAAAAATATATTTACAACTCGCCCAAACGATATATTATTTTGGGTCATTCGCCCAAATGAAAACCACCCGAAGTTAGTGATCCTTATTTTATACACTCATAAGGCTCTTCTTTACTTACTTACTCCTACTTACTTTCATATATATTATTGTGTTTGACTATATTATATACATAATTATCTATTAATTACAACTTAATATATTATAAAATAATAATACATGTATAAATGGAATTATATTAGATACTGGGTTATTCTCTTAAAAATGTATAATCATTAAATTTAACAACGTAAAGATTTAATAACATTTATAAGTCTAACATATTCCAATTCACATAATACGATCTGTATAAAATATTAGATAGTAGGTACATTTGCATCCAAAATACAACTAATATTATATAATTTGATAGGTCAAATGTAAAATATGTCATATTTTTTCCAAAATAACCGATATAAAAAATAAAATAATTAAAGTAGGCGATAGCTCTGCAAAATAATATTTAGGTGTCAAGTGTCCTGTAATAGATATATTAAGTTTAAATTAAATGATTACAAAGAACGATTCTAAGTAAAGATTGCCTATAAAATGCTAAGAAAAAAATTAAGTAATTTAAATGAATATAAATAACTCAAAATGGATCAACAATTTTTTGAGGAGAAATAGTTTCATACTCTTTAATTGTCTGTAACACGTTTAGGTACAGTAGGCCCTAAATGCAACACGTTTGGGTACAAATGTTTGCACCATTTGGATACACCACATATCTAGAAAAATAACACGTTTGGGTACATAGTATACACTATACATAATATTATGGTAGTATGGTACACTATATTCTGAATCCACGAAATAAAATCTTTTTTATTTGAAAAAATCATAGTTATTGCTTTGAATAAATATTTTGGTATCTTAGAAATATTTTTTATTTAGCTTTGTAGATACTTTTTCTGAATAACCTACCGTTGGAATGACTTAGATGCTCTAATTGGGCAGTTATGTAGTTCTTATTATATAACGTATGTTTATTTGGCTTCACGTTAAGATCAGTAGTTGCTCAGCGCTTTAAAATTGGCATCACTTTTTGCTTAATGTTTACTTCCATAATTATAAGAACGAATAAAATAATCTTATAAAAATATTATATAGGTACTTGGGTGTATCAAATAATTCAGTAGGTTATTGCAGTGGATACCTACTCGACACCTATACTGTACAGCAAAATAGTTACCTACTCGACTACTTTTCTTTAAATAATCTTGTTGCTTGTAGATTATTTGTATTTTATAATTCTTAGCTAAATTCACTAAGTTTAATGTATAGTTTAATAATATATTATAATATTAAAACACCATACATAATATGACTTATGTTTTCAACCAAAAACTCATAAGTTAGTTAAAACCTACATAAGCTTTTGAATTGTCTTTAAATAGAATAATCTAATTACACGATTAACTGTTTATAGCTGTATACTATTCATATGTTATTTAAATTGAGTTTGTATTATTTTATAACTGTTTTACATATTTTGATACATTGTCATAATACAATATTTAAAATCTTAAATTTACTTTTATCTAAATTAGTAATATTCCTTTGTTACTCATATTATTATAATAATTTAATGTGGTTAAGACATCAATAAAGTTTCATTGTCTAATCATTTATGCTTTACAAACTTTATTTGAAGGAAATATGTTTTGATCATTGGTCATCGTGTAAAAACAGAAATTATGGTATAAATAAATATATTTTATTCAGTATAAGCAATTTGAAAAAAAAAACACTATATTTTTATTTTTGATATTATTCATATTACTTTGCCCAATCATCTCTCAAAATGAATAATACAAACAATATGATTTTCAAAAATAGGTACTTAGGTAAATTTAATTTTTAATATCTTTTACATAAAAAATAATTAATTTAAATTTAATACAGAATGACTGATTTTAGGTCAGTTATATATATTATGTATTGTATATTTAACAGTATTTCATGCAATATAAATTTGACAAAGTATGTGAAAATATGTAAACTTGTAATGGTTTTAGATAACTATAAGTATAAAAAACAAATATAAATATTTCATTTTTCACCTATCATTATAATAGATGTTATGATATTGATGATTTTAAATTTAGTTTCGTATAAATATAATTACAGTTTCAATAAATTATTATGATTTTGAAGTTTTAATAAAAATTAACAAGATATTTTTGAAACAAATTTTCATTCATAAGTTTTGATTAAAAAAGTTATTTTACAGTCGTACAAAATTCAAATTTACACTGTTAATTAAACAAGTGTCTAAATTAATCAAAAAGTTGTTTTTAACGACTTGAGTATTAGTTTTAATATATTGAAAAATATGTATATGTGTATCAATAAAATAACATGTATTTAAATTTTAAATTATATAAATTATTTATTTTTTATTTGTATACTCAAATGATATATTGTAAATAATATAGGTTATTATGTTGAACAAATAAATCCTTTTTTCATAATTATAATATTATAGAACGATACTTAACAATAGTTAAATTATATATACGACTTTGTACACTAATTTAGTATAACATATCATTAATGTTAAAAATACGAAAACACGGTATATCAGAATTCAAACTTTTTACTTTAATGTAGGTTTGCATCGTAGGTATAAATTCGATCAATAAAAAGTAAAATATCTGTATCGCAAACAATTGTGAATTTGATAGGAAATCACGAAATCCAATTCGTGCGAACGAATAATAATAATAATAATAATAATAAAAAACATTTTGACTTATTGATTGTAGTTTTCCTCTCGGGTGCTATAAAAAAAAATGGCTAACTGCCAGTAAACTCGAAAAATTTCGAACGATTTCGTAGACTCGAAATAGTTTAGTGCACGCATCACAAAACACGAGGGATCATTATAAATTTAATTTTTTTTTGTTGGTTTTTATCGCCGGCAATCCTTCTCGAAATTTTTTCTTTGCGAATACCTTGCGTAGTTTGTTTAGTAGTATTATTATCTAGCCAGCTATTATGCCGACACTGAGTTATCTATGTAATTAGTTTCGATTATCATAAGGGCTGTCCTCAGTCTTCATCGTGTTCGTCTCCAGTCAAATTCCCACAGTCAATCAATACATGACGATTTATTATCTGTAATGTAATCAGTACCTCTTGGCAGCAACAACGACGGTTTATTGTTCATCACATATATTATTGGTCTGTGTGAATACTGTGAATGTATGCGTTACTGTTTATTTATTTATTTTTTTTTCAAAAATTAAATAATCCATAACTTTACCGATGGTGTGCATTACACGTCTATAATATAATATATTACAATGTTATATAATTTTATTCCTATAGTTCCCATATCTTACCAAAGCATTTCCTGTATTTATGATATATTTATTTTTAAATATTTGTAATTCCGTGTAGATTTTGAACAATTTATTTATTGTTCCACGTCGTATTGGTCATTTTGCTTGTATTTTTAATATAATTAGCTAAGTTTGTTTTTATTTAAATATATTACGAAATATTTCAAGTGTATTATATAATTCAATGCGGGTACATACTTTTAAAATAAATTAAAATACTTTTAAAATACTATATTATTGGGGTAGGCGTAATCCCGGAAAAAAAGGATTCGTTGATACGTCGCCGTCCGTGTACAGCGTGTGGATAGAATAAAGTCGCGGCGCTTGTGCTTTACTTAAAACCCATCTGTTAGCCCAACTTCGCGATCGTCGGGAAGTGTCTGAAGTATATTTCCTCCCGTCCTTCCCCTCGATCATCGAGCAATATAACTTTTTCACCCCGTGACGAAAACGACAACGGCGAAGAGAGGTCGTCATTGTTTTCAACGCGGACCGCGTCGACCGATTTCATTCATCATCAAGTCTACTCAGCACGTAGCAAACCTACGACAATACTGGTAGAGGTGTATAATATATTATACTCAGTACCTACCCGCCGCAAGTATAATAGGTGTTTGCACTTAAAAACCGGGAAAAAAGATTCAAAGACGGAAAGGATAGGGAAAAAAACCTCAAGGAATAATAATAAAAGCTTACTGTCCGACCTAAAGAAGAACAAAAATAAAATACACAACACACACACACACCACATACATATAATATATAATATATATATATGACAGAAAAATCTCACGTTTTCAACAGATGGCGCGGGAATCCACCGACAAAGTGCTCGCGCGTCGTTTCGACCTAGGATACGGTCGCTCAGTAACGTTCGGATAACGGTAAATGCCGCAACGGTCGTCGGACGACTATATTTTCGTGCGCTAGTACGTGTCTTTCGGTAATATATACATTTCCGTAGGTACGCCGTTTTTGCATTTTTTTTTTATTTTTTTTTTTATTTCGTTTTGTCAACCATTTTACACTGTACTACTAAACTTTTCGCCAAGTATTATTCCGGTCAATCGGCTCTGCAGTCACCGCATCGTTGTAACTCGCACAATCACAATCGTCTCTCTTAATTGCTCCACACGTAAGTTACTCGAAATAAAATATTATTATACACGAACGCGTGCAGTTATTATAATATCGTACTATGGAGTTTATATGTATTTTATTAGGTAATTGTATATTGCGCGTAAATCGTAAAGGAATATAATAATACCAGTTTCAACACTTGTGACGACCGCCGTTAAGTGGTTTTAGATTTTAATCCTTTCTTGGTACAGACAGATCTGCTTTTAAAAATATAAATTATTTTTTTGGAAATGAGTTAATTAAATTATAAAATCACTTATTTCACCATGGTCGTGTAAATAATACTATAATATCGCTTGCTATAACGGTTTCGATAATTTCAGAATTGTATGATATTGTGTGATGGGAAACGGGACAATGCTGCTTAGCATTACTAAAACATTACTAAGTACTACAACACCGAACGAATGGTATACATTTTTAGAAGTTCAACTTCCTCCTTAGCATTAAATTGTATGTAATAATAAATTCAAGTGACTTACCGGAGACAACCACACATCATTTGGCAAGAATAAAATAATAATAAATAATTATGATAACGATGATAATAGGAATACTAACTATTATAATATATTATAATACTTGTATATAGGCGTATTATAATCATAGAACGCCATGCACACCCTCAATAAGATAACATTTTCAAAATATGGTCATCATCGTTATTAATTATTATAATTATTTTCCCTCGTACAGAAATTTAATTGTTTTACTCGAATATTTAATATATTTCTTATTATTTAATTTACATATTACTTATGGTTAGTTAATTAATAAGACACAAATACCGATAGAAGTCAAAACGTTACTGTAGCTATCAATTTTAACGACATCATGTAAAATGTATATTATAAAAATATATTAAGCCATGAAAATGTTAAATTATTTCCAAATATTGTGATGTTCTGCATAGGTATTTATTATTTTTTTAAAAAGTGAAATAAAATATGAATTGTTTATTTGAGTATTAGGTACTTCTGATTGAGATATTTAAATTTCACATATTATAAAGCGATTTTTATACAAAATATTACAAAACTATAAATGCGTATACATAGGAAAATAATTCTTTGTGTTTTATGTACTAAAATTCAGTTGGTTCGTTGATTAATGTATAAGATACTAAAAACACTGTTTTAACATAGGTAAAAATAAAAATGAGAACTCATACACAGCAATTGTTTTAGAAAATAAGAGCTTTAAAGTTAGTAAAATAGAATGAATAATACTTATTACTTATAAAACTTAAAACTACAAAAAAAAAAATACTTATTTTATGTATTATTTATCAGCAATACCGTTACACATAAATATTATATTTGGTTTCGTGTAAAATTATAATTATTTTCTATTTTTATGATAAAGTCTGATTAATTAAGATTTTTGTACAGTAAGACGGCCATTTTATGTTAAACACGCTAAAATAATTCTATTGAAAATTAAACTTTATTTTTATCACATATCATGTAAATTCCCAATGACAACAATTTATTAGCCTATAATTTTATAAAATTGAACTTGTATTTAAAAAAACAAATTTAATTGTGTATATCAAATATATAATATATAAATGTAAAATTTAGATTAATACAATTTGTTTTTATAATATAGGTATACACTTTTTCAAATAGTATGATTACTATTATTATTTATTTTTGAATTATATATTTTTATAATTTATAATTAATGTGAATTTTAAATTTACGGAAATACGCAGTTTGAAATAAAAATGTTTGATATATTTATTGAATTAATAATAAAAATTATTAAAATGTCCTGCATACTAGTTTATGTTTAAATTTAAATAAAAAATAGTTAATTTAATAAAAATGTATATTTTAAACACCGGTTTTTAACACCAATTGATATTTAAAAATTATAAAAATGTAGAGAGAAATTTATCGTTTCATTTGAAACGTAGGTATCATTCATAAAATATTATCTACTACATTTTAATTCAAAAGAAGATTAAATAACATTTTGTATAAATATTAAACTTTTAATTAAAACATCATAAAATACAATTAACACTAAATAAAATGCTAGTAGCTATATTTATTTTATAGTGCCGAATTTTCAAAATCTTGAGATACTAATCAAAAACCATTCAATTTTATTTTAACTTATGTATTATATAATATATATATATATACATAATATATATTATGATATTATGATCTGATATGTAAAAACAGTTTAAATTATTATTATTCTTATTTAATTGAAAATATTTTGGAATATGGTGAAAAACAAAATTATTTATTTACAACTAAAATGAAGTGTGATTTTTGTCCAAACATAATTGTTAAAAATGCACAGTATTTACACAATTTCGTGAAAATGTATTATTCTCTTTTCAAACAATTTGCACGAAGTACAATTCAAGTAATACCAATGCATAAAATCATAAAATAAACGAACTAAATATATGTACACGAAACGTTATTGTTATAATATTTTCTAAAATGATTAATAACAAAAGTGAATAAATAATGATATTTATAAAAAAACACATTACCTAGTTAAATCATTGATTAAACATATAATATACTATAATTGTATTTATAATCTTGCAGTTTATTTCTTAATTTTTAATACACCAACATTTATTTGTTTTAGAAGTTAGATAATTATTATATGCAATCATATAAATATATATAAACTATCATTTGTCTACTAGATCAGTGAAAAATAAATTAATTTTATATTCAAATATAAAATTATATTATAACTTTATGAAAAATATGTCATTATAATAAAATAATAACAATAATATTATTATTATTGTTTACAATTATATTAAAAATACTATATTGATTGTTTTAAAAATTTGTAATTGTATTTATTAGTTTTAGAGATAAAAGTCAAAGGTTACGCAGAAGCTATATTATGTTCTCTTTTTTTTTTGTAGAAATGCTACTACCAAACTACTTATTTTGAATAAATAGTAGATACAATAAACCTATCTATTCAGGGCAATACATCAAACAACGCTCTTCAAAAGTAGCGATAAAAAACATATTTTATTATCCGTGAACTGTACGAATTGAACGTTAAATACTTAAATATTTTATTTATAATATCATTAACTGTTGTAATAACAATATATAGGTAATTAAAGTAAATAACCAATAAACCAATCGATAATAAACATTACAAAATTGATATCCATACAGCTAGGCATAGTTGTATTCAATTTGTCGTTGTCGTTTTAAAACTATTTTAAATTTATAAATTGATCAGTATATTTGTAATACCAAGTATAATTATTATTAACTCAACAATACAAATGATCTTTAAATAACATTTTCTCTCTAGATCTAGATATTGAAATTGCTTATTAAATTTCATAATATTGATACTTTAAAATTTAAATAATTTGCATTTCATAGATAGCAGACTCTGTTTGTTTATTTACAATTATTTAACATATAGGTAATTATTTGATAAGATTTTTAACCAACTAATTTTAAAAAATATTTATAATATTGTTTATTATATGGTCGTAAAAACGATCATTGTTTAAAATATTAAAAAATAAATTACCTTTTTAGATATTTTTGTAGAATATATCGAAAACACACTATTAATTAAAAAAAATACATTAAAATTAATAAATAGATGAAGCCAATGAATTTATATAGAATATTTGATATTTTTCTTTTTACGTTTTATTTTAATAACCGTATACAGTAAATTTGATAAGTCTAAGTATACGTCATTAAAATAATAATTTTCGTTACCTACTGGTGTGTTATTTTTGGTACGTAGTAGATATTTAAAGCCATATAAATTTCACATAAAATAAATCTAATATATTACCGATTCCAGTAATTCATAATAATATGCTGATACATATGTGTGTTTGTGTCTTAGAGTTTTTGCGAGCGCAATGGAGAGTAATGATTATATTAAGAAGCTATTTAGACGGAATATACTAAAGGCGATTTCGATGTAGTTTTACATAATATTATTATATTGAAAATATCATGATATACATTACCTATTCACTTATAAAATGATAAAAAAAATTCAATATAATTATACCGGAAATTATTGAAAAAAAAGTTATAAGACATGAATGGTTGTCAAAATAGAATTACCTGTACGTGAAACCAAGTTATACGATTAATTTCCGTTATAAAATGTCATACTTTTGAACTTTTCTCTTTGTTTAATCGGATGCTCCCAAGGCTCAAATACAGCATTAATGTAAATACCTATCGAATTTATAATTTTGTATTCGTATTATATGAATAAGAAATTATTTTGAATTTTTTTTTCATTTTTTACACCTACCTAAATTCAACATAAATATTATATAAACTAATGATAATGATTTAATGATTTTAATAATAATAACGTTTTTATTAAATTCGTTTGTTAAATATGTTTTCTAAGTATAAATTATCTAAACATTTCTTCATAAGAACTAAAAAGTTGAACTTTCGTAATAATTTTAATAAATACCATTCTTATTTTCCTTATTTAATTCTGAGAGATTTGAGAATCATAATGATTTATTGAATAATTATGTATTGTTAAATTGATTTAAGATTAATTAATATGATGAACATGTGGTTTACGATAATGTATATATGTTTTTGTTTTTTTTTATCGATCATCATGTTTTTTAAATGAAATTTGCAACTAATTTGTTTACATTTTACAATTAAAAAAAAATATGATAAAGAAATCTGACAAGTTTCGGTTTAACCAAACTACTCTGGTTATAATATTTTTTTTACAAATCCGATGAATTGTAATTGATTTAAAATTAATAATATTACACCACCATTCTGTGCCGGGATGAGCCGCTATGTTTTGCTTTGTCTCGTTTCAGATGAGTAGATACTCAATACTTAGCTGCTATATCATGAAATATCGTATTCCCGTTTTTTATAATTTACTTAAATTTTCTTTTCAAATATAATAATGTTATTATATAATTATTATAAAATAATAAATTAGAAATAATTATTTTATTTTCATAAAAAAAAAAACTCTTAGAAGTATTGAGTAAGATTTATGGTCATTGGTCTTAATAATTAATTGTATTTCAATACACTGTTTTTCTAATCCAAGTATTGTATATATTTTTTTATATATTTGATTCTGAACAGAGCGATATTTACATTCAATTTGTAAAATATGCGAATACGTAAATGGTTGGTAGTAATAAAAAGAAGCTACAATAATAAACTTTGAGAGCGATAATAATATCGAATCTAGTCGGTACTTAAAGTGCTAACCAAAGTGGAAAATTCATAATATAACTAAATAACACTTTTTTTAGTTTTAGTAATAATTTCAAAACTAATTTTATAAAGCGGGTAAGTGGGCATCCCTCTGCTGTATATTAAGCGGTGGGGTGGACTTCAGACTATTGTAGGTTAAATGCAATGATAGGTATCATTGTATAGGAAAAACGATTCTGAACGAAGATGATTTGTCAGTTTAGGATATATTATATTTAAATATTGTCATATATTCTATTTTGAAACAAATAGTATAGTTACTATATGTTACTATAGTTACTTTATAGTATCTGTTTATTAATAAAAAAAATATTTGGCAACATACGCGCATAATGAGAGTATGAAATTTAATTTAAATTTTGACATATTTCGTATAAATTAGAACTTTAAGCACTTATAAAAAAAAATTGTGACTAACGATTTCGGATTTTTTTTATCACTTTAAGACGAACTTATAAGAAACCTTGTATTAAATTTTCAAGATTTTCTGGCCACCCAAAAAATTTTTATCGGCATTTGAAGAAAAAAAACTTAGAAAAGTCGAAAATTTCCATTGTCTATAAGTAGCTTAAAAATGGTCAAAATATTTTGGAAATTTAACTGTAAAGAGATAACCATAACATAAACATTTGGTGAAAATTTCAAGTATTTACAATAATTCGTTTTTGAGTTACAGCAAAATCAAAAAATCGATTTTTTTGAAAACTATTTGAAAATGTTTACTTTTGACCCCCCAAAGTACCAACAAGATAAATTTTCCTATTTAAAGAGGGGCTGAAGTCAAAAATCGGAGCATTATTACTGCCCCAAATGTTGTCGTCAGACACAAAAAAAAAAAAAAAACACATCATTGTAAAAGCAATACATTCTTCACTCCGTTCAGAATCTAACATTAACATATTTTTATAATATTTTTTCGCAAAACTATTCATCATTATTGCATACGAATACATTATTAATAGCTAACCAGAAGTAAGTTAAATCACATTGTTAATTTCTTTAATTTACAAATATATAATCATAGTTATTGTATGTATTTACGATTTAAAATTTATTAGAATAAGATTCAAATTCAAATCAATTGATCATCTATATATATTATATAATATATTATATATGTATACAAATTACCTGTGTATTGTGAAAAAGGTGTGATCCTGTTATTAAAACTGTTTATTTTTTATAATTAAATAATTTTTACATAATATCCTTCTAAAATAAATTTTTTTTATTCCTTAGTTTCTGTGAAGCATTTATTTGTTTTATAAACATAAGTAAAAAAAAAATGCTTAAAATAGAATCACTGGCTTTTTCTCTCAAAAGTATTTCCACCTCAAAAATGAATGTTCTTTATCAAACACATAAAAATGTGTAAATAAAATCCCTTCTTAAATATTAAGATTTTTATTTTTTTAATAACTAATAACAAAAATATTAATTTAAAGTTGTATTATAAAGTAATTAGATTCGTTTTGTTTACAAATAATTGTATTTTATCAAGTTTAATTAATATGAACTGTTATAACTTATACTTTTTCTATATTATTTATTCAATAATATTTCAAAATGTCATGAACATAATATAAACAAGTCTCCACCAAAAAACACACTTCATTGTGAAATCAATATGTGTATCACTACGTTCAAAATCTAAATAATCCCAAACAAATAACGCATTATACCCTCTAAATAATAGTATATGTTATATATTTATATACTATATAACGTTATGGATTAAGATAATGTTGCATCATTTTTCTAGTCTTCACACCAGATTTTTTCTCAAACATATGAATATTTTGTTCAAAAATGTTAAATATTAGTCTAAAAATCTAAAAATCTACGTTAAATATTTCATAAATTTTAATGATATACAATACATCAATTTTTCAATATATAAATTTTAGAAATCCTACTAAAATACATTCCTAAAAGCGTATTAATCAATCATAACTAGGTACTAAACTTAAAAATCATAATTATTATTGCACTTCACAAATAATGGTTAGTCCAGAATATTAATTTTAATTGGGTTGGCATAAATGGTAATACAAAAACAATTTATTCTGGGATTATTACTACTACGATGAAATGCATCATAGATAATTTATTAAAATCAATACTTTTTATACGTTTATAAGCAAATATAGAACTTCTCTAAGAAGTTACGTGTAGTTGAATAATTATTTATATATGTATAAGGAATCAAATTATCAAAGATTAAGTTTTCAAAAGTTTACTGTAAAATAATAATATCATCATAAGCTTTTACCTTCATTCCACAAATCGGAAAAGTATAATATACAATTTCTATTGAAATTTGAGAATATGACTTGTGGAGAAATTTATTTTGTTCTACGTACATGTACATACGTAACATGTATGTTTTTTCTATTAATTTTCCATCGCAATTTACGCATTTTAAACAACTTAAAAAAATCATTAATTTATTTTGTTTATATTATATTTAATATTATATACGTCATAATTGTACAACAATTGATACTATGGTATTATTTCGAATAGAAATATAAAATGTTATTATGTATGGGAATTATATTGCTTCTGGCAATAACTCCACCAAAATAATCTGTAAATCTACTCTATTTTAGAGAATATTTTGAGTATATCTCGGCATGGAGTAGTTCACCGAAACGATGAATGTCATAGATACATTACATTTAAGTACAACATTAAATTATTATTTACAAAAAATAATTCTAAGTAGTGATGTTGTATCAGGTTCTATATAATATAAGAATATTTTATAATTTTTCTTTTAGTAATTTATTTTTTTATTATTAATATATTGAGAACTTGAAAAATGCTTGTAGTCTTAAGTATTAGAATTTTACCAAGCTTTAAGTTTACCTAAAATAAAGCTTTGTCCATGAATTAGCAATATAGCAGAAAAACTACTACAGTAAAGCAGTATAATAGTAAAAGATACGAGTATACTTTATTCGACCTTACTCGAAATATACACAAGTTAAGTGAAGTACCTGATGACTATTGTAAAAGCATAATTATCGTGACCATACCAAAATATGCAAAAACAGAAACGTTTGAATAGTTTAAAACTGAGTTGATATACATGTGACTCAAAAGTCTTTACACAAATTATCAACTAGCGGATAAAATGGATAGTGGAAAATTATTTAATGAATAGGTATCAGCTAATGTAAAGATAAAAAGAAGAGTCCGAAAAGGGTAATTTAAACTTAATAATCTAATCACTATTGAACAAATAATAAAAAATAATAAATTATAAATAATAAAACATTTATTAAAATAAAAATTAGGGAATAAATAATGTTAACCAGAAAAAAATAATCACAAAAATATTAGTATATTTCAATATTACAAAAAAAAAAAATAATAAACAAAAATAGATAATGTATATTAAAGTTACTAGATAAACTAGATATAGTTGTAAAATAATTTTCATATTTATGGAGCAAGGTCACGTCAGATGATAAAGACGTCTAATAT
Source organism: Schizaphis graminum (assembly GCA_020882235.1). Taxonomy (NCBI): domain Eukaryota; kingdom Metazoa; phylum Arthropoda; class Insecta; order Hemiptera; family Aphididae; genus Schizaphis; species Schizaphis graminum. The sequence continues at coordinate 62,547,764 of CM037032.1, forward strand.
ATCAAATAACGCATTGAATTGGAAAAGCTGCTATCAATAAAAAAAAAAGTCATACAATTAACGTTAAGGATATTAAACCCTGTATAAAAAAAAACTCATCAAACTTACATTTGAGAAGCATATAATAAACTTTGGTTATAAACGAAACTGAAAAAAACTATTAGAATCATAACATATAAATTAATTGAGTGTCATGTAAAATATAAGCTAGTAGACAAACACCCAACAAAGATGTACTAAAAATAGTCAGTGAAATATATCCTTTGATGGACTCTATTATTAAACTCTATTAAGACGAGAATAAAGAAAATCTACTTATCAAACGTAAGAAGGTATGATAGAAAGGAAATCGTCACCAAGAAGCATAACCTCACAATCATACATCGAACAAATCAAGTGAAATTCGACAGTAGGAAAATAAAAACTAAACCATATAATAAATAATCGTCTAAAATGAAAAAGAGATGTATGCCAATCCAAGGGTTGAAAACAGTTTGGATGAACTAATTGTTTGCATATTATTAATTATTATAATATTATGTTACTGTAATATCATATTATGTATTATAATTATTATTATAAACATAATAAAATTAACGACATTACATACATATTTTACATTTTTATACAATTTTTTAAATGTTTTATTATTTTTAATTTAATTATAAGACAGTTTTATTAAATGTTGAGACTAAAAATCAATATAATTATAATAAGTTATCCATCATTATTTCATTGAACAAAAGTGTCTAAACTTTACTCACCTAAACAAATATTGTGTGCACTATAAATAAAAAAAGTTCTGTTAGGTTAGGATAGGTATGCAAAAGACAAAATGTATTATTATGACTAATAATATCTATATTAAGAGGACGCCACACCCGCATGTGTTGTCTCCGTCTTACAAACGTATAACATAGCAAAATCTGTTTAGCGCGGGACAAGTTTTCTCCCTCAATATTTATAATAGAATTACCAAAATTTCACAACGCATAGGTAAGAACTTTATCTGTGTCGTAGCGTCGTTATTTTTTTGATAGCACAAACCAATATTTTTTAGTAATTTAATGAAAAAATGAAAAATAAATGTATTTTCTTAAGCTTATAACTTTAATTATATTTATGTTATCAAAAAAATAACGACGCTACGACACAGATAAAGTTCTTACCTATGCGTTGTGAAATTTTGAAAATTCTAATATAAATATTGAGGGAGAAAACTTGTCCCGCGCTAAACAGATTTTGCTATGTTATACGTTTGTAAGACGGAGACAACACATGCGGGTGTGGCGTCTTCTTAATACATTATCAAGTACCAGAAAGACTAATTCAATCTTATTTAAAATAGTAATTTTAGATTTCGTAAGGTATTTTTCCAAGTCCTTTCTTGGATATTAAAATTAAGAAAAAGCGGAATTATATTAGCAATGTCAGTTTTTGATAAGTGGATCTGGTTGGTACTTCGGGCGATCAAAAGTGGAAAATTTCCTCTACTTTGTAAACAAATCGGTTAAAAACGGGTGTTTGACATCTGTTTTTGATCAAATAAATATTTTTTTGAAATAAAAATGTAAAAAATAATGATATACTCAGTATATAAATACTTAAAATATTAATCATATTTATTTTATATATTATGGTTTTCCAGACATTATTTAATTTTAAAAATTGTTTGCGTTCCTTTGCACTATTTATGGACATTTAAAACTTCTTAATTTGTATTTTTTTTATTATTATTTTTAATATTCATTAATGCTGAAGACATTTTTTTCTCCGTTAAAAAGCTTGATATTGCAAATTTATCATAATTTTTCTTACAAAATATACGTTTGAAAATATCGAAAATAAATAGCTCCAATGTGTAATTATAAATATTTTAAATTCGGATTTCTATGAAACTATGCAATCCAATTTTAAAGAACGGTTTATTCTCAAACTATTTTCTTTATGTTATTGTAAATAAAAAATATGTTAATCGTAAAGACTTTAAACTTTTTAATATTTGTTGTCATGTTATTATTTGAATATAAAAAGAAATTTCCAAAATATGTTTACTAGTTTTAAGTTATATTTTATATTATTCGAATATATTTAATTCGTCCTATTGTACATCAATATTGATTTTAATCGTTTTTAATCAATAACTTGATTGAATTTTTAAGTTTATACAAATAATATTATATTATAAATTCGATAAACGTTTAATCAATTAACAGTAATAATGTAATATTATCTATAGAAACCCTAATAGCTATAAATTAAGTTAGGTAGATAATAATAGATATATAACATTTCTATCGTTAAGTGAAGGCTGAAATTCGTTTCTGTGTGAAATTTTTATCATGGAATTAAAGTTTAACGCACCTAATAACCTACCAATTCAATAATGAGGTTAAAATAAAAGCATTTATACAGCAGAGCAATTTCTTCTGTCTTAATACCTATATATACATACATAACACATTGATGGAAATGCGTACTTAATAAAAATAATATTCTGATTATTAACTTTAAAAATTATAATAATTTTGGGGTATTATATTTTTTTAGATTTATAATTAAAAAAAACTACTAAACTATATTACTTTGTACTACTATTCACTCATTTTAAATTTAAAACAAAAAGGCTTAAAGTAGATATTTTTATCAATATGATTTACTTAGTGAAACATTTTACATAAGATTAGAATAACAATATTTTATATCATCTAGTTATCTATTTATAACTAATATTGTTCGTTTTATATGTCATACATAAGACGATATTATTAATTCGAATGAAAAGTACAAGATTTTTTTTTTATTTAACTAGGCCATTCTGATGAATTTATTTAATAAAGATTGAAAAATCTCATCGAATAATAATTATGAATGAAAAGGGTATTTTTCATTTAAGCTTGTTATTAGGTGAATTTGGAATTACATTGTTACATATTACTATTGGTTCTTTAAAATTAATTTAGTATAAATATAAATCGATGAACTTAAATACAATATTAAATAATATGACATTATTTTAGTATAGCCTCTTTAGGATATAGTTATGGCTTATAATGTTATTAGTACCTACTTCAAAAATGTTTATACATGTAAAAATTGAATTAAAAATACTAATAGACTTTCTGATACATTTTCAATTCATATTTTAATTTGTTTATTCAAAATAAATTAGTTTTTTAATTTAATAATTAATTTAAACAATTAATAGAAAAGTACTATACCATTGAACGCCAAATAGGTATTCATTCGATGTTTTAGTATATTTTAAGTTTTTAAGGTTTGGTTAATTTTTTTATTTATTAATTTAAGTATAATTACTCTTATTATTTGTCAATGAATACTTTATTTTAATAAATAATACATGAATATAAAAAATCAATATGCTAAAAATGTATTTCATATTTATATTTTATTTATTTTATAGAACATAATATACTTGATGTGTTGCGTAATTCTGAATAGTTTGTAAAATACATAATTTAATATATTTTTTATTTGTTTATTTTTTATTTTTTTGTGATAATAATATGACCGTAAAACATTATAGACTCTATATTAATTGTTTAATTGGAAAATTGTATTTTTGTACAGAAGAACGCTGTTTCTGGTGACTGGTTTTAAAGTTTGCTTTCTTAGTTCATAAATATTATTGTAGCCCGTAAGAATTATTGTTCACATACGTTTAATTTAAAAACACAATAAGTAATTTATTATATGTCAGCAACATCTAATAAGATTAAACGTGCTGTTTTGTAACACATATTACACTAAGATTGTATTAAGCTAATCAACTTATTATTTTCTTTAACTTAATATAATATATAAAGTAATATTAATTTTTTTATGATTTTTTTCACCAATGTAATTAAATTAATTTATATAATTAATGTGTGAATACAAGGATTAAAGTGAGATGGTAAGTGAAATATTTCAAATCAAATCAAAAAATGAGGTGAAAGCGTTTCCTAATAGTATATTCATGAATTCTATAAGCAAATTCTGAAGTTATGATTGAAGTAAAGACACGATATTTTAATATTGGGCGCCTGAGAGATTGCGTATATTTATTTAGTTTGTCTGAGTATTCTTAAATAGCTATTCATTTATCCATAAAAAATATATTTCTATATTTATTTCTGAGAATATAAGATAAATCTAATTTTTATTATGACATAATAAGTTAGTATATTAAAACATAAAAACAAACATAAACAGTGAAGGCAATAATAATAATATAAATACATGGCTATAAGAAATGTACATTATGATAATGAAGATATAGTTAAAAGAGCTTCGATTTTGCTTTTGGTGAGTGATTATTAGAAAAATAATTATGTAACTCAGGGGAGCTAAAATAAGAATGAAAATAAATAATGAAAAACAACTTTATTGATAAAAATAAGGAATAAGTTATGGATAAAATCTAGAAAAATACTATTGAAATTAACGAGAGATGAAAATTTTAAAAATTCGTGTAGAAACTTAATACTAATTGCATGTTAATATTGTTTACTCAAGGTAGGTACATTGTTATTAATTGACCTAATATAAATTAATATTTTATCAATAACTTATCTTTATTTTGTTAGTATTGTATCAGGCCATGAATGGCCTAACAAGATGCAATGATTTTGATGCTATTTATAACAAATAATTTTAATTCAAACTCATCATCCATATTACCTGGATAGTCATAATGGCTCCGATATTATAATTTCTGTTGATAATGAAGTAAAAATAAAAAAAATATGCAATAAAACTATAATAATATGTATTTATATTTATTCAGAATTTTTGTCACTTCAAATACTAATTAGATCAAAAATATCACAATAAACAACCCTAATTGTTGAGAGAAGATATTTTTCTTCAAATCAGACCTTTAGACATAAATAAATATAGTAAAGTATGAAAAACATAGAATGTAAAATTGATGAAAACTTTGACACGTATAATTTAGTATTATTTATGTATTCGCAGAAATAATTGAATTGTTTGCTATTATTATTTATTTTAACCCATTTTATTAATCATTAGTACTTTTTTACTAACTTAATTAATTTAATTTACTTTTATCAGACACTTATCAATTATAACATATAAATTAAAAACTAAATATTATAATAATATTTCAATTTATAAACATATGTGTAATATCTGTACTCTGTAGATATTACGTCTTGAATTAATTTTAAAAAATATTTATTTATTTTTATAATTCTCGTGTAAAAATACACAAATAATAATTTGTTAATCTGTATATATAATATATGTATCTAGTTATACAAATAAAGCAAAATATTTTCAACTTAAGTATAGTATAAAACAATTTATGATTTATTTTATACTTTTATATTATATCTATGTTTATAATTAAACAAATTACAGTGTAATAAACTTCTACAATAAAGTATAAAAGTACAGTTTTTTTCTGATTAAAAGTTTTAATCCCTCGACAAAAATGTTTAGTTTTAGTAAGTTATAATATGTAACTATAAATTATAATTATAATTATTAATTTTATGATTCCATAGATACATATAATTTTAACTATAGTTTTATCAAATAACTATGTTTGCAATCTTAAAAATAAACAGTAAGTATACAATATAGGTAGCTATCATTCATTGTATAGTATTATATCATTTTTTTTTTTAACTATTGGCAACGTACTTAAGAACATTTTGTTTTTTTTTTCGCAACATTTAAAAATATTCAATAGTTAATTATATACGGTTTCAAAGTAAATCTATTTCTTCTGCCGTAGTTATTAATATTATACAAGTAAAACATCAAAGATTACATTTTACTAAGAAAAACAATTTTAAAAAATCACTATAAAATGTATAAAATGAGAAATTTTGTAAATAGTATATATTATCATATTATATTTCCTACACTCTGAGCTTAATCGTGCGTTCATGCGTATCCAGATTTCATTTAATAAACAAATGAAAATGATTATTTCAGATAAAACAATTAGAACGCTGCCCGTGTAAATACGTGACATTTAAATTAAATTTACAAGTTACGGAATATTTGCCGTAGTGAATTGAATACCTAACAGTTAAATTATTGTTGTTATATACTTGTAATATTTCATTATTACGTTATTCCCTATGTTATTTAGATCAAATAAAATAAATATGTAATGCCTCACTCTCTGCACGAAACATAGATATCTAATTTATTAAAGCATGCAGCATGGTGACATAATATGATACTCGTTGATGTGATATAATATTGTATGGTACCCTCTATGCTGTACCGATATAATTGGATCACATAAAAGTTAGGTTTCGCCCCTATCATATTTCATAATAACAGAATGCTTTAGTTAACCTTGTACAAATATTTTAACTTTCTGTTGTTGTTATTATAAAAGCAGCGTGTGGTGTCAACTTTATGATAAAAATGAACTGTCAATAAACTTCCTTAAAATAACGACTAAAAAATGAAAATAAGTTTGTATACCTAATATGTGTATTATGATATATAGACATATAGTAATAATAATGCGTTTATGTTTGCACAATTTAAGAATACGACCATTACGCACAATATTTTACGATTTATTGTATTATCGTCCTATTAACCGATGACTATAAGACACGTAATATCAAATTTAATTATTTAATTTTTCTATTTTTACTAAATGCAATTTAAATAAAGTCTGAATTAAAATGTATCTATAATATATTATATATATATATATATTAAATTCTTATAGTTAATTTCGTTTGTCTTAATTTTTTTATTTTATTGTTATATATTCAAAGTTCTACACATTTATAGATCGAAGAATTTTTACTATTCTAAAACATGATGCCGGACACAAAAAACTTATACACGTTAATTTAAAATAAAAACACTCATTGATCCTTTAAAAATTAAACGATTCATAAAATGTTGGATAGCTGCATTCAATAGTTACATAAATTGAAATAAGACCAAAAAAACTTGGAACTGAAAAACTATTATTTTTTTTTAACTGCTGATAACAATATTATTTGTATACACATCAAAATTATATAATTTATTGCGATACTTTAACTTTTTACTTAGAGAAATAAATTCAATTATAACATTTAATTTATAACAACTACCTACAAGTTTAATGATAAGTAAAACTTATCATTTGACAAAATTATTTATGTTATTTTCTTTTATATTTTTAGTTTATTTAAATTAAGGTTGACATGATTTCATTTTAAGTCAACCAAAAAAATTACAGATATAAATATTAAATTTTTTCTCAATGAAAAAAAAGATAAACATAAATAAATTTATTCCGAATTTATCGTCAATATATTTTGTGTAGCTATATTTTATAATTTATAGAACCACATAAAAAAAATTGTTGTATGATATAGTATGTTATGAAAAATTATAGTAAATAGTAATAGTCAAACAAAACAATAATAAAACAAATTAATAATAATAAATTACAAATCATTAATCACGAAGGTTAACTAATCAAGTAACGTTATGAGTTTTATATTTTACTCCAAAATTAACTAATCGAAATTATTACTTAGTATCTATTTTTACTTACATAAGTATAGTCGTTATTTTTGTAAGATTAACAATTTTTATAAATATAATAAAACAGTTTAGGAAATAATTAAATAAAAACGAATACAATTAAAACTATAATAATGTGTAAAAATGCAATAATTATAGTCGTTTATATCTATAATTTTGTATCATCTGTAACCAGTAAGGTTTGAAAACGGTTAATGCGTCTCATTGAAGTACACTAATAATATTATCGAGTTTGAGGCTCTACTTAATCAATCGCTGAACTCACCATTTTAATTCAATGTAGTGAATATGACCTGAAAAAAACGTCTATTTATTGACCTGGTTACGGTGAAAAAATACAGTGAACACTTTTAATTAAATTATGTTACAAAAAAAAAATAAACTTACCCTTTACTGTACAAAAAATAAATAAATAAATAATGATAATAAACAACTTACACAGGAATGATGTTTAACAAAACATTCAAATAATTAATGTGTACAGTCTTTGGTACGTTATGTAATATAAATTACGTCCAATCTGTCAAATACGGAGATGCATAAAAATGTAGAATCTCTAGTATTCATAATATTATTATCGTTATTATTTATAACATCAGTTATTCAATTCAATCGACATAACTTTGGCAGCGGGTATAAAGCTATTTCAATAGTGAATGTTTATGGCAATACATTAAACACGACACTCGTCTGTATCCTATACATATTATTATTATTTATTATTATTATTATTATTATTATTATTATTATTATTATTATTATTATTATTATTATTATTATTATTATTATTATTATAACGAACCGTTTGAATAAAATCCACATTAAACCATTAACGGTTTTACTATCGTGTTTTACATTCACCAATCAATCAAGAAACCATAGAATATATGGAAATATAACACATGAATAGTATCTAGAAATATCATCCATTACAGCGTCCTAGCACCTATATATTGCTATCTACATAAAATTTGAATTTCATTGATTTAACACATAGCAATGGATTAAGGAGAAGGAACCGTTGGAATTAAGAAAATACTATCTTTTTTTTTTTAATAAATATTTTTATTTTAATTATCCAATATAGATACACTTATCTACAAAATTCACAGTCAAAATATTAACCAAGTTTTTTTATTTTAAATAAAAGAGAACTAACTATTAAAAATCAATATTAAAAAATGAATAAAATAAATTGATTAATTCTACCACTGATAATAAATAATATTTATAATCAATGATTCTACTAATGGTCGTAAATTATCTATCACATGCTGTAATATTTACAATAATAAACGTAATTTAGAATACAAATAAATTAATATATACATCAAGATAGTTAATATGTGGGAACGTGCTTGAAATATAGGTATTTTATTATTTTAATAACCGTCCTTTTAATTTTAGATTCTGAACGGAGTGATAAATGTATTGATTTTACAATGATGTGTGTTTTTTTTTTTGTTTTTGTGTCTGTGTACAGCATAACTAGTCGAAATAATGCTTCAATTTCAAACTTTGGGGGTGGTTTCCGATGGCAAAGTGGATATCCTTGGTGCATAATAAAGGTGAAAAGTAAACATTTTCCAACAGTTTTCAAAAACATCGATAAAAACAAAAAAAAAGCGAGTAAGTGAGTATCACTCTGCTGTACATTAGGGGGTGGGGTGGACCTAGGACTAGGGTAGGTTAAATTTGAATGCAATGATAGGTATCATTGTATACGAAAAACGATTTTGAACTGAGATGATTTGTCAGTCTAGGATATGTTAATATATTATATTTAAATATTGTCATATATTCTATATTGAAACAAATTCAAACATTTAAGTAAAAGTTTCAAGATATTACGTTAAGTAATTTTTTTAAAATAATTTTTGTTATTTTTAAATGTTTTTTAAATGTTTGAATTTATTTCAAAATAGAATATATGACAATATTCAAATAATCAAATAAAATATATCCTAGACTGACAAATCATCTCCGTTCAGAATCGTTTTTCATATACAATGATACCTTTCATTGCATTCAAATTTAACCTACCCTAGTCCGAGGTCCACCCCACCCCCTAATGTACAGCAGAGCGATACTCACTTACCCGCTTTTTTTAATATTATATTTTATTTGAATTTAATCAAAGCGTTAATTTTGTTGCTAATCTCGTACCTACTCAATTGAATGTTTTAATTAGGTAGCTTAAACATAAATTTTTTGTTTTTAATATTTCCCTGTTAATATTAATTGTAACTACCTGAATTCTATTTCTAAAATACATACAAGTTTATAGATTGATGATAATAAAATATATACTTAATTATTTTTAAAGAAAATCTGAAGAAGTTCGATGGACAGAATAGCATAATATTATAATATCATTCAATGTTTGAATTAGGTATTAGCAACTGAAAGACCATAATATATCGCTAGTATTTCATTTTAATCAGTAGGTAACTAAATAATATATATATATATATATATATATATATATACCTACAGGGTGATTCTTTGATATTTATTTTCTCGTATACTTGTTAAGTTTTTACTTTTCCAGGCAATAGAATATATTTTTAAATTTCATAATCTAAAGCTGTATGTTTTATGAGAATTTCAATACATTAAATTTTAATTCCGAAAAATTAATTTATTAGTGACCAATTGATAACTTATGATTTGTAATTAATATGATTGATATTCATGACTTTAATTCACTGCATAGAATATTTCGAATCATGCGCGAAATGATGATTAATAAGTATTATGTCTTTCTGGGTTCTGAAGAGATAAATACACAATATTTATATCAATAATTTCTTATTATTCGTCTATATATAATTTATATATTATGAATATATGTTTTACATAAATCTTTTATTTAATTCATCACCACGAGAACAAACAAATCGTGTTTTTAATTTGAATACCTATAAAAATAGCTAACCACTTGTACGTCCTTGTGGCGTCGGTGATATAGAGATTTAGCGCGTATAGTACTATGTTCTTGTCTAACCCTATGAAAGGTAACAGACAGAACTAGTAAAGGACCGATCACCGATGAAATCTCTTTTTCAGATTTTGAGTTCATGATTTAGAAAAAAATGGTTATTTTAAACTGTATTATACCTATTATTATGTCAAATTAATCGATTTTAATTAACTGCAAATAATTAAATGTCTGAGGTTCGATTCACACCTATTTATTTTTCAGCCCCTCTTTGAAAAGGAAATTGAATCCTGTTGGTACTTCGGGGGGTCAAAAGTTAAAAATTTTCAATATTTTTAAATGAGTCGGGAAAAACCCTAAAAAAATGACGGAAAAACGGGATTTTTCACGCAAAACCAGTTTTTGTCAAAATCGAATTTTTTATTTTACTATAACTCAAAAACTAATCGATGTAAATACTTGAAATTTTCACCAAATATTTATATTAGCGTTCTCCATACAGTTAAATTTTTAAAGAATTTTGACTTTTTTTGAACTATTTATAGACAATTGAAATTTTCAACTTTTCTAAGTATTTTTTTTTTAAATAACGATAAAAATTTTTTGAGTGGCCAGAAAATTTTGATAATTTAATACAAGGTTTCTTATAAGTTGTTCTTAAGGTGATAAAAAAAATCGGAAATCGTTAGTCACAATTTTTTTTTATAAGTGCTTAAAGTTCAAATTTATAAGATTAATAATAATAATTTAGTTTAAACCTGTCAGGGCAATATTAAATTTTTATTTTATTGTCAAAACACGGCAGTCATTGAAAGGTACTATTATACATGCACTAGAAAACATATAGGTACACCAGTAAATAATAATAATTTAAAGTATTATCAATTTTTAATTTAATCCTACGGTTTTTTTTATGCATTATCGCGTTGATTCTAAGTATTAAAATTTATTTCAAGTTAACCAACGATAGCGTACCTACATTTCGAAGGAGGGAAGTAAACAACACTTCAAAAATAGATAAATTTGAAAGGTCATCGTTTTTATGAAATCAAATTATCTTCGGTGGTTGGGTCCAACCGTTCTAATATGTAAAAATGATCGTGAACGCGAACATATTCTATAAACCATCCTATCTTTTGATCCGGATAATTCAGCACGACACGATGGCTACGTTTGCGTAAACTCAAACGCGGAAATGTGTATCGCATCTTAAAATAGTTTTTATAGAAAACTAGGTCGTCTTATCTTTGTTTTGTTCGTTTGACGCAATATAATTCTAGTCGACATTTCCACTTCTGATTCGGTGCTGTGTATACAGTATATGCCTTGAAATCCTATCCCCGACTTCCGTAGTTCCGCTTATTTTTTTTTTACTATCATTATTATTATTATTTTTATTATTATTATTATTGCACCATCGAGTCAAAGAAACGGTTTACATCGATATGAAATGGACTGGTACAAAAGGCGATACTTTTATTCAGTAAATGCAGCTACATTGTCTATTATTATACAAAAAGATTATTTTGTATACGCTTATAAATTAAATGTATAGAATTTGAGTTGTTAAGACCAATTTACCCGTAAATTATAGGTTTTAGATTGCAATAGTCGACCAAATATGATATTATATAGCAGATATCTATACGCGTTTTCCTTTATCCCTGTTATTGTCATAAACTATTTCAATTTTTTCGTCGTAGATAATAGATAACCAATGATTCGCCACGAATATAATACGAATAATTAATTAATTACGAACAATATGTTCACACCAGTACATAATTTCGGTGACGGATTTCAAATGAGTACGTCACGGTTATTGCTCCATAGTTGTCTGGCTACAATATGATAAATTTTGAGTTGGTAGATGTTTTCATCACGCAAAAGCTATGCGTTTTAAGCATTTCCATTTCACGATTCTGTGACTAGGTTTAAGTTAAAATGGACAGATATAATATATATATATATATATATATATACTAAAAAACAAGAAATACGTCTTTACTGAGGTTTATGGCTTGAAAGATACTAGACCAATACTAGATGACGATTGACAGGCGTTGTATCTTATCTCTTCTTCAGACCTTCAATTGACGGAAAATTATCTTTCTCGAATTTCTATAGGATTTCAGAATGACTTATACAATTTATACACCGTAACACTGTACACACACACACTTCTGTTTTTGAAAAAATTATCTTGAATGTAATACACCATGTTTATAAAATATAATAGTACAAACGATTAGAAAAAAGTAGGTATAATTCGATTTACTCAATATCTATATATTTTTTATTTAGTCATACACCTATATGTATACATAAATCGAATAAAATTCATAAATTTGATTATAATAGGGTAACCTATTTCACTAAGCTGAATGTAAAATTTTATCCTCTGATTATATTATTACGATATTGGTTATTTGTCTGTTTTTCTCCATATATCTACGTCTCTAATGAAATCTGTCCACACATTTATGATAGTTGATATTTATTTTGTAAGTAGTTATAGTCTCATATATTTAACCTGTAAATAAAAATTCAAATTTTAAATATATTCCGTTGTTATAAAAATACATTGAGTTATTTTATTTATCGATTAACTAATAGTAGCCCACATTAGCCATACTTACCAAATGAGCACTACAGTTTTAAAGTAATCGGATAATCAAATAATTTTGGCTGTCAAAACTTCAGGTGGTTTTCAACAAAAGTACACTTCCAACTGCCATAGTGCATCAACACGTTAAACTGTTCAACCGTTACTGCCCGCACAGTACGCCCGGCTGACGTCTACAAAATATATAGATACTTAATACATGTTATATTGATGATTAACGTCGTGCCGTTATTTTATTTTTCAGTTTCAAATTTGTTTTAGAGCTATTTGAGAACGCTCGGCCATAATACAAATCTCCAAAACAATAATGATTAACAAACAAACAAACAACAACAACAACAACAACAATAATAATATTATCATATAACTATATAATATTTACTCGCTTTATTTAGATTTATAAACACCGGTAATGACGACCCTTTTGCCCGCCGTGATTCGTAGCGTATACGCGCGTATATATATATGATCAATAAATGTAGGTACAACGTTTCCTTTAAATGCAAATATACGTACAACCCTTTTAAATTAATATACAAACTAATTATATATTCGTACAAAAATCAGAACAATGCATTTCGCGTATTACGATCTCAATCGCATTATTATACGATTAATCGTATTGAACGACTTGAATTAATTTTATGATAAACCAAAACGCTTAATGAGTTGATGAGTTTTGAAAATGCTGCACGGAATCTGTATAAATAGCAATCAAATATATATAAGTACTATATTATTAGATTGTATAACCTATGTGATTACGTGTCCTAAATATTTTAGTTTGATTTGTTTGATTTAAATTTAATTTGAATGTTGTATCTATGAGGATTTTTATCACAAGTTCTATAAATTATTGTAAATACGAAAAAAAAAATATTGAATTGTGGCATATTCAATTTTAATTTATTTTTATTTTTGTGGGGTCTAGTAAAAATAATGTATACGATTTATACTTGCCACAAGGAAAAAACTACTTTAGAAAAACTAATATAAGATAATTAATAAGTGTAAAATGTCAGCAACACAATCATATTCATATTACATCATATTACACATACGAAAATAGATAAAAATGTTCAGTTCTCGACTTTTTTTAAATCATCATATAATTACACTTTTATTCGTTTGTCTAATTACACATTTAACACAAAATCCCAACATACAATTCTATGATACATTAAGTTGTTTTCATTTATAGAACCATAATGGTGTTAGAATTGTTAGATAGATAATAGAAAATTCTGATTTCGTAAAAAAAACAGCATTAGTAGTTACATAGCGTTTTTTTAGATTCTGAACGAAGTGATGAATGTATTGCATTTACTATGATGTGTGTTTTTTTTTTTTTTTTTTTTTTTTGTGTCTGACGACAACATTTGGAGCAGTAATAATGCTCCGATTTTTGACTTCAGCCCCTCTTTGAATAGGGAATTGAATCTAGTTGGTACTTTAGGGGGGTCAAAATAAAAATTTTCTAATAGTTTTCAAAAAAATCGAGAAAAACAAAAAAAAAATGACAGAAAAATGGAAATTTTACGGAAAAACCACTTTTCGACAAAATCGATTTTTTGATTTTGCTGTAACTCAAAAACGAATTATTGTAAATACTTGAAATTTTCACCAAATGTTTATATTATGGTTATCTCTTTACAGTTAAATTTTCAAAATATTTTGACCATTTTTAAGCTACTAATAGACAATTGAAATTTTCGACTTTTCTAAGTTTTTTTTTCTTCAAATGCCGATAAAAATTTTTTGGGTGGCCAGAAAATCTTGAAAATTTAATACAAGGTTTCTTATAAGTTGTTCTTAAAGTGATAAAAAAAATCCAAAATCGTTAGTCACAATTTTTTTTTATAAGTGTTTAAAGTTCGAATTTATACGAAATATGTCAAAATTTAAATTAAATTTCATACGCTCATAATGCGAATGTTGGCCATAGTAACCATAATAACATATAAAAACTATACTATTTGTTTCAAAATAGAATATTTGACATTATTTAAATATAATATATCCTAAACTGACAAATCATCTTCGTTCAGAATCGTTTTTCGTATACAATGATACCTATCATTGCATTCAAATTTAACCTACCATAGTCTGAGGTCCACCCCAACCCCTAATATACAGCAGAGCGATACCTACTTACCCGCTTTTTAATAAATCATTTATTGATATTTGTTTCTTTATATTGAGAGTTAAAAAAAAAAATGAATTTCATTTTGTTTTTATTATAAAATATTAGTTTAATTTAAACGAATCGATGTGTCGTTTATTATTTATTTTACCATGATTAAATTTTAGGAAATGTCAATTAAAAATTAAAAAAGCGGGTACACAGATAGAAAAAATTATTTAATTTAGCACAAATTGGTGTTAAAATAACTAAGATGGCGTGTAGGTTTTCACTCACTAGCTGCTTGGCGTTGATACCACATCAGACGTATAAGTCAAAATAAGTTCTTTTAGAGGTAGTAATTTTTAATTATTTTGGAGTTAATTTAACATCTATAAATGTTTTACCATTACACAACCAATTACAGATTGTTCTAATTCCACTTATTGTCAAAATAACACGTAGTATACTTATTTCAAAATATTTTATTGTGTTCAAAATAACTTTTATGTGATATCAATAGCTGTCGATCGGAGTGTTGAATTAACAACAAGCAGTTTTAATAATATTGTAATTTTTTAGAAAAATTTATCAAGTTTTATTATCTCATCCAACGGGTTTCGAATCCATGTCTACTATCCACTTTTACTACCTAACAAATTTCCTACCTAATTTCTACGCGTTAAACCATTAGACTACCTATCGGGGTTGTATTACGTAAGAAAAATATACTATTTAAACAAATAAAATTATGGGACATGGATTGTATTTCATTATTGGAAGTTTTATAGAGCCCACAAAATACTGTTTCTCATTGTCACAATCTTCGCATATTCCCCATTTTGTGATAGGTACAGTAATAACTAATAGGTAATGATTTTACCTTTATATTTATTGTATGCATATAATATATAATAAATGTACCTATATTTATTTTCCTAATTTGGAGGCGATGTATTTACCAGTCTCCAGGGTTATTGGACTCTCAAAAGTATCGTTACCGATACTATTCGCAACGCATTTTGGGAAAACACAACAATAATAATAAATATACCATCATGATTCGTGATATACGATTTATTCTACTATAAATATTAAATACCTATATTTTTAATTCTTTAACATTAGAAAATACCTATATATATATTTATATATATATATACATATGCACCTATATATATGTATATAATATGCTATTTTTATAACGTGCATGTTAGGAATTAAGACAATTTTTAAACGCAAATTATTTAATTTAACAAACAACTTCATAATTAAAAATCACATTATGTAGCAATTGTTATTATAAGCATAGTTAGTAGTAAATCTTAAAATCAAAAATTGTTAAAATTAAAAACACTCTGTTGTTGTTTTAACCACAGATATTATTATACTATTTAACAATTTATTAAGAGTAATATTAACATTTCTATGATTATATTAACAACAATTGCTTGTCGGTTATCAATATATTAGATGTTAAAATGACTAAACATGGAATTGTTAAGTTATTAATATATATAATTTCAAAGTTACATAACAAAAACTTAATTTAATCGTTCATATACTTAAAATACATTTTTTTTCTTCATTTCAAATATAGAATATGGTTAACAATGAATATACGTAATAGGTGTTCTAACAATACGTAGTGTAAGACTCAAAATTCAATACAACACTCCAATGTTGTTATTTAATATACAAATCACAGTTAATTTAACATTTAGTTCTTAACAATTGATTGAAACTGAATTTAACTCCAATATTTCTATGTGTGTAAGTGAGTATCGCTCTGCTGTACATTAGGGGGTGGGGTAGACCTCGTACTAGGGTAGGTTAAATTTGAATGCAATGATAGGCATCATTGTATATAAAAAACGATTCTGAACGGAGATGATTGGTCAGTCTAGGATATATTATATATTTATATTTAAACATTGTCATATATTATATTTTGAAACTAATTCAAATATTTAAGTAAAAGTTTCAAGATCTTACAATTAGTAATTATTTAAAAATAACAAAAATCGAAAATTATTTATTAGTAAAACGTTATTTTACACGTGTATTTTTGATTTCAAATTAAAATTAAAACTTTAAACACTCGTTAAATTATTAAATTGAATAATCCTCAAACTTTTTTAAAATTATTCTATGCTTAACTTATGGACAGCATAGTATTAAATTTTCAATTCTTAGCTTTTGATAGTAAAATATTTATAAATTTTTAACTACCAAATAGTTAAAAATATTTATGATTTTGACGAATTTTTGTCAATATTTAAACTTCAAATGCTAATAAAAAAAAATTTTACCTATGTATTTTTATAATTTTTGAATGAGAGTTAGAAAAAGTTATTTCAATTAAATTTTCCACTAAATTTTCACCTAAATTTTTTTTATCGACATTTATAAAAAAAAATAAAAAAGCGGGTAAGTGAGTATCGCTCTGCTGTACATTAGGGGGTGGGGTGGACCTCGGACTAGGGTAGGTTAAATTTGAATGCAATGATAGGTATCATTGTATACGACAGTGGTTTTCAAACTTTTATTATACATGGCACACCGTTCACTTCAAAAAATGTTCACGGCACACTGACCTTTTTTTTATATGAACAAAATTGTTTTGAATTAATTATTAATATATATAAATTTAATAAGATATGTTAGATTGATGGGCTGACAAATATTTTTAATTCTTGGACGAATAGTTGACACATGCCCTCATTTTCTTATATTACAATTCAATGCAATCGGTAATTTATAGAAAAACTGCGGCACACTGGTGTGCCGCGGCACCCAGTTTGAAAACCACTGGTATACGAAAAACGATTCTGAACGAAGATGATTTGTCAGTCTAGGCTAGGATATATTATATTTAAATATTGTCATATATTCTATTTTGAAACAAATAGTATAGTTACTATATTATGTTACTATAGTTACTTTATAATATCTGTTTATTAATAAAAAAATTATTTGGCAACATACGCATAATGAAAGTATGAAATTCAATTTAAATTTTGAAATATTTCGTATAAATTCGAACTTTAAGCACTTATAAAAAAAAATTGTGACTAACGATTTCGGATTTTTTTTTATCGTTTAAGACAAACTTATAAGAAACCTTGTATTAAATTTTCAAGATTTTCTGGCCACCCAAACAATTTTATCGTCATTTGAAGAAAAAAAAATTAGAAAAGTCAAAAATTTCAATTGTCTATTAGTAGCTTAAAAATTGTCAAAATATTTTGAAAATTTAACTGTAAAGAGATAACTATAATATAAATATTCGGTGAAAATTTCAAGTATTTACAATAATTCGTTTTTGAGTTACAGCAAAATCAAAAAATCGATTTTGTCGAAAAGTGGTTTTTCGTAAAATTGCCGTTTTTCTGTTACTTTTTTTTCGTTTTTCTCGATTTTTTTGAAAACTATTTAAAAATTTTACTTTTGACCTCACCAAAGTACCACCTAGATGAATTTTCCTACTCAAAGAGGGACTGAAGTCAAAAATCGGAGCATTATTACTGCTCCAAATGTTGTCGTCAGACACACAAAAAAAAAAAAAAACACACATCATTGTAAAATCAATACATTCATCACTCCGTTCAGAATCTAAAAAATAGATTATTTCAAATGCCTATAAATTGCTCAAAAAAATTCAAAATATTTTGAATATCAAATCACATAAAGAAAATGGCAATCTAAATTACTGGTAAAATTTTCAAGTATTTAAGACATAAACTATTTGAAAAACAACAAATATCAAAAATCGTTTGAGGCTGAACCGTTATTTAACGCGGTTTTATAAAAATTTAAATTTCAAACACTCATAAATTTTTTTTGTCTAATTCCGGTAGAGTTTTTGTAGAATTGCCCCGTAATTACCGTGTTTTTATTTTTATATTTATACTATTAGTTATACACGCATATGGTCGCGAGTTCATGCAAAAATCCCATCATAAAAAGCACTCAGTTTTTCCTACATTTTTCATTTTACAATTTTCTTTCCGTAAAAACCTTAAATCTATTTTATATTAACAAATAAAAAACTTTAATTATTGCAAGATGATAACTGATAACTATAAGTTTTTAATATCAGTTCTTTAAATTCGTGAATCTTTATATTGATAACATAAATCCCATATTAACCTATAAAAACTATAAGCCAGTAAGAATAGCAATACAATAGTAATACATAATTGTAAGAGTATAGCCACCTGTAACCTGTGTTCTATTTATACAAATTAGGTTATTATTGATATTTATAAAAGAAAGTCTTTCCTTTCTTACTCTACTTAACCTAACAATAAAGTCTATTATACATATCAACACACAAACACGAAGCTTTACAACACAAATTATTACCTATCATGATGTGGTGTTTTTCATAAATTGATATAATATAATGACCATAGTAATAGGATTAAATTATATTTATAAAAACATTTCATAAACATTTTTTTTTCAATCGGGTACCTTATATTTTTAGCTAATCTAAATATTGATCTTACAATTAATTTTCAAAAATAAAATGCATTTAAACCATTAAAAACAATTTCGTTAACGACGAACATGTCATTCTCAATAAAAACTAATACTTTTATTTTATTGTCGATGTTACACATACATAATATATACATGTATACATACTTTTTAGGTTTGCATGATTATATAAAGATAATAATATACTCATTTACATATTTTATAGCTTATTGTATTCTGTCACCGTATAATATCGTTCGATTACAAACATTAAAAATGGAAATTGGTGTAAGTATGCATATTTTAACAAAAAATATGTATTTTGTTTAAAACTGTCTGTCGTGGAGTTCAATAGTTATTTTCATACATACTGGAGTTGTATCAATTCCATAAATTGTAAGCTTATACTATAATATTTAATGTTGACCCACTTTTTATTTATTAAAAAAAAAAAACATCATACTTAGACGGTTTCAAAGGTTCAAATATTTGATTTTCTTTTCAATTTTAGTTACACTAATAGGAATGTGATTGTAATTAATAGTATTTAATGATTACAATATAACCATTGCTGATATCTCTTGATTTATTTCAATACTACTATATTATGTGAGTATTATAATGCAGTATCATTCATAAACAGAAAAAAAATATAACATTTTGTGGATACTTGATGTTTAAAAATAATATAGATTTACTAGGTACGTAATAAAAATGTATATAGGTACAACCTTTTGCAAGAATTTTTTCAATAAAATTATAAAAATTTGGTGCACTTTTTTTGGCTAATGGTAAGTTGGCAAATACTTTAAAACAACAAAATTCCGTCCAACAAAACAATTATATAAAAAAAAGCTTATGATTTGAATAAGTTTGAAAGACCTACATTATAATACTAAAGCGTATGTAATAACAATTTCAAAACATATTGTTTATGGCAATTCAGTAATTCTATATGTTATTACAATTTCTATAATCTACATTGATGAATACCGCTACAAGCTTAGAACAAATACTCTTCAATTTTGTAGAACATCATCGATAACCGCAATGCGTATGCAAATAAAAGTAAGTGGGAGGTAGATTGGCTTGACAGATTCGGTGATAATCGACAAAATAATATATTATTATTAAGTAATTAGTACATCAAATTATGTGAACCTCAATTTTGTACGTCTATCAAGAAGATACTGCAATGTGATTTCTTGTCAATGTCTGTTATACTTTTTGTTTATAAAACGTACATTCTAATAATATTAAATACAGATTTTATCACTGATAAGTAATATTAAAACATTGTTATATTATGATTTTTATAAGTAAACTTCAATGTTTACATTCCTTTAGTATAATCTTATCGGCATGTTTCAGAACTTTTATACATTGTTTTTGCCTGTCTGTGTATTTTTTCATAAATTTAATCATTAAAATAATAATAATATGTATACATAAACAAGTAATTAAAAAATAATATATATATGCATATAATATTATAATAAAAAACGTCAAATATACTATTAATTAATAAAAATTGAAATATAAATTATTACATCATTCCTACTAAAATTCAGAAAATCTCAACTCATTAATGTTTTATAGTCCTAAGCATCTTAAGCAAAATGTATTATCTTTTAAATAAACATAAGACAATTTTAAATTCATTGTTTGAAAAACAATTATTATTCTTATAATTTAAAATGTATAAAAGTTGTTTTATTTTTTCTTATTAACCAGGAAAAAACGTGTATAATTATTGTAATGAATGTTTGAATTAAAAGAAATAAATAAGATTATTCATTATAACTTATAATTTATAAGTATAAAATATGTTTACATCTATGCTCTACAAATAATTTGAAAATATATTTATTTATTTATATTATTATGTATATTTCAATATAGATACTATGTATATTATTGTATTTGTGTTTATAATAATTTGTATTAAATTAATATTTATTTAAAACTAATAAACTTTTCTTTCGTTGTCTACATCCAATAAACAATTTAAATGATATAATTCGCTCATTAACAATATTTATAGAATAACAATTCAATTTCGTTAATCTAGTTTTTTAATTTTCAATAAATAGTCGTACAATTAGAAACACAATGATATTATTTCTCCAATCATAGCCAACTGCTATCTTATAAATATATGTATATAAAAAAATACGAGTAAAGATTTTCTCAATACCTTAAAATATTAACTCTTATTTTTTGGTAAATCCTATACTAAATCAATTTTTAATCGGTTTCTCAAAATTAGGTATGCAAATATATACTAATATTTGTATAATATTTTTTTTTAAAACTACCATGTTGAAAATAGGTGGTTAAGGCCATTGGAAAACACGTACGTTTCGATCACAACTGACCATTAAGTAGTAGGAACACCCGAAGTCCTGACACTTTACAGGGACCTGACCACATTTCCTCTCGTCAACCCAGACGCGTACCAAAGTGACACAATCACGTTGGGAATATGTCCCAGAACAATGGGAATATAGTTATATAGATAGACCTTAAGAATACAAAAAAAAAGTGGATTAAATGGGATTGTTTTTATATAAAACACATATTATGGTACTATATATTCGTATACATGTAGTATGTACGATTGTACGTTGATACATAGGGAATTTCGTAAGATTAATTATTAGTAATACATAGAGCATAATACTAATATTTATTTATATGCGTGGTAAATATTTTCTACTTATATACATTATATAGGTATACATTATTAGATGACTTAGTTGACCATTTTTAAAAAAATTAAAAGATGAAACTGTCTAAGACAATATTTATTTGCTCTTTAATGATAACGAAACGTAATATTATTATCGTACTGAAATATTATAAAAGGATATAAACAATACTTCTTTATTTATAAGCAATTGCGTAATAATTATTAAGTTTTATTTTATTCTTAATTAACAATTAGGTACGTATATATTGGTTTTTAGAATAAAATAAATCATTTTTTAAAAGATCATCTTTATGCATACGCATGTGTGTTAAAAATAGATTGTATAAAATAATCTTATAAATAACTAATAAAAAACATATTATTTGATTGCTATGCAAATAATATGAAATATAATTTTATAATATTATAACATTTATATGTTAC
This sequence comes from Schizaphis graminum, assembly GCA_020882235.1. Taxonomy (NCBI): domain Eukaryota; kingdom Metazoa; phylum Arthropoda; class Insecta; order Hemiptera; family Aphididae; genus Schizaphis; species Schizaphis graminum. The sequence goes on from CM037032.1 coordinate 62,570,619, forward strand.
AATATTATTATTGAATGCTATGCATTTTTTATGAAATCATCTATTTTTTTTAATATTACTTAACGACGATTATAATATATAGGTATTTATACGAGAAAATTATATTTTTAGTTTCCAAACATGAATAATTAAATTTTTAGAAAAAAACAAGATATCTTATATCATATTTACTACTATCGTATTTTATTTTTAATTTATGTATTTTTGTATTCAATATTGTTATGTTTTATAAATATAAACAATAAATAAAAAAAAATCATTCATCATATTGTAATGTACATGCATTTCAAAAATGTGTTTTTTTTAATAAACCAATACATTTTTTTATTATTTTAATGTTATTTACTTTAAACGTGTTTATTCAACATTTTTTTAAAATTGAAATTTCAAATAAAATAGATAATAAAATTTAACAGTCTGATAAAACAAAATGTATTTTGTTGAAGAAAAATGTTATTATTGGCATTATTGATTTAGTCATTAGTATTAATATCTTATTAAGTCTTTTATGTACATAAAATATTCTTTTTATAGAAATATTGATTAATTTAAACTTTTAGTTTTTTTGTGATATTTTTATTTTAATTAATATAAATTATCAATATTATTAGTTTTAATTTAAATGTATTCTATTTTATAAACACCCATATCAAATGTTTCAAATGCATATTTTACTGAATAATCTATATCTGCAGCCTGTTATAATATATTGTATTAATATTATTATAATTTTAGAAAATATTGTTCATTGAGAAATGCCGTAATCAGGAAAATTCGTAGTTTATTTCTGCATAAAACATTCACTAAACTAAAAAATATAATTTTAATTGTTTACCTGTACTGTGTGAAACTACATTAATACATTTAATACTTGTACGAAAAAAAATCAATTTTCTTTTCTAATTATCGTTCAGCAAAATTATTATCCAATTACGTGATTTTTGAAGATAAATTTCATATAATTTAAATACTAATTCATTATTTTATAGTAACATAGTATTGACAAATTTTCCATGTACGAACAATAAAATATATTTCCGTTACGTCCATAAAATGTAAAGTACGATTCCCGAGTTATCCGATTATTTCGTATTATAACTGTGAGTAGAAATTTCACACTAACCTTTAAAAACTTCCATAACAATCTACTGTGACTAATAAATGGCTGGTTGGAGTATATGGTGGTTTTTTTCAGTACAAAATAAATTGCGATGAGTACAGCATTAAGAAAAAACAATACTGTATCCCTCGTACTGTAGTAATTACAGGCAATAAATTTCAGTCGAAAATGAGGAGTGGCACAGTTAAGCGGAAAACTCTTAACAAATTAGCGAAATACATGGGAAAGAAACTATTGTAAATATGGCGACTACAAACTAGACTGAAACATCAGTTTTCAAAAACACGGCACGATCGAAAGTTTATACAGTAGTAAATCAATGCCCTCACGAAAACTCTTGAGTTTTAACTATATTCAATTATTTATAAAAGTATTTATGTAATATTATGTGTACCGTTATAAATAGTTAAATATACTGTTTTAAGCCATTGACTAACATTTCAATATTTTAAGACTTAATAACTAATAAAGTGTATTAATGATAACTGTATTGACATTTAGATGGTTATAAACTATTTGAAACTATGCCAATGATTTATGATATATATTTATAAAGGAATTCATTTTCTTAAAAAATATTACGTGCGTTTTAATTATCTCCAAGAAAAGAAAATAAGTTCATACTTTGAAAATATTTTTTATGCTTTCAGATTCATTTAGTTGATTTGTAACACGCTTTAAGTTTAATGACGGAAAGTGATGTTATAAAATATGCGTTGATAATATAATTTTAAGTATGAGTTTCTACCGACTAAACTTCATAAACACCTAGATTAAATTGTTTAAACTCCCATAAATATCACCCAGATAACTACAAAAAATAAGTGTCTTAGACTTTTTAATTTATTGCGCATAAACTATAATGTTTGTATTTAATTTAATTAAACTTAAGTAATTCCAATATAGTCATGTCCTCGAAATAATTAATGCAATAACTTATTTAAAGATTATGTACTGTATAATGTTATTATTATTAAATAAAATAATGAAAATCATGTGTGTTAAATAAATTATAATAATTGTAGATAATATGTGTAATAGGTAGTTATTTTTTTGATTTAATACACATAACTATTGTTGATTTAAAATGTTAATTCAATGATAGACGTATCAATATCATTTAATTTTTTAAAAAAAAAAAACAATGTATTCTGTTTCTACGGATATTTTATGATACATTATATATATTTTTGATGTATTTTTTTTTTTTATAATTTGGCATAAATTTAACTATTTTTTTTTTCAAAAACCATTTTATATTCTTATTTATTGTATTTTATTGCTATTACTTTTTAAAAAATACGACGTACAGTAGAATGATGTGACTAGGTTCGTGGCTTAATTTATTTTAAGTTTAAATTATTTTTTAACTTTAACTCTATAAAGAAATTAATAACAGTATAATGAATAGCAAAAAGTTTCATGTCACAACCGTAATCACGAAACATACTCGAAATCTACTACAAAGCAAGATCCCCATTTTTAAAAAAAGTTAATTGGGTTAAAGTTATTCATAACTTAGCTACTTTTGCAATTTACATATAATTATATTCAGATTTGTTTTAGCTATAAATTAAACAAGTTTTGTATAAAGAACTACATTCTATTAATTTAAAAGCTTCAAAGAAAGCTATATGCATATTGCATAATATGTTGTTGTTTCTTAATCTAATCTATAAACTATATTAACACTATTCACTTATAGGTTATAGCAAAATATTAAAAAATATATATTTAATATACCTAGACTGAATTCCTGCAAACTAAATCTAAAAACTTTGGTAATACTTCCAAATATGTGCTTATTGAATTAATAAAATATTATCTGGCAACACAAATCATTTTCAAATGTATCTCAGATGGTAAAAGTTTTTGTAACTGTTATAAATTACAATACCATAGTATGATTATCCCAATAAGTATTTTTAGAACATTTTGAATTTATAGTTTCTATACAAGAGAAGTTAACATAATAATGTGTTTATAATAACAACAGATTTCATTCCTACAAATCAGTTTTTATTTAAAATAAAAAGTTATATCACATGAAATATATCCAATTTCATCAACAGATCAATTAGATGTTGTATAGTGTGATTTGTTTATGTCTGTAATTATCGATTGGAGGAATAAAAATACTTCAAACTTCAAATTTGATTGTGGATTTTCGTAAAGAATCGGTTCTAGTTGTATTTTAAGGAGAAAAGCAGAAAACTATATAAGTTGGAAGTAGGTACCTTCTTTTTAAAATAATCACCAAAAAAAAAAATAAAAAAAAAATACGTTTTACGAATTTTTTAATAAAACCACTTTCTGAAGCATTAAGTAAACTTATAAAGTTTTAACCTTCCTAAGTTGGAAACTGAACATACTTGTACTTTTAACAAGTTATTGTTTTCTGATTATAGTAATCTGTATAAATATGAAAAATATAAGAAAAACAATTTTTAGAAAAAAGTATGGTAAATAAATTTATAAACACATACCAATTTTTTGAGTAAATCTTGCTCCACTCAAATGGTTTTATACCTATTTCAATTGTTTTTATTTTCAAATTAAAATTAATTTAACACAATGTAACTATCCTAAAAAAACATGTGCTATCTGTTTGTATAATTTTAATGTTTAACTTTTATTGTAAAAAACTTACTTAAAATTAAATTAAATACTAATATAAGACATAATAGATTGGTGTTTTATATAGAACCATAATATAATAAATTATATTGTATAAATATATCGTTGTTAAATCATCAATAAATCTTCTAGGACTTATTTTAAATTAAATTATTGAAATTCTTCATACTATTATATTATTATGTAATTAAATACTTGTGCATAATATATGGTCTATAGTTATAAGTGAATCTTGACTTAGTACAATATATTTTCCATATTAATATACATTATACCTCACGTTTATGTCCGTGATCTATTGTGATATTCACACAAAATCCTTGTTTATCAAAAACTATAATGCATAATATGGTACATTATAATTCTCAGAACTCTATTTTATTACTATACTCAGTTACAAATCAAATTAAGGGGGAAAAAATGTTCAAAAATTATTAAATAAAAATAGAATTGTAATAACGTCACTAGTAAAATTAACATATATTATTGTGATAAAAATATATCGTTGAGAGTATTATCACCATTAATTTATCGTTAACAAAATAAAATATATAAAGCTCACACTTTATTACAATTGTGTACAGCAATGTAAGTGCAAATAGGTGAAAGATAATGTACCGAAAAGTTAACTGCAAATAATTTTATTCGAGTTAAATCCCTACAGATATAGGTAACTACACTGTTCACTAGAAAGTTGTATTGACTTTATTACCAGCGTTGTGGCTTATGCATAACAACGCATTATAATGTATAGAACTATGTTTAGGTAGCAATAAATGATTTAAAAGATATATTTACTCGTATATTTTATATTAAAACATTTAAAACAAAATGATATTATATATATATATATATATATATATATATGTATGTATGTATGTATTTATTCACCAACGTTATTATAATATAAATTGCATTGAAAAACCATTAAGGGCTGATCCTTTTAATTGGACAAAACTCATTATATGCTATTTTTTTTGGGATTATACGCAATATTAAAATTCTTTTACACGGGAATTATAAAGTCTGATACATACAATTAGAACAATAATAATACTGATAAAAATACTCACATTCATAGTTATTCACACCACAAGGATGAAAAAAAATGTTATACATTGGATGAGATAAAATATGGAGGTTTATTGATCGTCGTCATCGTATTTTTAAATTATCGGTGTTTCAACTTTCTTAACTCGATAGGGGTTTCACTCGAATCACTGGTCGTTAAAACTAAAATGTATCCATAAGTCATAAGTTATGACTCATAACTTATCTATTATTATATTGATGAATACATTATTGCTTTTAAAATGAAGTATGTTATTTTATCATCTGTGTGTGTGTGTGTGTGTGTGTGTAACGTTTATGATAGAAAAAAATCATATAATCTTCAACATCGAAGATGGTTTCTGGTAGAAAATTGAATATAGTTGTTAAGGAGAACAAAAAACTTCTTCTGTTTATCTTTTTTCAAATTCTAAGATTTTAAGTAATTTGTTCTATATCTATACAAGTTTTGATATTATATTAATAAATATAAATGTTGGTATGCATATATTAAAATATAAAAAGAAGGAGAATGGAAATTGCACACTAAACAGATTTTCAATAAAATTTAAATTGTTCATCTATTGTAATTCAAGAATATTAAGAAAATTAAAGATTTTAAATATTCATCAAATATTTATTAATTTCATTAATTAGATATTATAGTTTTTTAAATATGATATGATATTATGTATACTGTATAAGTATTTAACAACTATAAAGGAATGGTAAGATTTAGAAAAACAAAGATGCAACTAATAGAAAAGATAATACACCTAATATATCTGTTGCTCTACAAATGTCAACAACATCATCAGAAATTATAAAATGTAATTAAAATAGAAAAACATTAATGTACAAATTATTTAAAGCATAAGTATTACATGGCTTAAATTTCAGAAATTTGTAAGAAATAACTACTGTGAGACAAAGTTAACAGAAAATAAAAGTTTATTCAAGCATTATGTAACGCAATAATAGACACTCTGTTACTTACGAGCATTATGAGAAGAATTGGAACGATAATACATGCTGTTCTAGTATCATATATTTACAGCTTAGGCGACTTAATGATATAATTTACTTAGTGAAATAAGTTACCGAATCGATTCAACATTTTGTTGGGATATGATGACAGAGAAATGACTGGTTCGTGTATGGCGTATGTTGAGAATTAGGCAATAAATGTGATGATGCGTCTGCGGTATTATGTTAAAATACGATAAATAAAAACATAAATATAAAATTCAGTCAATCAAACATTAATTTAAATTATGAAAAATAAAAAATAGAATAGAGCTGTATAATTATTTAACTAAAATTATAAAATAGTAGTTATTCCATTTGAATTAAACTGAAGTCGATCGAATACATGATGAGATATTCGCAGATGTAATAATTTTGCATTGATTAAATAACAATACCATAGTAATTAAATTTTATTACAATATGATATATTATCATATATTAGTCATTGTCTTAATGAAGAAGTACTTACACTCATTTTTCACACATAATTCATAAACATTTAAAACATAACAACATCCCTTATATTAAATATGCGATATATATTTATTAATATAAATCGAATTAGACTACCAGTCACCAGTGAATAATGTGTTGTGATAATAGGAATCACAATAAAAGTGTAAAAACATATATTATATACAATATACATTAAAATAAACCGTATTATACCACAAGGGACATCCTACACGTATCAACTTATACACGATTCCGAGAATTACCTACTGAAAATGTTCTGAGAATTCTAAAACCTACTTGTCTTTTAACCGAAGAATACTATAATCCTGTAGGGAGCAGTTTCGGGTGTGAATCTACTGAGCTTGTAAGAAGACCTTCTTTCACTAGTTCATACTCTATTCCTAATAAAATTAATTATTTACACTAGGAATAATTTGCTTATTTTATTTTAATGAAGACTCGGTATTCTATTTGAATTTTCTTTTAATTTTTTTAATTATAATAATGAACTTCGTCCATATAAATCTTTATTACAAATGGCACACATAACTATATTATTATTATTATAGTCCTCTGATATAGTTCGTTTGTCAAATGATGCAGGGTTACGCTAAAAAACTGAGCTCGTTCAAATACGTCTACAAGTATATGCAAATACGGATTTACTTGTTCGATGGTAAAAGGGTTCGTGAGCAGTGTGGGAGGTCGCTAAATGCTAATGGTGTTTCATATGCAAATTTGAGGCTCTAATGATCGCCTCCATAGGCATATATAGGTTAGTTCACTGTCTGTGTTCATGTTTTATACCATATATTTTTTTCTTTAATTATTGCCACGGTGGTTTACTTATTTTTTCATGAGTGCCAAGTGAATGTCATTATTAGCAAAGAAGATATTATTCAGAAATGTTTATCAGTGATATTTTTTTTTCCAGTTACACCAAAAATCGACGTGGTTTTATTTTGTTCTATAATAAATTAATAATATATAATATTATGATTTTTTTTTTTTTTGATTGCAACGTTTCGGTGTTCATTGTATCATCATTTTATAAAATTCAACGTATGTGTGTACTAGACTTAAACCGATATACTATTCGACTGCCGGAAAGAGATATAATGTAACCAGATACGAAGATGTAGTTTTCACTAAAATTCGCATGAGACATTTCTGTTTAATACACCAAAGAAAACTCTCCATTTGCAAATAGTGTGATAATCAGCTAACTATCAAACATTTTACACTAAAATATCCAAAAAAAACACCTACTTTAGACACATATTTTTCAACATGCACTTGAAGAGGAAAATATCAAAAATATTTTCTTTAAAAAAAAAAAACATAATCTTTACAAAATCAATTGTATATATACTATGTAACTACCATAACTGTTCAACATAATGTATTTTCATATCAATAAGATTAATATATATAACTTGCAGACTAATAAAATCACTTAATATTTTCTAGCCTTTATTCGCAATAAAAAAATATATATGTATAGAATAAGTAAATTTTTGAGCTATAATCATATTATATTCATATATATAATATATTTTTAAATAGATATTTATAATCTGTTCACTTCACTAAAACAATAAGTACACTTTTGAATGTGGTAGACAAAACGATTCACATAAATAGCTAAAGGAGGAAGCAGTTTACTAACGACATCTCAGAATTTATTTATTTATCATTATTATTATTCAAGGCAATAAACCACACGCACCTTTAGAATATTTAATGTGCAATCTACCATTCTTATTTTAAAATATATCATTATAAGAAAATTTCTAAAATTTTGTTGACTAATTTGAGATGTATATTAAGCTACCGAGCTATATTCAATGATTATAAAATGTCAAGTGCTTAACAATTAGTTTTTAGAAAAGTGAATCTAAAAAATGTCAACATATTTTTAACGTTCAAATGTACGTAAATATTAATATACAATTTTAACGATAAGTAGCTGGTGAAAATAACTTAAAATTCCTTTACAGAATTCAAAGTAATTAGCTCAACATGATTAATATTATAATTTATAAATAATTGATTTTTAATAAACACGAAAATTATTACCTAGTAACATTCTCTTATTACCATATTATATCAATAAATATAGGTAAATATACAATATGCATGTTATATCTAAACCTAATTATATTATAAAGTAAAGCATCTCAAAATAATTCTATAGAATATTAATTGATTTAAAAATAAATACATTTAATCTTCTTTTTAAAGAACTTATTTATATCATTGATTATGATTATATAACTGTAAATCATCGTAATCATTATGATTAATAATTTGGATGTATGAATTCGTTCAATAAAATGATTAAAAATAAAATAAATGTTTTAAAAATAAGTCAATTGCAATTATGTTTTGTTTAAATATACACACAAAAATAGTTATTATTAAAAATTGACTTGAATATTTTTAAGCTATGTCAAGTTTTTGTATACCTTTTTTGATTCTTTATAAAATGATATAAAATGATAATATTTTATAATATTACTAATATCATAATAAAATAATAATAATATATTATAATATAATTTAATGACAGTACTTTTTATTTAATTTATAGATATTTGATATTTTAAAATTTTTAGATTCTGAACAGAGTAAAGAATGTATTGATTTTACAATGATGTGTTTTTTTTTTTTTTTTGTGTGTCTCACGACAACATTTGGAGCTGTAATAATGCTCCAATTTTTGACTTCAGCCCCTCTTTGAATAGTAAAATTCATCTAGTTGGTACTTTGGGGGGTCAAAAGTAAAATTTTCAAATAGCTTTCAAAAAATCGAGAAAAACAAAAAAAAAATGACAGAAAAACGGCAATTTTACGAAAAACCACTTTTCGACAAAATCGATTTTTTGATTTTGCTGTAACTCAAAAATGAATTATTGTTAATACTTGAAATTTTCACCAAATGTTTATATTATGGTTATCTCTTTACAGATCAATTTTCAAAATATTTTGACCATTTTTAAGCTACTTATAGACAATTGAAATTTTCGACTTTTCTAAGTTTTTTTTCTTCAAATGCCGATAAAAATTTTGTGGGTGGCCAGAAAATCTTGAAAATTTAATACAAGGTTTCTTATAAGTTTTTCTTAAAGTGATAAAAAAAAATCCGAAATCGTTTGTTACAATTTTTTTTTACAACTGCATAAAGTTCGAATTTATACGAAATATGTCAAAATTTAAATTAAATTTCATACTCTCATTATGCGTATGTTGCCAAATACTTTTTTTATTAATAAACAGATACTATAAAGTAACTATATTAACATATAGTAACTATAATATTTGTTTCAAAATAGAATATATGACAATATTTAAATATAATATATCCTAAACTGACAAATCATCTTCGTTCAGAATCGTTTTTCGTATACAATGATACCTATCATTGCATTCAAATTTAACCTACCAGTCTGAGGTCCACCCCACCCCCTAATATACAGCAGAGCGATACCCACTTACCCGCTTTTTTTTATTTTGTATTGATATAAATGTTAGGTTACAATATATAATATACTAAAAAACTTGAAAATTGAATACAAAGTCTCTCATTAGTTTTCTTATCAAGAATAATAAATATTTATATATCAAAAATATAAATTAATTTGCACAATTTTTACTTATAAATTTTTCAATTATTGTAGAACGACAAGTTCACAAAAAAAAGTTATCAGATAAGGGATTCTAAAAAAAAAAAATGTAAAAGTTATGTATTAAAAGCCCTAATGTTTTAAGAGGCTTTACTATAAAGTATAAGCCGTATATTTATAAGTAATTTTAAGGATAGATAGGTAACTTGTTAAAATAATAATATCAAATCCTTCTTTTACTTAGGTAGTTAAAAATTAATAAAAGTACATACTAAAACTGAAAAATAAAGGATACTTAAAGTGCGTGAAAAAATTCGAAAACATTTTTAAACGTTATTTATAGCATAGAATAATCTAAACTGTATTAATCTAAACATCTGTTTTAAGTTTTAACTGTTTTAAATTCCTGACAATGTAATTATTAAATTATTTATAATATAATATAATATAATATAATATAATATAATATAATATAATATATTTTATTATTATTATTATTATTATCATTATAATTGTATAGTTATTAATTTGAATATTCGTGAAGGAATATAATTTAAGAATATCAGTAAATAACAGATATTATTAAAAATGAAAAATATTTCTAAATATTAACTATTTTTTTTTGTGTGGTTATTTCTTATTTTTTTTTTTTGGGAATAAGTAAAAATAAAAATTCAATTTTCATATTTTGTATTTCAAATACACTTTATTAAGGATTGAATTCCGTGAAAAAAAAGTAACTTATGACACTCCACGAGTCCCAATTACTCTATTGATTTAACTCTTATTGAAATTATTACACACTTTTAAAGAATGTACAAGCATACGTCATACACACATACATACAAAAATGTATTTATAATATATTAAATAAACTAAGAATAAATTCAAAAATCTAAATTAGAAAAAAAGCCAATTATAAAAATAATTTTCTGTTTATGGTTGAAAAATTATTACAAACTGAACGTCATTAAATCGTTTACATTTAAATTATTGTGCTTATTATTTATTGCATAGTAATTAGAATTTTTATAGAATAAAACAACAGCGAGAATAATATGTATTATATTTTAGCTTTCGAATCACGTTTAGTTCGATTCTACTGCATTTATTCAAGTTGAAGAAATTCGTTGTTTAACTTTTTTTCTGCTACTGACTACTGGGGTAGCTTGGAATACACCCGGTTACCCTTAGTAATTACTTGTCCCACAATAAACACATTCGAGGAAAATTCAATTATTTTATTTTCCGAATTAAAAACAATTATATGATCTCTACATAGAAATACAATTATAATCTATAGATTAGTAGATAGATACATTATATTTATTTTGTGCAAATTTTTTATATATAATATATAAGTATTGTATTATAATAATTATTCACCTATATATTTGTATACATAAATATATATTATGATAAAACATGTTTCTTTGATTGTCCTCTATATACTTAAAAACTATACTAGATGGTTTCCAATAAGAATTATGAGTATAATATGACAGATGCGTCAAAGTATATTTTGTAGGGAGTCACCATGGGGTAACTGAAATCGGCTATGGATACAAGATTTTATTTACCAAAATAAATAAAAAATAAATGAACAATTAATGATAAGTATAATAATAAATAATTATTGTATATCCCAAGCGGCTACTCTTAATTTAAATTTAAATATTGGTGGGGATGCCCCTTGATGTACGACGTCATAATATTTTTTAAGCACTACAATTCCGCTATATCACACATAAGTTTAGTTTTAACTCGCATAAAATTGAATATTTTTTAGTTTTTTTTTTTTATCAATGATTAAAATTGGTTACAGAGTATAATATAAGTAAAAATATGCACATAACCAAGTTAACAAATATATATATATATATATATATGTTTTTTAAAATACTTATTTTTACTTAATTCTAATTATATTTTTAATGTTATTACATCAAGACGAATTTGTAAACTTGAAGATATTAGATTTAACTATTTTAATCAGATTTTAAGAATCAATTCAATCTGCATCCAGTTTTTTTCTATTTACATTAGAACTACTCCCAGAATTAAAAAGTGAAAAGTCAAAAAATTAATCACTTTAATTGTGTTTGTTTTATAATTTTAACTGAAACCAAATAGAAAACGACGAAAAGATAGATTAATTTTGACCTACGTAAAGTCGGGTAATACGCATAACATGACCATACTTCCGCTTTGAATGGGACAGTCCCACTTTCGAGTAAGTTTCCCACTATACTTAAAAAATGCAAAAATATCTCGTTTTGAAAAAAAAAAATGGGAATCTGTATTGCATTCTTTTAAAAAATAAAAGAGCACGCATTTAACTATCACCATAAACACTGGTACATACTATTATACATTTACAGTATTACCAATTATAATTAACTAGCTGCCCGAACTTCCTCCGGAAGAAATATTATTTTTTATAATTTAATTTAAAAACATATGACTATTTTTCGGCTATACAGATAATATAATATAATTGCATATTGTAGTTATTGCTATTGCTAATTTCTGAAAATTAAATATCCTACATTTTGAATTCAACCTCTGGAGTGGTTAATTTTATTATTTTTATTATAGAATAGAGATAAGGTAGAAAAAATTATAACAATAAATTATTTGTTCAATGATTAATATATATTTCGAATGGAAAAATGCAAGTGTAAACAAATAAATAATTAATAATAATAATAAATAAACAAACAAATATATATATAATAATTATTACTATGAGAGGAAGCGATAAGGTCAGAAACGTTCAAAACCGATTTCCTTCTTCTCCAAAATCAGGTTAGATTCTTATATATATATATATAGATAAACATTATTTCACTTATTTAAAATAATTTGTCTTATTCAATTCGATGTTTTACTGCAATTATTATACTGTTGTAAATTGACACAAAAAGTTATAAAAAATTATGTTTCCTGTTAAAATGTATAGGCGTTCCACGCTAGAAGAAAACAATATAGTCACGTCACTAATACTAACCATGTCGGAAATATTATTTTTAATATAACTTTTCTAACGTTATCTGCATTTTAGATAGTGAATGAATTGTGCTCTTTTCGCTTTATTTATACATAAGACCGTTTTTTTTTTTTTATGTTAAAATTAATATTTTGTTCTTGCGAAGATAATGTTTTCGTACAGGTATGATTTGAAAGTAAAAAATTCCTCTGTCATATTTAATTAGATTAAACTATCTCTCCGTCATTAATAACACCCATCATTTTCCAGGAACTTGATTTTGATCTCTTAAGCCCATTGGAATCGCTAGTTGTGCATACTCAACCAAGTGTCTCGTTTGGTGATAACGATAGTTTACGAAAATAGCTCGAGGGTGAGTGTAGGGAAAGCTGTTCCTTAGGTATTCAATTTTTATCAACTGGGATTCTATACTATCGTTTATTAAACAAAAGATCATTCTTGTACAAAATCATTTTACAGTTAATGTATACCAACCTAAAATAAATTCTAGAATTAACAAAATTCACATTTGGGGGTTCTTTATTTAATACATTTGAGATATATATAAAGATTGATGAATTCTTCAAGTACATTGAAGCTGGAAAAATCACTGTAACAACAAAAACTAAATATAAGTATAAAACACTAATAAAACTTTTAGTTATTTTTAGGTTTTAAGCGAAGCAATAAATTTTAAATATATTTAAAAATGATATTATATATTTATATGCTTACCCAAATGGAAGGAAATCATAACAGGATTATCTACAAAAGGTTAAGATAAGTGTCATTCGTGTGTAGTATTATTTCGTAGAAAGTTAAGGGATTTATGTTCTTCCTTGAGATAACATGCAGTTATATGATGAATAATCGATATTTCGTTCACATATCACACGGCCAGGTGTATTGTTTTTATGTGTACTTTAAAATAAAACCGTTGAGATGTGTTTTAATCGATTGGTGAATGAACTAAATAACGTAATAAATGTGTAGCAATTTGAAGTAAAAAAATAAAAAAAAATAATAAATAGTAAAATCAATTTGTATTTTCAATGAAGCTGCAGTTTTTTTACGTTTTACACTATGTTTTAGTGTGCGCCTACTTTCTACCTATTCGAGTCATGGATTCAAAATAATTGATTTAGTCAATTATTGTTGTTTGAAAATATATTGTTTGTTTAAATAACACAGGTTAGTTTTATAAAGTGTGCATATGGTGTGAGGCATGAAGGTGCCTTGGACTCAACGGCTCTGGTACACCTGATTATTCTGTGCTGAGTGCTCCCTTATTTGTGGATATGCACTGGCCCTCTTTTCCTTTATCTAAGGTCTATAACTCAACCACGGTCTTGCTCTCGCAGTTACGTCCTTCCAAAGTTGTTATTGCCTACCAGCGCAAATTGTCATATAGTTTGTACACGTGCCATTATAGTTGAGGCTACTATTATATATGTCTATTGATCTAAGCCGGTTTACACTATATGTTGTATTTCATATTATTTGTGATACAATTTTTGGCAAGACCTTGGCCCGATCCTTGGGTGTCATATTTATTATAAAATATATTTAACGAGTTTCTAGAATTGTGAGCTCGTTAAAATTTCTATAAAAACGTACATATTGTACCTTTATCGTACATAGATTTATATTATAATAGGTAAAGTGAACATTGTGTTTTAAGAGTATGATCCATTTTTACAAAAACTAAACCTGTTGTTCGCAGATTTATTAGTTTTTTAAACGTCATAATTGTTTTGAGTATTCTGTAATAATGCGAAAATTCAACAATGTAATGTGTGTGTGCGACAGTATAAACGTGTTTTAATTATTGTAAAATTTCATATTACAAATAATATAAGTTTATTTTATTAATAAACAATGATTGAATAAAAAAAGATATATTTTATCACATAAAGATACTAATACTGACAATACACGTATTAATTATTCTATATTTTGTATACATATTTAGATACATTTCATAAAATATTTTAAAATTTAATAATAAAAATATGCATAAATCAAATAAATATACAATCGAAGTATAGTTTTATAAGAACCACCTAACTAAAAGAACATATTTAATATTATAACTAGGGCTGGGGTTTGTATGTAAATACATATTTTTAGTAAAACATGATAAGTTGAGTATTGCAAATGATAAATGCATTTCATGTGATTTACAATAAAATAAAAAATATTTTATTTTTTAGGTTTTTACATGTTTCGTAAATTTTGACAATTTCGGTAGTTTAGTAGTATTACATATTTATACTTCAATAATAATACTTGTAAAAATTGTAAGTGTATAATGTATATAGAAAATAAGTATATGAAAATTGTTAGTTAAATATTAATATAACTTAATTATAGTTTATCTTATTTATTTCTGTTCGATAACTATACGTTAATGATCTTAGGTTATACTTTATATTCAACAATTATTAGACAAAATATATTAACGAATTTTTATCTATGCCATACTTACGTTCGCGTGGTTATGAAAATATCTTTATATTTTATAATTTTTAAATTAAATTGATTAGATGTTAGAAACAATTAATTATATATTATTCAATTATAAGTTATAACTATATAGGAAATGGTTTTTATAATAAATAATATTTATAACGGAATGAGACATTTTTAATCCGATAAATGTGTATTATTTAGATTATTCTAACTTAAATAAACCCATTTTTTCGCGTACTTGAGTATAAACAAATACTTTGTAAATATTTTATTTATTTTCCGATTTTTTCATCATATTATATGTATTACTATTAACTATCTAAATTACATTCACGTACCAATATACTAATATGAAGTTCTACAACTCCATTACATCGTCGATTAGGGACGTTCATTCAGTTAGTACAAAAACATGATATGAACAAATCGTCACCACTTAAGAGAATCTCCTTTTTACTATAATTATTTAGCGGATAGTTTTATTGAACATTTCGATGTACAAGTATATAATATATATTATATATATATATATATATTAAAATACTAATAAATCGTTTTTCAGTTATTTAAATTTTTAGTTAAACTATGAATAATATAGTTCTTAAAAATGATATTGCAATATTAAATGTATTACATAGTATTGGATCTAGTATAATATTTTACTTTGACCATTTTTACGCATAATAAACATTGATAGATTAAAATTTATCGTTAATATTTTCAAGAACAATTGTTTCAAAACAAGACAATTTTATCTAAAAAATGTGAAAATATTATGGTCCTAAGAGTATTTTTTAAATTTACAAAATCAAAATTTGAATACATTAAATATTTTATTAAATGAAAAATATGGGCGATTAATGATGAATGGGTATTTTTGGTGAAATTGCACTGTATATAAGCGTGAAAATGTAATTAATTTCTTAGTCTTATAGTAAAATATAACTGTATATATAGTTGATATTATGTATTGTTTGTACCCTATTAGTAATTATAACTTATTTCAATAATTATTATCTAATGCACCTACGATTCCACGTATAACTGTTTTGTTCACAGTTCGCATCACACAAGTTTAATCGTAAAATACACGTAATGTCATTGTTCTTATTATTATCAGGTATTATAATATTCACACGACAAAATAATGCATTTGCGGTAGATTGTTTCTTTCGCACCGAGAAGTGCGAAAATCCTAGTACTAAAGTTATACCGCCGAGCACACAATATTGTATTCATATTGCATCCTACACTCGACGGTTATACACTAAATTATTACTTGCTCACACGCGAGGTCTGTTGTTCATTCGGATATCCGAATAATCTAAAGTGATATATATATATATATATATACATTATACATAGTTATATATTATATGCTTAGTATATAATATGTGTGGATGTTGTGTATACAGTTATACGAATGTGGTGTCTATACGTATTATACATTATTACAGCGTGCCACAATCATACCTATATACCTATACCGAATAAAATAACCTACATAACCACGTCGGTGTAATTTACGTAAATTCCCTCAAGAGACGCATAATATGTTACATTAATAAGTGCCAAAACAAATACCTACTGCTGCACTGCTGCAATGACTCGTAGAAAACTTTAATCGGCTACCGACACACTGTCATAAAGTGATTTCTATCGTAAATCAAACACACGTATTATACATCCGCGCGTGCAACAAATTAATATTCAAAAAAGTAATATTACACCCGACAAGGTATAGCAAGTGTCAACAATATCATAATAAATAATATGTATAATAATATGTAGGTATCTATAGTGTACGTAAAATATTATTATTGTGAATAGACATATTCATCACGTTGTAATTTTTTTTTTGTCGTAAAAATGACGTAATGATCGATCAAAAGTCATTTCGAATAAAGGACGTATCTTTATGATATACAAATCCAATTGAATTGAATTATTATTGCCTTCTGTTATCAATCAGACGCCATGGGTACTTGATTTGTAATAAAATCAAAACCTGAAAAAACGACGATAAAAAATTAATTAAACACGGAAATATTGTTATTTGCAACATTAAATATTATGTTACGTGTCACAGGAATGTTTTTACGGATAATTTTTGATCAGGATACCTATTCGCACGTATATTGCGAGTTTTCTGTCACTATAACTGATTTGTTGTGAAAATTCTCGAATTTTTGTTGTTTGATTGAAAAAGTTGCAGCGATTCGCGTTAGGATTAACTTTTGTTAACTATTCAATACGTATATTAAATTTAATATTTCACACACACACACACACACACACACACAACGATTGCGTGAAATACTTAGATGCAAAATATATACGTTCTGCGATAAATGATAGGAACATCCGAATATAAATGTATAAATAGAATAAATGTATAATTAATAAACGTAATAATATGTGTAGAAAGTCATGGTTAATGTGTCACGGTACTTTATATAGACTCCCTGGTCTCTAGTCCCTACCACACTGTATGTAATTTTGGCAATGGAAACCAACGGAGAATTTGTCGCGAAGTATCACGGCTGAATAATTTCAATTCACACCAACGTGGTATGTGTCAGCAATAAATTATGTACGCGCTGCCGCTGTGGCTTTTATTATTTGCACGTCCAGACTGTGCCACGGCATCGGCCGAATGCACACCAAGAACGATAAATTATTATTTATTATCCGCCGTCCACTGTACTATAATGATCGCTAATTATTATTAAAAAGTACATTATCATACATTATATAAATGCGAAAAATGTAATATATAATAATAATGTATAAAGGTTAATCTTAACGTCGTGTTATACTATAAACATTATTATTATTGTGTATACAAGTACACGGTATAGTGTAACGGAAACGGAACCGACAAAATTGTTTTTGAATTCATTGATGATCGTCAAAATCGATGTCGTTGCATATGCTTCGAAACTGTAGATGATTATTATAATAATATATCAATATTATATGTGTGTGATCAGTAAAGTTGACTTAACCCTAGAGCTACCGTAAACGTTTTATAATTATTAATTACTATTATTATATTGTCATACTATATTAAAATACATTTACTAAAACAAATTTCTGTTGCTCAAATTTGTTATTTATTTTATTATATGTACCTGTAATATTATGGAAATCACAAGGAAAATACGGCTGAAGAACTCGGTAAAAACAATAATACCATATCATATTGAAATCAAAACATGATAGCTGCCCGAAAAACCGACATTGGCCAAAACTCAAAAGTATAAGCGTGTAACACGAGTATAAGTAATATTATCAGTCCACTCAATGGTAGTGACCTTTTGAATTGTAATAAAATAACTATAATTTGGGAAAAATTAATATTATAGGTATTAATATCCGTCTTTTTTCTTATTTGATCTTCAAACTCGTATAAAAAAAAATTTTGAATGTAAATTCTACATTTTTTAACTTCTATTAGAACAACTTAAAAAGAACTTAATTATATAAAAATTAAACTTGAAAGATTATTGTCTAACAATTAAAAAAACTACATCAAAATTACATTACAAAATCTACATTATTTAAAAAAATAAAATCAAAATTTACAATTTCAAACGTTCATAATTATAGTTCGAAATGAGTTAAACTATTTTTAAAATAATATTTTTTTACAAAAAAAAAAAAAATACTAAATCAAACAATTTTTTTAAAATTTTAATTTTCTACAATTGTTTATTTGGTTAAAAACTTCTATTATAGTTTTTACCATTTGTTTAGAAAAGTGCTTGCTACTTTTTATTATTGACCATCCAAATAGGTCCAATTTTAATTACATAAATTCATTATATTTTCATTTATTCTTACGATGTACTTAATAAAATGTCATTTATAGCTTAACCCATAATTAATTAATTTTATTTTTTATTCTGAGTAAGTCCAGGAATGTTTATAAGTCTTACAATGAGGCGTTTTCGGGTTTTTAGTTTGATGATATCTTTTATAGCAGTAAAAATGCTTAAATAATCAATTTGAATGTTTTTTCTAGCAACAAATCTTTATTTAATGATTACTTTGTGGTGGGAATGGTGGCAGGCCGTCAAAATCAAGTAATTCTAATTATTACTATAAATAATTCATTTTTCTATAAGCATTTAGTAATACAGTTGATTGAATAAATATTTTCAACAAAAACATTGCATTCGTATACGAATTAAATGATTAATAACTATATAATTTATCATTTTTATTAATTTATAATTCAATACTGACATACCAAAGAATTGCTTAAATAAGTTCGAGGAATAAATGGGTTAAGATTAGTACAAACATTTTTAACATTTCACCGAACATACAACATAAGTGCAATATTAAAAATGGTGAAAAGTTTTAAGTGTTTACGGTTCATATTTTTGAAACTGAAGCCAAATAATTAAAATTGTTAAATATTTAATTTTGTCGAAATTCAGTTTGAATACTTAAAATAATTCGATAATAACTATAAAAGCGTCAAATTAGGAACCTTATAATAAACTCTTAGACTTAGGTATTATAATATTGAAAGTTTTTATAAATTGTTACTATAAAATAATTTCTCGATTTTCATGATTTAGACGAATATTTTCAAAAATAGAACTTAAAACGTTTAAAAAAAATACGTTTCTTTTTAATATTTTTAAATTGCAATAAAAACAACTATCACGAAAATTGTATATAATTTTCAATTTTTTTGACCAAACATTGGCTTAAAATGTTAAATGCTTATAAATTGCTTAAAATTGATTTAATACCATACAAATTGTATTTTAAGTATATTATATAAATAAACTAAAACTATTATGATTTAAATTGATAGAGCACTGGAATATTTTAAAATGTTAGTTAAATAACTAAAACTTATAAGGTGAAAAATCGTTTTATTCATATACATAGGTATCCAATGACCTACCTAAAAATTTGATTTTCTAATTCATAAAAATGTAAAAGGTTTGACTCTATACATTTATTTTTAAACTGTTCTTAGAACTACTAAATTACCTTTCAAGTACAAAGAATACGTAATTTTAATTATTTTGCTTAAAAAAATCGTCAAACGACGTCACATATAGAAAATAGTAATTTCAACAAATTTGGTAAACATTTCAAGTCTGCAGTTATCAAATTGGACCAAAAAAACCACTCGACATTTGTTTCAAAAATTTTTTAAGGATTTAAAAATATTATTAAGTTTACCTAATATTTAAAAATTCTAAAAATTAAAATTTTATTTAATTTAACGAGCTAAATAAAATATAAGATAATTGAAAAATCTATCAACAGAATAAGTTTTTTTGACAATAAAATTGCACGAGTATTATATTTGTATAGAATCTACGCTTTCAAAAAATAAAACCACAACCTTAAAACTTTCAAAATTTAAATGTTTAGGTAGAAATAAGACATAACATATTACATACTATAAACTTCTAAAAAAAAAGCGAATAATGTTATTGGAAATTCAATATGCATACGTTTTGAATATGATATTATAAATTATTAATTGATATTTTTTTTATAAATATAACTAAATTCAAAATATTAAACGAATTTTATCTGTTTATTTTCCATTGATATACTAAAAAAAAATTGTATATAATATTGATCGTTATAATATTAAGACTGAATTTCGTATTATACTAAGTAATAATAAAAAAGATATCAAGTATTCATTCAAGTTTCACAGGATTGAGTGTAAGCAATATTGTATTTATTTTGAGGTTTTCAACATTCAAATATACAATTTCGAATTATATAAAATATTTTTAAAATTATTATAATAAATTATTAATAGGACTAACTATATGACTATAATACTTATATAATCGTAATAAATTTATAAACTAAAACTTATATCTCTGGATAATATAACTTTGAGTGTATTCCATTTGTGTTGATGTACATCTAAAAAATATCACAAAGAAAATATAATGTTGCTAGTAAAATATCGTATTGACAAAATGTATATTTCAAAAAAAAAATTACGTCATTATTCACATTATATGATTTATATAATATATAAATTGTTCCGCTAGCTTTTGTACTACCTTTATATGTTAGTGATGTTATGAACAGATATTGAAATTATATATTTTTAACCAAAATATTCAGATTCTCTCACCCTTCCTAAACTGTTCGGAAGAGATATAAACAGAGACTAAAGAACAAGTTAAAAATTGTATATGTAATATATTTTTTTTTTTTAGATTCTGAACGGAGTGATGAATGTATTGATTTTACAATGATGTGTGTGTTATTTTTTTTTGTGTGTGTCTGTCGACAACATTTGGAGCAGTAAAAATGCTTCGATTTTTGACTTCAGCCCCTCTTTGAAAAGGAAATTGAATCTAGTTGGTACTTTGGGGGGTCAAAAGTTAATATTTTTTAAATGAGTCGGGAAAACCCATAAAAAAATTAGGTTTTTTTTGGAAATCTAATTTTCGACAAAATCGAATTTTTTATTTTGCTATAACTCAAAAACTGATCGATGTAAATACTTGTAATTTTCACCAAATGTTTATGTTAGCGTTATCTATACACAGTTAAATTTTTAAAGAATTTTGACCTTTTTTGAGCTATTTATAGGCAATTGAAATTTTAAATTTGTCTAAGTATTTTTTTTTTAAATAACGATAAAAATTTTTTGGGTAGCCAGAAAATCTTGAAAATTTAATACAAGGTTTCTTATAAGTTGTTCTTAAGGTGACAAAAAAAAAATCCGAGATCGTTAGTCACAATTTATTTTTATAAATGCTTAAAGTTCGAATTTATACGAATATGTCAAAATTGCGAAAATTTGCAAGTAATTTTGTGGTTGAAAAACCGTAAAAATTTTTTCTTTAATAATTAAGTTTTGAAAATTTGGTACAAGGTTCTCCATATATTTTTCTCCAAATATCTGTAAAAAAACTCTACTGGATTCAGACAAAATTTTTTTATGAGTGTTTGAAATTTAAATTTTTACAAAACCGCGTTAAATAACGGTTTAGCTTCAAACGGTTTTTGATATTTGTTGTTATTCAAATAGTATAAGTCATAAATACATAGGCGCAATTTTTTTTTATTAGCATTTGAAGTTCAAATATTGACAAAAATTCGTCAAAATCATAAATATTTTTCACTATTTGGTAGTTAAAAATTTATAAATATTTTACTATCAAAAGCTATAAGAATTGAAAATTTAATACTATGCTGTCCATAGGTTAAGCTTAGAATAATTATAAAAAATTTTGACGATTATTCAATTTAAAAAATTTTACAAGGGGTTAAAGTTTTAATTTTAATTTGAAATCAAAAATACACGTGTAAAATAACGTTTTACTAATAAATAATTTTCGATTTTTGTTATTTTTAAAAAATTACTAAACGTAAGATCTTGAAAGTTTTACTTAAATGTTTGAATTTATTTCAAAATAGAATATATGACAATATTTAAATATAATATATCCTTGACTGACAAATCATCTCCTTTCAGAATCATTTTTCATATACAATGATGCCTATCATTACATTCAAATTTAACCTACCCTAGTCCGAGGTCCCTAATGTACAGCAGAACGATATTCACTTACCCGCTTTTTTTTTTTTTTTATTTCATTAGAAAACCAATTACAGTAGTATACAATCAAGTATAAGAAATATTTGACAAATGTAATATGTTTTTCTGATAAATATTATTTTTATTTTATATATAATATACATATCATAAATTTAGTAAGTATCTAAATTATGTTTTTCTTCATTTGATAAGAATAAAAGTTATTATAAGTCAATATTATTATTGTTACACGCTGTATAAAGAAAGCAAATTGATTGTGGTTTATTTATTTATTTATTTATTTATTGTATCAGATATTATCCTCTTTTAATTTTATTTTAAACTTTAAAGTAATTTGTATTACATTTTAATTCTGTAGTGACTAATGATTAGTTTTTCAATTCCATTTAATTTATGTATTTTCAGTAATGTTATATTATTATTCATATTTTTTTTTCATTATTTTTATTTATATTATTATTGGATACAATCGATGTGTTTTTGATTCATCAATCATAAAATCTATTCAATGATCGTTTGATATATGATATTGTACATAATACATTCTATCAGATAGATACCTCTTTAGTTGATGACCTGTCAACGTCGAATAAAAATAAATCAGAATTTATATTATAAACTTAAATGTACAACATATAATCATCCTTTACTCTTTAGTTCATCGAATTTATATATCTTAAGTAAGTTTAATATAATCGAAAATATAGATTAGATTTTAAATTTATAACATATTTTGCTTTGTACTAAAATATAACTATTGAATTTATGATTAATTCATTATATTTTATTAATTTACCAAATAATTCCTTTAATTAAAACTAATGGCAAGTCGACACTAATATACAGTCTGGCGTATACATGATAAAAATCCTTATAGTTTTTGAAAAATATCTGTTTTTTCAACCTTTTAGATCTAACCACCCATATTCTTGTACCTAAATAAATTCACCTTTAAAAGATAAAACTTTTGGTTTATTTATTTTTGTAACACATTTTTTAAAACAATATAGAAGCTAAAAGAAATGGTAAAAGCCAAGATTTCATCTAAAGATCTAACAAACATATTCGTAGTTTAGACACAAATGAATCCTTTTTAAAATATATCTGATTCCAGTTTACCTAGGAATGTTTTCCGTTGACACTTATAAAGCCTTAAATGCTCTACAACGCAAATAGCATCCAAGTTTATAATAATAATAATTCACTGACCATGACAATTTTATCAAAACAATACCGTGCAGTGCAATACAGTATAATTTAGGGATCATTGGATAGATAATGACAGCTTTTAATCATTCCACAACATTGTAGTTATTTTGTTTAAGCAATTTTTCTTCTGATGTTGAAAACAACAATTTAAAACTAACACACTACCTACTCAGGAATCACGGAACCACAATTTGCCACGACAATAATTACAAGACAACACCGTAATTCTCACTCGTTCCAATTAGCAGTCAAGTTATAATTGTGATCTCAGAACAGCTGCCGCCACACTACATGTCCGACACAAGTCAGTCGGTATCCAACAAATTTAATTTTACTTAAATGCCTGCGTGGTAAAATAGAGTCACTGACATATTATTAAACATTTAGTATGGGACATCATGTGGGTTATACCTACGTCATGTATATAATTAAAGTCGTATAGTTATAACTTATAATAAATTACACAAAGTGCGTCCGATTTTATTTCTATTTTAATCTTAATCCGAGAAAACATATTAACTAAAGTACAAATGAAATTGTTAGGACGCGTCATACAATAAATATTATATGATACACAACGATCACTTTCCATAGCCTTAGAGTCGTAAAAACATAATAACAAAAGATATATATGTGGTTCAAATATACAATATAACAACTTGTCTTTGTGGTACCATCGACATACATTGCTATTTTCGTATGTTTTTATCTTATATTGATATAATTGAATTAGGTACGTGTTTCACGAACATTTTTATTGGTAACAATCGTAAATCTATTACGATTTACGAGTGAAGTATAAAAAAAACTTAAATAAATTTGATTCTGTATATAAGATCTTATGCAGACCATTAATTATGTCTCTTCTAAAATTAATGGCGTTCCTTAGTATATAAAAATCCTCATCGATATGAATTATTTTCATATTAAAAGTGTATAACCAAAATTGAAAATACTCATATTGATAGAATTTTGGTAGAGTACTGGCAATATTGCAATTCAAATAAGAACTTATTTTATTTTTAAAATAGCCAATGACTTGCCTACACTGTTTATAAACCGAGACATTTCTGTGATTATATCTATTTATGTATAACATATATTATATAAAACGGACGACAATATTATTGCTTTAAGTTAAAAATAAAACGGATAATAGACTTATAGACTTAGTGGCGCGGTGAAGGCTATTTTTTTGAGGCATGTTCCCTAACCAAAATCAACCAAAACCGGTGAGTAGGTCGGATACGTAAGACTGTAGATCGGTGAATTTGAGATAATAAACTAATAAAAATGTATTACATTTAAAAAATACCGTACAATCTATATGTGTTATAATGTACTATGTACAACTAGATATTTTTCGCCACGGCCCATAATATAATTAAAAAGAGTGAGTTATATTATGCTGCCAAGTTCTAGCCTGTGAAGCTTATACCTGTATTTGGTATCTACTAATTATATATAATTTATTTAGTTTACATTTGACACATTCCATGGTTTAACATGTTTAGAAGCATGACAATATTGACGTTATAATAATATAATATAATGTTTAAGTTTTATGAAATTTTTATGTGAATGTAAGCGATTGAGTGCAACGGAGTATTAAAACAAATGATGAAAAATAATTATTGTATTATTACTTTACTAGGTACAATTATAAGGGCAGTTATTCAAACTATTCAATTGTTTTGAGATATGCACCTATATATAAATGTAAATCGTATAATAATTAAATTGCTACGAGTAAAAAAAAAAGACTATAACAAGTAGGTATTATTATTTAAACATAAGGGTAGTAGGTTTAGAAAATGTCTGACCCTCCTCACTCAAAACAAATGTTTTATGCCTCACTGCCTACAGTGAGAGGATAAGGGTGGTTGACTATCGATTCTGGTAGTTGGTATCATTATAATATTATATTATATCGGTTTACGGTAAATCGTATAGTGCACTCGACGAAAACACAAGTTAAAAAAAAAAACACTGTAATTATATGATCGTTAGACGGTAACATTCGATCTGTTCGGCGATAAGGTGTTGTCGTTGACACGAAAATATTATTATAAATTTTCGTTTATAATAAAACGTCGCGTTTTGCATTTCAGGAGCAAACGGGCGCCACCCGCGGGCAGCGTTCGCCGCCCAGTACGCGGAACAGCACCACCCACACCACCCGCAGCACCGGCAACAACACGACCGGCCGGAATAGCAGCCGCCGACGGGAAAACCAGCACGCGCGATGTGACCGCCGTTCGGTGGGTGGACGGCCACCATGGACCCGCAGATGTGGTGGTACGACACGGGACTTGTACCGGGAGGTGTGCAGTTAGCTGCAGTTGTCGGTAACGGCACGGGCGGCGGAGGCATCGGCGGCGGTGTCGGTGTCGACGGAGACGTCGGCGGCGGCGGCGGCGGAGGCGGTGGGTGCAACAATAACAGCAGCGGCGGCGGCGTCGGCGCAGTAGCGGCCGGTGCAGTCGGTTGCGCAATCGGACCGGACAACAAAACAACGCACACGGTGGCCGGAAACGGCGGGACGGCCGCTATCGGCGGCGGCGGCGACGTCATTGGCGCCGGCGGGACGGCCGGCGACGTGGTGGCCGGTGCCGTGGGCCCGGTGCTCATCATCAAGACGGTGGCCATGTGCTCGATAATACTGTGCGCGGTGCTGGGCAACGCGCTGGTGGTGATCAGCGTGGTGCGGCACCGGAAGCTCCGCATACTCACCAACTACTACGTCGTGTCGCTGGCGTTCGCCGACTTCCTGGTCGCGCTGTGCGCAATGTCGTTCAACGCCAGCGTCGAGATTACCGGCAAGTGGATGTTCGGGTACGTCATGTGCGACGTGTGGAACAGCCTGGACGTGTACTTCTCCACCGCGTCCATACTGCACCTGTGCTGCATAAGCGTGGACCGGTACTACGCCATCGTCAGCCCGCTGCAGTACCCGATCACCATGACGCAGCGCACCGTGCTGTACATGCTGCTCAACGTGTGGACACTACCGGCGCTTATATCGTTCTTGCCGATATTCTTTGGTTGGTACACGACCGCCGAGCACCAGGCGTTCCGCCGCAAAAACCCGATGTCGTGCGTTTTCGTCGTCAACCGGTACTACGCCATCATATCGTCGTCCGTATCGTTTTGGATACCCGGCGTCGTCATGATCGTCATGTACTACAGGTACGTGATTGTTGTTGTGAAGTGAACGGGTCCGAGTACGATCGGTACCGGCAATCCGACGGAAAGTGAGGTCTTTCGAGGACGACATCGGAAATAAATTAGTTGACCTATGTGTCTAGTTTGTGCGACGGTATATAGCGCAGTTGAGAGGCCAAATCGGAATATTGGGATAATCTGTGTGGAGCGACGAATTAAAAAGAATAGCTTAAGATAGTTCATTGGTTCGATCGTATTGTGAGTGGAGGAGACTCAGGGGTAGGTGAATATAAACCTAGGAAATAGAATATGTATAATATAATGACACAAAAATAGTTGACGTGTGTGAATGTGAAGTGGTGAAGTGAAACCCTAGGTTGGATGTGTAAAACAAGAATGACTGACAACAAAATGACTATAAAATGTTCACTGGTTATACCTATATATTTTTTTTTCTATTCAAGGTATAAAAACTCTTTTTGTACAATGAACATCAAATAGGTTTGTTCCATTGCTAATGTAAAGTGTAACATAATGAATAAACACAATTATTTAGAATAGCGGTATAGATAAATGCGGGTAAAAAACGTAAGTACTACAAGCGGTCACTTGAATAAAAGATCTTACCGCTGTCCAAAGCTTAAATCTGGCTAAATAACTACACACATATTAGCGGAATGAGCAATGGGTACAAACTTTGGTTAGGTAATAAATCATATTTAAGAAGAAAATCATTAGTTTATACAAGCATTGCCAAAGGAAACACAAATACAAAGGAAAGTATACCATCAGAAAGTGTAGAACAAAGACGTAATAACAACGTCGAAGCATAAAAAGAAGATGAACAAATTAACATCTTGGCTAAAAATTATTACACAAAAGGAATTAGTAACAATAAAAAAAAAATGGCAACTAAAAAAAAATTAAGCAATTTAAAGATTTATGAAAATATAATATAGGTACAATTGAACATATTTCAATGAAAACTAAATCAAACCGTTTCTTATGTGTACACCAATCTTTGTTTATAATGTATAAAATGTATAAGGTGTATGCTCAAGAGTATAGTCTAAGTTTATTCAAGTAACCTATATATATATATATATATATATATACCTATATCTGTTTTCTAAGCTTTTATTTCATTATTTTTGTTTACATAATTTTTATTTGTAGGTACCTATAAAAGAACAATAATAGTGATATTATTAAATTTTAAAATTATGTTTTATTTTTTCCTGGTATATAAAACAAGTTGTATGCATCATATTTACAGTAGAAAAATACCTTTGAAATATAATTTTTTATTTATTTAAAGAAAATTCTAAAAACTTATATAACGAGTAAATTTGATTCAACTAAATAATATAGTTAGAAAAAGTAGTTGACCGAAAGGCCGAATGGATTAGTTATCCATGCGATGTGGGTATGTTGTTAAATAAATATATGGTTTGAACTTAATGTGACTCGATAATTTGGATATTAGTAAATTGTTTAATGTATATATTATAATATACATAATACAGGTCTGTTCTAAATAAGAAATAGAGGTATTTTAAAATAAAAATGTTAAACTGAGATCTGTATCTGGATTTTTTTATATAATTACAAATTAAAGGATCTAAAATAATTAGTACCAACAATGGATTATATAGTTTGGTGGTATAGAACTAGAACTTATACACTACAATCGTTGTATAATGTTTGTTTGTAACTTATATACACCTTAAACGTGAATTTATTTAGAAAAGTATGAATTAATATTTTTCAAATAATTTACGTTAACTTTACATGGCTATCAACAACACATTTTGTGATTTTAATTTGGATATTTTTTTTATAGTTTAGTTCGCCTTTTAAGCTAGTAGCTACCAATTTGTGAAATATGGTTAAATATTTTTATTTTAAGCTTAAAGTTCAAATAATTACTACCACTAATATTATATATTACATAGAACAAATAAAAAACGAACCTATAGTCTGAAAATATATAACAATAACAGTAACATATTTTAAGTAACTATAGTGTTTCGGACAACGTAATGACAACATACACTGACCAGCCTCTTTGAGACTCGAATATTTTGTTTGCTTAAAAATGTATTATAATTATAAGCTAAACAATTTATAATATGTATTATAAATTATAATAATATACTTGTATTACAATATTAGTTAAAATTACAGGCATTGAAATAATTCCTGTAATAAGATATTACAATAAAATACAATTTTTAAATGAATATTGAGATATTTACAAGACAAATTCATAGATCAACAATATCTCGACGACATAATATTATGTACCATTATGCGCGTAATAATTTATTTTATTATTTATGTATTCATGTATATCTATTATATTTGTACAAACTTTTATTTACATTTTTACGATTATTTATAATATATTAGTATCATGTTTCTGTGAATTGTATTCAAAGACTGGTATAAAACTCAACTTCCGCTATCGATCCTTACAAAACACAAATAACAATATGTTTATAAACATCGCTTGCGTAAAATGCACTCAATATACCTAATAAAAGTTTCATTCTACTATTTATGTATTTAAAGCATCATCTTACATAGTATTCAGAATAATATAATAAATCATTAATGGTTTACATTAATGAAAATAACTTAAACGTGATTGTCTCTTTTTGTATTTTTATAATCTCACGTTTTAATTAGCAGTACATCCTTTAGTATGAATTGAAAGTTAATAAACGTAGCTTAACATAATATATTGACATAGCATATTATTTAGTAGAACATTTTCTATTGATCAGCATCATTGGTTTTACTAAAATGTTTTCAGTATAACATTTTCAGTAAAATAAAGTGGCTTTACGGACGCACTAAACCTCGTACAAATAATAATAACACGTCATCCCGTAATCGTACTGCAAACATAACGACCAAGCTCACGTGAGCTGTTTAATCGTAAACTATTTTGTAATCAACTACTGAAACAATTTGGATAATTAAATGTGTGCACGTAATGACTATAATATATTATAAGATTTAATATAAACATATTCGTGAATAATAATATAATATATTATGTGGAACGAAATGTTACCATAATTAAAAATTAATTTCTAGTATTGTATTGTATTTGTTCCCTACTTGTTCCGTTTTCGTCAGAAAGCTTTTTTCAATACATAAATTATCTAATACAATGGTTCTTAACCTTTTTAGTTCTGCGGATCACCAATTTTGTATAAAATATTTTGAGGCCCACTTACTTAATAAACAGACAAAGAAACAGTCAATTCAAATTTTCCAACACTTGGGTTAGACCATAGAGCAATTTCTGCGGTACTGTGCCAATTTGCTCTCGGCCCGGTCCATTAGTTGGGAACCGCTTATTTAATGTATCATCGAGTATGAACTATGAAGTAACTAGTATAGTTAAGAGAAATCATGGTATGTAGAATTTTGTGGTAGGCTTCTGGGAAACCTAAAAGTGACGTGATATTGGAGAAATTTTATCAAACTAATGCACCCTCAATAGTGTCTACTTTACAATGTAAATAAACTGTATAAACGAATAATTGTCATCAGGCTCGTCTTCCGTGGATTTAGAACTGGTCAAATCCAATAAACTATCGAAAACGAAGATTTTAAAATGATTCAGAATAACTAGTAGTTACTAGTGCTTAAAACACTCAATCATTATCATACTTGCGTTGTTTATGGCCTGAACATTAGAAATGCCTCCAATTCCGTTACATAGTCTTACGCAATAAGAGTTGCTTTGCTCGATCTTAACGCACCATTTAAACATAATTTAACAATTGAACTACTAAAATCGAATTCAGTAAAGCAGCTGGTGAAAAACTTGAAATTCCAGATCTTTTCTGGTCTTTCCCAAAAGACTCGTTTGTTGCCGATCTCTTACTTTGTAACATTATGGCACTTATGAGTGCCAAAGAAAACCAGTGTAATTGGGTTTTCGCATGGAAGAAAATGTCATAGAAAACGTTGAATTTAGTAGACGGGTGGCTATTTAAGAATACATTTACAAAGCATGTTATATATGGCAGAGAGGTGACTGAAAGAAGTATACAGTATACGTTTATAACATAATATAGATTAATTATTATGATGTGAATCAAATGCTAAATTTGAAGAGTAAAATACTTTTTGTTATAAATTGTATTTTAAAAAGGTCTTCAACATCAGCTGTATGCTGTGTATTGTATTTCAATAAATTATGTTAGTGCTCCCAGTATTATCGATACCTCCGATAATGAGTACATAAAACTCTATTTTGTTTAAATAAAAAATATTGCCTCACCGTTAATTTCCATACACTTTGTTGTGGAAATAAAAATATTTTTTTAAACATCACCATAGTTAGATTTAAAATAAAATTACATGATTAATAGCTGAATTATTTTTTAATTGATTTAAAAAAAAAAATTAAGATATCTCTTGACTATATAATAGGTTTCAATTATACTTCGTGATATGAATTACCCACTGTAATGTATGTATTAAATTTAAATTGAACAATAAATCGTTAAATACTGGAAACGGTCCTACGAAGATACATTTAATTTAAATTGTCAACGTAATTAATTAATTTTTTTAGGGATGAAGTACATCAATTTTTTTTCAAGACATGGGATATTTATAATATTTTACATTATTATTTATTGATTTATAAATAAAATACAAATACTGACGTATCATAGATTATTATTTACTAAAGTAGCTTAAAATGTGTCCAAATATTTAGAAAATATATTATATATAAATAATGATAATATACGTAATGTAAAAGATTTCAAGTGCCAACAGTTAATATATATATTTATTTTAATACAAAAAAATAACTAAAATAAATATAAAAACATAATATCTACATAAATATGGATAGAAATTTGTTTTTAAAAATTTATAAAATAAATAATTAACTACGTACTGCCCGATTCAAATTATTATTAGTAAGGAAATAATAAGTGATTTGGGCTACTTTACTGATTTAACAAACATTTTTGATTATGTTATATTATAGTATTATATTATAACCTTTTTACTGCTAAGTTTAAAATTAAGATATACATAATTATATAGACATATATATAATATAGGTATTATCGGACAGCTAATCATAAATAACTTATAAATAATATTCGAATTCTGAATACGAAGCATTAAATTATTATTTCTTATTCAAAAATACTAAATATACATATATATAAACAGTATTATTTAGACATAATACTTATATTATACATAAATACATAATAGGTAGATATTTTTTACTAGAACAGTATTTAGTTTTTTGTTGAGCACAATTTTATTCCACTCTAAACTTAGTCTTGATCTTTAATCTCAATTAGAAAAAAGCCGGTAAGTGAGTATCGCTCTGCTGTACATTAGGGGGTGGGGTGGACCTCGGACTATGGTAGGTTAAATTTGAATGCAATGATAGGTATCATTGTATACGAAAAACGATTCTGAACGGAGATGATTTGTCAGTCCAGGATATATTATATTTAAATATTATCATATATTCTATTTTGAAACTAATTTAAACATTTAAGTAAAAGTTTCAAGATCTTACGTTTAGTAATTTTTTAAAAATAACAAAAATCGAAAATTATTTATTAGTAAAACGTGATTTTACACGTCGTGTATTTTTGATTTCAAATTAAAATTAAAACTTTAAACACTCGTAAATTTTTTTAAATTGAACAATCCTCAAACTTTTTTATAATTATTCTAAGCTTAACTTATGGACAGCATAGTATTAAATTTTCAATTCTTAGCTTTTGATAGAAAAATATTTATAAATTTTTAACTACCAAATAGTGAAAAATATTCATGATTTTGACGAATTTTTGTCAATATTTGAACTTCAAATGCTAATAAAAAAAAATTGTGCCTATGTATTTTTATAATTTTTGAATGAGAGTTAGAATAAGTTATGTAGACCCTTCAATTAAATTTTCAAGTAATTTGTCCCAGCTAAATTTTTTTTATCAACATTTATAAAAAAAAAATTAAAAAAAATTGAAAATTTCAATTGTCTATAAATAGCTCAAAAAAAGTCAAAATGTTTTGAAAATCAAATCACGTAAAGAAAATGGCAATCTAAATAACTGGTAAAATTTTCAAGTATTTACGACTTATACTGTTTGAATAACAACAAATATCAAAAATCGTTTGAGGCTAAACCGTTATTTAACGCGGTTTTGTAAAAATTTAAATTTCAATCACTCATAAAAATTTTTTGTTTTAGTCCGGTAGAGTTTTTTTTGCAGATAGTTGAAGAAAATTTTATGGAGAACCTTGTACCAAATTTTAAAATCTTAGTTATAAAAGAAAAAATTTTTACGATTTTTTAACCACAAAATTACTTGCCAATTTTCGCAATTTTGACATATTTCGTATAAATTCGAACTTTAAGCACTTATAAAAAAAAATTGTGACTAACGATTTCGGATTTTTTTTTATAACTTTAAGAACAACTTATAAGAAACCTTGTATTAAATTTTCAAGATTTTCTGGCCGGCCAAAAAATTTTTATCGTTATTTTAAAAAAAAATACTTAAAAAAATTGAAAATTTCAACTGTCTATAAATAGCTCAAAAAAGGTCAAAATATTTTGAAAATCTAATCACGTAAAGAAAATGCCAATCTAAATAACTGGTGAAATTTTCAAGTATCTACGACTTATACTACAGTATTTTTTGTAATTCTTTGAAAATTTAACTGTGTATGGAGAACGCTAATATAAACATTTTGTGAAAATTTCAAGTATTTACATCGATTAGTTTTTGAATTACAACCATATAAAAAAATCGATTTGGTCGAAAACTGTTTTTGCGTAAAAATTCCCGTTTTTCTGTCATTTTTTTTATGTTTTTCTCGATTTTTTTGAAAACTGTTGGAAAATGTTTACTTTTCACCTCTATAATGCACCAAGGATATCCACTTTGCCATCGGAAACCACCCCCAAAGTTTGAAATCGAAGCATTATTTCGACTAGTTATGCTGTACACAGACACAAAAAAAAAAAAAAAAAAAAAAAACACACATCATTGTAAAATCAATACATTCATCACTCCGTTCAGAATCTAAATTGTGATTTTTTAAATATTATGATTTTATTTTTAAAAATTTTAATAGTTTTTGATTAATGAATTTTTCTGTAAAATCAGCTAATATTTTTTTTTTTACTCAGATTTTAAATAGGGTGGAATAAATAATTATTATTATTTATTATTTTATTTAAACTATTTAACATTAATTTAATGTTTTTGTTTCATTTAAATCTGCCACTGTTAAGTGCATGATGTACATTGTACATGCAACAATAAACCTTAGATTAATAAAAACATTTATAAGGGGTAAAAATATTCATGACAACCTTGTAAATTAATTACGATGTGGGTGTCCTATTTTAATTTTCAACAATATTTAAATTTATAAATCTTCGTGATTTTGACGGATGTTGTTAAAAATTTAAATTCAAGTATTCATAAAAAAAATTGTGACCCTAGATGTCTTTACTTGTATTTTCATTCATAGCCATTAGCCATCATACGAACATCATATTATATCGGATATCCATGGTAACTGATTTTGAAATAAAACATTTTATCTAAAAATTAAACAAACTTATGAATTATAAAATAGGTCTTAGTAACTCGCAGTATTATTATGCTTTATATAAAACTTTTCTTGATATATTCTCAATGTATCTAATTAAAAGTTGCCTTTTATATTCATCAATTAATTTTATATAACAATATATGATATTTACCATAATATTTTATTGTTAAAGTAAAACGTAATGAGATAAGTAATAGTTGGTACAATATAACGTTTAATATGATTTAATATTTTTAGATTCTGAACGGAGTGATGAATGTATTGATTTTACAATGATGTGTGTTTTTTTTTTTTTTTTTTGTTTTTTTTTTGTGTCTGTCGACAACATTTGGGGCAGTAAAAATGCTTCGATTTTTGACTTCAGCCCCTCTTTGAAAAGGAAATCGGATCTAGTTGGTACTTTGGGGGGTCAAAAGTTAAAAATTTTCAATATTTTTTAAGTGAGTCGGAAAAAACCTTAAAAAAATGACGGAAAAACGGGATTTTTTTACGCAAAACCAGTTTTCGTCAAAATCAAATTTTTATTTTGCTAAAACTCAAAAACTAATCGATCTAAATACTTAAAATTTTCACCAAATGTTTATATTAGCGTTCTCCATACACAGTTAAATTTTCAAAGAATTTTGACTTTTTTTAAGCTATTTATAGACAATTGAAATTTTTAATTTTTTTTTGTATTTATTTTTAAAATAACCATAAAATGTTTTTGGCCAGCCAGAAAATCTTGAAAATTTAATACAAGGTTTCTTATAAGTTGTTCTTAAAGTGATAAAAAAAAATCCGAAATCGTTAGTCACAATTTTTTTTTATAAGTGCTTAAAGTTCGAATTTATACGAAATATGTCAAAATTGCAAAAATTTGCAAGTAATTTTGTGGTTGAAAAATCGTAAAATTTTTTTCTTTTATAACTAAGTTTTGAAAATTTGATACAAGGTTTTCCATACATTTTTCTTCAATTATCTGTAATAAAAACTCTTCAGGATTCAGACAAAAATTTTTTATGAGTGTTTGAAATTTAAATTTTTACAAAACCGCGTTAAATAACGGTTTAGCCTCAAACGATTTTTGATATTTGTTGTTATTCAAACAGTATAAATCGTAAATACTTGAAAATTTTACCAGTTATTTAGATTGCCATTTTCTTTACGTGATTTGATTTTCAAAACATTTTGACTTTTTTTGAGCTATTTATAGACAATTGAAATTTTCAATTTTTTTTTATTTTTTTTTTATAAATTTTGATAAAAAAAAATTAGCTGGGACAAATTACTTGAAAATTTAATTGAAGGGTCCACATAACTTGTTCTAACTCTCATTCAAAAATTATAAAAATACATAGGCACAATTTTTTTTTATTAGCATTTGAAGTTAAAATATTGACAAAAATTCGTCAAAATCATGAATATTTTTCACTATTTGGTAGTTAAAAATTTATAAATATTTTTCTATCAAAAGCTAAGAATTGAAAATTTAATACTATGCTGTCCATAAGTTAAGCTTAGAATAATTATAAAAAAGTTTGAGGATTGTTCAGTTTAAAAAATTTTATGAGTGTTTAAAGTTTTAATTTTAATTTGAAATTAAAAATACACGTGTAAAATACCTTTTTACTAATAAATAATTTTCGATTTTTGTTATTTTTAAAAAATTACTAAACGTAAGATCTTGAAACTTTTACTTAAATGTTTGAATTAGTTTCAAAGTAGAATATATTACAATATTTAAGTATTATATATCCTAGACTGACAAATCATCTCCGTTCAGAATCGTTTTTCGTATACAATGATACCTATCATTGCATTCAAATTTAACCTTCCCTAGTCCGAGGTCCATCCCACCCCCTAATGTACAGCAGAGCGATACTCACTTACCCGCTTTTTTCTAAATTGAAAACAAGGCGTATACATTTTAAATAAAATAGTACCTATAGTAGCTATCTCTACGTAATCATTACGACATTCAAATAAATAATAATGGCTTAAAGCTCGATTGGCATACTCATCACATGTGCCTAACCTAAATTATATATTAGTATTATCAGTTTATGATTTATAATAAAGGTGACTAGCGAGTACGTGCTGATATGAAAATCGATGGCGGATGTGATAAAAATAAACGAGTGGTTTGGTGTTCGTATTTGTTGAGCGATATTAATATTAGAATAAAAGGTTCGTCAAAATAATATTATGGAAAAAGCAGGAAATAAATTCGAAGTTCGGCTATGGCGACGGCGGACGGACAATCGTGATGATGACAGTTCCGGCCACTACACTATATGTTAGCTGTTGTGGTTGAGATGTTTGAAGTTGAAGTGTACCCATTTCCTTTTAACATTTTTTTTTTTAAAGTAGCCTACGGTATAGAGTACCGCCATTGCTGTCATCGTTTAAAAACATTACCCCACTACGTGCAAAAGTTTGATATAGGTACAAATGTCACAGGTTTTAATTACACAGTTGGCCAATATTCAAACCAGATTGGCGTCTACATTCAATAAAATATAAAATATCCTTTATGTATAATTTTATAAACGTAAAATTTGTTTTTTTATATGACATTAAATATTATTGATACACCACAAGTAGAAATGTTATATAATATATTAAAATATAAAAATAATTTGAGATTCTCCTGATAAATAACTTATCACTATTTTGCTCTTTTTTATAGTTTAGTTGCACAATTAACAAACTATAAAACTTTAGATCACGATTTGTATATAGACATATTATCTCAGTATTTCAAATTTTTATTGAGTTTTTTTTATTGAATTTAGCTATAATATATATATATATATATATTTATTATTCGTAGAAAAAAGCTGAAAGACGTAAAAACAAAAACGACAACGATGATTAAGTTGAAAAATGTTGATGATCATTTTACTCGTAAAAATAAAAAAGTAACTGTTCAATATGTGTTTATTTTCACTTATTTTTTTTTTCACATGATAATATTTAGTGTATGATTTTGCCTGTTTCGTAAGTAAAAAATTACATTTTCAAAGTGATTTTTCAACATAAAATATAATCAATTCGAAAAAAGTTTATTTTTTTAATGTAAAATAACATAAATTAAAAAATCTTTTTTTTATAAAATAGTGAAAAATGAATTAATTATTTTCTTACTCGTGGATATTTCAATTTCATGGAAACCTTTATACTGCAACTTGCAAGTTTTTATTACAACCGGTAAAATTCAAAAATAACACTTAGTAACAATTTTAAACTTCAACATCTGCTTAATTAACTGATAATTATTGAGGATGTTAATAAAATTATATACCTTCTAATAATAATATATTCAGAATTTTAGAATTCAACAAAAAAAATTAAATTACTCACACAGACCACAGTCTTCTTATATATTAAAAAAAAAAAAAAACTAAATTATTCAATTGTATTCAGTATCTATACATAATAGGTACTTGTATTTTTAAACATAGTGGTCACCATAAAACTGAAACTTACTCGTGACCCCAAAAAATAAGTATGTAGATGGGAATTGATAATTCTAAGCTAAACAACAGTATTAATATTGCACATCAGTTTCAAAATTTACAAATTATCAATATTTGATATGAAAATATGACTATAAAATATACATAATAATAAAATAAATATCGCATATGAATTATTATAATATACTATACACATTCTATATCTATTATACTACAAATTTTTCTTCGATTATTCCCTTTGTTTTTATTGAGCTAAAATTAAAATTATTATTGTGGGCGAAAATAACAGAAGAAATGAAATCACGATTAATGCAAAAATAATTATACATCATAAAAATATTACAATACAAATGTTAAATTTTATATATTTTTTAAAATATTTTAAGCTGAAAAGGGGAAACTAGGACGAAAATGTAGCACTTTAAAACGTGTCTTTGATTTATCGGGTGTCATTGAAAAATGAGATTGAGCTCAAAAATATTTGCGCTCAAGAAGAATTTATAATGAAACTCTTGATAATATTCATGAAGTGTAAGATTATGTTATTGAAAAATACGTTACCAATTTTTCAATTTCCCGAAAATACTCTACTCTGTATTTAAATTTAACGCACGAAACATGAATCACAACGAACCACCCAGAGTTATCTTAGGAAATGTCATTCATCTCGTTTGATAATCCTATTAAATTTATACGTTAAATAATATAATACAAATACACAACCCTGCTTATAAACCTATATTCCAATAATACATGTATTATATATTTTATATTTTTACCAAAAATTAGTTATGATTTATTTGATTTCCGACATGTATTGAATAATACCAGAAGTGTTAAATAAATGATAAAACTATTACAAAAACAAATGACCAATAGTACTGACTACTAATACCAGCAATTTCCTATTACACACTCAAACCAGATGTTTAAAGACGATCAAAAAATCGTATTGAAATATTAACGAAACGAATATTTGAGCAAAAATAGAAAAAAATTGTTATTATAGATGGCACAATAATAATATACGTCATACAAATAACATTTGCACACTTTTAACACTACAAATTATTTTAGATTTGGAGCCAGGAGACCAATATTGATTTTCAATTTATTTGATAATACATATTGTGATTTATTATTTATTATTAATAATTTTTGTATATGTCATCATATTTTTCTATTCGAAAAGTAATAATTCAATCATTCATTTTGATGATAGTTTATAAAGCAAATTAGATCAAGTTAATACTTTGAGAGTGAAAAATAGAAAACTTCCAGTACTTTTTAAAATAATCAGAGAAAATGGAAATATTTACGCGACACTAGTTTTCAACAAAATCAATTTTGTTTCGTATAACGATTTTTCATCCAATGATTTGAGTTATTATGTAGTACTTTAAAGAATATTAATCATAATAGGGGCATGAAACTTTTCACTGTTACATTATATCAATATTATTATTTTCTATACACAATACAATTTTCAAAATATCTAGACTAATCTTAAGCTGTTTATTATGTACAGCATTAGACGGTAGGTACGCCAGTATTTACTAGTAACTTTTAAGCTAATAACAATAATATACTGCATATTAATTACTAATTAATATAATAAAATATATTTTGTTGTGATTTAACCGTAGAAACATAAAACATTTTACTTATTGTCATTTTTAGATTTTCTATACACAATGACATTTTAAAATTGTTAAACTTTTAAGTTATTTATAGCATATATGGATGGTGCATGAACCTATTACGCTATTCTGAAGTACACTCTACTGTATTTTGACTTATGAGTTGATAAAAATAGTATAATATTAAGTAATGTTATAATATAATAGTTATTTTATACACGTTATGAAATTAATTTAACATACTATGGGCGATTCCAGAGGAAGGACAGGGACCACCCACTTCCCAGCCTGTATTTAAAAAAATTGTATATTGTTAAAAAAAAAAAATGACAAACAAAAAACATATTATTTACTATCGACTATCATAGACACGTACGATTTATGTAGATATAAGTATGATGGTATGTACTATATGTACCTGCTATCTATATTATGTATATTATTAAGAATCTATAAATAAGTTATAGTCTATAACAATATTATATTAATATAAAACACACTATGGTATGATATTATTGTGTTATGTTTAAAAGAGTAATCGCGTATCACACATCGGTGTATGGATTACGGAAATACCAAGAATAATAAAAAAAATTATAATTATTAAGCTCCCCCCAACCAAGTCTCTGGAGCGGCCGCTATTAT
This sequence comes from Schizaphis graminum, assembly GCA_020882235.1. Classification (NCBI taxonomy): domain Eukaryota; kingdom Metazoa; phylum Arthropoda; class Insecta; order Hemiptera; family Aphididae; genus Schizaphis; species Schizaphis graminum. The sequence goes on from CM037032.1 coordinate 62,611,323, forward strand.
AATATAATCAATGTACAAACTATTTGAAGTTTTTTTTATACGTATAATCAAAAAAATTATCATAAAAATGCTTTTATTATAAGATTGTTCTACTAGATCTTTGTGTTAAAAAAAAAGTTATTGAATCATTAAAAACAAAAAAATAATTTAAAACAAAAAACTCGTGATAGTAATAAATAGTTTGTATATAATAAACCTTGAATAATTCTCTTGATAAGAAAAAATATAATATAATTAAATAACAATTAAAGCTTTTGGACATAAACTAATTCATCTGTAATTTAATGAATCTTTAGATTATGGTCAATGAACACAAATGATTACTTTTTTTAGTTTATATTTGAATTTTTACAATGCGTATTATGAGTGTACTTTGAGCTAATATCATAAATATTTTATTTTCAAAGAAGTATTCTGAATAATATTTAAGATTAAAATATATGGAATTGGAAAATGAAAAAGTAGTACCTATTCTTTAGAAGTCTGGATATCTGTCGTGGAATTTCTGATGTTATATCTTTTTATACTTCTCGTGTCAGTTTTTACATGCATAAAACAGTGTTCCTTTTTTATAATAATATGTTGTATTGTTGCTATTCAAATAATAGAATGGAACTTAACACCCCTAAAGATATATTTTGTGTTTTGTTGAATTTTTGAACAACAATATTATGTAAAGAAAAAATGTTATTAATCATTTTATAATTCCTTTTTATATTTTAAATATGAGTTGGAAATTCTTAATTTCACTATATAAATACATTTCAACTAGGACTTTGATCAAATAATTGATTAATTAATTTTGTGTATTCCGTATGAATAAATGAATAATAAATCAGTTTCTCTTACCCTGATCAATTATAAATTATTTTTTATTATATATTCTGACATAATAAAAGAATATTATAAACGTGTTAGAAAATCAATATTAAATATTAACCGCGTTATACAAAGATTTTAATACGCCAATTAATCAATGTCGAATATACCATATAGTGATACCTACATAGTAAACTGCAGTTGTGATGACATATTTTATACCGAGGTGACCACCATCAATATAGTTTACATAACTTATATTATCTGCTAGTGAGTTACCATCATATTTTCATTGGCCGGTCTTAGAAAAAATGTGACCACTTTAATCCACGTCCATCGTTACGTTCGGAGGATTCGAACGACGGTGTGAATTAAATAATGATAAACAGTGTGACAACATTTTGGAGAATCGTTTACGTATATTTGTTAAACTCATCAATCCCAGTTAGGTTGGAATCGTCCTTTTCCCGAGGATTATTAGTGGAGTGTGTCAAATTAAACCGGATATCACTCATCTAAGTATATTATTTACAGATTCGTTTTATTAGAACGCCTCTGCTACCGTTATTTAGAATTTATATTGTAGTTGCGCATTATGTCCTGTTATAAAATTAAAATAAACACTACAAAGTAATCGTTAAATCTTTAAATTCCTTACAAAATAATATTTTTTAAATTTGTCTCTAGATAATCAACTAATATATTGTACATACATTATATATACATATACTTAATTTAGATAATAAAGAAAGAGCGTTTGACCTGGGAGACATTTTTTTATATGAGAATATTCGTTTTTATAATTTTTAATAACAAAATATATTTTTATCTTGTTGAGAAACTTTTTTTAATGTAATATATGTATGTCTCAGCATGTTGAATGTATATATACTATATAGGTACACATATTGAATTTCAATTGCTAGTAAAACATAAGAATTCTGAAAAAGAAACTGACCTAAACTTATTTTGTTATAATCGGAGAGAAAATTGTGCGAATGTTTATAAGAAAATAAAAGAATACTTTTGTACTATCCATCACATGTACGCTCCGCCAACATTCGGTTCGTTGCTATAAAAATGATTACGTGAGTAAAGTTTGTATAAGCCAAATTTTAATATATTTTTCTGTCTAGGAATTGGTCAATTTTATTAAACTATATCCCGTTAAAATATAATATACATAAAGTATAGACACAATGGATAGATAAAGGTTTATTTTTGTGGAGATATTTCAATAAACATAATATTATACGAACTTTGTACTCCAATATTTTATCATTTTTTTTTTCTATGTACGTAGGAACAAATTTCGTTAATACCTAAATTAATAGTAATTTTTAAATAGAATATATTATATTAGTTCTCATCGATTTTTCTATAATCGGCAAATTTATTAACATAATATACAAATTATAAATAAATGTAATAATTTAGCAGTTTTAAAATATATTAATATTTTTTAAGTATAGCAAACTATAGCTATATAAACCAAACTTCACTCGGGGAAAAAATGTATAAATATAAACTACAGCGCTATACATATAGTTGTAGTATTTTGGTTTTAATGTACCTCTGGTGACAAAAAAATCGACGTAGATGTACCAAGTTATGTATTAACTGTTACCGATATGGACAATCCGTCTGATGAATACTATATTTTAATTTCTTATCTATTGTTATCACTTGACGATTAATGACAGTCACGGAATTCAGGTACATCGGTTGTCATACACCACCAGCTTATAGTTTTAGTTCTCGTCCAGATCGATTGGCAATAATAATATTATATTATTTTAAATGTAGTTTTTGAATAGAACATTCCGTTAAAAAGTCACATATTTTTATCTCACCTCATCCTCTTATAGTTATTTCATTAAAATGAAATGGTCAAATTATGAAAATGATGCGTAACATGGCATAAGTTTCGAATCCCAATAGAATTAACATTACCGCGAGAATTTTACACAAAAATATAGCATGCGTTATTTAGAGTTGTTTTTTTATATACACGAATAAACATAATTATTTTATTCATTGTTTACATTATTAAAATTATTTCGATTTCAAATTTTTGAAAACATTTTATTTATTATTTACTTTAACTATACTCATGGTAGTTTGTTAATACACTATCTTTCTTCTGTGGTGTAATATATTCTATTTTATTAATTCGGTGTCTTCATTTGGTCGGAAAAACAGATATTTTAATTTTCAGCTAGCCATATGGCTTGAGAACTACAGACTTAAAGCACCTCCTCGGTAATGTGTATATACCTACTATATAGTAATATATTTTACATTTTATTTCTGAAAAAAAACATACACACAAACATTTTTAATAAAAATAATATTCATCTTTAATGTATAGGTTTAACAGGTTTATACGATTATGCATAGTCGTATTCACGACACTTTATTTTCTAATATTTCAACATGAGCTTAAAGGCACCATATTTACGCTCACCTAAACGAAAAACTGGTACGGTATTTATAAATGAGGAATAGGTTATACTGATACAATCTTTAACAATAAAAGTTTTTTAAACTATAAAAATAAAATACACTCATACTATATAAAACCAGACCACCCTCATATAATATAAAAATGAAAAAAAAATATCTTTTTTTATAATATTTTAATTTTTAATTTTTTACCGACACCGAAACCACGAATGACTTGGTGAGTGAAAATAATCGCCATACTTTATGATCAAACACCTCCCAACATGAAATTACGGCACGATAAGATTGCGATAAATATCTATTAATCAAAAAATGTCATAAACTTTCTTTTTTCCTGATTAACCGATAGCAGAATAATGCTAATCTTCTGCTGCCATCGTTTATTAAGTATAAAAATTCTGTACAAATAGAATACATAAAATATATATAATACATAATATAAATAAGTAATAACACATCAGGCGATTGTAGGTTGTGCTGCATCGTATTACAATATAAAAAATAATAAAATACAATAAAATGCTATGGACCGTACCAATATTCTGACAATCATTTACGCAATGGCTTCTCCGCGTCTATTAAATAATCGAACAATTCACGTGGTGCATGTTTTTTTTTTATGAAAAAAGTATGTATAAAATAAGTACTTATTACTTTCTATAGTTGAAATTAATTTGTTACCAACAAATTGTAAAAACTTTTGGTCGTTTCAATATTGGATTCGATTTCCACGTAACGTTTCATTATATCGACAACCAATAATCGTTAAACTCCGTCCGTTTGTTTATTGAAATTACATGTAATATTAATCGTCGAGACAAAATTCTTCAAAATTGGAATAAAATGCATATAATAATATTTAGTTTCCTATATTATCAGCCAATACAATGGTAAAATATATATTTTGTTAAATAACATAAATCTTTAGACTGTCGTTTTTCTCTATCAAGTTCGCTAATTTTTGTATCATAATGATTGTATTTTCAAAATTCAAACGCAATATACAAATAAGGTATCTAATCATAATATTACAAAACAATTACCTTTTATTAATGTATATTTATACTATAGTGTCTTCAATTTTTGTTCTAAAATATTGTTTTTATCTTCATCACGATAAACTGTTCCGCAAATATCCTCCCCTTAAATATACAAATAACACACATTAGTCTGAAGTATATCACATAATATTATTCTACTTTTGTGTTTATTCAAGTCAATAATATAATACTATACAGTATTTATAATGTATTCTTATTCACATCTGCAATGTCATCGTTATCCGAAATATACTTCCGTAAAATATATTAAGACGGAACAATGTAATTCCAAGATAATTTCACTTTATTATTATAACATCAAGTATAAAAACCTTAGAATAAGACATATTTTCAATACTTAGTTTTTACGATATTGATTCGATAACTGTTGAACGAAAAATGAAAGAAAATACGTTTATTTATAAGCAAAACAAACACATTTCAATATGATATATTTTCAAATATTGCTTACAGATACTCGTACTATTCTTTTATTCAAATCAGAAAACAAAGCAATGAAACATTTTTTACTTTTGAAATATCTTATAAGTTATAATTCTCACTAAGAATAAATTCAATAAATTATAATAATATAATAATTATATAATAACATTTTTATTGAGTTGCACAAGTAAAATAAACAGTTACTATTGAATAGTTATTCCATATATTTAGTCATGAATAGTATTTACTATTTTGATCTTATTTTACAGTTATTATTCATATATGCATATATTAATACATAACTAAATACTTAAAAATATGTGTTCATAATAATTTTATTATTATCTACTAGGTACATTATAACCTACATTTTTCCGTGAAAAATGAAATGAGACAAACGAAATGTGGCGATATCTTGGTTTTAGTTTACTTATTATCAGTTCACTTACAAATTGGCGTCGGTGTACTTCGCTTTGAGAACTAATTCAACCGAGGTGAACAATCTGCCTATGGCGGATTGCATATAGCACTTAGTATATTTCAAACGTAGTTTAAACTACTCTCTAAACTTCCCTGATATCTCTAAAAACAATTTGAAATTTTCGTTAAAATCGATCGAGTATATTTAAAGTACCTATATAAACAAAAAACATACATTAATTTATAATACATACATTATATTATAGAGAAGGATTGTAATTAAACCACTTTTATTTCTGTAACCATATATAGACTCAGTAAATCAATAATAAAATATTCAATTTTTGAGAGCCAAAATTAAATTATTGTGTGAGTATTGTCCCTCAATAGCAGCCTAGATGAAGAGTTAAAAATATGAAGCTATGCATAATTTCCTGAATTTCAAAGAATATTATGTGTACAAAATATAATGCCAATTGGTATAGTAGTTTTAAAATGATCAAAACTATAACCCCCCTATAAATATATAATATTCATTTTCATATATTATATAATCTTTACAATAACTGTAAACTATAAATTGTAAACACAATTATTTTGGCTGTATTTACCAAATATAAAATAAAGGTAAAAAATTATATCCATTATCGTAATAATTATTTTATTTTCTATAACTAGTGGCAAAAATATAAAAATTTAGAAGTTTTTTTACTATTTATGGATTGAATATCAAAAATAGGTAATAAAAAGTAGCTCAATTTTATAAAAATCGGTCGAATCTATCTTTAAAATTTAAATTGTTTTGAATCCTTTCTTACGTCACATCAACACCATAAGAGATATAAACACCAAAATTTCAAGTCTCTAGTCCCAGTAATTTAGGCTGGGAATTGATAAGTGAGTGAATATATTGAACTTTTAACATATTTATTTAAACATCCTCATACGTAAAAATTTGTTGTACGACGGGTATGTCCGCGAAGCGCTCCGAAACTACTCAAGTGATCCTGATGAAATCATGATCAATGTGTGTGATTTAGTCAAGGAATCGTAAGTTCCTAAACGATGGTAGCAGATAAAAAATTACATACGTTAATTCCCACATATGTAATGTTGATGTGTAAGTTTCCACATAGTACATGGTATAAAAAAAAGTACGTAGGTATGTATAAGTCCCTACACAACGGAAGACAGATATGTATGAAAATAATAAAAATATCATAATACAATTCATTTTCATATATTTTAATATAATACTTCAATAGTAGTTATTGAAATTCTCAAATTATTTCAAGTAAATACTTTATAAATATAAAAACTGCAGATAGTCACACAAAAACAATAATCGCCGAAAAAGAAAATTGTATAAACGAAAAATTGTAGAGTACCTACTCAACAAACAAAATTAACCAAAACTATTATGTTAAACATTACATTTTCTGATATAAACCACATTAAATAACAATTTTTTTTTGATTATTATTATATTAAAAATGTATAACAGTATCATCAGATTGGTAACTTATAAATTATAATAGTATATAAAATACGGTAATTTTACAATTATTGAATAATTATGTATAATAATATATGTAATGTAGAAACTTACATTCGTACCATTTTTTAACGTGTACGAGCTTACATAATATTATGTACCTTATTCTATCGTGTGTAAGTCGCATGTAAACTTCGCCACGATTACCTTTTTTTACTAGTATGAACTCCGCCAAAAAAAAAAACATAAAATTGAGTTCATGTAAACTACGTTTAAAATAAAAGCAGGTAACAGTATAAAATTAGAACCTATAATATATTATTATTAAAAAAAAAAAATGTATAATTTTTATAATAATAATTGTTTACATTAAATAATAGTGAGGAACGCATAATATACCAAAAAATAAATAAAACTTAAAAATGAAAATAATAATTGTCTGAACAAATGAATGACACATATTATATACAGTGAAACTTCCATATAACGAGCTTCCATTTTACGAAATTTTCTGTTTAACAAAATATTTTTTAAAACGACGACCTTCATTGTTAATGAATATGTAATTCTATTTAACGAATTTCTCCATACTACGAATTTTTTTTGTTGATTATTCGACTTTGTTATATGGAAGTTTTACTGTAATGTATTATAATGTGTATATTAATCATAATAAATATTCGTAATAATCATTAAATATGTAACACTTTCATTTTTTTTTCATTTTTGAATTTATTTAAATACGTATTACCGTTAAGTTGTACATATCAACTTATGAAATGTTGACGTATGTCATCGTAAGGGATGTCAAGGTATTTAATGTGAAAAGGCCTTAACATTGGCGGAGTTTCTGTATTATTATATTCCATTACAGGTATTTATAAGAAAATAAAACTGGAAGAGTTTACATTAGACCGTTTCATTACCTACATTTTTATTTATCTGGTATTCTGGTGGTTTACAATCACCCCGTGTAGGAACTGTGTACTTTATTTACTAAAGTCTAAAATATGTACTTTTTTACTTGCTAGGTCTCGTGTAGGAACTTATATTCGATCATTTGGTCTTCATCTTAAGATAGAATAGTTATATCCCGATTAATGAGCTCAATGTTACCTCTTTATTATGCTTATAGCTGTGCGATTATTCAAATAAAATTATTTTTAACAAATGATACATTATCAGTTAATCGATTGAAAAAAATGCAACGCTGGGCGGGACGCCGGGACAGTTTTGTAAATAAATGAAACCAAAAATATTATTTATCTTTACGTTAAATGTTAACATTAGGCGACCAAATTTAACACAGATATATTTTATACGGGAGACGAAGTGCACGGATTTTAGCAGTTTAGCTAGTATATATTATATAAAGTGATCAAAAAGTTTTGAAACGATCTTTAGCCTAATTGAAGTTTATAAACGATAATACGATAAAGTTAATGAGGTTTTGACCAAATTTAAAATACAAGTACAAAATTATATCGAATTATAATATTTTCTGTAATCAAAGAAAATCGTGTGTGTATGTATGTATACACATTTTTTAAATTGCTTCCTATTTCACATCAATATATCAATATAGAAAAACCACTATTCCAAATTTGAAATGTTTAGATCCAGTGGTTTATACTGGGAATTTTTTAGTTATATTTGGATTTTATATATGATATATGTATATAAAAACTAGTAGAATTGTATAAAAGACTAAATTAAACATCTAAGATGTGTTATACTGTATAATAAGATTCTATCATAACATGTGTTATATGGTTTTAGCAACAATTCACAAATAAAAGGCAGCGGGAATGCAACTATAATGTGTTCATTTTTAATTCGCTGTTACTTGATTAGGTAGGTACCATTTATGATTTATTTAAAAAATGTAATGTTTTGTTTTTGTTTTTTTTACAATTTTTGACACATGATTTTCACACAATTAATTTTTATTGGATTTTTATTAAAATTACATAAAATATTGGTTATATTGAAAAATGAATGTGTAACCTGGAAATTTGGGACAAATTATCTAGATAATTATTTTATGTTACCTCACCCAAGAGTACAAAATGAAAACATAACAAATCGTATTGTGCGTTATGGTTTTATCCAAAATCAAATTGAACGTATTTTATTAGACCGTAAAAAATAATGTTTAACGTTTGGTACTGTCTTCTAGACTGAGTATTTTATTTTTTTCTCACAATTATTAAATTTAGTTTTTTTTATTTTGTTCAACGAACCATCAAATTTTGTTACTCGATTATTGTGTTTTTTTTTTATATAAGATAATTTTTACAGTCGCTATTCATCCTTTGTCATAACACTAATGGCACTGGTATCAGAGTAATAGGGGAATATGTATTTTATACTTAAACCAACAATAATATGAAATTATTTATTTTTGTTTTATTTCACTATTCAAATTGGGATTCTTTACATGTTATCTATAGTATATAGATTTTAAATATATTTATTTTCTTTACGTAATACATAATAAACTAAAAAAAAACATTGATGTTTTTACAATCGATAGATGAAATTAAAATGTATTGTGTTTACAAACACAAACTAATATGATGTATTAATTAACTATACTTATACTAGTATGCGTTGTAATTACCCCGACTTATGAATCCTTTTGGCTTTTTCTCCCGTTAAGGTCCTTATTATGAAGCAGAATTGCAAAGCTATTGGATTTTACGTTAGTGCACAATTTTTTTTTCTTATTATTTTTTTGTCCCATTGAAACCACTTTTAGCACGTTGTTAATGTGTTTGCCCGATTCTTTCATTTATATCCCATACGTGTATAAAAGCAGTCAATCGGAAATTACGCGTAGATTGGACGCGTATTATTAGAATTCCGAATTCCCCATTATTTCTCAAGAAGATCATTAGAGACTACAACGAAAGCATTCTGAATCAATGATAGGAAAAAATATACGAATATAAAGTTCTATATACATTTAATAAAATCTGACAAAAAGGTGAAAATTGAAGAAATATTTCCGATATTCATTGTATGACGGTTAAAATAATATCACTATTAACCAATCGAGAAAAAATATACACAATTAATAATTATTATGCATATTATATTTATTTAATTATTTTTTTTATTTAATTTGTATATACATTTAAATTGAAGTACTAAAAATTCTATATTGTTATTCAGAATATTATAATATTATACATCCATTATGTTTGTATGATGAAATGTTGTTAAACGTAATTCGAGTATAAAAATTATTTGTACTATTAAGTAAAATTATAACAAACATAATAATACAATGTAATAAGTAAATTATAATCAAAATATCAAAAACCATTTTTAATTTTTAATTAATTATTATTCACTAATTGTTCTTGCACAGTAATATTATAAAATGAAACGTCTATTATAAAATTGTTTTTCTTCAAACATTAATTCATTACCTAGTCATTATTTACCCATTACTTATGATCATAATTGAATCATGGTGCTGGAAGTATTCCATTTTTACATTGAGTTATTGGAATGTTATTATTTTGATCACCTTTAAAACTTGCTGGTTCTGATTAATATTTATAACAATTAATTAATTGTTTATGATTTAACTTAAGGCAACATCTATTTTTCTCAAACAGTATTTCCTATCTTACAGGTTTAGGTAATAACAAATACAGTTGTATCTTGCGTAGCACATAGTATACTAATAAAATAAAAATAAAAGTAATCAACTTAATAAAAACAATTAACTCAACTGAAGTTAAGTTTAGTCACTAAACTTTAATGGATATAAGATCGTAACTAGTTAAGTAAAATAGTAAAAAAAAAAATAACTTTTTAAGTACTTTATGGCTCACCTTTGATTCAAATTCAAATATCATATATCCATAGGAAGATTTTAGTTGGAAAATGTTTAATGAATATGGACGTGAGAGCGGTGGAAAGCGCAGCATATCTACAATTAGAGCTACGGCGTGGCATGACTAAAGAAAATGGTGGTGAAATGATGCTGGTAGAATTGATGAACATATCTGATAACACATCACTAAGACAAAATTATAAAACATGGCAATTGTGATTATAACAAAAAGAATATTAATTATATTATAAAAAGTGGGGATATGTAAATTAAAAAGTGTTTTCATGTTATTGTGAGGGAAAGTAATAAAAGTTTTAAATTATTAGAGATATCTATGACTTACAAAGTATACTCACCCCCTTTTTTCTCCAATAATGCAATTATTCAAAATCTGATTTTTGCAATTTTTAAAATAATGTCTTTAAATTTTTAAGAATTTTTTAATACTTTTAGTTTCTTGTGGAGATCCAAAGTTCTATTTTTAAATGAGTTCTCGAGTTCCCTCCGTTTTTATATTATAAATTATTTAGCAAATATTTTTTCTAAAAAATGTAACGTATCAAAATTCGACCGAGTAGTTATTACGTTATAAGGTCTATTATATTATAATATAATAGGTTTTTCAATAAATATCAGTCTATCGTTTAAAACGTTTAAACGTTTGTTTAAGTATAATAAAATCTAAATTTAAATTTTAAAACTAATTTTAAAGACTTCAGCATAAATATTTTAATAACTAAGAAACTTCGTACACAGAACAATACATTATGAAACACATATACTTCTATATTATACTTATAATAGTGTTAAATATTTATTTTTTTATTATAATAGTACTGGTTACTAATTTGCATTTAACCTTAATTAACTATTTTATTTATACAACTACTTAAAACCCATTATCAATAAATGCTAAAATTATTTTAATTTCACTTTAAAATTGTTATCGTTGTTAATCAATAACTAATTTACTAATTATTTTTTAGGATCTATAAAGAAGCCGTTCGACAACGACAAGCCTTGTCCCGAACGTCCAGTAATATAATTTTGAACAGCATACATCAACACAGGATTCAACACTATAGTCATAGATTACGACCTCCGGATAGCGAAAATACATCAAATGGAAATGGTTAGTTCATTTTATTTATAGATTGTTTTTCAAAATAATATAATAATAATGGCACGTTGATTTAAATAATTATTTTATGGTACTTTAGATTCTTAAAAATACGTCCTTTTGTAATATAAACGTGAAGTAAAACTAATTATTATCAACCTTCCAGAATATTGTTAAAATAATAAAACAAATTCAAATGATAGATACTATCTATGAAAAAAATGTTTGATATTTTAGCTAGGTAACTGTATAACATAATATAATATACAGCGCAAGCGTACCATATAGACGGATCGATTAAATTCTAACCAAAATAAAATATATCTGTTTGATTATTATACATAGTGAGAACTGCATTGAAACGAGACCAAGGGGTGCCTACTTGCAGGTGCAAGTTTAATAAAAGTGCGTAAATTTATACAGCATTACAAATAATATATTTAAATATTTATTTTATATTATTACAAATAACTTATATTATTCAAAAATATTAGTTTTGTTCCTAAAATATATTTTATTAGCAATATTATTGCGTATATCTATAAAGTTGTATTACTATAAAATAATTCAAGAATTTAGAAATAATTATATTATTTTTAAAATTAATATTTTATAATCAGCTGTTATGGAACATTACATTTATAACATTATTTTGAAGATAAATTTAGTTAATTCGCCATCAGAACTTATTAGTATTTATACTTATATTATCGTGTATATTTATTGAATAAAAATTATGATAATCATTTATATTTTAAAGCGGAAATATACTTACCACGGGTTGAAAAATGTCTGAATCCAATCTTATGTTTACAGTTTAAGAGTATTGCACAGTTAAAATTACAATGTTTATTATCAACCATCAGCTGCTGTTCCGTATATAGTATATATCCTATCATTATAATATTATTATAAAATATATTAATAACATTCGCCTTGTAATTTTCAATTAATAAATACAAGGTTTTAATAATTTACATATTATATTTTAATGCGGCTTATTTTTAAAATACAATATTGAGATTTATAAAAATTGGCATTTAAATATTTTGCGGAAACACGGCTTTCCAAATGCATACATGCAATTTATTATGATCGTGATCCGATTAATACGACATTTTGATGCGTATGTTTTTCAATCGTATCCCTGCAATCCGTGTTGACATTGGCTGGTAGCTTTTATGCAATTTCAAAATCCTACAATTTTATATCCGATGAATAGCGATTAACAGTGTATTATTGTCAAACAAAGACGGTAGTACAACATTTAGTGTTAACAGTTTTATTGGTATATACTTCACTTTGGACAAAATAATTTATAAGCCTTACGTGTACCTATTGATTGTTCTTAAACACGATATTGTCCAGGTCAATTCATACTCATATAATCTATGTATATAGCATATACATAGTATGGCTTATACATCTAATATATCATACCCAAAGGGATAATCAATTAAATATTAACGTTTGTCATGCGCGCACACACACACACACACTAGACGCGTATAATAATTAGTCATACAGTTGGTAAGACAAGTGTGTACAATAATTGTAATATATTTATGTCGTGGAAACGTATGCAGTCAAATAAAATATGAATATTTGTGATTCGAAAAAAATTAAGTTATCTTAGCGAAACCATAAAACGATGTTACGTACTATGACCTTATTCCCGCTGTCCTATAAACATAATGCATATTATTATGATAAACCATGCGTGTGACATAGGCGCAATTTGAGTTTTAAATTTGGGGAAGTTATTATAATTTACATATATGTACTGTGCGTATGCTCCCTGAGATATATAAAGGTGGAAGGGAATAGATACAAACCATTTTGGGGGTCTATGATTGGTTTTGAGGGGGCTTAGCCCTCCCAATCTTCCCTCAAATTGCGCTTATGGCGTGTGACAAATATACCACGACGCGCGACGGTTAAACTTAACAAATTTCGCACTTATTGGGTCTGTATTGTTCACATCTGATCCTGCGTATAGCTATTATTTATCGGTGAAAACTCTACCAGGGCGAGTTATTCTACATTATTTTATTCTTCGAACAATTACAGTGGTTCACCGAGCATGCCCCACCTAATTTTTTTTTAAATAATGGTTTATTCATATTCTGATTTTTGGAATATTTAAATATACTTTAAGTCTATATTTTGTGCTACTTAAAAAATATCTTATGGTGGTACAAACTTATTATTTTCAAATAAAAATGCACTTGTTTATTGTATATTATTAAGTAGGTAGATAATTATTTTGAAAATGTTAATGTACCCTAATAGTCTTTAAAAATTATTTTATAAAAATACAAAATAGATGTAATATTGAATATAGTAGGTACCTATTTATTATACTTGAACCATTTTCAAAAATTATAAATGTAGTTAAAATAATATCAATAGCCTTATATCATCTTAACCCATTATAGAAGACCTGTGGATACTATAGGTACAATAAGAAGGTACGCAAAGTTAAATAACTCAAAAACTACTCGTTCAAATTTTGATATTAATACGTCGACATTTTCAAAAAAAAATCTTTTACCTCCACAGAACACGTTTAAAAAAAAAAAATCTTAATAATTTTAAAATAATATGGTTTTAAGTATATATACAAATATCAAATATCATATTTTGAATAATTTAAGATTGGTGAACTACCCTGTATATTACGAATCCCTTATAAATGTATATAATATAATATTATCATAAATAATAACAATTATATGCAGACAGAGCCTATAATTGTACGCTGATAAAAGCCTGCGTCGCGCGTTATCATCATAATATAGGTAATATCGACCGTTGTCGTTCACTTAATCTATCTTCGTTTGTCGTTTAATGAACTATTTTACAATGGAACGTTGTGCAGCCAGATATCGTAATCGCATTGTTGTTATAGTGTTTAAGTATGCCAAGTATATACCTATATACGCACGTACTTGCATCTACCCGTCGAATCTCACGTCGTCCACAAAGCCCCTTTTCGTGTACCTACTAAAACACACGCATTGCGCACATAGCGTTACAATCGTATTGTCTTCCACAGTCATATCGAATTAAATACACTAAGAGCGGATTGAAGGTAGAGTAGAGTAGACTACAGGTCCAGGCAGATTAGACGTAGGTAGACAAATACGATGATATTAATTTTTTATGATAAACTGAGGAGAATGATTTTATTAATTAAGTGTTTTTACTTCATACATTAATCACAGTAGTGTCATAAGTATTAATAGGTACTAGATCGTGAATCCAGCAGTAGAAAATAGAAATATTAAATAATAAATAATTTAAAAAATATATAAAATGTATATATATATATATATATATATATATTATATACAATATATGAAATTTATAATTTTATAAATACACGTTATTCATCATTTTTTATAATGGAGTCTTCACAAAATTATATTTTTTAGGTATATTAATTTATTTATAAAAAAAATAATATCTTTTAAGACATTCAGTACAAAAAAAAACATAGACATAGACCTTTCTGATGGGACAAGATTACAAGAAGCGCGGTCTGGTGTCATTACAGCTTTAGCAATAATTTTATTCAAGTTAGTGTACTGCATATTCTCTACACCTGCGGTTCACAATCTTTTTATATCCGAGTACCACATACGCATTTCGAAAAAATGTACGTTCCACTTGACCTAATTTTTTTTTTTTGCTAAGCTATCAAAAAATATATACTTTTTTCTATAAAATGAGATCTATACGCAAGTAAAACAACGCTGTTCTTTACGTATCCAAAATGATGAGACCTTATCATTCAGGGACGTATGCAGAATAAAGTTTTTTTTGAAGGGATGATGTGTTTTTGAAAATTAGTTATTGAAAAGTAAAATTTGTTTTTAATAAACATACGAAATTTTTTTATGAAAATTAACTATACTTACAATACTTTTCTTTAAATATAAACATTGATATAACAAAATTAACATTAAAATTGAATAAGTAAATAACTATTTAAAAAACCAAATACTTCAGTGGTAGTTTTAACAACTATAACCCCTTTCTGTCTTAATGTCTGTTATCATGTATTGATACACCTTGATGTTTACACGAAACGAAATGGCTAAGTGTCTATTTGCGTAACATTGTAAAAAAACACGGTAAATCTTCATCAAATGTGTGCGTAGGTAATATTTTTATTATTATTATTATTATACTTAACCATTATTCAATTATTGTTTAATAACAATATTAGGTACTTACATATTACGGTAGGTAAATAATTATATATAGGTACATATATATATTATTATATATATCATTATATTATTATAGTATATAATAAATCCACAAATGAAGTCGTTGACTCGTGCGATTTGAATAAAGTCAAACAAATGGTTAAGTATTTGAAATTTTATTAACAAAAATATTCTTAATCCAAATGACCGTATACTTTGTAGCAGCGAGTAAGATTTAAATTCAAACTATACAAACGCATATACTACGTTTTCTATGTATTATTTTTTATTATTATTTAAATATATAGGTAGTAATATATTAATATAACCTATACGGTGGAAACAATTCTATTTAACAAAACACTTAATGTGAATTTTTTTTATGGAACTATGAAATTGTCATTCAAAAACGTTACTATTTTAAAAATAAAATTAAACCCCCCCCCCTCACTAACAATTTCAAAATTAAAATGAATGAACAATGTGCTTACGATAGTGATAAAAAATCTCATTATCGACAAATTATTCTTAAATTACTTATACAAAAGTATCAGACAGTTTCTTAACAACAAAGAATATACATAATATTGTATTATTTTGTTATTACAAAATTTCTATTTAACAGAATATTTTCAAAAAAACCATTAAGTATGTTATACATAAAGTTTCCATTGTTTAAAATGTTTAAATGTTTAAATAGATAATAATATATTAATGAATATCATAAAAATACTTAGAATACCACAGTGCTTCAAGCAACAACAACAATTAATAATAGAAATAATAGAATAATATTATTGTTGTGCGAATATATGTGAAAACTGATTGTTTCGGCGGACGGTTACAGTAGCGAGCGCAGTCGACCGTGGTGTCGACGGTGGCGGTGGCGGTGGTGACGACAACTACGACGACGGCCGTCCCGAACGATTTCGCGCCGATTTGTGCCGCTAGATGTCGTGGCCGGGCAACTCGTTTTTGGACATCGAGCGGAACGCGCGTAACGCCAACTTCCGGCGACCCACGAACGCCGCCCGACGACATGGGCCGCCGACTCGCCAACTGGGCGACCGGTTTCCGGTGCGCTGTTCGCCGGGCGGTCGAGAGGGTTTCAAGCCGCGCTACGATTTTTGTGTCCGGACGACCGGACGTCCGCAATCCGCACCCGGATCCCACACCACAGATATATGGGTTGCACTGAAGGGAAACGTTAGCTTTGCGCAGTGGCGATATCGTAACCAATGAGGTTTATCCGAGGTGCGATTATTGCTAGTTGAAAACTTTACCAATACCCCGCCATGTGGACATGAAACACTGTCCGCGTAGGCAATTTTTGGAGGCCCTAACGGGCACATTTTGGCATCAGCCGTTATTTAGTATTATCCCATTAGTCCCCAAGTATTTCCTATTGTCGTTCTATCGGCCACAATAATCCTTCGTATTCATTTTAATTTCTTTACCTCAAACTCGATAGTATAATTACTATGACTAAAATAAAGTGTTCTCCAAAGAAAATCCATTTAATGCCCATAATTAAGTAATCCTCGTACGTGTAATAGTGAATATTATTTAATTGTGATTTATTATTATGTGTTTATGGCTAAACATTTAAATAGGTATTACGAAATACGGTATAAAATACACTGTTTGCGTATAATATGATTTCTAAAAAATATATCACGTGTAAAATATTTTCAATTAAATTTGTATTACAATAGGTGTTAGATTATTTTGTTAATTAAGTAAGACGTGCATTGTACAGAACATGTAGAAAATTGTATATAATTCATAAGCTATTTTTTTCACATTTAATTAAAATTATGAATTTTCTACAAATTTACAGCTCTAATTATTACTATTAGAGTACTTCATAAATACTCAATCAATAGTTCTCAGTTTTTACTATTTAATTGAATCATTAATAAAGTAGACATTATTTATTTATTTGTATTTACCACCCAGTACTGAGTCAGTGAGTAAATACATAGACTAAGTTCGGTTTTCTGATCGTCTTGTCACTTTTTGCAAAAGTAAATAAATGGTGTTGTTTATTTTAATAGAAAGGCTAGGTACCTATTTAAAATTTCAAAATATAATCATTTTTATTTTTGATAACGAAATTACTTATTAATTATTATTATACAGCATTAAAATGTCAAATAACATTTTGGCTAATAAGACTGCTCACCTTCTCATCAAACATATAGTGGACGATCAGATTGATAAAAAGTTCTTCTCATGCGATATTATCCAATTTTTAATTTATTCTGTATAATTATTAACTATCATTACTTGTGTAATATTATCTCTATTTTTTCTTAGTCAGTATCAAATACTGGATTTATATAACCGGTGAATTTAAAAGTTTTAACCGAAAACTTTTTGAAATTTTCATTTTCGAATTTTAAGATTGAACAATATTGTTTTCCTCACCAAAATATATAGACATTCCTAATAAATCTACATCAATCATGTTTCGTTCGCCGGAGAAGTCGTTGGAAAGCGAACATGATGTGCGGAGACTATTGTGTCTACGTTGATGTAGAACATTTATGGTTTGTGCAAGCAAGACTGATGGATAATACACCTAATAAGGAAAACGTCTAAGCACGTCAAGTAAAAAAAAAGCGAAAACACACTAAAGTGATTTTATACTTTTAGTCTACAGATCGTACAAAAATATCTACAATAAATTTACTGTTGTTAGGTACCTACTAAAAATATAGCATATATCGTCAACATGGTGATTTGAAACGATTTTGACTTTATTCTTAGTTTTCTGAGTTAATAAAGCTTAAAAAAAATTACAAAAAATGTATTAGGTTTATTCATTGTTTCTAAAATGGGTGCTCCCATTATTTTTAATTAAAATTGTTTAAATAGCCAGATTGATAACTATATAATGAATTGTAAGTAACAATAATAATAAAATGTCATTGTTATTCACCTCGATTTTTTGTATAGTTTGAAACAACGTTTGATCAAACAAACTAATCTTTATTAAACATCGTGCCCTTAATGAGTCATTTCGGTATAATAATAGTATATTAATATAATAATATAATCCATATACCAATAGGTACTCTAACAATATAATTTTACATTTAAAAATATTTTATGCGTTATTTTTTAATATTATATTTACAATTAGAAAGCGGAAAATAAATGATAATATATCGTAATAGTATATATTGTACTTACGCTGTTTAATTATTTTAAATTTTATAGCAACTGTTTATTATAAAGAAAAAATTAAGTATTATTTAAATATTCCAATCTAAAAAATTATCATTTAAGTTTAGAGAAAATGTTTTACTTATTGAAATGTTTGATATATTATTTTTGGAAGACGTGCTAAGATTGATGAAAGTAAGAATGGTACATGCGATATTTTGTAATCTACGCTTTATTATAACACCATTCTCCATACGTAGGCAGACAGAGAATTGGCTGGCTCCGCCAAAACAGCAAAAGCAGATGACAAATTGTCTTCATTTCCTAGGACTTAAAGATATCCCTTTTGATTTTGGAATCTTTCCAGCCTAAGATAAAACGACTAGCTGCGGTCCACAAACGTGTGGATATTACTGTCAATATTTGATAGAACGTATTTAAATGGTATTTTAATAAAAACGATCAGTTACAACTTTACAAGTTCGTCGTATAGTTCTTTATTTTTAGAACGACCGCATAATATTAGTTTGTTAAGTATTAAACCTGTTTCGGTCAGGTGGTTTGTTAACTATACCAAACTATAAAAACTTATTACATAGAGTGTAAGATAATTTTTTTTTAGGTTTTGCATTTAAAAAAAGTTTTAAAGCTTAGCATTTAATGCATAAATAATCTATCTTTTAACGTTTAAATATTTAATACGTAAAAACGAAATAATTGTATACTTAAATAAAAGCACTTTTCTAATAAAATAATCGTAAAGAATATTAAAATGTGTGATGTGTTTATATATGTATACGAATTAGGAGTATACGAATATGTAAACAATACCGTGTTTTAGTAAACGGCGATTATTATTATTACTATAAAAATAATCATTTTTTTCAAAATTATATTTTTCTTGATCTGAGTTTTATGCATTTCGGCTTTTTAATTTAATTATCCAATCTATTCCAATAATTAGGTTGTATTTTTCTTTATATTTCTTATACATTTCGCATAAAAAACAAATTCACAATATTCCTGTTCTATGAGGCTTCGACTATTTATTGGTGACCCGAATCGAAAAGTATGACCAAATATTAATCGTCGGGAAATTCAATACATTGTGAAGCATCTAACACCGTTTAAACACGAAATAATACACTGTAATGTTGTTTGACATTGAGAAAATTCCGGACGCACGCTAACATTATAGTCACGACAGTAATATTATTATATGCATTTTCGAAATTACGAATTGAGCTAATAACGCAATATTTTTGCGAAAAATAGCATAAACCATATTTGAATATATGATAAAGCGTTTACATGCATAAGTCTATGTTTTTTGAACTGAAACGTACACGATCATATATGTGCTAACATACGCACTCAGCCGTATCGTCGTATAAATTGCCCATAAATATTAAAGTATATCACTCGGGAATTCGTCTTTTACGAGTCACGTCTATATAGCTTTGGAGGTTTTTCGTGGCCATAAATTCGCATAGGACTTGAAGTGGATTGGATCCGACGAATTTTCACGGAAATATACTCTATAATCTATATATGTGTGTAGCACGAACACCTTAGTTCTGATTTTTGTCCATTGGCACCATGAAGCTGATTCTGCCTGCATCTGTTACAGAAAATATCACTATTAGTCACGTATAGTGCCTCGTATAATACAATACATTATACACTTATACACATATTCACAATATGTGTACACAGTATGATATTTATGTGCTTATAGTACATTATGTAACGTATAGGTATACGTATTATTATAATATACGTATATTATGCGTAGTATATGCCGCCCGCGTGTTAATATTATAATATTGTTGTACACAACCATATTATTATGTGAGAAACAAATATTGTAGTTTGCGCAGCCAGAAACTTGAACGATAACAAAAACAATTTATTGATGAAATAATGTTAAAAAATATCAATTTCGACAGCGTATTAAAAAAAAAAAGACGTATACGAACACCGTTATACATATACTTACGTTTAATAATAATAATATTTTTATATTTGTATTATAATATTATGTAATATACATTATTAAACATTGCAAATATTTTTATAAGTGTATGTATTTAGTGTTTACGAGTATTTTGATAATGCAAGTACGCATGACCTATTCGTTAGTCGTGACTCCCGATCCCTGCTCCAGCTCCAGTACGTTCACTCGGGAAACGCTCAAAAATATTATCGTTTCAAACGCTACCGCCATAGTAATTAGTTTACGCAGCCGCAACATTACTCCACGACATTAATTACAAGTTCAAACCACGACAAAGAGTGGTATAATATGCTAATACCGCCGTTGTACGCGCGTCTGGGATTCTCATAATATATTATCATCGAGTATAGTGTTCAATATTATATAGTAATAAGTATATGGAGAAACCCGAGTAATCGCATCTATGGACTGAGACCTTCACACAATACGTGTCGAAATTATATTCTTGAAAATCGTGTGGTTGATTTGTGTTTAGCTTGTCATTTGCTCGTTAAATAATTCACTATTATGGATTTATTAAATTTGAATTTAATGATAAATCGTTGCATGAAAAAAAAAAACGATTCGTAGTGAAGGAGAAGAGATTTTTATCTTAAATAAATGTTTGCTCTTCTCGTTAAGTTTTTTTTTTTTTTGTTTCTCTTTTATTCTTTTTTATCGTCTACTCAATAATAATAAAAAAAAAAGCGGGTAAGTGAGTATCGATCTGCTGTACATTAGGGGATGGGGGTGGACCTCGGACTAGAGTATGTTAAATTTGAATGCAATGATAGGTATCATTGTATACGAAAAACGATTCTGAACGGAGATGATTTGTCAGTCTGGGATATATTATATTTAAATATTGTCATATATTCTATTTTGAAACAAATTCAAACATTTAAGTAAAAGTTTCAAGATCTTACGTCAAGTAATTTTTTAAAAATAACAAAAGTCGAAAATTATTTATTAGTAAAACGTTATTTTACACATGTATTTTTGATTTCAAATTAAAATTTAAAATTTAAACACTCGTAAAATTTTTTAAATTGAATAATTATCAAACTTTTTTATAATTATTCTAAGCTTAACTTATGAACAGCATATTATTAATTTTGACATATTTCGTATAAATTTGAACTTTATGCAGTTGTAAAAAAAAATTGTGACAAACGATTTCGGATTTTTTTTTATCACTTTAAGAACAACTTATAAGAAACCTTGTATTAAATTTTCAAGATTTTTTGGTCGGCCAAAAAATTTTTATCGTTATTTAAAAAAAAAATACTTAGAAAAATTGAAAATTTCAATTGTCTATAAATAGTTCAAAATTCGTTGAAAATTTAACTGTGTATGGAGAACGCTAATATAAACATTTGGTGAAAATATCAAGTATTTACATCGATTAGTTTTTGAGTTAAAGAAAAATAAAAATTCGATTTTTTCGAAAACAGGTTTTGCGTAAAAAATCCCATTTTTCCGTCATTTTTTTAGGGTTTTTCCCGACTCATTTAAAAAATATTAACTTTTGACCCCTCAAAGTACCAACTAGATTCAATTTCCTTTTCAAAGAGGGGCTGAAGTCAAAAATCGAAGCATTTTTACTGCTCCGAATGTTATCGACAGACACGAAAAAAAAAAACACACATCATCGTATAAAATCAATACATTCATCACTCCGTTCAGAATCTAAAACAAGTAACAACTGTAGTAATTGCCGTCCAGATTTGAATAGACCTATAGTTTCTTAACCCTTCATCTGTCATCTATACATTAACGCCGATTAGTGGTCATCGACGTCGACAAACGACAATATTGTAAAAGACGACTCGGGTGGTCATGCTTAGGTACTAATGGGATATTGAAAATTAGTATCACAGTTATCACAAGTATCACAGTATCACAAGTTTCACAATGTGCGTTGCGATACGCGATTATATAACGCAGTAGTGCCGAATTACAAAAAAATCATTGTAACAAATACTAAATTTTAACTAATCTTCGTCACTATTACGGCTTGTATCCGTGGTGTATCGCAGTTGTTGTGTTTTTATTTTCAATACTTTCATATTTTTTAGTATTTACATATGGGTTATGGGTATACCAAACTGTGTGACACCCATCCATTCATCCACCACATAATTCACTATAACAGCCACCATAATCGGGTATAGGGAGCGACGCCATTGGCATGACGCAGCTAACTGTGGATTGGAAAAAAATATAAGTAAATTTCAAACTGTTTGGCTGTAAAATATGAAATCATTCGTTTATAACTCAATTTTGATTGCGATAAAACATAAGTTACGTTGAGGTGTGAACGCTTGAATGCACGAGTAATATGATAATTATAATATAGATATTTTAGTAACTATGATTATTATTTTCATATTTCAATATGACACTGTGCGCCACTTTGTCGACAATTACGGTAAACTATAATCAATAATGTATCATGATATTAATATTATGAACACATTAGCAAGATGATCTGTCTATAAATCTATCTATGTATACTCAATGATATCAGGTACTTATAATAATATATATTATTATATTATACACTGAACGTACAATTTATTAATTCTATAGACTACTAATAACCACGTCATAATTTTCATACATTGACTTATTCGAAATACATGTGTATTATTCGTATGTAAAATGTATAATATTAACATGTATATAATGTAGGTATATATCGCGTGCTGCTCCTACACGGATATGTTATAAACCTTTACGTCTCTCTGCCACGCCAAAAACATAATATGACTAAGTAATACACCATAATAATATGTAACACTCGCCATTCCGGTACGTCATCGGGTTTTATATTACGTAAATCCTTCAAAATTCCGTAATTTCAATAGTGTTCAATGTTTATCATATTAGCTATGGGTTAAATATTGTAGAATATTGATTACTGCACGTTAGTTATGATAATTAAGCGCGTGTGGATTATACTATGTATAATTATAATAATAAGTATTATATTATTCAGGTCGTTTGTAATTATACAAGCGCGAAGTGTTTTTCACTGTCTTCTTTGGATAATATTGTGACGTGTCAATAATTCTGAGTTTTGCATAATATTTATAAGGAACTCAATTATTATAGAAAAGTGCCAATTATTTTGATTTTTAAATAACAACCAAAATTGTATTATTATTATTAAAAAAAATAATAATAATGCTACTACAAAATAGTTGCTGATATTTTAATTTTGTATGCGACAATCTTTCTTTAACTTTTTTTTTTCGTTAAATTTACATTTGTATACGAAGTTGTACACTTGTACCTATTGTTATCAAAATAAATATCAAACATGGACTTTTGAATTCGCACAGCACAATTAACAATAATGTATAAATCAGAATACAAAAATATTCATAAGCATTTTAGTTGAATACCAGTCAGCCATTCCCATATTTATTGAGCACTCTGTATAAATAATTCCATTATAATACGCACACATTCGAATAGAATTAAACCCGAGGGATTAAGGTTAGATGTCCTGTTTTAATAAATCGTTTGTGTTTAACGCATAAATATTTTTATGGTGCTTTTAAATTAATACAATTTTCTGTTTTTTTCACCTAAATATACTTTTTTGCATAATGTATTTCTGATTGCGCCAGCACATTGTACTCGAACAATAACAGTGTTTTACATATTTTTCCAAATGATTTCATAATAATATATATTTTAAGCCTTTAACCATTTTTTCATCTTTACGTCTCTGTTTTAGCCAATCATTTGTAATTTTTTTGTGTTACTCTAGAACACTTTATGATACAAGACACTCTGGAGAATAGAAAACAATAGAATATTTTAAACTTTGACTAATTCATTGAAAAACCTTATCAAACTGTCATAGATTAAATACAACTCGAAAAACTAAGAGATCATATTGTTGAAAGTTTTAAAAGTACTCTAAAGTATTCTTTTTCATCATTGAGACTATGAAATTTCAAAACATACTCATTCTCGACGATCTTAAATCAATTTATGAAATATAATAATATAATAATAAGTATACTGTAGTATATATTTTAGCATAGTGGATTTTTAAGTCTTTTTTAATGGACTCATTTTAAAGTACATATTGACGTTAAAATCACAATGGCTATCTTATCCCAAGTTAGAAGTGTTCTTCACAACAATCTGTTGTACTTTTCATATCCCATACTTAAGAAAAACTGACCATTTAGAAAAGGATATTTTTTAGACGAAAATATTTTATTTATGACTTTTCTATATTGGTTGTTAACATGATAAGTTGATTATACACGATATTTTCTTAAGAGTTATAAAATAGTAATACAAAAATATTTTTACAATTTATGCATCATTTTGGAAAATCGCCTTTAACTTTAAATCATAATCAAGAATTATAGAATATACATAATGTACAATATAATATTATATACAAATATTTACAGCAAAAAAGGTAAAATAAATAAATAATAATGCTAAATCTGAAAAAACTCTGTAAAGATTCAAAATAAGATAACATTACGTACATTTTTTTTCATTATCTGCGTAATATTTTTTATTAAGCTTTTATATTTTCCATGTATCTATAAATACTAACATAAGGCTCGTGAAAAGGCGAAGGACTAACTATTATGGTTCCATCAAAAACGGTTAATTAGTGAACTAACGATTATAAAGAACCAACTTACGTGCTTTTTTAAATACTTGCATGTACTTATTATTTTTATTAGTTTAATCTATATAATACATTGACGACATATAGTACCGAGAACTCCTTGGATCAAAAATATTTAAACTTCACTCGCCGGCAACCAGTACTCACTAAGGTAAATCGGATGAAGAAAATTGATAATATTTTTTTTCAGAGTTTGCTACCTATTGTTAAATAGAACTTGAATAATTTATGGAGATTTTTTTTCAATTCAGAGCTTATTAAAATTATATTAACTATTAACAATGTTGTGAGTTACTCGTAATTATACACTTATAAATACCATTTAATAAAAATAAACCATTAGAGTAAATTCGATAAGCTAAGTACTGATGAGTAATACAATCTACGTACTAAAGTATTACATTTAATTGTAAACATTAAAAGTATTGCAATACGTTTGGTATTCATATGTGAACTTTCATATTATAAAACTCAATTACAATGCGATCGACAGCGTTTCCAATAATAAGTAACTCTTTTTGCACCGCGATAATATTGCTAATGAACGAATCACAACGAGGCTATGTATATGAATGGATTGCATCCTACAATATTCATAATACATACAACAACCTATTCTATATAATGCGAATGACGTTGGCAAACATTCAGTGGGTATATAAAGTCCAAGTAGAAAATCGATTTCACACGAACTTTTGTAACGCAAAAAGTGTAATTACGCGCTTGCTATAGGACCTGTGCTATAGGTTGAACTTTGTAGAAATACCTCTCGTTTTTTTATAAAAAAAATTTTCACCTTTTTCTACACCTTTCTGCACCCGCGCGAATGAAGAAAACGAGTACGTGGAAATATATTAATATATTATAATATATATTATACTTTGTACATACGCCGTTTATTCATATATTCATATGATGTACATAATTTGTGTGTATATACATTTTCAATAAGCAGAATAGATAAATTATATTAAATTCATCACGTACGAAATTATTAGGTATACAAAGCAAAATTCTTATGTTCCTGTACATTAATCAAATAACGATCAACAGATTTTTACCTACATTCAACATCATCAAATTATAATATTAAAAATATCATTTTATTTCCGCCAAATTATTTGATGTGTAATAGAAATAATTATCGTTTAATGATTAAATATGGATTTTTCGTATATTTCAGTATTTGGTATAAACAAGATCATACAGGACATAGGTAAACTATCTAATTTAAAACGATATTTCATATCAAATTTATCGGGATAACGATACTATTAAGTAACTGTATACTGAATAGAGTACCTTACTACACTTCATAATGTAAAATGGAAAAAATAATTCCCTAAAATAAATTTATATATATATACGTATATAGAAAATAATATATAATATATTATTCAGATATAATTTATTAAATTATATTTAATATGAAAATTATTAAAAGGATTAATTTTTATTGAAATCAGCCATTTCTTAATATTTAAATGCGAAACTAACTAGATAACTATGAAACTTATCCGGTGTTGTAACAGAGAGAAGGGAAATTGTCACCCTCCTCTTTTTGTAAACCTTGGCTATGCTACTCAAATTATCTATTTCTTTTTGGGTGGTATACTTTAATTATTATTGATGATAGTACACATAAAACAAAACTAGACATCTGTATAAGGCTAGGTCAAAATGTTTTAAAATTAATATCCTCACTCATCATATAAATATTAGCAACTCGAATTTGTACATTTTTTAATGTTATAGAAGAATTGACTTATATTTATATATTCTTAGTATTTTTTTTTTATATTTAAGTCATAATACCACAATATATTCAAGCCTACATTGAATTACAAGAAAATATACCAAAATGCCATATCCTATTTTTGCTGAGGAAACTATGTCTTGCAACGAAAATGTATCCTGTAGACATTGACCATCACCGCTCTTCTTATTAATTTTTTGTATAATTATACGTACCTATATGGCTATATTAGACAAAAAAATATTTTACGAATTCTTTCACAATCGAATAAAGTATAATAATATATTGAAATAAATAGAAACAACTAAAATAAATCGAAGCAAAAATACCTAAAAATAATCTTTATCATTGTTTATTTAGTGATTACATTATAGTATCAATTAAATATTATTCTTAATTTAATATTAAAAAAAAACAACAAAATATTTTAAGGTAACGTTAAAAGGGTATTTTCTGTCACAACGATTGCATATTATTTTAATGCACGGAAAGATAAAACACTAAACCATTATTTTATATAAAAATGTATAATTATTGTAGAAATAAATCGATAATGAAACAATTATGTGAACATAATAATATTATACTAATTTATATCCACTGCCGTCTTCGTTTCATCATTATTATAATAAAGCTCGACCGATATTGTGATTATTCGCATTCGCGGTTAAAATGTAGATACAAACACGGATCAACTATAACAAAATCGAAAAAGCTGCTATGATGTATAGTAGGTTTCAAATGTATCTCATCATTGTGATTTTCTATTATGTAATTGATGTATTCAATCTAAATTCATTAATACATTATTGTATACAAGAAATGATTCTAGGCGAAAACCGAGTGACATCTCTCAATTTTTATTTGTAAGGATGTTTTATAAATTATTAATTATAATATTATTAGTCAATTATTTAAAAAAAAACCTTTCCTCAACTAGATTTTAATTTTAGAATAATTACTCTGCAATTATATAATATTTAGAAGCAAAATTTTTTTTGTAGAGACAATTGCTCTATGTTTTCTTTATCAACGTAAATATATATTGGTCACAATCATAAAATATTCGTGAAATGCTGCGCGCTAAATGATTCGCGTATTATATCGTGTTAAAATGTGCACGACTAAGGACATACTTAAGCAATCAAACGGTATTTATATTTTATGGAGTCGTAACCAACACTACCACTTCTATTGTATATTACAGTAACTAATAAACTGACAAACGTCTGGAAAACAATTGTCATGATTGCGTTATTACGGTACACTACGCATAAAATCACATTATCACTGAATTAGCAAATTTATGCTTCGTAGTAGCTCGTAAATGGTATTTATAAATGATGAATATGATGCTACCTATAAGTTTTATCGGATAACAAATAGGCCAAAATAATAAAGTACACACATAGTTGTAGTTGTTCGTATTTTAATCTAATCAAAAACTCATTCAACAAACATAAGTAAATTATAAATCACTGATTTTGTTCGTGTGATTTTGAATAGGAAATTGTACGAACGACATATAAAAGTAAAATAATACATAACTGAGGCTATTTTTTATCAATGGATGTTAGTTTTACACTTTTGAATTGCTTTGTGTAGTATGATTCATTTGAAATAATTACAAAAGCCAACTGTTGATTTACAATACATATATATATATATATATATATATATATATATATATATATAAGTGGCACATACAAATAAAATAAACAATACATCAATTATTTTTTAAATCATATTATTATTATACGTATTATTGGTGATAAAATAACCATATTATATAATAGTGATCCTCTAATGGGTTTGTCAAATATATTAACATAATATCAAAGTTTACGCAGTCAAAATTATTATGACAAAACGAATAAACGTCATATATTAGTAATATTTTATACGGAAATATACCTACGTTAAAACCATGACATTTCAAAAAATTGGATGTGTTACTAAATAATGTATAATACACAGTATTCCTTTAAGATATTTTTTGCGGTTGGGGTAGTCTAGTGTGTATTTTCCGTGCATCAATTTTTTAAATCCATTTGATATAATAACGAACTATACATTTTAAATAAATCATTCACATAAAATAAAAGCTTTGATTAATCTCTAATTAGAATTTAATAAAAACAATTAAATATTTATTACTACATGGGGAGACATTTTCACCCTACTCTTTAACTTATTATTATATTTTATAAACTACCATTTATAAATTAAAAGCATGAATAGATATAATATAAACATATACGCATTATTTGATAGATACAAAATAATATTCACTTGACGTTAAGTTTTTGTGATAAAGATAACGGAAACATTATCATACGAATATACAACTATAAAATCGTTTGTACAATATAATATTATAAGAACCAAATTTGGTTTTTGTATGTTTACCTAAATGTTCACAATAACCATACTAAAAACTGCATCTGTCTTTTGACGACGCATATGATAGAAAGAAATGGAGAGGTTTTGTGGTGACAGTAATGGTACTTAATGTGGTTGACAAGCTGATGAAGAAGAGAAGATCTGTTTTTGTGTAGTAGCCACATGTATAAAATGTGAATATTTTAAGTTAGGTTCACGTTAAAATCCAACTATTAACATTTATCTTCCCTAATTAAATTAGAGATAGGTATCCCATGTCTTATACCTTACGCGTCTACAAACAATTATGTAAAATACGTATTGTTCAGAATATTATATGTGCTTATACATATAGTTTGTAAAATACGTAACAATTAAGACGCATTATAAGGGTGAGTAAACACATCCTTTACAGTGACCTATCTACTCAATAACAGGGCACACTTGAAACCTACTTATAGCAAGGCGGCTTTCTCAGTTTTTATTAAGTTAAATAGGAATTTTTTAAACGGCAGAAATACATATCATAACGCCATATTTCATTATTATACCAGCCACGCATATGTACTAAAGGGTAATAAATTTCCGACAATACGTACACCAAATGATTTTACAGCACGAGTTTTAAAACAATTTTCAATACAATTCATGTACAAAGTCCACTAATTTAATTATTCATTATTAATTACTATAATTATAATACGTATTATATATTATTTATAGTTTAAATTGATGGTGAAATATATTTTTGATTGCCTTAATGTTTACGAAATAGTGTTGTAATTGTATTTTATTTCGTATAAGTGAAAATAACTTGGGACAATTTTGATATTTTTTGAGACGATAATTGGTTATGTACGCTGTTAAATCATATTAAACATTTAATGAGCCGAAAAATACTATGAATATTAATTTAATATACTAACTGAAAAACAGTTATAGTTGAGTTCAAACGCGGATTGTTATCGAATCTATTGCTGACTAAGGTTAAGTATTAAGTATATACAATTTAAATTTCATAGATAGTATATAAATTATTTATTTCGTGATTCACCTTAAACATTTTTTTTTTTAAATATCAAATACAGTAAATAATACATCATTCATTCATAGATGGGTATACACAATATCGATTAGTATAACGCATTACTTTTCGTTTTGCTTTCTGTATTCCCATCCGTTTTAGTGACACATATTCGCATTAATAACAATGTCTATTAACTTATTGACATTTTGTTCAATGGAAAAATGTATTCCCTGCGCGTTGTGCCTACTTATATCACGGAGCGCGGCTGAATAAACCGTCACAGCTGATGATCACGTAATGGTTATTTCACGGCGCTGCTTTTTTTTCGAACAAAAAAATATAATAACATGAATGTACCTACCTACGATACAATCTTATAGCGAACATCAGACAAAGAACTACAGGGATTATTCTAAAGTCAATGGAAAATGCATTATAAGCTTATTTAATTCGGACGAAGTGCATACATTTTCACTGATTTTAAAATATCTCCAGTAGCTGCATAATTTTTAACGTCTACTAAATCTTAAAAATACTCGATCCACACGCACGTAGGCATTCATTTTATTATATGACATGAAGTATTCATTAAAAAAAATCTTTTTACAGTTTCTCATTTTTTGTTGTCATATTTAGGGATGATATTTATTGGTCTCACTATACAGTACAGAACACATATAAATATATTAAGTATCTATGTAGTTAACTGCGAGAATTAAACATATCATGTTTTTTTAGCTTATTCACAAAAATATGTTTGTAATGAATTACCTTTTACCTTAAACTATTTTTCATCTTAGAAAATGAGATAGTCGCTCTTTATATATTTAATTCAATTGTATTAAACATAAAATATTTTCAACAATTCCTTAAACATTTTTAATTATTATTTTCTAGCTAGTATAATAGTTATAATAATTTAATAAGTACTTTAGAAATAAAAAAATATATGAATACAATGTTATATTTAACTTGGTAACATAATACATATAAACATAACTATCTTATTTTTTGAAAAATATTTCATAGAAACAATTTATGATTGAAACAATACATTAACACTCAAATATACAAAAATAAGCAACAAACTATAGAATTGTTAGCACTTTCAGATTGTTTAGAAAAAAGTTATTATTATCGACATATATAACTAAACATTTTTATTTTTAATTTTCATGAATTAAAAAAAAATCAAATTGAATTGAAAAGAAATCATTATATTGGTATGGAGTTTCTATAATAAAATCATAAAATTAAAATAATGACCGTTATATAATATAATTATAATAAAACGATGTGCTCCAGGTAAAAGTATCAAGACGTAAATCATAAGAACAAAAATTGTAAAGACTTAAAAAACAAATATTAAATGAAATTTCTTAAAGTATTAGTTAGATTAAATTATTATTATTAAAAAGTTACTATAATACTGTTTGAAACTTGCACAACAGTTTTAACTTTTCTTTGATTGGCTATATAATAGATATTAAACTTTTCCAGCAACTTTTTATTTTTACACAATATATTATATTGTGTCAAATATTTCGTAATTTATATTGTACTCCGAAAAGAATTTGTCGCTAGGGAGCAGTATTAATTTTCGTAACGCGCTGTATAATTTAGTTACGTTCTACAATGCTAAAATGTTACTATTTTAAACGACATACGTCGGTGGAAGTATAAATAAATTGTTATTATTATTACATTTTTGAACTACCGTTGGTGACAAAAGATGATAATATAGTTTGTAATACTTTGACGTATCCACACTGGATCCATCCACTCTTCTTGCTCTAATGCATACGATCAGCTACAACGTCCTAATTTTGTGGTTATCTCTATTTTTCTTTTTATCTTTACCGTTGAGGTTTCCAAGAACAAAATTTTAGATGCTCTAGGTATAGTGCAATAATATACCAAAGTAGAAAACTAAAACAATAAGTGTCTGCGGCGGTGCAACAAGATTATTATGAACGACGGTACCTACAACGGCTACAACAGTTTTTTTTTTGTTTCGGAAACGCGACCCGTATATCATATTGCACAATACACAATATAAACGAGTCTATTCCTAAACGGGCGGGGCGGTAAGTCAATGAAAACATGTTTGATATATCAGTTTTTGGAAAGCCTAATACCCGTATATAGTGAACACTATAAACAACTAAACAAGTCCGCAATAAAACCAAGAAGACAATTTATGGCAGTCGAGTGTCAAAAATATAATATTAATTATAGATAAACACAGGTAAATACTATATATTTTAAATTATATAACAAAAATACAATATTCTGTACATGGCAAAAGTTTAAAAAAAAAAAGGAAGATAACACGTGTCGCTTCTGAAACTGAAAATTAAATAATAATAATTATTAGTATTGTTAGCCTGAAATTCTAACGAATTTCAAACATTGTATATTTAGACATTCAAATTTGTTTTCGTATCGAGGTCAGATTATTGTATTAAAAACGCTAGTGTATTGTAAGTTAAACGATAAATCAGTTAAAATTATTAATAAAAAACTATAATGATGCAAACATATACCGTATGATATTTTAGTATAGAATAATAAAATTGTAATAAAATAATAAACACAAAAAAATCTCCCTTTATAACACACATTTCGTTTTTTTATCTAACGCAGCTTATCACGGCTTATAAATTATAATCCACGAATACGTCATTATTATAATGTACCTTTTACGTTTGATCTAATAAATTCTGGGACAGTTCTTCAAACAAACCAAATACCAACAACTATATGAGTATTTAGAATAGTTGATAAGGTTGCTGTGTGTCTATATTATAATACCATCAGTTCAGTTCGATTGTCCATTATGCATAGGATATTCTATTTAAACTACCTACATTATTGCAATAGTACTTTATAAGTATATTAGGATATATATAATTAACAATGAATATTTATATTAAGAATATTTGATTTTCGAACTAGATTTGGGAGGTATGAGTTAGTTTGAAAATTTATCCAACGCAAGCTGATTTAAAACATATTATTTTATGATAATATTAATAAAAAAAATTATATACATTATACTGTGCGTTTTTATTGTATTTATTAAAATAAAATATTAATTTTAATATTTTTAATTACAACTTACATAATATTTACTGAAAATGAATATATTTATGGAGGTTAATACTGACTATAAATTAATAGGATTATGTGGATTATAAAATAATTGCATATTATATACTCTGGTATTTATTACAAGCGTAAGCCACATCAAATAAAATACATGAGTGTAATACATTTAAGTTAATAATCGCATAGGTATTTTTATACTTACACATAATATATTGTTGTAAGTACCTACAAGTAAACAAAATGATAAAATAATATTGAATAATTGAAATCTTACACCAGTTAGAGTCAAGTGTCCAAGATTAAGTAAAATATTATATTATTCAACATAATCGATCCTAAACAATCTCGCGAATGTTACCATTCTGACCAAATAATAACTCTAGATAATAATATAATAATTAATAATATTAATATTATGAAACATTATAGATAAAAACAAATTAAGTCAAAAACTTTTATGTTGCTAATTAGTAATTAATATTCCTGACTATAAAAATAAATGTCACATTGCAAAATTTAATGATATTATTATGTCATTCACTTAACTTAATATCGAGTAGGTATATTTACAGTCACTGATAACGACTCTGAGTCTCTAACTATTATGCATATTTCTCAGGAAAGTGCAAATTAACAATAATTAGATTCTGTTCAAATTTCAAATGCGTATTATCATCACTAGAACTTAATCAAAAAATACTTTTAGACAGTATTTACGTATTCAATGCATCATTTTTATATACCTGAAAAGTATTATACACAATTTATTATAAATAGTAACATCAAAATATTAACACAGTTTTTTTTTTTTCAAAAAATTCAAAAATGTGTTTTTAGTTTATTTTTTTTTAAACTAATATTACAATAATATTTATCAATTATATATATTATTGCATATAGATTAGATAATTAAACTCTATTCTACAATGTTGGATTCTTATATTATTGTAATTGAAGAATAACTCATTTTTACATGGTTATTTAGACATTTAATTTAATATTAATGCATAATTTAAATTCAAGGAATTTTAATAACGATTATTCTATAATATTATGTAAGTTGATATTTTCAAAATTAAGTTTACTTTAACACTATTTTTCAAATATAACACTTATATTTTTTATATCATTAAGAATTTTCCTGTGTTAATGCAAACTTATATTTTTTAAACGAGAGCTACTTTATTTCTACTATAATTTGTTAAGCAGATTATATATTTTTAACGTTGATATATACAAATCGTAATTCAAACTTTTGTCGAGAAATGAATAACAAACTTTGACGTTTTTATTGATTATACTAATTAATGATTTTTCTTATTATTTGCAATCAGGGACTAAAATTGTATGTAGTACGACACACTTTGTATAGTACGAAATGGTAAGTGTTCAACACGAAATTAAAAAGTGTTTAATCATCTTACTGTTTTTCATAGCTTTTTTTTTCATTTTATTTTCCTAAGTATTGTGGATTTTGTTCGTGTCTAACTGTTGACTATATAATATATTTATCGATTAATAACGTATTATATTATATTATTCGTATAGAAATGTTGACTAATTAATATTTATGTATATAATTTAAATACATTTTGGGTGATATAAGGACCTACGGTAATATAAAATGTGTAAAACAAAAAATATATGTTTAAGTCTATTTGCAATAAAATATTATTTAAAACATAGACACACAGAAATAAAACATATTATATAGCATGTTGCAGTGATAAGTAAACGATCCCGAGTATGGTCGTACGGTATACATACGTTCTAGTGACTGGTAACAAGAATATTAAAAAGTATGTTGGTGATGTTAATTTGATTGATTTTTTCTGGAATCTGCATGCTTGTGTATCTCAACCGTTACCGTCATCCTTATAAATAATATTTTTTCAGGTTCGGCCAAGCGTGAGCGTTTGATGACATTCCTCGTCCGACGTATCCTTGTTTCCGTCGTAATTATTGCGTTCTCTTCTTAGACCAAACGTACTTGTATTTTTTGTGCTTATAAAAATACCGTACAGGTATAATATGACGACTGATATTGCACCAAGTTTATTTAATATAGTCGCACATTTTTTAATAAGTGATTTTCAATAACAGTTTTTCTTAAAATGAATCAAAAATGCTTGTTGGACGTGTATTTGTTCAATTATGTTCTACATATTCAACTTCGACTGTGAACACATAATATAATCGAAACAACAGAACCTTTGAACAGATACATAGTTCAAGTTAAACAAAGTCACTTTAATATCTATTTTTTTTTTTTTTTTTGTTAAGCAGAGCTTGGTTTAGACAACATTTTGATGATATGTATTATTCTTTTTTTTTGTGAACTTTTACCAATCAACTTTCAACCAAAAGTAATAATTATAATAATATTCTATAAGTAATATCTGCGTTTAATTTTCTATTTGTATTTAGCTTTATCAATTATTTTGAAAAGAAGAAGGAACAAAGCAGATCCAATTTTGCTACAAGATACCATTCTCAAAAAAAGAAAATCTAAAAAATTTTACTACCTACCTACCTACTTTAAAAGACAGTAGATGATGACAGAAAAAAAAATAAAAAGACCACATCATGTAAAATCAATAGGTACATTCCTTTTTTCACTCGTCACCTAAAAAGAAAAAAAAACACAGTTTAATTGTGGTCCCGGTTGTAAATGTAAATAGCTATAAACGCCTGCGCAATGGTCATGAGCTTATGGAATATGCGTTATAACTACATATAAAACCTACAACTACAGAGATATCAGAAAATACACATCAAATATAAAATATCATACTTATTCGCAATCCGAGTTTACGCGTCTCGTTAGTGTAGATTCATGTCTGCGGCGAATCCGGGAAATGGCATTTAATACCATAAGCATACGTGACGAAAGGGACCCAAACAGATTAAGACGCGATTGCTGGAGCTTTATGTTTTCCCAACCATAAAGCTACCATCACCACCACCAGGACAATACGTGACAAATACAAATCTATAATATAATGTATAACTATATAAACATACATTTAAAAATTTTGGTAACAGGGTAATTATTTATGTTTACATTTTTTAATTAGACGTACCATTTACGAGAAATCTTGTATACATTTCTAAGTGTATAGACCTAACTTAACCTAACCTAACGATTTTGAAAACAAATATTTTTAATATGTTTTTTGTTTTTAATAGATAAACATTTCACGAACCTTTAAACCTTTCACGAAAATGTCATCAGTGGGTGCGGCTTCTTCATTCAAGATTTTCTTCCTTTGTATTATCTATAGTATGGGCTATCTGCCCATACTCGTATTGTGCCTTATTGTGTACAGATTGTGTATTTATTAACGAAAAAAAATAGATAAACATTATTCAAAAAAAAATTGTTAATAGGGAATTATTTTTTATTGCACTCTTCTAAATACTGAATAAATGATTAGAATATTCCATTAAAGAAACCCCCTAGAGTACCAAAAGTTTTTACTTTTTAAGTCAGACATCCCCTCACATGATTTTAATCTTTAAAGGAACGTATAAAGTAGATTTAAATTCTATGTATATTGATTTTAATCATATATTCATATAATACATTTGATCATTGATTAAAATTTGTTTGATTGGAAGAAATTACCAATCAGATTATCAGCATTTTGAATTTAAATTATGAAATATAATATTACCAAGTCAATGAACACCTTAAAAGTCTTAAAATATTATTTTTTTTACTAATTAAATTAATATTTAATTTAATTTAAAAGTATGATGTCAACAAATCAACACTTTAATGAGTTAGTTTACTAGTACAATACTAAGTAACATTTATCAATGAATGCTTTTATAATGATTTATTTTACTCAAAACACAAATATTTTAAGCAAAAATATTATATTAATATTAGCAATTCTAAAAATTAATAACAATATGAATGCTATACATGTTTATGGTGCTAGTAACGTACTATTATAATAAAGTGCCTATTATATCGCATACTATACGAAAAGGTCCATATAATAATTTAAATTAGTAGGTACCCAACTTCCTGACTATACCTTACTATACCTTACGTGAGAACTTAAACACTTTACTCACCCTTATAAGTTATAATGCATCTTAATTGTTACATCTTTTACAAGCTATATATATTATAATATAATATTCTGAACAATATGTATTTTACATTACTTTTGATAGGCGTATAAACATATAATATTACCAAATTAATTAGGTAAAATATATTTAATGATAAATTTAAATTGATCGTTTGATTTTAACATGAACTTAATATAAAATATTCACACTATATTGACACGACCCTAGCTAATAGGGCCGTGTCAATATATACTGCACAAAACTAGATTCAATCTTATTCAAAAAAATATATTTTTTAAATACTCAATACATTTAAACTATAAAACATGCTAAAAATAACTTAATTTTTAATTTTTAAAGCGTTAATGCTTCTCAAGAAAAAAGTGTTTACCAATAAGATAATTGCATTGTAAAATAAACTCACCAATATCTATTTAATTTTGACAAATTTTGGGCGCCAGTTTTAAAAATCACCTTGCTGGTGACACATAATATGATGCTCGACTTACCCGTATTTAATATATTATATATTAAACACAAATTTATTATAATTCTTCTGAACGGTTCTACCATACATGGGTTATTTTATTTATATACATACCAAGTGTGCATATAAACTATATATATATATATATATATATATAGTTAGATTTGTATTATGTATATTATATTTGTATATACTATGTTTACGACAACGAGCGCAATGCGACGTATGCGAAATGTAAATGCGGAAAATATACGTTTTATTCTACACCTTTGTACAACGTATGTTAAAAATATTAATTCCTCAGAAACTTTTTTATTATGCGCATGAAATGATAGGGTAATATTATGATATTTTGAGAGAAAAACGAGAATAATACACATTTCACATATTATTGTACATGTTGCACCTACCGATTCAATATCGCAATTTTGAGGATAATTTGAATAACTCAATATAGGTATCACTTTTATGGGTTATCCGTGTTTCATTATTTATTTTATTACGAGAAATTGTTCAAAAGACCGTTTATTATTTTCCTTCATATTTACCATTTTCTCAACACATACGCACATAAATAATATAACGTATACATAAACATTTTTAGGTTCTTTCCAATATAAATATATATATAAATCATGTTTTATCTACGTGTTTACCCTCACGTATTTGAATCTATAATATTATCTAAATAACATATGTATGTATAATATCCTTTAAAAGATTCGAAAACAACAAACAATACTTTACAAATCAATAAACCCCAAAACCCAAGTGAATTCTCTACAAAAAGTGTAAATCGCCTAACAATACAATACTAATTAATAGTAAGATATTGTTTCACAAATTGTATCGTTGCAATATTTGACACTAGGTTCCTAACCAAAACTGACGTGTCTTTTGCTAATGATCAATAAAATGTAATATATGGCTAGATGACTGAAAAAACAACTGTGCTCAAAATTGTAAAGGGTGGTTTTTAGATTCTGAACGGAGTGATGAATGTATTGATTTTACAATGATGTGTGTTTTTTTTTTTTTTTTTTTTTTTTTGTGTCTGTGTACAGCATAACTAGTCGAAATAATGCTTCAATTTCAAACTTTGGGGGTGGTTTCCGATGGCAAAGTTGATATCCTTGGTGCATTATAGAGGTGAAAAGTAAACATTTTCCAACAGTTTTCAAAAAAATCGAGAAAAACAAAAAAAAAAATGACAGAAAAACGGGAATTTTTACGCAAAACCAGTTTTCGACAAAATCGAATTATTTATTTTGCTATAACTCAAAAACTAATCGATGTAAACACTTGAAATTTTCACAAAATATTTATATTAGCGTTCTCCATACACAGTTAAATTTTCAAAGAATTTTGACTTTTTTTGAGCTATTTATAGACAGTTGAAATTTTCAATTTTTTTAAGTATTTTTTTTCAAAATAACGATAAAAATTTTTTGGCCGGCCAGAAAATCTTGAAAATTTAATACAAGGTTTCTTATAAGTTGTTCTTAAAGTTATAAAAAAAAATCCGAAATCGTTAGTCACAATTTTTTTTTATAAGTGCTTAAAGTTCGAATTTATACGAAATATGTCAAAATTGCGAAAATTGGCAAGTAATTTTGTGGTTAAAAAATCGTAAAAATTTTTTCTTTTATAACTAAGATTTGAAAATTTGGTACAAGGTTCTCCATAAAATTTTCTTCAACTATCTGCAAAAAAACTCTACCGGACTAAAACAAAAAATTTTTATGAGTGATTGAAATTTAAATTTTTACAAAACCGCGTTAAATAACGGTTTAGCCTCAAACGATTTTTGATATTTGTTGTTATTCAAACAGTATAAGTCGTAAATACTTGAAAATTTTACCAGTTATTTAGATTGTCATTTTCTTTACGTGATTTGATTTTCAAAACATTTTGACTTTTTTTGAGCTATTTATAGACAATTGAAATTTTCAATTTTTTTTATTTTTTTTTTATAAATGTTGATAAAAAAAATTTAGCTGGGACAAATTACTTGAAAATTTAATTGAAGGGTCTACATAACTTGTTCTAACTCTCATTCAAAAATTATAAAAATACATAGGCACAATTTTTTATTATTAGCATTTGAAGTTCAAATATTGACAAAAATTCGTCAAAATCATGAATATTTTTCACTATTTGGTAGTTAAAAATTTATAAATATTTTTCTATCAAAAGCTAAGAATTGAAAATTTAATACTATGCTGTCCATAAGTTAAGCTTAGAATAATTATAAAAAAGT
Source organism: Schizaphis graminum (assembly GCA_020882235.1). Classification (NCBI taxonomy): domain Eukaryota; kingdom Metazoa; phylum Arthropoda; class Insecta; order Hemiptera; family Aphididae; genus Schizaphis; species Schizaphis graminum. The sequence continues at coordinate 62,652,142 of CM037032.1, forward strand.
TTGAGGATTGTTCAATTTAAAAAAATGTACGAGTGTTTAAAGTTTTAATTTTAATTTGAAATCAAAAATACACGACGTGTAAAATCACGTTTTACTAATAAATAATTTTCGATTTTTGTTATTTTTAAAAAATTACTTGACGTAAGATCTTGAAACTTTTACTTAAATATTTGAATTAGTTTCAAAATAGAATATATGATAATATTTAAATATAATATATCCTGGACTGACAAATCATCTCCGTTCAGAATCGTTTTTCGTATACAATGATACCTATCATTGCATTCAAATTTAACCTACCATAGTCCGAGGTCCACCCCACCCCCTAATGTACAGCAGAGCGATACTCACTTACCGGCTTTTTTTTTTTTTTGATCTTAAAACCTATTGACATAACAATAAAATACATACGCATTTTCTCATAATATAAATTTAAATTTCACATAGTTTAATGTCAATATTTTAGTGCAATCTCCAAAATACTTTATTACAAAAAATGGTATTTATTATGACGCCTTTTTTATAAAAACAATAATAGTTGTTTGCGCATGTAAGGTTAACAATATGAATACCCGAAAGTTAGCGTCATGATATACCTCACACATATATAAATACACACATACACACACCAGCTGTTTTTAACATTAATAATAATACTCTTTTATGTAGCTGGTTAACTACTTTGTTTACAATGACGTAAAAAAATGGGTTTACCTGTGCTTGTTCCTGGCTTACCTTTACTAGCTAGGTATAAAACACCTGTATTTTAATACCTTTTTACATTTTATATACATATAATATTAAGTATGAAAGTCAAATATGAAAGTCTATAGAAACCTTTACTATTTTAACTACCACCATAAAAATACAGGTACCTGTAAATTCATCAAAACAATCCCTACAGTAGTTCAAGACTTACGATAATGTGTTAGTATAAATTCACTTTAAAAGAATATTTGTGTTTTTAAAAGTTTTTAGTGAAAAATAAATGGCGAGCAGGTGACCAGACAACAACGACGACATTGTCAAGTTCAAATATTGTTGAACATAATAATATGGTGCGTATGTTGAATGCTATAACAGATGCGAAAAAACTTAAAAGTATATTATATACTGTAATATTGAAGAGTAGATAGAGGTAGCTTTAAAATCTTAAACAAATTATACATAGAATTAAAAGTAGTATACTTACCATGTTTACGTATAAACAATCATAAAACATTAAATATTAACCAACAATATACAACAAATTTAATAACCATTTATGATTTATTTAATTTTTTATGGTACAACATTGTGCAAAACTTCATTAAATTTATTTAGCTTGTTTTTTAAATATTAAGTCTCCTCAAATAAATTTTCTGATCATACTTCTAATCGTTTTCTTAGCCGATAAAAATCATCATAAACAAAGTTAATCAAAACTTATTGATTGGCTACTTAGAAAATTAATAACTATTACTGCAATCGGTGGAATAAATAAGTCAACGCACGCGCTAACTGAATGACCAATCAACGAATTTAAATTGTATATACTCCATAGTTATACGTAAATATTTATACATCATAATAATAATATAATATATAATATCGATTAGCCGACTTTGCAGTCATCGTCAAAATGGGTCACTTGGCGTGAAACAAACAAAACTGCGGCACGAAAATTTCACCCTTCTACGATAAACTATATATTATACTCCGGTACAGCAGTATCTAATAAAATATCCTAATAACCTATATATATATATATATTATAGCACTCAGAAAATGTCGAACACATTTCAAGCACGTTGTCTTTTCATCCCCTCGCCATCCATAGCATTGGTACACACATTGCATTATAGAACCATCGATTTCTTCCCGTGTTTTACCCTATATACATAATATATACAACTGGTAAAAAGTATAACGCACATTCAAACAGCCATCTACTCTCAAACCGAAAGATAAAAGGAAGATAAATTCTCCGAAGTAAATAATGCGCGTTTAATAAGCTAATAATTTGCAATCTCATCGTACTACAAGATTATACGAGGCCGGAAGTTCCAATTCAGCATTATTAGAGGAAACGAGAATGCGTATAGTCTCTAAAGATTTAACATTCACAAATATTGACATGATTTAATGTAATGTTTTGATTATATTCCGTTTTTAAGCATTTATTTTACATACCTTCGTTAGTTATTTTCTTGGAAATATTTCATCACGTCTCGGCGCGATCTATAAATAACAGAAAATATTTCTGTTTAAGCACACAGAACATTTTCACGGTTCGAGAGTGTCATTTTTGTCTCTACACTCTGATATTATCAGTAATGCACATTATATTATTTTTTATCAATAGTCACTCACATAAATAAACGATATTAGGTACATGCGTAGATATAGTAAAACAAATGTATACTAAATACATTTCCTGATAAAATTATTCATAACAATTTTAATTGACTTATGAGATTTGGACGAATTTTATGTTTATAGCCATTTGAAATAAACATATATTTACAATAAAATACATAAGTATAAAGTCTATCTATGTATACCTATGTATATAGAAAATTATTATAATACGTAATTCATCATCACTCTGGTACCATTCGCCGTCGAGTTTCTATAAACACAATTATATAGATACGCGTTAACACGCATTTTATTGTTAAATTTTATATGTCTATGTTTGAGAGTAGTAAAGCTGAAAAGGTCACATCGACATAACGACTCTTATTTATATAGTTTATTCATATTAGGTAAGTATAGCGTAACTACGTAACCATTTTTCGTTTATAGGTATTTCATAGATTTAAAAGAATGAAATTATTTTAATAAATGTATTAATTAGATGAGAATATGAGATACTACGCTTTTAAAAAAATCTTACAATGTAATCAATTTATTAGAGAACTCTTTACTTCTCATATTTTAAAATAGTAGCGTTCTATCTACTTTCACATATCATTACAATTTTAACTATAGTCTGCAGATGATTATCCCGCTCTCACAGTTAAAACATTTTAAACTTAAAAAATTGATTTAAAAATAAGACCTTAAATAAATAAACATTTAGGTAATTATTCAATGATATAGGAGTTAATTAAAAATGTAGATAATGTTAAAATCAAGAATCTAAAGATTATATTACTATATAATAATTATAATACAATATAATACTGAGTATGTTTAAACAGTTAGTTACATTGAATTTTAAAATAAAAATTCTGTTTTTGATGATTTGATCTTCTAAATCTAAATTGACGGAAAAAACTAAATACATAATAGTGGAAAAACCATCAAACCCGAATATTATTGGACACCAGTTTTCAACAAAATTAATTTTCACACAAATATTTTTAACAGAAAATTTTTTATTTTATTATGTATAAAAACATCATGAGGTCGTTAGCATATTCTAGACTTGATATCATTTTTTAAATGTTCATCTCATTTTAAAATGTTTATAAATATTTTATATTTTTAACTTTTTTTAGATTCTGAACGAAGTGATGAATGTATTGCATTTACAATGATGTGTGTTTTTTTTTTTTTTTTTTTTTTGTGTCTAACTCCAACATTTGGAGCAGTAATAATGCTCCGATTTTTGACTTCAGCCCCTCTTTGAATAGGGAATTGAATCTAGTTGGTACTTTAAGGGGGTCAAAATTAAAATTTTCTAATAGTTTTCAAAAAAATCGAGAAAAACAAAAAAAAAATGACAGAAAAATGGCAATTTTACGGAAAAACCACTTTTCGACAAAATCGATTTTTTGATTTTGCTGTAACTCAAAAACGAATTATTGTAAATACTTGAAATTTTCACCAAATGTTTATATTATGGTTATCTCTTTACAGTTAAATTTTCAAAATATTTTGACCATTTTTAAGCTACTAATAGACTATTGAAATTTTCGACTTTTCTAAGTTTTTTTTTCTTCAAATGCCGATAAAAATTTTTTGGGTGGCTAGAAAATCTTGAAAATTTAATACAAGGTTTCTTATAAGTTGTTCTTAAAGTGATAAAAAAAAATCCGAAATCGTTAGTCACAATTTTTTTTTATAAGTGTTTAAAGTTCGAATTTATACGAAATATGTCAAAATTTAAATTAAATTTCATACGCTCATAATGCGAATGTTGGCCATAGTAACCATAGTAACATATAAAAACTATACTATTTGTTTCAAAATAGAATATTTGACAATATTTAAATATAATATATCCTAAACTGACAAATCATCTTCGTTCAGAATCGTTTTTCGTATACAATGATACCTATCATTGCATTCAAATTTAACCTACCATAGTCTGAGGTCCACCCCACCCCCTAATATACAGCAGAACGATACCTACTTACCCGCTTTTTTCTATTTATGTAATATAAAATATTTGTTTTTAAGTCAACAAATTTAGTCACTGTTTTTTGTTTTTATTATCGTTTGAAGTTAAAATATTTGCAAAATTGGATATTCAAATGTAAAATAACGATTTTTTTTGTCAAACAATTTTAAAGCTATTTTATAATTAAAAAAATAGTACTTGAAACGTTTCATTGTGTTTCTTTTACTATCATTTTTTATAAAAAATGAAATTTTTTAAATATTTAGCCAAATTTTAAGTTATTTGTCCTGAAAAAACTATTCGTATCCGATCACTCTACTGTACGTTGGTATTTACTTTTAATATAATATTATATAATGTTTTTCAAAAATCAACTACTGTTTAATAGAAAAATAAATAATTTTTAAGTTATATTAATATAATTATATTGTAAAATATTCTTCAAAAGAAGTCTGACTCTCAGAACCAGTCTTCAAAAATAATCGTTTTCATATTCTGCAATGATTATTATTGAATTTAAATTTATTTCATTCTATACTTTGGCCAAATACGGGTACACTCAAAATAATATACTACACATCAAAGTGAGTAAAACGGTTTTGTTTTTATATTACATATTTTAACCAGAGTGAACAGTATAATGTATCTTGTGGTTTTAACAAAAATGTACGTATCTAACCATGGCTTTTTTTTAAATAATAAATGTTTTATTTTCAAACACTCAATCAATTATTGATAATCACTTGAAACAGATTCATAGACGTGTATAAAAAATATTAAATAAACGTATAATCGGTGGTTAGTTTACTATGGACAAAAAAAACATAACGCATTTATAATATATAGCTACCAGACATCAATAATATTCATACATTTGTATATTATTTGAATTCTGTTTATTTATTAAACCAGACATACATTTTTTCGTTTTTAGTATGATGTAGAAACGATTAAAAAAAAAATACATTTATACACAATACAAATGAATTAATTTCCAATTATTCTGAATGCTAATAGTGTGTGTATGCGATACAAGCCACAATTATAAATAAGTTATGCTCATATCTATAGTACTGTTGCTAAAACGAAACATTTATTTAAAAGTAACTGAACGCACGTCTCTTAAAACATTATTCAACTTTATCAATGTTATATTAACTTTAGGCGTAGAATAAGTTTATTTAAAAGATAGAAAATTAACAACTGTAAATTCAAAATTCAAAACTGAAATTCTTGGGCAGTTATTATAAAATTAATAAACATTTAATTAAAACTAGTAATAATGTCTATATTTTCTTAAAACTACTCTCGATTTGTCTAAGTGATATCAGGAAAATTACGTTTCTCCTCGACGTATATAAAATTATTGAAGCATATTAGTAAAAAGTTAAAATCAAAATTGATTTAAAAATAAACTTTAAGCTCTTAAAAATATAAACAAAATTTTAAATTAATTTAATTAATTTTTGTTCAATTACTCGTATTTAATATTTTGCATTTTAATCAAACAAACAAATTGATTTAAACTTATTCAGACTGAGGTTGTTTTTCCAACGTTAAAATAATATGTTATTAAATTACTTTAACAATATCGCTATTTTCTTGACAATTTGACAACCATAGTTGTGTATTAGAAAATCAGTATATTATTCTGAGATTCACTGTATTTTAATATTTATTGTTTATTAAAAAATAATATCAAATAATCTTTTAGAAATTTTAATTTAGTTCATAAACGTATTCAAAAATTCATAAGAGCTTTGAATGATATCAGAAGATTTAATTATCATCATAAAGTACAAATTATTCTGTAGCATTTTCTAATGTATACATAATTAAAAATTTCACAAGACCTCCATATTACAAAAATATTTAAAAAAGAAAGTTATTTTCAAAATCTAAATGTTATAAATTATAATAATAACTTATCTAACTTACACAGACAGCTAGTTACAAAGCAGTCGGTAATGTATTTTATAATTCTGAATGTTAATAAAATTTATAATAGCACCAATTCCAACATAATACATTTATAATAAATTGTCCATGTACTCATGTATACAAATTATAGATATTGTATTACTTTACATTGGTTTAATCATCGTATTACAAATTGTTTATACATTTATTATTACGTTTTTAGTAATTACTTAGTAAATCAAATAATTATTATAAGATAGTATAAATATTAAATATGTATAAATATTATTTTTGACTATAATTGATTAGTATTATAACACGTTTATACTACAAAATTATAAATTTTAATATATTATATTATTATCTTGGTGGTAAATGTAATTGATTATGCCAATCACAGTCATCACTACTACCGCTTAAAATGGTGTAAAACTTAAACACCAATCCTGAAAATAAACAGGAAGATAAATTTTAAAATGTCTGATTGAGAAAGGTGAAGATAATTTCTCAGAAGACGTGAAAGTTTTTTTTATTTTTTTATAAAAGACAATATAAAGTTAACGTCTTAATTAATTATATAAGTCAGATTTTAAATTTTTATATTTTACGAAGAGATAGTCTAAACCATGCTAATTTCGCGGTATACTACAAAGATGTTCAACTAAGTATAAGTTCAGGATATACTTACATTTATTTAAAATATGTTTACTTATACGTGCAAATTATACAGAAACTATCGTAGTAAAAATAGTGTTTAACTTTAATTCATATTTATATCTTTTATAGTTGTATATTATACTGTATAGATTTATAATCTATGTCCGACGGAAAACGATTTTAGGAACTTCATTCAAAGAAAAGTTCACATAAATAAAATAATTCAGTTCACTGGCTTAAACTAATTTATCATTCCACGATCGAGAATATAAATATCGTTTAATTAAACCGATTTATTTCATTAAAAATTTTTATTCGACATGGCAGACAAATCATTATTCTTATATAAAATACAATATAAGATACTTTTATAATCGTTGAAATTTGAACAGCAAATTGTTAACACAATCATGTTTTTTTTTTTGCTTTGACGTGTCACTTAGTTTCTTTTCATAGCTGAATTTTATTATTGTGCTAAATTCATTAGACTGTATTTGATTTGTATCATTCAAAATTTGAAAATATCAAAAAAAACTTTCACCCAAGTTCCGAGCAATAAATCAGTTATACCAGAACTGGTTAGCCGCCTAGAGAAATCACTTTTAAACTTCACATCACACGCTTCCTTCAACCAAATCTTAACATATCTAATATTTGTTGACAATTTCATAAGTATACTTTATGTGTTCGTGTAACAAGATCAAGAAAATACATTAAGAATAACCTATTTTGTATCTGTTCACTACATTTTGATAAAAATAATCACGTTTGATGGAAATTTGTTGAAAATATACAAAATATACAGTATAAAAACGATTTTTTTTAAGTAAAACGATTTCAGCTTTTAGAGGAATAACAATTTCTAAGAAATATAAACTCAAACGATGGTGACGATTCAAAAAAAAAAAAACATCAATCAGTCATTTTTCTTGATTAGTTGGAACGTAAAACCACTTAACCTTACTAATGATTGAAAAATCAGAGTCAAATCAGTCGTAAGAACATATTTTTATCAAAAATAAAAACAGACATAAAATAATGTAAACACGTTTTATAACATTATTTGAAAGAAAAAAAGTTTTAATTTTTGTTTTAATTTAATCAAATATTATACGAGTATAGCAACAATTTAACAAGACATGTAATTGAAAAACAAAAGCCAACAAAAATGCTATTTTTCAATAGAAGATTATTCTTAGTATATTATTCGATAATTTCTATAATATCGTAGTAAACGGCGTAAATATTATAACAGCCTTTAAAACTTTTCCCTGTTTTTTAGTATTTGGGTAATTACTAAAGTTTTTCCGTTGTCTTTGAACGTCTACAATTTTTCTATCATCAGTTATGTACTTTTATACTTTCAAAAGTTTAGTACAAGATTTATGATATTTTATTCTCATATACAGTTTAATAATAACTTCATAATAATTAACTACTTATATTTTATAGTAATCCCTTATAGAATTTTTTTTTTTAGAAAAATGAACACTATTTAAAAACTTGATTGTATGTCAAAGATAAGGTACTCGATTTGATTTTGATATTATTACTTTACATAGATACAAGATAATACCTATTATAATAGAAGTAAAGTATTTTTTTTAAATTTATGATTCAATGAATTCATGTAGTTTTATGATAATTATATTTTCAAAGAATGTGAAAAATTTAAAAGGTAGATAGACATATTTTTGTAAATATATAACTACAGTTCAAGTATTTTTTTTATGTATAAATTAAAATACTATAAAAATAAATAAAAAGAGCGGGTAAGTAAGTATCACTCTGCTGTACATTGGGGGGACCTCGGACTAGGGCAGGTTAAATTTGAATGCAATGATAGGTATCATTGTACACGAAAAACGATTCTGAACGGAGATGATTTGTCAGTCTAGGATATATTATATGTAAATATTATCATATATTCTATATTGAAACAAATTCAAACATTTAAGAATAAAAGTTTCAAGATCTTACGTCAAGTAATTTTTTAAAAATAACAAAAATCGAAAATTATTTATTAGTAAAACGTTATTTTACACGTGTATTTTTGATTTCAAATTAAAATTAAAACTTTAACCCCTTGTAAAATTTTTTAAATTGAATAATCGTCAAAATGTTTTATAATTATTATAAGCTTAACCTATAGACAACATAGTATTAAATTTTCAATTCTTATAGCTTTTGATAGTAAAATATTTATAAATTTTTAACTACCAAATAGTGAAAAATATTCATGATTTTGACGAATTTTTGTCAACATTTGAACTTCAAATGCTAATAAAAAAAAATTGTGCCTATGTATGTATTTTTATAATTTTTGAATGAGAGTTAGAACAAGTTATGTGGACCCTTCAATTAAATTTTCAAGTAATTTGTCCCAGCTAAATTTTTTTTATCAACATTTATAAAAAAAAAAATAAAAAAAAAATGAAAATTTCAATTGTCTATAAATAGCTTAAAAAAATTCAAAATATTTTGAAAATCTAATCACGTAAAGAAAATGCCAATCTAAATAACTTGTGAAATTTTCAAGTATCTACGACTTATACTACAGTAGAACCTCGATTATCCGAACCTCCATTATACGATCCCTCTATTATCCGAACTGCAAATTATCGTATCCGAACGTTCTGTTATCCGAACATTAAAACTCGTATCCGCGACTTGGCTGCAGAAAAGCGCATTGCAGCTCATCGTCAAATAAAAATCGATAATTTTGTCAAAAAAATATAACAAATATTATCTTATATGAATGTAATGTATTTCAAATAATGTAATGTACTAATGTATGTAGTTCTAATAAAATATTAATAATAACAAATATGTATGTACATATTATAAAAATATAAAATATTTAACTGTTTTAAAAATTTTTTTTTTTAATTTCCAATATCCGAACTTTTGCATATCCGAACTAGGTGCGGTCCCAATTAGTTCGGATAATCGAGATTCTACTGAATAACAACAAATATCAAAAATCGTTTGAGGCTAAACCGTTATTTAACGCAGTTTTGTAAAAATTTAAATTTCTAACACTCCTAAAAATTTTTTGTCTTAGTCCGGTAGAGTTATTTATATAGATATTTGAAGAAAAATGTATGGAGGACCTTGTACCAAATTTTCAAAACTTAGTTATAAAAGAAAAAATTTTTACGATTTTTCAACCACAAAATTACTTGCAAATTTTCGCAATTTTGACATATTTCGTATAAATTCAAATTTTAAGCACTTATAAAAAAAAATTTTGACTAACGATTTCGGATTTTTTTTATCACTTTAAGAACAACTCATAAGAAACCTTGTATTAAATTTTCAAGATTTTCTGGCCAGCCAAAAAATTTTTATCGTTATTTAAAAAAAAAAAATACTAAAAAAATTAAAAATTTAAATTGTCTATTAATAACTCAATAAAAGTCAAAATTTTTTGAAAATTTAACTGTATATAGATAACACTAATATAAACATTTGGTGAAAATTTCAAGTATTTACAGTGATTAGTTTTTGAATTAAAACCATATAAAAAAATCGATTTGGTTGAAAAACTGTTTTTGCGTAAAAATTCCCGTTTTTCTGTCATTTTTTTGTTGTTTTTCTCGTTTTTTTTGAAAAATGTAGGAAAATGTTTCACCTCTATAATGCACCAAGGATATCCCCTTTGCCATCGGAAACCACCCCTAAAGTTTGAAATTGAAGCATTATTTCGACTAGTTATGCTGTACACAGACACAAAAACAAAAACAAAAACACACATCATTGTAAAATCAATACATTCATCACTTCGTTCAGAATCTAAAACCCTGGCTATATGCATCTTTGAAAAATGTTGAAAAAAGTATATTATAATTCAGTACGGTAAGCTTTGGTTGCCGTAGTCATAAAATAACTAATACATAATATATAATATTAATTGTTTAACATAATACTTTGACACAGATTATAATATTTATGATTATTATTTTTATATTGTAATCTACAATAAATTACAGAATTACAGTATTTAGTAATAGGTACTTATTTAGTATAGAGTGACGCGACGAGTTTTCGAGTTTTAACATAATATGATTTTTACGCACAGATTTATAATAAGCATAATACGTTGGGAATTTATCGTGCACATTTACTAATCAGCGTGACGTCAGATACATATAATTTCCCGTGCAATTTCAAGCACGTAATTTACCATATTATCGCTTTTCATCCAGTGTCTAGTGTCTACGCTGCCCCTAATATCAACCTATTGTACTATTATCGCCTCATCTAATAAAACATTCTCATAAAACTAATATCCTTTAACCTGTAGTGCCGTATAATATGATTTGTATTATGTTATATTATGTTAAAAAGATTGAATAATAATGATCGTATAAAAAAATATTGTCACCATAATTTCGCAGCCTTGTCCACGTCTCGTGCGTCACGTCGCGTAACTCAAATACATTCAAATAGAAATTGAATAAATAGACGTTATCAATTTTATTTATTTTTTCAAACATCAAAATTTTCACAGCATACCAACCACTTTGAATGGTTATATTTGTGTCAATCCCTCCACGCAATATATATTAATATTCTCTTGAAAAAGCCATGCTTCTGGCGAGTCAAGAGGGATTGGTTCAGCGAGACTATATAAACAGTATAAATATAATATAATTGCTTATAATATTCTATTCTATATTAGTGTAGTATTAGCGTGCATACTCGAGTTCTCGGACTATCTTAATTATTTATTTATCAGGCGATTCACCCCGTCCGGTCAAAACTATCGTTTTCCCGTCAACGTGATGGACGTCAGACCGTCGTTTACGGTCTTCATTACCTTGCACGTAAAAAAATAAAATATCTACTTTCCTTTCACGACCACTTAATCTCATCAAGTACCTAGTGAAACGAAACATAAGTAATCATGACCCTAGAAGGATAAATAAAAAGTGATATTCTCGTACATGAACGTAATAATAAAATATAATACATAAGTATCATAAATAAATATCCATGGGTTACTACATGATATGTTTGATTTATTTATTCTAAGACTAACTTCAAACGAAATATAACCAGTAAAATTACGTAGATAAAACCGTTTTTTATTATTATCGCGAAAGGATGTATTTTTCACAAGTTTAGGTTAAGTGAATTTTGTTAAACATTGATTATTTATACATGTTTACGAGTACTACTATAATAGTTTAATCGTCGAATTCTTGTTTTAATCACTTCTACGATTACCGTGATTTTTTTATTATTAATAACCGTGTACACTCGCTATGTGCCCAATTATCTGCCTGAATTTTGACCGGTTCGCTAAATATCAATGAATTAAGAATGATTTTCTCCGTCACGTTGATTCGAGTTTTTGTTTCTTTTACATCCTCACTGAATTTAATAACGACTAACGAACCCATCATTCAAGTCTGTATACATTCTGCCAAATAATTACTAGGCAAAACACAGAAGCGAGAATAATTTACATTTGCTTCACTGATAGTACTATTGCCAAGTCCCCTTGAAAGTATTTGAAAATCTGTGTTTCCAATATAAACATATATTATAGTAAAGCACGTGGATATTGATGCCCCGTATAATACCGATTACTTTGTACAACGAAACCGAGTCCTTTACTGACAGCGAGACCATTAAGCCCACCCAATTGCACTCACACCGCCGTCAATCTTTCTTTCTCATTTCCTATAATCGTCAATAAACGGCATTTTCGAGATTATTTGTCCTGAGAATAATAACTGCGATTTTTTCGTTTTCTAAATTACTAGCGTGACTGTTTGACTAAAATAAAAAACTAATTTACTTTCTTATATAATTACACGTTCTGTACTAGATAAGCTTACATTTATTTACCAAATATACGGTAAAAAATAAATAATCATCACTATTTCCTATTTCTACAAGAAGCGAAATCCGTACAAAACTGCTCCATCAAACACTATGATTTCTTAAAAGTATTGACAGGTGTAAGTTATACACATAGATATAATGTTATTAAATTAATAATTACTCTTATTAATTTATTTTTTCTGCGTTAACGAAACGAGTTTGACAGAATGTAAAGCAATTCTAATTACTGATCTAACGATAACTAAATGATTTTTTCATGGTCGTATAACATATTTTTGTTGTAAAAATTATTAGTTTCAATGTTAACACAATATTAAAATTACAATAGTGCAAGATACAAAATGTTAGTATAAACTCACTTCAAAAAAATGTATGTTTTGAAAAACTAGCATACAATATTGGAATATAATTCATAAATATATTATAGAAATATAAAACTAAAATCTAGAAAATAAGTCTAATTAGTAATTAGGCCTTGAAATACCGCAGGTGTGCCTACATGCCGTTCTACAATCACTTCAAAGTGTCGCTTTTAATAATAAATGAGTTTGCGATAAACCAATTACATTAAGTAGACTCAACACTAAGCACAATATAATAATTTGCTATTTGACTATTTTGTAGCTACTAAACTATATTAACATTTTAACTGAATCTATTAATTAAATATATCAAATTATTTTGCCTTATTTATTACTAGTCATCTTACTGATTTTACTTTTTAACCATTTACCATTGTTTTAATTTTCCTTATAAACATGAGAAGACAAAATACATTTTAAGTCATTAATAATATTCAATATAAATTGTATTGTTTTCGAAATTATTTATACGCTAGTATATTATATTGACAAAAATTAATTTTTTATCAACCCAAAAATATTCTATAAAAAATATGATACGTTATTTGGAACATTTTGTATACATATATTTTTTACTGCATAATCTATTTGTATTTAACTAAAAACTATATTATTCAGTTTCATATGAAAAAAAAAATTATCTCCCATTACTGCAAATTATAATATTATACCCGAGAAGTATCATTGCAATTTTATTTATCAATTTTTAGAATAATTTATTAATCTGATAATTTATGACTGGAGCTTTCACCGCTTGTTCTCTATCCCACAATAATCGGGCTCGAGAGGGACAGCTTGTTTATCGGATTGTCATGGAGCTATCGGTTTCCGCAATCGTTTCCAATACGCTCATTGGATGCTAACATTTCTGCGTTTGACTGTCAACAATAGCTAACGGAATTTTAACCTAAAATTCACTACCCAGTTATTTAGAAACAGCAGATACCTATCTGCTCGTTTCTGATAGTAATTAATCGATGTATACTGTTAAATTATTATATTACTATCTACATAACACTACTCTTTATTCGGTGGTGATGAATTATTGCATCCATCCAACGATACGGATATCAAGGCGTTTAAACAATCAACAAACGTATAGTCCGTGATTTTGGTGAAAATTATGATATTAACTTAAATACTGATGTAGTACTATCTATCATGATGTTTATTTTACGATTATTTTATTTTCGATAAATGAAAATCTGAACTCGTTTACTACAACGAACTGTACGAGCTGCTTTTATTTGAAAGTTTATGTGTAGTCATTGTGTACATTTGCAGTTGTATTCTATTGTTTTGACTATCGATAATAATTCAATACTTTTTAATAAAAATATTCCTTTCATTATTATTATTTTAACCTATTTTAATTTGATTTGCGTGGAAGGCAATGCCGTCTATTGACCAACGTCGCGGCAACACGGCGCATTGTATAGTCAATTTAGGTACATATATAAATTGTATCATCGAAAATACATGTCATGAACATATTATTTTATACTAATTGATCACGTCATTCAATTTAAATATTTGATAATATTGATGTAGTGTACTATCGTTTCCAAAAATCATGACTAACTATTGTTTACTGAATTATAATAATAATCAGTTTACCAATATCATTATACATTTATTTTATTTTATTTTAAAGGAAATGAATTTATTTTAAAATTACTAAATACTCAATATACTTACATTTAATACATAATTACATAAAATATTTTATTATAAAATTGTATTTTGTATTTAATGTACACCAATAACAATATATTTAAATATTTATAAATTTATAATACTTCAGTTCCTTTATTCAAATAATTTTCCATTTAAAACATGAGTCGATATAAATGTACCAAAATAGAAATGAACTCATTAATAAATTTTTCATACAGATTTAATGGTATGTTTGAGAGGTTTATTTACACAGTTAATAAATAATATTATTTATAATGTTTACTTTTCTTGTAACATAATAAGCGTTATTTATTTGTTTAGAAAAAATAACAAAATAATATTTATTTGTTTAATAACAGGTATATGTGCCACTATGGTTCTATGTCATTAAGTTGTCAGAAATATGATTAAAATAACTAAAAAAATAAAAATAATATCTAAAATGGTAAATGTGAATTTTCACAATAAAAATACAATATTATTTAAATAGGATAGGATTTTACTTTATTTCTATATTAGTATTTTCTGTTTAGATTTGTATATTAATAAGATGTATTTTACACTGTATTGACAAATATGAAATATTAAAACTGAAATTGAAAATAGAATTAGTAATTTTCCTAAAATAGCATGAAGGTATTTTTATATAATATTTAATATGAAATATAAACTGTATTATATAAGAAATTTAACATTTTAAGGAAATTATAAGTTCTATTAATTGTTCAAGTATTAATTTTATCATTTTTTTTTATTTTTTGTTCAGCATTACATTAACTGTATTTATTCTTAATTATTGAAAGTTAAAGTGAATTTAAGCTAATTTCTACTTAAAATTATTAGTCTGATTAAAAGCCAATTCACGTTTGATAGCACATTCATCATGTGCAAAAAATAAAATAAATATGGATCTTGTAAATGTATGAAATAATAAAAGATTATATGTGTTCACATAATAGAAGCATCCAAGTATAGGAATGCACTTATAATAAATAATTTTTTTCTACTATAATTATGTTAGGATTTTATTAATATAAATCACGATAATACTATGATTAACTAACTCAATCCAAGATAATACGATTATTTAATCAATTCGTCTATTAAAAATTGAACCATTTACATTTATAGTAATAATAATAATAACAAATAACCAATTGAATACCTACTCGTCTTAAATTGTCTAACGATAGTAGAAAAAAAATTACACACATGACTACATGAGCAGTAAGGTTAATTCCTGTGTTTAGGTGCTCTTAACATTATTAGTTCTTACAATAGTATTATTTACTAGAACTTATCGTTTATTTTGTATATTAGTATACTGTATATTTATACTAGGTAAGCACTAAAATACAATTTAAACTGTTAAAAACGAAATATATCGATGAAAACAATCTCATAGTTATCACGTTTAAACAAATTATTTTTCTTTATTTAATTGTAATAACTAAATTACAAATTAATTTACATTTTAGAACCAAAAATTAATAAACATAAAATTAGGGGAATATAATTTACTTAAAACTATATTACATTGCAAATATTTTTTAAATCTAACCTTATATAATATATGCTCCTTATTTCAAAGTATTAATTCAAACAATTCTGTAGTGTAAAATACATTGCACAATAAATATACATTAGATTCTAATATCTATGTATTATTTTAAAATATCTTAATAGCGAATATATTATACACGAGCATAACTTATTAAGTTAGGTTTTAAAATATACGTGTTTAAAAAATTTTAAAATTTTAAAATTAATCGTTGTTTCACAATATATTGAACAGTCGAACTATAGAAAATTATGTTTAATTAATAATAAATACCTCACGTTAAAAATATACAACACAATCTTAAAAAAAAAACTTGCTATATGATGTAAACAAATACACAATTATATAATAAAGTGTTACATACAAAGATTTTAAGCGGAAATAGTATACCAGCCTTTACTTTTAAAGATTTTTTAGTAAGATAGGAATATAATAATTACTATATAATTATAACATAGCCAAATTATTATTATTGCCTTAAATGTCACACCGATATAATATCATTGTACATCTTACAATGTATATAAGATCAAAATATAATTTAAGTAAAAAGTATCAAGTCCCCACATCTAATACTTTTTTATTTTCCACATAATAACTAACATAATTGTTATCAAATCATCAGAATATTTAATTTCGTCAAATCATTAACATTAATGTGAAATAAAGAAATGATTTTCACATACGTTTTCTATATAGTCACGTATTTAGTTTTCTTATAAAGAATTTTGTATTTAATTTTCAAGACTACGCTAAAAATTGAAAAAAAAATTAATTTAAATCGTCATATTACAACTTAAATATCTTAAAAAAAATTGAATATGTGTTATTATATTATTTTAATTTTTACATAAATAGGTTTTAAGAATCTGTATTAAATTTTAATATTTTTTTAAGTTACATATAGAAATGTATCAACTGAAAAAAATCAGCATTTTTTAATGCCTATTTGGAAAATGTTATCATTTAAAATTCTTAACAAATCGATAAATTTATTAACTTTACAATAATTTGTGTTTTTCATTGAGTTTTAGGCCAGTAAAAATGCCTCAATTGTACAATAAAAAATTTCCTGAAACTTTTTTGGTTATTAGAAAATAAAAAATAAAAAAATTACACATTTATGATTCATATATAAATGATGAATAACTGTGTTCATTATTTTTTATAATTTAAAAACATTATTTATAAGGGACTTAAACTTTTACGGACATATTAATTTTAATTTACGAAATCATATTTCCAAAATATGTAAATTAATTTTAAGATATTACCTATTTACTTTAAATTTACATAATTTTATGACAAGGTAATATTGCCTTAAAATTTAAGAACAATAATATAATATGGTTTATTTTATTTTTATTCTATTAATACTATAGTTATTAATGAATGCAATGTGTTCAAAAATTAAATCAACCTGCTAAACTTAATACTAATATTAAAATAAAAAGAAACATATCATAAACGTAGATACTCAACGATATAAACTAAAGTAAGCTTCTCAGATCGTTTTTCATAATATGCAATAATATATTATTCAAACTTAAAAAATCCATTACAGTTACGTATTTGACAACTACTAATATATACCATAATGATACCCACTTTCCCACCTTTTTATAAATTAATATTAAAATATTTATTGGAATTTTCAAGTTTCTGGGATCACGTATTTTTAAATAATTAACATAAAATCAAAATCGATAGTATCATTAACATGCATTGTATTTAATATTATTGTTTTTCTGTAATATTTAAAGTAAGGGGAATTTTTATTCTTGGTACAAAAAATCATTCTTAAGTATTGATGCATTTTTACTACTCCTAAAAATACACGTCATACAGTCAATTTGTTCACTCCAAATCTAAAATATAATATCTATTTTTTTAAGATTATTTATTATTTATATATTTTACTAAGAAAATTATATTTACAATCTGTATACAACAAATACAATAAATAATAAGTATAAAATATTACATGATAATGAGGGGGCGCGTCCTGTGACACAACTTCAACATTTTATTCTTAAAGTTAAAAAAATGAATTAATTTTAAATGAATTCCATAAGCTTTAAATTATTATTTCAAAAGAAATAGATACGATTAATAAATTCTAGTCACGTGACGAACCCAAAAGATTCGATTTGCAAATTATTATAAAAACCATTTCTCTACCTTTTTATTAGTATAATTTATTTTAAAGTTTGGAAGTTTTACTTTTTTTTTCATCATAATTTATTTTTATTTAACAGTAAAGTTCTTAAATAACTATAGAGTTTTCTTTGGTAAATATCACAACATGTGCGTGGTATAAATGATTTTCGAAAGAAAGTATAGTAAAATAGGTAATTGTTTTTATTTAGAACATTTCAAACTAATATACCGGTGTTTCACTATGTTATCGTTAACCTAATGACATTTTAACTATGATTGTAACCGCTTTAATTGAGTTGTTAATAGTGGCTGAATTGGTAGTATTTAAGTTAACTCATTTAATCACAACGTCTACTCCCATTTTTTAAACGATTGTATAAGACATTATCATTTTAAATAGCCCTACAGTGACGATCGATGGTAAAGTCAAAAATTATATAAGTAATTAAATAAGTTAAAATCGGCTTTAAAAAATGGTGGTTTTGTAAAAGAAATCCAATAATGAGTTTGATAATATATAAAACTAACTTCAAGATTAATTACATTAAGATCGAAAGAAAAAAATAATAATAATGAAGGGTGAATATAGAATGAAAACCGAACAATTTATAGTTAATACTTTTAAAGGACAAAATGTTTAGACATAATATCATTAATCTTGTAAATCGATACTTTTTTTTGTTTTGGAGACAATAAAAAGGAATTTATATACTCGTACAGCATCATATTGACGATGGACAAAGTACTTTTAAACTTTTATCACGTTTTCGTCGTACATGCATTCTATACAAACTTAAAAGCATATCTGTCAGTGAATATTAAATTTTTGAACACATTCAAAATGGAACAATCAAATTGACTCCTGATATTAATGAAATTCAAAACCAACCATCAAATTGGCTTTTTAAACCATGAAATAATATAACTTGAAAAATGGTTCTCGAAAATGTTCTGGAAAATTGCCAAAAAAAATTATTTAAAAAATAATGAAAATATTAGCCTCACACGTATTATACAAACTATATAACTCAGCGTTACCCGCGTTCAATTGTCTTATTTTTAATATTTTTTATCTTTAAACACAATTTCACAATAATTCTGTGCAACTTTTTTTCCCTAAAGCTTATTATTTTACATATTCTATCTGTTTCATCCATTTTAATAAAATTTAATCAAGATTGTTTAAAAAATATTTTATATACATTAATTAACCATTAAGTTAATTATTATTATTTCTTATTATTTCTTATATTTTTACTCTAGTATTCAATTTGCGGTTTATTGTATTTTTTCCGTTCAACTCGGTTTTTTACAAATTTCAAACACCTATTTTATTCTTTTAAGAGTTTTATATTTTCAAAAATCCTTTCATAGTGGATACTTTCGTTATACTAACTATTTGTACACTAAATTTCAGCCTGGTCCATCTAATGGTTTGAATTGTGGGTCGAAAATTAGTCAGTCAGTGTCGCGTTTTCTTTTATAAATTATACTTAAATAATGTCAAAGCTAGTGTTATAATATTATTGTAAGAACTTTTTAATGTAATAAGAAAACACAAAAAAAAAAAAAAAAAAAAATAGAGATGAAATAAAATTTTTAGAAATCCAAGCTCGAGGTTACAGTATATAATATACGTATAAATTATTGCCAATAAAAATATGTTACAAAGAATGATTTAATTAATTTTATTTTCATAATTTAGTATTATTTGATTTTATTATTATTTATTTCACTATATCCACTTTATATTTTTTTTTATTTTATAATATTTCTAGCTTCATAACCCGACTTCAATTATGGAAAAAGAACAAAGATAAAATATTGTGTTTTATCGGTGTATCGGGCTTCTAATGAATCTTAGTTTACGAAAAACTGGACATCAGTATACCTCACTTTGTGAACTAATTCGTCCGAAATGGGCAATTCGCCTGTGGTGGATTGGAAAAAGATTTTGATATATTTTTGAACGTGGTTCAAACTACTCTCTAAATTTTTCTGATAACTCTAAAAACAATCTTTGAAAGTTTCGTTAAAATCTAACCAGTAGTTTTTTAATCTAAATGCAACTAGCATGAAGACATTTCACTATGTTGTACAATTTAATAATAAATAATAAATTTAATATTATTTTCTTTTATTCAATTCTAATAATAGGTCGACTAGTTTACAGCAATTTTTATTTTGTTTAATTTTATCGTTCTAACCATTATTAATTCTATCTCTGTATGTATATGAACAAAAAAAAATTATTTAATTGTCGTTAACCACAATGAAATTTACATGTAATCTACTCTATATTAACCTATACAACTTGAAAGAATATAACATATAAAAAGACCCTCCAGGTCTCAATGAATCTATTGATACTAATTGTATTTAAACCGGTCTAGAAGTTACTGAAATTAGTGTATCTTAACATATTATATTCTCTTCAGTTTCATAATATTAATACAAATATAAATTAAACTAACAGTGCTCTAATGACGTGCGATGCGTTCAGATTTTTCACGATTTACACCAAGATTATATTATAATAAGGTATTTGGGTTATATATACAGAGCAATTCTTTTATCGGTCAACGCTCATTATTTAAAAATGTATTAATATGTTTGAAAATATTTTTTTTTTTCATATTCTAATTAAAATAAAACAATATTTTTTATTGTTAACATTTTTAAGTGACCTTTTTGAATGACAATATATATTTTATTTTCATACACTGAAGCGTCTGAAGCAGAATATTTTCCAGAGTATTTCGATACATAAAAATCAGACCAGTAGTTTATGAGTTACAAGTATTCAGAGCTTTGGTAAGTGGTATACTGTATGGTGGGTGGTACCTCGCAAAATGTTAAAATGTTGGTATAATACTACTCCGCTTACCTAAATCTAAAATACTCATTTCCCATAAACTACCTACTCATCCGAATTACGATTTTTATGTATTAAAATAATCAGAAAAATATTTTGCTTCAGAAAAATAAATTAAAAATATATATTTTAGGCATATATTTAAGGCATATAATATATGCCTTCATTCAAAAAAGTAAAACTTAAATAATCATAACGATAAAAATATATTATGTATTATTTTTTAAATGTTTTATTTTAACTGGAAATTGTGAAATACATTTTTTTTTCAATGACATTGATACGTTTTTTGAATAATATAGAAATGATATAGTTAACATCAACTTGAGATTTTACATTTAAACGGTTGCTCTATGTACCAAAACATAAATATATATATAATGGTAACCCGTATATTTTGAATATATATTTATTAGAAGCCAATTAGTTAGTAAGAAATTAGGACCCCTTATTTTTAAACGAAAAGTATCTTTCACCTAGATTCTTATTATTATAATATATAAATCCTTGATAAGTATATGTTTAAAAGTCATGATGGACATTTTTTTCTCAATCTGTTGTGTAAATATCGATAAAAAAAAATTCTAACTATAGTTTGATAATTGATAGCTCGTCTTTTTACCAATTTAGTGAGAAAATGTAATTTCAAGTACTCTTTAAATTACTGTGTATAAACCAATAATATTATTTTCTTTAAACAGGATGTAATAAATTCACAACTCAACACGCGATTTACATAAAACGATAGATCTTACGCCACTAGATGTCAATTCGACACCTGAGTGTGTACCTATATATACATAAACAGTATTCAGACCAGTGAACAAACAAGTCGTACAGTTATTTACTG
The DNA here is from genome assembly GCA_020882235.1 of Schizaphis graminum. Classification (NCBI taxonomy): domain Eukaryota; kingdom Metazoa; phylum Arthropoda; class Insecta; order Hemiptera; family Aphididae; genus Schizaphis; species Schizaphis graminum. Next base: position 62,674,390 of record CM037032.1, read on the forward strand.
AAACTAAATGTATAAAAGTATATAATATACTTAAAGTAATATATCATTTTGTATTGATGTCGACTTAAATCCCCATCGCTTTACTGGTAAGAAAATGTGAAAATATTGAACACGCCTCATCTTTATACCATAATATTAAATAGTTTGTATTCCTAAACTCCAGTTTTATTTCTATCATGCCAAGTATAATATGATGATTGATGTTATGAAATAAAAAATAGTAAAATTGGTTTGCAGCGTTGTTGAATTAAACGGGCAGGTCAGTGAATCCAATGTTCCTACACGTGGTCACTTTTAGATGTTAATGAAATAATTTGAAAATTCGATAAATGTCATAAATTGAATATATTTTAGATTCTGAACGAAGTGATGAATGTATTGCATTTACTATGATGTGTGTTTTTTTTTTTTTTTTTTTTTTTTTTTGTGTCTGACTCCAACATTTGGAGCAGTAATAATGCTCCGACTTTTGACTTCAGCCCCTCTTTGAATAGGGAATTGAATCTAGTTGGTACTTTAGGGGGGTCAAAATTAAAATTTTCTAATAGTTTTCAAAAAAATCGAGAAAAACAAAAAAAAAATGACAGAAAAATGGAAATTTTACGGAAAAACCACTTTTCGACAAAATCGATTTTTTGATTTTGCTGTAACTCAAAAACGAATTATTGTAAATACTTGAAATTTTCACCAAATGTTTATATTATGGTTATCTCTTTACAGTTAAATTTTCAAAATATTTTGACCATTTTTAAGCTACTTATAGACAATTGAAATTTTCGACTTTTCTAAGTTTTTTTTTTCTTCAAATGCCGATAAAAATTTTTTGGGTGGCTAGAAAATCTTGAAAATTTAATACAAGGTTTCTTATAAGTTGTTCTTAAAGTGATAAAAAAAAATCCGAAATCGTTAGTCACAATTTTTTTTATAAGTGTTTAAAGTTCGAATTTGTACGAAATATGTCAAAATTTAAATTAAATTTCATACGCTCATAATGCGAATGTTGGCCATAGTAACCATAGTAACATATAAAAACTATACTATTTGTTTCAAAATAGAATATTTGACAATATTTAAATATAATATATCCTAAACTGACAAATCATCTTCGTTCAGAATCGTTTTTCGTATACAATGATACCTATCATTGCATTCAAATTTAACCTACCCTAGTCCGAGGTCCACCCCATCCCCTAATGTACAGCAGAGCGATACTCACTTACCAACTTTTTTTTTTTTTTGACCCAACAATGGTGATTAATAAAAAGTTTGACAAATTAAAAAATCCCAACCATGAATATACAGTTTTCAAGTAACCAAAGTTTTTTTTTCTATATTATAATATAATTCATAAAATAAATGTATGTCCTTTGAACACGTTAATAGAAATTTCATGATACATTTTTGGAAAATAAAAAACTTAACTGTATATATTTATATTTTATTTGACTCAATTTATATCAAAAGAAAGAAAATTAATTTCTTATTTAGAATAACTAATATTAAAGAGTTTTAAGTACAATCTGATTTATTTTAAATTAATAAATTAATAATTGCATTGTTAATTATGTACCAACCTAAAAACTGAAGATACGTACTATATCATTTTTTGACATTTAAATTTCTTTAAATTTGTAGAAACGTGCAATAAATAAAATCAAAACATAATGGTACATGCAATATTTTTAAAAACTTATCTCAAATACATTAATTTAAATATCAAATGATTAACAACAATATTAAATTATAAAAACTAATATCATCTAAATCAAATTAAATTATATTATAAAAACATGCGTATATTATAATATGGTATGTATTTATTATATATGAACACTAAAGTCTATTATGAAATTGTGTAGACATAAAAGTTCCTCAAATAATACAGAGTCTTTTATGTGTTAAAAATATTAGACTCACATTGTAACTCACTTACCTTATATTTAATTGAATACAAAAATATTTTATCAAATTATATAACAATATTCATAACACATTTAAGATATTTCAGTTGATTTATATTATAAATTATATTAGTTTGTTATATACTTAGATACATACATCGATTGCCTCAACATTTATTTTTAAACTTGCATTCGCGGTCCTTAACCTATGGACTTATAACGGTGGACTCCTTATTATAAATGATAAAGGTTAGACAGGAGTGACATAAAAATACGTAGCATATAGACTATATAGTATGTACGTCAAAGTTAAATTGATATATTATTATATAGTAAATGTATATTATATTCGATCAACGGCGTTATGTCGAACTTGAGTTCATTGATTCTAAACTAGGATAACAGTCTTACCAGTAGTCTTTATTATATTATTATTTTAATGAGATGATATAATAATATGTATTACTATTATACGCCCCTCCAAATACACACATATAAAAAATTACTGTTACTGAGTAAAATGCTTTATTTTATTTTTTTATTAGTTACCTATATGTTTAAATTTTTTTTCAACAAAATATTCATTGAAATATCTACTTGATAGATCATTTTTTTTTTTATCATTCTACGTCAAAATGTATTGTGTTTTGAATAATAACTGAACGTACAGCTGTTTAAAATAGATTTATTTTGAACGGTAAACACGTTGACGGTTTATTGTCTACAGTTGTGTGGTATATCAGTCGGAAACCATCTCCGAGTCAATGTACTAATTTTTATCATACTTCACCAACGAATATAAAATATATATAATTTTATAATATTCTCAGAACATACAGAGTATAAAATCATTAAGGCTTTCTGGATCGTACTGTCTTTGGATTTAAAATCAAAATAAAACCATAGCCATTGTACCGAGATTACATAACGATGACAGTTACAATGACTTCATACATCGAGTAAAAAACGTAATTCATGGTAAGTACTCTGTACTCTGTATGCCGTTTGGGCAGAGGCCCGAAAAAACCGTTGTAATCCAAATCTGTGCATGGTAATATTATTGCGAGCAAAGGTCGGCGTCGTCCAATCGATAATCATCGTAACTCGTGACCGAAACGTCTGCAGTCTGCACATTATTTCTGTTTTCTCCGTTCGGGTTGCTGTACTTATACTATAACAATAATAATAATATGGCGTGTATTATACTTAGCCCTCAGGACGTTACCCGTTCTGGTGCGCGTTGTACAGCGTGCACGGCGAGAAATTCGAAAACGTTATATTATTATCATCAACGTCGAATGAACGGAGTTCGATAACGCGTAGCGCCGTCGAGCTCGTGCGATACACACCCCGTACAGTGGTGCACCGGTGGAAACCGCAGGAAAACATTCAATCGTAAAAAACCGCCCTGCACGCCACACTGCCGCTCCCACGCACAATGATATATCATTTCCGGGGACGGTGGTCTTTATAATCCGAAAACCTTTGTCGCCGCCGCCGTTATTTTATAATATATCTATGCGAGATAATGCTACGCGACGGTGGACAGGGTAGCGGTCCGGGAGGAGAAGTGGAATGAACGTGTCTGTTTTGTTGAGACGAGGAACTGAATTCGAAAATGTAAAATATGAATGGGAAAAACACACAGGGACGCGCGATACACAACAATAATAATGTATTGAGGTACTGCGTCGCATTTATTTCGTACTCTGAATCACAAGTCACATTATCGCTTTATGCACTATAATATTTCATAAAAACTGTACTCGCGTTTAACAATAATCAATGCAAAATGTATTGCACCGGTGAAACCCGTCAGCTTCTACAATAGATTTTATTTAATGAATGATAATAATGTTTACTATTGTAAACTATTATTGCAGTAGTAACATGCATGTTTTTGACGGATATAGTACGTTAACATCCGGAGATAACAAAACAAATTATTTTTTCGTTTTGAATCACATAAATGTTGAACGCACGTTTTTTTTTTAGATTAAACTATACGTCTTCGCGTAGGAACACTAGGAACCGCCGTTAAAAAGAAATCGACTTAAAAATCGTCTACCACCGTTAAATTGCTCATTGTTCATAATACCGTAATTCCAAACGAACACACACGATCTGTTATGTCAAATAGCTGCCATAAGTTCTAAACATAGTTTCGTTCTAATAAATCAAGTGAACATTTTGTTTCCACGTGAAAATTCTTTTTTCTTCTAACTACCTAATTTCCCTCTAACAACTAATAATTTTTTTTTTTTTGTATTAAAGATTTATTATATATTATACTAAATATACTATATATATATATATATATATTTATGTATGCAAAAATATAACACAGTTAATTATTACAAGATATAATATAATATTATTGATATAAAATCTAAATTAAAACCGAATAAATGGAAGTAATTTCTACTATGGTAGAAACTATTTCTACAAAATCGATGAATATAAAAATATCTTTACCTTGTGGCTGCAGAATTTTATCATTATAATATTATCTCATCGCACACTTCAAAAACATTTTTCAATCTATCGTTAAGTTTTATTTATTCCGCGCAAAATTCAGTCCAATCTACCGACAATCGTTAACGACAAAATTAATGAACGTGGTTAGGAGCGAAGTAAAAAAGCTTTTGGTTTAAAAATACGATGTGTTTCTTTTTTAGGTTAGTGAAAAAATCTGAAAAACTTTCACGTAGCATTTTTTTAGAGTGAGAATTAAATACGAATATTACTTGAGATGCAATATTTCTTATTTTTTAGTAGTTTTCGAGAAAACCGTGAAAAACTACATTGTTGTTAGAACATTATTATATTGAACAATTGTTTTCAGACAAATCTTGGCTATATTTAAGTAAACTCAACTCTACTTTGAACTTTTTTTTAAATGCAATCATTTATTATTACTTTCAAATTTAAGGATAAAACTCTTCAATGGCCCAACAACAACTGTTCTAACTTTTTTTTTTACTATTTTTCTTGGATTTTTACCAACGAAAAACGGCGGATATTTTCACTTATAAATATTACATAGTAAATTTTTCAAAGTTTAATGGTATGATGAAAATTTTCACAGTCAGTATGATTTTATTCTTATTAATAAGCCTTATCGTGATATATTTTAAAGGTATTCAAAATTGCTTTGCATGATTTATCCATAAGCATCTTATTGAGTACTGTGGAAATTATATTATAAAATATCATCTTTTAAATAAAAATAAACTCATTGATATTTATATATACGTAAGAAATATAATAATAAAATATAATATAATTTAAACGTCTGAACAATAAACAATAAATTTACATTATTTTAGAGATTAATAATAGCTATATGTTTAAAATTTTTTAACTTTTTTGGATTTAAACCCCAGTATAAATATTATATTCTGTACTGGAATATATTTCAAAAGATTAATATCACGTTTTTTTTTTCAAAATATTAAATTATTGATTTAATATTGGTACCTATCAACCTTATAATATATTTTATAATAGCACGTCATGATGGAATAAAACTAAAGATAAATAATTATAAACAATCTGATAAATTAAATATACAAATGTGCAGATTGTAAATTGTAATACACAGTTTATGTGAAACGTTACCAAAGGACATGCAGATGATCCTCCGCGCCAAATCGGTGCTTAAAATTATACGACCATTCGTTTAACGTCTATAAAAAAAAAAAAATACTTACGGTCAATAAACCCTTTATAGTTTAACGATGCGTCGAACAAAATACATTTTATAATCGTGTTTATCGCGCGTTCCCGGTGTTGGATTGTTATTATAGATGTGAACACTGAACCCAACAATTAATGGCTCCTAGTAAATTATAGGTGGTTTAGAAAGAGTCCGAGTCTTCTCCTGTTTTCGGTACGGCGTGTATAATAATAACATATATTATAACCGTATCACAATTTCTGCAGTTTACAATAATTGCCAGTTATAGATTATTGTGGATATGGAACGAACACGTATTATTACGTTACACAGTATTGATGTAAACTTTCGAGCGAGTGGAATCTACATATTATTATTATTATTATTATTGTGGTAGGTAGTTTATATAGACACGCCAAGTGTTTACCGAAAACCCTTTGAACAAATCGCTATACATATATGTATACTTGACGCGCATTCGTGATAAATAGACCGCAAAACGCGAGAAAGCACTTGCTACGGTCACGTGGCTGTCATACACATACGGAACCGATTACAGTGATTTGCAAACGGCCATTGTTAATATTATTTGCGCACGTGATAACTTGATTTAGGTATAGTGTCCTCTACGGTTCTACCATTGCCGCCATACACTCGTTCTAGACCATAGGTATACGTCATACGTGCTTGTTTTCAGGCGATATTATTGAGAGAATGACGATTGAAAGCTCACGAAAATGTTGTCACAAAAAAGAATGGGAAGCCTGCTAGTTTTGGATTTTATTTTTTTCATTCTTGCGACCGATAACCATATCTACGAATTGCGTTTGATAAACATAATATGAATTTACATTGTGAAAAAATAAGTTTGAATTCCACATAAAGCGTAAAACGTGAATTTCCAACCAGAAATTATGGTTGATTCAGGATGACATGACAACGTTGATAATTTTTGCACAGAACTATAATTTATTATTCAAGACCATTTTCTTAAACTTAATATTTGAACAAACGCAGTTCATTAAAATGTATTCTTAAACGGCATTTGTGAATTAAACCAGTTAATTATAATGAGGAAAATTATAGATAACTCAACTTACTTTATACCTCAAAGTTCTCAAACCATAAATGTGTGGGTATACGTAATACGTTTTGTATGTAAAAAATTTACAAAATAACTATTCTACGCAAAGTTTGTGAAGTTCTTAAAACTTATATAATTTCCAGCTATACCTATAGATGTAAATATAATGCAGGTCCATTCATGTCGATTCAAACTCTTGTATTTTATTAATTAAATATTATTATTCTACTTTAGCAAATCATAAAACTAATAAGATAAAATATGATAATCCTCGGTTACTGGCAATTGGTCTTTAAATCACAAACGAAATTTTAACATGATTAAGATATTAAGTTATTTACAATACGCTCATTGTACGGTTAAATCTTCTTCTAATAACTTAGAATAAATCAGATTTTCTTTTTTTAAGTATTAATTTGTCGATGTTGCAATGGTTAAAGGAGAGGATATTTAAAACGTAGTGTTATCGGTCTTTCCTTATATTCTGTACGCATTGAGTCAACACATTTACTACGTGCATATTTATCTATTATATTATTCCCTGTGCTGAAAAATTTAGATTTTAAAACCCATTTTTTTTAAAATTTAAAACATTGCGGTATGATTTGTACGTACGTATATTATAAATAATACTTTTGGATATACTGATGAAAAACAAATAGTTTAACAGTGATACTGACCAAATTATTGTGCATTTAATAAGAAGGTACATGACGCCAAAAATGATGCCAGTTGGTGTCATTCAGAATACCATGTGGACCATGTCAAATTACGTCAATTGACGTTGTATGCTGCAGAAAACGTATTAAGATATGTTTGACTTTATGTATATACATAAACATGACTGTAATACTAGGCTTTATACACGTATTTTTATGATGTCTGAAAATAAATGTTTTTAAAAATATACAAATTAAACACATTATATGTTAATTAAATTGTATACGGTTGTATACCGTTGTATACCAATAAACAAATAACAACACCACGTTAAATTTTTTAAATAATCTATGTATTAAAAATACACGGATTCAAATAATAATTCTAATCATACATCAATAAAATCCGGTAAAAATATTTAAAACATTCATTCTGTTTTTTTGATTTAAGCTGAGAATCAATTCCATTTTAATGGTAGAATGGTCCAATAATAGTTTTTTTAACGAAAACCAAAATAATCTGAAAAGTTTGAATGAATATCTAAGATAAACAAATACTTCAAAGACGTTAAAATATATGTATATTAAGAAAAATAACAAATAAAAATCTAAGATTATTTATATTTCTTCAATCAATTCTAATATAAACAAAAATCAGTAAATATAAAGAAATTTTTATATAAATTTATACTACGACTCAAGTAATTATTATAAAATATTTACATATCGATTGAGTGATGAAGTTGAAATGTGATTTTTTTAAAGCAAAAAAATTATAAATTATAATCTGATCTCTTGTTGAATATTGATATTATCACGACAAATATAGGCATAGACGTCAGATTTTCATTTAAAATAAAAACATTTGACACTTTATAATAATAAAAAAATACCCTTTTATAATTATTTTACACCTTCGTTAACCAAAAATACATTATATTTAACCTTATATTTTTTTTTTACCTACCTATAAAATTGTAAATCGTTTTTCATATTTTTTTCGTAACTCAATATTATCAACTTTTGAGATGATTATTATATAAATACGAGTATATATTCATTCCTTTAAAATTATAATGATTATAATGTATAGTGCGGTATTCAAGAAGGCACATATTTGAAATACAATGCTATAGATCTTTTTACCTAGGTATTGTGTGTGGTTATGTGAAGAACTGTCAGAAGTACGTGGACCTTGAAGAAAAATAATTGGCCCATCCTAAATTCTCTATGCTTTAAAAACTTATTTAAAAGCATCAATTGACATCAAATCGTACAATAAAATCCACGGTGGTTTTTACACGTTTACATAGTCACTTACCGTAAAATTAATGTAAACTATGTACAAATGTCATGTTTATCTTAAAACAAAACATACACTTGTACTTACATTATTGTAATATAATTTTACAAGTTTCATCAGGCTTCTTAAATTTTCAATTTATAGCGTTAATTTATGAAATTTATTTTCAGTTTGATTATTAATCATAATAAAGTTTTCAAGTAGTTTTGGAAAGTGCATACTTTGTTTGCTGGTGAGACACTCTGAATAATGTATGTTGAATAATACTCATCACCTCATCTACCAGTAAACGATTTCTGCACGCATTATAATGACGATACATAAAAAGACATCATTATAATACGATGGGGTCCGATTTTTTATACGCAATGATGAAGCATCATATGACGCGTCATTATTATGTTTCTGAAAATGTTGTTCGTTTTCACGTCGACCCAGGTTGGCGATTTTTTAGAATCTATATTATATAATCAAATTGTCCGCACAAAAATATCGTATTATCACATCCGTACAATGATAAAGTCATCTGCAGTAACAGCGTGCGTAAATGGGTATTCTGTGAAGGATGACTGGGAGATCACAACAAGAGGGTTGGGTCGATTTTGGTTATCAAGAAGGTATCTATAGGAGTTTTATGTTTGAATTCTAAACGGAACGTAAAAGCCACAGGCTTTACATTTGCGTCTCATTTTTTTTTCTGTTTACATTTTTTCGAGTAGTCAAACATAGTCTTGAATAGTCTTATCCTGAACCTTTTTAGATTGCAAATTGAACACGACGAATATTCTGTATACAAGCCATTTGACAATGCCTCTTTTTTCTTGATATTTTCTAAGGATTTTATAATAATATATTAATTAAACAAGTTTGGCATATAATTTACGAATAACAATTATTTTAAATATAATTTTGATAAATTACAGAAAATCATAATATTTAATGAACTATGTAATATAATACACACAATACACATACTTTCGAAGTTTTTAAATTTTTAAATATAATTTATTTTATTACTTGTATAATAAATAATATAACCACAAAAAACAAAATCAATAGTTAATTATTCCATTTAGGTATCTATTGATGCTATACAAAAAATGTACACAATTTAAATTTTGTAGAAAAAATAAAATAAATTAGCATGATTTTCGAATAAATAAATATGTAATTATATTATATTTCATTTTTGACTTGCAGGAAATTAATGTATTGATTGTGAATTGTATTGATGAAGTATGTTTTTTATCCATAATCACCTTTTAGATAAAGGAACACACTTCATTCTTCAACTATTAATGTGGTTTTTGGAAGAAAAATATATTATATCGATATTTGGGAATCTAAAATAAAAATTCTGATATTTGAAGCGATAAATTTTCGATTTATAATTTATTAAATTCAAATTTAACACATACATTACATGCACTGGCTTACTTCTCGATAACGAGATACACTTGACACCTACTGTACATTAGAACAGTTGCTTGCTTTTACACTTATTTAAATTATAATTCTTTATTTATTTACCTATTTATATTTTGACCAATTAAATTACATTCATTATAAAACTAGCGTTAATTACGAAATTTATTAAATTTACGTTTATTGGTCTATGAAGTTTCATTTGAATATGTCTGCGTTGTATTGCATTAATATATTAATTAAACTCCCTATATATATATATGTGTGTAACATAATATATTAATATTATAGGTATATACAAATAAATATCTAATTAAAATCATTTGGATCAATAAACATATCTATTCTAATACAAGACTTATGACTCACATTGGCTTATACACGAATCAACCGTAAACAATACAGTTTCCTCAATATAAGTGCAGTCAATAAAAATGTATTCTCTAGTTGAAATTCAGATCAGTGGAATAGGTTTACATCACTAAGCTTTCAATAGTATTTTATATAATGCGCCTGCGTAGGTTTATGCGCACAAAGTTAGTTAAGTCAGTACTATGATTATTTATTGAACCGTAAGGTAACCCAATATAGTGCTGCTCTTTGATTGTGTTCATACCAAAGAGTAATAATATTGACATAAGGACTTGTTCCATTCCATTCTAAGGCCAGGAAATTAATCATACAGAGAGAATTGACAGTGAAATGTCAACATAAATTTTACTAAAACGTTTTTTGTACTAGAACTATACTTAATAAAATATTATTTATTTTAGCAAACATATTATCTACCATTCAAGAAAAATGCAATAAGAATCATTGTCAATTTTATTTTATTATATATTACCTACAGTATTCAAAAGTTGGTTTTAGAAAATAAATTTCATAAATTAAAATATAATTTAAAATCATTATAAATACAGCGTATATTATACACATCAATAAAATATTTAAACTATAATCATCATCGTTCCTAGTCGGGTAACATTGCCGAGTGTTTGTCCATTAACGTTAATTTTTCATCTTATGGTTATATATTTATAGAAATATGAGTAAACCATAGTTTAAAATCCGTAATTTTATACTAAAATCATTATATAGAACTTTGTGGTATGACTAGCTTAAAATTAATCTAAATATTTTTTTAAAATATATATTGTGTATATAAAATTATAATAAACATAATGGTGAAAAGTGTCAAGTCTTTGCGGTTAATAATTTTCCAATTACAAAATACAATATAATAATTAAAAATTTTTATTTTTATTTTTATAATATCTGATTAAATAAAAAATGTATAAATACTCATAAAAAATGAACGTAACATTAATTGATTTTAAGACATAATACAAAACACTACTCACTACCCTACATATTTATTTGCATACGAGTATACATAAGAATGTTAATATTGCATCATTATAATATGTATTAAACATCTGAAGTAACGTGCGTGCTAGAGAAATGATGGATGGGCTTACTAGACCTAAAAGTTATATTTTACTTTACTTCACCATTATGTGTCTCTAACGTTGTGTCACGGATTTCGCTCATGTTTAAAAGATTAGCTTTAAACTAACTTTTACCAGCTATACTTCGATGGACTAAAGTGAGCATCGGATAACTGTTGGTGGGTCACTCGTAAACCAACTTGTCACAATCGAACGTCCAGCAAATTAATTATGCAAATATTTCAAACGTACTATAAATATGTGACCATTCATTCCATAGTATTAAAATAAAAAAAAAATGAATTCTAAATAAATTTTGTATTTTAGTGCATCAATTTTAAATTTGAGCAATCTTTCGTTTAAATATCCAATTCCATCAAAAGATGAATTTCAAATGCATAACAAAAAAATATGTGTACCTATATTATATTTTTGATATTTTTAATTTGTTTAAGTAAAAAATTATGAGGAACCTTGTTTTCATTTTTAATCTTTTAATTAAGCAAAAAGTGTACTTTTAACTAAACAATTTCGAAAATTATAAATGTCTATATAAAACTTAAGTACCTATACATTTTTTTAACAAATTCATTATCTGTATTTAAAATATTCTAATATAGATATTTAGTGAATATTTTAAGTCCCTAAATTCCCTATGATTTTTCCTTCAAAAATTACAAAAACGATTCGGTTAAAAACTGGTGTTGTATAAATATTCTCGTTTTTCTTTAATTTTATTAGTTTTTCAATTGATTTGAAAAGTAATGATTTCTAAACTTGATAATAGATATAAAACACACACACACACACACATATAGATGTATAACCAACATATTATTCAACACTTAACTTGGAATAATACAATAAATTAATTATATAATTTTTAAATTTAAAAATAAATATTTTTTAAATAATTTGTATAGAATATAATAGTAAATAATAATAAAAAAAAGTGATCTGACTTTTTCAAAACATAAATAAACAAAGCCAATTTCTAATTATGAGAATGATAATGTATCTCAACATCAACTATTTCATTTAAAACATTAAAAAAGGTTACAAATATTATAGATTTTTAGTGACCTACAAAATTTGTTTGACCTAAAAAGTGTTCTATAAATTCAAAATTCTAAAGACTCTATTATATACTATAGCAGGAAACTATGTACTTATAAATTGACACAAAAGCTGCATCCTTAAACACTACTTTATAATACTTATGACCGGAAATAAATGGACAAAAAGAAGTTCTGAAGTCACTATAACATTAATAAATAGGATTCAAGAGCTATCTAAAACCGTAACAGATATTTCATAATTTTCAGCTGATACTGTGATATATTTTAAAATATATAATATATAAATTAACAAATTATAGCACTGATTGAAATAAATTCTCATTATTATTCGGTAATACACTTAATATTATATAATTATGTCGGGTCTCGAAAATTATATGAGAGTGGAATTAAAAAAATAACAAGAGAAGTGGCTTAGTTATAGGTTTTGAGTGTACATCTTCATTGAGTAGATCACTGTTATGAATGAGTTAAATTTGAATTCAATGATAAATCATTTAATATGAAAACAATTTTGAATTCCTCTATTATTAATTAATATTTTGTAATTCACTAATATTACAATAAAATATGTATTTTATTTTAGTAATACTATAAATTTAACTTTTTTTTACCATTATCAAATCAATTGCAAAAAAAAATAGGAAATTATAATATTATTTTATAATTTAAAACTCTTAACTTATTTTTTAACTAAATGTAGGTATACACCATTTATATTTTCAAAGTTGTAGTCGGGGAAATGGAATCTCTAAATTCCAATGAATAAGTTAACTTTAAGTATATATAAAATATACATTATTTAACCATAAATATTTTTTTATACGTATTGTATCCTAAGTTATTGAAACCTATCAAGTGAGATATTAAATTAAATGGCTTCAAATGGTTTGGGAGTACGAGTCAGTAAGAACGACCGCCATACAGATGCTACGACGTTTATGCGTGCATTTGGCATCGAGGGGGCGTACACATGAGATGTGCTTTTGCTAACTGTGCTATATATTATCAGGTAGCTCCAACTTGTGTTAAATCCGTTTGCTTATTTATGACACTCGATCATAAGGAGCTTTTAAATAAGTAATAATATCTCAATTTATTTTAAATAATTCACTAGGTTGTCAAAATGTATTGAATATAATTTTAAAAAAAAACCTTCACCTAAGTGAAAACTTGTAGTTAATTAAACTAAATTATATAGTTTATACAAATAAAGTTTAGTATATTATATCATTTAATCATAATATTATAAGATATAAATTAATATTTAAATTCATTACATGCATTCACAATGTTTTTGATTTTAGCAAATTCATTAATTTATTATTGATCCCCATGATTGAAACTTTATACTTTATAGCTTAATATATTATCTAATATAATTCGAATTCAATGGGTAAAAAATACTATGCAAACGGGTTTCAGTGTATACTTCTTTCTTATTTAAACTTATTTTTAAATAATATATAATAGTATTGTTATTGAGTATTGTCTTAAAAGCTATCACTCTGAAAAAATTTTCTAATCTACTTTTTATTAATTGTATTTTAATTACATTCCATTTATATCAATACAATAATATAAGTTTGAAACGAAAATTATCATTATATTAATTAATAAATGTGTTTGGCCGTGATAGTAAGTAATTTTGTTGTATTTAAGAATAAACCAATCACATGCACGATGAACCCCTTATATTTTTAAGGAATGGAAAATTATTTTTTCTATACAATACCTATGACAATATTACAATAATGGCGGTAAAATATTTAATTAAAATTATAAACTTCAAATAAGTAAACACCAAAAAACTATAAAACATGACTATTACGCCGAGGAAAAGAAAAAAATCAAAATATAAATAGTAGATATACAATATACTCTATATCAACATCAATTGTCTGAAAATCTTAATAACTCAACAGTTATATTTAAAATTTTAAATAAATCAATAAAAGAAATATATTTCACAATAGAGTTCATCATAAAAATATATCAATTTAGTTTTGAAATAATTTTAATTTCTAATATAAATAATATAATATTATCTATGTAGAAAAACCGGAGAATTAAATTTATATATATTACAAGTATATAGGTAGTAAGTTTCAAGCGTTAAGCTTAGTATGAAGTATATTATATTTAATTATATAGCCTTTTGACTAAGAAAAAAATGTATCAGCATAAATAAAATAAAATAAATATATTTTCAAATGTTTAGCTAAAACAGAGTGCTCTAGTTAAAACAAGTTAACTATAAACATGAATATAAGCTTTTAGCTAGTCGACACTGATTGCTTTTGATACAATTTAATAGTAACAAATTTACAATATGAATTAAAATATTTTTAGTGATCAAAAATATTACACGATAATTAAACAAAACTCCGTTTTTTACATAAATAATATTAAAAATACACTTAACCTGTACTACAGTATTACGATATGTGTACCTATAGAATAATATGTATAATAAGCAGTACTATAGAAAATAAAATAAACGATGGAGTAATGTTTAATAAACTTACAGAATATATTGAAAACAATTATTTAAAACCGTGAATAATATTTTATTATATAATTATTTATGTTTATTAGATAAAATATTAATACTATTATTATTACAATTATTATTAATTAAATAGTAAGTATACAATTTTAATGAGAAATAATTAAACTTATAATAGAAAACATATTGAATATCAACGATTAACATTAAATTTATTTTTTTTAAATTTAAGACTGGTTAAATTAGATTAATATATTAGGTTAGTATGCAATTATATTATTGAATATTTTTTTCCAGTTAATTGTAGCTTTCAAAAACTCTATTTATTATTATTATATGTTTCTCAGCATTTCTGTATATACTTAAAATAATCTGAAGTCAAATAGTTTATATAAAATATCAAAATAATATTTAGTTGTAATTTTAAAAATACATGTTTAGATTTATCGAACAAACAGAATGCAATAGAATAAGATTTTAAACAAAACTGTTCTAATAAAAATAAACCATGGCGGTGGTGAATGAGGTTCATCAATCAGGGAAGATAAATTGGAAAATCAGTGTAATTTTATTATTCTTTCATTAAACTATAAAATAAAAGATTCAGTGTTGCTTGATGGAACACCGAGCTAATTACATTACATTAATTAATTTCATAAAAGAGCACAACAAATCACAAATTATTTTCATACCTTTCTATTTGATACAAATTCAATAAAGTTAATCAATTACTCGTAATATTGCAATTGAACGCTTGAGGTGTTGTTTATATGAGTGTGTAAGTTGATACATTTTCACAAAAAAATAACGTGTATAGTGTATGTTATGTTTGTTCGTCTGATTATACAAAGCATTATTACTTAACTTTTTTCTAGTAAACCGAACCGGAAATATAAAATTAATCATCAGGACATCAGACAAGCTAAAATTAGACAAGAGTGAAAAAACTATAGTACACAATATTAAGTTTAAATACGACCATTATTAATCTCGTAATTAACGATTTAACACTCTAATTTCATATTTTTAATGTTCCATTTATCCAGAAGTAGTTCAAAAATTAATTAATATCTCAATTTATATGCAATAGCTACAGTTTCGTATGTACCTATTTAATGAAGTTAGTCGATTATATTACTCGATATAACGCGACTAATTACATAGACCTATGCAATATTATTGTAGGCAGCAAATTTTTGTTTTGAAATAATATTTTTTTTGAATTATTTACGCACTTAAAAAACATCTGTTAACACGATAATACTTTATCGTCGCTATAAACTACATTTTTCTAATATAAACGATCGTAATAATACTGAATATAAAATATGTTGCAACAATATGTGACACGGCCTCACCTATTATAATGTAAAATATTATGCAGTATACACACATTGTACCCAAACGTGTAGAGAATGTCTGCTATAATATTCTCCATTATTATAAATTCGTTATGATATAGGTAACATTATGTTGTCCCCGTAATAGAAAAGACGACCAGCAATTTATTTCGTATCTAAATTTCGTCGTCAGGCGATGTTTTTACTTAAACCTAAATATTTATATATTCATACAAATTATCTTATTTCTGCATTGTCTTTACTTAAATGTTTATAACAAACATTAACATTAATAATTAAAACTGACAGACGACGAGACAAAGCCATTTAAAAAAAAAAAAAAAACATTAATGAAAGTAATTATATTTTAGTTTTTTTTTTTGTGAAAAATACGCAATTTAGAAAACTCACATAATATTATATATTAGTGTTAACGAGAAAAAAAAACGTTTATAAAATGTTGTTTAATTCTATAATAGCAATATACAAAACTAATGGCCGTTGCTTTTTAGTTGTAATGAAGATCGATAAAAAAAAACAATATACATAAAAAAAAACCCCTTATTTTAGAGTAACATTATCGTAAAAATATTAATCAATCAACTTTGACTATTGTCACGAAAATGCATTGTATTTCATATGAATAGGATTATGGGATTTCTAGCACTTATAGTTTATTCTATACGAATATGTCTTATGTTAAACACTACGAAAAACATATTATGTGTTGGCAATATCAAAATATAATTATTTCTTCCATAATATACATAACGATAAAGGTTTTTAGTGTATCTCATAAATAACCGATTACTGTGTACGAGTATTTATCTGTTTTTCCGGCCAACACACATCAGTAAGTTCAATAGCAATCGAATGGTTGTCGAGAGGATGAGTGAAAATGGTGTGTACGAGCGTTGTGAAAATTCCCGAGAGATTGCGATCGTTCGAAATCCACCAACGTCAAGCGCGATTAAAATTCGACACGACGCTTCACTAAAAGATTCACTGCGTTCGTCAGCTTCCGAATACTTGAGCACATTTTACTTAATTGATTCTGAACTCAAACGTGTTATGCATTGTGGTGCACATAATTCATACCGATACGGGTCGAATAGAGTGAATTTTTGAACGGTCAAGAAATAAAAATACATTTAATCCGTATTTTTGAAACAAGAATACAAAACATCATGACTACCCCCCCTCGAACACACACACACTTATGAGTCGTATCTCGTATAATATAGATAATTCATTTTCATGAAAATCCGTTAATGATATTAAGTTTAAATTTAATCCATTGTTAATTATTATAAAATGTTGGCTGTCTAATTTTTCAGCGGTATATTATGATGCTTGTCAAATATTTATCCAAATAAAAACTGTTTAGACTTTTAAGTTAAATATCTTTGATGTCTCAGATGGTAAAACAAAATGATCGATTAGAAGCAGACTCGTTTTTCTATAAATCAAATTATTGTATTTATAATTTTCATAAAGATCTCAATGGAAATACCTATTTGTGAAAACGATCAAAAATAATTATTTTTCAGATTTCTTCGAATTCGTTAAAATATAAATGTCGATTAACAAATTATTTGTATTACATTTAAATATTTTATAAATTAGGTAATTCTTAAAAACTTTTTAAAATAATTAATTGAAAGTACTTTGTGCAATTATAGCTCAGGCCGCGTTATTGTCCATAAACCGGCGAAATCGACACTTAGTACTTTCCTATTTATTTATTTCCATTTACTTTTTTTTCATTTAACCACCGAATTGTTTATATTGACATCAAATAAACGCATTCAAAAACCTAACGTAAATCTAAAACGAAACACTGAAGTGATGGGCTTTACGCCATCTATCTTCCAGGCGAATTAAAGGACAAAGCATCCCGAGTTCTTTCCGGGAACGTCCAAGTGTAATGGCTTAGAGGTTTTAAAACAGTTTCATTGCACTCTATTTCCTTCGAACCTATCGTATAATTTGGTCCGACGGTTACACGCATTACTCTTTTCACTTAAAAGTTTTATGTCCACGTTTATTTTTTATTCAACAGCAACGTACATAGTGATGATTGTACAGCTTTCGTGTTCCCTTCAACCCGTAGTAGGAGGTATATATGTAAGTGCCTAAATTCGAACAAAAGAAAAATATTTCCATTATATGATGTATTGATGTTGAAATATCCAATTTATAATTTAATATCAATACCACTGTTTGTAGTTAGATGTATTATAATTAACTATAAAAAGAATACTTTTTTATACATTTTATTTTTAATTAAATATCTGTGTACCTATACAATTTATTAGGTTTAACGTATTTCAATGTTTAAAAGAAAGGTTAATATTTTAGAGTTTAATTTATTAATCAAGCATTTCTTAGAACAGTTATATTTTATTCAAATATATAAACGGGGTATAAATATAGTGCAAACTAATTTCTATAATAATTAAGACTTTTTCTTCAAACAAATATTTTACATAAATTAACATAATATTAACTTGATATTTAAACTGTTCTCCCTAAACATAATTAATTAATAACATTGGTTTTTAAAAGATTTTTTCCAAAAACGTTATAGGTACATTTAAAACTATTTTCAAAATTATTTTAAATTACTGACCTTTTTTAAACATTTTATATTTTTATATTATTTTCGTTAATATTATTTACTTTGTTTTCATATTGAAAAACAAAATATTTTTGTTCAAATGTAAACTTTGGTGACTGACTGACTCATTTTTTCCCTAAAAATTCAACAAGTCAAATAGTTATAACGCATAAACATTATTTTCTATAAATTAAATATGCATTTGTATATACGATACAATACTTTTTAGATATTTAGTATACGATTATAAATTATAATATTAAATTTAAATGGTCAGTTTGTATTAATTTATCATAAAAAAAAAATGCATACGTATTGACGAAATTACGAACACTATAATATTATAATAGCTAGGCGCCATAACTATTGCATAATATATTTTATTGTATATTGGTATATTTTGTAGTACATGTACATTTTATAATTAATATTTTTATTACCCGTATCTACAGTTAAATAATATAACAACTCAATATTTTTAAATTTTCTAAAATTGTCTTCCAGACATTTTTTTTTTTATTGTTAGACAAAAATATACTTATATGTATTATGTATAATATGTACCTGAATATTCCTCTTACGTCAAACATACACAATCCATTTGGTATAGGATTTATTTTTCTTTGATGTTTCATACAAACAAGCATCAATCTATATTATAGTTTTGTCTTTTTAGATCTTGTAGTAAAATTTAATTTTTTTGAAATTAGATATCTACAGACTTATGGTTGGCCACTGAAGCAATTGTCTTTTTTACTTGAAAACAATAATACATCTTTTTATTTATAAAAGATTCTAAGCTTTACTTGAATATACTCGAGATTTAGTTCAAGGTCATATTTATCTTTTCTTTTTTTTTTACTGTTCTTTTAAAATAAATTGTCTTACAAAATACTTAAATATTTTAAAAATGAATCAACAAAAAATGTGCGTATATAATATTAAAAACGCAATTAAAAATAATTCGAAGTTTAAAACGATCATAAATTTATTTTTTAAATACCTTTCTTTCTTCAGTCATTAAGTTTTACGAAAAATTAACATAAATACTTCAATACAAAGCCTAATATAGAGTATAACAATATACAATTATACAATATTGTTTATTACCGTAATATTTTACTGTACCATCATAATTTTTTTTCTTTATTTATTTAAAATAAACAATCATAGGATTTATTTTGATTAAAGTAAAATTGTTCACAAAAAAAAAAAAAATGCAAATCGAGCATAACAGTTATTTTAGTTATCATAATAAATAATATCTCATTCTCATTTGTAACGATGTCTAAATAATAAATTATATTTTTATATTTGTCTATGGCATAGCAACGTTTTTTTTTTTTTTTTTAGCGATAAACGTATTGCAATTTGTCCACAAATATGGTGCTAATTTGAATAATCAATTTTACATCGTGTTCAAAAATAAATTGTAGTCCCTATACATCAGATAAATCAACGATTTACATCATTTGTTCGGCTTACAATGTTGTGACCCGATCAAAACTAACGACTTCGTTTTAGCAGAAATTAGTTATCATTTTGGCGTGATTGTCGCATTCGTTTACCCAATGTCAAAAATATTCTATGTTTAGTTTACAATAAAAATAAAAATTTTGGGCACTTTCTTGTGGATAGGGTATGTTTCGTTGATGGGTGTTTGACGTTTCCAAATACAACGAGATTACATTTTTCATTTTAACCCTTGTAGATATTTTTGTCATTTCATGAAACACTTTCCGGCGGTAACGGTAATAGATGAAAAATGACAATTCTGATCGGTCACATCAATGTCATTTCCCACAGTCGCGTTTTTGAATATTTTATGTAAATACATTAACAATTTATTCTATAACTTATTTTCTATTACACCATTTTTGGTATGCACTTTTCCTTAAAACTGCATATTGATAAGTACCTATTAGATATTACACACCATTGTTATGCTCTAAATTGTTTGTTTTTATTATATTAATATTTTTTTAACATTCGCGTCTAAAAGATAATTTAAAATACATAAATATATAATATGCAAACATTGGGTAAGCGGAGCAGTCAGTGCCCATAAAAGTGCATATTTTAAAAATTCAAACGATTTTTGCTATTAGTTAAATTATTTAATAAAAATGTCCGTACGTTAACTATTTGTGTCAACGTAAGTATAATAATTATAAGTTTATAATGAAAATGAGTGTATAAATTCTTATTTAACATAAATAAAAACTTTTAATTTAATGTAGTTTTAATATTGTAGTGTAATTTTAAATAATAAACAAATTAAATTATAGAACTCTGTATATTACCATATGCAAATGTATAGATTATAGATATGGCATAATAACATGCAAGTTAATTTTTAACTAATTACATTTTATTTATTTTTAGTTTTCAATAGCTTATGAATAACTTGTTAACTTGTTTTATTTTTATATTTAAACGACATAAGAACCAGCAATATTTGGATAGTTTTTACGTATTACTTATATAAGTTTATAACGTGTAAAGGTTACTCTGTAGTTCACGATATTCGTTTTCCGATGGTACTAAAAATATAAAATTTATTGATTAAAATATATAATCGATTCACCAAACGTTATTCACTAGCAATTCATTACTTATAGACTGTAGTACTCTATTCACTATTGGATTCCCAAAAATGTAAATCTGAGTATCTCGCATGGAATTTTCCAAAAACTTTACGGATTAAACCTTCAGTCTAACCTAGTATACGCAAAGAAATTGTGCACGTATATAAAATCAATGTTGGTTTACAGTGGCAGCAGCCTTATTGTTTTTCAACTTCAATACACATTTTCTACGAGATTCGAACGGGAATAATGTCTTCTATATCTGTCAGCCATTATTCGGGACAATAATCTACGGTATAAACTTGTTATTCGCGGATGACATAATAAAACGATATAAAATAAATATGACATTATTGTTGCGACATTTAATTCAATAAAACCTTTTAAAGATATTATATATATATATATATATATATATAAACTATATTCATTTCATTTAGACGTGTAAACATATATGAATAATACGGCGCTATTCGTTCTTTTCAAAGTGTTTTTATATTATATATATATATATATTGTTTAAGTCCTGATAAAAATGACGATTAAATTAAAAATATTTATTCAGATAAATATTAACAATACAGCGTTTATACTTATTATACTTTAACAGATAACGTATCAACACGAATTGCATATTGTACGAAACTCCGACGGTGCACGATCATTAGTACACTAATATAGGCAATTTGATAAAACATATAGTACATTAATTGTACATAATACACATACACCATAAATATTACATGCATTATAAGTACCCGTTATATAATATTATTAATAAACATAATAATTATATATTAAAATGCATTCTATACACATACGGACGAGGACCTTACAATATTTAATTTATCATAAACACGTTTCGAATTAATTATTGTTCAATTGAATATTTATTTTCAAATTTATATTGTTTTAAATGGTTAAAAATAGTTACTTTTTATTGTTATACTTTTACGTTGGTATTGGGTCCATTTTTGATTTTAATACATCAATTAATATACAATTACAAATTAAATATATAAACTAATAATAAATTATGTTTTTAAAAACAGTAATAGTCGAAAATTGTAAACATTTTTTGTTCAAAGCATTAAAAATTACCAGTCAAACTACTTTTTCTTAGAAAGAAATTGTACATTTGTATTGCCTAGTGCAGAAGTTAAAGTATAGTAAGTTTTTGTTATTCAACAATTTATGTCTACAGTAATAGTACAAATAAAGTTGGGTTGGGTCGAATTTAAATCTCACTTAATTTTATTCGCCTGTATCTCAAATAAAAGCGACCATGATTATTTTTTTTCATAAATAAACCTTCCTCGCCATCGAAAAGACCAATTTATATCTGCAAAATGATATAAAACGATACTTATAAATAAAAAGATTATTGTGAAAATAAAATAATGTTTAGTATTTAAAACAATAAAGAATGTACTTACAATTCTAGATAAAAAAAATTTTTATTTTAAATTTTATTAAAACCTGATATAATGTTATACTGTTATTATAGTTGTACAATAAATTGTCGCTTAATATATTTTTTTAACTCTCATAAAAATGGTTTCAATATATTTTATTTTACCATAAAATGGAACTAAATCTAGTGTTAAATGAATTTAGATTCAGTTTCTGTATACCTATGAGTAAGTATTTATCAGTCCAAAAGGATTAATGTTTTGAGTTCGGCAGAAGCGATGACAGTATATTACAAATGCAATAACATTGTTAATATTCATAATAATATTGTCACTTGACGTCATGTGTTTTAATTTATATAAAAAGAAACAGTTATACTTATATAAAAGTACCTCAGCATTTTTCAACTTTTAAATTAATTCTATGAAAACGAATGAAATGGTTTAAAATAACATTTTATTTTATTTTTGATAATTTGAAGTGATTTCATGTACCTACTTTAAACTTAATGTATGAAAATAACTTAACTTTAAACAACCAACATAGTACAAAAAATACATACAATTATTTAATATTTATCTTTGGGTACTTACTAATAATTTTATTTTAATAATTAAATGAAATCTGTATTTTTTATTAAAAAATATTATATTGTTTAAGTTTACAATTATTAAAGTTTCGATATATTTTATTGTATAGTTACTATATATTTGTATTATCCGTAAAAGCCTTGATTTTTTTTTTGCAATTAATAAGAATTGAAATATTAAAATTAAAAAATATTGCTTTTATTACGCATAAATAGCCATTAAAAATAATACAATAACCAACGATATTCTTTTCGAAAATATTTAAAAAGTGATTAACTAATTATATTTGTTTACTCATCCAATGGTACTTTCAATCTGTGATTGAGAGTATATCGCGAAATTGTATTTTAATTCCATATGCATAAAAGTTCCACTTAATTTAAAGTACCCATTTATAATTTTTTTTTTTATTTTTTTAACGCCGAATTAAATTTCGATTATTTATGGAAAAAAGTTTTCTACATAATTTAGTTTTTACGAGATAAATGTCATATTACTAATAAACTTAACTTAATGTTTTTAAATAGTTCTAACAATACATAATATAATGTGAACATTTGTATATACTATATATTATATTGTTTATGTATAAAACCAAAACTAGAAATTTCAAAATATAGAAGCCATTAAACTGTATGTTATTACAACAATCGTTCAGCATTATAATACGTACTTGTAATTGAATGGTTGGTATGTTCCAATATTCAGTTATAACTTATATAATTATTAATTGTTAAAAAGTAACCATGTTAGATTTAATATTCTCAGGTTTACGGAAATGTTGCTAAGTTTTAACATACTTCAAAATGTACGGAATTTAGAAAAAAATTTGTGAACGTTTATTTTTAAAAATATTAACATAATATTTGAATATTTAGGATATTATATTTTATGATTTTAATGACCTTTATTAACTATTTCAATAATATTATCTTTTTTAAAAAATTCGTAATATTTTATAAAATCGATGAAAATGATTGAAAAATTACTTGTTATTCAATGCGAAGTTAATTTGGTAAACAATAACAAATATTTATTATTTATCTTAAAATTCCAACAATAACTTTTTTTATGATTTAAAAAATAACATTATATTTAAAGTAATATTTTTAAAATTAATTTTATTAAACATAACCATAATATTTACATTTTTAAAGAGTTTTTATGAATTTAATTTAGCTTTATGTAATAAAAATCAACTCTTTCTAAAATTGCTAGTTATATTAATGAACATATTTTTTTCAGTAGCTAACTAACCATACATATTCTGAATGATTGATGATTATTACCATTTAGAACGACGTTCATTTTTGATATTTTCTATTCCTATGTATTTTATTAACTTTAAAACTGGATAATGTAATAAACTTAATGGTTAGTATTTTTCTTATATTTCTTTACATTTTTATAGGTCAAAACTTGGTTTTATACTTTTATTATACAATTATAACTTTCAAGTTCATATTATTTAGTATATATATATATGTGAACTAGTAAAAAGAAAGTTATAATTTAATTTTTTTAAAGTTGTTGCTAAAAATTCTTTTATAAAATGCAAAATCATATACATAAATCTAAAACACTAAAAATTGTAGAAAAAACACTACAATATAATATATAATCATTCCATTTTCTTATCATATATATCTTATATTATATATCTTATCATCTTAAGCTTTTAAATTTGTTCATTTCAAGTCCTCTCATTAGTCTAAAATGTATTGCTTAATTAATTGAATCGCGTTTTAGAAAAAATACGCAATTCTGATTTAGATAAATAAGTATTTTTATTGGTAACTGTAACATAATAATGTATAATATATAATAATATAAATAGCCAAATAGTGCCAATAATATAAAATGTATATTATAATTTTTTAGTTAGTACGCCATACAAATTAAATATATATGAATAGTATTAATATAATAGCAATATATTATATTGTTTTACGTATCGTAAGACGAATTTAAGCTTAAGACCTCGCTATAATAATAAATCGGTGTGACATAAGTGTTTGATGCGAATACCAAATTATGTGTTGTTTTTTTTTAAAAACACGTTTTGTATGCAAGTATCATATTCAATTTAAAAAAATCCCTGTGATAATACCATTTTTCGAATACAATCCTCAACGTGGAGACCGAAGTTCGAATTTCCACTCGATTACAACTTAGAACAATTATTTTAAATATAAAATTATTATCATTGAATTGGGTAAAAAATAAAACTCCTCGGGGCTGTGTCTATTATCAGCAACGATATATTTTCGTTAACTCCAACCTTTAAAACGGTTCAGTGTTTTTTCGCATCCAATTTCTTCAATACATCGTTATGCAAATAAAACGGAGTTGACTAACGATATATATATATATATATATATACTTTTTTTTACTATCGCTAACATTGCATTTGACATGAGTTTTAATCATGAAATACTATTTTATTGTTGTGGCACTCAGATAATAATACAAAAAATATTAACCCCTATTTAATCTTACATATGTTTGCTCTAATTTTATTTCGTAAATTATATTTTTTAAATTCTTACAAACTATAATATTAACTCTAATATTCGCATTTCATGAAAATATATTTTTGAAACTAATTTTTATCGTGTCAAAATACATTTTTAGAAGTAAGTAGTAATTTACGCATCGATTGTTCAAAAATTTAGTAATCATAATATTACCAATTAAAAAACTGTAAATATTTTTTATTCGTTATTGAATTAGATTGTATAAATGTACGAAAGTATGTAAATTATTTAATTGAAGACCTATGTTAAGATTTGATCAAAATAACATTATATTTATGATGAAATTTCAGATTCTATGCAACGCATACATAATACTACATGACGACTTTTTATTAAATTATTTCACAGTTACGATTTAAATGAGCCATATGTATAATTTATAAAATTAAAAAAAACTTTATCAACATCTAAACGACAAACGCTAAAAAAATCTGTTCGTAAAAAGCTTACTTTCGCATACTACCTACTATACGTTGTAGATAATTAATAATACTTAAAGCAAATTGTAAATAATTATTATTTATTTTACTCTAATACTCGTTTTTCTAAAAATACTTAATGATCGACAATATTGAAACTTAGATTAAATCGCCGAATATCCAGAATTTTTCGAATTTTTTCAAACAAAATTTCCCTATTCATGTTTAGCGTAAAAAATATAATTAATATAATATTATTATAAGTTATTTTATTTAATTTATTTATCTACATGTATATTGTATATATTTGAGCACGAATGATCTTTAGCTACGCAAGACATACAATAAATAAACACATACATCTATTTAGCTTGTTAGTATAATTTATTATAAATATATAATATTTAATGAATAATTTTTAAATATAAAATTGCTATATATTATAATAAAAATTTAAATAAAGAAAGATCTTTGTTGACGTCAAAGTCCATTTATATTGACATAAAATACCTTATATATGTTTATTAAGCACATTTAGTTGGAGACAGATTGTGGATAATAAAAAGATTAAATTACTGAATAAAATACCTTAAAATATAATAACGTCACATATTAATGTATGTATGTTTTATAGAGATATTTTATGAGACTTCGCTAATTATATTATATAATATGTTTATACTGAATAAGAACAATTTTATTATTTTATACTCGTTGATCTCGAATATCCATTTGTTCATTATTGTTGTTGTTAAATAATTATTTGTCCCATATTTTTTGTTTTTTATTTATTATGAACAAATAAAACATTTCTTAACGTTTCTCATTTACAAATAAATATATACTCGTATTGTTTAAATGAAAAAAGAATACATTTGTATCCTCTATACACAGTATTACACACCCACATTAAAACAATAAGTGGTGGGAATATCTCCATACCACATTCATTGTGACTAGACAATTTTAACTTAAGTTTTCTTTGCTTTTATTTTTTGTTGCTTCAATGCTTAACACTTTGAATTAATTTTATAATTACAGAAAAAGAGAAGATAATTCCTCGAGACAACAACACTATTAAACAGTATTTTCAGAATAAAAATAAATACTATAGACTAGGTATATAAAGTAAACATTCGATTTTATTTGGCTTTTACTCTTTTAGAGCCAACTGTTAGCTATAGTGATATTATTTTATCAGACAATTTATTGACGTCGAACAAATTTATATACCTTCATTCAATAATGTTAGTTCTCTTGGATACCTGTTATTCTTTTTAATTCAGATTGTCATTACAGTTTCAGAAACACAAAGGAGTTAGCCATACTAACGTGTTCAAATCCGAATGATTTACGTTACTTTGTGGGAAATTATACTATGGCTTTTCATTGCAAAATATTCTATCAGTCTCGAATAGCATTGAGATATAGTTTGTTTAACGGACATAATCGTGTTATTGTATTCGTGATACGTGTCAGTTCAAAAATATATATATATTTGAAACCAATAGTCTGCAAGAAAATCTAAAACCATATTTACATTTATTTAAATTTGTATACATGATACGAAAGTTAGGTTAACAAGAGATGCGTATGTGTCCATCAATTTTTGTATAGGCTTAAATATATTTTAACTATTCGATACATACGTAATAGTATATGACAAAAATACATGCTTTTTCACCCGTCATCGACACAATTATTTTTCATTTTTTTGACAAGTAGATAAGTACCTAGTACCTATATTATATTATTATTATTAACTATGTATATTGTATATATATATATAGTTATTTTTTCAATACCTATGAAAAATGAATTTATAGTTCTTCCCTTATCTCCGTATTGCTTAGCATAATATTACATAATTAGTAAAACTACGGAGAACGGTTTATTTATTTGATAATAATCCACAAAATAAGTAGGTATATACACATTTTAAATTAAAAAATTAATTAAAATATATAATTAAGTCAAGTGATTATTTTACATTAATCTGGTGAATATTAATTTCATTTAATTTCTTAAGTCACAAGAGTCATTAATAAACATAATTTTTATAATATTATCAAATTAATACTTCATGTAATTCTACGCGTAGAAGCTAAGCTATTAATTTTTAAATTGTATATTAATTAATTCTACTTTGTAAAATCTTTAGAGTCTAGAACTTGATTATATTATCAATAATTCTTTTAAATTTAAATTTTTAGAATATCTGAAGTTATTATGGAAAATTATAGGCAAAAAAATATTAGTTCGAACTTTGAGACGTGAGTTGGACAATAATTGGATTCGAAAAAAGTATTGAATTTTTTTCATGCCCTTTTAATTATCATAAATAATTAAAATCCTCGCCGATTATTTTAGATTTGAATTAAATTTCAAACTATGCCGTTATTTTTCAGGCTTAAAATTATAATTTTACAACGATATTATACTTGTTTGTATTTGCACTTTGTAATATTGTGATATGTATAAAAGTTTGAAACTGTAGTACCTATAGGGTTTATTTCGATTGTGTTTTCGATTTTATTATCTATGCACTGCTAAATATACATAACAAACATTTATATTAACAGTTTAAATTTTAATTTTACTATGTCAACAATCATATATTTTATTTAACGTTTAGGACAGTTTACTTTAAGATATAGACACCTATATGTTTATATAAGGTAATATTTTTAAAATTAAAACTATAGTTTTGAGTACTTTAAGTTATAATATTTTAAATACTTATATAAGGGTACTTAGATCAATTTCATAGAAATAATTTTTATATTCAATGCATTTTTTTCATTTATAAGATTATAAAACTATAAGAAATCAAACCGGCGTATACAAACGTAATAAAGGTAAATCTTAGATCATACTTATTTTGAAATGTAATGAATTATTGACGTATTTAAAATTATAATAATAATATAATGCTCTTCTCAATATTAGAATCAGATGTTTGAATCAAAACGATGATCTCTGATATTAGATTGAGCCCTATCTATGTATTAAATTAAAACAAAGTCAATGGTTAAAGGGTTTTCTATTATGAGCATTGAACATTTTAAGTAATAAATTTTTATGCAGTAATTTAAACATCTGTTATTTATTATAATTATTTTTTTCACATAATTTTTATTTACTTTAGCAATTTTAAAAATAAAACGATTATGAATATAAAAAAATACTTTAAACTTGAAGGACCTAATATAGGCTTTATTTACTGTAAATAACCTTTTTTTATAGATATAATATACTTTTATTGAAACTTCGTGTTTTATGATAATATATTAACAGTGTTAAAACTCACCCTTATTTTTCGGTTTTGGTTTATTTTTTTCATCACAAAACACGAAACATCAAGTTTTGAAATAATGATTTATCGTTTTCTATAGGTTCAAAATATTTGTGGTATTAATTTTAAAAGTATCTAGAATATAGTACAATTTAATTTTAATCAACTTCTAAAACTATATATTTATGTTTTCCCAATTTCGTTATATAGATATTTTGTTTAAGTATATTTATGTTTACTAGCAAACGGACTAATGTAAATGTTCTTATAGTAGTATAAGCTTTCAGCTTAATACTTAGGCCTTAGAGAATAAAAACAAATATAAGCTTAAGCTCAAACTCGGAGAATAAAAATAATACACTATTCAGTTTTTAAAAAAAAAATCTAAATCTAAATCTAAATAGTTGATTAACTATGGATAACACTATATTGTTATTTATTACTAAAATCAATATTATTGTCACATTGCTATTATTATTAGAGATATACAAATAATCAATCTAATTCTAAATATGTAACTATACTCTAATTTAAAATCAGCTTTATTGATTCCATTTCTTATCACTCAAGTACAAATTATCATGAATATCTCTTTATTTTTTAATTATAAAAAAAATTATTTTTTTACGTAATACTAATGGTCGAAGTATTGAAGCCAAAATTTCTCATGATCAATAAAAAAAATAATTAGATAAGATTAATATCTACTTTAAAAAATGTCCACTATAAAATAACATGATATTAATATAATAATATATTGTTATTATTTGTGATTATGTATTATAAATAAATCTAGCTATAATAATCAAGGTAGTCAAGGAATTGTCTTTCCATTGTAAAGAACGTTTTTTTTTTTTTTTTTAACAATGCATAAATATCTTAACTTATAGAATTCAGATAATTTAAAATGATAAAAATGCATTACTTAGGCATACTTGTTATTAAGTTTATATCTATTTAATATATCATATAATATTCTCAATATATCTCAATTTTGTATAATATACATATACCCAATAAAAATCATGTATCTGTGTTTATACTATGTTCTATGTTCTTATATTACGTAATGTAGATACTTTTAACTTCTTAAGTATCCTCAATAAAATATTTCAGGTAGGTAAATTAGTTTCTGAAGTTTTTTTTTTATATTATCACATTTAACGTTTAATATTTAATCATCCAATTTCAAATTATAAATCTAATATAATAATAAATTAAACGTTATATGACACTTTCGGAATTTTACTTTATTTACACGTATAAAAAAATTAAGAAATTGAATAGTAAATTTTAATCGAATGTCCCTTGCCATGATATACCTCTGTAATGTATATTATGTTAAACTTGAACTTAATGATAAATCATTTATTGCAAATACTATACTACGTAGAATTGATGACGTGTAAATGTCTATTAATGTTTAATTTTATAAATTATACCTTAGAAATAATATTTTTTTTTAATAACAACAAAATAACTAAATTCTTTAAAATAAAAATAGTTATTTTTTTATTTAATTTCTTATTTGTTAAAATCTTATACGCTTAAAAAAATTATAACTATTCGGTTTTTTATAGTAGTTGTAAGGATAATTCATTAAGATACATGACATTGTACTACTTTGTCAAACTTTTTTATTAAGAAAAAATGTAAGCAATATAAATTTAAAAAACCAAAAAAAAAATTGAAATTTGTATATATTTATAGATAGATTAATAACAAGCAAAATATTTTCGATACAATAATATAAATATCTTTTTCAAAATTTATATTTTAAAAAAGTATTTTGGTTATTTATTTTTAAACAGCGATAAAAAAATGATCAATTTTTTTAGATTATATAAGTATATTATATGAATTACATAAATATTAAAAATTATCCATAATCAGATGCTTTGTTCAGAATTTAATATTAAATAAAAAATAATAAACTTTATACCTATTAAGCTTATTCATTTCATAGATATAACTACCCAGAACAATTTGCAGTGACTAAAGTATCACACATAATTTGAAAATAAATCAAATGGATAGTATTACTATGGAGACTGTGTTTATCTCTTATGATTCAATATAGTTGTACCTTTACAATTATTTATGCTTATAATAAAATCTATAGTCAATATTGTTATCCTGTATATAAGTCAATTTTATAAAACCATACTTTAATAATTATGAAGTTATACTATTATTACCACCAAAAAGATAATTATACGATATTAATCAATTTGAACTTGTAAAATGTTATGTGGATTTAAATATTGATCGATTTCGTTGGCGATTAGTATTTGATGTAATATAACGTCATGCCACGGTGTTACACGATAAACGACTAATCACATTAGCTATCGATTAATATATTATATAGTTTTGGCATAATAATTAATAACACTAGTGTATGATAACAGTTTAAATTCATATCAACAACATGTATAACACGCAACATATAACTATCTACTCTGTCGGTCTGCTAAACTCATTCTCAGATTCATTGAGTTTCAATAATATCCTTAATTTTAATCTGAACGCTTCGTTGTGGCATCTGCATCGTCCCGAGAGAGAATACGTAGTATAAATTAAATGGGTGGGTTGGAGTTTTGAATGCACCACAATACAACTACGGTCGGTCGTAGTCTACCCAGAATTTTACTTACAAATATATATGTATATGTTTACGTGTATATAATCATACGCTTAAATTATAACATTGGATTTCGTGTAAGAACCCACATTAAAACGAAAATGGGTAGTTGTCCGAGGGAGAACGAGAAAGTAGGAAATCATTTAAAAAATTTATTAAATTGCACTGCTACAACTAGTACCTACGCAATTAAGCTACTTGGCGGGATTTATAGCAAAAGGCAGAATATAATCTAAATAAAAGCGGAACACCGTCATCATCATTACAAGAAATTAAATGCTATTCTGCTGAGACTGAAATACGAGTATTTACCGCTTTTAGATAGGTTAATGCTGTATTATTAAATTGAATCTAATATTATAAGCTTATAAATTATAATACATCGATAATACTCGTTGACTTTTATTGATTCTATCTCCAATCGCAATAGTATAAATGTTTTACTTAAATACAATTAACAGTACCTGTTGAGCAAGTTTCGACCTTATTTTTGGTCGTCAATATCAAAATCTGCGCTAATGACAAAAAAATATCAAGTTCCTTCTCAATATCTGTTTAAAGTTTGGAGTAGAGACTAATAATAAACGCTACATTAGTACTATAAATAATCAAATGAGGCTATTTATACTTTAACAGTACCCTTAGTCCCTTACCAATAATATTTCTTCAAAAATAACTAATAGCATTGAATCATAAATAATATATCAAGATTATAGACTATGAAATATGATTTGTTGAGTAAATAATTATTAAAATATATTACTACGCAATACGCATATTATTATGCAATTGATAAAAATATTTATTAAAACTCGAAATAGTTTCAGGATAATTACTAAATATATAGAAATATCTATATTTGATCAATTTTATCTACAGTATTTTAAATTACATTTTTTGATTTATCAACATGCATACGAAAATTTCAAACTACTTTAATTTTATATTTGAATAAGCAATAATAACAGAATAGCAACGACATCGTTATACATGCAAATTTATTTAAAAAAAAATCTATATATATAATTCAAAAATAAAAATATTAACGTGAATTAAATTTAAATAATTGTATAACTATTTAAATTGGTATATATATGCAATAAAGTGAAAGATAAAAATTAATAATGTATTTTTATTTTTTTTTTTTTATGGTAAAAGTTGTACGCATGATAGCGTCTTTCTTTAATGCTTTCATTTATTATACCAAACACTAAATAAAATATTAA
Source organism: Schizaphis graminum (assembly GCA_020882235.1). Classification (NCBI taxonomy): domain Eukaryota; kingdom Metazoa; phylum Arthropoda; class Insecta; order Hemiptera; family Aphididae; genus Schizaphis; species Schizaphis graminum. Next base: position 62,708,149 of record CM037032.1, read on the forward strand.
AACTGTGTCTATTTTGTGTTGACAAAAACCACGATAGTTTTAAAAAAGAATAAAACAATATGTAATCTTTTTCAGTATTCTAAATTTGTATCTAAATAATAATAATAAAATTAAGTACAAACTAGTATAAACCATTAATAAATTTATTTGAAGACATTCAAAATAAATCTAAAAACTTTGGTTAAAAAATAAGGCTAACATATTAAACATAGTCATTTGTGAGAAGTTTGTTTATATATTATTAAATATTTAAATCGCACTCTAGTTGTATTACATATTATTTGTTTTGGCGCTTCAATATAAGTTGTAGTGACATTTGGATGGTATGGTAAAAAATATATTTTTGAGCGCTCTATAATTTTGACATCGGTGGGTTTCACTTGTCATGTTTTCTTTCGACCGAATCAAATAATTGTTAATTTATCATTGGAAGATTTACATAGATCATCTTTGTGACACATTTGGGTGCGCCCGTCAAAAATAATATAGAACGCACGATGTTTCAAACCACGCGAGAAATGTAAATAAGCTATTGGACTCATCATGATTTCAATCATGGCTGGCACACACATACACAGTCACGCCACTCGTTACATCGAAATATTATATTATTATGTTTCACAATATAGTAAAACAGCGTAATCCCGTGAACGGAAGACCGGCTAAAATTTTAGCAGAGCTTTGTACTTCCACCGCAGACGAATTACTCATGAGACCAGTAAATTTTAATTAAATCACAAAATTAATTTAAACGTGAATTAGAAAAGGGTTTTTTAGGTTTATCTTTGGTACAGCGAGTTGTTTAAAGGACGCAGCTGCGTTTATTTACATTCTTTGTTTTTTAATGAAAATCGTAACGGACTTTTAGAATAGATTTGCCGACTGTTTTCTTGCTAACACTTTGGGCATGGATTTAGTAAATTAAAAGAAAAGTGGCTGAATAGGTTAAATTCATAAACTCTGTTCGAAAAGAAACTTATGTCACGCCGTGTATCAATGTCAGTGCCCAAACTGTGCTTCCTGCTGATGCCAACTTCTAAAAAACATTGAAACGTTTCGATGGTATGACGAAATGTTTTTTTTTTAGTTGGGCTCATCTCTATAATTGATACAACAGCTGGCCTTAAGACACATTTTTAAGTAACCGATTCTATAATTAAATAGAAATAAAGCTGAATAACGGTAATACGGTGCTGTTTATGAGAATTGAAATTTAAGATTTAAGTACCCCCTCTGAAAAAATATACGATTACCAAAAAAAAAAGAACAAAAAAAAATGCTGACAAGTCGATTAACTTGGTTTAATCAATGCCTATTTTTTTAATTTATACAATTTCAAAACTGTAGTGACATAGTTTAAAAATAATTGGTTTATCTAAAACATTTTTCGTATAGTTTTTTCTAGTTATCAAACCTTTCTGAAAAAAAAGGTTAATAACTGTATCCATATATTTCACCAGATATATTGAAATATTAAAATATTGATATAGGTACGACTTTGGTGGTTACTGTTGAGCATTATCCACCGTCAGTGTAGTGGAATAAAATGCGCACGAAACTTTATTGATATTTCAATATTTGATATATTATATTTTACTATCAGGATGCTGGACTAATTAACTGCTGCTACCGTTGTGATTTACGCGGTACACCATTAATTATCAAATACCCTCTCCCCCGGGATAACTTTAATTATAGTTTCCTTAACTTCTACGTGAGCTGATTTTGACATCTCGATGTACCCGTAAATACAGACTCGCACTAGCGCGCTACACACACACACATACATGAGATTCGCGATATAAAAACTATAATATTTCATATTCTGTATCAAACACTTAGAATAAATTTCAAAACGACCACGAATAGGTTCGAAATATATAATAATATTAATATATTTTTATAGTTTGCACGTGTAAGAACAGTATTTAATAAACTGATAAAATACATTTCGGTTTTCTGACGATATTTGACGTATGAAAATTCATATCATTCACCGCGCGTATTATTTCATCTGAGATTAAAAAACTATTTTTACGATATTTTATTTTTCAGTTCCAACGGCGACAAAGACCACTAGCACAAGTTGGAGGACCGAACACAAAGCTGCTCGCACGCTGGGGATCATCATGGGCGTATTCCTGTTGTGCTGGTTGCCATTTTTTCTTTGGTAAAAATTTCATAATATTATACTGTTGCGACACACTATTTTTTATTCACTTAAGCTTTTAGCTAGATATTGAAATAGTATAGGACATAGGTACACTGTATACTGCCAATATACTCTGCAGCAAACGAATAATGTTGTGGATACGTACTCAATGAAACATTATTAAAAACGTATTATTTGCGATACAATATTGAGTATTTATATAATTAATATAGCGTGTATAACTATCAATAACACAATATTATAAATTTGACATTTGAGATGAATAAATCTGGTTATATTTTTGAATCTGTACGGTCAATCATACAGATTTGTGCCTTATTTCTAAAAAAAAAAACACAAGTATCTCCCTGTTTAGTAGGTTTTCAGTGTATTTCGTCATTGAGTAGGTCGCTATAATGGGTATATCAAATATAAATTCATTGAAATCTTATTCTGGCCAGAATGTCCTTCGTTTTTAAGGGTATTTTATAATATATTTACATTAATATCCGTAAAACAGTGGGTTAAACTAATAAATTAAAATTTTTTAATCACAACAAAATAATTAAAATCATTAGTCTTTTTGGTTAAAATATCTAATTTTCTCAAATTTATAATAATTTCAAATAGCAATAAAAAAAATAGTGCATTTTTTCATTCATCAAAATTCTTTAATAAAATATAAAAATCGAAAAACAACTAAAAGAAGTTCAAAATTTTAAATGCCTAGATATTGCTTATATTATTTTGATAATTTTATCGCCTATAATAATTGCTATTATAATATTTAATTGAAATTCATTCTCTAACTTTTATAATTATTAAATTACTACAATGAAAAAAAGCGGGTAAGTGAGTATCGCTCTGCTGTACATTAGGTGGTGGGATGGACCTCGGACTAGGGAAGGTTAAATTTGAATGCAATGATAGGTATCATTGTATACGAAAAACGATTCTGAACGGAGATGATTTGTCAGTCTAGGATATATTATGAAAAAATCGAAAAAAATTTATTAGTTAAACGTTATTTTACACGTGTATTTTTGATTTCAAATTAAAATTTAAACTTTAAACACACGTAACATTTTTTAAATTGAACAATCCTCAAACTTTTTTATAATTATTTTAAGCTTAACTTATGGACAGCATAGTATTAAATTTTCAATTCTTAGCTTTTGATAGAAAAATATTTATAAATTTTTAACTACCAAATAGTGAAAAATATTCATGATTTTGACGAATTTTTGTCAATATTTGAACTTCAAATGCTAATAAAAAAAAATTGTGCCTATGTATTTTTATAATTTTTGAATGAGAGTTAGAACAAGTTATGTGGACCCTTCTATTAAATTTTCAAGTAATTTGTCCCAGCTACATTTTTTTTATCAACATTTATAAAAAAAAAATAAAAAAAAATTGAAAATTTCAATTGTCTATAAATAGCTCAAAAAAAGTCAAAATATTTTGAAAATCAAATCATGTAAAGAAAATGGCAATCTAAATAACTGGTAAAATTTTCAAGTGTTTATGACTTATACTGTTTGAATAACAACAAATATCAAATATCGTTTGAGGCTAAACCGTTATTTAACGCGGTTTTGTAAAAATTTAAATTTCAAACACTCATAAAAATTTTTTGTCTGAATCCGGTCGAGTTTTTTTTACAGATAATTGAAAAAAAATTTATGGAGAACCTTGTACCAAATTTTCAAAACTTAGTTATAAAAGAAAAAAATTTTACGATTTTTCAACCACAAAATTACTTGCAAATTTTCGCAATTTTGACATATTTCGTATAAATTCGAACTTTTAGCACTTATAAAAAAAAATTGTGACTAACGATTTCGGATTTTTTTTTATCACTTTAAGAACAACTAATAAGAAATCTTGTATTAAATTTTCAAGATTTTCTGGCCGTCCAAAAAAATTTTATCGTTATTTTAAAAAAAAATACTAAAAAAAATTAAAAATTTCAATTGTCTATAAATAGCTCAAAAAAAGTCAAAATTCTTTGAAAATTTAACTGTGTATGGAGAACGCTAATGTTAACATTTGATAAAAATTTCAAGTGTTTACATCGATTAGTTTTTGAGTTATAGCAAAATAAAAAATTCGATTTTGTCGAAAACCGGTTATGCGTAAAAATTCCCGTTTTTCTGTCATTTTTTTTATGTTTTTCTCGATTTTTTTGAAAACTGTTGGAAAATGTTTACTTTTCACCTCTATAATGCACCAAGGATATCCACTTTGCCATCGGAAACCACCCCCAAAGTTTGAAATTGAAGCATTATTTCGACTAGTTATGCTGTACACAGACACAAAAACAAAAAAAAAAACAAAAAAAAAACAAAAAAAACACACATCATTGTAAAATCAATACATTCATCACTCCGTTCAGAATCTAAAAAACGATTTATCAAAAACCAGTGCTGTGTAAATATTCCCGTATTATTCGTATTTCTTTAGTTTTATCATATAACCTTTTTATGCTACAACCTCTTACACCCTTAAAAAAATACTAAATATATCTAATTCCTTACCAGAGACCTACCTCAAAGTTAAAGACTGAAGCATTTAGCATACCTCTAAAAACGTGATGACAGATCGAAAATTAATTTTTTTAAACACACATCATTATAAAAGTAATATATTCAGAATCTAAAATGTATATTTAATATACAATCAACAATCTCGGCCGATTATTAAGCTTTAGGTCCTCCTGCAAGCTAAATATAGTTCAATAATAAATAAGTACCTACTGCTTTGCTTTTTGATACGTGCGAACGATTATAATTTAAAATTATCAATTAATTTGTCTTATTCATTTCTAGATGTTTAATACCTACAAAAATTTAATATCTCTGGATGTTATTCCAATTTAGCTACAGCTATGATAATCTATGTATAGCCATTGAGGTACATATCGTAAAAGCGTTTATATATATATGTATCGTAACGGTTTAATGCGTGGACCTTTATCATCATTAATTTTAATGGAGTCACATAATAACACACTACGAATGGTTTCTCTTGGTTCTTTATACCGTACTCTTTTATACCTAAGTAGTTTTATTATTATTTTAAAATTGAAAAAAAATCACACAACGCCCCTTTAATATAGTAGTATAGGCGAGTTTTTATAGTTGAACAGTATCTGTGCAGACGACGCGCATGTTATAGGGTTGCCACATTTGGAATTTATGTACAATAATGAAAAATAGTGGCACAATATTTTTTTGTGGTGATATAAATCTTAAAGGTCACGACATTATTAAAATTGGACTCTCAGTGCAGCGCTCACTGCGTACTCTGGGGAGTAAAGTTAACGCCATTGTTCCGTGAATTTCTTTATTGACTATGTTATCGGTTGCCTTACACGCTGATAGCATTATTTATTGCTGACAAACTTAATACCGAACGTCTTTGAACTTTTAAAACTTTATCAGTGACACGTATCGTCGATAAACGCGCACATCAGGACGCTCGCCAATACCGACGACAGTACAAAACACGCTTTGGAAAGTGTAAATATACGTATTAGCCGCCTTATCTTCCGTCCATTTGGATACTTGAACGTTCTATAATTTGGGGTCTCTCCAAATCCTGTACGGTTATTAAACATGACCGAAAACTGTTATAAAAACTGTGTCATCGTTTTTAGTATTGCTTGAAATATGCGTGATACCATTCTACTGAAATATTTATAATAAATCAAAATTTAAAAATGCATTCTGCTCGTAAAATGTTTTCAAACAATAATATGTTTTTAATTACTTAAATTTATTTTGAATCTTGTAGTTCAATTACTTGACAAAATTGTTCACAGACCACACGCCTTTGTACGTTCAATGAGAATAAATTTATGCATCGTGTTTTTGTAATCAGTCTTGTAATGATTTATGATTGCTAACGACCCTAATTTAATACATATGGGCCGCCAATCTAAGACCTGGAAAATACTCAAGTTATGAAAGTCGTAATCTATAAGACTTTTGTAAAGAATTATACCAAAATAAAATAAATGAATAAAGGATTAACTTCAGAGTAATTGGAATATTTATTAATTTCATGTTGAGAAAGTCAACTGGCGTACAACTTAACAGAAATGAATTTTAACTTTATGTAAAACGGGTCGACAAGAACTTAAATCGACCCGTAGTGTATATAGTGTGTCCCAGAACTCCCGTATCACCCTTGTATCTCCGTGAAAAATTAATATACTTAAATTTTCAATTGAATGACATAAATTTCAAAATTTGTTTTTCAAAAATCTTAACAACAAATAATGCTAAGCAATTTAATTTTTTTCCAAGATGATCATTATGTTTTCATATTATTTTAAAATTTTAAAATTGAGTGGAAATTGATCAAATTAAAGCTAATTAAGTTTTAGTTTTTTATAAGAATATTAGCTATTATTCTTTAAAATGGATATGTCAGTAAAAATTGTCTTCAATTACTGGATTCTATTCTATGTAGTGTCTAATCATAAAATAGTAAATTCTTTTCTTTGTCGCCTATATTTGAAACTGTTAAATAAATTGAATTTTCTATTACTTTATTTTATTTCTAATAATATTCAGTGGATGAACGATTTGCTTACTTCAGTCACCTCCATCCATCTATAATTTATGGATAATATTGGAGATTCAACTTTTTTTCTAAGAATGTTTATGGTGTAGTAACATAGCTATAACACAATGTAACCGAGACAACATTAATTGCGCTCTTTGATCTACCTGATCTATTTACTTCATTTACATAACATAATAGTTAAATTGAAGTTTAAAATAAAATTAGAAAATCAACAAAATAACTCAACATTACGCTACAGTTAAATTATACGCTATCCAATATCCATGAAATTTGGTATATTTTCATTAAATTTTAAGATTTTTTATTTAACTGTTTTAAAGAATATGATCTAAAAATGACTATGTATCTTGAGTTGTAAAAAAAAAAAAATTGAAACTAATTTCATTTAATCGGAATTATTTCACTAATTACTGTAAAAACATTTTTAAATATATTGATTTGCAACGTAGATACTTATGGTGATAATGAACTTTAGGGGCATACTGTATACTAGGACTTAATAACTTATGAAAGAACGCCAAACTGTAAAATCTATTGAATAACTATACAAAAGTTGATACACATATATAGTACTAATGATAGCTTATAGGTAGATATATCTGCACCATGTGCCTTGGCCGTTTCAGGCGAAGCTCACTAACGTAATTATATTCCAGTCCAGTGCTACTCGATTTCAGCTAGAATATATACGTACAAAGGTAAAATAAAAATACACAATCGTACGATCATGGGAAACTGTGAACAAAAATTGATAAGGAAATATTTTAGAAAAAAATTAGACAGTACTTACTTTTGTAGATTAATGTAATTTATTTAAACAAAATTGTCACAGAACACGTAAGGGCCATAAGATGGTGGATATCAAACACAACGTGCAACGGGTCAATCAATAACAATATCGGTACGGAGTGTCAGTATAAATAAAAAATGCACAGAGTTCCTTGCCATCTGTCCACGAATCCGTGACCGAATTTTAGACGTAATTTAATAAGACTACAAAACAAATAATCACAGTTATATTATATCACAGTGAATTCATACCATTCTTATATCTCTTAGCCCTTATCCACTAAGTTTTACAGTATTTTCCCAGTTAATTCGTGTTCATTCATAATTCGCAATTCTGAGTAATTAGGGATATCTGTGGAGAATGAGCCTATGAGGTGCATATTAAATCTATCCCTAATTTAGACTCCTCAATATTTCTCATATTGTTACAACTATTTTGGAAATTGTATAGTCTTGTTAAACATTTGTTATTATTATAATTAATATCACTATTATTATTCTAATCTAATTTTTATATTCAACTGTTTTTCATAGGTATCTACTCAAAAATCATAAATAAACAAATATGAATGAAAAAGGTAGTACGTATGTCGTATAGGTAATTGTGTTGTTGAACAAACGTTTTATTTTTTTCCTAAATGTAAATAATAAGAGGTAAACGATTTCAATCTAGTTATTATTATTTGTATTACAAATTATATGAGCTTGTGCCGATGAATTGAAATAACAACAATTGGTGTAGTGCATATAATTATGGCTTGTTTTTTTCATCGCGAATGGAAAATAATATCGTTAAGATAAAAAAAAAATATGAAAATAAGAATACAAAATACACTAAAATAAATCGATGTAAGCGACGATAGACGGGTATCATATTATAGTTATTTTCTCATTTCTGTATAGTGTTTTCAAATGATAATATTAATAACAATAATAATAATATTACAAATCCCGCGCGTACCTCCTCGCGGCGCTTAGGCAGTGATCCAAGAAACATTCGTTTCTGTGGGAGATTTTTGCATCATCCGATAATAATAATAAGATGAGATGCATTTCAGAAAATTATAATAATAATATCGAATACGAACAACTGTACAATATTCACTAGAAGCTTTAGTTGGTATTAATGCAATTTATTTATGGATCCGTGGAATTAAGAACTCCGCTGATGCGACGTCGAACGAGAGGCTCACATAAAAATTAACTGGCAAAATTCGTCCGTTTGTTATAAATCATCGTTGTTGACGGCTCTTTGTTTCAGTATTATACAATCGCACTCAAACTATCTATAGATGATAAAGAACGATATTTATTTTTATATATTACGATAAAATAGTCTTTTGAGTTCAATATTGTAAAATGTACCTAATTTTTGATTCTGAGCGGAGTGATGAATGTATTGATTTTATCATGATGTTTTTTGTATGAGTACATGGTAAATATCGATAAAATTCTTCGAAAATGCGGGTGGTTATAAAATTGAATCTAGTTTGTACTTTTAAGAAGTTGAACTTAAAAATTACTAGTACTTATTTTTATAGTTGGGAAAAACAAATAAAAAAGTTGGTAAGTGAGTATCGCTCTGCTGTACATTAGGGGATGGGGTGGACCTCGGACTAGGGTAGGTTAAATTTGAATGCAATGATAGGTATCATTGTATACGAAAAACGATTCTGAACGAAGATGATTTGTCAGTCTACGATATATTATATTTAAATATTGTCAAATATTCTATTTTGAAACAAATAGTATAGTTTTTATATGTTACTATGGTTACTATGGCCAACATTCGCATTATGAGCGTATGAAATTTAATTTAAATTTTGACATATTTCGTATAAATTCGAACTTTAAACACTTATAAAAAAAAATTGTGACTAACGATTTCGGATTTTTTTTTATCACTTTAAGAACAACTTATACGAAACCTTGTATTAAATTTTCAAGATTTTCTGGCCACCCAAAAAATTTTTATCGGCATTTGAAGAAAAAAAAACTTAGAAAAGTCGAAAATTTCAATTGTCTATTAGTAGCTTAAAAATGGTCAAAATATTTTGAAAATTTAACTGTAAAGAGATAACCATAATATAAACATTTGGTGAAAATTTCAAGTATTTACAATAATTCGTTTTTGAGTTACAGCAAAATCAAAAAATCGATTTTGTCGAAAAGTGGTTTTTCCGTAAAATTTCCATTTTTCTGTCATTTTTTTTTTGTTTTTCTCGATTTTTTTGAAAACTATTAGAAAATTTTAATTTTGACCCCCCTAAAGTACCAACTAGATTCAATTCCCTATTCAAAGAGGGGCTGAAGTCAAAAATCGGAGCATTATTACTGCTCCAAATGTTGTCGTCAGACACAAAAAAAAAAAAAAAAAAACACACATCATAGTAAATGCAATACATTCATCACTTCGTTCAGAATCTAATATTAAGGAAAAACCAATGTTTTTACGCAAATCCAATTTTCGGAAAAATCGATTTGTTTTTTGAAACGAATAACCATAGTTGCTTAATATATTCATCAAATATTATATTATATTATCATTTTCTATTCAAAATAAAGTTTCAAAATATTTTGACTACTTATTTAAATTTTTGTTTATATATTTCGATTAAAAACTATTCGCTGAATAAAAATAGTTAGTCTCATATTTTTTTTAATTCTCAGTTAAAAAATATCAAAAATCTATAGGTAGTCACAATATTTTTTCATAAACATTAAAATTTAAAATTTTGATAAAATTCATAACAATTATGCAAAATATTAGTAAATTATTTTAGATTCTGAACGAAGTGATGAATGTATTGCATTTACTATGATGTGTGTTTTTTTTTTTTTTTTTGTGTCTGACTCCAACATTTGGAGCAGTAATAATGCTCCGATTTTTGACTTCAGCCCCTCTTTGAATAGGGAATTGAATCTAGTTGGTACTTTAGAGGGGTCAAAATTAAAATTTTCTAATAGTTTTCAAAAAAATCGAGAAAAACAAAAAAAAATGACAGAAAAATGGAAATTTTACGGAAAAACCACTTTTCGACAAAATCGATTTTTTGATTTTGCTGTAACTCAAAAACGAATTATTGTAAATACTTGAAATTTTCACCAAATGTTTATATTATGATTATCTCTTTACAGTTAAATTTTCAAAATATTTTGACCATTTTTAAGCTACTAATAGACAATTGAAATTTTCGACTTTTCTAAGTTTTTTTTTCTTCAAATGCCGATAAAAATTTTTTGGGTGGCCAGAAAATCTTGAAAATTTAATACAAGGTTTCTTATAAGTTGTTCTTAAAGTGATAAAAAAAAATCCGAAATCGTTAGTCACAATTTTTTTTTATAAGTGTTTAAAGTTCGAATTTATACGAAATATGTTAAAATTTAAATTAAATTTCATACGCTCATAATGCGAATGTTGGCCATAGTAACATATAAAAACTATACTATTTGTTTCAAAATAGAATATTTGACAATATTTAAATATAATATATCCTAAACTGACAAATCATCTTCGTTCAGAATCGTTTTTCGTATACAATGATACCTATCATTGCATTCAAATTTAACCTTCCATAGTCTGAGGTCCACCCCACCCCCTAATATACAGCAGAGCGATACCTACTTACCCGCTTTTTAATTATATATGTATAACATTTTTTTTATTATACTTCAAATTTAAAAAAAGCGGTTAAGTGGGTATCGCTCTGCTGTATATTAGGGGGTGGGGTGGACCTCAGACTATGGTAGGTTAAATTTGAATGCAATGATAGGTATCATTGTATACGAAAAACGATTCTGAACGAAGATGATTTGTCAGTTTAGGATATATTATATTTAAATATTGTCATATATTCTATTTTGAAACAAATAGTATAGTTACTATATGTTACTATAGTTACTTTATTATCTGTTTATTAATAAAAAAAGTATTTGCAACATACGCATAATGAGAGTATGAAATTTAATTTAAATTTTGACATATTTCGTATAAATTCGAACTTTAAGCACTTATAAAAAAAAAATTGTGACTAACGATTGTTTGAAGCAAATAAATTAATTTAATTAATTACTTTAACTCGTCCGCGTTAACAGACAATCTGTAGAAACTAGCCAAAAGTTAAAAAGTGACTTAGCGATTGAAAACGTAATGTATTTTTCACGATTAAATAATAAATACCTCCTATATGACTTGTTAGATAGGTACTTAGATACAAGGATTGTCGAATAGTCGCTGACTATTATAGATCAGATTTATGTAAAAAACTTGCAATTTTGTAAATGACACGAAAAATTTCAGGGGAGGCAATGGCCCCCACTGCCCCCCCTTCCGGGCGTCTCTGATATGTATTGTATATATATATATTTGTGTAACCTTAATAATAACAAATTATGTACACAATTTACACTTAAAATATATTTACATCAAATGTGAATACTCAACAACCACTCATTTTGTTTCAATACAAATCGAAAACAATAATTAAGTTTTTACGTGAAAGATTATATAGTTAAAGGTTTGACAGTATTTGAACCTTTCAATATCTTTTATTCAATTCAATTGTATGAAAAATTGTATTTGTCATTAAGTTAATGACGTTCTTAATATACCATAACTTCCATAACTATTTTATGACATTTGTAGTCCATTTAAAATAATTTAGTATACTTCCAATAGAAATTTTATCAGCTTATAAAAAATAACTATTTAGACTAAAATTCATAAACGTAATCTCTGTGATTTGTTACCATATTACCATTTACCATATTTAACATCGATCAAATCAAAACGATTACATGAATTTTCTTTACCATAAGTTTGATAACTGGTCTAGTCACCAACACAAAATTGGTTTTTATCAAACACGAATTTTCTATGTAGTAAATAAGTACATTAGACAGAGAAACAACCGTCGTATGAATGAGACGTTCTAGTGAATTTCCCTGTATAGTTACGTAAAAAAACAAGTTATAAGTGTTACAGCAATATGGGCACGAAACCCCTATAGTTTTGTCATAAACAAACATCAATAATAAGGGTAATATTCGAATACAAGGCCTAGGGGCATCACATCTCTTGATCTAGCACTAGTATTATAATATACAAGTTAATATAAATGTATAATATTAATTCCCAGCTAAATTGTCATTTTACGACTTTTCGGCTGCTGCTATGGTTACATTAGACAGAATGCGTCCGAATCATTAAATCAACTGAACTCGTAGAAAATGTTTATCTACGCGAATTGCTCGTTTAAAATGGCTTTTCGCCAGTTTCACAAACGTTTAATACATCAGAATGCGTTTCGCTAAATTCGTATTGTCATTATATGTCTTACTGGAGACGATTTTTATTATTATTATTATCATCATCACGCGAAACGCCCAGCTAAAGATAATCGAATCATAACGATGTAAATATAATCACCATTAAAATTTTTTTTTTTTCTTCTGTTAAATCGGATAATTTTCTCTCAAATATATTGTGTAAAATTCCCAACATTACACTACAAAACTGGTACTTCACAGCGTAAATAAAAAGAATATTTTTCAAATGTAAAAATATATGCTATGGATTTTTATTTTTTATTATATATTTGTTTTTAAATATCGGAAATGCCAACTATAACTGGTTACTAACAGTTATGCAGATATTTTTTTTTTTGCAAATCACGTACATATTATATTATACTTTTTACCAGCGGAAATGTAACATATTATCCTAAACGAATATTACTATAGGTGGTATAAAATATTTTTATTACAAATTATTCCGATTAAAATGTAATTTATAAAACATACAAATATTATAATATGTTGCAATCACACAAAACAAAAGGATAACATAACCAAATGAACCCCAAATATACTTTCTTAGCATAAGGTATGAAATTGTCAAAGAATCCACGTTCATATTTTAAAAGTAAGTTGACCCTACAATCATGCCATTAATTATTTCTTACCGTTTTCTCCTATGCTGTATAAAATATTATTAAATGCATTATATGCCAATAAGGTTATAAAGATTACAATCACATAATATTGAAAATCGAAAACGATATCTATTACCTATCTAAATAAAATATATAGTAACAATCATTAGGTATTTAGAGTGAAAATATTTATTTTTTATCTGTTCTAATAATTGCACACGTTTACAGCGTACCTGTTATATTATATTACTTGAGATAAATAAATACGCCGATATTGATGATCAAATATCGAATATAGAAAGGCCAAAAAATAAATACAATAATACATATTGTATTGTTTCAAACATGGTGAAAACCAATTATAAATATAAAAGAAGGACTAAAATTTAGGTATTTCAAAATACCTGCCAAAAATGCTTTCTTTTCATTCTAGGTGGATTTAAGAATGTTTTGTTTTTATGTAATGATATGATTTTACGTCTGTAATCACGTTTTGGAGTAGAGGATTTTTTCTAATCATCAACATTGAGTATAATTTTTGGATGAATTGTTACGAATACTGCTCGAGTTAATGGTTAATTTTAATTCTTAAAAAACAAAATATTCTGTGGGCTGTGAGATAATCGCAGTTTTTGCGCAGCAGATCGTGAGGATTAAACCACCCCGTCGCGCGCACCAACCTTTTTAATAATATAATATATTTACAATGACAGTAGAATTTAAATGTTTACCATGTGTATAAAATCCCCACTCTACAGTGAATAAATCCAAAACGTACCCCTGCTAACGCGTTGTAGTATATACATTTATATTATATGAATGTATATAAAACTATTGGTTGTGTATATTTATATATACAAAGTGATTCGCCAAGCATCCTCACCCCCATTTTTTCATTTATAATAAATTCATTCAAATTCTGATTTTTGAAATATTTAAATATAGTTCAAGACCACATTTTAAGATTCTTGAGATTTTCTGTTCTACTTAAGAAGTATCATACGGTGATAAAAACTTCTGTTTTTAAAATGAGAATACCTTCTTTTACTATAAATTATTATTAGTAGATTAATTTTTAAAATTTAGATATACCTAATTCAAAAGTCTAACAAGTAATTTCTCATAAATTAACGGTAAATTACTTTTATTAAGAATAATAATCATTAAAAATAATTTTACCAAATCATTAAGTATATGTAAAATTGAATTGGATCTAGTTTACTTAGTTACTCTAGTTACTTAATACATTTTTTACAAGTTATAAACTTTAATACAGATTAATATTTATTACTAAAATTTAAAAATAAATAACTCAAAACTACTCGTTTAAATTTAAGTTTTGATACGCCAAAATTTTCAAAAAATTATCAACTAAATAATTTAAAATATAAAAGGGGGTTCTCAACCGAAAAACAAAAGTTTGTATCTCCCACAAAATACTATTCCTTTTCAGTATGAAAAAAAATATTATAAATTTAAAAATATCGTCTATACGTGTACATAAAAATTCTAAAAACCAGATTTTGAATAATTACATTATTGAAGAAAAAAGGAGTGAGCATGTAAAGTGAATCATTATGTATATATATTTTGTAATATATCCATCGAGAAAACCAAAACGAATATAAGTACATCATCATGCTCTTATTCAAGACTGTTGGCCAAAACCTTTATAATGCGTATTATTTTTATTCTACGCATTTCGTTACGGAAACACAATAATAATATATGTATAGAATATATTATTATTATATTGCATTCACAAAAGTTTTAAGAGGATAAATTATAATATGTATATATATATTATGTATGTATGTATATTATGTATATATATGTATATAATATTATACTCAAGTCGAAAATTGTTAAAGTTCTGTTCCGTTTTTGTGGCCGTAGCCCAAATGTCACACGCCGGAGCTAAACACTCCGGCAGAATGTTGACGCCGCTCCCAGGTCCGCTGAGATTCGGTGCACATAAACACCTCGAGACAGGGATAGGTTCAGTTTACTACAGCTGAAGTTTGCGGGGAATGGTGAGCAGTGATGGGCCGGCGGTTATGCCTTACATAAGGAATTTGAAAGCTTACGCCCGCCACGCGCCCACGCCACAATGCCACTTCGCTCCGGTCTGCACGACGGTCGGCAAATGCCTAAAATAATTTAATTAATAATTATTATTATTCATTATTCATTATTATTATTATTATTATTATTGTGATAATGAGTAAATAATAAACACACGCAGCAAACGATGAATATATAGGTACCTATAAATACACCTACATGTTTTTTTCATTTTTTTATTTTATCTATATTTTAACACAATCGTTGGCCAATCTATTTTAGTATCTATAAATATCAACTAAAATTAATGGTTCTACAATAACCTAGTTTAAAGTTACAAAAATAAATATTATGTAAGTAAATCATAGAGACAATACGGGGAGATTCGGCGGGTATACTCTCACTCCCATTTCTTAATAATGAATATACTTAAAATCTGATTTTTTAAATTTCGAAGTTTACTCATATACAATATATACATATGAACCATATTTTCGAATACATTAGCATTTAAATTATCTTATACTGTCTTTTTAATGCGTTATTTATATTTTAATCAATTTTTAATTTCAAAAATTATCGCCATTTTTTATGTAAATTGTGAAACAGTTGACTTTTTGTAAAAATGTTGTAGGTATAAGTATCTAATCCGAAATCAAAACATATAGTTTTGAATACTTTAACTTGTTGTATTAAGGATAAATAATTGAAAAGATATGGAGCTATGATGATTTGAAAATAACAATAATTAATATTAATCTATCAACATTTTATAATTTGTAAAAATGGTCCTATTACAATAAATACTTTTTTTTTTTTTAATTTGTATTAAAAAAGTATAAAATCTTTGTCCTAGGGCACAGTAATAATATGTAATACGAGAAAAATTGGTAGAGAAGAAGCCATACAGCGATAGCACTACCTTTTATTCATAAATCAATATCTATATACTATATATATACAGGGTGATTCTTTTAAGTGAGTACACTAATTATCTCGAAAAGTATTCATGTTTTTGAAAATATTTTTTTACATAGTTTCAAATTCTTAAAAAAACAACGTTTTTATTAAAAAATTATATTTTTAAATATTTTTTATCCTTATAATTTTTTAAGTTTTTTACTTTTTCGAATGACAACACAGATTTTTAATTTCATATTCCAAATCGGAATAATTTTCTGAGTATTTTGAAACAAAAAATTCGAATTTAGGGTGAATAGTTAATGAGTTATACTTATTTAAAGTTTAGACAAGCGGAGTAGTGGACAAACATTTTGCGGAGTAACCTCGTACCTACCTCCATTCCGCTTGTCTAAACTTTAAATACGTATAACTCATAAACTACTAGCCCTAAATTCAATTTTTATGTATCAAAATACTCAAAAAATTATTTTGCTTTGGAATATGAAATTAAAATTCTATGTTGTCATTCAAAAAAGTAAAAAACTTAAAAAATTATAATGATAAAAATATAATTTTTTAATAAAAACGTTGCTTTTTTAACAATTTTGAACTATGTAAAAAAATATTTTCAAAAACATGAATACTTTTCGAGATAATTAGTGTACCCACTTAAAAGAATCACTGTATATGTTTTTTCTCTTTCTACTATTTTTGTTGGTTATTATCACTAACCATTAAAAAGATCTCTACACCAATTTATTTTCTAACGTCGAGTTGGATTTCTAGGGATTGTGCGAGTAGCTTAATCAAATATTAAAAGGTTGGAATGGAAGGGAAGTCTGTTAAAAAAATCGTTTATAATAAGTATAGTTTCTTCATGAATAGTTTTAATTTTTAGATCTTAATGTAAAGCGAAATTGGAAATATAAAGAGATGCATTGGTAATTTAGCGTAGAATTTTGTTTTGAAATATTTGAATTTTATTCAAATTAGATATTTTGATATTACGCCAAAATTGTGGCTTTATACATCATTACTGCTTAATGATGAATTTATAAATTAGGAGTTTGGTGTTGAGTTTAATAAGTTTATTAGGTATTAATATTTTAAACAACCGGAGACATGCGTTTAAGACAATTTTTTCCTTTTTGTGGTGTCCAAGTGAAACGCCGGTCAAACGTTAACTCTAGATACTTAAAATAAATGAGAAGATTAAATTAGGGACATAAGCTAAGAAAACTTTAGGATAGAAGGTAGAATAAATACTAAATTTAATATTTCATAATAAATACATATTATAATCTCTTATTTTACTAAAATTAAGTTTAGAGACTATTATCCTTAAATATAAATTTTAATGGCTCAAAAATTACTCGTACGAATTTTGATTTAAATACATAAGCATCTTTCAAAACACTCATCTGCTTGACATTTTACAATAAAAAAGCTAATTTTATTTGAAAAAAAATTGTAACACCACAAGAAATTCTTTATAATAATATTAACGGACAATCGAGGTCCTATCAGTCATATTATACATGATGGCATCACAGCAATATTAATGCATGATGCATTAATATATTATAAAATTAAGTAAGCATATATTATGTATATATAAATTTTCAGAACATATCATGTCAAAATGTTAGCTCTAAAATCACATCCCTAGCTGTACGCCTGGTCTCAATAGACTTTTTTCTACTAAATATATTCAACTCTGCAAAATAAAATATCAAATTATCTTTTTTTTTAATTCGCTCAACTTGATTGATACCGACAGTACCTGTTTAATTTAAATTTTGTTGAAGGTCTTTCTCTAATAACAAAGGTATTTTATAATTTAAGTTTTATTTTAAATATTTTATGTACAACAAACAAACACCTAATATTTAACTTTCAATAACTACACATCTATATGTACAGATAATTTAATAAAATATTTGTTTATTTGATTTTTAGGTATGTGATATCGACTTTATGCGGAGATCCGTGTAGCTTCCCGGAAACACTCGTGACTGTGTTGTTTTGGATCGGTTATTTCAATTCATCACTGAACCCACTGATATATGCCTACTTCAATAGAGACTTCAGGGAAGCATTCAAAAATACGCTGCAGTGTGTGTTCCCGTGTTGTCAGTCATGTTGTCCAAAAGAAAGCGATACAACAGCCATGAGCTATGTTTAACCTGTCGGCAATAATAATAAATAATTATTATTATTAATAATTATTAATATTATTATTATTACTACTATTATAATTATATAAAAGTTATAACAATATTATTACATTAAGAATTTTTGTTTCAATGGAGTTACTCTATATAAGTCGAACATTCTTAGATGAAAACTATTTGCGTTGTACATTTTTTATTGTTCAATGGTAGGCTAATGACTTAGCCGTTAATATAAATCATTATAATGTTGTACTAAAAATAAATAAATATTAATTTATATATGCATTAAAAAAAAAGCCACCGTGAAAATAATAACGTATGTCACAATATTGTATTTCAATATAATATATTGACACTGCGGATACCTATAATTACCATCTAGATTACTGTTGTATAAATAAATTATAAGTACCTAACATACTGTTTATACTAAACAAAATACAAAACAATACTTAATCTTAGTTTTTTTTTTTATCTTTATGTGGTTTATTTTTAAAGCAAAATAATTTCGATGAATATTGTAATGAATAATTTCAATGAGTAGACTATATTATACAATTATAAAAAGTATAAAATGTACATTTATAAACCACACGTCATTACATATTTATAATAATATATTATACATAAACATATTTTATCGTTGTATTACTAGTATTTATTTTATTATTTGTTATTACCCCGTCTATCCATACATATACACTGCTAATTATTATTATATCATGGATTTCAATTTCACGTATAGGTTTGTAGATTTACTCGAAACTAATACGGCCATTCATCTAAATAAAAGGCGTGTGGTCAACGCAGCAACCCAAATTGTACACGTGTGGTATAAACCGCCACGCGGACGGTAACATATTGGACAATCAACCCGTTCCAAATCCAATCTACGTACCCAAGGTATGCATTTTCATTTGATGGCTATTCTGGGTCACCAAACACGCGTACGTTATTTTTTCCCCTCCGATCATTACGTGTACCTACGTGATATGGGATTTGAGGCGAAAATCCTTAGGCGAAGATTTAATTTAAGTTAAATACATTTTTAAATTTCCAAATCCTATACAAACCATTTTTCTTACCGATGTAATAACTAATGAGTGAACACTGAACACTGAACAGAATGATATAATGAAGCCTTTCAATAAAAAAATTTAAATGCATCACCATATTAAGTGCCGCAGTACATATTATTCATGGATTCAATATTATAACTTAAATATTCAACATTATCCCGGTATTCTGGATGAAGTTTAATATTATTTAATAGCTTGTCAGAATGACAACGTGCCAAAAAAATTGTGAATATTATTACGACGAGTATTTCAAAGGAAGCTGTTTGCCCATGTATACTGTATAGGTATTTGCCCCGCAAAAATCCAAGACTAAATAATATCTAAAATAGATTCTGGCATCGAATTTCGTTTTTCTAATATTTTTGACAGTTAATCATAAAGTTAACAATTTCACTATTTCCCTGACATTTTAAGGTATAACCAGAAAAATAAATAATGATTTTTATTAAAATTGTTACTAACTGTAACTAGTCCAAACGTTTATTTCACCATTGTTGAAATCAAAACCAGAAATTCCAAAAACAACCACTTCAAATGTATTTATAAAACGTATAGACATAACAAAAAACTTTATTTGCACGTACTGGATTTATATACAGAGACACAGGGACCAGTACATTTGTTATTATTATATCTATATCTATATATTTTAGATCATTTTTATTACTATAAATAGTATAAACGTTGCATTTAATTACTATTGTAATCAACATTATAAACATAAAACATTTTAAAGCCTTAATTTGTGTCATAAACAGAGATATTATACTGGACTACTGGACTACTGCAGTCTACAGCATGTATCGCCATAAAGAAAAAACGGTTCATAATGCCTATTTTAATATTACTCACCTTCTTTTTAATTGGAAGTAGGTACCTATTTATCGACAAGGCTAGTGAATAAAGTTATGGTTTAATTTTTATAAATTAAAAATGTTAAACAAGTGAACAACTAATAAAATTGGTTAACAATACATTTGTGAAAAGGTATCTTTTATAGATTATAGCAGACATCTGTCATAGACATCAATATATTTTTTTATATGTAATCTATAATCTATACATCGAATTTTAACTGATATCATATTATATTATATACTACTAATAAATTACAGTTCATTTATCTGTGATTTTAAATAAATTAACAACAATTATTATTGGATAGCACATTGGCACTATTAGAGAAATGGTACGATACTACGATACAGTATTCTAGCATCACAATTTTAAAATACAGTACAACATATAGAATATAAATTATACATTATTTTCTGAACTGAATTTTTTCGATTTATGCATTGAAAAACTGTTAATTAAGGATGCATTTATTATGAACAATAAATCGACAAAATATTCAAGAACAAGCAATTTAAAAAGAAAAGGGCAAAATAAATTCAAATTGTTCATAAATAATGAATATGTAATAATAAAAGATTCTCTAAATATATCTTTATTTATACAGGAAATGTAATATATTTATAACAGATAAAATTATAGGTAACTGAAATGAACTATGAAATTTTAAAAATTTCATACTTGCCTCGACAATATTTAAGATGTATTTCAAGTTATAGATGTATGAGTATAGTGTAATACTACCAATACTTAATTAAATTAATTAGTTACTATTCCAAGGTTATTATTTTTAACAGCCAAATGCCCAAAATTCATTTAATTTCGTTAAAACAGGTATGTTGTAAATTATAATATTAAATAATTATTTTGTAATTTTACGGAAATTTTAAAAAACATTGAACTCATTATATTATCCTTCTTACAAACGCATCTATTTGCGTACTACGAAAACTTATAAACAAATCATAAGAATAACATTTTTTTATTTAAAATTATAATGACATATGATAATATTTTCAAACTTCATTCTCATCGCGTGCACGTATACGCTTAACTATGATCTGATTTCATTTTTTATGGAATCTACCTGCGTAACTTTCTGTATAATAAAACATTATCGTTCCCAATATGTTTTGAGTAAAAAAAAATCAGTAAATCGTTAAGCTTCTGACATTTTGTAAGAAAATTATAATACCAAAAAAAAAATACTATTTATTCACTCATCTATACGCATCATTACACTACTCCCTTGTTCATAAATCAAATAATAAAAACCTAATTTTATTACAAAATAAATATAATTTGTACACGCGTTCCTAAACATCGTGTATATTTAATTATTTTTTATCAAAATCAACAATGACTTACTTTACAAGTTTGTTATGCCATCTACGCCTTGAACTAAAATTCATTGAATATTATGATTTATTTTGTTTGCTTCTGCGAAAATTAATTTTAGATTTCCTCGCTGCAGGAGAACTATTTCCATCTTCTACAGATATTCATATCTGTTAGGAAAAAAAACTTAGCCTGCAGGTAACAATTATATTATATTGTCTTAGTGCGATGATTAATAATATCAAAACTTTTTCAAGACTTGAAAATGTTGTGTAAACACTAACTCGTGCGCATATAGTTTTCGATTGAATAAAAGCTAATCAAAATTAAAAAACATCTTTAAACACTGTATCGATTAATATGATCGAAGAGATATTACTTATTCGTGTCCCATGGTAAATATAATAATATATATATTATAATATATACTTATATCGAGTTACGCTTACATAAAAAAAAATATTGCAATTTTATTTTTTAAATTAACTATAAATCATCAGTATGGTTATATAACAGGGGTATATACAATGAGTGGTGTACGTCTAATGATAGATACCCTATAAACTTTATATTTAATACATTAAATTTATAAAATAATGTTGTTTAAAAAAAAATATTAAAAATATAATATTGTTGTTTATGTTGATTGGGCATTTGAATTTAATAATAATATTATAAGGTTTTACTTTTTTTCACTCAGAATATTTAATTTAAATCCTATTAACTTTTTCATTTGTAATTGATTTATTGTTAATAGCATTTAAAGCGTACTAAGTTCACAATATAGCACCTAAAGGCTTAATAAGTAAGACCAGCGTACAATGTAGAAATCACGCCAAGTGTAAAGTATGAACAAATGGAGTTAACAGTTTGAATGTATTGTAACATAACAACACCCTGAAGTGTTTTATCGGCGAGTAGTTGCATGACGTTGTAAAGCCCAGTTCATAGATAACGTACTCTTAAGTGTAAAATAGGTACGTTACAAATTTAATGGAAAAATATTACAAGTGACCATAGATATTTGGGTAAATACGTACACAAAATATTTAAAGAAAGACCAAGAAACTGGCCTAAATGGCCAAGCAACTAATGTAAATGATTATATTAGAGAAGATGACTGTCGGAAATTTAATTGATACACAGTTTTATATCATTGACAAAAATTAGGAGTTTGGCATGATGGAGCACCCAGCTTATCAATGAATAGTTAGCAGAATAAAAATAAAAATTAAATATAAAATATATTATACAAATATATATATACAACTGCTATTTAGGTATTATTTTATTATTAATATTATTATTATTATTAATCATTAATTTAATTTATTAATTCATCATAATTTGCAATAATTTACAATTTTATGATTATCTATTTCTTTTGAGCAGAGTTTTAATTAGAGATAATATAGGTAAGTACATTATTATCAAATAAAAATATATAAAAGAAAAAAGAGAAAAATTAAAAATGCAGAACTAATAAAATCTTAAGTGCTAAATAATAAAATTTTAAATAGATAGACAAAACAAGTTCCTATTTTTATACAATTAATATTTAAATATAGGTATTTATAATAAGTAGGTAATAAACACAAGAAAACATTTTAAAAATTGTTTAATGTCTAATTCTTAGAATAACTAGGTAATTATAAACAATTTTTTTAACACTACTTTAATGAAAATTAATATTTTTTAACATAGTATATTTTACACATAATATTATAGAAAATACATCTATTTTCCAATCCCATCATTAGTTGATAAGACAGGTCCATAATCCTCAGAAATATACGATGATAGATAGTAAAACACGATACTTTCAATCGTGAAAGCTGTTATAATGATAGGTGTTACCCACATACCAATATACCATGTAAATATTAAAACTATTCAAGGCCGTATCTGGAGGGAGGGTCCAGGGGTCCGCACCCCCTCCCCCCTGAAATTTTTAAAAGTAGAAATATTTTAGTTGTGAATATAGCTCATTGACTATACATTTTCAATGTTTATATTTAAAAAAAATTTTGGACCCCCCCCCCCCCCCGAAATTTTTTCAGTTACGGCCTTGTTACTATTATATAGCAAATAACCACTTAAACATTAAGCCTTTGGATATGCCATATGAAGAACCTGAATCTCACCTTAAATTATATTTATAACCGAATAATTTTAAATCAACTCATTTAGCTCAATAATGCCAGATCATAAGTTTATACGTCACACAAATAAAAACAGCAAATAACGTTATCTATTTATTACATAAAGTATAAATAATAAAACGTATCACCAATACCTATAATTACAACTTACATTAATCCTAAAAATGTTTAAAAATTCTACAAGATACATACACTAACGTTATTACCGAGGACGATTACGAGTTGGTTCCCAATTGTCGAATTGGTTCCCAGGTTGTCTACAGCCCTAAAAGTAATATACGAGTTGGTTTCCGCAATCTTTTATGATAATACAATCTTATTAAATTAAATTTTCAAATGATTATGATATATTCAATCAACAACAACTTCCTTCCCATTTTATACAGACTTTAGGACTGTATAGAATTATTATAGATATATAAAATATTTCATATTTCAAACAGCTCTATAGAGCTGAATCACGTTATGTACACATTTTATTCTCAAAATCTGATGATGTTTGCAGTATGGTAACATTATAATGTGTATACTTTAAAAAACACCGTATATAGACCAAAAAAAGTGGATCGCGGACAGTCCAAAACCATAACTATAGGTTTGGTACTTTTTATACAAACTTTTATCCCTAACAAGTGAAAATGTATATATACATATTACGTGTAATATTATTACAATAACAGCGTTATATACCACAGAGCAGTGTAGTGACTGGCGGGTACATACACGCAGTATATTGTCGTCGTCGTCGATTTTATTAAAAATATTTCATAATATACTATTTTTTTCCTTATTCAAAAAAATCAAAAATATATATACCTATTACCTATATATATATATATATATATATATATAATATATATAGTATGTGTTTGTGTGTGTATGTATTGTCCAGACTATCCGTTTGATTTCCTCCGTGATTCCCCTAGAGACGCGGAAATGTTCAACAATATTCCTGCCGCGTATGCAGCACGCACAACATATACCTATAAGCTCCATAATATGGTCCATATACACTATTTCAACTAGTCTACTATCTATGCAAAATGTACACAGTGCCGGATTGGAACCCAGAAACTTAACAGTTAATTTAGCTAAATATTTTAGCAAGCGGCCCATGTATCATAATAATCTTGCGGCCCACCGCGCTCAGCGCGGTAGCTCGCCGGTCCAATCCGGGCCTGAATGTACATCTGTACATCATAGCCACTCATAGCCCGTATATGTATACAACACAGTATAATATTATCTAATATCTATCTATACTCGTTTTGGAGTGGAACGTTATCATTACTCATTAGGCAAGGCACAGGTCTGTGAATATTTTGTTGATGAATGCAATTTAAAAAAAAAAAGCTTTCTAAACACAAACGTTGAAGTATGACGTATTAATGAATTCAATTTTAAGATTTATATTGCACACATTTTTCAAATTTTGAATAATTGGGTCATTGTTTAACTATTGTCATGTAATTTTTCTTTTTCTTTTTTATTCAATTTTACAGTATTTTTAAAACTTTAAAACATTTTTCGTCAATTATCAAAATTGTACACACATTTTATTAGTAGTATATTTTTTAATTTTACAAAGGCTATTACATTTTGTAAGTAATATAAAAAATAAATCAAAATATAATGTATATGTGTTACTATGTAGTATGTTATGTTTTAGACTAAGTTGATTTTGTTTTAGGTAAATTCCGTATAGATATCATATTAGGTACTCGTATTAGGCAAGATAAACATCTAGTTAACCTCTGAATAAATATTTTAAATAAATTTTTTTTAAATACCAAAATCGTGATGAACATTAACTCGTCAAATCAAGTGATAATACTATAATATACTACGAGTTTTTATAAGAAACAAAAATAAAAATGTTTTTAGTTAGCTAAATAAAAGAAAATATGGTATATCATATTATAGTACTTACTTTAAAGTTAAAACATGTGTTAAAAGTATAAATATAATAGAAACACATTCAAATACATTTAATGAGGATGCATTGATGCAATGTCCGGATTAAAAAATGTACCTGAGAAAATGTTCCACTACACCAAAAATTATCCATTTTCCAAATATACTTTAGTAAAATAAGGCCTCATTTTCTAGTGTTTTTTTTCCACAAACTAAAGACCAAATTAATAAGTTCAAATTATTTATAAACTATAAGTTTCACAAGTTACCTAATATCTTTATAATTTTCTACTCAATAATTGTATTTAATTTTAAAACTTAATAATTAATACTAAAATTAACATAAGCATCAGTGGCGGTAATCAGTCAAAATATCCAAATGTATCCATTTTTCCGAAAATAAGTACATTACACTCTACTTTCTAATAAAATTAGCTCAAATAATATAAAATAATGTACATAATGTATAGTTAAAATGTAAAATAATTTTCAAGAATTTTGACAAAACAAATAAAATTCTATAAGTTGAGCTTTTAATTATTGTTCAATGTTCATATATAAGAAAGGCCTAGGTAAGCCACTGATAGGTATAAATTAAAATAGGGCGGATCTTAATTGAAAAATATAAAAAAAAATCAGTTAACCACTCTATATTACAGTTCTAGTCATCAAATTTACACCATCATTGTGGTGTACATCTGTAATGTATGTTAAATTTAAATTCAAAATTGAAACAATTTTTATTGCCACAAATGGTGATGACAAACAGGCAAAACAAGTAACAACAGCACATCATTTTGAAATTAATACATTAATTAGAATTTAGAATATAGGTATTGTTAACAATTCAATTATTAAGACAATTGCATTTTTTACAACTATTAATTTATTAAACCATGTTAACAATGCATTTACATTTATTTACTTATGCACAAAAATACAATGTGAAAAAATATTTATTTATTTTAGTTTATAATAAAAAACTATATTATCTATATTATTATAAAGCTCTAATAAAATGTATAAAAATTAATTTGGGATTCACAAAACAAATTTACAGTTTACATATTATATAATTTAATTTAATATAATCTACTACCAAATAATAAAATATATTATACTGAGAAAAATAATTTGGTTTGCATTCATATTAAAACTAAAATGTAATAAAATATCAACTATTAGTGACTGATAAATGTCACTATAAAAATTAGGTAAAATTTTGGTAAAGAATATTAACTACATATGTGCAATAAAAATATATTATATATATAGAAACTTTTGCTCTTAAAAAGTTATTAATATTATAGGTTAAACATAATATAGAGTATAAATATTAAATTTGACATAAAAGTTTAATCAATAATAAATTCAGATCAAGATCATTAAGTTTATAATACGAGTGTTGTCAATTAATATATAATGGTGGGTCATATCAGACAATAAAGACAAAACAAAACAGTGATTATCTTTCAGAGAAATGTTAACGAAAAAATATTTTAGAAGTAGTCTCTTTACAAAGAAAAATAGTTTAAGCCCCTTACCCTAAAACAATAAATTTTGATACCTAATATTCTTAAAAACAAGAAATGTTCTTTTTACTTACAATATCATGATATTTATGTTTTTTATAAATTTGAGAAAATATATAGACACAATAAATTATCTATTGAGGTGAAAATCTCATTACCCAATACCCATACATAAATATGGCACTGTGTTTTAAAAGAAAATTATTTAAAATAAGAAAGTTATATTCTGTTTTGTTATTGTATAATTTTACTATTGTACTATGTATAAGCCAGGAATTTTTTGTCAATATACAATGTATTTAACCCATATAAAAATAACAATAAAAATAATGATATAAAAAGTATTCAAGTATAAAAATGAAATATAATACTTATGAATAAAAAAAATACTGATTAATTGTCAACAATTTAAAACATTTGAACACAAAATGGACGGATAAGGTTACATTGTGTCAAGCGCATTGTCATAAGTCTACTTAATAATACCTATATTATAGTGAAGTTTCGCTATTCCAGACCAAGCTACTCCAGGTATCCAAATCTAAATCAAGTCTGGATTAGCAACTCTACTATAGCTTAAAAATAAAAATAAATACTTCATGCCTGGACGCCTGGTTGATTTATCAATAAAATATTATACCATGTTATACTGGAACGGTGGAAACTGTACTGTGAGGTGTAGTGGGACGAGATCCAGCTAAAGAATGTGTTGTAGATGCATTCAGCGAGGCCATAGTTCCAATCTAAAATAAAATATTTAATTAGTAAATACACATACAAGAAAAAATTATAAAATACATACTCTCAAATGTGCTAAATCTTCAAGCTTAGTCAAATCAGACAGTTCCAAATACAAAGAATATACAAGTATCCAACCGTAAACATTGATGACATTGAACAATGCACCCAGCAAAATCATAGTAAAATTATATCCAAAAATAGGGTCATTGGCTATTGAAGAAAACAACCAGGCAATAAATCGAAATATTGTAAATGCAGCAAACGAAAATAACCAAGGCACAATCCGTTTCTCGTGCTCCTGAAAATTGTAAAAATTATTATTATTAGCATTTATACATTAATTATCAAAATAAATCTTCTTTTTACCTTGCGTAATGCAGATATCAAAATCAAACTTGTCACAAAAATAATAAGTGCCACGACAAATGAAAACAACGAGAATAAGACCAATAAATTTCTGACTGAAATATAGAAATGATTCATATGGTAATATAAAAATAAATAATTGTTGTGTTTATATATTAAAACATAAAACATAGAATAATTTATATTTACC
Organism: Schizaphis graminum; assembly: GCA_020882235.1. Lineage (NCBI taxonomy): Eukaryota > Metazoa > Arthropoda > Insecta > Hemiptera > Aphididae > Schizaphis > Schizaphis graminum. The sequence goes on from CM037032.1 coordinate 62,736,937, forward strand.
CCAAGAGCTTCCAACATATACAAATTGATAGCTCATGACATAGTAACCATAATGAGTAGATCCAGGAACAGCCATGGCCAGACAGTATGTATCAAATGCAGACGTCACCAACGTAAAAATGCTTAGAAACTAGTGGATATTAAAACCATATTATAGAAATATATAAATATAAATTTAAAATAGCAATGTACAAATGAATTACTGAACGCTTACCAGTGAATAGAAGGCGATGACGAGTGCACCTCTCTGTGTATCAAGGAAATAAGCATCTTTCAATATAGGACGTTGGTACCACGGCACACGTAATGATTTCATGGAACGTGTCGACCGCAGATTAGACGATCGGATAGTCAAATGACTAGCGTGTATCGAGTACACGGACGGTGTTCCCATACTGGGAGTTTTACTTCGGGCGTACATTTCGACGGAATCAAAAAGTATATGTATATAATGTATAATAAAAACAAAAAAACGAAAAACTAAATTATCAACTGAGAAAATCTAAAAAAAAACATTAAATTGTAGGAGTTGTGGTTATTTTAATTTAATTGTCAGATGATCACATTGAATAGTCACAGTTTTTGAAATTAATATTGAAAGTCTAAACTGTTTTTTAAAAAGTCTAAGATAAAATACGCATACACCCGAACTCGGAATGCAAACTCAATTGATAGTATTCAAAATAATTTTGTTTGGTAAACAGTAAACATAACTTACTCACATTAAGTCAGTAAACACGCCCAGCCGCCCAGGTTGATAGCTGAGAGCTACAAGTGGTGATAAGCACTATATATATATATATATATCACACATATATATCTGTGAGTACGGTATAGAAAGTCGGCTATCTAGTTGTTTTATATATCTGTGGTGATAAGTGATAACCATGCGATCTGCGATAATTTATTGTTTAAAACATCAATGCATCACAAAGACCATGGCTAATTAATATTTTTAACCAGGGTAAAGACAAATGAAAATAAAATGAGAATATTATCCATCTATTCAATCTCAATAAACCTATGAAGGTGAAATGACAAAAATTCCACGATTGATAATTAATGGTATCATTGATTACAGCTAATACATAAATGAGTAATAACCATGAAGCAGGGCCAGATTTAGGACTAGGCTTCCTAGGCAAGACAGCTAAATAGCCTAGGGGCGCCACGACTTGGAGGGCGCTAAGCCGTGAATGGTGAATTTTTTTTTTTTGTAGATACTATATAATATAAATACTATCTGCAAATTTAATTTACCATCTACGAGAGTTTATATAGTTAAACTTAAATATTAGTAATAAATAATGTTAATTATTATAAATTAGTTTGCTGTTGTAAATATATAATGTATATTATGTTACGAGCACTATATGCATTACAGTGTAATAGTCCGTGATAGCACGGTTTAAGATATTTATACGTATTATATTCTGTGATAGTATCTACTATCAACTATATTTATTCAGTTAATCAGTAAAGTTCATTTTATTTTGATCATTTCATAATTCATATTTCATTCGCCATTCGGCATTTGGCACACATTGTAATTGTCGCAATTTAAGATTCCTGATCCACTATTCCAGTAAAGTAAATTATCAGAGTAAATTTCAATATTTCTTGCGTTTTTCCGGTTCGACTGCCGTGTATACTACAGTTTATTATAATATTTCTTCAGTCCGTGATTAATGATAATATATAGTTTATATTTATTATAATTTTTCTTAAAAGTTAAGAATTAAATCGTAGCAGACAATAAATATTCAACTCATTATTATCTAATTCCACTGATTTTTTTGTTAATATTATATATAAATATACACACACTAAGTATTAGTCAATATCCAAAACTATGGTTGTAAGTTGTTTTTATTACTCAAATTCTGTGTTTAATTTTTATTAATATTTATAATTATAAGTTAAACGTTAAACTAAGTAAACATGCTAATATATTATGTATAATTAGTTAAGAAATTACGTGTAGAAGGGCTTTACATAATTGTATTTACTATATAATGCTAGCTATAGTTAAGAATTTAATTTTAATATTTAGATACATTTTATATGGTAATTTTTGTTTTTTTTTTTTTAATTTCTAGAAAATTGCATTACAAATTAAAGCAAATTTAGAAAATGTGACCGAACTTACACCCGATGGCGAAGACTTTCGATGGTATTTAAAAGTATGATAAAAGCAATAAAAATTATATCAATATCTTTAAAGTTAGGTTAGGTTGTCATTCATCTCTTAGTTCAAAATGTTTTACTTTTAATTTGAATTTATATTATCAATAAGCCAGTTTGTATGAACAATCACTAAACATTTAATAAATCAATAGTGAACTGTTAATTATCTTTAAACATGATTTTTTGGCCTATTCAATTTTATTTAATCATTAACTATTTTCCTGAAATGTGGCGTAAGATTATTAATGTTTTAAAAAAATGTTTACAGTTTCGATGTACAAATTGCGGTGAAGAATCTGACAAATGGATATACTTATCTCAAGATGTTAGTAATCCTAGTTGTATTTATTTTAGCTGATAATTTAAATGAAAAAAGGTTTTAGGTAACAGTTCCAATGAAAGGGAGTAGAGGTCAAGCAAATTTTGTCACCAAATGCAAAATGTGTTCAAGAGACAGTTCATTAGGTAAGTTTTTTAGATACAAAATATGGAAATAATATTAATTGAACAAGCTACAAAAAAATTTTATTTTTAGATATTTTACCAGACACTATTTCAAAGTATACAATAGAAGATTCAAATAAATTTAAAAGTATCGTCACATTTGATTGTCGTGGTATATCAATTATTGACTTTTCACCTAGAAATGGGTTTAAGTGTATTGGAATTGAAACCAATACTAAATTTGAAGATATTAATTTAGAAGAAAAAGAATGGGTTGATTATGATGAAAGACAGAATCAGCCTGTTGGGATTTATGATGTCCAACATCAATTTGTAACCACTAAATAAATGTTTTGTTGACATAAATCATAATTATTTAGATATAAATGCAACATTAATATTATTGTGTGAAAAACTAAGTAATTTGATCCATTTATTTAATGTCTAATAAAAAGGAACATAAAAAATAATATTAAAAAAATGACTAATTAAAAAAGTTTATGAATAATCAATCTTCATCTTCCTCATCACTTGTATCGCTTACCTACAAAATGTAGACTCAAATTACAAAATCTGTTAATCTTATTTTATAATTATTAGCACTCACACTAATGAGACCAATTTTAAATGAATATACAACCATTGTGATGAGTGTAATTATTCCAATTAAAACGTTTTTTGTCTCATCTTTCTTATACCAAGGTATAACATTCATTTGTTGCTTAGATTCTTCTCGTTTCTTTTTTTCATTGCATTTGTGCGCTTGCCAGTCTATTTTGAAGTATTCTCTCGTTATCCTGTCTATCCAAATGCACAAATTTTTACAAGTCTTTAAATGTGTTTGTAATTTGTTGTCAGTAAGGGGTGCTTTTAATAGTGGCCCCAAATAGCTGTAAGCAACGGCATCTAATAATGTAGGATGTGACCCGAAAAAATAGAAATTGTTACCCAAACGACTTTCCAGACCATTCATACACTTAATGGCTTCTGTGTAAATCTTTATACATAACATAATTACTAGTAATAACACATTATTTTAAACTGTATTTTAATTAATTTACCTCTGTCATTATGTCATTGTCAGAATCTAGGTGATTGTACAATGTATAGATTTTGTGCTTGGCTTCCCTCTCATATACATTTGGATAATACCAATTAAATGGAAATTTTAAAGCATTTTTATACCATGGCTTAGTAAAATTAAGGCAGTTATTCTCATCCATCCACCTGTATAATAATAATATAGTATTGATTAAATAAATATATTATCATGACAGAAAAACGAAAATTAATTTGTATTATTTTTTTAAGTTTAATTACCAAGCAAACAATAATGCTGGTTCAAGTTGAGCATCAATCATACTAATAGCTGCATGTTCCTCAGCCAATTGAAGACTAGTTAAGCCAAAATCTGGTGTGAGATTCTTGAAACACACAAACAAATATTAGAAGAGCACTTGTTAACTTTTGTATGTTGTAGATTAATTTACCTGTTTGTCAAGACAATCAATTAAACTGTCCCGATTCATTAATAATCGTTTATTATAACTCACAACAGGCAAATGACCAGTAATAGACTTGAACGGATTGTTCGAATTATATACAATAATTGGCGCGTTTGTAAACCTAGCAAAAGCCTAAAAACAAAACATTTTCCATCGCAACAATTTTAGTGTTTTTTCTTCTATACACAAATATTAGATTAATATTATTGTAAAAAATATTATTAATGTACCAAAACTTCGAGGCATTTATAATCGATAGATGGCAAACCCCAATCGCCTTTCCAGCTTTCTACTTCCAACAAATGAGGTTTAAACATTTTGATTTTGAATGTCGGCTTCAACAAATGACCGTCGAAAATTATTCCCGCGGCGGGGCAGTATTAACTAGTAACTACTGATCAAAACAATAATTAATTACACAAATTTTTATGGTAAAATATTGTTTTATAATTTTTATTATTATTATTGTTGTAGTTGTTATTTAAAATTTAATTTATTATTCAGTAATCATGAAATTAAATTTTATCAATGAACCAATTTAGTGATAAGAAGATAAAGTAAGAAATTTTAATTCCAAAGATACATTATATTCTGTGATAGTTCCATGATTTAATACCCAACTTATTCCCACGTTCAGTACTGTTGGTTACACTGTAAAGTTGTCTCACCAACTTGTTTTACATTACCATTACCACATTTATACACAATATATATCTTTTCATTATTTCCACGATTTTGATTTCGTTCGGAAAGAAGACACGTTTTTCTAAAAAATCGTTCTTGGACTATCCAGACATAAATCCACATCAAAATGGCTGAAAACACCGTAAGTTTGTTTTATAACGATTTCAATCCGATTGCCATTCAAAACGAATGTTTAAACGTTCGTAAAAATTATTTCGTGCATTTAGTCATTTTAACCTATAATTTGAGACTATTAAAACCACAGCGATTCCTTGTAAATTTACTTTTGATTTAATTTCTCATCCACAACATTCAGATTCGTATTGCACACGCAATCTCAATTACTCCTTTTAATTTTTGTTTTAAATTTGCTTTGTCAAGCGATTTCAGATCGTAAAGAACTTATTCCACTATGTTCCTATGGTTAGGTCTCAACATTTTACAGACTGTGGTTTTGAAAAGGGCAATAGTCTCCCCTTGGTATGGTACTTGGTTAATTCCTTTTAATATTTAAATATTAAAGTTTTAAAATATAACAGGAGTAATACAGATATGAATAGTCTTCAAAAACATGGACTCAATTGTGTCTTAGTTCTACATTGTATATGATTTAATGATTTTATTATCTTTGTTTTCCTTATTATGTGTATTTGTTTTAATGACAATTTAAATTGCTATGTTTCAGACTGAAGTTGAGCACAAGGCTAAAAGGCCTTTCCGTAAATTCACATACCGTGGCGTTGACTTGGACCAGCTTTTGGACATTCAAGGGTAATTAATTTTTTATTGTTATTCATAACACATTTTGATTTTAAAATTATGTTCTTTAGAGAACAGTTGATCGAGCTGTTGCACTCACGTGCTCGTAGGCGTTTTTCACGTGGTGGTCTTAAGCGTAAAGAGTCAGCATTGGTGAAGAAATTGCGCCGGGCAAAGAAAGAAGCTCCCCCAATGGAAAAACCTGAAGCTGTGAAAACTCATCTCCGCAACATGATCATTGTTCCTGAAATGGTTGGCAGTATTATTGGTGTCTACAATGGAAAAGTTTTCAATCAAATTGAAATCAAGGTTAGTAAACGTTTTTCATAGTACTCAACTTGTTTCTAAATAAATAAGTTTTTGCTTAGGACTTTTTAACAGTAATGTGTAATCTTTTATATTTTATTTTTCAGCCTGAAATGATTGGTCATTATTTGGGTGAATTCAGTGTAACATACAAACCAGTTAAGCACGGAAGACCTGGTATTGGTGCCACTCACAGCTCTAGGTTTATCCCATTGAAATAAATTATATTTTTTTTTTCACAATAAAATAGCTCATGTGGTTCTTATATTGGATTAGATTTGTTTATCAATCAATTATCCTCTTTCCTACTTTTTGTATTTGAAATAATTTTTTATTTTTTTTAATCGACACCTTATGGGAATTACAAAAGTTCGACGGAAACGACATATGCGGGTACGACGTCCTCTTAACAGATACACCGGTTATTCGTGCAATAACCAATGTAATTTAATCTTATCTTTGCTGTCGTTACGTTTATATTTTGGACGTTACTTTATCTTATGTTTTAAAATAATATGGTTATGGAGTTACGTGACGCAAAAAAACAAACTTCGATCGATTAATATTTTAAATAATATACATTAGACACACGTACATAATTAAATAAATTTTCTGCGTATTTTTCATTTTTTTTCATAGTACAAATCAAACAAATCGCTTATTAGAAACAATCGTTTGATTGACACATTTCACTTTGGTTCCAAAGTGTTTCTAATAAGCGGCTTCTACTGTATATCAATAAATTTTGAACAAAAGTATCGTGTTATTAACCATAGTGAACTGATGGTTGATAAATTAACAACTATTCTCCGTATTATGTAAAATTCTAAAAAAAAAATATGTCTAATTATATACATATAGTAAAAGCATAACAAAGATTTTTAATTAACACTTAATTTTATTCTATAGATATCATCAATAATTGGTTGTTAAGTCAAAATTCTTAAAAATTGAATAGTATTCTTATATTTACTTAAAAGAAACTCATTTTCTAAAAACCTATATTAAAATAAACATACAAATCACAAAGTTAATGGCGAAGCCACGATGTAGATAAAATTTAATCTATTTTATCTACATCGTGGGCGAAGCTTATTAATTATATGGGCACATTTAATGTTCAAATTTTGAGAAAATTGGTCAAAATCATATTTACAAACTGAGTATCTCGTAGAAACAATAACTAAAAAATATTATGAAACAATTTCTTGTATGAATTTTTATAGTTAAGGTTTAAAGATGTAATACAATGTTTCTCATAAGAAATTCATATAAACATACTGAAACAAAAAAAAAAGTAAGTATACAAGCATAATTATTAATTGTAAAGAGAACTTTTCTACTAATTGTTGAAACCGTTTGGCGTTCACCATTGGATCTTAATCACTATTATTATTATACCTATTTATTCTATTAACTGTTCTTGGTTAGGTATCCAATTTAACAATTTTACTTATACCAGTTATACCTATACAGTATGTGGCGTATTTTCGAGGAGAGATAGGGAGATATGTCTACCCTCTTGACCCACCATTTTTTAACTTTTTTTTATATGGTTAGTGTTGTATTTTTTCCATTTAACACTATCAGTAAGCAGGCCCGTAGGCGCAGTGTCGGCCTGGCCATGGCCGCTAGGCCGCGAACGCGGCCGTGGCCCCTCCATTTTTGGGGGGGGGACGGGAAAAGAAAAATTACAAAATCTTAATAATTGGATCAATAATCAGATACTTACCTATTATCTATAGCATAGAATAGTGTGAGAGTAGTGCATACTATTGCAAGTGTCAAGTAACAATTATTATAATAGTAACATTGTAACAAGTAGAAAAAGAGGTTTTTTGGAATAATTGCGCTACTGTAGGTTAAGTTAGGTTTTATCTCTTGCTTCAAAAACAATAGCTTGGACGACTGCACGAGGGCCCCGCTTACCTGACCCTGCAGAGGGCCTGTTGTTAAATACAGCGATCATGCAAATATTGCATATAAAAATATGTATGATACTATGATATACAATACTATACGTTTATATGTCAATATTTATTTATATATATAAATAATATGTATAATAATGATGAAGATAAGACATTTACTTTTAGAAGTTTACTTAAATAATATTATGCTTCTGGCTTATGTATTTGTCTTCAAAGTTTAAATTCTATAGTAAAAATATAATTTTAGTTTTGGGGCCCCCTTAAAAAACTGATCCATGGGCCTTTGGTGCGCCTGGCCGACATTGCCCGTAGCCACGGGTGGGCGTTGCCCCCCTAAAAAATATTAGAAATACTTTTAGATAGGTATGTATCAAAATTTAAACACGTAACATCAATGAATATGATGAATATTATAATTATCTATGTAAACTTTAATATAAGTTTTATTTTTATTATTTAGTATTATTCGTTTTGTAACTTTAAAATAAGTTTAAAGTAGTTGTGTTAATTTAAATATTTAATGAGATGTCAATGTAAATAAATTAATTAAATTAATTAATTAAATAGGATTTTAGACGGTTCTTTTGCCAATCACGCCAATTGATCCAATGAAACGATAAGATTCTAAAAACAGATTTGAATTTTTCATTGAGTCTTCTTGAAATTGACTTTCCCAGATTTTTGACTTTTTGATTTTAACTTCTCCAAAAATTGAAATACGGCAATTTTTAATTACTCTTTTTTAACATAATTTTTTTAGAAATTTGGAGGAAAATATCAAAAATGTGAGAAAGTCGATTCCAAACAGACTTGACGACAAATTCAAATTGTTTTCAGAATTCTTATCGCCTCATTAGATCAATTGGTATGATTGGCAAAGGATCCGTGGATCCGTCTAAAATCGTATGTCGCGCGTGCATTAGACAAAAACAGAAAATCGCGGTATCGAATCCACTTAAATAAATCCTCAACACGCCACTGTTGTATATCGTTTAGGGCAGAGGTCTGCAGCTGACTGTAATAGGTGGTCAGTGCACTGTGCATGAAGAAAAATAGGATAGGCGTAACCACGTAACTAAGAGGATAAGCTCCACAACTTTAATTTTAGCCCTCCTGTCATGTTTCTTTTAATGTTGTCTTTAAAAATCCTTTGAATTTCACCGATATTTAAAAAAAATTAAACTTGAATTTGTATCTAAAATAAATAATAATACTTAGATAATATACAGTAAAATAATAATAATGATAATTAACACAGTATAGGTACTACCTTTTTATTATTTGTTAAAAACAAATTATTTTATTCACACAAGAAAATAATATGTCACACACTATAATAATTACTTTAACAATATTATAATTTTAACGATTTATTTTACAACATGAGTGGGAACAACAGATCCCTGAGAGGCCCCCCAATTTTACTTATTTTGTAAATGCTAAAGCTGGAGCCCTCTGACTTTCCGTGCTTTAAGGTCTAGTGACTAGTTAGTTACGTCCACGGACTAAGATCCGTGGTTACGTCTATGTAAATAGATAATATCTCGATTTTTTTAATGTTGATTTTCTGTAGCACATAATAGATATTTAATTAACAATTTATTTCTATGATGTAGGTATTTACTATTTAGAAATTACGATGGCGTTAATCGTTTATCGCTGTTTACAATAATAGATAACACGATGAACATTTTACCATTTGTTCCTAGGTAGCAGGGCCGTCCTTAGGGGGGGCGAGCAGGGCCCAGGCCCTGGACCTCGCGCTTTTTGCTTAAATTTGGGGCCTCGCGTTTTTTTTAATTGTTTTTTTTCGTAGTATTTAAATTGTATGTTTTATATACTTAATTTGTAAATATGAAAAAATATTATATAAAAATAACGAAGTTGGTTCAACGTAAAAATTGGAATATCCATAATACAATATTTTCGTAATCGTAACACATATTCAGCCTTGGTGATGCGGGTAACAGGCAGCAGCTACGGACCGTCCTTTTCGTCGAATTGTTATTATCTACTTATTATTAGTTATTACTTATTAGTAATAGATAATAATTGATTTAATAAATTTGTATAAATATCTTTAAGGGACGATTAATGAATTATATAATATGAGTAAATAAAGAAAAACATGGTATTTGAGTCTACTATATAAAATTATTTTATTTTATTTACCTAGATTATAATATTTTATAAAAAAAACCCTAATTTTTTAATTATAATTAGGGAGGTACCTACCAAATTTTTTGTGTGATAAGAATTATTGATTTCATTATATGTTTATAGAATCATAAATCATTAGAATCTACGGGGTGATTGATTAAGCGTAAACACTCATTATTTCAAAAAGTATTCATGTTTTTGAAAACATTAAACTATAAATACGTATAACTCATTAAATACTCACCCTAAATTCGATTTTTATGTATCAAAATACTCAGAAAATTATTCTGCTTTGGAATATGAAATTAAAACTCTATGTTGTCATTCAAAAAAGTAAAAAACTTAAAAAAATATAAGGATAAAAAATATTTAAAAATATAATTTTTTTAATAAAAACGTAGTATTTTTAACGACTTAAAACTATGTAAAAAAATGTTTTCAAAAACATGAATACTTTTTGAAATAATGAGTGTTTTTACGCTTAATCAATCACCCTGTATAAACATATTATAATTTATTTATAATATAGATAGATATAAATATATAATACCTAAAATATGTACAAGTATTTTCGCCCTGGGCCTCGCAAATCCTAAGGACGGCCCTGCTAGGTAGGTACTGCTAATAATAAATTAATAATTATTCACTATTCAGTTCGTATTAAATTGTGATCGTTCGTGTCCATTGTGTATTCGTGTTTAAACTTTAAACAAATTATTAAATTTATCAAAAATACATCATTACAAAATTACAATTACTTAACTAATCTCCACCTTGAAAACACTTTCGCAATTAGTTCATAGTTGTTCTCCAAGGACCAAGAGTATCAAATTTTAAAAAACAAGTTCAAGACAAAAAATTTTAATTCTTATTTTCTTTCATTCATAAACATTTAAGTGAGTATAAAAATTGTATTATTAAATAATTTTCTTTAATTAGGTATATTTTTAACACAAAAATAACTACATTAATAATCGTTACCTAACTAATATTCAAGTTATTTTTGGGCTTCAAAATTTTTTTTCAAATTATCTGAACCACTAATAGTGCACCATATAATTTAATTGTTGACCCCTGGTTTAGACTGTTTAGAGTATAAATATGTAATGGTAAATATTATATTAGGTACATTAAAAATGACTATACGAATTAATTGTAATTACATATACTTAGAAATCAATTGTTTATACTATTGTTTACACCTACTTATATTAAGTTTAAAAAAGTAACCTTTTTTCTACGGGACCACTGCGATCCTAGATATTGCAGTGAACGTGACTATTTTTCACTTTTATTATAATAATATATATAAAAGAAGAAGATGTCAAATCTATGAGTGTTTTTTCAACAAATTTTACACTAATTCGCTTTTAACATCGATTGGCCACAGTTGAGTTAATTGTTCATATTTTATAGAAAATCTATAAAAAAAAAAAAATGTATAACTATAGGTACTTATAAATAATAAACTTAACTAAATGAACGTGGATGTATGCATGATGAAAAAAAATCTTGTATAATAGACAATTATTATACGTTACATTTTTACAAACACTACCAAAAAAAAAATTTACGTTTTCGTAATGTGTACAATATTTTGAACAGATTCGTATGTCATTCAATGGCGTCGGCGCGTCGCAGCCACCAATTTAATCGAATCACATGCGTTGTCGTTGTCAGATCATTACAGCGGCACACGAGACGGACAGCTCAAACGAGAACGATATACCTGTGGCATACGGAACTCTGACGAGTCACTGGAACTGTGCCATCTGCTCACTAAATCCGACGTACGCGCGATTCGTCGTTTCTGCGGAACGCCCCCCGCCGTAGCTCGGCGAATATCGACAATGGCGACAACGCACAGGGAAACGGGGTTTTACAAATATATACGTTCTGTTTGAGAAACATAATATACTTTATATACTTAACACTTACGAATAATGTATTCCTACAACTGACTGTTTATCGCATAATACGGAAACAAAATAAATAAAATATTTAGGTAATACAGATGTGACGATCAAGAGTTCGAGCTAAAGAAATGTTAGAGCTCCGAATAGGTATGAATAAAATCACTATTTAATAATACGAGTACAAGCAATATAATATTCAAGCAACATAATATGCTAAAAATAAAAAAATATAGATACCAAGTTGCAGATGCAGATGCCTTCCCTATAATCGCTCAAGTCTGCCCAGGGTGGGTCTTGCTTGCTTAGACCGAGGACAAACAGTGAATGTTTACCTGGTTCGTTAGCGATTACACAAAACCGTAGAAACCCCAATAGTGCAATCGCCGATGAACACACAATTTATATAAAAGTTTTTTTAAAAATAAAATAATATTATAATAATAATAAAAATAGTAATATTAATAATAATAATAATAATTAGATTAGGAATAAGAACAATAAAAATGATAGTAATAAAAAGAAAAAGAAGATTAGGAATAAGAACAATAAAAATTATAATAATAAAAAGGAAAAGAAGAATCTAGAACCTTATCCGTGCATCTCCCTCACACCGAACGGAAAAATCCCTCCTCTCGGACAAAAATTAAAAGTTAAAATATTAAACAATTATGGGTTACGAATTTACGATTATGGGTGGCTGAAGGTGATTCCGCAGTCCGCACACTAATGTAAAATTGAATTTTATGTGGAACGCTCGTTCATCCAACATCCACTGAGTCCCCCTTCTAGTTTTTTCCAAATCAAGCACTGACTATGGCTATATATAGATAGATATAATATCGACACATCGTACAAATATGTATCATTGTATCTCATCAAAAGTGCAACTATTTAGAGCTTAGAAGTTAGAAGTATTATGTATAAATATTAAATATGCTTTAATGTACTATGCACATCGTATATTATGATGGTTTTCTTTTATTAATTACAACATTTCTATTAATGTTAACAATATAATACCTATATGGATATATAACAATATTACTATACAAATATTTTTTTAAACTTTTAAAATTAAGAGTTAATTATTAATTAATTATTATGTAGGTACCTATTTTGTATGTGGCTTTTTTCAATTCACAATTTCCATCATTTTACGATGTCACAGTATATATAAATTAATTTATCTATGAACCCATTTATTTTAATTATTCACACAATATTTTTTGTGTATAAACTGATTAAACTGTAAAGTATTAAGATGATTATTTTACTATATATTTAGGCACCTATAAAGATTCCGAACTTGATATTTGAAAAGTTACAATTCTAAATAATAAGAGAATAGTTTTTAGTTTTTAATAGTATTGAATAAAAATTACTGTGGAAGTGTATTGACATAGGCGGAAATCCATTGAAAAAGTTGGGGGGGGGGCTACGATTTTTCTCATAAACCAAAGCCGTTAGAAATTTATTAATTGTATTCAATATGTGTATATAATGGATTTTTAAAATTATTCTTTAATCATAAAACACTCATGCATTATTTCAAAAATTATTCATGTTTTTGAAAATATTTTTTTACATAGTTTCAAGTTGTTAAAAAACAACGTTTTTATTAAAAAATTATATTTTTAAATATTTTTTATCCTTAAATTTTTCTAAGATTTTTACTTTTTTGAATGACAACATAGTTTTATTTTCATATTCCACAGCAGAATAATTTTCTGAGTATTTTGATGTATAAAAATCGAATTTAGGGCGAGTAGCTTATGAGTTATAAGTTTTTAAAGTTTAGATGCGCGAAGTGGAGTGGTACAGGGTTACCCTGCAAAATGTCTATCCACTACTCCGCTTGTCCAAACTTAAAATACGTATAACCATTGAGTATAGATAAAAGTTCTGGTGAACTTTCATTACGTATCATAATATAGTCTCTCTATAGTCTATACTATCTATACTCAATGGTATAAGTGTTAAACTAAATATATATAAATAAGTATAAACTCATTAATACTACTCGCTCTAAATTCGATTATTATGTATCAAAATACTCAGAAAATTATTCTGCTTTAGATTATGAAATTAAAACACTATGTTGTCATTCAAAAAAGTAAAAAACGTAAAAAAAAATTTAAGGATAAAATACATTTAAAAATGTAAATTTTTAATAAAAACTTTGTTTTTTAACTACCTACTTGCAACTATGTAAAAAATGATTTCAAAAACATGAATACTTTTTGAAATAATGAATGTTTTATAATAAAAGAATCACTCTGTATATCGTATTTCCAAATTAATATAATTTTATATATTTTGTTTTATTCGACAGACGACAAAATAAATCACTATAGGACAGTGTTCCAACTTATAATTTTAATTTTTCAAATTTTTGTATAAAATATTATACAAACGAATTTATAATATAAAAATGATTATGTGTTATACTTCTTGTTTTTTAAGAATATAATTTATGAATATGAAACTACAAAATTTTTATGTTTACAAGAATGTTTGAGGGGGCTTGGTGGGCTTTTGGGGGGCTAAGCCATAAACGAAACCATACATTTCATATTTTATCTTATCTTATAATTTTTATTTGTCTGAATACTATGTGTTTACTGTTTATGGGTTATAAGTTATAACTTATAATATGAACTAAAAACTTAAATTAGCTAAATTAGCCATTTACTTTGGCGCCATCATTTTTAAAATGTTGATTTACTAGGTTTCAAAAAAGGTAAAAAATTCGTGTGGCCACTAAACTAGATTAAACTAATGTTTAATTTAAAAACTAATAAATTCCGACAAATTATTTTTACACCATAGTTTTAAACTAGTTGAAATACATAGGTTTCCAAAAAAAAAAATCGAAAAAATTCGCGTGGCCGCTAAACTAGACTTGTTCCCAATATTATTTAGTAAAACGATGTAGAGGTATTAATAACGTGTGGCACGAATTAAGATATATCTTAATCTAATAGTTTCTAAATTTGAAGTAATTGTAAATCGTGAAATGTGTTTATTCGTAGCAACACTAGAAACTAATAATATTCGTAGTAACTGCATGATAATACAAATTCGGTGTAGTTTTACACATGAACGTCATAACTTTCAATGTTCGTGGCACGATTAACGAATAACGATGGTAAACACCACTGCAACCCGACGCATCGCACCCTCGTCCCTCACTCATATTTATTATTTACCATTCACCAAAAGTATACTTCACAATATATTCTGTGCCAATATCCAAAGACCATTAAACAGTAAACATGTTAACCGATATTCAACACGGTATCGGTCATCACCAATGTTATGTAATATTCGGCGGCTATGTTGGAAATAATGGACATCGTCATCGGAAATTGGGAAAACCGTTTTAGTCGTTTTAGTCGTTTTACCCATTTATTAGTAATCGACCCATCGACGTGACTACGTGAGTTAATGATTTTAATTTTTAGTACCTATTTAGTAGTTTAGTACATTTTAGTTTTTTTTGACTTGATTTTTTTCAAAAGTTGGAACAGTTTAACTTTTTTCTTTTATGAGAATAATTGTTTTATTGTTTTATAATAATATATTCTTTATACTTAGTTTTATAATATTTACTCAATTTTCACAATTTGCTTTAAATAGTTTGAATAAGTGAGTACCTATGATCAAAAAATGAATTACCTCGACATTTTCAAAAACTATAAAGGTACAGTGCATAAAGAATGTAATATTTGAAGTTATTAAATAATGAAAAAAATCTCATTAAGATAATATATTTATTTTCCATAGGATGTGTGTATCTACTTAGTTAAGGGCTCAAACCTACAGGGCATCTATGATTTATTGAGGATATCGATCAAATATTCATAAAAAAACCTATGAAAACACTATTATTTAGAGACCAGTTGGACGTTTTTAGGTTGGGTGTTGTATAAATATTAAATATGATTTGAAATAATAAGTAAACCGCACTGGATACATTGACGTAACTATGTAAGTCCATAATGTTTAATTACATCAGCTAGTGGCTAATTATTACGTGAGTGAAAACGATTTGGTATGTGACTTAATTAAGCATTATTTATTTCAGCATGGACTAAATTAATATTAGTTCCATACATAACTGCCTGGGTTGAACAATTACTATTTTTGTAATAAAATAAAGAGAGGCCGCATGCCGTAAGTTAATCAAAAGTTAACTGACCTCATGTCAAAATGTTAGTACAAATTCTATAATAATTAGGTACCTTCATTAAGCCAAGTATCATTTAGTGGTCATAGTTATTTGTTACATTCGGTTATTGAATTTGTTTACTAACACAACCAAAGATGTATTAACAGGTAAATTATAACATTTCCTATTCTTACTTAAAAAATTGTACAGTTAATGCATTTATCTTTTTAATTTTTCCTCATTCAATTCCTGAACGAATGATTGTTGAATTAAGAATTTTATAACTTTTCTATTTCAGATTACTTCAACTGTAACTGCTACGGCCTAGTTGTTCGAAAATGTGGAATGTTTTTGTTTTAAATAACAGGACTATAGGAGTGATAAAAATATTTTAAATAAAAATCTGGAGTCTACGCAATTAACAACCAATGATCTACATAAGTGTTTGGTCTAGTTAACCAAATTTTTACCCATAAAATTGCTCAACAAAAATGAAAAAGTATTATATAATGAAACAAATTACTAGAAGCAGAAAATAACTTGGAAACTGAGATAAATGGTAGAAAGTAAGTTTCTTTATTTAGTCTAGGGATTTAAATTATTTATATTTTATCCGAATTAAAAATCTATACTCTTCATCTGAAAATCAGCATACATATTGTAACCAATAAACCTAACTTTACTTTTCTATAAAACAAAATTAATTTATCAAAAATTACTTATATTTAGCTCAATAAAAAAAAAATAGATATCAACAATTTGATTTTTTTTTTTTTAATTCTTGTGAATTGTATTTTTAAATTATTATAAGCTTTTTATTTTAAAATAAGTTATTTTCTTTTTTAATTTTAGACATGACAAGCTAATAGAAATAATGAAACATTGTTGCTTTTAAAAGGCATTAAGAGGTACAGGTGTTTCAATATGTGCAATAGGTACTAAATACAATTCAAATAGAACCCATACCTCCATTAAGAAAAGTGTCATTTGTGGTCGTATTAATTTGTTAAAGTCATTAATTGAATTTGCCTTTGTTAAAACAACATAGATGTAATGACAGATAAATTATAACATTTCCCATTCTTACTTAAAAAATTGTACAGTTAATTCATTTATCTTTTTAATTTTTCCTCATTCAATTCCTGAACGAATGATTGTTGAATTAAGAATTTTATAACTTTTCTATTTCAGATTACTTCAACTGTAACTGCTACGGCCTAGTTGTTCGAAAATGTGGAATGTTTTTGTTTTAAATAACAGGACTACAGGAGTGATAAAAATATTTTAAATAAAAATCTGGAGTCTACGCAATTAACAACCAATGATCTACATAGGTGTTTGGTCTAGTTAACCAAATTTTTACCCATAAAATTGCTCAACAAAAATGAAAAAGTATTATTACCTATATAATGAAACAAATTTTACTAGAAGCAGAAAATAACTTGGAAACTGAGATAAATGGTAGAAAGTAAGTTTCTTTATTTAGTCTAGAGATTTAAATTATTTATATTTTATCCGAATTAAAAATCTATACTCTTCATCTGAAAATCAGCATACATATTGTAACCAATAAACCTAACTTTACTTTTCTATAAAACAAAATTAATTTATCAAAAATTACCTATATTTAGCTCAATAAAAAAAAAATAGATATCAACAATTTGATTTTTTTTTTTTTAATTCTTGTGAATTGTATTTTTAAATTATTATAAGCTTTTTATTTTAAAATAAGTTATTTTCTTTTTTTAATTTTAGACATGACAAGCTAATAGAAATAATGAAACATTGTTGCTTTTAAAAGGCATTAAGAGGTACAGGTGTTTCAATATGTGCAGTGGTGTATTGGTGAAAAAATTTTTGGGTATATGCACTTTAAGCTATATTTTATTGCAAAAAAAAATTTTATCGCTACGCTCAAAATATTAATTACATAATAGATTACAAACTACATTAAACATTTTATACTATAATCTTCGCTTTTTCTATTTTTATACTCAGTATTTCAGTTTGTATGTTAATTGTTAATATACTTTTAACTATTATTCAGACAATCAATCGATAAAATTTTTGATTTTAAAATAGTGATGTCTTTCACAAATTCATCATATATCTAAAAAGTATCAAGTTCTAGACAAATATTATTAATATTAATATACCTATAAACGTGGTAATAGTGCCATATGAATACAAAAAAATATTATCGATTAATTTGTGATATCAACAAAAATATTCAATAATAAAATTAAAAATATATTATCAATATTGCATATTTTTAATTTTATCAGTATACGCTCCTATACGAGCGTATACCTGCGTATTGTGTATATTTTAAAAGCTATACGCTCTGATCGACAAATACGTTTTGGGTATACGCCGTATACCCTCCAATACACCACTGAATATGTGCAATAGGTACTAAATACAATTCAAATAGAACCCATACCTCCATTAAGAAAAGTGTCATTTGTGGTCGTATTAATTTGTTAAAGTCATTAATTGAATTTGCCTTTGTTAAAACAACATAGATGTAATGACAGATAAATTATAACATTTCCCATTCTTACTTAAAAAATTGTACAGTTAATTCATTTATCTTTTTAATTTTTCCTCATTCAATTCCTGAACGAATGATTGTTGAATTAAGAATTTTATAACTTTTCTATTTCAGATTACTTCAACTGTAACTGCTACGGCCTAGTTGTTCGAAAATGTGGAATGTTTTTGTTTTAAATAACAGGACTACAGGAGTGATAAAAATATTTTAAATAAAAATCTGGAGTCTACGCAATTAACAACCAATGATCTACATAGGTGTTTGGTCTAGTTAACCAAATTTTTACCCATAAAATTGCTCAACAAAAATGAAAAAGTATTATTACCTATATAATGAAACTAATTACTAGAAGCAGAAAATAACTTGGAAACTGAGTTGGAAACCATGAATTAGTGTTAGCTGATATATCCAGCTGTTGGAAGCAAATAATAATTGCATATTATTTTACTAGTGACTCAGTGAAAGGCTATGTTTTCAAAACAATTATAATTAAAATCATTTCAAAAGCTGAAGCGTTAGAATTTAAATTAAAATCAATTACATCTGATATGGGAGCATACAGTTAAGCAATGTGGAAGAGCTTTGGTATTTATTGTTTACCTGGACCTTCAGGACAATGCAAATTATATACTTTACCAGATGTATCATATTTATTTAAAAACATAAAACAATCATTATTTAACAAAAAGTTCAATAGTTCATTACATTACCTAAAGAAATAGTAAAAAAAAATCACTTAAAATTTCATATTGTTGATAGCAAAGTATCAAAATAATCTTTGAACAAAAATTAGTTTGAAAATGATGCAGATGAGTTAACAAAAGCCTCATCATTTTGATAAAATAAAACTTTTAAATGGCCAACTAATACTGATGTAAGTGTGAACTTGTAATATTTGGTTAACCATGAAAATTATCATTCTTCTTTCAAAACCACAACATGGTTCATACAACAAGACTAACATGTTAGTGGTTTACATTAATGACTTCTAGAAACCCCTTTGTTGCTATAAGTAAGTTTAACCTACAGAAGTATAATGAAATGATACAGTTTTTTACTATTTCTTGAAGATATTCAAAAATATCAAAATTGGGTCTAAGTGAACATGGTTTCCATGCCAAGCTGGTGTTTTATTAACAGCAAAAACTATTATTTATTTACAAAATATTTTTCTCAATAATAAGTCTTAAAAATTTATTTTCACTTATTTAAAGAGTTCAACCTATTCAAAATCCTTTACAGTTTAAGAGTAATTTGAAGCTTGTTTGTGTAGTTCCATTTTTAAAAAATGTATTAAATAACAGCTATGATCTATGTTTCCATTCCAAGCATTTAATGTATAACACTATTAATGTCTAGGTTTATTTAATTTTATTTACAATGATACTTCATTATGTATGTCAGTGTTGTTAAGTATTTAAATACTTTTTTTGTGTTTTAAATACTATTTGACCAATGTATTTTTGAAATAGTTAAAAATATTTTTTATTTGCATTCTTATTCTAGAATACTAAGTACTTTTTTTCCATTCTAGTGGTTTTTTACTCAAAATTCCAATTACCAATTTTTAAAAAATGCTGGACCAACCCAAAAATTTTTTCACTTGTGTCAAATATAGATAGAAAAGAAATATTTTATACAAATTATTGAGATATTATTAGTATTATTCACAGTTATAAAATGGAACTAAAATATATTTTAGTATAAGAGAATGATAGGTATGAAATTTAATCTAATACTGACGACAAACATTTTGTTTTATTCATAACCACTCGTATCAACATTACATGAAATAATATCTCTTAAGCAACTAATAATGTCGTAGTCGCTGTATTTCTTTCCTAATTCATATGCAATTTTCCTTGTCTATTTTGTTTTACATTTTGTATACTCAATGTGTCACAATAAAACGACGTAACACTTATATACTTAAAAGTACATAATATTAAATGTAATTGTTTGAATATTGACAATTAAAATTTATTTAATTTTTATGAGTAAGTTTTTAAGCCGGACACAACATATGTAATTGAGTAAACGTCTTCTTTTGACTAATATTAGTATATTAATTAACATAAAATTCTTAACAGTTTTTCGTTATATTATATGTTAATATCAATTTTGTTGGGTCTTTGCTTTCACCATAGACATAATATAGTAATATCTATATTATGTCTATGGCTTTCGCTGGTATAATTCAGGTTTTCAATTTTGGACAATATATTTATAGGCGTGCGCACTGGGGCAGCAAAGTGTGTTCTTGCTGTCCCTAGATGTTTTGAATAAGGTCTAAGCTGGACCACCACACCAATAATGCTCAATAAAATATAAGTTGGTTATCCAAAAAGTATTGCACCAAGCTAATCTTTTCTATGTTTAAACTTTAAATAAGTTTTGAGCATAGATGAATGATACTCTATGGTTACGAGTTACTAAAAAAAAAACACCAGCTACAGTATTTTATGTCCATTATTTACAGATGTAACATGTAGATACCAAGGTGAATATGTATATGTGTACCTTCTGTATTGTGTATAATAACTAAAATAGTATAATATTATATAGGTAATTTGTTGCCTAAATATGAGTTCATTTTCGTTTATAAAAATGTTGATCAGTAAGACACGAAAACTGAATTTATGTATTTAGGTCGAAGCTCTGGAGAGTCAAAACACTCAAAAAACTATAGTGAATGCAAGCAATAAATGGTAGAAATGCATAATACAAAATGCATTGCGCCCATTTAAAACTAATGATCAAGGATAAACGCACTTCGTCGTTATACTACCTTATCATTATTGTGACGTAGACACATAGTGTATATTTGAATATGATTTCGCGTTTTAAACGCCGGGCATTACGGCAGAACAGCATGATCAGAATAGATAACTATAGCAACGACTTGCCGCATTCATGTGAGTTAGGTACGCGCGGCGCCGGTTTTCTAAGTAGGTGGATATAATATTAATATATTATCTTGTGGCAGAATTACAGATTCAAATTATTCATAGTACTCAACCAAATATAATATCTTGGTGTTTTCAATAAAAAGTTTAAATTGATTTAAAAATAATATGATGTATTACGTGTGTCAATAAAATATTTATTGATTTAGAAGTTCATCATTTGTTAATTTAACTACTAATATAAAATTTTTATTGATTTTACAATATTTTTATCAATGCTATTTAGGCGAAATTATAGATTAAGTATTAATCGAAAATGTATTATAGATAGTCCGTGTAATTTCACGAATACCGGAATATATAATATGGTACTGGTCTAGTAGACCCCCGCCACACAGGTTTAGTTGAAGCTAGCCATATTAGTGGCGTAATTGACAATGTTTTATGGGGGGGGATCAAAATAAATTTCTATGGCAAACTTGAGGAGGGCTTTTTTGTATAGGTATTAGACAATATATAAATACAGCTCAAGGGGGGGATCTATCCCCCATATCCCCCCCGTAATTACGCCCCTGCTTAAATATCTCGTGTTTTCGATGTTAATTCAATAATCAATAGTTTAATATTTATATTAATATATATTCATAAAAAAGTAAGAAAATGATTTATATCCACCTTGCTCGACATAGACACATAGTAAACATCTATTAATATTATCGGCACTCGTCATGGGCGGTCGGCGATTAGACAACCGGCAGATCACGTGACATACTGCACCAGACCGGACGCGTTTTGGTCGTAAATTTTTCCAGACTTATTTGGAATAGAATCGTAGATCTTTCACCTTTTAATATAGTCTATGAATAGAGTAGTGCAAACACTACTAATTGCAAACCGAATGTTGGTAAAGTTGCTTATCGATCTGAGTAGCGCCGCCAAGTTTTAAATTGGAAGCGCGCAGCGCATCCTCAATGGCAGATATTGAACCACGCTTGACACTTCATAATTCATAACAATTGTCATTTAGCTACAGGGGGGTTTGGGGTTCAACTCCCCCACTCACCCCGAAATTTGTTTTTTGTTTACGACGTTTACGTACCTGCTTCATGTCGCCTTCGCGGATGTGGATATTTACGTTTTATATAATAAGAAAGAAAAAGAAGAAAAATAATTTCTGTAGGTGATAACTGAATATTATGTTCAATTCTTTTTTCTATAGTTAGTTATTAGTTACTACCATGAAGACTAGAGATAAGGAGGCCAAACTCTGCTGGCCGCCTGCACAAAAATTGGTTCTATAAAACATCGCACACTAATTTCTCCACCAGTCTGCGTGGCGGTCAAATCCGAGGCTGGCTCGGAGTATAATTAACCCGTATAAGATAGGGACATACTCGACTTTATTACATTTAAAAAATTATAATTAAAAAAATAATAATCGTATTTAAATTAGAATTATACCATCGTATTCAGCGCAAATTTATCTTTAAGAATGTTCTATATTTACGTAATATATGTACATATAAATAGTAAAAAAAAATTTAAAAAAATGTAAACCGTCACGTTTACATAATTATTTTACAATATAATTTTTATTATTATTTACAGTTTAGATACTTTCCTGTTTTTTTTTGTTTTTTCAATGCTAGTCATCGTATCTTTATAATTGGCTCTTTTGACAATAAAACACATGCGCATTATTAAAAAAAATCGCACAATGGCTTTAGAAAATTCTACTTTATGATCTACACAACCGACCAATTGGATTGAATCCCCTTGTTCAATCATTTCCGTAATAGTTAGTAAAGTATTCATATTAAGTTCTTCATTTTTTAATGCTTCTAGTGTCGATTTTTCTAAAGTAGAAATTAAACTAAATAGATTATTTGATGAATGTATTAAGTTGCCCTTTGATCGCATGTCTATAAGTTTGTCTCTAGATGAAGACAAACAATCGTTTCTTAAACTAGAGAGACATTTTTTACACTTAGTGAATCGGTTTGCCTTTCTAGCTATATAACCCGCTAAGTATGATAATACTTTACTTAAAGTTTAAACGTGATGTTTCAGAATATTGTACCTGAGTATTTCCTGTTGCTTTGGTAGAATCTATAGCCAACAATTGGAGCTTGGGTCTCTTTGTACAAATAAAATTATCAGGTTTTTTTTGTGGGGACTTTCTTTTATTTGCTGGGGCAGTAGATAAATAAGATGGTAGATTGGGAAAGATTGTAGGTATAGCTTTATATTTTAACGTAGGCTTTCCTTTTTCTATTTTATCAACCTTACCACAAGGGAGCTTTATTTCATAATATTTTTCAATATCACCTTCTAAAAAATGTAATTCACATACTCCACAATTTGGGGTAAGTACCTTATCTTTTCTTGGGATCGCTTTGGCCCATTTATTTAAAAGCTCAGGGTCCTAAAAATAATATGGATATTATTATGGGTATTTGTATAAATAATACAATTACTTACCTTTGGTGCTTTAAATATACTTTTATTTCGAATGCCATTTAACAAATTATATTTTTTTTCTTTAGAATTGCCAGTTGAACACCCAGGGGCATAACAATTTCGACTCATTTTTATCTATTTTTATCTAAAACTTAATTTAATTTTAAAAAATGAAGAACATAACACGTAAAAATATCGAAAACTTTAAGTGCTTATAGTTACTTTAAGCTTTTTATAAATAATTCCTCAATTTGATGTAATCAATCGGTATCGTCAAAATAGAAAATAATATGCACCAGTATAAATGTAAATATGTATAAATTATATTGTAAAATACCTAATTATATATAATAATTATGTAAACGTGACAGTTTACATTTTTTTTAAATTTTTTTTACTATTTATATGTACATATATTACGTAAATATATAACATTCTTAAAGATAAATTTGCGCTGAATACGATGGTGTAATTCTAATTTAAATACGATTATTATTTTTTTAATTATAATTTTTTAAATGTAATAAAGTCGAGTATGTCCCAATCTAATACGGGTTAATTATACTCCGAGCCAGCCTCGGATTTGACCGCCACGCAGACTGGTGGAGAAATTAGTGCGCTATGTTTTACGGGACGTTTTTTGTGGTAGAGTTTGGCCTCCTTATCTCTAGTCTTCATGGTTACTACTTACTAATTACTATCATGATATAATTATTAATTATATCCAAAATAGTTGTATACAAAATTTGCCGCAAAAAATACTCGTTTTTCATTGGTTTTGGTGTCATCCACAGTCCACAAATATATAAAACGTAAATAAATATATTTACGTATTTATATCTGTGGTTCCATCTTAATCTTATGCTGACCAGACGTGACCATGTGCATTTGATAGTGCTGGCGATAGTTAATAACAATCGTTATTTCGATAGTGAAGAGGCACTGACTGTCTAACATATTATTGTATTATAACTATCTTGATTATAATAATATCATGGTGACTATATTTAAATAGTGACGTTAAACGGTTTTTGACTCGTATTTTTATGTTATTGCTACGTGTTGGAGACCAGCTTTAAAAATATAGTAAATATTAGTAATCTATGTATCTTAATTCAATTTATGATAACACTGTAGTAACTAATTTACTAATTATGATTAACGTTTAATTTTATATTTGTTTTTTACGTTAATTTGTTTAATGATTATAGTGTTATTGAAAAATAATAAAATAACATATAAATGCCCGCTGAGTCTACAACTGTCTACACTTCTACAGCACCGGGCGCCCGGTTCCATCTTGAAGACAAAGTATTGCCAATACCGGGCGCCCTGATGGATTAAGGAGACAAGGCCATTTGGAGACTTTACCGATTATCTTGGCGATGTAGTGGTCCTCTGACGGCGGTATACGTTTTCTTGTTTTTAGCCTTTATTGGTGGAAGGTAATTGGTCGATATCCTGCTGGACACTTATAGTAGTTGTTCTGTAATGATATATCCAAATAAAGGCATACTAGACCTCATCCTCATACCGTAAGTTGTCTGGTACTGAGGTTGCTTAAATGCAAATTGCTGTGCGCTCTATCTAGTGTAATTAATAGTCGCGTTGTATCGTGTGACTTGTGTTTGTAGTACCGAACAGTGGCGGTTTTGGTTGTATTTTTTTAGTGAGGCGAATCATGTATACCTCCCCCCTATCATAACAAAAATTAAACAGTACGAATGGAATTTAAAAATATAAAAATAGTTATAATATAATTTTAATTATGTATTTATATATATATATAATGACATTTACAACAATTGATTGTTTATTTTGTTGTTGAACGTGCCGCACTGCCGCAGTGCCCTAGCCGTGGCTGCGGGCTGACTATAAATTATAATAGACAATAGTAAATCTATTTTCAGTACGTAGAGGCGATGACAAAACGTGCCTCACTATGATTAATGCGCATGCGTAATTCTACTTAATTTACCTGTCGTGTGCATTCGCGTGCATACGCATGTGTGTGTAATTTGTGTACACAAGTACAAAATCAGAGGCGACGTAAAACGTCATTGGAAATACGCTGAAATACCGGCGTCCGTTTACGACGTTTACGTACTAATTATTTCGTGCATTTCTTATCGGTTTATCGATATTTTTGATAATATACACGGAATGATAGAATAAATAATAATTCAAAATGAAACGAAGCAGTATTTTTTCTCAAATAAAATCATAAATACGTTAAAAATTATAGCGAAATATGTGCTATTAGTGAACCAAGAAGTTCACATTTTGAGTATTATTTTCCACATAATTTTAGGTGAGGCGTCGCCTCACTTGCCTCACCCCCAAAACCGCCACTGGTACCGAATATCGATCGTCGTTGCGGGCGACGCATTATGCTGGCGCGCAACGCGTGTACCGACTATTGCCAGAACATAACACAATGAGCTGTTTCGTTACATATTATAATAAAAATTGGCACAATATAAGAAAGGAATGGGTGATGGGCATGACGTCTAACCCGGAAATTTCATGAACAAAACGAATAACCGATTAGAAAGTTTTAATTAATAAATACACTATTTTGTCAAATCGAAAACACTATTATATTTTTTTGTCACGCCTGCACCGAAAGTTTGGTTTTCGACCACGGTTGAAGCGTTCGAAAGCGTCCTTTTTCCGCCCAGCGGGCGGTAAAGTGGAAATCCCCAAAGTGCCGGGCGGGAAAGAGGAAATCTCCAAAAGTGCCGGGCGGAAAAGAGGAAATCCCCAAAAGTGCCGGGCGGAAAAGAAGAAATCCCCAAAAGTGCTGGCCGCCGGGCGCGTATCCCCTGCACAACCAGAAACTAAAATGTATACCTACCACGGTTCTTACAAAACATAAACTTTTGGTTACATCCTAAATGTATAGTATAACCTCCTTGCATGACGCATAAACATTTAAACATATTTAATTTGCACTGTTCCTAGATAAGTGCGTCGATTGTCGAATGATGCGTTAGTAAGTTTGTAGAATAATCTATAATTCTTGAATAGATCGTAATGGTTAGGCTGTTAGGCATAACCTTTTCCATGAACGCAGGGGCGTGCATAGGCGTAGCGTGATAATTTTTTTTTTGGGGGGGGGCCTTTTTTTACTGTGGTATCAACGACGCTGCCGAAACTGCTTGCGAATCACTTTGTATAAGGGCTATAATGATTCAGGTACAGAACATATTATATTCTACAAATATAACTATAGAAAAATATAAAAGAACAAAATATAAAAAGGACTAAAGAAGCAAATTATTAAGTAAAAAGTAAATAAATAATATACCATACATCATATTATTATCAAATACATATTTTGTATTTGAATTAAATATTAAAACAAAACATTTTAAATAGTAAATTATTACTAATTACTATATTATAAGGTTTAAACGCCTGCTTTTTTGCGCAAATATATTTAGAACCTCTTCAGATGTAATATTATTAGCTAAGTCCTTTTTAATATGAAGTAACGATAGATTTGAAAATCTATCATTAGACATAGAATTTCGTAGCCATGTTTTTATTCGCCGCATTACCGAAAACGATCTTTCACAAGAAGCAGAACTTACTGGAATTGTAAGTGCTACTTGTAAAAGCATATTATATAAGTTTGGAAAAATTTTTTTGTTGATTTCTAATACAAGAGCATCTATGTCAAAATCATCTTTATTAATGCAGTTCTTCATAATTAGCATTTCAGCTTTAAGTTGGTCTTTATCAATACATAAAGCATTCTAAAAACAAAAACCGTATATTAACATTAATATAATATATTTTCATGTATTTTACTAACCTCGTAATGTTCTTTATATTCTTCGGATATCAAAATAAACAATAGAAAATGTTTTCAGTTCCCCCTTATGGACGTATAGAACAGTAAACTATTACACAAAAATTTCTGGGGGGGCTATAGCCCCCTTAGCCCCCACCATTCTACGCCTATGGGGGCGTGACAAAAAATAGTATGTGTGGCTCGCGCGGGAAGGCCATTTCCCGCCCTTGCCACACAATATACTATTATGGTTTTGCAAACATCGTGCATCGTGGTTTGAACAGAGATTTTAAATAACAATTTAAAATTATTTAAAATAATTAAGAAATATTTAAAATCTCTGGGTTTGAAGCACGGCCTATCTACAGTATAATCAGTATATCTTAGTATATAGAAGAAAAGTATACTAAAAGTATATATACTTTTTCTATTTGTTGTATATATCTATGGTTGTACCATCTCTGGTTAAAGTTAATCACAGTTTAATCGACCGAATTAGCACGATTAAAATATATATTAAAATATCTGTTATCAGTGATTAAGCCTAATCGGAGACGGTACAACACACAGACTTCTATACTAGTATAGAAGTCTGTGGTACAACACTACTGGCGAGTCTATCTTTAATCGTGGTAATATTGTTCATAGTACGGTAATTTTGTCATATTATTCTCCCCGCTGACTAGATAAGGATAACAAACATTGGCAACGCTGCGGCTGCGCCGGTGCTCCAATTATAGTCCAATGTCGAACCGGGCGCCCGGTGCTCTAGACACAGCATTAAGCCGTTAAATGCCTATGGTTCTACAATGGAGCGGAAAAACGATAATATGTTAGGTTTCGATGATATTGTGTTTATGCTACTTGAAACATTGAAGTCTAATGGCACATTCGATGAAATCCGTAGACATTGTGTTACTGATATTGATGCTAAGGTATAATATTATTTAAT
Organism: Schizaphis graminum; assembly: GCA_020882235.1. Classification (NCBI taxonomy): domain Eukaryota; kingdom Metazoa; phylum Arthropoda; class Insecta; order Hemiptera; family Aphididae; genus Schizaphis; species Schizaphis graminum. Next base: position 62,765,670 of record CM037032.1, read on the forward strand.
AAATTTTAAATGTTTTATAATGTTCGCTTTTAAATTTAGAATTTATTACTGTACTATACTAACTACTATGCCTAATTAATATTGTTAAAATTGTTTTTCTAATTATTTTTAAATTATAAATTAGTAGTATAATTATTAATTAAGATAAAATATAGGTACTTACATATTATTGATATTAGAATCACAAAAACCACTTAGGTACATTGTATACTAATAAAATTAAATATTTTATAGGTTTTCGTTTGTGAAATATGTGTAATGGTTTATTAAATGTATAACTATCCTACTTTTTATACCTACTTATATAGTTTAATAATTAATTTTTATTTTATAAAATGATTTTATGGCATTGATAATTATCTGTTCTTTTTTTGTTCATATAGCCAACTTACCAAAACTGGAAACAACGAATAGAATCAAATGTCAACAAATTTTTGAGCAAAGTAAAATATACTCCCGAATTAAATAAAAACACTGTTCGAGAACAACTTCGAAAACATTTACTTGATGGGTATGTATTTATAATTTTAAATTGATATTTTTCACTTGTTTTTAAATTGATTAATTGTCTTAAAATGTTGAAAATGAAAAAAAAAAATTCTTAATTAAAGTTACAATAAATAACATTATTAAAATAGTCTTATCAGTTTTTCATTTGTTAAATATTTGTTTTACATAATAAGCAGTAGCGTGCGACTGTGTGAGAAATTTTGAAATCACATAAAGTTAACAAGCATATACCCTACCGTCCACTATTTTTTTCTAAAAAAAAATTGCCTTGCTGTGTTCAACAACTATACTTACAAAACAATTATTTAAAAGTATTTCAGATTAGCATATTGTCTAAGTGATTAATTATTTAAATAAATCAACATATCACTATTGTCCACAAAAATTAATTATTATAGTTTTTAAGTAAGCTTCCATGTAACACCTTTAATATACAACCCTCCCCTTAAAGAGCACAACTGTATTTGGTAATCAGTCTGAATGCCACATTAATTTTGTATATTTATTATTTATATGGTATTATATTTATTTATTCTTCATTAATTTAAATTTCTATTAAAGAAACAATATGTATATTATTAATAAATATATACTTTTAGACATGAGATTCAAGATATCGAAGAAGGAGCTGATAGAATACTTATACAAGTACTTGCGCCTCGTACACTAAATATTTTTGAAGCTAAAATAGCAGTTGTTGTTGATGAATACTTGGGAATTAAAAATGATGCTCCTCCAATTGAACTTAACAGTATGTCTATCATTATATTTTATAATTTTTATATTAAATATAATTTATGGCTTAGTATATAGATATGTCATTCAAAGAACATATTTTCTTAGCCTGCATATTATCTTTCAGACATAATCATAAATTTAGCCATGACAAAATATTTACAATATACATACAAATAATACAGTATGATTAAATTATACACATCTTCTCCACACTCAATCATTAGTTAATGTGTCTTAGTACTTTTAATAATTTTAATTCTATCCCTATGGAATAAAAATAATGTCAATCAATAATAATTAAATAACTACGACATACCTAAATTGTGTTCTGGTACCTATTTAGTATTTACTGTTTTGACAATACTTTATACGTGCTCATATACAAAAATAGTTTTATGATTGTTATTTTGTAAAGGAAACTTGATGATGACGTGTTATAAATTATAATTTTTCTTTTTTTTAACTTATTTTGTAACAACTTGAAAATTACTAAATGTGTTAGAGACCAGGTTATAATTTATTATGTTAAAAATCTCAAGAAGATGTTATACCCATACTATATATTGTATTTATCAGAGACACCAAACCTTATCAAATTAAATAGAGCAAAATAAAATTATCTATTCAATATACCCACCCTATACCACTTACCTTAGATGAATCTGTTAAACAATTTAATAAAAATACAATTGGTACCTTATATTATTACGTAAGTAACTATTATAAGCTTAAAATGCCAAATTATTAAAAATTTTAATTCATACACTCTTTCATTATAATAATTAAATTAAATTTAATGCAATATAATATAAAGAAAAAAATCAAAAAAACCCAATACCCATGTTTAACAAAATATCTTTTTTTCCCGATTTGACTGTAGAAAATTAATTTACAGTTCCTCCCACTTAATTTCTCTAACTATTTCAGACTCTTTGCTTAATATTGTCTTGTCCGTGTCAAGTGTAAAAAATATAGTTTATAGAAATTACTAACTTTACAATATTTACCCTCAACATTTTATAACTGCCCACTCACCCAAATGTTGCCTCTAATAAAAAGAAATGAATCCATTGATCCACTTGACATATTATGCATTTGGCACCAAATGTACGACATAGTGAATTTTCTTTCATCAGGCTAATTTTATGTTATTTGCTTTATTACAATGAATTGATCTATTTTTTGTATAAAACTTAAAAGTAAGAATATAATCCGTGTTTGTACACTGGGTTTTTACAATATTTAAATTTTTAAATTATTATATTTATGTAGATACTTTATATCTTAATTATAAATTAAAATATTAAGAAAACTAACTTACAAACATAAATAATATTCTTACTTTTAAAGCTAATAACACATAATAAGTCCTATTAAACATGAATTTTCTATAAAACGATGACAATATATGCGGGTAAAATTTAATATCCTCTTAAAAGTTATTATTAATCATAATTCATAATAAACGTAATAATATATTATTTTTATTGTTTATTATTGTAATTCTTTAACATTAAAATTTAAGAAATCTTAAAGTACAGTAGATAAAACTCCGATTATCCAGACTAATTAATATCAAGAGTGGTCCAGATAAGCAAATATCCAGACGATTGTCATATGACATATCAAAAGTTATATAATTGTATGAATATATTGTATGTATATATTTATTATCAATATGTACGTAAAATAGTTTAAATTAGTTAAAATAAAAAAATAATTTAATTATAATATTTAACTGAAAAGAATATATAATAATATAATAAACAATAAATAGAAAAACATATTTTAAAAGAAAAAAAAAATAACTGACTTTGCACATTATTTATTTTATACAATACCTAACCTTATCTATATCTTGTTAATAATTTTTCTCATCCAGTTGATAGGCGTTTGGATAATTAGAGTTCTACTGTATTTTAGTTTGGATAATAATATACCAAAAAATTATAAATTAAATATTGTTTTCAATCATTATTTATAACAATAACAAATTATTATGATAAAATTTAAATTGCATTATAAATTAAAGAAATAATACAACTATATTAATCAAATATATTGTTTTTAGGTTTAAAAGAATCTAGTATGAATTCAATAAATGTATCTAATATCGAAAATAGTACTGTTTACCATCCCAAAATAGGCAAGTTCATTTTTACTTATATACTAATAATTATAATAAAATTCATAACTTTATTTAGATTTTATCCCAGGTGCTGATATACCTTGTGATAAAACACAAAAAGATGATAGAAAAGACTTAAGATCATACAAAAAAGAAAAATCTTCTAGTCTTTGTAAAGAGCCCAAATTATTGAATGGTAATCGAACTGATGATAAAAATGATACTGGAAGATCTTTAAAACAAAAAAGTAGTCAACATAAAAACAAAACTTCTGCATCTTACAAGCCTAAGTCCTCTATTAATCATAAAAGTAATAAACAAGATAATAAAAAAAATAATAGTTGTAAAGAAGTTGTAGATAAATCTAAAGAAGTAGTTAATAAATCTAAAGGTGTTAGTAAACTTAAAGATATTGTTGACAAATTTAAAGATTTTAGTAAGCTTAAAGATATTGTTAATAAATCTAAAGACATGGTTGATAAGTCTAAGGATAAATCATTTTTGTCAACAAATGCTAATTCTAATAGTTCTAGTCATAAAAGTAACCGAACAGATACAAAAAGAACTAAACGTTCTCTCGAAGATAAAAAAAAATTGTCTAGTCTTTGTAAAGAGCCTAAATTATTGAACAATAATCGAAGTGATGATGAAAGTAATGCAGGAGGATCTTCAAAACAAAAAAGTACTTTACACAAAAATAAAAGTTCTTCATTTGACAAGAGTAAATCATTATCCAGTAATAATAATAATAATAGTAAAACAGATAATACTAGTACTGACGTTGTTGATAAGTCTAAAGATAAATCTTTGTCAAAGAATTCTACTTTTACTGATGTTGATAATTCTAAAATCAAGTCTTTGTCAAAGAATACTGGTAGCTCTACCATTATTGATAAATCTAAAGACAAATCTTCGTCAAAGATTTCTAGTAGTACTGACATTAATAATTCTAAAAATAAATTTTTGACAAAGAATTCTACTTGCTCAAGTCATAAAAGCAACCACAATCACTCTAAAAGGCTTAAACTTTCTCAACCGGCAAAAAAAAAATTACCCATCAATAATAAAAATGTTGAAGAAACTAAATCAAAAAAACCTGAATGGAATGATTTTCAAAGTTCTGATATAACAAATGACGAACAAGATGTAGCAAATGTTTTATTATCAATGAGTTCAATTTCTTATGAAAGTTCTCATACTAAAATTATAACAGAAAATTCTTTTCCTATTTCTAAAACCTTAAAAACGCATAAAATAGAAAATGTTGATCAAAAGAAAATTCTACCATCTAGTGATAATGATGATATTAAAGACAATTCTCGATTAAAATCAAATAATTTAAAAACATCACAATTACAAAATACTGTAAAAAGTGTATCAATCCCAGTTGGCCATTTGACAAACAAGAAAGTTTGTTCTGTTGATATTGAAAGTAATGAAGTTTGTGTACCTGTTATCGATAATGTATCAATAAATATAATGTGTGAAAAATTAGAACAAAAATCTAACAATGATAGGGATATAATAATTAATGATTCAGCAAATACCTTATCCAAACAAATATTACATGAGGAAATAGAAAAAAATAGTGTAAAAGTATTGAATGGTGACAAATCACATTACTCTTTCAAAGGGTTTTCTGAAGCAGAAACTATTCCATGTAAAAATTATAAACTACTAAAAAATGCGATCAAAACCTTACAAGTAGAGATTAATAATTATGATATGATTAATGATGGATTCAAAGGTTTTAACAGTGTAGAAACTTATCCATGTAAACATCGAGACATTGTTTATGCTGAGCTTATCAAGTTGAAAGATAGTAAATCTAGTTCAGACTTTATTGGATTCTCTGAAGAAGATGCTCAACTGAGTATTGGACATACATATGTTATACAACAGCTCGAACTTGCCAAAAAACAAAACAATGTAGATAATCATCAAGAAAATATTAAGTGTGGTGGGAATGGAAACACGTTTAATGAAGTTATGGCAGAATATTTATATAAAAGTAAAAATGATAATGTTACAACATCAAAAGAGATCTACAGTAAACCAATTAATGATACTAAAAAAGATAGTCCTTCTGTAAATAATAATCACAACCATGACAATTGGGTTGTTCAACAAGAAATGAAGTATAAACTTTTACCTGTAAAGGTAAAACTTGAAAGACTAGATTATAGATGTAATAGTGAGTATATCTACTATTAAATAGAATTGTCATAATCTAGATTTACTATTTTCAATTGTAATGTATTTTTTTCAGGTGCTAAACGTGTGTCTGACTCTTCAAAGGTGCCCATATGATCAACAGTAAAAAAAAATTAATACTTGACAAGAATCATGTCTTCGATTATTTTTCATAAAAATTAATTGAAAATAAGGTACGAAATATCTTTAATAATACAGTTATTTGTTTAAATCAATTGTAATTAGTAATTAATCTGACATTTTTATAATATTTAAAATTATTTATTTTATTTTTTATAAAACATAAATAACTTAAATTAGTTGAAGAGAATTAAAAATTACCTTTTAAATCATCTAGGTAAATATTTCCTATAATCAGGAATATCAGACTATTAATTTGTTGAATGTGGTTTATTTAACTTTAAAATCATCCATAGAGGATTAAACATCACATTCAGTAGATTACCTCATTTCTCCCCACTATTGAAAATTGTTTATAATTTCTAGATCTATAATCTATTTTTATATGGCTCTAATCACAAAACTATTAATTCAAAGAAGTAATAAATATCTTGGTGCATTTGGTTTTGTGCTAAGTATCATATCCTATAAACTAGTTATACTGTGAATTTGTGAAACCAATGCTTGTATGAGAATTGGCTAATCAGTTTAAAAAATTCTGCAAAATGGAAAAAAAATTCATTTAAATTCTCTGCAGTTGCAGTAGTTTTGCCATTCAACATTCTTTAAATAGTTCTCTATATTGAACAGAAGTAAACACACATGACACGTATAGCTAAAGCTATAAACTAGAACTGCTAGAAGTACATGGTCTATAAATAATGGATTACATTTTATGTTATTATTTCAATGTGTAAAGTATTTTCTCTTTTTTTTTACTTAGGTTCAAAAAAAAGTATTCATGTTTAATATATATGGTCAACAAACAGAACTCTGAACCTATTTTAAATATGGTTGTGTGATTATTCCTTACCTTTTCATTACAATTAACAAAAGTAATAAACTTATTATTGAATATGTTACAGCTTGAAATAGTAAATTTAATAATTAAATAAAAACAAGATGAATAATGTATGAAATATTTTTACATCTGTGCCTTCTCACTCTTTGTTCACTTATTTAATTTTGATTTGTTGTACAATTTAATACATTACAAACATTGAATATCATTACATAATAAAATATTTAATTTTTTTTTACTCATTTAAAAAATTGTTTTTTAATTTTATTGTATTGTAAAAATGTTTAAATTTATTTATTATTATGTTTAATGTCATACTATCTAATTACATTTAATTTAATAAAATGATTATTCATTAAATTTAAATTAATCTTGTATACTGTTTTCTTTAATCTTTTTTTTAGATTCTGAACGAAGTGATGAATGTATTGCATTTACTATGATGTGTGTTTTTTTTTTTTTTTTTTTTTTTTTGTGTCTGACTCCAACATTTGGAGCAGTAATAATGCTCCGATTTTTGACTTCAGCCCCTCTTTGAATAGGGAATTGAATCTAGTTGGTACTTTAGGGGGGGTCAAAATTAAAATTTTCTAATAGTTTTCAAAAAAATCGAGAAAAACAAAAAAAAAATGACAGAAAAATGTAAATTTTACGGAAAAACCACTTTTCGACAAAATCGATTTTTTGATTTTGCTGTAACTCAAAAACGAATTATTGTAAATACTTGAAATTTTCACCAAATGTTTATATTATGGTTATCTCTTTACAGTTAAATTTTCAAAATATTTTGACCATTTTTAAGCTACTAATAGACAATTGAAATTTTCGACTTTTCTAATTTTTTTTTTCTTCAAATGCCGATAAAAAATTTTTGGGTGGCCAGAAAATCTTGAAAATTTAATACAAGGTTTCTTATAAGTTGTTCTTAAAGTGATAAAAAAAAATCCAAAATCGTTAGTCACAATTTTTTTTTATAAGTGTTTAAAGTTCGAATTTATACGAAATATGTCAAAATTTAAATTAAATTTCATACGCTCATAATGCGAATGTTGGCCATAGTAACCATAGTAACATATAAAAACTATACTATTTGTTTCAAAATAGAATATTTGACAATATTTAAATATAATATATCCTAAACTGACAAATCATCTTCGTTCAGAATCGTTTTTCGTATACAATGATACCTATCATTGCATTCAAATTTAACCTACCATAGTCTGAGGTCCACCCCACCCCCTAATATACAGCAGAGCGATACCTACTTACCCGCTTTTTTATGTTAATTACACTAGATAAAGTATATGAATAACTTTAATTTTTTTAAATTAGTTAACAATTTCTTCATCATAAATTACATTAATTAAAAGTCAACAATTAACTATTAAATGCAAATACACAGTTTTTGAGATTTAAAGTAAAATCAATTACATCTGATATGGGAGCATACAGTTAAGCAATGTGGAAGAGCTTTGGTATTTATTGTTTACCTGGACCTTCAGGACAATGCAAATTATATACTTTACCAGATGTATCATATTTATTTAAAAACATAAAACAATCATTATTTAACAAAAAGTTCAATAGTTCATTACATTACCTAAAGAAATAGTAAAAAAAAATCACTTAAAATTTCATATTGTTGATAGCAAAGTATCAAAATAATCTTTGAACAAAAATTAGTTTGAAAATGATGCAGATGAGTTAACAAAAGCCTCATCATTTTGATAAAATAAAACTTTTAAATGGCCAACTAATACTGATGTAAGTGTGAACTTGTAATATTTGGTTAACCATGAAAATTATCATTCTTCTTTAAAAACCACAACATGGTTCATACAACAAGACTAACATGTTAGTGGTTTACATTAATGACTTCTAGAAACCCCTTTGTTGCTATAAGTAAGTTTAACCTACAGAAGTATAATGAAATGATACAGTTTTTTACTATTTCTTGAAGATATTCAAAAATATCAAAATTGGTTGGAAACATGGTTTCCATGCCAAGCTGGTGTTTTATTAACAGCAAAAACTATTATTTATTTACAAAATATTTTTCTCGATAATAAGTCTTAACAATTTATTTTCACTTATTTAAAGTGTTCAACCTATTCAAAATCCTTTACAGTTTAAGAGTAATTTGAAGCTTGTTTGTGTAGTTCCATTTTTAAAAAATGTATTAAATAACAGCTATGATCTAAAATACAATTTATAACATACATTTAATAAAATGTAGATTTGGAAAGAATATTTAATGTATAACACTATTAATGTCTAGTCTAGGTTTATTTAATTTTATTTACAATGATACTTAATTATGTATATCTGTTTTGTTAAGTATTTAAATACTTTTTTTGTGTTTTAAATACTATTTGACCAATGTATTTTTGAAATAGTTAAAAATATTTTTTATTTGCATTTTTATTCTAGAATACTAAATACTTTTTTTCATTCTAGTGGTTTTACTCAAAATTCCAATTACCAATTTTTAAAAAATGCTGGACCAACCCAAAATTTTTTTCATTTGTGACAAATATTGATAGAAAAGAAATTTTTATACAAATTATTGAGATATTATTAGTGTTATTTGCAGTTATAAAGTGGAACTAAAATATTTTAGTATAAGAGAATGATTGGTATGAAATTTAAACTAATACTGACGACGAACATTTTATGTTTTATTCATAACCACTGGTATCAACATTACATGAAATAATATCTCTTAGGCAACTAACAATGTCGTAGTCGCCTTATTTCTTTCCTAAATTAATATATATACCTAATTCATACGCAATTTTCCTTGTTTATTTTGTTTTACATTTTGTACACTCGATGCACCACAATAAAACGACGTAACACTTATATACTTATACCTTGTACCAAATAAGAGTGCATCAAATTTACGTAACAAAACCGGTTTTGTCTGTGGCCGCCCGGTGCGCTCTTATTTGGTACAAGCTATAAAAGTACATAATATTACATGTAATTGTTCGAATATTGACAATTCAAATTTATTTAATTTTTATGGGTAAATTTTTAAGCCGGATACAATATATGTAGTTGAGTAAGCGTCTTCTTTAGACTTAAGGATATTAATCAACATAAAAATTCTTAACAGTTTTTTGTTATATTATATTTTGATATCAATTTTGTTGGATCTTTGCTTTCACTGGTATAATTCAGATTTTCATTTTTGGATAATATATTTATAGGTGTGCGCACTGGGGCAGCAAAGTGTGCTCTTGCTGTCCCTAGACGTTTTGAATAGATTAGTAAGGTCTAAGCTGGACCACCACACCAGTAATGCTCAATAAAAAATAAATTGGTTATCCAAAAAGTATTGCACCAAGCTAATCTTTTCTATGTTTAAACTTTAAATAAGTTGTGAGCATAGATGAATGATACTCTATGGTTACGAGTTACAAAAAAAAAAACACCAGCCACAGTATTTTATGTCCATTATTTACAGATGTAACATGTAGATACCAAGGTGGATATGTATATGTGTATATATATTGAGATAATGTAATATTTATGTTAGAATATATATTTTAACGTAAGCAATGGCGTATTTACGGGGGAGGTTCCCGGGTTCAAACCCCCCCCAGAACAAAAAAAAAATAAGGATTTATGCACAAACGCGTCGTAGAAGTTTTTAATTAAAATACCTAACTAGTATGTGTGTACAGAGTTGTCGATAAACAAATTATAAAAGTATTGTCCACAATCCACAAAAACCATAATAGAGCGCCGGTGACCGATGTTCCGATTAGTCGACCAGGCCGAAATTCGTTGCGACGATACAGTAACCTAACGGCACGACAACATTTTTTCAGTTATAAATTAGTATTGTTTGTATTCATTTTATTTCTTTATTCCTAGTTTTAAATTTAAGTAAGATGCTAAGCTTTATTGTACTATGATTTTTAAAAATTTTAACCCTTCCCCCCCAAGAAATTATTGAAAATACCCCACTGAACTTAGGTCATAAATATTTCATTATCGTAATACTAAGTATATTAACAAAAAAAAAAATGTATTTATGTATGTAATTCATAACTTTTGAATTATAGACAAAATCCATATGGCCATATACATTATAATCATATCATTTTTTTGCCCAACACTGCAATGGTTATACAGTACTAACATATACTAACTCATATACTAAGATCCTACGTTTGGTAATTTTTTAAAAATAACAAAAATCGAAAATTATTAGTAAAATATTATTTTACACGTGTATTTTTGATTTAAAATTTAAACACTCGTAAAATTTTTTTAATTGAATAATCCTCAAATTTTTTTATAATTATTCTAAGTTTAGTATTAAATTTTCAATTCTTAGCTTTTGATAGTAAAATATTTATACATTTTTAACTACCAAAGTACCAAATAGTGAAAAATATTCATGATTTTGACAAATTTTTGTCAATATTTGAAAATTGTGCCTATGTATTCTTATAATTTTTTTATCGCCATAAGAATAACTTATGAGGAAATTTGTATTAATTTTCAAATATTTTGACTCCGCCAAAAAATTTTATCGACTCTTCAAAAAAAAATTCTTAGGAAAATTGAAAATTTCAATTATTTATAAATAGCTCAAAAAAAATTCAAAATATTTTGAAAATCAAATCACGTAAAGAAAATGGCAATCTAAATAATTGGTAAAATTTTCAAGTATTTACGACTTATACTATTTGAATAACAACAAATATCAAAAATCGTTTGAGACTAAACCGTTATTTAACGCGGTTTTGTAAAAATTTAAATTTCAACACTACTGAAAATTTTTTATCTTAGTCCGGTAGAGTTTTTTTTACAGATAGTTGAAGAAAAATTTATACCAAACTTTCAATTCTTAGTTATAAAAGAAAAAAGTTTTACGATTTTTCAACAACAAAATTACTAGCAAATTTCGCAATTTTGACATATTTCATATAAATTCGAATTTTAAGCACTTATAAAAAAAAAATTGTGATTAACGATTTCAGATTTTTTTTTATCACTTTAAGAAAAACTTATAAGAAATCTTGTATTAAATTTTCAAGATTTTTTGGTAGGCCAAAAATTTTTTATCGTTATTTAAAAAAAAACACTTAGAACAATTGAAAATTTAAATTGTCTATAAATAGATCAAAATTCTTTGAAAATTTAACTCAGTATGGAGAATGCTAATATAAACATTTATTGAAAATTTCAAGTATTTATATCGATGAGTTTTTGAGTTATAGCAAAATAAAAAATTTGATTTTGTCGAAAACTGGTTTTGCTTAAAAAATCCCGTTTTCCCTCATTTTTAAGGGTTTTTCCCGACTCATTTAAAAAATATTAAAAATTTTTAACTTTTGACCCCCCCCCCCCCAAAGTACCAACTAGATTCAATTTCCTTTTCAAAGAGGGGCTGAAGTCAAAAATCGAAGCATTTTTACTGCTCCAAATTTAATGTTGTCGACAGACACAAAAAAAACACACACATCATTGTAAAATCAATACATTATTAATCTCCGTTGACTCCGTTCAGAATCTAAAATATATCATCCAATTATATATATATGTATGAGTACTATAATACTACCTATATTATGTCTATAATAGTTATTAGGTACATAATAGCTAAAGTATCTAATGCAATATAAATATTATGCTAGCTATACCAACATTTATCATTTTTTAAACCAGCATTAGTATGTACTATGTTACATAAACTTAAGCACATAATATATAAGCGTAGTATACAAATGTTTTGTTAAAAATGTTGTTAAGTTGAAGGATCTCATTTGGTGGAAACGGGTATCACCCAAAAATGTTAACTTAATACTCATGTATGGCCTGTATGGGCCGGTAAAAATATTCGCTGCCTCCGACTTGAAACTGCGCACGCCTATAAATAGGTATATTATATTATACGTGTGTAAAAAGTGTTTTAAAGTTTGTAAATAATCATGAAATATATAAAATAATGTAGAACAGTAGAGCGATAACTAGCAGTACCTAACATGAGTGCACAATATATCTTTAAATTATTTGGTTTTTTAAATCTGTAAATGCGGTTTTTTTTTATTTTTAATGAAAAATTATTGTTGCTAAATAATCTATGTAAACCTTATAATAATATATTATACTTGATAGGTATACTAATATAGGGTGATTCTTTTATCATGAACCACTCATTTCATCAAAAAGTATTCGTGTTTTTGAAAATATTTTTTTACATTGTTTCAAGTTGTTAGAAAATCAACGTTTTTTTTTTTAAAAAATATATTTTTAAGTATTTTTTATCCTTAATTTTTTTTTAAGTTTTTTACTTTTTTGAATGACAACATAAGATTTTTAATTTCATATTCCAATAATTTTCTGAGTATTTTGATACATAAAAATCGAATTTAGGGCGAGTAGTTTTAAGTTTATGAGTTATAAGTATATTTTAGAGTTTAGATGTGCGGAGTGGAGTGGTACGGAGTTACCCCAAAAAATGTTTGTCTACTACTCAGCTTGTCTAAACTTTAAATACGTATAACTCATAAACTACGTACCTTCATATTTTACTATTATATACACAATTATTTATAGTAAGTATGAAAACAAAGAATTTTAAATTGATATTATTAATATGATAAATGTAGTAGGTATATAAATAATCAATATTGTAATCGTAAATTATAAAAAATATTAAATAACTACAAATTATATGGAGGAACGGACTTCAGGACTTAAGATGTTGCACTCTAACGTGCCTATGTGTAAATCCGTCCTTCATTATATGTGTATTGTGTATAATAACTAAAGTCTAAAATAGTATAATACTATAATATTATATAGGTAATTTATTGCCTAAATATGAGTTCATTTTTTTTTATAAAAATGTTGATCAGTAAGACACGAAAACTAAATTTATGTATTTAGGTCGAAGCTCTGGAGTTTCAAAACACTCTAAAAACTATAGTGAATGCAAGCAATAAATGATAGAAATGCATAATACAAAATGCATTGCGCCCATTTAAAACTAATGATCAAGGATAAACGCACTTCGTCGTTATACTACCTTATCATTATTGTGACGTAGACACATAGTGTATATTTGAATATGATTTCGCGTTTTAAACGCCGGGCATTACGGCAGAACAGCATGATCAGAATAGATACCTATAGCAACGACTTGCCGCATTCATGTGAGTTAGGTACGCGCGGCGCCGGTTTTCTAAGTAGGTGGATATAATATTAATATATTATCTTGTGGTAGAATTACATCTTCAAATTATTCATAGTACTCAACCAAATATAATATCCTGGTGTTTTCAATAAAAAGTTTAAATTGATTTAAAAATAATATGATGTATTTTAATATTACGTGTGTCATTACAATATTTATTGATTTAGAAGTTCATCATTTGTTAATTTAACTAGGTACTAATATTATAAAATGTTTTATTGATTTTACAATATTTTTATCAATGCTATTTAAGCGAAATTATAGATTAATTATTAATCGAAAATGTATTATAGCTAGATAGTCCGTGTAATTTCACGAATACCGGAATACATATTATGTATTATAAGCACACGATTGTTGTGTATGACAATATATTATTTATTTTATTTTAATTTATAAACGCCATACAGTTTTTGATAGAATAAATAAATGTAACACAGCAATAAGTAAATAATATAAATAGTAGTTAAATTACACAAGTTAATAAACAAATAGTAAACTACAATAAGGCCGTAACTGAAAAAAAAAATTTTGGGGGGGGGGGCGGACCCCTGGACCCTTCGCTCAGTTACAGCCTTGGTAAACTATACAGTAGGTACCTAATAAAAATATTTTTATTAATAAAATAAAAAAAACTATGCCCAGATTCCATCATATAATACCATAGTGATAGTAGAAAATTTTAAATAGAAATATATTAAGTAAATAAGTAGTTTAAACAAAGTAAATTTACAACAGTTTATGTGATATTGCAAGTGCAACAATACATACACATTATGTAACCAACAGTGGAAACATTACGAACGACACGTACGTTGTTAGTTAGTAGGTGTAATATAGGTATATATAATATTATATTATAAATTGTCTGGAGTGACAGATTTGGTCATCGTTGAGTAGACTGTGGAGAGGGAAATTTCGCATGTAAAACATCTTGTTGCGTCATTTTATTTAGTATTAGATAGGTAGTGTTGAATTAAACTAGCATATTCTAGTATTTTACATGCTAATTAATAACTATTATGATGTCAGTGATTAGTGCTTATTTTTTTTTTACTATATGAAACTTAAAAGACCGATTATACAAGGAAAGCTATATTCTATACTCACATTTAACTTAATATAGGTAATTTTAAATAGGTAGGTAAATATATTATTTTTAATCTGTAATAATATTGATTGATAACTTTAATTTTCCACTGCCTGTTTATGCAGACTGAACAGCTCTCGAAATTTGTTTATTTTTAAATTTAGTAATCAAATTCTGCTGATTTGGTTTATGTTTAACGAAGCGATTAGGTGTAGGTACCTACTATATAATATTGTCTTACTCGGCTGATGTCTTTAATAGTATATCTTGTGTTTATAGGTTTCTACAACAGAAATATGTTATAGCACCATACATTCATACACTATAGTAGGTAAGTCCTAAATTTTAGTCTAATTTATATACATTTGTAAAGAATATACATACTAGGTAGGTATATTTTACCTAATCAAATATAGGTACGTGGAAAATAAATTAGTTACGATAAAGTTTATCTGAATTTTTTTTAAAGAATGTGTGACAAGTAACATATTATTATAATGTACCTACTATAATACGATTTCTACAGGCCTACAGCCACACCTATTTGCATAAACAAAAGAAAACATTTTCTGTATAAAACCTAGTTTGTGTTTACTACAAAATACATACAATTTACGAATTTACTTATAGGTGTTATTTAATCATAATTTATAAATTTATAATATATTATTACTACAATACTACTACTTATTTGGTAAAGGTAACTGCAAGTACCTATATTAACAGTAATTATAATGTTTATTGTTATATGTATATTATATGTATATTGTATAATGTATATTATAATGTATGTGAGATATATATATATATATATATATATATATGCTTCAGCTATCAGGTACCTATATGAAATAGTTTTTAAATTATATATATCTACCTATATAGAATACTATAAATAGATAGGTTTCTATACATACATATATATAATATACCTATAAATAGATAAGTACCTAAACCTATAATCTATATAATATATCATTGCATTTATATCTATTGTCGTATTTAATACTACTGAAATTTAAAAATTACACTAGTCTTGATATTAAATTTCGACACACATATGGAACCATAAGTTTAGGTACTACCGGATTTACGAAAAAAACTACATATTTAAACAGAATCGGATAAAAATTAAAATGTATTTACTTTCATTGTACTTTTATTAAATTTGGTGAGTAGATATAATTATTACCATAAAAAACTTTATAATTTTTGTTAAAATGTATATAACATTTTATATATAGGTAGCAGAATGTGATAAAAATATACCGAATTACTGAGAGTACCGAAATGCCGGAATTTGGATTATCATGACTAAACTGAAGTTAAATTAGTTAATAAAAGCCGGTAAGTGAGTATCGCTCTGCTGTACATTAGGGGGTGGGGTGGACCTCGGACTATGGTAGGTTAAATTTGAATGCAATGATAGGTATCATTGTATACGAAAAACGATTCTGAACGGAGATGATTTGTCGGTCCAGGATACATATATTATATTTAAATATTATCATATATTCTATTTTGAAACTAATTCAAACATTTAAGTAAAAGTTTCAAGATCTTACGTTTAGTAATTTTTTAAAAATAACAAAAATCGAAAATTATTTATTAGTAAAACGTGATTTTACACGTCGTGTATTTTTGATTTCAAATTAAAATTAAAACTTTAAACACTCGTAAAATTTTTTAAATTGAATAATCCTCAAACTTTTTTATAATTATTCTAAGCTTAACTTATGGACAGCATATTATTAAATTTTCAATTCTTAGCTTTTGATAGTAAAATATTTATAAATTTTTAACTACCAAATAGTGAAAAATATTCATGATTTTGACGAATTTTTGTCAATATTTGAACTTCAAATGCTAATAAAAAAAATTGTGCCTATGTATTTTTATAATTTTTGAATGAGAGTTAGAACAAGTTATGTGGACCCTTCAATTAAATTTTCAAGTAATTTGTCCCACCTAAATTTTTTTTATCAACATTTATAAAAAAAAAATAAAAAAAATTTAAAAATTTCAATTGTCTATAAATAGCTCAAAAAAAGTCAAAATGTTTTGAAAATCAAATCACGTAAAGAAAATGGCAATCTAAATAACTGGTAAAATTTTCAAGTATTTACGACTTATACTGTTTGAATAACAACAAATATCAAAAATCGTTTGAGGCTAAACCGTTATTTAACGCGGTTTTGTAAAAATTTAAATTTCAAACACTCATAAAAATTTTTTGTCTTAGTCTGGTAGAGTTTTTTTTACAGATAATTGAAGAAAAATGTATGGAGAACCTTGTATCAAATTTTCAAAATTTAGTTATAAAAGAAAAAAATTTTACGAATTTTCAATCACAAAATTACTTGCCAATTTTCGCAATTTTGACATATTTCGTATAAATTCGAACTTTAAGCACTTATAAAAAAAAATTGTGACTAACGATTTCGGATTTTTTTTTATCACTTTAAGAACAACTTATAAGAAACCTTGTATTAAATTTTCAAAATTTTCTGGCCGGCCAAAAAATTTTTATCGTTATTTAAAAAAAAAATACTAAAAAAAATTAAAATTTTCAATTGTCTATAAATAGCTCGAAAAAAGTCAAAATTCTTTGAAAATTTACCTATGTATGGAGAACGCTAATATAAACATTTGGTGAAAGTTTCAAGTATTTTCATCTATTAGTTTTTGAGTTATAGCAAAATAAAAAATTCGATTTTGTCGAAAACTGGTTGTGCGTAAAAAATCCCGTTTTTTCCGTCATTTTTTTAGGGTTTTTCTCGATTTTTTTGAAAACTGTTGGAAAATGTTTACTTTTCACCTCTATAATGCACCAAGGATATCCACTTTGCCATCGGAAACCACCCCCAAAGTTTGAAATTGAAGCATTATTTCGACTAGTTATGCTGTACACAGACACAAAAACAAAAAAAAAAAACAAAAAAAAAAAAAAAAAACACACATCATTGTAAAATCAATACATTCATCACTCCGTTCAGAATCTAAAATCGTTACCAAATAGTTAAAAATAATCATGTTTTTGACGAAATTTTGTCAATATTAGATTCTGAACGGAGTGATGAATTTTTTTTTTGTTTTTTTTTTTTTGTTTTTGTGTCTGTGTACAGCATAACTAGTCGAAATAATACTTCAATTTCAAACTTTGGGGGTGGTTTCCGATGGCAAAGTGAATATCCTTGGTGCATTATAGAGGTGAAAAGTAAACATTTTCCAACAGTTTTCAAAAAAATCGAGAAAAACAAAAAAAAAATGACAGAAAAACGGGAATTTTTACGCAAAACCAGTTTTCGACAAAATCGAATTATTTATTTTGCTATAACTCAAAAACTAATCGATGTAAACACTTGAAATTTTCACAAAATATTTATATTAGCGTTCTCCATACACAGTTAAATTTTCAAAGAATTTTGACTTTTTTTGAGTTATTTATAGACAGTTGAAATTTTCAATTTTTTTAAGTATTTTTTTTTAAAATAACGATAAAAATTTTTTGGCCGGCCAGAAAATCTTGAAAATTTAATACAAGGTTTCTTATAAGTTGTTCTTAAAGTTATAAAAAAAAATCCGAAATCGTTAGTCACAATTTTTTTTTATAAGTGCTTAAAGTTCGAATTTATACGAAATATGTCAAAATTGCGAAAATTGGCAAGTAATTTTGTGGTTAAAAAATCGTAAAAATTTTTCCTTTTATAACTAAGATTTGAAAATTTGGTACAAGGTTCTGCATAAAATTGTCTTCTACTATCTGCAAAAAAAACTCTACCGGACTAAAACAAAAAATTTTTATGAGTGATTGAAATTTAAATTTTTACAAAACCGCGTTAAATAACGGTTTAGCCTCAAACGATTTTTGATATTTGTTGTTATTCAAACAGTATAAGTCGTAAATACTTGAAAATTTTACCAGTTATTTAGATTGCTATTTTCTTTACGTGATTTGATTTTCAAAACATTTTGACTTTTTTTGAGCTATTAATAGACAATTGAAATTTTCAATTTTTTTTTATTTTTTTTTTATAAATGTTGATAAAAAAAATTTAGCTGGGACAAATTACTTGAAAATTTAATTGAAGGGTCTACATAACTTGTTCTAACTCTCATTCAAAAATTATAAAAATACATAGGCACAATTTTTTTTTATTAGCATTTGAAGTTCAAATAATGACAAAAATTCGTCAAAATCATGAATATTTTTCACTATTTGGTAGTTAAAAATTTATAAATATTTTTCTATCAAAAGCTAAGAATTGAAAATTTAATACTATGCTGTCCATAAGTTAAGCTTAGAATAATTATAAAAAAGTTTGAGGATTGTTCAATTTAAAAAAATTTACGAGTGTTTAAAGTTTTAATTTTAATTTGAAATCAAAAATACACGACGTGTAAAATCACGTTTTACTAATAAATAATTTTCGATTTTTGTTATTTTTAATAAATTACTAAACGTAAGATCTTGAAACTTTTACTTAAATGTTTGAATTAGTTTCAAAATAGAATATATGATAATATTTAAATATAATATATCCTGGACTGACAAATCATCTCCGTTCAGAATCGTTTTTCGTATACAATGATACCTATCATTGCATTCAAATTTAACCTACCATAGTCCGAGGTCCACCCCACCCCCTAATGTACAGCAGAGCGATACTCACTTACCCGCTTTTTTGAACTTCAAATGCTAATAAAAAAAAATTGTGCCTATGTATTTTTATAATTTTTGAGTGAGAGTAAGGACAAGTTATGTGGACCCTTCAATTAAATTTTCAAGTAATTTGTCCCAGCTAAATTTTTTTTATCAACATTTATAAAAAAAAAAAAAAAAAAAAATTGAAAATTTCAATTGTCTATAAATAGCTCAAAAAAAATCAAAATATTTTGAAAATCAAATCACGTAAAGAAAATGGCAATCTAAATAACTGGTAAAATTTTCATATATTTACGACTTATACTGTTTGAATAACAACAAATATCAAAAACCGTTTGAGGCTAAACCGTTATTTAACGCGGTTTTGTAAAAATTTAAATTTCAAACACTCCTAAAAATTTTTTGTCTTGGTCCAGTAGAGTTTTTTTTACAGATATTTGAAGAAAAATTTATGGAGAACCTTGTAACAAATTTTCAAAACTTAGTTATAAAAGAAAAAAATTTTACGATTTTTCAACCACAAAATTACTTGCAAATTTTCGCAATTTTGACATATTTCGTATAAGTTCAAACTTTAAGCACTTATAAAAAAAAATTGTGACTAACGATTTCAGATTTTTTTTTATCACTTTTAGAACAACTTATAAGAAACCTTGTATTAAATTTTCAAGATTTTCTGGCCGGCCAAAAAAATTTTATCGTTATTTAAAAAAAAAATACTAAAAAAAATTAAAAATTTAAATTGTCTATAAATAGCTCAAAAAAAGTCAAAATTCTTTGAAAATTTAACAGTGTATAGAGAACACTAACATAAACATTTGGTGAAAATTTCAAGTATTTACATCGATTAGTTTTTGAGTTTTAGCAAAATAAAAAATTCGATTTTGTCGAAAATTGATTTTGCGTAAAAATTCCCGTTTTTCTGTCATTTTTTTTTTGTTTTTCTCGATTTTTTTGAAAACTGTTGGAAAATGTTTACTTTTCACCTCTATAATGCACCAAGGATATCCACTTTGCCATCGGAAACCACCCCCAAAGTTTGAAATTGAAGCATTATTTCGACTAGTTATGCTGTACACAGACACAAAAACAAAAAAAAAAAACAAAAAAAAAAAAAAAAACACACATCATTGTAAAATCAATACATTCATCACTCCGTTCAGAATCTAAAATAATATAATATTACAGATGTTATAGGTACTATAACATTAAAAAATAACTACTATTTGGTAGATATATTGTAAACGTATTTACGTATTAACGTATATTCATATACATCAGTGGCGTAATTGAGAATGTTTTATGGGGGGGGGGGGGGATCAAAATAAATTTCTATGGCAAACTTGTGGAGGGCTTTTTTGCATAGGTATAAGACAATATATAAATACAGCTCAAGGGGGGGATCTATCCCCAATATCCCCCCCCCCGTAATTACGCCCCTGATATACATAGTGGCAAGTGTGAAATGACTCCGAATAGCAACTGTTGTGATTTGGCTAACACTCAAAAATGTTGTGAGATCACCACCCCAATTTCACTCATTAGAAGAAAAATTTTGTTTCTGAAACTTCCTTCTCCTCCTTATCCATCACCTACTCCGCCACTAAGTGAACTAGTTTGTAAAGTGCATTCTTCAGCCATCACGCTGTCCAATTAAAATAGATATTTTTATTCAAAATAAAAATATTAATTAGGTAAATATTTTAATTACAATACTGTCAATACTCTAAAAAAATATATATTATTTACTAATTGATCTAATTGATTTCAAATCATTAATTATCAAAGTCTGGAGTGATAAATCATTTGTTTAGAGACGAGAGAGTCGATATCAGTATAATTAAGTAACTTAATTTAAGTTACTTATGGCGATTAAGAATAATGAGCAACATAAATATAGAAAAAGACCGTGTATCTGAAATCGAAAAAACGGTGGTTAGTTGTTTTAAATAAAGACAGAAGAATTGAAACCAGATTGCTATACGAGGACATATCAATATCACATATGCCACGCGTATAATAAGGAAGGGTGGAAGAAATTGGTATTGGCCGGAAAGACCCTAAAGATGGTCTATAATGCTAAAAAAATCCATTAGGTATTAATACCTATATTTAAAAAAGTATACATTTTTGTTATTGGTCGTGTACTCGTGTGTGTAAAAAAGTTCATCACCTACCTATTTTCGGTTTTTGCCTAAATTCACGGTAATGTATCTATATTATGTTTTGCGCAAACGTGGGAATAGGGTGTTCAACACGTCTTGTACCTCTTCTCTATTGAATGATTCAAATTTCAGAGAATGATGCATATTATACTTGTTACTGCAGTTGCCAAAATATAATCATAATATTCATGATTTTGTTTATAATAATAGTTATTAGTTGTATATAGGTAACATCCATGTGAAAAAATGCAATAAATTTCTGATTTCAATAAAATTGGAATTTTGAGTTATTAATGAATATTTGAGAAAAACTCGAATTTTTACATAGGGGAAATTTATAGAGGGTAAGATACGAAGTACAAGGATATTCTCAGAAATTTTCATTGGAGGAGAAGCAATGTTTAAATATTTATATTTATGTGTGATATACTTTTAAAAATATAGTATATATGTATACTCTATACAATAAGCATTGGCCAAAAACAGCGAGCGACTGAGATTTCGAATATTTCATGTTAATAAAATTCTAGTGTACCAGTTTTGACCAAATATTTATTTTAGGTTCTGAGCGAAGCGAAAATATATTAATTTTAGCCTTTAGGATAATGTGTGTTTTGGGTTATATTGATTTTAAACATTGAGAATTTGAGAGAGTGGCTTTGGATAGAAAATTAGCTCTAGTTTGTACTTTAAAGAGATCAAAATATATAATTTATTTTAATTTTACTACTACGGTATTTTAATATTATTTTTTTTCGAAAATATTGCATTTATTATTACCTATTTAATTATTATAGTAATTTTTATTTATACCATATTATATTAACTTTTGTAGATAAATAACTCAAAATTAAATAGCTAACATCTTTCTGTAAATTCCATTAAACATTAAATTGATTTTTAGCATAAAAAGATAATATCTTACAATAAATCAAAAATGTTGTTGTGTATAATAAAATTAATTACAATATAAGAAAAAGTTTTAAGTTCCCAAAAATAATATTTTTAAATTATAACAAAATAATTTACATCTTTAGTTTAAATATCGTTTATAAAATTACGTTCAAATTTAATCTTCAATGTATACCTATATAAAAAATAATTGTCTATACATATTTTTTAGATCTGATAGTTGTAGTATGAACTACTCATGTGGGATCATGTATTAAATTTTCAAGAATTTTAACCCAATAAATAATTTTTCATCAACATTTATAGAAAAAAAATTAAAAAAACAGGTAAAATTAGTTCCCATTTTAAATCTTTATTCTTTAGGTACTTGTCATTATTCATCCTACTCCTATTTCGTTTTTTTCAATATTTAATAATTTAAACATAATTTAATTTTAATTTTAATATTTTACATATAGCTAGTTTATAATTTATAAATAATTTAATAAAATATAATTAATATGCAATATTATCAAATTAAAGTAATTTGACTATATCATTATTTAAATGACTAAGACATATTTATCAATAGAATTTGTCATGTATAAAAACTATATAATTATTTTTATACTTAAATAGTTCATTAGAAATAAATATTTAAAACAAACTGTCTTTGGTTTATTATAATGATCAATGCATCACCAATAGGCAATAGAAATATTAATTTATCATTTATTTTTTGTTTAAAGAATGTTATTTAAATTGCTGATAATTATTATTATTAGCATTAATTATAGTTTACAAAAATATAGATGCTATTCTATAATCAATATGATATTTGGTATAGGTATAACATATAATATTTATTTAAAAAAGATAATACACATAGTTCACAAATTATAAAATGTCATTTATTATAATGTTTTTGTAAGCGACTTATAGTATAAATGTATAATGAATTAATGAATAATAATAATCTAAAATCTTGTCAAATTCTTAAACGAATAAATTTAGAAGCGTAGAACGTCTATAGATAAATAATATAAAATTGTCAATTCTTGTAACTAAATTTCAATATGTTTTAAACGTAGAAACAGAGTAATTTTTAGCGTACAAGGATAAGATATTATAGTTTTATCATTGATTTTATTGAAAATGATATCAAAATTAAGAAAATAATAATAGTATTTATAATATTCTTACTTATAGAGGTAGTACAGTATAATACGAGTATAAATACGTATATTATGTAAAGATAATACGTTGCCACGTTGGAAGATTACAAAAGGACAATTTTAAATTGTCTGATCATTTTGTTACAGATTATAGAATTTAGGTTCATTTTAACTTATTTATCTATCACTATATTCTATATATTCAACATTTTCTGTAATAAATTTAGATTCATTTTATAATTAAATATTAGAATTGTAAATTATAAATACATTGTATCATATGCATGTATACATTTCAATAAAATATTATATAATATTATATTTTATTATAAAGTTATAATAATTATATAACCAATGCCAAAGAAATGGGAAGTTTAGGGGGGTTGTGACTCGTGAGTTGTGACGATCGTCGACCCCTTACTTAATGAAACACATCTTATAGTGTGGTATATTCAATTTCATACATTCATATTATTGATTAATGATTATAGACGAAATAATAATTTATTATAATTGAAATTTTTGGTTGAATCATATAACTATGTAAGATTATAACCTGATGGTAACATATATAACTTGCTATTAATAATATTTAAAATTATAGCTAACGAGTAATGTTAAGGGGATTGGATACCGTGATTTCCTGTCTTTGTCTAACACACGCGCAACATATGAAATCAGACTCGTTTTTTGTCCAACGTACCGATTGATACAGTAAAGCGATAAGAATTCTGAAAACAGATTTGAATTTGTCGTCAAGTCTACTTGAGAACGACCAGTCCACATATTTGATATTATTTCCCAAAATCCTAAAATCATTATATTACAAATGAGTAATTAAAAAATTGTCATATTTCAATTGTTTAAAAAGTTATATTTTAATATAAAAAATGTGGACTGGTCGTTCTCAAGTAGACTTGACGACAAATTCAAATCTGTTTTCAGAATTCTTATCGCTTTACTGTATCAATCGGTACGTTGGACAAAAAACGAGTCTGATTTCATATGTTGCGCGTGTGTTAGACAAAGACAGGAAATCACGGTATCCAATCCCCTTAACAATAAATAATAACCGGATAATACCTATATAACATTTTGTGGGGGGTCAAAGCTCATGAATATTCTTAGGATGATATAGGTATCCTCAAATATAAGATTAATTATAGGTATAAACTATTTATCATGATTCATGACAGTGTCATATCATATCATATTTAACAGGTAATGGCCATAATAGTATTCATGCAGAATGTACCTTAGTGTAATAAATTATACAAAATTAACTCTATTTTATTATATATATATTTTACTTAATACTTATCAAAATAATAATAATGTATACAAAATTACCCATACAAGAAAAGAAAATATTACTAAGAATAAGCAAAGCAAAATTAATTTTTATGCTTCTGTAGTAATTTAAATTGCAGAAAACGTCGGAAGACTTGCACTAATTAATACTAGACTCTCCTTGACAAGAACACTTTTTGTTATTTTAGAATCTTGACATCTCATTCGGAGCTATATATTATAATTTATAACGATAATGGACAATCATCAAACTGATTTTGCAAAGTACCTTCCATATTTATTACTTTTAAAATGGAATATGTAATTGAGAATAAGAGCAAGAAAATGTTTGTAATACAAAATGCATTTTAATATTAAATTTAAGAACGTGTATATAGACAATTGGTCGCATAACTCGACTGTCTATATTCATAATTGTGTAATATGTATAGTCTATGCCCTATACAGTATATAGGTATTATATACCTACCACTATACTTCCATAATAAAATAAATGTGCATAATAAGCAATTATAACTAAATATAGATATTATGTGATTATACTTAACTATAGTGTGTGCTATCTTACATACACGAATTTATACAGGGTGTCTTATTTAATTTCAACAATTACCAATATTATATAGAATTATGTTCATCTTCAATTGAAATTACAGCAAAAATATTATATTTCTCAAGTTCACTCAGCTTCTGCCTTCTGTCATCTGTTGACATTGGTTAGTCATTTTCATGCGTCTCTAACGTACACTGGGTCTAGTAGACATTTATCATTTGTGGATAAGGTTTTAAGTTTAAATTTTAAAGTAATTATTATTTGATAACATTATATTGTACATTCTTTCTAATGTAATTCTATGAAATTGATAGTGTTACTAATAGTGACAATAGCGTTTAGTAGATATTATAAAAAGAGATAATAAAAGCGTATGGAGTTTAGAAATTTAACATTATCCACGATACACATATTTCAACATTATCCAATTATTAACACCTTCCGTAACGTATATAATAATATATTCATTTATTTTTCCACATTAACTTTGACACTCATTTTCAAATTTGTGTAAGGGTTGAATTTCTAAAAATAGTTTCTAAGAACTTGCAACTTGCCTACATAAACCATATAAATCTTAATTGTAAATTTCTCAATTTTTAGGTACTTTTTAGTCGTTGTTTATTATGATGTTATACGATCGTTATAACTTATAGGTTACTTACACCAAGTTATGTTTAATTTTGTCTCCAAAATCTAAAAGCTAACAAATAATTTCCTAATTACAACAATGAACGAATTATTAAGAAATAAATTGTTAATACCATAAAATATGTTAAATGACATAAATTGTATTAAAAAAAATGTTAATTTATTAATCTAAAAACGTACAACAGAATTGCCTAACTAAAACCCCTTATATTTCGAGTATATCAATACGTCATGTCCTATACTACGACGTCTTGTGGTGAACCATGGCTAAATACATATATATATATATTTAGCCATGTGGTGAACGACGAACGTCATTATCAGACTCGAAGTGCAGTGTTGGTATTACTTCTGATAAGTTTTTGTTTTTTTTTTTTTGATATTATTATTTTCATTATTGTTGTTATTATTATTATTATTGTAGTGTCTTGATTGCGGCCCGATGCGCCGACTCCGAGCGCCGAGTACTTCAAGTAGTAAACACTAAACACAGAAACTGAACAGTGACTAGTGAGCCTTACTGCCGACTGCTGTAGTGTTTAGAGACCATTAGTCTATAGTCATTAGTGTATTAGTGTGCACTACTGGCTACTAAAGTCGTAGTCGATAGGTGCGCGTAGTCGTTAGATGCTTTCGTAGTATATTGTCCAATAATTTGGGTATTTATTTATAATATTTTTTTTTTTTATATAAAATTTAGAGTTTAAGAATAGAGGGACTAGAAAGGTCTACAGTAATCGACTGTAGCAATCGAAGAATTGTTATCAACGAAAAATGTTTTTTCTTGAGACATAATTACCGAATCATTTTTCAATAATATTTCAAATATTCTCATCGGATCCGGACACTGTTGCACGATGAATAGATCGTCATAACACCTACTACCCTTCCAGTTGACTTACTCCATTTGTTGGCATTGTCTTTGGACCATATTCTACAATTTCTCCAAATATCTCACATTTGGGTAGGTACTGGGGTACAAGCAAATTAAATTAGAGGCTTCGCCAAATTTTAAGCTGATACTAATAAAAAAAAAAAAAAGTTTTGCAAGACATGGGAACTAAGAGTATGTTAAAATATAATTTATTGAATACTTAATATTTTAGACTGAACAAGGTATGTCTTATTTTTATCATGTTATATGTATTACATTTACTAATTTATTAATTCCTTAACTCAGGACCTTAAACATATTAAATATTTTCAATTAATACTCACCATTCTTATACATGTCATTAGGCAACACCTACTTACTTTGTTCATATAATTTTTATTAAAAAACTATAGATTTGACGTCTATAGAAAACTATAGGTATAGGAATAACTAGGTTATAGTTGGAAAATAACCATCCATCACTTCAAGAGGACTTGCTACTTGTGTTTAGTTGGTGTACTTTTCTAGAATAAGTGTTTTATTGACTTGATTCAGGTGTTTTGGGTTCAGTAGTGGCAAGTACAATGTCAAAAGTCATCGATCTGTATGAATTTCTGCTGGAAGCAGAACTCCATCAGTACTATTCAGAGATCAAAAACGACTTGAAGGCAAGTTTAGACAACTGCAGTACTAGTTGAACATTTTTTATTAATGATAGCATGTCATTTTTTTTTAGGTGATGACTGTACCTCAAGTAAAGTTTGTCACTGAGGACGACCTGTATCAGATAGGCATGACAAAGCCAGAGATTAGACGCTTAAAAAAGTATTTCCAAAAGTATTATCCACAAAATTATTTTTCCAAGTTCAAAAAAGTAAATAATTACTATGATTTTGTTTTGTGATTGTTTTATACAAATTTTTAATGCGTACGTCTAAATTTTAGTTAATTTCTTCAAAAGATAATAAAGAACAGTGGAGCGATAGTTCTGGTTCACAAGATACACTGAAACCTATTTATGAAAAGCGACCGCCAGCTCGTGTTCCTAATAAACATATTATTCCAGCTGATTCCATAACTATTAACAAGGAGTTAGGTGTAGGTGAGTTTGGTGTAGTCCAGCAAGGTGTTTGGACCAATGAAGGAGACAGGGTTAGTATTAAATTCATAATATATATTTTTTTTTTCATAAATTTTAATTTTGAAGATTTTTTTTATTAGATTCAAGTTGCCATAAAATGTTTGAGCCGAGAACGTATGCAAAATAATCCTATTGAGTTTTTAAAAGAGGCAGCCATTATGCATAGCATTGATAATGAACATATTGTACGGTTGTACGGAGTAGTTTTGGACACTGAGGCCTTAATGCTAGTAATGACATGTTTTTTTTTTATAAATTGTTTAAGAAATAAATAATTAATTAGTATTAAAATTATGTGATTTAATTTTTAGGTAACAGAGTTAGCACCTTTAAGATCTCTTTTGGAGTGTTTAAAAGAACCATCACTTCGTGCAAGTTTTCCTGTAATGTCATTATGTGATTTTGCCATACAAATATGTAACGGAATGCATTATTTGGAAACCAAAAGATTAATACACAGGTATTTTATTCTAAAGTTGAGTGTTTCAATCAAATATCTTTTGTTACTTTTTTAGAGATTTAGCTGCTAGAAATATATTAGTGTTTACAAAGAACAAGGTGAAAATATCAGATTTTGGATTATCACGGGCGCTTGGTGTTGGTAAAGACTATTATCAAACAAACTTTAATGTGAATCTGAAATTACCAATTGCCTGGTAATAATATTTTGAATTTTCTTTACTCAATGTACATTATTTGAATTTGTTCTTGAGCATATTTAATATTTATGATTGATATAGGTGTGCACCCGAGTGTATAAGTTATTTACGTTTTACTTCATCTTCTGATGTATGGGCATATGGTGTTACTTTATGGGAAATGTTCAGTTATGGCTTTCAGCCTTGGGCAGCGCTCACAGGACAACAGATACTGGAGGCTATTGATGAACCTAATTTTCAGGTAGTTTTAGCTTTAAACACTAACATTTTTATTTTGTTGTATTATATGTTTTTTATATTTCAGAGATTAGAACAGCCTGATTGCTGCCCAAAAGAATATTTCAATGTCATGACTAAATGCTGGCAACATGATCCTGCTAAAAGACCTAAATTTTCTGATTTGGTATCAATTTTACTTGATGTAAGTACTATTGGCTGTTGGTGTTAGACATTATTTTTTATCACCAGTCATTTTTATGAAATATTTATTACATTAGTGTAAACCTGAGCAAGTGCAAACTGTTGTTAACTTTGAAGATAAAAAAAGAGATATGATCCAGTATACTATAGGAGAAGTTATAACAGTACTCGATAAATCGTAAATATATCACAAATTCAAATAAATAATGAATAAAAATGATATATTAATAATATAATTTTTGTTTATGTAGACCTGGTGTTCCTACTTTATGGAAAGGTGTATTGTGCAATGGAAAAACTGGCTTTTTCAATCCTTCTAATACTGTGGCTTATTTAGGTTTAAATTTACCATCTAACAGAAATTCAGAATTCACTAGAAATGGTAACTAATAAATTACAAGTTTACATTTGCAATTATTTATATTTATTTAAATTATATTACAGACTCAAAGTATACATCCCGACGTAGTCGTCTAAGGATTGATATGATATCTTGTCCTCAAGGTGATGTTAAACATATGGGACATGTAGGTTTAGATGGTGCATATTTCGGAGATATTGAATTCATGAGTACAAATGCACCAAAAGTAATTAATAGTTAATACTAACAAAACAATTATGTTTCTGTTTGTAATTTATAGTTATTCATGTGTTATTTCATACATTATTTAGTATAATCATTTACCACATCAAGTTGTTGCTCCGTATAAACCACAAGAAGACTGTGCTAGTGTTAGTGATTCACCAACTTCAATTAAGGCCTGTTCAGATCGTGCTCCTTTACTTAATGGTGATAAATCAGAAAGCAAAAAAAATGGTATTTTTTAATAATTATAATAATATTTATAGTATAATAATTATTATTTTTACTATTAGTAGATTTAACTACCTGGTTAGATAAAAACAAGTTGTCAAAAATTTTAACTGACCACGAATACCATGAAATTAGTGATGAAGATACTGTTGCTGAAAGTCCTAGATTTGAAGTAAGTTTTTTGAAAAAGTTCTGAAGTTTAATTTTATAAATGTTATCTATCTTATTATAAAAGATAAATTTATTTAAAAAAATATGTAATATTAATAATTTTAGTTACCTAAGATTTAAATTTTAATTCAAATTTTTCATCAGTAATTATTATTTTAAAATAATGAACCTTTTTTTTTTTTTTTTAGAAAACTTTTGACTTTGGACCAAGTCTTGTTGAAGAAATGGAAACTATGTTTAGAACTATAAGTACTAATGGAGTCAGTAACTATGCTGTATCTCCACCAAGGTCTCCACTTGATCCTCTGGATACAAATCACAGAAATGAATTACGAGAAATTGCAGCTACTATTGCTGCTGCAGTGAATTCAAAATCAAAAAAGAAACAAGCTACGGTAAAATGCAAGATAAAATAATTTAAAGACTAACATTTAAAGTTATATCTAGTATTCCAGTCTTAATAAATCTAAATAATAATAAAAGTTTTGTAATATGGTATAATATACAAATATTTCTCAAGGTTAAACCGATATCTGCTTCTGACGAAAAAAGTCTCGATTCTGCCATTGCAATGGCCAATGAGATGGCCAGTCGCTCTATGGGATCTGATATAGAACAACCACATCATCAGATACCTGAATCTCCATCATCGCCAAGCAAACGTAAATTCATGTTCAAATTTCCTCCTCCAATTGGATCTCTTACGAAAACCCCAAAACACGAAACAAAGACTTTCACTGATGAAGCTGCTTCCATTCCAGACATTCAGGTAAATAATTATTGTAACTATTTGTATATGTGCCCCTAACTGCTGTTACAATACTAATCTATTAATTAATATATTTCCTCTGTTTTATTCCTTCCGATACGTTTATATTCATCGCTTGTAGTCTTGTAGTAGTTTACATTCATTTTCGTCATTTATCAGCGCCGAATCTTTGTTGGATACTGCACCATTTCGTCTGCCCTTGTGGGATAAGGCGTCCACAGAATTCTATTTTGCGCGCTCTAGAGAGTTATTAACAAAGGCCTCTCCCAGTATAGGTTCACTTGATTACATATCTTGTAATTCATTGAAGACTATTGAACGATCCAACGTCGATTCTACAGAAACGTTAGTTGGTGAACAGTATTCATGTCCCAGTTCACCTAAACTAAGAAATAAAACAAAAAATATCGAGACGTTTCGAGCAAATACGCTCCCCAATAGTAAAAAATGTGATAAATTGAGACGGAGTTTGTCGGATTCTGAGAGTAGCGTATTATATATTTCCAACGATGTCTTAAACAAAGTTCCTATAAATGTCTGTATGATCGATGACGAAACCGCTGAACTCTAAGTAGCAGTATTTGTAATCGCTTATAATATTTTGTAGTAGGTTAGAGGCAGTGGCGCATTTAAAATATATGCGCCTCGGGGCGAAATTATTTTATTCCCCCCCCCTTCCCAAAAAAATTGTCGCTACTCTTTGTAAACTCAGACTTTTCTTTTGCGCCCTCAATTAATGAAAAATATGCCCCTTGCTTGTTTTGAATAACATAAAAATGTGATAAAAAAAAATTATAATAATAATACACTCAATAAAACTGCCGCCCCTAAAACTGTTAAAATTTTACCGCTGGGGGCATTCGCCCCTTTCGCCCTCCCCTAAATGCGCCACTGGTTAGAGGTAGTAGTTGTTATATATTAATGGTATCTAATAACAAGTAGTAGTATAGTTTCTGTGCAGGTAGTTGAATTTTAGTGATTTTATCTTGAGATTATTGTTTTATTTGCAATAACTAATAAGTTATAACTTATGATTTTTCTGTTAGAAAAGATTTTCCTCTTACTATTTCAATTTATTTTTCTTTGATCAATTGCATATTTTATAGAAATATGTACAAAATGCATCAATATTTTATAAATGTTAAAATAAAACAATTTATTATCTTTACCTCCTATATTTTTAAGGGGTCGGTATTAAAATAATAAAAAATAATAGGTATTTGTATGTTAACACATTATGCATTCGCTGTATACGGTTTATTAATACTAAACCAGCTGTAATCTGTAAATCATAATAATATTTTGATATGCATTGCTGGACTTGTCGATAATAATAATAATAGTTATTTCTCTGCTTTATAGCATTTGCCGCTGCGCCTTACTCTGGTAAATAACTGAAATTGTTTAACGAAATGCACACATGGGCTCAAATACACTTTGTTTATATAATAATTTAAATTAATATAATGCTTGTTGCATACGCATACTGTACAGTGTACAGTATGCACAGATGGTGGAATAATAATGTTTTGTATTTTACCAGAAATGTAGTACCTATACTTGTATAGTGAAACTTAAATTGCTTACTCATATACTCCATTTATGTTAATATATATGGGTTTTAAGTACAAAATTTCTAGCTGATTATTTGTATTTAAAAGTCATGGATAATATTGTGTATTATACATTTATAAATATATTATATTATATTTTAATCAAAACTAATAAGTTCTTAGTTTACGATCTAAATTTTTTTACAATAAGGTAAAATTAAAATAAAATAATTGCTTGCAGTAGAATGATTGTTAAATATTAGTAATAAACCAACGTGTAAATTTAAAACAAAATGCCAAATTTAATAATTTTCTATTATAAGTTTATTTCGGACGTATTAAACTCACATGAACATAATAATATGTTATGAGGCAAATACTCGTAAACATTACTAATTTGTAGTTGATTTAATCCATTTACTGGTTTTTGTAATATTTAATTAAAGAATAATACATATTAAAATATTTTGTTTTAATATTACGGATATATGAAAAATAAATAATAACTGCCCAATTTTGTTCAATATACGCATATGCGTGTAAACAAACTAGCACTAAATGGTTAAATAAAATCGTAACTCTTAAATTTATAAGTAGTATAAATACTACAAATCTCAACCTAATCTATATAAAGATAGCATGTGAATATGTGATTTGTAATTTTGAAATTGTATATAAATATATAATATTATATAGTGCCATGGGCGTTCTCACGGGGGGGATATGGGGGATAGATCCCCCCAAGGATCTTTGTTTTCCTACATTTTAGTAATACACGTTTTTTCTACTTTTGATATTATATACTATTAAATTCAAGTAAATTTTCAGAACCCCCCCATAGAAAAATCCTGAGAACGCCCCTGTATAGTGCCTTTATAAAACGAAACTTTTTATAACCTGAAACTGTAATTTTGCTGTTGGCTTGTTTACCAATAACCATTATTATAATTTTTCATATAATGCTCAAATTTATTTTATAGTTTTATACATATTAAATATATTTTGTTTGGTAAAAATAGTTTCGTTAGTAGTAATTTTTTTAAATTAGATATTTTTTTAATGCAGTTTTTGTTTATATTTGTGTTTTATTTATTTTATTTTTTTTTTGCTTCCCATTTATCCTTTTATCACCATCCATCGGTTTCCTACACTCGCGCTTGCATAGGGATGTTTAACTGAAGAAGCTAAACAAGCATATAATGGTCTTATCGAAAAACCTACCACCGCCATAGATGGCGGCGTTACCAATTCGTTAAGAATACTAAAAAAATCCACGACCCCAGTGGCTAAACCGAAGTTCAGGCTAAACAAGAATGACAACGGGTAAATATAATCAGTTTATTGTAGTAATATAATAATGTAAGTTCCATAAATATACGTAAAGACAAAAAGAATTCGGTCACAGAACGATATCAATCAGGTCCTAATTTTTTTTTATATACAAAATCTTATCTACCACTCAAAAAAATTTAAATATATTCGATTTCGGGTACAAGAATGAAGATTTTGAGTGAAATTTAGGAGGGCGTATTATAAACTATAGTTATAACTTATAAGTATCTAAGAAGTAGGAACAATAGTTTTTGGGTAAATGGCATTTCACAGATCTGCAAGATAAGTTATTTGGACTTGAATTTATTGGTTATAAAAGAGTTTTATTTTTTACTTTGTTTCAACGGGTTGTAAAAGTTATTGCTTTTCCACGCTTAGGATATATTCATAGGCGTAAATCGTAGGGGGGCTAAGGGGGCCTTAGCCCCTCAGAGTCATAATTAGCCCCCCAAAATTTATTAGTGTCCCGAAAACTATTGAAAAATCAATAATTTTGATATTTGATGAGTATACATTTTTTTTACATGTATTTAAATAAAAATTAAAAAATAACCACAATTAAAATATTCAAAAATATTACTGTATACGTAGTTTGGAATCGATGTAACTTTTCATGCTAAGTTGCCTACGTAATACGTGCAGACCGTGCAGTAATAATATATTAAGGCGGTATATTATGTTTTCGCGATAAACATAATTGGTACCCACATGATGCATTAATGCCATTTTTCGCATTTGTGTGATCGATCGTTATCGACTGTTGTTTTCCTAATTCTCTTTTTAGAACTCGCTCGTCTATATTTTTTTTACGATAAATGTAGTACGTATGCTTCACATTTGTGTGATACTCTGTTGGTGTAGTTTTGTAGTAACGAAAAACTTTTGTATAATTAATAATTATTATAACTTTACCGTGGATGACTTAAAAATAATTATAAGTAAAAATGTGTATCCAAATTTATTTACACTTTTAAAAGTTGCTATAGTTAAATAATTATAATGTATATAAATATATAATACGTTATTTTATCATGCAGAACTTTGCAGTCCGGCAACACGGTACCATCAGAAGACGTCGAAAATGATTCGAGTAAGTCCTGGTGATATTTCTACGCACAAAAATTTCAGATTCTTTTTCACCTCACATTTACTAATTTTAATTTATAGATTGTAACGTCATACCGTTACCACCCAAAGATCCGAGAACCGTACAGCAAATGACAGCGTTGAAACCAAGACACCAAAGGAAATATCCATTGGTCATGCCAAACACCAGTGGAAGTGGTTCGACGTGCCAAGCGGCTTGCACGATGATGGATTCAGATTTGGAAAATAAAAATGACGTTGTAGAAAAGAATCATTTCCAAGATCAGATGTAAGTGTTTACACCTCTATCGTTATTTGCTCGATTGCTTCAATGCGCATTGTATACATTAGGTATCCGATCGAAACGATTTAAAAGTTCTATGCACTGCTTCTTTATGGCTTGTAAGATTGCAGTCTGTATTAATTTGGAAAATCTACCAATCAAAAATGTAGGTAACATATATTGTGCTTTAAAGTTTTAAAGAGGTAATATTATCATTGTCAGTAGTAGTTCAAAAATCCAAGTTGAAAAACTTATGTATAAACTCTCAATTTGTAGCACATCCGTATTTTTAAATTAAATTTTTTATTGTCTAATAATATGTTGTATTGGGTAATGATTTTTCTTTTTTAAAACTGAATAATATATTGGTAACTATAGTAAGATTTTTAGCATAAGAAAAATTAAAAATAAATGCAAATACTTAGAATAGTTAGATGGTTTAATTATAACAGTTTTTAATATTTTATAATGCAATTCGTCACTTTTAATATGATTTCTATAAAGATGAATTATCAGCATTATAGATGCGGTGATTTCCTTGTCTATGCAAACGGTTATTTTATTTTGCTTACTACCTCAAGCCTTAGACCTTGTTCGATTCGCAGCCGGAAGCAAGATCGCATTACGTGTCGTATATTCGTCTATTATGTTGTCATTCATTTTTTGTTAATCGGTTTCTAATTTCTATACTTGAAATTAATAATATTTTTATTAAAAATATACGGAGTGACTATTGTTGTTATAAAACCGAAATTTATTGTGGTATTTAGTTACCTATATTGACAGTTATAACCTGAAGGTTTATTAACAGGTTAGATGTAAGAAAAATTATTGTTAAATATTGAGATCTATGTCTTGTTAGGATTCCGAATTCAAAATTAAACCACTAAAGTAAACAGGAATGTTAGAATAAATTGATTAATATTATTTTTGAAATTGTTTGAGAATATAAGTATGAAATATATGAAAAGTTGGCTATGTACAACATACAGTACCATACCCAGGATTTGTTTTTTTTTTTTGGGGGGGGGGCTTAAACATTCATACATAACTTTATAAGAAAATAGGAAATAATTTAAAAGCATACTATTTAAAATTAAAGATTTCTTTATAAGTCTCCCCCCTCCTCTGGATTCGGCACTGATGTACAATCATAATAAGATCTAAATAATTAAGTTGGGAAATTAAATTTAATGATATTTGAGTTTGAGACGGTTGAAGTACTGTTAAATTTATTATAATTCGGTTAGGTTAGATTAATCGCTAAAATCACCAATGTCACTATATTGTCGTCTTTATCTCATGAAATAACGTAAAATCCAGATTTTAAAAGAACGTACGGCACATGGTTTTTTTTTTACTTGTTTTTGTTTTTAGACATGTATGCGAGTGTATGTGTCTCGTGTATGTTTTTAACAGTTGTGGGCAAAATATAATTTATAATGATAAGTTAGATGTTAGATTAGGTTAATTGATATTTTACTATTTTATAGTATCACCTACTACAGTCTACAACGTAGAATGAATAAATAGTTTAAAAGATAGCCATGGGAACTGTGCAAGAGCCATTGAGACAAATATAGTTTGATATACACATAATTTTATTGATTTTCATGTCGTTTTTTAAATTCGTTTTTAGTGCTCCTGAAGTGAGTTTTGACGAGAGAATCGCCCTAGAACTAGACGCTCTGGACCAATTGGGCGCCGTAGAATCACCGGTCGCCGAACGGCAAGTGCACACTTTCCCGGTGATGCATGAACCCAGCTGCGATGAAGAGGAAAACTGTGAGCAGCGAAAAACGTTCGACAGCAGAGGTGCCGATGTCGAGAGTCGACCGGAACACAGCCGAGGTTTGGACTGCGACGAAGTCAGAATAATGATCAAAGTTCTTGGTACCAAAGTACGTATTTATTTCGTTCACATAGATAATAACAAACGATTTCGTCGTATTGTCGATTTCCGCGATATTAATTTTTTTCTTATCGCAGGTGTCTGGTGAACAGTGTTTAGACAAGTTAAGAGCTACTGGTTGGGATGTACACCATGCGATAAAATTGGCCAAATTAGAAGCAGCTCTGGAGGCCGCGGGCTATGTCAGTATCAAGCACAGCGTGTGTTTGAACGCTTTGGAAAATACCAATTGGGATATAGTCAAAGCGGCCAGTGGTATTATCGATAATATGATGGCAACCATAAATAAAAGTAGTATCTTAGTGTAACGTCAGCAATATTAATATACAATGTGCCAAACTACTTATCCCAACGCAATATTTAAAATATATTTCGAATAACGTTTTTTTTTCGGGAAATATATTATTTATTAAGCTTTATAATTTATTAAATATTTTTTATTTAACATGGGATATAAAAAACTTGCCAATTATGTATATTTTAAGACTTCATTTAATTCCTGACCAATATTTTTAAATTTCTTATTGTTTTTTTTTTTCATTATTACCCTGTATAAGTTCCTGTTTCTACTCGACTCTTACTTTATATGAATGAAAATCAAATTATAAAATAAGATTAAACATTAATTATTATTTTTATTATTATTAATATCAAAATACATGTTATAAAAATATATATATACATACATAAGTATAAATATAAATGCTATTTTTAATCACTTATTTTACACAAAAGTAATTTAACAATAGACTTTTGTATTACTTTATATTTTTATACTTTAAATATATTATATACATATTTGTATGCACTTGGTTAATTTATTATGTGCGAAACAAAATTAAAACAACTTTATATGGTTGTCTAATATGTTTTTTGATGTTTAATTCCAATTGGTTAATTGGATAAAATT
This sequence comes from Schizaphis graminum, assembly GCA_020882235.1. NCBI lineage: Eukaryota > Metazoa > Arthropoda > Insecta > Hemiptera > Aphididae > Schizaphis > Schizaphis graminum. The sequence goes on from CM037032.1 coordinate 62,803,863, forward strand.
GGATAAGAGTTTACATTTGTTACTTATTCATTGTCACGGGTCACCACAAATCCCTTAATGAATGGTAAGCCAATCCCAACTTTTTCCTGATATGATATGTAGTCTTCTCCAAAGAAATTCAAGAGCGTGATTTCCTCATAGTAGATTCGATCCTTGAAGAATTTCCAGCTGGCCAGAGCATATGCCACCACGCACACAGGATTAATCATAACGATCTAAAAAGATGTAATAAAATATTTAGTCAACATGTTTTATTATTGACCATGATCGTTTTTCTTTTGTATACATTACCTGTGTGCCTATTGACCAGTAAAACCATCCAACATAACTAGGATGTCTGAACCATGAGTATACACCATGTGTGACCAGTATATGTGTCTGTGCTTTTTCTTGTTGCACTAAATGCGTGAAGTTGTCTCTAGCAGTCCATATGGCACTTTTTCTCAACGTTTCTCCAAAAGCGCATAACACAAGACCAAAGTAACTAATTTCATGAATAGTTTTCATATCTGAGAAAAATAAAAACATAATTATTGTTATTTATTTAGATTTACAGTATAATATAATATCTATATCTTGCTGGATTTTTACGTTGAATTTTAGTCTGAACTATAAATTGCTTTGATTTGCAATAATTTTAAAATTATTATTGTTGTATAGTATAGATAACTAAATAAATAAAAATATATCTTACTCTTAAATTTATTAAAAACATAAATGATGAAAATATTCTAATGTATTTTCAAGACTTCATTACCAGGTAAGAAGTAATGCCATAGTAAATATTCCAGCCAACTGGTTGTGGCAGCTACACCGTACGCAATACTGTGATTCAACATGAACGATGAAGATGTTAGAGTTTTAGGATTACATATAGCTATGCTGAGGAACTCTGAGTAATGAAATATGGCCATCACACATATGTACCTGTATACAAAAGAAATTAAACAAACTTGGTTAAAAAGAAGCATACAATATTTTGTTTTATTTATTAGATAGAAGACAATTAAAAACAAATGTTAGAACTTAAGTTTCTACATGTTTTTTTAATAATTGTATAGATACCGAGAGTTATTATAAAAAATAGTTGGCTTATAATGATAACTAAAAATATTTCTATAAATCAAATAGTATGGTAAATAAAAAAATCATACATTTTCTTATTCATATCTAACTATCAATATTTTTAATGAAGACAATTTTTAATATATCATATAGTACTATAGTAGAAGTTACGTAAAAACTTTTATCAAAATCCGAGACGGATACAGTTCAGTATGTTTCTTATATGTTTAACTTCATTCTGAATAGATATATATCAATACATACTAATTTCTTCCTTGAATATTTTGTTTTATATAAATCTGAATATAACTACTACACATTGAAACACAGAACATTTTTCTTTTTTAAACTGGCTAATATTTATGATATTAACATTTTAATGCAAGTTATGAATATGTAATTTAAATTACAGTTAAATTTTAAAATGATCATACATCATAAAAATAAATAAATATTGTAAATAAGTCAACATAATAACATAGATATTGATTTTAATACATCACTTTACTTTAAAGTTAACAACTTGAGACTGATTATATTTAATTTATACTTAATATATTATGTATTTATAAAACAGACATTATATAGAAATGAGGCTTTCTCTTAATTATTTTTCTTACACAAGATACACCAACTTAACTTTTAAAAGTCATTCTGTAGTTAAATATTTTAGTAATAAATAACATTTTGAATTAATGTAATTTTTCTAATGTGTCTCACAGTTCTATTTCATTATTTTTCAACTTTTGTTTCAAACAATAATCAATTATGTCATAGTAAATTCCCTAGCTATTTCAAATGTATTGTTTGAAGTGTGCTCAAAAATTTTAAAACTGAGTATAATATATCATTATAAATACAATTGTGTTTATTGCAAACTAATGGGTTAGTTTGGGTTTCTTAAAATTGACATTCATTACCATCCAAAAGGCTTCCACGAGGCTGGTGCTTGGATCGAGATCAACAATCCTGCAGCCATGGCCAAACCCAAGAATAAAGCCTGGGCACAAACCTGAAAAAAATTGCAGACAAGAATATGTTAGAATAGGTAAATTTTTAATTACACACTGTTGGAGACATAGTAGTCCATACAGTGATCGCAACACTCACTTTATAAGTAATACCTCTGTTGATGACGCATACCAGGACATTGGAAATAGCTGCGTACACAATAAATAAATGCAATGGGTTCACAATAGTAAGGTCTGCGTAAATATCCAGCAAGACGCTATTTTGGATTAACAACCACACGAACAAGACAGACAAGCCCAACAGAAAACCGTAAACACTAACAATACCATTTTTCGAAATCATTTTGTAAATATTTAGTCAAAAGATGGTGATAGATCAACTACTTTACGCTTTACATTTTATTATTCTTACAAATAGGTAGTATAGTTAGTACTCAGTACTACTTATTACTCAGTAGTTGGTGAACTTTGAACATCATAAAAAATTAAATTCATAAACAGCATTGATGTACTTGTGTTTCTGGAACCTTGCCGGTATTTATTATTTACTATTATTCACTTACTTCATTAGTTCTATTATGATTTACGTTTTTTGATAAGATTATAAACCTTATCTCTTGCCTTCCAAAATCAATACAATTATAATAAATAATAATATTAAATCTTATACTATCAAAGTATCAATAGTCGAAATCACGATTTAAGATAATATAATATCTTAGTCCGTGCTTGAAATCACGGATTCAGGTATATGTTAGTCCGTGCTTGAACCAGATGAAACGGTCTAATTAGGTGTTTCAAAATATAATCCTCGTGCAGATATAGCCTGCAATTCTGCACTCAACAGCAAAATTGATTTAAAGTTCTATCGCTATATGATCCGTGGACTACGTGTTTTTTATAATATATTCTGTATTTTATATTTCTATAATAATATCACATTAACTACATAAGTACAGATTACTGAATACCGGTACTACGGAAATTCCTGTTGAATCACTACTCAGCACGACAGAATAATACTTTGTAAGTTAATATGTTAACATATCTACTCATTTTGTTATCGAAATTTTCACTTTACTTGTGAATTGTGGCACAAAATTCTATGACTGATTTCAATTTTCAATCATGTCGAAGATATAATATAAATATCGCTTCCTCCTATGTTGTGCTATGTGCCTATGTGTGATGTGTGGCAACTTTTAATATTCAATCAACAGCAGCTGTCCAGAATTGAAAAAATATCAAGTTGTAATTATTGATAAAAATCTAATAAGTAGGGTTCGGGACTTCTTGCACTTAAAATTATCGAAATATGCATGCAAATATGCAGTCAAAATCGTCAAAATATGCTTTAAAATATGCAGCTAATTTTCTATAAAAAATTTTAAAAATGCATAAAATATATAATTAATAAAATAATAAATTATTGTTATAAAAAAAAATCTAAAAATTAGGTGGGTACTTAATATAATAAAAATAATTTTTACACGGGTTACTCATCCCTCATCTGTATCGTCTTCATGCTCATCTGTAACATACTAATTGTCGATATTGTCGATAAAAAGGTTGATTATTAAGCGATAAAGAGACTATCGTCGTAAACAGACGTACGTGTTAGAAACGACAGACTAGTCTACGACCATCCAATTATGATTTTTCCCGACAATTTTACGTTTATAAAAATATAAAATGTGAAATATGCCGAAATATGCTAAAAATTGCTCAAATATGCATTTTTCTTAAAATATGACGAAATATGCAAAAATATGCAAATTCAAACTTAGTATTTAATTTCGTAATTTCATAAAACAAATTTATAACTCACTTAGAATAGACTACGACCACTACAAAAAAACATGCAAATGCAAGAAGTCCCGAACCCTACTAATAAGTAATAATATTGAGGTTTTATACCATTTCTTAGAAGATTCTAAGGTCTTCTAAGACCATGTTTCATACCATTCATATAAATGTATGCAGGGCCGTTCAGAGGGGGGGCAATGAGACCATTTTGCCCCAGGCCCCATTGTTGTAATATTTTTAGGGGGCCCCCAAAAAGTCTTGATTTTGTTATTCTCAGTGAGTATTTTGTTTATCATATTTTATTATTATGGTCGAAGGGCCCCCAAATTAATTTGCCCCTGGCCCCGAAAAACCTTGGGACGGCCCTGAATGTATGTAATAATATGTATTTCTGTTATAAAGCCTTTTATAATAGAAGTGTTTTTTTACACATTCTGTGCACATGTAGATTCAAATTCTGCTATTTGTAAAATCGAATATAACTAGTACAAGTAATATCATCATAATATTTTTCCTGTATCCTAATTTAAATATCATACAATTTTGGAGGCCCTTGGACTGCAGCCCCTAAATCTGGCCTTGGTCTTAATATTAGTTATTGCTGTTGATATGGAATAAGATAATTAATTATACTTATAGAAATTCAAAATGTTTGTCAAACAAGAAAATCCTTTAAATGTAAACCCAGAAGTAAAACTAAACAATGAGAATAGTAAAAATGAAGATTCTGATGAAACTGAAACTCCAGATAATAAACCCGAAGAAACTAAATTAGTTAATACTGAGTAGGTATACATTATCTAATTTAATATTCTTTTTACTGCTTAGTTGATTTTTAGCAATAACACACTGAATAAATTTGTGTAATTTAATATGTAACATTTTGTCGTCAAATTTATTGTTTAACAGTTAGTTATAAATAGTAATAAATTAATATAACTATAATATGAAAATATAAAGATAAAAGGGAGTAAAAATCTATAGCACTACTAATAAATTATAAAATACTATTTCAGTATTATAAATAAATAATTTGAATACCTGCTTAAACTTTTAATAAAGAATGTTAACTTGTTGAAAAAATAATTTTAATATTATCAACAGTCAACATTTTTATCTCAACACTTATCTTTGAATATTTATAATTTCTATCAAGTATTTTTTTAGTGTAATTTTATAAAAATATTTTTATTTTTAAATCTCATAAAATAAATGTATCATGTATTTATCAATTATTTTTTAATTTTAGAACAGAACCAGTAGTTGAAGAGAGGCCGATTTTTGTGTGCAAAAACTGCAATCTAACAGAACGATATGATTGTTTTAATGATCACGTATCATTTAATCGCAAGGTGGGAACAAAAGTGGACTATTATTTAGCAAGAGATCCATTTTCTCCACGCAACAAAAGGCAATTCTTAATTTTAGGATCGGTATGTTCTATGTGTGACAAAGACGTTTGTATAAAGCCTGAATGCAGTATATTTTATTCAAAGTTTTTCTGTTCTTCTTGTGCAAGAAAATATATTTCAAATTTCCCTACTAATATTCAAGAAAAAATTAAAACAACAAAAAGAATTTAGAAAATTAAACAATTATGAAGCAATTAATGTAATACATTTAATTTAAATATTATTGAAAATTATTTGTTTGTATTGTATTTTATAATTATAAAATTGAACATGTGTAAAATTACTGTAAATAGAATGTGTCAAGTATTTAAACTGAAATTGTTCATACAACATTATTGTGAATAAACTTATTATTTTGATTGAAACTATATAGGTTTTTGTAGAAATTTTTATTTTGTATAATACCTAAAAAGATCTCATAAACTAAATAAAATATTTCAATGTTTGTTCATTTTTGTTATTAATTTTCAGTATTTATAAAAAGGAAGAAATTACATATGTAAACAATAAATAACAATAAACAGTATTATTTTGTTATAATTTAAAAAACATTTGTGGGAATTTAAAACTTTTATGCATAGTTAATTATTATGAATTTTATTACACACAATGAATTTTTTTTATTTATTTTAAGATATCTATATTTTATATTATGAACATACTTTTGCTGTTTTACAATATTTACAGAAATATGTTATTAAATTTTGAGCTAGTTGATATAATATGGTATAAATATATATTATTAAACAATAAGTAATTATAATAATAGAATAGATGCAATATTTTCGGTAAAAATTATATCAACTTACCATTATTATTAAAAGTAAGTTATAAGTAGGGCCCGGATTTATATGCATTTGCATGTTTTTTCTGAATAGTCCAAAAAATAGCTAGGTAAGCTACAAGTTTGATTTGTAATCAATAGGTTCAAAACATAATATTTTGCATATTTTTACATATTTTGTCCTTTTTTGACATGTATTGCATATTTCTGTATTTTACGATTTCTTTTTGCATATATACGGTTTTTAAATGCATAATATGTAATATTTTGGTTATTTTTATTATAATAACGTTTTTATAGTTATATTTATAATCCATGTAATTTGACGAAGTCGTTTTCATATCTTATCTGAGAAATAATATTTGTCATAATAATACAATAATTATTTGTATAATTTTTAATCATTGTTATGCAATTATGGAATTTTCTTTAAATATAAATATAAATTTAAATAATCATTTATTTCTGACAGACAATTCGTGTATAATTATTAACTACCCAATCATAAGAGAGGACTAGCTATATTAACCAGTTCCTTGGGGTAATTTTTCTATGGGGTATTTTTTCCACGGGTATTTTTACCAGCGGGTATTTTTTACCAGGTACTTTTACCGATTACCGGCAAAAAGACATCGACGGAGTGAGAGTATTATAGGTACTACCATTTATTAATGTGTGAAACGTTCTTTGATTATTTAAAGACTCGGCAAAGAAAAATAGGAAAAGATCATTAAGTCATTGATTTATTATATAATCGAAGAACAGATTAATTGCGATTAATAATTAACTTTCATTTAATTGATTTTTTCGATTATTTGATTCATTATTCATAAATATAATTATATTCGGTATTTAATTTAAAATAATAATTTTACTACACTAATAAATTCAAATAAATAATAAATATATTATAAAAATGACTAAAATTATTGGCGATATGATATTTTTTATTTTATAATTTATTACTTATTAATTATTATTAATAAATCATAATTATAGTATAAATGACACAAAACTAAAATATTATGTTTCTACATAAACTTGCTTAAAATATTATGAATTAAATTTTCGTTCACTAATTTTAATAGTGTGCTGTAAGTTTTAATATTAGTAATACAGGGGCGTACTGGCAGATCGGGAGATCGGGAAATTTCCCGATGGGCCGGTCGAAAAATGGGATTATAGGCCGTCTCGAGCGGGGCAGTTTGGTTGTACAAATAACTAACTTATTATGATTTTTAAATTATAATAATATATAGTATTCAGTGTTATAGTCAATTTTGTAAAATTTGGTTTGTGCGGCAATACAATGTGAGTCGTGAACTATTTTACTAAATTATAATTAATAATATGTATGCAATAACAACATATTTAAATAATAAAATAAACATGAATTAATTTATTGAATTAATAATTGTTTTTATACTATAAAAATGAATGAAATTGTCTTTTCGGGTAAAACTCGTTTATAGGAACAGCATGACACAGGATAATCTAGAAGCATTTGTCTTAATGGCTACAGAAAAAAGTATTTTAAATTATATACAGCACCATACGGTTATAGACCATTTAGCCTAAAAAAGCAAAACATTTCATAAACTATTAATTCCTTAAACCAATAAATTAAATATATAATCTAAAATGTATGATATATATGCTGTTATTATTTATATTTTGAATATGCAATGGAAAAAAAGCGGGTAAGTGGGTATCGCTTTGCTGTATATTAGGGGGTGGGGTGGACCTCAGACTATGGTAGGTTAAATTTGAATGCAATGATAGGTATCATTGTATACGAAAAACGATTCTGAACGAAGATGATTTGTCAGTTTAGGATATATTATATTTAAATATTGTCATATATTCTATTTTGAAACAAATAGTATAGTTTTTATATGTTCCTATGGTTACTATGGCCAACATTCGCATTATGAGCGTATAAAATTTAATTTAAATTTTGACATATTTCGTATAAATTCGAACTTTAAACACTTATAAAAAAAAATTGTGACTAACGATTTCGGATTTTTTTTTATCACTTTAAGAACAACTTATAAGAAACCTTGTATTAAATTTTCAAGATTTTCTGGCCACCCAATAAATTTTTATCGGCATTTGAAGAAAAAAAAATTAGAAAAGTCGAAAATTTCAATTGTCTATTAGTAGCTTAAAAATGGTCAAAATATTTTGAAAATTTAACTGTAAAGAGTACCATAATATAAACATTTGGTGAAAATTTCAAGTATTTACAATGATTCGTTTTTGAGTTACAGCAAAATCAAAAAATCGATTTTGTCAAAAAGTGGTTTTTCGTAAAATTGCCATTTTTCTGTCATTCTTTTTTTGTTTTTCTCGATTTTTTTGAAAACTATATTTGAAAATTTTAATTTTGACCCCCCCTCCAAAGTACCAACTAGATTCAATTTCCTATTCAAAGAGGGGCTGAAGTTAAAAATCGGAGCATTAGAGCATTATTACTGCTCCAAATGTTGTCGTCAGACACAAAAAAAAAAAAAAAATACACATCATAGTAAAATCAATACATTCATAACTTCGTTCAGAATCTAAAATGTGTTGTATTTTAAACATAAATGTTATAATAAGGTTAGACAATGGTTTTTGGGCCGCTTTAAAAAAAATTCCCAGGCCGCTCTAAAGGAGCCAGTCCGCCCCTGAGTGATTATAAAATTCAAAATTAAGATTCTTATCTAGGGCCTCACATAGCCTTTTATTTTTTATTGATATTATTATTTTTAAGTAAGTTATGATCATTTTAAAGTGTACAGTTTCAAAAAGTTCATAACTTATGATTAATACTAACTACTAATTCATGTTACTAAAATTACACAAATTATGCAATGTCAATTGTCAATAGTATAATGGTTCTTTGCAATGCTTGAATTTAATAGTGGACGGAAAATCGGTATTCGTATTCCCGTGTATTTTTCAGCTTTTTAGTTTCTTGATTTTTAATCAAGTATGGTAATTAAAATGAAAAATTAAAAAAGTGAATTTTTAAAATTAAGAATTTTTGTTAAATAGGAAAATGATAAAAATGTAACTCAGTTGGAATGAGTAGGTGGATAATTTTATTAAAATATTAATGAGAGATCCGATATCACACCCAAGCGGTATAAATAACAATTTGAATCTACAAAAACGTCGTATTTTTTAACTTTTCTCCAAAACTATTATAGCTAAAAATTGGCTGATAGCTCATTAAAAGGGATTATGAAGCAGATACAAAATGAGAGACTCAAAAAAAATTATTTAATATTTTAATTTTTCACAGTTAAAACAATAGTTATTTTTTGTTAGATTTTCATTTAGCGTGATAGATTACCGAAACTAGAGAACGGATTTTGTTATTTGGCCATTTGGGGTCTTGTTAGATTACTTAGATTCACATTGGCTAGGACCAAGTGTTGTGAAGATTTTCAAAACTTTATCTTCAGTTGTTAATTCACTAATAAAGCTGAAAGACATAAAAAAAGCCAATAAAATGTGTTTTAATTTTTTTTTTTTGAAGCTCTGTAGGTAGTGAATTAACTGTAAAAGATAAAGTTCTGAAAATCTTCACTGCACTTCTCCCAGCCAATATGAATCTAACAAGACCCCAAATAGCAAAATCTACTCTCCGATTTCAGAGATCTATCTAACTAAATGAAAATTAAAATAAAATACATTATATACGTATTGTATACGTCATATAATTGAATACATTTTAATACATTTCTAAAAATTGAAAATCAAAAAAGTTTACATGCCGATCTCTAATTTGGCAAGCTTTTTTAATTGAGTAACGTCCACCGCCTCACCCCGGATTACCTGTTTAATGTTTATTAATATAAGGTCTATGCAAGCACGTATTCTAAAAAAAATTATGGGGGGAGGGGTGATATACAAATTGTGCCGCAACATAATAAAACAATTTTTTCTCGTTACTCGAAACTATTTTAGGAGGGGAGAGGGGTTATACCCTAAACCCTCTCCCTTGTATACGTCCCTGGCTCTATGGATATATCCACCTTGTGTCCTTGTCTAAATCCATTTGACAATTTATGAAAAGTATGAACTACAATGTAACCAAATTTGATTTCAAACGGGTCTGATCAGTGCAGATCACGCATTCACATTTCACGCCATCACGGAATACCACGTTTACCATTTACAAAAAAATAGAGCCAGTCAATGTGGCCGTTTAGGCGACGCGAAAGATGCCACCGTTATCGTATTTTGTTGCCGCCATCGTATTGCATATGGCGCCGGCTTTCGTGATAACGTAAAACCACTATAATAATTACTAATAAGTACCTATTATCTCAATTCTTAATTCGTACGAGAAAATAGTTGTCGGCCGCATAACTACAACTGCGTAAAGCGTAAGGGATTTTACTTTTTACTATATACCTAGTTTTCAGTCTTTGAACCATATCAATTCTTAATATTGTTGTTTTTCAGCTTGTAGTTTCGTCGCTGTCGTCGACTAACGAATAATAACAATCGATTTTTGATATATCAATAATTATACATTTTACATTTTTTTTTTAAATTTCATAAATAGTAATTGATCGTCGATTATTGTTTGGTTTGAATACACACTGTTTGCTTAGTTAACTGTACTGTATTTTACGCTTTAGATCCATTACAATCATAATATATTTGCACATATTTTGGTAAGTGATTCAAAATACTTATTTTAACTATTTTAATGGTAGAAAAAATCCTAACTAAAATCATTTAATTCGTTTTTTGACTTAGACATGTATGTGCAAGTATCAGCAAGTGAAAACAGTGATCCCATTGATATGCCTACAGAAGATGACAATAGTCTTCTATTATCTACTTTAGAAGCACAATATCCTGGGATAATTGGTTTGAAGTATCGTGTTAATAATAGGTTACGTATAGTACGTCTCAATGAAGGTAAATTGTACCCTCCTGAAGATGGCTGGTTAGATCGTATGTATTTGTGTAATTTTCGTAATACACCTACAGAAAAACGTAAGCACAGTGAAATTGATGATTGTAATAAGGCAGAAGATGATAACAGTGTTTCTGATATGGATTTGGTTGTACTGGGTTTACCATGGAAGGTAACTGAAGAGGATTTGAAAAAATATTTCACCAAATTTGGTCAAGTAGAATATACTCAAATTAAGACTGATCTTAATGGTAAATCAAAAGGGTATGGATTTGTCAGGTTTAAGCACAAGAAGTCTCAAGTCCGTGTTATGCTTGAACGACACAACATTGAAGGTCGGTGGTGTGATGTACGTATACCAAATAGTAAAGACAAACATGTAAATAAAGTTCCGCGTAAGGTATTTATAGGTCAAGTGTCTGAAGAAGTGGATGAAGAAGCATTAAAAAATTATTTTATCAAATTTGGAGAAATATCAGATTTATTTTTACCCAGGCCACATAGAGGTTTTGCATTTGTGACATTTACTGACCCTCTATCAGCTCAAAAAGTTATTGGTAAAGATCATAAAGTTGGCGATTGCAGTGTAGTATGTACAGAAGCTATACCAAAAAAAGAAATGGCTCCCAAATGGAATGATTATGATAGTAGAGACAGAGTTAAGGAAAGGAGAAGAGACCGATCTCCCAATCAGCCACAAGCCTGGTCCCAAGATAACATATGGGACTATGATCAGGAATACTATGACCGGCTATATAGCCGAGGAAGTGGGCATCAATCAGTCAATAATAGTTATACAAATGATAAGAATTTAAATTCAGACATGGTAGCAGCTGCAGTAAACAAAGCAGTAATGGGAGTAATTGGAAATTTGAAAGGACAGGGTAATCAAGGTGATAAATTACCGGGAACTGATGATTGGTGGATGAGGAGATGAATAAGTTATTGAATTCAAATATTATCTTTGAGACATTTATAAATAAATATCTCTCAAGCTAGTATTGATATTTTAGAATTGATTTTGATTACCCCAAAAGAATGGGGTAAATATTAATAATTACAGATAATAAATTAAAAGTTAATAATACACCAGTCATTGACTATCACATGTAAGTTCCTTGATAATATTCTTACTATAGGTACAAAACAAACTGTATTCAAATTTATTTAATATGTTTTATAGATAATTTGTATATCTATTTAAATTGTTGACAATTTTGTATCTGTATTGTCACAATTTTTTCTTATTAATATTTTTAAACAAAACCTAAGTTTACATTACATCACAAATTATTCACATTTAATTTAGTAAGAAAAAAAGAAAGAAGTATAATTGTTATATTTTATCTATTGTCATTTTTGTCTTTTTTAAATGAATTTTAATCAATTATCGGTTTGTAAAAATAAAAAAAACAAATCTAATTATATTTTTACAAAATTATGGTTTTTTATTTGTTTTATTATTAATTTAACAATTCTTGAATAATTTTTTTCTTATCAATGTAGATAGATTTACATTATTATAGAATCTGTGTAATTTAACATTTATGAAATATTTCATTTTTGTTTCTTCTTTTTACATATTCATATTTATTTTCCTATTACCATATATTATGTGTCTTTAAATTAAATTATATTTTCATAAACACCACAATAAAGTATATACACTCTGTTTTTAAATTTAAGGGTTAAGTATAATATGTGTTTCACATAATACTTAAAACTAATGCAAATAAAAATGATTTATTATGTAATATTTAAAATAAAAGATTCTTTGTCAATTTCTTTCCAATATATTATATATATGACCTATATAATTTATTCATAAAATATATTATATTATACATTTTTTAAAGGAAATCTTATAATTATTTGTATGTAATTTGTACTTGTTTCTACAGTTTCTAATTGTATTGAGAGGATTTCACACTTGCATGTGTTGTCTCCGTCTTACTAATGTAAATCATAGCAAATTTACATTCAGCTTCAGCAGAACACATTTTGTGATGTTAGCTTTAATATTATAGACATATTAGACTAATCATGGACTATATCTTGATTATATCTTAGTCCGTGGAGTAAATATACCTATTATCAAATTTAAAAGTAAGAATATTATCTAGAAAATGCCATATACTTTTATTGATATTATTATTTTAAAATGAGTTATGAATATTTTACATAGTTATTACTTACTTTAAATTTGATAATAGGCAAATTTACTCTAATACGTCTATAATATCACAGAACGCAAATTTGCTATGATCTACATTAGTAAGGCAGACACAACACATGGGGGTATAACGTCATCTTAACTTTACAAAATTAAAATTTTTTAAATCTCAGTATCTTACCCTTCAAAATATTTTCATACTTTAATTTTATAATAGATATATATATGTATACAGGGTGATTTTTTTATCAAACAACACTCATTATTTCCAAAAGTATTCATGTTTTTTAAAATATTTTTTAATACTATGTAAACTATGAAACTATGTAAAAAAATATTTTCAAAAACATGAATACTTTTGGAAATAATGAGTGTTGTTTGATAAAAAAATCACCCTGTATACTCTAGAACCAAAACTGAGTGAATTCTATTTGGACTGCATGAGCGCGTTTTGTCTGTCATACGTGTGTAAGACAGAAAAAACATATGGGGGTGCGGCATCCTCTTAAAAGGACGTCAAATGCCATATCCGCATTATAATTGATAAAATCAATAAACATAAAGTCATGATCAAAAAAAAAAAATCTATACCTATATTGCCTGTATCTAGTATTTATGAGATATTCAAATTAAATTTTAAATGAAATTTCAAATTTCTATAGCTTCATGTAGTATGTTCATCACATTAATCAATATCAGTTATATTTCACAAGTACCATGTGTTTGTTTATATGTCACAATACCAATTATGATAAGTCATTCTCAAACCCATTTTGTGAAATATAATTAATTTTATGTTACTTTTATGAAATACAGTTGTATTAAAATTTTTTTTTATATATATTTTGATTAAAAATAATACAAATATTTGAGCAATAATTAGTTCAGTTTATTTAAATGTGCTGAGTACATGCCAAATTTTAAATAACCATAAATAGCATTTATGAAATCCAATGGAAATTATTTATCAGCTTTGTTTAATCAACAAAAACATTGACTTGAATTATTATAAACAACACTAGGTTAAAAATTCAATAACTTTTATTTAGTTCAGACAATTTGGCCTAAATGTTAGTACCAATATACAATAACAAACTGGTGATCTATAGGAATAAATTATTATATACCGATAAAACTTATTTTTTATTATAAACAGTTCATACAGTGTATAATTATGTATACCATTATAATATATATATTATATATCATATATCATGTATATTTTATATAAATAGTAGGTACATATATATAATATAATTTATATAATAAATATATATACAATAATATTATATATTTAAAACATTACTTACTACAACAGGATAGGATAATAATTTAAAACACATGAACAACACTGGCCACTAACAAATAAAGAAAAAAAAAGAAGGAAAATAATAATATGTATAAAAAAAATTTAAACTGTAAACTTATATGATTTACTTTAGGTGTTTCAGTTTTAAAACAAACTGAACAAAAACAGCGAAGGAAGAGATAAATACATTTATGTTGTGCATTGCAGTTACATGTATAAGGTTTTGTTAGAACAATTTTTTACATATTTATTCCACTAATTAGTACATAATGGTTATGTAAATACTTCTTAACACTAATAGTATACACATGGTACTTTAAAACAATACTTTGGTACATAATCTCACAGAAATTGTGCACATTCGGTTATTATTATATCCTTCTCATCTAGGGGAACTATTACGGACAACTAATTTAGATACATTTTTTTTAAATTTATATATATAACAGACGTTATAAAAAACGTATTAAAAGAAAAAAATGTTAGAACGAAAGTTAATAAATTAATGAATAAGTTAAATGGTAATTTTTCCCATGAGTCATTAACAATTTTTTTTTAACTTAACAATCAGAAAAAAAACAATTATTTCAAAAATTATTTTTGAACTTAAAAACGCCATTTAAAATATTAAAAGGATAAAAAAAAAAAAAAAAAACAAACAAACAAAATGTTGCTTTTTAAAAATGCAATAACTATCCATGCCGCTTTGACAACTTGAAGGAGTGCTGATGCGGCACAGTTTAAACAGTCAATACCACCGGCACCTCTCATTTTAATCTTGAGAGGCGGATGGGTAATATCAGGAGGCTCCAAGATCACTACAACTACTGTCTAATCTCCGTTCTGTCGATATGGTCAATAGTTTATTGAACTCTGTGTCTAATACTTGGCGAGCCTATTAATAATATTTAAATTTGAATAAAAATTAAATAATCAAAACTATTATATTATTATTATCCATTAAATTGTCAACGTACTTGTGCGTTTTGTGGAGGTATTTGAAGTGCCATAGCAAGTGTATTAGAATCAAAATTCTTGTCAAGTGCAATTATTGCACCATGTACACCAGATTCAATTAGATTGTTAGCATATTCCTAAATTTTTAATTGTCAGTTATACACATGATCAATCATTTTATTTTTTTTTAAAGTTTTTTAATTGCTGTCAATATACAAACCTTCAAACCAATACTAGTAATCCATTTAATTACTCTTTCATTGGACCATACTAAAATGTCTACAGTTTCATGTTCAGCAATGCGGCGTCTATCTTCTAGTTGACTTCGATCAAAATTAACCCGCTTTAAGCATGTTATACCAAATTGTAAGCTTGTTCTAAATAACAATATATTAAATTTAAAAAAAATATATTATACTAATGAAAATATTATTTAAAGTTACCGATGGAAACCATCCAACATTTTCAACTGTGATCTAAAATCACGTTTTGTCAGATGATCAAGCATTCTAGCATCTACAAGACATTCCATAAATGTAGATCGATATTGTGGTAATCCCAATGATGGTAACCAATAGTTTCCAACCCATTCGTGATTCATATCACCGAAAGCTAATGTTGAACGAAGCGATTTTGCTGGAGCTGAAGGGCTTGTCAAAGACACCATCTCCTGAATGGCTAATCTAAGCTTTAAACGGTGCAATGGATTGCTAATTCCAATTTCTCTTTGTATTTCAGTATCCGATAAAGCACTCATTATAGCTCCAGACTTAACATTAGCTCTGCAAGCTGCCACATACCATGCTGGCATTCCAACCCATAATTCTAACCAAGCTACAATAGTGGGTCCATTCCATAAAGCAAATGGAGTTCCAGCTTTCATTGCTTCTTCAAGTAATTCATGCCTATAAAATAGAAGTATTAGACAAGTGATTAATCATTAAATAGTTAATTAATTTATAAATATTTACTTTTTCTTTTTTCTTCTGTCAAAATCGCCTTTTTGTCCTAAACTTGCACTACATAAACTGGAAGTATCATCTCCAGCATAGGAACTTGCCAGTGACATATCAGAAGAAGACATATGACTCAACATACCACTCATGCCCTCTTTGCCCTTTCCCTGCTATAAATATATAAATAAAAGAAATATGTAAGTATATATACATAAGTATTAAGTATAAATTTGATTACAATAATTAGGTATAATACCTTTTCTTTTTTACTAAAGAATCGTCCTAGAGATGATTTGATTCCTTTTTTTTTTTGCGCTGCTACAGATGCAGATGACGGCAATGTATGATGGTATGATTGCATTTGAGAGACACTGAATGCACTTGATATACTTGACAGACTAGTGCCAGTTTGACCCATCAATGTCGGACCATGATGCAAAGAATCTTGACTGCTGTGACGAGAGGACAACGGTGATGGAGGCGTAGAAAACCCACTGGCACCCCTATATTACAAACCCAAACCAACGGCTACTACAAATAACTAAAAAGCACTAAGGAGGGCATATACAACTAACATTTAATGATTTTATTGTATATACAAGAAAATGATTTATCTATTTATTATATGAATATTGCATTAATTAATTTATTAAAATCATGATAAAAAGATTTAACCTCAAAATATAAATACTGTGTTTTTGTTTGGCTTGCGTGCCTGTACATTAAATAAAAAATATTTTTTTATAAAATAATGAAATATGGATTGTAAATATATGTACAATATGTGATAGATATGAAATAATATGCCTAGTACTACTTGGTTTTTAACCATATTTAAAATGTCTAATCAAATAAGTAAATTTAAATTACTGCAATATTTACCTTAAAGATGAAGAGTTATAGTTTATCATATTTAATGTTGATGGAACAGTATTGATACCAGCACGCCTATAACAAACGAAAAACAAATTATAAATCTAGTTAATCATTTATTATTTCTTTAAACTATTTAAGAATTATTATACTAACCTGCGCAGTTCTTCTTGACTATGAGCTAAGGCTTGAGCCACTCGCTCTAATCTCATTGAACGTGCAGTTAATGGACTTGCTGCTCCATTATTATCTTGTGTTGATGAAATACCCATGTCATCTTCTTCATTAAGCTGAAGCTAAAAATAATGTAATATTTGTTGTTTTATTAATAAATACAAGCAAAGCCATGAAGTACAACAAACAATTTAAGTTTACAGTATATAATAAAATACAATAAAAAATTAAAAGTAGAACCTGCATTGGCACTTGCCATCATCAGTCTTAGAAGGAAATATAATTTATTGATGATAGCATGCAGAACATAAACAAATTGTATAGTGTATACCAAGAACTTAATGAAACTTTAAAAGTTAAAATATATTAACAATAAAAGTGCAGACAACCCAACTTTATTATTCAAAAACTGCACAAAAAACTTAATACTTAATATACTTAAATAAGAACCATATTTAAAAAATTATAAATATTTTTGTACCATTTAAAGAGTATCATATAGCAAAACTAATTTTTTTTCTGTAAATAATTAACTAGATAAGATGCCTTTTAAAAAAAATTTATGTAACTAATTTTAAATTTTAATGGTTAGTTTTTAATTGATTTAACTTTGTAAACCAAGGATGATATAAAGAATGGAATTATGATGGATTTAAAATTTAATCAATAAATTTATCAACATTTTATCATTTGTAAACATATTCCAAATATAATTAATACAAGATCCTACATAATATCTTACATATGTAATAATTTTGTAAAACCATTTAAGCATTATCTTTTAGTAACATATTAATAACTTTTTTATAGGATACTTTTTAAATGGAATAGTAATTTAAATAATTTAATATGGTCCTTAATAAACTTAACAAATAAGAAAAGTTTGAATTTGAATAAATTGATTACTAAGGAAAATCAATTTTTGGATCAATCTACTCAAAAACAAAAAGTTAACAGAAAAATATAATAGTAAAACCAACCAATACTATAAAATGTCTGCATCACTCAAAATTAAAGCAGTACAAAAATGTATAAATTGATTATTTGTATTTTATTTATATTGTACAAGATTATTTTACTTACAGAATGATATTTATGTAAATACTCTCTCTGAGGAGTAGACCGGCCACTAGCTGGAGGCGACTGCCGATCATAATTACGATTTCTAGATAATAGATTAACATGTTCCATGCTACCAACTCTAGATTCAAGTTCTTCTGCTCGGGCTTCTGTATTTTGCTTTTCAGCTTGAATTAGTCTTATCTCTGTATTGATTGCATCTAATTGTTCTTGTAACATCAGAGCTAATGTCTGAGCATCTGCTGCTGAAGGAGACAGTGGTTCGCCTGTATCACAATACATGCCTGGCTCATCATCAAGATCATCATCACCACCGTCCATATCTACATCACTAGAAGCATCAAATGCTTGCTGTACATTAGCTAAGACATGGGCTTGTTGTAGTTTTTCCCATTCCTAAAAAACACACATATTTAAATATCTATATTGGTACACTATATAAAAAATAATATTATAATATTCTATCAAAAATACACAATAGAATAAAGTGAAATCTCCCAAAATAAGAGAATATAATATAAACTTTTATATGTGGCATTTCTATACAGTGAATAAAATTTAAATTTCAGTGACCAAGATAGTCTAATATTTAGAGGTTTCACTGTATTGAATACATAGATATGATAAGTTTATAGTTTGACATATTTTGAATAACTTTTAATACAAAAAATAAAATAATATAATATACTTAAGTACCTTGGCATGGTTTGATTCCATTGGAGACATTCTGGCTTTCATTGATCTACGTGATAATGAATGAGTATCAAAGTTTGAATGCTGACTAGAACTTTGAACAAAACTACCTTGATCAGGACCACCAGGAGACAAACTCCTACAAATTATGTTTGTTATAAATACTAAACAAAGAAAATGTAATTATCCACTAACCTTGTTAATGCATCAGTCTGTTGTATATTAAAAGCGATCTCCTGTTGGAGCATTTGCCTTTTAATGTTATCGATTTCCATACGTGCTTTTCCAAGTTCTTTTAATAATTCAGTCTAAAATCGATTTGAAAGATTTAAAATTAATGTTTATGATAACATTATATTTAACAGACAAACCTTTTCTGTTTGAATTTCTTCGACTAGTTTACGACACTTTTCTAGTTCTTGCGTCAGCATGTTTTTCTCTTCTAAAGCATGCATGCGCTCCTTCAAATGTACTTGAAGTCGTTCATTAGATTCTAAAAAATTTACAAAAATATAAAATAAAAAAAAATAAAAAAAAAATAATAATGTTTATAATAACCTGATAATAATTTGTCAACAGTAGCTGAAAGTCTTGTATTATGTTCTTCATTCATTTTTAGTCTTTGATTGACTCTCATTACTTCAGCATTTTTCTCTTCTACTTGTGATTCTAACCTTTGAATACGATCTTCAGCTGTACCATGTCTTTCTTGAGCCTAAAATAATTTTGCATTAATTTTATTTGTTTATTTCACCATATATTATTTAACGTATAGAGCGAGCATAATAATAAAAATGAATAAATAATATTCATACATTCAATTATTTAATTTTTTTTTTAAACCAATATTACCTAGAAGTTATAATGTAAATAATTTTTAGAATTTAGAATTTGATGACAACTGAAATAAATAATTCTTCCTTTTTTTTTAAATTTGAACTATGTTAAAAAAATTATTTAAATTATTTATTTACTCTATACTCTTATAGATATATTTGATATTAAGTTTGTGTATATATTTCTAAGGTGTTAAAAGCAGGTATATGAGATTTAAAATCTTTTTTATTTTTTATTTTAAACAGAAATAATGTGAGAGTGGTTGTGATGTGTTTTGGTTACTGTATATTAATGACTATTTCTTGGCAAAAAGTATATAGAAGAATAAATATTTGATTGTATAAACAAAGTAGAATGCATATTATTTACAGATAATCTGATATAAACAATAATTTCAATTTATTATTCAAAATAAATAAACAGGAGAAAATTACAATTAAAAGCTTTTATATGTTAACAGCTATTTTTTTGTGATTAAATTCTGAAATTGGATGAATCAGAATCTAATTTTGGAATAGTTAATTTATAATTAGGGCTAGGATTATACGATTTTTGATTCTAAAAAAATGACCCTAAAATAACTTTAAAAGATTTAGGAGCAAAATTCCAAAACATTAAGTTGCATATGAATTGATTGCAATTTGTTTTGGCATATTGTAAAGAATATGTCGATATACACACCTAAAGTAAAAATACTACTAAATAGGTATTTACTGACACTATACATAGATTATTACAGTACTACATGTACTTACCACATCACTATAAAGTATAATTTAATTTAACGATTAAGATAACTCACAGTATCGAAGATTATTGTTGTATATATAAGTGATATAATTATTGATTGTAAATATTTATTTAATAGACTATCTTTAAAAAAATACAATATTATTTATGCATTTTTAACTACTATTGAAAACAGAGCATAAATGAAACTAAATAAAAAATGAATGAAAATGTTAAAAAAGTATGAAAAAACTATATATTTGAATTCATAGACGACCAAATTACATTTTGTGCTTGAAAATTATATTATCCTGTATATCACAAAAAAAAATCTTATACTATCTTAGCTCTAGTTATAAAAATTTATATTATTATTTATTGGAACGATATAGAAACTATGTAGTTTGGAACAAATGTACAGGTAGTATAATTCTACTTTTAAATAACATTAAAAAACTTTTAACCTGAAGCTTTAAATATAAATATGGGTCTCTCTATTAAAACAATGTTAAATAGTTAAATTCTTAAAAAATAAAAATCATACAATTATTAATATATTTTGAAATATTAGCATGATATATCTAAGAATTGTCCTACTTATATATGAAAATATATCCAAAGGGTGTTTTCTTTGTTATCATATGTAAATAAACAATAAAACACAGTAAATCATCCTGCAATATGTACACTATAATTTATATTTTTAAATATGCATTAAGTAAAAAATATATTTAGTTGTAAAAGTAGCAGGAAAATCGTGCTTAAAGCATAAATAGAAGTAATAAGGTATTCAAGACTCAATAAAAATTGAATATTAAAAGTACAATACTATGACTAGTCTAAACTAATAAATAATACGAGTTCGACAACAGGTTGGGTGTGAAAAACAAAAAGAATAAAATTGAGAAAAAGTTTGATCTGTTGAACGAATCTCGTACCTGAGCCCTTACCTGGGTAAGGGCTTCCATTCGCTGTTTTAGTTCTTGTTCTATCTCTGGAAGAGTTGCAAATTGTGCCAATTTCTGTTCACATAATTCTAATTTCTCATGAGTTGCACGTGTCTTTTCTTCTTGCAACTGAAAAAATGTATTTGCAAAATTAAAAATTATATTTATTAACAGGAACATCACACATACTTTTAACTGAGCTTCTTTATGCCTAAGTTCTTGTTCTAATTTATCATTTAAATCATGCAATGAGGTAGATTCACGTTGTAAATTAATGTATTTTTTTTCCAAGGAACTAATCCGTTCTTCCTATAAAATATAATATGTATAATTAACATTAAATACTACAACATGGGAAATAATCCAAATGTACCTGTTCTTCTTTGATAGAAATATTTTCTCTCAGTTCATGATGTAAATTATTACTATTTTCTTGTGACTTATGAAGTTCTCGCTGTGTTTTTGAAAGTGAATCCTCTAATTCAGAAACTCGACTAGACAATTCATTCATTTTCCAAGTGCCATACTCAGAATTCTAAATTAAACATTTAATTTATTTTTAAAAAGTTCATTTTTCAATTTGTACATTAAGCAATGCAATTTTTTTTTATTTTGACAAACCTCTTGATCAATACTATTATTAACACAATTGTCCACATGTGTGTTGACTAGTTTTTCATCTTGTGCATACTTAGAAGTTTCATCAATGTGACCATTCAGTGTTCTATTCTGACATGCAAATCAATCACTTTACACAAAATGCTTAAAAATACTCATGCTAGCATCTTATTAAATTCAATAAACTAATTTACCACAGTAAAAATATAACACATATCCAATTAATATATTTATAGAAAAAAAATGTTAAAATCAATTAAAATTTAATTTAATATTTAAGTGTTTGATATGTATTTTATTCTGAGGTAAGAGGACATATTATTTATATAGTCATTTAGAAGTAAATAAAAAAATTAAGACAATTCGTTCTGCTGTATTTTAGGTTTCAAGTATACCCTGACAACGAGTGTTATAGCAGCGTTTCCCAAAGTGTGTTCTGCGGAACCTTTGGGTTCCGTGGAACAATTTCAAGGGTTCCGCCAGATGTATGTGATTATTGAGGAAATTATTTTATATTATATTTAGATTATTTATATTATTAAAAATTATTATTTTAAATAATTATTTAAAGAAGGGGGTTCCGCAAAACACAAATTATTTCTCAAGGGTGCCATGGTTGTAAAAGTTTGGGAACTGCTGTTATAGAATAGATGGTTTTTTTTTTAAATTGAATGGTAATTTTTAAGATAAACAATAGTAATATTTTTTATTACAGTAAGTAACTATATAATATAATATGTACACACAAAGGAAATAAAATTAAATAAAAAAAAATAAAATACAGCTAACACAATAAAAAATATTATTATTTTTGATTGCTAATAATCTAATCTAACCAACCAGTAATGATCAACTTACCAGTCCTAAAATTGTGCTGTTCGGGTATTATAACATAATTTACCAAAATCAGGTGTTATTGAGATAGGCTTGTAATTTAAAACATTTAATAGGTGCCCAGATTCTGATATTATAAGAATTAAAGAATTTATTTTCCACACACTAAGAAAAATATTTACATCTAATAAGTTCATAAAATTAGATAAGTTGAAAATTGGATTACAGATCGAAAATCATACAAATACTGAAAAAATATGTTATCTAAACCACTGAACTGTTTGAATACCTGTTAAGGTATTAAAAGTACATAAACATCATTCAGTAAAAAAACTACATCAGATGGAAGGTCATACGGCAACTAACCAAATGAACCAACATTATTAGATGGCAATGAAAAGTTTTTAAGGTATTTTTTAACTATAATAAGAATAACTTATGAGGAATTTTGTACTCAATGTTTTAAATGAAGAAACAATTATGTTATAACATAAATTGAAAAAATACAAAATCAATTTTGCTGAAAACTGGTGTTCTGTAAAGAATTCTATTTTTACAATGTATTTTACAATTATTAAGTTAAGTAATATAAATTTCCTACTTATAATTTTCAAAAGTACTAACTAGATAATTTTTTTTTAATTTAGAATGTGATTATACACAAAAAATTAAATTAAATTAGTGTAAAAAATGTCTTATTCTGTTCAGAATCTTAAAATGTATTTTTCTTCTAAAATATGTACCATGTGATCGAATGTAAGCATAGATTAATCATAACACAATGAAATGTTGTAGGTGACTTACATTTTAATCATGCTTTAAGTTACTTGAATTATACAGAGTGATTCTTTTATCAAACAACACTCATTATTAAGTATTCATGTTTTTGAAAATATTTTTTTACATAGTTTCAAATTAATAAAAAAACAATTTTATTAAAAAATTATATTTTTAAATATTTTTATCCTTATAATTTTTTAATAAAAACGTTGTTTTTTTAACAATTTGAAACTATGTAAAAAAATATTTTCAAAAACATGAATACTTTTTGAAATAATGAGTGTTGTTTGATAAAATAATCACTCTGTATATAAAAATATATGGGTTGTCGTACATAATACGATGATAATACATCAATAGTTATTTAATAATAAAACTGATTTATAAACTAATAATCTCATAATTTTCTAAAATATTAAAAAAAAAAAACAATGAGAAAGTGCCAAAATCTATTTTTTTAGTTTTATTTGATACTACAATTTTAAATTTTAAATTCAAAGATTTTAACTTTAACCTACCAAGTCAAAATAAAGTATTCTATACAAATAAATATTAAATTAACACACAAAGATTTCTCTTTAAAAATGATGATAACTACTTTTGATTTTAATAAAATAATATCCATGCCTTTTAAGTTTACCCATATGCAAAGAATATACATTGCATACCTTATACAAATGAACTGCTATATTAATTTAATACTACCCTTTCTTAATATTATATACCTACTGAATTTTATCTAAAATTGACTAATTTAATAAAACATCTAAGTACTAATTATGGTCATGTGATTATATACAAAAATTATTCACATACAAAAGTGCATATCTATAATCTACAATTTGATTTTATAAAAATAAATGTAAAATAATAATTTTTCAACTATTAGATATATGTCAATTAATAATAAAACGAAAATTACTTTTATAGTATGTGGTTGAGAGCAAGTACCATCTACATTATCAGAACCTCCATTTTCTTGGATAATGGAATCATCCTCTGTTTTACCACCAGATTTTAACACATCAAGCTATCAAAAATATCATTATAAAACTTGTTAAGTATAAAATAAAATATTATAGTTTAAATAAAGTTGATAATTTAATTATTAATACCTCTTGCATAGTGCTTTCTAGTTTCTCTTCAAGTTTAGCATTGGCTTCTAGAGCATACCTTAATCTATCCCTTACCTGTTTATAAAAATAAATTATACTGATAAATAATTAACATACAAACTTAAAATACAATTTAAATAGATTTTAATTATCAATAATACATTGTGTAATACACTAATACAAAAATAACTTTTTTTTTATAATTACTTTTTCATCAAGAGCTTTATGATGCTCAAAAAGACTTTTAAGTGCTTTCAGAACTTCTACTTCACTGGAAACGCCAGAATAGGCTTGTGGATTTTGATTTGTCTGCCTTTTAATGACAGTTGATCGTATTGACCTTTCATGTCTTGATACTAAACTTTCCAAATGTTCTAATAGCAACTAAAATTAAAATAGTTAAAATATGTTTAACATAAAAAATGATAATAAAAATCAAATATATAGGTACTCTTGTATTGCTTCTTTCAGCTTTTAATTCGGCAATTTCTTCATCTCTTGCAGCTAATTGGTCACGTGTTTGACTTAGTTCTTTTCTTAATGCAGCAATTTCCTAAATGATTAAAGAAGGTATCAACTATTACTAAATAAGTAAATTAAAACTCATAATCTTATTCACAAAAGTCTCAATCATAATTTGATACAGATTACCAACCTAGAATTTTATATTTTTAGTTTAAAAACAGCATTGTAATATAATATATAATACATCACATTTAAGTATACAACTAAATTAAAAATTAGTAATCACATATCTAAATCTGCGGTTTAAAATTAGTAATAGATCATGACTATTGGGTAATTGTTATATATAATTAAAAAAAAAAACCAATGAAATATGTTTACCTGAAGTAAGACTAGGTGTAACATACAAGAACATGTGTTAACATTGTTATTAATATTTGCTATACGGTTTAATTTATACTGTGAATTATCACAAGTTTCATGAACTGTAGTTGCAGCATCATTTAATAACGATGAAAGTGTATCAGAGAATTTTGAACGATATAATATGTTAATATTGTTCATAGTTAATTGTTATACAAAACAACAGAAATAATAATTAAATATAACACAATATATTATACAAAAAAATATAGAATGAAATAGAAATGCCATGGCATACAGAATTCATACTTAACTCAAAGGCTATGCAATTCATACTAAGAGGGAAAATGCATACTCCATTGAAACACCCTATTGAAATGGAAAGTGAAAAAAAGGAAAGGGATATTTATCTCAAGCGAATATATTGCTACTGGTAGTAAAAGCTTATATTTTATTATGAATACTCCCCTAATAATCACAGAGCAGCACATATTATATCCGCTTTTTTTAGACAAAATTTGATATTCAAAGGGCTTATTACTCAAATATTCCACATAATCCATTTTATAGAGAAAAAACATTTTCTGATTCCAAGTAGATAGTAATTCAAGAAAAAAATGAAAAATAGCAAAACACAAAAATGGTAAAATGTACAACATATGAATCTTATAAAAATTAAATTAAATTATTTTGTTAGGTACAATTTATTCAGAAATAATTATCCAGTTATCATAAATTTATGAGTAAGTCAATTATTGTCAATGAATATATTTTTTTTCAGGGGAAATTTAGGTATGTAATCCAGATATATTATTTTGAATAATTAATAATATTGTCAATTTATACTTATTATTGAAGATTTCAAGATTTGATATGATTAATAGTTATTTTTATTTTAAGTATGAAGTTTAATCATATCATTGACATAATGATTATTTTGAAAACAAGACTGTATTTCTCTTTTGGTATATTTTTATAAAATGTGTAATTTTAAGTTATAAATAGTAATAATTTGAGTTATATCAAACATAATATATGCTTCAACTATGTTTAAAATAAAACAAACACTTTTAAACTAGTTTATAAATTTTAAATATCTATTAAATGAAGAGAACATAATATGCTTAGAGGTTAAAATATTGTAAAAAATTAAGAACATATATGTAAGATAATATTTAATTTTTAAGTTCAATAATGTGTCAATTCACTCCAATGTTTAAGGTACCTAACAATACATAATGGAAAATGCTAAACCCTAATATTGTTATGTTATGCATTATTAAAACAGAGACAACACATGTGAGTATGAAATTTGTCTTAAATCTCTTTGAAAACACATCAGAATAAAACAAATTTAAGCTTTTAAAATTCAATTCAATATATTCAATTCATACGCTAAATTGAATATTAATTTGTTTCAATCAAATTGCAATAACGTGGATTACGACTACAAACAATCAGTTGAATATTGGTAATTAGTAAGACTCAGAAGTTGTGCGAGTTAAATTTTATTCTATATTATACTTTTGATCTATAGCAGACCAAATTAAACTAACGAACTATATAATAGTCAGTTAAAAATTCGAAAATTTAAAATACATTTTTTGCGTATTTTTTTTTTAATTTAAAAAGATATTTTTTTGTGCATATTTCGTCTGTTTTAGTTTCTATAACTCCCGAGCCCTGGTAATTAGTAATTGATTAACTGTAAGACAATTATATAACTAATAAATGAGTAAAAGATATCAAAAATTGAAACCGAATTTCATATTATACGCCATGTACAGTATATCTATTAATCGGTCCTTATTTTTGCTGTTGAGATAATAATGTATAACGGAGAGTAGGAGAATATTATAATGCACTAAACAGCAAATATGTATAATTTAGCGATCGTGATTAGCCTGTTTTTTTTTTTATTACAATAAATATATTTTTCCGAAGGGAGTAAGAGACAAAGATTAATTACTTTTAGATTGTCGTAGCGAATAGTGCTAAAAAATGCCCATACAAATATTACGTGGGAACTGATTACGCGTGTTATTTATTATACTTAACAATAATTATTACTTAAATAATAATAATGTAATAATAAATCATATAGAAATAAAAATAAAATAGAATATAATAAACGCAATACTTAAAATCAAAAACTAAACTGTCTATATTTTTTTTCATTAGGTTTCTAGGTTCTTCGAGATTTTTTATCCAAATAAGTGGCACAATAGATAATTTATAAAATTTATAATAACATTTAAGATTTAAAATCATCTAAAATTCATAGAAGACTTTCAAATCCAAAATATTATCAATTATCATTCATTAATAGTAGTTTAATCTTTGAGGTACTTTTAATGGTTAGGCCAAGCTATTACTAATAAATAATGATCTTTTTTTATAAAATATTTACATACTTTAGTAAAGCAATTTTCATAGAATATTTCATGAATATAACATTTTATTTTTAGATAAAGTCGATATTTATTTTATTGAGGTGTAAATAATACTTGTATTTTATACGATGAATGACAAAAGATTCTAAGAAAAAAATGCGGGAATATAGGTGTAGTCTTAAGAAAAAAAAATATTGTTCTTATTATATAACTAGCTGAATTAGCTGGATTTTCCCGTGTGTATTTTTTGTTTTTTCTAAATGAAAGTCTTAAATCAACAAAAATTGGTGTTTTAAAAAAAATATGACATATTTTATTTGGTTTAATAAAGTGCTAAATAGTAGTAGAAGCTGAATTATAAAAAAATAATGAAAAATTGGGCGACATAGTGACATTCAGGAGGGATTTGGAACTCCGTGAAAAGAATTGGAAAAAAGTTAAATAGCGTCGACGAAAAATTGGTACATAAAAAGGCCTGTTCTTTCATATATAAGTAAATAAAGGGTTATTAATTATACATTTACCATTATTATAAAATTATGGTCCATAAAAAAATTATTTAAAAAAGCGGGTAAGTGGGTATCGCTCTGCTGTATATTAGGGGGTGGGGTGGACCTCAGACTATGGTAGGTTAAATTTGAATGCAATGATAGGTATCATTGTATACGAAAAACGATTCTGAACGAAGATGATTTGTCAGTTTAGAATACATTATATTTAAATATTGTCATATATTCTATTTTGAAACAAATAGTATAGTTTTTATATGTTACTATAGTTACTTTATAGTATCTGTTTATTAATAAAAAAAGTATTAGGCAACATACGCATAATGAGAGTATGAAATTTAATTTAAATTTTGAAATATTTCGTATAAATTCGAACTTTAAGCATTTATAAAAAAAAATTGTGACTAACGATTTCGGATTTTTTTTTTTTTATCACTTTAAGAACAACTTATAAGAAACCTTGAATTAAATTTTCAAGATTTTCTGGCCACCCAAAAAATTTTTATCGGCATTTGAAGAAAAAAAACTTAGAAAAGTCGAAAATTTCAATTGTCTATAAGTAGCTTAAAAATGGTCAAAATATTTTGAAAATTTAACTGTAAAGAGATAACCATAATATAAACATTTGGTGAAAATTTCAAGTATTTACAATAATTCGTTTTTGAGTTACAGCAAAATCAAAAAATCGATTTTGTCGAAAAGTGGTTTTTCGTAAAATTGCCATTTTTCTGTCATTTTTTTTTTGTTTTTCTCGATTTTTTTGAAAACTATTTGAAAATATTTTACTTTTGACCCCCCCCCCCCCCCAAAGTACCAACTAGATGAATTTTCCTATTCAAAGAGGGGCTGAAGTCAAAAATCGGAGCATTATTACTGCTCCAAATGTTGTCGTCAGACAAAAAAAAAAAAACACACATCATAGTAAAATCAATACATTCTTCACTTCGTTCAGAATCTAAAAAATATTTAATTATTAATTTATGTTGGATAAGTTTTAATAATCGCTTTGCATAAAATTAACTTACTAGTATTATACATATATAACTTGATGTCAATTTGTGGTATTGCCATGTACGTGTTTTCTGTAAGACCTACATTTTTTTACAGTTTGTCATAAAAGTAAAAAAAAAAAAATTGTAACCGCTATTTATTGTTTACTGTAAAGAAGAGTACTTTCAAAGAAGTGGTTAGTATTTTATACGAGAAATGTGCTGAACGCAATTTTTTTCCGGATTTAAAAGTAGGTATTACACATTGACTTTGAGCAAGCAACTATCACTATCCAGTCTACTTGTAAAATAATTAGATTTGAATTAAAATAAAAGGACGTTTTTATCGCCATATCTTAAATGTCAAAATAAATAATTTAGATTTTCTAATTTTGTATACAAATAACGACAATTATTTAATAGTTTTTATAAACTATATTTTTCATTGAAATTTAAATGAAAATGGTAAATGTATAATTAATAATGATAATAATAATATATGATAAATAAAAAAAATGTCGCTGATATACGAATAATGTTTATTTACCAACAAATAAATAGACAATTATAGGTAAGCATAAATATCAAAAATAAGTAATACCATTGAGTATATATAGTATAGAGAAACCATCTATAGCTGAAATATGTGATACGCGCAAAGGGATAGCAGCCGATAGATCAAAAAAATTGATTTTATTATTGGCTCAATGGTAATACTTAAGTAATTTTATATCGATTTAAAAGCAAGATGATTTAACATTTTAAGATTAAAAACGCATTATCAAAACATTGGTAATAAACTAATTTACTATAATTTTAACTTTGACCCTACTGATTTTATTCAGCGAAAGGTGAAGTATTAATACATGCAAAACAGCAGAGCTAATAAATTGACATATGTCAGTAAAATATAACCTTAATACATTTTGATAAATTATGATGGCTAATTTAGTTAATAACATATATTTTTTGACAGTTTATTTTATGTATAGTATAGTACCATAGTAATAGCGGGTCAAATTATTAGTAAAAACTGGACGAGTATATGGGATGATGAGATATACACGCATAATATATTAATTTATAATCATTCACAAATGGGTTCACAATATTTCAAACAAACTTTAAAATTAAAAATTGCATAACCAAAATAGATTTGTATAATAGCTTATACATTTTAATTTTATCAATATAAAATATTATTAATTTATATTATATATAAAATATTCATTTTTACAATGAGTTTGATTATTTTTTTAATAACTATATAAACAAACTCTAATATACAATATTACAATCTATACCCTATTTGATATTCACGTTTAGGTAACACCTCGGCGGGACTCTCCATTGAGTCTACTTATCATATGCCAGCTGTGTAGCGAACTAACTCAAGCAGTCAAACTCCTATGCATAAGTCAGCTGCCTAAGTTCGTTCTTAACAAAAATTGAGTTCAAGCACCTAATTTAATCAGTAATTGCTTAATTTAAAATTATTTTTAGAATGATACACCTAACTTAACTTAAATAATAATACGTCTTATTAATTTGCAAAATAAGTATTGATCTACCTATTTTTAAGAACTAAAATTGTAAATAAAGATAAATTATAGAGTAAATTTTTTAATGGCTATAGAAACATGATTTAAATTCATTATAATTTTATTTTAAATAATTAATACATAGGTAAAATTTTATATGAAAATCAGCTATATTAAGAACTAAAAAGTTAAATAAATGATAATGATTACTATAGATTACTTAATTTAATGACATAATGTGTACCATACATAAAAAATACATACACCAATAAAATATTATCATAGTTGTAAAAGGTTTACCTCTAAGTACATTAAAAAACAATGTTTAGTGTACATCGTTTCAAACTTTTGTCTAAAGTACTTTTAGACCGAGATTACATCTAAAATAGGTATCTAATTTTAATTACCTAGTTAATAGTCATCATTAGAGTTGCGTATAATTGAGTTTGGGTGAACCTCACCATACAGTACTTTGATGTAGTTTTTTTTAAATATAATATGCTGTAATTTATTATGGATATTACTAAAAAAAGTTTAAAATTGAAAGTTAATTTGAGTGTTATATATCGAATACGTCAATGCACCTTATGTAATTATTAATATGTGACTTATACGGTTATACAAGTATAAAAAAATGATATATGTATAAAATATATAGGTTTAGTATGATTTAGATTCATAAATTAAATCACTTTTAAGTGAGTTATAATACATATATATTACACAATCAACCTTTAAACGGCGAGAAAAACGCGGATATAAATATAAATATATATAATATATCGTGATAAAGGTCATAGTCACTGGTCCAATATTACAAGTATTATAAATTATAGCAAGACGCAAGTAAAAAAATGATCGCAGATGTTCGACGAATAATAAAACAAAATAATAAAAAGTGTCGAGAAGTTCGTTTTGCTGTAGCTGGATTTCAAGTGTACCTATCTAATCATAGATCTAAAAAACGATTCTGAACGGAACGGATACGACGGTCACCGTGTCTTATTTTCAATATTTTATAAAATATTTATATTTACCTACATTATAATATTATATTTTAATTCGTCGTTTATTACTAGGCCAATATACAGATGAGGCGACATACTATAGAATGGTATAAATAGGTCGTAGTGATGTAGCGTAAATAACTTAAGTTATTCTAAATATGACTTAAATGGATTAATTTTTTTTGTTTTAAAAAGTTCATACTGTATAGAAATATTAATAATATACATAAAAGGAAAAAAGTTTTAAATCCCTAAAATGTATATATATATTTGTTGTTAATACAGTAAAATAACTAAATTCGTTTGAAAAAAAAAAAAATGTTATTTATAAGAAATCGAGTAAGTACGTCAAATTATACATGTATACCTATATTTAATTCATGAATAAATTCTTTTGATAATTGTTAGAAACATTGAAACAATTTCTATTTAGGTAGTTAATTTAGTGGGTATTTTTTGATTTTGTTATTTTCAAAACATATGTATTTTACTGAGATTATATAAGAATAATGGTGTGGAAATCATTAGTTTTAGAATTATAGCCTTCCAAAGTTTATGATTTTCAGTGTTTTACGCATGAGGTACTATACTCTAGTTTACCATGCTTTAATTAACTTTTTTTCTGAAACTCACGCATTTTATTAAGTTAAGAATGAATTATTGTCAGATTTCCAGTAAAAATAATAAAAGTAGTCGCTCCCTACATTTACCAACTTTAGTCACCAAATTTGAGAACCTTCGGACTTTTCGTTGGATGGAGATTCAGCATATCCAGAGGGTGGAAATAATACACTAGAGGGAGAGGTATACCTAACCTATCATTAGGGTAGACAGGCAATCTAATAAGTGCATATCTCTTTTCATATAGACTTAACGAGTTAAGTATGACAAGTAGTCGCTATCAACGATCTCAAAATTTGAAGTCCTACGAACCTCTCGTAACATTGCCAGTAAAGTAATACGATTAATCACTCCCAATGCCTACCTAGAGCAGGATTAAGGAGATCAGAGCTATCCTAGAGATAAACATACTTTGGTACCCCTTATCAATTAGGAGCTATTAGAACAACATATATTTCACATTATAATACTATATGAATATGAAAGATGCAACCCTGAAGCAAAATCTCCTTTTATATCTATATTATTTGGCTTAGGTTCCAAGGCTTAGACTTATTAGGTTACCGAAAAAATTCGGGTCTCTAAGATTATAGTAATAAAAATAAATATAAAATGAATTACTCTACATAAAATTGATTTTGGGATTTCAATCTTAATTAATTAACAGTATCTAATGCTAATACCTATGACATATTTTAAAACATGTAAAAATGTAAAATTATTTGGAAAATATTTTTTTCAAAATCTTTTTAAGTTATAAACCTCTAAAAAACTTTCTAGTGGTCAACGTGTTAATAGTGCAAACAATTATATATTAACATAGAATATTAAAATTAGATAGAATTAAATATAAAATTAAAAGTATATCAATAACAATAATGCAAATATTTCGTGAAAATTTCAAGTATTTGCAATTTCTATAATTCTTTCAAAATATATCAAAATGATGTTACGTAATATTTCCATTTTCCGTAATTTATTTTTGGTCTGGCCTCTTTAGTACCAGTATAAACCCAATTAAGGAAAGTATTGGAATTTTTATATCTAACTTACTAAAATTCAAAGTAGATCTAGTACCTAGAAACTCAAGTTGATGAAAACGTAATACAATACATACCTATAAAACACAATATCATATATTTATTCATCTATATAACTAATAGATCTATAACTTTTTTTTTATTTCCAAAACTGTTGAGTTTAAGTAAATTTTACAGCAAATATGGTTTATATTATGGTGAAAAGCATATTTAGTTGTAACTATTTTCAGTGCGTCATCATTAAAGAAACGGCGAATTTTTGAAATTTATTTACTTATCAATTATTACTGCACCTTAAGAACACATGGATTAAATATCTTAGTTGTATTTTCTTTATTATTTATCTGTCCTATTTATCTGGAAAATTATAAATTTTAAGATATCTAGTTTATAAAACGGAAATATTTCTTTTTCGACAGTTATTTTACATTTTTTATACTTACTATATTATATAACTAATATTATTTTATTATTTATTGCATGTATTAGTGATTATTTTTTACAAAATTAATGTTAGTTTTTAAAGAATCATTCATTATATAATATAGTAGTAGGTAAATATTAAATGTGATAAACATTTAATGTTATTTGGTTTAATGAATTTAGGAAAATCCAAAAGTTCTATATTTATAAAATATAATCGGTAATATCACAATTTTAAATTTAGAATAAATATTAATGGTAACACGAGTGGTAACATAATTCCATTTCCAATCATTGATAAATGCAACGCAAAAATCCTACAAATGAAGTAAAAGGAGTGTTGAATAAGCCAGAAGTAGGGCACCAGGTCAACTACCAGGCCTATCGATCCAATAAGGGTGCGTTCTACAATAGAGTGGAAAAAGGGCAATGGATGATGCACTAGACTTTCAAGACGACGCCAAAGAAATAATGTACCACGTGTGTTATAACATGATTAAACTTTAATAAAATAATACGACATTTTTAAAATTTTTTTTTTATATAGAATAAAATTAAATATACTGTTAAATTTGCAATGTAGATGTAAATAAAATTGTATTGACACAGAGAAAAGCTATTATGAAACGTATAGTGCACTTGAATGGAATATTAAATAAAATAAAATATTATAAATAATTTAAATATTACATGAAATATTCGCGTATTTGATTTAATATCCCGTTTAATATTAATTTATATCAGAAAAAAAAGAAATAATTTTAGACTATAAAAAATACATATAAAAAATTTAAAACGTGTTTAAATATTATCATTTATCAGTAAGATAGGAAATAGTACCTCAGTGGAAATAAAATTTTAATATAAGGTATTAAATACATTTTATGATGAGTTTTTTTGATAGTTTTATTAAAGTAATTAATTTTACTACCTGTAAGTATTACCATAGATTGATTACATAACGAAAAAAAACAACAACAAATCAACTGTCAAAAACTGATTTCCCAGTTTTCTTAATTTTTTTTTGATTATATAAAAAAATACTAGGAATTTATAATTTTGATCCGTTCAAAGTATAAACTAGAGATCCAAAACCAAGATCAAAACATTTTGTTGACTATGTATCCTGCACACACACACACACAAAACAGACATCATAGTAAAAATCAATATATTTATCACTTAGCTCAGAATTTAAAATGAGGGAATATGCACTAAAATAGTAAAATCAGTAAAATAATATATTATGTTAAATGTTATAAATTTTATTCATATAATATAAAACAAATTTAAAACTTAGAACTTGTTATTTATTTGTATACACAGTAATACATAGAGTAAGTCTTTTTTTTTATGATACCTTTGATATTAATTACTTAAAACTTACTAAAATAAGTACCTAAATTTCAGTTGACACAGTATATAGTATGGTATTGGACTTGTTTTACTTTGCTCTTTTTAGAGCTTGATAGTGATTATTATTATTTTAAATTTAAATGCCATAATAATCACTTAAAAATAATTTTGACATATCAACAAAAAAAGAAAAAAATATGAATAGTCTTGCTTTCATTTGTTTAAACATTCTTTACTATAAATGTTTCAATAAGTTGAAAAAAAATATAAGAAAAGCACTGATCAGTATTGCTTTGTTCAAGAAATCCAAATACATAACAAATTATTCACTAATTTTTATTATTTTAAACTTTTAATTCCATAAATTTACCCTAAAATTGTTGTTTTTTTTTAAATTTTTACCTACATAGTTTATAACAGTTAAGTCAAAATTAAATTACATACAATTATGAAGATACTCTAAAACATTTAATAAAGAATTATAAATAATAAAATAGGTAAATATTCAATAATGCAAATTCATTTAAAAGTAGGTATTTGTTATAGTTTGTCACTTCAAGTTTAAAATAAATATTAATTAGTTATCTATTAGATTTTTCATTAGGTATTTATTAGTAATAACTAATCAGTAATAATTGTTGCACTTAGGAATAAAATAAATATTGATTATACCTTATGATCTAATTGTATATTTGTATGTGAAAGAATCTGTTTATTAAAGTAATGAAAGCTTTTACCTAACCTAACTGAAATTAAATCATTCTGAATATTCTAGTTGAGCAAATAGGCTTGTTATATCACAACCAATTAACACAATATTAAGACAAGGGAAATTTAGTATGCTAAGGGCGAAGGTAATTTTTATCTTAATCACTAGCATAATTCAACAAAATATCTACATGATACGTACCACACAACATGATTAAGTTTTGATGAATAAAATTTATAATATTTTGATTTTTTATGCAATTTGTACTTATATTACAATTTAAATTAATTAATGAATGAAATTATTAGGGAAATATGTGTCCAAGAATAATAGTTTCATTTAAACCATACCCGGGACCATACCTAAGATAAAGTCATCTAATTTAGTTTATAATAGATACTTTATGCAGATTAAGAATGTAATTTATTGTATACCCAAATTGTGGCACTGAACACTCTTGAATCTCTAAACTATTATCTAGGACTAGGAGATTTGCCTTAGGTTGCAATCGTCAATGACTTTTATTCAAACTGTAAAATTTTAGTGAATCTACACTAATTTTTGTGATGGTGCTATTTATTAGTGGGACGTACGTATAGCTATGACCTATTTTTATCAGCCGAGCATTTTTCTTAAAAAAAAAAAAGAGTGTAGTCATATAGAGTATCTTTCAACATAGTTAATTTAGGTAAACACAATACAATATTAGGTAAATTTAAAAAGGGAGTAATTCATTAATTACATTTACTGTACAATAGAAGATTTAGAAGTATGTTAAGGAAAAAATACCCTAATGTACTTATAACCAGAGTACAATACTACTATGTTATACTATACTATGTGTTATTCACATTGACTACTGTATTAACATTATTCATTAAAAATTAGGTCAATAAAAATTATTTCTAGGAAATTTATGATTACCTACTCTAATAATTTCTTAAAAATCCTTTAAAACCATAACTCAACTTTCAGAAATAACATTCTTATTCACATTGACTACTGTATTAACATTATTCATTACAAATTAGGTCAATAAAAATTATTTTTAGGAAATTTATGATTACCTACTCTAATAATTTCTTAAAAATCCTTTAAAACCATAACTCAACTTTCAGAAATAACATTCTTATGTATTAGGTTATATTTTAGTAAGTCATTATAAATAATAATAGTTAGAAGAATATAAATCTGATTAAATTCACTCAGTGCCACAATTATTTATAGATAAATTTAGTAATTTATGGAAATCTACCCATGTTTAAATTTAATTACAAATATTTAGGCAGTTTATCAATTAGACTAAAATTGAATTTTACCTTTGGAAATGTTGCATCAATTTGTCTTTGTAGAGCATTTCTTTCACTTTCTACTTCGGCCAATTGTTTTTCAGTCTCGTCAAGCCTAATTTGACTCTTGCTCAATGTATCCAAAAGTTTGTTGCGTTCCTCTACCACAGTGTCCATAAACTCATTGATACGAACGTCTTCGCCGGAAAACTGATGGCGCTGACCACCAATATTGTCTTCAGTGATGGTCGGCATAACGTCACACATCATGTTCCACATTTTGTCGTTATTTTAATTCACTGTCACGTTATATCAACTATACGTTGAATGCCATTTCATCGAATCTCCGTTATTCTGGAATGAAAATCAATTACGTCAAGATCGTCGACGAGGGACACTAGTGTTTGGCAGTTGT
This sequence comes from Schizaphis graminum, assembly GCA_020882235.1. Classification (NCBI taxonomy): domain Eukaryota; kingdom Metazoa; phylum Arthropoda; class Insecta; order Hemiptera; family Aphididae; genus Schizaphis; species Schizaphis graminum. Next base: position 62,842,020 of record CM037032.1, read on the forward strand.
AGATACGGCACGACACTGTCAATGCAAATTCCTATGATCGGTTTACTTTAATTACTGATATCGAACCAAACAATGACGCAAATCATGGTTAAAAAACATTGGACGATCACACACGGTTTCATAGGGGATCGGCGTACTATTCGAACAGAGCACGGACGCGATCGATTTTCGAAGCTCGAGAAATCGCGACGTTACGTATTATCAATCGAAACAGTTTTATCACGGTTGGCTCGAGAGAGCATGGCGTATAAAGGCGATAATATTTTAATAACGACAACGAAAACGACCGTAGTGTTCAGTGGTGCTATACCTATCTTATAATTTTGTATTCTGTATTTCTGTCTCTGTCTGCGATGGGCGTTGTTGTAGTTGTGTGATATGAGGGCAAGTCAACGACGATGTGCGAGACGTACATAGAAAAGTATATATATATATATATATATTATGTGTATCGATGAGATCCCACAACGTGCAACGTTCGGGCATCCCCCACCCACCAACGAGAATACTGAAAGATAGCACGGAATCGACACACGAGAAAAGAATAAAGATTAAGAAAGCCTTATCATCATCATAGAAAATGGGATGCGGCGGCAAAAACGAGTTATTCAGTTTTTTGATCCTCGACTTCTTCTTATCTATAAAACATGATTACTTACTTGGGTATTAGGAATGTTGAACGTAAAACGAACGTTTGATGAATCGGCGGTGGTGGGTACACTCGCGCGATATTAGTTTTTAGGAATTTACGCGGGCGATCGACACGGGCATGACGATGGGGCGGCGGCGTCGGACAAGTTCAACGGGCGACTCCAAGACACGACTGTGGGCATAGCGCGTGCACTCTACAGCACCGGCTGACGAGAAACGAACCGAAACGGATTGTGAAAACACGACTATTTCCCTTCCGATGTGTAGTTACGATATTCTGAGAGCGAACATTTTGACCTGGTGAAAGTTTCGGCCATGTTTGCGGTTCGATTGGGGGTGCGTTTCGGAAGAGTTCATGGAAGAAATACGATGCGGGCGCGGCTGTTTCCATGACGTTCTCGGGTTGACACTGCGCCCTAGCATGGGGACAGGCGCGCGCGACTGCGGTGGCCTTGTCACGGCGCCCGACCGTCTGACAGACTACGGTTTACATTTCAATTTAAAACGCGTGCTATACGAATTTCTATGTTGTCTGTAGTTATTACAGATAGACGTAACTTTTGTGCAGATAAGTAGATTTGTACCAAGTTTTGGGGAAGGATAGCCAAATAAATTGGAAGTGCTTTTTAGGGCTCTGATTGCTGAAATCCCTAGTTTTTTAGTGGCAAATTCAAATATAATATAATAAAAAATAAAATGTATTTTTAGCTAAAAATTATGAAGTGGAATTTTTATTTTGTTAGAAATTTTATCAAATTTCTACCTAAGGGGTCATGTATAAGACCTGTGTGATATATATATATATATGTATATAGGTATACGTAGGTATATTTTTGTTGGACTAAATCATTCCCAAAAAGATAAGTAGGTACAGTGGCGTAGCCAGGATATTTTTTAGGGGGGGGGTTTTTTAGTAATAAAATAAAATAAATCTACAACCGTATTGAGATAATAAAATAATTGAATGATAATTATTATCACCAGTGCAGTCGATAACGTGAATACAGCATAACAGAATACATTTCACCACGAATAAATGATTGTATTTTTATATTATAAAAATGATATTTTTGATAAAAATACGGCCGAAGGGGGGGGTTCAACCCACAAAACCCCCCCTGGCTACGCCACTGAGTAGGTACTATATTATAGTAATAGTATGTTGGTTTTTTTTAATTATATTAGATAGAAATTTCAAATTTGAATAATAATATAATTTATACCATTTGAAAAATCATTGAAAGCTGCAATGAACAGGAAAAGGACTTAGTAAAAACGATCATGTTGAGACTTATTCGTTGTTTTTTGAATGCAGTATTGTACAATAATATATCGTATAAACATTATAAATGATGCTACGACTAAAGATTCGTGGAATAAATCAAATAATGTTATTACATTTTTAGAGTACAACGAAGACTTGTTTATTTATTCCGATAAACGAAAATATGTGTTTAATGTAAAATATAAATGTCTATACAAAATTTAAAATGGACATTTTATGACTTAAATAATTTAAAGCGTTAGCCGTTAGGTATCTATTTCAGCTTTGTTAACTTGCACGTTCGTTCATCAAAATCCTATTAAAACTATTTTAAATAAATCATGTAATAGAAAAAATATATTCTATAAGTTTAAGACTGCTGCTCGGATATGTGGTCTACATAAGTATGAGACCAGTATGAGACATATGTAGACCATATGACATAATGAAAAATATTAAAAATAATAATTATATTATAATTAGTACGTTGTCTGTAAAAAACCAAAAACTATTTACAAAATATTAAAAATAATATAAAAACCATATAAGAGGACGCCACACCTGGATGTGTTGTCTCATGTAATTTTATAAAAAAAAGTGATAGGTAAATGAAAAAAATAAGTTATTAGTTTAGAATGCTTAGATATTAATGTATACTTATACTCTATAATTATATTTCTTCCTGTAATTCCAAAATATTTGAAAATTGTATAGTTGCGTGATAAGTTTATAATCAATGAATCAAGTATTCAAGTGTAATTAATTTAAATATTTATTGTTGATTGTAATCTGTAAATAGATATTATTAGAACCATTATTATCTTCACAACAAGCCTAGCTTGGAAAGTTCTGGAAGACATTCATTTATGTCTCAGTGGCCAGTGTTATATTTTTATAGCATAAATATTTGTATATTTGTATTAATCTATACATGCGTCACGTATAGACGTATATAGTGTATACTATTTAATTTTTCAATGTCATGAATAAATAATAAAATAATAATGAAAAATAAAAGTTAACCTATTATCAAATAATAATCAGGTAAAACCATTATCTGTGTTATAATTTTTAATTGAGTAATAAAATATTAATATCTGTATAAAAATGCTCATAATTCACTAAAAAACTAATGTATCATAAAAACCAACGAGAGAACACAGATAATGTTCTTACATCTAACCTAATATTTTAGTTAAATTACAGGACATTTCACTTTATTATTTAAGCTAAACAAAATTGGGTTCTACTAGTGATGATCAAAACAAGACCAAGACCAAGACTTTCAAAATCTTGGTCTTGGTCTTGGTCTTGCAGACCCAGTCTTGGTCTTGGTCTTGGGATACGCCTTAATCTTGGTATTGGTCTTGGTCTTGAAAACTCAGTCTTGGTCTTGGTCTTGGTCTTGCGCAAGACTCTTGCAAGACTTGCTTTTTTCACAAAATAAAAAAAAAATATATATATATATCTACCTGTTATATAGCTGTGTAGGTTTTTTGCTATGACTTCTAAGATGAAACTTTAGTCCAATATATTATATAGTATATTAATAATATAAAATAATCAAACAATTTAATTTTTAATATTTTTATTATAGGTACTCGTTTAAAACTTTGCATTTTAAAATATTATGTTTATATTATTTTACAATGTCTAGTACGGAAAAATCACACTAAATACGAATGAAAATAAAAACGTACTTCCAATCAAAATGATATATCTACCGTAGTCAATGACTTCCAGCAATTATTAGTATATTTGATTCAAAGTAGTGGTGTATTATCAATAATTATGGACATAAGTCATAAATTATTCTATGAGCGATACAACTTTCGACGTTTTCATCGATTTTTGGAAAAAATAAATAATTTTTAGTAATTGCTATGGATAAAAGAACTATATTATGTTATTTTGTAATATTAATTCCAATAATTTCTAATATTTTTTTTCAATACTTCATCATTTCCTCGAATACTGATCAAATTTAATAACAATACAAATAATTTCTTATTATTTTCGTTATAAATTATTAGTTAATAAAATCTAGATAACAGATAACTAATGTGTTTTCGGGGGGAAAAAAATGTGCAAGACTGCAAGAGTCTTGCAGTGATGATCTTGTTTTGGTCTTGTTCTTGCAAGCCTAATCTTGTTTTGGTCTTGTTCTTGCAAGCCTAATCTTGGTCTTGGTCTTGCTAGACCAGTACCGTCTTGGTCTTGGTCTTGATCTTGGTCTTGCAGCAAGAGTCTTGCGAGACTGCAAGACCAAGACCAATTTTGATCATCACTAGGTTCTACTGAATGAAAATTTGCCATATTACAAGTTTATAAGACAAGTATACATGTGCAGGGTGTGTCGATTAACTGCATTAATTTTCTTCAAAGTTCAAATATGCAACAAATGAGTCAAGTTCTTCTTTTCTACAATAATGTTTAAGGTTTAGTTGAAATAATTAGGTATATTTTGAATCTTTCATTGTTTTTATAATTTTTATCTTTACATGTAGGTATCCATGATCTTTCTATGCTTTGAATGTGACTAGTGTGAGCATTCGTCAAAGTATTAACGTACATTTGTTAATGATTAACTATTAGATGAGTATATGTTATCCATAACTATTCAAAGATCTATAAGTCACCGCAACTTGTCTGAGTAAATAACTGAAAATTTCATACTCTTGCTAAATATTTGAAAATTATGTGTTTTTTCCTCTTCGAAGTACATAAATATTGAGTCAAAACCATTTTTAAGCAAAAAAACACAAAGTCCAACCGCTCCTCATCCCTGGTGGCTGGTTTCTAGTGTTTCTACCATTATGTAATTAATTATCAATTTCGACTTCATCAACAAAAAAATATAATTTACATTAATAATAAAATATATTAATCATTAATAATATTTTATGTATATGTATTTCAAAATTGACAATTACCTACCTATCTATTATATATATATAAAATTATGGAAATCTATATTTTTGCCCACTAAATAAAATGTATAAATTGGCCTTTTTTTATTGTTATATTATTTTGTAAAATTAATTTTCTATACAGTATAATTTTTGCAAATGCTTATATTATACTACGTAAGGACAAGAAGGTACTAACAATAAAAATAAACTGATAATATTATAGGTAGGTATTAAAAAAATCGTTGACACTCTGTCACTCTATCGTAATGTGATAATATCATTATTCATAGTTCATAAATTAAGTAGGATTAGAACTTAGAAGGAATTAATGAAGGAATGGACTGGCAACGATGGAACTTTTTAATCCGCGCAAGTAACGAATGTGTTATCAATGAAAATGAAAAGATTCTCGAGATCGGTACAACTATGACACAATCAAAGCCAGCCATGGCACATGACTAAAATATAAACGTAACAACTAAGTATTAGGTACTATTTTTCATGTACAGATCATAAATTGCTGCAGTCGAGTACTATTCTAAATTGGAATAGAGAATAGATTGTACTTGAAACAGTAGAAACCTTGTACTTTTGGTAAGTTATGCGAAGTAGTGGAGAAGAAACATATTTTAGTGATCATCATCACCACTCGACCAACCCATTCATTACCAGTTCATTCCTTCTTAGTTCGTGAATAATACATTTTGTTGATTAAGACTATATTATAATTTATAGTCTTATAGGGCCTATGAAAGTATGAAGGCATGAATTAAGATATTAAGATCACGGACTACGATACCTATTTTAGTCCGTGATTAAGATATATCAAAATCATAAACATATTTTTTGATACATGATTATGATATAAATTATGAAATAAATTATTTAGTCATGATTACGAACGTATAAAAGATTATGATACATGTGAGCGGCAATGATAAGAGCCAGATTTAATTTCCTGAAAAATAAAAGATGATAATATCGGTGGCCCAGTAAAAAAACGCAGATCTACCAACTTCGAAATATAAAAAATCCCATTTAAATTTTGTTAATTTTATTTTTGGAATTTTCAAATTCAAATATTATTGTATGGTTAAAAATTTAAAAAATCTATATGTAAAATAACTTACTAATTTAGTGTTTGTGTTATTCTTATTTATTTACCTATTATTATTTTAACATCTTAGAGAACAAAACATTAAAAATATAGATATTAGTATACTAACTATAATTAATATACCTATACCATATGAAATATATTTAAGTACAATTATCAGATCAGTTAACCCATATGAAACTTAATTCTTATAAGTAATAAAAATCAGTGATTATATCTTGTCGATTAAAATTTAAAAAAAAAACTAATTTTACATAAATTAAATTGTTTTTAAAAATGTATAATTACATAGCTAAATAGCTTAAGTAAGAATCGATGTAAAATAGTAACTAATTAACATTATTCATAGACTCATAGTACCTATAGTCTTAACACGTAGTTTATGCTAATATAATATAGTCGTCATACTTGTGCTCGTGAGTGATAGGTCATTACGTATAGTCTATCGGTAATTGTATAATTTATTATTTTCTATTGCGTATTATTGAAGAAAATAAAAACAAAACACAAAAATTTTAATATTATTAATTAGTAAAAATATTGCTACATAATTAAACAGTCAAAATTAATAAAACTCTGGCAATCAATTCACATCTGATTACAACTTTGTAATACAAAGTAATGAAATACTATGTTTTTAATGTATCTCGTATGTTGTCCCAGATTTATCATTATCATTAGGTAACATACTAACATGTTAAAGTAATTTTAATATTACAAAACTTTCACGATTCGTGTAGGTAATGAAGGTTTGAATATGATTGTTGTAGACTGTAGTAAGTTTTTAGTAGTAATAAAAGTTAAGCTCTCTTTCATCAATGGTCTTACTTTTTTTTTTCGACACATTAATGTAAAATATTGTGACTATAAAAATGATAACGATTCTATAAAATAAAATCCACCTAATAGTTGGTTATTACTATTAACTAATGACTGGATTTATATGCATTTAAAATTTTAAAATATGCATGTAAATATACACTTAAAAAGTACAAAATATGTAAAATAATTTTCGATTATTACAGCTATTTATTTATTGTAAAGTAATATTAAAAAATTAAACTATAATATCATATATAATATATTTTATGATTGTAATGAAAAATGTACTATTAATTCGTTATAGGAAAAACAATAAGTAACAATAATATATTCCATATTGATTTCAATTAAATTATAACGGTGGTTTGTGAGTTTGTGACAATATTATGTTATTATGCAGAAAGCAGAAAAACATCGTTTCACAGTAATAACGTTTGTTATGGGTGCATATCTTTAAAAATATTTTCAATTTTTGTGTTGTGGAACATATTTATAGGTTAATTGTACATAAAATTATAAAATTTAATTAAAATATTTAAATGTATAGGTACGTAATATCCAAAACATGCGTTTTTATGGCACTTGTACCCGAAATATACAAAAATATACAAAATAAAAATGTGTAATATTATTTATTTAGGTATGATCGATGAAAATCAATTTACTGCATGCAATTATCTATAAAAATATGAACATGCATTATATAGGTACAAAATTCGGTCTTTAATAATAACACTAATAATTACTTATGTATATGTGGTTTACAAGAACTATAGCTAAGGTTAGAAATTCGCTAAATATCAATCGGTATAATATATTATGTTAATTTTTTTTTTGTTTTGTTTTTTAAAGATCAGTGCGCAAATATAGAATATTGCAATCGTTGGTTCAAAATGCGTCTCCCTACTCCGTATCATTGAAATAAAATATTGCCATTGATGATGCAACCAAGTTTCATCGTTTCGTGCGGATGACTGACGCACGTCCGACACATTTCGCTAGTTTTGTTTGAATCATAAGACAAACCTTGGTAGAAATTACCTGCTTAGAATTTCTCATGAATGTTTTAATGATACAAAATAATAATATTAAACTATCACATGACAATAGACAAACAATGGATAATATTATTTTATTTTATAACATTTTTCTACAAGTATCGTCAGGCGTGAAATTTCGCATTTTGTGCGTCACACACATATATAGAGATATCTATAATGTAAGTGAGTAGTTTAGTATGACTTAAGAAATACAAATTGATCCAAAAAGTATATCTTACTTTATGTAATCGAGTAAATTACTAAAATGTAAAATATATTAGGGATTCATAGAGTAATATTATTATTCTATATTATGCGGTATTATTATACTATTATAGAATAGTACCCATGGTTGTAGACAATAATAATAATAATAATATTATGACTAAATATATATTTAACCATGAATATAATAATATATCGTGCAATATCTTATATTCTTGTAAATTAAGCGCGGTTTTTTTATAATGTATCGAGAGTAAACGGTTTATTAAAAATCTTTTTGGTGATAATTGTCTATCAAAAATATTTAGTCATTTTTTAATGTTTGCCCTTATCTCTAATTAACTTATTCTATGGTTCAGTGTTTTGTTTTTTATTTTATTCAATTAAATTTATATCCTCCGGTGTGGACATGGTGGGATTAAATCTATTGCCCAATATAGTATAATATACTATATCTAACTAACAGTGTTGAGCTCAGATAAGTAGTTTGTCATCTAACTAAAAATCTATTTAGATAAAGATAAAAATAAGCTCAACTAAAATTATCTATTTATTAGATAAAAGATAATAGGAATTTATCTAGATAAAAAGCAGATAAATTTTTAAAAAACAATATTTTAAAATTAAATTTATATTAGATCAAAAAAATGTACATATGAGGCTTTTCATAAGGTTAGGTTTGGTAACTTGAAAATTATAAGCTGTATACGTAATCAATGGATTTATTTTCAATGAAATAATTATTTTTTAGTTATTTATAATTTTCAGGGAGTTCTAGTTTTCCACGTTTCGACCTGACATAATTTAATTTATTTTAATTACTCACATATCTGCCAGCATTTGGAATTTCGTGGTACGAATGTGACAATAGATTACAAGCTATTGACTATAGTGATTAATGAATAAAGAGTAATAAATAATAACTAATAATAAATAATAATATTATGTTATAATAGAAATTGTTATAGACCGGTCTCATCGTTGTCGACGTACGGCGACTACACGAACGAAAATAGTATATATGTATTACCAAAAACATAAATATAATAATTAAAATAATTTCTACAATATAAAAAAAATATCTAGATAAATTACAGTAGATGACTGGAGTTTTCATCTAAGATAGATAAATAGATAACTTTTAGATTTTTATCTAGAAAATATAATAGATAATTAATATATTTATCTAGATAAGTCTCAACACTGCTAACTAATCGCCTAACCAATGTATATATTAGTATGGCTGACGGACCCATTAGGTATTTATATCTAATAGTGTTAGAATTTTTTGTTGTCTATCAATTTCTCGATGGTAATGATCTCCTAAATTATTTTTTATAAATTATACGAATGAAACATTTCATAATTTATTATAAGTATAAAAGCTTATAAGTTCATCAATGTAACTGTATAATAGAAATAATAATAATAATAAAACATTTTTATTATAAATGGCAAATGAAAAATATTTAGTTACGTTAATATAAAAAGATATAGAAAGTTAATTGTGATTTAATAGATAAGTTGTAATCAAAGAAATTTAAAACATTAATATAAAATAAATTATTCTTAGTTAATTTTTAATATTACATTAAATTGATTAAAAAATAGGTACACATCACCTTAGTTATTTCTCTATTCTTCAAAAAATACCATGATGATTTCAAGTGTAAAGTTAAAATATTCCTGTTTTATCCATGTATCTTATATACCTAATAATTCCTAAGAGTATAAGGTTTATCGTTTATGGATCTATAAATTATTTTATTAACAACATTGTGTAAAACGCGATACTGTATTTCAGTAGGTACCTAAACTTGATGCAGCAGTTCAGTCATATTATATTACATTATTTATGCTATTATTACTTATTTTAGAATCTAAAATTTAGATAAAATAGCGTTATTATCTATGCCAAATATCTAAATTATATTCAAGATTTAATTTCAATTTTCAACTTGGAAAGTACCCACTCAATTATTCTTATCAGGTAGAATTAAACTACGTAAATACTTTAGCTTTGTACATTGTACTCGAGCTAATGCTATAGCCAGTATACGGATAACGTAGCTTAAAAATTTGATAACTAAAGATTACTACACCGAACAAGTGATAACTTTGTATTAAATTAATTTTGTATAGTTTATTAATGTATACTATTGCACTTCTACACTCAATAGAAAAAAGTCGAGCAGATGGTATATTTGTATCTCCAAGTAATAAATACCTGATGGTAAGTATTTTATTTTGATCTACAATAACTAGTGATAAATAGTAAGTCTTTAATTAGTCTAACCTACCATCCGGATAATTAAATAGTTTGGTGACAGAGATGACAACATAATATTATGTGAATATATTATACTTGTATACAAATAGTAATAAAAACATAATTGCGCACATTAGAAAAAACGCAAGAAACAAAGATACACATGTAAGTTTATATAGATTTAAACATTCAATAGATTATGTTCATGATGATGTATAAAAAGAAAAATCACTTTAGACCATTTACCATCGCTTGGAGTATTACATGTAGTTTAATATGTTCTGACCTGGGAAAATAAAAAAAAGAACTTGGTTAGTAGAAGTGGCTCAATTTTAGTGGTGATGAGGTATTATGTAAACATTCTTTATATGTATGTTCCTATAATAAGTAGTATTACTAAGATATATAGACTTAACTCTCACCTTCAATCATTGTATTTATTGAATATATAATAATAATATGTACGTATTAGAATAACTCATAAGCGCCTATATAGTATCATTATAATATTATATTATACGAACAGTTATAAGTTAGCCGTTTTTTAATTAAAACAAAATCGATGTAAAAAATTTAAATTTTTAAATTTTTCTCGATTATTTTGTACACAGAATTTTTCATATCCTCTAAATAAGGAGGTATCAAATTAATCCAAAGCTTCTATAAATCACCTTCAATGCTCTTTCAATATTCCTTTCAAGGTGATACGTCATAGAAAAACAAAACCAAAACCCACAATACATTCATAACTTCGTTCAGAATAAACAAATAATGATACCTAATAAGTAATACCTAAATATTATTTTATTTTATCTTATAATTTTCATTAAATTACCTTGGTATGATGCCCAATTAAAATTAACATACCTACCTGTAATATATTATATTGCTATTATATTGCTCATGTTTTGTTTCCATTATATAGTAATGTTATAATACGAGTTTTAATTATTGTTTTTACAAGATCGGTCTATAAACATCCGTAAACCTACTAAACTTCTATGTCAATAGGTAATTCAAATATTTATGATTCTATATTATATTTTTTGTTTGAAAAATAACTTATACAACCCTATGCATATCATACATACAAAACGTGCACTACCTGAAAAATAAAAGAATATAACTTGAAAATGTATAACAGTAACATCAATGAAAAAATAATAACACAATGTACATAATAATTTAATTTTTAATGGATTATATAATAATATAATAGATTCCTTATGCGGTAATTATATTTTATAAATACCGTTTTGTATCGGATATAAACAAAAGTTATAATATTTTATAGAATAAATAGTATAAATCGTATAGAAAAAAAGAAGAAGAAAAATAAATAATTATGATTTTTATTGAGTCGGTAAAAAATATATTATATTCAAATGGTATGTGTGTCGTGTCTGTTTAGGTCGTTATCGTTGTTTTATACATGAAAATATACATTTTTTACCTCACTCAATAAAATTATCCTATAATTATTACATTTAGATGGTGAATGTATCAAAGTTCATCACGATTATAAATAATTTATAACACTATGGTTTTTTTTTTTTTTTGGTGTTCTACTGAAAATGATGTGCCAAATGAGCATTACAAAAAGAAATTACATTCAAAAAAGTAGTGTTATAGACGATAAAAGTACCTATATAGGACATTGTGGTACATTGGAATCGTTTACAGCGTGTTTCAGAAGTTGTATTTGTTTGTAGTATGAAAGCCAATTGGTTTTATTATCGTAAATATTCCATTAGTATAATGCCTTGACGAAAATCTAATCTTAGGTCAAAAACATGTATGTATTTAGAAGAGATAAAATAATTACTGCATATTGTCGATAAAATATTTTAAATACTTCGATAAAAGTTCTTGTCTATAATTTAAAACTAGGTATATATTTAGTTTTTTCTCTCTTCTTTGTGATACTGAGCGAATTATCAAACACATAAATAATATTTTTCTAATGTACATGCAATATGCACACTTTTATTACATTATATAGCTGAAACACCCTGTGAATTATATACCAGTTATACTATAAGTTATGAAACGGGATATAAAAATTTAATTATTACTACTCCGATGTACCTTAAACAATGTAAGAATGAATATTAAAAATTGTATAATCATAAAATTTTAAAGAAAACACTGATACCTATATGATATAAATAATGTAAAAGTACAGGCGCTTTAGGCGCTGTAAAATACTCGGCGTGTCGGTTATTATCAATACATCACGTATTTACGTTGGAGAGGTATTATGAATATGTTTTTATCCGTAATTGAATTTTGGAGTCTGGCCGTAAAACGTTATTTAGAAGTTAAGATTAAAATGTAATAATAATTATTATGAAAAAAGTTGTATACGATAATAAACAAGCAAAACCGGGTATAAAATAGCGTTATTAAAAAAAAAACTAAATGTAACAAACATGTATAATGGCTCATCGGGCACGCGTTGTTAAGACAAATGATATATTCAACACATATTTATAATGATATATTTTTAATGTAATACATTTAGTATAACTAGATAATATTAATAGTAATAATAATAATAATAATAATAAACGTTTGATATTAAAAAGATATGTTTAAAGTTGTACATTATATGATATGTATAGTGTTAGCTTTATGTTTGATATGTATTGTGATTCAAAACCGAATGTATACGATTAAAATAGTATATTATTATAGTTCATTTTAATTGACCGAAAATAATTGGAGAAGTTATGTCTGGGATACGGATTTCGTGACGATGGGATTGGACGAAATAATAATTGTTTTTTTTTTTAAATTTTGGATGGATAATCGTACCTATATAGGTAATTATATAAATAGGAATAGAAAATTACAGAGGATATTATAATTGTATACAAATCCGATATTTTTTTTAATAAATTAATCTAGAAAGCCAGTGTTGACTAGCTTTTCGAGGAAAAACTTCACATCGCCTAGTTCGGAGTCTTTGATGCCCAAACTCTTTAACATGCCGATGTCGCCATTCTCGACGGCGATGAACACCGAACGCAAATGCTCCAAGTCAGATCTCATTAGATGAAGAGCAGCACCGAAGTCCTCGATTGTTTGTGATTCTATAAACATATTGTATATTTAAGTATAAATTAAATATTACCGTTTTGTTTAATTAATATGTTTTTATTTCGATTGAAAAAAAATCGTTTAATCTAAGTATATTATAGTCATATTATTATACCAAAATAGTATTACACAGTTTCATTATGTATCTATGTAGTATAATCCAGAATATCACTAGCACAGTCTCCAGATATAAAGGTATAATCAGCTGTCAAAAAAACACAATACATTTTTGGCCAAACCATTTAGAACACATGCAATTTACAAAGAACTCACCGCTTATACCGAAAAAAAAGTATGCAATTGAGAACGAATTTATGTGCAACGATCATGTATAACTTATAATTAGCTGTCGAACCATCCACAGCACATTGAATTTGTTTAAATTAACAATTTAAGTGTAACAAATAATAATAGTAATATATATTGTTAAAATAAAACGTAATACATTTACACACTATATTTATAAGGAAAAAAATGTACCATAAAAATATTCAGTCATAGGTAGTTACAAATTACAAACTTATGAAAAATAAGTCGTAATAAGATACCTATATATGTCATTTCATTAGCCAACCTATTTTAAATATTTTAATAAATTTACTTTAGCAATTTGTCTTTTTATTTTTTTGATACTACATTTTTTTTCACTACTGAAATTCATTAATTCAAAAACACATCTTCGATTTCTTCATAGTAAAAACGTTTAAGCTACTTTCTTAGGTTCAAAAACTTTTTATACGATGTATTTCAAAATTAACTATCACTATTTATCTGGAGCAGTACTAAATGCCGTAAATAATCGTTCAATAAAAATGATCGAATATGGCAGCGTTGATAAAAATTATTTAAATCAAGCGTTCTCAATCGAATTATTTAATTTCCGTCCTGAATCGTATTTTAACTGCACGATAAATCTACACGGGTTACGGATTACGGGTTAATTATTTTTCAGATCTTTAGTACTCGTTAAGTCGAGTAGGTACATTGTACAGCTGTTATAGTAAAATGTATGGTTCGTTTATCGATAAGTAATTAGTACAATGAATTTTATAATTTTAAAAATCAATTCAACTTCAGATTTACCGTGAGTGAAGTCGTTAAAAAAGCCAACTTCACTGAACTTCTAAATACTATAGGAAAACATTTTCAACTCTTGTACAAGCAACAATATTGTTTAAATCTCTGTTTTTAATGAGAAATTTAAAGTCTAAAAAAAGAATTAATTGACTATCAGTGGAATGTCGGAATGGTTAAGTAAGAATACTGTATAAATTATACTACTATAAATATGAGATAAACTGTCAAGAATTTTTGATTTTTTTGAAGAAAAAAAATGATTGAAATGTTCAACAAAAAACATCAAGTATAATTTTTAAAATAGAAAATGAACCTAAACAAATTAATAAATTAGGTACTTAATCATTAGATCTGATATCTATCAAAGATGGCAGCTCTAGATATAGGTGATAATCTCTAAGTTTTGAATTTCTACACGATATACGAATATTTCAATATATTTATTAAATTTTCTATTTATTTTTAGTTTACGAATAGATAATTTAGATCATCTTGCAGTGAAAATAATTTAATTTTACAACAATATTATACCATAGAATAAGTTAAGTTATTATGATTGAATATAATAGTTTAATATTGTTCGTTTAATTGTTGTCATACAAAGTTTCAAACACAATATTAATAGTGATTCAATAAGTAGTTAAACTTATAATTAAATAATAATTAAGTTTGTTATAGACAGACAATGTTTGGCTATATTTAGCGTAGTACATATTGCAATTATAGTATTTTAACATTTTTTTAATAGATAAAAGTAAAAAAGAAAATAATATGTTTTTTGCATTGTAACGATGATTAAATAATATATTGCAAAATCACATTATACTATATATAGGCATAAAATTATTTATTATGAAATATGTAGAATTGTAGTTAGGACTTGGGAAGACTGGCCCAGGTCAGGGGCACAAAAAAAATGGGGTGTCAAAAACAAAAATAAACTATACCTATGTTATTATTAATATTAATAATATACCTATATTGAGTATTGACTATATTTTATTTAGGATATGCATAAAGTAGTTTTACCATGAATTATTATAAATTATAGAGAAATTTTAGGCTATTCAAGATAGACTAATATTCTATTATATACAATATAATAGGTACAAATTTAGTATACAAATATTAAAAAATTCTTACGATATAAAATATATATCATGACGTAGTTATAATATGATACAAAGTAATCGTAAATATACGTTTTGAAAATTGATTTATATTATTATTAATACATATTATAAGATGCATATTAAAGTTAAAAATAAGTTTAGAAATTAAATTTCCGTCAATATATTCATGTTTAATGGTAGTATATTTTATTAATCAATATTTATATTGTACAAGTTCATAAAAGGAAGCTCTAGAAGAAATTCTATGATGAGTTGTTTGTTATTGTTAGTTGTCACTATGTAATTTTAAATGGATTTACATATATCGATATAAGTTGTATTCTAGGTTTTAATAAAATAATTATGTACAAGGATGAAAATATCTAGTAGGTCTTTAAGAAGTTGCTATTACCACTTAATGGTTTTTATTTTATCAATCAAATTAAAATTAAAATTATATAAAGTTTGTCGATACATTTAAAAACCAATAATTAAAAACAATTTGAATTAACATTTGAACATCTATGTGTTCTACATCTACTGTTTGGTTAACTCTACAATCCGTACAAAAGACCAGTTTTTTTCTTTAATAGTTTTCTAACATAATAGGTATATTACTTATTCTTCAATTTTTGTAAACGGATAAAGCATTATTAAAAAAAGTCAAAAGAAACAAATGGAAAGTATATTTGAAAGTTATTTCTGACCTTTAAATTTCTAAATCAAAAACATAGATAACCACATTCAATATTGTTTGCTAAAAATGTCAGACTAGAGTACAATAAACTGGTTAGGTTACTGGTGTACTTACAACAATATTTTATTATTTTATTTTTAAATTCTAACCAAATATAATCGTTCAAAACGTTATCATTAATTGATAAGTGATAACATTTAGTTGATGCAGTGGGCACTTATATATTTATACTGTTGAAATCTTCATGTAAAAATTGGAGTAGGTTGAGCTGAGGTACAAATATTTCATCCAAATAACAATTATGAACAACATTTAATTTATTCAAAATAGTTAAAATAAATTAATAAAAACGATATTATTGGTTATATTTTTCAGAATTGTGAGTTGGCCAAAAACCACTAAGGAGTTCAAATCACGAGTTCAACTGAAATAAAGTTTTCTATTATACATTATACAATATTACCTTGTACAAAGTACCTACCTAACCATCTGTGTTCAATGTATCATTGATAGAACTATAGAAATGATTGCTTTTTGTTGTGCTATTCTATTATTAAAAAAACCATGACCGTTTTGATTTTTATATTGAAGTCGTCAGTCGATCATACATTCATAGACTTATATTTTTATACATTATTCAGCACAATAGAGTGAGCAGTATTGCAATGGGTTTTACTATTGGTAAAAACTTTGCAGGTAGTAATATTATTATTGATTACATCTCGACCTATAGATAATTGATCGCAGGTGGAATAGATTATTCTATAAAAAATTTCTTATAAATATTTTATCAAAATGTGAAAAACTTAATTGGGATTCGTGACCTTATACAGGACGATGTCCGGATCGATTCTAGACTGACGGTGCAAAACACTTTTTGTACAATTTATATATCAAAAATCAAAAAATACAAAAAACACAAAACTCTAACAGTTTTTTTTTATAAGCCTATATTATACTTTTACGTACCAGAAAGAGTAATTGCAACTTTTTCGACGCCTCCTAATGGCTCCAATGCGTCCCTGGCTTTGCTGCCAAATAATTTTTCCAAGTAGTTTGGTCCATGACTAGCTAAAAGTGACTGTAAAAAACTTGCTGTTTCTTCAACCGGTGGTCGTTTAGCTGAAAATAATATAATCATATTATCATGATATCCATTAATATAAAACAATTTAATTCGTTTAAATCATATTTAGTTAATCAACTAAAATTTGTATTACTTTATATTATTTTTAAGCAATTCTAATTTTTAAATTTAGTCATGTAAAAGTTCTGATGCCAATTAATAATGATTTTGTTTCATCTAGTTAAATAAATAATATTAGAAATTTGTAAACTGTAAATTTATATTTTGAATTACCTTTAAAAATCGTCTACGAGTATATTTTGTTAATGTTTTTTTATTATATTTCTATCAATGGTAACATAATTATATTTATTATAACTAAAAGATTATTTGATCTAAACTATTAATTATATTATGAAACTGTTGTATCAATAATATTACTGACTTAATCATCATTAAGAGTTCAAGATGAGGTTATATAATGTTGTATGAAGACATTAATTGTATACAAATAAGTACTGAATTATGTAAATTTATATTTTCAGTAAATGTATATAATATAATAATAATAATAATAAAATTTATTTAAAAAATAATTCTAAATATATGTAATTTTATGGAATGATTTTCAAGATATTGTTGATAGTTTTTGGAATTTGCTTGAAATTTTTTCTTTATTATTTTATAAAAATCTTCTAAAAATTTTATTTATCAAATTGTATTGCTTTATTAATGTTATTTCTATGGATATTAAAGTTTTCTTAAATATTCATTAAGCTTATAGTATTAACTAATTTATCTTAACACTTGCTAATTCACACAAACTTTAATAAAAAATCTTTAAGTATAATTTACACCTAATAAACTTTTTAAACTTTATGGTTACAGAGAAAATCTTTCAAGTTTCAATAATTGCAATATAATATATTAAAAATAGTTTTTTTTAAATAGTCAAGATTTCAGAATCTAAAGTGAAGTTTGTTCAAAGTGAAATTTATAATTATACCATGGTTGGTTACTGATTCGAGCCAACCCAAAAAGTAGTGAATATGCCTTATTTGTTATGGACCTAAAACTTTATGAATATTGTTTTTTGGGTTTTTTTAGCTAAAAAATTGAATTTTTAATATTTCAATGGACTAGTCAACAATGGAAATATTTTCTTGTGTTAAAATCATATTTAAATATACCACAAGAGGTATAGTTAACACGTTTAGGCAAAGACTCTCGTGTACCTATAATGGTACACAAAAACTTATTCGTAAAACAACAAGTGTACCAAAAATGGTACACGTGGCGCTTTTGGCAATCACCGAAAAATGATATGGCGCTTAACCTGTTAAGTTTGCCTATTCAAATAATAGTATTAAGTAGTAAATTAAGTATATAACTGTTAACTGTGTAATAACTGTTGGGTACTTATTTAGTAAGTAATAGACATATCAGTAAATAAGTTGACATTGAGCATGATACAGATACACATGCACTTAATTATATCATAGCCTTTATTGATCTCATTAAAATAGAAATTAATTTTGCTTGCATTAATCAAAAAATAAAACTAGTTTCAAGTTAAGTAATGTATAATTGGTGTATTTGAGTTAATTCTGAAAATAGGTGTAAAATGAAATTCAAGTGTATTTATGGACCATAAACTATTTTGTCATGTTAATACTTGCGGCAATTGTTAAGCATATTATAGGAGATTATATAATTAAGTAAATTACTATCCATTAAAAGATTAAGAAACTTTGTAGTTATTGTTTATTATTCTGTGAAATACGTTAGTATATCGTATTAATTCATGTTAATTCATCGTAATCATGTTTCAACAAATATTATATACGTATAAAAAATAATTCAATATATTAAACGATAAAAAATATATTTAATAAATAGAGGATCAATGGCTTCAAAATAAAATTTGAATATTAGAATTTAGCTGATAAAAATATAATTTAAGTAAATATAATATAATAGTTATACCCGCAGTGCAGAGTCTAGCATCTTCATCATAACCATCTGGACAATCGGGTGCTCCGTCACATAAATATTGAATAGAAATACAAGCGCCGTTTCCAGGACATTTGAATGGTTCATATGGGTGGCATGGTTCTCCTAAAATGAATTTGAACATTTACTATTAATAAACATTAGTATGATATTGCGTAACTAAAAATTTGGAATTTATTTTTTAATTGTTTGAAATAATAAGTAATACTTAATAAAAAATCTTCTTTTTAGTGGTTTCTATCGATTAGTTTTTATGCATTCGATTTCATTTTTTTTATTCGTTTTAAGTATAATTTGATAATTTTTTGTTTTTTCATAAATTTTAACTGCCCTTTGAACATATTATGTTCATACAAAATACATTGCATTTACACATAGAGATAAACGTAAATTTTATGCTAACGCTTTAATTTGTTAATTTGTTTTCTAAGTAGATACTCGTACCCTTATAGTGATTAGAATATTTTCACATAATGTGTGTCTCAAAAAAATATATTATTTTGACATTGGTTAAACATTTATTTATGTGCGGTATTTATTTTTTCACTTGTGTATTAGGTATAACACGTATGCTGTGTATCTATTTCGAGTTTTGTCACAGATCACTTTATAGTAACAATTGCAGATTATCTTAGAGAAAACTAAACACTTAAAGACTCAAATCCGTAACTTGTTGTCATTGGTTTCGTTGGACGCTTACGGCGTGATTTCCAATTCTCGAATGACAATATAATAATGTATACGAGTTGTATCTACGGACAGTATTGTCATAATATTATTTTGTCTAACAACGTTAAGTCAAAATCAACATTTTGCTTGAATCCGTTAATATAGCTTGTATTATAATACAATATAATAAACCAATGTACACTAAAATGATTGCGTACGGTTATTTAAAAACGTTTACCTGTTACTAATAAAACCACATTATTTTGTAAATACTATCCCCTTACTTAATAATTTATTATTATTGCATCTAGTTTATTGGTCCGTTATAACTTTTTGATGTTACACATAAAGAGTTTTACACACACCGACGTTTAGCGTAAAATACTTGAGTAACCAAAAGGTTTTTCATTTGAAACCGTACGGAATAATGCAATACTCGATAAGATTGCTGAAGCGACATGTTATTTCGAATTTATTCCGATGAAACTTAATAATTTATAGAAATACATATTTTTTCCACCTTGCTAGAAAATATAGAATTTATTTTAGTATTTCGTCATTTTGCTATTCGAGTTATAAATATTTAAAGGTGGCGATACCTTTATCATATTAAATATTAACCATAATCCACAACTTGATGTGCTACATTCTAATTTTATATAAATTATTAATTTGAAATTTTAGAAAATAGGTACTAGAGAACCGTTTGATGTGGAAAAAATAAAACGCCCTTTAAATCAATTGTAGTGATACTAATCTTATATTGCGGTAGCTATGAATTAATCGCCATTCCAATTCGAAAGTGTTGGAATCAGTGTACATCAATACTATATAATTATAGTATCATATTCGTAATCTTGGTTTTGCGGTAATAAGTAATAACGTTTGTTGTTTTAGGTGTATGATGTTATGTTGTAATTTAATAACGGGTATTAACTAGAAACGAGGATTCAATGACGGTGTTGGTGGCGGCTTTTGTATTAATTAATCGCCACAACTATGCAATTTTAACTCGAGTGTCGCTGACCTGTAGTGAAAAATAAACGGATACAGTGCAGACGTAGGAAAAGGGATATTATTCTCTCAATGCTTGTTATAAATAATTAATAGTTGTTGAGGTTCTAGATTGGTCTTGCAAACCACTTTATAAATAGGTAGGTACACCTAATTAATTTAATCGATTAATTAATTAATCATTGTACAATAGAAAATTAATATTTTCGTACACAATACCTACTTGGTATATCCGGTCATACCAAAATACCAGCTTTGTAATTAACATTAAAATCGATTATTGTATAGTTCATAGTTTGGGAGATTGTTAAAATACATTTTAAATTCTGAAAGTAAACCAAATAATTATAAATTAGCTTTTTGTTGACATTTTTATAGTTTTGTTTCCGTAATCATGTCAAAATCTTTTGATCAGTTCTCAACAATATAGAATATAAAATATCGTTTTTCCGCAACTTAACCTAACGTTTTTGTGTAATTAAGAATTACTTTTAAATTTTTATTATTAAATTTAGAATATTTTTTATACATTTTTAATATTTTATGGTTGTACAACTATCAAACTATTATGTGTATTATCGAACTCTCGAATATTCCAAAACTACAAATTAAGTAAATGATGAAAATCTTTTGTATTAATTATTAAAAATTAGAGTAATACTTTTAGATTTCTGTAATTTACCAAATTATTTATTTGAAGTATTTCAGTTAATTAATTTAGTTTATTATTTATTAAATATTTAATAATCGTTAAATTATCGAATTGTATAGACGTTGTATACATACATTTTTCGTAATTTAATAAATATTTAAGTTGGCAGTAAACAAAATTTATTCGAATAACTTGGACTTTATAGTAGCTGAATGTTTGAATAAGGATCACGGAAATATTTTACAAAATAACAATTTATTTCCTGTCACTAAAGATAATAACACGTATTATTTATGATCAAATAAGACACTTTATCTTTCTCAAATAATTTATTAATATATATATATAAACGTTTTGTACATCGCTATATTATCGTATAATTAAAACGATGAAGACATTAGTTCATTATTAAGTTTCTGTAAATCGTGTTATTTATATACCTAGTATACGGTTATACCTATAAACTTATTAAATAAATAATATACATACATATTTATTACTTGTATACCAATACTTTAATACCGTAGCTTTATAAGGTATAATATAAAATATGAAGCCAGAAGCTCCCATCTTCCTAGTATAATAAAAGATTAAAGTCCTTTAGTATTGTTGTATTTAATCTTGTTAACAAATACTCAGTAATATCAAATATAAATACATAAATGATAAATATTATTAAAAATATGGTCTGTATAACCAAAACCGAAATAAAACCATTCATTAAAAAGAAAAGAGTAGGTAGCTACCTATATTTAAAAAAAATGCATTCGCGTATATGTTAAGTTGTTATTATTAATGTTCAGTATGTTGTATTTATGTTTATATTCATAATTACGTATCGCGTAGTCATAAATAAATAATAATTTACTTTTATGTATACATTGTACAACCATGCTAAAATTTCATCAAAAGCTTAAATTTAAAATCATAAGTACGTAGTGCGTACTATGCCACTTTTATAATATACCAATATTAAAAACATAATTAAAAGTTCAATGTGAATGTAAATACATTTTATTTCTTTATAATAGTATCTGAAACTTATTTCAATAAAATACTTTATTATTTAAGTTTATAGTGGTTTTAAAAAAAGCTTTTCTACTAGCCATTTAAATTAAAATGTAAATACAAGTGTAAAGAATAGTTTGATAATTGTTTTTTGTTCAAATGCTTAAATACACAGCTTTGAGATATCTCTTTAAGAGTAGGCGTAATAACTAACAATACTTACTCAAATGATTATTTTTGGTACAAGTTCTTAAATATTTTAATATTTTTATAACTGAAATGGGTCTGTTAACAAATTAAGTATTTAAGGTACAATAAAACGTATGATATAGATATTTCAATCACTAATTAGTTATTAATATCAATTATTATTTATACAAAATTATTGTATAATATATTTTAAGCATGTATATATTAAATATAAAATAATATATATTTATTAGATATTATTATTAGTTATTGATAAAATTATAACTTATTCATCCTATATTGACGTATACGCATAAGAATCTAAACTAATATTTAATGATGATTTTATTTTCATGTTTATATTTATGTCCTTCATTGTTAACGGTATAATGCATTTTAATATTAAGTTAATAATAATTAAAAACAACTATAAAACTATTTTATTGTGAATATATTATTATCTTAACTTTTGACAAACATCATATTAAGAGTTATATAGCTGCTGAAAATTACACTCAAATGAAAATTACAACTTAAAGCTCAAACACAGTTTATTGACTAACTTTTACCATAAAAATGTGTGTATAATCATGTAAATGAAATATGTATATATTAAATTGTTAAATGTAATTTTTGTTTTTAAAGTAATTAGGAAAAAAAAAACAAAAAGAAAATAAATAATTTCAAGTGAATTGAATTTGATAAATAATTATTAATTTTGATTAAATATTATTCAATCCATTACATAATATATCATATAAAGTATTAGAGCACTTTTCACTCTTGACCTTTTCCACCCCACCTAAATAGTGTTGTCAAAAAAAAACTTTTTTTTATTGAAATCAATATATTATACGTCACCATATTTTGCTATAGTATAATAAATACGTATTCTATTTTTGTAATTTCTGAGTTGACAATAGTGACGTGCCAGTTATAGTAAGATTATTATAAGCTACCCAAAATATAGCTAAAATATTTATTCGTTGAAGATTATATTTAATATAAATTCACACTTTCGGAAGTTTAAAAAAACAAAAATTATCTCGAAAATAGTTAAAAACAAAAATGACTTTTTTGATACATATTATACTATACTACCATGAATTAAAATAGTTGAATTATACGAACTTTTGTTGATCTGAGTTTAAAAATAAATCTAAAGTAGCAATTTAAAATGAATATCATATTTTATGACCTGAAATATAATATAATATTATTATTTTTCTGTAGTTTTGGTATGATCAAATAAGTAATAACCGTCGTAAATAATAATTAAGAATACTATACATATTTAATAAAATCCAAAACAAAAACAATTGCATAATATGAAAAATGTAATAACATCTGTAGAGTTTGAACTATAAATTACTATTTTCCACGGTAAATATTGATATTTTGGTTTGTATATGCAATTATACAATGAATAAGACAAACAAATGTGTTTTTATTTTTTATATTCTCCAACGTCGAAGTGAATAATAAGTAACCGTAGAAATAAAATATACATTGGAAATGTTTGAATTTTGTTTTTATTTTATTAAATCCAATTTAAGTTTGTTTTTGTTGAAAAAGAGTTACGTGGATGTTATAGGTGGTTGTTTTTTTGACATCGGTGTCAAATTCCCATCACACCGTCGATAATAATAATAATAATAATAACAAATATATTTGCAATATTGCGATCGTGTGCACGTACATGCTATGACGCACGCATATGTCATATTTTCTTTTAATCTAAAACGTGAAATCATCTCAAGAATATGAATTCCCAGTCGCCATCACGATGGTAATATACTTTTCGAGTGTCTATACGTATATCGCCGCGAACCGGTACAATAAACACACGGTGAGTATACACAATAATAATAATAATAATGAAAATATGTTTTATTTTTTTTATATTTAAATAAAACGTATTTATCTACCTACACAATTATGATGTGCTCAAAAATTCGGAGACACTCGTATTTGGCGCATACAAGCACTTCTGGATTTCCGCCTATGTGTTTTTGTGTCCCACGGCAATAGTTTCAACGCGAGACGGCCACAGCCAATATCACTATTCCACGTGTTCACCCGAAAACCCATTTTCCATTTTATGCTTGTATATAATATTATTATGGTATAATACAGTAGCAGTTGTTGAAGTGTCTTTACTCCGCCGCCGGCCGTACGCAAAATACAATGCAACCACTGCCGGAGCGTATAATATTTTATATTTATATATATATATATAAAGCAGCTTTTATTCGCGCCACATGTTACGTGTATAAGGGACCCAAAACATTATGATAATTTGACTGTATTATTATGGAGACAGATAAGACTATAATATTGCCAGTGCGCATACATTATTTACGTTGTAATTCCAAAACGGTCCGTGACACACACACACACACACACACACACACACACACACACACACACACACATATATATATACACATATATTATATAAATATATATATATATATATAAATTTTATACGATTGAATCGAGTGCGCGCCCACTCGCGCGTGTGTGTGAGAGTAAGGAAAGATAAAGAGAGAGTGAGAGAGAGAAAATAACTAAATCATCTATAGATGTTTGCCACCGTTGCTGTCTGTGATTCTGTGAGTAGAACAAGACACATTTGTTTATGTCATTAGGAAATTAATGCAATCATATTTGTGCTTGTATACCAACCAGCTATACAGAATACGGGTACATATAAATAGTTTATACAATACGCGCTGATTAAATATTTTGCTGGACCGTATAGAGTTGGCATAAAAAATAAATTTTAATTATTTATGAATATTTTATTTACTTTGTGTTTATAATTATTATTAAAATCAGCACTCGTGTGTGCTAGGTACGAAATACGAGTTAACAGCTGAAAGTTGAATAAAAATGGATAAATAAATTAAAAAACAATGTCCATATAATAAATACGATCATGCAAGCATGCGCTAACCCCCATTTTAATCCTTTCATACTACATTTATTCAAATTCTGATTCGTGTAATTTTTTTAGTATATACTTAATAGGACTATATTTTAAAACAAATAGATTTTTGATATCATTTAACTTTTGTATTAATTCGGCATTAGACAAGCCGATACAAATTCTATTTATTTTTTCTTAAAGAATACTACCATTGTCTACTTTAAATTGTCGAGTAAAAGATTGTTTACTAGTAATAATATGATTGTAGATGCATTTATATTTATATCAGTAATCTAAATTACAGATAAAATGAAAGCGGACATCTTCATCTCTTTATAATATGTCACATTATAACATTTTATTTTAACATGTTCTCATTGTCCTCGTATGTTTATAATTTTTTTTTTTTTATGTAGATAAATAGTTTAAAAACATAAGTTAATTAATTATACCTATTTATGACATTTATGACACTTCATAGAAAAATCTATTATGCAAAGAAAACTCAATATTATTTCATAGACATAATTTTTTGGATAAAATAAACATAATGTTTTTAATTTACAAGTAAAATGGATTGTCGAGAAATAATTTTTGTGATGAGAGAAAAAATGTTTTTAATTAAAATCAAACAAAGAGCATAAAATCCTTCAGATCTCACGAGAGCACCTGAAGGTTTTTATGAATATTATTTGTAGCTAATAAATAATTATTATTCATAAAAGATCATTTTAACTAGTTATGAAATGTAAAAAGTTTAATTTCACGTTCTAAAATAATAAAATGTTAATGAATTATAAAGGTTAGATTAGTAAGTTATAATATTCAAAGTATTAATTACCAAGTAAATTTTACTTATTTTAAAATAATACATATTTTATGGGATTGTTTAATATTTTTAACTGAACATGTAATTTTTTTTACAATAAATAACTTTATTTATATCAATACAATAAAATACAACAAAATACATTTAAGGTAGGTTCATCTGTAATAGGATTATAACACTATGTATTTATACTTGTGTTATGACTATGGTGACCAGACGTACTTATTTTATAAGGACAGTACTGTTTTTTGGTAACATGTCCTACTGTCCTAAATAAATGGTCGAAGTACACTTAAATGTACTTATTTTTAATAATTTAAAAATTCCAAATGGAAAAAAATTACATAAGTCACATGAGTTTAGTTATATAAAAACACATATCTTATTTTTCACTCTTAGTAAGATTAAAAATCTGTGATGCATATTTATGTTTAAAAATAAATAAATGAGTTTAAATTGATGTTATATTGTTAGGTATTTATATTGATATATATAAACATGATATATTAGCCTATATTATTATGTACTGTTTTTTCTTTTTTAATATATGGTCACCATAGTTATGACTAATTATTTAAAGTTAAATATTATAGCAGATGAAATAAATAAATTATTTTTATACATAATATATAAAAAGTTTATTTACTGAATGTGACATAATTATTATTTATACATAATTATAAGCTATGGTTAAGACTATCAAATAAATTTAACAAGTTTATTGATACGAAATCATAGATTTTCTGTGTAAAGTTAAAATGAAAAACTTTTTGTCACATGTTTTAATTGCTTAAATTGTAAATTATTTAGGTTACCTAATTTAGTTTAACAGTTTTCAAACTTTTTGAAATTGTTAGGCTTTGAAGGTTAATAACTTTACTATAATTAACTTTTAGGTGT
Organism: Schizaphis graminum; assembly: GCA_020882235.1. Lineage (NCBI taxonomy): Eukaryota > Metazoa > Arthropoda > Insecta > Hemiptera > Aphididae > Schizaphis > Schizaphis graminum. The sequence continues at coordinate 62,869,580 of CM037032.1, forward strand.
CTAAACAGTACTAACCAAAATATATATTAGTAATTAAATTTATAATTGTGTTTATTTTTCCAAATTTTTTTATTTGGACGTGTTCAAATAACATTTCGATATCGATTTTTAACCTAATCACATATAAGTTTAGTCAACCTGGCTTTGGAGAATTGTAAGACCTTAAAGTTTGAATTGAAATTAACTGAGGTATATTACAAATGATTTAAAAAATGTTAAACTATAAACTATTAATTAATTATAAGGTAAAATTATTTTTATTTTATTATATTTTAAATAATTGCATTATAACATAATATCATAAGCGTTTAATGAGATATTGTATTTTATTATTAAATGAACGATGTACACGTATATCTAATATACCTACTTGAAAGTATTATTCATTATTATAGCTTGTAATAAAATTGTGTGAAAGACGTCATTGGGATGTATTGTCGAGAACATTCACTGAAAACTGAGTGGTACTTGTATAATAATGAACAAAACAAAACATCGTTTTACTCCAAACAAAGGTTTACTTAAAAGTTTACATTGAAATAAATAAAATATTTTTAATACATTTTCACACTTAAGACTCAACCTTTAGGTTATTTGACCATACTTTAAAATTGTATGTTATTCTACAGTATCAACATAAAACGTGCAAAAAAATATATGAACAAATTATTCTATATAAAAAATAAATTATATTATATCCAATAACAAGCTTTCTCTTATTTGTATTTTACAAATAATTCAGTCATAAACATCACCATCATCGTTAAATAATTCAAGTTGATTAGTTTATACTAGTTTTTTTCAACTTTTTTCCACCATTAAACCCTTCTTCTATTAATTGAACCATAAAAAATTCTATGATTATTGTTACACTATTATAATTAGATGATTTAAATTTATAATATGCGCGTAATTCATCATAAAAATATATATATATATATATATATATTTCATGAGTTAAAATTGTATTGTGATATGTAGTTTGAGAAACATTGTTTTACGCAGTTATAGGTACGGTGCATAAATTAAGTTCTTAGAAAAAAATTTGATTACAAATTTGTTTAGATGTGCTTACGTGTTTTGGTTAGTTAATGATCTACCCCAAATGATATTTAAAGTTTATTTTATTTATATTTTCACTTTAAAAATGTTACGTCAAAAAATTATTTTTAAATTATTATTGGTTTTGATAAAAATATTTTGGTTAAACTGAATTTAAAAAATATTGATGTGAGATGAAATATTAAAATCGATTAATCGATTGCGTGTGAATTCCCACGGGTCATGTAACAAGTAGATTAACCACACCTATTTTTACATGTAATTTATATTGTATACATTTTTCAAATTAACTAAGAAACTTGTATGAATATTAAAATTAATAAAAACGTAGATTTTCAACATTTTAAATAATGTAATTTAAGATTTAATAGAAGATTGTGATACTTTTTTTGTACAATAATGTTGTTAGTTAAGATAGGTTAATCTAATCTAAAAAGTTCCGTAATATAATTATAATTATTTTTATTTCTTAATTGTAATTCAAAATTAGTATCTCTGTAATGGGTTCATAGATAATGAGACTTAAATTTGACAGTTTCTGTGAAAATCACATATTGTTTTTGAATATATTATTATCTAAATAAAACACCGTATATGCGTTTCTATATAAAATATAATATTATTGGAGTTACACATCAATTATTATTATTATTTTTATAACTGAGTGGTAATAATACTACACATAGAATATGTGTGTTTTCCATGCAATGACATAAGAACTTTTATATGTTTTTCGTTAGACTCTTTTCACATACCATACCTTAAGGACTATTCAATACTTAAGTAAATAAATTTCTTATTTTTGAAAAATATTCAGTATATCAGTATATTCTATTATATTATTCATGGTCGGTGCGTGTCCTTAAACTAACCATTAGTTTATTATTAATCTTATCTGTCAACAGAATGTATATAACGTACACGAATATGAGTAATACGATTACAATCATTGTTGTTTGTAATCCTACACACCGGTGTAGTGAAATTGCATATTCAACACGCCGTCAATGGTATTATTGTTAAATTTGAATACAGAAATAATTTCCTTAACAGTTATATAATATTCAAGCACTTTAAGTCGTGATGTGTATGTCAAGCATCTTATTTACTGAACAATGAACATGCATAAATATTTTATTATTAAATTAAAAATAATTAGAACAATGGAAACGTCGTAACTATTGACACTAATTATCACTAAAGTCACTACTTACAACAACCTAAATAAAATTATATTAACTCAGGATTAGCATTTAATATAAAATAAATTAAATTAAAAATGAATTTATACATAAAAAGAATAAAATAAATAAGAATAAACTCTAGACTATTTAATTTAGTTATAGATAAAAAAAGGCTATTTTAAATTAGTTTGTAAATCTTGATATAAAGTATTTAAAAAATATTTATCGTGCGTTTAGGCTACCTAGTGTCCTAGTTTATAATTTAGCTAATATTTTAAAACTAAGACATACAATATTATAACTAAATTTTAACATTAAAAACTAAATAAATAATTTTGTACTCTATTTTAGATTCAGGTTTAAATATATAATGTTTTAAGGGTGAATTGAATACCCATAATGTATACCTATATAAATATTCGCATACTTTTTGATATGTTGTATTTATGATATTATAACAGTATTATATATAACCGAATGATGAGTTGCGTGACCGGTTAAATTTAAAATTAAAATTAAATTATTATGAAAATGTAATATTTTGTATAATTATGTGATATTCTTAAGGTCAAAGAAATTCAATCTGACTGGAGTGGCTGGATATTATAACCAAAAGAGAATAATGGTTATACATATAATACAGACGCGTGACAAATTCCCGGGGATGTATACATACACATATATTTATTATATCAGCTATGACATGTTTATATTATTTTAATATTTTTTCTAGAATAAAGAAAATTGTAACGTACCTATGTTCCTTTTCGCGTGTATGTGTCCGTACAGTTTGTTGAGATCGAGTGCGGAAACGATAAGGCTGCCACCATAGCAGCACAAGATCATCGCGGCGGTCAGGATGAGCTGTTGCTGCCTCGCCATGATATTATCGTCTGTCGGCTCGGACGGTGTGACACTGAGTGTGTATGCTTGCGTGTGAGCGTCGTGTCGGTCGCGAGTTTCCCGTGACGGCGACGGCCAACACCCAAGCAATGATAGGGCGCCGGCGCCGGGCACCGCAAACAGTCGACGTATATTTAGTCGTCACCGCCTTCTGTACCTGCTCCTCCTCGTCCTGCTCATGTTCTTCCTCATCCTGCTCTTCTACTACCCGTTTACCGCCGTCTCCACCCTCCATCCCTGTACATTTCTACGTATCTAGCCACCACTGCCGTTACCGCTCGTCATAGCTTTTTGTGTGTTGTAGTCTATACGGTAACAGGTAGGCAGCGCCGTTATAGTTGTTGCACAGCTATATAGCTCGAACAGCTCCACACCGGAGGGGTTTTGGCGTCAACAGCGGCACTGTCAGACCCACGAAAGTGGTCGGATGGTGGTGGTGTGGTGGTAGGAGGGCAGGAGTGATTGAGGTGGACGACGGGAGAGAGGGTGAGAGTTGCGAGTAGTACGCGGATTATCGGACATTTTCCCTATCCACCGCCACCATAATGTAATGAAGAAACGCCACTACTGTGTAGGTTAACCTACGCGTTTGGCTATGAAACGAAAAAATATAATAAATTTATCTTAGCGCTTACCACGAAATATTTGATATTCTCATCGGTACGCCGAGGTTTTATTTATTATTATAAATCATATCGTCTCACATGTCACCAAAATTATATTAATTTTAGATTATATATGCGAATGTTATACTTATATACGTATTGTGTACACACGATGTTAAATACCACAATATATATAAATATATATTACACATCTGTACTGTACATGTACAATACATGTACTGTAAAAAAGTACTGTTACAAACATTGTATAGACTCAGATCTACACGATAAAATTCCGTTGTTACCGCCGAATTCCGAACGACTCACGTACGTTGTACAGACCATATGCGCATAGGAACACAACTACATATAGGTATATTGTATCAGATTTGTGATTAAGTACCTAACCCTACTACCTACATTAGTCCCCATGTGTTTGTTTTTGTGGTTGGTGCGAAAAACGCAATATCATTATATACGTAATATTCATGTTGTTGATAATAATTCCAAAGCGATTTGCGTCTTAAAAGACGAGTAAAAATAATAACAACAGCGATATAAAAGCGACCAACTGTTGGAGGTACAGGGCTTCACCACTGCACTACCGTTACTACTCCTACTACTGCCGCCCAAGTGTGTATTATTATAGTATTATGCTGTGAAATATAAACTTTTTAGACATGAAATAAATAAAATCGCGTGTGTGTTTCAGAAAAAAAATCGGAAAGTCAATAAAACACTATATAAATATTAAATATTATACGTACCTATTTTTATGTAAACATTAATGCATTCATTATTTTATAATGGTTACTCACAATTTATAAAAATTAATTTATTCAATTATAAATGCATACTATACTATGTATGCAGGCGATGAGCAGCTTGTGTACAAAAATTATAACAGTTTTTTTTTCGTTAAAAATTGATTAAAATACTTGTTTTATGCTGTAAACAGTTCAATATATTCATTATTTTTTGTATGAACTAACCCATACGTTCGTTATTCATTTAAGTATAATTACATTTTTTAAATATAAATATATTAAATTTGTGGGTCACTATTTTTTACTAACGTCATGTTAGTAATATGCATATTGTACAAATGTTTGAGTTCATTAAGTTTTTTTGTTTCAATCTGGCTCTGTTTGAATATTATTAAAAATATGTCATGTAAAAAGTAACACTTATATAATATGAGGCTCAGTGTTGAAGTTTTTTTTCTCACATTTATAAAAACAACCAATCGGACTCAATTTACAGCCCTAGTTGAAAATTCAAATTATTCACTTACATTTAAACAAGGAACAAAATATTTATAATTAATTTGTATAATTTTTTTTTATACATCACTTATAGAAAAAGTACATGATTGTTGATTTAAAAATCTGTTAAATTTATCCTTTTAAAATTTGAATAACTTTTTTAACTCTTTTATTTATAATAGTAACATTGATGCACACAACAATAAATTATTTACTATACTTTGTAGAACTGTAAGTCTGTGGTTATTTCTCACACAAAAGAATTTAAGAAAAAGTCATATGTAAATGTCTTCTAAAAAATTATTTTAAAGAAACAGTTTAATAAAAACGAAAAACGTAAGTTTATTTAACAGTGACAAGATTCTATCTTAAAAATCCTAAGCTTCAAAATGTTAATTTCATTTTTGCAAAAACTATATTTAATTTATTTTTAACATTACTTTTAAATATTATATCATACGGAAGAAGAAAACAATTGATTTTTATTGAAAATCTATGTTTAATTAGAGGATATTTTAAAATAAAATTAAAGGGACTTTAATAACTATTATTCTATTAGGCATTATATGAAATATAAAACGTATAAAACTCTTGGTAAATACCTATTAATGCGTTCTGTATAAAAAATATATTTTTTTTTACCATTTAATCGTTTTACACATGAATCACTCAGACTATAGTTCAATAGTTGTTGCTTGATACACCAAATATTATATACAGTATATACCACAAAGAAATTATAAAATAATATTTATATTTGAGTTCAAGTGAACTGATAACGATTATTTAAAAGTTTTCCAGTAATAATAATGAATGGTTTAGTAAACTAAAGTTATAATTAGTTAAAAAATAAAAACTATATTAGTTTAAAAGTATGTTTGATTCATAAATCATTCAGACAAACACTTCTAACTACTAACAATATACTGTATTCAAATATTTTATTTATATTGTAAATAGTGTGTGACGTGTATTAAAATACTTAAATATAATAATACACCTAACACAACACGTCATAAGAATACAGTAAACTATTTCAAAACTAAGAATTTAATAACTATTTTGAGATTCTTAATTAATCATTAATAAAGAAACTTAAATTTTATTCATATTAGATGTATTAATTTTTAAATTCATTTTTCCATGAATAGTATTTTATGAGAGTAAATATTATCTTTACTATAGAGTCCAATTTGATATATTTTAACAAATACATTTGCATTGTAGTTATATTGTTGATTTTACGATAATGCATATTTTAATAAAAGATACATTAAATTTATTAGATTTACTAAATGGTTTATTTGTATGTAATAGAGATATACTAGATATTATAAAAATAAGACATTTAGTAAATCTAATAAATTTAATGTATTTTTTATATGATAATTAATATTTGTTGTTATATTGTTTGTATAAGCAAAACCACATAATACATATTTAATAAACCAAAAATAATAATAATTTAGACTATACTTCATTATCTAAATTAGTTTTTTTTATTCATTCAACTGGAGTTTTATTAAAATAAATCATATTCGATTATTTATTTTTAAATATAAATTAATAATAATAGTATCAATTCAAGTTATTTATTCTAAATAATTATAAACGTACACGATAACATTGGGGATTTAGTAATAAATAATAATTAATTGTAATAAATTTACAAAAAATATACTATATGTTTTAAAATTAAAGAAAAACATATTTTTTAAAACCTTTTACCAAATTGATTTCGTAATAAATTGTAGGTATCAATTTATATATTAAGCCTAATTAAAATTATTAAAATATTAATTTGTACCTATTTTCATTTTCATTATTTCCCACAAAACTTAGAATACTTAGGCAATTTGTTTTTTTTTTACAAGATATTATTTTTAAATATTTTTTAGTTAATTATTTTGTAATAAATATTATTTCTGTATTTGTTAATTAATATTAATTAGTTATAATCATTATATATTTTTTATACATTTGTTGTATACCAATTTATAAGAGTTTATATTATACAATTTTCCATTTTAAATCTAGACAAATTACATGTCATAATATTATAAGTAATTATACCAGTACGTGCAAAGTCCAAAAAAAAAAAAATGATAATATCGCTTTACATTATGTTATAAAGGACAAATAGGCAATAGCAGTCACATAATAACTTAACTTTTAGAAATTCAATAAAAGTTTTTTTTTATACAAAGGGTTTTTACTATGTTACAAGGTTATTCAAGTGACGTTAAATGAAAATGTCAAGTTTTAATATTAAAAACAACAAATAGTATTAAAAAAATATTTTAAAATAATATAATGATTTAAAATTTAAAATATGTACCATTAATCATATACACAAACTCTTAATATTTGAAGCGATAGAAATAATAAAGACTAATTATGATTTTAATTATATTGGTTTTCTGATTATGCTTAAAATAATAGAGTGATTATTACATTTTTAAAATTCACATTTTGTTTTTATTTTTACAACAGTTATAACATTTGTAATTTTTTAATGTTTTAATATAATAAAAATAGAGAGTATCAATATTTTGTTGATTATTTAAGCACAATATTTCATATATATACCTATATATATATATTATATATATATATACATATTATCATATTTAATACTCAATTAAACATTTTCCAAAATATTAAGTTCCTAAAAATATTATTCCTAAATTATAATCAAACATGCATATTCGTATAATTGTTTTAAATTTAAATGTTTTGCCATAAATTTCAGTTTTATTTTGAATTAAGCGGTAATTTTACTTTATGCCCTAGGTAATGTATTATAAACTTCGAAAAATAATGTATTTGAAATTTAAAATTTAATAAGATAACATTTGCTTACATAAACCATTCAACTCAATCATGTTATAAAATTAATTGAAAAATTCACTCGGATTTTTAATTGAAATTTAATAAAACAAAGAATTCCATAGTAAAATTAATTTCAAAATAGGTAACTGTTTTTTTTAATTTTTCAAAAAATGTAGATTTTTAAAAAAAATATACACTTTTTATACTCATGTATAAGGTATACCATCAATCAAATATTTAAATACAATTTGTAAAATTAATAAAACTAAAAAAAAATAAATACATTTGCTTAAAGATTTATACATACATATGACATGTATATATTATTAGGGCCAACAATGATATGCCATAAAAACCTATAAAATATGTATGCAGCTATAAAAATTACTAAAATATGTTCTAAAAAAAGTATTTGAAGTTTTCACTTTCGCCGTTTTAAAATTATTTATTCAATAAATTGATTTAACAACGAACCACACTAGTATTAACCAGGACTGAAGAGTATGATAGGTATACGATAAAATATAATATTACGTATTTATGTCGCCATATGCAAGAAAAAAAAACGTATTTATGTGATATTTTTGTGCAATACCAATTGGAAACTTCCAGTTATCGATTGCGATTAGTTATCTAACCTATTTTTATTAATAAGTTCAATTATCTAAAATAACTTTTATGAGTTAAATAAATAATTCTCGATTTTCGATTCATCAAGTCTTAAAAAACATATATATGCTCTTAAAACGTACAAAATCCTAAAATATGTCTTGAAAATGCTAATTGCAACAATATAGAAAAATTTGCAAAATAAAATTTCATATACAGCATTGTTAGGTTATGAAACAAATTTTGATAAAAAGTAGGTATTTTTTTGACCAATCAATAAAAATATGCAAATGCATATAAGTGATGGCCTTATATATTATGTACAAAGGCTTATTTAGTAAAAGATTAACAGCTAAATTGAAAATACTGACTCATTGATCACAAATTTACATACATATTTTTTACGCGATCATTGTATTGGAATTCATTTATAATATACTAATAATAATTTAACTTTTGTATTAAAAAAAAAATAAATAAAATATTATTCTTATAATTTTACTATTAATATTTTAAGTATAATATTGAACTGTACAAAAAAACTTTGAAACATTCTTATATCGTTGGCAAAATTAATTTTACTAAAACCCCAAGATTATTTAGAAAATATATTTAATACCTTTTATGTAGTCGATAGTTTAATCAGACAATGGTTTCATTAGAAAAACCTTTTTAAATCATGTTTAAATTAAAGCATGTGCAGAATTACATAGTTCATTAAAAGTATGTTTTAAATTAATTAAAAAGTATACATTTTTAAATCGTGAATCAATACAGTATTAATCTTGAAAATTACTATTTTAAATATTTGCTTTTTTGTAATACGTATTTCAGTAAATCGTAAATATTATGTTTACTAAAGAAACGTCACCAACAATGTCCTACTAAATTATAATCAGTCACAATAAACTGATAATAACTATTTTTGTCCTTATGTTAGGAATGGTTTTAAATTAAATTTATTAATTCCGTAAGTAAATATTATGTAATGTGATAATAACAATAGTTTTTTAAATTTTTAATTGCATAACACAGTATTTACAGCCTGGTAAATCTATATTTTGACAATAAATTTAGTTAGTTGTCCTTTAAAAAACAGTTACCTTGTATTTAAAAAAAAACATTATTATAGAAATGGCTATTTTGAATTGTGTTTGAAATTCGTTTAAATATATTGCTTATATAAACATTTTAAAAACCAAGTTGAATAATCTTATAATAAATTCATAATACTTAAAAAAGGTCAACAAACCTTTACATCAACTTAAAGTGTATTTCTGTAGAAAAGTATACTCAAGTTTGAAAATGATTTATTTGTACGTGTTGTTCGCACTGTGGTATTACGTATATATTTGTCCTTTTTTTAATGTATACAATTAGGTTTCGCTTTAATGACACTGTTGAAAAGAAAAAAGAATTCGTTGGATTACGTACCTATGTTGTTGAGTTAGTTTACAACCAAATACCAATTTACCTCGTAAATATAATGAAAATCCCATCATCAAGTATGACGACAGAGACCAACATTTTTCACCCAGGACTAGGATCGGATTAGATTTCTAGCCAAAGGGTCAAATCATGAGCTGAATTACAATGTGAATACAATATATGATGTTCATGTGTTGAAGTTACATTCTGAATACCTGTCACAGTTCAAAAATAAAAATCACATTATTTTATTATTTAAAACAGTTCAAATAAAACCACACAAATCTGAGTAATTTAAAAAAAGTTATTTTAATAATTTTAAAAACATATCAAAGAAAACTATAAGATGAGAACAAATTTCCAAAAATGTAACCAATCTTTTATAAATTATTGATCATTTTTGTACTAGTTTAGATTTTATATTTTAATTCTCAATTAAGTATAAGATCTTAAGACGTTTAGTAAGGTATTTTTTTTAATGCACATATTTACTTTTAACTAAACGTTTGAAAAATATTAACGACTATATGTAATAAAATAATGATACCTATAACTATCTATCGACTATCATTAAATATTATCAATAAAAATATATTAACCATTATAGTAGGGTTAAAATTAAACTATCAACAATGAATATGTCATAAAACCTAATTTAATAATAAGTAAATAAAATATCTAATTTAATATAAAATTTTCGTTCCCTACCCTTTGAAAGAATCAAGTGTCACTAATAAGGGACTTATTTTTTATAAAATAAAATTTAAATAAAAAAACATTTTCTTTTCTTTTCTTTCATTTACTATCCAAGTTTTACATAACATTTTATAATATATATATATATCATACCTATACATATATTATGTTATGTACAAACAACATACATTTAGGTATAGGTACATTATTTATCAAATAATTTATTTTCTTTTGTTAAAATAAATTGGATAATAAATTTTTTTCGACTAAAAGAAGTTTCATAAATTCACTATACAGATTAGAAATTCGACACAGGTGGTACTACATATTATACTAAAAAGCGTTATCTAGGAATTTCATATTAGTTGTTTATAGTTTGTGAAGCAGAGAGAGAGAAGTTTGTGGCAATATTATTCTGCTTTTTTTTTTGAGAATAAATTGAATAATAATTCTAAAAGGCTTAACTTCCTGGAACTGAGCCATGATGAGCTTAGTAAATCATTTTATATATAGAGCATATACAGTACCGAAACTACTCATATTATAATTATTTACTAATTGGTCCTCAAAGAGATTAAGCTAATTAATTACTGTAATTTTAAGATAACAATTTTTTGTAAAAAGTTAAAGAGTGAAATTATAAAGAAAGAAGATAACATTCAGTCTTCGTTAAGTTTCGTCTTATTCATGGTTTTACATAACAATAACTGTTAAAATATTTCAATACTAAATATAACAAAAACCATTTTTTTTTTTTTTACTGGACTTTAGAATGTTCATTTTGTAAATCACTAATATTATCATAGAATCCATAAAAAAAAGAAATGAAATTTCGACAGATCATATTAAAACCGGTTGGAGAATGTAATTTATTTTGTTTGAAGAGTAATCATAAATAAGTTTTACTGTTTAAAGAATGTCATATGTAATATATATTTTGTATATGACTACAATGAATGCTATTCCTGTATAATTACTTAGCTGCTGATAGTTTTTTTAAAATAATTATAGATTGTTAAGTATTTGAATAAGATACTTTATAACACCATAAGACTGTAAGAACCGATAAATCAAAATAAATATAATATATAAAGATATAAATTTCGATAATGTGTGAGATTTCAAAATAATTATAACACTCATTTTATATGAATATAAATAAGAGCGGAAAACACCTGAACTTAAGAGTTAATTATTATTTATTATATATTATAATAACTATTATTTAGAGAATATACAGTACTAATAGCTAATAAAAATATCTATAACAAGCTTCCGGAATAATAAATTAATCGAATCACTAAATCAAAACACCAACTCTATCTCTACCGCTGCCAAAATTATATGGTTGCTGCAAAGACTTACGATAAAAAAATATCTAACACTAGTGTGTCTTACATGATCATTTAATCAATTTTATTATGTCATTTGTTAACGTTTTATTATGTTATTAATATATTTATAATATCTGTAAATTATTTCCAATAACCACTGCTTTTGAAGATTACTTATTTAAACAATAATAATAAAAAAACTTATAATGGTTTATTAATATTATATATTTATAATCAAATAACTGCTTGAATTAATCAATATTTTTCCTAGTTCTGCTGATAAACCCATTTATATTTAATATGTTTATTCATGTCATATACAATTTCAATTTGTGGAACTAAAGTAAACCCAAATTAGAATTGAACAACTATTTGAAAATAAATTCTAATATAACTATTACAATTATTAAATCGTATACACTTATTATTATTCCACAATCGTTTAATTTTATATTATTTTTACAAATTAATAACTGAACTTTTAAATTAAGATCAATAAATTTATACTTATTTTTAAAAATAACCACTGTGATTTAAGTTGTAAACTTCTTATTTTTCATACTATTATACTTTTTTTTTCATTAAGTAGTTATAAATATGCATCTATCCTATTTATCTCGACAGTTGTAATAAAGGCTCAAAAACAGCCATGTTACGTAATATAGTTACAATGATAACAATAAATGTTTACAATTAGATTGTACTCATAAAATTATGTAATTAATTAATAATACTAAAATTAAATTAAATTAAATTAAACAATACATTAAACGTATTATGATTGTGCATTCATCAACGTTTTGGATAAGTATTAAGGTGATAATGTAGAATAAAAATTGTAAGCTACTCGTAGAAATTAAGTCTGGAAACCTTTTTACCACTACGGACCACTTCGACAACATTTTATAGGTCGCAGACCACCTCGATTTTACGCAAATTAGAAAGACCTTTTTTTTTTTTTTGCTCATTAACAAGAATACACAAAATTTATCGAAAAATGTTTAATTTTTATTATTTTACTTTACAATTTACATTTTTTTTTTACGAAGAAAGGTACCGCGGACCACCTATGACTGGCCCACCACAGGTTGGGAAACACTGATGTAGACATATTTGATGTAACAATTCTTAATTTAACCTCGGGGTAATTTTTGTTTTGGAAGAATTTCAAATTCATGTACGAGTATAACAAGCCTAGTGAAACAAACTTTCGTTGGTTAAACCTCCAAACATAAGAGATAAGAAAAACAATTAAGTGAAGGAAAAATATTCTTTTATTTTCACCAAATTTAGCAAATGACGAGTATGATAATAAATTTCGTTTGGATACTTTAGATGTTTTATTTAAATAACACATTAACAGTATTCACACATTCTCAATAACACTGCATTAATATCATTTGAATAATAAATTATTGTTATAAGTACATTGGTTACGGTTATAACTTTATAAGATAATATTAACGAACTCGGACTGTCCAAGCAACGACGGTTGGCGGTCAATACAAAAATGAATATTTATTTAGCACATAAAAATAATTTATTATTCATAAACAACAATATTCCTATAACCGTAATTATATGGAAATAAAATTATCATTATAAAATATTAAATAACTATAGGAAATATGAATCTTCAATCGTCTTTCTGTCTTTCATTCAAACATAATTTATGAAATATATTAAAGTTCTTAAAATATATAAAAAAAAACTACTATTGTGTATTTTATATTATTTATGTCCATCATAAAACGTTTAATAATATTCAGTGTAATTAATTTTATGGATGGTAAAATGTGAATGAGGAGAAAATATTTATTATTTTATTGTTAAAAGAAAATATACAATCTTTACAGAGTAGCACAATAAGCATATCTGAAAAGAGTAACAGGTAGATTACGTGGTTAAAAAATCACCCAATATTAACCCTTAGCTTGAGAAGTAAAAAAAAAGAGAAGAAGAAAAAATATCGAGTGAAGGAAATATACTTTTTTTCATATTTATTTTATTTTACACTAAGATATACACAATTTGTACCTTTTAGCACAATATTTAGGTATATATCACATATTATACTGATTGAAGACAATCTATATATACATTATTTGAGAGTTTTTATCCCGGGAATCGTTTAGTTATCAATTTTATATTTTTCTTTACAAGACATGCTTATTTTTTAGACAACGCCTCGAGTTTCCAGGTATGGTTTCGGTAGAAAAGTACTTTATGCGTGGGTTATAAAGACGATTGTAAAAGCTTTTGTAGAAACACACAATTTCTTTTGTTAGAGTTTTTATTGAAAGATCTTTATGTAATTTGTAACTTAATGTAAATGGTGAAGCATTGGAAATCTTCTTGTGCTTGTTTTGAAATAAGAACATATTATCTCGTCACGCAAGTGGTGGACCTGATCCCTACCGCAACCTTGTTATACGAGTTGAGTACCGCTGACGGGTTATTTTTGTTTTAATAACCTAATCAACGCCGACTTGTGCGTGGTGAACCTGTTTTGGTCTACCGCACAGGTAAGTTTTTATTCCGCAGCAAGTATATAAGGCACAAGTAGTATACTAGAACAGTTGTATTTTAATTAAGTTTTAAAATTACCATAGGACAATAATGGTTTAAGTTATGTTTTACATATAAAAACGTTAACCTTTAATGTTGAGTATTTATTGTTTATTAGTAAGGCACGTCATGCGGAGCCGAGTGTTTTCGACAAGTCAATTGATACGGATATGGCTATTCAAAGTAAAGATTTTATCCAAGTTGAGTCCTAAGTATCTAACTTTGTTAGGCATTGAAATAGAAATATTACGCAAGTAGACACTAAGGTAAAAGAAGTAACGCGAAGTAAATTCTTGATTGCTGTACGAGGTGTGATAAAAAAATACCGGGACTAAAATTATATCTGCGCTAAAAATAATTGAATGGGGAATATACACACATCAAATAAAAATAGAGATAACACTCAATTACGTTATTCAAGTCGTGAGTTAATATTAACTGTTAGTAATGAACGAAAATTCATTGAAATCAGATACTTTTATTGTGTGTGCCATTTTTGTCATGTCGAATAAACTCGAGCAGCGTGTTTGCATTAAATTTTGCGTTAAACTCGGTAAATCAGCGACTGAAACTTTTGAAATTATTAAAAAAGCATTTGAAGATGAAGCGATGATCAGGTCTAAAACATTTGAATGGCATAAAAGGTTTATTGAGGGTCGTGAAGACATTAATGATGACTCTCGTGCTGGACGACCTTCAACATCAAGAAATGTGGAAAAGGTGCCAAAAGTACGAACAATTATTCGATCAGATCGACGAATGACGATAAGAGAACTTTCTAGTGAGTGTAACATTTCTTTTAGATCATGTCAAACTATTTTGACTGAAGATTTAGGCATGAGACGAGTCTGTGCAAAAATGGTCCCAAATTGTTGTCTCAAGATCAAAAAAATCATCGAATTGAAGTTTGTCAAAGTTTGAAAGAACGAACACAAAATGACCCAGGGTTCATTAAAAATGTAATAACTGGTGATGAAACTTGGGTCTATGGTTATGACATAAAACTGACCTCAAAAGACAAAGATTTGATGATATTGAAACAATAAAAAAGAATGCGGTGGATCAACTCAAACAACTTAAAGTTGAAGACTTCCAACACTGCTTCAAAAAGTGGCAGGAAAGATGGGACAAGTGTATAACATTGGGCGGTGAATACTTTGAAGGAGACTAATATTTGAAATATTATTTGTACATTTAAATAAATGAAAAAAAAAAATCCCGGTATTTTATGATCACACCTCGTATGTATTGACTAATTTGAACTAGGTTTAATGTGCCATTTTAAGTACCATTCAAACATTAATGTGAAATAATTTTGGAAATTTACAGCGGCAAGAAAAAGAGTTTTTGTTTATTGATATGATAGCATTGTCATCGGAAAAATAAGTTAAAATAGTATTTTGGGAGATAGACTGATCTGATGTGTAAGTATTAAAGACAAAATGATAGAGAATTCCACCCTGGGGAACACCAGAGAAAATTGGTTAATTTTTGATATTAAGGATCCAAATAGGATTTGAAAGTGGTGATCCTTTAAATAAGATTTAAGTAATACAAATAAAGAAGGGGAACAGATTTTTTGATTTAAAAATTAATCTTTCACATCAAACTCTATTAAATACCTGGCTTATGTCAAAAATAGCGAAAGTGCAAAAATGTTTTTTTTTTTCGGGAAAATTAAATCGGTAACCTTTGTCCTTGATAAAGAAAATAGAAAAGTTATTGTTTTCATGCATATCGCTTATTATTTTCGAGAACATTTTCTTTTAAAGCGTTTGAAATTATAATTTTGATAAAGTTCTATGTTTTTAAGTATTTTAAACGAAAATAATGGGTATTATTACAAAGTTAAGAAAATACTAATACAAATGTACCACAATCCTCAGAATAGACGCTCCTGTAGGACGTTCATTGCTTAGAATCCTTTTTCTAATTTTCTTACATAAATATACAATGATGTATCATTGGATTCAAATTGTGTTAGGTATCAACATGTTTACATCCATTATTGTTAGCAGCTACACACAACATCGATTAACGAGGTACTTTCAAAATCTATTACACATCTTATTAGTTAGAAGAAAAAATGTTATTTGATAATTCATAGGAAACCTGTTCTTAAAAGAAATATAAATCGATACAAGTACACATACGAAACTTACAAGTTAATTAAAGAGAGTCAAACGATATTTAATTCGTAGTATTACAAAATTAAAGTATATACAACGCGTACTCCAGTTTACAAGTAATGAATATTTTGGTTTTTATTAACTTAAATATATCGTAAGAAGTTGTATTAGAATTACAAAACTATACAGCTTATTTAATTAAATTGAAAATTATTGAAATTGAAAAAATATTAATTATGTTTGCACATGAAACAACAAATTAATGTTTATCCGACCAAATAAAACTATATTTAGAAATAAGATAAACAAATTATGTTTTAGATTTTGAACGGAGTGATGAATGTATTGATTTTACAATGATGTGTGTTTTTTAGATTCTGAACGAAGTGATGAATGTATTGATTTTACTATGATGTGTGTTTTTTTGTGTTTGTCGACAACATTTGGAGCAGTACAAATGCTTCGATTTTTGACTTCAGCCCCTCTTTGAAAAAGAAATTGAATCTAGTTGGTACTTTGGGGGGTCAAAAGTTAAAATTTTTCAATATTTTTTAAATGAATCGGGAAAAACCCTAAAAAAAATGACGGAAAAACGGGATTTTTTACGCAAAACCAGTTTTCGACAAAATCGAATTTTTTATTTTGCAATAATTCAAAAACTAATCGATGTAAATACTTGTAATTTTCACCAAATGTTTATATTAGCGTTCTTCATTCTAAATTTAAAATATGAAAACTACTCTTGTCGGATTTTACCAACTAAACTGTAAACCATGTATTACATATAAATTATCTGCACAAAATATGTCTTTGTATGCGTTCGTGATTTACGTCAATCGACTGAATTAGATTAATTTGTCCTTCAAATAATGTAACTTCCAAGGGTCATAATACATCTATTGGAACCTGGTAAAACTAATAACTAGTCTCATATAATTCAACTCTCAGCCATGCGTAAGGGTTATAAATATTTTATGCAAATTTCCTGTTAAAGGGACAACTCGTAATACTTTCGCGGGTTTTAATTACTGAGTTGTTTTTGGAGAATGTCTATAGTTTACATAACTATGTGCAATACTTTTATTAAAACTAACTGCTAAAAATCAATGATCTATGATTGTTTTTGTATACTAATATATACTAAATAGAGTAAAATATATTTTTATAGCATCATAAATAAAATAAAACAAATACTTGTATCAATCGATTACACTAATACATAAATTATAAACATCAGTATAGCTCATGTACATATTTAATTTAATAACGCATCAAAAAAGACATTTATTTTTTTCAAATAATATAAGAACATTTCAATAATATACTCTATTGAAAATTACTGTTTTTAGTATAGAAAACATAACATATAGATTATTATTACAAATTTACAAATAGACTCTACAAAAATAATTAGTATTTTTTGAGTTTATTTACTATTTATGATGCCATTTGATATTTTCAATAACAATGTCTAAGAAAAAGCAATTTAAAAAAAATATATTTCACATTAAAACACAAAAAATAAAATATAAAAACATTTTGTTATTAAAAGAAAACTTGTAATCTAAAATTTGGATTTTAAATTAATGTGTTATTTATTTACAAATATTTAAATGATAATTTATTATTTTTATTACTTTTAAAATTATTGAACTAATTTACACAATATACATTTCCAAATTGTCTTTATTGTATTCAAAATAATAATTTTTAATTTCTTTTTTTATCATTATTATCTATTTAGTTGAGAAATAATTAAATAAAACTGACAAAGAATTAATACAATTATTTAAGAACGTAGTATGAATCGTAGTACGAACTATGAATCACTGTTGAATTTGTGAATGGTACTGCAGCTTGACTTTCTCCTCTGTACTTTTAAAATTAATTATTAGATTTTGGTAGGCGTGTATTTTACTTAACTATTTTGAAACTTAACGATACTAAATTTGTAAAATTGTAAATGCTATGTCATATAATAGTTTTTACTATTCAGTGACGTCAAATTAACAAAAATGTATAAACAATTGAATAAATATTTTATATTTTAAATTTGGCAAGAGAGTTACTGGTATTTTAGTTGCCATTATAAAAAAATATTTAATAATAATTTCATAGTTAATCCATTCGTTATATATATTATTGATCATTACTTTATGTGAATATATTTTTATTAATAATAATTATTACATGTTACAATTATTATCAATTAATTAATAATGTATTCATATGTAATACAAAACTGTAATAAAAATAAGATTTGTTTTAATATTTAAATTTATAGTAATTGTCTTCACAGTTTACACAATATTAGTAATTTAAATTAAATACCACCTTAGGGTGTAGTTAAATTTATTTTCTATGAACACCACTTGCCCCAACATTCCACTATTTTATACAAAATGTAATTGTAAATGCAACATTTTTCTTTCAATTAATTTGATTACTCGAATAAAATTAATGAATATTTATTTGTTTCAAGTATATTCAATCTTTAAGAGTGTGTTACTTTTTACATTTATATTTTTATAAATCAACTCAGTAGTAAGTATAGTTGACTACATATACTATACATTATTTTCATAAAAAAAAAAAAAAGAATCTTGTGTAAGTTTTTATACACTTTTAAGATCTACTATTTAGAATCTCTAAATTAAATTTAACAAGATACAGTTTAAAAGAAAAGCCCTGCATTTATTTGATTCTATAATGTAAACACGTATATAATTGTGTAAACTTTGATAAATAAGTTATTAGTACGAATATTGACTACATAAATAATATATTAACTAATTTAGTTTCTATAACTTAAAAGAAACGGGCAAGTTTAAAACGAAAGATACTTTTTAATATCTAAAAAATAATATTTCTAGTTAATATTTCTTAGTTATTTGTTTAACCTATGTATTGTAAAGAAAAAAATGAAATAGATGAAGAAAATGTAGTATAAGTATAACCTAAACATGTTGTTTTAAAAATTAATAATGAAAAAGTACTCAAATTACTAAAACTACTTTTTTAAATTAAAATTTTAAATATGAAATACTTAAAAAAAATAAATACCAAAAATTTAAAAAAATAATAATAGTGTTTCTTAAAAATTATGTTTATCTAAACAGAATATACACAGTTGAAGAAATATAACCATTAAACATTACATTTTTACAATCCAAAAAGAAAACAAAATGCTTGAATAACAAAATATATAGAATTACAAAATAATAAAACCAAATGGGCAAATATTAGATGACCGAGGAAACGTACAAGAGAGGAAAAAAAGATAAAAGAAACGAAAATATAACTTATAGATTATTATTACAAAGCTCTACAAAAGTAATCATTAAAAACTTATTATTTTATGAAATACTTGCCATTGTTATGAATAAAAAAAAATTAAATACCTATTAAATGTATTGGTGTTCTAGAACTTATTCAAAGAAATATGAATATAAATTTAGTCGAAGTATACGTTCATGATAAGCGTCAAATAATTTAATCAATGTTAGATTTAAATAAAAAATTTCTTAAAATTAAATTTATAAATGGTCGACGTGTAATTTATTATCAAAATAGCCTTTACCTATTTTACAAAGAAGCAAACACTATGTTCACTATTAAGAGAGAAACTTTAACTTGTTTTAAACTACAGTTAAGAATAATGCAAAAGTTTCTAAAGATAATATAATTAATATCTTTACTCAAAACTTATTATTATATCATGTAAAAATTGTAATTATTTTTAATATAACTAATCAAATAATTTGTATTTTCTCGATAAAAAAAAACTTCGGTGTTTAATGAAGTAAATACACATATTTAGTAAGTTATTACTAGTGCGCGGATTTTTATGCACTAAAAAGTATCAACATTTACAATATAATATACAGTCAAAATCGTAAAAAAAAAGCAATAATATGCACGAATATTTTAATTATTTATATGACAACATTTTACAATATTGATATTGATACTTATATTTAAATATTGTAAACAAGTTAAACGTAAAAAATTTAAGAATTAATATATTAGTAATAACGTATAAATAAGAGAATAAGAATAATTAGGTTAAATAACTAAAGATAGTTAAGACTCGAATAATTTACCCAAAGGTAATAAATTTTAATATAACCAAAGGTTTGGGAGATTTTTCCTTATCCTTATAAGTTTTGGAGAATTTTATCATTATCACTTACTAACCAGATACAAATGTTAAATTCACCCTAAGGACTATTACCTTCCTTCTGATCTTCAGAGGGCTCTTGAGGTAGTTTTCGAGAATTTGATCAAGTATACTGTATGATAACATTTGTATATAAACTATAAATTATAATACGTATTAGTGTAAAATATATAATAACCATACACATTACCTAGTTCGCAGCTGTCGTATAATAAGATAACACTAATTAAAAACTCTTATTAACACAACTCCAAATAAATACAACTCTGATTTAACTTGTTAAAAAGGGGTACATTTGTCGTTCGCAGGATCCAGCGTTAAGAGGTGTTGCTGATATGGATGGTGCACGTACAATGTACGTTGTACATTGATGAAAAATAGAACACGGTCATGCCTATCTGAGAGTGGCTGATGGCTTTATCAAAGCCTTCTGCGTTCCTAAGAAACTAACATTTTCCTTAGTGGCAGAGACTCTTTTTCAGCCGTCTCTGGCGGCACATTAGAAGGGCGTATCGCGTATGTATAAGTTCTTATACTACATATATTATTATTTATAATATAATTATTCAACAGTTATAAAAATTCTATATTTTATATAATACTATAATTTTAAATTATTAATTTATAAGTGATCAATCTGATGATATTGTCATAAATTTTAATATAATAAAAAAAAAAATTATATTTTAAACGACTTATTTCGAAATTTAAATTGTTAACATAATCGTATTAGTTAATTTTTTTATTGAGTAATGTACGATTTTTTCATGTATACAATTTACTTTATCGACATATTTTTGTTTTTGTGTGACTATCTGCAGTTCTTATTTTACTTGAAATAGTTTGAGAATTTCAAAAACTTCTATTGCTATATTATAATATAAAATGTGAGAAAATGAAATGTATAATGATATTTTAATCTTTTTAAACCGTGTCATCTGTTTGATAACTTATAATATTATATAAAATATAGTATATTTGTTTTACTTACGTACCTGTCTTTCGTTATGTAAGAACTTACACATCACATTTGTATATATTAACGTATGTAATTTTTTACCTTCTACTCTCGTGTAGGAGCTCACGATTCCCCCATTAGAAAGCCACACGTCTTGCGTCTCATTGTCACAAATATACATGTCAGTTTCTACGTGACCCCTTACAACGCGGACCGTCTCTTTCATCAGTGATGAAGATTTATATTAGGGTTACTATTATCTACGCGCTACAACCTAACCGTTATTTATTAATTATTTTTAAGTTGTTATACATATATGAAAATATTGCTACATATATATATAAAGCTACCAATGCACTATAAAAATACGTCTTATAGATAGATTAGTATGTAAAAGGATATTTTAAGTTAGGTACGTATTTACACTTGCCACGTTAAGTACTTCAAGATATGATTGAGTTAAATAAATTACTATTTTGATTTAAATATCTTTTTAGATTTCTGCTCTTTAAGTTTTTTATATTGATATTCATTGCACACATAATTTGATTCTTTGTACTTTTAATTTGAATTTTTTCTATTATTTTCGGTAACTTGTTACTTATCATAAAAATTATTGTCATGATTAACAATCAATAAAGAAAAATAAGAGTAAGTCTTGATTATACAATATTTTATTTTACGATAATAATTCATAAAGAAACCCTTAGTAAATAATTACAACCAAAAGAATTTAAATTATAATTTAATTTCAATCTTTTTTTTTGTTGAAAAGTCGCTTTTATAATACATTGTATTAAAGTTATGTTGTTAATTTAGTATTATCGTTTTGTTATTTAATATTTAGTTTAAATTATTTAACTACACTAAATAACCCAATTACCAATTAAATTGTTT
The DNA here is from genome assembly GCA_020882235.1 of Schizaphis graminum. Taxonomy (NCBI): domain Eukaryota; kingdom Metazoa; phylum Arthropoda; class Insecta; order Hemiptera; family Aphididae; genus Schizaphis; species Schizaphis graminum. The sequence continues at coordinate 62,892,230 of CM037032.1, forward strand.
AAAACTTTAAAAAGTTTACAAAATTTTCTGATTTTAAGTTGTATATTTACTACCTTATTTGTATTTCATATTATTTAAATTAAATAATTATAAGAAGTTAAATTTTAATTAATTTAAAAGTTTTTTTATAAATAAGAGATTTATAATGTAAATTTTAAATAAAGAATAGTTTTTAAACTTATTTTTTACAATTTTCAAACTAAGATGTACCTATATACATATAATAAAATTAAAATAGAATTTAAAACATTAGTCAACAATTTAATATGTATTCAATAGAGAGTCTGGTAAAGCCTTCAACAATGTAAACAAAGATAAGTTTATACTCTAATTTTACAAAAAGTTAACTATTTAATTATAATTATTGTTTGTTAATGTTTAATATGTATATTAATAAAATTGTCTATCGAAAATAATAAAAAGCTTTTAAATAGTAAATTTACCTAATAAGTATTATTGTAAATATGTTTGTATTTACTATTTTATTAATTTATTGTGTAAGAAAAAATATTATAGTTACCTAGTTTCTATCTCTGTTGTATTTATATGAAATACGTATATCTGTGATCCATGGATACCACAACGGCACAACCTGTAAATTGGAGTAACTGTTTGTTATTTAAAAAATATTAAGTACATTTTAGTCGTAAAAAAAACATAGTAAAATAATATATATTACTAAATAAGAAATTTTAATAACGAATTTAAATAATATAGTCTTTCCAGAATAATTATTTTAGAAATAAACTTCAAAATTAAATAGTTATTTCAATAAAAAAAAATTATAAAAAAAAACTTTGCATAAAGTTACATTTAATATTGAAAAATATATTTGATTACCTATTCTATTATTATTTCTTAAACAACAATAAAATTTAAATTACTTCCAACTTTTTAGAATACATTTTATTAACATATCAATATTCTAAACAAAAATATAGTTTTTTATGTATTAATGGAAAAAACTGTGCGTTTTGTTAGATAAACAATATTTTATAAGTAAATTTTAAATTTTAAATTAGATCATATCATAAATATATGTCTCCAATTATATTTGTATGTATTATATTTATTATTATTATTCTATAAATAACAAATTGATGAGTTAAAATGTTTAAAAAATAATATTGTACAACTTAATTGAAATTAATAATTTTAATATAATTTAAATAGATGATTTTGTTTATTCTGTAATAATTAATGAGATAATTAAATAAAATTATAATTATAAGTCACCATTTATGTGTGGAGTTTTTAATTGAAAATGTATGTTTTTCAATATTTTAAATTTAGTGAAAAGCATCGGCATTGAAATAAATAAATATGCAATTTATTATTTTAAAAATAAATATAAGTTTTCTAAAAAAAACCTTATTAAATACAGTACACAAATATCTTAAAAATAGTTTATATAAAATATATAATATGAATAATAAGTATTTTAATTTAATTATATAAAAACAACACACCCAACAAACCCATCAATGTGGTAATCATTACGTGTCAAGAATAAGAATGTTCATTTTAGTATTAAGTGTATATTATTTATTTTTAAATGATCCATAGTTCATGTTGTGAATAAAATAATTTCCCAAGTGAATTAATTCTGAACTATTTATGTAAAGTATTAAGTTACTAAAGAACTATATTTAATGTTTTATGAAAGTAACGCGATGAGTTCAGCATGCGTAATTAATTCATAGGAAATAATACTATATCACTAATTTTAGTAGTATGAAATCATATATGTGTGTGTGTGTGTGTGTGTGTGTAACTACAATTTCAACTATCTGTCACACGAAGACTTCACAAAATGAATTAAAAATAAGTTAGAAAATAGTATTTTCAAAAATGTAAATACTTTTTGAAATTGTGAGTATTTACTACAAAAAACATCAACCTGTATAATATAATACATCTATGCATATTTTTTAAAAGTGACAATTATTATAAAATGGCAAGAAAGTGGTCGCTCATCAGTGATGTAGCTAAATAGCCTATATAAAACGCCGTATGATCTTAATTTAATTATGTACTGGAAATTCTATTTTTTAATTTTTTTTTTTTTTTGAATTATTATTAAAACTTTTTTCATATCTGAAAAAAATTTAAATATTAATATATGTGTATTTCATAAAGGACTTCCATCGTGGTTTTTACTGTGCATAATGAAATATTTAAAACACCTATACGTGCTGTAGATTTATTAATTTTATAAATAATACATATTTAATGTTATAACAGTAGGTACTTAATAAGTACAAACATGACCTTTAACATATATTTAATGTGAAAAGTTTATTAAAATAAATTGTTATATAGATAATATAAAATAAAATGATAAAGGGTAATTTTAATCTAAGGTAGTACAAAATATTAAATATTATTAACGTTTCATGGATTTAGTACATTTAGCGATAAATAATTCTAACCAATTTAGGTGATAAGAGATCAGTTTTAAACTTTAAATCATACGAAAATACTATAAACACACTAACAATTTGTCTAAAGGAATGTAAACACAAGAGTAGTTTAAATTCTTAGCCGAGCTTAAAATTGGTTTTTGAGCACTTCGTTTTATTATTGCTTTTAAATTTAATATCGCCTAGTATATCGTAAGTGTCTATATCATTTGATATTTTTACATGACCTAGGTGAGTAAAACGAGACAATTATCTCACGGTGACAGGTATGTCAGTATTTTTTTCGATTATTATTTTTTTATTTGCATAATAATTCAGTTATTATGTATTGTAATTTAATAAAGATTCTTTCGATTGTTATACATTTAAGATTTTGGATACATAAAATCAGTGTAAGGTAAAAATCCATTACACATTGCCGCGGTCTGTTCAATATTGAATACTTACACGTGTCTGTGTTTGCGTGGGCGTCCAATTTGTAGTAACGAATTCCCGTATTATCTACTACATCAGACGTAAGGACATATTATATAGACGTCGCGTGTATTATAATATACATATCCACTTAGGAGGTATCTACAATAGTAATAGTCCGTATAATCTTCCCGCATACACATATAATATACCATTGTTCCATAAGGACCCGATAAGTACGGTACAGTCGGGCTCAACACTTGTGGCTCACTGCAAACGACCACAATTAAATAACATAACATCGCGCAAGATCGTTTAAACCTATCGCCGCATCATTATAACTTAAAATATATATATATATATAACACTAATATTATCTCGTTTAACATACATTATTATTATGTGATAATATTTACACGAGTGAATGTACACGTTGACGGAACGGCGGCAGACTCGTATTATATAATCCTTCAACAAAAACGTGACGTTAATCATTTCCGTAATGACACCGCGACGCGACGTTGGTGGTTTCGGCGACAGGTATTTTATTATATATATATGTGTGTGTGTGTGTGTGTGTGTTGTGTACCTATAACATAATAATATAATATATTATATGTGTACAGGAGAGGCGGCCCGTCTGCGCGTGGTGAGAGTTTGTCATCGTTCCCCCACCACCACGGCCGTGACTCATGAATAATAATAATAATAAATATTAATATAACGGCAATGGAGGAAAAATAAAAACCTACTCGGCGCGAAATGAAATTATAACCGCAAGGGTGCAGACGGATTGTCGGCGGCGCGGCAACGCGTTTTCTTCTTGATAAATTATCTGCGCCACACGATTAAATAGCCTTTGTTCGTGTGTGTTTAGGTGTTGATATTGTATTCATGTGCATGTGTGTGTGTGTGTGTGTGCGCGCACCGCCCCGAAGAAGCTGCACACACACACACACAGAGGTCAAACGAAGTGGGAGGCGCGCCGCCGTGCTCCCTCCCACCGAAGCCGACCGTCCATCAGTGAAACGGGCAACAGGTGCGCGGGGGGAACGACCCCACCAGCCGGCCCACCCTACGACGAACGCTGTTCGATCGATATCATTAAAGCCCCGCGTGACTTACGTATATATATATATATACACACACACACGAAACTTTACTCTCTCTGTCTCTCACTCGCTCTCACTTACTCCGTTTCTCTCGCGCTCTCTCTCTCTCTCTCTCTCTCTCACACACACACACACACACACACACACCGTGTACATTTATTAACGTATTTTTCCTAGTCGTCTTTTTGCATTGTGTCTGCGACGTCTAATCACCCGCCCTTCCACGCCGGAGCGCACCCCGTTGCAGTCCGCCGTCGTCTGTCTCACAAGCAAGTCACGACCCCCTAGCCGCGTTTGCTCGCCTTTTGCGACAACCAATAATATATATGTGTATATCCGGCTCTGGCCGAGCCCCGATAAAGCAATGGACAAGACCTGACATGTCGCGGCGTGCAGTGACACGAATATAACCACGCGATGCGCGCTTATTCGGTAGTACACGACGGTATCATCGCTGTTATCAGTGGTGTTTGGTCGCGGGTCGGGGCAAGCGAGGTAAGCGCCGCACGCCCGCTTAAAAGGGAACAAAAATGAATTAATTTAATTCATATACAATGTCGATTGGCAGTATATCGTATAGCAATAAATGTTTTTTTTATTTCGTATAAATTATACTCCATTATCCGTATTATTATATTATATACCTAGTAAAAACTGGAAAAAATAATTTATCCTGTAATTTAGGTGTGCAATATAATAATATATCTACAAAAGCGCTCGGACGGGTTTTCGATTGGCGCTGTGAGTTGGGCAGACCACGGTTTTACGCATCAACTGGAAATGTTGCATTATAAATGCTTTTCAAAATGTATTTTCTGGAATCGAACATTCGATAATTGGGTGTTTTTTTGACGTTTACCAAGCTTCGAATACCACCGCACGCCATTGACGTAGTATTATACACTATATCTATACCAACGCCAGCCTGTCACCTATAGTTCTCTGTACAATAATTACGACACGCGTACACTCGATCAACCGTTTCCACTCACAGTAGTAATGCGACGGCGGGTGGGGTGTTTAGTGAGTGCCAGAGGGACCAGCTAATTGCGATCTGGCGTGGGTTTAATTTGCTGCAAGTCTACCGGGATTTATTTATTTCATTATTTATCCAAGTCGTGGTCGAATGCCGACCACCGGCCTACTACATATTATCACTACTGTAGCGCAGTATCGTATTCTTCAACATATTATACCAGCTATATAGCCTATATAAAATACTCGTACAAATGGAATGCTTTTAAAACACGATTGATTTATTTTATCTTATTTTGTTTTTTGTTTTTCAACGGTATGCGTTTCTTTAAAGTATATAATTTTTTTTTCGTCTATACACACGTGTTTGTCCGCACACGGTAAAACCACTAAAACCCCATTACTGGTAATAGTATCGTTTAAATGGCAATTTCCAATGTATTAATAAGTTATCAGCCGGATATAACATGTTATGTGTGTCGTTTACTAAACCGTAGAATCAACAAGGTATAATATAAATCGTAATGAGAAATCTTAAATTCAAACATAACATTATACTATATATTATACTTAATGAATAATGATCAACATTTTGTAGTTCCATTTAACTTGTATGGTTATTATATACACGCTGTTTGTATAATATGATTTTGAATATATCTTATACAATGTAATATTGAAAAAAACACATGATAATGTTACCGGTTGTATTATCAATGAAAAATTAGCAAAACTATAAAACATAAATACATAATCATCGAAGCAAATTAATTGATAATTGTATTTTAACTTCAAATTTCAGAGTACAAGAAGAGTTTAAAAAAAATACTTATTGAAAGGTTTACTTTAATATAATAATATAGGATGTAAACAAAACAGTGAAATACATTTAAATTGTATTTTTAAGATTTTATAATGTTGATAAATTTTAAGATAATAGTTAAATTTTTTTATTTATCATTATTAAATACATTTTTGGCGAATATGGCCATTGGCCATTGTATAAATAGCTAAAATTTCTAAAATTATATTCCATAGAAATAGCATTTTATAATATGATAAATTAAGAACAAATTTATTTGCGTATAAATGTAAATTAATAAATTTGTCATAATAAAATCTATAATGTACCAGCTACCTACATAATGTTATTTTAAATTCAAAAATACATACTTTTAGACTGTTAACTTCTTGCGATCATCACTACCTAAATCGCGCAATAAAGTTTAATTCGTTATCATAAGTTTTCGACAATATACTGTAGGCATTATATTAAATAACTTAGGTATAACCGGTATAAGTAATAATAAAGGTATTCAACAAATATTTTAATATTATATTATATTGTAATATGGTTTAAGCATTTTAAATTGTTTATGTATGTATATTATTGAACTTATTTTATGTAGAATATAATTTAACTTACATTACATTAGATTAATAATTTAAACTGATACCTATTATAATGCCTATAATTGAAAATTGTTGTACATAATATTTATGCTTTTATTAGTTATATTCATAATTAATTTATAAAATACCTATACAAAACCATCATTGTATATTAATTGATAATGCTACATATTGGTACATATATTACTGAATTTAAATCTTGTATACATGCGTATGTTAATCAAAAATTCTTAATCCGTACAGTTAATGAAACGTTTAAATTGTAATATTAATTATTATAGTTGTTCATAAATGTACACTATATAGGTAAACATTTTAGATTCTGAACGGAGTGATGAATGTATAGATTTTACAAAGATGTGTGTGTTTTTTTTTTTTGTGTGTCTGTGTACAGCATAACAGCATAACTAGCCGAAATAATGCTTCAATTTCAAACTTTGGGGGTGGTTTTCGATGGCAAAGTGGATATCCTTGGTGCATTATAGAGGTGAAAAGTAAACATTTTCCAACAGTTTTCAAAAAAATCGAATTATTTATTTTGCTATAACTCAAAAACTAATCGATGTAAACACTTGAAATTTTCAAAAAATGTTTATATTAGCGTTCTCCATACACAGTTAAATTTTCAAAGAATTTTGACTTTTTTTGAACTATTTATAGACAATTGAAATTTTCAATTTTTTTTTATTTATTTTTTTATAAATGTTGATAAAAAAAATTTAGCTGGGACAAATTACTTGAAAATTTAATTGAAGGGTCCACATAACTTGTTCTAACTCTCATTCGAAGATTATAAAAATACATAGGCACAATTTTTTTTTATAGCATTTGAAGTTCAAATATTAACAAAAATTCGTCAAAATCATGAATATTTTTCACTATTTGGTAGTTAAAAATTTATAAATATTTTACTATCAAAAGCTAAGAATTGAAAATTTAATACTATGCTGTCCATAAGTTAAGCTTACAATAATTATAAAAACGTTTGAGAATTATTCAATTTAAAAAATTTTATGAGTGTTTAAAGTTTTAATTTTAATTTGAAATCAAAAATACACGTGTAAAATAACGTTTTACTAATAAATAATTTTCGATTTTTGTAATTTTTAAAAAATTACTAAACGTAAGATCTTGAAACTTTTAATTAAATTTTTGAATTTGTTTCAAAATAGAATATATGACAATATTTAAATATAATATATTAACATATCCTAGACTGACAAATCATCTCCGTTCAGAATCGTTTTTCGTATACAATGATACCTATCATTGCATTCAAATTTAACCTACCCTAGTCCGAGGTCCACCCGACCCCCTAATGTACAGCAGAGCGATACTCACTTACCCGCTTTTTTGTATTTTTTTTTTTGTAAGATGTCAAAGAACGTTTTGTATTTTTGGCACTGCGGTCATTGTACCCAATATAAAAATAAATGTTCAAAGGTTTTTTTTTATATTTAAACTTTAAACATAGAAAACATTTCATTTCAACGCACATTCTGCACATACGAATATTATTGTTCGTTCACAAACTATTAGTTTTGTTATGCTTGAATCGTCCCACTCAAATATCTTCAACACACACCTATCTAATACAGTAATACATCTATATACACATGTAGCCTTATGTATATAGGATATATATAGGAGAAAATAATAAAAACAACAAGACGCCTGTGGGAAATTGTCAATTTGTTCTATGAACGTCCAACATTTTGAATCGAATTACACAACTCAATAGAATGTCGACCAAAATTTATTTATTTATTCGTATGTAAATTGAAAGTAAACAAATTTTTATGAAGTAAAAAAAAGTTAAATATAAAAAATGTGGGGTGGACCACTTTAATAAATTTTACATTATAACCACAGCCTAGAGGTTTTTTCTGTAGGTAAGCGGGTAGGTATTATATATTAATCATAGGCGTGCGCACGGGGTATGCAGGGTATGCACTTGCATACCCTGCGACAGACGCTTAGGGCACATGAACGTCATGAACAATGTCTCAGTTCATAATTTAAACGGGATTTTTATAAAATGGTAATGCGATATCGATATGGAATAAGGACTTGTTTTTAAATTAATTTAGGGCGGTTCTCAATAATTTAAGGAAATATTGATTTTATTTTTAGTGTAGGTATTTACTATTTATATATCCCAAGAAATGACAGCGATTACATCTATTCTTTAATTTGACGATATCTAAATACTGATAATAATTATTAATTAATATAATAATATAGTAGTTAAAGTATACCAGGAAAGAGAAGGCTTGAATTATAAAAATTATATTGTATAATGTACATTTTCATTTAAATAAACATGTTTGTAAAAAAAAAAAAAAAAATACTTTTTATTAATAAAAAAAAAAAAACTACTTAAAATCAAAAAAGATGAAAATTTTTTTTTTCTTATGTAAAGTAGTAACCTATAATATAATGTCAAGCACATTTATTTTAAAGGTATTTATATATATGGGGGGGCACATTTTATCAGCTGCATGTCTGCATACCCTGCGAACAAAGTCTGCGCACGTCTATGATATTAATATATAACTGAGATTTCAAAAATAAAATGTCAGACAATTTCTATCTAAACATAATATTCCTAAATTGTATATTATTATTCAATTTAATTAATTTTTATTTTTAAAATCATTCATATCTATATAATGTAATAATATTATATAAAAATATTTTATATTTTGCCTGATTATTTATCATCCAATAATACGGCTCACCTTCGTTAAACCAATATACCCATATGATTACTATTGAAAGTTGAAACATTAACTTTGATATTTTTAATATTAATAACATTATAACAACTATAAATTCAATGCTTTACAAAGATAATTTTTTTCATTTTATGTTTAAATTAATGTTTTGTTAGTAACTTTCAACAAACGTTATAATAGAATTTCTCTGTATATTTTTATGAGTTCATTTATATAAAGCCACTTGGCCCTTTCTGTGATTATTTCTTTTAAATTTACCAAAAGAAACATTTATTTGAAGCTATTGTATAAATGTATAATGCATATAAGATAACTTATAAGAAAGTTGTTGTCTCAAAGATGTACATTTATTTGAATAAAATTTCTAGTTGTTGTTATTAACCGCAGTTCCTTAGGGTTAACAACAATATAATAACCACGGAAACAGAACAAATTGCGTAAAATCATTATGTCTCAAACTCTCAAAGGAAAAACATGACTTGCATAAAGTGTATGAAACAATAATAAATAATACATTAATATAATATTAAAAAAAAAAAATTAAATATGTATACCTAACTATTATTGTATAATATATAATATATACAGGGTTTAAGTATAGTTAATACAGCAGCCAGTATATTTTCCCACCATAGCTCAAAATATTTTTAGATCCTTATATTCTATACATTTTATGCAGATAAAAAATTGAATTTATATACCTTCAAAAAAAATGTCTTATTTTATTATTATAACCTACAGATATTCTATAAATTGTTTTAACTTCCAATATATTAATGATGACGATTAATTTAGCATACCTACAACATATTATTTACTCGTAACTATTTAGTTACTTGCAGGCTGCAACGCATCAAATTACTAGGATTTAGTATTTTGAGGATCTCTATGGAGTCAGAGGTTTCTGTGGTACTCAAAATCGTAAATCCCCTAAACATTCATGTATCGACTTCGTCTATTCGAAAGGATTTTAGGAATGAAAATTTAGACCACTTTTTAGGATTAAAATCTATTTACCTATCAAAAGATTTTACACTAACGATTTAAAAAAATTATACTTTATCACTATATGCAACATTTTAAGAAAAATTCATTCAATTTAAAGATAGAAGAAGATTAAAATAACTTATTTATTAATCAAATTAAATTATATATTCACATAATCTCCAAAAATATAATCATAACATACAATTAGAAATTATTGAACTTCAAAGTTCAAAAGTTTTATAATGTAAATATAAAGAGTTGTTTCTGAGATTATAGAATTTTTTAAATGCGTATCTACCCAAGGAAAATTTTTCAGAAGTACATATTCTAGCGTTGAAATTAGTTTGTAGATTTGACTACATATATGTGAAAAAAGTTTTTCTTGAACGACTTTTATCAAAAATAAGTACCAAACTACACTAAAAAATTCTCATTTAAAATGTAATGTTATATCTTCAACTAAACTTCAACCAAATTCAACATTCTCATTAAAAAAAAACACTGTAATTAAATTGTTATTAAACTAGTAATCGAAACTGGATTATTCCCAGAAATACACAGAAGATTAAAACATGAAATTTTTTCTTATATATAGTTATTTTAAGATTATATATTATATAATATTTAAAAATAAATTATTTTATTGTATATAATATTATAAAATACTACAAACAAGAATTTTGATTTTAACAGTACAAGCTAAAGGTTTTTTAATTATTTTATAAGCCTACATAAAAAATCAAATTAAATCATCCATTTAAAATTCGATATTAATTAACAAAATTATTAATAAATAGTAAAACACGAATTTTTTTGATATAATATTCCGGATATATCTCAGGAATTTCAGCGAAGTAACATAATATAATATGGTCCCAATAAATACTTAATGCTTGTTTTTCATACCAAATCGAATGATACATTTTTCTATAGCTTCGAAAAACGAGCTCACGGAACAAGAAAATAGATATGGCCAAAAATCCAAAATCCGAAACAGATCATTTCTGAAATTATAAACTAAAATTCATGATTTTTAAACAAATATCGTTTATAAATTATAGAACTTCTATCAAATAATATTTTTAGAAAAAAAAATGCAAATACATATAAATACAAGAAACACACTACTTAAAAAATAAATTCATTACAATTTGCACGAAGTAAAGTTCATTTGTTTTGATAATTTTACTATACTTCATTTTTACTCGATTTGATAGTTTAAGAAAACAGAAAATGTATATATTTTACACAATGTAAAATCAAATATAGCTTAAATTTAAATAAGGTACTAAAATAGGTCACTATACATCTACACCATCTTATCTTTTCTATGTCTAGGACTTCCTAAAAGAAGTGGGATGGGTAAATTATTTATAAGTGAATTGTAGTGGAAGCTTGCTAAAATATTATTCGTTAGGACTTGAATCTTCTCCCCACGGTGAATATTATTATTTACTTTATACAATGGAATTTTCTTTTAGCACCAATTAACATCAGAAATTAGGTGTAGCTTCTGCTTCAAAAAATTTTATTTATTTGTAATTATTTGATTTTCTCTGCGCAACTTTTATAAGACGCGGGGAAAATTGTAAATACGTCCTAAAGAACATTTCTGTGTAGCAATCGAAATTTAAACTGGAATTTCAATAATAACAGTATTTTTAATTATTTATCATGACTTACGAACATTGATGCCGAGTTGCATAAAAAATTAATCAATTCATAAATTACTTAAATTAAATGGATCAATTATGGGCTGCTAAATCATATTTAAAAAACCATTTATCATGGCTCATTATCGATTTAATAAATGCAAAATGTTATGTAATCGTTTATGACGTTTATGTAACCCGACATAAAACGCTTAAAAACTTATCGGGTTCAAACTTGATAATGGAGTCATACCATATACATTTTAAAAAGTATAGTAAATAGTAATTAAATATTTTATTTAGGTAGTACATACACTAATATTACATGCAATTTACCATTAATTAAATATAAACATTTAATTGTTGGCTATCTCATTCAAATACTGTAGTGTAAATAGTAGATTTATACGTGTGTTACAATTTTCCACCAACATCGACCTCTTCGTTTACTGAGAAATATATTAACAGCTAGTTATATAATGTAATAATATTATTAATATATATATTTCCATTTTCCGCCACAACAAATTTCAGTTATTAGATTTTGGTAACCCCAAGGTTAGTTTAGGTTAATCTTACAGAGAACACATTGGCTATATCTATAATATTTTATGAAGGAAGCTAGGTTTCGAAATACTATGTTTGTGCTTCATCATGATTTAAATCGATATTAACTAATAGATAAAAAAAAATAAGATAATTAAAAACATTTTTAATTTTAAAAATGTTATTAATTCATTTTCAATATTTCAACTCTAAAATACTGGATTATACTTGTGTGTATTTAGATTTATAAATGAAAAATTTTTAATTTTTATGTATTAAATATAAAAATAATTAATTATAAATAGTGTGTATTTCATCATTGAACAATATTTAAAAAAGCTATAGGTATTATTATAATAATTTATTTTGATTAAAACTACAAGGTGTATTTATTATTAAATCGAATTTATAAAAAAAATTTCATTGAAATTTATTGATAGATAAAATTATAACTTTTAATGCATGATTGATAGAGTGTTGAAAAATGCAATAATTACAAATTACCTAGTTTAAAAAAACTGTAAAGATCAAAATTGCTCAGAAAAAATTAATTTTTCCAAATCCAGTATAAAAAATAGTGATTCCTGTTTAAGAAATATTTATTTTACTGCGCGTGCGCAGATAAAAATAGTTAATAATTATAATTTATCAAAAACAGATGTATTTATATGTCCTATACGCAGTAAAAAAATTCCCAATCAAACTCAAAAGCATGCGTTCGAAATATTTCATGTTACCTTTAAAATTGAACACATAGTATATTATGTATAAAATATGTACAAAATAATATAATATATAATGATGGTATATACTTATATTTTTATACCTATTTTCATTTTGTTTTCGTCAATTTTATGCGTGATATATAATAAACTTACAACTCGGGTGATGGATACACAACGAAAAACGCTCAGATTATGTGCAACAAAACATGCGCCTGGCAAATTGCTTAGTTCAGTACTATATAGTGATTGGTATTTACGATTGTTTGTTATAGACGTCGCTTCAGATCTCATCACTATAAAATTCGGTGTCAATATATTTTTCGTAAGTGAACAGTCATATATAACATAGCTTGCCACGGTTTTCAGATCTTGTGATTCCGTTTGAACCGTCAAGGTAAGATGATATCTTAAACTCGATTTTATACGTCATTACTATATTATCAGGAAATGTAACAGTTTTTGTAGTGTAACCATTAATATTGATACTGCTTGTCACTTGGTTTTTGTTCGGAAAATTTAGCCTGATTACAAGTTACAACCAACCAAGCTATCGGGATCTTTACCTCAGGTCCAGATATCTTCTCTGCGATATTTGGCGTTAGAATGTAATATTTTTCCAATGGGTCAGTTAAACTGCTAAACCATTATTAGTTGCCACTTAGGCAGCATTATGTTAACGTCGATTATTTCAGTCATTTTGATTCGATTGGAACCATTGAGGAGCAATAACTCTTCCGAATTCCAAATTCAGACATCAAAATTGCTATTTTCGGCATTAAGCTGTAACGCCTTTTTAATAAACTATCAAAATAAATAGTTGCCACACCGAGGTTAATTTTTCTTTTTGTCTCCATTGAAACCATCCAGGCAGACGCGCCGTGAGACTTCAGATATAATTTAAATATCAGACATCGAGGTGAATACCTTTGTCAGATATCTAGTTTTTTACTTAATTGATTAATTGAGAATACCATATTAATACTTTATAATATATGCATATTGTATGTGACGTACGTTTTACTTTTATTGACTACAATAAATATACTAGTCAAAATATATTGAAATCTGAAATAATTATGAAACAAAGATGAATTAATATATTTAAAATAGTTAACCATTTTCATGACGACAACATTTTAATATTTTTTTTTGTCAATAATGAATTTTAATTTTAATTAAAAAAAATACAATATCAAGGAATGATAATAAACCGAGTAGATTGTACAACATAAATATATCATGTATATAAAACAAACAACCAGATTAATTTATTATAGTCAATAATCTATAATTTTTTTCATAAAACTTAATAATTTTACCTACGTATATTTAATGGATACATATATAATAGTGAATTGTGTAAAAAAAACAAATTTCAAAATAGAATGAAAGTGTGTATAACCATTTAACTATAATATATTGTGAGTATATCTCTTTATAGAGGAGTAATTCACTGTATAATGTATGTATTAGATTTAAATTCAATAATAAATCGTTACGTACAAAAAATGTTTCTAGTTGATTAATTTTAATTTACCTATCAAATTTTAGACCTGTGTTTCATAATAGGTCAATATCCGAATGTTTGTGTCAAAAATTTATATGTATAGTTTATATTTAACGGAGTTCAAAAAGGGAATTCCACGAACATTTAAATTGTCACGGGCAACGCCATGTAGGATCAGCTAGTTATATACATAATACTAGCTGTATAATCTATCTTTGCCTGGGAAAAAACAGACAAACAAAAATACGGTACTATATCAATGTATCTCGGTTTTAGTGTAGATATCTCAGTTGATGGGAAAATCGGTACCAGTGTACCTCGCTTTGTGAACTAATTTAACCATAGAGTATATATACTCTATGAATTTAACCGAGACAACACTTGATATATTTTTAAACGGGGTTCAAACTACTCTCTCAACTTTTCTGATATTTCTAAGAACAACCTTTGAAACTTTCGTCAACATCGGTCGAGTAGTTTTTGAGTCTAAAAACCACACAAACATAAGGACATCTTATTGTGCTGTAGGTACATTTAAGAACAAACAACTAATTAAATATCATTTTTTGTTGTTTAAAAATAAATCACATAGCAATAAACACGTCGACTAGTCTATGCATTTTTATTTCTATTGCCGTCAACTATATATATTATATATGTATAATTTATATGAACAAAAAATGATTTGATTTTCATAAACAAAATTTATATGTAAGCCCCCTATAGAAACCTATAAAAAAAGAGCTTAAAACACACACCGAAATTCAATAGGAATCTATTGATATGACTTCCATTTAAATTGTTCGGTATTTATAGATGTGTACTAGAATATAGAGGAAAAATATAAGTCGTCTGTATCCTTGTATACACCGTACACGTAGTAATGTGTTTATTGACCAGTGCAATGTAACGAGTAAATTTTACTTTAGGAAAATTGTTACTATATCTATAGATAATAACTAATAAGATATGGATCGAATTTATTAATCATTATGATTGCTTTTTGTGTATTTGAGGTACGCTTAAATATTGTAATATACACATGGTTCTGTTAGTTGTTCTGCAAGGATAATGTTTTCAAAATTAAGATTGAAAGTTAGAAAATTAGCTGCAGAGTAATGTTTTCAAAGTTAGGAGTGAAAGTTGAAAAATTTTTAATTTTATTTCAGTGTGAAATATTTTTAAATTCTTGAATTTTATTAAGATTAAATTATTTAATCACGACATGCCCACGTCTAAAAGTTGTAGTTTTTATGTCAAAATAAATTTGATGAGTGATTTGTTAATATTATGAAAATTTATAGAAGTTTGTAAAATTGAAATTGAAAATGAGAGATTTGAGTAACCATAAACGAGCACTATAATATGCCTATTTTACAGACTATACTAGTAATTAGATAAAACTTTAAAAAACATACTTTAATTTGTCATAAAGTTTATTTGAAAATTACTTTTCCACTTTTTTTTAATTAAACTCATTAACTATTCGAAATTAAGTGTAATTTTTATAATTTTTTACTAAACAATACATTCAAAAATTTTAAAAATTTGATTTCAACTACACTTTATGACGAATTTAAATATGCTTTCAGAAGTTTTTTTATGATAACTAGGTTAATTTATAAAGTTTGCAAGATTTGATATTTTTACTTTTTAAACAAAAATACAAGAATAATTAATTTTTACGGTATAGGTATATACTGTACAGCGTTATTACTATAACGTCCAGCATGCATGTGCATTGTTCAGTAACGCTCATCCTAATATTTTCTTTAACGCTCCTTTTATACTACATCACTTAGAAAATTTCCCATATTTAACTCTCAAGAAAGGGTTAGACAGTAACGGTTTCATCGTGTGAAAGTATAGCACATGGAATAATTTAAAGTAATTCATTTTATTAACTCTATATTGGCTCCATTCACGGAAAGTACTAGCCAGCTATTGAATTAAAATGGGATAGTAAGTTAATTGAAAATTTGAAACTGTAACTGGATTTTCATGAATTGAAATAATATCTTTATCGTATTGGTGTAATCAGCTACTAAAGTACTAAACTATCTTCAAAAGTAGGTTAATCTAAGAAAAAAATATTTAATAAAATAAGGGACACGATAGGTACCACATCGAAGTATATAGAAATATATATATATAAGAAATATCTGAAAAAGCTGAGCCTTTAAATTTATTTAAAAAGGTTAGAAAATGGATATTTCTCTACTGTAAAGAAGGTGTCGAGTGGGTCACTGTAATGGATTTATTAAATTTTAATCCAATGATTCCAATGATATCATCATTCATCATATATGTAGTATGAAAAACGTTTCCGAGTTGTGACTATCTGCCTATATCATTAAGTAGTTATATTTCATATTTTAATGATATTATGTTTTTGATATTGCTATCAAAGTAATTTATTTTACTTCTGGTATTAGGTACAATATTTATATAATTTTTTTTTAAATAAATAATTACATTTATTATATTTAGTTATAGTAATAATAGATATTTATACGATTATACCATACTAAATTATAATATAATTAAAATATTATACTAACTTTTGAGACAATACGAATTTACCAAGAACTTACCAAGCTTAAAATGTATCTATGTATTAAGAAAAAATCATTACGTATCTTTAGAAAAATTGATAATACATATAAGTAAAAAAGCGGGTAAGTGGGTATCGCTCTGCTATATATTAGTGGGTGGGGTGGACCTCAGACTATGGTAGGTTAAATTTGAATACAATGATAGGTATCATTGTATATGAAAAACGATTCTGAACGAAGATGATTTGTCAGTTTAGGATATATTATATTTAAATATTGTCATATATTCTATTTTGAAACAAATAGTATAGTTTTTATATGTTACTATGGTTACTTTATAGTATCTGTTTATTAATAATCAAAAAATCGATTTTGTCGAAAAGTGGTTTTTCGTAAAATTGCCATTTTTCTTGTTTTTCTCGATTTTTTTGAAAACTATTTGAAAATTTTACTTTTGACCCCCCCCCCCCCCAAAGTACCAACTAGATGAATTTTCCTATTCAAAGAGGGGCTGAAGTCAAAAATCGGAGCATTATTACTGCTCCAAATGTTGTCGTCAGACACAAAAAAAAAAAAAAAACACACATCATAGTAAAATCAATACATTCATCACTTCGTTCAGAATCTAAAATGTAAAGCAACCTCCACCCACCAACACCACAAATGTTTTTAAACACGAATAACAAATAATATACCTAACCAACATTATAATTCGTCGTTTAACTATAAACATATCATTTTATCAAAAAATGAACTTCATAAGCTAATAAAAAAAATTGTGCTCATGTATTTCTAATACTTTTAAACAACAAAAAACTCATGTGAGATTTTGTATTACATTTATAAGCTATTTGGCCGAGCAAAAAAAATCTTAATAATAATGTACATAGAAAATCAAAAATTCCTCGTGCCTAAAGTTTTAATTTTCAAAATGAATTAAAATATTTTAATAATTTCATCATGTATATAAAATAAGGCTAATTCAAACATTACAACATTTGATACAAATATGATTAGACACCTGCTGCACAACATAACACTTGTTCGCCTTTTTATTTAATAATACAAAAAAAATGTTTAAAAGTTTAATCATTTAATATTTAAAGTTTTATCCAAAATTTGAAAAAGCAATAAGTTATCCATTTTTATCTTAGAATACTTACCACTAAATACTATCAAGTTACCCAATAAACAACGTTAAATAATTATATCGATTATTTGAAGGGCATCATAGTAATAAAATATGGGTATGAAGAAACGATATTATGCTAAACTGATGTTTTCCATTTTATAATCAGATTAATTTAATACACGAATAACTTATAACGATTTTGAAGAAAAAAATAGTATAAACAAATTTGTTTAGCACAACCATGTAAAACATTATAAAAAATGTATTTATGTACGTTAATAATGTTAATTGAATCACCTAATACTTTTGGGGGAACTATCTCTTTCAAAAATTGTCTGACAATTGAATAAATAAATACTCGGATTACTTTATATTATTATTTATTTACATTTAATTAAATCGAAAAATATTTTTATACACACAGACAAAAAGCCACCTCCTATCACATTGTCATATATAAATTAATTATAATAATTGTTCGTTGTTATACAATTATATAATAAATATATAGTAATATATAATATGTAGTAATAAATTAATTTTTAATTTTATAATATTGTATAGCGCACTCTAGTTATATCAAGTAGAATTAATTTCTCAGATAAGTCTTACCCATCTATCTACAGAAAAATTAGTATAAATTTTAGGATCTAATTTTAATTTTATATTTTTGTACTCTGTCTCTGTCCTACACTCTATGCAAGTACTTAGTAGCTATTAGTAATTTAAAACCAAAAGATATACTTATCCAGGGTTTGAAATCGTGCTTCATCGGAGCTTTTGAGATTGGTGTGAAAATTTTTAAACTGGGTTTTTATCTATTCTTTAAAAGGTTCCTGTGTTGTTGCGAGTTGGCCTATTCCTCAATTCCTCATGAACCCTGTGGCTTTAAGGCATATTCTCAAAATTTTGTTTTGGAGGGTTTGAATTTTGTTAATTTTGGTTAAAGGGACTGCTGCCCATATATTGGACAAGCGTAAGTGATTACTGATTAGTCATTAGTGGTCGGATTATTGAGGTATACAGTAAGATGGGTGATTTTATTAGGAAGGTTAATTTATAACTAAAGAATAAACTGAATAAAGTATATTCATTCATGCATAATAAATTACTTTGGTGAGTTTTTTTATTCAAATAAATTTTCCACGTTAGTTTTTAATCTAAGAACACACCAAGGTACTTGACAGAGTCGTTAATTTTTATCGTTTATTGATTATTCTATTCGATTGCTTTGTATCTTTATATATTATATTGTTTTAAAGTAAAGATTTTTGCTACACTTTTGTTGGAAACAGATTCAAATTTTATTTTTTGAATGATGTGGTCACAGTGCTTGAATTGGGGGTGGACGTAGGGAGACGGAGTCAGCCTTTTTTTTATTTTTATTTTAGCGAACCCCTTCTATTTATATTTATATTTGTACATTTTTACCGATCATGAAAAAAAATTGGTTAATAATAATGGGTAATTAATACAATCAATCGTTAGGCTGCGGCGACCACACCTAGACCATTTTTCTATGCGATCGTTGTGATCCTAGATATTATGAAATGAAAATATGAACGTGACTATTTTTAACTTTTATTAAAATAGTATAAGAATAAAAGAAGAAGATGCCAAATCTATGAGTGTTTTTTCAATAAATTTTACACTAATTCGCTTTTAACATCGATTGGTCACAGTTGAATTAATTGCTCATTTTTTATAGGAAATCTATAAAAAAAATATTTATATATTCATAACTATAGGTGTTAATAAATAATAAACTTAACTAAATGAACGTGGATATATGTATAACTAAAAATATCTTGTATAATAGACAATTAATTATTATACGTTACAATTTTACAAACACTACCAAAAAAAAATTAATGTATTCGTAATGTGTACAACTGTACAATGTTTCGAACAGATTCGTATGTCATTCAACGACGTCACAGCCACCGAATAATCGAATCAGAATCAAATCACACGCGTTGTCAAATCATTACAGCGGCACACGAGACGGGCAGCTCAAACGAGAGCGATACACCCGTAACCCGGAACTCTGGCGGTCACTGGAGCTATGTCATATGCTTGCTAAATCCGACCGCGACGTACGCGCGACTTGTCATTTCTACGGAACGTAACCCGCCGTAGCTCTGCGCATATGTCGACAGTGACGATAAAGCATAGGGAAACGGGGTTTTACAAATATACGTTCTGTTTGGGAAACATACTTGAACACTTACGAATAACGTATTCCTACGAATGACTGTTTATCGCATAACACGGAAACAGAAAAAATAAAATATGCATTAATGTATTAACGCAAATATTTAATACAGATGTGACAATCAGTGTTCGCGCAAACGCAACTAACTCACGCAGTCACGCACTGTCCGAACGGTGTCAGACTTATATTATAGGACACGGATCGAATTTTGTTTGTGCAGACCAGAGCTTGAGCTAAAGAAATTTTATGTTAGAGCTGCGAATATAGGTATGAATAAAATCACTATTTAATTATACGAGTACAAGCAATGTAACGTGAAGGCAACATAATATGTTAAAGAATAAAGATAAAAAAATATAGATACCAGATGCCTTCACTAATCGCGCAAGTCTGCCTGGGATGGGTCTTGCTACGACGAAGGACAGACAGTAAATGTGAATACTGGTCGTTTTGCCGGGCCTTTTATACCCGATGTTCTGTGACAGATAACAAGAAACCGTAGAAACCCCAATAATGCAATCGCCGATAAACGCACAATTTAAATAAAAGTTATTATAAGAATAATAAAAATAGTAATATTAATAATAATAATAAGATTAAGAATAAGAATAATAAAAATGATAATAATAAAAAGTTAAAGAATCTAGAACCTCCCACACCAAACAGAAAAATCATTCCCCCCCTCGGACAAAAAGTTAAAAGTTAAAATATTAAACAATTATTTATTGTGTACACATTTTTCACGGGAATTTTAGACTTTTCCAGAGTTTTTTCTAACCCGTTCTTTTTGTATTCGCGTAGTTTGCGTCTTTTGAAAACCGTGCGTATTAATCATTAAATTTGAATGTATTATTATTAAAAAAAGTATGTGGCCCACAACAACTTCTACCTATATGATGTGGCCCAGTCTTCACAAAAGGTTGGACACCTCTGCCCTCTGGTATAAATGATTATCGACGTAGGTATGAACTACGAACCAATGACAGTATAACTATAAAGATCGAAGTATTTGTCTACTATACAATTGTTGTAAACCGTTCAAAATCTAATATTATTCTTAATACCTATGTGAGTGAAATGTTAGCTCAGCCGTTAACTATAAATGAATCTTAAGATCAAGAGGATACTGTTGAAGATATATATGAGTCAAGTTCAAAATCTGAAGTTTTGTATAAACATGTAGGCAAAAAATGGCATACATTATATTGTGAAGAAAAAGATAAAAAAAAAAGAACCATTGAAGAGGAGAAAGACAATAGAAAAAAGAAGAGACTTGAAGATATACAAGCAAAAAATCAACAGCTTCTAAAAACAACTTTAAAAAATCAAATATTGTGAAAGATATTTTCAAAGCCTCTACATCAAAAAATATACAGCCTGAAATATATGTAAGTAAAATTTTAGATCAGCCGTTAACTATAATTGAATCTTCAGACCAAGAGGATGGTACTGTAAAAGATATCAACGAGTCAAGTTTAAGATTAGATGTTTTGTATAAAACTACGGGTCTTTGCTTTGCATGTGCTAAGAATTGTAATGACATAGACAATGGTCTGGAATGTATGTTTTGCAACAAATTATATCATCTAAAATGTTTAGATCCAAAAGAGTACTGCTGCTTGGGATCTGATGATGTGCTATACATTTGTTTTAAATGCCAAAAAATTTTTAACAAATGATCTCTAAATTTTAAGACTGATTTCTAATTAAAATTACCAAGGATAGGTACCTATTAAGTTTTTAAATTGTTAATAAAGTTTTTAAATTGTTATTAAAGTTTTTAAAGTATAACTTTGTATTGTATAAACCTATACAATTTTAAATTTTAGTCTTGATGTTTTGTTATTATTTTGTGAAGTAGGCTTACTTCATATGTATTGGGTACTTATATTTTTTTATTTATAGTACCTGTTGTTAATTTGTTTTCTTAAAGTGTTTATATCTAGGTATATATAATAGTTTTAATATTCTAATGTTTAAAAATGTTGTTTTTTCTTTTACAAGGGAATTGGTATTCAGTTTAAAATTTCAAGAACCAATTAATAAGGGAATGTTACTTTTTTGTATTTAATAGAAGTTATGAAAATTTTTTTTACTACTGTGAATTAAAAATATAAATTTTATAATAAACTGCTTCAAGTTAGGAACATAAAATGTAATTTTGTATACCTATTTATTAAAAGTTTTCCTACAATTATGTGTAAATTAGTTGTACTTTTGCAATTTAGGTTATATTAATATATTAAAAAAATTATTATTTAGGTACCTACCTACTTAGGGAAGTATAAGGTAACTATAGTTATTACTTATTACATATTTTTAGAAAAATAACAAGAACCCTAATTTTGTAAGTGAAAAAAAAAGGTGCCTATAACTATAACATATAGTGCCAATCCCAGAATCAAGGTGCCAATAACTGTATTTTTAGACAATTTAAAAAAAAAAACAATAATTTAAAAAGAAGTATCAAACCTATACAAATTATGATAACAACATTGGAAAGGTAACAACATTTTCTATTGGTAGCAACTGATGAAAGATGTTCAACCATGGTACCAGATGAAATACACTGATTAGAACCTGTAATAACTGTACCCTTTACCCTACCTATTTAATTACATTTTAATTTTTATAAACAGGGTAATTTTATTTATCATGAACCACTAATAATTTCAAAAATTATTAACATCTATTTTAATTTTTAAATTGTTCTATTTTTTTTTCAATGACAACTTACCTAATATTTCGATAGGTACATTAAAATTGAAATTTGGTCGAATTGTTTATGACTTTGTGTTATAACTAGTTTACCTTACCTTACCTAAACTTTTAATACTTATTATTTATTAAGACATTAAGTGATGGCTAGTAGCGAATATCCAAGCATTTTCAACATGCACTGCGGGCTTAAAAATAATAAATTAATAACATACCTAATTAGTAAAAATACAAAAATGATTTTACCATCAACAATATAATACTAAGTAGGTATTTAACCTTCAGTAGGTCGCGCGGGGTAATTTTTTACCCCACTAATTTTAAATGATGTTTTAATATTATTTAGGTTGGTTTAAGAGTATTGGGATTTTATCTAGCTTCTATTTATATGTCATTATTATATTAGATTAAGTTTGTTCAATGTTTTATCTGTTAGTACGTTCAATACCAGCGTTAGAAGTGTGAATGTACGCGTTTTGGCAAATTTTTACCCCGCGCGACGAAATACGTATTTTTTTTTCCCGTACTTTTATATTATATTTGGAACTGGATGAATTAGAACGTCAACGAATTGAAGCGTTCATTGACGATTTCCATGATAATGACGATATTAGAGGAGTAAACTCAAGTGACGAAGAATAGGATAAAGTTGACATTTTACAAAAAGATCATAACACGGATACTGAATAATCCGATATTTCTGATGAAGAAAACTCAGAACAGGCAAAATATAATTTTGTAGATAATGTGATTTTAAATGATGATAATTCCATGAATCAGATGATAAGTTACCACTTAGCATGAGAATATTGCCATACTACGTCGGAAAATATGGAACAAGGTGGAATAAACGTGCGCCAAACAAGAGAGTTCGCACGTCAAAAAAAAATTATTTTACCGAAAAATCGGGTGATACACCAATTATTAGAAACAAAACAAATGTTCTGGAATGTTGGAAAGTGTTTTTTACCAAGCCCATGTTGGATACAATAGTAAATTGCACTAATGTCTAATACATACATATATCAAAGGCACGTGCAATTTAGTCGCGAACGTAATATGCATCGGATACCAACTACAAAGAAATAAAAACATTGATTAGAATTTAATACGTAAAATAACAAAATAAATGTAAATTAAAATTATTAATTATATTTCGTATTATTTTTTTGTTATATATAATAAAAATTAAATTTAAAATAAATAAATATTAAAGAAAAATATATTATGTTTAATCAAAGAAAATTTTTACCCCGCGCGACGGAATAGGTACTTATAACCGCGCGACCTACTGAAGGTTAAAAAGAATCATGATGTAATGACACCATTCCACATGCAAATTAAGTCAAATATATATAGGTCTACGTCTACTGTTCAACAAAATGCTCACGAGGCCACCAGGGGCTCACGGCCCCACCGTAAAAATAAACGAAAACAACTATATAAATATATCTGAAATAAATCTCATATGAATGTTACCGGAAATGTTGACAATTTAGGAAATTACGACAATTCCTAGTAAATGTTGACAATTCTTAAAAGCGGAAGGCTATGTTATCACCACCTAAGAATTGTCCTACTTAGGAATCCTTATTACATATTTTTATCTAATAATACGGAACTGTTGACCTCTGGAGTACCGTCAAATTATCAAACACCACTACACCAGAACCATTCATGCATTCCAAGTCTACCTCTGCGCATAAGCGCAACTAGGGGGGGCTGGAGGGGCTTAGTCCCCCCAAAAATTCTAATAAACCTTTGAAAATTCAGCTGTATTTCCCTTTTTTTTTTTAGATTCTGAACGGAGTGAAAAATGTATTGATTTTACAATGATGTGTGTCTGACGACAACATTTGGAGCAGTAATAATGCTCCGATTTTTGACTTCAGCCTCTCTTTGAATAGGAAAATTCATCTAGTTGGTACTTTGGGGGGTCAAAAGTAAACATTTTCAAACAGTTTTCAAAAAAATCGATTTTTTAATTTTGCTGTAACTCAAAAACGAATCATTGTAAATACTTGAAATTTTCACCAAATGTTTATATTATGGTTATCTCTTTACAGTTAAATTTTCAAAATATTTTGACCATTTTTAAGCTACTTATAGACAATTGAAATTTTCGACTTTTCTAAGTTTTTTTTCTTCAAATGCCGATAAAAAATTTTTGGGTGGCCAGAAAATCTTGAAAATTTAATACAAGGTTTCTTATAAGTTGTTATAAATAAAATATATAATTAAAAATAAATGTTGATATTTAATGTAACCCACGGGTTACTTTTGGTATATTGAGGTGGGGCTATAGCCCCCCCTAAGATTTTGTGCTAGTTGCGCCACTGCCTCTGCGTAATTGCTAAATGCACTTGGTACGCTACAAATATTGCCATGCATAGGTAGTGCATAATACATTAATACTCACCATAAGGCAAACTCCTCTAGTTACGCCTACACTCCAATATGGAACACCATTCAAACACCCTCGTCGCTTAATTTTTTTTCATTTTTTTTTTTTATTTTTCTAATAATTTTTTGATAATAAAAATATTACCTTATTTATAAATAAAACTAATATAAAGGTTAAGTATTGCATAAAGCAAGGATGAGCAACTCAATGCCAATAGAGAGCCAATTTTTTAAAAGTGAAAATCTATCAAGCCAGAGAAGTGAGAACATAAAAAGTAAAAATAAATAAATAAAATTTACAATTGACGTTTAAAGTTAAATACCAGATAAGAATTCTTATCTACGTTTTATGATAAAAATTATGTTGGTTTTATTAATATTATAAAATAAAATACAAAAAAATAACATTTTACATTTTTATATAGTAGTAGATACAAGCCAGTTAAAGTATTAACTGGCCCGCCAGTTGCCCATCCCTAGTATAAAATATTAAATTATATTCTTATTTATCAGTAGCATATATAACAAGGATTAGGAGTTCAACCCCTCTCCCCAGGAAAATGTATTGTTGGAACTGCATACATAAATACGTTGCACATTGGTTATAACTAGTAATACTACTCATATCTACAAATTTCAATTTATGTACCTATCGAAATGTTCCAAATATATTCTGCTTCAGAATATAAAAATATGAAATTAAAAATGTATGTTGTCAATAGTCATTCAAAAAGATAAAAACTTAAAAAAAATACAATTTTAAATAAAATTTTTTTAATTTTATTGTTTTATTTTGATAATATATTAAATAAAAGAAATATTTTTAAAAATTTTAGTTGTTTTTGAAATAATGAGTGGTTCATGATAAAATAATTGTCTTAATAGATGGTATTATAAATTAATTACATACCAGACATTTAATTCTATAATAAATAAAGGTGACTTATAAATCAAAATATATGATGATTGTTTGAAAAGATGCCGAATCCACTTTTAAAATTTAAAAATAATTGAAACAATCAATTACATTACAATAATTAATATTAA
The DNA here is from genome assembly GCA_020882235.1 of Schizaphis graminum. Lineage (NCBI taxonomy): Eukaryota > Metazoa > Arthropoda > Insecta > Hemiptera > Aphididae > Schizaphis > Schizaphis graminum. Next base: position 62,918,792 of record CM037032.1, read on the forward strand.
ATATTAATCACAATGACAACTCAAAGTAATTCAATACTAACATATCAAATCATATTTTTAATCAATCACCTACAACAACAGCTTATCAATTCAATATGTTACAATAACATTATTATAGGAAGTAATAGAGATCAATATAAAATTATAAGAAGGCAATAATCTAATAATGTTAGTTATTTAATATTTAAAATTAATTTTGTAACAGTGCTTAAAATAAATAATTCATTATTAAATTAAAATTCCAATATAATATATATAATTCCATAATATATTATTCTGTTACTATTTTTTATTTTATTATTTACTAGTTATATTGTCACTATATGTGCGATGACATTATTAGTATGGTTTTTAAAAATAATACAAATATACAAATAAACATATTATTATTATAGTATAACACACAATTTTGATTATTTATATAACATGTATGTCATATGATAAATGATAATAAGAATAACTAATAAGTAATAGTAAACAACGAAATACACTAACATTTCAAAACATTAATATCGAAGTATCCAACAATTTATATTTAAAAAATAATTTAACCAACAATTAATTGCATGTTATGTGAAGTAAAATAGAAAATGATAGTATTTATTCTTCAATTAACCATATCACTGAAATAAAGTATCTCTATTATGTGTTGATATTTTATTTTATATCAAGTATGAGTTGTACCAAGTACATACATAAGAATACATGATATTACATGATATTACATGACATTTACTTATTTCATTTAATATTGAATGATGTATATACAACATAAAGGTTAAAATATAGTAACTATATAATGTAGAAAATAAGAATGGGTGGTTTTTAATAGAATAATTAATATTATTATTTATTAATATTAATATAATATTATATTATAATATAATTGACACTCATTTGTTAAAAATTCTAACTAAGAATATCTATGTAAATTTGATTTAATTTTACTTTTATTGTAAGTCTATTAGTTTATTTTGTTCAATAACAAATAAATTTAATATTTGTTTTTATTTTGAAGTAAATTAAGTACTTCTTATGGTTTCTTGATTTCTTTTAAAAAAAATTACAAAATCAATAACTAAAACAATTCAAATGTAACATTGTAACAAATTTAATTATACAATGTTTTGATTTATAATAAATTTTTTTTCTAGCAGTCTTATGATTTAGGTTAATAAAATAAATTTCCATAATAAATATTATCATTGATTATTATCAAAATAGTCAAAGAAAAAGAAAATCACTTAAAAAAAATAATAGTTGCATAAATGTTATAAATATTTTTAATTTGTATTAGCATCAGACTTATTGTGCCGCTATATCTCACTCTACCACAGTATTAATATATACTTCTCATTGAGACGTTTTCAACCAAGTTGATTTTAAAATTAATTATTAATCTCCAATGAAGAGGAATTCCTTTTCTGTAGCAATAGGCAGTGACCACTATGACACTAATCACATTGATTAGTAAAGATGGTGCAAATTGTTAATGTAGAACCATTTAGCTGTTTTTAATATTGATCACTCTTAATCATCTTTTAAACTTCTTGATGTTCATTTAAGACATAATTAGGTTAATATTATACTTTTAAAATAAACAAATAAATATATATGTATTACCAATAAATAAATTTAAAATAGAAATACATTATATATTGTATTATTGTTATTCAAACTAAATTGATAGGAAACTTTATTGATTGTTAAAATATAATACCTCCACATTTTTATAAAGAATATGACATAATTGTATGTACATAAATCAAATTTAATTATTTGGGAATTTACTTAAAAATCTAAAGTAATTTTATACATTAAAGAAGACTTGAGAACAATTTATTTAATACATACAATTGATTCATATAGTGTACTTAACATTTATTGTAACTATAACACAAAATATATCACCTCTTACCACTCAGCATCACCAGTTGCTTTTTGGAAGACATAGTCATAACCATTTAAACTCATTATACCATCTTTAAAATAAAGTTTCCATTTATTTCTGCTACGAGTAATCTATAGTAACAAATAAAAACATATTATATTCGTAAAATTTGTAAGTTTTTAGATGAAAAATATTAGTTTAAACAATAAATACAAACAAAATTTTATTTTGAATAGCATTATAATTGATTAGTATACAAATTAAACATTAAATTTACCTTATCATATTGGCAAACAATAACATTTTCAGTTTCAAATAATTCACCATTGTCAATATCACTTACATCATCACCAGAATTTAATGGCTCCTGAATAACAAAATATATTTGAATATTTAAAATAAGAGTATTGACTTATAAGTTATAACATTATAATAATATTTATAAATATTTTACTAAAAAATGTTATTATTTAAAATTGTAATTGTAATGAATAATATTGTTTGTACACAATGTCAATATAGTAATCATATACAAAATAACTTTATAAACAAACAACCATAAGACAAAGTGCACACCAATTATAATAGGTACATCAATGTACTGAATTTTAAATGTTTATCTTATTTTATTTTAATTTATATCTCGTTTATATTAAATGTAAGATTATGAATAATTTAATATTTTATTTAAGCTTTTCAAAATAAATGTGTTATGATGTAAATTTTAAGCTTCTGAATTCATTAAATAATTAATAAAAATATACATTTCCTTTGATAATTTGTCATTAAAAATAAGAAATATATAAAACATATTATTACCTACCTAGCAAAATTCAAATTTGATATTTCAACAGTTTTCAACCATTGAGATCTACTTAATTAATATATACTTTTTATGCTTACAGCATCAGAAGCACTATTCTGATCTTTGTCATCATCTTCATCATCATCATCATCATTATCACCAAGATCATCATCTAAATCATCATCGTCATCATCGTCATCATCTGATGTTGAAGAATCATTAGCTCCATCTATCTGAGCAATGGTTCTTTTAACACCACCAGTCACATTTCCACTAATAAATGCTTGATTATTTTGTTGAAGTTGCTGCTGTTGCTGTTGCTGTGTATTTCGCACATCTGATATAAATTCTGGTTGAACAACATTTTGAACACCTAATAATTATAAAAATATAAATAATATTAAAGTAGGTAAAACAAAAGTTTTTAAAAAAGTAACTAACTTGAAATTGATTGAGCAGCAAGTACACTATTGACATGCTGTTGTAAAAATGATGTAGCTAGCGGAGTAGCCATTGCCATACTATTAGTTATTACTGGACCACTAAGAATACTCTGTAGCATGTTTCCTACAAACATTTATATTAATAATAACATTTTAAAAATAAAAAAAACTATTTTAACCCTAATATACAACAAACCTTGTATGGCAGAACTTGGAACTTGAATAGAAAGAATTCTAGAACCAGTTTCTTGGGAACCAGTCTGAGCTGGTAAGGTTATTTGAATCGGTACATATTTGTTTGCATAATCTGCAGGTAAAACTATAGTGTTCTGTTGTTGTTGTGGCTGCTTCTGTTGTAGCTGCTGCTGTAGCTGCTGCTGCTTCTGTGGTAGTTGTTGCTGCTGTGGTAATTGTTGCTGCTGCGGTAGTTGTTGCTGCTGTGGCTGAAGTGGTTGCTGATGTTGTTGCTGTTGTATTTTTTGTTGTTGAACCATTTTTAATTGATGAACAGAATTATCTAAATATAATAATTGATAATATAAATATACTATAATATCTCAATCTATTAACATTTAAAAATAATATTTATTGATGATTTAAGATAAAAACTACTTACTGACTATTGTAGGAGCATATTGGCTTTTAGTTTGTTTAACAACAGTTGAAGTAACAGTTTTAGGAAGTTGAGTAATTTCTTGAGGAGGTGGTGCATCAACTGCTTTACTAGCCATTACTTTAGATTCCCATGATTGTCGTAACTCCATTAAAATTTGATCATCAATACCTTCTTCCGCAAAAAATTCCCGGGAACTATTTATTGTATCTTCAATAACTGATTGATATAATTTCATCTGAAATAAATAAGAATTATTTACTTAAATTAATATAGATTTCATAAATAATATACATATACTAATATACTCATATATAAATTATATGTATGAGTTGGTAAGGGAATTTTACAATTTTGAAAAAGTTAACATTAAAATATACAAAGTTATAATCACAATTAAAAAATAATAGATTACAACATTAAGTAGGATAGTTCAATACAAAAGTATTATTCCAGTTTCAATATTCAAATCAGTTAGTCATATTGAGGTGTGTACTGAACTTTAATGTAGGTAAAAACAAAACTTAAGGTATGATATACCCCTCTCACCTCAAACAAAAATACCCTTAACATAACAACGTGGATTAAAGTTTATTGATTCAACATAATATAAGGTATGATGCAAGTCATTTAAATTAGATAATAAAGATATTCTTATTAGGTAATAGATAGATAACAGCTAGATAGCAGATTTTAAGTAAGGTAACATAAGAAACATCAAGCATAATCTGCCAAGTTCAAATTAGCAGTCGGCAGCCGTTAAAATTTAAAAAAAAAAAAAAGCAGTGGTTCAAAAACTATATTAGGTATATAAAAATAATCCTACTTTTAATTTTAAACTGTAGTTGTTTTCAATTGTTAAACACACACAAATATATTTTAAATTAAAATAATTAGGTAATAATTATCAATTCTATTAAAATAAATTATAATAAACTTAGTAATAATTGAAAAAAAAATAAAAATAAAAATGTTCATGGTCATTATAATTTAAAATAATTCGAGTTAGGTAATAAAAAATGAGCATAACAATAACAAATAAATGTATGTAACAAAATCAATAACCTTAACCATATTAGAAATGTAAATGTTTGGTGAACTGAAAAATTATAGGTATGAACGTTTTAATAGAATCTGTGAAAACAATGTAATATTTCAAAATTTGAATATATTTTATCCAGTACTTCAAAATATATTATTGGTTTAAAAATATAATCTTATATGAAAATTATACATTTTACTTTAGAAAATGCAAAATTAATAATGAATTTAAAAAAAGTATAAAACACAAATATAATACAATAATGAATAAAGTATCACAATTATTTATACCATGATATGTTACATAATGTATTATAAATTATTATTTAATATAGGAAAGTCAATCACAACATTAAAACTTATTGTACTTTAATACTATGAGAAAAAGGTTAAAAAAAGAATTAATTATGTTTTTTTTTATCAAATAGATACATGTTTAGATTTTTAATTTGAATTTTTTACTTATATTAACATTTTAATAGAATATAAATACAAATCTAGTAACAATAATGGCATGAATATCTAAAAATAAGAATTAAGAAAATTTTCATTGACTCCTGAACATTTTTAATAATGACGCATATTATAGATAACATAAATTACTAATAGTTCTTAAAATTGTGGAATAACATAATACATAATAACAATAATAATTTAAAAAATAGATACCCACAGGTATTGTAGAAAAATTATTAGTAAATATAATACTAATGTACAAATAATCAAATTTAATGACCTACAAAATTAACCTTTAAATACGAGTCACAAAATATTATGTATAACGACTGAGTCATTGCCATATGGAAATAATATTCAGTTTTTGTTAGCTGTTAAGAGTGAAACTTTTTACTCTTTATGGTCCGGCTCAACACAAAAACTAGGTACTTAATATAATAAACACTTAATCTAACAAATCAAACTATCAAAGTACCAATTATAATAATAATAATACGACCGAAAACCAAGTGACCCAGCGCATATGTGGCAATGTCATATTACATATTACGAAAAATATGGTTCAAGACGCGGCAAAGTGTCGGTTGATCCACACGCGTCATTCACCAAAATAATAATATTGTAAATAATTGGGAGTGACATGCCCACACGAGTGTACTTATAGTAAGTAAAACTAAGTACTACTTACCACGGATGATTGGGATAACGACATGTTTGAAAGGACCAATGGAAACAACGTTCGTCAATATGTAATTTTAAATTAAATGTTTAGCGGTGGCGAGCGCAAGGAAGATATTTTTTTTTCGCGTTAAAAGAAACCGACGGACGCAGCAACACGACCGGGACAGCTGCAGCAACTCGGGAGTGCAGTAGTGCAGGACAGCCAAACGTGTGGGGTTTCTCGTGCGAAAGAACCCGAGTTTCACCATGTGCTAGGACTCCTTTTATACTGTCAGCCGATATAGGGAGGCAGCGGGTTTTAACACACAGCCGACGTCATCGGCCGCGCGGGCTGGCCAAATGCTCCAATAGTTTATTACCGTACACCGTACTACGGTTTATCTACAAAACAACTGTTCTGATAAATTTATTTTAAAATTTATTTCATTTAGATAGGACGTATATTATACAATATTATAATATTATATAGCAAACTCTGCAAACTAAATGTACCTATCTGCCACCTGTCATTCATGAATCATGGCTAGGCTACCTAATACCTATTCCATAAACGTATGGTATATTGGTACATAATTTATTGGTGTTACTTCATACTTGGCGTCATGAACTAAGATGTCTTAGTTCATGCTTGGCGTCTCGGAATTATCTTTACTAGATAATATATATTTATTATATTTTAATACTGCACATATCATGACCCTGTGCTAAAGTGTGATGAGGTCTATGGTCAATGATTCGTATCAATATTCAAAGCTAATAAATATATAAGCTACTATATGATCTAACTATCTAAGTTAATAGCTATATGGTTTATACTTTATAATATAGTTACTTGTGTATAGTGTATAGTCACATTGCGTGAATTCGAGTATTAATAATATTATTGAATGTTGGTATAGTATTAATGTATATATTATTATGTATTATTTAGTCGATTTATTGTTGATACCTACTTATTAATATTTAATCTGGAATGTACAGTAACATAATTTAAATTGAATAAGGATAACTATATTATAGAATACAATATATCAAGTTAATTAGCTTGGTATATATTTTATAGTTTATATTATACCTATTGCCTATTACTATTTAATTAAGTATTTAAGTATACTATTATTAATTATTTTTATTGAATATAATGTTTCTTAGTTTCTTACTGTTACCATTGTATAGTACGATGCTACATACATATTAGTATACTACAAAATATACTATTAATCATCAACTAATGAGTAGGTACCTAGTTATTGACTGTACCTATAGGTATTATTAACATTTTAAATAAAAAAATTACTTATTGCAATTTTTTTTCTCGCTCAAGCATCTTGTAAAAATATTAAATTTAGAAAATAGGTAGTGTAAAAAAAATATCAATTTTTATACACGGATGCACCGGTATGGTGTAACACAGTGGTCTTCAACCGGTGGGTCGCGACCCATTTTTGGGTCACGTAAGCTTTAAAATTGGGTGGCAATAAGATTTTTTTAAAATACAAATTAAATTTATAAAATTAATAATTATATAAAGTAAAAAAATATGTTTTTAATTATTAAACTTAGAAAATTAATGAATGAAAATAAAATTTAAAAAATGTGTTTATTCAGTTTTAATAGTACTACTGCAAAGCATTAAGCAATTTTAGCTCTTTTAGAAAGCTTACGTGGGTCGCGAGTCCTAAAAGGTTGAAGACCACTGGTGTAACGAACGACATAAAATTGCTTTAATAAAATATTAATTTAAAATTTTAAAAAACTGCCAACTATATATTATTTTACTTATACCTTATACAGTAATACCTACTAGTTACTACTGTAAGAATTGACACAATATCATAAAATTATTTACCCTTATTAGCCTTATAAATTCCTACCTATATTATGATGTATGAATTATGATGATAATAATTATTATGATTGATTTGTTATTATAACTGTATATTATACACATTAACTATAGTTACATCTAATTATTAATTAGTTTTATAGGTTATACAATTAATTTGTTACAACAGGTAACTGTATATAGCCGTGTCATATAAGACATAGGTAATAGGTATTAACTATTATAGGTAGGCACCTAGTCTATAATCCATCTTATAATTACTTTCAAGTTTCAGAGCTTTTATAGGCTCTCTTAGAGGTATCCTATATGTTCATGTCTTAAACTTAACAAGTTGACAATAATAAATCATAACTTATTAACGTTTATGTATACGTACTACGTACTCATGTGGGCAAGTGGCCTTAATTTGTGAATATACAATTCTCTGAAGTTCAAGTGGGTTTTTAAACTACAGCAATGTGCCGATGTAGGTAATCGTAGTAATCGTACATTCGTACATCAACGAGGTTACTAAAATAAGCTGCACTAATAAATCGTTGGTGACAGGTTAGTTACATAAATACATAATGGGCATAATAACTTCGATTATTATTATTACTTATTTATAATAGTTAATAGTAAATAGTAGTATTCATTACATAAAGAATAATACAACAGTAGTAACTAGAATGTATTTATGGTTTAACTAATACTAAAAACTTAACATACCTATCTAATACTTAATTATAGGTATATCGGTATAATATGAATTCGTATTCTATCATCATTTCGTTTTCATTCAGATTTTAGTTTTAATAATTAATAAGCCATAATTATCATAGAACGTCAGGGGCCAGGGCACACTAGCTGGCACAGACTTGCATAATTATTATACTTAGTCATTCAATATATTTAATTTAATAATTAATAAATAGTACTAGAATATAAGAAATCTATGTATTATATAGGCAACTATACCTAATTTTATATCTTCTAAATTTTTGTGTAATTCAGTATTGAATTAAAAAAAATAACATATTATGTACATATAAATATGTATTCATATAAGGGTAATCAATATTTATTATTTTATAATACCTACATTTAGATTTTAGACTTTAATACATTATTAAACTAACAGGCCAACTATGACAGCATATTTTTTTTTGTCATCTGCCGTCCTTATAGTCGAAAGAAAATCTAGAATTTCCTATGAAAAATCCAATCAATTGTTATTCCACTTATTCCATATTATAATATTGTATTTTTCAATTTTCCATTTAGTATGAATGTTATTAAGTTTTAATTATTACTGATTAGTTATTATTTTAAATAAATAATAGTTAATAATGTTTATGTTGCAACTTAATATTTACAATCAAACAGCCTTCATAATGACCATTTATTATATAAAACTGTAGTCTGTCTAGTCGTCTAGTGCCTACAATTTTACTGTAGCTCTAGTACTTACGTTATACGATAATATAATATTAAGATTAACATAATACCTATACAATTATTAGATAATTTAGATGTTATATGGACACAATTGTATATTATTATGGTATACATATTACTTAGAGTAATGAATAGTAACTATTATATGTTTTACTTATAATAGCTTTTTTTATAATTAATTTATTACAGAAAATAGGTACAGTGTGGTCGAGATTGGCGTATAAAATATTATAAATTCCTGTTAACACTGATATCTGAGTGATCCGTTTATTTGTCGGCTTGTGTTTTGTTGTTGTTTGTGTTTGTTATCTGTGTACTTGCATAGGGAGTAATAATTATACTATACCTAATACTATTTCAATTTCATATTAACTTCAAGAATTTTACAATTTTGCGATTATCTATTTTGTCCTTTTTGGCATGAATATTGTATTGTTTATTTTTTTATGGGTTCTCTAATTTCACACGATTTAGTTCGCATGTGTTAGAATATTCAATAATTAATATATTATTACATGTTAATTTGATATAAATTTCGAATAATCATGATACCCGAATTCTGTGTATTTTATGGCGTTTTAACTTTTTCTTGGATAGAATTCCTATGGGAACAGTATTTAACGCTAAGACAGGTAAACTATTTTCTTTTTATATGAAACAATCTGTTATCTATTCATAATTATAATTATATTAATTTTTTGTATGATTTTGATTTTATGAAAAATCTATTTAATAAAATATCGAATAGCGAATATTTATTTAATTCTGTACTAATTAATACTAAACATTTTTAGAGACGTGTGTATAAAACTACAGACAAAATTCCTGAAAGATTAACTGGTGTACTAGATGTGGAAACATTTAATAAGGCAAAATCTTATGGTATTGATAAAAATAGTTTTAGTATAGCTGAAGAATGGATTAATATGATCATATCAACTGTAAGTAAAACTATTATTAAACATTGTTTTAAGTCTTCCTAAAATAAAATAATATATTTTTTTTCTATCATATTCACATATTGATGTACTACACTACTACCTATTATTTACAAAACTTAGACAATAACTAACAATTAAAAAATTTCTATCTTCCATTATTATTACTTATTTAAAATAATTTTTTCATAATATTAAATAAAATTGTTACTTCTATTTAATTGCTTAATAATATAATTTAAAACAAAAACATATTATACAAGTGTATATTCAAAATTAATTTCTTAAAGTTTATTAAACTCCTAGTTATTTACAACTAGGTATTTGTTTGATTATTGATAACTATTTCTAGACTAATAATATAAATAATTCATTGATAATTTACCTGATTGAAAACTTAAAAAAAAACAGATAGTCTTATAATATTGGATATAAAACATAATATGTCATAAGTGAACTGTATAAAATTTAATATATCATACACTCGTACGTGATCTATATAATATTTAAAAAAAAAAAGAATAAAGAGATATTATGATTTATTAGCATTTATAAGCACTACTGTTTTTATGATTAAATTAAATGGGGACTATCATTTATTAACTTAAATAAATAAAAATAAGTTGTTTTTTATGGTAAATTATTGTTATGTCCTGTACAACAAGTAATAATTGAATAGATTTGACATAATATTCTCTATAATGACTTACAATTCAGTGGAAGAAAAAGCTCCTTTTTATTTATGGAGTTTAGAACTTATAGATGTATTTACATAATTTATTATTAAACATCATAAAATGAAAATTAATATTACGTTACATAGTTTATCAGTATAATATAATTTCAAATACTTCATACGTTAACAACCTAAAAAATATATTATTTATTTAAAATATTTAGGGTTTCATCTGTTTGAATGGATTCACATTATTATGGAATTTTAGCAAATATTGTTTGATTGGGACTCGTTACAATGATAGTGAAATCATGACCAGTTGTGTATTTCTTCTGTGTATGAATACCTTGGGTACACTAATGTCTTTACCAATCTCAGCATACAGCACTTTTATTATTGAGGAAAAACACGGGTTCAACAAACAAGTAAATCACCAAATTAAATACCTTTTATTAAATCTGTGTTTATATATTGTTGTATTTAATAATTATTTATTCATTAATATTTTTGTTTTTAATTTTTAACTAGAATTTAAATTTCTTCATTAAAGACAAGATCAAGAACTTTTTATTGGTTCAAGTGATTTCATTACCAATAACTGCGGCAGCAATAACTATTGTTAAATGGGGTGGACGTTATTTCTTTATCTGGTTGTGGGTATTTGCAGTGGTGACTTCATTATTTATCATGACAGTATATCCAGAATTTATTGCTCCATTATTCGACAAATATACACCATTACCCGATGGTGTTTTGAAAACTAAAATTGAAGAGCTTGCTAAGCAAGTCAAATTTCCTCTTTACAAAATATATATTGTAGAAGGTAAATCATTTAAATTGTAATAAAAAAATACTTTTCAACTATTTAATTATGTTTATTTTAAGCAAATATTATTAAATAAATACATTTCTATAAATGATAAATATTAATTTTTATTATTCTAAATTTGTTTTTAACTTTAGGTTCAAAACGATCAGCCCATAGCAATGCATATTTTTATGGATTTTTCAATAATAAACGTATTGTGCTATATGATACATTATTGAAAGATAGCAAAGATATTATGAATAACACAACTTTAGAAGAAGAAAATACTAACATTGATAAAATTGAAGAAAAAGGAAAAGGAATGAATGATGAAGAAATTTTGGCAGTCTTAGGTCATGAACTTGGTCATTGGAAGCTAAATCATATATTATTTTATCTAATAATATCTCAGGTATTTTTATCAATAATTTATCTTTTTGATATACATTAGGATTTTATTTAATATTGCCATATACTTTTGTTTCAGGTAAATTTATTTGTAATGTTATTTGTTTTTGGATGGTTGTATGACAATTCTATGTTATATCGAGCATTTGGATTTTATGAGTCAGCCCATCCAGTTATCATTGGTCTAGCAATTATTTTCCAATATGTATTTTCTCCATATAACACTGTTATATCATTTGCTATGACTACACTTAGCAGACAATTAGAGTTTCAAGCTGATGCTTTTGCTAAAAAGCTTGGACACGCAAAGCCACTTGAAACTGGATTAATACGTCTACACAATGATAACTTAGGATTTCCAGTTTACGATTCTCTCTTCTCAGCTTGGCATCATACTCATCCTCAACTATTGGAAAGATTGGAAGCAATCTCTAAGACAGACTGAATATTTAATGTTAAATTAAAAAGTACACATAATTCCGATATAAATTTAAGCAGTGTTTCATATGATATAATATTTTAATTTTTACATTCTTCAATTAAGTTACGAGGTATCATTTTTTGTGTGAGTGTGCGCAAATCTTCTAGTCGACATGGCTGTGGACAACCTGGTAATTCAATTAACTCAATGTTTGATTCTTTCCATTCATAGTCTCTGTTGTATAGTAGCTAGTTTTTTTTTTTTTTAAGTTAAAATAAACATTTAATAATTTATTGCTATTTAATTTATATTTATTTTTGTTATTTACCTTTACAACTGTTTCATTTGAAGGTGTTGCATATAATTCCATTACAACAGCAGCTCCATAAAGTGGATATGTTATATTTTTTATATTTAGTGTCTTCAAAAAAGGAACTATAGTCGAATCATGGCCAACATGCAAATATATTTTTTTTGCGTCTGGTGACTTATTTACTATAGATTCCATTCGTGTTAACACATCATTTAACATATCCCCTAATAAATTATTTATTTATTCCAATTTTTTGTTTATGAAAATATTATGATAAGTATAAATAATAACCTGAATACAAAAGTTTCATTTGATCTGTTTCGGCTAATATAGTCATACAATATAATACATATTCTTCAATATCAGTATATCGTTCTAATGCCCAATTAGGAATTGGATGGTTTGCCATATGCTAAAAAAACGTAATATTTCATGTAATAATCATAATAAAATGTACAAGTATAAGTTATTTAATATAATAATTTGTAATAAAAAAAAAAAAAAATCAGTTTTTATGTTTTATTTATTACAGCTTCTTACTTGTGTCATAATAACATCTGCTACTTTTAATACATCGTAAAGTGTATTTAATGGATTTGATGTGTAGTTTTTCATGTATTTGATTAATTTTTTTATCTTTTCGGTTTTAATAGCATTTTCACAGATTTCATGTAATTCCATAGCATACTTTGGACATTTTCTTGGATCTCTTGTAAACTAAAAAATGTTATTAATTTCAAAAGCAGACATTTCAGTTTATATCTTAAATAACAATTTAAATCATTCCTTTATCCTAGAAGTGATCACTGTTTATTGCTCAAATACATTAATTGTATATTTTTATCCTTCAAAATCTAAAATATGAGCTTTAAAATATTATATTGTAACTTATATAAAGTTATCATGTGATATAATTTATTTGGGTGATGTCAGCAAATAATTTGATTTTTTTCCTACATTTAAATTCTCTGAACACCGTTTAACAACTAATAAATCTAAATTTTAGCAGTTTAAGTACAGGATATTAATAACAGTATAGGTACACCTATGTACATTATTGTAAGTAAGCACAAGAAAACAACTCTGATCTACTGCTGATACTTGAAGAAGTGAAGACACCAATCTATAGGCGTGTCCAGACCTTTGACACAAAGGGTATAATCTGGTGCGTACCTAGAAGGCTAAAGAGCTTTAGCCCTTCCTATACTAAAGAATATCATAGTTCATGGTGTCATCTGAAATCGTAGGGGGTGCTGGTGCATACCCTGCATCCCCCATGGCCATGCCTATACTCCAAACAACTGTAGAAAGTTACATATTATACCTACAGATTATAAAATACCTATCAATAAGGGCTATGGTAATACATAGTATATGTATACCTACTCATTTATAGACTTCCTACCATATCATTCCGTTCATAGGTACCTTACCACTAATTTGGTATAATGGAATTGTATTTTTATTTTCATTTCTTACTTCCTCATGGTCTTTCGACAAACTCGTTTTGATTGGTATGGGCTGCCATTTCAGGTCCTTATTCCAAGTTTGCTCTTCGTTGGGCGGGTACATACCAGCCAATAGGTATCCGGCGGACTGGTAACACCTGTCAATATTAGTGGAGGACACGTCGATTTCGGAAGGCGTGTAACGCTGGAGGGGATGTAAGAAGCCCAAGTACCGTTCTCGCAGAGTTTGACCTGCACGGTACGCGTTCCATATACCCTGATCGGTCAACTCGCCCAAGCCTCGGGGCCAGGGTATGTTGTCCGTTTGGTTTTTGTACCGAATCAACGGCGCACGGTTCATGTGTCTCATCAACTATACCGGAAAAAACATACAATCAGTCGAGGTTTCGATGACATAATAAAATAAGTAAACAACAACAGTATAAATGTACTACTAACATAAATTAAATATATTTATTCGATGTAGTTTAATAAGTGCCTAGGTACTTAATTTAGGCACAAAATGAGAATATAATATTTCTAAACATGTTAATGCATTATCACTTTTTAGGATTCGAATTTAGAAGCAATTCCGTATTGGCGTAGATATTATAACTTAGAATAGGTATATAGCAGAAGAACTTTTACTTAAATAACAATTAACAAATCTTAAAAATAAAATGTTTTTGTACGCCAGGCCACTAGGGATCAATTTGTTTTGCAAAACAGTGATTTCGTTGGATCCCAGTGATCCAGTCCGCCTCTGAGTGACTACTATAATAACTTAAAAATAGTATGTGCAGCTAAACTTCACCCTATAACCCAGGGGTCACCAGACTTTTCAAATAAGTAAGCTACATTTGAAATTTTAAGTCCCTGGTAATCAATATTATAAGGAGAATTGCGAATTTAGGTCTTTAGGAAGATATTTATTTGATGAGCAAAAATAAGGTCTAAGCTTCAAAGAATGATTAATTGAGAATAATCCAAATTATCTAATTTTGTTACTACCCCATATCAACTGATAGGTAATGGTAAAATTAATTTTTTCAGTAATCACTGATTGATCTATATTTCTAGAAAGAACGACCAGTTGATCACTGTTGACTGGTTGGCGACCCCTGCAGTATAAGCAGTAGGCTTATTATGTGTACCTACCTACAATATTGCGTTTTAAAGAAGACAAGTATTATAAGGATCTATACTAAGTACATCCTTGTTGATGTAGGTAATTCAAATACCCTACAACATTTTACTTCGGAGGTGTTCTATTTTAAAGGTAGGCTATTTGCGTATTTATGTGGTAACGCTGGTAACCAATTTTTGTATAATTGGAATGTATTTTTTTTAATTATTCATATCCAGAAAATATTTTTTTTTAATTTATTTGATTAGGTAAGTGAGTATCGCTCTGCTGCACATTAGGAGGTGGGGTGAACCTCGGACTAGGGTAGGTTAAATTTGAATGCAATGATAGGTATCACTGTATGCGAAAAACGATTCTGAACGGAGATGATTTGTCAGTCTGGGGACTGGGATATATTATATTTAAATATTGTCATATATTCTATTTTGAAAAAAATTCACTAATTCAAACACTTAAGTAAAAGCTTCAAGAATCAAGATCTTATGTTTGATAATTTTTTAAAAATAACAAAAATCGAAAATTATTTAGTAGTAAAACGTTATTTTACACGTGTATTTTTGATTACAAATTAAAATTAAAACTTTAAACACTCGTAAAATTTTTTAAATTGAATAATCATCAAACTTTTTTATAATTATTCTAAGCTTAACTTATGGACAGCATAGTATTAAATTTTCAATTTTTAGCTTTTGATAGTAAAATATTTATAAATTTTTAACTACCAAATAGTGAAAAATATTCATGATTTTGACGAATTTTTGTCAATATTTGAACTTCAAATGCTAATAAAAAAAAATTGTGTCTATGTATTTTTATAATTTTCGAATGAGAGTTAGAACAAGTTATGAGGACCCTTCAATTAAATTTTCAAGTAATTTGTCCCAGCTGAATTTTTTTTATCAACATTTATAAAAAAAAAATAAAAAAAAATTGAAAATTTCAATTGTCTATAAATAGCTCAAAAAAAGTCAAAATATTTTGAAAATCAAATCACGTAAAGAAAATGGCAATCTAAATAACTGGTGAAATTTTCAAGTATTTACGACTTATACTGATTGAATAACAACAAATATCAAAAATCGATTGAGGCTAAACCATTATTTAACGCGGTTTTGTAAAAATTTAAATTTCAAACACTTATAAAAATTTTTTGTCTGAATCCGGTAGAGTTTTTTTTTACAGATATTTAAAGAACAATGTATGGAGAATCTTGTACCAAATTTTCAAAACTTAGTTATAAAAGAAAAAAATTTTACGATTTTTCAACCACAAAATTACTTGCAAATTTTCGCAATTTTGACATATTTCGTATAAATTCGAACTTTAAGCACTTATAAAATAAAATTGTGACTAACGATTTCGGATTTTTTTTTATCACTTTAAGAACAACTTATAAGAAACCTTGTATTAAATTTTCATGATTTTCTGGTCAGCCAAAAAATTTTTATCGTTATTTAAAAAAAAAATACTTAGAAAAATTAAAAATTTCAATTGTCTATAAATAGTTCAAAAAAAGTCAAAATTCTTTGAAAATTTAACTGTGTATGGAGAACGCTAATATAAACATTTTGTGAAAATTTCAAGTATTTACATTGATTAGTTTTTGAGTTATAGTAAAATAAAAAATTCGATTTTGTCGAAAACTGGTTTTGCGTAAAAAATCCCGTTTTTCCGTCATTTTTTTAAGGTTTTTCCCGACTCATTTAAAATATATTGAAAATTTTTAACTTTTGACCCCCCAAAGTACCAACGAGATTCAATTTCCTTTTCAAAGAGGGGCTGAAGTCAAAAATCGAAGCATTTTTACTGCCCCAAATGTTGTCGACAGACACAAAAAAAAAAAAAAAAAACACACATTGTAAAATCAATACATTCATCACTCCGTTCAGAATCTAAAAATATAAGTTATCGATATCTTATCGCCCCTATAGTATCTACCTTTATGTCTTTATATCTAAATACAATATAATATAGTCATATATATGGTACAACGTACTACGTACAAAGATATAAGATGTTACCTACATTTTCTCAGCACAGAAATACTACTCTCAAAGGCCAAAACATAGTATAACAAACTACAAAGTTAAGCTAGTTTTTATGTATTTTTTAAGTATTCAAAATTTACAAATTTTGTTACAAAAGTTACACCTGGATATAGTTGGATTCTTGGTATAAATTTTTAATTAGAAAATTAAAACTTATTTCTAATGAAATATGACTAAATAATATAGCAAAATATAAAATTTTGGTTTTTATTTTCATAGTTTTTTTTTTATCTTTTAGTTTTATTTCTTGGTTTTTTTTCCGTGATTTTATTTAACTACGTATAATAATAATACATTTTTATAATTTATATGTTTTTAATATGCTTCCTTACATGGGCGCCGGGTTTTCTAATTTTAATGGGGTGCCCAAAATCCAAAATTATAAGCAAAATGAAAAAAAATATTCAACAAAGGATTACATAAAAATGATCATTCATATATTTTATATTTCTATACATGTATAATATTAATGTATTGAATATTTATGTTTTATTTATTTCATGGGGTGCTCCAGCACCGTAGCACCCCAATAGTCGGCGCCCATGCTTCCTTATATACTTATATTATCACAACGACTAACGACACAATAGACAGAAAAAAATTCACGAAATGCTTTGCCGATTAGATGTTAGGTATTATTGCTAATAAATAATGATAGTATGATACCTATACATTACATTATAGGTAGTGCTTCTTATAGGTTACGTACGATACCTAGTGCTAGTGCTAGTGCTAGTGTGTATACTGGATTTGGATTTGAATTTATTTTTTTTCTTAACAACTTTGACCTTTGCAGCCTGCAAACCTAATAGCAAGCCTTGCTATTTTCAAAATTGACATTTTTAGAAGTTTAGGACAGTTGAAAGTTTCAAACTAGGTAAGTAATTCGTAATTATCGTATTTTTCAATGATCTATTTTCACGCATTTATAGGTGCATATGAGATATTATTAAACAATTTATTTTTATTAAAATAACAAGACGTATTCATTATTACATTGAATTTATAAAAAAGATTAGTACGAATTATTGAATTTAAAACTTTCGATCTTTTTAAAAATGATGCCAATTTTTAAGATATTATAAAAATCTATTAAGTTCAAAGTTACTGAGAAAAATAAAGCAATCCAAATTCAGTCTCAATAACACTATATAACAGTGATTCCTACTGAATATTGAAGACGTTTTTGTATAATAAATTTATAACGAACCGGATTCATTATCTTAATTATAGGTGAATGTCACCGAATATCGTCAAGCCACTCAAGTTAGATAAACAAAGGTCAACGAATCAGATAGGTAAGTGTTTATTTATGTATTTTCTGTCTATAAACGGATATTTAACAATATCGAAGATATTATTTCGATTTTCAAGTGTATAAATTATGAACATAATTAAAATTTTGTCAAAAACTAGTAACCCTATTCGGAATATTTGTAAATATAAAATTTTTACATCATACTATATAATTTTTTCACTTTTTTAATTAAAAAAAAATACTCAACCCGAATCTGTAGAAAAATTGATTTTGTCATTTAAAAAAAAGTAAGTTGATTCGCTCATGCGGGTATCGGGAATTTAAAAATTTGAAATTTATCTGAAAATATATATTATTACTTTTTTTTAATCCCCAAAAACTACATATCAATACAAGTTCATCCAACTGAAATATTTAGCGGTACCTCTTAGACCTTAGGGCTTAGAGTGAACATACTGTATACCTATATGTCGAATAGTTTTATAAATCATATGTTTAAGTCCTCAAGTGATTTAGGTTAGGACGATTAGGTGTATTAATAATAATAATTAGTAGGTACCTATTATTATTGTTACCTACATAAACAGTAAATTGTACCTATTGAATCTTACAATGTATAATTTATATTCCATGATTACGCGTAATATGAAATTAATTTGACTTGTATGATTATAAATTATTAAACAATGTACTTTTACACTGTGGGGTAACGGGTTGTTAATAAGTAAATAATAATAATAAATATTAGATTGGGTTCAGTTTTCAACATACACTTCTTGGGGTTGGAACTTAGGTGCCACTACTGTGGGCCCCTCCCAAATCATAATCATTACAATCAATAAATAAAATAAACTATGCCATTTCATCTATCTATGTCCCTACCTATAATAATGTGTGTATATACTTAAATCTGTAGATAATATAATAAGTACTAAGTACTTATATTGAAATGGTGCCCAAGTTCACACAGTATACACGCAGTAAGCACAGTACTGTAACTTTAATACTTAATTATAAACCTTATAATATAGATATTAATATACTATAGATAATATAGATATTTAGGTATAGAGAATAGAAATACTTACTATGAAAACAAATTTTAACTGCAAATTATCTTGATTTATAGATTTAAAAACACATTCATGTGCAATTATTATTAATAGAAATATGTACTTTAAACTAAAATACACCATTTTGTATTCGGTATTAGTACCTATTAGGCTATTATTTTGTTAGTACCTACTTTAAAATAAATAATAACAAACTATGATAATTGATAAGTTAAACAATATTGTACTCACGACACGAGATAGATAGTTAGTGTGGTTATTAATATTATGTTTGTTTGCTGTACCTATATAAATGTTGTTAACTCACACCTTTAGACTCAGTTACTTTAATACTAATAAATTTATCATTTATACAGAGTGATCCACATACGCATCACACACATTATCTCAATTAATTCGTGTACATTGTAAAGTTTAATATTAATACAATTTTTTTTTGAAATACATACATTTTATGATTTTTATTTTTTCAATCATATATTACATTTTTAGAATTGTTAAGTAGGTATAACTTTCTTTAAAGTTTAAATGATAACGTACATAATTTTTAATTTCTGTATATTTCGAAAATGAATACTTCTAAATATGTTTTAGATGTTTATTAATCATTTAATCAAATAATTAACATTTATTACCTAGGTAGTATGTACTTCTTACTTCTTAGCATTTATAAAAAAAAATAGATAAGATAAAAAGAAGTAAAATAAAAATTTCCCATTAAATATAATTAAGGATTATTTTAATGATCAGTAATAATTAGTATAATCTATTTGCTTAAACTTGACATGTTTAAACTATTAATTTAACGCCTGTTCAATGTTTATATAACAACAAGTTAAGAAAAATGTTATATTTTGACCTTTATTGGTATATAAGCAATAATTATAAATTAATAATATGGATCACAGAGAAAAAAAATCTTATAACTTAAATTAACTATAGTAAAAAGTACTAACTACTAACTTATTTAAAATTATACTAGAAAATATTTTAATAAATACTGAAATACACAAAAATTTATTAGGAAATTGAACGAACTTAAATGAATAAATTGAATCTCGGAAAAAATAACAACACCATATTAAAATGTTTTTAAACATGTTTTGTTATAACGGAAGAATTAGTTTAGAGTTTAGCATAGCCGCATAGGCGTAATTTAAAAGAGGGGCATAACTTAAGAGATGATAAGTACGTTTATAAATGCTATTATAGCTAGTTTCTATTAGTGGGACTAACTGAAAAAGTATGTAGTCTCAGCATACTCAATTGCGTCACTGATTCTTTATAGTACTCCAGTATAATAACTATTTATTTTTTTTGTAGTCGTACTTTGCTGAACCATTTCCAATCAAAATCATTTTTACTATAGGTATTTTGTTCTTTGCAATTAAAATTTTCAACACCAATATTTTTAAAGCCTTTTTATTAGATTTAAAAAATTCTATTTTTAAAAATTAACACCATGCTAAGAAAAGCAATTTGTAATACAAATTAATAACTGACAACTGCAGTCAACAGACTAAATTTCATTCACTAAAATAAATATAATAACAAAAATAAAATTACAAAATAAAAAAAATATGAAAAGTTCTGCATAGGGAATTTCTAGTAAGTAATAATTACTTACTCTACTTTACATCTACATTTTATATTTTATTAAAACTAAAGCGTTAAGTAAATTGAAAATAATGTAATATAATTACATTTTTTCGTATTTTTATCAGTGATTTTTTTAAAAATATTTTTTTCATTTTGTTATTTTATCTTTGTCCTTATTTTCTGTTGTTTTTCTTGGTTTTTTTATTTATTCTTTTTACCTTAGTCTTATTTAACGATTACCGTATATATATTGTGTTAAATGAATATACCTATAGATATGATACCAATTGACACGCTATATACAGGTAAATCGTAAATGTATTATACTTTAAAACCTATTATAGTAAACATTCTTTAGATAACAGCGATAACCCAGCAAGGTAGTTTGGTAAGTATTGAGATTTTTTTTTAACGTAGTAGTATAATTAAATTTATGTTTATTTACAAAAAAAGTGTATATATAAAATTGCGACTGATATAACACCTAAGAAATTTGAGTTAATATGCTTTGTGTATTTAAACCTTCAGTTTGACAACATTTAATAGTGCAAATAAATAATAAATTCTATAAATGGATTTAGGTATGCATTACAATATAATATATAGCCACATAGGTGGTAAGCACTAAGTAGTTGATTTGTTGATTCATTTAATAACCAATATATAGGTACCTACATATTAATTTATTTTTACATAAATAACTTTTTACGACACGGCGAGTCGGCGACATATCCAAAAAGTAGTGCTCTAATATAATATAAGATCTACCCATACTTAATATTTTCAGGCACCGTTTTTGTAGATTACCAATTCTAAAATTAATTTTTTATTATTATTAATAGAAACGGTCTGCGGGCTCGCGGCTGCTAAGGCCTTTGGACGTAGCATATTAGAATTATTCTATTATGATTTATGAATTAATTCTGTAATCCATTTACTATATTTAAGTAATATAATAAAAGATAATATTGTAATAACACCACTAATATCAGTCATTTCAATGAGTAAAGATTGTACAATTAATTATTCTTAATTATTTTTGTACACAGAAATATATTTATTAATTTACAATAATTATTAAATGGGCTTTTTCCTTATAGAATATGGTTTACTTTACAACAGTCGTAAGATACCTACATAGATACGTATATAATATAATTCTAATTAATTAAGTAAAGGATTAAAAATTATTATAAATATTATTTATATACGTATGCATTTAACTTAACGTTTATATTAAAATTAATATTAGTTAAATGTTATTTAAGCTGGCATTCTTTTTCCCAGTTTTTTGGTACGTAATTTTCAGTTGATATTATAAAATCTTCTAACGTTGGTAAAAAACTTGTTTGGCTTTCCATCTCCAAGGATAGAATATCTGGAGTGTCATAGGTTTTTGTGTACATTACCTATAAAAAATAATAATAATACATTTATTAGGTAGGTAATCGACTTTTTATTTGCAAGATAATATACATAAATATATATTTATATAATTACTTTTACGTAGAATTCTTCTTTGATTTTGTGCAATTCAACAAAAGCTGAGGCTCCGTAACTAGGTTTAAAAAGATTTTTCATTCCCAATGTATGTAAAAAATCAATTAACGTTTGCTCATGACTAAAGTAAGCAAACATTTTTCTGTCAGGATTTAATCTTCCATCCATCTTGTCTCTCATCACTCTAACTATTTCACCGATGAGTTTTCCGGATCTTAATTTTTTCATGAAATCCGTTTTTGAATAAGTAACTAACCATTCTAAGACAATATTTTCCATAAGACCCATGTAATTTTTTACTTTTACCCATGATGGCAATGTCAGATGATTTCTTTGCTATAAATAAACCATTAAGAAATTGTTATACGATTTATTATATAAATATCATATTGGCAGCGGTATAAAACAAAATATTAATATATAATAACATTAATAACTAATAAATAATTATAATTATTATAAAAAATAAATTGAGTACCTGAATAGTTAATGAATTGAATATGTTTTCAACATCTGAAAGATGTTTTATTTCTAAACCTGTATGATTAGATACATAGTTGAAAAAAGTTTCATACTTAATTAACATTCGTTTTTCAGTTTCATTTTTTGCTTTTTCAAATTCGACGTCATAAGCAGGGCAGGGTTTTGTAACTCTTAGTATCTAAATAATAATAAAAATATTAAGTCGTTATTGATCTTAGTCTACTAAACTATTCTAAAAACACAGACAGGCTATGCTATACATATGCAACGATATAACTCATATAAGTAGTTACTAATTGGTTTTGTTTTGTTCTTAATTTAACAAAATAAACATTTTAACCTATCCCTAGTAGTTGCAATTTAAATAATTATATCATAAATAAATTAATAATATTATTCCGATTTTATAATTAAATTAAAAAAATATATTATTAGCTATTACTTATTAGCTTTATATACATATAATATGTAATATGATATATGTTGTCTAAGTCAGTGTTTGGTGTATTAAAATTATCATATTTAAATTTGAACAATTATAAATTGTCTAAAATATATTAAAAAAATTATGTTAAATTATTACTATCACTTACATTTTACTACCTATAGTCTTAATTTTCAACAAATTTAAAAAAAATCAAAAATACTTAAGTTAATTACTTCATGAACATTTTACTTGGAAAAAATATCTTTATTGAACGAAATTTATTATAAGAAAAATATATCGAAAAAGTTCATATACACAAGTACTATGTATTGTCAAGAAATATCTTTAAATATAATTAAAAAATTGTTTAAAAGGATGAAGTACTGTACTACTGTCAGAATAAAAATTATACTTTTATTTATACTATACAATATATATAGTTAGTAGTATATACATATAAGTATTATTTTCAATTAATCTATGTGCTATTTGAAATTTTTGAATTGTATTTTAAATTATAATAATACAATAACACTTTTATTTTATCATATTAAGACTAATAACTTTCTGTCTACGTCGCTTAGGATATGAAATATAAATTTACGTTGTCTTCATTTGGAGATATCGAATGAATTGGTATAGGTATCCATTGTAAATCGTTGTTCCAAATTTGTTTGCCGTTGGGTGGAAATGCTCCTGCTAAAAATGCTGACGCTGTCATTTGTGTACGATCAGTTTCTGTACTCTGGACCAAAACTAAGCTACTGTTATAGGTGACTGGAAGAAATTTCGAATATCGCTTTCGAAATCGTCTTCCAAATTCATATGATTTTAATTTTCCTGCCTTTTGAAATAAAAATGTAATACGTATTAGATATGTACACATTCAACTACACAATAATGTATCACTTGCTCTACCTCTATAAATATACGCAAATTTCCAATGTTTTTTGGTATAGGACTAAAAATCTAAAATGCACCATAATTTGATATAGGTAAAAAAACGTAGTACCTATTATATTATAAAATTATAGTACCCATAACCATTTATTTTTCTACTAACAATTATTATTACCTTCATATCCTAATTAACTACTCCCCCCTACGCTATTTATACCAATAGCTCTACGCTATTAGTTAATAGTGCTTAAAAACTTTGGACAATAGTTTTATTTGTAGACGAGTTATTTTCTTTTTAGCATGATAGTGCATAATCAGTGAATTTTTACATAATATTTAAATTCATTATTTAATATTAAATGTAGGTATATGTATACCTATATATTATTTAAACCTAGATGTTAATACTACAAACGATTCAGAAGAATTTTAATTTAATTTTTCAGCTAAACATATGTGTTCATATTATGTGATTATTAGAAGTTGAATATGGAAATGTTTTTAGTTTTTTTTTTTTTTTTTTTGGTCTGTGAACTTCATTTCTGAGCATTGATATGAAGATTTGCAATCAGTGTTGAAATACAATATAAATACCATTGGATCTAATGCCATACACTTATAACTTTAAGGCTTTAAATTCTAAAGGCTAAGAATGCTAAGATAAATGGTTTTGGAAACAATAATAAACCCAATATATGGTTTATTTTGCTGGCAAAGAGAAAGACAATTTTGAATTTGTGGTCACAATATTAATATCTATTCAAATAATAATATGAAGTTAAGATTTTTCTCTACCAACATATCTGGAATATAAACAAATTATTGGTAAAACTAGTATATGTATAGTAGTTCGGCAATTACTAATTTTAACTATTCTGTCTATTCTGATTAGGGTATTATATTATGACAACTTTCCAAGTTTTTTCCCTGTTTCCGTTTATTTACATGATATAAATAGGTACCTATATAATATTCTTTATACTAACAAATATACTTATTTTTCTTACATTAGTCAACTGTCCAAGGCCGTCTGGCCATGTCCCTTCGCTCATAGGTGCATACAGATCATTAGGATAAGTTTCCCATTTCAATGGACTTCGGTCACCTTGTCTAAAAATCTACAAGAACGTTATGATTGTGCATTAAAAAATATTTATTTCAATCATTGCTTTCGGTCTTACTTACGGCTATGATGAGTTGTAATGAATTTTTTTTTCTTGACTCCTCTCCTAATATTAAATAATACACCACAAATACGGCAATTATCACTCCGGATAATAATATAGCTGCAAAAGCTCCTCTTTTTTCATTTTTCAAGTCGGATTTCTTTTTCGGAATAATGCTATTTTGATTGTTCTCATTTTGAGACATAATGACTAATAACGTAATAGCAACTATACTAGTTGGTTTAACGCGTGCTTGTATATATTGTAAACCTTTACCGAATTAAAATACAAAAATATTATACTTATTGAAATTGTCAATAACTAACGATAACTACGAGTATAGTATATTAGTAAGCCCATTGATAGATCGTACACAGTAAAACCTAATTGTGATCACATAACAGTATAATATATTGTACCTACTGATTTATAATATTTATCAAGTATGTGAAAACACTATAACGGTATCTATTAAAAATACATAAATAAATTAAATAACAGTAAAACATGCATAGTTTATAACAAACGTCAATCCTTAGGTTTGCACAGACAACAGTACCTATTAGTTTTATTCAGCGCTGCCGGTAAGAGGTAGGTATAAGACCATAGTACAAAACATAAACGTGCGCATGTTATGTGGCTATTTCCTAATCTTAAAGTATACATATAGATTAGATAAACTAATAACCGCTGTAGTGCTTGTCCTCTTTTCATTGGCACTTTGGAAACATGAGAAAAATAAAAACAATCTCTGTAATAATAAATATATATATATATATATACATATAATGTATACCCATAATATACATATATGGATTTTGTAAACATTATATACAGTATATTATATTATACTAACGGGAAAAATACACTCAAATAAATTTAATACCTATATAAATTATTGTATGTCTATATAAGACTTAATATATTAGTTATTAGTTATTAGCTATTAGTTATTATACTATAATAAGTATAATATGTATAAGTATACGCTAGTTTTAATGCAAAATAAGGACATGGCAATTCGAAAATCTGTCTATAACGCATATACCTAATACATGCAGTATTCATATATAGGTACATTATACATATCATATACCTACGCTTTTATTAAAACGACGGATGTAGGTAATTATAGCCAGGCGCAAAAACAATCAGCACAGGAATGATGAAAAGGGAGAAACTTGAGGCTATTTACACTAAATAATCCAATTCTATAATAATATAAAAAATTATTTTTATAGATGATATACAAAATATATTTTTATATTCTAAATTTAATACAAATAAGTTAATTGAAATATAATATATATTATCTAGTAGTTTAGATTCGGAGTGGTGATGAATGTATTGGTTATATACAAAAATAGGTTTTTTTGTCTATATTCATGGAGTATAATTAATTGAGAAATAGGCTTTAATCTTCAAATTTGAGCATGGTTTCTAATAGAAAAGTTCAAAGTGATCTAGTTGGTATTTTCGAGAAGTAATAATTTTAAATTTAAATTACTTTTCAAAATAATTCGGGAAAATTAAGAAAAAACGGAATTCATCCAAAATCAGTTAAATCATTTTTAACATATTTAGTCCTTTTTGAATAGCACATTTGAAATTTTTAATTTTTTTAAAAAAAATATTGGTATTAAATTTTTCGCTGAATCAAAAATATTGAAAATTTAATTTACCTAAGTTTTTGTTATAGCTATTTATGAGAACATTAAAATACATCTACACGATTGTATATTTTTATAAGAATTTTAGGTAAGTCTAAATTTGCATAAAATTTGATAATCAACATTTTAAACAAGGATTAACCATTTTTGTTATTTTTTGTACGATTTTTTATTTAAAATATGAATATTTAAAATTTAAACAGTGTAAAATACATACAATAAATAAATGTAATATTACGTGTGAAGGAGACGTGGATGAGGAAGACGCACAATGGCATCACCCTAGTTTTGTATATCTAATTTAAAGTATTCATTAGGTACTCCCCTAATATAGATGTATGATCAGTGGCGGCTATCCTCAAAAAAATATGTGTTGCTGAAAATATTTCTTATGACTTACCACCCACCACAACCTACAAATATTAGTTATAAAATACAAATCACCAATATTCAATCAGTGGGTCATATATTTTTCCAATTTTTGATAATTTTGCATGTGTTGCTCAAGCAACACATATAGACCAATTCATTGGCGAGTGATGTACCTAATACTTCTTAGAGGCTCATTTTGTAAATAATTTGTGTTGGCGACAGGAATATTTTTCGTCTTATCTCTAACGGTTTTTTCGGAAAACAGCTCGTAAAGTAAAATATTTTTAAATTTACGAATTGTATAATAATAATTAATAATTATGCAATAATATTTTAATTTTAAAATACATAAATTCGCATTTATGTTCGACTCCGGTTTATCTGTTTATTCTATGAGAATAAATCTGAGTATCTGACTGTTATCTCTGGGGCTGAACTGTTCATAGCTGATAATATTATCAAGGTTTTTTTTTATCTAAAGCTGTGGCTGTGCCGCTGTGGATAATAATGATAACATGACAGTGTATATTTTATAATAAGAAGAATACTTCGTAGTTCGTTAAATGTAAGTTCGTTCTGTTGAGCCTTTCATATTTTACGTAACTAATTTTTTAGTTGGTAATAGGTATTTGAAATTTATGTGTTGATACTTCAATAAATAATTAATAAATATCAAAATAATAATGTCAATTTTCTACAATATATTTTATAACTCATATTTAGTTTTTGTTAATTCACATCAACGTAGTCTTTTTACATTGAATAATGTAAAGGAAAAATCACTTGACAATATTTATACACAGCAATCTCAAGCAAATGAACCTTGTCGTTCATGTACTGATTTTCGGACGTTTAGTCGTATGAGACGTCAAGAATTTAGTCAAAATCAGGTACCTAATACTTGTTTTATTATAGAAAACAATTGATTACTACTCTTGAAAAAAATTTAGATTTCTATGCCAAGTGTTTTATCAGAAGAATTGTTTTCCAACTGATCAAAAATGTGAAAATAGAACACAGCCTTCATCGGCTTAATAACGATTAAATCTATTGAAAAAGAAACTTCGAAATAGATTATTCAACAAACCAAATTATTTGTAAACCATTTAATTGAATTGGAATTTAATTTTAAACTACACGATTAGCTATATTTTGTGGTTATGTGGTATTTATTTTATTAATATTCAATATGTTATTTTTATTACTGGTACGTTATTAAAGACGATGATAATATTATTTATATAACTTCATATCAGTTAACTGTATCTATTAATTACATTATCAACCTACAAACGATGTTCTCTGTCTTGATTCACCTCGTTTATTAGAGAGACTTGGCATCCCAGTTCCGAGTCTCACTTGATCCCAGGGGACTTTTTACATACCAACAAGTAGGTCTAACTTTGCCGCTAATGTATACTTCCTTAGAATAATATGCATATACAATTGAAATGCCTTATGACAAATTCGTACCTAGGCTATTTATCTATTGTTATTACAGTTATATTACTCTTCTATATTAGTTTAATACTTATCTTATATATTATGTATATGTTATGTTATATCTTCTTTATGTTCTATCTTGAAAAAGCTGATTGGCACTAATATATATAAAATAAAATAAATATAATATATTATCTTGTATGGTACAAGTTATATTTTATGATTTTAAAAATAGGTTCAATCTGAGAAAAGCTCATCTAAAAATAATATAAATGAAACCAAAATACTAGAACACCAGAGAGAAGACTGTCCTCTAGACAAAAATGAATTAGGTTTGTTATTAAATTTATGTTAAATTGTTTTATTTTATTTAATATTTTTTAATTGTATTTCTTAGGTCGTTGTACATGGAAATTACTACATACCATAGCTGCCACATATGCAGATAAACCGTCACAAGAAGACCAGTCTAATATGGAACAATTTATTAGGTTAATACCAAAAGTGTATCCTTGTGAAATTTGTGCTAACGATTTTGCTGAAATGTTAGTATTATTTTAATTGTTTTGTTTAATACATATTTATAATATTTTTATGGTATGCTGTTTATGGCATTTAAAAATTTATACTCATAATAATATTATGTATAGTTTTTAAATGTTATTAAATATTTTATTTATTTGAATGTATATTTATTTTTAAATAATTAATTTTTTCAGATTAACATATCATCCACCAAACATTAGCTCTCAACAATCATTTGCAAAATGGATGTGTGAAGCACACAATATGGTAAATCGGAAATTAGATAAGCCACTGTTTGACTGTTCCAAAGTAAATGAACGATGGCGTGATGGTTGGCCTGACGGACATTGTGATTAATATTTTAATAAACCAGATTAGATGAATAATATAATATTATAATTTCATATAATATATTTTTAAATCAATATTCTAGAATTTTAGAGCTTAACTACTGGAGTATTGGATATAACCTAACATATATAATATTACTATTATAAAAATGTTAAATTTTTAATTGTCATTAATTGGCAATTCTGCCGTGCTAAGCGAATTAGTGGTATCTTCAATTTTGGTCAAAATTGAGATATTGGTACTTGGGATTTATAATATGGTTTTATACCATTTTTCACATGAAAAATCACTATATCCAATATTTAACATTAAAAATGAGCAATTGAAATTAAAAAAATAAACAGTATGTCCATAATTTTTGTGAAACTAGAAGCAAAATTACAGTGAATTCCAATAAGTAGCAAATAAGCAGTAAGTGACATGGAGTTATTGTTATTTAATTTATTTTCAAGAAATTTTAAATAGCAATTAAAAACGTTATCTCCGTATTAACTATTTGTACTTGGTAGTATAATTGTATTAATTTATAGTCACAACAATTTTAGATATATATTAAAGATATAACATTTGTGGTCACAACTTACACACAACTAATGATATGTGCATTATCAATTTTATTTTAAAGCTGTAGTATATAACATAGCTATAATTCACTTTAAAATAATAAAAGTAAATTTACTCAAATAAGTCTAATATTAAAGCTAATGTCACAACATGTGTTCTGTTGAACTCGAAATTTGTTATGATGTGCGTTAGTAAGACAGAGACAACACATGTGGGTATAACTTCCTCTTAAGAAAAAAAGAAGCTTTTGAAGTGTTAACAAAAGATGACACAATCATTGATTAATTACAAAAATTTATTGTAGTAATATATAATAATGTGATGGATTTAATAGAAAGCATGGAACAGAGATTCATAAAAAATAATCAAATACCTATATTTACATAGCCAAGTTTTTCTTTTATTCATTACTAACACTATATTTATAGGTTATAACTTATAAGTATCTATAAGCTTTCTTCAATCCCGTTAATGTTTTAAATAATATTTTTATGCTTTAGCTTAAATGTTATATGTTTGTACATTGGTATATTGCACTATACTAATTTGCTATATTTATTTATGGACTATTATAGCTAATGTATGAAAGTAAAAACACTCTTGTCCCTTACACTTTCATACCTATACAAAATCAAACAAAAAAAGCGGGTAAGTGAGTATCGCTCTGCTGTACATTAGGGGGTAGGGTGGACCTCGGACTAGGGTAGGTTAAATTTGAATGCAATGATAGGTATCATTGTATACGAAAAACGATTCTGAACGGAGATGATTTGTCAGTCTAGGATATATTATATTTAAATATTGTCATATATTCTATTTTGAAACAAATAGTATAGTTACTATATGTTACTATAGTTACTTTATAGTATCTGTTTATTAATAAAAAAATTATTTGGCAACATACGCATAATGAGAGTATGAAATTTAATTTAAATTTTGACATATTTCGTATAAATTTGAACTTTAAGCCCTTATAAAAAAAAATTGTGACTAACGTTTTCGGATTTTTTTTTATCACATTAAGAACAACTTATAAGAAACCTTGTATTAAATTTTCAAGATTTTCTGGCCACCCAAAAAATTTTTATCGGCATATGAGGAAAAAAAACTTAGAAAAGTCGAAAATTTCAATTTTCTATAAGTAGCTTAAAAATGGTCAAAATATTTTGAAAATTTAACTGTAAAGAGATAACCATAATATAAACATTTGGTGAAAATTTCAAGTATTTACAATGATTTGTTTTTGAGTTACAGCAAAATCAAAAAATCGACTTTGTCGAAAAGTGGTTTTTGATTTTCGTAAAATTGCCGTTTTTCTGTCACTTTTTTTTTTGTTTTTCTCGATTTTTTTGTAAACTATTTGGAAATTTTACTTTTGACCCCCCCAAAGTACCAACTAGATTCAATTACTATTCAAAGAGGGGCTGAAGTTAAAAATAGGAGCATTATTACTGCTCCAAATGTTGTCGTCAGACACATAAAAAAAAAAAAAACACATCATTGTAAAAGCAATACATTCATCACTCCGTTCAGAATCTAAAACATTATATTATGTTAAGGGTAATTAAAATTGTTAAAAAAGATTGAGCGTCAACCAAAATCTTAAAGGTAAGTCTTAAAACTGAAATAATAATAAAAATATTGCAAAATTTGTATTATATTCTTATATTAATATAATATGTTGGTTATACAGCCACACATACGTGTCATATATTCATATGCGAGTTTCGATTTATATTGTAGAAGTTTTTTTGTGTTAACAAAAAATTTGTAAAATTTATATGCTCAAATATCTATATATAGATACCTGCTGTATTAATTTATTTTATTTTTTTAAATTTTTTCATTAAAGCTTTACTAAAACGTAAAAGTAGCCATCCAATTACAATACTTTATAACTTGATTAGGTTAAATTTAAAATTTACCTATAAATATGTTGATTGAGATTGAAATGACTACATCACTTCCTCTTTAAACGACCAGGAGGATTACCAGGAATGGTGTTGGAATCTAGAGCAGAAATTACCCAATGGGTTGGAGCTATTTGTCAATTGGGAGCAGAAACATTTATATAGAATTTTGGTAGTTTCTTCTATTGTATTAATTTTAAGTTAGTATGAAGATGATTGAAGGGTGTGATTATAAACATAAAAAGGGTTATTTGTGATTATGCGGAGGGTTGTGAATTGGAAAGTTTGTATTTTGTTTGTGTTGAATTTTTAGGTTGATCAATAATATATTATGTGAAATAAGGAGAGATGTTTTGTGTATACATCGTCATCATTACTATTTTACAGATTTAGATTCAGGGGCTTTCAAAAAATCAATCAAAGGTTATACTTGGTTGGTTTGATGTAATAAACTAGTAAACTAGTCATCATTCATGATTTTACTATAGGTACATACAAATTAATATTTAAAAAAAAATAAGATTTTTAAAATGAGTTTTAAAGAAAGAACATTAATTTTTATTTAAATTAATGACTACTTATAGTGTAGGTGATTTAAATTGAAAAGATACATTTAAACAAATTAATTAAGAAAAAGTATGTATAATGAATAAATTAAGTATTTAATAACTGTAAGTACTATTTTGCTAAATAAAATGTATTTAATATATTTACTCAAATAATCATAAAACTTCAATAATTCTGATATGTAAATAATAAATTTTTATTGATTTATTAATTATGTAATAAAAAATAGTAATATTAATTTACCAATAGTCATAAATTATAAAATTTGTTATAGAAATATACACCTACACAAATTATTATTTATACAATATAATTTATTTATTTGTTTATTGTATTAATCACATTGGTTTTTAATTTTTATAAACATTTGTACAAATATTTTTAAAATTCAGAGCATTGCTTTTCTAACATCAATCAAATTAAAATAAAGATTATACTTAAATATCAGCTTATAAGAAAAAATAAATATTTTTATTAAAATAATACAATACAATCCAATATACATACATACTTAAAATATTTTAATCATTAGTTTAAATATTTGAAATTTTTAAATTAATTGTTTGTTAAAATATGATCCCATTTTAAGTAGATACTGAGAACTTCCACAATAAACAAAGTAAATCATTTCAATGAAATAGACCAAGGCATAAAATCAATCTTAACAAGACTTATAATTGAATAAAAAGCGTTAAAATATAACCACTCCAAAAGAGTTTATTAATTTTAATTACTAATAAATAAATCACAATTAATATATTTAATGTCTAATTTACAGGCGTTAATTTAGAAAAATTATTGGTAATAAAATTCCATTTAATTTGATAAAATCAAATTACAAGCATACATTGTAATATATATATATATAATACTATAATAATTAGACAAGTCAGTACTTGTTTAACATATGTAATAACCAATTTACAATAAATTAAACTACGCCTAGCAAGGTGAATTTTATGTCAAATATATTATATATATATTTTTCTATGACATTCCCTTTTTTTGGAGGTCTTTTTTAAGCGCTGATTTTTTCTTTTTGTGAAGAGATAGTGATGTTTTTATGAATTTTTCACATTTTTCATTGAAAATGCGTAGAATTACACTCTTTTGAATTTCTAAGAAATCATCCACTATAAAATCAGATTCTTTCTTACTTATTTCAATAAATTTACATGGTGGGTTTAACGATAAGGCTCGTTTTTTGTGTTCCTCCCAAGGCTTGTCAGTTGGCTCCCAACCATCCAATTCAATGAAACACGAAAAACATCTTACTGTATCAGGTATATCCGGATTTGGGCAGTAGAAACCTGCTTCGGCCATTTCTTTGGCACTAGGTTTAGCCATGGTCCAATTTTGTAGCGATTTCAATCTTTTTATCTGCCAGATGTAACAAAATGGTTCTGCTTCAAGAGATTCAATTTTATTGTCGATCTGTTTCATTATTATGTTGTCTATATTCTCCATGTTAAAATCTAAAAAAAAAAAAAATTGAAGTAAGCTGAATAATTAGCTTATACAAATTAAAAAAAATTATGTTCACTAACAACAATCAAAGTAGTACACAGTTAAAATACCTTTGAGCACTGGCCAGTGAAATGGAAAACAATTGAAAATTTAATATTGAATAGTTATAAGTTTATTATTTAATTCAGTCATTTCCTTTAGTCCGAATTGAAATGTTAAAATGTTAAATAATAACCGACTTCCGACATCAAACATTACTTGTTTTATACAGTGTAGCCGTTATTAAAACTAAAAATATATTTTTCTAAGGATTGATAATTTATTTTCAGATGGATCGAAAAATTGATATCAATTCACTTTACCATATAGATTATATTATCTATTATTTATTATTAAAAATTGGTTGATATTTGATAAGATAATTTTGGATTGAAATTTGAAATTTTTCTAGTACCTAATTAATGATTTGAATTATTTAAATTTTAAAATACTCTGTGTTACCTATTTTATCATTTTATAAATGGTTAAATTCAATATAGTTTAATGAAATTTATTTTTGTTATTGGTTAATTTTTTTATTTATTGGTTTTTAATACATTTTGAAATCAATCACAAATTATGAGCAAATCTTTAGATATTTGTAAAGCATCCGTAAGTAAAAAACATAGGTCATAGGTTAGATAACAAAAGTTATTTATTTATTTTTGAATTGAATGATGTCATTTGATTTTAAAACAATTTGTATGGAAAAATATTGTAATATGATTTTTAGATAATCCAAAATCAATAAAATATTTAGTTATCAATAACTAACAATCTAACTAACTATCAATTACTAACTGGCTATTTTTAATATTTTTATAATTTCATATGTTTATATATGTGCTTACCGTTTACCGCATTATCGACAAATTTGTATGTATTTTTATTATAAATAATAGGTAATAAACTGAGTTCCTCTTGATTTTTTTGAATATATATTATATACATATATCTTATTGTTGCGTTTACATAAGTAACAACTATAAAACAATTCTCAATCATTATCTATATAGGTAGTATAAAAAGTATACTCAAAGAATACTGTTTAAATTGTAATTTGTATCATATTTTATATTTTATATTTTAGCTTGTAAGTTTAAAAGCAGAACTCTTACGCAAACAAGATGAAGCAAATAAAGCAAAAAGTTTTTCTGGTGATACATTTATTCGACCTTTGCCTGGTGCTAAGACACCATCATGTCTTCTTCAGTCTAATGAAGGCGTTGAAAAACGAAACGCTAAAGATTTAGAAGAAGAATATACACCAGATGTTGAAAATAGTTTAAAAAAATCAAGGTAATTTATTACTAAAATTTATTGTATTTGGTATCTATATTATATTCAGGTTAAGATTGAAACACATTTTTGCACTTAGACTGAGACCATGGATCACTGTTATACCTCCCAAATTAATGTTATTTTTTCTATCATTGATGATAGTTGTTGATCATTGATGTCAGTGTTGTTGCCGTGTATACTGAGAATCATAAATGCAATTGACATGCACCGACGTGACAAGTTTTAATAGACCACTTAGTTCAATATTAATCTGAATAGAATAAACTATACTATAATATTATATTATAATTTGAAATTTTCTACAATTAATTATAATATTTTATGTTGTTTTATTAGAGATGTCTTAACTATGAAAGCAAAACTGTATGACAAACTAGTCAAAGGTGAAATGGTAAGTGAACAAGATAAAACATTTTTAGTTGATTTTAAACAAAAAGTTACTGAAAATAAAACTACTTATCCTGTATCTTCCACAAAAGAAAATAATAAGGAGCAAGAAATATCTGACCCTGATGCAGATTTAGATAAATATGATTCAGGAGCTGATGATGATTGGTAAATTGAATTGATACATTTTAAATAGGATATTTATTTTTAAATTGAGGTGTTTGTTTATTTTATATGATTAAATAATTCTACAGTAAAACCTCTGAATAGCGGACACTCTCAGTTACCAACATTTTGTCCAATACTTGGAGGTTTTTGTTATTTAGAGAGGATACATTTTTAAAATTTATTTTTAGAATAATGTACTATGTTTGTGTAATGTTATTACTTATTACTTATTATTTATTGTAAATTATTACATTTTTATATTTTTACTATATTTTTATTATTAATTATTATTATTTAAAGTATATTTTTATAATCAAAATCAAAATTATATGTATGTATTTTTAAATTATTATTGTTTGAAAAAATCGATGAGCTTTGTCTGTTTATAATTACACCGTTTCTGTGCAATCTCAATAGTAATACGAGAATACATACAAATGTGAATACGTATTATTTTCAAATAAAGATTAGGGATATACCATTATTTTAAAAACTCACTATTTAATTAATGTTCGTTATTCGGAGGTTTTCATATTGAAAAATAGTGAAAATGTTCTCGTTCCCCAAAAAATGTCTGTTATTGAGAGGTGTTCGTTAGTGGAGGTTTCACTGTATATTATATT
Source organism: Schizaphis graminum (assembly GCA_020882235.1). Lineage (NCBI taxonomy): Eukaryota > Metazoa > Arthropoda > Insecta > Hemiptera > Aphididae > Schizaphis > Schizaphis graminum. The sequence continues at coordinate 62,956,006 of CM037032.1, forward strand.
ATGTAAAATAATCATCCTATATATTTGTCATGTATATTATTATTTAAAAAAATCAATTTTACAATTATGTGTACAATTTTATTTTATTAGGATAGATTATACAGATTTTTTTGGGCGTACTAGGAGATGTTTAAAAACAGATCTAGAATTTTTTAAAAAAAGAGATCAAAGGATTGAAAAAGAATTAGAACCACCACCACCTAATGAAATAAAACAACAAACACCTATAACTAAACAAACATTTGTAAAAGAAGGTAAAAATCCGGAAGAAATATCAGAACTTGTTTCATCAGATATGCGTAGAGAACAATTGCGTCTTAAATGGGAAGAAGAAGAACGAAAATTAGCCCAACGGACTGACATTCATTATGAAGATATACGATTTGATGGTGAGTCAAAAAAAATAATATTTTGTAGATTTAGAATAGTATTTCCTAGTTTTGAATTAAGTAATGATAATTATGTGATTTATGGATTTAAATTATCTTATGTGTCATAAAAATTACAGACACAATTAATTACCTTCACCACTCTTTCAAAAAGTAAAATAAGCTATCAAATTGATTAAATTATACTTGGTTTAAAAATAATTTTAAAAAGCAGTTGTAATTCTTATTACATAAGCAAACCTATCAATCAAAATATACCTATAAACAATAATACTTTTATTTAATTGAATTTTTATTGCAAATATTTTTCAGAAATAGCCTGAATAATTTGTCCATATTAAATACATTTTGAGTACACCATAATTATAACCTGATGGTTGTACAAAATACAATCCTGCACAGGCATGACCTGCAAAATTTGATCTAACTTACATTATTATTTGTAGTGCATAACCTTATTTTTTTCTCAGTTTCTGATTTCATATAGGTCAGTGTTTCCCAATTTGTGGTCCGTGGGCCAGTCATAGGTGGTCCGTGGTACCTTTCTTCGTAAAAAAAAGTAAAGTAAAATAATAAAAATTAAATATTTTTCGATACATTTTGTGTATTCTTGTTAATGAGTAAAAAAAAAAGATCTTTCTAGTTTGCGTAAAATTGAGGGGCTCCGCGACCTATAAAAAAGGTTGGGAAACACTGATATAGGTAATTTTTTTTAAATTTTAATCATATGGACTTGTAATGTTTATAAGACTATACAAATTGGTAATTTTAGTACAGTAATCCCATCCTCCTGGATATGCCATTGTTGTTCCCGACCTGCAAATGAGGCCTAAACACGCCTATAATACAGGTTGTACATGGTATAGGGTTAACAATATTAGAATATATTCATAATAAGGAAGAAATCATAGTTCATAGTTTAGGAAATGACTATCAATATTAAATCTGTCATCATAGTTCTAACTGTAAGTTTTAGTTTGAAGTTTCAAAGTATGTAATATAAAATAGTAAATAAATAAGTAAGTTATTGGCATAATGGTTGACAAGAAACAATAAGAAGTAAACTAATGTTAAATCAGTAAAAATGACTAAAAATATGGGACAATGACCTAAAAAACATCAAAATATGACTTAAAAAGTAATAAACACCAAAAAATGCAAAATAAAAATTAGTTGTTCAGATTCATATGTTAATGAAACACATTTGTGGCTTGGAGAGCATCATGTAAAAAGTTCCAAAAAAAAATGCAAATGCATCAACTTCTGAGCCCTAGTCATAACATTTTAGCGTTATATTTTCAAAATATTTTAATAGTACATTATATAACTTTGTATATTATATTTTTATTTAAGTAAACATAATTTTATAACATATAACTACAAAATAGATAAATATTATATAAAATTAAAGATCACATACTTTAATATATTATTATAAATAAAAGAATATTATATTAAGTAGGAACAATTTTATAAAAAAAATAGTTAATATCTGTATCTATAAAAATTAAAAATGCATTATTTACAAACTAATACATTAATATAAAACCGGACTGAATACTTAGCCCAGTTTCTACGCTCACTTATACACTAAATAGTGATATATCTATTATTTATTATAAAAACAATTTTTGTTTAATCTAATATTTAAAGTATGTTTATTGTAATAGGTTAGATAGTTAATTTTAAGGACATTTTTATTTTTTCATTTGAAATTTAAAAATTACAAGGAACGTTAACCAATTATATTTAAAATATAATTCATCCATATTTCATGATTTTATCAAAATATATCACTATTATTTGCAATGTTATAAGTATGTGACTATTTTAAAAAGGCTCATAGCCTTATAAATTATAATATAAGGCTAAACTTATAATATTATACAGCTTTATAGGTTATGAATATTAAACCTAAAATATAAATATATTTAGGCAGCAATAATTTATCAGCTGATGCCTTTGTAAATGAATTATTTTTCATAGGTGTATTTAATATTACTGTAGCATTAATAATTTTATTAGAGTATTTATGTTTATCTAATTGTGTCAAATCATCAAATAACCCACTCCCATCTTCTGATGATTGATCTAAATCTTCATCATCTGTTGAAATTGGAACTGGAGTTAAGATTGTTGCATCATTACATAAAGTATTAGCACAAAAACAATATTTCACATTATTTGCTGTTTTACAGTCAGTAATGGGATACTCATTGCAAGATTTCAGTATACTTTTACCTTTAAAATATTAAAGTTAAATTAAATTAAAAATTCATAAAATTAATGAATAATAATTATTAAAATTAAACTAAACGCATTACCATAAGTTTTAGTTAGACATCCTTTATATCCTTCTGGACATTTTAATGTAAAATTGACTGCAGCGTTTGAACCACAAGTTGGTATAGTTTCAATGTCATAATTTGAAAACATAATAGAGATTTCTGAAGCTTCTGTGTTATCAGAAATTTGATTTGGTGTACATACATAACATGTCATGTCTTTTTTTACGGATGCTGAATAAGTTAGACCTATAATTAAATTATTAAAAATTATCAACACATAAATTAAGACAAAGTATTAAAATTATTAGTAATTATGTATATTTTAAAAAAAATTGTTGAATCCAAACGATATTATCTAAAATACTTTTTTTATTTTACTGTTTTTTTTTTTTAAAGAATACATTTTTAATATTTTTACAACAGATAAAATATTAAATTAAAAAATTTAAAAATTAAGTATATACTCAAAATTGTAAAAGTCATATTAATTTTTTTTAATTGTTTAATTATTTATTAAGATTAAAAAATATATAATGTTGAAAATTAAACATTTTCCAATTTTTCTTTATATTTGGGTCAATTTTAAATGTAAAAAAAAAAATTCCCTGTGAAGATTTTACTACTCTACCATGTATAATAATAATAATATGTTTGGTTTACGTATCATTAGACTACATGATGATGATTTACTTGTAAATAGAATTCGTATAAATTATATTTTATTACAAAAGATATTGTTGACAACCCATGAATGAAAAACCCATTTATTATTTTTTTTGCTAGATTTTAAAACACGATATATAGTCACGAAAAGGCTGACTCATTGAACTCGTATTTTAACGGACCGAGGGTGTCGTGTTATGGCCAATTGGTTTAATGACTTAGCATTTAGGTAGCCAACTACAATTATAAAAATGAGAACTGTATACTATCGTAGTATCGTAATACTATAGTCTGTAATATTCATTTAAAAGTTTAAACAAAATGTAAATATACTAAAATATTTTCTTTAATGAGTTATGAGTAACATTTTTATTCTAAATTTAATAATAAATCCGGGTTATGTTAAGTTATAAGTTATAAGTAATACTATATAGTAATTTAAACGGTATTAAGCGTATTATAGTTATTATTGTTCTTTAAAAAAACTTGAAATTCCATTATTTCACAAATTTGGATTTTATTTTAATTCGTCATTATTTTTATTATTCTATTATGTCGAGTTGAAAAAAAAGAATGCTAATAACTAGATTTACGATGTTCCTAGATCCCACGCAAATTAATTCGCTTTTATAAATACCGGACAAAACAGTCAATAAATAAAATTCCGTAAACATGAATGATGATGTTAAATAAATATATATACCTACTATCGTCTATTGAAAACTGAGTTCCACGGATGATTCGTAAGCGTTAAAAAAACATTTTATAGTTCAAAATGTTTATTTGGAATTTAGCGTGTTGCCCATTCACACGTTATAATAACATTAATAATAACTCCTTATTATTTTTCTCCCACGAGAATTTTTAATAATCATAGTTATATACACTTAAACTTACACATTTATGAAATGCATGTTTTTAAAAATTTAAACTTGTCATTTATATTGCATTCATTACGTTGTTTAAGAAACAGTTATTGATGTATTCAATTATTATATTAATATTTTCTAATTCGTACGATTAAATTAATTTTTAAAACAATAGGTATTATTTATATTTTATTTTATTTATTAATAGAAATATCGTATAAATAGTAAATACTTATCACATAATTTATTTATTAAAAAATTAGTATTTATTATATTATATCCTTTTTTAAATTTTGGCAATAGATCATTTCTATATGTGAACTATTTTTTGATACAAATGTATATGTTTTTCTACATTATCAGATTAATTTGTTAATTAATGAAATATATTTTTTATTTTTTTTATTAAAGCTACCAATATAAAATTATTATAACTTAACAGTTACAAATAATAATGAAATAATATAAAACTATATTTGCCTTGCGTAAATAACTATGCTTATTCACTGAATGTATTATATTTTGATGTTAGCTCATGTTAAACTCATAAATCATAATGTATAAGATATCATATTATTTCCGAAAATTGTATCTTTAGATACAAAATAAAAGTTAAAACTTTGGATTTAACTTTTAAAACTTTTCTTAGACAATTGTTTCTTTTAGATAGAACTTTTTGCATTTTTTTTCCTTTGACGTAATATATCAGATGACAATCTTTTAGGCTCCAGCCTCCAGGGCTCCAGCTATATGTTGTGTTAGTATAATCGATGTTTATATGACTACTAGGTATATAGATATTCATATGTATTATGTGTAGTAAAATAAAAACTACATAACCTTCGATAACTGCGATAAAAGAGAAATGGTAGTTCAAACATTGTCAATTTATTATTTTTTTTTATAAAATAATAAAACGTTCCTGTCACGATTTAGTGTGATTTTTTTCTGTCATTTTATGACATGACAAGTAAGACGCTCTACCTGTAAACATTTTGAATAATATATTGTTTTTTCACACATAATATGTGATATGTCAAACTGTGTGGAAAGAAATTATTGAAAACGTACGTACTATTTCTTTTTTCTTCATTTTGAATGAATTATCTATTTTGTTATACGTTTCGTTTTGAATCAAAACATTATTTTTGTTCAAACTTTATGCAACTGTTGAGTATTAACTATTAACCAATTCAAAATCTAAACGTTCCATTATACAACAAATATTGTTTTTGCAATTTTAAAAGTATTGTTATGCATGTTATATATTATAAATACTTTTTAATAAAGAATGTTATTATGTAGAATTTTCATGTAAATAATATCGAGAATATGTCTTATCTATAATATTTTTTAAAAAAAAGGTTAATTTTTATAATAATTAGGTATGAACTCAATTTGTTTTACCTATATAATATGTTCCAATGTCCCATATAACTCTACTCACTACTATTGGCAATATTTTATCTAATTTTACTTATTTTGAGTTAGATAATATACTATATACTGTTAAATACTTAAATGTATGTGTTTACTTTTGTCAAAGGGCTAAGCCCGTAAAATAAAATAAATAAAATAAAATGTGTGTGCTACACATAGATCATAGCTTATAATAAAAAAAAATTATGCTATCGTGTTTACTTATTATTGTTGCAATAGAGAATTTATATAAAAAATACAAAAAAAAATCTTTTGAAAAATATTGTTGCTAGATAATTTATTCTAACCTGTCTTTTGTGACCATTTATTACTTATTTGCTTATGCTTATTATAAATAAATTTGCAGATTAAATTATAAGAAAAAATATTGTAGCTTTTTCATTAAGTTATCCTCATCTAATTTCAATCATTTAAACATACGAGTATAACTTATCCACTAAATACTAAAACAATTGTATTAATAACGCATTAAATTAAAATAATATCAATTATCTACCTATCTATTAATTTGAGTATAAATTTGTTTTATTAAGTTAGTTAAATAACAAACTATATTTTAAATATATTATATATTTTAACTGAAATATGTATTAGTATTTATTATTTAGTTTATCTATTTTTTTTCGAGGTGAATATTAACGAAATATTTTATTATTATATTATTAGTAGTAATATAATTATACTGTTCATAAAAATATTAAGACTCAGTAAATACAATATGATTTGTATTATATTATTATAGTTATGTAATAAAAGTAGAATGACCTTTAATATATTCATAATTTAATTAGAATTAAGAATAATAATAATAAGAATTCATAATTTATTTAATTAGTCTTTTTGTATTTAGATTTTAAACGTGCGTAAAATTGAATTTATGTTTTACTTTATAGATTATTTCCAATCTAATCTAACAAACGAAATTAAAACAACTTAACAAGTTGTAGTTTCAGTAGTTAGTATTAATAATTTTAATCAATAATTTCGTTTATTTTTATTTTTACAGAGGTGCTTACTTATTACTATATACTTGACTAATGTCTAATACTAATACTAGTAATACTAAACTATACATTATTACTTTATAACTTATATTATACGTCTATACATGACTCATATATTTTGTATAATATGCTTTTTAATATTCTTAAAATATATGATTTTATATGGAAAAATGTATACACATAATTTATGGTTATTTATCAAAGATTTTTCTCGACTAAAATTTATTTATGTACTAATAATCGAAAATAACTGTAATATTAATATATTCATGTATAATTAAAAAGAGTTCGAAAAACTTACGAAGAGTGTCATAATTAACTAATTACTTCCTTAATTGCATAATAATATTCAAAATTAACTTTATAAATTCTAGTGGGTTCAACAATTTTAGAGCAAATTTATATTTTTTATCATAATTTTTAGTTCAATGAAAGTATACAATTAATATTTTTTTTTAACTTTTAGTTGTTTATAATTTTAATGATTTATTTGTTGAATTTGGCCATCAGCCTATCTCATCTCATTTCATTTTTTATGCCAAAAGTATGAATGACAGTGATAAATAGGTAAATACGTTTACAGAATTCTTAAATGTATACAATTTTGAATATATATATATAAGTTTCTATTTATTTATAAATGTAATGATTTTTATATACACTATTGAGTTCTTTAAAATTCATGTAATCAAATACAACTGTACAAGTATTTAAAATACAGAGCAAATAATATTAAATAGATACTATTAAAATATTTTATATTTTACTTTAACTTACCGATTACGAAAAAACAAACTATCGTCCTAGTTTTCGTCCATCGCGGATAACCAACAGACATGTTTAAAAAAAATACTATTGATAAAATGAAAACTGCATCACATTTTCAGCATGTATACATAAACAAATTTATAAAAATCATTAGATTAAAATCGATTCTGACCTCAAAACTAAAATAATTTTTTTTAAACTACCCGTGTGGTGTGGCTATAAATATAATTGATTGCCGTCTTGTGTAGTTGTATAAACGTGATCTACGAACGATCTGTGAGTATAAAAAAAAATCGACGTAGGTATTACCCTGTATTATAACGTTTATTTACCGAAAACAATGTACCTAACAATATCGAACGAACATATAGTCACGCGGTTCGCACTGTTTAGGTCAGAATGCGAGAGAACGTCTCCGGCTGGCTTGCGCTCCCTCTCGCTGTTTCCTATATAATAATATTATTATTATACGTTTACAACTGACCGTGAGGGAACACCATCTCGCGGGGTTTGCGTATATTATACTGTTACGCAAACGATCAATTAAAAAAAAAAAAGACCCGAATAAATGTAAAGTCTACCGGAGCCTAGGACCACATTTATCTTTCGTTTCGTGTGTATATATATATATATAAATTGTTAAATGCCAAATGGTTCGCCATAAATTATTTTGTTCTTCCTATATAAGGGGAACGAAGTAAGTAATGAGATAATTTTTAAAAGTTCTGAAGATGTACACGAAACACTGCACTATGCGATTATAGTCTACATAATAATATATTATTGTTTGCATTATAGTCCGTCCACTATTCATAATTATGTATATAGTACCGAAGTTAAATAATATATCTATTGAGTAATATTGTGCTTTATTATTATTTTAATCATCATAAAATAATTATTTATAGGTATTAAACTTTTTATTCAGACTCCTCGATACAATTCTAAGTAAAATTTTAAAAAAACTGTAGGTTTACCTATAAATTATAATATAATAGGTATAATTAGGTAATAAAATATTATAGTATAATTCATGTACACGGATGTGTGTTATTTAATGTTAGCTATTAAAATAGTGTTATAGTAATAAAGTTTTTTAAAAGAATAATTCTATTTTTATTACTTTTTACTATTGTTTATATATTATTTTGGTATTGGTTCGTCTATTTTAGATCCTGTACAAAAATTATGTGGGATCGGTATTTGGTCTATAGATTAATTTAAAATACTTAATTATTATACTGCGAAAAAATAGAAAAATCTTAAATTTAAGGCTGATTACTGACACGTAGGTTATTAAATCTTGGATCATAATGAATATTGAGCTGTATAAAATAATTTGAAATTTCTTCCATTATTCCCTTTAATTGAATATTATAAGTAAGTATAAAAACTAAAACAAATTATAAAAATAAATTTTATTCCCATAAAAAGTATAAATAGTATTTTAGCCTATAATTATTTCAAGGTAAAAATGCTATTGACTGCAGGATACTACAGCAAATGTGGGGTAGGGTAGTCGTCTCGTAAAATATTGTTCAACTCATCGCAGGATAATACTATGGTCTGTATTGTGTTTGAACTTTGAAAGCAATGATCAGTTAATGCGGAGCTCTGAAAAAAAATTAAAATGATATGTTAAATAGTTATATAAATCTATTTTGAATTTTTTCAATAAAGTTTAAAACTTAATACTTTAAACTTTACAGTTTACGATAATTTCATTCGATTATTGAGTGCGTTAGTTATTATTAATGTAATATTATTGAATCTTTTAAATCTTTTAATACATAATTTTTACATATTTATCCTGTATTTATATTAGTTAAACTTGTATAATTTTAAATCGTTATAAACACTATACTTTTTTCTGAGTTTTATCCGGCGAAGATTCGTGGGGTTTTAATAAATAAATACGAGGTGTGTAAATGTTTTGGAGCTATACGTAATTCCCTTAATGAAAAAGTGTATAAGAAAATAACATCATTGTAAATCCAATACATACATTTTGTGTTATGTTTTGAATGTATATAGGTACAACAATTATGATTCATGATGTTGTAAAAGTGTTAAATACGTTGGAATACGATAGAAGAGTACTTACCTATTGTTTGTGAAAGAATGGTTGTAAAGGTAGATAACAGTTTGTGGACAAAGAGGGGAGAGAGGTTGTCAATTATCTGTTTTTCATTGAACAATGTCTCGCGTAGTCGTAACATAGCTATATATTATTTAAAATAAATGTCAAGTAAATAGTTTTTGAAATGTTTTCGAAGTGCATAAAACCTTTGTTTCTTAAAAAAAATGTATATACTTGGTAAAACTTAGCTTAACATCTACAGATGTGATAAGTGTGTATTTAAAATAAGTTAAATCATTATGTGTTAAATTTTCTTTTGTCTTAATATAGTGTTATTATATTTACCATTTAATTACCATTTAAATTGTTTGAAATAGTACACATAGAATACCAAAGCCTTTGCTATCTTTTTAAAAATTTTGAAATACAGCATTTGTTTTATTGTTTAGATTATTTATAAGTTATAAGACCTTGTTCTAGTTGTTCTACATTTTTAGATTCTAAGTTAAGCAATGAATGTATTGATTTATATTTTATATTTTTACGGGCTGAGCGCTTTTTTACATAAATTTAATCATAATGATCTGTGCAGTGTGTGTGTATGAGTAGTGAGTACACGAGAAATTGTACTATGATTTTCAAGTAAAGGAGTGGTTAGTACCTATATATCGAACTGAATCTAGTTGTATTTTAGAGAAGTCAAACTTAAAAATTCTCAATAATTTGCAGTACTTAATTTTTAATTGGAAAAAATAAACAAAGCATTAAGGAAAAATGGTAATTTTTACGCAAATCCAATTTCCGACAAAACCGATTTTGTTTTTTTGATGTAACTTGAAAACTATTTTATAGTTAAAAATTCATAAAAACTTTTTTTGTATCGGAGTTTATAAAATTTAATATGCAATTATTCATAAGTAGTTCATACTAAAACCATAAAATCTAAAAAAAATGTGTAAAGACAATTATTTAGTTATAATTTAAAAACATTATTCGCGAGAACTTAAACTTGTACGTATTTTATATTATTACCTATGTATTTTGCTTTAGATAATAAGATTTTTAATTTATTTTAAAACATCTATTTATTAGCTACTATGAATCTATTTATAGTATTAGTATTTTAAAAAAGATGTTATTAAATTTTGAGTTATAGAAGTTGATATAATATGTTATAAATATAATATAGCATTATAATAATTACATTTTAACAATATAATAAATGTACTAGATATGTTCGGTAAAAATTATTTCAACTTACTAATTAAATGACTTTAATACCTAATTATATATTATATAATATATATTATTAATTATTATTATTATATACCTATAGAATTCTGCAGACTTAATTTTTCCTTTAATTATATACATTTATTTAAATTCTTATTTTGGGAATTCTTAAAAGGACGTCATACCAATACGATAACTTAACTAACGCTCCAGCGATGACGTTGTTTGTCGTATCACCTATATGTACCGTAGTAAGTGAGTTGATTTCATAGACCTACTTTATGTATATTATTAGTTGATTCCCGGGTTATTAATAGCCAATAAGTATGTACGAGTTGATTCCCGGGTCATTACGAGGTATGTGCGAGCTGTTAGACGTGCAGTTGAAAACATATATTAAAATTAAATGTAAGAACAATAGAAAAACAAATTTTTTTGATAGAAGTGATGTCACGGTATACTAGTTATCTCATTACCAGATAACAATTTTTATGTGTTTTAAATATTTTTACCTAATTACAATTTTTTTATACTAATATTTTACAACATTTTTGAGAAACTTGTTGGCCAACCTTCTCATGGTGTCTCTTGGATTACGCTAATAAGCTGAATATTTGACTGAATATTGAAAAAAAAATATTATGACTTGGGAATCAACTCGTACGCAGCCCTATATATACATACCACAAAGACCATATTTTCAAATTCTTAGCTTTTTGTTATACCATTAAAGTTTACAGTGACCTGTGACAATATAAACCATAAGTTGTTAAACAGATCATTTTTATGAAAATATTGCTGTAATAAGGTTAGTATAAATGTATAATAGTATATAAATTGAGATTCGAATAAGGATTACTTTTCTAGTTATTAAACCATGTGTAGGTATTAAAAATAATGGTCTTGGTCTATGTATATGATAATAGTTTTAAAATATATAGATATAATGATTTAAAAATAACAGTACTTAATATTACAATTTTAAAAACTTGTAATTTGTAAACATTATAGGAAGTATTATTGCGTAAATTATTACCTACATGGCTAAATAAAAGTATAATATAGTTTAATAACTCAGAAATACTTCAAATTTTGATTCAAATAATATAATATATAAATTTTAAAATTGCGTAGGTAGTTAACTATGGTCGAATAAAAGAGGCAGTTCTCATTTGTTAAAAAAAGTTTGTATTATTGCAAATTTTCAACAGGAATTTGTCTATTTCTTAAATCTTAAATGGTATAGAAAAACAAAAAAATATTTGAAAATATGATTTATCTGCAAGTAAATACTTAAATATCTCTAAAATTAGAATCTGAATAAAAACATTATTAAAGGATAAAAGAGCTAGGAATGAACATTTTTGTTGAATCATCCTGTATTATATTTCTTATAATATGCTTCCAGTCCAGTACATTTTCTATCTGTGGTCCGACGAATCACTCATAATATACAATTTTTTTGTTTACTCATAACGATGACTATATGTCTATATATATATATATATATATTATGTATGTATAACTATATATATGTATATTATATATATATATATCAATATATCGAATTCGACTAAGATTTAAATCTATTTGGATGTGTTAACCGAGAAGTCGTGATGACGTTATACAGTGCTATGTTAATCGATTTCTATTGTAATTTGAACGTATAATTTTTGATAAATAAAAGAAAAATAATTAGTAATCGACTGTTTATAGCTGGTTCCCTATCAGTTTAATATATGTTTATGTACATTGATGGGTATTTTACTTGCTTGCGTAATTATTAAAATAGAAGCTGTAGAATGTAGATATAAAATGATAATCAAAAAATATTTTAAAAACCAAATGCCAAACCATCAACAATTTACACTCAATAAATTATGTCTAATAGTATTTTTATTTCTTTATTCCAAATTCTAATAAAATATATAGTATGTGTGCGTGTGTGTGTGGGTATTTGTATATTATATATTATAGTTCTTACAAAATAATAATGTGTGAATATTTCAATGTAAATTTTTTTAGCATCAGAGAATTCAAATTTGTCTATTGTAAAAATTATAGGCGATGTACTCATGATTTTTTTGGAAAAATATTACAAGAATTATTCAAATATGACCTTTTTAGAGTCTTGAATTTCAAACTTCTCATATAGTTGTATAAAATTTCCATAGTTAATATTTAGAGAAATGTTTGATTATATAAAAAGGTTTTTATTATTGTCATTTATCACCTACCTACGTGAAAGAATCATAGATTATATACCATGAATTGTTTTAACAATACATCACTGAGAATAATATGTCCCAATATAATATTTATCATGTAAGCGGTGCACGTCGTGTAACTTATTTAATATTAAGTGAAATTAATTGTAAAAAATATAAACGTTCATAATTGTAATACTAATTAATAAATTAATTTTAATTGGCTGTACATCATTAAAGAGAACACATTTCAAAATTTGTATTAAATAAGATTAAAACATTGTTTAAAACATTCGCTGTTCTATATTATAATAAGCTAACGGTTTTTTATTTTATAGTGCTAAGATAACTTATAAAAAACATTAAATACTAATATTAGAGTATGTGGTAATTTACAAAAAATATATATTTTCTACAATATTGATAGATTATTAATTATAAAGTGTGCTTATTTATATCTTGGAGATTTCATATTTATTCGTCTCCAAATTATTTATGATATTTTTAATTAAATATACAAATATTTGATCAATGCTTATACCTACTACCCATACCTATTTATTTTGAAGAGTATTCCAAGTGGTGGAAATATAATTTTCATATATATAATTGTATGATGAATATAAATCATTTATTGTAGGGTGATACAAGTTGTATTAGATGTGATCGGAAACTGGTTAGTGGTTTCATTAGTATTTGTATTTATTTTTTAACGTCAAGAAATATAGTAGTTAAAAATATATTTTATGATATAAAAATTTGGAATTTAATAGGTACTTACTATTTAAAAATATATCGTTTACAGAGGTTCGGGAGCACGGTGTTGGTTATTATACATTTTCAACGGACGAAAAAGAACGTCATCGCCAACAAGCCGAACTCAAAAAGCTTCGAGAACAGACTAAAACTACGCAAATTTCCGTACAAAAGCTCAAGGAAAAACGTGCTGCACAGATGGCCATCCGACTTAAGGCCATCAAGCGACGTAAAAAGGAAAAACTTGGGCTTCCAATTGACTCCAGCTCGGGTAAATTTATGTTCATCACACTGGTGTAACTGAATAATAATATGACGTTCATATTTTGGTTAATAATTTTTAGACGAAGAAGTGCCGCCACCAAAAGATCCATCTCCGGAAATTATCGAAGATATGGACGCCGAACGAGCATTTGAAAAGTTGAGAAAAGCTGCTCATGTCAGACCTTGGGACCATGGAAAGGATGGACTACAAAAACCCTGTATACTTGTTTTTTTTAATTTTTTTTTTTTTTGTGATATATTTATTATAATTATAATTATCTCATCGAGATTGTAATAATTATGGACTATGGATATACTTGTTAATATAGTTATGACGTATTGTGCTTATTATCATTTTATGATCATTTATTGTTTTAGTGTTGACTCAAGAAGAGTGGAACGAAAAGCAACGGGCCGAAAGGAAGCCGGATTTTTCGTGGAATTACGACGATGGCAAGAAAGTGCCCAAAAGCCGATCCAATAACTTTCAACACGTCGACGAAGACGATAACAAGGATGACGAGGACGACAACGAAGACATGGTTGGACCGTCGTTGGATATGTTCATTGCACCGACTAATCCAAACAAACAGAGTACAATTACATCGAGAAACTTCAAACAGTTTATTCACAACGAGTTGGACGATGAACCTACGGCCACTAACAATAAACCGTCTTATGACGACGATAGCGATTTGGATAACATTCCATTACCGACTGAATCTAAGAAAGGAGCAGAAATTGCACCGCCTCCTACTTACGAATATTATGGACCAAGTGGGCGTGGAACAAAAGCACAAGACAACTTTATTAGTGTAAATGAAATGCAGGACTCCATTACCAAAGGATTTTCAAACGTAAAAAACATGAATAAACTTCGATCAGTCAGAGGTATTGTGGATGACGATGATGATGATTGATGGTAAATATTTTTCAAGATGTTACCTAATGAAAATTATTATGTAATAATAATGTATGTAATTTGTTACTTATATTGAACCATTTAGTGACATGATAACTATAAAAATGTTTTAAGAACTGTATACTTGTAAAATCTTCAATCATATCACAAATGGTATTATTGAAAACTATAATATAGGTATGTAAAATTGTTTTGATATAAAAATTAAAAGGTAATTTGTTATTAAATTTTCTATTATTATAAATTAAAAAACAAAATGTCAATAATTAGTTATCACAATTTTGTGTAATATAATAAGTTTACACACTATTTTAAAATAAATAACAAATATTATTATATAAGTATTTTAAAACAATATTTAATTTATTATAACTGGAATAAAAACTTAAAACAAAATAAAATAAATAAGCGTCTAAAATAGGAAATATTTAATATATATATATTACATTAATTAAATCTCACTCAATAATCATTAATCAAACAAAAAAAATAATATTTATTTGCCTTGAGATAAACTTTTAATGGCTTTCTCTGCTTCACTATCAGAGAATTTCAAAACTGCTGCTATTGCATTTACCATATGTTTTCGAATTTTATCATCAGCTGTAAGGAAGTAACTCAATGTTACATTTTTCAGATATTCTAAATTAGCACCTTCTCTAGATTTACACGATTCAAGTCTGAAAAATAGAAGGATTAAAATTACTACTGTTTTTGTTACAAATAACTAGTTTAATACCAACCTAACTAACTGTTGGTTTAGTTTATCAATATCTGCTTTATATTGCTGCTGCATATCAGCTGTACTCTTCTGTAAGTCTCTGTACTTAGATTCTATTTTAGACTTAGATTTTCTAAATTTGGATATCTCCATATCCTTCAGAGCTAATTCATGTGCATAATGAAGCAGATGTGATCCTTTTTTATTAGATTCTTCATCCAAATATTCCTGGAACTATAAACATAAAAAAATCACATGGTTACAAATAAAAATATATTATAAATTACTTACCTCTTTTCTTGAACCAGTTGAAGAATGGGATGTTTTTCTGTTATATTTTGTAGAATGTAGAGTTTCACGTAAAGCATTTAGTTCCAGTTCTTTTTCTAGTACCATTTCTTGTGCTTTATCACGTTGCTTTAATAACTGTTGTTCTAACATTGATGTCCGTTTACGCCATTCCAAATCATTTGTCATATATTTTTCCTTCCAACTGTTATTTTCCTTTAAGTAATGAATTTATAATAGATACAATAATAATTTTATTAAATTTAACAACTACAAAAATCTATTTACTTCATTATCTTCTAATTTTTCTTTGTATTTGCGTTCCAGCTGGTCTTGTTCAAATTGCAGTGTGTTGACATGTTGTTTTAAACTTTTTACTTGATTTAATAAAACTGAATTATCTTGTTTAGAAGACAAATTATTTTCATCTTGCTGATCTGAATGTTCAATGTGTTTCATTTTATAATCGTAAATATCAAAATCAATATCTTTTAATATTAAATCTGCAAAACAAATTAATAATAGTGAAAACAACTTTTTAAATTAATATAACTAAATGTATTTACCTTCAATATTTAAAGGAACTTCTGATGTTTTATCTAAATTTAATAAAAGAGTTTTGAAGTGCTTGAATTTTTCAACTATTTCAGATACAGTGTATTCTTCATTATTTTCACTTTCATTTTCATTTTCTATTTCTAATTTATTTATTTGCTCCTATTATCAAAATAATTTAAATATAATTATTAATTAATATACAGGATAACTCATTTAAAATTCCTACATTCTTATTCATATGATGTGGAAATCAAAATTAAAATTGTATATAATATTTCTGAAATAAAAAAATCATGGTTATAGGTAATGTAATGTTCTACTGATGTTCAATTTGAATAATAATTCATATCTCATGGTTATTTTTATTATTTTTAATAGATGATAATAGTTAATATAATAAAAAGTATGATACAATTTTGAATACATTTAAAAAGTTATCAAGTAAAAATGTTATTTATAATATGAGATTGATAGTCATTGATAGGTGTCTTTCTCCATATTATTTAGTTACCAAAAAAATCCATTTTTTAGACATTATTTTAGTAATAATATTGCATAATATTACAATTTTATATACTTATATATTTTGCATACATTTTAAACATAAATATAAATATATAAGCTGTTGCCAAAATTAGTTGCTGATATATTAACTTAACAATTTAAATAATACATTTTGAATTTCAAAGTATTAATTAAAAGCAGTAAAGTTGATTCACTCGTATTAAGATTTGAATTCAATATATAATAATTAATGATACACTCAAATTATTCGTTATCACTTAGCATATAGCATGTGAGTAATCATCAACAAACTATTTACAATGTCTATACATATCCCATACAAGCAATTTAATATCGATAACATTTTGTTTTTTGTATTAAAACTCCTAGTTTTTAAATTGAACAATCGCACTTGACAAAAATCACATGCATAATGCGTAGATAAATAAAAATATAACAAACCTTTAATGATTGTATTGTCAGTTCATCTTGATGTCTTATCTTATCATAAACACAAATTGAGTTTGAAAGTTCTGTCAAACGTGTTTCTAAATTTGAGACTCTCACTTCATGTGCAATTGCAAGTTCCCTAGCTCGATTTTCTGCGTCTGTTGCTCTTTGTTGTTCCTTTAAAAAAACAATAATAATTATAAACCATGATAAAATATTAATAAAACAACATAAAAACTAAATTTTTTACTTGAGCAATGGCAATTGAATGGTTTTGTCTTACTGCTTTGACTTCATGTCGTAACTGAGATAACATACCAGATGTTTCTTCTTCTCTAAACTTTAATTTTTGTTTAATATCTTTTAATTCAACTTCCATATCTTGAGCAGATTTTTTTAAGTTTTCATTTTCTCTGTGGACATGAACAATTTCTTTTTGCAAACTATCTGCTAATGATTCAGCTTGCTCTTTTTGCCTACGTTCCTCAGCCATTAATTTCTGTAATTCTCTCATCATAACTCCATGGTCATTAAATTCTTTTTCTCGTTGTAATCGCTCTTTATTGAATTTTGCTTTAATATTTTCCATCTCTAATCGTTGAAGTTTTTTTAATGTATCCATTTTATTATTCAATTCTTTAACCAATTTTTCAAGCTAAAAAAATATATAGTTATTTATTGATAATTTATAGTATAATAAAAGTCAAACACACCTCAGATATTTTATCTTGGAGTTGTTGTTTTTCATCAGCTGCAATTTCTTCAGCTTCATTTTTTTCTCGTTGTAAACTAGCTATGGTATTTACTAAATTGATAAATCGTGATTGTTGAGAATCATTAGACACCTGTTAAATTATTGAACATAATTTATGATTTGTATAACAAATGTTACACATTTGTAAAAATTAATAATTTTTTTACCTCTGAAGTATCAGTCTCTGATGCATCTTCTCTATCATAGTTTGTGGATGCCTTCAATGTGTCTTCTAGAGCTTTTTTTTCTAGTGTCAGTTTCTTATACGCTACTACCAAATCTAAAAAAAAACAGTACACAATTATATTGTAATATTTGAATCCCATAGAATGTAGAAAATATTTAAAAATCATTACTGTGCAAATTCTTTTTGTATTTTTCTAATTCGGACTGTTCCTTTATTGATGACTGACTATTTTTTTCCTTCTGCTCCATTTTAATATATACTAATAAGGTGTTAAGAAATAATGTATATATACGTTTTTTGTATACAAATAATTTAAGAACACTCACACATAACTTTTAGTTAATGAGTATGAATTTAATACAATATAATATTATTCACGAAGAAGGTAACGAAATATAAATGAATCAACGGGAACGCTTCCAATCACAATAGTGTCTTGAATAATAATACCGTTAAGGTTTCGCAACATCGTAAGTGAGTATTTGAGCAATAAATTGAGCCATAGCCGGATAGCCCCATTGGGTCATAGATGATATTTGACTGATTTGAGATCTTCAAATTTCAGTTTTCATTATAAATATAATAAATATAATAAATAATAATGCTTATTTGCTAATGTCATCAATTCCATATTTCCGTACTCATCCGTAGATTATGTTATCAAAGAAAATTTTACTATATTATCACCACTGATATATTATTATATATATATATGTATATGATAAACTATATAGATTGCTTGTGTTATTTCATTGAAGCCAACAATCCGCCATTTTAATCGAGGCCAGAACATCATATCAGTTGTTATTATTTATAATGATAACAAATGTTTTTTCTTTAAATTTAAACTTTCTATATTAAAATAAATAATTCTTTAGTTCACAAGTTATAACTATAAATAAATTAAAATAAATTCACTATTAAATATTTTTAGTTTTACATACAAATAAAAAATAAAACCGGTCATCTTCAATTTTTTATAACATAAATTAATAAATCAAATTGAGTATTAAAACTAAACAATTTGTCGTCAAATTGTTTAATACAAGAATCATTAGCTATAGTAAGCTATTATTAAGATAACATTGATCAGTAAATTAAATGTTATAAATAAAATAGTTTTTGTCTTTTGCTTGCCATTTTAACGCTTGACTATGACACTATGTCAGTACTTTACTCCAAGCATGTAGTCGTATCTTGAGGTATTTTTTGGTTATTTGATTTATTATATCTATTTTATGTGCTTTTGAGTATAAGTCTGTGGCATCCCAACAATAATTACACTTTAAATAATGTTGAAGATGTTGTTGATTCATTTTGTACATAAATAATTATTTTTTAGTTCATATTTTTGACAAACAATTTTTTTTTTCTATTATAAATAGTTTAAATAAAGTTTCTGTCAATCTAATAATTTTATAGAAACTATCTGAAGCTAGTTTAAAACCGCCTCGTTGTCTTATAAAGGTAAATTTCCTAATTGATTTATTATCATCTCCTTTTTTTGTGGTATGTATGATTATGAATATCTAGAACAGCGCTTCTCAACCTATGGTACGCGTACCACTAGTGGTACGCGGAAAGCTCATAAGTGGTACGAAAAGAAAATCTCCCTGTATAAAAAAAATTGGAATGAATCATTATTAACATTAAATATTATTTGGTTAATTTGGTGGTGTGGAGGTCGTTTGTAATCGTAATAATAAATAATAATAATAATTGTACATATTTAATTTAATTTTTTTTGTACATTAAATACTTAATTCCCATCATTTTGTAATTCCTAATAAAATAAAATTCTATACACGTAACATAAACGTATATATTATTAATAGGTAAAAAAAATGGTCAGGTGGTACGTAAAAATTTTCAAACTGTGTAGGTGGTACGCGAATATAAAAAGGTTGAGAACCGCTGATCTAGAATATCTCGAATACTTGCAAGATTCACACTTCAAGTTGTGTAAGAGGGTTTTTATATCCACTGATGTAATACAAAACATTTTCAATGATTGAATTAAGAAATGTATTGTTACATTATTCTGCTAATATTTAATAATCAATCTCATCATTATTTTGTTCTTCATGTTTTTGTAATTTCATTTAATCGCAAAAAGTGAATCTTCAATAGGTGACAATAATGCACAATTTCCAGAACTCATCTTAATAGAATTATGCAATAAGATACTTTTTATAGCATTTTTAAACTCCAAACCAATTGGGTTATTATTATGCCAAAATTTTCTCCGCATAAAACCAAAGAATAATTCTATAGTGTCTTGACTGAATTTATAAGCGAGTATAAACTTAAAACTATGGTTTACCAATAAATTCTTAATTATAGATAATGTCAATTTCACAGCTGTAGCAAAACAAATAATAAATGTTTTTCTCATACTCCTCCATAAATACTGATTTGTTACTGTCTTAAAGAATATAAGTATTCTATATTATTTTTAATATTTGCTTCAATATTTGAAATCCAATTTGTAATGAAACTGGGGCTTGGTAAGCTAATTGAAGATCTTTAAATAAATTATAACTAAGCATTTTGTACTTAACCAACAATTTTCAGATTTAGTTTAATATACCTGATACATTGATTAAATATATTAAATATTTAATCGATTCCTGATATTACTGTAAGCTTTAGGAGAGTAAAAATAAATTGTTGTGGCAAACTTTTTTACTTCATCAGTATATCGTCATGCTGTAAGTTCTACATTGGTATTTTGTATTAAATCATTAAATGTTTCTATATATTTTTTTTGCAATCATGTAAATGGTTTCTACCTTTTATGCATGTTGATGATTTGAGTGTAGACATCAACTCCTAATGATTTGTAATATATAAAAATATTTGCTTTCAAATTTACCTATTACCAACATTACGTACGTTTAGTTGCCTATGCAGAATATTTGAAGGTTTCTATAATGTATTAATAATTATTTTCACGCTTACAGATTTATTTTTCTAATAATTAAGATCATTATCTACTATCCTCATAATAATACCTCTTGAACTATGTTTACAATGATAATACATATAGGGAAATAAAAAAAATGTAATGAGGAATTTATTATGTATAATACTATATTATGGTAATGCCGTATATAATTGAAAATAGGTACTATGTTATTCTTTAGATTTAAGTCATAACTCATAACAAATTCATATAATTATACAAAAATACTAAATTTTCAAATAACTCGGTTATTAATAACTGGTAGGTGTATTTGATATTGTAAATTCCGAGTGGAGCGATGAATGTATTGATTTTACAATGATTAGTGGTTTTTCTTATTTTTTGTATCTGTCACACAGTAAAATTATACTACTCTAAAGTCTGTCATTACCTTTTAGAATCAGTAAAAATATTATGATTTTCTTCTTTAGCATCTTTTATGGTAAAAATGTGAATTTTATTGGTATCTTGGGTGATTAATAAAAAAAGTTTCTACTACCTAGTTTTCTAAAGTTTAAAGAAAAACAAATAAATCAAGGAAAACATGAATTTTTAAACATAATCAGTTTTTAACAAAATCGAATTTATTTACTATGAATTAATGCAAAACGAATAACTGCTAATTTTACAATAAATTCATCAAGTGTTTAAAATAACATTTTTTAAACTTGGTATAATTTTAATATGTTAACTCTTTTTGAGGGTTATTTATAGGCATTAAAAATTTTCGATTTTTTTTTATTTTTAGTTTTCAATTCTGAGCAAATTAACAAATGTATTAATTTTACAATGACTTGCATTTTTTTGTATTTCATCAACTTTTGAGGTAATTATAAGACTAAAAATACTTTGATTTTAAACTTGAGGGTTGTTACTATAGTAGCAAATTGGATTTAGTTGATATTTTAAGGAGGAGAAAGGGTCAGACATAAATAATTTTCTATACTTCTTAAAATAACCAGGGGGGGAGGAAGAAAAGAAGAATAAGGAAAAGCGACAATTTTTTTTTTTGCAAAACCAGTATTATAATAACCAGACAACCAGCATATTACTAATAAAGTTATTAACTAGATAAAATATGTAAATTCTGTTAATTCTTACTATAGTAATAATAGGTGTTTGAAACTTGATAATTATATTTGAAATCATTTTATAATAATTAACAATATAATATAAGTAATATTATATATTTTTTTTTTTTGTATGAAACAAAATTAACATCAAATGTTTTTCATCAATATTTTAGTAGGTATAAATGTATAATATAAATTATTCTATTTATATCATCATGAACTGGTAAGGTGGTATTGACTCAAAATGCAATAACAATAATACAATAATGTGGTATATTGGTATATATATATAAACATAATACATATACATTATAATAATTATATTTTAATAATATAATGAATGTTTTTTATAATAATAAGTAGGTACTCTAATACTAATACTAAAAAAAATTATTTTTTTAGCAATAGGTAGGTATTAAACAATTTGATGCAATACACTTAGTAGTTAATGATATAAGCAAACTATTTTATTCAGAATCATTTTTCGTTTATAATTATATTTCATTGAATTCAAATTTAACACATCCATTACTGTGACGTTGACGTACTCGATACCTAATGTACAGCGGCCGTAGCCATTTTCCTCCAAAAACGAGATAGTCGAGATACCGTTTTCCTTCACTGTCCATTTTCCTCCAAAAAAATAAAAAGTTAGTTTCCATTTTCCTTCACATTATTTTTAACTAAAATTAGAGTGCAGAGTGATACCCGCTTGGCACTTGCTTATCTTTTCTTTTTTTTTGTTAACTGTATTTATTTAAAACAATATAAATTATTTTTTGTAATTATTATTTATTTCTATAGTTTAAATTAATAAATCAAGATTATTTACTTATAAATTGAGTATTAGAATATCTAATTATCAATGGTAAAAAATTAATTAATACGACTATAAATCTATACAAATTACAAGTATTCTTATTACTTAAGTATGATCGGTTTTCAGTAATATACCTGTTACTTAAATTCAAATGTAAAATTATAATTAATTAAATGTAGATACCCTTGTCCCTTAGAAACTTTTCACCTCGCGTCCTAACCCCTAAAACACTTCAATTTCTTAAGTCATATTAATAAATATTAAATATAATATAGTGTATCGTCACATCGATATTTGTACTATATATATAGACATATAGTTCATAATTACTAGTATCATACATTTATTTTAGATACATATATATATGTGTGTGTGTGTACTGTGTATATACAAATAAATAATATAAAGGACTTAAAAATCAAGTCATTCGCGATTGAGAATGAAATCAAAATATATATATATAGCTCATCATTATGTCAGCTAGACGTCTTTACATTATTAATTACACGTAGAATGTTGATTATTATTTAGAAGATAGGTCGATAGACCATCTAAGCTATAGGTGTATAAATAATAGTATTATGTTTAGTAATATAATACGCATTAGTTATTATGTTTATAATATAATGTGTAATAAAACATCAAATATTCAAATAAAATCTATATTTACTTACACTTACTATACTGCGGAACGAAAATTCTTTTTTACATTCGTTTCAAAGTTTCATGACTTCATATTTTACGGATAACGGATATTATTCAAAGAAAAAACAAAAAAATTTCGCAGCAGTAAAATCGTTTATTATATCGTTTCGGTATATTATTCAACAAATGAATAAAAACCAACGGCAACTTTAGGGAAATTATACATAAAGAACGTCCTACCTATACATAATAATATAATATTATATTATGTAATTATCTACGTGGCGATTAAAGATATGGTATATCCAAGTAGGTATATATTTTCATTACCAATATTAGTATATACAGTATATTTATTTGTGTACATAATAAAAAATTACACCTATAAGTTATTTTATATTTTTATACGTATAATATTATTATATCATTAATTATAAATACTATAGTCAATGATTATATTAATTATTAGGTATGGATATTTATGAAGTTTAATTGTATAGGCTATTAAGTCATAGAGCAGGTATAGTTTGATAACCTCGTAACAAAGGAAGGGACAAAGGACATATTACATAGGTACTATACACAAAATATATTATATTATACGCATATAAATATCGCGAATAAAAGTATAAAACATCCTATTTTTAATTGTTATTGTTTAATTTTTATCCACGTTAAAATCTGTTGAATAATGTATTTTTTCGGTTGACCCTACTATACGAGTACTACGCAATTTCATGCAGTGGATACGTTTAAAACAAAACTATGACACTAATAACCTCCACGTACAATTAATATTCTAAAACATTTTTCAAACTTTAGTACGCACCAAGTATCAATTTACACATCAGCGGCAATAATTGGTTTATTAATTTATTATACTATATTTAAATAGTTTATGTTTGTATTAGCTATGTATAAATAGTCATAAGTATTTCTAAAATTACAATTTTTCTTTTTAAATGCTTTTTTTTAGAAATTTCAAGATAATTTAACATTTTATGTACTGTCCTTAATTTTTAATACATAACTACTGTAACTAATGTGGACTGCGCCCTTAAGTTTATATTAAACAAATAGTGTTTGAATTATTAAAATGTATATTTTTATGAATAATAATAAATTAATAATGAACTAAAGATATTAGTCCTTAATTATGGGCTTACAGAAATATAAAAAAAAATGTAAAATTGGATCTAGTTTACAAGATACTCGGACAATACTTATCAATTTTAGAATGTTGATGAATGAATATTAATAAAATTAATAAAGTTTTGAAATTATTATTACTCTATCATACCTTCCTAACCTATTATAATTAACCTATTATCTTTACTCTTTTATAATAACATAAAAAAGTTAAAACTTCTCGTTTTAATTTCAAAATACAGCAACATTTTCAGATGCGCAAATCTAAGATGCAGGGGGGGGGGGGTAACTGTCCCCTTTATTTGGTACCTAGGTGCTTTTTTGAAAATGCATATTAGAGAAGTTAATGGTTATCCTTAAAAAAAAATTTGATGAATATTACTATCTCACAATGTAAATTATATTTTCTATTTTTATTTGATACATTTTATTATTAATTATATGTATTATATGAGCACAGCGAAAATTTTTTTTTTATATAGGTGGGTATTGAATACTTTTGTTTTGTCACCCTATAATTTGAATTAGTTTGCGCCTCTGAACATTTTTAAAAAAGCTACCCATTTAAAAATTTAATGGGAAAAGGGATGATTTTAATTTGAAAAATAACTTGATATCGACATAGGACACTTCTTATATAGTATAAAATCTAAATATTTGAAAATAGAGTTCTTATTTGTCTACTTAACATTTATAAAATCAAAATTGAATAAATTAAAAGAAAAAATAAGGATAAGCATGCTTGCAGATGGATCATTATTGAGTATGTACCTATAGTATATATCTATACTCGTATATACCTGCAAATTGCAATACCTTTTTGCAATATTAGTATAAAAAATGGAATATAGGTATAATATATATATATAATGCATAGTAATTATTAAACTACATTCTAAATACAGGCAATACAGCTAATAATGGCTAGGCTATATTATGTTACACATATTAATACAATTTGATTACATATTAAATTTATGATAGATTTTTTCGTGGTTCATAATAATTGATGTTCACGCGTTATACTGTGAGAAAATGTCCTCGTGAATAGGTTTTAAAAGGTAAAATACCAATATAATATGCCCGAGTATGCGCAAACGCTCCCAAGATGAACCCTTATTCCGCTAAATGTATAGGCCACAGGGACGTCAGTGCGGATGCGAGTAGAACAGGCGCAGGACGTGTACACTTTTTGCAGTAGGTATTTCAAACGTTATCAATATGAGTGGTGATAATTTTCATATCAGTTGGTAAGTATAATACATTTTTTGCTCATTCATAGATTTATAAAACAATATTATATTTTTGTATTTTTATTATATTTTTGTTTTATTTATTTGTGGCTCATTATTCATTAATTAGTAGGTAATTTGTGACAGTTATTAATTAGCCAGACAATATAAATAATATAATAATATACATATAATATAGTTATTATCTTATTAATGTTGATTATTGTTAGTAACGTGCCAACTAAATAATATCTAATATGAAATACTGTATTTTTTTCATTTATATTTAAGTTATTACTTTTCTTATACTATTTAGGTTTAAAGTTAAATTATTAAGGTTTAGTCTAAAGTTTTAGATAATTGTTATATTCTAATTTATATTAATTATAACCACAAGAAATAAATTATAAAAATATCATAGATAAAAAATTATAATATTGTATAATTTTATATTTCTTCTCTTTGTTGCATCATATAATATTATGTTGAACTGAATTTTTTGTTCACATTTTTACATTTTCCAACTAACAATAATATATCATTTAGTAATTTAATAATGTGTTAAATAAATATTGTTTTCCACATTCATACAAATAGATTATTATTCAACAATATATTTAAATTAAATTAAATTAATAATGAACATGTACTATTTTACTAGCATAGTAATACTTCTCCGTATACGTTATTAATTATATTATATTCATAAATTCTCGAAACAGTCGAAACTAATAGGTATATTATCATATGTGAATATGTGATATGTATAATTTTACACTTAAATATATAGCTGCACTATTATATGTCCATATAGGTATACCAATAGGCAATAATAAGTATAGATTTATACGCATAGGTGCAAGTAGAGAAGGCTAGGGGGCTTAGTCCCTTAAAACTAATGATGTTTTGTGATAATTTAAAAAAATTATAAAAGTATCCAGTATAGTCCTGATCTACAATCTCCCTAAATTTCAAACACTATTTGCGCCTATGTTTATACGTATATAATATTATGTAATAAAATAATGGTTGTTATTTGTAGGTTTTTTTCAGTTATTAAAACAAATTTAAAATATTATTGCATATACTTTAACTTTAAGTTAAAGATGTTACAATTAAAATTCAAAAGATAAAAAATTTAATTTATTTTCTGTTCAAGTTGTAGGTAGCAATATTACGTTTGTTTTATATTTTAGATTCAAAATAATTTTTTCTAATAATTTTCTGTTATTGTATTTTAATAGTAAAAGGTAATAGGTAGGTAACCATATTATTCTATACACTAGAATACCATACATTTATATTTAGCTGGTTGATATTTTATATAAAGCCATTCTTTATTTTTTCATTATCATAGTTATTTTAACTAGAAATAAACATATAAATATATCTATAAATTAATTTATGACAATTGTATCATATTATATAGGACTGCGCATAAGCGGTATTCAGTATAAAAGACCAAAGAAAAAATAACATGGAAAAAAGAACAACGGTTTAAAATAAATTAAAATATTACATTTTAAAATGAAAATGAGTATAAAAAAAAATTAAAATCTTTACCTATTATAATTATTATTATAATCACCGGGGCAATTAGTTGTATTTTTTGTCGAATATTTCAAAGCAAAATTATTTTTACCATAGTAGTACTTAGCAATATAAGTATTTCCTTCAAAATCTACCTACTAGCCGCCTTTATTATATTTACAGTTTTCCGTTTTAATTAATACAAAACTGAAAAAATAGTGTATAACGCATAAGTAAATGTCGACAAAACTACATTTTGCTCAGTTAAATAATAACATATAATACATTAAGATAATGAATAAAAAACTCTACAAGTAGAATTTCTAGTAATAAACTTATATATTCTATATTTTACAAAAAGTTATATTTTATTAATATACAATAAAAGCATTAAAAATATTGAAGTTCAATAATATTTGAAATTTAAATATTTGTAAATATTATATAATATTAATCAATTTAGAATAATTTTTTTTAATTTGTGTTCTATTTTCCGTGGTTTTTTTCCGGTATCCGTATAATCTATTATATATATAGGTATTTAAAATGGAAAATTTCAAAATATCGTTTGATAATATAAAATTATATTTTAAATTTTAATGTGTTAAAATTTAAATGTTAAGTATAATATAATATTATGTTGTACTAAAAGTATTATCAAGACGTGTTCCGTATTTTCTAAACATTTGTTTTTATACAATATACCAGGTGATCAATAAGTTTGAAAACTCTTAATTACTGTATGGCGTATGCAGATTTTAATACCTTCGTGGAGCAATAACAGATAATATTGCTGTATGCTTATAATGTAAAATATTTAATAACCTCATTAAATATATCAGATTATCGTTTATCAGTCTCAATAATTAGTCTAATGATCGTTCCTAAACTTATTGAACTCTTTGTATTCGTGAATATGATTTATTTACTTAACTCTTAATAATTATAAAGTTATCAAATCTATATGGTATGCAAGGCTAGTATGTTACTTAATCGTTTAATAACTACTATTTATCTTGTAAATATACATTTTGTAGTTGGTGAAGTGTTAGGTGTCTGGGACTGAAAGTTTGAACGAATCGAAACAACATTTAAACTTTTCCCACTGTATAATATACCCATACACAATCTAACTATCTGACTTGTATGTACTTAATAAATATACATTTTCCTGTACAGCTTTAGTGCTTTACCTATCTATACTAATTTATTATAATCATATTTGAATTTACACTAATTATTATTTTAAGCTAGTAGTTAGTTGTTAGTTCCCGGATAGGTGAACACCTGAGAATTTTAGCTACACACGCGTCATAACTAAACATAACTTCTTACTTAACCATGGTTAATTGTTAATCTAGTTAAAATCTCTCCTAACATAAAAAAAATAATAACAATCGTATACATGCATATAAGTATTTGTTGTTTTAATACCTGGTATGCTATAATATTTAAATTTGATGTTAGTATTAATGCAAGTCACTTATTTTCTAACTATTATTGTAATTTTGAAAAGCGATGACGATAAGTATTTGTCTTAAAATTATTAGTATAAGACAT
This sequence comes from Schizaphis graminum, assembly GCA_020882235.1. Classification (NCBI taxonomy): domain Eukaryota; kingdom Metazoa; phylum Arthropoda; class Insecta; order Hemiptera; family Aphididae; genus Schizaphis; species Schizaphis graminum. The sequence goes on from CM037032.1 coordinate 62,985,325, forward strand.
TATTATTTAACTATTATTTTTTTAATCCATATAAATGTATTATTTATATACATAATAAGATATAGTCATATTTTACTTATTTTTAGACCACAACCTAATTATTAATAATTTAATATATTTATTTATTTATAAATAATAATTTAATATTCTGAAACAAAATTATTGTTTTTGAAATTATCAATGTAATATCTAGTAAGTAGTAAGATATGTTCTTCGAAATCATGACAGTTCTCAACTCGCTAAAACTATCTAAACTTTATAGATTTCATGCATAGTGTATAGACATTGTATAATTGTGTATACACATTGCTATTGAAAAATATTAAAAAATCACTTCAACTAAAAAAATAAAAAATAAAATGTAAAGCTTTAATAATTTTGCAGTTATTGATCGATATTACATTTTTTTCCTATTACTAATTGAATAACATAGAAAGAATTTTAAATTTAAAAAATCACCTTATCACATATCAATCTGATCAGTCAGCCTTGCGGTTTACGGATACCTATGTCAGTTATATAAATGTATCATAATAATGTTTGTAACGATGTGTCATTATAGAATAAATACAATATTTTCATAAAGCCGTTTTAGTCATGTAAATACTGAGTAGTATACAACGCACAAGGATACTCTGTGAACTCCATTTCGAATAGTTTTTATAGCAGTATGCGTTACGGCGCATAACGGTAAAATCAACCTCCGCCAGGCTTCGCACCACGATAAAATATCGTTGACCCGATAAATTTAAACACATTGCGGGCGTGCGCGTTAAAAGACTACGTTAGTTGCTGTGTATATATATATATAGTTGAGATGTAGGTAGTTAATTATTGTGCCTATGCCTTATAAAATCAATTCATTTTTTGACATATTAGATACTGAGTGAAAACGTGAAACTAATATAATAATACGCACGTGTATAGTAGTAGTTAATATACCTAAATATATTGACCCTACATGTTAACACAAGTATAATATACTTATAAGATTCTTACAATAATATATATTATACTGTTTATTATAACTCATGATCCATAAATTATTTTCTGTGAACTTTCTGATCAATATACAGTATGATATTATAATGTTGCCAGGATACTGCAATATACAATATTTTATATTAAAAAAAAAGTTGAAAATATTTAAAATATATAAACGAAAATATATAAAAAAAAAAAATGTTTAAATAATTATAATAGGTATATTATTATTATTTAATTTTTTTATTTATCGTAAAATATAAATATTGATAAAATATATTTTTGAACGCTATTTAATATTAATTTATGATAAACCTGATTTCATAATCCAATGATTTTACTGCGTATCTATTAATAAAATAACATATTATTGAAGTTTACAAATATTTTTAAAATTGCATAAATAATATTATCAATATTATTATTATGGCTTCCATTTTTGTTCGTAATATTTTGTTTAAAATTTTAAATATACCTATACTGGCTATAATATAATATGACGTCTATCTACTTAATAATAATTGTAATAAAATAAAATTATGATTATCGGTTTAACGTTACTCGGGAATAGTATCGTTATATTTTATTATGCGTATACCTATATACTTGTTAAAAAAATAACAATACTAAATTTAAAGCTAAAAATGTATTTATAATTTAATGATATTTGTTGACTGATATTTTTACTATATAATATCTACGATAAATTTTCTAAATTCTTGAATAATATAAAAAGTTAAAGATACATATTATATACTATCTAGTAACTACATTAATCGTACATTATAATTTGTATATTATTAAATCATATAAATAAATTATATAATAAAAAGTGATAATATATTATATTATACCTGTAGGTAATTATATTAACTACCTAGCTATAATACTAACAGTGTACAAAATCGGTAGTAAACAATGAAGTTATTACATATTTTCATTTTGTATTTTTAACAGTACATAATATATAATAAAGTGTAGGTATACTTATAGAATACGGAAGACATCGGGAAAACGTGATGTAATTTTAAAGGAAAAATGTGCGAGGGATCAGAAAAACAATATATAATATAATAAAGAGAAAGAATTTTAATAATTATTACATTTTAAAATTTGCGTAACAAAATTATAAAGTATTTTGTATTAAATTAATTATCTCCATAGTCAATAGACTCTTTCAATCTGTCATAAAGTATATTATAATTTATAATGGTATAATGGTTAATACTTAATTGAAGAAGAAAGTGGACAGGCGCACGCACGCTACTATTGCATAGAATGATAACGTAGTGGTGGGAAACCAGTTCAGATACGACAAAACTGAGTTTTTGAGTCAGTCTCGATCCAGACTAGAATGAGTCGTCGTTTAATGTCAAATTTTTGTAGCTTGAAAAAACAACATTATAAACGGATAGTCGCCTATGAAAAATCAAGAAACATCTAACCAAATACAAATTTAAAGGTATTATAAACAATTTAATATTAATAGAATATATAGACATTTAAAATATTTTTATTTCCTTGAACTTACTTTTTCCATTTTTATTTTTATCTACGTTGGGTAACTTTACATTTAAGTTTAAAAAATAATTATCTTTATTTTTTACCAAGCAATTAATTTAATTAGATCTTCACTACACATTGCAGTTATTAATTATTATTATATTATTTCTGAAGATTTGAAGATTAAAATAGGAAATATACAATGAAAAATAATAGAAATAAAGTATTATTTGATGATATAAATGCATCAATTATTTTGAATATTTTTACATAATTTTTATTCTACGCTTTTTATATTTTCTAACTAATATAGTAATTTGGGACCTATACGATTAAAATGAAGGTCATATTTTGAGGAAAATTGTGTGAGAGTAAGGCTTCGGTAATAATAAATTAGTTTAGTTGGTTTCATGTGTATAACAAAAATCGATTATCTTCCTCACAATATCATCATTATTAATAAAATGTTGCTTACATTATCCTAATAGAAAAAATACGATTTTCGAGAAGCTATTAACTATTTATCATTTACGACGAATAGTTTTTTTTCATGTATTACTTAACGTTATCTTACTTATCCTAGTCTTACACCAATGGCAGATATTGAACTTTTTTGTAGTTATATATTTTTCAACTCACGGTTCACTAATTATGTAATTATATAATACAGAAAAATTGATGATTTTATTTACGATATTTTTCTTATTTACGTCTTTGTCTAGCAAAATTTAAAATTTTTATTTCTTGTCTAATGAATTGAGGAACTCCATTCGTTATAATTTTATTTACAGTAATGTTTAGTCATATTATAATCTATTAAAAAGTTCAATTATTTATTTATTTTTAGTATTTATGATGTTATGTATTTTCAATATGTCTATATCATATTTTTAACATTTTATTTCAGTACGTAGACTTGATCAAAACCAATTATATTTTTGTTTAAAATTTGTGTCAGATTTAAATAATACGGGTTATTTCAAAATTAATAAAAAAACATATTTTATAATTTGAACTGATAATATCGTAGACATGTATAGTTTCAAAATAATAGATTATAAAAAATTAATAAATGAGGAAAATTGTGTTTTCCGGGGACAAACACGGTGAGATACCTTTGGACCCATTACATTTATAATAATCCTATGGCCAGCAAGCCAATAACCGGGTTAAGTGCCGTAATTTCTCTGTGCGCACAGTCGCGTGCCTTCCGCGTAGTATTCGCGTCATCGGTATTTCTTTGGACGTCCGGTCTCTGTCTTCGATTTGCGACGACCTCGTGTCCGTAGAAGCGCCTCTTGCGCGATGAACTATGTGTAGGCATATCGTATACATATATACCGCGTCATCACCCTATAGTGTCTCTTTCTCTTCGGCTAAACCGCTGTGATATACATCACGAGCTCGCCGCAGACAATGCCCCCTCGCGCTACGAACTGTTGCCCCGATGACCCACATATTGTATATTATTATTCTTGTACCTATATGAAGACGAATCGCCGCTGCTGCATTGTCGTGTTTTATTTAGGCCGCGTCTATATAGTCTCGTATTGTCATAATAATACATGTATATAAGCATTCCTATACATGGACCAGGTGTACGATATTATATATATTTATATTAATATAATATATTATGATGTTCATCATACATAAGACTTTAAAATAATATTCACTCCATTTTGTAACACGAATTTCTTATAATATTCTATATGGCATATCTATTGACATTATTAACCTGCTTTACATACGATACAACTATTGTTATAGGTATGTGTTTAAACGACACAAATATACATTATGGACGATCTAATATTCGCTAAGATTGTTATAAACTGTTTTTTTAAATATCTACACGTAAATTTTAGCAGCCATCGACAACCCTTTTCGAATATTCAGTTTTATTTACATACATCGTGTATAATGTATAATATGACGTGCACAACGCGATTAAAAATTAGTGCGTCGCCTAGACATCGACGTGTTAGTATGTAACTGCGTGCGTAAAATTCGTTACGGAATTTGATGCCAGTGCGTTATACATGTAAATAGTAAATACCTAATATAATATACGGATATACAGTTATAGCTTCATAGATTTAGATGACTAAAGCCGTGGACTAGACAGAATTTGTGTTATACGCGTCTCGGGTTTAGGAGCTAATCAAGAAATATCGTATTATAAATATTTTACATTAATGCACCCACTGTTATTAATTAAAAAATAAAAAAACATTGAATACATTATTATTATTTTATAGTTTTATACATTATAATATTATGGTTATTATAGTTTATTTTGATAAAAATGATAAAAACTTTTTACTCGGTTCCGTGAAACTTTCGGCATCTTTATTATAATAATTACATCTGTATGACAATCATGCAACAACACTTCATCTCCTAATAGTTTTTAGAATTGGTAGTAAATTATTAGAACATTAAAATAATATCATGTTTGGATTTTTTATTATTTTTTATATATCCAAACAACAAACTGATTTACTGATGTAAATATATAATACACACTAACATTATCTACACTCGTTATTTCACACAGTATTATATTATATATCAGTAGGACAAAGAACATTCGGCTGGTTTATTTATTCGGAAATCCATTGAATATATGCACTACATTCTATGTACTCGCGACGATTTTTATTTTATTTGCATATTGCAAAAAGTATTACACAAGTAGGATGCGGTTGCAGTAATTGGCCACGACTGCACACTACGCATATTATTCTTCGTACTTCGTTTATAGGTTCATCATAATATTTACCCTATTCGTATGTAATCTAGATAAACTAACCTAACCTATAATGTATAGCTTTATATTTGTAAACCTATATACGTATTCAGAATAGATATACCAGCAAATATTATATATTTATATATACCTATATATATATTATTTTAAATTTCTAGTATTTTGAGTTTTAGTTAATATTTACAGCATAATGAAATATTAAATTCTTTTTTTGCTTGACATATTTTTTTAAAAGCCATATTATTATCAATAGCCACTATAAAAGTATATCACGGTGTCTATTTATTAGAGGTACGGAGTTTCCACTATTTTACATAATGTAATAATATTATTATTAAATAAATATCCACATAAAAAAAAGATAAAAGTAATCAAATGGAATATTAAAACATTTCGCGTCCCAAGTTATAAACATTTTACACATGGCCATACTCGTTACACGTATAATATGTATAGTGTCTACATCCTATCTATATACATTATGTATAAGGAAATATATTATTATTGTCGTTTTCATAATAATGAAGTTTATTGCAGTGTGGCTATTAAATTGCATATCATGTAGGTACCAGTACATATGCAGTATATAATATTATAATGGTATTGTAAAAAATTTTTGATTATACATTAATATTACCATCATCGAATTAACATTTTACTACAAGTAAAAAGAGAAAATGCATTTTTTTTTCAATGGCTTTTGTTCCGGGGAAAGTATTTATACAATATGCAATAATATACATATCTAATTATATATAACATTTTAATATTAAGTACTTCGCCAAAACGCACTATAGGTGCTCATTGCTCACGAACAACTGATTATTTATGTTCCTACGTAGGTATATAATATTATACTTCAGCTAACTGGAGACAATCGATAAATAATTGCAGTAATAATAATAAGTGATATAATATTATTTTTTATGTAGCGTTTCCTAGCAGCTATTGCCTATTGATGAGCAAAAATGTTTAATGTATACATAGTCCATTGCTTATAAGTTATAGATATATTATATCTATAACGTAGCCGTATGTCTCATAAATTTTGCCTAACCTAATCATACTATTGAAATAATTAGATAGTGAAACCAGAACCCAAATAAAAGTTGGGACTAAAAACTTAGGTAATAAAATCAAAAACAACAATTTTATTTTGATTTAAACATAACTATTTAATTCATAAAAAATAAATAAATCGTATTATACTATGCAAATTTGTACCATAAAAAAAAAATTAGATTTTAATAGTTATAAAAGTATGTTATTTAAAATGATAAATAGGCGTAATAGTTCGGGGAGATAGACAATGGACAATCTAAATTTTTTTTATTTATACATTTTTTATATTTGTCTGTAATGTATAAATATTGTAATATTTTAAATACTCACCATTCGAGGTCTACTCTAGCTAACAACACAGCGTATAGGTCAGAGATGAAAGAGAAAACTACTTGTGCACCGATATCCTTTTGACTGCATTTTGAATTACTTAATACCTAAATTAGCTAATGCAGTTTGACTATACTGTCTATACTCATTATTACCCATTGGTTTTACATAAATAATATAACTGTAGGTATTATATGGATGTAATATATATAAATTATAAGGAAGAAGGGAGGAGAATATCGGTTACCTAAACGAGAAATCAAATATCTGTAAAAATAACAATTTAATCAATGTAATTCTGTTAAGAATCGAAACATTAATAATTTGGCAGCATTATAGTAGATACTAGATACGAATTTCATGTCCATAAGAATAATATTCTCTTTAATTTTTTATCGAATATAACCAGTATTCTCCATATGACGAGGTAATACCATTGATTATAAATACTATAAATACTATATGGTAATACCTATAATCATATTAAAACTACTATTCCACTTAAAACGGGTAATTGTATTATCAAACTCAATACGTTATGACCAGTATTCAAAAATATTTTAAAAAATAACTGATGTAACTACAGTTTGAATATTACAACATATTTCTTTTTATATATTTTAGATTATATTGCATTTTAATTATATAAAAACAACCTTATAATGATATCGATATTTTAAATTGTTTAAATTAAATTTGATAAAAATTTCTAATACACTTTTGATGAGGATAAAATTCATAAAATTAATTACCCTATGTTAAATTTAAGATTACGATATCATTAGTTACAAATCCAAATTATGAGTGTAAACCCAAACGTCATTAACTCATAATCATTTTTTAGAAACATTAGTAACTGCCAGTTACTAACTGGTATTACCCATTGACAGTATTCACCCCTACATAACAATTATTAACATATAGTTTAGTATAATATACTCTGTTGTTTACGCGTAATTATTGATGGACCTCTATCACCAACTAGTCACTACGCTACGATCAGTAATAATATGACGTGGTGCCGGTGTATTATAATAAATTGTATTGTAATCATACGATTGCAAAAAGTTACATCCGGCAATTGTATGTTTAATGTTACCGATTGTTGCTTTTTATGGCTGTTTATTATATATTTATGTACGTACAATGGAATATTTTGACGATTTGTAAACAACGTGTATTATTACTGAATAATTACACACAAAAATGTAAACCTATAATTATTAATACTTCACTGTATTTTCATTATTATCTTTAGACGCGTGGATTTATATCCAAAATCTAGTAATTATCTGTAATCTGCACACGCTTTTTTTAGACAGTGTGACATAGTTCGTGTTCAAGTCATTCAATTTTATTACCATATAGAATGTTTATGTAAAATATAATAGTTAAGTTATTTGTTATTATACTGTAAGTAACTTATTATTTATTAATTTTATCGTCATAGATGCAACTAAGTGAAGGCTTGGAATGGCGGCTTAGCCAGTAACCCACCTTATATAATTGGGTAATAGCTAGTTAATAAGTCACAAAATAATGTTTTTTTCTATGAGGAATAAAATTATTTAAGAATTAGTAGATAAATTGCAACTGCTGAAAGGCTATTTCCCCAAATTTAACAAATGCTTAGATTTATTATATAATTTAAGTAAGGAGTGATGATACCAATTTCTTTTTTTCAAATGAAAATCAATTTTTTTACTGTAAATTATTTAGTTAATTTAGTACTTTTTAAATATAAATAATGAAGATATAGTCCTAAGTGTTAAGTATACTTAAAAATTCCAATAATCAACATTTGAATAAATACATTATTAAAAAAAATAGGAGTATATATATATAATATATATATGTATATATGTATATGTTACGGTGAAAGACGAACATTGGTAAATGTCGTCATTCCCCGGTCAATGACGTCATTAACCAAAATGATTCAATTATGTAGGTAAATGTTGTAAAAACACATTTTTAAAATTCAATTGTACATCTTTCACCGGTCATTGACGTCATTTATCAAAACTTGTGGTAAATGAAGATAAATTTCAAATAATACACTGATTGTTTTAATATATCAGACTTGGGTAGTATTCTGAATACTTTTTTTTGAAAGTATTCAATACAGTATTTTGAATACTTTTTACAAATATTCTTAATACAGTATTTGGAATACTTTTTTTCCGTCCAATCACACTAAAAATAATTTCATTACCTACTTCTTCTGTCATAGAAATTGCTTTTGCATTTATACATAACCATATAAGCACCTATAATCTATGTATATTTTTATTCAAAATATTTATAGTGAATAGTAATATATTATTTTGTTTTATACTATTTTTAGTGGGTAATATTATTTCCAATTTGAAGCGTTGAATTCGTAATTATTATTATTATTTAAGCCACAGTAACTTGGCTATTGGCTTAAAGTAGTTGATTAATGTATTAATTTTTATAATAATATTAATTTTATTATAATTAAGTATTAATTAATATTTTTTTTTTTTTGTGAGTATAATGTTCCTTTATTAGGTTTTACTACAAAAGTTATCCAATTTATTACTTAAATAAATCACATAATATTATAATTTATAATGAATAAATTGGACAATAATATTCACTTATAAACACTGAATTGAAAAAAAAAATATATTTTTGTTATTGAAATCTATTTAACATTATTTTTTAAGTCAATACTATTTTTTAAAATTTGATAAAATTCTTTCCATAAATGTATTGAACATTATTCTCCAATTAAACTGGGGATTGATGTCAATAACCGGGGAATGTCTACATTTACCAATTTTTAGGTAAATTATGTCATTTACCGGAGAATGACGATATTTACCACGTTAACATCATTAACCGTAACATATACATGTTTGGTGAATAATATTAGATAAGTCACTCCACCTCTCCATTAAATGGTCTGATCCAGCGGTTCTCTGCAAACTGTGGTATAACCACTAGTAGTATGTGAAAGACTACATAGTGGTACGCGAAGGGCCATTTTTGGATAATAAACCCATTCAATTATTTAATTCATATCTTATTTTAAAAAATAATAAATAAAAAATAATTATATTGTAGTTGTAGTATTTTACTGCCTTATTATTTAAAAAAAAAATGTATTTAACTGTACAATTTGGATTTTGGATCGTTCTATTTTTAGTCATTAGTGGTACGCGACTGATTGATAATATACCTAAATGGTACGTAAAAAAAGTTTGAAAACTACTGGTCTAATCTAACCTAACCTGGGCCTAAGCAATTTTATACCCAATACTCGTATCTCAATATTTACCGTATAAAACCGACAAGAATATTGTTATTAAGCTCCGTGGAACGTATACACATTTTTTCCTTAAAATAGACTACCAAATACTTGAAAAATAATAACATTATTATAATATTATGTTTTAGTGATCAACGGTTTAATTAATTTATATGAATATAACTCTTATCGATATTGTACACAAAAATATGTGCATATTATATGATATGTAGACATGACAGTAAAAATTTCAAAACGGATGAAAAGACTGTGTTTTTTGTTCGACGAATGCATACCGCTCGAAAGTAAAATTAACGACATACTTAAACACTAAACAAATAACAACAATAACGTAATATCATATTTTATAACACTAAGTTATCTAATGCAAATTATTTTAGTTCTAATAATAATTACGTTTTATGCTAATTATCTATTTTACTATAAACTATTGTCCATTGTATCTTTGTATAGCGTTTATTTTAACAACAAAATTATGAATGTTTTCACATGTTATACGTATTCTATAATACACACAATGCATAGTACATTGCAATATAATATACTTTAATGCTCTGATACTTATACAATACTGTTTATAATACTATATACGATATACCTATACCTAATAACAGTGTGCATATCTGCAATATTTTCCTCAGGGGAATTTTATTCAACGAATACATTAATATTTCGAGTCGTTTAGGCGTTTGGTACTTATATAGGTAGTGTAGCTATTCATTTTAATGTGGATTCGTCGATCCTACCATTCGTGAATTTCAAATTTGTATATTTATATAATATACATGCTAATAATGTGTTCCAGTTTTTTCTATGTCAACTACAGCTGTGTATATAATATGATTCGATCGGACAGGTCGGCCGTGGCGATTTCATCGATTCGTCTGAGACAATTTTGAAAACCTATATTGGCAATATTTCTGTTTTGTTTTTTACTTGTACATTCGCACGGTTCCCAGCTGTACATTTCTTCCTCTAGTGTTTATACATAAATTGTTTTCGCTCGAGGTATTACCATATAGTTACCTATAAAACAACAATAATGCGCGTTTCTCAAGATTTTGAAATTCTGACGGCTGGCACATTACTATATGTGTATACGTACTATGTAGGTAATACCACATATATCATATGCATGCAAAATATAATATGAAATAAATTTAATATGATATATAAATATATATATAAAAAAACACGTGTTTAAAGCGAACGTGATGAGACAAAGTAGTAGTATATATATATATTCTATGCGCGTATTCTATTCGCGTGTGTGTGTGTGTGTGTGGTACATATATTATAATAGTGTAAGTATACGTGATACGGACGCTCCGGCTAGGTGGAAATAGAGCGCGAATAATTATTATACCGATGAGATCCGGAAAGTGACACAAACAATGAAATACTTTCGGGAAAAAATAAGCGACCGCCAAACCGTGTTTTTGCGTTGAATAATAATAATAATAATAACATAATATTATGTATAAAGTATAATCACTAATCCTAATGGTCATCATGTACATACGGCTTTTCCGTTTATTGAAAATTATAAGTATTGCTAACATAACCTTTACCTAACCTATAAGCTATAAACTAAAAATACCCACTTATACGTCTTATCTTATAGTTCAAGTATATTATATTCAAATAAATGTTGTTATTTCATAATATTTTATATTATGACATTATATTTCGATGTTGTACCTAATGCGATCCTACGTATATTTATATATAAAATCTTCATTTTTATAAATAATACACACTTATCAAAAAATATTTATCAATAAAAAATAGTTATTTTACTAGATCTTATCGATTTTATGCTAACATTATTTTATATCTATTCCATTTGTGTATAAGATTATATGACTAAATGTGATGTGTGTATACTGTATACATAAATATGGTTACAATTGCATACATTGTATATTATATATATATTACCTTACAAATATACCTGTTTTACCATGAATTTATTATTTTCGTTTAAAACCTACCTTAGACAATTTGCTGTATACTTACAAGTGCAAAATCCACGCAGTCGTGTCATATTATGCTCAATTTATGATATTGGTAAATCGATTTAAGAACGTGTTTGTATAGGATAAGTCATCCGATATAAAGATAAAACACCGTTTTTTGGTATTTTTCCAGGACAACGACTTATAAAGATATTATTATTACGGAACATATGAGATAGTATTATTTGGATATTCTGTTTTTTTGAATATATTATTATAAAATATGTCAGGCAGGAGGTTTTAGCTCGCGCAGGCGAGTCATTCGGTTACAATTGTATACTGTATACTTAATTAAATATCCACTGAAGTACATTTTTTAAATAACCGTTCAGTTTTTCGTTGTATCATATTAGGTATATTATAATCCGGTCGCGTGTATAATGTAATAGCAGTTATAAATCCGTTACCTTCCCGCAACCCTGACCATAGGAAGACTACTTTGTATACTAGTTGTACGTATAACATGTACATTACGATTATACTAAGTATTAGTCATTTTTTAACGAACACGTTTTACTGTTACGAGAACCGTCTTTAGACAAATCGTTGTGGAATGCATATAATAATATTTATTATAAATATAATGTAATAATTAGCTTTATTATATAGTGTATGACATAGATAAAAAATTACACACATGCGTACCTTTCACGTATTTAAGTATATGGTGCTTAAATTGATGTGCTCTACCGTAGACTCACGGAATCGATATAAAAAAAAGATAGTATAATAAGGTATGAGATATTATCAAGTCCACTAATAAACACACGGCTTATAACTGCACCTTTTAATGCATTTCACATTTTCGCTGTTTATTCTATTGAGCCATCACGTTATCGTTATGTATAAAGCCAAACATTTATTTTTATTTTCCAGTAAATAAACTACAAATATATATATGTGATAAAATAATATAATATATAAGTATGGAAATAAATTGAAATAATAATAATACAAAAAAGTAAAACTTATAACAGCATTGCATGCATACCTATAACTAATATTAGTAATTTTTTAATTTTTATTTGAAATTGGCGTACTTAGTAAAATACTAAAATCGATACATCGTTTATTGGAAATAGTATAAATCCAATTTTGATGAATATCTATCATTGAATAAGCTTTTTCTTTGGTGGTTGTGGAAAAACATATATGTGTAGGATGTGTAGGTTCATAATTAATAGTTATATTGTTGTGGTAAGCTGACAGCTATGATATAGACTCTATGAATGGGTCTTTAATAGTTATAGATTACGCGATGTGTTGCTCATAATTTATTAGTTCTAATTTGATTTAATCTACAGAGTACTCAATCACTCAAAAACTTAATTAGAATTCCGGACTTTTCTATGTGACATCATATGATTAAACCTAATAATATTTATTGATATAAATAAGACAATAACATAATTATTATATTAATCGTGCATGTTGTGTGTTTACAGACTAATCGCGAACGATGGCACCTTCCACCGCGACGACGTGCCGGGCGAGAGCTGACGGTCGTTGCTCGCATCTGCTGCTGTCGGTTCGAACTTTGGTCGTGGTTACGATCGCGGTCGCCATATTCGCGCTGCCGGTTCATTGTCAATCCGAAAAACGGCTATCGTCCATCCAACAGCAACAGCAACAACACCAGTACTATGATTCGGATGAGCTGACCAGTGGCGCCGAGGTAATCAAGAGCAAAATTCGACCGGACACATATTCCCAAGACCCATCATCGTCGCAACAGTACGAAAAACACTTGCAACACGGAAAGCAATCGGACACGGTTGGCTTAGCTTCCACCGTGTACGGCGAACAGTATGGCGACGGAGGAGCTCTGTTGCATCAGGATCAGCCCCTGTTAGACGAGGAGGCCCAGGAGTCGATCAGCTCAGGTTCGATAAACAATCACAGGATACCACAGTATACGCGTGCTGGGTCTCCCGTGTCTGGCGATGTGATCGAGGGCAAGAATGTGGGCAACCGAGCCGTCGGCAACAACTACCATCACCCTGGTAATCCATCACCAGCTTCTGGTGGTTATGCCGTCGACTCTGCGTATGGCCCGCACTACAGTTCCCAGGATCTGGTCCAGGATCAAAACTATCAGCTCGAATTTAAGTATCATGACTACGACAAGATGACCAAGTTCCTGAGGACCACATCATCTCGATTCCCCAACCTCACAGCTCTCTATTCCATCGGAAAATCCGTCCAAGGTAAGCCTTGCATATATAACATTATGTATAGTGTATTTTTATCATCGTTAATACCTATTTATATTATTATTTTCTACTGTTATACTTTGTACATAATACGATATACGAATATTATACGATGTTAATGGTCCACATTTAAAATTTTCGAAGACCCTGTGTCTGAATATTGTTATTGATCCGTTTTCCTGGACAACAGTGTGGTTATGTCTACCTTTTGTAAAACTGACTTATTATATTGTTTCAGTCTTTGTTAAGTACCTATGACTTACCGGGTATGCATTTACTTATTGATTTCGATTTTGCTTATAATATAAAATATAAACCATTGAATATAATTATTGTAAAATATAACTACTATAATATAGTGTGTCATAAGCACAATAAGCACATACTGTCTTTCAAATTAGAGGAATGTGCTTGTTTTAGTTTTATCGAGAGAGATCCCTAGGTCTAAACTTATAAGTAAACTTATAGTTTTCCTAGTTATTTTTACCTTATTGTACCATCGCTATCATCTATACAGATTAAATGTTATTTTATAAGCATTCTAGATTGGAAATTTTTCAGCACTATTACATGTGAAAAAATAATTATATACTTAATTCACAAAAGTCAAATAACAAGTTACATTTTTTACACAAAATATAATTTAAATTTCGAGTAATTCAGCTGTTATTAGTTATTATACTGAAACTTTTATCATGATCGATATCGTATACTTTAAGTTACATAGTATAATATAAAAACTATTAATATTGTAATAACTAATAATGAATAATAAATAAAGTAATAATAACATCTATTATTAATATTATATACTCGTATTATGTACTTTATGTGTAAATAGTGCTTATAAAACGTTCAAATGCATTATTCGACAATTCAAGTAACAATTATAAGAGCACTGAAATCATCATCGTATAACATTGTATAATCATACATATGAATAATTTAAAATATACAGTATAAATTAAAAAAAATTTTTTTTAATATTATAGGTCGTGACTTGTGGGTCATGGTGGTGTCTTCCAGTCCGTACGAACACATGATTGGCAAGCCAGATGTCAAATACGTAGCTAATATGCACGGAAACGAAGCGGTTGGCAGAGAGCTTATGTTGCATCTTATTCAGGTAAATATAGATATTATAACTTTGGTTCCCATCGGCTATTATATCAATAGGTAATAGATATATTGTACACAGTCGTGCCTCGTGCAGACGATTGACAATGTTTTAAAAATGTACAATTTTACATGTATACACTATATACTATACTTCTACGATTTATTGTATATTGGAATAACATATTTCAATAAGATTCCAAACTCTTTGATTGATTGCCATTATGTTTATGTCGTATTCAAAAGTTAAAGTAACCTTTTCATCTAGATATTCTGAATAGGTAATTTGTAGTGTAGTGTTCGTATACAATTATTTTATATTACACTGATTTGAATAAAATAATCGAAAATAAATGATGATCAGTAGTTATTAAAATAATATATTAGATATGATTATAATGCGCCATACATACATATATTTATATAATACATTAGGAATTCTGAAATTATTGACAACTGTTGCAGACGTCAATCGCCGTGCACGCAAACGATGGACATATGCATACACAATAATAATATAGTGTAACCGTAAAAGCATACATATACAGACATACAGTTACATAATACATAACTGTATATTGTAATTTATTCATGATGATGAATCTTAAACTAGTTCTTGAAAAAAAAAATAAAATTTTATAATTACTTTTACGATTTTTGGAGTCGAGTCATGTGTAATAATAACCGTTTTAACACCATTGGACATATTATTATTATAGTTTACACTTGAACGCGTTACTTTAGATTTTTATTTTCATGCGAAATTTTGTTTAAAGGAAGCATTATGCAATAATAACATAAACATAAAAACAATCTATTCGGAAACAATGTTTACCGCCGGATTTAAATGTGCGAGTCGTGGTGTACAAAGTACCTATACAACTGAATTCCGTAAAACTATTGAGAATTCAATTCAAAGAAATAATTTCCCGTAAGAATAAAACGTATAATAATCCGGAAAATTATGTTTAATTGTTGATTTGACGACCGTATAAAAAGCGTACAACGAATATTTGTTTACGGTACATTTTACAAAAACGATTATAGACTGTCGTATGTTTCTAGCAGTTTCTCGACTTATGCTTACGTATATTGTACATTTAAATATATATATATCTTGGTATCGAATGTTTCCGGCTTCCGGTAAATATTTTATATTTCCACGTTGTTGTCGTCGTTGTACATAAAAATTAAACATATTAGCACTGCAGTCTGCCCTCCGCATGGGTGAAGGCGCCAGACGGTAATTGTTCTGTTATTCCCTGTACTTCGACCCAAAATTAATAAAATATTTTGAACGGTATATCTGATATAGTCATATAGATGGTATTTATGAGTTGCTAACAACGGTCAATCTTTATAATTTTACCATATCAGATTTTTAATAATAATCCATCAATATGTTCGTCTATACATGAGCATTGCAGGATATATACCGGTGTGCGTTCAGTCATCGGTTTAGGATATAGCACAAGATAAAAACTATAAAATAGCCAATATTTCCTATTAATTTTAAATAATATAATTTAATAAAAACACCCTTTAAATTTAAAATCATACGAGTATTACATCTTTTGTGAACGAATTCCATAATGTGTTTTTTTTATATTTGTTTATTTATTCATCAAAACATTATTGATTCCAAAAGAGATACGGTATTGGATAAAATGACAAAGTCATAAATAAATAACAAATATTTACATTAACTGTTTATTTATTTATCCGGGACGTTCAGAATTTCGAAATTTATTAAACAAATATAGCGATTGGTGAGAAAGAATTTCTATTTCTGAAAATTCCAAAAATTCTTCTATACTGCTTTATTTACGGTGTGTTGTAGTTTAAAGTAAAACGTTACTTTTTATTTAGCATTCCAGTCCTGCGCTAAAAATTTTTTTTTTAAAAATTTGCAAGGGACGGTAATATAATACATGAATCAACAATATCAAATTGTATTATTTAATTTAAAAATAAAAATAAAAATTTGATTTGTGTTTATTAGTATTTGGTGAACAGTTACTCGGTGGACCCATACATCAGATGGCTTTTGGATAACACGCGAATCCACGTGTTGCCATCAATGAATCCAGACGGTTTTGAAGTGGCCCGCGAAGGTCAGTGCGACGGCGGCCAAGGCCGGTACAACGCACGCGGTTTTGATTTGAACCGCAACTTCCCAGACTATTTCAAGCAAAACAACAAGAGAGGACAACCGGAAACTGATGCCGTCAAGGAATGGACGTCCAAGATACAGTTTGTTCTGTCTGGTGGACTTCATGGAGGTGCCTTAGTGGCAAGCTATCCGTTTGATAACACTCCCAACTCAAGTGAGTTGACTATATATTATCATTACTATACCTATAATTGCATACCTAACCTCTTGTGAACTACATACTATAATAAATTAATAATAATAACAAATACTAATATCAATAGATTGATTAAATATAGACCCAGTGTAACAGTAGAATACAAACTTTTATTATTATTATAAATATTATTTAAAGCATAATCTGTGCATCAGATATTATTTTCATCTAATTTGAAGGGCTCATATTAGTCATATTATGTAGTTATTTTCACGATATTTGTTTAATGTTGATACAATTTATATCTTATTATATAATAAAATATAATTGTATAGCATTTTTATTAAGATATGTACTGGATACGTTATAATGTTACTGCATTTACAGTTCTTTAACTAAATATTAAAATATTAAAACATGATTTTTAAAATTTTAAATGTATAATATTATACATTTCATTTATATTTCAAGATTTTATTTTAATTTTATCCCCTTTGTTTCAACTAACAAAATGTGTCTGCATTATAAGTTATGATTACCTATATAATATGTTAACCAACACAGGTTAGCAATCAATCTATGCGTACTATATTTAAAAAATTAATCATATATATTTTATAAAAAAAAAATTGGATTTAAACGATATTTTCCATGTCTAACGAAATTCTAATTATAAAGGATTCTGTATTTCATCGCCACTGTGTTCTGGTAAGTATATACTCGTATATATAATTATATAGCAAAATAATAGTATACACTGTTCCTAAAAATACCTATTGTACATTCATTGATTACAGTATAAACATAATATATACCTATACGATGTATAAAAATAAAACTATTACTAAATAAATGAAGAAAAAAACGGCAACTCGATGATTTGGAGTTACTCGTAGACTCGAAACGACGTCTCTATATATTTAATGTATTTATCGTGATGTTCCCGTTCATATCGTGATCGTGACAATGAAAATGTGTTGTTACTATTTTTTCCGTAGTATTTCAAAACGATCAGTATAAATTAAAATAAACATTGTATATAGAATATATAGATACGCTATAATTTGTATATAGGTGCATTATATTATGTTAGTGTACACTAACACGCGTCAACGTTGTAAGCGCCATAATCACAATATCTATGATGGTACAATACGCGTAAAATAAATTAATAATTATTATTCTTATATCAGACGTGACAACTGAGTACTGACAAGATGTTATTATAACAATGTATAATATTATAATTTATTATCATATATCATCCCAACATCATCATTCATCGTCATTAGTCGGACGTCCCGGTATACCTGTATATATATATGTATTATTTTCAATTATGTGTTATATGTTTTACAGTGTTCCAGAGCTACACCTCTACACCGTCGCTGACGCCCGACGACGACGTGTTTAAACATTTGGCTCTGACCTACTCCAGAAACCACCCGACGATGAACCAAGGAGTGGCATGCAAAGCAGGAACGCCGACGTTCAATAACGGCATCACCAACGGAGCCGCGTGGTATCCGCTCACAGGTAAAAACCGGTCAAACCATCGTAGGCGCACGTAATCCCGAATGTTATGTTATTATGTTTTCACGACGATAAAGAAAATATCTTTGAACCGATAACGATACATACCTTAGTAATCTACGCACAATGGAATTATTAAACATATTATATAGAATAGATACTTACTTAATTATCCATACAGGACGATTATTTTAACTGCCGCAATAATTACATTCGTTATATTGAAAACGACATATGAATGATTTTAAAATATTATTTTTTTCTACATAGTTTGAACTGTTTGAAGTCATCATATGTAACAACATTTTTGAGAAAAAAACATAATGTATGTTTTCAGTTTTGCTACTCATACTTTGTTTCTGGAAATTTTGTACATACCTACAATAATTATGTTCAAAATATGGCATTGCAGAGTATGACATTAAAAATGTATACTGTAGTTTGGAAAATTTAAAAAAAATTTACTTGAATGACATAGATGATAGATACAAAATATAGTTTAAAAAATTACTTTTTACTATGACTTCAAAAAAATGTACAAAAAAATATTTCCAAAAACATAAAAAAGATACTCTTCGATAAAACGAGTGTTTACCAAAAACAACGACTTTTAGAAAAGAAATTATATGTTTGATCACATGCGCGGAAAAATGTAGGTATTGTATTATAGATGTATTATATAATTTATGTTATTATATAGGTAATAGGTATCTATACTACGATTTAAGATTTAGCCCACTGGCTACCTCAGTGATATCTACGAATCTCAAATTGTAGTAGGTATCTACGGTATGCAGATACTACTTTTGCCAGACATACATATTTAAGTATAAGTATTTCCGCGGGCGCAGAAAATACGTCTTTTTCGTTTTAAACACTAAATAATTATACACAGATAACGCCAGTAACGGTCAGCTCTGCATTATGTAGTAGTTACTTACCTAGTTGTATACTATACAGGACCATCGTATATTATTATTGTTATGCGCGGAAGTGTACCGCGTGGTGTGTATCATCATTTATATTCTGTGGTATCATAATGGGCACGGCCGAAATGATATACAATAGTCAATAATCAATAATATTATTATACTTTCTATTGCCTATTTTATAATCGATTTCGCACTAAATATTATTTCACAAAATAATGGCAACTGCACAGTGTTAAAAGAACATTATATTTATTTTATTTTAAAAACCTACTTTTTTATAAGACTTATCAACTATCAACATCGATTCTGTTTTTAACCCTATTGAAACATTACAATTATTAAAAACGCATTTCCATTAACAATGAGATAAGCAAAACTTCAAAGTTTTCTTTTTACCAAACTAATATACAGATGAGATTGTACTAAATAACAGTGAATATATTTTTTTAATCACATAATTATTATGATTCAAATTTTAAATTTACAACATTTTTAAATCATTAAGAATTAATATTTATTGATAAAACAAAAAAGTTTAAATATTATAATATTAGTATTACTAAATTAGTTTTTATAAATTTATTTCATACTTTTGAATGATCAAAACAGTATTGACACTGAATCTCTAGACCAGAGGTTTTTCAAACTTTTATTATACACGGCACATCGTACACTTCAAAACATTTTCACGGCACACTGACCTTTTTTTAGACGAACAAATTTGTTTTGAATTAATTATAATTATATATATATATTTAATAAGAAATGTGTGATTGATGGGCTAACAAATATTTTTAATTCTTGGACGAATAGTTGACACATATCCAGAGCCATATTTACCATTAGGCAGGATTAGCAACTGCTTATGACCTCCGTTATTAGAGGGCCTCAGATTTTTATGAACCTTAATTTTTTTTTTTAGAGTACTGCTTTCATCATATAAAATAAATATAAGAAACATATAATATTTCAAAAAAAAAAAAATAATTAATCCTTATCAGTGTAAAATGTAAATGAAAATAATAGGTAGAAGAAATCTGTAGCCTGTAGAGATAAAAAAATGTATAACATTGTATATGTTTGTGAAAATGTATAAGTAAATACTAAATGGTAATAAATTATTATTTTGTTTTATACAACTCATTTGTGGAGAGAGGCTATGGCTATACATGCTACTGTTGACAATAAGGGGCCACATTTTTAATTTTGCCTTAGGCCACAAAATGCCTTAATCAGGCCCTGCACATACCCGCATTTTCTTATATCACAATTCAATGCAATAAGTAATTTATGGAAAAACCGCGGCACACTATTAGTGGATACTCGCGGCACCCAGTTTAAATACCGCCACTGCTCTAGACTCTAGCGAATCATTTTGAAAACAATAAATATTATAGAACTGTTAATTTACGCACTATTCGAATTGCCTATACAGAGCCCCTTAAAATGTGTATTCTGTTTTAACTTTTTTAATAATGCAATGTTGAGAATGGAACTTAACTCCTTCACTACTTATGACCAGATACAAAAAGTTTATCATTGTACTTACTTATTTATTTAGTAAAAAACACCGTAACATACATATTTCGTTACATCTTTCTACCAAGGACATATAATTATTATTCTTAATATTTTTTATTTATTTTAATTTTAATAATATATCATTATAATTAATAACTGTAATCTGTATCTAATACTATGCTTTAATCGTGTAGGAGGTATGCAAGATTTTAATTACGTTTGGTACGGTTGCATGGAAGTGACATTGGAATTATCTTGTTGTAAATATCCGCCTACTTCCGAGCTGCCTAAACTCTGGGAAGAAAACCGATTGGTAAGATCACGATAATATAGTCAATATTGTGTTATATATTTACGTTGGATTATGTTGTATATAAATAGTGCTGATCATCGCACCGTATCTAACATGCATTTATTTATTTCCGACAATTTTTTTTTAGTCACTTGTCAAATTTTTGGCCGAAGCTCACCGAGGTGTCCACGGGTTCGTAATGGACGAACACGGTAACCCGATCGAAAAAGCGTCTCTTAAGATCAAAGGTCGTGACGTAGGATTCCAAACGACCAAGTACGGTGAATTCTGGAGGATATTGTTACCTGGAGTTTACAAGCTTGAGGTCAGTAAAACTTGATTATTCATAATATTATTATTTATGTTAAACAACACTTATATAATAATAGGTACCTATAATACCCACATTTCCAACTCGAGTACCTATTATTTTTACAAGCGTTTTTTTTTATTTGAAAAAATATTGTTCTCTAAATTCCGTAAAAAATATGTTTATATTGAGTATCACAATGACAATAATTTTTTAACACCTTATTTATAGATACATTAGTTCTAGCAATACTATTTAATTACTGTTGTATAAAAATATTGCTAGGTAGAATTTAATTAAAAATTATTTTATAGGTATCTAAATATGTATTTTTAATCTTGCTTACATATCTTTTTAGAGATATGCAAAAGCATGAAAGAATACTTTTTAACATTAATATTCTGATCAGAATTTACTAATATAATAAAACGCAATAAAAACTTTAATCAGAACTTTTTTCATTATATACAAATATGCATTTAGGATGGAGATGATCGATTTACCGTAAAACACTCAATATAATATTCGATGAGAGTTATTACTTTAAACCGATCACCGGCCGCGTTGGTACTAAAAAATTATGAGAATTCATGGACTAGGACTGCAAAGATTTACAAATAGGTACATAGATAATATTTGGACCACTTTTTTGGGGGGAGGGGGGGCGAACAGCGAAGATTCAGGTCGGGCGAACCGTATAAACCACCTCAACACGCCCCCGTTTCCGACACAATATAATTCAATATAACACATAAACCGTGTCGCTTGATTTCAGATCTACGGGGACGGGTACATACCCAAGGAAATGGACTTCATGGTCGTGGAACAACACCCCACACTGCTGAATGTAACACTGCACACGTCCAAGGTAGGTCCGCCGGCGAAAAGGCCGCGTCTAAAACCCTGGCAACCGCCGTGGATGACCGGCACCCGGGACGAGACGATCTCCGTCCGGGGTGCATCCCCGAATTCCAGCAGGAACTGGCGGGACGGGTTGCGGGCTTACTGCAGCGACGCGCGTTCGACGTCGCGCAGCTGGCACGCGAGAACCGTGGCCGTGGTGGCGGTCGTGCTTTTCTCCGGGCATCGCAAATAACTGCTTTTCGCGATTATAATAATATATAACTGTATTTATCATACGTATTATTAAGAGGACGTAGTGATACTCGCCCGTGTTGTATACATCTTACCGCGATGGTTGGCTCAGTTATTCAATTGCGTGTTGTTAACTTTAATATTACAGTAAATAATTGACCTATTATGAAATTAAAAAAAAACCTGAACATTATGTGTACCTATTCTCTTCCGTTAGATGCTTACGATACCTATTTTAGTTTTTAGACAAGCTATGAGTCGGTAAGTCTCCGAATAAAATATTGATATTTAAAAATGCTCATAATTTGCTTAAAAATTAAAACAAATATAGTAAAGATTAAACAAAAGAGAACCAGATAGCCAATTTTTAAGTTTCATAATTGGTCAATTGACGATTCACTTTATTATAATAATTTATAAATATAACATGAATTTGGAACTGTTGAACGTATATTTTTGGATGTTACCTATGCGTCAGTAAGACGAAATCAGCATATGCGAGTACGACGTTCTAGGATTAATGCTGTTTGAGCGGAGCAAAACATTTGGAATATTGGCAATTTATTATATTATATTGAATGTCTATGCCTAAGTGTATCTACCTATAACTTATAAGGCTATAAAGTATATAAATTAGTAAATATTAGTGTGAAATAGCTAAAATCACTTTATTTTACAAAAAATATTTTAAATGCTTCTTAAAATTGCTCTTTAAACAGCCTTACACTTATTAATTTACTGATGGATAGTGCTAAGAGTTAAAAAGATTTATTTAAGTACTATCAGTGGTCCTATTTAAATTTTGTGAACAATTTTTATTTTTTAACATTTGGAGTAGGTTATGAATGAAAAATATTTACATTTTAAATGTTAACAACTTGATATGATTTATAGAAAGGAAAAAAATATCACTAACTACCTACTGATTTTGTTTATTTAACACAATATAAAGATATCTATTCTAATATTATTACGATAACATTAATTAATTTGGTATTTGTTTCATAACACAACAGTACCTACCTATAAAAAAATTATAAGAAACTGAAAAAAGACTATTGTGTTTATAAATATTGTTTAATAAAAATGATGGGTTCATCAAACATTTTTGCTACTTTAATAATTAGTAGAGGGAAATTATTAATTATGGTAGATATTATCTTTAAATACAGTATGGTTAATACTTGTGTATTTATGGATTAGAATAAATTAAATGAATGACTTTATACTTTATTTTTTTAGTATCTCAGGTATCTACTACTATTATGTTGTCTTTGTTATAATTATCTGTTATTAATAAGTTTAATCTATGCATATCCAAAAATAATATCAGTATTGTATTATTTAAATTGTTCAATGTTTTTATTAATTTATTAGGTAAACTTTAAAAACACTTAAAGAATAAATGTTAAATTAAAGGTGATAAAAAAAATAATACATTTATAACTAAGAAGAATAACAATTTAAAATGGTATACAATATAATCCAAATATTTTATCCTAAATGTACAATAATTAATATAATAATTGTATTTTATGTTGTTAAAAAAATATATTTTATATATCATGGTTATAATATATTTAACAAATGTGAATGTATTTTGTGAGTAACTTGCTGATTTTATTTAAGCGACATACACCATTACAAATACTGTATCGAATGCATCATATTAATATTACGTAGTAAGGTACATACAACTTGTAAATTTAAAATTAGTGAGTAAGTTGTTTAAAATATTTGATACCTAATAAAATATAATTTGTATATGATATTTATACATTATATTGCTGAATGCTTAGCAGTAACTAACATTAATTGGTTAACTCTATGTTACCTCGCTTTTCATAACATGCATGTAGAATGATTTCCGAAATTAACATCTTCCAACTGGGTGATAATGACTGATGAATATCAGATTTATTTTCTTAACTAATATTCTTTGCATACATGTACAAAAAGCAAGTGGTTACAGGTTCTAGTGAAAAATACAATTTCTGCATTATCTTCTACTACTGCTACTACTGTTCTTACTACTACTACAGATTCAAGAATAAAATTCCCTAATTCTAATTGATTTTGAGTTTGAAGTTTCTCTTCTAGACTTCAATGATGTTTTGTAAGTAATACCATTGATCATAAGTACTGGTATTTTTATCAATGGTAATTTGTGCAAACATTTCTGATCAATTATTTAACCTTTTTGATTTTATTGCTTATATAATACTATATTAAATAGTAAATACACAATTTAAATTAAATAAATACATCTTTATTTTTTTTTAATAAATATTTTATTTAATGATATTGTTATAAATGTACTTTCAGAGACAGGATAACACACCTTATAGACAGCCAGTTCCTCATTTCTATCATCATCATCATCCACAAGGTATAGCATTGGCACCTAAACAACCGACTCAAGACCCTGGGATATTATCAAGTATTACATCTGGTTTCAATAACTTTGTCAGCAATATGTTTGGATAACCTATTCCTATCCAAGAACCCCTGATTCCCAAATAATATATAATAAATTATTATAGCCAATATACGATCTCTAAGCTATAAGACACTCAGCTTTTAAGTTAAGTTTTTCCCTCCAACAAATAAATACTTAAATAAACCATTGTAACAATTTTAATATTTTACCTCCTACTTAATAATACTTATTTATTGAAATTATTATAAATTATTACGTTAAATACGATATATTATACTATTTTTATTATATATAAATATATATACATATATTTACAAATTAAAGTATAGTTATATAATTCGGTAATTTTTGTATGGAAATTATTTTATTATTTTGTGTACATAATATGAACAAAAATTATAATAATAAATTATGATTTAGTAATTTGTTTTTTTTTATTATTATTATTTTGATAAATTTACATATTAAAATCATGATACAAATTACGCGTATAAACAAAAATTTCAACTTAGAAAAAATTACTTAATTTTGCAGTCTTCAATCATCAGCTGGTTTTAATTTTGATCTTATCATATGAAAAGCACTTATTAAACTACCAAGATGTATTTTTTCACTAGTTCCACCATTCAGGCGCACTTCAATATCAGCCATTTCAGTTAGTATTTCAATGAGAGAATCTGGTGGTAAATCCACTAAAATATATAAGGACCATTATTAGTTAGTAATTACTTATTATTTTGTACATTATAAACACAAGATAAGTATTAACATTTTATAGATGTATAATAAATAATACTTACATCTATATAAAAAAGTGTGCAATTCCGTTAATATGTCTTGTAAAGCCAAACCTTTCTGAATTTTTAATTCTTGAATTTCTATGTCAAAATACAATTTGTTTTACATAATGGTTAAGTTATTTAAGCAGTAATGTAGATTTACTTTTGAAAGTAGTAGAAAAGTCATCATTTAGCAACCATTTTAAAATATTCATAATGTCACTCTTTAGTGGATGACCAACACATGTATAGACAGAATCTTCGCTTACTTCTGGAAATGCAGTAGCAGCACTCTGTAATATGTTGAGAACTTTTCGCATATCACCTTGTGCCAAATCTATTAATGCTTTTTTACCATCTTCTGTTACTTTCACTCTAAAATTTATTAAAAAAAATTGTATAAAAAAAAAATTCAATAAGCATTTGAAAAAACATATTATAATAAAGAAAGTGAGAATACAATACTTTTCTTGTTCAATAACATATTCAAGTCGAGGCATAATTTGTTTAAAATCAAGTGGACCAAATCGAAAGCGTGTACATCGTGATTGTAGGGCTGGAATTATTTTGCTTAAGTAATTGCAAATTAAGCAAAAACGGACATTGTCAGTAAACTTTTCAATAACTAAAGAGTAAACACAATTATGAAATTATTATTGATTTATTTATATTATTAATATTTAAAATTAAATATACTTCTTCTGAGGGCATTTTGGGCATCATTAGTCATAGCATCTGCTTCATCCAAAATAATTAATTTGAAACCTGATTTAAAGATTGTTCTGGTTGATGCAAAGTTCATAACTTGTCCTCTCACAACATTAATTCCTCTGTCATCAGAAGCATTCAACTCAAGAACCTAGACATTGAGAAGTTTGTACATACTTTTGCTTTTGTAAAAGAAAAACTAAATAAATATTTAATATTTGCTTTTAAGGTATTGTAAGTTCTAATAATTAAACTTATAATTACAGCAAAAAGTGAAAATTGGGCATATTTAGAAAAATTTATAAATTTTGATAAATAAATAATACAAGTTTCAACAAAAATAATGTTTTAAGATTAAAAAATTTTATAATCAGCTTAACATATTATTATGTACATTATAATTATTATATACAAATATCTATCATAGGCATGCGCAGCCTCTGGTTTCAGGGGCATTAAAAGATTAATTTTGGCCATTCTTCAAATTCACCATTAAGAACGGCCTATAATTTTAATTTTTATACTATTGGGTATTAAAATTAAAATTGTATTGGTTATTTGTTTTTTTGGATAAAAAGTTTTACAGTAAGGTACTAAGCCACTAAAGGTATACTTTTCCACAAGCCTATAGTTAATATTTATTATTTATTATATGATAAATATTTACGATTAAAAATCAGGCTATTTCTTTTCATAGTAGAAAGGTTTATTAGTTTTTTATTGGTTAAATTCTATAATCATAAAATATTTATTTATTCTTTGCAAAAAAAAAAAAAAATCATTTGTGAAAATATTGTGGGCATGTCAATGATATTTATGTATAAGTTTGAACTTTTTATAGACATTTTATTTTCAAAATAAAAATAATTTCTCATTAATAATAATAATTGTCTAGTTTATGGACTTTATTATTATGAGTAACATAATTTTTATCAGTAATAAAGTTGACTATAGAAATATTTAACTTAATTTTTAAGTTTCATTATTTTGTTAATTTTATAAACAAATAATTGATAGTTGTAAAGAAACCAATTTTAAGTCTAATCATACAGAACAAAAACAGAATCACTCCCTTAAAGTAAATAGTTAATATTCTACCAATAAAACTTAAGATTTAAACTAAAATGTTTTATTTGCTAAATTTGTAATATTAAAAAAATATATATAAATAATTCAATTAACATTAACTGCAACCATAATATTATTAATACATATATGTCATATATACCATTGAACGAAACTGCGCTGGAGTATACAATTGCTTGGCACATGCTAATATTGTACTAGTTTTTCCAGTCCCTGGCGGTCCATAAAATAATAGATGAGGTAATTGATCTTCTTTAATAAATTTACTAACTATACAGATTTGCAGAATATTAATTAGTTTATTTGATAAATACATAAAAATTGTTTATTTTTCAAAATTTACTTGTTTTAATAATGTCTTCGTGTGAAATTAAATCATCTAAAGTATTTGGTCGATACTTTTCTACCCTGTGATCATATAATACAGTAAAAAATAAAAAACATTAAACATTAAGAGGTAAAACAAGTTTTAAGATAGTTAAAACAACTTACCAAGGGAGATTTGGTTTTACTTTCGTCATGGTACCAATAATAGATGTTAGAAGTTGATACAATTTCAGTTATCTCAGTATTTTACAATAATTAATTTTTTATAAATGTATGGATACAGATCGTAACGAATAATTTCATAACTCGCTCTAAATAATAGTTTAATTTAATTAGTTGTATGCTAAAATTAAATTAAAGATTTGTTTGCTTGACACTATACTTTAATCACTATTCACTAATTCACTTGTATAGTTGAATCTTAAATAATTCAATCATAGAATTTATTAATTTAATATGAATTCTTGTGGTTCACATTGAATCGTTTCAATAAATTGAAATTAATAAATATTTTTGTTTGTAAACTACACTACACTAAATAGCACATATTTAGTACAATAATACTGTACGACTGTTAGTACGAGTATTAAATTGTGAATTGTGATTTGCCGTTTTAGGTTAAATGATAATGTTTTCAGTTTTGGCGCCAATGTCTTTATCATATACTTGTCAATATTATTATATTTTTATATTTTTAGGTATTTTATATTAGGTTGGTAGTGTAGGTACCGCATTAAGAGGACGTTATGCCCGCATGTGTTGTCTCTGTCTTACTAATGTAGATCATAGCAAATTTGCGTTCAGCAGAACACATTTTGTGTTTTTGTGATGTTAGCTTTAATATTAGAGTAAATTTAATTATTATCGAAGTTAAAAGCAATAATATTATCTAGGGCATCTTATAGGCTTTTATTTTAATTTTTAAACGAATTACGAGCATTTTAAAGTTTTAAAATTTTACATAACTATAACTCACTTAAAAATCAGTTCTGCTGAACACAAATTTGCTATGATCTACATTAGTAAGAGAGAGACAACATATGCGGGTATAACGTCCTCACTCCTCTTGATTGTGAAGACTAGTCTTAGTAGTCTTCATCACGATTTAAGATAGTTAAATAAGATATTATTTAAATCGTGAACCGCTGTCTAATGTCTTCATAGCATTAATAATATCAATAATTTTAGGTTATGGTTCTGTGATGATATAATAATATTAATAATATTAATAAGTAGTAACTAGTAATATTTTCTTTTATTTCTTTATTACTATTGTACTAAACTACTAAAGAAATATAGATATATAAGATATATTAGAAATCTGTGCTTAGAATTAGAATACTTGGACATAATTTTCTTAATTGTATTCTTTTATCTTAATAAGAATTTAGAGCATATTCAATAATTGTATGTGTAAGCTTTATAGTTTATACCATGTATCTATTAATTTAGTTCATAAAATAAGAATAACCACTGACAATGTGTCTGAATATAACTTAGTAACTTATTTTATATAAACAATTTGTATAGCTAATAGATTCAAAAATGTGAAATGTTGTGAATATTCTCTCAAATTAGATGTTTATATTGAATTCAAAAATATTAAAAATGTACAATTATAGTTTTTTTTTTATAGATATTTAACTGGAATAAATTAAATAATACAACGAATAATGATGTTAATTAGGTATTTAATTATAGTTCAAAAATATTAATTGTGGGACTTAAATTTTTCATAAATTATGAATTTTACTATACGCAATGGAATTTTTTAAATATTACATAGATTAATTTTAAGCTATCTATTCTATGAATTTCTTCAGTATTCACTTTTTTTTACAGTAAACTGGTATTGAATTTTAACTCTTAAGTTAACAACAGTAATAATATAATATAATATAAAACATAATAACCATATCTAAAAACATATTGTGAAGTAGACCTTGTAATATAGCTGACAGACTGTCTCAGCTCAGAATCATTTGTAGTATATAATGATGTTTTATTGAATTTATTATGGTGAGTTAATTAATACTTAATATATAAATAATAAATAAATAAATATTGCTGACATTTCTCTATTTTAAAACTGAAATCATACTTATTTAAAGTAATACATAATTTTTATATGTCACAGTTTACTCAATACTTTTATGGTGTATAAAAGCAAATTTAAAATATAGTTATTAATTTGATAATATTAGTACATATAAATTTGAATTGAAATATAACATTAGGAACATAGGAACTTCTATCAAAAGAAAAAATAGAAACAATATTGATAAAATTAGGTTTATTTTATTCACAAACATAATTTTATGCTTTTTCATTGAACTAAATTAATATAAAAATAATCGAAAACACATTATATTCAGGTATTTTATAGTACTACAAGAAACAATAATGTCAAATTATATGATCGTAGACCATGGATTCAACCACTTATTACGACAATTTTTTTCAACTGTATCTTTATCTACTCGTTCAGCCAATTTTTCAAAGTCTTTGGTAGCTTCTAATCGCTGAGTATCGGGCAAAAACTTTTTTGAAATCCTAAACACACCATCACTATCTAAATGTGTACCCCAATAATCTTCTTTTTCTGGTAATCCATCAGGTGTTTGTATTGGTGTTATTTTTATTAAATGTTTAACTTTCCACAATCGTGCATTCATCTCAGGTGTATTTTTTACAATAGCTATATCACTAGTCTATAACAAAAGAAATATTATCCATTTTAAAAAGCTATGGTGAAAAAAATTCTATATTTAGAAATAAAATCAATCAAAAGATTTTTTTTAAATTCTATTCTTACAATAAATTATTACAAAATTTTAATCTGACAAACAAAAATGTTTTGAATTGGGGAGTCGGAAAAAAAGTGTAGGGAAAAAAAGTACACGGAAAAAAATTCCGATTTTATTTTTTTCGGAAAAAAGTCCAGTTTGATTTATTGTTCATATAATATGATTTGTATGATGTAATAATAATTTAATATTTATATAATTTAAAACATTAAACTACAAATAATTAGTTAATAATACTAAAAAAAAATAACTAAAACTAATATCTATTTCGTTTTCGGATACAATGGCCAAAAAATAATTTTTTCCCAGCTTTAAAAATTACTACTTCTTCCATTTTGATGTGAATATTTCGATGCCAATAATTACGAATGTGAACACGACTGGATTTCTTGTGCGTTATCATAACATTAATTTTATATAATATGATACATATTGGGGAATTCATATTTTATTTTATAATAAAGATTAATTGTGCTATCTTTATTACCGTACCTTCTAATACAGATGATTTTTCTATCTATCTTACTTTCTATTTCTGTATAGATTTTATAACCAGACTTTTTTATTAGTTTTAGTTATTTTTTTTTTATTATTATTGACTAATTATTTGTACCTAGTTTAATGTTTTAAATTATATAAATATTAAATTATTATTACATCATACAAATCATATATGAACAAAAAATCAAACCGGACTTTTTTCCGTATAATAATTTTCTGGTCGGACTTTTTTTCCAATAAAATAAAAAGCGGACATTTTTCCGGGATTCTTTGAATTGAATAATACCAAATTGTATTTTAAAATTATAAATTATAACATCTAATAACTGGGTAATTTAATTTGGAAATCACCATACTCAATTTTGATCACAATTATTAGTTTTAATAAAATAATAAAAATTAAATTATTTTACTTTAATATTTGTCAATTTACTCAATTATATAATTATAAGTAGTTAAGTAAATTGAAAATGAGTCTACATCTATAGTACAAATGATACATTCATGCTATAATGTAGTATATTCTGTTATATATAATAAGGAATCTGGATTGTTTAAAACTAATTTAATAAAAATATATTACTTTATGATCTAAGCCCATATCAGTCAATATTTTTTTTTGCCAATACGGATTATATAAATATCTTTTAACTCTTTGAACCATGAATAATTTTGTTGGTGTATATGGTGGGTCAACTTCACCTTCTCTGAAAACATTTATAAATAGACCAATAAAAAATTTTATAATGAAAGCAAATTAAAACTTTACCTAGGGTAATATGTGAATCCAAGGTATTTTTTACCACCAGTCCAGGATTTTAAACCTCGTACAATCATAGTCATTGAATACCATTTGTTTAAATTATTTATAGAATGTTTAACTAGACTGGACATCTTTATAAAATTGTGTTGGTTATAGCTATAAATGAAAAATTCTAATGTATATAATCCATTAATATACACAAAAATAAAAAAATAACCAAACCAAATACAAATACCAAATTAAAATATTATCGAGAATACCTAAGTATTTATTTATTCTTAATTGATATAAAAAAATATAAAACTAATAAGTAGTTATTAGTTAATAATTACAACAATGAAGTACCTATAGAATTATTTAACACTAGAAAACATATAACTAACTAGTCAGTGGTCACTGATAGTTGATGGACACCGAATAGCAATTGTAATTTATAGAACAGTAAATCGTAAGTTAAATAGTGGGTACTGAAGTTAAAAAATTAAAAGTTAACATTAAACATACTGAAAAACTAAAAAGTGAGAAATAATAATAACACTTATCACATACTGATAAAATATTAAATATCATTAAACCTGAAATTTGGTTGAATTTAATACCACACAAGAAGAGGTTAGTCAGTTATCACGATATTTTCTGATTGGCTGTTGCACGAGTGACGTAACGCTAGACCTTAACAGAGCGGTATTCATAAAATACAAAATATTATGTAAAATTGCGATTTTATAAGCATATTTTATATAGTAAGATTAAATACGCCACATTTATGTTTTATAAAATAAAACTTTTTATACTTTATTTTACTACATTTTCTAGTGTTTCTACATAACAACTTATTTCAAATTGAAATTTTCAATTATAGTTTAAAAAAACTTATCATCAACTCTGCCAGCCCTTATAAAAATTTTTTGAATGCTTATGTAAGTTCCTAATATTGTTATTCATGATTATAATATAGTATCATAATATAATTTTTTTAAATTTAATTTAATGTTTTTGAATCCTATAATTCATACATAATATTACTTATTAGAAATATATTTATTTTAAATGTCAGGTTAAAAGATAGGTATTTACTATTTAGGTTTTTATTATTTATTATTTATTATTTTATTTATTGTTTTTAAGTTCTAACTCCCAAATCTCAATAAGTACAGTATAACATATCTATTATAACTTTAAGAACACAATCTACTATTTACCAACACAAGCTAGTTTTTAGAAAAGTTGTAAGTTACTATTAATAGTTATTCAATATTACATGATTTATATGACAATATGATTTAGTAGGTACATGTCTGTTGTAAAAAAAACTTTTAATACGTACATTTGTGATTTGTCATAAAGTAAATAAAAAAATAACCGTTGTTATTGAAGCTTATTTTTATCATTATACCTAAGTTTATTTGTTCATTTTCAGAAATAAAATTGAAAAAAATAAGTTTAATGTGGATATAAATAGTTGAAATAACTAATAATTATAGTGAATAAAAAGCATGGGCTAAGACGCACTATTACCACGCCTCTAACGAATTTCGAATTTTTTTTTTTAAAAAAAAGACGTATTTTTTAACACTGATTTCGAAACTGTTTGAATTTTTTTGCGGAAACCATTATTTTAAAAGTTATAACCTTCTAAAGTTTGTGATTTTACAACAATTTTATTAAAATATGTTAATTGGGCATAATTCTAGTTTAGCTGCAATCTATCAGTTTTTAAATTTTTTTTTCCAAAATGTGTGTTTTAGGGTGCTTTATAAAAATGTAAAAAAAAGGGCCGCTCAAACTTCGTTTTAAAGTAATTGATGAAAAACTTCAAAAACTTCATTTTTTCGTTATGTGTATTAAAAAAAAAAAAAAATACTTAGAATTGAATATTTTTAATTTTTTTTTTCAAAATGTGTGGTTTTTAACGTTTAACAGATTGGTGAAATCAAAACTTACCTAACATAAAACGTATTAACTTTTGAAGATTTTCACGTAAACATATATATACATTATTATAATGTACAGTTTTGTATAAAAAGTTTTAGTGAAGTCAGAATTGTGCTATCTGGCTTAGTTTTAGAGTTACAGATATTAAAAGTTGCTAAATATATCCGCGGCGCAGAGCGACGGCGCTAAGGAGCGTATGGCAACGAGTGCCGCAACACGCGTGTAGGCATTGACTATACCACACGCGTCGTTTTTTAGTTTAATTTCCACATTTTTACATTTGTATTGAATCTAGTAGGAAGTCAAGGAATATTTTCGATTTGCGCCGAGGAGCGTAGCGACGAGTGCCGTAACACACAAATAGGTATTGCCATGCCACACGCAAAAATGTTAAATATTATTTTCACAATATTATTATTATTATTATTATTATTTAGTGATTATTAACAGTGCTTGAATTGGGGGTGGATATGGGAGGACGGAGTCTGCCTTCTATTTTATTTTTTTTTAGCATACTCCTTCTATTTATTTGAAACGGAACGTTGGAAACGCAACATTTGATGAAGTGAATTTGTAAATTATCAGTTATTTCTGATGCAAAATATACCTATACTCTATAGCCATAATATTTGTCTGTTTGTATCGACTATGAAAAAAAAAATTGATTAATAATAATGGGTAATTAATATAATCAATCGTTAAGGCTGCGGCGACCACACCCTTACCTCTTTTCTATGCGACCTCTGCGATCCTAGATATTGTGAACGTGACTATTCTTCACTTATATAATAATAATATATAAAAGAAGATGTCAAATCAAGGAGTGTTTTTTCAACAAATCTTACACTAATTCGCTTTTAACATCGATTGGCCACAGTTTAGTTATTTGCTCATCTTTTATATTATTAAAAATTCTTCAGTTCCATAGCAATTTACTAATAATATATAATATTATAAAGCGATATCTATTCTAATCACAAATCCTTTAATATAGTGTATTCCAAGTTAGACCGCTTTAATCATGGTAGTTATGATTAGAACAATGATCAGCTTGATGCTGGTGATCACACCATTGTTGCTCATAACGTTTCTGTTGTCCGGCGCTGAATACGGACACCACCAACGTGCTGTGGAACCCGTTACGCTTGGGCCCGGCGCAGCTGATCGGCAACCACCTGACCACAAACGCAGTAATCATATCCAGGCACAATTCCATACTGTACGACGTGGATTCGAGCAAGTTGCACACAGTCCAGCTACCCGAGACCATACCTAACCCGAGATACCACTGCCGTAACCTACTGTATACGTCGCTTTGCACTATCACACGCGAGTGCTGCAGGTAGACTGGCGTTCTAAGTTCCGCTTCATGGCTGATTTGGGGATCCTACTGGTAATCTTATCTGTAAATATACTAATGGCAAGCTCTATCTTACATTGTCTATCACATTTGTTCATACAGTCATTATAGCGGTGAATGCTAAGGTAAATTATTTGCCGTGGATCAACACAAATCTGCGCGTCTTCGCGTTCTACTTCTGAACGGCTGGTGGCGGCACCGCCGCAGTGGCGTGAAACGAACGACCGTTGGAAGTAGAACGCGAAGACGCGCAGATTTATGCTGATCCACTACAGATAATTCACCATAGTATCCACCGCTATAATGACTGTATAAACAAATGTGATAGACAATGTAAAAAAACAATGATACCTAATGTTTTTTTACGGGCACAATTTTAAAATTCAAATTCGATTTCAAACTATGGTTTATTGGACTTATACACATATAAATATATTAACTTAACAGTTAATATTATTGACGGAACGATTCTAGTTTAGAAACATATCAATTTTTAAATTTTTCAAAACGTATGATTTTTTATACTTAATAGATTGGTGAAATCAAAACTTACTTAACATACTTACTTTTGAAGATTTTGCATATAAACATTAACTAACGCCATGTTCAAAATTCATAATAAATCCTTTCTTAAATTAGCTGAAAATCAGTTTTTATATTATTTATTTTATTTTATTTAATTTACAAGTTACAGGTATTACAAGTTGCTTAATATATGAAAAAATGTAATACAGGTAAACAGGTAGTTATAATTTTATTTATAAAGCCAAATATAAAATATATATATATTGGTAGTTATCAAAATAAGCGTCATTAATAATCAGTACTTGATTTGGAAAAAAACTAGAAAGGGGACTCGGTGGATGTTGGATGAACGAGCGTTCCCACAAAATTCAATATCACATTACTGTGTGGACTGCGGAACAAGCCCCCCACATCACCTTCAGCCATCCATAAACCCTAAAAATCGTTAAATTTATTATGTAAAAATATTTTAAAATAAAGAAACACTTATTTATTTATTACACATCATCCAATGAAATTATAATTTAAATGACGGTTTATAAAGATATATAAAATGTTATTAAGAGGACGCCATACCCGCATGTGTTGTCTCTGTCTTACAAGTACGTAACATAGCAAATTTACGCTAAGCAGATCACGTTTAGCTCCGTAAATTTAAAAATTAGAGTGAATCGACCTATTATGAAACTTGATAGCAAGATAATTATCTGTGTTTGTATGTTGGTTTTTTACAATTATTAAATTTTTAAGTGAGTTATGAGCATTTTTAATTTACGCTATGTTATATACGCATAACTTGTTAAAAAATTGAACTATCGTAAAAAACCAATATACAAACACAGATAATTTTCTTACCATCAAGTTTCGTAATAGGTCGATTCACTCTAATTTTTAAATTGACGGAGCTAAACGTGATCTGCTTAGCGTAAATTTGCTATGTTACGTACTTGTAAGACAGAGACAACACATGCGGATATGGCGTCCTCTTAATAACTCATCAATACACCTACAAAAATCTTATCATGTATTATTAGGTACATATACACCCATGTACTTGAATACAGTAATGTGCGACACAAACGTCAACAAAAAATGCTATTATGGTATAAAGCACAGCCCGTGGTTGTAGATATAAGTATAACGTAAAAGTTTAACTACCGAGAACAACAAAAATAATATAAATATATTATAATATGTAATTTATTGAATAAAAAAAACAAAACAGTATTGTACATCGACAAATGGGTTTCGAATCTAATGCATATTATATTCGTGTACATTTAAGCAATAACAATAGAACAAACATCATGTATATCGATCGGCGTCCGTAATCCTATGTGCGAAAATAAAAAGAACGAAGAAATACGTTCGGGGGGACTGTCGTCGGCGGTCGTATTCGTTACCGCGATCGCAACAGCTACAGATACAAACTGCGAATATATCTTATATATGTACGGCTTTCAAAATACGCTAACTAAGTGAATACAAAAAGAACGGGTTGGAAAAAACTCTGGATAAGTATTAAATTCCCGTGAAAAGTTTTTACATAATATATAATTGTTTAATATTTTAACTTTTAATTTTTTGTTCGAGGGGGGATTTATCCGTTTGGTGTGGGGAGGGGGGGTTCTAGATTCTTCTTTACCTTTTTATGATTATCATTTGTATTATTCTTATTCCTAATCTTATTATTATTATTAATATTACAATTTTTATTATTATTATAATTATTTTATTTTAATAATAACTTTTATTTAAATTGTGCGTTTATCGGCGATTGCACTATTGGGGTTTCTACGGTTTCTTGTTATCTGTCACAGAACACGATAACGGTCTTGTGTAATCACTAGTGAATCGGGTATAAAAGACCCGGTGAAACAACCAGCATTGACATTCGCTGTCTTTCCTCCGTCGTAGCAAGACCCACCCCGGGCAGACTTGCGCGATTAGGGAAGGCATCTAGTATCTATATATTTTTTTTTTTGATCTTTTTTACGTTATTCTTAAGTGTTCAAGTATGTTTCCCAAACAGAACGTATATTCGTAAAATCCCGTTTCCCTGTGCTTTATCGCCATTGTCGACATATGCGCAGACCTAAGGCGGGTTTCGTTCCACAGAAATGACAAGTTGCAGGTACGTCGGATCTAGCGAGCAGATGGCATAGTTCCAGTGACTCGTAAGAGTTCCGCGTTACAGGAGTATCGCTCTCGTTTGAGCTGCCCGTCTCGTGTGCCGCTGTTATGATCCGACAACGCGTACGATTTGATTCTGATCCGATTATTCGGTGGCTGTGAAGTCGTTGAAATTGTAATACGAAATTGTTCGAAATATTGTACACATTACGAAAACGTTAATTTTTTTCAGTATTTGTAAAATTGTAACGTAGGTATACTAATTGTCTATTATACAAGATTTTTATTTGGTAATACATTTATCCACGTTAATTCAGTTAGGTTTGTTATTTATAGGTTCCTAACTATGAATATATTTTTTTTATTTATTTCCTATAAAAAAATTAGTGATTAACTCAACTGTGGTCAATCGATGTCAAAAGCGAAAGGGTATCATGTTTTTACACCGATGGTATCTACGCCTATAGTAAATACGCCGATGGTATGTTTTTTTACAAAACGAATGTATTTCTATGGGACTAATATAAGAATAAAAATTAACTAATATGAAACTGAAAATTATGGAAAATTAATTATGTTATTAAATAATTAAAAATAAAATATCTCTCGTTGTCGCCTAGTTTTTTTTAATAATAAATATTTTTTGGCTCTGAAAAGAGCCTTTTTATGCCCTAAAAAGTACATACCGTCGGCGTAAAGATATGGAACCAAGCGAAAGTGTTCCGTTTCAAATAAATAGAAGGGTATGCTAAAACAAAAATAAAAAAAGTAGCCGGACTCTGTCCCCCCACGTCCACCCACAAATCAAGCACTGTTTTGGAGTCGATCATTAAGTATTATGTCACCAACGCGCAAATCCGCAAGTATACTATAAGTCAGATATCGAAGGTCTTTTCTATAATTAGCTAGTATAGTAGTATTAGTATATATAAGTGACTATCATAAGTTGTTATGAATAATATTAAATAAAAATATTGATAAATTAATTTTATTTAACCATAATTAAATAAATTAAAAACTATGGAAATTATAATACTATTTTAGCGAGTCAAATATAGCCCACAGACTGTAGGTTGGAGACCCTTGAACTAGAGTAGCAAATAGCAATACATGGTTTCTTATAAGTTGTTAAATTGTAGTTGGAAAGGTAGTGATATTGAATGAGATCTACCAAACATATTTTTAGCAGTACGTGATTTATTAAAAAATGATATTGAATTACAATATTATTTATAATAAAATAATTACACAAATATGTTCATATTTCATATATTTAAATATTTTATGATATATTGTTATTGGCGTTTTGCATACATAATATAAACGCATCAAATTTATTTAAAAAATATAAAGAGCAACTTAAACTATGTATCAATATACAATATAATTTAGTTCAATAAAGAAACCTAGAAATAAAAATACGATTTGCGCCATCTTATAAACTCCAACACTATATTATTGCATATAAAATATCAAAAAAACGGGTAATATGTATAATAAAAAATTAATGTGTGTGTGTGTGTGTGTGTGTGTGACCGGCTGGCGATAGTCGAGAAGTTGAATCAGTTTTTCTCAACTTTTGTATTATGGCGACACACTACTAAAATTTTTCATACTTTGTAACACAAAATAAAAAAAAATATAAAAATAATATCTATTAATTTTTGTAAATATAGTATCAACAAGGTTCGTACATTTAATATTAGTACATCCCGCGACACGTTTGGACTTACCCGGCGACACACGGGTTGAGAAACACTGTGTTGGATAATTAAATGGTGAGCGATGACACGTAAAGGAACGATATTAAATAAAATAATAATATTATTATTTATATTATTATTTACATAGGTACCTATGCGATGTACAAATAATATGAGGATGATGTTACACAAACAATTTTTATTCCGATCTACTAAATCGGCAAAATCGTCTAGTCACTGAATTATCATTTGACCCAATCACAAGTGATCTTCTATCCAGTCTATCCATTAGGTTAATAGCGATTAAAATACTTATATATATATATACCTATTACATTACAACTACAATACATACCAAAAATAATTGAACAAGTCTATATACCTATAAATTTACAAAATACACAAAACTATCTTACTTAAATTTTTAGGTACCTATAGTTTAATACGAGACTCGTCGAGCCATATTGTTTATATTGATAAGTTAAACTAGTTTAAATTAGAGAAAAGTAGAAATATAAGTTCATATTAGGATAATTATTAAAGATATTTATTATATTATTAAATTTAACAGGACCTATTGTAGCATTTAGAGTTACATAGAATTTTATTTTTTCTACATAAACAGCGATTTGTTCAACAGGATGTTTTACGTGTGCATTTTACAAAGCCTTGCCCTGATCCCGTTGATGATGCTTTTGTTGCGGCTGCACGGAGGGATGAAATATGATTTTTCGAAACTTGATTCTGTGTGATTGAATTTTCTTATCGTATCTAAATGATGAACGACATTTTTACATCGGCGGTGTCTTGGAAGTAAACAATTCTCTAGAAAGAATTCAACGACATCTTTTTCACTATTCGGTAAATTCCAGAAAAGTTCCTAATAATGTTCCGTTTTGTATGAATATTATAATCGTTTAAAATTCTTATTAGTATTGATAAGATAACTAATGTGTAATGTGTACGCATGTACCGTATTTTAGGAAATTACAAGTAATTGCAACTTGCATTATTGCAGGCAGCAGTCGTCAACCCTCAGCCGGGTAGGTATAACAATATATAATACATAGGTAACCGTGTAAAATGTAACAGGTATAGTGTGTTGTACATATTTTGTAATTGTTGTATATTATATTTTATATATAATAAAAATATGTATATTAATTCATGAAATAAAATCAGTTAGTATTGATTGAGCGACGAGTGTATTGGTACGCTCAAAAACCATATCGTTTTGGTGCGTATACAATTTATAGCCGCCCGACGATTCGTCTTGATATGTGTAATTTGCATCGCCATCATCGCATACCGCGGTTGTTCTTGTGTCGACCTCGTGTGGTATCGGCAGCGCATCAGTTTCGTCGCGAATACCTACGGCCCGTTTAATCCACTATTGCCGGGCCAACGCCAGGCCAACGCCAGGCCAACGACCGAAATCGCGCGTGCTCACCGGTGCAAACGCCGGCCGGTCACCTCAAAATTGTGTCGTATCGCATACGTCCGTTGTGCATATTGTCATTATTAGTGCGAATGTGCTTCGTTTCGACCGTCACTCGTCTTCGTTATCGGTAGCACAGGCCATTGCAGACAGTCGACGATTTTGTTTTAGGTGATCGTCGACATCGTTTTTATGTTACCGAACGCAGGCGGACGCGGTCGTTCACGACGCGTGAAATGTGTGAGCCGTCTCGTGCCGACGGTGGACTATTAATATAATTATAATATCGCCACGGATGTAGTCCGATATCGGTCCGCACTTGCGCTTGTATTTTGTCGAAACCCATTCGTACGGGCGTTATAATAATAAAAGGCGCCGCGGCGGTCGGTACACGACGAATATCGTCAGTCTTTGCGTTGTCGCGTGTGATGTATAGTCGTGCCGTGTAAGCTGCAGTGGGCGATATGCAGTCCGTATTCGATATACACGTCCTTCAATGTTATTCTCACGGGGAAGGCGAGTAAAGGGGTTCAAATCCGCTCCCGTTTGGACTGTATTTTACGTTACAAAACTCTCTCTACACCCCATTGCTACAGGTCTGTGAGAAGTAAAACATTTTTTACTACAGTTAACCTATACCCATTTATAATTTTAAATTATAAAGACATTCAATAAATTGCAAATACATTCATCACTCCGTTCAGAATCTAATACCTAGCTCAACCAGATTTAAAATAATTCGGTAGTTTTAAACTGAATCAAAAAAGTAGTATTAATTATATTATTTATTTATTTATCATAAACAATCAACTATATCATCGACTGGAATCGATGTAGTGCGAATAATATTACTAATATGACTATAATAAATAATATACGTATATTATCGGTATAATTATCTAACTAAATTTTATAATTTGTAATTTTATTTTTGTTATAAACAAAAATAAAAAATATTACAATTTTATAATTGTATGTATAGGTACATGTAAAAGTGAGACTGTAGAATGTATTTTTTGAGAGTATACAGTTTACAACTTTCTTATTGCTCGGTGCTCCCCGAAAGTATTAGAACCACGAGGGGAAACTTCCGTTATATCAAAAGGTGACTACTGGATCTGAAATCTATTAGGGAGGAGTAAAATCAAACACCAAAAAATACATTAAAAAAAGTTTATTCCTTGTAAACTACAAAATGTGTTACAATTATATGAAATCAAATATCAACCCCACACATTAATGTAAAAATATAAATGAAATGTTTATAAATCAAAATAAAAGTTAAAATGTTCAACATTCTATTTGAATTTTAATGGGGGGGGGGGCAAATGCCCAGGAATTTGCCAATGTCTGGGCGCCCATGTTCGCACTACTGTAAAAGGAGCACGTAGTTTCGGCGACTTCGTACTAGATCGACGATAGTTATACAGCTGGCTACACGATAATGGCACATCGCACACTACGACACACCAACATATTACCAAAGGCGCGATGTTATCCATAGAACGACTTTATCGGTTGGTCTTCGAGGAGGACACACACACACACATACCATTGTATGTATACTGTGTAGCCTATTAATCAGCCAACATTGAAGTAAAATTCACTGTTATTATACCACGGTCATCGATATTTATCATAATCTCATTAATGGAAGTAATCTTATGTACTCATCAATGGTGAATCACGAAAAATCATTGCGCCGCGATTATTGTGGACGGGCCCGTTCTATATTCTATTAAGTTTTAACTAATAACAATATTATAGAAACAATTTCGGATATTTGGGATCTGGAGCAACCTTCAGACCACGTGCCTCACAGAACCGACCACAATTTTTTGCCGGGCGAAGTGACGTCAAACTTATGGTTCCGCAGCATTAGGTTTACGAAAATATCGTACACTGAGCCGAAAACCTTTGGCCATTACTCATTAGTTGAACGAGTCGTTAAACGGGACGACTGTGACACACGTGGAAAATGCTGCAATAAGTAGTAACTACTTATTTCGGCATGAGTCAACTGCACATCGCGTTATTCGGCCACCCGAAGAGCTGCATCCTCATTGCATACAAAAAAAAAAATGTCCAAATTGCATGCTGTGTACTCACAAATTTTTTAGAATGCACGATATACTTATATGTAAAACTACTAAATAATTTTAAACTATTCTCCTTTTTTTCATATTGACATATTTTATCATTATAATTGTTAATTATAATTTTTATAATTTTATTATTATTATATATATATATATACTTGTACTATATAGTATATTGTCAAAAAAGTTCACAGAATTTTATTATATTATTATTTATTTTAAATTCCATGTAAAACTGTAAAATACATTCACTTGATTACGTTAAACTAAAATCGTTTTATTTAATATTCACTGTGCCTTTCCTTTCTCCTGTGATTTGATAAAATTTTTTAAAAAAGTATTTCAATCTAGAAACTTTTCAGTTTTTATGCATGCGTTTTTTTTAAAAAAATACTATAAAAATCAAAAATAAAGTTTGAGTTGTGCACGTAAGTGCATGATAAATAAATATTAACTTGTAGGTGGTAATAGGTGCACGGTATGCAATTCGGACATGCCTCTATAAGAGGCAGTATGCACAATTTGGACATTCCGATTTCGTTGATTTTTTTGGCACGCAATTCGGATACGCCGACCCGAAGACTCTGGAGGCTTGGCGGTTAGCTGTAAAAGCGCGGTTAACGACACCG
Source organism: Schizaphis graminum (assembly GCA_020882235.1). Taxonomy (NCBI): domain Eukaryota; kingdom Metazoa; phylum Arthropoda; class Insecta; order Hemiptera; family Aphididae; genus Schizaphis; species Schizaphis graminum. Next base: position 63,029,847 of record CM037032.1, read on the forward strand.
TTCCGAGTACTGCAATATAGGTATACCAAATATTACGGTGATAAGCGACTCGTTACGGCGGCGGCGGCGATTATTTTTCACAGTTATAAGCGTTGCAGTGGTCAGCGGCAATCACAATCAAATTGCCGGCCGATGCAAATTAATGTGCTCCGTTTTGACGCGATGTCAGTGGTGTAACAACAGCATTTTGTCGATATTATAAAATATAATAAATATGTACGAGTATATTGCATCGTCACCACAGTCACTGCATATATATATATATAATATACGTATACATGGATCTCGTTCAGTACCGTATCGTCGTCACTGCACTCTCAAAGACGTCATGCTGACTATTGTTTGTGTGTTCGCCCGTAACCCGTAATATCACGCGATATTTGTTTTTTTTTCACTGTCACCGACACCGACATTGTATTTTTGTACGATCTCAAAATACCATTTGCGGTTTGGATCGGCGGCCGCTTTCTCGGTCGCCGTATTATTTTTACGCGTCCCCCGATTGCACTCGGCCGTGTTGCGACTCGTAAACGTCGTATAGTGCGACGTTTTTCGATTTGACGCGCGTTCGAGTGTGCCACCACTTCGTGGCACCTACTCGCCGTTAAACGCTTTAGTACGTTTTTAATGTTTTTATCTGTTGTCCGGTGTCTTTGCCAGCTGTTCCGTCGGCGCCCGCCAACTTTTCTACCGTTTGTCGTCATCTCTGTTCGTGCAATGCAGCACGGCTTCGCACTAACCATCATACCGTTATCTATGACGTTTCGTGTCCATCGAGCAGTCGGTCGCATTATGTATTACGTAACGATTAATTGTCGAGCTCTCGTTAATTAGTAACGATTGCCACAACTGCTATTGGTGTCGTTAATGCAGCATCGTTGTCCACTCGGTGCCGCTAGCCACCGTGTCCGTCGCCTTTCGCCGTCGAGACGCGCGTGATCGTAAAAGGCAGGTGCCGTTCGGAGCGGGTCTAACGCGTCTATGACCGAGCGTGCGACATACCCGCGAAATCTTCACACCGCGGGGTGCAGCCGGTGCCGGAGACGTGCGTCCATGACTTATCGCCGGACTCCGTTCCTCCTCTTTCCCGTGCCCCCGATCCTCCATCGCTGTCGTCTCCTGTCCGACGGTTTCATCTATATGAATCAGAATTTTTTTTACATACGTCATCGTTGGTTCGTCAACCGCTGTATTCTCAATCCACGCAATCGTCACATTGATAATAATAATATTATTATCGATTAGTACATTGATAATAACAATGAGACAGTAAATTCGATTTAATTGATGTTGGCTGATTCGTCATCTGTAGAACAGTGCTTTAATTGGGGGTAGACATCGGGGGACGGAATCCAGCTTCTTTTTTATTTTTATTTTAGCATACCTTTTCTATTTATTTGAAACGGAACGCTGGAAACGCCACATTGGATGAAGTAAATTTGTAAATCATCAGTTATGTCTGATGCAAAATATACCTATACTCTATAGCCATAATATTTGTATGTTTGTATCGACTATGAAAAAAAAATTGATTAATAATTATTATAATCAACCGTTAAAGCTGCGGCGACCACACCCTTACCTTTTTTCTATGCAACCTCTGCGATCCTAGATATTGTGAACGTGACTATTCTTCACTTATATAATAATAATATATAAAAGAAGATGTCAAATCAAGGAGTGTTTTAATTTATTATAATAATAAATAATAAATCTTCGGCATAAAATGTAGATGCCAACTCCTATACTAGATGCCTTCCCTAATCGCGCAAGTCTGCCCGGGTGGGTCTTGCTACGACAGAGGAAAGACAGTGAATGTTAATGCTGGTCGTTTCGCCGGGCCTTTTATACCTGGTTCATTAGCGATAACACAGGACCGGTCCGGTGTTCTGTGACAGATAGCAAGAAACCATCGAAACCCCAATAGTGCAATAGCCGATAATCACACAATTTAAATAAAAGTTATTTTAAGAATAAGATAATTAAAATAATAATAATAAAAAAAATTGATTCATGATAATAATTATTAATATAACCAATAGTTAAGCCGTGAGAACCACACCTAGACTTTTTTTCTATGCGACCGCTGCGATCCTGGCTATTGTGAACCTGACTACTTTTCACGTTTTATTATATGTATAATAAGAAGAAAATGTCAAATCTATGATTGTTTTTTCAACAAATTTTACAATTCACTTGGCAACAGCGATTGGCCACGGTTGAGTTAATTGCTCAGTTTTTATAGGAAATAAATAAAAAAATATATTCATAGTTAGGAACCTATAAATAACAAACCTAACTGAATTAACGTAGATAAATGTATTACCAAAAAAAAATTTTGTATAATAGACAATTAGTAAACCTACGTTACAATTTTACAAATACTGAAAATAATTAACGTTTTCGTAATGTGTACAATGTTTCGAACAATTTCGTATTACAATTTCAACGACTTCACAGCCACCGAATAATCGGATCAGAATCAAATCGCACGCGTTGTCGGATCATTATAGCGGCACACGAGACGGGCAACTCAAACGAGAGCGATACTCCCGTAACGCGGAACTCTTACGAGTCACTGGAACTATGCCATCTGCTCGCTAGATCCGACGTACCTGCGACTTGTCATTTCTGTGGAACGAAACCCGCCTTAGCTCTGCGCATATGTCGATAATGGCGATAAAGCACAGGGAAACGGGGTTTTACGAATATACGTTCTGTTTGGGAAACATACTTGAACACTTAGGAATAACGTAAAAAATATATAATATATAGATACTAGATGCCTTCCTTAATCGCGCAAGTCTGCCCGGGGTGGGTCTTGCTACAACGGAGGAAAGACAGCGAATGTCAATGCTGGTCGTTTCACCGGGTCTTTTATACCCGATTCATTAGCGGTTACACAAGACCGTTATCGTGTTCTGTGACAGATAACAAGAAACCATGGAAACCCCAATAGTGCAATCGTCGATAAACGCACAATTTAAATAAAAGTTATTATAAAAATAAAATAATTATAATAATAATAATAAAAATTGTAATATTAATAATAATAATAATAAGATTAGGAATAAGAATAATACAAATGATAATCATAAAAAGGTAAAGAAGAATCTAGACCCCCCCCCCCCCACACCAAACGGATAAATCCCCCCTCGGACAAAAAATTAAAAGTTAAAATATTAAACAATTATATATTATGTAAAAACTTTTCACGGGAATTTAATACTTATCCAGAGTTTTTTCCAACCCGTTCTTTTCATATTCGCTTAGTTTGCGTATTTTGAAAGCCGTACATATATAAGATATATTCGCAGATTGTATCTGTAGCTGTGGCGATCGCGGTAACGAATACGACCGCCGACGAAAGTCCCTGTTTCTTGACGACGTTTGTGTCGTACAATACTGTATTCATGTACATGGGTGTATTGGTATATATATGTAATAATACACGATAAGTTTTTTGTAGGTGTATTGATGAGTTATTAATAACATGTTATATATCTTTATAAATCGTAATTGAAATCATAATGTCATTGGATGATGTGTAATAAATAAATAAGTGTTTCTTTATTTTAAAATATTTTTACATAATAAATTTAACGATTTTTAGGGTTTATGGATGGCTTGTTCCGCAGTCCACATAGTAATGTGATATTGAATTTTGTGTGGAACGCTCGTTCATCCAATATCCACTGAGTCTCTTTTCTAGTTTTTTTCCAAATCAAGTACTGATTATTAATGATACTTATTTTGATAACTACCGATAAATATATATATATTTTATATTTGGCTTTATAAATAAAATTAAAACTACCTGTTTACCTGTATTACATTTTTTCATATATTAAGCAACTTGTTAATTAAATAAAAAAAAAATAATATAAAAACTGATTTTCAGCTAATTTAAGAAAGGATTTATTATGAATTTTGAACATGGCGTTAGTCAATGTTTATATGCAAAAACTTCAAAAGTAAGTATGTTAGGTGAGTTTTGATTTCACCAATCTATTAAGCGTAAAAAACCATACATTTTGAAAAATTTAAAAATCGATATGTTGCTAAACTAGAATCGTTCAGCCAATAGTATGAACTGTTAAGCTAATATATATTTATATGTGTTTAGGTAAGTCCAATAAACCATAGTTTGAAATCGAATTTGAATTTTAAAATTGTGCCCGTAAAAAAATATTAGGTATCATTGTTTTAGATTCTGAACGGAGTGATGAATGTATTGATTTTACAATGATGTGTGTTTTTTTTTTTTTTTTTTTTTTTTTTTTTTTTTTTTTTTTTTTTTTGTGTCTGTGTACAGCATAACTAGTCGAAATAATGCTTCGATTTCAAACTTTGGGGGTGGTTTCCGATGGCAAAGTGGATATCCTTGGTGCATTATAGAAGTGAAAAGTAAACATTTTCCAACAGTTTTCAAAAAAATCGAGAAAAACAAAAAAAAAATGACAGAAAAACGGGAATTTTTACGCAAAACCAGTTTTCGACAAAATCGAATTATTTATTTTGCTATAACTCAAAAACTAATCGATGTATTCACTTGAAATTTTCATCAAGTGTTTAAATTAGCGTTCTCCATACACAGTTAAATTTTCAAAGAATTTTGACTTTTTTTGAGCTATTTATAGACAGTTGAAATTTTCAATTTTTTTAAGTATTTTTTTTAAAAATAACGATAAAAATTTTTTGGCCGGCCAGAAAATCTTGAAAATTTAATACAAGGTTTCTTATAAGTTGTTCTTAAAGTTATAAAAAAAAATCCGAAATCGTTAGTCACAATTTTTTTTTATGAGTGCTTAAAGTTCGAATTTATACGAAATATGTCAAAATTGCGAAAATTGGCAAGTAATTTTGTGGTTAAAAAATCGTAAAAATTTTTTCTTTTATAACTAAGATTTGAAAATTTGGTACAAGGTTCTCCATAAAATTTTCTTCAACTATCTGCAAAAAAAACTCTACCGGACTAAAACAAAAAATTTTTATGAGTGATTGAAATTTAAATTTTTACAAAACCGCGTTAAATAACGGTTTAGCCTCGAACGATTTTTAATATTTGTTGTTATTCAAATAGTATAAGTCGTAAATACTTGAAAATTTTACCAGTTATTTAGATTGCCATTTTCTTTATGTGATTTGATTTTCAAAATATTTTGACTTTTTTTGAGCTATTTATAGACAATTGAAATTTTCAATTTTTTTTTATTTTTTTTTTATAAATGTTGATAAAAAAAATTTAGCTGGGACAAATTACTTGAAAATTTAATTGAAGGGTCTACATAACTTGGTCTAACTCTCATTCAAAAATTATAAAAATACATAGGCACAATTTTTTTTTATTAGCATTTGAAGTTCAAATATTGACAAAAATTCGTCAAAATCATGATTATTTTTCACTATTTGGTAGTTAAAAATTTATAAATATTTTTCTATCAAAAGCTAAGAATTGAAAATTTAATACTATGCTGTCCATAAGTTAAGCTTAGAATAATTATAAAAAAGTTTGATGTTCATTAAATTTAAAAAATTTTACGAGTGTTTAAAGTTTTAATTTTAATTTGAAATCAAAAATACACGTGTAAAATAACGTTTTACTAATAAATAATTTTCGATTTTTGTTATTTTTAAAACATTATCAAACGTAAGATCTTAAAACTTTTACTTAAATGTTTGAATTTGTTTCAAAATAGAATATATGACAATATTTTAATATAATATATTAACATATCCTAGACTGACAAATCATCTCCGTTCAGAATCGTTTTTCGTATACAATGATACCTATCATTGCATTCAAACTTAACCTACCCTAGTCCGAGGTCCATCCCACCCCCTAATGTACAGCAGAGCGATACTCACTTACCCGCTTTTTTTACATTGTCTATCACATTTGTTCATACAGTCATTATAGCGGTGGATGCTAGAGTGAATTATCTGTAGTGGATCAGCACAAATCTGCGCGTCTTCGCGTTCTACTTCCAACGATCGTTCGTTTCACGCCACTGCGGCGGTGCCGCCACCGGCCGTTCGGAAGTAGAACGCGAAGACGCGCAGATTTGTGCTGATCCGCGGCAAATAATTTACCCTAGCATCCACCGCTATAATGACTGTATGAACAAATGTGATAGATAATTCAGCGCCGGACAACAGAAATGTTATAAGCAACAACGGTATGATCACCAGCATGAAGCTGATCGTTGTTCCAATCATAACTACCATGATTAAAGCGGTCTAACTTGGGGTACACTATGTTAAAGGATTTGTGATTAGAATAGACATCGCTTTATAATATCATATATTATTAGTAAGTTGCTATCGAACTAAAGAATTTTTAATAATATTAAAACCTGTAACCTAACATTGTGGCGAAATGCAAAAAAAGGAAAATAGATTTTTTAATTTTTTTGGTAATTCAATTTAAATAAAAGTAATTATGTAACCATCAGGCGTTTATGTATGATATTAGTTTTGTTCGTAACATCATCCAATGTATCATAATAATCCCGTGCTAATTGTACGCCTTTTTACCGTCAGGACTGAAAAAGAAATAATAGTTGTTGGCGAATACAATTTTTATGTTATTACATAATATATAACTCACTGTATTTTGTAAGGTTTATTGAAAACATTTTGACAATTTTCTTGGATAGGTTTACATTATATATTACCTATCCAGAAATACAAATAAATGAATTAAAAACAATTTTTATACATAAACAATAAGTTGTATCTAATTTTGTTCACTTAAAATAAAAATATAAATGCAATAGTTTGTCCGCTTTCAGAGATGTATATAGGTATAGGTAAGTAGGGTATAGGTAGGTAGTACATGTTATTTAGCTATTAGACATTAGTATAATTATTTAGAATAAAATTTAAATTTTGCAAATAACGAATAAGTAAGGAAATATAGTACACTAAAATATAAAAATTATTTCAACGATTATAAATAACAGCTCAGCATTTGAAATAAATATATGTTCTGTAATAGTATATTACATTATTCATTGCCTACCTATATTGTATAGAATTTTTTTTAATGCAAATTTAGTTAAAAAGTAAACTTTTTAAAATAATAGCAAAGATAAAAATGTTTACAATGTTTTTAGGTACATAAATTATCTGTTGCCTGTTATGTTGCTTGATATTCAACTGTTATTATCTAATTTATATTATTGTAATGTCATGATATCATTCATTTATGTATTATTATAACATATACAACTTGTCATTAAATGATTTGAAACTAAAGAAGGTTTAAACTTGACATCTTAATAGGTGCTTGTAGTGCCGTACCCAGGATTTGTTTTTGGGGTGGGCTTAAACATTCATACTTAATTCTATACGAAAATAGGAAATAATTTAAAAACATATATATATATATATATATATATATACATATACTATTTAAAATAAAAGATTTCGAGGTGGGCTTAAGCCCAAAATCCCCCCTCCCTGGATACGGCACTGGGTGCTTGTAACCGGGAATAGTTAAGGAACATTATGAAAATCAAATAGATATAATTGAAGTAATTACGTCGAGTTATAGTTAACGTTTACGAGCGAATAACATTTAAAAAAAGTATTTTTGATTGTTTGAAATAGGATTACATATGTAGGTTTTTAAACTTTGTATAAGATGTTTTAAATAAATAATATTCTTCGACAAAATCATCACTTTTAAGTAGAAAACCTATATTATGTACTTTAATACTGATTGTAATTCTTAACTGCATCAAATAATAAGATCATACTGATACGTCATGTTCATTTTTAAATTTAATTTTTGAATGCAATTTTTAAGTACCTACGTATATTTTTGTCTCTGCGCATTTATATATGTTAAATCAACATAATATATTTAAAATCTTTTATTTTGGTTGTTTTTGCTTGATTAAAGTTCATTAAACATTTAACGGTTGTTATTTGGTTCCAATTGTTAAAACTGTTCAAGTTTAAATAATTAACTTCCAAAAAAAATTATAGTGTATTTCCTGCATTACATCACCCATCTTATTCATCAGGTGTGAATGTTTATTTATTAAATAATATCTTATAATACATATATATTTGTAAAGCAATAATAATAACAAAGAGGTTAAGAATATACTAAAATAGCAGAAATGCACATATGTATTTTGTAAATTCTGCGTACCATTTGTACTTCTATATTGTCAAATCAGTACCTTATAATACATTTCAAAGAAATTTTTTTGTCGCTTTAAAATGTAATTTTATTTACATATATGTATACCTAAAAGGTATACATTATATAATAATATATTGTACAACCAAAAAACAAGCATATACTGATTGTAATGCAACGGTAAATAAGTTGATGATGGATTCTAACGAAGTTTTGATGAGCCAAAGACTCGAGGTAAGTTCATTGTATATAAAAATAAAATAGTTTTTTTTTTAAGTAAAACGAGTGAAAATAACGTATAACGTACTAATTTGTAAAATGTTGAGACATCGCTGTCGTAACATACAATAAAAACAATCATATAAAAAAAAGAATAATCAGTCTATTAGCATAGCACAACCACATATTATTATTGTTTTAATATGATAATGCTGTTTTGATTAAAAATATGCAATACAACCTAAGTACTATTATATGTATAAAACGTATATCGTATTTAATTAAAGATTGTATCGTAATGACTATGAGTAATGACATATTATATTGCATTTAGTTCAAAACTGCGAGGTTTTAGGCCACTGGTTTTTAACTAAGTTTTAAATATCAATACATCGATATGACACCGAATTAATCGGTACATCGATATTTATATATTGATAAACCACATCATATATATAGTATATACATAAACCGATATTTTAAGCAAGAGATCAGAATTTTATATTATGATTTCCAGAATCCAAATCGAAATTATTTAACAATTTCATGAAAACTATATAAAATATTAATAATACAAATTCCAAAAAAAATAAAATAAAATATTTGTTTTGGTTTTAAGCCATAATATACCTATTGATACATGTTTCTACTGGATAAAACTTGTCAAAGTGATAGAGTATAGGTACGTAAGTAGTAAAAAATATCTACGACGGTCAACTATTACGAGGTACCTATAATATGAGTTAATATTATATGATACAGTTAACCGAAGAGTAATAAGTATACGCTTTCAATAAGATTGAGTTTGATTTCTTTGTTCTGTTTTGATTTTTCAGACTTAACCTGAAACAATTAATATTAATATACTTAGATTGTATATAATTTAAATTTATATTATTAAGAATTTTAATGTACATAGATACTCTTATGATGTATCCGTACTTTTGCGGTTTAGTAGATTATAATTTTATATAGGTACCTATGATTTTATTTAAACGTCAGTATCTCATTACTTCGAAATGTATTAACATTTTTCAATTTTTTTTTTTAATGAAAATTTTAAGATATTTATATATTAATACCTGTATATGTATAGTGTCTTCAAGTGTATTAATTTTTTTAATGAAAATGTACATTCTTAATTTAATGATCAGAAAAAATTTATCTCGTAAAGTATTTGTTCGCTGTGTATAATGAATTCAAAGTTCAAATTATGCGGAAAAATATATTTTAAAAAACGTTATTATTTTTTTTTCGAGATAATTATACTGATTTATTGTAAAGATTATTGCCTTTTTTATTATGTTAAGCACTATATATGTACTCACGCGTCTTCTCCGAATAAAATTTGCGCTCATTTTAGATTCGGTGCTGCAAGTCCTCTTCGGACGGTTCCTGCCAGACGTACGCCATAACATGTTAAATCTGTCGCATTCGCAAAACCATAATTACAACTTCTTTTCAACACACAAAGTGGACAACAAACTAGATTATTTTTCATGCGGTTTAAACATAATAACTGTTTGCTTACAAGTTTTTGGTGATTGATTTTTCTGCAGAATTTTTGTCTTTGGACCCAGCCACGGTTCTATTTTTAAAGTTCAAAAGAGTCTGACCTTCTCCGTAAACGATCTGTAACAGTTTATAAAAACACACAATAATTAAAAATATACTATTGGCTACATGGTATATATTATAATAACATTTATAAACATCTAGTTAAAAAAAATAAATTAGTAAATAATATCCATATGATAAAGAGGGTGATTTACCAAATATGTTAATCCCTTTTTTCTACAATAATGGACTTTTATAAACTTGATTATTGGATTTATGAATATATCTATTTGTTTATATGATTATATGATGTGTAAAACATCTTATTTTCAAATTATTGAGATTTTTGGTACTTAAGGAGTGTCTTACAGGAGTGAAGATACAAACCTTTTTTATCAAGTAAGAATCACCCTTTTTATACTAAAAAATTCAAATTCAAATTAATGATTTTTGAGTAGTTTGACTTTGTGTACTAAGAATAATGAGTCAATGGTAGTGAGTTTGGAAGTTCCGCGGGTTACAGTGATTTAAATATTTTAGCAATTAATATTGATTTATCAACGTTTTAAATTTATAATTTATAAAAATTGTTCAAGTATAATAAATACTAAATTTAATATGACATTTATTTTATATTTTTGTAAAACCATTCTTAAGGTCTATTATCTTCAATATAAACACCATTTAAATAACTGAAAAACTACTCAATTCTCATTTTAAAAATAGAAGTTTGTATCACTATAATACACTTCTAAAATAGTGTTAAAGTGTTGCCTCTAAGTGTATTCAAAAATTCCAAAAATCAAAATATGTATAAATTTATTATTTTAAAAGATAATAGTTGTAAAGGTAAGTATGTTTGGCGAATCACACTGTATATTACGAAATACAAGTCCCTTAAAAATATATATTATACCTCTTTATATTCGTATGACGGAGTATTGTCCGATGATTCAATTTCTTCGATTAGTGGTTCTAGTCGAGCTGGTCTCTTTTTAGGTGTAGAGGAGGATACAACTGAAGACGAAAATAGTGTTTCATTTTGTTGTTCTTCGTGGTAATGTACCTTGATAGGAAATGAGCATTTGTTTATATTCTTAAATTTATAAACAAAATCTGAATTTATTATTTATTAAATGGTATAGATATAATATTTATTTTGAACTTATAAACATACTAACTTTTGAAGTGAATAATTCTAAAAAAAATAAAATAGTCAAGCGTTGTTTTAGTATTAGTCGTAATGTTTAAATAAAATTAATTGAGAGGCATAGAAATAATATTTTTTGATAAATCTTCAGAGTCGTTTTTACTTGTACTTGATAACGTGTTTTCGTCTCTTACCAACTAAGTGATCTACCAGTTATCGGTCGATTATCTATAACGGTTAAGCCAAATTCTACCCCATTTTGCTTCTAGGACACGACCAATAGATTTTTTTGTCGAGTTCAAAGAAAGATTACTTTATCATTGGACATTAGCTGTATTAGATTACACGTTTATACATTTTGTAACGAAAACTAAACACGGATGGCGGGTCTATTACAATAATGGAGATTTAGAATTTTAAACATACATGTTAACCCTTATAACGTTGTAAGTAGTAACCATGAATATAGTTTTATAAATACACATTAATAGTGATGTGGTTATTGCCTTATTGGATGCGAAGTTGTTAGTGTGTGAGATAAAAATGTTTGATAAACCTATGCCAGTAAGGTAGCTGAATTGGCTATTCAAGACGCTGTGTTATCATATTTTTGTAATTAAAAAAAAAAATGATATAAAACTCACTTTATTATAATTACCTATCATTAGTATCATTATTATTATTATACTATTATGTTATGATTTATGAAATACCATGAAAATTATGCTAATAAGGAAAAGTAATATTCGTATCCTAAATGTGCATCGAGTGTCGAGTACCTATACGCAAGTTCTCACGGAATTAAGCGTTTCAATAAAAATTAATCTGTTTGATCAAGCGTAAAAGACTTATCCCAGTGATTCATGTACGCTTATAACTTTTGCTTACTTCAACGGATAACGGCGAAGTAGTACTACTATTCGGCGTTCCCCAAAATTCTTCGCTCGATGCATCGTAGTTGTAATCTTCGTCGGTTGGTAGACAGCAGCTGGCTGTAACCGGACAAAAGTCTTCGGGCCACCTGTAGCAGAAAACAAAATAAAAAAAAAATTTTAGGGGCTTAATGAAGATATAACGCATTGCCATTACTATAAAACGATTTATACCAAATTTTAAATAATATAATAATAGATTTGTAGATATATTTCACATACATTAATAAGACCGAAAAAGATAGTATCCGGTTAAATTATATTCTAACACGTCACCAAATTTAACTCGTTTATTATAATGCTTCAAATGCGTTTTTGATTATTATTAAGTAATTTTACCCTATTTATAAAGAATAAATTAAATTGTCAAAGATTTGTTTCATGATTTTTACGTAATTTCTTATATCACGAAATATTCATAAAATTATAATAAACTTATAAACATATTAATGCAACAATTTGCGTACGATATAGAATCAATTGTGTGTTGTTAGCTTTAATATTAAAAAAATATTGATCTATAATCAAATTTACAATTAAAAATATTATCTTTGTTTGCATCGTTTTTTATTCTTATTAACAATATTTTAATTTTCAATCAAGTAAGTTGTGAGTAGCTATATAAAATATTACAATTTTAAAGGGCCATTAACTGTCTTGAAAATTAAAATATCGTAGAAAGGCAAATGTATGAACACTATAGACACATATAATAATTGTATCTTTATATGTTTGATAATACTTTAATTTTCTTATTAATGATATTTTAAAGCTAACAATACAAGATCTGTTTTGTTAGACTCAAATATTTCTCATGTCGTACGTTTGTAAGACAGTTCCAACACTATATGATTACAAAAACGTAAAGTTAATTAAATTGTTAATATTGTTAACATTTACTGCTTTGGTCGAATAAATTCTTTATGATTAATTATTATAGACGATGATGTACAATAATAATATTACCGGTAATCTGTGGTCGAACAATATTCCACTCTGTCTAAACTATCCGTCGAATGATCACGATTCGTGCCAGTTCTATCCAAACTACACGTCGACGAAAATCGTGGTTGTACTCGAGTTTGTTGGTGTTGTTGATAATGTTGATGAGCGCTACGTTGTAGTGGTGGTGACGATGATAGTAAAGCATACGGTTGATCTGGTTCGAGTCCATCGTCGTCTTCGTCGTCGTCATCGTCCTCGTTATTATATATGTTACCACTGTCATTTCCAATATTGTTGTTCACGTAATTATTGTTGTGATTAATTATGTGTCCGAAAGGTTCACAAGGGCTGAGGTCTGTGGACACGGACACCGTGGATGGTTTCCACTTATTATCGGGATCCATGTCGAGGAAAGCGTCGGTATGCTGGTTGCCGTTGATGTCACATTTCTTTTGACACTTTTCGCACATGTTTTCTGGTACGACCGTTCTCTGAGCAAAAATGTGAAACGAAACAACAAGCAAGTTAATAAACGTTCATAGTCGTTAAATCATGTTAGGCGAGATCACATGATTTTGAACAGCAACCGCTTTCGCATAGAGTTTGAAAATTAAATACAAGTCATAGCCCGGGAAAATAATTGAGCTTAATTTTCCAGGCCAATCCGTTTATTAGAAAACGATGAATAATAACCAATGCTTAATTTATCAGTACCAATTTCAGTTACAATCACTGCATTAAAGTTTTCAACTATTCAACATTGCGTACTCTTGGTACAAGACCAACACAACTCAAAATGTTGATATTTTGAGTTATGGCTGCAGTTCGATACCTTTTATCAGACAAAGTTTTAACTCAATAAAATTATTTTGTGTGTATAACAAGAGTCGTGAATTAGCAATATCCGAATGTATGAAAAAAAAACTATATTTCTTAAATCTGCTTTTCGATTGTGTTGTCCAAACTACATATAATAATGAATGCTCGTTGACTATATATCAAGTGTAGATACAAGATTATTGATATTATTATTTTTATTATAAAATCATAATACTTACTTGACTATCGTCCGGACTGCTGACCACCGATATGGTTTCTGCTGTATTCGAGTATTCGACGATGGCCTCTACACCGTCTCTGGCCGCCGCCGCTGAGGACAACCGACGTTCGATCTCTGCCCGTTTGGCGTTCATCTGTTCTGCTGACCACAGTTCCAAGTCATCGTCATCGTAGCAACTACCACCGCTGTTGCCACCTCCACTGGGGCCATAACTGCCACTGTCAACTACACCCCCACCAAGTTCGCCCTTGATCCACTGCGATATGTGCAGCGCCTTGCCCTTGTTGCACGCACTGCTCTTGGTCATCCGCTGACACCTCTCATCCACCAACGACGCGGCAAACGACTAGAAATCCACAGACGGCAAATGATGCAGTTGGATTTTTGGTTTTTGGTTTTTGCCATTTATCATAACGTTTATAACATGCGAGTTACATGTACGAATAAGTCGTCGGTACCATTTAAAAATCTTTTTAAGTTTTGCGTGTTATCTGCATGTCGTATTCCATGGAGCAACAATATAGCAGGGATGGCCACAATGAGGCTCATGAGTAGCATGCGGATCTTGAAATCAAGCTTCGAGTAAAATTATTAATTATTTTATAAACATCTCTTAACAATGTGGCTCGCTTAGAATTAGCTTAATAAATTTGCGACTCCCAAAATTAATGTTAGTGGCCACCCCTGCAATATAGATTAGTGTTTAATATATTAAACATGAGTGGTTTATTTCATGTATAAAAACGCTGCAGCATGTATCAGTACATTTTGAATGAACTATTAATATTAAACTGGATTGTAAGAAAATAACGTAATATAATATTGTATTTTATAGCACGGCCTATCTTAGTCGTTGTTGAATAGATATTTTACTTTTAGGATTTTTAATTCAGTTGACATAAAATAATAGACAATATTATATTATAAAATTCAAACAAATAAGATTTTTTTTGGAAAATTGAATTATAGATACATATATAGCTTTATGAATATTTAACTCGTTTGAAATAAACAAAAACACAAAAGTAGAGGGTGTAAATGAAAAAAATAGCAAAAAATTAAAAACCTTATACTTAGTATATTTAGTAGTACAGTATATTGAGGTACAAATTAATTCATTTATCTGTACATGTATAATATGATTAATATGTATATACTTGTAATGCATGCAGTCTTGTAAGGAATACATTGATTTTATATTTAAAATACGTCTTCGAATAAATGAGTGAAATGATATTCAGAATACGTTGTTCAAATAATTTTGCAAATATATTTTAATAATTTTCAATAAATATATTTTTCTTGTTATTAATGCAAATTTTTATAAAAAATTTTTTACTATAAGTTATAACCAATGTCTTTTGTTTTTGGTTGATAACCAGTGATTATTAATTTATAAATATACTATTTTTTCAAAAAAAGCATTTGAGGATAAAATAGGGTAAAGTAGGTAATTACTCTGCTGTAGATTTGGTGTCAATTGTACCCAATCATTGAGTAAGTCTATATAATGAATGTATTACGTTTTAATTAAATCCTGAGTGAAGATGCTCTGTCAGTTTATATATATATATATTTAGTAAATTTTATGATATACTTATTTCTACCTATTGTATTAATTTATTATACTATACGGGCGTAGTAAGTTGAATCAATTATTACTGAAAACATTGAATTTATTAAACCATGTCAATAGTATATATTTATATTATATATTTTTGATATTAATTTATTAGTCAATACCGACTTATTGTAGAATAGTGTTAATGTGTTTGTACAATAAATATAATAAAGTATAGTTAATTTAAATGTTTTGAAAAATTCATTGTATATTTAAAATATAATAATAACGAGTATACGTGTAACGTGTATTAGGTAAATATAACAAAATAACTAAAATCCTAGTTATTCTTCACTTAAATATCTAATTTGATTAAAATTAAAAATAATGATGTTTATATATTTTTAGAATTTTTACAGGGTAAACTATATACGAAGAACTTTGTATTGATTTTTCAAGCTTTTTGACAAATTAACAAATTTTTTTATTAATATTATAAAACAAAAATTTATAATGTCTATAAATAGCTCAAAACGGGTCAAAATATTTTGATTGGACCTAGCATGAATATAAATTATTATAAAATTATTCGGTGAAAATCCCAAATAACTACGTTTATTCTTTTTTGAATTATCACACATAATAAGAAAATCGGTGTTGTCAATAGTTAGTTTTGCATAAAATTTCCCAGTTATTCCTTGGAATTTTTAAACTTTGATATTTATAAGTTCTGATTAGATTAAGTTTCCTATTTAAAAATTAAACCACTTAAATATATTATAAAAAGTGTCTCTGGACAAAAAAAAAAAACCAAACGTTATTGAAAAACCATAATATTCATCGCTCAGCTCAAAATCTAAAATATAAATACAGAAAACGCGTATTCACAATAACTATCAAAATTTTTTTTCTTAAATATATTTTAATTAATATTCAAGTATAAAATTATATAAAATTACTTTTATTTGTATACTTTACAAGACATGTACGCATGTTGACATTTGGTCAATTTACATTAGATCTATTTTTATAAATGAACTGTTATGATATTGTATACGAATATAATATGAACAGCATATTACATTGTAGGACCTGTAAACCATGGTCTATGGTGAAAAAACAATAATAAGCGTTTGGTGTTAAAACATAATGCTCTTAAGTTTTTAAATTTTCACATTATAGCGTTGCATATTATGATTGTTCGAAATTTTTTCCTTAAAAAACCATATCGTTCAAATTACTCGTGATTTGACGAATATAATAAGAATGAATTGCGTGATAAAATGCGATGCGTATTGTGATAAGAAAATAGCTCACACCAATGAATTTATCATCGTTTTTTTAATATACATTACGCAATATACCTACTGCTGACATTCACAAGCAAAACTATGTAATACACGCTTTGGATTGTTAGGATGCTTTAATAAGGATATAAAATATTTAATCAAGGTCTCTCTAGAACTGTTTTAAAAATAAACCATTAAATAATGACTCAATATTTTTACCATTATCATATACAGAAGAAAAAAATCAAAAACTAGTAATTAATTTTATCTTAAAAGCTGAATTTGATAGTTATATATTATATGTCTATAAATAAATTCACTAAAATGAGTAATTATGTTTTTTTCGATATACATTAAAACTTATGTGAATAACTACATATATTATTATGTACTATTCAAAGAATGATGGTTGAAGATACATGGCAAAGAAATCATATTTTTTGCAATAATCAAAAATGTTAATAAATCACATTTAAAATATCCTTTTGTTGTTATATTTTTTAATCACACTGTGTATTTTAATTTATTAACTATTTCAAGACAAATTAAAAAATTTAATATTAATATTTAATCAAATATATCCTATAATTTCGTTATATATTGTGTAATTAATATTTTTATACATTCATATATTTTTAATTATATATAACTAGTAAGAACAAGATATTGTTACGAGACCTATAATATACTATGTATACTATAAAATTAGAGTAAACTAATATTTAAAAAACGATACAGGAAACTTTGAATATTTATTATAATTTCTTTGTATACAGTTTAACCTATATATACTGTACTAGTTATGAGAGTTGTTTCCACTTTTAAAAATAAAAGTCAATGAGTGCAGAATCAAAGCCATATCAACTGGTGGTATTTGTAGGTACTTAAACCGCCGTGCTTTGAATTAAAAAAATCGATTTCGGTTTCGATACGCGCGTGTCTGGTGCAAAATTATATATGCATAGCTCGGCGAAACATCACACTTTATAATATAAGATATCAGCAAAAAGTTTTGTTCAAATCAATACATAAAATAATCAAGCATGATTATGTTGTACATGCTTAATAATAATTACAGGTAAAAAACACATCTGCACATTCTCGTACTCAAGAAATCGTTTTAAAAATACGATTTTTTTTTTGTATACATGCATTGTACATTAGTTTTTCCCTTAATATAAAACCGTTGTTTGTCGTTGTACGCGTTCTTCCGCGAGGTTGCTGTAGTAATGGCTGTAAACAAGAAAAATGATCCAGCTACTATCCAAACGGTAACAAATGAAGGTTTTAGAATTCGTTTTGTGCGCAAGACCAAAACGCATGGTCTGCAGAAGCTGTGCGATGAAATAAAATGACATATTATTTTTGAAAACAGGGTGATCATCCTCATTACCTCAAAAAGTATTGACGTTATTTGTAATATTTTCTTGATTTCTTTACACGATTTGAAGTCATTTTTAGGCAACAGTTTTGAAAAAAAAATGATTATTTTCAAGTTTCTAACTGTTTTGAATGTTTGATTAAATTTTTAATTTATTATTCTTAAGCAGAATATGTTTCTGAAAAATGTAAAAATAAAAATTGAATTTTGAAGAATTTTACTGTTAAAAATATTGTTTTTTAACACCGATTGACTTGAAGCTATGTAAGAAAAATAGACCCGAAAACGTTAATACTTGTCGAGATAATGAGTTAATAATGAAAATAATAATTATTATTGTGCAATGTTTTACCGTTTAAATAGTACTAAATATGTGAAAAAAATTGATCGTATTCATTGTTTGAAAATATTTTTATTCATTGCAATTAAGTACAAGTATTTAAAATTTAAATTTAACTACAAAGATAATTTACTATCAAAAACGATATGTTGACAAATACAAATCCATCATGTAGACAAGTTGCTTAAAACTTTCGGGACGGAAACATTTACACTATATAAAACATTTTAGTTAAAAGTTTAATACTTATATATACGACATTTACGAACAGTGACACTACTTAAAACGTAATATATATAATTATTAATATATCTATTTTTTAATATTAAAATTGTATAAAGAAAAATAATTTTAAATAAATATAAGTATACTTATAAAGTAAATATATTTTATGATTATATACACTATGGAATTTAAATATTATCAAGGAAGAAACAGTTCACGAAACGCGTCAAAACGAAATTTCTTTGGCTAGTATAAAGTTTTACACAAAAAAAAAAACCTTACAACGATAGGCAGTATCAGAGACCATTATAGCAGGCGGCATATTAAAATAATGTGTCTATAAATATTACTCTAAAGATGAATGTGTAAAGCGCTACACGCTCATGTAATATTATGATTTATAATTTACGCTCTACGATGTTATGGAATGTGTATTTATAACCATATAATTATTATATAATTATTATACGTTAATAAATTTATCGATTCCGATGTTTATAGCATTATCGATTTACAACTACGCAGTAATTAAACTTACAAAATATACAATTGATCATAATGCATGTATACAAATGTTATATGAGTGATTTTATCATGTTGCGATCCGCCTATTCCCGGCGTCAAATAGATGCTGGTGCCCTGTGCTCTAAATTGGTACTCTAAACGGCGACTAGATAAACTGGCAAAGCCACTACGATATTCAAATAATATAATAATATAATAGTTATTATATTTCCAAGCCGAATGTTAATCGATTACGGGTATTCAAAATACACATTGCAGTGCCAACAACTATACGTATAATATTAATATTATTACTGCTGCTGTTCTATATCATGTATATGAAATTAATTTTTATAATATAATATATTTCAATATATTTACAGTGGTGTATTTGAGCTAGCTGTGCGTGGGTGTGTGGGTTGGATCTTGGTCTATTTTTTGTATTTTTAATAATTATTGAATCTATGTATGATAATGTCAACTTACATTTAAATATATTGATAAATAAAATGAAAACGGGACGTTGTCAAATCGATAAGTTCATCTTCAACGGGATGGTGTGTGAATAAAATGAATATAATATTGTTAAATTTAAGAAGTTGTGGGGGGGATTGTATAATAATGAGTTAAAAAAAAAATAAAAAAATAAATGATACTGCTCTTTCTTGGCTTTTTTAGCTTCAGATACGCCACTGAACAACATAATTAGTACAACATGCATTAATATACAATCAATATAGGTTATGTTTAATATTATAACTGTGCTAGTTAGAAGGATGAAAACTATGTAATTGTATATAGGTCGTTTATCGTACGGGGAAGCTATAGGTATAATACTTTTAGCATTTATAATAATGGATAATGTAATATTATATAGCATTCATTTCTAAATAAATAAAAAAAAAAAATTGTTAAGGCGTATCCCAACTGTATATTTTAACGTATGTCCGTCCACACTCGATATTCTGGGAAATCAAAGTTTCATCGAAGTAGTGCCTACTAAATTGCTGCACAATTTCATTCTTTGCGATATATTATGCACCCGGCGAATAAGGGACGATTAGATCAATAACCAGTATTCAATGCTAATTTTAATTAATTAATTTATACCGTAACGTATGGTTATTAATAATAATAATAACATATTATTAATTATTTGTTAATGATGATTTATCGATTTACATTTAGTATATATATTATATTATTGTATTATATTAAAAAAAATAGTTTATTGATAAGCAATAGTCTTTTTTTACAAATTAGTATATACAAAAAAAAACTAATCAAAATTGATATTTATTTGTTCAAAATATCAAACAAAAAATCGTTTAGCGAACGATTGATGTTTTTGGCACTATATCTTGTTCGTGTAATCGGCACCACGTGTACGCGTTATAATATGTTATACGATCTGCTAATTGAGAACTTAAATTATATTATAATATGTTATTTAAGCTTCTTGGAGCAACTTATATTTTTTGTGATATTGAACAATAAGTGGAATGTTAGTTTATGTAATTCCCAATGTCCGATTACTATTTTGAATTTATGTATGAAATCATTAACTTCTTTTCTAGGTTATGTAGGAAAAAAATAAATATTTTTTTTAATTTAACAATCGTAAAAATAAAAATAATTTTAAAACTATTATTAAAAAAACGAAAACATATTTTGTCATAATATATAACAGTACATTTAAACATTAAATTGTTTTCCTAAATACCTAGTTCAAAAGTTAATGAATACAAACATTTTGCACAAAATTGTAATCAAACCACTACAGCTAATACTTGAAATAATCTTTTTTTTTTAGTTGTTTTCACTAGTTAATTGTAAATAGTAGATTAGGTTATTTTAGAATTTTAAATGATTTTTGCTCTTTATCACACTAACGTTTATTAATATAATGTACAAATATACATTGAAATAATAACGAAAATTGCCATTATTCCGAATTTTCTGCTTCAACAGGCTTGATGAGAATATAAATAAAGAAATAGGCTCGTAAATAGGATATACGTATGTTGTATGCGATTAACGAAGAGTGCACTTTTTGCACATTTAAGGGACCCCTCCGTCGTTTCCGGGCCTGAACGGCAGTAATAGTGCTATCTAGAACCTCGTTGGGCTGCAGCATCTATTCGGCCGGGAAACCGAATCTCAGGACGGCGGACGGACGGGATAACAGTCATCGGGCTCGGTACCGGTGGGCGTAGTCGGGTTGCTTAGCGAGAGCTTACACTGTACCTTTAGCCTGTCCGCGTAGACGTCGTCGTCCAGCGTGGCCAGCGAGTTGGCCAACAGATCGTCCGGCGAGTCCGGTAGTTCTGACGACGACGGTCCGTTACACTTACCGTCCGGCACGAATGCGTTTTTGTCCAACATCAGTCTGTAAAACGTAAACAAATGATAATTTAGGTACCCTTTTACAAGATAACAATATTATACAGGATATCGAATAAGTATACAATTATTATATCGATATGATTATTATTTATTAATATCAAGTATGATGATGTACATTTAAATTAAAAATGCATTTTTTCCCAAAACCTAGCTTTCCGGGTACAACATTTATTTTGTTCCGTAAATACAAAAAAAAAAAAAAAATTAAAAATTAAATATTGTGCATTTTTTTATAATGTTTAAGTCATATTTTTTTTAAATTTAGTAAATTTTTCGTATATTTTAAAGAACAGCTGCAAATTGATAATAAAGACAAAAAATAAGTGTAGTTTATTTGTATTACATATGTTTTACCTGTTCATTTACGTACTAAGCAGTGACGTATTTAGGGGGGGGGGCAGGGGGGCTTGGGCCCCGGGCGGTCAAATTTTAGGGGCGGTAAATTTTGGAAAGCATTTTGATATAATACGGTAGGTTACAAAAAGTAATTATACTAATAAAATCATTATTATGATACCTTTGCTAATGAAAAAGCATGACGTAAACATTTTTAATTTTAACATATATATCTTTAATATTCTTTATTCAAATGTTGTCAATTAACCTACATTGAGGTTTTCTGTAGAATTAATAATAAAAAGTGGGTAAGTGGGTATCGCTCTGCTGTATATTAAGGAGTGGGGTGGACCTCGGACTATGGTAGGTTAAATTTGAATGCAATGATAGGTATCATTGTATACGAAAAACGATTCTGAACGAAGATGATTTGTCAGTTTAGGATATATTATATTTAAATATTGTCATATATTCTATTTTAAAACAAATAGTATAGTTACTATATGTTACTATAGTTACTTTATAGTATCTGTTTATTAATAAAAAAGTATTTGGCCAACATACATGAGCGTATGAAATTTAATTTAAATTTTGACATATTTCGTATAAATTCGAACTTTAAGCACTTATAAAAAAAAATTGTGACTAACGATTTCGGATTTTTTTTTATCACTTTAAGAACAACTTATAAGAAACCTTGTATTAAATTTTCAAGATTTTCTGGCCACCCAAAAAATTTTTATCGGCATTTGAAGAAAAAAAACTTAGAAAAGTCGAAAATTTCAATTGTCTATAAGTAGCTTAAAAATGGTCAAAATATTTTGAAAATTTAACTGTAAAGAGATAATCATAATATAAACATTTGGTGAAAATTTCAAGTATTTACAATGATTCGTTTTTGAATTACAGCAAAATCAAAAAATCGATTTTGTCGAAGAGTGGTTTTTCGTAAAATTTTTTTTTTTCTCGATTTTTTTGAAAACTATTTGAAAATGTTTACTTTTGATCCCCCCAAAGTACCAACTAGATGAATTTTCCTATTCAAAGAGGGGCTGAAGTCAAAAATCGGAGTATTATTACTGCTCCAAATGTTGTCGTCGGACACAAAAAAAAAAAAAACACACATCATAGTAAAATCAATACATTCTTCACTTCGTTCAGAATCTAATATACCTACTATAATAATTATGTAATATTTGCTTCGATGTAAATTAATTTTTTTATGTATACCTAATATATTATCTTTCCGACTATGAGTGTAGCAAAAAATGCAGTGGTTTCACTATCATGTGTTTTATACATAGGTTGGGAGGGGGCGTTTTTTTTTCTTACCTGGGGCGCAAAATTCCTAAATACGTCTCTGGTACTAAGATAGCTAAAAACTAACAAATTTTACTTATTTATATATACCTCTTTGTTCAAGACAAAAGTGTCGGTGGCTGCACAGCGGTCTGGTAAATGAAATCTTTGTTATTAGGTACGTGTAGGAAGTTAGATAATATATACGATTATAGGAGTATATAATATAAATAAATCGTTTTATTTACGGTTGGCATCTATCGCAATAATACTGAATCACTCGAATTTGAACATTATAAATATATCTTTCTTAATATTTTTTTTATCATTCTATTAAAAAATAATTCTTAAGGGATTTTTTGAGTTTAGTAATATTATTAGTGCATTAAGTGATATTTTTTTGTTTCTTAAGATATTCAAATTTCCGTCTTAATTATTATTATTCTGAAGGGTGTTTGGGAAAAGGGATGGTGTTAGTGTTAAAGGTTGATGAGAGGAGGGTCGGGGGAAAGAGTTAGTGTAGTAGTCAACGATTGAATTGTAGGTTTATTTTCATATATATATAATAATAAATTACAGATGAAGTGGCAATTATGGGTATTGTTTAAAAATTGCAGCTGTTAAAAAAGTTGTTCTCAATCATGCATCCCCTCTCAACCTATTAACCATACCAACGTATTTCAAGCTCGTTAATTTTATTAATAAATATTCATTGCACTAGTCACTAGACGAGGTGCTAGAAATTGCCAACTTCTTAAAAACTCATAAACACATAAACATAAAAATATTTTTTTTAATGTTATTACATATATGCCATACTTACGAATCAATAATATCGCGTGTAGCTAGTACAATGATTTTATTTAATTTTTATAGTATCGTTTGGTTGTATTAGAAGTACTACATTAAAATTACATTTGTATTTAATTATATTAAATAGTACACATTTAAGTACTATCATTGATTGACCCATAATCATCCAACTGTGTAATAAATAATGACCTGCAATGCCATTACTAGAAATGCGGACCTAAAACTCCTAACACGAGTTTAAGGTCGTCTTAATTTTACGTAACACAACTGGTATGGGCGATGGAGGATCATACAACTACACAATGTCCTTAAATCTTAATTGTTCAATTAATTTCCAACGGTCTGAGATGTTACACGCGTCACTTACATTTGTCTCTGAATGAGATTTTGCCACACAGCTTTCAGTTCAGCTTTGGGTGCTCGAAGCACTATTACTCTTCCTTTGTTTTTAGGCAGTCTTGAAAGAGTACCAGACAGGTCAGCAAACAGAGGGCTGCATCCGGTCATGGCCGGACTACTATGACACGATGACGTGTCCGATCCATTATTAATTACCAACCGGAATTCGGTATCTGAAAGGACGAACATGCGTGTCTCAAAAATGTGTATAATTACATACACATAGGTACTAGTCGTAGCTTAAACACGAAACGTCAACAGTTTAGAGTAATAACACGTATTATTTTTCCCCCAAAGTAATTAAAAACACTTTCCCCGTGAAACGGAAATATTTATCATACCATACTGTTTAATATAATAAGGAGAATCGTGTTTCATTAAAAACGCTAATTATTGTGTCTTGTATCTTATTATTTTTATCTTAAGACACTAGATAAAAATGAAGATAAATATATATATTTAAATAAACAGATTTGATTTGCAGTGTACTTACAGTATAAAGTATTTATGAAATTGTAAAAAAATCATATCATCAACATAGATAATGGTGTACCTATAATACTATAATAATCAATATATATATATTATTTAGATTATATTGGTATAATATACGTAAGTATAATTTTTTTCATTACCTTTGAATTTATTAAAAATAAATAGCTTATACTTAAATTTTAATTATATTATTAATTTTGTAAGTTTATATTTTTTATTTTTTATTAAAGTGTAATTATTATTTGAAAAAATGTATCCAGTATCTAAATGCATAAAAAGTATCTTTTGAAAAATGTTAAATGCATATCTTATATCTAAAATTATAAATTTATCTATCTACTATCTATAGTATCTAGGTGGACAGTCCTTGACTATAGGTGATGTTGTGTGCTTACGTTCGTAAGTGTACTCGTATTCATTTGTTATGTCATAATGAAAACAAATAGATTTAATTTAGCAATTCAATAAAAAAATTACTTACCTTTTTTCTTGACAGAGAACTGTGTTTGAGCAATTGAGGTTAATGGCAAGGGTTCGTCGGTGACAAATAACACTCGGTCTCTACTGACTTTGGTGAACAACAAAATGTCGGAAAACAATAGCGCCCAGTAAGACCTGACGGATCGTCCTTCTACGCGGCTTAAGTCACCAGCGAATATCCAATGGCGGTCTGGCGTGTTCAATGTAAAAGGCTGGTAAAAATCGAAAGAATTGTTGTTATTGTTATCAATATCGAATGTATGATATTACATAAGAGTCTTGAACCACACTTTGTGATGACGATATTTTAATATTGTCATCGTTATTGCAATAGATATACTGACCTTGCACCTAGTAAACACCAGACGGGCTTCTAAATCATTGAGCGACAGTAAAGGCTTCCCATCCACTTCCGGTTCCATTAAACCGGATTCCACAGTTATAAATCGATATGTTGTCTAAATTAAGTATTACAATAATCATTACTAACATCGTACAATAGCATTATTATGACGTTTTAAAGTTTTGGTCGACGTCATCATAACCTATATAGCAGTCCAATAACACCCTTTATAGCGAAGAAATATCCTACCTATAGAATTTTAAACATTATAGGTTATATTAATGACACATAATATCACTATATAAATAACCTCGCCGTAGTATAATAGGTATTAAAATTATTATCAAATATCAGTATTTAGGTACTTTTAAATTGTTTTAGATCAATTTTAATTTAAATACAACATTTGTATTATCAATTATTTTATTTTATTATTTTTTCAAAAGGTATTAGGTAATAATTTTTTTTGGATACAATCATATAATATATATATTAAGTTTAGTAAAGTTGTTATAATTGTAAATTTTAAAGAAAACTGTGCTGGCCGAAAAGGGAAGGGTATATTTTGGCCGAATCCCTATTCCCTCACATTATAGGTACAAAAGATAAAGGATAATAATACAATTCATTATAATCTCACCTGCATTTCGTGAACTATGTGTGACAACGCTTCAAAGCCTTCATCGTCGTGTTCAGTATTGATCTGAATGAGTTGCATGCATTTTAATATGTTTCTGTAATGCTGAAAACCATGTGACACAATACAGAGTATGTAATATTATATTATGACGTCAGGTATTACACAATTACTTCACGTATATATTGTGTTTAATATGTATTATAACGTAAAGTTTCCAAATATATTTTATAAACAACATAAACAGGTAAATAAATATGTCGATAAAAGATTTAAACCTCCAAGACATTTACTACTGACATCCCAGATGCGATCGAAAATTATTTTTTTAACAATAGACGAGTGATTTATTAATAACTTATAAAAACGTATTAAAATTATTTGTTAATTGACTTGACCTTCCTATATAATGTTTGACTTGTGCGTCGAAAAAAACAAGGGATTATCAATATAAATCTGTGCAATGGTCAATAGGGTTTCTACGTATTTTTGTATACACCAATGTGTCTGTAGAGCGTGCATTTTATAAATTTTTAAAAATAATAATACATAATGTATAGAAAGTAGTAAGTTATTACAATTTTTCTAAGTATCTATAACAGTTTTGACTATAATATTTTCTAAACTTTATTTTTTTCAAAATATTTGTAAGGACTACTATATTATCATTCTTATTATATACATTTTAAAAACTCAGAAATTACTCATTGATTTGAATGTTAAAAATATTTTCAAAAAATTATCAGCTTAATAATTTTCTATAAAAAAAAGTTGGTTCATTTGAATAAAACATTTTTGTTTTGCTACAGAATACTCGTTTAATGGTATACAATTATAATTATTGATAATCTCTTAAAGACTAATTTAAATTTATATAAAAATTTAAAACGTCGGAATTTGAAAATATTCATTTTTAAAGAAAAAATGTGTTTACCATGCTTAGTGAATCATTCTATATAATACAAGGTAAATAATTTATATTAATTTAATGTTTATTAATTAGGTATGAAAAATGTCCTAATTATTTTTCTCATCTAGACTGAGAAACATCTTTTTACCTTAAATGTGCAATATTGAAGCTTAATTTTACGTGGAAGTCAATTGTAAATTTTGTTTTTGCAAATAGTATAATTATATCATATTATATTTAATAAAATATTAAAACAGAGCTACCGTGTTTTGAGTATACATTTTTTTATATAATATATTCTATACATTATAGATATTGGTAAACACTAAACAGGTATTATTGTGGTGTTTAAACGTAATATTTTAAATTATGATAAAAAACGACCGTCATATAGTAAAAAATATTAAAATTAATTATTGCATAATTTGGTATAAATATGCACAAGCAGTATGTATAAAATAAATAGGGATAAATTAGGTAGGTACTTACCTCTAATGGTTTGTGAATGAACGTGATCAAATCTGGCCTGCGATCAGGTATGGGTGGGTCTTTAATCAATTCCAGAAAATTGGAATTTCGTATTTTTTCCACAAGCACGCAATCTGCGTGAATGATGCCCTTACAGTATTTGTAATATGCCCCGTTGATTTGATCGATTTTCTTCACGTACGTCTTGCACGTGTTCCGTGCCAACATTTTCCAGTCGTTGTCGATTATGCGCTCCAGGGTGTCCTCCGTGGTGCGCAGCAGCTGCATCCACAAAACGACAAATTAATATTGAAAATTATATCATAATCGTATATTCCCCGAGGCATCATGCCAGGAATTCCCGAGGGAGGGTGACATATGCCCCTAGCATATCCGGGATACCCATTTAAATGGACGTTTCGATATCGCAATTGTTGTATCGTTATTTCATATTCGCTATAGTAATAATATGATTGCACCATATATTTTAAACGTACTAGTGTACAACGTTTATGTGTTGTGCCTAACAACATCGTAGCATTTGTAATATCGGTGAAATTTGTACAGTACTTACTAACATTCGTAAGTACACGATTAAAGCGAAACAAGTCGGGAGATATTAATTTATTCGAGGATTTACATTATAACTCACTGCAAATAGAGATTAAAAAATGTGGCGATAGTTGTATTTTGTGTCCGTTATAGATTTTTTCGTCCTTACACAAACATATACACGAAAAAACATTTCAAAAATAACTTCAAACCCTTGTTGACTTATCATTTTAAATAACTTAATTTTATGTCGTTAGTGGTACATCACTGATAAAAAAATACGCTTACTTATATTATTAAATGACGCGCGAAAAAAGTTTGAGAGTCTGTTCAATATAGTTTCGTAGTTACGTGTTAATTAAAAAATAAATAATAATGTTACCGTTCCATTCACCAAATATGTAAATCATAATTGAAAAAATGTAAGAAATATAGTGTAAATAATATAATGTATAATATGTATAATGAATATTGTATACCTCTTGAACGTTTTGAAATAGAGCAGCATGTTCTTTAGATTTGAGTACATCTTTGCGTTCGGCCAATGGCAACAGATACCTCCCAATACCAAATTGCAAACATAACACGAACTGTTGCTCAGCCGTGAGAAGTTGATGAATCCACCTCAGTTGCGAGTCCATATCGCCGGATAAGTTCTTAACAAAAAACGTTTAACGATAATAATTAATTAACGTCAGTGCCGTTTCTCTCTATACAATTACATTCAATAATTATTTACAGTTAGGTTGCCTAACGTCACGATGGCAGACTCGGCTTTTATGATTGAAAACTTAAAATTATCGAAAGTGAAAAAAAATGCCTCTTAATAAATAATTAATTTAATCTCTGGTCAAACACACGTTAATTAGTAATGAAAGCTAAATTCGTGGATGCATTTCAATACCGTACTACAAATTATTTTAATATATATTATGAGGCTTTAAATCTGCTGTAAATTGTAATTATTTTATTATGATTTATTAAACATCGAACGTAATTACATTTTATAAATTATTAAGTATATTAATAATAAACCATGATATTATGGTTTGGTTGCGTTGCTTATCATTCATCTAAAATTTTATATATTTTTCATTTTGAAAAACTTAATGTTTGTATTCCTATGGAAAATTTTAAGAAATAATGTTAGTAATAACTTAAACAAGAAATGTAGACAGGATTTTTAAAGCACTTAAAAAAAATCAAGTAACGTGAAATATGTATAAAAGATCGAAAAAAATGAATGGCAACCGAGTATATAAGAATAGGTACTGATTATAAATAACATATGAATATAAGAAAAAAAAAATAAGAGTAAGACGTCTAAGATATCGATTAAAAAATATGATTTATGAGACAAATTTAAAAGTAAACTAAATAATTTCACGAATGACTTCGGTGATTGATATTGAAGTTTAAAAAAAATATATAGGTACTTGAATACTGAAAATACTGAAATTAATAGACTCCAATAAATTATTATTTTTTTTAAAACTTAAAACATAACTGTTAGTAAAATATTAACGACGTCGATATTATACATCGATATATTTACCTAGCTGTAATTATTTTGAATTGAATTACAAAAAACGAGTAGTAAGTAGGTACTTATTGCTTAATACAAAATAAATATTATAAGTTATTACATCATTATTTTTAAATAACCGTACCATGCTATGTAAGTATAAAGTCGATTCGAGACGAATGATTTCAACTCTAAAAAAATCATTTTTTTTTTATTACATTTAAAATTAAAAATTGTTTGAATTTATTATTTACATGTTCAAACGGAGAAATACAAAACGGCTAAATGCATAATATGATATTATTGCGCTAACATTTTATAACTATAAAATAAGTTTACCATACATTTCGAAATCAAAAAACCGACCAAAATATATGCATTTACATACCAAATTCTTGAAATGTATTATGTTATAGTCACTAAATAATTTAAAAAAAATGATAGGTTAGGACGGTTAGGTTATTATATAATAATGACCCAGTAACAGTTTTTGCTTATTTCCAATTTAAAAAATTTTCTACCTTTCTTTGATTTGTCTATAATTTTTCTTGTCATCCCGCCAAAAGGATTTTTTTGTAATTATTATGTAACATACGATTAGCATTACAATTATTTAAATTTATATCCTCGTTGTCTTTTCGTTTTTGTAGGTACGCACTGCATGACCGTATGTTCTCGAACGAACGTCAAATCATTGATTTTTAAATACACGTTGTAAAACTCTTATACACAAAATTATAATCGACTGCAGGAGCATTACACAATACGTCCCGTGGTTTTCAGACTTTCTAGATCGGTGGGGTCTACACTCTACAGTAAGCAATCCCATCTTAATAAGTCATAAAAGTCCTGCGCGAACGTCAAGTGGGAGTTATTCCGTTCTGCAATGTGTTCTGTCGTATTTTAGTGGTAGCCGATTGCATTTTCTGGGGTAACGCAGTGCCACTCCACTCAAAGTCTATAACTTTAAATACTTATATAATACAAAGGCTAAACTCTACTCTTCCGAAATACCATTTTTAAATATTGAGATTACGGTAAAAACATTCTGCTTTGGAATACAATCTAAAAAATGTAATCCTTTGTACGAATAAATAATAATAATAATAATAAATATAATAACGATATATAATATTGTGAAAATCATTGTTTCTTTCTGAAAATATTGTTTTGTTTAATGGGTAATGATTACGAGTTATGTAATACGAAAACATTAAAAACCTTAACACACTTGTGAGAAAATGTATGTTTATATTTTTAATTGGGTTCATTTTTTATTTATAAAACAAAACGGTTGTTCTATTTATATAAAATAATAATAATAATAATTTGTATTTTTATAAGTTATACGGTTGGTTTTGGTATATTTTGACATTTTTGTACATTTATAAAATTAAAATCTTATCTCAATCGAAAATAATAACAGTATTTTTTAATCTGACAAAGAGTTATAGATCTTGATATTATTGCAATAATGATGTAATGTAATTTGTTTAAATTTTTTATGTACAGGTTAAAATAAGCAATTATAATTTAAATTATGCTTTTCTGGGTTTCAAATTAGTTTTATCTGGTTGATCAAAAGTTAAACATTATGTAAATTGTGTTTTGAAAATTTAATGTTTTTTGTCAGATATTTTTTTTTATTATCTGTAATATTCAACTATATTAATATATAATATATACATACACATTTTGAAGAGCTTTGATAACATAAATATAAAGCATGATATTTATATTATTATAAGTTTATATGTATAAGTAAAAATCATATATCAAATACACACTTTAAAACATAAAAGGGACCATGACAACACAAGACATTTAAACTTACAAGTATGAAATAATAATTGTATTATTTTATTATGTTATTTAACATGAATTGGAATAGTGTTACACGCAGTATGATCATAAAGGGATATCCCACAGATGCATTCGCGAGATAGATATAAAGTGTGGAAGATTGATCGCACACCTATACGCTATATAATATTATGATCATTTGCGATAATTATAGTACGGATTATAGCGCTCTATTTCAGGAGAGCTGGTTCACAGAAATACAGGATTTTGTCATACACGGCATCACATAGCTTAAAGACACACCTCTCTGTTTACTACTACATTATTGTACCAAATATTATTTGTTTTGGACTTAATTAAACATCATTAAATATAAATACTTAGAAAATATTCATTAAACTATGTTAAGATTATTTTAACTTAATTCTTTTCGGGCTATATCAAATTGGAGTTCACAACATTATATTCTATAATTATTTGTAATTAATTTTTATACTTACAATATGTCAAATACTAAAAAAATAAATTGCTGTAAATTGTATTTATCTGATTAAAGTGTTCCAACGTTCCAAGAGTTTGGCGATTAAATTTAGCACATGAATTTAGAATAATAAATTATTTCATAGTAATTTTATTTAATGTTTACTTACCTATATAAGATCATTATGCTATTATGTTTCGTATTTTTTTTTTTGAATCGTTATTAATGGCAGTTATTGTACTACACTTAGCTTTAGATACCAACATTTTCCTATTGATAATTATTGTCTCATTGTTTAATATGTGTACGTAATGTTGTGAACAAAGATTTGTTCAAATAATAAAAAACGAAAGAAAAATATTTTATGATATTATTAA
The DNA here is from genome assembly GCA_020882235.1 of Schizaphis graminum. Taxonomy (NCBI): domain Eukaryota; kingdom Metazoa; phylum Arthropoda; class Insecta; order Hemiptera; family Aphididae; genus Schizaphis; species Schizaphis graminum. Next base: position 63,062,489 of record CM037032.1, read on the forward strand.
GGTCTACGAATGTTTTGAAAACAATTTCGATGGTTATACGATGAAAGTACTAACTGTCTAACTATTACTTTGCGTATAATAAATCAATGACAAAATAATTTGGGAATAATTTATTTAAAATGTATCGTCATGTGTTGCGTTGTATTGGCCGGATCATTTATATTGTACATGCGGGGCATTCCGCTAAAGTTTGAAGTAAGGTTTGAAATCCCTCTTCACCTCTCCCTACGGATACCACTTCAGATAATGTTGTGTACAATATAATAATATATTGTGTATCACATTTTGTTTTGTATATTATCGAAAATGATTAATGGCTTGTTTAATTATATCATGAAAACGTCATGCACAAGATGTTTAAACGGTGAATTTGCGATAATGTTAATTTACAGTATTTAATGAAGCGCGCAGGTATCTAAATATCATCATGACAGTGGCGTAGCCAGGGGGGGCCAAGGGGCTGCAGCCCCCCCCCCGAAAAGTTAAGAAAATTTAAAAATTAACAAGTAAAATAATTTATTGTATACATTAATAAACCACCGTTGTGTAAAAAATTGATCAGCCCCCCCCCCCCGAAAAAAAATCCTGGCTACGCCACTGCATCATGATAATTATTACACGAAAATTTAACCTATAAAATACGCGTTAATTAAATCAAAGAGATACACTGCGATGAAAATCCTATTTCCTTTATTAAATCACAGCTCAACTCCGAAGATTAAATGTTCTTTACTGTGGTTTTGGTATACTGCAATCCATAAGACCACTAAAACCACGAAGATATATAATATATTATATATTATTATGTCATATCCCGAACAAAAATTTAAAAAATTGTAATTCTCCAAAATAAATTCCCAAGAAAAGCGTTGAGACAGCTTCTTCGTGCAAAATAAACAGCTATACGTAATGAGATTACACTGGCTAACCCACCGCTGTTTGTATAACATATTTTAGATACTTTTTTTATTTTAAATATATTTCATGATGATCTAAATAAATAAATTTCATTTAAAAATCGGCAAAAAACATCAAAGTCTATAGATCATAATCACGTCTAGAAAACTAACCAGAGGTGACTTTAAAACAATTATTTCTCTTTTATTATCCAATGTAATAGTAATTGTATAATTTGTACATTATAATACATAAATTATAACTTTATAACGACCCTATTCTATAGACTGTAAGTAGGTACCACCAATGTAATATAGTTTTAAATTGTGTACCACTACAAAAAAAACTATGAATTACCTATATCAACAAATTAAATTAAATAAATATATAATTATATATTATTAACGATTCATATTTTATTTTATTTTGTTAACGGATAATTTATTTATGCTAATGTAGCTTATCATTTGAATGAAGCGTGAAACATCCATCTTTTATAATAGGTTCTATTCACATAATAATTATAATAATAATAATAATATCTTCAGTTTTTCATTCTACCGATCCAATTTAAAAGTCAAACCAGAATGAACATTATTATTCGTTTACATAATACATTATATTTTATTTATAGACGCTTGTCGAATAATTTAAACTAAACTAGTGCTGTATTTGAATAATATAATTTTTAATAGAATCAACGGCTATGAAATACGTGTTTATTCATGTTTAATAAATGTATTTCAGGGTCGAGTTTTCACAGAATAGGATGAAAAGGCTGTTTTTGAACTACGTTAAAATAACACTATAAGTATAGCTAGATGTTACCTTTTTTGTCTCTGTTACATTAAACTTGTAACATCTCTAAATTATTTACTTCCAAGCGGACAACAAATGTGAACTAAGGGATGTGGGGATGAAATTTATTATGATACCGTATAAAAAAATAAAACATACATTTAATTTTGTTAAATATGTTGAAATACCCAACACAAACATAAAAAAAAAATACAACGAATAAACCAATATTTTCCAAAATATCGCTTTGTAAAAGAAAAACATCTTTCATGTTTAGAATAGATTTAATGAAGTTAATTTTTATTTAATAAGCTTAATAACTTTTGTCAGTCTTTTAAATAAATCCATACCACTTTTACGTTTTTTTCGCCTATGAAAAATCACAGATTTAAGAGCATAATATGATGTCACATCTAGATTTACTCTAACTACTTTTGAATTAATTATAAATATATCATAAAATATGCATTTTTCATGTTAAAATAATGCACAGTAATTTTCGTTAAACTCAAAATATGCAAAAATACGCAAAAGAAAAATAGATCATTTGTATCAACATGAACGACGTAATAAAACATAATAATCACATTTGTAATGTTGCAAAAAAACACGCTAATACTTAGGATTTATATCTTAGCTTTAATTATGAGTATAATGTCGTATAAACACTATAAAGCATTTAAGCATAAACATCTCGTTGTATTTTATACCGACAATTTAAATGTTTTGAAAACAAAAAATTTCATTGACTTCATTTTTTATCGAAAGATTATTCTCGTTTATTAGAATGCAGTTGTTTTATTTTATCAACTTTTATATAAACTATCAACTAATTATCGAATGGAATTCCAGAAACCATAGTTATATATAGTTTAGTATAATAATTGAAAATTTGTGAACAAGACGATCGAGTTAAGCGAGACTATACATGCAGTAGTTTAAAAAAATATATCGAATTAGATATTTAATTGATTTACTAAAAATAGTAATAATTGAAGTTCGTGTCTCATTGCAAATGTCGAATCCTAACTCGGAGCGGAGCGAATAACGTTTATGTTTCATCAACAAGTTTATGCCTCCATTAGTCAGAGTATAGTGTTTTTAGATTTTGTCGTTAAATGCTCACTTAAAATGTTATTACGTCATTACTGTTTCGCACAGAAAAAGTTGCATGGGTACATGAAGTCATGAACTTTATAATAATTATAAACACTAAGATACCTAAGCCCTAAAATTCTAACTGAATATCATTTTTAACTTTGAAAGTTTAAACATTATTATTTTTAAGTTTATATTTTATTTACTATAGGAATATTAACTGTAGTATAAATACTAAATTGTATTTCGCTCGGATTCACTTTCTGAGTGCAATATAATTTTAATTTTAATTTTAACATTCAAACACGCTAGTGAACACAAAAATGGTTAAATAAATTGTCACTCAATTTAACGTAATACATTTGTCGTTAAATGATTTAATTTTAATATGTTTTCACAAACCTAGGCGAAAGTTTTAGTGTTTTCCGTCTGAATAGTTTTGAGCAATAAAATAAATAATTACCTACGTATATAATTAAAACTACTTCGAGACTCGGAGAGTAGAGCTCTCGGAGAAAATGTTTGCTTGGCATTCATAGGCTATAAATCACTAATAAATAAAAACAACTCATCTATGGAACAAAAAAAATAACTAAACGCGTTTATATACAAAAAAAAAAGGATACAAAATAAATAATAATAATAATAAAAATAATACTAAAAAGTTGTTCGTGAAAATGTTTTCATTAAACAAAAAAAAAACGTACAAACACACTTATAACGAATGAGAGGAACAAATAACGACGAGCATCGGCCGCATGCAACAATCAAATAAAAATAATAATGTATAAAATAATACAAACATAAACGAGAACAAACATAAAACAATATTCTGCGGGTGTGTACTGTTGTCTACAAAAATAAATAAAAATGATGATAATGCAAAAATACTGGTCACTCGATATCATATTATAATGTCGTAATAGTAGTGTATGTAAAACCGATTGGGAATTACTAAATACCGTTATTATTTTTACAACCCTGAATAGGGTCTCCCAATCAGTTTTCTATTACTGTGGTGTACTGGCATCTGCGTATAGGTAGTTACTAGATAGTTACTATCATAGTTTTAATACTGGCTTAGCTGGTTACGAAAATACGTCAATTTTTCATTTCTTGGCGTATCCACACAAAAATAATAATTATAAATAATAATAAATAATAAAAATAATAATAATAATAGTAGTAATAATATTATGATTATAATGATAACAAACGTGCGTACACGTCGAAGACAAAAACAAAATAATAATAATAATAAAGGAAACTATTTACAAACAAAATGTATTACGAAACGGAAAAAAATAGAAAACGGTTTGAAGCATCAAAACAACATAATATATTATAATAATAATATAATATATGGCAGTAGAAAATCACACGACAACGCCGGAACCTACCTCGGACGTGAACGTCACTTGAGGTATGTGAAATCGTCTTCTGGGCGGCTCTTGCAGGGAAACGGTCGTGTCGCTCTGACTGACCGCGGCGGCGGCTAAGCTGAGTACGCCCGGCGTGGACGCAGATCGCGGAGGTGGTTGATTCCTTCTTCGGTTGGTCGTCGTAGTTTTGTTGTACACTTCCAACGATAGCTGATTGCCGCACGATCTATACGAAAAAGAAAAAAAAGGATGTTATTACCATATTTTGAATTGTATCATTTTATCATTATTGTTATTTGCATTTATGATAATATATTCTGCGAGTACTTATGAACAAATCACTTTTATTTTCATTTCTACGATATAACTCTATGTAGGTACCTACTGACGTTAATTTTCTTTTTGAACAATGGTTTTCAAGTATGCGGTAGGAAATATAATCAATACAAAGTAATCCAACTAGTTTCGTGTTCGATTTTTAACAATTTTAAAAATTGTTCTGTCTACACAAAATACAATTTATCATATTTTAAACCAAACCCCCCCTCCCACCAAAAAATAGTAAAATAAATACGTTCACAGAAACGAAATTCTTAATTCAAGTAAAATTGTGACAGAATTGAAAAAATTAGCAAGAGTATAAATAAGAAACATTCTCTGCACTCATTAATCTTGTACTTACAGACTATTTTATCCTGAAAGGCATAAGGTGTTCGTTGATGTAGTATTATTAGTCATTGGAAAAGCTCTGAGATTTTTCTTTACAAGGGTTTGCGCTACATTTGCGCTTTATAAAATTAAAACGTTGACATGTTTAGGTACTCGTAAAATATTGTACTGCAATTTTTGTTACTAAGAAAAACTCAAATTTTATAATTTATAATTACGTAGGACTCGTAGGAGATAAGGCGTTATGATGTAGGACAGTTTGCTATGCTATAAGCAAAATTATTTTAATCCATATTCTTTTCGAGTATAGGTTTTGATGTTATATAAATTATGAAATGTTGGATAAATTAACGTTGATATTGGTTAGTAGAAAACCGTGGTTAATTATTATTCTAATCATAATCATTCCATTTTGTAAATAACAGTTACATTATTTACTTTCGATACGCCTCCTATGCATGATAAATATTTACTTTAAAATACGAATATTTACGATGAAATAATAATATAGTATAATACATTATTAATTAAGGCATATGATGTGTACAAATATGTTTAGATCGTAGCACACAGACGAGTATATGTATTTATAGTATAGTTATCGTTAGATAATCTTGATTGTTTGAAATCAAAAAATATTTCTGGCTATCTATATTTTCTTCATTAAAAAAACAAAATAAATACTATGTTATACTATCTATAGGTAGTTTTTCTGCAATTGCTTTTATTTAATTATATATGCTGTGAGCACATATTGTGATAAAATATAATAAAAAAAAAAAACATGTGGCGCCGAGCTAAAAATAATATTCACATAGTTATTTTACCGTTGGTCGCCGTAAAAAAAAACGAATACAAAATGTGAATATGATGTGACGATGTGTATTCGGGTAAATCGATTTTAAATTCGTTGCTGGATTACGTTTGAAAACGATCTTAGTGTTTAGCGTTCAAAAATATATCCTCTCTACCAATGTAAGGAAAATCGATCGAAATATAGTTGAATAAATTATACAACGATATAACATGACATAGATAAGAAAAAAAAACACACTCTGTGTTCATGCCAAGTTTGTGTGCGTTATTTACGAGTAAAAAATAATAACATATAATACGACCAATAACTGATTTCATATAGTAGCTGTGTTGGTACAACATCTCATTCGATATGCTCAAACTTCGAATTTACAAATGCAATTGAAAAACGAAAACTCGCCTCTTTGCGGTCTTTGTACAGAATAAAGTTACGAGTATAGCTTATATAGCTATTGTTCACTTAGTTGTTTATTTTATTATATATATTTATTTTGTAATTAATTGAATAATGTTGGTAAACACTAAACACATAACATTTAATGAAAGGCAACGTGTATGTGAGTAGTGTGAACTGGCAAAGATACAATTCATTAGGGTGAATGAGGGGATGACCTATTTTTCTGAATATAATCCACTTGAGTTTGTAATAAAATAGCCGAAAGATATAAGGCGAACTGTATAGGAATCCATTAAATAAACAGACGATCGGTCTACAATAATATTATTTAAAAAATTTGATATTTAGCGTTTGAAAACCCCACATCAATCAGGATACTAAGGCTATACTGTATGTATAATTATGTTTATATATACCTAATATTATTTAGTGGCCTCAAAAGTAAACAGCTTTATTTCTGAAACAAATAATCGCGATATGCTGAAAGTTGAATAATGGTGTTTCTTATACTTGTTGCGGAAAAGTCAAAAGATCACTGTCATATCGTATTTGAATCTTTAGAAATTCCTTACACACCGAAGTAATGTAGAAAGTATGCCACTAGTTTTTTATTTATCCCGAGTTACGCCACAATTTATTACTGTCACAGAAAACACACTAAAGGTTATACACATTGAATAATATGTGACAAAGTACATCGACAATAAATTTAACATTGTTGTTTTAGGAGAAAAAAAAACTTGAGTAATTGATTCAAACGCTTGAAGAAATCTCTCTCGGGATAAAGACAAGAAGATTTGTGTTAAACGTCTTTTTTAAACATCACTCTATATATTATGTATTGTCTCATAAATTAAGGGAAAGAACAATTTTTTTTATCCAATATTATTATTATTATTGCGGATTTTATTCATACAAAACTTTCTTTAGTGTATAACCATTGTGACTATTAATCTTAATTTGCTTTAAGTTCCAACCGTTAGACCTGCTCCACTGCACGATTTTTCTCATTTCTGTGACGTTTTATTGTTGTAATTTAATAGTACTTATGAGAAAGATTATCCCACTGAAAGTAATTTGAGTTATTAAAATTAATTGTATTATAACAAGGATTATCTCTTTAATTAAACATTTGTAGTATTTAACAACAGTTTTCAACATTAACTTACATCGTTTGTCTTTAAAAAAAGTACCTAGATTTCAATTTCCAAGTTTTGAATTTTATGTATTTATACATTACGTTACGATCCGTGTACAGAGAATAATACCATTAATAGAAACAGTTTCGATTAATTTTAAAAATAAGTATTATATTTTTATAACGATATTCATATAAGCTTCCAGAGATTACGCTGTGTTTAATATTTAATATTATTTTATATTGGCATTATTATCATTAAATTTTTAACTCTTAATATAAAAAAAAAGTCTTATTTATTCCTGTTTGATATGTTTACTTAATATATACACGTCATGATATATAGGTAAAGAACATATAGGTTTATAAAAATAAGAAAGAGATATTCGAGTCTGAGTTATCTCCCGTCTTATTTTAGAATTACCAGGTGTTTGGTGTCGTAAAAATAAACCCAGAAATAGAAATAAACTTACTTAATCAATTCCATGACATCATCTTCGGCCATCATCACTACGTTAGTTTTATTGATGAATACTACGTAATCTCCGGGTTTCAGATCCGCTTGATCTGCAGGTAAACCGCACTCCACTCTCTCCACCCTACGCACGAGAAAAAAAATTAAATTTTTCTTCGTTAATATAAAATAAAAAAATAGAATTATTATAGTGGGCATAGGTTCTTACCTCGGAGGATGAGTCCACGCTATGGAAAATCCAAAACTGGATCCTGAAGGTTTCGATAGCCGTTTGGTAATCGTGAACGGAGTTCTGCCGCTTTTACCATCTTTATTGGACGATAGCGGAGGATCTAACTCCAGGTATTGCAAGAATTTGTTTTCTTCGTTGCCTGGAAAATAAATCGATAATATTATATTACTTTGTGTCTTTGTGTTCGGTTATTCCGGAAGCACACGTGCTAACAAACGTGAGAAATGTTCAGCCGTATTATAATGAACGTTTATCGTTATCAAATGAATCGAAATATTCGTAAACATAAAATAAAGGCCCCGTTGCTTATACATATACGAACATGCGAATTACAAGTCGTTTGAATTATTGTTATTATAAACCCGATCGCGTGAGAAAAAACAGTTTTAGGTGCTATGAATAATATTGAACGCATTACGCAAATTAGAACACAGGCCGGTCGACAGTAAGTTGTGCTTAAAAAGATACCCAATCAGATAAAAGTTTACTAGGTAAACTTACCAGTTTTGGTGGCCAATGTGTCTTTTTTTGGCTTCTGACTACATTTTACCTTGACGGACACTGAAAAAAAAAACATAAAAACGATTTATTTCTCGCACTGCGTTTATTGACATTTTTATATTGTTCGTATACATATTGAAAACGACCACTCACCTGAATGGTTACTAGGTGTAGTTTCGTCATCAATCATGATGTCTTCTTCTTCGTCATCGGTACTGCAGTGTACAGTTTTAACCACGGTCAGGTCTACAAAGCAAACACAAGGTTAAATAATGTTCAGTAGGTTATGCAGGTATATTTGCATTATTGCAAAATGTATGATATTATAGTAACTAGTAAGTACTAACCTTGCGGTCGATGAGCCGGCGTCGAGTGCGGTGGCATTCGCCCGGGACTCTGCGGTACGAGTTTGAACGTACCGTTTATTTCCTATAAAAAAAAAAAACTAGCGATCAGTAGGCATTCAAAATTAATTGTTCACACAACTAGCGGCGACGATAAATCACTAAAAATATCGGTAATTGGGTCAAACGTTTTAAATTCTCTCATCATCCGTCAGCGCTCTCCGTATTATTATTATTATACGCATATATAGGTATTGAAAGTGTCACATTATAAAAAGAAGAGCTATACATTTCAATGGGCTCTCGACACTTGAAGAGCTTCGTAAAATAGCCCGTTTATTCACGGTATACATTACAGTATCTATTGTTCGATTTAATCGAAAACTTAATAATTAATATCGCGATAATTTAGCGATTTGATTGTCGCCGAGCGAATATAATATAACAAATATTACGAAGTGATCATAAGCTGCACGACACTCCATCGCGTTTTCGTCTACACAATCCCACCCATCTAATGTTCACTACTAACAATAATAATATAATATTATTGTTCTACTCAATATCTACGATAATACAATATACACACGCAATGACTTACTTTTTTGAGTACGTTTTTCACTGCAAACGACATATAGCCCAAGAACTCGCTCCTTCTGTGTAAAAAAAAAAAATAAACGGTATAATATGAATATTTTCGGGCAAAGCTGAGACTTTGTTGTTGTGAGGGGTAATAACGCCGTATATATTATTATATAATGCGTATAATAAGTGTTGTGGTATTTCGTATGTGATTTATTAAATAATGTCACGATTTTGTCGACTTCGCGGACCGACGAGAGAAAATATTCAAAAACAAAATAACAATAAAAAAGGTAAAAACGATAACGAACCGGCGGCTTTCCGGACGGACGAGAAACGACTGGCTCGGCTTGTTTCGGCCGCTGAACGCTTGCCGTTCGCGGTGTGCGCGGGATCGATCGACCGCCACTCCTCCCCAGCAGCCCTGTCCTACACCTCGCACCCCCGTCCCATCGCCCACCCCCGGCCACGGCGGCAGCATCCCTCGAAACGATGACGGTGGTTACGATAGGTCGTACGGCGAATGCAAATCGGACTACCGATACCACAGGGAAGATGAGAAAAATAATAATAAACAGCGTGACGCGCGAGGGTAAGTTTCCACCGCCGCGGTCGTCATCGTCGTCGTTGTGAAGTGGTCATAACGTGCTAATATGCACTCAACATTCATGTAATTTTTTTTGTTTCGGTTTTTATCGAGCGATTTATTATCAACGTTTCGCTGCACCGAGACACAACGTCTTTGGTGGGTCGATGAATAAATGGCGTTCCGGTCGGTTTGAGATTTTGAAGGAGAAAACAATTGCCGTTGTCATCGCGATGATGCTATATATGATACCGCGCCGTGTGCTTTGAAATGGTCTCGGGGTCTAGTGCCGAAGGGTCAGGTGGTGGAACGACGAGAAACGGCATTTGATTTAATTGTTTTTAATTACGTTTTCGGCCAAGACCAGTGGAAAACATGTGTGCACGAATGACTATTTTCTACCTAAATCGCGTACACCAATCTCGCAGTGTAATCACGAAAGCGCGTCTACTGGGCCGCCAAACCAAATCAATATAATTACAATATGTGTTTAATATACGACATAATATGATTTTCCGGTAAATACACACGACCGAGTGTTATAGTTTAATAATGATATATAATATGACTTGACACGTCCGCCGCTGGGACCGTTTTACAATATAACGCAACCGACGCCTCGGTATGTAATATCCGTGTAGTTAAAATATTATTGTTGTATACACATACACATACATACACACACACGCACACTACATGTATGCCGAAGAATAATGAATATTATAATATTATTATTATTACGGCACGACCCTTCTTTTATCGACGCGCGTAAAGTCAAGTTCGCACAAACAATTACCGTCTCTTATATATTATGTTATATAGAAATGGTGTTCAAACGGTATACCATTATAATACTAAGTGAATAGGTTTTCATATATCCATTATATTATACAGAGTGATTCACCGAGCACGTTCACCCCTTTTTTTTCTTAAATATTTCAGTAATTATAAATCTAAATTTTGGAATTTTTAAATAATATAATTAAAGACAGTATTTTAAAATTATTGAAAATATTTGTATTACTTAAGGAGAAGCCCTGTTAAGTTATAAACTTTGTTTTTCAAATGATAACCCCTATTTTCCACACTACATTATTTAACGGATAAGTTTTCTGAAAATATTGATGTAACAAAATTAAAATTCGAAAGAGTAGTTTTTAAGTGATTTAATTATATGTGCTAAGAATAAATCTATTATTAAATGTAAAATAGGGATGATTAAGTTTGGTAATTTAGCGATTTTGAAATTTAGCTTGATAATATTAGCACTCTGTATATTATAAACCCGTCGCAATGCCGATGAATATTGCAATGAGTCCGACCTGTATATCACATTATATGTGAGTGTTATTCAGCTATTATAACAACTGCAGATTATTACGCGTGAGTGATGTTTCGCTTCAAAAATCTTCCCTGAGTTTTTTTTTCGCGTGACGCAATTTTTAGGCGGTTGGGAATATAATTTATTGTAGTGCAATGCGTTCGCGACAATCTCTCGTTGGGTGTTACGTTTATTTGATTGGCCATTTGGATAACTAATATTTAATTACTTCCACCTCTAACGCTATAAAATATATAGTATATCGGACGTTTCGTACATCGATCAATAGTGACTTTGGATCGAAAGTTCACGCGCTACGTGTCGTTATAATTTTCAGTTTCTACCAATATATTATATTATAATGTTTCGTTGGTAATACACACCGAAAATTGGATAATCTTCGTGAAAAACGATGGCGAGAGTATTGGATTCTACACGAAACACGAACCGTGTATAGCTTACGATATACTGCTGAGTTTATTATAAAAGTACGTAATAGGATTGAATGGCTGTATGTTGTTATGTATAAAACATCGACGGCTAAAAGTGCGCGTTGCCCGTAATACGCTCAAATATATTATGGTTATTTCGAGAAACAATAACAATCAATTCTAAAATAAAAACTGACGGGACGCTTGAAAGACGTTTCTAAATTCACTCCTAAACCCATAAACATATAATATACTCGTATAACATGTAATACATGTATATGTATGTATGTGTGTGTGAGAGAGTGTTTTTCAAATTGTGATATACACTTTAGATAAAACACGAAGTCTAATCATAACTTTTAAAAACTTAATTTACTAAACTTTTTAGAGCGTAAATAATGTGAACGCGTCGTGTTGTGTAAAATTGACGTTGGATCGCGTAAAATATTCAAGTTTACATAGCCAGTACCAACATTATATTATTAATCATTGAAATCATGAATGTCGGAATAAAATTAAAAATTAAAAGGGATACATTTGAAAAACTCTATGAAGGTTATAATAATGTAAAAGAACTTTTCTTGTGAAATATCGTAGAAAATTATTAACAAATATTTAATATTCAAAACAATATATTATTAAGTATTATAACTTATAAGTGTGCCGATAATGTTACCTTTTCATTCTGTCTCGGTGCCAAGCGGATATCAATATTCTTTTATCTTGATCTTCCTCAGAGAGTGGTACGGAAAAAGATTCGTCGAAACGAGGGTTGGTAGAATTGTGCCGTACTCGGGTCTTGTGGCAAGTTCCTTTACCGGGTACTAAGTAAACCTATATAGTAATAATCTCAAGTTAATCTAATATTCAATTTCAACAAACAATGGCGACAAACTTACCTTTATATAAGTGTTTGGCGGTTCACCATCTGCACACACCAGATTTCTGCCTCTTTTAACTACACCAAAAGCAATCAAAAGTTTGTTTGTTAAACAAAGAAGGTAAAAGACAAAACGGTTAAAAATTGAATATGCTGATTATAAATATAGATACTTACGTAATACAATTAAGTGAGTTGTGTCTTTCAATTCAATAGATATCTCTAGACCGGAAGCTAAAACAAAAATGTATTGAAATTAGACTCTAATATGTTTTTAGCTAAATATTCCGGATATCAACACGAATTACAATAATTATGAACATATGTGTAATCATACTGAATATATTAAAGGGAAAAAATAATATTTAGAAATCAGTAAGTTAAAATTATATCGACTAAGCCAATATTTAATTTTAATAATATTTAGTGATTATAATAATAATGAAAAAATATCATTTAAATAAAATTTTATATATTTTTTGTGACATTCTATCATATAGTTTACATTATTATAATATTATTGTATAACACCCCGAAACTAAATCTAATTTGCTACTAGAAACCACCCTCAGAGTTCAACATTGAAGCATTATTTCCACTATAAAAAGTGTCCTATCAAATAAAAAAACGCGATTCGTTGTAAAATCAATGCATTCTTCGCTGCGCTTCAAGTCTAAAATTTCATCGTACATGTCAATAACTAATTTTCTTCACCACAAGCATCATATAGCTTACTCGGGTGAATCGATTTAAACACCGTGTTTACGATAAGTCAATAACGTACCTTTGTCGGCGGTGGCAGATGATGGCTTTTTCAGTGACTTCCGGTTCCGCTTTTTGGACGACGAGTCGGACGGCGGCGGAGAAACGAACGACAGACACCTGCGGGACTTGAGCGTAAACGTTTCGTCCAGTACGGCCGGGCTGCGCGGGTCGCTGCAGCAGATGATCTCGTCGTCGACGGTCGTGGACGACGTGGTGGACAGCAGTCGGTCGGCGCGGACGCCGGTGGCCAGTGACGGGCCGACGGGCGTTTTCCAATAGTCGTCGGAATCGTCGGCGGCCGACTGCCGACGGAGTGGCGTTATAGGGCTGGGCGTGCGGGTCCGCCGCGGGTGAAGTGGGCCGCGTTGACGATCGAGTGTCGAGTGGAACGGACTGGGGAGGCCATCGGGAAGGGTGAGACCGCCGCCGCCCGAGCACTGCCACCACCACGCGGCGGTGGGCCGTTTGTTGCCGGCGATCGGCGTACGCGTCGGCGGCCAATCGTCTTCGCAATCGGACAACGATCGTTTCCGTTTGCAGGCCTCCGTCGTCGTCGTCGCCGTCGCCGTCGTAGTCTTACCGGGAGATCGTCGCAATCGGATATCGGCCAGTCGCTTAGCCAACGGCGACACGATGCTGAGCCGATCCACGTTGCCGCGGCCGAACGTCACGTCGTCCATGCGGATCTGATCCACATACCTATCGATCAGCCTGGACGCGCGCAGGTCGCCCGGACTGCGATGCCGAACCGTCGGCAGCGCGGGCAAACGTTTGTGCGACAGCTGAACCGGTTCTTCGGCAGGGGACATGGACACGCACAGCTGCTCGTCGGCCGCGGAGGTGACGGTGACGGCAGAGGTGACTTCTTCCGGTGCCGCTTCTTCTGTCGCTGCGGAGGCGAACGTCGCGACAGCCGCGTACGCCGTTGAGATCAAGTGGTCAGCCGTACACGGCTTCTTCCGTTTTACTTTGTCGTCCGTCCAACATATATCGTCACCGGATCGCCTGTGGCAAAAAGTAATATTGGATTCAAAACAACGATTTAATTTTGAAAACAGAGCGCCTCGTTATCAACGACACGTGTAATTTGACGAGCGATACTGTATTCGGGTTAATTGCAAGTTTGCATAAGTCTATGTGGCGGTAGCGAATAAGCTGGACTCAAGTATTTATACGGCACTATCTCCGTGGGAAAAACGACGTGTCTCGAATTGTTCCAGTGCAACTGGCGAAAACCACCACCTTGATCAGGAGGAGCCTGAAGAGCTCAAATCTTCAATTACGAGGATGTAAATAAATGTAAAAATAATCAATAAGATGTGAGCATGAGCGAAACCTCGGTTTATGCATGCAAAAGGTGCATTATACGTTTATATATATATTTTTTTAAGAATACCTTTCCCTGAGTATTAAGTGTATATTGTATAATAATACATATTTGTTATAAGTATTAAATATAGTTAATCACACAAAAGTGGTCTTAGAACAGCGTAATAATACAGCCAAAACTCTTCTTATCTACTACTCTTCCAATACTCTTCTATCTCTTTATTAAATAAAATGTTTTTATTTGCAACCAAAGATCGCGTTAACCGCTCTTGTTATTTTTATAACGCTTACGCTTTATTTGCCATGAGATTGTATGATATTTATGTGTATTAAACGGATTATCTATAGACCTCGTCATGTATTAAGTTTCTTCCGTGTATGTATATGACAGGGGCGGCCAAACGGTCGATCGCGATCTACCGGTCGATCGCAAACAATTTTAAAGTCGATCGTGTTAGAATTTATTTTTAGGCTACTCACACGAAAATTAATCATGGTGGTTAGATTTTTTATGGAAGTCGATCCTCAAAGGTCAAGTATAATGTTAGTAGATCGCGGCCAAAAAAAGTTTGGCCACCCCTGGTATATGAGATGTGGATCATGTCTGCATTATTTGGACTTTGGGTAAGTCAATTTAGCAGTTTTAGTTTTTAAAAATCATTAAAAAATAAAATAATGCTGTCGACATTATAAAAAAAAAGCAAATAAGAACGTGTTAATCGCGTAAAACGCCGTAAACAATTTCATTACATTGGTAAATCTACCATGTCGCGTTTGATGTAATTGCGTGCGGTCATATATTATTAATAAAGTTATTACGCGTTTGACGAAATAATATCGCGTGTTTCCGGTAACACGAGTAGATAATCGTGCGGTTTATTCGTGCTAAACTATTTGCGATGTATATTCTGTCATGTCGTCTTTTGACTATTGTTATTGCTATATTATTATTTATTATATCATTGTACGGTTAATGAAATAATATTATACCAACAAACAATACCAGTTTTATACTTTAAGAGGCCCAGAAAAAAAAGATTTTGAAGCTAAAAATACTAAACTTATTCTGTTAGATGATTAAAATGAAATAATGTGATTGTTCGAAATCTGTGGTAATTTAGATTTACATAGTATATATTTGAAACTGTTAAATGTTTAGTCTAAAATATTAATATAAGTCATAAATAATTTAACGTTAGTGTCTCATGCAACATTTAAAATCATTATGACAGTTAATTAAATACACTCGTTTACAGATTTTTGTTTTTTTTTTTAAACTAATAGTTTTATTTTAGAACACCAATATTTTTTTTTATATCGATTGATTCACATTTTAAAACTTACACATTACGTAATTTGAGCCTAAGGGGGCTAAAAAAGTTTGGAGACATGGGTTAAGTATTAGTGTCATTAATTACTTCTATCAAAATCTAACCCTGCGGTTATGTGACAGTTTTATTTTTACGACAGTCAATGACCGTTCGCAAAAGCCAAAAAATGATAATTATAAGGATTTATCGCACTTGTGTTATCACGTAATGCGGTAACTTATTATGTAGTGACTCACCTCTTTTGCACAGGCATCCAATGGACTTCCGTGCAGGGACTTTTTGTTCGTCTGCTGCCCGGCGACATCTGCAACGCTGCCGCCGCCGGGCTGTTGTGGTTGCTCACGTCTCTCAAGCTCTCTCGACGACGTCGGCGACACGTCTTCGCTGTCGGTGTTAACACGTCCTAAGAATTGCAAAAATATAACGTTTTTAATATTGGAGAAGTTGACACGTAAAATAAAATACATAAAGTTTTAGTAGCAAAAATTATCAGTTAAATCGTTAAAAGTATTTGTTTATCGGATTGTTGTGAAACAAACATATATATTATTATAATTTTAATCTTATTTTACAAAAATAAAAGAAACCAGAAAAAACGAAGTAGTATATTAGAATATTCTTAAAAGACGAATAAATTATGTGTGATACTATATAAAATAAACCTATACCAGCTATACTTACCTATGTTAGATACATAAATAACACACATTTTAATAAATGAACTCAGCTTCATCCCGTATATTTATTATGTGTTAAATACTCAGAGAATGAATGTTAATGCTTAAAATATCTTATAAAATTCCTAAGGGATTTAAAAATGATGAACTGAATGGGCATTGATTTCCGCGTAAATAGGAGTACCTCTTATAATATATTTATGCAGATATATAATAGGTACCTACATGTGACTTTTTGATATTCGGACGATTATGTCATACACATAATAACCTTTTTGAAATAATCTATCATCTTCTCACTATGTATATGGAAATATCACTTATCAAAATCAAAATCAATCTCATCGGGTTGTATTATATTAAATTACATACTTATTCAATCACTTTAATTCCATAACCTTAAACTGTCTCCACATATACATATTATATTATCCTCTATATGTATATAATGTTGATTGAGCACTACTCGACTGTAAATAAAATGTTAATTTTCTTTGTGATAAATTGTAACTTACCACGCATTCGGCGTTTTCCTTGTCGTGTTTACCAGACATCCGGGACGGTCGTCTTCGCCGCGGTTTTTCTGAAAAACACTGCGGTGACTCGTCTACTACCGTCGTCTGTCTCCACGTCGCCGTTCCCCCACCCCTCTGTCCGGCCACGGTCCACTTTAACATTGCCGACGGTTATCTGTAAGTGCGAGAAACAAAAAATGTTTATTAATAAAAACACTGCCGAAAGAGTTATGGAGTTTTTTTTTTATGTATAATCTAGTATTCGAATCACACGTTGTTGAGGTGTAAATTATTTCGTTTTTCTTGGTTGTCAATCACTTTTGTATACGCACCAGTCAATTAGGCAAACTCTCGGTTATACAATTAACCATAATGGTAGCAAAAGTATAATTAATAAAAAAAAAAAAACATGGTGAGATAATAACAAACGTCAGTTAGGTACTGCACCAGGTTTCCGGTTAGTGTCATTATTTATTTATTTATTTATTACAGGCGGTTCCGGAAAATGAATTGCATTGTTTATCGCCTACTTAGCATATATGCGCACGTAAGCGGCGTATCGGCCCATAACCGATTTAGTCGTTTGGAAACAAGAAATGATCTATACTGCAGTCCGTCGCCGTGACAACCGTGCGGTATATACACGTGAGTGACTTATTAGCATATTATCTGCCACTGAACGACAGCGGCAGCAGAGTGGTGGAATAAAAACCGCTCTATTTCGAGGGTAGGTATATATAAAATACATTTATATATATGTGAAAAAAAAATACGTACTCTTTCGTCCATTTTTTTTCACCCTAGAACAATAGATGCGGTGCCGTACATACCATGCTATTTCTTTGTCACCGTTTTCATAGTACCTATCTCCGCAGCGCGGTACATCACATATACACGTACCCGGTAACAAGTCGGTGTTTTTTCGATTCTCCCTTTCAAAGTCGCCAACCCCTTTGCGCCGAGCTCATAAATTTCCAGGTATATACGAACATCCTCGACGCGAAATAATACCGATACATATTCTCCCATGGATTCCTAACCGGGCCACTTAGACATATTCTTTTGTGAACGTTCTTCGTGTCTTTTGTGAGCGATCAACCGTCATAAATCAGCAATCAGTTCGTGCGGAAATAAAAACTGATACAAAAAATAATAATAATAATAGTAGAGCGTAAAAAGATACCCTTTGAATAATTTTTCACGGCCCGGTAAGGCCAGACACATCTAATTACAATACAATCTGTAGAACAATATCGTTACACGGTACGTGACAAACTGCAGACAGTATTGTCACGCAGACGATATCATAGAATTGATATCTATGTATGTTTTATTGTTGGTTTTTTTTTTTTATTATTATATTGACATTGAAGACTCGTAAATTCTTAAATGATGGTTAACCTAACACTAGCAATTCAATAATATTCTTGAGGTTCTCATATCTATCGTTTTTCCATATTCAGGTGATCGAGTTTAGGTAGGAGTTTCATCTTCTAAAAAAAAAAATCTTGAATCTGTAAAGACCTAATGACTAATAATATATGCTAACAAATTTGCAAAATATTATGTACAAAAACAATCGTTTTAATCAAATCTATTAACAGTACGATTTAGTTTTCTGTTTATACACATTTTCAATTACTTTAACAGTGGTCCAAACATGATTTCAGTGACTAGAACAACGACGAGACCACGTGAATATTAAAAAAAAAATACGTTAAGATATAAATTATATTATTATAAACAAACATGATTGTGTATGCATATCATTAGTTTCTGTGTCATTTGTACCTACAAAGTATACAATTCTGATTAACATAATGTATGCGTGTGTATCGTTATTTTTACGTTGCTAATTATTATGGTTATAGGACAATGATATGTATAATAGTTGGATCAATAACATGTAGTTATTACATTCAAATTTTCATATGGTTGTGTATTTATTTATAAACCTTGTTAACGTATAAAATGCATGTAAATAATAATGGTAATAAAAAAATTAAAAAACAAATTAGTGCCGATTGATATTACCATAATTATATTTTCTAATCCATGTGGTTTTTTTATATGAGATAATACATAAAAAAGATGAGGAGTTTCAATTTTTTCATATTATAATTCTAATAACTGTAATAAAAATTTATTACACTCGGATATAGGACATAATATTATTATTATTGCTATAATATATAAATAACATAATACTATACTGCGTTGTATATGAGTCAGTAGACATATTTTTGATCGTAATCGTGGAAAAATGTTCCGGTAAAACGTCAGTTGAATAATAATAATAATAATAAATTAAGTTTACTTAGGTATTTCTATATTATTCGATAATTAGAACATTAAACGTAAACAATAATAATTAATCGATTGGTATAAAGAAAAACGGTTTCGACGGTAATTTCGTTCATGAAATCCGTTTTACTAGGGGAGGACCGGTCGACGCGCGTAAATTAGTATATAACCGTCGTCGGAAGTTATTACGACCAATATAAGAATTATAGCGACAAGGCAGGTAGGTGTGCGTATATATATATTATACAATTATAATAATAATAATTGCTCAATGAACTCATATAGCGTCTTATATTATAAAGACCGGATAAATTGCTTTCGACACACATTTACCATACACAGGTAGGTGTGTTATTTATCGTAAAGGCTTTGGCTTTTTATGTGTATGGCCATTTGCCGTATGTCCCATCAGCCAAGGCCCCCCCGTCGGCCGTGGACGGATATAGCGTTGTTGGTTAACAGCAGAACGGTCGACGACAGCGGCGGCAATGGTGAAAACCGATATAACAATAGCGCTGGAAATCATCGTGTTAAATTGAGTCTCGGACGTCCGAAACAGGTGTGCGATCTTGGGCGCAGGTGGTTTACGGCATGTTTTTTCAGTTTTATTTATTTTATATTTTTTTTTACGTCAGATCCGTCACTGTAAATTTGAATGCCGCCGCCAGTAAAGGTATATGTACTACACTGCAGACCCAAGCCGTTATCGCGGACACGTTTATAATATAATAATATATAAATGTTGTATATATCCATCATGCACACACCGTTATATGGACCGGAAACGATGTTGTTCGATCGTTCATTTCTGTGCGTGTGTGCGGACTAAGGAACATTAAAGCTCACCGACACGTATTTAAGCCAAATTAGACTTGCAACGGACGGTAGACACCCTCATGCTAATTTTACCGTTTTACACCCCCTACCCTGATATACCCCGCATGATGGCATCGTTGTACCCCCGTATTATGGTTATATATTTCCGAATATCGAATAACGTAGTATTATTATTATGTATGGCACCGCGCAGTACTTATAATACGTTGCAATATTGTTTCGAGAGGGATGAGTGCATCTGCAGAGATCGGCGTCACAATCGATCGGATTTATTCGAAAAATTACTAGTCATGCACTATGAATGTGTAGCGAGAGAAAGAGTGATGGTATAGAGGTAAATAATAGTAATGATCATAATCATAATAGTATAAACACACGCCACCCGGACGCATGTTTGCGTACTTGTTTTGCGGATTCGTTTTTGTTTGTCGTTGTCTGTATAGGTAGACGCTCGTCGGGGAGTCTATACATGATGTACATAATAATATATACGATGTCGATATGATTAATTGATCAAACGGGGTAATAAACGCGTGCGGTGGATGTTAGATTTAATAGATATTATTTCCACTTCAGAGTTTTTTTAAATTTAATGACTGTGAGAAAACTCAATTATAACAACAACGATACCTTACGAAGAGCATTTTTGAGATGTTATCCGTCGCAGTAGATGACGCCGAGCGGTGTTTTACGTCCGGGTGACGACGGTTTTAAGACACTTGTCACACGATATATTATTAATTTATATAGTGTAGAACGGCAACGGAGAAAACATTCAGGAAGTGCCCCCACGCTACCGGAGGTAGGTCGTATATTCGTGCAGTAATACGCGTCTGCCGACAAATTTAAAAGCATTTTTTCATTCTTTTTATTTCTCGTCCGCCGAAAAAATTATAGTAATTATGTGTCATTATAATATTACGTATATAGGTGCGTATCGTGCGAAAAAAAATATAGATACTAAAACATTGTACGGTACAGAGTTAAAATTTTCATTGTAAGACCAATTTTTGAGTAGTAACCATTTTTTTTTAAACCGATTATCAAACATATTTGAAATTGAATATACGTCATTATTATTATATATTATGAAAGAACGTAAAACATATAAATATATTAAATGTAGGTATTAATAATTTTGTATTCAAATATTGTAACGATCGTTATACCTCTACCGATATGAATAGCTTTGAATTTATTAATCATAAATAGGGGGCCCGCATATTTTTGTAGGTACATGGTTTCATTATTATTATTATATATAATAACCAACGTTTGTGGTTGAATAAATTTATATATTCATTTTTGAAAACGCAAAAAGTGGAAAAATTAAGCTGCATATTGTAGTATGTGCTCATAAATGGATATAATATTTTTAAATTATATTCCTAAGTATGAATGATAATAATAATAATAATAATAATAATAATAATAATAATATACTGGTTCTTAACTATTCAAAAAATAATAATTTGAAATGTATTATATTGTAAAAGTTGCAACGCTATATATATCTATAAGTATAAAAAGTTATACTAAATTTTAACTATGAATAATTATTGTAGTTATATTATTTATTATAGATAATCATATTACTTATTATTTTACAAATTTATTATTATTATTCTATATATATTTTATCCTAAGAAATAAATTTTTCGGCCTTCCGGGTGTAATGACGACTAACAGTTGTATACGTCTCGATAATTTATATGACCACTTGTATATAACAGTCGTTTAAACGTATTGTATATATTATTATAGTGTAAGAATCCGTAAACCATTATTTTTCTAAATACCGTCCTAATCATTGTCCATATAGTCGAAATGTTGTTGGGACGTCTTCGCACAACGTCTACATTATACAAGCAAGTGTCCTGCAATACGAAGAAACGTCTTTATTTAATGTCGTAGGATTTATTTTCAAATGTTTACACTTTATTGGTCTTTTATTAAATCACTAAACCGTATTTGTATAAGTGCAAAAGTAAAATTCTTCTTTTTCTGTTATTTATTGTAAACGGTTTTTGCCCAATGGTCGACGACAATGCCGATCAAAACAATTTCTAAAGGACGCAGCCCACATACAGATGATCACTACACATCACATGATGCGCTTGTATATAAAAACATTTGTATTATTATTAGGTATAACATATGTATAGATATATAATAACATACCGTTATGGTCCGTAGATCCCTTGTGTCAGAAATAGAAATGTATTTCTAATAACGTATTTGAACGGTTGTCAATATGTCAAATACCATTATTTCCACCAATTTTTGATTTTCGATACGCAGTTTACGGGAATATGTATAGATTTTGACATTTGTGCATGTAGAAAATGTTTTTCGTAATTTTTGTTCGATTCGAATACTAATGGTATGAGTGTAAAGTATATATAGGGTCAGTTTTTTTTTTATGCAGTTATTATTTTTCGAAGTAAATATAAAAAAGTATTTATTCATACATACTATCCTGTTCACCTTTAAAATAAATTCATCCATAAGTCTCTTTTATTCATTTTAAAACATATAGGTACGTAACTTGGTATATGAACACTTAGCGGGTATTAGTAATAACAACTTTAAAAATGTATTTCTATAAGTAAATTGTATAATTATTGTCCATATCGCTTACTAACAGATATATATAGGTAACTATTTAATATGTTTTTAGTAACGTTTACTGTGATGGTTTGACCATAACTATTTTCAGAAAAATTTGCACTATTCCAGAATAATGTATTATTGAAAAAAACTTTTTGATTTTTTCGTTGGTACGACTGTGTTATAAATAAAATGTCTCGTATAAAACTGCAAACAAAGAAACGTGTATTTTTTATTTTTTGAACGACACAAGATGTCGTATACTAAGCATACCTATTATTTATAAAACAAACAATTCATTTAAGAAACAAGTATTTTTTCAGGTATTTTTTTTTTTTAAATGACACAAGATACACACCCTGTATAATATTCGCGTATACCTTTTTTCTTATAAAAAAAAAATTGTCCATAATATAAGTGCTTATAGAAATACAATATGTAACAGTGTTATACAGATCAAATTATGAATAAAACGTATATGTAACATTATTATTGTGTCGAATGCATTAAATATACCTCCTTCAAGTTATTAAATGATTGTACTTCCTTTTGGCATGCGTTTATTATAATATCATTTTATGATTTTTTTTCTCTTCTGAAGTATCGATTACGAGTATCATGTTTTTAATTTCCTCAACTCGGAAACAACGAATGAATTGTTTTTAATATACATAGGTATATATTACAGTAGTAGTATAAACGGCGTTTGAGCGTATTGTTCGTCGCGTATTTCAACTTCTTCACCTCCCTCTCAGAATATATCCGCGGTTTCGGTTACGGGGCAATTGAACATATTATATATACGCACATGTTAAAATAATAATAAATAAAAAAACATTAAAACCATATATACACGCATGACATGGGTGAGAACGTCTAAGGTCAAAACATATCCGTTCGTAATCATTGTTGTACAATAAATTGTGCATAATACATAAATACCGAATCCGCGGTCTCCGCTCGTTTAATATAATAATTACGTATCCGTTACGTCAAGGGAGTGCGCGTTTAAACCGCTGCGGCCAAAGGTGTCCGAATTAGCCTATAGAAACGTCAATAACCGTTTTTTATTTCTCTTGTACTGTGTACGAAAATCCCATGTTTATTTCCGGTCCACGTGCCCATATAGGTAAAATAATATTATACGAATGCAATGCAACTATATAATATTATATATATATATATATTATAAATACTCGCTGGCAATGTTATTTGTACGTTTCCGTTTCGGATCGCATTACTGCGCGTAATATATCTATAGATATAAGTAAGGTAGGTTAGGTACCTATATCGTATATGCTGCCGGAACCGTTTTGGCGGAATGCCGATGGCTAAATCGCGAGGAACGGGGTTAAAGGACAAATCTGAGGATAGCGAACATACCACCTGGCACATCCATCCAAGTATAGACCATCTGCTTCTGCGCGGTGTGGTAACAATATATATATATATATATACATACGAACGAAGAAGCGTGCCCGTCCGTTGCGCGACATTATATTCTAAAAATCTTGTGAATTGTGAACGTTATTATATACGTATAATATATATATATGAACGTATTTTTAAGGAAAAAACACCCCATGTATATTATTATACCTGGTATATGCATATACAGCAGCTGAAATGTCATTCGAAGAGTCTAACCGAATTTTAAAGAAACTTGAATTATTTTTTTTTCATCTCAGGAATTTTATTGCTAACAGCATAACTTCAATTCTACGAAATCGCATGCTAAGAAAAAAAAATTATTAGCTACCAACCTATAAAATATAACATACATAGCTATATCAATGTTCTACTCAGATATATAGCGTAACTTCTGTTTTTTAATATTTGTTTGTTGTTGTAAAAAAAATATAATTTATTTGCTCAACAGAATATAGTGGTAAAATATATAACATATATAAGTACATACATTATACCAGAAAATGAAAAAATATAATTAACTAAAAAACTATGTAATAACTTTTTTTTTTTAACCGGTGTTTGAAAATTGTTTTTAATAATTATTAATGAATAATAATCATAATATTATCATTAATATCTATATACCTAAATGTGTGAGTATAGTATATATTAATATTATAGTTTGTAGTTATTTAGGCAACAAAAAAAGTTGCATTTATTTAAATGATCAATAATTCAGAAATATTCGGTTATTGATTTGAATATCAGAAGATTTTAAACAAAGTTGTTCTAATAGTAAAACCTCGAGTGAAATCATCAAATTATTATAAAGGTACCTACGTCATCATAAAGCAACATCATTTTATTCTAATAATTTTCTTAAAACTTTTGATATTGATAACGTGGACATTATTTATGCTTTAAGGTTTCGATAAGTTATTGATAAATGTGTCAAAATTAAAAGCTAAGCGTCAAAACAATTTATTTTCAAATCACGTTGTCACGTTACCTCTAAGCCGTGGTTTAGTGCCCCGAGACGAGAGCGTTCAACCGAATAATAACGTTTGGTCGTGTGTAGTATTGTATTATGTAAAGCATCTCTGCGGCTGAAGGTACATAGGTACATAATTTATTATATTAGTTATTCGGTTTTTGATAACGACTTTGTGGACTGTGGTGTGCGGTATAGACGTTGCATGTGAGAAAAAAAACAACAGCGATCTGGGAGGGCTAAATCTAAATAACATTATATTGCAAACACAATGATCGTACTAATTTGCTGCCGCCACATACCTTTACCTTTACCTATACATAGTATACGCAACAACAATATGTATACTGTAGGTACCCTATCCACATATTATTATTATGTAAAAACGTAATCGGAATGAATATATTATTATAATTTAGAGGCAGAGGAGCCATCATAGTATATCGCCGAACCTATATATTATATGCGCGCATGGTCGGCCCGGGACTAGTTTCCCAAAGGGTGTACGCCCCAAGACGCCGGTGCGCCCTATCCCTCCCCGCCATATGAGCGCGTACACATACACACATTTACATTATGATATAGGTACGCACCGCGAAGTGTTTTAATCCGCAATAACAGTCTGGATTTTACGACTGTTGGTCACCACCCCGATGCGCAGTGACACTGCACACACATAATATGCCTATATATAATATCTTTGTAAGCGCCTATTATTCTCAGTGTCACCTGACTCGCTGTCGTCGTCGTCGTCGTCGGACTTTCGAAATTTACTGCCCGATCGAATGCGCATTTATAGTAATATATTATATAGGTATGCGCTTCCGATAATATTATATATTATAATAATAATAGGTACGTACATAGCGTGCGTATAGAATAATACATCGAAAGTGGTCGCGGTGGTATAGAACGAAATACATAAATTTAAGTCGACGGCAACGACGAGTGCAGTTTTGGCGAGCGGAGGGGTAGGGGTGGTTGATGGGAAAAATTTCGGAAATCCCGGACAAAAGAGACGAAAAAACCAGACGTCTGATCTTTTGTGGATTGCCCCTCTGTCTGGCCGAAAGGCGCTTCACTTGACCTTTTTTTTTGCGCCTCGCTCACTCCGACTAACGTTCGGGGGGTCGCATCCCCTTGCAGTCGATGTCGATGTCGACGTCGGCGGCGGCGGCGGCGGCAGGTTAACATTATTATACAATATACACTATATATTTATATGTATATGTGTACATAGGTCTTATTCGTGTATATATATGTTGTGTACAGAGGGTCGAAGAAAAGACAAAAAAAGACGGCGTGTTTAATGCGCAACCGTGATGGGGTGCCCCCGGGGGGAGAGAGATCCAGTTTTCGCCACACCACCACTGTTGTTTGGCCCCGATTGGCCCGGGGATTTTCTTATTCCCATAAAACGTTATTTATAACGTTTTAAAAATCGTAACGGACCGGTTCTCCTTGTTTCTCGCTTCTTCTCACTCTCTCTTTTTTCGTCTCTGTCTGAATCATCGGCACTCGTTGTTTATTTTTTATTTTTTTTTTTTTACGTCTGGGTCTTTTGCTTGTTTCGTGCTCGAGATGCATCGAGATACGAATCTGTTTTAAATAATAATAATAATAACAATATTGATACGTCGCGGTAATTGGTCGGTATCTAGAGGGGTCGTCGAGATGAATTTTATATTTCCAGTTCACGTCTGCGAAACACGTAATCGGTAATCGGCTTAACTCTTTTCTTTATCAATCGATGAAATCGACGTCAACGATCGTTTTTTCGATTGACAACGATATAGGCATTTAATATGGCCGACCACGTGGTCTCGCACCGTAACAATATTATCGAGCATTTTATGATGGGGTTGTAATAAAATAACCATAAAAAAGTATGAAATGAACTATTTGAAAAGTTTGTATCGAATATAGATACTGGCCATGTACTCATATTGTAGTTGTCGTTATTTAAGATGGTTTCTTAGTAGGTATAAGTTTACTATGTTTCATCTGAATCGTGGTTTCAGTTCGTCATTTGTTGGTTTTATCGCTCGTCACAAATTGTTAACCACACATTATTAATTTGAGACAATCGGCTGCGACGAATACACGTATGAAATATTTTGTTCCAATTAATAATCATGTTAATTATCGCGATTCGTGCAGAATACAAAATATCAATAAATACAGTATACATAACAAAATGTTTTCGAATGTAATAGGTATATAATAGAGGTAGCAGCGACCGTTTGGCGGGATTCACCTTCCATTTCTGTTTTTCGATTTGCAGTTCCACCTCTTTGTCATTACATTATATTAGTGGTCTAACCCGATTTGTTTTTGATTTAATTTGTTTTTTGTACCATCCCAAACCAACCGGTCTCGAAGAACCATCGAGTCGGTACCGCGCCGACAAAGTGCAAACCGGTTGTCCGCGACTGGGCGACCGCCGCGCATCTTCTGCAGTCCCGAGTCGCGCAACAATGTATGCATTGTACGTACTCGCACACCGGTCACGCAAAACCAAATTTCTCATGGGCTGGCTGCGTGAATAATGATGATAATAATAATAATAATAATAATAATAATCGCAAAATGTCCAGCTGTGCGGTGCGACACATCGTATTATTATATAATAATATCGTGCACATTGTATTCCGTACATTATAATACAGCTAACTGTTGCCCAGGTCGGCGACGATTGTGTCGGGTCGCGCGCGCGAGAGAATCTTCCTTACGCAAACACGCACACCACGCGACCTTAAAAAAATAATAATTCATATAAACGTTATCAAAAGACGCACGTGTGCAGTGTAATGCAGTCGTGTTGTTGTGACGACGACGCCCATTTATACGTTACAATACAGCACGTCGTAAATCTTACACTAAAATGCGAATCCTGAGCAAAAATCGTCATGAAAAAAAAATATATATGCACATAAACCAACGATATGAGTATATCAGATTTCTTATTAAATATATTCCATATCTGATGTTCAAGAAAAATTATCGAAAATATCGTGAAGAAATATACTTCATATAAAAATAAACATTATAATCGGACTATAGTAGCTATAATGATTTTCAACGATCACTAAAAGTAGAAACGAATTTTAAAACAATAATGTCCTGTACAGTTATATATACCTAACAATACCTATTTTAAAATTACCTAAACAATTTTAAATGATGCAAGACCACCTCGCTGACATTAATTACGGAGGTTTGTAAGAATAATTATTATTAAATCAATTTTTATAGAAATTTACATAAATTAAAAATAGCCTATTTTATACATGTCACGAGGAAAAAGTATTTAATAAAATGGTACTAGATTGAGAAGAATATGAATATTATTAAAAAATAAATAGAACTTTTTCCGCTCAATAAATTTTTAAAAAAAATGGAGTGTATATATTTATTAACGTCCCTTGCCCGAGAACAGTTTTTTTCTTTTTTAGAACTACCACACAACGACGACGGCCTATTGACTTATATTATATTAAGGTGTGCAAAAACCTATTTATATATATAAAAGTATATATTATACACCAGCGAGAGACCCGTAAGCGCGTTTGGGGGAGAGAACGACTCGTATTTTACACCCGACAGTGCCACAGTGCCCCACCGCGCTCATTGTGCGTCCACGGAGAGACGTGATTGACAAGTACATTTGCATTATACACCGGGCGCGGCAGTTCCGGAGCCGACGTCACCACCGTCGCCACTTCCACGCTACCACTGCCACCGGTGTCACCAGATCCGTTTGCTATAATATACGCGTCACGAGACGTGGAGTCTAGACGCGATGCTGTCGAGTGGCGGAGAGGAAACCAGTCCGGTGTGTGGCATTGTTGTATGGGATTTTCGGAGCCCAGACGACGGGGTCTTGCCGTGGTCCAGCTTTCGGAGCACAATGGAGCCACGGCGCTGTGCGTAATTATTATTATTGCAGCCGAAAATCAGCGGTGGTTGACCGAGTGGTTAAGACCATAAACCGGAACGCGGTTTGAATTTCCGTAGGCGTATACATATACGAATATACGATTCATTTTGACCGCGGTCCGTGTCATTAAATCGGTTTCCGATATCATAATATGCCTAATAATTATTATTTACCAAATCCGCGCGTATGTTATTAATAATAATAATAATAATAATAATAATAGTTCAGGTATTGATAACAATAATATGCATGATATTATAATATAACGGGTAAATTATAATAAACAGGTCACCAATATTACCAGACATTTTATACCCGCACAAATACAAAGTATAGGTACATAATTTTGCATATAACTATAGAACGATCAGCCAAATTCATAGGATTTCTTCGAAATGCACGATGTCTGTGATGCTCGTCTTATCATTATTGTTATCTTTGCGAATGGCGATTCTACACGGTTTTACGAAAACCACGTGATAGTCAGTTATTTGGACGAATGGTATAGTTTGACGAATAAGTATATACCTACCACTATGCGCACATTTGTAATACATGTATACGTTGATTAAAGAATATTAAAAAGCTTTTAAAAAATGTTTTTAAATATGTCTCGCGTAAATCAACATATTGGTAAAAAAAAACAGTTTTAATATTAATGTCTGTGGATGCATTATAAGAATGTTTAACAGTAATCATTATCAAACAATGTTTATCATTCTAATGTAAACAATAAACAGTATTATGATTTCGTGTGTCTAGTATTTAAGTTACCTAATCTAAACCATTCTTACTTTTACGTTACGATAAGTGACATCGATTCAAAGTACCTTAGGGTACCAATAATTGGTGTAGACATCTCTATAATTTAAACATTATATTATCATAATAATATCAATTTGATAAGATAACGTGCGTTGACAAATTATGTTTTTGTATAGGTAGGTGATATAACTACGTCGTAATAAAAAGCCTATGATGATTTTTACTGCACTATACACTTGCGCCACTACCTAATGCTACCACATTCGTTTGGCTGTGTGTATTTCAACGTGTGCTAATTTATTCCGCCCTTCGTCAGCCGGGACGAACAATACAATAGATTAAACGTGCGGGAACATACAAATACATCCTTATCTGATGATCGTACTTATTTCAAATTCAATGTGTACATGGCATTCTTCGACTGAGCACGCGCCAAGAAACCGTCTTATTAGTTACAATAATAATACAAATATAAAAAAAAAAAAAAAAAAAAGTTACCCTGCAGTTCATAAATATTATCACCACAGCGCAGTGCGCCATGCTCTCCCGACCATATGGTAAAATGTCATTTATAAAATGGTTATAATTTGAAGTAGTCGTCACCGTTATAGTTGACAGACGTGTGTAATTATGTAATTGTTTATTAACTTAGAACATTCATCTATGGCACCTAAAACGCACGGGAATTCAACTAAACGAAAACAAGTCAATAAATTGCAGTTTCAATGTATAATTCAGACCTTCTTAAACCTTAACCACCAATATCTCTCACTGCAATAAAGTACTCTAACTCGTTATGTAAAAGTGATACTTTACCAACACCTGAACTGAACAGCACATGGAAATTTTAAATTCTCAATAATAGAAACAGCTTGTAAAGTACTACCATATTTTTTAACGTCCAACACGCTAACTTGAATACCTAATAATCTACTTGTGTACCGGTTCCTCCCTAAGCGTGTATTGATTTACACTATGTTGCTATAATACAAGTTTTGAACTAGGAAAATTCATAGGTATGTTTAACTATTTCAATCTAAAACTCTCGAGAAAATCATAAAATGTTCCTTTGTTTTTATTTATTGTGAATGAATTACAGATTGTAAAAATTGTAAACAAAGAATCAATTTTTTTTCGAAGATCACTAACCGTAAATTGAAATAAATAATTAGACGACTGATAACAAGAAATACTAAAATACGTTATATTGATCTGATCTTTCGATTGTATGCATATGGCGTGTATAACCTAGTCACTCATGTCTTAGCGGATTCTTAAGTGAAGTTAAATACATAAGTAAAATGGCGTATACTATTTTATTATAATTTTATACTCACGTTTGATATTCTCGTACATTTGTCAGATCCACCGATGATTGATGGTATCGTATCCAAAAATTCGGTGTCATCACATCCAAAAATAATATCGGTGTAAAAGTGTGAATGTGAAAAATTGATAAAAAAAAAAAATATATTAAAATATCAAAACTATAAACGTGAAACGTGTAAAAATATCGAGTGTACGGGTATTGTAAATCAAGACGTGATCAAAAAAAAAAATGTAATTTTTATAGGTATAACACCGGCGTGTACGTCACTATTAAATATTAAATGAAAATATTATTGTAATCATATTATAGGTACTATTACTGCGTTAAGTTACGTGCACGCGCGCGCGTAGGTATGACGTGCAGCGCCAAGAGTCAAGCGAGAACTGAACGTTGCCGGTAGTCGAACGGCGACGACTGGTTCGACCGCGCGTTTCGTATGTACATAGCTGCTGGTAGAGCGAGGTACACCTATATACATATATGTATATCATATACGTACGACGACGACGTGTTATTTCCATTGCCATTTCGACGATTTACAGCTGCTTGCCCTGCCCCATTATACACACGTTATATATATTATTATGTATAAATGTATGTATGTATGTATGTATGTATATATATAATGTCGCGCCACCTTTTGTGTACTATTTCGTTCCTTTTTTTTTTTCTTCTTTTCTTTTCTTTTCTTTTCTTTTTTTTTTTATAGCATTGTAATACCTGTGCCTTTTCGGTGTTACCTGCGAGCTCGCGCGCGCGCCAGCGCACATAAGAAATCACCCCGCACAGCATTTTATAGCATATAGCACCGTTTGCGGGGACTTAATACCTACTTTTCGCGTACAACACGCATTTATATACATATTAATAATATATGTATGTATAACGCACCCGATCGTTTTCTCGGGGCACATTCGTCGCATAATAATAATACATATAGCAATGCGTTGTATTATGCATAATATAATATTATGTATGTATCATGAATTATGATACTCGTGTAGGCCAGTTCGGTTGAGTTAACTTAGTATTGTATTGCGTTTAATTAAAAACGTTTTGTCTAAAAGAATCATTTGACACCAACACAACGACTCCCAATATAGGTATATATAGGTAATATATTACATTAGTACGACTTAAACTCATAACGTCATAATTATGTATGTATTGTATAATACCTACCGATGGAGGCGACGGATAATTATAAGGGATGAACGATGGTCTTATGAACCAACGCATTCTCTGCTCTTACCGTGATGGAGCCATACAGAGTCGTGTGACTCGATCGACCCTTATAATAATATTTATCTATTAGTTTTTTCTCGGGTTAAAGTTTTAGATTAAACGTATATATATAGCTTTAAAGCTTGACATTTAAAGTTTATTGCAACTCAGTGCAAATGTGCCATCAATGTCCATAGTTCCGTACAGCTGTTGTTGTGTTAGTTTATTACTGAGAATAATATTATACATAGGTATGTTAAGATCACGTGGTATCACGTTGGACGTAGTTCCCGAAAACCTGTTATGAAAAAATGTACAAAATACTTTACCTAAGCCGAAAACACGTGGAAATCGTTAACATAATATATTATGAGTATATTATACAGACAGATTCATTTATGACACTTCATATTATATAACCACAGTAATTATATGTAAATTAGGTCTACAAAACCGAACAAACGTAAATATAATAACTTAATGTCAAACTAATTTTGTCTTATGATCTATTAAAATTTAAAATACACAATTTAACCAATATAAAATCACAAGCGAAATAAACTAATAATATAATAAATTAATTTGATTTTTTTATATAAAAACAATGAAACATTAATTTAATATCTTCACGTTAAAATACTAACATATAATTAGGTTATATTTTTCAATTATATTCTCTTTTTAATTGGTTATTATTCTAAGCACCCTACAGAGACAATTTCAATAATTTCCTGTTCTTTGTTTATTATTTGTATTTAATTACAATAATAGTTGTTTTATGATTCACTATCTTGACTGATGAAGAAGAACAGATGATATGTAATATTATATAAAATAAAACCATATAATTTAAAAAGAAAGAAATATTATTCTTGTAATTTGATTCTTTTAACAAAAGTCCATCATGTTTTCAAACAATAAAAATAGATAAATGTATTTTAATTTTAACATTTAGAATTAATAGAATTTCGGTTAAAAATATATTGTGACAATAATTATGTATTCATTTTATTATACAATATAGCTGTACAATATAGGTATATTATAGCATGTGTCAGTCATGAACATATTGATTAATGTTTTGAATCAGCCATCCGGTATTTTATTTAATAAAGGTGATCAAATATCAAAATCATAAGTTAGCTTGCGATGTTTCATCATGCAGAAAGTATATTATAATAAAACCCTTTTAATACCCTACTGGGTGTATACTATCTATAACCACTGGCCCGTTAACTTTTTGACCATACTGTCCTCGTTGTATATACTCGTAATAATAATTAATAATTATATACACAATGCATTTACAACAGACATTTGTATACGCGTATATATTTTATAGGTACCTAATATATTATATAATATACATATTATTAGCATTAGCGAACCTATCAATTTGATAGACAATGTATTGTAACGATATAAATAAAATAAAAATGGTTAAACATAGGTAGATATACCTACAGAACGTTAATACGATTAGTATTTACCGGTTTTATATTTGCGAATAATCTGTATAGGTACATGCCTGTTCGTTCGTTTTACTACTGTTGTAAAACAACAGTATGTTTTTTGTATAATTTCCATTGCCCATGCTCGAGTATTAGACGTAAAACTCGGAAGTATCTACTTACGTGATTTATATATGACACTATATTATATATATTACTCGGGACGCGGTCAATTATAATGCACTCGAAACAGAGACTAATGTACCCACGATCTAGACAATAGATAATTCGTTTTACGAATTAATTATAAAAACATTTTATGCACGCGTAAAAATTTAGCGTGAATAAAACAGCGATTCTTACATCGGACAGGGGAGTACACAAAAGTGGCCAAGTGATGGGCGTTTAACGGCCCATGAATCGCAGTCCGGTGTCATTTACAGTGACTTTAATGCTCGTCAACCCCGCCACCACTGGTAGATTGCCTATTTGCGAGACCGAGGGTGCGGTCGTATGGCCCCGATTGCAGTGCATAATATATAATAATGATAATGATAATAATAATAATAATAATAGGTAATATATACTTTAAATGTCATTATTACTTTTACCGGTGCAATAGTTGCAATGAACGTGAAAAGTAATGGTTTTATGCATAATATTATATTATGTTTCCATAGTGAGCAAATTGTCATAACATTATATTAATTGTGTTTTTATATTGTAATAATAAAAATAATAAATAAAATAAATGGTGATCATTTCGAATTTGCATGTTCGTTTTTAAAAGACAGTGAGTTATATGTACAGGTCGCCTACATTGCAAACGAATAGTCGGAAATAAAACGCTTGTTGATTATTTGTATTTAAGATTAGTGTTTTATATTCGTATAAAATTATCTACCCATGGGCTATATCATTGAATGATTTCATTATAATACAATTTTATTTTATTATGTATGCACAATTGGAATCGAAAGAAGTGACATCAATAGCCATCATACGTTATGTTTTACAACCTTGCAATATGTATATATATATTATTTGCATATCAGCCATTTAAACATCTATTTGTATTTGTCATGAATAAAATAGCATTAAAATATGCAGTGAATATAGATTAACTATTAAAATATCGTTGACCAATAATATAATAATACGTATTATAATATGTATATATAAATATATTGTTATAGATAAATTCACCTATACGTATATGATATCAATCATACCGTGTTTATCACAATAATAATAAAATGTAGTCTAGATTATTTTTGATGGCTCAATTACGAATCCCGCATTATATTATAATGGAATACAATGACAAAACATCTGACAAATTGACCTACGTTAAATCGTACAAAAGAGAATAATAACAATAGTGGGATTATTGTTATTTTTATATTGCACTTCATTTAGTATGTTTAGACAATGATTTTCATACTAGACATCAAGCCAGTTTCATTTATTGTATTATATTATGATGCATAATAAGCAATAATATATATGACATTATTATCGTATGCAATATGCATTTATCGTGATCATGATTCGGGGTGTATGTATAACTAACGCGTACGGTTAGGGACAGAAAGGATCTTTAATCCTTTTCATTTTTTCTATAATAATATTTTATGTGATATATAAAAAAAAGAAGTCCCAACGACTAATTTGTACAGTTAACATTCAGCCAAAATTATTGTAGTTAGAGCCTTTTGTCGT
This sequence comes from Schizaphis graminum, assembly GCA_020882235.1. Taxonomy (NCBI): domain Eukaryota; kingdom Metazoa; phylum Arthropoda; class Insecta; order Hemiptera; family Aphididae; genus Schizaphis; species Schizaphis graminum. The sequence continues at coordinate 63,098,237 of CM037032.1, forward strand.
AGGTATACGCCGATGAATTCAGACGTATACAAAATTAACAAACAAATATTAACATAAACAAATATTAATAATGATCGTATCATAAGACCATCACTTCTGCTTCTCTTTCTGTTTTTACATATCCCTTTTATAATCAGATTTTAACCTAGTCATCGTTATTTGTTAAATCGTACTTATTGACTATTATGCGTAAAGTTATACTAATTGATATTGTATTGCGTACATTTTATCTTAACCTAATTTGGACGAATGTATAATTTTTATGTTGCTACTTAACTTAGTTAAAAAGTCGTATACTTATATTTTAATTATTGCACAATTTTTTTTCTTGTTATAGTTTTTAAATAATACTTTTTTGAATTGCTAGTTAATTTAATTTATACATAAGTTAAAGTTTAACACAACAGCCCTCAGTATAACCAAAAATATGACCTCACATTTAGACTATTTAATAGTATTATTTTAAATCATTTCTATTTTATGTTCAATATTAAGGAACAGAAACTAAAATGTACGTTGTAAGATGTGAATGTGTTGGCGTTTTTTCTGTGTTTGCAGTTTTGTGATTCTTTTTTTGTTTTTGCTGATGCTTTGTTTTGCACCATGCAATATTATGTATATTGTATTGCAATATTATATTTATTCTGTAACGATATTCATAATACGCCACCAAACTCTATATTTCATATCATCAATAACAGTATAAAAATTATATTAAAAATACAATGATAAAACTGTACCCAGTACTATGAACTATATTAATAAAAAATACAATTTACTTAATGTACAATAATAATATTTTATAATATTGTACACATGGTTAAATAACATGATAATGTACAACAACAATATCATAAGTTTGTCAACGTGGTACCAAAGAATAAAGATCCATACTATAAGTAGAACTTTTTTTTGATACCACGGGCAATCTTCTCACATCATCCAAATCTGTCTTACTACAGTGTCTATTCCAGCATAACGAATAAGTAGTTATCTCCATTCCCGGGCCTTTGCTACTTTTTGTTACATTTTATAAAATTGAATTTTACTGTATTCAAAAAGTATTTAAAAATAATAGAAATAATTGTATACCTTTAAGATGTGTTTCTCCTTGATAAATTCTTTATTTAAAATACTTCTAGACATATCAACAAACAAAACGAAGCGTTAAGGTAAGAAGTTATTCTAATATCTAACAACATAGTAAATCATATTGTTATAAATATCCATAATTAAAATTATATAATTAAAGGTATGCTGACCCAGGCCATTTAATAAACTAAAACTGGCCTAACCAAGTGGTTATCCAGGCCAATTTGTTTGTTTCCTGTTTGCGTAATTATGGATCCTTCAGAGAATATAACAATACACATTCCGTGGAGGTATATTATATATTTATGGTGTATATGGAATTGTCTCTTTATATATTTTTTTATTTTATTTTTGTTTGTTAGCAAATGACCAGCAAATTACCATTGATATCGAATGGCCGTCGGAGTGGTGTCTCTACCTTCTTCCACCATGGTCCGCGACCCGCGTATTGGATGAATAATATATTATCTAAATCACACATGGTTTTTTTTTTTATTAATATAAGGTATACCTAATATAGCAATCAAAGAGCGAAATCAGTATACATATAAGCGCTAAACATAAGTGAGAGAAAGACAATAATATATTAATAAAAATCTATTATGAAAAATAGATTTAGTTGATACATGCGTATTGTGTATATATTTCTATTACACTAATATTACAACTTTATTTATACAATTTTTTTTTCTTGTAATTATTATCAGTTTACTTAGCCTCACATTGCTCACACAGTTTTGGTATGAATGTATTTTAACAATGTTAAATTATTAACATAAACAAATTTTATTAAAAGATTTTATTTTATTTTAAAAAATAGGTATTATTTTAAATAACAATTTTACACCACCGTGTTGGAATGCACTAAAAAAGGATTTTACAAATTCACATTTTAAAGACGTCGTGTTTACAAAATAATTTTTGACTCAGGAAAAACGAATTTATTTTTGTTTATATAGGGTTGCCATTGATTGCAGAAAATAAAATAGTTATTACGATATAATATAGTTTTAGCCTTGTATTTTTTATTTGTTTAAAAACATCCAAATAATTGTACCTATTAAAAATCTGTACATAGTTTTCATTTAACGGAGTTTAAAACTAAGTCAATTTATGTACATTAAATGTATCACCAGCAACACCGTATCAGGATCAGTTAGTATTGTAATGTCTACAGTTAGAACTTAGAATAGACAGTTTCTATTACAACAAATGCAAAGTTAACATAAACCATTTATTTATTTTTTCATATACACCTAAACTATACTGAAAATCTATCAGTGTATTTTACTCGTTGTAAATGATTATTACTGAAACAAGGTATCATCAAAATATTACCTTTTATAACAATTATATAAAGTATATAATATTATCTGTGTTGTTTTAGTAGCAATTTTAAATGTTTTGATTTACAAGTAGTTATTAATACTGCGTTTTTTTTTAAATGTTCTAGTTATTTATAATTTACCTAATCAACAACGTTTTCTTAACAATTAAAATACTATAAAAGCTTCAGAGAAAATACACATAATATTATTCTTTAAAATTATAATAATCAATATCAATTGTTATCTGCATTCTGCACAGTAAATGAAATACAGAGAGGTTTAAATTATAATAATGTACTCGAGAAAGAAATAATAAAAAATATACTGGTGTAAAATATGTTTAATTACTTAACAATTCACATCTAAGAAAAAACTTTATGAATGAATAATAACTTAAATTACTTTTTATATTATCTTACTATACTATCTTATACTAAAAATAGTATACCTAGACTTTCTACAAACATATTATAATTTGCTTGTTTGTAATAACCGAAAATATTGTTAATTTTAAAAATGTATGCTTGTATTGAAACAATTTTCTGGTTTTGTTATTGATTTTCTATTTTACGCAGATGTAATGAATCAGTATAAAAAACGCGATGTATTATATTATTCTGCTTTGTAAAAATAGTGTATACTTATTATAAAACGTTTATATTCAATTTTCACATAATAATATGTGTCTATAATGGAATATATTCATTATTTGATTTCTTTAGTAGTATCTTAATTTATGATTAATATTATATTGAACAATAAACAATAATGCTTTTTACTTTTGTAGTTACACTAACTATACGTTTCAATTGTACTTTGTACAGAAAAAAACGATAATACGCCTATGTTCGAACTTATAGTTTTGTCGTTGTGTGTACATTTTATTTGAATGGGATATTTCAATATTTGTGTGCATTAATATTTTGATCATTTCTGCCTTGTACAAAATATTTATTATTACACCTTATCACCATAGAATAAAAGTGAGTAATAAATAACATTGTATGTACGTTTTTGCGGTTACCATTTAATTATTATACCAATATAGGAATAGCCAAATAGGTTCCTAGTAAAAATTGGGTATCTTAAAAGTTAAAACGTAAGTTCAATTAATGGGATATTTAAAAATTAGAGAAAAAATCGCACTATACCCAGTACCCACTAAATAGTTGGTTGTCTGATATCCAAATTGTTGCCTTTGAATTACACAGAGAGACGAATCTGTTTGATTTTTATTTTTTTCCCGATATGACTTAACATCAATGAAATCTGCAAACTTTAAACTCTAACCTATATTACCACTGTGATGGCATTATTAAAACATTAAAAGCATTATACAAAGATTTTTCGAAATTAAATAACATGGTGTTAACCGTTACATATTTAGCCACCATATTACTAATTATATAAATTAATATAACATAACTATTAATTTTTTGTATAGTAGGCTTAAGACAGATAGGAGCATACAATAAGCCTATTTTGATAAAAATGCATAATCATTGATAGAATTTTTACGGAAAACTTTTGATTGAATGTAAAAAAAGGTATTGAGTATTAATATATCTAATTTTAAGTTTTTATATCCCAGTTTAAAAGATAATAATAATCACTAAAATAACTATATGAATTCATATTTTAATATTTTATATTGTGAATAATTACACTTAAAATCAAACGAAACTAATACGGCTCATGGGAGAATGAAAGAAGTTGATTAATGGGTACCAAATTCAATATCAGCCCCCAATATACCGGTGTATTGAACTGTATTCAATGTATGGACTAGATCGTCAACCTAATCAGACACTAGGCACATTAAGACATGATATATATCGATACCTACCTTGAAAGCTATGAATTTTGGAGTAGTACTCTAGGAGTGATATTACTATGGTATGATAGTGTAGGTAACGGTTTTGACAGATTAATTATTATTGTCAATACCAACTATTTTTTTTAAATTGCAGCTGTACTTATAGCCACTCGCTATTATGTTGTTATTCTTTTTGTACATTTATTTCCAATCCAATGATTTATTTGAAATATGAAAAATATATTATATTTATACCCACATTATACACATCATATATATGAAATAATCGTATTGAAAACTCAACAAATGTGTATGTATACACTGTGCACGCTGCTACAATAATCCTCTGATATTTAAACCCACACAAATTCATTTTTCTCATCCCATTGAACAAATATTTGCTCTCGATGTGTCAAAATTCCATGATTTTTTTTTAGCATTCAATTTCATTGTCACCCCTCGGGTGCTCTAATTTTTTTTCTCACACGTACGGTTATCCAAATGTCATCGTTTCTCATGGTCTCGTTTGTGATTCGCGGTGAAAAACATATACCCCTAGGGTCAGGCCGCGGTTTAACTCTTTCACAAAAAATAATAATATTATATTATATTGTGTGTATTATAGCGTATGGTTTTATGGTTTACGTATATAATATATATATATATATATATACACACACACACACACACATATACACATACATAATATATATAATAACGCAGAGTGAATTTGTCAACCAAAGGGTGACCTTTATGAAATTGATACTTTTTTCCATTCGTATAAATCATACAGTTGTTACGGTTTTTATTCTACAACTGTTGCATGCATTTTCAATTAAACCATATATTATTATACAACGAAGGGTTCTCGAATCTTAAACTCAGAATCGTATTGTAATGCTCTTGCTCCATGTCGATCGTAAAAGAAATAAAAAAATATATCAACCATTAAAAATGATAAACAAAAATAAGAATGCCCTTTTTAAAAATTCACCTACCCTTTATGTGTACGATGACAGACCACAGATAGTAAAAAAAAATAATTTATAAATCATAACATGCGTGAACGAAATGGTGTAAAGCCGTTTTCGATGACAAAATTCGCAGTAGTTATTATTGTTATTTATCATTATGTTTCATACAAACTCATCCTGAGTCATTGCAATATTTTCAATTTGTATTATGATTTAGTTTCTTAACTGTAATACCAATTTAGATCGTTGATTTAGAGAATACAGAAATACATTTTTACTGTATGCATATACAATGTGAATATTTATTCAACATGGCACATAAGTTTATTAATTATGTATTTACATAAAATACGCTTATTATAAGTGTTTAGATTACATATTTCATTTAACTATTAATTTAGGTAATACATTTGGAGTTTTGCTCAATTGTTTTTATTCAATCGTGCAGATGTTTTAAATTTATTTCAAAATTAAAGATAAAATATTAATAATATAATAAATTAACTGTTTTAAGTTATTCTCAAATTGTACAAATAAAATAATATAGGTACATGAATATGCCAAAATATACAAAATACGCTCAATCCTCAACATATATACGCAGAATATATATATATATATATAAGTACAGAATTGAAAATCCTATCCCTTGAAACCAATTTTTTGTTTCTTAGTTATTATTACTACTAACAAGGTTAATATGAAAATGTTTATTAACATAGTTTCATTATATAAAACTGTTTCATTAAAAATATTGCAGATGCTTACGAACTTTAATTAAACCGGGCTCTTTTCAAGCACACTCATACTTCTATAATATTATAAGCGTGTAATGGCAATAAAATCAAGTCGAAAAAATATATAAATAACGCATATTCATGTACTATATAGTATATAACCAACTGAAATATTGAAATTTCATTTACGCTTTATGAAGAGTATGTAAAATAAATCTGTAAGAATTATGACATAAACCACGCAGTAATAGTCCTATATACTACCGGTTATTATCCCGTGGTAGGTTATACACATATAATGGCTATATAGTATATACAGTATTTCGAATATAATATAACGTTATAGCACTGGTGGAATGAGTATAATAATATTATATTGTGGCAAACTGGCGAACTGGCAAAGCTGCAGCAGACGCGACGTGTATTATTTTTGATCCTAAAATCCAATACACTCGGCACACGCAGTTCCCTCTATACATACATATCGGTCCAAGACCCCGATACGGCCACAAATATTACGTTCGCTTCATCGTGTCGTGTAGTGTGCGTTATGATATTATTGTTATTATTAAACAGGCGAGCACAATATACGCAAACTAACATAAGACTCGACGTACACGAATTCGCCACAAGGATTAGCGCCGATTGTACTGGCCCGCATTCAGACACGCGGACCACAACAATTTACGCTTGAATGACGATACGCGCGGAAACGGAGGGAAATAATTATTACAATAATAATACTATAATAATAATAATAATATGGAATCGTAAAACCGTTTCGCGATCGTGCGATTTTTCCGTCTATTGAGAATAATCTCTAGTGTTTTACTCTGTCGTTTTACCTCTTTTTTTTCACCGAACGGGTCCGGGCGCGCGGGTTCGGCAATAGAATAATATACATATTATTATTATTATATCCTTCGAAAACCACAACCGAAAAATAAAAAATAAATCTTTGCCCGTTCTTACGCGTTTCGCCGCTATGCACGCGGTCATATTTTATTTTCCATCGCCAGCATTGTTTATCAGTATACAATGATGTGACGACGAGGAGTGTGGCGCAACGGTGTCGCAGGTGGTAGCTTGTCGGTAGGTATACATCGTGCGCGAGGAGGCAGATGTTGAGATTGGCTTAGGGGCGATGTCGTCTTGTATCGAAAAAAAAAAAAATACTATGCACAACAAAAGATCTAGAAAAATCCCGGACGTTCTTTTTTTTTCAAACATCTTTTTCTTCCCATAAATCTGACGGGCTAAAGACGCGTGCCCCGAACGCCCGTTATATTCGCCGCACGACGGCTGGATTTAGTATAACACTACGCATAATATAATATATATAACATATTATATATTACGTAGGTATAAAATATAGTGCATATATATATAGTATATACACCTAAATTAGACTTGAATGGTTGTATAATAAATACGTATATATAGGACCCCACTCGAGGCACGTTGAGCACCGTCCCGCGGCATATTGATCGATGACTCGGCAGTGACTTTAGCTCTACTTATATGGGTGGGTACCTATTACTATACACACTTTATATATTGTGTATAATATGCTCATTGCTCCTACACGTTGCAAAGAGGCCGGTTGACATTATATTGTTTCTGTCCACTGCAGCAAACTATTATATTATTATTATTGTTCGGTACCTATACACACACACATATATGTTATATACTTACATGTAGGGCGGCGTGGGTCACCCCCGTCACTCAAGTCCTTGACTTATCGGTTATTTTTTTTTTAACTTCTAGTGCTTTTTCTGATGACAAAAATGAATTCAACAAGTATAATAAGTATAATAATATTGTATACTGTATACAATACTGTCGCGGCGTTATACTTTGTAACCGCTCCAGTAGGTCGCCGTGCAGGACTGCACGACTTGGGGTATTCGTACGATTCGTTCTGCATCACGGTATGGCCATAGCTAGTATACATATATAGATGATGTTATTATAGGTACACAGTGATTCAGCACAAGCATACTTGAATTCTAATTTTTTTTTTGAATTTATAAGTATGCCTACTTAAAACCCATATTTTAAAATTAGATCTACCCGTTTTTATTATAAACCGTTGGGAAAATGATTTTTATTTTTTATTTTTAAATACACCTACTCAAAACTCATATTTTAGAATTAGAATTACCTGATTTTATTATAAATTGTGGGACAGATAATTGTTTTTTAATACGGTAGTTATTTTGATTAATACATTATCTATGGTAATTAATTTTATTAATTTTAAGTCATTAGTAAGGTACACAACGCTTGTAATATTTTAAAAATTGCTTGTTTTAAATTCAATTTAGAAGTTTAAATATTTTCATAAAAATCAAAAATCATCTACTTAATAATTTATTAAAATAAGAATTGGCCATATCAGAAAAATAAACTAATTTATTGTACAAGGCACTTTTCTTTGAAGATATTTTGATCCTCAGTAAGTGTATAAAATAATTTTGAAAACCAAATTTGAATAAGTGCCATGTATTATTCAAAGATAAAAAAAAGACTGAGTGTGTTGAATTTTCCTGTATATGGTGCGATGTAGATCATGTGGTCTAAAGTTTTAGTAATTCACTATGACGTTCTATTTGATCATGAAAATTCGTTAAAATCTTTTTATTTGTGACTGAACACCTAAGAGCGTTCATAACACCATATACAACCGTCTTATTGTCATCCGTACTATTTACAAGCTAAATCGATCAATCACTGAATATTATACAAATATTTAACCACAGTGTCTTAGACTATCACGTATATCGATCTACATTCGACGATGATTTAGTGTTTTATTACGATTGATGGTTTTGAAAAAACAAAGACGATACAAACGAATAATATTGTGTTATAACTAGTTTATTTCACATCATTCGAAATGAATGAGTTCCAAGTGTAATAGTTTTATAATACACAGTAGCTTCTCAGTTAGAACTTCTGTGTAGTTCAATAAAAGTGCTGAGTTATCACAAAATTAAATCTTTGATAGAACGAGATTATTTTTGCATACGTTTTAGGCACTATATAAATAGTACAATATATCACGTTCATAATTCTGACTATTAATAATTATATTGTATACCCAATGAATTTTTGTGTCCTATATCAATGCATCATTAGAAAACATAACACGTGAAATGTAAAAAATTATATAGCTAATGGAAAATTAATTAAGGTTATTTATATGCCGTTTGGCATGTGTGTAATATTTAAATATGTTTGAGCACATTGTATACAGGTAGGTCGTAACAAATTATTTTTTAATTAATAAATACAAACTTGCATGTAGAGCCTGAAAAAGTTAAAACTAAAATGATTACCTAAATAAAAAAAATTTAATGGATTGGTTCTAAATTATTTATTTGATGTTTATTATAAATTATAATATACGATCCACATGTAAATTATCTTGTAACTTCATAATATAGCGTGTTCCGACTATCTTCGATTTAAATTGGAGTTTTTAGTAAATTTGACGTTATTTTTGTATCTGTAGACTCGATATTTTTTCTAAAAACTACATTATACTTATGTATCGAGTATTATATAATTATTAAAATATATTTAGTTATAGTTTGGTCCAAACAGTAAAATTATTAATATATTTCTATGTTTGCTATGTGTATATATATTCAATACAGCATGTATCTTTTGAAAACATAATTCTAGTTTTTATAACCCAACACGAATGTAAAATAATTTTACCGATGCATAAATTATTTTTTAGCTGAATACACGCAATATTTCTTTGCATGCAGCTGAACACACAACGTTAGATCTTAAGAATAAATCAGCTGATATAATACGCCTAATTAATAAACACTTAAATTATACTTTAATTTGTAATATCTTTTTTTAATAAACAGGCACACACTTACTCTTTGTACACAAATGAATATTTAAAAAAGGTAGGTAAGTGGGTACCGTTCTACTGTACATTAGGTGTCGAGTGGATGACTATTATAGGTGTATTCAATTTGAATTCAATGACTATCATTGTATACAAAAAACGGATCTGAGTGGAAACGGTCTATCAGCATATATAATCAAGTGATGTGTTTTTTTTATAGCTTTTAAAGTCATTTATTTTAATTTTAATATTTAAGTAGGTTGATATAATTTTTGTTTGAAAATATGGCATTTATTATATTATTAATATTTAATTATTATAATAATTAATAATATATATTTATACTATATCATATCAACTTATGTAACTCAAAATGTAATAACATCTTTCTGTAAATACTATAAAACAATAAAAACAGATTCGTAGTACCTATAAATAGATAATATTATAAAATAAATCAGAAATGTTATTGTGTATAGTAAAATATATAGTAATATATATATATATATGTATATAATACATAACAGCTCAAGTCCCCACGAATGTTTTTAAATTAAATCAAAATAATCAAAATATTGTTATTTATCGTTTATATGTTAAAATTGGAACATAAACGTCTATGAAAAATAATTATTTTTATACATTTTTTAGATTTCGTGGTTCTAATATGAACTACTTATGAAGAATCTTGTATTGAATTTTCAAAACATTATAAAAAAAAATAAATTTTTATAAATTTTTAATTACAAAATAGTTAGGAATTTTTTGTGATTTTAACGGATTTCGTAAAATCTCTTAACTTCAAATGCATATGAAAAAAAAATAATATTTTTATACAGATATAAGAATAACTTTGTGGGATTTTAGATTTTCAAGAATTTTGATCCGATGAATATTTTTTACTGGCGTTTAAAATTCCACATGCATATACATTAACATAATATAGTGAAAATTATAATATAAACATTTGGTGAAAATTTAAAATATTTACGGTTATGTTCGTTTTCAAGTTATATATACTTAAAAAACAAAAACAAAATCAATTTTATCGAAAACTGGATTGGTATAAAAATTCCCGGTTTTCATTAATTTTTTTGTTTGTTTTTTCCGACTATGAAAATAGTAAGTACTAGGAATTTTTGTTTATCTTTCTAAGGTTCTAACCATATCTAATTATATATATAAAACTAGCTCTATTTTTTAAAATCAAATAATTTTATTGACAACTTATCAAGTACTCATGTACAAAAAAAATATCATTGTAAAATCAATACATTCATCCGATCGCTCAGAAATTGAAATATTGTTTTTTAAGGGATTAGGTTATAGTGATCTACATTTAAATATATTATAATTACCTATATATATAATAATTAATAATTGTGTATATATATATACACATTGTAATATTCTATCATTATACCTGATGATAGCGTTCACAAAGTATAATAGTAATAGTTTACGAAATTTAATAAAAATCCAACCCCAAATGATTGGGGATCACCTTGTCAAACATTATACGTTAAATTTTGTACATTTTGGGGAAATGATTTCAAGGATAATTACTTTAATTATGTAGAATAGAGGATTTACCGTGACAACCGTAAAAAGATAATCGTTACGAAATTTGGTATTCGTATAGAATTGAAATTATCGTTGAAAGTAGTTTTAATAATGGATGGAGAACTGGAAAGAGAGATCAAATTCGTTCTGCGTATAGTAGCACGCACAACCATATCGGTAGTATATATTCGATTTTCACGAACGAATTCAACATTTAATAATAAGCTACATCATGAATACAACTTTATATTTTTAATTATGATTAATTATTTGTTTTCTCGAAAAGTTGTTTCATTATTGCATATCTTTATTTAAGATAGTCTAAATTCATCAGAAAACGAAATTTTGGAAAAAAAAAATTAAGCTTTTAAGTTTTTTCAATAATATACCTTGTTAATTTCATATCAGCAAAAGGAGAATATTTTACTAAGAATTTCAATAAATAACGAATAAATACGTAAAATTTTTAACGAATACTTAATTATTATTATAACGTATAAGTATTTAAATTGTTGATGAGTGGAGTATAGTGAATCTTTACTAAATATATTTTAACTTTTCCACATATCTCTAATATTTTAAATTCTTACCTACTTTTCAAAAACCATTATCATTTTTCGAGAAAATTATTTTTTATTTTTAAACGAATCACCAAATACGGGAGTTTATATAGTGTGATAGTGTGATATTTGTAGTGTCGTTATACAGCAACGCGATATTTAATAAACGTTTAAATAATTGCTTATCAAATTATTGCTGATTAATGTTTCGCGGTATTGGTCGTCAGCGTTTGAGAATTAAGATCATCGGTGGCAGCCCTCGGATAAACATGCCCCGGAGACTGAAAATTCAACTTACGTCTTACACATATATATATTATATAATATATAATATAATTAATAAAATAATATAGGGCGTGGGGTAAAACTTTAAGGCAGCGTAATGCGTACAGTGACGTGACGAGTGATGATGAACGGCATGGCAGCCGGCGGCGTACCATTAAACCCAGTTTCAATACCATCCATAAACGGTGGCTATAATACACCCGAGTCCTCTCCGCAGTACCCTGGCTCTAATATACATATTGTTATTACTGAAACGGTTGGCCAGTAGTTTCACTTAACTAACAACTAAACGTAGGCAGGGCTGGTCAGTGTTGTTCCTATTACCACCTATCTTGTACCTATAATCTTGTTAACTTTTTTTTGAACATCTTGTAAATTTTAAGTCTAAAAAGAAGAACGTTAAGATAAAATAAAAAATTTTTAAAATAATTCAATGTTTGTTTTATTCCAATGACCATTGATCAGTGAGTGAACATGTTTGGTAAATTGTTTTGAATGTAAAAGGCTAATTAATATTTTATTAAAATTAATTGAAATTAAAATATAAATAATAAATGTTTGAAATTTGAATGTTTACTCAGATAGGCTTTTTAATGAATCAATTAAAATGTAATTAAATTTATTCATCCGCGAAGAATGGTTCCATTATACATAATGGTTATTATTCAACTATTAAATAAATATAATATAACAAATACCAATAACATTGTATGATTATGCAATAGATCATTATTTATATATTATAATATAAAGTGCATTTCTAAAACGTTATGAATTAGATGTTATATATGTAATCTATTTATATAAATGAATGCTATTAAAATTTTTTTAAATTTAATTATTATTATTCGAAAATGTTTAAAATAATTTCGTGTTTTTTTTTTTTTTTTTTATTATTATTCTTGGTACAGCTTTAACAACTTAAGTTATATTAACTTATAAAATACATAATAATTATGCTACATATGAATAAATATATTGGTTTTTCTGGATTTTGTTATACATATTATCAACATATTTGAAACATAAGATGATTTTATTAGTGTTTTCAAATGGGGTCAGGGCTTTAAAAAGGTTTTCTGAAATTCCTAGGTTTCTTTTGGTTTACATGTGGTTTTGACAGTGAACAAGGAGGTGCTATACTGTACAAATGGTTCACCGTAGATTAGACGCAGTGTTGACTCTTCTCTTCACATAAAATGGTTATAGGACATCTTTGAGTGACCATAATCTGTTAATAATTATTTCATCTATTCGCTTTTTTGTATTTATTCTATGACTTAAACGGAAAATATAGACCAATTTTGGTTGTCGGATAATATCTTATAAAATTTATTTTTTGTATTTATATAAATGTATATAGTATTTATATACTTCGTTACTATACACTTCATCTCGTACATTCATATAACGATAAAATACAATATACGACGACGGAGTGTCGGTGAAAAATAAATAATCGCGAACAATGCGTAACGATAATGACATAATATTATATTATAAAATAATATACACGGCAGGATTTTCGCACGTTTGACAACGCGTATTCTCGACTGCTACGCACAGATGACTGCATCGCACCTCTCAGGACGACGACGACGCCGAGGGACTTTGCCGGCCGGAATTTCGTCTATACACCGTCTACTTTTGCACACGCACATATCTATTACCTGCCTATATCTATCTACCTCCCTACCTACCCGTCTAATAGACACGCGCGCACGAAATAGTCACTCTTCGTCACGCCCGACGGTCACCGCGAAAAATGCCTTTTCACTGTCGAATACTATGCGCGAGTCATCATCAATAATCTTCTTCCGGCGCCCCTAAAAATTCGACGTTTACGTCACACGCACCCCGACATCGGTGGCGTAGGTACCCGTCGCGAATGAGACGTCGATGACGGGCGGCCGTCTCATCGAATGCGATAATAATAAAAAATAATAATAATAATAATAAATAATAATAATGCCCGTGTGTATCAACTACAGGTATATTACGCCGATATGCACCGTGTAACGACGACACGGACACACATTATATAATAGGAAGTCGTCGGTGCCGCGAGACGATTTATCATCGATCGCACCGTATAATGTGCAATATTATATATTTTATTATCTTTTCCTCTCGGCGCGATCCCGCGAGACACGGCCGACGACGGCTCGCGAGATCATCATTATTGTAGGGGAGATTATTATCGACCGCCGTTATTACAATATTATATTATTATCTTCATCATCGTCGTCGTCGTCGCAATAATACAAATATATTATATACCTGTGCAGCAGCAGCAGCAGTCGTAGCCAGGTACCATTACTGTCGCGCGCGTACACGATATTTTATTTTTATTATTCGGAAATTGGCGAGATATCTGTCGTGGTGCGCACCGGTGCGATTCGAAACTATCGCCGTTTTTAAATTGCCCTTCTCGGAGTCCTCGCACACATGTCCTATACGCGGCGTGTCCACGGTCTACCGATTCGATCGTAATGTTGTAAATATATATTATATGTACAATAATACAAACTACCCGGTACGCATTAGTCCCGTTTTCCGTATAATATTATTCTTCCCGGTCGACTGCCGCGCGTTGTCGTCGAAACTAATAATAACCCCTTTTTGCATAAAATACTGCACACGCGCACTTTATATAAATAATATTATTATTTTAAAAAAACACGCACGTTACGCAGTATATAATTAAATATATATATATATAATTTTTTAATGTACCTAAATACGCATAATATTATAATGACCTACCTAGGTAATATTGTGTTATATTATTATTATTATTATGATTATCATTATTATGTAGAGTCGACGTGCGGTGGCTGCTGCGGCGGCCGCAATAACGTACTCGCCACCCATATTGTGCCGACTAATTATTATTATATACGACGGCCGGCACTCGTGGGAGAGGGTTGAAACGGGTGGCGGCGCGACAAAGCCTGTTTACACCCCACGCGCGTCGTAGGTACACGTATACGACTATATTATGCATATTATAGGTAGGTACCTCCGCCGAGAAGTGTACATTAATTGTGTGTGTCGGTGAGATCGGGTTTGATTTTCGCGGGGAAAACGGCCGTTGCGGATAAAAGTCGAAAGTCACGATTTTAAATGGGCTCGACCCCGTTCGGACGTGATCGTTGTGGTCGCCGTCGCCGCCGTCGCCGTTGCGCTGTCGCTGTGTCGTAGTCCGTCATCGGCTGCAGCGGGTCGAGTGAAAAGAAAAGGGTTAGGGCCCGGGATGATATGGAGCGGGAAAAATCGTGGGGGCCGTCACCGCCGCCGTTCGAGCGAACCGTCCACCGTGTTTGTATTATATATTATAATATTATATAATATGGGCTCGCGCGAACACTCACCCCGTTTAGGGGAGGATCAGTGCATGTCACAGAAACCGAATGACCCCCGTGCAGTGTGTATGTATGTGTGTGTATGAGTCGGCCGTGTTTATTATAATGACGGCTAAAATGTCGTTTCGAATATTTATTTTACTTTTTTCTTTTGATTGACTCTGTCGCGGCGGTGGCGGCGGTGGCTCTAAACGGCTCGTTTGCATATTATATGACCTCACGCTGACCGGAACAAATTGAATTATGCCGAGTCACTGCCCACCGAATGACAGATTTTTTTTCGCTCTGTCCGCATTGTTTCGTGCTTACGACACGTGCCGTTGACAGCTGCACACGATACATGTTGTATGCTGTAGCAGAATCCCAACTCGCGTATGTACATGTAATATGCATATTATATAATATTATATATGTCCTAGAGGTGTACTGCAGTAATATTACTGCTCAATATCGCGGGTGCGTTTAACTTTCGGAAATGTTTAAATTATATTATTTCGGGCACGATTCGTTACAATGGGTACGTAACAGTATAATATTATCATATGTACTGACCGATATATACCTATTATACGAGTGTACATACAATATATTATTATAATATGTATATTCGGATGAATGGCTAATATAACATAATATATTGGTATATATCTGAACGTGCATAACACCCCTTTAGTGCGATTGGATATAGCAACATATTATTATGTTATATATTTTTTCGGAACACGGTTATACATAAATATATCATTGTTATATTTTTAAACTCTCGAGAAAGACGACAGAAAAAAAAATCATTCATTTCGTCGACTCCCGAAATATTATGCACCTATTATATATAATATGTATAATGTATATATAGGTACATATGTATAGTTTTAACGAAAAATCGTTTGATCGCCGTTTCGAGGGTGCGCACATCATTGTAGATGAATTCACCAACCGTTTAACCGTTATATATTATTTTGTATTCCATAGTGAACACACATAAACTGTGTAAATAACAATGTTTCCTTCGCATCTCATCCTGCGTAATGCGAGTAAAAAAGTGTTGTGAATTTTAACATTTATTATCTTCTGTACAATTTCTATTATAGAACACAATTCGATCCGATGATGGGAATCAAATGCGTATTCCCGCACAATGGTACCTATTTATATAATATAAACTACGATAGATTCCCCCCGAAATAAAACCCGCGGAATCGAAAAAAAATAATGCTAAATCACACAGCATTATAGTTTGGTATTTTTTTTTTTTATATATAAAGAAAATAGTCTCATCGTTTTGGGGAGTCTCATTAGTGAGATACTATGGAATTTTTTTTCGTTTTTAAAACGTATGTGGATCGCTATACCGGTTTATGGTTTTTAGTTCAGGTCATGACCTACCGTTGAAATCACCCAGTAAACGTTAAATGGTAAAAACGAGATAATCAGCCGATTCAAGTGTACTTACCCAAGTCGAGTAAAAAAAAAATATATCAAATCATTTTCGATGGTACTAGTATATTATGCACGCGAGGGCGTCCATTTGTTTGAGGGGTTTCGCGTACGATGTAAATATTAGAAAATAATTTGAAAACACCTATTAAATTCTCATCGGTGTGTATAAAAACTACCCGATGCGGGTGCACAACCATATGGGGGCGCACGTTCACACTATAGCTGACTATACTATTATTATACCTCTATTTAATAAGTCATTCTGTGTACCCTTTGAAATATAAATTTCAATATAAAATATCATACCCAGTGGCGATGAGTGGCGTGTATAGAAAATACTTGCTCTTATACTGTATAATAATTAATAATTTTTTAGTAATTACCTACTTTTACTTTTTCAAATATAATAAATTCAAAATAATTTAGAAGTACTTATAACTTATTATACAAGCGACTGTTGTGAAAATATGGTCATATTTATTTAAACTTGATATATATTACTTCTATGCATAATATATTATTTCCTTTATATTTATTTTGTTGTTTATCTCTTATATAAGATCTTTTAAACTTAAACAATTTTAAAATTTTTTATAAATACATTATTATTAAAATTATGTGAATACAAGTTTATTTACAGAGTATATGCTCATTTCCACTTTTTTTTCTTAATTGTACATTCATTATAATTATGATATTTTTGGGGAATTTTTACGCATATCTAGACTTACATTATATTTTTAAATACTTGTGTTATTCGTGATTTTTAATGATATTATATTGAGTGATTTGTAAATCGGTATACATATTAATTTTTTTTAATTTTTTAATATTTTCAAACATATTTTTTTAAGGTAAAATCTAAACTAAACATAAGATCCGTAATATATTACATTGATATACATACATGATTAAAGACTACAATAATCATATACACGTATAAATTATAATACACAAAGTTTTATAGATAATTTATAAATTACAGTAGAATCCGCTTATTTGGGACACCACATAAAGGGGACAACCGCTTAATAAAGACAGATTGCATAGTCTCGAACGAATATATCGGTTTATTAGTTATTCGATTAATCGGGACAGTCAGTTAAGCAGATTCTACTGTATACTGACGTCTAAAACCACGTATACTACAAGACCTTCTTCTGTCAGATGTCAGTGAATATAAAGATCAAACTTAAAGCTACCACAAACACACCAAATTTGTAATTAATTAAATATGTAAATACACTTGTAATAGCATTTATATACTGAACATTTTAAAATTTAATAAATAAAAAAAAATATTATATTAAAATGAACCAAAATTTACAAATAAATTCTGTGCTCAAAAATGTACTGTAAAAAGCAATAATTCTCATTTAAATCATTATTTCAAATATTTATAAACATTAATATAAATATTAAATTCCAAAAATTAAATTTTGTATAAAAGCATTATTTATGTTATGATTATGATTTGTGAATCTTCTAGTATAACAATATTTTTGAGAAGTGTCATATGTATAGGAACTAAATTGTAACAGACACTTAAACAACAAGTGACCTTAAATATTGTAAACATTAAAAATCTTCACGGTTGACGTCCAAAACACTATTAAGTTAAAATTAATTTGTATTATTGTAATTTTTTGAATAGATTATAATAATAATTTTGAAACTGCAATTGTATATGTTGACTTGAGACTTGAGTAGGTACTTCAATTGTACATTTTTAATTAAAAACAGCTTGTAATTCACATTTTTAAAACCATTATTACCTAATTATATGCAAAATGCAAGTATCTATATAATTATTATCCCTATATTTTATTTTTGAATTATCAATTTATTTTTCATTCTAAAAATATGTATACTACGCATATAAAATTGTTAAACAATGTATTTATATGAAAATATTATGTGTATAATATATAGGAGCATAAGTGCATATAAGTGCATAAAAATAAATAAGATATATTATGTATTAATATGAATGCACACTATTAGTATTATTACTATTATATTAATAACAATTTATATTCCTAAATAGTAGATATAATAGTAATTTATATAGATATATTAGTTGTGTAAATTTGTCTGGCTTATTTTCGATTTATGCTACGATAAATGCCACAATGAGAGAAATAGTAAAATAGAAAAATATTAGATATAAACTATTTAGTATACTTTTTTTTTTTTTTTAATAAATAACAAAGAGTAAAGACTATAAACGATAATATGGTTTATTCTCTTTCCATAACGACCATTATAGAAAAATAAACTAACTATGAATTCTATTATTACTAAGTCCAAATAGTGATATTTTAGTGTCTTACTACTTGTGCCTTGAGTTTGAATCCTACGTTCTCATTTTTGACCTCGATTGCTGTTTATTAAGTGTTCCTTTAATATTAATCATGAAGAATATTATATTTTACAGCATTTCACTTTCTCTTATTGGTAAGTAAAGTCATTAATAGTTTAGTACACATACAACTTTGTAGTTATAGTTATTTATAGAAATAACAAAATCGTAAGCGCTTACTGTTAATTATAATATAACTACCAAATACTTATATCTTTTTCTGTTCATTATTATTTAATTAAAATACTAATCAGTAATCTGAAATGATAATACAAAATTGTTAATTTTATAGTTTTTTTTTATTCATTTATTATGGTTACGTGTTTTTTAATATTTATAGGTTTGATGTTGTGTCCAGATGAAGCATATTTAAAACCACTAAAACCCTTATCTTTTTTGACACCAGACGAATTCGATAACTCTTTTGATGATGATTTCGGTTCAGATGAGATATTATCGCCATACTCTAATGATCTTAAAACAGCATATTACGGGTTATTGAATTCAATAAAAAACATTCTAAAAAAAATATCTGATGACTTTTTAGAGGATAATAATACATTCGACGAATCAATTAAAAACAGTTTGAAAAGAAGTATCAGAGGTATAGATAATATTATGGCTAATTTTTCATTGTCTCAGTCCTACATTACTGAGGTACAACAAAACTTAAACACGAGTACTGGATCAGTTTTTCCCAATAAAGTAACTGAAAATCAAACACAACCACATGTTATCAACTATTCATTAGTTACCAACTCAACACCCAGTGCAGACTTTTTGTCTGCAGCTCTCATAAATACGGGACCATTAATTAATAACTATACAATACAAAATAATAATACTCGCATGAACGATATCTCTTACATATTATATAGTTTATATACTTGGTCTGGATTTACAGCGATTAAAAGTATGAATATTTTAATAATTATCAATATAATAATAATTATTTAAATCATTTTACAGAACATATGAATTTAGTATCAATAATTGTTTCGTCTGCATTATTATTATTGTTCTTAGGTAAGAAAGTTTTGTTTGTGAGATATTTTTATGATATTTAATTAATATTGAATTAATTGTATAACTGATTATACTATAATTACTTAATTATAGCATTCAAAATAGTATTGTAGTGACAAATGTGGATTTAGATATCTAAAAGGAAAGGGTTGCTTTTTCCAGATACATGATAAATATAATTGTGTTACATATAAAGTATTATAATTTACTAATATATTTGTCAATATGATGACAGATTTGAATTTATTATGTGTAACAGAAATACGTGTAGTTAATTACTTAACTATACACATTATATAAAGGGGGGCTAAATAATCTTCGCAGCATTTTAAATTTATATGGAACAAATTTGTGGGAAAATATTTACCGTCTAATTGTATACTAAGTGATTTTTTTTTATCGAAGAACACTCATTATTTCTGAAAGTATTCATGTTTTTGAAAATATTTTTTTACATATTTTTTTACAATATTTTTATTAAAAAATTATATTTTTAAATATTTTTTATCCTTATATTTTTTTAAGTTTGTTACTTTTTTGAATGACAGCTAGCATATAGTTTTAATTTCATATTCCAAAGCAGTATAATTTTCTGAATATTTTGATACATAAAAATCGAATTTAGGGCCAGTAGTTTACGAGTTATAAGTATTTAAAGTTTAGACAAGCGGAGTAGTAGACAAACATTTTGCGGGGTAACCCCGTACCACTCCACTCCGCGCATCTAAACTTTAAATACTTATAACTCATAAACTACTGGCCCTAAATTCGATTTTTATGTATCAAAATATTCAGAAAATTATACTGCTTTGGAATATGAAATTAAAACTATATGCTAGCTGTCATTCAAAAAAATAAAATTCTTAAAAAATATAAGGATAAAAAATATTTAAAAATATAATTTTTTTAATAAAAATATTGTTTTTTTAACAACTTGAAACTATGTAAAAAAATATTTTCAAAAACATGAATACTTTCAGAAATAATGAATGTTCTTCGATAAAAAAAATCACCCTGTATACAATTCAAGCTTTTCCAAAGTCTCCCTTTAACTTTCAACTAAAAATACAAAGTTCAGCAACATGTTTATTCAGTATTTAGTACTAACTAAACCAACATATTAAAAATGCTTAAAAAAATCTTCTATTTTATAATTTTATATTAATACTAGATAGTAAAAATACTTTTGGAAATTATTATTCATTTATGGGTTAATTGTCTATTAATATAAACGAGATTCAAAATTACTAAAACATACAATTTACCTAAATAATAACATTTTCAATGAGTACCTTTATATCTAAAAATACAGAAATACAAAGTTTTGAGTAAATAAATATCTTATACGATTTTTATAAAAAAATGGATGCACGTCAACCAAATTTAAATTTACTATAATTGCAAACAATTTTTTTTTGTTATTACTAATTTTGCATATTATGTTATCTTATAGTTTTTAAATTTGTAGTCAAACCTTGATAGTTACTTTTAATAATTAAAATAATTATTATTATGGTCGATTTACATTTGTTGTTAACCATTTTAATACATTTTAATTCTAGAAAATGCACAAGCATAATTAGAAAAAATGTTAAAAAGTAGTTTTTTTATAAATAAAATATTTATTTTTTCAAGGAATAATGCAGTTTGTGGCATGTAGACCTCGAGTTAGGAACTTAAGGCGTGAAATAAACCAAGAACAAGAAACCTTGTTGTAAAAATAAGAAAACTGCAACTTACAACACTTTATTGTTATAACTTATATTATACATATTAAGTCTCAATATTTAATATTTATACAATAATTTAATAAATGTATATTGTATAATTCGTAATTGTTTTTTACAATTTATAGTTAAACACAAGTTGTGTTACACAACGCATCTTTGAGAAATGACTAAACAACTAGACGCTTAAATTTTGAATAACTATAAAGTATTTTTGTTGTTGCACAACATTGACTACCATCAATGTATAATGTCATTTTTTTTATGTCTGAATAGATTTAACTTAATATAATGACAATCAGTATATTAAGGGTCATAATATATGACTATCGGTACACTAACGTAAAAAAAAAAATTGTACCTATAAACTAAAATAAAAAGAAATAGCACATTATCTTAGAACACTGTACCAAATTTATGTCGTTTTTATGATAATAGTGCGAATTAAAGGCACATAAATAAATATTAAGTCGGTTATTGGATAATCCTAATTACATCTTGAAAATGACCTATAATTAACGATTATTATCGAAATGAAAAATTAATAAATTATTTCAAAACAACATTAACTATTTTCTAAGAACTTTAATTAGTAATGACGATTCATGAGGATATCAATTTAAGAAACGTATTGCATTAAACACTTAACACGCGCTTTGTACCTACACAGCTGAAACATAAAATGTATAGGTACCTACATTTTAAAACTGTTCATTTAATTTAGTTGTTTTATGTCTACTACGACGTGATTAATCACGTCACGATATACTATTTACTTTTGAATTCGATTCTTATTGATTTACGCTCGAAAATCATTATTTATAATTAACGAAAACTATATTACTGTTATTTGAATAATTTATACAATTATATTAGATTATCGCTCTACATAGAATTCAGAAATACGCGTTTCAGCTGCTGCGTTGTTCCCTGCGTTTGCTGAGACGCGCAGTTTAAATATTACAATATGTTCGCATTGTTAAGTAGTACCGAAACGAAAATCGATAATATTTTCGTTATTATATATATCATGCCTAAAGGTTCACGGCGGCAGCGGCACCGAACATAATTTATTCAATAAAGGATTCCGTTATTATATTATATTGTGTTACAATGCATCCGATGTGAAGAAAAGAAAAACTCGTCGACATTAAAGTGGTTTCCGTTATAGGGAGGTATAACCGGGCCACTCTTGTGGTAAAATTATAATATTTCTACCAAACCATAGTGCACACCGTGTAAACAGGGTGATTCGCTAAGCATGCTAACCTTCTTAAACTTTTAATAATATATATTTTCTTTCAATTATAATTTTTAAAATTTTCAAATATACCTATTTTAAGAATTATAATTTTAAATACGTAATTTTTTATCTCATTTATAAAGTATCCCCCGTGTTACTAAAAGCTTAATTTTCAAGCGAGAACCTTTTTTTTTTACTGTACTTTTTTACCAAACGAGAAATTTCTAAGTTAATTAACTTGATTTATTTAGATAATAATATAGTTATTAACTATCGAATATTAAATGGCTGTTATAATATTTAGTCTAGTAGGTATATCCATTATATTCTGACAATTTTTACAAATTATAAAATACTGATAATTATTACCTACTCTAATTTTTAAATCGTCCTAGCTTTCAAACTTCTTAACCTATTATTATGGACTATTATTTTTAGTAAATACTTACATTTTAATAGCTCGAAAACTACTCGTTTGAATTTGAATTTATATAATATATCAAAAATTAAAAAAATCTCAATAAATTTACAATAAATAATTATGGTACTCATTTAAAAAAAAATACATTAACATTTAGTCATAAATCTTAATGTTTTAAAATAAGATCCTTTATTCATGTGTGCTTATAGAAATTCCAAAAATATAAATTTGAATATGTTCATTGCTAAGGAAAAAACGCGAAAGAACAATCTTTGTAAATTACACCGTATATACATATATTGTGTAACCGGAAGATATGACATAATATTTAAATGTAACTTCAATGTAAAATCGTCTATATAGTATATATACGTCCTAAAAATATATGTACATATAAACGTAAGCAACCAGACCGGTATATTCATTTGACAATAATTATTTTCAAGTCACCACAATGGGTCAGGTAATTTTACTAATGGTTGTCGTTATGCGGTGTAATATGGTAATTTGGACGGTGCATATTAGGGACGGAAGTAGAATTTAAAAAAGGGGGTTTTACTACGGGACATGCAGACACGCCGCCCACGTAAGTGCTCGCGGTGGGAAACCGTTGCGGAGTGCTACGTTCAATGTGCACAGAACGGGTACATATAGGTGCATACGCGTTTATAAACTGTGCAAGGCGTATGAACACATAACGATCGAAATGTACTTAGACCTAAGCAAAACACCGATTTTGTTTTTACAGTTATGTTATAGTCTAATGTTCATAACATGTCTACATCGAATTATAAGACTTTTATACTTTTGTACGAGTTGTACAACGGAACGTTATATGGCGTGTAAAGTGTAATCGATTATAATATATTATAACACACTATTACAAATTATAATATTACACACACCATAGCAATGGTGAAAGAGCATTAACTATAGCTTTAATAATTATTCAATTTAATTTTAAATTTTAAACTTGACTAATTAGTTAAATTTTCTATAATAATTGTATATTAGTTGTATAATTTTATATAATAGTACTTAAAAACTAATTTATACAAGTATAAAATATATGTAATTGTAATATCAGATGTAGTAGGTATTTATTACACTTAAGATATTTTTATAAATTAAAAATATTGATAGATTAATAACTTTTTCAGTTTACCATAGCCCCACATCTTTCAAATCACGGATCTATGATTCTCGTGCACAAATTTAAATACTCAACAACTACTCGTTTGGATTTTGATACATCAACATTTTCAAATTGTCCACTAAACATTTTATATTAGAAAAAAGCGGGTAAGTGAGTATCGCTCTGCTGTACATTAGGGAATGGGGTGGACCTCGGATTATGGTAGGTTAAATTTGAATGCAATGATAGGTATCATTGTATATAAAAAACGATTCTGAACGGAGATAATTTGTCAGTCTAGGAAATTAAAACTTTAAACACTCGTAAAATTTTTTGAATTGAATAATTCTCAAACTATTTTATAATTATTCTAAGCTTAACTTATGGACAGCATACAGTATAAAATTTTAAATTCTTAGATTTTGATGGTAAAATATTTATAAATTTTTAACTACCAAAAAGTTAAAAATATTCATGATTTTGAGGAATTTTTGTCAATATTTGAACTTCAAATGCTAATAAAAAAAAATTGTGCTTATGTATTCTTATAATTTTTTTACCGTCATAAGAATAACTTATGAGGAACATTGCATTAATTTTTCAAATATTTTGACTTAGCCAAAAGAATTTTATCGACACTTCAAAAAAAAGTTCTTAGGAAAATTGAAAATTTCAGTTGTCTATAAATAGCTCAAAAAAGTCAAAATATTTTGAAAATTAAATCATGTAAAGAAAATGCCAATCTTAATAACTGGTAAAATTTTCAAGTATTTACGACTTATACTATTTGAATAACAACAAATATTTAAAATCGGTTGAGGATAAATCGTTGTCATTACGCTATTTAGTAAAAATTTAAAATTTTAACGCACTTAAAATTTTTCCTATAATTACGCTTCGAGTTTTCTCTATAAGTACTTGAAGGAAAACTTATGGAAAACTTAGTGTTGAATTTTTTATTCTTAGATATAAACACAAAAAATCTTATGATTTTTCAATTTAAAAATTACTTGCACATTTTCACGATTTTGACATATTTCGTAAAAATTTGACCTATAAACGCTTATAAGAAAAAATTGTGACTAACCATTTTTAATTTTTTTTAGCTACAATAATAACAATTCATAAAGAACTTTGTATTAAATTTTCAAGTTTTTTTGGTAATCCAAATTTTTTTATCGACACTCCAAAAAAAAATTCTCATAAAAATCGAAAATTTCAGTGGTCTATAAATAACTCAAAAAAATTCAAAATTTTTTGAAAATTTAACTGTATATAGATAACACTATCATAACCATTTGGTGAAAATTTCAAATATTTACAGTGATCAGTTTTTGAATTACAACCATATAAAAAAAATCGATTTGGTCGAAAACTGGTTTTGCGTAAAAATTCCTGTTTTTATGTCACTTTTTTTTTTGTTTTTCTCGATTTTTTTAAAAACTGTTGGAAAATGTTTACTTTTGACCTCTAAAATGCACCAAGGATATGACCATCCCTAAAGTTTGAAATTGAAGCATTATTTCGACTAGTTGTGCTGTACACAGACACAAAAAAAAAAAAAAACACACATCATTGTAAAATCAATACATTCATCACTCTGTTCAGAATCTAAAAGGGTTTTATTTAAGAACAGAAATTCGTATCTCCAAAGTACACTTAAGAACTTATAGTATGATAAAATCAATATCAAGAATTCGAAAATATGGTCTTTAATTACCAATATTTAAAAGTCTCGAAAATCCGATTTTGTATAACTTATAGGTATTATGGAAAAAGAAAAATGGAATGAACGTCATGCTCGGTAAATTATTATTATATATATTATAATATAGGTATATTATAATACGTATTATGTAGGTACTCGCAGTAAATGTGTTAAAACCAGTGGCGGCTCGTGCATATGTGCGATGGTGCGGTCGCACTCCCTACAGAAATTAACAATTTATAGTACATATATATTTAAAAAATAAATAGGTACATATTTTAGTACATAGTATATTATACATTAACAAATTAACAATTAAATATATTTTTAATTATTATTAAAATTATTTTCATAGTTTATAAGAATATCATTATGAACTCGCGATGTTATTATTATACGGGTATATGGATAGCTATAATATAGGCCTATGCAACGATTGCAACGCTGCAGCTTGTGCGACATTGTGAATCGCACATAAAAATACTGGTTTACCGTATAAACTATAGATATAATATTAATATATGAGTAATACTAATATCATCACGACGGCGCGGCGGCTATACAATCTTATTATGTGCGGTAAATTTTGTCGCACAAATCGGACGGCAACGACGCGCGATGTGTTAAGTTTTGTATTATTATTTTATCATTTTATTTTTTTCATCGCACTCCTGTGCTAAACTACTACGAGCCGCCACTGGTTAAAACATAATATTATACGATCTACAAACTTCTTGTTTTTCGGAGCTATAAATGTTATCGCATACCTATATAGATATGTATTATAATTAACCGTTTATTTGTGCGGATGCGTGCGGGGTGCCTACCTACTTATTACAGCGGTTATTGCACGTCAACATTACATTAGCGTTATAATTTATAGGTACACGTTATACTTAGGACGCGTCGCGAACTATAATATTGTACGAAACCGTTTTCGCCGGCGAACAATGAGACGCTAACGAACGTTTTGCGATGTATCACAGACCGGGCAAAAGCGTTTCGTTGAAAACACACTCCCACATCACATTAAATACAAATAACAGACGATATTATTATGTTATGTATTCTGCCGGTGATCATCGATCATCGTACTAGCGTGTACCATTCAAGCCCATATGAATTTGGTGTATTATATAGTCGTTATATTATTTGAATTAATTTCAACGTCCGTTTATATTTACTCAAATTGTTCATAACTTCACAGGTAAGCTCTAAAATATGATTCCCAAGTTTCCAAACGCATAGTAACTATAGTTGTACTCCTCCAATATATTTAAAGCGGTCTCCACTGGCTTCTAAGATTTATCTTATAGCTGCAAAACAAAATCATGTATAATTTTAAAATGTTGTGATTAAAAAAATTGCAATGGATTTTGTTCGAATTTAAGAAAAAAATCGTTCTAATATTGTAAAATGAAGCTAAAACTATTACACGAACATTTAAAAAAATACACGTCAACATCGTCTGTACGTTTTAATTAAATAATAAAAAGAAACACCCCCCGTAGGATTGTATAAACAATGTCAGTTATTTGCGATCGATTAGCCACGGTTCGCTTGAAGTCTGATTTACTTGTTCCGAATTCCGCCGGTCCACGCCCCTGAGAAATAAAATCGACAGAATCAACAATTATTTCAATTATAATAATTATTTTTGTAATCGAGTAATGAATATCATTATTATTGTGTACAGTGCACGAACACCGATAAAAGCGTCGTAATTCGATCGCGGGAATAAGTAAACTGAATACTGATTCGATTACAGCGTGCATAATATAGGCTACCTACCTGCTGTGTGTGTACCCATTATAATATTTTATTATTAATAAACGTAAATAATACGCTCGCGGTTAGTGTACGCCCATACAGATATTATTATTGTTGTGCGATCGATATAACAATAATAATGCTTGATAATTAAAATAATATTACCGTCGAAATAATAATAATATAATAATAATTAAACAAATTGTTTTTAACGGTTGATTGAATATACCGCGTGAGACTGTGACGTCGTGCACTGGCAACCGTAATTGGGTGTTTAGGTATTCGCGGGCAGCCAATTATTATTATTTTCGCCTCCGGACAATACATTATATCGTATAATATATTTGTATTAGGTATTCGTAAATAATTTTTAGGGGAAAGTATTTCGTGTTATGTATACGCGAGCGCTTACAACACGCATATTAAATATTATGTCCAAAGACCTCCCGACGATTCGCTTCCGCGAGGGTTTTTTTTTTCTTTCCGTCCAGCGTCATCGATAACCGATTATATTATTATACGTGCCTTCGCACCATGTGTATTTTTTAATAACAATCATTAGCGGTCCGTTTTCTTTCGAAAATCGTTTTCAGAAAAATCAGCCGACCGAATACAGACATGGGTAAATGAGTAATATATTTTATCGGCAAGGGACAGCGTTCTTTGTATAATATTTAATAGAGAAATCAAATAAAACGAATCTGTCATGCTACCACGTTGGTTCGTGGTTCAGTAGAGATTGACGATTTGCCCCACTTTGTTGATGTGGACAATAGTTTTTTTTTTTAATATGACTGCAATTAGTTAATTAACTGATTAACTGAATAACTTAACTAGATCAATTTACAGTTGTCCGTGGTGGTATTATAAAACTTTTTCAAGTTAATTTGAAAAAAAAATAGGTACTCGTTAAGTTAAAATCATGTACATATATTATACAAATCTATAACTACGGTCAAATTAAAACCTAATTTATTTTTGATTAATCGCGCCGCGTATACAATGGTTTTAAATATATTATAAATAAATAGATTGATTCGACACTGACTTGTGAGTTATGATTGTTATGAATAAGTAAACTATTAGGTATATATATGTACACATGGCGTTTAATAGTCAATAAGAAGATCAATAGTATGACGCATTTTTGTAAGCTTCACAATCACTATAGTAAAAAAAAAACAACTTTTTTTAACCAATTTAAGTTAATATAGTTTTCTCCGTAATGACTTTAAACTTTAAGAGTTGGGTTGATTTTTTTTAGTAATGATTATGAATTGTTACGACTTCACGTCCCCTAAACGTTGACTAAGGACCAAATGTCTATAATATATTATACAAACTCGAGTTGATATTTTTTTTTTTCACTCGCCTTTGATTAAGTGTATAATAATATACAACATATTGTTTTTATACACCCGTGCAGGCAACAGATATATTATATTATACGTATGCCCACTAACGGTCCACATATCTAACATTGAGGGTAGGTCGTATACATACCGTGAGAATTCGTCCTGGAAGAGAACTATAGATACATTATATCGCGCGTTCGCTGCTATCGGCCGCGGTGTTTTTGGGGAGGATTGTGGACGTTTGTTTTTTTTTTTTTTGTTTTCTCATTCCATTCTGTCGGTAAACGGACGGCCTTTTCTCTTTCCCTCGCCGCCACTCGTACCGCGCGCGCGTATGCTGCAGGTTCGGACAACGCTCGTTTCACCCGGAGGACGCGCCGCCGCTCCGGGACCAGGTGACGATGCCGCCGTAGGTATACAATATATAACATATATATATAATAATGGTATAATATACTGACGTATTATACACACGTAGGAATAATAATACATATACATATCGTATATACACGGGTAAACGAGTACGAGGATTTCGCAGGCCACGCGAAAACAGATGTCGGTCACGCCTTTTCGACCGGCCGCTGCAGCGGCGGCGGCGGCGGCGGGATGCGTGAATAATGTGATCTCGCATTAGCCCGTAAAAACGTTACGGGTCCGGAACCGACGACGACGCGTATGGCGTACCGTTTGTGCCGCAGCACTCGATTAAGTTCGGACGGCGCATAATAATATTGTAATACAGGGTGCTCCTTGAGGAATGTCCCGAGACTGCCGGTTTAAAACAAGTTATAACTCCGCGGATTTGGGTCGCGGCATAATTTATTATACTGAAGTTGTCAAAATATGATGGACTTGTAGTTGAGTCATTAGTTTGTCCGCCTCTAACAAGTCTCGTAGAACTGACAGAAATAATCAAAAGGGTCGTCGGTTAGGATTACACCTGACACGTTAGACAGGGTCGGAGACGAGTTCGGTCATCGTTACGACCTCATAACCAACGGCGAGGTGGACAGAAGACACACGTAGCAGTATACTGGAAACAAAAACATAGAAAAAACTTGGTAACCAGCTGATACAGTTTTGATTGGTGCCTGCTTCAGTTTTGAAACTGCAATGTATCTACCTATATACAATGTTTTATCAAATATATATTATAGTAAAAGACCAGAATATTCATTGTGGAACACCCTGTAGTCCGCACACAATATATTATTATAATTTAATATCATAGTACGTACGCATATATAATAATATTATGTGATATAAAAATGTTAAATTCGTTTTATTGTTTTATACATAGATGTATTGTGTTGTTATGCCATCGAGCGCGTTGTGGGGGCGAAACCGGAACGATATTGTGTATCATCGCCGTGTATGAAACTATGAATATTATTATGTATATATATATATTATATATAAGAAGATGTACACGGGTAGATAGGAAACCGACTCTTAATCGTCCGACGCGCGATACGGTGCGGAAAAGGGTTAAGCGAACCACGGTGCGACGCCCGGCAATTTACTCGGGTCGATATGAATATATTGTATACAATTATTATGACGGGTGCGAAGACGCGTAAATGGCGATTATAAAATTATTATGATAATATTGTTGTATAATAATATAATAGTAGCACGCGTAAGTACACGCGTGGACGACGACTGGCCGACTATATTAAAATAATTTATAACGCGTATACGATGTCGGACACCAAGAACGACGCGTGATATCTGTAGTATATATTATTATAATATTATTATTTTATTATAAAATACATTTATTTGTTATTGATCGTTAAGTTATCTATTCTTTCGGTTAATATCGACGTTTTAATTTTCAAACATTAAATGATCTGTACGGTTTTTAATAAACGTATACACGAGGACATAATATACACCAATACATACAAGTATATATAAACTTATCAGAAAGGTGTTTGAGAAATTTTTACATCAACCTCCCGTCAAATGTGATCCTAGTCGTGTATATTATAATACTGCTTAAGTCTTAAAACTATTATAATAAACGATGACAATAAACAAATTGTAATATATTATTTTAAATTTTTCTAAAATATTGTCATAATAAGGGCAATACATATAATAGTTTCACAACCATATTTATTTTTAATAAACAATATTAGATTACTTTTCAAACAACTCCAACGTGTATATTAAATATTTCATCTATGGTAATTTTTTGAAAGGAAAATTTTTAATTTACTCAAAACGTAATTTTCCAAAATACCTGAAACAACTGCGTACATTTAAACAAATTAACGGTACTGTTAAGTGGTAAAGTACGGTTATAACTAAGAATTATTTACCTAATGCAAAGATTTCAAAGTTATATTGAAAGTTATCTATAAGTAATTACAGAAACAGTAACAACACAACAGTATTCAACCCCACAGAATTAATTGAAGCGAGACGCTTTTCCAACACCCGTTTTGTATTTCCTGTGTGGCTTTATTTTAAATTACAACCCTTACTACCACTTTTATATCCTGAAATAAATTATTTTACTGAGTATTTTAATACATAGATATCAAAAGTTTTATTTGTATTAACATTTTGCGAAAGCATTAAGTTTTGATGTGTAATGGAAATGCGTAGAGCAAATAATATTCAAACCGATAAAATACACCACTTTCATTCTTCTATATTATTATTTATAATATTATAAATTAGCATAAATATTTACTATAACTTTTGTTTCTGTTTTTAATAATATGCAGTACGTCTAACAAAACGTTTGAAAACAAGTATAAAACATTGTACCTGATTTATTTGTGAGCATTGATTAATTGGTTAATTATAAATTTTATAACCATTTATATATTATGTACAATTGAATAAAAATAACTAATATTTAATATACTAATAAATGGTATAATTGCAAAGGCAAAATAAAACAATTTAAATAAAAATGTATATTGATACTTTTTGTTTACGAATTATTGTCTGTCAATACATAAAATAAAATATAGAAGTCAATATAAGATTTAGCCACAATTTTTTAATTAAAACAAATAAAATCTTGACAATTACCTGACAAAGATAAATAGCCGATCTCCTGCAGTGGAGCTACGATTGTTTTCATTACTTATATATTTTACTCACTTTATAATTTGTAACTTATTATATGTCATTGTACTTGTTATTTTTTTAATGATTATGGCAATATTAAAAAAAAACAGAAAAGATTCGTTTCATTATTTTAAACGATTAATTTTTTGACATTTTAAAAATGTTGTAGCACAGTTGCAAATTTAACTTAATTTTTTATATGGAAGATAGCAAAATATTTTTTTTAATGAAAGTGTGTTTTCCTGAAAATTTTAATGGTCAAATCATTAAATTTAGTTCGTAACTTTGTTAATTAATTTCTCTATAGTATAGTAAATTCATTTATAGTGTTAATTAAAATAATTGGAACACATTTCATTTGCTAGTGTTAAATATTATTTTTTAACCATTCTTTAATATAATTTCATATCTTTTAATAAACTTAAATAGGAAATTTAATAAAACACATAAAAAAATCATAAACAATTAATTTATTTTTAGAATAGTTGCAAAAGTATAATTAATTAACATTGTTAATTATTTTAAATTTCAACACGCAAAAAATAAAATAATAAAAATAATTCAATCTAATATTTTAACGTACATTGCCACACGGTTTATCTACCTACTAATTTAACATATAGTAGTATTGTTATTAAATCACGCGAAAAACAAAATTAAAAAATATTATGGTAATAATCAACAAGTAGAAAAAATGGCTATACCACAGTTAAAGTAATAAATATATGAAAGAATAAAAAAGTTACCCTGGAAGGTTAGTTTTTTATTCGCGAAGGGGAGAAAAAACTTTTGTTTGTGTGAATTATGTGCAAACCAGATTTTTTTTAATCATCCGGAGGTAAGCCCTCCGTTTGGAAATCTTGAAAAAAAAATACACAATATAATACGAGTATATTTCCAGGTGTAATTACGACATTCACGTACGCGTATAAAAATTATGATTTTATTGAATTTGCTAACCAAGTTATTTGGCATTTAAATGTCGTCTTATTGTTATTCCGATAATAAAGAAAAAAAATAAATATGCATTTACACAGGTACAGTAAACAGGGGAAATGTGTGTATTTTCCAATGATTTAAAAATAGGGTCTATACATAGGGACGAAAAAATATTATTGAAGTCTCACAGGTATTTAAAATTAAAATACTATAGCTGGTATAAAGTATAATTTTGGCGTTGCATACGCAATACGCATATTAATTGATGAATGATTTCATAGACTTAAAAAATTATTATCTAAATTCTATAATCTAGATTTTAGATGATGTATACACAGATGATAGGAATACAATTATTTGCAACACTTCTTAATATAGAATGTTCTGTAAAGATATAAACTTCTGATTTTCAAATCAAAATCTCCCTTTTCTACTGTAAATTGTTTAAAGGATAATATTTCTGATAATATTGATGTATTAAAATCAAAATTTGAACTAGTGTTTTTTTCAATTATATAAATACGTTTTATTGAACGTATTATCAATAAAATGTTTATAAGTATATAAATAATAATTTGTATTATTATTTGTATATTCTTAATTATATAGTTAGACGTAGCCCTACTGTCAACGCTTTTTTAAACCTACAAAAATTAAAGCTATTTTTTTCTATGATTGATCAATTAAAATAGATGTCGAATGCAGACCATCTGAATATGCAATTTAAAATATGATTCATCAAATATTGTCTTGCGTTTTCCTGAACACTACCTATACGCTGAATCACCGAATCCCAACAACAAACCTACCTATATATGGACGCCGTGAACATACTGTAATAGGCAAAAACATCGCGCAGATTTATATAATACCTATATAAAAAATTAAATTAATATAATATAATACCTATCTTTTATATTATCATATAATATTGGTGCACTCGAAATGGTTACGCATCCAGTGTTCGAAATTAAAATATAGATTTGAATACATTAGTTTAAATTTTTAAATACATTTTTCTTTAATTTTATCGCGTAAAACGAAATTACAATAAGTATTACTATAGAACACTAAAAAGCGATTGTGTTTACCATAAAAAGGACAATAATATGATTTACAAAATTTTATTAGCCGATATATTATTTTAACAGTATTAAATTATAATTAATTTATAGACAACAATTTCGCTGCAATATCCTTTTTATTGTAATTTCATGGTGATGTAATATAGTACTATAAAAAAATCAAAATCATCTCATCGTTTGAATGCAGTATTTCTACTTTGGCTATTTCTTTATAATATTAGCGTGTACACTGTACTGTTTAGGTTACAAATATATATATATATATATCAAAAGTGAGGTAAATCGAATATTAGACGAGTAGCTACCATCACTCATCAGTATGGTTAAAAGGTAACCTTAAAATGTCAATTTCAGTGACGTAGAGAAGATCTATTTAATTTAAATTAATGTTCATATTTCCATCTTGGTTATTATTATAATTATTGCTTATTTTCATAATTTTTTTAAGTAAAAAAATTAAAATAAATACATACCGTTAAAATTAAAATATTATGTATTTTTGACTATATATTTGTATGCACAATGCGCATATTTTAACGGTTTTAAGTGTCAAACTAATTTAAATTTCGATCGAGATGTACTTATAGTCAGAGCAAACACAAAATGATCATAGACCGGAAAAGAAATATATTATCGTTGTTCCCGGTAATAAGGGTATACTGGCCACTAGATTCATAGATCATTTTTAAATTGTTTTACACGTCTTCGACCGTAAACCGGTGGCTAAATATAATTATTAATATTTTCTACAAACTATTATAAAATGACCAACAGATGTGATACTGTTTTGGTGTTCTCGTTTTTTTTTTCATTTTGATACATCATAATATTATCCTACCTTCCAAAACATGCAATGACGTTATCCAACCGAAACTTTACACTGGTACATCGATACATTTACAGTTTGCTGGGTAAGTACATACTATAATATTATTACCAGGTGAGTGATGTGTGTATTAATAATATGTTATATACGATGTTAGGCGCCGAAAATGTATTAATTTTTGTGCAAATAGTACGAAAAAAAACAATATTATGCACGCGATATGTTGTAATTATTTACGGTACATCAATTTAGTAAACTGAATGTAAACACAATATCAAGGTCAGACTGGACGATAGTTTCCACCGGAAATATTTATTAGATCATACCTGAATATTGTAATATTGTAATTATAGATAACTAAAAAGTTAATTTTGTTGAACTTTTTAACTTAATAATTATTTTATTTTTAATTTTCCGGTTAAAAAAGGACTTAACTAGATAAAATTCCTATTGTAATAACTTATAATTTTATTAACAATTTATTAATTTTATAAATATAAATATCTTTATATAATTAATTAATTACATTTTTGATTTGATCACGCTGTAAATGCATTAATTTTTTAATACAAGTATACAAATAAATATTCTTTGATTTACGTAACAACGTATTTACGTAATTATTTAAACTACTAAAGCTGATGTACGATAAAAAGGAATAGTAGAATAAATTTTATTAAAATATAAAGTTATTTATTTTAAAAAAATTGTAAATTACTCGATAAGGTAATTTGACGTATGACTACAAGACGTGATAATTAAAAATGTTAATTAGCTTTTTTTTTAACTGAGATAGGTTAGCATTTTTATATTTTTTCTCCATAGTAACTTTAAATTTTATAACTAATAGGTATATATTACTTATACATAATCTATGTATATCATATACTTATTAACTGTATATTAACTTACAACTTAGTTTAAGTTTTTAATATTGAATTATTTGAATTAATATACTTAAACTTATTAATATTTAAATAAGGTTTAAACCTTTGAATTAACTATATCTACTAATATTAAATATTAATATAGCATCATACGATACATATAGCATATCATTTTTTACATAAGAATAAATATTTATTTAAAATACTGCAGTAATACCATGGTATTAGGTTTATTCGATATAATATGTTTGATAATAAACTTATATTATATTTATATATACTAACTACCACAATATCTGAGTCACTGAATGTTTAAAATAGGTACATTAATATTGTTTATACGAGTATAACATTGTGATAAATAGTGACAATTCGCTAAATGGAAAAACGAAAAAAAGTATGATAAATAAAAACTAATGTATAAAAATAATATGAAACCGTACGATTCTTTTGTTGTATATTTTGTATTTATGACCAACCCAAAATATGGTTTTTATTACGATTACGTGTTCGACAAATTAATTTTAAAATGTTCCGAATTATTGGATAATGTTTTATTTAAAAGGTACATTTGTATAATACACGTGCATTTATTAATTTCATTGCATAATAATACTTCTCAATATGGTGTTGTGTAATGATTATTATATATATTTACTGAAATTGATTCAATACAATTATTTACGTTTGTTTAATAAACAAAAAAAAAGAAAATATTTAAAAATATTCCTAAGTAGTAATTACAAGACGTATAAAAAAAAAATGATGATAATATAACTATAAAACGATGGTGCAATGACATATTTCTTAATAAAGTAGGTAGTTGGTTAAAATGTTGAATTGCACGTGACAAGCCGTCATATTCTTTTTTTGTGCAAAAAAAAATTGAAGTTATAAATAAGACTACATAAAATGTACAGTCATATAATAGTAATAATAATAAAAAAAAAAAAAAACGATGGGGGTTTTCGACCCTAATCCAACCACCCCTCTTGGATATGGTGCTGTATGTGGACTCCTGTTGAGCACCTATACCTGCTGATGAAATGTTTTCGGTTAATTCACAATATTATACTAGATTGACATGTATTCCGAATAATGAGATGATATTATTATATAACTGCGATTCATTTTCAATATATAATATCTCTGTTTTCAGTAGCAAAATCAGAACCATTGAAGACAGTAAGACAACAACATGTAAGTAGAACATTTTTTTTATTATAAGTAAATTATTTATTGTATTTTTCATTATTTTTTATTTTATTAAGTTATTCACGTAGTAATCAACAATAAACCATAATAATTTTATATTAAACTCTAAATAAATAAAAATTAAATCAACATTATAAAATATATTTCAAGAGTAACACTATAACTACTTATAAAATATTATGTTATTAATTATTTAAATATTTAATTTTTTTTTTAAATAAATTATGATATAGCAATACAATGTTTTATGTTATAATAATTAATAACTAATAACAAACATTAAGAAATAATCCAAATTTTTATTTTCAAAATTCTATAATACCCATCAAAATATATATGTATTTATATCATTATGTATAGACTAAAGATATATTGCTGAACTTTTTTCGAAAATTATTTCGTTTCTTTTTAAAGTTTCTTTGAGTTAAATAAATAAAAAATATTATAAATATTCTAAAATAAATGAATCATTATAGAAATGTTATTTTATGAATCATAATAAAATTATCCTAATGGCTGTTGTGTATTGTTATTTGATGCCATTTTATTACAGATTGCGTCTATTAACAGTTCTCAACAATTTAAAACCTTATAATTTTCAGGAAACTCTTGGGCTACATTCATCACTTATTACTAATCTCTGTGTACATGACGTACCTCATCATTATGACCAACGGATATCCACTGCGTCCTAATTATTGTTCGGATGACAATTTCGTTATTGAGGAACCAAACATATCGATTGACCCTAAGCCCATATTGGTAAAATATGCTTAAGTAAATCAAAATATATCTTACAATCCATTACCATTCTCCAATTATATAATTATATATTATATTACATCTACATAGTAGTAGATATTTCTACATTAAACATGGTTATTAATTATGCTGACCACAATATTTTGAATTTTCTATAGTATAAATAATGTATTAAAATTCTGATTTTTAGTATTATATTTAAAGACTATATTATTTTTAAACAATGGATTTAATTAAAATATCCATGGATTCATTAAACAATTTTATGAGTAACGATATCAAATTATTTTTTTTCAAATGAGAACCCACTTTTTTACCGTGAATAAATGTTAAGTAGTTTATTTTGACGAATCTTTAATGTATCTAAATTGAAATTCGTATGAATTATATCTTCTAGTAAGTATTAGATAAGTAATTCACTAGGTCAGACTATTTTTATAAATTTTAAAACATTATTATGAATCTAAAATTAATTTAAATAATACTTAGCTATATTTTAGATTCTGAACGAAGTGATGAATGTATTGCTTTTACAATGATGTGTGTTTTTTTTTTTTTTTTTTTTTTTTTTTTTTTTTTTTTTTTTTTTTGTGTCTGACTCCAACATTTGGAGCAGTAATAATGCTCCGATTTTTGACTTCAGCCCCTCTATGAATAGGGAATTGAATCTAGTTGGTACTTTAGGGGGGTCAAAATTAAAATTTTCTAATAGTTTTCAAAAAAATCGAGAAAAACAAAAAAAAAATGACAGAAAAATGGCAATTTTACGGAAAAACCACTTTTCGACAAAATCGATTTTTTGATTTTGCTGTAACTCAAAAACTAATCATTGTAAATACTTGAAATTTTCAGCAAATGTTTATATTATGGTTATCTCTTTACAGTTAAATTTTCAAAATATTTCGACCATTTTTAAGCTACTAATAGACAATTGAAATTTTCGACTTTTCTAAGTTTTTTTTTCTTCAAATGCCGATAAAAAATTTTTGGGTGGCCAGAAAATCTTGAAAATTTAATACAAGGTTTCTAATAAGTTGTTCTTAAAGTGATAAAAAAAAATCCGAAATCGTTAGTCACAATTTTTTTTTATAAGTGCTTAAAGTTCGAATTTATACGAAATATTTCAAAATTTAAATTAAATTTCATACGCTCATAATGCGAATGTTGGCCATAGTAACCATAGTAACATATAAAAACTATACTATTTGTTTCAAAATAGAATATTTGACAATATTTAAATATAATATATTCTAAACTGACAAATCATCTTCGTTCAGAATCGTTTTTCGTATACAATGATACCTATCATTGCATTCAAATTTAACCTACCCTAGTCCGAGGTCCACCCCATCCCCTAATGTACAGCAGAGCGATACTCACTTACCAACTTTTTTTAAATTTAACATCATTATTAGAACTCTCGTAGAATGTTACAAACGAATAAACACGGACCTAATATTAATTATGTATGTTCATTATTATTTATTTAATATCCAATTTTGTCAAATTTTTAACTTCAAATGCTTATAAAGAAATAAGTCGTAAATAATAAAATAAAATTTATATGTTTCAATATTTTTAAATATCTTTTAAGACAAAGTATATTGTATCATATATTATATACACAATTATCAAGTTTTTTTATTTAGCTTTAACATTTTTATTGAATCTTGAACTAAAAACTTCCTAATAAACCATTATTTTACAAGTAAGTGTTTAATTTCTTAAAATTTTAAATTCAATCACTTTTAAAATAGTTTTATTATATTAAACATTTTTTTTAAAATTTAATTTAAAAAACTAAAGGCCTATGACAAATCTTGAATTAAGATTTTAAACCTTAGATATGAATATAAATTTTTTTTGAATTTTTAAATAAAAAATAATTTGCAAATTTTATTGGTTTTGACTAAATCCTCAAAATTCTAATTTCAAAATCACATACAAATATAATAAAATAATTTGGAACGCTCATTTTTTTTTTATCCTAGTCAAAGCAGCCTATTAAATTATAAGGAACCTTGTTTTCAAATTTTTAGTTTTTTATAAAGAATAAAATTTTTAAACCAAACTTAAAATTAATCCAAATATTTTGAAAAATAGTTCAGTGTAAAAAATCTTGGTTTTAACTCTAATATAGTCTTTTTCAACCACTAGTACTAACTAGGTTTACTTTTATACCAGAAAATATATTAAAGTTGATGATTGAAGCAGTTATATAGCTTCAAAAAGTAATATTATAAATAAACATACATTATACATCAATATAAAATTCATAAATTTGCTCAAAATTATATATAGAATATATAAATCAGGTATCAGTTCATTGTTGACCTGCAGCGAGACCGCACGTATGTACGGTTGTTCGCTCTGTTATCGCATTTTATTATGTAATCAGTTATCAGTTCACGGTTTTCATTCCGTTGTATACGTTTTCATTTAATATGAATTCCTCTCCGAAAATTTCCAAATCCAAACGGTCGCTGCCGTCTTCTCCAAATTCACCTATTCAAAAGGAAAACAAAAAAACCAAGTCATTTGTTTCGCCAAATAAATTCGCTGTCCTAGCCAACAATGAGGACCATGATGTCCAACTCGATACTTCTAGTGATACTACCAATATTATCAACGAGTCAAATCTTCATCATCAACAGGACAACCTCAGGGCTCCGCCAATATACGTTCAAAATATCACCAACTTCTCCGCATTCAAAAATGCATTAATACAAATCACCGGCCTAAACGGTTTTTCTTGTAAGTCTACTTCTTCCTCTCTGATTATTCGACCGCATGGACGTATTATGTTTAACCTAATCGTTAATCATCTAATGGGCACCAGTGCCTCTTTTCACACCTTCATGCCTCCACCACATCGACCTTACAAGGTCATTATCAGAAACCTGCACCATACAACACTCATTTCCGATATATCTGACGCACTTTCGGAGTTAGGTCACTCCACCAGACGAGTCACAAACGTCATAAAAAATGGGCACCCATGCCCACTGTTTCTTGTGGAATTAAATCCCAACACCAACAATAAAGATATCCTAAACTTGTCTTCAATTTTGCACACATATGTAAAAGTCGAACTACCATATAGGACAAAGAGTGGTCCACCTCAGTGCCGTAACTGCCAAAACTACGGTCACACCGCAAATTATTGCCACCATCCTCCACGGTGTGTCAAATGTGGGAGTGATCACCACACCGAAGACTGCACCAAATCCAAAACCAGTCCAGCCAAGTGCGCCCTATGCATGGGTAATCACACTTCCAATTACAAAGGGTGTCAAATTTTCAAAGCTCTTCTCAAACGACGCAAAATCACTCAATCAAAACCACAGAATCCGATTCCGGTACCCACTTCTCTTCATCACCAGACTACCCCTCCCCCTCCCAAAACTTCTTACGCCTCCGTTACTAACTCCAAAAATATACCTCTACCCAATATCCACGCAATTGATAATCCACTATCTAAATTTTTATCTGAACTTTCCTCTTTAATCACTCCCCTCATTACGCTCCTTTCAGCTGTTCTAAATAAACAGATTATTCCATAGTCCGATACTCTGATACCTTTCTTATCACATAATTAAATTGAATTTAAATATTTTTAATTGCCAGTATGTAAATGTAATTAATGTACCTATAGGTCTTCAATTCATATTATTACTGTAACATTTTAGTCTATATCATATAATTGTAATGTTTAATTTTGTACCTGTACACTCGTAATTGTCGAGCTATCATAGTTTCAACTAATAGCTAATTAAAAAAAAAAAAAAAAATCAGGTATATGTATAGGTAATAGTTATTTACGCATTTTGTTTTTACAGCGAGTCAGTAAGAGATTCATGGAAGATAGTACCTCAAACGATTTAATAAAACCTTCTGAATCCAATTTTATTCTGAAGAAGAAAAACTCTGAAATAATCAGTGCTTTGATGGGACTACGCAGGGCCATGTCAAACAACTATGGCGAACATCGCATACACAATTAATAATATGTTTTATTTTTGTTGTCTAGTAAATATATTGCATATGTTATGTTAACACTTAACACACATACAAATTGTAGTGAATATTATAATAATGAATAAAATACAACTACCTATATACGACATTTGTAAATCAATTGTATAAAAATAAATTAGTTAATTTTTAAACATAAAATAATATGTTGTACACGATTGATAATAATATAAAATGAATCGTTAAATAACTACCTATATGAGCCACGACAGATTATTATTTTAACAATATCGATAAATAAATAATTCAAACGAATCTTATCTATTTAGAGTGCAAACGCTCATTATTGTGAACAGTTAACACCCAAATCTTTGCGTATAGACCTACAATTTTAAATCTGTTTTTAGTTGGTTGTGATAACATAAAAATATGGTATATATTTATGGCTTTTAAATTTATTTTAACTTAATTAGATACGCGTATGCGTATAGTATAACACATTGGCTTTAAATGGCAACCACTAATTAATTTTTGCTAATTGTTTAATGAATTTTGGTAATTCAACCAACTTTCCAAGTCAAAAATAAAATTGACCATGTGACGAGAATTCAACAAAAAACTGAAATGCACGGAATTTTCTGAAAATAATTATTCGAGGTTTATTTAGGCTTGAAATTTTCACCCCTTTTTATTAAGGACGATATCAACACGTTATTATAATTTAAGCTACTGTATAATATTCATTTTAATTTGTATATGAATACTATGAATTATAACTTACAGTTTTATATAAAAAAAAAACGTAAATATGTATATTTAATAATAAAAAAAAAAATTTCATTATTGAACACGTTTTAACATAACATACACTTCCATAGCACTCAGCTACATTTTAAGCCAATCCATAAAAATAAACAAATACTTTAGTCCCGAGCCCTGCTTATTATAATATACCTATTTATATATTATTATAAATAGCAAGATTGATAAAGTTTTTTTGAAAATTATTACATCCCGATTTAAATATTTTCATGTCAAATAAATAAATAATATTATGAACATTGGAGTTTGGACAATAAATACATAATTACATGACTGTTATTTTATAAAATAACCCAATTGGCTGTTATGTATAGTGGTTTGATGCCGTTTTGTTAAAGATTACATCAATAAATTGTTCTCAAAAATTAAAAGCCTCGTTATTATTTTCAGGAAACTGTTGGGCTATATTCATCACTTACATATTACTTATCTGTAGGTACATGACGTACCTCATCATCATGACCAACGACTATTCGTTGAATCCTAATAATTATGGTTAGAACAGCAATTTCGTTATAGAGTAACTAAATTCACTCATTGAAACTAAAACTCGAAATTTTGAACAGGTATTAACCAACACTTGCACACGAATCCCGTGTACAACGAATAACACGTGTAACTGAAATCCGTGTATTTAAATTTCGTTTAAAATATTAAAACTTGTAAGCGGAAATTATAAAATCCATAATGGATCTACTATAGTATTAGAGATATCAGATAGTTATAATATTATTTAATAGAATTAAAAAATATAATATAAAATATAAAATATAGAATATAGAATATAGAATAATATTATTAAGGATCCAACACATTTTTACTAATTAGAAACATATTTTTGATAATTGTTATCCATTAAAAATATATATTTATAAATAATTATGTTTAGATTTATATATAATAAATGTTCCATAGTTATAATTAGAATATTAATTTAATAATAAAATAAACAATATTTGAACTTATATTATGCTATAATTTGAATTTTAGTTTACTTCGTTTACTTTACCATTGAGATTAGGTTTATCAACTAAC
Organism: Schizaphis graminum; assembly: GCA_020882235.1. Classification (NCBI taxonomy): domain Eukaryota; kingdom Metazoa; phylum Arthropoda; class Insecta; order Hemiptera; family Aphididae; genus Schizaphis; species Schizaphis graminum. Next base: position 63,142,654 of record CM037032.1, read on the forward strand.
GATATTGACAAGTTTTCGGGAATACCTTCCAGTTCTAACATTATGATGTTGTTTACTCCAGGATAAGGAATTAAAAATACAGCGGGAATATATAAAGTGATTTGTGGTCCAGCCGAAGGCCAATATCGACCAATATTAATTCCATTCACAAAAGCAACACCCTTTACAACAGAAAAAAAAATGTATAATTAAATAAAAATGTTCAATTCATATTTATATATAACAAAAAAAACCAACCTTTTTCCAACCAGTAGGGTCCAAATACGTATTTAAAGGTTTTGATAAGTTATCTGGTAACGTAAATGTTGTTTTATAAAATGCCGGTAATACAACGTGTTTCTGTGGTTCGATGGTCGAAAGCCATGACGTTTCGTTTAGAGGATATGCTATCATCTTCCACGGACCCAGTATATGATTACCCAATGTTACGGGTTCAAAAATACCCTGCACATAGAATATAATGAAAAATTGGTAAACAACAATCTAACGGGCTAACCTTTCTGTCTTCTAAATAATTCCCGAGATTAATTCTTCCTTGGTTTTCTATTAGAATACTTAGCTTTTGAACTGTACTGTTTATATTTAAGCTCACAGGTATATTTTCATATTTCCGAGGTATTGAATTCATCACTTGTACCTAAAATAGATGCATGATACATTATAACAAATCATATATTAGGATGATCCAAAATCAAAAATGGCATGGTTTTACTATTATAAGTAATACTACGAGTTAAGCCAGTCAGGCCATAGTCTGACCTAATGCCGACAGGTTATCGGGCTCGGAAATTATACAAATGGGGTACATAATACTACATTATATAAAATATAATATTAAAATATCGTTTTTGTTATTATTTTCTCGAAGTGTAGAAATGAAAACGATATTTATATGTTTTTACCACTGTTTACAATAATAAATAATAATTCATAACAAGGAAAGCATATTTCCTTTTTCTACCTAATGCAATTATTAATGCATTTAAATAAAAAAGAATAGGTTTTTAAATTTATTTTATTAAAATAAACAAATAAAAATTTATTTAGGTATTTTTATCTTTATTTAATTTATTTGTATATATTAATTATTTCGATATAATGGGCTATCATTGATTATAAAAACTATCTTATACTTATAATCATTGGTAAGTACTATATTCGATTGTGGAAGAATTCCATGTTCCAATGTTTTCGTCAATAAATTATACGTATATTTATAGAAATAAGTAATTAAAAGAGCGGTGGTAGCCGATATCTAGAGGCCGTATTTTTGTCGCAGTAACACAGTATCTACAGTGTAGATTCGGGCATATATCAATTGCGCCGAATATCGTAGGTAAAGAAAAAAAAGTTATAGGATAGGAAAAAGGTATACATCAACTGCGGCGATTGATATTCCAATGTTATAAAAAATTGTGTACTTCAATTGCGCCGATCGATATATGAATGTAATAAATGGTGTACGTCAATTATATATATTGGTGAAGATGCAACTTTTCCACCGTATCTTTGCGCATCGTGTAGCATATCAGGTGAAAGAACGAAAATGCCTGTGAGTCGTTTTACTCAGCATTTGGAAAATATTTGTATTCACCACATCCAAACATTTTTGTTTTTTATGAATTTCAACTTCAATCATACATAAAAATGAATAGCATCGAGAAAGAAAATAAGAATAAAAACAAAATACCATAGTTGAAGATAATATATCCAAGTATTTCAATGGAAATTTAGATATGTTTGAATTTGTACAACAGATAAGCTACCACTGCAAAAAATGATTAAAAGGTAATTAAATATAAATCTATTTTTATATCTAAATTTTCTAATTTTAATTTAATTTTTTTAGATTGAGATTAAGATTCAAGACATTTCATCAGAAAGATAAATTTGTATGTAATATATGTATGTAAATTATTTTTATATAAATTTACTTTTTAATATAACTTTTTTAATACTAGCACAATAGATGTATTCCTTTTTAATATACTCTTTTTATGTAGGCGCAATAGATGTATACCTATTTGATATACCTTTTTTATACTGGTGCAATAGATGTATACAATACAGGTAGTGTCCCAAATTCGGCGCAATAGACGAAACCCCGTAGATTCAACACCACAAACAGGCTGTGGCATTTTTATATTTAATTATATTTTATTTATTATAATTTTATATTTAATAAGTATCAGTATATATATATTTTTTTTGCAATTCAATGTAAAGCTTGAATATAATATGACATTATGACTTTCATATAAAAAACATTTAATAATTTCAGGTATATTAAATATTAATACAAAAAACTATATTTAAATATTTTAGCCTACCCTTATATACAAATGTCTAGTTTCATCATGGTCTTACTAATTTTAGGAGCTTATCTGTTTTTGCAAATATTTTATATTGATGCAGACTTTTAAAAAATTAAATAAAAAATGATCTTATTCTAAAAACTTACTAAATGATAAATTCACAATACATTGATATTTGATAACAATATACAGTTTGTAAGCTAATTAAAATGGAAATTGTGAAAAATATAATTAATATTTTATTAACAGTATTAAGATATCGTACTATTACTTCTTACAATTATTATTAATTGATAATTTATATGGTTAAGTGACGTTAATATACATTGTTACTGTGGTGGTTATGGTGAGTATACTATATAGTACCTATATTTGTTTAAATACCTAATTTACTTTATATATAATATAATGTTGTGTGATTCTGATTTATATTTTAAATAATAAAAAAGTACATCATTAGATAAAGGTACTAAATTTTAAATATTTTTATTTTAAAAAGTATATTATATCTACATGTATATCATTATACCTGGTCTATGAAGACAGTTGCTTGATCTCTGATTGTGCTAATAGTAAGGTTTACAGGAACTGTGACGTCCTTTTGATCGTTTGTCAAAATAGTTTCATACATTACAAATCCCGTGTTTATGCCCATGACTTCGAACCCAAGTGGAACATTGTTCTCAACCGGTTCAATCCGTTGCGTAACCTTTTCAAATAGACTAACCAACGGTTGCATTGTGAATACTCCATAATCACCTTTAGGTGCTGGAATGGGTGATATTTCATTTGATACTACAAAATTCTTTAATACACATCATTTAAATTAAATATATATAATATTTATTATAATATATTATCAAAGCTTACAGTTTCTTTGAGCAATTTTTTTATTTTAAAGTACATTTCAGTTGGATCTCCTGCTTCGTTCAATGGAGCACTGAAATCATATGAGGTTTCCACAGGGAAATATTCATCATACTTGTATTTGAATGCACCAGTAGTAAACCCAAAATTTGTACCGCCATGAAACAAATAAATATTGACCGATGCATTCAAATCCAGCGTATCTTTCATAGTACTGATAAATTGATCAGAGCTGCTAATATTCATTGGTGGTACACCCCAATATTTCACCCAACCTGAATAATACTCAGAAATCACTGGGGGTCCTTCTTTTTGAATTCCTCTTGTTTTTTGAATACATTGAGGAACTGAAAATTGCATTGAAAAATAGTTCAAAAAATAATTTTCATTTTTATTTTTATGTAGGTACGTGAACTACTCACTATTTTTAATCCAAAAGCCATAATCTACGGTTGCATAAACATCAGCTACAGTACCACATTTAAAGGTGTGAAGTGATTCCAATTCACAGCTATCGGTTGTGTAAAGGAGAGCGTTAGATTTAATATAACTTTTATACAAATCGCGTAACCATATCATATACTGATGGTCACACGTATAGTAATCTCCATATTCATTCTCTATCTTTACAGTGTATAAAAACGAAAATTAATTTCTAAAACATAATGATACTCTTAAGGCAATAAATTACTGATAAGTCTATATACCTGAACCATAATGATATTTCCACCATTTCCGTATAAAAAAGGGACGATTTTAGGCATAAGTACACTAAACCATTTAGCAATGTAATGTTTATAACCTAAATTTAAAGAATATGTATATATTATATTATTAAAAACAAAATTTATTTTATTTCATTAAATATATTTTAAATCAATAAATACAAAGCCACTACATATTAGTCAATAAAAAAAAAATAATCTTTTTCACCAAATGCTTGAAATTTTAATATAAAGCTCGTCATAAGTTATTCATTTTTCAATTAAAAATAACAAAAATCTATAAATACAGTATTTTTTTAAAAAGCGTTTTAAGTTACAGTTTGTTTTATTTTCATTAATCTCGTGATTTTTAATATTTTTTCTAGTTTCAAGAAAAATTGTGAATTATTATCAAACATGTGGTCCGCGAGCTCATTCCAGTGTAATAATACAAAGATATATAAACTATACAATGGCTATCTTTAATTTTTTTGAAAAATATTAAATAAAAAATTATTTTTTTTAACATTTTTTACCAAAACAGTAAATTAAATTAAAATATGAAATTATTTTAGTCCTTTTTCCTGAGAGTCTTAAAAAATATATAACTATGATATCTCCAATATTTCAGAAGATATTGCAATGGTAAACCCTCACGGAACCCCCTGATATGGTAGGTACGCACATTATGTACCTAGCTAAATTACCTAACGCTGAAAACTATTCAATCTTATCATTCTAATCAAATGATAGTCCACAAAAATATAAATCACTAATACGTACTTGGATCATTAGTTCTCAGACCATTTTTGGGCACAACATTCAATAACCAAAATGGAAATCCACCCTAACATAGTACAAACAACAATCATTTAAGTATAGTTTCTAATTTATTAAAATATATTATTTCTCACTAAATCTCTTTCGGCACTTATGTATGGCCCAGGCCTGAGCAACAAATACATCCCTTCGTCTTGAACTAACTTAAGGAAATACTCTAAATCGGCTATGTCCTCAAAGTTGTATTCACCTGGATATGGCTCATGTAAACTCCATTCTACATAACTGAAATTCCATTAATAATTATTATATTTTTACCTATCAACATATTTTACTTCTCTGTCGACTATTACAATTAACGTCTAAAATAATGTGCCATTTCCATTTTTTTATTTTATAAATATCTCTGTGATAATGTTAAATTTCAATAACAATTTTATTGCAAATTACGAACACAAGTTTTATAAATACAGTAGAACCTCGATTATCCGTGTTCGCGATTAACCGTGTTCACTCTTCCGAAAGTTTAAAAATAAATATGGACTGTAGATGTATAACATTATTGTATATATTTATAATTATAATTAAATAAAAAATTACATTATTATAAAAAGTCTCGATTAACCGTAGTTTTCATTTATCCGTGTGACTCCCTCCCCGCCATTACCCCGGATAATCGAGATTCCACTGTATTCACATATAAATTAATTTTACAATATTAATGTTGCAGTTTGCATTATTAACAAATAATTTATTAATTTATAACCCACGAGAGTTACAATATCTTATAGAATAGAAAGTTATGTCATATTTCAACGACTATTTTTAAAGTTATATTTTTATTTAATATTATAAATTTTCACTATACGGTAGGTACTAAATACGTATTATTAGTATAAATAACTCATTTAAATAAATGTTATAAATTAATTATAATAGTAAACACGATACACCAATTCGTTTTAATATTTGAATTTGAATTTATTTTTTTAATTTATTGTAACATTTACTCACGTTGATAAAGCATTTAAACCAGCTGCTTTCATTTTCTGAATTCTATCCTTCCAATAAGGTTTCGGAACTCTAAAATAGTGTAACGAACCTGAGACATATCGAAATATTTGACCGTCTTTTAGGAACTCTTTTCGTTCATAATCAACAATAAAAGTTCGTTCAGCTATCTAAAAATAATCAAATATATAGGGAAAAAAAGTTTCTTTGGATATTATAATTTATAGTAATTTACCATGTGCAGAAACCTTTATTGAAAAGTATACTAAAAATATTTTATTATATAAGTACACCAGTATTTATCATCCATTAAAATATTTTTAACTTCTTAACTACATATTATTAAAATATTATTAAATAGAAAATATTATGTCATATCACAATGAATTAATTGATTGTTGATGTATCTCAGTACCTGTATTCAATAATTTTTTACCTAATATTTTTTAAGTAACTAACCTTTAAAACAGAAAAAAACCGAGGACCTTTTAAATCTAGTTTAATTTTAGTGCAATCATTGTAATAGACATGTTAGAAATGTTAAAATGTTAATTTTTCATTAAGTTGTGATAAATCATTGAATAAGAAAAACATTTTTGAGAAAACACAAGTCTGACAGCCTATGTTGTTATTAAGAGTATAATTATATTGTATTATATTTTTTATAAAGCTATATATTATTACTATAATAATAATGCCATTGCGATTAATTTTTTTTTTACTAAAAACATAATACAATTAATTATTATGATTATATTTATCTATATCATAATTATCGTTATACTTTAGAAAAGAATAAATAGGTTCATGGAATTTAAAGCTTAAAATTAATCTAAATATATTAAAAATATTCTTGTATTTACAAAATCTATATAAAATTTCAATAAAGAGTGATTCAAAATTTGTATTAGAACAATTTTATAATATAAATACTCAAAATTAAAAAAATGTATAATGTGTAAAAATGTTATTTAGAAATTTTAAAAACGATTTGTAAATTATATATATTTTTTACAATATTTATGGGGAGGTTTTGAGGGTCAGCTTTCAAAATTAAAGCAAGAACCTGTATATTTTTTGTAAATATTATGAAAATACATTTTTTCAATACATTTTAGTATTTTACTAATTAAATTAAACATTAATATATGCAAAATTCTACACTTAAGAGCGATTTAAGGTTTTTAAAAATTGCATTTTGACCACACTCTGCCAATAGAAGCTAATGATGTCGTCACCCATTACACGAGTGGTCATTAATGAATTTAAAAATATTGTACATGCTGAATACATTATTAATGAATACAGAAAAATAAATAAGATAAAAATTATTTTAATATTTAAGTTTAGCTTAATATTTTTGATAACACATATTATGTAAATTTATAACGAAATTCCGTTTGATTGAATTAAATCTATAATTGTAATTTAATAATATTATCTCTACTTATTAACAATATTTTGACTAATATTTGGCTCATTTATAATATTTAATTTATGAGTAAGTATAGGTAATTATATAGTATAGCTATATTTTTGAAAATATTATCCATCATTTTATTAAAAATCTGTTGATTAAGCTTTTTATTAAGTTTATAAATTAACATTATAGATAAAAAAGCCGGTAAGTGAGTATCGCTCTGCTGTACATTAGGGGGTGGGGTGGACCTGGGACTATGGTAGGTTAAATTTGAATGCAATGATAGGTATCATTGTATACGAAAAACGATTCTGAACGGAGATGATTTGTCAGTCTAGGATATATTATAAAAAAATCGAAAATTATTTATTAGTAAAAAGTTATTTTACACGTGTATTTTTAATTTCAAATTAAAATTAAAACTTTAAACACTCGTAAAATTTTTTAAATTGAACAATCCTCAAACTTTTTTATAATTATTCTAAGCTTAACTTATGGACAGCATAGTATTAAATTTTCAATTCTTAGCTTTTGATAGAAAAATATTTATAAATTTTTAACTACCAAATAGTGAAAAATATTCATGATTTTGACGAATTTTTGTCAATATTTGAACTTCAAATGCTAATAAAAAAAAATTGTGCCTATGTATTTTTATAATTTTTGAATGAGAGTTAGAACAAGTTATGTGGACCCTTCAATTAAATTTTCAAGTAATTTGTCCCAGCTAATTTTTTTTTATCAACATTTATAAAAAAAAAATTAAAAAAAATTGAAAATTTCAATTGTCTATAAATAGCTCAAAAAAAGTCAAAATGTTTTGAAAATTAAATCACGTAAAGAAAATGGCAATCTAAATAACTGGTAAAATTTTCAAGTATTTACGACTTATACTGTTTGAATAACAACAAATATCAAAAATCGTTTGAGGCTAAACCGTTATTTAACGCGGTATTGTAAAAATTTAAATTTCAAACACTCATAAAAATTTTTTGTCTGAATCCGGTTGAGTTTTTTTTACAGATAATTGAAGAAAAATGTATGGAGAACCTTGTATCAAATTTTCAAAACTTAGTTATAAAAGAAAAAAATTTTACGATTTTTCAACCACAAAATTACTTGCCAATTTTCGCAATTTTGACATATTTCGAATAAATTCGAAATTTAAGCACTTATAAAAAAAAATTGTGACTAACGATTTCGGATTTTTTTTTATAACTTTAAGAACAACTTATAAGAAACCTTGTATTAAATTTTCAAGATTTTCTGGCCGGCCAAAAAATTTTTATCGTTATTTTAAAAAAAAATACTAAAAAAAATTAAAAATTTCAATTGTCTATAAATAGTTCAAAAAAAGTCAAAATTCTTTGAAAATTTAACTGTGTATGGAGAACGCTAATATAAACATTTGGTGAAAATTTCAAGTATTTACATCGATTAGTTTTTGAGTTACAGCAAAATATAAAATTCGATTTGGTCGAAAACTGGTTGTGCGTAAAAAATCCCGTTTTTTCCGTCATTTTTTTAAGGTTTTTCCCGACTCATGTAAAAAATATTGAAAAATTTTAACTTTTGACCCCCCAAAGTACCAACTAGATCCGATTTCCTTTTCAAAGAGGGGCTGAAGTCCAAAATCGAAGCATTTTTACTGCCCCAAATGTTGTCGACAGACACAAAAAAAAAAAAAAAAAAAAAAAAAAAAAACACACACATCATTGTAAAATCAATACATTCTTCACTCCGTTCAGAATCTAAAAAAGATCGATGTTTATTAATACAATAACTTTTTAAATACATTTTTAGTTATATCATTGTTAATTGTACGTATACGCTTTTAATCTAGCTTCTAATTTAAGTATAACCTTGGCACTTGGCAACATTAAAATTTCACAAAAACAGTTATCCGACAACACAATTATGTTGAAAAAGAATATTCTTATCTCACTTTCCATTTTAGTCCGCGAGATTGAGTCATTTCTTAGTGAAATTTTGTTAAACAACTATATTGTTGTCAAACAACTTTGATAACCATAGTGGTTGACTGGTTAACGATTACCAACATAAACTGGAAGTGTTATAACAAGTGGTTCTTACCTTCGGTGTTTCTTTGGATTCTGGTTGAATTTTATTTCTTGTTAAAATGTATAGAAGATAAACAAAAACAAGCTTCAATAAAACGAATAATATTACAATATATAACCACTTCAAAAGTTTTTGATTACATCTTAGTTTCGGTTTTTTTATCAACGATCTAGAACGAAAAAAATGTATTTATCTAAATGCTAACCAATACTGTATTTAAAGATTATAATTTAATGATTAATGTTACAACTGTATAACATTATTAATATTATATTGATATTGTACTTACTCTGTTTCATTGTTTTGAGACAATAAACCCATATTGTATATAATTATAGGTATTTTAAGTTGGGATAACTATCTATCCAGCAAAATTATTGTTAAGTAATTAAATAAAATACAATATTTGAATGTGTAATATGCTTATTTATATACTTTTTGTATTAATATCGGCATATAAAGATTAAAGAACCATTAACGTGTAGAGTAAAAGTGCTTGACGAAACTGCCAACAGAACATAATATTTATTTAAATATTATCCTGTATTTTAAGTATCAACAATAAACATAATGTGCTGTTTCGTGTTTGTTTGGAAACCAGCCTATTCACTTTAATTCCGGTTTTTTTTAATTCCCACTCAAAATCCTGTTCATCTATATGATAAGCTAATAATAATAAAATGAAGTTTCTTCAATGGTTTTATATTATAATAATCAATAATGTTCATTGAAAATCATATTTTTTTTTTTTGAGTGTTGTTAACGAATTATTAGGTATAATATTTGCTCCGGGACCACTGTTAAACGGAATTAAATGAATTAGTAAAAAAATGAACTGACGCATAAAACAAGATAAATAATTAGAAATATTTTTAAAACTAAAATTAATACACCTAATACAATGTACTTGAAATCTGTTTCGTTTATAATATAAACTAGACATATAAATATTAATTCTTAATAATAATTAAGATAATTAAGATTAAGATTAAGATTAATATTCTAATAGAATCATAGCACTATAATTATTACAAAACCAACACTTTATTATTAATTAATAATTATGAACATATTTTTTTAAATATTATCTATTTATGTTTAGTAATGATTAGACAAGATTCAAATAATAAATATTTTATAATAATCAAACCATTATTAATTTAATAATAAAATGAACAATACATCAATATATGGACTTATATGATATTTAGAGTTTAGTCACTCAATACTAAGCTTAAATAAATATTAGACAAGAGCTAGTAATTTTATTAAATATTTGGTATATTCTTAAAAACATCAATTTCTTGGCCCTATTCATAATTATTGATTGTAAATAATATATATATATATATATATATGTATACAAAAGCTTCCATAAACCAGGATAATGTTTATTTAATACAATAAAAGTATAGTTTATCCAATAACATTTTGTAGATGTAGATTGGTAGATATATTCAACTTTTTCTATTCCATAATTAAAATAATAATTATATTTAATAAGTTAATAAATTTCTAAATGAAAAACCTTATGTTTGACCAACTAAAACAATTTAAATGCTTAGTTTTTATATTCTATCATATTATTATGCGATTAGGTATTATTATACCTATATTTATCAATTTTCAAACATAATGCTTGTATGTATACAACTATATATTTTACTATTGTTTTTCGATTCTTCAATAATCGTATGTTACTGTCATCAAAAACTTTGTGATAGTGATAATTTTATCATAATTTTTACTATCATGAATTCATATATCAAGTAATTTGTCTGTCATTCTGGCTTGTAATAGATCTCTAATTAATGCTACATTATTGGTTATAGAAACATTTTCATTGATCCTCCACCAGTATCTCGGCAGACATTTTTTTATCAGCCATCAGTATATTGTTTCTTAACATTTCGTTTGATGTTATCAGTTTATCACATTTAATTTTTAGTATAATTTTAGTTTGTGATTTCTGTTAAATTCATCTTGTATTTTTAGCTAGGTATCTTTGATCACTCTAAACGAGTGACTGTTTTATAATTGGCCACTAATGTAATTAGCAAGTCAGTTTCCACTGATGTAAAATTAGTTGCCTATTTAACTCCTTTTAATATAGAGTTCTAATTACAATTTTTATATAATATTTTTCGTCGTGATACGCAGAAACAGATCGTTCAATGTATACAAATATAAAGTAAAAACGAAAATAGTACAATGCACACAAATATCAAATTACAAAATTTAATTTAAAAGTTTAAAGTTTCAATAGAAATAAAAAACACAAGGAAAAAAATTTACAGCAATCAGTTAATAAATGATAAAAATTATGAAAAACAATTTTTACATAAATTAGTACGTAACAAACTTACGAATATTTTCAAATTAATATTGATACAGCTGTCACCGAAGTGACATACATATATCTTAAATATGTCAAAGTAGATTATTTATTGAAGTGACGAAGGAACATCAGGTGAGTTGCCTACGGGTTGACGGAACATTAATCCTTTTTACAAATCTTTGAAACATTCCATAGCATAATATATAAAAGTAGTAAAATTTAATTCAGGTTTACAAAAAACTATTACAATTTCCAAATATCCAATCCTAGGGAACTTTTAGTTTATCAAAATAAAGATACATCAAAGATGATCATTTAACATTACTTGTTGGTATATTGGTGTAACAAATATAGGTAATATAATATATATAAACTATTCAATAAGATTACCCGAAATTTACGAAAAAGTTTTAAAATAAAATAATAAACATCGTTGTTTATCGTTTAAATATGTAATTTCCTTCTATTTCAAAAATGTATGAAAAAAATTATGATTATACATTTTGTAGATTTTTTAGTTCCAGAATTAATTAATTTTCAATAAATTGTTAACTACAAAATAATATTGTTATAATTCAAAAACGAATTATAAAAAATATATAAAATGTTCACTAATGTTTAATATAATAAATTTTTTTTTTTTAGTCTGGGTTGTTATTAAAAAAAATAACTCATAAAGTTATATTATACAAGTTTAATTATATAAAATTAATTTTTTCTAAATTCTAATCGATTGAATGTATTTATGGAAAAAATGAGTACTATAAAGTACTATAGATTATAGATTGATTATAAGGCTATGAGGCTTAAAAGGCTTGAAATACTTTTAGTGCAGTTTATAAAATTCAAAAATGTTTCGACCCAAACACTATAAAATTAAATTAGTAATTTCAACATATTTCTTATGTACTAAAACTTACATTAACGTAGGTAATTATAAAATATATTGCAGATAATGTGACAAGATAATATTGTACAAATATTCAACGATGAAGTACCGAAAAATAAATTATCCTATCAAGTTAATAATAAACCCTTCTAGAGCGTTATGATATAATATTATATAAAAAATGAGCTTTAAAAGGATTTTAAAAAAATGTAATGTTCAATGTTCATGTATTTTAATATCACAAATACACTAATTTTTACAAAAATTAATTTCTTTTAAAAAAATAATTATTTAAAACTTATAAATGCGAAATTTCATAGTAAAAATTAACACAAATATATACCTACCTAAGAATTATGTTTAATAAACATAATCTCCTTGTATACTTACTACATATAAAACAAATATTTAAAATTCACTCTCATAATTGAGAATCAAGACTACCTTTTTTGAGAACATTTTAAAACATTGATACAATTAAATTAAAAATAATAACCACTTATTATTTAACACAGAGGATGAGTGGTAAATAGACAATATATATATATTCCCATAATAACTACAGAGCAGATAACATGTTGATTATTACTAATAATGATATAAAAATAAACAAAACTATTAATTATAGCTACAATAACCAGAATTTAATTAATAAAAAATATCGAGTGTAACCAGCATTACTAATGATTGATTTATAAGATATTTACAGGACCTAAGATATTAGGTTTATCAGTTAATGAAATTGACAAGTTCTTAGGAACTCCTTCAAGTTCCAACATGACAATAGTGTTTAATCCCGGCGGTGGAATAAGAAATGTAGCTGGAACATAAAGTGTTATTTGTGGTCCAGCCGATGGCCAATATCGGCCTATGTTTATTCCATTCACAAAAGCAACGCCCTTTAGATAACAAAAATAAAATAAATAATAAATAAATATTATTTATTTTGATTAGATATTTATTATTCATCAAAAGCCAACCTTTTTCCAACCAGTAACGTCCAAATACGTATCCAAAGGTTTTGTTAAACTATCAGGTAATGTAAATTGTGTTTTATAAAATGTTGGTAGCACAGTGTATTTTTGTGGTTCGACGGTCGAAAACCAAGACGTTTCGTTTAAAGGATATGCTATCATCTTCCACGGTCCTAATACATAGTTACCCAATGTAACTGGTTCAAAAATACCCTGTAAAAAGTATAATTTCAATAATAATTATAAAACAACGAACTAAAGCATAACCCGACCAACCTTTCTGTCTTCCAGAAAGCTTCCGAAATTTATTCTCCCTTGGTTTTCAATTAGAATACTTAGCTTTTGAACTGTACTATTTATATTTAAGCTCACTGGTATATTTTCATAGTTTCGTGGTATGATATTTACTTGTACCTAAAAAAAAATGTTTAATACCTTTTTTCTTTACTTCAAAATCGCATATTATAACACGACATAAGGCATTATAACGCATACCTGGTCTATGAAGACAGTTGCTTGATCTCTAACTGTGCTAATAGTAAGGTTTACAGGAACTGTGACGTCTTTTTGTTCGTTTGTTAAAATAGTTTCATACATAACAAATCCCGTGTTTATGCCCATGGCTTCGAAACCAAGCGGAACATCGTTCTCAACCGGTTTAATCCGTTGCGCGGCCTTATCAAAAAGACTAATCAACGGTTGCATCGTGAATGTTCCATAATTACCCTTAGGTGCTGGTACGGGTGATATTTCATTTGATACTGCAAAATTCTTTAACAAATATTCAATTAATAAAGCGAATATCTATATAATATTTTTATTTTTATATTAAGACTTACAGTTTCTTCGAGCAATTTCTTAATTTTAAAGTACTTTTCGGTTGGATCTCCAGCTTCGTCTAGCGGAGAATTGTAATCATACGAGGTTAATTGAGGTAAAAATTGTGGATTTTTTAATTTCTCGTACTTGTTGGCACCAGAAGTGAACCCAAAGTTTGTACCTCCGTGGAACATATAGAAATTTATTGATGCATTCAAAGCTAACATGTTTTTCATAGTTTCCACAACTTCGTGACTATCGACGACTGGCGATGGTTCACGCCAATGTGATAACCAACCAGCGTAATACTCGGAGTTAACTAGTGGTCCTCTTTTTTGTGTTGCTCTCATATATTTAAAACATTGTGAAACTGAAAATCGTAATAAAATCAAAGTTACGAAAAATTTGATATTAATTTCCATATACGATATAGTGTACACCAGTGGCGTATTTAGGCCGGGTCCACAGAGGCCATCTAAGTATGTCTAAGCTGTGGACGGGGCCTTAATTATTGCATAAAAAAATTACAAACATTTTTTAAATTTAAATTGTATCTATATGTTAAAAATAATTTTATCTAAAACACAAAAAAAATATACAGTAGCGCCGTTTATTATCTTATATATTATATGGCAATCATTTTTCAAACGAATTATAAAAATAAATTATCACAGCTTGTACGCGGAAATTGCAGCACAGCTATTCCACAAATAGTAAATTTATATTTTCAATAATTATAATACTATTGTGTCTATTAATAATGTCTAAAAATGTACATTTGAGTAATAGGTAACTAGTACTTTATAAAGGAAATTAAAAACACAACGCCTTACAAAGGTAAAATTACTCCCACAAATAGGTGTTTTTTTTTATAGAGATGCTCCTGAAAATAATTCAAGGACGACTGTAAAATTTACACCTGTAGAAAAAACTGATATTGTAAATAGATTAAAATTTCCTTTAATAGTTCAAATAATATAAATGTTATTCTAAAATGTAAAACCAAGTTGTTACGTCTTCAGTTGTAGGTATAGATTCTATGATATATTATAATACATTTTTACTGCTTAGGTATTACCTTTATAATTACCTTCGTAATATACTTTATTATATTTTATTTCAACTTGACATTTTCTTCTCTAAAAAAAATGTTTTCATTTATTTACACAAGTTGATGGTTGTTTGCCACAGACATAAATGTGAGCAACTAACGAAATAAGTAGAGTAATAAGTTGACTTGAAGTCATTGTTGCAGGGCCGGCGCTAGCTTTTGTGAGGCCCTGGGCGAAATCATATATCGGCGATATCGCTATGGTTGTATATTATATTAATGGTTGTATATTATATTATTATATACAAGTTTTGATACGCGAGGCCCTCATAAAAGCGCAAGGCCCCGGGCAAGTGCCCTGCTCGCCCACCCATTGCGCCGGCCCTGCATTGTTGCTACACATGTACGTTCAAATGATAACATTTTGAGCATCAGTCGTTTTAAATGTTTACCGTTTTTAAGAGAACACAACAACCACTGTGTTGCCTCCGTTTAACAAGTGCGCAACATAGCAAATTTACATTCAACAAAATATCACGTTTAGCTTCGTTAGTTTAAAAATTAGAGTAAATCGAGCTATTATGAAACTTGATAATAAGAACACTTGATTTGTGTTTGTATGTTGGTTTTTAACGATTATTTAGCTTTTAAGTGAGTTATGAGCATTTGTTTATTTACGCTTTATTATATACACATAAATTGTTAAAAAAATTGGACTATCGTAAAAAATCACCATAATATCGATGAAGTGAGTGTATTTTAGTATTTTAGTATTTTTTTAATAACAGGCGAAATCTCTTCCATCTAAGTTTTCGATTACCTAATCAAATTTTTAATATTTATGAAATTTTCTATAAATGTATAAATAATAAAAATGTTTTATATATAGGTATATATGTAAATATTAGTGCATAATTATTTTTAGTTCATAGAATCACTATTTAATAATTAATATTTTTATTAGAATTTAATTTCGGTACAAAAATGACCTATATTTCTTATAGGCCCTTAGGCCATCAAGTTTCTCGCTTCGCCACCGGTTTATACTTAAGTAGATATTTACCATCAGTAGTCGAGGCGCCGAAATCCACAGTTGCATAGACGTCCGGTATAGCACCACATGTAAAATAAGAATATCCACATCCATCAGTTGTGTATAACAAAGCTTTATATCCAACGTAACTTTTAAATAAATCTCGTAACCACAGCATATATTCTTGGTCGCAAGCACTGTAGCTACCATATTCATTCTCTACCTACACAGAAAAGTAAAATTAATTTTCAAAATATGTGGCGTATGGTGATAAGTTTATAAATTGACTATACCTGAACCATAATTATATTTCCGCCATTCCCGTACAAAAAGGGGTCAATTTTGGGCATGAGTACACTAAACCATTTGGTAATGTAATGTTTATAACCTAAGATTGAATAAAAAAAATTGTATTACTGCAATTCCTTATAGTTGATGTTCTCATAAAAGACATTGATTTATTGTTGAAAATTAATCTATACAAATAATAATAAAGGGTCGACCTTAACAATAGAAACCCCTAGTACGTACTTGGATCATTAGTTCTCAGACGTTTTTTGGGCACCTCATTCAATAGCCAAAATGGAAATCCGCCCTAAAACATGTAAAACAATAATTCAAATTTGGTCTCTAATTCATTTTTGCGTGTTATTACTCACAAAATCTCTTTCGGCGCAAATGTATGGTCCTGGTCTGAGCAACAAATACATTCCCTCGTCTTTAACTAATTGCAAAAAATACTCCAAATCGGCTATATCATCAAAATTATATACGCCTGGATATGGTTCATGTAGACTCCATTCTACATAACTACAATATAATATTTTATTATTATTTATATAGGTATTTACTTAACGACTATAATGACTCAGTGACGTACACATTTTACTATAAAAGCATTAGATATATATTTAAGGATTTCTAAAATTCGGTTTACATTAAATTTATATTTTTACTTTTCGCATATAAAGATCAATTTAATCTTTAATACAACGAATTTTCTGATAATTTTATAATAATATTTACACTGAACAAAGTTCCGTATTCATTTTAATTATTTATTTTACCTATATAAAATAAAGATCACAAATAATAAAAACTTAATTTATATTTAAACATATAAGACTTAATATTGCATGTTTTTTTTATTTTCAATAAAATCTATTTAAAAGCGTATTGTATTTTATATGACAGTAAATTTATAGTAAAATAAATCTTAATAATTTATTTTATAACTATTATAATAGGTATCTAACTGTATTTACTATTTGTGATTTTAATTTAATTTTATGTAATATAATATAATATTTACTTACGTCGATACTGCATTTAAACCAGCTGCTTTCATTTTCTGAATTCTGTCCTTCCAATAAGGTTTAGGAACTCTAAAATAGTGTAACGAACCGGAGACATATCGAAAAACTTGACCGTCTTTTAGGAACTCATTTCTTTCGTAATCTACAGTAAAAGTTGGCTTGCTTGTCTACAAATAAATAAAAAAGAAGGTTATACACACTTTTATGTTTGTCATTGGTAAAACCACCGAAAAAAAATATAATTAATATTTAAATATATAAATATAAAAACTAAAATACTAAATAATTCAATTAAGTTATAATATAATATTATTATTAATTTACTATTTAGATTTTTACTTGCCAAATTATTTTATTTAATATTTTTAATAGCTTAAATTATGTGTTATGGTTATTTTATGTTTTTTTATGATCATTTTTATATCTTTTCTTTATTACATACAGAACATTTAAGACCCAGTAATGACAGTATTTCCAGTATAGCAGTAAATATTATAAACTATTTTAAAATAAATAATTAGTAATAATTTTTTTACTTTTAGGTACAATTGTATTAATACGCAGTTAATAAAAAAAAACAAACGTTAACTTAAATGCTGATTTAAAAATCAAAGCACCAAAAAGAATTTATTTATTTATTTTAAAGCTTTATGTAAGACAGAAATATTAGTGAATTACGTTGTAATTCATCAGTTAAGAACAAATTATTATTGGAATTATACTATATAGAAGGTGTCAGAATATTTGAACACTAATTAAATTTAAAAAAAAATCAGTCGGTATACAGAGTGAAACTATAGTCTATTCGACAAATTCAATAATAGTGCAAAGGCAATAATATCAAATAGACGAGTTACATCCTGTATAAAACAATATTTACAAATTGTAACATCGAGTGTGTATAAATTACTAAAGAACTTAATTGTATATTATTATTATTATTGTAATATTATATAATACAATATATATATTGTTATTATTTATTGAACGTCATAATATATTTATAGTATTAGTATTAAAGTAAGAGTAAGTAATAAGTATACATAATTAATCTCAATATTAAACAAGTCCTTACGTTTCAGTGAATTTTTAAGAATTCAAAATACTATATTGTTCTTGATAATATTAACATACACAATGTAAGTACTAACAATAGATTCGAAGTTTCGCTATTTTATGTTTTTGTTCTGAAATCAATTGATTTTCACGTCGTATACAAGTGTATATTTTTTCTTAAAACTTTCTTACAAAATAAAACTAATCGTTTGACACGATTTGGAACGATACATATAACTACATTTTTTTTAAATGTTAAATAACAATTTATTCGGCCATGAAATGTGTTATTTCTTTAAAATTCAATTCAAGTTTATATATTGATTTTACCGACGTACTCTCGAAATATTTCCTTACATATTAAACCTTATGTCCTTATTGTATGAGTATGAATTACACATAATACCTGTATAATATATATATATATAGATAATAAACACGTTATACAACAAAAAGTAGTGTATGTAACAACAATGAAATATATGTCTGGTTAGATTGGATTCTTTGATAGTTTAACTATAATTACACATAATACCTAATAATAATTTATTGAAAGATTATAATATTACCTATTGTTTAATGTAAATTATATGATAAAGTGAATACTTAAACACGTTATATATAGCCAAATATGGATAATTAAAAATTATAATCTTCTACTTAATTTACCTGATTCAAATTACAAATCGTGAATATAAATATATTTTATCATACAAAAGATCAACACGAACAATTACGACAACATTAACATTAATAAAATATTAAAATCTATTATATTTATATTGTTATACTTTAAAAATCAAAATTGTATTTAAACGATATGAAAAATAATTTTTTCTTTTCATTATCCTGTAGTTTAGAAAAAATTACTACAATAAGCTAGTATTCATTTTTATTAAAAATATATTAAATATGATATTTTTTAACCTGTATACAATTGCGCTTATTTGATATTCAATTATTAAATGCTAAATAACAATAATAATATTACAAGTGTCTAACTATTGTGATTAAAGAGTAAAAATAATATGAACTACTATATTATTTTTGAATGGAACCAAAAAAAGAAATATGGACAGTGATACGTGGTCAATTGGTTTTACTAAGTTTTTTTTATGGTCACTTTTTTTTAAAGGTAGTGATTTTCTTTATACGTTTAAGTATATGTATAACACATTTAATCCGTGGGAAATAGAAATCATAATTCATAGTAATGTGGAAAAAACATAAACGATTGTAGTCAGTCTATAATACAAATTGGGTTATCAGAATTTGATGTTTCAGAATTTTGAATGTATTATTATTAATAAATAATATTTCTATGCAAAATAGAAAAAAATAGAACCAAAACTAAATAGCTATTATAAATTATAATACAAAATAATATTATTATAATCCTCTCTACAAGAATTTTAATACTCTTTTTAGTCTTTTATGAGTAATTATTAATTTGGGAATGGAGAAGTAAACTTTTGAAAATCAAACGAGAATACCTATTTATTTTTATAAGGTGTTTAAAAAAATGAACCAATCGGATCATTTGATAATTTCATACATGGATTTGATTACTTAACCATGTGTGATATATTTTAATAGAGATATCTATTAAAATTTGTCATAAATTTATTTTAGTTGTAAACGTTTTACATGTACCAACAAATCATAAATTATTTTATCGTATAAACTGAATGAGCGTGTAAATGAATCTTAAAATGTACGAAAAATTGAAAAATATACATATTAGAATACATAGTGCATAGTGCATACATGTATATATAACATTAGATTTATTTCAGTTTTTATTTGGCATGTAAATACAAGTTAACCACACAATATATAAAATAATACTTGTAATATACATAACAAAAATGCTCAATTTATGACCATATTATAATTTCATATATTAACGTAAAAATGTGAAAATTGCATTTCGAAAATAGTACAATAATGAAATTGCGTGTTACTCTATACTATAGTGCAGGGGCGGCCAAACGGTCGATCGCGATCTACCAGTCGATCGCAAACGATTTTAAAGTCGACCGTGTTAGAATTTATTTTTAGGCTACTCACACGAAAATTAATCATAGTGGTTAGATTTTTTATTGAAGTCGATCCTCAAAGGTCAAGCATAATGTTAGTAGATCACAGCCAAAAAAAGTTTGGCCACCCCTGCTATAGTGTATACATTATTGTATGTTTATTTTCTACTATATATATTATATTATATAGGTATTAAATAGTAAATGTAAAATAATTAAATAACTAACGAATAATGAACTACCTACATATGTGAGGTTAACTATTTAACCAAAAAAAAATTCTACCCCGACTGCTAATATTTTAATATTCTGATGTTGAGTATTAACTAGGGATGGACCGATACTAGAACGGATACTCGATAGTCATTATCGATAAAAAAAATGGTATGGCCCATACCTAATATTAACAAAACAAGTGATTATAATATTATATTATTCGTCTGTTATCCACTTATTAATTTGAGAATTTATGAATTATACCCCCAAAGTTGTTCGTATAGTTATATTATCTACATACTATTTTAAATATTTATTATTGCAACAGACAAGTCATCGAATACTCACCTCAGTCGTGTTTTCCGTCGCGATCCCAGCGACGATCGTGTACAAGAAAACGGCGACGACAGCAACGATCGTCATACTCGTCGTTGCCATATTATTATTTGTGTTATTTGAACAATATTATAATAATAATTGCTATTATTATTATATGAAACGCGAGTCAAAAAGCGACGGTTGTCGGAACGCTGCAGCGAGTTGTCGCGTGCACACGTCGCGAAAGCAACAGGAATAAGACGACCGCGTCGGCGGTGATTCTCGCCTCCCACGAGCGTTGCGCGCCGCCCCCCGAACATACGGGACATTGCGCGTTTTTTTTACAAAATACCACGATGGTGGTCTTGGCTCTTGTCTCTTGACCGTAGTTCTCAAAGCCACTGACCTTCGGCAACTATACGTATACATAACATATTATGCGCTCGATATACATTTATTATGTGCGTACGACCACTACGCTCGTCTCCTGATGGGTGCATTGGTGTGATCGTGAAGGGCAAGTATAGAGACTTGCGCCCTTAAAATAAATAAAATAACGTCAATTATAGATAGACGATATAAATACATTATAATATATTGATCAGCTAAAAACATCGTTTTCTTCAAGTTATTATATAAAATACGTTCGTTTCCCGTTTTCATATTGTATACTATAGGTATATTGTATTAATAACGTTGTCACATAATAATTAGGATTACATAAATAATCCAATAATATCGTGAATTACGATTGCAAGATTATCATCACATCTTTTCCAAACAATATAGTTATACCGACATTTTTAACGAACCCGTGTGCACTTAACACGACGTTATTTATAACGATATGAATGGGTAGGTACCTAAAATTTGTTTCTAATACATAAAATAAATTATAATATTTTTTTAAAAACAAACGATTAGGTTATATGATTTTGATTTTTGTGAATAAATTATTTTGCCCCCTCCTACCCTCTCTTGGTTTTTACTCAATCGCGGCACTAGTCGGATGTATAAAGATACTGAATCGATTCCGATATTGTAATATACAATAATATTATAACTGCAGCATTTACATATTATTATTGTAAAAGCCAATTTATTATAATATTATGTATACCGCCCGCGGCCGAGAGAATTATTTTAGATCACGACTAAAGATGTCGCACGCGCACTTGGGAGCAACAACCAGACGTTTCCGTTTTGCGAAAAGAAAAATATAGTGGCGTGTGCGGCGACAAATCTTTTGCGGCATCTGTAATATCGTTGTGTGATATTATACATATTATTATATAACGTGGGTCGTACGATCCGAAGTGTGGTACTTAAATCTTTCGACACGTGCAATAACAAATACAAATTTAAATATTATTCACAGTGTGAAAACTTGAGTGTTTTTATTATACGATGAATTTTATAGCATTTTATATTATTCACACGTCCTGTTATAATATCACGTGTACGGTGACTAAAATATTTATATTTTGATCAATTTACTGTGCCACCTTATTTATATAGGTAGGTACATATTTTTGTAACATATGTGATAAATTAAAAAAGTTCCATTTACATAGTAAAGTTTCTAACATTATCGTTACATGTATTCACATTTAAAACATTACAATTGTTATTGTACAGATTTTTTTTAGGAATTTTTAACACTCCCCATGCGACTGAGGTTAGATTAGACATAATATAAGCACTTACCTACTTCAAAATTAAGTTCAACTTGTATGATGTAATGTTATTTTCAACAAACTTAGTTAAAATTCCTTATTCATACGACCCGCGAGAAAACAAACTGAATAAAATGTTCAAAAAAAAAAAGCGGGCAAGTGAGTATCGCTCTGCTGTACATTAGGGGGTGGGGTGGACCTCGGACTGCGTAGGTTAAATTTGAATGCAATGATAGGTATCATTGTATACGAAAAACGATTCTGAACGGAGATGATTGTCAGTCTAGGATATATTATATTTAAATGTTGTCATATATTCTATTTTGAAACAAATTCAAACATATTTTAAGTAAAAGTCTCAAGATACAACGTTTGGTAATTTTTTTAAAAATACAAAAATCAAAAATTATTCATTAGTAAAACGTTATTTTACACGTGTATTTTTGATTTAAAATTAAAATTAAAACTTTAAACACTCGTAAATTTTTTTAAATTGAATAATCCTTAAACTTTTTTATAATTATTCTAAGCTTAACTTATGGACAGCATAGTATTAAATTTTCAATTCTTAGCTTTTGATAGTAAAATATTCATGATTTTGATGAAATTTTGTTAATATTTGAACTTCAAATGCTAATAAAAAAAAATTGTGCCTATGTATTTTTATAATTTTTAAATGAGATTTAGAACAAATTATGTAGACCCCTCTATTAAGTTTTCAAGTAATTTGTATCAGTTAAATTTTTTTTATCAACATTTATAAAAAAAAAAATTGATTATTTCAAATGCCTATAAATAGCTCAAAAATAGTCAAAATGTTTTGAAAATCAAATCACGTAAAGAAAATGGCAATCTAAATAACTGGTAAAATTTTCAAGTAAATACGACTTATATTATACTATTTGAATAAAAACAAATATCAAAAATCGTTTGAGGCTAAACTGTTATTTAACGCGGTTTTGTAAAAATTTAAATTTCAAACACTCCTAAAAATTTTTTGTCTTAGTCCAGAAGAGTTTTTTTTTATAGATAGTTGAAGAAAAATTTATGGAGAACTTTGCACCAAATTTTCAAATAGTTATAAACGAAAAATCTTTACGATTTTTCAACCACAAAATCACTTGCAAATTTTCGCAATTTTGACATATTTCGTATAAATTCGAACTTTAAGGCGGTTTAAGCACTTATAAAAAAAAAAATTGTGACTAACGATTTCGGATTTTTTTTTTTATCACTTTAAGAACAACTTATAAGAAACCTTGTATTAAATTTTTAAGATTTTCTGGCCGGCCAAAAAAATTTTATCGTTATTTTAAAAAATTAAAAATTTCAATTATCTATAAATAGCTCAAAAAAAGTCAAAATACTTTAGAAATTTAACGGTGTATAAAGAACGCTAATCTAAACATTTTGTGAAAATTTCAAGTATTTACATCGATTAGTTTTTGAGTTATAGCAAAATCAAAAAATCGATTTTGTCAAAAAGTGGTTTTGCGTAAAAATTCCCGTTTTTCTGTCAATTTTTTTTGTTTTTCTCGATTTTTTTGAAAACTGTTGGATATCCACTTTGCCATCGGAAACCACCCCCAAAGTTTAAAATTGAAGCATTATTTGGACTAGTTATGCTGCACACAGACACAAAAAAAAAACAAACAAAAAAAACACGCACATCATTGTAAAATCAATATATTCATCACTCCGTGCAGAATCTAAAAATTTAGGGAATTTTCTGAACTTAATTTATTTTTAAAATAAATGAATAATCATAATGCATTTCAAGTTTTTCTTCTGTGAAGCTGTGTCATTTATCGGTTAACATATTTTGAAAGACTGAGAACGAACGTTTGATGTGTACTGAAGTTATTGGGGCTAAAATAAAAAATTCGATTTTGTCGAAAACTGGTTTTGCGTAAAAATCCCGTTTTCTCTAATTTTGTAGGGTTTTTCCTGACGCAATTAAAAAATATTGACAATTTTTAACTTTTGACCCCCCAAAGTACCAACTAGATTCAATTTCCTTTTCAAAGAGGGGCTGAAGTTAAAAATCGAAGCATTTTTACTGCTCCAAATGTTGTCGTCAGACACACAAAAAAAAACACATCATTGTAAAATCAATATATTCATCACTTCGTTCAGAATCTAAAAACTCTTAAGTTATCAATAGCTTGTAAAAGAGTTTATAACCAAAAAACAAAACTCCCAAGTATCAATGTTCGATTGACGACGGATAGATACAGCCGATTCCACTTAATAGAGACACCGCTTAATAGGAACAATTCTTCAATTGCGAAAACAAATGTATACTTGCAGGTAAACGTTCACCGCTTATCTGAGCCACGAATCCAGATAATCGGGACATTTTTATCGAGTATATTAATAGAACAATAGTTTGACAATCTCGACCGTCTTGCATAATCGATTATTATTTATTAGATTAAATTTTATGTATGTTCAAATGTGATATAGGTACATGAGAATATAATAATATCATGTTTTTCTTTTTGAACTATCAATTAATTTCTATAATAATTTTACAATTTGTAATATAAAAAAAAATCAAAAAACATTAGTTTTTCAACAAATTTATGGTTGTTTTTGTATTTCGGATTATTGGGACAACCGCTTTATTAGGACAAAATAACACGCAACTGATGTGTCCCAATAAAGCGGAATCGACTGTATCAACGTATTAACGCTACAAGCGTCGATGCTCGTCATCTTCGCGTAACCATTACCGATGGAAGTCATCGTTTTACCCAGTAAAAGAAACGTTCAAGTTAAAGAAGTAACTGTATAATATGTTTATAGTAAACATGTATAAATGTTATTCCAAATAACCAAGTCAACGCACTGCCGACTGTCGATAACAATATTAGATATGTATCCGAGAGCCTCGGGGAAACACGTTCGACCCGAATTTGATAGTTTATGGTCGTAATTTTTTATGTTATTTTAGAACAGTTTTACGTTACTTTTTATATATTATAGGTATACTGTATTATATCTATAAATAACTACAATATATAGTACAATATTATAATACCATTATAATATGATCGTATAGGGTATAAACATGAGATACATTTACATAAGTGGGAGCGACCCGGATCTCGTGGATTTAGGTTCAAAAAAAAAATTAATAACCAATTCAATTTGTATTTCTTTGCGTGTTCCACTAATAAATACTAAACTTGTACATTTTTATTTCTATTTAATCTTCAAAAGGATAAAATAATGGCCTCACTGAACACATTCGTGTGGGGTTCGTGAGCTCACATTTTAAAATATAAATGTAATAAATAGATAGTACGATTAATAAAATTACAATCACAACATTTTTTCTAATATAAATAAAACATTAATGAATACATTATTATTACACATATATATATATAATTATGATATAAAAAAATACAATGTAAAGTAATACAATTACTGTAGAATCCGCTTATTAGGAACGCGGATAATTATTGATACAATCGTGTTATTGAAACAAAATGTTCCGGGACAGACTGGTCGTATATTAGAAATTTAATACATCGAAAATAAATCGGATTATTGAAACATCACATCGATTATTTGAAACAATTAGGCGAAGGTCAGTTGACATATACATCGGTTAGATAATCAATGTAATCTTATCTTTGCTGTCGTTACGTTCATAGATAATCTTTATTATTTATGGTTACGTTTATTTTTACTGTACTTTATTGTAAGTACAGTACCTATACATAATATAAGAATGCTCTTACTGTAAGTATCTCATTTGTAGTTAGCTCCGACGTGCGTACGGTGAATCAAATTGTAGAACCTCTAAGTGTCCTTGCATCATTACTCGTATGAAAATATGGTCATGGAGTTACTCAATGCGTAAAAAGAAAATTCGATAGGTACACATATTTTAAATGATATAGTAAAATATATACATTTGTACATATTTTTTTAAATTATTCTACATACATACATAATTAAATATACATACAACATACAAACACATATTTTTCGCGTATTTTTCATTTTTTTTTTCATAGTACAAACCAAACCAATTGCTTATTATAAATACCGGTTAATTTACACATTTCACCTTGGTCCCAAAATGTTTTTTATAAACGGCTCCTACTGTATTAATAATTACTAAAATCATAATTATTTGTTAAAGTAATTAGGTAATGCTGTAAACCTCTTATTTTCTCATCGTGACCAAAGTGTAACTTTTTAAAAATCTTAAATTAATTTATTGTTTGTAAATTTTCTGACCAAAATATAAGTATGTGGATTGTATTAATTTTTTATGTATGGTTACATAAATAGCTGATTTTTTTTCGATAGTCTTTATTTTAAATACATATATACCTATATATACTGCACGATACATAATTAAAATATTTTAATTCTGTATTTTATGCAGTTTGACAAAAGAATAACTAAAAATAAAAAATAATCGATTAAAAATATTTAATTTAAAATTAAAACTAATCGTTACATTGTTAAAAAAAAATAATTATACTGAATGATTCAACAAGCATTCCTATCCCCCTTCCCCTACGCCATTTTATCCTTTAATAAATAACGCATTTATTTAAATTCCTGCAATTTTTGTTATTTTAAATTCTAAGCTAAGCAATGGATATATTAATTTTACAATGGTACGTTTTTCTTTTTCTTCCCATTATCATTTTTAAAACAATAAAATTACTTCAATTTTCAACTTTGAGGGTGGTTTTTCATAGAAAAATTGAACTCAAAAATGTTCATAGCATTTTTTAGTTAGAAATTCATAAAAAAAATTGCATATGTATTGTTTTAAAATGTAATACAAGACTCCTCGTTAGTTTTTTTTATACATAACAAAAATAATATGTTGATCGGAAATCACGTTAATTTTTTATAACTGAAGTTCAATTTTTCACATTAAATTTTATTTATTCAATCATGTAATAATTATTTTTCTTAAAACTATATTCAAATACAAATAACATAAATACTTAAAATTTTCACCAAATATTCATGTTAGCATTTCCCATTTTTCCAATTTTAGTATTAGTAACGTTGTTAGGTGACATCATTTTTGTGTAGGACATTTTCAACAATCTTCCCATTTCATAACGACACGCTACCATTAACTGTATTCTAATAATTCAAACTGTATTTTAGAAAACTGTTTTAAGATACATCTTGTTAACTATAAATCCTAGAATCAAAGCCACTTAGTTAATGACTAATATGACCCAATTTTCTGATTATTCAGCCAGTCCAGAAATAAAATAATATTTCATCTCCAAAACATCGGATGCTTTGAGATAGATATTGATGTGTTCTCATTGCTTATCCATGCCCGTTGGTTATGTCATTGTTAACAGAAACAAAATTCTTTATGTATCTGAATGATTAATAACCTTATTTAAATATTAAATTATTACCTTTACCGTACAGTAGTTTAGAATCTATTAACGCAGAAATATATCCTCGCGAGGACATTTTTAACGCGTTAAATATACTTATTTTTGTGTGGTATACGAATACATTCAGTTATAGACTGTCATTAGCAACCAATAATTATTATTATATATTATTATATTATTATTATATGTATACTATTTCATTAAAATAATAGTATTAATTAAAACAAATATTAATTTACGTAAAAAATTAGGACATTGTTACACTATACACTGCATTTTAACAGAATTCGTTTTAGCTGAACTCAATCAGTGAATTCAACTGAATATCAGGGGCGGATCCAGAAATTCATCAAGGGGGGGTAATTAAAATATATCCATCAGATACTATTCATACTTACTTAATATAAACATTAATTACTTATTATTTACTTATTAATATTTACCATTTACAATTTAATTTTACATACTGGTACAAACATTTTTATACTTTTATAAATTTATAAAATTTAAATATAATAAGCTCAAGAGGGGTATTTACCCTTTTACCCCTCCCTTGGATCCACCACTGCTGAATATAGATATATCATATTATATATATATATATATTAATAAGTAGCACGTGCTACGTAGGTAAAAGGTATCGAATAAACTATAACTACATGTCTATGTAAGTATATTGTTCAAAAAAATTGTAATTTGATATTTTTGTAGAAAAGCTTTATATTGAAATTATAGTAGATACATAAAAATATATTATCAAAAAAAGTATAAGTAATCTTAGATAGGTACTTTGTATTTTTT
This sequence comes from Schizaphis graminum, assembly GCA_020882235.1. NCBI lineage: Eukaryota > Metazoa > Arthropoda > Insecta > Hemiptera > Aphididae > Schizaphis > Schizaphis graminum. The sequence goes on from CM037032.1 coordinate 63,171,761, forward strand.
ATTTAACTACTTTTTATTTTTCATTCAATATTTTTTGCTATATTTATTGTCATATGTTAAAGCTTACTACAGAAATTAGGTACAAACATTTAGTTGTAACTTGAAACTTTTAAGACAACATCAATTTCTGTGTGGTTTTGTCTGTTTAAACACACACCGATAAAAATTTTATGTACATACTAAAAATAATTATAAAACACTTTAAACAAATACAATAAGTTGATTAGTAAGACACTCTATAAATTAAATGACAATTTTTAAAGCTAATATAATGTTAAATATTATATTAATGTGGATGGTTGATTTATAGTATTAAGTTGGCAGTGACATAGGTACATTAGGTTTTCATTTATGAAAAATAAATTACATAAAAATTGTGAATAAATGCATAAATAAAAAATTGGTGAATATTATTTTTCCTTTATATTTACACTAAACCATCTAATCCACAAGCCATTCGATAAATATAAAAAAAATTCCTCAGCAATAAATTATGACTAACATTTATAACAAAATATTAACTTAAGTTTCTCATGGTAAAGATTAGGTATCATATAAAAAATATTTAATGGTGTTTTTTTAATATAACATTTAAAATACTTTTGTTACGTAGTTATAAATATAATTTTTTTAATAAATTACTATTTAAATCAAAATTCGAAAACGTTAATAACATATAATTGACATCAAGTTAACAGATTATTTTCAATATTGTAACATTTTACTTTTATTGAATAATACTTGTGTTTTTTCTTTTACATTTTACAACATACCTAAGCTTGTATAGTTGTCTTTCTTTTTCGACGATATGTTTAGATGTATTTATGTTTGCATAAATTCATAATCAAAAACATTTTATTGCACAATTTTGTAAGTTTTCTTACAAAATATTTATTGTGTTCTATTTTATAGTTTAAAAGGTACTTCCATGTTATCTCGACTACCAAAATATTTTCAAGACTACCTCCGTATCATCGTAATGTACAATTTAATTTTGTTTTCGATGTACAATTTACTACAAACCAATTAGTTTAGGTCCTATTATCCATATTCCATATTATTCTACATCTAGTCAGTATGAATTTTTTTAATTCACTCAAACGATTAACGCTTTTGGGGATCGGCAAAGTGGTGAAATAAAAAACCTACGGAACAGCTCGCCATCATTTGGATTCATACCTGACCGAATTTGTTTGGCAACAAAATCTTGCAATGAATCCACACAAAATTTTAATAAATATTAAAACCTATTTCCCCCTAAAAAAAATTATTGAACCTAACTAAATGTTTTATACTATTACATCCATTTATTATTTTTATTACTATTAATACTTAAATGTTATTATTTTTCAAAATAGGTTTAAATTTGGAATTATTACTGTTAACTAAATGTTAATTAAACATAATCATTTTAAACTTTTTATTATTTAATAAATTGCAGTAGTCGAGATAACACGGTTGTGCACCTAAAGTAGTCGAAATAACACGGAAGTACCGTTTAAAATTAATTGTAATATATCTTGATGATTTTACAAAAATAATAAACAACTTTTTGGTATATAACTACTATAGAATATTATTTATTTTTTTACGGGTTTGACCCCCCACCAATACAAAAATTATAAATGCACAACCGCAACGTAGGTACAATATAATATATTAAGAATAATAAAATTGGACTCTATATAGATATATATTGTACGATATTATAATGATTTACACAATATACATACTACCTTGGCTATTGAAATTACAATACGTTTCTAATTACTAGGCACACAAAATAGCCGTTTTAAGCTTTTAGAAGACAATCGGCCTAGGCAGTCGTCGCCAATATACAGACACGATTTCGTCCATTGCTGTAAATGTCGGGCATATATGTACAATACACATAAATAATGTTATATTGTTTGAAATTTGAATAGGTTAATAACAATAATAATAATAAATAACAACATGCGACGCTGCAAACGCCGAACGTGAAAACAATAATTCGGGTTACCCGCAACAATATTATAGCTAACAACGTGTACAAAAATCGTTCTGAGCGGCACAAGGTTTTGACATAGTGATTAATATATACCTACCTGAGATAGTGTATGTGTAATGTGAATATGTAGCTACCTAATAATCGTGCGTATTTACGATGTACTATACATAACTATTAACTATACAATGTATATACATTATACAATATTATAAGTATGAGTATAACGACTATTATAATGTATAGAGTGATTCCACATAGTATGTTCACCATAATTTTTTTTGATCGATAATGATTTTATTCTAGTTCCTATTTTTGGTTATTTTAAAGACCCTTTTTTTCAATTATTTCGATTTTCATACCGTTTATTTTTTTAAAGTGAGAAAATTATTTTCACTAAAACGTAAATGTTAAGCTGTAAATAATTATGTTGGAAATTTTTTAATCTAAACCAAAAATTTAAACTAATGGTTTTTGAGTTATTAAATTATATATATTATAATTATTAAGGATAGTAATCCTTTAATGGTTTTACAAAAATATAAAATGGATGTAATATATAAGAACCTATTGAGCCTAGTATATTACACATCCATTTTATAGTGACTATAACCATTGACTATAAATACTATAATATTACTGAATTAGGTATAATATTATATAATATTGATTATATTAGGAAAAATTAAAAAAATTATAAAATGTTAATAAAATAATATACTAATTACTATAATTTTTATATTATCATATATAAGTTCTTCTAGAAGTACTATCATAAAAGAGATATTATCCTTCGTAATTTTTAAATGGTTCAATAATATACAGAATGCTTATTGATTCACCAATCATGTGAACCTCCATTTTATTCTTCAGTTATGCGTTTATTCAAATTCTGATTTTTAGATTTATATTATCTAGGTACTCAAAAGACCAAATTTTCTAATTTTTATAATTTTTTATCTCATTTAAAAAGTATCCTAGTACAATTAAATAATTAAAAATTACTTAAGATATTAAGTTTTTTTTTTATATTTTTACGAGTAGTATCCTAGCAACTGCTTAGAAGAAATAACAAACAATTATTAGACAATTAAAAACTACATGTACCTATCTATAGCTATATAAAAACGCCCCTTTTACCCCCTTAGAGGTCGAATTTTGAGAAATCCCTTTTTAGTGCGCCCCTACATTGCTTAAGAAACCTCTGTACAAAATTTCAAGTCTCTAGACCCAGCTGTTCTGTCTGGGCGTTGATGAGTGAATAGGGGCGGTCTCCTATATGTATAATATGTATAGAATATAGGTAACATACAAAAAAAAGTAATTATTTCCCTTTCCTTTTCTATAAAAATTTACGCTGAATAAGAGAAATTTACGAAAGTACAATTTTCTTAACTATATTAATTATATTTTATTCTAGTTTAATCGATGATACCTACATATTGTGTATATTTTTTGAATTTAATGTTTTTTAAATGCTAATCGTGTACCATTAACAATATCCTCAAAAAAAAAAAACACCCATTTCAACATTGTATTATCTTATATAGGTATTTACTTATTTAATATACAGTAAAATCCGCTTAATAGGGAAACCTTGGGCGGTGACTTATTATCCCCATTATCCGACTGTCTCGATTAATCGAATAACTAATACACCGATACATTCGTTCGGGACTATGCAATCTGTCCCTATTAAGCGGTTGTCCTCTTTATGCGGTGTCCCAAATAAGCGGATTTTACTGTAATTTATTATGATGCTAGTATATTGTAAAAGTATATTGCCATAAGTGGCATATATAGGGGGTTTAGGGGTTCAAACCCCTCCCGAAATGTATGGTTAGTACGGTCATTGTTTTTGATTATATAATTAATTAGAATTTAAGAATGGACATTTTTTTTAACCCCCCTTTTTTAGAAATTATTTTCTATATATGCCACTGGTCGCCATATAGGTAACTACAAAGTATAAACTTCAACTATCCGATAAAAATTCGTCTTCAGCCGTTTTGACACCGTATATTATGTTATGTAGATTGCAGTAGCCAGTAGGCAACAATTAATATTATTAATGATCACCTCGAATGTTGCACACAAATGCATATTATGTATAGGCTTATGAGTAAATAAATATAAGATAATATAAATGCATTAAAAAAAGTTTTGTTGTTATTCGTTATTTTGTTAGACCAAGACATATATTAATATACCTATACAGAAAATAATTAATTAACTTGCCCAGTCTTGTCCGTTTAAAAGCGCGGGAAAATGTAAAGATATTTAAAGAATATTTATATAATATTTGCTTATTATTAACAATTGGATTGTATACTAATATAGAATATAGATTATTTAAGTACCTAGAAACAAACAATTGTTAATAATCAAATTATTTTTAAATAATGAAAAGTACCTATATTACCACGTCAAGCACCTATATGGTATGTATAAAATATAAAGATTTATATATGTTTTCAAAAGAATTATGTTGTCATGATAATAAAAGTGTATAGTGTATATATTTATAATATGATGTTATTTAACACATTTATATTATTAGTATTATGTAGGTAAATGGTAATCTTTAAAAAACATGCTGAAAATTATAATCATTTTATTACTGTCAATAAAAAAAGCAGTATTTGAACTTAATTTAACTAATAACATAAACATAGGACTTATAGCTAATGGTGAAAAATATGATCCTATCAAATTCCCATACGTAGTATCTATAAAAATATTTTCTGAAAACAGGCAGAAAAATTCAATTTGTACCGGCTCATTGATAAAAAAGTTATATGTATTGACTGCTGCTCATTGTGTTCATGGTTCAGATAAAAGTCTTATAGAAGTAAATACACTTATAAAGTATTTCCAATGTAATTAACTATATAGTATATCGGCCACAAAAAACTTTAATTACATAACAACTAAAATTTCTATGTAATAGGTATATCAAGGATCATCTGATAATAATGACCATTTTCGAAAGGTTGTCAAGCTTTACATTCACAAAGGTTATAACCCAGAATCCGATGTTATACAAGGAGACCTCAGTGTGTTTAAAGTATGCATCTTTCATGTTATCGATTGATAACCACCACGTATTTATAATATAGTACTTTGCAACCTGGGCCTAACCATGCTGGCTGACAGATGAATTTACAAACCTATCATTTTTGTTAAAACTCATTGATGATTGAATACAGTATAGACTCACCGGTTCGTTTAAACAAACTTAATTTGAAAATCTCAGTTTTCAATTCACGTAATGTCTTCCCCTTTCATATCTCTTCTTTTTTTCTATGAACGATGATTGTATAGCGAACGAAGATCCGTCGTTCCTATTCCTCTTTATGAGATTTTTATAGCTAAATTAATAATTTTATAATTTATAACTGTCGTGTAATTCAGTTTTAAGATAAATATCTAAATTTTTAAATTTACCTGATTATAGTTTGTTTAATATCAACTATCAAGGTTCATTAAAATATTTCAATAACATTGATTCATTGATATGTACACTGTATTTATATAAACTTAACCTTTCCACTTTTCGATAATTTCTGATTACACTCTTACACTTATACTTGCATGCCTTATTTTTGCAGTTATAGATTCATTGTTAAAATTACTTGTTAGATATTTTACTGTTGTAAATTTCATGTAAATGTATTTATAATTTATTATTTACTGTATAATAATTAAATTGCCTATAATAAATCATACCGTAAGGCATAAATTCATTATTATTATTAAATTTGTTTATAGCTAGAAAGCGCATTCCCGGGCGTCAAGGAATATATAGAAATTGGTGGCAAGCCTAAAGACTTTGCCAATCACAAAGCCTTGAAATGTATAAGTATTGGATTTGGTTTAATGGATAAAACTGGGGAAATGGGCAGTGCAGGATATATGATAACTACAAATGTTAGACATGGGGAAACTGAATGTAAAGGATACCAAAGGTTGGTAATAAATAAAAATAATTCAGTTAATTATGTTTATAAAATGTATGACTTGTTGATGCAGTGTTCAAATAAAAGACACGTGGCAACAATATTTGTGTTCAGAACCGACGTTACCGGGTCGTACGAAAATGACATGTCCAGGAGATAGTGGTGGTCCAATGATTTGCAACAACAAGCTCTATGGAGTATGCAGTTTTTATATAAACTACGAAGGAGGACAAAATGAATGTGGTGTGCCTAACATGCAGACTATACACGTGTTCATAAACTATTATTTAAAATGGGTAAATAATATAATAAAGGAAGATGACGATAAAAAAGATGATAAAAAAGACGATAAAAAAGGCGATAAAAAAGACGATGATGATAAAAAAGATGATGATAAAGAAGATGATAATAAAGAAGATGGAAAAAAAAAGAAAAAAAAGAAGAAAAAGAAGAAAAGTTCTGGGAATTCGATTAAACCATACTATAAATTCCATAGAATTTTAACAATATTATTATATTGTGTGTTGATATTTATTTGAAATTGTGCAAAAGTACAATCTTGTGTATTATCTCAATATCTCACCAGTCATCGTACCCATTCATATTATTATTAATTAAATCCATCTAACAAAAGTAAATTTTACATTTTACATTTTACTCTTATTTTGATTTAATCTTAATGTGCCTAACATTTTAATATATTTATTTATTTTATGATTCACCAATCAATAATAATTAATATTTCCTCAAATTATGTCAAAATGTATTATTGGGTGGAAATGGAACGTTTTCGTACAATCAATAAACTATATCAATAACAATATCAATAATATCTATTCCTAATCCCAACGAATAAATTTTTTTTCGTATTTTCTATATTGTTGTGGCTTACAGTATACACAAAATATAAAACAACATAATTAAAACAATTTTTACACACACAATAATATTCTTTTCCATTTGAATATCAAAAAACAAAATTAAATTATTTTAAATATGAGTCCAGTCGTTTTCTAATGCTATTTATACGTTCTTCATCGCCGGCTTTTACTATTTCTTCAATAAGTGTCTTGAATTACATTACTTATATTTGAAAAATTTTAAGATACGCAGTAGAAAATATTGTTAAGATTTCGATTGAAGCTGATAATTCACTAAGTTGCGTATGGCCTGCTATGCCTATATCATTTATAATAAAAATATTCTTATGGGACCAATAACAATTCATATTTTATACATATACGGATATAAATAAAATACAGGTATTATGATAGAAAATAAGTGGCGTATTGGGGATAGGAGATGATAAATAATTCGTGGTCCATGCAGACTGTGGAAAGTTTGCAAAAGGGGTCCGTGCCTAGTGTTGAGTTGGGAACCAATGATCTAACACGTCCATAAAAATAACGTGGTCCACTCGACACCTACTATGCAGCAAAGCGGATATACCTACTTTACTCATTTTTACATTTTGACGCGCGATGTTATTTATATTTAAGTATTAACATTTTATTATGTATTATAATAACTAAAATTTATTTAGTAAAAGCGTCCAAATCTCCGAGAACATATTATTATACGGAACTACCAAAAATACATATACTAAAAACTGAAGATGATTTACGGATTACGCTTAGTCAAATTTAGCCAAGGTGAAATTTATTATGCGAAAACACTCAAGAACAAAGATCACATTAAATTTATTGTATCATATTTATATTTTATTTTATATATTTTTGTATGATTTCTATACATTTACAATTAAATATTCTACCTACTAAAATTTAATTTTTATTTATTCAGTTTTAATTTTAGGTACTACCTACTGCAAAACATTAAGCAATTTTAACTTTTTTACAAAGCTTACATGGGTCTCGAAAAATGTAGGCCTAAAAAGTGGGTCGCGAGTCCAAGAAGGTTAAAGACTGGACTATAGGAAAAAAAACCCACAGGGTCAAATCGTAAGATCGAGGTGGGTAGGTTTGGTGTTTGGACGTGTTTTCTACGAACTTGATGGGACAATATATAAATCACCCATATGATCGAGTGATGAAGAATTTAATGGATCGAATTATGGCGTGTATGGCTAATAGGGAATGCCATATGCACGATATTATTTTTCATGTTTAAACCTCAACCTCTTTTGAAGAGAATGATAGGTATATTTTTTTGTTATTTTTATATAAATATATTTGATTTATATAGCAGTTTTAAATCCGTCGTTATTTTTGAGACAACCTATAGCTCAGTCATTCGTTACAAAAATCCATCAATACTGTATAAAGTGGAAAATGGAAATAGTAGTACGTTTTGAATTAGCACTCATCAGTTGAAAATAATTTCATTAATGTTTGTTTCTATAAGTATTTAAATTATGTATCTTTATTCTACAATATACTATCACATAGTAAATTATGAACGAATATTACATAAATATTACTTTTTAGTTTTTAGCACGCTTTATAATGTATTTTTTCACTTTATCACCAGAAAAAAATAAACAAACAGTTTATAAACATGTTCATTTTTTTCTGTGTTTACCCATAACTTATTCGATAAAATTATTCGATTTTCAACTTAAATAGCAAATAATTGGATTTAGTTTATAATTTAGAGAGGTCAAAATATGCTATATATAAGGTGTCGAGTGAGTCACTATAATCATTATAGTATAATTAGAACATAATGGATGTGTTAAATTTGAATTAAATAACTAATCATTGTATACATAAAATAATTCTTAACGGAGTTATTCTGTTAGTCTATATAATATTAACTAAATATATTTCAAGATAATAATATGCTTTATTAAAAAGCTATTTAAGTTTATTCTTTTACTATTAGTAATAGGTACGGTAGGTCGGTTTAATTTTTATGAAAATTACATTTATTATAATATTATTTATGATTAATTATAATTTATAATAATAATGTATATGTTTACCATTACCATATTATATTATTTTTATTAACTTCATAACTAAATAAAAAAGTAGTATTTGCATTGAATTTAATATTGATGATATATGAATTAATTCGTCAGTTATTCACACAACTGATGCATAATTCAATAAAATAATCCTTGATGAAATATAAATTTCATAATTTTTTTTAATTCCAAATAAATATCAATACACAATACAATAATATTGTAACAATTCTGTGAAATTTAAAGTATGGTTTAATCGAATTCCCAGAACTTTTCTTCTTTTTTTTCTTTTTTTTCTTTTTTTTTTCCTTTTCTTTTTTATCATCATCTTTTTTATCATCATCTTTTTTATCATCATCTTTTTTATCATCGTCTTTTTTGTCATCATTCTTATCATTTCCTTTGGAAAGTATAATACCATTTACCCATTTTAAAAAATAGTGTACAAACGTATGTACAGTCTGGACGTCAGGTTCGCCACAAACAGAATTCCCTTTCCCTATTTTATACATAAAACTGCATATCCCATAAAGTTTGTTGTTACAAATCATTGGTCCACCGCTGTCTCCTTGACATGTCATTCTCAAGTCATTCACTGTCGTCGGTTGCGAACACAAAAATTGTGGCCATCCCTGTCGTATTAATCGTCTTCTATTTAAACAAGTTACAAAATCTATAAAAATTAACTAAATTATTTGTATTTATTACTTATCGTAGTCTTTACAATCGGTTTTGCCATGTCTAACTAAAGCCTCTATTATATTTCCATCTTCGCCAAGAGTACTCTTATTATCTTTTATACCAAATCCAATAAATATACATTTCAATGCTTTGTGATCGGCAAACTCTTTAGGCTCGCCACCAATTTTTATAAATGTCTTAAGATTCGGAAATTCGTTTTTTAGCTATATAAAAATGCAATAATTATAATTTTTCTTGTTTGTATTATGTATAATTTATAATAGAAAATTAAATTATTATACAGTGAATAATAAATTATAAAAACAATTATATGACATTTTAGAAAAATTAATATATTTTTTACACAACAATTAAAATCTAACGGTTACTTTTAAAAATAAATGTATTACTGCAAATGAGGCATGCAAGCAAGTATAAGAATGCAACCAGATATTATCTAAAAATAGATAGATTAAATGTATACATTGTACATTTCAATGAAGCAATATTATTTAGCTATTTTAATGAACCTATGTATTAACCAAACTTCAATAAGAGATAGTCGGAGGTTACCACTCCGCCATTGGAGTCCACACTAAAATTGGATTTTAATAAATATGTGTGCCCACGTATAAATAAACAGCAATAATCTTAGTTCAATAAAAAGAAAATTGCATTAACTTTCAACACACAAATATCTCCATCAGGAAACTCATCTGCTGGGTTATATCCTTTGGGTATATGAATCTCAACAACATTTCGAGTAACTGTATTATTCAAAGCTGATCCTTGATATACCTATTAAACATAAATTTTAGTTGTCATACATTTAAATTGTTTTTTGTGATAACACAATATAATATCTGACTGATATAAATATATAATACATAGACATAAAATTTATTACGATGGAAATACTTCGTAAGTATACTTACTTTTACCTCATCTATGGTTACACCAAAAGTACAATGACTAGCGGTCAATATGTACAATTCGTTTATCAATGTACCAGTGCAAATATACCCATACGGTTTATTTTTAGGCTGAATAGAAAGACTCACTACGTACGGATATTTTTTAGCGTCATATCTTTTACCACTACATATAAGTCCATTGCTGATTCTATTAGTTAAAATGTGTTCAAATAATGCTACTTTAATCGATGACAATAATAAAATTATTATAATTTGCATCATACTTTAAATGATTGATGTTTGTATTATCTGTATAATTAATGTACTACATTAGAATAATATATTATAAATATTTAAATTATAAACTTTTATTAACATGACAACATAATTTTTTTTAAAACATTTTAAAATGTATCTCTTAAATCATTTATACAGGTATATCTTATCTATATACCTATGTAAATATGGAAATTGAAATATTTATTGTCACCTATGATCTCTGAAATTACTGAACCGATTAACTTGATTTTTTTTAATGAAATAGTACATCGCACATCAGTTTTTAAGTCGATTTCTGATTTTGTAAGTTAATGAAAAATCGAGTATGGAGCCCAAGTATAGATACTTAACTACTTTTCTTCATTTTTTTTGTCACTTTCATCAGTTTCATCATCTTGGTATACCGCTTATGTATTTTATCTCCCCGATTATTGATCTAAGGTTATATTTGAGAAAAACCTACAAGTATACCTATCTTGATTTATTTTGATATTATAATCGAAACTACAAAAATATAATACTTTTTTCTTATATTATATATAATAGACAATTGTGTATATTTCAAAAATGATTAAAAAAAACATGGAAATATGCAATTAACATTGTAAAAATAAGCCCTTAAAACAGAAAAATTTCGAAATATGCAAAAATATGCACTATACAATTTTCATTTTTTAAATAGTGATTTCATAAAACAAATTTTGTGCTCATCACTTAGCATATCACACGATCAACCAGAATAAGTGAATATGCAAATGCATACAAATCCACGCTTTAGTTATTACCTATATATATTATAATTATATTATTGTAAAATAAATAATAAGTACCTATTAAGTTTTTATGACTTATTCTCAATTTTGAATTTTTTATTTGGCTCAATATAGAAAAATATTTCCACCCCTAAATTAGTGCATGCGCGCCAGTTACATTAGAACAAGGTGTATCTTTCGACATCGGATCCTGCGAGCGATAACTGGGCCCCTTTTTGAACAAGCTAAGACAGTATTGTTTTTATTTCGATTCACGGGTCAGGAGAGTTCTTTATTTGTGTCACCTAACTGGCTTACTATATCACTACATATCATATGACATATATAATATATATACCGCAATAAGTCAGGTAAGGTTCATGATAATAATATACTATATATTACTCTAGTAATTTATACAATATACATATATTCTATAAACGGTGTACTTGATCATATTCTTGAATACACGACATCGAGCCCAACAACGATTTTTACGTTATTACAATAGGTACATCGTGACTCATTATTTAAAATTAATTGTATTAAGTGTTTGTTTATAATTAAATTATCTATAATATACTATCCCATTGTAAATGATAAACGAATAAAAATATATTCATTAAAAACCTTTAAATATCTGAATTGCTTTCAAAATGCCTCGACAACTTGTTATGTTGTAACAAAATATAACATTAAAGTAGATTTATAACAACTATAATAATTGACAATCGATTCTGTTTGTATCACATACACCAGTGGATGATCGATATTTTGATATAAATAAATTTATCCTTGATCGATATTCATAAATTGCAGATGTTCACTTCAACAAAATTTTAATGTAATATGATAAATATTATAATGAACCTAAAATCAGTCGGACCAAAAAAAAAAAATTATATAAACATACATAATACATTAACATGGTAACAGAATATAAATTATATAATATTACTGTTTATACCTATATAATTTTTTTCTTTTTAGATTTTGAACGGAGTGATGAATGTATTGCTTTTACAATGATGTGTGTTTTTTTTTTTTTTTTGTGTCTGACGACAACATTTGGAGCAGTACATAATAATGCTCCGATTTTTAACTTCAGCCCCTCTTTGAATAGGAAATTGAATCTAGTTGGTACTTTGGGGGGGGGGGGGGGGGGGGGGTCAAAATTAAAATTTTCAAATAGTTTTCAAAAAAATCGAGAAAAACAAAAAAAAAGTGACAGAAAAACGGCAATTTTACGAAAAATCACTTTTCGACAAAATCGATTTTTTGATTTTGCTGTAACTCAAAAACGAATCATTGAAAATACTTGAAATTTTCACCAAATGTTTAAATTATGGTTATCTCTTTACAGTTAAATTTTCAAAATATTTTGACCATTTTTAAGCTACTTATAGACAATTGAAATTTTCGATTTTTCTAAGTTTTTTTTCTTCAATTGCCGATAAAAATTTTTTGGGTGGCCAGAAAATCTTGAAAATTTAATACAAAGTTTCTTATAAGTTTTTCTTATAGTGATAAAAAAAAATCCAAAATCGTTAGTCACAATTTTTTTTTATAAGGGCTTAAAGTTCAAATTTATACGAAATATGTCAACATTTAAATTAAATTTCATACTCTCATTATGTGTATGTTGCCAAATATTTTTTTTATTAATAAACAGATATTATAAAGTAACTATAGTAACATAATATAGTAACTATACTATTTGTTTCAAAATAGAATATATGACAATATTTAAATATAATATATCCTAGAATGACAAATCATCTCCGTTCAGAATCGTTTTTCGTATACAATGATACCTATCATTGCATTCAAATTTAACCTACCCTAGTCCGAGGTCCACCCCACCCCCTAATGTACAGCAGAGCGATACTCACTTACCCGCTTTTTTTTAATTTAAATTATTATTAATTATTGTAATGTGTAACAAATTTATTATCCATTTTAGATTTTAGATTCTGAACGGAGTGATGAATGTATTGATTTTACAATGATGTGTGTTTTTTTTTTTTTTTTGTGTCTGACGACAACATTTGGAGCAGTAAAAATGCTTCGATTTTGGACTTCAGCCCCTCTTTGAAAATGAAATCGAATCTAGTTGGTACTTTGGGGGGTCAAAAGTTAAAAATTTTCAATATTTTTTAAACGAGTCGGGAAAAACCTTAAAAAAATGAGGGAAAAACGGGATTTTTTACGCAAAACCAGTTTTCAACTAAATCGAATTTTTTATTTTGCTATAACTCAAAAACTAATAAATGAAAATACTTGAAATTTTCACCAAATGTTTATATTAGCGTTCTCCATACACAGTTAAATTTTCAAAATATTTTGACTTTTTTTGAGCTATTTATAGACAATTGAAATTTTTAATTTTTTTTAGTATTTTTTTTTAAAATAACGATAAAAATTTTTTGGCCTGCCAGAAAATCTTGAAAATTTAATACAAGGTTTCTTATAAGTTTTTCTTAAGGTGATAAAAAAAAATCCGAAATCGTTAGTCACAATTTTTTTTTATAAGTGCTTAAAGTTCGAATTTATATGAAATATGTCAAAATTGCGAAAATTGGCAAGTAATTTTGTGGTTGAAAAATCGTAAAATTTTTTTCTTTTATAACTAAGTTTTGAAAATTTGATACAAGGTTCTCCATACATTTTTCTTCAATTATCTTTAAAAAAAACTCTACCGGATTCAGACAAAAATTTTTTATGATTGTTTGAAATTTAAATTTTTACAAAACCGCGTTAAATAACGATTTAGCCTCAAACGATTTTTGATATTTGTTGTTATTCAAATAGTATAAGTCGTAAATACTTGAACATTTTACCAGTTATTTAGATTGCCATTTTATTTACGTGATTTGATTTTCAAAATATTTTGACTTTTTTTGAGCTATTTGTAGACAATTGAAATTTTCAATTTTTTTTATTTTTTTTTTATAAATGTTGATAAAAAAAATTTAGCTGGCACAAATTACTTGAAAATTTAATTGAAGGGTCCACATAACTTGTTCTAACTCTCATTCAAAAATTATAAAAATACATAGGCACAATTTTTTCTTATTAGCATTTGAAGTTCAAATATTGACAAAAATTCATCAAAATCATGAATATTTTTCACTATTTGGTAGTTAAAAATTTATAAATATTTTACTATCAAAAGCTAAGAATTCAAAATTTAATACTATGCTGTCCATAAGTTAAGCTTAAAATAATTATAAAAAATTTTGAGGATTATTCAATTTAAAAATTTTACGAGTGTTTAAAGTTTTAATTTTAATTTGAAATCAAAAATACACGAGTAAAATAACGTTTTACTACTAAATAATTTTCGATTTTTGTTATTTTTAAAAAATTACCAAACGTAGGATCTTGAAACTTTTACTTAAATGTTTGAATTAGTTTCAAAATAGAATATATGACAATATTTAAATATAGTATATCCTAGACCTAGACTGACAAATCATCTCCATTCAGTATCGTTTTTTGTATATACAATGATACCTATCATTGCATTCAAATTTAACCTACCTTAGTCCGAGGTCCACCCCACCCCTAATGTACAGCAGAGCGATACTCATTTACCCGCTTTTTTATATTTGATTTAGCTGGAATATTTCAAGTGGAAATAACAACCCCTAGAGTTACAGGAAGACAAGTCTATAAAATTAACAATAGTAAAAACTAAACTAAAAACTCTATACATCAAAAAACTCTATGTAAGGTAAATATTACATTATAATATTGGTTTGATTTAAAACCTATTATATAATTCTTATACACTCTCTATAATTAAAGAAATCTATTGGTCCCTTCAAATTTGTTGTCGAGTATTTATTTTTTGTATGGATTCTTATATTCACTAACTTGAACAAGGATTTGTCAATCATAAAATTACACTTAATAATTTAATAATTTTCAATTATTGTTTAAATCCAAAAAAAATAAGATAACTTTGTTATAAGCTATGACTGTCTGTAACAACAAAACTTATCCAAATGTCTTCAAACTATTCCAGATCCTTACTACTTTTAGTACTATAGCTGTCAAAACTACATCAAATGAGCGCACCTAAGATTTATAATAGTTTTTATTATATTTATTATTGGTTGTATAAAAAAAAAACAATAATATAATGATAAAATTATGTTTCAATTAATAATCAATAACTTCTTATTTTCAAACTAAAGTTGTAAAGTTGTATAAAATTATAAAAAAGTATAATATTAAGTAATGTAAAAAATATGCTAAAAATAGGTAATTAATAATAAACTAAGTAAAAGAATTAAACACATTTGTATTTAAAAAAAAAAAAAAACATTATTATCATTCTTTTTTTTTTTTTATAGTAACTTGTTTAACATTTTGAATATGCGTTTTAAAATAAAACTTGAGTCAATACTAGTATATAATTTTTATAATCTTTTTGTTAAAAAAAAAATTGTTTTTAAAAGTAGGGAGATGCATGGATATTAGTTATATAAAATTAAAATATTAATATTACTAAAATAACAAAAGTTAGTAATATTCTGTCGTGGAAGACAGTAGTTAACAGTCTAAAAAGTTGGCAGCCATCAGTAGTTCTAAAGCAATTTGTGGATTGATAACGAACTCTGGTATTTCTTCTAAACTGTTTATATAACGAGCTTTGTATGCGAAGTACTTACAAACATTAAGCAACACGTGCGATCTAAACAAGAGGAAATTAATATATCAAAATTTTTAACTTTGTTTCTCTGACCAAGTCATTATTGCTTACGGTAATTCCCTGAAGTGTATTTCGTTTGTTTCACTCTCTGAAAACTGACCAGGTCCACTTAACATGGCTTTGATTGTGCCTGATATCAAAGCCAGCTCTCGCTTGATGATGAATTCACATCCATCGCTTGAGATTAACTTCACATACTTAGCATTGGGACCATTGCAATCGCCATGCTCATTTAAGTCGATCTCGATATCCTACATGTACACACAAATAACATGAGTCCATTTTTTAGAATTGTGTAATGAATTTTTAATATAAATATTTTCATTTACCTTTCTTTCTTGATCTGTGTCGACGATCATATTTTTCGATTTACACTTTTGAAGTCAGAACCGTGTACCTACTGATCAAAGAACTAACACTTATGGATACAAAATTGAGGTGCAATACTCTAACCAAACACCAGTAACGAAATTAATTGTATTCTATTGTTGACGGTGAATAAACAATATTAGCAATATTCCCGGAGCCCGTCCTGCACAGGTTTCACTTTTCAGGGCTCACTTGTGGCTTGGTAGGTAGTTGGTAACCGATGGTATAAGATAGTGTGGTGGGCCACATGAAACTCTCCGCACGGGCCCAGGGCGCTATCTGGTTGTTCGCCTCAACTGACTCGGGGTAGTAACGACTCCGCCTCTCCACGGCGGCGTGGCGCACAACTTAGTCCGCCTCTACCCAGTGACGACCCTGGCAGACGACATCGCATATTATGTAACTCCTTGTCACGAACACCAGACTAACGTCCTCACGGAGGCCTGCCGCTAAAATGGTTAATATATCTATTCTGTGATATAACTACCAATACCACAGCCGTGTCCAATACATAGAGTTAAATACAGTGTACAGGGTTATCGTGTAAAGACATATTTTAATTTATACAAATTGATAGTTCTAAAAAAGGAGTCGTAAGTTCTGGCTTCATTTTAGTAATTTAGTTAGACAGGTATTATAGGGAACGGCCTCCTCTATACCCAAGGTTTATAGATAATCATTATACTCAATAATTGTATAATCTATAAACCTTGCCTCTATATTACTCTATGATCTGTGAATATCAAAATCGAGAAACGAACGTCACTCGACTCACTCGTTTTTTAAATGTATTTTTTTTTCAATTCGAACGTGAACGACGTTTATATTTTTAATGAATTTGAATGATATTTAAGACATTTAATTTATTAACCATTTAATAAATATATGTATAAAATATATTAATTATTTTATTTGATAAAAAATTAAAAAAATTAAATACGTCAATTCCAGTGGTCTCGGCTCAACATACATCAATAATAACATTATTATCATTTCCACGAATTTGTAATAAATTGCTATAACTAATCGACTAATCTTAATAAAAATAAACATAAGTCGTCCGACAAAAAAATCTTCCCTTAATTAGAAATAGCGTTGCGTGAGTTGTGGTGGTAGTGCAAAAGTGCAGGAGAGGGTATCGATAAATAGTGGTATACGCGTGTCAGTTTTAGTGGATGTGATGCCGCGGTGACAAGGAACAAAAAAAAACCAACTAAAAATAACGAAAATAAAACGTGATTTTTAAAAATAAATTCTAAATTTAAATTTTTTAACGTATCACCCTATAACTTTCTTTAGGGATATTTAAAGGCACAGTGTACGATCATCGCCCCGTATCCTTACAAGCACTTAAGGAGCCAATCGCCCGGCATTGGCCTCCATTATACCAGTTATGACACAGAGTTATGGAAAAATATTGGGAAAGGCTTCATGAATGTGTTGACAATGAAGAACACCACATTACCGATAAAATGTTTAAAATAAATAATTAAAAAATGGCATATTTATTAATAAAAAATAAAAGAATTTTTTCTATTTCTTTGTTTGTTTATTTGCAACTGCTTCTTGAAATATGGGAGGTTTTTTGCCGGACCCTGAATAAACGTATATGTATGTCGTTTGGGCTATTATAGTAAACTTATAGATAGGTACTTAATAAAACGTAATGCTCTAAGCTCTAAGTTGTATTTTTGGGTTGAGCGGTATGTCTACAGATTTATATATTGACTCCAGGTAAACGATTCATAAAAAAAATGAATGAATAAAATTTGCTTCAAATATCATCTTATCAAGAGACTTAATTGTACAAGTATGCACTGGTGATATTTCTATTCCATCTGTAATCTGTACTCCTCTTCGACACCAAAAAAAAAAATTAATAACCATGACTAGGATACCTACTTATTAAATTCTAGATAAAATTGAATTATTGTATATAAAGTATCCAGATATTCGAACATGACATTTAAGGCGTATACTTACAGGAAAAATTATTTTAGTATTTAAATGGATAGAAAATTTACTATACATTGTTATCAATCAGTAATATTATAAATTATGTTTATATTTCTTTCATTTTAAAAAATAAACAAAAACATGAGTACCTATCCAAAATGTGTATTCATAATTCTTAACTGAGTAAGTATAGTCGTATAGAGCAGGGACGCCCGGAAGGGGGGCTAGTGGGGGCCATTGCCCCCCCTGAGATTTTTCGTGTCATTTACAAAATTGGAAGTTTTTTACATGAAGCTGATCTATAATAGTCAGCAACTATTCGGCAATCCTTGTATCTAAGTATCTAACAAGTCATATAGGAGGTATTTATCATATTTAATCGTGAAAAAGATATTAAGATTATTTTCAATCGCTAAGTCACTTTTTAACTTTTGGCTGGTTCCTACAGATTGTCTGTTAACGCGGACGAGTCAAAGTAATTAATTAAATTAATTTATTTGCTTCAAACAAAAAGAGATTGCCATTACTTTTTGAATAAAATAATAAAATATGAAATAAATTTTATCAAATAAAGTTGTTTAAACTTAAGTTTTTGTTTAAACTTTATTATGTTTTTTCTTACAAATATTAGAACTAATAGTGTAAATGTGTAATTTTATATTAACTTAAATTAGTTTTGATTTTTAAAAAATATATTATTGATGGTATTGCAAAATATGAGTAGATGAAAGATGTAGCGGTAAATTTACCTACAAGTATTTAGGTACTTACAATTTTTTTTGCCCCCCATGAACTACATTTCTGCGGGCGTCCCTGGTATAGAACATTGTTTTTGGTAGTTTTTGCAACTTTAAAGAAAATAAGATAAACTTGGTATGTAGCAACGAGTTGTTTCGTCAACAAATATGCAAATATATGAATTGCTAATACTTTCTGATTGCATCAATAGCAAAACATAACATGGACCTAGGTAGTTTTACAACAGGGTACTTTTGACAGGAATATTCTGTAATATTTTGTAATAGATATAATAGTAGAAAATAATAGATAACATATAATATGCCGTCATCCCTAAATATAATATATTATAAACTTTTCTATTCATATTTTCTACAAAACAAACTGTGGATATTTCTTACATCCATTTAACTGCATATGCATAGTAAAAATATAAAAATGTAAACAAATCTGGACTATAAATAGTTATAACTAATAAATTTAACTGATATAACTAATAAATAAAATAATTGAACACCATTTATATTTATTAGTGTTATAAATATAAATATTATTTTTTTAAATGTTTATTATAATCTCATCTCATTGATAACTGTCTTTGTATGCATTGCTACAATTTTAAACCAATTAACATTATACTACAGTGAAACTTCCATATAACGAGCTTCCATTTTACGAAATTTTCTGTTTAACGAAATATTTTTTAAAACGACGACCTTCATTGTTAATGAATATGTAATTCTATTTAACGAATTTCTCCATACTACGAATTTTTTTTGTTGATTATTCGACTTTGTTATATGGAAGTTTTACTGTATAATATAAACATTTTAAATTAAATGATACATACTTGAACCACTTAATTGAGAATAAGACATAAGTTATATTATACAAGATTTAAATACTCAAATACTTTATTTGATAAAAAATTATGTAAAATATATTTCGCTTAAAATGCCTATTAACAATTATATATGTGTGTATTTCCTATTTTTTTTTTTAAGTTTTTACTATTTTAGTATTAATTAATACAATAATCATATTTTTTGTATTGATTGATTTGATTTTTTTTATTATTATTTATATCTGTACTATTTGTTTATTTAACAAATATTAAATTAATAACATTTAAGATTGTATAAAATGTAGATAATAAAATTATGTTTAAAAAAAAAAAAAATATATAAAATTGAATATTGTTATATTACAAAGAAACCATTAGTTTATATATTGTTTATCTATGCCCACATTATAATTTATAGATACAATAAATAATATTAATTACAAATTATTATTTACCATTCCAATAATTATCAAGGAAAGAATGTTTTAAACGCTTAAATTGTTTAAATTTTATAATTATAATAATTTGTAAATCTGTTTTTATTACTTAGCATTAACAATCCAAGAAATTAGCTGCCATCAGAAGTTCTAAAGCAATTTGTGGTGGAATAGGAAACTCAGGAATTTCAGTTGAGCTGTTTGTATAACGAGCTTTATATGTGAAGTACATACACACCTTTTGTAAAACGTGAGAACTACAATAAAAACAACAAGAAAGAATATCTTTAAGGCTTCTGTTACCAGGGTTTGTATAATATTATATATTTATATGATGGTTGTCGCCACCGCTACTTACGGTATTTCTCTGAAGTGGATTTCATTTGTTTCATTTTCTGAAAACTGGCCGGGGCCACTTAACATAGCTTTTATTGTGCCTGACATCAAGGCATGCTCCCGTTTTACAATAAACTCATGACCATCACTAGATATTAGCTTGACATACATGGCATCTGGACCTTCGCATCCACCATATCCCGAATTCTCCTCATCCTAAACACAAAAAAGCATTATTACTATAGCTCGGATTTATATATATTTATGTTACCAAAATATGTACATAAATATGTGCTAAAATCCTCAAAATATATATTTTACTAATATGATTTATTTATTATTATTTAATTATATAATAATATAATATATCCATATAAATTTCTAATGAAACAAATTACATTTTAAAATAATAAAATTATTTTTAAAAAAAAAAAGGTATTACAAATATAAATAAAAATATTAATTATCTTATTACAATTTATGATAACATGAATTTTAAAATTTAAAAGATCTTTGATTTGATTGTAAAATTGCCTTATACCGACTAAATGATCTTAAGTCACAGTAAAAACAATACATATATTTACATATAAATCAGAGCCCTAATTATTACATTTAAATTGATTATTGTAACAACATAATAGTATTCAAATTGTACTATTATATGATGTGTATCATGTTGTATTCGTTCTGTATTATCACAGATCCGCCATATAGGATAACTATTTTTGATTATTTAACAAAATGTATAATCGTATTATATAAAATAATAAATAAAATAATCATACAGCCTACCAACTATAATATGTGTTCTGAACTAATCTCAATTCATAATTTTCCCCATGTATTGCTAAGTGCTAACAGATTTCAATATAATAAAATATATTTTTATAGATGCTTATAACTAAATATTATGTTTTATCTAATATTTTTTTTAAAACCTTTCATATTCATACGTTTGCTATCAGGCTGCTACTGGTACACCATACCAGAAATAGGCAACGTTATTATTATTACCACGTAACAAACAACAGTCTTTTAGTTAAACATAATCACAATTATCGTCATTACCTGACCGTCTTCAACCATGTCGACGCTCATCTTATCGCACGATGTGTGAACAATGACGGCAAGGACAGTCCACGTTCACGGACAAAATGAACAGTCGATTCACGTTTAGACGAAGAGGTATACCACCAGTCTCTAATTCTCCAAGTAGTCCAAGTTAACAGGGCGATGTCGGTAGTCTGTGAAAGCGACTTAGCAGTTAGCGTCAAGTCTCAAGTACAGTACTACAGTGCTGCAGTAATATAATGGTCTTGGTCTGTAGACGTCTAGTGGGGCATAATATTTTGCTACCACGGTCCACGATGTGTCGCGGGTCGCGGTGGCGTTATCAAACATATTCTCCACTACGGCAATAGATAATGTCGGAAACGTTCAACTTTACTACTAGATCGTGGTTCAAACTTAAGTCATGGGTAAACAAAAACTTGATCAGCTGTTCGAGTGTCATTTTCATACATAGATTATTACTTTTTAAAAAGATACTTAATTCTAAATTCTA
Organism: Schizaphis graminum; assembly: GCA_020882235.1. Taxonomy (NCBI): domain Eukaryota; kingdom Metazoa; phylum Arthropoda; class Insecta; order Hemiptera; family Aphididae; genus Schizaphis; species Schizaphis graminum. The sequence goes on from CM037032.1 coordinate 63,194,229, forward strand.
AATTCTTAATTCTACTTCGTAGACTTGTAGTTCTTCTATATAATATATTATATGTGTAATATTTCCATGATTGAAATGACAATTGACAATTATTGACTATTGTACAATGTACATTGTTGGCTCCGGCCCCGCCTCTTTTGTATTTAAAACAGATATTTATCTGTGCTACAACTTCAATAAATTCACAAATTGTATATTATATTCAGTCAAGCGAGATAATGCCTCACAACCGTGAACCGACCAAAATCAGTTTTCTGCTCATTCTCAAGTGACATTCAGCTTTAGGCGAACCAATTTTGACAGCAGGGTGACACGGCGGGATGTTGCGCAGAATCGTAGCGTTCTCTCGCTGGACCGAGTATAAACACATAGTACAAAATATAAACAACATGGACACATGGTGTGATCGCTAAAGTGTAGGTTTAGTTCAAGACTCAAATACGATTAGTTGGCACAAACCATTGATTATAAAATAAACTACCTATAGAGTATTATTTTATAATCAAAAGTATATAGACAGAGGCGAACTGGGGAACAATCGGTCCAGGGAGAATAGTCAAAGTAACCAGCCCTAATCTTGTTTCTTCATATAATAAAAGTATAGATGTAATCATATACTTACTTAAGTTACATATACTCTTAGAGTAATAAAACTATACTCAATTATAAAAAATAACAAATAACTATATTAATATATAATTTATTAATTAATTTTTATTTAAGAGGACGTTATACTCGCATATGTAGTCTCTGTCTTACTAATGTAGATCATAGCAAATTTGCGTTCAGCAGAACAGATTTTGTGACATTAGCTTTAATATTAGTGTAAATTTACCGTTTATCAAATTTAAAGGTAAGAATATTATCTAGAAAATGTCATATGATTTTATTGATATTATCATTTTAAAGTGAGTTATAGTAACGTCCTCTTAACATCATTATTTATTTTTAACATAAAATATTTTTCATTAATGTAGAACTTTCTTTTACTTCATTTAGTATTTGGTTTTTTATTAAGATTAATTATTATATGTGGTTATAATATACAAATATATTATATACACTTTTAAATTTTGAATATTTATAATATATATGTAAATAATATAAAATCAATGATGAAAAATACCTGATTAAAATTATATAATTTTCTATAGGTACATAATATTATATTGTATCATAAAAAAAAAAATTATTTAAATACAATGTTTTGTGCTAAGACTTATATTAGGTTCTTATATAAATATTATTTCTTATTCAGATACCAACTAATATATATATTATCTATGTCGATGTAATTTCCATAATATTATAATATTATTTCGATTAGTTTTTTTTTTCTAGTATTAGTATCTATGGGGGGCCCAGGGAGATAAATCTCCCTAACTCCCGTGGCCAGTCCGCCTCTGTATATAGATACACGTGACTAAATAGTAAATATTAAATACTCAACTATTTAACCATGTAGATACCTACTACCTATCTACAAAAATTGTAATAATAAAATAACATAAATTATTTTAATAACGATATATCGATATGAATGATGTGATATAATATAATATATACCAATATATACTATTATAATTATATAAAGAGAAGTCGTTTTATTTATTTATTTTAACTCCTATATTATTATATAGATCAATTATATGAATCTTGATATGTTTTTTGATATAGGTTGTAGCCGGTACTTATGTTAACGAGCAGTGGTGGATCTAGGTTTATTTTTTGGGGGGGAGGGAAGGGCCAACATTTTTCATATTAATTTTATAAACACAATTTAGAATTTGATATTAGCAGTGGTGTGGTGTATTGGCGTATTGCTAAAAATATTCGTGAGTATACGCCTATTCTAGATCTTAGGTGTCAAAGATATACCTATAACATTGAATTAAAAAAAAATTTTTCAAGCTTCGCTCGAATTCACTATCAACATATTTAAATATTTTATTCTAATTATCAGTATCACTTTGACCAGAGAAAAACTTAAACAAATTAGTACAGTCTAAGAAATTAGAATGGTTACTAATCATGATTGCTAGGGCCCGAAACTTGATGCATTTGCATCTTTTTTTCTAATTATTACATTCGAGGCTCATTTTTAGAGAAATTTAATTCATGAAATATAGAATTTAATGGTACAGTTATAATTTTGAATTTTGAGGGGATTTTATTCTTTAAGGTCATTTTTGTAGTATTTTTAGGGCATTTTATTCATTTTTGAAAATTCTAACAGGTATACGTGGCTATACGGTCGTATACCCGTGTCGGAGTTTGTCGATTGCGTCCCAGATGCAGGTAAATGATTTTTTTCACACCTTTTCCGTGTTCCGATTGCGTCCTATTGTATAATAGGTAAACGTTAATGTGACAGATAAATTGACATCTAATATTTTTGAAATACATAGTGTGGAGGTATATTTAAACACGAATTGGTTTTTACTTGATGAGTTTACGAGTATGCAGCGTACAACAAACGCTTGCGAAAGCTTTCATTCAAAATTTAACTTTTTTTCTACACATCTCATTCTAATATTCATCAATTTCTAAATATTTTAAAACAATGTTAAACAGATACATACATAAAAATAACGTCAAATTATAACTTAATATCTGTGAAACGCAGAGCAAAGTATTTGAAAAAAACAGAAATTTATTGATAAACAAATAAACAACTTAAATAATATAATTATAACCCCTTTATAATATACCTTAAAACTGTTTCATTTAAAAACCCTTTTTTTATATGACATATTTGGACTTAATTTTATTGATTTTTGTATTAATATTATTTTTTATTACTGACAAGAAATATATTATTTTATAACTCTAACTAGAAATATATTATTTAAATTATTTATTCCTATATATATTTGGATGTATTTTTATTGGTTTTTGTATTATTATTATTTACAAAATAATTATTAATTATGATTATTCGTTTTACAAAATTGTATGCTTATATATCATACAATAGGACGCAATCGGAACATAAAAAGGTAAGAAAAAATAATTTACCTATCCGACTTGTGGACGCAATCGACATATTGAAAAGCTATAAAAGGTTGAAACGGGACGCAATCGAATGACGCCCACCCGTGTATCGTCGTTTATTTAGAGAGTATACGCTAAAAAAAACTAGAGAAGTAAGTATACGCCGTATACCACCCAATACACCACTGGATATTAGGCTTTAGTGCCTTAAAAATATAATATAACTGCCAAATGGGAGGACTCTAATTTTATTGATATAACAAGTTGATATAATATGGTACAATAATAACAATAATAAAATATAATATAATAATATTAAATACTAAAAGTAAAATACCTAATACCTAAATTACTTTAATAGCTATATCAAAAAAACATATTAAGTACTTGATATAGGCTGAAAGATCGTTTCGGCGTTTTCGCTTTGAATTGTTTTTCGTATAAAATATGGTGTATCGTTGAATTCAAATTAAATAGGTGTCGCTGGTTTCCGCCGAAAATGAACTTTCTGATTTCCGCTAAATTAGAAAAAACGACATTACCTTTTCCACCAGTTATAAATTATAGAATTTTAAATTTTTGAATACTTATGTTTTATGTAAAGGTTTAATATATTATTACCTATATTTTTTAGTAACTATAATCAGGGGTACGACAACCATGACGGTTGAACACTCAACCCCCCCTAGGTACCCTCCTGACTTCATATAACGTTGTATATTCATTTCCGAAAATACCTTTGATGTCACATCTTATTGCAGTATAACCAGGCGCGATCGCAGGGGGGGTTTTGGGTGTTTAAACCCCTTCAGAAGTATTGAGAACAAAAAATAAATTACCTGACCTACAAATTTATAGTATGATATTTATGTACATTTTTTCACGTTTCTGAAATAAAATATAAGAATTGATTTTTATCATTTTAAGAGCAAATTTTAGTAATGTTTATCATTAACCCTACCTTAAAAATATATAATAGTAATTCGTATAAAGTGGGAAGCCACCTAGTGGCTAGTACATAATTACAACAATATTCTTCTGTCTCTCTGTATTGGCATTTATTGTTTATATATAATACTGAAGATTTACTGACGTAGTATTTATGCTATATTATTCCCTTGCAGAGTGCAGCACTACCTATTTGTTTTCAAAACGTCAGCCAAGATCATTACCCCTTCTATATATTATAATTATACTACTGTTCTATCATTCTCATGTACCACCCACATGGCGCAGTATGGATCTCCACAATTATCCCATACATTATGTGTGTAATATCGTACTTTATTCTGTGACCTAAAAATAACATCATAGTGTTATTTATTCTTCGGCCTTGCACAGCTGTACGCAGGAAGTAGCTAGGTAGGTACGCATAATAAAAATATACATAGTGATAGACGATAGTTCAAATAATTATAGATAGGTATTTATTTTAATTATTTTAATCAAATATTGTAGTATTTTCTATCTTTATTAACTTATGAAGATAAACATTTGAAAATTAATTATACTAATACCTCTAAAAGCATAGATAGAGATCGACGAGGAAAGACAAGCTGAGCTTATAGTTGTGGGCTCGTGGTCCATTCAACTAATTAAAAAGCCCTTTTCTCTCCCCCCCCCCCCAAGACCCCTCTATTTGCACCTATGAATATTACAATATAAATTTTGTTTTAGAAGACGAAAGGATTCCTAACAATTTGACTAAATCCCCACCTACATGTTATCAATAAACAGTATTTTTTAAATTATACTTGAGATACATTTTTAAAATAGGCAAGGTGCTTGGGTAAGGTTTTTTTGGATAAATTAAAATATATACCGTTACAGATTTGTGTATAAAATTGATCGATTTAATGGCTAGCTAAAATGTAATAATCCAATTATAGTAATAATTATTATAAATTATAATGTCATAATAATTAAAATTTTTTTTTTCCGCAATAACGGAGTTCTGGGTTCAATAATTTTTTGAAAAAACATCCGTACGCAGTAATCAGTGGCGTCATCTATCTACGAATCGAAAAACTACCGAAATGCTGTACTATTTGACATCAAAACAATATATCAATATTATTGTTGTGCCCAAAGAGTAGAGATACGAAGCGGCATCGCGTTATCTACATCACGGCTACAATTTTATTATAAGTTACATTTACTATTATTATTATTAATGTAGTCATAAACTTTTGTGATATTACATAATTACGTATGTATAAAATATATACGTAATCTATTATTATTATTATTGATTATTAATAGACAGCACGATGTAGAAATAGAAAAAATATCTCAAATCTCGATAGGCAGTTGAACGATTTATTATAACAAAAGGTATATGTATATATATTTAAATCGTACGTTTGTATGTATATTATACAATAGTAGTTACCATTACGACTTGAATATGATTTAATTTGTTATTATTTACTTTGTGGTGCTATATTATTGTTGATTACGTGTTCGATTTAATATGCATATTGCACTTGCATAATATTGTATTGCATCCGTTAACGGTCGAGAAATGAAAATTACCGTTTCGTCGTTATAAGAAATCATATTGATAATGTGTAGTATGCTCGTCGTTAAGTTTAGTTTGCGAGTGCAAGAGGCAAAACGAATGACATCTAATGAATTAATGTTTAACAAGAAGAAATAATAATTAATTTAAATCCGATGTATTTGTGATGTATGTAGATTTATCCACATTTTAATAACGCGGACAAATTTTAAGATTTGAATAAATTTTGGAACTCTACACCATAATGATTCTAATTTTTACTAACCGTTATCAATTTATATGTGTAATGAATTATCATAAAAAAAAATAAGGTACCTATACTCTGTTTTAGTTGATTAGTATGCTACCTACTATGCTACTAAATCTGCGTACAAATTGTTTACTTAACGTGTTCAAAAATGATTTGTTTGCTCTAGGTATAGGCATTAGGCGTATACTAATACCCATACGAAGTTATTAACTGAATCACTAAATTGGGGCTCTTTGAAAGTAAACAATAATGGAAGATGTTGGTGACATCGAAGACTTGATATCTTCCATTGCCGATGTTGCTGAAATTGGTAGAGTCAAACCTAGGAACATTGTATCTTTGCGTTCCAAAGTTAAGAACAGACCACTAAGGGAAAATCATCAGCCACCATCCCAAGTCCCTGGTACTCAAACAATATTTATTAAGACTTGGGGATGTTCACACAACAGCTCAGATGGGGAATACATGGCAGGGCTTCTATCAAATTATGGATATAAAATAACTGGTAAGAGTAAAAATTCTTAATAATTATTTGTTGGTATAAAAAATATTTGTTTTTAGAGGATAAAGCTATTGCTGATCTGTGGATACTAAATAGCTGTACAGTAAAAAATCCAGCTGAAGATCATTTTAGAAATGAAATTTCTGCTGGGAAAAAATCTGGAAAATTTGTAGTAGTGGCTGGTTGTGTACCTCAGGGTGATCAAAAATCTTCTTTTATTCAAAATCTAAGTGTTATTGGCGTTCAGCAAATAGACAGGGTAGTAGAAGTTGTAGAAGAAACATTAAAAGGTTTGTTAAATAAAATTTCATTTGCATGAAACAATATTTTTACTTACTTTCAATAGGACATACTATTCGTTTGTTGGGTCAAAAGAAGATAAATGGAAAAAAAGATGGCGGTGCCAGATTACAATTACCAAAGATGCGCAAAAATAAATTTATTGAAATCATTGCTATCAGCACTGGCTGTTTGAATCAGTGTACCTATTGTAAAACGAAACATGCAAGAGGCAACCTTGGTAGTTATCCTCCAGGTAACTTAGTGTGCAGTGACATTCATTGATAGTTATAAATTTATAAATTCCTATTACAATATAATATATTTTAGATGAAATTGTACAAAGAGCCATAGAATCGTTTAATGAAGGTGCTGTTGAATTGTGGCTAACAAGTGAAGATACTGGTGCATATGGATTAGATATTCAAACAAATTTACCAGAACTTCTTTGGCGTTTAGTTGCTATCATACCTGAGGGTTGTATGATGCGTATTGGTATGACTAATCCACCATACATACTCAATCATCTCGAGGTTTAGTAAAATCACACTTTATGCTAGGGAATGGCTATTTATTTATTTTTTTAATAGGAAATAGCCAAGATTTTATCTCACCCTAGAGTGTATGCATTTTTGCATGTGCCTGTACAATCAGGAAGTAATCAAGTATTAGCAGACATGAAACGTGAATACTCTATCGAAGAATTTGAAAGTGTTGTTACTTTTTTGAGACAAAGGTAAATTAAAATTTTTTAAACCATTTGAATTATATTATTAATACTTTTAATTTCCCTTACCAGAGTACCTGGGGTTTCTATTGCAACAGATATTATTTGTGGTTTTCCAACTGAAACAGAAGAAGATTTTTCTGAAACAATGAGTGTTTGTGAAAAATATAAATTTCCTAGTTTATTTATTAATCAATTTTACCCACGTAAAGGTACACCAGCTGCAAGAATGCCTAAAATTCCCACAGATATGGTAATCAATGAAGATAATTTGTTGTTTTTATGAAATTAAAACCAATTTTTTTTTAAGGTTAAACTTCGAACTAAGCGTCTTACAGAATTATTTCATTCTTACACCACTTATGACCATAGAATCGGGGAAGTACAGGAGATTTTGATAACCGAAGAAGCCAAAAATGGTATTGAGTTAATTGGACATAATAAATATTATGAACAGGTTAGTTATATAAATTAATTATTTAGAATCCTAAATGTAGAATATTTTTAACTCCCTAGTCTCCATATTATATTGAATAATTAATTTTACAAGTAAATGAAGAATTTTTAGCAGAATCTATCATATTATTTAAACTATTATATATAAATAATCAATATAAATGAATAGATAATTATTTAGTATGTTCCTTTAACTATAATAACTATTTATATTAATAAAAATTTAGAATAAACTTTAAATTGTAAGTTTTTTTTAGGTTTTAGTGAGAAAAGAACCCGAATTAATGGGCAAGTGCATTAAAGTAATCGTGAAGTCTGCAAAAAAACATTGTTTAATAGCTGAAATGGTGGATAGACCAAGAATCATTAAAAATAATCTTCAAAGAATCAATGATATGTACTCAATTTGGCCTGTATTTGCTTTATTAGTTTGCGTTTTAGCAAGAATACTTTGGTTATTGGTGTAACATAAAATCTAATGTAGTGTATAAAAAAAAAAAAAAACCTTTAACACATTTTCATGACCTCCATGTAACTTCAACTTCATCTGTCCTAAACCTAAAAAAAATTATTTATGATTAAATTAAGACTATTTTAGCAATTAATAATTTATTTTTATTATATAATATTTTATTAATTAAACGATACCTTTGAGTACAAAATGTATCTTCCCATAGAGTCTTATATCCACTATTATGCATTAAAGTTCCAGTATGAGCTATCATCACTCCATTGTCTATACAAAATCTATGATAAACAAACATTTAAAAACAATATATCAATGTTTATTTTTAGATTCTAAATGAAGCAAAAAAAATTAATGGTTTAAAAATGGTTTTTATAACAAAGTGGTCCATTTCAGTATTGATACTCATTATTTTAACTTTATTGAAAATATTTTTTTTCACAATTTATTGTTTTATCTTTATAATTTTTTTGTTTATTATTATTATTTTTATTTTTTTAAATGACAACATACATTTATAATTTCATACTTTGAAGCAGAATATTTACAGAGTGCTTTGATGCATAAAAATCAAATTTTGGCAAGTAAATAATTAGTTATAAAGTATTTTATAAAATCAGAGCAGAGTAAAATAGGGGTACTCCACAAAATGTTGGTCCAACATAATTTTAAATATTTATAACTGAGTTGTATGTAATAACTAGTATTGAGAATTGAATGCATTATTCTTCAAAAATTGAACTATAAGCAAATTAAAGAATCACAATTTAAAAAATAAAAAAAGCATTTTAAATTAAAGATATTATTAATTAAGTGAACATAATGTGAAACATTTTATATTGAACAAGTTACAAAATTGAATTCATTAGTATCAAATTCAAACTATGTTTTAGGTTTTAAGACAGAAAGCTACAACATGCATTTTTCTAAAAATTCTTAATCCTAGTTAAACTAATTGTATATTTGATCAAAATTCAATTTTTATGTATTGCATTACTCCGAAAAATTAAATAAAAATGTAAAGTATGTTGCCATTCAAAGAAGTAAAAACTTGAAAAATTATAACAGTGATTATTGTAATTGTAATAATTTCTTTTCAGAAATGTTGAAACTCGTGTATTTTAATTAACTATATAGTCATTATTTATTAACATTGTTTTAGTTGAAAACATTGATGTATATAATATAATAAAGATCTCTACTTTAATGAGTTATATTTTAAAAAGTGTCACAAGTTTTAGAAAAATAACTATAAAAACAGAAGAATCCAAAATACTAATACTGTTGAATTTATAAAGATAGTTTTTTAAATTTTCAACATAAATTATTTCGGCAGTTATACTTAACACACTAAAATCCTAAATTATAATAATATAGGATTATGAAATCATATTATTTAAAAAATAAATGTTCAATTTTAATTCAAGATCATTTATGTTAGTCCTCGATAATTTAATGGTCAAAAATTAAATTGTCTGAAAGCTTATAGTTTGGCTTACATTTTTAGAATTTTATGCAAAATTTAAATTTTTAAGAGTTATAGATTTTTCAAATATTTTATATATTCATTACTTGCTTAAAAAATAAAATATAAAAACTAACAAGAAAATATAGACAAGGTTAATAGGTCAATAATTGATTCTAATATTAAGGATAACAATTAACAACACTACATTACAATTAATGAATTCAAATTTATTATCCATTTATAAGATGGAAATAATGCATGCAAATTTTTTTTAACTAAAGTAATAAAATTATTATTTAATACATCACGTATATGATCTCAATAATTCATTTGATTGTACCTAATTATGCTAGCTGTGTAACTTTTATGTTTCAAAACTGTATACCTATATTAGAGATTACTAAACTGAAGGTCACATTACATTTTTAAATAATATTTTTTTTTAACATTCTATAAAAAAAGTCAGTGATATTTAATATTATTTTGGATTACCAAAATTCAAAAAATTTTCAAAATGGGTCATACCATGAAAAGTTTGAAAACCTATAACCTATTATCTAAACATATTCAAAAATGTCAAAAGACAATCTTATGAGTACTTATAATTTTAAAAATTAATTGTATACTGTATAATAATTAATTATTATTTATTATCTAACCTTTCATCAGTAGCATATAATATTGCACTCCTTTCATCACACATAATTTTCATCATTTCTTGTAATCTTTCATTACAACCAACACCTCCAACTATTAATACTTCTTTTGACTGACAGTGAGACATTGCTCTTTCTAAAAAAAAGTATAAAAATAATTTATAAAATTTAATGTATACCCAAGCGGCGATGCTATTAATTAATTTCTTTATTTTTTTTGCTTTTCATATATAATGAAAGAATTAAAAATTTGATTATTTATTAAAGAATAGTTCTCTGCTAGATAATTATTGGCTTTAAGTGGAAAGTTAAGTGTTAACACTTTGACTGCGGCATGGTTTGACCTGAGCGAAACATTTTTCGTAATAATAGAAGTAAGTATAATAAAAATACCTGGAATCTCAAACCACTGCGAATTAAACAATTTAAACCATTTATCTGTGCGTTGGCGCAAGCACAAATAGCTTGTTGTATGCTGGTATTATTGGGTGAGATCAGAAAGTAATACAGGTTATCGATGACCGCCGCATAGAATTAATACAATTTGTTGACGTCAGAAGTCAAAGTGTTAAGTTATATTGAATTATCATAAATTTAAAAATATATACAATTAATAAATTACACTAAATAAGTACCTGTAGATTGATAATATTTTTTAAAGAGTAATAAATATTAAATAGTCAATTATTGTTAACATATATTATATGGCCGAAGGGTAAATTTGGTAGGTCTTTAGACAATCCAAAGCAAAATATTAAAAATATCGTTGCAATACAAAAATAAGAATAATAACTCGTAACTATTGGTCAAAATTTAAACCAACTATATAAATCAAACGTATAAATAAACCACAACAAAATAATATTTGTTAAAATAAACCAGAGTTGATGAATCCCGATAAAACATAATATTGATAGTTTCACGCATATGTGACACCGGTCTGTCTGAACGTACAACCATGTCACACGCGGCCGTGTGAACGTGTTAATAACTGATCAGAAGCCGTGTATGTATGAGAAAACATAAAAGTGAATTAAGAAAAATCCAAAAAGTAGTATGTGATTGTTTGTAAGTTTCTGGGAATAATAATTTTCTTGTCTTTCAAACGCTTAACATAGCAAATTAAACGTTCTGAATAAATTGTTAAATGCAAACGTTCTGAATAAATTGTTAAATGCTTTTATGGTTAATATAGATATAATATACCAACTATTATATATAAGTATATTATCTATTGAATTTAGTTAAATTTTTTGTTTTAATTTTAAAGCAAATTATGAACATTTTAATTTTAAAACTGTATTTAAAATATAAAAATATAAAAATCTATGAAATTCATTAGAAAATATTCTTGTTTTTTTATTAGATAATAGGTAGGTCAATTCACATTAATATTAAACACAAGTTAAATGGATTAATATTAGAATATACAATTTTCTATGTATGTGTTTGTATACGGAGGCAACACATACAAGAGTAGCATCCTCTTTGTTAAAATTGAGAACTGTATGAATTATAATTATCATTATTCTAAATATTTTTGAACGTATCACTAAAGATAATTTTATTTGTGTTTACCTGTTGTTTCTATTAACATTGCAAAAAGAGTTTCTTGAAGTGAAAAACATAAATCTTCAGGAGTATATTCACCAGATGACAACAATGTTTGTGCTTTTTCTTCTATATAAGATAATATACCAGAGAACGATACATCCATACCTTTTACCACATAAGGTAATTTAAGATATTTTTTACCCCTAAAAAACATCAATACATAATTTAATACAAATTTATAATTTTTAATTTAACATGTTCAATTACTTTTTAGCCATTTGTTCAATATTGTAACCAGGACTAGGATCATTGGATAATTTTAAAACTCTTGCAAATCGGTCTAAGCAATTTCCAACAGCAATATCAATTGTTTCACCAAATATTCTATAACAATTCCCAGAATAAGCTATGACTTGAGTATTTCCTCCACTAACATATAAAACAGTAGGGTTGTCACTACCAGTTATTAAGCGTCCCATTTCTATATCTAGTCAGGATCATTAAGGTTAAAATCTAATAATTAGTATTAAATAAAAACGTAGTAAGCCTTAAAAGGATACGTGCAATACAATGGTTAACAGGTATTAAAGGTTTGTTCCAAAGTTGAGCAACAGTACGTGCCACAGCAGCAACACTAACCAAAGGATTACCAATTCCAGGACCTTTTGTGAAACATACAATATCGATCTGTTCCGGTTGTATGCCCGATGTTTTGATTGTTTCTTCTAATAATGATACAATATTATTTTGGTGGTGTTGTGCTGTTTCTCGAGGTAAAAATCCTAAAAACAGTACAATAAAAATTTTATTTTAAATATAGGTAACTATTAAAAAGAAAGAAAAATATAAACCTTCACCAGGTGGAGTTATGTATGTTCTTCTACAATTCGCCAGCACCTCACCATCTCTAACGATTCCAATTCCTAATTTATTTGCACTACCTTCGAATCCTATGCTAATAACCATTGTTTTGAAATAAAGTGTATTGAAATTCACTATTATCTGTTCAAAATTTCAAATTCAAATCTTAATAATTAATGAGTCTTATTCTATTCTGTGGCCGGTGGCCCTAAGTAGTTTATGACGTTCTGACGTTCATGTTACTCGTGTTCATAATAGAGCCAAAATGTTTATCACTATAAGTAACAAGTAATACCTACCGGCCCACATGCTTTTATAGAAATACATATATGCACCACGGTCTTATATTATCACAGGACGGTGATAGTCATTATCATAGTGATAACGTAGTACCACAAAATACTGAATACGATTTAAGATAATATATTGTATTATTATTGTAATTCTATAGAACCAAGTGCACAACACAGACTGTCTAAGAACTAAACGTCTCTCTCTCTCTACTCGTCTAGAAGTGTCTACTCAATAGTTTTTTAAGACTCGAAACGGCACAATAATCTCTTCTAACCATGGACATTCTATTATGTCTATGCTTCTAACACAAAAGATTTCATTGTTAAATGAAAACTATTGAACCACGGTTACGTGTGAAGTGTAAATATTTATACCTTCTGTAACCTAAATCTAACATATGTTTTTCATTTATTTTATATTTTTATCTACAATATTGTTCTGTATCTGTATATTTTCATAAAATAATAATACAAATTACTATTTACTACCTAAACGTCCTAAACAGTTTTCAATTTTTTTTTTTTTTTTGTTACTTGATTATTATTAAATTTATCATGTTTATTATTGTTTCTCCCAATTTATAATTTTTATTTTCCATTTTAATTTAATATATTTGCTTAAATCTTTGGATGTTTTCTTACTTTAATTGATTGTGTTATTTACTTGTGTTAATAATCTATTAGTCATGGATAAATTCAGTACATCCCGTTATAAATTTTTTAAACTCGTGACAGAATTAAAATGACATTTTTAATGCTAAAAAATTAAAAACGATTCTGTGCTTTAGACCAAATTTATTAAAATGTCGTCAAACAGCACTATTGAAAATTCTAAAAATACTGGTTTGTAAAATCCTTTAACAATAGTATTTGAGTATATATATATATTATTTTTTTTATTCTATTCTATGATAGATATGCTTACTCGAAGTTATTCGGATCGAAGTAATGATCGTAATCGAGATGCTAATAGTAATCGTGAACGTGATTATGATGGATTAAAGCAACAATGTGATAAAGCAATGCATGAGTTGATGATGTTGAGAAGGTATATATTTATTTTTATGTTAAATGGAATACAATTTAAATATTTTAAATCACATATTTTGTTTCATTTATGAAGACAACATGGAGAAACAGTAAGAAGATATGATCAAACAAGAAAAGAATTAGAATATTATCGTGGTCAAAATCAAGTGATGATTAACCAAATCGAACAGGCTGCCCAAGAATCATCTTCATTACGTGCTAAATTAGCTGCTGAAAAACAAATCTTGAATAGATCTGAACAGGTACATTTTTCTTACTGTTTAATAATTAAATATTTGAAAGATCAATAGAATTGGTTTTACAAGGGATTAAATATTATAACCAACTTCAAAATATCTGTAATTTTTATAAGCATTATTTAAGTAATTTAATAATAATAGTGGTCCTAGATTAGGCTATACACAATTTACTGCCTAAAGTACAAATTGTTCATTCAATAAATAATTATGAATCTAGTTCAGTATGTTTGATCTTATCTAATTTAATTTTTAACATACTTAAATTATATTTATAATATTTATTAGATTCATTATAAACTCTTGCTAAATAGTAAATACACATTTATTTTTGATATATTAACATTATTAACTAGCTGTTTATCTTCTTAATCACTAATTTATCGACTTGAATCACGGACTAAGATATACTTAGTATATCTTAGTCTATGACTTGAATATAATTTTATAGGATAACATTAAATATCTTATTATGGTTATGTCTTGATAGTAATGTTTACAAGTATTACAATTATGCTAAAATTCTAATAGTTTGTAATTTTAATAAAATGTTTTAAAACATTTTAATGAGAATAATGATTTTATGTATTTTAACAAATACTTATAATTGAATTACCTAGTATGAAATAATAATACATTTTAAATAAGTCAAAGTTTAAGAGATAAACAAATTTATTTTTAATTTATTTATAGTTTTCTTAATTCTATTCCAGAAATATTACTTGTATAATTAGTTACTTCTTGGTTAAATATAATGTAATATATTATTAGATTGAGTACTACAGATATTGAAAGAAAAAATAATTAAGAATTAAGGACATTTAATATTTTTGACAAAAAATGTGTACAGAAAGTATAAATTGAATGATGATATTCCAGTGTTTTGAAACTCAGAATAAATAAAATTGCAGAGTAAGAATGTGGTTCTGACTTTCTGAGTATTTAGGTTTCTGGGTTTTAGGTATAAAAAAAAATAAAAATATTAGATAGATAAAAGGAATACTTAGGAATAGTTTGATTAAAACTAGTTTTCCAAACATAATGGAAAATAACAAAGGTGAGTGATAAGTTAAGCAGGTACAATAAAGGAAAGGAAATAACAAATTAACAGTTTCTTCAAAATATGTTGTGTAATAGATGAGAACCAGAATTGTATTGTTTTATTGAGGATACTGATAAATTTTGTATTTCTTGTTATAACATGAAAAGTAAGTAAAATGGTCAAATCTTATTATTACATCAAATGCAATGCAAAAATATATACCTAATAAAAAAAAAAAATAGTTTTTTGAAACTTATTGGATCTACCATGATTTTTAATTTTAATTCAATTTAAAAATGTTTAATATAATTTTTAATGTAAGAAGTGCAAATTATTTTTCAAACATTTATGTTTTGTGCTTTAAGAAAATAAATGTAGTTATTGAAGCATATTTGTCCTGCAAAAAAAGATTAGTATTTGATGAAATTTATGATAAATTCAAACACAATATAATTATATAATTAAAAGTTTCTAACTATATTTAGCTATATATTGAAAGTAGTTATAACATTACTTTTAATATCCAGTTGAATTTAAAGATATTTTTAAATCTATATCCTGTTTATATAAGACATAAAGTTATGACTATTTATAAACTCTGAATTCACTTTGATAAGCTTTATTTGCATCATAGTTTATTTTTACTTTATGATGTAAGACATGGCAAATTAAATCGTTTATGTTTTCATAATAATTTAGCTGATTGTGGACACACATTTTTACGACATTAATTTAAATTATAACTTCATGACAGCTTGCTGTATAGTGTATAATTTATTGTTATCAATATCAGGATTGTTTGAATTTGCAAAAAACAAAAAATCATGACCATATAATTACCAATAAGTAAAAACAATCAGAAGTTAGAATTTCATCTTCAATAAAGTGATAAAAAAAAAAAAATGTATCCATTTATTTTATTGAATTTTCACTTGATTTTTAGTTATATACTTGATAGCTAATAATTTATTTAGATGGGATAGTTTTTCTGGCATTCTACATAATATGTACATTATTATAAATTAAAATAGCTTACATGTCTAATTTATCAAATTGACAAAATTATATTTCAATTACCTTTAATTCAATAGTTGACCACACATCTAAGTCCTAAACATATTAATACATTATACACAATTAAAATGTATTTAAAATACCAACAGCATTTATTTACTTGAATTTTTGGTGTTTATTTTATCAATAATATATTTAAGTATGTATAAAGTAAAAAATTATGAAATTTGGTATTTTAGAATTTTATTTTGACATTATAAAATTTTTTTTTTCAGGATATTCCTGAAGATGATACAGCAAGTGGTGATTCACTGAATGATCACTTCATGCCTTATGATTCAAGGCTAGAAGATTATGAAGCTTTGAGAAAGGGATATGAAGATTTGCGTACCACACATTCAGCAGCTGTTGATAAAATGGACATGATGAAAGATGAAATTAATCAACTAAAAAAACAATGTAATGAATTATTTAAAGAACGGGATATAGCTTTCCGAGAAAGAGATGGTTTAAAACAACAGTGTACAGCTGCTATACGCCAATGGGATTTAACACTTCGAGAACGTAATGATCTTCAAGAAGCTATACAAAAAGTTCAACAACAACATGAAGAAGCAGTCCAAGAAATGAAAGCTGCTGTTGCTTATAGTGTAAAAAGTAGTAAGGAACTTAAAGATTTGAATAAAGCTCATGATGCTGCTGTTAAAGAATATAGACTTATTATGAGTGAGCGAGATAGTGTTCATAATGAACTTGAAAAACTTTCTGAAGATTTATCTCAAGCATACAATAAAAATAAATCATTGGAAAATGAAATAAAATCTTGTAGGGATGAAAAAAAAACTCTACAATTACACATTGAATCATTAAAACGTGAAATATCATCAGCATTACACGATCGTGATAAAGCACTTAAAGAATGCAATGACTATCAAGAAAGATTTGGAGAGATAACAGCCAAAAATGAATCTCAGAGAGAATTTAAGAGTCATTTAGATTATGGTTTTAGTAGAGAAAGAGAAAATCGGAATGATTCACGAGAACAAGTAGCTTCTTTAGATTTATTTAACTCTTGTCAAAAAGAACGTATGGATAATCTTGATCAAGCTAACCAAGAAATTGAACGTTTACGAAAATTAGCAGATAAATATCGTAATGAATTAGATGAGTCTTTAGAAGAAGCAGAAGTATCTAAAAGACGCCGTGATTGGGCTTTTAGTGAACGAGATAAAATTGTATTAGAACGTGAAAGTATACGAACACTCTGTGATAGTTTAAGAAAACAACGCGATGATGCTGTGAGTAAGCTGGCCCGTGCTATGAGAGACTGTGATGATATAATGAAACAAAAAAGTGATACAGCTAAAGAACTCAATGATTTTAAGTATGATAATAATAGTTTATAATATATATTTTTTTTGTATATACAATAAGTTTTCTTACTTTATAGGGAAAAAATGGAAGCTCAATTGGAAAAAGAAGCTCGTTTACTACAATTACAGGCTACTGGTCGTTACAGTCAAGATTCTGCAATAGATACTGACCTTCAAGATTGGGATACTGAAATATTAAATATTGATTTAGTAAGTATTATTTAAAACATTAAACAATTTATATTTTAATTTAAATGCTTATATTTTCAGGGTGTTTTAGGAACAAATGAAGATTTAGGAATTGATTTACTTGGGGGAAGAGATGATCCTTTGTATCCCAATGATAATGCGATCTATATATCATCTGTCAATAAAGGAAGCGTGGCAGCAAGAAAATTAAGGTTGAATATATTATATTTTAAAAATCTATTTGTAAATACTATTATTATATAGTCTGTATATACTATATTATATATATGATATCCAATCTATATAATTTTTTGTATCTAAAAAAAATAACTCATTAGTTAAAAGGATGTCAGTGCGCTATTTTTTTTCACTGACCCACTTGCTAAATAAAAATATTGCTATAATAATCTTAACTTTAAATTTTTTATGATAAGTCAATTCATTTTTATTAATATTTTTTAGCTAACAAAATAAGATAAGTTTTGATGAATGCATATTCGCTATGTTATATATGAGTCTGGGAGAGAAGTAAAATAATGTGATTGCTTTGTCTGAATAGTTTTATTTAATTATTTTATAAATTTAAATGATAACATATAATATTAATTTTTTTATTATTTGATAATATTAAAATATACCTATGCATTTTTTTTTCTAGAGTTAATGATTGTATATTAAGAGTGAATAGCCTTGATTGTACATCAATTAGTAAGCGATTAGTTTTAGAGACTATGAGATCATTAAGCAGCGTTACTCTGGTTGTGAGACGAAGAAAACCTGCTTCTCCATCCAGAAGTCTTTTTACAACTCAACTTCAAGTAAATAATTACGATCATGGAATTTCATTGGAAACTGGTATATACATTAATAAAATAACACCTGGATCTCTGGCTGCTAAAGATGGAAATTTAGATGTTGGAGATAGAGTATTAAGTGTAAGAAGAATGTAGATGTTTAAATGAAAACAAATAATTTATTTGAATATTGTTATTTCTGTTTTGTTTTTAGATTAACAACACTACAGTAGATAATATAAAACATTCAAGAGAAGCGATGTTATTATTGCATGAGCCTGGTGATGTATTAACTATTACAACTATGAAATCAACATATTGTGCTGGAAATTGTGGTTCCGGACCAAATCGTGATATATATAAAAAATATACTAATAGTACAACACAAACAGACAAATCTAGTTATTCGAGGTATCAAGAATCTTATCAAAAACCTCAATATGTTCAATCAAGAAGAGTGATGCTTGATGTACCAGAAAAGCCTCATAGAAATCCTTCACCTGTCAATAATTCTATCTCTGAACGAGATCAAGAAGATGCTATTGCTGAATTAGATTCTGTAATTGATGCTTTTAGACCCCATCCCGCACCTCCTACTACTGCTAAACATTCTAGGTAATTATTTTTTCATGATTTAATATACCTATCTTATTTTTAATATAATATTTACTGATTTTATTGTTTCATCCTCAATTTTCCTCAATATGCATAGACTTTCTTTTGTTTTGTAATATCCGGTTTCCGTTTTAAATCTATAAGCATTAGTTATAAACAGTTGTGTAGGTGTGTTAGTTCAGTTTTTTGAAATAGGACCATAAGACTATAAAATTAATAGTATGCCAAAATAAGTAAATCAGTATAGTATGTTAGAGTCAATACCTATTAAAAAAATGTTTATTTCACTTGCATATCAACTTATTTATATTAAAAATAAACACATTATTTCAAAACAGGCATATTTTATTGACTTACATCTATGAAAACTAAAATTATTTATTAATATTATTTGTATAGCCTTATATCATAAGATACAATAAACTAATTATTATTTTGATTTTCTTCATGTTTCTATTAACCAATAATGAATGAAATGCATTATTTTTCATATTTGTCTTATTATTTGACAGTCAAAAAATAGTTGTACAAATTATAATTCACAAGTGCAGAAATAAATAATAATGTATAGCATTATAACTATGGTATAAAATTAAAGGATATATTACACAATCAAATGAATACTAAGATACCTTAAAAATTATTTAGTGTAAAGCCAAAGCCAACAATAACTTATTAATTATACAAAACTCTTAAATAGATGTTTTGAATTAGTTTATTACACAATTTTATTTTATCATTTTTTTTTTTTTTTTTTGTTAATAGGAAATAGTTTTATTATTATTTATTATATAATAAATATACCTTTCATCATTTTTACAGTCGGCATAGAAAATCTAAAGAATTAGACAAGAATGGTGGTACTTGGCCAAAAGCTAGAAGTGGTCCTGTAATTGAACATGGTACTGGTACAATACTTCATCCTCGTAAAAATAAGGAACGTTTACCATTGTCTGTACTTTTAAATAATCCTCCATCTTGGTCTTCACAAAATAATTCAAAAACTGATACTTCATCAATAGATTTCTCTGTCAGGTAATTATTTAATTTAGTTCTATTTGTTAAAATAAAATATATTTTAAATGATCTGCATGTTTTATTTAAATAGATCTGGTAAAGTTGGTAAAGATGTAATGGACTATTATGTTAAAAAGAAAACTGGTAAATATACAAATAGTGATACTGAAAGTAATGCTGGAGATAGCCTTGCACCAAGACCTACATCCCATATGTATGGACCACCATCATCTAATGCTCATCACTTTTTCACTCCACAATACAGTAGATATTCTCAACCATCCCCATCTCATAGTGGGGAATCAATGTTGTATTGTTTTGAACCTCCTTACAGTCATGTATCTCAAGTAAAAATATATAAATATATGAAGTCAATATTATATAAATGTACCTATATTAATATAAATAATCTATATTTCTACAGTTTCATCATAGTCACTCTCCATCGGTTGATATGCACTACAATAGACATACAACTAGATCACCTCATCGCATAATGACTAATATCGGCTATCGTGGTGAAGATATGCCAGAATCCTATCATGGTTATGAAGTTGGTACATTTCCTAGAAAGAGAGAAACTCCTAGATTTAGGTATGTTTATTTTATTTATTTTTTGGCTGTACATTTTTATTTTTAAGAAAATATTAAGAAGACATTTTATGTTTTCATTGTCTTACGTATGTACAATGTAAAAAGATTAGTATTTTGCTAGCATTTTTAAATTGAAATTTTTACATACTCATTACTTGCTTAAAATTTTAAATATTATTAAAAAAAAAAAAATTATGTACAATCACAGTTTATGTTGTTAATACTTATTACATTTAAGTTTGATAATGAGTCAATTCATTATAATATAATAATATATTATATTATATATATTATTAAAGGTAACAACATAAAATTGCTTTTATTAATGTATATTTGACAGAAACGACATATGCAGTATGATATTTTTAATAAATCTTAGGATAATTTAATAAAAGTATTAAAATAATATATTATATCCCAATGAAAAAAATTGTAAAATATTATGTATGATAAACTAATATACTATGTATGCTTATTTACTTTTTCAACATTAAACTACAATATAAAATAGATGTTAAAGATATTATTGATTAACATTTTATTGAAATGGCATGTTTTGCTAAGTGACTGAACAAATTTTGATTAATTAAATATTTTTATATATTTTATAATAATTAATATGTATTAATAAATATGATTTAATGTATTTTTTGTTTTACTTAGAATACCTTCCAACCCAAGCGTGGCAAGTAAAAGTAGTGGTGGTGCAGTTGGTATATCAACTGGGAGTATTGATAGATCTGTAAGTAGTGAAAGGGATAGTCCAATGCCTACCTTTAGAGTTGAAGTTCTTAATCCTGGACAAATAGCTATGCCAGCCAACAAGCGACAGTCTTTACCTGAATATGGTTGGGCATCAAAGTTAGTATAAAACTTAATGTTTAATATTTTTAATACTAATTACTTATAAAATTATTATTTTAGGTATTTGAAAAAACCACTACTAAGAGGAGTTGGGAGTGGTCCATTAACTGGCGAGTTGAGATGGATCAGTATAGAGAAATCAGTTGAACCTCTTGGAATTCAAATATCTTGTGTTGATAGTGGTGGAGTTTTTGTATCTACTGTTAGTGAACATAGTGTGGCTTCTAAGGTAGGTCTTCAAGTTGGAGATCAACTACTAGAAGTTTGTGGAATTAACATGAGGAGTGCAACGTATCAATTAGCTGCAAATGTTTTACGTCAATGTGGAAACTCAATTACCATGCTAGTACAATATAGCCCAGATAGTATGTCTTATTAATTATTATTGATTTGATATAATATGATTTTAATTTAATAATTGTTCTTTTAGAATACCAAGAACTAGAAGGCGCTGAGAGTTCAACAAGCAGCCGTTCAGAAACTCCAACACCATGCAATTCTCCTACTGTTAATAGAAAATCCACTGGTGCTTCAGTTATAACTCATGGCATGGCTACATTAACTCGTCGAAAGAGTGATCGAAATACAGATAGTAGAAGTTTAAGAGCATATGAGCCACGGTATTTTATCATGGAGACAAGGAAGTGTAGTAATTTAGGTATAAGTCTAGTTGGTGGGAATGCTGTTGGGATATTTGTACACAGTGTAAACTTAAATTCATTGGCCTATAATGCAGGTTTACGGTAAGGCTACTTACAATTTGTCTATTTTAATTAATCTTAAGTATAAATTTATACTTTTTACATAGAACCGGTGATCGTATACTTGAATATAATGGAACAGATTTAAGAGAAGCAACTGCTGAAGAAGCAGCTTATGAATTAGCTAAACCAGCTGAAAAAGTCACTGTTCTCGCACAATATTTAATTGATAGTAAGTAGTAACTAGTAACACAATTTTAAAATTATTATTAAATGGTTATTAAAAAATAAAATATATTGTATTTAATTATTTTTTGTTATAATAGAATACAACGAAATAAAGGATAAACCTGGGGATAGCTTTTTTATTCGAGCATTGTTTGATCGTACAATTGAATTAAGTGATGCTGGTAGTAATTCTTCACAGCTACAATTTCGTAAAGATGATGTTCTGTATGTAGATAACACAATGTATAATGGAGTTCCTGGCAATTGGCGAGCATGGTTAGTTGATCACAATGGTTATAAACAACAAGTTGGAATTATACCTAGCAAATACAAGTAATTACATTTAAATATAAAAATATTTTGCACTGTTATGTTATTGTTGAATTTAATTTTTGTATGATTAGAGTTGAAGAAGAACTTGTAATTAGACGTAGTGGAGGTGAATTAGAAGGTGATGCACGGCGTGCAACAAGACGTAGTTTCTTTAGACGTAAAAAGCATCAACGCAGCAGTTCCAAAGAATTGGCTAGTTTTTCAAATATAAACTTGGGATGGTATAGTAGTGACTCTGGTACTTTACATGACGATTCCATTGTTATTGCTTCTTACCAAAGAGTTATCAGGTTAAATTGTAAGTGTACTTTTATAAACAAAAATAACAGTGTATTATATATCTGTTATACTAATTTTAGCTGAACCAAGCATTCGTCCTGTAATGGTTGTTGGACCTCTGGCAGATTGCGTAACTGATAAATTAATAGTAGATTTTCCTGATTTATTTATGCGATACATACCAGAGGCAAAACATTGTTCTCAAGCATCTATGGAAAAAGGAGTTGCTGATAGTTTGTATATAGATTATCGGAAAAAAGGATCTGTTTATGAATGTGTTTCTGTCTCAGGGCTCAAAGAAGCCTGTAGCAAAGTAATTATTTTTAAAATTTCATTAACATATTAAAACCAATATTTATTGAACTTTATAATATTTATTTTATAGAATTGTCATTGTATAATTGACATTGGTCTTACTAGCGTTGAGAGACTTCATCGTCATCATATATATCCAATTGTTTTGTTAATTAAATTTAAATCAACTAAACAAGTGAAAGAAGCTAAAGACTCTAGATCATCTCATGATAAAATTTCTGCTAAAGCTGCAAAAGAAATGTATGAACACGCATTAAAACTTGAATCTGAATATCGACATTATATTTCAGGTGTGATTTTATTAAAAGTACATATTATAATATTTTATAATGTTATACTTTAAATATTAAATGTTATATTTTAGCCATCATACCAGCGGGAGTTAATGTTGCATACATGTGTACACAAATTAAAGCTGCTGTCGATTTAGAACAAAGCAAAACACTTTGGGTTCCTTCTCCAACACCACTTTGATAATAAGTGTCTTATGAATCATTGTTCCGTCCAAAACAATTAGTTTTATTATTATTATTATTATTATTATTATTGCTATTATACTAATTTGGGGACTCCCATTGAGTTTTTATATTGTAAAATGTATTTTAAACTATTGTTGGTTGTTGGATTTTTTTTTTTTTTATATAATAATTTTGTATTTAAAATTTTTATTGCTTTTAACATATTAAATACTTTACTGCGTAACATATCATAAAGAGTATGAATAATATTATACACATTATTTTTAATTATTTTATTTTTTAAGACATAAATAGCCCTATGATAGCTCTATTAATGAGTGATTAGGTGGAGGTGGAGTGGCTTTGGTCTCTGAAAGGAGATACATTTTAGAAATAAATATATCCAATTATTAGAACAATCCTTGTGGCCGTGTCTGAGTGATAAACAATAAGAACTGCTGCTTTAAATTTTAATGATATTAAATTATTATATTAACACAGGTGCTAAGCTGTAACTATCAATTTGTTTACATGTGAATGGTTTATTTTTATATTAGTTTAATTAAAAATACAAGTTTCTTTTTTTTTTTAATAGACATGAATAAAATGCTAGTTTTTATTGTAAACTACTAATTAATAACTATGACATCATGAATTTTGAAATACTGTTATTGATTTTATGCGATTATGTAAAATATTAATTAAAAATTGATTATTGTTTTCCAATAGGTAATATTATTAGTTTTTATTATTTAATATTATTTTTATTTTTTATAATTCTTGTTTTAAAATTTTTTGACACAAAGGCAAGAAGGCAACATTTTTGCTATTTATTATAACATTTAATAACAATAAATATTAAATTACAAAAACTATATTATGTGAGATGTTTAAAATAATTTCTTATTTGTGTTTATAAGTAAGTGAATAACTAAATAACTAATAAGTAGTATTGAAAATGAATTAATTAACATTTTAACTAAGTAGGTATGTAATTATTGTAATTACTAGAAAACTTTATAGTCTATATACTTTGTTAAGAATAGACTGAAGCCAAAATGTCATAAAACAAGAAGCTCTTTTCATTATATTTTAGTCAGCCAGTAAAAAACATTGAAATTATAATATAACTATATAAAGTTCCTCATAAATGTTTACGACCCTAAAAAAACCATATCGAAAATCATGGTCACATTTTTTTTATAAACAAGTTTTTAATATTTTAATATTAAAAATCTTATTCGAAATCAAAAAAATATATTATTTTGTAGTTGAAAATTCTAAATATAAGTTTTTTAATGGAATTTTTAAAAGTTCAGCTACATAAATTTGTATGAGTGATCTAGGTTCAAATGTTGACATTATTTATTTCACAAATAAGATTTTTGTTGTGATTTAAAAATATTAATCATAGAACTTTATATTTGTAACAATACACCTTAATACTTATTAGTTATTTTCCACATGCAATCGCATTATTTACATTACATAATAACAATTGAGCAACTTTCCCAGTTTTTCCAGATTATTCTGAAAAGCACTGATAATTTTTAACTTTTGTTAATAATCTCACTCCCTTAAAAAAAAACACACTTACTAAGTTCAATTTTTACTACAGACTATTTTAAAAGTTGAAGAATAAAACATTTTTCTACTGTAAAAATAATTTGATTAGGTACTTTAATAATAAGTAGATATTATTATTTTGAAGACACCTACCACATCTGAATTGTAGACTTCAGTATTTGCTGCCTATCTAATGAAAGTAGGTATGGCATAACAAATTTATATTCTACAGTTTCACTTTTTATTTTGTATAATAACATCAAATTACAGATAATTTTTTTTTTTTAATTTATAAAATAATAATATTGTTTAGTTGATATGGAATCATATACAAGTATAATAAACAAATTATTTATCCTCTACTACTATAAGTCTATAATATGTTGTCCCAGCCTGGAATCAATATGCTAAAATCTATACTAATATATAGAATGAATAATGATATAATATTATTAATTAAAATCTTGGGCGGAGCCTAGATGGGTATGCTAGTACTCACATAATTAAAATACATATCGTCATGTCCTAAAATTCAAAGTCCCACGTGTGCTTTGAAATGATGCACTGCACACATATTTTAAAATATCATCTATCAAAAATTACATTAAGGACCCAAGGGCATAGCCAGGGGGGATTTAGGGTTCAGACCCCCCCCCTCAAAAAAAAAATTTAATATAAGATTGAATAGGTTAAAATGCTTATTATAATTAAAACTTGTATAATATACCTAACATATTTATACTTAGAACCCCCTACAAAAAAGTATCTGGTTCCTCACCTAAGTTTACAATAATACTCTGCAATAAAATTATTTTATTATACATCCTAAATATTTTAATTTTAAGTATAATTGATGGGTACAAAAGATTATTTCAAATATTAAATAATAAATTATATATTATACTTTATAGTTTATAATACATTTACTCAAAACACTTCAGCTTCAGCATTCATTTTTGTTATTACAAATATAAAAATTAATGAACATTTCAATATACCTACTTTATAGTTTATTATAGCCTATAGGTAATAAAAATGACAAATGTATAATAAATAAATAATAACACAGTTCTATTTCAATACCTTATTTAAAGTTTTTCCGCCTGAAAGCACTTTCCAATTTGCCACCTCCCTATCTTTTCTAAAATCTTATTATATAAAATGTAATTATAAAACATACTTGAATATACAACTTGTTATATTTTAATATTAAAATTAAAATTAAATTGCAAGTATAATATCTTTTTTTGCACTTTACAAATTAATTAAACTTAAAACTTAAAAATAAATGTTTATATCATCATGGCACACTCCTGAAGTAATACATGAAAAATCAATAATTCAAAAATATGATCTTTCTGTACCATATTTAAAAATTTAAAAATCAGAAATTGAAAAAATGCATAAATGATATTTAAAGAAAAAATAGGAATAATGAGTGTACTAGATGAATCACCTTGTATATTTGTGAAGTTTTCAATAATTATTATTATATATTATATTATAAATTATAATAAATCAATATAGCCAATAAACATAGAGACATTAGGTATATATGTTAAAATCTGTACAACTAGTAGTAAATAATGTAAGTACAGTATTTAGTTATACTCAGAAACTCAGATTTTTTTGATAGTTCAACACAACTTTTACTCATTTTTACTCTGATACGAATAATTTTTAAATTGATAAATAAATAAAAAGTAATAAATATCGACTAGAAAAGTTGACTATAAACCGAACGAATAAACCGAATACAGCTCATAACAGTTTTCTAGGTCATCTCATAGGCTTTATTGATACCTTTCTGGCTTTCTTAGTTTTTAAATGAGTTATTGTTATGTAAAATATTAAAATTTTAAAATGCTTGTAACTCGCTATAAATCAATTAATTTATTATATATGTGTTCAGTGGCGCAACTAGGGGGGATGCAAAAAGATCTTTAGCACCCCTTGTTTTTATATCTAACAATTATTATTTAAGTGAAATGTCATCAATTGGTAAACTGTCAACAGTTTTAGTACCCTGCGTTTTAGAGATCTAGTTGCGTCTATGCATTTGTTTTTAATTCATTATTCTATGTATAATAGTTTTAAAACTACGCGTTAATAGGCATTAAACTTATCAGCCTACCCTCGAATTATTGTCGTCGTTATGTGTACCGTGTACGTTTTAATTCTTTATTTTTATTAACAAATATCGACATATTATTACTTTTTTGACGCTATGATGTATTATAAGATATTTTTACTATACACATTATGTTATTATCAATGTTGGCACATTTTTTGAATTTAGATTTATCTGAAGAATATTTATGTTTACTTAAAGTAAAAACGTATAAAGTGCGCAATCGTGTTACGCTCACGATTATATATATACCCTCGTGTTAAATACCTACTACACTCCTATGATATTATTATATTAAATTCAAATAATAATGTAAAGTTGCCTATATTGTATAATGTGATCCCATTAATCTCGTTACTTACATAAATATTCATGTTATTTTAAAAAAAAAGATTGAAAATTAATTTAAAATAATAACATCAAATAAGTAATATAATAAGTATTTATGTTTAATATTATAATATTAAATATACATAATAGTCATAATAATTGATAATAGTATAATATTATATAACGTAAAAAAATATTTATTAATGGCTAGGTACCTATAATTACTCTATATCCATCAATATGGACATAATATAGGTAGTATATTATAATTTATAGTGAATCAAACAACCACGTCGTGACTTAAGTGTAGGAATAAAAATTAACATAGATAATATGAACATTGAACGTATATAATTGAATAGCAAAATAATAGGTAATGTTTATATTGTTATATATTATTATGAATATTATGATGTAATAATATAAACATTTATGTTGGACAAGCGTAGGTACCTATTCATGCATTTGTAGGTATTTTGTAGGTACAGTTAAATTTGTTTTTTGTCTAAACGTTCGTTGCCCTTCAGAGGTCATAAACCGGAATTATACTAAACCTATAGAGCACAAAATATTCTTTTAGTTGACTAGTCACTAGATAGATCTAATTATAGAAGTTGGTTCAAAAATGTTCCATATTATGGAAATATTGGAAATCTATAATAATACATTATTCCTAATGTGACATAAAAATAGATAGTGAATCTTTGTAACCATATAGCGGTAAATACTTCCAGGTATAAATAATAACAATAAAATATAAAACGGTCTGACTTATGTTTACGACGAATATAATAGGTACTGTTTTTTTCTTAAAATTTTCAATTAAGAACAAATTATTTTTTAAAAAGCGTATAAATCTTATTTTTCCAATTATTCATGTAGGTATATTACGATATAATGTATTATTATATTCACATTTATATTATTATTTAAACACGAGCATGACACTATGACAGCATAACAGCGACTACTGTAATGAGTAATGACAATTTTGTTTCCATTGGACAACCAACTGAAATATTTTAAGACTTAATATATTTCCCTGAAATTAGAGTCTTTTTTAATGTATCTTCAAACTGCATTCTGATTGATTTTGGGATTTTTTTTTTGTGTATCTGGAAACAAAATCTTTGGATACATTAGGATTTACGTTGTTGTATCATTTAACTATTTCTTCGTAAACTTCTGGATTTTTTCAGTGTTTTTCTTAACTGTCTCTACAGATTTTAGAATTTTTATCATTATACTTTTTTATTGCTTCTTTGTGTCTTAATTATATCGTATACTAAACAGTTGCGTTTTCCCTTTTTAATTTATTATTTAAATTATTTGTGAGCTAAGTGTTACTAATGGGTGACTTCTTAGTTCTGATTAACCAGCTATTATAACCTTCTTCTCATATACTTATTGACAATTGACTTACTGTGCTCTTGTATTGATTGTGTTTTTTCTTGTAACAATATTAACAATAAAAAAAAAAATGATTGGTATACAATTTAGATTTTAATAAGGATTATTTTAGTTTTATTTCTAAGTAACCTATAGTTAAATCATTTTATATTTTATGTTCCAACGTTAATATTTTATTATAATAGTTATAATAGTGTAATAACACAAACTGAGCATATAAGGAGTGTTGTAGCCTGTAGTTTGTACTCGTAGCTATATACCAGTAACCAGCACTTAATTCAATTTATTATTATGTAGTTTTTGGCTGTAAATTATAAAATCTATTATTAAATATTATACCTACTACGTTTATTTTATAATAGGGATATGATTTATATTTGTTATTTGATTTTATTATTTGTATATTTAAGAATAATATAATAATTTACCTAGATAAATATTATCTTATAATTTTACCTTCTTAATTTAATTTGAAATAACTTTTTATAAAATACATTTATTTGTTTATTTTTATATTTTATAATAATAATTTATATTAAAATTTTAGATTACCCTGAATACTTGTATAAGGTATAACGTAGGTATACTTATGAAGTTATGTAATATGAAAAACACATAACATGCACTTTTGTAAACTGTTAAGCCGACAAATATAATATGTTATATATTTCAAAAAATCGTTAAAAAAGTACATTTGTTTTAAATAAATTTTATATTTTAGTTAAGTATTTTTTGATTGTAAATAGTTTTTTTTTTTTTGAAGTAGGTATATAACAGTGTCGGCCCGGGTGCCTGTCCATGGCCGCTGGAATGTGAATGCGGCTGGGGTCCCTCCGTTTTTTTTAGTGTCGTAAATTTTGTTCTTGGTATTCAGCCGTAATTTTTAAAAGCAATTTTTCTTTTGGAGCCCTGGAAATTTTTCCATTACCTATATTGTATGAGCAGTGCATAATAATACAATTGTCAAGTAACAAGTTTGAGGAGTTTTTTTTGGATTAATTACGCTACTGTAAGTTAAGTTAAGTTTTATCTTTCTTCTTAAAAACAATGGGCTCGGATGAGGCTACGAGCTACGAGGACCCTGCTTGCCCGACCTGCAGGTGTCTCTATAGGCTATTGAATTCAGGGATCGTGAAAAGTATATTGCATACAAAAATATGTATAAGGTATTAATTTACAATACTATACGCCTATATCTGTATAGGTAATATATAAAAATGATGAAAATCAAAATCAATTAATTCAAACCAATAAATGCAACAAATATATTCACTGAGCATTTTTAATTGTGCGAGAATTATCATGCCAGTAAAATTTATTTGTCATTTATAAGTTTGCTTTGTTGTTGCAATTTTTGAAATGGTATTTTCGAAGCTTTAAATGTATAAAAACCAAACTTTGCTCAACGTTAAAACTTAAAAATCACCTTACGGCTTACCCTATTAATATGTTAATGGCTATAGAAAAAAAAATATAGCTAACAATACTGATGAAGACAATAACTTATTCATCTAATGAATTAAAAAAATTATTTATATAAAAATTGGGTTTTACTATTAATTAATTATTACTGTTTCAAAAATAATTAGTTGTAAAATTGCTTTTATATTTAAGTTAATTCATGATTATTAACTATTATGTATTTATACCTACTAAATTATATTATGAGTTATGACAGTTGATTAATGATCAAAATATACATTTTTTATTATGATCCGTATTGGTAAAAATGTAAAGTGTATTGATAAAAGTATCTTAATGTGTTGTTTCAGTAAAATATCATATTATACACTTTTTTTTAATTGAAGCGTATATTTTTTATCACGATTCCACATCATCGTTTTGAGTCTTACAATAACATCACATACAAAATAATATATGATAAATTTAAATAAATGAAATAAAACTTGCATTTCAACAGATATGTTTATAATGCTTATACTATATATTATAATATATCAAACCATTTATACGATTTACCATAATATATATGGTGTTATATATAATACCTTATATGTACCTATATATATTTTTTTTTTCGTAATGTTTATACGGATCATATTATAATATAATATTTTATATATTAGTTAATAACGTAAAGCGATTCTATATTTTCTAAAGCGCAATTGATTGTATGGAATTATACACGAATTTGAACGAATGCCAATTCGGCCAAGTCGAGCGTTCGTGGTCGGAGACTTGAACGTGACATAAGCAGTTGAATGGGTACGCATTATAAATTTAAAGCATCCGCGAGTGTACCCGAGGAAAACCAATATAGTGCTCAACGATGACTATATTATACTCGGGCTATAGATTTTAACGCAAGTTCACGTGGGTACCAACATTGAACCGCCAATATCCGATAACCGATATACTATTGCATCGATAGACTGCATCTGTTTAATATTATGTAGTTATAAGCCGAGAAAAAATAAAAAATAATTATTTGTGCCGCTGTACAGAACGACGTTTGTATATAGGATTATAATGTCAGTGCGTATATTATACACGAAAATAATATATCATATTATCATGTATATAGGTATCATACCTAATCGTCAATGTACCAAAAATATAATCAAACGACCGTGTCGACGCCGCGTTTTGACCGAGATCGATCAAATTCGATTTTTATACGCACGTGCGTCGAAAACCAACAAACGCGTCGCTGTCTACCGTAATTGTCTTGGGGGGAGGGGGGGGCGGGGGAGAGGCGCGAATAAATGAAATAAATAATGAACAATAAGAACGAAAAAAAGGGAAATGTGCTGGATCGCGCCGGGATATCAGCGAACATCGTCTTCGGCTGCGCGCGCGCGCATCGTCGCCGTCATTTTAAATAACAATAAAATAATATAATACACATAATGGCTCACGTGCGTTCGAATTATCATTTACTATAATTATTATTGTTATTATTTTATGCGGTGCGCAGGTATAGGCACGTGATAAAATAATAATAATAATAATAATAATAATAATAATATTACTATAATATCTACAAACCGCGGCGGCGGCTGGTGAAAGTGAGCGACGCGATCGGGTGTTACGTGCGCGGGCGCTGTCGACGTGATGGCGGCGGTGCGCGCGCGTGGGAACCACACCGCCGATCTTCGACTCATTCTTCGTCTTGTACGGTCTTCTTCTTCTACTCCACCGCCGCCGCGCCGTCCGAGTAGGCTAAACGTAACGGTATATGCCACGCTATACGGAGCTGCTGCTGACCCAGTTTTGCGATCGCCGCCGTCGTTGTCCGGCCAGTCAGTCAGTCTCGCGTGCGACACCCGGCCGAGCTCAGTCAAACCCATGTGCGTGGTCTCGCGCGCCCCTACAGTGTACTGCATGTGGACGACTCATGTACTTAAAGATACTATTCCTTTGGGCAGTAAGTACTCTATTGATGATGTAATAATAATATATTGTGATATTCATTTACGAACACACGACGATGATGACGATTGTGAAGCTGCACTTGTGTATATTGTTGTAATTCATATATATATATATATATATATATATATAGTTTGACAACCCTTCATGGTTTTTAATTTAATTTTTTTTTTTATACATAATTTATTATTGTAACGCGTGAGACATTTTGGAACAACGAGGAAAAATATTGTTAAACAAACTTTCATCGACCATTTTAAATGTATACATAATATGACGTGTACAATAGCTGTAGTTATTTTAAAGTCGAATGATGTGTGTAGTATCAATACAACAATGAACACGTAGTAGTATATGTGCTATGGTGGCATTAAAGGATTAAAATAAAGTTTTATTTTTCTACCCGTTCCCGTTGGACAACTTTACCCGGGTTTGACGTCTAATAAAATAAACAAATTTCAGGGATGCAATATGGCGATAATCACTTATGTTTTATCGCATTCGAATTCTTCACATTTTCTCCGCCCTGAAAATATCTTATTCACTGGTTAACCCAACCGCCCTGCTTTTGGATACAAAATAAAACAGGACTTTTTTTCGCGATCGTGGCGCTTGCCTCAATAAAATAATTTTTAGCCGTCATTGTATATTGTGTATGTGTGTGTGCAGACAGGTAGTAATACCGAATACGCGCAAATGATTTATAAAACGAGGTTTTAACAAAGCGCGTGCTCGTGAGCAGGAAGAGGAAGAGCTATCGGCAAGGCAGGGTGAAGGTCGGAGCTTCACCTTTCCAGTGCGGTCGAGTGTACCTACCAAACTGGACCAATGCCCTCACCCGAGTCAATATTATCTTATTCTCGAAGATATTTTCGATATTTACGGTTAATATAAAGTATATTATTATATTTTACATTTATTGTCTCTACATATCGAGAAAAACCGCAATATATCCGATCCAATAAAATTAAAAAAATAAATTAACTTTCCGAAAACGAATCTAATTCACTCGTATATGTTTCGTAAATAATCGTATAACTACACTTAAATCTTGGAGGAGTTGAATTAAATATATAATATTAGTTCCGTAAAGTGTGTGTTAAACTATCTGATGAATATGTTACATTATTTTATCAAACATAATATGATATAGGTTCTATAATCAATATGCCGTTGCCCGTTACCATGTGATATTAAACATTATATTTTTTATTTTTGTAACAGCACAAATATTTAAAGCTGTGTAAACTTTATTTTACATATTAATGATTTTCAACGTAATATATTATGATACGAATGTATAAATTGTAAAATCAACTTTTTTAAATACTTATAAAGTTATAAATAACATTTTTTTTTTAAATTTTGTATTATTAGTGTATCTGGGCTTAATTTTTTTTTTATTTGTTTATTAAAAATAAACGATATTGATTATATGGTTGTTTCTAACTTACAACTAACATATAACATTTAAGTTTAAATTTATATAGCGAATATCCTTAGAAATACCTTATTCCATAATATTAACACAATGTACTTTTTACATAATATATGTAAGTATTTAATATATAATATGAATTAAAATCCATGTAACGAATTTAACTTTTAAATTATAATTGATTATTTTATAAATATATTATAATATGTAAAGAAGCAAAAACAATTATATTGTATATGGACAATATTTCATTTTCGGCGCACTTTTTCATCTATTTGTATAGCTAAGGTGCACATTTTACAATTACGTGCCATCATTATTTGTACTTGTCATTACGTACCGAAAATTTTTTGTCCATCATAATAATAAATAAACTAATAAAGGTTCAACAAATTGTCAAAAATTTTGCAAGATTATTACACACATGCAAATATTTAGGCATGTTATCATTGTTATAATATGATAAAAATACATTGCTGTATATACCTACGCTATGTTTGAAAAATCTCTGCAACTACTGGTTGTCATTAGCTGATATATTATCATACTATTATTGTCAATGCTGAATCCCGTGTTATAATTTAACTCTTAAGTATATAGTATAGTGTTCTTGCTGCCGGCTGCGTTTCCGGTGTATATAATATATGTCATATTAGCTATACCTACTAATCGTCGTCTGTAGCAACAAATCGATTGGTGGAACTGGTTGGTGGTTGGTCATTACTCATTAGTCATTGTAGACTGTAGGTAGTACATAAAATATACTACTCATTAGTTTAATAATTACAGATCAACAGATACGCTTAAATACACAATGTTGTATAACGTTGTTTGTATACATTTCTCTACATAGGTAAAGTTGTAAAAATATATATTAGCAGAAATGTATTGAAATAGTAATTACCTGACAAAAAACAAGACTTAAGTCACAACCACCGCGGTCCCATATCGAGTGCGATCTTCACGAGCAAAACCCGAAAGAACTGTGTGCATATATAGGTACATAAAACGTGACGTAGAATGCGTTTAAAGTGGTCAGACCAGATTGGTGGTAAAAAAAAATAATAATAAAAATAACGTTCATCATTGCCCGCGCAGAGGTCGTCGAATCCGCGAATTTATTGCGAAACTAGCGGCTTGTACCCATATTACAATATTGTTTCCATGTATTATTATTACACTGTTGCACAGTACACTTAATAGCGCGAACGCGCGATGTACTGCACCTGTACATGAATTAATAATTCATTCGTCCTTGTGAAATAGAGACTCCACCGGAGGAGGTCTTTGACTGTTTCGCGAATGGTTATAATAATATTATACATTTACATTGTGTGTTTAATTGAATATTTATGTTTACGAAAATTGTCGGTGTCGTTTTTGCGTATGCATATATAATTTTTGCCGAAGACGTTAATTGGAAATCCGATCGTTTTATTTTTGACACTGGCGAACCGTAACTAAAATATTTGATAGCCATTGTCCACATAATGTATGATATGCGCGTATTATATAGTTGTTTAGTGTATACATTATTATGTTTCACTAGACGAAAAAATAATCGTAATTCATCCTTGCAATGTTGAGGCACCTTGACATTGTGTGCACAATAAAAATCACCGTCAGCCGCCACATGGCACAGTTTCCAATGCCAACGCTTAACTTTCACGGCTCCTTTCTTCTGCCCGACATACCGCTCCTATATAACACATAAAGCAGGTCATACTTTTCTCAAATTTCAATATTACGTAGAAATTTTCCTAAGAAAATGATAAACACTGATTTTAATTATTTTATAAATTATATTTACGAAACAATTAAATAGTTGTTTTCAAAACCTAATATTATATTGTTTGTTTCAGCTGCCGTTGGAGCTCAATGGTTACGGTTACGACGGTTATAGCACCTGCACGAAACCGTATCGCAATGCAAGAGCTAAATTTCCCGATTTGCCTTGCGATTTTAACACTCAATCATGGTGCATGGTACCTGGATCGACGTACCCGTGGTAATATATTATAATAATATTTGCGACACCGTAGTAACAATGACCAAATAATTAGAAAGCAAAAACCTCATTGTTACCCAAAAATATACGTAGGATAGACGTAGGTTATTTGTTGTGAATGAAAAAAAAATTACCCACTATATTGTTTGTCATGATTTATGTAACACACGCATAAATGTAGGTGAAAGTATGTCTAATATGACACGAGCGAGTGAAAGTTCTAGATTTAAACGGTGATGTTATTTGTATGTGTTCGGGATCTGATAAGACGTATATTCTAGGGATACGGTGAAAGTATACTTATAGTGTTTATAATTTAAGTCTTTTCAAGGAAAACTAGAGTGTTTTTATGTATCACAAACATTTCTGGATTTTTCTTTAGGTCAAGGTCAATCAATTTATGTTTTTATATGTTTTTGTAAGTAAAATACCACTAAAAGAGGTTATAATTTATCATAACGTTAATTTAATTTGATATTTTTAGGTTGATTTACATTATAAATATAACTATATAGTTATTTATACGTTTATACAATGATTGATCAATGATCATTAAGTGATGACTCATAAGTTGTGATTATTCGTTTTAATTATATAGAAATACATGATCGGTAGGCGCAGATTTTTAATGTCTTAAAAAATATTTACATATAATCTATTAAAACCAATAAAACCTGAAACCTACAAATAAATCCCCAAATATTTGTGACTATAATGTTATAAGTTATTATTTGGGGTTGAACTCAAATTGAATTAATATATGATAATTGTCATCTATATACAATCGACTGAAGACTTGTTTCATTGAGATTAACTATAGATATGTAATAATATGATATAATGTTATTTTAAAACCAAATAATGACATTTTATAGGTATAGGTTTGAATTTTAAAATATTATGGCTCATTTTTGAATTATGTAAAATATAATATACACATTTTAAAAGCTTTTTTTATATACATATTGATGTTTGGTTAAAAATCTTAAAGACGTATAATACAAAATTCCTTATGTAATATTAAAATGTAGGTATGGTAATTTAAAAATACCAAATATAAATTTGTTAAAATTACGAATATTTACAAATTATTTTTTAGCTAAGAATTCGTAAATGTTTTAATTTATATAGCTTAACTTTACAAAGTTCTTCATAGTTTGAATTTCTTATATAGAATTTTAAAAATATCAGAAATACATAGTTACAATTTTTTCTTTAAACTTTTGAGGTTCTCATTTTGGTGAAATAGCATTTTATTTATAAATTCATAAATTAATTATAGGTATATAACATTTTAAGAAATAATAAAGCTACAGACATATTGTCTCAGCTGGGTATCATTTTTTGTGTGATTTGGTGTAAATGTTAAGTACCTTCGATAATTTGTTTTTTATTTACCTAAACAAAAAAAAAACAAAATCGATTTGACCAAAAACTGGTTTTACGTAAAATTTTTTGTTTTTCCTTATAAATTTATATTTATAATTATTCTTGGTTTATTTGAAAAAATGCTAAGAATTTTTGATTTTAACTCCCTAAAGTATCAACTAGATTCAATTTATTGATATCAGAAACCACCCTCAATATTAAAAATTTAAGCATTTTTACTACACCAAAAAGTGACGACATGCATAAAAAAAAAATGTAAAATTAATACATTCATCACTCCGGCTCTGAATCTACAAGATACAATTATCGATGTAATTTATTGATCATTGATGACGTGCTACTTAGTGTTTTGTATGAGTGTATGACTATAAGTATATCATGTCTATCATAAATATATATATTACCCATATGTCCATGTATAATATATATATTATATATTGTTGTCTTATTGATAGGTAACTATATAGATTTTTAAATTATTAAATTACCGTAAAAAAAACCCGGAGCATTGAATCTGCTGTCTGATAAGTTTAAAATGTACCTCGTAATTAAGTAGATCACTAATCGCTATAATAGAGGTATCTGAATGTTATCTTATTAGTCTGTATAATTCAATTATATCTGTAGCCGCTAGGATACATACAAAAAATGATTCCGAACGGAGATAGTCTGCCTGTATTTCTAAGGGTATTTTTTTTACATTTCCATCAGTAATTATTATAATATTACATAACCTGTTTGCTGTTAATTGTGAATAACTTTTATGAAAATACTGTAGAATAGTATGAAATATGAATAGATAAGTTGTTTCTAAAATAGTTTTAACTATTTCGGTTATATGTCAAATTTCGTAAAAATGTGAATATAAAAGTCTATACAAATAATTGTGTAAATGTATTTTTGAGAATTTTAGGGTTCAATAATAATATGATAACTTATAAAAAACCTTGAATTAAATGGTCAAACCTTAGCTATTGAAACAGTTAAAAACAGTTATATTCGTTTTTGAATTACAAAAAACATCGATTTTGTTGAAAACTGGTTTTGCGTACAAATTCCCGTTTTGTTAATTTGTTTAAATTATTTTTTTTGATTATTATCAAAATTACAGAGAA
The DNA here is from genome assembly GCA_020882235.1 of Schizaphis graminum. Lineage (NCBI taxonomy): Eukaryota > Metazoa > Arthropoda > Insecta > Hemiptera > Aphididae > Schizaphis > Schizaphis graminum. The sequence continues at coordinate 63,233,138 of CM037032.1, forward strand.
TTTTATACATTTAGTCTTCTAATGTACCAACTAGATTACTAGAAACCACCTTAACAATTGAAGATAAACTGCATATTAGAAAAAATAAATGTTCAAAAAACCATGTATACAAGTCTGCAGAGTTTAAAATATGTATAACCATGGGGCTCAGATACACCTTACACAAAACTATATCAATGCATATTGTATGTACCATTATTACGTTATATTCGTATTATAATTACGACAATATTAAACATAACATTACATTTTAGTATTTTACAATATCATAGCCTGGGGATGGTTGTTAAACTATCGACACACTTTAGTACTTTACGATTTCAGACATCGATTTGCGACAGACGATTGCTATTATAGTTTATATCCATATCTTAATCACGTTTTATCCGGTTATCGTGATTCGAACAATGGGCCGTTAATCGTTATTGACTATTGTAGCAAAGCTTCCGCACTTAAAACTATACGTGACGTTATACACTTGACCTTGAAAAACAGCATTAAAACCACCGATAGAGATATGTAGTAATTATAAGGGTCAACATTTTTAAAGTCCATAATCAATAACTGTTTTTATTCATGATTTTAACGATAAAAATAAATAAAAAGTTTAAAACTATAGTGCTTATGTATACTAATTTTTTCATTTCTAAAAAAACATACAATTGTATAATTGTATAATTGCATAATTTATTACTCTTCTATAGTTTATACATTGTAATCTTTGGTATATATTATCATTAAATTCATGGATGATGTATGAAAAAGCAATACAGTTTATAATTTATAACTTTATAAGATACTATATTGAGTATATTATATAATGGACGATGGCGAAAACGAAATTTGTTTGTCTAACACTTTAACAATGTTTAAAATGTAATTTCATAAAACTTATTAATGGGACTTTTACTGTTTTTCAATAGAGTGCCAATGAATTGGTACATTTATGAAAACAACCAAAGCCTAAAGATCAAAACATTCCATTTGCTGCTAAATCAAAATGTATATCTATTTTTTTATGTCAAGACTAGGAACTTGTATAGTAATGAAATTATTGGGAAACATTCCCGCCTTTTTTAACATACGCTGCAGGTTATTGAATAATTTTACAATCATTACGCTACAATCCTGATTTAAACACTTTTATCCTTTTTAGAAAATGCATGACTTAATTCTCCACTTTTCCAGTCTAAAATTTGACCACAAGTATAGTATGTATTTTTTATGTGTTCAACATGTTTTAAAAGGGGGATGTTTTAAGTTTAAGTGAGAATACTCCGCTCATAACCATTTTTTCAGTGTAACAGAAAGTCACGGTATTTCTCAAAAAGTTTAATGTATGTTTACAGCACCTTTCACCAAAAATATTTTTTAAAACAATAGTGTTTCACGTTTCGTTATTAAACAATATTATATGATTTTTACACTATATTATGATTTAGTCGTTTTTATTCGCTCGCGTTGCCGTTATAATATCGATTTAATTTATAATATTTATGTATAGGCACGCAGTCCGACGGTTCGTTTTCGAGAATCACGGTTTGATGAAACGCATGTACGGCGAACAGCGACACATATCAGTGTTACGCGCCGACATGGACACCAATGATATCGAAGGAGGCGTCTGGAACCGACGCCGCGAGGAGTCGTCGTTGAACCGCTACGACTCACAACCACCGCCGCCGGCACCAACTTCGGGGACTTCCGCGGGAACCTCTTCGACTAGCAACAGTACCAGCACTACCACCTCGACGACGACCACGACCTCCACCGCCCGACCGTTCAACGTTACCACCGCGTCCGTGGCCGACATCATTCTGCCCACGACGACGGCCGTCGCGGAAGACGTGGAAGACGGCACCTCGGACGACGTTACCGTTGATGATCAAATGCAGTTCGAAACCACTACCGATCCGATAGCATCAACCCAGCGCACCGACCAGGTGCAGGAGCAACCGGGATTCTTCCAGGAATCGACCAGTGGTGGCACGGACAACACTCAGAAATCAAAAGGCATGTGAGTACCTATATATTTATATGGTTGAAAAAAAAATCGATTATTATGACACTAAATCAATCCGCGGTGATTCCAACATAATATATTATACAAAACAAGTAATACAAGTACATACTTTATCGGGATAGTCGATAGATCTTATCCATTAGGTATTGTAGTGTGCATAATATAACTACGCTACAATGCCTACAATCAGTGGCGTAGCCAGGGGGAAGGCTGAGGGAGCTGCAGCTCCCCTCGAAATATCAAAAAAATTTAAAAATTATTTTAATTCTTGATGGTCTATGAAAATTGCAACAAAAATCTTAAATTGTACTTAACAAAAACTGATCAGCCTTCCCCGAAAAAAAATCCTGGCTACAATAATATGACATTTGATTTTTTATTAACTTGAAAATAAAAACATCAGTCAATAACGAGTAAAGCTAAGCGTTACTGCTGAAGTGCTGAACGCATATTTACATTTGAATGATAGTACATGCAATAACTATAATTAATAATAATATAATATTATCTCCTTTTCGATTATGTGGAACCATATGTCTTTTTTTTACAGTAATGCTTGCCCTGTAAAGGAAGAAGTGGTCGCACCGTTCTGGGCGAACAACACTCGCGGCGAAGTGCTCGCACTACTCAATCTCTATCCGTTCGAGCAGTACGTTCACTGGGAACGATGCACGTGAGTATTGCGTACAGTCAATATTGTATAATATATGAAGGGTAATTCACGCTGTAGATACTTTTGGTCAATTATTATGTTTATCAAAACTGATTATACAAGTTACATAGTTTGAAGCATTTAATTTGCATGTAATTTTAAAGATTACATTTTTACACTGAAATTATAATATGATGGAGTCTACTATGATAGTTTACTGGTTAATGATTTCCAAAGATCATAATTCATAATCAAATGTTTAAAAAAAATTTAGTAGTTATACAAGTATTGTGTTACTTTTAGATTCTTAACGGAGTGATGAATGTATCGATTTTACAATGATGTGTGTTTTTTTTCTTGTTTTTTATAAAAAAATGTGTACAGCATAACTAGTCGAAATAATGCTTCAATTTCAAACTTTGGGGGTGGTTTCCGATGGCAAAGTGGATAACCTTGGTGCATTATAGAGGTCACATTTTCCAACAGAAAAACGGGAATTTTTACGCAAAATCGAATTTTTTATTTTGCTATAACTTAAAAACTAATCGATGTAAATACTTGAAATTTTCACAAAATGTTTATATTAGCATTCTCCATACACAGTTAAAAGTATTTTGACTTTTTTTGGGCTATTTATAGACAATTGAAATTTGTAATTTTTTTTTAGTATTTTTTTTTTAAAATAACGATAAAATTTTTTTGGCCGGCCAGATAATCTTGAAAATATAATACAAGGTTTCTTATAAGTTGTTTTTAAAGTGATAAAAAAAAATCCGAAATCGTTAGTCATAATTTTTTTTTATAAGTGTTTAAAGTTCGAATTTATACGAAATATGTCAAAATTGCGAAAATTTGCAAGTAATTTTGTGGTTGAAAAATCATAAAATTTTTTTCTTTTATAACTAAGTTTTGAAAATTTGGTACAAGGTTCTCCATAAATTTTTTTTCAAATATCTGTGAAAAAAACTCTACCGGACTAAGACAAAAATTTTTTAGGTGTGTTTGAAATTTAAATTTTTACAAAACCGCGTTAAATAACGGTTTAGCCTCAAACGATTTTTGATATTTGTTGTTATTCAAATAGTATAAGTCGTAAATACTTGAAAATTTTACCAGTTATTTAGATTGCCATTTTCTTTACGTGATTTGATTTTCAAAACAGTTTGACTATTTTTGAGCTATTTATAGGCATTTGAAAAAATCATTTATTTTTTTATTTTTTTTTTTATAAATTTTGATAAAATAATTTAGCTGATACAAATTACTTGAAAACTTAATAGAAGGGTCCACATAATTTGTTCTAACTCTCATTTATAAATTATAAAAAGCGGGTAAGTGAGTATCGCTCTGCTGTACATTAGGGGGTGGGGTGGACCTCGGACTATGGTAGGTTAAATTTGAATGCAATGATAGGTATCATTGTATACGAAAAACGATTCTGAACGGAGATGATTTGTCAGTCCAGGATATATTATATTTAAATATTATCATATATTCTATTTTGAAACTAATTCAAACATTTAAGTAAAAGTTTCAAGATCTTACGTTTAGTAATTTATTAAAAATAACAAAAATCGAAAATTATTTATTAGTAAAACGTGATTTTACACGTCGTGTATTTTTGATTTCAAATTAAAATTAAAACTTTAAACACTCGTAAATTTTTTTAAATTGAACAATCCTCAAACTTTTTTATAATTATTCTAAGCTTAACTTATGGACAGCATAGTATTAAATTTTCAATTCTTAGCTATTGATAGAAAAATATTTATAAATTTTTAACTACCAAATAGTGAAAAATATTCATGATTTTGACGAATTTTTGTCAATATTTGAACTTCAAATGCTAATAAAAAAAAATTGTGCCCATGTATTTTTATAATTTTTGAATGAGAGTTAGAAAAAGTTATGTAGACCCTTTAATTAAATTTTCAAGTAATTTGTCCCAGCTAATTTTTTTTTATCAACATTTATAAAAAAAAAATAAAAAAAAATTGAAAATTTCAATTGTCTATTAATAGCTCAAAAAAAGTCAAAATGTTTTGAAAATCAAATCACGTAAAGAAAATAGCAATCTAAATAACTGGTAAAATTTTCAAGTATTTACGACTTAAACTGTTTGAATAACAACAAATATCAAAAATCGTTTGAGGCTAAACCGTTATTTAACGCGGTTTTGTAAAAATTTAAATTTCAATCACTCATAAAAATTTTTTGTTTTAGTCCGGTAGAGTTTTTTTTGCAGATAGTAGAAGAAAATTTTATGCAGAACCTTGTACCAAATTTTCAAATCTTAGTTATAAAAGGAAAAATTTTTACGATTTTTTAACCACAAAATTACTTGCCAATTTTCGCAATTTTGACATATTTCGTATAAATTCGAACTTTAAGCACTTATAAAAAATAATTGTGACTAACGATTTCGGATTTTTTTTTATAACTTTAAGAACAACTTATAAGAAACCTTGTATTAAATTTTCAAGATTTTCTGGCCGGCCAAAAAATTTTTATCGTTATTTTAAAAAAAAATACTTAAAAAAATTGAAAATTTCAACTGTCTATAAATAACTCAAAAAAAGTCAAAATTCTTTGAAAATTTAACTGTGTATGGAGAACGCTAATATAAATATTTTGTGAAAATTTCAAGTGTTTACATCGATTAGTTTTTGAGTTATAGCAAAATAAATAATTCGATTTTGTCGAAAACTGGTTTTGCGTAAAAATTCCCGTTTTTCTGTCATTTTTTTTTTGTTTTTCTCGATTTTTTTGAAAACTGTTGGAAAATGTTTACTTTTCACCTCTATAATGCACCAAGGATATTCACTTTGCCATCGGAAACCACCCCCAAAGTTTGAAATTGAAGCATTATTTCGACTAGTTATGCTGTACACAGACACAAAAACAAAAAAAAAAACAAAAAAAAAAACAAAAAAAAAAAAAAAAAAAAAAAAAAAAAAAAAAACACACATCATTGTAAAATCAATACATTCATCACTCCGTTCAGAATCTAAAATACATAGGCACAATTTTTTTTTATTAGCATTTGAAGTTAAAATATTAACAAAAATTCGTCAAAATCATGAATATTTTTAACTATTTGGTAGTTAAAAATTTATAAATATTTTACTATCAAAAGCTAAGAATTGAAATTTTAATACTATGCTGTCCATAAGTTAAGCTTAGAATAATTATAAAAAAGTTTGAGGATTATTCAATTTAAAAATTTTACGAGTGTTTAAAGTTTTAATTTTAATTTGAAATAAAAAATACACGAGTAAAATAACGTTTTACTACTAAATAATTTTCGATTTTTGTTATTTTTAAAAAACTACTAAACGTAGGATCTTGAAACTTTTACTTAAATGTTTGAATTAGTTTCAAAATAGAATATATGACAATATTTAAATATAGTATATCCTAGACCTAGACTGACAAATCATCTCCGTTCAGTATCATTTTTCGTATATACAATGATACCTATCATTGCATTCAAATTTAACCTACCCTAGTCCGAGGTCCACCTCACCCCCTAATGTTCAGCATAGCGATACTCACTTACCCGCTTTTTTTGTACTGATTCTGGTAACTAGCCTTAGCATACTGTTTTTCTTTATTTTAGTACGATAACACTTCATTTTTTATATGAACAAGAATACATTTTGTTACTCTTAGAAAAATTAAACTATTTTTAATTTTAGTCGTTTGCAAAATAGTTTAATGAATTTAGTTTCTTTATTTCTTGTCGGAAACGTCAAAATATGTTGGTAACTACTCACATAAACTGGAAATAAATTACGTTTTATTTGATTAATAAGAATAAAAACGTTTATTATTTTTAAGTCAAAAAAGTAGTACTCTTGTTTTTAAAAAAAGTCTAATTTTGTAGTGCTCTACATAATCTATAAGTTTATAACGTATAAAAATAGTAGTGATCATCGTGGCTAACATTTTTTTACACACTAGCAGCTAGTTGATTCATTGAAATAATATAATGATTTCCAATTGTTGGCGATGTGGTGTGGATCACATCATTTGGGTCCTTTTTGCGTGGTCGTGAAATTTATATTATTATTAATTTTCGTATATAATTTAGATAAAATACGTATATTTACCAGTCTTTAACCATGATACGATATTGTGTTGCGCAGGTTCGAGAACAAGCAGATGTTCTGTCGCCAGGGCTGCCGGTGCGAACAGCAGTATCGCCTGCACAGGCTGCTCGCCTACGACCCGTCCAACGACTGCCGCGGAATATTCTCCGACTGGTTCAGGTTTCCGTCGTGCTGCGTGTGCCGTTGCTACGATCTGCCAAACGACCTGAGGATCACGTCCCGCAGTCCACGCACCGACGGAGACGACGGCACCAGTGACAACGGCAACAGCAACGACCTCGACACGTGGTTCCAAAATCCGTTGAACTCTTAACTTTTACTTTTCTTTACACGATTTATTGTATTATTATAACATAGCCGTGTTTTATCTTTTCTCTCTCTCTCCTTCGATAATAATAATATTATTTGTGCCCGCGTATCATTTATAATATAGTGTTGGGCAAAAAAAAAAAAACCAAAAATCCATTTTCGTGAATCTTACAAATCGACGAGTTATTTGAAATATCATATTATACTGTACATTTCCATTTATATATAACGATAAATTTAAAATAATATAATCTTGATAAAAACATAAAATATTGAATTATTTGTCAGTTTACTAAAAAATTGATATTATGTACTAATTATTATCAATTGATAAATCTTGATTATAATAATATAAAAACGCCTATTAAGGGGTACCTATTTATAATATAATTAATCAAACGCCACTATTAATACGTATAATATACAATCATTGTTAACCATGAATTTTATTTCATTTAGCTTTGTTTTTATTAATTTTACAATATATTTTTTTAATTTTAATATTATTATATTTCATGCATGGACTTATAAATTAAACGAATGTTCACATCAGTCAGTCGTAAAATTATTGTTTTTTTAATTTTTTTTTTTTTGCCTTGCACTGCTGCAGTGTATTATATACAGATTTTTAGATCTATATATATATATTATAGAAGCCATCCATAGGTTTATAATATTATTTTTGTTTTTAAATCTTTATTAAATATAAAGCGTATGTATCATCAATATAATATACATGTTGTACATAAACTTTAGTGTATATATAATATTTTTATATAGTGTTAAGGTGTTTCTATCTTGTGATACATTTAATTAATCATTACTATTATTTATTTATTTATTTTATATTTTAAACTCATTCATTGATACAATGATAAATTATATGTGTATAATTGTGGTGTACTCACGTGTCCATATTTATATTTGCTATAAATTATTATGAATTTATGATTTGAAACTGCAAAGTCTATCGTTTATGTATGAAAATAATGTTAAATAATAATGTTACATCGTTGTTGGTATTATAATATATTATACAATATACAGAATAGACCGTAAAGTCACTCTGTCATTTTCAAGTCACTATATCACAACCTTCTTAAAAACAAAAAGAATAAAAAAGAATAGTAAAAGAAAATCTTATAAAAATATTATGACTAAGGGAAAAACACAAAATATAATATCACGTTTTGAGTTCGTTCAAAAAGTGGCGTACAAAATGTTATCCGCATTTAAAAAAAATCAAAAAAAAAAATCATATACATATTAGAACAATAAATAATTTATAATAACTAATATATATTATATTTTTAACCACGCCATTTATATAAATAACAGTCTTTGAGTCTTTGATGTGTAAAAGTGAGAAAGAAAATATATATATATATATACAGAGTGATTCTTTTAAGTGGGTACACTAATTATCTCGAAAAGTATTCATGTTTTTGAAAATATTTTTTTACATAATTTAAAATTCTTAAAAAAACAACGTTTTTATTAAAAAATTATATTTTTAAATATTTTTTATCCTTATAATTTTTTAAGTTTTTTACTTTTTTGAATGACAACATAGATTTTTAATTTCATATTCCAAATCAGAATAATTTTCTGAGTATTTTGAAATAAAAAATTCGAATTTAGGGTGAGTAGCTTATGAGTTATACTTATTTAAAGTTTAGACAAGCGGAGTAGTGGACAAACATTTTGCGGGGTAACCCCTTACCACTCCACTCCGCTTGGCTAAACTTTAAATACATATAACTCATAAACTACTAGCCCTAAATTCAATATTTATGTATCAAAATACTCAACAAATTATTTTGCTTTGGAATATGAAATTAAAATTCTATGTTGTCATTCAAAAAAGTAAAAAACTTAAAAAATTATAATGATAAAAAATATTTAAAAATATAATTTTTTAATAAAAACGTTGCTTTTTTAACAATTTTGAACTATGTAAAAAAATATTTTCAAAAACATGAATACTTTTCGAGATAATTAGTGTACACACTTAAAAGAATCACTCTGTATATATATATCAATATTATTAACCAATACGCAACTCGTATACCTCTATTCTCATGAGAAAATCGTGGACGTAACTCAGATGTATTGTGGAAAAACCACGGACGCAACTGATAAAATATAATTTATGGGCACAATTCAAATGCGCCGCAATAATATAAGCCACGTGAGTTCAAAAATGGGTTAGATTGAATGTTTGCTTTCGTCAGATGCTAGAATACTAGATAAAAACAGAGTAGTATGATATTATCTGAATACATATTTTATAATTATTCAATTCTAAAAGTAATTAAATGATGTTTTAAAAAAAAAAATTTCGATTAATTCTTAAATACTATTGGTCAAATAAAAATTATTACAATTATTTAAAAAAATAACAAATGCATAAAAAATTGTTGAATAATTATTTATATAAAAATCTGTCTTATTAAAAGGCAAACAAATCGATTGTTATTTTATGTGTTTACCGACAAAACTAGTTTTAACTAGCCTAAGTAGCATAGGCGCAAATAGCGTTTGAGATTTGGGGGGGCTGAAGCCCTAGCTACTAAATGGAGCATTTATACAAGTAATTAATACCTAAATATTTTTTTAGTACAACATACAGATTATAGGTATATCGTATACTGCGTACTTAATTATTATAATATTGACAGAAAATAAAACTTATTAAATATTTTTTTCAAATGTGCTATCCTATAATTTCATCTACATCTACCTACTTGTAATAGTTCTCAAAATGATATTTATAATATATACCTAATATACATTATACACCACATAACTTTTAGGAAAACAATAGGAATTATTAATACTGTAAGTATGTATGGCTTTAGAGCAATAAGTAACAACAAAATAATATAATTATAGAGTATATAGAGTATAGTATTATAATACTGATAAAGCATAAAAAAAATTTAGAAAACGTTTGGGGGGGCTATTGAAGTGTTTGGGGGGGGCTTAGCCCCTAAAGCCCCCCCCCCTATTTGCGCCTATGCTAAGTAGTCTTGTATAATTATCTATCCATTGAAGTATAAAATTTGATTACATATTTGATAGTGTAAAACGAAATCTTTAATAATAATAAACTTATTTAATATGAATTTAAAATTTTAATAGGTAGGTATGTAACAACTAACTATGAGGATATATAACACCATAAATACCAATATTATATTGTACGTGAACACTGAATTGTTATTTGTAAAAAATTACATCCTTTCAGTGCTAATGATTTTATTACGTGTACGCCAACTATAATTAATAAGAACATTGCATAAAATCGCGATGATAAAACTATATTGAATTTGTAAAATAATGATATGGTCATATGGATAAATATATATGTATAAGCCATAAGGTTATGTATGAAATTATGAAATCAAAATTAGTAAATGCACAAAATATAATTTATATAAAATCACAGAACATAATAATATGTGAAACATAAATATTTAATATAATCAATGGTATAAGTTATGAATTTATGATTAATTAATACTTTTTTAAATAATATATTTCAGAACTTATTATATTGCACGGCGTTATAGATAGGCCATACAATTTACTTCACGTCATCTTGAATAATATATTTAATTATAATAGTTCACACTTCGTGATCTTGACCTTATATTCTGTAATATTATTGAAATAATTAATTTTATACGCACAATTCGTGGTTTTGTATAAAAACATAATAACAACAAAAAATTCTTTGTTTATATTTTTTATTATTAAAAAATATCGAAATCGAACCATATTTTATCATATTATTTTATAACCTATATTTTTATCGTGTCGCGTGATATTGTGTTATCATTTTTAACTAACCTCTCTTGCCCACTCACTTAACTACAACTCTTGGCTGATGTACACTGATACTGATTACTAAGCTGAATGCTTACGTTGAGTTGCGACTGTTGCGAGTTTACGTCCTGAATAACTTGTACTACGAATTTTATTAAAGGCATTTGTCTTTGTGGAAATAAAACAATCTAAAAGACCGCGGTTTTTCATTGAAAAAAGTAATCACTAAGTATGTAACATTTGATTATCAATATAATATCACAATATGAATGTATAATAGTTATTTAATATTTGTTTAGGTTCAAGGATGCATACTAAGGATCTGATAAAATCCAGTTGGGCAGATGAGGTTGAAGATCATTTGGAGAAAACAACATTGCCACCAGCAAAAGTTGATACACACGGTAATACCAAAATTATTACTGAATATCGTTGGAACAAGGATGACAAAAAAGAAAAGGTAGTTCGTACATATAAAATTGAAAAGAGATTAGTATCTAAAACTATTGCTGAGCGAAAGACATGGGTTAAATTTGGAGATTCTCGTAATGATAAACCCGGACCAAATACTTCTACCACGATTCCAGCCGAAGAAATACAGATGCAATTCTTATCTGGTAAGGATGGTGATAAGGTTGAAGAAAACCCATTGGACAAATTAAAGAATGTGAACATGAACATTAAATGCCGAAATTGTGGCGGAGAGCATTGGTCGTTTTCATGTCATCTCAAAGGTACTGGTTTGGTTATTGAAGACAAAAAACTGGTTCAAGAAAAGGTACCGGAGCCTGAGAAAAATACCAGTACCAACAGGTATAAATACAATGTCTTTTCATTTATTAAAATTTTAATTGTATGAGGACATAATCACTTGATACTCACTTGTAACTTGCACACTTGTAATATAATATGTATTGTATCCAGAGTAAATAGTATCAATTTTGATCATATTAGGTTTTTAATTTTGTTAATGTTATATTTTTAAATGAAAACTTTAACCATATTTAATTTGGGGATTATTTTATTTATATTGAACATTTGTAGTATGTGCATTTTGGTCGCTTTCCTTGTGTTTTTTTTAAAAATTTGTAGGATATCAAAATTAAAATTATTGAAGAATAATGAATATAGATTAATTATATACTATGTGTTCAAGACAAATAATAACTAACATGATTGTTGATTACTCTTAAAATTATTCTAGGATATTGAATATTGATAACTGTATACAATATAGTATTCTTAATCTTGTGTTTTGTTTTAGACCATATATTCCCCCATCAGCAAGAGAAGGAGCCACAAATACAGCTGGAAAACGAGATCCATATTCACGCGGTTATGACGAAGTACCTGCTATCCGTATTGAAAATCTTTCTGAAAGTACATCTGAAGCTGATTTAAGTGAATTAGTGAACAAATTTGGTCAAGTTGCTAGAATTTTCTTGGCATCTAATAAGGTCACCGGTGCTTGTAAAGGATATGCATTTGTTAATTTCAAATCAAAATTGGATGCCGAACGAGCTATCAAAGGATTACACGGATATGGTTATGATCATTTAATATTAAATGTTGGTTGGTCGACTAATAACTATAGTAAGAGTACTTACTAATTTGATAGAAATTTCTTGGAAATAACAATAATAATTTTTTCATTATTCTATGGATATCTTATTTTATACCTATTTTCAGTCAATATTAGTTAATATAAATATAATATACAGCACAATAATTTTTATACTATTATAATATAATTTAAATTATAATTTGTATTTTTTTTTTCTAAGCTTTTAATTCAGTAAAAGAAGTATAGTTGGGTTACAATAACAAAAAAAAATGGACTTTAAGTAATATTAGATATGGATTATTATTTTTTCTTAAGATCCTGTGTAAAGTTATTTAATTAATTTAATAAGTATTACTAAAAATATTGATTGAAATTTTAAAACAGTGTCTTATATTCATACAGTTAAATTCTAGAATTTTGTATGAAGAGTTTTGTTTGAAAGGAATAATTTTCTTGTTTCTGATGTGTACTAAACATTCATCATGTGTTTTACCTATTCTTATAATTTATAACTATTGCATGTGGCTGCAACCATTTATACTATTGATGTCTATTTTCTATCAGAAAGCACCCTGAACATTGTGCATTTTTCTGGTAAAAGACTGGGTTCACACACATCAACAAAACTAACATAGTTTTTGGAAAACCAATTGCTCCACTCAAAATCTAAAATAATAAAACAAGAAAACACTTGTCTAGTTATTTTATATTTGTATCAGTGTATCAGTATTATAGCAAAGCATGTACACATTGTAAATAAGTGTGAAATTATAAATATCAATTTTTAGATTTAGTAATAATTCTTAGTATACCGAGTGTCCCGTGAGGATTATACATTGTGATATCTCCTGAAGTAATAGAGATATTATAATTCTGGTTTTTTATTAAGAATCACAGGAACAAGAACTACAAATATTTCATGTTTCATGTTTTAATTTATTTTAATGTTTTGGTAAAAAAGTTAAAAAATATATTTTTTTATTTAATTATTTGTTTAAATTATGATATCTCCATTATTTCAGGAGATATCGCAATGGGTAAATTCTTGCGGGACACCCTGTATATGTATATAATTTTTGCTTAAAAATATAAAATACAATACTTCAAACGTATTTTTTTTAGGTATACAAGCGTTTATTGTTATAACTGTTTATATTCAATACAAATGGCATAATTATTTCTTATGTAATATTTTTCTGCACATAATAAAAAAAAATTATACTCGACGGACTTGACGTGCGTATGGGCAGAACGATGTGAGTGTGAGAAGCATCTAAGCCCTAAGGTCTAATCACCACCGGGCACCGACGAAAATTGATCGCCGCCCGGTACTGCTCTTTTCTAAATAGGTACTAAATAAACCCCGGTATAATAAAGTATATTATTTCATGAAATAGACTAATATAGTGAATAGTGATCTAGTGGTGCTATAGTATCAGTCATCCGATATCGAAATAATATAAAATATAATAATACAGATCAGAGTAATATGAGTAATATTACCAGTGGCGGTTCTGGTATTAAATTTTGGAGGAGGCAACATGTTATAATACAGGCCAACTCGTGGGGGGCTCTGCCCCCCACACCCCCCTAACAAAGTTACAACAAATATGTAAAAGGATTAACTTTTCTTAATTACAAAATACGTTAATAATAATGATATTAAAAGGTAAAAAAAAAATATTTTTGAACTAACTAGTTTCATTTTATTTTGTCTAGAATATAGATAATAGATACAGAATATTTAATGTTAAGTAACAAATTATCATTTGATAAATATTAATTATTAACTGATAATAGAAATTAGGAATAATCACGAATTAAAATATAATATTTTTCTAATGTTAACTTCAACGGAAATGGATGTCGAGCACTCGAGCACGGTTATAGATATTAGCATGACGAAATAATTATTTCGTCATGGATATTACTATCTATAGCCGTGATGTCGAGTGACGAGCGTCGAGCGCTGCAGCGGAGATTAATAGAATCATTGCCTCCGTTCGAGTGCTGCGCATGCGCAGCTTCAATTATTTTATGTTTGTGTTATATATATTTATGTGTTTGTGTATAAGTATATACGACTGTATTGTCTATATATTCCAGGAGGCGGCGATATCAGTTGTCTCCGCTACAGCGCTAATAGTTACTATTTACTATTTAATCTATTCTGTGCTTTATTAATTATTATGAATCTTGTACGCGTATGCGTGATTGGTTTGCTAAACAGTTGCCTATTTGCGTGCGCCGTGCGGCGGGCGACTACGAAAACCAGTAAAACAAACCACTATTTTGCCGATGCACTATGCAGCGTTGTTATTAATTTAATTAATCATATTTTTTATACAATTTTCGGAATTCAAATTTTTTTTAAATTAATCTCAATCAAGATTGAATTTAAAATTAATTAGGAACAATAACTCTACATTTTTCCCTCAATTTTCAAGGGAGGCACCGCCTCCCTTGCCTCCCCCTCAAAACCGCCACTGAATATTACTAGTACAGATTTTAATTCTTATCACAGAGTCGGGCAATTTTAAACTCTCCCGGGTCTTAGTACTACCACGATTATCATAGATATACCTTGCCACCTTGGGCGTAGGTAAGGGGGGTTTGGGTGCTCAGACACCCCCCCCCCCCCCCCCCCCCCCCGAAATTAAATAAAACAATTGGGTGAGTTTACCGAGTGCGTACTCCCTAGTCCCGACACCGTGCAGGAAGACAACTAGCGCTCTGGGGAGACAACTCACGTACTACTTGGTAGCGACAATTTTACGTGCAATGTTAGGCCTATTTATAAAATCGTCAACAATCCCTCTAAGGTTTTAGTAATTTTTATTGAAAGCTGGCAAAAATCAAAAAATTAGTAAATATATAATTCACACCTCACATTTACATATTATTATGAATATATTTAATTTGTAGTAGGTAGGTACTAGTGTACTACCTAAATTTAATAGGCAAATAATTTTTTCATTAGCAGTATTATTGTATTAACTATAAAATATTCAAAAAAAGTAAAAATTCACTCCTACAATATTTTAATTATGGGTAATCAGAAATAACAATATCAATAATAATATTGAACAATAATGAACACATGTTATAACTTATAAATAGAACATGAAATTAGCTAAAATGGCAACAATTATTATTATAACATACCCTGTTTATTATACATTTATATTTTTTAATTAAAATTGTAATTGTTTTACATTTAATTGCAAATCACTATACAAATGGCAGATTTAATTATTAGATGTGGTTTCCAGTCTGTGTTGTATAATTTTGAATTTCCAAACAATAAAGGACAAAAGTTAGTTGAAAGTGGACATTTATTTAATGTCAAAGAAATAAAACCTAAGCAAACAAAACATGTTGCTTCTAGAATAAATGGACATTGTATTAGACAAACTTCTGTGTCATCTAACCCATGGCTTTCTTCTTTCTTCTTTTTTTAACCCTTTCTCTTGAAGTAAGTTAAAATTAATTTTTAAAACACATACTAAATTAAATATTTATAACTAGGGCTGTGAATTTAATGCACTAAAAAACCTTAAAAAATGCATTCAAAATGTAAAAAATATGCAATAAAATATGCACTTAAAATGCAAAATATGCACTTAAAATGCAAAATATGCACTTAAAATGCAAAAAAAAAGAAATATAAAATGCCAAAAATGCCAAAAATAATAGTATAAAATTTATTAAAAATGGTTTTTAATTTAATTTGTATATTTATATTAATATTGGGTACAGGATAAACATTAGTACAAAAAAGTGTTAATTTAAAAAAAAAAAATAACAAAAATGTTGATTGAATTTGAATTTACATTTGCATTAAGTTAATGCTATTTACCTGAAATATATTTAAACAAATTTCGTTTGTATATATTTTGTTAAAATAATGAAACAAACTTAAAGATATTTATTTACAAGACGAACCTTTGTGTGACTTGTGTAAAATATTATTTAATAAAATATAAATTTGACATAATATATACAGCCCGTGTAAAATAAAAAAAAAAAATGTTTTCAAACAAGTCAATTGATGGAATTTGATTAAAAATACTAGAAAATGAATTAAAAAAGCAAAATATGACTTAAAAATGCGAAAAAATTACCTAAAAAATTAAAAACGTCAAAAAATGCAAAAATATGCAAAATAAAAGTTTTATAGATGGATTTGTTATTACATAATTCAAATTATGTACTCACAAAGCTATGTTTTACAATCACCAAAAAAAAATGCACTTTCCTATGAATTCACAACCCTATTTATAACTATTGGTATTGCTCATAGTCACAGCATTACAGCACAGAATAAATTGAATGAAAATAATTGAATTAAATTTGAAAATTTCTTTTATTCTAAATTCTAATATTCTGTAGTCACAGTTAGACGCGGCGTCAATAGTAGGTATAGGGTAATAATAATATTACTTTTATATAATTGTATAATTATTTTTATAATTTATTTATTCAAATTAATAAACGTCAAATGTTATTAATAAACATGTATGGCTTTAAACATTACATCGTATTAAACTTACATATTATTAAATAAAAGTCAATCTAATTGGATACAATGATCAGTGACGGATTTGAGGAGGGGGACAGAGGGGCCTGCTCCCCAAATAAGATGCGTAAAAATATAATTGAACTTTCAATTTTCATACTTTTTTTATGTGCATACGCATACCTACACTTGTATAATACATTATAATTAATAATATATTTTAAAATACCATTATATATAGGTGGAAGGGGATTTATATAAATCGTTTTTGGGGGGGGGGGGCTATGAATGACTTTGAGGGAGCTTAGCCCTCCAAGCCCCCCTCAAATTACGCTTATGTGCACCAATGTATTAAGATTTAAAACATTTGCCACAGTGTTATTATTAAAAAAAATAGCCCCCTCTGACGGCCCCTTTTATAGTTTTATCCTACCCTATACGTAATATTGGATATAGTTAATTTAATTATTCACAGCATTTCAATACCTAATGAAATGTTCATGAATAATATAATAAATATATTTATAAATAATTTATAATATAAAAAATATAAAATCTATGAATAATTCTTATTATTTATAATATGTTACTCAGATTGAACTACCAACAGATGCGGACATTTTTAATTATTAATCCACATTTGTTAACACCTAGAAAAGAGTATGTTTTCAGAAGCAAAATTTGTATTTTTATTCTTTTACGACTCCTTATTTCATATTGTCTTAATTAATCTAACATCGACTCTTGAATCTTAATATTGACCATTGTTTATTATTATATAATATTATAATCGAAAATAATATAATAAAATATATGATTGTAAAATACATCTGTATAAGTCGTTGTTTATTATATGTTAATCTATTAAATATTTGATATGTTATATTAATTTAATGATTCAACTTTTCAACATTTAAAAAAATATTAAGTATTTAGTACCTACAGCCAAACCGTTAACTAATAAAAAAAAGCCTAGGTACAAATAAGTTATCTGTTTGCTGTACACTAGGTGTTTATATATATATAGACTAGATTAACTTGACCATTGTGTATAATGTAAAATTATACTGATCGAAGTTGGTGAAAAAGTTTACCAAACAATTATTGAAATACTAATATTATAATTTATATACAATTTAAGATGTACAATTATTATAATATTTTGCGTATGAAATTTATTAGATACTAAAAGTTTCGTATGTCTGACAGCTGAAACAGAAAAATAAATCCTATTATATATCACAAAGAGTTTAATAAAAAAAACATATGATGTATCATAATATTAAGTATAATAATATTATTATAATATTTATCATCCGTGGCAATCGGCAATCGTCGTCATTCATAGAAGACTATTAATAATTCTAATAGCTTTATTGAACAGTCTTCAAACAACAGCCTTTAGTGTATGACAAGTGCTCTCATTTTTATAGAATATTTTAATAATTCCATTTTGAAGCGCAAAGAAGATGAATGAAAAAATAAGCTTGCTGTTTCTCCGGTGGTACTGTGGTAGTGCACGTTTGAACTGTAAATGTGTTACAGCTCGATTTCGCCGAACAGCGTCAAAGAATACTTACGTAAGTTAATTTTCCCATAATTTTGGAATATTAAATTTATCTTTTATACCTACTATTATACCGAGTGACGTAATGTATATATATTATTCCCGAACGCCCGATGCATAAAATACGTGAGACCACGAAATATAATAGTCTTATTCCCAGACCTATTTTGTAGAATAATAATTTATATTTATACTAGTTGTATAAGGAGCGTTCTACATTTTTAACAAGCCGAGTACCCGAATAATATATACGTTTTCTCGTAAGCTTTTTTATTCCTAACAAAAATAAAAAGTTTTCCGAAAAGTCACTTTAATAGTTTAATGTTCTATAATTGTTTGAATTTTGAATTTTGATGACATTAAATATTCATTTTACATTTTTACACATCTATAATAACTATTAATTCTCCTCAACCAATTTTTGTTTTTTTATAATAATTTAAAAACAAATAACTGTAGTTATTTCAAAACTTGACCAATTATTAATGTTTGCATTTTGTACACAATTTATTATAATTTTCAAAATATTTTGACTATCCGCCTATAGGATATAATATACACAGCATAATAGCATATATAAATGTGCATACATTACATAATATGTTATATAGTATCGACGCAGACTATCTGAGCATATAAATTAGAACCTATCGCGATTAATTTTAAAATCAATGAAAAATAGTATATATGATTATGTATTATTCTTAAAAGGGACAGTATACCGAAACGGGAATGGTGTAGTCACTTGTGTTTAACGAGGCAAATCTTAAAAACTGCTTGTATTTATAAATTAATTTTATTGATTTTGCAAGTCCTCATTATACGTAGGTTATAATCTATTAACTATATCTGGTATGTAATATTAATGTAATGACTAATGATTAAACTTTTCAACATTTTTAAAATTATTAATCATTTAATTCAGCCAAACTGTAAACAAATAGAGAAAAATAAAGACTTCAAATAAGTCAACTGTCCGCTGTATAGTAGGTGACTATACACAAGGCCGTAACTAAAAACAATTTCAATGGGGGGGGGGGGAGGGTTCAACATTTTTTTTAAACATAAACGTTTAAAATGTATAGTCAATAAACTATATTCACCATTAAAATATTTCAACTTTTTAAAAATTTCGGGGGAGGGGGGGTCCGAACCCTTAGACCCTCCCCCCAATTACGGCCTTGTGACTACATGCGTAGACTAGGTTAAGAATGCGACTATAGCAAATTTGTTTAATTTGAATTCAATATATAACCATTGTGTACAATGTAAAATTATGCTGGTCGAAGTTGGTCTTGTTTTTTGGTGACAAAATTTATCAAACTATTGAAACAATAACATTATAATTTAGCTATATAAAATTTCGGATGTATAATTACTATAATGTTACGTACTATGTAATTTATTAGATATAAAAAGTTTCGTATGTCAGACAGCTGAAATAGAAAAATAAATGCTATAATAGTATAATCTCACACAGAGTTTTATAAAAAAAAAAACATATGGCCTATCATATTATTATAATATTTATTATCCGTGGCAAACGACAATCGCCGTCAGTCGTAGAAGACTATAGAATATTCTAGTCAATATTTTTATTGAACAGTCGTTAAACAACAGCCTTTAGTGTATGAAAAGTGCTCTCATTTTTATAGAATATTTTAATAATTCCATTCTGAAGCGCAAAGAAGACGAATGAAGAAATAAACTAGCTGTTTCTTCGGCGGTGGTGCACATTTGAACTGTAAATGTGGTACAGCTTGATTTCGCCGAACAGCGTCAAAGAATACTTACGTAAGTTTATTTTCCATAATTTTGGAATATTAAATTTATCTTTTATAAATATTTAATGACGTGTACAAGCTGCTACTTAGATGACAGATTTATATTTTATTTTCGATCGTTCAATGCAATGGTCGGCAACCAGGAGGCTATTGTATACGGCCCGCTTTAAATTCTAAAACGACGAATTTTTTTTTAAATTTCTTTTTTATTTTAAAGTTCTATACAATATTTTATTGCATAACAAATAATTTATGATTATAAAATTTTAATTTTTTTTCTGGCCCGCAAACAGTTTTTAATTTGTGAATGAGGCTCGAGTGTCCAAAAAGGTTACTGACCAGTGTAATGTATAAGCTAAGAATAAAATTAAGTAGTCAACTATACCTTGGATCCTGGACGTAGCATTGAATGTATATTTATTTGACAATTATAACGTTTTTTTTTTTTTTTTGGTCATACATTCTTGTAGCAAATATGAATAATTTAGTATTTTGGGTGGTTAAAAGTAAAATAAAATAAAAATTTCGAATTTTGTCATAATATCGATAAAACAAAAAAACAAATGGAATTATTATTCTATATACTTGTATAATATCGACAAAATTCATTTATTAATTTAGTTTTAACTCAAAAATGCTAATTATATAATTTCGAAAATTTTACCAAATATCTACATTATGATTTCTCTATAGGTAAATTGTATAATTTTAAAAGCATTTTCACTATTTAAAACAATAAAATTAAAATAATTACATTTTTTTTTCATTAAGCCGAAAAAAAATTATAGATAGGCAAATATGATTAAAAATTTAATACAGGGTCCTTCATCAGTCGTTCAATAATTTAGTGTAAATATATAGTCAACGTATATTTTTATAAACGTTAAAAATTAAAATTTTGTAAATTCGGCTAAATTCGGCTAAATTAATAAAATGTTCAAAATATTTTTTTCATTAGATATTCTTATAAATATTTTCTTTTTATATCTACAATATAAAATATTATATAGGAATTATCATTAGTTTTTTTTAACCAAAAACAAAAATAATAAGTTTACTAGTAAGTAATATTATTTTTTATGACTGTTTGAAGTTAAGTATTATACCTATAACCAGTGGTGTATTGGTGAAAAAATTTTTGAGTATACGCACTTCAAGCTATATTTTATTGCAAAAAAAAATTTTCTCGCTACGCTGCTCGAAATATTAATTACATAATAGATTATAAACTACATTAAACAATTTATACTATAATCTTCCCTTTTTCTATTTTTATACACAGTATTTCAGTTTGTATGTTAATTATTAATATACTTTTAACTATTATTCAGACACTCAATCGATAAAATTTTTGATTTTAAAATAGTGATGTCTTTCACAAATTAATCATATATATAAAAAGTATCAAATTCTAGACAAATATTAATATACCTATAAACGTGGTAATAGTGCCATATTGTATACAAAAAAATATTCTCCATTAATTTGTGATATCAACAAAAATATTCAATAATAAAATTAAAAATATCAGTATACGCTCCTATACGAGCGTATACCTGCGTATTGTGTATATTTTAAAAGCTATACGCTCTGATCGACAAATACGTTTTGGGTATACGCCGTATACCCCCGTATACCCTCCACTACACCACTGCCTATAACTTATTAAATATAAATTATACAATATACACCCTAAAAATACATATTTTTTCTCAAACAATTTTTATATTTTGTTATAGTTCAAAAACCAATAATTTTGGGATACTTAAAACTTTAGTCAAATTCTTATAAAAGTATTTCTTACACGTAATATCTTTTTAAAATATTTTGAAATTATGTATATTTACGATATTATATAATATTTTGTTATTATTTAAAACATTATTTGTAGGAACATAAAAGTTATACATATTTATGTTATACTATACGCAATGACATTTTTGACATATGTAGATTAATCTTAAGATATTATTTATTCACATTATTTTACGGAAAGGTTGTCCCTAATAACTCAAAAGTATATAGCAAGAATATAATACGGTATAAATTATATTTATTATTTATTGCAATGTTTTCGGAAAACATGTAGCCTGTCAAACTTAACACAAAAAAAAAATACTTAGCAATATCAATCAATATAATATAATATTATAAGTCATAATACACAAAAATTAAACTTATTAATGAAGGTTGATTGACCGTCTTTCTCCAATTAAAATTTACAATAATATGTATACTTAATCATTAATGTATAAAACCGCTGTAAACGCTTCCTTACCTTTAATTTAATGTAATTTTTGTTTATTTTGTGAAATAGTACTGAAAATGAATCCCCCTAATAACTGTTTAGGTACTAATTGTTACATGAAACCACAACAAAACGTATATGTATGCATATTTGTTACTATTACGATAGGTGTTTTCAGACACAAAATCTACAAACAGAGGCAATTTAATCTAATGTAATAATATGTACGGTTAAGTTAAAACAATTACAATTAAAATAATGCAGAAATAATAACACTGAAACGTAAAGCTATTAATCATAATTTTTTTTTTAAATATTTAATAATATAATTATTTTTATTTAGTTTACTATTTTCATAGATTAAATTAAATGATTTGTAGTCATCTACATTTGAATAAAATATTAATACATTGCATTATCTATAAAGATTTGGTCTAGTTTATATGTTTCAATTTTACGTATGTCAAACAGCTGAAATAGAAAAATAGATCGTATAATATCACAAAGAGTTCTATAAAAAAAACCATAGATTTATCATTTTATAATATTCATCATCCGTGGCAAACGCCAATCGACGACATTCGTCGGAGACGATTAACAATTCTATAATAGTCTTAATGAACAGTCAATAAACAACAGTCTTTAATATATGACATGTATTCTCATTTTCATTTTGCGCAGTTTATTTTCATAAAATATCTTTATACTCCCATTTAGAATCACGATGAAGATCGATAGGAAGAAAATTTGGAGTTTCTTCGGCGGCAATGCACTACTCCGTATACATTGTAGATTAGTACAACTCGGTTTCCCTGGAAGAGTCTACGCTTACGTAAGTTTTTTTTCTTATTCTTTTTTGGGATTAAAATTATTTTTTAAACTTAAAATAAAATATATTAATTTATATGAACAATCCGCTAGTCGAACGATATAGTCGATATTGACGCATATTTTATTCTCCTGGGTCCAATGAAAAAAATTGTACACAATGCCTGTTTATTTTACTCATTATGTATAGTAGACAAAAAATGTGCGAGTTAACAACGATGTATTCGTATCATTCGCGATTATATAATATTAGAATAGAGTATTATAAGTATCTATTACAATAAGTACCTACATACAATAGTTACAATAAGCAATTTATTCTTATATTATTATAGATTTATTGGTACAAATTTGATTAAATACATTTTTACCAGAAATATTATACACAGTACATATTATTATACGATTATAAAATTGTATCATAATATGTTATTTTTGTACATTTTAACTCAATATTGATGTATCGAATAAGCATAACGCTTTAAATGGATGTGTGACATTAAAAGATTAAACTTATTTTAGATTTTCGACGGAGTGATGAATGTATTGATTTTACAATGATGTGTTTTTTTAATTTTTGTATCTGTCATCATGTTTTGGAGAAGTAATAGTGTTTTGATTTTTGACTTCTGCCCCTACATTTGAAAAGGAAAATGAATCTAGTTTGTACCGACCTACTATGGTGTGTCAAAAGTAAAAAATGTCCAGTAGTTTTTAAAAGCGTCATGAAAAACCCTAAAAAAGTAACGAAAAAACAATAATTTTTATGCATAATCGGTTTTCGACAAAATCTATTTTTTTATTTTGCTGTAACTCATAGGCGAATCATTGTAAGTAATTGAGATTTTCACATATTGCTAAATGCCGGTAGCCAGTCTCCATTCAGAATGGTTTTTTGTATAAAATTTTATATTATATTATTGAATTAAAATTCATTATTTAGCACACCTATAATAACTGTTTTCCACTCGGCACTAAATGCACAGAGCGCTACCAAATTACAAAATTTTTTAATTTTTAAAAATTAGATTAAAGCCTCAAACTGTTTATAGGGTTTTGATTGTTTCAAATTAAATTAGACTGCAGTCACATGCAGTTTATACCAAATAAATAATTTTTTTTTTTTAATTTTCTGTTGTACGTACGTTAATAAAAATGTGTGAGGTTTATAAAAGGGGGCGATTGATGTTGAACAGCACAGATACATGACAGATTTTCTCAATTTTTTTTATTTCAAATTATTTATTTATATTTACAAAGAATAAAATAAATTACTAAACGATATCAATAAACATAATATAATATTATGAGTCATATTATAATACATCATACTTATACTTAGTGATATAGATCAACTAACCGTCTCCGTATCGTTTGTCCAATTTAAATTTGTCACTCTAATTACAATAATCTACTTAATATATAATGTAAAAAGCAGCGAAAACCACTTCCCTAACTTAAATTTAATTTAATTTGATTATTTTGTAAAATGGTACTGAAATTGAATCCCCCAAACCACTAATTAGGTACTATATTTGTTATTGTTACATGATAACACAAAAAAAGAAATATATAGATTTGTTTCTATTATGATTCGGTTTCCCGGGAATAGTCGACGATTACGTAGGTTTTTTTAAAATTATTTTTTGAGATTAAAATTACATTTTAAACTTAAAATAAAATATATGATGTAGTCGATGTAGGTGTATATATTACTCTTCAAGGTCCAATGAAAATATAGTACACAATGCCTGTTTATTTTACTCATTATGTATAGACGTATAGTAGACAAAAAATGTGCGAATTAACAACGATGTATTCGTATCATTCGCGATTATATTATATTAGAATAGGGTATTATTATAGTCATCTAAATATGCTGTGCTGTGCCCTGATTTAATGGTTATTCTTTGTAAAAATAAACACGGCCGTGTCCGTATGAGTACGTTGTATATTTATTTTTAACATTGATAAATAGTGTTACATTTGAATGCATTGACAGGTATCATTGTATACAAAAAATGATTATGAACGGAGAATCAGTCTAGAATAATTAGTAAGATATATTATATTATAACTTATATTTAAATTGTAATATAATAACGTTATTTAACTAGAATTCTTAAAAAAAATAAATTTCATACGCTCATTAAATTTATTCTATATTAACGCTAGAATTTTTTTTTACAGTTACTTGAAAGAAAACTTATGGATAACCTTGTATAGGGTTTTTAAACTTTAGATATAAATTACAAAAATTTTATGAATTTTCAATTCGATTTTGATATATTTCATAAATATTCGAACTTTAAATGCTTAACTTTTACTACAACTTACAATAAACCTTGTATTAAATTTCAAAAATTTACTGAACCGTAGAAACATTTTAATATTTTATATATTATATTATTATAATATATTTTTTAAATATTTTAACTATTTATAATAATTATAGACAGAACACAGTTTTAATTTATATTTTGTATTTTGTTCTCTTAATAAATGCCGATTAAAAGTATGTTAGTATGTATATTTAATTTGAAAAATGCTTGTAAGTCTAATACACAGTTTCTGATAAAAAGTCAATTCTCAGTTAAAAATATAAACAATTTAAAATTTTTGTTGTAATTCAATAATGAATTACCGTAAATACTTAAAAATGTTACCAAAGTTTATATAATCATTTTCTGTACATGGTATTATTTTCTAAACAATAATTATTTTTTAGTTATTTATATGCATACAATTTTTACGATGATTTATTTTCTATGAGTGTCAATAAAAAAATATTTACCGGGTCAAAATCTTAAAAATTTAAAACAAGGCCCCCTATACGTTTTATGGTTTATTTAAATTTAAAATTATCATAAAACGAAATTATGTATTTAAACAATAAATATCGACACTTAATATCTAATTTATCGATGTTAATTACTTTTTTAAAATTTTAACATATTTTTCGCGAAAACTTAAGACTTTTATGTATATTATATTGTTATAGATTATACAATTCTCAATGCAATTATGGTTTTAATATACCTATTAATTTCATTTATATATTATGATCATATTTTTACGGTATTCACAAAAACATGTTAAAATAAATTTTTAATTTTATAAGTTAAAATGTAAATGGTAAAAAAATACTTATTATCACAATAATTAAAATATACTAATAAAATAATAAATGCAATATTTTGGAAAACATTATATGAACTTACTGTAAGATTATAATAAAAGATTTTAATAGCTATATATAAAAATATATTATCAAATATACATAATGTTAAATGCTGGCAGACAGTCTTCGCTTAGAATCGTTTTTCGTATAAAATTGTATACTATATTATTGAATTACAATTCATTATTTAACACACATATTATATAAAATAACTGTTATCCACTCCGGCAATAAATGCACAGAGTACTACCAACCTGTAAACCTTTTTTATGTTGAAGAATTTGTAAGTTAGATTAAAGTCTCAAAGTGTGTAGGGCTTAAATTGTTTTAATTTAAATTAGATTGCAGACACCAGTTTATACCAAATATATAATTTTTTTTTTAATTGTTTGTTGTGCGTACGTTAATAAAAAAAGTGTGAGGTTTATAAAAAGTGGCGATTGATGTTGTACAGTACAGATTTTCTGAATTTTTTTATCTAAAATAGTATAGTTATAAAATAGATAAAATTCTATAAGTTTGTATAATGTTACTTTTTTTTTCTTTCATTGCTGGAATCATTATATATTTATGTGTAATAATTTTTTGAGTAAACGCAATAGACTGTATTCTTCTACTTACATAATTATTAATTTATTTTTTATTTTAATATGTATTTTTTTCTCTATTGAATTATCATTCTGATTTTTAGTTCCTGTTTTTTTGGTACCGTAAACATTTGTTCACCAGTAATTCTAGTATTTTTTATTTAATATGTTTTGTTCATTTATAAAACTAGATAAAACATCCTGATATAGTACCTATATATTTAAACTTTAGCCCGATATATCTAGGATATTTTTTAATAATTATTTATTGAAATTATATGGTTTTACCTTTTACTTTTACATTTTTATCTCATAATATCTTTACTCTTAAATTTTTCATTAAAATATCATATTTCAAAATTTGAACTATGATGTCTGTAGAAAAAAATAGCGAATATTAGAATTTTGTAAGTTATGAATGTTTCTTTAATATTAATTATTAAGGAATCTTGTATTCAATTATCAAAAATTATGTGTTCAAATTGAAAATGTAATACATTGCAATAATATAAGAAATAATTTATAAAATTCCGCCAAAATTAGCTAATTTAAAAATATATAATTATACCTAAGTTTTTTATTCTAGTCAATTTTATTTTTAATATCTTAATAAATTTGTCTGCAAGAAACATATTGTTCTTTATTATTTTTTAATATGTTCAAAATAATTTAATTAATAGTTTTGATAGTACCTAATTCTTTCTCGATTCTTCTAT
Organism: Schizaphis graminum; assembly: GCA_020882235.1. Classification (NCBI taxonomy): domain Eukaryota; kingdom Metazoa; phylum Arthropoda; class Insecta; order Hemiptera; family Aphididae; genus Schizaphis; species Schizaphis graminum. Next base: position 63,261,059 of record CM037032.1, read on the forward strand.
TAATTATTATGATTGTTTTTATATTACCATAAAAGTGTTTTCCTTTTATTATAATATATATACATATTTTTCTGAATGTTTAATCTTAAAAATACATGCTGTAATTTGACTAAATTTCAGTAAATAATTTAAATAAATTATTAAATAATCATTCAATAGGTAATTTAATAGTTATACTATTATTATCGATTTAATACATCAGAATAGACTAGAATATTGAATTTCATGAAAACATTAATTATATTTTATTTCAATTTGTATAATATAATATTAATCAATCAATGCCTTATAAAAAAGTACCAACACTAATACAATTTCAACAATTTTTTTTATTTAAATTGCCTATTTAGACAATTCAATACAAAACAATTATTATGAAACATATTACGCTGATATTTATGAAACACAATTGTATCCTATAAGCCATATAATAATAAAATTAATAAAACCTATGAACTATACATTTAAATATATTAACAATGCATATCAAACATTTTTAGATACTAATAATATAAAATAACTGAGTTCATTGTATTAGAACATATCAAATATTTTTAGTTATAATATTCCTTTTGAAAAATATATCCGAGCATATTAACTAGAACCTATAGATTAATTTTAATATCAGTAAAAAATAGTATATGAATATGTATTGTTCCTAAACAGAACGGTACCGAACGGGATTAAACTTTCGAAATATTTAAAATTATTTATCATTTAGTTCAGCCAAACCGTAAGCTAATAAAAAAGTAAAAATAAATCCTTAATTTTAGTCTTATTTTCTGGTAAGAAAGTTTATACCATAGAAAAACCATGCAAATATGATTTAAAATTTAATATAGGTTTCCTCATCAGTCGTTTACTAAATTGAAGGGCTCTGTGCAATAACCAGACAGCTCCGTTTTATCATTTAGCACATATTTAATGTTTAATATATACATAAGTGAAGAATAATAAAAAGAAAAATTATTTTATATACTTAAAATAGTGATAAAAACTGTGGTGCCCTTAACGAAGTTGTTACATGAACATTTTTTACACTTTTAGCCATAAATTAGAAATTTTTCCTGGAGTTATCTTGTTTATTGTTCGGAGTTAGTAAATCCTTTTTTTTTTTTTTTTATAATGTAAAAAGCTTACTAAGAAATTAGTAAGAATATTAGTTTTTTTTATTTAACTGAGTTAATAATTATCATGTTCTTATACTATTAAACAGTATACTTGAGTTTTAAGAAAAAAAAACTAAGCCTGTGCATGTTTTCAATAATAAACAAAAAAAAATAGTTAAAATTTCTGTACAATAAACAAGATAACTTCTAACCTAACGTGTTAAATACAGTATAGGCAATATTCACGGCAAAACCAAGACAGCTCCGGAGTTGTCTGGTTTTTCGCCTGAAATCAAAAAACCAGGTAGCTCCAAAACCATTATAATTTCTATACGGATAGTCGGAGTTATCTCGTTCTTGCACAGAAAATCTGATAATAATTTTTTCTATTTGAAATCATGATAATACTAATTTCGTTAAAAATGGAGCTGTCTGGTTATTGCACAGAGCCCTTCAATTACTGTAATCAAAAATCTTATTGTCCCGATATATTTGTAGAAACGTTTTAAATTAAAATGTTGACAAATTTTTTCTAAATCTATACAATTTTAAAATTATTTTTTCATCAGATATTCATACAATATTGTCTTTTTATATAAAAATTTAATGTAGCAATCCTCATTAATATTTTTTATCTATAACAAATAAAAAAGGTTTACTGGAAAGTCTCATTATTTTTTATGACTTATTGAGTATTAATTAAATTATTCGTCCAAAAAAAAAAAAAAACTAACTCTTCTAAAACGATTTTTATATTGTGTTATAGTAAAAACAAATAATCTTATATACTGATAACTTACATTTTTAAATAATTTTTTATGGAGTATTTCTTACTTATGTTATTATTTTAAAAACATTTTGAAATTATATAATATATATATATATAAACGATGTTCATTATTGTTTTATTATTTAAAAACATTATTCTTAGGAACATAATACTACTTTTACGTGTATGTTATAATCAAGCCTGGACAAGTTAATGATAATATTTTTAACTAAGATAAATTAAGTTAATAGAAAAAAAATTTGATAAGTTTAAATTAATGGTTAATCTAATTTCTTTTTTACTCAGATAAGTTAAAATTTATATGAAAACTTTCAATTAACTTATTAACTCAATATAAGTAATTATTATTAATTTTTAGATTATGAACGAAGTATGAGTAATGTATTGATTTTAAAATGATGTACCGTTTTTAATTTTTTTTTTTTTGTGTCTGTCATCATGGTTTTGAGTAGAAATAATGCTTTAATTTTAAAGTAATGAAATCACTGGAATTTTTAAGCATAATCAATTTTTGATAAAATTGATTTTTTTACTCTGCTGTAACTCAAAAACGAATCTTTGTAAATACTTGAAATTTTCACCAAATGTTTATATTAGCGTTATCTATTTACAATTAAATTTTCAAAATATTTTTACCTTTTTTTATGCTATTTATATACAATTGAAATGTTCGATTTTTCTAAGTTTTATTTTCTAATTGATTGTAAAAAAAAACATGCTATCCAAAAAATCCATAAAATTTAATACGTGGTTTATTATATGTTGTACTTTTCATAGTAAAAAAAATATCAAAAATCGTTAGTCACAATTTTTATTTATAACCATTTAAAGTTCAAATGTTTACGGAATATAAATATAAATTTATTTTTTTACGAATTCAAGTAAAATAACAATATGTTAGACTGACAAATCATCTCCGTTCAGAATCGTTTTTCGTATACAATAATACCTGTCATTACATTCAAATTTAACACATCCATTGTGTTGATCTACTCTCTATCACTACTATATACGTCTATATAACAGAGCGATACCAACTTACTCATTCTCCTATTTTAAAATTACATTATAATCATAAATAAAAAATAATATATACATATTTTGAGAAACATTGTATTAGATTTCAATTAGAAAAAAAATGGTTTAAAATATATTTTGAAAATAAATGAACAAATTAAAATATTCTTAATACTTGTACTATAATTTATAATTTTTAGATTTTAATCAATGCTTTACGATTACATTGATTTTATAACTATGTGTGTTTTTCCTTTATTATGAATTGGTCGAACTTTCAACTTTGAGGGAGTTTATGGATTGCAAATTGGATCTAGTTTGTACTTTAGGGAGGTCAAATACAAAATGTATTTTCCAAAATGGTTGTTAAACACAAGTAAACATTTAAGGAAAAACTGTATTTTTTTCTTAAAAAGAATTTTCAACATAATTGATTTTGATTAGGCAATGTGATTTAAAAACGAAAAAACCATAGAAACTTGAAATTATCTATAAATAATTACCTATATAATATAATATAATTATTATAATTTTTTAAATATTTTAACTGTTTTTTAGATATTTATAGGCAATGGACAATTTTGATTATTTGTATTTGGTATTATTTTTTCTTTATAAATGCTGATAAAAATAGTATGAACATTTAATTTGAAAAAATGCTTGAAAATATAATACAAGGTTCCCAATAAAAAGTTCAATTCCCAGTTAAAAATATCGAATATTTTTAGTTATAATATTTCTATAAAACAATTTTTGTGTTTTTTGTAATTACATAACGAATATCCGTAAATACCAAAAATATGTAGCAATTTTTATATAATCATTTTCTAAGCAATTTAATTATTTTATTGGCTATTTAGCTATGTTATAGACATAACACATATTTTACGATAATTTGTTTTTCTAAAAGTATAAATAAAAAATTATTCGTTGGGTCAAAATCCCAAAAATTTCAAACACGGCCCCGTTTAAGGTTATCTAATTTATGTAAAATTATTATAAAACAAAATTATGTATTTAAACGATAAATATCGATACTTAATACCAGCTATTACTTAATTTATCAATGTTAATTATTTTCTTAAAATTTCAAATTTTTAACATATTAACACTTTTACGTAACTATATTGATATAGATTGTACTATAATCAATGAATTTATGATTTATTTAAAAATATTATTTTTATTTATATTATGAACCTATTATTATATAAGTTAAATAGTCTTTCATTTTATATGAAAAAATATTTTGGCGATTGGGTTTCCAGTAAACTATTCTATTAGAATTTTCGTAAATTCTATAAATTATAAATTAATTAATTTTGAATTGGTCATAAATAAAAGCTAAGTCGTCGTGCTTAAGTCTTTAGGGTAATAGTCTGATTTTAAATTAGGTATAGTTAACATTTTCAAGATTTCTATACTTATTTATATATTTATATTTACTTATATTTCTTTAATGCGTAGACTCCACAATCACCATCGCTCGCTACTTCTTTTGACTTAACGAACGAGCCGGTAATAAGTGCTATCTTATTTTTCAAATTATCGTTGAAATCAGAATCTAAGATTATATTATAACTGGTAGTTGGTCAAGGTTTATAGATTATACAGGTTGCCTCAAAGTCGTGTTTATATTGCCTACCCTCCGCAGCTCCTACATACCGTGTGACGTCATTGTCGTACAGATTCTGATGTATACTACAGCAGTGCGGCTGTACCAATAGTGTTTTAATCAGGGTTGGGCACTTTTCAATTACAGTAATTCAATTATAGTAATTCAATTACTTAAGTAATTTGTAATTGGTAATTAATTATAAAAATATTTATGTAATTTGTAATTGGTAATTAATTATTAAATGTTGATGTAATTTGTAATTGGTATAAAGAATTACAATTTTTCAATGATGAAAATTTAGAATTTAGGATTTTCTACAATGTACAATATATATATATATAACTAATACAGCATAAGTTTTATCGAACAGCTTTATAATTACACCTACTCGTTCCCGGTTGTCTGACGAACAATTCGAAAAACTTGTATTTTTAAAAGGTAACCAAAATTACGGGATTATCTAATTTTTCTATGTAGGTATACCTATATTTTTCCAATGTTTTTTTTTTTATTTAATTTAGGTATACACTTTTTTTCATATAATAATATTAATAACTAAATATTATATTAAATATAATTGTAATAAAATTTTTAAATGTAATTGGTAATTGTAAGTAATTCAATTATGTAATTTGTAATTTGTAATTAAATGTTCTACAATCATGTAATTAGTAATTTGTAATTAATTACTGATATTTTGAGTAACTTGTAATTTATAATTAATTACTTTTTTTTTGATAATTTGCCCATCCCTGGTTTTAATGTTGGTTTTATTTTCCATAAATTATTTATTTATTATTTTAATTTTATGTATTTAATAAAACAGAACAGGGAAATAGTTATTTATGTTATTTAAAAGGTGTATTAACCCTTTCAGACCCCAGGCACATTACAATGTGCATACAATTGAATAATTAATATAAAATTACTGATAAGAGTTAAGTTGATTAAAATTATTGTATCATATGTTAGAACACGTGATATTTTCGATTTCAGTGTAATCACAAGTTTGTTTACCTTTTAACACGGTGAGATTCTATAAAATATCAAGAAAAATAAGATGTCTTTGGATTTTTTTTTTTTTTTTTTTAATTTTATTTATCTAACGTTCCTTGATAACTTCAAAATTATCATGACACAATATTAATACAAATAAATAGCATATGGATAAGTTTACCTCTTATCAAATGATTAGTATCTATAACCGTTCTCACGATATTAGGCGCTGAACTATGCACATTACAATGTGCAATGGGATTAGACCATACAGTAATATTATTACCATATGGATTAGACGAATGAATTTTATACAATATTATATCATCAGATGTCCGTTAATGTTTATTGTTACACAAATAAGATTTGTTTATGTTCATTTTTTAAGTTTGGTAAAATTGTTTTAATATTGTTATCAATAAAATGTTTTTTTATCAATAATATATATTTTTTTTTTAAATAACTTATTACTTATGTGTGCACAAGAAGACAATACATGTCTTTGTTTCATAAATTAACGAAATTTTATAGTTCTTGAAACAATAAGTTTATCACCTAAATCCCGTTGCACATTATAATGTGCATAGTGTTTTATGCTACAAATTCCAATGTACATTGTAATGTGCACTCAAGTATCTCCATATTGGCCCAATGGACATTATAATGTGCATCGTTGTATTTTTGGTCCAGATGGTCAGAATTTCTTCAAACTTGAAAAGAACCTTAATTAAGTATCTTTAATAACATATATAAATCGCTAATTTTTTTTTCTCTACTACAATTAATTCGGGTCTGAAAGGGTTAAATAGTATAGGTAATAGGAAATAAATATACTACTAAAAAAATACATAAGTAATACAAATATATAGGTAATAAATTAAATATGTTCAAATAATATAAATAATATAATATAATATAATAATATAATAATATAATTTACATAATAGTATAATACAAAATATACACTAAATAATATTGAAATGTTATAGGAATATAAAAATTTATTGAAGTAATTTGTTCAATACGTCATACTACATAATTATAAAAATAAATAAATAAATAAATGACTTATAATTAATTTCGGGAAATAAATATAATCAAAAACATATTGTAAAAGCACAACTCACAATCTAAATAAATATATAAATATGTTCAAATAATATAAATAATATAATTCACATAATATAAAATATACAAATCTTCAATAAATTATAAGTATTTATTAATTAATTAATAAATTTAATTATTGTAAATTTGTAAAAACGTATAGACTATATAGATACATCTTATATGAACGCTATAAAACTAACTTTTTTCACTACACTCACAAGATAAAAATATTTTTATATGTACTTACCGATGAAACGAAATATCATTTCCTTCGGTTTTCATTTTTCCTGAATAATTTTTATAAGTTCATCAATGCAATGTGCATTAATTACCGATTTGAACCGTAAAAAACCATACGTTTTGAACAAGAACATTGTCATGCTGCTAATACATATACATTTTCAAAATTTTTAATAAATTTATTATGTAGTTCGATTGAACATTTGATGTCAACGTTTTGTTGAAGATAAATCTGTAGATATTAACAAATACGTCAAAATATAAGAAAGAGATCTTTTAAAACTGATAGAACACATTTTTTTATTCTTTAAATAATATTATTACATAAGATATACATTTTTTATAATTTTTAATAAATTTATTATGAAGTTCGATTAAACGCCTTATGTCAACGTTTTGATGAAGATAAATCTGCAGATATTCCTATTTTTTCAAAATAAATACGTCAAAATATAAGAAAGAATTCATTTATAAATGAATAAATAAATTTTTATATTTTTTAAATAATATTGATGTATAAGATTTACTTTTTTAAAACATTTTTAATAAATTTGTTATTTGAAGTTCCCCATTGAACACTTTGTGTCAACGTTTTTATGAAAATAAATCTGCAGATCAATTAATTTAATATAATTTAATATTTTACATATTTTTATATAATATGCAACTGATTTTTTTTATCCGGGACTTTATTCATAATATTGTGTGTAATCTGTACTTAGGTAAAGTGTAGTATGTTTATGTACGCCGCGCGCTGTACGATAGCTGTACGACAATGACATCACGAAATAATATTCCCCACTCCTTCTTTTTCAGAATTTCGGATTGAGGCAACCTGTATAATCTATAAACCTTGGTAGTTAGTACCTATTTGAAATGTTATCATTTTGGTCATTCTCGTTTTTAGGTAAGGAGTATATTTTAATTTTCGTAATTGAATTTTAAAAAATAAATTGAATCATATAAGATATTTTATATATTTTGATCCCATTGTTTTTTATCTGAACCTGTGCATATGGTAAGGCCAAGTTTGTGATTTTATTTTCAGTACAAAATTGTTTAGTATTTTTCAAGGTTTTAAAAATATTTAAATAGGTTGATTTATCATAATAATTGTTTTTTGTAATAAGGTATAAAATCCATTAGTCGTTTTATTTTAAATGAGATACTTCGGTAATATTTTTATGTTGATTAATCAGTTTGTCCTTAATATTAAATTATTTTTTAAATTGTGCGGATATTCCTTTTGACATGGTAAAACATTGCAGACTAACGCAGTGTCCAATCGCAATGTTCGTATTTAAAATAAAATATATCACCCGAGATTTCTGCATTGTCGCTGTTCGATCGCGGAACGGTTTTTCTGGCCACCTATTTTTATATGCTCGGGTTAGCACAGATGTGGTGGAGATAAGATGTCCGGCAAGGAGATAAAGTGTCCGACAAAGCTCCCCTCTCCACTATCCGGTAACAATTCGCCAGCCGATGGCCAGCCCGGCTTCCGCGAGTCTTCTGTTTTGTCTTTTTCCAACGGTCGAACTGAGCACAACGTCGTGCTCATTTACCGTCTTTGCGTGTTGCAAAAGAAAACCTCGTGTGAACACGAGGTGTGATTGATGTCACCGTGTGATCGAGTTGACTCATCAAGTTTTCGTCAATATCTTCAAGAGATTCCACATCATCCGCGGTTGTCGTTCCGCATTGTGGGATCATCAACTTGGCCATCATTGCTGTCGCGTTCAGGTCATTTTACACATTATTATATTTTTCCCACTCGTGGTCAGTGGCTAACTAATTGGCAACTGTCAATATTATTATTATTTGTTATTGCGACCTTTGTGTTCACCTATTTCAAATCTTCTTTTTATATATATTTTTTATACACTACAGCATGTGAGGTCGTTGTACTCATTATTATATTATATTTATATTTCATATTTTGTTAATGTTTTGGGCACCCGCATATTATAATAATTTATATATATTATATGTATTATACCAAACGGTCACCGACCGTAATATCTTAATAATTATAATCTTATACTTTGTACACTTGTGTGGGTAACCCCTCCCGCTCCCGTCCACAACATAATTCGCGAGTCGTTGCCGACAACCGCCGTAATCGTAGGATCGGCATCGGCGAAAACATTTTGGTAGCAGAGCGTGGTTCTGACCTTATAGGGAGGTTCAGCAGCGTTTTGTGTTGGTTCGGTGGTGTTGGTTGCCGTGGTCTTGCGTGGCTCACGTGGGCGCATAGTGCTTTGGTTAAAAAGTTAGTTATTTTATATTTATTATCCTTAGCGTGGTTATTATATATTATTATATAATAGTGTGGTTATTGCTTTTATTTTTATCATGGCTAGCGGGACAGATAATGACAGCGTGCGTGGCGCTCGGCGTTTAGAGCGCGTTAAACTCAGGCGTTCGAATGTAATAGCACAAATTAAAGCCGTGCATGAGTTAGCGTTACGAGTTGTAGATGAACCCGACCTAGGTCCGACATTTACACATTTAACCGCCGATTTAGATTCTTTGTGGACGCAGTTTAGGCTTGAAGATGATGCGGTGTTAGACAGCTTAACCGAGTTAGATAGATTGTCCGAGTATGATGTCGGTTTGACAGCTGAAATCCGTAAATGTATTAGTGATTGCAAGGTCGCTGCGGCGAAATTAGTTCCTAAGGGTGTTGAGGCTATCGACATGCCGTACCTTCATGCTAAGTTAGGATCGTCCAACTCTCCTCAGGAAAGTGACCAAAACCCGTTATCGCGACTACCGGCAATTCCGCTCCCCGAGTTCGACGGGGATTTCCGTTTGTGGCCCACTTTCCGCGATAGATTTAAAGAACAAGTAGACGCGCGACTCGAGCTTTCCAACATTGATAAGATGTATTATTTAATCAGGTGTCTTACGGGTGAAGCAGCTGACGCAATACGTGGTGTTCCAGTATCCGGGGACAATTATGTTCTTGCATTGTCCCTCCTGTCCGAGCGATTTTATCGACCACGGTCCACGACTAGTCGCCACGTCGTTACTTGATCGATTGCTAAGCGCGCCGACCATGTCGCAGGAGTCGTTGCAGGATCTTAATAATTTTGTAGGCACAGTTAACGAAAGTATTTCGCTATTGGAAGCACTAAAAGTACCGAATTTGGGGTCCTTCATTTTATTTACAATTGCTTTTAGATGTTTACCTGTTGCTACACGCAAATTATTCGAGTCAGGTAGCTCGACAAATTATCCGTCTATAGTTGATTTATTAAAATTCGTTCGCGCGCGCGTGTCTATATTGGAGAACGTCGCTAACGCGGGAACAGTTCGTAACGTGGCCGCGCATGTTAAGGTGGAAAAGCCACCAAGTACGTTCCGTAAGAATGGGGATCACTACGGGAAATCAAAAGGGTCCCGTCCGGTTTCATTTGTGACAGCGAAAGAAGACGGAAATTGTCTTTGTTGTGCCGGTGCACATTCGTTAACCGCGTGTATGAGATTTAAGTCATGGGCGGCCGGAAACCGAACGCGGTGGGCGCGAGAGAATCGCGTTTGTTTTAATTGTTTGAGCGTTGGTCACTGGGTCCCGAAATGTAAGGTAAAACCTAATTGCCAAGAATGTTCGCGTAAACATCACACACTTCTACATTTGCCGTCCGACGAGCGAGAGGGTGAGGAGGAACCGCCGCTACGGGTCGATTCGTCTGTGTGTGCGTCTGTGGTGAGGCCCCCGTCCCCCCATCCATCTAATGCCATTGTTTTGGGTACCGCGCTCGTGCATTGCGGGATAGATTCGGCGCGGTGCAAACAATGAGGGCGCTGGTTGATAGCGCGTCGCAAGTTAGCATAATCACTGCCGCGTGTGTTAAGCGATTAGGATTAAAACCGGCGCGTTGTACGGCACCGATAAGCGGTTTGTCTGAAACAACTGTCGCCGAAGTTCAAGGGCGCGTAGAATGTATAGTGCAACCTAGGTTTGCGTCCGATCCGGTGCTGCCTGTTCAGGCTTGGGTGTTGCCTACCATAACAACATTAACAAGCGACTTACCGCAAAAATCGTTAGCCGCGTGTGTGAAAGACCGGTATTCTAATTTAGCACTCGCGGGTCCATCATTTTATTTAACTTCGCCCATTGACTTGTTATTAGGAGGGGACGTATACGGGTCTATAATGGACGGGCGGAAAGTGTCGATCGACGACACATTACCCACAGCATTTAGTTCGGTGTTTGGCTGGATACTTATCGGTCCGGTCGTTGACCCGGTTAGCTATTCTTATCAGTCGTTACCTATCTGCATGACCGCGTCTATTGAGGGGATAATGGAGCGCTTTTGGCACGTCGAGGAACCCGAAATAGCGCCTGTCACGTTCACAAATGAAGGGTGTTGTGAACAAATATTTCGCGATGAAATGATGCGCATGCCGTCGGGTCGCTTTGCGGTGCCATTACCATTTCGTGGGCCGGCAGACACATAGGGTGGGGTCTCGCGAGGTAGCCGTGCGGCGTTTCGAAGCGGTCGAGCGCAAATTGTCCGCGAATCCATTGTTGAAATCATTGTATGTAAAGTTTATGTCCGAGTATATCGCGTTAGGACATATGTCGGTGTCAACATCTCCGGGGCGATATATAATCCCTCATCATGCTGTCTATCGCCCGGAGGTTGATCTTAATAAAATTCGAGTTGTGTTTGACGCGTCTGCCCGGGACTTCCGCGGAAAGTCGTTACCTAAATGAATGTTTGTGGTCTGGTCCTAAATTGCAGCAGGACATTGTGGACGTCTTGACACGTTTTCGCGTACATAAGTACACCTTTACCACGGACATCTGTAAGATGTACCGACAAATCTTGATTCTACCCAAGTATCGAAAGTTCCAACATGTGTTGTGGCGCGCATCGCCTCACGATGAATTGCGTGAATATGAGCTACACACCGTCACGTACGGCGTTAACTGTTTAACCGTACACTTGTGTGGGTAACCCCTCCCGCTCCCGTCCACAACATAATTCGCGAGTCGTTGCCGACAACCGCCGTAATCGTAGAATCGGCATCGGCGAAAACAGTCGCATAGTATTTTATAACATATAATATTGTATTATTAATTTGATTTTTGTATTCCCGAGACCCGAGTTGAAAATTCCTAATCTTTTCCTAACTCGGTCCTTAATTGTTTTTTGACAAAGTACACCTATCAACGTAATGCCCCTTTTCATTGCATTTGTAACTTGTAACTCTTTTTAATTTTTTTTCGTAATTGTCCCTATACTGTTCAGGTGTTCTATCGCAACTATTATTCCTACTGTATTGACGTTTAAAGTTATGATAGTTATTTCCTCTATTGTCTCTATCTCTAGAATTTGACCTATTTCTATGATCTCTATTATTATTTCTATATAGACTAGATTCTCTTGGTCTTTTATCATAATATTCTCTATCTCTGGATAGTGACCTGTCTCTACCGTATTTTCTATCCATATATACTAGATTCTCTATTTCTACGATTTTCACCCCCTGGGTATAGACTATTGTCTCTATAGTCACGTTTGTGTTCTTGATAATCTACTTCTCTTTCGTAACTACTACCTCTGTCGTCATAACGGTTATAATTTCTGTTATTTTTTCATATTTATAATTTTCAAAGTTAACTGATTTATTTAGTATTTTATCAAATAAACTTAATTTTTTTTATCTTATCACTTAATTTACTTATCTCTCTTTTAAATTTTCTGTTTCTTTCTACTAGTTCACTTATAAATTCTGCAATTTCTATCACTGTTTTTTCACTTGTTTTTTTGTTTAATTGAAGTAGGTACTTGTTCATTAAATATTTTTGAGTATTTGTTTTGGTTTTGATCTCTTGAATTTATTCTGAATTGCATTGGTTCAAATTTTTTTAAGTTATTTTTAATTTTGTTTAAATTGCTATTTTCATACAACAAAATTGCATTTAAAATTGGTTCTTTCAATCTTTTTAGTATACAGGGTGTTCCAAATTTCACGTGACAGCAGATTTCAGCATGATATATTTAAATTAGGAAAAAATGACCTATGTAAAAACTTTTTTGAATGATATAATCTAAATTAATTTGATATTAAATATTTTTTTTGTTAATTAGGATGGGGAGGTTCGAGGAGTAACTTTAAAAATTCAAATGGGAACCTATATTTTTGAAATATGATTTGTGCACAGCTTAATTTTAAATGAATTTTGACGGGTCATTAACAAAAATGTTTTAATAATATTGAAGGAGTTATTGACATCTGAATATTGGTGTTAATTTATAAAATTCTACAGTGAATAATTAATACTAAAAGTTCTTCTGTTGTACGACCTTAACCTGGGTATGTAATTATCAATTTATTACAGTAAACAGTAGTCAGTACAAAACGTATATCAGTATTATCGTTTGACATTATAACCAATTACGAATTATTTTTATTTATGATGTCCTATAATTGCATTTCTTAATCTGTGAATAGATGAATAGTCTAAACTTAACTAATTAGAATAAAGCAAATGTTTAATTACACTAATAAATATTTGCATGTATGGTTTTTTTGTTGGTCTGTGTTAATAAAATAATAGAATTTATAAATTTTTAAAGTCTTGCAATTTTATTTTATAAGGTTATTCATACAAAGGCCACAATTGAGACTTTGATGTTGTTATAATTAAATAAAAAATTCATAAGTATTCAACTATACTATTACTATTATAAGTATAACTATTATTACTATTACTATTATTTTTTTTAGTATAACTATTATTACTATTGTAGGTATACTGTATACAACTATACATAAATATTCATTTTGTATGTATATTTTTTATGCATATATACCAATGATTTAAATGAAATCTGTTTTGAATATGATCCATTTTCTTCAGTTTTAGACAAAAGTTTATTGAAATGTATGGTAGCTAATTAAATTAAAGCAAATGTTTAACTACTCTAAAAGTCATTGTAGGTAGGTACCTACTGTACTGGTACCTACTGCAAATGTGACATCATTTTTTTTTTATTAAATTTTATTGTCCTTATTGATATTGTAACCTTTGATGGTACATTTTTATTTTCATGAAAAATAATAAAATTCAGTGAATTTTAGCTGAAATTTTTAGATTTGTTAATGTATTTAATTTAATTTAATTTTTATTTCTTGCTCATGAGTAATAATTAGGTACATAGAATTCATAAATTTACTTAATAAATATTATTATATTGTATGGTTTATTGTTAGTTTGTGTTAATAAAATTATAGAATTTATAACGTTTTAAAGTCTTGCAGTTATATTTTATAAGGTTATTCAAACAAAACCTACTATTTTGAGCTTATCATTATTTTCTATTAATTTGTTTAAGCATTGTCACAATAAATATAGCAAAATAGTAAATAACTATATTATGATTTATTTTTCGATTGTACTACATGAAACCGCTGGCATGAACCAAAATTCTGTAAGTTTCTGTGAGTCAATCATATTAAGCATAAATATAATAAATATAACAAATTAGTAAATAACTATATTATGATTTATTTTTCGATTGTACTACATGAAACCGCTGGCATGAACCAAAATTCTGTAAGTTTCTGTAAGACAATCATGTTAAGCATAAATATAATAAATATAGAAAAATAGTAAATAACTATATTATGATTTATTTTTCGATTATACTACATGAAACCGCTGGCATGAACCAAAATTCTGTAAGTTTCTGTAAGTCAATCATATTAAGCATAAATATAATAAATATAACAAATTAGTAAATAACTATATTATGATTTATTTTTCGATTGTACTACATGAAACCGCTGGCATGAACCAAAATTCTGTAAGTTTCTGTGAGTCAATCATATTAAGCATAAATATAATAAATATAACAAATTAGTAAATAACTATATTATGATTTATTTTTCGATTATACTACATGAAACCGCTGGCATGAACCAAAATTCTGTAAGTTTCTGTAAGACAATCATGTTAAGCATAAATATAATAAATATAGAAAAATAGTAAATAACTATATTATGATTTATTTTTCGATTATACTACATGAAACCGCTGGCATGAACCAAAATTCTGTAAGTTTCTGTAAGTCAATCATATTAAGCATAAATATAATAAATATAACAAATTAGTAAATAACTATATTATGATTTATTTTTCGATTGTACTACATGAAACCGCTGGCATGAACCAAAATTCTGTAAGTTTCTGTAAGTCAATCATGTTAAGCATAAATATAATAAATATAGAAAAATAGTAAATAACTATATTATGATTTATTTTTCGATTATACTACATGAAACCGCTGGCATGAACCAAAATTCTGTAAGTTTCTGTAAGTCAATCATATTAAGCATAAATATAATAAATATAACAAATTAGTAAATAACTATATTATGATTTATTTTTCGATTGTACTACATGAAACCGCTGGCATGAACCAAAATTCTGTAAGTTTCTGTAAGTCAATCATTATGTTAAGCATAAATATAATAAATATAACAAAATAGTAAATAACTATATTATGATTTATTTTTCGATTGTACTACATGAAACCGCTGGCATGAACCAAAATTCTGTAAGTTTCTGTAAGACAATCATAATAAAATATATACATATCATAGGTAATATTACTTGTAGCTTAATTTAAATATTGTGAGTGTTGTAAACAATTAGTACCTATATTGATATAACTTTTTAAAGACTAGCACGTCTTATATTTTATAATGTTATTCACACAGAAGCAACTATTATTAACTAATTAATTCATATGAATACTTGAGCATAATATTTAAGTAATTGGTTATTATCACATTTAATAGTGTAATACATATAGCAAATTAGTAATTTTAGTTTTTCAAATTTAGTTTACCATATACATCATAGTATAATACATATCCAATGGGTCGCAGGGTTGCTTATTTTATACTAAAATGTACCTACCTACTAAATGACAACAATAATTTGTCTTGACAAAATTATACACATTTCAACTATCTTCACATTCATTAAAATTAAATTATGAATTTTAAAATTGATAGTCTTTTAAAATGTATTAATTTGCTTTTAAATTTAGTTTACCATACGTACCTTAGTCTTAGTGACTAGATTATTTTAATATACTAAAATCAACTAAATGACAAAAATAATTCACCACTCAGAATATATTATGAACATTTTTTTACTGATGGCTGATGCAATAGGACATACTTAAAATACTTATTTTGTTTGAAGTCATGATTTGTACTTGGATGTTGTTAGGATTAAATTAAAAACTCACATTATAATATTTTTTATTATATAAAACTATACATAATACATATTTTGTTTACGTATAAATATGGTATGCAACTAATAAAATTAGCAAATACGTAGGTACATTAAACAGTTTACTTATTAGAGGAAAAAATGTTATGTAAATTTAGTTTAAAAATTAAAGTTCTTATTGGTACTTATATTATGTAATGTATTTTACCAATGTTATGTAAATATTGTGTGAATTTTATGTCATTGGCTTTGCTCTCCATGCCACAGATGAATATTATACTTCATATTAACCTATTAGTTATTTTATTCAATGATATTGATATTGGATCAATCAATAGGTAGGTAAAATTATTCAAAAAAAAGGAAAAATTGATAATACAAATAATAGACACATTTTCAAATAAATTCAGTCAAAATTGCCTTGTTCTAGTGTATGTTTGTATTTGCTCATATTTTTATTTGTATTTGTCTGTTTTTATAACTTTTAAATTCCCAAGTCTAGCTATAACCTTAAGTCTTTAATAACTTTTAATCATTGTAACAACATCCAAGTCCTAGTTATTATTATTTAATATTTGATAAATCGTATCTTTATGATGTGAAAGGATGATGATCTTTCAAAAACTGTTTGATTTTTATGCATCATTTAGCTATATGTTGAACGCGAAATTTAATCATACAAGTTTTCGAAATCAATGTTATCATTTTGTAGTGTTTAGAAATGGTATATCTAATACTAAGTTTATTCAAACAAAATATGAAAGTAGGTATGATAATAGTATTAATAGGGCCTGAAAGTTCATACATTAAAAACTATCAAAATATACGCTTAAAATCACTAAAATAGTAAAATATGAGCTAAATGTGTATTTTGTTTATTTTTACGTTAAGGTTTTTTTGTTTTCTGTAAAAATAATAATTAAAAGATGGGAAAAATATCCATAATTTTAATATGATTTAATATGTTATATTTACTTCAAGAATTAAAATTTACAACTATGGATTTTGAATATTTTGTTAGGGTTTCAAATACAAATGAATGACAATTATCAGCCCGACCAAGCAATGACGCTAATAATTTTAATCAGGTTTTTATTTTATATTGGCAACGTTCAAAAGACATATTTTTCAACAAATACATTTTAAAATATACTCAATGTCCGACATTATCATGAAATATTAATAATAATAATAATAAAAAAAAAAATAATAATAATAACACTAAAATTCAGTAAAATGCAATTTTATTTTAAAGTATGTTTATACTAGTATTTTTAAAAAACTTCAAAATATGCGAAAATATGTACATTAAAATTTCATTTTTGAACTCGTTAGATTCAAATTTTTATCTAATCCAGCAACGTTTTGATGCACTCAGTAAAAACATGCAAATGCATGAACTTCCGGGCCCTAGTTATTACCTATTATTTAAATTAAAAAATATATTTAGGTTCCTAAATTAGTCGAAAAATACAGGTGCCTATTTGTATACATTTTAAATAATTATATGCTGTATAATATAATTTATACAACAATTTGGTATAAATAGCTATTGCCTATTTATTTACTGTATGATATTTGTTTATAATTTTATTTTATAAATAATAAATTTTATGTTATGATTATAAATAGAACAATATAGGTACAATATATTAGGTACGTATTGTATAATATTATGTAGGTGTAGGTATTATAATGTGTTTTTTTCAATACAATGCTTTTACCTATGTAATATATTAAGCTTAAATTAAGATATCAAACATACGTTTTATGACTATAATAACACAGAATAAATTATTAAATATTATTAATATTATTAATTATTAATAAATTATTTATTCTGTGATAATAAATTGATAGTTAGATAGCGTAAAGATTATTAAGATTGCATAAGAATGCATCGGCGTATAACAGAAGCACAAATGTCTATAATTATTATTCATTGATGGCATTTTATAAATTAAAATACAAAATTCAAATGTTAATAACTATTAACTTCTTTAATTATTTATGCATAATTATGAATGATACGTCAAAACTCATTAAAAAATAAATTGTAGGTATATGAATCATATTTCAAAAATATATGTTCCCATTTGAATTTTAAAAGTTGCCCCTAAAATTTCTCCTTTTTAATTAATAAAAAAAAATAATTAATATTAAATTATTTTAGATTATATGATTCAAAAAGGTTAACGTAGAAAATTTTATAAAAATTAAATAATCTTAAGGTTTTAAATCATCATATCTTTAATCTTATATCCATAAACATAAAAGAATTTCTCTAATGTTCATGCTTATATCACTATTATCATTGATAAAATAATTGAATAATACAAAACGTTATTATCACGGTCTCAGACTCTTATAGGTTATACCTACATATTAATATATTATTTTATTTTATAAAATTTTAATTAAATTCATCGATTGTCAGATTTAGAAATGCAATTAGGACACCATAAATAAAAATAATTTAATAATCTGTAATTGGTAATAAACTAATAATATCAAGCAATAATGCTGATATACGTTTTGTATTGCTACTGTTTATACTGTAATAAATTGATAATTACTAGGGTGTGGATTTATATGATGTATTAAAAATTCAAAAATATGTAAAAAACAAAATTGTTTTTATTCTTGAAAAAAAAATTTATAAAATAATTTATTAAATGGTGTACTTTTAATTAAATTTTTACATTTTCTTCTGAAACAGCATCTATTTCAAGTTTAGAAACCACATCTTCAATGACACTAATCTTAATAATATGCAGCAGCTTGTAACCAAGTACCCTAGGCGAGTTATCACTGGCTCTGGGGGAAGAGGTGTTTGGGGGTAATTTTTTAAATCTTTAATCGTGGTTGCAATCATAGACCTATAGTTTATACTGTTTATAGGTCTATGGTTGCAACTCACGAATATTATTAGCACACAAATCAGCTGTAGAAGATAACAACACATAATATAAAACGGCGATACTACAGTATACATTTTGTAAATAGCTGAATATTTAACAAAAATATGTAATATAAGTAAAATATGTAAAAATATGTAATATCCACAATAGCCTAAAATAACATATTGTAACATATTTCTATAAAGGAATCATTCGAATATTATCATTCGCGACAAATATGTAAATACATACAAATCCGTACCCTAATAATTACATACCCAGATTATTAAGGTCGTATAACAGAAGCACTTTTAGTATTAATTATTCACTGTAGAATTTTATAAATTAACACCAATATTCAGATGTCAATAACTCCTTCAATTATTAAGACATTTTTGTTAATGACCCGTCAAAATTCATTTAAAATTAAGCTGTGCACAAATCATATTTCAAAAATATAGGTTCCCATTTGAATTTTTAAAGTTACCCCTCGAACCTCCCCATCCTAATTAATAAAAAAAATATTTAATATCAAATTAATTTAGATTATATCATTCAAAAAAGTTTTTACATAGGTCATTTTTTCCTAATTTAAATATATCATTCTGAAATCTGCTGTCACGTGAAATTTGGAACACCCTGTATATATATATATATATATATTATATCTTCCTCTTTCATATTATCTTTATTTACCTGTCTACACAAATTTTCTATATCATTGACGTAACTCGTTGTTAATTCCAAATTTTCTTGTCTATTTATATGGTATAGATAAAATATTTCTAAGGTTTTTATTATAAATAAAACGATTTAGGTTTTATCTACTGTGCAAGCTAGAAAATAGGAATACGATTATTACGACTTTTACAACTTGTACAACAATTAGCTTGAAAACTTGGTAGTTCGTAGTGAATATAACAGAAGACGTAGATACAAAACTGTATTACACTTATAACCAATCTTCAAGCTCGTGGAAAATACTAATAAAATTAAACGAACCGATCTCATAGACAATATTATTATCAAACGATTTAGACGGATCGAGCAAATAACGCTGGCGTAGTGTCGGGTTTACTGTTAGTCTGCGTTTAAATCAAGTTTTGTGATTTCTCGATGGTTATCTCAATGAGCTTTCTAATCAATTGTGGTTTTTATAATTTTTATTTTTAGATTATGATGATGCGATTATCTCATTATTTCTTCCCAGTTCACCAACAACCGGGTTTTCTAGCAAAATCCCAGGTTTGTTTTATAAAGCTTGTATCTTCATATAATATATGAAAAAAAAATAATATTTATATAATATATATTGAGTATCGGCGAACTGGGAAAACACTTATCTCACAACGATGAAATATTAAATTATCTTTGAGATATTGCATTCAAAAAAATGCATTATTGCTATAGTTGAGTAATCGATACGACTTCGCATACAATAATACTCATAATACTCATTTATTTCTATATGTTATTACAAATTTAAATCGCATAGAAATCACTTTGTGACACGGAGAATATAATAATTAACATTTTTTTTTAACATCTATTAGAAATCACATAGTATTAGATAATATGTGATGTCACATTTGAAACATAAAAATACAACCTCTGGGATGTTAAAATCAACTTTATGGTCACTTTAAACCAAGCTGCAGCGTAAGAATAATTTTTTTCATTCGGAAATGTATATGTTAAATCGGTGTGTTTATTTCAAAATAATGAATTGTCGTGCTTTTTTCAATACAGAGTGAAAATATAGAAAATATTGTTGTATGTAGTATTTTCATGTTAAAAGTATCATTTTTTTAGATTCTGAACGGAGTGATGAATGTATTGATTTTACAATGATATGTGTATTTTTTTTTTATATTTTTTTTAAATTTATTTTTTTGTGTCTGTTATCACTTTTTGGAGTAGTAATAATGCTTCGATTTTTGACTTAAGCCCCTCTTTGAAAAGGAAAATTCATCTAGTTGGTACTTTGGAAGAGTCAAAAGTAAAAAATATTCAATAGTTTTCAAAAGCGTCGGGAAAAACTCTGAAAAAATTACGGAAAAACGGAAATTTTTACGCATAACCACTTTTTGACAAGATGATTTTTTGATTTTGCTGTAACTCAAAAACGAATAATTGAAAATACTTGAAATTTTCACAAAATGTTTATATTAGCATTATCTATTTATGATTAAATTTTCAAAATATTTAGAATTTTTTTAAGCTACATATAGACAATTGAAATTTTAGATTTTTTGAACTTTTTTTCTTAAAATGCCGATAAAAAAATTTTGCTATCCAAAAAATATTTAAAATTTAATACAAGGCTTATTATAAGTTTAACTTATCGTAGTAAAAAAAAAATCAAAAATTGTTAATCACAATTTTTGTTTATAAGCATTTAAAGTTCGAATATCTATGAAATATATCAAAATCGCGAAAATTTGCAAGAAATTTTAAAGTTGAAAATTCATAAAATTTTTGTGATTTATGGTTCAAAAATCTAATACAAGGTTAGCCATAAGTTTTCCTTCAAGTAACTATAAAAACGAAATCGCGTAAAATAACGATAACTATATATTACAATTTAAATATAGGTAATAATAATAATATAATATATCCAACTAATTATCATTGACTGACAAATCATCTTCGTTCAGAATCGTTTTTCGTATACAATGATACCAGTCATTGCATTTAAATTTAACACATCCATTATAGTGACCAGCAGGGCCGTACTCAGCTTTGGCGGGCCCCGGACAAACTAAACCTTCTGGGCCCCCTATTTTTATAAAGGGGTTTTCCTGGTTTTCGTAGGAAAATTTGTGTAATTATGTATAAAACTAATAATTAAATTATTTTGACATCAAATGTTATTGCAACCATGCTGTTTTAAAACATTTTATTTTTATCTAAAATAATATTAAAACTTATATAAAGTATTACACAGTATTAATATATGGTTAAATGTTCAACAAAATTACAGTGCTCATTGGTCGTTACTTGAGCTCCAGCTGGGGCCTGTTAAAATTAAAATTTTTTTGAAGACCAAGGCTAGTCATCATGATTTAAATTTTTTTTTTGTAGACCCGGGCTAGTCATCATGATTTAAATTTTTTTTTTGTAGACCCGGGCCCCTCAAAAATATGTTTAGGTTCAGGACCCGGACAAATGACCCGAGAAAACCGGTCTGACTACGGTCCTGGTGACCAGTGACCTACTCTCTATCTCCACTATACAGCAGAGCAATACCCATCACTTGCCCACTTTTAGATTCTGAACGAAGTGATGAATGTATTGCTTTTACAATGATGTGTGTTTTTTTTTTTTTTTGTGTCTGACGACAACATTTGGAGCAGTAATCATCTTCGTTCAGAATCGTTTTTCGTATACAATGATACCTATCATTGCATTCAAATTTAACCTACCATAGTCCGAGGTCCACCCCACCCCCTAATATACAGCAAAGCGATACCCACTTACCCGCTTTTTTATTTTGTTTTTCACGATTATTATAGAAAATACTGAAAAGTACTACTTTTTTTATTTTATTTATAAGATTTCCTGAATATTATAATTATTGTTTGTAGCTGAGAAATATTAGGATTTAACTCACTTAAAATATATATTACGATGCAAAATGCTTTCCGTCTTCTGGATATTGTATATACCAGCTATAATGTTATCATAAAAATGTATTTAAAAAAATGATAATAAATGTCTTAGCCATAGTGTATATAAACATTATAAAGATGATAGAAACAGCCATTTCCGGCAAAGATTAGAATTTCAGATCAAACTTCTTAGAAATTGTAAATACAGTAGCTATTCTAAGAACGACTTGAGAATTAGGGAATAAAACAAAATTTAAATTAAAAAAAGCGGGTAAGTGAGTATCGCTCTGCTGTACATTAGGGGGTGGGGTGGACCACGTACTAGGGTAGGTTAAATTTGAATGCAATGATAGGTATCATTGTATACGAAAAACGATTCTGAACGGAGATGATTTGTCAGTCTAGGATATATTATACTTAAATATTGTCATATAATATTCTATTTTGAAACTAATTCAAACATTTAAGTTAAAGTTTCAAGATTTTACGTTTAGTAATTTTTTAAAAATAACAAAAATTGAAAATTATTTATTAGTAAAACGTTCTTTTACACGTGTATTTTTGATTTCAAATTAAAATTAAAACTTTAAACACTCGTACAATTTTTTAAATTGAATAATCTTCAAACTTTTTTATAATTATTCTAAGGTTAATTTATGGACAGCATAGTATTATATTTTCGATTCTTAGCTTTTGATAATAAAATATTTATAAATTTTTAACTACCAAATAGTTAAAAATATTCATGATTTTGACGAATTTTTGTCAATATTTGAACTTCAAATGCTAATAAAAAAAAATTGTGCCTATGTATTCTTATAATTTTTTTATCGTCATAAGAATAACTTATGAGGAACTTAATATTAATTTTTTAAATATTTTGACTCCGCTAAAAAAATTTTATCGACACTTAAAAAAAAAATTCTTAGGAAAATTGAAAATTTCAGTTGTCTATAAATAGCTCAAAAAAAGTCAAAATAAATGCCAATCTAAATAACTGGTAAAATTTTCAAGTATCTACAAATTATAGGTACTATTTGAATAACAACAAATATCAAAAATCGTTTGAGGTTAAACCGTTATTTAACGCGGTTTTGTAAAAATTTAAATTTCAAACACTCCTAAAAATTCTTCGTCTTAGTCCGGTAGAGTTTTTTTTATAAATATTTGAAGAAAAATGTATGGAGAACCTTGTACCAAATTTTCAAAACTTAGTTATTAAAGAAAAAATGTTTACGATTTTTCAACCACAAAATTACTTGCAAATTTTCGAAATTTTGACATATTTCGTATAAATTCGAACTTTAATAAGCACTTATAAAATAAAATTGTGACTAACGATTTCAAATTTTTTTTATCACTTTAAAAACAACTTATAAAAAACCTTGTATTAAATTTTAAAGATTTTCTGGCCGGTCAAAAAAATTTTATCGTTATTTTAAAAAAAATTGAAAATTGCAATAGTCTATAAATAGCTCAAAAAAAGTAAGTCAAAATACTTTGAAAATTTAACGGTGTATAGAGAACACTAACATAAACATTTGGTGAAAATTTCAAGTATTTACAGTGATTAGTTTTTGAATTACAACCATATAAAAAAATCGATTTTTTTGAAAACTGTTGGAAAATGTTTACTTTAGACCTCTATTTATAATGCAACAAGGATATTCACTTTGCCATCGAAAACCACCCCCAAAGTTTGAAATTGAAGTATTATTTCGACTAGTTACGCTGTACACGTACAGCTGTGACGCTGTGAATACTAGACATTCAATACTATACGTCAAAAATTAAAAATAACATGTTTTTTTTTTTAACTTTTTTTTTCTAATAAAAATGATAACTGATAATAAAATCTGTAAAAGCCGATATGGATACTGCAGAGTCTTGCAGCTGTTCGAATTCTCTACTATGTAACTGCAGGTAGCCACCGGTGGCGTGACCCATTCGCCGGGATTTTAACTCCGATTAAATCTCTAATAAATAATGAATAAAAGGTTAAAACACTTAATTGTGATATAATAATTTATACATAAAATTTATTATAATTATTTGACTTTTAAAACTGTAGCATTTATGATCGTTTTCCAAAATTTGATGATTTCTTTTTTAAGGTAAATTTAATAAATCACAAGTTTTTGTTGAAACACCATTAAAATCATCTAGAATAGCGTCAAAGACAGGAAATGGTTTTTCACAATTACAGCAATTATCAGGGTCATCAAAATCAATATAACGAGCCAAAAATCCTGCTCCGTTTGCATGCGCAAATTGATGCTAAAATAATTAAATTATTAAAAATACGTATATTTTATTTACCAAAAAATTACTTTTTCATTGTATGATAATAAAGTCTCTACACACCAATCACATGCTGCTTGTGGCTGTGTACACATCTATAACATTTTTTTGTTAATATATTAAAAAAATGTTAAGAATCTTTAAATCTACATATATAATGATAAAGGATTGTAATAATTTCAATAGTTTGTTGGTTAATCGTGAAGTTTCTTATTAAATTAATTTTTTTCATATGTACTGGGAATGTGCATGATATGATATGATACCTGTTCTTCAATTTATTAATATGTTATTATTATTATTCTCTTACGGGATAGTGTTTGATTAGGTATACTAATAACTTAAGCTAAATTGATAAATAGTAAATTGTTTATTAATTTATTTTTAAATTTAATTCGTATAGGTACCTATTCATTATTCACATCACACATAGTAGTATAATTATCAGGTGTATCCGGGTTAAGTTTAAATTTAAAATATGTTTTTTCTATTAGAATACATGCCTGTTGTAAGACATCTTTTAATTTATCCTATAGCAATATAATACATTATGACATTAACATTTTCTCTGGATCAATATTAAAGTTTTAATACCAATGTATGATTTGTAATTGATCCATTCGTTGGAGCAGTTCCGGTATTTCTGAACTCTGAAGTCATCACTGCATGAATTAAAGTACTCCGTAGTAACAGCGTAAAAGTCAATGGGGCTCTCTATGACGCTAAAATTCAACCCTTTAAAAAATATTGTTAATTCAAATTATTCAATTTAATTTCTAAGCGAGAAATAAAATCAATATTTTTTTACTCCGAATATTGTTTTGTCAACAATTACCATAGGCGTGCGCAGACTTTAATTTCCGGTCGAGCCTGGAAAAATTAGGGGCCCAATACCTACTTGGAAAGTGCTCTTAATTTTTTTTAACACATTAACATACTACATATATGCAAATTGTAAATTAATTTAAAACTGTATAATATTTATATAACTGTTCGAACCTGAGCCTTTTTGCACTTGTGACGAACAGTGTGTCCATTTGACACATGTCTTGTCACCCCGCTGACGTTCCAACGCCGAAATGCGCTTGCGCGAACTTTTTTGGCATCCGGTTTCGCTGACCACCGGTTGTCCGCGGTCCGGCCGTCGTTGTCTTTTTCGCACCGCCGTCCGGTATTGTTCGCCGTGACCGTGGGGTTGGTCCTTTTGGTGTACCACGTTGTCGTCGTGTGTCGACCAGAAACCTTAAGTTTTTCTTTGTGGATCGACTGTGCGTTTGTCGATCGCAGTGTATGCCGTAGGCCGACGGCGTTATATATTCTTATATATCTGCGTCGATCGTCGATCTGTTGTATATTATTATTATTATTATTATTATTATTATTATTATTATTGTATGTGCGGAAGTGATTCGCGAATATCACGCATCGCACGTTAATTACACCTACACGTGCTCACATTTTTTGTGTGTGCCGATCTGAGTCTACATCGCGGCGTTGCAACGCGTCTTGCGAAAGGTCAGCGACCTCACCAATGCCCAGCTGTCTACACTACGTGTCATTTTGGAGACATCTCGGAAATCGT
This sequence comes from Schizaphis graminum, assembly GCA_020882235.1. Taxonomy (NCBI): domain Eukaryota; kingdom Metazoa; phylum Arthropoda; class Insecta; order Hemiptera; family Aphididae; genus Schizaphis; species Schizaphis graminum. The sequence continues at coordinate 63,287,601 of CM037032.1, forward strand.
TGTGGGATCCCGACGTCCACAAACGGTGACCAGTGGTATCGTTAAAACATTATATTATTTGTATTTATATTGATTTTTACATATTGCACACTCGTTGTGCCCCCTTTTTTTATTATTTCATATTATTGTATATTGTCGTGTGGATCTTATTATTAGTAATGCAATCGTTCGAAGAGACGTCTTCGGCATTGTAAAATATTATATTGTTTGTTGATACATCAATTAATAATTATATGCTTTTTGTATCACAATTGTGTTAGTATCATTTTGCTCCCACACATCTACGAGTCGTCAGTAAACTGCTGCTAACGTAATTGCTGACGGCGCAACATTTTTGGTAGCAGAGCGTGGTTTTCCGACCTTTGTGGGGGGTTCGGTAGCGGTGTTTTGGTGTTTTGGTGGGTTGTAGGACACTTTGTACGGTCACCCGGAAAAAATGAAAACCGCGGACAGTTTGTACTATTTCAGAAAGTAATAAAATTTACATGGCGGACAGTTTGTACTATTTCAAAAAGTAATAAAATGTATATGGCGAACAGTTTGTACTATTTCAGGTAAACAAAAATATTGAGACATGAAATGTTAGACATAATTATTTGTTATTACAAAACACAAGTAGTTAACAATGTTCATACATAAATAATAGTAATAATAATAATCAGGGCTAGGATTTGTATGCAATAAAAAATTGTAAAATATGCATTTTATTTACCAAAATATGCAAAAATATGCATTTAAATTGTTATAAGATAAATACAAAAATATAGTTAAAAAAAAATATTTATTTGTTGAAATACATCAGTGATTGGCTGTTTGTTTTAATATAATATAATTGAGAAATAAAATAAAATAATTTAGAAATATAATTTATAATTCACATTTCACATACAATAGTGGAAACTAGAAATATTTTTAATTTTATGTTTGAAAAATTGGAAAATTTATGTTTGACTGCAAATAACCAAGTTTTATATTTTAATCAGCAAGACTAGAATTAAATACAAAATATTAATATTAAGTTATAAATATTAATTACGAAATATGTTATAAAACATGAATTTTTCGCAATAATATTCTTTTATTCAATATGAAATATATGAATTTATAATATGAATTTTATCCAAAGTATGCAAAAACATTTACATACCGTACAAAACTCCGCGATCGAATTTTACCAATTTATTATCACCGTACAAAAGTGTCCGCTATCGATTTCTATAAATTTATTATCATCGTACAAAGTGTCCGCGATATGCAACTCAAACAATAGATAGTGTACAGATAGTACAAACTGTCCGTTTACCGTTTTGGTGAGCTGGTATCTACATAGTGTTTCCTACGGTGCTTATAGGCGACATATAGTTTGTTTTTATTTGTATTTGATTTATATATTATATTACACCTCGCTCGTAATGGCTAACGAGAAAGAAATTGAGCGTACTTCGCGCCTGCTCACGCGTGCTAAAATAAAGCGTACTACCATTATATCGCAGATTCGAGCTATACATGCTATGGCGTTGCACGTACAATCGGAGCCTGATCTAGGCTCAGAGTTTTCGTTAAACGTGGCGGATTTAAACACGCTATGGTCTCAGTTTAAGACGGATGACGATTCCGTATTAGATCTTTTATCGGTATCCGATAAGCTCGTCGACTATAATTCACCCGACCTGATAGCGGAGGTACGCCAATTAATTAACGCGGCTAAAAATATCGCTCAGCGGTTAATCCCGGCAGGTGCCGACGCCGTCGACTTGTCATATCTTCGAGATGTCTCATCGAGTGTTCAGAAACCGCGCGAAGATCTGGTTAAGTCACTTTCCCGCTTACCTGATATACCTCTACCCACGTTCGAGGGTGATTACCGATCGTGGCCCAATTTTCGCGACAGATTTTCCGCGCTTGTCGATACGAGATCCAATTTATCGAACATTGATAAGATGTATTATCTAGTAGGTTGTTTAAAAGGTGCCGAAGCCGACGCTGTCCGAGGCATATCGGTGTCGGCGGACAATTACGAGTTAGTAATGAACACCTTATCCGACAGGTTTAATCGACTGCGTTTGGTCGTAACGTCACTCGTCGACAAGTTACTGCGGTCGTCGGCCATGACACAAGAGTCGCTTAACAACTTGAACACATTTGTAGGCACGTTCAGTGAATCCATCTCATTATTAGACGCGCTAAAAAAAAGAGACGCTGGGTTTTTTATTTTATTCTCTTTAGCGTTTCAATGTCTACCTGTTTCTACTCGCAAATTATTATAAGCGAATAGTACAGTCGATTACTCGTCGATAGGACAATTATTAGACTTTCTCCGGTCCCAAGTGGCCATTCTCGAAGCCGTGGGCGAATCCCACAAAAGTAGTACTAATAATGCGCTGTCAAAGTCGACAGGTTAGTTCCGAAAGGGGGGGAGATTACGCAGGGAAGCCTCGGTTGACGTCTTTAGTCACGTCCAAGTCAAATAGTACGTGTCCATGTTGTGCGGGTTCGCACGCACTAACATCGTGTTTGCGGTTCAAAAATTGGGGTCCCGACGAGCGCGCTCGATGGACGCGCGACAAAAAATTTTGCTTTAATTGTTTCAGTGATGCGCATTAGGCTCCCAAGTGTAATGCTAAATCGAGTTGTCAGAACTGCACGCGTAAACACCACTCGCTTCTTCATCATATGTCGTCCAGTAGAGATCGCGATGTTCAAAACGAGCCCCCGGCCGCCGAAGCGTCGTTGTTCGCTCCGTGCCGCGTCCTCCTCCACACCAGGCGACGTCTATAATTTTAGGTACCGCGCTAGTGCATATGCGCGATCGTTCCGGATCGTGACAAACAATGCGCGCGTGGATAGATTGCGCCGCCGTTACGAGTACGTGTGCCGATCGGTTAGGCCTTAAGCGCTCCGGTCGGACAGCCCCCATAAGCGGTTTATCCGGGGTTCCCGTAGTAAATGTCCATGGTCGCGTTGAGTGTAACGTACAGCCGTGGTTTGCGTCCGAACCTGTGCTATCCATAAATGCGTGGGTATTGCCCGCCATAACGAGTGATGACTTGCCTCGAACAACGCTATACCACTCGAGCATTAAAGAGAGGTACTCTAATCTCGCGCTCGCTGACCCGTCATTCGATACCACTTCGTACCTATTGATGTATTATTAGGCGGCGATGTATACGCGTCAATAATGGACGGTCGGAAATTTTCGGTGGACAAAGCTTTACCTACGGCGTTTAGTCCGGTCTTTGGTTGGATCTTAATTGGTTCAGTGTCCGACCAAGATGCTCACCCGTATCAATCGGTGCCGGTCGCTATGACTGTTTCCATTGAAAGGGTTAATGGAACGGTTTTGGCAGGTTGAGGAGCCAGAGGCTGCGCCCGCGACGTTCACGGACGAGGGGCGTTGTGAAAAATTATTTTGTGAACAGTCTATACGTTTGCCGTGCGGCCGTTTTTCGGTACCGTTGCCTTTTCGTGCGCCGCCGTCAGCTGATACTTTTGTCGAACTCGCGGTGCGACGTTTTGACGCACTTGAACGTAAATTGGCTACGAGCCCTCAATTAAAATCATTATAATATGTCCAGTTCATGTCGGAATACATTTCGCTAGGTCATATGTCCGTCGCGACGTCCCTGGGACGTTATTTTATTCCGCATCACGCGGTGTATCGTCCGGCGATCGACGAAAACAAAATACGCGTTGTATTCGACGCTTCCGCGCGCAAAGTAGTCGCTGACTGTCTTTGAATAATTAATTGTTTACCGGTCCTAAACTACAACAGGACATAGTCGACATTTTGACAAGATTTCGGGTCCCCAAGTACGTTTTTACGACCGACATCTGCAAAATGTATAGACAAATATTAATTTTGCCGGAATATCGTCAATTCCAACATAATATTTTATGGCGACCGTCGCCACATGACGAACTTGTAGAATACGAGTTAAATACCGTTACGTTCGACGTTAATTGCGCGCCTTATCTTGCTCTACGCGTGTCACGAACTATCGCATCCGATGATTGCGATAATTTCGAGTTTGTCCGTAACGCGTTGACGCATCAAACCTATGTCGACGACATTTGCGACGGGGCAGATACAATTTCGAACGTATTAAAATTGCAGTCCGATTTAATCTCTGTTAGGAACAAAGCGGGATTCTAGTTTGGTGCACTCTATTACATGAAGTGCGTTTTCGTTTAGCGTTTTCAACGTGCGATAATCGCGCGTTTTTACCGCGCGTCAAAACCGCTCTAGTGTGGCGCGGCCCTTATTAGACTACACAGCTATTAGCCATCAACATTTAACTTTCAAAATTTAAAAACGTACAAACACCTAGTTAAAGTAAATTACGACGCTTCTTCTGATAAATAAATGAATAAAGTTGTTTCTCATATAATATATAAGTGATATACCTTGTACTTCATTATATTGTAATTATTGAGCTATATTTTTTTTTGAATACAAGTAATTATTAATAAAATAAAAATAATAAAAATCTGTTTCCAGGATCCGAATGAGTAAATACTTACGTATCAAAACGTAGATATTATAATATTATTTAAGACATTTTACTATGTAGACGACTTACGATCGTTCAAAAAACAATATTAATAAGTATGAGTGTTGAGTATATTATATCATAATATACTGGTGTCATAATAATATGTGATTATTTTTTTTTTGTGACATACACGTTTAACTTTTACAAAAAAAAAATATTTATAAACAAATATCTTTATAATTTATTATACTGTGTAAAAATTATGACCTTGGGCCAAAAGTGCGGTAATAATTATCATATTTGTCACGGGTTACCTTTATTTTTTATTTGAGTTACCTATCTGTTTACTAGTTTTAATTGTTTCAAGTCTACGTACACACACGCATATATACACACATACACACGCCACCCACATACTACTACTCATAGGATTTGCTCGGCGACCCTGTCCAATTCTTGTTGAGTGCTATATACATGTATACACAAATTGTAAACAGGTCGGTCGGTGTGTAGTAAGTTTCGTACAAAGTATATTATGTGGTAACCGGGCACACGGCCTATCATTACCCGTTCCCTGCCCAAACACCAATACTCGATCGACTAAAAGTGTTGGGGAATATCGTGTATTAAATCAATATGTTTATATAGATTTCACGAATAACCGTATGTGTAGGCGATTTTTCATGCACTCCGCAGTAGATGAAACGAATCTTTGACGAAAAAATCTATCGTCGAAACAGAACAGTCCAATCGTCCCGCGAAAGTATATAATAATAGTACCTATTTAGCGTACAACATACTTAGAAGCAGGCGTGTCTCGAGCCTCCCCTTGTACGTCGATGGTGACTCATTAACGGTGGAAGCCGGGTACGCTCTGAGTGACTTTTCGAATAGAAATGTCAGCGCAGGGGCGTCACGAAGACGGTCGGTCACTTCCGGGCACGGTGCAGGTGCACAACATCGGCGGCGACCAGATCGGTGGATCGGCTGGCATGACGGACGGGGCGCCGCGGTGACAGACATAGATTATCAGCTGGACCCGTGCCGGGTGATCCACTGAAAAAAAAACCTTTTTTCCTTATATCTTATTTTAAACCCGTCGGCCTTATTGTCACGTCGTTGGCGACCACCGATTCCGGAAAGCGGAATAATAAATCGTCTACTCGTGCTTATGTTGTTATCGTCGGTAAAGTCATCGATCACGAAGTCGCACGCGATATATTGTTTAATATTACACTAAAGCCAGTCGCCACTCGTCATTCGCTGTAGTCGATCGCGAGGCACCGAAAAAACGTGTCCGCGGCACTTAAATTGCCATTCATAACGGAATTTAACGAACAACAGTGTTTAACTACTAAAAATAATACTTTTTATAGTTTTTCCCCAAACATCTGGTAAAATATTTTCTTTCGCTATAGCTATTAGATTTTTTAAAATATTTTTAATTCGCTGTATTTCGACCGGATACCCAGTATTTGGAAAATAGATGCTACTTTATTACTGTAATATGCATTGGTTAAGACGTTCGCGTCCGTTTTCAGTATCAAAATTACTCATTAGATCGATATCGGTTTGATGGAATGAAAATCAATTTAACCTACGATATTATATCGGTTATAGCTACCCGATAAAAAAAAAGACGGGTAAGTGGGTACCATTCTGCCTGTACATTATGTGTCGAGTGGGTGACTGTTATAGGTGTGTTGTTAAATACAATGATATATTGCTGTTTACGAAAAACTTTTCCGAGCGAAGACGGACTATCAGCCTATATCTCCAAGTATATATTATTTTCATGATGATAATGATATGCTTTTAGATTCTGAACGGAGTGATGAATGTATTGATTTTACAATGATGTGTGTTTTTTTTTTTTTTGTGTCTGTCGACAACATTTGGAGCAGTAAAAATGCTTCGATTTTTGACTTCAGCCCCTCATTGAAAAGGAAATTGAATCTATTTGGTACTTTGGGGGGTCAAAAGTTAAAAATTTTCAATATTTTTTAAATGAGTCGGGAAAAACACTAAAAAAAATGAGGGAAAAACGGAATTTTTTACGCAAAACCAGTTTTCGACAAAATCGAATTTTTATTTTGCTAAAACTCAAAAACTAATCGATGTAAATACTTGAAATTTTCACCAAATGTTTATGTTAGTGTTCTCTATACACTGTTAAATTTTCAAAGTATTTTGACTTTTTTTGAGCTATTTATAGACAATTGAAATTTTTAATTTTTTTTAGTATTTTATTTTAAAATAACGATAAAAAATTTTTGTGTGGCCAGAAACTCTTGAAAATCTAATACAAGGTTTCTTATTAGTTGTTCTAGATCAGCGGTTCCTAATCTTTTTAGTTATGTGGACCACTAATTTTGTAAAAAATCTTTAAGGCTCACCTATATACGTAAACACACACACACACACACACGCACGCACACACACACACACACACACACACACACACACACACACACACACACACACACACACATATATTAATATATATATATATATATATATATACAAATATGTAATACTATTATTTTAAATATACATAATATTTAATTTTATATGGTTCACGGCACAGTACCACGCTGCTCGCGGCCCATGGGTTGGGAACTGCTATTCTAGACAATATTTTTTTTCATGGTAAATAATTTAAGAATATAAATTTTTATTTTTGTGTGGCCTGTGAACTCTTTTTAATTTGTGAATGTGGCCTGAGAGTCCAAAAAGGTTGCCGACCACCCGCTGGTCCATTACATAAAATAGCCAAGAATAAAATAAAGTTGTCAAGTATACCTTGTATCTTGGATATAGTGATGAACGATTATTGATTTTACAATTTGTATAGTTTATTTTCTGTTTGTCTTGAATTATTGTAGCAAATATGATCTATTTAGTACTTTGGGTGATTAATAGTAAAATAAAATAAAAAACTTCAGATCTCTTATCATAATATCGGAAAAACAACAACAAAATTAAGAAAACTGGAATTATTATGCTATACTTGTAAAATTTGGACAAAATTAATTTATTGATTTAGACAATTAGACTTAACTCAAAAATTATAATTATAGAATATTGACAATTTTATCAACTGTCTAAAATTTAGACTCTAAATTATAGCTTCCTATACATTGTATAATTTTAAAAACATTTTCACTACTTTAAATAATTAACGTTTTATTTTTTTTTATGCCGAAAAAAATTATCGATACGCAAATATGATTTAAAATGTAATACGGGGTTCTTTATCAGTCATTATTGATTTGTTTTGCGAATAAATTAGTTATTAGTTGTTGTTTAAATATTTAAATGTCTGGCCAATAATAATTATTACAATATAATAATACAGTATATACGGTCGTCTATAGATTTATCATATTAATTTATTATCTACGGCAATCATCAATCATCACTATTCGTCGGAGATGATTGACAGTTGTAATAATTTCGACAGAGAAAAAAATAGTCGTACAAATTGTTAAGTAAACCGTAGATACTTTATTAATATATGAGTATAATATACAATTTTACACACATAATATGCCGTTCCGTTTAGAGTTTATTTTTATGAAATATCTTAGTATCTTCAATTCGAAACGGAGTAAAGAAGGATGTTCCTTCGTTGGCGATGTGGTTACTGCACGTTTGGACATTAAATATGACACAACTAAGGTTCATAAAAAAGCTTTATACTTTTTTAAACATAAAGTAAATATATATACTGATTAACTGATTATTGCACCGTGGACAATCTGCTACCCGCCGCACCGGGTGACGTAATGTATATATTATTCCCGAACGCGCGATCCATAAAATACGTGAGACCACGAAATATAATAGTCTTATTCCCAGACCTATTTTGTAGAATAATAATTTATATTTATACTAGTTGTATAAGGAGCGTTTTACATTTTTAACAAGCCGAGTACCCGACTAATATACGTTTTCTCGTAAGCTTTTTTATCCCTAACAAAAATAAAAAGTTTTCCGAAAAGTCACTTTAATAGTTTAATGTTCTATAATTGTTTGAATTTTGAATTTTGATGACATTAAATATTCATTTTACACATCTATAATAACTATTAATTCTCCTCAACCAATTTTTGTTTTTTTATAATAATTTAAAAACAAATAACTGTAGTTATTTCAAAACTTAACCAATTATTAATGTTTGTATTTTTTACACAATTTATTATAATTTTCAAAATATTTTAACTATCCACCTATAGGATATAATATACACAGCATAATAGCATATATAAATGTGCATACATTACATATGTTAGTATCGCAGACTATCTGAGCATATAAATTAGAACCTATCGCGATTAATTTTAAAATCAGTGAAAAATAGTATATATGAGTATGTACCTATTATTCTTAAAAGGGACAGTATACCGAAACGGTAATGGTGTAGTCACTTGTGTATAACGAGCTAAATTTTAAAAACTGCTTGTATTTAGAAATTAATTTTATTGATTTTGTAAGTCCTCATTATACGTAGGTCATAATCTATTAACTATATCTGGTATGTAATATTAATGTAATAATTAAACTTTTCAACATTTTTAAAATTATTAATCATTTAATTCAGCTAAACTGTAAACAAATAGAGAAAAATAAAGACTTCAAATAAGTCAACTGTCCGCTGTTTAGTAGGTGACTATACATAAGGCCGTAAATAAAAACAATTTCAATGGGGGGGGGGGGGGGGTTCAACATTTTTTTTAAATATAAACGTTTAAAATGTATAGTCAATAAACTATATTCACCATTAAAATATTTCAACTTTTTAAAAATTTCGGGGGAGGGGGGGGGGTCCGAACCCTTAGACCCTCCCCCCAATTACGGCCTTGTGACTACATGCGTAGACTAGGTTAAGAATGATACTATAGCAAATTTGTTTAATTTGAATTTAATACATAACCATTGTGTACAATGTAAAATTATGCTGGTCGAAGTTGGTCTTGTTTTTTGGTGACAAAATTTATCAAACTATTGAAACAATAACATTATAATTTAGCTATATAAAATTTCGGATGTATAATTACTATAATGTTACGTACTATGTAATTTATTAGATATAAAAAGTTTCGTATGTCAGACAGCTGAAATAGAAAAATAAATCCTGTAATAGTATAATCTCACATAGAGTTTTATAAAAAAAAAACATATTGCCTATCATATTATTATAATATTTATTATCCGTGGCAAACGACAATCGCCGTCAGTCGTAGAAGACTATAGAATATTCTAGTCAATATTTTTATTGAACAGTCGTTAAACAACAGCCTTTAGTGTATGACAAGTGCTCTCATTTTTATAGAATATTTTAATAATTCCATTCTGAAGCGCAAAGAAGACGAATGAAGAAATAAACTAGCTATTTCTTCGGTGAAGAACTGTAAATGTGGTACAGCTCGATTTCGCCAAACAGCGTCAAAGAATATTTACGTAAGTTTATTTTCCATAATTTTGGAATATTAAATTTATCTTTTATAAATATTTAATGACGTGTACAAGCTGCTACTTAGATGACAGATTTATATTTTATTTTCGATCGTTCAATGCAATGGTCGGCAACCAGGAGGCATTGTATACGGCCCGCTTTAAATTCTAAAACGACGAATTTTTTTTAAAAATTTTTTTTTTATTTTAAAGTTCTAGACAATATTTTATTGCATAACAAATAATTTATGATTATAAAATTTTAATTTTTTTTCTGGCCCGCAAACAGTTTTTAATTTGTGAATGAGGCCCGAGTGTCCAAAAAGGTTACTGACCAGTGTAATGTATAAAATATTTAAGAATAAAATTAAGTCGTCAACTATACCTTGGATCCTGGACGTAGCATTGAATGTATATTTATTTGACAATTATTTTTTTTTGGTCTTATATTCTTGTAGCAAATATGAATAATTTAGTACTTTGGGTGGTTAAAAGTAAAATAAAATAAAAATTTCGAATTTTGTCATGATATCGATAAAACAAAAAAACAAATGGAATTATTATTCTATATATACTTGTATAATATCGACAAAATTAATTTATTAATTTAGTTTTAACTCAAAAATGCTAATTATATAATGTCGAAAATTTTACCAAATATCTACATTATGATTTCTCTATAGGTAAATTGTATAATTTTAAAAGCATTTTCACTATTTAAAACAATAAAATTAAAATAAATACATTTTTTTTTTCATTAAGCCGATAAAAAATTATAGATAGGCAAATATGATTAAAAATTAAATACAGGGTCCTTCATCAGTCGTTCAATAATTTAGTGTAAATATAATATAGTCAACGTATATTTTTATAAACGTTAAAAATTAAAATTTTGTAAATTTTGTAAATTCGGCTAAATTAATAAAATGTTCAAAATATTTTTTCATTAGATATTCTTAAAAATATTTTCTTTTTATATCTACGATTTAAAAATATTATATAGGAATTCTCATTAGTTTTTTTTAAACTAAAACAAAAATAATAAGTTTACTAGTAAGTAATATTATTTTTTATGACTGTTTGAAGTTAAGTATTATACCTATAACTTATTAAATATAAATTATACACCCTAAAAATAAATATTTTTTCTCAAACAATTTTTATATTTTGTTATAGTTCAAAAACCAATAATTTTGGGATACTTAAAACTTAGTCAAATTCTTATAAAAGTATTTCTTACACATAATATCTTTTTAAAATATTTTGAAATTATGTATATTTACGATATTATATAATATTTTGTTATTATTTAAAACATTATTTGTAGGAACATAAAAGTTATACATATTTATGTTATACTATACGCAATGACATTTTTGACATATTATGTAGATTAATCTTAAGATATTATTTATTCACATTATTTTACGGAAAGGTTGTCCCTAATAACTCAAAAGTATATAGCAAGAATATAATACGGTATAAATTATATTTATTATTTATTGCAATGTTTTCGGAAAACATGTAGCCTGTCAAACTTAACACAAAAAAAAAATACTTAGCAATATCAATCAATATAATATAATATTATAAGTCATAATACACAAAAATTAAACTTATTAATGAAGGTTGATTGACCGTTTTTCTCCAATTAAAATTTACAATAATATGTATACTTAATCATTAATGTATAAAACCGCTGTAAACGCTTCCTTACCTTTAATTTAATGTAATTTTTGTTTATTTTGTGAAATAGTACTGAAAATGAAGTCCCCTAATAACTGTTTAGGTACTAATTGTTACATGAAACCACAACTAAACGTATATGTATGCATATTTGTTACTATTACGATAGGTGTTTTCAGACACAAAATCTACAAACAGAGGCAATTTAATCTAATGTAATAATATGTACGGTTAAGTTAAAACAATTACAATTAAAATAATGCAGAAATAATAATACTGAAACAACATAAAGCTATTAATCATAATTTTTTTTTTAAATATTTAATAATATAATTATTTTTATTTAGTTTACTATTTTCATAGATTAAATTAAATGATTTGTAGTCATCTACATTTGAATAAAATATTAATACATTGCATTATCTATAAAGATTTGGTCTAGTTTATATGTTTCAATTTTACGTATGTCAAACAGCTAAAATAGAAAAATAGATCATATAATATAACAAAAAGTTCTATAAAAAAAAAACATATGATTAATCATATTATAATATTCATCATCCGTGGCAAACGCCAATCGATGACATTCGTCGGAGACGATTAACAATTCTATAATAGTCTTAATGAACAGTCAATAAACAACAGTGAACAGTCTTTAATATATGACATGTACTCTCATTTTCATTTTGCGCAGTTAATTTTTTTTTAATTAATTATCTTTATACTCCCATTTAGAATCACGATGAAGATCGATAGGAAGACAATTTGGAGTTTCTTCGGCGGCAATGCACTACTCCGTATACATTGTAGATTAGTACAACTCGGTTTCCCTGGAAGAGTCTACGCTTACGTAAGTTTTTTTTCTTATTCTTTTTTGGGATTAAAATTATTTTTTAAACTTAAAATAAAATATATTAATTTATATGAACAATCCGCTAGTCGAACGATATAGTCGATATTGACGCATATTTTATTCTCTTGGGTCCAATGAAAAAAATTGTACACAATGCCTGTTTATTTTACTCATTATGTATAGTAGACAAAAAATGTGCGAGTTAACAACGATGTATTCGTATCATTCGCGATTATATAATATTAGAATAGAGTATTATAAGTATCTATTACAATAAGTACCTACATACAATAGTTACAATAAGCAATTTATTCTTATATTATTATAGATTTATTGGTTCTAATTATATTAAATACATTTTTACCAGAAAGATTATACACGGTACATATTATTATACGATTATAAAATTGTATCATAATATGTTATTTTTGTACATTTTAACTCAATAATGATGTATCGAATAAGCATAACGCTTTAAATGGATGTGTGACATTAAAAGATTAAACTTATTTTAGATTTTCGACGGAGTGATGAATGTATTGATTTTACAATGATGTGTTTTTTTAATTTTTGTATCTGTCATCATGTTTTGGAGAAGTAATAGTGTTTTGATTTTTGACTTCTGACCCTACATTTGAAAAGGAAAATGAATCTAGTTTGTACCGACCTACTATGGTGTGTCAAAAGTAAAAAATGTCCAGTAATTTTTAAAAGCGTCATGAAAAACCCTAAAAAAGTAACGAAAAAACAAGAATTTTTATGCATAATCGGTTTTCGACAAAATCTATTTTTTTATTTTGCTGTAACTCATAGGCGAATCATTGTAAGTAATTGAGATTTTCACCAAATGTTTATACTAAAAGTATCAATAAAAAATTATTTGTTGGCTCCATTTAAGGTTATATGATTTATGTAAAATTATTATAAAACGAAATTATTTATTTAAAGTATAAACATCAACATTTAATAACTAACTTATCGATGTTAATTATTTTGTTAAAATTTAAAATGTTTAATATATTCTTGAGAACTTATGAATTTTACGTAACTGTATTAAATATTGATATAGATTATACTATATTCAATGAATTTATGGTTTATTTTAAAATATTATTTTTATTTATATTATGATCCTATTTTTACAGTATTCACATAAACATGTTAAATTACATTTTTAATTTTATAAGTAAAAATTTAAATGGTAAAAAATACATATTACCTATCACAATAATTAAAAACTAATAACATAATAAATGCCATATTTTCGAAAATATTCGATAATTATATTTATAATATGTTACTCAGATTGAAATACCAACAGATGCGGACATTTTTAATTATTAATCCACATTTCTAAGAGTATGTTTTCTAAAGCAAAGTTTGTATTTGTATTGTTTACGACCCTTTAGTTCATATTGTCTCGATAAATCTACTCTTAAATCTTAATGTCCACTAATCTATATCAAAGTTTAAAATTATATATTATAAAATCGAAAGTAATATAATAAAAAAGTTGGTAAGTGAGTATCGCTCTACTGTACATTAGGGGGTGGGGTGGACCTCGGACTAGGGTAGGTTAAATTTGAATGCAATGATAGGTATCATTGTAACGAAAAACGATTCTGGACGGAGATGATTTATCAGTCTAGGATATATTATATTTAAATATTGTCATATATTCTATTTTGAAACAAATAGTATAGTTACTATATTATGTTACTATAGTTACTTTATAATATCTGTTTATTAATAAAAAAAATATTTGGCAACATACACATAATGAGAGTATGAAATTTAATTTAAATTTTGACATATTTCGTATAAATTTGAACTTTAAGCCCTTATAAACAAAAATTGTGACTAACGATTTTGGATTTTTTTTTTATCACTTTAAGAACAACTTATAAGAAACTTTGTATTAAATTTTCAAGATTTTCTGGCCACCCAAAAAAATTTTATCGGCATTTGAAGAAAAAAAACTTAGAAAAGTCGAAAATTTCAATTGTCTATAAGTAGCTTAAAAATGGTCAAAATATTTTGAAAATTTAACTGTAAAGATATAACCATAATATAAACATTTGGTGAAAATTTCAAGTATTTACAATGATGCATTTTTGAGTTACAGCTAAATCAAAAAAACGATTTTGTCGAAAAGTGGTTTTTCGTAAAATTGCCGTTTTTCTGTCATTTTTTTTTTGTTTTTCTCGATTTTTTTGAAAACTGTTTGAAAATGTTTACTTTCGACCCCCCAAAGTACCAACTAGATGAATTTTCCTATTCAAAGAGGGGCTGAAGTTAAAAATCGGAGCATTATTACTGCTTCAAATGTTGTCGTCAGACACAAATAAAAAAAAAAAAAAAAAAAACACACATCATTGTAAAAGCAATACATTCATCACTCCGTTCAGAATCTAATATATGATTGTAAAATACAATTGAGTAAGTCGTTGTTTTATATATATTTTTATATGGATTATAATCTATTAAATATTCGGTGTTCATTAAATATATTAATTTAATGATTAAACTTTTCTACATTTTTAAAAATATTAATTATTTAGTTCAGCTAACTGTAAACTAAAAAAAAACTAAATAAAGCCTACAAGTAAGTTATCTGTCGGATATACGGTATAGATGTTTACATGTAGATTAGGTTAAATATGTCACTATTATAGTTAAAATTACGAATTTGGTTAATGTTAACTCAATTTATAATATTATATACAATGTTAGGTTATGTTGGTCGAAGATATGGTCTTATTTTTTGGTGAGAAAGTTTACCAAACAACCATTGAAATACCTATAATAACAATAATAACATTATAATTAAAAAAAAAAAAATCAGATATACAATTATTATAATTGTATGTATGAAACTAATTAGATACCAAAAGTTTCGTATGTAAGACAATTGAAATAGAAAATTAAATCCTATAGTATCACAAAGAGTTCAATAAGAAAAAAAAACATATATGATCTATAATGTTATTATAATATTTATAATCCGTGGCAGACAATCGTCGTCATTTATAGGAGACGATTAACAATTCTAATATAATTTTATTAAACAGTCGTCAAATAACAGTCCTCAGTACGTGACAAGGACTCTTATTTTCATAAAATATTTTAATAATTCCATTCCTAAGCGTAAAGAAGATGAATGAAGAAAATAAATCAGCTAGCTGTTTCTTTGGTGGCGGTGTACGTTTGAACTTTAATATTGCACAGCTTGATCTCGCCGAAAAGCGTCAAAGGAACTTACGTAGGTTTATTTTCCTATAATTTTGGGGTAGTAATTAAATTAAATTTTTATACTTTAAATAAAGTTTTATTGACTTGTACAAGGAGCTACCCCGATGACTTATATCTATATCTACCCGTTTTAAATTCTTAAACGATAATACATTTATTTTTAAATATTTTATTACTTTAAAGTTCTAGATAATATTTTTTTCATAATAAATAATTTAAGAATACACAATTTTTATTTTTTTCTGGTCCACAAACGGTTTTTAATTTGTGAATAAGGCCAGAGAGTTCAAAAAGTTTAAAGTCCAAAAATAGCTAAGAATAAAATAAATTCGTCAATTATACCTTGGATCCTGAACGTAGAAATGAATGTAAATTTATTTTTAAATCATTTAGTTTTTTTTTCTATCTGTTACGAATAAAATTCTTGTTGTAAATATGATTAACCTAACCTGGGGGGGGGGGGGTTAATAGTAAAATAAAATAAAAAAAGTTCAGATCTTGTCATAATATCGGAAAAACTAGAACCATTACGCTCGCGCTATATACTTGTATAATTTCGACAAAATTAATGTATTTATTAAGTTTTAATTAAAAAATGCTAATCATAAAATTTTGAAAATTTTACAGACCGTCTACATTATGATTTCTTATAGGTACATTGTATAATTATAAAAACATTTTCACTATTTTAAATAATTAAAATTTTAATTTTTTTTTAAGCCGATAAAAACTATCGATAACAAATATGATTTAAAATTTAATACAGAGTTCCTCATCAGTCGTTCACTAAATTACTATAATAAAACATATATAGCCACGTTTAAAATCAAAATGTTGACAAATTTTTATAATGTTCAAATTATTTTAGATTCTGAACGGAGTGAAATGTAAAATCATTACAATGATGTGTGTTTTTTTTTTTGTGTTTGTGTACAGCATAACTAGTCGAAATAATGCTTCAATTTCAAACTTTGGGGGTGGTTTCCGATGGCAAAGTGGATATCCGTGGTGCATTATAGAGGTGAAAAGTAAACATTTTCCAACAGTTTTCAAAAAAATCGAATTTTTTATTTTGCTAAAACTCAAAAACTAATCGATGTAAACACTTGAAATTTTCACCAAATGTTTATGTTAGTGTTCTCTATACACTGTTAAATTTTCAAAGTATTTTGACTTTTTTTGAGCTATTTATAGACAATTGAAATTTTCATTTTTTTTTTATTTTTTTTTTATAAATGTTGATAAAAAAAATTTAGCTGGTACAAATTACTTGAAAATTTAATTGAAGGGTCCACATAACATGTTCTAACTCTCATTCGAAAATTATTAAAATACATAGGCACAATTTTTTTTTATTAGCATTTGAAGTTCAAATATTGACCAGTGTAATGTATAAAATATTTAAGAATAAAATTAAGTCGTCAACTATACCTTGGATCCTGGACGTATCTTACGTATCTCGAATGTATATTTATTTGACAATTATTTTTTTTTGGTCTTACATTTTTGTAGCAAATATGAATAATTTAGTACTTTGGGTGGTTAAAAGTAAAATAAAATAAAAATTTCGAATTTTGTCATAATATCGATAAAACAAAAAAAAAAATGGAATTATTATTCTATATATACTTGTATAATATCGACAAAATTAATTTATTAATTTAGTTTTAACTCAAAAATGCTAATTATATAATGTCGAAAATGTTACCAAATATCTACATTATGATTTCTCTATAGGTAAATTGTATAATTTTAAAAGCATTTTCACTATTTAAAACAATAAAATTAAAATAATTACATTTTTTTTTTCATTAAGCCGAAAAAAAATTATAGATAGGCAAATATGATTAAAAATTTAATACAGGGTCCTTCATCAGTCGTTCAATAATTTAGTGTAAATATATAGTCAACGTATATTTTTATAAACGTTAAAAATTAAAATTTTGTAAATTTTGTAAATTAATAAAATGTTCAAAATATTTTTTTCATTAGATATTCTTATAAATATTTTCTTTTTATATCTACGATTTAAAAATATTATATAGGAATTCTCCTTAGTTTTTTTTAACCTAAATCAAAAATAATAAGTTTACTAGTAAGTAATATTATTTTTTATGGCTGTTTGAAGTTAAGTATTATACCTATAACTTATTAAATATAAATTATACACCCTAAAAATAAATATTTTTTCTCAAACAATTTTTATATTTTGTTATAGTTCAAAAACCAATAATTTTGGGATACTTAAAACTTTAGTCAAATTCTTATAAAAGTATTTCTTACACATAATATCTTTTTAAAATATTTTGAAATTATGTATATTTACGATATTATATAATATTTTGTTATTATTTAAAACATTATTTGTAGGAACATAAAAGTTATACATATTTATGTTATACTATACGCAATGACATTTTTGACATATTATGTAGATTAATCTTAAGATATTATTTATTCACATTATTTTACGGAAAGGTTGTCCCTAATAACTCAAAAGTATATAGCAAGAATATAATACGGTATAAATTATATTTATTATTTTTTGCAATGTTTTCGGAAAACATGTAGCCTGTCAAACTTAACACAAAAAAAAAATACTTAGCAATATCAATCAATATATTATAATATTATAAGTCATAATACACAAAAATTAAACTTATTAATGAAGGTTGATTGACCGTTTTTCTCCAATTAAAATTTACAATAATATGTATACTTAATCATTAATGTATAAAACCGCTGTAAACGCTTCCTTACCTTTAATTTAATGTAATTTTTGTTTATTTTGTGAAATAGTACTGAAAATGAATTCCCCTAATAACTGTTTAGGTACTAATTGTTACATGAAACCACAACAAAACGTATATGTATGCATATTTGTTACTATTACGATAGGCGTTTTCCTCGGTGTTTTCAGACACAAAATCTACTAACAGAGGCAATTTAATCTAATGTAATAATATGTACGGTTAAGTTAAAACAATTACAATTAAAATAATACAGAAATAATAACACTGAAACATAAAGCTATTAATCATAATTTTTTTTTTAAATATTTAATAATATAATTATTTTTATTTAGTTTACTATTTTCATAGATTAAATTAAATGATTTGTAGTCATCTACATTTGAATAAAATATTAATACATTGCATTATCTATAAAGATTTGGTCTAGTTTATATGTTTCAATTTTACGTATGTCAAACAGCTGAAATAGAAAAATAGATCGTATAATATCACAAAGAGTTCTATAAAAAAAACCATAGATTTATCATTTTATAATATTCATTATCCGTGGCAAACGCCAATCGACGACATTCGTCGGAGACGATTAACAATTCTATAATAGTCTTAATGAACAGTCAATAAACAACAGTCTTTAATATATGACATGTACTCTCATTTTCATTTTGCGCAGTTAATTTGTTTTTAATTAATTATCTTTATACTCCCATTTAGAATCACGATGAAGATCGATAGGAAGACAATTTGGAGTTTCTTCGGCGGCAATGCACTACTCCGTATACATTGTAGATTAGTACAACTCGGTTTCCCTGGAAGAGTCTACGCTTACGTAAGTTTTTTTTCTTATTCTTTTTTGGGATTAAAATTATATTTTTTAAACTTAAAATAAAATATATTAATTTATATGAACAATCCGCTAGTCGAACGATATAGTCGATATTGACGCATATTTTATTCTCCTGGGTCCAATGAAAAAAATTGTACACAATGCCTGTTTATTTTACTCATTATGTATAGTAGACAAAAAATGTGCGAGTTAACAACGATGTATTCGTATCATTCGCGATTATATAATATTAGAATAGAGTATTATAAGTATCTATTACAATAAGTACCTACATACAATAGTTACAATAAGCAATTTATTCTTATATTATTATAGATTTATTGGTACAAATTTGATTAAATACATTTTTACCAGAAATATTATACACAGTACATATTATTATACGATTATAAAATTGTATCATAATATGTTATTTTTGTACATTTTAACTCAATATTGATGTATCGAATAATCATAACGCTTTAAATGGATGTGTGACATTAAAAGATTAAACTTATTTTAGATTTTCGACGGAGTGATGAATGTATTGATTTTACAATGATGTGTTTTTTTAATTTTCGTATCTGTCATCATGTTTTGGAGAAGTAATAGTGTTTTGATTTTTGACTTCTGCCCCTACATTTGAAAAGGAAAATGAATCTAGTTTGTACCGACCTACTATGGTGTGTCAAAAGTAAAAAATGTCCAGTAGTTTTTAAAAGCGTCATGAAAAACCCTAAAAAAGTAACGAAAAAACGAGAATTTTTATGCATAATCGGTTTTCGACAAAATCTATTTTTTTATTTTGCTGTAACTCATAGGCGAATCATTGTAAGTAATTGAGATTTTCACCAAATGTTTATACTAAAAGTATCAATAAAAAATTATTTGTTGGCTCCATTTAAGGTTATATGATTTATGTAAAATTATTATAAAACGAAATTATATATTTAAAGTATAAACATCAACATTTAATAACTAATTTATCGATGTTAATTATTTTGTTAAAATTTAAAATGTTTAATATATTGTTGAGAACTTATGAATTTTACGTAACTGTATTAAATATTGATATAGATTATACTATATTCAATTAATTTATGGTTTATTTTAAAATATTATTTTTATTTATATTATGATCCTATTTTTACAATATTCACAAAAACATGTTAAATTACATTTTTAATTTTATAAGTAAAAATTTAAATGGTAAAAAATACATATTATCACAATAATTAAAAACTAATAACATAATAAATGCAATATTTTCGAAAATATATCAACTCAATGATGTAATACTAAAACTATAATAAACTACTTTAATAGCTATATAAAAAAAATATATTATCAAATATACATATTGCTAAATGCCGGTAGCCAGTCTCCATTCAGAATGGTTTTTTGTATAAAATTTTATATTATATTATTGAATTAAAATTCATTATTTAGCACACCTATAATAACTGTTATCCACTCGGCACTAAATGCACAGAGCGCTACCAAATTACAAAATTTTTTAATTTTTAAAAATTAGATTAAAGCCTCAAACTGTTTATAGGGTTTTGATTGTTTCAAATTAAATTAGACTGCAGTCACATGCAGTTTATACCAAATAAATAATTTTTTTTTTTAATTTTCTGTTGTACGTACGTTAATAAAAATGTGTGAGGTTTATAAAAGGGGGCGATTGATGTTGTACAGCACAGATACATGACAGATTTTCTCAATTTTTTTTATTTCAAATTATTTATTTATATTTACAAAGAATAAAATAAATTACTAAACGATATCAATAAACATAATATAATATTATGAGTCATATTATAATACATCATACTTATACTTAGTGATATAGATCAACTAACCGTCTCCGTATCGTTTGTTCAATTTAAATTTGTCACTCTAATTACAATAATCTACTTAATGTAAAAAGCAGCGAAAACCACTTCCCTAACTTAAATTTAATTTAATTTGATTATTTTGTAAAATGGTACTGAAATTGAATCCCCCAAACCACTAATTAGGTACTATATTTGTTATTGTTACATGATAACACAAAAAAAGAAATATATAGATTTGTTTCTATTATGATTCGGTTTACCGGGAATAGTCGACGATTACGTAGGTTTTTTTAAAATTATTTTTTGAGATTAAAATTACATTTTAAACTTAAAATAAAATATATGATGTAGTCGATGTAGGTGTATATATTACTCTTCAAGGTCCAATGAAAATATAGTACACAATGCCTGTTTATTTTACTCATTATGTATAGACGTATAGTAGACAAAAAATGTGCGAATTAACAACGATGTATTCGTATCATTCGCGATTATATTATATTAGAATAGGGTATTATTATAGTCATCTAAATATGCTGTGCTGTGCCCTGATTTAATGGTTATTCTTTGTAAAAATAAACACGGCCGTGTCCGTATGAGTATGTTGTATATTTATTTTTAGCATTGATAAATAGTGTTACATTTGAATACATTGACAGGTATCATTGTATACAAAAAATGATTATGAACGGAGAATCAGTCTAGAATTATTAGTAAGATATATTATATTATAACTTATATTTAAATTGTAATATAATAACGTTATTTAACTAGAATTCTTAAAAAAAATAAATTTCATACGCTCATTAAATTTTTTCTATATTAACGCTAGAATTTTTTTTTACAGTTACTTGAAAGAAAACTTATGGATAACCTTGTATAGGGTTTTTAAACTTTAGATATAAATTACAAAAATTTTATGAATTTTCAATTCGATTTTGATATATTTCATAAATATTCGAACTTTAAATCCTTAACTTTTACTACAATAGGAACAACTTACAATAAACCTTGTATTAAATTTCAAAAATTTACTGAACCGTAGAAACATTTTAATATTTTATATATTATATTATTATAATATAATTTTTAAATATTTTAACTATTTATAATAATTATAGACAGAACACAGTTTTAATTTATATTTTGTATTTTGTTCTCTTAATAAATGCCGATTAAAAGTATGTTAGTATGTATATTTAATTTGAAAAATGCTTGTAAGTCTAATACACAGTTTCTGATAAAAAGTCAATTCTCAGTTAAAAATATAAACAATTTAAAATTTTTGTTGTAATTCAATAATGAATTACCGTAAATACTTAAAAATGTTATCAAAGTCAAAGTTTATATAATCATACATAGTATTATTTTCTAAACAATAATTATTTTTTAGCTATATGTATGCATACAATTTTTACGATGATTTGTTTTCTATAAGTGTCAATAAAAAAATATTAACTGGGTCAAAATCTCAAAAATTTAAGATAAGGTCCCCTATAAGTTTTTATGGTTTATTTAATTTTAAAATTATTATAAAACAAAATTATGTATTTAAACAATAAATAAAGACTAACATAACAATAACAATAAAGACTTTTATGTATAATAATATATTGTTACTTATTACTTATATAATAATAATTATGATAAATTCAATGTTTTCGGAAAAAATGTAATCTGTCAAACTTAATACAAAAAAATAAAATAAATTACTTAAAAATATCAATAATCAAAATAAAATATTATGAGTCATATTGTAATACATCAAGTTATACTTAGTGATATAGATCGACTGGCCGTCTCAGTATCATTTTTCCAATTTAATTACAGTAATCTACCTAATCTAAAAAGCAGCAAAAACCACTACACTAATATTAATTTAATGTAATTTTTGATTATTTTGTAAAATAGTACTGAAAATGAATTCCTTTGACCACTGACTATAGGTACTATTTTTTACATGAAACCAAAACAAAATATATGTATTCATATATTATGTTTCTATTATGATAGGTGTTTTCAGAGGAAATTGCATCTAATGCAATAATATGTAAGTTTAATTTAAAACACTGCGTGATAAGGGTCAAAATAATGCAAAAACAATAACTTAGAAACATAACGCTATTAATCATATATTATATTTTTTTAATATTCAATAATTTAATTATTTATATTTAGTTTACTATTTTTAATTTTTATAGATTAAATTAAATGATTTTTAATCATCTTAATCATCTACATTAGAATAAAATATTAATACTTTGCAATATTAATAAATATTTGGTCTAGTGTATAATATATTTCAATTTTACGTATGTCAAACAGCTGAAATAGAAAAATAGATCGTATAATATCACAAAGAGTTCTATAAAAAAACCATATGATTTTTTTATATTATAATATATTTACTCCGTGGCAAACGACAATCGACGGCATTCGTCGGAGACGATTAACAATTCTATAATAGTCTTAATGAACAGTCGTCAAACAGCAGTCTTCAGTACATGACATGTACTCTCATTTTTATTTTGTGCAGTTTATTTTCATAAAATATCTTTATACTCTCATTTAGAATAACGACGAAGATCGATATGAAGAAAATTTGGAGTTTCTTCGGCGGCGGGCACCACTCCGTACACAGACTGTAGATTGGTACAACTCGGATTCCCGGGAAGAGTCAACACTTACGTAAGTTTTTTTTTCTTATTCTTTTTTGGGATTAGATTTACTTTTTAAACTTAAAATAAAATATATTTATTTATTTGAACAATCTACTAGTCGGACAATGTAGTTTATGTAGACGCATATTTTATTTTCCGGGGTTCAATGATAAAATAGAACACAATGCCTGCTTTTTTTACTCATTAGTCATTATAGTTATAGTAGACAAAAAATTTGCAAGTTAACAACGATGTATTCGTATTATTTGCGATTAATGATTATATTATATTAGAATAAAACTATTAATATGTACTGTGCCCTGATTTAACGGTTATCCTCTATAACGGTCGTGTCCGTATGAGTATGTTATTTTTAGCATTGATAAATAGTTTTACCGTTTTCATTTAAATATACAATTTAAATCATTCATATTGTTAAATTTTATTTTTTTTAATTATATGAAACCATAATAAATAATTTAAAATCCTTATAAAAAAATAGTTAAAATACATAGAAAGCATTATTATTTTGTTCTTCAGGGAGGTAAAAAAAAAATATATTTTTCAAAATGATTGATTAACATAAGTAAATGTTTAAGGAAAAATTGTATTTTTTTCATAAATCGAATTTTTAATATAATACATATTTTTGTTTTTTCAATGTAACTCAACAACAAATAACCATCGAAATTTAAAATTATCAATAAATTATTATATTAGCATTTTAATATTTTATACATAATATAATTTTTCAAACATTTTAACTGTTTTAAATATGTATAGATAAAAGACAGTTTCAATTTATATTTAGTATTTTTTTTTCTCTTAATAAATGCCGATAAAAAGTATGTATATTTAATTTGAAAGAATGCTTGTAAATGTAATACACGATTCCTTTTTTTTTTTTTTAAATGCCCTGGGGCTTTATTATTTAAACGACCTGAAGGTCTTTATAAATATGTTTAACAATTATATGTATTTTACATACTAGATATAAATTATATAATATACTAAATACACGATTCCTGATTAAAATTAAATTCCCAGTTAAAAATATAAACAATTTTTACTTTTTGTTGTAATTCAATAATGACTAACGCAAATACTTAAAAATGTTACCAAAGTTTATATTATAATCATTTCCTATAGATACATGGTATTATTTTCTAAACACTTTAATTATTTTGTAGCTATTTATAATTTATATGCTTACAATTTGTACGATGATTTGTTTTCTATAAGTGTCAATAAAAACATATTCACTGGGTCAAAATATTAATATAAAAAATTTAGAACAAGGCCCCCTATAAGTTTTTATGGTTTATTTAAAATTATTATAAAACGAAATTGTGTATTTAAAAGTTAAATATTGACACTCAATACCTAATTTATGGATGTTAGTTATTTTGCTAAGATTTTAACATATTGTTTGCGGGAACTTAAGACTTTTATGTATAATATATTGTTATAGATTATACTATACTCAATGCAATTATGGTTTTAATATAATATAATGATATTACTTTCATTTATATTATGATCCTAATTTTTAATGTATTCACAAAAATATGTTAAATTATATTTTTAATTTTATAAGTTAAAATTTAAATGGTAAAAAATACATATTATCACAATAATTAAATACGAATAACATAATAAATGCAATATTTTTGAAAAAATTATATGAACTTACTGTAATATTAAAATTATAATAAACGATTCCTTTTAATAACTATATAAAATAATATATTATCCAAGTATACATAATGCTAAATGCCGGCAGACAGTCTCCGCTCAGAATCGTTTTTCGTATACAATTTTGTATTAGGTTTATTATTGAATTAAAATTCATTACTTCACACGCCTATATAATATTATAATAACTGTTATTCACTCCGCACTATAAATGCACAGAGCGCTACTAACTTGCCAACCTTTTTTTTATATTCAAGAATTTACAAATTAGATTAAAGCCTCAAAGTGTATAGGGTTTTAGTTGTTTTAAATTTAATTAGATTGCAGTTCACCAGTTAATACCAAATATATAATTTGTTTTTAAATTCTCTGTTGTACGTACGTTAATAAAAAAGTGTGAGGTTTATAAAAGGTGAAGACTGATCGGATGTTGTACAGTACAGACATATGAAAAATTTTCTCAATTCTTTATTTCAAATAGTATATTTATAAAATAGATAAAATTCTATAAGTTTGTAATGTAACTTTTTCTTTCTTTCATTGGTATTACTGATAAGTAATATTTTTTTTTCAATCGTAATAGACTGCAGTATTCTTCAACTTCTAATTCTACTTACATATAATTATTAATTTATTTTTATTATTTAATATGTATTTTTTTCCATTTTCAGTTTTCATCCTGATTTTTAGTTTTTTTTTTGTTACCGTGAACATTTGTTCATCAGTAATTATAATATTTTTTGTTAATATATAAAACTAGATTAAACATTCTTATATAAGTACTATGTATTTAAACTTTAGCCCGAAATCTCTAGGATATATTTTAATAATTATTTATTATTGAAACTATATGGTTTACCTTTTACAATCTACTAAAACAGAAGACCACACCAATGTCTTATAAAGTCTTATACTATTGCATATTACACAAATAAAAAATAATTGTATATGCATTTATATTTTTAATTTCACAATACGTTTGTTTGTTTGTTATGTACATTGTCTATACCCTTAAATTTTTCGTTTAAATCTCTAATTTCAAAATTTGAACTGAAATGTCTGTAGAAAATATTAGTGAATATTACATTTTTGTAGGTTATGAATGTTTCTATAATATGAATTATTTGTATAATTTGAATTTTTTGTATAATTATTTTAACTAGTTGTTACATGAAACCACAATAAAAGAAATGTATGCATTTTTTTCTATTATGATAGGTGTGTTCAGACACAAAATCTACAGAGGTAAATACATCTAAATATCTATTGGAATATATACTGCGTGATTAAAATCAAAATAATGCAGAAATAACAACTCAGAAATATAACACTATTGTCGCTATTAATCATAATTCTTTTTTTAAAAATATTTTATAATATTATTATTTTTATTTAGTTTATCATTTTCTTCATAGATTAAATTAAATGATTTGTAGTCATCTATATTTGAATAAAATATTAATACTCCGCAATATCTATAAGTATTTGGTCTAGTTTGTATGTTTAAATTTTACGTATGTCGTAGCAAGACCCACCCAGGGCAGACTTGAGCGATTAAGAAAGTCATCTGGATATCCATATTCTTTGTCAAAGATTTTTTGATTTTTAGGAAATCACGTTGCTTGCATATCATATTGCTTGTACTCGTATTATTGAGTAGTGATTTTATTCATGTCTACATTCACACCTATTCGCAGCTCCAACATTTCCGTAAGTGTTCAAGTATATGTTTCCCAAACAGAACGTATATTCGTAAAACCCCGTTTCCCTGTGCGTTGTCGTCTTTGTCGGCAGAGCTACAGCGGGGTACGTTCTGCAGAAATGACGAGTCGCGCGTACGTCGGATCTAGCGAGCATATGGCACAGTTCCAGTGACTCGTCAGAGTTCCGCGTTACGGGCGTATAGCTCTCGTTTGAGCTGCCCGTCTCGTGTGCCGCTGTAATGATCTGACAACGCGTGCGATTTGATTCTGATCCGATTATTCGGTGGCTGTGATGTCGTTGAATGACATACGAATCTGTTCGAAACATTGCACACATTACGAAAAAGTTAATTTTTTTTTGGTAATACATTTATCCACGTTAATATAATTAGGTTTGTTATTTATAAGCATCTAGTTATGGGGTTTCGGCGGTTTCTTGTTACCTGTCACAGAACACGAGACCGGTCCTGTGTTATCTCTAATGAATCAGGAATAAATCCTGACGAAACGACTAGCATTGACATTCACTGTCTTTCCTCCGTCGTAGCAAGACCCACCCAGGACAGAGTTGAGCGATTAGGAAAGGCATCTGGATATCTATATTCTTTGTCAAAGATTTTTTGATTTTTAGGAAATCACGTTGATTGCATATCATATTGCTTGTACTCGTATTATTGAGTAGTGATTTTATTCATGTCTACATTCACACCTATTCGCAGCTCCAACATTTCCGTAAGTGTTCAAGTATATGTTTCCCAAACAGAACGTATATTAGTTAGATTGTCCAACCTAAAATTGGATTTTCCAACCCTTAGTTCGATTGTCCAACTTTTTTTCCAACCCTTAGTTACATTGTCCAACCCGAAGTTAGATTTACCAACCCTTAGTTAGATTGTCCAACTTTTTTCCAACCATTAGTAAGATTGTCCAACCCGAAGTTAGGTTGTCCAACCTGAGGTGGATTTTTCCAACGCGAAATTAGGTTCTCCAACCTAAGGTGGATTTTTTCCAACCCTTAGTTAGATTGTCCAACCTTAGGTGGATTTTTTCCAACCCTTAGTTAGATTGTCCAACCTAAAATTGGATTTTCCAACCCTTGGTAAGATTGTCCAACCTGAAGTTAGATTTTCCAACCTTGATTAGATTGCCCAACTTTTTTTTCCAACCCTTAGTTAGATTGTCCAACCTAAAATTGGATTTTCCAACCCTTAGTTCGATTGTCCAACCTAAAGTGGATTTTTTCCAACCCTTGGTTAGATTGTCCAACCTGAAGTTAGATTTTCTAACCTAGATTAGATTGCCCAACTTTTTTTCCAACCCTTAGTTAGATTGTCCAACCTTAGGTGGATTTTTTCCAACCCTTGGTTAGATTGTCCAACCCGAAGTTAGGTTGTCCAACCTAAGGTGGATTTTTCCAACGCGAAATTAGGTTGTCCAACCTAAGGTGGATTTTTTCCAACCCTTAGTTAGATTGTCCAACCTAAAATTGGATTTTCCAACCCTTGGTAAGATTGTCCAACCTGAAGTTAGATTTTCCAACCTTGATTTGATTGCCCAACTTTTTTTTCCAACCCTTAGTTCGATTGTCCAACCTAAAGTGGATTTTTTCCAACCCTTGGTTAGATTGTCCAACCTGAAGTTAGATTTTCTAACCTAGATTAGATTGCCCAACTTTTTTTCCAACCCTTAGTTAGATTGTCCAACCTTAGGTGGATTTTTTCCAACCCTTGGTTAGATTGTCCAACCCGAAGTTAGGTTGTCCAACCTAAGGTGGATTTTTCCAACGCGAAATTAGGTTGTCCAACCTAAGGTGGATTTTTTCCAACCCTTAGTTAGATTGTCCAACCTAAAATTGGATTTTCCATCCCTTAGTTCGATTGTCCAACCTAAAGTGGATTTTTTCCAACCCTTAGTTAGATTGTCCTACCTAAAATTGGATTTTCCAACCCTTAGTTCGATTGTCCAACCTAAAATTGGATTTTCCAACCCTTAGTTCGATTGTCCAACCCGAAGTTAGGTTGTCCAACCTAAGGTGGATTTTTCCAACGCGAAATTAGGTTGTCCAACCTAAGGTGGATTTTTCCAACGCGAAATTAGGTTGTCCAACCTAAGGTGGATTTTTTCCAACCCTTAGTTAGATTGTCCAACCTAAAATTGGATTTTCCATCCCTTAGTTCGATTGTCCAACCTAAAGTGGATTTTTTCCAACCCTTGGTTAGATTGTCCAACCCTTGGTTAGATTATCCAACCCTTAGTTAGATTGTCAAACCTTAGGTGGATTTTACCAACCCTTAGTTAGATTGTCCAACCCGAAGTTAGGTTGTCCAACCTAAGGTGGATTTTATTCCAACCCTTAGGTGGATTTTTTCCAACCCTTAGTTAGATTTAGGTTGTCCAACCTAAGGTGGATTTTTCCAACGCGAAATGAGGTTGTCCAACCTAAGGTGGATTTATTTCCAACCCTTAGTTACATTGTCCAACCCGAAGTTAGGTTGTTCAACCTAAAATTGGATTTTCCAACCCTTAGTTCGATTGTCCAACCCTTGGTTAGATTGTCCAACCCGAAGTTAGGTTGTCCAACCTAAGGTGGATTTTTCCAACGCGAAATTAGGTTGTCCAACCTAAAGTGGATTTTTTCCAACCCTTAGTTAGATTGTCCAACCTAAAATTGGATTTTCCATCCCTTAGTTCGATTGTCCAACCTAAAGTGGATTTTTTCCAACCCTTGGTTAGATTGTCCAACCTGAAGTTAGATTTTCCAACCTAGATTAGATTGCCCAACTTTTTTTCCAACCCTTAGTTACATTGTCCAACCCGAAGTTAGATTTTCCAACCCTCAGGTGGATTTTTTCCAACCCTTAGTTAGATTGTCCAACCTAAAATTGGATTTTCCAACCCTTAATTAGATTGTCCAACCCGAAGTTAGGTTGTCCAACCTAAGGTGGATTTTTCCAACCCTTAGTTCGATTGTCCAACCTAAAATAGATTTTTTTCAACCCTTAGTTAGATTTAGGTTTTCTTCCAACCCTTAGTTACATTGTCCAACCCGAAGTTAGATTTTCCAACCCTTAGGTGGATTTTTTCCAACCCTTAGTTAGATTGTCCAACTTTTTTTCCAACCCTTGATTAGATTTCCAACTTTTTTCCAACCATTAGTTCGATTGTCCTACCCGAAGTTAGGTTGTCCAACCTAAGGTGGATTTTTCCAACGCGAAATTAGGTTGTCCAATCTAAGGTGGATTTTTTTCCAACCCTTAGTTAGGTTGTCCAACCCTTAGATAGATTGTCCAACCCTAGATTAGATTTCCAACTTTTTTCCAACCCGAAGTTAGATTGTCCAACCTAAAGTGGATTTTTCCAACCCTTAGTTAGATTGTCCAACCCGAAGTTAGATTTTCCAACCCTTAGTTAGATTGTCCAACTTTTTTCCAACCCTTAGTTAGATTGTCCAACCCGAAGTTGGATATCATCCACCTTAGGTTGGAAATCTAACTTTGGGTTGGATAAAATTTATTTGAGGTTGGACAATCTAACTTTGGGTTGGAAAAAATCCATTTAAGGTTTGAAAATCCAATTATAGGTTGGATAAAATCCACCTAGGGATTGAAAAAATTCACCTTAGGTCGGACAATATAACTATTTTTTGCAACAATTGCCATTTTGTTCACAAATAAAAGTTTTACTCCTGATAAAAATTACAAATTGTCGGAAAGTAAAAGAGAAATAACTCAGTATATAATACGTGTCACATATTCAAATAAATCTTTTGGTCAAACTTTCGTAAATCATTTAGGTCCATTGTACTTAAACGGTATGGCATGTCAATATAAAAAAAATATACACTGTTCCAATATTAATGTTAAAAAATTGTTTATCAGTGGCTTTGTTCTCACTTAACCTAAGTCTCACATGCGCTTTGTATATTTAATATTTAATATTCTTATTTTTATTTTTTATTTTTTATTTATTTTATATTCTATCATTAATGTGTTACTTGTAACATTATATATTATGTCTTACTCTTATATATTTCCTATTGATAAGAATTTTTATATATTCTGTATTATGCTTTTTTCTCCTAACTTCTATTGTTCATTAATCACATATAGCATTATGCTGCTCACATAATATATTGTGTATAGTTATAATAATATAATATTATTCATAATTATTACTCTCTATATCTAACACAAGCTTAACGCTTAAAAGGTATAGATAATACTGTAAACTAACTCAATGATTTTTTTGGATCCTATGTAATTTATGATGGTTATAAAATTAATAATAATAATAAAAATAATAAATTAATTTTTAAACATTAAAAGGTAGGCAAATATGCATTTAGTTCCGAGTGGATGACAGTGATTATAAACAGGGGTGTTAATAATTTATATTTTCATTGAATAATCTTATATATATAATATATATATAATATTTGGTCTTTTATTGAATTTAAGGATTTTATATGAATGTTATGGCTTTTTATTGAATCAAAATGGAGTTTTTTTGACTATTAAAGAATTTTAAAGAATTTAAACGAATTTTACGGCTCTTTATTGAATATTCGAAGAGTTTTATGGTATTATTATTGAGTGTTGACGATTTTAAATGAATGTTATGGCTTTTTATTGAATCAAAAAGGAAACTTTTTTTTTTTTGCTTTTATAGAATTTTCGAGTCATATAATCGATTTTAAACGACTTTTACTACTCTTTCTTTAATAATCAAGGAGTTTTATGGAATTATTAATGAATTTGATTGATTATTATTGATTATTTCTGCCTAATTTGGATTTTTCAAATATTTTCTCGAATTTAAACGACTATTACAGATTTTCATTAAATAATTGAGGAGTTTGTTTGATTTTTTAATGAATTTTAAGGGTTTTAAAAGAATTTTAACGATTTTAAACGAATTTTACGGCTCTTTATTGAATATTCGAAGAGTTTTGTGGAATTATTATTTAGTGTTAACCATTTTAGATGTATGTTGTGGCTTTTTATTGAATCAAAAAGTATTTTTTTTTCTGCTTTTATGGAATTTTCGAGTCAATTAATCGATTTAAAACGCCTTTTACTACTCTTTCTCTAATAATCAAGGAGTTTTATGAAATTATTAATGAATTTGATTGATTATTATTGATTATTTATTCCTATTTTGGATTTTTCGAATATTTTATCGAATTTAAACGACTATTACATATTTTCATCAAATAATCGAGGAGTTGATTTAGTTTTTTATTGAATTTAAGGATTTTAAATGAATGTTATGGCTTTTAATTGAATCACAAAGGAGCTTATTTTTTGCTTTTATGGAATTTTCGAGTCATATAATCGATTTTAAACGACTTTTACTACTCTTTCTTTAATAATCAAGGAGTTTTATGGAATTATTAATGAATTTGATTGATTATTATTGATTATTTCTGCCTAATTTGGATTTTTCGAATATTTTCTCGAATATAAACGACTATTACGGATTTTCATTGAATAATCGAAGAGTTTATTTGGTTTTTTATTGAAATTAAGGATTTTAAATTAATGTTATGGCTTTTTATTGAATCAAAATGGTGTTTTATTTAGCTTTTACGGAATTTTCGAGTCATATAATCGATTTTAAACGACTTTTACTACTCTTTCTTTAATAATCAAGGAGTTTTATGGAATTATTAATGAATTTGATTGATTATTATTGATTATTTCTGCCTAATTTGGATTTTTCGAATATTTTCTCGAATATAAACGACTATTACGGATTTTCATTGAATAATCGAAGAGTTTATTTGGTTTTTTATTGAAATTAAGGATTTTAAATGAATGTTATGGCTTTTTATTGAATCAAAAAGGAGCTTTTTTTTTTGCTTTTATGGAATTTTTGAGTCATTTACTCGATTTAAAACGACTTTTACTACTCTTTCTCTAATAATCAAGGAGTTTTATGAAATTATTGATGAATTTGATTGATTATTATTGACTAATTCTGCCTATTTTAGATTTTTCGAATATTTTCTCGAATTTAAACGACTATTACATATTTTCATCAAATAATCGAGGAGTTGATTTAGTTTTTTATTGAATTTAAGGATTTTAAATGAATGTTATGGCTTTTTATTGAATCAAAAACAAGTTTTTTGGACTTTTTAATGTTTTTAATTCATTATTATTGATTATTTCTGCCTTTTATGGATTTTTCGAATATTTTCTGGAATTTAAACGACTATTACGGTCTTTATTGAATATTTGAAGAGTTTTGTGGAATTATTATTGAGTATTAACGATTTTAAATCAATGTTATTAGATTTTTATTGAATCAAAAATTAGTTTTTTGACCTTTTAATGAATTTTTTTTGATTTTATTTTTTGATAATTTATGGCTTTTTTTGGATTTTTCGAATATTTTATCTAATTAAAGCGGCTATTATAGCTGTTTATTAAATATCCGAAGAGTTTATATGGAATTATTATTTAGTGTTAACGATTTGTAAATGAATGTTATGGCTTTTTATTGAATCAAAAAGAAGTTTTTTGGACTTTTTAACGTTTTTAATTCATTATTATTGATTATTTCTGCCTTTTTTGGATTTTTCGAATATTTTCTGGAATATAAACGACTATTAAGGTCTTTATTGAATATTCGAAGAGTTTTATGATATTATTATTGAGTGTTGACGATTTTAAATGAATGTTATGGCCTTTTATTGAATCAAAAAGGAGCTTTTTTTTTTGCTTTTATGGAATTTTTGAGTCATTTAATCGATTTAAAACGACTTTTCCTACTCTTTCTCTAATAATCAAGGAGTTTTCTGAAATTATTAATGAATTTGATTGATTATTATTGATTAATTCTGCCTATTTTGGATTCTTCGAATATTTTCTCGAATTTAAACGACTATTACGGATTTTCATTGAATAATCGAAGAGTTTATTTGGTTTTTTATTGAAATTAAGGATTTTAAATTAATGTTATGGCTTTTTATTGAATCAAAAAGGTGTTTTATTTGGCTTTTACGGAATTTTCGAGTTATTTAATTGATGTTAAACAACCTTTACCACTCTTTCATTAATAATCAAGGAGTTTTATGGAATTATTAATGAATTTGATTAATTATTATTGATTAATTCTGCCTATTTTTGATTTTTCGAATATTTTTCGAATTTAAACGACTATTACGGATTTTCATTGAATAATCGAAGAGTTTATTTGGTTTTTTATTGAATTTAAGGATTTTAAATGAATGTTATGGCTTTTAATTGAATCACAAAGGAGCTTTTTTTTGCTTTTATGGAATTTTCGAGTCATATAATCGATTTTAAACGACTTTTACTACTCTTTCTTTAATAATCAAGGAGTTTTATGGAATTATTAATGAATTTGATTGATTATTATTGATTATTTCTGCCTAATTTGGATTTTTCGAATATTTTCTCGAATATAAACGACTATTACGGATTTTCATTGAATAATCGAAGAGTTTATTTGGTTTTTTATTGAAATTAAGGATTTTAAATTAATGTTATGGCTTTTTATTGAATCAAAATGGTGTTTTATTTAGCTTTTACGGAATTTTCGAGTCATATAATCGATTTTAAACGACTTTTACTACTCTTTCTTTAATAATCAAGGAGTTTTATGGAATTATTAATGAATTTGATTGATTATTATTGATTATTTCTGCCTAATTTGGATTTTTCGAATATTTTCTCGAATATAAACGACTATTACGGATTTTCATTGAATAATCGAAGAGTTTATTTGGTTTTTTATTGAAATTAAGGATTTTAAATGAATGTTATGGCTTTTTATTGAATCAAAAAGGAGCTTTTTTTTTTGCTTTTATGGAATTTTTGAGTCATTTACTCGATTTAAAACGACTTTTACTACTCTTTCTCTAATAATCAAGGAGTTTTATGAAATTATTGATGAATTTGATTGATTATTATTGACTAATTCTACCTATTTTAGATTTTTCGAATATTTTCTCGAATTTAAACGACTATTACATATTTTCATCAAATAATCGAGGAGTTGATTTAGTTTTTTATTGAATTTAAGGATTTTAAATGAATGTTATGGCTTTTTATTGAATCAAAAACAAGTTTTTTGGACTTTTTAATGTTTTTAATTCATTATTATTGATTATTTCTGCCTTTTATGGATTTTTCGAATATTTTCTGGAATTTAAACGACTATTACGGTCTTTATTGAATATTTGAAGAGTTTTGTGGAATTATTATTGAGTATTAACGATTTTAAATCAATGTTATTAGATTTTTATTGAATCAAAAATTAGTTTTTTGACCTTTTAATGAATTTTTTTTGATTTTATTTTTTGATAATTTATGGCTTTTTTTGGATTTTTCGAATATTTTATCTAATTAAAGCGGCTATTATAGCTGTTTATTAAATATCCGAAGAGTTTATATGGAATTATTATTTAGTGTTAACGATTTGTAAATGAATGTTATGGCTTTTTATTGAATCAAAAAGAAGTTTTTTGGACTTTTTAACGTTTTTAATTCATTATTATTGATTATTTCTGCCTTTTTTGGATTTTTCGAATATTTTCTGGAATATAAACGACTATTACGGTCTTTATTGAATATTCGAAGAGTTTTATGATATTATTATTGAGTGTTGACGATTTTAAATGAATGTTATGGCCTTTTATTGAATCAAAAAGGAGCTTTTTTTTTTGCTTTTATGGAATTTTTGAGTCATTTAATCGATTTAAAACGACTTTTCCTACTCTTTCTCTAATAATCAAGGAGTTTTCTGAAATTATTAATGAATTTGATTGATTATTATTGATTAATTCTGCCTATTTTGGATTCTTCGAATATTTTCTCGAATTTAAACGACTATTACGGATTTTCATTGAATAATCGAAGAGTTTATTTGGTTTTTTATTGAAATTAAGGATTTTAAATTAATGTTATGGCTTTTTATTGAATCAAAAAGGTGTTTTATTTGGCTTTTACGGAATTTTCGAGTTATTTAATTGATGTTAAACAACCTTTACCACTCTTTCATTAATAATCAAGGAGTTTTATGGAATTATTAATGAATTTGATTAATTATTATTGATTAATTCTGCCTATTTTTGATTTTTCGAATATTTTTCGAATTTAAACGACTATTACGGATTTTCATTGAATAATCGAAGAGTTTATTTGGTTTTTTATTGAATTTAAGGATTTTAAATGAATGTTATGGCTTTTAATTGAATCACAAAGGAGCTTTTTTTTGCTTTTATGGAATTTTCGAGTCATATAATCGATTTTAAACGACTTTTACTACTCTTTCCTTAATTATCAAGGAGTTTTATGGAATTATTAATGAATTTGATTGATTATTATAGATTATTTCTGCCTTTTTTGGATTTTTCGAATATTTTATCGAATTTAAACGACTATTACGGTCTTTATTGAATATTCGAAGAGTTTTATGATATTATTATTGAGTGTTGACGATTTTAAATGAATGTTATGGCCTTTTATTGAATCAAAAAGGAGCTTTTTTTTTTGCTTTTATGGAATTTTTGAGTCATTTTATCGATTTAAAACGACTTTTACTACTCTTTCTCTAATAATCAAGGAGTTTTATGAAATTATTGATGAATTTGATTGATTATTATTGACTAATTCTGCCTATTTTAGATTTTTCGAATATTTTCTCGAATTTAAACGACTATTACGGATTTTCATAGAATAATCGAAGAGTTTATTTGGTTTTTTATTGAATTTAAGGATTTTAAATGAATGTTATGGCTTTTAATTGAATCACAAAGGAGCTTTTTTTTTGCTTTTATGGAATTTTCGAGTCATATAATCGATTTTAAACGACTTTTACTACTCTTTCTTTAATAATCAAGGAGTTTTATGGAATTATTAATGAATTTGATTGATTATTATTGATTATTTCTGCCTAATTTGGATTTTTCGAATATTTTCTCGAATTTAAACAACTATTACGGATTTTCATTGAATAATCGAAGAGTTTATTTGGTTTTTTATTGAAATTAAGGATTTTAAATTAATGTTATGGCTTTTTATTGAATCAAAAAGGTGTTTTATTTAGCTTTTACGGAATTTTCGAGTCATATAATCGATTTTAAACGACTTTTACTACTCTTTCTTTAATAATCAAGGAGTTTTATGGAATTATTAATGAATTTGATTGATTATTATTGATTATTTCTGCCTAATTTGGATTTTTCGAATATTTTCTCGAATATAAACGACTATTACGGATTTTCATTGAATAATCGAAGAGTTTATTTGGTTTTTTATTGAAATTAAGGATTTTAAATGAATGTTATGGCTTTTTATTGAATCAAAAAGGAGCTTTTTTTTTGCTTTTATGGAATTTTTGAGTCATTTACTCGATTTAAAACGACTTTTACTACTCTTTCTCTAATAATCAAGGAGTTTTATGAAATTATTGATGAATTTGATTGATTATTATTGACTAATTCTGCCTATTTTAGATTTTTCGAATATTTTCTCGAATTTAAACGACTATTACATATTTTCATCAAATAATCGAGGAGTTGATTTAGTTTTTTATTGAATTTAAGGATTTTAAATGAATGTTATGGCTTTTTATTGAATCAAAAACAAGTTTTTTGGACTTTTTAATGTTTTTAATTCATTATTATTAATTATTTCTGCCTTTTATGGATTTTTCGAATATTTTCTGGAATTTAAACGACTATTACGGTCTTTATTGAATATTTGAAGAGTTTTGTGGAATTATTATTGAGTATTAACGATTTTAAATCAATGTTATTAGATTTTTATTGAATCAAAAATTAGTTTTTTGACCTTTTAATGAATTTTTTTTGATTTTATTTTTTGATAATTTATGGCTTTTTTTGGATTTTTCGAATATTTTATCTAATTAAAGCGGCTATTATAGCTGTTTATTAAATATCCGAAGAGTTTATATGGAATTATTATTTAGTGTTAACGATTTGTAAATGAATGTTATGGCTTTTTATTGAATCAAAAAGAAGTTTTTTGGACTTTTTAACGTTTTTAATTCATTATTATTGATTATTTCTGCCTTTTTTGGATTTTTCGAATATTTTCTGGAATATAAACGACTATTACGGTCTTTATTGAATATTCGAAGAGTTTTATGATATTATTATTGAGTGTTGACGATTTTAAATGAATGTTATGGCCTTTTATTGAATCAAAAAGGAGCTTTTTTTTTTTGCTTTTATGGAATTTTTGAGTCATTTAATCGATTTAAAACGACTTTTCCTACTCTTTCTCTAATAATCAAGGAGTTTTCTGAAATTATTAATGAATTTGATTGATTATTATTGATTAATTCTGCCTATTTTGGATTCTTCGAATATTTTCTCGAATTTAAACGACTATTACGGATTTTCATTGAATAATCGAAGAGTTTATTTGGTTTTTTATTGAAATTAAGGATTTTAAATTAATGTTATGGCTTTTTATTGAATCAAAAA
Organism: Schizaphis graminum; assembly: GCA_020882235.1. Lineage (NCBI taxonomy): Eukaryota > Metazoa > Arthropoda > Insecta > Hemiptera > Aphididae > Schizaphis > Schizaphis graminum. The sequence continues at coordinate 63,326,299 of CM037032.1, forward strand.
AAGTTTTTTGGACTTTTTAACGTTTTTAGTTCATTATTATTGATTATTCCTGCCTAATTTGGATTTTTCGAATATCTTCTCGAATTTAAACGACTATTACGGATTTTCATTGAATAATCGAAGAGTTTATTTGGTTTTTTATTGAAATTAAGGATTTTAAATTAATGTTATGGCTTTTTATTGAATCAAAAAGGTGTTTTATTTGGCTTTTACGGAATTTTCGAGTTATTTAATTGATGTTAAACAACCTTTACCACTCTTTCTTTAATAATCAAGGAGTTTTATGGAATTATTAATGAATTTGATTAATTATTATTGATTAATTCTGCCTATTTTTGATTTTTCGAATATTTTTCGAATTTAAACGACTATTACGGATTTTCATTGAATAATCGAAGAGTTTATTTGGTTTTTTATTGAATTTAAGGATTTAAAATGAATGTTATGGCTTTTTATTGAATCAAAAAGAAGTTTTTTGGACTTTTTAACGTTTTTAATTCATTATTATTGATTATTTCTGCCTTTTTTGGATTTTTCGAATATTTTCTGGAATATAAACGACTATAACATTCTTTATTGAATATTCGAAGAGTTTTATGATATTATTATTGAGTGTTGACGATTTTAAATGAATGTTATGGCCTTTTATTGAATCAAAAAGGAGCTTTTTTTTTTGCTTTTATGGAATTTTTGAGTCATTTAATCGATTTAAAACGACTTTTCCTACTCTTTCTCTAATAATCAAGGAGTTTTCTGAAATTATTAATGAATTTGATTGATTATTATTGATTAATTCTGCCTATTTTGGATTCTTCGAATATTTTCTCGAATTTAAACGACTATTACGGATTTTCATTGAATAATCGAAGAGTTTATTTGGTTTTTTATTGAAATTAAGGATTTTAAATTAGTGTTATGGCTTTTTATTGAATCAAAAAAAGTTTTTTGGACTTTTTAACGTTTTTAATTCATTATTATTGATTATTCCTGCCTAATTTGGATTTTTCGAATATCTTCTCGAATTTAAACGACTATTACGGATTTTCATTGAATAATCGAAGAGTTTATTTGGTTTTTTATTGAAATTAAGGATTTTAAATTAATGTTATTGCTTTTTATTGAATCAAAAAGGTGTTTTATTTGGCTTTTACGGAATTTTCGAGTTATTTAATTGATGTTAAACAACCTTTACCACTCTTTCTTTAATAATCAAGGAGTTTTATGGAATTATTAATGAATTTGATTAATTATTATTGATTAATTCTGCCTATTTTTGATTTTTCGAATATTTTTCGAATTTAAACGACTATTACGGATTTTCATAGAATAATCGAAGAGTTTATTTGGTTTTTTATTGAATTTAAGGATTTTAAATGAATGTTATGGCTTTTTATTGAATCAAAAAGAAGTTTTTTGGACTTTTTAACGTTTTTAATTCATTATTATTGATTATTTCTGCCTTTTTTGGATTTTTTGAATATTTTCTGGAATATAAACGACTATAACATTCTTTATTGAATATTCGAAGAGTTTTATGATATTATTATTGAGTGTTGACGATTTTAAATGAATGTTATGGCCTTTTATTGAATCAAAAAGGTGTTTTATTTGGCTTTTACGGAATTTTCGAGTCATATAATCGATTTTAAGCGACTTTTACTACTCTTTCTTTAATTATCAAGGAGTTTTATGGAATTATTAATGAATTTGATTGATTTTTATTGATTATTTCTGCCTAATTTGGATTTTTCGAATATTTTCTCGAATTTAAACGACTATTACGGATTTTCATTGAATAATCGAAGAGTTTATTTGGTTTTTTATTGAAATTAAGGATTTTAAATTAATGTTATGGCTTTTTATTGAATCAAAAAGGTGTTTTATTTGGCTTTTACGGAATTTTCGAGTTATTTAATTGATGTTAAACAACCTTTACCACTCTTTCTTTAATAATCAAGGAGTTTTATGGAATTCTTAATGAATTTGATTGATTATTATTGATTATTTCTTCCTATTTTGGATTTTTCGAATATTTTCTCGAATTTAAACGACTATTACGGTTTTCATGGAATAATCGAAGAGTTTATTGGGTTTTTTATTGAAATTAAGGATTTTAAATTAATGTTGTGGCTTTTTATTGAATCAAAAAGGTGTTTTATTTGGCTTTTACGGAATTTTCGAGTCATTTAATCGATTTAAAACGACTTTTACTACTCTTTCTCTAATAATCAAGGAGTTTTATGAAATTATTAATGAATTTGATTGATTATTATTGATTATTTCTTCCTATTTTGGATTCTTCGAATATTTTCTCGAATTTAAACGACTATTACGGATTTTCATTGAATAATCGAATAATGAATTTTAACGATTTTAAACGAATTTTACGGCTCTTTATTGAATTTTTGAAGAGTTTTGTGGAATTATTATTAAATGTTAACGATTTTAAATCAATGATATTAGATTTTTATTGAATCAAAAATTAGTTTTTTTGACCTTTTAATGAATTTTTTTTGATTTTTTTTTTGATAATTTATGGCTTTTTTTGGATTTTTCGAATAACGACTATTATAGCTGTTTATTGAATATTCGAAGAGTTTTATGGAATTATTATTTAGTGTTAACGATTTGTTAATGAATATTATGGCTTTTTATTGAATTAAAAACGATTTTTTTTTTTAATTTTAAGAACTTTAATGATTTTAAATGAATTATGCAGTTTTTTAATATTTCAAAATGGAGGTTTTTGAACTTTTTAATGCATTTTTTTTGTTTTTTTTTTTTTAATTACTTATGGCTTTAATGGAATTTCCGAATCATTTAATCGATTTTAAACTACTATTCTTTCTTGAATAATCAAGGAATTTTATGGGATTATTAATGAATTTGATTGATTTTTATTGATTATTTCTGCCTAATTTGGATTTTTCGAATATTTTCTCGAATTTAAACGACTATTACGGATTTTCATTGAATAATCGAAGAGTTTATTTGGTTTTTTATTGAAATTAAGGATTTTAAATTAATGTTATGGCTTTTTATTGAATCAAAAAGGTGTTTTATTTGGCTTTTACGGAATTTTCGAGTTATTTAATTGATGTTAAACAACCTTTACCACTCTTTCTTTAATAATCAAGGAGTTTTATGGAATTATTAATGAATTTGATTAATTATTATTGATTAATTCTGCCTATTTTTGATTTTTCGAATATTTTTCGAATTTAAACGACTATTACGGATTTTCATAGAATAATCGAAGAGTTTATTTGGTTTTTTATTGAATTTAAGGATTTTAAATGAATGTTATGGCTTTTTATTGAATCAAAAAGAAGTTTTTTGGACTTTTTAACGTTTTTAATTCATTATTATTGATTATTTCTGCCTTTTTTGGATTTTTTGAATATTTTCTGGAATATAAACGACTATAACATTCTTTATTGAATATTCGAAGAGTTTTATGATATTATTATTGAGTGTTGACGATTTTAAATGAATGTTATGGCCTTTTATTGAATCAAAAAGGTGTTTTATTTGGCTTTTACGGAATTTTCGAGTCATATAATCGATTTTAAGCGACTTTTACTACTCTTTCTTTAATTATCAAGGAGTTTTATGGAATTATTAATGAATTTGATTGATTTTTATTGATTATTTCTGCCTAATTTGGATTTTTCGAATATTTTCTCGAATTTAAACGACTATTACGGATTTTCATTGAATAATCGAAGAGTTTATTTGGTTTTTTATTGAAATTAAGGATTTTAAATTAATGTTATGGCTTTTTATTGAATCAAAAAGGTGTTTTATTTGGCTTTTACGGAATTTTCGAGTTATTTAATTGATGTTAAACAACCTTTACCACTCTTTCTTTAATAATCAAGGAGTTTTATGGAATTCTTAATGAATTTGATTGATTATTATTGATTATTTCTTCCTATTTTGGATTTTTCGAATATTTTCTCGAATTTAAACGACTATTACGGTTTTCATGGAATAATCGAAGAGTTTATTGGGTTTTTTATTGAAATTAAGGATTTTAAATTAATGTTGTGGCTTTTTATTGAATCAAAAAGGTGTTTTATTTGGCTTTTACGGAATTTTCGAGTCATTTAATCGATTTAAAACGACTTTTACTACTCTTTCTCTAATAATCAAGGAGTTTTATGAAATTATTAATGAATTTGATTGATTATTATTGATTATTTCTTCCTATTTTGGATTCTTCGAATATTTTCTCGAATTTAAACGACTATTACGGATTTTCATTGAATAATCGAATAATGAATTTTAACGATTTTAAACGAATTTTACGGCTCTTTATTGAATTTTTGAAGAGTTTTGTGGAATTATTATTAAATGTTAACGATTTTAAATCAATGATATTAGATTTTTATTGAATCAAAAATTAGTTTTTTTGACCTTTTAATGAATTTTTTTTGATTTTTTTTTTGATAATTTATGGCTTTTTTTGGATTTTTCGAATAACGACTATTATGGCTGTTTATTGAATATTCGAAGAGTTTTATGGAATTATTATTTAGTGTTAACGATTTGTTAATGAATATTATGGCTTTTTATTGAATTAAAAACGATTTTTTTTTTTAATTTTAAGAACTTTAATGATTTTAAATGAATTATGCAGTTTTTTAATATTTCAAAATGGAGGTTTTTGAACTTTTTAATGCATTTTTTTTGTTTTTTTTTTTTTAATTACTTATGGCTTTAATGGAATTTCCGAATCATTTAATCGATTTTAAACTACTATTCTTTCTTGAATAATCAAGGAATTTTATGGGATTATTAATGAATTTGATTGATTTTTATTGATTATTTCTGCCTAATTTGGATTTTTCGAATATTTTCTCGAATTTAAACGACTATTACGGATTTTCATTGAATAATCAAAGAGTTTATTTGGTTTTTTATTGAAATTAAGGATTTTAAATTAATGTTATGGCTTTTTATTGAATCAAAAAGGTGTTTTATTTGGCTTTTACGGAATTTTCGAGTTATTTAATTGATGTTAAACAACCTTTACCACTCTTTCTTTAATAATCAAGGAGTTTTATGGAATTATTAATGAATTTGATTAATTATTATTGATTAATTCTGCCTTTTTTGGATTTTTCGAATATTTTCTGGAATATAAACGACTATTACGGACTTTATTGAATATTCGAAGAGTTTTATGGTATTATTATTTAGTGTTGACGATTTTAAATGAATGTTATGGCTTTTTATTGAATCAAAAAGGAGCCTTTTTTTTTGCTTTTATAGAATATTCGTGTCGCATATAATCGATTTTAAACGACTTTTACTACTCTTTCTTTAATAATCAAGGAGTTTTATGGAATTATTAATGAATTTGATTGATTATTATTGATTATTTCTGCCTAATTTGGATTTTTCGAATATTTTCTCGAATTTAAACGACTATTACGGATTTTCATAGAATAATCGAAGAGTTTATTTGGTTTTTTATTGAATTTAAGGATTTTAAATGAATGTTATGGCTTTTAATTTAATCACAAAGGAGCTTTTTTTTTGCTTTTATGGAATTTTCGAGTCATATAATCGATTTTAAACGACTTTTACTACTCTTTCTTTAATAATCAAGGAGTGTTATGGAATTATTAATGAATTTGATTGATTATTATTGATTATTTCTGCCTAATTTGGATTTTTCGAATATTTTCTCGAATTTAAACGACTATTACGGATTTTCATTGAATAATCGAAGGGTTTATTTGGTTTTTTATTGAAATTAAGGATTTTAAATTAATGTTATGGCTTTTTATTGAATCAAAAAGGTGTTTTATTTGGCTTTTACGGAATTTTCGAGTTATTTAATTGATGTTAAACAACCTTTACCACTCTTTCTTTAATAATCAAGGAGTTTTATGGAATTCTTAATGAATTTGATTGATTATTATTGATTATTTCTTCCTATTTTGGATTTTTCGAATATTTTCTCGAATTTAAACGACTATTACGGTTTTCATGGAATAATCGAAGAGTTTATTGGGTTTTTTATTGAAATTAAGGATTTTAAATTAATGTTATGGCTTTTTATTGAATCAAAAAAAGTTTTTTGGACTTTTTAACGTTTTTAATTCATTATTATTGATTATTCCTGCCTAATTTGGATTTTTCGAATATCTTCTCGAATTTAAACGACTATTACGGATTTTCATTGAATAATCGAAGAGTGTATTTGGTTTTTTATTGAAATTAAGGATTTTAAATTAATGTTATGGCTTTTTATTGAATCAAAAAGGTGTTTTATTTGGCTTTTACGGAATTTTCGAGTCATATAATCGATTTTAAGCGACTTTTACTACTCTTTCTTTAATTATCAAGGAGTTTTATGGAATTATTAATGAATTTGATTGATTTTTATTGATTATTTCTGCCTAATTTGGATTTTTCGAATATTTTCTCGAATTTAAACGACTATTACGGATTTTCATTGAATAATCGAAGAGTTTATTTGGTTTTTTATTGAAATTAAGGATTTTAAATTAATGTTATGGCTTTTTATTGAATCAAAAAGGTGTTTTATTTGGCTTTTACGGAATTTTCGAGTTATTTAATTGATGTTAAACAACCTTTACCACTCTTTCTTTAATAATCAAGGAGTTTTATGGAATTCTTAATGAATTTGATTGATTATTATTGATTATTTCTTCCTATTTTGGATTTTTCGAATATTTTTCGAATTTAAACGACTATTACGGATTTTCATAGAATAATCGAAGAGTTTATTTGGTTTTTTATTGAATTTAAGGATTTTAAATGAATGTTATGGCTTTTTATTGAATCAAAAAGAAGTTTTTTGGACTTTTTAACGTTTTTAATTCATTATTATTGATTATTTCTGCCTTTTTTGGATTTTTTGAATATTTTCTGGAATATAAACGACTATAACATTCTTTATTGAATATTCGAAGAGTTTTATGATATTATTATTGAGTGTTGACGATTTTAAATGAATGTTATGGCCTTTTATTGAATCAAAAAGGTGTTTTATTTGGCTTTTACGGAATTTTCGAGTCATATAATCGATTTTAAGCGACTTTTACTACTCTTTCTTTAATTATCAAGGAGTTTTATGGAATTATTAATGAATTTGATTGATTTTTATTGATTATTTCTGCCTAATTTGGATTTTTCGAATATTTTCTCGAATTTAAACGACTATTACGGATTTTCATTGAATAATCGAAGAGTTTATTTGGTTTTTTATTGAAATTAAGGATTTTAAATTAATGTTATGGCTTTTTATTGAATCAAAAAGGTGTTTTATTTGGCTTTTACGGAATTTTCGAGTTATTTAATTGATGTTAAACAACCTTTACCACTCTTTCTTTAATAATCAAGGAGTTTTATGGAATTCTTAATGAATTTGATTGATTATTATTGATTATTTCTTCCTATTTTGGATTTTTCGAATATTTTCTCGAATTTAAACGACTATTACGGTTTTCATGGAATAATCGAAGAGTTTATTGGGTTTTTTATTGAAATTAAGGATTTTAAATTAATGTTGTGGCTTTTTATTGAATCAAAAAGGTGTTTTATTTGGCTTTTACGGAATTTTCGAGTCATTTAATCGATTTAAAACGACTTTTACTACTCTTTCTCTAATAATCAAGGAGTTTTATGAAATTATTAATGAATTTGATTGATTATTATTGATTATTTCTTCCTATTTTGGATTCTTCGAATATTTTCTCGAATTTAAACGACTATTACGGATTTTCATTGAATAATCGAATAATGAATTTTAACGATTTTAAACGAATTTTACGGCTCTTTATTGAATTTTTGAAGAGTTTTGTGGAATTATTATTAAATGTTAACGATTTTAAATCAATGATATTAGATTTTTATTGAATCAAAAATTAGTTTTTTTGACCTTTTAATGAATTTTTTTTTATTTTTTTTTTGATAATTTATGGCTTTTTTTGGATTTTTCGAATAACGACTATTATAGCTGTTTATTGAATATTCGAAGAGTTTTATGGAATTATTATTTAGTGTTAACGATTTGTTAATGAATATTATGGCTTTTTATTGAATTAAAAACGATTTTTTTTTTTAATTTTAAGAACTTTAATGATTTTAAATGAATTATGCAGTTTTTTAATATTTCAAAATGGAGGTTTTTGAACTTTTTAATGCATTTTTTTTGTTTTTTTTTTTTTAATTACTTATGGCTTTAATGGAATTTCCGAATCATTTAATCGATTTTAAACTACTATTCTTTCTTGAATAATCAAGGAATTTTATGGGATTATTAATGAATTTGATTGATTTTTATTGATTATTTCTGCCTAATTTGGATTTTTCGAATATTTTCTCGAATTTAAACGACTATTACGGATTTTCATTGAATAATCAAAGAGTTTATTTGGTTTTTTATTGAAATTAAGGATTTTAAATTAATGTTATGGCTTTTTATTGAATCAAAAAGGTGTTTTATTTGGCTTTTACGGAATTTTCGAGTTATTTAATTGATGTTAAACAACCTTTACCACTCTTTCTTTAATAATCAAGGAGTTTTATGGAATTATTAATGAATTTGATTAATTATTATTGATTAATTCTGCCTTTTTTGGATTTTTCGAATATTTTCTGGAATATAAACGACTATTACGGACTTTATTGAATATTCGAAGAGTTTTATGGTATTATTATTTAGTGTTGACGATTTTAAATGAATGTTATGGCTTTTTATTGAATCAAAAAGGAGCCTTTTTTTTTTGCTTTTATAGAATATTCGTGTCGCATATAATCGATTTTAAACGACTTTTACTACTCTTTCTTTAATAATCAAGGAGTTTTATGGAATTATTAATGAATTTGATTGATTATTATTGATTATTTCTGCCTAATTTGGATTTTTCGAATATTTTCTCGAATTTAAACGACTATTACGGATTTTCATAGAATAATCGAAGAGTTTATTTGGTTTTTTATTGAATTTAAGGATTTTAAATGAATGTTATGGCTTTTAATTTAATCACAAAGGAGCTTTTTTTTTGCTTTTATGGAATTTTCGAGTCATATAATCGATTTTAAACGACTTTTACTACTCTTTCTTTAATAATCAAGGAGTGTTATGGAATTATTAATGAATTTGATTGATTATTATTGATTATTTCTGCCTAATTTGGATTTTTCGAATATTTTCTCGAATTTAAACGACTATTACGGATTTTCATTGAATAATCGAAGGGTTTATTTGGTTTTTTATTGAAATTAAGGATTTTAAATTAATGTTATGGCTTTTTATTGAATCAAAAAGGTGTTTTATTTGGCTTTTACGGAATTTTCGAGTTATTTAATTGATGTTAAACAACCTTTACCACTCTTTCTTTAATAATCAAGGAGTTTTATGGAATTCTTAATGAATTTGATTGATTATTATTGATTATTTCTTCCTATTTTGGATTTTTCGAATATTTTCTCGAATTTAAACGACTATTACGGTTTTCATGGAATAATCGAAGAGTTTATTGGGTTTTTTATTGAAATTAAGGATTTTAAATTAATGTTATGGCTTTTTATTGAATCAAAAAAAGTTTTTTGGACTTTTTAACGTTTTTAATTCATTATTATTGATTATTCCTGCCTAATTTGGATTTTTCGAATATCTTCTCGAATTTAAACGACTATTACGGATTTTCATTGAATAATCGAAGAGTGTATTTGGTTTTTTATTGAAATTAAGGATTTTAAATTAATGTTATGGCTTTTTATTGAATCAAAAAGGTGTTTTATTTGGCTTTTACGGAATTTTCGAGTCATATAATCGATTTTAAGCGACTTTTACTACTCTTTCTTTAATTATCAAGGAGTTTTATGGAATTATTAATGAATTTGATTGATTTTTATTGATTATTTCTGCCTAATTTGGATTTTTCGAATATTTTCTCGAATTTAAACGACTATTACGGATTTTCATTGAATAATCGAAGAGTTTATTTGGTTTTTTATTGAAATTAAGGATTTTAAATTAATGTTATGGCTTTTTATTGAATCAAAAAGGTGTTTTATTTGGCTTTTACGGAATTTTCGAGTTATTTAATTGATGTTAAACAACCTTTACCACTCTTTCTTTAATAATCAAGGAGTTTTATGGAATTCTTAATGAATTTGATTGATTATTATTGATTATTTCTTCCTATTTTGGATTTTTCGAATATTTTCTCGAATTTAAACGACTATTACGGTTTTCATGGAATAATCGAAGAGTTTATTGGGTTTTTTATTGAAATTAAGGATTTTAAATTAATGTTGTGGCTTTTTATTGAATCAAAAAGGTGTTTTATTTGGCTTTTACGGAATTTTCGAGTCATTTAATCGATTTAAAACGACTTTTACTACTCTATCTCTAATAATCAAGGAGTTTTATGAAATTATTAATGAATTTGATTGATTATTATTGATTATTTCTTCCTATTTTGGATTCTTCGAATATTTTCTCGAATTTAAACGACTATTACGGATTTTCATTGAATAATCGAATAATGAATTTTAACGATTTTAAACGAATTTTACGGCTCTTTATTGAATTTTTGAAGAGTTTTGTGGAATTATTATTAAATGTTAACGATTTTAAATCAATGATATTAGATTTTTATTGAATCAAAAATTAGTTTTTTTGACCTTTTAATGAATTTTTTTTGATTTTTTTTTTGATAATTTATGGCTTTTTTTGGATTTTTCGAATAACGACTATTATAGCTGTTTATTGAATATTCGAAGAGTTTTATGGAATTATTATTTAGTGTTAACGATTTGTTAATGAATATTATGGCTTTTTATTGAATTAAAAACGATTTTTTTTTTTAATTTTAAGAACTTTAATGATTTTAAATGAATTATGCAGTTTTTTAATATTTCAAAATGGAGGTTTTTGAACTTTTTAATGCATTTTTTTTGTTTTTTTTTTTTTAATTACTTATGGCTTTAATGGAATTTCCGAATCATTTAATCGATTTTAAACTACTATTCTTTCTTGAATAATCAAGGAATTTTATGGGATTATTAATGAATTTGATTGATTTTTATTGATTATTTCTGCCTAATTTGGATTTTTCGAATATTTTCTCGAATTTAAACGACTATTACGGATTTTCATTGAATAATCAAAGAGTTTATTTGGTTTTTTATTGAAATTAAGGATTTTAAATTAATGTTATGGCTTTTTATTGAATCAAAAAGGTGTTTTATTTGGCTTTTACGGAATTTTCGAGTTATTTAATTGATGTTAAACAACCTTTACCACTCTTTCTTTAATAATCAAGGAGTTTTATGGAATTATTAATGAATTTGATTAATTATTATTGATTAATTCTGCCTTTTTTGGATTTTTCGAATATTTTCTGGAATATAAACGACTATTACGGACTTTATTGAATATTCGAAGAGTTTTATGGTATTATTATTTAGTGTTGACGATTTTAAATGAATGTTATGGCTTTTTATTGAATCAAAAAGGAGCCTTTTTTTTTGCTTTTATAGAATATTCGTGTCGCATATAATCGATTTTAAACGACTTTTACTACTCTTTCTTTAATAATCAAGGAGTTTTATGGAATTATTAATGAATTTGATTGATTATTATTGATTATTTCTGCCTAATTTGGATTTTTCGAATATTTTCTCGAATTTAAACGACTATTACGGATTTTCATAGAATAATCGAAGAGTTTATTTGGTTTTTTATTGAATTTAAGGATTTTAAATGAATGTTATGGCTTTTAATTTAATCACAAAGGAGCTTTTTTTTTGCTTTTATGGAATTTTCGAGTCATATAATCGATTTTAAACGACTTTTACTACTCTTTCTTTAATAATCAAGGAGTGTTATGGAATTATTAATGAATTTGATTGATTATTATTGATTATTTCTGCCTAATTTGGATTTTTCGAATATTTTCTCGAATTTAAACGACTATTACGGATTTTCATTGAATAATCGAAGGGTTTATTTGGTTTTTTATTGAAATTAAGGATTTTAAATTAATGTTATGGCTTTTTATTGAATCAAAAAAAGTTTTTTGGACTTTTTAACGTTTTTAATTCATTATTATTGATTATTCCTGCCTAATTTGGATTTTTCGAATATCTTCTCGAATTTAAACGACTATTACGGATTTTCATTGAATAATCGAAGAGTGTATTTGGTTTTTTATTGAAATTAAGGATTTTAAATTAATGTTATTGCTTTTTATTGAATCAAAAAGGTGTTTTATTTGGCTTTTACGGAATTTTCGAGTCATATAATCGATTTTAAGCGACTTTTACTACTCTTTCTTTAATTATCAAGGAGTTTTATGGAATTATTAATGAATTTGATTGATTATTATTGATTATTTCTGCCTAATTTGGATTTTTCGAATATTTTCTCGAATTTAAACGACTATTACGGATTTTCATTGAATAACCGAAGAGTTTATTTGGTTTTTTATTGAAATTAAGGATTTTAAATTAATGTTATGGCTTTTTATTGAATCAAAAAGGTGTTTTATTTGGCTTTTACGGAATTTTCGAGTCATATAATCGATTTTAAGCGACTTTTACTACTCTTTCTTTAATTATCAAGGAGTTTTATGGAATTATTAATGAATTTGATTGATTATTATTGATTATTTCTGCCTAATTTGTATTTTTCGAATATTTTCTCGAATTTAAACGACTATTACGGATTTTCATTGAATAACCGAAGAGTTTATTTGGTTTTTTATTGAAATTAAGGATTTTAAATTAATGTTATGGCTTTTTATTGAATCAAAAAGGTGTTTTATTTGGCTTTTACGGATTTTTCGAGTTATTTAATTGATGTTAAACAACCTTTACCACTCTTTCTTTAATAATCAAGGAGTTTTATGGAATTCTTAATGAATTTGATTGATTATTATTGATTATTTCTTCCTATTTTGGATTTTTCGAATATTTTCTCGAATTTAAACGACTATTACGGTTTTCATGGAATAATCGAAGAGTTTATTGGGTTTTTTATTGAAATTAAGGATTTTAAATTAATGTTATGGTTTTTTATTGAATCAAAAAAAGTTTTTTGGACTTTTTAACGTTTTTAATTCATTATTATTGATTATTCCTGCCTAATTTGGATTTTTCGAATATCTTCTCGAATTTAAACGACTATTACGGATTTTCATTGAATAATCGAAGAGTGTATTTGGTTTTTTATTGAAATTAAGGATTTTAAATTAATGTTATGGCTTTTTATTGAATCAAAAAGGTGTTTTATTTGGCTTTTACGGAATTTTCGAGTCATATAATCGATTTTAAGCGACTTTTACTACTCTTTCTTTAATTATCAAGGAGTTTTATGGAATTATTAATGAATTTGATTGATTTTTATTGATTATTTCTGCCTAATTTGGATTTTTCGAATATTTTCTCGAATTTAAACGACTATTACGGATTTTCATTGAATAATCGAAGAGTTTATTTGGTTTTTTATTGAAATTAAGGATTTTAAATTAATGTTATGGCTTTTTATTGAATCAAAAAAGTGTTTTATTTGGCTTTTACGGAATTTTCGAGTTATTTAATTGATGTTAAACAACCTTTACCACTCTTTCTTTAATAATCAAGGAGTTTTATGGAATTCTTAATGAATTTGATTGATTATTATTGATTATTTCTTCCTATTTTGGATTTTTCGAATATTTTCTCGAATTTAAACGACTATTACGGTTTTCATGGAATAATCGAAGAGTTTATTGGGTTTTTTATTGAAATTAAGGATTTTAAATTAATGTTGTGGCTTTTTATTGAATCAAAAAGGTGTTTTATTTGGCTTTTACGGAATTTTCGAGTCATTTAATCGATTTAAAACGACTTTTACTACTCTTTCTCTAATAATCAAGGAGTTTTATGAAATTATTAATGAATTTGATTGATTATTATTGATTATTTCTTCCTATTTTGGATTCTTCGAATATTTTCTCGAATTTAAACGACTATTACGGATTTTCATTGAATAATCGAATAATGAATTTTAACGATTTTAAACGAATTTTACGGCTCTTTATTGAATTTTTGAAGAGTTTTGTGGAATTATTATTAAATGTTAACGATTTTAAATCAATGATATTAGATTTTTATTGAATCAAAAATTAGTTTTTTTGACCTTTTAATGAATTTTTTTTGATTTTTTTTTTTGATAATTTATGGCTTTTTTTGGATTTTTCGAATAACGACTATTATAGCTGTTTATTGAATATTCGAAGAGTTTTATGGAATTATTATTTAGTGTTAACGATTTGTTAATGAATATTATGGCTTTTTATTGAATTAAAAACGATTTTTTTTTTTAATTTTAAGAACTTTAATGATTTTAAATGAATTATGCAGTTTTTTAATATTTCAAAATGGAGGTTTTTGAACTTTTTAATGCATTTTTTTTGTTTTTTTTTTTTAATTACTTATGGCTTTAATGGAATTTCCGAATCATTTAATCGATTTTAAACTACTATTCTTTCTTGAATAATCAAGGAATTTTATGGAATTATTAATGAATTTGATTAATTATTATTGATTAATTCTGCCTTTTTTGGATTTTTCGAATATTTTCTGGAATATAAACGACTATTACGGACTTTATTGAATATTCGAAGAGTTTTATGGTATTATTATTTAGTGTTGACGATTTTAAATGAATGTTATGGCTTTTTATTGAATCAAAAAGGAGCCTTTTTTTTTGCTTTTATAGAATATTCGTGTCGCATATAATCGATTTTAAACGACTTTTACTACTCTTTCTTTAATAATCAAGGAGTTTTATGGAATTATTAATGAATTTGATTGATTATTATTGATTATTTCTGCCTAATTTGGATTTTTCGAATATTTTCTCGAATTTAAACGACTATTACGGATTTTCATAGAATAATCGAAGAGTTTATTTGGTTTTTTATTGAATTTAAGGATTTTAAATGAATGTTATGGCTTTTAATTTAATCACAAAGGAGCTTTTTTTTTGCTTTTATGGAATTTTCGAGTCATATAATCGATTTTAAACGACTTTTACTACTCTTTCTTTAATAATCAAGGAGTGTTATGGAATTATTAATGAATTTGATTGATTATTATTGATTATTTCTGCCTAATTTGGATTTTTCGAATATTTTCTCGAATTTAAACGACTATTACGGATTTTCATTGAATAATCGAAGGGTTTATTTGGTTTTTTATTGAAATTAAGGATTTTAAATTAATGTTATGGCTTTTTATTGAATCAAAAAAAGTTTTTTGGACTTTTTAACGTTTTTAATTCATTATTATTGATTATTCCTGCCTAATTTGGATTTTTCGAATATCTTCTCGAATTTAAACGACTATTACGGATTTTCATTGAATAATCGAAGAGTGTATTTGGTTTTTTATTGAAATTAAGGATTTTAAATTAATGTTATGGCTTTTTATTGAATCAAAAAGGTGTTTTATTTGGCTTTTACGGAATTTTCGAGTCATATAATCGATTTTAAGCGACTTTTACTACTCTTTCTTTAATTATCAAGGAGTTTTATGGAATTATTAATGAATTTGATTGATTATTATTGATTATTTCTGCCTAATTTGGATTTTTCGAATATTTTCTCGAATTTAAACGACTATTACGGATTTTCATTGAATAACCGAAGAGTTTATTTGGTTTTTTATTGAAATTAAGGATTTTAAATTAATGTTATGGCTTTTTATTGAATCAAAAAGGTGTTTTATTTGGCTTTTACGGAATTTTCGAGTCATATAATCGATTTTAAGCGACTTTTACTACTCTTTCTTTAATTATCAAGGAGTTTTATGGAATAATTAATGAATTTGATTGATTATTATTGATTATTTCTGCCTAATTTGGATTTTTCGAATATTTTCTCGAATTTAAACGACTATTACGGATTTTCATTGAATAACCGAAGAGTTTATTTGGTTTTTTATTGAAATTAAGGATTTTAAATTAATGTTATGGCTTTTTATTGAATCAAAAAGGTGTTTTATTTGGCTTTTACGGAATTTTCGAGTTATTTAATTGATGTTAAACAACCTTTACCACTCTTTCTTTAATAATCAAGGAGTTTTATGGAATTCTTAATGAATTTGATTGATTATTATTGATTATTTCTTCCTATTTTGGATTTTTCGAATATTTTCTCGAATTTAAACGACTATTACGGTTTTCATGGAATAATCGAAGAGTTTATTGGGTTTTTTATTGAAATTAAGGATTTTAAATTAATGTTATGGCTTTTTATTGAATCAAAAAAAGTTTTTTGGACTTTTTAACGTTTTTAATTCATTATTATTGATTATTCCTGCCTAATTTGGATTTTTCGAATATCTTCTCGAATTTAAACGACTATTACGGATTTTCATTGAATAATCGAAGAGTGTATTTGGTTTTTTATTGAAATTAAGGATTTTAAATTAATGTTATGGCTTTTTATTGAATCAAAAAGGTGTTTTATTTGGCTTTTACGGAATTTTCGAGTTATTTAATTGATGTTAAACAACCTTTACCACTCTTTCTTTAATAATCAAGGAGTTTTATGGAATTATTAATGAATTTGATTGATTTTTATTGATTATTTCTGCCTAATTTGGATTTTTCGAATATTTTCTCGAATTTAAACGACTATTACGGATTTTCATTGAATAATCGAAGAGTTTATTTGGTTTTTTATTGAAATTAAGGATTTTAAATTAATGTTATGGCTTTTTATTGAATCAAAAAGGTGTTTTATTTGGCTTTTACGGAATTTTCGAGTTATTTAATTGATGTTAAACAACCTTTACCACTCTTTCTTTAATAATCAAGGAGTTTTATGGAATTCTTAATGAATTTGATTGATTATTATTGATTATTTCTTCCTATTTTGGATTTTTCGAATATTTTCTCGAATTTAAACGACTATTACGGTTTTCATGGAATAATCGAAGAGTTTATTGGGTTTTTTATTGAAATTAAGGATTTTAAATTAATGTTGTGGCTTTTTATTGAATCAAAAAGGTGTTTTATTTGGCTTTTACGGAATTTTCGAGTCATTTAATCGATTTAAAACGACTTTTACTACTCTTTCTCTAATAATCAAGGAGTTTTATGAAATTATTAATGAATTTGATTGATTATTATTGATTATTTCTTCCTATTTTGGATTCTTCGAATATTTTCTCGAATTTAAACGACTATTACGGATTTTCATTGAATAATCGAATAATGAATTTTAACGATTTTAAACGAATTTTACGGCTCTTTATTGAATTTTTGAAGAGTTTTGTGGAATTATTATTAAATGTTAACGATTTTAAATCAATGATATTAGATTTTTATTGAATCAAAAATTAGTTTTTTTGACCTTTTAATGAATTTTTTTTGATTTTTTTTTTGATAATTTATGGCTTTTTTTGGATTTTTCGAATAACGACTATTATAGCTGTTTATTGAATATTCGAAGAGTTTTATGGAATTATTATTTAGTGTTAACGATTTGTTAATGAATATTATGGCTTTTTATTGAATTAAAAACGATTTTTTTTTTTAATTTTAAGAACTTTAATGATTTTAAATGAATTATGCAGTTTTTTAATATTTCAAAATGGAGGTTTTTGAACTTTTTAATGCATTTTTTTTGTTTTTTTTTTTTTAATTACTTATGGCTTTAATGGAATTTCCGAATCATTTAATCGATTTTAAACTACTATTCTTTCTTGAATAATCAAGGAATTTTATGGGATTATTAATGAATTTGATTGATTTTTATTGATTATTTCTGCCTAATTTGGATTTTTCGAATATTTTCTCGAATTTAAACGACTATTACGGATTTTCATTGAATAATCGAAGAGTTTATTTGGTTTTTTATTGAAATTAAGGATTTTAAATTAATGTTATGGCTTTTTATTGAATCAAAAAGGTGTTTTATTTGGCTTTTACGGAATTTTCGAGTTATTTAATTGATGTTAAACAACCTTTACCACTCTTTCTTTAATAATCAAGGAGTTTTATGGAATTATTAATGAATTTGATTAATTATTATTGATTAATTCTGCCTTTTTTGGATTTTTCGAATATTTTCTGGAATATAAACGACTATTACGGACTTTATTGAATATTCGAAGAGTTTTATGGTATTATTATTTAGTGTTGACGATTTTAAATGAATGTTATGGCTTTTTATTGAATCAAAAAGGAGCCTTTTTTTTTTGCTTTTATAGAATATTCGTGTCGCATATAATCGATTTTAAACGACTTTTACTACTCTTTCTTTAATAATCAAGGAGTTTTATGGAATTATTAATGAATTTGATTGATTATTATTGATTATTTCTGCCTAATTTGGATTTTTCGAATATTTTCTCGAATTTAAACGACTATTACGGATTTTCATAGAATAATCGAAGAGTTTATTTGGTTTTTTATTGAATTTAAGGATTTTAAATGAATGTTATGGCTTTTAATTTAATCACAAAGGAGCTTTTTTTTTGCTTTTATGGAATTTTCGAGTCATATAATCGATTTTAAACGACTTTTACTACTCTTTCTTTAATAATCAAGGAGTGTTATGGAATTATTAATGAATTTGATTGATTATTATTGATTATTTCTGCCTAATTTGGATTTTTCGAATATTTTCTCGAATTTAAACGACTATTACGGATTTTCATTGAATAATCGAAGGGTTTATTTGGTTTTTTATTGAAATTAAGGATTTTAAATTAATGTTATGGCTTTTTATTGAATCAAAAAAAGTTTTTTGGACTTTTTAACGTTTTTAATTCATTATTATTGATTATTCCTGCCTAATTTGGATTTTTCGAATATCTTCTCGAATTTAAACGACTATTACGGATTTTCATTGAATAATCGAAGAGTGTATTTGGTTTTTTATTGAAATTAAGGATTTTAAATTAATGTTATGGCTTTTTATTGAATCAAAAAGGTGTTTTATTTGGCTTTTACGGAATTTTCGAGTCATATAATCGATTTTAAGCGACTTTTACTACTCTTTCTTTAATTATCAAGGAGTTTTATGGAATTATTAATGAATTTGATTGATTATTATTGATTATTTCTGCCTAATTTGGATTTTTCGAATATTTTCTCGAATTTAAACGACTATTACGGATTTTCATTGAATAACCGAAGAGTTTATTTGGTTTTTTATTGAAATTAAGGATTTTAAATTAATGTTATGGCTTTTTATTGAATCAAAAAGGTGTTTTATTTGGCTTTTACGGAATTTTCGAGTCATATAATCGATTTTAAGCGACTTTTACTACTCTTTCTTTAATTATCAAGGAGTTTTATGGAATTATTAATGAATTTGATTGATTATTATTGATTATTTCTGCCTAATTTGGATTTTTCGAATATTTTCTCGAATTTAAACGACTATTACGGATTTTCATTGAATAACCGAAGAGTTTATTTGGTTTTTTATTGAAATTAAGGATTTTAAATTAATGTTATGGCTTTTTATTGAATCAAAAAGGTGTTTTATTTGGCTTTTACGGAATTTTCGAGTTATTTAATTGATGTTAAACAACCTTTACCACTCTTTCTTTAATAATCAAGGAGTTTTATGGAATTCTTAATGAATTTGATTGATTATTATTGATTATTTCTTCCTATTTTGGATTTTTCGAATATTTTCTCGAATTTAAACGACTATTACGGTTTTCATGGAATAATCGAAGAGTTTATTGGGTTTTTTATTGAAATTAAGGATTTTAAATTAATGTTATGGCTTTTTATTGAATCAAAAAAAGTTTTTTGGACTTTTTAACGTTTTTAATTCATTATTATTGATTATTCCTGCCTAATTTGGATTTTTCGAATATCTTCTCGAATTTAAACGACTATTACGGATTTTCATTGAATAATCGAAGAGTGTATTTGGTTTTTTATTGAAATTAAGGATTTTAAATTAATGTTATGGCTTTTTATTGAATCAAAAAGGTGTTTTATTTGGCTTTTACGGAATTTTCGAGTTATTTAATTGATGTTAAACAACCTTTACCACTCTTTCTTTAATAATCAAGGAGTTTTATGGAATTCTTAATGAATTTGATTGATTATTATTGATTATTTCTTCCTATTTTGGATTTTTCGAATATTTTCTCGAATTTAAACGACTATTACGGTTTTCATGGAATAATCGAAGAGTTTATTGGGTTTTTTATTGAAATTAAGGATTTTAAATTAATGTTGTGGCTTTTTATTGAATCAAAAAGGTGTTTTATTTGGCTTTTACGGAATTTTCGAGTCATTTAATCGATTTAAAACGACTTTTACTACTCTTTCTCTAATAATCAAGGAGTTTTATGAAATTATTAATGAATTTGATTGATTATTATTGATTATTTCTTCCTATTTTGGATTCTTCGAATATTTTCTCGAATTTAAACGACTATTACGGATTTTCATTGAATAATCGAATAATGAATTTTAACGATTTTAAACGAATTTTACGGCTCTTTATTGAATTTTTGAAGAGTTTTGTGGAATTATTATTAAATGTTAACGATTTTAAATCAATGATATTAGATTTTTATTGAATCAAAAATTAGTTTTTTTGACCTTTTAATGAATTTTTTTTGATTTTTTTTTTTGATAATTTATGGCTTTTTTTGGATTTTTCGAATAACGACTATTATAGCTGTTTATTGAATATTCGAAGAGTTTTATGGAATTATTATTTAGTGTTAACGATTTGTTAATGAATATTATGGCTTTTTATTGAATTAAAAACGATTTTTTTTTTTAATTTTAAGAACTTTAATGATTTTAAATGAATTATGCAGTTTTTTAATATTTCAAAATGGAGGTTTTTGAACTTTTTAATGCATTTTTTTTGTTTTTTTTTTTTTAATTACTTATGGCTTTAATGGAATTTCCGAATCATTTAATCGATTTTAAACTACTATTCTTTCTTGAATAATCAAGGAATTTTATGGGATTATTAATGAATTTGATTGATTTTTATTGATTATTTCTGCCTAATTTGGATTTTTCGAATATTTTCTCGAATTTAAACGACTATTACGGATTTTCATTGAATAATCGAAGAGTTTATTTGGTTTTTTATTGAAATTAAGGATTTTAAATTAATGTTATGGCTTTTTATTGAATCAAAAAGGTGTTTTATTTGGCTTTTACGGAATTTTCGAGTTATTTAATTGATGTTAAACAACCTTTACCACTCTTTCTTTAATAATCAAGGAGTTTTATGGAATTATTAATGAATTTGATTAATTATTATTGATTAATTCTGCCTTTTTTGGATTTTTCGAATATTTTCTGGAATATAAACGACTATTACGGACTTTATTGAATATTCGAAGAGTTTTATGGTATTATTATTTAGTGTTGACGATTTTAAATGAATGTTATGGCTTTTTATTGAATCAAAAAGGAGCCTTTTTTTTTTGCTTTTATAGAATATTCGTGTCGCATATAATCGATTTTAAACGACTTTTACTACTCTTTCTTTAATAATCAAGGAGTTTTATGGAATTATTAATGAATTTGATTGATTATTATTGATTATTTCTGCCTAATTTGGATTTTTCGAATATTTTCTCGAATTTAAACGACTATTACGGATTTTCATAGAATAATCGAAGAGTTTATTTGGTTTTTTATTGAATTTAAGGATTTTAAATGAATGTTATGGCTTTTAATTTAATCACAAAGGAGCTTTTTTTTTGCTTTTATGGAATTTTCGAGTCATATAATCGATTTTAAACGACTTTTACTACTCTTTCTTTAATAATCAAGGAGTGTTATGGAATTATTAATGAATTTGATTGATTATTATTGATTATTTCTGCCTAATTTGGATTTTTCGAATATTTTCTCGA
The DNA here is from genome assembly GCA_020882235.1 of Schizaphis graminum. Taxonomy (NCBI): domain Eukaryota; kingdom Metazoa; phylum Arthropoda; class Insecta; order Hemiptera; family Aphididae; genus Schizaphis; species Schizaphis graminum. The sequence goes on from CM037032.1 coordinate 63,348,202, forward strand.
ATTTAAACGACTATTACGGATTTTCATTGAATAATCGAAGGGTTTATTTGGTTTTTTATTGAAATTAAGGATTTTAAATTAATGTTATGGCTTTTTATTGAATCAAAAAAAGTTTTTTGGACTTTTTAACGTTTTTAATTCATTATTATTGATTATTCCTGCCTAATTTGGATTTTTCGAATATCTTCTCGAATTTAAACGACTATTACGGATTTTCATTGAATAATCGAAGAGTGTATTTGGTTTTTTATTGAAATTAAGGATTTTAAATTAATGTTATGGCTTTTTATTGAATCAAAAAGGTGTTTTATTTGGCTTTTACGGAATTTTCGAGTCATATAATCGATTTTAAGCGACTTTTACTACTCTTTCTTTAATTATCAAGGAGTTTTATGGAATTATTAATGAATTTGATTGATTATTATTGATTATTTCTGCCTAATTTGGATTTTTCGAATATTTTCTCGAATTTAAACGACTATTACGGATTTTCATTGAATAACCGAAGAGTTTATTTGGTTTTTTATTGAAATTAAGGATTTTAAATTAATGTTATGGCTTTTTATTGAATCAAAAAGGTGTTTTATTTGGCTTTTACGGAATTTTCGAGTCATATAATCGATTTTAAGCGACTTTTACTACTCTTTCTTTAATTATCAAGGAGTTTTATGGAATAATTAATGAATTTGATTGATTATTATTGATTATTTCTGCCTAATTTGGATTTTTCGAATATTTTCTCGAATTTAAACGACTATTACGGATTTTCATTGAATAACCGAAGAGTTTATTTGGTTTTTTATTGAAATTAAGGATTTCAAATTAATGTTATGGCTTTTTATTGAATCAAAAAGGTGTTTTATTTGGCTTTTACGGAATTTTCGAGTTATTTAATTGATGTTAAACAACCTTTACCACTCTTTCTTTAATAATCAAGGAGTTTTATGGAATTCTTAATGAATTTGATTGATTATTATTGATTATTTCTTCCTATTTTGGATTTTTCGAATATTTTCTCGAATTTAAACGACTATTACGGTTTTCATGGAATAATCGAAGAGTTTATTGGGTTTTTTATTGAAATTAAGGATTTTAAATTAATGTTATGGCTTTTTATTGAATCAAAAAAAGTTTTTTGGACTTTTTAACGTTTTTAATTCATTATTATTGATTATTCCTGCCTAATTTGGATTTTTCGAATATCTTCTCGAATTTAAACGACTATTACGGATTTTCATTGAATAATCGAAGAGTGTATTTGGTTTTTTATTGAAATTAAGGATTTTAAATTAATGTTATGGCTTTTTATTGAATCAAAAAGGTGTTTTATTTGGCTTTTACGGAATTTTCGAGTCATATAATCGATTTTAAGCGACTTTTACTACTCTTTCTTTAATTATCAAGGAGTTTTATGGAATTATTAATGAATTTGATTGATTTTTATTGATTATTTCTGCCTAATTTGGATTTTTCGAATATTTTCTCGAATTTAAACGACTATTACGGATTTTCATTGAATAATCGAAGAGTTTATTTGGTTTTTTATTGAAATTAAGGATTTTAAATTAATGTTATGGCTTTTTATTGAATCAAAAAGGTGTTTTATTTGGCTTTTACGGAATTTTCGAGTTATTTAATTGATGTTAAACAACCTTTACCACTCTTTCTTTAATAATCAAGGAGTTTTATGGAATTCTTAATGAATTTGATTGATTATTATTGATTATTTCTTCCTATTTTGGATTTTTCGAATATTTTCTCGAATTTAAACGACTATTACGGTTTTCATGGAATAATCGAAGAGTTTATTGGGTTTTTTATTGAAATTAAGGATTTTAAATTAATGTTGTGGCTTTTTATTGAATCAAAAAAAGTTTTTTGGACTTTTTAACGTTTTTAATTCATTATTATTGATTATTCCTGCCTAATTTGGATTTTTCGAATATCTTCTCGAATTTAAACGACTATTACGGATTTTCATTGAATAATCGAAGAGTGTATTTGGTTTTTTATTGAAATTAAGGATTTTAAATTAATGTTATGGCTTTTTATTGAATCAAAAAGGTGTTTTATTTGGCTTTTACGGAATTTTCGAGTCATATAATCGATTTTAAGCGACTTTTACTACTCTTTCTTTAATTATCAAGGAGTTTTATGGAATTATTAATGAATTTGATTGATTTTTATTGATTATTTCTGCCTAATTTGGATTTTTCGAATATTTTCTCGAATTTAAACGACTATTACGGATTTTCATTGAATAATCGAAGAGTTTATTTGGTTTTTTATTGAAATTAAGGATTTTAAATTAATGTTATGGCTTTTTATTGAATCAAAAAGGTGTTTTATTTGGCTTTTACGGAATTTTCGAGTTATTTAATTGATGTTAAACAACCTTTACCACTCTTTCTTTAATAATCAAGGAGTTTTATGGAATTCTTAATGAATTTGATTGATTATTATTGATTATTTCTTCCTATTTTGGATTTTTCGAATATTTTCTCGAATTTAAACGACTATTACGGTTTTCATGGAATAATCGAAGAGTTTATTGGGTTTTTTATTGAAATTAAGGATTTTAAATTAATGTTGTGGCTTTTTATTGAATCAAAAAGGTGTTTTATTTGGCTTTTACGGAATTTTCGAGTCATTTAATCGATTTAAAACGACTTTTACTACTCTTTCTCTAATAATCAAGGAGTTTTATGAAATTATTAATGAATTTGATTGATTATTATTGATTATTTCTTCCTATTTTGGATTCTTCGAATATTTTCTCGAATTTAAACGACTATTACGGATTTTCATTGAATAATCGAATAATGAATTTTAACGATTTTAAACGAATTTTACGGCTCTTTATTGAATTTTTGAAGAGTTTTGTGGAATTATTATTAAATATTAACGATTTTAAATCAATGATATTAGATTTTTATTGAATCAAAAATTAGTTTTTTTGACCTTTTAATGAATTTTTTTTGATTTTTTTTTTGATAATTTATGGCTTTTTTTGGATTTTTCGAATAACGACTATTATAGCTGTTTATTGAATATTCGAAGAGTTTTATGGAATTATTATTTAGTGTTAACGATTTGTTAATGAATATTATGGCTTTTTATTGAATTAAAAACGATTTTTTTTTTTAATTTTAAGAACTTTAATGATTTTAAATGAATTATGCAGTTTTTTAATATTTCAAAATGGAGGTTTTTGAACTTTTTAATGCATTTTTTTTGTTTTTTTTTTTTTAATTACTTATGGCTTTAATGGAATTTCCGAATCATTTAATCGATTTTAAACTACTATTCTTTCTTGAATAATCAAGGAATTTTATGGGATTATTAATGAATTTGATTGATTTTTATTGATTATTTCTGCCTAATTTGGATTTTTCGAATATTTTCTCGAATTTAAACGACTATTACGGATTTTCATTGAATAATCGAAGAGTTTATTTGGTTTTTTATTGAAATTAAGGATTTTAAATTAATGTTATGGCTTTTTATTGAATCAAAAAGGTGTTTTATTTGGCTTTTACGGAATTTTCGAGTTATTTAATTGATGTTAAACAACCTTTACCACTCTTTCTTTAATAATCAAGGAGTTTTATGGAATTATTAATGAATTTGATTAATTATTATTGATTAATTCTGCCTTTTTTGGATTTTTCGAATATTTTCTGGAATATAAACGACTATTACGGACTTTATTGAATATTCGAAGAGTTTTATGGTATTATTATTTAGTGTTGACGATTTTAAATGAATGTTATGGCTTTTTATTGAATCAAAAAGGAGCCTTTTTTTTTGCTTTTATAGAATATTCGTGTCGCATATAATCGATTTTAAACGACTTTTACTACTCTTTCTTTAATAATCAAGGAGTTTTATGGAATTATTAATGAATTTGATTGATTATTATTGATTATTTCTGCCTAATTTGGATTTTTCGAATATTTTCTCGAATTTAAACGACTATTACGGATTTTCATAGAATAATCGAAGAGTTTATTTGGTTTTTTATTGAATTTAAGGATTTTAAATGAATGTTATGGCTTTTAATTTAATCACAAAGGAGCTTTTTTTTTGCTTTTATGGAATTTTCGAGTCATATAATCGATTTTAAACGACTTTTACTACTCTTTCTTTAATAATCAAGGAGTGTTATGGAATTATTAATGAATTTGATTGATTATTATTGATTATTTCTGCCTAATTTGGATTTTTCGAATATTTTCTCGAATTTAAACGACTATTACGGATTTTCATTGAATAATCGAAGGGTTTATTTGGTTTTTTATTGAAATTAAGGATTTTAAATTAATGTTATGGCTTTTTATTGAATCAAAAAAAGTTTTTTGGACTTTTTAACGTTTTTAATTCATTATTATTGATTATTCCTGCCTAATTTGGATTTTTCGAATATCTTCTCGAATTTAAACGACTATTACGGATTTTCATTGAATAATCGAAGAGTGTATTTGGTTTTTTATTGAAATTAAGGATTTTAAATTAATGTTATGGCTTTTTATTGAATCAAAAAGGTGTTTTATTTGGCTTTTACGGAATTTTCGAGTCATATAATCGATTTTAAGCGACTTTTACTACTCTTTCTTTAATTATCAAGGAGTTTTATGGAATTATTAATGAATTTGATTGATTAATATTGATTATTTCTGCCTAATTTGGATTTTTCGAATATTTTCTCGAATTTAAACGACTATTACGGATTTTCATTGAATAACCGAAGAGTTTATTTGGTTTTTTATTGAAATTAAGGATTTTAAATTAATGTTATGGCTTTTTATTGAATCAAAAAGGTGTTTTATTTGGCTTTTACGGAATTTTCGAGTTATTTAATTGATGTTAAACAACCTTTACCACTCTTTCTTTAATAATCAAGGAGTTTTATGGAATTCTTAATGAATTTGATTGATTATTATTGATTATTTCTTCCTATTTTGGATTTTTCGAATATTTTCTCGAATTTAAACGACTATTACGGTTTTCATGGAATAATCGAAGAGTTTATTGGGTTTTTTATTGAAATTAAGGATTTTAAATTAATGTTATGGCTTTTTATTGAATCAAAAAGGTGTTTTATTTGGCTTTTACGGAATTTTCGAGTCATTTAATCGATTTAAAACGACTTTTACTACTCTTTCTCTAATAATCAAGGAGTTTTATGAAATTATTAATGAATTTGATTGATTATTATTGATTATTTCTTCCTATTTTGGATTCTTCGAATATTTTCTCGAATTTAAACGACTATTACCGATTTTCATTGAATAATCGAATAATGAATTTTAACGATTTTAAACGAATTTTACGGCTCTTTATTGAATATTTGAAGAGTTTTGTGGAATTATTATTAAATGTTAACGATTTTAAATCAATGATATTAGATTTTTATTGAATCAAAAATTAGTTTTTTTGACCTTTTAATGAATTTTTTTTGATTTTTTTTTTTGATAATTTATGGCTTTTTTTGGATTTTTCGAATAACGACTATTATAGCTGTTTATTGAATATTCGAAGAGTTTTATGGAATTATTATTTAGTGTTAACGATTTGTTAATGAATATTATGGCTTTTTATTGAATTAAAAACGATTTTTTTTTTAATTTTAAGAACTTTAATGATTTTAAATGAATTATGCAGTTTTTTAATATTTCAAAATGGAGGTTTTTGAACTTTTTAATGCATTTTTTTTGTTTTTTTTTTTTTAATTACTTATGGCTTTAATGGAATTTCCGAATCATTTAATCGATTTTAAACTACTATTCTTTCTTGAATAATCAAGGAATTTTATGGGATTATTAATGAATTTGATTGATTTTTATTGATTATTTTTGCCTTTTTCGGATTTTTTGAATATTTTATCGCATTTTAGATTCTGAACGAAGTGATGAATGTATTGCTTTTACTATGATGTGTTTTTTTTTTTTTTTTTTTGTGTCTGACTCCAACATTTGGAGCAGTAATAATGCTCCGATTTTTGACTTCAGCCCCTCTTTGAATAGGGAATTGAATCTAGTTGGTATTTTAGGAGGGGTCAAAATTAAAATTTTCTAATAGTTTTCAAAAAAATCGAGAAAAACAAAAATAAAATGACAGAAAAATGGAAATTTTACGGAAAAACCAATTTTCGACAAAATCGATTTTTTGATTTTGCTGTAACTCAATAACGAATTATTGTAAATACTTGAAATTTTCACCAAATGTTTATATTATGGTTATCTCTTTACAGTTAAATTTTCAAAATATTTTGACCATTTTTAAGCTACTAATAGAGAATTGAAATTTTCGACTTTTCTAAGTTTTTTTTTCTTCAAATGCCGATAAAAATTTTTTGGGTGGCCAGAAAATCTTGAAAATTTAATACAAGGTTTCTTATAAGTTGTTCTTAAAGTGATAAAAAAAAATCCGAAATCGTTAGTCACAATTTTTTTTTATAAGTGTTTAAAGTTCGAATTTATACGAAATATGTCAAAATTTAAATTAAATTTCATACGCTCATAATGCGAATGTTGGCCATAGTAACATATAAAAACTATACTATTTGTTTCAAAATAGAATATTTGACAATATTTAAATATAATATATCCCAAACTGACAAATCATCTTCGTTCAGAATCGTTTTTCGTATACAATGATACCTATCATTGCATTCAAATTTAACCTTCCATAGTCTGAGGTCCACCCCACCCCCTAATATACAGCAGAGCGATACCCACTTACCCGCTTTTATCTATTTTATAAATATATTATTTGAGATAAAAAAAATTGAATAAAATAGTCATATATCTGTATTGTACAACATCAAATAATTCGCCTCCTTTTATTAAACTCACACATTTTTATTAACATACATACAACAGAAAATTAAAAAAAAATTATTTATTTGGTATAAACTGCATGTAACTGCAGTCTAATTTAATTTGAAACAATCAAAACCCTATAAACAGTTTGAGGCTTTAATCTAATTTTTAAAAATTAAAAAATTTTGTAATTAGGTAGCGCTCTGTGCATTTAGTGCCGAGTGGATAACAGTTATTATAGGTGTGCTAAATAATGAATTTTAATTCAATAATATAATATAAAATTTTATACAAAAAAACATTCTGAATGGAGACTGGCTACCGGCATTTAGCAATATGTATATTTGATAATATATTTTTTTTATATAGCTATTAATGTAGTTTATTATAGTTTTAGTATTACATCATTGAGTTGATATATTTTCGAAAATATTGCATTTATTATGTTATTAGTTTTTAATTATTGTGATAATATGTATTTTTTACCATTTAAATTTTTACTTATAAAATTAAAAATGTAATTTAACATGTTTTTGTGAATATTGTAAAAATAGGATCATAATATAAATAAAAATAATATTTTAAAATAAACCATAAATTCATTGAATATAGTATAATCTATACCAATATTTAATACAGTTACGTAAAATTCATAAGTTCTCAAGAATATATTAAACATTTTAAATTTTAACAAAATAATTAACATCGATAAATTAGTTATTAAATGTTGATGTTTATACTTTAAACATATAATTTCGTTTTATAATAATTTTACATAAATCAGATAACCTTAAATGGAGCCAACAAATAATTTTTTATTGATACTTTTATTATAAACATTTGGTGAAAATCTCAATTACTTACAATGATTCGCCTATGAGTTACAGCAAAATAAAAAAATCGATTTTGTCGAAAACCGATTATGCATAAAAATTCTCGTTTTTTCGTTACTTTTTTAGGGTTTTTCATGACGCTTTTAAAAACTACTGGACATTTTTTACTTTTGACACACCATAGTAGGTCGGTACAAACTAGATTCATTTTCCTTTTCAAATGTAGGGGCAGAAGTCAAAAATCAAAACACTATTACTTCTCCAAAACATGATGACAGATACAAAAATTAAAAAAACACATCATTGTAAAATCAATACATTCATCACTCCGTCGAAAATCTAAAATAAGTTTAATCTTTTAATGTCACACATCCATTTAAAGCGTTATGCTTATTCGATACATCAGTATTGAGTTAAAATGTACAAAAATAACATATTATGATACAATTTTATAATCGTATAATAATATGTACTGTGTATAATATTTCTGGTAAAAATGTATTTAATCAAATTTGTACCAATAAATCTATAATAATATAAGAATAAATTGCTTATTGTAACTATTGTATGTAGGTACTTATTGTAATAGATACTTATAATACTCTATTCTAATATTATATAATCGCGAATGATACGAATACATCGTTGTTAACTCGCACATTTTTTGTCTACTATACATAATGAGTAAAATAAACAGGCAGTGTGTACAATTTTTTTCATTGGACCCAGGAGAATAAAATATGCGTTTACCTCAATTACATCGTCCAAGTAGTGGATCAGTGGCGCACAGTATATTTTTCACAAGGGTGTCGAAAATATATATTTCTAGGTACCTACCCACCCACCCTCACCAGTAAAATTTGAGTATTTTTGGTTTTTTCTTACTAACAAAGATACTAAAAATAAAAATATATATTCAAATATTCATCCTAGTTCACAGTTCACACAGCACTAGTCACCAACTTTTTCACTGAAGGGTCTCAGTCGACACCCTTGACCCTCCCTGTGTGCACCACTTTAGTGGATTGTTCATATAAATAAATATATTTTATTTTAAGTTTAAATAGTGAATTTAATCCTAAAAAAGAATAGAAAAAACTTACGTTATCGTCGACTATTCCCGGGAAATCGAGTTGTGTCAATATATAGTCTATACGTAATGGTGCACCACCGCCGAAAATACTGAAAATTTTCTTCATATCGATCTTCATCATGATGCTAAATTAGAATAAAAATATATTTTATGAAAATAAACAGCACGAAATGAAACGATAGTACATGTAATGTACTAAAGAGTGTTGTTTAACGACTGTTCATTAAGACTATTATATAATTGTTAAGCATCTCTGACGAATGGTAAATATTATAGTATGATAATAAAAAATATGGTTTTTTCTTATAGAACTCTTTGTGATATTTGTAGGGTCTATTTTTCTATTTTAGCTGTTTGACATACGTAAAATTTAAACATATAAACTAGACCAAATCTTTATAGATATTGTAAAGTATTAATATTTTATTCTAATGTAGATGACTACAAATCATTTAATTTAATCTATGAAAATAGTAAACTATATAAAAATAATTATATTATTAAATATTTAAAAAAAAAATTATGATTAATATCGTCATGTTTCTGAGTTATTATTTCTACATTATTTTGATTCTAATCACGCAATGTTTTAACTTAACCTTACATTAAATTAGATGCAATTACCTCTGTATGTGGATTTTGTGTCTGAAAACACCTATCATAATAGAAACAAATGTTACAAATGCATACATTTCGTTTATTGTGGTTTTATATAACAAATAGTACCTAGTCACAAGTCAGTGCTTTGGAGAATCAATTTACTTTTTAAACTTAAAATAAAATATATTCATTTTTATGAACAATCTGCTGCCCGTATGATGTAATCGATATAGACCAGTGGTTCTTAACGGGGGTGGTCCGCCCCTTAGGGGCATTTCAGTCTCTCTAGGAGGTGATGGTTTTGAAGAGGGCGTTGAGGGAGTGGTGAGCTTTTTCAAACGAAACATAGAAATCGGTTGAACATTTGCAACAAAGGTGATCTACGTTTAGCTTTGACCATCATCGAACCAGACATCGCCACATTAGCAGGTACTCATCAGGCGCAGGGCAATCATTGATAGGTAGGTATATAATTATATTATATATATACATATATTTATAAGAATAAAATTTGATTTTGAATGAGGGAGGCATTAACAGTTAGTTATTACGATAAAGGGGGCGCTGAACTAAAAATGATTAAGAACTATATTGATGTAGACGCATATTTTATTAATTTATAAATTATATAATACTGAACTTCAGACAGTCATAATGTGAGTTTACAGTAAACATTTTATTTTTGTTTTTGTATGAAAAAAAAATTATGAGAATTCCTATAAAACATTTTAAAATTGTAGATAAAAAAAAATATTTATATGAATACTAATGAAAAAAAGCGGATAAGTGAGTATCGCTCTGCTGTACATTAGGGGATGGGGTGGACCTCGGACTAGGGTAGGTTAAATTTTAATGCAATAATAGGTATCATTGTATACGAAAAACGATTCTGAACGGAGATGATTTGTCAGTCTAGGATATATTATATTTAAATATTGTCATACATTCTATTTCGAAACAAATTCAAACATTTAAGTAAAAGTTTCAAGATCATACGTTAAGTAATTTTTTAAAGATAGCAAAAAACAAAAATTATTTATTAGTAAAACGTTATTTTACACGTGTATTTTTGATTTCAAATTAAAATTAAAAAACTAGTAAAATTTTTTAAATTGAATAATCCTCAAACTTTTTTATAATTATTTTAAGCTTAACTTATGGACAGCATAGTATTAAATTTTAAATTCTTAGCTTTTGATAGAAAAATATTTATAAATTTTTAACTACCAAATAGTGAAAAATATTCATGATTTTGACGAATTTTTGTCAATATTTGAACTTCAAATGCTAATAAAAAAAAATTGTGCCTATGTATTTTAATAATTTTCGAATGAGAGTTAGAACATGTTATGTGGACCCTTCAATTAAATTTTCAAGTAATTTGTCCCAGCTAAATTTTTTTTATCAACATTTATAAAAAAAAAATAAAAAAAAAATGAAAATTTCAATTGTCTATAAATAGCTCAAAAAAAGTCAAAATATTTTGAAAATCAAATCACGTAAAGAAAATGGCAATCTAAATAACTGCTAAAATTTTCAAGTATATTTACGACTTATACTGTTTGAATAACAATAAATATCAAAAATTGTTTGAGGCTAAACCGTTATTTAACGTGGTTTTGTAAAAATTTAAATTTCAAACACTCCTAAAAATTTTTTGTCTTAATCCGGTAGAGTTTTTTTTACAGATATTTGAAGAAAAATGTATGGAGAACCTTGTACCAAATTTTAAAAACTTGGAATATAAAAGAACAAAATTTTAAGATTTTTCAACCACAAAATTACTTGCCAATTTTCGCAATTTTGACATATTTCGTATAAATTCGAACTTTAAACACTTATAAAAAAAAAATGTGACTAACGATTTCGGATTTTTTTTTATCACTTTAAGATCAACTTATAAGAAACCTTGTATTAGATTTTCAAGATTTTCTGGCCACACAAAAATTTTTTATCGTTATTTTAAAATAAAATACTAAAAAAAATTAAAAATTTCAATTGTCTATAAATAGCTCAAAAAAAGTCAAAATACTTTGAAAATTTAACAGTGTATAGAAAACACTAACATAAACATTTGGTGAAAATTTCAAGTGTTTACATCGATTAGTTTTTGAGTTTTAGCAAAATAAAAAATTCGATTTTGTCGAAAACTGATTTCGCGTAAAAATTCCCGTTTTTCTGTCATTTTTTTTTTGTTTTTCTCGATTTTTTTGAAAACTGTTGGAAAATGTTTACTTTTCACCTCTATAATGCACCAAGGATATCCACTTTGCCATCGGAAACCACCCCCAAAGTTTGAAATTGAAGCATTATTTCGACTAGTTATGCTGTACACAGACACAAAAAAAAAACACACATCATTGTAATGATTTTACATTTCACTCCGTTCAGAATCTAAAATAATTTGAACATTATAAAAATTTGTCAACATTTTGATTTTAAACGTGGCTATATATGTTTTATTATAGTAATTTAGTGAACGACTGATGAGGAACTCTGTATTAAATTTTAAATCATATTTGTTATCGATAGTTTTTATCGGCTTAAAAAAAAATTAAAATTTTAATTATTTAAAATAGTGAAAATGTTTTTATAATTATACAATGTACCTATAAGAAATCATAATGTAGACGGTCGGTAAAATTTTCAAAATTTTATGATTAGCATTTTTTAATTAAAACTTAATAAATACATTAATTTTGTCGAAATTATACAAGTATATAGCGCGAGCGTAATGGTTCTAGTTTTTCCGATATTATGACAAGATCTGAACTTTTTTTATTTTATTTTACTATTAACCCCCCCCCCAGGTTAGGTTAATCATATTTACAACAAGAATTTTATTCGTAACAGATAGAAAAAAAAACTAAATGATTTAAAAATAAATTTACATTCATTTCTACGTTCAGGATCCAAGGTATAATTGACGAATTTATTTTATTCTTAGCTATTTTTGGACTTTAAACTTTTTGAACTCTCTGGCCTTATTCACAAATTAAAAACCGTTTGTGGACCAGAAAAAAATAAAAATTGTGTATTCTTAAATTATTTATTATGAAAAAAATATTATCTAGAACTTTAAAGTAATAAAATATTTAAAAATAAATGTATTATCGTTTAAGAATTTAAAACGGGTAGATATAGATATAAGTCATCGGGGTAGCTCCTTGTACAAGTCAATAAAACTTTATTTAAAGTATAAAAATTTAATTTAATTACTACCCCAAAATTATAGGAAAATAAACCTACGTAAGTTCCTTTGACGCTTTTCGGCGAGATCAAGCTGTGCAATATTAAAGTTCAAACGTACACCGCCACCAAAGAAACAGCTAGCTGATTTATTTTCTTCATTCATCTTCTTTACGCTTCGGAATGGAATTATTAAAATATTTTATGAAAATAAGAGTCCTTGTCACGTACTGAGGACTGTTATTTGACGACTGTTTAATAAAATTATATTAGAATTGTTAATCGTCTCCTATAAATGACGACGATTGTCTGCCACGGATTATAAATATTATAATAACATTATAGATCATATATGTTTTTTTTTCTTATTGAACTCTTTGTGATACTATAGGATTTAATTTTCTATTTCAATTGTCTTACATACGAAACTTTTGGTATCTAATTAGTTTCATACATACAATTATAATAATTGTATATCTGATTTTTTTTTTTTTAATTATAATGTTATTATTGTTATTATAGGTATTTCAATGGTTGTTTGGTAAACTTTCTCACCAAAAAATAAGACCATATCTTCGACCAACATAACCTAACATTGTATATAATATTATAAATTGAGTTAACATTAACCAAATTCGTAATTTTAACTATAATAGTGACATATTTAACCTAATCTACATGTAAACATCTATACCGTATATCCGACAGATAACTTACTTGTAGGCTTTATTTAGTTTTTTTTTAGTTTACAGTTAGCTGAACTAAATAATTAATATTTTTAAAAATGTAGAAAAGTTTAATCATTAAATTAATATATTTAATGAACACCGAATATTTAATAGATTATAATCCATATAAAAATATATATAAAACAACGACTTACTCAATTGTATTTTACAATCATATATTAGATTCTGAACGGAGTGATGAATGTATTGCTTTTACAATGATGTGTGTTTTTTTTTTTTTTTTTTTTATTTGTGTCTGACGACAACATTTGAAGCAGTAATAATGCTCCGATTTTTAACTTCAGCCCCTCTTTGAATAGGAAAATTCATCTAGTTGGTACTTTGGGGGAGTCGAAAGTAAACATTTTCAAACAGTTTTCAAAAAAATCGAGAAAAACAAAAAAAAAATGACAGAAAAACGGCAATTTTACGAAAAACCACTTTTCGACAAAATCGTTTTTTTGATTTAGCTGTAACTCAAAAATGCATCATTGTAAATACTTGAAATTTTCACCAAATGTTTATATTATGGTTATATCTTTACAGTTAAATTTTCAAAATATTTTGACCATTTTTAAGCTACTTATAGACAATTGAAATTTTCGACTTTTCTAAGTTTTTTTTCTTCAAATGCCGATAAAATTTTTTTGGGTGGCCAGAAAATCTTGAAAATTTAATACAAAGTTTCTTATAAGTTGTTCTTAAAGTGATAAAAAAAAAATCCAAAATCGTTAGTCACAATTTTTGTTTATAAGGGCTTAAAGTTCAAATTTATACGAAATATGTCAAAATTTAAATTAAATTTCATACTCTCATTATGTGTATGTTGCCAAATATTTTTTTTATTAATAAACAGATATTATAAAGTAACTATAGTAACATAATATAGTAACTATACTATTTGTTTCAAAATAGAATATATGACAATATTTAAATATAATATATCCTAGACTGATAAATCATCTCCGTCCAGAATCGTTTTTCGTTACAATGATACCTATCATTGCATTCAAATTTAACCTACCCTAGTCCGAGGTCCACCCCACCCCCTAATGTACAGTAGAGCGATACTCACTTACCAACTTTTTTATTATATTACTTTCGATTTTATAATATATAATTTTAAACTTTGATATAGATTAGTGGACATTAAGATTTAAGAGTAGATTTATCGAGACAATATGAACTAAAGGGTCGTAAACAATACAAATACAAACTTTGCTTTAGAAAACATACTCTTAGAAATGTGGATTAATAATTAAAAATGTCCGCATCTGTTGGTATTTCAATCTGAGTAACATATTATAAATATAATTATCGAATATTTTCGAAAATATGGCATTTATTATGTTATTAGTTTTTAATTATTGTGATAGGTAATATGTATTTTTTACCATTTAAATTTTTACTTATAAAATTAAAAATGTAATTTAACATGTTTTTGTGAATACTGTAAAAATAGGATCATAATATAAATAAAAATAATATTTTAAAATAAACCATAAATTCATTGAATATAGTATAATCTATATCAATATTTAATACAGTTACGTAAAATTCATAAGTTCTCAAGAATATATTAAACATTTTAAATTTTAACAAAATAATTAACATCGATAAATTAGTTATTAAATGTTGATGTTTATACTTTAAATAAATAATTTCGTTTTATAATAATTTTACATAAATCATATAACCTTAAATGGAGCCAACAAATAATTTTTTATTGATACTTTTAGTATAAACATTTGGTGAAAATCTCAATTACTTACAATGATTCGCCTATGAGTTACAGCAAAATAAAAAAATAGATTTTGTCGAAAACCGATTATGCATAAAAATTCTTGTTTTTTCGTTACTTTTTTAGGGTTTTTCATGACGCTTTTAAAAATTACTGGACATTTTTTACTTTTGACACACCATAGTAGGTCGGTACAAACTAGATTCATTTTCCTTTTCAAATGTAGGGTCAGAAGTCAAAAATCAAAACACTATTACTTCTCCAAAACATGATGACAGATACAAAAATTAAAAAAACACATCATTGTAAAATCAATACATTCATCACTCCGTCGAAAATCTAAAATAAGTTTAATCTTTTAATGTCACACATCCATTTAAAGCGTTATGCTTATTCGATACATCATTATTGAGTTAAAATGTACAAAAATAACATATTATGATACAATTTTATAATCGTATAATAATATGTACCGTGTATAATCTTTCTGGTAAAAATGTATTTAATATAATTAGAACCAATAAATCTATAATAATATAAGAATAAATTGCTTATTGTAACTATTGTATGTAGGTACTTATTGTAATAGATACTTATAATACTCTATTCTAATATTATATAATCGCGAATGATACGAATACATCGTTGTTAACTCGCACATTTTTTGTCTACTATACATAATGAGTAAAATAAACAGGCATTGTGTACAATTTTTTTCATTGGACCCAGGAGAATAAAATATGCGTCAATATCGACTATATCGTTCGACTAGCGGATTGTTCATATAAATTAATATATTTTATTTTAAGTTTAAAAAATAATTTTAATCCCAAAAAAGAATAAGAAAAAAAACTTACGTAAGCGTAGACTCTTCCAGGGAAACCGAGTTGTACTAATCTACAATGTATACGGAGTAGTGCATTGCCGCCGAAGAAACTCCAAATTGTCTTCCTATCGATCTTCATCGTGATTCTAAATGGGAGTATAAAGATAATTAATTAAAAAAAAATTAACTGCGCAAAATGAAAATGAGAGTACATGTCATATATTAAAGACTGTTCACTGTTGTTTATTGACTGTTCATTAAGACTATTATAGAATTGTTAATCGTCTCCGACGAATGTCATCGATTGGCGTTTGCCACGGATGATGAATATTATAATATGATTAATCATATGTTTTTTTTTTATAGAACTTTTTGTTATATTATATGATCTATTTTTCTATTTTAGCTGTTTGACATACGTAAAATTGAAACATATAAACTAGACCAAATCTTTATAGATAATGCAATGTATTAATATTTTATTCAAATGTAGATGACTACAAATCATTTAATTTAATCTATGAAAATAGTAAACTAAATAAAAATAATTATATTATTAAATATTTAAAAAAAAAATTATGATTAATAGCTTTATGTTGTTTCAGTATTATTATTTCTGCATTATTTTAATTGTAATTGTTTTAACTTAACCGTACATATTATTACATTAGATTAAATTGCCTCTGTTTGTAGATTTTGTGTCTGAAAACACCTATCGTAATAGTAACAAATATGCATACATATACGTTTAGTTGTGGTTTCATGTAACAATTAGTACCTAAACAGTTATTAGGGGACTTCATTTTCAGTACTATTTCACAAAATAAACAAAAATTACATTAAATTAAAGGTAAGGAAGCGTTTACAGCGGTTTTATACATTAATGATTAAGTATACATATTATTGTAAATTTTAATTGGAGAAAGACGGTCAATCAAATTTCATTAATAAGTTTAATTTTTGTGTATTATGACTTATAATATTATATTATATTGATTGATATTGCTAAGTATTTTTTTTTTGTGTTAAGTTTGACAGGCTACATGTTTTCCGAAAACATTGCAATAAATAATAAATATAATTTATACCGTATTATATTCTTGCTATATACTTTTGAGTTATTAGGGACAACCTTTCCGTAAAATAATGTGAATAAATAATATCTTAAGATTAATCTACATAATATGTCAAAAATGTCATTGCGTATAGTATAACATAAATATGTATAACTTTTATGTTCCTACAAATAATGTTTTAAATAATAACAAAATATTATATAATATCGTAAATATACATAATTTCAAAATATTTTAAAAAGATATTATGTGTAAGAAATACTTTTATAAGAATTTGACTAAGTTTTAAGTATCCCAAAATTATTGGTTTTTGAACTATAACAAAATATAAAAATTGTTTGAGAAAAAATATTTATTTTTAGGGTGTATAATTTATATTTAATAAGTTATAGGTATAATACTTAACTTCAAACAGTCATAAAAAATAATATTACTTACTAGTAAACTTATTATTTTTGTTTTAGTTTAAAAAAAACTAATGAGAATTCCTATATAATATTTTTAAATCGTAGATATAAAAAGAAAATATTTTTAAGAATATCTAATGAAAAAATATTTTGAACATTTTATTAATTTAGCCGAATTTACAAAATTTACAAAATTTTAATTTTTAACGTTTATAAAAATATACGTTGACTATATTATATTTACACTAAATTATTGAACGACTGATGAAGGACCCTGTATTTAATTTTTAATCATATTTGCCTATCTATAATTTTTTATCGGCTTAATGAAAAAAAAAAATGTATTTATTTTAATTTTATTGTTTTAAATAGTGAAAATGCTTTTAAAATTATACAATTTACCTATAGAGAAATCATAATGTAGATATTTGGTAAAATTTTCGACATTATATAATTAGCATTTTTGAGTTAAAACTAAATTAATAAATTAATTTTGTCGATATTATACAAGTATATATAGAATAATAATTCCATTTGTTTTTTTGTTTTATCGATATCATGACAAAATTCGAAATTTTTATTTTATTTTACTTTTAACCACCCAAAGTACTAAATTATTCATATTTGCTACAAGAATATAAGACCAAAAAAAAAATAATTGTCAAATAAATATACATTCAATGCTACGTCCAGGATCCAAGGTATAGTTGACGACTTAATTTTATTCTTAAATATTTTATACATTACACTGGTCAGTAACCTTTTTGGACACTCGGGCCTCATTCACAAATTAAAAACTGTTTGCGGGCCAGAAAAAAAATTAAAATTTTATAATCATAAATTATTTGTTATGCAATAAAATATTGTCTAGAACTTTAAAATAAAAAAAAAAATTTTAAAAAAAATTCGTCGTTTTAGAATTTAAAGCGGGCCGTATACAATAGCCTCCTGGTTGCCGACCATTGCATTGAACGATCGAAAATAAAATATAAATCTGTCATCTAAGTAGCAGCTTGTACACGTCATTAAATATTTATAAAAGATAAATTTAATATTCCAAAATTATGGAAAATAAACTTACGTAAATATTCTTTGACGCTGTTTGGCGAAATCGAGCTGTACCACATTTACAGTTCTTCACCGAAGAAATAGCTAGTTTATTTCTTCATTCGTCTTCTTTGCGCTTCAGAATGGAATTATTAAAATATTCTATAAAAATGAGAGCACTTGTCATACACTAAAGGCTGTTGTTTAACGACTGTTCAATAAAAATATTGACTAGAATATTCTATAGTCTTCTACGACTGACGGCGATTGTCGTTTGCCACGGATAATAAATATTATAATAATATGATAGGCAATATGTTTTTTTTTTATAAAACTCTATGTGAGATTATACTATTACAGGATTTATTTTTCTATTTCAGCTGTCTGACATACGAAACTTTTTATATCTAATAAATTACATAGTACGTAACATTATAGTAATTATACATCCGAAATTTTATATAGCTAAATTATAATGTTATTGTTTCAATAGTTTGATAAATTTTGTCACCAAAAAACAAGACCAACTTCGACCAGCATAATTTTACATTGTACACAATGGTTATGTATTAAATTCAAATTAAACAAATTTGCTATAGTATCATTCTTAACCTAGTCTACGCATGTAGTCACAAGGCCGTAATTGGGGGGAGGGTCTAAGGGTTCGGACCCCCCCTCCCCCGAAATTTTCAAAAAGTTGAAATATTTTAATGGTGAATATAGTTTATTGACTATACATTTTAAACGTTTATATTTAAAAAAAATGTTGACCCCCCCCCCCCATTGAAATTGTTTTTATTTACGGCCTTATGTATAGTCACCTACTAAACAGCGGACAGTTGACTTATTTGAAGTCTTTATTTTTCTCTATTTGTTTACAGTTTAGCTGAATTAAATGATTAATAATTTTAAAAATGTTGAAAAGTTTAATTACTACATTAATATTACATACCAGATATAGTTAATAGATTATGACCTACGTATAATGAGGACTTACAAAATCAATAAAATTAATTTCTAAATACAAGCAGTTTTTAAAATTTAGCTCGTTATACACAAGTGACTACACCATTACCGTTTCGGTATACTGTCCCTTTTAAGAATAATAGGTACATACTCATATATACTATTTTTCACTGATTTTAAAATTAATCGCGATAGGTTCTAATTTATATGCTCAGATAGTCTGCGATACTAACATATGTAATGTATGCACATTTATATATGCTATTATGCTGTGTATATTATATCCTATAGGTGGATAGTTAAAATATTTTGAAAATTATAATAAATTGTGTAAAAAATACAAACATTAATAATTGGTTAAGTTTTCAAATAACTACAGTTATTTGTTTTTAAATTATTATAAAAAAACAAAAATTGGTTGAGGAGAATTAATAGTTATTATAGATGTGTAAAAATGTAAAATGAATATTTAATGTCATAAAAATTCAAAATTCAAACAATTATAGAACATTAAACTATTAAAGTGACTTTTCGGAAAACTTTTTATTTTTGTTAGGGATAAAAAAGCTTACGAGAAAACGTATATTAGTCGGGTACTCGGCTTGTTAAAAATGTAAAACGCTCCTTATACAACTAGTATAAATATAAATTATTATTCTACAAAATAGGTCTGGGAATAAGACTATTATATTTCGTGGTCTCACGTATTTTATGCATCGCGCGTTCGGGAATAATATATACATTACGTCACCCGGTGCGGCGGGTAGCAGATTGTCCACGGTGCAATAATCAGTTAATCAGTATATATATTTACTTTATGTCTAAAAAAGTATAAAGCTTTTTTATGAACCTTAGTTGTGTCATATTTAATGTCCAAACGTGCAGTAACCACATCGCCAACGAAGGAACATCCTTCTTTACTCCGTTTCGAATTGAAGATACTAAGATATTTCATAAAAATAAGCTCTAAACGGAACGGCATATTATGTGTGTAAAATTGTATATTATACTCATATATTAATAAAGTATCTACGGTTTACTTAACAATTTGTACGACTATTTTTTTTCTCTGTCGAAATTATTACAACTGTCAATCATCTCCGACGAATAGTGATGATTGATGATTGCCGTAGATAATAAATTAATATGATAAATCTATAGACGACCGTATATACTGTATTATTATATTGTAATAATTATTATTGGCCAGACATTTAAATATTTAAACAACAACTAATAACTAATTTATTCGCAAAACAAATCAATAATGACTGATAAAGAACCCCGTATTACATTTTAAATCATATTTGCATATCGATAATTTTTTTCGGCATAAAAAAAAATAAAACGTTAATTATTTAAAGTAGTGAAAATGTTTTTAAAATTATACAATGTATAGGAAGCTATAATTTAGAGTCTAAATTTTAGACAGTTGATAAAATTGTCAATATTCTATAATTATAATTTTTGAGTTAAGTCTAATTGTCTAAATCAATAAATTAATTTTGTCCAAATTTTACAAGTATAGCATAATAATTCCAGTTTTCTTAATTTTGTTGTTGTTTTTCCGATATTATGATAAGAGATCTGAAGTTTTTTATTTTATTTTACTATTAATCACCCAAAGTACTAAATAGATCATATTTGCTACAATAATTCAAGACAAACAGAAAATAAACTATACAAATTGTAAAATCAATAATCGTTCATCACTATATCCAAGATACAAGGTATACTTGACAACTTTATTTTATTCTTGGCTATTTTATGTAATGGACCAGCGGGTGGTCGGCAACCTTTTTGGACTCTCAGGCCACATTCACAAATTAAAAAGAGTTCACAGGCCACACAAAAATAAAAATTTATATTCTTAAATTATTTACCATGAAAAAAAATATTGTCTAGAATAGCAGTTCCCAACCCATGGGCCGCGAGCAGCGTGGTACTGTGCCGTGAACCATATAAAATTAAATATTATGTATATTTAAAATAATAGTATTACATATTTGTATATATATATATATATGTGTGTGTGTGCGTGTGTCTGTGTGTGTTTACGTATATAGGTGAGCCTTAAAGATTTTTTACAAAATTAGTGGTCCACATAACTAAAAAGATTAGGAACCGCTGATCTAGAACAACTTATAAGAAACCTTGTATTAGATTTTCAAGATTTTCTGGCCACACAAAAATTTTTTATCGTTATTTTAAAATAAAATACTAAAAAAAATTAAAAATTTCAATTGTCTATAAATAGCTCAAAAAAAGTCAAAATACTTTGAAACAGTGTATAGAGAACACTAACATAAACATTTGGTGAAAATTTCAAGTATTTACATCGATTAGTTTTTGAGTTTTAGCAAAATAAAAAATTCGATTTTGTCGAAAACTGGTTTTGCGTAAAAAATTCCGTTTTTCCCTCATTTTTTTAGTGTTTTTCCCGACTCATTTAAAAAATATTGAAAATTTTTAACTTTTGACCCCCCAAAGTACCAACTAGATTCAATTTCCTTTTCAATGAGGGGCTGAAGTCAAAAATCGAAGCATTTTTACTGCTCCAAATGTTGTCGACAGACACAAAAAAAAAAAAACACACATCATTGTAAAATCAATACATTCATCACTCCGTTCAGAATCTAAAAGCATATCATTATCATCATGAAAATAATATATACTTGGAGATATAGGCTGATAGTCCGTCTTCGCTCGGAAAAGTTTTTCGTAAACAGCAATATATCACTGTATTTAACAACACACCTATAACAGTCACCCACTCGACACATAATGTACAGGCAGAATGGTACCCACTTACCCGTCTTTTTTTTTATCGGGTAGCTATAACCGATATAATATCGTAGGTTAAATTGATTTTCATTCCATCAAACCGATATCGATCTAATGAGTAATTTTGATACTGAAAACGGACGCGAACGTCTTAACCAATGCATATTACAGTAATAAAGTAGCATCTATTTTCCAAATACTGGGTATCCGGTCGAAATACAGCGAATTAAAAATATTTTAAAAAATCTAATAGCTATAGCGAAAGAAAATATTTTACCAGATGTTTGGGGAAAAACTATAAAAAGTATTATTTTTAGTAGTTAAACACTGTTGTTCGTTAAATTCCGTTATGAATGGCAATTTAAGTGCCGCGGACACGTTTTTTCGGTGCCTCGCGATCGACTACAGCGAATGACGAGTGGCGACTGGCTTTAGTGTAATATTAAACAATATATCGCGTGCGACTTCGTGATCGATGACTTTACCGACGATAACAACATAAGCACGAGTAGACGATTTATTATTCCGCTTTCCGGAATCGGTGGTCGCCAACGACGTGACAATAAGGCCGACGGGTTTAAAATAAGATATAAGGAAAAAAGGTTTTTTTTCAGTGGATCACCCGGCACGGGTCCAGCTGATAATCTATGTCTGTCACCGCGGCGCCCCGTCCGTCATGCCAACCGATCCACCGATCTGGTCGCCGCCGATGTTGTGCACCTGCACCGTGCCCGGAAGTGACCGACCGTCTTCGTGACGCCCCTGCGCTGACATTTCTATTCGAAAAGTCACTCAGAGCGTACCCGGCTTCCACCGTTAATGAGTCACCATCGACGTACAAGGAGAGGCTCGAGACACGCCTGCTTCTAATTATGTTGTACGCTAAATAGGTACTATTATTATATACTTTCGCGGGACGATTGGACTGTTCTGTTTCGACGATAGATTTTTTCGTCAAAGATTCGTTTCATCTACTGCGGAGTGCATGAAAAATCGCCTACACATACGGTTATTCGTGAAATCTATATAAACATATTGATTTAATACACGATATTCCCCAACACTTTTAGTCGATCGAGTATTGCTGTTTGGGCAGGGAACGGGTAATGATAGGCCGTGTGCCCGGTTACCACATAATATACTTTGTACGAAACTTACTACACACCGACCGACCTGTTTACAATTTGTGTATACATGTATATAGCACTCAACAAGAATTGGACAGGGTCGCCGAGCAAATCCTATGAGTAGTAGTATATGTGGGTGGCGTGTGTATGTGTGTATATATGCGTGTGTGTACGTAGACTTGAAACAATTAAAACTAGTAAACAGATAGGTAACTCAAATAAAAAATAAAGGTAACCCGTGACAAATATGATAATTATTACCGCCCTTTTGGCCCAACAGATAAAAATTACGATATGACAATAATTTAACAAAAAAATAATAAATAAAATGTAATAACTGATAAGTAAAAGTATAGGTATAAAGAAATCACATTAACAGAAATGTATAAATAATAAATATATATATAGCCTAACGAAATAAAGTATAGTAAAGGATAGCTTTTCTGGTTCAACAATAATAATAAATATTTAAGAAAAATAACCCTTTTGGTACAACAGAATAATTGTATAATAATATAATAATAAATATAACAATATAAAAAACCTCACAGTTTTGTCGGTACGCTGTTGGACAACTGCTACCTATGCCTATACACTAATATAAAATATACACACAATAAATATATTTTAATTACAACGATATAAATGAATAATAAGACGGCGAAAAATTGTGACGCCAAATATATTATATAACAATAGTATAATATGAAATTATGAACGTATAACGATTAGCGCACACGTATATATAATATAAATAATAACAAAAATAGGACGATTAGCGCCCGTGCAATTTAATATAAAAATATAATATACAAAAAATAGATAAACCAAAAAACAGCGATTCTTGCAAGTACGATTATAATTTTTTTATGACAAAACGGCCCTTCCTTTCGAATATGGCTCGTAAAATATAATTAACAGCCTTTTTGGTGTTTACGCTACGACATATTATGCTACAAGACGACCAGCCCCGGCTGTGTTAATCTGCGCGCATCACCCACGAACCGGTGGCGGCAGATAACGCACTGATATACGTAATCTGCATATTATATAACTCACGCTAAACAATAATTATTTTAACAAAAATAAATATACAATATAATGGCTGGTACGCACGAGAGTGTGTGTATGCATCATGTGTGGCGGCGCAAACAATTGCGATTCATAATTTTTACACAGTATAATAAATTATAAAGATATTTGTTTATAAATATTTTTTTTTTGTAAAAGTTAAACGTGTATGTCACAAAAAAAAAATAATCACATATTATTATGACACCAGTATATTATGATATAATATACTCAACACTCATACTTATTAATATTGTTTTTTGAACGATCGTAAGTCGTCTACATAGTAAAATGTCTTAAATAATATTATAATATCTGCGTTTTGATACGTAAGTATTTACTCATTCGGATCCTGGAAACAGATTTTTATTATTTTTATTTTATTAATAATTACTTGTATTCGAAAAAAAATATAGCTCAATAATTACAATATAATGAAGTACAAGGTATATCACTTATATATTATATGAGAAACAACTTTATTCATTTATTTATCAGAAGAAGCGTCGTAATTTACTTTAACTAGGTGTTTGTACGTTTTTAAATTTTGAAAGTTAAATGTTGATGGCTAATAGCTGTGTAGTCTAATAAGGGCCGCGCCACACTAGAGCAGTTTTGACGCGCGGTAAAAACGCTAAACGAAAACGCACTTCATGTAATAGAGTGCACCAAACTAGAATCCCGCTTTGTTCTCCTAACAGAGATTAAATCGGACTGCAATTTTAATACGTTCGAAATTGTATCTGCCCCGTCGCAAATGTCGTCGACATGGGTTTGATGCGTCAACGCGTTACGGACAAACTCGAAATTATCGCAATCATCGGATGCGATAGTTCGTAACACGCGTAGAGCAAGATAAGGCCCGCAATTAACGTCGAACGTAACGGTATTTAACTCGTATTCTACAAGTTCGTCATGTGGCGACGGTCGCCATAAAATATTATGTTGGAATTGACGATATTCCGGCAAAATTAATATTTGTCTATACATTTTGCAGATGTCGGTCGTAAAAACGTACTTGGGGACCCGAAATCTTGTCAAAATGTCGAATATGTCCTGTTGTAATTTAGGACCCGTAAACAAGCAATTATTCAATGACGGTCCGCGACTATTTTGCGCGGAAGCGTCCAATACAACGCGTATTTTGTTTTCGTCGATCGCCGAACGATACACCGCGTGATGCAGAATAAAATAACGTCCCGGGGACGTCGCGACGGACATATGACCTAGCGAAATGTATTCCGACATGAACTGGACATATAATGATTTTAATTGAGGGCTCGTAGCCAATTTACGTTCAAGTGCGTCTAAACGTCGCATCGCGAGTTCGCGGGACCCGACAAAAGTATTAGCTGACGGTGGCGCACGAAAAGGCAACGGTACCGAAAAACGGCCGCACGGCAAACGTATAATACGTATAATATAGACCAAAGGTATTCAAACTGTGCGTCGCGGCTCCCGGGGGCGTCGCGGGGGTTGTCGAAGGGAGTCACGTCATATAATTGAAAACCAATAAATATTTTTGCGAAAAACGTATTATTATTATCATTGATGCACATCGGTTGGGAAACGTTGAATTGACTACAATAATCATTCGCTAAATATATAGCTTTAATTTGTCGCGTAAGTGCATTGTTTCCATAATGTTATTAAATTCATATAAACATTGATTTTTTTGTTATTTAAAATTTGGGAGCCGTCAACATTTTGTGAAGACTCAAAGGAGCCTTGGGATGAAAAAGTTTGAATACCTCTGATATAGACTGTTCACAAAATAATTTTTCACAACACCCCTCGTCCGTGAACGTCGCGGGCGCAGCCTCTGGCTCCTCAACCTGCCAAAACCGTTTCATTAACCCTTCAATGGAAACAGTCATATAGCGACCGGCACCGATTGATACGGGAGAGCCTCTCGGTCGGACACTGGACCAATTAAGACCCAACCAAAGACCAAACTAAACGCCGTAGGTATAGCTTTGTCCACCGACAATTTCCGACCGTCCATTTTTGACGCGTATACGTCGCCGCCTAACAATACATCAATAGGTGAAGTGATATCGAATAACGCGTCGGCGACAGTGGCGTAATTACGCGGGGAATTTGGGTGTCATATCCCCCCATGACCTTTTTTTTTAAGACTGGTTAACTGCATTTACCCATGTTTTTCTTTATCTAATAATATTATTATAAATAGGTAGTCTATATTTTATATTTCAAAGAAATAATACAAAAAAACACAAATCCTTTATGGTAGTTGTACAATGTACATAATACAATTGATTATATATTTTATAAATTTATAATCAATGATAATACTTCATAGTTCGTTATAAACGCAGTCACGCATGTGTAGTATACTGTATAGCATGAATCACCAATTAATGGCGGCCCGCAGACAAAAAATAAATAACACATATTACGACAAAATTATTAAAAACAAAATTATTTTTGTTTAATATTATTGGTTTTTATATAATGTAAATATGTACTTAGGATCTTAATGGCCCGCAAAAAATTTTTAGATTCCTTATGTGGCCCTTCAAAAATATTAATTGGTGACCCCTGCTGTATAGGTATCACTGTTGCAAGACATTTTGTGTATGTTTTGACTAGAAATTAGTATAACTTAATAGTTGAGATATTTTAAATATTTTGTTTTAAACTAGTGCTTATAACAAGATAATCATGTATTATTATTATTATTACAATCTATTTAAATTAATCAAACATGGTTTGTTTAAAATAAAGCATACAAAAACTAAAAAAAATAATAATTAATTGCCTCACTTCCATTTATAAAATGGAAGATTGAATATTAAATAATTGATTATATTATACTTTTACTTATTATAAGGCTTAAATAATGGGCGTAGGTAAATTGAGTCCCAAACAAAATTACTGTTTTTCAAAAGCGGTGAATTGAGTCCCTTGTATAATATTAGACTAATTTTCAAAATTACATATACGTATAATCGCGCGTGCACCATTAGTTATTGCGAGCATATAAGCACACCAATATCGCGTATGATACTGAATCAGTATAATATATACATATATATATATATATCAGATACTGAACAAATCGTACCTTATCGTATCTTATCGTATTTAGACGCGATTACTATAGACTAATTTTCAAAATTACCTACCTATACATATAGTTGACACTTTGACAGTCGTGCACCATTAGTTATTGTGAGTATAAAGCACATCTATATCAGCATTAATAATGGACGTAATGAAAAGTGAACGTAATAAAACAATTTTTATTTCTAATGGTTATAAATTTCGGTTCCATAAAATGTTAAAGAATGAAGGTCAGCGGTGGACTTGCTCCTTAAGTACATGTAAGTGCTATTTGAAAATCAATGATTCCAACACAGTTATTGAAAGTTTTGAAGATCACAAACACAAAAAACCAGACGAAAAAACCTTGAACCGGCAAAAAATTAGCAATAGTCTCAAACAAAAAGCTGTCAAAGATATTTCAAGTAAGCCATCCAAACTTTTACATTCCGAATTATTACAAAGAGAAAACGTAAATACATTAACTTTGTCAGATACGGCTCTTATTAAAAGAAATATACGAAATATTCGATCAACTGTATACCCTAATTTACCAAACACTGTAATTGAAACGCATGAAGTTGTTAATAAAATAATAATTAAAACTAATACGGACGAACCCTTTCTAATGGTTAATGATCACGATAATAATATTATCGGATTTTCAACAACGTCCAACTTAATGGTTTTATGTGATACAAATACGATATACGTTGACGGTACTTTTAATGTATTATGTATTATTCATTTAAAAGTTGACATTGATTACCTATTATTAATTATTATTATTATTGACAAAATTAATTATTATTAATTATTATATTATGTATTATTCATTAAAATGTTGACATTGATTACCGGAACATTTCTACTTTATGGGGCACCCAAAATTTCGGATTTTTTCTTATGGAATCTTATGTATTTTTTAACGCTGAAATCGATGATGCCAACGAAAATTTGGGCAGATTATTAGTTTAGATGTTACAACCTATTGAAGTTTTCAGTTTATACTGTAATCGTTAAATACCCATTTTGCTTACAAAAATTAAAATTGAACTGTTGCGCAGTGGTCACTTTTTGATAATATAAACCAAGTATCTAGCGGTCGAACCTCAGCCAGGACGAATTTTTTTTATTATTTTATTATTTTAACTTTTTATATGGCAATTTAGAATCATTTGAATTTTGTAGTATTAAATAAAGACATATAGTTGATCCCTACGCCTGCCGGTTTCGGTCGCCGAACTCGAGGGCCTACGGACCTAAACCAATTGATAGTTATAATTTTCGCGATAACGGCCACAATCACAGGCACAGTCTTAGAAAATCTTCAAAGACCGTGATCACTGGCACCAATACGAAATAATTTACAGTGAATAGTGATGCCGTGCTAGCGGCACTCGTCGCTACGCTCCTCGGCGCTGTCGCTACGCTCCGCAAATCGAAAATATCCCTCGACTTGCTGTGCAACACCACCTCAAGTTAGAAGCTACCCGATGCCCGTAATAAAATATTATTATTTATAATACTGATAAAAAAAAGTGAAAAAAATAAATGGTGATAAGTATCACCAGAAAACAAACACTATTTAAACAAAATTATCAAACTTCAATAGGCTATAACTTCTAAACTAATAATCTGCCCAAATTTTCGTTTGCACCATCGATTTCAGCGTTAAAAAATACATAGGATTCCATAAGAAAAAATCTGAAATTTTGGGTGCCCCATAAAGTAGAAATATACCTAAATATGGGGCTTGGTAAATTGAGTCCGAGATAAGTTAGGTACATTCTGAAAGCGGTAAATTGAGTCCCGAGAAAAAACAGGTAGTAGGTAAGTTGAGTCCCGGAAAAAGACAGGTAGTAGGTAAGTTGAGTCCCGGAAAAAATAAGATAGTAGTTGAGTCCCGGGAAAAAATTGGTAGTAAGTAAATATTTTGACTTATGTTAATACCTTACCCCAACAATTGTAGTGTAATCTCCTTCAAAATATAGTGTTAACTAATTGGTACCGCTCGTATTGCTGTAAAAAATATTAGTCTTGCAATATATTAACACATAAAATAAAAATTGTTTAAAAAAATACAATAATAATGTTAATAAAACAATAGTCATAATAATTTACACTCAATTTATTAACAAATTAATTTAAAACAATTTTATCATTAAAATTTATCATTATTGTTATATATATATTATGCACCCAGTAAAAATATAACAAATATTACAAATATTACAAATAATACAAATACTTATAAATGAATAAATTTCATTATTATTATACATTATACATTATATTAGTATACACTCCATTTATTTACAAATTGTTTAAAAAAAATTATTATCGTTAAAAATTATCATTATTATTATATATAATATTAAGTATATTAAGTGTATCGTTATTTTATCGTTTGGGAAAAAAATAATTATATAATTAATAATAATTATTTCAAAATCTTATACATGCAGTCAATAAATGTCCAAAAACCACAAATAAAAATTGTAGTGCATATTTTTGCATATTCTGACGTTAGTGCATGTTTGCAAGCATATTTTTAAATTTAAAATACATATAATTCGTTTTTCCCCGGGACTCAACTTACCTACTACCTTTTTTTTCCCGGGACTCAACTTACCTACTACCTTATTTTTTCCGGGACTCAACTTACCTACTACCTGTTTTTTCCTGGGACTCAATTTACCGAGTTTGGGTCATTTGGGACTCAATTTACCTAGCCCCCTAAATATTTTATAAGGGACTCAATTCACCACTTTAACTTTTTTTACAGGGGACTCAATTCACCGCTTTCATTTTTTTACAGGGGAATCAGTTTACCTAAAAATAATAATATAGGACTCAGTTTACCAAATCCGTAAATAATAGATGTTATATATTTTAGAACCTGTACTTTAAATTTTGATTTTTGTTATTTTTTCTCAGGTTGAAATTATTGATAATGGATTGGAAACTAATTTTAGATCAAATGATATAGGGCTTAATAATCGTACACTTACTGACGCTGATAAAAAGATTGTAAGTCAATTAGTCAAATAGTAATTAATAGCACTGTAGTAAACTATTATGCATACCAAATATTATTATCTTATTTATTTATGTAACTGTTAAGCATTAAACTGTTATGAAGATACCAATAAGACAATTAAGTATAATACCATAAATTAGGTATTGAGTGTCAATATTTAACTTTTAAATACATAATTTCGTTTTATAATAATTTTAAATAAACCATAAAAACTTATAGGGGGCCTTGTTCTAATTTTTTTATATTTTGACCCAGTGAATATTTTTATTGACACTTATAGAAAACAAATCATCGTAAAAATTGTACGCATATAAATTATAAATAGCTACAAAATAATTAAAGTGTTTAGAAAATAATACCATGTATCTATAGGAAATGATTATATAAACTTTGGTAACATTTTTAAGTATTTGCGTTGGTCATTATTGAATTACAACAAAAAGTAAAAATTGTTTATATTTTTAACTGGGAATTTAATTTTAATCAGGAATCGTGTATTTAGTATATTATATAATTTATATCTAGTATGTAAAATACATATAATTGTTAAACATATTTATAAAGACCTTCAGGTCGTTTAAATAATAAAGCCCCAGGGCATTTAAAAAAAAAAAAAAAAGGAATCGTGTATTACATTTACAAGCATTTTTTCAAATTAAATATACATACTTTTTATCTGCATTTATTAAGAGAAAAAAAAATACTAAATATAAATTGAAACTGTCTTTTATCTATACATATTTAAAACAGTTAGAATTTTTGAAAAATTATATTATGTATAAAATATTAAAATGCTAATATAATAATTTATTGATAATTTTAAATTTCGATGGTTATTTGTTGTTGAGTTACATTGAAAAAACAAAAATATGTATTATATTAAAAATTCGATTTATGAAAAAAATACAATTTTTCCTTAAACATTTACTTATGTTAATCAATCATTTTGAAAAATATATTTTTTTTTTTACTTCCCTGAAGAACAAAATAATAATGCTTTCTATGTATTTTAACTATTTTTTTATAAGGATTTTAAATTATTTATTATGGTTTCATATAATTAAAAAAAATAAAATTTAACAATATGAATGATTTAAATTGTATATTTAAATGAAAACGGTAAAACTATTTATCAATGCTAAAAATAACATACTCATACGGACACGACCGTTATAGAGGATAACCGTTAAATCAGGGCACAGTACATATTAATAGTTTTATTCTAATATAATATAATCATTAATCGCAAATAATACGAATACATCGTTGTTAACTTGCAAATTTTTTGTCTACTATAACTATAATGACTAATGAGTAAAAAAAGCAGGCATTGTGTTCTATTTTATCATTGAACCCCGGAAAATAAAATATGCGTCTACATAAACTACATTGTCCGACTAGTAGATTGTTCAAATAAATAAATATATTTTATTTTAAGTTTAAAAAGTAAATCTAATCCCAAAAAAGAATAAGAAAAAAAAACTTACGTAAGTGTTGACTCTTCCCGGGAATCCGAGTTGTACCAATCTACAGTCTGTGTACGGAGTGGTGCCCGCCGCCGAAGAAACTCCAAATTTTCTTCATATCGATCTTCGTCGTTATTCTAAATGAGAGTATAAAGATATTTTATGAAAATAAACTGCACAAAATAAAAATGAGAGTACATGTCATGTACTGAAGACTGCTGTTTGACGACTGTTCATTAAGACTATTATAGAATTGTTAATCGTCTCCGACGAATGCCGTCGATTGTCGTTTGCCACGGAGTAAATATATTATAATATAAAAAAATCATATGGTTTTTTTATAGAACTCTTTGTGATATTATATGTTTTATTTTTCTATTTTAACTGTTTGACATACGTAAAATTGAAACATACAAACTAGACCAAATGTTTATAGATATTGTGGAGTATTAATATTTTATTCAAATATAGATGATTACAAATTATTTAATTTAATCTATGTAAATAATACCATGTGTAGGACATGATTATATAAGCTTTGATAACATTATTAAGTATTTGCGGTAAGTTATTATTGAATTACAACAAAAAGCAAAAATTCTAGAAATTTATAGAAATCTATAAAAAAAAAAAAATATTCATAACTAGGTATTTATAAATAATAAACTTAATTAAATGAACGTGAATATATTATGTATTACTAAAAAGATCTTATATCATAGACAATTATTATTAAACGTTACAATTTTACAAACACTACCAAAAAAAAAATTTACGTTTTCGTAATGTGTGCAATGTGTCGTGTTCTGTGACCGATAACAAGAAACCGTCGACACCCCATAACTAGGTGCTTATAAATAACAAACGTAACTAAATTAACGTGGATAAACGTATTACCAAAAAAAAATTAACTTTTTAGTAATATGTGCAATGTTTCGAACAGATTTGTATGTCATTCAACGACGTTACAGCCACCGAATAATCGGATCAGAATCAAATCGCACGCGTTGTCAGATCATCAGGGAAACGGGGTTTTACGAATATACGTTCTGTTTGGGAAACATATACTTGAACACTTACGGAAATGTTGGAGCTGCGAATAGGTGTGAATGTAGACATGAATAAAATCACTACTTAATAATACGAGTACAAGCAATATGATATGCAATCAACGTGATTTCCTAAAAATCAAAAAATCTTTGACAAAGAATATAGATATCCAAATGCCTTTCCTAATCGCTCAATTCTGTCCTGGGTGGGTCTTGCTACGACGGAGGAAAGACAGTGAATGTCAATGCTAGTCGTTTCGTCAGGATTTATTCCTGATTCATTAGAGATAACACAGGACCGGTCTCGTGTTCTGTGACAGGTAACAAGAAACCGCCGAAACCCCATAACTAGATGCTTATAAATAACAAACCTAATTATATTAACGTGGATAAATGTATTACCAAAAAAAAATTAACTTTTTCGTAATGTGTGCAATGTTTCGAACAGATTCGTATGTCATTCAACGACATCACAGCCACCGAATAATCGGATCAGAATCAAATCGCACGCGTTGTCAGATCATCAGGGAAACGGTGTTTTACGAATATACGTTCTGTTTGGGAAACATATACTTGAACACTTACGGAAATGTTGGAGCTGCGAATAGGTATGAATGTAGACATGAATAAAATCACTACTTAATAATACGAGTACAAGCAATATGATATGCAATCAACGTGATTTGCTAAAAATCAAAAAATCTTTGACAAAGAATATAGATATCCAGATGCCTTTCCTAATTGCTCAATTCTGTTCTGGGTGGGTTTTGCTACGACGGAGGAAAGACAGTGAATGTCAATGCTAGTCGTTTCATCAGGCTTATTTATTCCTGATTCATTAGAGATAACACAGGACCGGTCTCGTGTTCTGTGACAGGTAACAAGAAACCGCCGAAACCCCTATAACTAGATGCTCATGAATAACAAACCTAATTATATTAACGTGGATAAATGTATTACCAAAAAAAAATTAACTTTTTCGTAATGTGTGCAATGTTTCGAACAGATTCGTATGTCATTCAACGACATCACAGCCACCGAATAATCGGATCAGAATCAAATCGCACGCGTTGTCAGATCATTACAGCGGCACACGAGACGGGCAGCTCAAACGAGAGCGATACGCCCGTAACGCGGAACTCTGACGAGTCACTGGAACTGTGCCATATGCTCGCTAGATCCGACGTACGCGCGACTCGTCATTTCTGCAGAACGTACCCCGCTGTAGCTCTGCCGTATGTCGACAAAGACGACAACGCACAGGGAAACGGGGTTTTACGAATATACGTTCTGTTTGGGAAACATATACTTGAACACTTACGGAAATGTTGGAGCTGCGAATAGGTATGAATGTAGACATGAATAAAATCACTACTTAATAATACGAGTACAAGCAATATGATATGCAAGCAACGTGATTTCCTATGTCTCAATATTTTTGTTTACCTGAAATAGTACAAACTGTTCGCCATATACATTTTATTACTTTTTGAAATAGTACAAACTGTCCGCCATGTAAATTTTATTACTTTCTGAAATAGTACAAACTGTCCGCGGTTTTCATTTTTTCCGGGTGACCGTACAAAGTGTCCTACAACCTACCAAAACACCAAAACACCGCTACCGAACCCCCCACAAAGGTCGGAAAACCACGCTACCAAAAATGTTGCGCCGTCAGCAATTACGTTAGCAGCAGTTTACTGACGACTCGTAGATGTGTGGGAGCAAAATGATACTAACACAATTGTGATACAAAAAGCATATAATTATTAATTGATGTATCAACAAACAATATAATATTTTACAATGCCGAAGACATCTCTTCGAACGATTGCATTACTAATAATAATTATACTAATAATAAGATCCACACGACAATATACAATAATATGAAATAATAAGAAAAGGGGGCACAACGAGTGTGCAATATGTAAAAATCAATATAAATACAAATAATATAATGTTTTAACGATACCACTGGTCACCGTTTGTGGACGTCGGGATCCCACAACGATTTCCGAGATGTCTCCAAAATGACACGTAGTGTAGACAGCTGGGCATTGGTGAGGTCGCTGACCTTTCGCAAGACGCGTTGCAACGCCGCGACGTAGACTCAGATCGGCACACACAAAAAATGTGAGCACGTGTAGGTGTAATTAACGTGCGATGCGTGATATTCGCGAATCACTTCCGCACATACAATAATAATAATAATAATAATAATAATAATAATAATATACAACAGATCGACGATCGACGCAGATATATAAGAATATATAACGCCGTCGGCCTACGGCATACACTGCGATCGACAAACGCACAGTCGATCCACAAAGAAAAACTTAAGGTTTCTGGTCGACACACGACGACAACGTGGTACACCAAAAGGACCAACCCCACGGTCACGACGAACAATACCGGACGGCGGTGCGAAAAAGACAACGACGGCCGGACCGCGGACAACCGGTGGTCAGCGAAACCGGATGCCAAAAAAGTTCGCGCAAGCGCATTTCGGCGTTGGAACGTCAGCGGGGTGACAAGACATGTGTCAAATGGACACACTGTTCGTCACAAGTGCAAAAAGGCTCAGGTTCGAACAGTTATATAAATATTATACAGTTTTAAATTAATTTACAATTTGCATATATGTAGTATGTTAATGTGTTAAAAAAATTAAGAGCACTTTCCAAGTAGGTATTGGGCCCCTAATTTTTCCAGGCTCGACCGGAAATTAAAGTCTGCGCACGCCTATGGTAATTGTTGACAAAACAATATTCGGAGTAAAAAAATATTGATTTTATTTCTGGCTTAGAAATTAAATTGAATAATTTGAATTAACAATATCTTTTAAAGGGTTGAATTTTAGCGTCATAGACAGCCCCATTGACTTTTACGCTGTTACTACGGAGTACTTTAATTCATGCACTGATGACTTCAGAGTTCAGAAATACCGGAACTGCTCCAACGAATGGATCAATTACAAATCATACATTGGTATTAAAACTTTAATATTGATCCAGGGAAAATGTTAATGTCATAATGTACTATATTGTTATAGGATAAATTAAAAGATGTCTTACAACAGGCATGTATTCTAATAGAAAAAACATATTTTAAATTTAAACTTAACCCGGATACACCTTATAATTATACTACTATGTGTGATGTGAATAATGAATAGGTATACGAATTAAATTTAAAAATAAATTAATAAACAATTTACTATTTATCAATTTAGCTTAAGTTATTAGTATACCTAATCAAACACTATCCCGTAAGAGAATAATAATAATAACATATTAATAAATTGAAGAACAGGTATCATATCATATCATGCACATTCCCAGTACATATGAAAAAAATTAATTTAATAAGAAACTTCACGATTAACCAACAAACTATTGAAATTATTACAATCCTTTATCATTATATATGTAGATTTAAAGATTCTTAACATTTTTTTAATATATTAACAAAAAAATGTTATAGATGTGTACACAGCCACAAGCGGCATGTGATTGGTGTGTAGAGACTTTATTATCATACAATGAAAAAGTAATTTTTTGGTAAATAAAATATACGTATTTTTAATAATTTAATTATTTTAGCATCAATTTGCGCATGCAAACGGAGCAGGATTTTTGGCTCGTTATATTGATTTTGATGACCCTGATAATTGCTGTAATTGTGAAAAACCATTTCCTGTCTTTGACGCTATTCTAGATGATTTTAATGGTGTTTCAACAAAAACTTGTGATTTATTAAATTTACCTTAAAAAAGAAATCATCAAATTTTGGAAAACGATCATAAATGCTACAGTTTTTAAAGTCAAATAATTATAATAAATTTGATGTATAAATTATTATATCACAATTAAGTGTTTTAACCTTTTATTCATTATTTATTAGAGATTTAATCGGAGTTAAAATCCCGGCGAATAGGTCACGCCACCGGTGGCTACCTGCAGTTACATAGTAGAGAATTCGAACAGCTGCAAGACTCTGCAGTATCCATATCGGCTTTTACAGATTTTATTATCAGTTATCATTTTTATTAGAAAAAAAAAGTTAAAAAAAAAAACATGTTATTTTTAATTTTTGACGTATAGTATTGAATGTCTAGTATTCACAGCGTCACAGCTGTACGTGTACAACGTAACTAGTCGAAATAATGCTTCAATTTCAAACTTTGGGGGTGGTTTTCGATGGCAAAGTGAATATCCTTGTTGCATTATAAATAGAGATCTAAAGTAAACATTTTCCAACAGTTTTCAAAAAAATCGATTTTTTTATATATTTGTAATTCAAAAACTAATCACTGTAAATACTTGAAATTTTCACCAAATGTTTATGTTAGTGTTCTCTATACACCGTTAATTTTCAAAGTATTTTGACTTACTTTTTTTGAGCTATTTATAGACAATTGCAATTTTCAATTTTTTTTAAAATAACGATAAAATTTTTTTGACCGGCCAGAAAATCTTTAAAATTTAATACAAGGTTTTTTATAAGTTGTTTTTAAAGTGATAAAAAAAAATTTGAAATCGTTAGTCACAATTTTTTTTTATAAGTGCTTATTAAAGTTCGAATTTATACGAAATATGTCAAAATTTCGAAAATTTGCAAGTAATTTTGTGGTTGAAAAATCGTAAACATTTTTTCTTTAATAACTAAGTTTTGAAAATTTGGTACAAGGTTCTCCATACATTTTTCTTCAAATATTTATAAAAAAAAACTCTACCGGACTAAGACGAAGAATTTTTAGGAGTGTTTGAAATTTAAATTTTTACAAAACCGCGTTAAATAACGGTTTAACCTCAAACGATTTTTGATATTTGTTGTTATTCAAATAGTACCTATAAGTCGTAGATACTTGAAAATTTTACCAGTTATTTAGATTGGCATTTATTTTGACTTTTTTTGAGCTATTTATAGACAACTGAAATTTTCAATTTTCCTAAGAATTTTTTTTTTAAGTGTCGATAAAATTTTTTTAGCGGAGTCAAAATATTTAAAAAACTAATATTAAGTTTCTCATAAGTTATTCTTATGACGATAAAAAAATTATAAGAATACATAGGCACAATTTTTTTTTATTAGCATTTGAAGTTCAAATATTGACAAAAATTCGTCAAAATCATGAATATTTTTAACTATTTGGTAGTTAAAAATTTATAAATATTTTATTATCAAAAGCTAAGAATCGAAAATATAATACTATGCTGTCCATAAATTAACCTTAGAATAATTATAAAAAAGTTTGAAGATTATTCAATTTAAAAAATTTTACTAGTTTTTTAATTTTAATTTGAAATCAAAAATACACGTGTAAAATAACGTTTTACTAATAAATAATTTTCAATTTTTGTTATTTTTAAAAAATTACTAAACGTAAAATCTTGAAACTTTTACTTAAATGTTTGAATTAGTTTCAAAATAGAATATTATATGACAATATTTAAGTATAATATATCCTAGACTGACAAATCATCTCCGTTCAGAATCGTTTTTCGTATACAATGATACCTATCATTGCATTCAAATTTAACCTACCCTAGTACGTGGTCCACCCCACCCCCTAATGTACAGCAGAGCGATACTCACTTACCCGCTTTTTTTAATTTAAATTTTGTTTTATTCCCTAATTCTCAAGTCGTTCTTAGAATAGCTACTGTATTTACAATTTCTAAGAAGTTTGATCTGAAATTCTAATCTTTGCCGGAAATGGCTGTTTCTATCATCTTTATAATGTTTATATACACTATGGCTAAGACATTTATTATCATTTTTTTAAATACATTTTTATGATAACATTATAGCTGGTATATACAATATCCAGAAGACGGAAAGCATTTTGCATCGTAATATATATTTTAAGTGAGTTAAATCCTAATATTTCTCAGCTACAAACAATAATTATAATATTCAGGAAATCTTATAAATAAAATAAAAAAAGTAGTACTTTTCAGTATTTTCCATAATAATCGTGAAAAACAAAATAAAAAAGTGGGCATTGCTCTGCTGTATAGTGGAGATAGAGAGTAGGTCACTGGTCACCAGGGCCGTAGTCAGACCGGTTTTCTCGGGTCATTTGTCCGGGGCCCGAACCTAAACATATTTTTGAGGGGCCCGGGTCTACAAAAAAAAAAAATTTAAATCATGATGACTAGCCCTGGTCTTCAAAAAAAATTTTAATTTTAACAGGCCCCAGCTGGAGCTCAAGTAACGACCAATGAGCACTGTAATTTTGTTGAACATTTAACCATATATTAATACTGTGTAATACTGTAATACTTTATATAAGTTTTAATATTATTTTAGATAAAAATAAAATGTTTTAAAACAGCATGGTTGCAATAATATTTGATGTCAAAATAATTTGATTATTAGTTTTATACATAATTACACAAATTTTCCTACGAAAACCAGGAAAACCCCTTTATAAAAATAGGGGGCCCAGAAGGTTTAGTTTGTCCGGGGCCCGCCAAAGCTGAGTACGGCCCTGCTGGTCACTATAATGGATGTGTTAAATTTAAATGCAATGACTGGTATCATTGTATACGAAAAACGATT
Organism: Schizaphis graminum; assembly: GCA_020882235.1. Taxonomy (NCBI): domain Eukaryota; kingdom Metazoa; phylum Arthropoda; class Insecta; order Hemiptera; family Aphididae; genus Schizaphis; species Schizaphis graminum. The sequence continues at coordinate 63,387,711 of CM037032.1, forward strand.
CTGAACGAAGATGATTTGTCAGTCAATGATAATTAGTTGGATATATTATATTATTATTATTACCTATATTTAAATTGTAATATATAGTTATCGTTATTTTACGCGATTTCGTTTTTATAGTTACTTGAAGGAAAACTTATGGATAACCTTGTATTAGATTTTTGAACCATAAATCACAAAAATTTTATGAATTTTCAACTTTAAAATTTCTTGCAAATTTTCGCGATTTTGATATATTTCATAAATATTCGAACTTTAAATGCTTATAAACAAAAATTGTGATTAACAATTTTTGATTTTTTTTTTACTACGATAAGTTAAACTTATAATAAACCTTGTATTAAATTTTAAATATTTTTGGATAGAAAAATTTTTTTATCGGCATTTTAAGAAAAAAAGTTTAAAAAATCAAAAATTTCAATTGTCTATAAGTAGCTTAAAAAAATTCTAAATATTTTGAAAATTTAATCATAAATAGATAATGCTAATATAAACATTTTGTGAAAATTTCAAGTATTTTCAATTATTCGTTTTTGAGTTACAGCAAAATCAAAAAATCATCTTTGTCAAAAAGTGGTTATGCGTAAAAATTCCCGTTTTTCCGTAATTTTTTCAGAGTTTTTCCCGACGCTTTTGAAAACTATTGAATATTTTTTATTTTTGACTCTTCCAAAGTACCAACTAGATGAATTTTCCTTTTCAAAGAGGGGCTAAAGTCAAAAATCGAAGCATTATTACTACTCCAAAAAGTGATAACAGACACAAAAAAATAAATAAAAAAAAATATAAAAAAAAAATACACATCATTGTAAAATCAATACATTCATCACTCCGTTCAGAATCTAAAAAAATGATACTTTTAACATGAAAATACTACATACAACAATATTTTCTATATTTTCACTCTGTATTGAAAAAAGCACGACAATTCATTATTTTGAAATAAACACACCGATTTAACATATACATTTCCGAATGAAAAAAATTATTCTTACGCTGCAGCTTGGTTTAAAGTGAGCATAAAGTTGATTTTAACATCTCAGAGATTGTATTTTTATGTTTCAAATGTGACATCACATATTATCTAATACTATGTGATTTCTAATAGATGTTAAAATATTCAAAATCCATAGTTGTAAATTTTAATTCTTGAAGTAAATATAACATATTAAATCATATTAAAATTATGGATATTTTTCCCATCTTTTAATTATTATTTTTACAGAAAACAAAAAAACCTTAACGTAAAAATAAACAAAATACACATTTAGCTCATATTTTAGTGCTTTTAAGCGTATATTTTGATAGTTTTTAATGTATGAACTTTCAGGCCCTATTAATACTATTATCAACCTACTTTCATATTTTGTTTGAATAAACTTAGTATTAGATATACCATTTCTAAACACTACAAAATGATAACATTGATTTCGAAAACTTGTATGATTAAATTTCGCGTTCAACATATAGCTAAATGATGCATAAAAATCAAACAGTTTTTGAAAGATCATCATCCTTTCACATCATAAAAATACGATTTATCAAATATTAAATAATAATAACTAGGACTTGGATGTTGTTACAATGATTAAAAGTTATTAAAGACTTAAGGTTATAGCTAGACTTGGGAATTTAAAAGTTATAAAAACAGACAAATACAAAAAAAAATATGAGCAAATACAAACATACACTAGAACATCGGTTCTCAAACTGTGGTACGCGTACCACTAGTGGTACGCAAAAGACTGCATGGTGGTACGCGGAGGGCCATTTTTGGATAATAAACCCATTCAATTATTTAATTCATATCTTATTTTAAAAAACTGACAAATAAAAATAATTATACTGTGGTTGTATTATTTTACTGCTTTATTATTTAAAACAAATGTATTTAACAATACAATTTGGAATTTGGATCGTTCTATTTTTAATTATTAGTGGTACGCGACTGATTGATAATATACTTAAGTGGTACGCAAAACAAAAAGTTTGAGAACCGCTGCACTAGAACAAGGCAATTTTGACTGAATTTATTTGAAAATGTGTCTATTATTTGTATTATCAATTTTTCCTTTTTTTTGAATAATTTTACCTACCTATTGATTGATCCAATATTAATATCATTGAATAAAATAACTAATAGGTTAATATGAAGTATAATATTCATCTGTGGCATGGAGAGCAAAGCCAATGACATAAAATCACACAATATTTACATAACATTGGTAAAATACATTACATAATATAAGTACCAATAAGAACTTTAATTTTTAAACTAAATTTACATAACATTTTTTACTCTAATAAGTAAACTGTTTAACGTACCTACGTATTTGCTAATTTTATTAGTTGCATACCATATTTATACGTAAACAAATGTATTATGTATAGTTTTATATAATAAAAAATATTATAATGTGAGTTTTTAATTTAATCCTTACAACATCCAAGTACAAATCATGACTTCAAACAAAATAAGTATTTTAAGTATGTCCTATTGCATCAGCCATCAGTAAAAAAATGTTCATAATATATTCTGAGTGGTGAATTATTTTTGTCATTTAGTTGATTTTAGTATATTAAAATAATCTAGTCACTAAGACTAAGGTACGTATGGTAAACTAAATTTAAAAGCAAATTAATACATTTTAAAAGACTATCAATTTTAAAATTCATAATTTAATTTTAATGAATGTGAAGATAGTTGAAATGTGTATAATTTTGTCAAGACAAATTATTGTTGTCATTTAGTAGGTAGGTACATTTTAGTATAAAATAAGCAACCCTGCGACCCATTGAGATATGTATTATACTATGATATATGGTAAACTAAATTTGCAAAACTAAAATTACTAATTTGCTATATGTATTACACTATTAAATGTGATAATAACCAATTACTTAAATATTATGTTCAAGTATTCATATGAATTAATTAGTTAAAAATAGTTGCTTCTGTGTGAATAACATTATAAAATATAAGATGTGCTAGTCTTTAAAAAGTTATATCAATATAGGTACTAATTGTTTACAACACTCACAATATTTAAATTAAGCTACAAGTAATATTACCTATGATATGTATATATTTTATTATGATTGTCTTACAGAAACTTACAGAATTTTGGTTCATGCCAGCGGTTGCATGTAGTACAATCGAAAAATAAATCATAATATAGTTATTTACTATTTTGTTATATTTATTATATTTATGCTTAACATGATTGACTTACAGAAACTTACAGAATTTTGGTTCATGCCAGCGGTTTCATGTAGTATAATCGAAAAATAAATCATAATATAGTTATTTACTATTTTGTTATATTTATTATATTAATTTTATGCTTAACATGATTGACTTACAGAAACTTACAGAATTTTGGTTCATGCCAGCGGTTTCATGTAGTACAATCGAAAAATAAATCATAATATAGTTATTTACTATTTTGCTATATTTATTGTGACAATGCTTAAACAAATTAATAGAAAATAATGATAAGCTCAAAATAGTAGGTTTTGTTTGAATAACCTTATAAAATATAACTGCAAGACTTTAAAACGTTATAAATTCTATAATTTTATTAACACAAACTAACAATAAACCATACAATATAATAATATTTATTAAGTAAATTTATGAATTCTATGTACCTAATTATTACTCATGAGCAAGAAATAAAAATTAAATTAAATTAAATACATTAACAAATCTAAAAATTTCAGCTAAAATTCACTGAATTTTATTATTTTTCATGAAAATAAAAATGTACCATCAAACTCAATCAAAGGTTACAATATCAATAAGGACAATAAAATTTAATGAAAAAAAAATGATGTCACATTTGCAGTCTTAGGTACCTACCTACAATGACTTTTAGAGTAGTTAAACATTTGCTTTAATTTAATTAGCTACCATACATTTCAATAAACTTTTGTCTAAAACTGAAGAAAATGGATCATATTCAAAACAGATTTCATTTAAATCAATGGTATAATATGCATAAAAAATATACATACAAAATGAATAGTTATGTATAGTTGTATACTTAGTATAATAATAGTTATACTAAAAAAAATAATAGTAATAGTAATAATAATAATAATAGTAATAATAGTAATAATAGTTATACTTATAATAGTAATAGTATAGTTGAATACTTATGAATTTTTTATTTAATTATAACAACATCAAAGTCTCAACCATGACAACAAAAATAATAAGTAAGTATTTCAAATATTTCAAATTACATCAGTAAAAAATTATAATATATTCTGAGTGGTGAATTAATGTTGTCATTTAGTTAATTTTAGTATAAAATAAATGACCCATTAAGATATGCATGGTAAACTAAATTATTAGTTTGCTATATTTATTATATTATTAAATGTGACCAATGTTTAAACGAATTACTTAAAAAATATGTTTAAGTATTCATATAAACAAATTAGTTAAAAATAGTTGTTTCTGAGTGAATAACATTATAAAATATAAGTAGGTACTAGTCTTTAAAAGTTATATAAATATAGGTTCTAATTGTTTACAACACTCGCAATATTTTAATTTATTAGCTACAAGTAATATTACCTATGTGGCTATGTGTATATTTATACTAAACTTGATTGATAAATTAACTTACAGAATTTTAGAAATTGTTCGAATATTTTTGAAATATATCAAAATCGCGAAAATTTGCAAGAAATTTTGAAGTTGAAAATTCATATAATTTTTGTAATTTATATCTAAAGTTTAAAAACCGTTTAAAAGGATATCCGTAAGTTTTCTTTCAAGTAACTGTAAAAAAAAAATTCTAGCGTCAATATAGAAAAAATTTAATGAGCGTATGAAATTTATTTTTTTTTAAGAATATTAGTAAAATAACGTTATTATATTATAATTTAAATGTAAGTAATTATATAATATATCTTACTAATTATTCTAGACTGATTCTCCGTTCATAATCGTTTTTTGTATACAATGATACCTGTCAATGCATTTAAATTTAACACTATTTATCAATGCTAAAAATAAATATACAACATTCTCATACTGACACGACCGTGTACTTTTTTACAGAGAATAACCGTTAAAGCAGGGCAAAGCACATATTAATAGATGACTATAATACCCTATTCTAATATAATATAATCGCGAATGATACGAATACATCATTGTTAACTCGCACATTTTTTGTCTACTATACATAATGAGTAAAATAAACAGGCATTGTGTACTATTTTTTCATTGGACCCTGAAGAGTAAAATATACATCTATATCGACTAGGTACATCATATATTTTATTTTAAGTTTAAAAAGTAATTTTAATCTCAAAAAATAATTTTAAAAAAACTTACGTAATCGTCGACTATTCCCGGGAAACCTAGTCATAATAGAAACAAATCCATATATTTATTTTATTGTGTTTTCATGTAACAATAACAAATAGTACCTATAATTAGTGGTTTGGGGGATTCAATTTCAGTACCATTCGAGGTACCATTTTACAAAATAATCAAATTGAATTAAATTTAAGTTAGGGAAGTGGTTTTCACTGCTTTTTACATTATATATTAAGTAGATTATTGTAATTAGAGTGACAAATTTAAATTGAACAAACGATACGGAGACGGTTAGTTGATCTATATCACTAAGTATAAGTATGATGTATTATAATATGACTCATAATATTATATTATGTTTATTGATATCGTTTAGTAATTTATTTTATTCTTTGTAAATATAAATATATAATTTGAAATAAAAAAAATTGATAAAATCTGTCATGTATCTGTGCTGTACAACATCAATCGCCCCCTTTTATAAACCTCACACATTTTTATTAACGTACGTACAACAGAAAATTAAAAAAAAAAATTATTTATTTGGTATAAACTGCAGGTGACTGCAGTTTAATTTAATTTTAAACAATCAAAACCCTATAAACAGTTTGAGGCTTTAATCTAATTTTTAAAAATTAAAAAATTTTGTAATTTGGTAGCGCTCTGTGCATTTAGTGCCGAGTGGATAACAGTTATTATAGGTGTGCTAAATAATGAATTTTAATTCAATAATATAATATAAAATTTTATACAAAAAACCATTCTGAATGGAGACTGGCTACCGGCATTTAGCAATATGTATATTTGATAATATATTTTTTTATATAGCTATTAATGTAGTTTATTATAGTTTTAGTATTACATCATTGAGTTGATATATTTTCGAAAATATTGCATTTATTATGTTATTAGTTTTTAATTATTGTGATAATATGTATTTTTTACCATTTAAATTTTTACTTATAAAATTAAAAATGTAATTTAACATGTTTTTGTGAATATTGTAAAAATAGGATCATAATATAAATAAAAATAATATTTTAAAATAAACCATAAATTCATTGAATATAGTATAATCTATATCAATATTTAATACAGTTACGTAAAATTCATAAGTTCTCAAGAATATATTAAACATTTTAAATTTTAACAAAATAATTAACATCGATAAATTAGTTATTAAATGTTGATGTTTATACTTTAAACATATAATTTCGTTTTATAATAATTTTACATAAATCAGATAACCTTAAATGGAGCCAACAAATAATTTTTTATTGATACTTTTATTATAAACATTTGGTGAAAATCTCAATTACTTACAATGATTCGCCTATGAGTTACAGCAAAATAAAAAAATCGATTTTGTCGAAAACCGATTATGCATAAAAATTCTCGTTTTTTCGTTACTTTTTTAGGGTTTTTCATGACGCTTTTAAAAACTACTGGACATTTTTTACTTTTGACACACCATAGTAGGTCGGTACAAACTAGATTCATTTTCCTTTTAGATTCTGAACGGAGTGAAGAATGTATTGATTTTACAATGATGTGTGTTTTTTTTTTTTTTTTTTTGTTTTTTTTTGTGTCTGTCGACAACATTTGGGGCAGTAAAAATGCTTCGATTTTCAACTTCAGCCCCTCTTTGAAAAGGAAATCGGATCTAGTTGGTACTTTGGGGGGTCAAAAGTTAAAATTTTTCAATATTTTTTACATGAGTCGGGAAAAACCTTAAAAAAATGACGGAAAAACGGGATTTTTTACGCACAACCAGTTTTCGACCAAATCGAATTTTATATTTTGCTGTAACTCAAAAACTAATCGATGTAAATACTTGAAATTTTCACCAAATGTTTATATTAGCGTTCTCCATACACAGTTAAATTTTCAAAGAATTTTGACTTTTTTTGAACTATTTATAGACAATTGAAATTTTTAATTTTTTTTAGTATTTTTTTTTAAAATAACGATAAAAATTTTTTGGCCGGCCAGAAAATCTTGAAAATTTAATACAAGGTTTCTTATAAGTTGTTCTTAAAGTTATAAAAAAAAATCCGAAATCGTTAGTCACAATTTTTTTTTATAAGTGCTTAAAGTTCGAATTTATACGAAATATGTCAAAATTGCGAAAATTGGCAAGTAATTTTGTGGTTGAAAAATCGTAAAATTTTTTTCTTTTATAACTAAGTTTTGAAAATTTGATACAAGGTTCTCCATACATTTTTCTTCAATTATCTGTAAAAAAAACTCAACCGGATTCAGACAAAAAATTTTTATGAGTGTATGAAATTTAAATTTTTACAATACCGCGTTAAATAACGGTTTAGCCTCAAACGATTTTTGATATTTGTTGTTATTCAAACAGTATAAGTCGTAAATACTTGAAAATTTTACCAGTTATTTAGATTGCCATTTTCTTTACGTGATTTAATTTTCAAAACATTTTGACTTTTTTTGAGCTATTTATAGACAATTGAAATTTTCAATTTTTTTTAATTTTTTTTTTATAAATGTTGATAAAAAAAAATTAGCTGGGACAAATTACTTGAAAATTTAATTGAAGGGTCCACATAACTTGTTCTAAGTCTCATTCAAAAATTATAAAAATACATAGGCACAATTTTTTTTTATTAGCATTTGAAGTTCAAATATTGACAAAAATTCGTCAAAATCATGAATATTTTTCACTATTTGGTAGTTAAAAATTTATAAATATTTTTCTATCAAAAGCTAAGAATTGAAAATTTAATACTATGCTGTCCATAAGTTAAGCTTAGAATAATTATAAAAAAGTTTGAGGATTGTTCAATTTAAAAAATTTTACGAGTGTTTAAAGTTTTAATTTTAATTTGAAATTAAAAATACACGTGTAAAATAACTTTTTACTAATAAATAATTTTCGATTTTTGTTATTTTTAAAAAATTACTAAACGTAAGATCTTGAAACTTTTACTTAAATGTTTGAATTAGTTTCGAAGTAGAATATATTACAATATTTAAGTATTATATATCCTAGACTGACAAATCATCTCCGTTCAGAATCGTTTTTCGTATACAATGATACCTATCATTGCATTCAAATTTAACCTTCCCTAGTCCTAGGTCCATCCCACCCCCTAATGTACAGCAGAGCGATACTCACTTACCCGCTTTCCTTTTCAAATGTAGGGGCAGAAGTCAAAAATCAAAACACTATTACTTCTCCAAAACATGATGACAGATACAAAAATTAAAAAAACACATCATTGTAAAATCAATACATTCATCACTCCGTCGAAAATCTAAAATAAGTTTAATCTTTTAATGTCACACATCCATTTAAAGCGTTATGCTTATTCGATACATCAGTATTGAGTTAAAATGTACAAAAATAACATATTATGATACAATTTTATAATCGTATAATAATATGTACTGTGTATAATATTTCTGGTAAAAATGTATTTAATCAAATTTGTACCAATAAATCTATAATAATATAAGAATAAATTGCTTATTGTAACTATTGTATGTAGGTACTTATTGTAATAGATACTTATAATACTCTATTCTAATATTATATAATCGCGAATGATACGAATACATCGTTGTTAACTCGCACATTTTTTGTCTACTATACATAATGAGTAAAATAAACAGGCATTGTGTACAATTTTTTTCATTGGACACAGGAGAATAAAATATGCGTCAATATCGACTATATCGTTCGACTAGCGGATTGTTCATATAAATTAATATATTTTATTTTAAGTTTAAAAAATAATTTTAATCCCAAAAAAGAATAAGAAAAAAAACTTACGTAAGCGTAGACTCTTCCAGGGAAACCGAGTTGTACTAATCTACAATGTATACGGAGTAGTGCATTGCCGCCGAAGAAACTCCAAATTGTCTTCCTATCGATCTTCATCGTGATTCTAAATGGGAGTATAAAGATAATTTATTAAAAAAAAATTAACTGCGCAAAATGAAAATGAGAGTACATGTCATATATTAAAGACTGTTGTTTATTGACTGTTCATTAAGACTATTATAGAATTGTTAATCGTCTCCGACGAATGTCGTCGATTGGCGTTTGCCACGGATGATGAATATTATAAAATGATAAATCTATGGTTTTTTTTATAGAACTCTTTGTGATATTATACGATCTATTTTACTATTTCAGCTGTTTGACATACGTAAAATTGAAACATATAAACTAGACCAAATCTTTATAGATAATGCAATGTATTAATATTTTATTCAAATGTAGATGACTACAAATCATTTAATTTAATCTATGAAAATAGTAAACTAAATAAAAATAATTATATTATTAAATATTTAAAAAAAAAATTATGATTAATAGCTTTATGTTTCAGTGTTATTATTTCTGCATTATTTTAATTGTAATTGTTTTAACTTAACCGTACTTATTATTACATTAGATTAAATTGCCTCTGTTTGTAGATTTTGTGTCTGAAAACACCTATCGTAATAGTAACAAATATGCATACATATACGTTTTGTTGTGGTTTCATGTAACAATTAGTATCTAAACAGTTATTAGGGGAATTCATTTTCAGTACTATTTCACAAAATAAACAAAAATTACATTAAATTAAAGGTAAGGAAGCGTTTACAGCGGTTTAATACATTAATGATTAAGTATACATATTATTGTAAATTTTAATTGGAGAAAGACGGTCAATCAACTTTCATTAATAAGTTTAATTTTTGTGTATTATGACTTATAATATTATATTATATTGATTGATATTGCTAAGTATTTTTTTTTTTGTGTTAAGTTTGACAGGCTACATGTTTTCCGAAAACATTGCAATAAATAATAAATATAATTTATACCGTATTATATTCTTGCTATATACTTTTGAGTTATTAGGGACAACCTTTCCGTAAAATAATGTGAATAAATAATATCTTAAGATTAATCTACATAATATGTCAAAAATGTCATTGCGTATAGTATAACATAAATATGTATAACTTTTATGTTCCTACAAATAATGTTTTAAATAATAACAAAATATTATATAATATCATAAATAGAGATAGAGATAGAGAATATTATGATAAAAGACCAAGAGAATCTAGTCTATATAGAAATAATAATAAAGATCATAGAAATAGGTCAAATTCTAGAGATAGAGACAATAGAAGAAATAACTATCATAACTTTAAACGTCAATACAGTAGGAATAATAGTTGCGAAAGAACACCTGAACAGTATAGGGACAATTACGAAAAAAAATTAAAAAGAGTTACAAGTTACAAATGCAATGAAAAGGGGCATTACGTTGATAGGTGTACTTTGTCAAAAAACAATTAAGGACCGAGTTAGGAAAAGATTAGGAATTTTCAACTCGGGTCTCGAGAATACAAAAATCAAATTAATAATACAATATTATATGTTATAAAATACTATGCGACAATGCAGAAACTACGGGTGATATATTTTATTTTAAATACGAATATTGCGATCGAACACTGCGTTAGCCTGCAATGTTTTACCATGTCAAAAGGAATATCCGCACAATTTAAAAAATTATTTAATATTAAGGACAAACTGATTAATCAACATAAAAATATTACCGAAGTATCTCATTTAAAATAAAACGACTAATGGATTTTACACCTTATTACAAAAAACAATTATTATGTTAAATCAACCTATTTAAATATTTTTAAAACCTTGAAAAATACTAAACAATTTTGTACTGAAAATAAAATCACAAACTTGGCCTTACCATATGCACAGGTTCAGATAAAAAACAATGGGATCAAAATATATAAAATATCTTATATGATTCAATTTATTTTTTAAAATTCAATTACGAAAATTAAAATATACTCCTTACCTAAAAACAAGAATGACCAAAATGATAACATTTCAAATAGGTACCAACTACCAGTTATAATATAATCTTAGATTCTGATTTCAACGACAATTTGAAAAATAAGATAGCACTTATTACCGGCTCGTTCGTTAAGTCAAAAGAAGTAGCGAGCGATGGTGATTGTGGAGTCTACGCATTAAAGAAATATAAGTAAATATAAATATATAAATAAGTATAGAAATCTTGAAAATGTTAACTATACCTAATTTAAAATCAGACTATTACCCTTAAGACTTAAGCACGACGACTTAGCTTTTATTTATGACCAATTCAAAATTAATTAATTTATAATTTATAGAATTTACGAAAATTCTAATAGAATAGTTTACTGGAAACCCAATCGCCAAAATATTTTTTCATATAAAATGAAAGACTATTTAACTTATACAATAATAGGTTCATAATATAAATAAAAATAATATTTTTAAATAAATCATAAATTCATTGATTATAGTACAATCTATATCAATATAGTTACGTAAAAGTGTTAATATGTTAAAAATTTGAAATTTGAAGAAAATAATTAACATTGATAAATTAAGTAATAGCTGGTATTAAGTATCGATATTTATCGTTTAAATACATAATTTTGTTTTATAATAATTTTACATAAATTAGATAACCTTAAACGGGGCCGTGTTTGAAATTTTTGGGATTTTGACCCAACGAATAATTTTTTATTTATACTTTTAGAAAAACAAATTATCGTAAAATATGTGTTATGTCTATAACATAGCTAAATAGCCAATAAAATAATTAAATTGCTTAGAAAATGATTATATAAAAATTGCTACATATTTTTGGTATTTACGGATATTCATTATGTAATTACAAAAAACACAAAAATTGTTTTATAGAAATATTATAACTAAAAATATTCGATATTTTTAACTGGGAATTGAACTTTTTATAGGGAACCTTGTATTACATTTTCAAGCATTTTTTCAAATTAAATGTTCATACTATTTTTATCAGCATTTATAAAGAAAAAATAATACCAAATACAAATAATCAAAATTGTCCATTGCCTATAAATATCTAAAAAACAGTTAAAATATTTAAAAAATTATAATAATTATATTATATATAGGTAATTATTTATAGATAATTTCAAGTTTCTATGGTTTTTTCGTTTTTAAATCACATTGCCTAATCAAAATCAATTATGTTGAAAATTCTTTTTAAGAAAAAAATACAGTTTTTCCTTAAATGTTTACTTGTGTTTAACAACCATTTTGGAAAATACATTTTGTATTTGACCTCCCTAAAGTACAAACTAGATCCAATTTGCAATCCATAAACTCCCTCAAAGTTGAAAGTTCGACCAATTCATAATAAAGGAAAAACACACATAGTTATAAAATCAATGTAATCGTAAAACATTGATTAAAATCTAAAAATTATAAATTATAGTACAAGTATTAAGAATATTTTAATTTGTTCATTTATTTTCAAAATATATTTTAAACCATTTTTTTTCTAATTGAAATCTAATACAATGTTTCTCAAAATATGTATATATTATTTTTTATTTATGATTATAATGTAATTTTAAAATAGGAGAATGAGTAAGTTGGTATCGCTCTGTTATATAGACGTATATAGTAGTGATAGAGAGTAGATCAACACAATGGATGTGTTAAATTTGAATGTAATGACAGGTATTATTGTATACGAAAAATGATTCTGAACGGAGATGATTTGTCAGTCTAACATATTGTTATTTTACTTGAATTCGTAAAAAAATAAATTTATATTTATATTCCATAAACATTTGAACTTTAAATGGTTATAAATAAAAATTGTGACTAACGATTTTTGATATTTTTTTTACTATGAAAAGTACAACATATAATAAACCACGTATTAAATTTTATGGATTTTTTGGATAGCATGTTTTTTTTTACAGTCAATTAGAAAATAAAACTTAGAAAAATCGAACATTTCAATTGTATATAAATAGCATAAAAAAAGGTAAAAATATTTTGAAAATTTAATTGTAAATAGATAACGCTAATATAAACATTTGGTGAAAATTTCAAGTATTTACAAAGATTCGTTTTTGAGTTACAGCAGAGTAAAAAAATCAATTTTATCAAAAATTGATTATGCTTAAAAATTCCAGTGATTTCATTACTTTAAAATTAAAGCATTATTTCTACTCAAAACCATGATGACAGACACAAAAAAAAAAAAATTAAAAACGGTACATCATTTTAAAATCAATACATTACTCATACTTCGTTCATAATCTAAAAATTAATAATAATTACTTATATTGAGTTAATAAGTTAATTGAAAGTTTTCATATAAATTTTAACTTATCTGAGTAAAAAAGAAATTAGATTAACCATTAATTTAAACTTATCAAATTTTTTTTCTATTAACTTAATTTATCTTAGTTAAAAATATTATCATTAACTTGTCCAGGCTTGATTATAACATACACGTAAAAGTAGTATTATGTTCCTAAGAATAATGTTTTTAAATAATAAAACAATAATGAACATCGTTTATATATATATATATTATATAATTTCAAAATGTTTTTAAAATAATAACATAAGTAAGAAATACTCCATAAAAAATTATTTAAAAATGTAAGTTATCAGTATATAAGATTATTTGTTTTTACTATAACACAATATAAAAATCGTTTTAGAAGAGTTAGTTTTTTTTTTTTTTTTTGGACGAATAATTTAATTAATACTCAATAAGTCATAAAAAATAATGAGACTTTCCAGTAAACCTTTTTTATTTGTTATAGATAAAAAATATTAATGAGGATTGCTACATTAAATTTTTATATAAAAAGACAATATTGTATGAATATCTGATGAAAAAATAATTTTAAAATTGTATAGATTTAGACAAAATTTGTCAACATTTTAATTTAAAACGTTTCTACAAATATATCGGGACAATTAGATTTTTGATTACAATAATTGAAGGGCTCTGTGCAATAACCAGACAGCTCCATTTTTAACGAATTTAGTATTATCATGATTTCAAATAGAAAAAATTATTATCAGATTTTCTGTGCAAGAACGAGATAAATCCAACTATCCGTATAGAAATTATAATGGTTTTGGAGCTACCTGGTTTTTTGATTTCAGGCGAAAAACCAGACAACTCCGGAGCTGTCTTGGTTTTGCCGTGAATATTGCCTATACTGTATTTAACACGTTAGGTTAGGAGTTATCTTGTTTATTGTACAGAAATTTTAACTATTTTTTTTGTTTATTATTGAAAACATGCACAGGCTTAGTTTTTTTTTCTTAAAACTCAAGTATACTGTTTAATAGTATAAGAACATGATAATTATTAACTCAGTTAAATAAAAAAAACTAATATTCTTAGTAAGCTTTTTACATTATATAAAAAAAAAAAAGGATTTACTAACTCCGAGCAATAAACAAGATAACTCCAGGAAAAATTTCTAATTTGTGGCTAAAAGTGTAAAAAATATTCATGTAACAACTTCGTTAAGGGCACCACAGTTTTTATCACTATTTTAAGTATATAAAATAATTTTTCTTTTTATTATTCTTCACTTATGTATATATTAAACATTAAATATGTGCTAAATGATAAAACGGAGCTGTCTGGTTATTGCACAGAGCCCTTCAATTTAGTAAACGACTGATGAGGAAACCTATATTAAATTTTAAATCATATTTGCATGGTTTTTCTATGGTATAAACTTTCTTACCAGAAAATAAGACTAAAATTAAGGCTTTATTTTTACTTTTTTATTAGCTTACGGTTTGGCTGAACTAAATGATAAATAATTTTAAATATTTCGAAAGTTTAATCATTAAATTAATATTACATATCAAATAGTTAATAGATTATGATCTACGTACAATAAAGAAAGACTTACAAAATCAATAAAATTAATTTCTACATCGGTATAAGCAGTTATATTCACATTCGACTTTTTATGCACAAGTGACTATACCAATCCCGTTCGGTACCGTTCTGTTTAGGAACAATACATATTCATATACTATTTTTTACTGATATTAAAATTAATCTATAGGTTCTAGTTAATATGCTCAGATATATTTTTCAAAAGGAATATTATAATGTTCTAATACAATGAACTCAGTTATTTTATATTATTAGTATCTAAAAATGTTTGATATGCATTGTTAATATATTTAAATGTATAGTTCATAGGTTTTATTAATTTTATTATTATATGGCTTATAGGATACAATTGTGTTTCATAAATATCAGTGTAATATGTTTCATAATAATTGTTTTGTATTGAATTGTCTAAATAGGCAATTTAAATAAAAAAAATTGTTGAAATTGTATTACTGTTGGTACTTTTTTATAAGGCATTAATTGATTAATATTATATTATACAAATTGAAATAAAATATAATTAATGTTTTCATGAAATTCAATATTCTAGTCTATTCTGATGTATTAAATTGATAATAATAGTATAACTATTAAATTACCTATTGAATGATTCTTTAAAAATTTATTTATTTTTTTATTTAAATTATTTACTGAAATTTAGTCCACTTACAGCATATATTTTTAAGATTAAACATTCAGAAAAATATGTATATATTATATTATAATAAAAGGAAAACACTTTTATGGTAATATAAAAACAATCATAATTATTAATAGAAGAATCGAGAAAGAATTAGGTACTATCAAAACTATTAATTAAATTATTTTGAACATATTAAAAAATAATAAAGAACAATATGTTTCTTGCAGACAAATTTATTAAGATATTAAAAATAAAATTGACTAGAATAAAAAACTTAGGTATAATTATATATTTTTAAATTAGCTAATTTTGCCGGAATTTTATAAATTATTTCTTATATTATTGCAATGTATTACATTTTCAATCTGAACACATAATTTTTGATAATTGAATACAAGATTCCTTAATAATTAATATTAAAGAAACATTCATAACTTACAAAAATCTAATATTCGCTATTTTTTTCTACAGACATCATAGTTCAAATTTTGAAATAAGATATTTTAATGAAAAATTTAAGAGTAAAGATATTATGAGATTAAAAATGTAAAAGTAAAAGGTAAAACCATATAATTTCAATAAATAATTATTAAAAAATATCCTATATATATCGGGCTAAAGTTTAAATATATAGGTACTATATCAGGATGTTTTATCTAGTTTTATAAATGAACAAAACATATTAAATAAAAAATACTAGAATAACTGGTGAACAAATGAAAACAGGAACTAAAAATCAGAATGATAATTCAATAGAGAAAAAAATACATATTAAAATAAAAAATAAATTAATAATTATGTAAGTAGAATTAGAAGTAGAAGAATACAGTCTATTGCGTTTACTCAAAAAATTATTACATATAAATATATAATGATTCCAGCAATGAAAGAAAAAAAAAGTAACATTATACAAACTTATAGAATTTTATCTATTTTATAACTATACTATTTTAGATAAAAAAATTCAGAAAATCTGTACTGTACAACATCAATCGCCACTTTTTATAAACCTCACACTTTTTTTATTAACATGCGCACAACAAATAATTAAAAAAAAAAATTATATATTTGGTATAAACTGATGTCTGCAATCTAATTTAAATTAAAACAATTTAAGCCCTACACACTTTGAGACTTTAATCTAACTTACAAATTCTTCAACATAAAAAAGGTTTACAGGTTGGTAGTACTCTGTGCATTTATTGCCGGAGTGGATAACAGTTATTTTATATAATATGTGTGTTAAATAATGAATTGTAATTCAATAATATAGTATACAATTTTATACGAAAAACGATTCTAAGCGAAGACTGTCTGCCAGCATTTAACATTATGTATATTTGATAATATATTTTTATATATAGCTATTAAAATCTTTTATTATAATCTTACAGTAAGTCATATAATGTTTTCCAAAATATTGCATTTATTATTTTATTAGTATATTTTAATTATTGTGATAATAAGTATTTTTTTACCATTTACATTTTAACTTATAAAATTAAAAATTTATTTTAACATGTTTTTGTGAATACCGTAAAAATATGATCATAATATATAAATGAAATTAATAGGTATATTAAAACCATAATTGCATTGAGAATTGTATAATCTATAACAATATAATATACATAAAAGTCTTAAGTTTTCGCGAAAAATATGTTAAAATTTTAAAAAAGTAATTAACATCGATAAATTAGATATTAAGTGTCGATATTTATTGTTTAAATACATAATTTCGTTTTATGATAATTTTAAATTTAAATAAACCATAAAACGTATAGGGGGCCTTGTTTTAAATTTTTAAGATTTTGACCCGGTAAATATTTTTTTATTGACACTCATAGAAAATAAATCATCGTAAAAATTGTATGCATATAAATAACTAAAAAATAATTATTGTTTAGAAAATAATACCATATACAGAAAATGATTATATAAACTTTGGTAACATTTTTAAGTATTTACGGTAATTCATTATTGAATTACAACAAAAATTTAAAATTGTTTATATTTTTAACTGAGAATTGACTTTTTATCAGAAACCGTGTATTAGACTTACAAGCATTTTTCAAATTATATATACATACTAACATACTTTTAATCGGCATTTAATAAGAGAACAAAATACAAAATATAAATTAAAACTGTCTTTTGTCTATAAATATTATAAATAGTTAAAATATTTGAAAATTATATTATAATAATATAATATATAAAATATTAAAATGCTAATACAATCATTTCTTGATAATTTCAAGTTTCTACGGTTAAGAAAATCTTTGAAATTTAATACAAGGTTTATTGTAAGTTGTTCCTATTGTAGTAAAAAAAAAATCAAAAATTGTTCGAATATTTTTGAAATATATCAAAATCGCGAAAATTTGCAAGAAATTTTGAAGTTGAAAATTCATATAATTTTTGTAATTTATATCTAAAGTTTAAAAACCGTTTAAAAGGATATCCGTAAGTTTTCTTTCAAGTCAAAATATTTTGGAAATTTTATCAAGTATATAGTAATTGGTAAATTTAATATACGTATGGTATACATTTCATATGTCTACGGGGTGATTGATTAAGCGTAAAACACTCATTATTTCAAAAAGTAATCATGTTTTTGAAAACATTTTTTACATAGTTTCAAGTCGTTAAAAAGACTACGTTTTTATAAAAAAAATATATTTTTAAATATTTTTTATCCTTACATTTTAGATTCTGAACGGAGTGATGAATGTATTGATTTTACAATGATGTGTGTTTTTCTTTTTCTTTCTTTTTTCTTTTTTGTGTCTGTGTAGAGCATAACTAGTCGAAATAATGCTTCAATTTCAAAATTTGGGGGTAGTTTACGATGGCAAAGTGGATATCCTTGGTGCGTTATAAAGGTGAAAAGTAACCATTTTCCAACAGTTTTCAAAAAAATCGATAAAAACAAAAAAAAATGATAGAAAAACGGGAATTTTTACGCAAAACCAGTTTTCGACCAAATCGATTTTTTTATATGGTTGTAACTCGAAAACTAATCACTGTAAATACTTGAAATTTTCACCAAATGTTTATGTTTATGTTAGTGTTATCTATATATAGTTAAATTTTCAAAAAATTTTGACATTTTTTGAGTTATTTATTATAGACCATTGAAAGTTTCGATTTTTATGAGAATTTTTTTTTAAAATAACGATAAAAATTTTTAAGCCGGCCAGAAAATCTTGAAAATTTAATACAAGGTTTCATATGAGTTGTTCTTAAAGTGATAAAAAAAAATCCAAAATCGTTAGTCACAATTTTTTTTTATGAGTGCTTAAAGTTCGAATTTATACGAAATATGTCAAAATTGCGAAAATTTGCAAGTAATTTTGTAGTTGAAAAATCGTAAAAATTTTTTTTTCTATAACTAAGTTTTGAAAATTTGGTACAATGTTCTCCATAAAATTTTCTTCAAATATCTGTAAAAAAAACTCTACCGGACTAAGACGAAAAATTTTTAGGAGTGTTTGAAATTTAAATTTTTACAAAACCATGTTAAATAACGGTTTAGCCTCAAACGATTTTTGATATTTGTTGTTATTCAAATAGTATAAGTCGTAAATACTTGAAAATCTTACCAGTTATTTAGATTGCCATTTTTTTTACGTGATTTGATTTTCAAAATATTTTGACTTTTTTTGAGCTATTTATAGGCATTTGAAATAATCAATTTTTTTTATAAATGTTGATAAAAAAAATTTATCTGGGACAAATTACTTGAAAATTTAATTGAAAGGTCCACACAACTTGTTCTAACTCTCATTCAAAAATTAAAAAAATACACAGGCACAATTTTTTTTATTAGCATTTGAAGTTTAAATATTGACAAAAATTCGTCAAAATCATGAATATTTATCATTATTTGGTAGTTAAAAATGTATAGATATTTTACTATCAAAAGCTAAGAATTGAAAATTTAATTCTCTGCTGTCCATAAGTTAATCTTAGAATAATAATAAAAAAGTTTGAGGATTATTCAATTTAAAAAAAAATTTTACCAGTCTTTAATGTTTTAATTTTAATTTGAAATCAAAAATACACGTGTAAAATAACGTTTTACTACTAAATAATTTTCGATTTTTGTTATTTTTAAAAAATTAACAAACGTAGAATCTAAAGTAGAAACTTAAATGTTTGAATTAGTTGCAAAATAGAATGTATGACAATATTTAAATATAATATATCCTAGACTGACAAATCATCTCCGTTCAGAATCGTTTTTCGTATACAATGATACCTATCATTGCATTCAAATTTAACCTACACTAGTTCGAGGTCCATCCCACCCCCTAATGTACAGCAGAGCGATACTCACTTACCCACTTTTTTTTTTTTTTTTTGATATCCGTAATTTTATTGTGATTAACAATTTTTGATTTTTTTCTTTTTACTATGCTAAGTGCAACTTATTATAAAACCTTGTATTAAATTATAAGAATTAGAAACATCAAAAATTTAAATTGCAAATAAATAGCTAAAAAAGACGGTTGTAGATTGAACTATTTAAATATTTTATTCTATAAATAGAATGCTGCTGTGATGGGGCATAGAGTAATATATTACTATAATATTACTCTTTGGTCCGTGGACGACTCACTACTGTCCCCAACTCATTTAATTATTTTCTTATCAAAACTTTAATTAGGTTATTATCTAAATTAGTTATATCAATTAATTTGTAACCTACAGCAGGCTACAAAGTTCATTATGATTACTGTGTTGAACGATAGTCGATAACGAGTTTATTACATGTGAAAATATGTACCTATTATTATTATTTATTACCCATGTGACTACTGGTCTTCAGAAATAAAAACCGAAAACCGCCCAACTTTGAAAAGCTATATCTAGCTAACGAATTAATGTAAAATAATAATTTGAACGTTAGAATTCATAAAAAAAATATTCCTACTATTTTATAACATTTTAAGTATAGGTTTCCATTTGAAAATCAAAAGTTGATAGTGATTTCACTATTAAATATTAAAGTGAAAAAAATAAAAATTTTACATAGTTTTAGAAAAGCATAAAACTAAAAATTTTGAAAAAAAAAAATTGAAAAAAGTTAATACTTTTTGAAATAATGAGTGTTTTACGCTTAATCAATCACCCTGTATATAGAATAATAATTCCATTTGTTTTTTTGTTTTATCGATATCATGACAAAATTCGAAATTTTTATTTTATTTTACTTTTAACCACCCAAAGTACTAAATTATTCATATTTGCTACAAGAATATAAGACCAAAAAAAAATAATTGTCAAATAAATATACATTCAATGCTACGTCCAGGATCCAAGGTATAGTTGACGACTTAATTTTATTCTTAAATATTTTATACATTACACTGGTCAGTAACCTTTTTGGACACTCGGGCCTCATTCACAAATTAAAAACTGTTTGCGGGCCAGAAAAAAAATTAAAATTTTATAATCATAAATTATTTGTTATGCAATAAAATATTGTCTAGAACTTTAAAATAAAAAAAAAAATTTTAAAAAAAATTCGTCGTTTTAGAATTTAAAGCGGGCCGTATACAATAGCCTCCTGGTTGCCGACCATTGCATTGAACGATCGAAAATAAAATATAAATCTGTCATCTAAGTAGCAGCTTGTACACGTCATTAAATATTTATAAAAGATAAATTTAATATTCCAAAATTATGGAAAATAAACTTACGTAAATATTCTTTGACGCTGTTTGGCGAAATCGAGCTGTACCACATTTACAGTTCTTCACCGAAGAAATAGCTAGTTTATTTCTTCATTCGTCTTCTTTGCGCTTCAGAATGGAATTATTAAAATATTCTATAAAAATGAGAGCACTTGTCATACACTAAAGGCTGTTGTTTAACGACTGTTCAATAAAAATATTGACTAGAATATTCTATAGTCTTCTACGACTGACGGCGATTGTCGTTTGCCACGGATAATAAATATTATAATAATATGATAGGCAATATGTTTTTTTTTTATAAAACTCTATGTGAGATTATACTATTACAGGATTTATTTTTCTATTTCAGCTGTCTGACATACGAAACTTTTTATATCTAATAAATTACATAGTACGTAACATTATAGTAATTATACATCCGAAATTTTATATAGCTAAATTATAATGTTATTGTTTCAATAGTTTGATAAATTTTGTCACCAAAAAACAAGACCAACTTCGACCAGCATAATTTTACATTGTACACAATGGTTATGTATTAAATTCAAATTAAACAAATTTGCTATAGTATCATTCTTAACCTAGTCTACGCATGTAGTCACAAGGCCGTAATTGGGGGGAGGGTCTAAGGGTTCGGACCCCCCCTCCCCCGAAATTTTCAAAAAGTTGAAATATTTTAATGGTGAATATAGTTTATTGACTATACATTTTAAACGTTTATATTTAAAAAAAATGTTGACCCCCCCCCCCCATTGAAATTGTTTTTATTTACGGCCTTATGTATAGTCACCTACTAAACAGCGGACAGTTGACTTATTTGAAGTCTTTATTTTTCTCTATTTGTTTACAGTTTAGCTGAATTAAATGATTAATAATTTTAAAAATGTTGAAAAGTTTAATTACTACATTAATATTACATACCAGATATAGTTAATAGATTATGACCTACGTATAATGAGGACTTACAAAATCAATAAAATTAATTTCTAAATACAAGCAGTTTTTAAAATTTAGCTCGTTATACACAAGTGACTACACCATTACCGTTTCGGTATACTGTCCCTTTTAAGAATAATAGGTACATACTCATATATACTATTTTTCACTGATTTTAAAATTAATCGCGATAGGTTCTAATTTATATGCTCAGATAGTCTGCGATACTAACATATTATGTAATGTATGCACATTTATATATGCTATTATGCTGTGTATATTATATCCTATAGGTGGATAGTTAAAATATTTTGAAAATTATAATAAATTGTGTAAAAAATACAAACATTAATAATTGGTTAAGTTTTCAAATAACTACAGTTATTTGTTTTTAAATTATTATAAAAAAACAAAAATTGGTTGAGGAGAATTAATAGTTATTATAGATGTGTAAAAATGTAAAATGAATATTTAATGTCATAAAAATTCAAAATTCAAACAATTATAGAACATTAAACTATTAAAGTGACTTTTCGGAAAACTTTTTATTTTTGTTAGGGATAAAAAAGCTTACGAGAAAACGTATATTAGTCGGGTACTCGGCTTGTTAAAAATGTAAAACGCTCCTTATACAACTAGTATAAATATAAATTATTATTCTACAAAATAGGTCTGGGAATAAGACTATTATATTTCGTGGTCTCACGTATTTTATGCATCGCGCGTTCGGGAATAATATATACATTACGTCACCCGGTGCGGCGGGTAGCAGATTGTCCACGGTGCAATAATCAGTTAATCAGTATATATATTTACTTTATGTCTAAAAAAGTATAAAGCTTTTTTATGAACCTTAGTTGTGTCATATTTTGTGTCCAAACGTGCAGTAACCACATCGCCAACGAAGGAACATCCTTCTTTACTCCGTTTCGAATTGAAGATACTAAGATATTTCATAAAAATAAGCTCTAAACGGAACGGCATATTATGTGTGTAAAATTGTATATTATACTCATATATTAATAAAGTATCTACGGTTTACTTAACAATTTGTACGACTATTTTTTTCTCTGTCGAAATTATTACAACTGTCAATCATCTCCGACGAATAGTGATGATTGATGATTGCCGTAGATAATAAATTAATATGATAAATCTATAGACGACCGTATATACTGTATTATTATATTGTAATAATTATTATTGGCCAGACATTTAAATATTTAAACAACAACTAATAACTAATTTATTCGCAAAACAAATCAATAATGACTGATAAAGAACCCCGTATTACATTTTAAATCATATTTGCATATCGATAATTTTTTTCGGCATAAAAAAAAATAAAACGTTAATTATTTAAAGTAGTGAAAATGTTTTTAAAATTATACAATGTATAGGAAGCTATAATTTAGAGTCTAAATTTTAGACAGTTGATAAAATTGTCAATATTCTATAATTATAATTTTTGAGTTAAGTCTAATTGTCTAAATCAATAAATTAATTTTGTCCAAATTTTACAAGTATAGCATAATAATTCCAGTTTTCTTAATTTTGTTGTTGTTTTTCCGATATTATGATAAGAGATCTGAAGTTTTTTATTTTATTTTACTATTAATCACCCAAAGTACTAAATAGATCATATTTGCTACAATAATTCAAGACAAACAGAAAATAAACTATACAAATTGTAAAATCAATAATCGTTCATCACTATATCCAAGATACAAGGTATACTTGACAACTTTATTTTATTCTTGGCTATTTTATGTAATGGACCAGCGGGTGGTCGGCAACCTTTTTGGACTCTCAGGCCACATTCACAAATTAAAAAGAGTTCACAGGCCACACAAAAATAAAAATTTATATTCTTAAATTATTTACCATGAAAAAAAATATTGTCTAGAATAGCAGTTCCCAACCCATGGGCCGCGAGCAGCGTGGTACTGTGCCGTGAACCATATAAAATTAAATATTATGTATATTTAAAATAATAGTATTACATATTTGTATATATATATATATTAATATATATATGTGTGTGTGTGTGTGTGTGTGTGTGTGTGTGTGTGTGTGTGTGTGTGTGTGTGTGTGTGTGTGTGTGTGTGTGTGTGTGTGTGTGTGTGTGTGTGTGTGTGTGTGTGTGTGTGTGTGTGCGTGTGTGTGTGCGTGTGTGTGTGTGTGTGTGTGTGTGTGTTTACGTATATAGGTGAGCCTTAAAGATTTTTTACAAAATTAGTGGTCCACATAACTAAAAAGATTAGGAACCGCTGATCTAGAACTTTAAAATGAAATATTAAAAAAAAAATTTTTATCGTTTTAGAATTTAAAGCAGGCCGTATACAATAGCACACTGGTTGCCGAACACTGCATTAAACGATCGGAAATTAAATACTCGTTCTAAATCATACAGATAGCAGCTTGTACACATCAATAAATATTTATTTTAAGTATAAAAGATAAATTTAATATTCCAAAATTATGGGAAAATAAACTTACGTAAGTATTCTTTGACACTGTTCGGCGAAATCGAGCTGTACCACATTTACAGTTCAAATGTGCACCACCGCCGAAGAAACGGCTAGTTTATTTCTTCATTCGTCTTCTTTGCGCTTCAGAATGGAATTATTAAAATATTCTATAAAAATGAGAGCACTTGTCATACACTAAAGGCTGTTGTTTGAAGACTGTTCAATAAAGCTATTAGAATTATTAATAGTCTTCTATGAATGACGACGATTGCCGATTGCCACGGATGATAAATATTATAATAATATTATTATACTTAATATGATACATCATATGTTTTTTTTATAAAACTCTTTGTGATATTATAGGATTTATTTTTCTATTTCAGCTGTCAGACATACGAAACTTTTAGTATCTAATAAATTTCATACGCAAAATATTATAATAATTGTACATCTTAAATTGTATATAAATTATAATATTAGTATTTCAATAATTGTTTGGTAAACTTTTTCACCAACTTCGATCAGTATAATTTTACATCGTACACAATGGTCAAGTTAATCTAGTCTATATATAAACACAGTGGCGTAGCCAAGATTTTTTTAGGGGGGGGGGTTAGTAATAAAATAAAATAAATCTACAACCGTATTGAAATAATAAAATAATTGAATGATAATGATTATTATCACCAGTGCAGTCGATAACGTGAATACAGCATAACAGAATACATTTCACCACGAATAAATGATTGTATTTTTATATTATAAAAATTATATTTTTGATAAAAATACGGCCGAAGGGGGGGGGGGGGTTCAACCCCCAAAACCCCCCTGGCTACGCCACTGTATAAACACCTAGTGTACAGCAAACAGATAACTTATTTGTACCTATGCTTTTTTTTTATTAACGGTTTGGCTGTACTAAATACTTAATATTTTTTAAAATATTGAAAAGTTGAATCATTAAATTAATATAACATATCAAATATTTAATGGATTAACATATTATAATAAACAACGACTTATACAGATGTATTTTACAATCATATATTTTATTATATTATTTTCGATTATAATATTATATAATAATAAACAATGGCCAATATTAAGATTCAAGAGTCGATGTTAGATTAATTAAGACAATATGAAATAAGGAGTCGTAAAAGAATAAAAATACAAATTTTGCTTCTGAAAACATACTCTTTTCTAGGTGTTAACAAATGTGGATTAAATTAAAAATGTCCGCATCTGTTAGTAGTTCAACCTGAGTAACATATTATTATAAATAATAAGAATTATTCATAGATTTTATATTTTTTATATTATAAATTATTTATAAATATTATTTATTATATAATTCATGAACATTTCATTATTGAAATGCTGTGAATAATTAAATTAACTATCCAATATTACTACATCAATTCTATGTCTAAAGGGAATTAAAAATTAAAAAATTAAATAATTTCAGTACCTGTAATACCTATATAATATGAAAGTTGGCAAGAGGAACATGATAATTGATATTATAAAAGTCTTAAAGATTATTAACTAATACATTTTAAATATAATGGATATTTTAATAGTAATTAACTATTAACATTCGCTGTAAATTGTTTAATAATAAAGTTCCTCGTAAGTTGTTTCTATTACAATAATATTTAACACCAACAGAGACATATTCAAAGTATTATATAGATTAGTTTTATTAGCTGTTCATTCTATAAACCTATTAACATCGATCGATAGCATCGACTTACACGTTAATAACAGTTATTAAAAACACATAAATCAGTATTAAAATATAAGTATACTAAATTATATATGCGATTTGTTTTTGAAATAAATTAGTTATTAGTTGTTGTTTAAATGTTTAAATGCCTGGCTAATAATAATATTACAATATATTATATAATGATATAGGTAGTATATTATGGTCTATGGATCTATCATCTATGACAAATCATCAATCATCGTTATTTGTCGGAAACGATTGACGGTTGTAATAATTTCAACGGAGAAAAAAATAGACGTACAAATCGTTAAACCGTACTTTAATAATATAATATACAACATTTTACACGCATATGCCGTTCCGTACTTCCATTCAACTTATTTTTATTAAATATCTCAATATCTTCAATTCAAAAATCAAAACACGGTAGAGACGGACAAGGAAAGATGTTTCTACTTCGACGATGTGGTTACTGCAATACTACACGTTGGAGCATTAAATATGAATATATGATACAACTAAGTTTCATCAAAAAATCGATGTTTACGTGAGTTTGATTTTCTATATTTTTGGAGCTTTAATTTACTTTTTTAAACATAAAAAAATACATACTTATTTCGCCGGATAATCTGCTATACCCTATATGCTGAATGACGTATTATACGTATTATAATAGGTATGTATGCGTATTTTATTCCCGAACGCGCAATGCATACAATACATGAGACCGAAAATATGCAATCGTAATTTTGCCAGACCCATTTTGTACATTAATATATTAATATTTTTTTTTTATTATTATTAATTGTATAAATAGCGTTTTACATTTTTAACCAGGTATGTACCCGACTTATATAATTAAGATTTCTCATAAGTTTTTTTTTATCCCTAACAAAAATAAAAAGTTTTCCGAAAAGTCACATTAATGTTTTATAATTGTTTGAATTTTGAATTTTTATGACATTGGATATTCATTCCACATTTCTGTGATAACTATTTCTTTTCAACCGATTTTTGTTTTTTTTTTTTTTGTACAATTTAAAAACAAATAACTGTATTTATTTGAAAATATTACAAAATGTTAATATTTGCATTTCTTATATATATATTACAATTTTCAAAATATTTTGATTATATACTTATAGGATAAAAATAAACATATCATAATAGCATAAATAGATGCATCTATTGTATATATTAGTATCGCAAACTATCTGAGCATATTAACTATAGATGAACCTTTCGATTAATTTTAAAATCAGTAAAAAATAATATACGAGTACGTATTATTCCTGAACAGAATGGTACCGAACGGGATTGGTATAGTCACTTGTGCATAAAAAGTCGAATGTGAATATAACTGCTCATATCGATATAGAAATTAATTTTATTGATTTTGTAAGTCTTTCTTTATTGTACGTAGATCATAATCTATTAACTATTTGATATGTAATATTAATTTAATGATTAAACTTTTCGAAATATTCAAAATTATTTATCATTTAGTTCAGCCAAACCGTAAGCTAATAAAAAAGTAAAAATAAAGCCTTAATTTTAGTCTTATTTTCTGGTAAGAAAGTTTATACCATAGAAAAACCATGCAAATATGATTTAAAATTTAATATAGGTTTCTTCATCAGTTTGTTTACTAAATTGAAGGGCTCTGTGCAATAACCAGACAGCTCCATTTTATCATTTTTTTCAGGAAGCACATATTTAATGTTTAATATATACATAAGTGAAGAATAATAAAAAGAAAAATTATTTTGTATACTTCATTAGATATTCTATCTTAGTCCGTGCATAGAGCCAAACTGATCTCATCGCCCATTTAACACGGTTAGGTTGGTAATACTATTTCAAAACTGAAATATGATTAAAATCAGGGCATTAAACCATAGTTATGTTGTTAATTGATATGAGCTATCTCGAAATTGATAACAATTAAAATTTCTAATACGAAGCACATGTTTGAATTGTTTGATTACTAAAATTCAGTATTTTAATTATATTATAAATTATAAATTATAATGCCTATCGTAATGTCTTCGGACGTCGATTCTGAGGAAGAGGTAAGTTAATAAAGTAGTTAAAATTATAATTTTTTCTAAATTTCCTCGATTATCACGATGTATAATTTAATATAATATGTGATTCGAGATTTCATCATGCATTTGAGAATTACATTTTTTTTAAATAATTTAAAGAATTGAAATAGAATTGTTTTAAAACTAAAGAAAAATTAATTTAACTTAACATAGAAACCAGACAGTACAAAGATAATATGTTTGGATGAAAAACATTTAAGAATAATATTACATTTTAATGTTTTAATTTTAAACTCATACGTACTTATGGATTAAACATTTTAAAAATGTGATTTACAAATTTAAACTCAAAATACCATGAGTCCATACTATTATTTGATTTGGAATCAATTAGTCAAATGTTTTTATACTAATTAAAATTAATAAGTAATATAAATATTATCATACACTTTTTTCTTAATTAGTTGTAAAATCAGTTAATAATCTCAGCTATTCTTAATTTAACAATTAATTTATCTTGATTGAATTTAATACTATCGAATTTTTAATTTGATTACTTTATAACATTTCTTTTGTATTACCTTATATTATTCAATTATAATATCTATTTATTATTAACTAATTCATATTTTATTTATTGAAATTCCAATCTTTTTTAGTTGTTGGAATTGTATGCATCTGGAAAATTAAAACCAGGTTTAAATATACCTGTAGAAGAAGATAAAGTATTCATTAACAATGTTGTAAGTAATATTACTATTATATATATATATTTTTATTAATACCTATAAAATATTATCTTGATATATAAAGAATACAAAGAATACTACCTGTTTTGTAAGTTATATAAATAAGGTATAGAAAAGTATTAAGCTATAATTGTCTAGTTTGTTGAGTGGAGATAAAAAATATCAAGGTAAATTAATTGATTTAATATAATAGTAAACAGAAGAGAGAAAAACAAGTGGACAGTAATTAGAAACTAATTAAGTAGAAAAATATTATGTCTTATAGAAATGCTCTAAGGGCAAGGGTAGGTAGTATATTCTACTTCTGTGGGATAAAAAAGAAGAAATATTTATTTATAAATAAATATATAAATAATTGTGGTACTTCCGTGTTATCTCGACTACCCAAATATTTCCAAGACTACCTGTTGGAATCATCCGGGTTATCTCGACTACCTCCGTAGACCATAATTTATTAATTTATTAATAAATATATATTCCCGCGTTGTAATCTATATCATTATAATGTACAATATTTAATTTTGTCTTCGATGTACAATGTACCTACTTCTTATAAGCCAATTAGTTGACTTTAACCGTTTTATTTTGGTTTTTATTTCGTCAGTCATTTGACAATCGTCCTATTTTCTGTATTAGCACTACGTCTAGTTAAATATATCATCTAGTCAATGTGAATTTTTTTAATTTGCCATCGTCCAAGAAGGAAGTTATTAATTTTCTCCAAGAACGCGGAGTGTTGCTATGTGCACGTGTTAATCCAAACAATCAATTGGAAAAATTGTATTTTGGAAATGTAATATTAAAAAATGCCAAAAAAAGGTAAATATACGTAATGGTAATTGATTTGCGAAATCACGAATATCGTTTACGACTGCTGTGCGATTTATGTATGGGTGGTCAAATGAAATGACTAGTATTAAATGGTGTGAACAAGAACTTAATATAAGTGAAAATACAGTTATTGACTTGAATAATTACTTACATGAAGTTGTGCAATGGCGATTGAAAATAAACCACAGGGGAAAATTGTCGAAATTGATGAAAGTTTGTTTTCGAAAAGAAAAAATCATGTTGGGAGGGTACTTCCCGAACAGTAGATATTCGGAGGAATTCATCGCGAAACAAAAGAGTCATTTTTATTAAAAGTACCTGGCAGAAAAACTGGAACTCTATTTACGGCGATCAAAAACAACATTCAGGAAGGTACCACGATCTATTCAGATTGTTGGCGTGCATATAACACCAAATTATTAAAATCATCCGGCTTCCATCACTATACTCTCAATCATACATACAATTTTGTTGACCCAACCACAGGAGCACACACCCAAACGATTGAACGCCTTTGGGGATCGGCAAAGTGGCAAAACAAAAATCATAGGGGAACAGTTCGCCATCATCTAGATTCATACCTAACTAAATTTGTTTGGCGACAAAACCTTGGTAACGATCCACCATTTAATAAAATTTTAATGGATATTAAAACCTGCTTTCCTCCTCAAAAAAATTATTAACTATATTTTTTATATTATACTGTTACAATTGTTTCTATAAAAAATTGTTATGCTATTATGTACATTTTTTAAAATTTTTATGCATTTTATCGTGTTTCAAAATAGATTTATATTATTATTCAGAATAGATTTAACTTATATATTTTATATATTTTTATTATTTAAAAAATTGCTGTAGTCGAAATAACACGGTTGATCATTATAATAGGTAGTCTTGGAAATATTTTGGTAGTCGAGATAACATGGAAGTACCATAATTGTTTCTATGAATGTAATATTTGATAAAATTACTTATTGCTTTTTTTTTTGTTTTAGAATGGAATGAAAGAAGCTATCGCTTCATTCCAAACTAGTTTGCCATGGAGCGAACGACTCGATATTGTGGCTGAAGCTGCTCCAATGGCTCCTGAGCTTTCAATGGAAGTATGTATTTAATTATCAAATATTTTGTATACATTTCAAAAATAAATTTAAAATAGCAGATTTGATTCTGAAAATTAATTCTTATTACAATTTACTCTTTTTAACTACTTTATCATTGGTAAAATAAGAATTAAGAATTCAGCAATTTTCTCTACTCGCACCAAGTCAACACCGCTAGTAAAATAAGAATGCACATTTATTATATACCATGTATCAGACAATCAATTATAACTCAGCAATGTATATCAGGTATACCATTGTGTCATGTTCTTATTACAATCCTGGTTAAGATATATTATTATTTTAAATTTTAAAGAAATATTATTTACCACTGCTACATATCTAAGTATTTAAATATGGTATTAGTAGTAAAACTTTATTTGAATTCTCACAGTTATCAAATTTTTTTTTATGCTTTTAGTTATTACAATAGTTCAAATTAAAGTAAAATCATTAATTCTTTAATTGATATTATAAAATATATTAAATAACTTAATAAATAGTAGGTAGATAATTTTAACTGTATTTTATTAACTGTTAAAAATCTAATTTATGTAAAACCTTAAATAATGGTAGTTTTTTTGTTTTATACACATTTAAAATATTCAAATGAAATAGTATTTGTTAATGTACCAATTAAATTAATATTTCTGTATTAACCCTGCATAATGTACTCAAATAAAAATCTAGTATCTTTAAATTGCTTTATATTGCATTATCTATATCATAATGTTTTTGTATTATTTTAGATTACTGAACAACAACAATTTCTTAAAGCTGGTAAAATTGATGAAGTTGCATTAAATGATTTTAAACGAGAAACAATGTTCCACCGTCAAGCCCAATCAGCTGTTATGCGCGGAATAGAATTATTAAAAAAACATAATATAGCTACACATCGACCTGAAGATTATTTTGCAGAGATGTTTAAATCTGATGAGCATATGCAAAAGGTCCGACATGCACTCTTACAGAGAAAGACTGCTTTAGAACAAACAGAAAAAGTTCGACGTATTAGGCAAGAGAAAAAATTAGCTAAAGAAAAACAAGTAGCAGCTATACAAGAAAAACACAAACAAAAACGTGAACTTAATGAAAATATTAAGAAGTTTAGAAAAGGTTTGAGAAATGATTTAGACTTTTTGGAAACTGATAGCGGGAAGAAAAATAAGAAAAAAGATGATGGTGGTGAAAAGAAAAAAAATCTTTCAAGGTATTAAAATTTTAAATTATTATTGATCATTAAATAACGTTTAAATTAAGTAGATAACATAGACTAATAAACAATTTTCAATTTTTTTATATATTTTTCTTAATAAATTATATATAACTAAAACAATCAATTTAAAGTAAATTATACAATATAGAGCTAAAAACTAAAATAATAAGAATGTATACTAATACATTTACTAATTTTACATTAAAGCATGACTCTGAGACAATAACAAAAACCCAAGGGTATAACCTACTAGTTTAAAAATATATTAAATAACTACTTTGACAGCACAAAAAAAGTTTTTTAAGAACAATATATTATGTATAGTATTTTATTTTAATATTAAATAACTATAGGTAGTGGTATTTTAATTTTAGAATAATACAATTTTAAAATGCATACATAATATTATTATTATACCTATATTTATTTATAATTTTTTATTAATTTCTTGTGATAAAACTTCTTAATTATGTCCCATCTTTTATGAGTTTTAAAGTTAATATTTTTTAAATTATTTTCATAAAATTGAAAGAAGTATCAAGATAAATTTATTTTTATGCATAATTAATTTAACAGATATCCATAGCTGTGTGGCTTTGTATAGTTGAATTAGGTTACTCTTTAATTTATGATCATTATAAAAATCAAAATAATTTTTATTGATCTGATTGTGATCAATATAAGTTATTAATTTTATTCTTTTAGAATAAAGTTTAGTGAGCAGATGATCTGGGCTCTCTTAAAATTTACATAATATATTCATTTATACATTTTCGGTTTTAAAAGTAGTAGTCTAAGGCCTAAGCATATTTCATTATCATAGTTTAATTTTTAAAGTATTATTTATCACATTTTTATTGTGATATATAATGTATCTTAAAAATATATTAAGTTATATTATTTTATTTTATAGGTCACAACATAAAAGAAAAGGAAAAGATACTAAGTATGGATTTGGTGGCAAAAAAAGAGGCATGAAAGGAAACACTACAGAAAGTACATTTGGTGGTAGTGGAAAATCAAATTTGAAAGGAAAAAATAAGGGTAGAATTGCTAAAAAGAAGAGAATGGCTTCAAAAAAATAAGTAAACTCATTTTTTAAAAATTTGAATGTACATAATTGTATTATCTGTGAAATTGTTTTACTGTTTAATCCTGTAGTAAGTTCAATTTCCTATTTAGACATTTCAATATAAAACGTTTTGCTAAAACGACTTATTCTATTTTTTATTTTTATTTTCATAGTATGTACTTTATTCAAAATAAGAAAGACAGTTGGTGATGACCAGTTTTCATCAGGTAATATCTGTTTGTCCCTCCCTACTGAGTTTACCATTTATATGCTTGTTGTGTAGCTTAGCCATGCCCCTGAAAATTAATCAGCCGCCGATTGTGTTTTTTTTAACTTGAATAGAGTGTAGATTATTTATTTACTTAATGATCATCAAGAAATAAACTAAAAACTATACTTGTATTACACAAGTCTACAAGTTTATACATTTGTATTTTGATAAATAAATAAAATACAAAATAGGTATTTAAAACATCAAGTATATTTTACACTTGAAATTAATTTACAGTAGGACTTATCATTGTGCACAAAATTAAGTAGGTTTATTAACTGTCAGCACAAATTTAATTTAGCAAAATTGTGCCATCTAATAATATAACAAATAATTGGTGATGATAACCACATCATAAGTAAAATATATTTACTTAACCATGATACATATTATGTAGTATCCATAATGTTACAATACAATAGGTACATTTAGCAAATATTTATTTCATCTTGAAATAAAATATAATTTTGAATTGAGATGTAAGTTCCTTAATCATGATGTATATAAAAAAAAAATATTTAAAGTAATATTATTAAATATTTGTCAATATTAATCTAGGAAATAATAGGTTTTGATTTTAGGGTATATTTATAATGTGCAATATGTGCATGTACATAAGATGGTTGTAAAATTAAATCCTTTTGTTATCTTTCAATTAAAATTATTGATAAGTTTACGCTACATCCACATGTGTTGTCTTAGTTATCTACGACTTACAAATTTAAAAATGGAAAAGACTATTATGTGCGAGAAACAACCTATACTGTGTCCAGCGAGAGAACGCGTCGGAAACCGACAAAAATCAGTTTTTCTGCGCATTACCCAATGGTACCCAGCCATAATCAAACCAGTTTTGATAGCATGGCGACGCGGGGGGTTGCGCAGAATCGGCGCGTTCTCTCGCTGGATAGACTATAGAAGGCTACACTCATAATACTCATAACTGAGAAATTAAATGTTCACCACATAAGAACTTTGGCTGTGAAATATTATTTTTATTTTTTCGATATCAGAACTACAAAAAAGTTATTCAAACTCAAATATAAGGAATTTTGAATCAATAATAAGAACTTTTTTCCTATAAGTGATATTTCAAAAATTAAAACGATTTTCACAGATATTATTCAGTATTCTCAACTTTATTGTACATCATCTGGTGTTTTAATTAATGTCTATCACTATTCACTACATCCTGAGTGATTCTATTCCGCGCGAAATCGTTTTTTCTATATTTAATAATACATAATTCAAAATCAAACACTGAAGTTTTATAGTTTTATACCCAAAAAAGTATTTAATAATCAATCTAAGATGAATATGTCTAAAATAAATATATTGCTATTTATTTATCAAATAAACAAAGAAGATATTTTAGTGATCATTGGAATTAAGTACTGAATTACTTGTTACAATCTGTTAAAACTACAACATAATATCAAATAAACAATAATGTTTAATTGATTATAATTTATAGATTTAAAGTAGGTATTGTATTGCTTTTTATAAGCTGTTAAAACCATTGTGTATTATTTATTATAGGATTAGATTTCAAAAATTAATAACACTTAAAATATAAAATTCATCGTTACAACCAATAAGGTACTTTTCACTAGCAGAGCAATGAGTGTTGGTATCTATGATAAAAAAATATTATGCCGTTTATTTAGCCTTTATTGACCTGCGTGAATGTCTTGAATAAATATTACCAGAAAACAGTAGGTCATATTGCACATTATTAAATTATTTAACCAACAAGATATTGGAAATTTGTATGATTAAAGTTTTGATAAAATAAATTTTCTTGTAATTATCTAGTTGAAATTTAAGAAAAATCGAGTCATTTTTTTGCCATGAATTTACATTTTATTTTATTTCGATTATCATTTCATAACTGATAATAAATAAAAATTAATAGTATCTTCCATTTTAACTATTTTAATGCGCTCAAGTACTTATTCAACTATAACCTAGTTAATGTATCATAAAATAAACCTATCATATTAATTTAGTTAGATAGTGTTATACAAACTTATCTAAATATACGTATTAAAAGTATAAAAATTATTTTTTATGCCAAAGTGTACTGTGATTACATCATACATGACATAGGTACCTTTTTGATTTAATTTTCATATATTTATTATTACTTTTTATAATTTCTATTAGTCTGTAATTCAATAAATTCATTACAAATTACCTATATTATATTTGTACGATATACTTATAATAGTAGGTACCTACCAACCTAAATAATATAATACCTACATAAGTAGTAATTGTTGGTGTACCTACGAGCTACAAAGTACATTTATTAATTAAAATATTAATTGTGAATATGAACTAGGTACTTACTAGTTATTACTTAGCTCAACCTAAGTACCTAGATACCTATAGTAGATAAGTATAGTAACTAACTTATTTATTTTGAAGTGATGAACACAACTTTGGTTATTAACTTTTGAATGATAATTTAAATTTTATCATTGAAATTTGAAACAAACTTAAGCAACTTAAGTTGGAAATGATTTCTTATTGATTATTTGCATAATAAATCAATAACTAGAAAAGTAGATAATACAAAATAATGGCAATAATATTCTGTTAATATGTAGAGTGACGCTAAGAACGTACTTTATGTAATTCAATTGCACTGTCTAGAAAATTAGGTTCAATTTTGTTTTATGTGCATAGCTGCACAATTTTCCAAAAAGTTTTAAAAAATTCATTTAAACAATAACATATAAATATTAAAAAAAAAAAAAATAAAAAATGATCATTAAAACAATCAAATTAATTAAGTTTTATATTACTTGGCAATTTTTTTTCTATTTAAAATGACATATTTATTTATAGAAATTATGGTTGAAAAATGTTAAGGTATTATAAAGGGTGGGTGGGTCAATCTAATTATTTGAACTGCCAGTTTCAATTTCACTCGGCGCCATTTTATCTATGTGTATACAGTAGGTTGTAGGTATAGGTACTATAACTGGCGTAACCAGAGAGGTGTTTATTATTTAAGCTGTTAAAAGGTTTATATAACCCCAAACGAACATACAAAAAATATCCCTATGATTAAGATTACTACCAATAGAACATATTATATTTTAATATAAAATTTAAAAAAATTCTGGCAACGCGCGTGATTATAGTTGTAACTTGTAGATGCCGAACTATTAATAATTTTTAGTACCTTATAAATAATTACAATATATCCACCTACACACGTCACACAGTTGTATGTAAAAATTCTATATTAATCGTTATCGTTATTAACCAATCTATATTATCGTAATAATTTTATTTCCTGGTGGCTTATCAGTAAGACCCCATCATTATAATTTCTAATTTCAATATATCGATTGATACGAAATTACAGCCAATCATTCATCAAATAGATTATTAATTTTAAATATAATATTATTTCCGAAAAAGTGATAGATACATTATAAATTATTAAAAAATATAATTAGATAACTATACGTCTATGCGCATAGCCGCATAATTAGATAACTATACGTCTATGCGCATAGCCGCAATAATATGTACCTACATACCTACTCATCATTTAATTTTCAAAAGATACTTATACAGAAATTTAATATAATGTAAACTTATTACTTATGCAATATGTACTAAAGGTATTTATTAATGTATTATTTATGTATAAATCATAAATGGAGGTTTTGTTATTTTTATACATATACCTATCATACCAAATGGATAGGTATAAAAGTATTGTATAGATATATAAGCGACTAAGGGAGCAGAATGCTATACTGCCTATACTTACTATGGTTTAGAAAAAAAAAATGTATCAGAATAGATAAAAAATTTTAACAAAATAATTAGTATTAGTATAATTTACAATGTCGACATTATTTTACTGTAATTTTAATAATATTGTCGTCACTGCAGCGTCGATAAATCATTATTTTGGTATATGGTATATATATAATATATCGTAATTTGCTACTATATCTGCATTTACATATTTATTGCAGTAATATAAATGCTTAACATTAAAAAAGCAATGTCTATTGCAGTTTAAAGGAATGTGTTTTTCGAATTTTATTCAAGAGGTTTAACAATCGTATTTAAACAATAAACTGAAAAGAAAAAATATTGTTTAATGTCTTTAACTGTCGTCCGTCAAGATAGTTTTGTTCAAAATTTTTGTTGAAGACATTTAGGAGGTCAGGTTAAAATATTTCCTTACGTAAAATGTTTTATAATAATTTACTTACATAAAAATAGTTTTCTTGACAGTCAAAGTCATCACGAATATTGTTAGGTAGGTGCTCGTTGCCTTGAATTTTTCGTTTAAACCAAAATTGAAGGACATTGTTTGAACGTGAGTTTATTGTAATGCGTAACACAAAACAATGATAGTTTACAAAATGCGGGTTCAGCGTCCTGTTATACCTAATAGTTTTTTGTAAAAATATTCAAATCACAAAAATTAACAACTTATTAATTTGATTTATCGACGAAAACGCCGGATACACATCTAAGAGAATAACGAGTAAGGCTAGGATTTATATACATTGGTATGTTTTTTTTGCAACTTCTAATTACTTATTTTGTAAGTAATGTCCACGAATTAGCTCTAGCTGAGGTAAATGGTGGTATTTTTATTTATCATATTTTTGCATATTTTGGACAAAATGCATATTTTTGCATATTTCGAACAAAATGAATATTTTTATACATTTCGACTACAAAAACACAAAAAGTGCATGTTTTATGGTATATTTCATTACAATTCATTTTATCGCAGTGCAAAAATACCCAAATGTAATTTTATCTTATCTTATATTACTGTCGCATACTCGTACGCTTACTAAATAAAAGCATACAGCTAAAAGTTTATGTTTGACAGTGATCGTCGTATACCTATCGTGTGTAGTGATACGTTACCGTGTTGTTTACGAACTGTATTGGTTTCGTTACGTACTTACCTAATATCTACATTCAATTATAAAATGCCAAAAATACAAAGTACCAGCGCAAAACTTCGACAGTATGTCGAAGACTTTTCTAGTACAGTTTTTAAAACTGATGGTAAAGCACTATTTTGTAATATTTGTGACCAAGCAGTATCATCAAATAAGCGCTTTCAAGTAACTCAGCATTTAAGTATACTTAAACACTATACAGCAAAACACCTCAGTAATTCAACAAGAAAAGAAAAAATGAAACAAATATTTATTAAAGACTCATTTGAAGATCAGAACTCAGAATTTTCGCTCGATTTATGTCGTGCATTTTTAGCTTCTGCAGATATCCCTTTATGGAAATTACATAATACAACTTTTAATACATTTTTGCAAAAGTATTAGTATACTGGTAAACATATTCCGGATCAATCTACAATACGAAAAAAATGTGTATCAGTTCTTTATAATGAAGTAATTGACCGTATTTGTACCTTGGTGGCTAAGCATATTAAAATAGTACATAAATGCATTTAAGTCTTCAGTCAGAAGCATATTAAGAATTTTTTTTGAACGGGGCTGAGGTATTTTTAATTATATAGAACTTCTACAATTTACATATGATAGGACATAATAAACAGGCTTAATAAATATTTTCTGGATTTAGAGGGGGGGTTCAAGCCCTCAGCCCCCCATAAATACACCCTTGACTTAAACTAATATTTGAAAGAAGCTTTAATAATCTCGCGAGTGCATTTTGAGATGGTTGATAGGTTAACTTTATAGGTCGAGCGTTAAATTAATATTATTTGTAATAAAATATAAGTAATAATATTTACATTCTTGGGTACCCACATAAGTGCTTCTAATGTGTATACAGTTAAAACACATATCTGTTCACACTAAAACAACAAAAACGCTTGTATGTCATCAATTTTTAATAAAAGGTTTTTAAAGTCTTAAATGAAAAATTAATTTAAGTCCATGTCTGTATAGTAATCATAGCCAATAGTTAATTATTGATTAATTTTGAGTTTTGACCAACCATATAGTAGAATCCTGCTCCCAAAAAAAACTTTATATGATTATATTCTTAGAAATGGTATAATATAGGAAATATTTAAATATTAGTATATTATTAAAAAATAATATGACGATGACGATAATTTGACTTAACGGCATACTGCAATTTGAAATTCTTCGATATAATTCATAAAATACTAGGGTAGTAGTGTTTTAGCTTGTTTGTATTCTCTATCTATCTTCTCATTTAAAAATTAAAAATTCACATAATTATTTTTGAATATTGAACGGAAATAAAAATATTTACAGTTCATTTTTACAAGGAGATTACACTATCCGTCAATTTATTTTTTACAAGAAATAAACATGTAACGTATACTGCACATCAATACATCATCATACTGCATAATATATTATCAATACAAAAAATATAGAGTAAACTTTTGATTTTTTCAAATGTTTTGAATGTTTTAATCAAAAAATGAAATAATTATTTAAAGTAATAAAAGAATCCAAATTGTTAAATAACAAATTTTAGTGATTTAATCTTTTGTTTTTTCATCTTTTTAATACAATACATGTTTCATATATTTGGTACTATAAATTAATTATAAATTATTTACACAATTTGTGTTCTTTTATTTTAGTTTTTAATTTTTATTGAAAAGTTTGAAAAAAAATCAGAAGTTTACACAGATAAATATTTATTCGTATAACAATAGTCAATAATATTTGTTATTTGATATAAATGTATATATTATACGTATATATATTATGTAGTAAATATATTTGTATAATTTCCTTGTAAAATTGAACTGTAAACATACATTATACTTTTATATTAATTATAAAATGTTTTTAATAATATAGATTCTATGATACTTTGTAAAAATTTTTAAGGCTAAGTAAAGGTAAAAATTCAAATAAAATCTGTAAAATATGAATAATTATTTACTTACATTATACATGGAGTATAGACATGTATAGGATCATTAAGATCAACCAAATGTTTGCATTTGAGTGAAAAAACATTTAAGTAGATTTTTTAAAATGTGTAGTGTAAGTAACGTAGTGACAAAATAAAATAAATAAATAAAAATATACCTATATTCTCGTAGTATATTATAGTATATTTTTACTTTTAATGTATGCAGTATGCTATACATATATATGTATATATATAGTATATTATATATAGATAAATTATTTAATATATACTGTTCTACATAAGTATTAACGTGACAAAACAATTATTTTCGTAATGGAAGGGTAATTTATAATAAGGTGATGCGAATTGCGAAGGGAAGGTAGTATACGTATACATTCCAATTTTATTGACTTTCTAAGAATACACCATTTATTATTGTTTTTTACTTTTTCAAAAATATTATTTTTAATACTAATTTTTAGCTAATTTTAAGTTCAAATTTATAAATATAATTAAATGCAGAAGTGTAGTTATTTTATTTTCCACAATGTAAGACTAAACTTATTAAAGTGATAAACATGTACATTGTACGCAGGCCGTTATACATTTATATATGATATCCTACTTGGAAAAAGATTGGGTTCGATTCTTTATTGTGATTATTGCTTTAATAATTTTATAGTTAGTAATTATAGGTACTGAATATAGTAGTGGTTCTTAACCTTTTTTGGTTCAACGCCCCTTCACGTAAATACAGCTTAGTCTTTTACAGCCAATTAAAAAGTTCTCATACGAATATGGATCATTATTCTAAATTAAAATAAAAACTCTTAATTTAATGTTTAGTAAATAAATATCTTGTTTGATTCCAATTTAAACTTTTCTATAACTATTCTGAATTCATGTGCGATAATACATGTCACTGGACGCTGTTGTTTTTTTTTTATTTCTTCCATTATTTCGAATTTTAGACTCATCGCCCCTCCAACGCCCCCTCAAACCTACCGTCTCCTACGGAACGGTACCGACCACGTTAAGAACCACTGGGGTATAGTGTTATGATTATAGCAATTCATTTAAAAGTAGGTAATTGTAATATAAGTAGTTCTGCAGATGACGAAGTGGGTATTACCTGCATATTGCACATATGTAATATGTAGATTGCAAGTAAACTGTAAAAATATAATAACTAGTAAGGTGGGTATAATAAATTTAAATAAGGCACAAAAATTTCTCAGAATTATTGATCGATATCGTATGGCGCAATTATTAATGGACTATTAAAGTTGAGTGGAACTACATTCATTTTTAAATTATTGGAACCAGTTACTTTCTTTGCATATTAGTAAAACAAGTCTTATCGAGCATTCAGGCGTGTATTTAGCATTTAGGTAGGTATTATAGTAATCTTAACTAATATTTATAGCTTGCCAATAGCCCATAGGCTGTGATATTTAATAGTAATTATTATGACTAATGATAGACATAAACATTGTTTATTAGAGCCTAGAGGTGTGTTCGTCGCATTTCGAAGTTGTTATTGGGATTTTTACATCTTTTAATTAAATACACTTAACACTTTGTTCTTTGTAGTTTATTTGTTCATTATAATATTTGTGTTAGTCTCAATAAAGTTACATTAAATATTATTCACAACACTTAATATTATATGTGCACAAGACTACAAGATTTTGTTTTCCATTTCTCTTCTCGGTACGATCATGTGTCTTTTAGATTAAGGCATCGTGCAATTAAAATAAATTCTAAATAATTGTAGTAGAGGCGTCCCAATACAACTAGTTTGAGGAACCTGTGAATGTACATTGATGATTGATGTAATGATGTGTACTTTACCTTGACGAAATCCAGGGTAATGGTCGAAGTGTTTCGCTAGAATGTCTTATTGCATATTTGCATAAAACATAATATTACCTATCCTATTGGGAATGGCGAAAACAGTTTAATCGACAATCGGACAGCGTGGTGGGTGCTGAGAGAGTGAGAAGACAGTGACTGCTATAGTTTTCCCCATTAAGACTGACCAACAGAAAACATCATGATTACCTGTTTATGAGTAAATCATATATAAATGGCGATCACGTCATAAAGTCACGTCGAT
This sequence comes from Schizaphis graminum, assembly GCA_020882235.1. Taxonomy (NCBI): domain Eukaryota; kingdom Metazoa; phylum Arthropoda; class Insecta; order Hemiptera; family Aphididae; genus Schizaphis; species Schizaphis graminum. Next base: position 63,430,612 of record CM037032.1, read on the forward strand.
TGAGGTGCTCTTTGTATACGGGCATACGGCAGAAGTTATCAAATGGTGATTGGTGACCCGCTGGCCATATGCGGCCTGTGGCTTTAACTTTTCGCAAAAAATTAGTTTATTTATTAAATAATATTTTTTGATGGTGAATTAAATAAAGATAGGTACTATTTGTTTGATTTTGCATAATTTTTTTTGGTTTATTATTTCATAAAAAATAAATTAACAAAAATGATGAATTATTTAAAGACTTGGTATTGCAAATGTTGTAATGAAGTGCAAACCCAGAAAGAGTTTTTTTTTTAATTCGTTTGTTTTATGAAAATTTACAATCTATATGCACATGAGGACAATAAGTAAATAAGTGATAATGAGTATTTGACCATGAAAATAGAAAAAATTGAGAAGGAGTTTCACATTGGAAACGCCTGAACACGAGTGTTAATTAATAATTTTAGGGATAAATAAACGTACGTTAAATATGATATGCATTAAAACTAAGCTATTAGAGTTTCATGCGTCGGGATGGATTACTCGGAAAAAGTTTGCGTAAAATGTTTTCAAAGAAATATGTTATTTGACTGAAAGATTTCGTGATTACTTCTTTAGTTTGCAGCACATTTGTGTTTATATAAATGTATATGAAGTGAAAAACTGTTGGCGGACTGTCATAATTATATGGTATATATTATATATACATGGTAATATTCAAGAGCAAATAATCTATTTACAAATTGTACGCAAGTTTGTTTACCTACTTTTAATTTTCGGTATTTAGGTACATGCAATAATGATTTAAAATAATTAGGAATTAAATAAATTAGTACAGATAATTTATTATATAAGCATAACCATTAGTTATAAATACTATTAAACTAATATTCATGTGTTTATAATCAATGGTATATTAGTATATTATTATGTTATTATAATAACAAAAAGTAAAAAAAATAAAAATACTAATGAATACATATCATATGATTATGTAATACTGTGAATTTTTTTGAAAAAATAACAATTTTATTAGCAAAATATATATAAGAGACTTCGCAGTTAGAGGAATTGTATTGGAGTCATCGCGAAACTGTATAGAACAAAAAAATTAATTGTTTACGTGGTATTTTTTTTAGACGAAATACGTATGTAATTCAACTGGGAACCACAGCATAAAATCTGTCACTCGTTACTCAAACACATAGACAGATGTATAATATATAAGAATATTAAATATTATAATAAAATGTAAACACGGTGGGCGTCGCGGACAGTGTCGTTATAGTAATGAGTGTACACATAATATTACGTATAGTATGATGCATACGTACGGATGATAAAATTATAATAAATGTATAAAATATAAAAATATTTAATATTTTAGTTCAAGTCGACATGTTGAACAGCAAAATAAACATGAGCAGTAGATACTTATACAATACTTAAACCTTATCATTCTCTCTTCCGCCGCCAACGCCGCTGCTCTATAATACCCATCCCAATATGGCAATATCCCATTACACGTCAGTCTGCACGTGACTGAAATTCACTGTTTGTCGGTTTATTTTTTTGTGCAATCCCAGTTCACCGTCCGCGTAAGATTATTGTATAATATTATATTAGATATCTTGTCGAAACGATTTATAATACGCACGAAAAACCGTAGTATAGAAATCAATCGCTGTTAATTGTTATACAAGAGTCACCGCTTTTTCGCCTATTGGCTCACACGCGGACGGGATGGGCCGCCGGATGGCTCCGATTTACACGAAAACTAACAAATAGAAAACAATTTGTTTATTGGATTCACCGCACTGGTTATTGGTTTATAGGTTTAATGCGTATTTTTAGAGCACATTTCTAATTTTCTAATTAATTTTCCCGCTTTTATCGCATGTATTATTACGGTTAATACCGTGTTTTTGGCTCATTACATCGAAAAGTATATTAAAGTTATTAAAAATGTCTTTATTACATTGAGAAGTATTGAAGTTATTAAAAATATCTTTATCATTTGAAATGATTACGAAACCAAATTGAATATTTTCTATTTTTATCGTTATCAAAATATTCTTGTAGGTATCTTTTCTTTATGAATAGCAATCTACATTTGAAGTAAATAATAATAAATATCTATATAGTATATTAGTATATTACTAATACAATATTAGTACATAGCTAGATTTTAATTTTCAACTATAACGTGTACATACTTATATCTTTTTTATTCTTGATTTTTTCGCCTTATTGAGTCATGTGGTTAATGGGAACAACGCACAAATTCTCTGGTCCCGAAGTGAGAACAATAAACGGCGACTACCTATTTGGCTATGTAATAATCGACAATTAAAAACACCAGTTGCGAGTCGTCGTGGTAAGGAAGAATAGACATTGCCTATTTTTTTATACTGTATTATACTTATTTATACTTATTATATTGTTGGACTTGACTACTTGAGCGTTGAGAGCAGTTGCTCTGATCAAAAAATAAAATATGCCTCGTTGACTTTTGTATCGCAATATAGAACGTGTAAACACAATTATTATTCTCAGTATCTACTACCTACCAACCTATCTATGCATTATACTATATAGGTACACTAACCACTAACCATAATAATATAATACCGGTGCGCCTATTATACGCGATCTATAAAAATATCACGATAATATGCTGTAGAGTGAAAAAATCATTAACTCATGTTATGTGCTTATAATATAACTCCGATTATTAGATTCATAACCGCACACGGGCTCGGGTCACGCAGAACACGAAAATACGTGTACAGGAAATTGAAAAGGAAAAATAACAGTCGGCCATTGCAGCGATTCGACAGGGAAACCAATTATTGAAAACAAGGCCTGTGGGTCGGCGCGCCGAGAAACATGACGCGGGGCACCGCGCTGACGATGATGATTCGAGAGTCGAGGACGCCGCCGCCACCGAAGACACGCGACTAGTCGCTAGTTTTACGCGCGGCTACAATATTTTGTTATTTCGTTTTTATCATATTATTATATTTTTTTGTCGGACGAGTGGCGCGCGCCACTGCGCCAGCGGCAGTTTACCTAATGCCGTTTTCACGTGCGTTGTCTGCCGCAGTTCGTTCGTTCCGTTTGTTCGCACACAATAAAATATAAATAATAATAATAATAATACCTACGACCCTGCGCCGTTTCACGTGTATACACACTACAATACACTGTGTACTATAATATCATTATACGATAATAACGTTAAAATATTATTGTTCCTACTACGTTTTACTATTGGATCGCCGACGTCGAGGAGTTTTTAAAATTTTTTTTTTTTTGCCATTAGTACATTTGCCGCGCTCGACTGACGTTGTCGTCTACTCTCGACCGTCCGACAACCGACGATGTAACGGCTGTCGAGGAAATTTATTATTCAGTGTTTGCGCCGCGCACCTGTAGCAGAGTGCAGGACGACTGTCACTGTAGTGTGCGCGTGTGTTCCCATTGGTTTTTGCCGACTACTTTATATTAATATCGTCGTCGCCGCTGCTGTCGTCGTCGTCGTCGATTTCAATAATAATAATAATAATAATATAATATACACTGCAACCTCCCGTCTTTACACGGCGACGTGAACCCACACACTTGTACACTACGTTAGTACGTCAGCGGCGTGGAACACACGTGTCCGCGTGTGTAGAACGTCCGTTCGTCTGTGATAGTATTTTTAATTTTTTTTTTTTAAGTTTTTTTGGTTTTTTTATTCAATCTCATTCACTCGCAATTGGGACCAAGTTACACAAACCGTGAGTTTTATATTTTGATTTAATTTCAGTAAATCTATCAGTAGTATCTATAATATTTTGATTTATATAACATTTAGTATTTTTCGACATATTATTTGTGAAGTGTGTAATAATAGCTTGAGTTCGCATAGATCATTAATCATAAACGTAATTTCTCCAACTATTAAATATATAATACGAGCAATTTAAAAAAAAATAATAAAAACGCACTTTTACACGTGTGCGTCGATTAATAGTGTAGGGGTACGCTAGTAGGTATCTGGTATATACATATAAGTGTACAACACCAATCGTTCATGCGTTTTCTCCGAGTGAATACCTATATTCATTAGGACATTATATTAGGTTTTTAATTTAAATAAGCAGGGAAAAATACAATACATAAATTACATATTTTTAATTGATATTATGTTTTTACTAAAGGATTATAAAGAAGATATTTAAAAATAAATTAAAAATAATTTATTTTTAATGTATAAGTAACGGATTTTTGTTAACTGTCAATTTCCAACGTAACATTTTAATTGGTTTAAAATACACATCACATATTGAAATATATAATATTGAAATACTTATTTTGTAGTTATATATAGTAAATAATTTATTTAATTTTGTTTGCAAATAGAAATTCAAATACATAAATGGGATTAATATTGTTGTATAGTACCTAGATAACGATAACACTATAACAGATTTTTGAAAAGTTATTTTTTCAAGTATTCTCTACGTACATTATTAATATTCCTACTTACCTACTTTCGTTTTCTCTCTTTCTTGTGGATGAGAAGAAATGATTTGTACCTATTCGGAGGTAACCGGTGGTTTGATTCAACCGTTAATCCTTATCCTAATAAGTGTAGTAATAATAATAATAAAAAACAACTAACCTACATAGTAAATATTATTAGATTACCTATATAATTCATTATTTATAGTATTAATGGACATTTTATAATTGTAAAGTTTTTGTTTTATGTTTTTTAATAATCTGAATAAATAATTTCTGTAGTCACGGATTAATTAATGTTTAATAATATATATATATATATATATATATATATATATATAATATTAAAATATTATGGGTAATTTTGCATACATTTATTACTTTATAAAGTTTTAATTGTTTGGACATTTATTTGATTACTACATGTTTTATTGAATGTTATATTAAATCTTCGATTTACTGAATTATGTTTGAATGTAGTGTTTAAATAATTGTTGAGTTTAATGATTTATATAATTTTTCAATTCGTAAAAGATATCAGACCCATTACCAATATGTTATTTAATATGAAGTGTTAACTATTACTATTGTCAATAATGTTGATTAAAATTTATAATAGAATTAATCTGGTAGATTTTAGTATAAAGTTTATTTGATTATGAAATCAAAAACTAGGCAATTTTAGTTACCATATTTTATAAAATGTATTTTTGCTATTTGTATCATGGTACTAAAAGATACAGTTTGTGTTTCTTATCTTATCCAACTACTCAAATATACTTTAGATAGTATAAACAAAATATTATATAATTAATGCTTCGAATTATGTTTAATTGGATAAATATGTATAACTATGTAAATATATATTAAATAATAAGTCATAAAAAAATATTGTCTTCTATTTGGCGAAAAATTGTCCAAAAACAAGTATGCTGCACGGTGGTTCTCAAACTTGGTATTTTTCGAAATAAATTGGAAGAAATATTCACAAGATTAAAGAAATAAAACAAATACATGTTTATAGATTTAAAGAAAATGTATATGTAGACAGTAGACTATAGTCATATTTTTATTATTATTTAATGACACAATGAAAATTGTAAAAAGGTAAAAAAAAGCTGTACTTTTGACACTAATTGCAGGTTTTTTGAACACAGCATAATATTTTATATTTATCCGATTTATCGGAACAATCGTTCATTTTATTAAATGATTTACTCTTATATTTCCGATAACTAATTAATAATTAATAAAAATCTGATTATTTTGCTTATTTTATTGGATATTGTCAAACTTTTTAAAAACTATTACTTCCGTTGTTACAATGTTACTTTTTATAGTTTAATAATTTAATGAGTTATATAATTTAACATTTATCAACATTTATTTCAGTTTGTAAAATTGTAAAAAAACATATTATAATATACTATTTAGTTATTATAATTTATAATAACAAATTAAATCATAGGTTTAAAATATGTATACTGCCCTTGATTAATATTTACATTATCAGCCAAAGTAATTATCTAACAAGTCTGATTGTTTACAATTTTAACCAAGTTTTTTATATATGATTATTCAGCGTAATAATACATAATATGAAATTAATACATTTATATAATTTTCTTGGTTTTTTTAAGGCTGTTAAGGTCCATTGCCGTAACCACCAATAACTTCTATCTCTTCCTCTTATTATTTACTAGTTGTTTTCTATTGTGTTCATCAATACCAAAATTGTTAAATATTTTTCGATTCTATCTTTACATTGTTGCTTGGGCTGACTCTTAGCTGATTTTTTTTATTTTCATTTTGGGGCCCAACTATAATAGGTTTTTCTGATCTCCATACATGACTGGCTTAGCTCAGCCTACTATTCGTAAGGGCACCAACTATATTGTTTCTATGTACAGTTCTTCTTTTTCTCGATTTGTCCTTATTTCGTATTTTTCTCGGATGTTTTTTTTTGGTCCAATTATGCTTTTAAGAATCTTTTGTTTGAAGTTATTTTTAATCGTCTTAGTTGTAGCTCTTGATTATGCACATCTATCCTCATTCACTGTTAATCCAATTTATATTTATGTAATAATATATAATTTATACACCTAGAAATAGATATTTTAATACTCGGTGAAGTATTGTTTTTTGTGAAGAAAATCGTCAAATTTATTTATTTATTTTCAGATATTCATAATATTTTTTTGATTATTATATTAAAAGTAAAATAATATATTGTGATAATTATATATTAATCATAGTTACGGGTTCAATTACGTATATCGATTTTATCAGTTGAAGTCTTCCATAGTCCATGGATGTTTAATAATTCGGTATAGATAATGATTTTTAATAATACAAACTATAGGTAGTTTAAATATTATGGCTTTTAATTTACAAATAATAATTATTATAATGTTTTTTAAATGTATCTACAAAACAACAGATAAAATTTAAAATTGTATGTTTATGCTAAAAAATACAATCATTGTATTTGTATATGTACAAATAGGTTGTTTATTATTATGAGAGTATATAATAATATAACATTAGCAATAAAGTTAAAATATGTGGAAAGAATTTTCATTAAGTTTTTATTTGAAATTAATTTCTTTATAAAATCAATTTACTTGACATTTCGTAAATGTAAAAATCGATCTCTTTTATAGAGATGATATCAATTATTGTTCCTTTCTCTTTTTCCACTTAAGGAATGGATTTTTTTAGTAGGTACCTATTTTAGTATAATAATATGGTTTCTGAATTTAATATTTTTATACCAAACTAATATAGGTACTAAAATTAAATAGTAAAATTATTTCTTAATTTTATGTAATAGAATATTGATAATTTACGTTGTAATGTTGATTTAGTATTTATATTACCCTTTTATGTACAGCTGTGCTAATTTTTACTTTTGATTTTGTGTTAATTCGTAATTCGATAACTAATAAATTAGATAATTAAATGTAATCAATTTTTTTTAAACTGTGATTTACAATAACATTTATATGTAATAAAATATTTTAATAATTTAATTTTGAATAGTTGTCTTCAAGATGTATAAATAATATTTTAAATATAATACGTATAAATATTATGTACGATACTAGAGAGTGCTTTACCTTCACTGTTATGTTACAATATAGATTTTCACATAATACAGTCTAGTAACACGCACTTGTAAGTACTATAGTTAAGCTTATAAATACATTAATTATTGTAAACATTTAATATATATAATTTAACTAAATTGTTTTGATAACTTTCTTTTCGATCAACTGTAGAGAGACTATACAATATAATAATTAAATAATAAATAATATGGATTTTTGAAGAATTTATTAAAATCGTATTTTTTTTTTGTTTACAATTTAAAAGTACAATACAATACACGAATAATATAAATATTTTTTTTGATATAAATGTTATACTCTATAATTAATATAATTTTTCATGTAATACTATACGAAAATTTAATTTTAAGACTTTGTTGGAAATGCATTGAACTATTTCATGTGTATTAATTTATTTTTTATCTTCTTCGGTAAACAATCATTTTAATCAATACATTTGTAAGTTTTATAGATTTCCTTTTCGATGTAAAAACTGTAATAGCTTTCTTATGACGATGAATGTAGCTAGCGATTATTTTTGGCTTCACTTAATTAAAATTCAATTTTAATAGAGAGAATATATTAATAGACATCCTAGAAATTGTATTAACAAATAAATTTAATTTTAATTTATTTTCTTAGAATCTCAAAAAGTGCAAATGTAGTTATATTATCACAATAATATAGAGTAATGTATTTTATTAAAATTGTTGATTATTTTGTGATGCATTTTATTAAATTAGATTTGTATTGATTAACTTTGTCACACACTTACAGAAGTAATGAATGTAGTGTATATTGACCTAGCGTTTTCGTGCAACCGAGACATATCGACTTTCAACAATGAACTTGAAATAGTGAATATGTTCACATTACCGATATTTTTTTTATACAGAATACCTAGTTTGATTCTAAATTTTATAAATGCTTTTATTGATTGATATATAGCTTCCATTAGCAAATAATAAATACATTTAATATATTATAATATGACTTATATCTATCCAAATAATGTATAAATTGCGCAGGTAATAACATTGATCTTAAACTATTTTTTTTGTTGACCTAAATATTCTAAATAAAAGCTTTTTTTTTTAATCCATGAAAAAGTTTCTTTTTAAATTAATTTAAAATAGATATTTGTTTCTTAAATCCTTTTTTAATAGGTAATTTAATATTGTACAATTTTTAAAGTTTGCGTTACTATAGTAATAATGTTTAGTTAAACAAACATAATTTTTATTGATAAATGAAAGTTCTTGAAAAGACATTGTTTATTTAAACTAAATTCTGAGCTATTGATTTTATTACATTTTTTAATGTTAATTTATTTTTATTGATTAAATAAATCCAAATGTTATACATAAAATTACACGACTAGTCCTTTCATGTTAGAAAGTTTTAAAAATAAAAGGGTTAATTTTAGTTAAGTAGGTATATTATAGTATTTATACAAGGTCATTCATAATGTTTTATTAATATAATTTGTATTTATTGTAATTTATCAATTATTGTATTTATGTATTTATTTTAATAACAGTAAAATAACTTTCATTGATATTAATAAAATTACGTTACTTGTATATAATATTAAATGTAAAATTTTAAAATGTTTTTATTTAATTATCAAATATTATTTATGATACTGCGTTATTTATATTATAGTTGGGTTTGTTCAATAAAAAAATAAAAATAAACTTTTTTAAATACCTATTTTAAAACATTCAAAGTTCAACATTTGAAATATAAACAATGTACTTATTATAGATGCATTAAAATGTTCGACTTGGCAGAAATTGTGCCTTATCTATGAATATATTTCCAAACTAAATAATTAAGCGATATCAATCTTTAATTCGTATTTGTATATGTACATATTATTATTATTTGCCTTGTATATTTGAATTGATAATAGTAATATATATATTTAAATATTAAGCATAATAAATCAATTTTGTAATATCATTATTTGTAATTTATAAAAAATTTTTTGATACTTTTAGGACTAAAGTGATCGATTTTCTTAAGCACTAAAAGTTGGTAACTTAAGAAATATGAAAAAAGAAGAGCCAGCCAACGTGGAGACCGGATTGGTCATTAAACAGACTCGTAAGTCTTTTAGTGGTTATAATACGATACTCCTTATATGCATACACAGCTTATGTTGATAAATTTAAATTTTCATAGGGTCGATGAACTGTTCAAGAATATTAAATCTCATGGTTTTGGTTGGATTTATGGTCAATTATATGCTACGAGTGAACTTCACAATAGCCATCGTAGACATGGTACCTAATCATAAACAAAATGTCTCGATAGAGCCAGCCACTAATTTTTCAACTTCGCCATTAAATGATACCAATGTAAGTACACCTAATACAATTTCAATGGGTTATACAAATTATACTGATCCACACAGAATTGATTGAAGATTTTGCAAATTTTATTATTCTAATTATAGTGAAGTATCAAACTAATTTCGTATTCGATAGTTTATATTGATACATTTAAAAAAGTTTTAGATAATACTACTTAAAAATATCGGTTATTACGAGAAACACTGACCTTGAATTTAATTTCACTACTTTGTGACAACATATTGTTGGTCAGTTATTTTACATCATTGGCACGAAATCTAAAAGTTTTTGGACGCGCACCAAAGCAAAAACATTGGTTTTCTATATGACGGTATTATTAAAATCTGGTTCTATTTTTGCTGTCCCCGTGAAAACATTTCTCAGTAAATTTAATCAAATTATCAACAAAATAATATGCTGTTTATAAATATTGATTATTTATTAGAAAAATAAAATTAGTAGGTAGTTATATAGGTAATACTTATAAATTTTTATTTATAAGTTAATAAGATAATTAATACCTAAACATATGGTAATTATTGGTAATTGTAATATCGAGGTATTTAGGAATTTTTGTGTTCAATTTAAAATTGTTTACTGTTCTTACGAATTTATATAAGTACACCGTATTAATTTTCATCATATTTATTAGAAAGTAATTCATAAAACACGGGAAGAGAATATAATAATATGTATCATTGATTTAAAGTATAAAATTTAAAATATATAGTATTAATGTCTTAGACTATATATGATAATAATAATTTAATATGTAAAACATTTTTATTGGGCTTATAACTTTTACATTATTGAGATAAAAATATCTTGGAATAAGCGCTAAAATAATCAAACATGTAACAAATTCGTAGAAGGCAATGCCTAGCCCCCGTGGGTTTCCTAAATGTACTCATGTACTTTAAATTCGAAGCTATTTGGGTTCGGAGCTGCATATATAAGATTTGTTTTATATCCATTCTAACTGTTTATAAAATATTTTAAGATACATAGTCCATTCGCATTATAATGATTTTCAAGGGACTGAGAAAAAAGTTAGTTGGGTATATCGAGAGTTCGTTACGTCTATATTCGTATGGGAGCGCCAGTTTCATTCTGTATACTGAGATTTTCGTTAGACTATTGATTTTAGAATATATTACAAAAACAATGGTTTTACCGATCTTCGTTGTATCAGAAGTTGATTCTTATAGATTTTAGTATATTATTGAAATATTATCATAAAGTATACAGGCTACTATAATTGTCCATTTGTCATCGACCAATCAATAGGTAATACTGTAATAGGTATGTTATGTTCATTATTGAATTTGGTAAGTTAATTATTTATATTATAATCAGCAGTTGTTGTCCTATTTAAAAAATAAATTATGAATGTTTATTATGAATTGTTGAATAACATTAAATCAACAACTATTATTTAACGATTATAGCATGTGGTATTATAAATTCTTAGAATATCAGATTGCTTCAAGGATGAAAGTATAACAATAGGACAATTTCCTTTGCACTTTGCCATGATGTAACTTATAACACATTTTACGGACTAACTACTCAGCGTTCAAGGAATGACGGCAATTAAAATGGGTAGACCTTTGGAACATACTAGTAAAATGGTATATGATATCTATATATTATTTTTTTGCGTAGCATACGTCAATATCCTTATTATAAAAAGTACCGTATCGCTCTCTTTTATTAAAATGGCAATTTGATACTTTTCCTTGTTCAATAGGTATTAACTGACATAAAGCTGTAATGCTTATTTTTTGATTTAGTAAGGTTAAAACTGACATAAATATAAATAATTCAAACATTTTTGGATTCTATACCTACTTAGATAAAAATAATCCAAAATCAAAATCAAGCCATGTAATAAAAAGTAGGTAGGAAAGTAGGAAGTGACTATTATGTCATATTAACAATTGTTAGTTATTACATTAATACATTATACCAAGTATAAAAAACAACCAAACTATGTTTAATTGTTTAAATCGTATTGAATTACGTCGTAGTAATTTGGAGAATGTTTTGAAGATAAATCAAAGTTTTGATATATATTAAGATCAAAGTACGATTTTATTCATGAATAATTTACCTATGCTAAATATAATTAATATATACATATACGTATTTTAAACTGCTTGATATAAATAAATTATTGTAAATAAATATATCAGTATATCATTTATGCCTAATATATTATCAATGTTATTCGATTATTTTTCTTCATGTGAATATTTTAATATTAAATAAATATAAAAGAAAAGAAAAATATATTTAAATATTTTGATTAATGATTTTAATTCACAATAAAAGACTATCTATCTTATAGAATTTTAACGGAACATTTATTTTTGTTAAATTAAAGAACTTTTAATTTTACTGCGCACGTGTAAAATTTTTTTAACAAATTCAAATATTTTTAAATAAGTGTAATATTACGTAGGTACTTTTTTTTATATAATTTTGAATTTGAAATTAAATTAATTAATTAAATTTTAATTAAATGGTCATACAAAAAATTAATGTTGCTTTATAAAACACTTGATAGTAAACTATAAATACTAATTATTGTAAGGAAAATTTTTGAAAATCCTGTTTAAATAATTTTCAAATTTGACTATATGAGAAATAATAATTAAATATTACAGTAATTGTTTATTACAATATGCGAGTATTTGGAATTTGACGAATTTATTAAACAAAATGTAATAGGTATGTTTATTTTTCTTGATTTTAACAAAATATTACATTAAAATTTAAATACCAAAAAACTAATTATATCAATAAATATTATACAATAATTTTATTTTAAAAAGTTTTTCTTTCTAGACTTCATATTTGCAAAGTCATTTATTAATTTTTCAAGATCAAGTTTATTTATTCTTGATTTTTCAATATTATGTATATTTATGCCAGTTAATCTTTCTTGGGAAATTGAATTGCGAAAGATAGTTTTTCAACAATTGTAATTTGGAAAATAAAATTTCAGCTGTAGTTACAGTAACTGGGAGACTTAAATATATAATACAAGCAGTAAGAATTTCACTATAAAGAGACGAAAGATCATTCTATTATAGAAGGTACATTTTCTATTTTTTTTCTAACAATAACTTTCTTAATTTTTCTTTTTAGTGATGGGCCACCATTTAAACATAAAACCTGATTAGGGAATGCAATGCATACCTTGCGTCCCCTATTATTATTGTGGTACTGATACCTATTATAGATATTACGATATTAGAATCTATATGTTTTAAATTAATTGATTGATGTAATAAATTTGAATTGTTGATGAATGTTTAAAATATCGTTTTCTTAAGTTAATTTTTTTTCTACCTTTTAAACCCAATAAATCTTAAATTTTAAGTTTTGATTTATTATTTTTATTCATATTCAATAATCAATATAGGTTTATGATGTTATGTATTATCATTTATCATACAAATAAATCGTGCATTACAGAATAATCGTAATAATAGTAATTGCTATGTATAATAATATAGATTAGATGAATCTCCTGCAATCATTAAATGATGTATCAATTTGTACAATAATAATTGTACCTACTGTTACTGTATTCACTCTGAGGATATTTAACGTTATGAGAAGTAGATAGGTGAATTTTTTATTTCCGAATTTCTAATCTTTAGGGTAAATGATTAAATATAAAATGAGTTGTATTTTTATTTTTCTGATTTATGTATATTTAACTATTTATATTGAATGATTAGAATAATTATTTACGGCTAATATAAATTTATTATATTTTCTAATTACCAGATTAAATGCCTCGAGGTAGTGAAAATATAGCTTATAATTTATCAATAATAATTTAGGGCATCAGATTACGATATGGTTTAAATTATTTAATAACCATAATACCTGCAACTGATTTAATAGGTTTTTTTTTCTGATTGTAACCAATATTATGACCTTCGATGTTTTGATATCGGTATATATCACTTCTTTATTCAACAATATATTATAATAATTATGTTACCTAGTACATTAATTAATTATTACTTAATGATAAATAAAAAAATAATATAATATTATTATATTATATTTTTTTTTCGTTTGTTGGGAGAAATATTTTATGTAGGCTAAAATATACTATTAACCAATGGACGATGAAATTTTAATTTTATATTTGTATATTTTATGTTACATTTTTAATCTTGAACTATTATAACGATATGCTAAAGTTTTAAAATTGTATATTTAAAGCCCAATATAATATTTTTTTTTTTTACATTTTTTATAATTTCTCTTATTTTGGCCCATTTACTGATACAATTACATTACTTTCCTATAAATTTATCATTCATTTTACTTAAAATTTAAGTCTTCAAATATTGTAATAAATAATGATCATATAAAAACAAATGAAAAAATATGTAAGTATTTAATTCAGAATAATGACTATAGAATTAAAATATCATGAGCAAAAATTTAACGTTCTCTCTATATTCTATTTTCATTTAAGGTACATGTTTACAATTTTTTCATTAGTTTTGTTACTGCAGGTATACTGAATAAATATAATTTATGTTTATATCATGTTTTGTATTAATAATGCCATAATTTATTTATCAGGTAAATTATTTGTTATTATACATATTAAATAAAATGTATTTAAATTATGTTACTAAAATAGTATACAACTTGTAAATGGTTACTTACAAATGTAGTGAATGTATTACAACACTTATTTTTATATTTATTTTAAAATTTAAATAAGATGTAATGCGTAATCAAAATACTATTTAGAATTATTTTTGTGACTGTATAATGTATATAGCTATAAATATTTTTTTCTTAATTAAAGTTAGTTTTAAGACATTTTTATTATAAATTAATAATATAGGCTTGGGATAAAATTTATATTTTGATACTCGTAAGTATTGTTTTTCTTTCATTGTTTTGATGGGTAATAATATAACTAGTTATAGGATAACTAGTATTATAACAACATACATTTTTATGAAACTTAAACTAGTGACTTTTTATTTTGCTTCATTCTATAAACTCTCACGTGAAATTTTAAAACCAGATTTTTTAGTCCGACTTGTGTAAATATATGCTATAAATTATCGTAATACCTGATACTTCTAGTATATGCACGTGTAATATATTTTAAGGATCAGGTTTTTTTTTTATATAATACCGTTATTTTTCATTTATTTAAAGTTATTATGTTTAAATTTAATTTAATATATTGCTTGCTTATATATATATTTTATAAAAAATAACATTATGATATACTAAAATATTGGTAAGTTATATTATATTAAATACCATTGTGCTCATTCATCCGTCATGAGTACTCATGACATATTGACACGCGTTACCAGTTACCATGGTCAGTGGCGGCATGACAAAGGCTCTAGACCCGGGTCTCATGTCTATTTGGGTGGTTGTCGGCAGATGTCGTGTTATAGTAGTTGGTACACAATATATTATATCTACAGTTATATTATTAATATTATTATAAATGTAATGTACTCGTAAACTATTTACAATTAAAGATATTAGGTATGCGTAACTATTTTTAATTATACTTAAAAATTTTAAACGACAATTTTGGTGGCGGGTGGTCCCTAAAATTGTTTTTGTCTCATGAATGAAAAATTTTCACGCCGCCACTGACTACGGTTACTAATATTATCATTGTCGATTTTGTAAAGTATTATTACAAGGACTTTTAGTTATACATTTTTTGTTATTCTTTATAGTTTTGGATAAAAACTTATGACATTTTGATGAATTTATTATAAATAAACTAAAAAAAAGAAAACGCTACTACCATGCTAATTTTTTAAACTTGATTTTTACGAATTTTTAATTAAAATATTACTAAAATTATAATATAATTTTTTATACATTTAATTGTTCAAAGTTTAAATATAATTTTAATAGGTATGCAAATGAACTATGGAAAAAATTTAAATATTTTGACATAATTTAATACACGCGTTTCACAGAGCTACCAGTTTTCAACAATTTTTATTAAAATGTTTAAATGATTTTATTAATGTTAATTTAAATACATTAAATGTAATGAAGTATATCTAGATATAGTATAAGAAATCATCGATTAGTTATATTTAATTTTTAACAAATAAAATACATTTATTTACTTGAAAAAATATTTATTATTTTTAAATTTATAATAATTTATAGACATCAATAAATTGCATTAATTTATTAAATTAAATTTTAAATATTGAAAATACATTTATGAATGTTTCAAGTAAAATTAATCACAAATAATAAATACAATTGTGTATATAATTATTATTATTACTATTATTTATTTGTTTTCATTTAAAACAGAAATGTATACATACATGTAAAATTACAAATATTTATACATATTATAATTCGGCATTATAATATATAAATGATTGTCTCCGTAAGCTAGGCTTGTTGTGGAGACAAGGTTCTTAAAAATATCTCGTACATTTACTAAATAATTAAATTAACACATTATAAGTCGATCATAGTTGATTATGTGAAAATAAGCTATCATAAATATAATTTTTTTAAATATTTTAGAATTACATAATAAATATAACAATTTGACAGGAATACAGATATTAAAAAAAATTATCTATGTTAGTAATTTAATTTTTTCATTTATCATTTTCTTATAAAATCTAAAGATTCTAAACAAACCAACGTCAATATTTAATTCCATAGCCATCTTAATTCCAGCATTTAAGGGGTTTCTTTTTCCAAATTTCGTTCTACACTTAGGAATTAAATAGGTACATATTGGTTTGCTTAGCTCTTGTACAGTGGTTATGTTTAAATTTAAATTTTTGAACATCAAGGAAAAACATATTCAATAATATATGCCGTGCATATAATTGATTTAAATTTAAAAGATTACATTCTTTATATAACAATACAGTGCTCATCCTATAGGTTTTTTTTAAAGATATATTAATAAGAGAATTTATAGTGGTTTCAAGTGAAATTAGATGTATATTGTAGGCACTACCCCAACTCCCAATACCGTATGAATAAATTGACTGAGCCATAGCTATGAATACCATTCTCATTGTGATTGGTGATAGTATGTATAATAATATATAAATATCAATATATACTTGCAACATTGTTTAATATTTAATATTTGGGTATTGTTAAATTAATTAATTGACTAGGTATTTTAAAAAGAAACCATAAAAAATAAATAAATTGATATACTTATAATATTATTTGGAATATTACGCGTTATGATACTATTTATTTAGATGCGTAATGCGTTATGTTATTTGTACTAATGTAAATAATATTAAAATGTGGCAAATAACAATTATTACTAATTCGTAAGTTTTAAGTAGGAAAAAAAGACTTAATAAGGGAATGTGAAGGAGAGCATCTCACTAGTCTGTATAATATAATAATTAATAATTACTTAGATTTCTCACAGCTCCTCAATAGTATTTGACTATATAATATTATTCGCCTATAGGAATAACTGATGGCCATGACCGAAACTACCACTGGTGCATGGTAATAATTGAATTATAAATTTACGAAACCCAGTTAAAACAATTAGATTTTAATTAAAAATTGATAAATTAACAATTTATTATCAAGGCGATGTGCACCAATGTTTAGTCTCTCACAATATAGTTCATGCATATCAGTAGATTAGTTATGTGTTCTTATAAATTATTAGAATGTGATTTTAGAAAATAAATAATTCTAGTATAAATAAAAAAAAATATTAGATATATTAGGGGAAATAACTATATTTTTATTTTAGTATTTATTATAATATTTAACAAGTAATAATGTTTTAATATTTTTCAGGCCACCGTGAGTCGAACCCACTTTAATCTACCTGGTGCTGTGAAGTTTAATTGGTCTGAGTACGAACAAAATATGATATTGGGCAGTTTCTTTTGGGGCTATGTTCTTACGGAATTGCCAGGTGGTCGTTTGGCGGAAATGATTGGAGCTCGACCGGTTTTCGGCTACTCTATGTTGCTAGCGTCTATGGTTACCTTATTGACACCTATGGCCGCAAAAATCAGCATATATTGCCTAATATTTTGTCGGGTGTTTTTAGGATTTACTCTAGTGAGTATTGTTATAATATATATTTATTACAATAAACAAATTTAAAGAGTAGATTGACACATTTTTATTATTTTTATGTGTACCTATGAAACGGATTGTTTTAATTTTAGGTATATTCGTACCGGGTAGGATATTATTAATAAAACGGAAATAAGTTTAATATTCTTTGAAGTTATAAATAATGAGTATAATAATTATAAGTTATGCTGAAGAGTAATTTTTAAATTTAACACTAGATTTAAAATTCCTTAATTACATTCTTCTATAATTTGTTAAAAGAAGTACCTGATCCTGATGAAGAAGTATATGGTGATAAAATTATAACATTATTGTGTAACTTCTACCTGTTTTTCGTATTTCAGGGAGTAACATGGCCGGCTATATTGCCACTTGCTGCCAATTGGATCCCACCAAATGAACGCAGCAAGTTCATGTCCAACATGATGGGTATTATGTCATTTAACTTTAAATTGTATAGCTTTTATATCATACCATATTTTTAACCATTTTTTTATTTATGATTATTTATTATTTATACATCTTTATTTTGAGCTATGGAACAAAATTATTCAATAGCAATTCTTAAAATAAACTTTTTATTGTTACGTATTTTTAAAAGGAATGAGGTTTATTAATTTATTAAACTGCCATAAAAAAATTGAGTTCTTGACAATTAATTATAAAACACTCTGTATACTAAAAGAAAAATTTAGCTTAATATGCTGACACTAAAGTTAATTTGTCAATTACATTGTCTCGTTTCTTGATTAATTCAAATTCGTTATAAAACTGTATATTGATGTGGGAAGAATTTTTAATATTTTTATACATCAAGCATACATGTAAAAATGTAATCATGAAATGATTATTTAAAAACAAATATGTAGTGAATTAGCCATAATCATTATACTTATGTTAATAAAATATAATATACAGATAATACTATAATAGTCGTATATCAAGATTATAGGTATTAAAAAAAATATTGTTGTTTGAAAAAATCATTGATAATAGCATTGAGTATTTATAATCAACGGTGAAATTTACAAATTATGTAGGATATAACTATCGAATTATTGGATTTTATTTCCAATTGTTCGTATTAGAAATAAACATAAATTCTTTTTTTTTTAATAATTTATTAAATGTTTGTAAAAATTACACTATAATACAAAAAAATAATTTAGGTAAATCTTATAATTATCATCAGTGTTTATACATTTTCTAAATAATATCACTAAAATAATATAAAATAATTATTCAATTGATACAAAAAAAAAAATGCATTTAAAATATTATTCTTAACTATATTTAAGCTATCTATTTTATTGCTATTAAAAATTGTCTAATATGTAATCACTAATCATATTGGATTTTCTAGCTTCTACTTTAGGCGCAGCTATTACCTTACCAGTTTGCGGTATACTAATTTCTGCATGGGGATGGGAATCCGCATTTTATATCACAGGACTAGTAGGTCTTGCATGGTCCATATTGTGGTTTAATTTAGTTTTTGAAACACCTGCCGATCATCCTAGGATAACCGAATACGAAAAACATTATATTGAAACAGAAATAGCTAAGCAAAGCAAACCTGGTACAAAGGTAATAACGAGTTTCAATAATTTTTATTCTAGTTTATATGAAATAAAAAATATAAAATTAATGATTTATCATGTTGATTGATATTAAGTATTTTATGACATCATTATACTATGCATTTTAAATTATATCGATACATAAAGATTTACATACCAATTACCAATAAGCTCAATTATTATTTTATATTTTTATGATTAGTTAATTTTATTTTATAGACAACAGAATACTTGAAATTTGAATAATACAGATTATATTCCTGTTGTATGTTATAAGATTTTATTATTTTTTTTTTTAGCCAAAAAAACTGCCATGGATAAAAATACTTACGTCATTACCTGTATGGGCCATAGTTATTACACACGGAACTAGTGTTTTTGGTTATTTTACCATTGTTAATCAGTTACCTACTTACATGAAATATTTACTCCATTATGACATTAAATCGGTATATATATATATATATATATATATATAATTAAATATAAATATTACGTTTTATTCATCATGTTTATTTTTAATTTGTGATATTAATAAAGTTTAAAATATAAATTAATCATCATCATGATTTCAGAATGGTTTTCTATCTAGTCTTCCTTATTTGGGTAAATATTTAATGGCATTGGTTGCTGGCATAATTGCTGATCGTCTACTAAATTCTGAAAAAATATCCAAGACAATGACTAGAAAAATTTTTACTTTTATCGGTAATTTTTCTTTAAATTATTTTGTACTAAAATTCTATTTTTTTTATTTGTTATAAAATATTTTTATAGTGTTTTGAATTTATGTAAAAAAACAAACTTTTAATTTTTAGGAGTATTTACGCCAGGTATTTTGATGATCTTACAAGTGTATTTTGGAGATAATCAAGTGTGGTCGGTAGTAATTTTTACTATTGCATTGACGATGAACGGAGCTGTTACAGGTGGTTATCTTGGAAATGGTTTGGACATAGCTCCAAATTTTTCAGGTGAGTATTCAATATTCAGAAAATATTTACTACCTACTCCAACAGTTCGTAAAATAATTATGTAACGACATGAATGTGCAATGACTTTATTTCAGGTACAATATTCGGAATGGCGAACACATTGTCTTCGTTTGGAGGGACTTTGTCATCATACATAGTGGGAAAACTAACGAATAACAATGTTAGTATAAGCTTGATAAACACAAAATTTTAATTCAACATTTAAATACTAAAATAGGTAATTATCAATATATTATTATACGTATAATTGTACATATACTTGCAGCAAACATTTGAGCAATGGTGTATTGTATTTTGGATTTTGGCTGCGACATATATGTGTGGCGCTATGGTATTTTTGATATTTGGAACAGCGAAAACGTTATCGTGGAATTCGGGACCCAGCACAGAAGAATCAAACGGTGTTTCAACAAACGAATCGGAAGCACTGAAGCCGTTGAAAACTTTATCAAATTCTCAATAATTTAACGAAGAACGAGTTTTTGGAACAAAGACAAAACAATATAAAACGACCACTGTTAATTAATGTATAAATTACAATTTTTTCTTTTTAAACAATGTATATACATTGACGTTAGTATTTATTATATAAATCTTAATATCTAACACATGATATCAAGTGAAATATTATAAAATTATTCACATTGATAAATATTATAAAGAGACTAATAAACGAAACATTTTTTTTAAAAACATTTTTTATTTAATTATCTGTATGCTAATTGGCCCAGTGGCGCCGAACTCAATTTAAAATGGGGTGGCAAACTAGTAAAAATTACCAAGCACCCACCCACCCAGAACCGTTAAATTAAATATTAAACCTATGTGACTTTACCTTATTAGTTTATTACCTTAACGTTATCATCAGACAGCAGTTATGTAAAAATGTAAAATATTTTAGTTTTTGTACAATTATTCATAAATACGGGTTTAGGTAGATAGATATTTATGTTATTATTGAGTATCACAAATTACATTTTTTGTGATCAAAAAAATATAAATACCTATGAAAATATTTGTATTTGTTACCTGTTAATTTTTAATGTAATTTTGGCTAGACTAGTTTTGTTACCATCTCTATTATATTTTAATTTTAATATATTTTTTTTTTGCACATTGGTATGTCAAAATACCTACATACATAATATTATGAAATATAAAATAATAAACACAGTAGGGAATTGAGGAAAACTCTGTAGTATGAAAAAATGTAGACAAATACATGTAAATAATATGATATTATTTAATAAGTTAACTTCAAGTATAATGTAAGTAACAAATAATTACCGATGTAAACAATTAATGAAGTAATTTCGAAGCACACTACTATACGATTAAAAAATATTGATTACTTCTAATCCTGAAACGAGATCTCTTAAACTATGACTAAACATAATATATTCACGTTTAAAATCATTTCCGTTAATATCTTTTAACCAATTTGATATATTATGGAAACTATCTTCTGGAATAGATTTATTGTTTTTTTTCATATTCATCAGTCGTTCATGAGGCAAAAGAGATAAATCTTTAAGTATTTCTCTGGCACCACTAAATCTAGAATTAATTGATGAAATTATTTGATCCAATACTTTAAAGTATGTATTTGTTCTATATCTATCACATGCAGAAACAGATACTTCATCATAAATATTTTCACCAAGCACCCTTTTTTTTTTCTTGGTCTAGTTTCTTTAAAACTTAACTCTGACATGTTATGTTTTCCAGCAAAACGTTTTACTTCATTTACTGTTAGTTCAAATTCTACATCACAGCGCATAGAGGTTAATTTTTCTTTTGATGCATCAACCAAATTTAATGCCTGAATAAAATCTATTGATTTACTTTGTAAGTAATTGGATAAAGGTGTGGTTATTGCAAATATATTTTTATTTAAGATCATTGTGAGTATAAATTCAAATGTGATTACTGTTAAAAGACTCATTCATTTGTTTCAATCATTGTCATATACTAACCTTTTTAATGTTTCTAATATTGCTCCAAATCTTTCAAATCGAACAGTTATAACCCTTTCATGTGAAGTCCACCTAGTGTCAGAAAATCATTTTAGCCGGCGTGTTCTATCGTCTGGATATAACTGCTGTTGATATTCGATGAAAGTGGCAGTTCTTTTTCTTGTCCGAAAAAACGAAACTAATGCTAGAACTTCACCAAAAAAATGTTTCGTTACTTCACAACAATCACAAGTATCTACAACAACCAAGTTCAGTAGATGTGCGAAGCACCATACATATAATATAGTGTTTGATATCAATAACATCGATGACTGATGGTGTTTCCACCGGCCGCCTGAGCAGTACGATGACAACGCATAGGACCGATCATCCGTGGCATCGATGCGTCGCCTTCGTTGTTGTCGTCCCAACGCCATTTAATTATTATATTTATTATTATTATTATTATTATTCATGTACGCGGTGTACATATTACATTAATATTTTTTTCGCTGTTCGTATATTTTACACAGTACACACGGTGTGTACTATAAATTATAATTATATAGTGTCAATGCGATTCTGCTGTTATATTATATTCGGTTCGATATTCTTATACGCGGTTCGCTTATTATATTATTACACGCCGGGTGTAGTTTAACGCGTTTGAACTTACATTTTATTATAATACCTATATTATAATATGGTGTGATATGGCTCAACGGTGATTCAATTTTATGCGTTTCGGTTGTTCTTTCCTGTCGCTGGTCAGGTCAGATTTATTTAAATATTTGTTATGTATAATTTTTATTATGTTATTAAATCACAAAAAATGTACCTATTAGTTTTTAAGATCAATATATTATATTACATTAGAGTGGGTCGACCTGGTAAGGACTAATTGTATTGTTATTATTTTATATATGTGTATACGGAATACAGTCCATTATTATTAAAATATTATATTGCACGTATTATATTATTCAAATTAGATAACGTATAAAACCACCGTGAAGTTGAAAAAAAGCGGGTAAGTGAGTATCGTTCTGCTGTACATTAGGGGATGGGATGGACCTCGGACTAGGGAAGGTTAAATTTGAATGCAATGATAGGTATCATTGTATACGAAAAACGATTCTGAACGGAGATGATTTGTCAGTCTAGGATATATTATACTTAAATATTGTAATATATTCTACTTTGAAACTAATTCAAACATTTAAGTAAAAGTTTCAAGATCTTACGTTTAGTAATTTTTTAAAAATAACAAAAATCGAAAATTATTTATTTGTAAAAAGTTATTTTACACGTGTATTTTTGATTTCAAATTAAAATTAAAACTTTAAACACTCGTAAAATTTTTTAAATTGAATAGTTATCAAACTTTTTTATAATTATTCTAAGCTTAACTTATGGACAGCATAGTATTAAATTTTCAATTCTTAGCTTTTTATAGAAAAATATTTATAAATTTTTAACTACCAAATAGTGAAAAATATTCATGATTTTGACGAATTTTTGTCAATATTTGAACTTCAAATGCTAATAAAAAAAAAATGTGCGTATGTATTTTTATAATTTTTGAATGAAAGTTAGAACAAGTTATGTGGACCCTTCAATTAAATGTTCAAGTAATTTGTCCCAGCTAAATTTTTTTTATCAACATTTATAAAAAAAAAATAAAAAAAATTTAAAATTTAAAATTTAAAATTTAAATTTGTACGAATTATACAAAATGGTTATAAATAAATGGTAAAGAGTGAAAGTTCTAGTCACAATCTTTTTTAAATTTCGAGCGAGGTGAGGGTCTCTATGTATCTGATTTACTATTTAGTATTTTTTATATTTCAGTGGTCTATTATGAAATCTTTATAAGATTATCTACTTAATAAATTAGTAGGCAAGCTATAAGTAGTTGTAATATTTAATTATTTAAGCCAAAAAGTAACATATTTTGATGTTTTATCTTTTAAAAAATTATTAGTTTACCCTGCATTTTTCCCTTCTTAGACTTTATTTAAGATTGTTTTGACAAAACTATATAAATTACAGATGTAATTAAATATAATATAAAAGTACAGTCATGATAACTATTTTATTAACTGTAACCTATGTCCTATAGCAAAAATCTAAGTAAAAAAAAGATTTTCATGAGTCGACTATAATTAATATTTATGTGTCGAAATGTAAAAAGCATAGACATACTCGTATAAAGAGATGGACTGCGTTTTCTTCATCCCCGTCCATTAAAGGCAAATCAACTGTTCAGTGAGAGAGACAGCCTAATACTAAGGGGTGTAATGAATTATAAAATATTAAATATAATCACTGGATTTTCATAAGGATAATTTATTTTAGATTTTTGATTTATACAGTAAATATATTAATTATATTTGTTTCTGCACGGCGTTGTCCGAGACAAGTTAAATAATGCCGACAGATTTACTCTGTCTTAAACTCTGCTGACTTTTTTTTAGCTTCTATCATATGTGCATTTACATGGCTATATATTAGACTAAAACACTCAGGCGCGTATACAAAAAAAATTTCAGGAGGGGGGTTTACAAACCTATAATGATATTGAATAATGTGTTTTTTTAAGCTGATATTTGATCCGATATTTAGTATTTTTGGAATAAAAAAATTGTTCTTAACTTAATTTATTATTAAACTATTTTGTGAAATTTAAAAAATTGTGTATTTAATAGTTAATTATCTCTAATTAATAATTAATAATAATAATTCCTAAATAAATTGTGTTATAGCTAACATATTTCTTGAAAATTGTGTGTTTCGACTGTTCCGAGATTTTATAAAATTTTTATATATAAAACAATATTGAATAATATCGGTGTTAGGTCATGAGACTCCTACAATCGTAATGGTCGGTCTCATTATATTAGTGCAGGATTCGAAGGAACAACGGTCAACGTCGGACACGACGACACGACGACACGACGATACGACGACGGATATGGCGGTACAACAATGTGCGTAATCAAGGTGAGCAAACGGCGACAACGTGGACATACGAGCAACGACCGGCCGTAAAAGTGGCAAAGGTCACTGGACAACTGAACTGGTCAAGTGTCTTGTCCGCCGTGTACGTACGTTATTATTGACAATACACTAGCAGGCGGAGGAGAAGACACGGCCAGTTCGCAAATATATCGGCTGGACTTTGGTCTCGGTGCGCGAACAATTGGGTATCAGGTTTTTAACCGATATATCGTTTATTTTTAATATCGGTTATCGGTTTTATAATGGTTATTTATATCGGATCATCAGATATAGGAAAAAATTCATATCGACAATAACTAATTTTAATTTACTTAATATGTTAAAGATATTAGAATCAAATAAATTGAGAAAATATTTATCGATTCAAATTTGAATAATAATTAAAATTATCATGACCAATATAAACATCTAGGAATTTAAGAATATTGAATACAATATTATTTTTATATTAAATATAATTACTTATCATAGTAGTTTTAAAAATTATAGTTATTAGCTTTATAACATTTTAAACTATATATATTTTTTTAAATATAATATAATACATTATGATGTATAAATGTCGAAGAATGAAAGTTAAATTCCTAATTTGATCAACAAAATTGTTAAAGCTACCTAACTTTAATCTTTAGTAAAAAGGTTCTTTTCATAAAAGTTATAACATCATTACTTATTATAGGTAGGTAGGCATGGTATAATTTTTAGTAGATCTTTCATCGTTATTCAGTGTACTATTAATACTTATATTTATATGGTAGTCACCGTAATCATAGCTTAACAAAAGATTATTACAATTTACGATAATCTTAAACAAACTAAATAATTACTAATAATTTTTATTCGTCAACTCCAAACAGTCCAAACCACTAAAGCAAATAAATTGAGTATAATATATATATGTCTTTAAATGTTATAACATTTTAAAGGGTTTTTTAATTGTTGTGATCAATAAAGACTAGTAATAATTTTCGATGGCCTTAGCAAAAGTACAAAAAAAAAAAATGTAATAATTGTTATGTTATAATATTAATAATAATATTTTAGGTCTATGTGACCGTATAAACGGTTTTCGAAAGTATGTTCTGATTGAGGTTTTCCGACACGAGTTCTTCGTCGATGGGGTTCGGACCAGGTCCCAGGTCCACTGCTGCCTTATTGCCTTGCACCGCCTGCAGTCCGACCCTGATGCTCTCCAGCGCCTCGCCTAGCCCGACTTTGATCTCCTTAAACTCCTGCGTGACCAGTGATAGTCGTCCGAGCAAGTAGTTGAGATTTTCGTCCACCTCTGTCATGCGGCCGGCGATCGCCGACACTTTGCCGTTCATGCCGTCCACTGAAGTGGCCGTACTGTTGACGAACATGTCCGTTTGCTGTTGGAGCGTGGCCAATGTGGATGCCGAGTCTGTGAGCGTCTGGTACATGATGCCGATCTGCCTCCACACCTGACTGATCTCCGTTTCGATTTTCACGCTCAGGTTGGCCATACCCACGGACTGCGCGTCTAACACGGTCTTTACTGCCAATTCCAGGCCAGCATTTACCGAGTCGTTCAGCTCCTTCGACCGGTCGTTGATCACCGCCGTCACTTCCATTAGTATCTGGTGTGTGCCGTACTCGATTCTCCGCTTAGTGTCCAGCACATTGTCAGCTGTTTGCACAAGTACTTTCTCTACGTCTGACAGCGTCTTCACTTCGTTTGACATCAACCGGAAGCTGTTTTGCACGTCGTCCTGGAACGCGGCAGCTGATTTGGCTATTTCCTCTAGTTTTGTATCCGATACCGTGCGCTTTCGATCGCTATCGTCCATCCGGTCTGACAGCGCCTTGACCGCCTCCAAGACCACGTGCCTGGTCTCCTGCACCAGCTGAGATGTGGCGTTTGCGGGCTCCGATACCGTGTTGTGGTTCTGTGAACTCTGATCGATCATCATTTTATTTAGCAGTTCAAAGATGACATCGTTCGTCACGTTGGACTTAGGAGTTCGTTCCAGAGAATCAAATCGGGACTGTAACGCATTGATTTGTTCCGACATGGCGATCAGCTTTTCGTCGAATGATTGGTATAGTTGACTCGAAGACTTTTGTTCTGCTCTTAACAGAGACTTAACTTCGGCCTCAGTGGAAACGATACGCTTGTCCAAATTCTCTAACAAAAGTTTCGTGTTTTTTCTATCGGCGGTCTAAAAATAAAATCGATTGTTTTCAATATATGAAAAATTGAATTCTTAAATTTATATTTCAAAATTTATGAACACTTTTAACATGAAATATTTAATATCTTTTTTTTTTCTAGGGTTTCCTGTTAAATTAACGGTTCAATCCCAGTTTAAGAAGTGTTGATATTATGATTTATAATTTTCTAATGAGACATTCCTATCTAGGTAAAACCCTTTCTAATATTTTAAACTAATTAAATAAAGGCCTTAAAACAATACGAAAATTAAACTCATAATGTTTTTACTTTTTATTTAAAATTATTCATTATCTTAGGGCGCGTCTTAATAATTGAGGACTGATTTCGGAATTTATAGTTATATCGTATATAATATCTATTGCAAGTCAGGCAATAGGCATCTTATAACATTTTGATGTATACTATATTTAAAAACTGTATTTTTAACTTTGGGCCTTTTACTGTTTTCTGTTATAAAACAAATTAATATATACAGTAAAACCTCTATAAGACGGAATCGCTTGGGACCATGCAATTTTTCCGTGTTAACAGGGTTTCCGTTTTGACGGGGTTCAAAAACATGAAATTTGAAAAAAAAAAACAAAGAAATTTTCCGTATTACCGAGGATTCCGTTTTACCGAAGTTCCGTCTTATTGTATAT
Organism: Schizaphis graminum; assembly: GCA_020882235.1. Taxonomy (NCBI): domain Eukaryota; kingdom Metazoa; phylum Arthropoda; class Insecta; order Hemiptera; family Aphididae; genus Schizaphis; species Schizaphis graminum. Next base: position 63,459,092 of record CM037032.1, read on the forward strand.
TTAGGTATATAAATATGTATAATTTTTATAATTTTATAAACATTTTGACCGAAAAAATTGATAGAGTAGGTATAATGTCTAGTGATGTAATATGTAAACCTTTTCGTTACATTTTCTTACCTCCTCTGTTTCTGCTCTTGTTAATGCGCTCAAACTTTCTTCCAATCCTTTGATAGCCATCTCGATTTCCTTATTTTCTACATTTTGCTCTCTTTGCTTATTCACGATTGTCAACAGCATATTTTGCATTTGATCACCCGATTGTTTCTCGCGCCGTTCGTGTCGCTCCAATTTGTCCACATTGTCACGCAACGAGTGCGCGAATGAATATATTGCAGTTCTTATGTCTTCGTGCCTATATATGATAAATATTTCTATAGGTACGGTAATTTAATTTATGATTTCTTTGTATTATTGACGCTGAAATGGCTAAGTAATCTACAAAAATTAACTGTTTCATTTTTTCAATTTTGGTAGTAGTTTTGTTAAAAATGAGTGATATAAAAAATGTGCATTAATAGTTATGTCATTATCAGTTTTATCAGTTAAAGTCCATATTCCGTTGGTAGCGTAGTTAATATTACATAATTTGGCCTTTTTACCGTCATTTTAATATACTTTAATTATATTCATCACGATTACAACGGTTAAAAATATTGAAAAGCATCGAAATCAATACTCACGTGGCATCTTGAGCGGCGAACACTAATTGAAAATTTGCGACGGCCAGCAGCCATAGATATGCAGTAAAAATGACGGTTTTCGACCACATTATTATGTCACTGTATTAATAATATATCCTAATGCAGTCCCGATGACAATATTTCGGTACGGACTGTGAGCGACTAAAACGTTACGTTTTATCTCAGAACAAATGGGCTCATTTTCATTGATCCCCGGAATGAAATACTAATAATATAATATGTGAATGTTAAATGTTTGTAAATCAATATTATTTGTACACTGTGATAAAAGCCCACTATCCGTTTTGTTCCGTTGTAGAGCGGAAACGTTGGTGATAGTGGCTACGGGGGACCGATAAAAAATAGAAATACGATTAAAATATTGATCCATTATAAGTAATAAGTAACCAAAATATAAGTTAAACGCAATATTCGCAATAAAATCAAAATTGAATATTTATTTGTTATGGTCTTGACAATTATATAATGCATCGTGAAGAATATATATTACAATGTTTTGCATTATTGTATCGCTAACTTAATTTATTAACCGTGCGAAATTGCATAATAGATAGGCTTAGTTTTTTCTAGAAAAATTTTCATCAGATAATATTTTCATCTGCTAAATAAATTAGGTCAACGTACAATATTTACGTAAACTATTTAATAACGTGTCATTACAGTATACGAATATGTTTATTAAAAATGAATAGTTGGACCTTACCCTAAATACCAAAAATGATTGATTTAAAATTTCGGAGTTGGTAAATTGCGTCCCGCAAAAAAGGTCATAGTTATATACTGAGTAAAAATAATAAATATTTATAACCTTATTCCTGGAAAACATTGAAAATACGTTATTATATTTTAATACTTTTATATAAGAATAACAAGTTCATTGTCTTGTAATATTCGTTTGCATAAATGAAACTACGTAATTGAATTATTACTTATTAATTATAAAGTTAAAGTCTAATAATAAAATAAATTATTAGAATAACAAATATTGTATAATAAAATTCAAATTTTATTTTATCAAATTTTTTTGTATAATTTACACAACTTATACTTAACCAATTAAAAAAAATGTTGCGTAAAATAATAATTTAATAAAAATATTATTTTTTGTAATTTTCTATTACAATTATTATAATTAACTATTTTACCTAAGATTTAAATATAATACTTACGGATTTTTTTTGAAATTTTCACAAATGTTGAAAATCGTATCTATGTGCAATAATACATTAACGTATAAGTGAAAAAAAATTTTAATTCGTTCAAAAAATAGACTGTTTAATTGATGATTTAATGTTACATATATATAATTGGCGTTCTCGTGCATTACTAGTATAGTAAAATGTAAAATACAATTGTTATCAAACATACGACAGTCGATTTCAAGAATTTATACTATTAATTGATAACTATATAGTTGCGATCGCTAACCCTGCTATATTACTAAACATACACTGTTTAAAGTAAAGTAAATAATTAATATATTTACGTTTATTCAGGCCTATTTTACGTATAATAATATATAATATAATATACTATTAAACGATTTGAATGTTATTAATGTTTAAAAAAGCCATTTATTCGAATACAAAGTGCAAGGTCAAACTACTAAGTTGTATTAAAAAAATTAAAATATTAAAATATAGTTAACTCACATATAATTATGCTATATCTATATATAATCATTATATAACATTAGTAAATAATAAATATTATGTGGGTTTTTCATTTTTGAAAAATATAACCAATTTCAATCACATAATACGTATGAGCAAACTTATTTTATTTGGATATATAACTTTTAAAATAATAGTGTTTAATTTTTTCACCTTAATACCAACACGTATTTGAATGTTAATACCTTTTATAAATTATATAAATAATTTGCAGCGGATTACTTTTTTTTTAACAATATATACCTAGCTGTATTTTTTAACTCAGAAACTTAAATATTTTATACTGTACTGAAAACACGGTTTTAAAAGTAGCACATTTATTGGGATTTAAATATTAAATTGTATCTTTCTTTGTTAAAAACATAAAAAAAGGTTGTATTAATTAAAAAAGTAACTAAGTACAATCGTCTAAAAAGGATAAAATACTTATAGAAAAGTGTTAAAAATAAATTTAATAAGTTTCTAATATTATATAATCATTTTATTATAATTGGAATGTATAACTATTTTTAAAAATTTTTGAAATTGTTTTCGTTGTATAATTTCTAGTCGAAATAAAATAAAATTAAAATTTTATTTTTCATCATACATTTTTAAGGAATTTACTTTTTTGAATGACAACATACATTTTTAATGTCATATTCCTAAGCAGAATATTATTTGGAGTATTTTTATACATAAAAATCGACATTTTGACAAGTAGCTTATGAGTTATAACTTTATAAGTATTCAAAGTTTTTGTCTGTGGAGTAGTAGACCGTCATTTTGCGGGGGATCCTCCTACGGCCGTACCTCACAATTCCGCTCACTGTATATACTAATACTTATTAGATAACTCATAAACTATTCGTCCGAATTTTAATTTTTATGTTTATACGAAAAATATTTTGTTTCAAACTTTTTAAGTGTGAAATAAAAAATGTATGTATTAATTTAAAAAAGTAAAAATCTTTAAAAATGATGATGATAAAAAATATTAAAAAATATTTTATATATTTTTTAAATGTTGTTTAATATCAACTCGAGATTATGAAAAAAAAAAAATTAATAAAGATTATAGATTTTGAAATAATGAGTGTTGTTCTATAAAAGAATTACCCAGTGCTGTTACTGAATTTTAGACGTCCAAAAAGAAATAAAGTTATTCAATTGAGTTAAACAATTTTTTAAACTATATTGTCTGTATTTGAAGAACTATATTTTATGAGATAAACTTCAAAGTTTATAGTAAAAGACTTAGAACAAATTAAAATAAATTAGGTCAAATATTACTTATTAGTATTTGAGTGGATAGATTTTACGCAACTAGATTATTTATAATAAGTATTTATTTATAAGTCTATTACATTATTTGATATACCTATGTATGTGTTGTAGATATTTTGCCAAATAATATTTGATTTAATGATTTTGGCACATTATTATTTTATCGTGGGTACAGAAACTATTACAAGTACATTACTAATCAATGTTACTGAAACATTTTTCAATATTATACTACAATGGCTAATTGATAATTTATATTGCTTATTGTATAAGCATGTGTTAAATTGATTAAATATATTTTATGTTCAATAATACATACATTATACGTATTAGGAAATAATATTATTAATATCAAGCTTGTTGTAGATTGTAGATATACCTACTTACATCCCACTAATTTGCGTTTCTCTGTAATATTAGATTGGTTTAAACGAGAATACCAAGCGCAGTGGAAATATGTCTAAATAGGTAAAAACATTAATTTTTTTTTTTGTATTGAAAAAGCTCATTTAGTTACAGTAAATATTACAATATGTATATAGATTTAAAATTGAATACAGGTCATATTTAAAATAGGTCATTTCTTAAACATTTTGGAAGTTTTCCAAAAAATGTATTTTTTTTTTAAACTAAGCCTTGATAATTTTTGGATAGGTAGGTACGTACTAGACGCCATTTAGATTTTTTTCATATACAATTATTTATCATTGGTTTCGATTATAAGGACACCTCATACGCTTTACTTCGGCCCACTTAAGAGAATAAGTAATATTACAGTTTGGTCGATAGACAAATTATCTGATAAATTAAACGATTATTTAAATCCAAAGATCTTCAATTGAATTGTTACAGTTAATATACTAATATACATAATATATATTATCATTATAATATGTTTTCAGCATAAAGTATCTATATTAATTATATGTACCTATGAATATTTTAACGAAAAATTCCTTTTGGGAGACTCACTCTACTGTATATTATAAGTTTTGAATGCACCACTCGCCATCGAGTAGGTCAAAACACTACAGTGATTTACTCAATCCCATAATAAGTGAATATTTTATTGAACGTGCAAGATTGGATTAAGGGTTTATTGGTAGATAGTTCACTTTATTTGTAGTTACTCATACTGTAGCTATTACTAAATAGTAAATTTTCATTTATAAATGTTGAACTATAATCTATGATATATATTTTTTAAATTGTATATTTCAAATCGTGTAATTAAATGTTTCGCGTGATATTTTATGTACGAGTATATCAATTAATTTCGTATGCTGGCAATTCTTCAATACCTTCTAGAGATTTATGTATTATAAATATTTAATTTTAAGAATAATGTGATCAAATTTTGACGAATTGGATACTTAAACATTGAAAAAAAAAGATGTTAATTATTTTATTGTAATTTAAAAAATATTATTCATAAAGACTTTAAACTTTACACAAACACGCATATATTGTTATTTTACTATACACATAATGAAATTTTGAATACCTAAGTATTTTAATTTTTAATTAATTTTTAAATGTTTTTAGCTATTAATACCGCAAAATCATTCAAATCTTTCTATAATATGTCGGTATTAACTTATACAATTATATGAAATACTTAATATAAAAATAATATTATAAAAAATGTGCAATTTGTTTTTGACAATTTAAATATGTAATAAAATATTCTTAATTTTCGTGTACAACAATTTATCATTCAATTCAAGTTTGACACATCCATAAAAATAATTTACTTCACGATGATATTACATTTGGCATCTACTATACAGCATGGAATAATTTCTGGTTTATAAAAAAATGCTTGACTCAAGTTCAAGATGAAATTAGAAAATGAATATTTTATTTCTAAGGTATATGGTATACAATCAATAGCGGATAAGAACATAAAGTTTGATTTTATAATTTAATGATTAATGTTGCTTGAATAATATTTCGAATACGCATATGATAATAATTAAATAAATGTTTACAATAAAATTATTACTAGGACTATAAAGTATGAATGTCTATGTCTTTATTAAATAATTTACTTAGGTTACGAAATATAATGAAATCAATGTTTGTTATATTATAATAATTTTAATATTTTTAGGTATGCAATTGTTTGAACTGTTAAACAAAACCTTTATGATCCAATACGTAACAAACGTAAATATATAGTATGTTTGATCATCGATGTATTGGATTAAAATAGCAATTAAAGTAAAAATATGTAAATATACGCAGAGGTATATTATATAGGCATATTCTATGACGTTGTGTAATATTGGCAATATTTTTGCAAGAAATCAATGATATTTTTCCTGTTTATTATGTGCATATGAAATATAAACTATAATCTGGAATGCAAAAAAACATAATAATAATAAAACCAATTGGCTTACGTCCCAATTGGATTTATGATTATTGGATCATTCAAAGTGCCTACCTCTATATAACTGAAAATAATTGAAAACTATATTTTATAGTTCCAGGAGTCTAGAATATTTTTTATCTGTGACACAATTCAGCATAATATAAATACTTGCACACAGATAATAATATAAAATATAGTACAATATACAATATAATATATGCTGCATGATGTCATACTCGCATTAAAGTAAAATATGTATTGCTTAATTTTCAAATATTGAGTTCTCAAAAGCAGTTATGGAATGTCGTTTAGGTTAAAAATAAGAAAAAAATATAAATTGAAAAAAAATTATTTATATGTTTTAATAATATATATTATTATGATTAGATATTCTTTAAGGTTACCTATATATAAAAAAATTATAATATTGTTAAGTCTATGCGTTTTATTAAAATCATAGCATGTTAATTTAATTTTTATAGATTAATCAGTTACACTTATACATTGATTTAAATATTTAATGTGTTAAAATTAATATTCATACGATGTACTTCAATTATCACAATCATACGAACATCAATAAACCATAGACATAATAATCGATTGCGTACTATAAACGAGAATTTTAGTCAGAAGGTACAAAGAACTTAAATAATAATAAATTGTATTTCATATCATAAACCAACAAACTAAAGTCAAATTGAATTATATGAAGGAGCAAAGGCCAACGTCTGCATATTTTACTATGAAAAAATGTAATAAACGTGTTGTATGTAAGGTGACTTTTTCACCAAAACGTTAAAAAGTGGTATATAAGGAAAAACTAACAAAAGTAAATGGAAATATACATTCCAAAATTGTTTTCTTTGAAATAGGAAAGGTTTAAATGTTTTGTTGTATAAGAAGATCTAGATGCTTATGCGAATTTTTTAAGACATTAAAATCCTAGCTTAAATAATAAATAATAAATATAATCGCTGTAATTAAGTAAAATGGTTCAGTTAGCTGATCTGAATGTTAGTTTTAGTTGTAAGACTAAACAACTTTATTTAGATTTGTTTTTTGGTTTTTAATTATTTCAATCTTTTTCCTTCCAAATGTATTTACTGTCTATAGGCTATCAACGGATACTATAGGGCAAGTTTAATTCTTATTTCTTAATTTCAATTCTAAAATAATCCAATAATAATTAAACAGACAATACATCTTAATTAAATTACTAAATCTTTAATATATCATTATTAATTTATTATAATAAATAATTTTTGTTTTTATTATTTCATAACTATTATATATTCATATTGTTTATATGTATTTTGAATACAACTATATACGTATATAACTTACCATATATTAATAATTAATAAGAGAAATATTCAATTCACTAAATACTAATATTATTATTATTTATCAAATAGTTATTTATCTCGCAGCAATAGTGCGCTTGAATTCAAAATGTAATTCATTCGTTACTTTGATTATTTTTATAGATTTTAAATACAATTAAAAATTGTTCTTTGCTTAAAAATGAAAGGGTTTAATATACATGGTAATAATATTAATAATAATAATAATAATAATAATAAAAATAAAAATATTTAAAAGATAGGTACTTCGAATGCTAAAATAGTAGTTGTTATTACATATTAGTATTATTATAAACAAAAACATATAACACAATAAGAAATTTTATATTGATATCTACGTATATGTATCATGTATGTAATATGGTTAAAAAAATTGTATTGGTTTGAAACTTGTGTTAATATTATTGTATAAATGTAAATTAATATAATATATATTTAATTTGTACTAATAAATATTTATTATTTTATAATAATGTATATTTGTGTGGTAAAAATTTAAAATGTTTTGCCTATAAATTAATGTTATAGTTTTTTATATTATTATGCATAAATTATCCTATTTATTTTTCAGCTTCATTTCTTACAAAATTGAATAAATATAAAAGAAATAAAGAAACATTTAAAATGTTTTAGAAATATTATTTGTAGGTTGTGAGAATATTATTTTATACGTAATTAATAAGTGTTGATAAAAGTTTTTGTAAATATAATTAATAGTTATAGTACAGCAATAACAATTGTTAGTTAATAGTAAACCAATACAATCATTTTAAGTATTAAAAGTTATCAAAAGTATTAGCCGTCATAAGGTATAGGAAGTTTGATATAATATATTAGACAGATTTTTATATACCTAGTTAATTTTAATAATTTAAAAAATGTTTGTGTTTTTAACACCATTACCACATAAATCATTATTTTTAAGATTTCACTCATAATATTTTTATTTTGTTTGGTCAGACGTTTAAACTATAATAGTTTAACAGTAGTTTTTAGTTAAAATATAACTTGGCATTATTTCATTATGGGAGAAATAGATAAAATATTAGAATATTTGAATTATAAACACTTGTGTAAAATATTGTTTAAAAATGAAGATCAATAAAATAATACAAATATACAAATATAATTATAATATTACGCTGTATTGGAATATAAATATAATACACATAAATGGTAATGACTATACGTGTTAACGAAAGATTTGAATAATTATAAATTATAAAATATTATGCAAGCTATTATAATTTGTATAGGATTAAAATTTTAGAAATGAAAAGAATTAGTAATTTATGTAAAATAAAATCATCATGAAATATTTAAAAGTCAATGAAACCGAAGCATTTATTTAGTGTGAATGAAATATTAAAATATATAAACAACAACGAATTCGCCCAATGTCAATTATTTAGATGAATGTGTACCAGTTGACATTGAACGTGATCTGGGGCGCTCTTGTTGTTTTTTTATTCGTTTTCCTATAAAAGCCCGGAGGCAACTGATTTCAAGCTCAAATTATATTTCTCGCACTCGCTGTTACCATGAAATCTTTATTCGTAAGTATCACCGCCAAAAGAGCGAATCGATTGTATACATTTTATATTATTATTACGATTATTCATAAAATGCATGTGATGTTAACGAACTATTCCATTAGATAATATTAATAATATTACTATTGTTTATAGGTAAAGTTCGTCGTGTTATTTTTAGCACTTACGAGATCGAGCTGTGTTCCGGGAAGATTAGGTACTATCGATCGATATCTTCCGGAATTTACGGATACCGATGATCAGTCATATACGACTGTTCCGACTGAGTCTGATGAGAAAACGGACGATTATATTTGGGACCCCCACGCAGATGATAATACCAACACAACCCCAAACGACATACCTTTGAAAAAATTAATGGATCATATCGAATTGCTCGCCGGGCAGGATGGTACAACCAAAGGGCAGTACGTGTATACTGACAAGGCAGGCCGTTCTGTTACCATCGTGTACGTTGCTGGTCTTTCGTCATCGCTTGCGGCGTATATTGATGCCGAATAAATACCTGGTGTATTTTCGTTGTGTTTAATTTGGTTTTTTTTTTCGATTTTAACATAGAATATGTTTTATGTTTTGGAGTATTACCTGTCAAAATTGACGTCGAAAACTGTTTCAAAAATGCTCAATCGGAAACCGTTTATTGTTGTACCTACATGGTAATTAATTTGACTTAATAACGATTTTTACCGAAAAACATATTCTATGTACGATAAATATTATATGTAGTCGAAACGACAGAAATAATTAGATTTTGTTATATATTTTATAAAGTTATTTTATTTATTTTTTTAACGTGGACTAGTCTTTAATAAAATATAAAAACAAATCGATTGAAGAACAATATGATACATTTAGTGGTTTGCTTATGGCTTAGCTATAGGTGCGCATCAGTTTTGACTGAACGTGTAGCTGAAACCGTCTGGAGATCTGTTCAAGTTGAATTTGCCGGAAGCATGGTTGACGTTGTAGGACGAGGGTGGTGGTGTTGGGGCAGAGTTCCATTGATTCCATTTGGCAGTGGTTGGAATGGAATTCCATTGGTTCCATTGACTGTGTTTTGGCGCCGCAGTCGATGGAGCGGAGTTCCATTGGTTCCATTGTCCATCGTTAGATGACTCTGAACTCCATTGGTTCCATTGACCGTCATCGGACTTCGATGATGCAACTTCTGAACTCCATTTGTTCCATTGACCATCATCGGAATCCGATCCGGTTTCTGAGCTCCATTGGTTCCATTGTCCATCGTCATACTTAGGTGTCGGTGCCGAGTTCCATTGGTTCCATTGGTTTGGGACTGCTGGTGGTTGAGACCTAAAATAAAATCAAAATAAATTTAAAAACTGGAAATCAAGTTTTGGCTTATTGTTTATCATATTATTATGCAGGTTAGCATATAATAATACGAAAAAGTAATGAAAAACGCACGTCAAAAACCTATGTTGTTGTCATTGTTCGACACAATGACACAGCTTATGTACAAAACAACGACCTATACGCGCGGTTTAAAAAATTGTATATAATTGTGGCGAACAATTAACAATCTATTTCTAATCAAATAATAACATTTTAGTCATTTGTTTAGCATAACATTCATATAATATATGTCAAGACCGTCGTTTACTGTTATAAATATTAAAACAGTATCTATAGTGGAGTAAAAAATTATTATAATAAATACTGCATCCACCAATAATTACAACATAATATTAAATTGTTTCATCATATCCGGTTGCAAATTAATTAAACATCGTACCTATGTGATTGACGATTATAATATTATAAAGGTATTCGGACGCGTATTGTTATTATAACAAACGTAAAATGCAAATAAAAGGTTATAAAAATAAAAACATATCTTTTCCGAGAGTCATCAGTGTTATTTTATCACCGAGACCTACATACGCAAACATACACATCCGATTTTAACGATCGCATCCAACAGCCTTGCATCTCTTGTGAGTATATTTCGAATCCAAAAAATATGTAAATGTCCGTAAAGTCTACTATGACCCTCGTCCAGCCCAGAAAAGTAGTAGAAAAAAGATGGAACAAAATTTAGGTACCATCATAATATTATACACAGGTATTGACTGTCTGTTTACAACAATGTTGATTCTTGGCAACCCATAGCAAAGTATGAGGGACGCGCAGTCCATAATATATATTAATATATCTATTGGTAATAAGTGTACTCACCATTGGTCTTGCCATGGAGCCGACTTGGGTGCGGGTGCGTTGTGGGCAGCGGGTACAGGAACGGGAGTCGGAGCTACCGGCAAGTGATCACCGGTGGCCTTGAAACCGTCCTTGCCGGCGGTGTAGCTGACTGTGCGTCTTTGGCCGTTGGGGTCTACGTAACTGTACGAGCCTCGTCTGTTACCCTCAGCGTCCGCTTCCTCCTTGAACTGCACACCGTCGCCTTGCGTGTAAGCGGCGCCAAACTGACCGTTGTTGGACAGGTACCTGGCGTCAGTCAGTATGGCGGCGTTCTGCTGGGCGGCGGCCAACGCCACCGACATCAACGCCATCGAGACAAATACCTGAGATTGGCATAATATGCAGTGTAAGATACTTTCAAAATATTTTAATGAACTGCTATTGATTTTTACGTTTTTAAAGTATCGTACCTAACTAAAACTTTAAAACTTGAGTCGAAACGTTAAAAATACGAACCACCACAAAACCAAATAATATTTATCAATTTAATAGTTTATCTAACGCAGAAAACTGTTCAGTATTGGCAGTGTTTCGTGTTGAAATATTGAGATATATTTTAACACAATTTTGAAACTTTAACTAGATTGAATTATATTAAATATACTATTATGTGCTTAAAAAGTTAAAACATAGATAAACGAGAATAGTTTGTATTTATATAAAAATGAAGGCATGTATATCAGACGAATTGAATTAGAATAAAGATACGATCGGTCGCTTTCAAAGTGTTTTTTCAAAATTAAACTTAGAATATTTTTACAATAACTTCAACGCTTTGCGCTGTAGAATATAACTCAACAGACAGTTAAAAGGCACGTTTGTAGAGGCTTTTACATACAGATACCACGGAATGTATATATAATGTATAATAGTATAAGTAAAATTATTATTGTGTTATAAAGTTTACTTACGACAAATCGGCTCATGATTTCTTCAATATTGTCTTGTGCTACGGCAACTAGTAAACGAGAACTGTACTGCTTGATGTCTGTGGATAGCGTATTTATAAAAGATCGTCGCCCGAGTCCTGATTGCCTTGCATTGCGAGCAAGGTTATCGGATACGCCCTAAGGAACCGAAGATAATGGAGGGAAACATTATTGATGTAAAATTAAATAATAATAATCATAAAAAAAAATCCTATCGTTCCATTTACGTAGTGTTTGACTTCCTGGGCGAAATTATGCTTAACCTGACCAAAACGAGATCAATCCAAACGGATAAATATGTGACGGTGATTGTTAATATGAATTTTCTGAAGGGCAATGAATGCCTGAAGTGTACGAAAAAATTCCTCGAGACGTGTTTTTATTTTTCATTATTTCATGGGCGTGCCCCAAAGAGTGCATCGGCTGAGTTGCCACCGTGCGCGTGGGAAGTAAGCGAGTATGTTATTGTTTAGTAAAATTACATTTCTAAATGTATTCGTAACTTATGATTATTATTACTGATTTTTTATAATTTATTCGATAAATACGCGTCCTAAGTCCGGCGCCAATTGTATGAGTACTATAATGTACGTAGCCAATGATATTATTATCTAGAAAAACAACAAAAAACACAAAAATGTGAGATAATTTTATTTTAAATACCTACACATCCTATCATAATTCCAATACAAATATCAAATTAAAAAAATGTATATTTAGATATATTAACTATTTTCAATTCAATAATAGTGAAAGTTTAAAGGCTTAAAGTAAATTATTACGTATTAGTCGTTACTATAAATTTTAAATTGTAAAACTTATTGTTATTTGTATACAAATAAATTAAGTTAATCAACTTTATAACCGTAAATTGTAAAAGTTTTATTGTTCCAGTAATTCCTATACGACTAATTGAAAGTACTTAATAGTAACTGTTAATACTCATATTAACATCACAAATTATGCTTACGTTTATTTATGGATAAGTATATTTGTGATGTTTTAGAGCTTTTAAACTATTTCAATATTATAATGTTCGTTTTTAATTATACATCTATACATGTTAAGTAAACTATATAAAATGATCATATAACATGTACTTATTGCATCATCTCGTGAAGTTGTAAACCTTTATATTAAATATATTTTAAAAAACTTGAAAATATTTAATTTTAGTGACAATATGTATATTTTATATACTATATACATATACTCGCTGAATGTTAAATTGTTTATACTTAATAAAAATTAGTCAGTAATATATATTTTCTTATATTATTCTTAACAATTTTATTACATAGTAAAAGATATTGCCAACAAAAAGTTCTTAAAATATTGAAAAACGATTGACGGTTGAGCATATTAATTTTTATTTGTCAAAATAAAATTTAAAACAAGCTATTTAATATTTTGTTAGTTTTATAGGCATTTACTTAACATTTTATTTATACCATTTTTCATGTTATATGAGTATATTTTATTTTATGGTTATTATTCAACGATGATTATCCGAAATTTATTCGTACGTATTATTATAATATTAACTTCAGTATAATAAATATGTACAAAATAGTTTAATTTATAAGGCTTGGAAACATGAAAGCTTTATTATCATAAAATAATGAAAAAGTGTAGTGATATAATTATATCTCTAAAATGATGGTGTACAATAAAATAAATATAGAACAATTTATAATAAAAAATATTATGTCCTGTATCAACAATTTAGGTTTTATTTTTAAGTATTAATTTTTATCGTTATTTTATTAGAATTACAAAAAATATGTTTGTATTCTACATGTATTAGAATAATTTGAACGAACCTTGATAACATAATTGGGTAAATATAGAATCAACTACAGAGTGTTATATAATATGGGTGCTATAACTTATAAATATTAAATTATATTAATAATATTAATGAATAATGATACAATATATAATATCTACATTCTCAACAATAACGTATTTTACAAATTTTTATTATTTTATGATCTTAGAAATGTATTGATGGTTAGTAAAAAATATTTGTGAAAGATTCGTTTGGGTGGTTATAATAAATATATTTGAATATAATATTATATGTAAATCATATAATAAAAAAAGCGTTTATAAAATCGAATAATTCAATAATAATAAGCATCTACGTTGGCGCAATAATGCCACGCAAAGTATTCATAAAAGCATTGGCGTTAAATACGATTTGTTAACACATTTAACTACTTAAAGTTTATATTAAGTCTTACTTATGCTTAAAAACTATGCTAACAATATTCGCATTCCTATGATTTATAAAAAAAACTGTCATATTATTATTATTAATTATGATGTATATATATATATATAATTTATTTATTTTACATTGATAACTATTTTATTTACAGCCATGTTTTGTACTTAATATTATCTAGAAAAACAATTTTTATGGTACCAAGTTAATATTATATAAGTGAGTAAGTGACGCATAAGTATTGTATGTATAGTGCATAAATATGTACTTTGCACGGTATTGCCAAGAATACACAATTCAAAGAATTTGAAAAATTGAATATAAAAACGTCTCCACTCAGAAGATTCAATATTGTTATTTAAGTGCGATAATAATGGCTCGTTTTATATATTATTATATTTACTGTAATAACACGTGTTAATATAATACTTCACCCGAGTAGTTTATCCAAAGCGTGGAGTGGAATACATGTTTATTCGTTCTAAATATGTTCATATATTTTTAGAATTTATTTATCACTTATAATAAGACTTGAAGTAAAATTGTTTTTATTTTTTGTCGCTACTGTAGACAAGTATATTATGTACACGTAAAACTAACTATTATTATGATGGATTTAAAATTTTTAAGTAATTATGGACTAAAATAGAAAAATAGAAAATCTATTATTTAGTATAGCACAATTAATATAGTTATGAATGTCTTAATTATTGTTAACATTATCTTTGGAATAGTAGGATAGGTTTGTACGCCTATTTTTTTTTTTAAATGTATTTTTAAATTATATTGACTTGGTATAATTGTTTAGCATAATATACTTCAGTGGTGCCCAGACAGGTTAGCAAGTGATCATTGGAGTAGGGGGGTTTGTAGTTGGATAACTTGGATACCAAACATTATAGATTATGGTAAGACATCTTAATTATTATTTCTAGTTATTTTAAGAGTTAATTACAATTACAGACAACAGTTCAAAATTCAAATTACTTTTGTAACTTTTGTTAGTTGCATGTGCTCTCAAAATACCTTTGTGCACCACTGATATACTTATATGTGATATTGTTTAATAATACAATTTAATTCTTAAACACTGAAGTCAGATGCAGTTTATTTGTAACACCAAAATAATTCCAAAATAAATTTGACTAGTATTTTATGTGAACACCATTACACAAATGGCAGTAAGTTAAGTTAGATCGTTTTGCTATTGTTATACTTACTGATGATAGAATAGTTTTATTGACCGTGAATAGACCAGAAGCTGTTATAACGGTTTGAGAATTTTGTACTTGAGACATGAAGAAAGTAACCTGAAAATTGTACATTATATTCATTAAAATATATACTTACGTTTTATTATGCATATTACAAGACAAAATCTAAAGCAATACATGAATACAATAAAATATGTGTGTTTGATATATATATATATATATATATATATATAACTATACAAGTATTGATTATAATATAGACGTTTTAGTTGTGCAATATTTAATGTTAATGTTAAGCACCGATAAGCAACAGGTATTTTATGTATTAAATAATAAAAAAATGTGGCTATTATTTCATTAATTCATTATGATGTGTAAGCGACCCGCGACGTAAACATTATTTAATCGTTATAAAGTAGGTATATGTATATGATTAAGGTGAAGGACATTATTTTTTTTATCGTGAATCACAATATGTAAAAATGTATTGTGATGGGTTTTAGTACCTACTTGTATATTATGAAAATATTTATTTAAATCAGAAATTTCTATTAAGTTAAATAATCATCTGAGATTAAACTGATTAATACAATTTTACACATTTAAGCTATAGATATTTGGAATTATAATAAGTAGGTAAATATTAAATTATTAAATGGTCTAAACAATTAAAAATGTAAAACATACGAAAAATATTTGACATTTAACTAAAAGAGGTTCTCCTAATTATACTTGGAAGCTAGAGAAGAAAATTATATACGTACATGTTATGATTGAATTTTAAATACGATCCTATAAGATTATATTTATAACCCAACTGAAAACTCATATAATTTTAGATTTAAATTAAGTAGATAATTTTTAAAATAAAAATAAATTCAAAACTTATGTATACCTGTTCAGAGCAGTCTTGAGGTAATTTCCATATCGGTATGTTTCTTAAGTCAGTTATTATTTCTTTGCTCTATGTAAAATCGTTTATAACATTATTTTAATATTACTGATTACATGATAATATATTTAATTAGATTTATAAAAACTGTGCTTTATTATATTATTTAGTAAGAGGATAGCTGAAAATTAATTTTCATCTCTAATTCCAGGGTTGTTTAAATAATGTTCGTTTAGCCAAGACGGATATATTTCTATGATGACGTAATGAGTAATTTTATTTCAAACAATAATGACGATCAAACACGTGTGTGCAAGATTGCAGTGGTACATACTTGATACTATAGCCTATATGTACAATAGGTACATAGGTATGTTATAGTATTGGTGGTGTAGAATAATCATAGAATCAAATTAGACCAAAGATTCCCATTTTTTTTTTTAGTATATATTCCGTATTTAGATATGCTCACACCTCACACGCTAAAAATTCGGATCGTCCACACTATAATGGATTTCTTTCCTCTCGGTTGAGAAATACTGGGTTTGAAAATAATTGATTTGTTTCCACTAAAGTATGTGACACGATTTAAAAAATATTGAACACTTTCGATGTTTTGTGAGCATTTTGCAAGCTGTCTTTACTCACTACTTCACAACAACTTTAAAGCTAATAAGTCCCGCAATATTGGCGTTGTGACTGTAACAAATTATGTTGTATGCAACAGACGTGTAGGTTATGTATTTTTCGTGAACTGAACAACGACAGACAAATACTCTGTTTAAAAAAAAATTGTTTTTGCAATTATTCCGAATGCTTAGAATTTTTTTTTTAATAACAATCGTGTTTTTTTGAACAGATTTTTTTTTTTTAATATCAATATTATATAATTTTTAATATCATTGCAATGCTGTATAGTGATTAGATACATTATATTATATGAAACACTAGGAATAAAACCAACAATTCATTATTAGTTCGTATATAATATAGGTACCTATCAAACATGAAACAACTTTAATACGGCAGGTATACGGTATAGTTACAAGTACAAACACAATATTTGTTATGTAATTGTGCATGTCATGACGAGTAAACATTCATAACAATGGTGAACGGATGGTAAACCTTATAAAGTTTATTTCATAATTTGTTGTTTTTATTAAAATATTTATAATTGTAACACATTCGTGTATAATATTTAAAATGTTTAAATGATAACGATTTTGTACGATGAATCAAACTATGTGTGCATGTAGGCATTTTAGACAATATACAATTTAATTTTTTTTACAGTAAACAAACGTACTCTGAAAAAAAGCATTTATTTTGTCTCATTTCATTAAAGTTGTAATAAAAATCGATCATTTCACGAAATCAACACATCATATTTGCCTGTCGTTCTACGGAATTATTAACCGTACACGTCCCTTTCACTTTCATCATCATTCTATACACTCGTGTTCCAATATCTATCTCCAGTAGTGGATCATGTCTATAAAATATCAGGACTTACACTAAAAAAAATTATAGGCATTTTTATCTATGGCCGCAGAGAAAAATAGATTGAAAATGTATTTATGTTTTAGATTTTATTGGTGTTGTTAAAAATGAAACTAATTTTAAAATTTTTTTTTAATTTGACAATATTTAATGGTTTTTTTCAAATGTAAAATATAATTTATTTTGTTTAGTAATTAATAATTTGAGGGCAACATACTCTATAATACTTATCGGAATAAACATATGTTTATACCATAAAAAAAATCATTACATATAATATCAAAAGACGAAACAAATTCGAGGGTTGGTAAAGTAGTTTTCTCGGGCCGATTTTTTTTTGTTCATAATCCACCACTATCTATGTCGTTATAATATCTAATGCCTTCTGTGACGTACTACATAATATTATGTATCTAATTACAGATTCGGTGAGCGTATCTGACAAATAGGCGACCAGGTATGTACCGATCCAGGCATGCCCCAGGAACATTAATGACTCCAACATACTGACGCCCTTGTTCTCCAGCGCTGAGTGCTTGGACCTGTAAGTGGGCATCACGTACGTGTCAAAGTAGAACCGGGCCAGGTGTTCGAGGAACACGAAAAGCAGGTACGTGGTGAGCCGGGGACCGAACGCGACGCGCACCTCCTCGACGAGATCGCAGAGCTGCGCGTGCGCCAACCGCTCTGACTCCAGTACTTGGCACGTAGTCCGCGGAGTGGACGCGAGCACCTTGGCCACCTCCATGCGCCACCGCGTCCTCAACGACCGGAAACGGATGCACATCTCGTCGCAGAAGAGCAAATACAGCAACGGAAATATCGAACTCATGTACCTGTAGCAGTGTAGTTAATTGTGACATCATCGATTATAGCAATTTAAGCAGTATATTGTCATACGCACGAAATAAAATAACTTGATAACGTTAAAAATACCCATAGTAGGTACGTTCTAAAGTCTCACTCTAAATATCTCTGTGAGATCTTCACACGTAAATATATCTAAATGCAGGTTTTTAATAATTTATTGTATGGATTACTGTTGAAAAACAGTGCATTTAGATATATCGATCTGTCACAGAAATAATTATAACGATAATGTACTAGTAAGTTTTGTGACTACATGATAGATTTAAAGGCCGATGAATGATACAAACGTTTCTGGTCATATCTAACCACCGCACTCCACCAGCATTCGTCGGAAAATAATAGGCGCTGTAGTGTACCTAATATCAAAATATATAACTATAGGCACGCATTTAAAACTATTAGAGAATTAAAATGCTTAATCCCAATATGCCATACACTAACATCTACATGGGACGTACACCAGCTCAGACAATAAAAATGCACTTGGACATCTATCCCACTAGGTATTTGACATCGGAACCCTGTTAGATCCACACGATTGATCGGGGAGGAGATTCGTTAGTGTAGTAATAAGGTGGCAAAATAATCGTTAAACTGCCCGCGACGAATTGACACGTTGCATGTTCCAGAACGGTATGTCATATTTTAATAATTATTAAACGATAGGAAAATATTTAAAAATGTAAGGAAAATTCAATATAATATACGTATATTATATTTGTTGTAGGTTTGCGGAGAGACGTCGAAATTCGTTCGATGAATTATTATTATTCTAAACCGGTGCGTTGTATATTTTGTTTGAAGATAAGCGGAGTACCGGACGACGACATTTCGCTTGACGAATCTACTTCACCGCAGTATCATCAATCGAAATAGGTCACGTGTTATAAGTTATGTTGTTTATAGAGAAATAACGTATTTCGTATCGCCATTTCCTGTTATTGTTTATAGTTATAAGCAGTGGTGTGGTGAACGTATACAAGCAAATAAGCAATGATACACGACATATATTTTAGTATCTACCCAGTATCCACCCTTAATCCCCTAAATCACCTTAATATAATATAATAGATGCAGTTATTATGATTAAATAAATATTTATAACTATTTCGTGTTATAATATTGGTTACCATAATGTACTAACCACCTACCCACATATCCACCCAAACAATTGGCTACGCGTCATGAGATCCCTTTCACCACGCCACTGGTTATAAGCACACGTCCTATATATTATGTATCATATCTAAATGCACTGATGCAACCCGTACAGCCGCAATATACTTTTGTAGTTCAGATATATTGAAATCAAAACAATATTATAACATTTATAACAAATAGGTAGTTGAGCGTAATATAATGTATAGAATAGAGTTGGTAATAGTATTACGATGTTATGTAACAATGTAATGATAATTACAAGAAAACACTATACACCCACGTCACGAGTATCTATATTATTGTCTCTGTTAGTCGATTTCCCTACGTGCGAAAACAAATATAAACTACTTTCTTTACTTGAGTTCATAAACACGTGATTACGAATGTACCTGTTGCAGTCAGTACATTTTATTTAAACACAAGTGTTCGATTTGACACCTAATGTAAATTGTTATTTCAACAGTGCTGTGTGTCCAGATATTAATATGTACGATACGTGTGTGTGTGTGTGTGTGCAACTGCAGGCGTGGATCTAATGAGGAGGGCTAAGCGGCTATATATCCCATACAGTATAGCGTAGGCTATTTTAAAATTACATTAGGGGATTAAAAAAAACCTATTTTCATTCATACATACTGAATATTGATCGATCTAATTACATGGTATAAATATTGAAAATAAATTTGGACTTCATGTTTTGTTTTATAAAGATTACAATTAATAACTTTCAAACAAATTTACTTATCAAAAATTGACTTTATAAATGTAACATAGTAGTATGCAGGGGCGATTGTAAACTCGGCCTGAGTCAAAAAAATATTTATATTTGCCGTATGCAATATGTATTTTATATATGCTTTTTTTTTAAAAAAAATCAAAAAGAAATATTTACAAATTTAAAACAAAGACAGAACAATTATAATATTATGTTTTTCCAGGTTAACAAATTTAAAACGTTTTTCGTATGTTCTAAAGTTAATATATTAGAACGTTCAAATTCGGCTTGAAATAAAAATTTATAAAATGTTTAATTTTAATAACTCAAACTTGTAAATTTAATATAAGATTCCTCAACTCGATTTTAAGGGATTATTAAAAATAAAAAGTACAGGGCAAAGACACATACTTGCCTATTTATGCTTGCCATCATAAATTATGAGTAAGAATTTATTGTCTGCGTATAGATGGCTACTGTCCAGTAATAAAATAACTGACTAGCAGCAATATTGACCTAGATTCGTTTTTTGTACTTGTCAAATTTTTAATGACATGAAAAAACTATATTATCTAATATTTAGGTACCAAAATTATACTTGTCGTCTTACTAAAACAAAACCGTGTAACCTTCTTTCAGCCTTTTAAAATTTCCAAATCCACGTCTGCGAGTGAGTTCGTGGTAGATTTAATATTATTGGTTAAGTAATAAAAATTCTATACCTCAAAATGGACTCATAGAACACTTTTGCTGATATTTTGTTTACCAAAATATCAATGCAACCGCATCCGAGCAACGTCAACGTACATCCCAGATAGGCGATCACGTAGTAACGGGGGCCAGTTCTTTGCTCCGTGGGCCGTCCGTATTTAGAATCGAACCGGTTTGTGTTCTCGATGATTTTTGGCAAACGCATGTCGACGTAGATCGATGTCAGTTGACTTAGAAATTCCCTGAGTATGAAATTAACCGTCCAAAACCACAGGGTGGCGGTCGGATTTCTTATGGCTTTCAACACCAACAAATAGCATGGCGTTATGTACGTTACCTTGATTGACACATACGTTAAAACATGGTGCGATTAAAAAATATTTCATTTGTCAAACATAAAAATACTTATTGAAATATCATGTTATTGTGATATTAAAATATTGTTTTCAGGTTTTCAATAAATTAGAAAACGTTTCAAGCCGTTCGATTTATGAATTTCAGATTAGAAATTATGATGTTTTGTTAATTTTAACTTTAAAAGAAAATTAAAATTTATGTTTTAATACAAAAGCGGTTTATCTTCAAATTTTAACAAAATATCAAAATACTTAACATGTTAAAAGTTAATATACTATTGTTCCGTTGTATATTACACTAATATTAATGTTATGTGATTACTAAAAGGTTATCAAGTTGGTAATTACTCTGCTGTACAATGTAGGGGTTGTGTACCTATACTTCATTATAGAGTAGTCATTGTTACTTGTCATGAATTAAATTATAAATTATTATAACTACGTGTAAGATATGAAAAAACGATCTGAGCGAAAACGATTTAATATTTTGGTAAATCAGATTAGGTTAGGTTATTTTGTAATAACTATTTTAATAATAATAATATTAATTTATCTCCACCCCACCCTCCCCTAAATGTTTTAAAAAGCACTGAGAATTTTCAATTTTGACTTCCCCCGAAAGTAGCAACAAGATCCAATTTACTACTAGAAATTTGATAATTAGAGTATTTTTTCTATAAGTAAAAAATATCCTGAATTTAGAGTTATAACATTGTAAAATCAATACGTTCATCACTCCACTCAGAATCAAAAATTAAAATAAAGTTACATTTATTATCTATTTTGAACTGGTAGTATTCGATTTTTTTTCTATTTTGGGACATATGTTGAACAAATTCAGTAATTCTTCAACTTTATAATTGAATTGAATTGATTCAATATTCACTAATGAAAGGTCAACTCATTGTTTGACTTTATTATACATGCATTTATAATGATCATTATGACAATACAACGTTCAGTTAAATCTAGAAGGACCCATTAGTCCACCTCTTCCTTTATTTACCACATACTTATATTTAATTTATTTATGTTTTTATTCTCATAATCAATGATTTTCTTCACTTATAATTTTATGTAGAAAATTTGAATGATATTTTTGATAAGACATTGTATAATACACAAATACACAATAAACATATGTCATATATATAACAAGTTTAATAAATTAAACGTTAACATCAAAGTTTGAAAAAACTTAATACGAGTATAAACACATATTTCTATTATATACAAGTAATGAAGTATATAGAATAATTGACAGTAATAACTAATAACTATAATAATCTTAATTACACCAATCAAGTAAATTCCTATTGCTTTGCAATAAGAATAAGCCACTTATAATCACATCATTTATATCGATATTACTTCACAAATAGATAATAGTTAACCAACTAATAACTATAAATAACTCAAATTTATTTAAATTAAGTTTACAATATAATTAGGTAGGTATTACATATTATTATTATTATAAGAAATTATGTTTAATAAGGCACTTAAATGCTATATTATAGAGCTTAAAACAAAATAATTAAGAATTAAAATTAAATTATAATTAGTTAGATAAAAATTACACGAGTATTTGAATTAATTATATTTTATATTAATTATACTTTTAATATCTTACAAGAATTAAATATAGTTGAGGAAAAAGGTGTTAGTATAATTGTATTTTCATATTTAGGTACATACATTAAACAAAAGGTAGAGATACCTACTATAATATAATAATGGGTTTAATAATGATTATTTATATTATTTATAATTAGTATCCGGACCCTAATAAGATTTCTTTGAGATTTATGAAACACCAAAACATTTAACACAAAAAGTGATACAAAATGTTAATATATCTACTCTCTATAAGCTTGTCTGTGACAGGAATAGGGAGTCTAATATTTTTAAAATTTTTTATTGATTAGGTATATTTTAATAGGTACTATTGTACCTATTGGCTAGCCAGCTAGAGTATATACCTATTAGTTACGTGTCTTATAAATTATAATACATACCAATGGCCATATAAGATTAGATCCCCATTGAAAATCTATTCGACCATAAAACACATTTTTAAGGCTCGTTAGTCCCATAATTTTGTATAGCATCAACGTTGATCTTATATCTTCGTAGAAATCTTTATTCGAGATCGACATTTTTAAAATCAAAATGTAAATTGAACGATGTAGTCATATAAAAAAAAATTGAATGCATAAGTTTCAATTGAAATATTAGATATATAATATTATAGCCATGCGGCATAAACTTAGGTTGTATACTATGTGAGTATTAAAACCATTTGTTGTGATCAAACAAAATTACATGACCCGTAAATTCATATGTTAAGTTTAAAATATTAATAGAATTTACTTATAATACATTTTGATTGGGAAAAATGCATATTGTGTACATATACGTATGAACGTCAATACCTTATCTTTTGACAATTTACAAGGTTCTAATTTAGATTTCATGAATAGTAAATTTTTATAACTATTTCTTAAGAATGTCATATTGTGCGCGCGTGTGTTTATGTGTGGTTTTTTAATAATAAAAATATTGACCGTGTAAATATTTAAACAAAATAATAATATTTATCTATATTAATAAGGTAGGCGTAACTATATTGGTGAATTTATTACTTCGATGAATAACACACGGGAAATAATATACGATTTACTAAGTCTGATTGTCTTCAATTTGACAATAAATATTTCATCAACAATGATTCGATTATTCCGTTAGTTCTGGTGAATTAGCATTTTATTTTTTTGGTTTAGCATATTATTATATATTTACTCAGTGGCCTCGGGTCTACTTAGTATATTCCACTTTTCGTTTAAACGAACGTCGAATAACGAAAGTGAATTTAATTAATGTACCTATCATTTATCGTGATTATTATGTTTCTATCGAAACAGTTTTCTATACGATTCTATGTTACATTACTATTATATTATAGGTAAATAGCTTATGTTTAATAAAGATATGGCGTGAATATATTTTTGTATTTGATTATTATGGGCGCATTGTGTACAACAAATAACTCTATTTTATCACTTTGGTAATTTGATTCACTAGTCAATAATGGATGACGGTAAGGTTCACGGGAAAATATTGTGTAAGGAAATATTGTGTTGTTGAGTTATATATGTATAATATATTTTTACTTTTTAGGATAGCTGCAGCATATATAGTACAAAGTATAAAAAACTTACTATAGTCTCAGACCTAAATAATTAAGTTAGTATAGGTACTTAAAATACAGTAAAGCAAGTTAAATTTTAAGTTTTACTTTGGGAATAGATTCAAAATTTAATACATCTACAAAAAAATAAAGACACGTACCTAGGTATATATTATGTATAGTCTTACCATAATTCAAATGTATGATACATCATTGGGCCATTCTTAACAGTAACGCATACATTATAATATCTAGAAAAGTATTAACATGCTATTGAAAATAATTATTATATATTGAGTGTTGTTCGATAAAAAAATCACCCAGTATATAAGAGTATTTAAAACTCGGATGAATTGAAAAAACGTAGGTACTTATTATCTTAACACCCCCAAGTTATTATGATCATTCCAAATCAGTGTCAATATTTTGTAACTGATTTCCACTGGCTTGCATGTGAACCAATGCGATATTCGGAAGGGTTTCAAGGTTTCAACCCACCTTTTAAAATTCGAACTGTAGCGAAAATTTTAATTTGCAAAATATTTTTGCTGATTTGTAGTCAGCTCTGGGCCATCTTCGCTGAAAAAACATCTCATTTGGTTTAAATGTTCACACGCGATTTAAAAAAAAAAATTACGCTTACAATAATTATTATAATAATCAAGATCAAACAAAGAGATATCCGAAATTTGGGTATACCTCTGCTTAGTTTTATCCTTATATATGAATATGTATATATGTACATGAGTTTGGAATATTTGGATAATATTACTACGATACGCGGTAATGTATAAACGAAGAAAAAAATAGTTGTTCTTTTAACGAGTTATGATTTATGACGTATTTATATTAAATAATATTATACGCATTATTATGTTGATTAGGTATAATAGGATACCAAATCTCCACTGATATATTTTAGTCAACTGCAAACGCAATTGGAACAGAAATCGGATAGTTGTTTCAATAACCCTGGGATGTAAT
This sequence comes from Schizaphis graminum, assembly GCA_020882235.1. Lineage (NCBI taxonomy): Eukaryota > Metazoa > Arthropoda > Insecta > Hemiptera > Aphididae > Schizaphis > Schizaphis graminum. Next base: position 63,485,004 of record CM037032.1, read on the forward strand.
TCATAATATAATATTATTATACGTATATAAATAATGTAACACTATAATTTATGACAATTCATTTACCTGGGGGATCCGATTAATAAAATACGTCCTTTAAAACATTTTTAAAGATAACTCGAGGTCGAGGAATTTACCTTCATTCCATAATTTCTATTACTCTACTTTGATATTATATTATAACGTATTCAATATTATATAACAGTGCATTATAAGCTAATAATTATAAATAGTATATACTGAGGTATCAGGTAATCATAATCAAAACTAGTCTAAGAAATATATCGCATAACGTATAAATTGTCTGGGTTTTGAGCGCATTCTATAATTGTAACGTCATTCGAGAAATAAAAATTAATTTGTTTAATTAATTAAAAACGCTTTTCGTTATTATCATTAAAAATTCTGTTGAAATTGGTAGTGTTATAATAATATAGTGGGTGTAACTGCAGAAGTCGCTGTCAAATGGAATTAAATATAACCTAAGCCAAAACTTTAGTTCTTATCAATATTACCTATATTTTTTTTGTGTTATATATATTGTCAATAATCATAAATCACGAAAATATGGTGAATAATGAATATAATAGTTATTAGTTATTACATACCTAGTTAAGTTGTTAATTGTCAATTCCAACTATTTAACTTTGTAAACATGTTTTTCAAAATTGTATATTTATTCATAATAGCATTACTATACGTTGCATATGCGTATGCGAAATTGCGAATATACGTATAGGTATGCCTGAATATATAATTATTATTTTTAAATTGGGTATATTTATTAGTTTTAAAAGTTGAAAAACTATAATTATTGACATTAAATAGGTACCTATTTGATTTTTAAAATAGTATTATTGTATATCTTAAATTTACTTTAAACACTACTAGTACCTACTGACATATTATAAAAAGTCTTACAAAGTCATATATAAAAAATTGTACCTATAACACATGAAAAAGTTTATTTATTTATAATTTTTATAGACACCGGTTACTTTATGATTAAATATTAAAATAAATTTAAAAAAATGTTTAATAGGTTATTACTTAATTATTTAATTAAATGTTCTATATACTTCCATTATATTAGTATATTACGAGTTCAAAAATTGAATTTTCGTCTTATCACAAACTTAAATATACTCTATTAATATTGTGGAACATGATCATTTTTAGTCAAGGGAATGACGGTCAATACACTTTAAAATGGAAATGTATACTAACACAATTACTTATCGTCGACCTATTATCACTGTTGCTACCTTTTTAAATTTAATCAGAAATAGTTTAAATAGAATACATTTTAGAACAATTGTTTGCACTATTTATGTTTACCGATATTGGCGATATTCGAATACTTTACAATAATAATATTGTATTATACATTCTGGACGGCGTTTTGGGTAGGCAATTTATGACCATTATTTAATTATAAATAATTATAAATTGTACATCTTTTAGTTTAGTCTAAATTTTAGACATATGCAAAATTCGAGGGAGGGCTACGACATTTATAATTTACTTGAAAAATAAGGGAATTCAAAACCATCAGTTTTACCATTAAAATTGTATCACAGGTTTTTTATAATATAATAAAAAACCACGGAAGTTGCTTTGCTGTACAGTATATGTTACAGGTGCGACTCAATAGTCAATGATCAGGTTACTGATTACATTATACCTATCAGGATGTGTTAAATTTAAATTTAATAATAAATTCACTGCATATAAAAATAAATGAGGATAAATCGTAATTATACGTTTGAAATTTGAATATCCAATGTTCTCAACATAATAACATCAAACAATTGTGTACTTACAACTTTTTTTTAAATTTCAGTAAAAAAATTATAAGAAATCTTGTACTAAACTTTTAAAAATTGGACAATGAAATTCTAAATTTAATGCATTTATAACTACTAAATGATTTGCACATTTCATGGTTTTAATGAATTTCGGATAAATTTGAAAATCAAACGCCTATAATGAAAATTATGATAGATAATTTTCGATGCTTTTTTTATTTGCTGTAAGCACAGTTCATGAGAAACGTTGCTTCAAATTTTTGAACTTTTTGACTTGCAAATAAAAAATGTTATTATACAGGATGATTCTTATATCAAACATCATTATTCATTCATTATTCATTCATTATTTCAAAGTCTATTAGCATTTTTGACATTTTTAAATAATTTCTAGTTGATATAAAATTATAAAACAACATCTTTGAAAAAATTATATTTTTATCGTTATAATTATTTTTATTTTTACTTTTTTGATTGACAACATACATTTTTAATTTCATATTCTGAAGCAGAATATTATTTTTCGGAGTATTTCAATACATAAAAATCGAAATTTGGACGTGTAATTTATGAGTTATAACTAGGGCTCGGATTTTGTAGCAAATGCTTCTTTTGAGGGAAGTGTGATAGAAAGATAATTCTTTTATATAAATACGTTTTGAATCGTTCTGATTTTAATGAAGTAAACTTTTTTTTGCTTTTTTTTGCTTTTTTCCACAAAATCTGCTTTTTATTGCTTTTCCCCTATTTGGTTATTTTTTCTTGATTTTTATATATTTTTCTTGAAAACTTAGCTTATTTTTATGTATATTATACGTCTTGGACTATATAAGTATTATCAGAAATTATAAAACCAGTGAAAAAACCAGTAATAAATATATGACTGGTAAAATAACTGTCGTTATTGTCCGAAATAGTTTTATCTACAATTATCTATAGTTGTATTTACGACTCAAGGAAAGGGAAAATTATCTGAATTATACCTACGTATTTTTATAGCACGTGCTAATACTTTAGTTGGCCGGTAAATATCAATCGACAATCAGTGAGGTATAAACGTATAGTGTTCTAAATAATTTTTAGAATTAAATTAATAAATGCTTTTTTTGGCTACTTAAAATGCTTTTTTAAGGATTTATTTTGCTACAAAATCCGAGCCCTAGTTATAACTTTATAAGTAGGCGGTATTTAAAGTTTTGTTGAGCAGAGTGGAGAGGTACGGGAATACTCTAAACAATTTTAGTCTACTATTCTTATTTTTAAAATTTAAAATACTTATAACAGTATTAATTACTTGTCCGAATTTCGATTTTTGTGTATCAGTTAAAAAACTAAAACGATAAATAAGTACTAAAATAACATTAAATATATAATTGTTTTATTTTGACTAGAAATTATATAATTTTTGTCTTCAAAAAATGTATAAAAAAATAAATTTTGAAATAATGAGTAATAATAAAAGAATCACTTTGTATACATATAAAAATCCGGACCCTAGTAATTAGAAATATTTAATATTGAGTTATAATTAAAAAAAACAATAAATATTTTTTTGAACTGGTTTTGCTTTTTTATATATTTCTGTTATTTTAAAAATAATTATTGGGAATTTGTACATTTGATTCTTCAAAGTACAAACTACTTAGATCTAATTAACTTTCTAAAACCACCCTTTTAAGATTGAAAATTAAACCATTTTATAATCTCAAGTGATAACAAACATGAATATAAATTTAAAAAACAACACATTATGTTAATCAAAGATCCTCTTAATCTATTACTTTTCAATTTTGTTGAGATGTTATGGTCATCACGAGTTTTGTCACCATATCAATAGTTTTTGGTACTGAAGAAGTTGATGTACAATTTATACAAGTAATCCTAAAAAGAGAAACGTTAAACAGTTTTATGTCCATATTGTATATGTACAATATTAATTTATATATATTAACTTGATATTCATTAAGTGTTTTATACTTGAACAATAGCTTTATGTACATTACTCACAAATAGAATATTTTAGTGTCTCTTATAATGTATTTAACTATATATGCATGTATGTAAAATGTAAAAATATAAAATAATAAAAAATAATAACGATATTATTTTATAAGAAATACCTTTATATAATTTCAATCAGAATTTAATCTAATTTAATAAATTACATTTTTTATTTTGGTTATCAAACATAATATATTTCATACTTCTAAAATACAATCAAGTGCACAACTGTATATTTTCGAGTCTTGTTTTTATTTCAAATCAATTTGGGTAATGTGAAAATATATTATTGAAAATAAAATAAAATATAACATAATACTTAAAGTTATTTTTAGATAAACAACTTATAATTACATTTTCACAGTACTATTAATGTAATGAATATTTAATACGTGGGAAATTAGGACGATACAACATAATGGATAAGTTATATAAAATAACCTTAAATTATAAATAATAATAAATTAGGGAGGCATAACTTTAGGAATGGGCATTGACGCTGGCATGATTCCATTTGTACCATTAGTTTGTGCTTGTCCAATATTTGATGCACTAGATTTATTCATCATATTCATATTGTGCTCATATGCAGTATGAATCAATTTTGTTCTTCGTCTAGTGTAATGTTGCCAAATCAATAACAACTGATCATCAATAAATTTCGAACAAATAGCAGTAGCTATTTCTTTTCTAAATGGTTCGTGTTGTAAGAGATCTAAGAAATATAAACACATGGGATACCTGTAAAAAATTCAAAAAATTGATGAGTCCAGTTAAGAAATTTATAAACGTTACATAATATTATATTTATTTTACATCATGTTATATTTTATACTAAGTATTATAATTAATAATTGTTAATACATTTAATTTTTTTCTCTTAATTAAATACATTTTTATACTGTTTAATGATTAAAATACCAACACAAATAAAATAACATGTAGTATAATATTATAAAATCCAATGCTCTTAAGTTTTTGAAATTAGAAATGATCAATACATTTTTGTTTAAATTTTTTAATTTAAGCATACATTTTTACAATAGAAAATAAAAATTTAAAATTTGATTACATATTTTTTTGGAAAAATTAAAAATAGCCAATTTATTAGATTTTTGCGGTAAAACATTTATTAAGTCAAATAGTTTATTTATTAAAATTTCTTAAAATATCAATATTTTGTTAGAATAAATTAATTTTAATTGTAATTACCTTTTTCAAAATATTATTTTTGAGAATTTTCCAATATAAGTAAATCTTTTTGTTATCGATATAATTTTCATAATTTTTTTTTACACTTTTAACTTGTTTCATTTTTATTAGCCTGGTTTTTCTGTTATACTTTGTATACTTATTAATGAACTTAAGCAGGCCCGGATTGAACCGGCGAGCTACCAAGAAAATCTCAGTGGGCCGCGTAAAATTTGGGCCGTTATTATTTTTGGACAATAGTATTCTAGTATTTCTAGATAGTGGTATAGTAAAATATAGATCCAAATACCATTTTATAATAATTATTAATTATATTTTGTATTATTTTTTTGTTATATACAATAAAAATTAAATTTAAAATAAATAAATATTAAAGAAAAATATATTATGTTTAATCAAGGAAAATTTTTACCCCGCGCGACGGAATAAGTACTCATAACCGCGCGATCTACTGAAGGTAAAAAGTAAATTATAAAGTTTATATATGTATATTATGTATAATATATGTGTTAAATTTTACTATTATGTTATTTAATTCTAGTATACTTATTATTTTTTTGGACCATAGGTGATTTCGGGGGGAGGGGGAGGTGGGCCGATAGAAATATAAAATCTCGGTGGGCCAAAAACTCTCAATCCGGCGCTGAACTTAAGTAAAACTAAATTTATATTATATACCTAATATTTTAATACCTTTAAATTTGTGTAAAAAAAATTGTTAAATGAGTTAGCATTAGGTACTTATTACTAAATAAATTGAAGATTAGAATAAATATTTATAAATATAATGTAGAATTGTAGAACATGATAAATTAAAAATATTAAGTTTACTTTAATGTAGAGGTGTTTAACCTTTTGTGAAGACTGGTCCATATTATGTGAGTACAAGTACACATAGATTTTAATAGTAATACATTAAAATTTATTATACAATTAATCGATGGTTTTAAAATTGAAGTGAGGGTTGCATTAATATTTATTGCAAAACACAAGTTGGACATCCAAATATTAATGTAATAACAAAATGTATACAGAAATTCATAATACCTATACCAATATTTTGTTACATTTATACAGGATTTATTTAATTACATTTAAATATAATAAATTAGGTATGTGAAGAAACTTAAGTTATAAGTTATAATTTATAAATATACATCTTATATAAAACAACAAATGAATTATTTATAGATATGTTAAATTAATCAGTACGCTATTGAGAGGTATAAAGTATTTTTAATACTTAGTACTTACTTAATAAACTTTGCATAATCTGGTTCTTTCCAATACAATAAATATTTTAAATAATTAATAAAAGACTGATCTTTGAAGTATCCACGTTGAGCTAAAACTGAATAGTTTAAAAATAATAAATACACTTTTCAAATTTCTATTAAATATCATTACTAAAAACTTACAATTTAAATAATTTGGATTAGCTAAGCATTGAACAAATTCAAGTTCTACTTGAAATCTTAATCTGGTTTGTTCTTCAGTTTCAGGACCACCTGTAATTGAAAAATAAGTTAAATAAAATATCTAGGTAACAATCTAAGCAATTTTAACATTTGATGCTATTCTCTGAATAGTATTCTATTTATATAAATACATATTAATTGGCAATATTAATCATTAATCATCAAGATACATATTATTTCAACGCATTTATACTTCGAGCAACAATTTTAATTTAAAAATAATATGTTTAAATGTAATTTATATAGAAATATTCTTATAAATTAATTACACATTATCGTCTGTTTCAACTTTCACAAAGTATCGTAAATTATCTACAAATCATTATTTATTCCATAGATGTATATAAAACTATCGTATACTTCTAATTTACCTTTGTTAGCCATTTCGGTTTAATTAATTCTTCATTAGATTTTGTGTTATTTTAGATAATTATCAATTTGTATAAACCGTTGATTTACCACTCAGACAGACAAAATCGGCCCTCGTAAGTCGATGGAAAGTCATATATAAACTAGTAAACTATACTATAAAATCATTAAAGCGATAGCAATGGCCTATACACTCTATCAGTAACAAAAATCATGACAAAAATATAGGTACTTTAAAAAATTATAGTCGTCTTGTACTCCGCTTATCAGTCTGCGGCCCGTCAATGAGAGAGAGAAAGGAAGTCTTCAGTGTGGCCTTTATCCCGACGTGCGTATGTTTTATTGTGTGAATTGACAAGCTGTTAAATTGATAATAATAATAATAATAATTTGGAAATATGACTAATATGAGATATTATGAACGAAAAAATAAAAATATGATGTATAATATGATTAATATGTACTTTATTATAGACGTACTATTAAAAACAAATTTGCATTTGAGTAATTACTAATTTCTAATATTTTAATTTCATTTTCATGATGATAAATTATTAGTTGTAATTATTGTTTATTATCAATATTTTATATTTTCATAGTACTAAAAATGTATTTGAACTGCAAAATTATAAATTGATTTTCTATTTATTAGTCTTATTGGCAACTAAAATAATAGTTACGAATTATTCATTTGGATCTTCTCTTTTAATGTATTGATTTAAAATAATGGTAGACAACACATTAACTGAAAAGGTATTGTTGGCTACTGGAGGATATGATCACACAATTAAGTTATGGCATGCAAACACTGGAGTTTGCAATAGAAGTTTAACACATTTAGATTCTGTATCCTTTAAGACATAATCAAAAATATTTAATTTGTTCGATTATTTTGTTAATGTAAGAGTTCAATGAATGTTAAAATATTTTGAATTACCTTGTAAATTTTTTTTTATACCAAATCATATCGTTACTGTTTAAAAATTCTTATTGTGTATTTGATTAGTATTTTATTACTATTTTATATTGTTATTTTAATCTTTCCAAGTTAAAATTCATGTAAATTTAAGTACACCTACTTAATATAAAAAAAAGTTGTTTGGCATATTATGTACCTTGACTGTTTTTAGTTTTTTTAAATTATTTATATGATTAGAATCCTTGACCAACTAATTTAGCAAGTAAATGCATTAGAAATAACGCCAGATAGACAACTTTTGGCTGCTGCAGGTAATTTTTTCGGTAATTACATCTCATACTTATCTATTTCATTATGGTATTTCGGCACATAGGGTTTCAACATATTCGTATGTATGACTTAAATTCAAGCAATCCAAACCCAATTTTAAACTATGAAGGGATTTCAAAAAACATTACTGGTGTTGGATTTCATGAAGATGGTAAATGGATGTTTACATGTGGCGAAGACTGTAGTGCTCGTATATGGGATTTAAGGTATAAATTAAAAGTTTTTAAATTACACAAGACTAAATTAAGTTTTAATAATTTTTGTGCAGGTCTAGAAACTTGCAATGTCAGCGCATATTTCAAACTACTGCACCTATTACTAGTATATGCCTTCATCCTAATCAAGGTGAGTTAATATTAGGTGATCAGTCTGGCTTGCTTCATTTATGGGATTTGAAAACTGATCACAACGAACAACTTGTAAGTGTACTACATTAATGCAGTTCTTCAGTTTTAATTTTCTTCCTGTTTTAACTTTCCATAAGTTTAGATACCCGAAGTTGATGCTTCTATACAATGTGTGGCTATTGATTCTAGTGCAAATTATGTTGCTTCTGTAAATAATAAAGGAAATTGTTACCTATGGAGATATAATGGCAATGGTACTAGATTAACTCCTGAGCACAAAATTAATGCTCACAGGAAGTACGCTCTTCATTGTAAATTCAGCCCTGATTCAACGTAAGAATGAAAATAGTTTTGATTTGTAATCATATTAATCTCTAATTAATATCTTTGATTGAAATAGATTGTTGGTAACATCTTCAGCTGATCAATCAGCTATTATCTGGAAAACAAGTGATTTTTCTTTGAAACAAGAACTAAAAGATGAAAAGCAGAGATGGGTATGGGATACAGCGTTTAGTAATGATTCGGAACATTTATTAACAGGTATTATTGTGAATAATTATAAAAAATTAGAGCTATGGTTAATTTATTTTAAGAGTAATATTTGTAGCAGTTGTTGGGAGTTTGAGACAGTGATAGGGAGTTTTATTACCATCCATCAGGCTGACCCAGTCAAAAATTGGTTATCACTGAAAAGTACTCTTAACATAAATGGGCGATATTATAATATTCAATTACATTTTGATGTTCAGCTAATAATATTATTTAATTAATTAATAATTATGTTCTGTGGCATCACTGAGTTTGCTTTATTCCAATATATAAATCAATACAATAATTGAAGAATTAATTTTTTTTAATTATTTTTATAATATGAATATATTCATATTTATTAAGAAAAAGTTATTACTCTGTAACTTAATCTTACATTTCTAAATCTACAAATGTAAATTTTGTGTGAATTTGTAATTCATTAACAATCATTATCAAAATTCTTTTTGTTAAATTAATATGATTACTTTTATTTTTGTTAGAATACACATTTAACAGTTAATTTAAGTTATTTTTTTGATTCAGATAACTTAAATCAGATAGATTAAAGTATCTATTAACTACACGAATATTCATTTTAGTAAATTCTATATTTTATATTTTATTTACAGGTTTAAATACATTAATTTTTTCTACATAATTTAGCAGTGCTCAATTTTGTAAAATGAAATAGATATTTTACTTTATGACTTTTTTTCTTATTTTTAGTTTCATCAGATTACATGGCAAGATTATGGAACGTAGAAAGTGGCAATATAGAACGTGAATATGAAGGTCATCAGAAAGCACTTACAGCTTTAGCATTTTGTGATCCATATAGTTAAACAATCATAATATAAAATTTGAAAAACAAAGGCTCGCATTTGTACCTCCAAAACCAAATGCATTTTTTATTGCTATTCTTTTTTCTTGTTTCCATTCTATTGGACCTTTTGTAACACAAATTAAATTTTCAGCTTCTTTGCAAATATTATTTAGATTTGCTGTTGGTGGAATGACACCTTCATAACAAGCAAGAATTGTAAAAATACTCTCTAAATTACCCGCAGATCCTAGTAAATGGCCATGACTACCTTTTGTGGATGAAACATGTAAATTAATGCAATGCTCATCAAAAAGTCTTTTAATTGCTGTTAATTCAATTGCATCTCCTACTGGAGTCGAAGTGGCGTGTGCATTTACATATGTAATTAATTTCTTGTCTACCTTGGCATCTAGAATGGCTCTAGTCATAGCTAGTAAAGCTCCTTGACCATTTTCTGGTGGTGCTGTTAAGTGTGAAGCATCACCAGATAGGCCATAACCTAGAACTTCTCCATAAATATGAGCATTTCTATTAATAGCATGTTCTAATTCTTCTAATATAAGCATAGCAGACCCTTCACCAATAACGAAACCATCTCGATTTACATCAAATGGTCTTGATGCCAATTCTGGTTTATCATTTTGAGTTGACAGTGCTCGTATTCTACAAAAAGAAGCTATTGACAATGGGCTTATACATGATTCAGCAGCACCACAAATCATTGCTTTTGCGTGTCCATACTGAACAAAACGAAAACCATCACCAATTGCATGGGCTCCGGTTGCACAAGCAGTAGACACAGCGTGATTGGGTCCTTGTATACCGTAAGCCATGCTTATTTGACCAGCAGCCATATTGAGTAGAATACGTGGTACAAAGTATGGGCTAACTTTACTGTAACTAGTTTCTAAAGCTTTGGCTGTTTGACACACATCCTCTAAGTCCACCATTCCTACTCCTACACTGACCCCAATATTTTCTTTATCAACAGTAGACAAAAATATTTTTGAATCGTCAACTGCTTCTTGTGCAGCAATTAGGGCTAGACGAGTCGAAGGAGCCATTGTACGTACTTTGCTCTTGGGTAATGATTCTGGCAAATACTCCAGTCCGTCAAGAGTTGCTGCGATTTTGGAAGGAACGTTTTTGTAAAGGTCATTGTCCAATTTTCTTACAAACGATTTTCCCGACAAAATATTTTTCCAAGACGTATATTTATTGGCACCAGCTGGACAAATGACACCCATACCAGTTATTACGACTCTTTTTTTCATAATTTTATTTTTACAACTCTAAAAAATATTGTCGAGTACAGAATAATATAAAACTTGAAAAACAAAACAATTAATATAGATTTATTTTCTAATTCAAAAGCAATAGCCAATAATGATAATTGTTATCAATGTTATCAATATAATGGAGCCGATATCACGGACGTATCCGAGTTGGGTCCGAGATAACATTTATGATAAAGATTAACAACTATTTGGGTCCGACCAAGGTGGATATATATCCACCTTGAGTACATTATAATAGAACGGCGGTGATGTACATTGTACACTTGAAGCCGTTTGGATTTCCGCGTCTTTTTGATTGGCTTATTCATAAATTCATTTGAGTAATAGAATATAATTATCGCACATACGTATATTTAATACATTATTGGGTTCTTAACTATGTGTGAAAACTGAAAACTATGGATTACGCAATGATGGTTGACGAACTTATGAATTTTTTTTTCGAATAATCTAAATAATATCCTAAATTAATAAATAATCTAATAATATATTTATTTTTTTAATAATTCAACCTTTCAATGTCTTAGGTTAACGATCAAAGACTACATTTTTTTTGTAAAAATATAACATTTTCAATAAATTATACAAACAGAAATTTCAACACGCATGTCATCATTTTTTCGTGGATTACAACACTACTCATCATTCAGACCTAAGGGCGTATTTACGAGTCCATTAAGGGGGGGGGGGGTAAATTTTTTTTAAAAACTAAAAATAATTTATAGTTGATTACGTAAATAGGCATAAAATACTTTTTATGTTAAGTATTATGATATCAATACGATTTACAATCTTTATCAAATGGAAAATTTTTTTAATAAATTATTAATTAATGTATTATATGGAACAAAATACAAGTGATGGGGGGGGGGGGGTTCAAATGCCCCCTTCGCCCCCCTAAAATACGCACCTGTTCAGACCTAATTAAAGGCTAGAGTTTAAAAACCACTGATACAACATTATAATATATGCATTAAGAAACAATAACAATCCAATTTTGAACGTCAAATTTAGGTATCGATATCTGCACTGAAAAAGAATTAATTTACATCCTGACTGTAAAATCGATTTTACTATCTGTCATATGGCAGTTTAGTTAGGTACTATAATAACTTTTATCTCGTTCGATGAGTACTTCTATTTTTCAATTAATTTTATATTATTATATACGTGAACAACTTTAGGATTATAAATGTTTTGGTTTTTCAACGCAAGATCTTTTTAGATTCTGAACGGAGTAATCAATGTATTGATTTTACAATGATGTGTGTTTTTTTTTTTTTTTTTTTTTGTGTCTGTGTACAGCATAACTAGTCGAAATAATGTTTCAATTTCAAACTTTGGGGGTGGTTTCCGATGGAAAATTGGATATCCTTGGTGCATTATAGAGGTGAAAAGTAAACATTCTCCAATAGTTTTCAAAAAAATCGAGAAAAACAAAAAAAAAAAAGACAGAAAAACGGGAAATTTTACGCAAAACCAGTTTTCGACAAAATCAAATTTTTTATTTTGCTATAATTCAAAAACTAATCGATAAATCGATGTAAACACTTGAAATTTTCATCAAATGTTTATATTAGCGTTCTCCAAACACAGTTAAATTTTCAAAAAATTTTGATTTTTTTGAGCTATTTATAGACAGTTGAAATTTTCAATTTTTTTAAGTATTTTTTTTTAAAATAACGATAAAAATTTTTTGGCCGGCCAGAAAATCTTGAAAATTTAATACAAGGTTTCTTATAAGTTGCTCTTAAAGTGATAAAAAAAAATCCGAAATCGTTAGTCACAATTTTTTTTATAAGTGCATAAAGTTCGAAGTTATATGAAATATGTCAAAATTGCGAAAATTTGCAAGTAATTTTGTGGTTGAAAAATCGTAAAATTTTTTTCTTTTATAACTAAGTTTTGAAAATTTGGTACAAGGTTCTCCATACATTTTTCTTTAAATATCTGTAAAAAAAACTCTACCGGATTCAGACAAAAATTTTTTATGAGTGTTTGAAATTTAAATTTTTACAAAACCGCGTTAAATAACGGTTTAGCCTCAAACGGTTTTTGATATTTGTTGTTATTCAAATAGTATAAGTCGTAAATACTTGAAAATTTTACCAGTTATTTAAATTGCCATATTCTTTACGTAATTTGATTTTCAAAACATTTTGACTATTTTTGAGATATTTATAGACAATTGAAATTTTCAATTTTTTTTTATTTTTTTTTTATAAATGTTGATAAAAAAAATTTAGCTGGGACAAATTACTTGAACATTCAATTGAAGGGTCCACATAACTTGTTCTAACTCTCATTCAAAAATTATAAAAATACATAGGCACAATTTTTTTTTATTAGCATTTGAAGTTCAAATATTGACAAAAATTAGTCAAAATCATGAATATTTTTCACTATTTGGTAGTTAAAAATTTATAAATATTTTACTATCAAAAGCTAAGAATTGAAAATTTAATACTTTGCTGTCCATAAGTTAAGCTTAGAATAATTATAAAAAAGTTTGAGGATTAATCAATTTAAAAAATTTTACGAGTGTTTAAAGTTTTAATTTTAATTTGAAATAAAAAATACACGTGTAAAATAACGTTTTACTAATAAATAATTTTCGATTTTTATTTAATATATTATCCTAGACTGACAAATCATCTCCGTTCAGAATCGTTTTTCGTATACAATGATACCTATCATTGCATTCAAATTTAACCTACCTTAGTCCGAGGTTCATCCCACCCCCTAATGTACAGCAAAGCGATACTCACTTACCCGCTTTTTTTTCATCTGATATCTCTATTGTAATATAAAAAAATTCTTTATGTGTTTGAAATTTGTAAAACCTTTATACATGTACCTACTGATATGAATCATATTTTATTTTCTATGTTTTCTTTTTTTATAGAAACCACTAATTTTATAAAAAACCCCTCCTCTCTGTGCCATTACTTTTGCAGCGTACGTACAGCGGCCGCTACTATGGGGGCCATATGGCCGATGCTTAGTACGTTAATGCGGCAAAAGTAATGGCACAGAGAGGAGGGGACCCGCGTATGTCGTCGTCGTTGTCGTCGTGGTCGAAATTATAGAATAATTTGAGCAAGCACCCAGTTCTTTTCCTCGCGCGATGACGTCATAAATTAAAAAAAATATAAATATAAATAAATTTAATACTTAAATAAAAATTAATGACAAATTATTGTACCTATATGTATATATACAGCGATGGCCAAACCGTGGCCTGTGGCATGAGGCTCCCGTCATAGACTTTTGCGTCTCGCATCTTATCGTAACATTTAAAAAAAATGTATGTATGAATTTATATATATTTATATTTATGTATGACTTTTTTTTTAAATTTTGGCTCTTCCATATTTATTAATATATTTGGTGGCTCGCAAGTCTCTTCTCGCTGGCCACCCCTGATATATTTAAAACATAATTTTTTTAAATTATTGAAAAAATAAAATCCCATTGATACATATTAGCATTATCATATATTATTTTTAATTATTTAAATAAAAATTGGAGATTTTTTAATGTGAGATTTGAAGATTAACATTTAGCCAGTATTAAACACATAACGCATGTGTAATGAACAAAAGCTATTGCAGAACTGATTTTCATTAGCTATATTTGGAATATTTTTAAAGTATATAACGTTTCTATACATGGTATTATGGAAAATAAAACCAACACTAAAACTATAGGTACAGCCGCACTGCTGTAGTATACATCAGAATCTGTACGACAATGACGTCACACGGTATGTTGGAGCTGCGGAGCGTAGGCAATATAAACACGACTTTGAGGCAACCTGTATAATCTATAAACCTTGGGTATCGCTCGGCTGTATATTAAGGGGTGGGGTGGACCTCAGACTATGGTAGGTTAAATTTGAATGCAATGATAGGTATCATTGTATACGAAAAACGATTCTGAACGAAGATGATTTGTCAGTTTAGGATATATTATATTAAAATATTGTCATATATTCTATTTTAAAACAAATAGTATAGTTTTTATGTTACTATAGTTACTTTATAGTATTTGTTTATTAATAAAAAAAGTATTAGGCAACATACGCATAATGAGAGTATGAAATTTAGTTTAAATTTTGAAATATTTCGTATAAATTCGAACTTTAAGCACTTATAAAAAAAAATTGTGACTAACGATTTCGGATTTTTTTTTATCACTTTAAGAACAACTTATAAGAAACCTTGTATTAAATTTTCAAGATTTTCTGGCCACCCAAAAAATTTTTATCGGCATTTGAAGAAAAAAAAAATTAGAAAAGTCGAAAATTTCAATTGTCTATAAGTAGCTTAAAAATGTTCAAAATATTTTGAAAATTTAACTGTAAAGAGATAACTATAATATAAACATTTGGTGAAAATTTCAAGTATTTACAATAATTCGTTTTTGAGTTACAGCAAAATCAAAAAATCGATTTTGTCGAAAAGTGGTTTTTCGTAAAATTGCCATTTTTCCGTCATTTTTTTTTTGTTTTTCTCGATTTTTTTGAAAACTATTTGAAAATTTTACTTTTGACCCCCCCCCCCAAAGTACAAACTAAATGAATTTTCCTATTCAAAGAGGGGCTGAAGTAAAAAATCGGAGCATTATTACTGCTCCAAATCTTGTCGTCAGACACACAAAAAAAAAAACACACATCATTGTAAAAGCAATACATTCTTCACTCCGTTCAGAATCTAAAATGTTAATTTTTATATCCATTAAATATTATAAAAATATATGCATTTTTATTGGAAATATCTAACCAATGAAAATACACATCATACACGAAAAAAATGTGTTGTCTAATTTCCAAACTGCGTTTTTCCAAGGTGATAATCATTTATAATAATATTTATTTATAATATTCATTTACTATTTATATCATTGCGCTTTGATATTCAAACAGCCAAATTTAAATATATTGTTATTTTTCTTATGGGAGTAATGAGCTATTATAGTTATACGTTCGTAACGTAATAATATATCAAATGATATATTTCAAATGTGCCAATGTGTCATTTTGAAATTTATAGCTCAAAATGAGGGGGGTTGCGTGAAGTTGGCTTCTTGTCTTATTTAGCGGCCAGGAAAATGATTTGAAAAGTCAGAAAACCAATTTGCAAATGTTTGCAAATCATTTACAAAATGAGTACATAATATTCAAAAAAATCGGTCATGGTGAGGGGGCCAACTTTACACACGTGGAAAACAGATATTGTTTTATGATGAAAATCATTAACAAATCTTAGATAAACAACATAAAATTATTTTGATTTATTCATGCATGAAGTATATAATATATATTATGTGTAAAATTTTTTAAATGTAAACCCACCTCATTGAAAATAGCTATGTACGCCTCTGACTTGCGATGCCTCTAAAAACGTTGTAGCGTGCATAAGGCACCGTCGGACTTTCTTTCTATACCAAAAAAAATCTCGAAAATCCAAATACTAACCACCTTATAATAAGTAAAGTAAAAACCACTTTTTGAAAAAACTTCTATGCAAGTTTTTGAGGTGAAGGATTTATTTTTTAACTCTAAAACTTTACACGCATCGTAAGACGGGTTGTTGGAACAGTTTTCGCACAAAAAAACACGAAATAATCGAGATTTTTATTTTATATTATGGCCGACCGTGGCTGTGGGCCCTGTTCATTTTTTGCCGTTTATCACCTAAAAAACTAAATATATGTATTTTTAAGATGGAACCGTACTCGCGATGCCTCTAAAAACGCTGAAGAATACATAAGGCACCGTCGGACTTTCTTTCTATATCAAAAAAATTACAAAAATCCAAATAATAATCACCTAAGTACAGTAAAAACCATTTAAAAAAAAAAAACTCGTATGCAAGTTTTCGTGGTACATATTATTATTATATACAAATCCGTAAAATAAGGGAAGTAAATATGTAAATAATAAAAATGTATTAATAGAAATAGCTCACTTACTAGTTACTGTTACAAAAAGAGGATTTTACTTGACTACGTTATTTTAGACTTTTCTAAGTAAGCTAATATTCAATAGACGATTGATCAGACCTTATCGCGCGTATTATTATATTATGTTATTATTATATTTTATTATATCTTTATTAGTATAGTGTTATGGTTGTTAGAAATGTTTATATACAATGTATACTTTGTTAGGTACATTTTAGTATACGAAAATCTCTGACCTCGTTAACATCATGGAAAATATTACACGGGTGTATAGCAAAAAGGCCAAATTTTTATAGGTTTTAAATGATTATATTTTTTATAAAGATCGCGTTATACAAGTTGGTGTTAAATGGCGATGTTCATTGAAGTTATGTACTTCAAAGCTAGTTATAAGTGAAGATGAAAAGATACTTTTAAAATCGGTTATCGAACAAAGACATTCACCGCGAAAAAATTTAACGAAAGTCACTATTTCTTATACTTTAAAACGGAAAGCTGTGGATAATGTTTCTATACACTCATTAAAATTAATACGAAAAGAAGTTCAATCAAGTGTCACAGATATTACGTTAAATGATGTTAATTCCATTCTTAAAAGTATTTATCACGCGAGAAGAAAAACACTCCACCACTACCAAAATCTATTTCTGAAGTTCACTCTGCATTAAGGATATTACAATATTACAAACTTGTAAAGGTGAGAATTTTCTATTATATAACAACGACACGGAAAATATAGTATGCTTTGCTACAGAATACAAGAAGTGTACCTAGTAGTGTATAAAAAGCAAAAAATATCACTTATAATCGCTCATACATAAAAAGAAAAACCGAAATTAAAAATGTTATAAATAAATATAAAAATAATAATATAAGCAGATTAGATTTTTTAAAATCTGTTTGTTATTATTACAAAACATGATACATAATATTATACTCTACTTTACTATACTATACTATTCATATTATTTTACTTTTTTGACAAATTACATTGTATGCCGCTCATAATTATTATATTTATCTTTTTATTATAAATATTATAATTAACTACAACACACAATCTATAAAATATATTGAAATATGTTATATCTTTAATTCCATTTGTTAAACATAGCATATTATATTAATTACGTTAATTCATATTCTTCTAGGTATTGTTAAAATGCAAAAAAAAAAAACAACTCGTATGATGGAAAAATATTGTAAACCACTGCCTCCAATCATAATTTGTATTTTATAAGAAACACAGTCTTTTTTGATTTATTTTAAATGTTTAACCAGAGTTAAATAGAATGAATGAAAAAAAAACAAACTTCTGACAAATAATTTAGCGAAGGTTTTTTTTCATCAAGTTTGAACACTTGGTTGGTTTTAATACTCAGCTAAAATAAAAATGTAAATATTGATCAGCTTTTTTCAATGAATAATAATTTTACTAATACAAACAATTCAGTGGGTATCATTATTCGTTTTTGAGAATATGAGAGCAAAATACAGTTAATACACATATCAATAATATACCTACTTAATACAAACAAACAAGTATAAAATAGTATTATTCTCAAGTTGTGCACTGATTTAAAGAAATTAATTTCGACAGTAATATTTTACGTTTAACGAAATTTATACACAGAAAATACGGAAAACTAGAACGCAAATAGAACATTTCATTTGAATATTACATGTTAGAAATTGTATACACAATCATATATTTGTCAAACATTTTAAAATTGAAAATAATGTTAATAAATCTACGCATTTTATGATTTTAAACGAAAATACATATTTTATATATTATTAGCTTAGATATAAACGTAATTTGATATTACTTTTTGTGAATTCAAGTATTTGTTTTTTTTCTGGTTTGAATTGTGTGCTTTATTATTACTTTTCTTGCTTATTGTTGCCACAATTGTACTGTTCGTTATGAGTTTTTAGATTATATTTTTAGACGTAAAAATTTTAGTCTTTTTTCGATTATAAAAAGAATATTGATAATTTTTTACTTTTTACTTCAAAGTACCAAATAGATCAATTTTTCTACCAGAAACCACATTTTTTTTAAAATCAATGTATCATTGCTACTCTCAGAATCTAAAAGCATTAGAAAATTCATAGAACCATAATATGAGAATATGGTGTGTTCACATTTTGTAATTTACATATTTTACGATTACCCCGAATAATACATATACTTAAGTGACAATATTGTCACTTTCAAGGTAATAATATATTATAGAAACCTACTAGTTTAATTAAACTTTGCAGCGAATTGATTATATATCTTTTATAATGTTTAGCATATAGTTGTTTGAGTTTGACTTTAAAATAGGCCGTTAAACATCAGTAGGTATCACATCATGAATTATATATATTTTTAAATATTAATTAAATTTAATAACAACCATTAATGTGACACAAATAACAAACACATACATATTCTAATGGTTATAAAGTACAAACTTATAACTTACAAGGTATCTTACTAATTAATGTCGAAATGTAAATTTATAATCATAATACATGTATAAAATAAATATATTTATAGCCGTAAATCGTAACGTATATTACATACAATCAATGCATGATGATACACATTTTATTTTACTGTTATAATAATAAAATAATGTATAAACAAGGTGGGGAAGTCATATTTCAGTTTATGTGTAATGAGTTGTCGAAGTATTGAATGTGTAAATAGATTATAATATAATTTACATGTAAATATTACCCTTACATTTTTAAATATTATAGTTTTACGATAATTTGTACATATTTTTAGATATTTTTCGTTTATTTATTCTTGAAAATTAATAATGTAAAAAGTTAAAACTTTCATTACATTAATTATTTTGTTACATATTGCTTTGGTCCAATTAATTTGTTAACACATATAATAATTTAACATTTACGAATTACTAATTATTATTTGGTAATTTTTAACAGGTAGGTATATACAAAAAAAAAAGAAAAGAAAAAATACTAAATCAAGTGAAAGTTTAACGTGAGTAATTAGATAGGTAGGTAATATAAGTATTCATATGGAAAATTATGCACAAAATACAAATTACATTTAAATTTAATAGGATGTTATAATATGTATATTGTATAAGATATTTTATAATATTATTTACTATATATTTCTACAGGACGGTCACGTATTATACAATATTTACTTAAAAACTATAAACACATTTCAATTGTACAATTAGATAACACGAGGTTGTCTGTTGGAATAACTATTTTATAATTAAAAAAAAAATACATATGCTATGGACATATTCTAATCATATTAGCAGTATACAATATTTTATAGTGAAGGTAATATGATAAAATTATGTTAGATGAATCAAGCTGCACACCAGATTTATTGTTAAGTAGATGCTACATGATACATTGTAAATTTGCAAATTTGTTAAACCATAATTTTTTGATTATATATAAATTATATACCTACTTATAATAAAGACGGAATGTTATTATAATATAACAATATTATTATTGTATGTTAGAAATATTTTGTACTTTGCCTTTGACTTTGTCATAATATAATAATTTTGCCATTCGATGTGTTATAATATATTTTGATAATTTTATGTTAGATTATCCGCAGATGACCTAAACGTAAATCTACGTTTCAATCAGTTTCGTCCACGACGTAATTATTAACAAAACATTTACATGCTTAATTTTCTGGATACTACAGTTGTATAAGTTGTATTCATAACATATTCTAATGCTGTCGTTGTAACAAGGTGAAATCTCATCTTCACATTATACTCAATCAATGTACACATATGTTATGTACTATGGAGCCTACAGCTGCAGATGTGCAGATCAACTCATTAATGATAAGATTATTTAAGCAAATTATATAAACAAATCTTTAAGGCAGATGAAAGAGCAATATATATATATATATAATGATTATAATGTTTCATGACGAAAATCCATTAAATACTTCATCTAATCTGTAGGTAGGTACAGGAACACATTAACCCACTTGCACCCTCTTATTGGTGTAACTCTGTCTTGGAGAATTTAAGTTAACGAAACAAAATCTGTACAAACAACATTTACTCTCCGTT
Source organism: Schizaphis graminum (assembly GCA_020882235.1). Lineage (NCBI taxonomy): Eukaryota > Metazoa > Arthropoda > Insecta > Hemiptera > Aphididae > Schizaphis > Schizaphis graminum. The sequence continues at coordinate 63,506,178 of CM037032.1, forward strand.
TCCCGGATTCCCTTAAATAGGACCCCCCCACACACGCCAACGATATAAGCTATACAGTTATACAGTACCTACCTACATTGCACAGAAACACATACAGACAAACGATTATGTAATATGGGACGAGCGCACGGTAAACCAAAACGCTTTTCCCTAAACAGTAAATACTTATTAACTAACATCCTTACCCAACATAAATTCAGCCTCCAAATAACAGAGATTCATTATAAATACACAAAACACACACTACTAAAACCAATATAAAGATATGATGGTCAACAAGATAGGTACCAAATTAAAGATATAGGTAATTATTAAGTGCATTTAATTACTACCGAATTTCAAGCATACAACAATTTAATATGATGATAAACACATCTGTATAATATTGCACAAAGTATCTTTTACATTAATATAATATTGTACGAAACTTTCAGATGATTTTTTTTTATGACTTATCTTAGGTATATTTTAAGAAAAACCTTATATTCACATTATTATTTGATTAGGTAATTTATAAAGTATACATATTTCTCCAAATTCTTCTATAAACTTAAAATGATACACTCTATATAGTGGCATAGGTATATAAAATCATTAGCCTTCCATTGTTAAGTACTACTTTACTTTTGATAGCTACTCTTTTTTATCCTTTTCATTAAGAATTAAAAGTTGTGAGTTTCAATAGAAATCTTTCTATTTTAAAATTGCACAAGACATATTATACTCGAATACAATAACGAGAAAATATTATCTATATAATATTTCGAATTTATAACATATTATCGTATACCTAAATAAAATAAAACCCGTGAACAAATTTCTATATGCAGTATAAGTATAATAGACTAATTTATTATACAAGGTATTTATCAATATTATGAGTTAGATATTCACATTTTAAATCTAAAAAATTTACTACTTTAGATTGGAAAAAAGTAAATATTTTTCTTTTATTATTTAAAAACAAAAAAAAATTGTCTTTCCACAAATGTTATAGTTACAATTATTTTAGGTATCTGTATTTTTAATAATATATTAATATAAACATGTACTTGAACTTCGAAGCATAGTAAAATTACGTGAATAAGAACTTTAAATTTAAATATTTTTTTAACGAATAGGTAAACATCACATATAATAGTTCATATACACACGCACTTATATTAATATTCATAATAACAGTATAAATTTGTAGAATTTGTAGATTAATTATTTTATCTTATGGATTCACAATTAAAACAATTTGAAAGGCATTAATTTATAATTTTGTTAATTATATTTACATAGATAATATGAGATGGACAGACAATAGATACAGGATAATAAAATGTTTTATTACATTCTCCTAAGAATTATTCAAAAATTATAATTGTTTGGCTTTTCAAAAATGATTTAAACTGGATCCAACTCCAGTTAATGCAAAATGGTAAAATAAATAATATGTGCAAAATACCTGCATATATTTCATACAAAAGATTATACCTATTCATTATTTGTCATTAAAATATGATTAAAATTTTCATAAACCGCACGAAGTTGGGGTTTAAAATTAATTTTTACAATATGTTTACAAATAAATAAGTTAAATTAAACTTGAAAAATTTGTAAAATAAAATCTAAAAAAAAAAATTTTTTATTTAAGTATAATGATTTATGTTGGTAATATTATAATTAATTGATATTTTATTTGTTTATTGTGATTGATTAATTAACATTTATATATATTTTCTATCATTCTACACGTTTTAGTGAGTTCTTTAATAGATACATATTACAATAATATATAGTCTTAATAACTGTTATAAATATTATCTTCAGTAGTTTTAAATATCAATTGTATATATCTATCTTATTAAATAATTTGTGGATTAAAAGTTTAGTGTCTATTTATAAAAACGTCGACGGTTTAAGTAAATAACACTGACTAAATGTAGGCATATGGTTTGGTATAAATATAAACAGACATAATATGTACATATTTTTATCATAATTGTAATTTATTTAAAAGACGTTTTATTTAAGGTTTTACTTAAAACCAGACCTTATAAAAAATGTTTTTTATTTTTATAAATTTAAATGTCTGTAGGCAGGTATATAGATTAACTATATACTATTGTGTTGTTTAACCACTTTACGTTATAAGAGAGGAAAGTTGAAACAAGTGTATCTCTGATTAAATATTTAATTATTTTATACTAAACTTTTTGCATTCGAAAAATAGGTCACCAAGTGCCAAATTAGTAAATGTAGATCTTTTACTTTATTAATTATTTACGACAGTAAGAAGTAACTTAACATAATAAAAATATTTTTTCCTTTATTTTTTTGAATTTTCATTTTTACTGGTATCACAACCTTTGGTTTTATTTTAATAACAAGATTATATTAATATTATACGCAATCATTTTTTTCTAAAAATTGTATTTTTATTATAAAATGTTGTTTTTATTGGATTCTATGGTCACATTATATACTATACTTGTAAGTTATGACAATAATACACAAACGAGTCTGAACATCGATAGGGTTGTGGGGGGAGGAAAATGGGATTAATAGTTGTAATAATTTTGTGTGTATATCCTGCACTATAATATTATTGTGTTATTATATTTTTATGAATGCGACAACGATTTGGATTGGCGACGACGAGATTCGACAACAGTCAGAGATTTGTTTAATTATTTAGGGCTAAGGTCACAAATACACTGCATGTGTCACCCCACACAGTCCAATAATGAAATATCGTCGACGGATATATTATATAATAATAATAATAATACAAGATAAAACGATTATATTTCGCTGAGTCATCAATAAGAGCATAAATGTCTAAAGTCACCACCGTCAATAATATATTATGATTGTGCAATGGCGTTGAAGGAATTTTCGGTCAGGTTTTTAATTTACACTACGGTCACCACGTAATCCACGGTTTAATTGGCACTATTAAAATTATTATTTTCTCTCAGAGACTTTTAGGTGACAATATGTAATGTATAATATTATGCAGGTAGATATAACAACACGCAAACAAATAGTAGTCGTCAGTGGCTCACACACATAGCACTACAGCAGCAATGTTTAGGATTGTCACGAATTACAGTGTTTTTCAGGACTCGGGAATATTTATCATGTTTTTAAATGATACAGGTAAAATCACCTGCACCTGTGCTTATCGAAAAGAACAATTTTATCATTAAAATTTCTATAGTTTGTTTGAACAACTCTAACCAACTGAGTGTGCGTCACCCATTTGATTTTATAAGACGACAGCCCCATAACCACTTTGCACAGTTTGTGTGTTCTGTCGGTGTAGATCGTCGTGGCGTAGATCTTCGGGGAAAAAAAAAATTAGCTATACGTATATAATATAATATATATATATGTTTTTCTTTCTACAGAACGTTTTGTTCGGTACGACATCTGTTGCCGCCATTGCCACCACTGCTGCCGTTGTTTTGGAGCAGACCTATGGTTGCCGGGTTCATGTAATGCACCTCGGAAGCGTTGCTGTAGTTGTACATGTTCTGCTGGCCGAAAGCCGCGGTCGGCGTGGCCGTGTCGTTGCGCGATTGCTCGTACCGGCGACGCAGGCACGGAGGACACCACGGCGGAGACCTGGGCCAGCAGCTCTGCAGCGTCTTCTGGAACGCCACCCGGAACTCCCGGTTGAAGTACGCGTAGATGAGAGGGTTGAGGGCCGAGTTGAAGTAGCCCACCCAGAAAACGAGCACTGTTACCCACCGAGGCATCCACGAACCGGCTTCCAGCAGCGAGCTCATCATGTACCTGCATTCACGAACTTATCAGTTACACGATACAAAAATATTTATAATGTAAGATTTTATTGTAATAACTAATAATAATAATAATAATAATAATAATAATGATGATTTGTTCATGTATTATATAATATTATATTATGAGAAAAAGAGAATGGGATAGCATTTCGAAAAATATGGTCTATCGACGTCCTACTCCCACGCAAAACATGCAATCCCGAAACAGGTATAACTCTAAAAACGTCAAAATGAACAATAATGATTACAAATGCGTAACATTTAGAAATAAGTCGTTTTTTTCGTACGGTTGATATTGCCTAGGTAGCTAGGTAGATGCTGAATTGTGTTACCATTATAACCAAAATGTCCACATTATCATTATGTCCGTGTGAAAAAAACTTAAAGCGTGAGTTTTTTGTTGTTGTAAAAATAACCTTTTGTTTATTAATATTATTGTATACGCGTTAGTTCATTAGCATTATATTACTATGTTATTATGTAACGAGAAATCATCTCTGATAATAACAACCCGCTGTCAAACGTCAAAACCGTTATATCTATATTAATAGTAAATAATAGATAAATAACACTGCAAAAATGACGCGCTCTGAAACACCAACTACCACCACAGCCTCGGCCGCGGGTCAATGGTAATCATATAGAGGCCAAATCGACGTACCTGTTGACGGCGGTTCGTTATGAAGACGAGAGAGAGAGGTGGTGACTAACAGGCACTGTGGATCGTCGAGCCGTAGTTTGCCGGACGTGTACAGATGCCACAGAGTGGAATACGATGTATAAATTCGTATTAACGCACCGTGTCATCTGTACCTGATCCTGAAAACGCTGTCGTCGGTCTACTACAACAGTAGTATGGTATTTTAGTGCCTGTTCATCACCGCCGCTTGTTCATCTCCATAACGCTAACATAATATGGAAAGCCTTCACTGACGTGTCTTGGACTGCCGTCGCCGTCGGATTCGTAAGTTTACTACAGCAATAAATATTTTCTCGGTTTCTCCCCGTCCGTATTTCTCTCTGCACGTGTGGAATACTATTTGCTCGTATTAACGCGCCCCATACACAGAGAGCGAACAGATAAAGCCCACCGATAGCGCGAATCGCCGTCGCATGTTGTCTATGCGGCTCGTGATCGACTCATAGATCTTATACTAGCAATATAAGGTCTACGGAAGGAATGCAAAACTACCCATATTAACACCGTATTGTCATAATATATCTATGCATGTAGCGTAAAGTGTTTACACTGTCAAGTATTAATTAAACAAATATAGAGTATTACAAAAGTTATTTGTCTATTATGAATCTATATTCTATATTTTAATTGTTAGCTTAACATGCATATAGAATAAAAGAAAATTTAATTAAATATTAGAGTTACATGTATAATAAAGTATTAAATAATAGCCGATGACAGAAGGGTCATTCATTTCGTTACAGTTGCGATAAGTTTAAAATTGTTGAATTCATTTACAACCTATATTTTGATAAACGTGCGCAAATATCAAATGAAGGAATACCAAATAATATCGAAAATACTTAAATATTTGCACTCTTTTTAATGAAGAAAGGGGAAAGTTTATTTTATAGGAAATTTAATTGGTAAAGACTTTCATAATCACTTAAACAGTTAAATGCATAAATTTAGTTCATCGATTTAATTTTAAAAATATACTCAACGTTCAAATGTGATTATTTGAAATATTATAATTTATAACAAGTAAACTTTTGAAACGTCAGTAGGTAAAGATTTTGTATTTTGTATTATTTATATTTACTGCGAGCAAAACAATTCAAATTTATTTTAAAACGTTGATGTAGCAAATGAAAAGTAAACTTAAATATTACATTAATTCAATTTAAGTAGGAAAATAAATATCGAAGAAATAATGAATATAAATTATTCAATTTTTTATTTTACTATATCGTCATTGAGTTAGTCATGAAATATTATATGCTTTGTATTAGAAATTTTTTTTGCGTGTAGGTAGGTACTATGCAAATCACGACAAAAAATATTTTGTTCGCTTAGGATGCGACCTATTGAAGAAAATAAGAGTGGAAGCGTGAGTGACTGTAACTTGAATGCAAAAAGCTCCGCTCAAGTTGTAAAGTATGAAAAAAATATAATAACATACCTACACAGTACACACGCACATTATAATGATTGCGGTGCTTGATAAATTATTATCACGTCATAGCCGTTTCTTCATCTTCTTTCTTTGCTGGATTATTTGGTAAAAAGAGACTAATAATAGAATCTGAACATCAAAAGCCACGTGTATGGAATATCAGACGTTATTTAAGTGAGTTATTGCTCATCGTAATATTCAAACCTTTGCAACCAAACATCTTGCAAAGTGTTATAGCGGTGGGGATTTGTAAAGGAAAACGCGGCTGCGATAGCTTTTAGAACAATTTTATTATTATTAATGATTCCTGAATATAATATCTACGTTTTTATTCCGTTTCTATTCATGTGGTGGAAACATTACTCCATTTAAGAGTAGTGTCGTGTAAATATGCAGAGAAAGCTTTTTGAACATTTTTCGAAAAATTAGAATATTTAAATAATTATTATACATACAAGACTTATAATAGGTATGTCTATTACCGAAATTTATATTATTTATAGAATTTAACTAGAATAATATTAGTGTAATATTGTATTAAGCACTGGGCATTTTTGTGCAATCGGTCTTGAACACCTGGACATTTTGTTGTGCGATTTTTTTTTAATTAAAATTTCCTTGGTTTTCATTTAGACGTTTTCAAATATTTCCATTGAATGGGCTTGTTTTTAATATATAAGTACTATAAGTAATGTATAATATAATATATATATATAAATAAATATATGAAATAGAAAGTAGTTACCTAAATAAATAAATAAACTTAAAAAACAAAGAAAAGATTTTTCATTTGGTTTACTTGCTTTAATAATATAGATAACTGCACTGGCTGCGTAAGGGTCAGGTTATTAATGTTAATGTCAACCGTGTTATCTAGAGGGTACATAAAATAAATGGTACACTACTAATCGGCCGTTTAACTTTTAACTAGTAGCTAAAGTTTACATTTGTGATCGATAAGAATTTAGAGAAAGCTATATTGTGTATAATACAAAATACAACACATTTCACTTTATTTTTATATCTTATATATTATATTTGTTTTCAATGCTCAACTTTTGAGAAATGGATTTGGGAAAAATGAAAAATCCATTTAAAAATATTAATATTATGTATTATGTATTTTGTTTATAAATGTACATAGAGTGAGTAAATAAAATAGGATACTATAAAAAATTGTGATTGTATTTCAGCGTATATTTTATGTGTTGGTTGATGTTTTTTTCCCGTATAGTTTTACTAATGTTGGCCTAGAATAAGTTGTCAAGAATGAATGTACGTGCATTGATGTTAAACAAATTCGATACCAAGTTCATTGAAGTGAAACGACGAATCAACATTGAACATGGGAAATCGTTTTTGCAGTGATGTGCAGTGATGAAGGTAAACAGCTGAGGTGAATAAAAAAAAAAAAACACTTAAAATCGATAACATTTATTTTTAAAATAACTGAATAGATACGTGTGACGTGTTAAACTGCGAGTAGTTATTGATTTTATGATATCTAACGTGAAATTTATTTTTCCCTGGTTTTCGTTAATAATTTTTTTTCAGCTGAAAAACGTACAATCCTCAAAACTAAAATTGATATTGACCGCTGAAGATTGGATAAGTTTCCGTGTTGTAATGGAAATGGAAAAAAATCCTGTAAATTAAGTACCCACATTAAAAAACTTAGCCGTTTTTGGGTTAACTAATCTCTCGGATTTCCGGAATTAAATAATTTATCATTGCTTCGAAGTTTATAACATTCATTTTAATGGTTAGAGAAATGGAAATATCATGTGTAAATAGATTAAATTCTAGAAGATCTTTGGAGAATATTAAATAGTTCTTAAACTTCATACATTTTTTCGTAAAAGAAACAATTTTGCCATTGATTTGACATTGATACAAAAAAGAAATAAAATATTATAATGTTTTTTTTTTAATAAATGTATTGAACAGTAGTTAAGAAAATACATATAATATATACATTTCTTGGTATATTTATGTATATTCGAATATTTTATTCACTATTTTGTATTTACTATTTTTATACAATATATTTTTTTATAATAGTTTAAACTTTATTAAAATATGATTCTGAAGCTTTTGTACTTATACGTGTACGTTCATAATATTTTTGACGAGGTAGACTTAAAAAGAGATGTCTAGGGTTTAACGAAATTAATATGCAGATAATATCACATGCTTTTATGTGGAGTGGCGTGTGAGGTATATACGATGACGTTCGGTGTGATGGAAGACGGGTTGGGTGGCCAACTTAATACAGCTCTGAGAGGTGGTGAAGAAGGATAAAATATTTTTAATGTGGGATCCAAAACTCAAATGTTATATTTCAATAGTTTTTGCATAAAAAGTGTTTCGAGTGTTCTGAACTAATCGAGATGAAATTTTATATTTTAAATTAAAAACACGAAGTTTTCGTTATACAACTTAACTATTTAATATAAGAAGTCCATACATATCCTTGTTTGAATACTGATAAAACTCTATTTTTTTAGTTTTATATATTTGTAATAATTAGATACATAGTAAAGAATATTATTTACGTCATAATGCTGGTGTATAAAAAAAACCATTATAATGGAAAATATAGTATGGTCGATACTATATTAGCGTATCTACACAACTTTTTTCATTAATTTTGTTCATGCACCTATATATAACAGTTTTTTACGAATGTTCAATAGATTTTGTTGTTATTTGCTGCTTATGAGTGAAAACTGTTTCATCGTAACTGTGCAGTATCACCGTCTCCCGCAGTGTGAAATATATAACTAATATTGAAAACACCTGCCTGGACTTGTAATATTAAATATTTTTTTCTGATATTGTAAAAAAAAAGCGCAGATGCACCCGATGGTTCTTGAAGGCACGAAGGACGTACAACATCATACGTCAGGTACCGGTACAAGTTATTAAAAAAAAAAATTTTAAATAACCCGGAACGAAGCTAAAGAGGTAACTTTTTATGTGAAAAAAATATATACATTATACTACATAATATTAAATACGAGTAATAATGTTCACCATGTAAAAAAAGGTAGCCAACACGCCAAAAATGCGGACATAATGATGCCCAAGGTACGGGCCGCTTTCCGTTCCCGTTTCATTTTGTTACTCGAGGCCGCTGGTCGAAAAGCTCCCGAGTCCGGATCTGTTTCCACATCGACGTCCTTCACAGCATCCGAAGTTGACAGCGCTCCAAGTGCGCTTATGCCATTGATCTGTAGGTGCTTGTTCAGCAACGCCGCGGCCACTTTGCTCCTGAAAACGTAAAAAAAAAAAAACACAAAATAAATGACATGAACTATTCGGACCAGTGACATAATCAGGATTTTGCTTATTCTGGCGGTGAGATCTGATAATTTGCTGTATAAAGAAGGTTTAACTAAGGTATTTTATAATTTTGGTACCTATGTACAAAAACTAACACCATGAGTGTAGAACGTTTCAGACTTTTCAGGTCTCCATGGAAAGTACGATTTTAATAAATTGTAACGTATTAGGCAATACGTTCATGGAATATTGAAATCACTACTATTAAATTTTTCTAAAATTTCGGTAAGGGCTGCAGGCTGTTGCCACTTCCGCACTCTTAACTACACTACTAACTGCTATTATAGCAGTTTATAACAGTCAGGGTTCGAATACAATATGTGGTTGTGATTATTATCGATGCGCGTATACCTAATAGAAAATACAATATTATTATGATAGTATGATACTATCCTTACCTTCCGAAAACCGTATCTGCGCAGTTCGGCGTTTGCAAAGAAAATTTTAAAAGATAATATACAGGGTGATTTTTTTATCAAACAACACTCATTATTTCCAAAAATATTCATGTTTTTGAAAATATTTTTTTACATAGTTTCAAATTGTTAAAAAAACAACGTTTTTATAAAAAAATTATATTTTTAAATATATTTTATCCTTAAAATTTTTTTAAGTTTTTTACTTTTTAGAATGACAACATAGATTTTTAATTTCATATTCCAAAGCAGAATAATTTTCTGAGTATTTCGATACATAAAAATCGAATTTAAGGTGAGTAGTGTATGAGTTATACTTATTTAAAGTTTAGACAAGCGGAGTAGTGGACAAACATTTTGCGGGGTAACCCCGTACCACTCCACTCCGCGCAACTAAACTTAAAATACGTATAACTACTATAACTCATAAATTACTCGCCCTAAATTCGATTTTTATGTACCGAAATACTCAGAAAATTATTCTGCTTTGGAATATGAAATTAAAAATCTATGTTGTCATTCAAAAAAGTAAAAAATTAAAAAATTATAAGGATAAAAAATATTTAAAAATATAATTTTTTTATAAAAACGTTGTTTTTTTAACAATTTAAAACTATGTAAAAAATATTTTCAAAAACATAAATACTTTTGGAAACAATGAGTGTTGTTTGATAAAAAAATCACCCTGTATACTATACATTTTTTTTAAGATTAAATTTATTTTATGCTTGTTGGCTGTTTCATCAAAGCGATGGAACAAATTGACGTAGAAACGTGTTGACGTCATGGCGTTCGAGATGAATTGTCACGATGTTAAAATGAGTTCTTAAGTGTAACGGGGACAAATTATATTCAGTGTTGGTGCCACCAACAGTATACGATTTCGTATTGAAAAGGTTCGCATTAATTTTGCAGACCTTCACGATTGGCCATATTATATAATATATTTTTTTAAAACGGGTAGGTAGCAAACATTTTACAGATGATGTTAACAGTAATATTAAATTAGATTATGTTTGTACGAATTTAAGTTTTCCCTTTTTTCATTTATTTTTACTTGATTCATGTACTGGCGCACTTCATAGTACCTAATTTATGGTTTATTTTTTAGAGATTCTAAAATAGTATCTAAATTCTTTATATTTAACACCATCTAAAGTAGAGTTTCCCAATCTAATTTGTATAGCTTGTGTATAATATTTTATACATACCTACACAGTTCTGTATATTACTCATGGTATATAATATATATTATCTTAAATTATTTTTGATTGTATGCAGTTATCTATTCATTTCATTACAATAAGTTATGAACAATAACAATGAAAGTTATAGTAGAACCGCCTTCCCCTTAGCACCAACCTAAATGAAACTTCTCTTTTAAATTATAAAAGCCTACACGAAAGAGTTGGAAATCACGGATCTAAATATACCAAAGCAATCTAAATAAATTATTTATTTAATGCTCAATGATTCAAATTACTAACTGCTTACTGCGAACTACCTTCCGTTGTATATTTTTTGATTATTCAGCTAAAATAATACATCTGCTCATTTATCGTACATCATAATATATTATATTATATTTCTATACTTTAATTAAAAGTATATTATATTGTGTATCCTTTTTAATTTGAATGGATAAAACTTATCTCGAGTAAAGTGCTATTATTATTATATTGTAAGACATATTTTGGTAATTAGCTTAAAATTAATGCAATTAAACTCATTGAAATACATGATATAATAATAATTTATGTATTTTAATTTTTTATTAATAAATTAGTATAAGACGTACTTGTGACGTAAAATCGTTCACCAATTATTGATACATTTAGTTTTAGAGATTAAGATTTTAGGTTAAAATTGTGATAGAGTAAATCAGAAACATTGAAAATTATTTAAAATGTTAATTTAAATTTAATTTAAAATAAAGAAAAAGTATAATTTAAATTAGTTTTTATGTTTTCGTATGCTGAGTAGGTTTATTTGGGATTAAGTACACGGAAACTTTTATATATATAAGCATTGCATCAATAATATGGTATTTTCCTATTAACAAAAAGACTGTACTAGTTTATTTATAATATGATAATTCGTTATTAATAATTTTACATAGTATTTACGATTTTGTATTATTTTGAAATATAAAATCTGTATGTATTGATATTATTTGTATAATTTGAATTACTAAAATAACGATATTATATATAAACTATAATTAATAACGTTTAATATAACCATAAACTATAATTCTATCTGATTGATACTTAATTTGATGTTTATTAAAAAAAAGTGTTCTAGCAATAGTTTGTATTATAATTATTATTTTAAATTTTTTATTTAAATTAAAATAAATAAACCAAATAATGATGAAATTCAAATTAATTTTGAAAATATGTTTTAAAATGTAAATTAACGTATTTTTGTCTGAAAACATCATGGACATTAAAACATATTGTTTAGTATAGCATAGAGAAAAGATACAATTATTTATGAAAAATATACAAATGGTTTTCTTTTGTGTTAGATATTCTTTTCTAACATAATTTTATTGTGAGGAAAAACTTCGCAATTTGGTCTTTCAAAAGCAAAAGGAAATATGAGAAATCCATATAATTTTATCCTGTGCAAATTATTATTACAGTTTAATTTTTGTTCTATTTCATTGAGAGTACCAAAAGTATAGTAAGCTTGTAAGTTATAACTGACGAAAAAATACTAAAAAAAAAGTATTATGAATATTAATATTGAGATTTCAAACATTTTCCAGTAACACACAAAAATAATTCTGACTGTCTTGACCTGTATGAAAGATCAGTTGGAGTTACAATTTATTTAATTTTTTTTTCCAGCATAACTATTATCAGTTATTACTTTTATAAAATTACGATTGGTACGTTTAAGAATTTAAAAATATTTATAATATTAAATTCATACGCTTTTAATTTTTAAAAATATAGTTTTAAATGGTTTTGTTAAATATTCATTATTTCATTTCATAGATACACGTACAAAGTAAAGTTAGTTTTAAATAAATCTCAGAAAAAAAAAAACGAAGATTTTTAATTGCATTATTTAGGTATAGATTATTATGAAAATTATTGTATCAATTTGGTATACATATACAACGCATGTTAAAGTCACGTGATGCCAAAAACAGTGGCCTAATTAACGTGTAAAATACCCTCCATTAATCAATTTTATTTGGTTTTTTTTTGTATTTTTTGTATAAAATATGAATTAAAATAGTTTTTGAAAAATATTTAACTTTTATTAACAATTAAAAATATTTCATGTACTTATACAAATATTACAATAAATACATTTTTTTTAATGAATATTTTGTGTTGTTTAAAAGTAATAAAATCTTTAAAATAGTTTATGTATTTATAAAAAAAAAATAGTGAATAAAGTGTTTTAGCACGTTTAAATTTAAACTAAATATTTTTTGACTACATTTTGAATGTAATCGATTCCCAATTATTTTCTAACTCAAAAATATAAGTATATCTAATACAATTATATGAACAAACAATTTTATATTTTTTATAAAAACACTTTTGTTAATATATTTGAAACAAAAATATTAAATATTAAACACATTTTTGAATATTGATTTGATAAGTCACAAAAATAATATTTATGTCAATGAATATTAATCAATGTATCAATGTATGAAAATATAAATATTTAGAAGCACCTACGTAGATATATGAAATTAGTCAACACTAGAATTATTATGCATAAGAAAAAATATCTTTATACAAACATATTATATAAAATGAAATAAAAATATCGATACCTATATTATATATATACCATAAAATATAGGAGATTGGTTATTATAATAACAATGCTTCCAATCAAGGCAGAATATAGATAAATGTTACTATACCGAGTTGAATTAACATTTTTTACTCTTTTTAACTTTTGAAAATAAAATAATTGTCTCAACTAGTTATAGGTAGTGCAACAATGTACAATCAATGTTATGTATAAAATAATAATAATAAAATATAGATTTTTTAGTTTTTTTTTTAACCTTATAATAGCTGAAGCGAATGTCATACATTTAATACATTTATATTATTCTACCGTAATCGCGAACTTATACCGTTATTAAACTTGATTTAAACTTTTTCAAATATCACAAACTAATACTTATGGTGAATACAAATACGGTAATTTCTTTTTAATACCTATTCTGGAAAGACAGATATTTGTATAATTAACCTTTAAGACTCAAATTGATAAAATATAAAACTGTTTAAAGTTGATTAAATTATTAATATTGAAAATAATTTATGAGAAATAAGAATATGAAGAAGTGCTTTTTCAACAGGGTTTTAATACAAATTAGAATTTAATATAATGTATATTTCATAACACAAACGATTATTTAGTTGTAAAATATTTATAATTCTATCATTTATTTTTTTTCTCAATTATATGTTCAGAAGATCGCGTGGCCAATTACGCTTTAAGCGGCGGTGAGGATTACCAGGAAGAGTAAGAAAAAAGATATTTGATATTAGAGGATTTGGGTGGGCTAAAGTGTTAGGGTAGAATTTTTTATAATGAGAGGGAGTATAGAGAAAGTAAGAATTTTGAGATTTGTATGAAGAGTTTTGTTGTTAACGTACCACAGCGCTTTTAATTTTATTTAAAATATATTTAGAGTAATTATTTATTTTTTTATTTTTAAGAAATAATAAACGTAGAATTATAATTCTTTTTTTGGGGAGTATTAGGACTAAAATGGCGATTGAATGTAGGATTACTTCATAAGCTCATTAACTACTATTATTTATCTGAATTTTTTAATAACAAACAGTTTTATTTATTGGCATTTAAAAGCATTTAAAATAGGTTCATACATTTATAAAATAATTAATGTACATAGAGTATATTTTAAATAATAAAAAATGCACTGTTATTTTTATTGCCAGTTAAATATCAACATAAATTATACAATAAATAATTATTAATACGATTTGTAATTATGTAAATTATTTTTATAGTTGATGTATATTATGTAATTGTTATTATAAAAAATAAAGCTTTTTAGAAAGGTAATATAAAATATAAAACAATTCTTAAAAAAATATTATGTCATTGCGTTACATTCTTTGATAAAATTAATAATTTTTAAGTACAAAAGCTATTTGCAAGACTGAATAATTTGTGATTTTTATTTACAGTATTATTCCAAGGCAATAAATAAGTGTCAATTTTATAAAATAAAAAAACTCAATAAATTTAAAAAGTCAATGTATAAGGCTATGATAATATGGTTGAATGCCTACGAATTTTCAATGAGATTCAAAATATTATATAATAACATACAGCTAAATAATAAATAAATCTTTAGTTTGAATGTCAAGTCACAATTTTTAATACTTTGCGATTTGTATAAGCAAAATTATATAAAAAAAATCTTATATTAATGTTTATGTATCTTTATTACTCGTATAAGCAAGATATTTTATTTT
Organism: Schizaphis graminum; assembly: GCA_020882235.1. Taxonomy (NCBI): domain Eukaryota; kingdom Metazoa; phylum Arthropoda; class Insecta; order Hemiptera; family Aphididae; genus Schizaphis; species Schizaphis graminum. Next base: position 63,521,369 of record CM037032.1, read on the forward strand.
TAAATAATAGCAGTAGTATAATTTTTAAACAATAAAATATTATCTCAAATGTCTCAATTAATATTTTATACAATTTTATAATTGAATAAAATTCAGACGATTTTAAATTTAATAATTAATTAATTAATTTATCATTATTTAGTATTATATAAGTTTTTTAAATTGTAATGGCAGAGACTGAAATATTGTGTATCTGTTGGTACGTGTGTTTATTAGTTATGAACGTAATAAAATACTTTTAGAAAGTTTCAAATTTATTAGCCAAACATTGTTTAAGTGGATTTTGCTTAATTTGGTCAATATTTAAACTAAACAGAATGTAAACACATCAATGCTTTTCAAACTCAAAGATGGGGAATGTATTAATAGTTTATCTAAAAGAATCTATATTCCCAGACATGCTCTATAAATCAAAATTAAAATGAAAAGATAATGATAAATTATTGGCTAGTACTTAAATTTAAATGTATAGCCTTGATAATGGTTTAAAAAGCTGTTAAAGTGATAAGAAAATAGAGAACTATATTTTAGATACACTGAGTAATTTATTAGTTTTTATGACGATCAAATAGCTCTTTTTTGGTTTCGCTTTGATTTATTGTTAAATTATATTATACTATTTTGAATTTAATTTAAATTATTTGTGGTAAAATAAAGGTTCAAATTATATATGTATATTACTCATCAATATAATAAATAATATTAGTATAGTAAAAATTTAATTTTTTTTAAAAAACATTAAAATAATAATAACAACGATAAAAAAAAAAAAATACACAAACCTGATGAAACAAATAACTGTTGTAAGATTATTTATGATGATATAAAACACTTTTTAAAGATGGTCCTCAAAATTATGATATTCACTATTCAAATAATATTATTTTTTTTTAGATAAAATATCTGTTAAAAGCTTATGAAATTAAACTTTAATAATGCAATTAAAGTATATTTATACGTCTTAATTTAAAAGTAAAAAAACGTGTACTTTTCTTAATGACGATTTATATATATATATTTAAAATAGTAATAAAAATTAATCTTTGCAATATAAAATTAATTATCAATAAAATAAAACGTTAGAGAAGAAACGATATTTTTTTTGACAATAATTTAGTATGGTTTAACCTTAAATAACTACTCATTTTTTTTTTTTTTTAGAATTTGTTGATTTTGAATTATTTATATAGGTCATCACTCATCAAGAACAGTCTAGTTAAATACATCTCTATAAATATATGACCTATAGGTTACCATAATATATATTTATCGTAATTAATACTGGTTGCATTGCAAAATTATTTCAAAGGATTAGTTTATAATGTACCTTGTTAAAGTTCGGTAACAACAATTTTGAAATAGTGACAATTATCAAGGGTAGAATAATATAACAGGAAAATAGGTTAAGAATAAAACAACGTTTGTTAATTTTATTATATTTTGAAATTTTCATAAATATACAATATAATAACGGAATTCAAATAAAATAATAACACTATTTTAAAAATTAAGCCTTCAAGTACTTGTGCAGTATGGTCTTATAAATGTATACCTAATTAATTCTACAATCTACAATGTCGCAATTTATAAATATTCAACAAAATAGGGTTATTAAAAATTGAAGTACATTTTCATTCTGTTACTTGACAGCAAAACCCTGGTTTTTGATTAGAGTATAATTATATTTTTGAGAACAAACCCCCTTTTACTAAGAGAAAATATGAAACGAACCGTAATTAAAGCAAATTTATCAAATTGGTTTTTCGGGATATCACGAAAATGTCAACTTAATAACATAATATGCTGAGTTCATTAAAAATAAATGCTTAAAGTTTTTTTTTACGTTGATAATGTTTTAGTTTGTTTAAATATTTATGGGTTTTGATGATCGATTTTGTAGTAATATAATATTATAGGTACATTTAGATTATTATTTTTATACTCGTGTATATTATACTCGTATATATATAATATTGTTATAGACTATAGTGGATGTATGAAAAGTGTATAAACGAGATCAGTGACGTATTTGAGTGGTGATAGGTAGGATAATATGGTAGGAAAGTATAAAGACCATGTCACAGTTAAAATATTCATTACTTTGTAGAACTATACCTACGTGGCTAAGTACACATAAATTTCGTACTTGTATATTAAATATTATAAATTCACTTTTTATTTCAGAAGACTGCACTGGTAGTTTATTTACAGTACACTATACGTTATTATCGGTGACATGTTTTCGTTCCACTTGAATTCAAAATTACCATAAGTAAATTGAAAAATGGCAAAATCCGCTTAGTTTCCATTCTAATCATGTGTCAGATATTTGAACGCCTATCAGACTGAAGTAAAATCGTTTATATTCACAACACATACCGATATGTACGATTTAACGACACGGAAATAACGATAAGATGCTTACTTTGTTATGTAGACTGATGTCATACCGTCATAATAAATTAACACGTTCAATATGACTGAAAACCAAGAAAACCGACGAAAACGGTTTTTAATAACGTGATTATTATGGTGTTTTATGTTTTCTCGTGTCAAGAAATAACTCCACATGAGGCGAGTCGTGAGATTTTTTTCTACTTGTCGAGATAGTCATATAGAGCCCAGGAATAGTGAACTATGTCTACAATAAACAAGTACCTATACAAAAACTTGTGAAGTGCATGCAAGTAATATTTAACAAAGTACCTACAGGTTTCGTCTTTCCAAGTGAAGTCGCGATGTTTTAATAAATACGTGTAATATTATAGTAATTATTACAGTCCCCGTAAGACACCCGGTATTGAATATATTTGTATTTTTTGAACGAGAAATAATCATAATATACTAGTGATTAATTACCAGACCAGTATTTTGGCGAGGACAGGGTGTGAAATGAGCTCACTCCTGCAAGTCAAAGTTTGGTGGTGGTGGTATACATATTTTTTTTTAGTTAACAGCTTTTGCCAATTATAATGACATGTTCAATAATTGTTGATTTGTAGGTAAACATTTAAAAATTATTCAAGTATATTTTTCATTGTTGTTGTTAATGGTGTGAAATGTAAAGGTATGTATGAATGGCGTTTAATTATGATACAATTTATGTAAGAAATGAATAAGGTTTTATATTTTTATTTATTTACAATTTGTATTTGTTTAACACAGTGTATAAAAGAAGAGCGTACAAATTCTATACACAGTTTTAATGATTACTGAATTCGTTTCAGAATGTACCTAACTACTAGTATAGTTAGTTCTCAGTTTCGAAAAACAATTTTGTCTAATAATACATTCCTTGTATATAATGAATAATGATTTTAAATTACTTCTGTGACATAGTTCATATCTTCTAAAAACAGTGAGATGTTTTCGATGTTATAATAATATAACTATTTGCAAAAAAAATGTGAAAATTATTTTTCCATATTTTATTAATAAATTAATATATAAAAATTAATGAAATTTAAATTATTGTTTTTTATTCTTATATACTCGTAACTAATAAATAATAATAATGATTATTATAAATCCTTTCTATCTAAAAGTAGAAAAATAATAACATAGGTATTAATTTACTAAAGCTTTTAAAAAAATGTTAACACAATATTTCAATAAGATATTACCTAATAAACAGATAAAAGTGAAGTATAATATTTTCATATTTTCTAATAATATTTTAAGTAATAGGTTATACATTTGAGTAGCATTTATTACTTTTTAAATTGTTAAAAAAACATATTATTATTAATTAATTATGTAATATTAAAAGTTATTTGAAATTGTATTATATATACACAACACTAAACGTATAATAAAATGTAAAAGATCTTTGAATAATATTATTAATTTGTTTATGTATTGGCATTTGTTTTTTGTGGCGGTGTTTTAGTTTCATATTAACAATATTTCTATTCCTTAAAACGTGGCGTTCCATATTAAAGTAAATGGTCGTATGAATACATCACGAATTACTTTTATTTTTATTCTTGTCTGATGAAAAAGTACATCTAGAATTTCGATTATCGTCAATCAACAAAGCCAACCTTTTTGGCACGTTAGTGACTTCACTTGTCGGGCACTCGATCGACGTTCTCAGAGGGATTGCGCGCGCCCTCTCGAAGCGCAAATCAAAAGGTCTTCTCCTGTTTACTGCGAGTATGGGATAATTAGGTCCCACACACAAAAACTGTGGTTTTTCGCTCACACTTCACACAATATGACGTATACATAAATGTTAGAAACATTTTTATAGGTCAATGGTTTTCCACGTAAAACACTAACTGTGCTAGTTTTGTTGCACTAAAATCTATTGTTGGATTTTTAATAATATGTTTATGAAAAATACAACGCATTGATATACTAAGCAAAGATATTTTTATTGTTGTGGTGTATTTGTACAAGTAATTTATTTTTCATTTGTCTTGAAAAAAGGTGTAGCCCTATATTATAATTTTTGAGCGATGTTACTATTATAGGTACAATATTTTGAACAGTTGCAGTTGTTTTATAGGTGAAAAATTGCATGTTATCATTATTTTTGAATTATTGAGTTGGAATTTGTTTTATTTATATCATGCACCGGAATTTGTAGCTCATCAAATGAAAAAAAATAAATTGCCTCATTTTTCACTTTAAATCCTGGAAAAATAAAACGTCGAGAACACTTACAAGCCTCATTCGATGGCCTAGACTGCGGAGAAACTCTATAAAATACAAACAGTTTAAGCGAGCAATTACTTAGACTTTCGCTACGATATCCACGATAAATAATTTAACACTCGTTGAATTTAACTTTAATGAAATACTGCGCTTAAGTCATATAAGGCACGTCCATTAGATTAGGTTTTCTTTTTGTGGTTTCGGATATTTTCATAACCGTTTTCGAATGACGGTGGTAATATGATAAATCTTTATACAAATGGCACGGCATAACTTAAATGTTTAACTCCAGTTAAATAATTTAGTAATAATGCTTAAATATGTTGGTAGATATAATAAACTAATTATTGCTGATTAACTATGTATAGAGTGTAACACTGTATACATATTGGCTATCATGGTTAGGATACCACATATAATAATGTTATTTAATAATTTCGTGCTATTTTTATTTTATTTAGTTAATAACTAAATTTATTTATCAAATCTCGAAAAATAATTTTTAATTTTAAAAATATATATTTTGTCATTATAACATAGTATAACATCACATATCAAAATAATGTCTTATTTTAATGAAATGTTTAAGTTTTTTTTTTTTTGAATGATAGTATCTATAAATAATTTTAATCGTCAAAAGTGTAGTTTGAAAATACCAAATATTATTCAGAAACATTCATTTTTCTAGGGACATTTGGATTTTTTTGTATACCAATGGTACCATAATGTTATGTTTGGAATATTAGCGTAACATTGATCACTGAAGTTTGTTTTGGCTAAGGTTATAATTTTAATAAAAACAGCTACGTTTACGTTTCATATTATCTTTAAAGCCACACAAAGGTTGTTTGTCTTTACATAATGATTGTTAAACAACCGTAACTAGCAAAACACATTCATTAAATTATATATATTATTAAGTATGTACTTATGACTAAGAATATTATGCGAATCCCGTGGGTTCATATTTTTTATAATTATATATTATAAAATGTTAGGTATTTTCATAATATCACAACTTATGACGAATGTTGTGATCCACGCTCTATAGTAATCAAAATGAGTTATATAAAATGAAATATATTCATTCTATATTTAATAAGAACGAAATATTAATAACACAAGTATTTTAAGCGTGCACGAAAAAAACAACAAATGGTTTAATGTAAAATGCCATAAAACTTTAAAATAATAATATTAAAATAATATTATTAATTAAAATCAATTTTATTTTATATTATTTAATTTTAAATATAATTGTCAAAAAAGAAAACATTTTTTTTTTTTTTTTATTGTATTGCGAATATGCAAATGTAAATTAAGTATTGAACAATAATTTTTCAACAGGTTTTATTTCAATTTATTGTATACGAGTGAATTTTACTTAATAAATTATTTCTTTTGTTTAAAAAAAATATTTTATGAATACCTACTTTAAAGGTCGAATTGTGTGTTTATATTTTTAATTCCCAAAAAATAAAATATAACAATTTTATAAAATGCGCATGAACGTGTATTGATAATTTCAATTAAAGTTTACAGCTAGATTCATATAGATATTTGTATTAATAGATTTTTCTTGGAATGTTGATTGTTGTTACATCGATTGTTTTTAATTAATAGTAACTTTATATTATTAATTTAATTAATGAATTTATATTTTAATTTATTTATTATTCAAATAGTACCTTTAATTTATCTAATACGTTCATTGTTAAATACTATTTTTTAAGACAAGTAACAAATTTAATAGATTCATATGGTCATATGGTATTATAATAGCTATAAATATTAAGAGAAGTATAATAATATATTATTATTTTTCTTGTGGTTGTATGCATATTTTTATATTATTTAGATATAATAAACTATAATAAATAAATAATTTTTAACCCTAAGCAAAATCAGTAAGAAAGCTATAATACTTTACACAATTTAATTTTTTCTTCTGCGAACATTGAAATAAATTCTTACTTTACATTAATTATATTATCTACGTGAATAAACAGTATAATACACATGATTGTTATTATTTGTTATTTGTCGAAAAACAATTTTGATGGATATAATTTGGAAAAGTTTCATCTACTTTTTTTTATTAAGATAAGCCATGGCATCTGGGCTATTGCCTGACAATTGTTTACTTATATATTATAATATAATGTTTACTGTTTATGTACATCCTAGAAACTTTTACAGAGAACTAAAAGTTGAAGATTTAAAATAGACGATATAGTGAAATTATAGTATTCATTTTATCCAATATTCTAAGTGTGCCATTTTTTTTTTTTATCAGAATATATTCAAAATATAGTATTATCATATATTATTTTATAGACATTTTGTAAGATACAATGTTAATGTGATAGATAGAAATAAACGGCTTAGTATATAATTTATATCTGATTTATGCATTCATGCAAAAACTAGATTTTTAAAAATACATTTTATTTATAAAATTCTTTAATGGAAAATAAAATGTCAAACAAAAATGTGTTTGAGTAATATTTCGTTAAGACCCAAATTTTAGTTGCACAGAAGTACAGAACTTTCCAGCATACCATTATCAACCGTTTAAAACTTTAAACTTTGTACTTTATGCGCAAAATAATGACCAGGATATAGTTATGACGATTAAAGGTTAAGCTCGTATATGTATAATATTTGTCGGAATTTAGATCTTATTGTCTTTGAAAAACCTAGACATATATTGTTTTGTTAATATTATCCAATACACATAATATAATATATACGTATTGCCATATAAATACAATAGCAAGCACATATATTGTAACATTATGTTTCCGTGTTGTATTGTATTGCGACAAACAGATTTTTACATGAAATCGCTTTTTACCACCGATATAATATGTTTTATCGCCCGCAAATTCAATTACATCGCGACTCGATCCGTCCGCTATCGTAACATATCGTTGGCACAAGGCCTTTGTAAATCGTGCAGTGATTCGGCGGTGTGCATAATCAATATTGTTGGCTTATATATAACGACAGCGTCTACCTACCAGTTGTGTAGTATTTTTTTTTGCTTCTCTTAAACGAGTGATGTTTTAGTGATCTGTTGGTTTTACATGACATATTAATGAAACATATTTAGACGAATTGCATATGGGTATACAGTTTCTCTGTCTCTGTTGACGTCTTAATTATAAATTAATTGTTTCAAGTCTAATGAATCCTTCATTCTGCAAACATATCAATCAAACGTTCGGAAAAAAAAATAGAAATATAGCGGTAACAACCATGCCACTCTTGTCTACACATAAAATAAAATAAATTTTCGAAATATTGATCCGATGAACGATAAGAAGGTACCTGCTTTATTGTTAAAAATGATTTTATTGAAATGGTATGTAATAGATAGTGACTTGAAGCTGTAAAATAAACTGTAATAAGTGTTTTAATAACTGTATTGCTGTGCACTACAGTGTAAAAATTATGAATTGATAATAAGAATTATTTACAGTAATATTATATTGTATGCATCAACATAATAATTATAATACAATTACCAATGTCTGCTTAAAGTGATGGACTATGCAGTTTTATTTTTGTCAAACGGACTCAATAATATATTTATTTTTTTGGGGGATTATACAATGCAAAACATGTTCTGAGGTTAATATATCTCTTATTGTTATTTAATTATTTATAAAAATGATTTCATAATTACCAACTATTATTATTTCAAGGGAAGTCACTGAATTTTGTGTTAATTTTTACTATTTAGCACAATTAAACATGGTTATGGCTCAATTTAAATCTTAAAATACCTCACGATTTTTAAAATATTAAAATAATTTTAATAATAAATATTTTTCAAATTTTATGCTAAAATAAATATTTATTATTGTTATTGAATATGAAACGAATGTAAATAATAATAAAAGTTTTACAACAGATGTATATTGCATATATTTATTATTTTATATAAATTATTTTTATTATTTACATATATTTATTATTTTATATAAATTATTTTTATTATTTACGAACTTGGCTTATTTATACTACAATTATAAATCTGTACGACTGTACCTGAGAGGCAAAAGGGACCAAGTCCATTCATGTAACTTTTTAGGAGAATCAAAAAACTGTTTTTCATATATTTTTATTTTACTTAATTTGTTGGTGTACATTCAATTTAAAGATTACACTAACGAGGTTTAATGTAAATGATAGGCCACAATATTTTCTATAACATAAATTATTTTATTTTAATTTTAACTTTTTTAAAATTTTTTATTTTACAATTTAAATCAAACATTTTGGACTTAGATCCAATCGCTTAATCACACAGTGACTTGGATCCCAAATCTCTATGTTAATTTTGATTATTTTAAGTATATTATTAATTTACATTTTTTAAGAATCAAGGTACCTAATTATAAAGTTACACTGTATCCCAGTTAAATATATAAATTTTTTATTTTTATAAAATAAAGATACATAGTCTTAGTCCAATAAAATATTTAATTAAAATATAATGTTTATAAAAGTAAAAATAAACATTTAAAAATAAATCTTTTTTTCAAACATAAAAAATAAAAAACATAAAAATGCAAAACCATTCTGGTCTAATATTATAATATAATAATAATAATAGGTATAACATCTTTATAAATTTATAAAATAAAATATTAGGAACATAATTTTTAATTAGTTAATTCATTAATCACATTGTTTTCATTGAGTACCTATCATTTTCATCATTATAATAATAATTTAGTTTATAATATCCTCTTCTTTTATTATTTTATTTTTGATATTTTCACTATGTGTCATTGGTGGTATCCATCGTAGCAATGTTTGGAGATTTTGAAAATTTAAGGTGTTAATAGGTTTTAATGTTGATCTGACTTGTGGGATTATATTAGGAATATCAATTATTAAATTATTCACTTTTCTTTTATTTCTGTTTAGATTAATGGTCTTTAATTCTGTTTCATTGAAATCTGTCTTATAATACAGTACACCTAAATTGTCTCTTTTAGCTTGCAACCATATAACTTTTGAAATGTGAAATAAATCTCCATCGTAATTTTTTTTACGAGAGACAAATGGTGCATTTTTTTCAGAATACAACTTTTCAAAATTTTTAAAATCTTCAATTTCCATTGAATGTACTATAATAGGATTTTTAACACGAGCAGTCTCTACAAATTGTTCCCAATCTTTTGGAACTGAAAGGGATAGAAGAGGAAAACGTTTTTTTTTCCTTTCAATAATTGAATGCACGCTGTCAACTTCTAAATGTGTATGACCTCTTAATAGAACATAACCTCAATTTTGATAAAAATGGACTTGGTCCCTTCTGCCTCTTAGGTACAGAAATATTGCATTAAGCAATTTTACTAAATAATATTCCAGTAATAAAAAAAACATAATTTTTTAAAAATATAAAATAATTGATCCATGCTTTTTTTTTTTTTTTGAAATATTTCGTAAACGAGTTATTGGTTATTAATGAAAAAACCTTTTGTCAGGTATTATTCAGTTCCTATAATAACATTTTGTCATTGTTACATTGTTAAAAGATAATAATATATATTTTCAGTTGATTGTGAGAGAATGTGTCTCATTTGCGACAAACAGAATAAAATGATAACAGGTTTTTTCTTGTGCGGTAAAGTTTGTTTATGAAAAATGCATTCCCTCACTAATTGACCCTCAGTGTAAATGATAAATATCTTGGGAAAGAAACAGAGGAGGTGAGTAGATGACAGGTGAAATGCATCGTTTCGAGTGGACCTTAGTCGCGATGTATATATTTCTTTGGGAGTTTGGGCACTTACTCGGGGAGTCCAATTATTACAACGGACATAATAACGGCTCTTGTTGTCTTGTATGTAAACTAGACTTACAAGTCGACGAAAATGATGTAGGGTAAAAATTTAATTAAAAATAAATTGTATACTAGTTAGTAGTTTTATTATGGAAATATGGTAATACATTAGATGTGTTAAATTTAAAATGTATACTGTATATGAACTTTTAAAATTATTCATTGAGTTTTGGTATCACTATTTTTCAAAACCTGCACATTGAATTTCAAAATAAAAATATTTGGCAAATTATAACGAAGAATAAATTTTATATTTATTAATTCTATATGTATGGCATTAATAAGCCTAGTTTAAATTAACTGTACTTATAAAATATTTTTCATACCTCCCAAAACTAATTAATTATCTATTGCTTAAAAATATTTTACCATCCCATTCTCGAGAAATATAAATCACCAATTTCTTAACTATTTCTTAAACTTTATACTTCTAATATGTTTTTTTCTGTTAGTATCAATTTACCTTTTTTTATATAATAGGTACTCGACACGTTTAAAGCGCTTTCAGTGCAATTTGTTGAGAACAATCATTTTAAGTGTAAAAATGTCCGAAACAAACGGAAAATACCTTTGACGTTGTATAATGATTGGTGCCTAAGGTCCTTTTGTTAGATTTTATTTTTAATAGCTTTGAACGGCTGTTGTATATTTTGGAAAAAAATCTTGAATTATATTTTTTTAGCTGTTGAAAATCTTTAATTTTCTCTTTATATAATGTTATTTGGGGTGAAATAAAAATGGAATTCTTACGATTTTACCTCAATAAATTAGGTATTTGGCTCGTGCTATACATTATTTTTTATAAAAACAGTTTTAAATTTAACCATACATTTTATCAATTAATAATATTATGACAACTTTAATGCCACAAGGTATTTGAGTCAATCTGTCATATGAGATACTTCCATATTTATAGAAGTATTTACTTGAATTCCGATGAATATCAATTTCTGAAAGATAATCATTGAGTATAATTATTCTTGGTTTATGAAACTTTGTTGATCTTATAGCAGGTCATTACTTTTTTATTACTATAACAGTACAATAAGTACGTTATACATTATAACATTATACATGGTGCTGGTCGCTTATTTGTTGATTATTCGTTTGAAAATAATGTATGTTCAAAGTTCACGTCTCCACCAAAAAATCGTGTCATCGACAAGTTATCTGTTAGAGTTTAAAAACAAAACGGGTCAACTAATTGGATATAGAACGTGGTACGATATATTAATATCTCACTTAGAAAACAGGTTATTCATATATAGGTTTATAATTTGTTCTTGTTTGATTAATGATTAGTATCGATAAGTACGATTATACGAGTATATACGTTATGAAAAATCCCATATATTTCAACAAGGTTAAATTGATATTTGATAATAAAAATGCTTTTATGGTCGTAGTAGATACAGATTATGCAGTGCAACGTATGCAGTTGGTTATGTTGCTGAGAACTAAGTGATTTTAAAAATTAACAAGAGATTTTGAATAATATTTATAGTCGCGTATATCTTAAATAATAATAATTATTTATACATATAAAATAAAAGCTGAATTAGAAAAATAGACGGTAAACATATTTTTTTATTGAACTTGTGTAAAACAATGTTAATTATGTTGCAAAAATTAAATTTTTTTTTTTTGAAAATCCTCATTATTATTGAACTGATCCAATAAGGAGCAAGCAAATAAAAATAAATAAAAAAGTTGTTCAAGAAAAAAAAACCAATACAAATATTAATATTAACATTTATTGGTATCTATCAGGAATTTCAGGAACGTCTTAAACAAAATAGATATTCTAGTTTCTCATACTCTAAGTTAGTTGAAATACCTAGTTAATACTTAAAAAATAGATTAATATAAATATACAATTATGATTATTTTTTAAATTATACTTCAGGTCAATTTAAATTCATTAAGTTAATAAAAAAAGTGCAAAATTAAACAAAATCAGTAGTTGAATGACTTAAACAAGAACGAACTTTAAAAAGAGTAAAAAAAATGTCGATGTATAACATGCTTGTTTTAAATGAATTCAGCAAAGAATTAACAATAACTATAAGTAAGATAAGTTAGAATTTTTAAAATGCATTACACATAAATTAACTTAATAAATATTTATTTATTTTATATATTTTAATTGCCCTAGTATCAATAAAAATAATAAAATATTTTCATTAGTATGTGGGTTTAATATATTATTTTTATTTTTTATCCATTCAATATTACAATTTAAATAAATAATTCATTGTATTAATTGTGTATAATATACTGAATATTATATTATGTTAATTGAATATGCATTTAATGCCACGAATTCTTTCAAGATATTTATTCACTTTTAATAGTTTTTCGTGAATAGAATAATAGATTTTATTTTATTTAGTCCTAATTAACCTGGCAAATTGTCAAGTTTTTAAAGAACAACAATTAGGTAATGGGACGTTGAGATATTTTCTAATTGTATTAAATAACTGTAACAGTTAAAAAAATATCAGGTCAAATTAATATTTAAACATTAAATTTAATTATCTTAATTAATTGCATTATTGTCCATTAGTACCGGGGTATATTTTACAAGAAATATTAATATTAAAGGGATGTTGTTCATCTAAGTATAATTATAGATCTATATAGGCGAATAGACCGACATGCAATATTATTAAGGTAAAGCTTATCATTAATGTATTCGATATTTCGTATTCCAAGAAAACTACGTATTTGCTTAAATATTACAATTTTACTATAACTATTTTCGGTAACGTAAGGAAAATACAAAAATAATTGTATAATATTTTATACCAAATCTAATAAACTGTGGTTTATTTCATTTTTTTTAAGCATCTATAATAGTTTATATTATACTTAATTTTAGATTCCAGCAATCAGAAATAAACCAGGTTTAAAGAGTGTAATTTTCCTTAGGGTAAAATTAATTAAGGCGATCAAATACAATTAATACAAATTGTTTTTGTATAAAAAATTGTTAACTTCAAACGATTTTTTTATGTAATGAATTATTAGTGTATTGTAAATTCTATATAATAGTACCTGGTACGATAATATTATATATATACTTGAATAATTTATCAAACGTTTACTACATTCATTGAATATAATATTACCTATCTAATTTAAAAAAAAATAATTTATTTTATTTTTCAAGTGTATTTTTAATAATGAAAATTTGACGATAATTATTATTAATATTAGCAAGTGTGTAATATTAGATATTTGTGTTTATTTATTATGTTACAAAATAATTATTAAGTTATTTTTATTTTAAAATAAAATACCAGATATCTAGTATTTATAAAGAAGCTTTTAAATGTATTTCAATGTGAAACTATGAATTAGTTGTGTTTCGTTTTTAATTTTTATAAAATAAAACAAATTAATACTACTAGGCGAAAAACACATTTTAATAAACATTTATCTCCTATTAAGCCGATCGCACACCAAAAGAGCAAAAGTGCGTTAGACAGTGTTAGTCCTCTACGCGTAATAGTAGGAAATATAATACCTACAAAACATATGCCTATCCAATTAATAACTCATTTTATTATTTGTATTTTCATACTTATTATTTTCTATGACTTTTAAAATAAAGACTAAATTAAATAGATTTAATTTTAAAATAATAAAGATATATACGATCGTATTAAGACACTTTAAAAATATTCTATGATTTAATCACCTACAAATAATTATTATTCAAACTTTATTAACAATTTAATTGCACACAATTCCAAAACAAAATTAATGTAAATATTTAAAGATTCATAAAATTATTTAATAAAAAATAATTATTTGAAAAAAAGGATAACTGCCAACTGGATACTGAAAATATGTTATGTAAGCAAAAAAAAACGCTAAAACTCTGTTGGTTATTACAAACATAATTATATTTAATTTTAATAATTAAATTTTTAATTTAAGGAAAAAAAATGTAATTAATCTGTGTATTTTCTTGACATTAAATATTAATTGTGCAGCAGAACGGAATGCGATTTGGGATATATTCCTGACACAGGCGTCTATCATATTTGTAACGTTTCGTGCACCTTCTGCGTTCGGAAATAATGGAACCCTGAAAAGTTTGCATAAAATTATGGTCATTTTTAATGGATTTTATTCATAATCATAGGAAAATATTATAAAAAGTATCTTTTTGTAGTTCAGAAAAATAATTTTTTTACACAATACTGAAAACAAGAAAATCTAAATTTAAGTGAGATACGATTGTTGTGTGAGAAAGATATAATTTAACCATGATACTATATTTTTCTTTTACAAACGTATAAAATTCGTTTAAATTTTACAAAAGTGCATCCATCATATAGATTTGTAATTTCTTATTTCTGAATTAATGAGAAACAAATTAACAAAATATTTTACAAATTGTATTTATTCTTAATAAATATAAAAATGTGTGCACTGGTAAACTGTGACATAACATCAATGTATTTACACTAATTTTAATTTTGAATATAAACGAAAATGTTTATTACCATATATTATATGGTTATACTGATATTGTGTAAGCTTTAAACTTTAAAGATAGGTTTTATCGATTTTAGTTGGTATTAACGTAAACATTTAAAAAAATGTGCAATTTTATTTGCATAAAGTCAATACTAATTTATGAAAGTTTGCTTATTTTCACCAGCAACATTGTTAGCTATAATCATGATAAGCCACCGATTTGTTGTTATTTAAAACAGTAAACTACAATACTTATAATTTAAAAATAATGTAACGCATGTTATATTTTTGTACTTTTATTTCAGACCACTTCAATATTCTTTAAAAATCTTATGAATACAATTTTTTTTTCTTTTTATTAGTTACTGTAAAATAAAAATATGCTAATTCCTGAAATATTTTATAGTGATATTGGAATCAGAATTTAAATGTTAGTACAATTTGGTAAATTTGGTGCTAAATTTAAAAATAATCCTTTTAAACCTAATAGAGTTGCATTTATCCAAAATCAAGCTTATATCTATTATTATTATCATATGTAACGATTAGAGATAAACAGTACTAATAACCGAAAACCTATTATAGAAAGATGGAGTAAAGTAAATGCATCTTAGAAGTAGCACGTTATCGTAATATGAAAAAATAACTAACTAGGTGACTTCCTAGATTAAAAATCAAATGATAACAAAGTTTTTAGAAACTCTGTAAAGCAGTATTTAAAATCCACTGTTCATGTTTAGTTCGTATATTTTAATTTTGTTTTCTCGATTTATGTTAGGTATGACTTTTATGGTTTATGAGTTTCAATATTATAACATAAAATTTGACTCGAATTAATCAAAATACTTATAATACATTTAAATGTATATTACTAAATATTATTGGATAATCTGATATATAATTTATAAGCTTATAAAAAATTAGATTATTTTTTAAAGTTTGCATAATGTCATTGTACATTTTATAGGTATAGTTGAGTTACCGGGATTAAAAAAAGTACACATAATTATATCAGATTATTTCGTTTTATTGTATTTGATACTTAAATAATGTAAACTACATAGCTAATACACAAAAAACCATAAAAAAGAAATTTATTTGTTAAAAAATATCTATTTTGAATTTTTAAAACGAATATAATATGATTTTTATCCTAGTTTACCTAAGGACATTTCATTTTAGCTGAGATCTTTACAAAACATTTTGTATTCTGTATAATCCTTTTCGTGCCGATAACTTTTAATAAGAAAATAGTTGCTATTACTTTCTCTTTCGTTCTGATTTCTACTCTGAGTAATTGTTTCGGACCTTTTCCACCCCTCTAGTAACACACCGCTAAAACTTCTATTGTTGTCCAAGTTAACCTAGGCCGAGGGGAAAAAATCGTTTCGTGTTCAGTTTTAGACTCATTAGCTGAAACTCGCTATGCTTACCCGTTTGACGACGGTTAATCATTTATGTCGATGACGGGGTTTTTGAGTTCCAGTGTATCTAGACAATGTGTATGTGCAGTAACAGGTCAGAATAATAATAATGGTAAACTCTGCGTATTACTATGGACTCTGGGGGTTCATAATAAAAGGATAATATTATACATTTATAACAAATTTAAAATGTAATTGTTCTAATTGATGGGGGGGGGGAGCTTGAGTAATCAAAACCGAAACATTAAATTTCTATGGTGTACCATATTCATGTTAATAATATGATTTTTGATTAGTCCTCGAGTAAGAGATATAATATTAAATTTAATATTACCATTTCTGTTGCATGTATATAATATAATATATTTTGTTAAAAAAGCTCAAAATGTTTCAGGTGGCATCTGAAAAACGAATTTTAAGGAGAATGTAAAATAAAAATTATTTGTGTTGAATACATCCCTTTACCTATAGGTAATATAGTAAGTGCGTGTTAGCACAACACAGTTACTTAAAACGCTGACAATTTCAGTATAGAAAAAATAAAATAAAAAAAATACATTAAAAACACAATACACATAATATTTAATACTTGTATATTACGAGTATAATATAATTCGAATGTTACACGACCAATGCCTAATGTTACGTTATTTGTATCATGTAAATATCACAATATAATGTTTCATTATTCCACATTGCTATTTTATGTTTATATTGTCTTTTTGTGCGACAAACTCTTTTTTTATGTTTTCTGGTTTTTAATATTCATAATTATTTGCCATAATATTTATTAATAAGTTATATAAAAGATTATTTTTTAATTATTAATATTCATATTGGCTACAATGATACATCAGTAAATAGTAAACATATTACATTTGAAAGTGATTATAAACTATTTGAATATTCAAAAATTATTTTGGATCAAAAAAATATGTATCTAATGGGGTTATAATTTATGTTGTGCATTTAAAGTTTAAAATTAATTTTCCATACAAAAAATTAACATACATTCAACAAAATTAGGTGAACGTGTATGGTTTAATATGATTTTAGAGTTTGTTGAAAGGTAAAGGTTTAATTATAATTATTAATGCTAACTGTAATTTGAAACGTTTTATTGATCTTCAATGTAAAACTCATTTATTTTGTTGAATACACAATTGTAAAGTAATTGGTTTTAACGAAGTATACAACATGCGTTTTGAATTATGAGTAGAAATTATAATATGGAGACCAAAAAATCGTGATTGAAAGACTTAATTTAATTTTAATAGTTTAATATAAAGTAACACTTAGTTTTGATAGTGATGAATTATTAGAACCAATTCTAAATAAAAATATGCCTATTGTCTACTAGCCATTATTGTTCTGATCATATTGATATGGTTGAAACTGACCTGTTAATTAAAGTATATTTAAGTCTTGTTTATTATACTTCTATATTATTTAATAGGTTTGTATTACTTTTTTCAATCAAAGTAGTATTAATTGTATTTCAATAACGTATAATTAAAAAATTATAAATGCTCATTTTTAATTTTTAAATTATAACAAAGAAAGTACGTTTTATTATGTATTTTTATATATAATATTTTGACATTATGGAGTTCTAAATAAAAAAAAAGACAATAATCACTGATAATAAAACGTCATTTTGAGCTCACATAATGCAATTGGATTGCTGAATCAAGGTTGTTAACGAAACTAACCAATCAATATTTAAAAGGAGGTCAATTATAACAAAAAAATATTAAAAACCACATTATATTATTTAAATTCTATATAATACCTCTTTTACTAGATACATTAAAAATTGTTCTATAAAATTATTTCTTTAAAATAAACACAAAGCGCATAAATAATTATTTATTTTGTTTTTAAATATTTATACGTATACAATGTATGCGTTATTTTCATAGTTGAATACGTCTAATTAAAATAATGAAGATATTTTTAAAATATAATAGCATTTGTGATAAAAGATTTATTAGAACGTTTTATTATGTATTTAATTTAAGTATATTTCAAATATAAATTATAGAATTGAAAAAAATAACATTGTTATAAATAGATAAATGAAGATTTTGAAATTATACACTAATTTATAATAAGTCGTTAAGATATCCAATTCATTAACTTTGTGTGGCCATGTGTTCTTTTTATTACTATGTGACATTAAATAAGTATTTATGTAAAAAATGAAAACAATCAAATTAAATACATCCATAATTTGTTTAAAATTACTTTTATACACTATACGATGTCTTACAAGAACTTGCTATTTAAAGTGACTTATGTATTTTTAAAGATTAATTCTTATTTATAGAAACTGCAGTAATATTTTGGTTTTTATTTGGATTCTAAAATATATTTTCAAAAGCTAGTATTCAAAGAATTAATTTTAGGACAATTTTGATACTTAGTTATAATTATTTCATTAAGTTTTGACAAGAGTTTAAGACATTGAATATAAATTCATAAAAGAAAACAATTAGACTTTAATTAAATTTATAATAAAATATCCTCTAAATGCTTAGATTCAATAAAAATTAATAATATAATGTTTCTCAAATATGCATATAAAAATATAATTATTTTTTGAAATTTAACAAAAAATTATTTTAAATAGAAGTAATGGAATAGAATCGGAATGGTTATTTTTCAGTAAAACATTGATACGATTGTTTAAAATTATGAAATTGTTTGTTTTGACTTATGAGTTGCTTGAGTTCCCGAAAAAAATAAAAAAAATTGTAAATCATCGTGATAAACTTTGTGTTGTAATACCACTAATACTTAATTTATGTTGCAGTTGAAATGTTTACGATGAATTATTTTATTATTTACATTTCTTATTATAACCATAAAAATATTGAGAAGTATAAGATACCTATGTATAAATTAAGGTTAATTTTAACTGTAATAAATAACAATAGAATTAATAACACAAAAGAATGATATCACACATTTGATTAGAACATTTTTGTCTAACGGTTAGTTATTTTAGACATAATTTTATAAATAAGAATTTGGATATATTATAATATGTTATGTGAGATTATTATTATAAAATAATTATGTTTTTCATAGTGAAATTAAATTATTAACTAGAAAGAACTTTAAAAGTATGACAAACCAAAATAATTAACTATTATTATATTTGTATTAGTATGTATAGATTATTTTGAATATTGAGTTCTATTTTATGAGCCAATTTACACAGAAAAGTACTTAAAAATAATTTATGCAACGAGTTCAATTACTTAAATAAAATTATATTGATATACATTGTTATTTTAGTATATCGTTGAATAATTTGTTTTTGATGAGATCAGATTTGATGTTCTAAAATTAATAAGTATTACAATAATCCAAATATAATTTTCTTATTTGTTAAAATGTCTTTATTGTAAATAGTTAATTTAAACTTTGCAGTTTTTGACTTGTTTGACTTAATTTGAATCTTTTTTGGTTAATTTTGTTGTTTTATTCTTGCCAAAAAAATATTTTATTAGGTAATTTGTTTTTAAATTAAACAAAATTTGTTATTAATTAAATTGATTATTTTTAGCTTCACGAAATATGCAGGTAACGTGGTTAATGTATTTAGTTCAACGAAGAGTAAATGTTTAATTAAATTATTTTTTTTAATAAAAGGTAATTCAAATAGGCCTCATATTGACATGGCAGTTCAATTTCCGAACTATAAATTGCACTTATTATTTTTAAATAATATTGAAATACAAAATAATTTATAATAAATATTCAGAGTTAAACAGAAAAAAATAAAATAATTTAGGAATAAGTAGATTTTATGGTCGAAATGCAGGCAACGATCAATAAGCACACCAGTGCACTATATAGACCATTCTTATATGAAAACGTTAGAATAAATATTTTAAAGAAGCGTTTATCACTAGTGTTTACTTAAGTTTTCATAACCATACAAATGCAAATGAATAAAAGTCTGTAAATTATACTTGAGTAAGACATACTTGATACACCTACCTACATGCTTCTAATATAATATTGTATTATTATAATATTCGCTGAGTCAGTTGTAAACACTATATAAAAAAAAACACTACATATTTATGTATTAATTATGTTTGTTGAAATTTAAATTCAAAAACGTTTAACGATTTTCTTTAATTTGTTATTTATAGTACATTACGATATGAACTATTTTTCTTGCATTCTGAAGATCACCTTTTGTTACGCCATTTGTCGACAGAGTGGTCTAAACGAACCAGAAAAAGATCAGTTGCACGGACAATATACGCGCTTTCGTCATATCCACTTCTATTATATAATTTAAATTAAGTATTGCACTGTCCTTTTTCGCTTTGTACTATACATTATGGCTGCCTACTGTATTTTATTTATTGTATTGCATTTTCTCCCAGCTCCGCACCGGTGCTGTACCACTGCCACAAGATGTGAATGTCAGTGGAATTAGTTTTTAGTTTAACTTTAAACCTTAATTTAATACTACGAAATTTCAAAAGACTATATAAGACACGTGGAAATCGTGTTGGTGATAATTGATAACCACGACGCGACGGTTAGCATGAAACTTCAGAGCACGTGCTATACGACCTTAGGATCCGAAGAAATGGCTAATTGTTCTTGGCTGTCAAAATACAGGTTTTAAAACTTCACAACATGTATATCTTTAATAATTAATTTAATACATTTGTCTGTTACCTTAATAAATTATAAAGCAGTGTTTGTCATAGTTAATAGTTTATTAAATTAATATACGTTTGTAGGTATGTCATGTACAATTCAAAAGTTCAGAAAACAATATTAGTTTTCCCAAATAATTAATTGCGTTGCTTTATCTTTTAATAACGAGTAATTGATTTAAAATTGTTTTAGAAGTAAACTTTTTAATTATTTTAAAACCTGAAGTCTAAAATTTTCAAATGTACGATTAAATTTACCTACCAAATGAATTCTAAAATGGTATAAAATTGTTTACTGACAGATTTATCATATCACTACAGATCACATAAAATCATGCACTATTTATCTATAAGGAATATAAATATAAAATACTCAGTAAAAATAATATATTTTATTGAAGAAAATATAAAATATATTGTAAATTAGAATTGCTGGTGTTTAATAATTACATGTTTTGTTATTTTTTGTACCTACCTCTAGTTTCATGTTTACATATTATTTATATACTAATTAAATGTAATATACATTAATGTTTAATGTAATGGACAATATAAGAAGTATAAATTTAAATAATTTTAACTAATTTTTAAATAATCTTAACAATTTACTATAGTTCTAGTTTCAGATTTACAAAACATGTTCTTAGAAAAAAGTTCGATAAAATAATTTGAAAATGTAAAATATAATTGAATTGGTTTTGAATTGATTAATGTGTGTTTATTATTTCAAAATTGCTGTAGAAATCTCAAATTCAAACGGTGATTTATTAATCCCCGATGTCCAAAAGAACATAGAACATATTTAATGTTTATGTACAAATATTCAACTCAAATCCACTTGCAAATAAATCAGTAGAAGGATACCATACAATAAATTTCGAAAACTTTTAATTGCATATTATGCTAATATATGGGAGTTTTTGGATCAGTTAAAAATAGTAAAGGGTGATATTTATAAAATTATGATTTAATAATATCTGTTAATACAAGAACTTATTTAATAGTTGTTCAGTAAAAGACACGAAATATGTCAATGAAGAATACAGAACAGATATAATATAGTCATCCGGAAAATAGACAGTACAACGATATTTTAAATTAGCTTTCAAGCTTATAATTCCGGAAAAAGTCAAATTATATAAATAAATATATTTATAACTTATATTATCATTAATCTTCTCGAAACTATTTAACCATGTATTTCTATTATCCATGCATGATTATATTACGTAATTCGCATGGGTAGTTCAAAAAAATGTTGTGATATTTAAGGTCATACAATTGAAGATATTTTTTATAGGAACGTGTTTTAAAAAACATTTTACAGTTGAAACTTTTTTTTCACATTTTTTCATAGAAATCAATAATTATGACGAGCACACTACACCGATAATCTCTTAAATTTAGTTCTTATTTTTAATTTATAAATAACTAATCAGTTACATAGATTCAGTGAAAAATGAAAACAATTTTAAAATAATTATATATTATTATTTGTTTAGAGTTATCACACATCTAAATGCAATTATGATAATTATACGAGTATACATCGTTTTCTTCTTTAAGAATTATAATTAATTATACATTCATACATAGTAATATGTTTTTAATTAAGATTTATATATAATTTTATCGTTTACATATTATACGTTTTATTAATCTTTAAGTATTCATTTGCATTCAAAATTATTTTGTATTAAATAAAGACTTCTTATCCCATTTTTAATTTTAATACTCTAGCACCGTACAAATATATATTTTTAAATTCCTTGAATGGTTTTCTTAATATGTAACATTAATTCTTGCTAAGTAAAAACACCATAATTGTTTGAACATTCTTTGGTTGGAAAGTTTTTTAATTATATGATACACAGGTGTGTGCGCGCACGTCGTATGTTGTTATATAAAATGTTCAAAACGTAAATAAAATATAGATAAAAAATTCTGAGTTCATATGACATAACGATATAACATTATACAGTATTTATGTATAATCTTATGTATACACAGTACACACATAATAGGTTCACTTTTTTTAATAATTTTAGATTCTGAACGGAGTGATGAATGTATTGATTTTACAATGATGTTTATTTTTTTTTGTGTGTCTGTGTACAGCATAACTAGTCGAAATAATGCTTCAATTTCAAACTTTGGTGGTGGTTTCCGATGGAAAAGTGGATATCCTTGGTGCATTGTAGAGGTGAAAAGTAAACATTTTCCAACAGTTTTCAAAAAAATCGAGGAAAACAAAAAAAAAATGACAGAAAAACGGGAATTTTTACGCAAAACCAGTTTTCGACCAAATCGAATTTTTTATTTTGTTATAACTCAAAAACTAATAGATGTAAATACTTGAAATTTTCACCAAATGTTTATATTAGCGTTCTCCATACACAGTTAAATTTTCAAAGCATTTAGACTTTTTTTGAGCTATTTAAAGACAATTGAAATTTTTATTTTATTTTAGTATTTTTTTTTAAAATAACGATAAACATTTTTTGGCCAGCCAGAAAATCTTGAAAATTTAATGCAAGGTTTCTAATAAGTTGTTCTTAAAGTGATAAAAAAAATCCGAAATCGTTAGTCACGATTTTTTTTTATAAGTGCTTAAAGTTCGAATTTATACGAAATATGTCAAAATTGCGAAAATTATGAGTAATTTTGTGGTTGAAAAATCGTAAAAATTTTTTCTTTTATAACTAAGTTTTGAAAATTTGCTACAAGGTTCTCCATACATTTTTCTTCAAATATCTGTAAAAAAAACTCGACCGGATTCAGACAAAAATTTTTTATGAGTGTTTGAAATTTAAATTTTTACAAAACCACGTTAAATAACGGCTTAGCCTTAAACGATTTTTGATATTTGTTGTTATTCAAACAGTTTAAGTCGTATATGCTTAAAAAATTTACCAGTTATTTAGATTGCCATTTTCTTTACGTGATTTGATTTTCAAAATATTTTGACTTTTTTTGAGCTATTTATAGGCATTTTAAATAATCTATTATTATTTTTTTTTTTTTATAAATGTTGATAAAAAAAATTTAGCTGAGACAAATTACTTGAAAATTTAATTGAAGAGTCCACATAACTTGTTCTAACTCTCATTCAAAAATTATAAGAATACATATGCACAATTTTTTTTTATTAGCATTTGAAGTTCAAACATTGACAAAATTTCGTCAAAATCATGAATATTTTTCACTATTTGGTAGTTAAAAATTTATAAATATTTTACTATCAAAAGCTAAGAATTGAAAATTTAATACTATGCTGTCCATAAGTTAAGCTTAGAATAATTATAAAAAAGTTTGAGAATTATTCGATTTAAAAAAAATTACGAGTGTTTAAAGTTTTAATTTTAATTTAAAATCAAAAATACACGTGTAAAATAACGTTTTACTAATAAATAATTTTCGATTTTTGTTATTTTTAAAAAATTACTAAACGTAAGATCTTGAAACTTTTACTTAAATGTTTGAATTAGTTTCAAAATAGAATATATGACAATATTTAAATATAAAATATCCCAGACTGACAAATCAACTCCGTTCAAAATCGTTTTTCGTATACAATGATACCTATCATTGCATTCAAATTTAACCTACCCTAGTCCGAGGTCCACCCCACCCCCTAATGTACAGCAGAGTGATACTTACTTACCCGCTTTTTTTTTTTTACTAGTATAATTTAAATATAATCAGTTAAGTCATTAAACACATAAATCTTATGTTTTATACTTGAATTTGGTTGTTTGAAATATTTATTTTTATTTTTATCAAAATTAGTATTATTTTATCCAGACAATAATACACACATTGGTATATAAAAGTTAAAATATTAACTCTGTATAATACATATTACATATAGTACGGAAGATTGTCTTTAAGCTGTCCAATTCTCTTAACAAAACCATAAACTAAAACTCTGTCATTGAGCTTTGAAAAATATGAACTTAAAGTTTGCATTCGAAAACAAAATTTGGTTTAAAACGTATAATTCGTAGTTATTGTAAATATGTATAATCCATTCCTTCGTAGTAATTATTGCATTGAAATATTTCTTCTCAATGTAATCAAAATGTTCAAAGTTTCCTATTGTCTATTAGTTATATTTGTGGTGGTGGTTAATAGTGTTGTGAACTTAGAAACAAATTTAAAAAATGTACATACGGCCATACGGGTTTCTTGATTCTAAACAAATCGAACAATGTGTATTGATCACATTCAGAGTCCTTGTTTCAAACATTTTTTCTGGTAACGGATATTCAATAATAGTTTCGATGATAACAAGTAACTAAAGTAAAGTACTTTCTAGTTGGCTTTCTAAAAGGGTAATTTTTTGATTTACTTATTTGTTTTTGTGTTATTACAATGCTACAAAAAACCTCCAGAAATTAGAGCGTGTGCAATTCGATCAGAACTGGAATATTAAACGAATGCAATGATTTTCAAATACATCGTGTTAAAAAATTAACGTAACACACTCACACCAGTATTGGTTAAGCCAACTTCCGTGTTTTACCTTGGTACCGAATTAATTTTCATAGTAATTTTCCATCGTTATAATATGCGTATACGTACAATGTAAAATCGTGTTTAGACTTCATCAACATAGTATTATAAGTAAGTGAATTTAATTGAACACGAACGTGTGAACAAAATCAACTCATAATGATTCAAATGTATTATTGTAGCAAATTCCTAGCGTTTCATGTTTGATTTTAATAGTTTATAATTTGTTCAATAAATGCAAATTCTAAGTTATGTATATTATATGGGTATGTTAAAAAATATGTTAATCTTTTTTAATAACAATATTATAATTTTTAAGCGCTGTTGATAAAAATCCATCGTTTGCGTTGTATATTGTATATGTAATATTATGTAGGTATTTATGTATAATATTGTACACACGTGATATAAACAATCATATTTCATAATATTATAAATGTATACTTCAATTATAGGTAGCAAGTTCAAATTGTATACGTAATGGTTGTTTTGTTGTTGTTGTTTGTATATAAATTTAATCTGTGTGATTGTTTTATTAAACATTCAAACTTTGATTAAATAAAAAAACTATTGACATTATAATTGAATAGACCATAGCAGGCGTACGGTTTGATTTACGGTTATTAATGATAAACGTAAAACCAAAATGGTGGACACGATACGAGACCCGATGTCCCGGTGTTGGCTACTGGTAACGCTTCATTCATTTTCTGACAGAATAGTGCGATGTGTAATGATGATACATTTTAAAATTAACCCATTTCAAATAAAGATTGTGAGCGTATATTAAGGATTGCACTTTGGGATTTTTTCGGTATTACCTATTGTTTTTACGCTATATAGGATATTAAGTTATTAAAAAAAATAAAAAATATCCTCTACAATAGTGTTTGTGACGTCTACATGTGGTGCACACTTCTCTATTGTGTAAGTGTTCGGTATAAATGCTGCTTCTACTAGAAAACACGTCATCACAGAAAATAATTGACGTCACTTGATTCACTTAGAATATAAAATACGAGTAATATGATTATTTATCTTATTATCTAACTATTTTGTCGAAATGTTGTGTAAATATAATTGAAATATCACCAATAAATTGTTTAGATCTATTTATCTACAATAATATTTTTTTTTACAATGAAATTTAATGCTTTTCAATCATAATAATTTTATTATATTGTTTATTATCTGTTCATTAAATAAAGATTAAATTTTAATTTATCATACTTACTTAATAGGAACACATAAATTATTGAATATTATATTCGTATACCATAATGGACACTGAACGTTGTACGAGCACACTGAGTTCTATATATAATGAATGTTCATTGTTCACCCAATAATACTCTCCCTAATACATTACTTTATTAGATAGGTATACATAAATGATGGATCTATGACGTCATACGTGCAGCGAGCTTACTAATGTAAATGTATCAGTTTTAGAATTGTTATTTATTACAGCAGTAGTATTATATTCATATTTAAATACAAAGTTAATTCCTTAATTAAGAAATGTTAATGAACAAATAAATAAATACAGAAGTATTATGGTTATTATACGCATATATTTATGTGTATTGTGTTCGTAATTTATTTATAGTAAGTACATAATTTTAAATTGGAATATAAGTTTATAATAGTCTATTATAGGTATACACAACTATAAAGTAAAAATAAGGAAAAATAAGGTAGGCAAGTGACTACTTTGCTGTTTATTGGATTACGAGTGGGTAACTATTGCGGGTGTGTTAGATTTTAATTTAATAATAAATCATCGTTATATAAGACGGTACAAAAGATGATTCTGAGTGGAGACATTTTGTCAGTCTACATCATTAAGACGTATACTTCGTGATAAAGCTATTTATATTTATATAAATAGCCTTTTATTTATATTATATATTTATTTTACTTAAACTTTATTCTACTTTTAGTATTACCTGCTGTACCTGCCGAAAATATTGAATTTATTATAATATTATTAGTATTTAAGGAAAAAATCTTGTATTTCATTTTCAAAACTTAAATATAAAAACAATTTTTTTATGAATTTCTAACTACGACTACTTTGACGAATTTCGTCCAAATTCTAACTTCAATACATATAAAAAAAATTATATATTTTTGTATTTTTAATACCTGTATACACATATAAGAACAATCTACTTGGCTTTTCACTTTTGTACTAAATTTTCAAGAATTTTGACTCCGAAAATCATTTTTTACAACAGTTATATAAAAAAATAAAAAATTGAAAATTTGAATACCTATAAATAGTTCAAAGAGTTGAAATATGTTTAAGATTTTATCATATAATGAGAATGATACTATAAACGTTTGGTAACATTTTCAAGTATTTACTGTTATTTTATTTTGATATTAATACAATTAATGAAATCGTAAAATTCTAATCAATTAAAAATATTGAATTATAACTATGTGATAGTAAACTGTAGATAATAAATTACTTATATTTTTATAAAAATCAAGACTTTTTAATGTAAATCTTATTTTGGTGTTAGATCTCACTGTATCAGGTCAGATATTGGCATTTTATACTAAGAATCTTTTTGTTATTAGTAATTGAGTATACGTCATATATATTAAATATATATAACAAAATTGTCCCTGTAAAAATGAAAATTAAACTTAATTGCCTAATATTATTTTCAATAGGTACTTAAGTAATTTAAATTTGATTACTGTAGTAAAAAAAGGTGCAATAAAAATAGTTTTCCTTGTAAGTGTCGAAAATTTTTTTTATATAATTATGTTTTTTTCTAGTTTTATCAATTTTAAGTGCGATGATATATTTACTTATTTAAACTTTGTTTAATAAATCTGAACTTTATCTAAAATATTAAAATACATTAATAGAAATTCAATTTATAAAAATTTTACGACAACAGTCAGAAACTTTTAAGTTTAAGTTGTTTTGCATCATTTGTTAGGAATACCTTGTACGCATTTAAATTCATGGGAAAAATTAGTATTTAAATAATTTAATCTTCAGAAAGTTATTTGCTGGGGATTTTAGATTATTATTATTGTTATAGAAACAGCACAAAGAAATTAAATCCAGCTCAGAAAGTTTAAATTTCAATGGTTAAGACGTATTTCATTATTTGAAAACTATACATCATATTATATTATAATATAGGATTCCATAACTCTTATCAAGGTGTTCTGTATAATACTCATCCACGAGTAGTGCAAAATAAAATAATATTATATTAACGCCATATAGCCTATTTGTAATGTTAATGCGATTTTGATATCCACTATGTTATTCTGTAAGACATAAGGAATGGATTTTCCTTCATCTATTTATCAAGCTGTCGTAATTTTTTTTATCATTGACTTTTTGGCATCAATGTTATAAATAGCTACATTCATAAAATACATCGGGTTTTCGGTTACGTTGAGAAATGTATCGTATATTAATGCGAGCATAAAGAGCGTAAGCGCTCATACGTATAGGTGTGTATAGGTAGTTTATCATACAAAACTCCGATCACACAGTTATAAATAATTACGTATACTTATAGGTTGTACGAAAATACGTATTGAAGCTATATGGATATAATATAATACCATTAATACCAAAGACCCATTGAAGGATCTAGGAGGGGGATAGCACTCCTAAACAATGAAATAACATCCAATAACCTACTCCTCTCTCCTAAAAAACTCATTACTCAATACTCATATTGTACTTATCTTGAACATTTTTTTTTTTTATTAAATAATACAATAAATTAATTAATGATTAAATTGAAATGGTTTTATAGAAAATTCATGTTATTCATTAAAACGTACGCGTTACGACCTCAGATTATTATTCCAGGTCAATAATGTTTTGTCACTCAGGTGAACATTTTGAATATAATCTGGTTAGTACTTCAGCAGTTTTATAATTTTATTAACATCGTCAATGTTTTTTTTTTTTAATTTGCATTGATATACACTATTATTATGAGATAATATTAAAAAAGCTTATTTAAAAAATTGATCCGGGGTTTCAGTTCCTCCAAATAAATATAGTGACCCCTGAGTATGCGATAGACCAGATAATATGATATCACTTAAGTTTAAAATGTATAATATTTTTTGTGTACACATCTAGTCACAAATATTTGATTTGATAATTATTCATATTGAAATGATTTGATCGATAGTTGAAAAAAAAACTGAAAACATATATAAATAGAATTCTACTCACGCTTTCGTATTATAGTACACACACAATTGACCATAACCATAGTAATAAGAGCTGTGTATAGTGTACGATAAAATTGAATTTATTGCTTGAAAATGATTTACGTTAAGCCAAAATTTAATAAGTGAATCGATTGCGTACATTTTTTATACATTGTATATTTATTTCATACATATAATTGCATTGTATTGGATGAAATAATCAATAATAGTTTACTTATACATATATCGTTATTTGTACAACTATAATAACATTATGGTGCATGCAAAAAATAAATTAATAAAATCCAATGCATATTTTTAGTAAATATATTTTAAATTATAATTAAATAAAATAAAAAAACGTAAGAAACAAACGTTATCGAAATATGCATGTTTCCATTTTTGCGTATGTCAAAAATTGTATCTTAATATTATTATTATTAATATTACATTTAAACACTTTGTCCGTAGTTCAATAGCGACAGAAACATTTTTTAAACGACAATACCAAATTATATATTATTTTAGATAAATAATATATAAATAAAAAAACCATAAAATTTAGTGCCCCTATTAAATGTTTTAGTGTGTATTTATTTATGTATTTTATTTCATCACCAATTATTAAGCAATATATTAATTATACTGACATCGAGAAAATGCTTTTCAACTTCAATATCTAAAATAAAATAAAAAATAGTGTTGTAGTGACTTTGGAAATACTGTGGGTTATTAATATTTACAAACGAACAGAATTCAATTTGATATAAACCTCAGTTTTATTATCATCGAAACCGAAAGGCATATTTCAATGGATCCTTTGCTTTGTAGTTTTTACCGTAAGATAATATGAATGGTATAAAACTTGGTGTCTTTGGTTTATTATAAACGCCCATTGGCGCAAAAAAGTCAAGTAGTACGGGTACTTATGCTTCGGGTACCTGTTTTAAGTATTGGATTTACAATTTTTTCTCCTTTAAAAAAAATATTGTGTTAGTTTTTGTCATCATAATAATAAATATCTGAAATCACGAATGTCATTTATGTTTAGTTTACTCCGGGGAAAATGATTCGAATGATCGAAGTCATTCGTATTCTTTGGTGTCCTGGAGCAAAATTATCTCAATCGAGTATACTAGAATTCCCTAGTGCCATTGTTTTATTTCGAAATTTTGCTAATATTTTCACGATATACGTGTCACAATGTTCTGGGTGAAATGTAATACGTTTACTTTTAAACAACTTAAAAAAAAATCCTGCAAATCTTATTTTGTCAACACTATAATATAGGTAATTATATTATTTTTAAATAATCATGTGATTACCAAACTACTTGCATAAAAGGTCTCCGATTTTCAGAAGTACCTACCTTATAGTTTTTAATTTATTTCATTTTAATATTGTTTATTTTTTTAAAATTATTTTCGGATTGAGTACGAAATTGCCATATTAATGTTTTAATTACCTAGGTATATAATTTAATTTTCAGCTACACGCCATTTAATATAATATTGATGTACAATTTTAATGAACGATTGATTAATATAGTCGGTCGAAATTGTGGCTATTACTGAAAGTGTATAAAAGCACGGTATAGACGGTGTATCCGTTTGAGAATTACTTGAAAAATTGTTTTTGTTTTTAATTTAATTTGAATCTGAAAGTTATAGTTATTGTTTTTATTTATTATGATCGGATACGATAATATACGATACATGTATACTCGTAGGTCTTTTGTACAGCCATAACATTAAATTTTGAAATAAATTAAACATTCAATATTATTTTTTGTATCCGAGTTATACAATGAGAGGGCTTCGAATTCACACCACAAAAGTACGATATTTCCAGACTTTCAGTTACGATAATGAATATAAATATTAATATTGATATTATATCAATTTTAAGAGGCTACTATTATTTTCAACGATTACACCATCATTATCGATAATCTTGTAGAGGATAAATTATTTTATTTCAATGTCAAACGCAGTCATGAATATCATTTTTATTTTTATGTTCTCGAAAATCGTGCACATAATACAAAAATGCCCATTTAATATTTTAATATCCTTATATTTGATGAAATCATTTACGTTTTTATTCATTCAATATAAAATTTGATTGCCATCATAAAATAAAAATAATACTGAAAACAAAGCTCTTTCAATATTTTTGAAATAAGTACATATTTTACATGCTTGTAATAAAAATCGTACGATTGTTATCCAAATAAGTTATATGTAATCAACACGTAAAGTATTTACATTTACATCTTATGTATTTTTAAATTATAGTATATATATATTGAACCTGTTTTTGAATGTAAGTTGTTATTCATAGAGGGCATGTTTATAAATTATGATTTATTTGTTACGGTAAGATAAAGACTATGATCCGAGCAACAAGGTAAAGCTTTTGAAACATACTCAAAGCTTAGAATGTTTTAAGAGTATTTACATATTTAAAGTACTCGAACTCTAACGATCTTCACTTGGAATTAGATAATCTGCTTGCACAGAGGTTATTTTAAAGTAAGATTAAGTTAAAAATAAGAGTAAGATATTATCAAATTATTGTATTTTATGATGTTTCATTACATAATTCAATGAAAATTACTTTCATTTCCCTGTATTAGACTTATAATATTAATATGATGCTATAATATATCTACCTATTAAGAAATTTGAATTAAAAACTGAAGAATTATATAGGTTTTATAGCTATATGATTTTCGTTGTATTTTTTTTTTATCTTTATTCTATTACTTTTATATATTAAACTTGGTTTTTTTTAGATTTAACATCAAAATGTTAAATAAACAAAAAAATTTAATTCGTGAGGTTGTCTACATCGATTAAGAATTTAAGAATAATTATCATGATAACACGTTAACTTACAACTAAAAAGGGGTAATTTGATGTTTTTGAAAATACACGTAGATTTTTAGTTATCAGCATAACCATCATAATCTATTACTTAAAGAGCTATCTACAACTAAAATGTGATAAATCAATGCAATTTGCAAAGAATTTTTTTGTTTTAACTAAGCGTTAGAATCAACAGGTTTTATATATATGATACGATTATTTAGTGATAAGCTGATAATCAAAAAATTTTATTTCATATTCTTAGTGTCAACTATACAATAACAATAATATAGAATAATATTATTAATTATTGTAGGAACATTTATCAAAAAAAAATTTTAAATTAATTGTATTATTTTGGTTTTTACATCACAACACATCTTCACTTTTATTCGTCCAAATTTGGCTTATAATTAATATTAATATTAATATTATATTTATCTCAGAACAAAAGTCTAAACACTAAAAATGAATAAAAATATATTAATTACCAAAAGTTTCTATCTTTGTAACTTTTTGGTTCTAAACTGAAAATGTTTATAATATTATAGCTATTTTTTTTACGAAAATTATGTTTTGAAATAAGAAACGAATTTCAAGACGTACACAAAATAACTTTGTTAATTTTAGATTTAATAATTTTTAAAAACTATTCATTATGAAAAAAATAACACAGTTTGAATTATAAATTTCTGAATCTTAATTTTCCTGAAAAATTTTATATTTTGAGATAGCACCTTTTGGTAATTCATAATTAGTCTGATTAAACTGATTCGAATTAACAAAACATAATTATTTTGTGTTGTGTATTTATGCCTTTGTCTGTAAGTATTGAATATAATAGAATATTTTCTGATACAATTATTTTATCAATAATAATTTTAGCGATAATACATAATTTTACAAATGTTTTTTTGAAAAATTTAATCTGAATCGGCATTTGAAATATTAATTGTTCTCAGAGCATACAATAGTCAATTATTTACCAAAAAAAAAAAAAAAACATCAGTTTAAATATTATTCGTAGTATTATATTATATTAATATGTATTATGATTCTTATCTACTACCTCCTCCCGTCTCAATGGGTCAAAAACGATGTAAAGTGCGAACGTGTTCTATAGTAAAACGTATATTTTACCTAATAATATATTTTTATACAGTAATAAGTAATAACAATATAATATAGTCAAATCCGCAGTAGTGAGAAAAATATACGACGTTGTATTATTACACGGGCGTATGTCGGACATGATAAATTGATAATATGGCTATAAAAATATTATGCTATATCATTATTATATCTTGCCATATAATATTATATAATATTATAATGTCATTATTTTTGCGAAATGGCGGAGTTTTGTGGCCTTTAATGTCGCGCGTGCAAAGTTAAAAATAAAAACGGCAAATGCGTAAAATAGAAAAGGAGATGGACAGATAGACGTATAGAATTATTGACATTTTCCATTACGGCACGTCTATAATTTCACGGGACAAACCGTCTGCCAGAACTCAGACAATCTCCATTTTCTTATTCTTTTACTGGTTGGTTATGGGATGCCGTCGCGAAATTATACGGCACTCCCAGCAGACGTGTACATTCTTGTATGCCCCGTGGAATTCCGTCGAACGAATATATTCACTCGTTTCGCTCTGCGATTCGTTCAACAAAGTTCAATAAAATATGATTTTTCTCTACTATAAAGAACCATTGGTAAAATATTACCAACCGGCAACCAGTAGTCAATTGTCATTATGTTTTTCAATTTCGATTATGTTTTCGGCTATTATTGCGCACTGACCGAGTTAACGATGATATTGTTGATTTATTTAATTTATAATGATTTTTGTAAACTACAGAAATGTATGTTTTTTTAATTATATATGACCTATTTTTAAAAATTTTAAATATTATCATTAGGCAAAACTTATTTTAACTTGATTAACGTAGATTTTAGTTAATTCAATTTTTTCAAATGCGGTTCTTTTTAAATATTTAATTTTTTTTTTATTTTTGGAAATAATTAATTATTATCATTATACAATTTTATAATTCATTTTATGTTAAGATCAAAATTGATTAATTTTTAAAACTCTTAAATTTAAAGTATATATACTCATAAAGTAGTATGTTCTTGAAAATTAATTAGTAACGGAGAACAATAAAACATTTATCGAATAGTTAAAAAATAAAATTTAACACAACTTAAATATTATGTAAAACTGTTATGTGTTTATAAAAATCAAAGACATTGTTTAATTATATTTACTATAATAATATGGTGTTATGAAAATATAAAATCATAATTGAAGACTATTTAATATTAATCGGATAAGCCATGATGTATAGTTCTAAAAACAAATTTAATATTTCGAAGAAATAATGTTTAAAATCGAACAATTTTAACTCATAAAAATATTCGCGAGAATAATATGCGTAGAAATTAATCAGAGCTCTAAACAAATTAATGTTAAACAAACTTAACTTAAGCTAAACTACAAATTTAGTGCGCTTTTAGATGACGCTCACATAAATCGATTAATTTAGGGTCTAGAGGATAAAGGTTAGTCAGTCGGCAGTCAAACGAAGTTAGTTGACATATCTAAATTAACATTCAAAGAAGATCGTACGTTAGTAAGTTTTGGATGAGTAGCTAGCGAACAATCAGCCAGGTGAAATTATTAGTAGTGCTCAAATAAACTGTTTTGCCTAAACCCAACAAAAATTAATTTGTTACCGAAGATTCAAAGGATCATCATGAATTGTTCATTTACGAAGCGTTCAAATAACAACACATGATGAGTCGCGATAGGATGTCGAGCACGCATTCAATCGTAGAAAGGTTCAAACAAAAGTATACGTGATCAGTATAATTGGTGAAATTTTGATATCATCGAGGTTTTAGGTGCAGTACCTATGTATTCGTACTTTGTATACATTATTTAGCGTGGGGGATATTACGGTGGTATATAGAAATTAAATAACAAATTAAAACGATCTTGTTTATATTACCTATATATTATATTACATGATACATTTTCAGAATTTCACTTACAAACGTTCCGTGTTTATTTATTTATTACTACATTAACGTCCTTGTATAATAAAATATTAAAATATAAATGATTGCATTGATTATAATTTGATAAATGTTATACATTTTTATAACACCAATAATATAACTCTATCCTACTATAGAGGTCTTGAGTTATTCGTTAACATAAATATATATATATATATATATATATATAAATGTATTTTTAAGGGAATTGATCAAATAATAATATTAGACTACAGATATAGAATAATTAGCTAATAATATATTAAATAATTATTAACACGATTTGAGTCATATATATATTATCCTACAATCATAAAATATCTATCTATTTTATTTAATTTTTTTAAATTTACTTTTTACACCAGCTCATGTACAGTCATACCGAGTTATTATTATTACTTAATGATTAGTATCAGATTCTATACTTGTAATATAATTATTTACAAATTTTACAATACACATTTTCAAAAATAAACTTCATGTTTTTCAATATTTTATGGTAACTTAATTACAATTAGTGTATAAACAATTTTAATATAATATAGATATTGTTTTGATGAAAAGGAGTACGCTGCGCTTTTGGTGAAAACTGGTATTGGTGGGAGAAAAAAAGTTTTTTGGTGGCAACATGTTACGCCTAATAATATATGTTTTGGGTGTGTAGTACTAAAT
This sequence comes from Schizaphis graminum, assembly GCA_020882235.1. Lineage (NCBI taxonomy): Eukaryota > Metazoa > Arthropoda > Insecta > Hemiptera > Aphididae > Schizaphis > Schizaphis graminum. Next base: position 63,557,827 of record CM037032.1, read on the forward strand.
AAGTTTATGATATAAATAATTATATTTTCAAAGGTAAATAATGGTAAAGGTTGTTTCGAGTTTTCTACCTAATTTGTAAGAGAAAATATTTTATCGATTATCGTGTGATTCCTCGTATAATCCAAATATTAAAAATCACGCTACTATTTATACTAATATGACATGTTAAATATATCATTTCATTTTTATTAATTTAATTTTTTCATGTATGATACATAATATTGTGTATAAACGGTTGTATGACATAGAACAAATTCAAAAGTCTGTACAATATGGTTTATTCAAATACAAATTATTGTTAAGTCTGCCGGTTAAATTACTTAAACATATTAATGGAAATATTGGATATTTTCTAAGTTTTTTACTGAGTAAAATGGAGATTTAATGAAGTTATGTAATCACTTAAATTGAAAAATATTTTTGAAAGAAAACATTAAATAATTTGTTAAAAAAAAATCTAATGGAATGGTATTTCGTAGCTTATTAGTTTAAATATTATATAAAAATATTTTAAATTAAATTATTTTATATTATCTAAAGGAAATAAATATTGTCACATTTTTCCTTATACAAACAATTGATAAATATGCCAATTTTATAATAAATGTTTAAGTTATAAAACTCAAATTAACTAAAATAGAAGAATTGTATATTTTTCTATATTACCAAGATTGGAGTGTTGTTGCGATTATTCAAATCAAGTTAATCAATTAAACACAATCAGTATTGCATTACTACAGTATAGTATTGATTCAATTTTATTTTTAAAAATATCTTTCTCGTAATTAATTTATCAAATACATTAATTAATGTCCTATTAACTATCTCTTATAAAAGATTATAAATAATAATTATAATAATTTATTATAATCGCAATTTGATGATGATAAATCTGTTAAAAGTAATCGACCACAGTTTTACCATCAGGAGAATAAATCGTTTAAAATAAAGAGTTATCCGTTTGGTCACTAGTCGCGGCATGATAGGTGAGATATAAACATTAAGTTTAATCATTTGTGAAATGTATTCGCTTAGAACAAATATAGTAAATCTATAGCATATACAAAACCATCTAAAAGAACTTGGGAATTTTAAAGCACATCTCGAAATAAGCTAATTATATTAACCTTGAGTTATACAAATAAATAATGATTTTTTAAGATTATATATTGTGTTTTAAAATATTGCTATTGCTTAAAATAGAAATTTACTAAGGAAGATTTTACATAAGTTTAATTTATTAAAATCAAAAATATCTAATTTTAGATTCTGAACGGAGTGATGAATGTATTGATTTTACAATGATGTGTTTTTTTTTTTGTGTCTGTGTACAGCATAACTAGTCGAAATAATGCTTCAATTTCAAACTTAGGGGGTGGTTTCCGATGGAAAAGTGGATATCCTTGGTGCATTATAGAGGTGAAAAGTAAACATTTTCCAACAGTTATCAAAAAAATCGAGAAAAACAAAAAAAAAAAATGACAGAAAAACGAGAATTTTTACGCAAAACCGTTTTCGACAAAATCGAATTTTTTATTTTGCTATAACTCAAAAACTAATCGATGTAAATACTTGAAATTTTCACCAAATGTTTATGTTAGCGTTCTCCATACACAGTTTTTGACTTTTTTTGAGCTATTTATAGACAATTGAAATTTTCAATTTTTCTAAGTACTTTTTTTTTAAATAACGATAAAAATTTTTTGGCCGACCAGAAAATCTTGAAAATATAATACAAGGTTTCTTATAAGTTGTTTTTAAAGTGATAAAAAAAAATCCGCAATCGTTAGTCACAATTTTTTTTTATAAGTGCTTAAAGTTCGAATTTATACGAAATATGTCAAAATTGCGAACATTTGCAAGTAATTTTGTGGTTGGAAAATCGTAAAATTTTTTTCTTTTATAACTAAATTTTGAAAATTTGGTACAAGGTTCTCCATAAATTTTTCTTCAAATATCTGTAAAAAGAACTCTACCGGATTCAGACAAAAATTTTTTATGAGTGTTTGAAATTTAAATTTTTACAAAACCGCGTTAAATAACGGTTTAGCCTCAAACGATTTTTGATATTTGTTGTTATTCAAATAGTATAAGTCGTAAATACTTGAAAATTTTACCAGTTATTTAGATTGCAATTTTCTTTACGTGATTTGATTTTCAAAACATTTTGACTTTTTTTGAGCTATTTATAGACAATTGAAATTTTCAATTTTATTTAATTTTTTTTTTATAAATGTTGATAAAAAAAATTAAGCTGGGAATAATTACTTGAAAATTTAATTGAAGGGTCCACATAACTTATTCTAACTCTCATTCAAAAATTATAAAAATACATAGTCACAATTTTTTTTTATTAGCATTTGAAGTTCAAATATTGACAAAATCAAAATCATGAATATTTTTCACTATTTGGTAGTAAAAATTTATAAATATTTTACTATCAAAAGCTAAGAATTGAAAATGTAATACTATGCTGTCCATAAGTTAAGCTAAGAATAATTTTAAAAAAGTTTGATGATTATTCAATTTAAAAAATGTTACGAGTGTTTAAAGTTTTAATTTTAATTTGAAATCAAAAATACACGTGTAAAATAACGTTTTACTAATAAATAATTTTCGATTTTTGTTATTTTTAAAAAATTACTAAACTTAAGATCTTGAATCTTTTACTTAAATGTTTGAATTAGTTTCAAAATAGAATGTATGACAATATTGAATATTTAAATATAATATATCCTAGACTGACAAATCATCTCCGTTCAGAATCGTTTTTCGTATACTATTATACCTATCATTGCATTCAAATTTAACCTACCCTAGTCCGAGGTCTACCCCACCACCTAATGTACAGCAGAGCGATACTCATTTACCCGCTTTTTATATTTGTACATACTTAAAGTATACAAAGTTGTTAAGAATGTATTTACAGTTTTCGGTATAAATAACACCTAATAATATAAATATTGTCTAACAATTTTTGATTATAAACATAATAAATATTAACTCCATACAAGTATACAATTTGACTTCTTAATATAGACAGAGTAAAAATAATCTTAAAATAATTACTGTAAGAATATGAAAAAATAAATAAGTTATCACAATTATATATTTTTAAATTATAAATTAAGTATAAACAATTTTTTATTTTATTTATATAAACTTTTTTTCTTAATTATTTCTTTCAAGAACTCTTGGTTTATTTTTTTTTATCAAAACTTTATTGTTAAAATTAATACCCACCATTATAATTGTACGTATAATAAAATACTTACACTATTAAGAGATACAATATAAGACAAAATATTTGTTAACGACTTTCTTGTTGCATTGAGTTATTTAAATTTGTGAACTACAAAAATGGTTAAAATTATATATTAGTTTTCCATGTAATCACCGCCATTTTTGTAACGGTAACATTTTAATGACGGCACAGTGCACATTACAGCACAGTTATAAAAACACACCGTAAACTTCACGCCATCAATTCAAACTTAAAATTATTTATAAATAAAATATGTACAGACATTTGTCAAGTAAAATAATAAAAACGTATACACTTATTTTACCAAACACATACCGAAATAATTATCTTGTTTAATTTTAAAACAAATTTTGATGATAATATAATAATTGTTGAACTAATATTTTAATATGATTATTAGAGTATAGTAACACATTATATTAGAACACATGCAACATTAAATAATATGGAAAATTATATTTACGTTCATGTTCGACATAATTAATGTTCAGGACATGAACTAATCTCCGTATAGGGTTAAACCATTGCACAGTAATATAGTAGTATGAGTATGCGTGTGTAACGTGTGTGTGGAATTTTGGCCAAATTCCATAAATATTTTTGCGTTACCTCAACACAAGTTTTCTCTGTTAACGAATATTAAACATAATCTGACGAGGTCAAAAAAAGTGAAACATGAATTTAGTTTTGCAGTATAATGGATTCACACATAAAACATTTTAATTACCTACCATTTTTAGTGTTTTTCATTCTTATCATTTTAGATTAACAGTGACGTGGGTATATTTTTTTAGGGAGAAAAATTTCAGTTTTTCCTACTACATACAGAGTTTTTACAATGGCGTGAGGCAATTGTGTCTATAGTCTATAATTTGGAATACAAATAATACAATTACGAAACGTAATTTTTGAATATCCTGTATATTAAATGGTATTAAATGTAGTGATATCAAATTAAAACTTATACTTTTTATGTAGTTATTAGTAATTGTTTGAAAAAATAGCATTTTCAGTTAAAAAGTATTCTAATGACGTATTATGATATTATCATTAAAATGTCGAGTATATAATGATGGGGTTTACAAATTTAAAACCAGGAATACTGTAATATTTACACAAAACTATCATAAATATTATATAAAATCATAATATTATTTATTAGGTCATAATCTTGCACAGTTATCGAAACATTGTATAAAATACAATTTTCGATGAATTTTTAGAATGCAAACTTTATATTATTATATAAACGTATTTAATTTATCATTGACTGTACAGAAATATTAATTAAGTTAAACAAGTTTACAGCGATCGTTATTTCTGATAAACAAGATGAACATCATATGAAAGTCGTATGTGTTCGATCATTTGTTAAAATAAATGTATTTAAGTAAATACTTCCGATTCGGTGTAACAACTGAAATACGTAGTGTTATGACTTAAAAAACTCGGAACCTCAACGACACATAAGCACAGACATCTACCCTATACGTATAATATTTATTGAATAAGTTTGAAGTATCTACCACCGCCGTTTTGTTAAGAATTTTGTCGTACTTTAATTTCTTTGAGTAGGAATGAAGTAATTTTGGAAGGGTTGGGAGGAAAATTCAAGGAAATCAACGTCTCCGGCGCTAACGCATCCGCGGTGACGCTTGGGAGTCGTTTCTACACTTCCATTCTATGGTGCTTATTCGTAGCTCGTCGGGTCTATATAATAGTCGTACAGTAATTTAATGGATCTATCTGCTTCCGCCGAAATTGCTAGGTGATTAATTTGCGCGTTAATTACACTATGTTCCGGATACGGTAAAATTCGTAAACGATGTTCATGGTCTCTCCAGTCCATACAAGACGAGATTTAGTCCACTGCATAGAGTACACATATTTGCCATAGCCATCACCGGACAACTTATCTCTCATCGAATGATATAGATGGTATGGATGATGTGGACGAGTAATAGTAATTTAGTAAAAGTGGTAAGTGGGAAGTCATAATCATTCGCCCCAGGAAATAGTTTCTACTTTTTTTTTTCGTGACGATATCCAAAATAATAGGACATATTAATTATTATGAGTTCATCGGAAGATGGCGAAGTTGTGAGGTGGTTTAGTTTTGCCTGATAAGAAGGGAGAGGAGGTAGGGGCAATAAATTAAGAAAATTTGTAATTTAATTTATTAGGAACTTATTTCTTTATGTTTAATCGACTTTTTTTCTAACAGGTAATATTTATGATGAAATTACTTGGGGGGTAAGGTTTTTATTTTTTGTAATATATATATATATATATATAAACGTAAGTATGCCTTTATTTTATTATAAAATACGGAAGATAATTTGTATTCGTCTCTTCGAAGCGTTAATAATTTCACCGACTGCAGGCGATTTTTATTTAATATATTTGATTATAAATTTGTTTAACTAATAACTTTTGTAGATGAAACTGGGATCTATGTAATTATTTTTATATTGTAAATAATAGGTGCTTTAAAGACCTTAGAGGCGTTGACTGATTATCTTTATGGTAATAATATTTTACTTTTATGTACCATAAAAATGTAAAAAGGTTGCTTAAAAACAATACATGTGAGATAAAAAAAAAATATACTTTAATATCAAATTAGTATAAGTACTTGTAAAATTAACAGTATAGGAATAAAATCATTGAGATTCGATTAATGTTATCGATAATTAATTTAAAAAGTAATAACTCTAAATTCAGGAAAATTTAATACTTCTAATAAACTAGAAGGGGAAGCAAATATTAAAAAATTACAATTCTGTGCTATCAATAATTAACCTTAACCTATTATATATACGCATATATGTATAGTATAGGTACATATAATAATATTAAATAAAAATTCTGAGAATTCATTAAAATATTATTAAATTTATGGTTGTTATAATAATTACTCTCAACTATAAATTAATGAATCACCGTATAAGTGGTGGTTTATTTTTTTAATAATAATCTTTTCATACTTGAATTGGATGTTCGATTTTATGCGATAATAAAAATAATATCATAAAGTATAGATGATGTCAAAATATTTGTTGTGAGATGTAAATTGGAATTGAACTATGCTGTTAAATAATCCTAATTATTGTGATTGCAGTAAGCATTTTATTACTTTATATAAACATAAAAAAATAAAATTAGAAACAGCCGAATAATTATTAACACAATAAAATGTTATTCATAATGGAAACCTTCCAATGATGATTAATGAATTCAGTATTATAGTTGATTAACCTAAGATCTGTGATAACATTTGTGACCAAACCTTTATGTTGATGTTTTGGGTAAATTTTCGTTAATGAAGGGTCTTATAAAGACTTAGAATATACTATTCAATTTCAAAGCATCTGAACATTGTTGCTGGACTCTAATACAATAGCTTCTTTAATAAAACATAAACATCTCGAAAATGTTTGAATTTTATTGTTCTTGTAAATTATAAGTTGAATATTAAGTCTTAATCATATAATATATTATATATTATACATGAATAATGTAGAATCCATAAAACATGCTGGTTAATATTTTTTCCTTTAATATTCGTTTTTTCAAAAATGTTGATGCATTCAAACAAAAATTCTAATGAGTAGTTTTTAAATTACTTAACTTTGTTCACTAACAATCATTGATATAGGCTTGGAATATTGGAGAAATAATAATTTTAAAATTATATTAGTAAATTTATAAATAAATGAACGATTTTTGACAAGCTAAATAATTATTCTTTTTAAACAAAACTATTATACTAACCAAAATTGTTAATGGAGATGTATGCGGTAAGTCATATTTATTTTTTTATAAAATCACGCAAGCAGTTTAATTGAAATTAAATGTTTTAGTTTGCTTTGTAATATTATTGTTTTAACAATTTTAAACACTTCTTCGTTAATTTTAATTTAGTTAAGTAGTTAAAAATAATTTTTTCACAATATTATCTTTATAAGCTTAATAATAATTTATGTTTAGATATTTGATGATTATATTATTAATCAATAACCACACTATCTATAATTTATAGTTACGCTATATAATAAATACTTATGTAATTAAACATAGTAAATTTGAATTTTAAATGTAATATTGGTATTGTATTACCAATTGGAGACCTTAAAATGAGTATTTTTTTTTATACTAACAAAATAAAGATAGGTAATATCAATACAAAAGCAATCTATATTATGTAAGAACTCGGAAATCTAAATTAATTTAAATAATATGAGTAGATTAAATAATATGTGTCAAAAAATATTTAAATAATTTAACATTAATCACATTTCATATATAAAAACGAATGAATCGCGATTTGAATTAATTAAATTTGATTATTAACAGAACAATCTATTTAAAATCATTTTATTAGTGAAAAAAGTAACTAGAAAAAATAACTGTACAAATGTTAAATGTAGCATAAATATATAATATATAATAGATAATTATTTGGTAATCACGTACTGTTTTAATTCATACTTTACATTAATATTCAATAATATAAGAATTAAATTGTTATAAAGATAAATAATAATCGTCCAAATTCCAGTTATTCATAAACAAATATTATTATCGTTGTATAAATACAAATGGTAAAACAAAATGCATTTTATTGGTTTAATATGTAGTATTATGAAAACATATAAAAGTAAAAATTAATTCTAATTGTAGTCCTTAAATTCAAATGCATTCGAATACTTTTAATTACAATAAATAATTGAATTATCCAGATTATGATTACATATAATAACAAGATAATGCAATAAATAAAATCAAAATTTAAATTATTTTAAATCACAGAAATGTTAAACATTTAAATTAATTTCAGTTACCTATTAATTATCTTATAAAATAAATAAGAATTAAAAATATATATTTAAAGTAGATACCTCCTTTTATAATGTATAAGTGCATTTGTTTTAATAAATTAATTATATATTATGTGCTTATAATACTACTAACTATTTGGTATACCTTTTGACTATCAGAGATAAAATAACGATAAAAACCATAGTATCTACATTTTACAATCTCGGATAATAAAATTCAATATTAAAGCCAATAATGTATTTTATTATTTTTATTATTCAATTTGTAAGTTATACATATTTGGAAAAATACCAATATAACTGCTTACGAGTTAGTTATTATTAAACATTTTTAGATTAGAAATTATATCTATTATTCCTACATATAATGCATAGGTAATATAAAATTCTACAATTAATTTGTAATAAATATAATATAACATTAGTAACTATATACAATGGTTAATAAAAAGTCTTACTGGTCGGAAATATATTTATTATTTTCCATAAGTTTTCACTTTTTTTTTTAAATAAATAAAAAGATTTGTAGAACTAAATTCTAAAGAATTGAAAATAGAAAAGGACAATGAAGAGTCCAAATAGTTTCCTATTTCAGTTTCACATTATGCTTATTGTGACATTTTAAATTTTAAATTCTAGTGTACGTACGTATTGTACGTACAATATACGATATTACACCACACAAAATGAATAATTGAGTATAAAAAAATAATAATTTTTCCAAATTGTTAACCATTTACACATTATATTTAAACAATATTTTACTTGTTATTATAAGTTATACTGTTGTAATGGTTATTATTATTATGCTATGTATCTATTTTATAAGTATATATATATCTTTAAATTGAATTCACAAATACAATTTTGTAGATTTTCTAAAAACATTAAATATAGTTAAGATTTTTTTACTTTTAAGCATATTATTGAAGTCAGAAAATACACTCTTTACTTTCTCCTATAGTAAAATCATATTTTAAATCGAGTTTTACGATTTAAAAAAACAACTAAATATCAAACAAAATATTGTCAAATAATAGCCTAAAATTTAGAAGTTGAATCTTATGTAAATAAAATAAAGACCAAATAAAGGTTTTTATAATAAATATAATTATAATTATTTTAACTATTACAAAAGATGGATATGATGGCTGTCTGCATATTATTATAATTAACGGTAAATACAATTTTAGTTTATAAAATATTATATTCTAGGTATATGAGAAAATGTATAGTTTAAAAATTAACCACAGATTCAATAGGTTCATATTATTTATGAATTACCATAATGTTTTATATTTTTCGATAGATTTGCTCAAAAATATTTTAGGAAGATTTATAAATTTATTATTATGATTAACGTCATTAAAATAAATAATACAATTTAGTAATTATATTATAAATAACTAAATAACATTTTACATATTGTGAAAAAACTATTTTGAAACATTATATTAGATTATTTGATCAAATGTGATTTTTTTTCTAATTTGATGATATCAGTAGCTAATAATATTATATATGTAACATGTTCTACATTTATCTTCCATTTAAATATTTAAAATATATACAATGACTTTTTATGTATAATGCATATGTATATACTATATAGTATATACATATAAAAAATAATATTATGTATTAATATTTATGTGAAATAATTTAAATTAAAAAAAAACTTTTGTGTATTTTTGTGAAAGTTTTAATGGTTATTTTTAATAATTCTCTCTCATTTTTTTGAAAAAAATAATTTTATTTCTTATATTGTTTTGTTTTAATAAGTTTTTATGGATAAAAACAACGAGATATCATTTTTTTAAAACTTTAAATAGGTATAAAATGTAAGAAATTCAATCGTGATATCTTAATCTAAGGATGTATTTGAGTTGCAAAATATAAATTTAAATTTGATTCATACAATGACGATATAGTTGAAAATCATGTTTTTAGAAGTAATATACCGTTTTCGGTTAGACAGAGTTCACTACTCACGTTATAATATCTCCTCGTGCTAAATATAATATATGTATTTTAAATCTTATTGAAAAGTTGAAAAGATCATTTTTTATTGTACTGCACTCATATTGTAAGACATATAAGATTTAAAAAAAAAATCTTTTGGAAATATTCGTTGAAATAATCTTTATTTTAAAAGTATGCATTCACTTTTTTATTTTTTAACCATGTTTTATAGAATTATTTAAATATTATAAAGTATAAGGTGTTCTAAAAACGTCTATCAAACTATATTGTTTTCTAAATTTATAATATGCAATACCATTAGAGATTGTTATTGGTTTTTTTCTGTTATGTCTAAAAACGTATTTAGATATTATAATATTTTTATATTCAATGTTATTTGAATTATAGTTTATTAAAGGCATTTTTAGTGTATAGTCTTTTATCTAAATAATTTTTAACATCATGACGTTCGAATAGTTAATTATAAATATTTTTGTATCATTTTATACTAATGCGTTTTCCACACTAATATTTAATAATAAAATATTGATAATTATAATAATTTATATTTATATTTTATACTAATGTTAGATTTGAGATATTTTAAATTAAAACTACGTTAGAGCGAGTTAATAATAATCATCGGTATATTATAATAATATTTGAAAATAAACATTATTTTATTAATATATATAAATTGTATTGGATTAACTTTTCATCAATGATATATATGTATTATGTATACAACTTTATTGTTAAGTTAAAAAAATTTATAAGAAACTTTCGTATTGAAACATTCTCGTCTACTTTTAATTGATAAAGTCATTTTAATTTGAAATTTTTTTTTTATCTTTTTAAACTTCCTTCGTTAATCGTAAAAGCGCTTAATTCCATGTTAATGAATAGTATATATATATATATATAACTTTAAGGGATCGCCATATTATTTTGTATTTGTTGCGCAACGATACTAAAATTCGATTTATCAGTTACGTTATGATTCAATTGAACTCAAATTATCGATTAGTATTAATTTTTAGTCAATAGAATTTCTATAATTAGTTTGTATTATATTTGTATAATATGAAATACATATATAAAACTTTTCGTAAATACTTTTTAGATAATTATGTATCAATACTTAAAGCATTTAAACTGGAGGTCAAAGTAAATAGCATATTATGTAATATGTGTATTAAATGTACTTTATCGATAGTCGGAGAAATCAAGAAATAAATGATAACTAATTAAATACGTCTAAAAATATTTTAATACAGAATCTTGAACAATATTGTCATATTAAAAGCATAACAACTTATGCTTAAAATTAAAAAAAAAAAAACACACAGCGCGTCGTTTAATAAAATATATAAACTCTATAACATGGAAAAGTAAGATTGGTGATACGTTGAAGTATAAGGATATTTTGATGGTTAAATTCAAAGCTTAAACTTATAGCTTATAAGCTGATTTATCATCATTTACTTTTCCATAAGAAATAATCATTTAAATTTAAACCTTTATGGGTTGTTATTTATATTATTTAGTAATTGGGAAATTATAATGTCACTTAAATTATGTTATGATAACATTAGATAATTAAAATAATATGAGGAGAAGTATTGGTACCATGGTTCTTCCTCCAGTCCTCGATACCACAATATAAAAAAAAAAAAGATAATTAAAATAATGCTAACTGAGAATATTTTGTTATCATACTGATAATGTTAAGACAATAGTCATGAAGTTCATAGCCTAATTTAGGATAAAATTGTGTTTAGCATTGACTAAATTTGTAGTTATAGTACCACTCAATATTTTTATGTGTGATACATGTTTTTTTTATGACAACTTTAACAAACATTGACCTTGTACCTTATATTATACATTTTTATAATTATTTATTTTAATATGACGTTTATTTTTTAAATTTCAACTTTATCTATGTAAATTACATCAGATGTTGTCCAGGTACAATAATATGAATATTATGATTGTGATGTAGAATTTTAAATAATACAATTATATAATTTAGTTAAACTAGTATTTTTTTAAATACGGAAGTTCAAACATGTGTTATTAGTTTATTACTAACCATATGCATATATACATATAGTATATTACTATATATTTTATAATCTATGAACAAATTGAAAATTGGATACCTATATATTAGAAACATTATGATATATTATCTTAGTATCTTACGTATAGTGTTTAATGAGCACGGTAAGCTTCATGAAACTACTGTATACACGTTGTTTTCTCGCTAAAGTCTTTTCGGGCTTAACAAACATAACTACTATACTCACTTTTACGTATTAATTACGTGTGTTCATTTACAAATAGAACGCCAGAAAAACTGTAATAATTTTTAAATTTGTAGAAAAATTCGAATATTGTATAATATTTTGCAAACAACTGAAAAATATGTTGCAAAATTCGTAAAAATAATATGGAATAAAATATGTTAATATAGTTAATTCGCAGCATTCAGCAGAAATTCTCAAATATTAATTACGTATACTATGTATATATTGTTTATTATTATAATTAAGATAAATAGTACCATATTTGTTAAAACATTGTTTTTAAATTAAGTATTTTAATAGTAGAATAAAAAAAAAATATTTAAATAGAATTTATTTTAATGAGCTTAATAGTTAATACAAAATAATACTATAATATTAACACTTTCTTTTTTTTTTAAGATTTTTGGACTAAAATTGTCTAGTTAGGTTGGTATTATGTTCTGTTTATAAATATGATTTCAATCGATTGCAGATAGAAACAATATAATGAGTACATTTATTATGTACATATTATACAAATCCAGGAATTAATTTTATAGGATAACTTTTTTTAGAATTTATAAATACAAAACCATTAGAAAGTGATACTAATTGTATTATAAAAAATCCTTTAAAAAAAAAAAAATGACGTGCACCTAAACTCTCAAACATAAATATGAAGTCTCGAAACGGTATTCTATTCAATGGACATATCGATAACGATAATAATATTATGAGTTACTATAGAAAATTGGTAATACATACATATCGTATTGACGCACATGCATATTATACGCGGCAACGGTATAATATTATTAATTACAAGAGATTTAAGACACTAGAGCAGTGGTTCCCAAACTCCCACTACCGCGGTACCTTCGAGAAATGGTTTGTGTTTCGTGGAACACCCCCTTTTTTAAATAATATAAAATAATAATTTTTTTATAACATTAATAATGCAAATATAATAATATAGAATGAGATCGTTTCAAACCCAAAATCGAACACACTTTGGGAAACGCTGCACCAGAGTACGGGGCGGTACGCACCTGTAGAGCATACGCTCCTGTCGGTCGGCCTCCTGATAGATGCGGTAGTACGTGAACAGCATGATGACGCCCGGCACCCAGAACGACACGCCGGACGACACGACAGCGTACTGCTTGTTGACGACGAACGCGCACACGTCAGGGTGACGGACCCGTTCGCGGTCGTGCGCGGCGGTCGTGTACCAGCCGGCGAATATCGGCGCGAACGATATGAGCACGGGCGACACCCACACGGACGCCAGCATGACCACCGTCCGGGCCTTGGTCATGATCAGCGGGTAGTCAAGTGGCTGGACGATGGCGTAGTACCTGTCCACGCTGATGCAGCACAGGTGCAGTATGGACACGGTGGAGAAGTACACGTCCATCGAGTTCCAGACGTCGCACATGAACCGGCCGAACAGCCAGCGGCCGGTCAGCTCGAAGCTGGCGTTGAAGCACATGGCGAATATGGCCACCAGCATGTCGGCCAGGGCCAGCGACACGACGAAGTAGTTGGTGATTACGCGCAGCTTGCGGTGACGCATCACGCTCACCATGACGAGCAGGTTGCCGAACAGCGCGGCCACCACTATGAAGCACATGGCCGCGCACTTTGCCACGTAACCGCAGAACCGCGCCTCGTCGGCCAGTTCGTCGAGCAGCCTGTCAACGGCACCGCCTGAGATCGCGGTCGCGCCCGTCGCGGCCACCGTGGCCAGAGTGTCGGCGCCCGTGGTCGCGGCTACCGTGGTCGCCGCAGCCGCAGCCGCCGCCGCGATGGTCGTCGCCGCGATTGTCGTCGGCTCGGCCGTCCCGTTGATCGTCCCCGCGGCCGCAGCCGTCGCCGCAAACATGTTGCTATCGCCTGTCCTCCCCGCGGACGCGTTTAGCACTTAGATCGTGGCCGTCGCCGCCGCTGTTTCCGGACCACCGACTACGTCGTCCGACCGCTTCCGTTCTGGCCGCAGCACGTGCACCGCCGTGGTCGGCCGACGTCACCGTCGCCGCTGACCCTGTCACCGTCACCGCCGCTCCGGCCGTTCGCCGATGGCGGCATTTTGACGATCGTCTGAAAAACCACAGTCGGCGGTCAAAAACGGTTTCAATTTCAGATTTAAACATTAAAATTAATTCAATATTATTATTAAAATCGATACGCCCGTGCGAACTGTGTCGTCGCGTCGTGTGTTCGGCCCGAATGTGCACGTGTATGTGTGTGTGTGTGTGTGTGTGTGTGTGTGTGGGTGGGTACTCTAACCGACCGCGCTGTTTGTGATGTCCTTGCCCCCTCTCCCTCGCCTTGCCAAAGCCATATTATCCAACATTTTTTTTTTTTATTTCATGCAAATGTTTGTTTTACTCAGTTTTCAGGCATTTTCATGATGGGTTTCGGAGTTTTTTTCCACATTTGTGTTCGGACAACATAAACACGTGACAGTATCGTTTTGTCCCCCTCCCACAGATATGCCATTCAGTAAAAATCTTTAAATCTTTAAAATAAATAATAACTGAATTTAACATACATTTATAAGATAAAAATACTTTTTACTCAAATCGCTGCATAAAGCATATTTTTACTTGTTTCTTCTGTCGCATAAAAATAATATTTTGATGTATTTTCAACGTTGTCGTATTATCTGGGATACAAAAATAATTGTATTTCATCATGAATTACAGGATTACCATCACATGTTTTTTTTTTTTAACAAGTTATAGTGGGTACCTTTTTTTAATAAACCCTTGTTATCGGGTACATACGATTTAATTTTAAGCCATAAAATGAGTTTTAAGACTTGCGTGTAAAAACAAACAAATAGGTTTTGGTTTCAATTTTGGTGAATAAATAATTTTGGCCTCCTAGTTGTTTACATAGTTACGACTCTAGGGACACCTTATTACGTGAACATTATACAGAAAATAAACTACGAGATGCTGAGAAAACATGCGGAAGTCAATATTGTTATAATATCAGTAATATTATTCGTGTTCCATAAAAATCCTTTGTGTGAATGAAAAAACAGAAAAAAAAAACGTGTTAATATCATTTTAGTGTTGTAAAATATATTATAAAAAAAAATTATTAATATTGTAAGTCGATATAAATTAGACGCGAAGATAGGAAGAGGTTAACTAATAAAAGGTGCTTAACTGCGATGTATAATTATTTATTTATAACAACAATTTGGGACGTTTGCATTATAATATTACGAAAACGGTTTCATTTGGAATACGAATTACCTTCAATATTATGTTTATAATAATAGTATTTTTAATTTTATGGATCGTTAAACACTGCGATCAGTTCAATAATGTTAAAGTAAGACGTAGACGGATCAAAAAATAATAATTATTAGTAACTTACACCATAAATCGACGACGAATAAAGAAAACGATATATTAATATTATATTATGCACCATAAATCTACTATAGTTGATAATTTTGCAAGGAATTATTTATAAGATTCGACCTAACGTCGTGCTCGTTGACCGTAGTTTGAAGTTTGAACGGTCCTTGGTTTTTTCCGGTTGAATCGATGTTTTATTAAATTTTCTAAATTGCTAGCGCAGAATACTGGAAGAAGGTACGCGCGTGCGCGAGTGTGTGTGTGTGTGTGTGAGAGAGAGAAAGAGAGATAGTGCGAATACGGAAGTTGAGGGTGATAGATGAATTATTATATACACATTACACATAAAATAAAAATGTATGGGATTTCTGTTTTTTTTTTTTTTGTAATTAGACCGTCGTCAAAACACCTTACATATTAAACTCTATTCGCTTACAAAAATACTGATTAAAATTAATAATTCATGATCCTATCGATATATGCACATATATATCTACATTGTATTATTATTTACTCTCTGTGACTGGAACATAAACAATCGACAAATCGTATTAAATTATTCGTACGTGTATTATATTGTTATACTATTAGCACACATAAACAAAACACAATGTTATGGTTATTACATGCGTCACTGAATACAGGATGGTTTTCATGCGTTTTGCTGATTTTGTTTTTTTTCCATAAAGTGTAAGTCTATTTCACGATTTCGTTTAATTTCTTAAAATATCATTTACTTAAATGTGCCATCCATCGTTTTTATTTTCAAATTTTCAAAGAAAAACTATTTATTTTATAATTGATATCCGAGTATTTTGATACTGCACTCTGGACTCGATTCACAAATCTAATGTATCAAATGGTCAAACGTGATACGCGAAGATCGTGAAATTCAATTTAATTGTATTCTTGAACACACTTATCATCTACTGTTACTCATTTGATCTATGAACTTCTAATAGTTAAAATATTGATGACCGATTATGTTGTTCTCGTGCAAGTTGATGTTTTCAAAAGAAAAAATAGAAAAAAAAAAGATGGTCAAAAATATTCTAATATTTACGATTACCTATAGGTTGACGTCCGAAAATCGAAAGTCAATAACACTGTCACGAGCATGACCATCATATTATATTATTTCAAACCCTTCGTCCTATCTGCCCCTATGCTGAATATACTTGTACCTGCGATGACATCTCAACGTCACTCACACCAGTTATATTGTATTTGCCTTTGCGCACATAAATATTATTCTAACAATATTATTTTATACATTCATGTAACTTAATTATTACAATAACAATTTTATGTTGTGTCTGCGTTCGTTTCGTTTATTTTATTCTACTTTTAACATATACTGTATCAATATCGTAAAATAATAAATTTTAATTTAGAATCCGTGCTTTTCACATCACTATCACTGCCTTTGCGTGTTATTGATATGCGCGATAAACACATTTTGTCTTACAATTATTATTACTATTTTCGATGTTGTTTTTGTTGTATTTAAATAACTGTACGTCGTATAGTGATTGATAATATTTTTGACTTTTTACAATCATAATAATACTATTCGCAATCGAAACAATATTATTATGTAGTTTACAAAGAAAAAAACCTACTTACGATAAAAAATAACGAAAATGTTTTACAAGACTTGTAAAAGTGGGTTTCTATCAACTTTTAAACTTTGTTCAACACCTAAAAAAGTGTTTAATTAATACTTTTTACATTTATGTATGTGTATAATATAATTATTAAAAACAAAATAGTTAATAACATTCGCAAAATAATATTATATATGTAATTGTTATACATAAATATATTTTAAAACCAACAATGACTTATCGAAACAAAAATAAAATATATTTTAAGCCTTTGTTCAAAACTTTCACTTTCATTAGTTTACACAATTTTGTAAGCAAATGTCAATTCGTTATAAATTTATAATTTAATACATTTTCGTATTATTAATGTACATTTATTTTATTTTTTTAAATTGTTTTGAATGTATACATTTAGAAAAAAATTGTTTTGGATCAGGATGTGACCCTTAAAACTACAGTGGTTGTCTCTTTATCAATAATTTTTCAATATCAACTTGTTAATTTAAAGGGGTTTAATTTAAAAATGCATGATTAAAACAATATAGTATTTTGTAAATTCGTTTGAATAAAAAAATAAAAATGACCTAGAGTGATTTCTAGAACTAAGACCGGTCAGTATGGGCATTGACAATCCTATATGGTTATACACGCGCCACTCGTATTATACACAGTTGATATTACCTACATAACATCGTTGTTGTGGTCATTCCGATTAGACCGTCACCCTCTGTATGCGCATTGTCGGCGGCCGTCACGCACGCACGATATCGTTCATTCGAATTCGGCGTCTCGTCATGCCACCGCCGCCATTGCGGGCTCATATATACATATATATATATAATACGGTTAAACCGTTTTCCTCGAGATAATTCAACCACCTCACCCCCTCGATTTCGGGCGGTGGGCGGTACGGGGTGAGTTTCTGGAGGCCCAGCGCGTGTATGGAAATAGCGTATACAATGTCGGCGACGGGCCGCGAAATTAATATAAATCGACATTTCGTATTTCACGGCCACAATATGACGCGTGGTCGTCCTGCCCAAGACGTCGTGTTTCGTACACGCAATAACCCACGCAGCACTACTACCCCTGTCGCCACCCGCCATGCTCACTATACAACCACTGTACACCCATCCTTCGACCCAAGTCCAAGACTTCAGCCCGTCGGCCCCATGTGTATTGTTGTGCCGACTCGGCAAACTGTCAAAACCACGTTCGAAACGCCGGTAAAGCTGCTGCGCCGTAACTATACATATAAAATACGTGTATATAATATGTACACTGTACAGTATATTCAAACACATTGTACATGATATAATATTTCGAAGGACTCGCGCACAGACTTTCTGCAGCTCTTCTCCGGAATAATGTCGATCGCGATTGTAATTATTGTTGTTATCGTCGTCATCATCATCATCATCATCATCGTCGATGTCTCGTACCAGGACCGTTATTATACACGGTTCGCAAAAATTCAACCACGAGTTCGAAGCGCACAGCGGTGATACGTTCCATATTACACATAAAATATAATTATATTATACCTAAATAGCGCGACGTAACATTATTACGTGATACCATTATTATTGCGTTGCCGTGTGGATCGTCTGCCACTCCGAAATTTTTCCGTTCGAGTGCGATGTTATAATATCACGATGGTTACGGATCAGAGTCTACTCCGGTCGCGATAATATATAGGTAACCGTCGTCGCTTTATTCGAAGTGTAATCAGCACGCAAAACAACGAAAATGTCTTAAACGTTAAGCATCGTTATCGTTTATTTCATCTTGTTTTTTCTCGAATTAAATGTTTTTGTACGATCTAATGAGTTTAAACGCTTTTTATATTATATATTTTTTTTTTTTTGGACGGAATTAGTTATAGTAAAAAATAATATCGAATATCCTGATATATCGATTGGAAACCACGCGAGTGTTGTTGATACTTTAAAGCCTCGAGGGCATCAATTTTTTTTCTTACGTTCGACGAAATCAACAAACAAATTTAAACTTGCGTGTCTTAACTCTGCTATTATAGATTTTTTTAGTTTGGACGATTCATCGTTGTTTTAAAAAGAGATTTTACAGCATAAATACTTTATTTACTTATTTTTTTTTTTTGTATTTATAATATCCTGTGGTAGGATATTTTTTTGAAAATCTAGAATAATATGATATAATATTGAGTCAATAATTTGGTAATTATAAATACATTTTTTACTAAAGCCATGAACAGCGAATATTAATTACTAATTTCCTTTGCCGCTCAGTTCTATAAATTCTATAAAAAATTTTATTTTTAATTTAGATTCGTATATATTTTAATAAGATAATCCCATGGTTCCTTTATATCTATATGAATATTTATAAAATATTATGTTATCTAGCTGTAAAATTAAAAGTAACAGGATAAAGACAAACTAATAACGAGTTTAAAAACGATAGTTTCATGGTCATTATAATGATTTAATATTTTAATGCACGGTACCTACATACACAATATCTATAATATTTATGAACTTTAGAATATTGTAAACAATAATAATATTGTAAAAATGCCAACGATATACATATTATTATTTATTATAAATAAAATACTATTATCCACCTGCACCTGTAAATTTCTTTGTGAAATTTTTTTACATAGAACCCTACTTTGTTACGTCGATTTCATAATTTAATTATTTCTTTGTACAATTTGTATGGTATGCATTACATTACATTAACTAAACAACCAACTGTATTGTTTTATTTTCCCATTGAGAGTAACATTATAATAATATACAAAACTTGATATTATAGTATTGAAAATTAGTGAAACGTCTTAAAACAATTTATAGTGAATATTACTTGTTTATAATGATTCACAATAATTCTCAAGAACGGTTGCTCAATTTAAAACGACAGCGTATTCTCTAAAATATTTTTTTAACTTATCAAAACATAATATTATTAACAATGTAATATAATTTTAATATACAAAGAAAATCAAAAATATTAACCGATATAAGAATTGGACAATTAATACGATACAATAATATTTTAATTTATAATTCAAGATACTATATAGATATATAGTCACTAAGCCACTAAGTGGTATGAAATGTAATTTATTTGTATCTTTTTTTTCGATTTTAAGCTGTTGAATGAAGGAAAACCGGGTGAGTATTTCTTCCCTCATTCAACATCGTTTATTAAAATAAATAGTGCACAATACAGTTACTCTTAGTGAGGACTTACATTTTTTATATTTAGACATAAGGGGGGTAGGTGAGATAGGCCTGACTTACCCCATCACAGTTTATTATACCATTTATATTTTAAATCTATTGTTGAATAATTTACCTAAACATAATATTATATTTGCAGTAATACATATTTTATAATATTTCAATATATTTCAATATGTTAAAAAGTGTCGTACCTATAAGATTCTATTAAATGAAAATTCAGAGTTTGGATTGAATGTGACTTTTTGATATTATCATTAATTTATGTTCTTAAAATTGAAATGATTATTAAAGTATTATGAACCAGTTGTGTAATTTACGGCATCCCTATCTTCGAAAAAATCGATGTCGGCAACTTATTTATTACGATTAAATGAAAAATAAGAAGAATACACCTCAATACTTTTAATTTTTTTAAGCCATTTAATACAATATTCCATCAAGGAAAATAGTTTTTGGAAATTTCAAAGTTTTTGGGGTAAATATAATATTATAAAAATATAATGTATAATTATTCAAATATTTGCAATTTTATTTTGAAATAAATTGAAAGTTTATAACAAAGTTACGCAT
Source organism: Schizaphis graminum (assembly GCA_020882235.1). Lineage (NCBI taxonomy): Eukaryota > Metazoa > Arthropoda > Insecta > Hemiptera > Aphididae > Schizaphis > Schizaphis graminum. The sequence continues at coordinate 63,578,973 of CM037032.1, forward strand.
TATTAAATTTTTTTTCCTTTAAATAAAAATATTATGCATCGTTTGTCAAACTTTTTTATAAGAATACAAGTTTGAATAAGTTTTTAATTTTTATGACAATATATTTGTTTAGATTTCTTTTTGTAGAATATGTAGTTTTATTTAGGTTAGTTTTGAAGAGATAAAAATATGTGCTTTTTTTAAAATAAGGTTATCTGTATATTTTTTACATTAATAAATTTAATGTACAATATTTTTAAGATAAACTATTACTACATTATTTTTCTGTCTAATATTACTAAAATTAATTTAAGAAATGTTGTAATTTCTTACAAAGATTTATAAATTAATATATTTTTTAATAATAATGAAAAACGCATTGACAAATTACCATCGCTGTAATTTGATTTATTATTCTAGTAATATAACATGTTTTTCATTATTTAATTGATTAATTTATAATAATAAAGCATTTTGGATAGGCAATGTAGTTTTGTCACAGTCGATAATTGTTTTACAAAACAAATTCAATCAAAAACAGCTTTATATTATATTATAATAATAATTATAAATATAATGATCATGAAGAAACTACAGAATTTTATAATGCATTATATTAATTTATATATTTTTAAAAATTTAAATTAATTGTACCCTTTTTATTTATCATATTAAAGTTGTATATTTATGAATTATAAGATGTGATGATCTTATGATTTATAATTTTCGACATTATATTTATTTGTTTTGTAAGAATAATATTCAACTATACGTTCATCTGTCGATTCATTATGACGATCATTGCACAAATATTAAATAATAATATCTGGAACACCATTTCGACCATGGATGCTTATAAGTTAAAATAAAATCAACTGCGTTGAAACTTACAGAGAAGTTATTTGTAAAACCCCTTACCGCACATCAATTATAAACTTTACAATTGGTTTTTTTAATTACGTATTTCAAATTGTTAAATTCACTTTGAGACTTGATTAAATTTTACTCGGTATCATACACATAGTGTTTAATAATAATATTACGTAACTATAGATATCACAGTTAACTGTTTTAATTATGGCACTATCCATCTTTTGCTTTGCATTAGTGTCGTAACAATATCGAACCCCTTGTTGTGGGTCGATAGATGACAGCTATAATTGTATTTAATATAGTTCATAGCGTAGGTGTGTTATAATTATTATTAATTTGTACTTAGTACTAATGCATGTAAACCATAATCACAGACGTAGTCATTATAATCGAGTAGATAGGTAGATGTTATTCCGTAGCAATTTAATATTTCGACAGCACTGGATCTTAAGAGGAAATAAACGATTTTGAAAGGTTTTATTATCTATGGTATTTGAATATAAAATAAACACCACATTATGCACTTAAGAGTATGTCATTAACAGGTAATTGAGTATTAATAATATAACTAAATCAAGCGAAATAATTTATAACTACCATTATAACCTACCGTAGGTATATGTTTATTTTTAGGACACGAATCAATTTTATAAAATGTAATAGTTGATGTCTGTGATATATTATACTTTTTTTTATGATATATTTAACTATCATTTGGGTAAAAATCGTGTAATTGAAATTTTGTTACAACTAAATATTTCAGTGTATTTATATATTTTATAATATTTACGTCTCTGTTCATCAATATTGAATTGTATCTCAAGTTTGAAAACATAACAATAAATATTTATTAGTTTTTGTATAATTATTGTAAAATTTGTAAACAAATATAATTTACAAGTAAATATTTAAGTGAATTTATAATGATAAATTCAAATAAATAATAACGCAGCTACATAATATTACATCTTATTAATAATTCAACCAAATAATTACACTAAGTATCTAAATGTAAGTTATACGATATTTCGATATTAGATAATTTATTTTTTTTATCGTAAATTGTTAAAATCTATTAGTTTGACGGAAGTTTTTTTTTAACAATATCGTTGTATTGTTTATTCGGATGGTTAGAACGACATTTGTTGGAATTGAATAAGAATAAAACACGTTATATTGTATTATTTCACTCGAAACACAATAATAACCTCGACACATTATTAATTGTATGACCCACTACAACAGAATAAGCAGCTTTTTGGAGTAATAATAGGATGACCAAATTTTCAACTTCAAGATTACTAGCATTTAATCCAAATGATAAATTTACAAAACTCAAATCACTCAATTATAGCCCATACAATAATAATTGTATTACTTTGTTCAATTATATTCAAGTTCGTCATTATTATTATCGACTTGGTTAAATTTTGATCAATTAACAAATTATGTTACAAACGGCCAATCTTGTATAGATATATTAAAGATTGTTCTTAAAAATACAAAAAATGCAAGATAAAAAATAAATTATTTAACAGTTGAAAAGCTTGATAAAAAATACAAAATGTCTGTCAGTTTTTGACTGATCGGACAAACGTCCCGAAGGGCATAAATAAAAAAAAACTAGGTGTATTGCTTATTTATTTAATTGTAAAGAAAAAAATAAACACAATAGGTATTATTTAAAACTATTGAAATTCCAATTTGTCAGTTAAATATTAAATTTTCTAATTGAAATCATTTTGTTGATGACCTTACCTTACCCATATTTTACCCCAATAAACAAATAATAAACTTATAGTTTCACAAATATTAAGTTACTAAGTATTGTATAATATAAATCACCTTTAATATGTACAAAGCATTTTTCGTATGATTATGATACACGAATTGCGTATTAGGTATACTGATGTTGAATTTTACAGTTTTCAATTTCACTAAAGTTGTCATGAGAAAATAATAATTACGTCTAAATTGTAATGATTTATTATAAAAATATTATATAAGGAAATTAACATAATATGTGTTCGTGTAACGCGTTATATATAAATTGAATTGAACACGTATTATATATATATATGTATCTATATGTATTATATATTACACGAACGTAAACATATTAAGTAGTTATATACAATTGATTAAATAAATGCATAGAAATAATTGTAATGATAAATGCTCTCAGAGACTCAGAATAATACTTATATACAAATCTGTTGTATAAAACTCAATAGCACACGTTTTGTCATATATCTACATTAGGAGCATTAAAATAAACGAGCCAATTTTCGAATGGAAAATTAAGGTAATATCCTGGATGTTTTTCATTTTATAAAAAATTTGGTTTTACATTATACTGTAATTTACAGTTTTTGTATATTTTGCAGCATTATACTCCAATTTTATAAAAATCTATTGTTTAAATTGCGAATTTAAATTATTTTTCATTTACGTTAAAGTAAGTACAGTTGTATAGCAAAAGTACGTGATTGAAATCCTACATCCACCCTGTATTGTTTAAATGCGTTTCGAGATAATGTTCTAGCCGTGGTTATTTGTGTATGAAAAACAAAAAATGCAATGAATTAAACGCCAGAGAAAAGCGTTTGGATTCTATGCATCCAAATCTCACTGTGAAATAGCTGATAAATCAGTTTCCGATACGGATACTGAGTTTAGAAACTAAATAAAACAATTGTTGTAATACCAGTAAGATGTTTCGTATCCATTAATATTTCGGCGTATTCGAATTAACTATATATGCAATACTTAAGTATTAATACGTTATAATATATAGTATGTAGACATTTATTTCTGAAAATTAAACCATCATTTTTAGTTATTTAAAAAAAAAATGCATAATTTATCTGATTTCACAACGAAATAAATACACCCAACATAGACATGTACTGAAATAAAGCAATTTAATTTCCGTCGCAGAACTTACGACATTATCAGCGATTAAATAATGATATTTTGAAGTCATGTATTCAGTCAATCACAAAACTACATGAAATAAACAATAGTAATATGCTTACGATATCACTATAGGTACATATATACAGTATTTGTATATATTATATAATATATATATATATATATATATATGTGTGTGTTAATTAAAAAAATAAAATAAAAAATATACACTTTAAAGTTTTGTTTCTAATCAATAGGTATGAAATTGGATTTATTTTAATCACGTACATTGTAAGTGATCTAATATATCAGAATTCAAAAAATAAAAACGTTATTTTATTGCTATATTTTTTCTTATACTATCTCAACCAGAAAACAATGCTTACAAGAATTTAAGTTTAATAGTTTTGTTATAACTATACTTATTATCAAATATAACTCATGTAAAAATAAAATCGAGATCAAATGTCTTGAAAAATATACAATAATAGCACTAGGAAAACTGAAAATTATTGATAACAAGAAAATTAAAAATTAAAACGACAAACGTATTTTACACAATTTATATTTATAAAAATACAAAATAATAATCACTGGATGATAATTGATAAAATATTATTTTTGAAGTCATATAATTTGGTAAAATTATCGACACTTTGGAAACACGGTATAAGATTAAAAAAAAAAAAAACCATAAAACATAATATTGTGATCCAAAAATAATTACTAAAATCTTTTTGTAATTGTAATATCGTAGAAGTACATGTCATGAAATTGAGTTATTTTATGCACGAACAATTCTACAAAGCGTAATTATTTGTCCTTGTAGTGTGGTGTAAATACGAATAATCTAAAATTCTCCTGTTGGGTTATTCATGTAGAATGCACTAAGTAATTTTTGACGCAGTTTGCTGGTTGCAACGAGATACTGTGACAATTCGTTAAATGTTAGTATATTAAATTAGCATTAATGTTTAATAAATGAGTAAAATGTTTTAATGTTTTTTTATTATTTCTAAACAGATACCACACATTTACGCAAAATCAAGAGAGGTAAATGTATGCATGTATACATCTTTTATATTTCGAAAACATGGAATAGTTGGTTTTTGTTTTCGTACCAATATTAAATATTTTCGCCAAACGTTTTCGAAATACAAAAAACTTTATGATACAATTCCTTAAAAAGTAAATGTACGATAAAATAAATCTCAAGGTTAAAATGTAAAAAACACACAGTAACCATATCGATGTATATTTTGAGATCAGACAATATTTTAAGTAAAATTCGCATACAGTATACATAACTCTTGTTTTAGGAAGTTTTTTTACCGAACAAGTGGGACGAATAAGTCAGAAACTCGAGATCTATAGTGATAAATGTTTGGAGTTCGAATACTAACGTTGAATACGTAAAACTATTTAATCGTTTATCGGATAGAATAATGGATAAATTCCAATATATAAGACATTATACTAAATTTTAAATCAAAATATTATCCACGCGAGTGTAAAAATAATATATAATATCACTTATTCCGACGATTCGCGAATGTGAAAACTATATTGATGTTAAGTATGGAAAAATACGAATCATAGAAAAAAAAGTTTATAATGCTTTTATATTTACTAAAACCAATAAAACAACAATCTTCAACTTGAATGGTTCGAAGGATCTTTGATGGCATAAAAAAAGGCATTAAAATACAGAATAGTTTTCTTTAGTATGTTTAGAAATTATGAATCATTATAAGAAAAAAATATTTTATAGCGTTGACGATGTTAAAAAAAAACATTCTCATCTCTGTGTGTGGAACCTGGTAATTCAGTTATAAATATTTGTTGAGACGGTATGAGGTTATAGTGACCTATTTTATAAACAGCAAAATGGGTCTTCTTGTGAGGACGAACAAACAATAAAGGTCGATGTTATTTCAATCGATTGGCATTGTCTATTTGTATAGAACGCGAAGTCGGTCCCGGCCAACTGTTGTACTCTCCGGCAATCATATAAATTGCACTTGCAAAATTTATAATCGTCTTTTGTAAATGTTTTGGAAAATACATATTATAACATACATTTTTTTTTACCATGAATTTAATTGTTACGGTTCAACTTACGTTCTCGTAATAAATTATACGCATTAAAATAACAATCTTCGACAAAACGATATTTGTTTCGACCTTCAGCAATGTTTCTGAGCGGGAGGGTAGTTTAATAGCTATGTATATGCTTTTTGTTATATATACGTTTAGGAAATAATTGGACCATGAGCGTCTTTTGTGAATAAAAAAAAATATTCTAACTCGAAAAAATAAATACGACGAATTTCGGCGTAATATTCCGAGTTTTCGCATCTCACTTAAGCTAGTCGTACTGCGGCCTACAGAAAGTTTAGAAACACTATGTTTGAGGTGAGGAATGTGCTTTGCGAGGATAATCGGCGGTTAAAGATAACAATTCCCGAATGCTCTCGGCAACGTGTATTACACACATTAAATTCGTCACTAATTAAATCACAGTGCATGTCACGCGTTTTCTTGATATTATGTTTCGAAAGTACAGATGATGCCTACGGACCAGTGACATAACTAAGAGTGATCAGTAGGTGCGTGGGTGCACCCCATCCCCTTAACTTGGAGGACCTGTGGTAATATTATGTTTTTCTTTTAATAATTTATATCAAACTAGATATTATTTTATTTTTTAACAATTCAAAATTGTATAATAATTATTAAAATGTGCAATAATGTTTTTTTAAATGTATAAAATAATTTTAGTAAGATGAATTCATCTCTTCCTCACTCAGACTTCACTATATAATGCCTGAATGAAGAGGGAGGGGTATTGAAGATTTCGCTTTTGGGCTCAAGTTTTGAAGTTACGCCACTGCTAAGGACTGTCGTAATGATACGTCATAACTGGCATGTTATTACTTATTATATAGACACAATAATACTACAACTTATACCAACTAGAATAATATAACCAAAATGGTAGCTATAAATTATGTATATCGGTTCAAAAATGACAAAAATATTAATAAATCAAACGCAGGACTCGTGAATATTATCACTATTATTTATTTAGAATGTGAAAAAATACGTATCCGCGAGAACGGGTAAAATTAGAAAAAAAATTGTTTTAAAGGTATATAATACATAGATATATAATAAATAAATTTATATTATATTATAACAAGAAGTACACTCACAAATAAACACACGCGCGCACGCGTACGAGAGCGCATGCGTACTGGCAGTTTTATACCTAAATATATTCTGTTTGTATAGTTTTACTGTTCCGTATAAATCAAAGCGTTTTTACCACTGTTTTGCTCAGAACTAACGAGATATAATAACCGTTCACCCGGGAATATATTTTTTTTCACGTGACTACCTTCATTTTCAAGCACAAAGCAAATAGGGTACAACAATATTGAGACTGTCGACCACCGTGTCTCAGTGTGGTAAAATGACTTACATGGTTTCAGCAGCTGGTTAAATTCGGGTCTATTTAACTGTGGTCAAAACATCATTCCGCTATAGTCCGTCGTGTTTACAATTTTCTTGTTATTCTCGAAAAACAAATTAAATAATATTGCTAAGGTAAAACGATTTCATCGGTTATAAATAACTTCATTTAATAACCACCGACCACTTGGCGAAGAAGTTGAATATTATTAATAATATAGTATATTACGGTGGTAATGTATTAATATTACGGTTTACAGGAAATACGACGATAGTTATAGCAAATACCTAAAACGGATCCAGAGCGAAGAATGCACCTATAATTAACATCGTTACTCGTTAGTATTTATTTATAATGTTAATTCTTAAAATCCATCACTCGAAATTATAGATATAATATTATATATTTACTATAAAATTGTACCGAAGTCGGTCGAAACGCTAACAGTCAAAACATGCTAATCACTGACGGTCGATATTTCGTACTTTTCGATGGTATAACTGTCGGCATTTTGACAACACCCCTCGACGTTGTAATATTTTTGTAATTTATTTATTAAAAATAATATAATATAATCATCACCGTGTAAATTTAGATACATATTATATAATATGATAATAATACAAATTTACAAAGTGAGGATGATTTGTTCTTTTAAGTATAAACATTACAAAAATACTTCGATTTGAACACTCTTTTCTTCGATAATGTTCATTTTCAGGATTAAATTCAATTATCGTACATTAGATTATGTGCAATAGATTAATATTTACAATATTATAAACTTTATTGTTATTATTATTTTTGTAGATTGGTACCTAAACATAAACGTTAGCCTACTGAATTACGTACATTGCACTTACGTGGCCGATTTCGTTTTTCCTGTCGGTAAAATCTGTTTATAATGGTGAAATCCATTAGACCAGTCGCGTAGCACGCGATTGGATCGGCGAGCGATGTTTTATTCCTCGTCAATTTTTACTCATGTTAAACGATTTTATTTTTAAATTCATAAACCGAATCCTGTGGAGCTATTAAAAGATAGTTTTGTTTCAGAGCATTATGGTTTGAAAACAACAAACGCGTGTAAAACAACAATATCGTTTCAGGAAAACGATTTTTCCCTAAAGGCGTTTGATGGTTAACGCATTTCAAAGACGACACAATATTATGGCAGTCTAAACAATCTAATGGTTTGTGTTCAAACGTTTGAACAAACTGCTCATCTAATCGTTACTTGACAATGCTCAAAAATCAGTCGCGAAGACGAGAAAATTATTCACGGGAAGTATAATACTATTTGACTCTATACACAGTTGAGAAAAGTTGATTGAGTAATTATAGTTTAGAGCCATTTAAACAGCCACTCGCTTGAGAAATATCGAAGACGAAATAATATACGTGTTAAGTATTCTCAAATAGAATAACTTCTATCCTTGCAAGTAAATATGAGAAAATTAAATCAATAAATAAATATATAAATTTCCGTTTATTGACGAGAATTGATTTCTCTAAATTTGATAATATTTATATTTTCATTGCGGTTAATAGGGTCACATAGTTATGAATTATTAAAATATATTGCGAGAATATAATATTCTATCGTATGTATACAGTAAAAAATTCAAAAACTCTGTCACTTGCAGAATAATTTTTAATCTGATTTTTTAAATAACAATAATAATGATTTTCAAAATGGTTGGTTTAATTTTATTTTACTATGCTTTTATTTAGTTTTAGTGGAGTGTCGAGTGCTCAGTTCATACAACGTTATTGAATTTTTTGGGGATGAATTATACACAAATAATACATCATTTTCATGCATTTCATTATCATGCAGAGTGCCTATATGATGAGTACACTTGAGTGGATAAAGTACTAACTGGCACACCGTTTTAAGTTTCGTAGAAAACAACATGTTTATATAATAATTTTTGTTTACACAGCTATCGAAAAAAAATAGTGAAACAGACTGGTATAACTTTTAGTTGATTGATTTTTGTCAATAATGTTTTATCATTCGTAAAACCTGTGACTTATAAGATGTATTGCATTTAGTTTTGAAAATGTTATTATAATAATGCAATGAGGATAATGATGTGGCTATAATATGAATTTCACGGAATCATAAAATTCCAATATCTAACTATTGAAATTAATCAACAAAAATTAATGGTAGTTTGTCATGTGCACCAAATTAAAGATATGTAATTTGCACCACTGCAGGTAAATGAAATTAGTGTTTATAATTTGTACTAAAATGATTATTTATTCGATTTTGAAATATTCGATTATTCCTCGTTATCCTCTTTGTCGTCAAGACTAGATGGACACGAATGACAATAATAATTTTTTGGGATTTTTTGCCTAATCTAGTAAAATTTTGACGTTTCACGTCAAATTATCGGTCTTAATCCCGTTATATACTTTTAAATTAGTTTATTATTTTGATAAAATACTAAGCTATACGTTTAGTCTTGCCGTTTTGTCGTAATACGTAATTTGATGTAGGTAACATTTTTGTAGTGCAGTTTTAATTTTTTATATATTACATATATATATATATATTTTAATTGGCTTACTTTTTTGTGTTCATAATTATACGATTGTATATAAACTTACAACAATATAATATATTGTATAAGTTCAGCTATTTTATAAATAAAAACTAAACTAAATTTATATTATGATATAGAAACTTGTAAGTTGGTACTATCGAGATAATATCGAAAAAATAATCAATTTTAATTTTGATGCAAATTTAAATTCTTATTTCTTACTAACTGAGGATGGTACAAATTATATATCTTTATTTTAGTTATTTTAGTTAATTATAAACGCATTAAAAAAAAAAAAATAGTAAAAATCACACATGTTGTATATTATATTTTGGGTCAATTTTGGTGTAAATTGACTACAGCCAAATTATGTAACGAGACAAAACGGGGTGACATCTAGTGACCCGTTATAGTATCTCGTTACCACATCAAACGCCACAAGAACCGCCGCGCGCTCTAACGGACAGCCGCATGAAACTGGCGCACAAGTAGTGTCCCACTTCAATATAGATAGCGCGGAAAAATATATTGTTTTAAACCGCCCGCCGCCCTTCCGGAAAAATGGTTTCCCCACGAAACCCAACACATTAGAGTCTAACTGTGTGAATATTCAGAATCACCAGATTCTTAACTATTAAACAGCATTATTTAATATATGTTAATATTCAATAAAACCTACATATTCATAAAAACGCCAAGCCCAAAAGTGCTACCGAAGATCTGACCATCAATATTATAAATACAAGCCAATATTCCGTCTTAAAACACCTTCGTCCCCGCTGAGTGCGGTATATTGTGCATCTGGACGGTCTTAATACGCCGTTATATACAGAGCCGATTGCCAAACTATAACCAGCCCTACCCCAGTCTGCACACTCAGGACGGTTGTTAAACGCCGTTATTCACTGAGGTGTGCTACAGACTGCCCAACGACTCGCTCGTATTCACTTTTCCCGTGGTATCACCTGAGCAGAGACCGACCAGTCCGCCAGAACCTACCGAAGCCGAATCGACGCCGAGCCGCCACCAGAGAGTTGAGCTGCCGCGTGACCGTGGAATTAGCAAGAATACCGGAAAACAACCGTGAGTTCTATGTCACCGATTCCCACCCTTTTATGTAAATCCCAATCAATATATCTTATTTTATTTGTAAACTCTTCGGAGTATAATATAGATTCCAAAAAAGGAACATATTGTGAAAATCTTTAATGAAATTTACTGTTGTAAAAATTAATTTCGTTAAAAGTGTACAACGGTATTTCATTACATTGGCGCCCAACTACAGTGCTCGATTCAGAAGAAAATTCTACTTCGATCTCCGAGATTAAAATTTAAAAAAAAAAAAAAAACTACATCTTTAAAATGGCACCTAAAAAAAATGTGTCCGAAGAAGCGTTCAATACATTCAAGAATGAAGTGGAAAGAAACAGCCGATACTTATTTGATCAATTAATGGAAAAAATTAACAAACTTGAAGATGAAAACTCCAGAAAAATCAGAAAAATAGAAGAAAATTATGAGAAGAAAATTGAATCAATTGAACAAGAACTAAACGACGTAAGAATAAAGTACAATCGCGTCAATCAACAACCATTGCATAATGAACGTCATGACAAACCTGAACCAATGCACAACACCGAAATATCACGTCCAATATTCTACGGGAATAATCGCGATGTTCACCCTAAAGATTTTCTATACCGTCTTGAAGAATATTTCGCAATAAAACAATCCTACGTTGGCGAAAAAATAATCATTGTGGGCGATTGTTTAAAAGCCGCGGCATCAAGCTGGTTTTCAACAATTAGATTTCAACTAACCAACTACGATGAATTCAAAAAAGCGTTCATAGATGAGTTCTGGTCCAGGGAGATACAGATACAAGTATGGAGTCAATGCTTAAGCACAAAGCAGATACCAACCAACACCAATTACCGTGAACATTTTGCCACATGGGCAACAAAACTGCGACATTTGGAAGTACCGCGGTTGTCCGAGCAAGAAATTGTTAAACACATAGCAAGACACTATCCTGGATACTTACGAGCAATATTAGTATCATTACCAAATTGCACCATACTTACTGCAATGAAAATATTAGGAGAGGAGGGACAAGATGATAAATCAACTCACCAAAAGTCCAATCAAAGCGACTCAAATAACAATAATAAAAGTGGTCAATATAACAACAATTGGAATAATACAAGGAGCAGTGGATGGAACAATATGCCACCACGCAACAACAGATGGAACAATCAACAATACAGCAACAATGATAAGCGCGGAGAGGCCCAGCAAAATAATCAACAACAGACTGAGAAAATTAATCAAGTATCAATAAATAATGAAGAACAGGCAGGACCGAGTAATAATGAACAACATGCAATTAATTCATTGAACACAGCAAACCAATCCATAAGTCCATACATTCAATGCACCATCGAAGGAGAAGAAGTCAAGTTACTCGTCGATACAGGGGCTACAATTAGTGTACTTACCAAAGAAGTAGTGGACATAATCACACAAAAAAAATCCAAAAATACCACAGCTTCCGGTAACAGGGATACAGATAAGCAACGCAGTAGGAAAAAAAATATGCAAAGTATCAAAACAGATCTTTTGTGAATGTAAGCTAGGTAATGTGTACATACAAACTAATTTTATTCAAGTCGAAAACCTGAATGAAAAAGGAATAATTGGCGCCGACATCTTGAAGAAATATTCCGCCCAAATCAAATTCAATGAGCAGACGGTACAATTCAAAATCGACAAGATAACCCACACCATACCGTTTGCAAGTCAAGAACCACGACGGATCGAGTCCAAGGAACACCTACTTAACGTCGAAGTAAACGAAAACCAAGAAGACAATCAAATAGCCCTAACCAACGACGAAACACAAATATTTGTGTCTTTACTAAATAAATATGAAGGGATCTTTTCGGATCAACCAGGAAAAATCGAAGAATTCCAATGCCAAATACGAGTCAAACCAGGGGATCCAATACACCAACGACAATATCCAATACCAATAGCACGGATTCCAAAAGTAGATGCAGAAATACAGCGCATGTTGAAGTTGGATATCATTGAAAAAAACCACCAGTTCCAGAGCATGTATCATACCATAAAACGAATTGTCAAAACTTGTGATTTATGTCAGAGAACCAAAATCAATAATATAACAGCCAGGGGACCAACATTGAGCTTGATTCCCGAGAAACCATTAGAAATTGTATCAGCAGATCTAATGGGACCACTCCCTAGGGGACAAGGTGGGTGTAAATACATCCTAGCCATTTTAGACATTTTTTCTAAATATATCAAGCTATATCCTTTAAAAAGAGCTACCACCGACACAATTGTAAAGAGGATTATTGGTGAATATATCCCAACCATGGGATCATTTCAAAAAATCCTTACCGATAACGGAACACAATTTACTAGCCAAAAATGGACCAGAATAATGGAGAAGTTGAAAATCAAGAGTATACACACTACAATATACCACCCGGAAAGTAATCCGGTTGAACGCGCTAACAGAGAGATCGGGAGACTGCTTAGAACCTACTGTCACAAACAACATACTAACTGGCTCCGATGGCTCGATAATTTGGAATTCTGGATAAATAACACCACACACACAACTACCGGATACACCCCGCAATACATAATGTTTGGAAAAAACATACCATTATCTATAACAAAGTTAGTCGCGTTTCCGAAGTATGAACCAACAACTCCAGTACCGGATATCGTTCAAATCGTGCTAAAAAGAACCAAGAAGAAATCCCAGTTGAGAAGCAACTATAAGGACCGAGACAAGAAATTCCCAAAGTATGAAATCGGAATGAAAATATTAGTGAAAGAACACAAGTTGTCTTCAGCGGAGGATCATGAAACACACAAACTCTTTCTCCTATACCATGGGCCGTACCAGATATGTGAGGTACACAACAACAACACCGTCACAGTACAAGACCAGTCGGGACGCCATCGAACGTATAATTATAAAAATATAAAGCAGTATCACGAGGATGATCAACCACTTCGGGGACACCTCGCCTCAAAACAATAACCTATATGTATATGTTACGCTTGTGAATAAAAAAAAAAAAAAAAAAAAAAAAAAAAAAATGTGCAATTAATGTAATTAACCTATATGTTATGCTTGTGAATCTAACTAAAGATAAAATAAAATATATGTATATATCAAGAAGGTAATTCACACCCCACTATGTAGGCAGAGAAAAATGGAGTTGTATGTTCGGATTCCACTTGGGAAGTTAAAGAGGAATGTACCACTCAATAAGTTAGAGTTAACCAGTATTGACAGGCATCTCAACAGCGAACAGAAGAAGAGGATCGCCAAATTCTTTCGAGAAGAGGCTGCCAAAAGAACCAGATACGAAGTAGAACCTACATGGATACTACCTGAATCAGTCCAACTGGTTGTTAAGGGTGATTACCGTGACACTACCCCGGAAACACTAGGAACCGTGCAGGAGATGCCAATACAAACCTCACCAATTACGACGGTCGCTAAGAAAAGTGAATTAGTAGTTGACGAATCTGAGGTCCTAGACATTGCAACTTCCCCAATAGCAGAAGGAGATGATGACTCGGAGATGAGTAGCAAAGAAGATAGTACGTCCGAAGAAGACCCCGTAGAAACGATAGTGGCTGACCTATTAGCAAAAAATCAAGGTTCATACAGTACACTCAAGGAAAGTCTTTTCACCGCGAAAACGTTCATGAAAGGATTCGAGAACCTCTCTCGGACGCAGATTAAAAAACAGCTGTACAAAGAAAAACTGAAGCATATCAAAGCACTTAAACAACAATATCCACGGCACAACACCTCCAACACCACTGACACACAATAATCGTTTTTATTACCTCAAGATTCCGCATACCTTCGCAACTTGCGATAATAAAAAAGGGGACAATGTAACGAGACAAAACGGGGTGACATCTAGTGACCCGTTATAGTATCTCGTTACCACATCAAACGCCACAAGAACCGCCGCGCGCTCTAACGGACAGCCGCATGAAACTGGCGCACAAGTAGTGTCCCACTTCAATATAGATAGCGCGGAAAAATATATTGTTTTAAACCGCCCGCCGCCCTTCCGGAAAAATGGTTTCCCCACGAAACCCAACACATTAGAGTCTAACTGTGTGAATATTCAGAATCACCAGATTCTTAACTATTAAACAGCATTATTTAATATATGTTAATATTCAATAAAACCTACATATTCATAAAAACGCCAAGCCCAAAAGTGCTACCGAAGATCTGACCATCAATATTATAAATACAAGCCAATATTCCGTCTTAAAACACCTTCGTCCCCGCTGAGTGCGGTATATTGTGCATCTGGACGGTCTTAATACGCCGTTATATACAGAGCCGATTGCCAAACTATAACCAGCCCTACCCCAGTCTGCACACTCAGGACGGTTGTTAAACGCCGTTATTCACTGAGGTGTGCTACAGACTGCCCAACGACTCGCTCGTATTCACTTTTCCCGTGGTATCACCTGAGCAGAGACCGACCAGTCCGCCAGAACCTACCGAAGCCGAATCGACGCCGAGCCGCCACCAGAGAGTTGAGCTGCCGCGTGACCGTGGAATTAGCAAGAATACCGGAAAACAACCGTGAGTTCTATGTCACCGATTCCCACCCTTTTATGTAAATCCCAATCAATATATCTTATTTTATTTGTAAACTCTTCGGAGTATAATATAGATTCCAAAAAAGGAACATATTGTGAAAATCTTTAATGAAATTTACTGTTGTAAAAATTAATTGCAAATATATAACATTTCGTTAAAAGTGTACAACGGTATTTCATTACAATTAATCACTGATATGTATTTTTTTACTAATTATTTGGTTCTGTATTTTATTAATGCGTGTCTAGATTATATTACAATATTACAATATATTAGACATTTTGTATTCTATTAGTGCAATACGATCGATCATTGAGCATCTGCAGTGGTGTAAAGCAATTTTCGCTTGGACCATTTGAATAAAGGATCATTGAGGGTATATAATAAGGTTAAAGGGTCTTTAAAACCATTTCCTATGGCCTTTGATATTACTATAACCTTTGTTGCATCATTCACAATATAGCAAATAGAAGGAACACTCAGGTTAATAATATGTTTCGTAACTTTCCAAATACGATAAGATTTGATTCCTTTTCATCTATATTATTCACAAATATCACGATCAAAAACATCACTTCGAGAGAAACGGTACAATAAACTGAATAAACTATCATTGCTGTCTGTCTAGATAATCTTGCGGAAGTGCCGTCAATCATTTTCAATTTCATACCATTCGTTCAAATGCCAAACATACCTATAGTTTGTATATTATGTACAATGTACATTGAATCATACTGTAAATGTTTTAATCTCTTTATCAAACCTAATAATAATAATTTTTCCTAGTATCATTTTATTTTATATTGTTATATAATGTTAAAATGTATATTATTTTATAACTTAGTGATGACAATTCTATATAACGGGTCATCGAAAAATTTTTTATTAATAGGTAACATAGTTTATTGTATAAAATCAGATAAGTGATAACTGAAAATAGCTGTTCCATTTTAATGGCTTAATGCCATTTATGGTATTAAACTGGAGGTATCCGTTATCAAATCATCACTTATAAGTAACGAGTAACGACCTATATGATATTTTTGATTGTCGAGTGTTTTATGTACACTATAATGTATTTTTAATAAAGATGATGATTTAATATCATGCATACTATTCGAATAAATACAAATCTTTAACGATAATATATTTTATTTTTTTGTCTTAAAGTTAATTAGATATTTATATCATTTTAATATTGATGCGAAATACATTAATCATTTTTAACCTTATTATTAAATATTTTAGTACTACCAGTTATCGTTATCACTAAATTTCAAATTTCGAACAAAATATGCGTCATAATATGCTAAAAATAATATTATTGTTACGTAAGTACTGAAAACTAAATTGTAATATAACAAATCTGTCAATAATAATAATAATAATAATAATAATAATAAAATAAAACGATAATTAATATACTTAAACAAATAAACAAATAAACCTATACAGTTGTGAAAAAAATCAAACACATTTTATGTATTTTATTTTAATCCTAAAAATAAAATATTTTTAAAAATAACCAGTATAATAATAAAACAGTACTCCATAATAAGTATAATATTATTTTAGATGAATAATTTTTTCAACAAAAATTCAATATTTGATCATTTTATTACCATGTGAATTCTTTATATTTTAAAACTATTACTTATTTATATGATTAAAATACGCATTCTAGCATATCGAGTTGAAAATGTTTAACCACCTAAATATAATATAATATATTTAATATTGCCATTTGTTATTCTTCCCACAGTAATATTTTATCATTAATTAACCATGTTTGTATTCCTTTGAGACATTTTAAATTATCATGGATAAAATATTATCGGAGTATTTAAATTGAATAGTTAGAATAGTCATCGATCGGTGCAATTCACATTTATGTCATCTATATTGCGTATTCGTAAAATCTTTAATTTAGCTAAGGCAGACCATTTGAAAAGTGGAAATATAATAATGTACCTATTTCTGTGCTTGTTTTATCGTGGTTTTTTTTATAAAAAAAAAATATGGTATCAATAAAATAATATGTCGTGTGAGATTTTCCCGTGCCAAAGTAATATTTTTTATAGGATGCAGTAAGATTATAATATATTTTATTTTTATTTGAATCCACAGTCACTTCTGTAAAATGGGAAAATAGTGTGCAGACGAGATTGTTAAAAATTTTCCTCTGTGATATTATTGTCCTTATCTTTATTCTCTATCGATTTGGAACTATCCAAACTATACACATATACGTTGTAGATAATTGAAAAACCAATGTATGTCTCTCGAGAGTAGACTCGATTAAATTATAACCAACCAATTCATGTTCAGTTTCCACGCCGAAATGCCTTAAAAATACCATTCGAGTGTTTTTAAGCTCACCGAAGAATAGTGCACACGCCTATATTATATACTCTTTCTAATGACGAAAAATAAAAAAATAAATCTTCTCATCCCCTTGGACTGTAGGTCATGTGGTGATCATCGAATTCAAAGTACGGATTTCCGTGGAAAACATAACGAAACACGATGCACGTAAAATATTATGTTGTCGCAGATCCTTACCGTAACATAAAACGATTGAATCACAATATACCATGATATTATATTCATAATTTATTTTATCGTACCATACGATTTAATATACAATTTAAGTGTCTTAAAGTAATAGACTTTAGAGCCTGCACGAGAAAGGCTCAGATTTAAATTCTTATAACTCACCCCGGTATTCGTGTAATCCGGTTTTATTTATGTCGCCAAATAGTAATAATATAGTTGATTAAAATAAATATACTATTATATCATTATATTACCGATATATTGTGACAAATAAATCATTTTATCGAATGATTTTTTTTTTATATATATATACTAATACTTATTAAAAATATTACATCTAATCACCTACATTGATAGTATTGTATTTTATTTTATACGCCTGTATAATATACAATTACTTATTGTAAATAGGTATAATATTATGTTTTGTTTATTGTGCGATATTAAATAACAAT
The DNA here is from genome assembly GCA_020882235.1 of Schizaphis graminum. Taxonomy (NCBI): domain Eukaryota; kingdom Metazoa; phylum Arthropoda; class Insecta; order Hemiptera; family Aphididae; genus Schizaphis; species Schizaphis graminum. Next base: position 63,597,465 of record CM037032.1, read on the forward strand.
AATAATAATAATAATAATAATAATAATAAACGATTCTGTTGTTCGCGGATTTGAAAATAAATATTATATCACAGTTTTTACGTACAACCGTGTTTGCTTCGCGTTTAGTTTGATATTCGATTTGATTTGGTATTTTACTTCATTCTATTTCGCCACACCCACCTCGTAAAAACGAACAACGCGACAACGATATCAATGTCAGTGGATGTGAAATACGTAGGACAATATTGAATGTTTATACACAAACAACGCGTTATTCATAGTAGATTAAGAAAAAAATCCAAGTAAACAAAAATTGACAACGTACATGGCAAACTATTTCGTTTTAAATGTTCGCGGTTTTGTTTTTTTCTTTTTGTTAAGGTAAAACAATAATAAACATACAACTACAACTAAAAACGTTTAACAAAACCTAAAACGCCGTAGTTGTAACATCATATTATTTTTCTGTGGTGTAAACACTCGCGCAGCCGTTCGCATTATTCTTACCTATACCTATCTATTATGCTATAGCTTATTCGGCAAAAGCAGCACATCTACGCGTCACCGTATCGATTAGGAAAAATATCGTGTTCTCTCGGTTTTTCCAGCTGCGAAATTAACACGCGCTTTTTAATTTCTATGATCATTTTTCGTGTTGAAAAAAAAATCATTACGACAATAATTCATCTTTACGTGGCCATAGAATACAAATGAAGTTTTTGGCGTGCGCGCTTGCGTTTTCGCTTCTAATGACTCATTTGAATAATGCAATAACGTTGACAAACAGTAATAGATTTTTCTGTTTATTTATTTGTTTTTTTTTTTCATAATAATTCTGGAGACGTTATTGGATTCCCACTCGGGCGTTTATAGCTGAAACGAAATAAATAAAACGAAGAAAGAAAGCGCATTATTCACTGTTAATCGTGTTGATCTGCATAATATTCACGTCACTAAACCGCATTAATCTAGATTTTTTTTTTAATTCATCAATTTTAATTTTTATTATTATAATAATCATATTTATTATATATAATACATATTTACGACACCTTGTCACGGTAAAATTAAAAATTATTTTTTATTTGGTTAAATGTTAACCTAAAGTTACATTTAAATCTTACCAACACAATTTTATATTATACATGTCCATTTACTTGTATAATATCTCATCAAAAAGGAAGGTACATATTATCGATCAGTATAATTATAATTACTTTAATGATATTATTATTGGTATTGCGACTTCAAAAACTGAAGATTAAACTTCCGAGTATTACTATTATTTATAATTGGATAAACTGGTATTGATTATAAAACTGTATTTAATATTTACGAAATCCTTTGATAATTATTTTATTTTGGTGTTACGTAGAAAATATCTATAGATTTGCAATTATCCCAAGATTAAATATAATCGAATTTTTGTAAACACGTAGATACTCAAGGAGGAATTTAGTTTGAAACGTCGAATTGTTAATTCTTTAATCTTTTATAGTCATTTCCCAAAAAGATAATAAGTCTTATGGCTCTATCGAGTCGAGATAAGGTTCGAGTAATTTTTCATTTTTATATTTAGACAGTTGTACCACGAGGGCGTTTTCTGGATTATTGTTAACAGATTTGTCACTTGAGTATTTGGTATCTTGCCAAATCTATCTAGCTCCATGTTTCACTTTAAGACAACTCGTAAGATAAGTAGGCAGTTTATTTAAGTAATTTAGTTGCATAAGATTTAAAACTAAAAAGGATGATAATGCAATGGCGTACAGTAAATAATAAACATCAACATACTGTTTTCACGAATAAACTATATACGTATCTCTTAGTTATTTCAATATCAACGGTTATTGTATTTATAATTTAAAAATAATTTATAAATTTAAAATTTTGGTATTAATCAGTAATTTTAACGATTATTTTTCGTCAGCTTACATTTTGTACTTCAGATTATTATTGTTTCTAATGATAAATTTATAGTTGCTTAACTCGTTTATTGCAGTTTTTATTAATTTTATTTTTATTAAAGATTAGTGATTTTGGTTTATTTATGTAACCAATATTACTTGATTATTTTTAATTAGTTTCTAAATAAAATTTGAAACTTTAGTTAGAATAAAGTATAGAGCTTTAAATTTCACACATGTTGTAAGTAACATTTTCGCAATTGTTAAGGAAAATGATTTTAAAGTTTAAACTGCTACAACAATTCAAAAAAGTAACTAACTATCATTTTTTTATGTTTTTCCTAACGTAAAATGAATAATTAAGATTAAAAAAAAACCTATACTTAACAAATTTATATATGTAACAAATTAATGTTTAAACATTTATCAAACCAAATTTTACAGAAAAAAATATGTCAATTGAAGTTCGAATAAATCATACACATAAAAATAAACTGGAGAGATTTTATTTTCTGTGCAAAAGTTATCTTTTTATAAACAGTTTATTTAACCGTATTTAAATCTGATGATAAGTTTAGTAGTATTTAGTTGGTAGAATCTTTTCTACTATAATGTGATTTCACTTGAAAGAATTTTTAATATTATAAAATCGTAAAAAAATTTAAAGTAAATGTATTTTATTTATTATTATAGTAGAATTGAAATGTATAAAGAATAGTTAATATACTCACATAATTTATAATTTATTAATATTATAACAATATTTTATAGCATAAATGTCATGTGCAGGGCATCAGTAATATTATCCTAATAAAATTAATTAATTGATGTTGTAGTTTGTGGGTGTTACCAAAACCTGGAAAGTGATTTTCATTAAATATTTATTTTAAAAACGTTAAATAATTATTACAACTTATAATTGATTAAACACTTTAAACTTAACTTTTTATTAAAAATTGGTCAATTTATCGCGAGAAAATTAATTATTGTTGAAATTTATAGTTTCACTTTAAATTCAATTAATTTTCTAGGGCTAATTTATTATTACGCCTAAATTATAATTATTTTCCTCAAATTGAGCATGTATCATAATTTTAGATTGTTAAAATACTCTAAATTATTTATTTCAATGTACAATACAATTAATTGAAAATATTTGTACGAGTAGTTGTTTAAAATGTTTATAAGTTTAGGAAAAAAGAAAACATTTATTTGTTACGAAAATAAAAAAAGATTTTTAAATAAAAAAAATATTAATTGGTTAATGTATATTTTATAAGCCATTGGATTTAGTGTTTATATATAAAATAATTGATACATGGGAAGTATTTGACGGTATAGCCTGCAGTATTTAAATAATGTAATTCCTCACTCTCTCTCTTTCAAAGACTCAAATAATAATAATAATTCAATAATTTAATTTAGTGTAATACCTAACAATGACGTGTATGTATTTTGTCTAATTTTATGTTTTATCAATCATAATTATTAAATTGACATGTTCTGGCATTTTAAATACCATATGATTCTCGGGCCATTTTTTAACGTAATATTAATTTATTTAATCTAAGCAAATATATTAGTAAATTAAAATTTGCTAGTGTATTTAATATTGTATAAATGCTACAAACACGAGTATTTTATACTTAAAATGTTATGAAGTTTCAAAAACAAAATCAATGTAATTGTTATTTTTAAACGTACAAATAAGAAGTGTAAAATAGATAATACAATATTTATATGTTATATATTTTTGCACATTTACTCGATATTATGTTTACAATAGTTTAAATAAATATTAAATATATACATAATAATATTATAAGATTTAAGTTATTATCAAACATGTAGGTTTTAATATTTTTGCATTCACATGTGAATAATATTATTTTAATATGCAAATAAATTAAGGTTCCATTTGATTAAAAACTTAATTTAAACATAAAATTTCAAAACAAAAATTATTTTATTAAAAATTCAGAGAAATAGTTAAAATTATTTTAAAAGGTGAGGTGTTCATATAAAGTTTTGAATATTAATGTTTTTCGTAAAATTAGATGAATAGCACTCAAATAATATTTCTATGTAAGGTTACAAAATTGTATTTTATTTCAATTCTTATACTAGTGATAGTCATTTGTATTAAAATAAATCAAAATAATCAAAACGGAGTTAAATTCCAGTTCATTCATTAAATTAAATAAAACGTTATGCCTTCAACGATATTCGATATTTTTAATTTTATTCCTAAAACACGCAATGTTCAAATAATTTTGTAAATCGGTTTCCAGATGCAATGTCATAATTTTGACAGGACAAACACCGTAACAAATACACACATTTTCAATACTCAATTAATATCCAATAATAATAATCGGTCGATCGACCGCAGACATCTGAATATTTTATGCGCTTTATAACCGGTGAATAAGTAATGGGTGAGCGTTTCAACAATCTCCGAAGGATTAATATTACTATTATCATCTCGTGAATATTACACGAGTGACGCGTGAAAGAAACCGAAATTGATTTCGTCAAGAATGAGCGTATATAACGTCGTACACGGTAGTTTCCAGTAATTTTCTTCGTAGAGTACGCTCGGGAATCCGAATGTCGGAAGAATACAAAAAAAAAAAAAAAAATAGAGACGTCACGTCGTCGTTTTTCCGGTCGGTGCAGTAACATTCCCAGCAGGCGTGTCACTGTTATAATTATCATCGACAGGCCGCCGCGAAAACTATTGCCTAAAGTCGTCGTCGTATCATTATCATTATTGTTGTTGTAACAAGGCCTATTAGTTGCCGAGTTAGAGATTGTTTTTACGCGCACGTGTTACCATTGGCATATTTAAAGGGGGAAATGTTAACCACGAAATTATTTGTTCGATAATTTTTTTTTAAAGTGATTGTTATCATATCCTGATCATAGCGATATGTTTACAATTATAAACATACGCTATATTACTCATAAAATTGACTAAGCATTATTGTTCAAGAATAATATAATATTATATTAAATTTCTCATTTTATTTTTGTGGCGAATATAACCTGATTATTATTGGCCAGCTGCTCAGGTATAAAAACGTTATGTTATTATTATTTTTTAATAATTATTGTGTTTATAATTATTGTACCAAAAGGTTAGTAAAAAATATAGAAATAAAAAAAAAATGTCACTTTATAAAATAACTAATTTGCACAAATGTGATAAAATTATCTTGTTCAATTTGTATCGTAATAAATAATATACATTGTACATTTTATCATGTCAGATGTTAATAACACCGGCCACGGCAGTCAATGTGTAACATATAAAATAGAATTACAAAAATAAAATATATGCACAATTATAAAACATGTGACCGTAAATACTAGTTCATATTTTAATGATCAAACGTAATGTTTAAATAACCGATAAATATCAGAAATGTATTGAATTTTATCGAATAAAATACATTATTTTTATTACTGTAATGAGATTCGAGTCAACCAAAACATTTACTACTAAAATATTACTTAATAAAATTATAAATATATTTTTAACGATAACAAATTTTTTCAATATAATTTGTACTAATATGTCATACAAATAGTGATATTTTCCAAAAAGATATTTTATTTTTTGGGGGCGGAGGGAGATGGCTTGGGAAATACTTGAGGACACTAAGTCCTTTTGAGCTCTCTTCCCAAATCTACTCCATGTATTCGCTATAATAAGGTTATTATCATCGGACGAAAAAAGCGAAACACGTCGTCACTGCTGCGTTGGCAGCAATGTATCAATCATTTTGACGGTTAATATCCTGAAGCGCCGTTTGTGTTGCGCATGTCTGTGCGTTATCGAAAAAAATAACAAACTGAAATGAGCATTATAATAATATCATACGTTGAAGGTTTTATAAGAAATATATAAATCTCCTATACACATCTTGAAAGTACAAAAAAAAATACTAGTTTGAATATACATAATAATAAAATGATGTGGTATTATAATATATTATGTGGGCAGTAAATCTTCGAGTCCGTATAAAAATATCATATTTTTAAATGACAAAGAGGAAGTAACCGACATGCACGAGATACATATAGGTAATAGGCACGACATGTAACACCGGTAAACGAGTCTCTAATGATGATGATGATGATGATGATGATGGAGATTATATTAGTAACATTTTTTGATTTATATAACATGCACCGTAGCGTTGGACGATATTTTTCAACCATCTTCCGTAAAAATGTTTCGGGACGCTCTACGCCGGCAGCAATTATTTAGGTATTTTCTCAAATATTTGTACTGAAATCCGAGGATAGTTTTATCAAAGTATACCTATGTGTGATGTTTGTGTGTGTTAGGGAATGGGGTATGATTACGTCTGACGGGCGTAAATTGGTTTTGTACAGGTGCCGGGAGGGGCAACACTGTTGTAGGTGTAATATAACGTAGGTAATATACTAATGTATAAGAATAAAATAATATGTAATAATAATACCCAACAGTGGTATGATTTTGGACTTCTTTTGCAGATAAACGTTAGTCATAATATCTTTAGAAAAACAATTTTAACTAGGTACCTATATTATGTGAAAAAAATTTAAATAAATATTTTTAAGAGAGTTAAATACAGTATAATATTATTATACCGAATACAATATATATTTGTGAATATAAATTTTATAAATATAATATAATATTTTTTTTTCGAAACGTGATTTATTGGGTAAGATTTCTACCTAAAAAATTTAATTATTTTTTTCCAATATCTCATTATAATGTCGTTCAGTTTTTTTTTTTGTACCTATATCTATTTCAATAATCAAATTAATGTTACACGGCGTCTTGGTTAGGCAATTTTGCTACACTTGGTAAAGAGAAAAAAATTAATATCATAATGTTCACATTATAGTCAATAGATAATAATTTATTATTTTTATAATATGTTTTTTGAATTAGTAAGGTACCACATACATGTACAGAATAAATATTTTTCAAACCTATTTAGCAAAATCGATGGTTTTTTTGGTCATAATTGAATAAAAAAATTAAAGTTTGCTGGACTTCTGTTAAAATATCATAATAATATTCTAATATTTAGTTTAACTTTTTTTAGATTTTTAGAGAACATATTAACCCTTTTTAGTCAATACTAAGTTCTTCCACTCTTCTCTGTTATATGCATGATTTATACTCACCCATCACTATTGATATAATAAGAGAAGATAGATTTATAATATTATAACATAATAATACATAATATTCAATAATATGATATCATAAAAAAACTGCAAATAAATATTATGAAATAATTTTATTATATATTCGGGAATTATTAATTGCCATCAAGGGGAGACGAGACACCTACGATATACGTAAAATATAACACTCTCATCGAGGTTTGGGCGGCGGTGGCAATAATATATGGACTATGACGAAGAGGAGAATTCGTAGTTGTACGAGGAACAATGACGAATGAACAGTTGCCTGCGAATATTATTTCCCGCTGCGTCCGCCGGGCGATGATTAATTAACTAACCGCGATGCCGAAAGTAACTTTTTGTTTCGTCTGTCTGTTTTAACAAATCGGGTATGCCCTGGCTTTATTCTGTTTGTTATAATAATGTATTAAGTACTACGGTGTTTGGGAACGTTCGTGGTTAAATTTTCATTTCCACAAACCATTCACCGCTGTAAATCTCATCGATCATGATAGTTCACTGTGACACTAAACAAAATATGGTGATAGTAATACTAAATCGACGACATTTCGGGAAACTGCGAAAAACGCATGAAAGGCCACGTAGATCGTTTCGGAGGCGCGAAAAGAGTTCACTGATCTAGCACGTCAAATGAATAGCAACAAGACGAATTTCCGAATAACGTATTTATTTAGTTTCTGGGCTTTTAAGTTACATACGTATATTTTGTACTTATTTTTATTTAAACTTAGATGACTAACTCCGAGCCAAAAGATAAGTGACATAAAGCTAGTTTATTATTTGGTACAACTTTACGAATTTAGTACCGAAGTAATTTAGAAACTTCATATTATTATAGTGTATTACGAATTATTTAGTTATTATATTTTAAATCCATATCGTATACAAACATTTTGTTTTTAGATGATCGTACTTTGTGGTGTTAAGAAAAAAAAATATCATTGAACGATTTACTTTTTTTTATTCATTTAACGTACTACATTGATGTAACTTCTAAAAAACTTTTTTATCAACCATCCACGTTTACGTAAAACTTTATGAATTAAAATAAATTAGGTAAATTTTACAACATTGTTTTTTTGATGTCGTGTAATTTAATATGTTTTTTGTTGTTGTATAAAAACATGAATTAAAATAGTATGAATAAAAAGTTATTAAATTCAATTTTTTTTTAACTTAACAGTATTTAACCTATTGAATATGCATATTTTATCGGTGCACTATAAAGTTTGAATATAAAAACAAATTCAAGTTAAACGATACTACAAATAAACTAAGAAACATTTTGTTGAAAAAAACTAACAATATTAAAATTCTAATCTAATTATAACATTGAATACTATGGAATACTATGCAGACTCAACGCATTATATTGCATTTCCATGCATTCTTTCTACGTTAAAAATATAATAATAATACGTTTTTAGTGTAATTTTAACTTTTAGTAATTTATTTTGTTATATAATTTATAGCTAATAATTAAATACTTGTTGTGAAAATTTAAATATTCCACAACACATGATATAAGTTCGAAACATTTTTTAAACTCTGATGAAAGTAATTTAATATTAAACATATTTTACGCATTCGAGCATATGTGGTATGCATGTATTGTTTGTGTTGCTTATAAGTTACATCGTAAATGTATATACTTGTTTTTTCTTGGAACTATAGGCGATAAAGTATTTTTATCTTAAATATATAAAATGTGTGTAAACAGTAAAAAGTAAACACACTCATCTAAAGTATATAATTCGAATACTCTAAAATGGTTTAAATAATATTATATTATATATTATTGCAGTTAAATCCATTATATTTCATAATACCTATCGTTTCTTATGATACATTAATATTAGAACGATAAATTATACTTTATTTTGTTTTATGATTTTTAACTTTTACCATTCTATATGACATAATTACAATAAACTTAAACTTTTTAAATTATATTTTGTTGATATGTTATAAAACTTGACTAAATCCATGTATAATTTTAATTAAATTAGTTTATAACTGTTTGACTTATGATTCTTAATGCCTCTTTAATGTATTTTCAATTTGTTTAACATAAATAAACTTACTGACCTAATTCATATTTTTTACAAAAATGTATTAAATATATTTAATACCTAACTATATATTATATAATATTATATATTTTTATTTTAAATAAATCATTTCATTGATTATTTGAGCCATGTTACTGACGTATTATTTTTTCGAGTAAAATCATTATGTGTATTCAGTTTTGTAATACAAAGTTTATTATTTATTATAGGTAATCTTATTTTAAAATTTAAAATCAAATTAAAGAATTATTACTATTATTACTTATTGCGACAAAATTGGTATAAAATGAAATAATGAATCAACCTAAACACCACGCGATTATTAACTAAATGCTTTTTGTTATATTTCTATAAATTTTGACCTTAGAGTCTAGGCTTAGACATTAATATTATGTTAGAATATCTCTGATTAATTGATTATTCCACAATAATACAACGAAAATTGATTAGACGTGTCCATCAATGATTGGCTTCCAGTACGCTGTAGGCCTTTCGAGACATTGAATTATACATAGTACTATAGGGTCACGATAATAATCAAAGTAGCGTTATCGAAGTTTAATTTTTTTTTCTTAAAGTGCTGGTATTTGAATTGGACGAGACACAGGAGCTGGTTCTATTTTTATTTGAAGGCGCAATGATACGTGGATACGTCGACGGAGCTTGAAAAACGATTTTGAGTGGAGTTTGATTTGCAAAACCGTAACCAAAGTGTATTTTTAGTGTAAAAAAAATACTGAAATTAATTATGTTTTTTAAAAAAATATTTAAAATAACCATTATGTTCAATTTTCCCATCTATATAATATGTAAATTATTATAAAATTATTTTATTAATCATTATTTTAAAATCTGCTTTCCAAAAATAATCCATTAAAGAATTCAAAATTCAAAAACACATCACGGTAAATCTAATGCATTTATTATTTCATAGCGAAATCTAAAAAGCAAAAATAATCTATAAATATAAAGGTTCTTTGTCACCTTTTTTATTAATAAAATCATAAATTAATGTGTGTAATTTTTTTATGTTAATACATTGAATTGTTTATTGTAGTTCAAAGCATTTTTCAAATATTTAAAATGTAAACATTTATTTTAATACGTTAAATATTAAAAAAATATTTATTAATAATAAATAACATAAATAACTTGTGAGTATAATAAAAATATTACGTTGAATATATTATAATCAGAATATCTATAAAATACAATTATAAATATTTTTAGTTGAGATAAATGTATTCTGAATTACATAGGAAAAATGTCTAAAATCGATTTTGTTAGAAACTACCATGCTGTAAATTTTCAAGTTGTGTCGAGGTTTTTCAGTTTTTTTTTTTTTATTTGACAACTTTCTGTAAAACTAACTGGATTTTTAAAAATTGATGTTTTAGAGTACCATTCATGTCCAATTTCTAATATATAGAGTGGTCTATATATGAAACTTTTGAAAAACTCCTTCTAGCAGAAAAGCTGTTTACGAAAACATTAACTGGTTAAAATAAAAAGCAAATAAGTTATCGTATAACCTTTAGAATTTATTGTTGTAAAAATAATTGTATATCATTTATATTTAAACAATATTTCAATTAATTATCTGCATTTAATAATGGTTTTGAGAAAATATTAGTTTTTAATTTTGATTTAGTATCTTAATTTTAATTTAATAATAATTGCGTATATTACATTGGTATAAATAATTTAGCACCTGACTTAATTAAAAACTGAAATGCAATTTAATCACAAAAAAAAAAAAAAATTATAATTAAAAAAAATATATATTTAAATATTTAAAATAAACTATATAATTAAGATTCATATTTGATTTGAATTAGTAGACGAGTTTTAATGTAATTTGATGTTACAGAATATGTACATTCCAAAAATTAGATTCTGTCAAATTTGTATACCACAAATCACAATAAATATATTTATTATGTAAATAAAATTTAACAGTCAAGATAATTAATTTAATTATTCGGAAATTTTTATAAGAAAAATCAATATAACATATTATATTTTTTAAGAATTCACAAATTAATAAGTTTTTTAGTTGAATTAATTAAGTCTTTTTCAGAACTTGATCATAATTGAATAGACTCGTTTATTCAATAAATATTTTTGTTTGAATCTAACCTTTACATTTAATTAATTATTAAATATTAACTATATTATAGTTATAGTAGTTATACATTATTAAAAAAAACTTTCGAGTTTTGGATTCGGGATCCAAGATTCATTAAAATTTTCAACTTTTTCATAAATATAAATAAAAAGGTATTATGTAATTTAATAATAAATAATATTAAAATTTGTGTGAAAATATGGAAATTAATAATATGTTTATAATATCTAGAAAAACTTCTACACCTACAGCGTCTTTGTCGTAAAATTTAATATTTGAATACTATGGGAATTATGCACGCAGTAAAATATTATCATTGTGCTCAAAATGATTTATGTTTATTTTTGTAGTTCTACGGTTATTTACAGTGAAAAATTTTTGCCATCAACTAAAAACTTTTTGATAAAAAAATCAACTAATCAATACTTTATCATTAATTTATTTTCGTTATTAATTAATCAAAATTATGTAATTCTAATCTTAAGCCATTGGTTTATTTCATTTTTTTGACAAAGTTAGGTACATTTATATACCTATTTATCAATAATATTTTGGTAGCGAAAACAAGTGGTTCATTCCTTTAAAATATTTTTTAAACGTCTAACTATAAAAATAAAGTCGGTGATGTAATGATGGTGATGATAATATGTCATACATTTACGGGTGTGTACCCACAAAGTTTAGGACATCATTGAACTTAGATCGTGTCTCGATGATAATACTGTGGCTCAATTTTAATAAAACGTACACCGTATACTATAAGGTTAAATATTCGTACTTTGTATTCTACAAATAAGTGTTTATTTATATCGTAAAGTTTGGTTATCGCCAGACTGTAGGTCGAGTTTAACTGTTTTTTAAGTACCTTTTTTTCTCCCGTAAGGTTTATTAATAACTAATAGGACGCATAATATTGTTATTACCGACCGTCGTTGGTAACTGTAAGTACTGGACGCGAGGCCGAATCGAGTTATTTGCGTACCTTTCTATATTTCTGTATCATAATGCGTGGGTATTATAGAATTCGGCAATCATTGTATAATTTAAAAGAGGGAAATACTGTTCAAATAAAAACAAATATAATTTGTTCCGAAAGCTCACCTATATCATGCCATTACTGCAGGCTATTATAATATTATGCGTGCATTGTAAATCATTGTACGTAGGTGGGTAGTGGGTACACACCGTGTCTGGCCGGTACACAAAACAATTATTATTACGAATACAACGCAATTATATATTCCTTTGTAATGCCGAATTTGGAGCTGTACGGCGATCCAATAATTTAAGGTACTTAATACACCCTTTGCTATTAGCGGTGTTATAGGTTTTTACCTGCTACAAAGTAGCGTAACGATCGAAATATATTTTGTATCTGTTGTAGTACGCGTGCGAGGGTTTAACGTTTTCATTCCACCCGCGTACCCAAAGCTATATAAATAACAAAAAATATATAAAAAAAAAAAAACTGTTGTGTGTTACTGGTCCCTCCTGGAATTTAACAATTTATATTTGAAAACACGTCCCATAATGAAATAATATTATTACAAAACTCAAAACGAGACTACATTTTTGTACTGTATAAAATCGTGAGTCATTTATTGTATTCGATTCGAAGAACACTGAACAACTACCTGTTTTTTAAGTGAACATTTCAAGAAATAAATAACCATGGTATAGAAAAGTACACAACATTTTAGTAAATCCTTTAACTCGAAAATAGCTTACTATTTGCGCTATATATTATAGTATGTATGACGTTGCCTGCACCACACGATTATTCTTGTGTCATCGGGTTATAATATTATAATACTGTCATTTTTCGGTTATGCATACAAACATTACAAACACTCAACACACCTATTCAAAATTATTCGCTATTCATGATTTCTTTTATTTATTAGATATTTTGTGTTTTTTCGTTGTAATTATCATAATTAAATTCGTTGGTCAGTATTGTTAGTCAAATCGCACATAAGCAAAAATCATTTATATTTCTACAGACATATTTAGTGTGTTACATTTTATGTATATTTAATTATTCTAGGACAACCTGTGCACTAGTCACCATAGACTTGTATAGTGATATTGAATTGATTCCACCTTATTATCTTAATATCTTTGAATTAAATCCCTATACTGGCTATACTCTATAGATAAATTGTCATAACTACTTACACAATAAAATTCACTCAAAATTAAATGCTTTTTTTCATCTAAACATTTTTATTCTTGTGGACAATCTTTTGGAAATACATACTGATACATATATAAAATTAAGAAGCAAAGCAAAAAGACCATGTAAAGAAACATTAGAAAAAGAAAAATTTCTACGGAGCAGACAAACAAGTATATAAATAAGCAAATTTGGAAATTTGACTTTTTAAAATCTGTATCATTTAATTTTTTACCAGCCACTATTTAATTATTAACATTATTATATTACACATAATTTGTATTAATTATTATTATTATTAAAAACAATGTAAGCAATCAATATATATCAATAATAGGCTGAAGAGACTCAACTCGAACAACCTAACAATATTGGTCGGATTCAACTCCGATAACCCAAAAGTATTTGTTGGACTCAGTTCAATGTCAACTCACTTGTATTAATATTAGTAAATAATGTCTGTAAAAATCCCCACATATTATTATTGTGAGATAATCGATATGTATAAAATAATAAATTGTTATTGCTTGGGTGGCTATTAAAATTAAATATTTTATTTTATACTCCAATTGGTTACTACTAGTTTAATTGTAATATTAATCATTCCAAAAGCTGTTTAATTGTTTAGTGAATAATTCATAGGCTCAAATATCCAATTATTCATTATTATATTATATTATCGTGTTTTTTTTTTTACAAGCTATATTATATATATTATTGTGAACTTTTATTCAAATATTCATATGCAGTGGCTAGTAAACGTACGCAACGACATATTACTGTACTATTATTTTTATTAGCTATTATTTGTAATTATCACTAAGTGCTAACTAGCCCAAATAGTTGCATTTGAATTTTATTTGTCATTATTTTTCTTTGTATTAATTATGGACTAGAAGAGTTTGATATTATGTATTTATCTAATTATTGTAATTATTATTTCTAAGGGTCATTATTTTAATTTAATAATTATTATTTATTATAATTAAACTATAAATATAGCTCATTTTTGCCATATAACATAATATAACATAATATAACGCACCTTCATTCACCTAACTCGTTAGTCTTCAATATTTTTCTAGCGATTTCGACCATTGCTAAACGAGGTTTTTACACAGCTAAACATGACACACACGCATTTACAGATATTTCGGTATATTAAGTATATATTTTACGTCAATGATTGGGTGAGTTATTATATGATTTCTAGTCTGACCAGGTGTATTTTATTTTTATTTAAGATTTTTAGAAAAATGTATAATACTTTTTGAAAAATATGTTTAACCCTCAAAAATTGTTTATTAACATCACAAGTCACAACTGACTAAATTATTGGTAGGTTATCCGTTTGTTTGGTATATCATAAATCAGATAGGAATGTACAATATTCCGTGTACGCGTATTATAGCAGCACGTGTTTCTCAAGAAAAATATGAAAATCGTACGAAGGCGAATACGGTAGGTTACAGAAATATTATTAGTTATAACACACAAAATATGCGCAACTCGGATGTTTGTCTTTTCTGGCACAAATATTTTACATTTTCTTCGTTTTCCAGTATAACGCGTAATATTTTTAATTCAGCACGAAGAAATTCAAAACCAGGAAAATTGTATACGCAGTATAAAATGCATTCCCTTACACAAATATTTCAAAACTGGTCGAATTATTTAAACGTTCAAAGTTTACTTCAAAAATTGATACTCGACCTTTTACACAAAACGCGTGCACATATTATAAGCCACGTGCAGTCGTACTCTTGTACCGGTCTGATGTCACTCTGCTTATACACATAATACATCAAACATAATCAGGTAAATTACGCAAAACCAAACTTATGAATTCTCTGCTGTTGCATTATTCAAATCACTTTTTGTCAAAACTGTTGAAAAGTTAATAAAATCGTTATTTTCCTATATATATTTTCTGTGGAGACGACTTTCCGACTTCTTTTGCATGTTGTTTTAGACTTTTTAAATATAGTTACCATGAACATAATATTATGTTAAAGATAAAATATATTATTTCGAAAAAAACAATCAAGCAATAACTGTGTGATCGTGTAAGTATTTTAATGAAAACCAATACAATATTTTTAGCATTTTTTTTTAGCGATAGCCAATAATTCGTAGTATATTAATCGTTGGCTGATAATCAAATATAAAAAGACAGAAAACGATAAGCTAAAGTTCGAATAACTTTGAACACGTAGAGTAATGTATTATAATATTATGTTTAATACAAGTACGAGTTCGCAATACGAAAACCAAACAAATACAAAATAACAGTTATATTAGGTCTTTTATGGTAAAATTCCTTTTAATTTATTTTTTTTACTCGGGAAGGAATTTAGGATATAAAGCAATAGTAATATCAAATTTCATATATAACTACACGAAACACTGGACATGTGGATTTATGGTTACGCTTTGAGTATATATGCGAAAAAATACAATTAATTATACTGAACTATGTGCAGTATTATTACAATTAATATCTTGACTATTGTGTTTAACGTTGGCTTACGTTTTCTGGTACTCGACTTTTGTGTTTTTCTTGTACCACTCATATAGTAAACGCGATGTAGGATGTAACATAGGCTGAAAGCTTTTCGTTCACCCTTGTCACAGACACCCACACACAAAACATATATTATACAAACAAATGTGAACATATCACAATATAATATTATATAAATGTTAGTTTATATGGTTGACGTATACGCAAGAGTGGTGTTTGTACACATATAGGGTATCTACAGGGTCTTACGAATTCGGTGTGAAAAAAACGGCGCAATGGGTTATTTTAACTTCACACGCGATATCCGCGATTGTTTTCACAATCAATTTGGTCAATTCGGAAGACCCTGTATAACGTATAATATATCCTTTGAAAACGACATAACTCAAAACACGCGATGGTTTCGGAGAACGAAAAACCCACACCGAGTTAATTTGACGGGTCATGTCATTTTACAATTAATATTATACACAATGATGACGTGTGCGATTGCATTGCATTTCGTAGATACAATAATATTATAATGAGAACGCGACGTGATTCGTAAACCTTTCGGAGCAGATTTAATCGAGAACGGTGGCGTATTCTTCGTGCATGCGGGTACACGGTGCGCGTATTATTACTATTATTATTATTATTATTATTATTATCGTCAAGTCGCGAATATTATCAGAACCGCGAGGCCGCCGGGGACATAAACTCTGCTCCGCGGCGGACAGCAGTCCGCGTTTAACAACGCAACGTACACAGAAAGGACATTTTCGTTCGGAACCAAAATAATGTACAAGTAATAACTACGCCTGTTGTTTAATACTTTAATTAACATTTTTAGACGTTTTAGAAGTGTGTTATGCGTTTATTTATTTAACACGAGCCAGAAAATATGTGGACTTAATTAAGTGATAAGCTTAATTATGGCTATGTGTGCATGTATATTATATACGTATAACGTTATACGCGACTGTGTCTCCACGAATTTCTAACGACTTTAATTATAACTTTGTAATTGCAGCCAGCCACTGTTTTAACAGATCCGTCGGAAACGTATCGCTAAAACTGCGTTTTACGCGTTTCATAAATAACAGTAGTAGTAATATTGTTATGATCTGTAACGATGAGTAATGAGGTTCGTTCGTTTTTATTACTGCCCGGCGTTTTATCATTTAAAAATCGTACGCGTCCCATACACTCTGCGGAACATCAATCCTGGTGTACACGACACACCAAGCCGCGGTATCTCTACGTGTGGAATAAAGGGCCGTCCTTGACATTTGTGAGGCCAAGGACAAAAATAATAATTTATAGGCCGAATTTGAAAATAATTACTATCCTAACACTCGGCCTTTGCAATTACTGCGGACCTTAAATGTCTATTATAAGTGTTATTAAAAAAACCTTTTTTTTTTACTATTCAAAATTAATTGATCTCAAAAGAATATTATCCATAATTGTAATAGATATAAACGAATCTCGTAATAATTACATTATACCAACAATTTCATAACAGTTGAACAATAAGAAAACAAATTACGGCTACGAACAGTACATCAGTACATGTAACGAAAAATGTTCTAGGTCTACTGAATGTATTGCTCTACCGCTTACTTTTGTACCTTTGTCTTACCATATTGTATTATTATGTTTGACTACCAAAATGATTTACTCATTGCGTATTAATCGATATTTCATTCCTAAGAAATTTATTCGTATAATATGTTATGTTAAATTTTAAATGTCGTGAAATAGTATTATTTTTTTAAACCGATTTTTCTATTTTTTCAAACGCGATGCCTCAAATGTACGCATGTAAAAATAACGAAGACCCAAGACTTACCAGTCACCCTAAAAATGGCCTCGAGTATCATCAATCTTCAATGGTTTCAATTTTACTCGACGCACTTCAATTTTTTATTTCGCACCGATAAAATCATCCCACATTAATCGAACGCCTAGAATCGTGCCTGCTATTAGCTTTCATTATTTCTATTTACACTACCCTCTTTTAATCTAATACGTTTCTCGGTTCAATTTCTACCCCGCTGGCAAAATGTGATTCGATTATTGGACGAACCTGTCACCTGCTGTATAGAGATTGGTATATCGCGTGCACCGTCCATACCGATTCAACCTTTCTTCAACGTTATAAAACTGTGTGTAAGAAAACAATAACTTATTTTTTCGCGTCCTCGGTGCGATGCACAATCTACTTTCCTTTTTCTCTTCCAAATTATGCCCGGCCGATTCCTCTATTTGTTCTATATCTATGCTACACTAAGTCAATATCTATGACATTTTCTGTCTATTCTCATTGATTGTCCGTTCCTTATCGGGCCGACGTTGGTACAACCCTCTCTCGTTGTTATTTTATTATCTCATAGAAACCGTTCCAGTTCGCGATTCGTATAATTTCGTGTCCAATCGCGTTCAATCATATTTTCAGTTAGTTGATTTTAATATTTTATCATATGATATTATTCTCAATCAAATCCATTGTAATATATATATATATATATATATATATTAGATATTAGGTATACCTAGTGGTACCAGATAGCTAATATTGCAACGTTTACATGCAATGATACGTTTTGTTTTTTGTTAATTTCAATAAAAAAAAAAATGTACTAAAAGTTTCATGTGGTCCTACTTACTAGATTGGAACTGTACGCATATAGTACTTCAAAAGTTGTATCAAACTCATAATTTTAATTTTAAAGCAATGAGAGTGAATACAAATAGCGATAAAAAAAACTATTGATCAATGTAAGCTTTCGGTTGGTATCGTTTTTTTTTTGCACGTCTATAAAATTATTAATTGTTAGATACTTTTTAATTGTATATATAATAAAGTATAAATTTACATTCAATCAAGCTATTTGACCGACTTTCGTATGTTACGTTTAATTTGTATAATGCATGTAAATTAATTTTAATACATTTTCATTCATCTGGATCTATACATAATAATGCACTATACACTTTGAAATAGATGTAATATTATATCACATTAGATAATTATTTTAAAAGTAAATGAATTATATTATTGAAAAGTATAAAAAAATATATTTTGCACACAACTTCAGTCATTTAAAAAAAAATCACCGTTATGTATACGTATTTCAAATTTATATATAATAATTGTTTTGTGTGTATTTTACAGATGTTTGATGGTAACAAAAAGTTTCGTTTCATGAAGTAATATATTATAATACTGTTCAATTATTTCATACACAATCTGGTCAGTGTGATTTACCAAAAACAAAAAAAAAATCAAATCAAATAAATTAGAACCATTTGCACACGTTATATTTCAAAATGATTTATATTTAATTCTGAACATAAAAGCGGTATTTGTTTAGCATCATAATATAATAAATGATTTTGCCGTAAAAACAATAACCGTTTTAAACGACATAAAACACCGGAACCAAATATTTAATATTGTCATACGCACTGACTGAATCGTTCTGTATAATAATATGCGGTGCGGTTAAGAGGGGCCGTCGGTTTCGTTATTATCATTCTCGAAAACTACGCTGCGACGACCGTATAATATAATAATATATTAATAATAATAATAATAATATATTACAATATTATAACTACTCAACAAATACTAAAACTCGGTATAGCGTCCAATGCAGCATAATGGACACGGTGTTTACCTTTGTTTGTATAAACTAAATTATCTTTTAAATCGCCAATAATTTGTACATAAACAAGTGTTAATGATGAACAGTAAAATACTTGTGTCCAAATATTTTGTGTTCGGCTATTGCACAACTGTATAGTAGGTAAGATAAAAAACAAAAAAAACTGAGTGTCTGTGATTAAACGTCACATTATACCGTATTCAAAATATTCGATTGAAATATTTACATAAGACGTATGCAGAGTGGCAACGCGCCATCAACGAGCGCTTGTGAGTTGTAGCCGTTGTAGGTAACGCAACATGGTACCGACTGTCTTGTAAATTTAAGACCCCTCGATCCATACATATTTTATATTCTTTGGAAGGTTGACACTAACCGATTTATAAAAGGTTAGTGCATTAAAATTTCAACCAGAATTATTGTGGTTTTTGTTGAGAATTTTTTTTTCTAAGAGAAATTCAATATCGAGCGGTTTTTGAAAAAAACTATGATTGTCTGCGATATAACTTCTGAAAATATATTTGACATCATTATGAAATGTATCGATATAGATCATATTATACCACTCTTTTCAAATATCAACCCTTATATTTCCTTTAATTTGATATTAAAATATAGAAATTTCAAATAAACATCATTATTATTATACGTCGATAAAAAAAAAAAAAATACTGGTATAATCGATGTCAAGTAAACCTCATAACAAATATTTTTTTCAAATTTCTAATCGTTAATTCTATTTTTCGGCACGATGAACATCAATTGTACGGTTCTGTTGAACAATAATTTATATTTGTCGGTCAGAGATCGGTGTCATGTATATATGTATATATTATGCACGAGTGGCAGCACCCCGATATAATATCTTTTACATCACGGTCACACACACACACACACACACACACACACACACACACACACACACACACACACCAATAATCGATTAATAGTGGTTACTAAGCACATGTTCACATAACTAGCACAGGACTTAGAAAATTGCCTATACTGAACTCCTTAAAACCGTTTAGTACCGAATTACCATAATTTTTCATCATTACTGTGTATGTGGTATCAAATTATTATTATTGCATTTTCACTCGTTACTTTAGACATAATATGTACATGCAATATTGTCGTTTTAATAGACACATAATACGTACGTAACTGGCGTTTATTAATCTCAATATTAAGAAATGGTGGTAGAAAAAAAAAACAAGACATAATATTATTGTAAATGGTCAGTTCACAAAGTGTTGTAATTTGATTTTGCATTGGAGAAAAAAAATCCCATAACTATCAATACTCCAGCTGCTGTTGGGTCTTGAAAGGCTGTAACGATATAACGAAATTCTATCGGGAAAAAAGGCGTCGCGTACGTCCGATACGATAATTTAATATAATATTCATGTATACAACACCTCGCTGTCCTTGATTATTGTCGTATAGAAATTCGTAATACGTAGTTCGCCGAAACTCAATCGAAAACTTGTTCATATAATATATTATGTTAGTTTGGACTTTTAGAATTAACAAGAGTTTTATTTCTGTTTTTGAAATTTTGGATTGTTCATTATTTTTTTTTTTTTTTTTTTAATAACGTTGATAGAACATTCAATTCTAATATTATTTACATAAAGGAACTCACGTTGGCATTTAAAGTTTTTTAAATATGTATTTGGGTGAGTTATATAAATATAATCACGTATTTATAATGTCAAGCTGTTGGAAGTATAAACGATTCGGTATCACGGTATCACATATTAAATTCTACAGGTACATACATTTGTTTGAACCCGTATTTTGAAACGTCTCACTCAACTTTGTTTTTAAATATTTCTTAAAAATTCTTTATTGCTGTTCCTTGAAATACAAATTTATCTCAAGAATGCAAGTTGGACTGTAAGATTTTATTTTTATTTTTGGATTATGCCTTTTTTGTTAATGTACGTACGTTTATTTTTAGAAAACTGTATACTTAAAATAATTAATCGTGGACAAATAAATTGAAATCCAATGTGTTGAATCAACGTATAATTGAATTGGATTTTTTTTTAAAGATACCGACTTACGAAATCATAATATATACACTATACCAATACATAAATATATACTTACAACATTTATACAGTTTATGTATTTAGTTATTGTAATGATATATTGCCAGAACGACATTAAAAAGATAATTATTAAAATTGAAATTTCGACGCATTTTGCATTGTTTTCTAAAATTAGTTAAACTATACTCGTTTTATAATATACAATACTATTGGTGTATTTTTGAATAATAACTAAGAGAACTTTTTTGCTTATTATTTTTTTTATTTAAGTAAGTAATTTTATGTTTTTTGAGATATTTAACTCTAAAGTTCATGTTTTTTCAAATTTAACTGATAAAAAAATGAATAACGTAATAACAAGGTTTTTAGCTATTTAAATATTGTTTAATCATAATTCTTTAATATTTATAGCGTAAAAAATTGAGATAAAGAGTAATATCGGCAAATTTAATGAGAAGGTACTTTTTTCAGATTAAAACTCCAAGAACTTATTTTAAATTTAATAAAAAATATTTGTTGGTTAAAAAATTATTTAATAAAAATGCAGGTGCATTTTATAGGTGCATTATTCTTAATTTTTAAGGCGTAAAAATTTTTTAATGTTATGTTCAAGGTTTTTTAGGGCATTATAGTTCTATAGCCCTAATTATAATCTATAACATGTTTGAGTTAGCATATTATGGCGATCGTGTTACAATAAAATACGAGCACATACGGTCGTAAGCCCCGTGCGAATTTCACTTTTATATTTTATTCGGTTTGTTTTCTTCTCCGTATATTATATAGGTACCTGTGGTGCAATCCAAAGGGATTACATATTTGTAATGCTGTCGAGATCGCTTTTAAAGAGGTGACGAAAAAGTTTTACGCAGTATTTACACGCCGCACGCCTATTGTGCCGACGTAAAAGACCGCTCTCGAATCTTTCGCATCTCAAACTCAACCCTTCTCCACCTACCCCTCCGACCCGCACTCCCTAACCAATCGACCGCGACCGACATAAATCTATTTCTCGTGTATCGTTTGTGTGCGAAACAATAGGATTTTTTTTACCGACGATACAGTCTTTTTTAATTTTTTTTTTTATCTTTTATCTTGTATCTCTTTTCTCTTTAATCTTTTATTTCTCTTTACTGTGGACAATACACTTCTTAATTCGGAGTCACGAAAAGCTCCGACAAACTATAAATCACTATCGCCACGCACACATCCACCCGACGTATTTATAAGCCACAACGCGGTCAAAAGTTCCACGCCATCGCAATAGACGAGCATTTCGTCGATAATTACATTTTAATAACCACGTCCAAGAGGTAGGCATGATACCGTTTATTATTGTACGATATTACTCGGCTGTAAATAAGCTATTTTTATCGTGTATTCAACCCTCTGTTGCCCTTCGACCAAACGATACCGACGCGGATAGTGTTTAATCGAACAGTTTGGTTTTCATCATTATTCCATAGTTGTACCAACCTTTTTGCCCGGATATGCGTCAATTGTAAACTGAAAATAGTTTTCACGCGACAGTTGCTCACGCGTCTAATGTACACGTGGAAATTGTTCGAATACGAAAATTGTTCGTGCATACATTGTTCGCATGTTCAATATATTGTTAATTTAAAATAGGTTCAAATAAAATTAAAATATTTTTTCTGATAAATATACCTAATAATACATAAAAAATAAATTACAGTGTAGTTAAGTATTTTTAAGTTTGTGGATGTCAATATGAAAGTACATAGTTTTTATATTTGCAATTGAATATTGCCGTATGCAACACCTCGAAGATAATCAATTGTTGCACGGTCATTAATTATAATCTGCACCTATTTTTTTTTTAATTTTAACTTTTATATTGATGAATTTCTTTTAATGGTGGTTCTTGACCCGCAACACACTGCTGAACTTTTAATACATTCTTTTTTTTGGAGTGTATGTATAAATCTCCAAATTGACAGATGTTTGGATGAACTAAGCGTAAGCAGACAAAAAACAATTGTGCCATTCCTCAATTGAATTATTAGTTCGTGGAAGGCCTGTCGCTACTAAATCATAACAATTCCATACACACATGGGATCTATTCTTTGGCCTCTACGACTACCTAACTACCTAATGTAGTATATTATTTATTAACTGCCGTCTAGATAGCAAAATATATTAAAATATATTACATGATTATCAAGTTTTATTTTTATTTTACAAACAATTATATTTTATTCGAATAATTTTCCTGTGAATAATTGTTACGCGAATTATTTTCGGCGAACAATTTATTAACGTGATACCCCTTTGGATTGGTAAAAATAAGCATTTACTTTTTATTTTTTTATCGACTCCAATAACTATACAGGATTTGCTAATGGACCTGTATTTTTATTGTTTATTTTTTTCATTGTATTTATTTATTTTTTGATAATTGACCTAAACAATTGTCTATTATTTTAAACAGACATATCAGTTTTAAATTTCGTAATAAATCATGGTGACTGTAAATTATTACTATGATAATTGTACTTGATTATAATTTTTATCAACCTTAGAAATATTATGCCAATATTGTTTTTTCAAATGTTTTAATTATATTGAATGATCAATTATTGTACTAAAATATATATATATATATTATATATACATAAATTAGTTTGAATTTTAATGAAGTTAAATAATTTGGAATTTTTTCGTTTTCATTAAAGTTATTAAGTATCTCAATTAAAACCATCATAGAAATATGTCTTATAGCAGATTGGTTTAATTGTAGGTTTAAAATTATCCATAATCTACGAAAACATATTTATAATATTAAATGTTTTAACAATATTGTATCAATGCCTAAATCTTATTTTTCGTGGTTTTAAATGTTTTAATATCTCGAATATTTCATATTATTATATAAGATATTTTACAGTACGAGTATATGGCATATATATATATATATATATATATATATATATAACAAACTGAGAGGACAAAGTTTAGAATTTAAATTTTAAGTTCAACTACCTGACTTGTGGATATTTTCATCAACTTCATTTAACGGTTGGCATTTAAATTAAACTACGCCAAAGGGTTTTCGATTATAGAGGCAAAATAACCTGCAGTTTTTGAAATTATTCCTTTATTCCTTGGACGATTTTATTTATTTTAGTGAGCAAATGATTAAGTAACTGTATATCAAACCATTGTGATCAAATCAAAAATATGTTACCGACAGTCATTAACCGCTGTTGGTAGAGAACATTGCTTTACGTATTTCATTGTATGCGATTGGCGTTTATTCCGTGAATGCAACAGAATAAACGTTAGAATAATAATCAAAGATATTTCTAGAAGCTCAGTTTATTATGAATGATAATTACATATATTTTTTGAAAGATTGAATTTTTCATTTATTCTAATACATAATAATTACGAATCACCTTATGACACGAAAGTGATTGTAATATTATTTTCGATAGTTAGACATTTTTGATGTTTATAACATGATATTTTGTTCGTGTGTATGACAATTTATTATTTTATTTTCCAGTGGGATTTTAGACATGTGTCGATAAGCGATGAAAAATATCTAAGATATTTGCAATGATAAAAAAAATCTTGACAAATGAGACACAGTGCGGTGACACGTGTGTTAATAGGATGTCTAAAGTTTACAGTGTTTTTACACGAATTACACGAATTACATCCCAAAACCATGTTCTTTTTTTTTATATTTTACGAACTTACGTCCTCGATGCTTGCGCTAGTATCAACACAGAACGGTAAACACTAGAATTAATATCTAAGATTATATTAAACTAAAACGTAGGTACCTATATTACTTAATTGGTTTTAGTTTAATCTCGGTTCAGAGTCATGACGAAAAGCGTCTCGATGTCAGTGTTTTCAAGTAGTTATCTACACGAACTGAAACCATATTGTATTTTAAATGATTTCATCGGTCCTTATGAAACATTGATACACACATTGGATTTGATGCACCCTAGACTTTATGAACGAAAATTTAATTATTTTTGATCATTAAATTTATTGTTCCTTTTTCCGCTCCCTATACTAGCAGCCACTATCATGCGCTTAACCTATAATTTAACCATTTAATGAATACCTATGCCACGTACACGTTCAAATAGAACGTATAACACACGTATAACAACATAATATTATTATATTCGTTGTTGTACATAACGGTTTGCGCAATAAACAAGAAGAAATGAAATAAAAATTGTGCACATATGTATGAGATATGTATTTGATATTTTTCACGAAATAAGCTGTACCACATTTATTACGCGCGCCCTCGACATATTGCACTTGTGGATGTTGTGATGAAAATGTTCTTTGCCTTTTGTAACATATTCCACCGTTCTCCATTTTTAAAACTTGAAATATTCTTAGATAATCTCCAATACTACAGAATGGCCACGGTGCGGTGGTTGCGGCCGGCAGTCCATAGACCATAAGTCAACTTTTCATATATTTACATGATATTTATTACACGTATACAGAGTGATTCAACAAACACGTTCATCCCTATTTTTCATTTAATAATGAATTAATACTAATTATGTCTTTTACAACTTTTAAAACTATTTAATTATCATGTTTTATATTATTTAGATTTAGTATACCGTTCAAAGAATGTGATGGCAATACAAACCTTTTTTAAAATCAATATTCCCATTTTCCTAATAATCACATGATTTTTTAGAAAATAATTATACACTCATCTAAATCGAAATTTGAATAAGTAGTTTTCGAGTTATTTAACTGTATGTAAATATACATATATATATATATTATATATCAATTTAGATTATAGATATAAAATTTACAAGTAACTAAGCCAATTTTAAAACTGGAGTAGCATTTTCATGAGCTTTCAACATACTATAATTTGTAAAATGTTATATTTATAAATAATAAATTGCATATATTATAGTTTTGTGAAACTATTTTTAAGGAATATAACCTTAAATATAACATTAAATGATAATTCACAATGCATAGATAAATCGGTCAACTATAAGTAACCGTTATATTATAACGTGTTAGAGCGCATGGTTGTGTAGAAATATGTTGTCTGTTATCGTGATTTACATTGTTATTTAGTACGTACTATATAGATGTATTCCGGTGGAAGACATAAGCGTCAAAATGAGATAAGAAAAAAATAAATATTTCGTACAAAAGTGCCAAAATCATACAACCATGAGTGCTTCATTCAAGAAATTAAATTTAATGCTATACATATACATTATACATAGTTCAAAAACGTCAAATATAATAATAGAAAAAGATACATAATTTTATATAAGATAAAAATTAAATAATTGCAAACAAAAAATAATCGTTTATAGATTATGCGAGAATTATCGTACATTCATAGAAATTATTAATAGTTATTCTTAATTAATTATTTATGATAATACATTTTTTTATCATAAACAAAAAAACCAATATTTTAACAGTATAAATATAAATATAAATATATTATAATTCTTAACTTCTGAGTCTGAAAAATTGAAGAAATTTATTGATTTTTTTAAAAAAAAATATCAACATATTATTAAATATTTAGGTCACAATAATTTACATAACTTATTAAAAATTTATAATTGTCTGATTTTACAACGTACCCCTTGTTGAATTAGATTTCTAATTCAACAAGCAAATTCATAAACATTCTTATCAATTAAGGCCGCATTATGTTATTTTCTAGTGAGTATTTTACACTGCTAAATTTTATCGGAAATATCGTTAGATATTAACTCTTTTTTGACTGTAATTTCTTAATTAACGTCTTTAGCGATAAGATATAAATAATATGATATATTTTTAATAATTTTATATAAATACATGAACTTTATAATTTATACTGAAAAGGGTTATTTCTCAATGTTCTCATTAAAAAAAAAAAAGAATATTATATCACTATTCCTTGAAGAACCTTAGAAATCGAAATAATTGAAAACATAGTTTTTAAGTATAAATATTTAAAAATTTCTAAAATCATAATCTGAAAAAAGTAAACGTGTGTAATGTGTGTATGTCTGGTGAATTATTCTATAAATGGAAAGGATTTCAAAGTAGCAGTATCTACAGTGAAAAATATTCGGACAAAACTACAAAATATGTTCAACATAATATGTATATACTGTTTTAACATAATATCAAATCGGTAGTACACGTCGTATAATGATAGACCTATTTGCATATTAATTTAATATGCTTATAATATCATACATTATATTCTAATTGTAATAATGGCCTGGACTGGGGACGTTTTGAATATTGTCCAGCACGTAAAGAGGATTTAGTGAAAGATACGCGATATCAACCGGAAATGGAAAACAAATAGCTACGGGCGAACGCGGCCGGAATATCAAGAATACAATACGAATCGCTCGGCAAATTGGATACGATTTTTGTAAAAGCATAAACATATTCCGGCAAATGGTCCTCTATTATTCACTCGCATAACAACGTTATGAAATTATTTTTAAGTTGATCATCCCACATAATATAGTGATGACTGACATTAGCAATGCCGAGACCCAAACGGGAATATTATTACGTAAATAAAATATTACTCAGTTCGTTTATAACATCAAGTATGATATATATATATATATATATATATATTTTAATAAGCAGACATCGATTATTATAAAAATGCTTATACATGCACGAGCTGTACGTTATAATAATCTATGACCGTGTACACTGTATGTTGTAGGCTCCTATGACAAACATCAATGTGTTGTAGAACGATTTAGTTTCACGTCAACTTAAACATCATTGGATGAAAATTCTAAATGCATCGGGAATTTACTCGTTGTTTGCATTGAAAATAATCATTTTGATGACATTATTTGAAAAAAACAATTTTAATTTTTTTAAATTTTTTGTTTTGTTCGTTTTACAATTTGAGTTACGATTAATTTATTGCGCATTAAAATAATTCACATTCTTAAATATTTAAAGGAATCATCGGGTGACTCTTTCTTAACGGTAAAAAAAAATATATTATTACATAGTTTTATGTATTATACGTACATATACAATTTAAAGAAGTGTCTTAATTTTTTTTTCCATTAATATAAACAAAATTTAATGTTATTAAAACTTATTGAAGATAAAATATTAGAAAAAAATAGTAACTATTTTTATTTATAGTTATATATTTATTATTTACGATAATTATTATGGTCAATTTTGAAGAACAATAATCATAATAATTGTATGTTTATTTCTCTCCAATTACTTCAATATAATTTCTAGCTCACTTTGCAGTTTACATATTGTTTTAATTAATATTTAATGAACTATACTTACATAGCTATTGCATTAACACTGCTACGTATTACTCATTAAATTTTAAAATCAGTCGATTATTTCGATATTTCATTAATTTGATTAAGTTAATATTAAGTATTGAGTATACATTTATATACTTAAATGTTTTACTAAAATGACAAATTTACCCAATTGAGTTCTTGAAAAATAAAGAAACGTGTTTGCTTAAAATTAAATTAATTTTGTTTGTTGTTATAATACTATAATATTTATCATTCCATAATGAACGTTAATAAATGTTTTTATTCACCTACTAGGTAATATATAGTGTAAAACTGTTGGAGATTTTTTTTTTGCTATTTGTTGAAAATATTAACTTTACCTATAAATCTACTTATTTAATTTTGAACGGGATTTGGAATTTGGATAGATATTACTATATTAGCTGCCACTTGCCAAAATTGAAAATATTGTATTTAATTTACCGGAATAAAATTAATAATACAATGCTGTGACGTAGCCCCGATCAATATTCTATTATGTATAGTATTATGTGTATACTAACACGATAGGGGTATGCAGAACGCTAAAATGTTTTTTTTTTATTTTTATAGTAAGTTTGTATTAAAACGAAATTTAATACCTAGCTTTTAACATATTTTTTGGTGGTGGTCATCGGTAGAATGATTGCGTTTAACCCTAATGATTTATTATTATTTTATATTTAATCTTCTCTGTGTCATAACCAATAGTATCATAAGTATTTAGAACGTTTCAGGGTGGACGATTTAGCGTGGACGTTTTGCCAAAATGACATTTTGGTGCGCTAATATTTAGCTGATAAATTGGTCAGAATGTATGAAGCTAATTTAGACAATTTAGACAATATAATATAATATATAGAGAGAAAGAGAGTTATGAAAAATATACTAACGTATTAATATAATGTCGAAGAATAAAAATAAAAATAAATTTCCAATAAATATACGACAGTGATATTATGTTATTGGGGGAAAAAATAATTCATAACAGTTGTATAAACAATGTCTTAATATAAATCAAAAATCGGTAGGTATCTTAAATAATATTTTATTAAAATTAATGGCGTTACTTTACGTTTTTTCATAAGATACAGACCATAACGATGGTCAGTTGTTTTCTGTTTATCAGTGTATTCAATAATTAAAAAATATAATGTATTTTGTCTAGCTTAAAGATTCAGTAAATTTACTTCTTTGTGTGATTGCTTATTTTTTTATTTGTAAATTTCATTTTTTATTACATAAAGGAACAATTAAAAAAAATATGTTGCTTCTTTGAAATTAAAGGAGCTTATTAAGGGAGCCTTAATTATTTATTTTGATAAAATTTACAAATGATTGTTAAATAAATTTGACATTTTTCAATATTTCCATCAGAAATAAGAAATGGCTACTGCAAAAAATGCATTTATATTTGGTTTTCTCTGAAGAAATTTATTTTACAATGTGTAATAATATATTGTATGGTGTAAAACTTATCGATTTTTATTATTGTTTTTTTTTCTATTTATACTTTAAACTATATATATTTAACAGGGCAATTTTAAAACTTTTAATACATTCAAACATTCTTAATAATGATTTTTTTTATAAATATTTTTAAACTGACACGTCATTGTAGTTGTTATTGTAGTCATTATAGATCATGTTAAACTCGAGGTATTTAAAATTTAAATTGTAAATTTTATAAAATAAATACTGCGAAAATAAAACAATTTTGACATTTTAATAATTGAACATTTTGTTTAAAAAATATATCACGTCAATACCATACTTATTTAAATAATTCGTTAAAATGTCAAGTGTCATGAATTTTTTATACCCGAATTAGAATGAAATAACCAAAATAAATTTTGTTCACACTAATGGGTTTGCCGTAATAATTACATTCAAGTTTTTCTCTCATTTTTAAATATTATCGTTTTACAATTTTTATAACAACTACTAATTCTAAAAAAAAACTGCATTGATATACCTAATTAAATTTATTCTTAATTATATTTTTTGTAAACAAATGTAAAAGAATAAAATATTTTTATTTCAGTTGGATAATGTTTTACATATTTTTTTATACTTATCTAATTAAATTATTTGCTATCTGATTATTTATTAAAATATATGTGTCATATACAATTATTTCTAACCTGCAGCTACCTAATACACCTAATTATATTTTGTTAATAATATATTATTCTAAAAATCTAGTTTGATGAAAATTAAGTAACAGAGTACATTTTTATATATTATGGTCCAAAGTGTGTTTGAGAATAAAGGGCAACGAGACAGTTGAGTACTAGACAAGAGTGTATTTTGATGACGATGTACAATTGAATAGTTTCTTGAGGATCATTGAAACATGTGCAATTCTTAATGACAATCTCAAAAAATATATTTTATCAACTAAATTTTTAAATTGACCCTATATTTTTGTACATAATTAATTTATGTTTGACTAATAGTATAATATAATATGTTTAAATAATATTATTCATAATTGTATTAATTTTGTATATTGTGCAGTGTGCCCTAAGATTTTTATAATTGTTTTAATTTTTTTAGACTTTGATATGAATTTTAACTTTCTTAAATAACGACGATAAAATTAATGTTATGTTACTAACATTTTTTACTTCACAATATTTCAAGATTACATATTTTTTATTTTTAAATATTATTAGTTTTACACTATTAAAAGTTTTATGTATACGATAGTTTTTTTCTTCTGTATTAAAGAACATTATTTCAGTATAATATATAACTTCAGTAAATAATACGATAATAATAAATTAGTTTATTACTCAAAAAAACTTAATAATGTATCCGTTATTTATTATTTCTAAGAAATTATATTTGCAGTGTTATTAATTGTCTAAAATTATATTATATATTATATTTACTTACTATAAGACTTGCGTTTTACTATTATAATACTTGTGCCTATATTTTACAATACCAGTTAAGTACATTTAAATAAAAATATAGGGAAAAATAATACGTATTGGAATATAATATAATAGTATTTAAATTTTAAATTCGATGTCTTATATTTAGAAAACAATTTTGGTATCTACCTTTAATTTGGGATATTTCGACAACTTTTAGTTTGCAAGATATTTATTTTATTGTTTGAAATGCAAAATACATTTATTATATTATTTTTTTTTCTTATAATTTTATAAAAAGAATATTTTTTTTTTCGTATTTAACTTTTTTAAATTTTCCTGTTCACCAAATAAATTATTTGTACACACAATATCAATTCTTAATCAATAATACCTTTAACCTGTACATAAAATTGAGAAAAAACACTTAATTGCTAAATAATAAATATCACAGTAGAAAAAGTATTTTTACAAACTATTTTAAAAAAAAAGTATGTTTACATGCAAAATATTATGTGAATGCATTAAGAAGGAAAATACTGAAAAGTGCGTATTCCAAATTCAATTGCTGGTTGTAATGTTTGAAATACTTATCATAAGTGTTCCTAACAAGTTTGTGCGGTGAAACATATTTAATTAAAGTAAAATAAACAAAAATATCGCCCTCAATGCAGCAATGTAATCCTCTAATACAGAATACGCAGAAACGATGTTATTATACCTGGCACGCGTATTACATACACGCAAAGTACTTGCTTATGTGTTCTACGAGTCTGCTGTCGTGATAAATATCAATTTTTTTATGTCTACGATTGATATCATTACGATATTAATATTGTGCATGCATGACGTACACATATGTTTATACTTACAGATTAAAAATCAGCTCAATCGCAGAACCGGCAAGTGTAAATATAACGCGTTACGACGACTATAATAATATGTGCACGGGAATTCTTCCAATGACGGTGTACAATAATATGATATGGCGCGACGATCACGATAATGTCATTACGCGGGTACCTGTTATACGGCGACTGATACGGATCCGCGTTAAGAGTTAAGGTTTTTCGAAAACTTTTTTCCAACTGTTATATGATGGCGACATAAAAACGAATTTTCAAACTGGTGCGCTTTGGATTTTTTTTTCGCGATACCGAACTATAATAATATAGCATATGCCTCTCATTGGCTGTTTACATATATATTATGTATTATGTGTACATGTTATTTATAATATATTATACGCGCATACATAATAACAGTGTGACTCTTGGGCAACGCACGACGATCACACGCGCCACCTCAGTGATCGACTGGAGTAGTGCTGAGCCCCTGGCGAAATGGTTTCTCCGGCGTTCGTGCGCAAGTCCAGGGCCACCGCCGAGAGACATATCCGTCCGATGTCCCGCCGAAGCGTTTTCGCGGGAAACTCTGTTTCGTTTTTTTAGCGCCGTTCTGACGTCCTGGCCGGATGATTTCGTTATTCCGATATAATATTATTATAATAATATCATAATATTCAGGTATACATGTATAAATATATATCAGACGATTTCTCGTGGACCATCCCCACGGTACGCAAGCCTTCACGTCACTACCTTTCACAGTCGATGGCGGGTGACGGGTCGTGAAAGATTATAGTAAATCGTTTAGACCTTTCCATTTTCAGTTGCGACTTTTTCAATCGTCGTCGCCTCATTTTATCTGTTTAAGTATGTAGGTATATATTAAATACATTTGGAGAAGACAACAACCTCAATTGAATACCTTAAATTATACTTAAGTAGGTATATGGTTATCGGGTCGTTCACGATCGATGTTCAATCCACTCCAAATTACCACAAAGTAAAATAAAAATCCTATTATGCGATATACGTCTTAAACTGTTTTTACACCACTGTACCCGCGGATATAGCGTCCTAGATATAAGTCCGAACAAGATAAAATCCCTAAGTCGTAATACGTTTGAAACGAATGGAATTTAAACTATAAGAATTTTGATGCGTGTTTCATCTTGTTGGAACATTGATCGGTATTCCATATAAACATTATAAATACAACAAAATATCAACCTGGGGCGACTTTTAATTTTCACGATTATCACATAATATTGTCATAACAATAACACAACGATGATTTTAAAGATTTGGCAGAATTTATCGAATGTCAACAATACCTATTTGTGATTTGGTTGTTATATAATGTACTTACTTATATAATGTTTAGTCACTCATTAAAGTCAAACGTAGGTAAACCAACAAACGTAAGAAATTAAAGCATATGATAGTAAATGGAAATTGTAATTAAAATATCTAAATGCAACTTAGGCCGGATGATCAAAAGCGTTAACGCAAAGGCATATTTATTTAATATTTAATATAAAAAAAACTTCTATTATGTATAAATTTACATAGTATAGAAGTTGCCTTTGGATTTCTTATGTATTTTTTGAAATAATATTACACATAAATACTGTATTTTCATTTTCCATACATTCTAACAACTTATTTGTGAAATGTAAAAAGCGTTGATGATTGTTAAACTACATACCTACACTAATATTATAGTAATCAAACATTTTAGTTTAAAACATTTTTGAATTTAAAATATATAAAATAAAAAACATTAATTCGTAATTATTGTTTGTAATTAATTTAAACTGTATATTGAACTGTAAAAGCTCAAAATGATACAGCATTTACTAAAGTATCTTAATTTTTAATTGAAAAACATTCAAAAGACATAAATTCCCGTACATAAATCCAAAAATTATAATAAAAATGTCGCTTTTGATATTTGATGATATTGTTTTACGATTACGAACACACATTTGTTGAGATAAAATAAGTATGACATCTATATTTCAACACAATATATTATGATTTTTGGGAGTTTTAGACATATATAAAAATATATCGCAACAAATGTATTGTTATAGAAGTAAATGTTGACTATTTTAGATTCTCAACGATGCATTGGATGTATTGGTTTTATATAATGTTTTTTTTGTGTCCGGGACTACGTAGTTTAGAAAAAGCAAAAATACTTCAATATTAAAAATTGAGAGTGATTTCTGATAAAAAGTTGGATTTAGTTTGTACTTTGTCAGGTCAAAAGTAAAAAATTCACAGTAGTTTTAAAAATAATCAGGAAATAAAAAAAAAGAAACAATTTTGGGAAAACAAAAATATTTACACAAAATCAATTTTCTACGTAATCGATTTAGTTTTTATGTTGTTACCTACTTGTTATTCAAAATTGAACGTATAGGTATAGATACTTAAAAAATGTATAATAATAATAATAATTTAAACTAGCATTTTTTTAACATTTATGTAATATTCGTACTATGTTGATTTTTTTTGGTAGTTTTTATGCACATTTTCATTTTTATTTTTCAGATATAGTGTTATGAACCATAACCACAATAAAATTATGTTTATAAGTATTGAAAGTTAAAATTTGTATGAAATTCGTCAGAATTAATGTAGGATATTTAGTTGTTAAAATTCATACAATTTTTATTTCAAAACATAAAGCTTAAAAGTTAAATAAAAATATATTCCTCATGGTTAATCATAAAGCCATATTAATTTTTATAAATATTTAAAATTAATATTTTGAGAACATTATTAGATATGAAAATGCATATTATACAGCGATTTATTAATATCAAAAAATAGTTGTTATTATTTTATTATTACTCAAAAATTATTAATCATAAGAACTTGAAAATTTTATTATTTATATTAGAACATAATTTTCTATACACAATTTAATTTTTAAAATATTTATTTGTTTAAGCATTTTATATCACAGTTATATTTACATGCCGTTCTATAGTATGCGTGGTATTGAATTTTAATAATTAAATAAAAAACATATACATGATATGATATAATAATAATGAATAATATTATGTATTCGATGTTTCTGCAAAAATTATTAAACCAATTATTATCAATAGTAATATAAATAAATTATTTCAAAATATATATTCTTAGAAATAAAGCTCAATACGCCATTTCCTTACAGAATCGCTATGCATATACAATTTTTAATGGTTTATTACTTATTAATTTAAATTTAACACATATATTACATTGACCAACTCAATGACAAAAGACGTTCAAATCGTAAAATACATTGTTTTTTAAATCTTCGTTTATGTAAATTAAAAATATTGCACCAATCACCAAGACTGAATCTAGAATAAAAAATATTTTTTATTTAATTAGTATATTTCGATATCAGATTAATATTTAATAATAATTATACAAGTACTTACCTTACAACATGTTGACTAAATAGAAACAAATTGTATAATTCTTGGACATATTTTAATCAACGTTATGTTACTGAATTTATTATAGCACTCTATATTGTACATTTGTACATATACACATAGAATAGGATTTTCGTTTATTGAACAACATTAAATGTTGTCTTAAATAGTATCTTTATATTATAAGGTTTTTATTATATCCATGGTACTAACGGTTATTTTATCATACTTTTATTATTTTTTTTTTTATGTTGATCAAAAATAATTTGATCCTTCTTGGTGATAAATTAAAAAGCTCCTTAAGTTCATCGTTAAATGTAGTGAACAGAAATAATAGCGTAAATATTAGTAAACCTAATTTTATTTTAAAATACTTCAAAATAAGAGTAGCTTGGTAAAAAAAAAATATGGATTTTTGACTACTGATTTTAATATATTATATTTTAGAATATTTACCAATATATTGTTGATTTTTTTTTTAAATATTTTAAAGAGCTCATATCCTTATCTTTAGTATCAGATATCAAAAAAAAAGTTATTTATTATTTTATATTATAATGAATATTTTATAATTAGGTATGGACTAAGCAACTCTTTCGAATAAATAAATATTTATATTAAGATGTTTCAAATTTAATTATTTAAGACGTAACGCTTAATTCATTATCTTAAGATAATATGGCTTGTAAATAATAAATAAGTATACCTTATAAATATTTTTTTTTATGTACATTAATAATTAATTATAAATTATTCTTAAATGATTAATAAGTACATTGTATTGTTTTTATTTTCTATGCATTATAAAAACTATAAAAAAGTATTAAAGTATTATAACATTTTGTACTTATTGAATTCTAATAAAATGAAATAAGGTAATTCCTGTTAATTAACAATTTTTTAATACTTAAAAAAAAGTTATTTAAATGTATTGTTTTAGTATTTTAAATAATTAAAATGATTAAATAAAATCATTCAAGCAAATTAACACTGAATAGCAATATCAATGTGTATAAATATGACATTAAAATATTATTATGTTATACTTTATTAATATAACTTTATTTATGTACTAAAATATAATATATAGGATCCGGGAGGGGATAGACCTAAATAATTGACATGTCGTATTTATCGATGTAAAAATGGTAGAGAGATTGGGGGAAAGGTGTTGGTATCAAACAACTCTCTACAATATGTTATTAAAGTTATCAGTAGCGATCATGCTTGCGTAGATACTGTGCAGCTTTTAAGCCACCGCGTTTTTGCCTACATTATTTACATGCAGACAAATGATTCGATAGTCAATATACAGCAGTGATAGACTTCATTAATTTTGGTTACGGGTCAGTCTAATTTGTTAAAATTGTTTTATAATTGGTCCATTAATTTCACACACAGGGAACAGTGATGAATATAAGACCACTAGGATCACAAAGGACTGTATTTACATTCTACACAAGAAAATGTTAAAAGGGTAAGGCGTAGGAAAAATTGAAGAGCGTAAACCGTTCTGTAAATCATCGTGTTATTGTACTGGGATTGAGCGATTGAATGGTTAAATTCTTAATTGATATAATATTATCATGTATCTTTCAATATAATCATACATTTTTTTAAAATTAAAATTAGCGTACTGTCTATTTTAAAAAAGGTCTATTTTTATATAATGTATAATATTAATGAAGAATAAAACATAGTATTATATATTATACCTAATCTGCTTGAGAATATTTTCTGTGATAAAAGTTGGTCCTTGTTAGAAATTAAAGAAATTCGTATCGTTAAAGAACACTCCTTTAATAGTATAAAAAAAATATAATATAAGTATTTGATAAAATTGTCCTAAGTTTATTAAAAGATTTCAAAAATCGGGGTTAGAACAAATTTCTTATTAACCAATTATTTTAATATGAATTTTCATGTAATTATTAAAGAGAACGTTTTATCCGTTTTGGAAAATGAACTGTAAGTTTTTATTTTTTTACGAATACAAAATAAACAAAAAATTATATCTCATTATTGTACAAAATAGTTACACCTACCTAATTTTATTAATTTATTAATTTAGATAAGTTATTATTTTTGAATCGTGACTTGTATAATAATTTATTTATTTATTTTTATTGTCTCAGTCCTCAAAACGTAATATTATTATAATATGTCTAAAAGTATTTCATTTTACGGAGGTTTAAATTAATTTGAATTTTTGACATTTCTAAGGGAAATCTCACATACTTTCAGAATATTATTTCATATTAAATGAATAAATTTCATGTTATATAGTTTTGAAAATCATTTCGAATAGCGAATTAAACAAAAATGTTTGTATATATTACCTAAATATGAGTATGAATATTGATTGTTAAAAATTTGAGTAATATTTATGTAGTAATTTTGCGGGAAATATACATGATAATAAGCATAAAGTTATAAACATACGATACAAAACACAAACTCCCAATCACGTCGCATAATATCATATTATTACGGTAAAACGATATTGAAATTAATATAATATTAGATAATATTTTAACTGTAAATGAACGTTTAAGATATATATTATAAACATTTATTTTTGAACAAAAGTAAACCGATGCAATATTAATATTATTGTTATATTATGGGCGTGATTACGGCATTATGACATTATTGCACGGCTATAGTATCTCAGCAGTATTCGTTCATAGTGTGTTGGCGTTATTATATTATACATTGAGGTGTTATAATATAGTAAAATACTAATGCGACCTTAAAACCAAACAATAATAATAATAATAATAATAATAATTAACGCTGAAAATTATTATCGGTATTGTGTACACACGGTATTCAATCAGCAGCTCATGTCCACCACGACGGCAACGCGGTCCATCCACTAAACATCCATCATGATAATATTATGATTATTGTTATTGTTATCATAACAGTTATCAAAATAATTCATAAATAAATACTATGAAAAAATTGCAAGATGAACCGCTATTATATAGTATTGGAAATTGGTCCCATAGCACTATGGATATGAATAATATGACATGATATTGTATATAAGATTTTTAGGTTAATCAAATATATTTTTATTCATTAATTTTTTTTTTCTCTTAGTAATAAACTAATAATACTTGAATTGAATGATACATATTATATTGATTGGTATACTGTTATAATATCCTGACGACTGTAGAATTTAATAAATAACACACATATAATTATACATTCCTACAATTTTTTTTTATACTACTTTTTAACTTACTACAATGTAAACACTAAACATACTAAAAATATGTCTTACATTATACTAATATTACCCTTCTTCTAAAAGGCTGATATATTTTTTTTGTTAAGTTTTATTTTTAATCAAAAACATATTATTACCTATTACTAATTTAGAAAAATAGAGTTGATGGTCATTAAATGTTGTACGATTGATATACTTGATTATATTATTATTTACAACTCTTTTAAATTTTTAGCTATAACTATGACACATATTTAAAGATAAACACCATTAGCAATAATTGTAATTTTTTACTATAGTGTATTTTTATTCCATACTTAATATTATATTATATTATGCACTACACTCAATTGTATACATCAATGTAGAATGTATATTTTAACGCCTGTACAGACGTACAGTGAATTGCACAACCCGACTTTAAAAATTTTAAATAGTATTACATATTATATAATTGATTATATCTATCTTGAATACTAAAGGCATTTGTTTTATCATGAGACTTGATGCACCAGTGTTCGTTGGCATTAAGATACAATAAAATAACATAAATTATGACATTTTTTTTATCAGTATGGCATCTATAAATTTTTGATGAATAAATAGATCATGATTCGAATTTAGTTATACTTTGTATACGTATCATAATAATAAAAAAAATACAAATATTAGTTTCGAATTTGACGTACGGTCAATAGGTTATTTTGTACTACTCACGGTAGTTTTTAAAGAGTTTGTTGTAAATATTTAATAAAAGCAGCGAAAAATTATAATAATACATTAATTGTCATGTTATTTTCTTATGACGATGATACGTTGACGTGGTCTAAAAATCCTGAGTGAATAATAATAAAAATGTACCCACTCCCTGTTGGTTATATATTATAATTATTCGTTGCAAAGTAGTCTCTGGACTTTTATTAAATTGTTTTCTTGTACGGACTGAAAACAATAACTAGTGTACTAACTAGTGACTATGTACTGTGTACTCATATGCTTTAAATTTTGATCAGTAAAAATTCAACTCTCAAAACACTTTAACGTTGTACGTACAAATATATATTTCAAGTTATGACAGTTAACAAAAAGAATTGTATTTCAAAACTTGTAATTAGATAAAAAGAAAAAATAAGTGAAGGGTGAAACACATTCTGTATAATAAAAATACCTGCAGTTATTTTCCGTGTAAATAACTCAACCGCGTATAGTATAATGACATAAAAACACAATAATCATAATTTATGTAGTTAATTAATTAATGCATTGCGTATGCCTATGTAACATAAAATTATTATCTGGTGCATCGCAAACGGTGATATTTATTTTCAAGAGTTTACGCTATATAATTCAGCACTACGCGAAACAGTTTACGCTGTGTGATATATTTGAAATAAAGACGAGACGGAGAAAACCAAGTATCTACGCTGTAACTATATACATATAATATACATAAATAGGTATTTTAATATTGGTTTTAAAACGACGTTTGTCTCAACGCCCTATCATTATATTATATTAGGTTCATATACCTAATATAATATTTTTATATTTCGATAAGTCATATAAAATATGTACTGTCAATCGATTGACAATTTTATAGTAGGTAGATATACCAAATGCCCGTATAGAGGTATATTAATATATTCAGGGGATCCGTTCAAATTTTAGAATTTCTATTACTTTCTGATGAGACGATATAACTTGTATTTACATATTTTTTATATAGAATGTTTTTACGGGTTATATTTTGTATGGTCTAAAAATCCTAAGGAGATAATAATAATAATAATAATAATAATAATATACCCTGTTGTGGTTATATATTATTCGTTATGAAGTTATCTCTGCAGTTTTATCAAAATTTTTTTTTTTCATACGGACTGAAAATAATGGCTAGTTAAATAAGTAAACAACTTTTTTTTTCTTTTACTATATTTTCTGTATGTAACAACGTTCTTACAATACATTTAAAGACTATTATTGATGGTCGTACACTTAAAAAAAAAAAAATTGAAAATAAATACAGCTGTATTAAAACATGTTTAAGAAATATGTTTTTTTTAAAAGTATTTTGGAAATATTATTACATTTATGACATAGGAAATCTCCATTTTGATATCAATCAAACTTGTGTATTGTATAGTATAAATGAATACATTGAATGTAACTGGTAAAGTGTAGTATGGTTATCATTTAGTCAACTAAAGAAGATAAATTAAAAACAAAGCCACGTAATAGCTCATACTTTTGATATAAAACAATTTAAAAATCAGCTTACATGTAAATGTAATATCACGTACTGTGTTATAATATTTCGCTTCCTATACATATATATAGGTTTACACTTTATGTTTATGTATTATATATAGGTATATATATTTAGGTTTCCTTTTAATCTTCCAGAGTCTTTCTATTATTATTCCTTCCGAACGAGAATCCTCCGTAAATTCAAAC
This sequence comes from Schizaphis graminum, assembly GCA_020882235.1. Lineage (NCBI taxonomy): Eukaryota > Metazoa > Arthropoda > Insecta > Hemiptera > Aphididae > Schizaphis > Schizaphis graminum. The sequence goes on from CM037032.1 coordinate 63,639,384, forward strand.
AGACAGCTCCCCCGAGATGATCCACCGGTAGACTCTGCGTTTACGTTACCATGGTTACATATTACATTGAAACTGTAGTTTATATTATATAAGTGTATTGTGATCGTGGTTGAATAATTTTGCTTAGATTAGTGTTATCAATTAAACCGTAAAGGAGGTATTATAGGTACACGTATATATGTTTCAGGCTGTATAAGCAAAAAACAAAAATTACGAATAAAATGACAAATGTTTTTTAACATGATTTATAATCTACTTACAATCGACTAGATATAACGTCAAAATAATTTTCGTGCGATAAAAAAAATACTCTTACTCTTAGAATTGTTCCTGTAATATTGTCTAAGAAATGATTATGTGTCACACCTATTAAGATAATATTAAATAATTATTGTTTTAATGACATCATTTTATGTGTATTGGGCAAATAACCTAAATTAAAATTAAATTAGGTACTTTATAAAATAAAATAATTTACAAATATATAAAATAGTGAATTATAAAATTTGATGAATGGATTGGATTATATTATAGATTATTATGTTTGAACCAATTTAATTAAATTTTCATCTCGAAAAATATTTTTAGAGGAAATTAGCTTTTACTAAAATATTGAAAAATCGTTTGCTTCAGACGTTTTGGATACGAATTGATTTTAAAATTGTTTTTCATGAATTTCTTGAAAACTACTAAGAAATTCAAAAAATAAGTTGTTTAAAATAAAATCTATGTTCAATTGACAATTTATATGTAGGTATTCCATGAAACTTTTTGAACTTTATTTCTGTTTCAAAAAAAGTGTTAAACGAAAAAAGACACATAGAATAGTAAAATCAATATAACTCCAGGTTACATTCAGAAAAAAAAATATGCGTAAGTTTATATTTGAGAACAGGTCACATTATTATAGAGACAAGTTGAGATTGCAGTGTACAGATTTTAGGTAATAAATTATGATTAAATTAAATTAAATTAAAATCAAGTGGATAGTATAAGTTACTTATTTAAATATAAGAATACATAGAATACATATTAAATAAAATTAAAATAATATTTTGTTTTATTTAGTATATTATTTTATTATAATATATTATGTAATACATATTATGGAAAATATATCGTTACGTATCCATTTCGTGATCTCTTCTTTATCCACAATATTATAATATGTGTTGTTCACTTTGCGTACGAACTCCGTTCGTGTCGCGTGTACGAGTTTTTAGTCTATTAGACAGAATATATCCCGTACATCAAGTACATAAAGTGGAAACCTCTTTTTTACACAATGCAATTACTAAAAAAAAAAATAAAAAAATACGCACTGTTTCGGAGAAGAGTGCTAAATAAGCACATCACGTAGGTAATTTGTTTCCCCCTACGCTAAACGAACCAATATATATTATTATATATCATATAACATTTAACGCGATACGATGATGAAATAAGTATAAATGACTCTGATAAATTATTTTCGCTCTGATAAGCAACGCACTGTACGGCGATAATAACGATAATAATAATATTTTAGAGCGTTGCAAACATTTTGTACTAGCTTCTATTAATGCCGAACAGAAAACTATGTTGTTCGACAGTTTTCAGGACCTCGTCGATGTTACAATGTTATGATACGAGTATTATGCCGATTATTATTAGGTATTTGTGCGCGCGTCCGCTAGTAAAGATATACGTATTATTATCATAATTTGATAAGAAAACTATTGATTTTCGTACATTAAATTATTGCTATAGTTTTAAAATAATTATTATGTACCTATATACGATAATATAATATCTTCGTTTTACAGACGTCGCGTCGGAAAATGTTTATGCGCAAAGTATGGTAAATAATTATGCACGATAAAATATAAATTTATGTGAAATAAAGTCAATTGCTTATTCGATAAAAAGGCCACATTAAACATTTAGAGCACGCACATCGCCCCCGAAAACGTATTAATAATACGGAAATTATAAAACAAAAAACCATTTAATCGTGATACCTTGTCCACGTCCACACCTCTAGCACGGAAATAATCGACTTTCGTCAATCTAGATGTTCAGATAATAAAATCGTAATGAACGCAAAATATCTCTTAACTCGAGCTTTTATATTTTTTAAGCTTATATCCTCCAGATAACGTGACTAAATACTACATTGAGTTTAATTGTCTGCGAAAATTATTGTAAATATAATTCGCGCTTCGACGGTTTGGTATATTATAATGATAAAATATTATATTGTCATTATAAAAAAACGTGTAATTATTAAAAAAACTAATAAGCATTTTACAGTAATATAAATTATTGATCACTCTAATACTACCTATGTAGATAATATATTATATTGTCTATACGTTTATATCGATATGTTTGATTTAAAAAACAAAATATTTCTATAGTATACCACTTAAGAAAGAGATACTAATTATTCAATAAATGTATCTAAAAAACTAAAAGACAAACATTATTGATCGATTTGACTGAATTTGTATAGCGCTTGAATATTAAAGTTCAGCTATTTGAAAAAAAGTTATTTTCATTATACATAAGTTCATAGTTTACTATTTACAAGTAATTTATATGTGGCACATACAATTTACTATATAGACAAAATTGAGGTAATATATTATTATTAAATATGTTATTTAATAGTGCAATTACTATGCGTTGTTTTCCAATTACCACTAGATTAAAAGTTAATAAATAACAATAACTTATCATCGATTTAAAAAAAAATCACCGAAATTTAACTTTGATATCAATATCAATGTCGTGTAACACTAATGATTTTACATTCACAAGATATGAATAAGTTCATTTAACGTGCCAATTCGGTATCATTTTGAGCTGCGCACATTTGAATAGAATGTTTTCAAAACTGATTTTTTTTTTTTTATTACCTATTATTAATTACTTACTAACATTGTATATGTATAGGTGAATATTTAATAGTAGTAAAAATAATATATATCTATATATCATATAACTTTTTTTTTACTTATTATTCTGTTAAGATTCATAAGCTTTATTTAAAAAAAAATTATTATTATAACAACACTTATATTCCTAGCGAAATTGAAGATCACATAATATTCTATACGTACACTCGTAGAATATTTTGTGATCAGTCTTTTATAAAAAAAAAAAAGAAAATCTTACCAGAAATAAAATCCTGCGTACTATGTTACTGTCTGTGTCTTATTGTCTTACCTGTTTACTTTGAAAGTTTTTGTCATTAAAATAAATACGAAGAAAATAGACAAACTTAAGTTTACTAACTTCACTAAAAGTCTTAAATTATTTAATAGGCCATTCGATATTCTATTAAAAACTTTAACTTGTGTGATGATAAAAGTAAATCAAAGCTAGTTGGGCGTTAAGATACATTTGAGATTATTTGAAATTTTTTTTTTTTTTTTGTTAAATGGTGCCTAGAGTGGATAATCTTAATACAACAGAAAATTAACTGAATAGTGTATTAGGTATAATACGTTGTTTTTTAAATATTATTTGGGTGGGGGCCTGAGCGGTTGTTGGAGAAACGATACCGCGATTTTTTTAACATACTGTCTGTAAATAATTATTGTTGCAATAAGCATGTGTGCTAATAAAAAAGAATAATAAATTACATGACATACATGAAAAAAAAACAACCCTCCAATGGTGAAACTTTAAGTAATAATAAATGGTAATATTATATTATGTTTATTGAAATAATTAATAGCAATGTTTTATTTGCGCAAGCTACTTGCATTACAAGTTATAGCTTAAGAATTATAGACATTTACACAGTTTTATTCTCGAAATGTATTATTTAGTCACTATTAGGTTTTATGACTTTAAATAGTAGTATATGATCATAATGAAATAGTTACTTTATGATACGTTAAATGGTGCGATTTATGTGAAATAAACCAGAATAAGAGCTTTAACTCAAATTCATTTTTTTTTAAATTATTTTATTAGTTTTAATTATTCAATATAATATTATTGAAGTAGTATTAAACGACACACTAAAACATAATAATTCATAGGTAAGTCAAAATATTCTTTTCAGACATTAGGGAGCTATTTTTGGAATCCACTTTACACATATTAATACATAGAGAGGAAATTTATAAAGTTCAGTCTTTTATTTTCTAAAAACATGAAATGGTAAGTTCTTTACTAAACTTATGTTACACGATCTGGCGAGAAGCTATGATATTATATTGTAAGAGAATATTCGTTTAGTAGATGGCGTTGTACGAAATGCCGGATACAATAAATAATATTAGTGTTGTTTTGTTACCCTTGAACATTTTAAAAGTAATATGGTATTAAATAATAGTTATTATGCGTCTTATCATATTATTACGGATGGCGTATATAATATATTATTTATAATTTTATTGATCCAGCGTTAGAAGGTTTTTGTAGTGACAAGTCAGTGATTAAATTATGAAAAATAAAGAGCAAAAACTAGCTAAAATATACACATACAGTATCTTAAAAATGCCTGGTTATATTTTATATATACATCGATATTAAAAAAAGTTCTTTAATGTGGAAGTTAAAATAAATAGGTAGGTAATTGACATTTTTCATCATTAATTATTCAAGTTAATTATTTGTAATTATTTATGCTAATATTTACGAAGTCTTTTACAACAATATGTAATTGAAACCTTAATTTAAAAAGTACTTTATTAATGTTCATTATATATTTTTTATGAAAAATAAACTTTTTTTACATAAAATATTTCAATATAAAAAGGATATTAATTTCAATGTAGAGCAAGTTCAATGCACGTAAAATTAACAAATATTTACTTATTCTCTATCACGGACAAAATTAATTGCAAATATTGGTTTAATGTGTCTCGCTACAACTGACAGTGCAAGAATTGTGCGAAGGAGTTTAATATTATACAGCAAGGGGGTGCGCGTGGTTACTCTTCATTAACTTCACAAGTCAAAACGCATACCTTTCGCTTTAATTAGTATAAGAATCATATGTTGTACGCGCAACGTTCCCTCCCAAATGAAAAGTAAAAAAAAAATAAATAGGTATAGCAAAAATCACAAAAATCAATTATTAAAATATAGAATTTATTTTATATTATATTAATTATTAATAGATAACATTAATAAAATTAAATGAACTTCAAATTATTGTATATTATTGTTGCCTGTTAGACATTTAATCTTATTTCATAGTATTCGCAAAGAGAGCAATGCAGATAATAATAAAACAGTTCCTCCATTGAATTATGGTTTTGATATATTATTTTAACTTAATTGTTTTCTTGTTTACAATTCAGACGTTTCAGTAATTTGTATTTAGAATAATAAATTATATTTGAATAATGTCATCCTTAAATTAAACCTTTTATTTTTATTTTTCAAAATTTAGTAGATGAGATTGGCCAATTCGAGCTTTAAGTCGTTTGTTTGATGGTAAAACATTAGCATCAAGTATCATTAAAAGTATTTTGACTTTTTTTGAGCTATTTATAGACAATTGAAATTTTTAATTTTTTTTAGTATTTTATTTTAAAATAACGATAAAAAATTTTTGGGTGGCCAGAAAATCTTGAAAATTTAATACAAGGTTTCTTATAAGTTGTTCTTAAAGTAATAAATCGTTAGTCACAATTTTTTTTTATAAGTGCTTAAAGTTCGAATTTATACGAAATATGTCAAAATTGCGAAAATTTGCAAGTAATTTTGTGGTTGAAAAATCGTAAATTTTTTTTCTTTTATAACTTAATTTTGAAAATTTGGTACAAGGTTCTCCATACATTTTTCTTCAAATATCTGTAAAAAAAAACTCTACCGGACTACGACAAAATATTTTTATAAGTGTTTGAAATTTAAATTTTTACAAAACCACGTTAAATAATGGTTTAGCCTCAAACGGTTTTTGATATTTGTTGTTATTCAAATAGTATAAGCCATAAATACTTGAAAATTTTACCAGTTATTTAGATTGCCATTTTCTTTACGTGATTTTATTTTCAAAACATTTTGACTTTTTTTGAGCAATTTATAGACAATTGAAATAATCAATTTTTTTTTATTTTTTTTTTTATAAATGTTGATTAAAAAAATTGAGCTTGGAAAAATTACTTGAAAATTTAATTGAAAGGTCCACAAAACTTGTTCTAACTCTCATTCAAAAATTATAAAAATACATAGGCACAATTTTTTTTTATTAGCATTTGAAGTTCAAATATTGACAAAAATTCGTCAAAATCATGAATATTTTTCACTATTTGGTAGTAAAAATGTATAAATATTTTACTATCAAAAACTAAGAATTGAAAATTTAATACTATGCTGTCCATAAGTTAAGCTTATAATAATTATAAAAAAGTTTGATGATTATTCAATTTAAAAAATGTTACGAGTGTTTAAAGTTTTAATTTTAATTTGAAATCAAAAATACACGTGTAAAATAACGTTTTACTAATAAATAATTTTCGATTTTTGTTATTTTTAAAAAATTACTAAACGTAAGATCTTGAAACTTTTACTTAAATGTTTGAATTTGTTTCAAAATAGAATGTATGACAATATTTAAATTTTAAATATAATATATCCTAGACTGACAAATCATCTCCGTTCAGAATCGTTTTTCGTATACAATGATACTTATCATTGCATTCAAATTTAACCTACCCTAGTCCGAGGTCCACCCCACCCATTAATGTACAGCATAGTGATACTCACTCACCCGCTTTTTTTTTTACAAGAGCACAATTGACTTCAAACATTTATATCACACAGTTTAAATTTGCAGTTAATAGAAAGTATAAGAGAAGAAATTTTAAATAATGTTTGTTTTTTTTTAGTTGATTTCAAATAAGATATTAATAATTTTATTTTGTTGTTGTGTGAGAATCGCGAACAAGATATTTACAAACAGTACTGTTGTTGAACATATTTAAATCAATAAAATATTATTTAAGTAATTTTATTCTTGTACAAAATTCAATGAGAAAAGTTACCTGCAGTATTTGAATTATTATTGTTTCACAAATAAACTCTCAAAGTTATCGATTGGAGATTACTAAAACTTAATAATTTAACTTGTCAATAATATTATTATAAAAGTATACCTCTTTGAGAAATGTATTTTATCAGATTGTTCATTTTAATTGTTAAATATTTATCAGATGCTTTCTAGGCATTCAAATAAATACGAGCGTTGTACCACCTTGAGATAGTATCATTAAATATACCATGTTAATTTATAAACATGAACTACTTAAACTTTAAAAGTGGGCTCTGGTAGTAAATTGGATCTAATCGATACTTTAGTGAATCAAATGTAAAATATTCAGTTATTTTCTTAAAAATAATTGTCGTGATAAACAAAAAAAAGAATAGAAAAATGATTTTTATCACTTTATTATTCAGTTAATAGAAGTTCAGTGAATTATTTATTGTAATATTGTATAAATGTGTAAAATTTAAATTCAATGTTATATAATTGTATTCGAAAAATAATTCTGAACGGAGACTGTGTGTCAACTCATCACTAAATGTATTTCATAATCAGTTTTTTGATATTCTTATTACAGTAACTATTTTCCTATTAGTATTACGGTAAGTTTACTTGATGTTTTCTGAAAACATTGTGTTAATCATGTTATTATTATTTAATATCTCCGAATGCGATTTTGGAGCCGCGCCAGGAACCGTATTTTTTTTCTATGGTTGTTAATCTATCAGTACATCTTCGTGTAGTAATTGTTCGAATAACTTTTATTTAATTAACAGTTTTAAATGTTTTAAGTATCAATTCATTGAATGTCAATTTATTGAAGACATCTTAAAATTATTCCAGATTAATATTAAATACAATAGTAAATATACCTTAAACGGCTTAAACTATAATATCAATACCATTAAATACTTTAACAGTAAATAAAATACTTAAAAATAGAATACTTAAAAAAAAAAAAATTGAAAGTTTAAAAAAATATATTTCACGCCATTAAATGTTATAAAAACTTTCTTTTAAACCCCAATCAATATAAAGCACTGAATATAATATATATATGTAGATACTCGAATAATTATAATAATTATTAAAATAACGAGTATACGTATTGTAAATGTATTTTTTATAATTTTTTTTATCAACACTGACATATTTTATTACGCAAGTATTGTGCACCTCTGTTTTTGAATAACTGAATCAATTGCTAAATTCGAAAGTATATTTTGAAGAATGCTATTATTTATTTAAACACGGGTACAGTTTTAGTAACCCTATAGTTATTGGAGTTTCATATGTGACAACCTTTAGCCCCGAATCAATGTAATCTCAGTCTAGCTGGAGCCATGCATAATAGTCATGATCTGTGAATGGTAGCCACAATATTCTTCGATTATTTTTCGCAGTGATAATGTTAACGGTCATCATCGGATAATAACAATAGTTTTGCGCTGGGAAGGCTAGACAATATTCTACCCAAAACCATAGGCTCGGTTTGCATCGATGTCTTAACTTCTATGTTTTTACTAGTTTATCCGCTATTGGTTCATTGGAGTGTTTTCGAATAACAGTATATTATATTCGACCGATAGATCCGCAACATGTTCGTCTTTACGTCTATACATTATCTTCAACCACATGTTTAAAATACGAACGTAATTTTATGGTAATATAAAAATGAAAATAACAGCTTGTATACACAAAATGGTTCGTAAGCTAATTAGCAGTTTTCATCAGCAAACAAATATGCATGATATTATGGAATCCGATTTTTCTCTCATACAACAATTTAATCATGTACAGCCATAGTATATTTATTTGGGATTAATTTAATGATATCGGTAACTATTATATATTTTGAATATCGGCCGATTTTTACACACGCACTACCTTTATAATATACATGTTGTATTAAATAATTAAGATATATTTTATTAGCTTCAGTAATATTTTTTTTCGTCTTACACTGCCTTTACACCTCAACGTGTACGTACACGTATAATATATTAGTATATCTATACGCATTGTGCACATATTTAATATATAAACGGCCAAGATTATTTCAAAAGCTTCGTGGTAGACGATCGTGGTGATTCGTGGCGCGTAAATAAAGTGATTATGATTAAAGTATGATAATATCATGAGGCACTCCCGTAGCGATTTCCAATAGACGCCGTCAGTTGTGGCGATGGTGGCGGTGGTCGGATTATACAGAAAATGTCACAATAGTTTTTAAGCCATGGTAGAGCATTAAAAGTAAAATATATATTTATTTCAATATAATATTGCTTACTAGTTGTCAACTTAAATAATATTATACTTATCTTGAAAAAAATGTAATTACTAATTTGTGAAAAATCAATAGTGGACTTTCTTACTGTCCTGTAGTTAATGACTTCAGTAAATTTATATAATAATATTATCAACAAATAAGTGTATTTTATATTATTGAGGAAACTGATAAATATTGAAATATGCCTCAATCAAAAGTACTGTAATTTAATTATTAAATACTATAAGGAATATGGAGTGGTACTTTTAAAGTACCTACTGATTTTATTGGGAAAAATGTAATAATATTTGTGAATTTATTTAGGGTCACTGAATGTGGGTAAAAATGAGAACGGTTATTTACATAAAACAATTTGTTAAACACTGGTCCAGGTTATAACATATGATATTAATTATAATTTATAATATAAATACACGTTATAAAATAATCGATTATTAACTATGGAAGAACAAGTAAAACGAACGTTAAAATCAGTTCTAGGGAGAGAAATCAAAGTCCTATTACTTGTATAATTTTTAATATGTTTTAAATATTAATGCAACCATTACACATAGGAAATATATTTTCTAATATAACTAAATACCTATAAATTATTTTAAACTGAATAATATAGATTGGAATGTCAGTTAAAGTAACAATTTGTAATCATAGAATTCTGTATGCAGTTATAGGGTTAAATTATTACACATTTTAATAAATAAATAAAAGCAAGTTTAGCAGCAACACGAACAATCAAGTGTTTTTTAATACAAATATGTCACCATTTGAATCAACTTATCTACATTACGTGATTACTAATATTATTTTAGTTATATTTTGTAAATAACATTTTTTTTCAATAAAAACTAAATAATAACAAATTAATTTTGTTTAGTTACACTTAAGTACTAAAATTAATTAGCATGTACATATTTATATGATATTTTAGCATATAATTTTCTTTTGAAATTAAAATTAAATTTTAAAGCATTAATTTTATATCATAAATAAATAAAGTATATTTTGAATAAATTATTAATATTTTTTTTTTCATATAACGTTATTGTTATTTATTATACATAATAATATTATAATATACTTAGTATTTATTTTTTTTTTTTTATTTTAATTTTAAATGTAAACATTATTTTTTTGAAATAGTTTTTAGATTATAATTTAAGTAATTTATTACAAATCAACATTTTTGTAAAAATATATATTATTTTTTACTTTTATTATCGTTCTTTTTTATATTTTTTAATTTTTGAATGACTACGTCATAATATATTTTTAATTTCATGTTCCAAACCAAAATATTTTATAATATTTTTAAGTAGTTAAATAGTTATAACTTATAACTATAAATATTTTAAGCTTAGACAATCCGTTACTATCGAAACCTAATGGATCATCACGACGATTTCTGATTTAAAAATATTATGTTTTATGGCTTAAAAAAAAATTAAGGAAAGTCAACGGAAATTTATATTGAAAAAACTATTTTATGATAAAAGAAAATTAAAATTAACGCTTGAAGAATATATATATAAAAAAAAAGCAGATAGTAATTATATATACAGTACTTATGTTAAAATAGTATGATACTAACACAGGACATCTATGCATTATTTAAATGATTAAGCTTAAATAAGGTTAGTACAACTTTTGTTGCGATTCATGGTGAAATATTTTTAATAAACACTCCGTGCTGAAATCAGCTGAATGATAAGTATAATACCTGTATCAGAATAATTAGAGAAATTTACCGAAGAATTCAGGCATGAATGCAAGCATATGTAAAATATATGATAGGTACGGGGTAGAGAATCCCCAAACCCAGCTAAGGGTGTTGTGCTGAGTAAATGTTTGATACAATATGCGAGTTGTAATAACAATAATTAGTCAAATTCAAACACTAGTTATATTAATGTTATTATCAGTGGATAGCATTCACAGAAGGATTAATATGTTGAATAAACACCATGAATAGGGAGAAACAATTCCTTTCTCAGAAATGAATTAATCTCCCAAATCCATAGAAGCATGGAAGGAGTTGATACTAATTATTAATTACTAATTACTTATTATTAATAACAGTTATTTCAGGTTTTCTATTCTAATTAAACTGTGTATCTTATCATTTTTTTTTTTTTTTTTTATAAAATTTAACATAAAAATATTATTTTTGCAAAGTCCAACATGTGAAAAATAATAATACAATAAAATAAACACTGTTTTGGCTTTAGATCAGAAGTCTAGTCACTTAGCAAGATTTTGAAAATGAAAATATTCAAAATTGTAAATATTTTAGAACAATTTGGAATAGATCACTGTATTGATGATTATATGCATAATGTTTCAAAGATCAATAATTCAGTAGAGATATGACAAAATGGGTTTTCATCTATTTTAAACGTTTTTCACCTAAATATTTAGATATTTAAAATATATAATTGATAAAAAAAAAATCGATATGTTACTAAATTAAGGTATTTTATCAATACCATTTTATATGAAACTTGTTGAATTTATAGAAACAATAATTAACCTTAATTAAATTTTAAATTACAAACAACAAAAATGATATACAATAAATAGTTAAAAATATTTATGAGAGATTAATCAATACTAATTATTTAAATTTATAATTTAATGATCGCAAATATATTAGTTTTACTTTGAGTCAATTAAGATAGGCCCATATTTAGAAACTCACACAATTTACAACTTTACAAGTTTCTTACTATAAGAATGACAGTTTAATAACAATAATATTATGTGGGTTGGATAAAGAAAATAATACAGTTATGGGTATAGTATTTCATACAATTTATTTAATAGTGATATTGTTTCTCCTCAATTATTCTCAATAATTTGACCTAATCTAATCAATAGGCACTGTAAAATAAATTTTTTCAGGTCCCGTGATATATTTAAATAGTTTTGCATCATTTTTACCAAGTATTTCTTCACCAATTAAATTTCGGGTTTTATTGATTTATTTTTATCAAGAAGGTTAAGGTCTATAATTACATATTATTATTTTTATAACAATTTATTATTATAGCTATTTACTGTAATGTTATACACTATTGTATTAATTAAAATGTGTTACTCACTTATAATTATAGTACAAATTAAAAATAATTTATTATTTGGTTTATATTTTTCTAACTTTTTTTATGGTAAAAATAATGTCGGACACGGTATATTCATAAATAGGCAGTTTATAAATTTTTCAGTTGTTGAAATAATTTATATTTTTAAGAACGTACTTAAAACATTTATGATTCATTATAATTTGTAATTATTATGTGCTACGTAAAACTAAGCTATTATGCTTAGACTAGAACCGGTGTTCTATCACTCGATTATAAATGATTTATTTTTTTTCGCATTATTTGACGCAATCGAATAACATTTGATTTCAAGCGTATTAAATAGATGACAACTTGTACAAAACTTTAAGTGTTAGTTATAAATTATAACTATGAAAAAACGTTATATTAGTGATATTATGTGTCACGTGGGATAACAAAGTACATAATATACGATTTAAAATTATAATTGTACAGTACAAATTTTATTCAACTTCAATTTTAAATAGACGTTATCACAATAAACAGCGTGTTCACGCGACATAATCACACGACATTAATAATAAAACATTATCCATAACCAATTCTTTTTTTTTATAACGACAAATATAAAAAAAACAAAATGACTTTCGGCATTACGTTACAATTATATATAAAATGGTTACTACAATAATAATAACATTATGACGACATATTATTATCTAATTCAAATGATTCAAAATGCAATGCTTAATAACTAAAGCAAAACACTAAATATACACAACTACATTTAAGTTAATATCATCAAGAAGCTGGCGAGTTAAGTGCTTGCCAAGAGTTATTGTCATTTGACTACATAGTTATGTGACACATACATTTGTGGACGTAATATCGACACGATATATAGGAGCCTATAGACTAATAAATAAATAGTTTTTAATTTTAATTTAAATTTCTAAGATCAGTCTAGAATGAACCGTGTCTTTAGACTTGCATCACTTCGATTCGAACATACAGTTATTAATATACTTTTATACTTCCACCTATTTAGATACCATTTAGAATTTGTAATACACATTCTGTCTGCATATATATCCATTATTTACTTTCTCGCGTTTGTAAAAGTTAAGTTAATCTCGGGATATTGTTTGTCTTAACTTTATTTCTAAAATAATTAAATTTTAATAATATTATATTTGCGATAAGAAAAATATTGCTATAAAATATTATCTATACAAAAAATAAATTTTGCTAAATAAAATTGCACATAAGTTCTTACATGAGATGTATGTAGTAAGCATAATAACAAAATAAATAATTTAGATTACACATAAGGAACGAATTTCAAAATAAGTTTTTAATGTTATTTTTAACATATAGGTACGATAAAAACATCATTATCTTAATAGTTATTGATAAAATGATAATATTATGTTATTATACAAATATAATGAAGATGATTCGAATTTTTCTACATTTATTGACTATACAAAAAATGAATAGTTATATATGAGTTAATTACCTATAAATATTGTAATAATAGTGATATACATATTAGATGTAATTAATAACTCCATTCAAAAATATCATTTTATATTATGAATTTAATATTACTGTAATTTAAAAAGTAAAATTAATAAAAGTTCAATTTTTTTTGGTAATTATATGTTTTGGTTATTATTGATATTTTTTGTATCGGTATATAAAGTCGTATTTATCGAATACATGCTTGAATAATAGATTATACTTATATCGTATTTTTCTTTTTATTGTTAAATTTAAATAAATTAATGAGGTTTTTATTTTTTAATTAAAAACTGTGTGTTTTTAAAACATTGGATTTTGATTTTCGTTCACATACATTTTTTGATTTATAATCAATGTGTAATATATCATATGAACTATTGGCAACTATAGAAGTAATGACGTTTTTAAAACCATATAAACTTTCACAACAATTAAACAGTACCCATTAAACGTATAAAGCGATTTTGTTTGTGAAATATTGAAGTGTACTTTAACAGAAAAAAATGGTTAGATATTTTAATTTCAAGAAGTCTAACTATTGAACTATTCGCTTAACAATATAGATGTATCGATATCGTTAATCGTATTAACGGAGTTTCTTGATTAACAGTTTTAAATTTAAAAATATTATTTTATATCATACAGAATATAGGAATTTTTTGAGAACTAAGCTTTGGTAGAAAACAAATAATGAACGAGAACCATAAAAATACTCTATAACAAATATCATAATACATGATCTACTAAATCGCATTTACATATTACTAAAGTTTTATGTAAAATAATATCAAATGCGTAAATGTGACGTTGGCGCTTGTATTTGCTTTTTACAATTCATATAATACGTTTATGTGTCACGTTTTAGTAGTGTTATTATTATTAAGTAGTAAAAAAAAAGTATATTGTACAATATAATATTACCATTGAAGTTATGAAAAATTGTATCGAATTCAACTAATCGTATAATCGTAAGCAAAAATATTTTTTTACAAATAACAGTAATAAATTAGTTAGATCACAGATTCAGCCAATGACACATAATAGTACTATATCATTATTATTTAATTAAATTATTTTATACAATAATTGTACAATATTATTATAAGTAGTAATGTCGTTTTATATAATAGGATAAAATCGAAACCAAGCAAATTCGTTGAAATAATATAATATAATATAAATATATTAATATGACGTCAATGCATTTCTATAATATTATCGTAGTATAGATATCTAATAGATATCCGATATCGATTAAATATAAAAATTTTAAATTTAAGGGACAAATATATTTAGTTTGGACAACTACTCGCTACTGTATTATCCATGTATAAATAAAAAAATAATTTTATACAATTAAAAAAGTCCGATAACGTCAACAGTTTTCCGTTCATTGTATATCCACTTTAAGTATATTCTATTTTTGATTACAAAAATGATCGCCACAAACATTTGAGTAATGCCGACCACAGATATATATTTACTGTGTCATTTTGCAATTTAATTAAATAAAAGAATATAATAGTAAACAAAAAAATAATAATAAAATGAACACATATTCAACAATAATAATAAAAATAATAATAATAATAATAATAATAATAATAATAATACAACATATGAATATTATAAAATATTATTACAAGCGGTCGTTTTACACAGACGCCTCATCGATGACCGTGATCATCCTGCTGTTATGTCCGGCGACCAGACGCCACTTGCCGCCCCTGGGCGTCTCCTCTTCCGCCTGTTTGGCTAACGACCACCTGCGGCCCTTCCGGTCCATGATGACCGGCATCTCGGCGATCAGGTTGTTCTCGAACTCGCTCAGCATCAAGTAGTTTTCCACCTTGTTGCACGACGTGATACAATCGCCGATGTAGTCGAGGTCGTCGAGCAGGTTGTCGGGCAGATCCATGTCGGCAATACCCTCTTCGGAAATGCACGTCAGCTCGGGCTTGTCATTGGGTCCACCACCACCTCCGGCACCACCACTGCCGCCACTTCCGCCACTTCCACCCCCACCGCCGCCCATCAGCAACCCCAAACCACTGCCGCCACCGCTTCCACCGCCGATGAGTCCGATGCCCTGCATGTTTAAAGGAGGTTCCATCACCACCACTTCCTCGGGCTCGACGGTGAACGACAGTCTCCGACGTTGCGGACACGAGTCAGACACGCATAGCTTCTTTGTACCTGACTCGTTGTGCTTGTGCCTTTGCACGTTCCGCCGATGCAGGTCAATGAAGAACATGGTCAGACTGCCGAGCAACACGCACGCCGAGCTGAAGTAATAACCCGTCTTGGCACCGTAGCCAATGTTGATGTAACCTGAAATTCGAAAAAAAAACAATTAAATAATGTAATATATCATAAAAACATAGAAAATGATTTTTTTTTTGTTTTTTTTTTTTTATACCAGAAAAAAGCTCGTTTTTGCTCAGTTTTGTCAGTTTTACTCTAATTTCAGTTTTAGCCTAAACTTCATTACAGCCATATTTCTAATTTAATAGATATAAACAGATAATACGTCAATAGAATAAAATAATGGGGACTTTTAGAATAAAAGAAATCAACTCATCTACAGGTGAGTTAAATTATTTATCCATCACCGTGGTCCACGCACATTACTCCTCACCGTAACTGCAACTATAACGTCAACGTCGCGCATATTTTTACTACTACCGCTTTATCTGATGCCTTTTACATGATTTGTGTGGTCTTAGAATTGTATTATTTATAATTTATGCACCAATTTTTATATTTATAACCACGTATATAATGTAAAATAATGTGATTTTAAACTGTAATATGTAAGGTTATTCGTAATATATTTTATTTAAAATGCAACAGTGAAAAATTAACGGCAAAGGCTACTAAATTACCCCATCTAAAGAAAAAATAATAATCTTATATCTCTATATATCTCTTATATATCTGAAACACATTTTAATTTATACATGCATGATACAAGGTTCACAGAACTTTCAACAACACCTCGTTGTGATATACACTGACTTAGAAGCCATAACAATGAATTAAAAGAGTACCTAAATTGGTGATAACCCAATTATATTTTAACAGTGTGATACTTACAAGTTACAACTTTTGTTAAAAGGGTAAATCACGTTGCATTAAAATAACGTATTCCAAAATAACCTTGTCCAAATAAATAATATAAATTTTATCTTCAGAGAAAAAAAAATCATCTATTGTCCGAAAAATATCATAACATTTACATTTGATAAGCTAATTAATAATTAACGTCTTTGTATCATTCATAGAAATTTTTATGAAATAGATACTTTTTACCAGACTTATATGTACAATTCATTACATCAACCAGATATGAGCCAGCGGTTATTTAATAATGTGTTTCCTTTAATACATTATACAATATGTCAACTTTACACACAAATTCACTAGTCACCGAATATATTATTTCCTCCACGCATTCAAGCAATTTTTCAAGAACCACCGATATATTTCCTCAATACCAAATTATTTGTTTGATCTGACACCGTATTTTATCAATTAATTTTTAAAAGAGGTCTTTAATATTGCAATTATATAGCATTATGGTGAATTTCTAGTTCATATCGGGATACTAGGACGATATCAACGATAACCAAAAATTAAACTGAAAATTAATTGTGCATAATATATAAACATTAAACATGTTTAATAAACAGGAGTGAGGTTGAAGATTATAATAATTTTAATTTATTATTTTAGAAAAATCTATAACAAATTTAATTTGTATTTACGTATTTGTTTTATTATCCGGGATAATAATATTTGAAATAGGTAGAACCCAACCACTATTATTTTTGTTTATTATTGCAACAGTTAGGTATAATATATTCTAAACTGTTGTCTATTGCTTAAAATTACCAACGGTTACTGTACGAAATGGGTATGTAGTATTAGCTCGCACGTGGTAAGCGTTCCATTTTTGAAAAGAGTTATTGTAACAGGAATAGGGTTTATGAAATAACAATGTAAATATTGCAGATAGGTACAAAATCGTCAGGATAATAGTTACAAGCCATAAAAGTCACTTTAGTTGCGTGAATAATGTAATATATCTGAGGTTCTTCTTTTTAAAATAAAAAGTGTATCCTAATATCCTTTTTGTGTATCTCATAATATAATGTTTTATAAAAAAATTAAAATGTTTTAGAGAACACTGGCTTAGAATTCATTCAACTTATTTTTGGAAAAAAAAAACCAAAAATGAATATAAAATCAAACCGTTGGACGATATTTAACATTGTGTGTATTTGACCGTACACTACACATCTATGTCTTGAGTACTTAAAGAATTTAAATTAGTTTATTTTTATTTTTGTTAACGTATATCTTTTTAAGATTTTTCATAACATACTTTCATTTTCAATTACTTAAAAAAATATCGTTTGTACTAAAAAATTCACGCTTAAAATTAATCTCAAAATAAATTCAATGGTTCGTGATGGTTTTAAATTTGCGTAAACAGAGTGTCATGCCAGGTTATCAAGAACAAATGATCTTGTTCGATACATACAATTAAAATGAAAATACAAATACGCTATGTCACTCAATATACTTAAACAGAAATTGCACCAAACATGTTTATCAAAAATATGTAACCTATAACAATGTAACAAACAGTTTCAAATAATATTCTACACATACATTCAATTATGTAGGTCGATGATGGTCTCAATAATGTTTTATTTAGTGCTTAAATGTCTGAGAGTACAGATTTAAGTGATAAACGAGGTTAGACTTTTAGATTCGTATATGTTAGATGTAACAATATTATTATGCAGAAATCCATGATAATAATTATGTAACTGCATGTAAAGTGGAAAAGGCTTATTTGATATTAGTTGGAAATCATAAAGAGTTTATGAATGTAAGATCGTGTTTTAATAATACCATCATAAAATGGTATAAATATAATATTTTTTTATTACCACGTCATATATTGTTAAACTCTACAAAACTGGAACTATTAAACATTTTAAAATCTGTAATTATACCAATTACTAAATTAACCATAAAAGTCGTAGCCACATATTCCAAGCGACCGAGCTACAGGTAAATAAATGGATTTCTTTTGTTCTAGAAGCGCCATTTGATTCTACTTACGCGGACTTTATATTATATATACGTTCACCCGCGCCAAATGTTCGAAGTAAAATTACCATATTATCGCGAAATTATACGTTTTTGTGTTCTGCGTACCCGAATCGATGCGTTCAACCCAAACTCAGCTGTGGTGCGTTATTACGATATTACGATGGCTAACATTACTCGTGATTTCATATATATATATTTATTATATTATGTATGTGAATATTGCCGTATATAGACGCTGTGCGGAATATATTATTATAACAAATGCGAGCAAGTGCGCGGTAACACGCGGTAATGTTCCGAACGGTGTGTTCGAGGACTAGATTTACGCGAGTATTATACCAATAACCCAATGATATTATATACCACACGCATCCATGTATATTGTATATGTGTATGGTTCGTATTTACTACGTCATTAGATCGCGAATAGATACCTTTTTTTTTTTTAAAAAAATATGACTTCACAGTCGTTAAATTTTATGACGCGCGGTCAAATATTATAATGAACGGCATCGGATATGCTCGTATATTGATAATAACAACAACAGCAATGTTCAGCGTGAAAATTATTTATGCGACCTCTGACTGACGTATACCCATTGATGTGCTGTACGTAGAGAATCGATTTCCAGAACCGGAACCAGAATTAAGAAATACGAGATCGACCGTAGATTCCGACACGTATCTATAATCGTAATATTATAAATCTTCTGCTCCGGGAATATCTCTATAATTGTATCGTGTCGAGAGGCCAAAATCGAGAACACTGATCACTACTCTCGATCGTTCGCGTTCAATTTGTTTTTCGTTTGTTATTGCAGAATTATATAGTATATATATATTATTATATAATATAATAATATTTATGACTTACCGGCTATAGGCACTCCGAGGGCGATTGGTATGGCCTGTGAGCACTGGACGAATCCCCAGGTGCGGGCAAAGTTCCGCGCCCGGACCCGCTCGTACGTGTACATCTTGAGCGAGTAATGGTACCCACCGCAGAACATGCCGTACACCCAGGCGAACATGACGTACCCCTGTCGGTCGCCGCGGACCGTAGTCAGCGCCAGTATGGACACGCCGCACATGAACACGGACGCCTGGCACAAGTACTGTCTGGCGATCCGGCACTCCACCGAGTTCCGGACTACGATCAGCCCGAACGCCACGCAACCCACGGTCCACGCGAGTCCCATGTGCACCTGCAGAGTCAGCGCCGAATCGCCGAGTCCGTCCTCTTCGGCCTGGTGAGCCTGAAAAATCGGTTAACGTCAATAACCGCCAGTCGTTAATTTTTATTTTTGGTCGGAGCATTTGGTTTATCGAGTGTTTACACTCGAAGTGCGTCTTCGGGCACGTAAGTATTGCGCCACCGACGAGTTCTCAGGCGCACGTGTTTTGACTCGAAACCCCGACACACGTAGGTAACTCGTATTCTAACCGTCGTAATTCGTAATTGTATTTTTTTGTTTCTACAGTCGTCGCCAAATTTTTTTCATTTGTGGCGTTTTTTCGAGCAGATGCCTAAGCCAAATACAGTATAATTTTTGATTCAGTGTTTCAACAACACCTTTCGTCAGCTGAAACGTTTCGTTTTTAGTGCCCGATGACGTGAAAAATAAATTATTTTAAATCAATACTTGACTAAGAATATAGTATGACCGACATGCACAAACACACACGCACACATTTATTATTTAAATTTTACGTAAAACATTTTTTGTGTAGGTACACTGAATTCATGACAAGTTGATCGGAGAAACTATCGGTCCTTGTGTTTTGGTCAAGGGGGGCGCTGCAGAAATGCCACTACCACACAGGCGCGCAGTAATAATAATACTTAATATTATGAACTATATATTGTATAATTAAGAGTA
Source organism: Schizaphis graminum (assembly GCA_020882235.1). Classification (NCBI taxonomy): domain Eukaryota; kingdom Metazoa; phylum Arthropoda; class Insecta; order Hemiptera; family Aphididae; genus Schizaphis; species Schizaphis graminum. The sequence continues at coordinate 63,660,255 of CM037032.1, forward strand.
CTAGTAACGTGGAAACGTATTAAACGACGGGACACATACGACTATACATAATAATATATTTTCCGGAGTCCATTAAAACCGAAACGATCGCGAAATACTTTACGAGATTTATATCATGTTTATCCTTTATAGTATACACGTATATTATATTATATGCACACGACTCTATACACTCGGTCGAGTGCTTTACTACTACGCTTCGGTCGTTTATATTGCTCCGCTACTACAACTAGGACATAATATTATATACTACTTCTGTACACACACACATACACTCATTATAGTATAGTACTCTATGTGGTCTCGGGTTAATGTTTTTCGCCGCAGGAATTCATTGGTCCCGTTTAATAATGCGTAGTAATATTTTTTCAAAATAATAAAATTAATGTTAAGTTGATCTCGTATTCATCGTCGTCGTATCTGCAATCAAAGGTACGCTTACGAGATAGAATTAATAATCGCCTTTTCCCGTCCCATCAAGATTTTAGGTTACAGGAGAGCCAGTTTTTAATTTTAACGATATTAGCTGTATATAGCTCGTAATACTTGTATACATTTCCATATTTATGCAGCATATTATATAATATAATGTGTGTGTATAGATGAACTCATTGCACTCCGGGTATTTCGCAATCAAAAATTATTTTATGCGTTTGAAATCCACAGTCGTAAACCGAACAAATAGCTTGAGCGTTATAAAAGCCCATAAAACAACTGCACGACTAATCCTTTTTTATATTAAGCTGACGAACGAGTGTGCATAAATCCAGTATAATAGTTGTATGGTGGTGACACGATGGAAAACTTTACTTTTATCTTCTTTTTATCACTTAATTGCGCCTAAATATAAAACTTCTATTATTTTTAAGCGCTCGTCTCGCTGCTATAATTTATTTCGGTTCATTTCATAGTGCTTGACAGTCTTTTGGACTACTTTAGCGTTTTATTTAATTTGACCTGTCAAATAGTATCTACTTGTGGTTTAGGGCCCGTTACTTAATTATTTAAATTTTACTTTATCGAACATTTCGTCATTTTCTCGCCGTCTAAACCCTTTATTTTACATATTTTATACCCTATTTTAACTTAATATCACTATGCCTAAGGCTGTACCATTTAAAACTACTTTGAATATAACCCGCATGACATAATATAATAAAGTTTTTACGGCTATTTATTATTATTTAATACTCGTTATTTTTTTTTATCGTAATTATACGCCGACGTTACCGTATAGCATTATAATAATCGAAGCTATTTGTTTATTTTAGTATAATATATTATATTATATTATAAAATGTAACTTATACCAATGTGATATATTTAATATATCAATGAAATTATACTCGTATTTAATATAAAAAAAAAATTAAAATTTGGTGGAAATTTACCTATGCTTCAACAGTAAGTTGTGGACGTTGTGGTACGTATTTTGCTTTGAGTCGAAACGGAATGTGATATTGATTATAATTTTGTGTATTCGATTTGAACGTTTTTATCACACGCGCGTGTGCAAAGAATATATTATAATACTCGAATAAACAAGTGAAGAGACAAAACACATAAGAAAAACTCGCGACTACCGTACAGCTGTACAAAATACATGCATGAAATTGATAACCAACATCACCATCAAGTCGTTATTTAATGTTTTGTTAGTAGCACCGTAGTGTGATGTGTGTGTGTGTGTGTGTGTGTGCGTGTGCGTATTCGCCACAGAAATAAAACTCCAAAATGTAACCAATATGAAATATGATGACAATCGAAATGCGTAACGTTGAAAAATTAAATTTTATTCCGATCACATTCAGTGTGTTTGGCAAAAGTTTATCAACTCCAGAAATATATTGATCTCTTTCTTCCTCCTGTAGCAATTCCACCACTGTCGTCGTCTTACCACGCACAATTTTATTCGACGGCTACGTAAGGGCGCGATAACGTCATTTGAACATTCGACAATGCGGTATACCACAATGTTTTACCATATACATGGTAAAGTGATGTTTTTAGCGATTACCATCTTATAAAGAGAGTTCAGGACTTGTAAAGATTACATGTAAGATAATATAAAAAAGCAGAGTATAATGTATTTGTATAAATACGTTTTAAATTAGATACCTACATAATAATTCAAATACGAAGTTTTATTTTAACATATTTACGTAAATATATTTTAAGAAATTTTATGTTTTCATGTTTGTACGTATAGTCGTATAGATATAAAAGGTCCTAACTATATTATTTATATATATATATATATTATTATCTATATAATTAGTATTTTTTTTTAAATACATTTTAATAGGTCCCGAACTGTGATTAATGTGGTAGTACGTAATTTATTAAACATAGTGCCCATCAAATAAACGTATTTGGTAATGATATTAATCAATATTAAGGTAATCCGAATACGAAACTAACCAGGTAGAATATCGGAGTATTTATGCCGAACGCACTAATGCCGGTAGACACGAGTAGGATTCTGACGGTCTTGCTGCGGAGTGTGGTGAAGTCAAGGAACGGCGGCCTATCGTCGTGCCGATTCTTGTCCTTGATTTTACGCTTCTGGTTCTTCAGATGCAGAATGGCTCGTCTCTGTGGGTGGTAAAGCGATGCTGACCTATAGCACGTGCCCAACAGGAACGTGGTGAACACCGTGGCGGTGACCAGCTGGAGTCCAAGTCGCCAACCGATAGCGCTGCAACACAATCATATGTTGTGATTACTATAATATAACGGAATGGATAATCACGAGAATACGAAATACGTTATGCGTCATTATAATATCACGATAAGGACTAACAACAGATGTTGGAGAAAGGTCTTGCAAAAATAATGGATTTTAAAAAACCAGTGAGCCAAATATTCGTGACAATTAAATGGATTTTCATTTTTCAATTAAAATTCCCGATAGTTTTGTTGCTTATTTGATAATGTTGATCATATGAATGTTACAACTTCTGTAGATAAGTTTTCTATTTTTTTAAATATTTGTTTCTTTACCTTACTCTAAAAAATATGTGACGAATCCATATAATTTAGACGGCCACTTTAAAAATGCATTATAATCCTGAACACCGCAGACAAAATGTAATAATTATGTAATTTAATTACAATTTAAAATTGTTTGCTTATAAATACAAGGATTGTATTGATATTATAATAATATTTAATGATACATTTCTCAATATTTTTCAAATAACGTGTTTAAGTAAATTGTAAATCTACATTCTAAATTATAAATCAAATCATTATTGTTTATTATTGTCAAAATTTCCCATATCGATTTCATTCATATAAAACAACGTAACTTGTACTATTTATTAATTATTTTATTTAAAATTTCCATGAATTATTTTAAATTAATTATAAACGATCATGATTTTGTTTTATATACACTATAATGTTATTGATTTGTTTGAATTTAATAAATACAAGACACATAAGGATATCCTTTATTTTATATTTAAACTTTAATACTTATTTTATAAATTTAATAGAAATTATAGTTATATTTTCCAGAGAAGTTTTTGTACATCGTTTATTTATTTTCGGAAATGGAGAATCCATAAAATAATTGAATATAAATTGATTATAAAAAATTGAAAAAAAAAAATCATATCATACAAAATTGTTGAACATTAACAATAATTTTTGCGTGTAAATGAACATTTTATCAGTGAAGTTTTCTAATGCGATATTGTCGCTATAGAGTTTACATTTTTGTATACAGAGTTAAGTGAAAACATAAAAAAAAATGTCGAATACCCAGTTTAGTCTAAATAGGCTTTTTTTCATTGATAGTAGCTAGAGTTATTGATTTTACAATGATGTGTGCTTTCATGATTTTTTTTTTTTATCCGGATAACGCAGGAAAAAATATCGTGAGATCGTGGAAAACCGCAAAATAACGGTGAAAGAATTTATAAGCAAGTGCGGTTTTACATAAATCTTGACCATTTTTGGCTTGGCTCCGCTCAGAATCGTTTTTCATGATTTATCACGGCTTTCGAGTATAAATAAAACACTAAATTCCAGTATCAGCACTTTTTAAATAATATTGTTTGCAACCCGTTATCTCCGTAAAGGAATATTATTAATACATTATTTTCAATGAAGATATCATACTGAAATACTGAATGGCTTTGAGTTTGAACAAAAATGTATAATTCTATGATAGCCGAGTAAGAATCGCGTCCTAAAGATCCTTGTCTAATACCTTGTATTATATTTTATAAATTATGGTTTCCATAACGTTACTCTCATCGTTCAACTTTGACGATTTTGAAATTTATATTTAATATCAAAATAAATTATTGTACATTGTCTTACATTTAACTTTCGGGAAATTTTTTTAAAAATCTATAAAGAATCTTAGTAAAAGTAAAAAAGTTTTTTCTATGATTGAAGTTCAATTACTTTTTTTCTCGTTAATTTTATAATTAAGACTTTTTTGTCGCGAATGAAATTTAAACTTTTGACAAGTGTAGTATTGGTTATTATTTATGCTTAATAGAAATATTTATACCTCGTGTTGTACTAAGTCTTATTATATTCACTGTTATATTTATATGAATATATTATACGTTTATCACAGTGATGCCCAACCTTTTTTGTTCGGCGTGCCACTTTGGTTAATAATCATCTTCGAGCGGGCCACTAAATATAAAAGAACGAATAATTCCAATCTTAATCTAATAATAATGTTTTATTTAATAATTTGTAACGGGCCATACAGAATACCTTCGCGGGCCACATGTGGCCCGCGGGCCGCGGGTTGGGCACCACTGGTTTATCATTTTAAATGTTGATGAATTTTACAATACTGTGATATGTTATAACTTTATAAGGCTGTTATAATCATAACATTTTTAAAACGTATAAAATCGTTATATTTTATATAGTTTTAAATAAATTTTGAATGTTTTTTAGAGGATATTTTAGGTTTTAAAATTAGTTTTCTAATCAGCAATAAATCATAATTAAACTTTATGTAATCATCATTATGTTAAAATATATAATACTTATATAAAAATAATCTAATAATTATGTATACATAAAAAAAAAATTACCAACAAAAATTAATAAATTAATAAACAAACTTAGCTTTTATTCATTTTCACAAAAAAAATTGCTAAACATTGGTCACACCACGTGTGACAATTTATTTCTTCGTGCCCCTTACCTATAAATATACGGGCTTGTTTACCTTTGTCTATTCGCATATACACTATCGTTATTGGGGTGTGGCAAGTACCAATATCATACATATTATATAAAACGAACATTGAAAAAAATTCAACAAAAAATATCGTGCATTGTATATTTGTATATTACAACTAAAATCACCACATACCTTATGGCTCCTTTGATGAAACTCGACATGACGGCAATGCCCATCCCGCTGCCGGACACGATAAATATCTCGACGAACTCGCGTTTTCGCTTAAAATATTGCGCCACCATCAGCGTGGAACAATCTCTGGTCATGCCCACTCCGATTCCTGAAAAACAGACGTGCAGACAAAACATTTAAAATACTGTGTTATAACCACGGGATAAATCATAAGTAATCACCTTTAAGTGATACAAGCAGACATTGGAGTTTAATATATGATTACATTCTGTAATTTTTCACACACTATTAACTTAAACATTTTTTTTTTCAATACATTTAATGGCAAATAATTAATGTCGATAGCAAGTATACAGTTTTGAACCATTTAGTAGTTTTCAAATAATTTACTTGGGTAATTTATTATTATTAATTAACAGTTATATTTTGTTAATCTCCGTCTTTCGTAAAATTATTATTTTGTATATCTAACACTTTATCATTACAAGTAGTTTTATGTATAATATACACAGAGTGATGTTTTTATCGAAAAACACTCATTATTTCGAAATGTATTAATGCTTTTATAAATAGTAATCTTACGTAGTTAGATACAAAAATGTATGTTGTTTTATAAAATAATTATCCATTAATATGTAATAGATCAAAGAACATTAAAAAAAAAAAAAAAAAGTTTTAGTCTTTTTTCCGATGAGTAAAATGCATTTACTACTCTATTTATTACACAACACTACAAGTCTACGGATACAGATGGCGAGAAAACCGACAGAGAGTGAGAAAGAGAAGGAAAGTATAATAAATAAATAATGGATTGACAACGTATAAAAAAGACCGTGTAGTACGTCATACAGACAGAAGATTCACTCGGTCGTACTTTACGGCACTGCTGAAACGTGTGCCCGATGAGCTCCGTCGGTTTTTGAACGTCTGTTATTATTTATTATGTGCGTAAGTCGCCCCGTGGCGCATTAAGATTTCCTGTATGCGCCTACGCCGGCTTAATAACGACGTCTCCTAAAAGGATTTTTGGTGTCTCATCTACACGGCACGTGTGTATTATTACACTGTATTAGACACCGTCACTACAGACGATTCGTAAGCACAAATTCCTAGGTGTCAATAAAACGAACATATTATATGTTAGAAGAAAATTAATGATATTGCGTAAAAGCAAAATACCACAGAGAGCTTCGAAATCGATTGCAAACGAGAGGTTTACGAATCATATCATTGTTCTTCAAAAGTACGTTACCCTAGCACCATAATAAAGCGAACGTTTTTCTACAAAACTGATATCATGATTTGAAAAATAAATTTAATTGAATAACAGATTTGGAATTCTTAACCTAAATCCCTTCCAAGGAAAACAGTTTTTCTTTTTCGGGTACTACACGATAACTTTACATCAGTACCTACTACCTACGTACAACAATTTACTAAGAAGTTATGAAATTAGTTTTGGGGTTAATAACTAATTCGTAAACATCCACAACCACAGATTTGGAGTTTTTTTACTTAAATCCATGATAACGAAAATCTATGAATCTGTAACTAAAATGTGGTATCGATTTTTAAGAAAAATATTCTCTTTGTGGTACTGTGCAGGTGCAGGAGTATCACATTTATTTGTCACTTCGGTACTCTTAAAATGCATAAGTAAATTTTATAGGACGAGTTTGTATATATAGGAGATTCGTGAGATTGTCATCGCCCAAAAATGTTTCTTATTTATTAATTTATTAATTCATAATGTACATGATATATTTTTCTATTTTTCGGTAAAAGATAAAAAAAACCTATTTTTCGGTCGGTCGGTACATCAAAAACATTGAAAACCGCTATAAAACATTAATAAAAACATCATTCAACACACATTAACACGCTGGTGATGTAAGAATATCATTTTTTTACCACTTTAAGAGGTAAACGGAAAAGTATAAAGAAGGATATAATATTATTATTAAAAAATAAAAATAAACGTTTTATGTAATTGGACACTTAAAAAAATAATCATAAAATGGATACACAACTCTACGCTGTTATAATATAGTATACTCGTGCATCGTGAAAGCATTAAATTTATTTAAATTTACGAACGTTTTAAAACACGGGGATCCATAAAAATGCGGGTGCAAAAAACCCTACGTGGCATCCCCTTCGCGTGGTTACACAAGCACAACGTAACCGTAAACGAAAAATTACGACATCCGTGATGTAAAATATAAACCGGCCTCTCCGTACGAGATTATTATAAAACGACGCTATCGTAAAAATTTTGAGGGTCTACTGCAAACATATGACACTGTTGAATTGTTTCGGAACTTTGAAAAAAGGGTGTTGGTAAATATTAACCACCGGTAGTACTGTTTTTATGTAAATATAACATTTATTTCCACGTGCAAGACCATTGTTCTTTAAAGTTCAATAGTAATGTAAAAAAAAAAAATAAACGTTTACCCAAAAACACACGTAAAAACAATAATAACAATTTATTATTACAGAACTAAAGCATTAAATGGTTTGTTAAAAGGCGTAACACGTAAATCTGATAAATCGAATTAGATAAAATAATATTATTAATTTATTAAAAACAAGTATCAACAAAATCGAAATTAAATTAAATGAAATAATACATATATTATAATATATTATTATACAATACATTAATCCTTTTAAGAGGACGTTATATCCGCACGTGTTGTCTCTGTCTTACTAATGTAGATCATAGCAAATTTGCTTTCAGCAGAACAGATTTTGTGACGTTAGCTTTAATATTAGAGTAAATTTACCTATTACCAAATTTAAAGGTAAGAATATTATCTAGAAAATATCATATGCTTTTATTGATATTATCATTTTAAAGTGAGTTATAGCTATGTAAAATATTACAATTTTAAAATATTCATAACTCACTTTAAAATGATAATACCAATAAAAGCATATGACATTTTTTAGAAAATATTCTTACCTTTAAATTTAATAATAGGTAAATTTACTCTAATATTAAAGCTAACATCAAAAAATCTGTTCTGCTAAACGAAAATTTGCTATGATCTACATTAGTAAGACAGAGACAACATATGCGGGTATAACGTCCTCTTAAGTGTCCCAATTGTCATTAATTTTATATCTTAAAATTTTTTCACGCTTTATGTTAAATTTAAATCATTAAGACCAAAGAGTATTATATTATTTATATTAAATAACATTAAAACCATAAAAAAAAATGACTAGGTGAAGGTGACACACATAACGATGCAACATAATATACACCACAGTGTTGAAAACAACGGATTCGGAAAAAATAAGAAGTTAATAATTTATTAGTTAAAGTATTTAAAGTTTGTTTTACAGTAATGTACCAACATTTTAAAGATCATCTTTTACAACTTTAAAAATACAAACTTAGAAATTTTGATATATCAAAAAAATATTACATTTTCAATAAAATTTATTACAACAATACAACAAATTGCAAAAGTTAGTTTTTTTTTTTTTTCAAAAAAATTAATATTCTAATAATATTCATCAAATTATGGAGAAATAATATTTACGAAATTAAAAGCGTAAGATACTTAAATATATCAATTACAACTCAATCTCAATTTGTATAATATTATACGAGTATGATATACCTGATTTGCCGTTCGAATTTAAATGAAGCCATGGATAATATGATCTACTGTAGCTGTGTTTCGATGTAACTACTATTAGTCTGAATATTAATTGAAACTCGTACGAAATTACCTATATGGTAATATGTAATTTATGTTATTAACTTGTGCATATTTTTATGATTTATTAAATGAACTCATTACATTGAATCTTTTTATAATTATAGTCCTTAAGTAAAAATTTATAGTACATACAATATACGAGTAGGTATTGGGTACGTTATAACGACAATTTAGACATATTAATTTGGTGTGGATACATTGGAATTTGAATACAATTAATATAATACCTAATTAATGTAAACCGTTGAACTGTGAACTGTTTTCATATTAATGCAGAGAAACTCATCAGAATGGTGTATACGGTGTTCGAGATAGAGTAATACTAAGAGTTACCGGATCGATAAATTTATTCTCATACGTCATACGGATATCCAATTTATATATTATGTACGTTATTTTTAATATTATTTAAATATTAGAATTATTAAAAAAATTTCTAAATTACATTTTAAGAATCAAACTCGACGTTGGTATTTTATATATAACTAACAGATTAAGTATATTTTTTTATCATATTTCAAATCATTATATGATAAATTTAACATATAGATTATCAATAGATCATTAATTATTGGTATTTTCTAGTTTTGCATTTTTTGAAGAATTAAACGCAAAGGCAACTGGTATAACTTAAATCAACATAATATGATATTACAAAAGTTTATTAACACACCAATATAGATCAAATATACATAAATATGTATTAGTATAGGCAATATGATTATCGTCGAATACTTAAAGTTAGAGTTATCATATAATACCGATCAACAAATTACGTAACCACCGTACTTATATGATATATTATATTATATACATTTGAAGCAAACTTTCCTCTAATTTAAATTGGGTAATAATTGGATAATGATGTAGGTATTGAATATTATTTTTGTTCGATATCGGAATAATTGACTTGTATATACATTATGTTGTAGAGAACACAAAACTTTTGTTTTGTTGGCTGGATGTACCATGCGATCAAAAATTTTACCATTGAACTGTACAGTGCTTTGTGAACAGTAGTCGCGACCATGGTTGGCAAAAGTTCAAACTTTAAACTTTTTTCGTCATCGAAGAAGTTTTTGATAAGTCAATTAAAACACGATTTTTATGCATTATATTTTTCGTCAGAGTTTGAAAACACTTTACCACTCTTGGGTACTTTTCACAGGAATTTAAATGGCTAAACGTAATAATTCAGATTTAATTTCACTATAGGTATAGTATTATATATTATTATGTATTTTCGTGTCGTTATTAAAATAAAAAAGACAGAAAAGAAAGGTACCTTTAAGAATAAGTTAAAAATATTAATATCTGTTGTGTAAAAACCAAAAATACATTGGTTAAAAACAACAGGTAATATTTATTTGTTTCTCACAGTAGGCTATTTTTACTGGCCATAATCGTTCCATCTAATAATTTGAGTTTCATTTTTTGCATTTCAAAATTAACAGGATTTTTGAAGAAAGTCAACAAAAATATAACGGTGTAAAATGCATTATATATTAGGTACATAAAACGGATTTTCTTTGGAATTCAAATTGCATGTTTCAGACACAAATATTATATTATGCGTGTTTGTAAAAAAGAAAAAATGCTAATTTCAAATTTGCGAGGAGAGAAGAACTTTTTTCACATGCTCTGCAATGGACGTTTTTGTGTTAGAATAAAATAAAAATAATAAAAAAAGTAATCACAACGGTTTATTTATTCCTTTCGGCACACATATTATTATTATTGGTTTTACCATAATGCTATCACTGGAACAAGTATTATAATATTATGGCACCACGTGCCCCGCAATGCAAGTAATAGTTCAAAAAGTAGACAGTCTCGATTTAAAAACATAAATTATTTATGACATTCTATTTCGAGACATCGTGTCTGATGAGAATTTGACTATTATATAATATTAATTTGTCTGTCTACGATATAATGATATATTATGCGCGCGCTCGTGCAGGATTAACGGCGTAATAATATCATTATATATAATGGTAATTAATAATTTTATAGTCTCTCGAAAAACAAATTTATTTTTTGAAATTAAATACAGCATACAAAGACATATAATTCGTATATATAATAAGAACAGCGTTTAATCATGCTGGAACTAAGTGGTTTTTTTTTTCACTTTAATATAATATTTGAACGAAATTCAACACCCATGTGACCTAAATTCAAAGTTTTTCATTCAAACTCGGCCCGTCCCTTTAAATTACATTCAAAAGATACTTTTATCATCAGTTATTCGTTTCGGGTGGTTCTTTTTCACTAGTGAGTTCTATTTACATTCGTTATACAATCTATTGTCCGTAGTATGGCTGGAAGTCAGGAACCACAATTGTAATTACGCGAAGCCATCCATTATATTTTAAATATTCCCTTGTTCAATGATAATGATTGCGAATTACGTAGAATTTGAGTATTTAAAATATGTTATTGTCTTAAAGATTTGCTCACTACAAAATGCGTTAACGGATATTTGTTACCTAAACCAACAGCAATGCAATGTTTTGGTTTATGACATTAAACCAATATAATTTAATGATATTTATTAAATATTTTGTTGCGAGTCTGGCAGACTTTCAAAAAAAATAAGTATTAGTATGATTACCTTTGATACATCGATTATTTGAAGTAAACGAAACTCTGAGGGTAATTTTAAAATAATCGTACAAGGCGTATATTATAACTTTCATATATTACTTATTTTTAATACATATATATATAATAATAGTAGTTTTATAACATTATTCACGTTATCACTTAAAGTATTTATCAAGTTATAGTAGGTCATAATTTATTTTCAAAAACTAGAAATGTAAATTTATATTTAGGTATAAAGCGTTTAAAGTTTAAATAAAAAAATGTAAATTTAAATGGAATTACTTTATTGTACACCTGAACTCAAAAGTCTTTTAAAAAGATCTTAATCGGAAAGTAATTCTGTTTTAGATTTATTATATGAATTATTTTTTCTTTTTAAACATACACCACAAGCATTATTGTACATTTTTTGTTATAACCCACGCGAATAATAAATGCTCATACATTATTACTTTAAAACATAAATTTATAAATATTGTTTATCTTTTATTTTTATTTTTCATAATATCAGTACTCGGATTTCGCGAAAATTAAAAATAAACAATTAACAAAACACAAACCGCGGTCACGAGCTTACTTGAGTGGTGCCCCTAAAATAAAGCCACGTAAAACCCATTTATTTTTTTATAAATTGAACCGTTCTATTATTTATATGAAGTTTACTGGATTTAATTTTGTACACCTAAGTGAAACTATATATTTTTATATATTAATAGTATGTAGTAATTAAAATAGAGCAGCTAATGTATAAGTCTATACATCCTTATTTAAATTCAACAATATATTATTTCTTCAACGGATTATTGTTTTGGTTTTATCTGGTTGTTTTAGGTGAAATTTCTCTCTTAAATAATATATTATGTAAATTGAATCTTAAATAATTTGTTTTATGAATATGTATTGTATACATTACATTAAAAAATAATAAAAAAAATATTTAATTGTTTTGTATAGTGTTTCACTTATATTTACAATGTACCTACATTGTTATGTAGTACAGAAATATTAGCATTACATTTGCATTCTTATTTTAAAGAGTAAATAAATTACAATACTTAATATTTTTTATTAATTTAAAAAATTAATAAACCATTTAAAAATGTTCTGAGACATTTAGTTTCTGTTTATATTTTTCAATAAAAATTTTTGTTTTGGCGAAATATCGTTTCATTTTTATAAATTTATTTTAAATCTGTACATTAATAGAGAATCCACATGACGTACACTATTCATTAATTTATGAATTAATACAAAATATAACCTAAGCTAACCATTCACTATCCAGTCAACATGACTGAACAAGGCAATTTATTTTAAGTCTTAACAGATATATACGTAAACGTTTTATTATAGAATGACGCTGAGCTGTAAAAAGCCCAATATACATTTAATAGTTCCGTTGCAGCACAAGAATTTGTTTTGCAAATCGATTACGTGAACAAAATAATATTATTTGTATATTACGTCTAGTCCACAACGTAGTTAATCGATACTAAAATACAAAACTGACAATAAGGAGTTACTAAAAAAAAATCTATATTTGTTCATCGCTATGAATTCGACTTCCATGAGCAATTTATTTTTATTTGTCTAGTTAATGTGCTGTCATTTGATCCTAAGTTTCGCAAGTTTTTTAAGTGTAACGGTAACATTTTTAGTTCGACAATTATTGTATAGAAAGTACTTGAAACAACTTTAATGGGAATTACTTTTAAATGAGTTATATATATATATATATTTTTGGTGTTTAAAAAAAAAACCGGAATTAAATTCATTAGAGTCGTCACAACAACAGTTAGTACTCAAAAACTCAACTGTATTATGCTCGTAGTTTCCTGGCACTTTTGAATCTAGTTTTTCCTTAGTTAAAAAGTTACAGAAATTCTGATTCGGGCAATTTAATAACAGGGAAAATTGGTTTATCGCTAAGTTTTGAGATTAAAATTAACTTGAGTCAACGAAATAATTAAAAAAAACATATTTAGTTTAATATACAGTTTGTCACTAATCGTATGAATATAATATAACACTGCAAGTGCTTATAATAATCACGGGGTTGTCCATTTAACTGGCTACTCTACTTTTTTAAAAAATAAATAAACATATTTTATAGATAATAATATGAAATAGAGAGTTCTAGATTTAAACATCAGCACCTCTCTTTCACTGTTTTCTCAGATTTTGATTCATAATCGTTCAGGTAACCTATATGTTTTGTCCATTCTACCAGTTACCAACCTACCATTAAGACCATTGCACGTTGCACTATATACAACCAACCGCTACCAGATTACCTTTATGCCACACGTCGGGAAATAGCACTTGCGTGTTATTAGTAATCTGTTTGACTAACGTGTTAACAACAATTCGATTACTGCGATCAAATATATTATATTATACATCGTGTTTATCGTGGTGTTCAATGTAATAAAACACAGTTAAAATAATAATGAATGGTCGTCGTATTCATGTTATGAATACTGACAATATAACATAAATAATAGCTACCATATCTTTTACTTCCTAATGATTTGAATATTTAATTAACTAAATCAGAAAAAAATATTGTATTTTGAGTTAGAACCTAAGTGGACATATTGTACGTGATAGGTACGTTTTAAATAAATCATCTACGCTTGATTCACATTTCAAATTCAATAATAGTGAAGCTATATTAATATTACATATACAAGTAGCAAAACGTCACATAGTTGAAAATGAGACAACGTCCAACCACTTAAAAATGAACAAATAATTTCGTTTTATTATATATTTAAATAAAATATTATTTTTTTAAATTAGAATTTAACATTATACTTATTTGTTGACATTATTATTATTATTATTTTATAGTATACTTGAATTAAACTAATTGCAGGCTCCACATGAGTTATGGTGGTGTTCAGCGTAGCAAGCTAATCCAATAAAAATCAAGTACAGTAAAAAAATAAATAAATATGTGATGATATCGAATTCGTTTCATTTTACCAAGCATGGTGTGAATATGAAAACGGGTGGGAGTTTGCGCAATGAGGCATGTCCCACCGTTCATATTTTTTTAAATTTTTTTTTTTAAATAATTGATAATAACTTATTTATCGACGTCACATCATTGACCGCCGCAAACTCGTTATGGTCTTTGGTTTTTAGTTTACGTTTTGTTTATTTATGGTGTGATATTCTTTGAATATGAATTTTAATAATATTACCTATCACTATGCCTCTTTTCTTTTTTTTTTCAATATGTCCCCGGCCAAAACACTCCCATTTCGCCAGTCGTTACTGGTCATATTACCTACTACATACTAAATACATACATGCAGTAGGTATTAAAATCACATAATATGTCAATTATAATTGACCTAATGATTATTTTATAATAATATAATGGAATAAATTATTAAATGGTCGTATATTTCTTCATATTGTAATTAACTACTAATTACGTATTTTTGAACTAAATTTCGACCGTCTGGTCGTGTAAGTCAAATTCATAACATCAGTGTCTTCCATACAAACTATACTATACTTATCGCTTCGTATTTATTTCGTGTTATCCGTTTTTATTCTTACCGTGTTAAATATTTTTATAAATATTATTATTTTTGATTTACCGATTTACTTAAAAATTACGAGTATACTTATTATTTTTTCATATTATCGTCTCTTATTTTTCTTTCGTTCTGTTAAAATGTTTCAGTGTAAATTGTGTAAGTGGAGTTTCATTCATAAACTAGCTATAAAGAAACACGAAGAAGCACATATCCGCTATCAGTGTAGAAAATGTCCAAAGTCTTGTACACGCGAATATGATCTTATACGTCATGAAAATAAAACTCACAGTGGTATCCGCTTTCGGTGCAGCATATGTTTAATGTATTTTAGACGCAACAGTAATCTTACACGTCACAAAAAAAAATTCCATGGTATTGTATTTTTGTTTTAATATTTATTTAATATATTATTTTATTATAATATAACGGCGATAATATTATATTATGTCCATTAACATGATTTCTTTCGATCGCGATATGAAATTCACAAATTATTGCGCTCGTGAATTTTTCGTAAATATAGTAAATACTAAATCGATTGAAGTTTTTGAAACAAAACATATCGTTTTGTATCATGTTACGATGCGTATTTTCATAAAACAACCAGTTAATTATTTAAAAAAATAATTTGTCCAGCTCCTATTTTTGTATACGGTACAAACATACACAACACGATACGGTTAAGTACAAAAATAATATGATATATTACAAACACTGCGAATTTAAAATGTTCGCTACGATGTGACTTTGTACAAAAAAATAAAAACATCAAAATGATAAATGCACGTGTTTTACAATATTTATTAATCATGAAAAGTGAGGAATTTTAAAAAAGAGGAAGCCTCGGGACGTACTTACTTATTTTTCTATGCCCGTAAAATGTAGACTAATTTAAATTAATGTTTTTTGTGTATAAAGATAAATAACAGTGTTATAAAATATTTTAGATGAATAACATGATGGAATCAAATCACGATTATTTATAACAGTTAATAATTTAATATACGTATAATAATTTATATATTATTGTTGTGATATTTTACTGGTATAGCAGCCTTTTTGTTTTAATATTCATAAGCCGTCGTATTGCACATAATATATTTTAAAATAATAATTACGTGACTTTTACAAAGGATACAAAATAGAGATTGGAAAAAAATGAAGAATTTTGATATTACATATTATATTTTATTACATTTTGTGAAAAACGACATACATAAATTACGTTTTTTTATAGTCCCTACATAATGACGCATAGGTGTTTATGATGAAGAAGTATAACATGATTGCGTGTTTTTGTCTTTTTATCTGAAAAATATCACAACACGGTTATGCGACAATCGAAAAATTTTTACTCTAAATGCAGAATAATTTTTTTGGAAAATTCTTATTATTCTTTTCGATTTTTTCTCATAATATTATGTTCACTTACGCAATATAGAAATTTTAAGTTTTAAATGTATGGGCCTGAGTTAATAATAAAATGTATATTTTCTTCCTGAATAAAACATAGATACTATGTTATCAATAAATAATTCTTGTTTTTAAAAATATATCGTTATATTTTATAAATTATGTATTTAATTTTAGTAATTTTTTGTTATTTATACAATACAAATACATGTAATATATTGTATAGGTACCTAATAGAAGATTATAACTAATAACTATATTGAGCTTATAAAGTTATTCTGCTTTTTATTTCTTGTACATATAGACATTGTCCTACTGCTAATACAATATAACATTGACATTAAACAATAAACTATTTGTGAGAGTTTGGAGTAAATATGGCAATGTGTGAGGAATGCAACTTTTTTAGTTATTTTATTCATCATTGTATATCTACCAATTTGATTTTTTTTTCAATAACAATCTAATATGGGAAGGTAAATTTTGCATGTATTGGTTTGTCAGTTGGTGTGCAATCATTTTGTACGTTTTGTGGGTGAAAAGGTAAAAGTGTGCAATCGTGCATTCGTGCAGCACCAAAGATGAAGAATGATTACCGAATTCGGAAGATTTTGTATTTCGTGTGACATAGCAATGTAGGTTGACGGTGACAAAAACGATCTGTATGGTACAGATGCGCGCGTATTAACGGTTGTAAGCGTTCGCGGTTAGATGAAGAGAAATTGACAAAGTACCTACCTCCATACAGACACATTGAATATCATGTGCGCGTATAACTTACGGTGCCTATTGTTGTGCAGCGCACGTGTAGTATACATTTACATTAATATATTATTATTACGATCGTTATTATTATAATATACCTCGCGAGACGCACAATTGTTATTCAAACACATTTGCCCAGACCACGACGTCGTTACGGTCGTAGGGGGAGGAGAGAAAATGAAAATAAAAAAAAAATGAAAAAAAACGAATGACATTAAAAGTCCGGTCGTCTCTTATTTCTATACAGGATGATTCACCGAGCTTGCACATTGAACATTATATACTCTTTTTATTCCTTAAACAATACATTTATTTGAAATATATTTGTAATATTTGAAATGTATAATAAATTTTATTTAATAAATTTTATTGTACATTTTTTTTTTATTAATAATTTAAAATGTCCTGTGACAGTTCATATTATGCAAAAGTATTTTCTTAAAATTAATAGCAGATAATTTTTTTAGAAAACATTGATATATTTAAATAAAAAATTAACTAGTATTGTTTGGGTTAGCTATTAAATCATATATACCTACTAAAATAATAGGTAGTCCCAAATAGTTTTATAAATGTATAATGTTTGTGTAATATACTAATATACAATGTAGTGACTAATGAGTAATTAAATACTCAGAAATTTTTGAAAAATTATCAAATATAGTAATAGATAGCACTATTAATGTTAGTTATTATAATTTTCAAATCACCACAGCTCATCAGTGAATTTTAAACTTATTATCAGCATACAGTATATAGAACGTCACAAATTTAAAAACTATTAAATTCAGTTTCGAGTTATATTCATCATAATTTATTATTTAAAAAGTCATCTCTTTAACGATTTTCTGAAAAAATAGCAATTCTCTTTTGAAAAAAAAGTAATTGTTACTATTATAACATAATATTATGCTGTTTCGTCACATTCTTATTTAAACAGTATAACTACTAATTTATAATATAAGTATTTGAAAATATGGTTATAATTGTGTTATATTTACGGTAATAATTCATCACATTATTTTTAGGAAGAAATGTAGAGGACATGAGCGTGCTTGGTCACCCTGTATATGCGTTGTCGGGCGAAAGCAGTGACGCATACCTAAATCGCGTTACAGCGTGGCGTGTGACACGTGAGACATATAATATAATAATATAAATAATATTTCGTCATTGATTGTGCTCGGATAACTGATACTATATAATAATAATAATAATAATAGTATTAATAATATATACTCTCGACGCGGCCACGACCGAACGTACATAATTTTTGGCTCCGACTTTTGGTGACTTTTGGCGT
Organism: Schizaphis graminum; assembly: GCA_020882235.1. Classification (NCBI taxonomy): domain Eukaryota; kingdom Metazoa; phylum Arthropoda; class Insecta; order Hemiptera; family Aphididae; genus Schizaphis; species Schizaphis graminum. The sequence continues at coordinate 63,678,993 of CM037032.1, forward strand.
TTAATCATTAATGCGTTATATTGTTTCAGTACGCGTATTATACACGATATTGTATAATAATAATATGTTTCGTCACTGGCGACATTTTATCGCGGTCGAGTGCTGTGTTCCAGAAAAAAAAAACTAACAGCATCGTGTCGTAATGATAATATCATAGGGTGAGCAATTGAATTTCGGTCACGTCTTTACGACGCCATAGCAGAGCGTATTCCGCGTACGCCAGTCGCGTGACAAAACGGGTAAATTTTGATACTTGGATTGTTTTCTGTTTTTTTTTTTTTTTTTTTTTTTGTTTCTTCTATTCAATATCCACCGCTGTGGTCGGTTATGATAACGCCGACAGTAAATTATTACGATAAACCGGTGTGGCGAACGTTCTACTTAAACGAGAATCCTTTTCCTAGTCGCATTTTTATTTCTACGACAAAGGAATCCTTGATCCTTTCGTCGTCGTTTTATAAAAAATAAATATCAAAGATAAACGCACTCGTGTGTACACCATTCATATTTTTAGATTATGATTATATGGTGTTATCACAATTGCACAAAAACTATATTTAGGTTTATATCCTATATATCAATCAAAGTTAAATCAATTGTTTTAATATTTAAACGTGTGATATCTAATCTCATAATGGTTTATGTAATAATATAAGAATAGTCTAATATTATACAAATATAACAAAATCATTATAAATGACCATGAACATGAAATTTAATTTTTTCCTCGAAACATAAATTAATTCACCAAATGTGCTTACCTACGTATGTACATTAATTTGTTTATAGAGATTAAATTCTGCAGTCTTATATTTGTATCTTTTTGATATTAATTTAAATAAAAAAAAGTAATAAATAAAAATAATAGAATCTAATAGACAATCACAAATACGCAAAAGACCGCTACGGCATTTTTTCGATATATAATATCACGACTGATTTTAAGATGATATTTTTTCAAATCCATTTTTTGAAGTAAGGGACCCCCCGTTTAAAACGACCACGATTGATGTAAGTATATTCTAACTGTTTGCAGTAGACACGCTAAAATCTCGTTTATTTCCTATAGTACCCGGCTGGAGAACTCGCAACCGCACCTCGATTTGCTATAACTTAACCTTCCGTTTTCGCGCTTACAGAAAATCTCTCACACCTGTTTGTCTGCATTTTACGGAGTATATAAATCAATGACTTACAATCGCATGATACAATTTAAATAATATTATATAATTTGTATACGTATGCGCTTACCGATGACGGTGCCGTAGCTGAAGAACAATTGATGGAACTGTGTGGCGAAACTGGTGAAGAGACATCCAAGCGCGGTGATCAGGCCGCCCATGACGGCAGTCAATCTTGTAGATTTCCGCCGGCAAAACGCTATCGTCACCGGCGACAGCAAAAGCGCCACTCCCGTGGACATTGCTCCCAGCCATCCTGCGCACATAAACACATACGTTAACTTACGTATATTATACAAACACCTCGTTATTATAACCGACGGGACATTTACATATTTTTAAATATATTATTATTATCATCAGTAACGCGTAGGCAGGCAGATACGACATTATTATATATGGGGCGTACCGCAAGTTGACTGCTGCTCTATACTCATTTTCTAATTTAATGTTTCTATTTTTAAAAAAAAATTGTTCGTATAAAGTATAATACAGTAAAATTTAAATACTTTGAAATAATATGTTTTTGTAGAAATACATAATTTTTTTCTACAACAACGTAATGGTTTTCTTTTCCAAAAATGATTTATATTTATAGTTTTGTAATCAGAAATAAAGCTATAAACTATAACTTAAAATGTTGATATTCGTATTTTGAAAGCTACCAAATATTGATTTACCTATAATATAGTTCATATTGGCACATTATTGTTTATATAAGTTTGAAATTTGGGTTTAAAAATAATTCATTAATACATACATATTCTTAGAAAACAATCATGGAAATGGTTCACTCTGTATTAAGGGAAAGTTTATTGGTAGACAAACTACGTGGAAAGAACTACGTTGTGAACTTATCTACGTAGTTTGTCTAACAATAAACTTCACAATAATATAATATGCGTAAGTCGGGTCAATTTCGATAATTCCACCGGAAAGATTTGTCCCAGGAGAGTTTTTCGATTCATAACTGCTGTTGGTTTATGATATATTATCATAATACGCAAACATTATCCTCGGAGATTAACCTGTGAGAATTTATCGATCCAGAAATCGATATACTTATATACCATATATTGTATACCTTTTTGCTCTGTAATATGGTTAGGGTGACTTAATTACTATATAAGTTATTCAAGGAAAGATGTCTATTCCTTTTTAAATTTACCGTAGCTACTAACTGGAGAGTTTGAGTACTATTAAATTAAATTTTTATCAATAGGTAAGAAACACGTTGGTTTACAATAAATTCTAAGATTATTCATAAATGGTCTGTTCAGGCTTGCAGTATTTACAGTGAATTTCGAACTAATTTCTGCTGCGTATTATTTTAATTATTCATAATTATGTTGTTAGGGGCAAACAATTTAGAGTGTGTTTATATTTCTGTCAATTCTACATAGAGGTTACACTCGATGAAAATATTTTAATAACCCGTACCGGCCGAGTCGCCGTCCGTGATTTATATACCGGTATTTCATTATATGAACTACTATAATGTCTGGTCGCGTACGTTTAATATTATGTTCATGGTCGTAAACAGTAGTATATTAAATTTTTAATAATTAATATGACCGCAAGAAGTGCCTGCTGGTAGTGTACTTTCAAAGGCAGTAGTGTTGTCTCTAGTACGAGTGAAGATATCAAACTTTAAATAATTAATACATTATGTATAATGATGGAAATAAAACCATAGAATTCTAAGTTCATATGAATAAAAAACATGATAAGTGCCTACCTATCTAAAAGGTTATAAATACTTTAATTTTATGAATTATTTTAAATTTGAAGAAACACATAGGTACTTTCATTTATAGTCGCATTAAATATCTGATTCTTATAAATGCTCAAATTGTCTACTATCTCTTTTTTATAATTCCCAAAATTACATCTCTAAAAGTAGTAAGTACTATGTAAACACATTAATATATTATTATGCCACCTGCGTTCAGAACTTCAGGAGCACTTAAAATAATCGACAAAAACCCCAAGACTATTGTAGAACACGAACTACAATATAAGTTAAGCAAACACTATTTTACAACAGTAAATTAAATTGATTACTTGAAATAAGGACTTATAATAGGTATATTTATTTTTGTATTATAGTTATATGGTTATGAATCGTAAACTTTCGGTCTTAGAAATTAACTCACTGTACCTAATTATTTTTAATTATAATTGCGATTGCTGATCTTCTGCACGACATTGCTTTAAGGCGTGATAAATTAAACACCCGTGGATTCACCAATTTTTAAGCTCCGTTAAATACAAACTACAGTAATTTTTTAACACAGTTATTTGGATGGTTTTTACTAAATATAAAATAAAGGGATTGAATTATACAAAATTATAATAACTATTATATTTTATTACCCAATGACAATCTTATACAAACAAAATTATATTCGTTTTTAATGAGCCAACTAATCCCTGTATATGGGCCTCTTTAAAATATAAAATTTGAAGAATATATTTTGAGGTACATATTATCTTCATGTAAAGGATTACTTATGTAATAAATTTCAGAACCACTGACTTGGTTGTGAAGTACTTACACACATACTCAAACACTAGCACACTGATTTTATATTTTATTAAGGATAGTTAATTTTTGTAACTATTTAAATTGTAGTTTGATATGATAATACCATTTAAACACTATAAACGATATTGTGATTTTTTTTTTAACATTATTTTTTATTTGAATAAAAACATTAACGTCTAAGATGCAAACCAAACCACAGTTTACTATCGTTACCTAATTTTATATTATAAAAATATACTCGTTAAATATTATTTTAATACATATTATTATGTAGGTATTTCTGTAAATATTTTATAATGGATTTTTTTTTACTCATTAATGAAGCAGGTTAATACTAATTATATATATATTGTAAAAATAAATTAACTTTTAATCACGACCACCTTACTATAATAATATATAATAAAATTGAATTGCAATATAATGTACTATATAATGGCCGTTTAATGCACGAACATTAAACTTCAAATTATAAATTTTATTATTATCTAATAAACTTATAATAAACGTAGGTTTATCGAGAGAATTTGAACAAATCGTCTATCAAGACGCACAATAGTGGGCGTAATAATAATATGTTATAGTTTCACACATCATATACCTACGTTACAAAAATACAATATTTGTACCTAAATAACCGTTCTATAATAATATTATGTCAAGTTTGAAATCAAAATGATACACCAACTTTCAAGTGTTTTTATCGAGTTTTTTTTGGCATCGTTTTTGATATTGACGTCTGGTAATTTCTATAATAAACCGAGAATCGTGATGTCATCATGACTGATATTAGTACAATAATTTTTTAGAAATAATAATTGTCAAAAATTAAATGAGTTGTGTTATTTCAATTTCAATCGGCATTTTGAGAAAAAGGAAAAATATACTTTATTTTAGTCAAGCCAATTATTTCTATTGCTAGACTCCCATACTATGCACGAGATACATTACTATCTGAGGCTTGAAAACAAAATATTCTGGAACGCAAACAATTATGACCGGTATAATAATATGACGGTCGCCTTTAATGTTTAGCTTTTAATTTAATCGTTTAGCCGAAAGCTCTCGTTGACCCAAAATTTATTGTGCGCAAGATTTTGTCCCAAATCCTCAATGTTAATCTTCATTACGAATGACCTATTTACATACCTATAGATAAACTATTAAACGTCCGACAGTTTTTCGTCAAATAAGTACGTATTCTGAAGTAGTGTTAATTTCAAGCATTTTGTATTTATTACTTGAATAATTTTTCATTCTGTAGTTAAATACAGTATAGCAAAAACCTTTTAACGGAGTATTTTAAGTACAAAGATATTATTATATCACAACTATATATTAAACACAGATAAAAAGAGGGACATCATGGTTTACAATGAGGATATTTTCTATTCAGGGTTTTGTGAGTAGAAAAAATATAAGGATTTAAATTTTCAAAACCATTGTAAAGTAGGTTAGCTAATAAATTAAATAATTTTTGAGAATTATAATATTAAAAATGTTCATTTTAACTAAAATAACCATATTCCATATATTTAAGTATAATATAAATTAATAATTGTAATAATAATGGTAAGTGTAATATTCGGCGATATTAAATTTCAAATCGTTATGATCGATTTTCTCAGGATTTTGTCCAACTCACTGAATGAAAAACAATAATAAAATTACGTCGATAACATGAGACATGATTATATAATTAAAGTAATTCTATACGAAAATATGATATGTTTATGCAAAACGCACATTAAAAAATCCATGAACTAATAAAATTATGTATTTTTATCAAAGTGTGAATTGTACCACATCTATATGTGTAGATAGTTAGATAGATATACATAATAATATGCGCTCATTGTGCCCAAAACATTATAAACTTAAAACCAACATAAACCTGTACTTGGTAGTTAGTTTCCTTTTTTAATGGACATACATTATCCCGTTCGTTCCGCGCAAAGAGTAAACGACAACGTTTAAGTAAATAAACCATAAATTCCGAGACGTTATCGAGTCAACCGGAAAAGGCCCGATGCAGAAGAAAAATCGCGCACCGTTAACAATAAAATGGGTATTTTACGGGATGAACAATAAACACAGTGTCAATGCACTTTTGTGTGCATCGAAAGCAATAAAGAAGACGCATCGTTTCCTAAATTACCGAAAAAATACATTCATATACACGACGCAAAATCATATATAGCAAGAGGTTTTTCTGGGTTTATTCCGTATGTATATACGGTTTTATCGTTTTCTTCTTTCAACATTATAAAACAGATGACAAACTACGTTTTCCGCAAACCCGTGTTTTCAACTAAAATGTATGCTTGTTTACTTACGTTATTATCATAACGAAAATAATATCCACGTTGTATAAATAGGTAATGTGGACCACTATGATAATATAATTGCGTCTATTAATATGACAACCTTGTTAATAATACTCTACTTTTTCAGAAAAGGAAGTTTTGTATTTTAAAAGTAAATTTTAAATTTTAAAATAAAATATATATAATATATAGATACATTTTTAAGAATTTATATTAATTTTAATAATACAATATATTGGTAAGTAAATTTATTAAACAAAAACACAATATAGATATTATTGGTTTACATAATATATTAATACTTATAATAGTTATGAATTACAAATTGTGTTATCTAACATTAAAAAATTAATATTTATCAATTAGTGTTAATAGTACCATGTGAAGGATTCATTTTGATTATAGATTTCAAAATTATATGTATATTATGAAAAATAATTAATCATTCGTAATTATTTTTAGTTTCAATCGAAAATATACAAATAAAAAATGAATTAAAATATAATGTAATAATAATGAATATAATTTATTTTTAAATTTAAATTATTCTATTAAATTGTACATAGGTGGTAGTATTATACAACATTAATAGTTGCAAACATTAATCATACATTAATAATACAAAAATCATTCACGTTTTGTGATAAAATCCTAGGTGAAATGTTATTAGGTGCTAAACAATATATTTAAAGAGCATTTGATATAATATTTTAAAAGTGATAAATCTGCAGAGTGCGTAATTTGATCACTACAACATCACGGTGACAAACGATGACCAAAGGTCGTCATAACCATAAAAAACATATATTATTTTAACGTTCAGTTGAGAAGGAAAAATCGATTATGGTTCATGTTTTTAGCCAATACAATTAAATTAAAAAGTTATAGCAGAGCTCTGTTTGGGTGCATAATTTTATGTTTTGAAAAATAACAATAGAATATCACGGCCATTATCCAATGCATACACTTTATTTTTATTTTTATAGTACCTGGCGCTAATAATAATAGTTTTAATTAATACAGAGGTCCGAATAATTATTATAGTACATTAGTTTTGAATTGGTGTTTAATAATTAATTACACAAGTATTTTGTATGAATACTCAAATAGTTTTAATTTGAATATTTTTTTTTCCATTTAATAAACATTATCCAACTGTTATTAGTTTTATTTTATAAACTTTTGTTAAAGCGTGATATTAAATAATAATAAACTTTTAACCGTATAATTATAAGTATTTAATAAAGTTTGTAATTAATAAATTCTCAGTTGATTATTTTCTTTTACAATATAAATAAATATGACGTAAATACAGTTTATTTCGATATTAAAATAATTATTTAAATCTAAAAATATTCTGAAGTCAAACAGCAACGGTTATAGTGTGATTACAAATCAGCAAAATTAAAAGTCGAAAACTTTAAATAATTTTACATTTAAATTCAAATCCACACTGCATAAAATATCTCATGGTCTAAATATTTATACAATTTATCGAAATTAAACACAACATTAAACGGAAAAGTAAAAAACTATATACCATTTAGATGTTTTATTTTAAATTTTCAATTCAAAAATAAATCAGTAAAGAAACACTATTTACATATAGATCAATACGATATTGTATAATAATTAGGTAGTAGCTAAGCAAGTTTATAAAAAGTAGGTAATGATATTATGATTGACGCACAGATATATTTTATTTGGCCTTACAACGCAAGCAATAAATTCAATTTTATGAGATTTACCTTAACGCCAGATTTATCTCATTGTAACAGGTCTATTTGCTGCTGTGTTATCGATTAGAAATATTTTCTTTGAAATAAAATGTCTTTTTTTTTTGGAAAGAGAATTAAAGCGTGAACAGTTTTATTTAATTAAATCGAGTTCTTATTGAACAAATATATTATGTTGGCTAAAGTATACTTTTACAATTCGGCAGTATCAACATTGAAAAATTAATCCAATATACGTTAAAAATTTTATATTGGACCGGAAAATGTAAAAACATGGATGTCGGACAGATCATTATCGTAATGGCTATTAAAGTTAATTAAAAGCAGTTAAAATTTTATTTTTTTGATGGATTTTGTAGTTGTAAAATATATGAGATATATTATAAGAGAGGCGAATGTCTGTTGAATAAAAGACAATTATTGTGAATTTATTCGTGACGATTTTACGACGTGAACATAATATTCGTGTTACGAAAATTGATTTTACCAAATGATTCTTATCAAACTGTTATCTACGGTCTTTGTAACATAACTCATCCTCATTTCACAATATAAGAATGAATTCGTTAATAATTTGGACTGGACGTTTTTAAGTTTATTTAAAAACGATATTATTTGAAATTATTTAAATTTGTCATTCTAATAAAGGAGTTTTTTGGGGTGATTAAACTTATTTTTTTCAACTGAAAACTATATTTTTTTACTATACATTGTTAAATAAACAATTTTTTAGAAAAAATTTTGATGTATCTAAATTAAAACACTAGCAGTTTTTGGGTTATTAAGCTGTTATATTATAAATAATAATCTGTACTATCAAAGTTGTAAAAAATATGAAAATATTTTTTAGATCATGATATTAACAAAGTTATGTTAATTTTAAAACTAGTTTTATCAATATTTATACGTACATTATGGAAATTTTATAATATATATAAAATAATAAACTAAATAGTATAATAAAAGTATTAAATCTATTTTTATGTTTTATGTTTAACTATGATTAAATAATAATATCATCCTTAGTACATGCATTTTAATAAATCAAAAACTAAACTTATCTGAACTTTGACTCAGATACATTCATGGTGTTCACCCATGAGACATTTATTAAATAGTACAAAAAATTTTAATTATTTAAAAATATCGTCTTTAAGTATACTATTTAAAGTTTATAAAATACTGATTATTTGAATAAATTCATATTATTCAAGAAATATATGTGAGTGTGCATATTTGTTAAATCACTATGTATTTATGTTTATTATAGTTTACGTTGTCCGAACCCTATTATGACATTTGCTTATAATATTTTAAATTAAGTTATTTTTAGTAGGTTTTATACATCTACAGAGTTAAATACGATTTGTGTGTTATCGAGTTTATCAAATCGTAAGCTTTTTTATTATTATCAATTATCATCATCATTTTTATTAGACCGGATTTATCATTACGGCACGTGGTGGTACCTCATAATTTTCCAGTGTCATAATTTTTTTTTTTGTCTTATAATTTTCTAGCTCCGTTTTAATAATACGTTTAACACGAATTTGACTAGAAATTTAAGGGCCTGTAGTAATAAAATTCCATGTAATAACCGAAGCTATAAAATCGAAGATTTCTGAATGACAAGATCTCAAGGAGCTGTATTTTTTTTCTTAAGTTAAATGCTCTCAAAGTGTTTTCTATTTCTTTCGAAAGCCGTCGTTTAGAAAAAAAAGTTATTGGTTTTCATAGTTTTTTGTGGTTGTTGTTTTTTTTACTGTTACGCGCACACTTTTATTGCTTGCAAAGTCATCCGATCGTTTATGGAAGACCGAAAAAGTTTGTGTCGAAAACAATTCTCAAGTTCTGAGTGCTGTCTATACATATTATTTATATTATTATATTATATCTATTACGGTTATCAATTTTAATTTGCTTCAACGGTTCCTTTATGACATTAGTCTACAGTTTACGCACATATTATCGTGTTTTGTAAATTTATAATGATATCTGTATAAAATGTAATCGATTTTCCGTAGCGATTTTACAAAAATGTTCAAAGTCTATATTATTGTGTATTATTTAAAAGTTTGAATCAATTTAAATAAAAATAAAATCGTGTATAAATGCATAGAAAAAAACTATTTTTACTTATGGCTGTAAGCCTATATAGTGAGTGAAAACAAACAAAGTAATATAATATATGAAATTAATAACAAAATAAATTGTCCAACACATTTTAACCGAATACCGAATTTATGATTATCATTTTCTCCAAACATAAAATTGTGAAATAATTTATTTTATAAAAAACAAATCAATATGTTTGACAAAATAAAAAAGTATATTTGTTTAGTGTCTCAATGGTTGTATGATGGAATTATTATAATTATGTTATTTGTCATAAACTGACATATCTAATATATTATTATAATATGAAAAACTAACATTCAGATTTGTACGAATATTATAATGTATAAATTAGGAATATTGGATAAAGACCACCAAGATTGACCAGTCTAGAATTGTGAAGTAGTGTTATTAGACATCCCCTTAAATCAAGTTGTTCATTCTTGTAATCAATCATACTATTACTACTATTACTCTTATAGTATAGATTATTACAGATTGTATATATTTTTTTTAAATAAAAAAAAAATGACTAACGAATACAGTTTACAGATATTATATTAATTGATATTATTTTAACACGTTGTATATTATATTATTATATTCATTGGATTTGTCAATATCATAAGGATTAAGAAAATATTGTAAAATAATATTATTTGAGTATTAAGAAATAATTAAATTAAATTAACTTAAATGTCATTATTGTAAAGTTGGTATAAGTTGGTATAAATAAGCACTATTATTATATTGAGCAATAGTATAGGAGTATAGAACATGCATGATAACACAAATTCAATAAATGTAAATTATATTAAATTTGTTAAAGTTTATGAATTTTAAATTATTATAATTAATATATTCCACGTAAACATTAAATATTGAGTATTTTTTTACCCGATATTGCCTATATAATATTGGTTCATTGTCAGTAATGAAGTCCGTTGCAGAAAACACAATAATTGGATCGTATTAAATTTATCTAACGACTTTGGTACCTATAGCTGCAATACATAATTAGATTAACTTCAAATAAATTATTTGTACATATTTATAACCGTTAAAGATGAATTATTATTATTTTAGTGGGGTATGAAAAGGAGTATGACTTTTGTCCGAAAGTCAAAAATATATCGAAAATTAACAACCAAATAAAAATGTTCATTACTAACCCAAGCACCGTACCATACAAAATATTATTTATTATTCACAGTTGCGAACAATTAATGTTTCCCATATTTTGTAAAGAAACGTTAAAGGGAATTTGATGTTAATCTTTGAATTGTAATTAATTTCCTCGCAGCAGGAAATGTTTATAAATTATTATACAACAACCTCTAAAATTAAAATATATTAAGCGTGTAATGCCCATTTTGAAGTAGATCAACGCAATACAACATTTCACTTGTGGTGATAATGTCTATTCGTTTTGTTGTATTATTTTGTTGCATTATTGTTTTTGAAATAATAATAATAACAATATGTTTGATTAGAACTTAATTAATTATAAAATAATAACTGAAAAAAGCAACAATCGTCTTTAAACAATTTTCGATTCACGCTTAATAATTATCAGTTGCTAAGTAATAAGATGGCCGACGCGATACGAACGATTTAAATAATAATTGCAAAACGATTTAACGCTCCCGATATTTATAGTACCTATATAGGTACGTATATAGGGCCATTTATCATCGATTGGTTTTTATGGCGGTAGTGCATAAATCATTGAATATTATTATTTATACAAAACAAAACCGTAAACAATTTTCGCATTTCACGCGTTGTACACATAGCCCCGGAGCTAAAGTATACGTACGATAATATAGCAATGGCGAACGATACGACGTATTGTACACGGAGAAAATATATTTTGTGTTTAAAACAGCTAATCCACGATGTCTTGATGACAAGATCGTTAAAATTACATAAATCGTTATGAGAGATAGAAACATTTGAAATTATTAAATATTTTGTTTTCGTTCGGCAGTTATAGACCAAGTCGGCATACACGGCGATTAAAATATATTATTGCCGTAGCTGATCGTTCGACGAACACTGCAGTATAACAATAACAATATATCATCTATCTATGCTGAATTCGATAACGAGCAAACATTTATAGCGTAATGTTTGTAAATTAACATAAATAAGCGGTTGAGCGGTTTTAAGGTCGATTTGTTCAGCCTATTTATGCGGTATAGGTAACGCATTTATGAATCGAGTATCGCAGGTGTACCATATTATATTTTAGGGCGAATCGCAATTACGTGGTTTTCGCTAATGAAATAGTGCCCGAAAAGATTGGAAAAATATTTTTAATCTTTTTATTATAGTTGTATTAAAAATTACTCGTCTACAAGATCGTATCCAAAAATTCCTACAAACACCGTTTATATAATATTAAGTACCTATTTTTTCTAACTAAAAAGCAGTAATTACTTTCGTCGGTCGATGCAAAATACAAAAATGAAAATCCTATTTCGTCAAACCGTAAGCAATTAATTTTAAAAAATATCATCCGTTGTTTCTAAACGGTTGGTGGATGTGAGATGGGGCAAGTCAAATTCTGCTAAGATCTGCATGGCCAGGAGACCCTGCATTTTGTGCAGTGTCATTATAATCTCGATTTTATCGTTATATTATTTATAGCATTTTCGCCACGAACCGCACGGTAAACGCAGCCGACTTTTCCGTTTTTCCTCTCGCGGGCTTATATTATAATATTATCGTGTTCGCCGGTGGGTGAATCGCGCGGCAATAATATAATTTTTACAGTCGCACGCGCACCCGACCACCCGACTCTGAAAGTTTCTCCTGCCGCGGCGGTGCAGTCAAAAACTCGCGACTATGTGTGATTTATGCCACCCACCGGAGGAGGTCGGAAAAACCTTTCTTACGGGCCGCACGCCCGCCTATAAATATACATAATATACACGTACGAACGTGCACGATCCGACCCTTTAACGTGGCAGATATTGCATTGTATATATGTATGTATATTGTATCATATGATATAATATACCGGGTGATTTGTTTAATGTATAAGACACTCACATTATTTCAGAAACTGTTAACTGTTTTAATAACTATAATTTGAGTTCTTTGGTATATAGAAATAACATTTTGTAAAAGCAGTTTATGAATTATGAGTATTTCAATTTTATATAAGCCGAGTAGAGTGGTGCTACAGTGGTACTTCGCAAAATGTTGGTTCATTACTTCGTTAGCTTTTACTTTAAATATTTATACATTTATAACCTTAAAATAAACTAATTGGTCGAAATTTGATTTTTATAGAAGTAAATACTCTGAATAATATTCCGCTTCTCAGTATGAAATTAAAAATGTATGCTGTTATTCAAAAGTGTAAAAACTTCAAACATTTTAAAGATAAAAAACAGTATAAAATTATAGTATTTTCCAAAAATATTAATTGTGTGACTCAAAATAATGTAAAACAAATAATTTCAATTACGTTATGGTTTTCCGTAAACTAACGAGTGTTTTACTGTAAATGAATCACCCTGTATAATATAATAATATAATAACCTATGTGATAAAGGAGATGACATTACAATATACATTATATTATAATGCGTGTATATATTATGCATAATATTATATAATAGGGCGATGTGTCAAATGGAATGGCAGCATGTCAATATCGTTTAGACTTTTGGAGTAAGTCACATCGTTTGTGCACAATATAATATTATTATTATATTCGAATGAGTAAATAAGGGTTTTGTCGAGGGAAAATACGCGTGTATTATAGAAGCGCTTGTATTATTATATGTGCACGTTACAACTTTTTCCGTTTTCGACCATACATTACGTTATATATGCCTTTTGTGTGATATATGTATATGTATTTTATACGTATAAATATAATACATATAATGTGTGTTTATGTATGGTGCCGAAACTCTGTTTTCCATATAAATAGTATATAATATTGTTGGGACCATCTGCACTGGGGTTTCGTGGTCTTACGAGAGCTGGGCGTTACCGCCGTATCATCTTCGTAATAATAATATTATATACATTACGAGACAACCGATAATAGTTCCAAACAGTTATCCCGTCTCCGCGATGCGTTTGTAACGGAGATGGGAAAGAGAACAAATTGCATAATAATATTATATTTTATTAGCGACAATAATCTTTCCCGGAGCAATATTTGGATGAATCGGCACGCACTAAATAGCATTAATTATCATTCAAGACTAGGTATAATATGTTATTATTTTAATAACGACGTCGCGCGTCAGGGATTTTGATTGAATTCTCTTCGACAAGTATTCAATGTATAAGTATTATAATACTCCATCGAGAAACACAACATTCACACCATTAGTTTTAAATATAATATTATATAAATGTATATGTGACATAAATCTCTTGTAAAAAATACAAAGTCGATTTGAAAATGTAAAATTCACGTCACGCTGTTAAAAAAGCTTAGCTTGCGATATATACCCTTCCATGATCTATAGATGATTGATTGTATCGCGTCAGATTTGAGCATTATTATTGCATCCAACCTTACTTGAATTGATGGCATTAAAAAATCCGAACTTATCAAAACTGCATCAATTCAAAAATATGAAAAGCAACAATTCGAAGTAAGTGCGTAATTATAACTGTCTGATAACATTTTTATAACTAATTCCATGACGACGACTCACTTTTATGGAGTTTTTCTAACACTATTTTGATGTACATATAATATTATATTATATTCAAAAAACAAATGATCATTGTAGTTGATTAACAGCCAAATTAAATATTACGGAGTACCTGAACAAATGTATTCTTAATAATTTATCAGCTATTACAATAAATAAGCTCACATAATATGGTGTACTTAATATTATATTAAACTGAAATATTTCTATTTACGAACCACATTAAATAATAAAATATATTATTTCATTTTCACTATCAACACATTAAAAAAAAAAAAATGTGTGAACGTCATTCTTAACAACAATATTTTTACCTACTGATACCAGCAGGAATAACATAGATTCTAACATATTGACCGTGACCCCGAAATTTCATCACCCAGATCGAAATATTTCAAAATGCTATCGTACACTGTTTTTGAAAACAATAATAGTAATCTTTGCAAACCATGTCACGACTATGGTCTATGCATTTCTACGTGGCTGTATAATTTCTTAGTATTATATAATAGTATTAATAACGTTTAGCCATCGATTGCACGGTGATAAAATTCTGTGATTATCAATATTACGCTAAAAATGTTTTATTAGCGTTATCTTAACTGTAATATATATGACACTATCGAACATCGTACTTTTGTCTATATAATGAAATATGTCAATACTTAATAAAAAAAAAAAGCCGTTGGTGATATTTTATCGACAAATACACAAAATAATTAACATTATATTGCTGCAGTAGCCTGAGCTCCTGATGTCAAGCCCGAAGATTTAAACGACTAAACATTATTCCTAGGCCGAGCTAAGTTTAGTTACATTCCAACAGGAGTAATATAACTAGATTTGTATATAAACGTATGTGTCCTAGATAAATCTTATCTCGCAGTTTTGGGTCAAATTTATGCTTTGGCTCTAAGATCTAAGCTGATACTAAATTCTTCTTATTAGCTGTGTTATACTGTTAAGTTTTAGTGTTTTCCACGTAGCTGCATTTGTAATTGTAACATTGCATCGTTGTCTTCGATTGCGATTGTGTACGCGCTGAAGGCGTTTTATTGAAGTCCCAGACGAAACTATTTTCATTTGTTTCTATTTTTGCTGTGTGGACAATTTTATGTTCAGTGTGATTAAACAGGATTATTCATGATTTACAAAAATTAAATTTGTACTGTAGATATAATATAGTAAAACGGATAAAAAATAACATTAAAATTTAAGTATAACTATACAGAAATAACTATACGAGGTACGTTATACGAGACTTTTTAAATATCACTAAGTATTTTATTTTTTATTTTTAAATCGGAGACCTTTCAACAATTTTCATTTCACGATTTCATTGAAATACCGATAAAATATCGATCGACTTCCAAGTGGAACATCAGAGTAGGTAGTATTACAAAACTACACTCTCTAGTCTCATCTATAGTCTATGATAATAATAATTTCTATAATTTCTCGTTGCGTACACGATGAATATAATAATATATGATTATTACGTGTCATATATACATACGATACGTGTTGGCAAGCGTTGTTAATACGATAAAATGGAAACGTCGCATGTTCCCTTGATATATTAATTTATTAGTACCTAATAAAAATTCCGCGTCGGAATATTATTATGTTGTTGTATACGATATTCAGAGCCCACGACGACGGCCGGTATCACTATAATATATATATACCTAATATTATACAGTCGTCGTCAGTGGGCAGAAGTATAATATACGAATCGTAGATAATATTCACACGTATTATTTTGAGCGTGTGATATTATATTGGCGTGTTATTAAAACAAAAATATTATGCAGAAATGGGCCGCGCGTATATTATAACGATTACAAATGAAATTAATGGATTCGACGGGAAACGGTTTCGCTCGGAATTGATTACATCCTCCAAAAGTCGACGAAAAGCGTTTTGTCAGCGTCGTTTACGTCGCGGCGCGTCTTAATAATAATAATATTTCAGACGTTCGTTCCCTGCGGTGTTCTCCAGCATCGCCCCCGTCGTATAGATCGTCGATATTATAATATTGTTACACAGTCGAAATAATCACAACTGTCGGCAATAATTTCTCGCCGGTCGAGAAATATACGCGCGTGCCGTGTTCGATTTAATCATGTCGATGGAACAAATCGTTACCCGTCGATTCGCGCGGTTAATCATTCGGTGTACCGCCGTTGTTGGCCCGAAATAAATGGGTGCTAAATAGCCGTTTGAAAAATCGATTCGAGACAGCGCGCGAGTAAGTGTATAATATTATACGAGCCTATAATATATTATTGTACACATAATACGCGTATTATACGGGTTAGGTATTCCAACCGATCGATACGACCGATAATATAATATATGATAAATAAAATAGAATATACTGAGTGATTCTCCAAAAACGCTCACTAACCCTTTCTTATCCAATAAAATCTGATCTGTGGAATTTTTTAATATATTTTAAGACCATATTTTCAAATTCTTGAAATAGATTATTTTGTTCGTCCTACTTAAGGAGTGTCCCGTAGTCTTGTAAAAATACAAACTACTGTTTTTCAAATAATAATCCCTTTTAATTACTACCATAAATAATATAGCAGATAATTTTTCTGAAAATATGATGTATGTATTAAAATCAAAATTCAAACGAGAGTTTTTGAGTTACTTAACTTTGTTTACTAAGCATAGATTCACAATAATGTGTATGGGAGATATTAGGGCGCTATGGTTATTTAAAAATGTAAGTTATTTATAAAAATAATTCAACTATAATTAAAAGATTCTATAGATATTAGATACTAGATCCAAAATTAATATATTTTATTATGTGTTTATATTTTTAAGGCTTTCATCCTTAATATTATAAACATTGTAATAACTAATTAACTACTAGTTAGAATTTCTAATTAGGAACATCAAAATTTAAAAATAATATTATCTACTAAATTATTTATAGTAAAAATGGTGGTTCTCAGTTAAAAAACAGAAATGTATATCACCACAGAATAACTTAAGTAGTCTAAGGACTAAGATCTATGTTTTTAAAATTAAATTAGTAGTACTGAAGTAGACCCGTGAGAATTTACATGTTTTCAAATATAAAAAAAAAATATGGCGGTGTTTTTAAAATGTACGATTAAGTATTTGCAATATGACTGGATTAGTATGGAAATTAAAACAGACCAGGAACTTAAGCATTAACAACAGATATATCGTAGTGTTTAATTGATTAAACTATAATAAAACAACTAATATTAAAATTTTATCAATATCGCAATCACATCCATTCCTCTCAAAAACTGTAACTCGTACGTCTACCACTATCGATGCGGCTGTCTTATATTGTTTTATTCTACAGGTCCATTATAATAATCGGATACGATACAACAAGAGTACGTTTAGATATAATATTAAATTTTTATAATTTATGCCTACGTGTGCGGTTTGATCTACGTTTTCTATTTGAAAGTGTAATAATATGTCTGAGCAACAGCAGTGTTCCGGGCATGTGGTGATTATTTCGATCGTACATATTAATATCATTATGATGACAGGCGGACTACACTGTCTCCCACCGCGCCACCCTCAATATCACCCTATCACCCACGCGAAGACTTTACGAACACCCTGGAGCCACATCATAAGTTAACGTTTAATTTCAACGTCGTTTTCATGAATTATACGCATTTAGTATTTAACGTTATGAAACGTCGATAATATAAATGCACACAAACTCACGCATACATCCTCGCATGATATTATGATTACATCATATTATGCACCAGGACATCATTTCGGTATGATGATTTGTATTTTTTTTTCTCATCAATAAATATCAATTATACTTTAGAACTTAACATTTTCACGATCTGATCGACCTATCAGATAAGAAACTATTATAGTTTTTCTTAAAATATGATGTATGTAAAAAAATCTATAGTTAATATTAAATTATATTCTTTGTAATATAATATTTTGTATTTTTCTATCATCTGTGAACCATTCTTAATGGTTATCCATTAATTATTTTGATTCCCTATATATATATATATAATATATATATTCACTCGTTAACTGAATTTAATTTTAGGTTTTTTTTTAGTTTTTTTATTATTATTTTTAACGTGTTAATGTTTGTACAATGTAAAAATAATAATAATACAAATAATATATATTTTATTTTTGTATTAGTTGAAATTCGTGTGGTTATCAGTTGGTCTTTGTGATCTTTTAGGAAGATATTGTGAGATAGACGTGGTTTTAATATATGATAATAAGTAATATGTATACTGGTAAACAAAATATTCGCTTTACGAGAATTCGATAAAGCACCTACAAACGTTTAATACCTATGTGTGTATTAAGTTAATACTATTAACAACGAATTTACATTTTGTATTGATCGAAAGTTTTACGTAGATTTCAATGAATAAATAATATTATAATTATTTATTAATAAATAAACGCTAGCGACCGGTAATCCATAGTCTGTACAATGTTTGTTTAAGAACATGGCTGAATAACGTGCAGACGCGCGTTAAAGTCCCGTATACAATATAATATTATAATATATTAATATGGATATTTCAACAAGTGAGGAGTATAGAGCGTGTGCCTGAGTAATGATATGGTAATTTATATACTCATTTAATATTTTAATATTCTCTCAAAACGTCAAATAGATACATTATGACGTCTTAAAAAGAAAAGATTTTTTTTAATAATTTTTAATAAAAATAAATCAACTTTAACATTAAAACAATAATAATTGTACATATTACATTACATACATTACGCTCATAATGTTTCCTTCTTTTTATTTCTGTTTTTTGCACTGTTAAAATACGCAATAGGTAGGATAGGTTACAATTTTTTTATTAATAACTTTTATGAAAAAATATTATTTTAATTTAGGAATAACTAATAACTATGCATTAAAACAATTTGTGGAATTGATTTATTTTAAAAAAATATTTGGGGATACATGAATATTTTTTTAATATTCTAACACGTCATAACGTAGGTACTAAATATTGTCTAACCTAAATTATAATTTTTATGCAAAACGAGTGTTTTTCTATTAGTTTTATACTTTTTGTGAATCGTGGAGATTATATTTTTACTCTTGCGTAACCACTTGTGTGAATCGTGTATCTCTGACCTGTAGAGTGAGAACGTTTTATGGAACAAAACTTCTACGTGTTAACTTTACATGTTCCTCGCAAGTTGTATACAAAACAGTTATTCACAAAAATTGCTAGCTAAAAATATAAATCTTGGCTAGTACTCGAAATTGATATTTTAAGATACATTCATGAATAATTTGAAAACTATTTCAATAAGCATCATAACTATATAATTCTACGCAGGGAGTGAATAAATCTCGACCAATAGTGGGATACATAAAAAAATGTAAACGGGAATCAATTCAGCTTACCTTAATAAAATACATTTGTCAAATGATAACGAAAACTAAATCAGCTACTGCGGTATTAATCTATTTTTTACGGATCACAGAGGCAGCGGAGTTACAAGTGTCCGCCGTGTATGCCTAATGCGTATCAGGTAGGTAGTCAGGTAGACACGACGAAAAAACCGTAATGATTTTAAACAGCAAAACAAAACGGCCTAGATATAAACATATGCGTTTTTTTAACGACTCACGACTGACATAATAACCCGCTATCAAACAGCGCCGCCCTCGGTATCGTATATCTGCACCACCGAGATACGTAATATTATTATTATTATTGTGTCCCCCGAGCTGTTTACGCGTGCATGCTTATTGTGTATATATATATATATATACATATTTTAAACGGGTTACGATATCATTTTTGTTCTGTAGTTTTTTTTCTCGTCCGTTTCCTCCGCTCTTGTTCTCATAGGTACACCCGACGGCTCGCGCAGCTCGTTAGCGGCCGACAAATAAGATAATAATTACTTTAAATGTTTTAATCTATCTGCCGGTTTTACACACACACACATGTGCGCATACACGTAGATAAATTAAAACATATACATACCTAACAATACCCGAATCGGCCGACAATTTTTTTCGTCTAATATTCCAATTTAATAATATTATAACTATTATTATTTAGTCGTTTTTACCTGCATAATATAACCGGTACCGATACAATAGAATGGCTTCGGGCTATACGGAAACGCGTTGAGTATTTTAAAGGGGTGAGTGTACCGTCTAATATTATCGAGTTCATTCTATATCTTGTCGCGTTCCAGTCACGGATCATCATGCGTCATTGGCAATATGATATTGCCAATATCTATCACAGAAATAATATCTATAGGGCTGGGATCTTAACAGTTTAAAAAAAAAAATATGCGATAATGCCTTGAAAGTTTTAACATAATATTCTCTGTAATTTTTTTTTTTTTTTTAATGTATTTTCACAATATTTAAAATATATATAATTATTGTAAACATATTGAACAACTTCAAACATGGATTTTTTTTCAGAATAATAATCTAATATTATCTACTACGCGTTATATCTCACCACTATAATATTATGTACTTCTACTACCAATATAATATGCCATTTATAATGTATAATTGATTAACGTTTGCATCAAAAATGGTTTGTTAAGCAACAAGAAAAGTTGAACTTTTCAAACAACATCATTTAAATAACCTGGATCCCCTATTGAACCACATACAAACATGCAATTTGTACTTAAGAGAAACACTAAAAAAGAATGACATTGCATCAAAATCCCAACCTTAACTAATATCTTTGGTATACGATGACGATTGACGACTCCAATATCGCGTGTACAGAGTGTGAAGGGAATGATATTACAATTTACAGCGATCATTACGACTAAAATAGGCATCAGATCCTTATACAGATCGGACTGCATAGTTTTCGTGGTTTTGTCGGCGGTCGCGTACGCGTAAACGCACACATACATACACATGTCACACATATTATATACATTTACATATAGAAGGGTTCGGCGTGTAGAAAGGCATAATACTATGATATTATTTTAATAGTGTTATGTATTACAATAATAATAAGCATAATGTTATTATATATGTGTGCACTGTACGCACACACGGGCGTACGCGTGTATTATTATTATTACTGTTATCGTCATTATAATATTTTTTAAAGAAGGTAAGAGAGAAAAATGTGTACCTAACCTATGCGATATAACTCATAATAATATTAATACTATGTGTATAATGTAAATTCGGCCAATTATTAAGAGTGCCGAGATGTAGGCTGCTGATATTTGACACCGTATTATAATATTATATGTGTATACGGTGGAGAAACTGGTCCGTCCCGAGGGGATATTCGCTTCTGCGGTTGCTCGGCATTTCAGGTTTCTTTTCCCATATACATACAATATGTATTACGAGCATATGCATATACCTATACTGTGTGCATCTTATACAACTGCCGTGACTATAATATAATATGTCATAATAATAATAATAGTATAGTAATACTCTGCGTCTCTGAAACAGCGGTCGCGTTGACGAAATGTCGTGTTCTTGCGGACGCACGTCTGATGCTGAGCGACGATGGGGCGTATAAAACTCGCTGGCGATCGACCGATCTATATTATTATAATAATATAATATTATACGCGCACATAAAGACAATGGGTGCAACAATACGTCCTTCACCATATTATTATGTTATAATTATCATACCTACTGCATAATATTAATTTAGAGATGTGGAAATTACCAATAAAATATTATATGTTTTTAAATTATGTATACTAATCGTATGTAGATGAACTTAAACATCATGGTAAATTGTTTACATTTTAATTGACTTAGATGCCGATATTAATTAGATAAAAAAAAATTAAGAAAACATTGTTATCTCAATAGTTAACCCTTTTTTTAAATGTTAAAGTTGTCACTTGATTTTAACAACAGTAAAATAAACACATACCTATTTACTTTTGACTGTATAATTTGTCGAGTTAACGTTTTTGCATATTATGATATTATGTTGTACCGTCATGTTCGATAACGCGTTACACGGGTCACTGCTTAAAGTATTTTCGTTAATTTTCGCGTCCGTTCATTGCTATTTTTTTTGCCATATTACAACTTAAAATAATCACGAAAATTATATACGGCCCGCTGCGAACCGTCAAAAAATAACTGATTTTGACAAGCCACGTGGCAGCCAGCGTCCGTCATCATGATACATAATATCATGGTAGGTACATATTATGAACAGTATAATATTATAATACATATTATAGTTTTTCGGAGCGAGAGAAAACGAACACGACGTTTTTGCACAGACTGCCGTTAATTAAACACGCAGTACTGGGCCGCAAAATTAAGGCACGCGCTATGATCGTCGATTACTCGAGCGAACACGGCGGCAGACGAAACGAAAAAATAAGAATAATATTAATACAACATTTCGTCCAAAAATCCAATTAAAATCTTTACGTGCCCGAGATAATTTTTTTATTCGTGGCCAGACATGGACTTATTAAACTTTGTATACGATGTATTCGATTTTTGCTTTGACATTAAAAATGCACATAAGTTATCGGTTAAGTTACGGGCTTTCCTCTTAATGCACAATGTGTACAATTATACATTATTTTTGTATCGTATTTTTTTTGTATATACACATTTATAGATAAGAAAAATTTTTACAGGAGAACATAAATATACAAGTCATGATAAAAACAACAAAAATATATTTTATTTGCCCAGTTATACGATCTCTAAGATAAATAAGCACATACAATGGCGTCTGAGTTGTAGTCAATTCATGTTAGTTTTGTTGTTATATTTTATCACTATTATTATTCTTATTTTTTATATAATATTTTAGTTAATATGTTATTATAATATCATAAGTTATTTAAAATAAAATATACATGCAGGACTATATTAAGATGATTATATTTTTCATTTCATTATATGACATAATTATTAAATAAAAAAATATATTCACTATGAATAAAAATTATTTTGTCTTTAATTTACTATTTTTGATTAATTATGATAAGTATAGTTAAAATACATAATATAGTATATGCATAAATAGTTTTATATCAACTATAGCATTTATAAGTCAAATTTGTTGAATATAAATTATTTTTAAAATCAATTAAAAGTATAACCTAACATATAAGTAGTTCTTATCAGTTTTTACAAACCTACACTCTTCCATAGATGCTGTAACTAAATATTTTTCCATTTGGCTAAATTTATTCTTGTTTGAATTAAGTGTTTTATAAAGCCAAGGTAAACTTTTCCAGTTTAAATTTGTGATGTATTCCACGATGATTGAATTGATTCCCATTTTTTGTAGTAAGATCAAGTATCTTAACGTATTTTTTTCCAAGTTGTATAAGCTTAGGTTTGTTAATTTGGAAATAAGCAGATAGACATGGTTAAAAATTTTAAAATGGTGAGTTACCGTATGATGAAGTGGAAGCCAACCAGTTATCACTTATATAAAAATTAAAATAAATTAAAATAAAAATACTTAGTAATTAATACTCTGAATTTAAAATTTAATATTTTTGAGGTGGTAATTTGAAGCAAACTTCCTTTAAATATTCTAATCTTGTAAGTATTACATTAACGTAGTCATTTAAATATGCAATTTTTCAAATATAACTTATAAGTCACCTAATAACTCTTATGAGGCCCCTCGTCTATTAGTATATACCTATCACCATCCAAATATAACCAAAGACAAGTAAACCTATATACTTAACGAATAAATATAAAAAAAATAACATACATTTAGGATATATACATTATACATCACGTCATATTAACATACATTTTCATAAATTTGCATATATCCGTATAAATTAGCATAAATAAGCATATATTAGCATAAATTAACACAAATTAACATAATAAATCAAAAAACACCTAAATAGAAACATATATACTCAATGAGTTAATATGATCGTTAATTTATGGTCCATTGTTACCCATCTGGGGTTATCGCATGATCAACGTTAATCGTAACTATAATTGGTCAATCAAGGATCAAGCCGATAATTAGTCAATTATAAACCAAAAGTCTGTAATTAACTTATGACTATTCCACTTAATCCACTGATTTTAAGTAAAAAATGAAACCCATTGATGTTAATAATATCATTCATATATTTTCATCCTCTGTGATTTAATTGGTCAATAATTTGCAGGTTCGTAGGTTAAAAGTGAAGTCATTGATCACAAATTAATCATATGATATGCCAATTATAGGGAGGAATCTCTGGGGATTTTCCAGGCTGGGGCATAGGTACTAGATTAGTTGATGATCCAGAATTTTAAACTACTTCAATTAATTTAATATTATTTAAAATTGATTTCAATAATTTCAATTACTATTTTATTGAATAAAAATTATTAGTAAAATAAAGAATAATAATACAAAAAAAAATAAAAATAAAACAATTATCATTTCAGTTATATATTTTGTATAAACTTAATTAGGTACCTACAGATCTTACATGAGCTAACAAACTTTAAGAACCTTAGAAAAAATATCTAGTTTAAAAAACAAGCGCTATTATTCAAATAAATATTATAAAAAGCTGTTTAATTTAGCTAATTATTATTTTGGTAAATCATTGTTTTAAAGTGGTTAACATTTATGTATGTGCCTACATATTAGTAGGATACATATGTATTATATTTAATAATTTAACTATACACATTTTGATTTCAGTATTTGACCATTGATTATGAATTGTAATTAAAAAGCGTTATTTCTTGATTTTTTTTTTATCATAATTTCTGTGTCTTATCTTATAGGAATTATAACTTTGCCAAATAATATGTTCGAAAACTCAATTCTAAAAAAATAAATTAATATTCGTTCGTTAGTTAGAATATTTCAATTTAAGATATTGTAAATATTCATATGATCAACTTACTCTCAAAACTGATGTAATATAGTTAAACATTTAGATGGTATATTCTTAAATTTGGTATATTATTGTACATAATATATGTACCTATGAACGAATTGAAATCATAATTATTTTACATTTTGTTATGCGATGATATTTTAGAAATTATATGATAATAACTATACAAATAAGATAAAAAATATTGAAAATTAAAACGAAACGCAAATTATTATGTTTGAATGGAATGATTAAAAAAAATGTGATCAGGAATATATTGATATTTAAATACATGTTATATATATGCAGTGATTATAAGCCATGTATAAAAAATAAAATACAAATAATAATATTTTTTATCTCGAAAAAAAAATGTAAGACCAATTAGTATAAAAATTGATTTTAAATAATGTTTAATTGATAAATTTACTACCATTTTTTTTTCGGTACTTAAATGAGAAGCTGTTTTTTCATTTTGGTCAATGTTCATGGCAAAAACTACAAACCTAACTAACCTTTTAGAAATACATAAAAACTATACAAATTATGCAGATTTTGTTTTGAAAATAAAACAGCTAATGACTTTAGTCTTTATTCATGTAACACATGCAATTGAGAAATTTGACAAATTATTGTTCCAACATTTTTTTTATCGACAATAAAGAGTTATTAACGCCATTAACCATTAAATTGATTAATTTGAAGATACATAAATTGGGAGACTAACTAATAGAAATGTACAACGTCCTCTAATATTAAATTTAAATTACTGAACCAATGCGATACTGTACTTTACATAGCAAATAATGTGTCTATATATGTCATATGACAAACGTGATCTATATGGATACTTATTTGAATCACTCATAATTTAAAAATACAACATTAAATATGTTATGATAATTTAAAATTTTTTTTAATTCATTAAATTATATTTATATTTACATCATTCATAAGTTAATTTATTTTAGTTAACTTTATTATTCTTGCACGCCAAGTCAATATTTATGTAGTTTATTAGACGATGAGTGAATGACAAACCCGATTCCGATTAATTTATCTAAAAATGTATCCAATATAATGTAATTTATTACAACCGATTGGATATATTTATCATAAGAAGTAGTTTAGAGCACTATATCGATTCACACTGCACAGTTTATAAATAAAACCGTTAAGGTGAAATTATATTAAATCGTGTTTTCCATTAAACGTCAGGATATTGATTAGCTAAATGTATAGATGTATAGCTAAAAATATCTTTAAAATATACTATTTTACCAGGTGTTGCTGTAAAGTTGAAGAATATTCAATTTACACTGGTCAAACGATTATTATGAGTGTACCGATAAAATGTTTAAAATATTGGTAGTAACAATGACTTATGTCTGACTATATTATTCTAAACATGCCATTAAGAATGTGATCAAATAAAAAACACAAGAAACATCATGAATTCATGAACAACACGATAGTGTGTAAAAGGCACCATTACCACTGCAATTTCGGCACGTCGAGTTGGCCAGCTGCAGCACTCGAGCGCGGTGCGCCTATATAATATGCATAATATTATTACCTGTTATACTGCGGATACGTGCTCTCCCGCCTATATAGGTCGATTATACGGTTTTCAATAGAAAAATCTGTGTCGGTATATATTATTGTAATGAAATATGTGTGTGTGTATTGGCAAAAAGCAAAGTCGTATAAACGTGGTGCCGAGGTTTGTCCGGTGGCGGGTCGCCGCGTGAAATACACCGGATCCGAAAGGTTTTCACCCTCTCTGAACGTACGAAGAGGGGCGGTCGGTTGTGCTGACCCTCCCTCCTCTTTCCCTGTTAATAATTTAAACGATACGACCGGGCGACCGGCCAGCGTCCGCGATGATTTGCGATATTTCCCGGTCGGATGACGGCTAGCCGGTGCCCGGGCAAAGGGCACATATTATTATTACTATATAGATCCCTTTCGATATATTTAACTTTACTTTCTGGTTCTGCACGCGTGTTTCATACCAATAATATTATACATATATTATATATAATTTTTTTCAAATGCACACTCACGAATGCGCAGGCGTTGCGAAATGGACGAAATTATAACTGAGGTATAACCCCATGAAATGGACGAAGAAAATATTTATTATCTATGAGTGCATAATATATGTGCAACTCCTATATATAAATACACACACTACACAGTATACATATATAATATGGGTAGAAATATGAACGAAAAATAAGTCAAACGTTGTAAAACGCAATAAAAAATAAAAATATGACGTACACCAGGATAATATAATATTCATATATATATATTATATTATTTATGCATGGGGTAATATGGTTTATAACAATATTACAACTTTCGAATAACACCTCCACGCTTCTCCACCTTATTTTCGTTATATATATATAAATATGTATTATAATAACGCTTATAATGTCTCAGAACGAATATTAACAAATCACCTCCGGGCGTGGTATTATTATTTACTCGTTTATTCGATAGATTTAATTGTTATTGCTGGCACTGCCATGATATGATTAAAACTATGGAAATTGTTTTATAATTGTACACTTTGAAAACCGTACAACAACAAAAAACACTAAATCTCCAAACAAAACAACACTATTCTAGAATTATCTGATTATGATATTTTTTTTCTAAACTGATAAATTTATAAATATAATATTACAACGAATATGATCTTGAAACGATTATAAACTGAACAGCATATATTTTAAAAAAAATGATACAAATAGCTTGTTTATAAATATATGATGAGGACACTTCAAAAGCCAAACATATTCTGTTTTTTTCTTCGTATTCAAAACAATATTTATTTTCATGATTATAAGCTTTTTTTTTTGATATAGATCAATTAGGTATCAACTGTTGTTCTAATAATGTGTATAGATATTATTTTAATTTTATTTATCGTTAATGATAATTATATAAAATAATAAAAAGATTTTTCTTAGAAAAAAAAAAGAAATTAAAATAAATGTATAATATTTTAAACTGAAATAGAGGATAAAGATAACGTTTTAATTAGAATATTATAATTCGTATCATATTGAGGTAACTTAAATACATATTGTTTTTATTAAGTAACAATATAAATGTGTTCATTTTTTTTCCAAACACATCCACTTACATTGTACAGTTATATGAAATTCACTAATGTTTATGAAAACATTTCACACTTTACGATAATATCTTTATAAATGTATTTTATAGGAATTGGTGTAGTTGTTTATTTTCCAGCCCTGTAATATACTCCGAGGGAAAGGCACACGCGACTGCCTATAACTTGTGCGAAAATACTTTATAATCGTACAATAAAAGTTTTTACTAACTTATAGACTACAAATGTTTTTATAATCCATTTAATGTTCCTGGTACATATTTTTATATTATTTATAAGATTTTATCCAATCCGTTAGCAAATTAGCGGCGATTAAAACTTAACAGATTATTATTCTAGTAGGAAACATATAATAGAACAGATAAACGATATCGTAATTTCATTATAATCAGATTACTCGTTCACACTATTGACTTGACTAAAGAAATGCATAAATAATTGGATGAGAATAGAAAACATGTTAAAAGATCAAATCTACGGACTCAGATTAAGCTTGCTGAAAAAAAAAGAAACAGTCGAAGATGTTCTACGAAGAATTCAATAGTTTATTACGTTGATATAATCAGCAAATTGCCCACGACGAATTGATGTAGCTCTTTTAAAAATACAAACCATTACCTCAGCTGTAATATTCACCGTTTAAATTATTTTCGATAAGTAAACGCGTTATTAAACTATTAAAAAAAAAAAATGAATGAATCGAACTATACTTCCTGTTGAAAATTGTATAATCAGTAAATAAAATATAATATAAAACTGAATATTAAATTAAGATTGCGAAAACAAATAAAAATAAAAATAATTTAAAATTACAGTGGCTGTAAAAGAATTTGAATTAATAATTAGAAAAAAAAATTTAAATATATAATTTTCACATGGCACTTGGAAAAAAATGTTTGAATTTTCAAAATAACTGATGGTTTAAAAAAGAAATCATATAATATTAATATATTATATAATTTATACAATAAATTAGATATAAAAAATCAGTTCTTGACTAGTAATTAAAAGTCAAACTAGTCAACATCATATTTTTGTTGATAATATGGTCAATTTGTTAACAATTATTCATTGAGTATTAAAATATTTAATTATTTATCAAATTCACCAACAGTATACTATTATAATGAATACATTAGAATAAAAAGAGTCACAACAATTGAATAAAATAAAATACGTATTTTATTATTATTATATTATTAAAGTAATTTTAATTTAATTAATAATGATTTGATTATAATAATAATGGTTATACGTTGATGTTTCATTATTGTATGAAATATTCTGTTATTATATTATATGAGGGCACGTATTTTTTCAGAAGCATTTATTATATTATAATATACCCCTATATTATACCTCACATATCATTATTTTTTTTATTAAAAACTCAACGAAAGAAGAATGTTTTTCACAAAATTAGGATATCAACATTTTAAAGTTTTAATCAATGATTTTAAAATATTGAATTTACCACTTTTTCGATACAACAGAATTTATAATGTATATCTAATATTTTCTTTGATAAATAGTTTTGTCTTAAGGGACCACTACACCAACATTTTTTTTATGTCTATCTTTTATGCATAATATAGGAACAAAGATATTCCTTATTTCCACGATTACGACTCTGTGGTTTAGTTGAGACCAAGGGCATTTATTATATTATATTGTATAGAAAATAATATAATATTCCGTGCATTTACCAAATAGATTTTTAATATTTACATTTTTCATAAATTTAAGCATGTTTTAATTTATTATAATTTTGATTATTTTTAACCATTTATTCAAAAATATAAATATTAAAAATCTATCCAGTTAAATGCACAGAAAAAATTCTTTTGTATAAAATATATAATAAGTGTCAGTCATGGTCGTGGAAATACAGATTATTTTGTTTCTATATTATAATGTAGAAGATAGACAGAGACAACAAATGTTGGTGTTGCGGGCCTTTAATTATTATACTCGTAATAGTGTAATAACGTTGAATATAACACTATTTTTATTGCTGGGATGAAGCTGTAGAATGCAATAGTATTATCATATCGCGTTTACTTATTCCATAGCTTTATACAATAATATGTATTTTAGTTAGCGTAACTAAATTATTCGGCTGCAATACTGTACAAATATAAAAAATTGATACATTTTAAAATAACTTTATGGAAACTTATTATGATAAAATTACATTTTTTTTTTAAAAAATCCTCCCACCACCTTAGAAAATCATGGTTGTTTCACTGATTATGTACTACACTATTTAAAATAAAGACTTTTATACACGAAACAAAAACATTTAAATGAAGGTTATCAATAGTTTAAATCTGATGGATTTAGAATAGGACAGTCATAGAAGGAAATGTGCTCAAAACGTTGTTATTAGAACCGTTGTTTTATTATAAATCACTGCGTCTTTACGATGTCCATACAATTTTATTCTTCATGTTCGAAAACTTTTTAACTCTTGAAAATACTGTTTCGTACTGAAATATAATATTATAATAAGTAATATACATGAACCACGTATAAGCCGATTTTGGGAGACATATAATTATATTTAATACATCGATTTTTCTCGTTGTGTTTAAATCGCGTTCGAATATTAGATTCGGGACAAAACACGTACATTGTGTGATGTGATATAATACGCGTTCCGTTCATTTGTATTTTGTATGTAATATCATACATTATGTAGACATAGGATTTGTGGTTTTGTGGTAAATAAACGCACACACAGATTACCGTACTTAACGAACTTCTATTGCTAGACCTATTATGTCAGTCGCCTAAGTACAAAAAAAAAAAATTGACAATAGGAAACTAAAATAAAAGAAAAAAAGAACGGTTAAAATATAATAATGTCTTCGAAATTGTTTACAGAAAAATCTAACGGAACCCGTCCATATATAGAGTAAAACAGATTGCTATTATATTATATGGTGTTATAATACAACTGACGGTCTTTGAGAAAAATAAAAATTAAAAATTAAATAATATTGCTTATCTCGTACGTCATACTTGGTGGTTGACTAAAAGAAATTAAACATTTTTTCCGATGACAGTTAAAAAAAATATTTATATATTATATATAATATAAACATTTTAAATTGTCATTAATTATCTATACTTTTACCAATAGTTATAATTATAACAGTTATTATAACAATATCATTTATATTGTGTAATATTATTCTATTTACGTGTTCACTTAATAAAAAAAAACCATTGTTAATTTTTGATTTTCAGACACACAAATTTCTTCTGAAATTAACATAAAACGTAAGCGCACAGTAAAAGACGATCAGGAAAATCTGACAAATAGTACGTATATTATAGGTCAACGTCTTCGATCATTAATCATATCATTATTAATCATATTCTTCATTATTTAAAATAACGATTTTTTTTTATAACTTGAAATCTTTTTGATAATATTATATAGGTAATAATAAAAATATAATCATAAATGTGTATTTTGTGGCTAAAAAAAAAAACAATAAAACGTGCAACCAAGGAGATTTTGTTTGTTTCTACATTAATATATATAAAAGTATCATTTATGTAGTGTAATATTCTGTTTATGTGTTCACTAAATAAAAAAAACCATTGTTAATTTTTGATTTTCAGGCGCACAAATTTCTTCTGAAATTAATATAAAACGTAAGCGTACAGTAAAAGACGATCAAGACCAGTTGATAACCCGTACGTATATTATAGGTCAACATCTTCGTTCATAAATTAAACATATTCTTTATTATTTAAATTTTATAATATTGTAATTATTATTGAGCAATAAATATACAGTTAAAAATCGATAAGTTGAAAAAATTCCCCTGTGTTTATTACTGAGTATTTATTTTTTTAATTATGTTTTATTATTTGCTTTAATAACGTTTAATTGATAATAATATACACTGCAATAGTGAACACCGATAGGATATAGTAAAAATTAGACATTATAATATACATCTCTGAGTAATTATTTCTTTGTATAACCTCTGAACTACGACTTATCGATGTTCCACTGTTTAATGTATATATTATATTAATTATTATACAATCTAATAGGACAATCGCATATACAATTTTCGTCCACCTCCACTATTAGAAATATGACCAATCCGGAATACTTTCATCGTGTGGGTCATACTCAGTTCAACGATTACGCGGTTAACAGAGTAAGTATAATACTGAAATAGTATTTTATTTATTATATTATAGCTTAAACATTTTAATCATTTTAGAACTAATAAATAATTAGTAATACAATTATATCAACAAATAAACTATAATGTTAAATAGTAAAGGTAGGAAATCAAAATGATAAATATTTCAAAAGTCATGTATACATTTGTACATTTTATTTGTTTTATTTAAAACAGGAATCTATCATAATATAATATAATTTTAATATTTATATTAAATATATATATTATAATATATTATATTTATATATTATAAAATATATCACATATTATCAATATTTTAGTTAATCGATAGCACTCGTATGGCCAACGTAATCGCTTGGAACTGTAATTTTTTGGATCCCACTTCATATTATTGGAATGATAAGGCAAACACAGATGACCTAACAGACGGCTGTCGAACCATCGATCATGCCAGTGCGACGACGTGCAGCGATGAATTCATGTTCATAGTGCGTATTACTCTGATTTAATAACAACGCGTGTGTAGTACCTCTAAATACTTACAATATCATGTTGCGTCACTTTCTCGTTTTGTTACAACAAAACTGTTACTTATATTGTATTTGTTGATCATTTAAATTAAATTAAAATAATTGAATAATCAGACGGACGACCGCGAATTCACTGCATTTATCTAGCATGTACAATTTCAACAATGATTTTCAATAAAAAAAAAAAAAAATGCAATGGAATAGTATACCGCTAGAAATCGTAGAATTGCAATAACACACGCCTTTGGACGAGTTTCGTCATCTTCAGTCAAATTATACGGACTTTTATTATCTTTAATTGACGTGTCTATTAGTATCGTGGAATCGCTATTGTGCTCGGTGATCATAATGATGATTCTGTGATAATAACAGACAAATCGATAAAAGACAACATACGCCCGTATAAATTGACCGAAGATGACGAAACTCGTTCAAATGTGTGTATTGCAAAGCTACGAATTTTGTATTATATCATTCTACATATTTAACTATTTTTTTTCTTGTTGAAATTTTACCTGTTTACTAACTGCAGTGATCACAATAGCTCTTATTTATTAACTTGTCTAATTTAATTTGAAATTTAAATTCGATTAGCCAAAAACGATAAAATCGTCTGCATCAACTGTTATTACTCCGGATGATTTACAAATTACTCATAGCGAATTCAAGTTAACTGTAGACAACGACGACATCAGTTCAGAGGTACGAATGCTATAAATTATTTTATTATTGTGTTTTATATTTTTATTGTAATTTTAAATGCTATTAGATATGCCCGGAAGAAACAGTTGGAGACTCTAGAACTACATCGACGGTGCGCGGACATAACGTCAAATCTACGCAGCATCCTTCCATCACATTATTCGAGCACAATGATAATGATTCTATAACGACGAAACGCTCTACAGTAGAACAGAACATACGGCCTTATAAATCGGGTGGATATGACGGTTCAAGCTCAATGGTATGTGTATTGTATACGACAAAGCGAACTGTATACCATTTTAATATTTTATCATCGATAATATTTTGTTAGATAATTAGATATAATAACGTATTTCACTCTCTTATCTTAACACTCTCTGAAGTGTCTGTGTGTGCTGTGTAGAGATTATTGAATGGTTAAAATTACCTTAAGAAAATTATATAAGTGAAATTTTTCAGCGATGACGTAGCGCACTCATCTTAAATTCTTAATCTGATGGTTAAATTACTCCGTCGTTTGCTGAAATATTATATCTGTGACAGATTGGAAATTCTAGCGATTCGGGACAGTGTGAATAATATTGTAATAATTTCTTTAGTTATAAACACACACACACACACACACAAATGCAAATAAATTACAAATATTGAGAAGCTGATATAGATTGGTAGGAGAGGACAGTTTAACCACAGAGCATATATAAATATTTTTTTATAATATTTTCTGGATTAATTTCTACTTATTATGCTACATTATACTTTGTAAGAAGGAATCATTTTCTTTAATTAATCAAGTCTAACAGTTTTTAAATTTACAGAATATCATTATTAAGAGTAATTCCTCCTCTCCAAATATTTGTTTAGTAATTTAATTAATTTGTAGATGGTTGCAAGAAAGACTATATGTTCAAACTGTTCAAATGTTATGACTTTATACACGGATTACAAATACATAAGATGTCGCGTCTGCAAATAACATTTGATGAAATCTAAACCGAAGTTATATAACATTTTTTTTTTTTTTAAATATTGTAATATTGTTCTCGATAACCTAATTAAGAGTTATCCTATTTAATGTTCATGTTCACAATAAAAATTGTACACAATTGAAATAATAATTTGTCTACAAACATTTGTGTTATATAAATATTCAATATAATATTAATAACTGTTATTATTTGTCTAATTTTCTATGTTATTTTTTTGTATAATTTAAGTAAAAAACGACAATATAAAAATTTCTTTTTAAATTATTAAATAATCAAATTACTGTCCATAATTATGATTAGAATATATTAACTTCATACATACATGTATGTAAACAATTATAGGATTAATTTTTATTTTATTTTAAGAATATAACAAAATAGTACATAATGAAGAATCTGACATGTATTAATGGCTCCAGGAAACACAACCCTTATCCTTATCCTCTAATCATTTTAGGTTACAATATTATAAATTGTAACATTTATTTTTATTAATGTTCATATACAAATATTAAAACTAATAATATTATATTACCATTAAGTTATATTTTACTACTTAAATATCTTTTTTAATAATGTTATATTAAATATTATTAAGTCACTTGCCATAATCATTTTTTAACAGTACTGTAATTCAACGTAATTATTATTAATAAATAATAAATTATAGTATATATTTTTAAGTATATAATTGTATAAAACTCAAAGCTAATGGCCTATGCTGCCGAAGCTATAATGTTCAATAAAAAAAAAAAAGCGGGTAAGTGAGTATCGCTCTGCTGTACATTAGGGGGTGGGATGGACCTCGGACTAGGGTAGGTTGAATTTGAATGCAATGATAGGTATCATTGTATACGAAAAACGATTCTGAACAGAGATGATTTGTCAGTCTAGGATATATTATAAAAAAATCGAAAATTATTTATTAGTAAAACGTTATTTTACACGTGTATTTTTGATTTCAAATTAAAATTAAAACTTTAAACACTCGTAAAATTTTTTTAATTAAATAATCCTCAAACTTTTTCATAATTATTCTAAGCTTAAATTATGGACAGCATAGTATTAAAATTTCAATTCTTAGCTTTTGATAGAAAAATATTTATAAATTTTTAACTACCAAATAGTGAAAATATTCATGATTTTGACGAATTTTTGTCAATATTTGAACTTCAAATGCTAATAAAAAAAAATTGTGCCTATGTATTTTTATAATTTTTGAATGAGAGTTAGAACAAGTTATGTAGACCCTTCAATTAAATTTTCAAGTAATTTGTCCCAGCTAAATTTTTTTTATCAATATTTATAAAAAAAAAATAAAAAAAAATTAAAAATTTTAATTGTCTATAAATAGCTCAAAAAAAATCAAAATGTTTTGAAAATCAAATCACGTAAAGAAAATGGCAATCTAAATAACTGGTAAAATTTTCAAGTATTTACGACTTATACTGTTTGAATAACAACAAATATCAAAAATCGTTTGAGGCTAAACCGTTATTTAACGCGGTTTTGTAAAAATTTAAATTTCAATCACTCATAAAAATTTTTTGTTTTAGTCCGGTAGAGTTTTTTTTGCAGATAGTTGAAGAAAATTTTATGGAGAACCTTGTACCAAATTTTCAAATCTTAGTTATAAAAGAAAAAATTTTTACGATTTTTCAACCACAAAATTACTTGCCAATTTTCGCAATTTTGACATATTTCGTATAAATTCGAACTTTAAGCACTTATAAAAAAAAATCGTGACTAACGATTTCGGATTTTTTTTTATCACTTTAAGAACAACTTATAAGAAACCTTGCATTAAATTTTCAAGATTTTCTGGCCGGCCAAAAAAATTATAAACATTTGGTGAAAATTTCAAGTGTTTACACCGATTAGTTTTTGAGTTATAGCAAAATAAAAAATTCGATTTTGCCGAAAACTGGTTTTGCGTAAAAATTCCCGTTTTTCTGTCATTTTTTTTTTTGTTTTTCTCGATTTTTTTGAAAACTGTTGGAAAATGTTTACTTTTCACCTCTATAATGCACCAAGGATATCCACTTTGCCATCGGAAACCACCCCCAAAGTTTGAAATTGAAGCATTATTTCGACTAGTTATGCTGTACACAGACACAAAAAAAAAAAAAAAAAAAAAAAAAAAAAAAAAAAAAAAAAAAAAAAAACACACATCATTGTAAAATCAATACATTCATCACTCCGTTCAGAATCTAAAAAAATAATAATAATAATAAATTAATTTTCATTTTTCGATTCAAAGTTATATTATATAATTGTTATTTAAATTAAAATTTTTTTTTACAACACTACACGGTTGGTAAAAATTGCAGTTTGCTATTTATCTGTATCGACGCATAAATATTAACTCCCTTTTTTAATATTCATGTAGATTGTAGGTATGCTATGTTTTTAGAAGAAAGTAAAATTATATGTTCGCAATTAATTCATTGACACAATGTTTTAGGAATAAAGTTATTAATTATACATTTTCAAATAAACAATTAATAAAAAGTGTATATTTAGTTTGCATGAGAAAAAAATGTAATATAACTAATGTGGTTTTTTTTATTGACATTATTTGGTGTACATGTGAACATTATTTTGTTTAAATTATTAGTAAAAATATGAAATAAATGGAATATTATATTATTTTAATCAACATTTTATTTTATTTGCTTCAGTTGATAGTTTAGTATATTATCGAATGTAGAAAATTATTTACGATGCAATGGCAACGGAACACCTGAACTTATACTAAGTATAGTGACGATGCCAAGGCGGAGATAGGTGTCCAAGCACTGACATGCAACTATAATAAAATATTATGGTATTTCAATTAGCTCTTTTATATCCGCTTATAATATTAGAGTATGAGCATCGCGGTGTTGTAATAGTGTTTTCGTTTTCGCGTCGGCACGACCGACCGGTTAATCATTTTCCGGTTTCTGTACGGACTAACTGAATATTATATTTATAGGTACACAGATTTCAGCAGTTCTGCAATATGTGATTAGAGTGTGTACAATGTTATTATAATATGCATTTCGTTTTTGTTCCACCAATTGCTTTGCGTTTATTTTATTACTCCCCGACATAGGTTATACACGTTTTTTTATTATTACTATTTGTATATATATATAAGGTTAAATCCAAGGATATATTTATTATGCATTTGTTTAGTGATCCACCTTTATTTGTTATGTGGATGTACAAAGTTTATAATTATCATTAAAAACTACTAATTAATTTGCTTGTGGGTATTGATAAATAATATTCTTCGCATGTCTGTATAAATATTACGATAGAAATTATTAATTTATAAATCAGATATATGCGATTTCATCTATTCTATTTTGTTTAGATAACAGGATTTAACACTATATGTCTATATTATTATTGATTGAACAAATGTTAAGCTACCTTATCTTCTTAATTCTTAATTTTACAATGTTGTATCCAAATATTGAAAGACTTTTAACTATTTATGTAACAATTTTCATAACTTAATGTATTCTGAAAAGATCATTTTTGTTGTTTAAAAGAATAAAAACCTTTATGTGGTATACTACAGAAGAAGGGAGACTGAATTGCAAGCTTTGCTCAATATCCGTCACAAATTACCATTACCGTCGGAAAAAATAGTTTACCAGTAGACTCTAGACGTACTTATCAAATTTTTACAATTTATCTATACTACATTTTTTACAGATCAAGAAAACCCATGTATTTGCATTTTAAATTTATAATACTCCTTGTTTAATTTTGGGACCATATCATACTGAAATTATGCATGGAACTAAACTATAATATATTATACTATTTATACTATGTTGATATTTATTAGAAGTTTAAATGTTTTTTGCCACAACTTCCATTTGATGTTTCTAAATACGCCACATAATTATTACTCGGGACAGCATATGCGTCGCATTATAATATTGTTTGAGCTTGAAAATTTAACTAAATGATATAATAATATACCACACAGTGTATAGTAACGGTCGTATAGCGTAGACGGAATAAGGCCAATTTTTCGATGTGTGACATTTTGTCATCACTTCACATCAACGCACCCCACTCACGTTTATTGCTCGCTCTCTTACACACACACACACGCACATGCGTATACATTTCGCTCTATTACCAGTTTCCTATATGTCAACACGGTAGCACATAGCTGTCAGCTGTGATGGGTTCTGTTTAAAATTCAGATGGGAACAATCAACGCCGCGGCCTCCGGTTATATTATATTATTATTACGTTTGGTATATATAGTGGTAAAAAAACATCAGTGTCGTTCATTAAAATTGTTTTTAACGTACATATAATACATATACATATTAAATCCGTAAATCCAATGTATAATAGTATACATATTATAAAATTGGACCACCACGATATATTACATTATCATAGTGGGGCGACGAAAATAATAATAATTTTCGTCAAACGTATAACGAGCTAGCGGGAAAAAAACACTTTTGAAATTCCATTCGTTAAGAGTAAAAAATTATAATGACTTAACCTTTGGTGCTTTGGCAGGTATGCATGGAAAATATTCATAATACAATATCATGAAAGTAATAGGTAGGTACAACAAAATGTACTATACAATATACATAATATAAATATAGATTAGTTAGAGGTTTTAATTATGATTATTAATTATTCAAAAAACCGTACGTTTTTTTGCGAGGAATTAATTAAGAAAACTTGGATAAATACATAGTACTTAATAAAATGTTAAATGATATTTATAATAGGTGCCTGTATTCATAAGAACAAAAAAGAAATGCAATCATTCATTTTGGACATATAATAATAAATTAACAACCATCAAAGAAATCAAACGGAATTTTAATTACCTATAATATGACATGAAACTTATAAAAATAAAAAAAACTTTCATTACGTTTACTGCGAGGTTAAAAACAATTTTCAACGGTAATTATCACAACCATCAACTGTTACCGCATCAATGATTAATGAAAATGTTTTAAGACCGCTTAGCAAAATCTACGACCGGTTTATTATACTATAGTCTTCAATATAAAATTATTAAAATATGGTATTATTAAAATACACAATTTGATATACGAAGTACCAAATATAAATATATGTATATGCATGTGTGTGTGAGTGCACATAAATATAAACTTAATTATTATTTTCTTCATGCTGCTAACATACATTTCAATCGTCTATTTTTGGTTTGAGGAATCCGTATATCGTATGATGAAAAAATGTTACCATGTACATAAAATTAAAATAATTTTTTTTTTGTCTTACTAACAATTATAATCTGTTTTGGTATCAGGCACTATGCTCGCACGGCTTTAAAAAATAAATAATCAAAAGAAACAGGAATTCTGCAATTACTAGTTTATAAGTTTATAATAATATCTATCCCAATACCTGTTGTTGAATCGTATTGCTTCACAATCAAGGTCATTCACGAAATAACTCAAAATAGAGCCATAAAGTTCAGATGATTTGATCTCATATTATAGTAATAATTATATTATATAAAAACTAAAATAATAAAACAATACATTTAAATTCAGAATGATTATTGTAACATTGAATGAAGTAATATACCCAGGTTTTGTTGAGTATTCATAATAATAGTTTTTGTATTATAATAACTTTGAAAAAAAAAATGTTTGCGTTTTTGTACATTACCTAGTTATTTTTTTAGTTTTATATTTTATGTATAATTATTAAATTATTAAAAATATAGCGTGTATGTAAAAACATTATTATTTTTGAAGAACATAAAACTAGTAGAAATTATATTGATAAGAAAAACCCAAGTTTAATTATCAAAAAATAAAATAGCATTATTCATTTATGACCAAGCAATTAATGCATTTTGTCATATTGTATACAATTATACGGTTATATCTGTTATAAGTATATCCATATTAAATAATTACTGCAGAAGAATAAAATTCATATTGTATAATATTATGATATATTTGATCCCAGGAAGTAAAATACATTGAATTTAAAGTGTATTGAACGCTATTAACAATTTCATATTCTCAAAATAGTATTCGTGGAAATCGTCAACAAGTTTCATTTTAAATAACTGGTGTCAAATAAACCCTGTTAAAAAAAAATAGGCAATTATAAGATTAGATAATACAATTTACTAAAATGACGCATATAGATCCACGAAAATTCTATAAACACACCATTCATAATTATACTAAAACCATAAATATACCATCAATTTATTATGAGTTTCATACCATGGTGGTAGATGAGTACTTTGGTAGTCTAAAAGTTCAACGAGAAATATGCGTAAAAAACTTCTTTTTTTTCGTAAAGTTAATGAATTATTCATAACAATAAAAAATAATAACATGTATCTACGTGTTGTTGATCCATATTTTTATTAATTTTAAAATTGTTTTGGTATGATGTTATGTGTTATAAGTAATTAATTCTTTGTAAAAATCAATTACCGATATAAAACCCTGAAGCTGAATCCCGAGTTCACAGGTATTTAACTACATACATTTTATGAAATGGTTTATTAATGTACAATTTTATTACACTAATTGCACTCACTTGCATTTAAGTGTATATTAAACACCGTGCGTGTAATATATAAATAAGTATATACAATGAAAATTGCATCAAATTATGTTTTATGCTAGTCGTTAAATCACGTGAAATAAATAAATCATACGAGAATGTGAAAATATGATTTTTACGAAGCACATTATTATACGATAATAAGTGTAAAACGTGTTCTGAAGACATTGTTTTCGTACATTTTACCACCTACCTATTATTATACGCGATATTATTATAATAATGTCTTCGAGCGCGGACGAGTTAAGGCTTCGTCCAAAGTACATTGGTCGACACAAATTGTTCGGCATCCGACTCAGAAGACAATTATGGTTGTCCATACGAAAATCCAGTTATTTGTTCGGTACCAAATCGAATGTGGTTCTCGTCCAGTGTAAAAATCGCATGTGATTTCCATCGTGTCTGAATACCGACTACCGCGGTGATAGAATAATTATTGCAGACATGCTATATATATTTTTTGTAAATAAACCTTCTAAGATACTTGATTTAATATAGATATATCGTTATAAGGCCGGAAGAAGAAAAAATATAGAAACAATTTTGATACTTCGCATACTTTCGTGAAAATAATTGTTTGGTTTCATTAATAGGTATATATATATATATATTATATATATATGTTTATACGTCTAAATGTAGACACGTAAAATATTTAGCAAGCATCTAGAACACGTATTAAGTATCTATGGTTCACTTACTAAAAACAAAATTTACTTTTTTTCTCATAGCTGTTAATGATACATCTAAAGTAAAAATAGATCAATTTAAATGCAAATAAGATAAAATATATTAAGATATTATCGTTGGTTCATGAAAATGAAGTAACAGCATGCATTTATTGTCAAACTTGGTTCTGCTGACGCTTTATATTTCGAAAGAGTATTATGTTTGCTTATATTTTTATATGTATTAAATAAATAATTAAAAAATGCGTTACTCATTTGACGCAGGACTTTGATTCGATTAAATTAATTATAAAATACTTAGATACACTTTTCTGGTAAAAAAATAGCAATCCACTCCATTCAATTATATTAATTAATATTCCATTTTATGATATTACTGTTTAAAAGTACATAAATTTAATATTCAAATTATTATTTTTGAATATTTTTGCTTCAAGATTGTATCTAATAGTACTTTATACTTATTACATATGAACTATCAGGCATTGGAAATTATGATGAAAAGATTAGCTAGACTTTCTATAATACATACCTACTATGTGCATTTTTATAAAAATTATGATTTTCACCAATAATTTTGTCGAAATTTCTACTAATAATTTATTGATGAGTTACTACTAATAATAGAAACCTAATCACAAATTATGTATATAAAAAGGTTATTTTGAGACAATATCAAATTGAAAAAAATAGGTAAATCGTATATTATAATACAGCCTGAAAACAGAGTGCCCAATAGTTAAAGTAAGCCGTTATAATTCACATATTATTATGCGATCTCTTAGATTTACGACACGCCAGGTGACACTACAGAAAAATAAAATGCATATAATATTATACACAATAATAAAAACGGTATGTAACGAGACTTTGCAGCTGGAAATAAAAGTTCAAGGACGATGGTTACTAGACAAAAAATAATATTTATATCGTAGTCCTTCGCAGAGAATATCTCAAGTTGGGACATAATATGAACACTATACGGTGCATGAAAATAAAGACTTTAGAGTTGTAAGTAGTGTATTATTTTATAGTATTCTTGTCCTGACGGAAAGTCACTCGTTTGAGTACAGCAAGTTTTCAGACTTGACGACAGGATGGAAGCTGCATCGTAGTCCGTGATGCATAAATAATTAATATCACATATAGCGCACTATTCTAACCCTTGACTTTTGTCTATTTCACAACAAAAACCACCCAAGTTCATTTTTTTTTTTTTTTTTAATAAACAGATAATCAATATCGTGG
Source organism: Schizaphis graminum (assembly GCA_020882235.1). Lineage (NCBI taxonomy): Eukaryota > Metazoa > Arthropoda > Insecta > Hemiptera > Aphididae > Schizaphis > Schizaphis graminum. The sequence goes on from CM037032.1 coordinate 63,722,574, forward strand.
ACGGCTTTTGTACTTTTTAATATAGTTTTTATTTATTTATTAATTACATTTTCAACTATTGATTTTAGTAATTTAAGTATATTTAACTCCATAAGTTAATTTATTTTATTTAAATTATTTTACTCGTGAAATTCTAGCAAATTCAAGATATAATTATACCATTCACGGAAGAATCATAAATTCTTAAAATATTATGTTTTATGTCGTAGTATGCTTATAATTCTAAGTATTATAAATAAAAAAAAATATAAGAACTATAAGGAAGTCAAACACTCGTAAATAACTAAATTTATTACTACCTATCATATCTATACGTACTTATAAGATATTTTTGTAGTTAAGTTATTATTCAATATTAAATCAATAATCAGTTGTTTAGTACAAAATGCATAAGCAGAATACCATTTTCAAAATGTCGGTGTGTAAATACCACGAACTAAATTGTTTGTTATAAACAAGCTTTTATAAACTTTAGATGGGCGTAGGGGTATAATTATAGAGTGTGGTTAAGTCTCGTGGGACACAATTATTAATATTGGGCGGGCTTATTACTTCTATCATAACTTGAAAAGCTTATTCGAATATTAATATACATAGTTATGTAACCGTAAACCATTATAATATATTGGTTTAACTGCAATCGATATTCGTTTGCAAACGTTTTCGACAAATACAATACATTTTGTTTCGGAAAATGAATTATAACAGGAGTTGGGAAAACACAAAATAAACATGAATATACATTATATTCACTCCACATAGAAAACACAAAAACAATCATTAGGTATGAATAACGTTAGAAAAAATAAAAAAAATAAATATCCCCATATCGCCTTGTTCCGATCGTGAATGGTGTGACGGCGTCAACGACGTGAGACTCGTATAATAGCGTCAATGAGTATTATAGTGACATAATCTAAATTTATTATTGTAGCGGGACAAGATTCAGAGATCAAAGAAATAAAGAATCGTCAACAGCGAAAAGCGTCAGTTGCGGGTGCAGGTCATAACAATTTTAATGATTTTATACACGGGAGTTTTCGCATAAAATAGACGAGATAAATCGGCAAACAAAGTTATTTAGATTTCAAGAATTTGAAAATATAGCGTTCAAGTATATTTATAAATTTCATAACCAAAATTCCGAATAAACTCATAATTAAATGAAAATATTGGGCCGAGCATACTTAATAAATTATCCGGTATACCTAATAGCATTTAACTCTATATAGTGGGTTAATTATAATAATATTATATGCGTTCAAGTTGTCCGACCACCACCGTTACAGATCGTGTCGAATACACGAGAAATCCCTAACGGAATAATTCACCAGTAATCGTAATTTCGATAAATTATTGTTATCCTGTGGTCCGGTTCGTCGCGCAAACTTAATATTTCACGGCGTATTTTAACGCCAAAAGACGATCATTTTGACTTATGCCCTTTGTGTTTTTGACATCAAAATATTAGTCGAGTTTACAAAAGGGGATTTATTTTTTTTTTAACGGAAGACACGCACAAGCACTAATATCATGGTCAGTCTTGTATTTTCTTGTAACGTCTCTCCTCGTCCTTTTTCACCATACACACCATTACATATTGTTCTTATAATATTCCTTTAATTTTTCATTTTCCATTGTATATATATTTAGTTTTTTTTAACGCTAAACAAATTGTTTTTAAACTTATTTATTAGTAACGGTTTCAACTTTTTAATGGAGACATCCTTTAAATAAAATAAAACAGTTGTTGACATTTTTAATTTTACAATTTTTATTTATACGTGTCTAAAGAGGAGATCAAAATAGGAATGAATGGGTCTAATATTCTACTAATGTACTGTAGCACGTCGGTCGATTTAATATATCATTTATAAATTATATTCAATATTGCATAATTTTGAGAATAATATTGTTTAATATTTATTATTTCCACAAAAAGCCAACTATAGGTTATTTTACTAAAAAACCAGTGGTGAATCTAATGTAGAATATTTGTATAGAACCATTAGATAAAAAGGCTAGTATAAAATGAATCTGGGTTATCTTAATCGTCGTAGAATACTGGATCACTATAATATCCTCGTAATCCTCGACTAGTTGAGATATTTCGTACAATTTTAGTTCACTCTAGCTTTATGAATATATGATCCACCAATCACTGAACGTCGAATATTCGCATACTTTTAAAAGTGTTAAATTATGATATGCTTTTAATTTGGATTATTGTAATTTAAAATACTTAAATGTATAAAGACTATTATAGAATGAAACCAAACACTTGTAAGATACTGTATTATTTACAATCTATATATAAGAGACAAGAGAGTATGTATCTATAAGCTATTTTTAATAAACTTAATATTAGATATGTTTTTAAGCTGGTTACATTTTTGTTTGACCTTTATGGATTTACATAGTTGCCCCGTGCTCGTGTCAGACAAATGATAACCATAATAATTATACTCGTATTAGTTAATCGTTTTTAGATTGTATTGATTAATTTTTAGCAATTTTGTGTATAGCCTATTTGGCGTCACATTTGTAACGACAACCAAAAATTAACAAATAAATAAAAAATATTTTGTTAACCGATTTTGCGTTATGCGATAAATCGTATATTTTAACATATTCAATTTGTTACGCTATATTCATTACATTAAACAGTGACCTCCAAAATATATATTTATATAATTATAATAATATGTTTCAAACATTTTTTATGTAATGGAGAAAATATCGAGTTAATTTGTTTAAAGCATATCATTTATATCATGTTATCATTATTATTTTGGGCACACACAATGATATTGTTATTTTACAATAAAAAAATACGTCTTTGGAAACACATTTACATAAATGACGTCCACGCATATGAAGAGACGTTCACAGCTGTGCGTACATCATGCATTATATTATATCATAAATATAATATATATAATATACAATATATTATATAGTTTGGCTCTGCTACCCCTGCGTGAGCTGACTCTTCCTAGGTCATACGTACTTCATGCATACATTACTGTAGAAATTAGTAACGACAATCAGGACGACAGTAAATAAAAAACAGACTCCTATCCGTAGGATTAGAAGATGAAAAATCCACTTTGGATTTTCTTAATTTAAAATATATAACAAAATCTAACAAAAAAAAAAAAAAATAATAATAATAAAAACACGTAACAATATCATTTTAATTTAAAACTAGGTAATATAGAAGAACAAAATTGAAATCAGACAATATGTGTATTATATTTATGTGTAAGAAAATGTTGACGACTGGATGCAGCATAAAAATATAAGATATGTTCTAGTAATGTGACTGGTAGTGCCTTAAATCAATATCGCATTAAATAGTTCAAGACAATTTTAATATATCCGTTTGATAGCTTTAGAGAAAATAAAGAGTTAATATATAATTAGTAATTAAGTAACCTATATGGATTCTCAATATCTGCAATATAAAATCAGGTAGTCTTCATAATATTATTATCTATGTTTTAATAAAAATCCTATGTACTGCGACGCGCGTGTCATGGCGTGGTAATATTGTACGCCATTCGTCAGGAGAAATCAAAAAGTAATTCCGGACCGGTTACAAAAATTATACGGTAGACGTCTAACTCCGGTGCAGAAAATTAAATATAGTATTATAGTACCTAAATAATTATTATTATAATGGGCACACGAGTTGTAGGCGATACGAGCAAGTTCCAATACGTCCTATAATTAAATGGAGTACCTACACCGCATCATAATATTATCGAAATCACTCGATTAAAAATAGGTAGATCGTTTATTATTACGTCAGTTTAAATATTTTTTTCGGAAGAGATGACGACGATGATGTTATCATAATATGTATTTACAATAAATATATCATATTATGTAACGGGTGAGTATATTAATATAATTATTATGTCCACATCGACCGATAAAATAACTTTTCATTTTTTTGCTGTCGTCAACCGCGATGATATAAATCCAGAAAAAACATAATATTATAGTAAAATTTCTTGCGATGCATATGAAATATTACATTTTTTTCGATCTAAATTTATTTATTTTTGTTTTAAACTACAACCTTTCAAAGGCTATAGAACTGAAACCTTGCTGGAATCATTTTTTCAAAATTATTTTAAAAACTGAAACTGAAATCAGAAGTATATATTTTATTATTTTTGAGATTTATTACACTACGGGTTTACAATTCAATTTAGACTTATTGGGGTTTTACAGTACCGATTCTCTGTAGTTCTGTGTATTTGTATAATGCACATAAAATGCTCATCTAAAAAACTTTTCAAAATTTAACGAATACTGTATACTTAATAAATGAAAATAAGTTTAAAATCAATAAGTGAATAATTTTCAATATTAAAAATAAAAATAATGATATGCTTAGGTTATTAAACTTCATAGACAAGTAAGTACTAGGGGGTATAGACCCCCTACTCTACAATCAATATCTATTCTGTAAATATTATATATATAATTTTTAAATTTAAAAATTTAATTCTACAATGCATAGGCATTTTAAAACTTCGCATAGGTACATGAATATAGTACAAAAATGTATGTATGTTGTGTGTATACATGTTTGTATCACTCAATTTATTTATAATTTATGTACATAACGACTTAGGTATATTGTGCATTTTTTATATATAAAAACAATGGAGGCTTTGTCGGTAGATTTTTGATCGTGTTCTTACAATATTGTGACGTTGGTTTGACAATGTTACAAACGCACTCGTGTTGATCAAAAGGTAACGATAACGATCGAGCACAATCGTGATTCTGAAACTACTGAAGTGAATGTTAGTGAATACTAGCAGCCAATTCAATTGATACCGGTCTCTCTCTCTCTCTCTCTCTCCCACATACTGGGCAATTATTTTCGAAGAAAATATGTTTTTTAACGATCATGGTGCTTACGTTTACGTGAATACGTCGTCTTACGACCCGAACCTCAAAAGTAGGTTTAGCGTATGAAACAAAAGTTTGTAGAACGAGTAGGTATGCAGTGCGATATAATATACTATCGCAATAATATTATAATATAATAATGTACAATAAAGTCGGAACGGGATAATATTTAGAAATATACAACATTTTTTTTCTGAACTTTTTTTTCGTTTTCCTAAATTTGTTCGATGATCAGAAATTGAGAAATCTTATCCGATAAAAATGTCAACGTTATATGTACTAACTAGAAATCGGACGGCAAAAAACTTTTCGTCGAAGTAATGGAATTGGTTTTCTGTTGGTTGCTGCGATGCGTCTTCCAGAAACTATTTCTTCATCATAGCGTCAAATAAATTAAATAAGTTAAAATGAAAAAGTATAACAATATGCATTATTATAGTATCCCCCGCAAACGCTACGCGAAATTAATCAAAATTGATATAATACAATAATATGCATACATCAAGTTATATTTTTACCTAACCTAACATGGCGAATAGGTATATTACATGTGCATATTATAAAACGTACATAAGTCCTTTACAAACTAATCTTTTTATTTGGATGTATTACAATTTGAATTTCAAATTTCGCACTTTTAGTAACGGTTTTTTAAAAACGTACGACGTACAGGTGGTAGTTTATCCGCCAATTTATTATAAAATTTATATATTCAATATAACACACGAGTAGGATATGTATTCTCAAGCACGAGAATACTTTTTTAGGTTTTGAACGGAGTGAGGAATGTATTGATTTTACAATGACTGATATGTTTTTTTTTTGTGTCTGCCATCACGTTTTGAAATAGAAATAATGCTTTGATTTTTGACTTCAGTCCCTCTTTGAAAAATAAAATACATCTAGTTGGTATTTTGGGAGGTCAAAAGTAAAAATTTCAGTAATTCCACTAATTTTCAAAATCGTTAGAAAAAACCCTAAAAAAGTAACGAAAAAATGGAAATCTTAACGCATAATCAGTTTTCGACCAAATCGATTTTTTTTATTTTGCTGTAACTCAAAAAGGAATCATTTGTAAATACTTGAAATTTTCACCAAATGTATAATATTATATAAACGTTATTTATTTACGATTGAATTTTCAAAACATTTTGAATTTTTAGCTATTTATATATAATTGAAATTTTCGATATTTCTAAGTTTTTTTTTTTAAATGCTTATAAAAAAAATTTAACAATTCAAAAAATCTTTAACATTTAATACAAGATTTATTATAAGTTGTACTTATCGTAGGAAAAAAACAAAAATCATTAGACACAATTTTTGTTTATAAGCGTTTAAAGTTCAAATGTTTACGAAATATATCAAAATCGCAAACATTTGCGAGGAATTTTGAAGTAGAAAATTCATAAAATGTTTGTCGTTTATACTTAAGGTTAAAAAAACCCAATATAAGAGTATCCATAATTTTTCCTTTAAGTAACTGTAAAAAAAAATTTAGCGGCAGTATAAAAAAAATATGAGTGTAATATGAAATTTAATTTTTTACGAAATCGCGTAAAATAACGACATATTGCAAATTAAATAAAGGTAATAATATAATATATCCTACTAATCATCCTAGACTGACAAATCAACTTCGTACAGAATCGTTTCTTGTATACAATGATACCTGTCATTGCATTCAAACTTAACACAACCATTATAGTGACCTACATCTCTGTTATTCAGCAGAGTGATACTCACTTGCCCATACTTTTTTTTAGGGGTGGGGGTGCTAAGAGAGTATCGTCGATATAGGGTATCGCACATTTTTGATTTGGCCGGTGATGGCGAGTCGAAGCGAAGGGTGCATGCGAGAAACAGGGACATGAAGAAAGACTTTTAGGGGAAAAGAGTTCTTATCGTTTGTTTTGTGGATGTCGTTCAATTTGGCACTACTCCTCGGGGCTGCTTGGCCGATAAATTAAGAGGGTCATTCTCGGAAGACGCTCGCGTATATACTAGTTACTAGCTGCACCGGTTATCCGGCAGTTCGATCTCTCCGCAAGCGCTCCTCACCTCTTCTCTAACCATCCCACGATAACATTACGCGTATACAATTCGACTGCGATAGGGAAGTTTTGCCAAAACGTGAGTATATATCTTCAGTTCTTCCTCGTCCTTCTCGTTGTCGTCGCGCGTCGTCGTCATCGTCGTCGTCACCATTCGTCCTCCCCCCAACTATTCCTCAACAACTAGAAGAGATTGTATAATAAACCGTGTTTGGGCGGAATAATAGAAAAATAACCGTCCGTTTCGACACAACATCAATATAATATAGTGTGCAGATGAACGGACACCAGAAGTAGGCGTCGTGAAAAACTATGTACGCATTATATATATAAATATATATAAGATGTATTATACTCGAAATTACTGTAGTCGTATGACGTATACTCGAAATAAATCCACATGGTTCGTCCATTTTGACAGTTTAATAACGATAGTATAGATTCGATTGATTAGATATTTATATTTTATTAATATTACTATTGTATGAAAATATTATATACATAATACATATCCCTGTACAATATTATCTCAATTAAACAAGGTCTATTAAAATAAATTTGTTTTATTCTTTACATTACATTCGCTGTATTGTATAGGTTGGTATGATTTACAAAAAATAATTAATGAAAATACGTTAAAATTAAAATTACGTTTTACATTAAATACATTTTTTCTGGTGCAAGTAAATTGCATAATACAATAATACTACGAATAATACAAATAATTTCAAAACATTTGGGTAAACAAAAATTCATAGTTAGAAGATCTGCCCACTTTCTGTAATTATTTTTTTTCATTTTTGCCATTATTTAATGTATTATATTTTATTAAAAATTATTTTATTTCTATAAACTACTATGCATAATTAATTAATTCAATCTAATCAATATAATATAGGTACCTACATTTTTTTTTTATTGAATTTTTTAGATAATATTAATGTATGGTATAAAACGTTAGACTTTTTTTGATTTGTTTAAAAATTTTTGTTTAGCCAAAACCTTTTAATTAAAGTCAATTTGTTTATGGAAATGTATTTATTGCAATTTTTTTAAAGATTTAACAATACATGTTCATGTGGCACGGAAAAATACTTCAAAATCAAATTTACCTATATATATATTATTTTTATTTCCATCACCCTATCTAGAAATAACGGTTCGTTTACTGTTGGAAACTATCATGGGTAAATATAACTAACAAACAGAATCGTGAACTTATCAAAACACTCATTAGACCACACTTAATTTAGAAATGATAGGATAAAAAAAAACCAAAACAATTGTGCTAACGAGTGCTTTAAACGAACACGAATAATAATAATATGTAAACACGTTACCGTGCTTGTGAGACCTTAATGAGAATTTATATGTTCGCATTTTGCTACAAAGTGGTTAATAAGTGTATATGTGTATATTTATTTTTTTTTTCAAAGGAAAACGATATTGACTGTAGGACCTCACGACTATGGAAATAATTCTCATTTAAATGGGCAGAAAAATAAGAAATATACAAGAAAAATGAAACAAAATATTAATAGAAATGTTCGTTTTAACCTACACGTGGCGTATATATTATAATATAATATAATAATAATATTATAATGTGTAAACACGAGATGAGAAGTAGCCCAAGGGTCACTGGAGATGTGGTTTGGCGCGTTTACACTGGTTACTGGTCAACGGTTGTTGAGTGGAGATGGAGCGGGGAAATTTGATTTATGATACGTATTCAATAGAAAAACTGTTGGCATAAAATTCAAATAAAACAAATGACTTTGGTTCAGTTTGCTCGGTATCGGCCAACGTGCTTTGAGGTTTGCGATATCCACCGTGGGTGGACACCCCGAATGACCGACCCACAAGTTTTTGACCTTCCTCAAATTTAAATAAAGTTTTGTTTTATTATTATTGTAAATCGTTTATCACATTTGTTACCCCAAAATTAAACATTTAGAAAAGTTGCTTATAATAAGTAAAGTATCAAATACATTCAACTATGAAATACATGTACATTAATTTTAAATTGTTATTAATGAGAAATTATCAGATCTATAAATCGTACCATTAACATTAAATATGTACGTTAAAGTTATGTAATTGAAAATAGATTATTTTGAAGCATGCACATAATATATTCATTAGATCATAAACATGTACGAAACTATTAACTCTTTTCTCGGATAATAATATACTGTGTTAATACTTAATATTAACCATAAAATAACTAACTACCTACTCATAAAAGTAAGCACTTCATAAATTATATACAAATACTGTATAATATAATATTAAATAATATACACAGTTATTAAATAGTTAAATTAGATTATTTAATTTAAAAACAAATGAATTATTTCTTTAACTTCAGGAAATAATAAACCAACAAATATTACACAAAAACTCATTTAATTTTTAATTTATTTAAAACATATAATGGATAAATTAATGGTTTCTAAGATTTAAAAAATAGAATTATATCTATTTTATCATTCTTATTATATCTATGGATTCCAGAATACATAATAAAAAATATGACATTATATAAGAATAGATTAAATTTTGTGGTATTATTATACCATTATGTTAAATTTAATCGTAGCACATTGTATATCATAATACATTTTAACTGTTAGTTTTCTGGTTATAACTTATAACCATAAACTTTATTTTATTTGTGGATTATATCATCCCTGTATAAATACGAGTGCATACAATGTATCCATTTTGTAAAGGAAATCAATAAGTTGAACATTTCATTAGGTAGTAAAAAAAAATGTTACTGCATTATACATTTAAATACTAAATCTTTTATCAGTATAACACATCTGATCACAAAAAATTTAATAACATTGAAAGCTAATTTTTATTAATTCGATATTATATAGGATTGACACATAAATCAACATTTAAATTTTTTGTCTATTCCACAAAAATACTAAATCTCAGTGACACAAAAAATTAAATTTCATATTTTTCAAAAATCTATTAATTTGATTAAGTTATTCTAGTGAATTTATTGTTCTCTTATTTATTAAAACGAGAAATATTTACATAGTCACGAGGTCTTACCATCATTACCATGAAAACTTACAAATTTAAAAAAATCTTTAAGAATATCAATAATTTGTCAGTATTAAAAATACTTTTAAAATAGATACGAGTATACTAGAACATTTTAAACTTAAACTTATCTATAAATTTTAACAATGGCATGGGTAAAATTAACCAAATTGATAATAAAATATATATATATATATAAAAAAATAAGAATAATAAAAAAAAAATACAAACGTTCAAGTGAAAATTTTCTAAATTAATATGAATCGTAGTTATTTATAAGGTTATCAGTGTTACCACGTAAGAGTTAATGATATAAATCACTAGGTATCAAAAACCAAAAAATAACTTGTCAAGAATTTAATCTTATTTAGACTTAAACATAATCAAACAAAGTATGGAAAAAATAATATATACAATAAATTGTAATTTATATGTAATGATTCTTGGCGTGATTGAAGTAGTGTAACGCGATCAAAAACGTTAATAAACCTTGATAAGTTAGGAATTGATCACATTAAAGTAGGTAGGAAAGTATCGTTGTTCCTTAGATAAAAGTAAGTACAGGTTTGGAATGTTTCTTCTAAATTAATAAACGATTTATAATAAACAAAGGTGACAATTACCGTCACATCGGTTGTCAATAAGATATCGATCATCTATGGTCGGACCCGTCATCGAACAGAATCATTTTATGAATGTCAAGGGCGGAGGCGGTCGTTGTATTCAAATATCGAAGAGTATAATCATTAATAATGCACGCAACGCATTGGCTCGAGAAGAGCGAAAAGACACGAGTGGTCAACAACCACGAGTAATGAGTATCGAAGTGTTGTACCGTCCGCACCTACTTTTCAATATATTATTATCGTACTTTTTTTTCTTTATTATTTTTAAATGATACAAGTGCATTTCCAATGAATTATTAGAAAAACGTGACATTTAAAATTACGTGAATGAACATATTTTACCATCTGAAACGCACCAATGTTATCGGATTGACACAAATCTTACTGTATACAACTGAATTGTATTATAAATCAAGTAGCCGCAATACAAAAATGATGTATAGGTATTATATAGCTGTTAATTAAAACAATATAATACATTATAATGTATATACAATGTACTCATACGAAATATTCATAAAATATTATAAATAAACACGTGCTACGAAAACCGCAATGGTACCCCAACATCACCTGAACAACACACAATTATTATTAATTACTGATGTAAGATAATAATTGTAATATATTACGCTGAAGCGTATAATCACAACGAATCGAGATTCGATTTTAGTCTATGTATGTTTATACAAAGTGGTCGATCGTGATACACAATATATACTAGTAATGATAATAATAATAAGTATTTGTATATTATAATGTGTGTATGCAACAATACATTACAGGTATCGGCTCATATTCAAATGTTTAATGCGTATATTTATTACCTATAGAACGTTACTGTGTCAACAGGGAGTATTAAAATAAAATAAATATTATTATTTATTTGTTGTAGGTATATCTGTACAAATAATCAATACGTTAGTACGGCATTGTTTGTGATATAAAACAATTTTTTTAATTAATAAAATTTAGATTTTACGAATTACCAATTTTATAGTAAACTGGGGAAATTATATTATTTTCAAATCACATATTGTCATTAAACGATGTTATTCCTTTAACAACATTACATACTGACGTACGAACGTACGTGACTCGGGTGGCTCTGGTGCTCGGTGTGTTATTAAGTATAGGCCGCAAAAATGGTTTTCTCGATAATACAAGATATTAGTATTTTATTGATCGCGTCAATATTTTGTGGCGGTATATATGTCATCATTATACACACTGGGAAATACAGCTATTATTTATAGAGCAGCATAAATCACAACAGAATCACGTTCTCGACAACCTTACCCGACCAACCGATTGAGATAGCTTGAAAAAAAATACAAAATACAAAACGCATAAAAATAATCCGAATTGATCTCTCTCCGTGTTTCGCTCTCTCACTCTCTCTCTCTCTCTCACACACACACACACACACTCACACTCTCGCTATATCTCTATATTTGATATCGGGGGACGGTAAATTTGTCAAAACATTTTCGGGCCGTATATATATATATATATTAAAGTATTAATATATCGTGTATAGCAATATAGTCGTCGTTATTATTTACGCGCTAACGTTTCTTCATTCCGCCGCGTGCGCACGAGATGTATAATTATTTCCGAATCAAACGAACCATCTAATGGGCCGCCATTGCCCCCGAGGGTACTCGGAGTTTTACACGTCGGTTATATACATATTTTTTTCCATCGAAAATTACCATAATCGCTCCATGCCCCGGAACTTTGAATGGACGCGTCGAACGGAAAAAAAATTGCAAAAGGAACAAAAAAAAAAATTACAGGAGGACACGCAAAATTAAAAAATTACCCAAAACTTCAAAGTTCGAAAGAGCATCGTGACGACGAGTGCATCCTTTACTGCTGTCTGCTGCTGTGTGCTAAGAATACTGCAATTGAAATATCAAATCACGATAATAAAATGATAATTTATTCCGCGTCGCAGAATATAATATTGTATTATCAATACATTATACTCTGTGCACAAAACGGCGGTCAATATTACAATATATGTATAACATGTGTATTACAATAGTTTAATTATGAGGAAACACTTCCATTGTAACTCGACCGACAATTTATAACAGTTGATCCCAAATATATATTATATAACAATATGTCTGTATAAATCTAATGTGGTTTCATCTGATCGTATTTACTTGCCTAAGTGCCCGCTTGTATATTAATATGCGTATACATTATACACACTTATTTACATAATACATAACAATAACACGGACGAACACCGAACCTTAATCTGCTGATGAACCTATGTTAAGCCTACGCAATAAAAACATCGTTGTAATGAACACCTAATATATTATATAAGTTATAAATTTTGTAGAGGGAAAAAATTCTCTCGTACACATATAAAAAAATACGCGAGTAAATAATAATATTGCAAACAGTTTTTATTGCACCACCGTTTGTTTCAATTGCCTTATGAATTCAAATCACTGTAGAATATAGACGTGCCATATAGACAGAATATTTTATGTTTTACCAAATAATAATATAAAATGAATTTCTTAAGTTTTTATAATATTTTGTTTAGATAATTTATTATAATTTAATATGTATATGTATACAAACATTAAATAATATCGGTGAGATTTTATATCGTTTGAAAAAACATTTAAGGTTTTACCCCCTTTTCCTTCCTAAACTGTAAAAGTTACTCGAGAAATGTAAGAAAGTGAATTTCAAGTCGTTGTTCGTTTTTTCTTTGCCAATGTGGAATAAACTAAATATTATAGTCTCGTTCAGAACATATATTGCAGTGGTAATTATTTATGAATACATCACATAAAACTAGATTCAAATCGATCGTAAAACATTATAAACTTCTTATCGTTATTAATATTCATCAAACATAAAAATACGCATATTAAATTGAAATACAATAAACCACATTAGTGTTTAAAAGTCACTGAATAACGTTGAAGTACTAAATCGTTCAGATAGTTGCTCAAACGATACAATCATCGATTATCTCTTGAAGATAATATCAGCTATAGACCACAGTACTTAATCGCTCGTATATCGCGTATAATATGTTTTATACGAATGTTTCTATCCTACACGATCGATAACGATTTAAAGATAAAACACGAGTCACTCGCATAATATAATATATCCCTATAATGTGTCTGATGCATAAGCAGTATAAAAACTAGGTGCAGTTTTAAGCGATTTCACCAACATATATAATATATATATTAATATATTATGTTATAATATTAATGCATACAGTTTTATTTTTACCTCAATAAGTCTTACAATATGCATGTCTATTTATAGAAGTTTTGATGATTGGTCAGGATAATAAATTATAGATAAATAAATAAATACATATTATTAGTAGTATTTAAAATATCTTATTTTTTTTTTTAATCCATGACCAATATTTAATTAATATTATTATAAAGTTTTTTTTCAATAAATAATACTCTAAAATAAAATAATATTTTTGAGTATTTCTGAAATTATGAATGAAAATATTTACAATATTCCAATTAAGCAAATTATAGTAGGTAAGTACTTAAAAAACATTTGCTATTTTTCCAAAATCATGGTAAAAAAATTCATTAAATAATTAATCAATTCTTAATTCTTAATTCCTATTAAAAGTATCACATAATAGTAGATAATTGTATATGGTGCTGTACCAACAAATTGTGTTACTTTTCAAGATTTTTTGAACGTGATTACTCTCTTTCAAGATTTCGAAGTTAAAAGTATAGCATACACGTACACACACGAATATATATATATGTGTATTATGTGTAGCATATAGTAGTGGGTTGTCAGACAATAAGTCACGTAACATGTAAGGGGGTGGGTTTCAGGGATCCGGGACGAAGTTTGTTGTTTCGTATATTCTGTGCTGAAAGCTTCGATAGTTTAAATCGATGGTAAATTTTAACTAAGTACATCGAATCGACAGTTATTGACGTTTCTTCGCAAATACGCCGTTGGCTGACGATTAGATATAATAATGAACATTCCTGAAGGAATTCTGGAATACGAGTGATGTAAATTCTAATAAACAGGTAAGCTACTTCATATAAATAATATTTGTTTGTGTGTAATAGCTCTAGATATTATAATGCAACGGATTAGTTTGATGGGAACAATATTCATAGTAATTAAATATCGCGGATATCACGGATCCAAATTTATATATTTTCGAATTATTTTTATTCACGATTCAGATATAAAGTTACTACCTACCACTAATAGAAAAAAATGCGAAATCGGATTTCAAATGTTAAACAACTATTCTCACTCATCTGTAACAACCATAACATTTTTAATAATTCTGGTATATAGCTAGGTGTTGTTTTAAAGAAAGGTACAAACGTTTGTAATGTCTGAAGTTCCTTATAACCTACAACTAGTAGGTTATCAATAATAACTAGAACCAGGATAAATATGATATATAAAGTAGGTTGTAAAATATAATGATAAAATATTTAATGCATTTTGTAATGTTTGCCAACTTACCATTAAATGAAAGATAATAATAGTAGAGTACCCTTATTTAATAAACCTATATTGAATGTATGATTATTTTTTATGCATCTAAACTAAATTTTTTTTGTTTTTATTTCTTTCAAATACATCTAAGGAATTTTCAATATATTTTTACTTTTTTTTGTTAAAAGAGAAAGAAATCACAAATTTTATGAAAATGAAATCAGAAAGGTTATGTGATATAAATATAACCTTTACATTACATTCGTTTGAATACCATATAATAATGTGCATCGTTTTTTTTTGTTCAAAGTTGTTATAATATCCAATATTATTTAATATATGTTTTTACTAGGGCTCGGATTTTTATGTAAATACATATTTTAACTGTGACTTGATAGAGTGACTAGGTGAGTGATAAATTCTTCTCAAGGGATTTCCAATGAAATGAACTATATTTTATTGTACATGTTTTTACATATTTAGACAGTTTGTTCATTAAATGACCCAATTAACGTGTAAAACACACGAATTTCGCCGAATAGCAGAAACCATCCAATCAACATTTATGAATTAATAATATCTACAGTCCAAAAGATATTTTTATATGCTCCTACCTGTATCGAAATATTTAAAAATAATATGTACCTACCCGGATTTAAGCCTCTTTCCACAACCAATTGTAACCAGATGGGAACTTGGTTAAATAGCGCTAATTATTATGTTCTTTTGAATTTGTAAATTTAAAAATGCGTTATTATAAATTGTAATCAAGGTAATTAATACTTTCTTTTTTTTTAGCTTTTTTATTTATATTTTATAATTTTTAATACTTACTTTTTTTAATAATTTTACTATTCAAAATTTAATTTGTTTCATTAGAAATTCATATAGATATATTATATAATTAAATACGAATAAATATTAATAAAATACATATTTTGAGTTTTTTAGCACATATTGTACATATTTTAGTAGCTTAAATACATATTTTGGTTTCATAAATATATATCAATTCAAGCCCTAGTTATTACAATTCGGGCTATATGCGCATTCATACATTTACGTAAGTAAGTATAGTATTATGCTACGTTTGCGAAGCTAACCTGCCGATCCAAAAGAAGCATGAGGGAAATTGCGCACGACAATCGGAAGCATGACACCTGAAGACATGTGCAGCCCTATGTTGAGAACGTGCACAGCAAACGACACGGCCACGATGATCCATCCCCAACCACCTTCAGGGTAGTAGTGCTGCTTGAGAGTTGGTACTTCGGTTTTGACCACCACCGGACACAGCACTTCACTGCAACTGGGCAGATCGCTGCATGTCGCCAACCCCGAATCCAAGTCAGCTTCCATGTGTGCCATCCTACCACCACTAGTTGGTTTGCCGTTCGGTCGCCACTGGTCCACCACTGATGCTACGTGGCGACCGACTATGTGGGCCGTTCGTTTTCGTCACCACTGCAGCCACCGCCTCTGCAGCTGTCGCTCGAGTAAAGTCGACTGTAATACGGATCTATCATAATTACCGGCGATTTGACGAAAGCGAGGGATATATAATTAGGAAGTATATTATGAAAAAAATTAAGACATAAAAAATATACTCAGTTACAAAACTGTCTAATGAAATATGAAAAAATACCATGTGAGTTAAACGAAATAAGAATAATAATGATATAATTATATTAATATTATAGATCAATAAAATTATGTAAAATAAATTATAAAATTTTTTTTTTTTTTGGCTTGTATATCGATATTTTACCCTAAAATATTGGTCATTTTTCCAATACATAATTCACGCATGAAAGTTATTAAAATATATACATTTCTATTATCCAAATTATATTTCTTATATGATTGTTTTTTATGCCATAAATTTCTTCAGTAATATTTTTTTGAGGATCGTATACAAACCATCTTCCAAAATGGTTATAATATATTTATAAAATTAATATAGCATTCGTTCTAGCCGACTGCTAAATATAGGTGTGACGTGTGCACGATCCGAATGCTACAAAACTTGGGAATTGATCTGTTTTCAGCTAACCAAATTAATGAATCAAAAGAAACTCGACCTGGGGGGCGTGTATATTGAAACGCAATTATTGTTATCCTCCTTCATCCCAACCTGAACGTTCATCGTTACATCCGCAAAACCTGTTTGTCTGTTTTTTACGTGTTTTTATTATCTACGAGGCTTATTTTCGAAAAAAATAATGTAACGAATTAACTCATCATAGCTAAAACAAAATATTTGATATCGACACTTTGTATCTACGTTATTTACCTAAATATTAATTTTAGATTATTCTATATCATATACGCATGATAATGGAAAGTTAGTATATAGTATCATATATTTTATTATTTTATTAATGTCTATTGATACTAACATTACGAATTACACATTTACACATAGGATTTCTCATTTATATGATACAGTTAATTTATTATTTAAACAAGAAATGCGTTAAAATTATAATATAAACACAATTAACTTAAGATCGATATCAAAAATGATTTATCGTGATTTTTATTATACATATTATTTCAGATATTATAATACTATTAAAAGTAATATATGAAACAAGTTTGAAATATAAACTATTAATAAATGTATATAATAATGTAGATATTTATAATGAACAATCTGTTAACAAATTACACGACAAATTTAAATAGAACTCGTAAAAAGTATAATATAGACAATATAATAAAATATGAAAATAAAAAACACGCCTATTGAAAAAAAATTACTGTAACAAGATATTTAAAAAAAACTCTTTATTTGGGTGAATTTGGTGGTACGAACTCGAATTTGACCCAGTTTACACGGTACGATAGAAAAAAATATTGGCCATTGGATCAACGGTGATCTAGAAAGGACGATCGACTAAGTCATAAAACCGGATTTGAATCGGAATATGACACGAACGAATTAAGTCAAAAACGTAAAAAAAAAATTAAATTTTTTTTTTTTGAAATCGGTTCCGAAACAGCAGACAGATCGCGTGCACACGCCGTCGACAGACATATATTATTGTGATACTATAAAGACGAAGCAATGCCGAATATGATCTGCGGATTACCTCATGGACGTGGAAGCTGGGCCCACGTTATTTGGTCCATTTATAGCTGAAAACCAGTGATTTTCCACACTAAAACGAAATATTATATTTTTTTTTCTTTCAAAATCCTAATTGGGTCTTAAAAAACTAACGAATCGCGCGCACATGTCATCGTCAGATATCACTGTCGTATACGTAGATATATATATATATATTTATATATAACCACGAAAAGGTAGAAAAACGACAGGCGGCACACCACGATGAGCGAAAAAATGTCCACCGCAGACGCACACTGGTGACCGTCAGGGCGAACGCGACGGCAGTGTAATCGAGACTGGAGTGTTGCTCACTGGTTGCGAGCTTCGAACGACATCGGCGGCGGCGGCTGCGATCGCGACGGCAACGTCGGCGGCAGCACAAACCTCCCTCACCATCGCCCGGTGAGCATTATAATAATAAATATTATTTTATACGATCTTGATTGCTCTGTTTGGGGGGGACCAGAGGGAGAGTGGCCAACTGTATATGATAATTATAATTATTATCGGATGTCTTGGTTTTGCAGCGTGTCTCCGAATCAGTGGCGTATCTAATGTCCAATCAAGGGAGAGGGGAGGGGTATGATTAATAATTGATTTTATTCAATTGTAATGATATTAATTTTCAATTTTATTTTTTACGCTTATTCGACAATTGTATTATTGTTAATACAATTAAAAAAAAACCTCAAGGCCCGACGGGGCCTATCCGCACATAACACTTCCTTTTAAATATATAGCTGACCGGAATATGAGTGCGAGTCACTGCTCGTGTACAATATTAAAATAATTTTATGTTTGTGGCGTGTATTATAATAATAATAATGTTATATGGTTATCGTGTTTGTACGAGCATATTATAAATGCTGTGCGTCATGAAACGATTTTTTGATTTTTTTGTTTTCACGATTTGGCGCCTTTGCCCGTTACACAGCCGAGTGCGTGGATGCACACACACTTATAAAGTCAAAGTTCAAAGTTAGTTTATGCAATCGTGCCGAAAACTTGAGTTGACAGTGTGACTAGGTCTGACTAGTCGATCGCTTTAAAGTCCGTCGTAATTCGTAATAAAAACGGCTGCTGATATGACGATAACATTCGTTAAAATATAACCTATTATAGTTGTTTTTCACTGACAATAGATTTGCAAATGTGACGTAAAGTAAATCCAATAAATAAGGTTGACATTTAATATTTATAACTCTGCAAATGAATACATTACAATATGTTCTTCTAAACGTTATAAACGACGATATTATGACTATTAGCCAAAAACTAAACCGTAGTGGCGAGAATTGGCTAATGAATGGTTAGTTAATAATCGTAAATTATAATAGTTTTGAGGTGTATTCAACATAAATACCGTTGCTATTAATTATTATTATACGATATCATAGCACAGTTATTTGGCATAAAATTAATCTCAAGTCTCAACGCGCGCATATTGTAATAATGCCGTTATAATAATATATCGGTTGGTAGTTGCTACTATATAATTATGTTACTTTTTTAATGTCACGATAATATGGATACAACTCTTACACAGCCAAAGACTGATAAAAATAAGAAGGCTATAAAATGTAAGGGCTTAGGCACTACCCCGAAAAACTGTTTTGAAGAGTCTTTTTCATTTATATTAACTAATATGTGCAAGTATTGTAATACTTAAAATAACTTAAAATACCTAACTACAGTATTTAATAATACAATATTTATGGTTTATTCCTTTTTAAAGCTATGAGTATTTCATTTAATATGTTATCAATTTATAAAATTATGTATAAATATATGACAAGATATTTTGTATATAGTTCATCTCTTTTTTTTCATTATTATATATGCCCGGGGGAACGATACGTAGGTAAGTAAATAACTCACATGACACAGTATAGAAAATAGTGTAAAAAATGTACTTTAAGTAAAAACAATGTATTCATCACATCTTACTGTTTTCGAAAAATATTAAACGATACAGGAAAAATAAATATTTTAGGAAGAATGCATTTTTTTAGTAGTTACCTAAGACTGTATATATTCAAAATTACTTTCTTCAATCGTCTTAATAATTTTAATTATAATGTATATTTATAATTTAATAATGATCAATATTGACAGAGAAACTATACAATAATTATTACAATAAAATTACATTGCTATACAGCCTGTGACTGACAGCTTAAAACATCATAATGTTTTTATTGATTAGTTTTAAATGTTTTAATTAGAATATAAATATGAAAATAATACATTGGTAATCTATAATGGATTTCATATTTGACTGGAATAAGAAGTTCTTTTTTTTTTTTTATAACGAGTTCCTATAGATGAGGAATTAATAAACCATGTACAAACATAGCTATACTAATCAAAAAAGTATATCAGGTGGTATAATTAATATGCCAATTTTGAATTTATTTAAATTTTATATAATTATGTTTGAAAACACCAGAGACTAAATGATAATTTTAAATTCAATTTCTCGTCACTAACAGACATTTTAGAGTAAAAAATTACCATTGGATTATTTAGAACTTTGTAAGCATCATTATTATATAATATCAAACTGGTAATTGATTTCGTATTTTCATGTAAAAACTGTAATTTTAAACAGCTGAACATTTTTCAAATTATTTATAAATTGTGTGACTTGAGAATGATGAGATAATTTTGTTGTCTACGAAACAATAGGTACAAATGTGTTAAAGATGAAATGCTAATTATTACTGAATGTGTTTAAATTAGACACTGACCGTAACGAACTTTAACCCCAAGGTTAAAGGTTCCAAATGGGGCATGTGCGTGTACAGTCATCAGAAATCTTTATAATTGACGCCAAAAACAACAAGGTAATAAATAGCGGATAATAAAAAAAACCAAAAAATTATAAAGCGGATTTGACCCCATTCGGACTTTGTAATTTCTTTTTTAGCAACTTATTTCTAATAATGTACACGAAAGTGGTAATTTTAATAGCGACCTCGAACGACATTGACTAAAAATAAAGTAAAATTACAAGTACCCAGTGCCTACATAACTATTGTTGTTTGAATATATAGAAAAAAATACTATTTATTATAACCATGCATTATCTCTTTTTAATTAGACATAATAGTAATATTATGATCGGTTTTTTTTTCCAAAACAATATTTATTTATATTAAATACATACAGGTACATATATATACATATATATATAGATACTTATTATCTTATAAAGTATAATATAATGAAGACATAAAATCGTCTAACTCTTATTTATGTACCGTTTTATAACGATGCATGTATAGGTGCATGTTAATATTGTTTTGTTTAATGTGCTCATGTAAGTCGTTTTGCGGAGTTTATATGCTGTAACCAAGAGTTTATGCGAATAATTAATACGACTAGTCTGTTATAATGATTGTTTAAATTTGCATGCAGTAAGCGCTAGACATCGGAATAGAGAACGGTGATTTAAGCAGAAAAAATAAATATAATTATTAGCAATTTGTCTATTCCGTATCTGAAAGCAGAATTACCATACATAATTGTGATGCATAGACGTGTTTGTTAGTTTTAGAAGAAATCAAACAGCCGTGGGCTGGCTGCTTCTATATGCCAGTGTGCGTATACGTCATCATTCGTATATTTAATGTCTCCGCCCTATATGTCCGTCACGAGAAAATAAGTACACAGCGTATAATAAAATAATATGCCTTACAGGGTAAATAATAATAATAATAAAAACATAATAACAGGTACCGATATACTTGTGTGTATATAAATTCTATTTCTTGAAAAAACAGTATAATAACTAACCGTATATGTCTGTTAATTACAGACATTTTAATATTTATAAACAAATATATTATTTATTCGAATATTACAACAAAGAGTTATATACTTGAGCGTGATATAAATATTACACTCTACGAAAAAATTAATTCACAATTATGATTTATGCCCGTATATACATAAAATTATATAATCGTAAAATATATGAGACATTTTAATATATCGTTGAAAGAAAAAAATAGTCAAAAATGTGCGTACATATTATAATATATTAAATAAAAACACACGATATAATGTGCGTGTGTATGCAGTATCATACAAGAAAAATTTCGAAAAAAGTCCCGTATAGGTAGATAAAAAGCGACGACAAAAAAACATGTAGATTTTCGGGACGAATGGTGACAAGCCGGGAGACGGTAGAAGATCGGTTAATACCTGTCAGCGATTTTTATACAACCCTATTGCCATATATTATCCATAAATTCGACGTAAACTACGGTTTGTTTAATTTCCCGTTGCATCTATGGTCGAGCATATATATGTAGGTATTTTTAATTAAATTCCTCGAGCACGTGCACGGTAGGCATTCCACAAAATAAGAATTCTCTATATTATACTCAACGGAAGCACAATATTATTTTCTTCTTCTATCGACACGGTTGCTTAACTAAACGGAAACGAAACCGCATGAATGATAATTCCGAAAACATGATATCCTTTCTTTGTCTGTAAAATATTATTTTTATTCGAAACGTGTTGCATTGCTTTAGAATAGGAACTTAGTTGTAGTTGTCGAGGTTATTTTAATTGTTCCTTGATTGAAAAGTTCAATCAATAATATCAATCATTGATAATAATAATACTTTAAAAGTAATTATATTAATTTACGTCAGTAATTGATAACTATTATTAATTGCAGTAAAAATATTTAAGTACTAATTATTATGACGAATAAAATTTCAGCTAATAAATATTTATCTATAGAATTAATTTTAAATAAATGTATAGTTTATAGGTTCTCAGGCAAGTTGGTAAATGATTATTCCAAAAATCGAATAACGATATTATTATTACACTCTAAACACTAACACATACTTTAAAATGAAAATTATATTTTAAGAAAAATCGTTAGAAGCTACTTAAAAATAAAAACGATGAAACATACAAAATACCTTAAACGATCAGCATGAAATTGCAAAAATTTGAGGGTATATCAATAGAAATCCAATCACTTACCTGAAAAAAAAGAAAAATGTCAAACGTTAAACTTACATAAAAAAACTAAAGCATACAAATACAAATAGCATTAATAAATTCTACAATGTGGTATAAAATTATTTTAATATAATATTTCGTTATCGAAGGTTTATATTAATAAAATAGGAATAAATTCTAAAATGAGTATAATATGTGAGCATACACAAGCCTCACGCCGTTTATTCGGTTGTACAAGTTATAATACAGTTTCAACTTTCAACGTTTCCATATGCTGTTGATTTGTTGGTCTGTTTTTGGTTTTGGCACCAAAGAAGTTTTGCTAAAAACCAACGAAATTCTGTCCTGTACGTAGCCTGCCAGTGGCTTTTGTGCGAAGTATACTTGTTTTAATAAATTGTTCACTGTGTTTATTATAATATATGCAAGCAGATACTCCTATTTTGAACACCGATAAGTCATATGACCACAAAGGATGAAATACGTAACGTATTTATATATTGTACGTTTATATTTACTTATTCAATTTACTATTTCGGTCCAATGACCAGATCGTAATAATAATATTAACAACAACATAAACTTATCGAGTACAGCCCATTCCAACCAATCTGTATATTATAGTCCTTTTACATAATAAAAAAGTAGGCATTTTTATTTTTATTCATGTAGTTATTATTTATGAACTGGCTTTGGCGCCAACGAGCCTAACGCAGAAGTTCCGTATTTTTGGTCCAATACGTATTTTACCATTTTAGGGATGTTTTAACGGTTCCTATCTCCCCCAACCGCAATGACAATTCACAGACACCAAACTGTATTTATTATTTTATGTCATGTGAATACGCTTCTTCTCTGGTTGGGATATTTCTGACAAACTCGTAACTTTGCTTTTTTATTTTGTAAGTGATACATTAAATGAAATTGATGTTTGGAAAACTACAATCTGGATTTATTTTTCTGCTTATAAAAATATGTATATGAAAATGTAAATTTTACCAAACAAATTTATGTGTGAATTTAACCAGCTGAAATACTTCATATCAATTTATAATATGTATAAATTGTATAATGTATAAGTATTGAAAAGTTCAAATAGTTTTGGTATATTATTTTATTTTAATATAAAATGTATTATTTAAAACAAAAATATGACATTTTTTTTTCGTATTGACCTGACCATTTTATAGCAACAAAACGTTTTAAATTATTTATGAATAAATGATACTAATTTTTACATACTAAGAAATATATATTATAATATATAAAATAGTATAAAGTAAGTAAATATATTTACCGATCATACGTAATAATTTTTTTTATTTTGTACATATAAAATATACTCAAAATTAATTAAGTAGATATTATATTTATTTATAGATTTATTTTAAGCAAACTTAATTTGGTCAGAATTAAAAATGTATTCTACGCTTATAATAAAAACCATCTGTAGGTAATAAGTATAATACTATTATGCTATTACATAATGTTAGCGTGCATATAACATGAATGCATTCATTATGCCGCCAAATAAAAAACAAAAATTATAAAAATAACCTATGGATCAGTTAAATTTTTACTTTAAAATTCTTCGAACATAAATTAATTACAATGATCTGTATAGATAAATTTTAAACATATGGCTGTAAGTCACTAACTGTATTAACAATTGTAAAATTATTGATTATGTAGGTAAATCTGTAAAAAGCAACACTTTTTATCTCACTTTAAGTGATGCTTACCAGGTTAACAGAAACGTGATTTATGATACATTTTAAAACTATAATAAACTATTATACAGGTTGTCGAATATGTGAATTATATCGTCTCATTTTTAGGACTTAATTAATTTAAATAGATTTTATCTATAAGTGTATTATTTATGCGTAATTATATGAAACATTATGTGTGTGTCTACTCTGAAAATCAAACAGCTTTATGTGATACTAGATAGGTATAATTTACATCTATGTATATTCTCGAGTTCAAACTTCATTTTAATTTACCTAGTCATTAAGAAGCTATGTAATATATTATTTGCAATTTCTTGGCACTAAATTATCATTATTTCTTCTGGGATCGAAAAAGTAAACACGTGCGATGACCTGTCACTTTTTAACGCTAATTCATGCACCGATGACTTATAGTGTCTTCATTAAGGTTGAAGCCTATTAAAACTGACAGTTTATATACAAAACGTTAATAGTACCAAATAGCAAACCTCATAATTTCACTCAGATCGGCAAGAAAGGAAACCAAAAGATTACTCTTACCACAAAAATGTGATGTATAACGAATGTGTAGTTAGATCATATGAAAAAGATCCATGGCATTGATCAACTAATGTTATTCTAAAAATATGAAGGCTCCATTTCCAGTTTTAATCTATAAATATATAAATACTAAGCTAAATAATATATTTCGAGAAATAACATGACATTTAGCTAGATATATGTTAACAAAGTATGTTTACGATAGTTCAGAAAATATTATTTAAATTATTGTTCTGCATGAGCTGACACTCGGCCAACAAAATCTACTTCGGGCTAAATAATTTACTACAAAAATATTTATAATAGGTAATTTATCATGATAATATGGACTATTAATAAAAATATATTATATTGGTCGACAGCAAAAATACAGATCTAAATGACAAAATGTATAAGTACACATTATACGGTTATAAGTTTAACGTAAAACTAAGTATTTGTATATTATATTATTGATATTAATACCACTACAGTGCTATATATCTATATAATTTTATACCACGACGTAAAGGCAACCAATCAAACTTTAATACGGATAAATATTAAAAAGTTAATTAAACGTCCAATCATTAAAAATAAATTGATTTTTATGATACTACAGCATTACTTATATATAAGCGTCCAAAGTAGTCTAAACAACTATTTAGTTGATTAAAAAAATACATAAAATGAATCTATTTTCAAATGAACTTATATACGCTGTATTTGAAATAACGTTTCGTATACGAATATAATATTATGATACGATTATATGTTCTTTAAGATAATCCAATTCATAAAATAGCTAAGATATAACCGTTAAAATCTCATTACTCTGCTGTTTTTCATATTATTAAAATATCAAGTGCCTATATTATTAAAAGTGTGTACTAATACGTATTATATATAATTGTATACTTTTGTTGAATAGCTATGAGCGTATTATAGGAACAACTTAATATTTAATAGATTTTAATTAACTGTGAGGACAGCCTAACAATTTCAAACCACCACAATGCATAAAAAATACGTGATGTACAACCGACGTTTATTTGCATACATTTTTTTTTTTAAACAAATATAATGATTTTTAAATCGTTTCCGTTGTACATTTAATTTATAGTAATAATATATTTGTGCTCTTCCAATAATTTAATAATTGATAGGCCTACCTGGCTCGGGACGTAGTTTAACCTATCATATTATAAACGTGAATATAATACGCTGGATAATAAACATAGATTAATTGGAATATTAATTTATTCAATTTTAATTTGATTGAAACCACGCCGAAAGTTTGCAAGAACGATTAATCAATAACTTTAAAACTAATTTACTAACTCGATATGACAAAATATGTTTAGTAGCCAGTAGGTAAAACAAAATGAAAAATGCAAAGAAAAAACCCTATAGTGTCGCACAGTCGTTAATATTAAAAAATAAATACAATTGAATATCACGGTATTTTTTGACACTTGCTTGGATTAACGCCAAAGAAAATGTGACAAATTAACATAGTTTGTTCTTTCACGGAAACAATAACTTTCAAAAACACTCTTAGTGGAGTAGA
The DNA here is from genome assembly GCA_020882235.1 of Schizaphis graminum. Lineage (NCBI taxonomy): Eukaryota > Metazoa > Arthropoda > Insecta > Hemiptera > Aphididae > Schizaphis > Schizaphis graminum. Next base: position 63,749,669 of record CM037032.1, read on the forward strand.
GTTTTGTTTTGTTCTTTTTTTATTATTACTATTATCTTTTGAAAACATACATACGAGTTTTCATTAAAAGCGTTTTTCAGTGAATGTATAGACGGAAAAAAATAAAAATTGTCATTCAAAACTAGTTTTTTTTGTCTTATTTTTTACACAGATAATGATGAGAATTCTTGTGCCGAAATCCCTTTGCTTTATCAAAACAGTAAACACCTGATTGATGTGTGGGAATTTACAAATATTTGTATGCCGATCACGCAGATCGAATTACCATAACCTGTTAAGTTGTAATTACTAATCAACTATTAAACACGCAATTCAAAATCACTATTGGCTTCACTGCCACAATTGATTTGAGCGTTCAGTAATAATAATTACATACATTAAAATTAAATTCTACCCACATAATATATGATAATATATTTGTCTGTTGTTATTGTTTATGTAATGATATTATATGATGATGAGACGCTTTCGATTTCTATCGGTGACTTCGATAAAATAATTATTGACAATATTTATTTTAGCAATGATCATAAAGTACAATAAAATAACGCGTATTAAATAAATAAATCTGATATAATATCATTTATGTTCATCAGATTATTACAAAAAAAAAATGATTTTTATTTTAAATCATAAAATATCAAAATACCTATAACTCATTTATTATTAATTAACACATTTCATTGATTAATAACGAAATACCTAATAAGTTTGTATACTATTTATTATTCAAAATTACAGTTGTGATATTTTACATAATTTAGATTATAATCATTTACATTAAGTTGTATTGAATAAAAATTAAATGTAAACATAGTTACATACTCTGAATTATGTATATAGTTCAATAAAGTGTAATAAACCGACTGAATCCAATATTATATATTAATAAATGGAATAGCATCATGTTTTGATAAATATTAACTTATTGAAACCTATGTAGTACCTATGTATACTTAAAACCTGAAATATTAAATTTTAGTTTTAACGTTAACGTAACTGTAATAGTTTCATAAAATCAACGCACACACGCTATTTAAATTAATATTGATACTTTATGTTATTATAATAATATATATTATACACCACTATATTTATAAATAAGTAGTGGGTTTATAAAGTAATAAAGACGAACTTCTTCTGCAATTACACGTTACATTATTATATACTCTATAGGTCGTTTTTACTTATAATACGTTTATTATTTTTAATTTCTTGGTAGGTAGGCATCGTGTTATTTAAATAATTGATTTAGCATCGACATTTGTCTAAGTGCTTCAGCGTAGTTTTCATTATAAGATATGACGACGCATTATTACCGTTTAAATACAAAAATTAAAGTCATTATATTTTATGACAATTTACATTTTTTCGTATAGAACAGAAAATAAATTACTATTAAAATATAAATAAGGTTCTTTAACATAAACAATACCTATATATATATTATATGCTCGTGTAAAATACCGAACGTGTTTTTTTTCATTATCGTATAATAAAATCAATATATTTCCTTCAATAATAGTGTAATAGTATTTATATTGGACGTGGTCGGAAACATATTATGTTTCCCATAATATTTAGACACTAATACTGACGATATTTACATACAATAAAAAAATAATAATACAATATATAATAGGTATATATAAAGATAAATGTTAAAAAATGTTTTTTTTTAACATAAGTGATAAAAATCTTTAGGTATGACTAAAATCGTAGATCTATATAATTTCATTAAACTTGCGAAGAAGAACTAGTTTAATTATATCGTGTGTATGATTGTAATTGAAAATTGAAAAATTAAATACGATGCGTATTTAATATTATATTTATAATATTAATATTTATTTATATTTATATATTTATTATTATATTATGAAATAATGTTGACAAAAATTCATAATTCAACCGTAAATGGCCTACGGATGCTGTTGACACGACGCAAAATATTAATATTATGGTCGACCGCGAGTGATAACATTTTGAGTCACATTCGTATTCTACTGTAACTAAAGCTTCGTTAAGTCTCACAAAATCCTCACGAGTATAATATATACACATCGGTGATATAATCAAATACTTCGAAACGATAATACCGGAAGGATAGTGTTAATTTACTAATGTCCCTAAATCAGTCCACTCAAAGTCAGTGTTTTTCAAAAGTTTCATAACTAGTATACCAAAATACTTAGTATAGCACGGATAATTTTTTAACTAATTAATTTTTAAGGTTTTAAAAAATTAAAGGTAATTGTTTCTAAAGATTTCTGTTCTCTTAACAATTGAATTTTCCTAATACTAAAAATCGTAAAATTGTGCATCATAATTGTTCTACAATTTCTAGTCGAACTATAATATATATAGAGGAGAAATATCAAATAATAATCTACTAAAAGATGGACTGCCTTCTGGTATTATCATTTTTAAGTATTTGATACAGTATAATGACTTTAATGATAATAATAACAAAAACGCGTCTAACCCGCCACTATATAATATATTATAACCGCTTCGCGACGATTATAGCGATGGGTTGGGGAAGAAGGATGAACATCCCCGGGGGTCCCATTAATCCTATCCTTTTTTATTACGAACCCTATCCGTCACACTCGGTGTATGTATTATACATACAATAATAATAATAATATATAATATACCATAGTCGTCGTCGGTATCCTACTTGCACCCTCCACGTCGTTCCCGCCGCAAACCACGGAAAACCATACCAGCACGCGACACAAACGTCATATTTCACCCACTCGCGTGCGAGTCAGTGTGCGTGTTCCCGGCGGATTTATCGGCCACTCAAAAATCCTTCAGTATAAAACGCGCGAAAGATCACCAGAGCCAATGTGTTATAACTGTTTTACGATGCGGTGGAAAAAAAATTCTCGTTAACGGAATTAGATGCGTATAATAATATCGTGGGGCGTGTATAAATGCGCATTGTTCACTAGCCGCTGATAAATTATAATAATAGAATAGTTGTGTTTGTGTGTGGTGTAGCGTATGTTTAAGCATTATACAGGGTGGCGCACGTGTTTATTGTTTTAGATTATTCGTTACACCTGAACTTGAGTTTGCAGGGTTGAGCAGGAATGATAAATGTGCTTTAATACTAAATATGTATTTTATTTCTACTATAACTGTTGTAAATATTATAATTATTATGTGGCTTTAAAACATTGTAACATTTTGCTTATTTCCAAGCCGTAGAATTCAAATCTGCAGTTATACGTTATTAAAAGTATTTAACTCGACTGTTAACGTCCAAGACTTAGCAAATTAATAAATCATTTTGATCAAAACAATTGTCTAAAATATATTGTCTTTAATAAATTGCTATCATCGAAATGTTTACAATTTCGCTTTTGTGTTTTAAAATGAAACTATATATTACATTATATTTTGATTGTGAGATCAGAAATCTAAAAACGTTATAATGCTAAAATAAAATGTATGCTTATAAATTTTTAATTATTAATTAATATGTTAGTTAATTTATTGACATTTGTAGAATGATCGTGATCACTATAAAGTATTGAACCGAAAAATCTGCACACGGACTACTTATAGGTATATTTTTAAAAATGCAAGAATTTTAATTGAAAATACAGATTAATTTGATAAATTTGTAATATGTAACTTTCAAATTTATATTTTTGTAGAAATCACTTCTAAAATAAAAATATTAAATACATAAATATTATTACACATAACTCTACAACAATTAAAAATAATAATAATAATAGGGAGAAAGTGTGAGATACATCCTGTACGAATATAAATATATTTTACGAGTTTACGAATCAGATGGATCGGTATTTTTATCGACTATAATAATATAAATCATAAGAATAGCCGTTAGTGTTGGTGATGTTGGTGTTAGGTAATGGTTGGAGGGGAAGAACAACCATCGATTTTATGCACACAAACGGATTAATGTTTTTTTCTCAATATAATCTATACATTTGTCCGATACGATCTATATAATATTTATAGCGTTTTATATTTTAATCACCTTTAAAAATTAATCGATTTTATATAATAATAATATAAGTACTTTATATATACACAACATATAACAATAATTATTATTTATTATAATAGTTTATTCCATAAAACATGTGAATACAATAAAGTTTATATTAATTATATTTACTATCAAGGTGGGTGAAATATTTTATATATATTATGCTAAAAAAATTAATTATTAAATCATAAAGCGAAACTGGAACTAACCATATTGTATATTATACTTCTTAATACAATATATATATATAACAAAATCGTTTGTAAAATAAGGAACTTAAAAAATATCTTTATAAATTATCTTTTAACAAAAATTGTAATTTTTTTTTCGTCATAAACTCATAAATATTAATTGTAACTAATAGAAACGTTCATTTTAATTATAAAGTACATAAAGTAGGCAGGTAGGCAGAGATATCATACTTAAATACTAAATATTTTTATAAGAAAATATATTTTACATAACGCGCTGTAGTGATATTAAAACCAGGTATTATAGAACATCAACATAAATATATTATTATTACTAAATTTAAATTAGGATAATAAAACTGTTTATGGTCCATAATGCATTATAATATGATGTGATTAATAACTTTACCAGACACTTAAGTCATTTTGTCTTCATTAAACTTCGAATTTAAATCATAAACATTTTAGTTGAATAATCAGGAAATTTTTGTTTAATAATCTATAGGTAATACATTAATTTTTTATTTTATTTTGTTTTTTTTTTTTTTTTTTGGTGTAACTTGAAAATGAATTCACTGTAAATACTTTACATTTTCATTAAATGTTTATATTATCATTTTCATTATATTATAATAAAATTGTCATAGTGCTTAACTCTTCATGAGCTATTTATAGACATGGTACATTTTCGATTATTTTTTAGTAATTTTTTTATAAATAACGATAAAAATTATTTGCTGAGTAAAAATTCTTGAAAAATTAATAAAAATCCACATAAGTTATTTTTGTATAAAAATACATCGTCACAATTTTTGTATATGTTAACATTAGGAATTTGACGAAATTCACCAAAATCACGAGAAATTGCAAACTATTTTCTAGTTAAAAATTCATAACTTTTAAAAATTGTATTCAAGAGTTCTCATAAGTATTGATTTAATAAAATCATAAAATCTAAAATAAAAATTAAGCATAAGTATTTTTATGGGTATTTTAAGTTTAAATTACTTATTTAAAAGATAAAATATAACGATGTTAATTATTTTGTTATAATTTAAATACATTATTTGTAAGAACAGAATGTTAAGATACGTAACTTTTGATAAAATAATATATTATATTATTATGAAGTTTGCTAAGGAATGACATTTTTTATTTATTTTAAGATATTATTATCTATTTATAATTTAAATCTATGTTTACTATTAACGGTATTTATAGAAAGATAAAATTTAATTTTGAGTTATATAAATTAATTTTTACGGAAAATGTTTGTTATTATAGTAATTAAATACTACATTATTAAAGAAAAAAATTATATTGACCAACTATAATACTAAAATTAAAATAAATTACTTTAATAATTATATCAAAAAAACATATAACGAAATATACTTAGTAATATAGGCTAAGAGACCGTATTCGCTCAGTATCGTTTTCATATACCAAGATATTTTATTGAATTAAAATGTATTGCACCCATAATAGTGACTATTTCGTTACCTATAATAATGTACAGCGGAGCGGTACCCACAAAAGGTAGGAAATTTCTATTTATTTATTTATGTTTAGTATTAATGCGTTTCGATCAAGATTATACCTTATATGGAATGAAATAGTGTTGTATCAAGAATAACATTATAATTTATTTTTCAACTTTTGAATGCCTACTTATTAATAATTAATAACACATTTTTTTAATTTTATTAACACAAACAAGAAGTTCTACCAATTAAAAAAACCCTATCACAAAATTATAAATTAAATAATATTGTAATTTAGATATCTTCCGAGCAAAAATAATATGTTTAGAGTAGGTGTTTTTTAAGTAGACCATTAGACTACAGTGTTATGTTTTTTTAAATATATATTGTATAATTTAGGTATATATGTTTGTTAACTGAAATATTAAACTTGAAAACAATAAAAACAATAAACAATTACATTTTGAAAATGCCAATGCTATTAGCAATATTTGCTTTACATTTTCAATAAATATGCCTCACAGTGATTCGTCCGTTCAAATGTTCAATACATTTATTATTTGCAAAATGCATGCATATAAAATTGTTTTAACGGGAAATATTTTTTTTGGCATACAGCAAGATTCACAATTAATCTTTCAAGTTTTTTTTATTACAATAACTTTAACTTTTTAAAAGATAACAACGATTGTCAGTCAAAGTTTTTAAATTATTATTGTTTCAAGTATTTTATAATACCCAATGTTCATATATAAATTATTTTTATTAGTTTTATCGTTTCATTTTTGTCATTCATTTAATGAACGATTGGTTTATATAATCTAAAGACGAAAACTCAAATAATATTCGCAATATACGAATTAAATTTACTCAACATTTTGGAATTTCAATGTACTATTGACATGCAATTTAAAAGTTATTGATTATCATGTACACTTTAAAACGTTACGCCAGAGCATATAAGCATAGTAAAATATGAATTTGTATGCTGTTGATTGCGCGAGTAAAGAACTTTCTGCGTTTCTTTGTATGAAATTTAAAATATAATTCTACTGAAAGCGAAATGCAAATGTAATCAAGTTCCATAAGAATTAAATAAAAAAAAAATGATTTATAAAATGGAATGTGACGAATGACGTTTGAATAATAATTTACTAAACTTAATTTGTTCTATATTATATACATATATTATAAATATTTTTCAATACTATAATATTGTTAATTGTGTTTTTGTTTATATACATATTACATAATATATATATATATATATTTATATTATTTTTGTATTATTGTTCTAGAATTTTATGAAACTACTGTTTTAAAAAGTCATACAAAAATGTATTCATCTAAAATAAAAAAGAAATAATAGATTTTTATAAAGGTTAACAAATAGTTAAGCAAGTGTGTTTTAGCTCTCGACCAAGTGCTAAAATGAATAAATCTACTGTCAAATAATATTCTAATGACATATTATGAATAGGTTTATACGTACAACACGTTGAAATCTTGAAATTCCGTTACAGATAAAAATTTAAGAAGACACAATATTTCGGATCAAGTATAGAAAACAAGACACGTGTTTATATAACAATCGAGGAGCCACGTGAAAGTACCGCACTTCCATCGAAATTCAGTACTCGGTTTGACGGATACGAATACATTACAATACGCGTACCACCTTATACATACTTACGATAAAAAAAATATTATATTTGTTCTCTGTCTTTTTTATTTCTTTTTTTCCGTTATACCCCTTAAATCGATAATATATACGTCATTCGGCGGCAATATTGTATTACGGCAAACACAGCTATTCAGCGGCATACAATGCGTGCGCAGATAGCCCACCGTATCTGTTCCGACTTTATGAATTATGTACCTACATCGTATTGCGACGTGCTAACCCGACCACGCTCCGGCCATATAGTTTCGATAATCCTTTTACCTTTATTTCGTTTTATCTTTATTTATTTATATTCTTTTCGACAAACATAAACTCACGTCCGTTGCACCCGGTGACGGATCGCTTGCGGACGACAACGGTCCTGTATATATAATAATATGTTCTTAATCACACGCGTGAGTAGAATATTTAGATAGGAAATGGATTACAGCAGAATGATTTCTAATAGCCGTCCGACGGCGTGCGCCGTTGTACACATTATACATTCTACATTGACGTTGATCGGACGCGATGATGATGTGGAGAAGGAAGAGGAGGAAGGTCATTTTCGTGATTGGTCCCCCGCAGCTAACGCTACATATTGTAATAATAATTAATATTATTGCCACCGCGAGAGCATGCGCTCGGTTACAATGCGGCATTATCTACAGGACGATAAATCGTGTATGAATTCCATTTTTTTTTAATTTTAAATTACGCGTTTACCTACATATAATGATTTTTGGACTTTTGAAATAATAATCGGATTTTTCGCATTTACGTAAACTTCGTTTTTATTTTAAGCGAAAACCACGCTTTTTTACTACATAAACTATTGAGCAAATTGTTTGGTAGTTTTTTTTATTTAATTTTTTACCATTTTTATCTGTATAAATCGATTAGTATTCAAACGTAGTTAATAATTAATCGTGTGTATTAGGGATAATAGCCAAAGTTCATAATGCTATTCTGTATACTTTTAATAAACTGTAATACGTTTGTGTTAATTACGGGAAACACGTAGTTTTAACAAAAGTTAAAATGTTTTTACTGGAAATTTTATACGAAAAGGTTAACTGTATTATACAATTGCAATATTGTTCCTATCTCGTATTAGTATTATAATATGTTTACGTGTTCCGTAATTTTCATTTGTTTCACGGAGTAAATACGATGAAATGGAAATAAAATTAAACGTGTGCGTACGTGTTAGCTCAAATAATTTGTATGCCAAACGTACGATATATTTTAATTTTGTAGCTGTATTCGAGTTGAAATTATCGAACGCTTTGTAATAATAATAAAGTCTGTTGATAATATGTCATGAATAACACGATAATAAATCATGCATAGTAAAAATAATAGTAAATATTTAAAATATTATTAATTAGGTACATTAGATTTATTAGATACAAAATAAATCAAAATAATTTAATAACTACTAAAAAAAACGCACATTTCAAAAATAAAAACAATCTATTAATATTATGCTTGAGCGGAAGATGACAACATTGACAACGCTATAACAATTTGTTACTATTAATTTATGCTTATGAAACTGTTGAGTTGATGTATTATAGGCTTGGTCCACTCAAAGTGATTAGTAGGTTAACTTTTTTTTTAACACCATGAGATACATGGAGGTCAAAGCACACTTTTTATGACATACAATTAATTTTAACATTATTATACGGCAATAATATAACAATAACAATATGTAGGTGTATAGATATTAAACTATAAAGTGTGAAATACATTAAATATTTAAAAACCTTACATATATATTATAAAATAATCTGAATATTATAATATAAATAAATACATTTGTATAATGTATAACGTATTATTTTAGAACAATCTAAATACATTAAATACAATTATACGAGGTAAATTTCTGTTTTCAATATTTATTTTTACATTCTTCTACCGAATAAATTAAAAATCGAATGTAAATGAGAGTTCATTATATGTAAGTGTTAAGATTAAAAACATTTATCAGAATATTCGCCAAGAATGTCTACCAAAGAAACTATCTGCTTTAGATTACGATAAAAAAAATATGTAACAAATTTACAAAATAAATATAAATGCACCATAATATAATATATGTCTATCGTGTGTGCTGGTTCATCTGTTTGCATGTCCACGACTAAGTCGTCGCAAAGAATACAAAATGATTTATGTGCTTACTTCGTATGCTCGTATGCACTCTTGTGTATAGAAACTTAAACTTTAGTAAGTTCGATGAGTATAATATGTATCGTTTTTTTGCTCAGTTTTATTTTCTATAGAATAGAAAAATATTTGTATAGTGAAGTTCGATTGAAAAAGTCTACCAGTAGTCCAAGATTTTCTTTTAAAATTCAGAATTATTTTTATTCAATAATAAAAAAATAAAAAATAGTATCCGGAATAAATGACACTATTGAAAAGCGACATTATATTCTATTTACGAAAGATTTTAATTTTATTTTAAATTATGTTCACTGGTTTAAACAGAGTTGAAATGAATCAGTATGGAAATTAGTTAGACTGTTTAGAGCATAAATATATTTTTATAAAACACTACAATACTTTTATAATATGTATATACTATATATAGCGAATAACTATTGTATAAAATATTATAATGTGTACAATTATTATAAATTATCGTATTAATTCTAACAATATGTCGAGATGTGTCCAAACCCATCATAGATAAAAATTACAATTTTTAACTAAAACTCCATAGTTTATGAAGTTTATTTCATATGTGGTTATGTACTGCATGTCAACATTAATAAAAAAAACAAATAAAACATCCCATCATCATATACCAATATAATATTTCCAGTCCATGTACATAATCTAAAATAAAAATAATTACTAACAGTATTTTGAATTATTACAGTTACATTTTATATTATGTCTTTATGTTTGTGGCTTTTAGACTAAAAAACAAATCGACCAATTTTTATAAAAATGTCAAAGATTATTTTTAGAGGTATCAGAAAAGCTTACAGAGTAGTTTTAATCATGTTAAAAAAATGTACAAAGTGCTATATTTAATTCAATACGGGTGAATAACTCATCTCTGTGGGATTAGTTTATATAGCAAAGTAGAGATTATGATTTTCTTGTGCATTGAAGAACACTACAACTAAGATAAACCAATAAAGTGATATATTTTATAATGATTCAGTTTTTTTCCAGGATGAAATTGGGTTATACAACTGATAATTGATAAAATAAAATACAAATTGTTTTTTTTTTTTAAAAAAAAGAATAAACCAGGAAAAAAACTAATTGTAAACGAAGTTAATGAAATTTTAAGTGAATTCTAATTGGATAGAAAATTTTCTCGACCAAATAGAGTTAGTTCTCAAACTTATTTCAAAAATAACAGCATGTAGACTATATTTAAAGGTAGTAGGTATAATAAAAACATGTATATCCAATTACGAGACGAAAAATACATATTAAAAATAAGTTTAATTCTCGCGACGCTTACACATTTATGAGCATTGCACGTTGACTTAATTTTATCGAAGTCCAAAATTAATCGAAGGTTACAAATCAATGAGAATAATACTTCACAAACAGAAAAACGATACGCTAAAAGAGAACACTATTTGGTTCGAAGTAAATCGTCTGCTTGAGTTTTAGTAGTTTCATTAGACACAATAAATCACTATAAATTGTCTCAAATGTTCCGGAAATAAATGTGAACGATTCTCTTATTTCCCAGGGAAGATTCATTGGGTCATTTGCTTCGATACAATTCCACGACTGCAATATGTATTTCTGAGAAAACAGAATAACGTTCATATATTTCGGGCGACCACGAAATTATGTCCAATGAACCAGATCACGCTCTCTGTGCGTCTACGTATCGGTACATTTTACAGCCATCTAGTGGTAGTCGTTTGCGTTAACTTTATATCCTTATACTGCTAAACGAAGATTACTATAATACGTAGTATTATAGTAATTGTAATAATAATGAATAACACGAGTTAATCCAACAATTTATTCATCTACGTTTAAGTAAATGTAATACCATATCACGAAAAATTATAGAAAATTATTAGTGACTCGTTCAAATGCACAACAATAATATTTTATAATATTGTTTCAGAATACGAATAATAATCATTATCAATAAAATTTATACATCGTAATTGGGTCTCCCAATCTTAGGACTTATGTGTGTATGTATAAAACAGCAAATAAAGTGATGCTTATCAAATGTTAAAATTTTTATCATTAGATTTTTTTTCTTTTTTGTAGCAAATCATTTAGTCTGATTTATCATAGTAAATTAATTAAAAAAAAAAACAATAGATCTAGTTTAACATAAGCTATATTAGCTTTTTTATTTATCATCTTTATTTTTTGACACTGGAGCGACGAGTTTAGTGGTGTCAGACTGTGGCACGGCCATAATCTAGATGTTATTATAAAACAGAACTAATATTATTATACTGAGATATTGTGTAAATAGACAAAAAATTTCGACAGTAATGTAGCTAAATTGCCTATCTAGCACGCCGGTCAAGCGTTATTATGTTATTGAAACATGCGTTAAAAAAAAAAAAACATTCGTATCTATTTTTATGTACCGGATAAATACCTTCAATAATAGTGAAACCAAAAAGTAGTATTAAAAAATTATTCAAATTATTGAGCGTTTAATTGTGTTATAGAATGCATTACAATTAATTTTAGAAAAATCTCTTTATTATAGCATATAGTATTTATAAGGCTACCACAAATTATCCAAGTATGAAAAAAATTAAAATATTTTAATCCTAATAGTATGATAAACTATAATTAACATTATTCAGTAATCAAATTTTAAACTTCTTCGTTGTATTGCAATTTCACAATAAGTTTATGGACAACTTATCGGAAATGTCACTATTTTTTTTTTTTTGTATTTATCAAAAAACTATCTAAAAATGTCATTGTTACAATACCCCAAATTCCAACCAATAGAAAAGGTATAAACAATTGACAATTTAACATCTTCTAAAGACTACGTGTTTTTATGAAAGACAGAAATAACATTCAAAACTATTAAGCTACATTATGAGTTAGCATATATAAAACCATAATAGTATATATCTATGCCAAAAGGCAAAAATAGTTTAAATAAAAATAAATCTGAAGCGTTTATTTGATAATGAAATTTAAATATTATTTATAAATACGGGAACAACATTTTTTTTTTTTATTTAGTACAAATATCAAACTTGGCAAAAATAAATTTAAGAAATAAAATTTAATCAGATATTAAATTAATTGTGTTATTAATAGAATACTAGTAAATTTAACAATCAAAACAATGTAATTATGTCTTTACATATTTATAACTTCACGTCTAATGATGCTTAAATGAAAAAAACTATAAAAAAAAAAGAGGAACTAAACATCAGTCTGGATATCTGAACAATGAATGTATCCCCATGTCAAATGCATTTCAATTGCGAACGTTCACAGATTTTTTTTCTTCTTAAGGAAGTCGTTACACGAATCGTGGAATTGAATTTAAGTATTTAGTCCTAAATAATTTTCAATACAACGTTATTGTTGTTTATGATAAGTTTATGGTTTGTTGTATCAACAATTTCCATAATTAATGAAATGTTTGTTACTTGTTATTCACAGTAATAACATTTATTTATTTAAAATGGTAGGCTTTGTAGGCTAATGAAATGTATGCTATTAGTTAGTACGCCAATTCGAATTAGTGAATAAACAAGTGGCAATTAATAAACTTTGTATTTTAATGGCTATATAAAAAAAAAAATAATAATACGAGTCTACTTTTTAAGATAACTTAATCGAGGAATAAGGATGACTGTAATTTGTTCAAAAAAATTTCACAAACAATTCATTACCTTTATGAATCAGTATTTTTATTCTACTTAAATGTGATTTTTTGAATACCTATTAAACAATTGAAATTTAAACATCGTATTCAATAGATGTATATTTTAATAACTACAAAATAAGCTTATTAAAAAAAAAAAGCGGGTAAGTGAGTATCGCTCTACTGTACATTAGGGGGTAGGGTGGACCTCGGACTAGGGTAGGTTAAATTTGAATGCAATGATAGGTAAATGAATTTATGTTAATAAAGGTAAAATATCACAGTAATTATTACAAAAGGTATTAAGGTATGATGATTTAAAATTATACTAAATAATATTATTAATTTACAAATATTTTATAATTAGTAAAAGTTATTGTTTTGTATTATTCAATTAGAACTAGATAAAGTATTTACGTATATTTGTTTTATATTTTATTTTAACTTATTGATAGTAAAATGTCGTCCGTAAATACATATATGTTTTAATGACCTAGGAGCTATTTGTTAAAATTTAGATTTAAATACATCAACAAAAACAAAAATGATTATTAATTTAAAATATTTGGTGTTTATTAAAATAAAATAAAAAATAAAAAAAGCGGGTAAGTGAGTATCGCTCTGCTGTACATTAGGGGGTGGGATGGACCTCGGACTAGGGAAGGTTAAATTTGAATGCAATGATAGGTATCATTGTATACGAAAAACGATTCTGAACGGAGATGATTTGTCAGTCTAGGATATATTATATTTAAATATTGGCATACATTCTATTTTGAAACAAATTCAAACATTTAAGTAAAAGTTTCAAGATCTTACGTTTAGTAATTTTTTAAAAATAACAAAAATCGAAAATTATTTATTAGTAAAACGTTATTTTACACGTGTATTTTTGATTTCAAATTAAAATTAAAACTTTAAACACTCGTGAAATTTTTTAAATTGAATAATCCTCAAACTTTTTTATAATTATTCTAAGCTTAACTTATGGACAGCATAGTATTAAATTTTCAATTCTTAGCTTTTGATAGTAAAATATTTATAAATTTTTAACTACCAAATAGTGAAAAATATTCATGATTTTGACGAATTTTTGTCAATATTTGAACTTCAAATGCTAATAAAAAAAAATTGTGCCTATGTATTTTTATAATTTTTGAATGAGAGTTAGAACAAGTTTTGTGGACCCTTCAATTAAATTTTAAAGTAATTTGTCCCAGCTAAATTTTTTTTATCAACATTTATAAAAAAAAAATTGAAAATTTCAATTGTATATAAGTAGCTCAAAAAAAGTCAAAATTTTTTGAAAATCAAATCACGTAAAGAAAATGGCAATCTAAATAACTGGTAAAATTTTCAAGTATTTAGGACTTATGCTATTTGAATAACAACAAATATCAAAAATCGTTTGAGGCTAAATCGTTATTTAACGCGGTTTTGTAAAAATTTAAATTTCAAACACTCATAAAAAATTTTTGTCTGAATCCGGTAGAGTTATTTTTACAGATAATTGAAGAAAAATGTATGGAGAACCTTGTACCAAATTTTTAAAACTTAGTTATAAAAGAAAAAAAATTTACGATTTTTCAACCACAAAATTACTTGCAAATGTTCGCAATTTTGACATATTTAGTATAAATTCGAACTTTAAGTACTTATAAAAAAAAATTGTGACTAACGATTTCGGATTTTTTTTTTTTTATCACTTTAAGAACAACTTATAAGAAACCTTGTATTAAATTTTCAAGATTTTCTGGCCGGCCAAAAAAATTTTATCGTTATTTTAAAAAAAAATACTAAAAAAAATTAAAAATTTCAATTGTAAAAATTCCCGTTTTTCTGTCATTTTTTTTTTGTTTTTCTCGATTTTTTTGAAAACTGTTGGAAAATGTTTACTTTTCACCTCTATAATGCACCAAGGATATCCACTTTGCCATCGGAAACCACCCCCAAAGTTTGAAATTGAAGCATTATTTCGACTAGTTATGCTGTACACAGACACAAAAAAAAACAAAAAAAAAAACACACATCGTTGTAAAATCAATACATTCATCACTCCGTTCAGAATCTAAAAATACTTAAAATAAATTGTTTTGGATAAATTAGTGTTTGTTTAAAACATTATTTTAATATGTATGCTTAGAAAGAATAAACTATATTGATACTAAGATAAACAAAATAATTTTATATGAGATTTTTTATTAAACATATAACCGTCTGACTAACAATTATTAAATTATTTCTTTCAATTTTTATGTGGAACGTAACTATGATATAAATGTGTATGTTTGAAAAAAGGGAAACATTGAAAGGATATTTTATCATGCATACCATTATATTATCGAATTATTATGTAATAGGGCTCTTGATTTAATCTTACGTAATATAATTTTCCACCATACCAATGTGTCATATGTAAGGCTGGGATTAATATGTAATAAAAAACTAAAAATATGTATATATATATAATATGTAGTTATAATGGCCCAAATATGTTGTATAAAATAGAAAATATGTAATAAGAACAATTTAAAATTATGTTAACGTGTAATATTAAAATAAAATTCTAAATGATTTTTGAATAATACACAATTATTAATTGGTTTTAATTTCTAATCAATTTAATTTAAAAAATATAAAATATTAAGATATTTTCATAACCATGCGAACGCAAATACTGACACTGTTGAAAATTCGTAAATATATTTTGTCTAATAATTGTTGAATATAAAGTATAATCTAAGATCGTTAATGTATGGTTATCGAACAAAAACAAATAAGATAAACTATAATCAAGTTATTAATAATATTTAACTAATACCTATTTCCCATATGCATACAATTTTTACGAGTACTATTATCAATGTATAATATTTAATACTAAATACTACTAAACCACCGAAATTGTCAACATTTAAGAAATATGTAAAAACGTGTAAAATAAAATATGTTTTATTTTATTGCAAATCACGTGAGAAGAATTTATCATTTGCAACACTTGGATAATTTGCAATCATGTTTTAGTAAAAATTTATATTTACATACAAATACCTGCCCTAATCATATGACATAATACATCGGAGAGTATGATATAATAATATTGTATGGTGTATTTAAATTCAGATTTACCAAACAACCTGGGGAAATTTAGTATTTACTCAACATTGAGTTTCGCATGGTTTATAATGTGATCCGTTTTAGACTTAATGAACTACTATAGAACAAATAAGCTAAAACACGCGTAATGTACACGCTACAACACATTTACAATATACATCGAAACTAATATACAAATATATCGACGTGGGGGTGATTAGAGGTCTTCGGAGGCTAGTAAATCGCATTATTAGTTTGTTAAGGTCGTAAAATACAAATTTTCATCCTATTGTCTTTTTTTACTTTCACACTGTTTCTACAACTTTATTATTGTTTTATTTTATTTGCGATCGAGAATAAAGTTTTCTTTTAAACCCCGTATAAAGAATAACATATTGTGACATAATATAAAATATTATTAAGAACATAAACCGTGTTACCATGTATGTGCCATTAATAATTATTATTACAAAAATAAATAAATATTGTATATTAATATCTATTTAAAAAAAAATATGTATATACATATTTAAGGGAATGTATAAAACATGCCAACTCGTATTTTTTATTTTATTCAATCTGATTTCTGGAATTTTCGAACTACTTAATACAAAGTTTTTGAATTAGGAATATCAACATTTTTAAAAAAAATTATCTGCTAAATAATTTACAGTAGAAAATATATGTTTTAATTTGAAAAACAAATGCTTGTAGATGGTATTTCTTATAAAATTCAAATAATCTAAAGAATTTAAAAATATGGTCCTTAGTAAATATATATTTATAAATCCCAAAAATCAAATTTGTAAGAACTGCATTATTGGAGAATAAATTTGATAAGTATTGAGTATGTTTAAATAAATTACTGTGTGTGTATAATACTATAGTATATTCTGTATAAACTATTCTTTATAAAAGCTACATTGATCATAATAACTATCAGTATTTTACGTATTATAAATGCAACTCAAAATAAAAGGTACTAATATTTTCAATTTAGCGATACTTAAAAACATCGGACACAAATAAATTATAATACCTTCAAAGTAAAAAAAAATATTAAATACCATTAAACGATTAAATAATTTTATAGTACCTACAAGAAAGAGAACCTATCTATAAGAGAACGTATATATAATCGGTGAACAAAATATATAATATGTACATGAGATCGACTACGGTTTAACATACGTATACAGGATATCTATGTTGTACATAAAATTGGATAAAATATATTTATCTACTTACACAATGTTTTCGTAAACAAATTAATAAAACAAAATAAATATGTACATATGTGGGTAAATATTTTTATAACAAAGCTGTAATGTCACATTCACAAAAAAAAGACCCAAATATGCAATCTGTCAAATACAGGAAGACTATTGGAAAAGTAAATATCAAACGGAGAAATTTAGGAGTAAATAAAAAAAAAAATAAAAATAAAAACTGTTTATAAACTTTTTTGGAACAGCAAAGATGTGTAACGAAATATTTGAATTCAGCAACGGAGCGTAAAAAAAAACTTAAATCAAACCGTTTGGAGCCATAAAATATTTTTCAAATATTGTAAACGACAAAATTTAACCTAATACAGTATACAAATAATCGTCTTATATTAGCAAATACAAATAAATACATGTGATAAGCTTTGATTGAGGATTTGGTCAGACATACTAAAATTGATACTATTTTTAAATTGTTAAGTTACAATAATAATCAACAATATTATAATACACTTACAAAGTTATAACAAAATATTTTTAATTTTAATGCCATAACAACATAATATTCAAACTCATATCAAGTTGGATAAATATTTTTGATTTAAGTTATAGTATAAATATGTAATCTTACAACTAATAACAATAGAAGTAGGTATATAGAAGAAGAATACAAGTCACTAGCATAAATCTGGTCATATTATTATTATTTTAAATAACAATAACTTTAAACGATGACGACAACAGTAATAAAAATCATCTGCCCATAATTTTTTATATATAAGTAGGTATACAAAAAGTTTGAACAACTTTAACTTTTCCATTTTATTTTATTCGTATCAGACCTAAATCACGTAATTACGGAAATATGTGAAACGACGAAAACGTATTATAAATTATTACAGTCGACGGAAGTGGAGTTTTAAGTAGGCTCATTTATAATAAACGTTATACATGAACGCAACGTTTTCGTTAACGTATAATACAACCTATCTAAATAAGTAGTAAGAAATATTTTTAAACTTTTTAGAACAATTTATTACATGTTTAATAATAATTATTATTACACATGTCTTACAATATGCGACTCAACAAACCTGACGCTAATCAAACGGCTGCTAAAAACAGCCATCAGTATAAAATACAAATATTATACGAGAACAGTACAATCAGATACATTGTTTCAGTAATAGATAAAATATACCAGATGGGGAAATACGTATAATAGGATTTTGATGTATTTGACATCACACTTACAAAATACAAGTACGATATAATATCCAATACAAATCATCATAATATATTAAAATAAAATGTAAATATGATTTATATTGTTTTACCAATGTCTTGATGGGAATACACATAACAAACGATTACATACGTTTTTTTAATGGGCCACATTATTATTTTTATTATAAATATTATCATGTTATCAATTATTATACTAATTTATTATGTGTTGAGAGTCTATAAAGTATAGAACAAATAAAATAAATGAGATGTCATATATAGTTTATATATTTAGGTATAATAATTATAAATAATATATAATCATATATTGTCCCTCTTTTTCCTTCATGAATGAATTAAATCAAAATCTGTGTTTTGAAATTTTCAAAGATGCTTATTAAGACCACATTATTTTAAAATTCATGAGATTTTTTTATTGTCAGAGTCATGCGGCAATACAAAATTCTCTTTTTAAAATCTCCTTTTCCTTTTTTTAATATTGATGTGTCTAATTCATAATTTGAATGAGTAGTATTTATTTTATTAAAATTTTTATAATAAGGACCATAAAAATGGTCTAACGAAAATATAAAATAGATGTAATACTACTGAATTTAGTATTAGTATAAGTTTTTATAGAGTATAAATATTAGCAAAATTATAATATAAACTAATAATATTTGAAAAATACAATAGTCTTCTAAGCTCTTCCAAACCCATTATCATGAATCTGTTATTATCCTTAATATATACATTTAAATATCATAAAATCTATTAGTTCGAATTTTGATTTTGATGCATCAACATTTCTATACAAATAAAATTGTCCATTAAATATTTTATGATAAAAAATAGGAGGTTTTCATTTGAAAAATAAAAGCTTTTAATAATTCCACATGACAATTCTTAAGTAATATTATAATAAATTTGAAGAAATACGAGGTCTACAATTAATATATTTACAAATTTAAAAATAGGATTTTAAGTAACTACATTATTCAATAAAAAATAAAAGACACGAACATGATTCGTGAATCATACAGTATATACTATATAATTTAAAGATGTTATGATCAAATATAAAAAACAATAATTATTTTATTAGTGGGTAGGTATTGTAAAAAAGGTCAGAAGTAAAAAATAACTATAGACATAAATCCTCCTTCGAAATTTAAATTTTAAGTTATATAAATGCACGTGTCTTGTCTTATATCCTATTGTTACTATTCAATTTAAGTGCTCTATAGATACTTTTGAGAAAATTAATTTATTCTTGTATTGTAAAACCACTGAAATGCTACGGTTTTTGAATGAAAGTGGTATGCTGTAGGTACTTATTACTTTTAATTTAATAATACCGATTAATTCAATATTCATTTAAATATGAAATTTTGAATTTTAATGTGTATTACGATTTTATTAACGTAATAAAAATATAATAATGTTTATAAAAAATGTTATGAAGAAAAACTTATTATAACCTCTATAATGTTATAGCGTACATAAACCAAGTACCGACGTTTGTTTCTAATTATTTGACATAAATTTAGAGGTATCAACATTTTTTTCCAACTGCAGTTAAGTAGCTTAAAGTAACTAAAAGCAACTGCACTGAAATTATTAATTGCCCTGTTCCTAAATTCTAAAGTCCGATATTTTCAATATTATATAATTTCCATTATTCTACGTCGGATTTACAATTTTCATTAATTCCAAAATTGTATCCATATAATTAAAATACTCACAAAACTATGTTGTGTTACAATCTATTTAATGTGTATACACAAAACGTGTCTAAACAGTTAAAATGAATAATAAAATAAACGCGTTTTTTCGTTATTACAATATTGTAATAGCCAAGGAGCTACTCTAATCTCAATAAATTGAAATTCACAATAGCTCGAAATCCCTTTGAAATTTCCTGAACATCAAAATTCAAGTTAATTTTAGGAAACGACGGAAGCAATAAATATATATTAGATATCTTAATGTTGTAAATTTGCAAAAAGACATCCCATCCCAATACCGCTTTTGAAAATAATGAATGTTATCTTTGTTAGGTATTTGTTCATTAAAAAATTTAAATACATTAAAAAAAAAGTTAATATATATTTATTGGATTTAAAATAAACATATATCTAACACAATATAATATATTATTACATAGTGATAGTGTTTTTATATTTACTTATATAATAATATACAGAATATGGTTGCCGTGATTTGGGAAAAATATTGTTTTATCGCAGCTTTTAAAATATTAATTTAATAATATTATGTTATAAATAATTATTACATATTACAAAATTTTAATCGCAATTAAATTATTAATCATAATCAGAG
This sequence comes from Schizaphis graminum, assembly GCA_020882235.1. Lineage (NCBI taxonomy): Eukaryota > Metazoa > Arthropoda > Insecta > Hemiptera > Aphididae > Schizaphis > Schizaphis graminum. The sequence continues at coordinate 63,770,792 of CM037032.1, forward strand.
AAACTATGCTTCCACATTTTGACTTGAACCTGTTAATGTATACTATCGTAGTACATTAATTAAAATTGTTATTTTTTTGTTTACAACTCTTAGGTAGAAGAATAAAATTGCATACACAATACTCCGTGTAACCGGTTAAGCGTAAAATGCGTGCTATAATTGTATTAATATTATTTTTTAATCATATTATAATTTTAACATAATTTATGAACTCAGTAAACTCACTTTTAAATTTTAAATATAACACTGTTTAAACAATCATTTTGAAAATTAACATACGGATAAAAGTAACTGTATAGATAATAAAAAAAATTCAAATTATAATAAAACTATCAATTTTTCGTCTCTGACTATTAACATAATAAAATATTCACGCACGTGGTTATTAAATTTGACATTTTTCATGATGCTAACTATATCATAATAATTTATATTTACCCCATTAAAATATCTACAAAAGCTTTTACTTTGTATGACAACTTATTATTGTTTTAACTCATCAAAAAATAATTAATTGATTGTATAAGTTAAAAATAAATATTGGTACCTGAATAATTAAATTAATGTTTATAATATGTTACATAATTGATGAAAAATACTTTGCTTTCCCAATACAACATTATGCAATAGAATTATTCGACAAAAACAGCAAAGTGTCCAATATGTAATCTAGATCTGAACTACTTTTAACCTATACCTATAATGTGTAGTACTTATTTCTCTAACTGCTATATTGAGCCAACTACTATTTAGGTTTTTTTTTTTACTTTGGGTGTTAGCCAACTTCTTCTTTCATAAATGACGGAACCAGCAAAATCTCCTTAGTAATCCGATTCATTTTCGATTTAAAATTTCTCCAGAGTTCAACCTAGAATGACCTGAATTAAATTACCATGTTGATTTATATCACAAAAAGATTATACGCTCGTGAAGTTGGCCCTTACACTTAATTAAAACAAGTTTTGCATATTGCAAAAATTTTGCAAATAATTAGCAAGAATTTGCAAGTCCAGTCTCAGAATTTGCAAGTCTATAACAAAGAATTTTTGAGGGGTGGAACCAAAGAAGGGCTAACTTTACGTAGCCCTTACTTGTTGTCCGAAACTTTCGAAATTGGTATCAAAACACTCGTTATAATTAGCAAGAATTTGCAAGTCCACTCCCGGAATTTGCAAGTCAAAAATCTCACCCCTACGAATTTTCAAAGTTTTCATCATTGCGGCATTACCCAATGTTAAGTAATTAAAAAATTGAATGCTTAGTTATTATTCATAAACAGCTATCCTATACTTAGAATAGCCTATTGTGTATAGACACAATAAAACAATGAAAACCATACTTTCGCAATTATACTTAACTATACTAAAGTTAAATGAACTTATTTTATTCCCAAAATATTAGAAAGTGTATTTTAAACATCTTAAAATTGTAAATATATTTCACCTAGTATATTAAAGTATTTTAAAAATAAACTAGATTATTTATAATACGTAAAAAATTGTTGTTTTTTTTTTTTTTTTAATTAACAAGGCGACTGAATTCGTATAGTATTTCTAGTACTTGTTATTAAAAACAAAAATAAAAAATAAACAGAAGTAATATAAATTATTATTTTCAATAATAATAACAGCAAAAAAGAACAACAATGTAATGATAAGTTATTTAACACCAAAAAATTAAAGTCGTATTTTTACTATACATTATATACCAATAAAATAGTCTAAACCAATATTTCATTAAATATGATATATTTCTTATACATTATTATTATCATAATATAGACAATTGTATTATATAAGTTAAAGATTTCAAGTAATGTACATAGGTATGTTAGATTGTAGGTATTAACGATAATATTTTTAATCTTAACCAGATGTTTAAGGATTATTATGTGGCACTATTAAATTTGAAATTCATGTGTATTAAAAAAATTCAAATAAAACATTTGTAATTGTTATAGCTATAAACGCCAAATGTAATAGCAAGATAAAACATTACACATTTAGTGCTATTAATAATTGTAATGTCCAATTTTAATGTATAAATATGATATTCCTGCTAAAGTTCTATATTATTTAATATTTACTTTTTTTCCCGAGCAAGAGGGTTGAAAAGAAAACTATCCATTAAAAAAAGAAAAGTCCGGACGGTAATCCTCTACAGTAAGTATGCATAATGCATAGGAAAACGGTATTGTGGAATGGGGACAACAAGTTTTTCTGACACTAAATCCCCTCCCAAAAACTGGTGACGAGGTTACCACACAAAAAGCGTGTGATTAATTGCTATTTATTGACACGTCGCTTATGTTATTGATTAGCGATTTGTCATGCATTTAAAAACTTTCGACCAAGAATGAAGACGACAAAACCAAGTTTTTTTCCTTTGGATATTAATTTTTACATAAAAAATATTATATATTAATATATTATACATGGTATGTATACTTACATAAAAGCATAAACGAACATAAAAATATGTATTTAGAGATATTATAACGTATCGGTATTTATAAAATCTTTTTAAAACTAATGTATTAAAAGTATAAAAAAGTATTCGAACTTGAGTTATATTGTAAGTACAATTATTATGTAATCGTCAAAACGGTTCCATAGCTCATTTCTTTGTCCTTATATTTTGTCCAATCAATTATATGATAAACTAGTCTATTGGTAATTAATATTAATAAATTATGAAAATCCCTCACTTGATATTTAAATACACTGCAATGTATTTTATATTAATTTAATTCCAGTAATTTGTTGATAATTATAATGATTTCACCTGTTCTATATTTTGTATTTATCTTAATAATCATTAAATTTATTATAATTTAATTATCTAATATTTTCATATATTTTAATTTTGTAATTTTTAAATATTTACAGATGGATTCAAATTGTCTATAATTATAAAAATAAAATGAAAAAATATAAAACATATAGTATCCCCAGTACTGTTTTAGGTTATTTAGAATCTATTATAGATATTTTCCTCAATTTTTTACTCAGATAGCTCATACAAAAGTATTCAATTTATATTTTAAAATTCTAGATTATATTTATTTATTTTTTTATACACGTGAAATATTTGTTATAAAATATCAATTATAATATTCAATAATAACAAAGTTTCTTATTTGTTCTAACTTTAATAATATTACAACATAATTTTTTTTTTTATCATTCAAATTAAATGCATATACGAATGATGAAATTATTAAATGTAATCCATAATATAGTAAAATGTTAGATTTTTTTATTTAAAAACGGACATACAATTATATTTCAAGTAAAGTAAGTACCTAATGTATTACTTTTACGATGATGTTTTTATTTTTCTGTTTTCTGTTAGTGTCCACATTTTCAGGAGAAAGAGTGCCAAAACTTTCAAGTAGTCCTAATATGTATAGATTGGAAATCCAGTTTATTTGGTACTTTGAAAAAGTAATTTTTCCCCTTTCTTGATAGTTTCTTAGGCATAAAGAAAAAACTACAGCATTGTGTCGAAGATGAAAAGATTTAAACACGCATGGTTTAATCCTGCATCACTCAAGATCGTTTATCAAATGCAATTATTTATTATTAAATTGTTACAACTGTAACAAACCTATAGATATGGCAATGACTCGACCATCTCTTTTAAGCATTATTTCTAGATTTATATTTTTAACAAATCGTTAAAATTAATATTTAATAAAATATGATATACAATATTGTAATACAAATGCAATAAGGTAAGTACTTGAAAATCGATGTACATTAAATTTTAAATCTAAATTTGTATAATTTAACTAAAATTCATAACATTATAGTCAATACTTTAATATTATTTTGGTATTATAATAATTATTATCTTATTTTTAAACTCATAATAGGTTTCTGAAATACAGGAAATTATGAAAATAATAAATATATAAATACATCCTGTTGTGACTTCGTAACAAATCAAAAAAAAATAATTTTTATTCGAACGTAATATCGTTCAGCGTGTAAGTGTTTCACAGAAATAACACCACAGTTCGAAATAAACAAAAATAATGCGTTTTCATGGGTATTAAAATATCCACCACTTTTATTCCATCCATCATTAAGGGAAGAAACCAAATTAATGTTCTATAAAAATGCTAATTACGTATTAAAACAAGTTCAGAGTTAAAACCTGTCTTCAATTACTAAACGCAGACAGGCATTTTATAACCTTTTTTTCTATTATTTAAACTTTTATTAACTTTGTTAGCTGTTATTCAAAATTCAAATAAACGCACGTCTTATACTATGTTATATTTCAATAGGTGATTGCTTTTTATCTCATGTATAAGGTTTCTATTGTTTCTATCTGACAGTAAGACGTAAGCTCATGTCAGCGCAATTCACGTATACTATAATGGAAGTTCGAGAAAACTGCGTAATGATTAGGCGATACATAAATTGTTAAGGAATTATAAAGGTAGCGCAGACAACTGTATAATAGTAGCAATTTTAATGAAATAAATAGCTTGTGACACTTTCCACGGTGACATGTGTGGATGAAAACAAATACCTATATCGTTGAACTCCGTCATTATCGCGGGCACAATGTCAACGCCCCGGAGAACGAATAAATTATCAATTTAATTTATGGTCATCTTCATTTGTTTACCGGTTTGTGGTTCTTTGTATACGATCCCTGCAATATTTAATCACATTCCTATTGGATTATGTTGCATCGTATACCATTAAAATATTCAATTTAATACAGTTATCATTATGTAATCAAAACAATATATTTCAATGAACGGATGAATAATATGAAAAGCGAATTTTATATAAAATCTAGATAAACATGGTGGACTATTAGGGGCGGTTTTTTTTTCCGAAAGCAATGATAAATCATTGTATTATATAAATTCGATAAATGACCTCTCTAAATCTTTGTTCAATTTTCAATCTACGGACTGCATGAAACTTTTTGAGCTTTTTTACTGCCCCCTAGCAAATAAAAAAAAAACGCGTAATAAACCCTTCTTTGTAAACCCAATAGCTTTCTCACTCCGTTCAGAATCTACAATAATCTATATATATTATTTATTACGCTCCAAGAGTCATTTTAATAACAAAAATAACTTTGATCGTAGGTTTTGATAAATACTATCAAATTAATGTTTAGACTTTGAAAATATTGTAAATTTCATAGTTTAATTTTTTAGTATCAAAAATATATCTTATGTATGGTGAAAGTATTTGTACGATTTGTATTAATTCTGTAATTAGCTAGATGCAATGAGTACCTATGTATTTTATGGCCACGTATTTTTGTCACGAATTTCGTGTCCACGGTTTCCGATAGCATATTATTAATTATGTGTTAATAACCTATAATATAATTTTTGGATCATGATTTACCTTCAATAACTGGTGTTATCATAGATATAAATAATAAAATAAATCGCTCACTCATGTAAATGTACGACATTTTTTAAGAAATTAAGATATTTATTACTGAACTTAACTAGCGTTTCTGTGATATTGCATATTATCAAAAACAATTATTCATGTATATAAATTTATTTAAAATATCAAAATTTGAAATAATTGAAAAAATTATAGCATTATAATTATTCACAAAGATAACGGAAAATTACTACAGCCAAAAGAAATAATTATATTTTTAATATTAGTAGTTAATTATGTGTATTGAAATAATTAAAAGATTCATTTTGCTGTTGTTTTACCTTTATTTATAAATTAGTAACGTTATTGTGATCCTAAATCAAGCAATAAACACGTCATGTAATTATTAAATTAAATAAATATTTTAAATCTAACGGAATAATTATGTCGAACGTCTAATTAAACATTATTTCTTTTTAACACTGGTGTTATTTTAACGTTTTGGTTTAGGCAAGGAGTGCAATTCAACAGTCTACATCAACATAAATGAGTTAACAATTTAGTTTATTATCTATTCTTATAAGTTATAGATATATAACTTTAATATAATATAATATGGTTTACCGTATAGATAACCCATGGATCAGCTGCGCCGTGAACTAGATTCCCCTAACTAGAAGACCCGATAACATTAAATACATCTTGCGTATCACAATATTTTTACAATATTATTTATGAAAGTATAAAACACAGAAAAAAATTCATTAGATTTTTAACAATTTGGTCATAACGCATGATAATTAAATACATTCATAATACAATAGTATTATATAAATTAGCGTTTCTCAAACTATGGAGTCATGCACACCAGTGCCGCAATTAGCACCAGGGCAGGCAGGGCAAGGCCCTGCCAAAGGGCCCAAAGTCATTTTTGACAAGGGCCCATAGTGGGCCATCTCTTAGTACGGTATTTTATCTATTTCATTTTAAAAATTTCACAGATATAATTAATAAATATCACACAAGATAATTTAAAAATAAAAGTATTTTTATCAATTTTTGACATGATGATACCTATGTCAAATTAAATATAATTTAAAAGCTTACATAATGTTTGTAATATCTTTAATTTTTTGAAACCTTAATCACTTTTGGGACCAGATGAAATTAGGTACTGTTAAAAAGTCATATGATTTCATACAAATGTATCAATCAGATACAAGTTCAGATTTAACGAGTCAACTGCTATCAATCAAAGAAATAATAAATAATAAAAATTTAAATAGTATTCAAGCATTGGCCTCGTTTATTCTTGAAAATAATTTTGCAACAAGTAATTCTAATATATTATAGGAGCATTTATGAAGACACCTTTGGGCACAATAGGTACTGCAACTAGTAATCGAAAGTCTTATATTTAGTGGCGTGTCCAGCACAAACTAATTGGATAGGGCCGTTTTTTTCTGTTGTGTAGTAACTATTAGGACTTACACTTTTTGAATAATAACAAATATTGAGTCGTTTGGGGACAAATCGTTACGTGATTTCGTAAAAATTTAAAATTCAAACGCTCATAATATTTTTCCTATAGTTAGGCTTCTAGTTTTCTCTATAGCCATTTGAAGGAAAACTTATGGATAAGTTAGTATTAATTTTTTAATCTTAGATATAATAAATACAAAATTTTTTATGAATTTTCAACTACAAAGTTACATGTAAATTTTCGCAATTTTGATATGTTTGATATGTATCGTAAAAATTTGAACTTTAAACGCTTATAAAAAATTGTGACTAACAATTTATGATTTGTTTTAACTACAATAAGAATAAATTATTAGAATATTAAAGTTTTAATTTTTTTTAGTGACCCAAAATTTTTTATCGACACTTCAAAAAAAAAAAAATTGAAATTAGAAAAATTGAAAATTTTAGTTGTCTATAAAATATTATTCCAAAAAAGCTAAAATATTTTGAAAATTGTTTATTTTTATTATTTTTTTATTTAACTGTATATAGATGACACTAATACCTATAAACATTTGGTGAAAATTTCAAGTATTAATAGTGATTATTTTTTGAGTTACTACAACTCAAAAGAGATACAAAAGAGCAATATAAAATAAAGAGCCATACAAAACAGATATAAATAGAAAAAATTGTGACAAATTTTTCAATTATGAAAGCAAGAAGAATGAAATTGTATTGAGTATTAATTAATTAATATATTGTTATTACTATAATTTTTTTTAAATTGTTAATTAGGTATATGAAATTTTCAAATTTATTCTAATTATCCAAATATAGATGTATATAAATACAGGTATTATTAATTCCATAACATAGAATACAATATGTAGTTAATAAAAAAAAAAATAATAATTAATTATCTTACATTTAAGTTTTATCAACAAAATAAAAAATGTCTAATGTCTATATAGTAGCATTTTATATTATGTACTTAATAGTTATAGGGCCCACAATTTAATTTTGCCCCGGGGCCTAAATAACCAAGTTGCGGCACTGATGCACACGAACCACTGGTAAATCGCAATAGATTCTCAATGAAAAATTTAAGCAATGGTTATAAAAATATTGACAATCACTACTATAAATAAATTATTGTAAGACCTGTTATGTAGTTATTTTACCGGGGTTTTCTTTTGATTTTCCAAACGTATTCATATTATAATGATGTGATGTATATAAATACAATAGTACAACTTAGAAGTTTTAATTTTTAAATCGTAATGATTAAGACGTATAAAAACGTCTACATTCCTAAAATAATCCTGTCGATAATATACTGGGTTACACCGTGCATCTTACCTTGACGCTCGACCTGGTGCGTTATCCTCGAGACTCGGGTGGCAAGTGTCATAGGGCCGGAGGTGATTGAGACTCGTTTTACTACTGACCACTGCACTATATTATATAATATAAACGTACTCGTTAACGGTGAAGTAAAAACAGTTGGTTAAAATAGATTAAAATTCGAGACTATAGAATTTCATCACATCGCACAAAAAATGAAAGAAAAAACATGAAACAGTACAATCGAGAGGTTGTATATAAGACTGACGAATGGAAAATATTGCAGTTATCAGCTCGATACAAATATCTTAAATAATATATTTGGAGGTCCCCTCATTTTAGCTTACCTTAGTCAGACTGTGGGTTTAGGACCCCACAGGATTTAAGTATAATATTATAATATTTTATAGTAATGTGCAGTTGCAAAATGAGTTTCGATAACTTCTAGCCCGACGACCCGTGCAACTCGTTTCCGGAGGATAACATGCCATGCAATGAATTAAGGTAAGATATACTAAGCACCTTATATTATTCACATGTTCTTTGTATAGAACGTGTATTTATAATTTATTGCATTTTCCTTATGTGTGTATATTACATAGGATTGGAAGATCTATATAAAACCGTAAAGTAAAATCGTCTCACGAGTGTACGACTAATAAATATTAAATACTATTGTACTTTATCATCGTTTTGTATTAACTATGTATAGCGTATACTAGATCTCCATCATTAATAGGTAATCATGACTCTTGGCCGACAACGGTTTAAAAGTTTAGAATGTAGTTTTGATGAATTTAAATATAACTCCACCATGCAAGAATAGTGTACATTTTAGCCTTTAGATAGCGGTAAATATACCAAAATTAAATAATATAGTTTCTTATATTATAATATACATTGTTAGAAAAGCAATGATCGAAAATATAATCGACTTGTATATAATAATTATTTGAAATTGAATGTGTTTTTACAGTATGTAAATCACATAATTTTATTATCATTATAAAATTATCAAAATATTAATATTAATATATTTATATTGTTAGGTATTTAGTACGTATGAATAGAACTAAAAATTTGGCATATTAAATTAATTATTAATAAATTATATAGCTACAAAAAAATAAATTTTAGTTATTTTAATTTTTAAAAAAATAATCTATATTTATTATAGTCTTAAGAGTCTATCGATAATGGGTAGAAAGGGATTATTGCTAAGTGGCATTAACTCTTAATCAGACCCTCAATGGCCAATATATGCGTACTAACATAACAAATGAACAACCCGTACTGACACTAAATTTACATCATGGATTAAACACATGTAACAGTTCGTGCAATCTAAAAAATCGAATCACGACACGAGTGTATTGCGTCTATTTTTTCAGTGATTGACATATTTTCTATTAACGTTACATCAGTACGTCTTGATGTTTCATCGAGTCATGCATAGTAAACGGTGATAAAAAAATGTTTATACTGTTTCCGGTTTACGGAAGGTAGTACTAGTAATTCCTTACAATAGACAATCGTAGTTGACGTTTAGTGAGAAATGTCGGTATGGGGAGTAGTTAAACCGTTGTCAAAATTTCGCAGTGTTTCCGGTTGGGAGAAAAACCGTCGGAAAAATAAATAAATAAAGAAAAAAATACAGTGCCGTTGAAAAAAGATTTTTACGATCACGATTGTTGCCCGTGGCTGTGCACACGAAGATCGGTCAATTTTACGATAAAAAAGATGGTCGCTTGTACACGCTGGCGCGATAACAATATGTCCGCAGAGACCACAGGCAACAATATATTATTATTATTATATACCTCACACCCTTTTCCACCATTTGGCCATCACAATCCCCACTCCTACCTCTTTATCGATACTTGAGGAGAATTCGCTTTACGATTTACACGTATCCTTACACGTTAACGCAACGGCGGTGTCTTATCGGCGTGGCACATATTATTATGACGATATAATATTATGATAATATATCTACTACCAAAATATTAATGACCTTGATACAGACCTTTGTTGACTGGCTGTAACCGCAGATAGGAACGACGGAGGTAAAAAAATAAATGTCGACTTCCGTTATGGACCTACCGTTTTTTATAAATGTTTTATTACAATCATATTTCTAAAGTTATTTTCGAAAATGTGCAAGCAAGTTATAAAAAATCGTGGAAGAAATCTGAAATACTTCATGGTTAAAAAAAAAAATTGAGACTACCTATACAAATTTCTCACGTCACAAAAAACGGTGTATTGACTCCCAAATCTTCTTAGATTTCAAAATGTAAGCCACACGCAGCCAGTCATGATTTGCAATTTAAAAGTACAGTTTTAATACCAATCGATAAAGTCTTGTATGTAATAAAATCATAAATAATACCTAAATAATTCTCTATAATGTACATGAAAACAAAATTAATAAAATGACATTTAATTTTTCAGTCTAAACTATCCAGAAATATGAAACAGTATTTACACAAACAAAAAATCGTAAAGTTACGGGTGCGGGATGTAGTTACCATGATGGTGCCGGGGCACCGACGATTTATCGTTTATCAATATATTTTGATGATCACGTCATGCAATTCCATTGCCTATACACAATATAAACATGTCGAACTTACCAATAACGATTATCCTCTTTACCGTTTTCATAATTCAGATAATACGATCGATATTCTCATACCAAATAACGTCGTTACGTCGTTGATTTTACGAAAATCCATATTCATACTTCGAGATAACAAAGGTGACGAAGTAAACGTCAAAAACGGTTTTTTTAAACATGTAACATTCCCCGTCGTCATTTCCGTTACGAAATGTGTAAATTATATTATATTGTTCATGGCTGTTTAGCGTATATATTTTTACTGAGAAAATGTTCAAATTATAAAATGATAAATAAATGGCATTATTTAGTATATTATCTAAAAAACAATTGTTTCACTTTTACACATATCGTATGACACCGATTGGTTTTTATTAATAAAAAATGATTATCCAGATATTTGGCAGCAAGATTAAGATATAATATATCTTTCTTAAAATATAAATTATTATATTATAAAAAATAAATGTTATAAAAATATAAAGCCACAAGGACATTTTATTCACAATCAAAATAGTTTCTCATTTATAACTTTATAAGTTAAGTATTTTGTGTTGTGGTTGTAAGTTATTTATAATTTTTAAATAATCGTAAGTAATAGAATATTATATATTTTGATTGAAAATATTAAAATATATGCTGAATCTAGTTACGGACAGTGGCCATAAACAAACAAGTATAATATACCTATCAGTTGAACTGTAGCTGTTAAATACCAGTCGACTCATTAGAGTCATATAATATATATTATTATGACTTATATATTTGAATAATTATGTAAGACAAACATGTATAAGTTTATAATCATAATATACTATGTTTAATGTTTATGTTTTAATTCAAATTTGTAGGCACGCGATAATTACAAGTTCCTTATAAAAATTGATACAAATGATTGTCAGTTCAAATAATTTCTTGGCTTAAATTTGTACATAAATTAAAAATAAAATTAAACGCTTAAAGTATATTATGTCAGAAAGAAAAACTATTTTATAAAAATAATTTATAACATTTTTGGTTAATAAATAACGATAAGTGAACATTGTACAAACTTCTCCTAAATAAAATGTAGAATTTTTTAAAAAATGCAAGTACGATCAAAAAAAATATCATATCATTTATACTCATAATTCAAACATTATAGTTGAAATCCTTTCTTACAGTTTTTTAGAGACGTTAATTTGACTTTTTTCATTCTATTGTCTATTTAGTAGAAATAAAATATTTCTTAAATTTAATTTTCCACTTATATTATTGTGATCAATAAATTGTGGCGAAATGGGCATCATACATTATTATACACTAAACACTCATTTTTATAATGGATTTGTAATCGATTTTAAGTAGCCATTTTTAGTTGGTAATATAAAGATTATTATTATTATTATTATTATATTTTGATTGTTCTTAATTTTTTCTAACGTTTTATATTTTAAATTCACGAACATAAACGATCGTGACTATAAGATCTCGACACACACGAGGAATATATTCAAGTAGAACGTGTGAAGTTCAGATTAAACGATACATAAGAACACTATTATATCATACTATTAGTATGCAATTGCAATATTGTACATGACATGGAGCATTGTAATGCAAACACGATGCAGTCAGTTTTAAATAAAAATAATACGTATACAACTGCTAAAATTTACAAAAACATTGAATTACAATGATACAAGTTATATATAAAGTACGTAATAAAAATAATCAAAGTTAAGAATGTTTGAAGTAATAAAACATTACTTGTTTGTCACAAAAAAAATAGTAATATTAAAAGTATCAACTGTGAAACGTTTCTATTATTGCACATTTGAATAAAGGTTTCCATGTATATTTATTTATTTATATCAATGAATGTTATTTAGATGTGTTGTACGCTGTATCCACGATTAAAGATATCTAAATATATATATATTATATTATATTATATTATATTATATTATATTATATTATATTATATTATATATATATATCTAAATATCTTTAATCGTGGCTGTATCTATAGTAGGTACATAATGTTTTTATGCGTTTTTATATTGTATTATGGGATAGATATATTTCTTTACCACAATACTAAACATGCGTATTCAAGTAATTAAATTTGGTTAAAATACAATAATTTTTAATATGATTAGATGCATACATTTTTTTTTATGATTAAAGGCAATGTATAATATTTAATGTAAAAAAACTAAAAATTCTTTCTTTAAATTATGAATCAATTATAATGTATAAATATTGAGTAAAAATTGAACTTGTGGATTTATATGAATTATAAAATATATTTAATTCAACTCTTAATTTTCAACAGCTTGAAATATGCACGTCGCACACTAACTTATTGATAAATTTATGTCAATAAAAAATAATCATTAGTTATAAGTTATAACTGTTTTAATTTATAATATATAAATTACAGTATGTATTCTAAATGTTATATTCTTTAAGTTATATGAGCAATAATTATTCTTATTTCGTTCTGTTTTTTTGTATTGTATTTTATAATTCTATGTAAATATAATTACATCTAGGGCTTTGTGCCCGTTATATAATAATAAATAAATAAATAAATAACTTAATAATAACTAATAATGTAGGTAACAGGTATATAATATATATATATATGAAAATCACTTTAATACTCTTATGTTTAATTCAAATAATTAAATTAAATCAAAAACTGTAATAAAAGTCTACAATGCAAAATATAATTCCAATAAACAATAACTATTATATTTCATCAAAAATTGTCAATTAAGTAAACACAACCAAATTACTCCATTTGCAAACAAACCTTATAAGGAACAAAAAAAAGTCATCTATTTATGTATTTATTACGAATAAACAAACGAATATATTATTTACTACTGTAAAAAAAAATTCTCCAGCCTGCCAAACTTATTTTTAATTTATAATTTCGTCTAATATTTTTATAATTGATGTTTAAAGAACGAAAATAATAACTGCAGATGTCTAACAAAAGAATGCCTGCGGATACAGACTCCTGGCGAGTCTGGAAAAATCCATTGTCGTTGTACAACCGACACAAATAAACTACTAATATCGTCTCCTACCGAGTGAACCGGTTGAAACGCCTAATGGTATTTACACACGCAAACGATACTTTAAACTGAGAGCAATCGAATAACTGCAGACATTTGCGAGGTAACGTGAAACTTATCGTTATTACCCCAAAGAGGCAATAAAGTAATGTACAAGTCCGCACGTGCTAAATATATATATACGCTTGTGTATGTGTGTATTTATATAATATATAATATACAAGCCATGGGAAAAAATAGGAAATAAAGGTATTGTAATAAATAAATAATTCATATTTTATTAGGTATACGAATAATTTAAAACGACGTCTGTAATGAAATATTTCTTATAACTCATCGAGTTAGTCATATAGTATTATATTATGGTGTTTAACAAATGTAAATGATCTAAATAACATAATAAATATTTTTAAAAATAACTAACCTCTTAATCTAGCAGTAGTTTTAGTAAATTATTGCCAAGAATAAAATATTGAGGTGGAATATTATCAGATAACTTAATATACCAAAATAAAGTATTCACTTAATATGATTGATTTGAATAAAACGTATGACAAACAAATCAAACTACATAACCATAAAAAACATATTTACAACATATTACTATATAAAATACTAAACTATTATTATATTAACTAAGCTCAATTAAAATATTATAAAATTAATAGAAAATAATCAAAAATACAAAAATACTACACGTGCCTATAATAAATTTATAATTTATATTGCATTTGTATTTTTTAATTTATTAATAAATAATTAAAGACTGTATGCGTGTGCATACTTAAAATTTTTATGAATATATTTATATATGCAGCTAGTGCTAATAAGATTATAAATTACCTAAACAATAACAATAGGTAATTTAAACTATAGCATATTTAAACAGTATTTAAACGTTATCTTTTAACAAAATATAATAAGTATATTCATTTTATTTGTGTATTTTAATTTTGAATATCTATTATAACGAAAAATAATACATTTTTTGTTGCTCAAATTTACATTAGGCTATTTTAAGAATTGCATAAAATAAAAATTACGTTTATTTTCCAGGAATTATTTACTCCATATAGCAACAAGTATTAGTTTAACTATCAAATTTAATAAACTTTGTTCGATGTAATTAAGAATTATAACGTTATAACTATTAACAATTAAAATACGAAAAATATGACGATCCATAACGCTATAGAGTATGATTAAATATTAATTCTATTCATAATACTAAGTTGTGTATGTTGTTATGAATTAAATTAAATTGAATATGAAAAATATGTGAATGTGATAGACAAAAATGATATTTGAATTCGAACGTTTACGCCCACGGGTCTTTATAAACAGTTTAAACACATTTTAATAAACATAGAAATGACTTATCTAAAACGTTCAGTTCCACCTGTTTAATAGTTTGATGTTTTCGTTAATGAATTTCGTTTAGTGATGCAATAATAGAAAAAAATAATAATAACTCGATCCATCGTTTATTATTATTTTATGATTTCCGGATCCGTTTAATATGTTAGGTTGGTTTTTAAAATGTAATTAATGAGGAAATTTGTCTTACTGAATTAACGAATATTGCTTGTGGCGTATTATAATATTATAATATAAATAAATACATAACATGTTAAAATTATAAAAAATAATATAAGTCTTGAGGGTATACAATTAAATATATAACTTGATAAATTCTGTGAAAACTACATGTAATCCTGTCAAATAAAGTAAGTTCAACACTTAAATAATCGACAAAATTTTAAATACTATTATTAATATGTATTATACCTACATGTTTAAGGTAGTTGAATTTAACAAATACTACTAAAATTGCATTCAAACCTAAGATATCACTTTTTACCTTGATCTGAATGTAAAATATTGCATTATAGACTATAAATGTAATAACTGATGTAATATTTATTAAATATTCTTACGATTTGTTGACATGTCAGAAAATTCGAATTTAAGTGTTATATAATAAACAATGCTACTGCCACGTAATGTACGAATTGTTTTTTTCTTACCTGAAAAATAAAAATTATCCAATATAAAATAAAATCTATAAGTAATGAAAATCTTTAAAGTACTTAAATTTTATAATATGCTAGTATACATATTACATATATATATATATATATACCTATTATACTTTGTATTTCTATTACGAAATAGTTTTATAATAGTAATGCTGCAATTAAAAACAACGATTCAATATTTTTGAAAACGTAAAATTATGGTTACGGACTATAATGCAATTTAAAGGGCAAACAAAGAAATAATTCACAAATGATATCTCCATACTATAGGTACATTGTTTTTTTTTTATTTCTATTTCAGTTTGTTATATTAATTAATAAACCAAACTTAAATAAACTATGCCGTAATAATATTTACATGATTTTTATATAAGTTAAAATAAGATTTGTTTTTTGTAAATACTTAACAATATTACAATAATGTAGTCGGTTAGTGTTTTAACGTTATGATGCATAATATAAGCATTTAATACAGATTTTAAAATTAAAAAAAAAAATTTGATCTTTCTGATCAAAACTAATAGAAAACATCGTCACAATAAATATGTTGCATTAAAAGTCATACATTTTCAGTCACGAGCATCAAATGTTAAGAATATTATTATTGTTAAATTATGTATTTATTACAGTAGGTATATATAATTATTATTTAATATAAATATTTTAAATCGAACATTTCAATTTTATTTTTTTCTTAACTTAAAAAAGCGAAAAATCATGAGCTATTTTTCATTGTATTTCGTACTATTTCACTTGGAGTAACGGCGAGGAATAAATTAAACTTTTTTGCTTTGAATATCTATTACGTGTGAACGCGAAACCCATGTGGCAACTCTCGAAAATGCAATCGACAAACCATCTGAATTGAAACGTATTAGTTCATTGTCACGACAAGCAGCAATAAAATAAGTTTTTTTCGAATTTTCTCTCGGGAAAGGAAATTTAATCATGACAAACGCGATTACCTCAATCACTGCCGGACGGTAAACATTTACAAAATGAAAATGGGGTGGGAAACGTACCTATATGAATATTGTGTATGTGTATACCAGTAGCTACGAGGTCCAGGTGGTCCAGCAATAAATCATAATGTCACGAATTCCCCATACACGATACCCAAAATCAAATTGCGCGATACATATGCCGAACGGATCGACAAGATTTTTTCGACTGATTTCCATCTACACAAAAACGTTAAGCATTTTTCATTAATCCATTAATAATTATATATGTTACAGAAAATAAATATGATAAAATAATTAATTCAAGATGATTTGTTTAAATTCAAAAACTCTGCAGTGAAATAACATTTTTGGAGTATATTACTACACTCAGATCTTTAACTTTAATTACCTACTTATACTTGAGTAATTAAATGCTCTTTCAAAATTGAAATTTTATATATACAATACATGTTTCTCTTCAGAATATGAAATTAAAAATTATTGTGATTAAAAAAAAAAAAAAAATTAATCATGATAAAAAAAGTAAAATCATAAACTTTTTTCTCAAATTACGTAAGAAATTATTTTCAAAAATGTTGATAGTTTTCAAAACTATACGTTTAATGTATTAAAAAAAATTATTCGGTACATTAAAATTTTGTACACTCACGGGATTCTATGATACCATGACGAAAGTTAATATTTACTTATAGGTTACTGTTGTAAAGGTTTGATAATACGATGCAATTATGCGGAATTTAAAATAACTCGTATGGGATGAAAGGTATTAAGGACTACATAGGAATACTTTGCTAAATAAATTCATTGTCGTGAATCTAATTTGTGAAAAGCAAACACAAGTGTTAATAATAGTCCTACCAATACACGCATGGCGATATTTTTACCTTATTTCCAGGAAAATGTGTTATATTACTGTGTATGTTTTCCTCGCCGTAAGTAATAGTTTTTAACCGATCTATGCCTACTATATTATAATGAAGTTATTGTTCAACTTTCTTGCGTTAAGTTCTACAAAAATTGATTATAGTCTTGTACGACTGAAAACAGGTTCAAGAATTTTAATTTATGATATGATAATAATCTTATTTATGATCACGAATATTGCTGTTGCTGTGTAAAAAAAGATAAATCGATTACATAATTTATATTATAACACTACATAATTTAACTAAATCATTGATCCAATTTAAACGAATTCACTACAATACTAAATTATACAATATTTTTTTTAAAAAGGGAAAATTAGGTAACCATTCTTTTGTACAGTTTTACTTTTACGAGTGTACTGCTTCATTAAGTAAGTCTATATTATGCATAAACTAAACTTTTTAAATTTAATTTATTTTACTATATTAGTTATACACTGTAATAATTTAAATGTTGGTGTAAATATTTTAAATATTATATTATTCATATTTACTTATTCTAATTATATAATATAATTTTAAAATTGTATTATTTTTGTGCTTGTTATTATTAAAACCTAAACGTTTTTATAAACTCTTTAAATATAATTACATACACCAAAATAAAAATAAAAAGAGTGCAAGAATCAATTCCTATTGATGACACAAACAAAGCTAAAATATTTTAAAAATGATTTCCTTTCTAATAAATAATAATATGAATATTCTGTGAATTGTGAATATTTCGAGTTTTTAGAGATAATAATTTTTGTGTTACAATAAAAACAAAAATGATTTTATTAAAAACTTGTTTTATAAAAAAATTTCTACTCTCCTTAAGTTATTTTTTTTTTTTGTTTTCTCGGTTATTTTAAAAGGCACTTAGAATTGTGTCATTTTATTTTTTGAATCCCTCTTTCTTCTCATTTTTAAATACCTACTATATCTAATTTTATACCAAACACTCATAGTTAAAAAACAAAGAATTTTTGTCTATTCAATTTAAAAAGATTTAAAATCACATCATTGTAAAATCAAAAGACTCACCACTCTATACTCAGAATCTAAAAACTAGGTTTACAAGTATACTAGATTACAATGCATTTATTTAATATAATGTGATTTTTTAAATATTTATAGTGTGTACTTAAATTTCGTTGTGTCATTTATTGTAAATTCTTGAACAAATATTATTATTTATATCTATGCATATTAGAATACATATTAAAAAATTTTTTTTTTTAATATCTTGGTTACATTTTCCGTGTATATTACAGTTGTAAGTTAAATATTCAGTATAATTACGGCTTATAATACTATATGTTATATTATACCTAATACCTATTATTAAAAATATAATAATATTTTTTCATTGGATGTTCAGCATTGATTTAGTAGAATCTATTACAAAATTAGTTTTAGACGTCTACTATTTATTTCGTGTGACAGATAACAGTTTGTTTTTTGAAGGGTTGTTCATATGTGTTTACTGTTTTGGTAATGTCAATTTCAATTCTAAATATATTGCATTTGAATAGGCAATATAACATTAATTATTGATCATATTACATTTTGTGCTCATGAATTATTTATGGGAACAGAAACTTAGTATTCTCATAGAGTGATGTTTTACAAACTTGTGTAGTATTTGGGTAGGTGCATTTATTATTGATTTCGATGGACATTTATATCGTGGATTCTGAACATGAACCCATATAGTCTATGTATACAAATACCCATGTATTGTGGGTATTTAAATTTGCTATGTCATCGATCATTTGTAAATCCAAATAAAGACACACTAAAGAATAAGAGACATTTTTGTTTGAGTAAGTGACAGATCATTTTTTTAATGACAAAATCTGACAGTGATGATGACACGGATGTCCTAATATATTTCAACTTTCAAAACAGTAGAAGACAGCGATGGATACGAATTATAGATTGTGTTTTGTTGTATTATATTCGAGCTCCATCGAGAGGAAAGAGATGGAGTTAACATTATGGAATAATATTTAGGCCGGGACTCTTGAGGGTATTCAACGCAAACCGCATACAATAACTAAAAAAAAATACTGAAAATAAAATGTATTTTTCCTTTAAAACTCGTTTAAAATTAACTTAATGTGTTAATAATCCTTTGTCAGTTATAGAGTTTTATATATTGACGACCCTAAAGTTAAAATCAGAAATAAATTGCACTTTTATTACCACAAAATTCTCATTAATTACGATAATCAATAATCTGATTAAAACATGGCACCAGTGAGAAAGACTGGGATAGTATTATAAATAAACTGTTGTGTAAGGGAAATAGTAATTTATAGGGTAAAGGAACATGATGTTATGAATTCAATAATTATACAACATTTATCGTTTAACATCAATATTAACCAAAAATAAATTATAACGAAACATTTAAATATTGATAACTTGTACTGCGTAAAATGAGCTATGGCTGATAAATACTTTTTTTAATTATTAATATTAATAATAATTATTAAACTTTAAATTAATTAGTTTTATGTATTAATTTCCTCGTGGTATAAAAAGAATAACAATATATCATAATATATTTGAAAGCGATTATTATTGCTTTAAATTATTTTTAAAGGCGTTATCATAACATTTACATACAAAAAAATGAAAATGTAATTATTAAGCTTTATAAATCGAATTATTTTTAGATCGTGTCGGTTAAAACGTTAATACATAATTATTGAAAAACTATTATAAAATTATATCATACTTAATTATTATACTCGTAAGACTTGAATTAAAATATTACTAATCCAATAATTGTGAAATATAAATTCGTAGTTACAGTTTATTAATTTTTACAAAATAATATAATTTTGCTAAAATTTTAATACTGAAATGTTATTTTGTATTTAATTCAAAAACATTATAACAGTATTATAATGGTAGTTGACATGTGTGGATTTGTTATTCAGCTATTTTTTTTTTTATGTCTTAAGACTGAATAATATGTTTTAACATTATTCTTATTGAATAATACCAATAAACAATGTAAACTATAAGTATACGTTTTGATAGTAATTATAACGATTTAACGATTAAAATTGAGTAAAATAAAATAATATGCCAATGGATTTAAAAATATTAATAATAAACACATAAGTTACGACAGTAAGCTATAATTATTGTTAGATTAAGAAAAAAAATATTCGTGAGAGTATAATTATCTAACATTAAGTCTGTAGTTTAATTAAGTTGTGACAAGGCATAATAATTACTGTTACATGTTTAATAAACCTACAACAAAAATCTACAAATTTTAATCGTGTTATAAACTATTAGAAAAAAAAAAAGTGACTCCATTTTGGTTATATAAATGAATAAATAAATAAATAAAAAACAATAATAAAATAGGTATACTATGAAAACTCAATCTAAAATCAAATAAATTATGCACATGAATAATGAATATTACCAATTACCATTATTTAAATATTTTTAGTTAAAAATTAATGAAATAACGTATTGGATGAATTATAATGATTAAAATATTCTAGTTTTAATAAAAACTATAAATATGTATTCAAATAAAATATTTAAAAATTAGATATATCCAGTAGCTTATTTTAAAGGGAGTGGCGTATAAATTAAGTCAAGCCATGTATGTATTTAAAATTGAATCTATTATAATAAAATTATCAAATAATCATTAGCAAAATAAAAAATGTACGTAACTGTTGAAAAAAAATTCAAGAAGTTTATTAATGTGGACCGTCAAGAGGGAACCGTTTGTACTCCATTGAATGTATACAATACACCTAATTTCACAATATGTACTTGAACTTAAGAAAGTTATACCAATTCCGATCCATATATTATTACCTATATGAATTTCACAACAAGATCATATTATTGATCTTTACTTTCTTTTTAACAAAATATCAGGTTTAATCGAAGAATATATACAATTCTCTATAAATGGGAATTTTTATTTTATACAGAATCAGAATCAATATAATTTTGACGTATAAGTAATTTTTTTTTTTATTACAAAAGAATATATTTATTATTAGATTTATAAAAAAAAAAATTTTAAAAAAATGTTCCCTTAATAATTATAAAAACAAATGAAAATACTTATGGGTTATTACTTGAAAAATGACTCCATAAATAAATATAAAGATGTAGCAAATTTACTTTAGTTTTTTATTCTTAACAGTGAGGTAGGTTAGACGGACATTTATTTTATAATTATATAATTTATGCAAAAAATCTTTGATATGTCTATATAAGATAGGTAATATAATTAATAAAAATAGTAAGTAGCTCTCAAAATAATTGCAGTGAATCAAATGTGTTACTTAAACGATGAAAAAATGTTCACTAGTTTTAATCATAAAATAAAAAAATTATATTTTTTATAAAAAATCTTTTCGTTGTATCAAAAATATTTTAAAATGTATTTGAGTAGCTACATAAGTTCATTAATTATAAATAGCATAGAGTCGACTAGAACTATCAAACTGCATTTTACGTTATTCCAAACAGTTAAAACTATATAGTTTAAAGATGATTAATTTGCAAACTAACAACACATTTTAAATGAAAAAACTACTTAAACAATTTTCCTCACGAAATCGCTTTTAAAAGTATACACCCACGCTACTGTGTTCTTTCAAAAAAAGCATCTTTTAAAACGTGCAAAGAATGTCTACTGTATTAAACTTAATTTTATTTTAAACGTCACGAAAAACAATTTAATGAAATAATGAAAAATTAAAAAAAAAACAGCGTTAATACTAAATTTATAAGATAGATCACTATGTGGGTGTCAATAATTTTCAGTAATAATAAATTATTGAGTTTGAAAAAATATTTCGAGCAAATAATTGATTTAGTAAAAAAAAAAACGCGTATTTAAATTTATTTACTCTTTTTTTGCTATTCCTAGATTTTTAAATTTTTAAAAATTCGAGAGTTATGCGTTAAATTATGGTTAATCCTTAATATTTACGTCTTTGCAATACTTACTATGGTTTTTTTTTTTTTTACTAGGTATCTGAAGAAAATTTAACCTACGTGTATAATGAAGTCACTAATTTAATCTGTGTTATGATACTTAATACTGTAATCTGGGTAATTATCTATTATTATTTATTCTTCAATAAGATAATGTGCAAATAGTGATGAAAATTATACTCATATTCTATTCTCTTATCTGATAATGTATAATTATAACAATAATTACAACAGACTTGTAACATTTTACCTAAATATTTTCGAAAAAGACGAATATCGTTTACGCAACTTGTAAATATATAGTACGTTTGTCAATATTGATTTAAATGATAACTTAGTTTAATAATATATTCTATAATTTGTATTATTATTATTTAATATTTTTTTAATAATATATTGGTGAACCTATATATAAATTAAATTACCTAAAGATTACTTAATTAACTAAAACAGAGTAAACAATAAAGGATATTTTCAAATAACCCTTAAACTATTAATACCTATGAAGATGAAATCATATTTTGTTAATGATTTTTAAATGTATAATACCTATAACTTCTGTATATTAATAATCGGTGGCTAATTATAATTCATTATTTAATTATGAACAATTCTTTTAATTATACTAATATTTGATGCTATACATATAATAATATAAATATTGTATTATTAAATATCATATTTTTAAGTTTCATATCAGTACAAGATGAAAATATTATATCAAAAAATGCAATTTAATAGCAGCAGTATCGTAAACGATAGCATATAAAACAAAATTACAAAACATGAAGTGTTGCGAATTGGTTTGGAATTGTATCACAAAAAAATGCTAATGTCCATATGACTATTTGTTAAGGTTTTCTGTGTAATGTTAGTTCTTGACACATGCCGGTGGCTTCAGATTGTAACAGAATTTATGAGAGTAGTGCAACACCCAACCCCCATCTCACACACAAGTATACTTAAATCTACACAGACATTTAAAGTGATATACTTATGCAAATCGAAAAATGTGCAGAATAACCTAGAATAGAGATTGAACAGACATGCAATGCTAGTGAAATTAAACATAAAGGGCTAAAGGAAAAGAAGGAAAATTGGCTGCTCAGATGTTTATCACAAAGTGTGATATAGAACGAGCATTTCAAACAACTTACAACACCATTAAATTTAATAAACGTGACCAATAAAATACACACTGAGACCCTATGACAATCTTGTATATTTTTAAATTTATGGTTTTTTCCCCACTTAAACATTTTCATCACGTATTTTTTGAATCTTCTTATAAAAGTACATTTAAAAATTTATATTTCATGCTCAAAACAGAAAATATAAATTGATGAGAAATGTGTGGTCTTTTTAATCGTTTTTTTATTTTCTCACCCTAAAGTGTTATTGATACAATAACGTAGGAGATAACGCAAAGAATATTAACGAAATATTTTAAGGGTTAATTAAATTATTTAACTTAATTGTTTGAGTTGGTTACTTTTAATTTAAATTAGTTTTATTAATTAGCTTATTTGGTCAATATAGCTAAAAATCCGTATAGCTTTGAATACTGACAAACTAAAACAGACATTTTACTGAACACAATACACTAATAATATTGAAAGCTATTAAGTATAAATAATACAAATTTACATTCCTATTGTCTGTATACGACATTTTTAAAATGGGGAAAACTCAGTATGACCAAAGCCACTCAATTAATAACTAATCTGGTAAGATATTAGATAATACAATAAATTTATACCTATGATAAACAATTTAAGTAACAAATTATTATGAATAATATTTTTCGCAACTAAAATATACATAACTATTAAAATATAGATAAATATTATATTTTTACTGTGGATTAATTACATTTAACTTTGTCATTGAAACTTTAATTAGGTATATTATAGTGTTACAATTATGTGTATATAATATTGGTTTTCCAGAAAATATTTTAGGGGGAGGGGTCAGTAAAAATGTCGTGTATCATATGTTTATGGATTCAAAATGTAACAACAGATACTTGATTTACATCTAATTTTTTTAAGTTTCTATGTACAGATATTTAAGAATAATAAATTGGTGTAGGTAAACAAATAACTGTAAATAAAATAATGTAGGCTAACGTTACAAACTTTTTTAGATTCATGTTGAATATTAGTTTAAATATCATATCAATAATTTTAATAATTATTAATAAAAAATCCTAAAATATTTCTTAATATATTACAACTATTAAATTATGTATAAACTGTATTTAATGTGTTGTATGCATTATTAACTACTAAAATATTATCAATACTTAATACCCGAACTTTTGTTTATTGTTGGATATTTAATAGGAGCATAAAATGCTCCAATTTTGACTATTAAAAACAAAGTTAACATTTAGAAGTTATATTTTTCGAACCAATAAAATATTATCCCCATGACCATCATACATAATAAACTTAATATTATTATTTGAACTTTTGTGCAGGATATGTTGTAAAACAATATTTATTACAGAAAGATCTCAGGAATATTTGTAATCAACTAACCGAGAAACTGACAATAAGGACTTAAAATCTGCCACAATTGACAAACATTTGGAAATCACACCACGATGACAATGGAATTGCTGTCCAAATATTTAATGAAACTAGGCGAAATGAGATTTTGAAATTTTATTAGTCAGAACTCAAACAAGTGATGAATATAAATTCCAAGAGCTTTGTATAAAAGACCTCAAAAAGTCATATTTCCGCCGAAAGAATTATTTCCAAATGTATTTCAATGCGAATATAAATTTCTAAAGTTATGTGTGTATTATCACACATTTATTGCGAATTTACACATAACTACCCTTTTGCAAACCATAAAAGCGTATTTCTTACCACAAATTCAAGAGACCATTGTTGTTATTGCAATGGTTGAAATTCATAAGATAAACATTATATATATATATATAAATATATACACACACACACACAACATTATTAATGTGTATTTAGGACTGTAATATTATATAATATAATTAATGAAAAAATCATGATAAAGAATTTGATTTGATGTAATGAAACACAATTTTCTAAAACTAAAAATTGCATAGAAGTAACTAACACAAATTTATTAACATACGTAAAATAAAATTAATGTGTTTGATTTAAATAATGATGCACTATTTTTTTTTTTATTTATATTTGTTTAAAAAAAAACTAATCTTTTCATATGTTTCGATTATATAAAAACAGTAACAATAGGAATTTTTGAATTAAAAAAAAATTATTATACAAATCCTAAAGAAATTAAAAACGATTAATAATAAAAAACAACAACTGCCATTATTTTAAAATTTAAAATGTAAATTAAATGCTGATTATTCAATGTTTTTTTTATAAATAAACATATTATTATCGGGAATGTTTCTACGTTTATCGTTGTATTAAGTGGAATCGCACGAATAAATTATTGGATATTATGGATTGTTGCTTTTGTAAACGTTTAGTGTGATAATGTGGAGTCGGTGTTGTATTATCGTCACCAAATTGCTAAACAATGGTACGTGCATATATCCTACAGCCCTGGAGTACAGTAAGGATGTCCGTTGAAGATTAAGCAAATTGTTCGATTACAATATGGTAACTGTAGTGTAAACGTAAAGACCGGGCTTTGGAAGACATTTGCTGCCAAGCTGCAGTAGGGCAAAACATACGTATAGGTACAACGAACTATAATACCACTTGAAAGTAGCACAAACAACGTAAATCCAGTGACGACGTATACAAATATTCGTTATTATATTTAAGCACCCAATAACAATAATGATATAATAAATTAGATTTTTTATCATAGACAGAATTTTCAATTAATGTGTATTACTGTATTGCATCAAACAATTTAATATTAAATCAAACTATTGTCTATCCACAGCGGAGAGGTTAAAAACCATTGCCGAGCTCAAATTTGAAAAAAAAAACAATAGTATTTCGGACGACAAAACGAAAGCTTCAGACGATAAATCAAACTTAACAACCAAGTAAAACGTTAAAAGTACGTTGTATAGACTTCTTAAATTGAACTTGTCGCCTGTTTCGTGATGAACGACCGGCCAATATGAATCTTCAGATATATTATTAACAGGAAACACCCGCTTGGTTATGTCACTAACTCTCCAAAGAGTGGATGAGAAATATGGTGAAAGAGCAACGCGAGGCCTGCTTCTATTATAGGTATACGATTTAACGTTTTCTAAACCGACTATAATATACTCTGAGAAAATCATGTTTTCCGGTAAAGCACGTAAAAATCTATACGCATACTCCGGACATCGATATAAACGAGATAATATACGTATTATTATTATTATATTATAAAAGAACAAAAATGTATACGCTATTTTTCCAGTACACATGCCGAGTGAGTTTATGATCAAAACGGATTTTGGGTAATGGCCAATGGATGTATTATAGTCAATCTTTTGCCGGCAATATACGGGTAAATTTAGGCCCCATATATTTAATCGTACGCCATTTGTATACGACGTTGTTTCGATTTATACCGCCGTTGACGTTGGTGTAAAAACGGAACCTATAAACACGGTTTTGAACATTTTACAGTATTTGCCTTACGTATAGGTAATATTTACGGTTTAAATTCGTTTAACTGCAAATATTTATTTTAATTTATCATGTCAGGAATATATAACGTGTTAAAATTATTTCTACGAGTTTATTCGTAGAGATCTATGTATTGTGGATCAAAACAAATTTAAAAAAGATTGGAAATCAGGATATAAAATATAATATTATAATTTAATTATAATTATACGAGTGCTATGTTATAAATTGTGAAGTACCTATTATACATTTAAAAAAATAGGCATGCAAGTCCATTTTATTATACATTTGTAATATGTGTACGATACTTTTACGGGCGTGATGGACTGTTTAAGACAATATAAAGTTAAATAAATAAATAACCATAATTAATTAATTTTTATAGAAACCATTTTTAGCATTTTTTTTTCATTAAAAATCATTGAGTTATGAACGATCATAAATCATTTTATGAGTGACTACAAAATAATAAGTCATAAACTCGTAACTTTACGCGAGAAATATTGGTTAGAAGGTAAAAAATTGTATAAAAAAAATATTATTAAGAAAAGTGCTAAGTTTATAATAATTTTTTACTTTCATTTTAGATTTACTTTTTATATAGACTCATCAGCATCAAAAGTTATTATGCGAACATTTATTAACCTAAGGCTCATTGAAAATTAACTTTAGTATTATACTTTTATTTATATATATTTTTTTTAGAATTACACTTACTATAAATTACACGATTGGTTTTTTACGAGTAAATATTTATACGTAAATTATGCTTAAATCGTTAAAATAGTTATTAAAATGATCTGATGTACAAAGTGATTATAATCAGATCATTTTGATAATTTAATATAATGACTATATAACCAAAATGCGCCGCTACTAAAATGATGCATAATCTAATTTTCGAATAATATGATAGGTATTATAAAACTTCGTCTGCATCAACGAAAAATTATATATTTTCTCGTCAATCTTTTAACCTAACCGCACGTATACTATTAGTACACTATATACTGCAGGCTAATACGGAAAGTATAGTTAAAAATTATGATCTAATTATTTTATTATAATGTACATTATAAATACTACAAGGAGGTAGGTACATTCGTGGTACAAAAATTAACATACGCGTATGCCGAATGCTGTTTAAATCGTGTTCAATTAGTAAATTATCAACCAATAATTTTTTTATTTTATTTTTGAACAACTACGGGAGGAACGCGCGGAACAATAACAGGAACGTGTTTTGCATAAAACGGACATTAATCCGAAAAGTTATTGAGATTACGTCTGGCGGCTAGATCAGATAACATAATAATATCTTTAGAGTCACAATTGTTATTGCCCTAGGTCTTGGTTTGGTAACCGCGACACTAAACGTTTTGCACCGTGTACGCGACGTCCGGTGTAAATCATATTTTATCTATTCTACATTCATACACTCGTGAACATTCACTATATAATATAATATAAGAAGTATCTAAACATTTAATTTTTATTTCGCAACAAAATAAACGACGTACGCAACCCAGCGTGACGTTATTAAAATAGAAACATTATTCGTATTCACTCTATTAAAAGTTCTAATTTTCGTTCACCGCTAAAACTATTTTCGGTTAACTCTGGATTCCAAAAGAATAATTAAGTTGATATGAATTCTGCCTTGGAGCCGCTAAATATTTACAATTTAAATCGGTATATATAAATTTTGTCAATTTAGATCTATTTAATTGATTGCTGTTTTTTTTTTTTTTATAGCATTCGCTGTAACTAAATACACTAAATTCCTGTTACGTACGGGAATTTACTGTATTTTTTATTAATTTGATGAAATAATTGAACTTTATATTTTTTTTACCTAGACATAGCTCAAATGAACATACTAATATAAATGTTTATGAGAATTTTGACTTTTAATTTTTCTTTAAACATTGAACAAAGTGATTAATGTATAGATATTGATTTTACAATGATAATAAGTGTTTTTATTTGTGTGTATATATCTGAAGACACTTTTCCTAATTGAAAAAGACTCAAACTCTCAACTTTTAAAAAAGTTTCTGGTAATAAAATTTATCCAGTTTGTACTAAAGTGGGTTAAAAGTAAAAATTTGCACTACTTTTAAAATAATCAATGAAAAAATACAAGCATTTGCTAAAATTATAATATTATTATAAAAATAATTGTTTGGTAACCTTGGTAGACTATTTTCATTCAAAATCGTTTTTACTTGTATACAATGAAACAATGAATTAACATTGAATTCAAATTTAGCTCATCCATTATTACTGAGACCTACTAAATAACGAGCTATACTTGACACCTACTACACAGTAGATCGGTTTCTAACTTGAATACTTTTTTTTAACTATAATTGGTAATATAATATAAATTTATATTATACGTTATAATAAGGTACATACTACATACAACTATACCAAGTGTTAAAATACAAAATACATGGATTATTATAATATGACTTACGGACAAAAATCGTTTAAAAAAAAATAAAATATGGATTATAGAATTATATAGCATATATAATAATATAATACCTACTTAAAAAACCCTTGAATATCTATACTAAATAATATTATATTGCATATTTTTATGTGGACAAAATGTACTATTATTTTTTATAATTGAAGCCTGAACCTATATATCAAAGTAAAAACAAATATCACTATTATTATAAGACGCACGATCATTATATAGTATAAATCAAGCAATATATTATGAGATTTGAGGTAATAAATTTAAAAAAAGTTACGTACGCCTTGTATACAATTCGAGTAATGTTTTATTAAATATTAACAATTGAACTGTTTAATATTTTAAAACTAGTCAATACATAAATATATTCAAGTTCACTAGGAATATTCTCCCTAATTTTTATTTGTTGAATTCATTTAAATCCTATTTTTTTTTTATTTTTTATTTTTTTTTTTTTTTTAATTTGTAATAATCTATAATGACCATATTATTTTTAAATGATTATATATTTTATGCAATTTAAGTAGCGTTAGTATAGTGTAGTAAAAAGCTTGACAAAAACTTTTGTTGTTTCTATACTATATTAAACTTTTTATACCCTTATAAGGATAATGTGAATCCATTATAATAGATTTAAAATACATGGATGGGGAGACTATAATATTAAAATGTATTGTAGTTATTAATAATAATGTACTCACTTTTTATAAATTTTATCTTAATAAGTAAGCTTAATAAATACTAGACTGAATATTATATTTAAATAAATTGCAAAATCATTAATGAAAATTATTATCCTTAGGGCACAAAGTTTAATAACTCAGAAACTCGTTCAAATTTGAATTTACATGTATCATTTTTTAAAAAAAACTTTTTATAATTTAGTAAAAATGGTATTTCTCTTATATTAGAAAATAGAAGATTGCATCACCACCGTGCATTTACTAAAATGTATAAAAAAAAGTTAAACTATCTGAAAATTTGTTCTACAAATAAACAAAAAAAATTCAAAAATTAAAATTTGAATAACTTATATAAACAAGGGGACATGAATTTTAAATAATCTAGAAAAATAACTAGAATATATTTAGGTGTACAACAGAACTATTATAAAAATCAATATTCTGTAGTTGGAAGTCACTACTTATGATATAATGCGACTACATACAACAAAACGAAAAAAAAGTTCTCTTCAATGATTGTCGCTATAGTTTTACGGAAAAAATAAATGCCTTATAATACGCTAGTTTATTTGTATGTTTGGTAAGAAAAAAATCTATAGGCACTAAAGGAAAAATCTCGAATGAATCTGTCTAACGGTTAGACTCTAACTTAACAAGCACCGACAAAAACAGGATTTAATATATTTTTTTAACGCGAATTTATTGAGCTCATGGCTGCTATAATAATATAATTTCAGTATATTTTTGGTATGCCTAGTCTTATTTTTTAAAGTTAGAATGAACCTAGTTTATTTAAGTTTGGAATAAAATAAGAAATACTATTTATACTTTCTTTAGTTAAACGATTTTACAGAATCAATAAGTATAGTGGTGCTACTACATAAAACAAAAACCGTAAGCTAGCATTTTATCATAATCATTCCTAAATTATAACTCTCAGTTTTTAAATTTAAAATATCGATGAAATCGTCAAACAAATAAAATGTATTTAATTTCGTCCCATACAAATATAAGTGCGTATTGTACTCATCTAACAGTGGAAGAACACGCTCAACGTATTACGAAACATGCGATATTTTATACGTATGGCTTACATCGAGCGAAAACCTCCCTCCGTAGTCATACAATATAAATACAACAGTAGTCGACTGTCGTAATAATTGAGTAGTATTAGTGACCATACTATTACGAATGGCACAACGATCGACCTAATATTATATACCTACTGTGCTGGAGGCGGGCTACAATAATATAATATAATATTATGTGATTACATTGCATTAAAACTTACGTACGAATTATTATAACAACTAATACTGCCATTATAACTATTATTATTGTTATCATTCGTTTTAGCCAGCCGTATTAATAGTATAATTATATCAAGTATGCATTGCCGACGGTGACGATTTCGACTGCAATATAAATGTTAAGATATTATTGCATGTGCCCAAATAAAGAAAATCGTTTTCACCGACTGTCTGTAATAATTGTTTCACGACAGCGACGTTAGTACGGCGGCATACTAGATATTATTATTTTGTATATACTCATGAGACAGCAATGCAAATGAACGAAATAGCGATCTTCCACTATTACCGGTTAAATACCATATTGTACGTTGGTATTTCGTAGTCGACCTCGAAAAAGTATCTCTTTTCAAAAAAAAAAAAGTGTATTTAATTTGATTATATCAAACTCGCTAAACGCAAATAAAATGTCTTAATTAATTCGTCGTTATTTTTAAACTAAATAATACTCGTACGAAACCACGGGACTTTATTGACGATAACATAATACACAGTAATAATAATTATAATAATAACGTAAAGTGGTACAACTGGTAAATATGTGGAAATCACTTGACAGCAAGTGCGCGGGTGTATAAAGAATAATATGACGCGGCATATGTCTGAAATCCTAATTATATACATTATTGCTACAAGTAATAACAACGTTCGGTAGAGCTACACATTATCGTTTTCACGCCGGAGACATGCTATGAACTATATTATATTATTATAATAATATAACTCGAGACGACGTTGTGATAAATAGATTTCACTAACAATAACCAATTTTGCTTAATTCCCGCATTCAAATTCTTCAAGAAATATATTTTAATAATACATTGCACTGAAAAAAAATATGAAAAGTCGTTCGCGAGAACATAGTATTTTATTACCTAACGGCTATTGCAATAACGTTAAATTACTGTCTTCTCCATACCGTAGTGCGTCGTGGTCAAGCTCACGTCCTACCGGTTAACAATGTAAACCTACAACTATAAATGACGTGTAGATTAACCTAGTGAATATTATACAGAGTAATACCCTTTTATTCTTTACTTTTTAGAGGGTAATGCTTTTATTCATATTCTGATTTTTGTAAATTTCGAGTATCAATACAATGTCTCATCCACATGTCTTATCTCTGTCTTACAAATGCGTAACATTAATTATTAAATTAAATTATTAATTACAATTATTCAACAGAGTAGTTCTCGTTTATAGCTTTGTTAGTATTAATATTTACCTACTATCAAATTTAAATATAACAAAATTATCTTCTGTGTTTTCTTAGAAGTTTTTTTAAATATTTTAATTTTAAATTTATGAATAGTTGCGAGTATTTTAAATGTATTGTAAAAATTAACACATTTTACACTTACTTCAATATTACACAAAATACGAGTAATATAATAACGTCATCTTAAAGACTGATTAATTTTTAAGTACATATTAAGACTTTTCATATTAATAAAATATGTTTTTAGTATCGATACAGACTTATTTTTTATTTTTTATTTTATTTTAATAAACACCAAATATTTTAAATTAATAATCATTTTTGTTTTTGTTGATGTATTTAAATCTAAATTTTAACAAATAGCTCCTAGGTCATTAAAACATATATGTATTTACGGACGACATTTTACTATCAATAAGTTAAAATAAAATATAAAACAAATATACGTAAATACTTTATCTAGTTCTAATTGAATAATACAAAACAATAACTTTTACTAATTATAAAATATTTGTAAATTAATAATATTATTTAGTATAATTTTAAATCATCATACCTTAATACCTTTTGTAATAATTACTGTGATATTTTACCTTTATTAACATAAATTCAAAAATTACTCGTTCAAATTTTGGCACAAACACGTCAACATTAAAAATAAATAAGATTAAAATGTACAGTTTTCGATTGTATTTTATGGGATAGTCCTTGGACAGTATAATAAATCTATGTACATTTAAAAATAAAACTTGTAAGTAAACATACAAATTCCAAAATTCAAAATTTAAACAAACCAAAAGGAAAAAAATTAAGGTGGCATGATAAGCTAAACATGTTATCTTGTTGAATATTACTATATTGTAGGCGAGTAAAGAGAACGGACGAACAAACAAATAAATAAAAATAAACGTACTTATGGACGCAAAAACGCATTATATGCATAATATTCTACTCGGTTGTTCTATACGAATAAATGTTAATTGAGTTTTTACTTATCATGTCCGCTGATATAATACTTAATTATACGTTATGTACCAAGCGCGCGTTTTGGATTTTTCTTGTGTACAAAAAAATTGTTTTTAGAAAAGTAAAACTGATAACTTTCGTTTATTAATGTTTTCGTGCTCCGACATCGAAATGTCTTGTTAAAGTCGTGTATTATTAATATAATATTGTTTTATGATAATCCACCAAGCCGGAGTCGACGACGGTTTCGAAACTATTGTTCCAGGATACACCTAAACCGTTTCAATTGTAAATACATTACGCACACAGGCAGCACAGTAAGGCCAGTGGGAGTATGTGTTATTGTCTTTTTGGCCGGACCGGTTGCTTAACGACCACCACGAGAGCGCATAAATCATCCGTCGCTTTTCATTTTATTAACTGACGTTGATATTAAAATAATAACAACGAACGCGCCATTTATACATTCGTTTGGACGCACGTCTTGAGACGGATACAATAATAAATTTCGCGTTATTATTGATCATACATATATTATTATGGTCCGTTCAGTTTTCATGAGACGACTAAAAACAATTTTATTCCATCTATACGTTATAGATTACTGTGTGTTATTTATAGCAAACAAAATTGACTTTTATAAAAAAATTCGATAGAAATCTGTTCCTTCCTATTCACATAATTTAACTGTTAAATGCATGTGATATTATTTGATAGATAATTTTGTACACCTACCCAACGGAGAACGATCAAACTAATGTCTATATTATAATAATTAATAATGTATTATACATTTATTATAGTAACTCGACGAAATACGAAGAAACTGCCGATAATATTTAATTGGCTGTTGGAAAAGGATATTTCGGTTTTACGATCCTTCCAAGTTATTTATACAAGCCGACCGACGTAGCGAATCACTGCGCCCACGAAACGCGGCTCTTTCAAAACTAAAACTATAATATTCACCTGTTTGACCTACCAAGTCGTAACACGTTTCCTAACGTTAACCTTTCTGCTATATTCCTTATAATAATATTATGACAGTAATTTTGTTCAACTAATTTGTTTTATCACGTTTACATTTATAATTATCTATTACAATATATATTTTTTAAATTACAATTTACTATTTTTGGTGTCATTAAAATTTAAAATACCATAAAATGATGGAAATTTAAATATGTATAATATATTATATACAAAACAAAAATCAAGATACATTTGCATATTAATCGTATATTATATTTGGTATAAGAATTTCAACTGTTTTCGAAAAATATTTTTCAACAGCTAATAAAAAATTATAAAATGTTCTCATAACTGTAATAACTAGGCCACGTTACTTGCCTCGTAATCCAAATCTATATACATATTTATTATGTCTATAAAATATAAAAAGTACAGTTTAACTTCAACACAAATTAATAAAATCCATGAAAACTGGAAATGAAACCAGTTTAATATTATGATAAATTGAAATCAATATACGGTCTATATAAAATATGTAGATTATTTGAGCGCGAGAGTTAAACCACATACTTGATTATATTTGCAGAAACCATCACTGGTTACATTTGCTATACAAGTATAACAAAATATGACATAATATTATGAATGGTATACAACAAAGTGCATCATGCGTTTGAATTTCATAATGGTTTTATCGTCAAACATGTTGCTTTTATTTATGATAAATTATTGTAAGGAAGAAACCAATTTATAAAGTGTTAATCATAAATTATAGCTATTAAAATATAATTATTAGAAATGTATCGATGAGTATAATATTATTATAATAAATAAGTTGGACCTAATAGTTAGAGTTTTTTAAAACATAACCCATTAAAATTTACAATACTATTCCATAATATGTTGACTACATTCAAATTAATAAATTAATAAAATAACTGAAATTTATTTGAGTAATTATATTGTGTAACAATTAAAAATTTAATACAATTTATTGACTATAAACATTAATTAAACATGCAAATTATTTTTATTTTGTCTTATACAGCTGAATTACACATAAATTATGTGAGATACATCTAAAAATTCGATTCATAAGTCTCTTATTTTCTCAAAAAATAATTAAATAGATGCAGTTAAAAATAATGATCTTTTGTCAATATTTTTAAAAATAAGACTAGATATTCAATTATTATTGAAAAAATAAGCAACTAAGGTTAGTCTTATTGATAATAAATGTATATAGTTATTTTTGTATAGAAATAGAGATTTAAATATATTTATTGTACTATTATTATTTTTACATACTATATCTATCTTTCAATAACTAATTTATATTTTAGGAGCTTTAAATAAATTAAAACTCAATGTTCAAATTTCTTCAAAATAAAGCAAAAGGTAAATTAAGTTATAAAATAATAATTTAAACTGTTATGCAATGTAGGTTTGCCAGTTAATGACTATATACATTTGATACTACTCAGTTCTCAGACATACCTATTACAGAATATTAGAATATTAAATATTATAATAATTATTATATCTACTTATAATTTGTTGTTGTAATAAATTTTTTATTATTATTTTTCAATTAAAAACTAATTTATAGTAAAAATATTAACTTATTTTAATTATTTTAATTATTATTTAAGTTATCCAATCAATTTAATAACTAAATTTGATTATTTTTATGTATTACACAATTATTATATAAGCCATCAAAAAAATAAAATATTCATATTCATATTAATCATATTTAATGAGTTGATAGTATATTATTATAATTTAGAACTTTATAAAAAATTACAGTATGATAGTAAAATTTACTGATGGGTATATAAATGTATTTAAATTTCCTTAAAATTACATCTAAGGAATTAATTTAATATTTGTAAAATTATTGATTATTTTTAACATACTATAATTTACGTAACCCAGATTTTTTGTCAGAATTCAATAAATATAGTAAAATAAAAGTTCAGAAAGTCACAAGCATTTTGGTTTTTCTAAAACATGATTATAATATATGTGTGGTACTGGTATAAATTCAGTAACAATATTTTAAAATGTTTAATAATATCAACCTAGCTTTGTTTAGCAATAACAATTTGGAATATTCAAATTACATAGTACTTTCAGCTTCTAAACACTCCAAATATAGCTAGACTTTTTAGAATTAAACTTAAAAAATATCTCTTAACCTATACCTCATTTATCTGTAATTTAAAAACATTACATAAATTATTACTTATTTACTAAATGTGATTCTATATAAGCAATTTATACCAATACTCATGTAAAAATTCGTAAAATAAGGAGATAAATATTTTTATGTTAGAGAAACTTTTAATAGTGTATTTCTGTATTGGTTAATTATTTTTCGGTCAAACTTTTGTCAATGAGCCATATTATACGTAATCGCAAACCACGCTTAAAAATAAATAAAAAATATTGTAAAACAATCGAATTAAAAATGAAAACCATATGATGATAATTTAATTTAAAATGTATTTCGATAGAAACACTGTTT
The DNA here is from genome assembly GCA_020882235.1 of Schizaphis graminum. Classification (NCBI taxonomy): domain Eukaryota; kingdom Metazoa; phylum Arthropoda; class Insecta; order Hemiptera; family Aphididae; genus Schizaphis; species Schizaphis graminum. The sequence goes on from CM037032.1 coordinate 63,808,342, forward strand.
ATTTTTGTATGTTTCAATGAATAATGAAAATCTTCTGCCATTTAGATACGTTGAGACGTGGCGTTAAAGCCCGCGAAGGTTATTAGAAGGACCGTTCGGAGGATCAAATGTGATAAATATCCCGTAAGGTTCTTTAATCTGAAAGGGGAATCGACGATTCGGTCGCGGTCCCGCGACTCCCAATGCCATTATCCATTTCACCGCGCTTTTACCTGCTTCGCCTGTTCGATTTTCGAATAGGAATTTCGTTCGGAATGATAATGACGACTGATGCGTACCATACGAATGACACAACTACTGTACAGTGGTAGGCTTAAAATGCGTACAGAATTCGAATGCAAAATGATATCAGTGGTCACCACTGAAGGTGGCATGACAAACCAAAATGGTTATACCTGCAGCGCCATTTCCTCCTCGCACGAAAGCCATGATCATAATGACGTGTTAGCATACGATTTTCCACCCCAAATAAGTCACCCTCACAATTATATACTATTCCTTTTGAAGGAGAGTCGTTCTGTTATTCTAATTTAAAACCACACCACTTCAGCCACAGATATATACACTATCATCAACAATATCTCTTATATTGTATTGTTTCATTACGATTACACGAATATCTTATTTTGTAAACAATTTTTGTTAATGGTTAAAAAAAGTTCTACTAAAATAAATTTTAGCTGCATATATTATTTTAATAACATTTAAATACGTTTTTTATATCATACAGCACGTATTATATTATGTTGGTAAGCCGTGGCTACTTAACGTAATGTTGTGCAAACAAATAGCTTCCAAAATGCAGGTAAGTAACTTTTTTTTATTCGAAACAACTTCGGGTATTTTCGGAGATATTTCGTGTACACTATTTGGGTACACCCAAAATACTACTAATATTATAAGCCAATATTGTGGACGTTTATTATTGTAAAACAATATATGTGTACAAATACATTTTCAGCTTATTTAATAACCCATGGCATTCACTCTAGTTATGATCTTAAATATAATAAAACTTTAACTTAATAGTTTATATTCATAACGATTAAAATAAAATAAGGTAACAAATTTTCCTCAATCATGAAATAAATTGTTAATGAAAAATAAAATTCAAATCATCGATATATTATATTTTTATAAGATTCCATTTGAATACTAAAAAGTTAAATATCTAATGTGAGAGGCAGTTCGAGTGAATAATTTTGAAATCAGGATACAAAGATCATAATATTAATAAAAAAAACAATATTTCTCACTCCAAGGAAAATTGATGAATATTTTTTAGGTTTTTTGCCAAAATTTTTTCATTTAACTATCTTAGGTTGGGTTAGATACCTAAAATCTAAATAAATCTAAATATATAATATACTGTTATTTATTATGAAATATTATCATATTAACTATAAAGTAATAAAGGATAAAGTAAAACATAATAAGTTATAGATTTAGCATTACCCAAAACCAGTTAGTATTAGAGAATCAAAATATCTGTACAAAAACATAAATATGTTAAAAAACAACCAAGAGAGTCAATTTGAGTCGGATTGGAAGTAATTCCAAACTTCCAGTATGATATATTATGCAACATAACATTAAATACTTCATTTAGAGCCCTAAATAATAATTATAGGTATATGAATGATATATACAGTACCTGCAGGTACTACGGTGCCGGGCCCGAACTTATGCACCAACTCCTGGATAAACACACCGGATGCGAGATGAAGTCCGTGAGTAAGCAGATGCGCGGTCACAGCCACAGCGGCCACTACCCAACCCCATCCACCTTCAGGATAGTAGTGTTGCTTAAGCGTAACCAGTTGACGGATGTCACCGAGTCCGGATAGGCCGGTGGGTTGCGACTTGCTGCAATGGCCAGGCAATGGCGCACCACCTCCACCGCCGTGGAAGCCGCTTCCGGTGCCGCCAACACCACCTTCCGGAAAACCACTACCACCAACGCCGTCACTGAAGCTGCCACCCACGCCGGAGTCGTTTCCCAACAGGTGTGGTAGGCTTCTGGACCGGAAAAGACCGGGTCCTCCGTTGCAGCCGATACTGCCGATAATGACACCGCCGCCAACACTCACCACCACTCCACTGCAATAGATACGCGTCCCCAAGCACAAAATAACGTAAAAAAAAATACAGACATATTCATTTGAACACGGCTGCAGCCATTCAGTCAAAACACGCACTGACGAGTGACTTTTTTCTTCTATCCATCTTTAGGAACCTATATTTTAATTTATATAACATAAATTACGCGTTATTTCCTACCAATCCTACCAAATCCAAAATGAATTTTGATTTATTTTTCTTTTTTTATAGAATTTTCTGATTTTTACTTAGTCAATTAACCGGAACTCAAAATGTTTATAATTATAAATCCCGATTTTTTTTTTTTTAAAAAACCAAAGTAAACTTAAAATCCATATTTATATATATAAAAATATCGTATCTTTTTGTATTTATTTTTCTAGTTGATTCGACTTTCTATTTTGTATTTATTATTATTACTATTATTATTGAACTTAAACTGGTATAGAAATAAATAAATAAAAAGTAGGATTTATACAAATGTATCAGAATTTTTTTTTATTTTTTTTATTTTTACGTTTGACTTTGAATACCAAAATATATCCAGATCTTGAGAATAAAAATCAAAATATTTGTCAGAAAAAAAAGTCACTCGGCGCACGTTAATTAAATACCTATACAATATACGAATACATATCTAAGAAAAGGTAAGTTGTTTTTAATTTATTTTTCATCGTTCACCGTCGTTTAAAAACCGTCTACTTCTGTCATATGACAATAAATGTCTTAAATTATATATTTCAGTAAACAGATCACCCGACTGTGCAACTATTTTGAACGAATATTGGAGCGTTATCAACAAATCACGATACACGAGACCAATTATTATTATTATTATTATTATTATTATAACTACGTATAATTGCATAATTTAAATCAAACTTTCGACGAATTACAAAAGTCAATATGATTGATGGTATCGGCTGATGGTGGTACACTGCACGTTTCGAATGTGCAACTACCGATCAGTATATCTATACGTCTTATCAAAAGTCAGCGATTGAGTGGTTTATTTTATATCATGTCTGTCTGTGTGCTCCGGATGTGTGCGTCATATTAAATAGGTCTATTAAACTGAATGGACTCAGCCTTCAAGAAAAATGTGTCAGCTAAAACGATAAGGTCATATATAACAATATACGAACGGTGTGTTCGCAAGATGAAGTTAATATTATACAATACTCTTCTGACCAAATATTTGATATTAAAAAGTTATCGGAACATAATTTAAACCGATAAACCGTTGACTGAAATCATTCGTCTACAGAAGATGTGGTAAAATATTGGAGCTGGCGCCATGTATGATCCACTACAACACAGAAAAAGAGACGGAGACACGATTTATAGTGGCCAAATTTGATTGCCGCTGACCAGCGATAAAATGTATTAAAGTTACCTAAACATTTTAAACGTAAACCTTGTCATAAATTATATAATATGTATAAATTCCCTATTTTTGTCATCGATATTTATCTCGTTTTGAATTTTACCACTCATTGCTATACTACCATTTTGGTATAATGTGTTATCAAGGCTCAATAATTATAATTCAACACAACCACAACAGTCATCTAAGTTTTGTCGATTTATATCGTCAGGACGAAAAAAATTAGCAACAGTGATAAAATATAATATGTATACTGAGTACATCAAAAGGCTTATTTATTCATTTTATTGATTTTCACTACGTAATTATTTATCTGTAACTTCGTTATAAATGTTAATAGTTTTCATTTAATTCGTTTAAAATTACGCGAAATCGATATTTTCATTTAAACTTCATCTTAGGATCGCTAAACCTATGTATACATTTTGTTTTGTCTGTTACTATAGAAACATCTCATCTGAAGTAGTGAAATAACTTAATAGGATTTTCGTTGAATATTCAAATTTTTACGACATACAAATAATATAATAATGTAAATAAATCTATTTTGGAGTTATTAAATATTTTCTAAAACTCTATTAATATTATAATTTTGGACGTATTAAAACTAATTTTATATAAGTACGATAACTACGATAATGTGAATAAGGAGTTAATAGATTTTTATATTCAAACTTCTTACGCTTTTAATTTCATTAAAAGAAATACCTATTATGTTTTTGTACTTTATAATATATTTAAATATACTTATACCCAGTTTTTAATGTAAATATCTTAGTTGATAAGTATGTATAGAATCCCCGTACCCGGAAATACCAAAACCGTGATTATAATATAAAAACAAAACACTCAACTATTTTTTTTTGGTTTTGTTTTACATAAAAGTACGTATTATGTAGTCAAGTTTAATTTTACATGGGTAGTTTGTTAAAACTACGTATTCCTGATTTTACGAATATAAGTATTCATTTTGTAGTAAATTATATCTACCGACAATCATACAAAGGTAATTTGCTTCGACTTTATTAAAAACAGTTAAGATTCTTAGGAATATTTTTTATAATAATTTATTATTAACATTATAATTCTTAGAAATATTTCAAAGAAACTTTTTTATAAATATATATAAGCATATAATTTAATAAGTACATTACAGTAGTGATTTATAAAATAAAATAAAATGTCTATTAAATATGGTTAAAATCTATTGATCACTGCAAGAAATATAGAATTTATAATAAATATTAGTTGTATAATTAATAATTATTGTAACAAAAATCAGCAACTCGTATGCTGATCAATAATAAACAATTTGATATCAAATTAAGGAGAATACCAAAAATCAAAGGATTCTAATGTTTAAAAAAATACACCCAAGCGTGACAAATTATAATTTAATTTTACGTTTACCATCTATACCTAAGGTAAGTTAGTATGTATAACAATGTCTATAATGTCTTGTATTTCATTTATAAAAGTGTATTTTCTTTACTTTACACGCCCTAGTGAACACATATAGATTATTCGAAAAATTCAAAGACCCTTTGGCGACGACACGGGACAAAAACTAGTATATACCGTGGTTATAATAATTTTTTTCAATTTCTTTCTTTTTCACCCCAATATCGATATATATATAATATATATATACACATAAAATATATAGGTATATATTTTTTTAATATCATTATCAATCAACAATCTTATATCACCGTCATCATCATTGGGGTATTGTTATTATTGTATTATTTACCATTTTTACGTACGTGTTGAGGATGAAAATTACATATTGTATTTATTGATGCTACAGTTGAATACAATACGTACGATAAATGTCGCATTCCTACTCACGACTTACACAACTGTAATACAAAACGGCAGCAGAAAGGAGAAAACACAATAATAATATTCATCTCGAATTTTAACCATCGACGAGAGCTGAACGACCGAACGCATACGGCGAAATTGAAACTTATAAATACACCTTCAGTCAAATACTGTTCTGTATAACGTGGCCGGGAGCGTTGTGATACAAGTGAGTTTATATAGAATATTCTATATTCATATTTCTCTCTCTTTCTCTCATGATTTATCGAATTAATACTTGAAGAACACGCTTATGAGACGAATCTCGCTATACCTAATGATTTAGTTGCCAAAATCGGACGTCAATAATATATAATACGAACAAAATGTGACTTCTGCATTAGTGACGTACGCAACAAAAAGTTACCAAACAAAACGATCTAATGTAGCGTTTGTAAACTATGCCTGAGCATACATAATATTCAAGTTTATCTTGTAACTGTGGATACACCATTTCTGTAACGATGATTTATCGATTAGATACCGCCGCGAGAACTCTCAGGTTCGGACAACTAATCAAATTATGTTTTCTTTTACTTATTATGTGATCGCAAATTTGCTTGAATTTTTAATTATTTTCGTGCAAGTTATGCGTGGTGATACATATCATAATGTAATATATACATACCACACGCACAGAGACAATACCATCAATTAATATAGATTACAGTATCATACAATTGAAGCAGATTTGTCGAATATGCGATTATAACTCGATATAAAGTTATATACATATAAAAACGAAATTATTTTAATTTTTTTTTCTAGAACTTCATTGTTCATCTATGTTATAGTAATTTTATTCATAAAATACAATATGCATATGTATAGAAATCATTAACACGAGAAGTTACCAATCATTTACGTATACCGACCTATATTTGATTTGATGTTGCATTTATTACTGGTCGACTTCATTATTTCATCATTGATCTCTATTATATAAACTATATTATATTATAATATAAAATATATATTTTACATAATAATATGGTAGATTTTAAATTTATTTACTTCAGTAAAACTAAATCAAATTATTAAATAGCTAAATGATTAAAAGAGGTGGACAAGAATTCAAAATATAATATTATTAAATAATCAGGTATCCTATCAAATTTAATATTTTTCAAATTGAAGAAACTTTAAATCGGATCTGTGTACACTGTTCCGATCAACTTAAATATAAAATTAAATTTGTTTTTATGCATAATCAATAGTATACACTATACAGTTTAATAGTAAGATTATTGTTGAATAAATAAAATAATTTTTAATTGGATAAGCACCAATACAAAGTAATTATCTTAAAAATGCTCCACGAATTAATAGTCCAAAATTATTTTATTATTTGTATTGTTACAAGATTATTCGAAAAAAAATACTAGTTAAATATAACTTTCTATTAAATTTTAAAATCTAAAAAAAATTTATATTAAATTGGTAAAAATGTACTTTTTACTTTCGTTTTCTATATATAACACATGCAATGTTATATAAAGTTTATTCTTAAAGCTAGCAAATTATTATTATAATTTTTTTTTTTTTGTAAAAATCTGTATCAAACCTAACCGACATATTTTTTCGTCAACAAGTCTCGGTAATTTGCATAGATCTAATTGCATTTTGTACATAACGAAATTGAATACATGCATTATATATATTTATATTAACTGAATGTAATGTAGTGTGACAAACTAGTGTACTTATAAACATACATACATACATACATACATACATACGTACATTTATGTGTATAGAAAGCGACTTAGGGCACCGTTACTCAATGATCCATCTGAAGCATAGATCACGTATTAAACCCGTTATAAGCGTCTATTCGATCTTATCCATATTTTATGACCACCACATAATATATTGACCTTGTTTTTATTAATGAATGTCGTCGGACGGACACTGTGATATTGCAATTTTTTTCAAAACATATTATGAGTAATCTTATATATATAAATATATATAATATATAGTATATACACTGTTTAATATAATTTAGACAACGACATTAAACGTATATCAAGTATAATATCTGTTATTACTCATCAGTTATCAATAGTTTTTTATACCAAAGAAATGTATTCTGTTACCTACATAAACAGATTTTCACTTTTACACGGCGCCTTTATACTTACTAACGTCGAGACTACTATATTTTAAAATGAAAAACTCAGTTTTGTTGTAGTGAACGGTGCATTAAATTGTACTATATTGTATAATGATATTATATTAATATTGTTTTAACTAAGCATTTTTTTTTTTATTTTTTTTATTTTTAAACAAGAAAGTAATTTTAAATGTAAATATATTTTTGAAAAATCCTAGAAACTCAAACACAAATTAAAAAGCTTTTTTTGGTTTTTACTTTGATATCTTAAACATAGAATTTTGTAAACAATTAAAACCAAAAAATAAAAATAAAAATGAAATAAACTTAACTAGTGTTTGTATTGAATTCACAACAAACACTATAGATTCATTGGTTCAAATTGACCATGTTTGATGTAGATTTATTGCCGTATTTGAGTTATAAGATGATTTTAAAAGCGGTATTTGAGAAAAATCATCAATCCAATATGTTTTTGTTCCAATACAGTTAAATTCGTTTGCATCGCACATATAATCATGAAAATTATATCAATAAAACATTTCAAATTTTAAAAATATATACTATACGCTATTATACAAGTACTTATATTTTGCATCTACAAAACCTTTTGACCTTTTATATTGTTTTTAAAAAGGGTTTTGGCATCGTAATAAATTCAATTCCATTAGTATTACAGATATTTGATTACAATTTTAATTTATCTCCAGGTTAAGTGTACAATACACGATTTTATAACAGTATATATTATATATATTAAAACAAGGTGGTATATAATTCGAAACTTTTGGATGCAGTATTAGTAACTTGTAAGTTCTGCGGATAATATTAATTTAATTTTCAATACTGTCTTATAAATTTTTACCTATCCTAACCTTCGTGCAAGGTATAAAATATGTTTTAGAGATACAATTTCCATTTCCGTGAAAAATGTCATCACTAATAATCCCAGTAGCTACTGGCATTTTTCTTTTTTACAGATAGTGTACGTAGTATTTGTATAATCTGTTAATTCATGATCGTATTATTATAACTTACTTAAATATAGTATGTATAATATATATATAATACAAATTATGAAATCAGTAATTATACGATTTCGCTTCTTTTTTTTCGATTTTTCAAGGAGAATGTCTGCAATACAAACTCGCACGTTTGATGATTTAGTACACAGTAAGCTATAATAATATGATCAGCAGAGAAAGAATATGACGATTAACGAACATTTTATTGCCTACGGATGGAACAAAGTGGACGATTTCCAAACGGTGAGAACGATTCATGAGTAACTGCGATGAAGACACGAAATCGCGTATGGGGTTAATACAGTACGACACCAGGCAGAAGCAAACGTTATACACATTAATAAATTAATAAAGAAACGAAAAATGCTATAAATATTAGATGATCAGGAATCGAATGTTTGAGCGTTCTTAGAGTTGATAAATCGAGCAAATTTTGAGCACGCCTTTAATTATGAGATACCTAATTGTTTTATCCAGGTGACCAGGTAGATAATTTCCACAAAACATAAGAATTTAAAATGTTCACATTAGTGTAATCTTTAATTTTCAGTACGTGTATGTTTATATTCATATGATTATTTACACTGTGCAATAATATGTACATATTGTACATGTATATAAATTCTTTGGTACCTAAGTTTAACTTAAACATTTCCATTGTCATTACAGCTGCTTATGTTCATAAGTACTAAGTATAAAGTAACTCATTTAGTTCGCAATGGAAGTAAAATAATAATAATACATAAGTCTTTGATGCAGTAAAAATATTAATTTTATTATGAATATAGATATCGATGAATTACAACAATTAAAAAAATTATAGATAATACGTATTATACATGTATATATATTATTATTAATAAATTAATTTAAAAATCTTTTAAAATTTATACACAGAAATTATTGAAGAAAATGATTCACTTAATATTTAATTTTTTTTCTTTTACAAAACAATTTCTTGTCCTACACCAATCTACGCTCAAGTGACCTATGGATATTGAAGGTAAAAAGAATACCCGCGCTCAAACAGACGACGCCTAAAAGTTTCATACATTACTTAAATCGAAAAATGTCGATTGTAAAAACAAAATTTCAACCGTAAGATAAATCAATATAACATAATAAACAATTATATTTTATAGACCATTGTTGTAGGTTTATTGCAGTTACCGCGATTCTGCCCGGTATCACTACGCGTGGTATGTATTTTAGTAGTATAGGTATCAAATAGGTTGAAAATATTATCGTATTTATAATATTATTAATAAAAATGAGAAGAAAAATAATATGATTACTGAATAACTCGTGCGTGTTACCGACCTGCTGGAGTCATCGTCGCCGCCGATGCCCATCATTCTGTCGGGTTCGATTATACCGATGATGATGATGATGATGATGATGATGACGACGCAAACCGGGCATATCACATGGGCGCGATCGGCCGCAGCCGGAACCGGAAACGACAAGCGTACGCGAATGACGAAAAGGTGCTGCGTGAGGTAATATTGTTAACGGAGTGTCGCGAACAGACACTGTCACACGTATTCACCACTGACACTGACGACGACGACGAAACGGATCGGAACGCAACGGCCGTGGACCACGGAATGCTTTGGACGGCGATGTGTACGCGCGCCAACGATGCCGACAGACGACTGTTGTCCGGTGCGCGGCAGAGCTTGTTGCTGCGTTCGCCACACGGAATTTTTCGTACACGCACACCGCGCCAATGTCGCGCGACCTCCGGAGCACGTGTACCGCCGCCGACGCGTTCACGAACGCCGACGAAGCGGTTACCGAACTTGTGAGCAGCGCCAGATTGAGAGTTTTCGGCCCAATGAGATTTTATATTTCTATCGGCCCACCCCCCCCCCCCCTCCCCCCAAAATCACCAATGGTCCAAAAAAATAATAAGTATACTAGAATTAAATAACATAATAGTAAAAATGAACATATATATTATATATAATATACATATATAAACTTTATAATTTACTTTTTACCTTCAGTAGGTCGCGCGGTTATGAGTACCTATTCCGTCGCGCGGGGTAAAAATTTTCCTTGATTAAAAATAATATATTTTTCTTTAATATTTATTTATTTTAAATTTAATTTTTATTGTATATAACAAAAAAATAATACGAAATATAATTAATCTTATATAATAAAATGGTATTTGGATCTATATTTTACTATACCACTATCTAGAAATACTAGAATACTATTGTCCAAAAATAATAACGGCCCAAATTTTACGCGGCCCACCGAGATTTTCTCGGTAGCTCGCCGGTTCAATCCGGGCCTACTTGTGAGCATAATAATATTATACCAAGCCTGGAGTTTCGTATTTTCGTAATATTGTTATTGTAGTCTTCCGCCTATTTTTTCGTTCTCTATGATACCTCTACCGTTTCCCCGCCAACCCGACGGCGGTCGGTGTTCGCAAACCGAATTAATACACCGCACCCCCAAGACCGTCTCGCCCGTCGGAAATGTGTGCTCGTCCTATGCATCGCGTCCTCCGTATACTAACGTAAAAACCGTATTATTAACATTATCATTATGGTCGTTATTGTAATAAATATATATATATATGTATATACACACATTGTGGTTGGTACACCTATAACTACCTATAAGTATACGGTTTATTATTTCGGTTTCGTGGCCGGTTCTTTTTTTATCGTTCGCGGTAATGGGTTTTATTTTGCCGCAATCATATCATTATTTTCTTCGAAAACGCCGTCATCGTTTTCGCTTTTCTCCGAAAATACGTCGGCGTGTCCCCGAATGGAACGATTCTTGTAATAATATATCAGTGACACAAATTAGGTTGGTAGATAGTGATATATTATATTATTTATTATTAAGATGAGACCCTGTAAACTACAAATATACGAAATAAAATATGTTCATAACATCGTGTTTTTATAATTTGTTTATTATACCAAAGATTGGGATTTAAAACTAATTATTTTTAAGTTTGTTGAGTAAACACAGTTTACTTCTAATGTGGTGATAATAAATAAAATACTCAGGTGATATAATAATATGTTATATATAAACAAATCTGTAACGAAATAATTAATATAGTCATATTTTATACAAAACAAAAATTACCTACTATGTAGGTAACCATGTAACGTTCAATATTTAAAAAACAATTTTAATAGCTTCCCTTTGTTTATACGTCTGATATAAACGCCCCTAGTATAATATCACAATAATTCAAACATTTATCAATATGAATACTAAATTATGAATGTAAGTATACTTTATTTTAAATTAAAAAAAAAAAAAAAAAATGATAACTATTAGTGTTTTAAGTATAGGGTTAAACTCATTTACTTCCCTTTACAATACAAAAAATAAAAATTTTAATTATATTATACAAATTCTCATTTCTCATAACCGTAAAATGTATCCGTTATTTAACTATAGGTAATTCACTGTTAAATCTATACATTGATCACGTAAATTGATTCTTAAGCTTTCAGTAGATTACCAAATACAGACTATAAAAATGAATAAGAAAAAAAAATTATTTTCCACGTATATTCTCAACAATAAAGTGTCTATTTTACTGACATACTTACCTACGTTAAGTAATAACTTTTAAACTCTTATTATTAAAATATTATTTGTATATGTATTGAATATTTTTACTCTATATACGATACGAATTGTCTCATTTATTACTCGTGATTTATGTCATATATTATGTACATATTATCGAACATGTCTTGCCAACAACGTGTAAAATATTGTTTATAAATGCACTGATATACTAGTATTGCTTTATTTGATATAAATGTAGATACGATGAATATATTATAATATATATCATGTATCAAAATATGTCAGTGACCAGTGTGTTTTATTTTGATTTACGCCATTAGGGCGTGTTGAAAAGTAAAACTTGCTAATATAGTAAATTAGTAAACAGGTAGGCAATGTTGATCCATTTCATAGTAAAATTATCATGAAATAACAATATTGTCTATTTTGTAGTTCCATCTATGTTGTATCCAATCATATAATAAATATAAATGCGACATTTGTTTAACCATTTAATATTCAATGCACACTTTGTCATTTATTTTGTTAACCAAGAAATCAACTTAACATCGATTGAAGCGTTTATATTTTAACGTTTATCATCATAGTATTACCAGCAATTTTTATAACCTCATTTTATCACTCCGAAGTTCTAACAAACTAGAAATAAATATAATATTTTAATTTTTATACCTATAATACTTAATTATTCTTAAATAAGAACTTCCTAACTAAATCCTAAATTAACTTCAGAACATCTGCAGTATACAAACACACGCACATATAGCATGTATTATAAGCCAGTATGTATTACAAAATATTCAATAAGCAAATACGTTTTCAAGTTTCTATTTATTTATTTTTAATTTATTTTTTTAATGACTTATTATTTTTCTTTTAAAATATACATTGCACATGCACATATCATTATAATACAATGTAGATGAACTAAAGTTATATATATTTACATAAATATTTAATTCCATGATTGACCATTTAGAATTAAAATAGTTCAACATTCCGAATACACTATTAGTTTGTTTTTTTTTAATATTCTAGCCTAAAAATAATATTGGTTTTTGCTGACTCGTTTATGGTCGACGTTGAGAAGCTAATTAGTAATTACTATATAGTCATCCTCTGATGACTCGGAGATAACTAGATAATATTGTCTTTTACTATTTATATCTCACTGCTATAGATTTAGGTAGGAACGCTAAGTACACAAATTAGTGAAAACATAATCCAAACGCTGTTTTCAATTAGTTTCGATCTCGACAGTATCTACTAAGTTAATTGCTGACTTATTCCAACCGATAGATCATAATAATTTGTAAATAATAGGACGTATGCGTCTTTTATCCTAACACACACCGAAAAGCAGAACGGAAATTAAAACGTGTAGCTTAATATTCATAATTCGAATGTGTGTAGTTTATGTACACGAGTTAAAAATAATAAAAATAAAGAGGTTGGGTTATCGAAGCCGCAGCTTGTCAATGGCCCCTTCAATAGTTCAACCAAGACGTTGAAACTTGAAAATCCTTTATATTTTCATTGACACCAAAATATAATATTATTATTTTATAATATTAACATTGAAACTATATCTTCATTAAATCGTAATACTTCAAAAAGTTAATATATATTTAGTTAAATTAAAATAACTTGTGTTGTAAACGCATAAACTGTTAATGGCTTAAAAATTAAACATTTTTTTTCTAATAATAATAAATAAACCGCAGAAAATATTTAGTTACCTATATCTTGTATTACGTGTAATAGATTCAGGAACCAATCGACAACGGCCGTTTCTCCATAGATAGGGTTGGTCAGGTCTTTCATCAGTGGTAAGTTTTGAGAAACCATAAATAGAAAACTACTCTTTTTATCAATGTATTTATTGTCAACATAAATTTATAACACTTATAACAATACTATGATATTATATATACGGCACGATAATTCGTAGACCACAGATTACAGCCAATACGGAGATAATTCTTAGAACCGTCGCTGTGAGAAAAAATGTGATTTTTGAAATTAATTTAATACAAAACACATTTTATAGCACAGAATCATAGTAGCAAGGCGGCATAGGTAGCTAAGGAATCTCGTATGGTATTTGAGTATCGTATTGCGTATACAAGTTCCACGTGTCGGCATACGCATGATTTTCCACAGCACGTTTTAGAATTCAACATAAAAATATAAAAATAATTGTTTTCGAAAGTTTAATAAACATTGTTACTCGTTGTCGAGAAAAATAATGCATATTGTAGAAAATCTTAGAGACATCGATACACACCTTTATATTACCAACGTGGTTGCTTCATCTGATCTCGTGGTCAACAGCCAAACAGGCAACTGCAATAACGCTAAAGCTCTAGTTATTATGCTACTGAACTACTAATAATATGTTTAATTAGATAATATAGTAAGTCTGTGATTGTGGTTTATTTGAGCACCAAAACGAGATTAGAAAAATATAAAAAGTATCACGTAAAATCACTAAAATCTTGGCACCAGGTAGTTTCGTTGTATACCTAGATATATTATATTATATTTTTTAGAACTGTATAAACCGTTCAAAAGTGTTCAACATACAATATAAATAAATAATACATTATAATTTTATAAAATATTAATATAAATTAATATTATTTATAATTTTAAATAATAATGATTATTAATAATTTATAATATTTATAAAAAATCATGTAAGTATTTATTTTTATATAATTTTTGTGTATACTATATACTACATGTATACATGTATTATAAAATATTAACATTGAATACATATATGTATTAGTAATTAGTATATTAGGTATATACTATATTTAGTTTATATTTATATCATACAGCATCAATTTTATCAGCTAAACAACAAACCAACTAAGATTTGTCAATAATACAACATTCATCTGTTAAACAAATTTAATTTATCTTTAAGATAAATATTTAATATATTAAAATAAAACATACATATTTTTAAAACTTAAATTATCGAGTGATGTATTTTATTCATTAAAAGTTTTCTTGATCATTATATTTCAATGATTACAATATTTCATTTTATTTAAATTATACATGTTTTATCTTCGCTCATTTAAATAATGATAATTTAATAATAAAATATCAACAACTCAATACACACATTATTTTTTTAGTTAATTATCTGTTTTGCTTATGTAGATTATAAAAGTGTGTTCACATGATAATTTGTTAATTTTAATAATATTGTTCAAGTTTTGGCCTTTAGGTCTATATCATTATAATTGATTTTGAATAATAATTAGTTTATTATTGTATTTTGTTTTCGAAACATTAATGGTTTTACCGTTTTGAAACACAAAGTTGCTTTATATAGACTTTAAAATACGTTTCAAATTCGAATATTTAATAATATTTTATGATTATTTCGCTTGCGGCCTAAGACGTTTCTATTATTATTACTATTATTATTATTATTATTGTTAGCATATTAAGCCTTAAGGCGATCGGTCAAAACAGTTTAAAACGTAATAACTAATAACTATAATATTATAATAATATAAGAGTTTTGATTCTATCTTGTAAAAAATATTTTAAATATAGATTGGAACACAAATTTTAAAGTTCTCACTCTACATGGTATAATGTAAATTCTATATGCAGATTTTACTCGACTTAAGTTGGAAAATCATCATCAATTTATATAATGTAAATACATATTATTTATACGTAGATTTTTGGTAAAAATGTATTGTAATAAAAGTTATAATTTACAAGAATATTTAATTAATTTCCTTAATTGCTTGTCATACTATTTTCAAACAGTAAAACAATTACAGACGACCATTCGCATAAGTATATAATATATATATAAGGTAATATATTAAGATCACCCTTTAAAATAATAATTCCTAGCTAAATGATTTCAATTACCTTAATCTAATATGCCACTATTATATTTTGCGTTAATCAGTCGATCTCGACAATATAATTTGTTACAATAATACCGGTGGGCGAGGAGAGGTGCTTTGATTGACATAGGGATTTAGAGTTTGAATGGAACTCCCATAATCAAATGATGTACGAAGTATTATATAGACATTATTATAATTTGTGACATTGACATATTGATTACTAACAAGCCACAAGGATTTAAATATTTAATTATGCGTTTCATTCAATCGTTGTTACGTATTTAATTCAAACCAAATCATAATAAATAACATAATCAAAATATAAGTTAATCAAATTCTCAACTATACAAACAAATTCGTAATAATGAAATAAAAAACAAAATAAATGATATTCAAATTCTAAAATGTTTTTGTGTATGTATGCTGTTCTGTAAAAATTATAACTAATATTAACCCTCACTAACCCTGAATGGAAACATAATGTTATAACATTACTTTTGTAACATTTTTCAATTATATTGCATTTTATAGTGATGTGGTTTGTAGAGCAGATGGTAAATAAAGAGAAAAAATCATCTTTATAACAGATATCTGTTATATTATCAGTTGAAATGGAAAAATTCTGATTCAATATTAGTAGACCGATTTCATTTATAGTCAGAGACGATTTTAGTAATCATAACACTGGATTTTACCAAAACTATTTGTTATGAAAATAGTCACTAAACTATATACGGCTGAACTAAATCATAGTCAACGAAATATGAACTTACATAAATTCTATAGTTTTCAGACGACTATCACGACTATGTTATACGTTAAAAAATCTATTACCATGTTAAACTTAGGTGAGTTCTGAAACTTAAAGTATTTACGAATTCAATTCAATTCAATTCATACACGGGATATCACCAACGGCGTTTTAATAAAAATAATTAAGTACTTAATATTTTCCAAACTTCATCGCGAGTGAAAAACATGATGAATATTATTTGAAATCACCTTTTTTTTTTTAATGATAGACATTAGATAAAATTAAATACATTCGTTATTTTTTTTCAAAAGAAATCTTTGTTCAATCTTAATTTAATCTAAAATTTATTTTGTCCAATATTGTTCATTTTAGTCCAAATATTTTAAATCAATTTGTTATCTACATAACATTATGTCCTAAGTCCTTATATGAATTACACAGCATGATACGTGAGTGAAGCTGTTTGCTAACGTTTATGATTTGAGTATATTATTTTTTTTTATTAGGTGATGTTTTTTCACAGAGTTGGCTAAGTTGTTTTATTGGGATACAACATTTTAAATTCCGATCGGAGTGATGAATGTATTGGTTTTAAAATTATGTATTTTGTGTCTGACGTCATCTTATTTTCAATTGGTAAGTATGATGAAATTTTTTTGTGTGAATAAAATTTTAAGAAGCTTAAAATTTTAATAGAAGGATTCTTATTGTAAATTATTCTGGCAGCAATAATTACAGTAACAAGTATCGAAAAGAGAGTCATACTTTT
The DNA here is from genome assembly GCA_020882235.1 of Schizaphis graminum. Classification (NCBI taxonomy): domain Eukaryota; kingdom Metazoa; phylum Arthropoda; class Insecta; order Hemiptera; family Aphididae; genus Schizaphis; species Schizaphis graminum. The sequence goes on from CM037032.1 coordinate 63,825,828, forward strand.
TTTTTTAACTCAAATTTAATACATTTTTCATAATACTAACTTACCATATGACAAGGTTCACTTGAAATTAGTTACGAACAATTTCAAAAATTAAACTATTTTTTATAATAATATTATTTTTACCATCAAAATATAACTATGTATTTTTTTTGACTTTGTATGGTATAGCTCTCAGATTTAATCATTATCTTTACAATCCTTACTTATAGTTTCTAGATATACAATATACATGTTCGTTAATTTATGATTTTAAATGATTTTTTTACGATGGGGGTCTAAAGTAAGTTTGAAATATAAATTTGACCCAATGAGATTTAGCTAAAAGTTTTTGTATGAAACCGTGTTCGGATCTAATATCCTAAAACCGTTATTTTACCCAGTTTTTTGAGTATCCAAGATTCTTGGTAAAAACTAATCAACGCACGTAAAGTCACGGAAATTGTATCTCGTTTAACAGATAACGTTAAGGATTCTTACAGTAAAGTCAAAATTTCAAAAAAAAAAAACCCCACCGCACGTTTAATAATTGAACGCCTGTAGTATGGTAAAAAAAAAAATTACAACATCATGAAAACGATGTCGGTCTTGCGATCGTACGATATCACAACACGACGACAGACAAAGGGCATTTTCGACGTGGCCCAAAAATCGGCTTTCGTATGACACACATACGATAAAAGTGGCGGCGGCAGTGACAGTGATGTTTGTATTTTATCGAGTGGCGGCGTGTACATGTATTATTATTATTATTATTATACGACTACGCGCGACTGTTCCGCTTTTATGATTCCATTACGCGCGCACACCGCCGGTTGGCCGAGAAAGTTGTTGTTGTCGAATCGCCGCGACGGTCGACGATGATAAATCTCCGAATCGCGAGCATGTCCAACAAAATAATAAAATAATGATAATAACGATAATGGTAAAACAAAAACAAAAATGAAAAATTATAAAACCGATGGTACACTATATAGGTATTAGATATATATTATGCCTTCACCTAATCGTATATGCTAGCTATTAGATATTACGCTGTCCGTTATCATCGTGGGCGTACGTATTACGTGATGTGGTTAGGTGGCGTGTTTGATTTTTTCCCAAGTGCCTACTGTTTATCATTACTATCGACTGTCAGTATCCGTCTGATCGTCTAACATGATTTGTACGCACATATGTGAGAGAAAATATAATATATGCACGACATCATTATCAATAATGATATTAAAACTCTATAATTCAAATTGTAACAATCCTATGTTATGTGCTTACTGCTCAGGTATGTATAAGACATACAAATTCAAATATTTTTTATTAAATTATTCATTATATTTTTTAAAGTAATCATAGTTAATACAAATAGCATAATAAATGTGTTTTGGTTTTTTAAAACATTTACTATTCAACTATTATTCGTAGGAAAATCATTAAGTGAATTTTCCATCACGTGACCAATTATTGGTTATAAACAAAATTATACACTGGGTTAATTTTTCTTGAATATTGTTTATCTCTCTCTCCGCTATTAATGTCATAGGTTCCACGTGTTGGAATTTCTTCCCTCCGCCAACGTTTCCATGGTAGAAGTTTCAAATCTCAATATCTACTATTGTCAATATTGTGTTGTGTCTATATTTACGAAAAATACTCCATCATTTATCTCATATAATAATACAAACAAAAAAGTTAATGAGTATGAAAAAAATATTTTCGTCCAAGATGTAACATAATAACATCAGCAGAAGCCACCAACAACCAAAATAAAATCGCAGAACAAAATATCAAATACCTTTTCAAAACTCATATCCAATTTAAGCTCTTTAATTAATCCATTAATTTCCCTCCTTACCTCAGTCTTAAACACACTAATAGCTAAAAGCATTATCTCCCCATAATACTATCGCACACTGTCTCATAATACCTACATAATCTTATCTTTTCTCAGACCTATCCTCATTAAATTTATCTTAAATTTTAATAGAAACTATTCTACGATCAATCGACTATATATTGTTAATCTAAAATTTATATATTATTATTACTATTACTTTCTTTTAACCGTATCATTATTATAAATAATACCTTGTAAGAACATGTAAATATGTAATATATTGACACATTGTAAAGTTTAAATAATAAAAAAAACATAATAACATACATATACGCTATAAAAAATACACTCATTTATAGAGTAAATATAGTATTTAGGTAAATAGTAAATACAGAAAATACAGTTATTCTCTATTTCTCTAATATAATCTCTCATTTTTATTGAATTACTCTTATATTTCACACTGTTGAATAATATTTTTCTATTTTATAATAATTTTATATTGCATTATTTTCAGTTGTGTCGCTATATGCCAGCCGCAAGGAATGATGACATAATAATATTGTATGTTGTACATTTTAATATTAATGTATTTATGGTACCTACTACTTAGGTATCAAAAGTTAGCTGCCAGTCTCAAATAATGCGTTTGATGGTAATATACCTATTTTGTTTGAATATAAAATTAATAAATTTTTTTTTTCATTTAAATATGAGATTTGTGACTTTATATTATAAGAAGAACCATGTATGTCCTCGAATAAATTGTTATTGTTTATAAGCCACATTACTGTTAATGATGACAACCGTAAGCTGTATAATAATAATATATTAATTTTGTAAATATAATTCCCATGTTCTACATAGATAGCATTACTCATTTGTCATGAATAAAATAAAATAAAATAAAGAAGAGTTTTAATATTAAAATACGCATCATCGTACGAATTGTACAACATAATAATATTATATTGAACGACATAAAACGCATTCATAAATTTCTTAATCTGCACCTCTGAGTAGGAACTGATTTAGGGCTTTCATACAGTCTTGCACTGTGGTCGGGAGATTTATACAACTCATGTTTCTGCGATTCCAAATAGTTTTACTCAATAACATCATTGCGTTACGTACGTCGATAATAAAATATAATATAATAGTGATTTGAATGAGCATATTGCGATCGAAACACAAAAAGGATTTAATTTAGTCTATTCTGTAATCAAATTTTGTATGTTTGTTTTGTTGTTAAATCAAAATAAGTTCGTTATAACGTGGTTATTACCTGTGGAAATTATGTGTACAATAATTTGTACACTAATCAGTTACATTTTACATATGTTTGGCGGTAGAATGAATGTGGTGAGTGCTGTACAGCGTGCGTATACGAAGAGAAATCGCCCCAGACTTGCACCAGTCGTCCAGTCTCGAACACTCGAACTATTAATTTACACTGTATGTCTCTGGCTCTGCAATGGAGTTGGTTTACGAGTGTTTTTTTTTTATTTGCAGCTAGAACTTACGTGCCAGGGATCGAAACTGGTTTTTCGAGAACTGGTTAAAACCTCAGTTTTTAATTTTTCAATACAGCTAGTGACCGAAAGCTTTAAAAACCATGGGTAATAACTGAAACCTAAGAAGTAAAAAACCGTTCAAAAAACCGATTATAACTTATATCGGCTTATTAAAATGATGTAAATATTTACAGTTCTAGATAAAATAAGTAATTTCATATAAAGGGAATATTATATTTGAATTTATTAGTTTAATATTTTAGTTCACTCGACTGTGTGAAAACGTGGACTTTTTCGTGAAAATGTTTTTATTAATAATATTATTACTGCTTACTGGAAATAGATCAGAAAAATAGAAGTGAATATTATAGTTGTATAGATGAGACAATCCGATTAACGGAAGATCAAATATGATATTATACACACTCATATACGTGTATCAATGTCGGAGGAAAATATTATAAGTACCTATTTTGTTAAAATAAAATACAGTTCATTTCGTTCATCATTAATCGCTCATCGTTGTACGGTGTAGGTACACTGTGATCCCGGTCGGTAACCGTCGGAAGCGTCATCATAGTCTTCCGTACGTTTTAAATATCAAAATTATAATACGTATATTTCGGTTGAAAGCTGCACGTTAAAATCGTTTAGGGTCTTTTCGGCGTTGGTGAAGTGATGAAGGGGATAAGCGCAATGCAGTGGAAGCGGAGCAAGTGACTGTAGATGATTACCGCTGGACTTTGGGCCAGTCATTATTCTTACACATAACTACCCCAAAAAACCCAACCTTACACAGTTGATTGATTAATTATTAACACATAAGATACTTAAAAAAAATAAATAAAAAAAAAAAATTAAATACAAATTCAGCCCATCACTAATTATTTATTAAAAATATTAAACACATTAAAATAATTAATTCTACACAGTTTTATGATCCTGATCACTACCAATGAGGTAACTATACGCAAATAAAAATAAAATTACTCAATAGTAAAAAAAATCAAATTTCGAATAATTAATTTACAATAATAAATTATAATAATATTTAAAATTTTGTAGGCACAGTAATGTAGGATTAAAGGTTGTTAAGTAATAGAAACCAATTAAGCAATGCTATCAATATAACTTTAAACTATACTTATAACTAACAAACTATGATACACGTAAAAAATTATTCAATTTTTAAATGTGAAATTAAAAATGTATACTACTATGATATAAAAATAGTAAAAAACTAAAAAAATATAAAAATATAAATATAAAAAGAAAGAAAAATATATTTTCAAAAAAGTTTCGATTTCTTTTAGAGTTCGGATTTGCTTACTATTAAAAAAATTATCTAGTTTTTTTATTCAACTATAAAAAAAAATATTTAAAAATTTTCTATTCCAATGTAGATATAGGTATATAACCATATAAGTTTAATAACATAGATATTGGTTTCAAAAATTGAGCATCTGCCCACGCGGTACACGCAGTTCAGCAATAAGTGAAACACAAAAATTCAATCATCAAACCATTTACGGTAATTTTTTTTCTTTTTAATGTATATTTCGTATATAATGTATATTATTACATTTTCTCCAAAACTACAAATTGTACGTGTTACAATCATGCATACCTTCTCTACATTTTATAAAGGAATAAAAACGATAAAAATCTACATAGATAATACGTACGTTATTCATTTACTCTTAAATTGTCTTAGTATAAGTATACGTGTACAGCCACACCATAGTTGGTAAACATAAGGTATTTCATTACATATTACACCTAATATGAAACTCGTATAATAATTTAATACTTAAAAAAAAACAACGTTTACACTAAAGCTGTCATTTAACTACGTTCAGCCATATATAATATTGAATTACGCACATGGTACGAAAATATTAAATATTTAAGAGACAACAATTATTGGCTAATATGGTCATTGATCAACGATTTCCGCTGACGTTTAATTATGTCTATGTGCGCAATAGCTGTTAGCTTTTATAAAAATATTGCTCATATTATGCGTTACGTTTAATTCATTTTAATGATGCGCCTTCGGTGTTAAACGTGCACAAATATTTTGGTACATGCAGATGACGTATAATAGGTATAACGATAAACCCGTTTTAGATGGTTTGAAATATCCAAAACGGACCAAACGTATTCTATTATTTTTGGTTGATATGTTTTGTTCTTTTGTACGCATTTAAAGTTTATAATATTGACTACATTTGTAGGTATTATATTCAGTAAGTTGATGTACAACTATTGAGCTTGATAAATACACCATGATAATAACTAAGAATTTATTTAATAATATCATGTAGAAATGTAGATATTATGATATTCATAAAATCAAGGCATGCAATAAATTGTATGAATATAAATAATAAATATTTTTCAAACTATTTAATATATTTTAAATAATAATTTGTATTTTTTTTTTCATCATTAATTATCATCTAATCATAATAATTATGTAACTTGAAAATATTTCTATTACGTATTAATGTATTATAAAATAATATTGTAGAATGATGAATATAACACTGACGAGGCATATTTAATGAATGCGAAGAGGCGAAGAGAACATATTGGTAGACAATTAAATTTATATCAAATTTTTTATTGTGAGTACATGCGTGTGTGTGTGTGTGTGTGTGTGTGTGTGTGTGTAAGAAATAAGCAAATTATAAATTAATAGGCAAGAAGACATATTAATATAGTCGAATAGGAAACAGCACATATTACTCAACACCAGTATAAAATAGAAAAAGAAGACACGTGGATCGCTAAATAACGATATCAATGCACTAGAAAAAAAAGTGAAAGGCCAAAACCAGCCTAGGCTGCAGAATAAATCAAATTATGATAAATCTACTAGTCCTAAGATGATTGAACTCGTGAACCACATATAATATCATCGTCAATAAATATGATGTCAATCATCCATGTTATGTTTATATATTATAATCAGTTTGTTATAATACCTCTCATTTTAAGGTGAATCATACTTTAAACCTAGATATTACATTTTTGATTGTGCTAACATTTTTGATTTTTTTTTTAAATAAAATATTAAGCTACAAATTCTGAAATTATAGTTACAATTAATGGTTATAAAAGCGATCTTCAGTTAAAATTTATATTTAGTGATGCTAGAACGATCCCATCTCATACAATAAGTATCCATTTTCGATCTTCACAACAATATAATTATTGAAATAAAACATTTAATAAAACAAAATACGTCCAGCAGATGTATTTAGATGGCATGTATTTTCAGACTCTATTTTATCAGTGAGATGACTCAATTAAAAGGATAAATCAATAAATAATAATATCGTCAATTTTACTTTAAAAATTAAATCAAATCGTCTGAAAAATGTTTGTATCAGTCATTCGTACGATCGTATACGTGTACGTGATTTTGATAAATAATTAATAATAATAATAAAAAACAATATCAAATATTTTTAATTGGTGCAAATTGTGCGAGTATCTACCCGCTCAAAATTTGGTTGACTGCAACCCCACCATAAACCATACACTAGTATACTCTTACTTCTTAGTATGGGTCTATGAATGCCACTAAGACTTTATGACATTATTGGAATTTTAAATGTATAGTATAATTCGATGATTTTAAATTACATAATCTTAAATTATTTATTTTCTGTTGATTCATCCGTTTTATACCTATAATATTATAAAATTTTTTGACGACGATATTCCTATGTTCAAATTAATATAATTTTAACTCAAAAATCTCTATGGATTAATCTAATTTCCTTAAGATGATAATGGAACGTAAACATCACTCAAATTAAGAGACTATAATATGATAAGGTTTTAAAATATAGTAAAGCCAATATTATATTTTGTTTGTATTAAAAATATCTTAAAGTCTAATAACAATGATAAATGAAACTATGAGATATGAAAATAATCCGTTATCAAGACTGTAGAAATGTGTTTGTTCAAGAAATTATGTATTATTTTTTATAATTTTATTTTTACGCTAATGACAGCGATACTGAAAATATTATCTTATACATAACAAGAAAATGTATAGGTATAATATTTATATATAATTTCGTTAGTAAATATGTTTTAAATATAAATAATTATAATAATAAAAACGTTAATAATAAATAATTTAATAATCAACAACACGAAATTACTATGCATTTTAATGATTGATCTGTCAAAACCTTGAAAAAATATTTATTTTGATTTCAATTCAAAATAATATATCATTTGACTCACGGAAAATAATATGGTATACGAATTTATTTACGATAGTAGCATAACCAGGATTTTTAAAGTCATCAAGAAGCCATTAAGCTTTATGCTCTTCACATAATATATTTACAAATTATAAGACCATGATAATTTTAAAACTATAGTAATAATCAATGAATTACAATTTGATGTAAGATCGTTATTTAGGAATATTATCCTAAATATATAAGGTTTAACAATTCAGAAACTAATTACTGTTTTAGTGTTTTGAATATTAGTTTAGACGCATTAAAATCATTTTCTAAACATTTTCATATTAATAACTCCTGTAAAAAAGGTGGCTATTATTTGAATTTTTAGAAAAAATTCAGTGATAGTTGATACTCACTAAATAGGCACATCAAAATAAAACTAGAAAAGTTGCTCAACTATTTAATAGATTTTTAGTATAACTTGTAGATCACTATAATACATTTTAGATAATAGATTCTGAACGGAGTGATGAATGTATTGATTTTATACAATGATGTGTTTTTTTTTTTTTTTTTGTGTCTGTCGACAACATTTGGAACAGTAAAAATGCATCGATTATTGACTTCAGCCCCTCTTTGAAAAGGAAATTGAATCTAGTTGGTACTTTGGGGGGGGGAGGGGGTCAAAAGTAAAATTTACAAATAGTTTTCAAAAAAATCGAGAAAAACAAAAAAAAAGTGACAGAAAAACGGCAATTTTACGAAAAACCACTTTTCGACAAAATCGAATTTTTTATTTTGCTATAACTCAAAAACTAATCGATTTAAATACTTGAAATTTTCACCAAATGTTTATATTAGGGTTCTCCATACACAGTTCAATTTTCAAAGAATTTTGACTTTTTTTGCACTATTTATAGACAATTAAAATTTTCAATTTTTTTAAGTATTTTTTTTTAAAATAACGATAAAAAATTTTTGACCGGCCAGAAAATCTTGAAAATGTAATACAAGGTTTCTTATTAGTTGTTCTTAAAGTGATAAAAAAAATCCAAAATCGTTAGTCACAATTTTTTTTTATAAGTGCTTAAAGTTCGAATTTATACGAAATATGTCAAAATTGCAAAAATTTGCAAGTAATTTTGTGGTTGAAAAAACTTTAAAAACTCTTTCTTTTATAACTAAGTTTTGAAAATTTGGTACAAGGTTCTCCATAAATTTTTCTTCAAATAACTGTAAAAAAAACTTTACCGAATTCAGACGAAAAATTTTTAGGAGTGTTTGAAATTTAAATTTTTACAAAACTGCGTTAAATAACGGTTTAGCCTCAAACGATTTTTGATATTTGTTGTTATTCAAATAGTGTAAGTCGTAAATACTTGAAAATTTTACCAGTTATTTAAATTGCCATTTTCTTTACGCGATTTGATTTTCAAAATATTTTGACTTTTTTTGAGCTATTTATAGGCATTTGAAATACCTAATCAATTTTTTTTTTTATTTTTTTTTTATAAATGTGGATAAAAAAAATTTAGCTGGGACAAATTACTTGAAAATTTAATTGAAGGGTTCACATAAATTGTTCTAACTTTCATTCAAAAATTATAAAAATACATAGGCACAATTTTTTTTTATTAGCATTTGAAGTTCAAATATTGACAAAAATTCGTCAAAATCATGAATACTATTTGGTAGTTAAAAATTTATAAATATTTTACTATCAAAAACTAAGAATTGAAAATTTAATACTGTTCTGTCCATAAATTGAGCTTAGAATAATTATAAAAAAGTTTGATAATTATTCAATTTAAAAAAATTTACGAGTGTTTAAAGTTTTAATTTTAATTTGAAATCAAAATTACACGTGTAAAATAACGTTTTACTACTAAATAATTTTCGATTTTTGTTATTTTTAAAAAATTACCAAACGTAGGATCTTGAAACTTTTACTTAAATGTTTGAATTTGTTTCAAAATAAAATGTATGACAATATTTAAATATAATATATCCTAGACTGACAAATCATCTCCATTCAGAATCGTTTTTTGTATACAACGATACCTGTCATTGCATTCAAATTTAACCTACCCTAGTCCGAGGTCAACCCCATCCCTTAATGTACAGCAGAGAAATACTCACTTAGGTACCCGCTTTTTTAAATTTAATTTAAAAAAAAAACGTTCTTAATACCTAATTTATATCAGCAGTGATACTGAGAGAAGACAATGTACCAGGCTCTATTTCCAAGAATATTTAATAATGTATTGATATGAGTAATTTATTTTTCTATTCGACAATAATACCGTAAGTTGAACTTAAACAAAATAATTTTTAAAATATTATCATTGTATAAATTTAATTATTAATATTGAGTTACTATAAAATTATTATATTAACTCATAACTTAATAGATAATACAGATGTATCATAGAAAGGTGTCCATAGGTTCATACTATAAACCGCATAACCCTTTCGGATCCAATAATGATCGGTAGAACATGGTGATTTATATCAGTGACCGAACCATCGGGTTGGAAACTTTGACCGGCACACACCTTGACAGACGTGGAACAACGCCATGACAACAATATTATTATTATCATCGTCTTTTTCGCAGTTGCTTTTTACGTGTCGCCGGTTAATATAGATTGATAATGCACGCGTGTGTATATGTGTCTGTATTATGCTTTTTTTCAGGGCTGTTGACAATAATGATGGTTTTCCCGTTGTGTGGCCTACGAAATAATGCCTACGGACTTCAGCAGACATCGTGAGACAGTGACAGATGAGCGTTTGGTTTTTCCGTTGTCGAGACCGCGTTGATAAGATATGTTTTTCGCGAGCCGTATACAGGACGATCGTTTTATCACGATTAGGCTCGGCAATTGTATATTCGAAGATTTTCGAGTTAATTCCATTTAAATATTTTTTTTAAATCGTAAAATATTATAATATGATATAAGGTAGTTTTGAGTTTTTAATAATCGCGTATAGGTACCAATTTTTTACTTCTACAATATAGACGCATCAGCGTTAAAAATTCAAAATAAAAATTGGATTTATAATAAAGAATCTTTAATAACAGAAATCTGTGATAATATCCTAGGTTATGAGTTATAGGAGAAGGGCATAAATGTGAAAATTTACCGCGTATAACGTTAAACAATCATACGGTATAAATGAATGGTTTAGGTACAACAATTCACCCAGCTCCTGCCCCGATCACCACAAACGGATACCGAAAAAAGGACGAAGAAAGGACGCACAGCCCTCGCACAAACACGATAATAAAAACATATACCCACCTGATAAAGAAACAAAATTTTGCATTTCTGGGCTTTTTCAACCAACTTGGTCCGTGATTAATGATTTTTTAGCGGTCCATCCCGGATCGGTAGCAGGGAATAGTGCTTTTGGATTAATGTAATAATATTATAATTGTACACACATGCTGTGAATTAATATTACGTCTATAATACGTCTATTATAATAAATTGATAGACATTAGTAGAATTTACTGTACCATATCTACTACATACTTATTCCCACGCACAAAATTAAAATTATTTAGAGCAACAAAAAAAAAAGTTGAATTGAAATGATTGAAACTTAATTGAAAATCATTAATTTAATTTAAAAAAAATAAAATAAAAATCATCGAATTAATTTTTTAACTTTTTTAATTATTTATATTTTTATTTAATCTTATTACTTATAAATATTGGAACTTGTTTAAAATAGTATTCGAGGGTGTTTTACACAATTCTATTTCTATATACATTCGTATTTACTATGTGTTACTTACCATGAATATTGGATGTATACCGATACAGTTTATTAAACATTTGACAACACACGTGAGCTATTTAAAATTGACTAATCTACATTCAAAATAGCTTTACAAATAATAGTCCATAAAAAATATTATATTTAATTCTCTAATTAAAGCTATAGTTTTTGATACATTATATTATGTTAATTACATTAATTGTGAAAATGAAAAAAGCAACTTTGAAATAATATATTGAACAATTTTGCAGCACGACCACGACAGTATACTCTTCTCCATAACATTAAAGAGCAAAAAATATTATTCTTTCAATATTATTTATGCGTATCTACGTATAAAATAATTTACAATAAATCACGAATAATAATTAATCAAAACTAATTTTCTCGATTTCGGTTAGATCGTTTTATATTATTTATAGATTCGAAAAATATTATTAGGTATACGAATTTATTTCGATTTTATTTAATGTCCTATAATAATTATTATCATGTTATATAAAATAACCATATATAAATTATAAACAATATATAATCATTAAAATTCATCTTTAATTTATGAAATATCATAAGCATTATATTGATCAATATTTTATACTATAGGCGAATAATTAGAATATAACAAGAAATTAATTGTATATATTTATTTTAAATTTTATACCAATATTGGGCGAAACAAAAGTCAAATAAGACCTATTATATTATACCTAACACATTGTTTTAATGTTGTTCTCGTTTGGCTGCTGTAATTACGTACGCATTTAAATACAAACGTGTCTAAATAATTGCTAATAAAAAGGGTACATAAATCTTTCGCACGTGTTTCGTAAGATAAATAAATATTTATATTTTTCTCACTTCCTTGTTCACGGTCTGTTGATTATAACGAGTGTAACCCACATCAGTTTTTTAACTGAACGACTGTCAAAATAAAAAAGTGATTAATAGAACCACGAAGTGTTAATTTAAGTTTGAGAAAAAAATTTGAATACGACCTGGTTCGTATACATACGTATACATCAACCGATGACCGGAGAGTGAAAAAATAAATATAGATAATATATCTATACAACATTGGAAGAAAATAAATTATTTACGTATTTATTTTTGCATAATTATGTAATTAGATTAAATAATTGCCTTTAGGCGTTTACCTTATTAAGTCAGAAATAAATACATACCTAATGTTATAAATTCATAATAATATTAAATTTTAAGGGTTTTAAGTCAAAATGGAGAAAAATAATTATTAATTAATCTCTGTTAAAAATAATTTAACTATAGTGGTTTTGATACGCATCGTATATATTTTCAGATAATAATATGTTAAATAAATTATTAAATAAAGGAATATTTTTTTATGTAAAAAAAAAAAGAAAATAATCGGTTTGATTATGGCGTGAACACTATTTATGAATGTCAATATTATTATAATATAGTGTATTAATTCATAATAATTGACAAAAATTAAAGTTCAAAATAATATTATATACATTCTACAATGGAATGATTTATGAAAACTGAATGGTTTGTGGTCGATTTGAGAGTAGGAAAGAAATAAAAGAGTTAATATTATTTTTGTAATCATTCGGGATAATTCTCTTATAAACGATTCCTGTAATATTGTTTAGGGGCTATTTAACTGCAAGCTCATATCGTCGGTCATTGTGGTACGAACTGGTACAAAAGCGGCGTACTGGCCTGGGGATGGTTTTCGGAGCAACCTTAGATAAAGGGACTCGTTTAGGGTGTTTAGCAAAACTTCTGCATCGCGTCCGCACTGTATATTGGTATTATGGACGTCTGCGGGGTAGTGGATTGACCACGGTGGAACGTGCGACGGCTTTCACTTTATTATTATATTATTTTTTTTTTCATTTTCATTAAGTCCTAGGGGTTATCTCATACGAAATCGTATATTCGCCAATTTTCCCGTACGACGTGTAAGCCACAGATATAAACGTACATACTTAATGTTTTCATCAATTTTGTAATAATACAAATATCCACCTCCCCTAAAGAGTTGAATATATCAGTGATATAATTGACAAAACACTGACTTTGGATAAGTTTTTTAAATCGAAAACAAAAATAGTCGACGGCCAATTCCATTTACTCAGCCACAAACATCAAATCAAAGTTTTAAGTACACACGAATCTTATCGTAAACAAGGCCTTTTACAGCAGCAGCAATACATAGTCTGATGGAATTCGAATTCGGGGTGGTGTGAAACGATCACAAATGCGTACTTACAGTCCATCACTTTCTACTTACCATCACTTTTGTACCATGTCATGTGTCCGACTCCATTGCACACACACGACTCAAAAAATTAAACAGTGCTTTAGCTAATAGCTATACTAAACGATATAAAAAGTTTCCGACCCGTTACAAACCCATCAATAACAAACTATATATAGCATCAACACAATTTTAGCGAACCTTTTCACGGACTCAAAAAATCTATAGTAATTGTGTGCTATAAATGAATATTGAATTTAGTTATTACAACTATAGGTAACAGTTTAAATTTTTTTTTCTAAATCAAATTATTTAGATTTACTATGTATTATAAAGATGATGTTATGTATTGAAACAGTATAATATTATTGTGGAGTAGAATATTAGCTCATGGGTTTTAAATATTAGTCATAGGAAAAACCAGCTACAGCTTGAAATGATGGATGGCCATCGAGAATTATTATAACCACCTGTGTTATTATATACTTTAAATAAGCACACGACCGACCAACTTCTATTTCACAACGATATTTGATGGTATTCAAAAAAATATGTTACGACACGTCACGTTTTATTTTATATTGTCTTACGATGAGCGGTTTATATTATCTATTCATATCATTAATATATTAACTACATATTATATCATAATGAGTTGGACTGGTATATATAAATTAAACACAAGTACATAAGTATACTTAACTATATCTTAATAATAATAAATTATAGCTATAACAATAATATTAGCAGTTTAACTACATGCACTTTTAATTTTAATACATAATATTTACGAATTTACGATACATGGACAAAATAATAATACAATAAGTAATCAGAATTATATTCATTTGAAAAAAAATAATAATAATAATAATACGAATGAAAAAATTATAAAATTGCCTTAAATGCCACCCGATCACGGACAAAGTCAGTCGGAGAAAATTATTTTTTGACTGGTTTATTTTGAGCTGTTACGTCAGAAAAAGGTGTAAATTAATATTATGATTATGTTATGTTAAATCGTGTTTTTACAGTAAAAAAAAAAAGTTTTGATCGTTTTAATTATTATCTACTATTTTAAATATTCAATTTTTATTTTCGTTTGTGAATAAACGGAAGACATAAAACATATTATGTCTAGCTTTTTATTCGTAAATATTTCCCGCATATTCAATCACATATATTTTGCTACGATAAGTAGGAAAATTAGTTTATATAATTTGTATTTATTTTATTCAATTTCATAATTTAACAAGTACAAAAAATTATTATTTGTATTAGTTTAAAGCTTAAACTTTAACGGGTGTAAATGTGTAATGAAATTAAATATATTTAGCTAACATCTAATATAGATATTAATAAAAATGAATAATTTTCCTTCTCTATTTGTTGTATAATGTTGTATAAATGTAGGTAAAAACCAAAAATTGGTTGCCGAATGGAGCGCTAATAAAAAAAAAAAACAATTTTCGAATAAATTCTTCTTAAAATAAAAATGGACGTGATTCCGAAACGATGACGTTAAAGAATAAACAAAGAAAACAAATATTGGAGAAATACTGAGTGTACCGGAATGATAATCAATTAGTTTTGATTTATTAAATTGCTTTTCTGTTTTACGATCAATTAATAATAAATAATATTATATATAATGAATGTGTATTGTGTGTTATTACGTTTAATATTTCACCACACATGATTCAATTCAATTTGTAAAAATTAAACTTAGAAATACAGTCATAAAATAATATATAAATAAAACAATATTTATCATCATAAATTATACTATAATTATTTTCGATTTCAAATGATGTATTTTAAAATAAAATACTGTAATGATAATAAATACTAAAAATTCATCTGTTTTCATTACGGTGTTCTGCGATCGTCGTTAATTTTGACAAGTATGACAAGTAAGTCAAGTAAATAAATTAAATAATTATTAAAAAAAAAAACAGAGTTACTATATGGATGATAATCCATTCACAATTTTTTTTATATCAAATTAAAAAAAATATAACTGTTTTACGAGTAATTATTTTAAGTTAAGGGTTTTTGTTATATTTGGATTACTTCGATCTATTTAAAGTAATAATTATTGATATATTTTCGATACGCTTTATTGAGGTGTGTAAGTGATTTTAAATTTAGTTTAAATATAGCTTTCATAAATGCATTATCATCAAATATCACTTATCGAATAATAGTTTTTATCTATTTATAATATACATACTACCTCAGAATCACGATGATCCAATCTATTTTTTTTTTTTAACTTAAATCGAACATAATATTTATTTTCCAAATCAATTTATTCTCTACATTTTTCCAGACAATAAAATTCAACGATCCTAACGACTCATTGACAACCATTTGTATGCGCATATTTTTTTTTATTATTTTCTGCATTTTCAAACATTTAAAATCATCAAATTCGTCAATTCAATAAATCATGAATATAGATCACACGTGGTGCTAGAAAATGTTGTGTTTTAATAATTATTGATATAAGTATCATATTATATCATAATTCATAATACTAGTAAGTACAGGTCTTTCGTTATATTATGTTACACTTTATTATATATATTATAAGGTACGTTGTGATTTATAATCAAAAGCGATAATTGCCGTTAAACAGTTTCTACTTTTCCATTATTTTTTTTTTTTTTATATAGGATAGATAGATAATACATACTGGTTTGCGTATTATTACACCGTAGTCGTCATTATATTATTAATTATTATTGATCGATTTATAATAATAATAATAATACAAATATACTTTTTTGTCGTCGTCCCATTAACTGGGTTACAGTGACATCTTTAATTACGACACGATAATAATATATCCACGTGATTATACAGATATACATTTAATATAATAATAAAAATATGTAATACGTGAGAACGTTGTCGTCTATGGGTACCTCTACCTATATAATAGCAACACTGCTACCACACATATAAACACAAATACATACATATATACAGTATATATATAATATATGTTATAGAAAAAAAATAATATATATAATATAATATACATTATACTATTATAAAGTCTCGCATGGACCGTCGAGACGGAATACTGGTCCAATCGAAGAAATAATAACGCGCGCGCCGTCGGAGTCTGCGTCCGAACATCGTAGGTACTCGTCTTTCCCACGAAACCCCTTCTCCCGTGACCCGAAGTCGGCGTCGGTGGTTACCGCGACCGTATAAATTATTATCATTATAAACGGTCGCGAGGACGCACTCGACGAATGATTTTTGTTTTATCTCCACCATTCGTTCGCAACGTGCGGACTGTTGATCAAAAACCGACAGTGATTTATAGTCTTTTCTTTTTTTTTTTTAAGAAAATCTGTCGTAGCGTTTCTTCAAAAAAATATCATTATAATTATTATTATTGTGGTGGAGCGTAAAAAAACGGACATACCTATTTAACAGACGGCACTCTGTTGCATAATATAAAATATATTACTCTCAATAATATGATTTATAACATCGTAGTAACGGTAAATAAAAAATAATAATTTTGTACTGCAAAGCGTAATATTTTTACAATATAATATAGTAATATTATAGTAATGGCGATATTAAATATGATATCGATACTTTTAATTGGCATGATGCGTCAGATGGTAGGTATATAATATAATAATGATATACCCAACATGATACTTTTTCTTGGTAAACACTCGTTTTTTTAAAGTATGAAAGTGTTTGTAAAATATATTTTAATTTTTTAAATAAATTGAATTTATTAAAAATCAACATTATTGAAAAAATTATTTTATTTTGAACTTTCGTTATTGTTTAACTTTTTTGAATAACAGTGTATATTTTTAGTTTTATAATATTATTCTAAAGTGAAATAATTTTTTTAAATTTCAATGTATCCTTATTATATAGCAATTGAATTTCAAATATTTAGTTCGGTAATTAGTTATAACTTATAATTATTTAAAATAGTATAAGCAGATTGAGAGGAACAACCCAAATTACCCAGAGATATTCTACTAAACATTGGTCCACTACTTTGATCATTGACTACTTTGATCAACTTCGAATAGAATATATTTTTTATGTATAAATATTTAATAATTATTTTTTGAAAATTACAATTTTAAATGTACGCTGCCATTCAAAAATTATAAAAATTTAAAACAATATTTTGACAATAAAAAATATTATGAATTTTAATTTAAAAAAAATATATTATAAAAAACGTTAAAACTTTTCTAGAAAATAAGTTATAAGTTTACCTATAAAATAACCATAAATATATGTACGTGATAATGTAGTAAAAAACAAAAATATTGTTATTGTAATAGTATTATGCTTATCCACCAAATACATTTTTTCTAGTCGGTGAATAGATTGAATTCGAACATTATTATTATGGTGATGTGAGTTTAGATGCATCATACATCACACCACTAAATATTATCATATAATATAGTGTACATTGGAGGAAAATTAATGGGACGTTTCCAATCTGCTATAGGTAGATTCAGACGGAAGAATAGTCATTTATACCATTTATACCATTTATACTATTTATATACGTATATTTAAACGCATAATAATAATTACGTTTAGTGTTTTATATCCTAAGTGTGGTGCTTAAAATATTACAGTGTCAGTAAATTATGTTTTTTTTTTTTTTTTAGAAATAGTTATTGATTAAAAAGTACAAATGTTCCATTAAGTTCGATCTGTATGGTATTTCATTAGAAATTGCAGGTAATTGAGAAAATGTGTACACTTAGTAACAAAATGGTATAAATAGTGTTTTAATAAAAGTAATAAAGCGACATTATTTTTGCTATAATTATGATACTTACTTTTTTTATTCATCGACTGTTTTCCACAAATTACCAAATTACCCCATTGCTTATAATTTTAAATAAAGCCGGAAGTAACTCTCTGTATATCCGAATTATAATATAGAATATGAACAACTACTGAAACATCGGAATTCTGCTTATAACGGCAAAAGTCCAATCCCACAGTTCGTAATACATCTCATTTATTTATGAAAGTGTATATAATAATATTATAGTTTCTATTATTAAACATAAAATACACAATTCATTTTTGGCTACATTTATTATGAATAATCTCATAAAATTTAATAACTTTATTTTTTAATAAAATTCCAGTAAAATAAATATGTACATAAATTGTTTGCAACTTTTTGGATTTAATATAATATAACATCAAAATTTAAGACTTAACATTGTTTCGTCTATAAAATATGTTTCTTGCGTTAAGTTTTCCCATAAAGTTAAATTTTTCATTAAACTCGATATGTAAATAAATCTAATTTTATCTAGTTGTCATTATGCTTAAACTATAATATGTAAATTATATTCTTACTGTTAGCTTGTATTTGTGTTGAATGTTGTTCACATGAAATCACTCACCTGCAATTAAAAAAAATATACATATTTAATTTAATTTATGAGATAAATTTATGATTCTGTACATAGATGTAATTTAAATGTTATCCTGGTTACATTATGATATACTGTTGTCATTTTTCGTGTATGATGATTGAACTTTAAAATGTAAAAGTAGATGATTCAAAATTAAGTTTCTTACAACATGTATCACTGATAAATAAGTACCTATTAGTTCATACCATGGTGACCACGTATTCTATATACAGCGTCCACAATATAATTTAAGTTTGAAAACAGTATATGTACAATAGACTTGCAATTATCGACTTTCGTTCGAAAATAATTTATAAATTACGTGATTAATATGGCTTTCAAATTTAAAATTACATCACACTTCTATATAATACGTATACAGACATGCAGAAAATATCAACCCAAAGACAATAATACGTCCGTGAAAATATCTATCGTTGGTACAAATAATTAACGTGACCTACCATGATTATATAGTTTCAATAAACCTTAACTAAAGTCCAAGACCAACTCATGAGATATAAACGTTAACTAACACACATACGTTTTATATGATATACACAAATACATTGTTTGTTTTTCCAATAACAATTTTATTTATATATGTTATTTTTTATCAAAACATTTCTCGGATGAATTTATAAAATGTATATCAAAGTTAATCGGCTAAATAAGGATATCTTGTGCGCAGTGTGCATGTTATATTATAAAAAAATATAACTTAGATCGATCAGTTAGTTAATGAGTAATTTACATATTTTAAAAAAATCGTTAAACCGACAATAATGTATAATATAATCATTATTTAAAATTTAATTTTATCATACACCATTTCAATTGTGAATAATTTAAAATTATCTAAAATAAAAGGCTTATATGTTCGTTGAATTAAATCTAATCAATAGCCATGTGTGTGTACTGTGTAAAGTATATGAACTCAGAACTATTTGTATATAAGTATTAAGTATATTATTCATATTACAATATTTTTTTATTTAAGTCACGAGTATTTATATATTCAAAATTTTCCTGCATTTTTTTGCGGGATTTAACCCTGTCAGTCTTCTAGCTATGTAAATCCTTAAGTCCCAAATCCAGTTCAGGATAATTATTTTTATCTAATCGATTGTAATTTGTATTTATAACTATATTGTATAATCTTTTTATGATTGTATATGTCATCAATTGATCACTAATAATGATAAATGCTTCTAATAATTGTTTGTATGTACTCTGCTTAGATTGAAAGATAGATGTAGTTGGGCCACTTATGTTTAAATTATGATATTTTATTAAAAATTAATTTCTGCTTACCAGTATCAAATTCTTTACAATAGTTGATATTATAACAATATATGCATCAATAAATAATATAATAATTCCACCCTGACATATAGATAATATTTAACAACAATAAAACATTATCCATTAAGATGTACCTACTTTTGTAAATAATTACGACACAATTAATAAGGATAGGTATTTTTTGTATTCATTAAAACAAGAAATAATCACGAAACTACTGCTCATAAAAATGCCTACAAAAATAGGCAATCCGCCAATGGGTATTCAATACCCATACGTCAGAGGTGAGCCGACGAATTGTAGGAGTGCCATAACGATTTTCAGAACGCGATTAAAAATTTTTTTCTTTTATTATTTTTCACCTCTTGTTGGCATAGTATATATTATTTTTATGTACATCATCATTAATATGTTATATTATTCAAATTTATTTTAACATTTAAAATCACCAAGTGCATTATTGTTAAAGGAAAATACTGAAGTGCTATTTTTAACTTTCAAGTACTTATGAAACAATTCACAATTTATTAATAGTAACAATAATTGTATTTAATTGTATAAGAAACCGACATAATACATATACATCATAATATATTATGAATATTTTTTTCATGTTTTAGTACGAACACATGGAGTACGATAACATTACGTTCATTATGTCAGTCATTACAACTTTCATAAATGAGATATTATAATGGTCCGGACACACTATTCACACGCCACGTGTCACCGTGTTTTTTGCTATATCATCATTGTTGGCGTAAAAAAAAAATATTTTAGTTAAAGGTAATTATTATCAATATGGTTTGACTAATAACTCTTTAATATAATGCGATTCTATCCTTAAATTTTTTATAATATTTAACATTGTCCTATCGACATAGACAATTGATTAAATGTTTTACAACTGCATTATACAAAGAGCCAATAGCAATTACAACGTGCTGGCCGTGCTGCTTATAGGTTCGTTTACCGTTTTACACTGTAACGCGTGCATTTAAACATAATATTGATATATTGAATTTGACGAGGAGATATTAAAACGACGATAATTATTAGTTCTATTTAATGTTACACTCATAAATTATATACGCGTTGATAGAAACCAGGAACTTGGCATGCACGTTAAAGTGTGCTTCTCCTTATTTGTTTTTAAATACACAACTGCATATTAAGAATGATTTATTGTTTTTGAGCCCCTCCCTTTTTTCCGTTGCTAGATCCGCTCTTGTACCCACATACATACTAGTAGATCACTCTATCTCTCTCTCGCACGCGCCTGCACTATTTTCTCATCTCCCAGACACGTATGCAATGTACGCATAAAATATTTGTAAAAATATACGTATTCGCCATTCGACGTGCGCGACAACGACGTGAATAATTGACAAAATGATAATATTAAAATCAAAATATTCGAAATATTATCATCATTCGTGAAAAACGAGACCATTCCGTCGCATTTACATACAGACCACAATATTTATCGTAATAAACGCCGTCGTTTACGACGATAATAACACGACAATAAATAATAATAAAATAATGATATACTCGTATTTTAAAGGGCGTGACGACCGGCGGCTAAACGGCGTCGCTGACCGACCTTAGCTTCGTCACACATGAAACGGCTTATTTCGTCTCCGCGATGCGTTTACGTTTTTGATAGAACTAAAATTGTTTATAGTACTCGTAGTACTCGTAATTATATTATATATTTGAATAATTCGTGGGGCCATTGCCAACTCATTCCCAAAAATCATAATGTAATCGATTTTATACATTAACATAATTTATTATATTATTTCGTAGTTAAATTTACACTACAAAAAAAATATTAATACAGTAATACGTCATATCTCCAAGACCTGTCCTTATTTAAAACTTAACTATTATATTATAATTTATAATACATACTTTGTTTTATACATAGATACGAGGATTTCAATCGCTATTTTTTACTTAAATAAACCACTAATTTACTATTCATTATTATATAATTATGTTACTATCTAAGTACTTATTATATTGTACAAATATTTATGTGGTTTAATTGTTTTTATGATATATATATATATATAGGTTTAATAGCTCAAAGCTATAACAAAAGTATATTGAGTTTATGCACATTTTTTATTATAATAAGATTATAATTTAAGTAAACTTTTTTTTCCATTCCATAGTCTATTGTTTTTATGTAAATAAATTTGTTTTAGATTAAATTAGTATAATTTGTAAGTTTACATATTATTATATACAGTACTTGTACATAATATGAAATCCTCAAAGAATAGAATATGTACCCTATACTATATATAAGAGTAAAATAGTATTAGTATATAATATTAATTAACATATTTATTTTTGAAAACTTTTTTAAAAATAAATAGTATATAAATTATTATATAATTTAAATATCATAACATTCTTAAAACAAATTTACTTTAAAAAGTACTTAAGTTTACTTTTAAATTATTTTTGTTATAATTAAATAAATACATATATTGAGGCAAACATTTTTAAGTATTTTCTATTAGTAGGTACTTACTTAAAAAATTATAATTTGGTTTATTTTTACAGAAATATTTTATAGTACATAAAATATAATATATTAATTAGTGAAATAGTCAATAACCAACAACCATGTAACATGTAATATTTTGTTTGTCTTTTAATTTCCAAAATTAATAATAACATAATTCAAATTCAGTAACCAGTAACTATATAAATATTTTAACATAATGTAGTATATCATATTATCATATTATCGTATAATCGTAAAGTGTGCAACTACAATAATGTTTCTGCAAATAAATTCGTTATTAATTACAATTTTATATCAATCTTTTATTTTATTAATTTACTTATCAAATAGAAAATAATTGATTGGCTTTAATTAATAATTTTATCTACTGTTTTTTTTCTACACATTCGTGAGAACTAAGCAAGAGTGAGAGTGGTGTACTTATATGGAAATAATATAAGTACGTAGTGATATAATACTATGATAAATATATAATAATATGGCAATGTATGATGATTAAATGTAAGATATTTGAAAAGGATAGCTGAAATGCGTGCAATGATATAATACTGTAGTCAATGCCATCATGATTTTATCGATATTTTTTTATTTTAAATAAAAACCAATTATATTAGTGTGTACAGTAATAATTTGATCTCCTAAAATAAAACAACTTACAAAATATAACGTTTGACGTATACGCTAATAAAATATATTTTATGCTAGGCTGATGATGTAACGATATATAATTTTGTGATGGCAATTTAATGCATTACACGTCGATGATCACAATTAAAAATAGCTATAATGATAGTATAGGTATAGTATTAACTATAATATTTTTAGTTTTGACAAAATTTGATACCTATTTTTAATATTTTATTACATAAATGTGTTTTGTACAATTATGTTAATATTTTTATCTTATAATATCATTATATTGTAATGACAGTATGGTGCGATTGCACGCGAGACCAAAAAGCCGATCGTCCGTACTGTGTTAGCTTGATTTTGCCCTCCCCCTCCACCGAAAAACTTTTTTTATTCGACGAGCGCATAAACTTTTCGAACCGAATCGGTAAAACGGTTTAAAAGGTTTTACAGGGGCGGAAAGGAATGAGTGGAAGAGGTTGTAGTTCCGATCGGTTTCGGTGGATGTATGTATATTTTATTGCACTGTATACACGCGGACATTTTACGATTGCCTGAACATGCGGTAGCTGCGCGGCGTCTAATTTATATACTGCGTTGTCGAGATATTCCAACAGCGTTATACGCTTCGCGTCGAATGAACCCGCCAACCCGCCTTTCCAGGCCACCCAAGGCCTCGCGAAAAAGCTCTGCGTTCATGTTGTACGATTATTATTTTGAAAAAGTAACGAGAAATCGCAGCAAAAATGCAGTCGATGATCTATCTCACACGTCCGTATCACTGTAAGACATTTCTTGACGCCACATAAAATACGACTCGTTTAGTCGTCACGGTCATTATAGTACATAATAATATTATGAAAATGTTACTATGACGTGATGATACAGTTTGGCTACGTACTGTTCATATTATTATTGTTATTATATAGTTAAAATTCGAGGGAGATCAGAAGGTTCGTTATCACGATTGTCATTTATCGTACGAAATAATAAACAATATTATGATATAGACAATAAAGTAGTGTCCATGCAGCAAAATTATCTATCGGAAGAATTTTGACGTGCTGAACTACACACAATTATTATGCAAAATAAAGTTTACAACGATTATCATATTATTATTATATCGTTGTAGCAGTCGTATACATATTATGCAAACGTAAAGCGCTCAATAATGCGATAATTGCAAAATATCTATAGGCGCGGGTTGGAAAGGAAAATGCAGATGAAAATGAAAAATCTTAGATAAAACGGCCGAATGTGTCGATGGCGGTCACAAAAATCTACATTATTATATTTTGAAACACTAGTCGTGAACATTATGACGGTGATGACATTTCATTATTTTTTGTCGGGATGTGTACATTTTTTTGCTTTAGATTTAGATTAAATATTTGTAAAGAGTGACGCGTCCAATACAACGAAATGTACGATATTTACAATGAAAAATTGAAATTTCACTCTTTCTAGATTACGCTAGACACAATAATGTAGTAAGCTAATGCCACCACAAACATCGCTTGCTGATCTCGCTGATCCCGTATAATATAATTATAATACACGTTATATTATTTTGATATTTTGTCAACGTGCATGGTCGAAATACAAAATAAACATTTATTTTACATTATTGACAATGATAATATAATGTACCTACACTGCATATTATATAATATTAATTTATACGACATTACTAACATATTATATAAAAACCACGGACTAAGGTCTACGATATGTCTTACGATAAAATCTTTATTGAAATAACTATTTATAGATTTTATATTTTGATTTTTTTAAGAATAATTGTAGATAAAGAAAACAATATATTTTTCAATTCATATAACAATACTTTTATACGCTTTTGTTTTTAATTAAAATTGTTATTTACAAGTAACTGGTATTTTTTTAAAGGGGACACAGTTTCTGACGTGTTGTCACTGAGAATATTATTATATAAGTATTTTATTATCAAGACTTACTCAGTTATAATATTATTGTAGTATTGCACCAAATACGTATCTATATTATTATAATACAGCTTACACTATAATTATTATATAATGATGTTCACTCGGAACGCATAATGCTTTTCAGACTTCAATAACGTTGTTTTAAAATTAAAAATTTATCGACGATAATATTTTATTTTGCCCGGCCGATGCGCGATGCCCGAAACAACACGGGCTCGCTTCTTTTATCTTCATTTTAACAAAAAAAAAAAAAAAAAATCCGGAATAAGCGTTTTGTCACCGGGGACGTGTAAATTGTAAAGTTTAAAAGGGATGTCGTTCATCGTCGTTTACAAATAAGTTTCCCAAAAACCGATAGCTGAACAATTTGTCGGACGCACTCGCATCCACGCACACACATTGCATGATATATATATACACACAAGTCTGTATTTATAATCGTTAATTTGTAACATGTCATCCCGTCTAATACTTATTATATACCTAAGTAATTACTTTATATATTATATTAAATTATACACGTATTAGTGGCGTAATCTATAATTTTAGACCATAGATGAAGTCGCTTCCTTACGGATGTCGGATATTATCTGGTTTTTATGTTCTAATCGATCTTTATAGCAATAAAATTATCTATAAAGTATAATTATTATTGCTATTGCTATAGCATTGAATAAAATTAAATAATAAAAAAAAACGATTAATGCGGGATGTGACAGTGGAACCGTCGGTGTCTATGTACAGTATCGTTAGGTAAAAGTTGTATAATATACAATATCGATACTTTCGGACTTTTCCCACCCAACTTTTGTGCTTCAAATATACTTACAAAATGATTACGCGCTACCATAGTGTTAGGCCAACTCTATGATTAATGAGAATTATATTTATAATTATTTAAAATTCATAAATTTGAATTCAACAATATAGGTAGTTTCATTCCCGAGTAATTATAATATTATATTTTAAAAATTGCATAAATAATTGGAACGTAACAGTTGCATATTATTTCAATCATATCACTCATTATTCATCAGTACGACTTATCGGAGCTTTCAATTCGGACAAAAACGCGTCAATTGCGCATCTGTCGCGGTCACTAGATAGAGTGCGTTTAAATTTATGAAATATATAATATAGATATTGCACTCCAATACCGGAAAGTCGGAAAAGAAAAATAAGGCCGTCCGATAAACTAGACATATTTTTATCGAGACGATGGACCACGCGCTGAAAATGGGTTCCGGATACTTAAACGTCATCGGCGGTGTCAGTCACCATACATTATTATATATGATATTATATCCTCATCGACATCCGATGACTCTTCACGTCAACGACGCACGGCGATGTTTTTTTTTCCCCAAGCGTGGATCATGTATCCGCACTATAATAGTTGTCGAATGTCGATTTATCATCATTCGGATATTCTCTTGATTATACAGTCTTCGAAAAAATAAAAACCGACACGCGAATATGTTTCTCTTCTTGACTCTCGAGGTCGGAACCGGGAGACAAACAATGAATAATAATATTATTATATACGTGCGCTGATGATCTGCTCGATGATAATACGAAAACCGTACAAGATATTTTTATCCACAGTAAGTCAGTAACTACAGCCGTTTGTCCAAAATATTGTGTTTACCGAACCGCACACGAACACCGTCGCTCATCATTGTGCATGCACGTCATTACTGATCCAATAAAATATAATGTGCGTTTGAATAGATAGCTCGTAACAGACATTTGTTCGTGTCAAACATTAATACAAATATTAAAAACATAAAAATGATTTACTTTAACAAAAATGAGTTATCCTTGTTGTGATATAATCAAGTAAATTAATCAATAAATTCAGAAAATAGTGGTTAACTACATTATACAAGATTTAAATAGTTTAATATTAACATTTCCAAGGGTATTTTCAGTAACATAATAATAGGTATTTTTACACCAACGATTTTCTTTCCGCTTAAACCGCTTAAAGTTCGTAATATTATTTCATTAAATTAACTCGTCTCTAAATATTTAATTTTTTAAATATTTTTTTGGTATATGTAACATACAATTGTTTTTTTCGTGATTTTTATTTACATTTTTATTAACAAAATAATGGAACGACATTTTATTTTTTTATCTTTTTTTTTCCATTTTGATACACTAAACTATAGCTTACTCAAGGTAATACAAAAAAATGATTTAGAGCAATAATATATTATCCTATATTTGAGCAATGAATTAAAATAAAACATATACAAATGCGCATAAAATCATATCAATTGTATAGTCACATCAGTTTATTATATTATGATCTCTACATAACTATATTTATTTTATTAAATGTTACATTTATGTGCATAACAAATTTATTATTACATTATTTATTATAAACGCGTTCGACTATGAATTACTATCAAGTATGAAAATTGTGTATGCTATATTCTTTAAAAATAATCCCACTAGCATACCTATACATTGTACAAGTCATAACTGTCAAAACTGTTGCCAAAAATGTGGTATTGTAAAAAAACAATACTATAGGTATATTGATTTGTTTGACCAAATATAAATCAGAAGAATGTTTTTTAAAAAACACCAACATTTAACTATTAATTACAATATTATATTATCTCGTACCACTATAAAGTATACTATTATAATCCTGTCTTGGCCGTAAAATATATAATGCATATTATTATGAGTTATTTAATGACATGACTAAGACAGAGATTTTTATAAATTTGAACTTGTTTTTTAGTGGTAGTTATATACGATGCTCGTTTTTATACAAATTCGATACATATTATAAGTATATAATAGGTATCAAGAATTTTATTTTACGTCTTTTGAATATTTTTATTTTTATTTTTTAAAGTGAATGTTTTATTTAATACTATATCAATGCAAACAATTAAAATAAATTATTGTTTTGCATTTTAAATTTATAAAATATCAATATACATAGTTGATACGGACTAACAGCAAACTGGCAGTATTTAATCTGTCTGAGTAGTGAGTATTTATGGTCACTAAACACAAATAATAAACCAAATTCAGCATCATGAAATCAACCCAAATGATTTATCATCGAATTATTTTATAGCAATACATTTTTATGCACAATGAATGTTAAATGCTGTATGCCCACACCTAATATTATTGTCTTAATAATTATAATAGGGTTTTAGTGCATTATACACGTATATATATATATATATATACAGTAGCGTCGTGGTAATCCGAATATGGAATATGAAAATCGGGAAAAGGTGTCGTTCGGATTACCTATAAATTACGTGAGGCCATTTTCGTGTATTTTTTCGACATAAATGAATCACTATAACGGTCACTATGTAAAGTTTGACACCTGACTAACAATCATTATAAATCGACATATTTTAACGACGCAAACGTGTGATATGCAGTCAAATCCGCTTAATTGGTACACATCGGGTGGTCATCTATCTGTCCCCGTTATCCGGCTGTGCCAATAAACCAATTTTTAATGTAACGAGTACATTTTGTTCGGGACTCCGCTTGTTTGTCCCCATTAAGCGGTTTTCCGCACATCAAGCGGATTTTACTGTATACATTTTTTTATGACATTTTCTTCGATTATTTAGGAAATCAGATTTTCAGTTTTAAACACAATAATTGTATTGTATAATCGTACGGCTATAATTACGCCGTTGTCGAAAATAAATGTCGACAGATCATTTATTGGTTGATGCTCAGTTTGCGATAGTTCGTTCCGTCGATTATAGAGATAATGTTATGCAGCAGTTCCGTTGTATTTAGTTGTAATTAGTTTCGTTTAGAGTCTTCTTCATATTTTGTTTTGCCGTTTTTCCGGGCGCCAGCCTAGCGCCGTCCGCTTCGTCGATCGTACTTCCGGTTTTCCGTTCATCGGCAGTGTCTTGCAACAATGCTTTAACTAGTCCGACGACTTGGACAGTGTCCATACCGTTATAATGAATACAGCGAGTTTTGATCAAAAACGTATGGGGACGACAAAAATACATAATTCGGTTGATCAATTCGTGAATTACAACAATGATTGGTAAGTTTTCTAATAATTTGTTGAATTGTTCGTTGCGTGCCGACACAATAATATTTAAAAAGACCGCATACGTGATACGGACATATAGTTGAATTCGTTAATTATTTTGCAATGATTGAACTCTAATGATAAGATTGTTTTTGGAAGTTTTTTTTTTTTTAACTCAAATAGTATTATAATAAGAACATTATTACGAAAATAATAATACCATAAATGTCAGCAACCAAAACTTTAAAGAAAACGATATTAGACATAAACATAACATAATATTATACTTACGATATCTGGTGATGGAATAGTTTTCTGAATATACTGAGTAGTTAAGACATTATTGTTATAACGGTACGATGGAGCCAGTAGGTATAAACGTAAAACAAAAGTTTACCAAATGGTCCAACAGATAGCGTCTAGTAAACGAACCGTTGTTTGATTGAAACTTTTATATTGATATTACACTTATTGAAATTGACCAAAAAGCTATAGCTCAAAATAACCTTTTACTACATCAATTAAAGAATCAGAAACAGCTATTAATTTTAAAATAAAAACGTAAATTTTGGTCTACGTTTGTAGAAAGCGTGTTTGATAATGCATTTACAAAAAGAGTTAGTGCTTACAATCATTGAATACAAACGGTTAAGTCAATAAAAAATAATAAAGTATCTGCTGATGACGATGTTTAAAATGATATAAATATTAACGATTCTCTATTTTAATTAATATAATAATTAAAAACATCCATGCATAACAATTTGAAATTTTTCCTCTAAATAATAAAAAAAATGACGATTTCCCATGTCAGTAGTATTGTACAAAACAACATTTCAATCCATTGCTATCCGGCTGACGAGAAACGAGTAACTGCGTAAAGTTTTGGATACTTATCATAAAATTCACACATTCTTAAATAGGTACCTGTCTATACTTGTATAACAATTTCCCTTGATAATTAGTATGAAAATGTCTGTGCTACTTTTTATTCTGGAATTATTAGAGTAAATGTAGGCAATGCTTACCTGATAAAAACGAAATCACGACTGTATGAGAAACATCTGTAGACTTATTTAAATTGATAAATTTACATGGAAGGAATTTATATTGTTGGAATAGTGTAGCCGTATATGTGATCGTAGATAACCTATCGGTTTTTTTTCAATAGAATGAAATGTGTCTTTTCTCCCATGTCCCTATATAAAGGCGGTTTCATTTATCTTCTTATATTTCCCTTTTTTGTACTTTTCCACATAATATATTCTAATATAAACTATTGGTTCAAAATAAAAATAAAAATGTATTCAAATAAATTGATACGTACGTTGTCAAATGTAATTGATTTACAGCTTCATGTAAATTATATCTTTATAGTAAATAGTCACATATAATAGTGTTTAAATATTAATACCTAATATGCGAACAATTTACTTTACTCCAACGGGTCCAATAACTTTGTGCCTATTACGACTTTGACCATTAATAGCAAACATTATTTTGTTCTGAATTATAGTGAGCTTAAATTGTGTACCAAATGGACTTAACATAATACTCCTAAAAAATATATAACTTTCTTTTTAAATTAGTTTTACCCGTCAAAAATACATTTAATATAATACAAAAATAGAAATTTGAGAATTTATTGTATTGACTTTACAAATCGTTTAACTATATCATTATTTTATATTTATGTTATTATACACCTCTAATTGTGTAAAACTGTAAAACATGTAATTGATTAATTTACTTGACGTTCGATTCTTTGAAAATTTAAAATTTGTTAGGTAATATATTCAAAAAATATATATTTATTTAAGTTATTTTTTAATAAACAAAATATTTTGTTATTCTTGTTATACATTTTACACTCCATTTTGTTGTCTCATACAATTTAAACGGCTATGAAAAACATTATTATGCTACACAACGATCAGTCCACGAAACTCGTGGAATTCAGCCTCCATGTATTATCAGTTATTCATGAGAAATTAATTTATGCATACAGCGAGTGAACGAGAGTCGCAAATATAAAAATGTTAAACCATCGAGTAAACATTATCACTATATTATTATATTTAATAAATTGGTATGCTTTTCAATCGTGACTATAATATTATTATATTAAACTCATAATTATTCCAAACATGATTTGTATACACACGATTTTATATTTTATAACACAATTATGTGTTTATGTATTTTTTTAACCATGTAACTCATTATAATAACATAATAAACTGAATACACAATACTTAATACCATATCCTGTTTTGAAACGGGATCTTTAAATTTGTTTAGCTTATTTAAGAAGACGCATCTCAACGACAACAAAATTTGTTAAAAAAAAAAATTGGTTTAACATTTATGTTTAATGTTACAAGAAAAAAATATGTTTATTAACCAAGGATGATAATCGGTTGCCTTAATTGTTATAATAATAATTTGTTTCAAACTCATTTGCATTATCGATAGTATTTATAACTTAAATTTCAAACTTTTATTTCGCAATCTGTTCATAAAATATATTGAACAATAAGCTAATGCGTTATGATAATATTGTGTGTATGGGGAAAAACATGATTTATAGACTGAAAAATTCTTCTATTTGAAGAACTTACACATGAAAATGTATAAGGTGATCAATGTCAATCATAAATATTGACATTCTAAATATTATGGTCATCGTTCGTGTACGTAATGATATTAAGACAAGAGATCGAGTATACGTCTTAACAGCTTTTTCTGTACAGACAAAGTAAAGGTAATAAAGTAGTTTTTTTTATTATTTTTCCAACACTATTCGAGATAGTCGAAGGGTAAAATGTTGAATATACATTAGACATTTCATATTTTTCTCGGTAATTTATGCTTCAATATTTTGTTGTCTTCCGCAATTTCGATACTAAAATACGGAGTATCGCTTTGAGTTGATAGACGCAAAATAGATAATCATAATAATACATTGTAATAATAGCGACAGCGTATAGTTACGTATAGCAATCGCGGAAGGAACCGTTCGCCGGCAGCTGCGAGGGCGGCGGCATCGTTGTCCGACGGTCTGCGCCATAAACACGCGTCAATGATGACGTGCAAAATATAACGTAACGCGAAATAAGACAATTTACATAATAACGTCCCGTACCTGCTTGCCAATAATTCGGTAGGTACCGTCGCGAACGCAATATATTCGATCGAAATTGAAATTCCTACGGCGGGCGGTGTCGTCCAATCGTACTTTTCGTTCATCAGGACGCGAACACGACCGACCGACCGACGTCGCGGACATCTGGTATCCTGCCAACTATATATTGCAATATATACTGTTGTAGCAGTGTTGTATCGGGTTTATATTATATTATATGTATTATGTATATGCATGTATAGGCGGTACTATTATGTTGGTTAGGTACACGCGTATACGTATACGTGACCGCTGGTTTGGAGCGATTTTAGGGTCTGATTATGCCGACGTTCTCGTGTTGGAATTCGTCGATTTCGCGTCACCTGTTATCGTTTTTTATTTTTATTTTTATTTTTTTTTTGTCGATGTGTACTGCTAATAAAAGCACAACTCTTTTGCGGGTTCGTAAAAGTGATATTTTCGTTTGAGAAACTTTCACAGTTAAAATTCTCGATTGTCAAAAGTTTTCGAATAAATACGAATTAATTTTCTAATTATTGTTATAACGGTATAATACTCGAATAAAAATTAATATTTTTTTTTACACCAAACAACGTATGCCATTCTATGAAAACAGTTGAAGCTTTGTAGCCAGCAAAACCTTTACAACTAGGCACTGAGCGTGATAATGTTTTTTATAATATTTAAATAAGACTATGTAATTATACAATGCATCCATTTGTGTATAGAAAAACAATATTATTAATGTTATTATTATTCTTGTTATTCTGTTGCGGTTCATTTCAATATAATTTAAGTAAAAAGAATCTCAATCAATTTTCTCGCTGATATTTTCTAATAAATTTATGTTCAGCGTATTGGATTTTAATTGGAAATTTAAATCGATATTCGACACCCGCAAACGCAATTTTGTCGATGAACGTTTTTTTGAGTGCAAAGGTACATATAGTTATAAATTTTACATAAAAAAATAAAACTAGTTTTCAAAAATAAATTGTCAAAGAAGTAAATTATTCTCTTTTCCGAATAAAAATTATTTATTATTGTGATTTTAAATTGTATTCATACCACATTCTCTTGTTTCAGGTTTGATTAATTATAGTTTTTCTCGTGTATATTATTTACGTTCGTAGAACAATCTATATTTTTAAGTTATGGAAAAACGTACAGGTGATATACATAATATACTGTAAGTACAAATAGTACAATATAAATAATCATTTTAATGTGATGTATCTAGATTATAATATACATTTTTAAAATATTATTTTCCTGATGGAGTGATGCCACTCATTTTTTTTTTTTGTGCTTTTTATAAAGCCGTTTCATTACGGTTAGTAACGTCACGTTTATGTTGCCGCGCCGTGACCATCCGTCCAACAACTAATACCTTTAAGTATATAGTTTATCTGTAATATTATTATGCTATATAATCTATCATCTATGGGTCCCATTTAAATTATATTATACCTACGTAATTACGAGTCTTATAAGTTATAATATTTTAAATTAACAAATTTAAATTTCCGTTTATATAAATTATTATATTTATATAATTTTTACTACGCTCGCAATTATAAATTATCATCAAACGTTACGCATTCTATTACAATATTCATTAAAAACCGCATACTTGGTATACTAATAGTACGAAGAATTTTATCTCTGCAATTGATCCGAAGGAATTTCACCATTGTTACTTCTCGCACCACTGCAAATGCCATGATTTACGCATGTGAAATAAATAAAATTTAACATTTTATTGCGAACATAGGTTTTCGGTTTTCGGTTTTCAGTTTTCGGTTTACTCTTTTTTTTTTTAAATAGAGAAAACATTTAACTTACGATACAAAGTTTATTTGTTGTTTGATACTTTTGTATGTATTATTTATAATTTATTATTATAAACTTTAGATGATAGAATAATAACAATATACTCATTGAATAAGCCCGTTACATTTTTGTTTAACAATTATGACTACATTCACATCACTTTTTTTTTAAAATAAAAACGTTATTACGAATTACGAGTATGGGTCGTATCTCATTTCGCCGCCGTTTCGTTTCGCCGCAGTACCATTTCGCTGCCAAATTAATCCCATTTTGCCGCGGACCCATTTCGCCGCGTAAAATTATTTTTGTCTTAAAACATGGTTATTAATTTATGATTTGAAAAGTGATAAATAGACACAGAGAAATATTTATCGTTTGAAACGATCTTAGTGCTATACTATCTCAATTCTGAAGTTATCGTTTGATAAATCCCCAATAATTATATAAATAAAATAGAATCAATAGAGTGTCGTCGCAGCGATAACTGCAAAGTTAACAACACAGTCAGTGTCGTATGATTATTACCAGTAGGTATTTGCGCATTTACAGTTCACAATTTTTAAATAATAATGTCGAATATTGAATATATTTATACACAGCGAAAGGGGGAATACCTTATTTTCAATAACTATTATTTTAGAATTGATAAAAAAAATAAAAAATAAAAATATTGGAAGTGTATTGAAAACTGTGGAGCTCGTGTAATAATTTCAGATGAATTCACTGTACATTCCGATAAGTTTTATAATCATAACCACAGCCCTCGTTCAGTTAAAATTGAAGAAAAACGTTTTAAGGCGAAACTTCGTTTGAGAGCAAAAGAAAACCCTCTTAAACCAATTCCGAAGGTAATTATAAAAATAATTTACAACAAATATGTTAAGCTGGAACAAAGTATTTGTAGTCTTAAGGAAAGAGTGACGAGCGATCCTCCGCAGATGAAATGGATTGATTATTTTGACAATGTTAGTTATTTAATTAAACATAAAGAATAATTTTATATAATATATAATAACTATATTACTATAATTAGTTTTAAAAAACTTTTTTTTTATATTATTTTATATTATTTTAGATGATTACTTTTATTATTTTTTTATTATAAAAATATTGATTTTTTTATTTATGACTATATAAGATACCTAATTATTACTATTTTTCATAAATATAACTAATTAGTATGTAATTTTTAACCTTAATTTTACTTAAAAGAGTTACTTAAAAATAAATTTGGCGAAA
Organism: Schizaphis graminum; assembly: GCA_020882235.1. Taxonomy (NCBI): domain Eukaryota; kingdom Metazoa; phylum Arthropoda; class Insecta; order Hemiptera; family Aphididae; genus Schizaphis; species Schizaphis graminum. Next base: position 63,861,583 of record CM037032.1, read on the forward strand.
TGGTACCACGGCAAAATGAAACGGCGGCGAAATGGGAGCTGACCACGAGTATGTAGATGTAGAAGTTTAGTGTATACATATAAAAAAAAATTCTCCCATCATCGTTTTAAATTCTTGTATACAAATCTTGTCCAACGGATTCGCTAACCTCCATTTCCAAAGCAATTACATTTTTGAAACTAAAAATAATCATTATCCTAATGCTATCTGGTGTCGTTTAGAAGTACCGATTGGTGAGGGTATATTTTAGCACGTTGGCAATATTCGATTCGAATCATATTAGAAGGTAAGTAAACTTTTATAATCTTAAAAATTATATTTTAACGTTGTTTTACTTTGATACGTGCAAAAACGTAATATCATTGAGTATATCCGTATGGTATATACATTCAACTGTAACACAGAAATGCTGTAGTTCAAGACGTTAGGTATATGTTCAGTGAATGTGTTGTTGGTTTTACAATTACATATATGTGTGCTTTTAGTAAAAAAAAAGGAAAACACTTATATATGTAAAACCTTTTAATGTAACATCTCACTGTGTATTGGAAGTCGAATTGTATAATAATAACAATACAATTTGTAAATCTAACTTACACTAGGGACTAAAAAGAAAACACAGACATACCCGACAATATACATTTTGAAAGAATTTTTCACCGGAAAAATAAATAAATACGAAATAAGAATAAACCTATACACCGAACAAAAAAAAGTTATTAATTTTAAAACTCAAGTTATATTGAATTATGGTGAGGGAACTTTTTTGTTACAGAAACTGCCTAATAATTTTTTTTCATTAATATTATATTTGTTTATATATTTTCACAACAAGTGGCGTATTGAATTCTATATTTTTCTAATTTGCTAAACATACAACGCTGGAATAAATCTATATTTGTCTTAATTGAATATGAATATTCACAAATTCGTAAATTATTGAATTATGTATAAGCTCTTAACTAAGTTATTGTGATAACTGATAAGAATTAGGAATATTTTAGTTAATTTTATTTTTAGATTTTGAGTGATTTTTATATTACTGGTCCAGAAAATATACAAATTATATACTTATTATCGAGCTAAAAATGTTAATGAATAAATAAATAATTTACATTTAGATTTTGTATCACATTCCTGATTATTTTAAGTTATTATAAACGTTAGGAAACAATATTAGGTAAAATTGATATATAGGTATTGGAAAATTTAATAAAAGTAAAATAATTTTAAAATTATAGTAAGGAAACCCAGAATAATATTAAATATTCAAGAAACCTTTTCTCAACGACGAAAATGAAGCATAATATTATATTATATTGAAACGAAATGTAATTTTGGATGAAGTTTTGACTTTTAAATAAAACGTGATTTGAGTATAAATAAATATTATAATATACAAAGTTTCCTTCACCAAAAGCATTTTTATATATTTTTAAACTAAATTGTACGTATCATTTCATATGATTTTATTAAATTACATCTCAAATTTTCAATAGACGTGCACATTTGACGGACAAATAAGTAGCCCATCACTCATCACGTCATAAATAAAAATAACAAAGTCATATTCGAAAATTATTTTACTATTTGTAGGTCAACGCAATTTAATATTTCAATTCTTTGCAATAACAGTTGTACGTGAATTTTAACACAGCAATACACACTTATAAGGAAAGTAATATAATACTACTAAACACACTGAAATTTTATTTTTATTGCTTAATACATATAAATATTTTTTATATTATTATTTACAACTATAAATCCTTACAAGTATTCACGTAAATCTGCATAAATTACCGATAAACTGTTACGAATAATATCAACAAATTGGAAAGACTGCTTTGAATATAAACCTATTTAATTGATTGTGTTTATACATATGTACCTACTGCAGGCTACTATAATATACAAAACTATAAAACTATTAAATTCGGTTATTGCTCAAACAAATAACATTGAATTGTATTACTATGTACATGGTTTTTGTATATTACAATTTAATATCGTAACCATTTTATAGATTGTTTTTCTATTTTATTAATATATTTAATAGGTATGTCCACTCGCTGCATTAAATCACATTTTGTCAATTGGTTATTCGGAATTTTATAGCCATGTATGATATCATGAAAAAATGTTATATGCATCAACTGTTATATAACTATTCTTTGACCGTACACATGAATATTAAAACTGTGAATTTAAATTAAGCATGTATGATCAACTTTTAATTAAATTAGCGCGCTTCGTGTAATCAGAATAATTCAGTAAAAATAAAGAATTAGTTTTGCAAAGACAATTGACATTATTTTTCCTTGTTGAGTAACCAAACAATTTTTGATTAATTTTGAGGGTTTTGATAATTACATTTTTGGTTTAAATTAATATTTAAGTTATAATGTATAAACATTTAATTTAAAATTAAAATGTCAGTAAATAAAATATAAACAAAACATTTTTTAAAACTTAAAGAGTTTTTTTGTCACTATAAAACATCCATACATGTCAAACCATAGACTTTCCGGAAGTTTGACTAGGTACTCCGGTATTAATTGCATGTTATATAAGCCAGTGTTGATAAAATAAATTATTGCAAAATAAAAAAAAAATAATTAATAAATTAATGAAGTTTTTAATCGTTATCATTTGCAAACTTATAACTATTATATATAATAATTATATAATTGTAACATCCCAATAGATATCTAAAGATAATGCAATGACTAGTTAAAAGTTAATTTTTAATTTTATTAATTTTTTTCATTATTTTTATAACGAGTTAACCTGATTTCTGATTAAATAATTATACATAATAATACACACACACACACACACACACACACACATATACATACATATATATCCTTAATTATCTTAACTCAATTATTATTTTCCATTGTTATTATATAGCTTTTTTCTGTTTGTTTGAATAATAAATGATAAACTTTATTTATGTTTAGTTGTCAAGTTCAAAACATATAGGTATATATTCAAATTGTATAACGGTGGTTTAAATAAAGAATACAAATAGAATACTTTTTATTTAATTACGCTGTAAACAATGGTTATAAAGTAACCAAATATTATATATATTTATTTATTTCAATAATACATCACACGCATCACAGAATATAATGTGCCTAAACCCTAAACAACTCTTTATAGTGGACAATGAGATAGAATTCTATTATAAATAGTTTAATCAAATGGTAAATTATTTAAAATATTTGATAGTTTCGCAATCATTATTATACAGGTACCTGGTCACCTAGGTCAAAATTAGAAAAATACTATATAATAACTTTTTTAAATGAGTTAATTTAATATTTTGTTAATATTTTTTTGTATATGAAATTAAAAATGTTTAAAATAAGTATATTATTGAATATTGGTAACTTCTTAACGTTGATTTAACTTAATCAAATCCATACTTGCCATTCCCAAATTTGCATGTATAAATATATTAAATATTTTAATATTTTTTTATTTTTTATTGTGTAGGTATAAATAGATATCAATAAATTTATTATTTTAACTTGTATAATGGCAAATAAAAATATTACTCGGAAAATGTGTAGGCTACATGCCTATATGGTTAGGTAGGTTAGGTTATTTGTATATATATATACATATATAGGTTGGTCCAGATAATTAAAAATGCAATTATAATAAATTAATAACACTTATTTGTATATCTGAATGGTTCATAGCTTAATTTGAATATCTCTCTCGTATGTGCTCAACGGCTCAGTTGCATAAACATTCTACAGTGGTATTATGCAACATTTACAGACTAGCAAATCGTACATATATAATACATATATATAACCTATATTATATTAAACGGTCGGTATAAATATTCTGAATCCAAGGGTATTGCTGGTAAAATGAAAATTAAAGACTGATCAATAACTAATCGAAATAATATTAATACGCGTTGTATATTAATATGCGTGACGATCTGCGTGTATTGTATATATTATATATTTTGCTATACGTAGGTATAGTACTATAGTCGACAAAGTAACCATAGGAATATTATTTATGTTAATTAATTTAATAGCTAATATCTTCAATTTTGTATCGGCGTATATAAGGTTCGTCGAGAACAATTTCCTTGAAATTATTTGTGAAGAACGTCGTGAAATACCCATCACAATATAAAAATACAACCAATCAATGTATTCTACCATATGTCCATCATATATAGTGAGGCCCATTTATTAATTTCCCATTGCCCCTCAAAATAAAATGTTGAAAATTGTGAAAACAGTAAATCACAATAATATATTACATATAATAAATAATATTTATCACGATATATCATAGTTTTTGGAACTAATAAATACTTTAAATATAAACCGAACTATATGTTTTCAAAAACTTTTAAAATGCATTCAGGTATATTGAAAAGTCTTAGGTAGTTTCTATAAAAGATAGTATATTAAAAATTAATATTTTAAGCTACAATGTCGGCCTACCAAAATGTGAGTTGACTGAAACAATAAGAGAAGTCTGGTAAACGTTTGAAGAAAATCAATATCATAATAAAACATAATAAGTATGTATATTATTAAAATATAAAAGTGCTTTATTAACTCGTTTTTTTTTGGTCATTTTCTACACCTTTTCGTAAATAAACATTTATCAAAAGTAATAACACATAAATTGTTTAGTTATAACAATTTGGATGATTTACTGCTATTGTAAATTTCGAAAACTACCATAGATATAAAATACCTACCTAATAAACAAATAAAAAATTCATCATAGATTGATCAACTAACAGTAGGTAATAAACAATATGTCTAGTCTATATATCTAAATATTTATATTTGGGTAATAATATATGTCAATATTTTAAATTATTTTCATTTAATATTCGATACAATATGCAAATTTTAACAAGTTTGTTTCTAACTTTGTTATGATCCTTTGTAATATAAAAATCTCACGGTCAGATTTAATTTCCAACCTCAGAGTCTGTTTAACCAATATATGGTTTAAACAATGGGAAACACTACCACCTCATTTTGCCATTTGGTATAGAAATATATCCCCAACTATCCCAATAGAACTCTAGTTTTACAACCTTAATCTCGCTAGGAACATCGTTTTTTCGTCTCCGAGTTAGCCACAATATACTTCTCTCTCATTCATTCAAACTTTCATTGAACGACCCTGCACTCTCCACAACAATTCTATAGTTACATAAATTGCACTACAGTGCACTAGGTTATTATCCCTTTTTAAATATTTCAACATCCCCTTTGATATCCGATATTATATTACATTATTATCTCAACAAATTAATATTATACTTCCCATGCTATCTTTATTTAACCGTACTGACTTTATAATTTAACGCAGCTAATTAATCAAATTTATTATTGTTATCTACCCATGTATTATTAAAACTATTTTTTCTTTTTCTGTAAGTATCTTTAATACAATATCATAACTGTAGAAACTTATGATATAACAACGTTTTAATAAATTTAAAAAGAACAACTTTGTTACAATAAAATATATCTTTCATTTGATGGTCGATTTAAAAATCAAGAAAAAAATATTAATAAAAAAATACCTACTGAAAAAATTCCGTTTCTCAACATTGATATTTTTTTTTAGATACTGCAGGCTTTCGCTATGGAAAATGATTAGGAAAAGTAAAAATGTCTTTAAAATAATTTCGAACAAACATGATAATATATGGAACGTTTCAAATAAACTGGGTGTCTGGGTATATCTGTTTCATATTAATCGTCTACTATTATTCATTGCATGCAGAAATTAGGATTTTGATTTTTTGTTTTACTGACTTTCAACAAAACTTCCAAAAACGCGTTCACGTTCCCGACACTCGTGATAATATTTTTTCGCCAAAAAAACTTTTAACCGTTCTCGAACCTCACTGCAAGCCTGCACCGACGTGCCCGCAGTCGTCAAACAATCAAACGCACTACGCGGTTTACAAAAACTTTTACGGACTGCGCGCCACACACGATAACAATAATAATAATAATAATAATAATGATGATGACGTACAGAGTTGTAGTGAGTACAGACGTATTATAGGTAGTTACGGATGGTTTACGGTGTACGCATACGTATTAAATTATATTATGACCGGCCAGTTTCGCGCGTCAGCCCGTCATCATCGTTACATATACCGAGCCGGAACGTTTTTCTATATAATATTATATTTCATTAATACGCGCCGCGATAATATACGCGTTTACCTCACTGATTTCGGTGTATGCCGACGATTTTTCATTTTTCATGCTCTCCTTATCCGCATGACATCGCCCCGAACTCATCCGTCAGCCAATTGTATACGTGTATACAATATAATATAGATATAATGAGTGCAGTATGTGTCGCCGCGTCGGCAACTGCGGTTTATGATGGCGACGACGGCGATGACCGGCGCAGAAAAAAAGAGTTTTATAATAAATAATAATATTTTATAGGTACCTACGTATCACGGTCCACGGCGGTCGATCTATTAACACGACGTTGCACTATAATAGTGGTGTAAACGTTATTAATTTTAATATAATGTGCAGCCGAGGATAGTAACCGCTATCACGTTTTCACCATATTTATCACGCTTTTTTGATTTTTTTTTTTTTTTTTATTAAATCTTTTTAATTATAATATGACGTGAACATATCAAAAAGATAATGATTAAAATATTATTTATAAACACGCACAAAATAGGTACATGACGTGTTGACATTAACGGACGATAGTCATAATCAAATCGCGACTTCCAGTGGGTAAAACAGACTTGTACAGTTTTTTTAAATAATAAATCTCAATACGTTTTAGAAAAATTTGCAATTATTATAGCTTCCTAAAAATTGTGTTCTGAAGATAAAAAGAAATACTATACACATTTTATGTAATTATTTGTCGATTTGATTTATCTTAAGATAAGACACGTCAAGACGCATCAAGATGCATATTATGTTGCCTAATATATTTGGGTTAGGTGCATAAGATTCGGGCTAAAACCAAATACCCATGTGATTGAGTATTTTGTTGATAGGTAAAAAAAAAGTATGTAAATTATTTTAAAGAGATATTATGAAAATTAAACGATTATATTCTATATTTAGAAAATGTTATATAATATTCGTGATATTATAATATTATGTACTTTATTATTTTAATATACCTATAACAAAACCATATCGAACTAAAACAAAATCATTAATTCTGACCACATAATAATTAAACTATATTGCAATTGTTTATAAGTGATTGTAAAATTTACCGATTATATTTTTTTTATATGTAAGTTCCATCAATACACTATTTCACCTGAAAACGTAAATTCCAACCATATTGATATTTTAACTAAAACAATAAACCTGAGCTTTATCAATTAGATTTTTTATAATATTATAGTTTTTCACCAATTCAATTTTTATTACTTTTATATTCAATATTAAATTAAAGCCATATTCGACTATAATAATGACATATTATATTTTCTTGTTTACAATATAATAAATTAATAACGAAAATAAATTTACCAATGCGTTCAATGTCATGGGCTATCATATTTTTCATTGCCTAAATATTTAATTTCTTTGTATAGTTTAAATTGTATTCTAATAAAACATACAAATCACACTTTCTTGATTTATCTAAATCAATAATCATAACGAACAGAATTAGTTTTAGTTTTTTATATAATTTATTGTATTGTACAATTTTTAAATTCAATAATAATTGTAAAACAACAATAAAGTACAGTGAAAACTCTTTATAACGAATCTGAAGGAACCAAGAGATTTCTTTTGTTAAAGAGAGTTTTCATAATAGAGAGGGTTTAAGAAAAAACAAAGTTTTTGCTAGAAATTATGACGATAATAAAATAAATATATTCGATATCGATAATATAATGGTATATTGGTATTATTGCGATATTAAAGGTAGATAATGAAAGAATGTAATCGTTATTGTAAATTTCAGCATTTTTTCCGATTACTTTTGTAATTTATAATATGATAACAGGTAAATTGTCTCATGAAACATAAAATATTGTTTCGTTATTGAGAGTGACTATACGTTATAGAGAATGAATTGACTAATGGGTTATAAAGCAAACCAACCATTATTATGTAATGTTTACGTTATATAGAGTTTTTGTTGTAAAGAGTTTCGTTATAAAGAGTTTTTACTGTATTTACAAATTATGAAAGAAGTTTATTATTATTATTAAATGCTTGTTTAATATTTTTTTTTAATAATCTCAGTGAAATTTTCAATATTAATTTTGTATCGGAGGAGTTCGTGTTTATTTTTCATGTGAAAATGTATGTAGGTATACCAGTGAAATTTTCACTTTATAAATCTAACCCTAAAATCAACTATAATTAAATCGGTGTCATTTACATGCGTCCAATATTATTAGTCTTAGCATAATTTTGATCTGTCACGTTTAGATTTAAACACAAACTAAATATTAATTGATATTGTTGATTGGAATTTGAAATATTTAATTCCATAAAGTTTAATTGCTGTACCTGCCAAGTGTTTTATCGACCACACCGGCTGTATTTATGCCATTCAAATCCCGCAGCCCAGTAAATATATATGAGAAGTGGCACACAACATATGTGCGTATACAGAGGCAAATGTTTAATAACGTCGTCGTATTATCGGTTTAAAACGGTATAAGAAATAACACACAGTTAAGTTCCAACCAACATGCCAATCTAAAAACTGATCTTTTAGAAGATTATAGACGTATAGTATATGTCGATCGCTTATCGGCAAACATCGTGACATCCAGAGAATATAATAATAATAATAATAATATATAATAATATTATTATTATTATTATTATTATTATTACTGTTCAACATGGTTGATGTACACAACATAACATCGACAACAATAACTTTTTCATTCGCATTGAAATATTGTATTATAATAAATATATTATTTCCAGTCGTACATCCAATTATTATGTTGTGTAAGTAAGTAGTATTATTTATTACTAAATATATGTGTGCTGTTACTATAACTTTAAAACGGTTAGGTGATACACGGCACGTCACAGTAAAAGTTGTATAGAACGTGATCCTTTTAAACGTTAATATTCATTTTCTCAAAAAATGTCAACTTTTTTTACATATATTTATTTATTACCATTTGAATAATAGTAAGTTATGAAAAAACCACATTTGTGAAAGAAATTATATATTTATTCATACAATATTTTATGTTTTAGTTCTAGAATCACAACGTACATTTTTTAAGGTTAAATATTTTTCTGAAAATTTAATATACAAATAAACATTTGATGTTCTAACGATTATTATTACATTTTTAGTATGTTAGATGAACCAAATAGAGTGACTCAAAGGTATTACGCAAATTAGGCTACCAACTTCGCTGATCTATATAAGCATTAAGTTCAATAACTAAGTCAAAATTAATAAATAAACTCGTTTGAGATTTAATTTTTATTAATTAAAATTTTCGGAAAAATATTTTGAATTAAAATACAAAATTAAAAATGTATATTGTCAATTAAAAAAGTAAAAACTTAAAAACTATAACGGTGAAAAATAGTCAACAAAATAAAATGTTCTTTCCAATAATATGTTTTGTAACGACTTTCAGTTATGCAAAAAAGTTCGAAAATATTCGTACATTTTGAGACAATATAAAAAATATTAACTCTTTGTATAAACGATGATACAGTTACACAAGTGAAATTCGGCCTGAGGAAAATGCGATTAAACGTTTTAATATAGTTGATGTGGGATCCCTGTCAACGCCTCATACGTCTTATAACCTCTTAAGTTTATTTTTAAAATTAAAAATATTAACTTATTATTTTATTTAATGCTAAATTTAATATTTTATTTTTATTTACTCGATTCTAAATACTAAAAATAAACTTTTGCCTACTCTCGAGACAAGTGTTCTGGTAGGAAGTCTATTCAACACATCACAATTACAAACACGTCATCGAAAGTAAACTTCTCGTACAGTAAGCTCACGATATTTAAATTATCTATGATATATTTTAATGGACCACTTGTTCAATTCTCATATAAATTATAAATACGAAGTTTTATTTTTCTTAAACCGTTATAATGTCCATGGATATAATTCCACCGCGTCTCACAAACACGACACCTTGACGGTTATAACTGGCAATAGGTAGTTGGTTGCAAGATAATGGATAACATTCTAAAATTGAATGGCTATTTATTTATAGGTTTGTGAGCAAACATAAAATTGTATATTTTGTTAATGACTGTGCGAGTTACAATATTCTATAGGTAAACCTACCTACGGCACGGTATTGTATGGGATTAATTCAGTTTTAGCATTAATGTGGCAGACATTGTATAACTTCTTTGTACAAGGTATGTCACCCAAAGATTTTTTTATCATGCATATGATACATAGGTACGTATGATAAATAGATAAGTTAAAATAAATTTATTAAACGCATGTGTTACCTACTATAGTTTATTTATTTTTGAAATCGTACAAATGAATATACCATGAAATGTTTTAAATTTTTATTTTTATTTTCATCATAGTATATATTATATAGGGTAAGAATTTGGAAAAATTACATTAGAAATACTTTTGGTATTATTATTATATCTATAGAAAATAATTTTGACCTATATTGATATAGAAGTAAACATAATATGATTTTTATCGAAGTATAGTATTAGTTACGGGAATGTTTCAAAATATTATATAATATATTATCACGCGTGAGCCACATAAGAAACAGCGTGAAAACCATGATTATATTAAGCACTACATCTATAATATAAATTGTTGTTTCTAATAAATAATGATCAATATTTTATCTATCTAAACATCAAAAGAACGTCTATATAACTAATAATAAAAACAATGTGTTTAATAACTTAAATCAGTTATACCTAATTTAATTATTAAAATCCGATGCGATAAAACCATTTAAAGGCTGTCGAGCTGATCGGATTTAACCAGCCGGAAATTTTAACATTAAAATATTTAAAACGATTTTTTTTTCTAATTTTTCAATTGCGAACATTCAATACATTCATACAATTAAAATATCTATTTAATAAGGTATCATCTTCAAATTTCTTAAACTAAAATCATCACTCCGAAGAAACTCTTGTTCATACTATTCAAAATAAAATATATTATAGTGATAAGTCAAATGTTAATAATATTGTCAATTGTTTTATTTGTATAATATATTTATTACGTTATAAAACATTTTCTTTTATTATATTCTGCAAATATTGTGATATTAGAAGATAAAATTTAAACCTTTGAGTCGTTAGAACCTTTTGTTAAATAATATAATTTTTCAGCTCTAATAAATAGCAAGTTTGGTTTAAATTGTAACTGTCGAAACTAATAGTCATATACCAAGTTTACAAGAGTGAAAATAATAACGATTGTAAGATAAATATTGCTGATCACAATTGTTATGTTACTGGATATCAGTGATATCACATAATTATATTTAAGATAATTCACAAATATTATGCGTATAGTTTAAGTAGGCTTAGTATTGAATAACTTTAGTCATTGTAAAATACGAAGTTCGTATTTAAATTATATTATAACTATAAATGGAATTCTGAGAAATAAATTATTTTTCAAAACTAAATATTTATTTTGTATTAAACTTTTCTAAAATTAAATTACACATCATGTTAATGAAATTAAAACTCAAAAGGGTATTTATCAAAGTATACAATATATCTTGGTATCTGTAGTGGGGTCTGGCAATAATTTCCCTCGCAGCAGACGGTAGACCACTTGAGACGTTATTCTTATATTATAAAATCATCAAATAAATCTGAAGTAGTTTTTAAAGGTTGTTATGTATCAAGTAAATTTTATTTTATATCAAATTATAAGTACCTACTCCATCGTTAAATATTTCTTTTTTTCCTTCAATAATTTAAAGCGTAAATCTCAATCACAAGTCGATAATTAAATTAAGGTAGGTAGGTACCTAATACAATTTACAATGATATAAAATCCATATATATATATATATATATACAATATATACTATATATTATTGCTGGACCAGATACTACTTCGATATCCACCATAGTGTAGAAAAAGATACTATTGTACATCATAGAAATGCGGAAGAAATTATATTACAAGTTACAACGACTATAATTTTGATTGCTATCACACCTATGTACTTTATATTATATTATTTTCGGATAATGTAACGACAAAAAAAAATGATACCGTATAATAATACCACAGAGTTATAATACTATATATTATATAACACACATATAATCATATATATATATATGTGTGTTTTTTTAGGATCGCAATAAATCTCTATGGCCCGGGATAATATAATTTAACGACGTGTATACAAATAATATAAATAATACTTTAGTGGTGATGAGGTGGTCTGCAGGTGCAACGGTTACGTTGCGCCAAAACGTCAACGCGATGACGGTTTAACGCCCTCCGGACTCGCCACAAATGCGATTTTTATCGCGCCCCATAATTTTGTCAACAATATTTTTCCGGGACTGAGAGTAATGTTTCGTCGAGGACAGCACACAAACGACCGGTCAACCGGAAGAGAAGAAAAACGCAAATACCCATACTATAATATTATAATACTCTATCATACACATCCGGACTTTAGACGGCTAGGTCTGCAGTTTTTAGTTTAAATCATATTTTATAATTTTTATTATGTCACACAATTTACCTTAAATCAATAATTATAATTATGGAAAATTTTTCACCGGTAGCATACTCCTCAAAAAAATATTATGTAGGAATCACATTAACTTAGAAATAATTTTATCAAAATGCATCAATAAAAAAAAATGTTAAATCGTATCGCAAGTTAAGTGAATTATTTTTATCCATTAAATTGTAACTCGACATAGTTGAAAAAAAAACATTTGCTCACTGAGCTTCATATTTTAATGGATACTTGCGTACATAAATTCATACTCGGGTGTAAAAATGACACACCGTTAAGCAACCTGTCAAAAATCTGAAGTTATGTCGTGCAAACGTGATACTGTTCCGTTGCTGCCACCGCCTAATCTATCATATTATTATTATGCATATTATTAAGGTACCTCCTTTATACTTCATCGTGTCGTCCGTAATTTGTTATGTTGTTTATTTGATCACACTATCTCGGTAAACATATTTAATAACTGGTTATAGATGTTAGCTAGTATAACCTTATATATTTTAAACATTTCTTTACTATAAATACTACCTATATAGTAATAACTGATAACCATAGTCTGACCACTGAAAATGTTTTAATTTTTAGAGTAACTACTTACAGTACTCACTCATTCAAAACAGTTGAATTTTTATACGGATGTTAAATTATGAATGGTATATGTTAGAGTTTTTGAGAATTATCCATTTTTTTTGAGAATCATGTCCAGTCACCTCGATAAACTTCAAACCAGACATTTTTAGTCTTATTTTAATACCGTTATTTTCATACTAATATACGTTTTATAAGTATTTGCGTAGAAAAAAACGTGTTAACAAGAACAAAAATTAAAAACATTATCGTTTATATTCTTTATTATCTTATACATTGAATTATTATTGAAACCAAATGTAATAGTTACAACTTATAACTTGTAAACAACTATTGTCGTATAATGAGCATCAAGTGACGACGAACGGTTGTCGGCAATAAGCAAGATACTTGTCCTATATTGTCATATTGGCGTATAGTACAGAGTAGGCAAGTACTCAATATAACAAACCTGCACTATAAGGGCCCTTTACCACGCGTATAACAGCCAAATATTATCTCAAAAATATCATTAACAAATATAATAGTCATTATACAATTTTTTGAAGGGTTTTTTTAGAATTGAGCCAAAATCGTTTGTTTTTTTTTTTTTAAATAATAATAATAGTTACCCTAGATTATAAAGGCACCTTTAGAGTTAAGTATAAGCGTCCGGTATTTGGTAGCTGCTCTGATCGGAGAGTAATATTATAATGACATATGTATTATATAAAGATATAGACATGCACAATATACACAAACACACAATGTATAGGTATTGTGAGAAATCGATGTGATAAATATAATACGCATTAAGTGTGCATATAATATTTTTTTAGAATAATTCGTTCGGTCGTTTTGCTATGCACTTATTCGTATTAAATGGATACTCTTTTTTTTCCTTCTCGTACACGGTCATAACATATCATTATAATACTTTTGATTGATGAACCTCGAATACGCATAATACGGACGGTTGGCGCGAAACATGTACCGTGTTTCTTGGTATATAATGTGTAATATATATTTTGCTGGTTAGATATCAAATGTGTATGCTTTTAAATCGTAGCAGCGGTGTATAGTAAAAATTCTATATCACTCGCGTTGTCTATACACGGCTTATACAAATTAATCATTATTTACTGCGATACCGTAACAAATAATAACAAAAAAAAACTAACGAAAATAACATATATTTTATATAGCTTTCCAGGGTAGTATTTTGTCTGTTCGCCTGGTTTGCGAATTCATACTTAACGATTAAAAAGGTTTGAGAAGAGCATTGTCAATAAGCAGTTTGTTAGGAATATTGATTTTTTCCGAATTGAGTAATGTTTTGAAGCAGCTAGCGATATATAGTGTATATATAAGTAATAATAATAATATGTTATTATACTGTATGTAGCTTGCCGTTTTATTTTTTTTCATTTCGAGAGCATTTATTTATTTAAAAAAAAATATTTATTTGAATAATTCTAAATTTAAAAGAAAAATTTTGAATCGAAAAATAAGATCAAAAATACCCAATAACCTTTAAATTTAATCTAAAGATTTTAATCTACAAAATATACAGATGTAATATTGCAAAAAGTGAATGATTATGTTGTTAACATTACTGCAATAAATTATTATAAGTATGCTCTATACTGGAGGACAAAACTGTACTACGATTTAGCTGTTATAATTTATAAATCACAATATTTTTAGTTCCTGTATACATTGGATGTCATTCGTATCTTAATAACATACCATATAGTAATACCGTGTACCGTAATATTTCTCAGTCATGTATTTAAGTTGTTTATGGGGATACATTTTTCTATCAACCATAAATCAGTCATGTGTGTTAATGAAACAATGATTAATTTATCATAAAATTAAAACATAACATAAACCACTGTATTAATTATTTTCATATCAGGTCAATTTGGTCTAATATTAAAATTTAATTAACAGTAGGCCATTTTATTAAACAGTTTAAATATGTAAACTTAGAAGTTAAATAGACAGTTACATAAATTTATGACTATGTACAATTTTAAAATAAATTGTAAGTCTTAGTACACATTTATGCATTTTGAATGTATTTCAATGTCTATAAGAATCATCATTAAAGCAAAAAGTTTTGGCAAAGGATGTACAATACAGATGAATGACAGTCACATATAGTAAGCTCAGATTTACTATTTACAATCAAACGTGTTTTGGATGTCTGGTTTTTGGCACAAACACTTCGAATGCAACGAAGGGATTAATGGATATATTTTAAGAACACAAAATTAGGTCAAATAATTAAATAGTTTTATTGTTAATTAGTCGATACCCTAAATGTTAGATGTTGTTCAGTTCAAATTAATCTTTGAAAATAACAATAAGTTGTCTTAAAAAACATTGACAGCGTTATTTACAATAATATTTATGTGGTACAATGAACGAAATGGAACTTCTTAGTACACAAGTATAGTCATTATTTTTATTTATTAATAAAAACGTGTATAGTTTGAGCAATTAATAAAATGTATAAGATAACATATAAAAATAAATCGTTATTAGCGAATTAGATTATAATTCTGTTTTATAATAAAACGTTTACTACTGCTGCAATTATATTTGAAATTCGGGAAGTTGTGAATGAATCGATTACAATTATCGTAGTTTAACGCATGTTCAATCTTAAGGCATGTTGGTTTGTATTTAAATACCACAGTTCCCGTTTGTGGTTTGCCGGTTTTAAAGTATGTGACGAATGAGAATACTACACCTACGATTCTCAGTGTTGAAATAAGTTTTTAAATTGATCATTATTGTGCTTTAAACTTTTAAATCGAAAAACAATCGTTTGTGTATAAAAAAAAACATATTATATGGATAAAAATGATGTATTATCAATTATGTTTTTTTTTTCCTTTTAAAAGAATCTTTTTATATATTTTTTAGAAAATAATTATTTATACTGTTTATAGTTTATATGTATAAACAGTGAAACCATAGATGCATATTATTAATAGAAATCGCAGTTATGTGATTTTAAAATTTTTGTTCCTTTCCTAATATTAAATTATTATTATAATTAAGATTATTGTGCGAAAAATCTTTGAAACAAAAAACGTTTAGCATAAGTCATCCGTAATAAGGTCCAAACTATATAATATTTCTACGGTGTACGGTCAAGGTCTGTGTACTATCTATTAGTATATATTTGTATTGTATTTAAACAATAGTTTGAATCGAGTTGAATACATATCTACTACCTCCTATAGTTTTTACCATTGAATTAAAATTTCATAACTGCATTTTGTTAAATACAAAACTGTAAAATATTATCTTTAATAAAATATCTCGTATCGATTAAAATTGATGCAACTTCCGTTTGCGCATGAACAGTTATTATTGTTTTTTTTTTTTACGAGTAAACGGTATTAAAAAAAAAGTATTATATAAAATATTCATTGTTTATAAGACTCGCGGTTAATTGATATCTTATATAGGTACTAACACAAATAAAAAAATCGTATATTTGATTCACTACACTGGCCAATTCAGCCAAATAATAAAATTACAATTTTTTTTTGATTTTCTTTTGATTTTAATACATAGATACGTATTGGTATTATGGACAATTATTATAATGCGGCTACAATTAAAAAAAAAATATATTCATAGATATGTAAAGAAAAAACCAACTATTTCTTTTTCTTTGCCTTTCGCTTGCAACTTACCTACTGGCCATATAGGATCGATCATACACGTTCTATTATATCTTCATAGGCTCTATCTCCTACATCTTCTTTGGTCTTTATCTCCTTCTCTTTCTTATGGTAAAGTACAAAGTCCAACTTTTTTATTTTATATATTTTTTATTTATTTAACTAATTTATTTATTTCACTTATGGATATTTTTAGTTTTACATAATATCTATTTTTACCACAAAGTTTATTCTTATGCATTTCCCCTTATTTTTTTTCCCGGTTAATAGGCTCAAATGCTTTGATCCCAAAGTAAGTCTATTAAGCGGCCTCTATTATAGTGATACATTACTTTTGATGTACCTACACGATATTACACAATATTTTTATGGTACATTGAATAAACAATTTTACTAGAATTTTGTTCGAATACATTGAAATACGAAACACTATAATATACGTCAACTTTTAAATAATAAATGGAAATAATTTATTAAAAATAATTTTTACATAAATAGAAGTGCAGCGATATTACAATAAAGAAAAATTCGAAGTTTATTTATGATTGATATCGATGTTCAGAATACAAGAAACTTCATTGCACCAACACTATGCACTCGTAATCTCTATATTCGTAAACAGTGCAGATACAACAAAGTACTTACTATAATAATTCTAAATAACTCATAAATCTAATTACGTTATACTCTATTCTATAGGTTCGATATTTAATAGTATACAGTTTATTAAAACAGTTTTATAAACCAAATTTGTTGGTTGAAAAATATTTCATGACAAATTGAAAATTTAACAGTTTCACTAACATACATTCATTCCATTTATATAATATATAATAATAGTTATATACATTCAAAATGGGCGTTTACAATGAGATTTTGTACTTAACCTTAAATCGCTTAAAAAAAACCCACGAATCAATACGACAATACCGCGTACTGTGTGTATAATATATAGTTTGTAGTAATAAACCAGACTAGAATAGTAAACATTTATTCTAGAATAAAATAGCACAAGCATACCGTTAGAATGATATATTATGCGCTCGTTATTTAAATACTAGGTAGTTCAAAATATTATATGAAACATATTATCATTCAACAATTTAACGATCAAAAATATTATTCATCAGACGTTTCAAATAATTATTCATTCCTATTTCGATTTTTTGGTGTAGATTTAATTATATGTACGTGTTTTGTTTGAACTGTTTATATAGTCTTAAAAATATCTGTATAAGTCTTTATGAAACGAGACGTGCTTATAATATAGGTTTTCACATCGTGAATATTTATCTATTTTGTATAATATAGTGTTCTACGACGTTAGGACTTACGTTTACGTAATATTTTGTCCGATAAGTTTTCGAATAAAAATATTATGTCCGTCACGATGTCAACGCGACCGAAAAAGAAAACGGATATTTTACAATAATATTATGTTGCGTAAAATCTTAACGTATAAATTAAAATTTAGTATCGATAAGACGACGGTTGTATATTATATTCTTCTCCGGGTCTCCCCGCAAATACCGACGAGGAAAACCGCGGACCGTACCTATATAGCATTGTGGGTTTAATATACGCGCCTTCGTTATCCCGTCCCGACTGTACATGCCGTACGTGTCGATTGGAATTGATACGTCTGCTGTAGACGTCGGCCGTCGCACCGTTGGACGGTAGTTATGTGTGTGCAGAATACCACGGAAGGCATGCGACAAGACCGAAAAACCAAGTGCGCCCCATTATCATAAACAGGTTATTTAATAATATTATTATATTGTACGGGCACGCACGCATACCGCGCGCCGCCACTTGACGATTGCGATCTGAAATCATAGCCGGCCGTTTATTTACTTTATTATTATTACTATTATTTTTTATCAATCGTGACTGAATGAGAAAAGTAGAGAAAAAAAATCACACACACAATAACACAACCGATATCACCGGCTATAAATCCACTTTGTGTGCCGATGATGTCCATGTACGGCCGCCGACAATCCTCCCCGTAAACGATTTATAATATTTTTTTCAACCAATCATGGTGGAATTTCCGATTGGAATTGGACAATCAAAAGCGATGAGCGGCAGCATTCAAGTCTTAGCGCGAAATTCGTAATAGTAGACACTAGATATTATATGCTATTATATTATAAACCTACGCACAATTTAAAAAAATTATCATCAAGTAATTTCATTTATTTTTAATAGTCTTTTATCGATATACCATTAAGTCAGAAAAACTCTTTAGAAATTTCAACTTTAGAGTTAAGATTTGAATAAAATATTTTATTTTGTGAGTGTTTAATAACTAATAGGTATATCATAACTTTTTGGAATGAATTACCATACCTACGTATCAGAAACTGCTATCCCTGGCATGTAGAAAGGTTAATAAGTTAATCCATACAATTTCCGAATCAACGATAAATATTAAATATTAAACTTGTAATATTTTTTGTGTGAAAAAATCTGAGTTCTACCTATAATTTTAGGTAATGTTTTAAGGTTAATGCTTTAATATTAATAACAATAATAATTTAAAAAATATAATTAATAGTATTTAAATCAATAGATAGTTTAGATAGGTAGTTTAAATAATATTTTAAAGTGTGTTCTAGACATTTAAACGTTAAAATACCAATAATTTTACCCTCTTGTTTCATATTCAATTTATATTATGTGATAATTTATGCGAGACATTTAAATATTTAAATACGATTAAAAGCGATGATTATATTGTTATTTTATTGGCATTGTTTATTTTTAAAGTAATAATTTAATAACCAAACATGATGTAAGAAAGCAAAATAATACAAACCATTTTTATGACATTAAAAGTAACTTCTCTCGCTCTCTCAATTTCTCAAAATGTTTACAGCTATTAACTTAAGATTTTATTCTTAAATCAAACGATAACATTTTTAATTAATTCTTTGTATGTATTTCTATTGTAAAACATAATATTTTACAATAACTAATCTAGTTAAATAATAAGAAAAGTCATAAATATGTGATATTGATAAAATATACTTTATAAAAATTGATGTTCTCACCGTTAAATTTCAGCGATAATAAAATAAGGTAATAAAATACATTTATAATTACTGGTTTTATTTAATTGATTTTAGTGAATGAAATAAAGTTTCGGTGCCTCTTAATTTTAAACAATAATAAGGTCATACTAAAATAATTCATAGAAGTAAAAAAATATAAAACTCAGTAACTAGATGTATCGTCTAAACTTTACTATTAATATATCGATACAAAAGGAACAATCGAAGAAAATATATAATCTTACTCAAGTCCATTTAAGTATCAAAATTAAACTATAATTCATATTATATATATTGTTAAAATAAAATAAATAGTTTGTTTATATAATTAAATTATACGAATGTATATGAATACACAGTAAAAATATTTTGTACCTTTACGTTATATTATTATGGTAGTATACGATTTTAATTTTATCTGGAAGATTTAATCATTGCGATGCCAAAATAATATTAAATGAATTTATCAAGTTTAGAATATTTGTTATTTTAAAAAACATGAATAAAATACAATTATTTGTGATTAAATCCATCATTACCTATAGTCTCCGGCCACCGTAATAAAAAACAAACTGTATGTAATCAATTGTAAAAACTCTTGAATTTGTTGATATATGTATTTTAAATGCTTATAATTTAAAACCTGAAAACAGAACTCAAACCAAATAATTGCGTATTAGAAAACAAGGTTGGATCATATTATGCACATTTACAATACAAATTCCGAGTGCTTGATGGACAAAATATTTTTCTAAAAACCCATTCAAATGCAATAATCGATCAATAACCAATATTAAAGGGTATCCAAAACGTAATATCATATTATACCATGCAAGGTCACATATAATTTAATATACATATGAGTCTGTATTACATTGCAATGACTCTTGTCGGATAATTTACCGGGAAACAGTGGCTTAGAATTGGCACTACGCGTGGGCGATATATTTAATAATATGTATATTTTAAACGATGCCAGACGACAGTTGAAATCCCTTTGAAAAGCTCTCAGTTCCGGAAACAAAATAAACCGCGAATAGCTATATAATACCAAGGTAGGTACTGTGAATTTAAAATTGATATTATTCAAGGGTAGTTTATTTTTTTTAACACTCAAATGTATAGCCTTTGTCTCAGAACGGATAGCAAATATAGATTTAAGTAAGCACTCGTATTGCAAGCGCTTAACTACGTTTCACTCGGTTTTCCGTGATCCGAGGTATTGGATTCTAAACAGACGGCATTGGCTTACTACGTTTTTTATTTCGGTTTGGGTGTACACCGTTTATTATATACCGGGTAACCGGTAGCGCAGATAAACTTCCGGACGTGTCATAAAATAAATGGGTCAAGAGTAGAAGAGGAGGGGGCGAATGATAATAATAATATTTCAAACACTCATAAACTAGATTTGATATTTTTTCTTGTATTTTACTACCTCGTTTGCAATACGATCCAGACAGGCAGAACAAATCCAAAAAAAATAAATAAATAAATAAAAAAAAAAAATGGATCTTATTACATACAATTTTTTTATTTATTTATAGTTAGATTTCACGACCAGAAATTATTATACCATCTGTCGTAAAATTACATATCACAGTGACAGAATAAAAATCTGACTGATAAAATTACATAATTCTTAATTAATGATCGTAAATATTATATTATATAAAACTTAAAAGTTTAGGTATAACTAACACCTATATATTCTTAAAGAACCTATTGTAACATTAATAATTCGTCGCATTAATGTTTTTATCTGTTTAAAATATAATTCAATTAATATATTTTGTTCATCAAATACCACAAATAAAATAGAAACAACTAAAAAATATTATGTTTGTTATTCTAATCAATGTATTTTTAATTCTAATATTTTTATTCAGTATAATTACATAATATGAGAATGAGAAGTTTTAAAACATTAAAATAGATCGTTTTCAAAGAACGAAGTTGATACCTATTATAGGCATACAAACAACTGATTTAACTGCAAGCACGAAGTCTTATTATTCATATTGCTATAAGTCGACCTATAAAATAACACGAATTCAGTCACTTTTACCGTGTATATACGTAGTATAAAGTCTGACATTTATCTCAATGGTGTACTTATCGTCACAGTAATTACTAAAAATGTTTCAATATTTGTCTAACGGAACCGTTCTACTTTGTTGGGGGTATTTTTTCGTTTTCGATATTGATGAACTGACTGAATAAATTCATTCTCCACACTATGTTATTATTATTATTATTATTTCGTGTGTGGAAACCAATAACCACACACACTCGCCGCTCACTTACGCGTACCCGAGACGGTGGTGAGCACCGAAGGACGTCATAAAGTCGTGTCGGTCCAAGTTTTCTATCAATAAACGAACCCTTTCTCGAAGGGGTCGTGTACTGCGTACATGTATGTGTATACCGGCAATAATATGTGTATACATATACATTATACATGTATAAGGATCAAATGAAGCGGAAAATATCACTCCCGAGTCTCGTCTTTTCCCGTTTTTCCCGCCGCCCTCTTTCTTCGCTGCAATCGAAGAACGTTCGTGTACAACGGATATTTTCCGCTGCGAAGTACACGGCGGGCCTATCTAATGCATATATATTCATACTTATACGAGTGTGTGTGCGTGTGCTCTACGATATGTGCTTTGATATATTTCCAAATGTTAAATTTGATTTTGTTCGTATTGTAAATCGTATCGTCGTTCGGTTGAATCGAAGCGATCGCTTCGCACGGACAAGCAAATAGCCAGCCAGCGGACGGTGTGATTCGAATAGGAACGAATTTTATAATAGTAATAACAGTAGTTCTGTTATAGTATTAAAGCGTTGACACGAAGGTGACCTTTTAAATTTAACGATTCGATGAAGACGCGTATTTTGAAACAAAATGTTATAAATAAACTAGTACATTTTTAATGATGGTATAAAACTTAATGATAATGGAGAATAGAAATCATTTTTCTTTTGTGTTTTTATTTTTAGAACAAACTGGAAAAGTTATCACTAGGGCCCGGATTTCTATGCAAATGCATATTCTTCAATAATTCACCTAGAATTATAAATGTTGACGTTTCGTAATGTGTAGATTCTATGGTTAGTTTCTTTTTTTGCATATTTTTGCATATACGAACGAAAATGCATATTTATTGCATATTTCTTTATAGTTGCATAAATGTTGAATATTCTACAATTCGTAGATTTTACGTCTGTAAAAATATATACTAGTTCAGTCAAATTAGACAAAATTAGATACAAATTGACAAAGTTCGGAACTAATTCCACGAAAGCTGGATTTTGATTTTTTTTTAGTTTATATCTTACTTATAAACATACTTAAAGTCCTGACACCTATCCCTTGTGCATAGCCCTCCAACCCTCTTTAAAGGGTGGTGCGCCCCTTTCACTGTTTTCGCTTATAACTCATCAGATTTTCAAGTTACAATAAAAATACCTATTACCAAAATTAAAAGCCATCAAATTTACCATGGAATAAATAATGTTATTGGTTATTCTGAATTTTATATAATACTTTACTTAATTAATTTATAATATTTTTATATACTTACACAATTTAAGTGTTTACCTACATTATGTGTACATAGTACATGTATGTGTTTTTTTTAATACATTTTAGCAAATTTGTATACAAAATATATTATTTAGATTGTGTTTATTTTTTACTCAAAACCTTATAGTTTGTTAATTTGTAAAAACAATTATTTTGCATATTTTTTGCATGTTTATGATATGAAACTGCATATTTTATAGATTTTTGTTGCAATAAATCCGGGCCCTAGTTATCACCTTATCGGTTTTTATAATAATTTCCCTCTTTGTTTCAATAAATATATTTTTTTATTATTTTAAATGTTCATATGCTATCGTTAAGAGCAGATGCAATGCAAAATGTAATTGAAACCTAGATGTATAGTATCGTAGTATGCTTATAAAATGCATCGCATTCCATTTTTACCAACAAATTTAGAAATTTAAATAAATAAGCTAAAATTTAAAACAGGAAACGAACGCCAAGCAAGAGCAAATGTTTATTCTAGTTTAAAGTGTTATATATAATATGTATTATTTATACTCATTTGTGTGTAATGTGTGTAATGTAATGTAAAAACCTCAACTCGAAAATGTCTTTAGCAAACGATATCTCATCACTTCCAAATTTAACTTTAATACCGCAGATCTAAGACATCCGTCACTGCAGTGTATATATGATCAGTAGTTTTGTCGGAATAATACTGCTCATTTATAATGGTGGCTTGATTGTCTTTTTAAGAATTAATCTTATCCGCATTTTGGGTAAAAGTAAATAATATCTTTCCACAGACATTAATTGTAATACTCTACAAGTTTAAACATTAATAGACAACTGCAAACGAGTAGTCGTACGATGAATAATTTTATTGTTTACATGGAGGCGTACACTCGTTTTATTTGTCAAATACTAAAATATTTAATGCAGGTAATCTGTACACCAGTAGTTACCAAATGGCAAAAACTGGATAAATTTTATCTGGCCTGAAGGTGATAAATTAATCTTTTAAATTATTATTTTTTTATGATGGATTCAACAAGGGGTTCATTAGTTTTGATTTTATTTTGTTCTTTTTTTTTTTTTACTTATTTTCTTTGGTTAAATGTGTACGTTGAATTTTTATGGCTTTGAAACTTTTTTTTTTTTAAAATGTGACCCACTAAAATTACTAATTAGTGACCTTTACCGAACAACATAATATGGTAAAATATAAATTTTAATAAATTAAATTTATCATCATATAACATATCATTTATTAAAGACGTTTAAATAAAAGAAAAAACGAGCCACAAATATCGTTTTATCGGATGTTATGAATTCGAATCATTATTATATTAAATTTATCGTGTTAATATCATTACAATAATATATTCTTTAGTATTGTTTAAATCAACCGTGCAAACAGCACCATTTTTCGAGGCAATGAGATGGAGTTACAATATTATACTATAATGTTATAATAATTTGGAATGAAATATTTTTGTGGACGTGCGCACATTAATAGTATAATACACGCCAATTAAATAAAATCAATTTTTAACATTCAGGCGGCACGGATAATGTTTAAAAAATTATCATTATACAGGATGTCAGTGAACATTGGTCGAGTTGGTTTAACGTTTATCAATTGGAATGACTTTATTATGTTTAACAATGAATATTATACCCACAAAAATAGTGCTATGCCATCCACGCTAACCCTCTTTTTAGTTTGTAGTTAGTATCAATTTAAATAGTATGTTTTATGTAAAATTATTATTAAGGAATATTTTCCTCAATTAATAAAAATAAACTATTAAGAAAATACCATTGAAATTTCGATTTTAATAAGTCAACACTAAAAAATAAAATTCAATAACGTGATGGTTCTCATATTTCGAAAAAAACATGTTTATATTTGGTATTGAAATGTATAAAAATTATAATTTAAAAATACATCGTTAAGGAGCATAAGAGAAAGGAACATGTTCCGATGTTTTTTGTGAATCGTCCTATATATATATATATAAACTTAGAGATTATTATTCATAAACTAACGTAGTCACATTCATTTATATTTCATTTTAAAACAGTTGATGGACGACTTCAAAACACACAGTTTTTTCTACTTGCCGAGATAATATTATATTTAAAATTGTTTCACATTACTCGACTCTGAGGTCCGATTAAATGATATACATGATGACGTTTATTAGAATTTAATGTTAGTTATACGCACATATCTTGTGTTTCTATTTTTACTATTTGTTTTATTATCGTACGTAATAATATATTTTAGAAGTAGGTAGTATTTATTTCTGATATTCATAGTATAATAATTCGTGAGCGTCATACGTGTTTGGTATAATTATTACCTATTCCTAGTTTAGTATATCATAACTTTAGAAGTGTTTTTTTTTTTTTTTTTGTAATAAAAATATTATGACAATCAAAACAATGGGTATACACTATACACAAATACTGCGTTGAATCAATTTATAAAGAAATAACTATTTTTTTGCACCAAAATAGGACTTTACTCGAAATTTTGATATTGAACGTCAATAATAATGTCAAATAGTTTAAAAGTGTCTACATTATTTAATACCAACAATTTATTAAAAACAATATATATTTTTTCATTTTTCACAATAGTTATACCACAAGTTACTTACACGAAACACACTAAATATTATAAATTTATAATATAATACCGAGTTACAGTTGACTTTAATTCAAATTCAAATGATACGACTATAGTTCACGCAAAAAATAATTAAAATACGTAAATATTATAACTAATAACTATGTTTAGTCACTATAAAAAGGTTATTAAACTATGCTTGTTTAATTATATTTAGAAATTGGCACAAGAAAAAGTTTTGATAATGTTTTTATATGCCTATTCGAATTACGTATCGACCCAGCGTTGTTAACATACAACAATATTTTGTACCTATATTATTTAATTTGAAAATAATTTATTAATTATTTAACCTCTAAGTTGTTTTACGAACAATCTTGGTTTTTATTCAAAATATAAGTTTATTTATTATTATAGCTATTATGTATAAAAATTTGTAAATAAAACGTTGTTTTATAAAAATTACATTTTAAGCTAACATAATTATTTTTAAACATCTTTTTTATAGTTGTATTACCTCTATTATTTTTAAGAAATAATGCGCATTAAAGTAAAACAATATAAGCATGATTCGATATAAATTTGAGTATGCACATTATTTGATATCATTTTTTAATTTTAAGTAAATTAATAAGGTTTCTCGTAAAATTCTATTCACCTATTATAAAGAACAAACATATTTAGATATATTTAAACTCGTTAATATATCTATCATAATTTCTAATTATAATTAAACTATATTATAACTTATTATTACAATCATTGATTTCCCACGATTGTTCAACTAAGGCAATTAGACATTAATTAAACGAATAAACTTGCATATTTCATCATGATTATATGGTATAAAATAAATTGAGGAAAACAAATTCTAGCATATTATGATAACGTATTCTAATTTATTACTACGGATTTACAATTAATAAAATAAAACCTTTGAATACACAAAAATAATATAGAAAATATCGAAAGGTTTTCTTTATATAATGTACCTACGCTGTATAAAGAAAATCATTAGATATTACTTAATATACTTTATATAATTCATTAGATTTTAATGAGTAGGCAATGAGAAATACGATCAAATAATTACATTACTTTATAAGTATAGTAAGTACACATACATATAAGAGATACAATTATAATATTATACGCTTACATTATTCTGAAACTCTATAGTTAAAACGTTTTTGGTTCTAAATTACCATTACCAAACTATATATATTATGTTTAAGATTATTAATTATAGTTTAGTATATAAACGTATACAAATATGCATAATAATTAATAAAATAATTATTTAAAAACCTGGTTAAACAATTTTCACCATTTTTGACAATAGCATAAAATATTATTAAACATTAATAATATACCGTAATTTATCTAACGAGACTCTCTACATGGTAACAAATTTATTTACCGAGACATTTGTTTTGTAATATATTATGTGTAATGTGTATATTTAAACAACTAATTTTATATTATTATTATACAGTAACTGTGTATAACAGTATTAAGCAACAGATATAAACTCGTCAATCTAACATACAAAAGTACACATATAGTCGTTTTTGATCGTTTGATAGACTATGGCACGTGATTCTCATGAAAATGTAGTCGATATGTTGGAAAGAAAATTTTTAAATATCACATAACTATATGCGGTTTGTTGTTAAAAAATGTGGAAAACAGCATGCAAAAAAAGTTATCAAAAGAAAATTTGGAATTCATATGGTCATATTATTATTTACATTAATTCAATTCAACAAAAACGAGTTAATCGATAAAAAAAAAATGTTGACATAAGTTATAACGCAATTTCTATTCCACCAATTCTTTTTTTTTTCAAAGAACCGTCAAGTTCTTTGTATACCGGTCCCGTTATGTACCTTGGGGTTTTTCAATAATTTAAACGCACCATCGACCGGGGACTTCACAATATTCTCTTATTGCGACAGAGTAATATTACGATACACCAAATAATCACGCTGCAGCACATATTATTGTGTGCATGTGTAATACGTATCATTCTTAAAATTCATCCTTAAACTTTGTACTGTCTGTAGTTTCACCAGACGTCGGAACCAAACAGCTGGCGCTCGCGAACATACACACTTATAATATGTATTTAAACTGAGCACATAGTACGACCAGGAGGTTTTTAGCAATCTAACGAAAAGTTTACCGGAAACTTTTCACTCGCTGAACGATAATCATACGGTGTCGGGCGGGACGTATCGTATGCGCGCGTATATATACATAAACGCAAGAGGTTAATATGATTTTGATTACTGCTGAACAATATTTTGGATTTCACTAGATATAGGAGATACCATTATTGTATAGGGTATACGCGTCCTCTTACAAACGAAAATATTTCATTAGCCGCTCAAAAATGTTTAAATATCTAATAATATATATACTATGTATATTGTATACGTGTTATACATATAGGCTTATATTTATGTTGAAAACGTCGGATCCCCTGAAATTTTAACGAATTTTCGCCTATGCATCGTCTACGGTGGCTCTGATGTTTCAATTCAAAAACTTATAATACCACCACAAAAATATACCACTTTTGGCGAAACCAATGCACTTAAGCCATCCACGACATAGGCCGATGCATATTACATTCTATGAAAGATCGGGTGCAGTATGTACAATATATTAATCACTAAATTGGTCACACGAAGAAGTCGTATAAATATCTGATGAAAAGGGCCAAATACCTCTATTACTTTCAACATTTAGTACAAAAAATAAATGTTGTCATCCAATTTTCGGCCACTGTAATATCAACTTAAATAATTTATCAAAGAACCCCGAAAAATCAGCATCTATATCACGTGATTGTAAACAATTGATAAAATAAAAAGTATAAATTCTTACCAGTAAATCGAATAATGTCTTGGGTGTTAAATAAAGTCACTTTATACATAAATAAGCTCTAATACACGCACAGTCCATTATTATTATTATTATTATTATTATTATGTTGTATAATATTCTGTCAACCCGTATGGCTAGGCGGAAGATGTGATTACAGCACTATAGTCGCAGTCGCCGCCGTCGTCGTCTGCCCGACGTCATCGCCGGTGCATCCGTAGATGCTGCAGTCTATTGTTATAGTAGTATGTATATCCTTTTTTTTTCGCCGAATCTTTCTGTATAAGGTCTAAAGAGCTCGTTTAACGTCCCGACAGCCGACTGGCAATATATTATCATCATCTTCCGCGTAACACGTGCACTATATATATATATATATATATATATATTATACACTTAAAATAATAATAGTATATAATACCTGTGCGGACTGTCCGCGTGGCCGGAGAAGTTGATTTATTGGCGTCGTTTCCCCTTTCTCACGGCAACAAGAAGCCACGCGCCCCACCAGCAATCTCACCCGCCCCTCTAAACAGCATGTGCCTTCCCCGAAATCAGACGTAAATGCACATCCTCTCCGGTCTCGCTTCTGTGGGTTTTCGGTGACAGCATTAATCGTAGATAAAAGATTTTAGTCACTGTACAGACTAAGTAATACGCGTATAATCTGTCCAGTTCATCTTGGCATCACTCTCAACCGTTACGATTAAAACAAAACAATTGTCCAAAGTAAATGTCCTCTACCAGACTACCAATACACTCTTCGGTCTGAAGAAGTACTTCAAAGTTGTTGCTTTTTAGTCTTTTAAATAGGTATCTATAAAAGACGTCATTTGACCAACATTTTAGAGATGCCATATTTCAAAAGTTTCCAAAAACAAGACAAACAATACGGACAAGTCGCAAAGAAATCGTAAAATGTACAACACATTCATTTTAAATAAAATAAATGGAATTTAGTTATTTTACATTGCGTTAAAATTCAAAAAAATAGTAACCCTAATAAAGAATGTTGAAAATGTTGAAATGTTTGTTGATTTTTAATGCAGTTCTTAATCTCCACCTTCAAATGACACCCAGATACATATAAAAGGATTAATTGACTGGAATTACTGAAATAATTAATTTTGTTAAAAACCGAATAAACATAATAATTACTATATATATAATTACAATTATTCCGGTAGTCGTTCCAATTCACGTAATTTTGAATGTATTATTATATTTGAACATTAGGTAGGTACTATTTACAAAAAATACAGTTTAAATCATAAGTTCAGTTATATCTTGTATATACCAATATAACTAGTGTACAAAAATAGTCGACGCATTTAAAATTAATTCTTAATTTTTGGTGTGTCATAAATTACACAAAGTCTTTATTGTAATACTCTGACGCATAATTTTGCCTAGAATTATTAAAGGTCATCAACACCTCGATTATCATCGTATAATGTTATAATATATATAATCCAGCATGCTTCCACAAATAATCTAACCGGGTCGACTATTTTCTGTATGTAATACACTCTCCGAGAAGACGTTTGACGTAAAACCGACAGGTCAGGACGTTAATGTATGCAGGTCTCGACGACCCGTTTCAGAACAGGATTAAGTGCATAAACGCATGTACATAATAATATCATAGGCACGACGAAAATTGAAAAGTCGTTCAACGTGTAGGCACGCGTACTGCAGGAAAATAAATAATAACTACCAATGTAAGTAGGTACCTACTGCAGTACATATACAACTGCGGGATACGAGCAATTCATAAAACGTACAATATTCAGTTTAACGAGCTAACATATTATTATAATACGTAAATGCATACAGTCGTTTTAAGCTGGACCCTCGTTTGAAATATTATAAATACATTCAATTTATTTATTAATTCTCAACCTAACTTTGAATTTAAAATGTTTGTTTAAAAATATAATACATTTTTAGTTATATTAAAATGATAAAAATTTAAAATATGACTTGCCGCCATCGAACATTTTTATTTGATAAGTCAATGATATAAGTGATAACTGTATTGTATACATTTAGTAAACAAACTGATTTATTCGCGTCTCGTGAGTCACACTAGGCAATCTAATGTTATTAATTATTATTATAATAATAGCATCTATGTAAGTAAAATAAATATTAAATCTTATTCCTAATCAATTTGTGTAATATATTTAACTAATAACGTTAACAATCAATTAACTACAAAGTATTTAAGAAAAATGTTCTTTTATGCCATGCGTGTAATCCATATCAATTTTATTATTTTATTTAGCTTACTATATTTAATTATTATTATCTGTTTATATTGGAAATGTATGTGAAATTAGTAAATTAGGTTGAGTACAAGCGTTTCCAGGAAAGCTTGGAAACTTCTTATTTATCAAACAGTCAAGCACTGATTTAAACGATAAGTAACATAATATAATATTATACCTGCACCAAATTGAGTACAATATTTTGACTTTTTTCGATAATTTTTCACATATCTTACAAAATATTCTATATATACAATGTATACTGATAAAATTTAAAATACTGCAGTCTGGTTAGTCGTTACTATATATTTTATATAATATATATATATATATTTCAGAACATCAAATCATAATAATTGTTATTCATAATATGTGCTTGTAATACGTTCAACTTAACAATGTAACATACACAAATAGAATCTATCTGGTTTTGTATACCAACGTAAAACGTAACAACTGTCGGTGACAGATGCGCGAGTTTAGCGCTATGATTTTCATCATTTTATTCGCGCACGTATACACATTGTATTATAGTCGGAGAAAATCATGCCTTAGGTAACATTCCGAGAATGTATTTTGCCCCACACATCACTCCAAGACATCGCATACGTATGTTTTACGATACGATAAGTCCATTCTACATACATCGAGTTCGGACCAGTGTGCGTATAATAATAATAATAATATCATACAGAAAGTCGGTGACATTGGACGACGGCAGATCGAACTATACCTACATAATATTACCTATATTATTATTTATAACTGTAAACTGCACGTAGATCACCATGTGTACCCATTGTCAGTTTAAATGAGGGTTCGTCGTCAATTGGTAAGGATTCTCAAGTAATTATCTATTTACAGATTTCTTTATCACTTTTACCGATGGATAAGCTGGTAACACTATAATTATTATTACCTTTGTAGAATATGTTGTTCCAAACTATAATATAGAAACATATTATCAATTTTATAATATATTCGCAACTTTCTATCATATACGTATATGCAAAAGCATTGGTAATTTTATATTTTAGTGAATAAAGGTACTATAACTAACAAAATTACACATCAAAAATAATAATAACAATATAAATATAATTTAAATCAAAATTATACAGAATATGTTAGTTAAAATTAGGGTTGGCAAGACAAAACATTTAGGACAAAGCACCTCTCCCTAGTCTTATAATATTATGAAAATATAGTAAATAATTTGTATTTATTAAAATAAAATATTGAAATGAAAATTATTTTTATTATTATGATATATTATGTTATGTCTGTTTAATAAAATATAATAATATTTTTTTTTATTTACAAATTATGACTGCAGAGATTCATAAAATATAAACGAAATGATTCTCTATTATTTTTCTTCGTCAATAATGGGTATTAAAAATCTAATTCATGAAATTTTTAAATACTGACGTCCTTTCTTTGATATAGAAAATATTATAAAGACAGTATTTTTTTAAAATATTTTCACACATCAAAATCAATCTTCAAATACTTAAATGATTAGTTTTTGAGTTATTTCACTTAATGTATATTAAGGATAATTCTGCCACGCTAAGTGAAAACAGGAAAACTCTAATTAACATGTTTATTGAGAAACACCAAATAACGTTTTTAACAGTGAATTAAGCCTAAAAATAGTGTTTATACAAAAAATTGGTCAAACCTTGTGCTGATATATCTAATTTTACATCTAGAATTGGTCTAAGAATCTAACTTTATATAGAGTTTTTTAAGGAGAAAATGGCTCATTATAAAATCAATATCGGAGTATTAAGCAAAAAATCGATTACCTACTCTATGTAATAATGGACTTTCTAGGTTATTGCTTAGACTTTTTTGGACATTATTTAAGTCTATGATCATACAACATTATCGGGTTGACAAAATCTATAGTTTTTACCTAACACGTGTGATGATGGTTTAAAAAATCTAAGTTATAAATTAATAAATTATAATGAATAATAATAAACGACTTAAAGCGAGACAGCTGTAGTTGTATTATACTACTATAATATTTATAATTTTTAAACTAAGCGTTTGATCGTATTATCATGTTAATAAATGATAAATATATATACATTATACATTGATGACCGTGTCAAGGCCA
The DNA here is from genome assembly GCA_020882235.1 of Schizaphis graminum. NCBI lineage: Eukaryota > Metazoa > Arthropoda > Insecta > Hemiptera > Aphididae > Schizaphis > Schizaphis graminum. Next base: position 63,895,146 of record CM037032.1, read on the forward strand.
TAATATTCTTAACAATATCAGTTTAGAAAATTACAAAATAATATATTTCAAATAATCATTGTTTTTAATTTATAAAATGTGACTAAAGTTTATCCCACGTACATACCTTTTTTTCTAACATATGAACATAAACCAAAACACGGTAACTCCATTATTTTACATTTGATATACCGAGTTTTTGCTTAGTATTTGGATTTACCGTTTTTTGCTTAGAAAACATTAAATATACTAGACTTACTGTATATTTTCTTATTTTTAAATTTCATAGTTAGATAGGATTTTATAGGAAATACGCTATTTTTCTATCAAAAATCGGTCTAAAACCACTAATTTTACCTATAGGAACTAAAATATAATTTTTATCAGAAATTGAGTTATCCTGTTTTTGCTTAGCGCGGCAGAATTGGTTTAGAAGATATGAGGGCTACCATAATAATTAGAACATTTTAACAATTTATATTAATCAAATAATATTTATAATTTATAAAAATGGTTCAAGTACAATAAACACTATATCCAATATTAAATCTATTTTAAAATTTATTATTTTGGTTATTTTGGTCTTTGCAGTTATGCTAATTTTTAATCACCACTCTCCACTCATCCCTATACATCATTGAGTTGGGGAAGGAGAATCCCTAATCACATAGATATTCTTTTACAGCGTCAGATGGAAAATTAAAGTCTTGGATAAGAAGATTATCTATTTGGAGATAATGTTGGCAGCGGATGATTCGTATGCATAAGTAATACACAATTATATTTTATTGAGTAAAGGCAGGTATGCTCGCGTATCGAGTACTACGATCGCGCGCGTGACTTGCAATCGGACTTAAACACGACGTCGTGTTATTATTATTATTATTATCAAGCAGGCAATATTTCGTATCATAATAATATAATATACGTCTTATATTAATATATAGTGACGTACACGCGTGTTCTAAACAACCAAGTAAATTTTCAAAGCGTTCTTTGATGTGCATTTTTTACATTTCTAAAATGTCAAGAATACCTATCTCAAATATTTGGTCACGACGCCCTGCACCTGAACCATCGAAATGGACCTTACTAATTCCGGACAAATATAGTGCATTATAGGTAATACGGGAGTAACTACCTTCGATTTACGTTTCTATAACGCAATATTGACTAGTATTATTGTGTTATGAATTATGATATAATTTATACATCTAACGTCATTCTAACGACGAAATTCATTAGACGTCGTTTACATTATCCGATTATGATTGTCGGGTTTCAGTGGGGACCTTGTAATGTGTACGTATTGTACCCCCGGGTATGTGTATAGTATATACATAAATCATAAATGTATAATAATTATAATTATATAGATCACTGGACAATCAGAAATTTCCTCCGAGGATTGAAATCTCAAAGGACATTATTCATCAAAGTAAATGACCCGACATTTACTCCACTAAAGTATACATCATTTGGGTAACGAGAATTTTACCAATCATTGAAGTGAATGAAATTTAGGAGGCGAGCTCATGTACTATTGGATTTTTTGCTCTGATCCACGTGTTACAACTATCAAACTTGCGTTGACCTATTATCAAAATATAAAATTAAGAACATCATATGTATTTGAAGTTTTCTGTTTTACGATATTTCATTTTCCTGCAATATCTTTTAAATAATTATCGACAATTATTACATATATCGGCTATATCAATATTCAATACTTACATTAGTAATTATAATCAAGAATCTACACCTATTATTTAACACTAACTGAGAGTCCCAATGACAATGTATTAGACATGTTATCCATAAGTTTTAGCAAAACAACAAATTATAACTCAAAATTGTTAAGGGTTTTACCAAGCTGTCTGTACTTAGGTTAATTATTATTATTCGCGTAAAGATAACGAAATCAGTAAAAAAATTTAAGTACTTCTATGATTTGTTACATTTAGGAACATTCTCTAGAAAAAAATTGACAATTTACCTATAATCGTATTATAATCATCTAAATTACGAGTATAACAACGCGTGTCAGATACTCAGATATCTATACTCAGCTTGTAGAATTGATCTAATTCAAAAAACGAAATGGTTGGAATACTCTTAATTACAAAAAGCTTGGTAAAATATATAATAACGAACAAAATATTATAATTTTTAACATTTTGATTCGTTTGGCTAAGTGTCTGTCGTCATAATCGATTTTTATTCTAAAAATTCTAATATTGACATTTTTAAAAATAATATCAACCGCTTTTATAAGCTAAAATCAAAATGGCCGATGCATTGAATTAGTCAAAATAAATTCATGAATAAACATTTTCGTTTTGCATTTATTTATATTTTAAACGTGTTATTATACAACGTTGAGCTATCAAGATAAAATTAATACAGCGACGAATAATCTTTAAACATTAATTTTAAGTGCACTTTTGTATTACATGCACCTTTATAGTTATCTATAGTAATACTATATTATAGGTACCTATAACACTTAGGCTCTTCTTGAATACAGTTAATCTTATCAAATGAAATTCTACCATTTTTGTTTTCCTATTGTTAATTAAATTACATTGATGGCTGTTAGCATAGAACATTGCAAATACGACATTCTCCGGGGAAATTTTTTTTTTTTATAAATTTGCTTTATTTCTGGCCCTTTTATTAAACATTATTATTTAATTAATTTTATCCTCGAAATATCAAAAGTTACTGTATACTGTAGCTGGTAGAAACTACTTTTCAGACATTTATTTTCATTATTCGTCTTAATTCGACAACACGTACTAAATGAATAAATACAATAACATTAACCGTTAGGTGCCCATAAATAATTAGTAAGAATCATCTATGTCAATCTATCTAAAAATATATTCAAAACTGTATGACAAAAATTAAATATATTTGTATTGTGTAACCAAAAAAAAACATATATATATATATATAATATAGGCATTGTCTTTAAATCTAAGACATTAAACATACTTGGACATAAAGTTTAAAGTTTAAGTTACATAATATTGCATCTACAAACTAGTTAAACTAAATTAAAAACCATTATTTATCTTTTGAACAGAAACTATAAACGAACCAAGTTATTTAAGAAAAATAGTCTGTTAAAACGTAATAATTTGTCGGTTTTAATGTATTTTCTCATTCGTTAAACATGTATTACCATAATTCAGCAGTAGCCGAACATGGCACGTTGTGCGCGTAATTTACCACTGGTTGTATAAAAATATTTAAAAAATCAATTTTTCTGTATTATAATTTATCAATATTATGTATATTACTATTATGACGTTATTTTTAAAAATGTCGTGGTAAAATGATTAGCTATATTAATGTTGCAGGGTGCTTCCGATACAGAAAACGAGTACAACATATCTAATCAAAACTTTTGTTGTTAATAATATATAGTGTTTAAAGCTCAGCAACTATGTGCAGTCCTCGGACACCGTGTTTGCCGTAAGGGCACTACAATAATATTATGTATTATTATTATTATGCCGGTTAACTGATACGAGAATTATAATAGTAATAATAACAATAATAATAATAATTTGGGTCACCATATACTTGCTTATATGTGAGTATGAACTTAACACTATAAGCACCTTTATAATGACCGGTGCACACGAATTGCTACCCAAATCTAGGTAAGTAACCCTTTTTTACTCAAAATTTATTTTCTCTAAATTGTATCCATAATACAAATCGTTCGATTAATACATTTTATCTTTCTATCGATTACTATTTATTACAATCGATATATTTTATAGGTATGTGAGAATATATTTTTATTTTCGTATATCGTCGTCAATCATTGATTTTATGGAGCTTATATTAGTATAGTACTAAATTAATCAGTTGTGTATGTATATACTCATTACATTCATTGAATTACGTTTGTTTGGTTTGGCACATAATAATATTAAATCAACATTATTTACAAAGTAAAGAAAACAAATTTTAATTTATAACGAATTAAAGTTTTATGAATAAAATCTATCAATAATACATAAAACGATAAACGTATTCATAGATTAAATATATATATATATATATATATATATAACACGAGCTATCTTTAAATATAAAATCGTGTGTGAATTAAATTTTATAATATTCAAACTATCGATGTACTATATTTGACCGGAAGCAATTCAAGTGGTAAAATACCGAAATATCGTCTACCTGATTTCTAAAAGGCAATTCGTGTGAATGACATGACAGTTTGAAATCGGTAGACAATATTCTAGTGTGCCCGTAATATAATCATATGGTACGTACAATATTATGCATAGCGGAAAATTATTAAGATATGAAAAAAAAATCGTAAACACATTATAATATATATATGGTTTTATATTATATTATTACCGTTGTTGTCATGGCCATTGTCGTTGTCTTTGACCCGTTTTCGAAAAATACGATTTATTTATTTTATCATCGCGTCCTTTACTTACGTAATAACTAATACGTACGGTGGCTGCAGTCTGAAGGGTTCTTATATGTCTGTTTTATAACTGGCGCGACAGTGGAAAATAATAAAATAGCCCGTCGTAATCCGTACGAAAATATCGTATACTGTGGTGAACGCTGTTACCCTGCACGTGAATATTTACGGGCTGCGGACAAGTATTGTCACGAACCACAGCCACCGCGTTTAATTACCGGTGACATATTATCATAATATTGTTATAAGCGACGATATATTGTGGACGAAATTCGTTTTATTTTTACTTATCGCTTCACGTTTAAAAATATTATATAAGTTATAATATGACTATTGCGCAAACGGTTTTTTGACAATATTTTACGCGATCGTTGTAATTTTATTTATTATTTTAATATTATGTCTATAGTATGGTTTTGATCGTTATAACCGAATTTCCTTTCGATTTAATCGCAAACAATCAAATTAATATTGTATTATTATTATTATTTTGAAATGTAGGTACCTATATATTTTATATAATGTTTTAATATAATTTATAATAAATGTATTGTTTACTATTAAAATGTTACGGTAAATAGTTTTCATAACTTACGAGTTACGATATAAGTTCATATACTCCACATAAATCGGAATTAGAGAATAGTTTGAGTCAAGATGAACACATCGATAAACATACTATTTTATATTTCATTTTATATAATATATCAACAACAAACTTGAGATGACGTTTATTCAAAGTCGAAAGAATTTCAAAACAAAACATATTGAAAAATCACATATTTTAAAAATAATATAACAACAATAATATGTATGTATATTATTGCAAAACAATTTGTAATGCACTCCATTATACATTTATCCGTAGTTCTAAACAACATTAAGAGATTAATCATGGAAACTATTTTATGACCCGAAAATATACTGAATGGAATAAAAGACCAAGGGGATGAAGTTTGCGACGTTTCCTAAAAGTTTAAAAGTGCCGTTATACAGCTCCGTGGGAGTTTGTGTGTTTAAGACCAATATTCGCTTTCTAATTAGAAATCTCAAACCGTCTCCACATCACGAATATATTTGAAAACGCGAGTGCGTTAATTCTTTTTATGCGTTTGATCCTAGTGACGGACGTCATCAGCGCCAAAATACGATGCGAAATTTGGCGCAAACATACATTGGTACTATGTTATATTATTATACAATGACTTAGTGACGCTTTGCACAAAAGGGAACTTTATGACCAATTCAGAAGCACAACTTTAAGCTTTTAATCTTCGTACGAACGACCGTACATTTTATTTAAGTCAAAAGTGTAGATCACGTCATATTTGCACGGCACTGTAACGTCCATGCACATAATACGTTTGGAACGCTGATATTTTCGATATTGATCAAAATTCGAGGCTGAAGAGGTCTCCTAATCTAACTTCTCAAAAGGGCCTCTCGAGGCATAATTATTGTACTAGCATATTATTGTATAATACAATTTTAATTATTAGTTTAAACTTACAAACATCACTTTAATTAATAGTTATCACAACGATTTTACACGGTTTAAAATGTATTTTATACCACTGTCTTAAATAAGTGTGTTTTCAACTACTGTTATTGTACAGACACTGTTATATGCGCGCACGTAGACCGCATCGAGTTATATTAATACCTATTCTATACAGCGTACTATGATCTAAATGAGTAATTAATTACGTTATTAGTATTTAGTATTTTCTGTCATTTTTATTTTTTCTTTCTTATAAAAATGTTTCCGAGCAGAAATAAATATAATATATGTGAGTAATAGTGAAAAAATGAATATTAATTAAAAACCACGTACACATACGTAAAAGCGTCAGTGTTGGCTATAATAATTATTTTATAGAAAATATAAAATTATTAAAAAAAAAAGTATTATGAATGGGATTTAACGAGTTTAAAATTATTCGGACTTTTCACTATTATCTTAACAGCTGTTGTAACGTGCATTATTTACATTGAGTTTTTATTAAGTTCACTTTTGTATTGCATTTTGATATTTCTGCAAATAATGTAATGACTTAAGTCGTTTGTAGGAAATAGATGCCTATTCAAATAAAACCTTTGCAGCCAATTGAAATAGGAAAAATCTCATTCGACAATCGACTTGGTCCCGGTGGTGTGTATATTATACAGCAATCCGTTTCGCCAATAGATAGACGCACCGCGCTACCGTATAAATAATAATATTATTATTTATATCGTACATGTATAGTCCGTTTGGACCGGAATGTTGTACACGACACGACTGTCGCGAGTACATGAAATATTATCTTACGTGCACGCTATGACGATCTTTGATCTGATTTTACATGGATACCACTGCAGCGGTCTTATGATAATAATACCTCCCCATCATCCACCCGTAAATTTACTCACTACATTTTATCATTTATTTATAGATTTAATAATTTGTTTCATCAAAATATTATCTGGTTCTCGACGAGCGAATAACGCAACTGCAGTACTTATTGTTATAGATTCATATGGAGTCTTTGATCACGCGTATACATAATGATTAAAATAATATTATTATGCTGTACCATAGAAAACTATTTATGTTATAATACATTATACAATAATAATATAAATATACCATATGTTTCCTATGCGATACTGCACATCAGCGTCGGGCGAGTCTTTGTAATGGTGCTTTGCGTTATAGAAATATCTACGTCCGAGCATAAGTATACCTACTGACTACTGGTAATATTATATATATTAGTATGATATATACGAACATTTTGACACGATTAAAATATTACGATATATAATACCACCAAAACTTTATGATACACGTACCATGTGATTTTTTTTTCATTATTATAAGTTGAGGCTTCGACTTTTTCTTAAATCTAATATACCATATACGGTATAACATCTGAAATCAAATCAAAGTAATATTTCGATTTTTACAATTTTGTTAAAAAAGTATAAAAATTGCTCGGTTAATTTCTTCGTTATGAACGTATACTCTATTTCAGTGCACTACCACCACTACCACTTTTACTATAAAATAAATACCAGAATAAAAAATCTATACCCTAAACACAGAGCCAATGCATAATCTTAATTTAAACAATATAATATGATATAGTAATATTGCTTTTAATGTTTTCAAATACGATAAATCCTGGAATATTATTTTTTTAGTGTAGTGAAAATTCAAAGGGTGTTTCCAAAAATCAAACTATACTAACTTAATATACTTAGGTAATGTTAAATAAGACTAAAAATGAAAAATTTATGTTCCGTTAGTTGAAAGTAATTTCATCATAAAACTTGTAAACTGTAATATTTATCAAGAATAATTTTTACTGTATTTGTAGGACAAACCTAGATTAATATTATAATATGTGACCATTTCCATCCTATATGTTTATTTTCATATAATAAACTTTGAATAACATTTAGATGCATTTATACACATTCATAAAAATTCTTTATGCTGAAACTATAAAAAAATACTTCACACATAATGGTCAGAAAAAAAAAAGTGACAATAAAAAAAAAAATATATATATATACAAATTGTACAATAAATTTCACAGTATAATATATAGTGATTATAGAATTGAATAAACTATGATAAACTGCGTTAAAGGATGTTTTCAACAGTGTATTGAATCGGTTTTATGAGAATATGATATAACTGAAATTGGGTCCCTGACGTAACTCGAATATTTTAAAGATATTTTTCGCTACAAGTCCATGATATCCGTCTATACTCATGAAAATGTTATGGATTCGAATGTATACAAAACAATGCACCTTAACCGTTAGTAAACTTTTTTGCGCGTTTGAATTTTGAAAGCCAAAACCTAGAGTGAGAGATACACAGAAAGAGAGAGAAAATTAATTTAAAATGATTATATTATTTGATCAATGTACAAAAACGTTATGTGGAAAAACTATAATTTTGTCAATTATGAATTAATATTATTTCATAAACATGATACAAACTATATAGTGGGTAAAATGGTTAAAATTGTTTTGGAACGTACGTAAACTATATAATACTATACTTCTGTTTTTTTTAACTGCAAAATTAATTACACAACACGAACACAAACTTATACTGAAGATAAATAATTAAAATAAAATATTTACAACAATATTAATAAAATGTATTATAGTGCGTGTTATGATACGGTATATACGATTTTAAGCTACTGCATTTAATTTAAACACCCAATGCAATAAAATTAATTGTAAGCTCCCGTTTTTAAAAGGGCATATATATTACATAATACGTAGGTACCATGTTTACACATATAATAGCTATTATAAATGTGTTTTGATAATACGAATTAGCTCAATGCATGTATTTAATCCCGGTGTGAGATTTGATGAATCGAATCGCTTATTTAATGTGAATAATTAAAAACGGTTTTACACGATACTTAGTTCTTTTACACTATCTATAGCATTAAGTAAAATTCACGTTAAGCTCGTACGAGTGCGAAAAATCAAAACGAATACAAACTTCGAAATTATGCGTTTAAATAATTTATAGGTACGATTCGAAGACCGACAATGATCCATAATCCTATGCATATTATAATAGTTCGAATTAACGAACATCATACTATTATATGTAATATGTATGTATTATTATAAAACACTTAAGTAACCTGTACGAGATTTTTCACAAATACTATACACATAATATTACGTTTATGATAATATCGTCATAAATAAACATCTTTTTTAAAAAAATTAATTATATTCATTGTACTTATACGTTTTTGAGATTGATTATTATATTTCTGGCGTACATCGAATTCTTTAGTTGTTATCTATTTCATAAAATGTACACTGAGTGATTATTATTTCGAATATATGTACCTATCTACTGATTTTACATAATTTAACTAATTTAAATATACGTACACGTTATAGCCAGTAATTAATTATATTACTCGTAGATGTGAGTAAATTTCAATTAGTCTTGTGTAAATGTAAACACACTTACAAAATATTGGTGAGCATTGATTTCTCCAACAAAACTAGTTTTTATAAAACAGTATTGGTGCAAGAACGATTGAGGATCAGTTGTATGTTACGAACAATTTTAAAATGTTAATATAATAAACCAAACCTAAGATCGAAGCAATATTATAAATAAAGCAACGGAAACGGCTTATAAGTAAAATTCATAAATGTAATATCACCCATTATGTAAACAGTTTTAAACTTTAAATATCATTTATATTTCATGGGAATTATGTTTTCTGTGTGTTTTTTTTTTAACAAATAAAACGAAATAATGTGAATTAAATAATGAAATCATGACTAAAACGTTTATAAACCCTAAACAAATTTTGAAATAGGCATTTATTTTTTTTTTTTTGTAAATAAAGTCCATATGATTTATTGTTGGATTATTATTTCACACAATAGTAAACATACATAAAGAAGTATACTAATACATATTATATAGATAATATAATATGAAAAAATATTGAAAAAAACATAACACATTTATATATATATATATATATTATATATACATATATATAGATTTTATTGTTACAAAAATGTTGTATAAAAAGATTGACATAATTAATATTATAGTATAAAGTTCAATATATTCCTAGGATTATCAAACACATATTTTTTTGACAACCTATTTATGTGCAATTTGAATACAAATAACAAACACCTATATAGTCCTATTAATACCTTATGAGTTATAAATAATTTGATATTAACTTTAAAAAAAAAATAGTTATATTTATAATAAATCATGTAAAAAATTATTGAATTTTGAAATTAAATGTACTTACATTAAAGTATATGCTATGTCTTACAATATAGTATTGTGGAAGTAGAACAATCGAGTAGATTATGTATTGTAATTTTGTATGTAAATATTCAATAATGTTCAATAAACAATATAATATGCATTGTGTTGTTGTAGCAGTATAATTGTAGAATCTTAGTTATAATCAAAGAAATAATGCGATTTCTCTTTAAAACTCATATTTATTTGTATGAAGTTAAATGAAGAATTCGAGAATCCAATTATAATACTAATTATGAATTAAAAACGTTGGTATAAAATATACATAAAGTATAGTTACTCTAAATTAATAACATTAAGAACATTTTAACCCTATTTGTTTATTAAAAACAAAACTGTTAGTATTATAATATAATTTGTTTTTTTTAAAAGCTTTGGTACTAAATTACCATTTAAGCTTATATTTAAAAATCAACACCAAGAAATACGCTTTTTATTATATTTTTTAAACTTAAGCTCCCTATTGTACTAAAAATATATTAAATATTTGTATTTTATAAGAATACAAAATTGATGAAAAGTATTTATTCATCTTTAAAAAACAATAAATAATTTACGATATGATTTATAGCTTATTTACTTATTACTTGCTTACCAATGTTCTTTTTTTACTATACTGTAATTAATATTAAATTTTAATTTATAGAACAACGAATAAACATTAAATATTACTCTCTAACATTGTCAATTAACAACCTCTAACTTTGATCATTATACATTAGATAATATTTTAGATGTTTAAATATACAAATATTTCATTCATTAATATTTTTCATTAATTCATAATATTATTCTAAGAATTTAAAAACCAACAATGTTCAAAATAATTATGCAAAAAAGATAGCTAAGTTTAAGAGTAGTACGTTTTATTAATTTTACACTACATTTTCGTAGCTCTTGGCGTTTCAGCCATTCTAGAAATTAATTTCCTTAGATGGTTTTAAAAAAAATATGTCGCATAGGTAGGTACTCAAAACCATTATTTCAAATCGTTTCAGGTCCAATAGTTCTAGCTTTATTTCCAAGAGGATAATAAACAGTTGAAAAGAAAATTGCAAAATTCTTATTTTTTCGACGGAGTTGATACAAATGTAGAAATGAACCTAAATTGTCTAACTTGTCTAAGCTATAGGCCTCAATCAAAATAATTTTTGAACAATAAATATCACACATTTTTTATATGAAAAAAACAAACATATTCATGGGTATCTATTTTTTATAATCGTGACTATAGATATAACACCTAATGTGGAGTCTATCGGGAAGGAAAAAATTGCACATATAAATGAGTCTCATATTTTTTTAAATCTATTTCCCGAATCATGAAATAGGATATACAGATTATACACTTGTAATAACTATTCATTATTATAATCGTTTTACTAAAAAAATTAAAATTAAAACTATTTTATCGCTTGTACAAAAAATTCGCAAACAACGTCAACTATATACACTAATGAAGCATAGGTATTAAGTTTATAATATACATTGATCAAATAGAAATTATTAATATAATTTAATTTTCAAGCAAAGTACACGTGGAAACATGTAATTCGGTACTTTTATGAAGGAATACTTTGAATAATTTTTATTATCGTATTACTGTGTAGCACGCTGTCTACTTACAACGCTCAAAATTATATTATAATCTAACTAAAGTCTAAAATTGAACATTAACTAGTTGACAAATTTAATTTGTTGTTAACTTTGTAATCTTAACTAAGTGGTTTATAACTTTTCTGATTAACTTTTTAAGTAAACTTAATTAGTTTAATTATATCTATTGTAACAACTAAGTTTTTCCAGTTCACTTGAAAAATAATAGGAAAATTATATTATATATATTATATTCAACTTGTAATATTGCTTAAACCAGTATAGCTAGTGTGTTATAAAAAAAAAAGTTAAGAAATATTTTTGAAAAAATATTTAGTTGGTATAAAAAAAAATTGAAATTCACTCATCACTATATTATGTGTAAACCAAGTGATAATTAAAAAAAAAAATTACTTCTTCTTAATTTAGTAAAGTTAATACTTTTCTCCATTTAACATAAACTATAACAAATTATATTGTTAGTTGACAGTTACTTATAACTTAACGTTCTTGAATCCACTTAATTTTTATTTATTTGCATGTCTACCTTTGCTATATGTAAATTGTAATATTCTGTACTGCTGTACAAACTAAATTGACAAAATTATATCCATGATTGATCATTATAATGAAACCAGTATTCCGAGTTCTATGATATTGTAAACCTCATTTTATATTATAATATCACGGTTTCAATAAATTTTAATATTTACGATTTATATCGTTGAAAACAAATTGGCTCATAATAATTATTACCATGATAACTTATTCCCCGGTGAAAAAGAGCTGTAGGTTTTTAACAACACTCCTATCGAAATGTCAGATATGTTAGTTCACCAGTCATTAATTCGAGTTTTGTGTTCCAACAATGATTGTATTCAATTACAAAACATTATAAAAATTAATTAGACTGATAATCAGGGTTGGCACGAAAAAACCCGGGATGCTTTTCGGATAAATAGAAATTAACTTTTATTTTTTTTAACTTATGTTAATTTTCAGAAAATTTTACCTTATAGGTATAATTTATTTATCCAATGTATAAAAATGATTTGATAAGAATGTAATAATTATTTTTAGATTCTGAACGGAGTGATGAATATATTGATTTTACAATGATGTGTGTTTTTTTAGATTCTAAATAGAGTAATGAATGTATTGATTTTACAATGATGTGTGTGTGTTTTTTTTATTTTTATTTTTATTTTTATTTTTTTTTTTGTCTGTTATCACGTTTTGAAGTAGTAATAATGCTTCGATTTTTGACTTCAGCCCCTCTTTGAATAAGAAAATTCATCTAGTTGGTACTTTGGGGGGTCAAAAGAAAAAAATTTCCAGGAGTTTTCAAAAGCGTTGGGAAAACCCATAAAAAATAACGGCAAAACGGAAATTTTTAGGCATAACCACTTTTTGATAAAATTGATTTTTTGATTTTGTTGTAACTCAAAAATGAATCGTTGTAAATACTTGAAATTTTCACCAAATGTTTATAATATTATGGTTATCTATTTACGGTTAAATTTTCAAAATATTTTGATTTTTTTAAGCTATTTATAGAGAATTGAAATAAAAAAAATTTGGCACACCAAAAAATCTTTTAAATTTAATACAAGGTTAATTATAAGTTGTATTTATCGTAGTAAAAAAAAATCAAAAATCGTTATTCACAATTTTTATTTATAAGCATTTAAAGTTCAAATGTTTGCGAAATATATGAAAATTGCGAAAATTTGCAAGGAATTTCGAAGTTGAAAATTCATAAAATTTTTGTGATTTATGCTTAAGGTTCAAAAATCTAATACAAGGTTATCCATAAGTTTTCCTTCAAGTAACTGTAAAAACAAATTCCAGCATCAATATAAAAAAAATTTATGAGCGTATGAAATTTAATTTTTTACGAAATCGCGTAAAATAACAATATATTACAATTGAAATATAGGTAATAATATAATATACCCAACTCATTATTCATTAACTGAAAAATCGTCTCCGTTCAGAATCGTTTTTCGTGTACAATGATCCCCGTCATTACATTCAAATTTAACAAATCCATTATAGTGACCAGTGACCTACTCTCCATATCTACTATGCAGCAGGACGATACCCACTTGTCCACTTTTTTAATTATGTAGGTACAATTAAAAGTATAAAATGGAAAAAATTACACAACAGTCAATAGAAATGTTAACAATCTTTTATTTTTAATAAGGTTTTAGCATTATTTACATTTATATTTACTTTTCCTGTAAATATTTTATGAATTATCCAAAGAAAAATTAACAATTAACTATGTTAATTATGATTAAAAAATGTTGATTTATTTCACACGGTTTTTTTTAGAGAAATCTCAATAAAACCACCCATTAATACTTTTACAATAAAACGCACTGGGTTTTTGGGTTTTTTGGGAGTTTATTTGAAAAAAACTTAAAAAAGCCTAACCAAGTTGGGTTTTTTCTATAGAGTCCGAGTTTTTGCAAACTCTGCTGGTAATAGACATAATCTATAAATTCCTGTCATGAAAACCAACTATTTTTTGATACAATAACTTCATATTATTTATTTATTTTTTAAATTTTATATTATTTTTATTTTTTTACTGTTTTTTTTTTTAACTTTTTTATAATATTTTTTCACATAATTTTAACTCATAAAAAAACGGGTAAATGAGTATCACTCTGCTGTACATGAGGGGGTGGGATGGACCTCGGACTAGAGTAGGTTAAATTTGGATGCAATGATAGGTATCGTTGTATACAAAAAACGATTCTGAATGGAGATGATTTGTTGGTCTAGGATATATTACATTTAAATATTGTCATATATTCTATTTTGAAACAAATTCAAACATTTAAGTAAATTTTTCAAGATCCTACGTTTGGTAATTTTTTAAAAATAACAAAAATCGAAAATTATTTATTAATAAAACGTTATTTTACACGTGTATTTTTGATTTAAAATTTAAATTTAAACTTTAAACACTCGTAAAATTTTTTAAATTGATTAATCCTCAAACTTTTTTATAATTATTCTAAGCTTAACTTATAGACAGAATGGTATTACATTTTCAATTCTTAGCTTTTGATAGTAAAATATTTATAAATTTTTAACTACCAAATAGTTAAAAATATTCATGATTTTGACGAATTTTTGTCAATATTTGAACTTCAAATGCTAATAAAAAAAAACTGTGCCTATGTATTCTTATAATTTTTTTATCACTTTAAGAACAATTTATAAGAAACCTTGTATTAAATTTTCAAGATTTTCTGTTTGGCCAATAAATTTTTATCGTTATTTAAAAAAAAAATACTTAGAAAAATTGAAAATTTCAATTGTCTATAAATAACTCAAAAAAATTCAAAATATTTTGAAAATTAATTCACGTAAAAAAAATAGCAATTTAAATAACTGGTAAAATTTTCAAGTATTTACGACTTATACTATTTGAATAACAACAAATATCAAAAATTGTTTGAGGCTAAACCGTTATTTAACGCGGTTTTGTAAAAATTTAAATTTCAAACACTCATAACATTTTTTTGTCCGAATCCGGTAGAGTTTTTTTTACAGATATTTGAAGAAAATATATGGAGAACCTTGTACCAAATTTTGAAAACTTAGTTATAAAAGAAAAAATTTTTACGATTTTTCAACCACAAAATTACTTGCAAATTTTCGCAATTTTGACATATTTCGTATAAATTCGAACTTTAAGCACTTAAAATAATTTGTGACTAACGATGTCGGATTTTTTTTTTATCACTTTAAGAACAACTTATAAGAAACCTTGTATTAAATTTTCAAGATTTTCTGGTCGGCCAAAAAATTTCTATCGTTATTTATAAAAAAAATACTTAGAAAAATTGAAAATTTCAATTGTCTAAAAATAGTTCAAAAAAAGTCAAAATTCTTTGAAAATTTAACTGTGTATGGAAAACGATTTTGACGAAAACTGGTTTTGCGTAAAAAAAATCCCGTTTTTCCGTCATTTTTTTAGGGTTTTTCCAGACTCATTTAAAAAATATTGAACATTTTTAACTTTTGACCCCCTAAAGTACCAACTAGATTCGATTTCCTTTTCAAAGAGGGGCTGAAGTCAAAAATCGAAGCATTTTTACTGCTCCAAATGTTGTCGACAGACAAACAAAAAAAAAAAAAAAACACACACATCATTGTAAAATCAATATATCATCACTCCGTTCAGAATCTAAAAAACAATATTTTTGAAAAAATTCATGTTTTTCTATTTTTAAGATTTTTACTCATTTGAATGACAATATAGGTACCTATATTTTAATTTTCATATTTCAAACAAAAATATTACCAAGTTTTAAATCCTAGTTTATATAAGTAGAGTTAGTAGTAGAATAATATTTTGATGAGAATCGCTATACCTACTACTCCACTCTTGTAATTTAAACTTAAAATACTAATAATCTATAAGTGTTGAACTTATAACTCATAATTACTCGTTTAAAATTTAATTATATTACATCAAAGTACTCCAAAAAAAAATATTCATCTTTGAAATATGAAATTAAAAATCTATGTTGTTGTTAAAAAATATAATAATAACAATAAAAAAATGTCATTTTTTATGACTTAAAACGATTTTTAAAAAAAATAGTATTTTTAAAAACGTTTATATTATAGTTTTTTTAATAATTAACGAATATCTCGCATTAAATGTATCATTTGTAAAACATAATGACATTGTAGAATTCAGCGTCGATTACCTGTTCTCATATAAGTGGCGTCCCGAAACTTGTGCACTACATCCTTCTCCAAGGCGCCGAATGACAGTTGCAGCCCGTGATTGAGCAAGTGCACCATGCACGCACAAGCGACCACCACCCAGCCCCATCCGGCTTCCGGATAATAGTGCCGGCGGAGGAGTCTGCCCACGTTTGCGGCAGGCGCGGCCACCTGCAGCTGATGCACCGCCCTGCTCTTATCCGGAAGTAGTTGCTGCTGCTGTCCGTCAGCCGTGGCCATTGCGGTGGACGCAAGGGCAGCTCCTCCGACGGTTTCTTCTTCCATCACAGTGTACAGCATCGGCCACGACCGAGATTTCGATATGGCGCGCGAGTTTCTCTCGCATGGACAAGATGTCGTCATTTCGATCGGTTTTTTTTCCATCGTCTCAGACACGGCCTGTTTAATATTGTTATATTATACAGTACCTACTCACCTATCTACCTATACTACCGAACTCCGAACCATAAACCGTTGCGAGTTACAAACGACCATCATTTCGGATTCCGAGGAGATGGGGTGGAAAAAAACACGCGTAACTGTTTTGCGCGTAGCGTAAAATCTGTGAGCGAGTGGTGAGAAGGGTGAGGGGCGACAGCGGTAACGTGGTTAAATCGTGCGTGTGTAAATAATATTATTATTATTATTATAAAAAAATATTTGTGTTTATGGCGATAATAAAGCGTATTCGTATCCGGATTCGGCAGCGGCGTAGCACGCGTACACCACCACGTGGACGACTGACGACGCGACACGGGCCGTGCTAAGCGTTTGAAGACAACGACGACGGGATACCGCGTGCGTGACGGTCGCGGCGGCAACGGTGACCTACCGCAACGGTTTTACCATTGCGCACGTGCGCAGTCGGTAAACAACAACGACGCGAACGTCGTCTTCTTTTTCCTCTTCCTTCTCACTGATATCCCTCCTCGTCGTCTGCCCGACCATGAACGGGTGCGAGCAACAACTGCAACAGCCGGCGGATGTATACTACATTATATAATATACCTATACCGTCTATTGAGTACGATTTGCCAGAGTACAACTATAATAATATACAGTATGTGTGTGTATACGAAGAAAAGTTCTTTGTCCAAATAATATAATAATAATAATTATTGTTGAGATCGTTTCAACGATTATTGTGCGCTAGCGAGAAAGGGCACAATACAGTTTTTCGACTGATGTTAAATTTAATTAATTTTTTTATCGCTTCCGGATTGCAACTATGCGTATATATGTGTAGATTTGGTCATAACGGCCGCCGTAGCAATTATAATGCAACACATGGGTTTTCCGATGCAATATTCGTCTCGATATATAACGCGCACGTCACGACGCCCTTAACGAGCCAAACGGGAAATTCGAAAATTCAATCGAAAATTTCACTGCTAGCGTGTATACTATAATATCCAGATCCGACATGACCTATATCTATATGGTTAATAGACTAATTAAATTTAACTATTAAATAAAAAAAAGCACAATTTATTCATTTTCGAGGATTATATTTTAATAATATTTGGAACACTATTGTGCATATTATACTAGCATTTGTTTTTTTTTATTTACAACTATGCGATCAGAAAAAATTACAATGCGTAGCTGAAATTTAATTAGGGTATTGTTTACATTATTATCAATTTATAATCGTTCAAAAAATAATGATTCTATTAGTTTATTTAATATATATTGTTTAACTGATTATACCTAATAGTACAAACAATAAAGATTTATCGTAATTCAAATAATTTATAATTTTTGTTTAGTTTTAAGTATAAAGTTTAGGCCACCAAGTTTGCTATAGGTAATAGGTATACTTAATATACGTTAATATCGTTAAGACTATAATATATAATCTTCAATTTTCTAAAAAAGTTGGTTTTATACTATATATATACACGTATATCATTATCCTATTTCATTTTTTATTAATATTTTAATTTTAAATTGAATAGTTTTTTGTACGTTAGAAATTTGAATAATTTAGCTGATTATTCCAATAATTATTCTATAAAAAGGATTTTTATCAGGTCAATAAAATAAAAGTCACATTTTTGGAATCCAGTGATTTTCTGTATCTTCAATTGTCATTAATTCGATGTTTCTGCATCTCTGCAGTGATATAAAGGTTCAATGGCCAATAAAGCGTCCGGAGATGAGATCAGTAGTGGCGCTACTGGTAGTTGCAACATTGCTATCGATGGACATAATGCTATTCTGAATCGTCACTTTTGTCCTTTATTATTTGAACTGGTTCAAATCCTCATAAATAAGTAAATTTGTTCATATACTGGAAATCAACCTTATTAAAATTCGTATAGACATCTTGTCTAATAAATGAATAAATATATATACATTAAAGGTTAAATCTGATTAAGCAAAAATTTGTTTAAATTTCAATTATGTTAAAGATTTACAAATTATTATTGTCGAACGTCTTGTAAACCTTGGTAAATTAATCACTACAATGAGTAAAGTTGTATTTATTTATTTATATTTAGTAATAATTGTTTTCTTATAATATCTATAGGTACATTTTAATATAGGTAATTATTATTAAAAACCAAATATTATTCAGTTTAGATAAATGAATTTAGATTTTTTTTAAATATATTTGTTACGAAATTTTGTATAATAATAATAATAATTCAATTATTTTCAATCTGATATTTAATATAATATATTACAATAATATTTTATTTTATAACTGAGTATTATTATACCGTCAACATATTCTGTGTCATACTTAAACCGGAAAAACAACCCTCGCTTACTCACGATTCTAACTTTATGTAACCATAATAATATGTTCTATACACGAATTATAGTTAACTATTAGACAGCATTACACGTCCTAGGTGGAATCATATAGTATACTACCTATATATTATTATAATAACACATTGACAGAAATCAACATGGATACTATATTATACAGATTTACTTGTCAACGTCGCCAATCATTGTTAAGTTATTGTATGCATATGAAACTAAAATAATGTGCTTTTAACAAATATATAATGGGACATATGAATAATTCAAACTTATTTTCCACATTGATTGGATAATGATTTTTTTATGCCTATAAATGCAAATAACATGTTTTCGATCAACCGACAAATAGTTTAATTTATGTTAAAACTAACCGTGAATGGCAATCAAGAAAAATATTTATTTTTTTAAGTAGATATAATCGGAGATTTTTATACAAGATATTACTATCACTCGGACACAAACTATAGTCATAGGTACTTTATTATTATTTTTAAAGCTAAAATCATTATAGTTAAAATTGTAATGTGTCATCAGATTATAATATGGGCACTGAAAATAAAATTTGATTGATTTTGATTTACACGAAAAAGTTTAAGATGATGAATAGCTTTCCGCTTTGCACTTGATGTATGTGCGTATTAGGTATAAGTTTATTTTAGTGTTTATTTTTCTTCAGACTTGAAATTTTCTTTCAAACTATTTGGAATTTGAAAAATTATGTTTAAAATATGCGGCTATATATAAATATATTTTAATATAGAGGGATTATGCATTAAGCTTTTTCAGATTCTTTACTTCTCAAATGTAGTCGGTTTTTAAACATCTATATGTTATATATTTATACTTTCTCTAATTGTGGTATAACTTTATTAATATAAATTAAAACAATAATAGCTACATTACAAGTATTAAATTAAAGAAAATTATATTTTTCATTTTTAAATATTTAGCTATATGTAGCTATATATGGTAGCTTATGCAATTAATTTTTTAGAAAAAAAAAATATAAACGTCACGCAAAACCTATGAACAAAATTAATTATAATAGCCTATAGTGTATGCTGTTGCCCTATTAGCATGCCAACTATTTTCTAATGCATACTTGCAATAGGTAGTAACAATCAATTAAAACAGTTGACATGGAAATATTATGTTATTACTTATTTATTCAAACTACAATTGTACATTACACATATAATATTATGATGTTTTATTTGTTTTATTAATATTTACAGTTTTGCAATTATTTTTTATTGCGAACAAATTCGTGTTTAAAGAAGATATTTTTCTTTAGCCAACAATCTCGATGAATCCGTTTTCTTAATGACTTGTTGACATGAGGTATTGGCCTTACATATAAAAATGCCTGTTACAAGTTATGCCGTTTTAATTACTTATGGACGTTATTGGAATACTAGTTATGTATTTTATATACTCGTTATAGGTACCGATAAAAATTATAAAATATATTGTATTTGACGTGCTTGGGCGTATAAATTGTAATACGTTACCATACTATATACTACCCCGACAACTTTGTGCAATGAATAATTACATAATAATATCATAACAATTATTTCAATAATATTAGTTTAAATATTTTACTTAACAAATCATTGTAAACATTACAATAAGGCTATCTGATAATACGTTAATACATTTTATGTAAACATTATAAATTAGGTGTGTCTTTGAATAAATTATTAAAAAAAAAAATGATTATTTTTAGATTCTGAACGAAGTGATGAATGTATTGCATTTACTATGATGTGTGTTTTTTTTTTTTTTTTTTTTTTTTTTTTTTTTTGTGTCTGACTCCAACATTTGGAGCAGTAATAATGCTCCGATTTTTGACTTCAGCCCCTCTTTGAATAGGGAATTGAATCTAGTTGGTACTTTAGGGGGGTCAAAATTAAAATTTTCTAATAGTTTTCAAAAAAATCGAGAAAAACAAAAAAAAAATGACAGAAAAATGGAAATTTTACGGAAAAACCACTTTTCGACAAAATCGATTTTTTGATTTTGCTGTAACTCAAAAACGAATTATTGTAAATACTTGAAATTTTCACCAAATGTTTATATTATGGTTATCTCTTTACAGTTAAATTTTCAAAATATTTTGACTATTTTTAAGCTACTAATAGACAATTGAAATTTTCGACTTTTCTAAGTTTTTTTTTCTTCAAATGCCGATAAAAATTTTTTGGGTGGCCAGAAAATCTTGAAAATTTAATACAAGGTTTCTTATAAGTTGTTCTTAAAGTGATAAAAAAAAATCCGAAATCGTTAGTCACAATTTTTTTTTACAAGTGTTTAAAGTTCGAATTTATACGAAATATGTCAAAATTTAAATTAAATTTCATACGCTCATAATGCGAATGTTGGCCATAGTAACCATAGTAACATATAAAAACTATACTATTTGTTTCAAAATAGAATATTTGACAATATTTAAATATAATATATCCTAAACTGACAAATCATCTTCGTTCAGAATCGTTTTTCGTATACAATGATACCTATCATTGCATTCAAATTTAACCTACCATAGTCTGAGGTCCACCCCACCCCCTAATATACAGCAGAGCGATACCTACTTACCCGCTTTTTTTCATAATTGAAAACTATAGGTAGGGTATGAACTTTGGTTTAACGTAAAAAACTTCGACTACAATACTACATTCAATGAAATTTACAATCGAAAATATTGACAATAAAAGCGGATACATTTTTAAAAAACATACCATTGTGGAAGTTAAAAAAATTTGACCTTTCGAGTAATAAGTAAACGGAACACAGTTGATTAATATTTTTGACATGATAGTTATTGGTTATAGGTGTTATATCTTATAAAATATGGTATTACTGCTATTTTTTGTTTTCTTTCGTTCTATTATTAAATACTTTTTATTACTATATAAGTTTTAAGTTTGCAACTAACCTCAACTAGCCGATTTGATATTTTCTGCTGCAGACGGGCGTATGAACTAAAATTTAATGTGCACCCAATAGGTACCTAGAAGACTGTGATCACTATTCTTTATTTTTTCTACAATAGTTTATTATATAATAATATTGTTCTCGTTAAACGTTACTGTGCAGGGGTTACTAAAATAACTACAAATAACATAATACTTTCCATGGATGTTATGATTTATCGGTTTCTTCCATTGCACGTAGAGTATACCGCGGTATTGTTTACTATCCAGTGTATAAACTGTTCCGAACCGATTCCGCGAACAGATTTGGTCGGAAAGTTTGCGAATATATACAGAACGGGTGTTATTGTGTCATATTATACGTACGCAGTTTAAAAGCTGACAAAGGAGGAACGTGACTTTCGATCTATCCGAGGACTTTGTCTACGTTTGATAAAATTACAAAATATTCAAATTACAAGAAATGCTGTAACACCCCACGACAAACCATTCATTTCCTGTATCGTTTTCGAGGTACGTAATAATATTATACATAATATTATAATACATTATAGACATACTTACACGAAATATTGTTTGAGTGACTGCGCATAACTATTATTACACGAGTATAGGTTGTGTCGTTTGGAGTTAATATAAACTATAATATTATAGTTCCATTACGTTTATTATGTTTCCGGTATGACGGCCAAGGACCCGTTCGAAAAAGCTACCACATTCGTGTTATAAACGCTAAGTGCGTCGTAATTTTTAACTTTGCATTAACGATGACACTTTCTTCTCTTTTGGGAACACCTCACCTGCATTTAGTCATCGGCCATATTGGTTATTAAATACAATTTTTTTTTTCATAGTGAAACGACCGACTGTCACAAAAATATAATACAAATTGTTTTAGCTTGTTGTTTTTTTATTCGGTGTGCGGAAGGCAGGTACTATATAGTGTCTTTTTGGCATCATCAACAACGATTAAAATCATATACACCGAATAACATAATTTTTCTTTATTTTTTAATAGATTATATTTTTTATTAGCTCCAATATTTGAAAGCGGCGAGAATAGCGCAACTTCTTTTTATCGTTTTATATTTGTAAGTATTTAAGAAACACGAGACATTATACCTACCTCGGTGTCTTTATTATGTATATTTATTTTGGCATATTTTTACTTTACGGGATACCTTTTATTTTGTGTCCACAAAACATGTATTGAATTTTTAATTATTTTGACATCTGAATAATTTAAGATAAAAATAATAACAACAGTGTGATAATAAACAATTTTAAATTAATAATTACAAACTGATCTTTGGACACAAGAATAAAATAAAAGATTTAATGACTGAGCATACTAAATATAAAAAATACTAAAAAACCAAATAAAATGCTTAATATTTACCACTAGGTACGTCTTATATTAAACTATTTTAACCATTTATAATTTATATGTATTATAATATAGATAACCAAAATATATATTTAGGTAACTTTTTGTTTTGTTAAATTAAAAACATATTGTTTAGTTTGATACGACTGTACTGCAGTGAATTATTTACATTTAAACAACAAAAACATAATGTATTTTTACTGTAAACATTTGTTTATATTTTTTCACCTTAAAAATATTTACTGAATATTTTTATCTAGTTTCGTCGATGGCAATTCTGTTTGTTAATCGTGTAACTAACATTCATATTATGGCAATTTATTCTCAAAGAGATTTATGTGTTTTACTTACAAGTGATTTACTGTTGTTAAACCTTATAAATAATTTATAAAACAAGTAAAATGTAATGTAGAAAATTAGTAGATGTATTTTTTTAGAATGGTTTAATTTTTAAGATTTTATTCTTGAAAACTGAAAATAATAAATTGATATTTTATGAATAAATAAATAATTAAAGCGTATTTATTAAGCAATTCGAATTCTATAATATATAATGTTGCTAAAAAGCATATTTCAATCAAATATCTATTATTGGTTCATTTTAATTTTCATGTTTTTAAATTATACCTTACCTTAATTCGACGAATAATATTAATTTTCCGTTTCAAAATTAATGTGTTTGATATACACATTTATACATTATTTCATCATTTACATTCTCGAAAGTATGAGAATATTCATTAAACCATAATGATGGATATTAATAATATCGAATACATTTAACTAAAAGTTAAGTTCGTTACTTATATATCCGATATAGTCGTCGGAAATACTGTCAATGTCATTATTGTTCGTTGACTTAATATATTCGTATATTTATAAAATTACGTTAGTATACTTTATTATGAAGATAAAAATAAAAATTAATTTACTAGTTTGTACAGTATTCATTACAACTGCAACTAATTTATAATATTATCAAAATAGAATAAACGTATATGAGATTTTATCGAAATTTCCGTGTTTTAAACTGCGACAGCTAATTAAAATGTACAGTATACATATAGGACCATCGACCTAAATAAACCATAATATTTTATCATTACAAGAATACTGCATATATTTGTTCAGACTTTAATCGACAGACAGAACTTGTAGAATCTACAGTGTAGATATGATAGTCGTGTATGGTTATTTCAGTATTTGTTTAAATAAACGAAATCGGAAACGTCTGGTACCATCAAGTAATTCCTTTGCAACGAAAACGGTAAAACTATAATAATATTACCTCGATGTTTAAATCATAATATACGTATTATTTTGTATTATAAGTACGTGACGAATGGTAAAAGCATGGTTTATGATTGGGGTACGCATTTTTATACATGTATATATGTATTTTAGGCGATCGTATTATATGATAAAATAAACAAAAAGTAAATTTCAAAATATTACAAATTGAAATACGAAACTGCATTTAATACATGTTTTGATATCCTTTAAATTTTTAGTACAATATATCTTTATTATGATTTCAAAGTCATATTTTGGAAAAATGTGGAGAAAAAATATCATAGGTATATCATAATATAATATGTTATTATAATAAGTTTTTTTTAAGTCTTAACCATACTAACCTTAAATAACTTTTCATTATCATCATTATTCATTCATGTTTTAATGTTTACAATTAATTAATAATTGTAAAACATAATACTTATAATAGTATCAGGTGTGCTGAAAAATTTAAATCTTAAAATAAAATAAGATTTTAACTACGATATATTTTTATACTCTGCGTATTTTTTATTTTATCATATTACAAGGAACATATTTTAACTTTTCGTTCATATATATTATAAATATATATTATATAATATAATATGTAATATTGCTTTTTCTTCAACGATATTTTTGTATATGAACATTTTTTTTTTTTTATAATTAAATTTTAAGATTTTATTTTATAGCATACTATATGGATTTTGGTCCATTTACGCATATTTGATCGAAGTATTCTAAATTTATTATTAGTACATATAATATATATAAATTCATTTCCTATTATAGCATTATAAACAACGTTGAACTTCGTTAATTGTTTTATTGAAGTCCGGCGATAGTGTCACCAGTATACCTATACATTTTTCACACGTAAAATAAATTTTGCATTATTTTAAAGATTGTACTATAGCATAATACTTAAATTTTATGATCAATAAAGAAACAAATTACGTGTCAGATAATCATTTATGTGAGTCAATAATAAAATAATATCTTGAACACTGGGTGTATCGTAAAAAAAGACGAAAACGAAAACGAAAAAAATAACATTAATCATACGGGTTCGGTTCCTGTTTGGTGTCAGACTTTTTTATTAAGTTTACACAGTGCCTCAATGTGAAGACGTATATATAGTACAATGTGTAACTATGAAATAAATACACTATACAGGAAAAGGATGCGTAGAAAAATGACAAACGACCCAATTGTTCCGGGTTTCCGGAGTAGAATTAACACTCGGATATCCAACGCACTCGTGCACTCACACAAGCACACACACATACACTGGGTCATGTGACTAATGGATTTTATTTCAATTTAATGTGGAATTTATCAGTAAAAACTGCAAAATGTATTTACTGCCGTGTTATAAATTTCCCGTACCACCATTTCATCGCACGTGTAATACAGAAATCGATGCATCTAATACATATTATAATCACATTAAATTTAAGCATAATATTATTATATTTTTTCTTATTGACATAGGTAAACAAATTGTTTTCAAAAACATGTAGTTTTACTGTTAAACATGAATTTCTTCATATTTTATGTAAAGTTAGTTATAGAGGCTGGGACAACGATGGATCCAAGGGCTACTTAAGGGGAGGAGGAATTTCAAAAAAATATTTTTATAATACTTATGGTGAGCTATCAATAATATATTTTATTTATGAGGAATTTATATTAACTATGTGAAACCATGTTAACAGCAAATAGTTTAGTTTATAACGATATTACAAACATAATATAAAACATAATTATTTAATATTAAAATAAAGTAAAAAAAAATCCTAAGAGCTAAATCCCTATCACTTACCCCTTCCTAAATCTACCAATCAAGATAAATTATTATTACCAGTACAAATATCCAAAATCAGTATCGGTATTTTCAATTTATTTCGTTGAGAAATTATATATTATTATTAACAAATAAATAAAATAGTGCACTTCCACATACAAATGAGTGCAGAAGTTGAATCTGGTCACCTGTCATAAATGAATATACTATCTACAACTCACAAGAAAAAAAAATATAACGTGCTAGTTTATTTATCCCGGGATTGGCACTCATCATGTTGTATTTTTCCGGGTACCATAAAATAATATGATTGTGTAAAATCACGTCAAATATGAAAAGCGTATTTTTTCATACAATTTTATATAACATACCTTGACTATAAATAAACTTCGATTGCTAGAGTTTAAGATTTCTCTTGGGGATAATAATTCGAGCTTTAAATAAGGTCGGTTACCTCGGTATATTGCAATTATCAAGCGGTGAAATTCAAGTGGACACAAATTTTGAAAATCTTCGTGACTTTTTTTTCAAACTAACGAGGAGAAGTACTCGGTGAACATTTCATAAGGAATAATGTTATTTTTCCGATTGTTATTAATACAACATATCATAATATTATAAAAAAACACGATTCACGCGCGTACATTTTATGCACATATCGGATTAAAAATAATTGGAGTAGGTACACAAAATCGAAGATCATCGTAGTATAGTATAGAATGCTCGACGACGAATAGTCATCTAGTAATACAGTAAGTATATTATATAATATACAGAATGAAAGCGCATACTGTATTGCATGGAATGTTGAATGATGTTAATAAAAAGCTGTCCGGTCAGCGATTTCTGTCGTGTTCAACATTTATCTTCGTTTCGCACACTCCAATGGAGGATAGTTGTGCGTAAATCTAATTTTTATATTTGAAGTGTCCACTATCAAAACATTCGCGTAAATGGTTCTGTTGAAATACCAATTTAGAATTTCATATTTACAACAAATTTGATATATTTTTAAGATTTATAATTTTTTTTTTTCGATAACCATTGGACGTATTCCAAGTTTTACTGAGTAAAGTACTGTTAGTGATCAATTATTTTATAACAACTTAAAAACCTCACGCAAACATTTTAATGCACTCTGTCCTACATGGCCAAAAATGAGTTTTCTGAAAATAAAATAAAAAAATACTAATAAAACCGATAAGCACCGCTTATAATTTAAATCGATATTAAATATTATTAGGTAGTAGTTTAACTCAACTGAAACTCAAAGCGCTATCTGGTCGAATGATTCTGCTCAACATCTCTCCACTACACACAGAGACAAGTTACATTTAGCTTAATAGACTATAAAAAGAAAAACTGCTGTATATTCACCAAAATCAAACTTAAATTTAATTTTGATTATTATTACCAATAAGGTTTTCCAGATTTCAAAATCTAAAGATTTTAAATAAAGATTGCTTTTATTTCAATTAAAATCATTATTTTTGTTTATCTACCGATTTTTAATCTTTACAAAAATGGTTTTGATTTTAATGTTAGATTTACCAGTATATAATTTTAGAATTATTTTGATGATTTTCATTATGTATAATTTATTAGCTTTAGTGATTTTAATTTATTTATGTTCTTTAAAATCAATTATTAAACCAATTTTCACACAACGAAATTATAGTTGATTTCGTCATAAATTTCAATATTGATACGTAAGTACACATCTGCAATAGCCGCAACTAAGTCTAAAATATTAGGGGGGCTATAGGCCCACAAGGCCACAAATAAATACTCAATTTAATTTACTTACGTTCATGCTTTCCAAAAACACTAGGAATATTAAAAAATAATAAAATCACAATTTTTAGTTTGATTATGTGAAATCCATAATATGAATTTGATAATTGAAGACAACCCTATTCGTAAGAAAAAATAAGATTTCATTTGGTCTCATAATTAATTAATAAATCACAGCGGGATTCTTTTTCGTATATACTTTTGTATACGCTTTTCAAGTGAAACAAATTGTTATTCCACAGCTCTAGAATTAGAATTAAATGTAAAAAAACGGTAGTGCAAAAGTATTTCTTTACAACGTTTTTTTTTTTATTACTTCCCTAGTAAAAAAGAGAATGCTAGTTCCGCAATTTAAACGTAAATTATTGTCCGTGCATTTGAATTTGACACATGTTTTTGTTCGTGAGTATTTTTTTCTTATAAAACAATTTTAAGGTGGTTTAATCAACAAATATTTTGCGTTCGTAAAAGAATATACAAATGTATTGAATTTTAAGAAATATAATTTAATTTTAAATTTAGTGGATTTATAATAAACACGCTAAATTAAATTCAAAACTCTTTTCTAGAAGTTTTAAATTAAGTTTAACTAGAATTATGAGGCAGCGCTAAAAAATCGAATGTTAACAAAATTGAAACTCTCAAAAACACATTTTTTTTAATTCATAAATATTTTAGAGTACCTATATCTCTAATTGAATGCTTCATCACGTCATGTAGATCTTAAAATTAAAACCAGAAACTTCTTATAAAAAATTCTACTCTATTCTACTCTAAATTCCTTTTCCACCATTTTTGGGGATATCCCGAGACGACTTAAAATAAAATTGGTACTGTGATATACTAAATGGTTCAAAATAACACAAAATAAATAAGACCCAAGGGTAGTGCTACTACCGAGTCCGCTTCTTCCATCAATCTAATAATTCACCACATTATAATTATTGTTTATTAGAAATGTATATTATACAGAAATCAAATAATTTTGAGAAGTCGAAAGAATTTTTTAATACTTCAAATCACATAATACAAAGTAAAATTAACGTCAATTTGTCTCTTAGCCATGTCATGCATTTTTATTTTCTGTTCCACGAATAAAATATGAGTAATGTCACGTTTTTCTATCACATCTCACTAAATGATTTTCATACATAATTACTTTATGATATTATTATATAATATAGGTATATATTAAATTGTTTCGATAACATTTTACAAATAATATTAATGAAAAGTCATTATTTTATTTATGAATTTTGTCATATTGTTAAAATTGTACGTATTATGTAAAATTTCGTAGTAAGACAATATTTGTCTAGTATATTAATACAGTTAATGTATCTATACTTCAGAATTTCAGATTAACATCGTTTTAGTTGCTAGTTTTATAATACGTCCAATACAATTATAATAGTATATACAATATACATCATGGATATTTTGTACTGTTCAGCGTTGTGCTCCATTTCAAATGTGTAATTTGGAACATCGTCAATAGAAAATCTTAATCATAATATTTTTAGAATACGCGGACTTTGATAATAATAAATTTAGGTACTCTAACAATACCAAATTAACAAGTACTCGGGCAGGCGCCGGTACAGGAATTTGCAAGTTTTCACAAAAACTTTTTGTTCGGACAATCGCAATTCGCAATATTTAAAAAGGTTTTCTAAAACTTGGCAATAACAAAATAGTATGGCGTTGCTGAATAATACTGAATCGTTTGTCAAAATTAAAATATTATTCTAATTACGTCGTATATCATTAAAACTGTTGTTATTATTATTATAAAAATGATATCGGGACAACGTAACCAGACCCTTAGATTTCGTTCAATTACGTTTATCGCTCTGTGTCTTACACAAACGGTTTAGTGTTACCATTTGTTTAAAATGAAACTAGTAAGTAACCACATGTGATTATTTTGTTCAAAATATAGTCACGGTCTGAAACCACTTATTTATAAAAGAAAGTCTCATTGATGAACCATTAACTATAATAAAATATAATCTATAGTCTATACAAACACCGCCAGCAACGTTACGATGAATTTGCAAACATATCGTTGATTAATAAACACCTATTATATTTAGGATTTCAAGTTTTAATTACATTAAATATAATATGTATAATTTATTGTTTTTTTTTTCAAATAAAAAACCATTTTTCCAAACGAAATATAAGAGATTTGAAAAGAATTTAATTATTATCGATGATTTGGTAAATTCTTATTGGTTTGTTTGACTTCTGTGCGCGTACTTAATTATAAAGTTAAATCCTTCATAATATTATGTACTTTTTATAACATCATAATTCATAAGCATAAAAAATTGAATGTTCATATTTATTTATATTGCGTGTAAATTTTATGCTGGATTATTCATATAATTATATTATATATATAATTATTCATATAATTATTCAATAAATATTCTTTATCTTGAAAAATATTTTTTTTAAGGCTAAAATTCATAACGAACTATTTTTTTTTTTTAATATATATATTTATTACTATTTTTCAAGATCTTTACTTTTTTAAATATTTGCATATCATTTTATACATTTTTTATAGAAGACTCAAATTTTAAACAATTTATTAATTATTTATTAGAATATATTAATAGCTATAACTAATTAACTAGATACTTATACACTTATTAAAATAATATTCTACTTTTGAATAAAATGCATGATTTTTATCATTCAAAAAGTAGGTACCGATTTAATTGTTCTCAAAAATGTTGTATTAATTGATTTCAAATTCAGCAATCAAAATGTTTCCAAAAACTTAAATAATCATAAAGTAAATTATTACTAGCTGGTAAAAGAAACATATTATTATATAATATATAATGTATTATAACACTCGTGGCATTAATTTTAATTTTTAATGTGAATATTAATCAGTAATAACAATTTAGCTTTATAAACAAATGGTTTTTTGTTTTATATAATATAATAATAAACAATAATTGCTTTTAAACCAATATATATATAGAAGTAACACTTTGCTTATTACTATTATCAAAGAAATTAGGTATCTTTTAAAGTAACTAGAATCTATACTAGCTACGCTTTTTAATATTAAAGTTTAAATATTAACCAAAGTTTATATAATTCAAAATGGTAAGCTATACATACGGTATAATAACAATACGTCTAAATGTTAATGTAAATATTCGGGAAACAATTTTTTTTTAATCATCATAAAAATGTTAATTATAATACTAAAGTTTTTAAACATAATTTGCTTATGTTATATTGCAAAAAAGTTTTAAGTATTTTTTTTTTAAATCAATATAATTTCTATTG
This sequence comes from Schizaphis graminum, assembly GCA_020882235.1. Classification (NCBI taxonomy): domain Eukaryota; kingdom Metazoa; phylum Arthropoda; class Insecta; order Hemiptera; family Aphididae; genus Schizaphis; species Schizaphis graminum. The sequence goes on from CM037032.1 coordinate 63,927,087, forward strand.
TTTATAGTGATAGTTCACTTTTTTTGCTTTTATAATTTATTAATGTTTACATATAGATTTTGATGTACAGAAATTTGCATTTTATTACTAGGTACTATCAAGCATGCTTAATAATAGAATAAATGCTGTCGTTGACATGATATTCTAGGCATCACGGGGCTCTATGACACACCACGAATGAATTCTAGATGTTAAATAATAAATAATAAATATCAATACGTTTAATTATTATCTACAACGATATTTTAAAATATTTATACCTATTTAAATATGATCCTATTTTTTTTTTAAACGACATTTTATACGTAATTTTTTCGTTGTAAATTATTTTCTTATACGTGAACACAATATATCAATATATTTTGCAAAAACAATTGTAATTAAAACCTCTAAGTCGATCAAATCACTCTTAAAGTAATGCTATTTTACCATTATATCAAGCTGTCCAGTCTTGTAAATAAATATCAGCTTTTTATTCGTTGAATAATAATATATTAGTGATTTGTATAATGATTGTATTTTTATATTAAGATTTTAAATAATTATAATTAAAAAAAAAAATTATACGTGACATACTACACAATACAATGTCAAATTGTTAATTTATCGTAATGGTTATGTTTTGTCAACAAGTGGTAATAAATTAGCTGTCCTAAATTATGAAGAGTAACGTTTGTGTTTTAAATATTTATGTTTTTAAGTACAGTTTTTGGCAATTTGTATGATGAAAATAATACGTACTTATAAAGTGTCGGCTGGCTGTCAAAAACGTTTTATTCCTCGATTCTGGAGACTTTTATTTTCACCTTTTTCCTTTTAAATTATTACTCTATTTTAGAGGATACATATTTTTATGAAAACTTCTTTTTTAGTCGACACACAAAAATTAAATTTATATAATTGACATAAATTATAATTTTCATTTTTTTCTCTGTAAAATTTTATCTATTTATTTCACTCAAATGTGATTTGTATTAACGATAGCCGCAGTTATGCTTATTAGATGGTAAGCAAGCTAATCTCCCTTTTTAAGTCAGTAGTGAATGGAACCCACGTATTGTACCTATCTTATCAATTGAGGAATTACACTTGAAATGTCAGGGAAGAAACACCAAGCACAATAATGCAAAAAACCCGAGGTTTCTCGTGTAGCAAACTTAAGACAATAGTAAATATCAATTATATTTTAACAATAATTATAATAATCTAAATAATCTAACGGATTTCGACTAAATTATTAGTTTTAAAATAAAACATTCCTGTAATGTCATATCTACAATGGTTAAAATTCATGATTTTTACTTTTTTATCTGACACCACAACATCCAAATGAAAATAATTGAAAACGTTATAAATAAATTATAACTTATATTTAAGAGACCGTTGCTATTGTTTTTAGTAATAATATTTACTTATGTTAATGTTAGGTACCTACCTACTAACAATTAATGTAAATATAATTTATTTTAAATTTCTATAAAAATGCATCTATACAAAAAGTGCAGTTTAGGAAGCCCTTATTAGAACTTTAAATATTATTTAATTTTTAATTAACAAATTCAATTTTCATTATAACCAATTTCTTGTTAATTATTTTGTGCATTGAATTTTAAAAAATGTATCTAATAACAGTAATAATTAATAAGTAATTATAATTTATAGTTATGAACCAAAAAGTATTTCATTTTAAATATTGTAATCTATAATATTATACAAATATTTATATGATATAAAAATACTTATATTAAATATCTTTACGTAATTCAATATAATAAATAAAAAATTCTAAAAGTGCATTTTTTTATCATAGAAAAAATATTTTTGTATGATCTTTACCATAAAAAATCTTTTAAACTAAAATACAAATATTGTCAAAGTTTTATAAAATATGGCAGTATAATATTTGTTTATTTTACTATAGTTTTAGTATTTTAGAAAAAGTCATAAATCTTCGTTTTTAAAAAAAATTTCATGGTTATTTCAAATATTAATATAATAACGTTGCAAAATAAAATTTTTATTTCCATATTTTTTTTCTTGATAAATCTTCAACGGTTATATTAATATCTGATATTTTTGTAGTTCGAATTTTTCACGGAGATTGAATTATATCTTATAATTAACTTGACATATGTATTGTTATATACTTGTAGCATTATTTATGTGTGTACTTGTGATCAATTGGCGGTGGTGATGATGCATGTGTGTTGGTTAAGTTATTTTTGATCGTATCGGTGTGTACAGAGTTAGATTTTCCGTGACTTCTATAATATATAGTACTGTAACATATCATTAACACATTTCCGATAGGTATACTTATTTTTTCATTTTTTCTTATACACAGACTGTAACTCGTAAATTCATGATTTTTAAATAAATCCGTAAATTATGTTTCAGTCGAAATTCTTATTTGCTTTATTATTTTTATTTTAGATTCTCAACGGAGTGATGAATGTATTGATTTTACAATGATGTTTTTTTTTTTTTTGTGTGTGTCTGTGTACAGCATAACTAGTCGAAATAATGCTTCAATTCCAAACTTTGGGGTTGTTTCGGATGGCAAAGTGGATATCCTTGGTGCATTATAGAGGTGAAAAGTAAACATTTTCCTACAGTTTTCGACAAAATCGATTTTTTTATTTTGCTATAATTTAAAAACTAATCACTGTAAATACTTGAAATTTTCACCAAATGTTTATGTTAGAGTTTTCTATACATCGTTAAACTTTCAAAGTATTTTGACTTTTTTTGAGCAATTTATAGACAGTTGAAATTTTCAATTTTTTTAAGTATTTTTTTTTAAAAAAACGATAAAATTATTTTGGACGGCCAGAAAATCTTTAAAATTTAATACAAGGTTTCTTATAAGTTGTTCTTAAAGTGATAAAAAAAAAATCCGAAATCATTAGTCACAAATTATTTTAAGTGCTTAAAGTTCGAATTTATACGAAATATGTCAAAATTGCGAAAATTTGCAAGTAATTTTGTGGTTGAAAAATCGTAAAAATTTTTCTTTTATAACTAAGTTTTCAAAATTTGGTACAAGGTTCTCCATACATTTTTCTTCAAATATTTGTAAAATAACTCTAGCGGATTCGGACAAAAAAATGTTATGAGTGTTTGAAATTTAAATTATTACAAAACCGCGTTAAATAACGGTTTAGCCTTAAACGATTCTTGATATTTGTTGTTATTCAAATAGTATAAGTCGTAAATACTTGAAAATTTTAACAGTTATTTAGATCGCTATTTTTTTTACGTGATTTGATTTTCAAAATATTTTGACTTTTTTGAGTTATTTATAGGCATTTGAAATAATCAATTTATTTTTATTTTTTTATTATAAATGTTGATAAAAAAAATTTAGCTGGGACAAATTACTTGAAAATTTAATAGAAGGATCCACATAACTTGTTATAACTCTCATTTAAAAATTATAAAAATACATATGCACAATTTTTTTTTATTAGCATTTGAAGTTCAAATATTGACAAAAATTCGTCAAAATCATGAATATTTTTAACTATTTGGTAGTTAAAATTTTTTAAATATCTTACTATCAAAAGCTAAGAATTGAAAATGTAATTCCATGCTGTTCATAAGTTAAGCTTAGAATAATAAATTATAAAAAAGTTTGAGGATTATTCAATTTAAAAAATTTACGAGTTTTTAAAGTTTTAATTTTAATTTGAAATCAAAAATACACGTGTAAAATAACGTTTTACTAATAAATAATGTTCGATTTTTGTTATTTTTAAAAAATTACCAAACGTAGGATCTTGAAAAATTTACTTAAATGTTTGAATTTGTTTCAAAATAGAATATATGACAATATTTAAAATGTAATATATCCTAGACCAACAAATCATCTCCGTTCAGAATCGTTTTTCGTATACAACGATACCTATCATTGTATCCAAATTAAACCTACTCTAGTCCGAGGTCCATCCCACCCCCTCATGTACAGCAGAGCGATACTCACTTACCTTTTTTTTTTTATTAATCATAGCATAAATATTTTATATTATAAGTAATAATAAGATAACAATAAAATCGTATCTTTTATAAATGAAAAATAAATCTATAAATTAATTATGAGTTTATAAATCAATATGAATAATATTAAACATTACAGGTACCGATTAAAAAAATGTATAGAAAAATCGCATAAAAATGTAAAAATTAACACAATAATATGCAAAAACATATTATACAATTTTAAACTTTTAATTTAAATTTTAAGTATCACGACAAAATTAAGCAGCTTAATTTGCTGTATTCATTGGTATATATGTATTAAATTGTACATTGTACGAGTATGCAAATGTTAGTAAACGCGTATCCTGTTGATAATAGTGAAAATAAAATGTAACGTTATAGATAAATATGAGATAGTCTAATAAATATAGACGGATAATAATATATATTATATATTATATATTATTGCAATAAAAAAGGCGATTGGATTGATTTTTTTTTTTAGAATATTTTAACCATTCTAACGCTATGTTGCATAACAATCACTTAAATCACTTAACATTTAATGGATCAATAATAAGTTAATGGTCCTTTAAACATGATTTAGTATCCCACAGTTGTTGTTTCATTATATACTATTGAAATATTGAATGAGTCATTTGTTTATACGAGATAACAATAAAGATGACAACGTATATTATTACTAAAGCTGTTAAGATCAGCGTTTCACACTGCACAAAAATCATTTAGGATCAGTTAATTAATTACCTAGGTATTATCACGCGTTTTCTCGACTTAACCAAAAATTCTATCATTCTCCAGAAAAATAAAAAATTTTCTGCAGGGAAAAGAAAGTAGTGACGCGTATTAATTTAAAACTGATACGACCTAGATGTATCCAAAAATTCCTTTGCCATTATTTTTTTTGCAAAATAAAAATACCCGAGAGAAGCAATATACATACCGTACAAATGCACGGTTATAACACATCAAATATGTTTAAAACAATAAAATTGGCTTTATTTGAGTATGAACCAGGGAGGTTAGTGACGTGTGTTACTTCCCTGTCCATTAAGATTTTATTTTGATGCTCACGATGGTACATAATAGTTATATATCCGGAAGCGTTACATTTTTTAATTATTTTCAAACCAGGAAGAGAATTTAACAAACAAATTGTACAATAGAATATATTCAGTGATATAATATGATGAAGATTTGAAGGCGTATACTAATAAATATATATTTACTGTGTTATCCACGACTAAGTTACTGTAAAATATGTCAATGATATAATATTGATATGGACAATATTATTTTATCGATCCTATTCTGTTGGCTTATATGCGCCAAATCATAAAAGTCAATGGAACGTCTCATTACTCTAATTTATTAAACTTTGTCAACTTCAAAAATAATAGTGACGTTGTTTCAGTCCACCAAATATAAAGGTAGCATAGAAAGCTTATAGTTAGGTTATAGATATGCCTATTTATGTCTAGAAAAAAATGTTCACCGTAAAAATAAGATAAACACTTTCCAATTATTCCGTATTGAAAAATGAAATGAATAAGATATATTTGGATCATTATACATTTTAGCTATCAACCATCATACATATAAGATTTGACCGCTATAGTTGAATTCTAGACACTGATAAGATGTTAATAAATTATACTTTGTGACATACGATAAATGCATTAAATATACGTAATTATAATAAGCAAATAATTAAAAATTTAATCTTTGAATTTATATACAATATTATTTATATTTAAATGAAATTCATAATACTTGTTTTAAGTGTGAGTTACATAGAGATTATTATTTATACATATATTATCTTACATATAATTATTATTTAAAACCTGCATTTAAAATCTTAAACATCAATTCAATGAAATAACTAAAATGTACAATGTACCTAGGTTAATTTGAAAAAAATGTATTAACTTGCCTTTCAGTTTACTAATCGTTACATTTTTTTAAAAAGAATAAAAGCCGTCGTTAAGAATAGATGGGGCTTGGTAAATTGAGTCCGAGATAAGTTAGGTACATTCTGAAAGCGGTAAATTGAGTCCCGAGAAAAAACAGGTAGTAGGTAAGTTGAGTCCCGGAAAAAGACAGGTAGTAGGTAAGTTGAGTCCCGGAAAAAATAAGATAGTAGTTGAGTCCCGGGAAAAAATTGGTAGTAAGTAAATATTTTGACTTATGTTAATATCTTACCCCAACAATTGTAGTGTAATCTCCTTCAAAATATAGTGTTAACTAATTGGTACCGCTCGTATTGCTGTAAAAAATATTAGTCTTGCAATATATTAACACATAAAATAAAAATTGTTTAAAAAAATACAATAATAATGTTAATAAAACAATAGTCATAATAATTTACACTCAATTTTTTAACAAATTAATTTAAAACAATTTTATCATTAAAATTTATCATTATTGTTATATATATATTATGCACCCAGTAAAAATATAACAAATATTACAAATATTACAAATAATACAAATACTTATAAATGAATAAATTTCATTATTATTATACATTATACATTATATTAGTATACACTCCATTTATTTACAAATTGTTTAAAAAAAATTATTATCGTTAAAAATTATCATTATTATTATATATAATATTAAGTATATTAAGTGTATCGTTATTTTATCGTTTGGGAAAAAAATAATTATATAATTAATAATAATTATTTCAAAATCTTATACATGCAGTCAATAAATGTCCAAAAACCACAAATAAAAATTGTAGTGCATATTTTTGCATATTCTGACGTTAGTGCATGTTTGCAAGCATATTTTTAAATTTAAAATACATATAATTCGTTTTTCCCCGGGACTCAACTTACCTACTACCTTTTTTTTCCCGGGACTCAACTTACCTACTACCTTATTTTTTCCGGGACTCAACTTACCTACTACCTGTTTTTTCCTGGGACTCAATTTACCGAGTTTGGGTCATTTGGGACTCAATTTACCTAGCCCCGAATAGATTAAACTTCTTTGTAAATGTATGTGGTTTTAATTAAACCCTAATCAAACAAGCAACTTTTCATTTCTATGAACTTCAGGTTAACCTAGGCTTAAATTACAAAAAAATAAAAGGTTTTTTTTATTTAAAACATAATATACTATATTATACACCACACAGGTGATTTAAATAATTATGAAAAAACTTTTAAAAATAAAGGATAATAAAGCTAAAGAATAACAGCAATATGATCACAAAGTTTTCATAAAAGTGTTTAAAAAAAATACGTAACCAATAATGGTTCATATTCGAAATAAGTTTGTGTATAAGAATATATAAATTTATATTTTTAAATTAATTATTAGTATTAAAACCTACGAACAACAATTATGTAAATGCCCATTGGCTTTCCGGTAACTATATTATAGCTAATAACAGTAATTATAAATTATAAAAACTGTCAAAAATAAAATAACAGGTCTTAAAATTGAATATGAAGATAGAAAAATCATAAGTATTAAAGATACAGAAATCTGACAAATCTATAACATTACAAGGAAGTTATATTGCACGGTGATCGATTCCAATGCATTATGTATTTGTGTCTTCGATTTATAATTTTATAAATGCAATAATATCTTATAATATCTTGTATTAGTTAGTCTGCTGGATGCAAAATTATTTTTAGTTCGAGAAATACTAAATAGTAGATTAATATCTTTCGAAATGAGTCTGAACAAAAAGTTCTGCCCGGCTAAAACTGCACTCGAACTACTACACGGGATGACAGTCGAAAGCGAACTGCACGCCGAATTGATGCGATACAGAACTTTAGCATACTTTTTACAGGATACGGGCAAATGTGCAGTTTTATCCTCAAGAGACGTAAATTACATTAAGATAACGCACAAGTTTGGATAACAGTTGATCGGAAATGTTTTCAATATATTTCGTTTCCGGTTTCCCTACAATCCAATCCAAACAAATCCAATAATTAATATAACCGCGTAACTCTGGCAAATATTCTTTAGACAATATCGTATTAGTATATACATAATATTATAATAGCAATGTAAAGTTTATATGCATTCTTGTTGCACTTATTTTCAGTACAACATCAGTTTGTGTTTATGTATGTGATTATACATACGTTTTATTGATTCCGTTTAAAACGCGCTATTGTACACGTGGCACGTGGTTATATTAAGTAATATCAATTTTTCAGAAAAACTATGCATACATAATATTTGTCATGTTTGGAATAATATTTCTATAATAACAATAATATTATTCATCATGACGTCGCATGTCGATCCGTGTAAACGTAAAACCGTCAATATTCTCCAGGCAGGATCTCTGCAATCCGTTAAAATCATCATTATAATAAACGACTGTGTATTGTTACGTTGCACTACTGCGACTTACGGCACAATATAAAATATTCGTTCTTATTTATAATAATATGATAATATATTATTATAATAACATTATATTATGTCATGTAACCGATATCGACTATGACGTAGGATTGTCGGAAAAACCCGTTTGTTGATCCGCGACGTTTTCGCCGTTTTAAGGGCAGGTGGAATGGAGAGTACTTTACGATCTTAACAGTCTCCACACGTTGCATTATATCATATTATTATTATTATTATTATTTACATGAACATAATATAACGCGTAGGTGCAGCACACGAGCCCAATAAATAATAATAATAATATGCACAACAGTGTTCGGCGACGATATTATGATATATTTGCAACAAGTGGTGGACGCGGTAAGCTGTCGTCGTTATATTTTATGACCTATATAATAATAATTATTATTATATGCATACATATAAATATTAAATGTGATCAAAGTAGACTTTTATATAACTGTACAAGGTGATTCATTTAAGTGTTTACATTCATTATTTAGAAGTTTTAACTTTTATGATAATATCATATTTATTTTGTGTTGTTTTTAATGTCACTGCAAAAAAAATATTTTTACAGTTTGTTATCGTTTTATTTTTTAGATTTTTTTTTTTACTTTTTCAAATGATAGCATACATTTTAAATTCCGTATTTGCGGACCAATATATTTAGTGGTGTCACCCTGACAAATACTTATAGCTATAATTGAATATGAATATGAAATTCACATTGTACGTATAGAAATAACCCCCAAAAACTGTTTTACATTAGAAAATTAAATAAAAATGTTTATTATCATTCGAAAAAGTAAAAAAAAAAACCTTTAAATTACGAAAAAAAATTGTAAATAATATATTTTCAAAAAGTTAAATGTTGTCAAAATCATAAGTAGATACTTAAATAGTTATCACCCTGTAAATAATATTTAGGTGTGTTGTTTTTGTGTTTAATATATAGGCGTAGTAATAATAATATTTTATTATTTGATGGTGATATAGATATTATAGTGTAAGGGGTGCGATAAAGCAACTTAATGCGGCTGAAAGTGACTTGCCCACTCAATTTATAGGCATTCCGTACAGTAAAGTTTATGCGTTTAATTTGGACACCATCCTTTATGCGTCTAGCAGGTGGAAGGTAAACGGTTTTTTTATTATTAAAACGTCTAATATAATAATAATAATATATACGTGTAAGGTACGCGAGTAACCAGTTATTATATATTATAATATGTATATACATATATTGTATTCCTTTGCGCACATGTTAGTCGTAATGTATTACGATATTATGCATACATTGTTTCTGTAATTTATTCATATTTAGTGCATATTATTATATTGTTTGCGTATGGGCACAATTTTTTGGAAAGCTTTTTTTTCCGGAACTTGATTGTGGTGGTGGTTGAAAGAGTGGGTACTATAAACTCGATCGCAAATCATCTCGGCTTATATTATTATACAAATTACACTGAATAGGTAATATACTTACGATTCGTTTGTGAATTTTAATAATTCATTTTTTTTTTGTTTTTTTTTTTACCAAATTATAATTATCAAATATTATACATATATAAATGTACGAACAATTTGCAATCATGCAATCACATTTTTAATCACAAAATACAATGTGTAAACTACCTATTAGAAAAACAGCAAAACTAATTTTTCGAATTAAAAAGCTCGTGTAACTTTGTACCAGAGATGACTGTATTGACTCAAAAGTTACACCAAGGATGTAATCCCACATGTAATCATTTATTATCGCATAATACAATTTGTAAACCAACAAAACTATATTTTTGAAGAATTCTTTTTAAAAATCTCTTGTTATTGTTTCTTAACAGTTATAGTTATTCTATTTGGAATGGGTAAGCAATTAAACATGTAAAATTGTAACTATTCTAAAAAACACTGATAGTCAGTAAGATAAAATGTTTAATTTTTAATTGGATTCTTAACAGCTAATTCAATAATAGATACATTCTAATAATATTATAATACATATACATCAGTTAAAATATAACTCGCATGTAACTCGAACAAATGCATTCAGCCCATGCATAATGTATCATATAATATTATGAAGTTTCTTATTAGGTTTTAAGTTTATTATGTAAACATAATACCTTAAGCCACTATCGTCAAAATAGACACATTTAAGATGAATGATTACCGTATAATATTAGATTCTATATACCTATATATTAAATAAACATAGGTCCTGCGATAATACACGTGAGAAAAAAAGATGCTAAATGTATAATATGGTCGACCCCCTCGAATGGCAATAACTCGGGATCAACTATTATACATTTTTACAACACTTACGACAAACGAATATACTCTCTCCCTCTCACACTCTCTTTCGTGAATCGTAATATTGAACTTTCGTCAGGACTTTTCAAAAAAGAATGTCGATAAACGTCGGTAATAATATATCGCATACGTATAGGCCACGGTATAGTAGTATAATATACAACATGACATGAAAAATAAGGACATTGTCGGTTTGCGCGATATATTACACATCGTTTCGTAGAAATATATACGTAATACGTTCAATTCACTGCTATTGGTGGTCGTTGAATGTAGTCTGGAAACACGTGAATAATATACCGATAGCAGTAAACTGAAATTGTGTATCTCGGATTAGGTTAAAACAGAATAATAACGTCAGTACTAAAAAAGTACCATAAAGTTCATAAAGTTACACATGTGGTGATGGAGAAGAGGAGTGTTGCTTTGTGGTAATTAACAATTTATAATTATTTCTCAAATGAATTAATTTCAGAATGTTAACTATTGTGTTTGAGTTTTTAATTAATTATACGGTATTGTAATAAAAATTATTATTGTACATCAGATATTTAATATACCTATCTAACATAACTTTTCATCCAATGTGCGCGTAATAAACAATAAACTCGTGTTTAATTTTCTATTCAATATTTTACATTTTATTTGCATCATTCGTGCTATAATTAGCTTCATAATTAAATTTTTCAAGTATTAATAGGTTCTATACATTTTTTTGAAACTTTATATTCAATGTCACATTGACATTAAAAAAAGTGTTAAAAATTAGAAGTTTGCATAAAAATTAATTTTATATCACCACAAAGCACTGTTAAATAGTATCGAAAATCAATATGTTCATTTGAAAATATGGGCCTTAAGTATAGTAGAAAATTCTAAACAACCAGAATTCAATTTTGTGCTCAATTATTTAAATATATAAGAGGGTAACATACATTATTTTTTTGACGCAGTATCAAACACGTTGATACCTATTTTGACATCATTATTATACGAACTATATTGAAGACTATGTAATGTACTGAAACGAGTTCCATGATTTCTTTACAACTGTTTCGTATATCCGAGCAGTACAAACTACAGATGACCAAATAACGGTCTTGATGACGTAAAATTTATTCTAGGCAAGAGTATGTATGTTTGTTTATCGAGAGAGGAATGATGGTCACATTAAAGGCACGAGTAAATTACATTTTATTAATATAATAATACGTTACACTTAGTGTGAGTGTGATATATGTGTATGTATATGAATAACACACACACTGCATTGTTGTTGTATCATCATGTTATCGCGTGTACACGCATTAGTCGCAGAGGTTAACTATTATACTCGTATATATTGACATTTAGCAAGTCCCAACGTGCTAATGATGTCCGCAATAAAGTGCATTTGCCAATTGATGTGAACAAACATTTAGGAATATAAATTAATTATAATAATAATTATTATTTGCATTATTGATTTACGTATTTATAAGAAAAATATAATTATTTAATTACATACATAGTGGTAATATGTGCGCTCTGTTGTTTCCTAGAGACCTAGACCATTAAATATCATCTAGGTAGTATAAAGATAATTAGAAAAGTCAAAATACGGCAACGGCTTGTTTATAATTAGTCATGTTTTGACCTAACAAAGGATACCGCGGTAAAACCTTCGTTTAAAATGCTATGAATTAAAAAAGTTTTGGAATTACTGATACAGCAATAACGCCAATAACGTTATTATTAAATTTATAGGGAACAATAACCAAAAATTCAAAAGACAGTGTCATCTGTCATAGGTGTTTTTGAAATACCAGTTATTAATTGAAAAAGTTTTGTTATTTCAAATATTTAAAAAAAAAAGAAAAATTTTAAAATATTTATAACGAGTTTTTATACTTATAGAAATTCAAAATATCTATTTGATTATCTCCGAAATGTTATTTTTATGTTAACAAGTATCTTTACTTTAACACCTTTTTTGAGTAATTTTTTTAATGTATGTTTTGCGTAATCATGTTTCTTGTTTTTTTAATCAACCCCCTCTCCCCACCAAAAAAAACCCAGAATTATATATAGGCAACTCAATAACTCCGCAATCAATAAGATAATTATTGTTGTTGTTATTTCATCGATTGATCTTATAACAACTGCACGCATTTTTTAATATATTATATTTTATAATAGTCCAAAAATTTGAACATGATAAGTACTGTACCGGGTCGGGTTTCTTCATATTATTCGAAACCAATGTTAATCATTGCGTTTGAAAGCTATTCTTAAAGGAAATCTCCGTTAACTCCCCCCCCCCCCCCAAAAAAAAAAAAAAGAAAGAAAGATTTAAGTTAAGACACTGCCAAGACGTCACCGTTGTTTCACTGTTTTTAATTAAATTGTTTTTTCTTTGTGACGACACCGAAGTGATTATAAGACGATAAATTTAATTTCAATAAATCCCCGTTAACTTTGATTAGGTATCCAAATCGGGTTAATATAATTTCATAGGAAATAAATACAAAAAAAATATATAACTTAAAATAACGGTTTAAACAAAATACTAACTACATCGAATTATATAATATCATTGATGTGATACAATTTTTTAGTATAATAAAATTTCGAAAAACGGAAAAACTAAAAATACGTAATTCTATTGATTAAGTCATTATTCAATAATAATACTCTTAAGTCTTAATTGTTGAGCACATTACACCTACATAAAAAGAAATAAAATCATATGTAATATTTATAAGTGTATTTAACGACATATATATCATGTATTTAAGTATATTTAAATGTAATACATTAAATGAATTTGTTTATAGGTTCAAATAAATAGCTTATCAAATGCTACAAATTATGTTTTCTAAAAATTGTCTGTAATGTATTCAATGTATTTTACATACGTAAAATATGTTAAGTATAAATGTTACTTTATGATCTATAAATGTATGAAAATTATATAAATTATTAAATACCTACATATTATAACTTTTTTCCAAAAGTAAGTGTATAAAATATTTACTCTGATGAAGGTATATAATGTTGAATAAATTCAATTATTTATATTAATATACCCTGAATAAATTCTAAATTAACTAAACTTATTATCACTGTTTCTTGTATTTAATAATCATGAAAGAAAGAATGAAAATATTAAACCCATTAAACAAATTCATTACACATATCTGTATTATACAAGTACAAATACCAGAAACTAATTATATTTTAAATGCTAACGTGATTTTCAATAAAATATATTTTTATTATTATTATTATTTCTATGAGCAAATCTATAGAATAGATTATAGGTCAACTATTATAAGAATGTTAACAACAAATATAAAGAAAGTTGTAAAGATTCAATTGTAAAATGTACAAAATTATACTACACCTTTTTTTTTGAAAAATAAAAGTTTTAATTTGCGCCTTAAAATGTTGAAAATTATGATCGAATAATACTATCATTTTGAATTGAATAAACGTAGTTAAATTTGTATAAAGGTGCAATAAAAATTTAATTTCATTGCATATTTCTAATGATAGTTAATTGAAGATATAATTATAATAATTTAATATCAATAATATAACAAATGTAATGTTTTTGACAAAAATTAAATCAATGTACTTAAATACTTAGTAATTACTGGTAAAATAAATAAATTTAAAAGCAACATAACATGAAACATGAAATAATATACTAATGCCGGGTTGCATGAACGTTCATTAAATATTTGATGAACCAATAGTACGCTATTGAATGAATAAAAAGTTATTCATCCACTAAACGTTAAATAAACGTTCAATAGCGTTATTGAGTCATTAAACTATTGGTTACCAGTCAATTAAACTAATGATCCGATTTCGGTTGAATACAAATTTATTCGTTCATTAAACAATGGTCGGTAACAACCTATACGTCTTGTCAATAAGTTGTTATCAATTTTCTGTGATAAGCATCAAACTTAAATCATAGAATAGATTAAATTTAATCTTTTCTGTACTTAAACCTTGGTATTATGTTTGAAACCAATACAGAATTATTCAATTGTTTGTGCAACCCAAAACGCTAAATAAAATTATTTAATGATTCAATAAAACTATTCATTAAATAAATTTAAGGAACGGTTTCATGCAACCCGGCATAAGTGATATAGCCTGACATATTATCCCCACTCAGAATCGTTTACCTTATACAATGGTTTATCATTAAATTCAAATTTCACACATCCATTACCGTAATCCGCTTAAAATCTGCTGTACAGAAGAATGCAATTGAATTTTTAAAAGTTATTATGTTAACCATAGTATTGCTCTTTAGAACAAAACAATATCATCACATTAAAGTTCCATTATTTTTACAATAAGAAAGACTTATATCATTGATATGGTTAAAAACCATTCTTTAGCACATTTTGCAGCACCACTTTTTCGACAATACTATTGACGTGTAGAATCTATACTATTGACTTGAAATTCAAAAAGAAATTTCATAATATCGTACAGTGTTGGTACTGTTGAAGTCTCATAATGCTATCGGATGCTCAGTTTGCTTGTTTAGTGCTAACAAAGCACTTATAATGTAACTGCAGCACCACATGTAGATTACCCAAGCTCTAACATTTTAACCAAAGCCAGTACAGTAGCCGATTCATCAAATGGCGTGGTGAGTCAGTAATGCCAATTGATATTTTGAAAATATATCTGCAGAAGAACCACAATTGTATACGATACCGAAACTTCCAGAACAAGTGACCTCGACGGTAACCTCTTGGTGACCATCAGATGTTGTTTCTCCTCTCGTTATGATCAACCAAATAAATTCTCTGCGTATAAAGGTATTAAATAATACTTTTCTGAACACTTTTGTCACTTTAGACAGAGAATACTAGAAAACGGAAATGGATTCATTAATCACTGTCATCAGGTTTTGAAATGTAAACGTGTGAGCCGTGGCCATGTTAGTTTTGCACTTCATGGGCGGCATATGGACAGTTCTGTCGACCGCCTACACAACCCAAATCTGAAATAACTTCAGTAAGTTACAGTGTTTCAACATATTAATATTCTCTTTAGAATATCCGCAAGCGTTGTTGTCCCTTTAGAAAACGCGACAATAAGAAATAATCGTATTAATAAATGTGAACATTTATAACTATTAGCTTACCGCTGAATAGTACGGCTAGCCACATTCTTTATCATTCAAATATATAACGATAATATTTACGTAGGATAAACACAAATTGCTTTAACAAACTGAATAGTATGTAATAGAAATTTAATTAGCGAGTAAATCGTTTTATTAGTTTTAAGCAACATACCATTTTAGTCAGCATTAAACAAAACAGTTTATTAATGTTCATTTTTAGTTGCTTTACAATTTCTACTTTTGTTATTGTTATTATTATTATTATTATTTATTTATTTATATTTTATAAAAATAATCAGTAATAACCAATACATCAGATAATTTAAAATGGTTTACAATATTTAAATATAATTAATGTAAGACTACAATAAACTTGTAATTTAAATATTAATTTTTAATTATTTTATAAATATATTTAATTTTAACTTTTTTTTAACAATTTAACATAAATAGTTAGGTAGTTAATTTTCTAAACAAAATAGTACATTGTAACAACTTAATTTTTTATAGTTAATTTCAAAAACAATATGTTGAATTAAAATCATGTTTATACAATTCTACAATAGATGTAATAATTATAGTTTAAACTGATTAAATACAAATAAATATATTTTTATATGATACCTTAATTGAAACAAATGTGTAAGTACCACTATAACTAGAGTGCAATAAAAAAATATGTATTAATAACAAAATATTTAATTATCATTATTTTTTAAATGTTTATTAAGTTCAAGTTAACATTCTTAACTTCAACTTAATAAACTTGATTTAATTGTTTTAATTAACTTGCCCACCTTTGGATTTTAGCCGAGGAAGGTTGACAGCAAGCTATAATATATACATTCCGTTTTCCTATCTCTAGGGACTAAAATCAAAACAACTGAAATCTTTTCAGAAACTCATTGAAACTCTTCTATCGTGAATCGACATGGAGGATTTTTTTTGTGTTCCGCAATGTTTATTTATTTTCATCTACTATTATACTCAAAACAACAAATTATACTTCAGTTACTTCTCGTTACTAAATGGAATATATATAATTATTTTTTCAAAAAATGTTGCAAAGAATATATTTTCATAACAGTGCTAAGATTTTGAGATTTTTTTGTACACTACACAAAAATGCTAAATCGAAAATAATACGCTGACAGTATAATAATAACATATTAATCGAAAACAAAAAGCTTAATATTTTCGAGCCTGTAGGCTATAACGACCGTAAATCCGTTTTATTATTTCGACGAATTAGAATCTTACGTCATATTTAAGATCACTGTAGCCCTTTGACCCAGTGTTGCGAGTGTAAGATACCATTATACAATACACGGAAAATTAATATTACACAGCATTAATATAACGATATTACAGTAAACCATGTACATAAATAGGTGCAAGGCGCACCCGTAGGATGACTTTATACACGGCGGGATAAGTTTTCGACATCGCGGTAGCGGCGGCCTCTTTAAAATGTATAATATTAATCATTAATCAAGTATAGAGCCGTGTTGCGTATCCGCATACGTCAGCGAAGGGGTGAATTTTGGCTGGAGGTTGTTCGGAAATAAATGCGTTCAAAATATCGAAAACTTTTAATAATTCGTTTCTGACGCTACAATGCAGACGTCGACAATTATTGTGGTCTTCATTTAGCGAATAAATTAATTACACAATAATATTATTATTCTAACAATATTACGGTAAAATGCGAACATAGGTGTATATATATATATTTATAATATACAATAGGTATTAGGTACACACGACGTAATATTATTATTCGTAGTGAGATGAGTTTTCGATATCGTTGCGGCGGCAGCAATAATCTCTTTAAAACTAATATAATAATATATCCAGAAAATATTATGCCATGTGTATCGTGTCTTATTATAACATAAATTATGAAAAGTTCAGAATAATCTGTTTTACTCTATTATTTTTAATATTAAAGTGAATTGGCTTTTTTTATCGAATTTAAAGGTGTAAATATTATCTATAATATGATACTTCTGAAGAATCTTTTTTGATATTTTAATTTTTAAGAACGAAAATTTACTCATGTTTATGCACTTACAAATTTAAAAAATTTAAAAAAACTTATCAAGGTGCCCTAGATTATATTATTCTTAACATTAAATTCGGTAATAAATCAATCCACTTTAATATACTAAAAATAACAAAATAAAATGGATTCTGATTTCTAACTAATGTAAAATTTGATATTATGTTATGCATTAGTAAAACGGAGACAACACATATGGGTATAATGACCTCTAAACAAAATATAGAGCCACGTGCGTACTCGTATACGTCGGGGGAAGAGTGAATTGAATCTGGAGGGTGTTCGGAAATAAGTGTGTTCGAAATGTTGAAGTCTTATAATAATTCGTTACCACTGCACTACGAAATGCGACTTTTGTCGTTTTCATTTAGCCAAGAAATTAATTCACTGATACCCTTCGGCGGTTAATCATGCGGCTCTTTTTGTCCTTCTTCGCCACGAAACGGTGTTATATCGATCATTAGTAGTGAAATTATACGATATTAGCCATTAGACCAGACTTTGTCGACCAACGAAATCAGAATAACGTGTAATTTATTATCATTGTTACAATAATTTTTATGCCTAGAAATAAAAGATTTTAAAAAATTTAGCTTTTTTTAAATTTGTTTTATATAAGTGCAAAGCGTTGTAAAATACTAAACAGATATTTCTGTTTATTTCATTGTACACAATTTCAGATTAATATGTGGTTTTTATTCTATGTTTTCACTATTTAGGTTTACGTTATTACTTATACCTAATGAATTAATTAAATAATATTAAAAGTTATTTAAAATTAAAATATATATTTATATTATATATAAATATAAATATAATTATACTCATATTTTATAATATAAAAAAAAATATTGATAATATCGAAAGAAACAAATTATATAGGTATTACTATTTTTTATCTCCTATTTTTTTAAACTTTTTTCGTCTTTGAATAAAAAAATTAATTTATTCTAAAGTAAAATATTCTTTAGAGAATTTATATGCATATAAATTGAAGGTAGGTAATTAGTTAAAAGTATTTAAATTTTATAAGATAGTAGTGGAACTGCATTTAGGAACCCACAAAAAATTAGTCCATTATACATAAAAATTGAATACTATTAACTAAGTAAAAGAACTCAGTAAAAATTCGTTTTCTATACGTAGAAATGTTTAGAAAAATATTCTGCTCTGCAATTCGAAATTAAAATAGTATGCTTTGGCTTTAAATTATTTAAAACAGCGGTTTTCAAAATTTATTTTACGTACCACTTAGGTATATTATCAATCAATTGCGTAACACTAATCACTAAAAATAAAACGATCTAAAATCCAAATTGTACAACTAAATACATTGTTTTTAAATAATAAGGAAGTAAAATACTACAACTACAGTATAATTATTTTTTATTTATTAATTTTTTTAAATAAGATATGAATTAAATAATTGAATAGGTTTATTATCTAAAATCGGTCCTCCGCGTTATCACCGTGTAGTCTTTCACATACCACAGTTTGAGAACCACTGATCTAAAAAAATATTTTTTAAATAATCCAATATTTTTTTTAAGAAAATGCTGATTATACCTTCAAAATAACATTATCCATCCGCATCCTGACAAAACTTTAAAAATTACTCACTATAGGTATTTGAATAATGCTTTTAAAGTAAATTATATATAAATAAATCCTTTCTAAAAACACTACACAATTAATAATCTATATAGGTATACTATATAAATTATGAGGCTCCGTGAGAATTACACTTATTTTCCGAAATCATGTATTTCAAAAATTTTAATTAAAATGAGTTATTTGGGATGACAAACACAGTAAGACATAAGTCATAACATATTCGAATTTCGCGTCGACAATTGTTTTGTTATACTATTACTATATTATTCGTTAACAATATTAAAATAGTATTATATTATCATCAGAACACAATTAATATCATACTATTTATTCGTTGTCAATTATTTTTGCCTTTTTGTATTTGTTTGTTTTTTTTTCGTTTCGGCGTAGAAATCGGTTGATATCATTATACGAGTATATTGTATATCGTACATATACAGTCGAAGTGGCCTAAATGCTTAAAATTTTGTTTAGCTTGTTGTTTTTACATATTATTATATTATAATATAATAAACTTAACGGTTTCAATAGTTAAGTAGACTTACTTCAATAATTTATTATAATTCAGGTTATTCGAAAAATATTAATTATACGATTATAATATAACTACACAGTAAGTATATAGAAGCCTGATATATTTTTAATAATTGTATACTGTATAGTAATTATTTACCTATTTATTTAATAAAAACGTAATATAAAGAATTTAATGAGTAATTGAAATATGGAATATCTGTATGTTTAATTCAATACATTTTTATTTTTTTCAAATAATTATTACACATTGAATTTTATAATACTATATCTTGGTAAGATGAAACTTTTTTAAAATTAAAACTTGGATTTACTGATGGATCTTCTGCCCAAATTATGGTAGAAACACGATCCGGCAACGTTGCATAAAAATAGACAGGTAACTTTAGTCGCAAAGTTCACAATCATGCTACGAAAAAGGTACATTAGCAATCGTGCATCTACGACCGTCAAAAGACTACACGTTTTTGAACAATTAAAATTTAAGAAGTATACAGAAAACATTAGAATTAAGAGAACAGAAAAAAAGTTGTAAAATGTGAAATTCGAGAAACGAAAAAAGAATTTATTTTACTCGGTATAATATGAACAGTACCCCATGGATAAGATAATATATCGTATTGTTGTGTATGTTTATATTTCTTTTTGGAAGATTGCAGAAATAAATTAGGATCCGACAATAGAGAATTTCGTACCAATTTAGTTAAGCGTATTTTTTTTTTTTACTATATTATACGATTTATTGCATTCAAATACGTCTGCAGAATTCATCACGTAGCCACCGAAATAAAATATATTTGTAAGTTATTCCGTGGATATTAAGTTACATTTCTTCGAAAATTTAAATATCTAATTGTGTATACGTTACGTTTAGATGCACCAGCAGTCAGTTCGGAAACTGATATAATTATTCTCTATTACAATTGAATTGAACGAATTGTTGTTACGAAAAATAAATATGCATTGAATGCACGTCGTGGGATTATATATTTTAATACTTACATTTTATAAAGAAAACATGAAAACGACTTAAACAAAACTTTGAAATACTGAACGATGTTTAATAAAAGTTTTTATAAAAAACGACGTATTTTCTCCATAAGCATAATAAAATGAAATGGTAATGTGAGAGTAGAACTTTTATAAATTAAACTATGATAATGCGCTTCTAAGTAAGTCTTAAAATATCAATAATGTCTTATAGATTGTACAAAAACCGTCAAGTACAATAGAATTTAATCCATTAAAAACCTGTTAAGAGTAGGTATACGCTTCTTAACACGACATCAATAAACTAATTTATACATTTTTTATTCATTGTTCATAGGTCATCTATCATGTATTTAATAAACTGTACTTATCGATTTCGAAGTCCGTTAATCAATGTGCTTATCGATTTTGTTTACATCACCGTTATAAAAATTGATAATTCCTATCAAGAAATATTTTTGTATTAAAATGATATTTTTGATTTTTTTTAGTTTTAAATACAAAAATTTTTTCTGAAAAATATATATGAACATAATCAAATACACTGCAAATATAACCAGTAAATCGTTGCATAAAATGTTCAATAAATATTGGACAAACCCTTTATACGAGTAGAAGAAAGATTAAAAAATGTTTTAGAAACACAACTGTGTTATAATTAGTAATAACTTTTGATAAAATTAAAAATAGGTACCTACATATTATATTATACAAGAACGGTCCTTAATATTTGGTTACTAACATATTCTCTCTCTTATAGATAAGTATTTATATTAAATATACTTAGCATATAAGTGTCTCATATATATTATTATAAATATTTAATTCTTAAATTTTCAATTTATCCAAGTTTTAAGATGGCCTAATTCAATGTTACAGATAATATGATAACATGACGATTCAGATTAGTATTTTAACAACCACAATTGATCTGATTAAGCATTTTTGACACAATTGTTTCAATAATCGTTATTAGAGACACATATTTTAGTCACAAATTAAAGTGTAAAATACATAAATTAATTTAAGTAAACATAAAAATGTATTACAATCTGCAATTTTGGTAGATAAATGTCAATTAAAAGTGAAATAATCGGAAATGATTTTTATTTCTAATGACTCGATTATTATTGAAATACATATTTATAAAAGTTATATGTGAATGTATGCAGTATCTAACCATTTATTACACACAACTTTATCATTAAATCGTTACTATAAATCATAAACTTTCTTCACGCCTCTTTTGGCTGAGCTTCTATACTACAATAAGAACAAAATATGATATTCGCATCTAAGATATATGTACAGTAAATTATATTTAAATGTATTATTTATAATTCAATTAATAAAGCTTTATACTATTTGTATATCTATGCATAACTGTCCATATCATGTTTAATATAAAATAATTAATTATTAATAGCTTAATATACGCGTATTTTTTTTAAAAATAACAAAAATAAATAGGATAACCCTAACGCACAAAGATTCCCTTAGGATAGCCTGAGGAATATTTATGTGTAAGCAAATGGGAACTACCCACATGATGGCTAAGATTCCTAAGGGAAGATTATTTTTTCGTATCTACTGACGGATGACCTACGTCCAAGATTAAGTTGTATTTGGGAAAACCAGAATTACTTTTGAAAAAATCTATACAGGTGTAATATATTGTGTCAAAATTTGAAACTGATTTCACTTAACTTTAGAATAGTGTTCATATAATTTAACATACAATAATAAAATTAGTTTGAACCTGATAAGAAGATTTTCAGCCAAACTTTAATAAACAAATTAATATACCTAATCAGAATCCAGATGGAAGTATATTGTTTGCATTTTTTAATAAATATTTCAATTTTGCAGTCAATACAAATTTATTAAAAATGAATATAATTTAATACGAATGAATGATTAACCAAAAAAAAAAATTCACTCAACTCTGATTATCATACTTTCTTTTTGACCTGGAAAAAAAATAAATTTTTAATTCATATTAACAAGTCTTAAAATATTTGGTACTAAGTAAATATATATCAAGTATAAATGAGGCTATTATTTTTTTTAACATTACCTTTATTAATAATATTACCATTTCGTGACAGTATTAACAACTTTATTTTCAGCGTGATTAAATAAATCATTTTTGAAGTGTGCTGTAAAGGTGAAAAATAGGCTAGTCTTAAATTTTGCATAGATACTTGTATGATAAATTGAAACGATGTCTTACAAATGAGATACATATAAAGTAGGTAATTGTAATTTAAAATGTGGACTGTCAAAAAAACTGGATCTAAAAACAGTTAAAAAAAGCGGGTAAGTGGGTATCGCTCTGCTGTATATTAGGGGGTGGGGTGGACCTCAGACTATGGTAGGTTAAATTTGAATGCAATGATAGGTATCATTGTATACGAAAAACGATTCTGAACGAAGATGATTTGTCAGTTTAGGATATGTTATATTTAAATATTGTCATATATTCTATTTTGAAACAAATAGTATAGTTACTATATGTTACTATAGTTACTTTATAGTATCTGTTTATTAATTTTAAAAGTATTTGGCAACATACGCATAATGAAAGTATGAAATTTAATTTAAATTTTGAAATATTTCGTATAAATTCGAACTTAAAGCCCTTATAAAAAAAAATTGTGACTAACGATTTCGGATTTTTTTTTATCACTATAAGAAAAACTTATAAGAAACCTTGTATTAAATTTTCAAGATTTTCTGGCCACCCAAAAAATTTTTATCGGCATTTGAAGAAAAAAAAACTTAGAAAAGTCGAAAATTTCAATTATCTATAAGTAGCTTAAAAATGGTCAAAATAATTTGAAAATTTAACTGTAAAGAGATAACCATAATATAAACATTTCGTGAAAATTTCAAGTATTTACAATGATTGGTTTTTGAGTTACAGCAAAATCAAAAAATCGATTTTGTCAAAAAGTGGTTTTTCGTAAAATTGCCATTTTTCTGTCACTTTTTTTTTGTTTTTCTCGATTTTTTTTTAAAACTATTTGAAAATTTTACTTTTGACCTTCCCCCCCCCCCAAAGTACCAACTAGATGAATTTTTCTATTCAAAGAGGGTCTGAGTAAGACACAAAAAAAAAAAAAAACACACATCATAGTAAAATCAATACATTCTTCACTTCGTTCAGAATCTAATATCAATTAATATACTTTTTGATGATGAATAAAATAGATATAAACATCTTAATTAATTTTAAAAAATAATAATACTCCAATAATTTAGCTTAAACACTATTATGCAATAAAATAATTAAATTTTCTATGGACCATAAAAATTTCACTGTCATAAAAATAGTAAACAAAAAATATCCAACTTATGTTTTAGATACAATCAAACATATTATATAATCAAAACATAGAGAGATACTCAAGATCTAAGATTAACATTCAATACATACAAAATTTGCTAGAACCTGACAGAGACACAAAAAAACCTATTTAGTGTGAGTCTTTATCGTTATTATAGATGTGTCTTTATAAAAAAAAAAAAAATCAATAAAGAAATTAAACACAAATTAAAGTCACGTAAAGTTATTAATTTTTTAGTAGATTACCAAACTACGTAGTAGGTATGAACAATAATAAGTATGTGAAAACTCAATTTCATTGCAAAAGTTTTACTACACTTACAACTTTATTGATAGGATAAATTTATTTTATAAATAAATAATTTAATATTTTAACATAAATTTACAATTCATTTGTTTATAAATAATTAAATTAAATTAAAAATATCATCAACTCGACACTATTTACATTCAATATAAAGTTCAAAATGTATTATTTGAACTTTTCCGCATTAATTAAGTACCTTTTACATAAAAATAATGACAATAGGAGATTTAATTATCAAATTTTAAACATTCGAAAACTTAACTATCTAAAATGAGTGAAAATAACTGAAATTTCAATAATACAAAGAAAATAATAATTGATTTAATTTGCTATTTAAATTATTCTTCAGTTTTTTAATCATTTAAATGATTCAATTATATGAATATGTTCAATTTCGTTGAATTTGTAAACATAAATACATATGACATTATTTTAATATAATTAAATGTGGGTTGATTAAAAATTAAAATTGATTCTAATAAAAAAAAAAAATTATTTTCTCTAAATGTAAAATATTTAACATAATATTGTTCTAAACTTATAATAGTCAGGATTGATAATAGAAAATAAATTTTATTGTTTCAAAGATATTGTAGTGTGAATAAATATATACATTGTATTACTTTAATTATTTGTTTATTCCGCATTGTTCATAAAATGTACACATGCTTTGCAGTTTGCATAATATTGTGCAGGACGATACTTAAAGGTAAAATGTATAATATTATATTGTACTATACTTTAAATAGTCAGAATTGATAATAGAAAATACATTTTGTTATTTAAAATGTATTGTTGTGTGAATGGATTTATAAATTGTATGATTTGGTTTAATTATTTATTTATTCTGCATTGTTTATAAAATGTGCACACTGCACATGCTTTAGTTTGCATAATATTGTGTAGGACGATACTTAAAGGTAATATCATTGAAATTGGATAGTAGTATTCAGGACGTTTTATAGCCATATTTTGAGTTGGAGTACTAAAAGCGTTTTTTATTCGTATTAAATGCTCAAAGCGATTATCATCGTATTCTAAAACGCTTCGGGATGAAGATGTTTCTGCAGCATTATTACAATTTTCTATAAACAAAAGTAATAGAAACGGTGTAATTTCAAAATAGTGAAATATTCACGTTCAATTGAATGCATATCTACTGCTACTATATATATTTTGTTGGTTTTTCCATTCATTCTCGACACCTTAAAATTCGTTAAGATAATATATATTGTGAAATGCGTATAATCTTATAGATAATTGAACTTTGATAAGACAAATTTTGTTTCGTTAGAACGATAAGTTTGTTTTTTTATTTAAAATAAGTTAGTTTTACTTTTTCCATGGTCAAGTCGTATAATTCATAATGTTAAACCAACAGTTTTCTTTGTTTATAATTTAGTAATACAAAGTTATACATATATAATGTATAATATAAAGATGGATAGCAGCATAAAACAAATTACATTCGACCAGAATATTATTCTCTGTTAATACATTTGTATTGTGTGTATCATCAAAAACTTCGCTCATAAATAATCTTGTTAAAAATTCTTAATTAAAAAAAAAATCCTAATCAAAACCGTTTGTCATTATTTTGTTTGTATAATTTCCTGATACTCATAATACAATTACGTACAGTGAAACCTTTCTATTTAGGGGACTTCTCTGGGGAATTAATGTATCTACAATTAAGGGGTACTCTGTATTAGGAGAGATGTTTTTCCATGTGAATAATGGGTATTCAAGTGTCTGCAAGTATCGGAGTGTCTGTAAACAGAGGTTTTACTGCGTATACACACGTGTACCTAATCCCATGCGTATTATATACATACTTTTTTTCGTAAAGTCACTCGACAAATACAATCAAATAAAACGAATATTATCGTGTAATTTCCACTATTCAAAAAACACGTATCACGGTTGATATCGGTATGATTACGATGCTGCTAAAACATAGACTATTATATTACACTATTACAGTATTATAGTATTATATTTTATTTGTATTTATTTAAACCGTGTTTAAAACCAAATTTATAAGTTTTACTAACTCATTATCAAATATATTTTTTCGATCTTTATTGTGTTTATTATCGTTATCAATAAAAACAGTTTTCGATATTTTAATTTGTCATGGATTGTAGATAATCTTAGACTTCCACGCAGTGAGATCTGTTCCATACAGACGTTAATTATAAATACAATTAATAATAAATAACATGTGTACATATATTATTAAAATGGTTGAAATCGATTTAAAATATATCATGAAATCGCCAATGATGTAATATATAATTTAAAACATATACCATAGTATTATATAATTACGTTATAACGAATATAATACGCATCATTGCATGCCCGTTATAAATAGATGGTTTACAGCAGTATTGTCATTATATACGTCGCAGACGCAATAACCATATATCTCGACATTAAAATTAGAGATAGCTTTTCCGTCCCGTCGTGTTTTTGTCATCCAAACAGACTACTATCTACGTAATAACTGGTGTCGTCATGTAATTATGTGATTTCCACTGTATATTGTTAACGGTAGTCTATGCAAAATACACACAAACCACTACACATAACGATTTGATGCCATAGATTATATTATAATAAATTTTAATAATATTAGATTCACGTTTATATCTCAAATTTCTAAATGCGCTTAATAATTATTTAAGTTAAATCTATTTTATAATGATTATTTTTAAGGTAAACTCATTTCTTGGAAGTTTTAGTGATTTTGGAAATATTTTTTTCGTATAATCTGATGTTATTATTAAATAATATTTTTTAAACAAAATATATTTTTCCATGTATTACTATTATCATTACCATTTTTTAATGATTTTATATTTTGTATTATAACATGCATTTTAATTTCATATCAGGTATGTATGCACATTTTTCTAAGAATTTTGATACACAAAAAACTAAAGCATTATGGTCTTCTCAGTGTTAAGAAAATCAATTTAAAAGCTGGTAGGTATGCATGCTATATCAAAATGAACTGCTCGAATGTTTTCTTCTGAAAATAATTAATAACTTAATTATATTTAACGGTAGCAACAAAGAATGTATACAACGCTAAGAACTCGTAACGAGTATTTTATTCGTTGGTTCATTTATTTGCAAGGTAAAATAATATAAGATCAAATTTTAATAAAAGTGATAAAAAAGAATGAATTTAGATTCATTGACAATGAATTAATTTTGTTACAAATCTTAAAAACTAATTAGTGACCTTACACCGCTTAAAAAAAATTAAATTTCAAGAAAGTCGTCAACATATTTTAATTAAAATATCAATCGATTGTACTTATCACACATAATTTCATTTTTGGTTCATAGAAACGAATTCATATAAATATGTACGTAACACATAATATGCTCGTACTCATTTCATTAAAAAAAATTAAAGCTAAATAATTTAATTCACAATGTTTTACTATAGATTTTATCATACAATACTATTTGAAACACAACTTCAATAGATATTTCATTTTAATAATGATACAATAATATAAACAATTAACTAGCTTTTTTTTATTGATCCATACTTCATTTTATTATCAAACTAATACAAAATACAGATAATTTATGTTTGATACCGGATATTACATGTCTTCATTTTTACCGCATATACAAATGATTTGTCTACTGTATTTGGAATTATTTTTAACTTCCTGTTTAATTTTTCCAACAAAAAAAGTAAAAAAAAAACGAAGCTGGAGAAAAGAACTAGAGATAAACAAATATAATTGAAAACATGGAATTTAAAATAAGAATAACGTTTTAAACTAGATATCATAAAACCAGGAAGTGGCGAAGTAATACTTCAAAATCACATCGAGCCTCGTACTCGGAGACCCGGAAGTTTTTTCATTTTTTTTATACCTACATGTACAAATGGAAAGAAGAAAAAATGGTGTCGTTTATAATAATTAGTAACCAAGTTGCGTGACCTAGTGACGAAACTTTTATACTTTTCACTGCATCTACAAATTGTATTTCCTATCTGCGAAATAGTATTTCCTAAAAGGTTTTTTCCTTTCATATTTGGTAAAAGTTATGTTGATTAACAACCTGTTTGAATGAAACAAAAAACAGTAAATTATATTATCAACGAAACGTACAGTTTTTCGCATATTCTATCGTAAAAATACGATGTACATTTTTTTTTTAAATGGATTATTTAAGTTTATTTAAGAATATGAAAATTTTGAAAATTAATGAAAACTTCGGAAAGAGATCACAAACTACACCCATATCATTGGTATGCATACAGTATTGTAGATGCCTGTTGTATAATATAGTGTCGGTTTGTTTAAAAATACGTATTACGTTCACATTTTAAATTTCTCATAAATTCTAAAAAAATCAACTAAAATAATTATATTCTTATATCTGTTTTTATATTCAATTTCACTAAAATAATAATAGGTAAACTATTGAGTATTTCCATTCTTACTAAAAATTAGTATTGACATTTTATATTTAAGAAACGCTATGTAATAATTATGCAATAATGAGCCTTTATCGTCAACAATATACATACCATAATGTATTCAGGCATTGTTATTCATCAAAAGAGTATGTTGAATTAAATGATTATAAATGTATTAAAACAAAATATGATTAAATAAAATTAATATTTTCTGCGTTTAAATTAGTCAAATACTAAATGTACAAAATATACATTTGTATAACTATAATTTTTATCATCCAAGTTGAAAATAAATACTTTTATTTTTTTTTATTTTTGTACCAAATTGGAGAAAAAACTAAAACGAACCAAAACTGCTATCCACCTAGTGTAAAATGTACAAATAGCCAAACTATATAAGAATAACTTATTTTATTTTAAACCCACATCAAAAAATACTATACTCACGAAAAGTTTAATCATGTTTAAATGCAGATGTACATTGGAACTGACATAGTATAAAATGTCTACAATCAAAAGTTAAATTGGACTGTTTAAATTATAAAATAAAATAATAGGAAACAATTTTAAAACCACATTCATTTGGATTGATATCACAGCCTTGTTACAATGTATTCCCATGACCCCGTGCTATACTTATGGGTTACATCATACAGATTGGTTCTACTCAATTTATTATTACTATTTTTTTTTTAATTATTCTAGTTTTAAAAATATTAAGCATTTAAATAATTACCATATTTTCAAATACCTGCTTAAATGTATTTATTTTTAAAAATATTTATATATAAATTAAATATAGACCCATTAATTTCTGAGTTATCTAATTTTTTAAATAAGTACTAAAGATACTAGGCCATGATTTAGAAAAATGGGGGCAAAGATGATTCAAATTTTCGTAATTAATTAAAATTTTATAATTCATCAATATTTTCCAAATATAATAAGTACTTATTTAATATAAGTACTTTATTAATATGATATACATTTAATATTGTATTAAATACTGTGTAAGGAAAATTATCTTTAGTTTACCAAGTGTCATAAATTAGAAATACTTATTAAAATTTTGATTAAGATCTATCAATATTTTCAAATATGAGTATATGGTCCGATTAATAAATATTCAAATAAAATTAAGTTCATATAAAAACAAAAATTATTATCGCTACATATACCTTAAAGAAAAAATCTAAACTATTGAAAATGTTTTTTCAAATTATTTTAATTTTAAAATACCAAATTTGAGTATATCGATTATTAAAGTATAAAAAGAAAATGAGATTTCTTGGTGAATTTCCGTATATATGTATACATAAATACTAGGTATTCCAAACAGTATGTTATACAAACGACGAGGACCACATAAAAACCTAATGTTGTTTCTGTTTGAGATTCTCGATGAAACGAGTTTGCTATTGGTTTTACAATATTGTAACCTTACATTTTTTTTACCCTTTTCTCGGGATACGCTTTTTGAGACTGTAAAATAGTTTACAAAATACCATTCAACAATTTTATGTCTTGGTAATTGAACACAGACTGTAATTTAAACATATAATTTTAGAAAAAAAATTTAAAAATCCCAAACACTGGATGATTCCTTTCAATTACAATAAATATTGATTTATCTTTATTTTCAAGCTCAATAAGACCTTTCAAGTTGATCTAACTTATTATTTTATAGAGAAGAAATATTTTGTTTTTAATTAATTCAAACTTTAGGTAATTGTTTTAAATTAAACGTGGTTAATTAATGAATTTAAATATTTTATTATTAAAACATACCGTAAAGTGAACACAAGGTAAGGTTAACATTTTTTTTTTTTTTTAATAAAGCAGTTTGATATCCAATACATAGTTATAACTTAATTTAATAATGTAATTATAGGCACTATGTTTATTTTTTTGAATAAAAAGGATATTAACATCACAAACTGATTTCAAAACATATTAATAAATTAACATAATAATATTTATATTTTTGCATAATATGTATATTGTATATACAATATAATATTATAGAGCATAATAAATATGAAATAAGTAGGTATGTATAGTTATGCGGTATGCCATTGTTGCATAAATAGATACATTATTTTAATAGTAGCAATACCTATTGACATAAAAAAGTGTGCGAGTACAAAACATAGGAAACATACGGATATTAATATAGTTCACTTCGTGGAGTGTATTAAACTTTATTCAGTTGATAAATGAAAAAAGTAATTAAATTTCGATTTAAAATTACATAACATTGATCAATGTCAACCTTTAATAACATTACAAAATCAAAAGTAATATCAAAAATGCATCTGTGTTGATCATAACATGTATTACATCGACGATAAGAATAATAAATAAAATATTTCACTTTATTATTATTTATTTAAAATAGATAAATACATAGATAGTACTTATGGTTTAATACAATTTGATGATTTATTTAAAAAAAATTAAATGTATTAATTATGTATGATTAATGGTATTTTAAAAATGTAAATATATTTACTCATATTATACTTCATACAATTGTTTATAACTTTTTAAATACTTTCTTAGGATTTTCGGTCCAATAATACTGTACTGTGCAATACGTTTTTATCCGAAGATTTAATAAGTATGTTTGAGCTCAGCAACTTATCCAAATTGTATAGTACTTAAATAAAAAAAAACAACAACAAAATTTCGTGTATATTATTATCAATGATAGCAAGCTAGTGGATAGGACACGCCTATACTATTTGCCGTTAATTTATGGTTATATGGTATATATTTTTATTTTTTGCGAAAGAAGCCGGGACAAGTGCTGAACCAATTTTGTGCACAGAATATAATATATTGTTTATGTATATATTTAAGTACATAAAATATTCAACATTTTTAAAATTCAAAGTAGTACTACCAATATGTCGAATTTTATATATGCTCGTATAGGTCATTATGTTGATTCATTATTTTTTTGTTACACAATACACTCATATTGTAAAAAAAAAAAAAAGCGGGTAAGTGAGTATCGCTCTGCTGTACATTAGGGGGTGGGGTGGACCTCGGACTAGGGTAGGTTAAATTTGAATGCAATGATAGGTATCATTGTATACGAAAAACGATTCTGAACGGAGATGATTTGTCAGTCTAGGATATATTATATTTAAATATTGTCATATATTCTATTTTGAAACAAATAATATAGTTACTATATTATGTTACTATAGTTACTTTATAATATCTGTTTATTAATAAAAAAATTATTTGGCAACATACACATAATGAGAGTATGAAATTTAATTTAAATTTTGACATATTTCGTATAAATTTGAACTTTAAGCCCTTATAAAAAAAAATTGTGACTAACGATTTCGGATTTTTTTTTATCACTATAAGAAAAACTTATAAGAAACCTTGTATTAAATTTTCAAGATTTTCTGGCCACCCAAAAAATTTTTATCGGCACTGAAGAAAAAAAACTTAGAAAAGTCGAAAATTTCAATTGTCTATAAGTAGCTTAAAAATGGTCAAAATATTTTGAAAATTTAACTGTAAAGAGATAACCATAATATAAACATTTGGTGAAAATTTCAAGTATTTACAATGATTTGTTTTTGAGTTACAGCAAAATCAAAAAATTGATTTTGTCGAATAGTGGTTTTTCGTAAAATTGCCGTTTTTCTGTCACTTTTTTTTTTGTTTTTCTCGATTTTTTTGAAAACTATTTGTAAATTTTACTTTTGACCCCCCCCCAAGTACCAACTAGATGAATTTTCCTATTCAAGGAGGAGCTGAAGTCAAAAATCGGAGCATTATTACTGCCCCAAATTTTGTCGTCAGACACAAAAAAAAAAAAAAAAAACACACATCATTGTAAAATCAATACATTCATCACTCCGTTCAGAATCTAAAAAGTAAACAATGCAGTGAGAACTTCAAATACATATTGAGATTGAGCAGACCATTTTAGTATTGACAACTTTCAGGTAATAGATGTCTAATTGTAAGACTAACAACACAAATTGATTTCCATATGACGGGAAAGAGGATTCTTCTTATTTTAGTTATAATAAATCCACGAATCCTTAAAGTCCTTAATTTCAGTTTTTTTCTTATTTTATGATTTTTTCTCGTTTATACTCATATTATAACTATTAATAAACACTTTATCTACAGCAATCATACATTCCATTTAAGTTTATATACAGTACAATCTTATTTTTTTAAGACCCTTTTATCTGAGTTGAAATAATTTCAACACCTGGGAGCAATTAAAATTAATATTTTAATAATATATTTTCTAGATTTTTGAAAATTATTTTTTTCCATAGTCAATTATGTAATTAATTCTTATATAACAGCAGTTATAAAAAAATTTGAAAAATAAAAGACAACGCCATTATTCGTGAACATTTTTTAAGTTCAATTGATAAAACCGATGGATTTATAACATAATTATGTGTATATATATATTATTATAAAGAAATATTGTAACTTCTAAAATTATAATATACTAAGCGCAAGAAATAGTGTAATTAATTATTTAATATAGAACTTAATCGAATAATTCGATTATTCCTATACTAATTTTGTACTTAGGATAATCTCAAACAAATCATACTTTAAAAATATCTTAAAACTAGCAAACATAACAATATATAATATAATAATTATATAATATATATTATATATTATTATATAATATATATTATATATTATTATATAATATATATTATATATTATTATATAATCTGTATAATATGTATAACTAACACCATTACAATTTAATAATAAATTTCAAAATAAAATAATACCACAAAGTAAGTTTAAATCTTGATAGAAACTTTTTTTTTATTAAAAAATTAACAATTTATGCTACATGCACAAGAGGAAAATATGATGATAGATATGACAGGATTTTTATTTACAGAACAAGGAAGGTGGTCATCCAATGATTATATAAAGTTATTTTTATCAATCATAATAAATTATTTATATTCATAAATATTTTTAAACTTAAGAGTTAAGACTAACAATTTTGAAAAATTTCAATGATACATACACGGAACGAAGTATAATATTATAGATGATATTTTAGATTTTAAATAATTTAAAATTATTTATTTATTTTTATTTGATATTTTAAACTATTTAAGTGATTAAACTAAATTTAATTTCATCTTAAACACTTCATTGTGTATTCGTTTATATTTGATTTTTGATTTTTCGACTTTCACATTTTGATATAATTTTTGATGTGAGGACCTAACCACAAATTCAGTAATTTTGATAGTTTTATTTTTACGGTTCTAAAATAATGATAATTTTATAACTTTTTTGCATTCGAAATACTATCAACACGAATCGTTGATTGATTGCAACATATACTACATGGAAAATTGAAGTATGTTTACAACCCTAAAAAAATATTCAAGTCATAAAAAAAGATACATAATTGTAAAGCCAATATCTTCTGTGCTCCTCTAGAAGTCTAAAAAAAAGTTGAATGGATGAAAGTCTAACGTAAAAAAGTTAAGCCCATAAAAAGAAGATTTGACTACTGCGTGTATTGTATTTTATTAACGGTTTTTATTGCCATAAACAATATAACAAGAATAATAATCGTTATAAAAATAACAACAAGAGTTTTATTCGTTTAAATATTTTCTATAGAGTTCAGTAAAAAAATGTAAAATGTAAAATTATAAAGTATTATTAAGATACGACTATTTTTTATTTTTTGTTATCAAAAATATGAATTAGTTGTCATATTCGTTATGGCTGTAGATTATATGGATAAAATAGAAAATATATCGACAATTCTATCAACAAAATGTCCAGTTTGAAGTTTCAAACTGTGACCAACTGTGTCAAGAAGGTGTATTATATACTATCCACAAAATGATGTATACAAATAAAAAATACTTCTATTGTTAAGGGACTTTTGAAATATGTTGTACATTGTCAATGCACTTTTATCAAACGATTCGTAGTAACCTTTCATTATGCTGTTCAACAATACAAAACCGTTGGCAATCATTCGATTTTTACAATGGGAGTACATTATTTATCAAACCAATTTCGTTAATACGAAAACATTTTTATCATTCAATTACAAACCTTACGGATGTAAGTAATGTAAAGAATTTAAATTAAACATAAAAAAATTTTAAATGTAAAACACAGAGTTTTTTAACAAAAGAACCGATTTTTTTAAAATTAATAATTCAGAAACTATTTTAATGGTATTTAAAAATCGATTTAAAAAGGACATTTTAGTCTTAAGAGAAACGAACAGTCATTTTATGAGGCTATTTCTTGATAGATTTAGAATATATATGTGTAGAAATGGAAGATCATCCTTTAAAGCAGCTAAAGCCGAGATATTAAATTCAAATATTATCTAAAGAAATCTTCCGGGAACAATACTTCGACGTGAATATACTAATATCATAATTTATTATTTTATTTTATAATTTCAATTACGCAAAATACTTTAATCATTTTTACTCAAATATTATTTTAGGGTTGGGTTGTCGAAAAATAATAATAAGTGGACAGATTTTTTTAAAAACCAGTTGATTTATAGGATTTTAAAGGGTTTATGTCTTTTTTCTAGTTCCCAAACGATAGTAATGATTTGTAAGGATCAGTGTATGATGAAGCATAGTGACCTTGTCTGAAAGTTATGTATCTTTTTTTTATTGAAATTTTGGGTCGTACTTCATAGACGAACTAAAAACAATTACGAATAGGTAAAAGTTTTAAAGTTACAATTTACATATTATTTGAACGTTACAAATAACTAAGGTTCTGTAAACTGCGATAAAATTATAGTTATTATTATATTCAAAATATTGTTAGTGTAAGAGTGTACAAAAAATCAACAAATAATTCAATGCTATGTAAGGAAAAATGATTAATGTCATAAACGAAAACACAAGATAGTACGTAGCATAATATTATAGGTACCTAAACGATCTATCAAATCAAATTTTCGTAAATATTCGTTAAATAAAATATTATTGTCAAATTGTATTATAAAAAATTCGACTTGTAATGTAATCCAATAACTAAAACATAACTTCGATATACATTATATTCACACAAAAATATTACCCTTATTCATGCTTTGTAAATATGAATATAAAAATGCGTTTGAAATAAAATGCACGTAATATTCAAAAATACATGTAATATTATTCTTAAAAAATTTAAGTTTTAAACTACGTGCTCGTATTGTAATTCCTAACTGTGTATATTTGCAGTTTAAACTTTACAAGCACGTCATATACAGTTATATCTCACTGTACAAATTAGTTTTGTAGATGAATACTCTGTATTTTATAGCCTAAACATATTTCCAGTGCATAGGTTTCATCGTCGTGATGTATCATTAAATTGTTTGGTCATCAACGACAGAAGTACATTCTTCGCGATTGAATAATTTCACCAGAAATTCACATATTCCTCGAGATTTAAAATCAGTATATACTTATGCATTAATATTAGTTATTTGATGTGTAATCATTTTAAAGATGTAATATATTTTAAATCAAACTAAAATTATTCGTGTTTAAAATATTTCATCAAGTAATAAAAACACAAAAACTATAAACATATACAATACACATACACAGAACGATTTGTTCGTCACGGTAAGAAAAATATATCTATATATCGAGCGAACTAACTGCCGGATTAGAGTTGGGTCGCAGTTTCTGTGTGTTTAATATTTGAATGGAACATTTGGAAATAAATATCTTTATTTCAAACTACGTATCTTAAATCTTAATAATACATCTCAAATACGTAATGAGTTTTGAGTTCAATTATAAACTTATTGTAAAGTCAAAACAATGTTTTATTTGCATAAATTTATTGTCCCATTAAAAGATCGATGCAGACGACGAGAGGATTCGTAGATATTATAAAGCGTTCTCTTGTCCAGTTCACGATTCAATCAGCAAAAAAGGGTTATAATTATATTAATAAACATAAAGTGCTCTCTAAATGATGAAATAATAACTATTATACTGTAATTATATTTACATTTCTTACGATGTATATACACAATATACATAGTATATATTAGTAATTTAGTATTATTTCCGTGGAATGGGTGATATTTATATGATGCCAATGTATTTAACCCAAAAAGGCAAAAAGTATTAATGCATTTATAGATTTCTTAGAAAAAAAAATCAAAATTTTAGCAAAATAATCATTATTTATTATAATACCTCAAGTATCATTCGGGGCTCCTAAACTAAATTCGCTCATAACAAATAACCTATCACTTTCCTAAGAACTAGACGAATTTATAATATTTGATTTTGATTATATATTTTGTTGCCCAGCACCTTTATTAATAATATTATAATATAATAACTGTAAACAAATTATAACCAATGTATATTGCGTATAACGTAATAATAGACAATCAACAATTGTATAAAATGTTAGTATAAGTGATGTAATCGTTAGAAATGTGTAATATAAATTTTTAAAATCTATCCAGCCGTCTTGCAATCACTACAGTTATTATCGTGTTGTAATAAAATTTCATACCTAATGCTCCGTTTATAAATCGTTTGTAGCATTTATCATATTCATGATAATAATAATAATATGTACTTATTATACTTTAATACCATATGAATGACGGCCAAGTCAAATATTTAATAACATAAAGGAAATAAAAACCATATACATTATAGACCAAATTAATTATGTTTCCATTTGAACGTTTTGAATATTTTCCTTTGTTCACAATAGACATCGCAAGTCGAGAATATACTATTGGTTTTAATTATGCGGAACACATATTATGAAATTTACACACATATATGTATATATTTATTATATATTTATTCTGGCTGAACAGCAGAGCGTACTCTTGCAATATAGTTATCTGAATAACCGACAATGTTACAACTATAACAGTTAAATAGTATTATGACCCCATGTTTTGCAATTTAAAATATTTGGAAAATCGTAGTTCTCTCCGAGGGTATAAAACCTAGTACCTATATGGTTATATACATTTTTTTTTGACGACGTCATGGCCTTTTAGGCCATTGTTATACCGCAAAAGTAAGCAAAGCATTATAAAATATAAATTTTTTCTATTTCATACTGACCAAACTCATTTCCGTTATAACATGTGCATAAAATATTCGTATTGATAAAAATTGTATAAATGTACAAACTGTAATCATTAGATAATACCAAAAGTTATTATAATGTACCACCAACTTTCATAAACACTATGCATATACAGAAACTTTACACTACGAGAATCATCAGTGTATAGAACATTTATACAACAACTTAAATACTTATATCGAAAAATTGGGATTCGAGTCCATGTAACTATAGCAATTACCAAATAATCATACCACTTGTTTCGTTTGATATATAATATTCGGAAGTATGCAGTGTCATCGAAAACGATTTCTCACGGTACGCTGAACCCAAAACGTTTATTTTATAATAATGATTGTCGGCATGAGTCAGACGTTCAGTGGTTATTTTAAAATTCATATTACAATAGTGTCGGTGAATTGCGTATTTATTTTAACATTCAGTGATATTTTTATGAAATCAGGTTACTAACTCGTATCTTTATTTCTAATTTGATACAATTTACATAATTACATTGTTTATATTAAATATATATTTTTTAATTAAATGGCATATAATCATCAACAGTTTGTTTTTTATTAATAACTATTGACAAAGTAGGACAACAACCACGGTTGTTGAAACTTTAAAACTTTAATAGATAATAATAAAAAATATATCATTATTATTGTTATTATTACCGAAACAATAACACACATTTTATCGTATTTAAAAAAAAACTTTATAATACTACACATAATATTTTATACCTATAACTTTGTGTAACACAACAAAAATAACAAAATATAATGCCATATTTAATCCACGGTAAAATTAAGTAAACGAGAATATTATAAAGTACCTATTGAAACTTGTGACATGAATATAATATTATAAGCTTCTGTATTATTTACTATCGGTGTAATTCACCAATGAAATTCGTCTTGAAAAATAATTGAATCGTCTTACACTAAGAATACAACGTAAAATCTTTAATAAATTCCAACATTTAAAACATTAAACGTTATGCACGTGTGCCCTGGTGAATACTAATGAATACCGTTGGTTTTTATATTTTTGTTTTTCATAATATATTTTCATATTAATTCTCATTAAATAAAATATAAACTTAAGCACAGATTATATTATACAATACAATAAATTATAATATTATAATAATAAAAGCACTACTTACTGTATTATTTCTTTGTGTATAACATATATATATATATTGAATTATGAGGCATAATTACACGGTTAGAAATGCAATATAATTGGCTTATTCATTTAAAATCGAAATTTTCAAAACTATACAGTATGTTTAAATGTTTTAATCAATTGTATTTTCAATAATAAGTACCAAACTAATCAATACACCTAACTTTTTTTTCTTCGGATATTATTTAGGTAATTCTATTTTAGTGCATAAAACTGAATGCGTTTTAAATAAAATCGTTTCAAATAAATGTACATAATTTTAATATAACCAAATAACAATTCTATAATTCAACTAAGTTTTTCGAACATATAAAATCGCTTGTCTTATATATTCAGAAAACCATTTTGCCTATAAAACAATAACATTACATTTTATTTTTCTGATTTAGTTTCGTTTTCTTACAACTAGATAGTCTGTTATTATGGGTTTGAGGGCAATGTTTCCCAATAGATAAAAGCATGACGGAAGTCTGATATAAACGGGTCTCGGTGGACTTCTAAACTAGACTTACCAAAAACAAAGTGTACCACACACGTACTACACGTCATGGTTTCGAGGTTTTTGGTGTGAAAAAATACCAAAATGAGAAGAAAATAATATATATAATTTTCTAACGTCTCTTGTATCAGAATCCGTATAATAAAGTTGCCTTGACGACAGAGGGCATATGAATCTTATAAGCCATATACACTAGCGTTCCGTCAGCAAATAAAAATAATGTTTTTGATTCTCAAAAAAGAAAAAAAGAAAATCGTCAAGTGTAATTATTAAAGAACTGAAAAAAAAAATTTTCAACTCAAAAACATAGGTACTGTAAAATTATTATCATAGTTTATCCCTTTATTTATTGAAAAAGTAAACAATTTTATATCGCTTGATTTTCGCAACACTTTTGTAGTATTTTGCACGTATATTTCTAAAATAATGTAACAGTTTTTCGCAAAAAAAAATATCATTTCAATAAAATGTATTTTCATTTCATTTTCAGAAAAAATTGTCGTTGACTTCTTAAAAAAGTTATAGGTATATTACATATTGTATAATATTATGTACATTAATTTATCATTTATTTTATTATTTTACACGAGGTTTAGGTTTGATTTATTTACTCAAGCTTTATTTTATTTAACAAAATTCATTTTTTTCATTTTTAGATTTATAGAACAATCATATTATATTAATACATAGTAATAAATTTACATGTACAAAATCAAGGTAGCAAATTTTTTGACAAACAAAGTTTTAGTCACATACAAACCATTTTCCTTTTATATGTTTGAACTTTAACAACAAACATGTTGTACGCGCGCTTTTATAAACAGTTTAACACAGGAAATATGTACATATCTATATAATATTTTTATAATGTATTATAAACTATGTTTTATTCTTTTGATGTACAATTTTCAATAAATCTTGCAAGTTAAGAGTACAAAAGTTTATTGTGAATACAAATGTTTAATTGAAGGTAAAACTATAAATCAAATTGTAATATTATATACTTAATATTATGAGTTTTGATTTTTGTTAAATGGTAAAAATTTAAAAATAAATATACCAGAATCATTGTTAAATAATTTTAATATATAATCTACATACAAATAAAATCTTTATATTTTAAACCAAAACATGATAATAATTATCATTCAAATACAATATTATAAAAATAAAAACCTTTTTCTTCACTTGATATGAATAAATAATTATTTTGAAATAATTTCTTATAAAGTTAAAATATAGTAACTTTAGCTATTACACAAGTTATTTTATATTTTATTCAAAATAATATTTTATTGTTTTAAGATGAAGAATTATGTACATAGCCACAGTGGGTTTCATTAAATATGTCAAATTGTTTTTTTTTTTACAGAGGAGTAATGTTTCCCTTACCTCACTCAAAAATTAGACATCTAATGAATTACTTTGTAATGTTACAGGATCTCTGAGTCTCACGAAAACGTACTAATTTGAATTGTTGGGGTAATTGAATATATACACTACTTTTAATTAGCAAATCCTCATGGGACGCCTTGCTGTATATCCGCGTTGTATATCATTTGACAGAAAAAAAATGTATATACCTATATTAATATCACTCCCATCACTCAATTTCAATACAATTATATTATGATAAATACCTATAACTATTGGAAAATATATGTTCGAAATAATAAATTATATTTATTTATAATTACATCGCTTTTCATTTTTTTTTTTTTTTTATGGCCATCATACAACTAGAATTATATTTCGGACACACGGAAAGCATTAGTTTTTCCATATATAAAAATAAATATTTCTGGTTTGTTTTTATAATAGGAAGAATGTTCTAAACTTTTTACGTAAATATATCAATTTGTTTCATTCTGTTATTAGTGCAAATTATTAAAAAATCATAAATTAAAAATTAAATAAATACAAATTTTTTTAATTATTTCGCAGTATTTTAATTTTATATCTGAGTTAAGTAGTAGTATAATATTTAATGTTTCAAAATTAAGCAGTTTTTATTTTTATGAACTTTATTAACTTATTTTATATTGACATTTTAGAAGAGAACATGTACCTAAATAAAATTTTAAGATACATTTGAAAATATTGTTCTTCCTCTTTGTAATAGTTGGTTTACTTCCCAGCCATTTAACAGTGATTAGCAATCGATATAACTGGAAGTTGCAATATATTCCGCATACGTTTTAGGAGAAAACATTGTGTCAATAAACTTCTTAACTTTTGTTTCTTTTTATATCAAAAATTAAGTTAATAATAAATGTTACGAAACGTGTCAAAAAAAATATGTTTGTTTATACACAAGCCAATTTGTTATAAGTAGTTTATATCATCTAAAACGTAGTATATTAACAAACATAATTCAATATATTGTAAACATTAATGTCTGTACAATTAAAAATAAATTAAAAACTATCACAAGATTGAATTAAACGAATTTTTTTCGAAGAAGTCTACTCTTTTTTTGACATTTAATCTGATCATGATCAACAATATAAAACATTAGCTATCATCATAATCCAAAGCAAATGGACCTTTTACGCGTATTATATAATATTATACATGCGTGTTTAGGTACTACAATTACGAAAACATTACAATTGCATTAACATCGATTCTCAATCAAAGTAGTGCATCTGCCGACAAACACATGCGACTATTGATATTGTGTACCTCGATATCAGAACCTTACACAAAACAATTTTATAGTAATAATAATGCTAATCGAATAGATTGAACTAGAAATTATTTTCTATTTAGTATTTTATCTAAACTGCCTATCTAATAGTTAAATTCCATAGTCGTTCCAAACACATACGATATATGTTCTTATTATATAGTGATTAAGCTAATATATCTGTAATATTTATTTAAAAATAAAAACAAATGTTTTATTAAATGTCCAGGCTCGGTCAAGTGAATGTCTTTGGCTTGTCGACGTGTACAGATTGATGTATGAATTAGTTTCATCTAGATTTTAAATTAAAACTTTTATTTATGTAATTTTTAATCAACGAATTTGATTATAAATTGTAATATATAATTATTTAAAATGTCTTTTTTTAATTGAAATTTGAATAAAAATAAAATTACCTAATGAATTACGATTTTTAAATTTGTAAATTAAATTTCTTTAAATAGGT
This sequence comes from Schizaphis graminum, assembly GCA_020882235.1. NCBI lineage: Eukaryota > Metazoa > Arthropoda > Insecta > Hemiptera > Aphididae > Schizaphis > Schizaphis graminum. The sequence continues at coordinate 63,970,232 of CM037032.1, forward strand.
ATATTATGATTATACATCTGTTGTTTATAATTTTAAATATAACATGAATATTATCATACAAATGTGTTTTTGTCCCGCAAATTAGAACTTATTTAAACATGAATGCTTGATAAATAATACAGTTAATTATAAATATATGTATATATATATTAAAAAGTTGCGTATTAAAAAATGTGTTTGCAGACCTTGAAAAAACACGAAACAGTTTTTTTAATCAATATTGTCCCAAAACATCTAAAAATAAATATGAGAATTAAAAAATAAATATTTATAATTATTATTAATCGTAATAGTCATATTTTGTAGTAAAAATAATAATTTTATATAAACCATAAAGATAATGAAAAAAACAAGCGCATTTACAAAACTATAGTTTGATGAAATTATTTATCAAATATTTATTTTTATATTATTAAGTTTGATGTTGAAGCGCCACTTAAGTGGCTAATTTTTTAAAATAATACGAAATAATTAAATATAATTTAAATCTGTTAGACATTTTTTTATATCTGAAGATAATTCACTATGGGCATAATTATTATAAATAGAGAAAATATATTTGAATCAACTAAGGCATAATAAATATACTACCGTTAGTTGATTCAAAATAAAAAAAAACTGATTTTTCATCGTAAATATACTGCTACAATACGATTCTATAATCAAAAAACAGTATGACATATTTCATGCAATTTCTTCATTTATTTAAGTCAAGTAAAAAGTATTAAACCAAATTCGCAAGTTTTAAATTCTAATATTAAAATGACAAAAATGTATCAAATTGGCTTTACAATTTTTTTTATTATTATTACAATTAAATTAATATGGTTAAAACAGATTTTTCTAAAAAAAAAGTGTTCCAGAATGTTTCGTGTAAAACATTTATGTATCGAAAATCGAACCCAAATGTTATTTTGAAGAGGTCTTTTGATATAAAATAAGTAGTTTCTTTGAACATTATAGTAGAACGACCGCCGATAAATGTCCGATAAATGTTAAAGAAATGTCAGCAAATGCAGTTTTATCAACGTAATTTTTTAGCATTGCTTTCAAATTTAACGTCCCGACGAATAATACTATATACTGCACTAAGATAAGAGAAATAAAACGAATATCCAAGTAACCCAATCACTGTATTTGACTAAAACAAAAGTTTTACTGAACATGTATAATAATTGACAATTGTACTATTCACTAAAGCTTAACTCTTAACTAAGTTAACTGCATCGTCCAATTACAACCGTAAGAATATTATTAGAAACTATAAGAAAATTATCAAATAAACTTATTCAGTTTAGTTAATATAATCGACCAGCAATTTATTAAGATCTCAATAAAATATTATAAAAATTTACAATTTCTCAATAAAATTTGAACTACAGCAGGTCTTAAAATGTATCAAGCAAATTGCAATTTGCATACTTATGAATATTTAATTTTTACCACAAAATACTCTCACTGACGTTTTTATAATATTATATTTAATAATATTGTTTATTTTATTTATTGATTTGTCTAATTGCTTGTGAGTAAACTATAATTATTGTATAGATATGGTTATGTTAAGTATATTAAAATGTGCGATAAATAATTATTGATGATTCTGTATTCAAATTAAATTGTACAAATAAAATCATCATGTTCAAGACCCTTATGTCAACTCCTTTAATGAATGTCAATTATTTTGGTCCGATTCCGTGTCAATAGCACCATCTTAGATTTGATGACTGACCATCCCTTTTGGGTTTTCATTCATTTATATGGTATTTCACGCACGTGCCTTGTTTCATTATAAATGCAAAAACATGTCGTGAGAAAATTTCACTATCATTGAAGTATACATTTGTATACACACGAATCTATATATATTATTGAAACTCGTGATATTCACCAGTAAGCAGATTGAAATTTTTAGCCTCAAAATAATAATATAATAATAATGCAATAAAAATGTAAAAATAATAAACGTATCAGTGCAAAATACAAAGAGTGCTCAATTCGTCACAAGTCTGTTTTGTATTATAATTTATAATACATCAAATATGAAATCGGAAGTATTCATAATTCAAAAAAATAAATAAATAAAAGAAGGTACTGCTTTGGTGTACAGTAGATGTCGGGTATATCATTGTAGGCAATGGATGTGTTAAATTTAGATTCAGACAACTCATATAATATTACTATGTATAATTCATGAGACGAATATAATATACTTTGGTATTACTATTAAAGTTATTTATCTTACTATTGGTTTTACGGTAGGTTGATTTAGTTTTCGTAGGAAACATCACAGTATTATACTACTAATATTATAGTTTAATAATTACAATGATATATAATCATATCATTTTTTTATTATTGTTAATAACTTTTGAGCTATAATACCGCCTTACCGTAAGACACGTTGTTAAAACGCTACGCCGAGTTGGGTGTTGACTAACGATACATGATATTATAATGATCCGAGTTTTAAACATTTAAAGCAATAATAAAGTGTACAGTAAAAAAACTAACGGAAACACGATCGTCTTACACAGCACGATTGCGACCGTTATTTTATTTAGGTATACAAATAAAAATAATATCGTTCAAATAGTGTTTTAATGTTTGTAGTTTGTAGGTATATCGAGTTTTATATTAATTAATTAATTAATCAATATTTCAATGGCTATCGACCGATTGAGAACGTTATACCTTTTTAGCCGAACGATCGAGAACACTTAAAAATAACAAAGAACTTACCACTGACCCTAAAAAAACCCAAAAAAGAATACGATTGAGAACGAATTTACGTGCAACGTTTCCATATCATTTATTAGATTTGCCTAAAAAAGAACCCCGCGAAAAAATAACCCCATATGCGATTTTGTAAGATTTTAAATAATAATAATTGTCTAATATTCAAAACTAAAATGTATATTCTAATAAATACGTGTATATGAATATTTTATAAAATATTTTAATTATTAAGTAAATTATGAGCATTTTGTATTGTAGTTAAACATATAAACAGTTGATTGTCAGGTACGTGAATAAATTGTTGGCCGTTATACATAAAACTGTTGATTGTCCTTAAGCTGAGTAAATGCTTCATCGAATGACTTTGGCAACGTTGGAAAAAAAAATATCGAGCGTTCTCAATCGTGTTACCAAAAATAACGTTCTCAACCGTTACGTTCTCAATCGTATTTTACCGATTTCAATATTTGTAGAAAAATAATTAAAAGAAAATTTAAAATATTAATTATCAATTATCTATAAATAGCTTAAAAATACCGACTTACCGTAAAACGGTTTGAATAGGTTCGTGATATAAAAACCTTAACAATAATAAATATTTTTAGATAATTATATCCAATGTAAGAAATAATCATAATATAAACATTCAGTGAAGATTTCAAAATAATTTCTCTTATATTATTTTATTATTCGATTTTGAGTGACACTAAAAAAACAAAATCAATTTAATTGAATACAGATTTTTTTTTATTTTAACGGTTATTTTGAAAAGTACTTGACATTTTTCATACATATAATTTTAAAACCAATACATTTATCACTCCGCTCATAATGTAAAACATTTTGAACATAATTTGGATTACTTTAATAATAATGATTTAAAAAACAAGAATCTAAAATGTAAATACAGTATTTTTATTCTGCCATATTAAAAGTCATATTTTTGATCTAAAAAAATGTAAATGTCTTCATTCAGTCCCGAATGGTTTTTAAAATAGAATATAAATAATAAATACACACAACTTCAAAACCTGCAATATCTTCCTCGTTCCGCTCAGTATCTAAAATCATCTAACGGTTTATAGATTTTTAAAAACAAAGTTATTTATTTGACAACCTCGATTGAAATTTAAATATTTTTTCTAGAAAACTGTGAAAGAAAATGTCCATATCGGCGTACAATTTATAATATTCTGCTGTAAACTGCAGAGTATATAGGAACATGATATACACAACAATGGACTACTATGATTACTGATTAACATAAAATATATAGTTAAATGAGATAAAACCAAACGTAATTTTAAAGGTAACGTATGATATAGAAAACTAGTGATAAAACAAGATAAAATCAATTTAAATATAAATATATTTAAATATTGCATTATAATATAAATATAATCATTTACGCTTATTTATAAAAATATATAGAATTAATTCGTTATATTATCTTTACAAGTGTCCTATGAAAAAAGCTGATGGTCTGCAAATTTAGAGATTTTATGACACCAAGACTTACCAGAAAGCTCGGATATTATTCGTTATTAATAAATTTTATTTACATAATCGGGCAGATATTCTTACGATTTCACATTTTTTTATTGTTTGATTAAAATACAGTTTGTTTATACTAAATTAAGGTTTTTTACATAAAGATTTTTAAATACAGTTATAAATTATATATAATATATAGTACCTATGTTTGCATATTTTTAAATTTTTGAATTTCCACTCCGCATTTTTATTGTTTGCTATAAAACATTGTTATTAATTAAAAATGTATAATTGTTTTCTCAAAACATATAATCAAATGAGTGCTGTACAATAAGTGGTTACCGTGCAAAAATTTCTTTACGAGGAATAATATTATTATCAGAGGAATTAATTTAAATTATAAATTTATAAAATAAATATTATAAATAGTTCAAAATATACAACTATCGAGCAGGATCATCCATAGGTTATACATCCATACATAAAATATATAAAATATAGTATACACTAATCAATCGTCGATACATCAATAAATAATAATAATAATTATAGTAAATTTAGATATTGAAGTTTGATTCTTTTTTATGTCTATAACCTCCAGTCATTATCGTATGTACATTTGAATACGTTATTGTACTTTTTATAAAGATTTCTCTGACACTGGGTCCATTTCAAAGGTAGATTAATGATTGATTTTGATTATATTACAACTCACTCATACCTATTGATTTGTTTAAAACTAAGTCAAATGAGTTGAAAAATTGTATACGCTAATAGTTTTTAAATAAAAATATTATAAATATATTATGTACCTGCTTCAAAACAATTTTTTTTTAATACGATACTAATTATATTAATAATATATGAATTTAAAAATGTTCAGAATTTATTTTAATTAAATATTTTGATAATTTTAAAAGTATATTCAATAGTTTTTTTAGGACATAATATAATACACATATGTTTTATTAATCAAGATATATATAAATATAAATTTAAAGTACATTTTTATGTTTTGTAATGTGTAGTACCTATGCTATATTATGTATTTCATGCATGATTTTCTGACAGATTTACGATGAGGGTGGTTTGCACTTGTGTCCCAAACTTTATAGAAGACAAGTTAGCTGTATTCAAAAAATAAAAAAGGTTTCGATTTCAACACCATTGAAAATCCTCAATAAATAACGATCGGAAAAACTAAAAGTATATCCTAACAGAAATATTACATCGTTTTCAGTACGAAAAAGAAAAAAGTTAACATGAGAATAAATTATAAATTATATGAACAATACGTTTTATACATTTACACTTTGAAATATTCCATCCCGAAATTCATAGATGTATGAATATCCTCTATACCAAAAGTATACTGAAATCCTCATGAGTTCTAAATCCGAGCAGGTATCGATATACCTATATTACGTAGATGATGATTCATTAAATAAACTATTTTATCCATCAATAATATATTTATTCAAATTCAGGAGTTTAACATAAAAATGTATTATTAATATTAGAGGATAAAAAAATGAACATGTTTTATGAAACATTCTGTATACATATTATGGATGAGTAGGATACAAAAATATATAAGCAATACGATAATATTTCGATCGTGACTGTTTTCGACGACTGTGACGCGTGATGTTGTCTATATTATATCATATTAATGTCGATGTCCACATTTCAAACATACTAACTAATATACATACTATATTATACTAAAATCATTGACAAATTTTAGAATGAAAGCTGTAAATTTAATGTAGTTTAAAATAAAAGAAAATAATTTATCTAAAATTCTCTGAAAAAAATTTAATTCAACCCTATCTTTATGTATAGGACCCTTATTCTGATTTGAATATTATTATTAACAGACGTTATGAAATGAACGTCATAGATAGCCTTCTACGACTTCATGGTCATCTCGTCCTGTCAATCGGTACAAGCGTCTTCCGGGTATTGTTACCGATTCCGGTCAATGCATTTCTAACGACGCTTGTCACGTCCGGAAGTAAAGGGCACACACCGTCCACCACCACCCGTGAATGACCTTCATTCATAGGTTCAGAAGATTTTCCGCGCACCAGATAGATATATTTAAATTATTTACCTTTCCAGATTTTCACTCAAAAGTTGGGATTCTATATTGCACGTGACTTATGTAATGTTTGGAAAATATATCATTTTTAGCGTACCTATAATAATTTAAAACAGAATATTATTTGAAATTGTGTGCGAAAAAGCATTTGAATGGGGTCGAGAACAACACGTAATGTAATTAATGTGATCATGGGAGTATAATTATTATTGTTTGATAGCAGGCTGATTTTGAACAATTTCTTTTGAATGTTAAAAAAAATAATGATTTATCTGCATTTTTGATCCGTAAATCAACCGTAAACAAATAACTCGGGATACTGTTTTTTTTTTTTTTTTTTTTTTTACTTCTATTAGACATCAAAAATAATGTTCTCAAAAAGTATATTATTTATTTATAATAATATTACATACATTTATTATTAATTGACATTTTTAAAATTGTACTTATATTTAGAGTAAATATGCATTATGCATTTTAATTTATAATATTTATAATGGGTACAATAAAAAATATAATGAAAATTAGTATAATTAACTAAAAAGTTATAATATTAATACATTTATTTTGAATTGACTAATTTATGTATTATACTTAAATGGTTATTGTCTTTTTACATTTTTGTCACTGTATATTTAAAAATTAGTCATTTTAATATTTTTAAATGTATTTTGTGCCTTATTCTGTTTATTTGTTAGTTAATATAAAAATAAATAAAGCTTATACGAGTTAATTAACTGCCTACAATAATGTTTTGATTATTTACCGAAAATTTGGTTAGTATTAGACATACCACACACAGTTTTCGTCTTTAACATGACACCTGAAGTGTATTACAATATTGTACCCTTGTGGGAACGACATATACATAAGTTACACCGTGATTTTGACATTTTCGTTGTAACCGTCTTTAATGAATTCGAGTTAATACTTGCCTATTTACTATAATTAGTTGGTTAGCCAAATTTCTTAAATGTTACTCTTAAAATCATATCAATCAATCTACTCAATCTACTATAATATTAATATATTACTACCAATATTTTTTGTAATACCATAAAAATATTATTTCTAAACAGATGTAACAACTATTTTGTTTATTAAACGTTTAAAATACGATATAAACAAAACATTTCATTAGATGACAATAATAAGAATAATGATTATTATCATAATATTTCATAACTTTATAGTGTACAGCATTTTGCACTATTTACAACATTAATAATAATTATCATCCTATACCTAAGCCTTAGTAGACTACCAAAAACCCTAGAAAAAAATTATAGCATCTAAATTGGCATTGGCGTTTTCTAATATCAAAATTATATTATAGGTAGGTAATCAACATGATTTTTGCTATGCTAAATCGACTATAACAATTTTACTAGTTAACTATATTGACAACGTTTTAATATTTAGTAAGGGTGCCCCCAGGTAGATACACTAGCATTTGAAAAGCTTTCAATAGTGCAGACCTATCTATTTTGTCAAAAATCTAAATTAAGATATAGAGGTATTTCTGGACCAATGTTAATAATGTGGTTTAAATCATTTTTAAATTATAAATCTCAATAAGTTAAATTAGGAATTTCTCGTCGAGTATTAATGTTATATCCGATAGAACATATTCTGTTGGCCTTTTCTTATTTTATTATTTATGAATAAAACTACCGATATTCTTAAAAACTGTAACTTTTTAATTTTTGCTAACGTCCCAAAACTTAATTTTCCAATTAATTATTGTGTTAAGTTACAATCTGATTTGAATTAATTGTATTCGTGGTACACATTAAACGGATTAGTATAAAATCAGAATAATGTTCAAAAAACAACTTTTTATCTACGAAAATTAAATTATAAAATTAATTAATTCTTATCTAGTAGTAGTATTTCATATAAAAGTTTAGGTATGTATACTACTATTAAACGATTTTTTTAATATTTATATAAACATGATATGCAATAAGGTTCTGGTATTGAATTTCATACAATTACTTCAAAGTTAAAAACCCAAACTACATATATTTTTCTCAGGTTATTTGATTTTAAAATACGACTCAGTTATTTGAAACCATTACCAAACTAATCTAATAATCAAAATTGAACATGTTCAGAACCAATTACATTCATATAAAAGAAATAAAACAAATTTATCTTTTGAATAATTAACACTGGAATTTGATGTTGAACCCCTGGAAAATGGTAGAAAATTAAACAAGTACTTTGGCTCCATAAATTATTGAATTATCAAATCGACTATCCTGAGTTACTAAGTCTAATAGATACCTTTAAATGTCCCTCGTGTATGTTATACATTTTACATTCCTACCTACCGCCAAAATTACAGCCAATTCGCTCCAACTAATAGAATAGTGAATACTAACTACAGCCAACTCGTTAAAACTTTTAATCTAATTTAAGTTGACTTAAAATAAATTTTTATGTAAAACTGTTATTAATTTATCATTATGTTTGTTCTGTATTGATATTAGTTATTAAGTATTATTTGTGTATACTGTTGGGCTCACAACAGTGAGTATATTATATATATGTATATAATAATAGATAACAATAGTAATTTTGAAGATATAATTTTACATATTATAAAAAAAAGTAGCCATTTAGTTATGCGTATATATAAACGTGTAAAATATGATCATATGCTAAATTTAATTGAAACAAATCGTGTAGGCAATATGGTACAAAGATAATTAATCATTCCAGATCAAATATAACCCATATACCTAATGATAAAAATCGATATTCATGTTTTTGAAAGAAAAAAAAATAGTGTATCATTTACTACTATATTTTTTAGTAAATGTTTCAGTCATCCGTTAAACGTATAATATATTATGTAAACGATAAATTGATAGGAATATGGAATTGTAGCTATAGTTTACGTGGATGTTTATGAGAGCAATACGTGATCATAAAACACAATGTGATACGTCAAAAATGATAAATATAGTAATATTATGTGCGTATTTCATCGAAAATTACGGAAATCTAATTTTTAATTACAAAAAAACCCAGCACGACGTCAAATTTTCTTGAAAATTATTCACAGGTTTGTCACGTGTATAAAATATTATGGGTTGACGTGATTAAAAATTTTACGAGTTTCGTATATAACGTTGCCGTTATAAAATTATTACGTTGACTTGGTATTATATAATATATACCTGTACTTTGGAAGTCGGTTACACGATTACACGGACTTTAATTGCGACTCAACAGCTCTAGAGAATCGTCAATTCTTGTAGGGTATTCAAAAACTTTTAAGTCAGTTTATTTTAATTTTCAGACCAAATACTTTTTTTTACAAAGCAGTCAATTGTTTTACACATAAAACATTGGCGGGTTAGATTACTTTATTATGTACCTACAATGTAACAACTCGAAACGAACTATACCTACGAAATCGCTAAATAATATGCCTGTATAATATGGTTTGTCAGCATTTAAATTCATCTCAAAAATACATTCTTTTATATTAATATGAATGTTATTTTTTTCTGCGATCTATCCTTTAAATATTCAAAATGATACAGTACAACTTAGATTTTTTATTTATTTTTTCATAATCGATACTTTCTAACTTTCTATTAACACAGTTTTCAATAGAACCTTCCAATAATATAATAATATGTATTATCCAAGTTATTAAATATGTTCATTAACAGCTGAACCTTAGTCAATGAGATGTCGGACGTGTACACAATATTTGAAAAAATGTTAACTATTTTAAAGAACATTTTGTTTATTAATAGTACTATGTATTAATAAGTGATTTTATACTATTTACAATAACGTTGAAACCACGTCTAGCTAATAATGATCGCTAATAATAGGATTCGTTTGCATATTGTTGTAACTATATCTATATATATAAAACTGAAATCAAGCAAAAGAGGAAATCTTTGTTACGGTTTGGCTTCGAAACTTCTTATCCAATTGTCATGCAGTTTTTTTTAAATGAAAGAGGATATCATGGAGCAGGTTTTAGGCATAAATAAAGTCTGATAATGTTAGTCAATAATTAGTTATCTATACATATAATATCCAAATACCACTGACTCACTGATCGCTGTATCTCAAAAACTACTCAACGTACGGACTTGAAATTTAGAATAGAGGTTCTTCTCATATTTTCACCGTGCAATAAAATAATACAAATATTTTAAAATATTTTTATCAATAAACTTCTTGGAACAATTATTCTTATCTACACGACGACGACGACGAACAAAAAGGATAGGTTGTAGGTAGCTGGAAACCCGCGGGTCGCCGTGCCGCACAATACGTATTGGCAATGAATAATTATTATCGTTAATTACTCCACTAAAACGCAACATTTTTGAAAATCTTTTCTTACAAAGAAGTATTATAACCTTAATAGAAATATGTACAGAGATAATATATATTAAATTAATAAATAAAAATGGTACAATATAAGAAAATAGTAGTTTTTTCATCCTTATTTTTTTTTATATAAAATAGTTAAATACCTCCAGGGTGAAGCCGGGTGAACCAGCTAGTTAACTATAAGAGTTATGCGTCTATATTAGGAATGTTATTTTTTTTACACAACTAAGAACAATTTTGTAATTTGTAAAATAGTTTTAATCGATCATAATATATACCGTAATAATTTTGTTGTACAGCCGTGTAGAGATACCTAAATTAACCACCCCTCGTAATGAGGCCATGATTTAGAACATTGACAATTCTAGAATATAGAATTTTGCCGTTTTGGCCTACGTTAAATACACTTATCTGATCCGAATTCCCATCGACAAAATATACCTTTATCTTATTAACTATTATTTTAGTTAAAGAACCTATTATTAAATAAATAATACAAATGTAATCACTTATCGGAGCGTTAAAAATAAGTGAATGATAAATCGTTACCGTGTAATATTCACGAAGACTAAAGACATACGAGTTGCATTAAATTAAATTGTGCCTAACCTAATCTAACCTAATGATGTACTCTTCGGTCCGCTTAACGTTGAGTACGAAAAAAAAACCTTTTTCAAAATCGAGTTTTCTCACAATTTTCAAGCAGAGTAGCAATAATTAGAAGGAGAGAGGTCGGTACACCGTCGGTGGGGTCGCCTCCACTCGAATAAAATATCATCACCGTCAATTAATAATGATATTATAAAAACATATTATCATTATTACGCATAAAAATATCGGCCGACTGACCTGTATTGACGACCGGCTGTCCGTGCTTTACGGCCGCGGGCCTCAGCATGACGGCCGCAGACAGCTGCAGCCCGTGGTTGAGCACGTGGACGGCCACCGCTGTGGCCACGATCACCCAGCCCCAGCCGCCCTCCGGATAGTAGTGCCGCTGCAGCGTGGCCCGCTTGCGGGCGGACAGGGGCGCCAGCGGACACGTGTCGGCCGCCATCCCGCCGGCGCCGTTGACGTCCGCGCCGCCGCCGCCACCGCCGCCGCCTCCGACACCGAACAAGCCGGTCATGTCGTCCGTGACAGCGGTGCACGGCCCGTCGTCGGACGGCCCGTTGTCGGTCACGTGCACTCCGCCGTCGTGTTCCAAGCGGACCACCACCACGGGCCACGTGTTGCTCCGCGACATCACGTTCATGTTGCCGTCCAACTTCATAGCGGCCGCGACGATGATGGCGTTGTACGGTATCTGAAACGACAAGAACGCGTGTAGAAAATGTTCGAAGATCCCGCAGAAATTTTTCAGTAAATCTCATACAGTGGGTGCGTTAGGTAAAATTGTTTCATCTTTGCGGCGTTAGTTACCGATAAAAGTCGGTTTAGTGTTAAGACTACGACAAGACGCGTAGTTGGTCTCTTAAGTGTGATTCTCAAATCATAATATCCATCTATTTTGGTTTCGCTGACTTCCAACAAATGAGGTCGAAACAACAACAGATATTGTCTGTATCGAATAATATATTATTGTGTAATTGGATTTATTATTATAATATATAAGTATTAGTAATACAATTTACACCGATACACTTCCAAAACAAACAAATGTTATCATAAACGTTTTATTAGTTGATTTTTTAAATACGGCCAAACTTAGTCTAACCTACCTATCAACTACACATATCCAATGAATTGATCCGTTTAACATAAGACACTCGTCGTTTCAAAACTATATCAACGTTTTTAAAAATATTGTTTTTCATACAATCTTAAATTGTTATAAAACGGTATTATTCAATGATATGTATATCATCTGACCGAGAGACAGGTTGCCTGTCTGATTATTGCAATCGACCTCATCGGCGGTTATTATGAGGTTATTTTCCTGAGGACCTATCTATATTGTTTTTGTCTAAAACTTTATCCAGCTGGAACGTATTGATTTAGCCACACCTTTTAGGTAGTATACACTATAGTAAAAGCTAGCAGGAACTATTATACGTAGGCATATCAGATGTTCGAAGACGAGCAGTTGAAATACGATCGTTTGGCAGTTATAGTATATCAAGTAGGTCAAGCCTCAAAATAAATATAATATATACCCCTTTTGAATTGATGTTTGAAAAAATAAAAATCTGGAATGTTTAAAAAATAGTTCTTGAAATCATATTTCATCAAATAATCCAAGTAATACAATATTGGATAACTCATATCACATGGCTTTAATAGCGGCGAATGATGTTTAATATTCAAAAAATATTTCTAACTAACTAATAAAAAAATTTAACATAACGCCCACAAACGTGTGTGGCGTTCTCTAAAGTTAAACAAGAAAATTGACATGGTTCAAAAACAAAAGAAAAACTAATATAATACATTATTTGTTTTGTTTTTAATTTTTATAATTATATGTGCTAATACAATAATCACAGCAAACATAACTTTTTTTTTAACAATTTCAATATGATAAAACACTACAAAATCCATTAGCTGGCGATGGCGTTCTAAAAATTATTCGGATATATCGTGGACGGAGTCCGTAGCAGTCGGAAGTACAAAGTACAAGCATTACTGCATACCGTCGTCGGTCGTTCCTATCAACTGTCATTCCGGGACACAGACAATAACGTGACTCGTTCGATTCACTCGCCATAGCCGTTCATCGGTACCTATGACTGCAATAAACAACGATCCGCCGTCATCGTCTGGCTACTTATTTAATCGTATAGTGGCGCGTGGAATTGATAAAAGCTTCCAATCAACGAATAAATTCCTCGATACTAGTGCAGTTTATATAGTGTTCATACTACTGGAAACGCGAAGGAGCGTGATGGACAGAAGACGAAATCGTGGTGACCCCGTTTGAATCGCAAACAACGCGAATAACGCAGCTGTCGACTGGGGGTAGGTGTATAGAAAAGAAGCGAATGCAAGCGATCTCGGATAAATGGCGTCGATCCGCATTCGAACGGTAGATTGAATGGTAAACCGAATCATTTACATCATTGAGAGCTATCTGTTAAAATATTTTTCGAGTGTAGACCAATTTCTAAAAAATAGTTTTTTACTACCAATCGACAATAAACTCGTATAAATGTATAATATTAGAACATTTCTACGTGATCGTACATCTGTTTTTTCAATTGCGCGCGTTTGATGAACAGCCAAACAACATAATCAAATTGCTCAATATATTATTATTTGCACGTAAAATGAAAATTTTTGTTTATTATCTAACCATTGCTCGACCATCGTCAACAATCAGTATTAAGTATATGAAATTTTTAGGTCATGATAAGGTTTTGTATTGTACGATAACCCGCGATTCCTTTTACGTGGTGTTAAATGATTTAGGAAATTTTAAAGAATACTATAAACGCAGCAGTGGACAGTATTGGACACCATAAATTTTTATAACTTCAGCTAGATTAAATACGAAAAGTAGACATTATTGTTTACTAGTATTATGTTGCACATTAAAAAGGATCGTAAACTTAATCTATGTATGTCAAGTTTGTATAATTAAAATGACAAAAAGTATTTAGTACGATTTCTAAATAATATGGTACAACAGTAATTCATTCCAAAAAATTAAACTCGAACGACTTGATATTTTATTTTTTTTTATTGGAAAAATTTGATATATGGGATACACCAACGCAATACAAGCTTTATCTGTGGGACTTATAATTTCTTTATACATATTTTCGTACATTTCTCTATAAATATAAATACACTAAAAATGAGTGGGAGTTAAATATAAAACAATATTATAATATTATAATAGAGCATGCACCATTTTTTTCGTGCAATTTTTCCCATCATAAAATTTACATCATTTTAATTGAAATATGTTCACAAATCTTGACATATTCTAAAATGTATTGCAACTTGCAACCTCCTTAACTAAATAATATTCCCCTGGTTCCATATATTTTAGTTATAGTCTTAGCACTAAAATATGTTAGTATACGTAGTTATTGTAACGGAGACTGCGAGGATCATAGTCTTGGCAGTCTTGCACGATGTAAAATAGATCAGTAAATTATTTAGATATAATTGATACACTTTTTATTAGATATAAAATGATAATTTTGAATATGTATTGAACACTGCACGTGTTTTGAGAGCTATTTTTTTTTTAGATTTCAGTTTCGATTATTAATCAGAATACATTACATTATAGTAACGATGTCACGATAATATTCTTAACAAAAACCCTATAGGTAACATCATTCAGTTCAGTAAACGTGACCTCGTTCTATAACAACCACATCAAAGTTTATGAGATTACACTATGGAAATTCGAAGTAGTATGAGCAGCAGTTCTATGTAAAATTACTAGAAAAAAAGCATACCCACGCAGTTATGCGTTGCGCATTTATATATGTTATACGAGTCTAATGTTATAATCATATATAATAATTACATCTATAACAATACTATCAGGATAAAGTTTGGTAAACTTTTCCAATGCCTGCAATTTAACTAAATTTATTTCATGTTTTCTATTTAATTCTTTTGCGTTAACACCCTAGATTTAACATAAATCACTACAAACTTATATTGATTCGTAATTGTTTTTCAACAACTATATATATGTTTACGACATCGTATAGTAGTTATTTGATCGTTTATGATTTATAATCAAAATGTTGCAATCAAAAATTTATAATTTCATGTATTTAGTGTTTATAATATTATTGTACGTGCACTCTATTAATATGTGATATTATACATTGGAAACAAACGCACGTTTTTCAACACCAGCCAATTCAAATACTTTGATACTTTGTTGTAGTTATAATGGCGTAAACGAAACCACGAGTGTGTAATAAAAGTGAAATGAATAACAGCTGCGTTTGTGTATATTCTTCCGATGAAGTATATTTATAAAAATATTAACTCGATTAAAACAAATCTATTTCTGTGTAAATAAAATATGGAATAGTTCGTATTATATTATATTTGTATTATGTATGTGTTTTATTCGTACATATAATATTACACTTGAATATTACAAAATTATACACCTCGTCTACTCGTACATCGCAAAATAATTCACCTCGTCCATTATATTTTCTGTAAAAATATAACTTATTATCTTTTCATTTTCAAACGGTAACTCAAAAAATTATTTTTACTGGTAAACAATATACGTTGTACAAAGACGTTCTTGGTGAAAAAATACCGTTTTTAAATTGTTGTGATTTAAAGATAAATATTGACTGATTCGTATAAAAATAAACGACCTGTAAACAAAAATATATAATATTATTTATAGATATCTGATCAAATGTTCATAATAATATGCGTATTATGTACATGATGCATTAGAATGGAAATATGCGCGTGTACTTGAATTTTCAACGGACGTACGCACTTTGCCATTTTTATTTATTTTTCCCTCGTTGCTGATACTATTGAGACGGATAATGGCGTTGGATTGGTAAATGGATACTGCATCCTATATTATTATACATTATAGTAAATATTCAAACAAAAATAATACCACCAAACGAGCGCCAATATCTATTTTTTTTTACAGAATCAGACAAATCACCTGCAGTGCTAAGATTTTAGTGATCCACAGCGCAGCCTGCTGAAAGCCAACAGCTGCATAATTAAACAGAGTGGATACCTAATACTTTTGAGAGTGCAGTATAATTATGCGTTATGATAAGAGCGCGGTATCTGATTAGTTCGAATATTACGGAATATACGGTTAATAAAAACATTATGGTATGGCATACTTAATATTGTTAATGTAATATTAATGTTGAATAGAAACGACCTAAAAAAAAATTAAAACAACTACCATATTCGTGTAATTTGGAGTTTAAATTAAATTTATACATTACAGTTTCTATTTGTTTATGATTATTATTATTGTTATTATTATTATTATTTTAAAAAAAAATGCCTATCCGTTAAATAGTAGTTGTGACGCGTACATAAAAGTTTTATGTGTTGAAGGTTTATTTTAGTGCTCTGCATATTAAGTATAAACTATCGCACGCTCCGACGTGAAATACGATAATTTACTGTTTATAGTATAATACATAAAGATATTGCAATTAAAGCAATCCTAAGCCGTTTAAAAATACATTTCGGTCACTAATAAAACCACCTAAAACCACAATATATTGCTAACCCATTTTTTACAAAGAAAAATGCACAAAACTATAATATTATAGGTAGATTACTAACATAATAAGTTAGAAATGTTTAAAATATTTCTACTGTAATCTATTCAAAATTGATGCATTTTAAATGTACTCAGACAGAACGTTTGACACCTATTAAAATATTACAAAACATTATAAATTTAAATATTTACAATTTACGGTAAATATACACTACGAAATATTATATGGTTTTATCCTATATTTTAACTGTCTATTAAAATTATTGTCTTATTTACATGAAACGATCGATATTATTTTAGAATAGGTACCGTTAAATATACACGTGACCAACGTTTTATAATATGTTACATCGATTCATTCAAATCATTACTCAATAGAATACATTTAATATATATATATATTACTAAAAGATATTAACAGTATTAAAGTATAACGTACCAAATTTTTTTCTATCAATAAAAGTTAAAACTACACGTCTACACATTACGAGACGAATATTTGTTTGTTCAAAGTATAAATCTAAAACACACGTTCGCAATTCGTATAATATATATTATATATATATATATATTTACTATGCATATAGATACATATATATATATATCAACAGTATTATATTTATTTTGCATAAGGATTATGGATGTTTTGTTATTCTCCGAAGCTGATTTAGCGAAGAATATTATGTAAATAATGTGTCAAAATACTGTACAAAGTCTAAATCCGTACTTTCTACTTAATCATTTAGTTGTATATTTTTATGCGATCAAAATATAAATATTAAATAAATTTATTGAAAAATGCAGTAGGAAAATAAACACTATATTAGTCAGCAAAAACAAAATTAAATTCTAATTCAAGATTATATTAGTTATATATTATATTTATTTTTATTATGTCGCAAACTATGAATTATTTTGATAATGTATCGCCATAACACAAAAGTTGAGAATCACTGCCTTAAGTAATACAAAAATCCCAAGAATTCAAAAATATTGTTTTAAGGTATATTTCAAAAATTCAAAAATTCAGAATTTCAATAAACATGCTTAGGAAAAAACACTTTTTGTATAAAATAGGATTATTCTATGTAAAGTACATATCAAGTATATTAAATATAATATGCCTACCTACGATGTAATAATGTATTACTAATAAGTAATAGTGATGCAATATATTATAGTATTATTTAAATCTATTGGTAAATTTTTTAGTGAATATTTCTTGCACATAATATGTAAAAAAATATTTATAGTTAATTCTACAATAACCCAAAAAGCAAAAACAATTTATTTTAACTTCAAAGTATCGCCTACCTAATAAATTTTAAACATATATATTATAATAATGCATGACCAAATGTCATAAGTCATAACCATCACAATTTAGGTGCAACTATGTAAGTACCGATTCATACATAATTAACTATTCAGCTTTTCTAAAGGAAAGGGCGTAAATCTTTTAAATTTTAGATAAAATATCCCTCTTTATCGTCTAAAAGGTTGAATAGCACTCGGGAGAGCATTTAACTTGTAAATAACGTTAAATTGTATTTGTTTCTCGATGTTCCAAATCAACAGTATAATCTCATAATCTAATGTGCAATAAAACATTTCGCTTTCAAGATTTAACAAGGTCTTTAACCAAAAATAATAATAATAACAAATAAATAACTGGAAATACCATTAATGTGATAAAATTGATAGGGTGAATATTTTCCGTTATTTAAAACCTTTAAAAAAATTTATAAGTATTAATATTTCATCAACCATAATTATTAAATCTACGAAACAAATTATCAAACTTGATTATGTAATAATAAATACTATAATAATAAAGCTATATTAAATGTTGATATCATAATAATCGTTTACAATAGAATCACAGGTACTTAAATACGTTACGCCACGGAATCTGGAGAAAATATATATGCTTCACACATATAACAAATATCAAATATCACGTCAAAATCTATCTCCCTTTTTTCTGTATATAGTAAAACATCATATTTTTAAATCCGATATTTATACGACCAAAACACATAAAACTTAATTTTTTTCCTTGTACAATTATTTTTGTTATACCACTTCCTATTATCTACCTCTATTCTCAAATGTTTTTTTTTTCATAAAAATATTATATTTATATAAGTTTCAATTTATATTCATGATAAGCCCGTAGATATGAGTAGTTAACTTAATCTGATAAAAATACGGGTCATCGAGCTAAATAGGCTGAACTTTTAAAACATGTAAGTATATTATACTAAAATAATAAATTATTTTCAAGCGATCAATAAAAAATACGTTAATAAAAACATAAAACAACATTATAATAGTATACTAGCTAGCCTACGCAAAATTAATAATCATAATACTTAAAATGTTTTACGACAACGGTGTTTGAATTGAATGGTTCACAGTGTTCGCCGTTCTAACTATGATATTATAATAACATTATAATTATATTTATAATATGAATGTGTTTGGAAATTTGGAAATTATTCAACTTTATCTGTAGGTAGGCTGGTAGGCAGGTCAGTCGTACTGTTTTCATAATATTTTTTTTTTAATAACGTCAATATGACATCTAATTTATTTCTCTACTTATTTTATAAATATATCAATGTGTTATAACTATAGCACCATTAGTTTTACTTTTGATACTTAAATTCGCGTGTAGAAGTTACTACTACTGCAATGACCGAAAATTAGTTTTTTACATTTATCCAGAAAGTACTCGAAGATTTCCAACCACAAAAAAGTATTTCAAAGCGTATCGAATAAATAAATAGAGCTAATGAACTCTTCTGTCATTTTGTTTGTCAGAAACAACTACGCGGTAAACAAAACAGGTTAAGGTTATCTCAAAGTTTTATTACTTATTTTTAGATCTTATATAGGGTGAATAAGTTATTGATTTTTAAATTTTCAGCAAAGAGAATTTTTTTGTACGTCAATTTATCAACTTATATTTTTCTACCTTTAAAAATTATTGTCCTAAATTATTTTTATTTTATTTATTTATATTAGTATAAAATGCATGTGATAACTAATAATTTAAAGAGCACTCTATCTGATATTCAAATATAAACCATTTTTTTTTTTAATTTTATACAAAATATAATAATTTAGATAAAATTATTTCTAAAATAGGTTTATTGAAATCTCAAGAAATCAGAAGAATGGTTAACACAAAAAACATAAATTTATTTTGATACTTGGTATTCTAAATATGAGAATACTATATTACATTGAGGAACGAATAAAATATATTTTACTATTTTAGTATAAGTACAGAAAATTTCAAAGGGATTCATTTTTCATAGACTTTTAACTTATCGAGATTTGAGTGAATTTTTAGTACACTACTTCGATTTGATAACTTATTTCTATATGTTGCACTGCATAAACTACCTTATATTATAGGATCAAAAAACTATAAAAGTTATTTTTTTTATTAATCATAAATATTAAAAAAAATTTTTTTTTAAGTATTTTCAGATAAGTACTCGTAAAATAAGTCGAGAAAGCTATTGAAAGATTAAGTTATGATAAATATATGTAGGTAATATATGATATATGATTAATTCAAAATACTTTTTGTCAGAGAAAATACATACAAGCGCAGCATTGAAAATCGAGGTATAACAAAAGAACAATTATTTTTCGAAATTCTCAAGTATTTATTTTTAGTTGCAAAAGTAGTTAGTTAATACGAACGATCCGTCATTACTCGTTTTTAATATAATTTTGACCATTTTTTAGTAAAAGTACTCCTCTAAAGTTCGTTTAGATTTAAAAACAAATGATTTATTTTTATACTTAAGTGTTACAATTAAAAAACACCCCGTTCAAGTGACCCAATAGTTTCTTGTATCACAATTTTAAATTTACAAAAATGATGTTCTGAATAAATAAATTATAAAAAAGCGGGTAAGTGAGTATCGCTCTGCTGTACATTAGGGGGTGGGGTGGACCTCGGACTAGGGTAGGTTAAATTTGAATGCAATGGTAGGTATCATTGTATACGAAAAACGATTCTGAACGGAGATGATTTGTCAGTCTAGGATATATTATATTTAAATATTGTCATATATTCTATTTTGAAACAAATAGTATAGGTAGTTACTATATTATGTTACTATAGTTACTTTATAGTATCTGTTTATTAATAAAAAAAAGTATTTGGCAACATACGCATAATGAGAGTATGAAATTTAATTTAAATTTTGACATATTTCGTATAAATTCGAACTTTAAGCACTTATAAAAAAAATTGTGACTAACGATTTCGGATTTTTTTTTTTATCACTTTAAGAACAACTTATAAGAAACCTTGTATTAAATTTTCAAGATTTTCTGGCCACCCAAAAAATTTTTATCGGCATTTGAAGAAAAAAAACTTTGAAAAGTCGAAAATTTCAATTGTCTATAAGTAGCTTAAAAATGGTCAAAATATTTTGAAAATTTAACTGTAAAGAGATAACCATAATATAAACATTTGGTGAAAATTTCAAGTATTTACAATGATTTGTTTTTGAGTTACAGCAAAATCAAAAAATTGATTTTGTCGAATAGTGGTTTTTCGTAAAATTGCCGTTTTTCTGTCACTTTTTTTTTTGTTTTTCTCGATTTTTTTGAAAACTATTTGTAAATTTTACTTTTGACCCCCCCCCCCAAGTACCAACTAGATGAAATTTCCTATTCAAGGAGGAGCTGAAGTCAAAAATCGGAGCATTATTACTGCTCCAAATGTTGTCGTCAGACACAAAAAAAAAACACGTCATTGTAAAATCAATATATTCTTCACTCCGTTCAGAATCTAAAATAATGACATAGGTGATATAATATTATATCGAATATAATTTATGATAATATTAGCTTAAATTTCAAAAAAAACCAAGCATTGGTGGTATTAAATAATTACTCATTAGTCATCAGTCATTACTATATTAACTAACTATACAATTTTGTTAGTAGTATTTTTAATAAATATCACATGTCGTGTCCACTAATATTCAGCGGTGAGATAAGTATAATTTATTAGGTAGTATCCATAATAAATTATATCAATGGTTAACCTAACCAACAATGGATATTGAGACATGACAACCCTATCATGGTCGGTGCATTATTATAATTTTGTATAGTTGTTATTAGTATTATTACTTTATATATTTATAATAATAATGTTGTGTCCAAGACCCTGTACAAGTCTTTGTAAATTGAATTAACTTCATTAATAGCGAATCCCTTAACAATATTATATTTGTATAATATGGAGAGTAATATATCAAATATCAATCAAATATAATCTTTAAAATATTATTTTAATACTTATTCAGTTTGATGATTTTTACAATATACTTCTTACATAATATATAATAAGCATGGTACATTTATGTTTATTTATAGATATATTGTGTATAATATTTTTTATTTAAAATATTTCTATTATCACCATTATTCAATTAATTTAAAACAATATTTATTTTATTTTATCAATATTTTGAAAACGTTTAAGTGCGCGTTATATAATTTTAGTTTCAAAGAGTAACAATAGGGAGTATGTATTTGTTTTTTAAACGGGACATTAAAAACGCTCAAATATTATCACACAACGTCTTAGTGGTTTAAAAATGTAATATAATATTTTGTATACCCACTTTATTAAATAGGCAATTTTTTTAATTTTTCATCTATTTTCCTGATAATATTATATATAAAAGTGGCAAAATAAATCGAGTTAATTGCGTAGAGCAAACAGAGATCTGGAAAGAACTATGTTTTGGATTTAAAAACTTATCGTTTTTATTAAATTTAAAGACATACCCACCCAGTCAGTAGGTAGCTCGTTCAACCGCATTACATATAATTTTACCATTGCAGTAATTGTAATTATATACCATTCCGACAATTTAACACGTAATTGATATATCAGCATGGACGAATGGGAACCATGTCAATAATTATTACTAAGATATATAATCTTGATTTATATAGGTATTATCTTTATAATATATACATAATACTAATGTATGGATGTTGTGATCGTTTAACATCTGAACAACTTGTTCGTTTTCAATAAAAGTTATATCAATAGAATCCTCAAACTATTAAAAGATTACTATTTCAACCCCTATAGGTTACTATAGAGTTTCATGCATAAATTTAGTTTTGGATCACTAAAATTGGATATTCTTCTGTGTATTTAAATAGTTGCCATTAGCTAAAAATTATATTATTATTTTAATTTTAAAAAAAGTATGGTATGTAAAAATGTTTACAAATATATCATTTTTTTTTTAAACAAATCTTAAAATCCAATATTTATTTAAAAAAATTACAATGATTAATTTTATGATTTTCAATTAATTCTGTACACATTTTTTATGTAAATACATAAAAACCAATACCAGTCTTAATGGTATTAGATTTACGTCGGTTTTTAAACATTTATTGAATCTGTATCCATTTTTTATTTTTTTATTTACGTTAAAAATTATGACCAGAGTTAAGAAGTGGAAAACTATAAAATTATTCATTGTAATTACAATGTTTGTATTATATATTTCAACCGAAGCAAGACGGAAAACGATCGAGAGATAGATTAATATTAACCAGGGCGAAGTCAAGTAATACATAAAATATAACTATATAGGAGTGCATAACATAATCTCACAGTCCTGCAGTCTATCTAGTTTAAGACCATATTATAATGTTATTATAATAATAGTGCTTCTCACTTTGTAGTCCACCTGCAGTGGTGGCCGATCACAGTAATGCAACATCGGACCGTCGCCATCGTCGTCGTCTTCGCACGAACATTTATACGACACGATCCCGTGAAATAACGATAATAATATTGTGTTTTATATTATGCGTGTGCGCTAGATAAGTATGATATTTTTGTACCGCAGCGAATGATTGATAGATGATGAAAATCACGCTGTACGATAGTTTGGTATATTTTCGTACTTAAGTGTCTATAATTATTTATATAAATAAATATACATATGTATATGGGTAACGAAAGTCGTGATTACGAGTCAAGTCTCGTGCTAAATATGTGACACGATGCGTGATAAAGATCGCCACGGCAGGCGCATTACTAATTGTAATTTTTTTTTTTTTGAGGCGTCCGATTTTGAAATTTTTTGTTTTCAATTCCTATCAGACGTTACGACTGAGATCGCTCAACAGTGCGATCACGTTTCCACGTAGAATTTCGATTAAGATCGTTGATGGTGTTTGTGTGTATATTTATGTACCATCGTGTTACCTATATGAAGCAATACTATCATAACACGCAGACGAAGTTCGTTAATTTTGGGACGCGATATTCAGTCGATAACGACCGCAAGTGAGCAAGACACAACGACGAAAAATAAATGTTTGTAAAATTTCGATTTCGGCGAGCGGTGATTTATTCACGCGGCGCGTTTCTGTCTACGCGACACCCGACGATAACGCGTGTGATTCCGACCAAGTCACGTTGACCACTGCCGCTTTCGCAGCTCTCGTCTCTCTTTAACTTCTCCGACGGCCAAACGGCGCACTTGTTGAGCTCCGCCTGCAGTGTATAATAAGTTCGTCGCGACAGTGCGCTTAATATGCACGCGACTCGAAAATAATAATAGCATATTCAACTATATTATTATTATTATTATTATTGTTATTATTATTGTTATCGTGGCTAAACTATATAGTCGACAAAAAATTTTCAAAAACAGACAGCTTTCCGAAAAATGCTCGTCGTTTAGGATCCCATTGCCACATATTTACACGTGAGTCAAATTTAGAGTAAACACTAAAGCACATCAAACGTGTATAAAAAAATATTAGTTTCGACCGTTCTATCAAAACTACTTTTGCTAAAAAATATAATTATAATACAATATAATATAATATTGCATATCTTTCTACACAATAAGTAGCGATAACTCGAAATTTGTTTTTTTACCGCTGAAGTATTTATAAATTTATAAGTTATATTTGATGTATTTAACTCAAAAAACATTGAGATTCACGGTATCGAGACTTGACTGTTTGTATAGAAGAGAATCAAAATAAAACGAGAACAAAATAATTAATTATATTAAAACATTTAGAAAATTGTATGTAAGATATTATAAACTTAATAATATTTATATATAAGACACAACTAAGCACCCGTGCAAAATGTATAAAAACATTATTGTCAGTCACCTAAACGAGGACATTGTTGTGGTCCGTTGGACCGTTATCGGGAAGTTTAACCGTATTGTGGTCTTAACGGACGAAATGTCATAGCGGCGACAGCGTGTCCCTTCAGAGTTTCAGACGCACAAGTGCATTCTCTAAAAGTCATCCGATGACCTTTCGAGTATTTATATAATTACTATCATAACAACGATATCACGCATCCGCGAGTCGAGTCGTGTTTGTTTGTTTGTACATTTTATCAAAACAACGAAATGTAGGTTTATTTTACTTTTACCGTATTACTATATTTCATAGAACGAACTATAATATTCAAAATGCAATATACCTATAATATATATTTATAAAAAACGCTGCTTCTTTAGTATAATATAAATATAACTCAACAATGCATTATTGTGTTATCGAAAACTGCATAAGAAATCGTTTTAAAAACATTATATTATCAATATATGTCATCGTCGGAAAATCGATAAGCGCATTTATTTCCCTAAAGTGCAAAAAGCTTATGCATATAATATTAATATGCACCCGACGACATTTAAATTTTTGATTGTCATAATTGTTTTTCTACAGCAAATATACAACAACAATAAACCTCCTTCGATCATATATTAAATATGTTTTATATACATAGATTTATAGAAAGGTCAAAACATCCTTCCCATATTATAATATTCCTCTTCAAATATGCACCATGTATAATATACATTTCGATTAACTCCGCGTATATATTACATTTTGTTTTGTTAGCTCAGAATAAAGTTAGCTCGATCCTTGGCTATCTGAATAAAAAGTGAATAAAACTACAACCTGCTTGATAGTTATCATTTATTATAATCGAATTTATAAAATATTATTAACTTATGTTTTGATTTTAAACGCAGTTACATAATATTATGTAAATTATTATGATACTAACGCAATGATATTTTCAAAACATTTAATTAATTTTAAGTTATTACTTATATTTTATACCACAACTTTATATAGGTAAACTGTTCAACGGTAATTTAGTATAGAGTCAGAACTCACTAGTCAACAACAATAATAAAATATAATATACAATAAAATAAATTGAGTAATATAGACTGACAGGCTGTCTCTGCTCAAAATCGTTTTTCATAGGCAATATTTTATGACTGAGTTTAAATTTAACACGTCCATTGCTCGCTCGACACCTACCTATTTTACAGCAATGCGGTACCTACTTACCTACCTTTTTAATTTTTGTTTGTTTTCTAGAAAATTATGCAAGAAAATTGTGAAATAGACCCAGCTAATTTTTCAGAGTAAGCAGAGATCCCAAAAGAACTTTTTTTAAGTTTAAATATGTATATTCCAGTTTAATTATTAGAGCTTTTTAATAAAACTTTATACTTGGCAAAATCTGTGATACATACTCATATACTTCGAATAAATATATTCGTATTATAAATCGAAGGTTATATTTGATAACCATTCGATAACATCATGTCATATTTTATACATACTGCAAAATATAATTAAAAGTATATTGTTGTATGCACAAGAATGAATACGGTTAGAATAAGTTGAATCAAAACTTTTCAATTGAATCGCTTGCAAAAATACTCGTTACGGTATTATTACAGCCTTGACACTAGAGAATTAATATATGGTCCTGAAAACGACAAGAAAGAAACTAAAAGAAAGAGATCGAATACATAATATAAATATTATGTTAAAATAAAATAAGCGAATGATATGTTCGATAATAATGTATAATACGTACACTTTATTACATTCTAAGCAGGCCTCGATTTTTTCACGTGGCGAGGTAACGTAATACTCCCCGAAAAAATCGTTCGGACCGAAACGTGGTTGGAAAACCGACGAGGGAAAATACCACTGTATACGATGTGCGTACAGTGTACAGACTGCGCAACGGCACGTCCAGATATTAGCATCTTACAGAAACCTAAACACGTGGACTTAAAACATCGTCAATAATGATCGATTTTACTAGACTTGGCACCTGTCGTACAACTATTATTTATTTTGTGTAAAATAAATCTAATGCTCCTCTTAGGTAAGTTCTTATTATTATTTTCCGCGAAATTTCTTATTGTTTCTGACTTTGAATATTCACCATTTTACACACCGGAAACTGTGATTTAGAAAACTTTGAAACAACAATCAATCAAAAAAATAATTTAATAACAAACAAACAATAACATGTGCGGACATAAAATTCTTAGAAATATCAATTTAACTGTTAGCAACCGTTGTAAAATAAATTACGACTCGTCACTCAAAAAGTCAAAACTGAGAATTAATAATGGAATTTTTAGGAAAATAATAGTAAAACTACGTTTTACGTGACTCTGTGTACGTGAAAATATATCAACTAAAGTTGGTCTTTTTTATGAAAAAATAAAAAAGAACAAAATAAACGTATTTTATTGTAATTTAAAAGAAAGACTCTCACATCTTTTTATTTATATTTACTGTTATAAGTATACTTCCAAACAACGAGTATTATTAGCATATTAAATTATTGACTTTAATGAAATATTGATACTTTGATTTTTTTTTTTAACACAATTCGTCACGGTTTGAAGATGTGTACATACCCAGTATATTTATGTATACGTGCTTTATTTGAAAAAACATAAACAATGTACCTAGCTATATAATATTATATTAACCTACTATAGAAAAAAATTAGTGTGGTATTAACTCAAAAACCCAACTCCATGAAAACGACTATGGTTTAAATAAATCTTTTAATACTCGCGAGAATGTTTCATTTTTTAAAGGGCTTGAATGAGTACTGATTTGGTTATGATTATAATATATTGTTTATTTTATACTACAAAAATGATTTAATTTTACATCACCGACTCTGATAATAATAACTTTCTTGTTATT
Source organism: Schizaphis graminum (assembly GCA_020882235.1). Lineage (NCBI taxonomy): Eukaryota > Metazoa > Arthropoda > Insecta > Hemiptera > Aphididae > Schizaphis > Schizaphis graminum. The sequence continues at coordinate 63,998,236 of CM037032.1, forward strand.
ATAGTTACAATGAATTAATGAATGTTAATGAATTCAAGAACGTAATTATAATATTTTGACAGCATGGGTAAAACATTTAAAATGTCATTTATGAGTAGCTGAATTTCGGGGGGAAAAACATCACTAAAAAAACATGTTTTTATTTTTAGGGTATAAAACTTAAATAATAATCGTTACAATACGGTATACAAAATATATTATATTTTATAAATTATTCATTACTATTGAAATCGTATACAAAATTTATATTTCTGTTGTTATAATTATTCAAGAAAATATTACCTACCCATAAATTATATAATGTTTGACTAGGTTATGTCCTCTAAAAATAAATTTAATGATTTTTATGTTATTTGGTATTGAGCGGGTCTAAGAAGATATTCTTCTTCTAAAAAATTGAATGAAACATGTTTTCAATTTTCAATTGTCATACTTTTTACGCATATAACTAAAATTTATTTTATTTTAAAATATAAATACAATATTTCTCATGCTATATGAACGTATATTAATTTAAAAATACAAAACATACTACATACCTAACCTAATAGACGCAAATTCGTTATGCAATACCGAAATGAATGCATATCATCCCACATGCAGATATTCGGGCCAAAGACGAAATTTCAGAACCAACTTGGATCACAAAATAACAGTCTTCAGGGTAAGATTTGAAGAATAGATAGTAGGATAGATGTAGGATTTTTTAATTTGTACAAGAGACCAGGATGCCACACTTTATTAAATGCTTGGGCTATATCAAAGAGGACTGCTGAGTAGTATTATTTTTTTTCTAAGGAATTAGATTTGAAGTTAGTTAGCCTGTGGATTTGGTGTGTAGTTAAGTGACCTGCTTGTAAACCAAATTGAATTTGTGTATAAGTAGTTATGAACTTAAGTTTCTAAAGTACATTATATAATATGATAGCACTATAATTATAATATTATTATACAATATTATGAAACCAAAAAAAAGTGATATAGTTATGTAGCTATATTGCCGATCTAACACGCCGTGTTACAATTTATAATTTTTTAAATTATTAAAAATTAAAATAAGATACGATAAAATAATAACATTGATTATACATAGTAATTAATGATAATACTTATTTAAAATTGTACAATTTTCATTTAATTAATTCTATAATTTTCCAAGCTACATATTTTTATTACTCTTTCTTCTTGCAAGTTGGTAAAATAGTTTATTTAATTTACTAAATTAACTTTACTATATTATTACTACGATTACTGCTGGATTATTTCTGTTTAAACGTACTTTTCTCACAAGATTCTAAAAATAATACTTTTTTATAAATATACTGATACTACACCAAAAAGTTTTAACTTAGATTTTACAAACTTATATTATGTGTACACGTTATAATAATATGTAAATATAATTAATGAAACAATAGTCATTCACAGTAATAATCCTTATTTGTACATAACTGTAATTCTAAAAATTGACAAAAACGCAACACATTATACGACTATTTTATCAAAATTTGATTTAGATTTTACAAATTTACAACTAAATATAAGAGTATTATTATAATAATATAATATTACATATTATGTAGACACGATAAGTTCTAAAAGAACCATCAGTTTAATAGCCATAAAATCAAATAACTAACTGTACGTCACTACAAAAAATCTATGAAAAATAATCTTAACAAGATGGGTGACTTACCTTGACGCGCTACCTCGGCTTATAACCCTTAGAAAATAGACAACGCTTTTCGTTGGACTGGAAATAACATGGCTTGCAAATAATAAATATAATACCATATCCATTATAAATATTACACAATATCAATAATATAATACGAACAAGACTCGGTTCCGATGGAATTTCGGCACTCTGCACTTAATCAGACCAAAGATATAGCTAGAGTGGATTGTGGGATTATGCGTATATTTTGATAACTTACAGCACTCTGGGTATTATACAATATCTATATTACGTAGATAATTTAAATTGCTGTAAGTGTATATACGCGTATAGTATATTTGATAATTAATTTTACCTAAAAGTGAGGACTTCGATATAAACCAAAAACTAAGTTTAGCTATACATATTATATATAACACGAGTTGTCCTAAATTTGAAATATATACATAGTAAAAAATAAGCTATTTATCTTTATTTTACATGTAATATAATTCATATTTCAAACCCTAAAGGTTAAGATTTATATATAATAAATTTAAAAAAAAACTTTTATCTACAAATGTTTGTATAACGGCTGATTAAATGTATTCCCTATAATTTTTCTTTCAATCTTCCCACTTGGAAGTCAAATGGAATGTTCTCGTGGAAATATGAGATGACTATAATGTAAAAATAGTAGTTTTACGCGTAAGATTAGGAGCAGTTATTACTAAAGTTCACAAACTCGAGTAAAAATTATGGATAACAATAAAAAACTATTTGAAAAATATTTTTAAAAGTGAACCGTTGATACACTAGTTCACATACACAACATCGTGGGTAAATAACTGTTAATAATTTATGTTACATTTAAAAATTCTCTAACACCATAAAAAAGATTTGGGCTCATATATTTATTTGATAGTCACGTATTTGGTCTATTTAGAAACTTGATAGTGGATCCCGTATACAAAATAAAAAGTGTTTTAATCGATTTTTAAAATCCTCATTAAACAATATACTAAAATCCTGCTCATTAATCGATAAGTTTAAAGTAAATAATATAAACTCATATATTATTGTGTAACAGAGACAACAAATCATCATTAATCACTTTTTCCGTTATATTAACAACAATCAAAGTATAAATCTATACACCTGTTAACTGTTAATTTACATAGCACATAATAGTAAATAATAAATAGTAAATAGTACAGACAGTATAGTATATAAAATAATATAGGCATATAGATATATTATGTTTTCGACTATTTAAAAACTATATTACAGATATTATTATGACTCTTTTTTTTTTAACATAATATGACTATTATACACATTTGAAAAGTATATTAATTACTTGTAGTTTATATTCTGTAGTCGTAATAACGCATATTTATATCTATATCCAATATAATATATGACTATTGGCATTGAGTATAGATAATATATATATTATATATAGTAGTAGTAGTATATATATAGTATATATAGATAGTACTATCTATACTCAATGCTATTGGCCTACCTTTTACAATGGTCTAAAACAAAAAAAATTAAATACCACTTGAATTGATTTTTGATTGTTTTTCGAAAATGGCCATTTTGTAGAGTTATTTATTTATAGTATGGAAAAAAAATTATTTTGAAATCGGTTGAATTTTAAATGAACGAAACAAACTTCTTTTTCAAAAAATACAGAATAATAATATTATGGTAACATTGTATAGTTTTTATACTTTGATAACTAATTTGCTAATTTAATATTAGATTATAAAAAATATTCCAACTCATTAATATTTTATTCAAGATTTTTTATTTATTTATTTTTATAATAAAAAAATACTATTTCTACGGAATCAGTAATACTAAGTTTAATTTTATTAAATTATTTTAGTACTCTTAAACATTTTAAGACCAATATTATCATCTGAATACAATATATTTAAACATTTTATCTGACTATATTTGATTTAGACCAAAATGGAGTTAAATTAACTTGGGTATAATAAGCAGTGTACCTATATTGAACATATTAAACAATATTATAAAAACAAATATTTAATACAATTACAATGAGTAAAGTAGATTACCTATTTACCTAGAATTATAGTTACCAAGACTATACAACTTTACCATAATATTATGCTGTATTTTTTCAAATAGAAGTTTCTTTCGTTCATTCAAAATTCAACTGATTTCAAAATTGTTTTTTCTTCATATTACAAATAAATAACTACAAAATGAAAAATTTTGAATTTTTTTTTAAATAAATACCACATACCTTAATACCTTATGTCTGATTTATACAGAAAGATTTCGGTCTTTAGGTTCATCCCCCTTCCCCCTTTGATTTTGTTTTAATACATAGCATATAAGTTTATCGGCTCAAAAAGATCAATTTTTTTGTACCTACATTAAATCTATTTTTAAACTAATCTCCAATCATCAAAAAATCCTACAAAAATGAATATAATGTACATATAATGTTTCTATTTTTGCTTATTAATAATTTCTAGTTACTTTGTATATTATATGCGTACATTTTTATACGTTTTATGGCCCAAAATTTATTTTTACTCATTCTCAAATATTCAACTATTTATAGCGTGTTCCGGTGATTCTCAATATTTTTAAGACCCAAATTTTTCCCTGCAAATCTATCGTAATCCACATGGCTTAACTTTTACAGGATCAATTATAGAAATCCTAAAAAATCAAAATTTGTTTATTATTTAGATAATACTATAAAGTGTATATGTTTATAATGAATATAATTTAACAAATGTATTTTACAATAATGAGTCGTATGCGAAGTATGTGATTGTTTCTTTCTATGGTTGATAGTATGTAAGTATGTTTATACTTACCATATTATACGATACTTATATATGTAATAATTTGTATAGTATATTTATTTAGTATATGTTCATATACAGTATAAAATAACATAAAAATCTTAGAATCTATATAATTAATAAAAATTCTCACAACCTACCGAAAATTGACTTGCGACTCGCTGTTTGAGGGGGCGCGTAATTTTCGGGAAAATTTTCATCAGGAACAATTAAATTCAAAAAAATATTTGTCAGGAATGCTTTTATGACGGGAACAAATGTTATAAGGAAAATATTTTATAGGAAAATAATTATCAGTAATTGAAAATTGTGGAAAATATAAATTGGGAAAATTTTATCTTGGAAAATAATATACAGGAATTAAAAACCAGGAAAGTATTTAAATTGAAAAATATTACACGGTAAAATAAAATTTGGGAAGTGATATCCCAGAAAATAGTTCTCAGGAATTAAAATACCAGAAAAATATTTCCCAGAAAAGTAATACCTCAGGTGGTGTTGCATAGCAAGTCGAGGGATATTTTCGATTTGCGGAGCGCAGCGACAGCGCCGAGGAGCGTAGCGACGAGTGCCGCTAGCACGGCATCACTGTAAATTATTTCGTATTTGTCACACTGCTGGATCTCTGGTTTTCCCATGTTAATAATTTCCCGGTTTTTAAATTTCTATGTTTTATTTTCCTAATTTTTAAATTCCTAAAAATTATTTTCCTGTTCAACATTTTCCTAGGTTTTAATTTCCTAAAAATTATTTTCCCAAATAATATTTTCCTAATTTTTAATTTCCCGATAAAGTTTTTCCCTTGTAATATTTTCTTATATATTATTTTCCTACAAGTTATTGTTCCTGTTATTTTTTTCCACAAATTTATTTTCCTATGAATTGTTGTTCCCGTGTATAATTTTCCTATAATTTACTTTCCTGATTTTTATTGTTCCTCTGAATAACTTTCCTGATTTCATTGTTCCTCTAAATAACTTTCCTGAATTTTATAGCCGCTCTTTGAGAAACGCCGGCGTATTCACTTTCGTACAAAATATTCTGTCAGTGGTTTCGGATGATAACGAAAGCGACATCTGTCATTGTCGTCGTCGTTTTCAATTTGCAATACAAACCCTGGGCGATTCCACTGCGCATTTTCGTCGTCAGTTAGCGCTGCTGTATAAGATCATTACTTTTATTTATTATTTATTAAAAGGTGACGGACACACATATTATCTTTATCTATCCAATTTTCTAAGTAGCATAAATGTCGGATTTTATGTTTTTTTACTCAGAACTGATATTATAATAGGTGCACACAATTTTGTGTTTGCATTGATGACGAATATAACTATATTTATAAGTGAACATTGATATTTTGTATGTGGTTTTTTTTTTTTAAATAAAATCCATGCGTCAGAAATATTTGTATAATATTTGTCAATAACTAATAAAAAATAAAACTAATATTTCGATATTAACTACAAATTGGCAGCATTATTACAAATATAATACAGTGTGGCTTATATTTACATACTACCGACCAGAATTAATAACCGTCAAAATATTATTGAAACAAAGTTTAATTTGTTGTTGATTCAACTGTTTGATTATAAAAAATGCCTATAAAAATAAATAAGAACATATTTTTTGTAATTTTTTGAAATTCTATTTCATCGATTTGCATTTGTTTATTACAAAAAAAAAAAACCATCGGTTTAGTGACATTGTACCGATTTTATGATATTGGTATGTACCATCTGTACATCTAATCTTGAGGTGATCGCCCATCAGTCAGGAATGTTTTCTAATAAAAATAACAACCAAAAGAACGATGCGTATTTACATAAAAATCTGTGCGTATAAATATTGTAAGCTATACACATCTGGTGCGTGTAAATAATGTATACGATGCGATAACTATATTCGTCCGTCGTAAATATTGATATTAAACTTATGGACCCACGCATCTAGATTTGTATTAAAAATCTGTAAACCTAACTAATACCACATTTTTAACCGCAAACACCGTCACATCTCTTTTACCCCATTGTTTATATATATATTAGTTTTATACTTTCGCTCGGAAGCATTCCGTATGAGTGAAAACCAAGTGGTTTCTTTCCCAATGTCTCCGCAATGTTGGCCCAAATAGTGTATCTTACGTTTAATGAAAATGGGGATGTCATATGTTTAATATCGACGGCCGTAATATTATATTCATAACTGTATAGAAAGTCGTAATTATCGTCCGATAGGGATAATATAAATAAGGCCCACGACAATATTTTCACAGGGTTTGAAAAAAAAACCACTATGCCGGTGATATGTTTACATAGAGCAGTAATAATTACTGATCAAGGAATAGGTATCAATCTAAATTAAATATTTTTTTATTATTAAATTTATTCGACGTAAAATAGTAAAGTATGTCGATTTACGAGTTGTTCATACATTGAGTAAGCTACAAAGATAATTTTTAATCGATTTGATCCATTATTGAACACAACTGAAATATTGGATCAGACAAGTCAATGTAAATTATTTATTTTGGATTAGCACGGAAAAGCTTATCGCATTCTTAATAAGTCAAGGTCATTGGAAATTTAAACGGATGATAATGGTATGAAAACATCACCAGCAATATTTTAGGGGATAATCAATAATGTATTAAGATTAAATAGGAGTACAGTTCTCAATTTATATAGACAATATAATTAATAAATAACACGACTCTGATAAGAGATCACTATTGGGCGTAATTTTCCATTGAGTTATTTAAAACTCAATTATAGCGTCAGGCTTATTACTTTCATTTAGTCGTGCACTCGTGTGGGTATAATTAAATAAAACATTTATAAAACCAAATGTTTTGTCTTTGTATTAAATTTTTTTTTTAAATAATTACCTATATTAATATTGTCAATTTCGGTGTAATTGAGACCCAGTACAAAAAATAGTGTTGAGCTTGTATGTGCCAGTGATGACTGATGTTTATCACTGTTTTATAGATAGTTCAAATGATTTTGATATAATTTTTTAATACCCTTATTATAACAATCGGAACGATTAAAACATTTTTTCTAACGTCATTGATCCAAAAATTGAAACTAATCGTGTAAGTACCTAAATCATCTTGATCACGATATATATTTTATTCATATTATATAATGTTTATGGATTTCACTCGTCGGTATAGACGATATAGTCAAAACAGGGTTAGAGGTGATACAAAATTAATAATCAATTTAAAAGATTTTATGATGACGTGCATACAAATTAAACATGGCATCTCATCGTTATATATACCACAAAATCTCAATTTAAATAATAGTAAATATGGATACATTTGAGAATTTATTAGGTATAAGAGTATGAACAACAAATCCATATTATATTATAATAGTAGGTATACATTATTATTCCATTTGGTTTAATTATATGGATCCGACTATTATATTCCCAACTTTGATATTTGATTATCCTTACACTCTTTCTGCAGAAGTATAAATGGTAACACATACGTAATAGTAACACAAATCCCCGAACAAAAGTCCGGCGAAAAAAGTCCGATGGAATAAAAGTCCCAACTTTAATAGTTACTTATTAAATTAAGTCACCTAAAAATATTTGCTTAGGCCTAAGAACTAACCATACTATATAGCAGGAGTGGCCAAATTGCGGCTCTCTTCATCGTCGTATGCGGCTCGCGGTCTTATTTACAAAAACCAAAATTTTAATTTTTTTCGCATACATTAATAAAAAAAAAAATTGTTATTATTATTATTTTATAATTTCATATTTCACAATTTGATATGTTTATCGGATGTTAGCTATCTTTATTATTTTTGTGGTATAAAAGTACAGATTAGATTATTTTGGCTCTTGATATAATTACATTTATATATTATATGTGGCTCACCACTGCTATATAGTATATTATGTTATAGATTATCACTTTAATCCGAAAGTCGTAAATTACTAATTTATTACACACATTATATCTTTACTTATCTTTCTTTAATTTTAAAAGTGAATTTCTCTGGATAATAGTTTGGTTATTTTGGCAAACGCTCAGTCTGTGTCATCTGTCATCTGTGTCTGTGAAATCCGTATAGTGTTTTTAAATTCAACAATTTTTTTTTAGTAAATATGTCACTATAAGTAAACGAAACACAAGTTCCAATTTCACATTAAAAATAAATGTAAAACATATTTATTATCTATATATTTTATTATTAATATTATTGTATTTTCGGGATATTTAGAATGAATAAGAATTTATAAATTAACAAAAATTGTATTTTGTAATAATTGTACTGGTTTTTAAATATTTTGTTTTATTTAGGTACGTAAAAATGTAAATAACTTTAAAAAAAATGTATAACCGTAAATACAATAATACTAAAATATTATAATTTAGGTACTTATAAGCAAATATTTGTAAATGGTTATTCTTGTTTTATTAATTATTAATGTAAATCGAATTAGTGTTAATTAAATTAATATAATTTTTAAAAATTTTTTTTTTTTTTTTATTTATTTAAACTTTACAATGTGTCAACATATTACATGTTCTTACAAGGTATTAATTATAATAATGATATGGTTAAAAGAAAGTAATAGTAATAATAATATATAAATTTTAGATTAACAATATATAGTCGGTTGGTCGTTGAATAGTTTCTATTAAAATTTAAGATAAAATTAATGAGGATAGGTCTGGGAAAAGATAAGATTATGTAGGTATTATGAGACAGTGTGCGATAGTATTATGGGGAGATAATGCCTTTAGCTATTAGTGTGTTTAAGACTGTGGTAAGGAGGGAAATTAATGGATTAATTAAAGAGCTTAAATTGGATATGAGTTTTGAAAAGGTATTTGATATTTGTTCTGTGATTTTATTTTGGTTGTTGGTGGCTTTTGCTGCGTATGATTTGGTTTTGGTTCTGTGTTGTGACTGTTGAAAGTGAGGGTCAGGATCTTTGACTGGTTGAAACTTTTGAGCAGATTTTTTAACTATTGACTCGAATGCTGGGCATCCTTTGAAGTTTGCGGTGTGGTCTTTAGCGCATAGGGCGCATTTGGCTGGACTATTTCGGTCCTTGGTGCACTCGATCGTCAGGTGGTTTTCACCACATTTGACACATCGAGCTTCATGGTTGCAGTAATTCTTTGTATGTCCATAGTCTTGGCAATTATGGCATTGCGGTGGGCCACGTCTTTTTTTTATTGGTTTTTCGATTTTCACTATTGTGTTGAGAAGAGATGTAATATCATGGATATCATTGTTATTATCTTGCTGATGGATATCCACGAAGAATACTGGAAGTGGGCAGTTGTTCCTATTTTTGGCATTGTAAATACTCTTGACTGAATGTCCCAGTTCAGTAAGAGCAGAAGTAATATCGGTGTGTAAGGTGGAACTATGTAAATTTTTGATGACGACTCTGTATGTGCGAAGGCTTGGGGGGATAAACGAATGGAAACTTGCGCTTGTTTCGTGTAAATGATCTGTTATTGCATTGTAAGTTCGTTTATCAGTGGGTTGTACAATGAGATATGATGGAGTTGACTTACAGGTGAAACCATTGGGTCCGGTGATATTTTTTAGGACGGTGTTGAATGTCGAGAAGTTGGTTATGTTTTTGATGTGGATAGGAGGGGCCACGGGTTTAGCGTTGTGAACTTTGTGAGGTAGACTGTCCGGATCTTCCGTGGTGCTGGTTGAAGGTGTGGTGAGTACATTGTCTTCATCGGTGTTGAGTATGGCGTAACGGTTCGGGGTGATAAAAACTTTGGTGTTTTTGTCGACTTGGCTGGGTGAACTGTTAGATAGGTTTCGCTTCGTTGTTTTAGGTGTATGCGGCATGATAATGACGTAATGTTATTGTGACAAATTATATAATAGCGATATGATAACAGAGCGCGGACGATTACGACGCGCGTGTGTTCATGTTGAACGTTGCAGCCGAACTGAATTTTTAAAAATAAATTTTATAATTAGACCATATGGCCATTAGAGGGTCAGGGGTCTGGTGTGATGGGTGTTTTCGCAGGTAATTATGATGATGACATAATGTGTAGGTACCTAATGATCTTTTTAACGATACGGCGCAATGTACCTGCAGATGCTGTAACAATGTATTCACTAGTCACAAGTGGTGTATTGAGTCTAGGAAACCTTACAACTTAATACTTTAAGAGGACATTATACCCGCATGTGTTGTTTCTGTCTTACTAAATATGTAGATCATAACAAATTTGCGTTTAGCAGAACAGATTTTGTGACGTTAGCTTTAATATTAGAGTAAATTTACCTATTATCAAATTTATAGGTAAGAATATTATCTAGAAAATGTGATATGCTTTTATTGATATTATCATTTTAAAGTGAGTTATGAATATTTTAAAGTTGTAATATTTTACATAGCTATAACTCATTTTAAAATGATAATATCAATAAAAGCATATTATGACATTTTCTAGATGATATTCTTACCTATAAATTTGATAATAGGTAAATTTACTCTAATATTAAAGCTAACGTCACAAAATCTGTTCTGCTGAACGCAAATTTGCTATGATCTACATTAGTAAGACAGAGACTACATATGCGGGTATAACGACTATAACGTCCTCTTAATACGAATAATAGTTACCTACACGTTATATTATTAAGAGGACGCCATACCCGCATGTGTTGTCTCTGTCTTACTAATGTACATCATGATACATTTTCGTTCAGCAGAATATTATACATTGTTTGTTTATACAAACAGTAATAGTCCTTAAAAGTAATTTTATAAAATTATGAAATAGATGTAATACCTATTGGATCTAAAGTAGGTACTATTTATTATGCTTAGACAATTTTTAAAATTATAATTATTTATTTAATTTAAATTACTAAATTTTTCAAATCCCCATAGCCCACATATCTTCCAAACCCATTAGATATATCACGGATGTCGGATTTATTTTCCTTAGTAGGTAATAGCCAATAGGTATTATGTTTGGGTAAGTTTACAAATTTAAATAAAAAACTACTCGTTCAAAATTTGATTTTTATACGTCAGAAAAATTATTCACTAAATAATTTACTTTATGGAAAAGGGATTACCATTTTCAGTTTATAGAGAACTTTATCCGTATTTAAGTCATACATTTTAAATAAACTAATCTAAATATAACTAATTAAAAAATAAAACCTTAATATTTTTTTAATCCATACAGTGGCGTACACAGATATTTTCAATGGGAGAGGTTATATTAAAAATTACACACACATATATATTTATGAAACCATTATTTAATTTTTACAATACAAGATCTAGTTTTCTTGGTCTTTTTGGCAACTCATCGATGACCTCTTCAGGAGTTAAATGTGTACCACGGTACACCGACAACATTGTTAAACCGTTTAATCCCGTAACCCGTCTATGTAATCAATAATGATAAACACAATTTCAAGAAAATAATATAAAATCGTATTTATACTTCAGGGAATAATATTCTTGGATAATAACCTGCTCTAATTGTCTATGAAAATGTTGACTATTACTACTGGTTATAAAAAGTTCTCTATTAATATGTTCCTGCTTCAATATCATTACTCATTTAAATATGTCCCATTCTTATAAACACTATAAGGGATTTTTACGATACTCGCCAAAACTAAGGACTGTCTATGCAAAGCGCCTTGTAGCGTCACTAGCCATTTAGCATGCAACATTTTTGTATTGCAGTGTGCTTATCCTATTTATAATCAATGCTTATAACAGCATCTACAATATTCATTCATATAAACCATACTAGTATACTACAAATAACAGGTTAGATATTGTTTTTTAATTAAACACAAACAACATAAATTTAAATTTAATTTAAATTTTTTTTTATGTTATGTTTGATTTATTAACCAATTGTGAGAGTATGGTTAACGTATAGGTCATAGTACAATCATAAAAAATGAATGTAAAAAATAATATTCATATTTAAAAAAAAAATAACTGAAGTTTTTATCTATTAAATTTATATGTACAGATGGATGTTTAATATTGATATACAAAATTATGTATACATAACATACAATTATATATTAATGTTTGATTATTTGTTAACAAATGGATAAGGATTGACTATGTTTATAATATGCTGAAAATTACAATACACATACTATATACACCATGTATACTAATTAATTTTATTCCATATTGAATAAAACAATTTAATAAAAGAAAAAATAATACAATTCAAAAATTAAAATTATAATAATAAAATATGAGTACTCTACAACTGTTTAATTTTTAAATTCACATAATGTAAAAACATTGTTACAGTTGTGATTAAACAGATGGTAATTAATAGGTTGATGATCAATCAATCTTGACAGTAGTGTAAATTTTGCGCACAAAAGCATGAGCACCAATGTAACCTACAGTACCACACATGATACCTAAAGCAATGCTGAATAATGCCATGTAACCAAAATAGAATGCAGTTTGAAAAAGTCCATACATTCTGAAAAAATAAATACATATATTAAGGGGGATTTTACAATATGCAATTTATTATAGGGGCGTAATTAAGGGGGAAGAGAGTGATAAATTTCTCCCCAGAGCTTTATTTATTAACATTTTTCAATATTTATATATATATTGGCATATTGCAAATGATAAAGTTTAATTTTCTACTAAAAAATGTTAATCCCTCCCCCCATGCTGAAGAAAATTTCTAATTACTCTACTGATTTTTATATTTATATTTAAATTAATATTAAGGTGATACCACGGAAACAAAATCAATTTTCTTTATATCTACACACCATATAAAGTAGATTAAAAACCATTTATTTTTGTACATCACTAATTGTAATAATATAATTTGAATCAAAATATTCTAAATATCTCTGGTTCATGATTCAAATTAAAATATCATAACTTATTTTAAACATTATTATGAAAAAAATTCATTATGTTATACCAGAAACTTTAGTTTAATATTTTTTTTTTTAAGTAAGTTATATCTAGAAAAAAAAATGCAAAAATTAAATTCCCATAACAACTTTTTCTTTAACTTTCTCTAAGTTATCTGAAAATATTTTTAAAGAAATCAAGATCACTATAATATAATTTGTATTTCTATTGAAAAAATCATATTTTTATTAAAATAAATTAATATTATATAATATAGATAAACGAGATTGGACAATTTTAAATTTAAGCAGTGAACTTTAAATATAATGTGGTACATTATGTTTTAGAAATACTGAAATAAATGTTTGTTTTATTTTTTTAAATATCAATAAGTTGCATGTTTTTGTTACACAAATTAATATATATAACAATGTAAAAAAAATGAGCCTAAAGATTATAACATTTTTTTACCTTGGCTTTACGGTTAGATTTGAAACTCAAACATTGTAGTCTATCTTGAATATGTATTATAATATGGTTTTAATAAAATTAATAATATGATTATTATTTCATGCTATAAAATTGTAAAAATAAAACTTTCCTATTCATTATAACTTACTTTGTTTTAAACATAAAGTAATAAAATGAATACAGATAAACATAAAATGCGGTTGATGCTGCTGCTGCAAAACTTGTCCATTGCCTGCAATAAGAATAAACAATTTGTAACTAATATCAAAAGAATATTTATTATTACCAAACTTACCATCTATAATCTTCAGCATTAAGTAAAAAGTAAGTACATACAATTGTGACACAAACTGTTACTACCATAAGTATTAGAACAACTAGCAGCATAAATCCATAAACATAATATATTTTGTATGCCCAAAATGAAGTGAATATAAAATACCTTAAAGTAAATATTCCAAAATTTAGTTTAATATCATATTAATAGTATTATAATTTATTTTAACATACATTTCTATAAATATTGATCCAAATGGCAGTATTCCACCAAGCATAGTGATTATTAAAGGTTCCATAAACCATTTTTTTTCAGGTATAGGTCTTGGTACAGCATTTACTCTGCAAGGATAATCTGGTTGCCCAGACAAATTTCGACCCAACAAAGTTCCAACCAATGTAAGAGGTAATATCACAAAAACGCATATACAAGCTACTGCGACCTAAAAATAGATTATTAATAATAATAATTAATATTATTAATATTGTTATTAGTAAAATTATTTAAAATATGTCAAAATTATTTCTTACCATTGAACCAAATGGAATAGCACGTGATGCATGATAATAGATTGCAATAAAATTAATAAGGAATGCCATTCCACAAACAAGTGAAGGTAGTAAAAATGCAGATAACAACATCTGTCTGATCCAAATACGTCCACCCATCTTAGCATATAAAGCTCCACCAAAATAACCATTTACAGGAGACGTTACAGCATAAACAAATATGGATGTTCCCAATAATGATCCTCGTCTAATCAACAAAAATCAATAATTTAATAATTAAAAACAAAATGTATAAACTAATGTTGTTTTTACTCTGTATATAAATCTCCAATAATTGTAAATGTTATAACTACAAGAGTGACTAGAGTGATGTGGTGACCACATCCAATAATGGCAGAGAAAAGCATAGGATAAGATGCTGGACGGAAAACATCGCCATGAACTTGCTTCCATCCATATTCGTCACCCAAATCCTTGTCCTATTATTTAAAATGTTAAAATATATAAGTTTGAGTTAAAATATACTATTAAATACCATAGCATCAACTTCTTCATCTTGACTATAACGAGCATAATCTTTTCGCACAGTTCGCAATAAGATCATAGATACTAATCCAACTAAAAATATAACCATCATAAAACTGTTGAAAATACTGAACCAATGTATCTGAAATAAAAAATACATAAATCAATTAATAGATTTTAATCACAATAACTAATTTGTTAATAATTGTTATTATAATCAACTTACTCTGTGTTGGAAGAATTTAGGATCCAAATATTTATTAAAACGATCTTTATAAGTGATAGGAGACGATTTCCAATTCATTTCATAAGTAAATTCTATGTTAGTATTTACTTTAAGTTCAACCTTTGTCTCTGACGTCAAATTTACATCAACAATATGATTATCATTATAGCCAATATCAAATTTTTTATGCGTCCAAATATAATATTTGTTATTAGTTTCATCTACTTCTCCAACAATTCCTAAGTTCCATATATTTACATTTAATAAAATAAAAACATCAGTAGACGTTCATATAAATATAATTTACCCCAAATTGGAAGGTCATCAATATACATTTGATACCAATAATGATTTCGTACAGCATATATAAACGCTTTTAATTTTTCATCATCCAAGTGCACTTGACAAAATTGAACTTTAGATATGTCCTCTAATTAAATGATAAAAATAAAAAAAATTATTTGAGAACTATTGGATTAACAATCTACTAGTACCTTTAAAACGCATTTCCAGTCCACTATGTATAAGCTCAACACCCTGTAAAGCTTCACCAAGTGTTTCATGATAATGACTGATCGTATCTTTTGGGCCCGCACAAAATGGCAAGCTAAAGTAAGTATATGTTTCTTGTCGATTATGATATGGACCGACAGTGTTCATCCACAATACCACCTCCTCATTACTTTTATACTGAAATATAATATTGTAAAGTTAATCATTTATATTAAACTTACATATCTTTAATTTAAGTAGGTACTAATTATTAATTATTGACCTATTTTTAAGATAAATTAATTTTATTTTTATTTTTTTACCAAAAAATGAGCAATTATTCTGAAATATATAATTAAACACCATAATTTAATCAGACATTTCATTACACACTCAAAATAATTATCTCACATAAAGCCACATCACCACATCACTAGCTCTCCAACCACATCAATAAACACACATAATATACATTAAAATTAAACTAACACTAAATTATAGAAATATGCGGGACCATCAGAAATAAAACAATATTATTCGTACCAAATGATTATGTTCGTCGCCGTTAACGAGACACGTCAAGTGTATAACCAAAAACGAGACAAAAACTTTGAGATAATCCATTGCAAACCGTTTGGTGTTCATCTCAGTGGATCATCTTTGTAACACTACATTGATGAGTTCATAATGTTGGACATAGAATATATTAAAAAAACTAAATGATAAATGTATTGAACCAATTAATAAAAAAAACAAAAACAAACTCAACCGTTTCGGAACGGCAAATTTTGCGAACGTTCAGATTATTTAGTATTTAATTTTTTTTATCTCGTTCCCCGACCGACTAAATGTTATTGATGATACGTCTTCGTTGAACATGATGATAGTAACTTAAACTATGATTCGTCTTTCGATAATACAATTTTAAATACATAGAATGAACATAGCCTATAAAAAATAAACTAAACTCTCCAAGGAAACTCTGTTGTATAACGTTACCGCGGTCGTGGTTGGTACTGGCTGATCCCGCGCACACTAATTATTGCTAAATATCACGGACTTAATACTAATTATTGCTAAATACTAAATTATTGTAAGTATAACAAGAGAATAGATTAAATTTAAATATTGGTTAATTAACTATAAACAAATTCTATAAATGATAATTCATAATAGTACCTATATGAATTTATGCGTACAAATAGAGAATATTTTCTTGATAATTCTCAATCAAAACTTCAAAAAACCTATTTAAATAATGTTTTACATTTTAAAATAAAACAATATAGGTACTTGTATATGAAACTATAATATTAAATAGAATACTTTTTTATTAAACTTTGAGGTATAAAATATAGAGTATAGATAATAACATACCTATTTTGATTTAGTTTTAGTATATTATGATACTCTTAGATCATATACTATGAACACTACTATACACTAGTAGGTAATATTTGTTTAGTAATAGCCAATAGGTAGTGTTCAAAACTAGAAATTACACAAAACAAATTTATGTGCAAAAATTATATTTCTATAACAAATAAAAAAAATATATTTGCTATAAAATCCAAGCCCTAGTCATATTTATGTAGTGAATTATTTCCCAAAACATTTTTTTTTTATTATTAAACCTAAATTAAATAGCACGTTGAAAGCTCGTCGATCGACATAGTTTATGAGTTGAGTTTTCGACGATTTAGACTATTTTGAGCAGTGCTCGACTTGGGGGTAACGCAAGTGGCAAGTCGCAGGGCGACGGAGTATCTACCCTGATTTATTATTCAGAAATTTTAGCATACCTCTAATCTCTACTATTATTTTTAAGGAGAACGCAATGGACGCTTCGACATTTTGTTTTTTTATCAAAATCTGCGAAATATGTACCATCATAATTTTTTTTTTTTTTTTGATTATTTCAAAACCACACATCTATGTAAATGAGTAGTTAATAATTGGTGTTTTTTTTATTTATTTAATTTTATTATCCTTTTGAGCTAGTTATTATTTCTAAACATAATATATACGTATAACAACCAACAGGTGCAATAATTACCTAAATTATATAAATATTTCTTATATGATTTGATTTAAAGAGAGGTATTAGGTTGTGTGAGGGCATAGCCCTCACGGCTCAATAACGTTAAATAAGTAATGGGGACGCTCTTTTTTTTTAAAGTAAACAGTCCCACTTCTTTAATTTTACCAAGTCGAGCACTGATTTTGGGTGAAACATTTTATTACTCATTATTAGCCAAATATTTTTTCCTAGAAATGACTGGTCGTTGACGATGATGCAATGAATAATGATATGGTATAGTAGTGTAGTACCTACCATTAACTATAAATTATGTATTAATATGACTATACGTCATCAATACGCTATAAAATCAATAAAAAAACTCCGTAAAGTAAATTGACAGTAAATTGTCAAACAATCTATTTTTTTGTTATAAAATTAAAATTGTAAAAATCTCATATTTTTATTTATAATAAAATTATGATTATTATAATATTTTGATGTGTACAAATGGGTATTTATTGATGAATGTATCAACTATTAATGTACAAAACTACAAACTGCAGTAAACTGTTCAATAATTTTAGTTACATTTCAATTGTTAACCAATAACCATTGCAAAAAAAATATTCAGTTGACTATATAATGTTAACTATCAAATAATATTACAATTTACAACTTTTATAGAGTTAAATTTTTGCTCATATAAAAACGATTTTGAATTCAAGTTGGCGGAATTTTTTTTCCAAAATAATACTTAATTTATGTCCGATTTTTTTTCTAATGTAGGTAGTAGGTATATAGATATGTATAGCTAGGTAGCCTAGGTATTTATATAAGTAGGATGATTTGGTATGTTCTGATACCGTTTCCGATCACCGATCCCTTGTGGTCTCGTCTTATCGTGATATACAGCCATCATACAGCTGCTAAACGCTAAACGTTTACCGAAAGAAGTGTTTATAGGTAAGTTTATTTATATATATTAGCCGGTATATGAAATGGTTGCTGCAGGTAAGTATGCTTAAGATTCGTTAGAACACGAACACCGTTACAAATGTAACACTATTTATTATTACAATATGCATACCTACCTAATAGTTATTAGTTGTATACCTACGAACATGATTCATAATAGATAAATTATACCTAGTTCAAAATGTTACTCGATGCGCAATAGCAAAAAAATTTCAAATTTAACGGTGGCTCATTATTGTCCAGATATCTATCTAACTATATACATATAGTATATATGCCCCCAGGGGCGTATTTAAGGGAGGGGCATGTGGGGCCTGTGCCTCCCCCATTCACCGTATTTTATACTTATTTTTATTATATGAGAAATTTTACAACTCTAGGCCCCATGTACACAAATTTGAACTTTTTGTTTGTGGGCCCCCCTTTTAAGACATTTCTAAATACGCCCCTGCGCTTCATCCCCATATCCAAGACTGTCATCAGACTGCTTACAATATTGAGATCATATTGTTTATAATATATTGTTAACTGTAAAAAATATAAATTAGGTATCTAGGTAGTAAAAAAGTAGTTTCTTTTACATTCGAGATTCATATTATGAATAACATCATAATGATAATATGAATATAATAAATATATGTATTATTCGTTTTAGCAATAATTTCGAGAATAATGACATCATTATAGCCAGTATATAAATTACATCATAAGCAGACTTTAGTTTGGAATTAATCGAATCCCGACTATAAACGTATTCCACATGAGCACATGTCATATTTTAATCTTAAAAAGATTTTTATTTTATAAATTAAAAATTGATACTTGTCTTCGGAAAAATTTGAAATTATCATCAATATTAAAATACTTTGAATTCGTATACTAAACTATGATAATTTATGATTTACAACATAATTATTAATTAATATTAAATTATATTTTAATACTTACTTTATTGTAATACTGTAATAGTATTCCGAACAAGTACTATATTGTCTATATAACCTACTCAAGTACTAATGTACTATACACCACATAGCAAAATAGTTATATTAATGTTTCTAAAACATTATTTATTTAATTTCTATAAAATATTTATATATAATATTATAATAGTGTTTTAAAAATATTATTCTATAAAATTGTGATTTAAACATTATTAAATATTTTAATAATGTATTATTTTGTTTTATTATAGTAATATTATGATACCAATATTATTATTATATACTCAATTATGTGTATTAATATAATATAGTGTAATATATATACTATATAGTATATAATAATTATATATAATATTATATTACCTATTA
The DNA here is from genome assembly GCA_020882235.1 of Schizaphis graminum. Classification (NCBI taxonomy): domain Eukaryota; kingdom Metazoa; phylum Arthropoda; class Insecta; order Hemiptera; family Aphididae; genus Schizaphis; species Schizaphis graminum. Next base: position 64,018,463 of record CM037032.1, read on the forward strand.
TAATATAAAAAATAAAATAGGTAGGTAGGTAATTAATATATATTTTTACTCTTATATATAGCTAGGTACCTATATAATATAATATAGTGGTTATAATAAGTTATATATTAATATTATTATTGTATTAATTCTTAATAATATAAACAAACTAAACAAGACAAAGTAGACATTAGCCACTCCACATATATTATTATATAATGCGCGTGAGTATAATATTAAATAGAAACTGCAGCAAGTTTAGCGAGCACAAAATTCAAAAATAAGTATTATAATTTTATTAAAGTATATATACTATATAGGATAACATTTTTAATTATGAATAATCCACAATAATGTATATAATAACAATATTACTATTTACTATACTATTACCTACCCCTACCCAAGTGGCCAAATCTAGACAATCTAGTCATAAATAACATTATAACCTGAGGAAAACTTTTAATAATAATTAGTTAAACGCATATCACGGACTAAGGATAGGCATCTTAGTCCGTGATGCATATAGAGATAAAAATATAATATTATGTAATATGTTTATGACACGGACGTTTGAACACACACACATATGCAATACACAAGTACTTTTCTATTGTTACTATATTAAAGTTCTAACCTTATCATTTGAATCATTTTTATGTATTTTATTCTTATGTGCAGAATATGTTATTGGAGTAGAACTTCGCTTAAGTGTTAAATGCCATGGTTCAGAATTATTTATATCGGCTGATGGTAACATGTCCTCATTGAATGTAATATTGTTTTTAAAAGAATGTTCTAAATTATTCCCTATGATATCAATCTTTAATAAAATAATTAATTTAGTATTTACCTACTCAGTATATTTAATTTAAGTTATTTCTCTGAAATGTTGTACCTGTGGTATAGCATCTGGTTTCAAATTTTTACGCTCCCTCTGTAGCTTAATAATAAGAAAAATAAAATAAAATAAGTTGTGATCTACTTATTCAATAAATTAAAAAATATAAATATAAACCTACTGTAGTCATGCAATTTCCTATGATATTGCTAGATTTGAAATGTTTTTCACATAGCCTATGTGAAATTTTATATACATAATTTTTATTAATAATCTGTAATAATGAAACCCATTTATCAAAGACAATTTTTTCCTTTGGAAATCCAAATCTACAATTAATTAAACAAATTATATAGGTATAGTACTCATACATATTCCCTACAACTGTCTTATGTCTGATTAAATGTATAATTTTAATACTACTTACGAAGAAATGTTTTGTCCCTTTTTTGACCCACAATGGGGAAAACAACAAAACTGTACCATATTCAATTTAGTTACAAAGGATGTTTATAGGATAAAATTATAGAATAGGAATAATGAATAATTAATTTACTAACTATAACATTTTATTTTATGGATGCCTCATTTATTATGCAAAATACAAATATAAACATGAAGATACAATTTTTGGAGGGTAATCTAGTTTATGTAAATAAAAAGATTAAATATATTTATATTGCGGTCTGCGGATGTATAAAATACATACAGTATCTATTATTAGAATATAAATTATTATAATATGATATTATGAATGTTGATCCAAATAATATGTATTTAAAAATAAACAAATTAGTTGCATTATTGGCCGCTAGATGTCGACGTAGTTTATAGTGGGCCCATAGCGTGACACTAATTTTCTGAAGGCTTATACAGTTATCAGCGTCCGTGACCAGTCCTGTATGTACGTCCGTGGTTTATGATAATTATTTCAACAAAATAAACAAATAAAAATTAAAATAATAAAAACTAATAGTTTAAAATATCTAGTGACAATAGTCGCTAGATGGCGCTGCCAGATACGATTTTGTATATTTTATAATCGCGGTCTTGTTCGGATTAAACAGATGGATAGAAATATCCATATAATAAAATACTACATAATATAATAATATCTATTTATTCAATTAAATACATTATTTCGTTTCATTTTTGGTTTTTATTGTATAAATTCACTTCAGTCCTCAGTCATGCCGAAATATTATTTAAAATGGAACTCGTCCTGTTAATTATTAAAAATAAAATAAAAACATAACATAACTATTAATTACATGAGCACAATGCAGTATGCACATGGTTTATACAAAGTTATGATTTTATGAACAGTAAAGGTGCCAGGATTTTATACCCAATAGACGTAGTAGCTATAAGCCTATATGAGTGCATGCCCCCCCCCACACAAAAAAAAGCCTGCTAAGTTTAAACAGCTGAATTTAATAATATAAAATGTATATTTATATTATGAATATATAATACACAATTCACGTTTTTATTATTGCGGTATAAATAGTAAATACTAAATATCGTTTAATTGTAAATTCGCATTACCTAACTAGTTTTTATCTTATATTTTCGCATAGTACTACACTACTACACCAGTTCGTACACTCATAGTACATACGTAATTAATCTAATTCTCTTATTGGTGTCATCGAATATGAATGTATTTATAAATTTATAATCAATGGTAATTATGTTTGACGAATAAACATTTTTAACACCACCAGGGCACCAGAGCATACATTTAATTTATATTTATAAGATCTCTTTTTTGTATAACTGTATAGGACGTCACACTACTAACAATAAACTATGAATAGGTACCATTGGGGAAATTGTATACTAAATAGTAAATTTTTAAGTGGTTCTCTGGGATAAAATTAAGAAAATTCCAGACTGCATATAGATGGAAAATTATTCTATTTTATTATAGCCTATAATAAGCAATAAGCCTATAACCTGTATTTAATCAATGGTATAAGTATTCTTTACAATATTATTATATTGTTTAATATTTCTAATATTTCTATTCTTGTACTACAATATTCTACTATATATATACATACATAGCCGACTACACAATAGTTGATTTATATGGAATATTATAATTTATCATGAGATTTATTAGATGAATGGCTAGTATGATATAAATAATATAATCAATGATATATTATCATATTAATTATAAATTAAAATATCTCTGCCGCGGCTTTACTCCTATGGGCTGTGGTATAGTGCCGTACACAGTCTTAGAAAATCTTCTAAGATCGTGTCTGTGCCGTAGACCGTAGTCATTATTCTATAGTCTATGATCATTAATCGACGATCGTAGACATAAAAAAAGAACATAATATACTGGTCGTAGTGCCGTTGTGCCGTGTTCCATTAACAGTTAACACTGGATCATGACGAAATAATGTTTTTAATTATTTGAATAATTCAATAATCATGCACTGTATAATATATTAATATCACACTATGGTTGCTAACCGAAGTTTTCCAAGGAGCTCATATCTACAGCTAGTTACCGCAATCCTGGTTTCCCTTACCACTGTTTACAACTCGTTTTCCGTCACACTATCTGTACAATATTCATGACGGGGGGACGAGTGGATGACGCTCAACACAACAAATACACAGTACACACTACCACACATACACCACGAGACATCCACACGAGAACTACGGCGTGCAAAATTGTGAAATAATTTTTAATCGGTGAATGTCGATGTTTAATTTTAGCGACAACTGGCATTGTTAACTGCTTAGTCTTAGTGTTAAATATCGAGTTCCGTTTGTGCGCCGTCGTTTCATAAAAATCTTTCAACAACTCAATGCGGTTACGACCTGTTTGCCGAATTCAACGAAGAAGGTAAATATCTAGTTGTAATAATAAAGTCTTAACGCTTTTAATGTCACAACGGCGTCATCACTTATTAATAATAATCGCGGGCTACATACTCTTCTGGTCTTAAACTAAACGAATTGTCCACGTATGGAGGTGTTAAAATGAATATAATTTTTCCACCACGAAAAAAAATGTCTACCCACGTCTGTTAACCCCATGTTTGAATATTAGAAAATAATTTGCCGACACCAGTAGGCGTATGGCATCATTGCGTCTGTGAGCCTGTCATAGGTAAATAAATGTATTGTATTGGTGTCCGCGGCCTCCAGTTAGTAAACGTGCTTCCCACTGTTGGTGACTAGCCCTTTGTGGTTTTTACGTTTTCCCGGCAAAAGAGTGACGAGATGACTCACCCGAACGGCGATCTCATGCCTGTTACCTGTGAATCACCACCGTCGTGAGTTCGTGACCACTCATCATTGCAGTTGAGTCCGTTCGTTACTGTAGTTCCGAGTGTTTTCGCGTATTTTGGTTACTCCCCATCATTTACCCTGCTGATTGTTCGGTCTATTCAGGCTATGGCCTTTTTAAAATCGTAAGTTTTTGTTATTTTTGAAAAATAATTTTTGTTTTATTTTATCTGTTGGTCGTTTTCTAACAGCATCACATGATTTTAAATATCAACAGGTTCTATCATAACTAGAATATTAGGCTCTAGTTTTGATCAATAACTGCCAATGATTTTAAATACTAAATAAATATTATAATCAGTAAAGAATAAAATACAGTCTACTCCCGATTATACGTGGAATAGGGTGGCAGGACATCCACGGATAAACAAATTCCGCGGATAATCCGCAAAACTAAATTGAAAATTATTATTACATATGTATTATTAAAAAAGATATACATGTATGTACAATGAATGTATGTATATACAATGTACATGTATAATGAAAAATTAATAAAAATTATAAATTATTTATGTGCAAAAAAATCAGTCACAAGTTTTTTTGTATAGGTACATATAATAGGTACCTATGTAGACGATTCCGTGGAAGACAGCGGATAATCGAGAGTAAACTGTACTGATTTTTGTGACCATACTATTTTTAATTATGATTGATTTAGATATTTGGATATTATCTAATTTAATTTCGCTTAAACAAAACTGTTTAAGCAGCATAGTAACATTTTAGCACGCCAGTTAAACAGATAATTATTGTGAAGCTCGTTGTGAAGTATAGTTTTCAATAATCTTCAATTCTGTGTAATATTTATTATATTCCCAGATTTCCTTCAATAGCCATGTGTTAACTGTCAATAAATCTGGGATAATGGTTTTTTATAGTATGATATTCAAACAGGCCTAAGACACTTGTGTTAGTACTGTAGTATATCATACTTATTCTTGTAGGTAGAAAATATATTTTATATTTTCTCATAATTTAATTTATATAAGTAATCAATGTCAAATTTAATTTCTAGTCTTATAACTAATTACAATCATATATAGTAATCATTCTTCATAATGCAGTCTATTCATAAGATACACGTGGTAGTAATAAACAATTCCATCTCTGTTATACCACTCATGTATATACTATTCTTACTACAATATCAAATATAAATGGATTCATACTATCATTATCAATGGTACATGCATAATTAATATTTAACAGTAATGAGTCAATAACCCTTTCCTTTTCTGCTATACAAAATTACATGTTTGTATTTTTAAGAGTAGATTTTTAATAAAAAATATATGAGGGTATTATAAATGAACTTAATATTATACATTTATTATAATACTTTGTTCACAATAAGAAGACATTTTTGTGACAACCAGGAAATGCTCATCTGTTTTCCCCATCAAGTCTAACATCCGTAAGCCTGCTTTGTAGTGGAGTTATAAGTCGGCTGCCAAGGTTCTTAATAGGTAATTGTAAACAGGGATGGGGAACTAGCGGTCTGCGTACCATTTTTAACTAACCCATGCTATATTTTAAATAACTTTATTAAAATATTAAATGTTAAGATTTTTCTGTATTTTATTTTGTTATATTTATAAAATCAATATAATCTCGATATAATGTTAATCGCAAAATGTAGATATGAATTCTATTAATAAATGTCTTTATAGTTTATACTATAATACTATATAAATGTCAATTTTAAAGTTTATTGACTTTTTTGCTTTTTATGTTCTTTGGCCCGTTAAATTTTCATTTTGAAAAATCGGCCCTCTAATAACACTAAGTTATCTCTTCTATAATGTGTCCAATTTACAGGTGATGGGCATAAAAGATTTAATTTTAGTAGGTAACAAGGAAATTACTTAAATACTTTTTCCGCTCCGGGATAATAACATCTGAATAGTTAATTGCTCCAGTTCCGTTATAGGTAGAAGTATTTAAATTAATAAAAAAAATATCAAAATTGAGTATAATATAATTAGTTGTTGAGTATTAATTTGAAAAATATTAAAATTTGTATAACTAAGATAAGTTATGATTAAATTATATTTAAATCAAGTTTAGAATACATATTATTTTACATTTAAACAAAACTTTATTCTATATATACTTACATTTATTCGCCATTTGGAGTATTCTTTAGTTTATCATTTTATTGTTGATTTTGAAATTTAATTTGAAGTGAAATCTTATAAAAAATATACTTTTTATGTTCAAATAGATTAAATGAATGTGTTTTAATTTTTATAATTCTTAGTGTTCATTAAAAATTTTAATTAAAATGAAGTAAAAGAAAATTTTTTTTTTATTTCAGTTGACGTATTCAGTGTTTTAAAAAAAAAAACATAAAATGAATAATAATTTAACTGCTGAATTTGAAATTGTGTTAAAACAAGATCTTAAGAAATTATCATTAGAAGAGCTTCGTAAATTAAAAGAAAAAATTGGAAATGAAGTTTACCAAAATGCAAATACTAAAAAACCAAAATTAGATTTTCATTCTAAACCTATTAAACGAGAAAACAAAAACAGACCATCTGAAATATCATCAAAATTGAACCCTTTTTTAAATCCTATCAAAAAGTGTAAACCGAAAATTAAAACTAAAGTTGAAAAACCTAAATGTATTGATCCCAGATTTGATTCTTTGTATGGTGAATTTGATAAACGTGTTTTTGAACGAAATTATAAATTTTTAAATGAAATGAAAGAAAAAGAAATAAAACGGCTACGGAAGAAAGCACGGAAAATTACTAATAATGATAATGATCAAATTAAATTATTATTACAAAGAACGGAAAATCAAAATCGAGAAAAACAAAAATTAGAAGCTCAAGAAAAATTAAAATTAGAACAGAAACAAAAGAGATTGGATGCTATTAAAGATGGTAAAAAACCTCAATTTTTAAAGAAACGGGAATCAAAAATATTACAGCTGGTTGGACAATATGAAGATTTAAAATCTCAAGGAAAACTTACCAAGCATATTAAACAGAAGAGAATTCGAAGTATCGGTGATGAAAAGAAAAAAATGTTCAATGATTCAATGGAATAATTATTGTTTTTGATACTTAATTGATGTAAATTCTTGACATTTAAATATTTCATAATAAAAATATTGTTTTGTATGTGTTTGATTGTTTTACAAATTTATATTTAAAACTGTTTATTATAATTAAATTATTTGTAATAATTATGTAGTATATATCTATGTAGATATTATAATATTGTTATAGGTATAAATTAAAAAAATAATTATTTAGTTTTCCTATATTAAAAAATAACGAATTTTATTTAATATCCATTGGATAAAATATTTCAAAATATAGCCACCTGAGCTCAAATTATTTTCCGCGTTGTATTGGTTTTTGTATATTTTCTGCAACTGCTAAGTCTACAAATATGATTAATCCTCGTGTAGTAGGTATATCCTCAACAAAGGAAATTGGTTTCGTAATATTTTTATGACGCGTAATTCAACCGACGCATTGCTAACCGTTGCTAATCGTTTTAGGTACAGTAGTCAATAATAGTGCCTAGATAAATAAATTTAATCCCTACACAGAACAAATCCGTCAAACTTTGATGATATTGATAATTACGATGTTTGTCTTTAATAACTTATACAATTGTAGTAATATTTTGCACACTGGTGACCGATGATGAAAACTTTCGATGAGAACTAAAAAATATTTTAGTAGAAACCTTGCACATCCGGTGGAAGTGCAGCCCTTTGTAATCTTGACACGTGTTTCCAAGTCTTAAGCACGAGTTGTAAGGCCGGAGGGACATTAGTAAAAAACGATAGACGTGTGTGTATGTCGTGTACGCGTATGCGGCGCGGGCTCTGCTGAAACTCCGCAGAGTCGCAGTATTAATCGTTTGCGAATTTACACACGTTGTTACTTGTCTCGTCACTGGGTCGGTGGTGGCGTGTACGATTTATATTTTTATTCGTCCACATTGTCGTTCGCTACCAGGTAGGCGCACATGATTTGGATGAATAAAATACACAATCGTACGCGCTTAAAAAACCTTAGTTCAAGTTTTGGGTGACAGCGAGTGTGTATTTGTGTGTGTATTACTACGGCATCGGTGGTGACAGTTACGCATAGTAGCCCCACGTATGTGACGCAGTGCACGAAACACATTATCGCGTTAGACGTTTATTACGTTCATTTTTTTTTCATTCAATTGCCTTCCGCCGGAATGGTTTCGCCCAGTGATTATTTCTTTAGTAATCTGAGGTCGCGTGCGTTTAGTTGCGTTTGTTTATCTGGAAAAACTTTTTTCTTTCTTTTTAGAACAATAAAATAAATTCAGATTCGAGATAAATTATAATAATATACTACTATTTTGTTTAATACGTGCGTAATAGTACAGCAGAAACTGCGGCAGCAGGGCAGAGCTCTGCTGCACCATTGTGTTGTTTATGTTATTATTACATGTATTTAGTGTGACCCGTGTGTTCGATTTTTTTCTCCGTGTTTAATATATTATATGTGCGTTTTAATTTAATGGGTTTTTATCTCCGACAACAGCCTCAGGGGTTCCCCGCTACACCCGCGCCAGCTACCGCTCGACGACGCCGTGCACCTGTGTCTGGCTGACTCGTTCACTTGCTTACGGGCATACGCACGACGCACGATAATATTATTATTATATAGTGTTTGTTGTTGTCGTCGATTTAGAAGTATAGTAACAGTTGCATAAAGCGAATACGATATTTCGTCATCTCTTGGGGATCACATGTGGTCGTGTGCCGTCGACTTCAGTCTTTGCAGTTGTAGTAAACTAGGTATAGTGTTTTTACTGCCTTCTTGTCCTTGGTGCCTTAATAGTATTAATATCATTATCGATTTAAAAAAAAAAAATTATGTTCTCCCGTGTCGTTTCGACTAGCTCGTTAAATAACAACCCATAGTATTAAATTCGTTATCATCACGTATGCGTAACAGTTGTTGAATACGTGTCGTTAAAATATACCTATATAATTTTGACAACTGTTTTTAGCAAGTTATAAAATCTTTAATTCGAGAGCAAAGAGGATGTGTCAACAGCAGTACGTGAGCACGTTACTTTGTCATTACTATTCATCAATAGATAATATAATTTAGATAGTTAATTCTCCTAATTTCCTTATTTGAAGGTGGGGGAGGATTATTTGTGACGACTATCGAAATTCGTATTTGCGTCTTGGAAAATCATAATAATGTTGGTAATATAATGACGGTGTGGGCACAAATATGATTTGGCCGATGGTGACGACGATTTGTCCTCTTGGTGTGTCGTCTGGGAACCACTTGTGATGCGTCCTGCAACTCGCCTGTTGGCTCCGGACAAACACCGCACCTCTGCCCACGACGTTTCTGTTTCTAACCCTCCTCCCACCACCGATCGTCGTTTTTAATATTTTTATCGTATCCTTTTACACTCCAATGGACAACTGCTGTTTTAAAATATGTTCAGTATTCACCATTCAGTGTTTGATTGTAGACGATTGTGACTTGTTGGGTCGCGTTATTTTATCCCTCTGTGGTCCTACAATGACGTTAGTGTTTTTTCTCTAGTTCCGTTAAGATTATTAGATGGTATTGCCTACTTTTTTTTTTTAAATTAAAAATTGAACGAAGAATGAAAAACAATAAACTTCCCTTCCGAACTCGTAATATTTAGGTTAGTAATGTGTTTATGATGATTTATATTAGGCACCTATTTCTAATTGACGTTGTTTAGTCATTACATTCAAGTATATGATTAATATGTCAACATTTAGAATAATATAATTATTACTATTACAGTAATATTCATTAAAGATAATTGCTGACTGTAACTGAGCATTTAATTTTTAATGATAATTCTTTAATAATTTGTATGTAGTTATGTGAATAAAAAATATGTATACACCTACTTAGTGAATACCTATATATTTTTAAAATTAAAATTATTTTTTAAGTAACAAACGTGTACATATAATAATGACATGTCTAGTATGTCATTTTTTTTCATTTTTTCAAGTTATTCAAATTATTAATTTAATAATTTGTTCTTCTATAGCCAATAAAATCTACATGCTTAATTTATGTGTTGTACAGTAATGAATAATGACAAAAGAAATGAAATGGGTATAGTCATACCTTTAAAAAGTTTTATAATGATAAATCATAAGCAATTTTAACTTGTAAATTGTTAAGTTTATATTACTTCTACAATCTTTGTTGGTGATAAGAGCTATGTTGTTGTCAAAAAAAAGGTTGTTATTTTTTAAGGTATTCATTTTGCATAGTTTCTTGTTTGTGAATTTATATAAAAAAATATAATTTTATGGTATTCTGATCAGCAAATTTTCAATTAAAAATCTATAGTATTGTATAAATGTATTAGTATTTGACTATTTTAATTTGACTCAGATTATGTTAATTTATATAGATCATTATGGAATCTCCACAAGAAGAAAATGTGTCATTAGATTTTGGCACAACAACCAAGGGAGAAGAGTATCTTTTGTCTGTATCCACTGGTTTTTATGAGGAAGAATTTGACGACGACGAAGTATTTTTGGACGATTCACAAAGTATTGATATGGAATCATTGGAAATTCCAACCCGTGTTCGTAGAACTTCAGATGTTATTGACTGTGTTGGCGGAACTATGTCTCCAGCACATATTAAACGTCATAGTTTTCCATCGGCATCTGGTGAGGTTACGTATTCAGCTACATCACAGGCTACAAACATCACAGATCTAAATCGATCTAGGCGTACTGAGCTGGCTACAGAATCAGTTGATCTTGGCTATAGTAGCCCTGGTGCACAATCTTCTTCAGGCAGATCTATTAAAGGAACATGGTTCAGGTTTAGTAACAGTAATGATCCTGATTCTGTTGATGCTCGACCAACTCACATATTAGATGAAGAACAAACGTCCAATTCAAACAGGTAACAAGTAAAATTTATTACTCTAACTAATTTATTTATGTGTTTGTTTTATTTTTTAAATATTTTATAGCAAATTAAGTCCTGGTTTCAAGAAATCTGGTGAAGAGATTAGAATGCCTGTAACTAAAGATGCCACATGTTATAATATGGATCATGAATATCGAGGTATCGCTGTTATCATAAACAATGATGTTTTTGAAGGACCTGCTCAGAGTTTACCTGAGCGGAAAGGTTCATGGAAAGATGTTGAAGAGTTGAAAACAATGTTCTATCGTTTAGATTTTAGTGTTTTGGTTTGGAATAACTTGTATCACGAAGAATTGACTCTTCGTTTGAATGAATGTATGTATTAAACTTTTTAAAGTTTTAAATTTAAGAACTTAATATCCTGATTATTTTTTTTTATTTTAAAGTGGCTAATGATGATCATTCTCAAAGTGATTGTCTTGCTATTGTTGTGTTAACTCATGGAATCAGTTCATCATTTATTTATGCCAAAGATAATCCATACCCAGTTGAATTTTTATGGAATTCATTTACACCTGATAAATGCCATACACTTGCTGGAAAACCTAAAATGTTTTTTGTACAGGTAATTTTGTAAGCTTAAACTATTTCTATAGAAAAAAAAGAATAAAATAGCAACTAAGCATTCTAAACATGTTCTTGTTTTTGTTTTAGGCATGTCGCGGAGAAAGGCTTGATCCTGGTATAACATTGCGTAGAAAAGTGGAAACTGAAGTAGATTCTTCCAATGCCTCGTACAAAATTCCTAAGCATGCAGATTTCTTGATTACTTTCAGCACTTACGATGGTAAAATTCAATATTTGAAATATAAGCATTTTATATTTGGTCATAATTAGTACTTTAAATAATGACATATGATATTTTTTAAGGTTATTATTCGTTCAGGCATCCTGAGAATGGCACATGGTTTATTCAAAGTCTTTGTATTGAAATGAATAAACATGATCTTAGCAACAATGATTTGTTAGGAATTATGACTCGTGTGTCTAGACGAGTTGCTTTGGATCATGAATCTTACAATCCAGATCATCCATGGCTACATAAGCAAAAGCAGATACCTACCATTCACTCGATGCTCATTAGAGATGTATTTTTTAAGCCTAAAAATAAACCTCCTCCCGAACCAGTTATTTTACAAAATAGTAAGTTTTGATGAATTATGATATTATCTTATAAAATAAAATATGAAATGCAAAAAGTAAATTTGTGAAAACACTTAGGTTAGGTGAACAAATAACCTTTTGTTATATAGATTTCTTTATTATCCATACCCATTATGTGAGTTAAGTCTATTTCATCTTAGATACAGTAATTTAGTAAATATATAAAATAATGTTGCAAATTTGATTGATATACTCTTTTATGCAAAATACATCTGTGTACTTTACTCTATGTCAAGTACAAGAAACTTTTTGCTATATAAATTTCTTTGTTATCCAAAGACTAGCTCATTATGTGAATTAAGTCTATTTCACCTTAGATACAGTAATTTAGTAAATATATAAAATAATGTTGCAAATTTGATTGATACACTCTCTTTTATGCAAAATACATTTGTGTACTTTACTCTATGTCAAGTATAAGAAACTTTTTGCTATATAAATTTCTTTGTTATCCAAAGACTAGCTCATTATGTGAATTATGTCTATTTCACCTTAGATACAGTAATTTAGTAAATATATAAAATAATGTTGCAAATTTGATTGATAAACTCTTATATGCAAAATACATTTGTGTACTTTACTCTATGTCAAGTACAAGAAACTTTTTGCTATATAAATTTCTTTGTTATCCAAAGACTAGCTCATTATGTGAATTATGTCTATTTCACCTTAGATACAGTAATTTAGTAAATATATAAAATGATGTTGCAAATTTCATTGATATACTCTTTTATGCAAAATACATTTGTGTACTTTACTCTATGTCAAGTACAAGAAACTTTTTGCTATATAAATTTCTTTGTTATCCAAAGACTAGCTCATTATGTGAATTAAGTCTATTTCACCTTAGATACAGTAATTTAGTAAATTATAAAATAATGTTGCAAATTTCATTCATATACTCTTTTATGCAAAATACATTTGTGTACTTTACTCTATGTCAAGTACAAGAAACTTTTTGCTATATAAATTTCTTTGTTATCCAAAGACTAGCTCATTATGTGAATTAAGTCTATTTCACCTTAGATACAGTTATTTATCCAAATATTAATTTACTGTATACCTTCAGTAAACCAAATAACACTTTATTGCTATAATTTTAAAGTTTAGGTTCTCTAATAGAAACATTTTGAAGAAAAAAATTAAAAATTGAAAATTTGTTATTTAGTTTATTTAAAAAAACTTTCGAGTTCTGACAGAATTATATTGTTAGTATTAAAAATAGTAATAGACAAATTTTATTTTGCTCTATATCACTATTATAAATTAAAGTTATAAAGTTAGATTATGGTAAATATAATTATTGAACGTTTGACTTAGGCTATAATATTGTAATGTATAATATTGAATATAATACTAAGATATTTAAATGTATTATTTTATACAATACAATATTTTTTTTTTTACAGTCGTTATCTGAGTAAAATTATATTTGAAGCTAGAAAATAGAAACCAACTATGAAAACAAAAACAACAGCAACTATTACGTGTGCACATTAATTTAATTTACCAGTGTGAAATTATATAGTTCAATAAGTGCGTACCCATAAGTGTTCAAAAATTTTAAATTATAAGAATTCTAAATTTTGTGATAAGAAAATGTCTTTTTAAGACTGAATCGATTTTGATTAACAATTCTTTTTTTGAGAAAAAAAATTGATCTTCATAATTTTTGGTATTGTTTTTTTGTTAAACATTTATTGTTATTTTTATCAACAATAATTAACATTCTTCATTTAGCTTTAATAATATCAATATTTTTACTAACTTTAAATCTGTGTAATGAATTTTAATTTATTTCAAAATTATTTCTGATTGAAAGATTTCTACATTTTAATTGACATATTATACATAATTTTAATTCAACTATCTTAGTTGAAAATTTGAACAAAATCATACTACAGCCATTTGCCATTTTTTCAAACCAAGAGTATTTGCTCAGCTATATATTATTAATTAAAAAAAGTATTATTTTTTTTTTAAGTTTAAAGTATTTTAGACATTTTTAATTATTACTGTTATCGGGCATTAAAACTGCCCATTGCATATGTCTTTCATAAATTAAATATTAAGTATTATTTAATGTTTTTTTTTATACAATATATAAAATATATGAAAAAGTGATATTGTCGCATTTAGTAAATATTGAAAACAAATATTTAGTTATAATTTTTTTTTTTTTATTTATATCAATTTTAGCACTTTGTTGCTTTTAAGTTTAGCACATTTATTATAATTCTTATTTTTAGTTATATTATTACATGTTATACTGCCTATAGTATTTTTCATACTTCTTTTTGTTATTATAATTTTTTTAATTGGAGGACATTATATATATTATTTCTCGTGTACTATTGTTACATTATTTTGATGATATGCAATTTAAGTATTTGACTACTCAAAATAAAAATTGTAAATCTGATTTTTTTTTTTAATTTATACATAAATATATACGTATAAATTTGATCTTGGGAACTGAATAATGTTGTACTTGATTTATAATTAAACTAGTACTTCATTTTGTGATTTATTGATCTCTCCCATCTAGTTCAAATATATAATTATATATTTTTTATTATTATTATTATTATTCATTATATAACTAATCATAAGCAATTAAAAGACAAAACATAAATTTGTTATTAAATTAAATTAAACTTCATACTACAACAAACCCTTATCATTTTAATTTAAAATTCATAAACATGTATTTTCATTTATTCTAAGTGCATATTATATTAATGATCTATTTTATATATTTATATATACATGGTCTATATCATAATGTCTTTTGCTATGTGTATTCATGTGTTCTAGGGATGTCTAATTTTGTAGACATTTTTTTAGCTAAAAGATAATTATAAAGACTCAATATAAATTATTTTTTTATACTATGTATTTTATATTGTATATAATAAGAGAAATATAATAAATTTTATTTTTTCACCAGTTATTGACATGATCAAGTATTCGAGTATATTATCAATAATATATAATATGCTTGAGTAAAGTTTTTATTATTTTATTTTTATTCCATGATATCGAAATTTTTATTGTATTGCCATAATTCAAAATTGTGGTTAAGTATGTGTTCGTTTTTGATATTACATTTATGCATTTCTTATTTGATTGACATGTTTATATAATATATTATATTAAATAAATTGTAAAAATTATTTTTGTACTTTAGTTTTTTAACCTTGTAATTTGTTTACAATAGTTTTTTGTATATAAGTAAAATTAGTGTGGTTTTTTTTAATTTCAAAATGTTTGTATTAAAAATGAACTTGACATTTTTTACTTTGTTACATTAAATGATTTATACAATTATAAACAATGTAATAGTTTTTGGCATTTTTGCCTTTTCTCTGGTGTGTATTATAACTGGGTCTGACTTAGGTTAAATTCTTAGCTGATACTTGTTTTCTTTTTCTTTTTGGATGTCACTGTATTAGAGTATGTTTAGTATTTCAACTTGTTCACTGTATCTGAAATCATTTTTAGTATAATTAATTATATTTCTTTAATGAGCTTAGCTGATATACAGCTAATGGTATTAAAGCACATTAAAAGCTTAAAAGTGTTTTTTTTATTGTTGTACTGGTTGAAGAATGCACAAAAACACTTCATAAAGTTCAGCATATTAAATGTGATGGCTTCCTCGAACAACTTTGATTGATTGCTGTCAGCATAGTCAATAATATCTGCACTTAATTGATCAATTTCTATGTTATAAGTTTTATCTAATGAAGATTAAATGTGGTTGAATGGCTATGTTAATCATATTATTAGCAAGTTCGATTACCTTGTGATTCTGACAATAAGCTACTAACTTACAAGGCTGGGCATTAACGCGTTATTAAGTTAAAAAGTTAAGTTAATTTAACTTATTAACTAAATAAGTTTTTTTTTTATGATTATTAACTAGGAGTTTTCGAATTAACTTTTAATTAACTTGAGTTCATTTTCATTTAAATGAGTTAAGTTAATTTCAATAAAATTGTGTAAACTATTGTAGGTATATAAATTGCTGGTACACATTTTATAAGTTATGTGTGCTAACAAAATGTGTACTGTTACCTTTTGAAACATATACAATAATAAATAATAATAATTCTTTGAACTAATAACATGAACAATTTTAGGTACCGATTATTTTAATTTTACCTATGTGAAAACAAGATACTTTTTTTATTTAATTAACTTAGCTTGAATTAAAAAGTTAATATTAAATTTTGGTTAACTCTTAACTTAGTTCTATTGATAGAAAATGTTAAATTAACTTTTAAAGTTTTAACTATTAACTTGATTTAGATTTTAATTTAACTTAACTGAGTTAAAAAATATCATTAATTTGCCCAACATTGCTAACTTATACAATTTAGATGACATCTCAAGATCACCTGATCACACTTTTTCTGAAAGTGTAACTGCTGTTCTGATAATATATATTTTCAAAACTTATGTCTTGTATATTATATGCATGGCAATATGGAATGACAATATTGTTTTTGATGTTAAGGAAAAGTAATAGAAAATTAGAATATATTATTACCTAAATAATAATAATAATAATTATGAAACATCAAAATAGGATATCCATATGTGAGCCTGTCTTGATTATTTCTGATCAGATAGTTTTTAAAATTGATAGCAGTCAATAAAAAAAAAATAAACATGAAACAATACTCACATAATATTTACGACATTTTTCAAGTTTTAAGAGGAATTAAGTCCTGTCTTAGAACAACAATGTGATTAATATATGTAAATATTTTACAATTTTCTAGTTATATTTAGTCATATTCATAAATAAAACTTAAAAGTATGTATAATATATTCTTATAGACTATAGTTACAACGGATTTAATGGGTTAAGGTTAACCTTATTTGCACCCTACACAGTGGCGTATTTTGTATGTTTTTTTAGGGGGTGTCCAGATAATATAGGTATAAACTTATTTGTTAATTGGTTGCAGTGGCGGATCCAAGGGAGAGGTAAAAAGGTAAATACCCCCCTTGAACTTATTATATTTAAATTTTATAAATTTATAAAAGTATAAAAATGTTGTTATTGATACCAATTTGTAAGAATAAATAATAAATTCTAAATGGTGAATATTATAATAAGTAAATAATATAAGTAATTAATGTTTATATTAATAAGTATGTATGAATACTTTCTGATAGATATATTTTAATTACCGCCCCTTGATGAATTTCTGGATCCACCCCTAATTGATTGCAATATTTCTGTTTTACATAATATACTACCACTAAGCTCATAATATACTCACCAAATATTGTAATGAAACATTTTTTTATTTATTTAATTAAAAGTAATAATTTTTATGTAATTTAAATCATACAGGTATAAAATTAAATAATTGACCAATATAACCATATATAAATTATAATTATAATCCATAAACCTAGGATAATAGTGTAAGTAATAAGTATTAAAATATAATTGTAAATAGTTTAATTATTATTTATAGCCGTGTCCTATGGGGCCAGTATGGGCTATAGTAAGGCACAGGCACTATAGATATAGACGATATAGTAAAATGTATAAATTAAAAATATTATAGTATATCCGACGCTCTATAATATATACATTTTATACTTCTAGCCAGTAGCCACGATTTAAAATATTATTTATACCTATATATTTAATTGGTGCATTTAGCCACATCGGGCACATCGTGTCATATACTCATATACAATAATCACGGACTGTCGGACTAAGATATTAGTCCGTGACTATATTATATTATATCAGCTGTGATTTCAACAAATTTTTATCAGTAATAGTGATAAGAAGTTTGAACATGAACAATAAACAGTTCAAATTCAAATCAAAACATTCAAAACCAAACCATAGTGAATTTCAGTCGTTTTCCGTAGACCGTAATCAAAGGATACTCGAATCGTATATTATTCCTTATTTTATCTATCCGTAAAGTCATAAATCATTGTGTATAGTAAATAATTTAATAACTTATTCATTCTTTCAAGATTTAATATGTCTTCCGATGAACCTAGTCCGCAGCACATATCTGCACTTAGGAAATATTTTGGACATTCTACATTTCGGTCCATGCAATGGGAGATCATATATTCAGTTTTAGAAGTAAAATACCTAGTCTTACTGCCCTGTTTTCTCTTCATTTGTAGGTATATATAATATGTGTATTATTTTTTCAGCAAAAAAGAGACGCATGTGTGGTTATGTCTACTGGTTATGGAAAAAGTCTTTGCTACCAGTATCCAGCAGTTTATAGCAAAGGCTTAACCATAGTTGTTTCCCCATTAATATCGTTAATGAAGGATCAAGTGCTTTCCCTTGAGGTTTGAGTTTAATTTGTTTAATATATATATATTTATATTTTTTTACCTAGGTAATTACCTATATATTATTTTACATAGATTAAATACTTACCATATCATAATTATTATATTCTTTATAAAAACATCATATTACCAACAAAATAAAATAAATTAAGTGTTAACGACAACTAGGAATTTTAGACAGTTATTAGTTTATTCACTATTGATTTTTAAATGTTTTCTAGATGGCCAATATAAAAGCATGTTTGCTAGGTTCGGCACAAACATCTAAGGCTGATGCTTTGAATAGTCTTTTTTCTGGTGATGTTAGAGTGTTATATATAACTCCAGAATGGATAGCCACTGATTCAGCAAAACAAACTTTACAAGATTTACAAACAAAAATCAAAATAGTCGCCGTGGCTATTGATGAAGCACATTGTGTCAGTCAATGGGGTTTTGATTTCAGATCTTCTTATAGGTCAGTAAAAATATAAATGTTCTAATTTCTATTATTTAATTAAGTCTATATAACATAAACATCTATTTATATCAGGAATTTAGGAAAATTACGCAAAATACTACCCAATGTGCCAATCATGGCGCTAACAGCCACTGCTACTCCAATTGTACGCAAAGACATTTGCAACTCATTGAATCTCATGTATGATTGACCATAATTAAATTTGTAAATCTATATGATTTGAATTAAATCAATCTTGATTAATTAATTTTTATTTTTAGAAATCCAAAATATGTATGTACAGGATTTGATAGAAAAAATTTATATTTTGAGGTATCTAAAAAAACAAATATATTTTTTGACTTGAATAAATTTATGAAAAAAGATGGGTTGAAAATGTTTTTTGAAGGAGCAACAATTATCTACTGTCCTACAAAAAAACAGACTGAAGCTGTTGCACAAGAATTAAAATGTAAATAGTACTTCCCATAGATTATGTTGCTTAATCTATTTTCTATCTATATTTTAATATTATAATTTTATTTCAGCTAATAGAATAGAATGTGAAGTTTATCATGCAGACATTCCATTGAACAAAAGAAATGCTGTTCACGAAAATTTTGTTAAAGATAAATTGCAAATTGTTGTAGCTACAGTGGCTTTTGGAATGGGAATCGATAAACCAGGTAATTTTTTAATATATTTTACTTATTTTAAAATTCAATACATTAAACTACCTAAAAATAATTTATTATCTGAAATTAAAAAAAAAAAACAATGTTATTTTTCTACTGAAAGTATTATGTATATAATTTGTCTACTACATTTTATATTTATTAGCTTTATTGAATATTTGTTGATTTCTTTATTGATAGATGTAAGACGTGTTATTCACTACGGAGCACCTAAAGATATTGAATCATACTATCAAGAAGTTGGTCGAGCAGGACGAGATGGTTTGCCAGCTATTTGTCATGTATTCTACAATGAGGCGGACATTGTGCTCAATAGGCATATAATGCTTTCAAATCTCACAAATGATACATACCGCTCACATAAAGAAAAAATGGCTAAGGTCATCGAGCAATATATGGAGACTAGATTATGCAGACGTCAATTATTATTATCCTATTTTGAGGATGTCTCTTCATCTACTAAATTTGATACTGCCATTATTAGAGAAAACTGCTGTGATAATTGTACAAATAAGTACGATTATTTATTTTCAGAACAAAACATTTTATATTAATTCAAATCTATTATTTTTTTGAATTTCAGCAAAAAGACTGACAAATTACAACCTGATAATAATGTAGATTTAACTGAAGATATACAATTATTGTTAAAATCTGCACAAGCACTAGGTGGTTATTTTGGACTGGTGGCAATAGTAAATTTCATTTGTGGTAAAAAAAATGATAAATTATCTAAATATACAGCCCATCAATTGTATGGAAAAGGGAATTATAACACAGAAACTTTTTGGAAAGCACTAGGTAACTAAATTACTTTTACAATAATGTGCAACTACTTATTACAATTGTTTATCAAGTATGTTATGATTTTATGATTATTCAGGTAAATTGTGTTTGAGAGAAAGTTTACTGCAACAAAACCCTTGTACTTCGTTTAAGGAAGGCAACAAATTTTCTTTTCCAATCAGTACTGTTGCAGTTTCAGACAAAGGATATGAATTCATAAAATAGTAAAATTAAAATTTAGTAAATTAATTATACCTTATTAATAAAAATGTTCATTTACTGTTTTGATTATAGTGGAAAGAAATCGGGTATTCTAATAGACCCTTCTTTGGATGTTTTAAAAATGTTTAAATCTAAATCAGCAATTAAGTAATATAATTCATAAACTAATATATTATATAACATACCTAATTATATTTATTTGTTTAAGATTAAATGGTGTTTGTAAAGGTAGTAGTACCTTAGATATAAAACTAAAGTATCTGCACGAAGAAAAAGTATCTCAATGTATACCAAATACACAAAATTATAGGCCCCAACAAGTGACCGAGAATACAGAGTTAGAAGTAAATCTTTCACTTAATGTTGGAAATTGTAACAAAATGTTTATTATTTAATATTTTGTAGAACACATTATATTCAACATTGGTTATGTATAGAACCACATTGGCTCAACAATCAGACTGTATGCCTTATATGATTGCAAGTAATAAATTGTTAATTGATGTGGCAAAATTAAAACCAAAACATGTATCTGAATTAAAAAATGGTAAAAAATTATAAACTAATCAGTAATCATCTTTAAATGTTAATTTTTATCTTGCTAATCAATTTATTTTTGGCTAAAGTTGAAGGGTTTACTGAAGCCAAAATTGATCGTTTTGGTCAAGCAATAGTAGATAAGGTGATAGAAGTTTGTAATAAATATCCAGCAGAATCGAAGACTGAGAGTGTAAATCAGACCAAAACTAAGTAAATATACTATATAGTTTATGAATGTTATCTACTTTTGTTCTTTTTTGTCTATTGTATTCCATTTTTTTCTAGTAACTCAAATTCTAATGTATGTGACGATTTTTGGGAAGAATGTGACGATTCTATCTTCAGTGAAATATGTGATACAGATGAAATACAAAATTTTAGTGTTGATAGAAATATAGAAATTAATGAAGTTCACAGTAATTTAATTCTAAAAAGTGATGAAAACCCAACTAAAAGAAAATATTGTGCTACTGAATCATATGAATCGTGTGAAGAAAGAATAACAGAACGCAATAAAACTATGATTAAAAAATTAAAAAATAACTCTCTGTTTAGATTTTAAAAGACTGACATTTAAAGCATAATCATTAATTAAGTCATTGTAATATATTTTTCATACTCAAACTATAAGTAATTATTTTGTTTATAAGGCAGCATTTATTAATTATTATGTAATATTTATTTTTTTTTTACTTAACAACTGATAAGTCATTCCATTTTGATTATTTAAATTATATATCTATCTATTTATTACACTATTATGGTTTATTTATATTAAAATATATTTTTTATAAATAATATAATTATTCATATTGTCAAAGTATCAGACTAGTAGTATTATACTGTAAAGACTTTTCAATGAGTTCAAGAATTAGATCCAAAGAAATAAGAATCATGTATCAATATTCAACAATTAAAAAAGTGTTACGGTAGATTTAGGATATCTTGATCTTTTGAATATTGTAATCATTGATCATGTTTCTTTATAATCAAATTTCTTATCCTATTTTACTCTGTATAAATGTACATTTCATACTCATTAAATGTTTTTAAAGTAAATTTGAATTATTAATTTTTGTTTTTATGCCTTAGTTTAATTGTACGGGAATAATATGATTCAGAAAATTATTCTAATTGACAAACGATGCGCGTTTTTCTTGATACGACCTTGTCAAGATGTGATGTATTTTTTTTCATACTAAGTCATAATATTTTTAATTAAACGTTCTTTTTCTACATCTTCCCTTCGTTTTTAAATTCAGTTAAATTACCATTTAAAAGTTTTTGGAAAGTAAATTTGTGTGTTTTGTCCATTAATTATTTATGCTGTAATGCTGTACCTATAATATGATTTATTATTTTTCTATAATAAACATCTTAAATATTTCAAGATTTTTATTATAATATTACTAAGCGAACAAAGTTAATTTCCAACGATAAATTGCAAGGTGGATTCGTAGATTTATAGAATAGATAAGGTATCGATAATCGAGGTTATCTATGAATTTATCATCAAACGTATTATAGAAATAGAATAGGTAGCAATTGTTGTTGCAATGTTGCGAATAATACAACTTGGTTACCACGAAGTATATTTTTGTTTTTAGAAACAAAAATACGCAATTCGAATGCAGCCAAAAATATATAATGTTATAATATAATGTAGGTAGGTACATTGTAATTTTCATGATCAAACAATTATTACTTAGTAACCCCAACATCATAATTTTAGGAAAATTAATAAGTATGTTTTTGTAGAATGTAGAGTAAAAGTGGTTTCTATCAATGAATTTAATTTAATAATAATAGTATGAAAAAGAATACCTTAAATTTCTTTCCTCTACAGACCATATAAACGTTTTTAAGATAAATATTATTATTAATTATTATTATAATTATATTTTGTAGTTATTCGAAAGACAGCTGAAATACAGAATCAGTTCACACATAAATACTCAATAGATTTCAAAGAATTTTATTTAAAATAACATACGATATAATATCTACTATTAGTAGGTATCTATAATTTATATTCTACCTACACTGTAGTCTGTAATCTATTATTCCGTGGCTAACAGCAACCGTCACTAATTTTGTCGTAGAAGAGAAACGAATCAGAAACGATTGTAAAATTTCGATTAATAAATTAATAAAATTATTATAATAAATAGGATTTTTTAAGATATTATGTAAAATGAGAAAACAAAAAAATAGATATGCGACACAATTTATATCACAGGCGCTTGGAACCGAATCGATTTTTCGTTTTGTTTGCATTTACGCTGGAATCAGACTATCCAGACTCGTGTGTAGAAGCCGTCACGAAGTTGGATGGATTTGAAGTCTACTCCACTACCGCACTATTATATCGGAACAGGACGGGCTTTTGATAACGTTCATCGTGGTCATTGCACAATGCACTGGTACACTGCAGGGCAGGCATATGACTGTATGTCCACTGCCGTCACCACATTCGCACTAGGAACGCTTGTATATTGCATTCAACCGTCACTACTTCATCCACAGCACTGCGGGGTAAGTTTGTTGTATTGTCTACTGACAGAAAAGGAACACTTAAAACCATAGTATGGTACACGATGACCTAAAGTCCTGAAATAAAAATGCTATAGTATGCTACTATACAGCCTCAGGTCTCTAGTATTAAAAACTTTAATATACATACTTTATGTATTAAAATACATTTTATACAACGGTTTTTATGAGTAAAAATACACTACAAAAATATAAATTAAACCAAAAATGTAAATGTAAAATGTGATTTGAAACAGTTAAAGGCATACAAAATGATATCGATAAAATAGTAAACTACAATTTATATTTCAAGAACACTGATTTTTGTAATGAAAAACGTCAACATATCTCGCCTCAACAAAATTTATATCTACAATAATACTTCAACCAATCAGTAAAATAAACTGAAACACTTAATTGAAAATAAATATTAATACAATCGTATACATTTGTATGTTTTCGCTATTTTTAACTTGCGAAAACATTTAATTATTCAATGTAACAATGAAGGTAAGACAAAATAAATATAAAATAATGCATTTATTTGTATTTAAATGTAAAATATAATTTTAATTTTTCCTATATATATTTAGTTTACGAATAAAGTTCAAAAATTGTGAAGGTGCCTATTATCAAGTAATAATATAGATTTATCCAAAATGCTAACTAATATATTTCGTACCGTTATGGTTATTTTCATAAAATATCTCATTAGTTCACTTTCCAGTTCAAGGTTGCGTTAAATTTGGAAAGAAAACATTTCATTGCGATGGCGGTCTGCACTCAATTTATGCCACAATTAGTTGTTTAACCGGAATAATAAATGTTTGCGTAAGTCATTAATACTTTTATATTGAGAAATTAAATTAACATTTAAGACTAAAGAAATACTAATTATGATGGATAATCTAATAACCGGGAGACATATTGACGCATTTTTTATTTCAGAGTACTCAATGCATAATATTATAACTAAGTTATAGAGTCATTATAATATATTTATTTATACATTTAACCTATATTAATAGTATTATACTGCACTACATAATATTTTACTGAGTTGACCGTATACTATTTTTTGTATACACAATTCACAAATGTTGTTTCCATTGTCATCATTGGTTATTGGGAAATGAGTAGTATAAATAACTGAATTATGCTTTAAATTTTTGCATAAGCTTAATGTAATTCGTGAATTTAATGATATTGTTAAAAAATGATTAAAAATGATTAGCTAAACCTGATATCCCTAATTATCGGAAACATAATAACACTGCAGTAATGTACCTATTTTGCCTATACTATACGCCAGGTAACACTTTATTTGGGGCAATGTACATTATTCATTAATTTAGAGGAAGGATTTTCATTCACAAAAAAAAATCATCAATTAATATGCATTTAAAATTATGCACTTCTGTATCAAAAATTAAAAATATGCGGTTGCACAGTCATTTAAGTGTTACTTAAAATGAATTTAAGTGTCACCTAAGCACAGTCCCTTAAAATTGCCTTGCACAGTCATACTTACGGGATAGCTGTCACTTAAGGTTTCCTTAAAGTTAAGTGGTGGATAGACCACCCTTAACGAGCCCGTAAACTATTATTATTTTTTTTAATCATTTCAAAATAAAAAAAGCGGGTAAGTGAGTATTGCTCTGCTGTACATTAGGGGTGGAGTGGACCTCGGATTAGGGTAGGTTAAATTTGAATGCAATGATAGGTATCATTGTATACGAAAAACGATTCTGAACGGAGATGATTTGTCAGTCTGGGATATATTATATTTAAATATTGTCATATATTCTATTTTGAAAAAAATTCACAAATTCAAACATTTAATTAAAAGCTTCAAGATCTTACGTTTGATAATTTTTTAAAAATAACAAAAATCGAAAATTGTTTAGTAGTAAAACGTAATTTTACACGTGTATTTTTGATTTCAAATTAAAATTAAAACTTTAAACACTCGTAAATTTTTTTAAATTGAATAATCCTCAAAATTTTTTATAATTATTCTAAGCTTAACTTATGGACAGCATAGTATTAAATTTTCAATTCTTAGCTATTGATAGTAAAATATTTATAAATTTTTTACTACCAAATAGTGAAAAATATTCATGATTTTGACGAATTTTTGTCAATATTTGAACTTCAAATGCTAATAAAAAAAAAACTGTGCCTATGTATTTTTATAATTTTTGAATGAGAGTTAGAACAAGTTATGTGGACCCTTCAATTAAATTTTCAATTAATTTGTCCCAGCTAAATTTTTTTTATCAACATTTATAAAAATAAAATAAAAAAAAATTGATTATTTCAAATGCCTATAAATAGCTCAAAAAAAGTCAAAATTTGAAAATCAAATCACGTAAATAAAATGGCAATCTAAATAACTGGTAAAATGTTCAAGTATGTACGACTTATACTATTTGAATAACAACAAATATCAAAAACCGTTTGAGGCTAAACTGTTATTTAACGCGGTTTTGTAAAAATTTAAATTTCAATCACTCATAAAATTTTGCCGTCTTAGTCCGGTAGAGTTTTTTTTGCAGATAGTTGAAGAAAAATGTATGGAGATACTTGTACCAAATTTTCAAATCTTAGTTATAAAAGAAAAATTTTTACGATTTTTCAACCACAAAATTACTTGCCAATTTTCGCAATTTTGACATATTTCGTATAAATTCGAACTGTAAGCACTTATTAAAAAAATTGTGACAAACGATTTCGGATTTTTTTTTGTCACTTTAAGAAAAACTTATAAGAAACCTTGTATTAAATTTTCAAGATTTACTGGTCGGCCAAAAAAATTTTATCGTTATTTTAAAAAAAAAAACTAAAAAAAATTAAAAATTTCAATTGTCTATAAATAGCTCAAAAAAAGTCAAAATTCTTTGAAAATTTAACTGTATATGGAAAACGCTAATATAAACAATTTTTGAAAATTTCAAGTATTTACATCGATTAGTTTTTGAGTTATAGCAAAATAAAAAATTCGATTTTGTCGAAAACTGGTTTATTGTGCATCGATTTATGTTTTTGTTTTTATTAAATTGTCCTACCTAAAGTATAGTTATGGATGATATATTCGAACTACTTGATTTTGCTCAGTTTGCTGATGAAGATAATGCACCTAAAAGGTACATCAGGGATCAAGAAAACCCTGTAGAATTGAAATCATTTGTCACTTTTTCCCAAGCTTCGTGTTTTTTTTGGTTCGAATTAAAATCTTTTTTTGGATCTTCTATAACATGTTTCACTTTGGATGCACAGTGGAAAAATATTTATTTTTCCTGTGTATCCCAGTTTGGCCACTCTTTCTCTTTTAACACTTTTCATTTTGAACTAAAGTTATGTGTGCGTTTGCCGCTTATTAACAAATTTTATTGACAAATTGGAATTTAAAAATGAAAATTCCAATGAATATAAAAATGAACCATTGATAAGTGATAACTCAACTGATAACATAAAATATCATAGAATAAAAACGTAATTTTAAGGATTACTTATTTAAGTATTACCTAACTACGGGTTACTTAAATTTTGACTATGCAATTCAAATTTACGGGCTCGCTAAGTATTGGCTATATGCCCCGTAGCTAGGTAACACCTAAGCAGTTTTAGGTAACCCTTAAGCAGTGGACTATGCATACGGGCATAAAATTTATAGTTCTAAAAAAAAATTTTTCTTTTTAAATATTTAATTTCAATAATTTTTATATTATTTCTCTATAAGTTTTAACTAGATTTAATTTACTTATTTTATTATAGTAAATTGATTTGGAAATTTTTATCAAATTTTGATTTCATTCTTCTTTATAAATTATTATTCTGTATCTAATAAAACAAAAAAGGTATTTAAAAATGATTATTGAATTATTCTCAAGATATTTACCTTAAGAGGTTAATATTATAATATAATATTATATTATAATATATATTTATATTTTAAGATTGGTCGTATGTTAATTTACCTGATTTATCATTTATTTTTATTTTTATCACAAATCAAATATGCTTTTTCTAAGAGTCCGAAACAACCAACCAGTGTTTCAGACTGCTTTTACTTTTTTTAAGACTAATTGCATCTCTTTAGTAAAATCTACATTATGTATTATCAGGGTGTATTTCTTCAGACCTAAAACAGGTTGGAAAATAACTTAAATTACTAGAAGAATTATTGCTGGTTGCAGCACTCTTTTATAACGATGTTATTGTCAATTGTAAGTTGTGTAAGTGACAATATATGGAGGCTACGTAATGAATAACTCATGCATTATCAAATGTAAAAAAGTAAAAATAATGAAAAAAAAGGTGGACAAGCGGGTATCGCTCTGCTGTATAGTAGAGATGGAAAGTAGGTTATTATAATGGATGTGTTAAATTTGAATGCAATGACAGGTTTCAATGTATACGAAAAATGCAGGTGATTTGTCAGTCTAGGATAATTAGTAGGATATTATAACCTATATTTAAATTGTAATACGAAATCGTATATCGTTATTTTACGCGGTTTCGTAAAAAATTAAATTTCATACGCTCATAAAATAATTTCTATATTGACGCTAGAATTTTTGTTTACAGTTACTTGAACGAAAACTTATGAAGAACCTTGTATTGAGTTTCTTGGTCTTAGATGATATAAATCACAAATATTTTATACATTTTCAACTTAAAAATTCCTAGCGAAATTTCGCGATTTTGACATATTTCGTAAACAATTTGAACTTTAAATACTTATCAACAAAAATTGTGAGTAACGGCTTTTGATTTTTTTTTTACTACGATAAGTATAATTTATAATAAACCTTGTAATAAATCTTAAAAATTTTTTGGCGAGCCAAATTTTTTTATAAGAATTTAAAAAAAAACTTAGAAACAACGAAAATTTGAATGGTCTATAAATAGCTTAAAAAGTCAAAATATTTTTAAAATTTAATCGTAAATGATTACGCTAATATAAGCATTTGGTGAAAATGTAAAGTACCTATCTACATATTCGTTTTTGAGTTACAGTAAAAAAAAAATCGATTTTGTCAATAACTGATTATGCCTAAAAATGTTCCTTTTTTCCGTCACTAAGTCCTAACGCTTTTGAAAACTACTGGACATTTTTTACTTTTGACCCCCTCCCCTAAAGTACCAACTAGATGAATTTTTCTTTTCAAAGAGAGGATGAAGTCAAAAATCAAAGCATTATTTCTACTCCAAATCGTGATGACAGACACAAAAAAAAAACCACATCAATGTAAAATCAATACATTCCTCACTTCGTTCAGAATGTAAAATTTTAAATAATAAATTCAATCAATAGTAAAAAAATGTATTGTTTTCTTGATTTCTTATAACAAATTATTATTTTTTACTTAATAAAAGGTATTCTAAACAATCATCTGGTTACAGCAATTTTCAAATTATTTTTTACAAAATTTTCATCAATAAAAACATTTTCTATAATTAGTAGACATAACCATGCTAACGTCTTTTTGCTTCTGAAATAAATATTATATAATTATACATTTATAACTTCTTCTTCTTCATGCCAGTCAGCTGTATTAAATTCCTTTTTTGAGCCAATATTGGATCAGTTTTATTACTTCATCAGTTGGTTTTTTGAAAAGGTCGTTTCTTTCACAATTCGTATTAGTCAAACTACATTGTAGAAGGTATTGATCATCTTGAACGTCTCCGCATTCGCATTCTGCAGTCTCTCCTATCTTCCATCGCATGAGGTTCTTTTTTTTACTCCCTACTTGGCGGTTTAAAGTTTTCCAGAGTCCATATTTCGGGTCCCTACCCGGTGGGAGGCTCTCTGGGTTTCTAGTCCACATTGGTCCGTCCGTTTTACATCTATCTTTCCATTTTAATATACGTTTATCGGCCTTCGATTTCAGGGTCCCTGTAGTGCTATGTAGGAAACTGTGCCTTGACTTGAGTCTGTTATTACGTGGTATGTAGCCATACAAATGATTTCTTTCGTCGGAGTTGCAATTCTTTTTCTCTTCTTCGGCTGTTACTTGTCGTCTGATCTCTGGTGGAGCTATACCGAAAAGAGTATATAATTTGTCGGTGTTTTGGTGTTAGTCGGTTTTAGGCAGCCAGTAATAATCCTACAGGTTTCACTAACTGTCATATACTTTCTTAGCATGAGTTGATGACATCCAGACAGGGCAGGCGTATTCTGCAGTTGCGTAGCAGAGCGCTACGGCCGTTGTTCTGAGGGTTATGGGGTTGCCCTCCAATTTGTGTGTACTAGTTTCTTAAGTAAGTTATTCCTTGTATTTACTTTTGCTTTTGTATTTATGCAGTGTTCCATATAAGTGAGCGATCTATCTAGGGTGGTTCCGAAGTATTTGGGATGCAGAGTGTGGCTTAAGATAACTCCCTCCCTTCTGATTTGAAGTTCACGTTTTGCCTGTTGGTTTTTTAGATGGAAAGCGCACGATTGCGTCTTATTAGGATTGGGTTTAAGTTGATTTTCTGCGTAATATATGGACAAAGCTTTTGTGATGTATTCTTCGATTTTTTCAAAAGTTGTACATTGTGCGGTTATAGTTACGTCGTCTGCGTATAAGAAGTGTTTGGTGTTAGGGCTTATTGGCTGATCGTTGGTATAGATATTAAACAGAGTCGGGGCTAGCACACTTCTTTGGGGCAGGCCGTTGCGTTGCTTTCGCCATCTGCTGCGTTTTCCCACGAGGCTCACATAGAAGCGTCTGTTGTTTAGAAGCACATCTACCATGCACGCGAGTCTGTAGTCTTTGGTAACATTGTAGATTTTGTACTTTAGTTGCTTGTGGTTAACCGTATCGTGAGCGGAGCTCAGGTCCATGAACACGGCTCCCTTTGTTTTGTTATTCGTAAACCCGTCCTCGATTTGCTGTGTGAGATGTAGGATTTGTCCCGTGCAGCATTTACCTTGTCTAAAATCAGCCTGTTTTTTTATCAGTTTTTTTTTACCTATTTCTGCCGTTATTCTGTTCAATATAAGTTAAGTCGTTCGTAAACCTTATAAGTGTAGCACAAAAGTGCAACTGGTCTGTAGTTTTTTGCTTCGTTGGGTGGTTTCCCCGGTTTCAGTATGGCTATTATTTGGGATTTGTGCCAAGTTTTTGGTATCCGCATCTGTTTCATGCATTCATTGTAGAACCGGAGTAGCCATTTAAGGGTTGCGGGTCCAAAATTCTTCAGCTGTTCGGTACGTATATCATCGGGTCTGGCTGCTTTGCCTGATTTCATTTTTTTAATTGCATTGGTTAGCTCATCTTGATTGAAATATTCCTCTATGCAGTTGTTTTCTAGTTGCTGTGTGACCCTGGTTATTTTGTGATTATGTTTACCATTGCGTCTCTTAGCTTTCCCGTTTATGAGGATTTGATGGGCTACTTCGTTTCCAGTTATGTTTGTGTATCGATGTTCCGTTCGTTTTTCACAGTTTAATTTCCGAATGAGTCTCTATGCTTTGCTGCTGTTTTGTTTCATGTCAATTTCTTCCAATGTTTTCTGCCATTCTTTCTTCCTTTCGTTTGATATGTCTTCGATTAACTCTTCCCCCAGGGCCTCAGTCTCTGGCTCGAAAGGTTGATTTTTGAAGCTCTCTCTATACTTGAACAGTTTGTCTATAAGATTCTTCTTCATTCCTGGAATGTATTCCGTACGGCAGCCTCTAGGGATGTACGTCCTCGATATTTTCTTAACAATTTCAATGAAAAGCTCGTACTGTTGAGAGGTGAGCTGGATCTGTTTTATTGCCTTGTTAAGTGCCTCTGAAAACTCCCTCTAATTGGCCTTCTTGAAGTTAATGCGACGTTGGAAGGGTACATTTATCGGATTTATAATAACACTTATTTCACAGGCAATAGGTCGATGTTGAGTTTTAGGTACGGGGGTCAGAACTTCTTTCTTACAAAGGGTAGCAATGTTCTCGCTAACGAAAATTTTATCTGGGTTATACCCTCGTTTTCAGCGGCCACTGTTGAATGATGCTGGTAACTTGGCATCAAAAATAAGAGAGAGACCATTTGCTTCGGCCCATTCCTCCACCTTCTCTCCATTGTCATTGGTCTTATTATATCCCCAGTTTACACTATGGCTGTTAAAATCGCCAATTATAATCTTTGTCCTATTGTCTCTGATATTGCATGGCTCTGTGAAAGTAAAATCTGCTCTTGGGGGTTCATACACCGACGTTATCGTGATATTTCCCAGGTCAGCTGTGAGAATTTCTATGTCATTGACACAGCTCATGAAGGCAGATTTTACTTGGGTGTTGTCTTTCAAAAAAAGGGCACTTCCATATTTCTTGTGTTGCCGTTCGATAATGAGAGTCATTCCTTTTATGTTAGGTCTTCTATTTTCTATTCCTCTATGTGTCCCCTGTAGACATAGCACTTTGCATCTATATTCCTTCACGATTTCCGAAATTAACTGTTCTTTCTCCGGTGTGAGTCCCTCGATGTTAAGAGACACCAGCGTCAAGCATGGCCCTGATAAGGGCCGTTTTGGATGACTGTGGGTGGTAAGATTGGCCAGAGTTTGATTCATCATTAACCTTATCTGTATCCTTGGATAATAATAAGGTATATTAAAAATTTATAAACTCTGTTACCAGGGGCACCACGTGGAGGTTCTTACCATACACCCACATTTATAACTATATAGTACATAGTGAATATTATGAACAAAATCCTGAACGATCTTTATACATGTCTTACTACTCTGACTTCCAAAACTGTTTGTATAATTATCCATTTTTTGAATCGAAGCATAGAATGTCCCAGATATTCCTTAAGTTTTAGATATGATGACATGATGATGTTTGATATATGTTGTTAGTCAACTTTGTTATAATTAAAATAACAAGTACTAAGTAGTAATAATAAGGTTATGCTAGATAATTAATAGTAAGTTATTAATAAGTAATTAATATAATATACCATTTTATATTTAGTAAATTTTATTTATTTAAGATTTAATAATAATTAAAAAAATGAAGATTTAGTAATTGAATATCACTTAATCTAATATTTGTCTATTTAGTTATCATTTAACTATAATATTATGTTATTTTGTAATTTAAATTTAAAAACTTATATTCTTCTAAATATATTGTGAAGATATATATATTCTTAAATATCACATAATTTAATTGTTTTTGTATTCCTTTACTTGCAGAGTTTTATTTAAGAATTAATAAATCAATATCTCAATATCTAACAAATGTATAAATCAGGGGCGGCCAAACGGTCGATCGCAAACGATTTCTAAGTCGATCGTGTTAGAATTTATTTTTACGCTACGCACATGAAAATTAATCACGGTGGTTAGGTTTTTTTATGGAAGTCGATCCTCAAAGGTGAAGTATGTTTTTAGTAGATCGCGGCCAAAAAAAGTTTGACCACCCCTGGTATAAACATTACACATATGTGATATACTGTCATATCAGTGCCGAATTTAAGTCTCGAGAAAAACCAGTTGGCAACTACTAATTTTGGAGGGCCTTTAAAACAATTGCTATTTACAAATCAATATTGATGTATTAATTTAATTTTTTTTCGCGTTTGATAAAAGTGAAAATGGATTTTAAAAAGAAAATATTTCAACTAAGTATATATATATTTGATAATATTGTTTTCGAATGAAGAATATTGAACTTGGATGCTATTGTTTTCTATTGTTAATACTGGTAGATATTTATTTTTTTATATTTTCAAATTTTAATTTACGAGATTACGATTTTCTTAAATTAGAATAAAAAAGTATTTCAGTAAATCGTCCAACTTTATCTATAGTCGGTTAATGCATTTTTCAATAAGAGAATTTAACAAAAAATGAATTTTTTTAGTTGTTGTTTCCAATTCAATGATAGTTTTTACAAGCTCATAAACTTTTTTTTTTATTGTAATTAAACAAAAAATGACTGTATATTATTATTGGTATTGACTTAGCTTTGACTTTGTACCTTTAAGGCGACCGGTTACATATATGTGCGATCAGGATGATTGCAAGAATAAAATATTATTAATATTAATTTAAATAATAATATTATATAATATATCATATAATAGCCTACATTTTTTAACATTATCGAATCCTATATTAATTAAAAGTACATATTCGCTTACTACAAAGGTATAATGGATAGAGTCAAATTTTCGAATAGTCGTGAAAGCCACGATCGAAAAAATTTAATCATAATTTATTTGGAAAATAATACATTGATGAGCGGCGGAGAGGGGAAATCAGGCTGTTATAGTAAGTGGGTTAACTTGTTTGTCTAATGAATAATCAATAGCAAAGAGCATAGTGTAATGCTAACATTTAAAATGTAAAAATCATTGTTTTTATATGATAATTTAACTTTTTAGTTTTTACAATAGTTAGGTTTTGTATAAATATTATGAATATTATATTATTCTTTTAAAATATTTCACCCAACTAACCATTAGAGTTATAGTTAAATGGCCTTAAGTCCATTAGGACTTCTCTTGTAACAATAATTAACTTTTAAACCATATTATGCTTTACCTACATATTTATACATTAAATGCTAAATATTTTTCTGAGTATTTTGTATTGTATTAAAAAATAAAATTTGTATATGATAGTAACCAGTTTTAAATAATTCATTAGATAAGTTACAATAAACCCTGCTGAACCTTGCCAAATCCAATTTCAATGCACTTAGTATTCACACTTGCAGTATTATTAATATTAACATAAAGAAGCAATCAGAAACGTGCAAGTATGTAAACATATGTGGCGCGATTGTAAAAGTGTCGATTAAATTAATTAATTTTTTTTCGCCGTCTACATTATTGTTTATCATGAACAACTACAGTTTATTTCTTGTCACACCGGACTTATCGGTGGTTTTACCATATTTTACCATATCGGCCAGAACACAATTTCGTAATTGAGAAATATTAATGATTATTATATTTATATATTTATAATAATTATCCAAACGCTTTTTTGTTTGTCTATAAACTTATTCTCAACCAAGTCCAACTATTTATGTATTTACATAAAAAAATGCTATATGTAATGAAAATAATATACTAAATAACATTTTGAATAAAACCTTTTGTTTTGTTATGAAACAAATTTTTAGATAACCCAAACTGATATCCGAACTTTCTAAACAAAAATTAAAAGTCACTTCAGAAATACTTATAAATTAAAATAATAAATTACTTATATCCAGGGGTGGATTTAGTTATGAGGTGACTGGCCCCTGGGAAGAATGCATTGTGGGGGCCCCTTATACATAAACAAGGAAATTTATTTTTTTATTTATTAAATATAACGTTTATTATCATATTATTTAGTAGTAGTAACAATTAACTACTTATTTAATAATAAATAATTACAAATACAATCAAATTGACTATAATTTACTAGTATAAGTAATATCATCATAATTCATAATATTACTTTATTAGTGTATTAAATAAAGAATAATACAAATAATAATGGCAATTAATTAAAATTAAATGCCTGGAACTTATTTTAATTTTATTTGTACAAACTTATTAATAACGTTTTGAAAATCAAGTTTTCTTAAAATATCAGACTCAGAGCTCATTATCGTTAGTTGATTGTGCCTGTAGAAGTACGCAATCTATTTTTTATATGCTTTAAATTAGAAAATGATCTTTCACTACAGCTGATTGTAATCATTAAAACAAAATAAATTCGAAAAACTATTCCAACATTAGGAAAATAATCTTTTACTTTCTTATTAATTAATATTTATACATCTATTATTAGTTAGTAAAATACAAATTTTAAATGTCCAAATAAAGTTCAATATTATTTAATTACCATATATGTGTAAATATAAATAAAACATTTTTCCTGTATCCTAATTTAAATATCATAACATTGTGGGGTTCCCGAATTTGTGGGAGCCTCTGGGCTGCAACCCACTCAACCCTGCCCTAAATCTGGCACTGCTTTATCTTAAATGTTTAAAATGTTTTAAGTCATACTTACTAGCATTAGTACTAACATAATTACATAATCATATATTATTAAAAGATAATTTTTTTTTTTTGAATGTTTATAACATTTTTAACCATAATGCTTATGAGAATTGAAAATTTAATATGAGTTTTCACTTGATTAAGTTTTTTTTACACTATTTTAAAATTAATTATCGAGTATGCAAGCATATTTTTTGTCATATATTACATAAAGTGTTTCAATGTAAAATATGAATATTTGTTGTTCAGTATTTTAATTTGTAGCTTAAAATGTGTAAGTCATAAGGTATATGCTTATACTATCAACAATTTAAATTCATTTTAAGAACTTCTTTGCCATATACTCAATTAGGTAGGATTGGAGGAAATAAATTAAGTTAACTCATTTATTGGTGTACTATGTTCAATGTAAATATTCTACATTTAAAGTACATAACTAGTTGGGAAATCACTATGAAAGTTATTAAATATGAGAAAAAAATAATAGAATCTTTGTACTAGCTAAAGTTTAATTTGATAAATAAAATATTAAAAAAATAAGGACTAAATATAACAAAATATGTACTTGTTTATTATTATTAAAACATTATCATAAATATTGAATAAATAATTAATATAAAATATTTAAAAGGAAAAACAGTTTTTTATACTTTTAAAATTATTGTATACATTATTCTCATCTCCACATTGATCCGCATAAGATTTTTCACTGTGGCCAATTCGATGGTGGAAAATGTTTGTTGCCATCATTATTTTGACGATTATTTTTGCAGCATTTATCCTAAGAAATAAATAAGCTTATTATTTCCTTCCATAATAAAAAAATTCATAGGAATATTATTTGTATTGCTTACATCTCCATCTTTTTTATTCCAGTATGCAAATCTGCCTTTAGCACGTCGTATTATTAGTTTATCTTCTTCCGTATTTGGTTTAAATGTCTTAACAATAGTTCTAAAATTTGAATGCTTTGGGCACCACCATTCAGTACACTAAAAATATAAATATTTATTTAAACCTTTTTTGAAAAAATTTAGTAAACAATTATTATGTTCTCACGTGTTGTTCTTTATCCACCGAGACAGGTGACAAATTAAGACGATTATGAATGTTTGAATTTTCAAATTTAGTACAAAGCCCCTAAAAATATTTTTTTTATTATTTAAATCAATAAATAAGTTACTAATTCTTTAAAATTTTTAAATGAAAAAGAAATAATGTATTTTACAAGGACAAAATTGGAAAAAAAAAATTAATAATTCTCAAATTATGCAAATTTGGTAACCTAACTCAAAAACAAATATACTAGTCTCTTAATAGGATGTATAATTGTGGTTTAAAAAGACTAAATCAGCAGTTCTTAGCCTGTGGTTTACAGCCGTAGCAGCAGCCTTAAGATATAATATAACATACAGAACGGGGGGTGGGCGATCCTTCCGTTTGCCCCCCTGGATCCGCCACTGCATCCTTGGTACAAATATTTATATTTAGAATGCCAAAAATAATATGAAAAAAGATTTCAGGTACAAAAAAATAAAAAAAATCTATTCAAAATATTTTATATCAAACCATGATACTTACTATACTACTTTCGATACACTTAAAATTATTAGATACAACAAATTATAGTTGTGTAATAATTGTTCTTAATGAAAATAATACATTATATGACGTTATATGGGTTTAAAAAAGAAAATTGAAACAATTTTTGAGTAAAATTAAATGCATATATCCAAACAATATATTATGTTTAGTACTAACTTTTTTCATTTTCAACTGACGAATTTCTTCTGCATATTCCTCATTTTTAACGACCAGATCATGGTTATCCTAAATTAATTTAAAAATACTCATATATTTATTAAGTGATTTTTACATTTCTATAAAATTTGTTAAAATATAGATTTGTTCAATCAAAATATCGATATTATATAATCTTCAATTACATTATAGTTAAAAAAAAGAGGTCAACTGACTTTTTTTAGCTGCTGAACTTCGTCTTCGTATTCCTTTTTTTCATGGCTGAGAACCGATTTTAAATCAACGAGAGCACGATTTTTCTAAACAAGTTCAAAATTATGTATGTGAAGTTTTAACAAAGTTTTGACCTTATTATAAAACATGTTTTAATGTGGAATCGTTAAACATAAAAATATATGAAAAATCTTAAATTATCATATTATAATAATATAATTTAACAAAAATTTGTTGACTTACGTTTTTTAGGTCTTCAATTTCGTCTTTACATGCTTTATTTTCAGAGGTGAGAATCGATGTTAAATTAACAAGAGTACGATTTATCTAAACAATTTAAAATTTAACCTATTTCATAAACATTTTAACTTTTAATGCTTATAAATAAAAACTATGACTAAGGATTTTTTTATTAATTTTTATTACAATAAGAAAAACTTATAATAAACCTTGTATTAAATTTTAATGATTTTTTGGAAGGATAAATTTATTTTTTATCGAAAAATCAAGTAAAATAATTTGGAAAAGTCGAAAATTTCAATGGTCTATAAACTGTTAAAAAATTACAATTTTTTTGAAAATATAATCATAAATAGATAACCCAAATATAAACATTTTGTGAAAATTGACAATAATTCGTTTTTGAGTAACAGCAAAAAACAAAAAATAAATTTTGTTGAAAAATAGTTATCCGTAAAAATTCCCGTTAATTCATAGGGCTTTTCCTGAAGCTTTTGAAAACTACAGGAAATTTTTTACTTTAATCCCCCAACGTAACAATTAGATTCATCAGATTGCTACATAAAAAATTATTCGAAATATTAAATTTAAACATTTCAATAAAGAAATAAGATTATTTACTTTTTTTAGATCTCTAATTTCGTTTATTCTTTTGTCGTTTTCGGCGGTGGGTAGTGATTTTGTTAATTTGACGGATTTTCTAAATAAATTAAAAAAACAAAATATAAATTTCTATACCGCATTGGTCATATTATGAGATAAATATTAATATTATATATCAGTCTCTAATGTCTATACAATAAGATTTTTTGACAATCATAAATAAGGTAACTTGCTTTTTTTAAATCTTGAATTTCATTTTCATTGGTCTCGTTTTCGAAGCTGTCGTCATCTTCAAGTGACTCAAGATCCCGAATTTTCTAAAAAAATTAAAATATATGTAATTGAAAATTGAATACTGTTTATTTATTAGAATCAAACATAAATTGATCGAAATATTTAATTTAAACATTTCAATAAAGAAATAAGTTTATTTACTTTTTTTAGATCTCTGATTTCTTTTATGCTTTTGTCGTTTTGGGCGGTGGGTAGTGATTTAACAGACTTAATTTGACGGATTTTCTAAATAAATTAAAAAAACAAAATATAAATTTCTATACAGCATTGGTCATATTATGAGATAAATATTAATGTATATCAGTCTCTAATGTCTATACAATAAGATTTTTTGACAATCATAAACAAGGTAACTTGCTTTTTTTAAATCTTGAATTTCATTTTTTTTGGTCTCGTTTTCGGAGCTGTCGTCATCTTCAAGTGACTCAATATCCCGAATTTTCTAAAAAAATTAAAATATATGTAATTGAAAATTGAATATGGTTTATTGGTTAGAATCAAACATAAATTGTTCAAAATATTTAATTTAAACATTTCAATAAAGAAATAAGTTTATATTTTACTTTTTTTAGATCTCTGATTTCGTTTATGCTTTTGTCGTTTTGGGCGGTGGGTAGTGATTTAACAGACTTAATTTGACGGATTTTCTAAATAAATTAAAAAAACAAAATATAAATGTCTATACAGCATTGGTCATATTATGAGATAAATATTAATATACAGTGTGTTCACGCTAAGAGGTACCACGAAATATTTAAGTTGGATGACCTTGTATTGAAATGGGGTTTTCGGGGAAAGAAAAGGACTACCAAAATACACAATTTCAGATAAATTTCAAATTTTTAACCCTGTCGGTACGCGCATGCGCAATACAACTTACATTTTTTTAAAAACCAATACCATTTTTTTTCTACAAATTCGATTAGAGTATTTTTTTTAAAACAGTCTTTGTATAAAAAGTTTTTTTATAACTACAAAATTGGCAAAGTTATAATTTGTTGAATTTTAAATTTACGAATAATTTGTTTCTGACTAAATTTGAACTAAATTCAACTTAATGTTACTTTAAAATCGAAATAATATTCCCGATATTATTGTTAAATGCCTCTTTATAGACAGATAAGATAAAATGAAAAATTTACAACAAAGTTGAATTTAGTTCAAATTTTGTCAGAAACAAATTATTCGTAAATTTAAAATCAACATACTATAACTTTGACAATTTTGTAGCTATAAAAAAACTTTTTATACAAAAAATGTTTAAAAAAAATACTCTAATCGAATATGTAGGGAAAAAATGGTATTGTCATTTAAAAAAAAGTAAGTTGTATTGCGCATACGCGTACCGACAGGGTTAAAAATTTGAAATTTTTCTGAAATTGTGTATTTTGGTAGTCCTTTTCTTTCCTCGAAAACCCCATTTCAATACAAGATCATCCAACTGAAATATTTCGTGGTACCTCTTAGCGTGAACACACTGTATATCAG
The DNA here is from genome assembly GCA_020882235.1 of Schizaphis graminum. Taxonomy (NCBI): domain Eukaryota; kingdom Metazoa; phylum Arthropoda; class Insecta; order Hemiptera; family Aphididae; genus Schizaphis; species Schizaphis graminum. The sequence goes on from CM037032.1 coordinate 64,058,896, forward strand.
TCTCTAATGTCTATACAATAAGATTTTTTGACAATCATAAACAAGGTAACTTGCTTTTTTTAAATCTTGAATTTCATTTTCATTGGTCTCGTTTTCGAAACTGTCTTCATCTTCAAGTGACTCAAGATTCCGAATTTTCTAAAAAAATTAAAATATATGTAATTGAAAATTGAATACGGTTTATTTATTAGAATCAAACATAAATTGTTCGAAATATTTAATTTAAACATTTCAATAAAGAAATAAGTTTATTTACTTTTTTTAGATCTATAATTTCGTTTAAGCATTTGTCGTTTTCCGCGGTGGGTACTGATTTATCAAAAATAATTTGACGGCTTTCCTAAATAAATTAAAAAAACAAAATATAAATTTCTATACAGCATTGGTCATATTATGAGATAAATATTAATATATATCAGTCTCTAATGTCTATACAATAAGATTTTTTGACAATCATAAATAAGGTAACTTGCTTTTTTTAAATATTGAATTTCATTTTCATTGGTCTCGTTTTCGAAACTGTCTTCATCTTCAAGTGACTCAAGATCCCGAATTTTCTAAAAAAATTAAAATATATGTAATTGAAAATTGAATACGGTTTATTTATTAGAATCAAACATAAATTGTTCGAAATATTTAATTTAAACATTTCAATAAAGAAATAAGTTTATTTACTTTTTTTAGATCTATAATTTCGTTTAAGCATTTGTCGTTTTCCGCGGTGGGTACTGATTTATCAAAAATAATTTGACGGCTTTCCTAAATAAATTAAAAAAACAAAATATAAATTTCTATACAGCATTGGTCATATTATGAGATAAATATTAATATATATCAGTCTCTAATGTCTATACAATAAGATTTTTTGACAATCATAAATAAGGTAACTTGCTTTTTTTAAATATTGAATTTCATTTTCATTGGTCTCGTTTTCGAAACTGTCTTCATCTTCAAGTGACTCAATATCCCGAATTTTCTAAAAAAATTAAAATATATGTAATTGAAAATTGAATATGGTTTATTGGTTAGAATCAAACATAAATTGTTCAAAATATTTAATTTAAACATTTCAATAAAGAAATAAGTTTATATTTTACTTTTTTTAGATCTCTGATTTCGTTTATGCTTTTGTCGTTTTGGGCGGTGGGTAGTGATTTAACAGACTTAATTTGACGGATTTTCTAAATAAATTAAAAAAACAAAATATAATTGTCTATACAGCATTGGTCATATTATGAGATAAATATTAATATATATCAGTCTCTAATGTCTATACAATAAGATTTTTTGACAATCATAAACAAGGTAACTTGCTTTTTTTAAATCTTGAATTTCATTTTCATTGGTCTCGTTTTCGAAACTGTCTTCATCTTCACGTGACTCAATATCCCGAATTTTCTAAAAAAATTAAAATATATGTAATTGAAAATTGAATATGGTTTATTGGTTAGAATCAAACATAAATTGTTCAAAATATTTAATTTAAACATTTCAATAAAGAAATAAGTTTATATTTTACTTTTTTTAGATCTCTGATTTCGTTTATGCTTTTGTCGTTTTGGGCGGTGGGTAGTGATTTAACAGACTTAATTTGACGGATTTTCTAAATAAATTAAAAAAACAAAATATAATTGTCTATACAGCATTGGTCATATTATGAGATAAATATTAATATATATCAGTCTCTAATGTCTATACAATAAGATTTTTTGACAATCATAAACAAGGTAACTTGCTTTTTTTAAATCTTGAATTTCATTTTCATTGGTCTCGTTTTCGAAACTGTCTTCATCTTCAAGTGACTCAAGATCCCGAATTTTCTAAAAAAATTAAAATATATGTAATTGAAAATTGAATACGGTTTATTTATTAGAATCAAACATAAATTGTTCGAAATATTTAATTTAAACATTTCAATAAAGAAATAAGTTTATTTACTTTTTTTAGATCTATAATTTCGTTTAAGCATTTGTCGTTTTCCGCGGTGGGTACTGATTTATCAAAAATAATTTTACGGATTTTCTAAATAAATTAAAAAAACAAAATATAATTGTCTATACAGCATTGGTCATATTATGAGATAAATATTAATATATATCAGTCTCTAATGTCTATACAATAAGATTTTTTGACAATCATAAACAAGGTAACTTGCTTTTTTTAAATCTTGAATTTCATTTTCATTGGTCTCGTTTTCGAAACTGTCTTCATCTTCAAGTGACTCAAGATCCCGAATTTTCTAAAAAAATTAAAATATATGTAATTGAAAATTGAATATGGTTTATTGGTTAGAATCAAACATAAATTGTTCAAAATATTTAATTTAAACATTTCAATAAAGAAATAAGTTTATATTTTACTTTTTTTAGATCTCTGATTTCGTTTATGCTTTTGTCGTTTTGGGCGGTGGGTAGTGATTTAACAGACTTAATTTGACGGATTTTCTAAATAAATTAAAAAAACAAAATATAATTGTCTATACAGCATTGGTCATATTATGAGATAAATATTAATATATATCAGTCTCTAATGTCTATACAATAAGATTTTTTGACAATCATAAACAAGGTAACTTGCTTTTTTTAAATATTGAATTTCATTTTCATTGGTCTCGTTTTCGAAACTGTCTTCATCTTCAAGTGACTCAAGATCCCGAATTTTCTAAAAAAATTAAAATATATGTAATTGAAATTTGAATACGGTTTATTGGTTAGAATCAAAACATAAATTGTTCAAAATATTTAATTTAAACATTTCAATAAAGAAATAAGTTTACTTACTTTTTTTAGATCTCTGATTTCGTTTAAGCATTTGTCGTTTTCTGCGGTGGGTACTGATTTATCAGACATAATTTGTCGGCTTTTCTAAATATATTAAAATATAAATAAATAAATTTTTTATATAGTTATGTACTTAGTTATTATTCGTTTAGTTACAGTTATTATTTATCATAATATTTACTGTTGTTCTTTGTTTTTTAAGACTTTTGAGAACTTACTAATGTTAAAACCTACAAAATAGATAATTTTTCATAGTATCTAATATTAAACAATGTCGTCTATATTTTTAATTGTTTTATTTTAAAATTAAAAATGAAAAAAAATATAGTTCATAGGACAATAGTAATTTTTTTATTGATAAATGTTTCTAATTTAAAATAAAGGGTATAATTTTAGATTTATGAAAATATTTGAATTAACTTTTCTCGCAATCCCATTGATTCCTTTTAGAGCTGTTTTATTTGCAGTAGTGATGGTCATTGTATTAAAATCCTATGAACTCATTTTAACGTCAGATAATTGTAAATACCTTAGAAATCATAAAAAATAAAAAATTTAAATGAAAGAAATTATTCTATACAATATTTTTAATTACATACAACACGTTTCAAGTTTGAAACATTAATAAAATTACTTGGCATTAAATTTTATCACTAAAATGGACGTAACTGAATGTGAACTACTGATGGATATGAATTAGTAAAAAATTATTTGTTAGCACATACTATGAACTTATTCTCCAAATTGTTACTCATCAATTTGTAGAATTAGCAGTGATAATTGTCGGAATCGATAAAATTGACATTATGGTCACGTAGTTGATACTTTGTCGGAAATACGTTTTTAAGAGGGGGATGGTGACTAAACGTCATCGAAACGTCCAATCATATAAAAATGGAATATCGTAAAAAAAAATTGGAATACCCATATTAGAATTGCGCATCACGCATAAACATAACACATTACCTACCTACGTGCAAATATTAGTTAGGTATATCGTTTTTTATCAAAATTTTATTTTTTCCGTGTATGTCTTATGGGAAAACAGATTTACGATTTTATATCATTGATTATCATGATATTAAAAAATTTTAAATGTTTATCAAGTCCCAAGAATTTACAAAAAGGTGTAATCTCTCGGAGTATGCCATGAGGGATGCTGCACTCGAATTGTTTCCCAAAATCTCTTTCCATGCGAATCGCGTCCCGGCGATATTTAATGACTACATGAATTTTATTCCAACGTAAAAACACTAAAAACGTTATTTTCTTTCCATTTTATACAGATTTTATACTATCAATAGCAAATTATGACTATCGGTAGGTTAAAAATATCGATTTTTTGATTTTTGTCGTTTTAATGCAATTTTTAGAAGTAAGTTAAATGAAAATTTGTAGGTTTAATTTATAGAAGCATAATATAATAATTAAAATTAAAAATTTAGTAAAAGTTTGAGTGGAAAACTTAATTTTTTTTTTTGTACTCTTAACTCAAACTAACCGTTTGAATTTTTCTCTGCCAATTTTGATCTAAATAAAATCTGCATCTTTTCGTATGAACTGATGATTATGCAATTAATAATGACGAGTGAATTGATTTTTCAAAATCAGCAAATAGATATTATTTTAGGTGAAAAATTCATATTTTTTTTTTTATTTAATTCAGACTTGAATGTGTGTAAGATGAATGCTGTAGTATAATTATCTATATTGTTACTAGGAAGTAAAAAAAAATACTAGTGGTAAATAATTATTATTTTTCAAGCCATAAACTGTATTTTTACAGTTTTTAATTGTGTAAAATATTGTATGTAAATTTTAAAAGTTCCATCCACAAATTTTGAATCAACTTCACTTAGAAATTTAAATAAACGGATATAATTTATGTAATCGTTTAGAACAGTGGTCTTCAATCTATGGGGCGCGTAAGCTTTAAGATTAGGTCGCGATAAGTTTATTGTTTAAAATTTAAAAAAAATCCATATTTATATATATTATATATGTTAGGTTTGACACAAAAAATTATTTCATATGACATTGGTTAAAATAATTTTCGTGTAAACCATACTATTTTATATTTGTAAAATATAAAAATGGTACTTTTAGCCACAACGTTGTTACGCGTTAAAATAGCGCAAGTGTTCGCCGGGTTCCTTAACTGATAAGAGATCTGGTTATTTATCTATTATCTATACATTTTATAAGTCATTTTATAAAAGCCGACGATGGAGTATTTTGTGTAAAAACAGTCATGCTCATATATCTCATTAATTTTTATTTGTATTATTATGTGTACTTTTTTATATCATTATACATATAGTAAAAATTAAATATTACCTATTAAGCAATAGACATTAGGCAATTTGAATTATTTTTACTAATAAAGCTGACATCGGTCGCAAAAAATGTATGGTAAGAAAATTAGATCAAGAGTCAAAAACTTAGAATTTTTTTCCACCAACTTTGATCTCATAGCTATTTTGTAAGGTGGTTGTGAGTTTTTGGTACTTATAAAAAATACATTTTGTACAAATATAATGGACATTATGTCACCCATAGGGCCATAACCATAAGTCCATTAAGACTTAGTCTTGTAATAATAATTAAATCTCAAACCATACACTTTCCACATTTAAACTTTAAACGCAAAGAATATATTTTTAAATTATTTACTACATTAAAAAAATAATATTCACAGATAGCAACCAGTTTTGAATAATTCATTGAATGAATACTGCACTTTATGAATTCTAAAATTATTGTCGGACACTGGTTTCAAATCGGCATAATTAATATTAACATTAAGAAGCAATTACTATAAAAACATATAATCATGATAACATACTTGGAGTACTATTATAGCGTTATTTATTATAAAAGCAATAATTTACAAAAATAATACAAATAAATATCTTTCATTGACATTCATATTATATTATAATGAACACCAATTTATTGTAATTTAGGTATTTCCTATCACGCCAGTATTTCAAAGGTTTTGTCGTATCAACCCCGTTATAATTTCGCTATATAAAAAAATAGTGTTTTATATCGATAAATGTTCTAAAAGTGTTTTTATTCATCTATGAGCTCTTTCAACACTAACTTTATTATATCAAAAATTACCAACATAAATTATTCACTTTTATAATAAATTTTAATGTATAAACAGCAATAACGAAATAATATGCAAAAAGGTTAAATACAAAAATTTAGTGTTAAAAAACATATTTTTAGATTAGGTGCTAAAATTTTTCTGTAAACTTATAATATAAAAACTAAAAGTAGGTATAATCCCTAATCAGCAATATTTACTAAATATCGGTTAAATACAATATATTACGTAATAAATATCATTGGAATTATGTAATGATAATAAATAATGTAATGAATGAAAAGGAGTAAAAGGACGTTAAGTTAATCGGGGACTATTATATATTTCTAAATCATTACTTATTAAATACTTATAACTAGTTGATATTACCACTCTGATTCCTGTGTCGATTTGCTTGTTTAAATCGCTGTTCGCGTTCAAGATGTAACGTGAGGTGATTGATTTATTTTACAAATTAATAACTTATTGCATGAACGATCTGCGTAGTGCCGTAGTCTCATACACTCTTAGACACGTCTGTGTCTTGACCAACAGACTGGAGTCCTTATATAATATAATGTTGTGTGTGTGTGTGTGTGTGTGTGTACAATATCTTATTGTTAATGACTAATACTTGTTATAAGTTTATAATTATCTCATTATTTATTTTAAATTTAAAATGGATATGATGACTTATCTGCACATCATTACAATAAATTATATTATGATAGATATTATGATTATATTATATTATACTATTTAAAATCCAACTATAACTAGTTCTACCATAATAATAACCATTTAACAATATAAATTATTTTATTATTGTATTTTTAAACCATTTCAATTTTAATATCCATAGGCTATATAGATTGAAAACGAGATTCTTTTTTATTAACAGTAAGTTGCGTTTACACCAGTTTAAAATTATTGAATAACATGTAAAATTTTAGCCATATACATTAAAATTAATTTTTATTAAAGTTGTATTTAATATTATACAAATTAATAAATGAGTATTCTGAAATTTGAGAAATGTACCTACATATATGATATATGTAATTTAACATGTGATAATATGTAAATATTTAAATATTATTATTTATTATTCTGATCTTGCTAACTATAGTATTATTATAAAATACACGGAATTATGAACTTCAAAATTAAAACATATTTATAATTTTAAAATTATTTTATGCATTATTCTCATCTCTACATTGATCCGCATAAGATTTTTCACTGTGGCCAATTTGATGGTGGGGAATATTTGTTGCCATCTTTATTTTGACGATTATTTTTGCAGCATTTATCCTAAGAAATAAATAAGCTTATGATTTCCTTCCATAGTAAAAAAATTGATAGGGATATTATTTTTATTGCTTACCTCGCCATCTTTTTTATTCCAGTATGCAAATCTGCCTTTAGCACGTTGTATTATTAGTTTATCTTCTTCCGTATTTGGTTTAAATGTCTTAACAATAGTTTCAAAATTTGAATGCTTTGGGCACCACCATTCAGTACACTAAAAATATAAATATTTATTTAAACCATTTTACAGGTACAAAATAATAAAAAAAATCTATTCAAAATATTTTATATCAAACCATGATACTTACTATACACTACTTTCGATACACTTAAAATTATTAGATACAACAAATTATAGTTGTGTAATAATTGTTCTTAATGAAAATAATACATTATATGACGTTATATGGGTTTTAAAAAGAAAATTGAAACAATTTTTAAGTAAAATTAAATGCATGTATCCAAACAATATATTATGTTTAGTACTAACTTTTTTCATTTTCAACTGACGAATTTCTTCTGCATATTCCTCATTTTTAGCGACCAGATCATGGTTATCCTAAATAAATTTAAAAATACTCATGTATTTATTAAGTGTTTTTTACATTTCTATAAAATGTGTTAAAATATAGATTTGTTCAATCAAAATATCGATATTTTATAATCTTCAATTATATTATAATAAAAAAAGAGGTCAACTGACTTTTTTTAGCTGCTGAACTTCGTCTTCGTATTCCTTTTTTTCATGGCTGAGAACCGATTTTAAATCAACGAGAACACGATTTTTCTAAACAAGTTCAAAATTATGTATGTGAAGTTTTAACATAGTTATGACCTTATTATGAAATATGTTATAATGTGGAATCGTTAAACATAAAAATATATGAAAAATCTCAAATTATTATATTATAATAATATAATTTAACAAAAATTTGTTGACTTACGTTTTTTAGGTCTTCAATTTCGTCTTTACATGCTTTATTTTCAGAGGTGAGAATCGATGTTAAATTAACAAGAGTACGATTTTTCTAAACAAGTTAAAAATGTTTGCCAAGTCAGAGATGGGCATATAAACTTTCTTGATATTCAATTTTTAGAAATTTATTAATTGTATGCAATATTTAGGTATGTATAATGTATTTTATTTTCATTTTCATTTAGTGAGATAGATCTCTGTAACTGGTGAGTGGATTTTGTGGTTTGGGGTCTTGTTAGATTCATATTGGCTCGGAGAAGTGCAGTGAAGATTTTCAGAATTTAATAATTTATGTTTTATTGTTAGTTCACTACAGAGCTTCAAAGAAAATTAAAACACATTTTATTGGGCGTTTTTTTTATGTTTTTTTCAGCTTTATAGCTTTGTAGTGAGTTAACGATTGAAGATAAAGTTCTGAAAATTTTCACAGCACTTCTCCTAGACAATGTGAATCTAACAAGACCCCAAACAACAAAATCCGCTCACCGGTTTCAGAGATTTATCTCACTAAATGAAAATAAAAATAAAATACATTATACATACCTACATATTGCATATAATTAATAAATTTCTTAAAATTGAATATCTAAAAATAATTATTTTTTTAACTGTGAAAAATAAAATAACTTTTTTTTAAAATTTTTAATCTCACATTTCGTATCTACTTGATATTCCCTTTTTATTAGCTATCAAATAACATTTTAGCTATAATAGTATCTTGGGACTGTTCACGCCGACGCTTTTATGGATTCAAATCGTTATACCGCTTGGGTGTAATATCGGATCTCTCTCATTAATATTTTATGTTAAAACTAGCTTAAATATCCACCTACTCTTTACAACTGAGTTACATTTTTATCATTTTCTTATTTAACAAAAATTCTTAAAGTTTTAAAAATTCAGACTTTTTTAGTAAAAAAGTTGGCAAGTTGATTCGCTCTGCTACATAGTAGAGATGGGGAATAGGTCACTTTAATGGTTTTTTTTAAATTTGAATACATTGACAGGTATCATTGTATACGAAAAATGATTCTGAACGGAGATGATTTGTCAGTCAGTCTAGGATAATTAGTAGTATATTATATATTTATATTATATTATTATTACCTATATTTAAATTCCAACATATCATTATTTTACTTGATTTTGTAAATAAATAAATTGCGTATGCTCATAATTTTTTTTCTATATTGACGCTGGAGTTATTTTTACAGTTATTTAAAAAAAATTATGGAGAACCCTGTGTTGGGTACTTAACCTTAGATATAAATTAAAAATTTTTTATGAATTTTCATTATTGAAATTCCTTGCAAATTTTCCCGATATTGATATATTTCGTAAACATTAATTGAACTTTTAATGCTTATAAACAAAAATTGTGACCAACAATTTTTGATTTTTTTTTTTTACTACAATAAGAACAACTTATAATAAACTTTGTATTAAGTTTTAAACATTTTTTGGTTTGCCAATTTTTTTTTTATTTCAATTGTCTATAAATAGCTTAAAAAAATTTAAATATTTTGAAAATTAAATCGTAAATAGATAACGCTAATATAATCATCATTTGGTGAAAATTTCAAGTATTTACAATAGTTTGTTTTTAAGTTACAGTAAAATAAAAAATCGATTTTATCGAAAATTGATTATACGTAAAAATTCTCGTTTTACCATCACTTTTTTTGGGGGGTTTCCTAACGCTCTTGAAAACTACTAGAAATGTTTTACTTTTAAATAAGTACCAACTAGATAAATTTTACTTTTTAAAGATGGGCTGAAGACAAAAATCAAAGTATTATTTCTACTCCAAAACGTGATGACAGACACAAAAAAATAAAACATACATCATTGTAAAATCCATACATTCCTCACTTCGTTCAAAATCTTAAATATATACGTGAAGTTTTAGCATATAGTTATGGTCTTATTATGAAATATGTTATCATGTGAAATCGTTAAACATAAAAATTTATGAAAAATCTTAAATTATTAAATAATATAATTTAACAAAAATTTGTTGACTTACGTTTATTAGGTCTTCAATTTCATCGTTACATGCCTTATTTTCAGAGGTGAGGATCAATGTTAAATTAACAAGATCACAATTTTTCCAAATAAATTAAAAATATATATATATTAATAAACATTTTTTATCTATTATAAAATATGTTATTATGTGGGATTGTTTGTAAAAAAATATCAAAGAGGTTATCAAATGTTTATTTACTTGTTTTATCTCTTGAATTTCATCCATTAATGCTTGCATTTTTTGCTTATGCGTTGTTGAAATCATTTTATTGCTATATTTGATCGGTACAATAAAATCTGGTGGATGGATACTTTGAAAAGTGAAAAGTAAATAGTAAATAACAAATATTCAATTATTCTAAATTCACGACAGATATTGATTAAGTATATTACATCAAAACTTGACTTTTTTTTAATGCAAATATAAATGCATTATATTAAAAACTTTAAAGTTATAAAATGCTCATAATTCGTTTTAAATTTAAATATTGAAAAATCATTTTCAACAAAACTCTAATATATTAAAATTAACGTAGTTAAACGTGAATTGCTAGATTTCAATTTCCAAGCAATTTAAAATATACCTAACGATGGAAAAAAATGAATAAATATATAATAATAAAAATAAAATAATATGTCTCATTAATATAGTACCTATTATTATATTTATATTCATAGCAATTTCATAGTAACTTATTAATTGATAGTGGAAATCACTTACTCACTCGACGCAGTGCCAGCAAATAAATCGGAATAATCGAATGTCACGATCGAAAAAATTATTTTAATGATTTTTTAGCCGTTTCTCTGCTAGGAATATATTTTTTAGAGGTGGGGTTCATGTTATCGAGTCATCAAGTCGTATAAAGGTATAGAAAAATAGTGTGATTAAAAAATTTCATGATATCCGATTTACACGTTGTGTACCTGAGTAGTGCGTATATACGTACATGTTGTCAATATCTTTTTATCATATTATTGCCATTTTTCCATATTCCGTAGTACGAGTATAAGAGAACTGAATGCTGAATGCAATACATTGCTTATGATTTAAAGAGTAATTTAGAAGCATAATAAAGACGCGAATTATTACCATCAATCAGTTAGCATTAATATTATTATTCGACAGACGTTATCTAGCGGGAATGTCAAGAGTGGCATAGTTACTTCTAAAATTTTAAAATGAAAACTGTTGTTTATTATTAATATGAGTAATAACACAAACGCGTATTTTATTGTCCTTTATTGTTAACTCTCTAAATCGTAATGTCTGTGTATTAAAATGGTCTACTCATCACCAGGTACCGATGGACAGTCCCCACAAATGATATAATATAGAATAAATTATATTTATAATTATTATTAGTATAAACACAACGTGTGATATACCACATACATAAATGCTAAGTAATAAGTATGCGAAATGCAAAAGAACCAAAGATATCGTTTGCCCCTTCCTCTATATTGTAAGCTCTAATTTACTGTACATTAGCTTAATTTTACCATGTACCATTTTGAAATACATTATACCACATTAATTTAATAATTTAACTAATTTTATGTATGTGCTAAATAATTATTCATATATTTGTTTGAATTATTTAATGCACGTATGTTCGTAATTTAAATATAATTTTTTTTTATTTTATTCGAAAATACATTGTTTGTTATCAGAACTTTGTTCTGTTCTAAACTTTGTTTTATCTGTAAATAATTTTATACAAGTAGACAACACAATTTTTGTCTCGTATTTATTAACTTTTATAAAAAGTGATTCTTTTATCATTGAACACTCACTTATTATTTCAAAAAGTGTTAATTTTATGCTTTTCTAAAACTACCTATATAACATTTTTATTTTTATTATTTGCATATTTAATGGTGTAATCATTGTAAACTTTTGATTTTTAAATGGTAACCTATGTTTAAAATAGCATAAAATAGTAGGGCTATTTTTGGTCATGAATTTTAACGTTTAAATTATTATTTTTCGTTAATTCATTAGTGAGCTATAGCTTTTCAAAGTTGATTGGTTTAGTTAAAACAAGAGTTGATATGGCAAAGCCCCCACACCCTCCATCTATATTAAAATTTAAATACCACAAAAATATTAACATTTATTTTAAATTATAGTATACAATAATTGTTAGTATGTTATTCAAGATTAATTTTTCTTTTATTTACGGTTGTAAATTTTTGTAAAATTTGCTCATAATCGATTTTTACATCTTTTTCAATACTTAGTAAGGATAAATTATATTACTGAAACGATCTTGATCTATTATAGATCTCAAGTAGAATTTATTCACCTCATAGCAGATAATGCACGCTCAGATCTTACAGAGGAAATAAACAATATACCTATTGGCAACTCGAACCATCTTATACAAGTTTGGAAAAATTGTTTTGAATAAATGTTTTTGTATGAGATTAAAATGTAGCTGAACGATGTCAAAAATATTTGTTATTACGTTAATATAAACGGAATAATTATTGCACATTGACTTCAAAAATGTATAAAATATTTTTTTCTTTTTGGGAGGGGGGCTAGCCTTCAAATCCCCCCTAGTTGTGCTTATGTGTGGTATGCTGCCCATGCTATTAATCAGGGTATAGATAGCAGCATCTCACAAAGCATCTATGCATTAACGCATTGTGTGTATGACATTTGATAGTTAATTTTAATTTTTTTATTTTTCTATTTAATTCTAAATATTAAGATTATATTATAAATTATAATATCAGAAAATGTTATATCAAATTATAAATAATGTGTACACTTAAATTGCTAAATGTTAAAATTAATTAAATCTAATTAAAAATGATATATTATATAATTATGATATATAATAAAGTATATATCATAATTATAATCATTAAAAAATTATAATTATAGTATCATATTAAAGTATAACAATGATTGCTGTTCTATAAATGATTTATTTCTCAGTATAAATTACAATTTTTATTTTTTTTAAATAGCCAAAATATTATTTTTCTATGTCCATTTTTAGTAAATAATAATGAGTCGTTCAAATAGCTTGTATAAGTTTAAAGCACACTTAAAATTTTTATCTATACATTATAATATGAATTCTGAAAAGTACTAATTCTACAAATATTATGTTCACTAGTTTTAAAATTCCACAAAAATGTAATAACTGGTATGTATTTACATGTATATGTCGTAACCGTGAAATCTATCTTTACACATTTTATGAAATAAATTAATTTCAGTATTATTATATGTTTAAGAACAATAATTTTAGATTCCAATTTCTAAGTGGTATTGATTTTACGCAATAATGTTTTTTTTCTAATTGAGGAAAAATAACAAATTTAATAAAAACGTGAATTTTTATGCAAAACCAGTTTTTGACAAGATCGATTTCTTGTTTTGTTGTAATTCAAAAACGAATAACTACATACAATTGTTTTAAACAAATTTTTGATTCTCGGTGGGGTGATGCATATATTAATTTTACAATAATGTGCCATGTGTCATGGGTTTTTTTGGCTGTGTATACGATAAATATAGTCAAAAAATACTTGATTTTCAACTTTGAGGTTTAGGTTTTGGTTAAAAAATTGGATTTAATTTCTAATATGTTGTGACCCGTGCCGAAGTGCTAAACAAATAACGTCTTCAATATTTAATTAATTAACGCTATTAATCTATTGCCGTTTTAAATGTCATCTTTACATAATAAATTATAAACAACCACATTTTTACTTTACTTTATATTCTTTTTTTACACGAATTCGCTCTGAGGTTCGAATGTTTTACTTTTTCCAGTCCCAAATTAATTGTTTTCATTAATAGTTTAATTGTCCAGTTACGTAACATATAGAGTCTGTGTCACAGACTGGTATCTTCTTATCTGCGGTTCGTCACCGACGGCCATTAACTATTAATCTAATCACTTTCTATCCACTATAGGATGTCGTCATCTACGAACAAATTTAATACCAATACTACGCTACAGAACAATAAACATACAATTCCAAAGCACGATGTAATTACAAATACAAATGAGATCGACCAAATACCAAAAGGCTTCATCATCCAATTCCGCGTCATCAAGTAATTGGAGGATTTAAAAAAAAAGAAATCACTCCAACTCCTCTTATTCGAATTCTGAACCACCAACATCTCCGCAAGAACGCACACATAAAAATAAAAATAAAAATATTTATCACAAAGAGCCGCTATGAAGTACTCAGTCAAACGGAAAAACCATCTGTCACACCCATGGAAAAAGTACCAAGCGCAGACTTTGAATCAGAAGTTAAACCCCCTCCTCCTATTTTTATTAAAGATGTACATGATTTCCCAGATCTGCGCACAGAGCTAATCGTTCTGATGGGACAACTTTCACTGTAAATCAACGACAGACTTACTTAAAATTCAAACAGCTAATCCTGAGTCGTACAAAAAATTAGTACACTTTCTTAGGGAAGAAAAGGCCGAATTCCACACATACCAGCTAAAAGAGGACAAATCAATACGTGTAGTAATTCGTAATCTACATCCATCTATCCCAACTGATCTAATAAAAACCTAATTAGAAACGCGTTTATTCGAGGTCAGACAAGTTACCCAATTTCTTCATAGACTCAATAAAAACCATCTACCTCTATTTTTCGTCGACTTAGAACCTACAATTCACTCAAATGAAATCTTCCGGCTTTTCTCTGCTCAGAATAGTTTTTGTATTTTATGTACCTATCATTGAATTTAAATTTAACACTCCAATTACAGTGACTCACTCGATACCTAATGTAAAACATAGCGGTGTCCACTTACCTATATTTTTATTTTTAATTTTCTAAACATGGTCTAGTAGTTATTTATTATGTAGGTATATAATAACAATTTTTAAATATACTGAAACTTCTTGTTTTTTTAGCGAATCATCAATACTTGAGAATACGACAAAATAGTTAAATCTAAGTATATATCTAGTATATAATTCAACTATATTTTATTTTCGCATGACGCGCGCCGGTTTCGTATGTACCTAAAGGTAACATGTACGTTATAGATAGGTAGGTACTTAAAGGTCTTAAAACCTCAAGTTAAATTAAATGTTTACATTTAATGGGAATTTTGTAATATTTTTCTATTTTCTAATACCTAGTATAACAAAATACAGTGCCTAACAAATGAAAGCAATTTTGGTTCAATTGTGTGCAATATACGAAAACATGTTTTTGAACAAATTTCGTTAATGCAAAACAGTATGACGTCACTTGTAAATATTTTTTTTTAACGAATTGTTTTAACGCTTGGGTTTTGATTTTTTTTTTTATCGGCTTAATACAAAATCTATACGACTTTTAGTCGAATCATATGCAATATGCAAAAATATGTTTTTGAAAATATTTCGTTAATGCAAAATAGTATGATGTCACTTGTAAATACTTTTCTTTAAAATATATTATTGTTTTGACGTTGTAACGCTAAGGTAAATGTAATAATTGTTTAAATAAAATTAAGTATAAAAGTATAAGCAAAGTTTGATGTATTTTTATAATAGATGAAAAAAACAAACAGTTTAAATTTTTGAATATATAATTATTTACTACGTTCTAAATAACAGTACAATATATTTTAATAAGGCACTACATATGTATGATAAAATTATCAAAAAAAAAAATAATAATAATTATAAATTATTTTTTTATATATAAGCATAGCGTATAATTCTTGTGTGTTACTATATACCAATATAACTAGAAACTTAATATGACATTTACAGTATTATAACAAAAATGAAATTAATAATGAGGGCAAAATACGCATGTGACTAATAAGAGAAAAAATACATTTCAAACATAACATGAACTCTAACTAGAAGCAAACAATTAATGTATAAGATAGTTTTTTCTAATCACTAAAGCATATTTGTATGTCTATGTCATTATATAATATGGAAAGCAATAATAAATAATAGCCTACGAATATACTATTAAATATTATGATCACTTAAAATTAAAATAATTTTATAATTTCATAAACATTAAACACATTATCACAATAATAGATAAAAAATACATAATAAAACGTTTACAAATATTTATACATGATAGAAAAAAAGTAGACGGAAAAAACAATTGAATTATTTAAATCTACGGAGGAATAAAATGTATTTAATTTCTATAATAATGGCATGATTTACTTATATATGCTGTAAAAGAGATTATATGACAAAAAAATATAAGTACAATTCCCATATAATAACACGAGTTTTTCGATTAAAATTTTTAAAAAAACCTATAAATATAGATATTTCATTCAATGGCGGAATGGTCTATTCTCGTTTTAGTCGAATTTCTTAAAAACGAAACCAATAAAAACCTCAGACTACTATGAAATTGGTAGGCATTCTTTAAATACATAGTACATAACGATAAAACTATAAGAACTATTTAAATATATAATAAAAATGCATGTCGTTTGGTGACGAAATAAAATTAAACAAAAAAAATCACACACATAGGTATCCATAAAATCTAACTCATAATAATAATATACAACATTGACTGCACCGTAGTTTTCGGTGTTGGTTCCTTTCTCAAACGCGTTTACAGAGCTTATTATGATAGGTATACAATGAATGGCACACTAATTTAATATTATACGCATACGAAATAAGTATATATAATAACACACATACACATTTATATTGTAATACGGTCGATTTAAAGATTAATGTTATCTACCGTATGAGGGGACGGGGGAGATGAAGTTCGTGTCACATTATAACACGAAGTTATTAAAAAACATAAACATAATAATTCCTATATATTATATTATAGATAATATATACATCTGACTATTATAGACGCAAATAGTTACGAGACGTTTTGAAACGTACATTTTTTGGGTCGTTATTTTGCTCGAATTTTTGAAAACAAAGTCTCTCAACGTTTTATAAAACAGAAACAGACATTTTTTTCAACCATTAACACGGATTATCACTCCATTTCCGACACTATTCAAACTATGATACATAATGTGTGTGTAAAAACAATAATAATATTTGGATCTGTTATCTACAACACGTACATGGCGGATAGATCATTGTATGGATATCGTGCACATAATCTATAGGAAAATGTTGATTATATTAATTATAATAATAATATATTGACAAAACGTCATTATCTGCAACTAGTACATCTATCAGGGTTTATAGGTTGGTGGCTTTTTTTTTGCGGAAAAGGCTGGACAGGACGCTGGACCTCTTGTCTTTACGGCCCATCGGCATTTGATGTTCGCTTTCGCTGGAACTCTCACTGGCCCGCTGCTGGCTGCTGCTCGTCGTCACCGGCAACGTGGCTGATCGATTTGGTACTGGTGGCGGTGGCTGCTTGAGTGCATCGATATTCGCGTAAACTGTGAAATTAAAAAAAAAAAACATAGTCACTCATCGTTGTCTATATCAATTATACGGTATGATCATCGTAACGTTCTAAAAATAATTCTAACCTAACCTATTTTGTGACAGTGGAAATCAGTTACTGCTAAAAATGTAAAATACTTATAGGTACAACCAAACAAATTTATTAGTTTCGCTTTTTTTAGTTTTTAGATTGACACTCTCCCCCTTTTCAATTTCAGCCAACGACGTAGTGACGTGAAAGTGTAAATATTACTCTAAATTTTATCAATCAATGACATCGAATCATATTTGTGCATAGAGTATAATATGTAGGTATAATATAAACAATATATATATATATATATATATATATATATATACAAATTAAAAGAATATATGATCTCTAATATTATATACATTTAAGCATGTAATATACCTATAAGAAATTTGTTAAGATAGGTTAGTACTTATAAAATTCATCGATTTCTTAAAATAAAGAAAAGGAAACATCGTTTCAGCAATACGATACACAAGCGTATAAAAACAGCAGGTATATTACGGCAGTATCTACTAGTCCGACAAAATTATGATTTTATTACATCACACAAACTGTAGGTTTTATATAAGTATAGTAACTAATAAGTATAGTTCCTAGTATTTGGAATAATATATTATATTATACTAAATGTAATAATGTGTATTTTTTTTTCATTTGAATTTGAATTTTGACGGAAATACTGCGTTAAATTTTTGACATTTTTATTGCTTTCTTTAATAGCGTTAGAAAAACGGTCTGATATGAAATAGTATATAGTAGGGCTTAGCTAGTATGAAAAAAATTAACTGACATTGGTGTTGTAGCAATATATAGGTACAAATGTAATACAAAATTTTTTTTGATATGTAGATATACCATATACAGACGTATCATGGGGGAAAAGTTAATACTAGAATATATATATATAAAAAATAGAATTTCCGTACATGTTTATACGACCAATAGTGGTGTAATGTATCACCCTAATATAATTAATCAGTAGGCAATATAAATGCAATTTTGTTCAAACTATTTGGCTATATCTATACATTATACAGGGTGGGGTGTTTAATTTTGTTCCATATAAATAGAAATAATTAACTCATATAATCATATCATTGAGTAGATTAGAAAACTTATTTTGTGTTTTGCGTTGTATGGATATGAATTTTAATAGTACTAATGGACTACAGTATATAAATTATTCTAATAACAAAAAAGTTAATAATTAATACTCTACGATAATAATTGAGTAACAAATGTTGAATTAAATATTCAATTAAAAATAAAAAACAATGATCAATTCTTAAATTGTTATTTTAATCAAAAATTAATTTCACTACAAGAATTATCGTCCACATGCAGTTACCACTATTTTAATATACAACACAAGATTATTTCCAAAGTTTGTACGGACAACAAACTGTTAGCTGTAGCATATAATATATAATATATTATTGTTTTACTTGTTTTGGTTATACCAAATTAATTGATTACGGAGGATAGCCAAGAACTATGAACAGCGATAGTGGGTCTGAGTCAATGGAGAGAAATAAATAAAATAATATAGGTAGGTAAGATACTTGACGAAAAACTCACCAGCGCTATGCCTGTAGTCTGAAGTCCATGTTTCTCTGTTAGCCGATTTGATCGGTGGCGCGGTGGTTGGCAACGGTGGCGGGGCGACGTCTGTAAAATAAAAACGTGAATGTAAAATCATCATATCTCAATAGATCTAGGGATTTTGTATTATTATTATGTTAAAAACGTATAATAACCAGGCAAGTATACAAAAAAAAATTTGGAGGGTTAAAAAAATATAGCAATACAAATTGTGCGGCAACATAATAAAACAATTTTTTCCTCGCTACTCGAAATTATTTCAAGGGATTGAACTCCAAACCTCCTCTATATACACCCCTGATAATAACAGACAGAGCCTGTAGGTGTTAATAACAAACCTGGTGACTTGGGGTGGATTGTGTCCTTGGTCCAGTCATTGTTGCCATTTGAGTAATAGGAATGCGGCCGTGCGGGGTATCCGGACGGCGATGCTTTGGTACCAAAATCAGTGGCGTCTGAAAACGAAAATCGTAATAAATGTAGGTATATTATTAGTACAAAATACATGCTAATTAGTAAAGTCTTGGTTGATAATCACTCATCTAAATTATCAGCATATTTGTATCATAGGCGAAGCTTGATAATTTTTTTTTTTTTGGGGGGGGGGGGGACTTAAGCCCTAGTTCACTTAATGAAAATAATTATTAATAACTTTCTATTTAGTTAAAAATAATCTTGTTTATGTATTATAAAAACAAAAAAATAAAAATCATCTAGCGTTCAGTTATTATGTGGCAGTTAATTATGTTTCAATACAAATATAAATAAATAAACTAAAATTTATTAATGTATTGCATACTATTACTATTGCAATATTAATACAAAATTAAGAAAAATGATGTAGAAGAAATAACTTAGACTGTTTTATTAAATAATATTATAAATTGAAGGTTAAAATTAGTGTTGTTATACCCTTTAAATATAGTATATTTGTGAATTATGATAAAAAACTATAGGTACATAACTAGGGTATATTTTTTTGAGGGGGGATAATTGAAAACGTAAAGGGGCTTAGCCTCCAAGCTCCGCCTATGATTCGCATCATGATAGTTACATACAGTCCAACTGTAAATATTATTAAATATTTATAAAAAACAAAAAAATATTTTATACATCTCCGTCTCGGCAAACGAATCGATCGTTGAGAATCTAGCTTAAAAAAGAACTACCTAATGGAAGTATCACGTTTTTTTGTCCACAACGATATCATATATGATAGTATATGAAGTATTTTTTTACAGTGTCAGAGAAATGTCGTAGCGTTGGCCGTTTAAATTTTTTTTTTACAGAGTATCACGTGATAGTATAAACTTACCGACGGCCGAGTGATTGTTTTGGTACGGTATGTTGTCCACCGAAGGCGGTCGTACTGGTATGGGCCGACGGAGTTGGCTGTCTTTCCGTACGTTTACCACCGGCGGTAATGGTGCAAGGGGCTTGCGTTCGGTTTCTGGCGTCGTGGCCGCGCTCGAACTTGTGCTGATGACTGTTGATGGGACCGGAGTCTGCAAGTCTGATCGTGGTGAACCCTGTGGAAATGGAAACATATTTTTATCATAGTTAATTAAGTAATAGAGATAAGTTTATACAATATGACTAATATTATGTGATAATTTAGCTGATTCGTTTGTTCAAATTTTTCATAATATACAACAAATGTGTGATCGAAAATATTGTAATAGGTATAGGTATGGAATTTGAAATTAAGTACGCACTTTTTGGTTGTCGTCGTAGCTCAGAAGCTGTAGGCTTGGAGGAAGTTGCGCGTGGAACGTGATTTTGTTGACCCACTCTTCCATTTCCTTGGACGTGTCGGCCAAGAAGAGGAACTCTGAACCGTCCGTGCAGCATAGCCTAAAACAGAAAAAAAACATTAAGTAATCGTTTGATATTTTTGTCATCACGCGGCTCTTAAGGTATTGAACATGTGCGCACATAAATAGGTATTATGTATTTTTTATAAACGATTACCTACCTGCAGAAACCTAAACTATACAAGCGTTGGTTTACGCCAAGTAGAAACAATGAATTTATAGAGATTAATTTTAAACGGTTATTAAATGAGAATATTTTATACATATTAGTATATTACTATAAAGTATAATATTCTAATAGTAGGTATACTATCTGTATTCAATAATATTACCATTGATTATAAATACTCAATGATATTATGTATATGATTATTGATTAAACTAATTTAAACTTAATCATTTACTGGTTATTTTCTATTATTTGTATAAAAAATATTTTTGTACGACTGCATGATATTGACCTGTTTCTATTTTATTTCATTTATTGATATTTGTATAACAATATATATTATATTTTTATAGTATTTACAATTATTTATCATAATATTTAATATTTACCTGAACACATGTTTCCGTTTCGTGTAGTCAAACGCCTTTTCGCATTTCGCTTTGAACACAATGATTGGCGATGTCGCTGCTTTACTGGACACGAAATCCTCCTGATCCTTGAAGAAGCACAATAACTGACCGCATAACACTAGACAACGAAACAATAATTATTATTATAAGTTTTATTTTGAATTGTTTAGTATAAAGGTGGTCAACCTGCATATTAGCGTCAGATAAAATAACACGTTTACTATATTATTGTAAAATAAATATGTAAGTGCTAATTTTTTTATGGCAGATTCTTAATTTTTTTCTATTTGGCATAATATAGAAAAAGGTTAGTTACTCCGGCTCTATAATAATATTTTTTCTCAGTATGTTTTTTAGATTCTTATTATTATGGTATATACCATGGTAATAATGGTGGCTTACAGAAATGTGTTATATTTTTACTATTCTAGGATTAAATATTTTGGGTAAGTATAATAGGCATATAGAGTAGAACACCTAAAAATAACATAAGATACTTCACCAGAACATTTTTTTTCTCGAATTTCTCTACAATTTTCAAACATTTTGTAAAAACATAACAGTGAATAATATAAATATTAAATAACTGCAATTTTATTTAAATCTTTACCATTTATAGTAAACTGTATACTGGTTGTTATCGTTTTGCGTATGAAAATAATAATATTTGTAGAAAAAAAATTGTATGCCTTGTTTACCTGTATAAAAAGTTTTCCACGACCTGACTGCGGCTTTTTTCCCGCTACTTTGCAATTCGTGTTTTCTATCCAAGAACCCTTGTATTTCAACCGGCGGCAGTTGGTCTACATTTTCCAATTTTTGAAGTTTTCGGAAACTTTGCGTTCTCCTGCGAGTGGTAAAACTGGGGGTTCTTTTGGGTTTCTTGTATACGTCCGCTTTCATACTTTCAGCCCGTTTTACATCTATATTACAATACAGAATACATTTATATTTTTAAATCTTATTTAAACTTTCGATTTTCGGAAGAAGTACATAAATATTCGTTCAAAGTATCGAATATAATATGTATATGAACATTTTACTTTGATATTACCTTTTTTCAAACGATTTCCGAAGATTGAAGAAAAATTACCACTGTTGTTTAATGCTGGTGAGCCGGGAACCATGAGCCTATATATTACATAAAATAAAAATTTTAAATAGCTCATAGAAATAAAAGTTTGTGATATTTTACGATTTTTATAAGAATAAGTAGAACATTAACAGTATAAGCATTAGTGTATTGATAGCGTTAGACGAGAGCAAATAAACTAGCAAATGTAAACTTACATATCCGAGTCTTCGTTTATAGGTGAAGCATTTTTGACTTTCAACGCTTCTGACGATTTCAGCGGCGCTACTAGATCATTTTCATGCGCAATATTTTTATCATGCATTCTTAAGCAAAAAATCAAAAAAACAAGGCAATTCCATAAAAAAAAAAGTTTAAATAATAATAACATTATATTTGTATAGGAGTACAAGAGTATCTTATAAAATGTTAGTATCATTTATTCTATGAAAACTTTTATTTAATAAACTTATTGTCTTTGGACTATAAAAATAAACATAAAAAAAAAAACGTTCCATGCGAGTATTCACCATAGTTAAATAAGTACTAAACAACTTAAACCGTTTAAAAAGCTTCGAAAAAAATGTATATTTAATTTGGGTATAGTGTACCTCATGTTAGGGTCGAATTCGTCATCGTCGCCATTCATTGTCTCGCCGGCATTATTGACCTTCCATCGATCGCCTTCTTTCTTTCTCTCCTACAGAATAATAAACAATTTTGGATGCAATTTAATAAAATTTATTTACAAATCTTCAGACAAACTTACATCTGTAATGCGCTGCACTTCGCGTTGTTTACGCGCTTCCAGTCGCTCTCGTTCTAGTCGTTCTTTTTCCGCAACGCGGGCCCGCTCTTCAGTCTCCAGTTGTTCTTTAAACGCTAATTCCAACTGCACAGATACAATGTATTTAATATAAATATAATGAAATTAATTAACTATTGAGTTTTTTAAATACACACGACACAAAAATGAGAAGTTAATAAAAAAAATATAATTAAAATAAAATAAAATAAATAATATTATATACATAATTATAATTATTTTTTCCAATACTCATTATTATGCCGCATTTATTTCAAATTTAAGTTATAAGTTAGCGAAAAAATTTACCAGAGTAATCCTTTTCAGCGTATTGAACTTTTCTTCCTGCGCCTCGATTGTCTTTTCGAAATCTTCGTGTTTCCTGATGAGTTCTTCAACCTGCCATATAGAGTCACCCAACTTATCATCGTTTAACACAGGTTCTCGGGTTTGTATCCAAGACTCCAGTAGGTCTGCATCACGTTTAAACAGCTAAAAAAAATACATACAGAACTTAATGCATTGTATCCAAAGTAATCCGAACTATGTTCGTCGAGCATTAATATAACCTAGGCCGGCTTTAGCTTTTTCAACACCAAGCGCAAGTATTATTTTCGCAACCTTTTATCTGATCACATTTAAATTTTGACACCTCTAAAGAGTCGATCATATCTAAAGACAGCCTTGAATATAATATTGTAAATAATAGATACCTGCGTGTCCAAATTTTGATCGTATAAGATCTTACGTTTTTCCCAAGTCTCGGTCATAAAATAATGTCTTTGTTCGAGAATGTTGATCTTTTCATTGATTTCGTCCGACATAAAATGACCCTAAAATTCACGTATATTAGTTATAGTAACACATAAGACGTATACATGTCAAATTGTTATACGAACATGTTGAATGAGACTTCTCCCGGTCTGATAGAACTCGCTTAAAACTTCAGATCGGCTGTTAATTTCGGCGTTGTGCTCTTGGTGTCGTAGTATGAGCATTTCCGCACCACTCACTTCTTGGCTAAGCATGGGTGACGTGATTTTTGCAATAGTTTCGTTTATCCACGCACTAAACGACCATAAGGTATCATTAGAAAAAAAACCACGTATAATAAGTAAAAAAAATATTACGTTTTGTATGTACTTACATTAAGTGTCTATATTGATCAAAGTAGGATTGCAAGTGTTCAGCTTGGTTCAGTTTGCTTTTTCTTTGGCTCGCATTTTCTAGTAATGTGGTCCAAGCATCAACTGCTTCTTCTTGTTTTACTTCGATGTGATCTTTGGCATCTGGAAACATGGCTGACAACCGACCAGCTTCTTGTACGACGCATTCCACCTGGTGAGTAATAATAAAATATAAATAAAATGTAAATTATAGTTAACTTTTTTTTATTATTAATTGTAGTAGTAAAACAAGTAGTTACTTGTTCTTTGACTGCAGCGAGGTCTGCTTCAAAACCTTGATGTTTTTGAATCAGAGTTTGTATTGTATCTAAATCATGGCCATAATCTTCGGCAGCCAACAATCCACCTTTTTCTTGAATCCAGCTGATGGTTTCATCGGCAGTTCGGTCGAAAACGTGCACTTGTTTAGCACCCATCAAAGCCTAAAATTTAAGAATTTTTTTATTTCTTACGAACACAAGTTCAATTGCAACAATAGGTAACATTAACAATAATAATAATAATACAATTTATAATGAACATAATTTTATTTTATATTTTATACATATAAATCTTAGTTTTAATTTGATAATATTCAAAGATATGCTTAAACACTAACAATGTGATATAGTATATCCTATATTATAGTAAAATACTTTTATTTTCTATAAAATTAAGATTAATGTCAAATATTAGTTATAATTAATGTATATAATTATTGAACATAATATATATATAATAATATATCATAAATTCATTTAAATTCATTGGTTTTTATTTTTAGTCCTTTAAGCATAGTAATATTTTATCAAATATTTAATATGTGGATTTTATTGTGTACTTAATTTATTATTATTATTTTATTTATAAAACAAATGTTATATGATTTAGAAGATATAGTACCTACTAAATCATTGCAGCATTCTCCAACCATTGTTGGTTGTTTACAAGTATTATTTATTTATTTATTTTTGTATATTTAAATAAACCTGTGGAAACAGTGACCATTGGGTCATATTGGTAAAGTTAGTATTATTTTTATTTTGTTTTTAATATTCATTATTACATTTTTATACCTAATATAACACAATTTGGTTGTTTTGTTTTGCTTTATATATTAATATACTCATTTAATTTATTATAAATAATTTTAATTGTCAGATAATATATATTATATACACAAATATAATAATTTTAAATATATTTAATTCTTTGATGTTAATTAAAATTATTTTAATTTTTAAACAAGTTGTATGTGAATTGTGAATATAGCATGGATTTTCAATATTAAAAAATAGATAAATTATAGATGTACAAATAAAATCTATGGTTGAAAATACTAGTTTATTTTATAATCTGACATTCATAATGATAAAAATAAGAAAAACATATTTACCTCTTGTCTAGCATTCGCTAACTCTTTTAAATCATCCCATAGTTGTTGAGTGTCTTCTAACCTTATTCTAATCTGATCTTGTTCAGGATTATTTTCTTCGAGTAACTTATGACCAATATTTATGCAACTTGAGATACGTCCTTCACTGCCATTTAAACCACTCATGAAGCTTTCAAATGCCTAAAATATATATTAAAATTATATTCTGACAAAAGGAAGAATTTTTAAGTAAATTACTTGGATTAAAAGTTCCACATGCTCAACATCTCGACCATAATCTTCTGAGGCAGCTATCGTTGTTTGATCTCCTATCCATTCGGCAACATCTTCTGCTTCTCGAATAAATTTATAGAATTTTCGACTCTCTACTAATCTAGTTGCTCTTCTTTTATTTAATGTACAGAGCTCTGTGTAAACTTCTTCTATATCAGTCTAAAAAAAGGGTAAATTAATGATTATAATGTAAAAGTAATTTTTTTTCTATTGTACCTGTTTTCGTAAAATATTTTCCGAATCAAAATGTGATCTATTTACTAGGTTTCTACTTAATTTAGCTAGTCTTTCAAGAGTGTGTTGGAATGTGTTTAGTTCTCTTTCTATTCCTTCAAGTTTTTTCATAAGAGTTTGTACAGAGTCTTCATCTCTACCATAGTCGTTAGATGCCAATAAAGGATATTTTTCTTTTAACCAAACTTCAGCTTCATTTGCTTCTGCATAGAACTAAAGAAATATAATTAAAATGAGATATATTAGTTTTAATAATAATACATTTATTTTTTTATTTTTTTATTTCATTGGAATAATTAATACTAACCATTTGTGATTCATAAGCGTCTAATAATTTTTGTTTCCTGATCTTTGATTGTTCTTTAAGTTGAGACATTTTTTTTTGAAGGACACTATAGTTTATTTCAATTTGTTGTGATGCAAAATGACCACTTCTAACCATTTGCTGCCCTCTGTCAACTAAAGCTGCGACTACTGGTTCATGAGATATTAATTCAGCATCTAAAGCCTTTAGAAAAAACAAAATATGATTGTATAAGAATTGTTAAGCACAATATATATTTTTTATTAATAGGTACATTATTTTATAATAAAACTTGCCTGATGTTTATTTTGTAATGCCTGCACTGAGTGTAAGCTTGTACCAAAATCATGAGAGTTGATTTGTAATTCTTTGTCATTAATCCAAGTCACTTCTTCTTCAATATCTCGTGATAATCTATAATTTATAAGTGCATCTTCAAGATTATCTCTTCTTATTTGCATTGGCTCTTGAAGAGAATTATATCTGTAAAGTATTCCGATTAGTTATAACAAAATAAACTAGTTTGTTTTTGTTTACATACCTTTTAAGAACTGCCTGCGATTTTTCTTGTATCTCATCTTTCATGAAATGATCAGAATTTTGGAATGTTAGAGCAGTATCTTTTAGAGATTGACAAGCTTCACCATGACTATGAACATCATTCTCTAACAACGAATGTCTTTTCAACAGATTTACAACACTTTGCAAATCTTTTCCGTGGTCTTCAGATTGTAATTGCATTTCTACTTCTTCTGTCCAAGCTTCAAGTTCTTCTAATGTGCGGTTAAATAATAATGCCTAAAAATATAATATTTATATGACAAATTGATAAATTATATTTATATTTATCATATTTAAAATAAATTCTCACTTGATAAGCGTCTTGTAGTCGTTGTTTTTTAAGAGAACTCATCTCTTGTAAAAGTCGCCATTTTGTTTCAAGTTCATCTAATCTTACTCGGATTTCCATACTCGCAAAATGACCACTGCTGATCAAGTTTTCACCTTCACTACAAATAGCATTAACACGATTACGATTTGCAATTAATTCTGAGTCAAAAGTAGCGTGTTTTTGAATTTTTCGCTGTAAGTTTGTAGGATCTCTATAACTTTCATCTCCGGCTACTTGTTGTTTTTGAATTATCCATCCTTCCACCTAAAATTATAAATGTTAATTTTTTTTTTTTAATTTCATGTTGCCATTCATTAAATTGTTCTACTTTATTTACCTCATACATATTTCTTAAGAACTGTTGTAAAAGCCTGGAATCGTTTAAACGTTTTTTGCGAGAAGCTGTAGCTTCTTTTAGTCTATCTCTTCTATTACATATGCTGACCAAACGCCCTTGTATCCCATTGATATCATAATGTTGACCAGTGACAAGATCTAAAGCA
Organism: Schizaphis graminum; assembly: GCA_020882235.1. Classification (NCBI taxonomy): domain Eukaryota; kingdom Metazoa; phylum Arthropoda; class Insecta; order Hemiptera; family Aphididae; genus Schizaphis; species Schizaphis graminum. The sequence goes on from CM037032.1 coordinate 64,087,171, forward strand.
TACTTTTCTAATTCATCTACTTTGACTAGTTGTGCTGTTAATGTTTTTTCAAAAGCTTCATGTTTTCGTATTAATTCTTCCACACTTGACAATGATTCCTGTATTATTGGAATAGTTTTTATTTAAGAATTTATTGTTAATTTTTCTAAATAAATTTAAAAATATAAATAACTAAATTATTATTATTATTATTTGTTACTTACCCCTAGATCATCATTACTCAAAAATGCTTCTTTCGATGCTAACCAATTGTCTACTTGATCAGCTTGATTTTTGAATATTTGCAGTTCTAAAGCTTGGCTTAACATAGTTTTTCTTTCTTCCCAAGCTGCACTCAATGTTCTGCGCAGTTCGTCAAGGTGAGCAAGTTCTTTTTCAGGAATTGGATTTATTTTCAATCCAGATTCTTTCAATGTTTTAAAGTGTTCTTGGCGTCCATTAATTTCAGCTTTTCTCTCTTGGTTTAATTCTAATAGAGCTTTTGCTTCAGCCATATTTGTGGGCATATCATGACCTTTAATTTTTTTGATTGAATCCACGACCCAAAGTTCAGCTTCTTTTAACTCTGATAAAAACTTTTCCCTTATATATGCATCACTTAAAGCTTCTCGTCGCTTTTTAGATAACATATGCAAGTTTCTCCAGTTATCTTGTAGTTCAGACAGTTTAGTTTTGATTGGAGAAGACATATCAGGATATTTTTGAATGAGTCGCCTGCATTCAGATTCATGTTCTTTTGTTTTTCCTTCAATGGCTGTCATATCACGTTCTAGAGCATCCTGTTTTCTTTGTAATTGCTCAACACTACCGAGATTTTTACCAGTTTCGTTGCTAGACATTGCAAGTGCTTTCTCACTAACCCGCTGCAAAGTATCATCAACATCCCGATTGAAAGAATGTATTTCTAGAGCTCCATTTAGATGTTCCCTGTATTCACTTAAAGCACCTTGAAGGGCCTTCCACCTAATAAAAGAATTTATTTATTAATATTTACTACTATATTATATTATATTATATTATATAATATGTTAATAGTATGTATATCGTGTGTCCCTGAAAACAGGGAACACTTTATCACTCATTACCCTGTATATATTTTTCAATTTTATTTGAAGGACGTTAAAATAGACTAATTGGTCATAAATTCTTATGACTTAAATTTGTTTTAACTCGTGTATTTTATGTATACGCAACACAAGGAATCTTTTTTAAATTGAAATTCTTATTTTGAATGTCATTTTCAAATTAATCAATGTTTTTTAAGCAATTTTGATCTATCAAAAAAATTGACAAAATTTGTAAGGTAAAACTTTTAAAAAAATGTATCAAATTAATATTTTTTTTAGTTTACGTATTTTTCCGTACACATGATGCATTATACAATTGTTGTAAAAGTAAACAATTATTTACTATCTATGAATTATTATTTAATTTTATTATTACACATTATTAAATTACATAATTTAATAAAAAATCATATATTTTCCAAAAATAAAATTCTAAATTTTTATTTTTTTTAGCAATACTATACATTTTTATTTAAAATTTAATTTACAGAAATTGTTGTATACATTTTTCAATCTCTCTTTATGTAGAGTTGAGCAGAACATGCCTCAAATTTAAGTAACATTAACTAACATTTGAATATTTATTTTATTTATAATTGTGTGTATTTTTCATTCCATAAGAATTATTATTACTAATATTATAATAAGCATTCGTTTTTAATTGATGTAAGTTCATAATCTGTAATAATAAAATGAAATAATAATCCATAGATAATAAATAATTTATTACTCTTATAATAAATGTATAATATACCATATGGTATTTAGAACAAAAAAAATACATAAATTAAAAATTTAATTTAATTTAATACATTTTTTTTAAAGTTATACTTAGTTAGCTCTAATTTTGAAAATGTTGGGTTTTGAATACATGTTGAAATATTAAAATTGCTTGAAAAAAATTGAGTAATTGAAAAATGATTTTAAAAATAGGGGTTGTGATTTAAAAAAAATTATGTTATTGCGCATGCGCAAATACATGAGTTAAGACAATTTTAAGTCATAGGAATTTATGATCCATTAATCTAATTTAATATCTTGCAAACAGAATTGAAAAATATTTACAGGGTAATGAGTGATAAAGTATACTCTTTTTTGACACATGATAAAGTAAGTCACTGATTTATTCATACTTATTGTTTAGATTTTGTCGACGTTGTTGTATTGACTGTGTATCACTACGCCCTTGTCTAATAAGTTTATCAGCTAAATTATTAATTGTCTCTATTTTTCCTTCATCAACTCGATTGTCAATGTCTTCAAGTTTTCTTTGTAATGCTAAACAATGTTCATAATCTAAACCCATTTCTCCAGCTTGAACCATCATTTCCTACAAATTAATTTCATAATAGATTTGATTGTTGTATTATGCGGTTGGGTTAGGTAGTATAGAAATATTTTTAAATTTTAATCTTACTTTGTCTCTAATCCAAGTTTCTACCTTATCTACTTGGTTATTAAATTCTAAGATATCTTGAGCTTCTTCTAAACCTCTACCTTTTTCATTAGTTTCTTGTAACAAATTTCTCCATAAAACTAAAAGCTTTCCTAAAGAATCTTGAATGTCCTTTGAATTTTTGTGCTTTTTTTCAACTAACATATCAGCTATATTATAAATGAAAATTAATACTAAATAATAAATTGCCAGAAAAAGATTTTATATTTAAAAATATACCATTATTTTTTATAGAATTAATTCTTCCTTGATTTGCAGTAAGTTCAGCTTGGAACGCTTGATGTTTTTGCAATTTTTTGATTTTGTCATCTAAGTTATTAACATCACCTTTGCTAATTTCCACATCCAACTTTTTGCGTTTTTCACTGATCCATGATTCAGCTTCTCCAACATCACGTAAAAATTGAGCATGTAACAAAGCATCATCTAATTTTTGTTTTCTTAAAACGCTTAGCTTTCGAATTTGTGCTCGTCTAGCTAAAACTTCATTCAGTCTTTTAGATATCAAATCACTTTCAAAATGGTTTTGACTGAGTAATTTTTGACAGTGATCTTGTAAGAGAGACATTTTTTCCTCTTGAGTTTCAAACAATTTTTCAAAACCTTCATGTTTTTTTACTAATGAAGCTACTTGATCCACAGTATTTCCTAAGTTAAAAATGAAATCGATCATAAAATTATATCATTATTATTCTGGTATTTTTTTTAGTAAATGTAAATTAAAATACCATATTCTAAACTTGCTAATGCTACTTCTTGTGTGTTGCAAATTGTATCTATTTGTTTAGCATCACGAAGGAAGAATTGCAAATCAATAAGTTGATCAAGATGAACTTTTTTATGATGCCAAGAAGAATGTAATTGATGCCGTTCTTCCAATAAATGGTTGAGTTTTTCTTGGATTTCCTGTGTACACATTTAAATAACATAAAATTAAGTTCAATTAAAAGTTATGTAAAAATATAATATATAGTCTTACATTTGCTGCAAAATGACCTCCTTGTACCAGTGCTTCTCCAAGATCAGCAACAGTTTGAAAAGTTTCTTCTCTAGCTTCTATTTCAGCTTTTACAGCTTCATGCTCTCCTTTCAAAAGCTGTGCACTCGCAGCATCTCTTACTTTTTCTTCTGTTAACATAGTAGCTCTCAAACTACTAGACCAATTGACTAGATCTCGAACCTATGATAGAGAGTAATAATTTATTAACAATTTTAAAATTTAAATTTAAAAAATGAATTATAAAATTTTACTTGAGCTAAAAATCTATGCAAATCACAGCTTGCTTGTAAAGCTTCTCGCCTGTGTGCAGAACGATCCTGTAGTGAAGTCCAACTTTGAATTACAGTTTCTTGTTGCTTTGCAATATGAGAAGCATTTGACCCTGGGTAAAGAGTTTGTAACTTCACTGCATCTTCCACTAAAATCTAATGCAGAAATAACAATTCAACAAATATGTAAACTTATTTAAGTATTGTGTTTGTTTACCTGAAGTTGTGCTTCTAAAGCAACAAGATCATTTTCAAATCCTTCATGTTTTCTGATTAATGTTAATACTGAGTTTAAATCTCTTCCTAAATCATCAGAAATAGTTGCATCTTTATCATTAATCCGAGATAATGCATCAGCAACATCTCTATGAAATCTATGAATTTCTCCAGCAGCTTTAAGTCGTTTTTCCCGATTTTCAATAGTAACTATTAATTGTTGCCAGAGTTCTCTAATTTCTTCTTGCCGTTTCTCAATTTCCGATGTATACTCTGAATCATTTGCTATTAATTTATTAGCAAGATCTTCACATTGTTTAAATCTTTTAGATCCTGTTTCCACCCGATGTTTGAGGTCATCAAATTTGTTTTGCAACACCTATTATTGAATTAATTATATTAAAACATATGTTATTACTTAATTTAATTTCATATTTAAAAATGTTTGTACCAAGAGATGTTCAAAATCTTGTCCATAGTCTTCGGATGATGCAGCTTGCATATTATCTCGAATCCATTGTTCAAGTTCATAATTTTCAATCAAATATTCATGTCTAAATTAAGACCAATAAATTAGTACGGTGAATAAAAAGAATTATTTTATTTCTTACCTGCACATACTCTCAACTAATCTATGTTGTCTTGCTGTAGCTAATTTTTGTAATAGTTTAAATTGTTCACAAATATATTCCTGTTTAGACAAGATAGCTTTAATATCTGGATGTTTCAAATTCATCATATTATTTCCAGTGTGACACATTTCTTTGACGATACCTTCATATGTATCTATTTCTAATTCTAAAGCCTAAGAAATACAATAAAAATTAATATGATTAAAGAAAATTATAAAAAAAAAAATAAAAATATGTATTCATCATACTTTATGTTTGGTCAAAAGTTTAGATGCAGCATCTCTGTCTCGACCACAATCTGTAGAAGATAACATATTATTTTTTTCAAGTAGCCAACTTTCAATTTCACTTGCTTCAAAGAAAAATTGTTGAGCTTTTAAATTTAATTCAAGTTTGCGACTTCTATCTTCGCCTTTGGCTAATAAATCTTGCCATGCATCTTCAAGTCCAGTACATAATGATGAAACCTAAATTAATGTTTAAAATTTTATTTATTTTTTAAATTTTAAAACAGCTATAACAATAAATAAAATTATATCATTACTTGTTTGGTTTCTGGATGTTTCTGATGAATTAACGATTGACCAGATTCTAGGGTTTTGTTGATCATAGGTTGATGACCTTGTATTTCTGCTTCTAATTTTTTGTGTTTCTTATACAATGTTTGTGCTTGGTGAAGATTAGTACCCAACTCACCAGATTCAACAAGTGGTAAATGTTCTCTTATCCAACCAAGTTCAGCCTCTAACTCAAAACCAAATTTGTGAAAACGTAATGATTCATCCAAAGCTTCTTTTCTAAGCTTAAGTGGCTTGTCTAATCCATTAAACCTGAATCATTAATAATATGACATTAGCACATTAAAATATATAAATATTTCAAAGTAGATTAGGCAAATTGTATTATATTACAAATACTTACATTTTTTGGCATTTTTTACTAGATTTTAGTATATTTTCTGCATCAAAATGGCCATCTTGAGCCATTTCTTCACCAGCAAAAACTAAATCGTCAATTTTTTGTTTCCAATGTTGGATTTCTGTTTCTACAACTTGATGATTTTTAAGAAGTTGTTTACAATGCCGTAAATCTGTTCCCACTTGTTGTGATTGTAAATCCTTTTTTAGCTCTTCATACTTGAAATATGCATCATCTAATGTTCTATTATAAGTGTGTTGGGCTGCTGCTTGTCTCAAACATCTGCCTTTTTCCACACTAACCTCGACCAATTTTTTCCAGTCATTATTTAACTCTGATAACTTTGTTTTTACTTCATCTTTTCGATAATTTTCTTCATTTATCAAACCTTGACCACACTGAAAAATAAATTATATTAGTATAAAATATTGTGAAATGATAAATTTAAAAATTCTTGTTTACTTTATTAATATTCCTCAGTTGACCTTCATTTGCACGTAATTCACATTCAAATGCTTCATGTTTTTGAAGTTTTCTTTCAATATTTGTAAGATCTCGATATGATTCGTCACTTGCTGTTTTCAACTTATCTGTAAGCCATGTTTTAAGATCATCCACATCTGCTCGGAAAGCTTGATAATTTCTGCTTGCTATCAAGGCATTTCTCCTAACTGCTGCTTGGTCTTTTACCAAATTTCGTCGATGCAAAACTGCTTCTTTACGTTTATCAACACTATAAAATATATGATTTTTATGATTCTAAACTTAAGAATAATTATTTAATTTGAAATAGACAATAGTAAACTTACTGATTAGTATCATAATGATTAGCTGAAATCAGTTTGTTTGCCATTTCACAAAAAGTTTTTAATCTTTCATCCTGGGCATAAAGTGAATTTTCAAAATCTTCATGTCGTTTTAATAGTGCCTCAACATCATCAACAGAACCCTTTAAAATATATGCAATAAAAAAAACTCAAAATCTATTTAAACATTTATCTCTTCTTACTCCTAAATCTGTATATTCCAAAAACATTTCACTTCCAGAAGTGGCTGCGTCAATATGATCTGCTTCTTTATTAAATATTTGTAAAGCTAAACATTGTTTTATCCATTCTTTTTTTTGAGCCCATTCTTCAGTAACATTATTTACTTCTGTTGTTAATTTATTGTTGCGTTCTTTGACTTCATTACTACTACAATTACCAGAGGCTAATAGTTTTCTGCCTAGTTCTGATACTTCTCTCACTTCATCTTCATGAGCTCTGATGTCGTCACCCAATTCCTAGTGTAAATATATATTATTTTAGGAATGTTGGTTTTTATGAAATACTATGCTTAAAAAATAATATATATTACTTGATGGTTTTTAAGTAAATTTTCTGCTGTTACAACATCACGTGCTGAATTATCAGTGTTTACCAATTCTTTTACTGATGACAACCAATTCAAAAGATTTTTAGAGCTGTTCATGAAAATCTGCTGCCCAACAGCACTTTCTAAACGCGATCTCCGGTCCAAAGCTTTATTTTTTACATTTTGCCACAAAACTTGAACTTCTTTTTGTCTTTGAATAACATTTTCTAAAATAAGAAAATATGATAGATCAAGTCAAAATTATAATTTTTTTAAAATATCAACATTATACCTTTTTCATTAGGATAAGAAACTTTCACTGAATTAGCCAATAAATTAACCCTGTTTACTTTTTCTTCTACTGGTGCTAATTCTCTTTCTAAATTTAAATGCCGTCTCTGTAACGCTTGTATAGTTTTTAAGTCTAATCCTACTTCAGCGCTATCAAGTTTATCCATTTTCTCTGTCATCCAATCCCTGGCTTCACCACAAGTTTTTTCAAATAGTTCCACACTGAATGAAAAATGTATATTTAAAATACATCTAAATTTTTAGTATTTATTTGTGAATTTAAAGTATATACTACCTAAGAGCTCCTTCTAAATTTTTTTCTTTTTGTGCTTTCAGCCAATTTAGATGATTCCACATAGTATGTATTTGATTTTGTCTATTGGTAATCATATTTAGCTGACTGTGTCCAAGTTTGGTAAAATCTTTAACCGCCCGATCAATATCTTCAACACGTTTGTTACTCGCAGATAAATCAGTTAGGAATTTCTATAATTCAATTTTATTAATAAAGCATAATAAATAAAATATATAATTGGGTTTAAATTAGTATAATATGTGCCTACCTCATATTTCCTTTTAGCAGATTCAACAGTATCTAATTTATCTTCAGCCTTTAATAATTTTTCTTTGTCTTTAATCCATTTTTCAAAATCATCACATTCTCGATAAAACCCATAAAGACAAATAGAGTCTTCCAAAAGAGCATGCCGTTTTTTTGCTAAGTCTTGTGACTTAGTGTAAGTCTCATTAATATTTGCTATACGTTTTTCAATACTATTTTCATTGTTAAGGTTTGTATTATCTTTCTTTGTTGGTACTAAATTAAAAATGTTTTGTGAATATAAAAATACATTTAAATAAATTAATGTGATTACCATCTTTTTCTGGAGTTCTAGTTTTCTTCACTCGAACTTTTTGTTTAACCATTTTGACTTTAGGGACTTTTCTTGTACTTTTTACTACGTGCGGCCTCCTAACTGATACTTGCATAATTTTAGGCTCAACTTCACAAACATAGTTGGCTGGTACAAAACCGTCTTGGCCATTTAGTTTTCTTACACTCCACCAATCTGGGTTTGTTTTATTTAGCAAAAACATCACCTATAACACAGCAATGTTTTGTTTTTCTATTCTAAATTATGTTTTAATATTTTATATACCTCTCCTTTTGTCATCGTCATGCCTTGCCCATTAAATGGGTACAGACTTTTTACTTGAGGAACTTGTCGCTCTTCTACAACAGTTCGGTGTTCGACATGTTCAATTATTTCTTCTTCTAAAACTTCTTGAGGAAGTAACCTAGTTTCAAACACCCATTCTTCTATTGGTTCAACTTGAACTTTTTGATTTGTATCATTAGACAACTGCAATTTTAAATTAATATTTTTTATAATAATACATAAAATATAATTTAATATAAATTAAATTACCAAAATATTTGATATTCCTGCTTTGACTAAATTGTCAGCTTGTGCATTCAATGATTGTATGTCTCCTTGATACGCATCTAATTCTTCTTCGAGTATTTTGTGTCTAGCTAACAGAGCTTGTGCACTTGGTTCATCAACTCCATGGTCAGTGGTATTCAATACTGTTAAATGCTCATATAACCAAGATTCTGTCTCATTTGCATCAGCATAAAACTATAAATATAAATACATATTTACATATTAATATAAATATTAAATTTGGAAATTATTAAACAATAAATTACTTGATAGGCTTCAGCTGCATCTTGTAATTGTTTAGTTCTCAGTTGGGATAAGCTATTTAATGAATTCCAATTGCTTTGTAAAGAATCAACCCGTGATTGAACTTCCGAAGGTTCACTGGAATTTATACTCAGACCAGATTTACATATTTGATCAGTTTTTTGTCGATGTACTTTCATTTCATCCAGTAAAACCTAATAATTAACTATTTTATTACAATATGAACACTAAAAATGTTATTTATAATTATTAACAACCTTATGTTTTTGTTGCAAACTCAATACACCTCTTAAATCCTTTGCTGAAATGTCAGCCTTACAAATACGCTGCTTTTCGACAAGCCATGCTTCTTCATCTTCATGGTCTTCAATGAATTGATAAAAATTTCTTGCTTCTTCTAGTCTAGCTCTTCTTTCTTTACTTAATTCTGACAGCCTTTAAAAATCAATGAATGAGTATGCTTTGATTTTTTTTTTTTAATATTTACTATAATATTTACCTGTCATATGCAGTGTTGAGTTGATTCAAACTTTCTTTTAATAAAGCAGTGTCTTTATGCTTAGAAGGTACATATTGTTGACCTTGCCTATTTAATCTTCGAACCGTTTCACCAATGGCTGTAGTTTGCATTTCAGTCAAGTTTTGTTTTTGCAATAAGTCTTCTACAACGAGTAGATGAGGCCCGACATCTTCAGATTTATAGGTCACTTCAATTTCCTGCAATAATAAAAATATAATTATGGATTATTCTTTTAAAATATTTATTTAATTTAAATAATATTCAGTATTCAAGATTACCTGTATGGTAGACATAACTGTTTCTATTTCTCTAAGCATAGAAAACATAGTACTTATATTGTTTAAATTTATTTTGCGACTTTCTAAAAGTTTTAAAAGATCTTTCCATCTCTGCAATACTTCTTCCTCCCTATTTTTTACTCTCTGTGCTCCATGGTAGTTTTCTTTAATCAACTCGTCACTCATAGCATTTAAATCGTGAAACCGTTCTTTTCTTGCCATGATATCAGCACTAATGGCTTCATGTTTCTTCACAGTTGCATCAACTTGAGTTAAACTATTGCCAAATCTAGGATCATTCAATACTTGGATCATTTCTTTTAGGTAACCGTCTCGAAGAACACTCTAAATTAAAAAAAAAAGTATAGAGTAAGTGTCTAAGTGATTAGTTTAATATTTATGTTTTGTATACTTTTTTTTCAAATTTGTAATTGAGTTGCTCTAAACGTTCTTGTCTTAATAGCTCTTCTCGTAGAGCAACTTCGCGTTTATGTTCGGCCCTGTCTAAGGCTTCCCAGTTACGTTCAACATCATGTATCAATTGTCCGTCTTGGGGTATGAACACGCCTTGGTTAAGTGATTTGAGTAGGGTATTAATATGGAAGTAAAGAGCTTCAATTTCACTCCGTTCTATATACCTGAACACAGGAAATGAATATGTAACGTTAAAATGTAATATAAAACATACTGGTCATACTTGGGGGGTTTTTCAACAGTCCGATATTTTTTAAATGCTAATAGTTCACGCTGAATGCCTTCTAAAGAATTAGGGAAATTATGATTATCAAGTTCTTTAATTTTCATTCGTATCCATTCTAACAAGTCGGAAGTTAGTTGTTCATAAATTATTTTTTTCTTATCTATATCCATCAGTTGACCAAGTATCTAAAAAATATATACATACATAAAAAAAACTCGTAGAATTAACAACATTCGTTATAAAAATAATATTTAGTGTTCATGATTACATTGGCTATTCTTCGACCACTTTTCATTTCATTTTTCATCCTCGCAAACGTATGATAATACGAAGCAACATACGTTATTACGGATTTTTCATCTGGTCTGTTTATGTCTACGTCTATTTTTTCAAACAAAACATGATATTATTATTTATACAAATTAAAATAATCATTGATCTATTTCACCTTCAGCGTCAAGTAATCTTGGAATTCCTAATTCATTATTAGCTACATCGAACGCTATATTTAGGTTGTCGATATTGGTATTCTTTTCAAGTGAAGAAAAATCTAGAAGATCAGGCCGATGAGAGTGGATTAATGCATTGAATCCCAAACCATTTCTCCAAGAACCTATAGAAATCAAAGCCATATATTATAACATGACATGACGTATTTAACTATTCCTAAAAGTACAGATTTATTTATTGTATTTTTTTTCACAAAATTGTTTTCATTATTTATTTACTTGTAAAGTCTTGTATGTTAACGCCTTTATAGCCATTTGTTTTGCGCTGACACCATAAAAGCAAAGCGTCTTTAGCCGATTTTTTTTCGCTGCTTTCATTTTCTTCATCCTATTTTCAATTTTAGTATAATTTTATTAACTATTATAATATATATAAATTTATTAAGCAATATAAGTTTATTTTGCTTTATGATTAATTGTTGAACACGATAATCACTTACCACATCGATTTCAATTTCTTGAATTTGAAATCTTAATATAATTGTCCATATCAAACCCAAAATCAGTCGAGGATTTCCATCTACAATATCTTCGGCACCAATGCTTTCTAATCTCACCTATTTGAGCATAATGATTATTTATGAGTAATTTTCGTTTATAATTTGTTGACAAAATTAAACAATCTTAACCATATTCAAAATAATATAACTGATAAATGTACTAAAACGATTTTTTAACAATACCTTTGTATGTAGAAACGCTAAGCTTTTGTTAACGTTTTCCACCTTGTGTACTCTCATACGCCCATTATTTGGTTTGCCCAGTTTTTCACCGGAAATTATTTCTAATAGTTTGAGAAGCTTTTTTCCGTCCGCCAAGTCCACGAATAAGTCGTCCACCTCCATTCTTACCTATATAATATGGTTAACAAATAAAATACATTAAATATTTATACTGGGCGCAGTGCACCCCGATTTTGTTTGAAAATCCGCATAACACTCTCACTTTTTGTAAAAACGAGTTCATCCATTTGGTAAAAGTCTTCTTTTGTATGTGTAGCCTCTCCTCTTGGAGGGCTTTAATGCGCCCCTGTTCAAACTTAAGTACATCTTCCCTCTGCGTCATCTCGTAGCGTGTGATACTTGAATTGGCATTTTATAATACTGAAACAAAATAGAGGTATTTCGAATAAAATACATGTATGCGATAAGTAAAGAAATACAGAAGATACGCAAAGTTAACTAATTCTCGACGTACAAATTATTTGACCCATATTGATAAAATGATAATTACTTATACAAGTATTTAATATTTATACAATTATATTTTATATGGATTATTAGGTAATCTCGAATTCAGAAATACATTATATAAACGCTTATTATTGTCTATATATATGATAGTATATATCATATCTATTATGATTTATAGTTTATACAATCGATATTTTATGTGTACAGGTGCAAAATTAGTGGAACTAATTTATTAAAATTGAAACACTTATTGACACTAAGCTGTATAATATATGAGAGATTGTGTTATGGTAGGAATAATACAATAATAATAATAATAATAATATATTATAATATCTATTGTAAATACTAAATACCTTCACACAGATAAATGCAAGTTTATTGCACAATTATTATAATAGTAGTATCTCTTCGTGTAGTCATATCTCCGAAAGCAACACAATATATGATAATACATAATATTATATATACAAACCTAAAATGAACTTATACCTATACTTGGATAGTTAGTAAATTATATAATAATAATTAAAAATAATAAGGTTTTTTTTTAAACAATTAATAAAATATTATATTACGATCATCCAATAAAAGTTTGTAACATTATACAGGGAGTACCTATTTTTCAAACAAACACACACACACACAGATATATACATACACGCAAACACATGAAATTCGTTACTTTTGTTTAAATGATTTATACATCACGGTAACTGTCAAGCCCCCATCTAGAAAGTTATAGGGTTTCTTTTAATTTTGAAGCCAAACTAGTTTACCAGGGTCCTAAATAAATTCAATCCAATTGTAAGGTATATTTATCAATGTGCAGACAAAATGAACAAGTATAATTTTATTTCATAGCTTTTAGTATAGGTACTTATTATTAACCATCATTTTTTTTTTTTAACAGTTTATATACCTACCTATCTTTAATATCTTTAAAATTATTTTACGAATAAAATGCTTTTTTCTCCATTAAAAATTATTGAAATACTTTGTCAGATAAATAATATTATATATTATATATTATATTGATTTGTGGTGGGTTAGGGCACAGCTTTAAATCATTATTGAAAAAAAAAATCTATATTTACATAGGTATATCTATAGTATTTGAAATTCAATTTATTTTTATTGTAATATATTATTACCCACTGGAAAATCTATAATATACATCCCATTAAATAGGTAAAATAGTTTTAAAAAAACATTAAATTTTAACTATATAGGCAACCGTACACATTTTAGACATTTTATATTTTATTTTGTCCATTTCTGAAAAGCTGTTTGAGATTGACGGGATAGTGTAAATTAAAATATATGTTTGAATAATTGATAAATTATCTGAAACGTTCATGCTAGATTAATTATAAATATGTATACATGAATATGGCTTTGTTATCTCGTTAAACACGTATTGTTTATACTAATCATATTTGGGTATATTTCAAAATATAATTACAATAGGTAGCCAGGTAGGTGTGAGTTAATTTTTCATATACCTAACTATAGTCTCGAACGACAATATAAAACACAATGAAAATACTGATATGCAACTGATATGCAATATAGTATTCGATTTACTTTTAATTTCAATAATCCAAGATCGGATGTGTACCTACTTTAAACGATATGGTTATCAATACGATTACTTACTGGTCTACCTATATACTATATAGTGATAGGTTCAGCATTTACTGTGTTTATTTCATTTACACAATAAATGATAGTTATTCATGTTATTTATGTTCTATCCTTGAGCTTATATTTTATAGATTTATAGTATTAACTCATTATTATTAAATGGCATGTATTTACTTTTTCGTGAGAAGTGAAAGACGAATTATTATTAAATTATTGTACGAGTATAAATAATTTAGTATATTCGATATATTGAATTCGTAGCCATACATCGAAATGTACCTATTATAATAAATTAGTTAAAATACAACGAGATTCTACATATAAATTAAAATCTAATGAATGTTATGATACATTATTATTCCATCATCATGTATAGTATATCAGTATCTATAATAATATACCTATGCCCTATATTATAATACTATATTATTACAGGAAACACATTTTTGTATTTTATATCAAATAATCATAATGTATAATATAGGAACTTACTATTATAGTACCAACTGCATAAACAAATATTATAAGCACCTATGACATATAATATACATTATATAATAAACTTATATACCTAATAAGTAATATATATATACAATTGTGTCGTAAATGATGCTAATAGTTACACTAATATTATCCTTGAAAAGAAATCTTAGGATGACAGGAATTTTAAATTATACATAGATTTTTGTAATACTTAGATTATTATTTTATATAAAATTATATACATATTATTATATTATATAGGTTGATGCAATAATATAAATATAGTTAATATTGATATAACTACTGGACTACCAACTACCTATATTTGTTTTTATGACGTCGCGATGAAACAGTTGATGGTAAATGATGAATAGGTTTTACTTGTTGACATTGACAAATGTTGATGTATTATTTATTGTTAATATATTTATAACATGGTTATAAAATGTGTTAAATGTAAAAGAAATCGCGTGTTATTCGTATTTCCATTTTAGGAATATAAAGGTATATAATATATTTGCATCAATATTAATTTCTGGTTCAAAAATTACTACTAACTCGAATTGTAAATATGCATTTTTAAGTAGGTTATAGGTAAAATAGTATATAAATAAAATGTATTTTATTGTTTAATAATATTATTTTATAAATAAATTTTTAATATTTAATAATTAGTTAAAAACAATATTTTTGCTACCTTAAACGGTACCTGCATTGAATGATTAAATTACGTATGCCATGTTGATAATGTATATATTTATAATTATAAAATATGGATGCTGGTGATAATATAATTTTATAGTTACTAATAATTTAACAATTCTATCAAATATTCCATTATCATTGCATTATTGAAATTCCTTTGTTTTATATTGCAATATAAATCAACAATTCTAAACATGTAACTATGTATTATAATTTTCAGTAAAACTATTTAAACTGACTATATATATAGACAAATGGGTGCAAAAAATAAATGATATATTTTGATAATTATTTTTTCTTCTGAAAAATGAGATAATTGTTAATTAATTTACACGTTTTATGACATTTAAATGACTATATAATCGTTGTTACATTTGATAAATTATTTGTATTTGACTATAGAAAATCTTAAACATTTAATTTGACCATGTAAAACTCATAAATAATTCGACTATTACGAATGGGAAGGAAAAAATGCGGTTTAACGCGTACTTCTCATTTTTGCTTGTAATACGATTTTCGATTATATTACAATTTTAAATGTAATACATATCATGTTTTTTTTTCATGAATGATGTAAAATCTTGTAAAGTATTATCTTATGTATGTATTTTGGATGAATTGCAAGCGCAACTAATTTACAATAGATAAAAAAATAGTGATGTACAAGGTACGACTAGTCACGATGAATGGAATATAATATAGACATATTCATAGATAGGTATAAGTTTACAATTAACTGCGGGTGAATGGTGCCAAGTGGTAAGCAAAAAAGTCGATTAAAATAATTTTAAAAATAATGATTTTTATAGTCAAATAGTATTTTTTTTTTTTTTTTTACTGAAAATGGATTTTGTTATTAAATTATAAATTTAAAAACAAATATAATATTTTTACTCTAATATTTGTAACATTACATATATTATATTTCAGTCAAACAATTAGACAAAAAAAAACATTTATGTTTTAGGTATACCTACATATCATACTTTTACAGTAACATACATATTTTGACTGCAATCTATATTGAAAGTGCTAAAACATTTTACATTTTAGTTATTAATAAAATGTTTTAACAATACTTTTTTTATCGTGATGAGTAAAATAATCGTTGTTATTATATAGTGTTAAGTGTAGTGAAAACTAAAAACTGATCAAAATCAACAAATCTAAAAACAATATAGTAATTATAGCTAAGTAATTATACTGTCATAATAAATTTATAGTATAAGTATAAATACTGTAAAATGAAAACTAAACATGAAAAAAGTAATTTTAAATTTTAAATAATATAATATAAAAATAAACAAGAGCTAAGTACAAGATATTTTAGTTAATTATCTAGAAGATATATGAAAAAAATACCATCAGCGAACAACTTCGCAGTTATAGTTACAGCGTAAATATCCAGCATGGTGCTTAATCCAATAAAAGATCTTTGTATAAGTAATCTTTAATGATATGCATTAATTCAAATATTGATTTTTCTTTTTAGCATAGTTAACAACCATATTTTCAAATATTTTTTTATTATTTAAAGAATGTCTTGTGGCGATACAAACTTCTTTTTTTTCAAATGAGAGCTCGTAACCAATGTTTGTTTTTTACTGAAATTGCTATAAACGCTTCATATACGTAAAAAATAAATAAAATGATTTTAGAGTAAAAAAACTGCTAATATTAAAAAAAAATTAAATAAATAAAGGAAAAAATACTTTTCCGTAAATTATTTTACAAAGGTTTTTTCTTATTATTATACATGTAATGTATATCAGGCAATATACAATTTAATTTCTTTTCATCGTTTATTTAAACTTTGATTAGTTTTTTATAATAAAAAAATATTTTACAAGATGGTCTTAAAAATATTACTTATTTTGAAAATTACTGCTAGGTCCTTAATTGTCGAGTTGCGCGAGTAAAAGAAATCTAAAAACACTCAGTATTTATTGAACATTATTTTTAATCCGCTTGCGGTGTATAAATCTCAATAAAATATATATAATATCGTATATTCTCTATTCATGTTCATATCTCTGACATCGTCAATAATCAATATATATATAGTTATTATTAGGTATACAATATTGTTAATGCATTAAATAATAATACGAAAATAATAATAATAATATTTATTATTATTAATACTATCATTAAAATAAATTCAGAAGATATTTATCGAATAACGTCTTGTCTAATGCAGTAATTATACTATAACAATTAATTTATATTTTATTATATTATACTACTACGGTGATGATAATATATTACATAATTTATTGCTATTTATGTTATTATTATGTTATATACAACCAAAGAAATGTGAGAAATTCAAAACGCACAATGCGTAGGTATATAGGTAAAAATCGGCATTCGGCGTTTGATATATTATTAAACATATACACACTGCTCACGCATATAATGTGGAAGGAAGCAGGTCTGACAATGCCATCCTTGTTAGTAAATTTTGTCTTGTAAGTCATTTGCGCGCGTGTGAAATCACGGTCCTGTCATTGTACACACTATTGATTGGCACACATACTGCTAAGTCTACGTCTTATAAGTTATATATGTATTATACAATATACATCGCCGCAACCGAGTGCATTATTAGACATACGTACGTATACTGTATGAAATATATGGAATAATAATATGTCAGTGACCCGGCACGATATTTATACACGGATAAGCAATAAATGGGGACACCGCGGTGACGATAGAGGATGGTCTATCGAAGATTTCAATGTCAATGACGTACATGAATACGTTCTTATTATTAAAATTATTTTTCCCATTTACTTGTGTATTTTATCAGGTACTCCATTTTACGAACTATAATAGTAGTCTATTTATACTAAGATTATTGTCCACTATTTAATATACTATTAATACGTTCATATTAAAAAAAAAAACATACACATAATACATAATACATAAATGACTAACCATCATTTAACTTTTGTAGTCTAAAATAGAATATTTTTCTACAAAATATGTATGATTATTGGTATTATGTAGACGTATGGAATATTAAATCATTTAAAATTTGATTTTTTCTTTATAAAAAAATAGTATCAATAGTACTTTAATCTACGAAAAAAAAACATATACCTATGTTGACCGATAAAATGAATACTTATAGCATTATAGTAGTAGAACGGTAAATAGACTAATCATATCATATAAATTAGGTAAATTATCGCCATACTGCAGTGTTCTTAAAAAAAAAAGGATTACCACGAGTGATACACTGTAAGAGTAAAAAACAAATATGTATATTATGTACATATTATACACTACAGTTTTTACAACTCACAAGAATATACCTAACATTTATATTATTTATATTCTGTATAAAATAAAATACAAAGTACGCATTAAGGTGATTTTCGGAGTCAACAAAATGAGTTGGTCGATTGCATTAGTAATAGCTCATCTAAATCAACCCGATGTATTTTGTATAATAAAAAAAATAATAATAATAATAATAAAACGTTAGCAAATCTTTTGTATTATAAAAAAAATAGTTTTTGAAAGGGTTTATTTATTATTATATATTTTTTTTGTAACCGAAGCCTATGGGCTATTTAATTTGTTATTGTTGCATTTCGGTGGAACGCATTCTTATTATTTTATCGTACAGCGAATTGCATTCTTCTGTTGCACAGCATTTTTTCGTTTTACCGTCTATTATTGATAATACTTAAGTACCTACTTATTATAGGTATACCGTCTTCGACGCGGACTAAAACACTATTATATTATAATAATAGGTACACTTTTATTGATATAATATAATAGGTGTATTACACTCTATATTATAAAGTTGGTTTTTGGACTTTTGGTTCTTATTCAGTACAGGTAAATATTAATATTATTTATTTAATTCTTATAATTATTGTTATCTCAAGAACATATCATTGGTTGTTGTTGTTGTTTTACTTGTAAGTGTAAATGCTGGTATAAACACTACAACAGAATTTTAGAGTTTACATTTTAGATCAATTGAACATTGCTTTTTTTTTCGAAATAATAGTTACAAAACAGTTTATAGTATAGCAAATAGAAATTCAATAATAATTAATAACACATGTTGACGTATACATGGTAAATTAGAGCGATGAAAATAACTAATAGGATCACTTAAATACGATAATACTATTAATTATTTTCATGTAAAATAATATATTCTTATATATAAGTTTAATAATATTGTTTTACGATGTTTTTATAGTCCTGTAATATTAATATTACATTATAATAATTAATAATATTGCCTTTTATACACGGCACACAAGTTTCGATTGAAATATATATAATATAGTTACATTAAAAATCGTACGATTTAATGTATGCGTATATCATTACTATACATAAAATATTGACTTTAAGTAGGTAATGGTTTTATACTTACATGGCTACATTAATCATTAATTAATATTCAATAATTTACGAAAAAAAATGTATACATACATACATACACGCTGAGACAACAACATAACATTTTCAATGATTGATAACTAATAAGTAATAACTATAGTAATAATAAACACGCATCGGTATATTTTCTCTGTTCTCATAGTATAGGTATAATGTATATTGACCTCAATGTGTTATCGGAAATTAAACATATTATATATTATTTATATACACGTAATCACATTGATAATTAACCTATAAACGTATAACCTAACCGCGTTATTAATTTCATTGATGTTTAAACATGCAACTACATTATAAGTGTTAAATTCGTGAATGGTGTTGCAGGTTATCAATGTGATGAAATTTTAAAAATACTTATTACTTAATTGTCATTGCGGTTTGTATGTTGTTTTTTTATTAAAGAGAAGAAAAGTGAATTTATTTCTATAGCGAACAAAATATATTTAATTTAAATAAAACTAATAATTTTAATTTTAAACTTTGTTTTCAAACACTGGTGTGTGCATATCTGAAGTCATGATAACAATTTAATTTAAGTTACGTTATAAACATAAAAATAAAATAATTTCGCACGAGCACACAATAAACGCATAAAATACAGGTATACGAAAATTATGGGATATCGAAAATTGGCCGAACCACAAATACCCAAATTCGTATAGTTTAATAGATATAGATACAATAATCTAACAACACTATCAGCGGATAACAATTTCGTACAAATACGTTTAAAATAACGACTATCAACATTTGGTAATCGAATAATGTGTATAGAGCTGCAATTAGTGTTAATACGAGGCAAATATATAATATTGTAAACCTATGAAACAAGCCTCGGATAAAGGAAGATATCATAATTATACATTATTTCGGGTATGGACCAATTGTGCCTAACACAAAATGTTCATTTATTCGGTTATAATACCATTTGTGCTCCTTATATTTTAGGATAAGTTTACCAATTGCGCTTATATAACACATATTAAAATGCTTGAAAATTAAAACTTATTTATTGATTAATTGATTACTGGTTATTAGTTAAAGTAACTGAGTATAATATATTTTATAACAGTATTGGAAATTTTATGAAACGAATTTTTTAATGTAGTGAAACATGTATCTAATATTGAATAATTAACGATCAAATAATAACTTGTAAAATGCGAGGGAAAAATTATTTATATTATATTATATGTATTACACTCAAAAAAAAATCAGTTAGTGTTTTCATTTATTATTATTTTTCTTAGGTATTGTAAAATGTTTTGAGCTCCGCTATATAATTGGTCTATCGACCCTTAAACATTTAGAGCGCAATAATTGTATCCAAAAAATTAATTTTAGGCGCAACTGGCAAACTGCCATTATTTATTATTACAACATCGATTATAATAATACAATATATCATATCAGTATATTATTATGTATGAAATATTATAATTTGTAATATGTATATATTCTATAGTGGCGTAGATATAATAATTATTTAAGACGGATAAGATATAACGACATTTTTTTGTTGGAGTGATTTTTGTATATAACCTAGTAACCTATCCATATAGCTATACTATATGTATAAATAAATACATGACAATGATCTCGCGCAACGTTAAACCAGAGTATACAATATTATCGGACCGCACCTCAATCCGTCGTCGTATCTGGACATTGTGTGTTTATAGTGCGTTTTTCACACGCAAGTAGGTAATTCATTAAATTTCTTTCTTCAAATGGTTTACGATAAGTGGTGTGTGAGTATGTAGTGTGTACATTGTACTTCAGTCCACAGTGTACAAATGTACGTCACGAAAAGAGGAGTGTCACTAGGTATATATGTATACATGTTGTACATCATACACGGACACACAGTACCTACTGACACGCATTAACTTTAAATTTATAATTCTTAAGTAAATATATTAAATTGGGAAGAAA
Source organism: Schizaphis graminum (assembly GCA_020882235.1). Lineage (NCBI taxonomy): Eukaryota > Metazoa > Arthropoda > Insecta > Hemiptera > Aphididae > Schizaphis > Schizaphis graminum. The sequence continues at coordinate 64,108,504 of CM037032.1, forward strand.
AAAAATGAATTTTAACCATGTCACATATACCAAATCGCAAAAAAGTATAGGTACTAACATAAAGTAACAACAGATCATGGAGAAAAACACCAAGACGACCGCCTTTGTAGATAGGAATTTATATTTATAACAGGAATTTCGTCACACCAAATTATGTATACTTGAAAACGGTTCGATTGAAAATCGCCGTAATTCGCGTATTATATGAATGCAAATAATATGAACAGCGTCACAGCAACGACGTAAAAGTTGGTTCATAACTAACCGTGTAGAATTGATTCGTATTTAACTTGAAAGTAACGTTTTACCCACATTATGTTACCTACCTTACAAAATACGACTTATGGCACACTGAATTGTGAGGGTATCTTTAAGCCAAATTTCCACTGTTAAGTTTTGTGTTATATTCTCTATACCAGATACGTAGGTAACAGAATGTTTGTGACAAGTATTCTATAAGTTATTAAACTACCTGTCTACCTATCATATTATATTCAACACTCTACACAATATATACCATTGGAAAATACCGCGGTTAACCACTTATTATACCATGATAAAGCTGGTTGCAGCAGCCACGGAGCTGCTTACTACGGTCGAAGTTATACAGAGCTACACGGGTTTATAGAACCTCACTGTGAAATTCGCGTTCTGAAAATTGTCGTCGCCAAAACATTATCAGAAAAATCGTTGACGTTCTAAATTAACGTGGTTTGACCGAAGTGGCGAAGTAAGCACGGCCGAGGAAACAACCGACTACTATAATAATATTGCTTACGGTATATTCTGGGTAACCGCAATATTTTTTTTCGGTCTTATTAAATGGTCATTGCGGTCCGGCTCTCAACCACACTGTTTTCGCGTATTTTCTTTCGTTTTTAGCATCCACGCGATCGAGTAAGTACCAATAGTACCATTTTATTATAATATAAAGTGCCGCGCAGTGAGAAGAAATCCCGGATATTTTCTATCTATAAATAACCGTTTTTGCATTATCATACACGAGTGTGTATATTAAAAGTGTTGTGCAGTGGTGAAATGAGTCTTGATAACCTCGGGCTCGACGAACACGTACTGCCCGTTTCCAGAGGATTACACCAAGGATCAAGGTAGGATGCACAAAGTCACCTATATTATTCAAGGGTTCCTTGAACAAATAGATAGTTTCATTCGCCTTTGCAACTGAATACAATTTTATTTAGAAATATTAGGATTTATTGCGATTATATATTACACTGCGGAAATCCAGAAAACCTTGGGTATAATGATTAGGTAACGCGTTGCATGGTAATTTGTTTAGTATAACACTATAATATACAATACATACATTAAATAGTATTAGTTATTACGTATATTATATTAATTGTTATAAGCTAATACAAAATATAAATTATAATTCAAAATTATGACTAGTAAGTATAGTATAATATACAATTAAAAATTTCCAAAAAGATATAAAATATGTTCTCAACCGACAAAATTTTATACACTGATGACTCAAAATAGTCAAAATATCATTTATTATGCTCAAGAGTTCGGATTATGGAACAAGTCTAGTTTACCGGGCGCCTTTTTTTTTGAAATTTTTTTTTTTGAAAAGGGTTGTTTTGACGAGTTAAGAACGATGGTGCAAAAAAAAATTTGCGGAAATGATTATTTTGGAAGTTATAGCCTCCCAGTGTTAACGATTTTACGTTTATACGCATGCGCGCAACACTACTATATTACCGCACGGAGGACCGAGATTTTTATTTTAAAAGTTACAAGTCAGTAGTCACATTTTGTTTTATTATGTTTAATTTTTATTAACTATTCAAAACATTCATTTTCATCAGTTTCACAGTCATTTTCATCTTCATCTTCATCTAATTATAAAATAAGATATCCTTGTATGGTTTTCAATGTAAAAAAAAAAAACGAAAAAATATCCCTTGACTTGCTATGCAACACAACCTCAAGTAGGCCACAGGGTAAGTTATGTTGTATAGTATGGGCAGTGATGCCTTGTTAGCGGCACTCGTCGCTCCGCTCCGCAAATCGAAAATATCCCCCGACTTGCTATGCAACACCACCTTAAGTAGGTTACAGGGTAAGTTATGTCGTAGTATATGGGTAGTGTTACACAGTTAAAGTATAAAAACAATTAAAAAAGTCTTCCGGTCGCCAAACTCGAGGTCCTCGCGCGGCATTAGTAATGTTGCGCGCATGCGTATAAACGTAAAATCGTTAACTTTGGGAGGCTATAACTTCCAAAATAATCATTTCCGCAAATTTTTTTTTGCACCATCGTTCTTAACTCGTCAAAACAACCCTTTCCAACAAAAAAAAATTTCAAAAAAAAAGGTGCCCGGTAAACTAGACTTATATCCGGATTATAATGAGTGAAGTCTTGCATAGTATAAATTGGTCTAAGCAGGTCCCTAAAATTGATCTAAATAAGTTTTTTTTTGTAACAAGGTTCAATTAATCTCACCCTGTATATTGTAAGGGTTAAATTACAAATTTATATAGACATATAGATATGCACGTTATCATATTAAATTTTACTAGAATCCTCAAAATTACGACAAATGAAATGATTTTATACAGGCACCTATTTAGTTTTTACAGTATAAGTTATACATATTATATTACCTATATAATATACCTACCGACCTACCTACTTACAGTAGACAACACCGTGATGTAATATTGTAAACATACAGCTTCTGCAGCAGTAACTCTTGGCGCACGCAGTATCTCACGTAGGCATACTATACGGTCTTTGTGTGTTGTGTACGTGCAATAATTTTCGCCACTCTGTCCGAATATAACACAGTGTACAAACGTATAAATAAAATTTATGTATTTTACTATAGGTACTCACAATACGCAGTACAAACACATCATAATACCTATATCCGTCACGCTCGGTTATGACGGTGGTCGGTTTTCAAAAATGTATTCTACTTATTAATATACGACGCTCTTGTAGACGTATATAATCGCGGTGGTCGTCACCACCCTTAAAAATAAAAACAACATCTGTTGGACATGTGGCCGAGGCGTTATTATTATATTACTCGTTATATTATTACACACATATCCAAGTAGGCATGAACGCATATGCGCGTGTGTGCGTTTTCTGCGAATTTGTATCATGACAGCGTTTTGCACTCAGTCGCACACGGTCCAAAAACAGACTTGTAATAAGCATATTGGCCGATCAGAATACGAATAACAAATATTACTTAAGTACCTCATATCTCTCAATTTTTAAAACTAGAATTTTACGAAAAAGATAAAATACAAACACAAATATTAGTAAAATATTATTTGTTGTATGTGTATCACTTAATACTTATTATACTTTTAGCTTGGAGAATAAATAAATATGTGCAATTAAAGCTCTTCTTTACTTATATTATGATATTATAATTGATTATGTAAGAGGGGAATGATATTTTTAAAGATAATTAAATATTTACGATAAAAATATACCTATTACAAAAATGAATAAAAGAGGAATCATAATATAGGTACCACTTCTACATCGAACCACTTTGGCCGCTAATTAGTAATAATTACAAAGTTATAATATAGTCATTCTTTCGAAAATTGTTGTAAATCATATTTGTACATGTATTTGTGTTTGACTAATTTGGATTAAAACACGAACCCAAATCTTTGGGATGAATTTAATATAACCTTGTGTGTTTTATACTTTAATATTTAACGGGACGCTATTTGAGTAACAGTAGTATGTATAATATGTATATTATAACAACTAGTGTCTAGTGGTAATAAAGAGAAAAAACGATTTTTTTTGTTTATTTTTTTTTTTCCACTACCGAAGGATCGTCGCGTTGGGCCGCACCCGACTTCCATCACTACTAATACGTCCAAAGAGACATTTTTTAGTTCTTTATATTATTATTATTATTATTATTAGTTATTACTTATTCACGTAGCTTATTTTATTGATATAAGCAATCTCTAAAATACCTAGGTACCTTACTGCTATACCGTTGACGAGGTCGTATAAACGACGTTTTAATTTTCAGTTTTATTTCTTCTTATTTATACGTAGTGTTTGCAGATAAAACTAAATATAGCAAATTTTTCTTAATAAATAATAGTTTTCTTCTTATTTTTATATAATATCTTATTATTATTTTTTTGAAACCTTTTCTTGATGACTTCTAAGAAATAAAAGTCCACCATTTTTTTCTTTGCTTATTTATTATTTTAATAATATATAATGGCTTATATTATAGCATTACACCATATTATATTTACATTCACACAGCACATTATATTATTATTAAATGTATAAATAAAAAAGTATGAAAAGAGATTAAAAAGAGAAAAAATTTTTAGTTTAAACAACTGTCTCAGTATACGATATTTAATAAAACAAAAGTTAAACGCGTCAAGTTTTTTTATAACAATGAATGATTATTTATTAACTATATTATGTATGACTTTAGCCAATGGATTATATTATTTTTAAACAAGGATTTTGAAGTAATAAACTAATAACTATTGATAATGTACTTAAAATTCTTAGATATGATATTCAATAAAATAATACATACCTATATTTTGTAACATATTCTACATTTAATAAGTATAATAAAATAATAATTCATAGCATATAGGTATTAGGTGGGTATAAACGTATCCATATAATATATTAATTGTATAATATCTGTTTTGCATACTAAAACAAATGTTAAATAAATACCTATCAAAAAAAAAAAAAAAAACTGTATACATTATAATTATACCATAATATTATACTTTAGTATATTGTACACAGACAAAAAGTTTTTGACATTTCAACGTAAGCCCAAGATATGATATCTTATATTATAATTTATAAAATTTCAATTTTAATATTACTATAAATCTGCGGTACAAATACTATCGCAGTATCAGAACTTATCAAATAATAAACGATATTATATTATAGATTATAAATGCATCTATTAATGAAATTCAACAAATTCTTATATTTATTTAAAAAACAAACCAAAACCCAAAATTGTATTAAAATAAATTATGAAAATTATAAGTTAATTAAAATAATACATATAGGCATATGTTAGAGTTTTAAGCAAATAGGTTTTGAACAAGATGAACATTTTCATTTTGTTTATAGAAATTCTACCATGAAAAAAACAATTTTACGAAAAATTTTTTAGTTTTATCATTATGATAACTATGTTTAAAGATTTTTTTAAAAAAAGTAATAATAATAACGTTTAATACAATATTTTCTGCACATATAATGATTCTTGGAAATATGAGTATCTACATTTTATATAATATATTACATACCTACTAAAACTCAAAAATATTAAATGAACCACAACAAAAATAATTTATGAGATATATCTTTATGTACCTACATTAAAATTTTTTTTTGTAGGAATTATAGAAGTTACATGGACTTCAATTACTTCATTGACTTAATGTTATTATTAGTGTGTACATAAAAATTGTAAAATTAACTGATAAAACTTACTTTTATAGTTTTATCTTGCATTAATCCAACAAAAATACGTATGATGTATGTTATATACATTTAAACTGAACAAATAAGAAATTCGGTTGAATATAAATCACTCAAAAGTCAGAAACTTCGCATTAACATATTTTCAAACATACCAACATTAGAGATAAAAAGTTTATACAGTTATAAAAGACAAATTTTGCACTTTTTACACAACTTGATTATAAGTATCTATCTACAAAGCAAAACTTATTCTGGCAACTAAAAATAATAATTTTAAATAATTAATTGCTTGTTTACCTAAAACAAAATGTATTATTCATTGTATTTTTGGAAAATGCATACATATTTATAAAGTCTACACTTCATGTTATAAAAAAATATTCAAAGATTTAGTTAGACGAGTAAATATTATAGACTTGCATTAAATGTATAAAGCTTAATAGATGTAAAAAGTAATTTTTAAAAATCAAATAAGTACCTAATTGTATTAGTGTCCGTTTTTCTTTTGTATAACTTTCGAATTGAACTCAAAATATAATAAGTAACTTTTATATAAGATTTATATGTAATTCAAAACTACTATTTAATGTGCTTTCTTTACTAATACTTCTATAATACCACTTTAGAATGTTGGTGAAGACAATGCGATAAAATACCTTATTTGGCACAAAAACTTGGCAAGTGTTTTATTTATTGCTTTCATGTTGGTGAAATTTAATCTAAAACATTCAATATAATGACTCAGGAATTTTAAACCGATTATAATTGCTTGAAAATTCATATTAGTTTATTTCTTATCGAGTAATTTGTGAGAATATTATTTTGTCACTAGTGAGATTTTAGAGAATGTGAAATACTTTTATAGACAGTTTGATTCAATTCCCAAATAAACGATAATTAAACTTTGAAGATAAATGGAATTTTACAAATTGTATTGTCAATAATAAATCTATGTTTAAAGACACTAATAGAAGAACTAAGTTATGAACAAGGTTATGATGTTACTTACATTTTCAATGAAAAAGTATGTATCGTCATTCGTCACGCCTTAGGTCAAATAAAGAATTAGAAATTTCAAGTATTATTTGTTGAACTAAAAAAATACAAAAATATATTTTTAGATACCTACTTTCTTTAATGAGTTAAGTTAATTAATTTTCAATAGTTATATTTGCAATTAATACTTGCAAAAATTCAATAACTAAATAATTATAGATATGAACTATGATAAAAAATATTTTTAAAGTTAATTTTTTACATTCCATTTTAATTCATAGTTTTACTCATTTTTATTAATGGTAAAGTAAATTTAAATTATCATGAAAATAATAGGTTTTATTTTATATAAATTAAACCACAATAAAATACGATAAATTATTAAATTGACAAATAACAATGAACAGATAATTTAGAGTTAGTTTATTTGATTTTAATATGATCATCTTTATTAGTAATAAAATGAATAAACGATTAAACTCGTTCCACAAATAAGTACCTATAGATATCAATTTGTGTATTACAATTTGAAAATTGTAGATCACAATTACCTTTAACTAAGTGTAAATAACCGTGGTGTCAATACTTATGTTAAAATATATTGCTCTATGTAAATTCTCTTATAAAAATAAGGTGTTATTTTGCCAGTTACATAATACTTCACAATTAAGCAAAAACAATTATATTTTGTTTAATCAGTTAATTATTTAATTAACATGTTTATATTGCTTATATACCTGAGCAAACATAAAATGTACAATTGCAATTAAAATAATCTTATTTACTTTTAGGTACTTATTAATTGTTTGTTGAAACATAATCATTAATATATTTGTGGTTACCTAGAATAAACAATTAAAAATATATATCTACAAAATATAATGTTTTATTTATATTGTTTGTAATTCATATTATTAAATACATGCTCTAACGATTCTAATTTCGAAAAAAAATTAATCGGTTTTTAATACTTGTGTTAGGCATGTAGATTGTAGACTAAATAATAAATTGTACGAAGTTTTGAAATCTCAAACGTTTTGTTACGTACACGTGTCCTGAGTCGTTATTGTTTCATTTTCAAAAGAGCTGGATAGTTTTCAGACACGGAAACAACGTAGGTAAGAAAATATTATTTTCTCGTAAATATTATCCATGGCGTATATTATTATACACGCGTGTAATGTATACCGTATACGCATGTCGCATATAATCCCTCCCCTTCCACGAGTACGCGCGTATATATAAGGTCAAGGACGGGTACGAGTCTATACGAATTCTGTAATTTGGTCGAGTTGCAATAACAATGGCAATAATTTTGTGTATTCATGTATCATATTCATATATGTACCTACCTATAGTGTGTACAGTGTACACGTTTAAAAATATATATATATTATACAGCTTTAACCACGTTAGAAATCGGGTTATGGGGATTTTCTGTCTTTATCTAACACACGTGATTTATATGAATTTAGACGTGTTTTCATTCTAACGTACCGATTGATCTTGTAAAGCAATAAGAATTATAAAAACAGATTTTAATTTTTCATCAAGTCTACTTGAGATCAAAAAAATGAGATATTTAATTTTTTAATATGATTTTGTTAGGATTTAAGGGGATAAAATAAAAAATATTGGAAAATCATGTGTAGACTTGTTGAAAAATTCAAATTTGTTTTTAGAATTTTTATCGCTTCACTAGAAAAATCGATACGCAGTATCTCTAGTATCGCAGTATGTCTAAATTCTTATATTTTAAGTGTGTTAGATAGATAGAAAATTACCGCTTCTAATCCCCTTGAATAAAACCATAATAATAATATTATTCATAATGCAACGAGTCAACCCGCAGATATAGGTACGCTAACGATGCGGACGAACAAGCGATATGGATATATGTACCTATACTTACTGTAATACTCAGCACTCGCGTAGTTTTTATAAATAATTATAAAATATGAGATCCGCAGGGAAAACTTATGTATCGTTATTATAATTGAGAATTATTTATAAGTTTAGGCGTATAATATGCATTATTTAAAAATATTATAATATAAATATACTCATTGCTAATTTGTCGCACGAGCGTGCGTGGGGGACTATGGACCCATGAACGAATATAGACGAAGCGACGACGGCACTCGGAGGAGACGACGGTAGTGGGAAGAAAAAAACCGTCTGGTACAGAGCAATCATGCACACGTGCATTAATGATGTTAAATTGTTAAGAAGTGTATTAAAATAGTTTAAGCTACGATCGTATACTTATCACGTAATAATAATATTATAATAGTGCGTCAGATCCCACGATACGCGTCGTCACTACTTCACTAGGAACTTTTGCGAAGGCCGACATCGTCACCGCGCTCCGCGGTCCACGACGACGCAAGACGTCATAATTATATCGAAAAACCTAACGTCCTTGGACCTAACGTCGGACGATTGTGTGGTGCATGCGATGAATAATATACTCTGCGAGCGGCTGCTGAGACCGATATATAGAGTGAATAGCAGCAGTAGTAGATATAAAAGACAATAGTGGTCGGTTTTTTTTTCGTCCTGTTGTCGAAATAAAAAAAAGGTAATAATAACACGAAAAAAAAAATAATAATAAAATCGTAGCGTTGGCACACACGATATAATTTGTGGCTGCAACGATTTCAAGGTCACTGGACGACCGACCGACCCACCGACCAGCAGCACACTAATTAGACTCTTTGCGGGGATTTCTCTAGGGGATCGGTCGTACCATATATATATATATATATATATATATATATGTATATACATAAAATGTAATATGTTATATATGTAGTACCTATATGTACTTAAACCTCCTCGTTGGCCGGCTCGCTCATTTCCACGCGGTCGTCGCCGCGTGCGGTTGGGTCGCTGGTGATGTGTGTATAACGCGGTAAGTTGATTCCTATAACCGGGTAGGGGGATACATTAAAGAGGACGTGCAGCGCGCAGCCCGCGGGAGTCGAGCCGCCACATCTGCATTCCACGCGGACGGGTTGTCCGGAAATTAAAATCATATTTTACGATACACACGATGCCGCGCGTTATAGTGGTAATGGTAGTACTACACTAAATATTAGTAGTAGTAGTAGTAGTAGTAGTAATAATAATAATAATAATAATATATATACATATCATTATGATATTATGTGCGCGCGCGTTGCCCGCAGTGTAAGTACAAACGACGATTTTCGATATGCCGTTTATAATTATATTACTCTTCATACTTGCGAGGATACATATATTTTGTCCAATTGGTTCCCAAAATCTTATGGAAAAAAAAATAATAATAATCGTGACGCCCGCGCAACGAGAGAGTATAGGTACATATAATATATACAATATAATATAATATATAAATATATAGTATATATATATAGTAATATAATATACGCGTGTACACATAAAGATACTAGCACGCACGCACGCACAGACGAACGCACGCACACAACAGGTTCTATGACCTGTGTGTAAGGTTTTTTTACTCGCCAATATATATATATATATATGCCACTGAGATCGTAATATTATTATTTTGTTGTTGTCTTTGCTTTCATCGTCGCGAAATCAGACGTTTGTATACAGCGGTGTACAGCATATATTAATTATAATGCGTATAAAATTAATATGTCATCAACCATGTATGAGTGACAATTTCAGCTGGCTACACGTTGTAGGCTCCTCATGTTTAGCAGGCCGTAGGAAATCAAAGATAAAAATGTTTTTCTCAAGATATACGGAATTAATGTAAAATTAATTATTAATTATTATTTAGAAGTATACGTTGGACGTTAGCATTTTCTATCAAGCAAAATTGAATACACTCGACGCCTTAAAAAATTACTTGAAAAAAAAAATTAAGAATAAAAAGAGGCTAGGTTAAGTTAGGTATCAATAACGGGCTGTGAAGCCTGCAGTTCATTTGAGACTTTGAGGTCTAGATGTCGCTTTACCCTATTATCTTTTTCTTAAATATATTAGTATAGTTACACCGCACTGCTCTATTGTACCTATAAACATTATGTACGTCGACACGTCGTTATACCTTATAATATAATTTATTTGTAACTATACCGCGGCACGATCGATTAAAATAAAAACGCGTCATGTTATTATATCACATGTGTTTGATTAATACTTTTAAAATTTAGTTTAACTTGTATATGCAAAGATTTTCAAGGGTACTTATGCTTAAAGTCATGAGGTGCAACGCCGTTTTTGGTCGACATCATATTGTATAATATAAACAAAATGTAATATAGGTATCGTCATAACTCAACAACACTTAACTTAAATTATAATTTTCCCAGTAAGATGCAGTGATATATATGTATAATATATACTATGTATAAATATACAGTACACACACACAGATATATTATACAGTTTCCATTTTACGCGCTCGTCCATCAACGCCATTATTCACACGCGCGTCGATCGTATGTATAATGTATAGCAATATATAGCGGATCAGAATTTATTATAATTAAATTATCAGAAGCATACCATCGGTAACAAAAAGTTCAAGGGGAACGAAACAAAATTTGTTAGCTGTTGATAGAATTTCAAGTCCACGAGAGACATAATATAATATTGTTAGTATGGCAACTTATTTAAGAATATTAAGTCCGATATGTTTTACTTATTTTATCATACAACTATATTGTTTAATTTTTCACATTATACACATTTTAGTTTTTGATATCCTGATAAGTCTTCCAAATAGAGAATTAGACAAAACTTTCATAGTTTCATTTACGTGATAAAACATCCAAATACTTTACAACCGATCATAAATGTATTTTTACACGTGAGCAAAAGAAATATAGTAATTAAATACCAATAAGTTAGTGTATAGATATTGCATGTATTATTATGATGAATAAACTCCTATATATTTTTATTTTACGTACAAACTGCGATTGCTTTACAAGTAACCGTACAATATAGATAAATATATAAGATATTATACATAGGTTACATCCCTCGTAAATAACAGTTTGGTTTTCTCTGAAGAGTCCTAAAATGTTTTCTTGTTTAGATAACTTTTTAATTATATGATAGTATATTAGTATGATATCTATAAGTAATAATATGTGGAACAATAATAATAATAGTATACAAACATGAGTATAAATATTGTATTACTTGGACCATGTCTCTGAAATCCAACCTACGTTAGATACGAAGTCACCCCCACACAGATAGTCAATTTTATTTAAATAATATTATAATATATCGTCATCGGGATTCATAACAGACCGGCGGTACTATGAAATAATGGTTGCGTCACTATATCAATAATGTATCATTATTATAAATACTCACTGGAAATTATTAAAACAACAATGATTATTGTACATAATATTATATAGTATGTATTAATAATGATCGCATCGATAATGAATAATAATTTTTAATAAGAATACAAGAGTACTTCTATATTGGTCAGTTTTGGTCGATTTAATTATTTAAATTATGTGGATCATCGGCGCGACGTGCATATACCTATATCAGAAGTTCCCGACTTTTTTTGACTCACGGTACCCTTATGCTTTATTGCCTATAGACTAAAAATATATTTCAAACAATTTCGATACACCTTGATTGGGAATCTACATCATGATCAAATTTATGACATCGCACACACACACACACACACACACACACACACACACACACACACACACACACACACAAACATGAAGATTATTTGACCAGTCATTATGTTAAAATGTATTTAAGTTTTTGAAAAACTGACTTAAAATATCAACAATTGTAATTTAAGTGCATGCATTATTAAAGGAAATGTTTAGTGAATCACCTCATATAACATGTATACCTACTTAAATATAAAAAACGCCGCGTGTGCTAATATAATTACATTATATACACCGCGTTGCATTTGCATATAAGTATGGAAATTTCAATTCCATAATACATAGAGTCGTCATCAAAATAATATATAATAGCATGATGCGGATGCCTGGGTATACAATACTCTATAGCAAGTTTCACGAGTTATTTTGCACAGACCTTATAATATTCGTAATCTGGATACATAGTATGAGCTAGCTAGCAGATTCATACCAAGATAAAAAAAAATAAGCTCTCCGCGGTATGTATCAATGATTTGGTTTCTGTTTATTAATAGACATTAGTTAATCTAAATATAAGCTTATATAATAAATTAATATGTAAATACATCAGAGTGGGTATATATTAATTATTATGTACATCGTGCTCCCAAAACTATGATATTATTATATTATAATATACAAAATATAAAGTTTTACGATGAATACGATGGATTACTTGTCAATCGTCGTTACGGTACCTACTATAATGATGCGTAGAGCGGACCAGCGCAGCAGTTTCGTTTATATTGCATAGTCGTATTGATAATCAAAACGAGTTTCGTAAGTGCAAATTCTGATTGTGTCGTCAAACCCGCGCCAGGCGAAAACCAAACATTAAGAATTTTATCTTAATCCGGAAACGAACGTTATATTCTTATTACGTCGTGTTTATACTTTGTATAATATAAATTGAACGAGGATAGTGTTAATACATTTGACTACATAAAATATCAAATACGGAATGCGCTGAATATTTTATTTGGACGTATAAAAATAAATGTAGATACAATTATATGATTAAAAATTGTTCGATGTCGACTACTTTTTTTAATTAAATAACACAATATAATCTTGAATGTACGCAAATTAAATTACCCTTTGATAACCTAATTTTGTTGTTATAATATATGTTCTGCTATTTGAAAAATTATATTAATCAAAACATAAATTGAAAATATGGTTAAAAAAATATAAATGTTAATCTTTACTTTAGCTAATACCTATAATTTGATTTGAGCTTTAATTGAATATCACGGTATGAGATTTATAATTATATATTTAATAAGTAAAAAACCATGGTTGTTACGATGTAATAATTTCTGAAAATTAAGTCTATGTGATTTTTTTTATTATTGATATAATTAATAGTTTTATAACATAACTATAATTAAAATAATCAAAATATTAAAAATAATACAAGATACAACACGTCATGTAAAATAAAGTAATAAACGTTCATATTAGTAATATAAGTAATAAAAAAAAATAATTCTTTTAGTAATAATTTATAACAAATGATTGAACATGTGTCATGAGTGCATTTAATGTTAATATTCAATTTTAGAAAATTACTCATACACATTTGAAAATAAAGTAACCTACCTATACGTTTTTAGGAAAATTACGTATTATTAACATTAAAAAAAAAGGGTGGGCAAGTGGGTATCGCTCTGCTGTATAGTAGAGATAAGAGATGGTGAGTATGTTATTTAATGGATGTGTTAAATTTGAATGCAATGACAGATATCATTGTATACAAAAAATGATTCTAAACGGAGATGATTTTTTAGTCTAGGATAATTAGTAGGATTATTATATTATTAGCTATATTTAAATTTTAATATATCGTTATTTTACGCGATTTCGTAAAAAATTAAATTTCATACGCTCATAAAATTTTTTCTATACTGACTCTAGAATTTTTTTTCACAGTTATTTTAAGAAAAAGTTATGGAAAACCTTGTTTTGGGTTTTTAATCTTTGGCATAAATCACAAAAATGTTATACATTTTCAATTTCAAAATTCCTTGCAAATTTTCGTGATTTTGACATATTTTTTGTAAATATTTGAACTTTAAATGCATATACACAAAAATTGTGACTAACGATTTTTTATTTTTTACTACGATATGTACAGCTTGTAATAAACCTTGTATTTGTTAAATTTTAAAGATTTTTTGGAAAATCATTTTTTTTATTGGCATTTTAAGAAAAAAAATTTAGAAAAACAGAAAATTTCAATTCTCTGCAAATAACTTAAAAAAAGTCAAAATGTTTTTAAAATTTAATCGTAAATAGAGATCGCGAATATAAATATATGGTGAAAAATTCAAGTATTTACAATGATGTTTTTTTTGAACTGGACCTCATAATTATTAGATAAATGTATAATATATATTATGATGTTATGTTATGTATATTATGTTTTGAGAAAGTATTTTTCGAAGTATTAACAATGCACACAATTGTATATTCTTTGAGATTTATAAGATTTATTTAAACGTAAAATCGAAAAAATATGGTTCTATAAATAATTATATCAGGTATTTGTTTTTGAAATACCATAAAAATATATATAATCAAGATAATTTTTTTGTAAGCAAAACCTCCACTAAAAATTAATAAGTATATTATATAGGTACATAATGTTATTCAGTTGACTATATAATATGGTAATATAATAATATATTATAAATCGAGCATGACGTTCATCTAAATCAATGCGATGTATAAACATATTATATTTCTGGTTAATACTTTTCAATTGGGTACTATTTTACCTCACATTTTACGGTACGTAAAATTAATTTTTTCAATTAAATTGTGTTTGTATATTTTTGTTATTTTATAATTGAAATGATATATTATAATATGAAAACGATATAACAAGCAAAAAACTCGTGTTTATTGCTAAATATAAATATATTATTACTGATGACAGTGTTCCTATAACTTAAATTGTTGAGAACTTGAGAAATTTCTTTTTTATATTACTAGCTGAATAACCCGGCTTCGCTCGTGTGTTAAATAATCGATTCGTATTTTATAAATTGGTTTTTTTATTACAGTTAAACTATTTAAAGCCTAACCATGTAATATATAATCATTTTTATAATTTAACTTATTTTAATTTATGATAATTATAACTGAAAAAATGACAAATAAAATACAATTGGAAATAATAAGGGTGCTTTACTATAGTAGGAGTATTTGGAACAATTTTGTGGAAAAAAAATAATTTAATTAATTAAATGACGCTAAAAGCCCGTATCTTTAAATACAACCCCCCCCCCTTCACCAGACAAAAAAAAAAATGAAAAATCGGACGATGTAGTGACACTCAAATGAGTATTGGAAACATCTCTGTGTAAACAAATTGGAAAAAAGTTACTGTCGGTCACATAATTGGAACATAAAAAAGGCCTATTCATCTTTTATAAATATAAGGATTGATTAAATTATGATTTACGGTTTATTACTCTTAATTTTATCAATTATTGTTGTTAAGTTATTTTATCTAGATAAAATATTTAAATAGTTTTGTATTTAATTCTGTCATAATAACGATTAACGATTAATGGATGCTCTAGTAAACATCGATATACCCGAGACTCAAACAAATATTAATAATAATAATAATATGACTTTAAACTATTATATTTATTATATTATTTTAAGTATATTCAATTGTTAAAAATAAATAAAGTAAATAAATTCATCATTATTCATCATTTAAAACTAAAAATAAAAACATTGTACAACTTTTCGTTATAATTTTTAATCCCAAAAATAATTATTACATTTTTACCAAAGAATCAATAAAACAAGTTTTTTTTATCAAGAGTATCACATTTAGTGTTTGAGAAGAATATAATATTATGTATACAATTTACAAGCTTTTCGCATTTGTATAATAATCTTATAATAAATGATTACGATATTATAATACCACGTATATTTTAATGATAATAAATAATAAATATTTATGTATATTTCATTATTTACGTTCATTAAAATTTAGGTACAATGTACGTTATTATTCAAAGAACTCTATATGAATTGGCCCTTTAAAATAAATGATTCATTTTATACACGTTTAATGTAAATTCAATGTAGTTGATGTTCCATACATTTTATGTTTTGCTTTGAATGATCAAATTATACACACACCTAACTTTGGCAAACATTTCTACTGTTATTTAATCAGTGGATTTTATTGTTCATTCATAATAAGTATTCGTATGGAAAATAAAAATTATTTAAATAATACATTTTTATAGTATTTATTTTTTAGACGCGATGAATAATAATAGAGTTTGTTGATATATAAATTTAATATCGAATCTTAAAAATTCTGAAGGTTGTAAAAAAATATAGAGAGTATATTAGACATTATGAGAATATAATTTATCATAATATTATAGTTATAGAAGAAACAACAGATATTTAATAATTTTACGTTATCTTGGATACACATATTTTTCCGTAAATTATTGGTTATAACAAATTATATAATATGTATATTGTATATTAGATAGATTTAAACAAATATTTAATAATAATTATCCTTAAACTTTATAATTAATAATAAAAATACATATACACGTGGTATTTTAATGAATACATTTTGTTTGTTTACTTTTATCTTTTTCACATACCTATACAATATACTATATACATGTATTGATTAAGTTTATAGCAAACATTCAAGGAAAAATTAAATTAAAAGAGAACCTTACCATACTTAAATTAAACCTTTGTTTTATGGTTTTTATCTTTTAGTGTCCACACACAATTCATTAATATTCATAACTGAATATTTCATGAAAACTGTAGTGATTGATGTTCATTAAATTTTGTTTTTAAGCTAATAGTGACAAAAAGTACTTTTGAAAATAATTAATTCTTTTTTAAATCATCAAAATTTTTGTGTTTTCTTATTTTAAATAAGTGAACAATTTAATAACAGTATTTGTTTTTAAATGTTAATATAATTCGTAAATGATTAAAAATTTTGGATTAAAATAAATCACCAAAGAGTATTAAAAATATACTAAATATTTTAATGAATACCTACGCCAGTATTAAAAAAAAAAGTAAACTTTTTTTATATGATGATAAATGATATACTATACAAATATAATAACCCTGTGATTAATGTCCAATGTCAGTGAGACATGAATCTATAACTGAACTTTCTTTGAATACAAAAATGATACAAGCAATTCATATTAAGAATGATATTACTTTGTAGCGAGTACCCGGTGGTCGCCGCGTTGGTGGACAAAGATTGTTGGCCAGAACATATTATATTGATTTATTAAGATTAACACAAATAAAACCTTTTCTTATAAGTTATAAGTTAATTTTCAATTAAAATCAATTGTTTAATTTTAATACGTTCATTCAATCTTTCGAGCTAGGTTACAGAACAATGAGTACCATATTATCTATACAACATAATGTTTGAATAATTCTTGCGTATAACCAATTAATATTGTTCGCAGCTGGATTCGATCAATGTATTCGTATCTATTACTCTATTACAACGTTTTAAAAAAATACCATAAACAAAAAGTAATTTAAATTTGATTTTATATGTAGGTACCTATGCATAATTATTTTCATGAAACATATGTGTACAAAGAATAGTTATTGTGTATACATTTTTGAACTTTTTTAAACTTGAAATTAAATGTAAAAAGTATGATGTATGTACTATTATGTATAGATTATTAATTAATATATAATATGTATTAAGTACTATTTTAGGTATTCTATATAAAATACAATAGCAGCTAAATAATTAATGTTGTTCCGTCAATTTCAATACGTCAGAAAGAAGAAAAATATAAAATAGAATACCTATAGTGAACAATAGCAATTATATAAAATATAGTAGAATACTAAATGTTAAATGTAAATAATGTAATATTACATTTGAGATTTAAAGATTTTTAATAATTTTTATTGTAAATTATCGAGGGAAAATAATTAAAGAAAAATATTTTTCTATAACTTTGTCAATCAAAAAACTATAAACTATTTTAAAAATAAAAATTAGATGATATATTTTTGTATATATACCCGAATTATGAATACACAATATTTTAAGAGAAAAATTTGTTTCATCATATACTTATATATTTCTCTTAAGATAAGTTGCACAGTTTTTATTACAGTAATAAAGTTAATTTATATTTGTTTTCTGCGAATACGTATAAACATAAGAATATAATTTTAAAATAGAGATATCAAAGTGCTTTAACAAAAATAAGTATATTTTATTTGTCATTTATTAAGATTAAAGTTTTGCAAGCAACAATTTGTCATCAGCGTACACTACGATTTTTTTGTTCTTAAAAAAGAACATTTCTAAGATTGAGTGAATTTAAAAACTTTAAGAGAGGTCGTTTAATGGCTAAACATTGTTATTTAAAAAAAAAAAAAAACATTCGTGTTCAAATAATTACATAAAATTAATGTTTATACATAGGTGTATGAAATTTAAATTTGGTCTAGTTATTTTGGTAAATAAAACATCCTCAAAATATTAAATTTAAACATCACAAAATTTAATTTTTGATTTATTAAATTGTAATTTTTAAATTTAAATTACAATATTATCATAGTAAAATTAATCAACTAATTTTATATTAAACACCCATCGTGAAAATTAAACATACTATTACTTTTTCAATGATTCATTGAACTAATGATCAGCCGATAAAACCATGTAGTTTTTATTATTCGTCTAGTACCCGAGTAATGTGCATATCTGAGACGACAAAAGGCACTACTGTTTATATTTAAACAAAATTATTATACAAGCTTTTAACGAGCATGCGGTAAATGAGTAATGACCAACATCGGCGATATTTTGTTCTACGAAAGATATGTAAGATTTTTTTGTCTCGCGACCCATTATACAAGCTTCATTATCATTTTGAATTCAGCAAACGATGTCTAAATTTCCTACAGAAACCATTAAGAGACTAAACAAATTCGCATATACAGTATACATATAAATACTAAATTTATATATACATTTATAATGTTAATTATTATCGTTATAATATAAAATATAGTTGTGTACAAATAATTTATTTCTAAAAACAAACAAATACTATATTAAATAATACAGATTTTGTATCAATATTATATAGGTACACTGTAGATAGCTATTAAAACATCATGTGCAATTCGATATAGAGTAATTACTATTCTTGTTAGCTCTAACATTATCGATCTATATAGCTTTAAAAAAAGGGGCACTTTAAACGACTACAAAATATGTCAGTCAAGCAAATAAATGCAATTTTAAAATTATGAAAACTTTCACGTCCTACGAGCTACGAACGAAGAAAGTCTTGCAGGAAATGCCAAGAGTGTGTTACGTTCAGATAAGGTTTTATTTTTGTGTGATGGACGACTAGACCGAAGTTTAATTCTGTTGTTTTTCTCTCCTTTCAAAATCAGCCATCCACCAATCAGAATGCTGTCCAGCTCCAGCAACGCAGCAATGCGGTTATAATGGTAAACTGGTTTTGTTTTCGTGGACGAATGACAAATGCATTTCTACATTGCATGGTGTAAGTAGGTACCTTTACAAAATGTCAAAAATATGACGAGAGTTTTAATACCGTATTATAACTTGGAAGTTAAATTAATTGATTTTTTGTTCAACAATTCTAGGATCAGTGAATAAGGATATTAAAGACCTTATAGGACATAGGTACTTATAAAACACAATATTTATGGTATCAATGCACCATATAGTAATTAATGGTTTCGATAGTTCAATCAGTAGGTAAAAGGTATAGGTATTACCATTATAAATACTTTATAAATACTATAGTATTTATAATCAATGATATTACGATGACCGCAACTAGGTACATAAGACGTTGAAAAAAAAAACAACAATAATGAAGGATTATTATTTTTAAACAATAGAAAGGCAGAACTTGTACAATTGTTAATGTGCATCGTTTACCTGCAGCAATGCACAAGAAAATGTTTTTTATATAGGTAATAGATAGATACTTCAGCCCTTTTTATTGTTGTTTACAGTGGAATTTCGTTGTACCTTTTGTAGGGCAGAGTTCACGGGTATAATAACACAATTGTCATGTAAACATTGTACAAATTTGACATGACAAATGATAAATTGAATGAAAAAAGTTCTTGTTCTATGATATTCATTTAACACGTTCCAAGTTTATATAGTGGAATTAAATTGTTAAATAAAATACAAGGTATTTATTATAATTATGAATAATAATATTCATCTACTTTACGATAATTTTTTTACTCTACACGCAGTAAAATGGCAAATTTCGATAACGCACATACCGTTATGCTAAAGTAGGTACTAGACATAAATATGTATTTGTTGATGTGTTCGGATGATGAAAATTCACGAGTAATTACATACGTCCACATTGCTGCAAATACAAAGGTATTCGAACCATGTTTCCGGTTAATTGTTTGTCTGATGGCAATATTCAGCAATAAAAAAAAAATAATAATAATCACCGAGCTAGTTTTTACAAATCTCATGTGTTCGAACGTTGTTGAAGCGATCGGCTTAAAGCAAGTTTACTCTCGAGTTTACTTCTTTATTACTTATCGACTCAGTTCAAACAATTTGTTTCGTAATTTCAATGACAAATACTGTTGAAAAATAATTTAACGATAATGTGTAATACAGATATAATATGATTAATGATAAAGTTGGTAAATATAATTTATTTTGCGTACATTGCTTATAGTTGTGTTGTGGTACGCTACCACTGCCGCTAATTAATATTAATATTAAAAAAAAAAAAACGTTAAAATCATCATAGCCAGTATTGTAAAATATAGAGCTTTATATAGATAATTTCCAATTGTTTTTAGTTAAAAAATATAATGGCTGCTCTAGTTAAAAAGGAAAATTTTAAGTGCAATTTCAATAGTTTCTCTTCAATAGTATCTATCAGTGTTTATAAAAAGCCGTAATTTACCAATTTTTAAGCACAATACGTATATCATGTGGTAGCGTTATATTTTTTTAAAATTCAAAATGAGCATATACTTATATATTAGTTCAGGATAATTTATAACTAGAAGTATTTAATTAGTTAAAAGGTGTAAATTAATGGTTGTAAAAAGTAGAGTTCAAAGTAGCGAAATATGAGCTTTTTATTTTGTTTTCGTTCTTGCAAAACACTACTAAAACTAAGTGATACGTTACTATTACATTGCTAGAAAAGTAGTGCACCACTTTCAACCACTGAATACACACGTTTATAATATAAAATACAAAATAATAATATTATATAAACCGTTCTTTTCAAACGCTTCGTTCCACGACCGGCTGTACTATACACTATAGTGTGAATCGTGTCCGAGAACACTTTCTACGAATACGTTTGTACCGCAGTAACGGCCTAAAAAGTACAAATTATGTTCCTCGGTCGGTGGTGTAATGTGGCAGGCAGGTAGGGTAGGTATATTACAAACGGTATGACGAAATTAATATTATTATTATAAAATCTCTAGCGTGATTGTAGGGTTGTTGATATAGGTAACATATAATTGTATCCGATAAGCAAATAGGACACGTGATGATCTCAACACACATGCACACAAATACGATAAAATGTCGGCACATTTACGATATTACGACAAATAAACCAAATCTCACAAATCGGGAAATACCGTGGCGGCGCTGGAGACTTAGACGGGCTGGACCACACCGTAACGGTAAATGGTGAATGAACCGTATGTTTGGTACCTACATTTTACCTACATTAGATGTTGATTGAATTTGCACAGTCACATAGACCATCGAGTTCCATTATTTGAGTGTAAAAGTACCCTTTCCACAGATTACATCTACGTTCTTAAACTTAAACTCATGAATTATGATAATACAGTAATACCCAAATTGCTGCTGGGATGTTTACATACCTTCGAAACGGGATCTCGTCGGCCCCTCGTCGGCTTTCGCCAATTGCCCTCACTCTTCTATCAGCGAAACGGCGCGATTTACCGAATCCTGATGATCACGCGGCCCGAGAGACCACGGTGGCGTGCCATAAAAGTACGGCGACGATATTATTAATGTATAATATTTACTATCGATCGAGACCGGCGCAAGATTGCGAACTGTGAAGTTAATAATAATCGATGAAAGCAATAACAATAATATTATTATTGTTTAGTTATAATCGGCGGGTGGGCGCGCGCGCGTAACAAGCGAATATCTATTACCTACACACAACACACTAAACACTGTCACTGACTCGAACGGATACGCAGATAAGCGAGAAGAAAAAAAAACAAATTTCTGCGTAAATAACAGCTACGTATTTTTATGATAACAACTATAATATTATAATAAATTTTATTAAGATAATATTATGAAGTATATCGTGTGTTTATTATTTATTATTATTCGGAAACAGCGGCACCCGATAACACGAGAGAGCGTAATAGACGCGTGACGATACGCGCCACCAATATCAACGCACGGGAACGAACTGCCCGAGTGCGGAGTGGCGGCTTTGGTGGCGGCCACGAATTACGATTTACGACACAAGACCACGCGCTCACGCACGCACACGCACCTGTTGATCATCTTGAATCGGTTGCATTCTTAACACTCCGCCGCCGTCGCCGCATTCCATTCGGTGGTAGCGGCAGCCGTGGTAATGGTGGTGGTCGTTATCAGTCTACGCCGCCGTGTCCCCACCCGCGACCAATGACGTAGAGTGCCGGGCCATGGAGTATACAAACGGTCACGAGTCACGACTTGGGTTTCTCGATCGCGCGACGAAACACCAGCGCAACCGAAATGCTGTGTTCGTTAAGCATATTATATTATTATTATTATTATTATTATTATTTTGCGAACGGTATCTCCGAGGTCCGCGGTCGAGATCGCGGATGTCCGATGAAGCCATAGGAGAATATGCGCGTCATGTTTAGGTATCTATCGATCGCATGGCTGATCATGCATGGCTTAATGGTCATCTATAATACATCGTCAGTTCTTTGCAAATTGTGCGATGTCCGGTCGAATCGCCCGGAAAGGGGAGAACTTAAATGCTCGACGTTTTTTTTTCGTCATTTTTTATCTCATTGACCAGTGATCAATCATATTGTTGGGAAATTTAAACACACTTATGTAAATAACACAACTCTTATAACAAATTTACATTTTCGTACTGCACGCAAAAATAGTGTTGCTGAAAATAACTGTTATTGATATTCCGGTACATTTGGCGTAACATCGTTAGGTAAAAATATTCTGTGATTGGCATATAGTTAAATAGTAAACAAAAATTACATCAATCAATATATGTATATTTTCTTTATTATACAAAGTTAATACATTTCAATAAATTCATTGTGAATTTATCAATACTACAAGAATAAACTATCTATATTAGGAATTAGGATTAAGAGGATTTTACTATTGATATCAAAATGTTGACTTTTTGTTTAGCTTTATTTGAACCTATATTATTCAATACTGGTGGATACAGTAAATTCCAATTTAGTTAACAGTACCTAAATATTACTTATTTTCCTATTTTTACATGGTACAACTTTTAATATTATATAAAACATTAAACAATTAACTATACCATCCAATACTTCAGTACATCCTATACTTATGAGTTTGATGTAATTACAGTTATTACTTTATTATGGTTATAAAATATCTTTAGTTGTAGGTACCTATGTATTTTTTAATAATAAAATTACTTTAATATAAAATCATTGTTAAAAATTATTAATTGTTTGAAATATTAAATTATACTTTGAACCCAAGAACTGAGAATTATAAATGTGTAAAATGAAGGTAAATAAAAAAATTAAGCTTTAGCTTCTTTTCAAAAACCATAGATGGTAAAGTATTATCGCAGATTAAAATAGGTAAAGTATAGGTACCTTTATAAATTACGTAATAATTAATAATATTGATTTGAGTTCAGATGTGATGGTAGAAATTTGCTTATTCTATTAAGTTTAATTTGGGCATACATTCTGTTAAGTATATGTATACTTTTGTATTATGCGTAATCGTAAGTGCACAACGCTGTAATAAAAATGGTTGTGAATGTTTTTTTTTTTTGTTTTACTTTTATGGGTATCTATATTATTTAACAGCTCTTTATATAGATAAATACATTTTAGGGGCTTATGGCCTATATAATATAGCCCATAGGTGCCACTTAAAACATTTTATACGAACATTCTCTGGAGATAATACAAAATGTGAATTTATGTTTATTTTTATCGTTTATTTAATTTCAAACGATTTTTAATATAATATTTTTTATTATTCCACGAACAAAGTGAAAGTTATATTATTTTTTTAATTTTAAAATGTGAGGTACAATAATTCAATGTTAGTTCTAACTTGGTATAGTTTTTGAGTAAAATAATAAATTATATATATATTTATATTTTATATTATTGATTATTGATAAAAGTAAACGTATATACGTTGAAAATCTTCATTCATGAAAAATCAATTATACCTACTCAACGTTCGAGTAAAATGCATTATTATTTATATTTATTTTTTAAACAATACCGTTGCTACTCAAAACTCTGAACATTACTTTTATTAAATAAAGAAATAGAGATAGCTATTATATGCATAAATACTATACAGTTAAAATTTAATATAATATGTAAAATAAATACATAATTATTATATAATATATTATACTCGTATAATATTTAAATTTTAGATACGCAGATTGTTACAAAATGTATAATAAGTTTAATAAGTTTTATTGCAAATATTAGAAGTTTATTTCATTATAATAATTATTGAAGCTGCCGGCACTATTTTACATATTTTGTACCATACTAAAATTGTATACCTATATAATAAGTGGTTCAACTGTAAAATTGTAGTTTAATATTAAAATATTATTGAACGAGATGGTTTTTTTTTTTTAGTGGAATGAAAAACAATACTATAGGTACACAATATAAATAATGTTTACTATTTATTAAAATAAATATAGTTTCGTATATTTTAAAAATATTGCGTAACATGTATAATGTATTGTATAAAGTGTTATTAATTGAGAAAGTTATAACGATAAAATAGACAAAGATCGAAACATATTTTTGGAACTCAAACCTTTTCCTTTTAAATCATTAAAAGTTTATTAATTAAAAAGATCATTATGATCTTCATTCAAACTATCGAATATTTTAAACGTTGTCTTACATTAAACGAAGTAAAAATTTATTAATATGGTAGAATCTATAATGTAATAAAAATAAAACCTTAAAAATGAAGTCTGAAAAGCCGACTTATAAATAAAACCTATGAAGCAACTATATTAAATATCAATATAAATATCAATAAGTAAAACAATAACTATATACCATATACGTATAGGACATAGGTATATATAATTGTTTCTAATTTTATATTTTAAAACTAATTTCTAAATCCATTACAAAGGTCAAAGATATGCGTATAGGTGTATTTCGGAGGTTAGTTACATATTATATAAATTAATTTTATTGTCTACATATTACTAGCTCAATGGACAATGATAAATAAAATAGATAAATTAAGAATAAGTTTATAAGTTTATAACTGTTTTGATGATATTTTACTATAGGTACCAGACTTATACTATATAATAGAGTTAATCTGCCATCGTTCTAGGTTTCTACTTATAATCATGACGTTGTAATAAAGCTATTCTTCAAAATATATCAAGGAATCCAATATTAAAAAATATTTAAGTACAAAGAATAAACCACGAAACAGGACAATGGTGTACCTATATAAAAAATAATGTGTTAAATAATTCACGGAGTTGTTGTTTTGTATAACTATAAACCTTTACACTTCAAATCTATTATAACAATTTACTTTTTTATTAGAAATTTTATAAATAATAATATTTGAGTAAATATTTAAGTACGTTTTTGTTTAATTGTTTATTCTTAATGATAGGTATGCTTCAAAATTAAATCAAAAATATAAAATGTAATTATGTAATATGTATAATATTATTAATAGGTATAATTAATAACTACATATATTTAACAATAATATAAACAAAATATATTATTATATTTTAATATAATATATGCATATAATCAGTGTTAGAACAATTGTTTTTTTGTAAAAATCACAACAATAAAAAATAAAAAAACATAGAATCCATAGATTAGATTAATGTATTAACAATGTATAACTTAATTTTAAAATAACCGTTGTACAGTTAATATAATAGTTTATTATTATGTAATTTTCTCTAATTTATTCTAAAATTAATATTATTAGTACAATAGTAGGTACCTATAGTATTTAATGCATATTATAATATACATATATTATGTAATAATCCATGTCTATAAGTAGTAGCATACCTTCAATTGCAGGAATCCCACTTGCAGCCAAAGCATCATAACATTATCTAATTTATATTAACTTTTTAAAATTATAACTAATGAAAAACAAATATTAAATTATTCTCAAAATACACATAATGGTTAAAATTATTGAAGGTCGATATTAAAGTTAAAAAAAATATTTGAAACTAAGCCTAAATCTATTTAAATACATTATATTATTAACATTTAAAACAATATTGATTATTGGTACAATAATACACGGACCTTCCATTAATATTAACTATATTAAATTTTTATACTTGGTATTAGTACACACGAAAAATTTTTTTTCCTACTGCAGAAAAAAGGACGGTATAACTGATTGCAGGTAGAACATTTAAAAAAATGAATACTAAAATATTTAGTTATGTGAATTATCAGTAAGCATTGACTATTATTTTATTCTAACACATGAACTGAATGTGTGTGAATTGAATGAAAGAAGTTTTCTATCAATTCGATTAGGTACTATAATTAGGCTATAACGCCTCTAGATTATAGAGCATTATTTGACCAAATCGTTTTTTAAATGAGCAAATAATTATTATTTTTCAATATTCATTAACGATTAAGTGCTTGTTAAAAATATTTTGTTTATTTAGGATTCAAAGTATTATAATATGAAAAAGTGAAAAGTATATAAACTGTATAGTTATTTACATTTTTAAAATAACATAAAGTTAGATTTTTTTATTGTCTAATTTTGATATAATAATAAAATAAATAAGAAAACATTTATTTAAATGGCCTATATGTTCAAATTATAGTTTAAAAATAAAATAAAAATAAAATAATAAATATTTGTCAAGAAATTATTGTAACGGGTAGAGGAAGCAATATTTTATTCATTCTTACTTAAAAACATAATAACTGTGCAAAAATGAGAAAATTTTAACACTATTGTTCGATGAAATAATGTTACAATTAAAATAAACGTCCTGTACTTAATGTATCTTTAAAATATTATTAATCATTTAAAATATGATGTCTACACTATATTTATCATAATGGAAAAAAAATTAACGTAGTTATCCTAATTGTATACAGTTAATTTTAGTTAATTAGCAATAACTTATGTAAAAAATCTAAAATGGGTATGCTATCTTTAATGCCACTTTTTTTTGTTTATACTAATTGCATTATTAATAGTTATACGCTTATTTTTTTATGAAAACTGTTAAAATATTAAATATTACATTCCACTAATGCGAACGGGGGAAACTCGTTAGAATAGTTATAGAAGCTGTACATTACAATTTATTATATTATAAATATGTACAATAAAAATTAAAAATAGCAACATTAATAATATAGTTGCTGTTTGTGCTATTGGAAGATATCACTTACGAGTACCTACTATTATTTCTACAAAATAAAAATAAAAATAAATATTAATTTGTTTTTCAGAGATTTATAGTTTATTTTTGCACATAATTCATTGCTTGTAGTTAATAATTAACAAATTTCGTCGTCTTGGTTTTCATTGTAATATTTGTTATATTAATTTATACATTCATTTCATGTATGATTAAAAATTAAAAGGTCAAACATAACCATTAATCTCGTATTCTCGTATGAACACAATCAATTTAGGTTTATATGCACCTACTACCTATATTGTATAATGTTGTATCTAAATTCCAAAGACTGGATCCGTAAAACGATTTAATATCTTTAATGACTAACACTAGTAAGACTTTAATATTTCATAGTTTAGATGTATCAAGGAAGTAAATTAGAGTTTCAGTTTAAGCTCTTTAAAATAAAAAATTAATTTTCAATTAAAACCAGTAAACAACGCCACAACGGTATTTCCAACATAAATTCCTTAAAAATTAAAAAAATATACCATACTGTGATTGTAAAATGTGTGTGGAGATTGTAGGTACAGGCGGCACAGTATGAACCTATATATTATAGGTTTAATATAACTTATTGCCTAATTTTGTATATATATATTGTTAATTTGTAATTGTCAAGCTGAAGTGAATTCTAAAAATTATAATAATAAAAAAAAATATATTATAATGAATAAAACAAGTTGGACTAGTGGATACTACAGGTCTACTGTATACAGTAGACATCAGAATGCGTTGCCGTGATGGATATTATGTTAAATTTGAATTCAATGATAATATGTCATTGTATATGAAATAGATTCTAAACGGAAACAGAATTAATAATATTATGTTTTGTTGATAATTGATATTACCATTAAAGTAATTTATTCTATTATTAGTAATACATAATTACTTGGTTGAATTTTTTTTTTTTTCGAAAATATTGCTTTTAAAATATCATTGTGTATATAAAATATAAGAATATGAATTCAAGTTTTAAGCCCCACGAATAATATTTTCGAATTGTAACATACTAACATATTATAATAAAGAAATTTGTTTTATTCATAGTTTAAAGTGAAATTTTTAGTCCGAATTTTTACTAAAATATCTAAGATATTTAATATATAATTCCACTTACATATCTCTTAAATATTTTGGATTTAGTATGAAATATTTATAAGGAACTTTGTATTAAATTTTCAAACCTTAGCAATAAAAATGCACATTTTTTAAAATTTCAAATTGACTTTCAAATTTTGGGCGATATTGACAGAATCTGAACATTAAATGCTTATTAATTTTTATCAAAATAAATCGTGCTGTAAAATAAGTATTTTACATATCTTTATTTAACTATAAGAACAACTTATGGGAGGTCTTGTACTACATTTTCATCAAAAAGAGATTTTTTTTTTTATTAACATTTATAGAAATAAATAAAAAAAAATTAAAATTGTATCATCTATGTAAAATGATTTTATAAACATTTGGTGTAAATTTCAAGTATCTACATTTATTTGTTTTTGAATAGCACCAAAAAAATAAAATCGATTTTATCGAATATTGGCTGTGTTTAAAAATTACTGCATTTTCTTAATTTATTTTCTTGATTATTTTGTAAATTAAATACTGATGGTTTTTAATTTTGACCTCTTCAAAAGTGTGAAGTATAAAATCGATTCAGTTTCTATCTAAAACCACTACTAGAGTTGAAAATCAAATCAATTTTTTAACTACTTATTGTTTTAGTGTACCTATATATATATATATATAAAGTGTAAAATCTATTTATTTATTTTTCCGCTGTTCAGCATATCTAAAATAATTAATAATTTATTTTATCTAAACTACATAATTACTGAAATTAATTATTGAAACTAAAAGTGTTGTACCTATAATAATAATTTTGTATAACAATCGTAAGAACAAAATAATATTATATTGTAATTTGTGGGTATTGAACCAATTAATATTATTTTGTTTTTCTGAAAAAAATCATTGGGTTTGCTTGTAATTGGTAGTAGGTTCGTTTATTTATAAAACCAATATATTGTTTATTTCTAATGATAGATACATTTTATATTTCAATATAACTTTGGGGAATATACATTTTCAAGTGTGTAAACATATATTTTAATATTCCACCTATTTCCACTTATCAAAACGTAAATTGTATAAATACCCTGGTAAAATGTGCTACTGCAGTATAGACCCGTGTAAATTCTTTAAAAAAGTATTTTGGTGTTAAATTTTCATTGCATTTTAAATTTATCCAAAAAACTGACTATTAGTTTAGAAATGGTATTATTTTTACTTCATTTTTACCAGAATTTTTTCTGAATAAAATTAAAAATAAAATGTTGATATTTTAATAACATAAATAAAATAAAATAAAATAAATAAAAAATTAAAATTCAGGTATCAACATTTATTGATTTTAATATTAATATAATGAATACGATTTTATTTTATCTTATTTTATTTTTCCATTTCTTCGATTAAAATAAATATGTAAGTGCAAAATTAATCCCCAAACTTTTTTGACAAGTTATTTAATTTTTAAAATATGTTATGATCATTATTAATAATTATAGATTATAATAATATCTATTGGTATTTAATTATGATAACATATTATTATAATAAATGTATGTTAATTATATTTGCGTTTTTTGACATTTGAATGTTACTTTTATTTACAATCCTATTTCAATTTAATTATAAATATCTGATTTATTTAATCGACAATGTACAACGTACTTATCAGAGTTTGATATACTATTATATTCTATTAGGTATATACAACAGTTTAAGTTTATTGTAAATGTATAATATTATAAAAATGACAGTAGCACATTTTATATAGTATTTTACTATTAATTGTGTGGACTTTATGTATGACTTAATTGGGTATCTAATATATATTAGGTATCTATATAGTACAAAAATGTGTAGTTAAAAAATATTTTTAATACTTAATGTTTAAAATGCTTACGTTTATTATCGGGACCGAATAATAGGTAGCTACTTTACTATTTTAATAGGTATTTAAATGTAAGTTACAAATCAACATATTATGTATAATTATAAATAAAAAAATGTTAATTGTGAAAATTAGTAATATGTTCAATACTTACGTTACATATTACTTATTAGTTTATATATATTCTATCTCTCTCTCTTTATATATATATATATTACTTGTAATTGGATTGATAACAATTTGTAATATATATATAGTATTATACCTATACTCAATAAAAACAATTTTGTAAATTATATTGTACCTACCTATTGTACCTATTTCATTTTATTTTTTCAATATTTTCATTGAAATATCTGCATGTTTTATTCTGTTTGTTCATGGCACAGGTATACATACTTTCCCATCTATAGTATCTGTTATTATACTCGTCGACTGTAACTTTGAAATTATGTGCCTATTAGATTACTAAATGGAAATTCTAGTTGTTCAAATTTTAAAATATTTACATAAACTCCTCTATAAATTGACTATGTTATAGGTATTTGAGATTTTGAGATACACGAAAAAAATTGTTTTAGTTGATTTAGTTGAAGGTGTTCTATGATTTATAATTAATTTAAGCTATAAAAATTATAGTTTAATTTAGTCAGAAAAAAGATACTGATGGTGACAAACATTGTAAAACACTCTGAAGTCTGTTTATAGTTGTTGGACATAAAAAAAATAAGTAACAAGTAACACATTCAATTTAACATTCTATATTTTCAATCTAATATCACCGTGCATATATTCACCTATTATAGTTTATTGTTAATATCAATATGAAAATATTAATTTTTTTGAATTTTTAAATTTTTACATTAAATGCGTAGGTAATATACGTAAGTATCACTTTAGCAGTGCGAAAAGAAAAATTAAATGTCTTTTTTTATGGGTTTGTATTATCTGTTAGGTATATTATTATTAATATTCATTAAATTAACATAAAAAATGTTAAATTATTATTAAGTCTGATATCTTTTTTAAAATATACTTTAACATTACAAAAATAACCTTTTGAAAAACATTTATATTTATTATTCAATCAATTTAGGGATGTATGTGAAACTTTTTTAGTAAGTACTAATAGTACCTACATTTTATAGTGTAATATCTGTACAAAAACAAAATTACAAATGAAAATAAGGTTTCAGTCATAGATCAATATTGTGATACAAAAATTTAGTTTTAATAAATAGTTGCTAAATTGTGCTTATTTGAATAATACATGCATGTTAATCTAATTATAGATCAAAAATAATAATTAGTAATTGATAAAAAAACATAAAAATAATCGATGAACTAAATTGATATTAAAACATGCATAATGAATGTTTCTAAGCTTTGTTATTACTTATATACAATAGTTATCACTATTAAGCATAATTAATAGTTTAGATAGTTAAATCGCGTATTTATTATTATATTGTACATTTTTAACCTAAGATACTTAAATATAATATTTATAGAGGAATATAAATATAAGTATTGAAAATATTTATTTATATAAAAGTTAAAAATTTAATTTAATTTTAAGTTTTATATTAACCTAATAAATTTTCTAAGCTTTAAATTTAAGCGTTTTGTTATTAGATTCTGAACGGAGTGAAGAATGAATTGATTTTACAATGATATGTGTTTTTTTTTTGTGTGTCTGACGACAACATTTGGAGCAGTAATAAATTATTACTAATAATGCTCCGATTTTTGACTTCAGCCCCTCTTTGAATAGGAAAATTCATCTAGTTGGTACTTTGGGGGTTAAAAGTAAACTTTTTCAAATAGTTTTCAAAAAAATCGAGAAAAACCAAAAAAAAGTGACAGAAAAACGGGAATTTTTACGCAAAACCAGTTTTCGACAAAATCGAATTATTTATTTTGCTATAACTCAAAAACTAATCGATATAAACACTTGAAATTTTCATCAAATGTTTAAATTAGCGTTCTATACACAACCATACATAACCATACACAGTTAAATTTTCAAAGAATTTTGACTTTTTTTGAGCTATTTATAGACAATTGAAATTTTTAATTTTCTTTAGTATTTTTTTTTTAAATAACGATAAAATGTAATACAAGGTTTCTTATAAGTTGTTCTTAAAGTGATAAAAAAAAATCCGAAATCGTTAGTCACAATTTTTTTTTATAAGTGCTTAAAGTTCGAATTTATATGAAATATGTCAAAATTGCGAAAATTTGCAAGTAATTTTGCGGTTGAAAAATCGTAAAATTTTTTTCTTTTATAACTAAGTTTTGAAAATTTGGTACAAAGTTCTCCATACATTTATCTTCAAATATCTGTAAAAAAAACTCTACAGGATTCAGACAAAAAATTTTTATGAGTGTTTGAAATTTAAATTTTTACAAAACCACGTTAAATAATGATTATTTATTTTATATTTATTATTTATTTATATATTATTTATATATAAATAAAAATAAACTATTTCTGACAACCCTGACAACCTAAAATAACAAACATAGTTAGTTAAAACCAACAGGCATATAAAAATAAATTTTATATTATTTGTTGTATACACGATTAAAGATATAAGATATAAGATATAAGTATATCTTTAATCGTGGTTGTATATCAGCTTGTAAATAGATTAGGGTTAATTATTTTTTTTTTTAAATGGGACGAATATCGAAACGTGCACTCAAAAGAAAAAGAAGATAAGAAACGATTCATATGCATATACATATACGTATAAGATATTGAAACTTTTACTTAAATGTTTGAATTAGTTTCAAAATAGAATATATGACAATACCTATTTAAATATAATATATCCTAGACTGACAAATCATCTTCGTTCAGAATCGTTTTACGTATACAATTACAATGATACCTATCATTGCATTCAAATTTAACCTACCCTAGTCCGAGGTCCACCCCACCCCCTAATGTACAGCAGAGCGATACTCACTTACCCGCTTTTTTAAACTTGTTTTTATAAAAAATCAAAAACTAATTTATTAAAAGCCTAGTTAGTTTAAATAGGCCATTCTATGTTTAGATAACATATTTAACGATAGAAAAATTGAGTTAAGTTAACACTTTGAATAGATAATTTTATAAATATATTAATTAATCAGACAAAGCATATATAAAATGAATGAGATATATATGATGAAGATGGAAAATTATCACTGAATTTGATTTTTTTATTTGAAGGGGTTTTAACACGCTATTTTTTTGCTCTAGCTAAGACGTAACGTAGCAAATTTATGTTCAGCTGAATCAAACTTATGTAGTTAGGACAGTTAGGTTCATTAGATTTAATATTAAAGTGAATTGATTTATTCTACAAATTTAAGTTAAGAATATTATCTATACCATTCCGTTGTATATTTTTAAATATTTAAATTTCTCTGTGAGCAATGAATATATAAAATGTTACAATTTAAAAAAATCTTCCTTTAAAATTAAAATATCATAACATGTTTAATATTCTTAATTTAAAATTTAATAACTGATGCCTGATGGATTCATTTTAATACTAAATCTGACTGTACAAAGTTGTTTTTCCTGGACCCAAACGTGGACAGTCCTATAAAGCATTCAAATAAAAGTATTTTTATCTTTTTTTATTTGATTATTATTTGAAATACATAAAAAGAATACTCAATACCTACATTTTTGGAAGATTGTTTTTTAATATTTTATTTTCGAAAAAATGTATTTGAATTTATACATTTTAAATTTGGGTAATGATTGACATTAAAAACATACAATTTAGTATGAATATGAAAAACCCAATAATAGACTTTTGTTATTATTAAAACGTAAATGTATAATATTAATTAAGTTTATCTGCGTAAAATATTATATAAAGTAATGATTTAATTGAATTAATTTATGACTAATAATTATTTTATTTTATTATTTATTCTACAAAAATTGTATATTGAGTAAAAAAATTAATTAAAAAAAGGTAGGAAAATTTATACCGCTCTGCTATACGTTAGGTATATGTCGAGTGGGTCACTGTTATAAATGTGTTACTTCAAAAATATTTTAAAATAATTAAGCCAATATATTTTTAATAAAATTATACAGATATAATATAAGAACAACTTATATGAATCTTGTATTAAATTCTCAAGGATTTTGGTCCAGTGAATAATTTATTATTGACTAGTATGGAAAAAAATTAATAAATTAAAAATTAATCATGTTCATAACTCATAAGTATCTCAAAAACATTTGAAAAATGTTCACAACATAAACACTTATAGTTATTATATGGGTCGTAAAAATGTTTAACTCAACCAGTCATAAAAAATAAATTTGACTTTCTGGCAGACATTTTTTATTTTTTATAACTCGCAAACGTTATAAAGAACCTTGTATTAATTATGAGTTTTTCTGGCTAAAAATTAATTTGTTTTTTTTTCATAATTTTGATGAATTTGATCAAAACTCTAAATTTTAGTTTCTTATAAAAATATTATAATTATATCTTTTTTATATTTTTAATCTGGAAATAGACCACTTATTAGAAACCTTGGATTAAATTTTCAAGCATTATTGCCTATTCATATAATTTTTTTATTGGTATTTATAAATGAAAAAAAAAAATCAAAAATCTCAACAATTTATAATATTAGCTCAAAAAAAGTCAAAATTATTTGAAAATTATACCATATAATGTATAAAATAATAATAATATAAATACTTAGTAAATTATTTCAAATTACTCTGATTATTCGTTTTTTAAGTATAACAAAATTAAAAAATAAATTTAATCAAAAACTAGTTAAGTATAAAAATTCACTTTTTCCCTTAATTGTTTATTTGTTTTTTCGATTATTTTGAAAAATATTAGAAATTTTTTATTTTTACCTCCCAAAAATAGCAGTAAAATCTAATTGTTTATCCAAATCACTCTTACAATTGAGAATAAAATTATTCTTATTACTCCTATCTTAATAGATGATGACAGACAGAAAGTAAATACACATAGGTAATTGTAAAATTAATACTATATTCATCACTTCGTTCAGAATCTAAAATAATATTTTCAAAGTATTAGTAAAGTTAAGTAGGGTAAAAATGTATTCTGGATATATTTTTTTTAAAGTATTCGAATACGTAGGTATTCTGAATTCTAAATAAAAGTATTCTTTACAAATTGTCTGCTCGTAAGTCGTGGGTCACATAGAAAAAGCAAATAGTGCACTAACATAATCTTAATGCTGTTGATATTATTTATTGTTTACAAATACGTACTTGTTTTCTCACGCAGTTACAAGAAAATGTACACGAAACAAGAATTCGTCGTTTGGAAAGCACCTATTTATATCTACCTTATATCAATAGGGTGACTGTATTTTTACAGTAGTGTAAGTTTTTTTATTACAATTGGGCTGATATTCTACTAGCTGCAGCATCATAGTGGGTCCGAAAATAATTTTTCCATTCTTACCACTAAAAATGTTTAAAATCGTTTTACAAACAATTTTATAAATATTTAACCAGACGAATGATTGCAAAACTCCATGCATTATTTTCTAAAACAATATTATATTCATTGCAAAGTGAAATTCTCTCCAAAATAAAATTATGATTCGAATTTAAACCTCCAACTATAAGAACTACAAACGCATATGAATCCTTACATTCACAATTCAATCCAATGTTTTATTCTGCTCACCTAAATTATATACATTTAAAAAATATTCAAATCGATGTTTATGTTAAAATAAGAAGTCAAGAAAGAAGAAAAGTAAACTATAAAATATTTATGAAAAATATCATAAACGAAAAAAAATATTGGTATAATAATAAGTGTTATACATTTATTAAATTCGCGTCTCGTAAATTCGAACCCGATTTTTAACATAATATGCTATAATATGTTATGCTATTAACAAACTATTTTATAGGTATTCAATTAAACGATTAACGATTATAAATCACAAAAATGATGTTAAACATTAAATAATTAATTTAAAAAAAAGCGGGTAAGTGAGTATCGCTCTGCTGTACATTAGGGGGTGGGATGGACCTCGGACTAAGTAAGGTTAAATTTGAATGCAATGATAGGTATCATTGTATACGAAAAACGATTCTGAACGGAGATGATTTGTCAGTCTAGGATATATAATACTTAAATATTGTAATATATTCTACTTTGAAACTAATTCAAACATTTAAGTAAAAGTTTCAAGATCTTACGTTTAGTAATTTTTTAAAAATAACAAAAATCGAAAATTATTTATTAGTAAAACGTAATTTTACACGTGTATTTTTAATTTCAAATTAAAATTAAAACTTTAAACACTCGTAAAATTTTTTAAATTGAACAATCCTCAAACTGTTTTATAATTATTCTAAGCTTAACTTATGGACAGCATAGTATTAAATTTTCAATTCTTAGCTTTTGATAGAAAAATATTTATAAATTTTTAACTACCAAATAGTGAAAAATATTCATGATTTTGACAAATTTTTGTTAATATTTGAACTTCAAATGCTAATAAAAAAAAATTGTGCCTATGTATTTTTATAATTTTTGAATGAGAGTTAGAACAAGTTATGTGGACCCTTCAATTAAATTTTCAAGTAATTTGTCCCTGCTAATTTTTTTTTATCAACATTTATAAAAAAAAAATTAAAAAAAATTGAAAATTTCAATTGTCTATAAATAGCTCAAAAAAAGCCAAAATGTTTTGAAAATAAAATCACGTAAAGAAAATGGCAATCTAAATAACTGGTAAAATTTTCAAGTATTTACGACTTATACTGTTTGAATAACAACAAATATCAAAAATCGTTTGAGGCTAAACCGTTATTTAACGCGGTATTGTAAAAATTTAAATTTCAAACACTCATAAAAATTTTTTGTCTGAATTCGGTTGAGTTTTTTTTACAGATAATTGAAGAAAAATGTATGGAGAACCTTGTATCAAATTTTCAAAACTTAGTTATAAAAGAAAAAAATTTTACGAATTTTCAACCACAAAATTACATGCCAATTTTCGAAATTTTGACATATTTCGTATAAATTCGAACTTTAAGCACTTATAAAAAAAAATTGTGACTAACGATTTCGGATTTTTTTTTATCACTTTAAGAACAACTTATAAGAAACCTTGTATTAAATTTTCAAGATTTTCTGGCCGGCCAAAAAATTTTTATCGTTATTTTAAAAAAAAATACTAAAAAAAATTAAAAATTTCAATTGTCTATAAATAGCTAAAAAAAAGTCTAAATTCTTTGAAAATTTAACTGTGTATGGAGAACGCTAATATAGACATTTGGTGAAAATTTCAAGTATTTACATCTATTAGTTTTTGAGTTATAGCAAAATAAAAAATTCGATTTTGCCGAAAACTGGTTTTGCTTAAAAATTCCCGTTTTTCTGTCATTTTTTTTTTGTTTTTCTCGATTTTTTTGAAAACTGTTGGAAAATGTTTACTTTTCACCTCTATAATGCACCAAGGATATCCACTTTGCCATCGGAAACCACCCCCAAAGTTTGAAATTGAAGCATTATTTCGACTAGTTATGCTGTACACAGACACAAAAACAAAAAAAAAAAAACAAAAGAAAAAAAAAAAAAAAAAAAAACACACATCATTGTAAAATCAATACATTCATCACTCCGTTCAGAATCTAAAAAAAACACATTTTTACCCATATCTGTATAATAACTAGATGTTTAATTATACACAGCCCTAAATCAATCAAAATAAGAATGTAAATGGGGTTTTTTTTGCCCAAATAGTATGGACCAATTTCTCTAGTAGAAAAAAAAATAAAAAAAATACATACATGAATATTTTTCCACGTAGGTATTATATTAATGGACAACTAACAAATAATACCTACTAATTTTAGTCACGTTATAATTATGATATTAAAATACAGTTATAGAAGTATTGATTTAAAAAAAAATGTTTATAGATTGGTAAGAGTTCAAGCAAACTATTTGTACTTAACGAAATGAAACTGGCAGCAACAGGATAATCCGTTAAAATCTTTTCAGCGTTGTTTTAGAGTAGGACCTTATCGCGCTCAAGGATTCACTTTTTTCGTTTTCACTTGCACGTTCCATTAAATGATTAAATTGCATCTATCTCATAAATTATCGACCGCAATAGAAATAATGGAATGCTAGTTTTAAGCGGTAGATATACTGCATAATAAACCAAGAGTAAAAATATTTTCAGAAGAAAAATGATAAAAATAAACAACTCGTAATGTGCAATTATTCTTATATTATAACTACTGCGCGACCTAGTATTCCACATCAACACTATATTGTGTTATGACGCGCAACGCCGCTGTTTGGCGGTCACCATAATAAAATAATATAGCCATAAAAGCATATAACCTTGAGTCCTCGAATATATAGCTCATAATATGTACTTACACGTCCAACGTTATTTAATGCACAGTAGATGCAATATCGGAATGACTGTTTTTATATTATAATTTATTTTGTTGACATTTTACGAATTCTACTACTTTTTTTACAACACAATTAATATCGCATATAGCCGTAGTATAATGTCTTATAGTAGCACAAATATTGTTATACGTATATCATGTGAGATCGAAGTGTATATGTGTTGAGTTTTGTTCAAATTAAATTATATAATATACTATATTACTATAACGTATCATAGAGAGAGTTAACATATTAAAATTTTTATTTTGCATACAGTTTGGTTCCGGAAAATTGTAACGAATATTATAGTTAAAATAAATAATATATAAGTCTAGATATACATCAAACCACCACATATTATATTATAGGTACCTAATTAACGTACATAAATAATAATTTTCTTCTTGAATTGTCATAATCTATTTTGTTATTGCACTGCAAACACTCTGTTACCATTCAACAATATTACAATCGAAATCGACGTGATGCGTCACCATGGCGTTACCACGTGGTATAAGAATTGTTGGATTAATATTATGGTAATTTGCAGAGAAATTATTACGTTTATAATATTTTAAGGCTAGTCAAAACTCAAAAGATGATGTGCCAAGATTCATCGGATAAAGTAAAAGAAATATATCGTATAATAAATTTATTGTAGTTATGTTTTGTAACCTTTTTTGAAACAGTATAGAAAAACTCAAAAAGATTTATTTAGACAATATTTATAAGTTTAAATTTAACATAGATTTAAATATAAATTGGATATTTATTATAAGATAAATATACAGATTTAAAAAAAAAAAAATAATTACAAAATGAAAAAACCACGAATAAAATATAACGCATAACTCATTGATAATATTGTGTGAAATTCAAGTTTCAATCTAAATCGTTTTTAATGTAGATAATCGTTGGGTTTGATTATTTTTATAAAACTTGTTACAGTTAACTGTTAAGTGTTTTACGTTTAAACTAGATTTCTAAAAATCATCAAAAGTACTTGGCGTATTCATACATAGTTCGTTTTTTATACTACGATATTTCAAAATTATTCATACTTTTTCCCTTTAACCGAGTTTATACGAACATTAGATTCATACTACCTACGTTTATTATTTTTTTTCCTCAACAACATTACCTTATGGATCGTTTGTCATCATGACATCGTGCAGTGACTATATGCTAGTTATTAGACATATCATTGAATAATATGTCCTTGTGTATGAAAATCGTTCAGTAGTACATGTATAATTATCAACGGACAAGGGCCGCGATTAAATCGCGCACAAAAAGGTCGTGGGAAAACCTACATTACCTGGTTTTCATTAAAATAGAAAAGATAATAATACATTCACCTCCGTTCATGCGGAAGGATCGGTGTGCATTCCCTATTTCCGCGGAAAAATTCAATAGGTTTATAATTTACCATAAGTAGTATATTTTTGTTTTACGCGTTTAGACGCGTATGTTCAACATTCATATACTTAAATTTTAGCTGCTCTTTATATTATGATCCAGCTGTCACGAGACGGGTTTTCACATTTCTGCTCACTCAGGTATATGATTTTTAATTTTTGTTTGATAAGCAGGGTTGAGGGAGAGTTTAGTTCTTGAAAGAACCACTAGAAAAACGGTTCCTATACTTGCCTAACTCATTGGATTAAATTATCAAAAGTAAAAATAATATAGTTTCACTAACTGTTTCCTAACGAATTCTCCCTCGTCCATGCATTTATATCACGTAAAAAAAAATCATTACTTAAATCCATTATTATAGGTAGCCGACGGTATAGATACACATTACGATGATTAATAATATTTATGACTATTTTTTTTTTAGGAAAAAATTCATAGTTTTTATTCTTTTTTAATAAAACTACAATGTAAGACAAATATTTTTTATCGTATAAAATATGGATCATTGGTTAAAATTACCTTTACAATTATTTCTTCAAATAATTGTTGATAACATTTCGTAAAAAAATTATATTGTCAATTTACTATAAAAATTATATTCCAGTACAGCTTGAAAAAAATGCAATGTGCATTAATATCCTTACCATGCGTACTTATCACGTATCATCCATCACAAAATTGATTATTTCGGTACTTCTTTGAATTTTTATTCGTAGGTTCCCTCGTTTTTATTCCCCCTTCCTTTATAGTTGCACCACTGCAGCCAGGCATACCTCATATTTTAATATAATATGTTATTGTACCGCTATCATACATTCGCGAACGTGTCGAGACATACGTGGTTGACCCATATAGGATCATATTATTATAATATTATTACGATGCACCACACACGTCTAGTCGGCAGGTGAACATTAAAACAACAATAATAAAAATATAATAACACAATCACACACGCATTACCTAAACGTAGATACAATAATCTGTGTGTGTGCGTGCTTTATGCGTTATATTATCATGCCTTTCATTCGTGCGCTGTTGCCCCACATATAGTATTAATAAATAATAATATACGATTGTTATAGGACTTGGCAAGCCAAAAAGGTTTGCTTGGTTTTTAGTTTCGCATAGTGAGTGTATTTTATAAAGAGGAAAGCGACGTTTTCATATTATTACTACATTGTGTACTATAATAATATAATAATAATATATAATATTATTAATATATTTACACACTGTTTCTTCTTATATTGTTATTATTATATTTATTTTTACACTCTATATACGCGAATGAAACTGAGGAAAATGTAATTTTGGAATTTTTTCTTTTTTATTTTACCATCTGAGGGCAACTTTTACGCAGTCCTTTAGACTATTTAGAGACCCGCTTCAACGGCTTTGTCGCGCCAGGCCCGGGAGTATTAATTTAAAGACCCCGCACTTTTCCTCATCATCAAACACCCACAAACACAGTCAGGACGCCTGTGTTGGAATTTAATGTATTTCATTTTATTTGGCTAAAATTGTGTGGGAAAAATACGTGGATCTTTTCAAACACGAACTTTTTTTTTTGTATATCGTATACGTCTAAAAATAAATATAAATCCTTTTGTATTATACACTATAAGAAACACTCGTCCAAACTATCACTTGTCACTTATTAGTTATTATATTTTAGTTTCAGTTTACAATAAATGTATAATGCGATATTTATATTTTGTTTGATTAGCTTGTAATTAACTACTAAGTACTAACATGTATAGACATTTTTTAGTGTCTGTTAAAAATAATGATTGTGTTTTTGGTTTACACATACATTGTATTAAATACTTATAATAGATATAAATATAGTAATTTAGTATTTACAAGTTTACAACTTAACTTATGGTGATTGACAAGTACTTATAACAAACGTTATAACATTAGTAATTATACCGCTTTTCACTAATTTTTCATAAGTTTATAGAATCCCATAATAAGCATAAGTCGATTTTCCATACATAAATAAATTCTACTCTCTAGAGTAGTTATATGTAAAATATTTTGTCCCAAAAAATATTTCATAAAAACTTCTTGAAAAACAAAAACATTATTAGTTGGCTAATATACTTATTATAGTGAGATATATTTTTTGCTGTGGCCCTGTACAGGATTTAAATTACAACGCAACAGATCATACATACAATAAATGCTTCATCATAAAAGTTTTAAGCTTATTTTTGGTCGAGGTTAAGTATAACTTATGTAGTAATCTAATGAAAATTAGTTTTTAGATTGAGTTTCTTTTGTAAATAAATAAATAGATAGCTTCGATATTTTATGATTGTGTATTAATCGAGACAGATCAATATAATCAATTATTTTCAGTCCAGAGCTAATAATCAAATATTTAACAAGAAAATTATTTTGTATTAATATCATAATATTCAATTCGTAGTACATTATTATTAATGGCCTAGCACTAACAATAGTCGTTTTATGTATAGATTTTGTATTTGACTAAATTATTGTACTCATTTTAAAATATTACATTATATACATCCAGATATACGTCATGTATCTAAATTCGTAGCATAATAATATGATAAAGTTGACTATATTGGTAACTGGAAGTTAAAGGGAAAACAAAATCAAATATTAAAAATATCGAGTTACCAAAACCAATAATTAGACGTGTAATAGTGTTAGAAAGAGATTTTTTTATATTTCAGATATGAATAAGGTTTAAGTTATCGAGTCGGCTGTAATATTATTTTAGTCGTTTTAGTAACTCTGCAGACGCCGTAAACATCACGCATTTAACTCGTAATAAAGTCAACACAAAACGTCAGTACGCGTCGGTTGTTTAATAATTAATGGCCGCGTAACGTATTTATAATAAATGTTATATGGGCATAGTTACCATGTAAATATATGGTTTAACGTGTGTGCTTTTTCCTTTAATCGTATTGCACTTAAATTATGTACGTTCGTGTTTCAGTTGTTTCACACAACCTTTATACGCAACCTCCATCGTAAAGGTCATTCACGTATTAATACAATTGTCTAGTTGCTTACATGAACAATTATTATTATTGTTTCCCTTAAAAAGTATACAATAAATTCACACTCAGGGTATTGTAGATACAGTATGTAACATAAGTCTGCCAGTGTTGCCAAGAAAATATCTTCATTGTAGCTCTGCGAAAATTATTGATATTCAAATGCTGGTTTTTCGCGTTAGAATTACATTTTTTTATGTGATAACTTTTTTTTTAAATTAAGAAAAAAAATCAGTTTTAATTATTGATGAAAATCAAAAAAATGTGTAGTCATATACACAAAAAATAAAATGGATGATACTTGTAGTCTGAATCAATCTTGCTTCGTAAAAAAAATAGCCCTTATCATATAATAGGTATTAAAAAACACATATTTAAAATTAGTTCATTTTTTTTAAGATTCTTTAAGGATTTGCTAACTCTTAAGTTTTTTGTTAATATAATGTTACTGTATTATATATTATTATCATGAATTATTTTTCATAAAAAAACTAACTTAACTTGCTAACTAAATAAATATATATTGTTAAATTATTAGAAAAAACTATATTAAAAAAAAAAAAAACTGAAAATTTATAAAATTTAAAACTTATTTGTGAACAAATTGAGGTTTTTTTTTAAATTTATGTCAGTAATTTTTAATTTTTTTTTATCGATTACCGTTAGAAACACCACATTTGTGTGCGATTATTTTCCATGGGGATACTTATTATGACGACATAGATCTCTTATGACATATTGTATAGGTACGTATTTCAAGAACGTATATACTTGAAATTATACCTATATCGTAGGTACGTGTATCTAATGTATAGCTCCGTTGATTGCACAGAGTTTATATTATATTATTATATACAGCGTCATATTTGATATGGAATTAATTTCGTACCAAATGCAGCTTTATAACTTGATTATTGTCAATTCGAGTGTTAAAAACAACACCGAGTATTCTACGTGGCCAGGTAGGTAAGATTAATTTCATGCGCGTTATACGACGTATAATATTATTATATAATACAGGCAGTGTACTTGGAAATAAATGCGAAAATGAGAAATAATACGCTTTGGGTTATTATAGCCAACTCTGAATCCGGTATACATATATATAACTGTTTATGACACATCCAATTCCACGATGCATATACAGAGTGAACCACCAAACATGA
Organism: Schizaphis graminum; assembly: GCA_020882235.1. Classification (NCBI taxonomy): domain Eukaryota; kingdom Metazoa; phylum Arthropoda; class Insecta; order Hemiptera; family Aphididae; genus Schizaphis; species Schizaphis graminum. Next base: position 64,153,492 of record CM037032.1, read on the forward strand.
CCATTTTCATTTTTTCCTTTAATAGTTGTATTAAAATTTGAATAAATAAATATTTAATTTCATGCACTAGAATAAGAGTTCATGACACGTAATAATGTATAGTTTTAAAATATAATATAAGGGTTATATTGATTTGAAAATTCAAAATATTAGTATCTTATAATTTTTTTCTAAATATAATGATTAGGCACTACAACTAAATATTACATAATATATTATATGTTTTGTTAAACCATTATTCAGAATTTCGACCATTCCTATATATAAAATGTAATGACCCAAAACTATTTTAAAAAGAATATCGTTTGAATTTGTATTTATATAATATTGTATAATTTTTTTTTTTTAATATTTCCTAATTTATAGTAAAACGGGTGATAACACTTGAAAAATATAATTTTATATCACCGTTGAACATTCATCAAATAGTGTAATGGATCTAAGTGTCTGAAGATATGGTATTTAATTATAATAAAATTCCAAAAAACCAGAATTTTAACAATTTACTGCATTATTCATGGATACAATACAATTTGAGTAACGAGCATGCTTGGTGAATTACTCTGTATAGGTGTAGGTATAACACAAGATGGTATATTCTGTCCCCACTACTATACACACACCTCTGCTTAGAAAAATTACTTTTTATTATCCTACTAGCTGTGTACATAACTAGCTAATTTGTTTTACATGCGTTTATTTATTTAATTAAAATGAATTTATTGTTACTGCCGAGGTAAAATGTATGAAAAGTTATCGTGAGGACATTATACATAGGCTAGGTACCAGTATCAATAACATTACAACAAACATGTCACTTGTGAGTTGTGATATAAAAAAATCAAACTAAACAGCTGTGTTGCGTTGACAATAAAAAAAGTTATTTATTGCTTAATCACGGTTGCTGTTTATCTTACGTGTGAATAGACCGAAAACAATTCGAAACGTTGAGTTTCAGAAGTCACACTTAAAAGTAAATAATCTGAACATTTTTAAAACCTCTAACCCACTGCAGTAGGGTTTGAATTATAATGGAAATACAATTACTATTATAGCCAATAAAACTAGTGTCTAGTACTCCAAAACTATTTTTTTTATATTGTGGATAAAATATATTATTGAAATTGGTTGATAATATTATTGTCCGAAAATCGTTAAGTTTTTCGTGTCAAATATTCCGATACGTATAGATAGGTACATAATGTTGTAGCTTGCATTTAGCTTAAGGACGTTTTTGTAATATTTTGGTACATTAAATTGTGTTCCATCATTACATATAGCGAATAATATATCGATGCAAAATAGTTTTAAAAATGTTTCAACATTTATCATTTTATGAACAACCTTGTCTAAGATGTCCTATAACAATTTTGTTCATAATTAAAGTAAATCGATAGCTCCATTGGAAATTTATCAGAACATTATTGTTCATTACGCCACGCTGAGATAGGTTAATCGACGACTGATCTTATCACTAATTTAGTGTATTGTATGAATGTATGATTAGGATTTTATATAAAATTTAAATAATATAAACAAATAAGCATTTTTTATTACACGGCGTTTCGTGTAGGCAATTTAGGCACAAAACTGTACTCGAAAACATAATATAATAATTTATTTAAATTATTAGAAAAATGTTCAATATATTTTGTAGTATTAAATGATCGCAAAAAAAAATCGACAATGTGTAATTCAGTAGGCCTTTTAGTCTAACTATGCACTTGGTCAGAAATTCATGATCTAAATAATCTAAGACCAGCTGACTGGAATTATGTAATGTGCGCCGCGCGGAAAGCATGACTATCCGGTTGAAATATATTATTGTTTTGTTCGTTTAATTGTGTGTGGTATTTAGTGTTTTTGATGTCCCTGACAATTAATGACTGAGCGGCGCGTATTTCAGAGAGCTGCAAAGTACTTTTCGCTAATTAGGGATGGTCGCGGTTAGTTGAGTAATGAACCAAAACGTATCATGGCATGACCACAAACAATTCTAGGAAAATTTAAACACCGCCCACATATTATAATAATATGTTAATAAGAAAGAAAAGCGCTTGACGTTTCAAAAATCACAATTTGTGCAAGGTAAAAAAAAATTTTTACTCAATAACATGCAATGGTATTTTTCAGTATATTGACATTAAAATTTTTTTTTTATAATCTTTTTTTTTTTTAACTTTTTTTATCATAATAGAACACCTGGAATATAAAATACCAAAAATGACTGACAATACATAGTTCACAGATAATAATATTATAAATATTTGCTGAAAAAAATTTTTTAATCTTTATAGATGATCGATATGTTTTTGTATGAACCACTCAGTATATTATACCAATTGAAATAGATTATGATTATCGGTTAAACATTATTTTTATTTTCTGAAAGATCGTAAAGACAAAAAAAAAAGTGGTTTTTAAAAAAGAATTTTTGTAATTATTATAGTTTCAAAATATAAATGCATCATGTCCTGTATGTACATTATTATTACACATATCATTATTTTGTATTTAAATAAAATAAGTTGACTTAAATAAAATTCAATTGATGAAAATTCGAAGTATGAATAAACTGCTTTCGTATTTACATGTCTCTAGTATATCGTGTGTGAATAAATTTTATACAATTAAGATTTAACGTTTTATTGCATGATCAGTCGTACGGTAAAAAAAGTTTGACATATTAGTTTAAAAAAAAATGATTATGTTAAACTGACTACATAAAAATAATTGTGACTATTGAATTTTATTATGTATATGTTTGTCTAGATATTAATAATTAGCAATATTCTGATATTAGTTTTCGTTATCCTTATTTCAACAAATTAATTATATAATTCGTACATGGATTAGTTAACAAAAAGTATAGTTTTATTATTATAATAGTAGTTTCAAACTTTGTATTTATATTGTATTTGAAAATTATAGGAAGTAAAACATTTTACACGTTAAATATTGTATACGTATAGTTTTGTATATAATACATATTAAAGTGTCTTATTATTTTAAGTAGTTCAAATTTAACACTATCCATCAATGTCTAAATGTTTATAGCTTATATGTAGATAGAGTAGTTTCATAAGACTATAGTTAAAATTGCAAATCCTCGTAAAAATCAAATGAGAAAAAATAAAGTTACATTCTCGTTTTTACGCGTAAAGTTTTTAACCTTATTTTTATAATAGTGAGTTCATGGGAAACAAAAAAGAAGGCTGTAACATATTATTTTAATTCCGTGAACGCATAAATACATTTTGTGAAGTAACTATACCACAACGTTAAATAATGTTTATAGATAATTGATTTATTATTTTTCCAGACAAAAATTAAGTTAAAATATTTAATTTTTTTTTTTATGTATATAATTTTTTTACTAATAAAATACATAGATAGAGTCTATACTCTATAGTATGTCTTATAATAATGTTGTGTATAAAGAATTTAATAAGGTATGAATATTATATTTCAATCAATAAGAAATATTATATAGGTATCTAACTTGTAGTACAACATATAGTTTTAAACATTGAAATTGAATATTATTTACTGTAAAGCTCACTCATTTAAACGTCTTGTAGTCCCATGGTTTAAGAAATTCATGCATTATATTAAAAAAATAAAAAATAAATTAGATTTATGAATAATATATTTTTTCATCAATATTTTTATTTTTATTTGTTATAAATCAGAATATAGTATAGTTATACTAAGCATATGCGTAATATTTGTTTGAACGTGCTATTAAATATTAAAATGTTATGTTTGTGTTTAATCTGTATCTATAATTAGATGTATATACTTTGAAAAATAACACGAAAATAGCTTTCGATCAAAATGTTTAATATACACATCGTAGCGAATGTATTGACATCAACTAAACAAATATTTCGGATTACTTAACTAAAATAATATATTACCATGCGTGTCCTTCGTGTATTAATATTTAATATTAATATGAAAATATGTTTATAACCAAGGAACTCAATATAACAGTTCATTAAATTCGCATAGTGAGATAATACATTATAATGATAATTAAATTTTTAAAGTAAAAACTTTTAATATTACGCTTATAACCATATTTACCTAAATCGCACTTGAAATTATAATTCTGCAATAATAACTATCGTTAAAATTGTAATTATATAATTTACAGTAATATTAGGTACCGAATCGTAACATAATGTGGTGTAGTTATAAACTAACCTAATTTATCCAAAATAATTTTATATTCTGTTATTATTGTTCATGTGTAGTAATTTGTATATGTAAACAAATTACTGCAGATAAATACTCGGTTATACCTACGAGTATATTTAATCGTGCATTATTTACAAAGATGTTAGTTTTAAATTTACACACATTTTCTTGTTATTTATTGTTTGACTCTTAAAAACATCCGACGTGCCATCCATTCTAATATTTTGTTTACACAAATCAGTTTCACTTTTGTTAGAGTACATCACTTCCTAATATTTAGTATGATAACAGGTGAGTAGATTTATAAATCTAACAACAAGAAAAAAGAAATATTTACCAACTAAAATATAACAAACGTTAATCTATATTGAATTAAATGATTTTATGATTTCTTAAAATGTTAATTTTATCCTACATTTTTTAATTGATATTTAAACGCATAATACAATTAATATTAATTTGTTATTACATAATTTATTATGATTTTTAATAGATCAATATAAATTGTACTCTATACCTATTTATAATATGCATTTGAAATTTTAAAATGTTATTTTTAACTATAGTCGGATTTTTAAATTTTATTTTTTAGATTAGTTGAATAGTATCTAAATTTATTGTAAGATACTTTAGATTTATGGAACACAGAAACAGAACAATCAAGTGATAGCTTATGAAAAAGTGGAAATATAAAATTTCAAGGTATTTTATTATGCATTTTAAGTATTATTAGGACTGTTGTCAGGTATTAAGTGGCCATACAATTGATTAAATGTATAATATAAAAATATATATGGCATCAGAAGAAAGAAATTTGTCTTATATTGTCAAGATAATCTATAGCCTCCAAAATGTTGTTTATACGTAGGTAATGAAATGAAATATTATTTTATATTTTTTAAATAATTATTATAAAAACCATTTACTCAGTTTTTTCCTTAATAAATAGTTATATTATGAATGTAAGTTTTAACATTTTATCATGGAGTAAAAATTTTAGTAAAAAATTAAATTCAACCATTCCTATAAGTACAAATTGTAAAAAATAAATTCTATTTTATTTTCATACAATTATGACCTCAAATAATACAACCACCCATAGTCCATACAGAATCCACAGAAAATAGCGACCCGATGCACGAAGATTGTCTGCTTTATTTTTTTTTTTGAAAGTGTGTATAAGCACGTTGGTTTTAAATTGATGTGTTTTTTTCGTTAAGAAAAAGACTTTCGAGGATAATAAAAATTCACCGAAAATGTATCGTAGCATATGCTATCAATCAGACATTGGATGTAGATTGATAGATTTAGGTTTACGCTAAGTTTTTGAAAAACGTTTGGATTTATTAATATTTTTATAACGTCATTAACATTTGCTGCAATCTGAGTATTATGCAGAAATAAAAATAATACACTTAAACTTCAATACCTTCTTATTCTGCAAGACGTCGTAGCCCGTTCTACCGCTCACCAGTCCTAAATAAGTGTCAATGCTTAACGTTAATATGGATCAAAAATTTATTTAAAAAAAAAAAATGTTCATCATAAAACGATTAACTAAAGAGTATATAAAATAATAAAAAAAAAATGTCATTCTTGTGTGACCACTGCAAGTATAAATATAAAAAAAAAAGAATGAACGTATAGGTGGGTACAACCTACGCGCGTTATCATTAATTTTTATAAAATAATAATTATACGGTGGCAATAGTAGCTAATAATAATAATATTGAATATTGACTTTCAACATTATTCATCCCGGTAAAACTGCACACATTAATCACGAATCGCTGAATACGTCGCGTAAATACGGTCGCGAATTAAATGGGCCGCCGTTAAAAAAATGAATACCTAATGATAATATATAGCATCATATTATATACGTACGTTATAATATTATGTGGTATGACAATATGATTGATCGTATAAAATTATTATACGGTTGAATAATTAAAATATTTCTGAAATTTAATACTTAAATAGGCGTAATTTTATTACGATCAATTGATGTTATCTCCCGTCTTATAGTAAAACTGGCGTATGCTGTACCTACACACGAAGAATGTCGATAAACATGTACTGTATGAAATAAAATCGTTATAAAAATAGACGTAAAAGCATTACTAAGAATAATTATCATCTTAATTAGTATATTATATAAAATTAAATAACTCGAAAGCTATTCTTTGGAATTCGATTTAGATGTATATTGTATATAAATGCTCGGAAAAATCATTTAATAAATAATTTGAACTAAAAATGATATTTTTTATTTGAAATAATAGGTTTGTATCATTGCAGGATATTATTTGAATAATATAAATAAGTCTAGTTATCTGAAATTAAGGTCTTTAAGTTAACTCGAAAAATTTTAAAATTCAGAATTTAAAATAATTCATAACCAAACAATAAAAATGGTATTAGTATTTTACCAGTGGTAGAAATCTTCACTGTTTAAATACGCATAATACAGATTTGTATTGTTCATATAATATATGTATATATCATATAATTTATTTATAGTTTCGTATTATGTACTTATTTATTATAATACATTACTCAAGCAGAACATTAGTTCATATTACTATTATAACTCTATCAGTATAATATATTATACTTGGGATGGTTACAAATCTAATAAATAAATATTATTGATAAACGTAATATTGATGATTGTAAATCGATGAATATGTATAAAATAATAAGTTTTGATTCACTGGTTCATATATTATATTGCCTAGCCGGAACCGCTGAAGTTAAGAGTATGAATTTTCGTCAGAGGTTTTGTTTTATGACTTAGACTCTAAGTCTTAGAGACGCACTAGAAAGCATTTTATAAAATTCGTTCCCTAGAAGGTTAAAAGGTATAAAAAAGGGTAAAATTGGATAACGTTATTTCTTGGTCCGATTTTTTTAAAATCTTATCATATATACATAAAAATAAAAATACCTTTTACCTGAAAAATATGTGGAGTTTACATTTAATGGAGTTTAAGGAGGGGTTAATCTATTGTCGTTTAATTTTTCACCAGCAGCGTCACGCAAGATCAGTTAATAATTACATATATTAATGGTTTCTTACTTTACATATTAATTTATTAATATAATACTACTTTGGAAATAAATTTTACAGTTTTTAGTACTCTGTATCTCACAGTCACACCCATTTATGAGAACTGCACCAAAATACTTTTAATAATATTCAATTTTTCCAATCTAGAATACTAAGAACAATATTACAATAATTGGGTTAGAAACAAACTCCTTCGGACTGTCTACATAATAAAAACTTACATACGAAATGGTTCGATAAACTTTTTAAAAAAAAAAAACTATAAAAATAATTCTAGTTATATCATTATTATGAATGGTATTTTTAAAATTATTCATCCAAATTTGTTGATAAAATACAGGCGAATAGTTTAATTACAAGTGAAAAACAATTAAACTATAGTTTCAAAATGTAATCAAACATGAAAAACATGAAAACTAAATATATAAAATTAACTGGTGCATTTTATTTAGTATTTTAATTGGAATTTTATAATGTTCAATAATTTATTATAAAAATAAACTTGAATTATTTTATTAAAACCGAATTATATTAACTCTAATCATATTATGTTGGATGTGAAAATATATATCTACACCTCCAATACGTACACATAATATTATGAAAAGATATTGTTTAGAATAAAAATTCTTATTGGTTTTGGTATTTTAAAAATATTTCTTTTTGTTAAATTTTTGGTACTGTGTATCATTTTTCCAGCATAAAATTGTTCACACAATTTACAATTATATTTTTATTGTTTCAGAGATTCTTTTTTAATCCTTTTCACAGTGGTAAATGGTGATACTGCAGAATACTGTTAGTCATATAGTGGTACAATATTGTAGCTACAATGCTTTATCGTATCATACCAATTAAATACGTACCTAAGACCTAAGTTCCAACACATTATTCGTACAGAATGTACTATCTATAAACATAAAGTACCAGCTGAAAATTAATATTTAATATTTTAATATAAGTAATAAGTTGAATTTTAAAATATATATTATACGAGCTGTTCCCGTAGACTTTGTCGCCCGTACAAAATGTACCTATATTAATTTTGGTTGCCTATAATGCTAACAATGCTAACATTTAGCGTAAGGATAAAAATGGTTGTTGGTTTTCTGATTTGGTGAATAGATGTATCTCTGACATATCAATTTTACATAACTGTCCCGCCTAGAGTTTAATCTGTATAAAGATTTTCATTTAAAATTTATATACTGAGATTATTAGAACGATTTATATTAACTTTATTAACTGATTTATGTTTATTTTGACATAAATATGACCTTGGAAACACATTACATTAAATATATTTTTAACTTAAAACTAAAATATCCTATCATTAGAAAAATAAAATAACATATAAATGTACTTTTTATTCTTTATGTGTTATAACTGTTTAATTTAAGCTATAAACTTGTTTTGTGTGTCAATGATTCCGAAATTTTATACTACATATTTTTAACTTTTTATACCTTTATTTCGATTTTTTCAGTTTTGGTTCTTTTGGTATTTTTGCTAAATTTAGTTTGACCTTTTTTTTTACATTAGGTTAGTATTATATACATTTTTGTTTAATAAAAATAGTTATAAGTTGGAAAATAGTTAACAGCTAAAAAAAAATTACTCATAATATATATATTTAATATTTATATTAGGATACTATATCATACATTATTATAAAAATTTATTCGATAACTATTCTGATCTCGTTACTAGCATAATAGATGTTCACTTATCGTATTATAACATCATTTTTGTTGTCCACTCTCTTTATACCTACACAATGACAACATAAAATCGTCCCAAGTTATACGCAGAGCCACACCATTTTTTTTGTACACTCTGACCTGTATATAGTTTATATAATAGTATGTGAAACAACGCTAGACGTTTTGGTTTATTTTTTTCTTGAACTATTTTTTTCTAAACGCATCGCATATCATATCATATCATAATATACGTAGGAACACTGCTTTAATGCAATTATTTTAGTACCTAACTATATATATTATAAAGTACATATATTATTATAACGCTACAGCCGGACACGGGTGGATAAAAGTATAACGTTGAAAAAAACCAACCTAAACGGATATAAATGGTTAGAGCGTATATTATGTTACATTATATGTTATGTGTATAAAAAAAAAATTGTGCGACTCATTCGGGAAAGCACGCGTGTGAGGCTTTTTTTTAATCGAATTTACGGCCCAAAACACTCATAACGATTAATATTTCTCGGCCGGTAGGAAAAAAATTGACGTTAAGTTTTATTTATTTATTTATTTTGTTTTTTTTTTCAGTTTCGAGTTCAACAACGTGTTGCGGTCAATTACGCACTACAACGACAATCGCGCGCCAGTCCTCCCGTTTAAATACATCCTGAAATGGGTTTAATTTAAAAGGACTTCGTTCTCGTTCCCGCGCTGCAGTATAGTCGTTCTGAAACACCCCACCATCCACACGGAACTGGCGACGGTGTGCGCCGCCATCGCCACTGCAGTATTCCGCGCACATATAAATTGGCATGTATCGTCGTCGGACCACCTGGTCCCGGTGAAATACTATAACCGGCGGCGGTGGCGTATATTATATTAAATTATACCGTTCAATTAATTTATCGCGAGCAATAAAATCAGATAATTTATCGGTCTCCAGAAACTTTTGGTAATTGTGGCGCGTGGTGAAGGGGTGTGAGGGGGCTACCTACCGCCACTGCAGTGGCATCAGTGCTATACGGAACGTTGCGACGGAGGTATGGTGAAGGTTGTGGTGGCGAACCGTAATCGTGTTTAGTTTTCTATAATTCGACGTAAATGACGATATTTAGGTTTCATTGGCCAATTGAAATTTGAATAATATCATAGTCGACACGCGGGTGCGTATCAATATCATAATTTATTATACGGTATAATAACTTGAGCGTATAATATAACCATCGTGTGTCGGTGTTATTATATTAATATTAAATAATAGAATTGATTGTGATATTATCGTATTAATAATCGAAAATTTACAGCGACATTGGTTAATCGTCATCCCAATTCACGCAATGCTCATGATAATATTCTGATTTTTAGTCCATCTATCGAGATTGAGGAGAGATAGGTAGATAGATGATAGAGAGAGCGAAAGAGAGAGAGTGTGAGATAAACGATAAAAAAAATTACAAACGGTTATCGGTTACGAAACGAATAATAAGCATAAAAATATTATCTTAACTCAGTTTATAAAAAGTAAATTTTTTTAATTACATAATATAGTGATCGAGCAATTTTTAATTTTTTTTTATTCAATACCTAACTATAAATATTATATTAAAAATGCATTCTATTATTTTTTTCTATTGCATATTTTATTATTAAGCGTTTGCATTTGTGTTAACACAATACATATTAAATCAATAAACATTTATTTGATTATTGGTGTTTAAAGTCCTTAAATCGAAATAAAAACAAAAAAAAATACTTTACTACCTATTTATAGTTATACAGGGTGTCCCACTGAGATTTGACAAATGAAATAACTTTTGTTCTAATTAATATTTTTAAAAAAAATTTTCAGTTTAAAAAATAAAAAATAAAAATTGTATAATAACAATTTAGCGCAATTGTCTATGAATTATATTTAAAAGAAATTTTTTAAAAATATAAATTAAAACAAAAGTTATTTCATTTGTCAGATCTCAGTGGGACACCCTGTATATAAGTATAAACTTGTTTAAATGATAAGTTTTTTTTTCTGGTGCAAGAGCCAAGAAGTGATATATTATGGATATACTTATTGGTTTTAACTTGACATATTGATAGGTATCATCTAAATTCTAAAGTATTTAATATTCTAGTACGAAAAATATCGTTGCGCAACTCTATCTAATTATTATATTGCTGTTAGACAATGTTAGTACACACGGGGGATGACGCAGGGAAGTTTTCTGCAGTAGAATACGCCTATGAATTTTTTAATAATGCATAGTCATGTCAAATAAATAAGTCACACAGGTATACCTTGTTGTCCGTCCTACAAAATGCGTAAACAGTAAAATGTACCGTAAGCTCACTTCAATACTTATAGTAATGCTATAAAAGTATCGCATTTTTGGTATGAAAATACTACATTATTGTGCATATTATTGTCACGTTGATGTTTTACCCTCGACTCATCACTCCGTTGAAGACGAAAACGATTAAATACGGGTAAACTCAAACAACAATCAAACATTACCACTGTATCCGCTACTTTATTTAGAAATTACCATTGTGGCGAGAGAACCGTAGAGAATAGTTCACAAACTATACTATATTGTAATAAAATTCTTGAAAAAAATGAAAAGCTAACGTTTCAATTATTATTAAAGCCATATACAGGCAACACAATCAACAGTAATGTTTGTTACACATCGCAGTTTTTTTTATTATGTTGATCAGATGGAAACGTTTTATATAATAATAATATCATTATAATTATTTATAACATATCTGAGATGGCATACCCGTTTTTATGTTATTTGTCTTTTGTAATCACAATAATTTAAAATAAATTGTATATAAAATATATTTTTTGAGATTATCAAAAATTAACTATCAGGTATGTGTATGTATTTTTTTTTTAATATTTATGTTTTATTGAAATACTAGCAGAATAATTTTATTAGCTTCATCTAGCAATGTATTGTTTCTCAGTTTTGATTTTATTTTTTAAATTCATTTTGGAAAATAAACATTCAAAACTATAATAGATATGATGATATAAATATTGAGAATAAAAGTTTTTTTTTCGTTACTCTTGGTTAAGTTAGGTACCTTAAATCATAGATATACCATATACCATCTCCGCTATACATTATGTTGGTAATAATTTTCAGGTTTTACAGAAGTCACGAAGTCAGTTTGTAATTTCTACTTGCAATTTTCTAAATACCTGCATTTTTCATTTCCAACGTTCCATCCAAATCACTTAGAGTTCGTTCTATCAGGCTGTAATGTTCTGCTAAGTATTTCTAACAAGGTCGATCTATGGTTTCTTTCAATTTGACTTGTTAACTAAAAATTATCTATAAATTAATAGTTTATTTTTTGACTCATAAAAATATATAAACTTCCCATTATTCAAAATTTAAGCTACGCCACAGTTACTAGTATAGCAGTATGGCTGGTTAAGCAAACCAATTGATATAATATTAAGGGCATTCGATACCGTGATTTCCTATCTTTGTCTAACACACGCGCAACATAAGAAATCAGACTCTTTTTTTGTCCAACGTACCGATTGATACAGTAAAGCGATAAGAATTCTGAAAACAGATTTGAATTTGTCGTCAAGTATACTTGAGAACGGCCAGTTCACATGTTTTATATTAAAATATAACTTTTTAAACAATTGAAATATGACAATTTTTTAATTACTCATTTGTAATATAATGATTTTAGGATTTTGGGAGGTAATATTAAATATGTGGACTGACCGTTCTCAAGTAGACTTGACGACAAATTCAAATCTGTTTTTAGAATTCTTATCGTTTTACTGTATTAATCGGTACGTTGGACAAAAAACACGTCTGAATTCGTATATAACGCATGTGTTAGATAAAGACAGGCAATTACGGTATCGAATGCCCTTAAACCAGTACGACTGTATATACTACAAAAATGTTCTTTTTTATAGCTATTATATCTTCATAAAATAAAAAGTATGTAAAATTTAATTAATATAATACATCTAACTATATATTTCTAAATATTATAATTTCAAAGTCGGTGTAGATATTCAAATACACTATTCGGTAAAATTAATAAATACAAATTCATTCTTCACTCCGCTTAGAGTTAAAAATATGAAAGAACAACTATTAGGTAATATTACAAATAACCAGAATACAATAGCACGTCGCCATAATATTTTTAACGGCATGTGTTTTAAATTATTAATTAAAAAAAACTTTTCAAATTGTCGTCAATTTCTTCTAAAAAACTTTGGAACATTATTATTATTTTTTTTTTTAGAACCATTATATTATATTACTTTTATAGTTGTGAATAAAGTTATAAAAACGCTTTAGATAAAAAACACTAATTTAATTTATTCAACAAAGCAATACTTAAAATCATTTGTTCTATAACATCACGTACGGACCATTGTAATATTTACCAGCTATACGTTTTATCCATTCGAATTATGTTAACAAATATAAGATATTAATATTGTATTCGAGTATACAATTTTAATTTAAATTTTTAATTTTGGGTAAAAGTATTTTATTATGTTTCTAAATATGAATTGGTTAAAATTGTTCAGCAAAACGTTTTAATACTCACTGACAAGTTATCAGTGATAACCAATGAAATACATCTAACATCATGATGTTTAATGTTTAATATACCTATTCAGTATTCACAATAAATAAATATATATATATAAACATAAATGGACAAAAAAAACCTTTTTAAAGGCTTAGGGAATATTTTAACAAAACTAAAATAATAGTTGACATTTAAATAATAATTAAAAAATATGGTTTTATTATGAATGATGCATAATACGTAAAGTAGAGGTCTAAAATTATATATTTTTATATTTTTGATATTAGAAAATGTTTACTTATTTAAATATCTAACTATAATGATCCTATGAAGTTTAAAATGACAAAAATAAATACTTAAAAATATATATTATTATAAAATACATCAATTCATTTTTTACTGTTAGAATTGAATATTATGATATATTAAAGACAATGCTACAGAGTTACAAAACTTCGATAAAAAAAAAATAGAAAAAACTTTATATTTAATTGTTATTTTAATAAATTATCAGCAAAAAAAAAAAATAATAAAAATGATGAGTCTTCAAAAAGATATTATTGCAAATTTAGGTAATATTTTTTTGTTATTATTATTTTTAATATTTTTTTATTGCTATAGCGAAAAACACTATGACAATTATTTAGGCTCGAATTACAGGAATTGAAAATTGAACCTTACACATTGTTTACAATATTCTGAAATATACATAATACTACTCAAGTGTATAATTTTTTTCGCTGTATAATTGATCGGAGAATAAAAATATTTTATCCAAATACACTTAAAATTTAACAACGATTTTCGGTCGCATTAGAAAGTTTTAAATTATATTGAATTTGAATGGAAGTTTTAAATTAAATTATTATTTTAATTTAAGATGTTTTCGAACGCTTTCGATGTTTTACTTTAATCTAATATTACTTTCCAGTAAAGCATGCCAATAATGTCTATGGGAATAGCGTGACATTCTATTTGATTTGATCCAATCCAAGTTGATTAAAAATATTGTTGTAGACTGAAAGACGTGTAATAATATTCGATATTTTCCCACTAGAACCGTTGAAAAATGAAATCTGCAAGTGTAACTAAAATGTTTACGTATTAAAAAATATACGATAAACATGATAATATGATATTAGCGTCGTGTCGTGTTACTAACTGAAAAAATATAAAAATATATACTATTGTACAACATTATAACAACAGCAAAAATATAAATAATATTATGATAAATGATTTATATTTCGATGGAGCTATATCGTGTATATGGAGACAAACAATATAATATACAAATCGCATGCGTGACACGGTGGGTATAGTTTTTTGGGTCAAACCCTTCCGGCGATATTCTTTTACCCTATTATATATGCGGTAAAATTTTTATTAATTAGCATACTGATTATTGAGTACCACACGGGTCTGCGTGCGTAAAACGTACAGGTATCTACCTACACCGATTAACTACCACGATATTATAGTTATTATTATTTTTTTTATTGTTATTTATTTATAAATCTGTTTTCAATAAAAATAAATTACGAGAAACCGTGAATAGAATTATTCCCCTAACGAGGAGTATTATACGTAGGCTATATGGGGACTTAATTCTTATTTCCCCACTAATAAGAAAAAAATAGTATTTCAATGATTTAATTGTCCCATACAGCCGAAATCTGTCATATAGAGTTAATACTAATTATGTTAGCTTAATCCATCTCTCACAGTTTATCGTGATTTTAAATGCAAAACCTCGTAATTTCTACCTAATTATATTATATTATTACGTTATAAATTTTAAAATATAAATTAGATATTGTTATAGTTTTTACAGTACTTACGAAATGTTACAGAAAAATAATGTAAATAAAATAAAGTTCCTACATATGATTGAAATACGTGTTGTTTAAATATGCAAATGACATAAACATTTAATAATTAACGAGACACGAGAAATAAGAGAGTATATTTTGTGTTATTAGTAATTACATAATTATAGTTTATGCTACGATAATTAAGACATAGACACCGAAATTTAAAATTCATATTAACAAGGATTTTTTTTATGTGTTGTGGTGTGAAGGTATCCAATCGCGTAATTTATTTTCATTACATTTTTATTTTATCAATATAATTTAAATATCATAATAATATAAATTATGATAATACGCATACTAATTATTATTTATCACCTAGCTTATAGGTAAAATAAAAATTGTTTTATTAATAAAGTACTAGCTATATAGAGGAGTATCTGGACTCAGAGTCACTGATCTTAACGTTTGACTATATATTATGTATAGTATAAAAAAGTAATAAAAAAGTTTAACATAGTACAATATTACTAAAATAAATAAAAATTATACAGAACTACAATGTATATATATATTTTTAAACATATTTTATTTCAATCTTGAAATTTTATTATGATTATAGAGGTTGGATGTGATTGATCAATTTTTATGTAACTACAAGCGTTCAATACTCAATCGCTATATTATGAAAGACAGTATCATAGTTTTCGTTAAAATAATAATATTCATTCGTTTGTGACGAATGCCATATCTAACCATTTTAAAGTGTTTAATATATCACATACTTTATGCATTTTTAGAACCTTTACTAGATTTATACCACATTATAATATCATCGACGAAAAAAATCAAAGCCTCAGTGTGACTATACTAATAACGGTCGTCGAATCAAAGTATGCGCAGTGTCTGCTCGGGCGGACGAAAACAATCGTAAAAAACAATTCCACCCTGACAACTTTATGTGTCTAGTCTGTTTGAACGTTTTTAATTCGATCGGCCGTCTAGAACCCTTGTCGAATCCATGGGGTGGCGGCAGTATCGTTCTTAAAGCCAGAATGAACATAAATAATGAGTTGCATTTTTCTTCTTACTTTTATTTATTATTATTATTATTATTATTATTTTTTTAGGTTTAAATATTTTTTTGCCTCGTTCATGTCCATTTCGCTGGAAGAATTTTGACGCTACATGCACACTCGTCACACAAACACATACCGTGTTTCTTAACGATGTCGATAAAAGAAGAAGGTCGGCATTAGGAACAAATAACGGCCTGCGATTGTGGCTGATGTGCTGCCGATCTCCGACAGTATAGTATCGTTAGAACTAACAAATAACATCAGATAATTGATGAAGATTTCAAACGATCCTATTTTTATTGAGAAATATTATTCATAAAATGAATGTAGTTTGTATTGTTTGTAAAGTGTTTCTCGTTTTAATAATATTAGTATAAATTGTATAATATTATCAAATCAAATTTTATCTCGCTGCTGGAAGGAATATTATATATTATACTGTAATAGGAGTATCAAACTTTTTTTTTTTATCACTTTTTCTTCATCGTGGCATATACATGGATTTAATGTATGTATGATACATGTTTGATGTCAAAGGGTTATATTATGTATACCTAATATTTTAATAAATTAAAAAAAAGTAGAAAATTAAAAGCTGGTAAAAGTTTTGCCACCCACGCCAGTATTGAAAATCTATAAATAATAAATATACATTATTTCCATGTATATTATTAGTAATAATTATTTTAATGATATATATTATAATCAATAAAATACAATTATACGCATTATAGTTTTGTATTGGTGCATTTGTAAATTTAATATAGGCTAATAAAACGCAGAAAAAAAATATAAAGTATGCCTATTACCACCCTTTGAAAATAGCAGCATAGTATAATATTGTACAGGTAAACGTATTCATTATTATAGTGTCGTGACGTTAAATATTATAAATTTACCATATTATTATGTTTTCAACCTGCTTATGCTGTGAATGCGTTTTAGAAATAAATGAGAACCGCACAAACATCTATTGCAATAAATGAGTCTATTCGATCAATATATAGTAATATAGTACCGTGAGAGACGACATTTCTAATTGGTGTAACTCTTAAATTAATGCCAATCCAAACTGGGTAAACGTCAGTAATTCGTGTACAAATAATCCATCAATGTAATCACGTCTAGAAGCTAGATGTGACATGCTACAAATTCTCTTGACGCCAACAAGTGGGTTGGCTCGATAGATTTAGTTTACAGGCAATCATGCACCTATAAACCATCTAAGCGGTCTTGCAATTTGATCCGAACCCCTTGGATTCCAAGCCACTGGACTGAATTATTCCAAAACCGAAGTAGATCAGAAAGTACCATAACCATAAGACAAACTGAATTTGATTTCACCTATATTCTATTTATTTGTTAAAAATTTCGATAAACTAAGAATTGTCCATATTTTATTTTAGATTTCCATCTGATCGATACAAATGTGTAAAACAATAAATCAGAGCTTAATGGTTACCTACCGTTTCCGATAGAACTGCCATTTTTTCGTTATCATAATGTATAGTAATTTCAATGTTTACAATTTGCATTTGGATAAACCTTCATAATCTTATCTGGGTTCTTCATTATTTATTTTTCACAATTTTACTCCGGTAGTGCCATTTACATTTGTATACATACATAAAAAATATGATATGAGAAAGTTTTCATGTCAATCAATCACGTGTCATGATGCGTACAGTGTAGAAGGATTTTGAAAATGTACACATATATAATTATTTAATGACGAATCTTGTTTTTCAGCTAAATCAAAGTCACTAATTGTGGTTGACGAGATGAACAATAATTTTGAAACTGAACATTTTATACTTTCAAAAATAAAAAACACTACAATTTTACAGTCGAATCTTACTAAGTAACTCGATAACATTAATAACTCGAATACAAAAAATTCTACTTGAACTTCATAACACTTATTGGTTTTTGATTTTTTAATATTTTTATCAACTAGTTTTTTTTTAATTTCGAGTTACTGAAAGTCGACTGTATTAATTTTGCATAAAACTTCATAAAACAAATCGATGTTATATTAAAACCAAGATTAACCAAGAAACTCTTCCCAATGTTTTTGATCATAAAATAACAGCAGATATTAGTGATTAAACTCACACTAAGAGGTATGAAATATCAAATAGCTAATCTCAATGTGCCACCGTATTCTAAAAATTACAATAAGATATTTGAATGAATAGCATAGAAATTATATACATTCGACTTTTATCTGTGAAAACAGTCTATTTGAGTACACACCTAATAAAAATAACTGAAAAGTATGTTCATACCAACTAAATACTAATACTTTATATTCGGATCACCTGACAAGGGTAATCCGTGAAAACGTTGAAAATTTTGTATGTTTTTTACATTAGTAAATGATTTACTACATTGAAAAGTTTTTAAATATACACCTTTTAAATGGATTTGAAATTTTAAAGAAAATACAATTTAGAATAATGTACTCGATGGCGTCGTTGTAAAATCATTATATTATCAGCGGTTTGTCGATCTATCATAATATTTTAAGTTATAACTTAGGTACTAACGTTTACGCGGCTATAGCATTATATTATTTCGAACATGCGTTACTCGAAATTAAATCACCAAACATGTTTACGTTACAATCAAAAACTGAAGTATGTAAACAATAAACGGTTTTTGAATCCGAAATTCTGGTTGGTCGACAACAACAAAGTAGGTATACCTAAACTGTATTATAATATAATCAATGCATATGATTTACGTGAACCATGTTCTATTTCAGGCGCAGCATACGACCACGTCGATGAAACGATGTCGAGTGTGTAGGAATATTGTACACACACGTGTCGTCACGATTGAAAACGCCATAACGTTATAATGAGTGCCGGTTCCTTTCCGATCTGCTTATATATTATGGTGTTAACAATAGACTGCAGCTATAAACCTACTATAGATCTAGAGGTCCTTATTATTTAATATACGATGTAATTTTAATTTATATAGGTGTATCCCAACATTTTATATAAAAGAATTAATTTTTTTAAAGATATTTCATTTTTTACACATTCATTTTAATTATGTTATTCGAAAATAAAATTAATGATATGATATTATGTATTTTTACTATTTTAATCGTTATATTTTTACTTTTTTAAGTGTACGTTTCTAATTACATATTATATAATATATTATATTTTACTGAAAATATGAATGTATAAAAACCGAATTTCAAAGACGTAGTTTATTAGACATACTTTAAATTATGATGAACAAAGTTACGGACCCACAGTTTGCGGAGTATTCTTGTGCCACTCCAAAATGTTCATTTAAACTTTTAATACTTATAACTTATAAGCGTATAACTAATTCACTTGTTAGAAATTTGAATTTTTATATATTGACATAATAACCTATTAAGGTGGGCTACTTAATACTTAAAGTTGGCCCACCTACTATTATTTTTCTACAACTCATCATTAGCTAAACCAAAAATGTTTGAAATTAACTCTTAAAATATTGGTATAGATTTTGAGTCGCTTTCCAAAATGGGTGGATGAATTTTTCGTATGTGTACTTCATAAAAATTTCGATTTTAAAAATGTCTTTAGTAATACCTTCGATAACAAACATAACGTAAAATATAGTACATAATACAATTATTGTATTAATTTGAAAAATAATACGGTGCTCTTGATAAATTATTATTCATAAATAAAGTAATCTTGAGTTATACTGAAGTCAGCAAATCGTCATTATAAATTGTTTGAATAAGTACGATCATCGAACCATTGAACCATCGTTAATTGGTTTTGGGAAATTAAGATAGGTTTTCAATGAATTTTTGTGTCAAATATGTCTTAAATAAACGAGAAATAAAATAATAAATAATAATATTACTTTGGAAAATGATAACAACGGTCGCAAGTTAATCGACTTTAAAAATTGACGTATTTTTTGTGTTTTGGAAAAACCAAAAAATTGTTGTAAAATGCCGATAAAAATAGTTACTTACATACAAGGTTTCGACTTGGACGTTTTTGTATACAAACAATGTTTGATATTTTTCAAATTATAATGTATACAAATTTGATATAATATGCATATTGTATGGTGATATTTTTTTCCCTATCCATTCGTTATTAATTAATGTTTTAAGTCCGTTTTTTACGCTTTAATTTAATGTATATCAGCTTTATCACACAATAATACACCATGGGGATGTTTCGTCAAGTTTAAATTCAAAAGGATACTTAAGTAAACAATTGTTTGTAAATTTGTAATGTTAGGTATCCTTGCAATATAAACAATTTGACCATTGGTAGAGCTAATGAAAATGTCGGCATCAATAACGTTTCTATTTAAGTATAGTTATCTCAGTCTCGTTTTGATGTACAATTTGTGTACTTTCAATTTATATACTAAAATCGATCAATAATAATGTGTATACATAGTTTTAAGTCTATAAGCTACAACCCTACGGATACCTATTCTCTTTCGGTGTACATTTTAATAACAAACAATAATTGATTATTATTATTTTTTATTTAAAAAAAATGAAATCACATAAAAATCAATTATAGTTATATAATTAATAGCAGCTCTATTAATAAAAATATAAAATATTCAATTTTCGTTTAGCTAAAACAAAATGCATGTGTTAGCTACCATAACAGTAATCTATATATGAATTATAAAAAGAGATTAAAAACACTCTCGAAATCATAGAGAATTTATTGATACAACTTTTAATTAAATCGGTTTAGTAGTTTCTAAGATAAGGTTTAAATAAAAAAAAAACCATTTCACATTTTGTATATTTTTTAAAAAGTTTTACATTTTTTTTTAGACATATGAATGGTGTGCTACTGGTTTTATTTATTTTATCTTTCAATATTCTGTGATCAGGAGTGGATCCATGCAACTATTCAACTTGATCTGCAATGTACAATAATGTACTCTATCATAAAAAAAACTGCACTAAGATTTGATAAGTAGTTACAGAGATCATTTGTTACAAAGATTCTTATTTTCACATTTATAATTTAGATATAAGTTGAATATAAGTTAGATATAAGTTTTTGTAAGCTTATATTGCTTAAGACTTGTAGGTATCCAAAGTCAATTTGTTTTACAGGACGAAAACAAGGAAAAAAAAGAATGTCTAGAAAGTAATGTTACAACATGTGTTAAAAATCTAAAAGTATATATATTTTAATCAAATTCACCGAATATATGCCAAAATATATCATTATTTCTCCATATTATCACCGTCGAGGTCAATGCATTTTTTAAATCAGGACATCAGCTTTTGTATAATATATTATCGTAGTGTATCTTTTGCCTTCCCTTTCTTCGTATTAACTATAGACTACGTATAGGCTTATATTCGTCGATTGCGATGTATTTCACGAAGAAAAACTAATTGGAATTTTTTCCATGAGATTAATATAATATGTGAAGTGCGTTTATGGACATAAAGTATTTGATTAGTCAGACGCATTTATTGAAAGTATTAGTAATTTTTTAGTGACTTTTAATATTTGTTGGACTATATTATTATAATTGATATTGGTCAAATTAAAACATTCGCTCTAGAAATTACTATTGATAATATGAGTGTTAAGAGGTATCTAATATTTGTTCAACACGTCTTTAGTTCAAATCATAATCCTCAAATATTGGCATAAATTTATAACTTTTATGATGTCGCTGTCGATATCAAAAAATCGTCCACGTTTTCGAATTAAAAAAAAAGTTTTTAATTCCAACAAGATTGGTAATAATATATTTTCGACTATTATAAAGTCGTAGGGGCAACGAGACGGAAAATAATAGTGCCTGGCCGCCCACTCTATAACATACGTTCGAGAAATGTATTTATCCTAATTTGACTACATTACACCAAACCACGTTGTCATTATTATTCAAGACCAGTGGACTTGAAACTACATTCAGATGAGAATGTTGCATTAGCATTGTAAAGTCATGACGATCAACACATCACACTGTAGTTTCTATTTAGATACAATAAAAAGTTCATGTCGCTT
This sequence comes from Schizaphis graminum, assembly GCA_020882235.1. NCBI lineage: Eukaryota > Metazoa > Arthropoda > Insecta > Hemiptera > Aphididae > Schizaphis > Schizaphis graminum. Next base: position 64,175,986 of record CM037032.1, read on the forward strand.
ATGTAATTACAATAATTAAACACGTACTTACTGCGATTACGTGAAATCGATATTTTACGCTATTTCAAGTTTTAACTTCTAACGATACTTATAAGTGTTTGTAGCTTCGCGACTTTGATCATAATTATAATCCTGTATTTCAAGAATGCGAAAGTGTTTGTGTATATATATTTCATAAATAAGAGCGAATAATTTCCAATCTTTAATTGGTGTTATTTATTAATAAGAAATTATTAAAAGTATTTGTAATATGTAATTTAATAAATAAAATTATGACTACAAGGTATTTTAGTTAGGAATTTCGCTACATCACTCTCGACGATGCACTTTTCATTAGTAATAATATTAGTTGTTTATGTTAATCTTTCACCTAAGAACCGAATAACATAAAAATATCATTTCGATGTATTTGACCAAGCTATTGTTTCAACTGTAATAAAATATAAATAGATTAACATGATTTAAAGACATATTATTTTGAGAATTGAGTTTGTTATCGAGTGCGCGATTGATTATTCGTTAGTCTTTAAATTAGTACGAGTAGGACAGGTACTAAGAGAAACAAGGCTATACACACAAATTTATAAAAATATTTGATAGCCGACTATACCTTGGCTCATATACATAAAACGTCTCCAATAAAATGACCGATATATGTTGTCTAAGATGTGAATATTTACATTTTAAATTAATACGATAAGTGATGAGATGCTATTCAAGTATTTTAACCTAATAATATTAATATTTAATCTATTAAAAACGACTTGATCAACACTAACAATATAAACATTCACCTCTTAGATTTCCAATAGCGGCCATTTTGTTAGCAAAATAAATCGATCGAACTCTGTTATCTAGTATTTTTATATATATATGAGTTGTGACTATACAGCCATCAGAATTTTGTACGTACGTATTATAATAATAGTATGCCAATCACCATTTATCGGTATTAACCACCAATCATGACACAATGATTTTAATTAATTTCGTACCAAATCGGATGTTATACGTATTATAATTACATTATTGTTAAAATGTTATTATTGGGGTTGGTTCCCAGAACATAACGTAAAACCGAGCGCAAAAAATGATTTACCACGAGACAAGCGATTTTCGACCAATTAAATTATTTCCTATGGTAAATATAATACAAATAATGTCGATAATAACATGATGTTGATTATCCGTCTTTTGGGTGTCGATATAATATTATATACGGCGTAGTGCGAAAAACTAATCCATTTATTTAAAACTTTTAATCAAAATAATTATTTTCAAAAATATGTTTTTCTCGCCGTAATGTCAACACGACTTGCAAATACTATAATACTGTTTTTCGAACATATTCCAGTTATATATAAAAAAAAATAATATTGTTATATATAAATAATTAACAGAAATAGCGATCCGTAAAATTGCATTCGTAACATTATACCAATAAAAATAGTAAACAAAAAAAGAAAAAGAAAAAAACCTAAGCAAAATCTGACGAAACGAGTTGCTGTTTTATAATATATTTTTCTTCGACCGTACAAATATGGCACTCGCGTAGGAGCGACAAGGTTTGACTCGTTTTCTGCAACAGACGTCATCGTCACCATCATCGCGATGGTCCAACACACACACGCATACGCGGTGCATGTGTAAAAGGGCACCGTTTCGAATTAACACGCGAGCGTGCACATCATCATTATCCTTTTAAACGGACCGGGAAACCGCCCGCGTCCTTTTCGACGATTGCTACGGAGGGAGGGGGGGGAGGGGTTGTGATGAATGGTGAGTCGGGAGCGATGTGCAGAGGATCGCCGCCGCCGCCGCCGAAGATATATAGTGCACAAAAGCCGCGGGGACGTCGTACGAGGATTTAAAAGGCGGCGCGATAACAATCGAATTCGTGAAAAAAGGTTCGCGTGCACACACACACACATATATTATTACGGGTCGCGCGTTTGCGCTCTCACTCGCGGACGAAACGCACACCGTCGAGGGGTTGCGCGCGTCTGCCCTCGCCGCGCAAACGTTTAATCAAAAACGGGTCTGCGTTTTATCCTTCCTAATATACCTACGCGAATCGGAGACGCACCGACGCAGTACTATAATATCATACGTATATCGTGTACACAGGTATACAGGCACTACACGTCGCGCGTTCCTCTGCCGGCCGAAACACCGTATACGATTACGGGCACAGTAATAACAGTGTGTATAATACGCCGCTGCTGTGTGATCGCGCGGCCAGTGGGCACGTCACGCATGTGTATTAAAACAATATACTATACGGGTTAGAGGAGGAACATCCGCGACGTTTGAAACGCATAACGTATCGTGTACGACGAGAGTGCCGCGGGGACGACGACGACGACGGGGTGGTACAAGAAATGGACGTGCCCCGGCGCGACGAGGTTTAATTTAAGGGTCTTGCGCCGATGGTATCTCGTGAAAACGCCCCCGCGGCCGTGCTCGCGGACAATTGCCGCAAAGAAATAATGCCGACGAACACGCGGCGACCGTTTGTTTGTTTACACGCACCGCGCGATGAGATAATATATCGGCCGAGTGTCACGATAATATTACAATGCACAATATAATAATATTGTACATACATGTACGATGCACGCGGATTATAATAATATGACATCGAGACCGTTGACAGGACTGCACACCGCGCGGACACCGAACGCCGCTGCGGTGCACGTGGAGTATTCTGTGATTCGTTAGGTTATTAACAAAATTTAGATTAAAAAAAAAAAAAAATACATAATGTTTATTGAGTCCCACTGAGCTAGCTCGTTTGGGTTCCCATGTGTAGTATTTTGTATTATCGTTTATTTTTTGACAAAGTAACTCTTTATTTGAAATTATTGTGTATGTGTATAAAATAGCCAAATATAATAGATTTGTGTGTAATCCGCAACTTGTTAAATGAGCCGATTCGAAAGATTAATTTTAAATATTATATTATAATTTGAATTTTCGCGGAATTGGTTAGGAAAGATATTAAGCAACGTACATAAAAGGATACTGTGTAAAAAATTCTTGTACTTAAGTGGTAATAATATTATTTAATTTACATCTGGTGTTAAAATTGTTTTAGTAAGGTAATTTTGTATTAACAAAGTAATAGCTGTTTTAAAGAAAAGTTTTTTAACTGTTATAGAACGTTGAATTCTCAAACATGTTTTTTACTTGGTAATCTTGTATTTTATTTAATATTATCGTTAATGTTTAGGTTTTACGGTAAAAAACTGTGTTATGTGTATAGTCCCTTATTAATATATTAAAAGCACTGTCACTCAAACGAAAGTAGTCAAATGCTAAAAAAATAGACTAGTTTGGAGTATAATTATATAAATGTATTTTGTCCGAAATGTGTAAACTATAGACACGATACGTGTCTAACGAGAATTTAGGCCAAATTTTTGTTTTAAAAATTAAAAATAAATATAAATTTACATGAAGATAATATTATTAAAAAAAAGAATTAAAATGTTATTAAGTTTGTATTATTTTTATTCCAACAAAACTACCACTTTAAGCTAACTTTGTGAAAAATAAAAAAATAATTCAACTTAGAAAAGTTAAAGTTAGTTATTTATTTAATGTTCATCTCAATCTGTACTTACTTTGTTATTTAATGATATGCAATATTTGGACAAAAGTCAACATTGGACTAAAAAATAACTGTTGTACGAAATTACGATCAGACTTAATTGTATAACCCTCTGATTTACTGTCGTCATTTTTCGTCACAATTTTTTTACCTTCCATTGTTCTATTATGTTGTACCTATAGTGAGTACTGTGTGGAACATTGTGCACATTAAACTTACATTTATTTTATAACGCAACTTGTTTATCAGCTGAATTGAACGCAAAACTATTGTTTAGAAAAAATGTACCATAGTTATAAATAGAGACCGGATTTTTATGCTATTACATATTTTTACTGAGCGTATGCAGTTCCAATTGGATAAGATTTGTCGACGATTCATATACCTATAAACTGATATACAAAAGTTTTTAGCGCATAAAAAAGAATATATCGACGTTAAAGAATATTTTGTGCAAAAAACATATTTTAGGGAATATTTCGGTATTTTGGGGTTTAATTTGAATATTTTATAAAAAAAAATCTAATGGTTTATAAAAAAAATGCAAAAATATTTTTAATATATCATATTTATCAATTTATTTATTATTTTTTTTTTGAGTTTATAAGGCTGAACTATTTAAGTTGTTTTAATACACAGCATTATTCTGTTATTCAACTATATGCAATTATTTTTTATTTTTATTATTTAAAACATGTTATTATTATTGTTTTTTTTTTAATTTTTATTAAAAAGAATATTTTCGCATATAAAAGATTATTTTGATGAAACTATAGAGCATAGAAACATCTAATTTTTAGATTTTTAAGAGCATATAAATCCTGTCTCTAGTTATAAAGAACTGTAAAACTTAATACTTGAAAAATAATAATATAATACTTTATTATAAGGTTTAAGATAAACCAAATAAATTAATATCATATTCTAACTGGAAATTATCTAGATCAGAGGTTCTCAATCTTTAATTTGCATGCATCACAGCCCAGATAATTGAAAAATCTCAATGAGCTGCTCAAAATACGGGTCAGTTATACTTGTGTTTTTATTTTATTTTTTTGATAATGATAGATCAGTACAAACATTAACAATTATTAAATCATACAGTATCTATAGCTGTAATTAAGGGTTAGAAATCCTAAAACTCGGTAGGTTGACACTATATTTATTTGGCACTGAAATGTACAACACGTCAACACACGTTCGATATTGTTGTACATTCTGAATCGGTTAAGTACCACTAAAAGATTTATAGAAAAACTATTTAAGATGATAAACAAGTAAAATATTGCAAAAATATTAAACATATTAGTATTTTAATACATTATTCTTGTACCATTTTCTGATATTTTCATGTACCATGGTTTGACTTACAGAAAATGGTAAGATGACATATGTGTCTAGTCGTCTACTGTCTAGGATATGCATAATATTGTAATAGTAAAGTAGAAAGTAAAATATAAATACTATAATGGCTTTTCATACTATTACATTGTGTAAATAGTATTTGACCATTTGAATTCGCGTATAGAGCCCAGTCATATAATACAATATTAAATATAATTGAATATAAAATACAAATAAAACCTAAAGATATTTTTTTGACATGAAAATTTTTGACGACATATTGATGTTTTGTGTTAAATTACGAATGGTTGTTGGTGAGTGGAAGGACACAGTTACAAAGAATCTTTCGGGTTAGCGCAACAGGCAAATTTTACTCCCTAGATAGTAGATATTCTTACTAGTAGCAGATGGGTAACGTTGACCTCATTATATTTCAATTCTGCTAAAAATATTCTGGATTTTATTGGGCCCAAATAAACCTTAGAAAATTTTAAATCATACGAGATTATGTTTTGACTATGACACTAGCTCATAAAGATGGGTTTTCCTCAATAAAATATAATAGTTGCGTTTAACTGTTGTCGTCATAGAAAGTAATATGCATGTGACAATGTGACATGTATAATCATTTATTAAAATAATACATTAAATTTATTTGGTATATTTAATCAATTATCACAATATTAAATAAAATAATTTTTTTTCATTACAATGATATTATAATTTCGCAAGTATTCTGTTTACGAAGGCCCAATCTTCAATTGATCGGTTATTTCGTTCGAGTGAATGAAGACTTTTCTCATTTATTTATGGTAAATACGTGTAATCAATTTTGTTTTGTTGCTGATGTGTTCAATTTAGTAATAATTGTTGTTTGCTTGAATATATAATATGTTTGGACATATTATATATATTCACAGGCCACACGCATATTCGTTCGTAATTGTTGGTAATAGCCAGTACGTCAGCACTAGGCGTCGTGTATTCAACAACTGCACTGTTCGTAGTTAACCGTCGTCATCGTCATCAGTACGAAATTATTCGATGGATGTAAACTTAGAATCACGTTTTTTTCTAATTAACTCAATGATCGTTAACTCAATTACTTTGGATTGAAATTTGATTTTCAGAAGATGAAAAGAGTATACCAAATACAATTTTTTTTAAATATCTGGTATCCAAAATCACGTAATTAAAATATTTAGTGGTACTAGTACATTATAGTTTTTTAACACATTGATTGTTAAGTTAATAATATTATGTAAAATATTATTATATTTATTTGTTTGATTTTATTAAGTCATGGGTATACGTCTGTATTTACCTTATAGATTATCCTAATAATTTTATGAATCTAATGGTACAAATAATACTAATAATAGATTCAATTCTTAGAGAATCAAGATCTTATTGATTTTCAACAATTCATGGGGAATGTCTAGATATATTAATATATAATTAATGTATATCTGGAATCGTATTTTTCATTAAATTATGTTATTAAAATTTTATTTGTATTAAGTATACCTAATTACCAACACATTCTAGCCAAAGTGATACAAAATATTAATTTCATTTATATATAAAATACATAATAATATAAAGTCGATTCCGCTTTATTGGAACACATCGGTTGCGTGTTGTATTGTCCCAATAATCCGAAATAAAAAAATCAAACATATAAATTTGTTGAAAAACTGATTTTTTCTATATATTTTTGATATCACAAAACTATTATAGTAATATTAATTGATAGTACAAAAAGAAAAACATGAAATTATATTATCATGTTCATCACATTTGAACATACGATAAGATAAAATTTAATAAAATAATCGATTATGCAAGACGGTCACGATTGTCAAACTATTGATTTATTAATATACTCGATAAAAATGTCCCAATTATCCGGATTTGTGGCCCAGATAAGCGGTGAACGTTTACCCTACAAGTATACATTTTTTTTCGTAATTGAAGAATTGTCCCTATTAAGCGGTTGTTCTTATTAACCGGTGTCTTTATTAAGCGGAATCGTCTGTATATTAAAAATATACCGAAAATTATTGATGCGTGTATGTAATGTGTGTGATGCTAATTTTAAATGTTCCAATGCTTATTATATTATTTTAAACTGCAGTAAATAAAGTTTTTATATGTCCGGATGTTTTTATTATCATAGAATAATAAATTGAACATAAAAATAAGTATTAATGAGTTTAAAATACTTATGAATGTAAAATATATCGTGAATAATATTATATATATATAATAAATATTATATAAAACCGTATCCAACGTAGTAACAACGGACGTCGAAACAAAATTAAAAAAAGTTGTTCATACTAAATGGACCGAACATTCATGTCATTTTTAATTTTCATTCTAAATGTTTCATTAAAATGAATTATAGATATTATATAAATTTAATATTTCATCAAAAGGTTTATTGAAAACATTATATAGGAGCGATGATGATAAATGGATATTAATAATTATATATGAGGTATGCACATTGAATTCACGACCATTATGGTTACATTAAAATATTTTTTTCCCTTTCATAAAATAGTTTTTTTAATAATATATTATTAAAATGACGGAAAACGAAACGGATCATTCACAGTTCATCGAAAAGAAAATATTAATCAATTTTTCAGGATTATAAATTACGGGCTATTAACTACATAAAAAGCTACGTAATATGTACAAAAAAAGGTACATCAGATTATTACTTAACAAACGATATCCAGCACCCATAAAAGTGATCAAGGGACTTGCGTTTAGTTATAAAATTTAATTTCTGACGTCATTCGTACAGATCACGATTACTCGAGTAGATAGATGTATCAATGAATCATTAGAACTAGGAGTCGTGAACTTGAAACAGTAATGAAAAGAAACGGTTCTGGAATAGGATTTAATACAAATATAGTAACCGGAACTGTATATTTAGATATTTCAGTAACTGAAACCAAAACCTATATATATAATATTATTAATAATTTTAATAAAATATGATTAGTATTCATCAAAATATCTAACCACAAACAATTAAATGTTCAAAATACTCATTGATATACATTTCTTCCAAAGTTTTGACTTTTGTCTTAACGTTACGGCAATTAAAAACTAGCCCAACTTTTTCCTTTAAACATGTAATTCTTATACAATTACAAAAAAATGTATCTTATATTTTAAGCAACAGTCACAAACGTAAGAGAGACAGCATTAATAAGCTGAGATAAAATGAACAACGTATGCGAGAAATGGTATAATATTGAGATTAAAATTAAATACCTTAGTAATAGTAAGCTTTAAACTTATTACTAAAAAACACTATATTTTAATAAAATTGATTTTATATCAATGTATGGTCAATATAAGTATCCAAAAATTCAGAAATTAATTTTGAAAATATATATCTGACGGTTCAAAAATAGCACAGTTTAAATGGGATACTATAGGACAATCATAAATAAAAAAGCGGGTAAGTGAGTATCGTTCTGCTGTACATTAGGGGGTGGGGTGGACCTCGGTCTAAGGTAGGTTAAATTTGAATGCAATGATAGGTATCATTGTATACGAAAAACGATTCTGAACGGAGATGATTTGTCAGTCTGGGATATATTATATTTAAATATTGTCATATATTATATTTTGAAAAAAATTCACAAATTCAAACACTTAAGTAAAAGCTTCAAGATCTTACGTTTGATAATTTTTTAAAAATAACAAAAATCGAAAATTATTTATTAGTAAAACGTAATTTTACACGCGTATTTTTGATTTCAAATTAAAATTAAAACTTTAAACACTCGTAAAATTTTTTAAATTGAATAATCCTCAAACTTTTTTATAATTATTCTAAGCTTAACTTATGGACAGCATAGTATTAAATTTTCAATTCTTAGCTATTGATAGTAAAATATTTATAAATTTTTTACTACCAAATAGTGAAAAATATTCATGATTTTGACGAATTTGTGTCAATATTTAACTTCAAATGCTAATAAAAAAAAATTGTGCCTATGTATTTTTATAATTTTTGAATGAGAGTTAGAACAAGTTATGTGGACCCTTCAATTAAATTTTCAAGTAATTTGCCCGAGCTGAATTTTTTTTATCAACATTTATAAAAAAAAAATAAAAAAAAATTGAAAATTTCAATTGTCTATAAATAGCTCAAAAAAAGTCAAAATGTTTTGAAAATCAAATCACGTAAAGAAAATGGCAATCTAAATAACTGGTAAAATTTTCAAGTATTTACGACTTATACTGTTTGAATAACAACAAATATCAAAAATCGTTTGAGGCTAAACCGTTATTTAATGCGGTTTTGTAAAAATTTAAATTTCAAACACTCATAAAAAATTTTTGTCTGAATCCGGTAGAGTTTTTTTTACAGATAATTGAAGAAAAATGTATGGAGAACCTTGTACCAAATTTTCAAAACTTAGTTATAAAAGAAAAAAATTTTACGATTTTTCAACCACAAAATTACTTGCAAATTTTCGCAATTTTGACATATTTCGTATAAATTCGAACTTTAAACACTTATAAAAAAAAATTGTGACTAACGATTTCGGATTTTTTTTTATCACTTTAAGAACAACTTATAAGAAACCTTGTATTAAATTTTCAAGATTTTCTGGCCGGCCAAAAATTTTTTATCGTTATTTTAAAAAAAAATACTAAAAAAAATTAAAAATTTTAATTGTCTATAAATAGCTCAAAAAAAGTCAAAATTCTTTGAAAATTTAACTGTGTATGGAAAACGCTAATATAAACATATGGTGAAAATTTCAAGTGTTTACATCGATTAGTTTTTGAGTTATAGCAAAATAAAAAATTCGATTTTGTCGAAAACTGGTTTTGCGTAAAAAATCCCGTTTTTCCGTCATTTTTTTAGGGTTTTTCCCGACTCATTTAAAAAATATTGAAAATTTTTAACTTTTGACCCCCCAAAGTACCAACTAGATTCAATTTCCTTTTCAAAGAGGGGCTGAAGTCCAAAATCGAAGCATTTTTACTGCTCCAAATGTTGTCGTCAGACACAAAAAAAAAAAAAATAAAAAAATAAAAAAAAAAAAAAAAAAAAAAAAAAAAAAAAAACACACATCATTGTAAAATCAATACATTCTTCACTCCGTTCAGAATCTAAAATAAAAGTACAAGCAGATTAAATCAAAATATCTCTGTTATCTCTGAAACTGAGGAATAATAAAAATTATAATATGGTAGTAGTGAAATTTCCATTATTGTCAAAAGGTTAATGCTAATTTTATAGGTTAAATATTTTATATTTGTATTATTATTAGTTTATTAACTAGGTATAGTTAAATTAAAAATATTAAAACAATTTTTATAAATTTAAAAATATATTATTTTGGTTTAAATATTTTTTTCCTTACATATTTTTATTTAAAATTGTATATACTATACTGGAACTGGATATAATTTTTTATATTTACTAAAACAGAAATATATATTTTCAAAAAAAAACCTAAAATTTTTATTTATTTTTTCTAGGAATTGTACCAAACTTAGAACCTAGATTATCGTTTACTAGGATAACAGTGAAACAAAAAATAATAAAGAATTTAATCCCTGATTATAATATAGTTGGTGCGTAACGTTGCCACACCATTTGTTGTATCAGTGGACAATTTTTTCTATCGTCTTAAAAATAGTTTTGGGTCAATAAAATGTATGTAAAAAAAAAAAAAAAAATTACATATAAAACAATATCGTAGCACAACATTGTTCGGATAAATAAATAAAAAAATACAATTACTATCTGAACGGAGTAATAACACAAGTGTTATAATTATACGCAGAGGCCGGATGTTTGAGCTATAAAATAATCTATAAAAATTCCCTAACAAAATGCAATGCATTTATGACCGTTTCATACAAAAAATATCCTTAAAAGGAATTGATTAGTGATGTAGTAAAATATACATTAACAAAATGTAATAGCTGTCACAATCTGTGTTATTTTATTGTTAATATGTTATATTACAACAAATTATCAGATTTTTTTCTATAAATATTGAATATTTTAATAATCAATGTAGATTTAAAATCAAAAACAATAAAATCTCGATTTTTCCTGAATCAAAAATGGATTAAAATAATGAAAGAGTTTATTATTTTTCTTAATTTGTACATAAGATTTTTTTATTAAAGCTTCAACCGTATGCCGAAATTATTTAAGAACTAGTAAAAATAATATTATGTGATTTAGTTATTTAATTAAGTAATTTTTTGGAAAGTTATGAATCTATGAAAAATGCTGTGAATTTGGTGAATGTACGTGTGTTTAATATAGATAATATAAAATTCCATAATATAAGGTTTTGATTTTATTTTTTTGTGCTGAGTTTTATAGTTATGAAATTAAGTTTGAAAAACTGGAAACCATTCATATAATTGCACAACAAACCCGCACATAAACCTTTTTACAGACATGCGAATGGATTGACTAAGCTTGAAGATACTTAACGAACATTACTTTCTAATGGAACAACATTTGGCGGATGAGTTATCAAAAACGTCAAACTTTTATCCTCCTATAACATTAAAAGTACCACTCCAGCATATAAAATGTATATAATATGCACTATTAACGTAACTGACGTAAAGCTTGGGATATATTTTAAACAGCGATGGGTGGAGTCGGATTCCGTGTTTTATTTGTTCATCATTACTATATCGCTATTTGTACGGCGATAACAACATATAATAATGTATATAACTTGTGTCGGAAGATTGCGCAAAGTGTACAGAATAGCGTTTTCCCGTTTCGACGATAAAAATGTTTATAAAACAACACCGACACTCGTAATCGAATGTAAATGTGTAGCATTAACATAAGTAGGAAGGCGTTCCACCAGGAGAGAAAAGTCTATTTCACGGGACTATCCAAACAAGTTCAAAAGTCCATTAAGTCGTTTTCGGATCAGAAGAAGAAATTCGCAATACAAAATATAAATAATTACGGCGTTGCGCGACCGAAACGAAAGTACGTAGAACTCGTTATGTTTATGTCGTTATCTACAAAAACGAAAGTTGATCGTGATCCGCTTTGACACGAATCTCAATTGAAGTTTTAACGGGACTGAACTGAAAGCGGGTAGGGATCGAGAGGCTAAAATCGTGATATGTATTATCATCAAGTAAAAATTATGACTTATTATCAAAACTGACTTTTTATAATTAATTACGAAATAAAATACGATATACAATGGCTTATATAAATAATGTATGTAATGCATAATATCATAAAGTAAATTAATATAAGATTTGCAGACAAATTATTGAATAAGTCAATTAGAATATTTTATTTATTATAAGATCGGTAAACTTATTAGTAACTATATAATATATCAAAATGTTGTAAGTTCGGACAATCAGATCATCTGATTTTTGAGAAATAATATAATCTTACCGTTCCGGTTTTTTTAATTCAACATAATCACTTAACGTTTACTTTTAGGTCGGGTATTTCATCGATTGGTGCAAAGAGGTCGAACAATTCTTCCGAAAAATGCATATTTTTCATAGCCAAACAATATCTGTGATTATGCGAACCCATTTCTATCATACCGCTAATTATAATGAAATTATAGTAATATGTGTGTAAATAAATCTATACATATAGGTACTATTATAATAATATAATAAGTTCAAAGAGTTTGGTTTTTTGGTTTGAACGCCCTAATTTATAGAACTAGCTGATAGATTTGAAAAATTATTTTCGAATTTGATAGCTCGAGTCATGAGAAAGGTTCTGGGCTAAATTACGCTAGGTACAAGCCTTAGAAGTCGCGTAAAAAGGAAAAGTCAGAAAGTACGTTAGGTGAATACGAAGTAAGATAGCGCGAGTGAGTGATGTGACGCGTGGTGGGTCAGGAGCAGAAAATGTCCACGACGTCGGTTATATTTATATTTATATATAATACGTAACATGCACTCACTGATTCATCATCGCTTAGCTAGAATCACCGAAGCGGATCCGAAATGCACGAGAATTGACACTAGCCGAAACAAGACGTTGTAAATCGATTTTCGAAATTAGTCGTATTGTATTGTGTTAATACACTGAAATACCGTATTTTCAACGAAAATATTTTGTTCGACGAAACACAAATGCATTAATACTGCTCAGAAAATCTTTTAAACATCATAGCGGGCAGATAAAAATTATTGATAGAGGTAACAAGAATATGGTAAAGATATTATGGTACACGTTAACGGTATAATGCAATTTTCATCCATATGCACGTGAAAGTTCATCTGGATCAAACTTAAAGTCATTCAATATTAAACTTGGAAAATAGAGATTTGGTCAAAGTTATATTATGTGGTATTATATTTGGTAGATGGCAAACGCATAAGCTTACATAATATACACAGGTATGCACTTTGCACAAATCGAATAACATTATTATTAGAGTGTTTAATGACTTTCTCATAGTGCTTGTAATTATATACTGAATAATATAAAAACAATTCTAAGTTGCTGCAATGAATAGTCAAGTGCAACTAAGTATTATTATACAACAAATTTTTACCATTTATTTGAAATTTATATTAACGGTTATATCGCGATCTTACGACGACGAATCTGTGTAAGTTGATTAATTATTTAATTACTCGTCGCTCGTAGAGAAAAAAATGTCGTATTAGTGATTTGTATTATATAGACCACCACAGAAGTTTTGCATTTTAAAGAGGACATATTTTTTGAATATTATTCGTGCAATAGTCAAAATAATGTCGTTGCTGAATATTGTAAAAACATAAACTATAATCAAACATGATATTATGCGAACAACTACACAATGACGATGTAGTGCGATAACTCACCAGGTAGGTATATTATATTTTATTATTGTTACATTTAGATCACATTTGGTGTTATTGCGTGGTTGGATACGATTGCAAACTTTTACCTATTGAGGTTAACAGAGAAAATCACAATGTTATATGCTATTATTTCTTACCTTGAAAAATCATAGCAAAATGTTGTACTTCACCACAAAAAAAAAAAAGAACCCGTCAAATCTCTCTACTCTTCACTAGGGGTTAATTGATTGCTCTATATCATCGAGTAGGTGTCATTTTATCGAATGTTCGAAATTTGAGTTAAATAATAAATCATTCTACGGTGTGTACAATGGTTAACGATTTTGAGCAAAAGCCAATCTCTAACTTTTTGGTAATCAAACAATTATTTTAACATTAATATTAACATTTGTATAAATGTTTATATTGTTGCTTTTGTTTTACCCAATTATTTTAATAAGTGCTGAGATTTTTCTACTGTTTACTTACTAAAATACAAACTAACATAAAACCCTCCTGGAAGTTGATGATCAAAGCATTTTCTTTATTAGTAATTATATCTTAAGAAACATAAAAAAACACTCATATCATTGTAAAGTCAATATATTAATCTCTATACTCAGAATCTAAAATATATTTTGTTTGAGTAGGTACCTAATTGAGCAATACTCAGTTACAGCACATCATGTTGTAGTTTTTTGGTGCCTATTCTTGTTGATCAGTCAGTTGAGAGCATCCTCATTTTTTTTTTAAAACCATGTTGCAATTTTCTATTAGTTAATCGTGAACACACTAAATTTGAAATAAATCAAATTAATTTTAAAAATCTTTACTTTATTACGTTTTATTATGATTCCATACTGCTTTATCTTCACTTCAAGTGAATTTTTAATGTCCTAGGTTTTCGTTGCATATGCTTTATCTTAGTTCTATTTATCATGGCACGCTATACGCCCGACGCCGTTAACAACTGACCCGATTATACCTTCGTACATAGATCTCCGCGATTTGATATAACTTATTGTCGTGTTTTGGTCTGGCATTGTCAAGATTTAGTCAAAGTATTCCATAGTAATATTATCAACAAAGGTATCGCTAGAAATCGTAGTGTTGTATTTTCGAATTTTGATGACGACGGAACGGGCGTTCACATGACGTAATAATAATATATTATGGGACTGTGATCGGCGGGCGTCGGTGGAATTTCGTGCCGCGCCATGTTATATATTATTATTAAATGTTATTCTTAACACGCGATCGATCCGTATCAACAGGGTTGAACATCATATAGTATAAGTAACGTACAGAGCTGTGCGTATAATTTCGGGTAACCGGGTATAGGGTATAGCCGGTCGGTGTGTATAGGTAGGTCGGTAGGCAACTGTTATTAGCCTCACGCCATGCGTGGTTAATACGGTCGGGCCAAAGACGACGTCGACGGGTCGTCTGCCGCTATATATCGTTGTACAGCCGTGTTATTAGCCCACCACCGCTGCCACCGCCGGCGCAGATATTCCGTAGTAATATTATGTTTATTAATTACTTGTGGTCTTAAAACGACGTTGCGCAATGCGCGTTTTCGTGGGTACAGGCGTTCTAGAAATAACACGGCGATGAACAGAGTATGAAGTTTTCTTTTTATAGAGGGTGGGATAATGTTAACTTTTTTTAATATAAATAAATTGGGTTAAGCACTTCATCGATGGGAAAACTGTTTTTGTGAAAATTCTAAGAAATTTAAAGATCTAAGGTCTGCAGATAGAAATTAGAAAAGTACAAAGAAGTATAAAAAATACTTACTAACTATTACGACTCCCAATCGTAATAATTTTTAAGAATTTACATTTTTTTACGGACAATATTAATTTTTAATTTTACGTACAGGAATAGAATATGTTTGTCGGAATTTCTATATAATATACAAATTTGAATTTTGAATGTGTAGTTGATTAGTTATAAATAATTAAAGTGTTATACCGCTGAGGTATCCCACAAAATGTTGGCATACAAGTATATAATTATACTATTCTGCTTTATCAAACTGTAATATATGTATACTCACAAGTTTTTAACAAATGTATACTATTCGTTTGAAATTAATTTTTTTTCTACTGTAATTTTTACAGAACATTTTGTTATGGATATAAATCAAAAAATATATGTTTTTAATGAGATATGTATTAATTCAAAAAATTATTTCTAAAAATATTTTCGATAAAACGTATTTTCACCTTTAAAAGAATCACATTGTCGCATGGAGAAATGGTTAATGCAAGATGACGATATTCAACTATGTTTTATTGATTTTAAAATCGTATACATTCAATTATTGTCTAAGGATTAAAAAATAATTTTTATTTTCCAAAGAAAAGTTTATTTGGCTACGTTTTGGTAAAACTTTTCACCGTGATTAATGTACAACAATTGGAGTTATTTCATTTTAAGTTTTAATTCGAATTTTCGGACTCAATAGTATACAGAGAAACACTATTAATTATTTTCATTTGAAAACCTTTATTTATTTATTTATTTATTTTAGTTGTATACGATTTTCTCTGTTTTATGAAATTATTACGAATCTAGTTCGACGAGTATGATTCAATACTTGGATGAGATTATTAATATAAAAATGACGTTTTAGCCTAAACATATAGGAACTACAGCAATGTTGCTTAGGTTTATTTATTAAGATTCAATTTCTCTTAGAATAAATATCATAAATAATGGTTAATGTCAACCAAAAATCGTGAGATAAAATCAAAATTAATTGCATTGGAATTCAGTTTTTCTTAGCAATTTTAACAACTGTTGTCATTTTCTAGAAAACTTAAAAACAAAACTAAGATTACCGTATATCATAGTTCAATTATTGCTTTTTATTTTAGACCAACGACCATTATTTTAGCTTTTTCTCTCTCTTCGACCTAAATCTAAAAAGTACAATATGCTTCAAAATATAGAACAGTTGATTTAATGTTAAAAAAGTTTTAGATTTACAAAAGTTCTTAGCGTCGTTTAACTTATTGTTGGTATTTTTCTAGAAAAAGTTTAATGTACAATAATATTACTTAAAATCCTAACAATAATATTTTTTCAAACTTTTGACCAGCGGGAACATAAAAGATTGAAATTTAAGTTTTGTAAAAAAAAATAATTTGTTTATTAAATTTTGTAACGGGCTTTACATAATTTTATTCCAAAACAACATTCACAATATAATCTAAATTATTTAATCGTTAATATGACAAATTCTTCATTGCTTTATAAATATAATAATGTACTTAAGTTTAATCAAGATACGAGGAGAGAAGGGTTCACAATAAAATAGACTGCCCACCAAGTGACTTCACGACGGTAGTTTTTCGACATAATAGCTCACAAATACCGCTTAAATTGACTACTGAACTGAATTTATATCTAGGTGAACGATTATAACTTAGGTAACCAAAGGTGGGCAAGTTGTTTAAAAAAATTAACTCGAGTTAGTTATTTTAATTCAATGTTAAAGAAATATTGCTCCACTAAGAATCTAAAAAATGATATATTTGTATATTATTATACAAAAGTTTTAAGTTGATATAGAGAAAAATGTTATCATAATTCAATTAAAAATAAGTCTGCCTCTTAGTCGATAGAACAAAAAATATTTTTATTTAATTATAAAATATTACATTAAATAAAACATAATAGTAAAAAAAATAGTATTATTGTTATGAAGAATAGAATATAAAAAGTTTGAAACTCACTTTCAAATACATATTTATTCTAAAAAATATAGCGTATTCAATACTTTCAATATTTACATCAACATAATAGTTGCTGTGAAAGTTATTTTCTATAATAAATGTGATCAAATCAAAACAGAGACGGACGAAGTTAGTGCTGCTCGACTTTTATAAAAACTGACATAAATACATTATGCTGTACAATTATCTAAAATTAAACTAAAATAAAAATCACTTAAGAAATATAATAAAGTGCGTAGAAGAGGTCGATTGTCAATTAAAACAGAGATAATACAGAAAGTTTTTTTTAATGCTATAATCTGTTCTCAGATTTTTTTTTTAACAAATCTCACTTTGCTTTCACCACGGTTAACCCGAAAAAAGTTTATAGATATATGAACATATTACTGGCACGTGTATTTTTTTAAACTTTGATTACAAATTGTTGGCACGTGATACAAAAAAGTCTACAACGCCTGCTGTATCATTATTATCGGTAATATTATAAACACATAAAAAAATTCTTAATAAGAATATAGTAAAAGAAATAATTCGATGTCATCGAAAAAATTATCGTTCTGTAATATTTTTTCGACAGTTTTCGTCATACTTATTTGTATTTTTAATTTATAATATTTTAAAATTAAACAAATCAGCAATAGGATCAATAGGATGTTGTAATCAATAATGTGTAAGTGTACAGAATTTCAGAGTATTTGTCTATATTTTTCGCGTAAAGATTACAATTTGTACAATTTGGATATTTGACTACTGATGAATACCACTTACCATATTTAGATTGACAACAACATTTACATGACCGTCTACAGCTACTCATATTTTAATATGAATGTCTTGAAGTCTGAAAACTCGATTTTTTATATTGTAGCATACTAGTATGCTGACTGATTTTTTTTTTTTTTTTTATAAACCATTCATTATTTCAAAAACTTAACATTTTTGAAAATATTTTCGTATATCGTTTACAAATGAAATAAATCAAACATTTTTTAAAAACAATTATATTTTTTATCGTTATAATTTTTATTGTTTTTGAGTGATATTATATATTTTTTATTTCTTATTCCAATGTAAAATACTTTTTGTAGTATTTCAATACACAAAAATCGAAATTCGGACTAGTAGTATTATAATATGAGTTATAAATATTTAATGTTTTTTGTGAGCAGAGTGAAGTGGTACGGTTATACCCCGTAAAGTATCGGCCTACTACTCTACTTTTAGCTACAATTAACAAAATATTGTTTTTCAGAACATGACATTTAAAATGTCTGTTGTCATTCAAAAATGTAAAAACATAAAAATTAAAATGATAAAAAAATAAAAAATGTTTAATAAATTTTAAAACAATGAGTGGTACCTACATAATAAAAGAATCCCATTGCATCGTGGGTATAGTATGCTGGATGTCGCGTTAAATCAGTCGACTATTTTGAACCGCGACGTCTAAGCTATTTGACCGATATCCTCGAGCATACATAATACATTATTATTATGCGTCGTACCACGAGTAGCGGTAAGGTGTGCACGTCGAAAAAGTGCATTTCAATGTCCCCCCCGCAGACCACCGTATACCAATGATGTAGTAGATAGACAACACGGAAAGGCTTTTGTGCACGCCATCACATATACACACAACTCTGTCCGCGCTTAAATACATACTCACATTCTCACACTCACCCTTTTCTGCACTTAAACATATACACAATCGCAAAACTGATCTATTGTGAGTTCCACTTTTTGCGCGTCCATGCGATACATATTATGCTGGTGCGCCTAAAAAAATGTTTGAGAAAAATAATAGATGTCAAATATGGTGAGTCTGAATAATGTCATAATGTGTATTATTCGAATAATTCGTGCTTCTGATTTAGCCAACATCAAAGAAAGAGTCTTTTGATAACGGATTTTTTTTTTTTTTTTGTTATTAGGCCAAAATCAAACCTAATAGACCAAAACATCACTGCTTGGCTATTTGTTGAATCACGTCGACTAATGAAAAAATAATATACACGAAAGTTTTATATGATTTTTGATAACGCGGGCGTTAATTTTTCTGATCGTTGATAATAATATTATATTCATTTGATACAAAATTCAAGTTGACAATACAATAAATTGTTTTTTGTTAAAAAATTATAATTGTTTATGATAATATATTATATGAAAAACAATAACAATAACTACACACGTATGGAATAGAATATTCAAATTTATCTCAAAGCGACTGGTGTATAATGTCGAAAAGGGTTTTGTGTACTTTGAATATTTAATTTATTTTATGAATATATTATTTTATATAAATACGCCAACAAGTATACCAAATAACAATACTTGTGATCATTTTTAAAATGTAATTATACGTGTTTATACCTACTTTAATTCCTTTTGAAATCAGTGAATCGACTAGTCACTAGTGTACAAAAAAAAAAAAATGTGCACATCTTTCATTTTTTGTACTATTATGTTTTGTAAAATAATAATAATATATATAACATAAAAAATAAAATATTATATGTAAATAAAACTACTATACTTGAATGAATTCTATAAAAAAAACAAAATAAAAAAGTTCTCTGGGTGTAGCAACAATTATTATAAAAATAGAAAAATATTGAAAACAATTGTTACTAACTGTCTTAACTGTTTTCTTATTATATACAATAATTTAATTAAAAAAAAAAAATACTATTATTCAAAAAACAGAAATTGGTTTGTTAAAATAATAATAGCCAGTATCTATATATTTTTATATTTTTCTTACATAGTTTCCATAAGTTTAGTTTCTTATAGAATTTCCTAAAGAATATTATACACATTTATCTGTTTTTTACCATTTATTTTGTTTATTCAATTATTCCGGCCAAATGTAAACTCCTACACGAATAACCTTTTTACCTAAATCATCATTAAATGTAAACTCCTACACTAATAACCTATTAAAATGTTTACTTGTAATTCAAAGATATTGTAATCTCCTCCATAGACATGTTTTCCCTTTAAAAAAATAGGGTAATATTACTTAAATTCACGATTTTGATGTTGAAAACAATTTCTAAATATCAATTCATACTCAATCAAAAAAAGCGGGTAAATGAGTATCGTTTTGCTGTACATTAGAGGGTAGTCCACCTCGGACTAGGGTAGGTTAAATTTGAATGCAATGATAGGTATCATTGTATACGAAAAACGATTCTGAACGAAGATGATTTGTCAGTTTAGGATATATTATATTTAAATATTGTCATATATTCTATTTTGAAACAAATTCAAACATTTAAGTAAAAGTTTCAAGATCTTACGTTTAGTAATTTTTTAAAAATAACAAAAATCGAAAATTATTTATTAGTAAAGCGTTATTTTACACGTGTATTTTTGATTTAAAATTAAAATTAAAATTTTAAACACTCGTAAAATTTTTTAAATTGAATAATTCTCAAACTTTTTTATAATTATTCTAAGCTTAACTTATGGACAGTATAGTAAAAAATTTTCAATTCTTAGCTTTTGATAGTAAAATATTTATAATTTTTTAACTACCAAATAGTGAAAAATATTCATGATTTTGACGAATTTTTGTCAATATTTGAACTTCAAATGCTAATAAAAAAAAATTGTGCCTATGTATTTTTATAATTTTTAAATGAGAGTTAGAACAAGTTATGTGGACCCTTCTATTACATTTTCAAGTTATTTGTCTTAGCTAAATTTTATTTATCAATATTTATAAAAAAAAAAAATAAAAAAAAAAATTGATTATTTCAAATGCCTATAAATAGCTCAAAAAAAGTCAAAGTATTTTGAAAATCAAATCACGTAAAGAAAATGGCGATCTAAATAACTGGTAAAATTTTTAAGTATTTACGACTTATACTATTTGAATAACAACAAAATATATCAAAAATCGTTTGAGGCTAAACTGTTATTTAACGCGGTTTTGTAAAAATTTAAATTTCAAACACTCATAAAATTGTTTTGTCTGAATGCGGTAGAGTTTTTTTTACAGATATTTAAAGAAAATTTATGGAGAACCTAGTACCAAATTTTCAAAATTTAGTTATAAAAGAAAAAATTTTTACGATTTTTCAACCACAAAATTACTTGCAAATTTTCGCAATTTTGACATATTTCGTATAAATTCGAACTTTAAGCACTTATAAAAAAAATTTGTGACTAACGATTTCGGATTTTTTTTTATCACTTTAAGAACAACTTATAAGAAACCTTGTATTAAATTTTCAAGATTTTCTGGTCGTCCAAAATATTTTTATCGTTATTTAAAAAAAAAATACTTAGAAAATTTGAAAATTTCAATTGTCTATGAATAGCTTAAAAAAAGTCAAAATTCTTTGAAAATGTAATTGTGTATGGAGAATGTTAATATAAACATTTGGTGAAAATTTCAAGTATTTAAATCGATTAGTTTTTGAGTTATAGCTAAATTATAGCTAAATAAAAAATTCGATTTTGTCGAAAACTGGTTTTGCGTAAAAAATCCCGTTTTTCCCTCATTTTTTTACGGTTTTTTCCGACTCATTAACTTTTGACCCCCCAAAGTACCAACTAGATTCAATTTCCTTTTCAAAGAGGGACTGAAGTCAAAAATCGAAGCATTTTTACTGCTCCTAATTTTTTCGTCAGACACAAAAAAAAAAAAACACACACATCATTGTAAAATCAATACATTCATCACTCCGTTCAGAATCTAAAACAAATATTATATACGAGGAGAAATTTCACGTTTAGAGTTTATCTCCAAAGTATGCCATAAAAATATCCGTAAATGATTAGAGTTATGACTAATAGTATTGTTTTATTGAATCTTTTATTATTTTTTTCAAAAAATTTTTATTTCATGTGTTAATATATTATAAGACTGATATTTTTTTACAATACAAGCTTTATTAATTTTTTGTAGGAGTTAACACTATCTTTTGTTAACACTATATTTTGTAGGAGATTACACTACAACTTCACTCAGAAGGTATTTTGACAAAAATATCATGGATTTGAAGAGAGGTTTAACGTTTAGAAAACACTCATTTCCTTTTCCACTTACAAGCTTAGGATTAACAATAATTTTTATGATTGGAGTGGTAAAAATTATTTTTGCATATGTTATATATATATATATATATATAAATATAAAAATATATGTGTGTGTGTGTGAGCTTACCATTTTTTTTTTTAATAATAATTATAATAAACTGAATTCAAAAACTGTAACCTGATAATATTAATATTTGAACAACATGATGTTTGTAATTGTGTTACAACCTCAATACCTAAGTATAAATATATTTGATTAATAATGTCATTAAGAGATTTAATGGAATTGGATAGTTTATTTGATGTTTGTCATATGTATTTTTTCATATTCAATCTAGGTTGTTGTTATTTAATAATTAAATTAATTCTACAGTAGCATTGTAAATTTCTTTCTTAGTATTTTTTAATAATCTATATTAATACATTAATTATCTGCTTTTCTCTTTCCTGAGTTTGAAATTATTTTAGTTAAATTAAGTAGTTTTTTGTAGTTATGTATTAATTCATATCGACGAAATATTTGTGTAATTTAAATGGCATCTTATACCAATATTATACTTTATACTATTTAATATGCTGTAATGTTCGTAAAAAAGATCCGTACAATATTTTTTAACGTTTATAAGTTTATTTTAAAAATTATTTTGTTGAAATCCTTTTTTTGAACGAGTTCAGTTCGACTATTACCTGATTTTTACTCAAGTGCAGTTCAACCATAACCTTTTTTTTTTAACATGAGTGTAATTCGTCATTCGATAATTCTGTTTTGATCGTAGCATGTATGTATTTAAATAGCCTATACTAAACGCCCTCACACAATTGTATAGAATATGAAATAATATAAATATTTTATTTTTTATTGATAAGTTTAATTAGGTGTACTTTAATTATCGTTGATAATAACACTGTAGTTTTATATAATATACATACTGTTAGTTATCTTGATTAACTTGGTAGACAAAATTGTACGAGTATGATGATTTAATTAAAGCGATAACTATATTAGCTATTATTATTCAGCTAAGTATTTTAGGTCTAGATTCCAGCCTACTGAATTAATAAATCGGATATTATTATAATAGGTAATACTTATTAATTAAAATCAAATATAAATGTCTTAAAATATAATTTATTATCTAATTACAAATAATAAAAAATACTTAAGCATGCATTGAACTAATAAATTGGACATATATTATTTGAAACATACCAAAAATGGTTTATTTTTATATTCTGTAAAAGTATGAACAATTGAAAAATATTAATACTCGTAAAATACATACTCATTTCAGGTGATATAAATATCAATGATATACAAATAAGTGAGAAGTAAATTTGTTCATTAAATAACCTAAATTCTAAGTAATATCAAATTTACTTAATATTCTAGATAAACATAAAAGTAATTTATTATTAAAGTTCATTAAACTCAAAATATTAGTTTGACCTAAAATATAACTATTCAACAAATTGGACAGTGCATGCATTTGTTGGAAGAAGAAAGAATCATTACTTTTCAGTGAAGGAAAAAAAGTTATGTTTTGAAATTTACTATTTAGAGCAAAATTGACTTTATTTTTATCAGTCACTGTCTAATTTGAAATAAATCATATTGAAAAACGATAATTTATAATGATCTATTAAAAATATAGTATTTAGACTCCTGTATAGCGATATTAGTCATATTTTAAAATTTCCAAATTAAGTAATTGGATTTTCCATTTATGTATAATTTAATGGAGAACCTTATACATACATGCAGAGATTATTTACATTTTACATTTAAATTCACCGATGATAATGTATTAATTTACTATAAGATGAATCACTGTTGAATTAATACAAGACAGAAAATGCGTTGATGAGTAATGGTTGTAGTTCGGTAGGCTGCAAAGAAAACACGATTTAAGTAAACACTTTACGGTTCTCACATAGCAAGAATTCTCATATACCAGTTATTAGTATATGTGAAATCCAATTTTATCTACGAAAAGGACGGCTAATGGATCCGTTGAATTTCTTTCAAATCTTTATGAAACATATACTTTCATCTATAAGAACGCAACATTTGTCAAGCAAACAAAATATATAAAGATACTTAGTAGCAAAACAAATTTAAGCCAAACACCAATATATTATATTGAACGTTGAAAATAATCAAGTAAATCTTCACGAATCGAAAAATAAATTACTGTAGATTTTTCGAGTGTTTAATCAATTGATATTCGTTATAATTTAATTAAATATTAATTGCTCATGATTTGTGAAATGATCGATTAACGATCAAATTTGAAAATTATATTTCAACTACTCATCACTATTCTATGATAACAATTGTATCATATACTTTATTGAACATCAATAGGTACAATGGTACATATAATAATATACTTACTTTATTTAATATTGAGTATTTATTTTATGTTTTGGTCTTAGTATTAAATATTTTGTTCTTTTGTATTCGAACCATTTTATGATTATCGACCATCTTTCAGACGGCCGACTTTCATAATATTAATAAACGTGATAATAACACATTCCCCTATTTATTTATTTTTATTATATGAGATACTTTAGGAATTTTAGGCGAGTGAGATGTGGATGAATTTCTTTGTCTTCCATATAATTTTGTTATAAGATTATATGTTAAATTTCATTCAATAATGTAATCATTTAACTACTGTAATAATATAAAATTAATAGTTTACGCTATCATCTTTATTATTCATTTTTTGTATTATTTGTATATGTTTTTTTATTTATTTATCGTTCAGAAAAGACACTGTAAAATGTTAATTGACCAAGTGAACTTGATTTGTAATACATGATTCTAACGAAACAGTGAAACAATGTACTGCACAATTTTAGAACTACGCGCTCGGGATTTCGAGTCTTGAAGGGTCTGATGTTGATGACCGTTTATTATTATTTCGACGGAATCGAACTATAGTTCAAAGAATTATTCCAGTCCCTAAACAAACAACCATCGATTATAAATACTACAAAGAGGAAAATATCACTAATATCAGTTGATCGACTGTGGATGTCCGGGAAAGCAATTTGATGCAATTTAAATTATTCAGTTATACATTATTATTTATTGCAAACAAAACGATATTCCTAGAAGAAACAATGTGTCAAGATTATATTTTATTTGAGAATGTTTAATTATATAAATAATATATAACTGTTTAGTGTTTATTCCTAATACGATAAGTTTAAGATGTTTAAGTTGAATAAAATGCTGAAAACAAAAAATAATGGCATTATAATACTATGTACAATATAATATAATATAACATTGCAGTACCTAACTACGATTTTCGAAAAAAAATATCAAATTTCATATAGCTATTATAGCTGTATTAGTAATTTTATTTTTTTATTGGTTCCGCGATAAGTTTAATTAATGTTTTCCAAAAAAATAAATCGTGTGTATTATATTATTATAGTAATATTAATATAATAATATTATTATTTCATTTTATGTTACTAGTTGTTATTATAACTGATAAGTTAATATCGACAAGAATAGCATGAATGTTCGTAGTATGAATAGCTTAAGCTTAGTCAAAATATTTTGAAAATGTCAATGTTTGAATATAATAATATGTGTTATAAATATGCGTAATTACTTAATTAATTGTAGTTTCAAGTTACTTGGATTGATATTTTTATTTTTAAATTTCAAAAAATAATTGAAATAACTAGAAGAAAAATTCACTCTTCGTTTTATTTTCATTATAATATCAAATGTCATCAAAATGTTAACTTTAAATATTTATAAAAATATTGATATTTTGTATTTTATATTATATTTTGAATAATAAGCAATATCTTAATTATATATTGTTTAAAATAAATTTCCATTTTTCGTGATTGCTGTTAAATTTTCAATTTTTTCCCTTATATTTTGAAAAGTATAAGATATTTTCTACATACAACTAAACTTTAACCAACTATAACTAAAATTAAAGATTGAATTTTTTTTTTCAGATTCAACGATATTTTATAAACCATTCGTTTGTTATTAATTTTCTGTCTTTATTATTTCTTTCTTCCATTTTTTTCGTCTTTCATAATTTTCTAACGTTTTTTATTAGTTTATATTAGATTTATAGTACTATATACATTATATACAATTCAATACTGCTTACAGTATAATTATATGTAAACAAGTCATAAATTTTCAATTGGAATATTTTTTTCTGTAATAAAGAAATTATTATTATTATTATTGTATGCCATGCAATTTACGTCGTTCCAATACTAATATTGGTACTGGCGGTTGAAATTTGTTTCTCAGAAAATTCTATTCAATATTTTTTATAATTTATACTAGAATACCAACATATGATATGGCGATAAATTATAGTTAACGATTATTTTAAAATATAAAATGATATCCGACGGTACGAATTGTTATTGTACTGAATCGGTTATTTATACAGACGTAAATGGTTAATATTCGCATAAATTATTGGTTTTGGGCCAATTCTTGTTTAAGAGCTTACTTTTAATCACGTTTCCGTTTCCCACACCATCGCGATAGCAAACAACAATTGACTTCTTAGTCCGCCTGCGGGAGCTATTCAAGATGTATTGATTTCTCGCCAGAAAAAAAATCATGTAACCTTTTCTTATATACAAGATTAACTAAAGGTTTCTAAATTCAGACAAAAATGTAGCCTTTTCATAAATCATTATATTTTATTTATAAGTTATTCATAAAAAGCAACATAAAATTATTATAAATACAAAACAAATGCATAAAAAAAAATTCATAACTTAAAACAACACAATATTTTTCTCTTTAATAATATTTTATAATATTATACTTGTAATAATAATAATAATAATAATAGTAATAATTGTTTAATCATAATATATTTCACTTAAATTAATTTTTCATATTTTCACTGCATTAAAACACGAATAATATCTTAATGGTTTCAATAGTAAAATACAATATTGTGTAATGGTGTCCACAACGAATATATTCATATCATAATATAATACATATAATTTATTTATGGACTAATAACATATCATATTAATATAACAATAATAATCAATAATAGTTATAATCTTACTATTATAATATCATTATTTGGTCATAATATTATAGTTTATCGGGTAAAACAAAAAAAAAAAAACGAAAAAAAAATAACATTTTTCTAAATAATTAGTTTACATTTTCAGTTCAAACACCGATTGTTTAATTATTACAAAAATGTTATGCACCTATATTATACGATTTATAATAATATAATATGGCATAACAAGCCGATTGCTTCAACGCGAATCGATCGACGCAATCTCTCACTACAACGCAGACGTTCAAAACGTTAAGATCTTATATTATTCATAATATTATATTATGTATGTACAACTTAACGTTTTACGGACAAGTCCCGAGCGAGTTGCGTTCTCTGGGCTACCGCGTGTCGCGCCGCAAACTCGTGGCTTCAACGACGGTGTCGGTGACTTAGCGGATTTATCGAATCTGTTTTAGCACCGATAACAATCGTCTCGTACTCAGTGACGATCGTTTTATCAATTTCGCTACAACTGTAGAAGACACCGACGACAGCAAGTCGGCGCGAAAACCATTCGAAACATTGGCGTGTGTGCGGCGGAGTCGCGCCCACGCCAACACAATATTGAACTGTGTGCGTTGT
Source organism: Schizaphis graminum (assembly GCA_020882235.1). Classification (NCBI taxonomy): domain Eukaryota; kingdom Metazoa; phylum Arthropoda; class Insecta; order Hemiptera; family Aphididae; genus Schizaphis; species Schizaphis graminum. Next base: position 64,204,269 of record CM037032.1, read on the forward strand.
GCCGACCGATTCGCGTCACGGCAATCGTTCTGTACAATATTTTGAAATAACCTCTCTGCTCGACGATCGCGCGTCTCACGCGCACATAATATTATACGACTGTGTGTGTGTGTGTGTGTGTATCTGCGTAAGTACACGTAGTAACAACACCGTCGGTGGAAATATCACGTTAAATGTAGCGAACCGCGGCGCGTGCGAGAGACGGAGACAGAGTGCGAGGGACGAGAGAGACATGTAGGGCATTGAAAAACGACGGTAATCCCCGACGACTCCGCGGAGTAGATGCGAATTCACGACGTACCTACGTAATAATAACAATGTTATGTGCTCGTGTGTTGTTATACGACGAGTATACGCAGTGCAATAACGCAGTGTGTTCGTGTGCGTTATTCTCACGGGCGTACACACACTCGATAATAATAATATGGTCGGTATCGGGTGGCGATAACAATAAAAACGACAGTAATTTACTGATAGTGATATTGCTGAGAGCAAATTGTATTTTTTTTTTTTTACGGTATCGACGTCTGTCCAAATTTTGGTCACAAATCGTGTTTGGTATAGCGAAAGGTATTACTTAGGTAAGCTAGGCGGAGTGTTATCCGTGAAGTTTTCAGTAAAACGATAGTGCTTGATGTGCGCGCGTTGTCGTGTCGAATTATACCCCCACAAACGATAACGCGGCAGTAGCGCAGTCGGAAATTTCCTGTTGGCTGGGCGGGTCCGTAATATTAAAATAATATATTATTTTTTTTTTTTTTTGTACCCGTCGACCGACGAGTATCGAATATTTATTTATTTTTATTTTTTTGTTCCGTGTCTTGCACCGTAACTAGTGACTATGATATTATTTTAATAACAATACGAGTTAAATTAATAATATTTATTTATTATTTCGACCAGACATCGTAGCTTTTTCTTAGTACATTAAACGCGTGGATTTAAATTTGAATTTATTTTCAATAATAATAATTAAAAAAAAATTTTTTTTATTCATGTTGTAGCTCTAATAATATTCGCTAATAGTATGATTGCCAAAATATAAAATCATTACAGTTAATTGCGTATCGATGTCGATATTATTCCGCATAACTAAATTAATATTACGGTAGGTAATATAATTTTATTTAAAAGCTGTTGTACCCATTCAACCTCACACTGGAATTGTACGTCGATATTTCAGTCTATAATAATTATGTGGTGCGTTTTACACACGTCAATGCGTCTATAACGTTATTATGTTATATCATTATTATACGCTCGTTAATTAATCAAAACCGATTAAACCCACGTCCAAAAACCATAGCTGTTTAGAGCGATACCAATACCATAACGCACAATCGATGTGCTATTCTAATTATTTCAACTAATAATAATGAAACACGCTATTTTTTTGTTTTGATTTTCATCAACATTTTCATCATATTATGTCGTGATAATATTAATATGATACGGTTTATTTTATACATTTTAGGTAATGATATTTCGATTAAAAATGTGTGAACCGGTAAATAGAAATGGTTTTAATAATAATCATAACCTTTGACGGTACCACTTATTAGTGGTATAGTATTAAAATAATATTACTATCGTGTTCGAATAATTCTGTACACGACACGTATTATACAATCAAAACTTCTAGAGATAATATTATTGTACCAGGTAGAACATTGTGTTTTCCGTAAATCAATTTTCAAAATAGTGTCGTTATTACTATTTATTATTATCACTTTTATTATCTTTCTTATGGCATGGTAATTAATTAAGAAAAATATATCGAAAATGAGTGAGCTGAGTGTTGTCTGTTTTTAAACTTTGTGATTAGTTTTGTGCATCTCTCAGTTTGAATAATGTACGAACTACGGTCTACGACCTAGTCGTTTTTGATAAATACAATGTTTTGTTGTTAATATTACCATCTAATAGATGAAAACTATGTAATTTATTCTGTAATATTATTATTATAACAGGTTATTTTAGGTCATTAATTTTTTTTATCCTGACCAATAAAAAGAGCTGATTTTGAGTGTTTTAATTACGCGATGATACGATAATTAAATATTTCTTTTCCTGAAAAGGCAGGCAAAATTGTTTTAATTTCAAAAAAAATAACTGTATAATATGCTATGACGTACTAATTACGTTATACAGTCGACTCTCGGTAACTCGAAGTTCAAGGGGGGAAACAAATTCGACTTACTAAACAATTTCGAATTATCAAAAACTTTTAAAAAGTATGTTTATTTTTAAATTATTTTACATAAAAAAAATAAAAAAATGTTTTCTTACATTCTTACTTACATATTATAATTTTTAAAGAATTGGTGTAAAGTTAATCGTTTTTGTTTATTTAAAACATTGTTCTTAATTCTATTTTCTAAAATACATCTGGTTTAAATAAATCTTTATTTTCTCAGTTAATTGATCTCATTCATCGTTATTATCATCAGAAGGTTTATAAGGAATATTTTAAGTCAAAGTTCTAAAATCTGATTTTGTAAAACAGTTTACGATTGTTTCTTTTTTTACGTGTCGTCATGCTTTATCGCATAGCCGTATTATAGCATCCAATATGTTTATTACAATTTGATTGGTATCATTTATAGCCGATACAATTTTTTTTACCATTTCTTTTCGGTAAAATATTTTAAAATTATTTATTATGCCTTGTCTAATGGTTGTAATACAGACGTAGTATTAAATTTCAAATATGTAGTTGACTATATAATGGTCGGGTTTTACGAAAAATAATCGCCTTGATAAACTATTTTTAATATTAAATTTAGATAAGATAATTCGAGATATCGAAAACTTGTTAAACTAATTTTCGAGTTAACAAGATTATTTAAACATTAAGTGTTATTGTTATTTGAAGGGGAATTTTAATTATTCGAGATATCGAAAATTTCGAGTTACCAAGGTTCGAGTTACCTAGAGTCGACTGTAAAACGAAAGTTTGGTTTCATTTGAATAGTGTCCTCCACGCAATGTCATTCCACGTACTTACGGGGATTCCGAGTATAATATATTACACAGAAATCATGATGTTATTGAACGATAGCTACGGCAATAGGAAATAAAACGTAGTATGAAAATTGTGCAGTACATTATTATGATGGACTTTAAACGGACAGGGTAAAATATCTCAAGCAGATTGATCGGTGCGGGAAAAAAATCGCCCCGAACCGCATAATATAATATAACTACGTATATATATATATAATATTATATATGTAGGATGAGCATCATATTTTCTCGTTAACGGATGTAAAAATAATAAATTATCGCAGTGTGCTGATCTGCGGAGGTAAAATATACGATCCAAGACGTCTAGTTGAGAGGAAAAAAACTAGCGGGTTCGACGTGGGAAAATAATAATAATAATAAACCTTCCTAGTCGTGTATAGAGGTGTCCCAGATGCAAACGTAAAAACCAACGGATATGGACGTGGAATAAATCAAACTCGGCGTCGTAGTAAGATCGGAAAAAAATTGCTCTCGTTCCGTTGTCTCGCGCGGCGTTCAACGCAGTGGCGGGAACAGACAAGCGTTTGAAGTCGGGGAAGGGAGGGTAGGGATGGTGAGATAGGGCGTATTTTATATAGTAATGCATTATAAGAATATCGTCGTATTATATATATATTTATTTTATAGATCGTCGAGAAGCGATTTCGATGACGGAAGTCGTGACACGTCTGACGCGAGTTTATTTTTTAAATATTATATACACACAGAGATTTGTAACCAAGAGATCGAGACAAGTAGAGCGAGAGAGAGAGAAAGAGAAAGAGAGCTAAACATATACATATATATATATAAAGAGAAAGATATAGAGAAAAATGTCGAGACGACCTTTGCTGTTGTTGTAATATTATTATACGTTTTCGTGAGTAGACGTCTCCGAAAACTTTGTTTGCGTTGTCGGCGGTGTTAGCAGTGGCTAGTGACGGCAGTGTCGTGTTAGCATCACGACGGTAAGCAAGGCGGCTGCTGTGAAAAGAGCTTCCCCGCTCCGTGGACGAACCGACCCGGAAAGTGCCTCAGCGGCCGTCTCCACGCAACTGTGAAACCGACTGTAGTCGAGCTCGGTGACGGCACAATAATGCGCTCGCCTGCATTCCAGATTGCAATCCTTGGGTTTGAACTGTCGCACTGAGTTGGCTTCTATGTATCTGCAAATACACCAAAAATATATGACGCATTTAAATAAAAATAACACAGGATTATTTTTGACTTATCAGTGGTAACCATATTATACACTCCTAATTATATGCGATTTTACGTGAAAATAAAAAGGAAAATCAAGTTTAGAATAATATGAAATTTCGTATTCCATAATTCATAACTTTGTATTTTATATTTTAATTAGGGTGTGTACTTAAATAAATCTGGTCCTTAATTCGCGAGTAAATTTAAAAACGTGGGGTATTATTAGTATGCCCGACAAAAAATCTTGGACCACAATTCTGTAGAAATCTTTACCACGGGACGCAACTAGTAGCGACTCCCGATGAATATAGATTAAGTAGAAACAGAATACCGACGTCAAACACAGTTTGAACTTTTCATTGTGCCGTAACGCGTGTTAATTTAATCACCAGCCGCTGGATATAAATGCAAAATACTAAATCATCGTAAACACTACTTGATTTTAATGATTTCGGAGAGACTGTTGAAATATTTTGGAGGTCAAATAATCACACTTCCGACCGTTTCGTTGTCTTGATTTTTTCAATAAATTTAGACTTTTCCCTCGCCAAACATGTCAATAACAACGTAGTAGTGCTATCGAGAAAGAGAAAATTGTTAGTGGTCACCGGTGCACACCACACGTCGCGTTTGACTCAGTCGTGGTATAATAGTTGGGTTTTAGTAATTCGGGTGTGGGGCGTGCTCGGTCAGTAACCAACGTTTTTCCTTTTAAGCTAAAGCGTATAAATAGCAGCCGTGTTCTCTATTTGACAAATGCGATCCTACTATATATAGTTGTCATTTACTGCCGAAATATATTTTAGGAAATAATTATTTTTCTGTGATGATATACGTGAACGTTCAATAAATTGTGTGATCTAAAATATTAATCACATTTTTTTTATCACGCTCACACATAATATTATAGTTGTAAATATAGAACTGCTCAACCTTATGTGCAGTGTTCGAATAATGATAATATTAAATGTATATTATAATACATATTATGTAAATAAACGTATACCTATACATAAAAAACGATACATTTAATCGTCACGAGGCTGAGTGACAGTCTTTATATTATATTTTGTGTTATATTTTGTGCCCCAAGGCTTGCTGGTTCCTAAAATTCAGTTAAGTAACGAATGGAACGGGTAAGTACATTGACGAAAATATTACAACGTTAGCAGAAATGTAAATATTGTTAAATCCACGTTGATCTACAATGGTTCTGTTACACGAATATAGTATTGTACGGAAAGAATATATGGCTATTTTTTTTTTATTTCTCAAATAACAATTATGAAAATTGACGAGTAATTACTAATATATTAGTATTATGACCCAATAGAGCGGTGGAAGGGAACATAACGTGAGAACGAAATTTCAATCTGAGTTTTACAAAAAATTACTGCAAGCCGATGAATTCCAGAGGTAAGTAATTGTTTAATAAAAACAATCAACTGCAGTTTATAGACTGACGTTTAATTATGTATGGACAAGTTATTGACGTTTAATTTTTCAGATAGTTTGAGTATTAATTAATTCAAACCTTTAATACGTGATTTAATAAGAATGCCATTAGAATTACAAGAAAATAATATGTATATATAAGAATGATATAAATGTGTATCTATATCGTAATTTTCAAAAAACTATTAGAACTCGTGAAAACTACGTAAAAACTAACTTGTTATAAGAACAATAATATGACCTCGACCAGTTTATAATATACTCAATTTCCGAAATTTTTTAAATAGTTACACGAAAATGTTCGAGCACTCTTCAGCGCCAAATAATAGTTCTCATGCAACAAAAAACGATAATAATTTTCTTGATTATAATAAAAAAAAATACAACGGTAAAAACGATACAAGCAATCACGTCTCGTGAATATCATTCGGAGACTGATAATTTAAGAGAGTAAAGTAATTTTTAGTCAAAGGATGCATTTATGTTGACCTACAATTTTTTTTTTTAAAGGCAGTACTTATTATATAGGAAGTGTTTTGGTTTTCATGTATAAACCGCTTCTCGCAATTATATTAATATTTATCACGCAACAAGAAACATTAAAATATACACGTGTATCGAAACAAAAGGGGCCTAGCCAGATAGTTTTTCCCGTTTTTCTGCATATGATGTAGACAATAGGATGTCGAGCGCGTCAGAATTCAATAGCGCGTGTACTCCATATTATTATATCGTCATTATAGTATTGTGAGACGTCGTGTGCTCACATTTAGCAGGTGTGTAGTACTTAATTATTATCTGTGTTTTAAAGTATATGTGTTTTGTTGTACAAATACTTTTATATAAAGAATTAAACACTATCTATCAACTAGTAAATTTAAGTACTATTTAAATACCTGCAGTTTTAAAGTATTGAATACTTTTTATTAAATATTTTTTGCCGAAGTATAATTAAAAATATTTAGGAATCACCACAGAAATTATATATATTTTTTTAAAATGAGAAACTAATGACTTACAATTAAGTAATGAAATATTTGAAATATAATGGTGTAAGTAAATGTTATAAATTATGCAATGATAGGTTTTAATTTAAATCCATTCTAAATAACATAAAACCGTTATCAATAAAATATGCTCTTAGTAATAATTATAAATTTTAATATAATATTAATAGAATAGTTAATAAATATTAGATATTGTTTGTTAATAAATAATAGGGTATAACTGCAGGAATAAGGGTACATAAAGTACTAGAATTATTAATTATTTTCAATTGAGTAGGTACCTACTATGTTAAAAATAATTGTCAATTTAGCTGTCAAAATCCTTAACAAATTTTCAGTGACATTTAAAATTAATAAATGTATAATAATAATAAAAAAAAATCCGAATTAATATATTTACAAATTGGTTAAAAAAAAGTATTTATAATTTTTCTAACATATTTTGATTTTTTTTTAAAATTGTTTTTATAACACCGATAAAGCGAACGAAAACATCAGTAGAATAATATGAAATCGCAAAACGTAATACTATAATATCATGTCATGGACGGTTCTATTTTCAAGATCGTTTTTATACGACTGCGAACGATGACGATAAGTAGTCGATACTAAGTGAAATCGAAGCGAGTCATTTGCACGGCGTCAAATGGACTATAGATGCAGATGTGTTTCACATCATTTGAAAGCCATACATTTTAAAATAATATTTTTTGTCGTCGGGTATAATAGAATATATTATACTATCTACTATTTATTCTTTCACAACCCCATTTCATTGTTTTCCGTCGTAATACCCTGAATTCCAAACCTACTGATCTATACAATATTATATATCTCAAATTATTTTTTGAAAAAATGTACCAACTAAGCGTTTTGAGATGACTTTTATCGCTAATATCTATCCTTCATTTGTCGTCTAGTCATTTTAAACGATGTAACGCAATACATTTTTTTTTTTTTAATAATATTAGAAGTAAAACATGTGAATAAAATAATTTTAAAGGTCATTGGGCGTATTTTGTTAATACCCACAGCGTTTTTGGTACCATTCCAGTGAATGTGACAATTATTTAATAATGCATTTTGATCAATATTTATTGAAGATATATAACTAACAACAATCTATAATTTTTTTCACTCTAGACCTGGTGTTCTTAATTTTCAACTAAGTTAATTTGTTCTTTGAAAACTTTTTCGGATAGCAAATATGTTTTTTGAATCCCCTAGATTGGGCGTTTAGGTCTATTTATTATGTAGTATTTTTAAATTTCTTTAGTAATATTATATAGAGAAAATGTGGTTTTAATAGTGACCTCCCCATTCAGTATAATTGATTTTGATTGTGGTATGTTCAAGACCACTTATTACCAAAATATATAGTTTGTATTAATTATAATTACAAAGTTAAATATGCAAAATTAAAACAAGCTCATGCAAAGTTTGAACTATTGCTGTTAAGAAACATTTTTCAAAGTTTTCTGTATAATTTGAATATAAATGTAAACTTGCAACAGGTATTATTAATTAACAGATAGAGTTCAGTTGTGACTTTATTTATTTTGTTTTAATAATGAAATTATACAAGCAAATTATGCGCTTACTGAAATAATGCAGATTATATAATTAAATCATTTTTTATATTTAGTTTTTGCATTATTATTATTTATAATTTGTGGTATGAATTATTAATAAACTTTTAGAAGACACATTTTTCTATGAAGTTTTTTTTAATTATTTACAAATATTTTTTATACTAAGTATGATTTTTTGATAAAGAAATGAATAATAACTATCAATAATAATACGAATATTATGTAACTATATTCTTTGTCATGAATATGATAAGTTTTTTTTAATAAAGGCTATTATTTTATAGCTTTCCTCCCAAAAAATAAAATATATTAAACAGTATCACTGGTTTACAGTTAACATGCCTTAATTATTCCGGAATTATGTGTGCATGATAATTACATCATATATGAGCATATGGGTGTTGTATAGCGAACTACGTAACGTTTTAAGCCAAACCATCAACCACCGGGGAAAACAATTCGTATATTTTTGTTTTTTTAGAATTCCTAAAACAAATATTAAAAGAGTGCACTCGGCTCTAGGGTAAATTTTAAATCTGGGAAAGTGGCCGACGTCGTCCCAAGGGTTGGTGATAAAAAAAAAAAAAAAAATGAATAAACCGAAAGTTTGTTGGTTGAAAACCGTGTATATATCCTACTTAGAGATGTTGTTTGCGTTGGACATTTTTTTGTCGAAAAACTAAAGACGAAGAAATAGGAAGAAGAAAGTAAAACGAAGCAGTAGTAATAAGTGTCCCATACTCGCGAGTTGTGAACCGTTGGTGACGTGAATGAAGGGGACGAGAATGGTGAGAGTGGGGCAGCGGCAGTAAGGTGGATTATTTTGAAGTTTTTTTTTTTTTAAGAACCATAAACAATAACTGAATCCCTGAACCCGCAAAGCCATTTCCATAAACAATGTTAAAAAAAACTTACACTGTCTGAAAATTTTTAGCGTCTTTTGGTTTTTGATTACTTTGTTTTATTTTAAAACAATATAGGTAATACCCATAAATATATATAATATATATATGTGTGTGTGTGTGTAAATATGTAATTTTTATTGAATCATGAATATCTTCTATTTTTGTTTGCTACTTCTTTTTTTTTTTTTTATAAGTTTCACTGTTGAAGTCGTTATACGAACGATAACTCTTCAGTCTTCAACTTATTGGGTTTAAATTGTATTCAAAAAACTCGTACTGCAAACACTTTGATTCATTATTCAAACTCCCAATGCAATTTTATTTATACATGTTTAGATAAACATACATCAGATTTTCAATTTCTAGTATTTTTTTATATATCATATTTTTACATATACTGCGTTGGTGTATAATTATGTGCACGCATCACAATACGCATATTATATGACTGTGAAAATGTGCACATAATATATTGTTATAATATCTATAATAACATATCGTAAGAAACTTCACATACAATTTTATTAAGTTAAGATTTTCAATTTAAATAGTTCAAGTATGTAATCTAAAATTAAATTCACCATCCTACGGTAAGAAAGTTAATCGTGACAACACTATAATACATGTATAACGTAGTTTGTCGAAACTTTTGTGCGCATTGTTTGACTTTTTCGACGATTTCTTATAAAATAAAAGTGAAAGTATTCATCGCACGCACGCACTCATGTTTGATGTAATATTATATAAAATATGAATATTTTAGTATTTTGATAAGTGTCTCTGTACACCGTGATTCACCATGCATGATTATCTCCACTTTTAAATATGCAGTTATTTAAAATTTGATTTTCATAAATTTTAATTATCATATCGTATACACCTATTATACTTAAAGAACATAATATTTTAAAATTCTTAAGATTGTTTGTACTAGTTAAGGAGTATTCTATGATAAAACAAACTTTTTAAAATGAAAACAAACCTTTTCGACTTTAAATCATTTAGTGTGTACATTTTTGGAAAATGTTGACGTATTAGAATTAAAATTAATAGTTTTTGAGTTATTTAACATTGTATATTGATTAATAGTTCCACGAAAATTAAGTTGGATAATATAGGAATATGGTTATTTTAAAACGTTAGTAATTTATATTTATCTAGCAATATAATTCATAACTTATAAAAAATGATCTAAGTTTAATAAATATTTACGTTGGTATTATTTAAATATGTATAATATTTTATGTAAAACTATTTTTATTTTATTTGTTTTATTCCTATTTTTCCTTAGTATAAATATTTAAATAACTGAGAAACTACTCGTTTTTATTTCAAATTAAGTATATCAATATTTTCAAAACAAAATATCCACTAATTAACTTAGAGTAAAAAAAAAGGGTCGGAGTTCATTAATTAATAAACATAAGTTTGTACTAAAACAGGACACTCCATAAGTATTACGAAAAAGATCAATAATTTGAAACTTTAATGTGGTTTTTGAGTATAATGTTTAATAAACAATATTTAATATACAATACCTAAAATCAGAATATAAAAAATTTCATTACTAGTATTAAATAAAAAGGTGGGTTAAGCAAGATACTCGGTGAATCAACTTGTATACCTATAATTTATTACATATTCATAACTGTAAAATCACAATTTATTTTTTCTCACACTTTGCCTATGCTTAGGATATATTAAAATCACGTTATTATTTATACAACTCAAATTATATTATTGTACGCGATATGTTTGGATATCCAAGGTCGTAAAATTATACCAGAGAAACATACGACAAAATGGTATTCTTTGATGGAAGTTTGAATTTAACGTAGTTTTCTAATAACTAATGAATTTTATATGTAATTATTTATTTATTTTATTTCTGTAGTCACTTGTGGATTTTACCATTTGTATTTTATTTTAACGCTATTCAGCATGGAATATTTATTAAAACGTGTTTTGATAAATTAGAGAGACTCAATGTTTTCTTAACACTTACGACAAAGATCAAAATAAAGAATTGAACAAATTAATTATAAAAATAAAATAGGCAATGATAATCCAATTTTAATTTTCACGGGATATACAGATTATTAATTATAATATTATAGATAATAATATAAATGTTATCATTGTACAAAAATCTAAGATATTTTCTGTCTGCTCTATTGTAGTGCACGACGCAGCTTCATAAATATTATTTTTTGTAGAATTCAGTTACGACTATTGCGAGTATTTATTTTGATAAGTGATAAAACGTGTATAAGTTATAAATTTCAATAGGTTTACAACTCTGATGATATATAGATTATTTATCAAAGACTAAAAAAAGTTGCAGACATGCGTAAAATCGACTGAGTCTTCGCTGTTTATTGATTTTGGGTAATAATTTAAAAGTCAATAAATATGAAACTTAAGTGATTTCTTCAGCCACGTACATTATGAAGGACGCTACAAAAGTCGAGATAGAGATATTTTATTCGCGATCACAGTTTTTCACAAGCGTATAATCACATAACTCTTTCAGGCTATACATTTTTTTTTTTAACAACAATATAGAAAATACTGGTATTTATGTTTATTTTTTCTCAAAACGAACGTATGATAAAACTTTTGAGTATTAGCGAAAATTCATTTGATTTAAATTTCTTTAACTTTTTTGGGAAAAGTATTGTAGATATGAACAATATTCTTTATTATGTCTCTAGTGGTAAATAAAGAGATAGATGTTTTTGTCGTTGGTCGGAACTATGTCAAATTTATACTCAGTTCCGCAAGGTTTTCACTTTTCTGCAGTAATAATGTTACGGTGTACGATGTACGATTAGTGACCTAGTAGAATATTATACGTCGTCTATTTAATAATGATTTTGACCGCATGTTGGTTGAATGCCAACGGTTATTATGTAGGATCAGAATTTGGCAGATTTAATACAATTATGATATTGCAGGAAGAGTCAAGTACTCGAGTAGGTCAATTAGGTATTACAGTTCGCATAAATTGACAAATGGCTACAAAATGATAATAATAATAATAATAATAATAATATGAAGATATTTGTGTTAATACCGTTAATACCCGATATCAAAATAAGCTATATTGATATAAAATATACATAATATAATAATCATATTGTATGCAAATCAGTGTTTTTAAATTGCAATGTACTCACCGATATTATTTTTTGTTTCAAGTAGGGAAAGGTAACAATTATGAATACTTCAAAAATTAAATATTAATATTAATGCTTCGAATGAAAGTTTTTACTGAAATTTCTTTATCTCTTTTTCATTACCTAATTTCCAGGAATTCTTGATTTATGATGACAATGAATATTGTTTCCTATAATATATATTTAGAATGAATCAAAAAAATTATATCTTAATTTGAGTGATTGACGGATAAGTAAAAATATTTTTAAACTCGAAATTGGTTGTACAATTATTTACTTTCTTAATAAGAATTAAACATGATTTAATATATAATATATATATATATATTGCATAATGATGTCGAACATTTTATTTCATTCGAGTGCACAATGCACATACCCACTAAACTTAAAGGGTTGAAGTATTTTTTTTTTGTTATCCCCACGCGTGCTACTATTGTTGGAATGACGTATATTATGTATAAAAAAATATAAAGTGGTGGAGAAAAAAATCAAATAAAAAAAAAAAACTCACGCCTTTATTTATTTTTATCAACATTGAAAGTTTTCATCCAGCGGCGCCCACAGAACATAGTAGGTAGGCATTAATATGTACACGAATGAATGACGACAACTACATGTGTTCTTATAATATATATATATTTTTTTTACAATAAACGAGCATTATGTATCCACAAGACTTTAGGTGTGACACAATAGCGATGAAGTTTTTATTTCATTTTTTCTACATTACTCGTCACGAAAATACGATTTGAACACAAGCACACATTTTTCAAAAAAATTAAAATGTTGCAGATCCATAATATTATCGGATCGATATTTAAATCAACAGTTTATTATAATTTTTGTATAAAAGATTATTTTACTGATCTCAAAATCGATTCGAATGCAGATCTATCGTAAACCCAGCAAATAATGTATCAGTACCGTGCAAGACTCGACACGTTTAGTTCGTTATAATTTATTTAGGTCAGCGATCTTGCATCGAGCCTTTGAGCATTGTCCTCGACCGTTTCAAGGGTTGAGTGGCAGATGGGAGTAAAGGGTTGGATGAGCAATGAAAAGTTGGTGATTACCTGCATAATATGATCAATCGTCACGGAGAAAATGTGTACTTACAGAAAAAAACGTGACGGAATGAACAACCTTTTACTGTTTATCGTTTAATTAACTACGTGTTACCCAGCAGTTGTGCTTCATTATAATATATTTTAATACTATGACCCGAATATTATGATGTACCTGTCGAACTGCACCGACTCGTCGTCTTGGAACGTTTCAGCGATCGCGTGCAGAGACCTGGGTGTGATTTCGTGGAGTCCGTAGTAGTGCGTTAGGTTGTACTCGATTCTCCAGTCGTCCGGATCGCCGTTGGGCGACGACTCCAGATCGATGTAGTACTGCGTGTAATCTATAATCTGAATAAATAAAAAAAAAACATCTTTATTACTATAATAACTCTGTTGTAGTTCGAAAGTACGTAATATGAATAGCATATGAATTTTGCAGTGAGACGTTAACACGTATGCGCCGTATTGTATGATATTATTATAAATACCTAACGATATTATAATAATATATACACTGTTATTCACAAGTCGTCTCCACCACGAATCGCACTTAAACGTTTTAAACTATGCTTTTATTCAAATTCTTATTTTTAAGTAAATATGTAATTATTTTCGTGTCGCATAGGCAGTGATCTGTGGTGGTACAAATATTTTAAAACATTTTTTTAACTTAAACCCAAAAGTAAACATAAAGAAATGCATAAATAATCAAAGGTAAAAACGGTGGTCAGCATTAATAACAGTTTTCAAATAATTTTTTACTGTTAAATATTATGTTTGGTCAAATGACTCAAAATATCGATTGTTGACTTAAAATTGAAAAACGTTTAAAGAATCAATATTTTCAATAATGTCGTAAAAAACGACGGGCTTCTTGAAAAAACTAAAAATCGCCCTGATAGAATCAATCCGACAATCATAAAATACCCCCGTCATATGTTTACAGAAACAAATTTCACTTGTGCATTTACTTACGTGGCCCGAATTCGTGTTGAATTTGTACAGTCTCAAGCCAGGGTTGTTGGAAACTCCAGGAGACTTGTTGGGCGTCAACGAGGGCGCCACCATCATCCACGACACTGGTTTTTCTGCAACACAAATGACAAAAACACACTTGGTTAACACCCGTTTTAAACAAGACAAAGAAAAATAAATTACAGGCAAACAATAAACGTTGTTCAGACAACAAGTCGATATTACAATATTAACGCTGTGTGTACGTAATCACGTCAAGTGCGAGGGGAACGTATATTGTTTTCGTATTGTTAACCATCGTCAGATTTAATACTATATATTCATAGTCGACGTAAAAAACGGTCGAAAATATGTTCGATGATATTTTTTATGAATATAATCATTATATTAGATCATGTACCTAAATATGAGTAGTGATGTATTGTGTCCGTGTCCCTCGATCAAATATATTATAATTATTATTAATAAGGACGATAGTATTATAATAGACATATAATATTATATATATATATGTATTATGTTTATTTTGTTACCATATTACTAACAGAACAATAGAACTATAATTTAATATGTTAAAAATAATTTAAATAATTAAAAAATTCTCTAAAACGTCAAAAATCGCAAACAAATACATTAAATTCACCCAATAAATTCATTATCATGTACATGGAATTGATTACTTTATACACATTTGTAGAATTTGGAAAGCAATATTATGTCAAACATACAAAAAAAAAGCAAATTTGTTGAAATCCAAGCCCTACTAATTTTTATTGTATGATACATCACTAAAACCTAATAACAACAACAGTACAGGTTAGTAATTAATTTACTATATTACTATAATATTATATGTATTATTTAGTTTGCAACGTATTGGTTATTTTTAATTTAACCGTACATAAAATAATAAATATACATATATACTAGAATTAATTTAAAAGTGTATAATAGTAATAATAACAATATTAAATATTAAATTGGCAAGTATAAAACAGGTACGCAATAAAAACATATTGACATATTAATTTAAGATTAATGCCTACAGTTTAATAGTTCAAATATCATTATATTTCTCTATAGATATACGTGTTTACGGCGATTAAATTTTTATGGGGAAATTGATTGTGTTTTACGAAATATATTATCTATAATAATATTTCATATCGTTTATTAAATTACACAATAATGAAACATTAAAACCCTTCCCACAAAAATTTGATTAAAATATATAAACCGTTATAATAGGTAGAACGCAATGGTACGATGACGACTCCCTGATGAGTACTTGACACAAACTAAGCCCTATGACGAACGTTTTAAAGTTTTGTCTTCCACCTCTTATATAATACCTATGAGTTATACAATAATATCCCGTGACGTCATTATAGTCACGTGACATCACGTTTCCAACAACAGTTTGAGCATATTATTTTTTTTATAGGATATCTTTTTGTATATTAATAATTTTGAATTAAAAAATTAAAAGCCACATTTATTTTTTGTCAACATTTTTATGGTCACTACTGTATTTAAATTTAAGTATACCTGCCGATTTCATTATTAAAATCGCTGACTAACGATTGAAATGGTAATTATCTATAGGGATTAATAAATCGATTTCGGTTTTTTCTTTTGAAATGTGTGTTAAGAAAGGTAAAAAAAATCACCTTGGTTTCAAGTTATTATAAAAACAACAAATTTGGATCCATATCTTATCCATTTATTTAATATATATGTTAAATTATATAAATTAGTAAAATATAATAATAATTTCTAGTTTCAATAATGTGTGCAACTGGGATCATTTAAGACAGAGTTAACTTTTTGAGAATTCGACTATAATTTCGTTTTAGTAATTTATATAAATGACCTATACTAATCAAGTTTATAAAATTTTGTTAAAAACGTTATCCCATTATTCTGGTCGAGGATATTCTTACTTCTAAGAATTTAAAACGCTTAAGTATAATTTACTATACAGATAAATAGGAGTATCTATTTATATGAGAATGAAGAAGTTTTACAATATTTAAAAGAAAATTATCGATCATAATATTATCACAATATTACGTATAATTAATTACTCAGACAACGAATACAAAACCCGCTATTGTTCTAATACATTTTAATTCAAATAAGAGATAGTAACACTAATATCTACAATGAACTATTATTGATTTGAAAAATTAAGTCACATAAATATGCATTTTTAAATTCAATAAAGTATTTTCATGAATTTTGCTTTATGAACTTTTAAGTAAGTATTTTTTAAAAATGCATACTAATATAGAAATTTTTTTATAAAACTATATATAATAACATAATTTTATTGAATAATCTTTCTAATAATACAATAACACAATAATATCAGACATCACTTGATACATGTAGTCAATTAAATAATTTAAATAATTTAATTGTTTATTACTTTACAGAATTGCAATATAAACAGAACCTTGTTTCATACATTTATCAAAAAAAAGCTATTTTCAATAATTAGATAAACTTAAATTAATTTCTAAGTATATTAAATTAATAATTTAATACGTAATATACATAAATCGATTATAATCTTATTTCAAGAAGCATTTACCAAATTACGTAATATAATTACATTATCACGAATATATTATGTGCCTCAAGTTAAAAAAAAAGGGTAAAACAAATCTAAGTTTACAATGTTGTCCTTTTAACACAGTTCATAATTTAAATATCACATAAAATTAATAATTTTATTCTTTAGATTATAATGTACGTAAAGTTGTTCACTATTTGTAAAGTGCGTGTTATGCACTCGTTGAACAAGTCCAAAAATATTTTGATAATTAAATTGAAGATATACAGTATACACACCTTTAATATACTAAATTAAATTTTGTGTCATCCCCGAAAGTTTTCTTCTTTCACATTTCAAAGGCGTTACTTTTTATTTTGAACTTTACCCTTTAATATTTGTAATGTGATAAGTAATAATTTTGTCCAACAGTTGTGTTGTTATATGGTTTATTTTTTAACTTTGATGTACTTTTACATAATTTATATATTTTTTAATCTAAAGGTATATTAAATATTTAGCAAAATTTGTATATTATGTACATGCATTGTACATATTTTTAACACATTATACTATATTGCATTCTATCAATTAATATTTTATATTTTTAGAGAAATAATTAATGTATTATTTTTTCAACAGCATGTTTTTGTTTTTGTATATATATACATATATAAGTAGTTGATTAAATGCTACGCTTTTAAACATTGAGGGTAATTTCGGATAGAAAATAAAATCTCATTTTTTATTTAAACAGGTCAAAATTAAAAATTCTTAGTATTTTTCAAACTAAATGTGAATTAAAAAAATTAAGCAAAAACGGAAATTTTCGTCATAACAGGTTTTATTTTTTTTTGTTTACCTAACTTGGTAACAAATAACTATAGAAACTCATACTTAAAATTGTTACAAAATGGTTGTATAAACATTTTTTATGTATGGTAAAATATTTAAAAATTATTGATTATTTTTAAGCTATTTATAATTATTTGTTATTTGATTATTTCTAAATTTATTTGTATATATATTTTTTTTTTGTATATGCATTATTTGTTGAATAAACAATCTTGGAAATTCAATAAAAGATCTCACAAAAGTTATTTTTATATTTGTATAAAAATATTAAAAATACATGTATAAATGTTATTAATTACATAAAAATGTAATAGGTATATAATTTTTCATGTGTAATTCAAAATTAATCTATAAAATCTAAAAAAAATGGAAAATAACTTTTCATTAGGTATTATATACATTTTAAGTTTCGATTTGTACGAATTTATACTTATTTATACGATTCCATAATAAAACGATGTTTATTATTTTGTTATAATTTCATAACATTATTTGTGAAAACTTAAAATGTTATGTTTTAGATTCTGAACGAAGTGATGAATGTATTGCTTTTACAATGATGTGTGTTTTTTTTTTTTTTTTTTTGTGTCTGACTCCAACATTTGGAGCAGTAATAATGCTCCGATTTTTGACTTCAGCCCCTCTATGAATAGGGAATTGAATCTAGTTGGTACATTAGGGGGGTCAAAATTAAAATTTTCTAATAGTTTTCAAAAAAATCGAGAAAAACAAAAAAAAAATGACAGAAAAATGGCAATTTTACGGAAAAACCACTTTTCGACAAAATCGATTTTTTGATTTTGCTGTAACTCAAAAACTAATCATTGTAAATACTTGAAATTTTCAGCAAATGTTTATATTATGGTTATCTCTTTACAGTTAAATTTTCAAAATATTTTGACCATTTTTAAGCTACTAATAGACAATTGAAATTTTCGACTTTTCTAAGTTTTTTTTTCTTCAAATGCCGATAAAAATTTTTTGGGTGGCCAGAAAATCTTGAAAATTTAATACAAGGTTTCTTATAAGTTGTTCTTAAAGTGATAAAAAAAAATCCGAAATCGTTAGTCACAATTTTTTTTTATAAGTGTTTAAAGTTCGAATTTATACGAAATATGTCAAAATTTAAATTAAATTTCATACGCTCATAATGCGAATGTTGGCCATAGTAACCATAGTAACATAATATAAAAACTATACTATTTGTTTCAAAATAGAATATTTGACAATATTTAAATATAATATATCCTAAACTGACAAATCATCTTCGTTCAGAATCGTTTTTCGTATACAATGATACCTATCATTGCATTCAAATTTAACCTTCCATAGTCTGAGGTCCACCCCACCCCCTAATATACAGCAGAGCGATACCCACTTACCCGCTTTTTTTAGATTATTATTATTTTTTAATTTATTTTAAAATATTATTTATTTATAGATACTTTAAATCTATTAATAATTTTTTACGGTATTTACAGAAAGATGTTATTAGATGTTATGTTATTTAAATTGATATAATATAGTAAACATAATATGTATTATTATAATAATTAAATATTTATTTATGTTTTAGGAAAAAATTATATCAACCAACTAAAAGGAAAATAAATTTCTTTAATAGCTATATTATTTAAAAATAACCATATCATTTGGTGATATTGGATAATAGATTGATCCCACTCAGAATAATTTTTTAAATAATGATATTATGTCATAGAATTCAAATTTAATACACATATAATAGTGACCCACTCGACACTTAATGGATAGCAGAGTGGTACTCACTTACTTACGTTTTTTAGTTTTGTTGCCATAACTGTAGATATTTTAGTAAAAGAACTTGAAAACTTCATATAATGTTTTAAAATACATATTAAATATAGTCATAATTTATTTTTATAAAAATTTGAATTTAAAACTTCGATAAAATTCAATAAAACGACGGAGTCAACAATTTACTAAATGTACGATTTTTAATTTTTTTAGCAAATGCTTGAAAATTGAATACTAAGTTTTTCATAAATAGTCTGTACTGAAACCAAAAAACTCTATTTATTTATTATTTTTATTTTATAAAGATTTTAATTTTAAAGTGGACGAAATTAAATATTTACGAATAATTTATGAATGATAATGATATTTACTATTTTCTTATAGTTGAAAAACATTCGTGGAGACATACAATTTTCACGTAGGTATATAATTATATTTTATATACACAATGGTGTATATAAATGTAATTTTGTACACAATGTAATATTTTCGACAAAAATAGTAAAATAAATTACTTCAATATAGCAATATCATGTACAATATATTATATCATTTAATTTAAATTTAACACATACATGACAGTGACCCACTCTTACTCTTACACTCTTACGCTTACCCAAAAGTAGAACGATGTCTACTTTTTCACTTTTAAGTTTTTACGGTCATTTTTAGTTTGGCTTTAAAAGAAAATATAATGTAAACAATTATTTTAGATTTTGGGTATTCAGTTAAGACGAGCTAAATCTATTTAGCTAACTAATTATGATATGTGTTTTTCACTAGATAATTTTCAAAATTAATGTTAAATACAAGTTATATTTTTATTTTCCCAGTGTCTATAGAATCTATAGCATTGGAAAAAGAACAGCGAGGAAATTAAAACCATCACTTCATCAGTCTTAAATGTTGGATCAACATTTGAACATTTGACCTTCTCCAATTAAATTTGTGCTATAAGTGATTGTGTTCAAACACCAGTCGAATAGACATAGATGATGCTATTATTTTATTAAAGCAAGTAGATTGCTGTAGCAACTTCTCGCAAATAATGTCACAACGTCATATTGACACTGTCATACCCGTGCACTCTCAATAGGATGCATATGACTCTGCAGTAGCGTATTTGAAGTGTTTGAACAAAATAGAGAAGGCGATAACAATTATTTTGATACGGACTGCTTTCAACAGATGTCTGACATCACTCGAATTCTATAATTTTTAATATTTAACAATATTTTTGTTTTTTTTTTTTAGATGGTATATTTAATGTTTATTTTACTCGTTTGTATTATTATAAATATACAATTAAAATGCGTATTTTTTTAAAACCCAATCCCCTAAACCCGTCGCCCACCTACCAGAAATTCGTCATTGTGCAAAGCACGGTATTGGCTCATTCGCATCTCCTATACAAAAATAATATTATATTATTGAGTGGGTTTTGTTGAATATCTCGACTGGTGTGGGTGGGTAGTGTGGCAGCGTTGCACGGACATATTATGTCGATTCCACAACCAAATCGCCCTAGTCGAAATCTGCATTGATCAACAATATATACCTACGCTTAAAAGCAAATCGGTATTATGCCCGCGGGATCCATGCATGATATTAATAATTAGGTGTATCGTATATATATTATATGATGTACTTACTAATAGCTACCGCCCTCGAATAGTTGTGAAACACCCGTCATCGCATTACAAAATCATAGTGGTTTATAATTTTACTGTGAATCGGTAAAAATAACAGTTTACAAACCAGAGATCAAAATTATTGGTAAACTGCTAAACATTCATCATTCCAAAAATTATTAAAGTTTTTCTTATTATTTCTTTTAAATATTCGAAACTCACAAGTCATAACAATACAATTTTTTTAAATAATAATTATGTTTATTTTTTATCGTTATAATTTTATTATTCAGTTGTTTTTACCTTTCCTTTCCTTTTATTTATTTATTTATTTTTTTTAATGGTTATGAATCATTTTATTTTTATACTTGGAAGTAGAATATTTACTGAGAATTTCAATACATAAACATCCAATATTTTAAAAGCAGTTAATTAGGAGTTTTAAAATGTTTATAGTTTATTGGAGTGGCAAAGGAACGTTATACTGTAAAGTATTAGGCTACTCTGATCGTATGAACTTTAAATACTTAAAGTTATAATTAATTAAAATTACTACTTCTGAGGAAATTTGAAGAGGCGACGAGGGAACAAAAAAAGATTATAATTTTTTTCAACATTTCACGAGGGTAGTGTATTTTATGATTGTTCTTAAAATATTTTTTAGTATTACTAGTAAAATCAATTGTAATTTTGAAAAATAATAAAGTTAGAATATAGTAGATAGAAGATAGAACACAGAAATATAAGTCACTGAATTTTTTCTTATTCAAAAAAAAAATAGTATTAATGACGTGGTGAATACGTTATACTTAAGACAAAAAAATATATTAGGTATTTTATATATAATATATCTTTAGAGGAGATATTGAAAATTGGGCGGAATCCATGAATAATAAACTAGTGCGATTAGGTCAATATAGTCCGAACATTTATTTTTCGTACTGTATAATTAAATGTCGGTGATTTAATAATAAAATCTCAATTAAAATATTGTCTACTCAACGGGGCGTTGACCCGAACTAGGAAGTAGATTACTGCAATGATATAATACTTTCATTTTGAATCTTTTATCACTACATGATTCATATTTCGAGTAGATTTATGAGTCGTTTAAAAATACATTTTTTACATTTTTATACATAATTTTATAAATTATTACAATACACGAATAAAAAATTATTTGCTGTATGTACGTCATTATTATAGTTAAGTTTTTTTAAAAAAAACATAAAACATTTACCAATAAAATTAGTACCTATACGCATTGCTAGATTAATAATCATCTTGTTTAATATGTTCGAGTCTTACTTATCCTGAGGGTAGATCATCATTATTTGAGTGTTTCCGGGCACTTTTAATAGTGAAGAGCGAAGTGAGGGGATTTAAACAATTGACTAAACTTTTTAGTATTTTTTGCGAGGGAAATGCAGCAGACTACATACAACGAGACGATGCAACATTATACATTATATGAGACATTAAAACTCACTATGTTGGTCGTAGACGATTCGGAACGTGTCGGAGTGTAAATGACCGCAAAACTGTCCGACAATGATGTTCGCAAACCTCCGGATCATTTCCATGTATCTTGCACTGTAGTCGTCTTTGAACGTAGGTGCCTCGTCCTGGTCTCTTTCGTTGGCTCCCGGGCACATGTGGCTCACCAGATACACCTGGAAATTGTTTGAATCATGAACTCCGTTGATAACACAAACATTTTGACAGGCAGGGATAGGCACAAGATGTGGAAATACCGTACATTTTTGCGGTCGTAATAGTATTTCGGATCCATGATCAAGTAAAACGCGAAAGGCGATCATGTAATCATGTATTATAGTTTATACTTTTCTTTCTAGTTGATAACCGTGTTTCACGGTAAGTTTAATTCAATTACAGGTAATATATATAGTTACACTTTTACTGCAACAATCGCAATCAATTTAAAACGCAATGTAAAAACTTCAAGGTTAAGATTGGCGATGAACAAGTTCGCTCAAAAAATCGATGACAATTTTTATTAAAAGACAAGCATCGTGAAGATAAAAGTTTAACGATAAAATTACTCACAAGCTTGATTGTGTGGGTATTAAGAAGTATAACAAACAATGTGATGTTTTTTTATTTAAAATATGTAAAAAGATCGGTATGACTTCGTTTTTGTTTAAAAAATGTACATTTTAGGTATATGTTTATTCATAAAATATACTGTACACAATTATCAATAATTTAAAATTAAAATTTAGTTTTATTGAAAGCTTGAGAGCTTAACAGTTTTATTATTTAATAACAGTTAATTATGGAATTTATATATTTGTGTAACAATATTTGTGTTAATGACTAATACATTACGTATTATATTATTTACATAGTTAAGACATATTGTGGGCATTATACTAACCGTCTGAAGGCGTATTTTGTATAGTAATATTATTAAGTTTAACAATTTTAAATTTAAATTTAATAATCTTGTTTCCTTTCGTTCTTAATCTTAACGATCGTCAAAATTTAACTTGTTTATTATCTAATATTAATACTCACCGTTTCTTTGTTCATGACTGATTTAATTAAGATTTTTTCCAACCATTCGAGCTGTTCTATAGGGTTGACGACATTTCGCTGTCTTTCTACAGTCGAAAATGCATTTGAATTGAGCGCAATTATCCTAAGTTTATTTCCTTTTTGCTCGATCGTATAATAACCTCCTGCGAAAAAAATACAATTTTATCAATTAGTATGAAAATATATACATATAATTTTTTTCATTCAACATTGTTGTGGTCATAATAATAATTTAAATTGTTTTTACTTTTTAAACTGTCTCAGAGCATTATGCTCGGATGTTAAAAATACAACTAGCTATTATTACTCATAAATATTATGCTGAGTTGTATTTAATGAGTTTCAAATTAAAAAAAAACAATAATGAAAGCGATGAAAAGAGTAGATTATTTATTGTGACCTTCAAGCATTGAAAAGAATACCGATATTTAATGTAATATGTAATTATTTTGTTTTAAGTTTGTTTTGACGTATGACGAGAGCTATATTATAAATAAAATGTATAAATCAGTTTTATAACTAAAAATATTGTTTTTCTGTCAAATATTTTTTGGTATTATTAATATAACTATTATAGCATGACACATATTCTAGTTGTCAAAAAATTTCGTTTAAATAATTTGTTTTTTAATCAGTTGCGTGTTTCGTTGCTCAAACAAATAATTAATATAATATAACTATTTAATTTCGCGGTAAAAAAATGAATTCTACTAAATATAATTATTTCTTTTCTATATGAGCGGGTAATATTAAAACAAAACTATAGTATTTGAATGTAAATTATAAGTTCATTTCGTTTTTTGGTGTGTTCTTTTTTTTTAAAATTTATTTCATATGGATGAATTTATTTACAAGATATAGACCATCGATTATAAATTATCGTGTTTTAAATTAAAAATCGTATCTTAAATATCTCACATTTTAGAGTAAATTTTACATTCACGTAGGTTTCGAATATAATATATTTTAAAATCGTTTTACAGAAACATTAAATTCAGATATCACTGTTATTTGAATAATTAGCTGTACGAGCGACCTATACTTTCACAGTGAAATTTTTAATTCAAAAAATACAATTTATGAACACGTGAACGTCTTTGTGAGGGTAGAAGATTACGTTATCGATTATCAACCGTCGTGACCCGAATGAAGAAAACGTGATAAGATCGTAATTCGATTATAATTTGTAATACAATATTAGTGGACTTGTAACAAAAAACAAAAAAAAAAGCTTCAATGAAATACACGTTAGATACCTGCGGCGTAGTACGTTAGTTGGGAAATAATCTATCGGACACCCCTATAAAGTGGTTTTGATGGCTTTTGTCAGTGATACCGTAACCCATGTATAATACAAAATAATAATAATAAAAATAATAACTGAGAATTTCAAATTGTATAGACTCATATTCAAATTATATAGTATATGTGGTTCAAAAAAGGTTGATTTAAATCATTAATAAAAACAGATATTTTACCTTATAAAAAATTAATTAAATATTTATAAAATATTTATGTTTATGTTAAAATTATGTTTTATTCATATTGAATTGCATGTTACCACAGAATAATATCTAATATACAGTTTATAACACTATATTATTCGTGTTTTATTTATCTAGAATGAAGAGCAAAAACCTTCAATCAGTGTACCAATATTATCAGCTAAAATTTATATTTATTGTTTTTTTTTATTTTTCAGATGGTGAAAATAAACTGTTACAAAATTATATAGGTAAGATTTTACGAATAAAACTATAGGTACAAACCATTTGTTTATTATATTGAAATTGATTATTTAAAAGTCAGTCAGTAAATATTGTTTAGATAAAACTATAGGAAGAATGTTGTTTCACACAATTATTATACTTATAGTATGAAAACTTTGTAAATAAAATGTCTAATTATTTTTTTTAATTTTTTTTTTTTTTACTGTAATCTCAAAAATAATAATTGGCCACCTAGTAGACTAGGTCAACGATTTTCAGTTCGTAAACATAAAATATTGTACCAACGGGTAAAGTACGTGTACGCACAAATTTTCAACTACTTTTGCATACGCTTTCAATGAAGCATTAGCAGAGCAGTAGCGTAGTGTATTGTCAAAGGAAAAAAAAGATAACATATTATCACTACACGACATCGACAAACATTGCGTAATACGTCCTATAACAACGCATACAGTATTGAATCGTAATACGATTATAATAATTATTATGAAAGTTAGTTGTCGAGGAAATGAGGAATTGTCAGATATACAGGACAGGGCTTATAAAATCCAATGATATCCTTTCGCTATGATGACGATGACGACAATGATGATGATGATGATGACGATGATGATGACGATGATGAGGATGATGATAACGATGATAATAATATTATTATTTACGACAATTTGGGGCGACGAAATAAGTTTGTGCGGACACTCAGGTAGTTGTCAGCGGCCCCGTGGGAACACGCGAAATGTCAAAAGGAATATTATTACAATTATGCATTGTTATAGGGGCGTTTTGACGCAAACGAGTTCCGTATAATTTTGAGTGCAATTCGGGAATCCCCATCGAAGAAAACGCGTGTGTATATTATCCAAAGGACGAAATTGAATCATAAAGCAAAATAAAAATTTAACAATCAAGATTACCGTTGTGGTGTTCGGGTAGAAGGGCTCTTGGAAATCGGCATTCAACTTTATTGTTTTATTATTTTAAACGAATTTTCACTATCTTTTTGATCTGTCACCGTCAAACAGCGATAACGCAACTTCCAGAATAGGTACGTCCGAAACCAATTTAAGGTTGACCCACCAATTATTTATAAATTAGATTCTTTAAGCCATTTATTTTTTTATATCAACTATCGATTATTTTTTGAACAAATTAAATACTATTCGTATTTGTATAAACTATTTTTAATTGTACCACAATTTGAATTAATTAAATTTTCAATAGTTGAAGTAGCAAGATTAGCCATAGATACCACAGAAAAACAGATAATTCTGTAGTTAAACAGCAGTGAGTAGGTAACGACCAACTCAATTAAACAATTATAGTTAAATTATAATATTGGAACGATTCACATTTATTTAACTCACTGACTAATATTTATCTTGGCACAGATATCATCATTCTATTATAACATATATTATCTTAAAATATAATTTAACTTAAAACTGAAAAGTCCTTTTTTTATATAAAAATAAAATTACGTATAAAAATATGCGCTTTAGTTTTTTTATTTCTTGGAAGGATAACATTACTGCAGTGAACCTTTTTAAATCTACGATAATATTCCCCTTCCCGGAAATTTTTGAAAGCAGTAACCTTAATTCTTATTTTTATTCTAAAGAAAATGTGCACATTCAAGCATTCGAGCATAAAAAAGGTACATGTATTTTTTTAGTTTCTTAAGAAATACTTGCAGTCGTGATTGATTCATCCATATTCATACTATTGAAATGATCATTCAGTCTGTTTTAATATAATCCACTCATAGATGGTCATGTGTTTTAATATTTCAAATTTTCATTTTTTTATATTATTTTTTTTTTTTTAGCCACTCCACTCGGTCGTGCAACGACGTAGGATTGGAGTTATAGTGTACGAGGAAATAATAGTATAAAATAATAAACGATTCACTGCGGCACAATGTTACATCGATATCCGTTCATATAATATAATATATAGTTTAGCGTTACGGCGTTGTAAACCCTCGCGCATTATAAATTATAATAATGTATGGTGTAGCGTTGACAGCCCCGAACGAATAACGGACGTTTACGAACTCCTACATACAAGGAATAAGTCAATATTTTAATATATTACTTTGTAGGGTTAGGTTAGATTTTACCGTAAGTATTTTTCACTTGTATTTTTTGTGTTTTTGAAAACACATACATTCTCATTTAAAACTATCTTGGTCATTTTTTTATTTTTTTATTTTTTTAAATCAATAATATTATATTTCAACCACGCAGTAAAAATATTTTGAGGGGTTTAATTTGTCCCAGTGTATCTAATAATACGTGTTATTAAACGATAATAATATATGTCCAAAATTGCAGTGATTACGTAGCATTTCAAATTCAAAACACAATTTAGATATGATTTTTTAGACAACTGGAATGATTCCCGTACGTCATGCGACAATTATATTGAATTACATGCATATACACGATACACATATTATGCCAGAATTACCAATAATCGCACGAGTAAATGCGTGACGGTCCGGTGACGATGTCTAATGGACGAACAGACTACCAATATAATATGTATATGCCGTAACGCAGAGCAGAAAACATGTTAACGTTCCATGTAATATGTACTTACGAATATGAAAAAATCTAAATATTTCACGTGTGATCCATTACCGTGAACGATGTAAAAATTTTTTTTTTTGCTTTCAAATCATCGTGTTCTTCGATAATATTTTTCGTTTACGATTGCATACGATCTTTCCTATATTGCTCGAATTGTTTTGCTGTTGTCGATTTTACCATTTTTTTTATTCATTTTGTATTTTATTGCGTTATCTTAACTTAACCTAATAAAGCGATCTCATCGTCATGTTTTCCTTAAACAAGTAGTAATTTATTCAAGTTCTTATTTTTAGAAGTAGCAACACGAGGGCCATATTTTAAATAATTTATGTTTTTATACCAGAAACAAGAATTTTGGTGTAGACTTAGATACTCGTGCATCATTATTTGAAAAAAAAAATTATCCGCTTAACAATTTATAGAAAAATATGTTATGTTGAAAATTTAGGAGACATTATTATTACATAACACTCCTTAAATGGTATTAAAATCTAGTTTTTATAAGTATAAACATAAAAAATTCAAAAATTAGAATTTAGTTAATAATATATTTATTATTAAATAAATAAGTGGATACATATTTTCCCGATCATGACATTTGGACACGCATTATTATCGTAATTTCGATTCCTGCGTATCAAACTATTCATATTGGACGCTGATTGCCCCCAGGTGTCCTTACATCATTCTTCTACAGTGCCGAAAATACGAAAATATTAAAATATAAAATAAATATTGATCTTCTAAGAAATGCATTTTTTTATTACTCGCGTTTATTTTGTTTGAAATCGGTTGAGTCAGCAAGTATAATTGTTGTACGTCTATAATAGTTGTTTCGATAAACAGAGGCGCAATTTTATCGCAAAAAATAGATGTTTATTTTGGACAAAATAATTCTAGGAATTTTCTTCGACCAACCTACAAATTTAGTACACAGATATGTTTATCAAATAATAAATATATACATTTGAACACGTCGTTTGCTTCAGTATTTATTCGATTTTTATTTGTTACGCCCTTAAAATATTATGTTTACATAAGTTTATCTTCTTATTGATAATTATTTATTTATATATATATATAAATTATCAATAAGAAAATAATCATAAAGACGTTTGATATAACATAATTGAATAGTGAAAACTGACAAGTACTATTTTGACTTCAAGCAACAAACGGCAAGAGCCAACCACCTACGTACACAAAAAAAAAAATCCACCCCTAAAACCACGAGTGGTCGTCATGCCCTTATAGTAGGGAGAAATACTCTATCGGAGATGTGTGTGGGTGTACTAAGGTGCGAGAGCGGACGAGGAGGAGTAAATATTTTCTCGTCCAGTCATGACTATCTATTGAGGTTCTTTCGCCATTTCGTCCGCACGCCTTTTCACATTTAAAACTGCGATAAAAAAATACTGTTACGATAATTGCTGGTTTTTTTTTCGGAAAAAATACGGGCGCTTGTGTACACACATAAATGCGGCGACGACCGAAGAAAATCACAAGAGATTAAAAGAACCGACAATTTGCCGAAACGAACCGCCGGGATTACAATTTCGTGAGTCCGTTTCATTAGTTGCATCATTGGCGAATGTGTTCGTGAACATTTATACTATGCAAACACACGCGTGTGTGATATATTTGTACCTATCGTAGTTTAATCGGAGGTCTCTGCGCGTTTTTTTTTCTTTATTTTATTCCAACGAAATAATAACAATAACACGAATGCGAATGTGTGCTGGCTGGTTATTCGCAGAGCCGGTAAGTTATGGTAACGTTATTAGTTTTTGTCGCGCGGTCGACTTCCAAACGAGCTTTTGGCGCTACCACCGCCGCGCCACACGATATTATTATGTTATAGACTACGCAGTGCACAACAATACATATAACTAGCTCTCGCCCGACACCAATAATGACACAAGTGCATTATTTCGCTGTTAAAATAAATAATTCATAGGCCACCGCCATCGACTTTGACATGGATATCGTTATCGAATAATGTTAGTTTATACATAATATAAACCTTTTTTTTTTTTTAGTTTTTTGCGTCTTAAGTCTTACCGAGTTACGTTAGAAATGTTCCAATGAAAATAAAAACAAATGATACGCTCAAAGTCGATTGAAGATTATTGCAATGGTCACGTGTATCTATCACGTATATCTTACCTATTATATTATGAACATATTGTAATATATTATATATTATATATTGTTATATTACACACCTATAAATAAATAATGATTATTATATATTATAATTTATAATATTCCCAAGTGATTTTATTACATTGGTTTTTGTTTTCTTAAAACAAAATTTTGTGATCGTCACGTAATACTGTGTGTGATTTTAATGATCGATAATAAATATTTTAAAATATTAGTAAAAAATTAACCATTAATTAAGTATATAAGTATAGTTCTTTTACTTGTATATGTTTATTCGATGGGTATCAAATGCATCATATAAATAATCTATACAATTCATTTCTAACTAAACCTTTCAACTTTTTTTTTTTTTTTTTATCTAATCTAACTAACTAAATTTAGTAAAGGTTCGGGTTCCTTATAACGTCGAATAGCGCGCTGTCTTAAAAAGGTTGGTGACTCTAACGTAATTAACGAAAAAAGGCATACAATTATAGAAAATGTTGGTGTATAAAACTCGAGGTTAATCAAATTTTTAAGACCAACAAACGATAATAATACTATTAATACCCGTCTGGAAAAAAGTTAAGGTTTGTCTTTCTTTTATCTTAGGAAAATAATTTCCGGGTGTATATTATAGTATACAGTATGGTTAGTATGTCTGACCTATCAAAAAAAAAAAAAAAAATAAGCGGGTAAGTGAGTATCGCTCTGCTTTACATTAGGGGGTGGGATGGACCTCAGACTAGGGAAGGTTAAATTTGAATGCAATGATAGGTATCATTGTATACGAAAAACGATTCTGAACGGAGATGATTTGTCAGTCTAGGATATATTATATTTAAATTATATCATATATTCCATTTTGAAACAAATTCAAACATTTAAGTAAAAATTTTTCAAGATAAAGTAAAAGGAAGTAGTCAAGTAATTTTTTAAAAATAACAAAAATCGAAAATTATTTAT
This sequence comes from Schizaphis graminum, assembly GCA_020882235.1. Taxonomy (NCBI): domain Eukaryota; kingdom Metazoa; phylum Arthropoda; class Insecta; order Hemiptera; family Aphididae; genus Schizaphis; species Schizaphis graminum. The sequence continues at coordinate 64,235,471 of CM037032.1, forward strand.
TAGTTAAAAGTTATTTTACACTTGTATTTTTGATTTCAAATTAAAATTAAAACTTTAAACACACGTAAAATTTTTTAAATTGAACAATCCTCAAACTTTTTTATAATTATTCTAAGCTTAACTTATGGACAGCATAGTATTAAATTTTCAATTCTTAGCTTTTGATAGAAAAATATTTATAAATTTTTAACTACCAAATAGTGAAAAATATTCATGATTTTGACGAATTTTTGTCAATATTTGAACTTCAAATGCTAATAAAAAAAAATTGTGCCTATGTATTTTTATAATTTTTGAATGAGAGTTAGAACAAGTTATGTGGACCCTTCAATTAAATTTTCAAGTAATTTGTCCCACCTAAATTTTTTTTATCAACATTTATAAAAAAAAAATAAAAAAAATTTGAAAATTTCAATTGTCTATAAATAGCTCAAAAAAAGTCAAAATGTTTTGAAAATCAAATCACGTAAAGAAAATGGCAATCTAAATAACTGGTAAAATTTTCAAGTATTTACGACTTATACTGTTTGAATAACAACAAATATCAAAAATCGTTTGAGGCTAAACCGTTATTTAACGTGGTTTTGTAAAAATTTAAATTTCAAACACTCATAAAAATTTTTTGTCTTAGTCTGGTAGAGTTTTTTTTTACAGATAATTGAAGAAAAATGTATGGAGAACCTTGTATCAAATTTTCAAAACTTAGTTATAAAAGAAAAAAATTTTACGAATTTTCAACCACAAAATTACTTGCCAATTTTCGCAATTTTGACATATTTCGTATAAATTCGAACTTTGAGCACTTATAAAAAAAAATTGTGACTAACGATTTCGGATTTTTTTTTATCACTTTAAGAACAACTTATAAGAAACCTTGTATTAAATTTTCAAAATTTTCTGGCCGGCCAAAAAATTTTTATCGTTATTTAAAAAAAAAATACTAAAAAAAATTAAAAATTTCAATTGTCTATAAATAGCTCGAAAAAAGTCAAAATTCTTTGAAAATTTACCTATGTATGGAGAACGCTAATATAAACATTTGGTGAAAGTTTCAAGTATTTTCATCTATTAGTTTTTGAGTTATAGCAAAATAAAAAATTCGATTTTGTCGAAAACTGGTTGTGCGTAAAAAATCCTGTTTTTCCGTCATTTTTTTTATGTTTTTCCCGACTCATTTAAAAAATATTGAAGAATTTTAACTTTTGACCCCCCAAAGTACCAACTAGATCCGATTTCCTTTTCAAAGAGGGGCTGAAGTCCAAAATCGAAGCATTTTTACTGCTCCAAATGTTGTCGTCAGACACAAAAATAAAAAAAAAAATAAAAAAAAAAAAAAAAAAAAACACACATCATTGTAAAATCAATACATTCATCACTCCGTTCAGAATCTAAAAATATGTATAATATAATTATATATATGTTACTATGAAAAATTAAACGCAAAACTTTGATGGAATTTATTCGGCTTTTATAACATTATAATTTTCTTAGTATATTATAATTATTTTAAGTGAATTTTATAAATACATATACAATTATGAAACTTAAGACTATATTATAGTAGTTTAATACTATGATACCTAATGGTAAATTTATTTCATAATTATGTATAATTTGTACACGCTTTTTTGCAAGTCTAGATTTAATTGTCAAAAGCAAACATGTTTGTTGGCGTCAAACAAAATGCGATGTCAAGAAGAATGTTTGAAATACGATACCCGAGGAAACTTAAAATTATCGGTGCTTGTTGCCAATTTCGTAAGACGAGGAACACGTTGTTAGCGTAACTCCAAAAGAAATTAAATTATACATTCACTCGAACAAAAATCTACAAACATTTTTGTAAAATATTCTTTAAAAAGTATAAAGTATTCTTCGCATTATATTATTAACAATACAGACGAAGGTACATTATATATACACTATACATGGATATAAAATATGTATATATAGTGCCGTATGTGTATCATATGTCTTAAAAGTTTGTTTTTTACCATATTATACTCGCATATGTACACAGAGACGAAATTATTCATTTGCACCAATTATTCTATACAAATTCGAAATACGTTTGTGTGAAAAATGTTATAAATTTAAATTTTAAATTTTTCTGATATGTAAAAAGGAATCGATCTATTATAATATAAATATTATATACACATATTTTTTACGTTAATTTCTGCATCAAATGAAGAAATGAAGAAATTGCATAAACAAGTGTAATATTAATATTATCTGTTATATAATTATAGGTAAAAATAGAATTCATGTAAAAATATCACAGCCAATGTGAACCAAACCAATAAATGTTTTTTTTTTTAAAAAAAAAAATTAAAGGATTTATGAAAAAATTAATTTAATTTTTGTAAGGATTATTAAACATTTTTTTAAATATAGAGGTTAAATAAATTATAATTAAATTGGCTGACAATGATTTTCACGAAAAGATAAGATATATCAAACATTTTAATCTAGATTAAACATAGAGATGATCATTTTTTTTTTTTTGTTAACGAAAATTGGTTAAAAAAAATACTACGCGAATTAAAAATAACTAAAGAAAGAGTGAAGTGTACAAAAAATAAAATAATTGACAGTGCTATCTCAGAGTAATGATGTGTTTCAATTTTTTTCATTTAATCCTTCTGCAAGATAAAAAACGAGCTTAACTCTCTCACAGTAATTATCCGTTTAATACTGTTATTCTTTTGACATTGGGAACAACTGATGTTAGGTACTTTTGACGTCCAAAGGATTCGCTAGAATATGTGTACATTCAATTTACTGGGGTACAACTCTACACATAAAACAGAGTTCATATTGTTCAAAGCTCTATTGTCAACCTTCAAGAGGTTTGGCACAATGGAGTGATTATTTTGTGAAAAATAAATGTTAAATTTACAATAGATTTTTAAATGATTATCGTAATTCACTAGGTTTAATATAAAAAGAGAGAGAGTGAGAGAGGAGAGAGAGTGAAAAATATTACTTCATCCTTATATTATTGTATGCTGTATTATGTTATAAATTTATAATCATATTCTACAATAATTGTATAGGCGTAATACTATGTTACATGGAAAAAAAGGGTTAGGTTGGTCAATTTAATTTTTATCTCATAGTTAACTATATTAATTGTTTATTAGTTGCGTATCTAAATTTTATTAAGTTTTAAACATAGTGTATTAAATAATAATTTAAAAAATATTACAAAATTCTTTATTACTTGGCAATAATATTGAAAATATAGATAAACTGCAAACATCTGTTTTCCTGGTATATCATAAAATGTCATGATATACTTTTAACAATAATAAAGTTATGATCACTCGGTGCTGTGAATCGGAATATATTCAGATAAACTTTACTGACGTTAGACAATTTCTTGGTATTCCAGAAGTATTCTTACGAAATTATTGTTCGATTAACAATTAAGATAGTTGCCACGTGACACTAGTCAAGCTTTAATGCCATCCTAAAACACATATAATTTCTGAATCAATATAACTCCTCAACTGACTTCACTCAAATTAAAATAAGAAAACTATAAAAAAAGTTGCTTATAAAATAATCTCATTAAAAACTCACTTCTCCATCAGGCATAAGTTTGGGATTTTATGTCTATTTGCAATAATAAAAAAGAAAACTCGTTTATTTCTTCAAGGATGACTTTACTTACCTACTTCTCAACTATTTTATCGGCCCAATGTATTAGACATTTTTTTTTCCGAAAAAAAAGATGCTGTTAAGTATTTATTTATGAACTAAAAAAAATTATATTTTAATAAAAATAAACCAATGATGAAATATATATATTGATTAATTCAATACATTCAATTTGTGAAATGCAGGGTTAACCCGACAAAGTCTCAAGATAAATATACTTCGAATGAATACAATACAAGTAATTTGTATACCCAAGTTTTTGTTGTATAATGTATATTGGAAAAAAAAAAAGAAAAACCTTATAATGCTTATAATACTTTTAAAGATAAACAATTTAGGGAATGGTTATATCAATATAAATATTAATGTTACGTATATAAGAGAACACTCTTATTTTTGTGAGTTACGAGTGTTGCTATACATTATAGCGAAGCTATTAAAGATATTTTTTTTTTTTTAAAGTTGTCCAACAATTACACTACACCAAATGTTACAACGTCGCCGTTTTTTTATTTTTTATTTTTATTCTTTGGAAAACTACGTTTTAAATAAGTTTTATTTTTGTTTAATGTATCACAATAAAAAATATAGAAAATTGTATGCGTTTTTGATATTTATTGAATTGGACTAGGTATATACTCGTACGTCATTACACATTATTTTTATACTTCTAATACCACAGTATTAACTAGTATAATTCCACATTAACACAATAATATATAAGTAATACTATAAAAACAAAACTGTAACTTATATTCAGTGAATATTAATTTCTTCGACTTTCTCTCTATATTAAATTCAAAATATACTTTAACTATCAATTCTTACCTATTTGAACAAGCGAATCAACTTTTAAAATATTTAGACAAATTATGTTGATTAATTGGCCGTCTCATACTAACCTAACCTAGCGTGAACATTAATTTTATTTTAAGCCCATCATATTACGAATCATCATCGTACTTTATTTGAAAACTTTACTTCAAGAATTTTATAAAATTTAATCTCAGTGACATATTTAAAATTAAAGTTAAACTTTTTATAAATATACAAATAACTTCTTTGAAGTAATTTATCCAATATCCATTGGAAATTTCTATTTAAAATGAAAAATGGTCGTGATTTTCATTACAAAGCAAGTGCAAAATATATGAAGTGGGAAATTTAGATAGAAAATTTCAAATATACAATAGATATTAGATATCAAAATTATTTAGATATTGCTCAATATAACGATGCAGTAAGCACTATTATGAACACGTTTCAGAGAAATTATATTCTTAGTATTGGAGCCAACAATAAAATTAATAATAAATCTCATGTGCAGCAATAATATGTTGCTCGTTAAATTTGTTATAATCAAAATTTGTCTCCAAAAACTATTAAATCCGTTCCGTGTTTTTTCCTACCACTCAAACGATATACATTAAATATAATACTTCTAATCAATTTTTAGGCTATTTTCGTCTAAATAAAAAAGATAAATATTGCAAATTATTACATTTCTAATGTGCAATAAATTCGATATATATCAATAAATTCCAATTGTTTACAACATCTTAAATTAGCATCTTTTAATTTCATTGATTCACTTCATTGATTAACACGCTAGGTCTGTTATAATATATTATACATCGCGATTTATGTACATAATAATATAATGTAATATACCTAGTATATAATTCTGTGTTAAAAAATAATAATAAAGCCGTAAACGTCCTCTTGTATGTAAAATAATAATTATATTTACATATAGCGATTTATTATCACGATAGAATGTAGTAAACGTAAAACGCTTTAATGTCATGTTTATAACACTCCGAGTTTAGTACCTATAGAATATTATGTAAAAAAAATAAACTGTTTGCGTTTGGACGACCTTGTTTCGTAACTTGAATTTACACATTATTCCAGGTTGGCCAAATTTTTTTAATTCAAAATATTATTCCTTTCGCTGGTATGTAACATTAAGGTACAACTGAAAATAATGTTTAATGGTTAGTTTTATTGTTTATGGTTACATTATCATCCAACAGAGAGTATACAATATGTATATTATATCATGTTATTTATATAAACTCAATTAATATTATGTGGCACTTGTTATTGTTATTTTTTTTTTATTCGGTCCTATAACAATTTGCCTGTTTCGTATCCACACAATTATTTTCTCAACGAAGTTCGTTCAGTTATCCACCCCTTTTAAATCGAAGTTAGAAAAGTTTGAATTTTATTAAAAATATTTAATTTAATTTAAAAACTCAATTTTAATTTGTAAGGTTTTTATTTATTTTTTTTTTTTTTAAGTCAACAAACATTTTTAATTTCTTATTCTGAAACAGAATATTTTATACAGTTTTGAACAAGCAGTAGTATATTAGCTATGACATGTAACTTAAAACACTCTATACGAGTATGAACATTTGATTGGATCACCTTGTAGAATATGTAACAATGACCCGGACGGGTTTTAAGCAAATAACGAAATACATTTCGAATGAAAAAAAAAGCGAAACGAAAAGAATGTATACGCACACACTCGTCAAACACAAAAGCGCCGTCGTAGAACACGGTTGATGAGCTTTAAACACGGACAACAGATAAAGCAGGTGGCAACTGACGAATATAATGGCTTACGTACGGCTAGGCACCGACACGATTATTATTATATCGAAGGAAATACGTCGAATTATCGCCCTACCAACCCCATTCGCGCCTATCCCCGGAATATCGCTCAGTTGCAACACGTCTGTAGTACTTGGCGTGTGTGTGTGTGTGTGTGTGTGTGTGTGCGAAAGTTTTATGTAGTCGATCCCGAATAAAATACCTTTATTATGTGATCTCGACCACCGATTATGGATATGGTTCAACTGCATGTGATATACACCACGTGCGTGTAATATACACGGAAAGGACGTAAGACGTCTGCAGGTGGACTGTCCGAGGAAATACTGAAATGTTTGAAAATCCAACGTTTCGTTATTTCGATCACGCGCCCGTCTAAACCGCCGACCGACAAACGCATTCCGCTTCAAATTCGGAGAATTTTCGTTCGGAAAATTGTCAAACAGAACGATAATAATAATTATTATTAACAGAAATGTTGTATCAAATACTGCTCTGATTTGAAATATTTATTTAAATACTTCAAATTCGTTCTTTTGTGTGAGAAAACGTGTCCTATTTCTGATGCTAAAGAACTTAAAATGTGTAAGTAATTTAAATGGAAAATACGACCGTAGTACTGACGGTTTCGTAGAAATTGGAAAATTTTTAATTGAAATGACGTGATAAGCACTAAAATTGTCTGAGTATAAAGCGTTTGAAACGGATCAAACGAAAGTTCAGTGGACGTATACAAGAATAAATTAGTTAAATTATTAATATTCTATAAAATTAGATCTTTTGTTAACATTCATTGAAGCATAAAACTCAATTTTTTTCAAAATACTAATTTTATTATATATTTTAATTATTTCTGTGTATTATAGGCAACGTATTTTTATTTGAGAATACTAATTCGAAAAAACAATGCTTTTTTTGAGAACCATTCATCAGATAAAACTATAGGTACTTCTTAGTTCTTATAAACTTCATAATACATTTATTAAAATAATCATATATGATATATTTTTTAAATGTTTGACAATTTTTATGGTTTTTTTTACAATACATTTTCAGGTTTAACATTTATATTGTACACTTTTAAGAAAATTTTTATAAAATAAAAAAAAAACACATTTTAAACGTTAAATAAAAATATTTGAATAAAGAAACAACTAGCATAACATTGAGTTTTAAGCATTTTCATAGATACTTAAAGACAACTAAAATTAATATTTAAATTTTTACTGTTGAACACTTGAATGCACGCCATTACTCTCTGTGCACGTATAATGTATAATTCAAACGATCGTGATGTCCAAAAAGAATACGTCAAGGTTGACTGAATATGAACCGTGCGTATATATAGTGCACATTAAACAAATGTATTGTAAACGGCATACATGAAAAATAAAACGAAACATTTGTCGTAATATATCGCGAGTAAATTAAAAAAAAAAAGGTAGGTTTCTACTATTAAAAATCGCAGAAATTCCAACACTGGCGTTCGTAGGTCCGAGGATCTAGACACGTGCGTTCGAAATATCTGCGTGTGAGGGTATATTTTTCTCATTTCCGCTTGTCTGTTATTTGTTGTGCGGTTTTCCCCTTCTCGCATTCACGCTACAAACTGTTGAAAGCAAGAATTTTTTGCTTCAGGCGATGGTATTTTTATTTTAAAACTACAATCTATATAGGTATATATATATATAAATACTACGTATTATTTAATATCAAATATAATATGATACCTCTTTGACTTATTGGAACTTACAAAGGCTCGTTTTCATAATGGAGCTGCGATTAATGTGATAAGAATTTCATGCTATTCACCGCTGTAATTAACTGTATTGGTTAAAATCTTAAGTGTCTTAGTCCCTAATTTTGGCGAAACGTAATAGTTCCGTGGATTTTATTATCAACATATATATTGTGTTGTCGACGTCGTTGTTGGTGTTGGATATTAAATAGATAAGACATTAAACGATTAAGCTACGAAACATTTACTTAGCAGTATAATTCTATGATATTCCTTTAGCTCTTTTAAGCCGCATCAGCTTATTATAGTGCTGATAGTAATCCAGTAACGAGTCAAGTAAGTCTTAATATTTCTACTTTTCGTGGTTCTTCTAGACCTACGACTCTAATGTTTAAAGTGATAAAATCACGAAGTATTTTCAGTTAAATCATCTCTAACACGATGACATATAGTTTGTTTCTTATCACTTACTAATGACTTAATGTATGAAAGAATATAACGATGGCAACATTGATAATAACACATTATACAAACTAAAGTAGTTACTTGTCACGACAAGCTTAATATAGGTAATTTTCAGATGAGGTACAGCAATATCACATACAAATTTTTAAGCTCAAAAAACACAAAACATAAATAAATAGGTAAGTAAGTTCATTAAAAATAATTTAATTTTAATTTTAACAAATAACGGTATAGGTAGTAACTTAAAAATAATATTATTATAATGTAATATTAATAGCATGGTCATCAGACATTATTGTTTTTAGTTCATATTTAGTTTTTTTTTACTGAACAATAATTTATTCCCTTATTAATATATTTTTTATTTATTTGAATGGTATTTAATCAATTTACTAAAGAAATTATAACTTAACTACACAATTTTTATCATATTTTATTTACTTAGATGTTATAATAATGTTATAGAAACATAAACAATTAATATTGACTATGTACTTTTATATTGTATCAAAATTGCATATACAAAACGCCGTGATAGAAAATAATTATCGGTCATTATTTATTAACATATTATTATTAGATTTTCTAATACCTATTAAATTACCTATTACGTACAACTTGCATATACAATGTGAAAAAACTACACTGTGTCAGTTAATTAACTGACCTTAAATATCTAAATATTTATTTATTTAAATTGTTTATAATTATGTATTGTCATATAATATAATATATCATGACAAATTTTAAACTTATTTTAAAACATAACAATAAATAGCGAAAATAAAATCATTTAAAAAAAAAAAAAAAATGTTCTTACAGTCTTATTTTAAAAGACATTTTATATATTGCAACGAAAAAACTCTTCATTGAAAACAAGACTCAAACCGAGGCAACGGTATCATCACAGAATAAAACAATCATTGTATCATTGTGATATGTTATCGATGATATACACATGAGTCGTAATGTATGGTTTTTGCTGGAACCATATTTTAAATATATTTTTAATAATAATATCTATTTATAATATTTGATCTTAAAAACAATCATTTAGTTTAAAAATACATTATATTCAGAAAAATATCTTAATTTTGGTTAAAAGCTGATAAAGTTTTGAGTTTTTTGTGAAAAATAACAAAAAAAAATGTTAAATAATAAAGTAGCTTTAAACAGGTCACGCATGCATTTAACCTAACAGTTTATATTATATAATAATGTAAAAAAAACGACTTAAACGATAATATTATGATTGTAATATATATCCGATATCAATCATACGATAATGCTGTATTGTATCGCCGGTACGACGGGACTCGTGGAAAAACGTCGATAGGTAATCAATTATTATTTTTTTTATTCGAATATCCGTCGTCTGCAAGCTGATCGTCATTTATCTGAACTTGGCGCTGACCGAAATATCTTAAAATGATATATCAGGCACGACTGCACGAGTTTCACGATTTCTACGAATTTGTTTACGCCGTTTATCGTCATCGTAAAAATTGCTTAACCATTTTTTTTTTTTTATTTATATTTTTTGCGTCTGACATTTAAACCGGTGAATCAATTGACGGACGATAGAACGCAAGCGAGCACTCGTCGCACGTGTTTCACGGCTAGCGCGTGCGATTTACGACCGAGTCTAACAGTCCGCGCGGACCATTAAGCGCACGCGCTCTATACAATATTATTATATTATATTATATTATACATACGAATATAATATATACTATTTATCAGACATTCCTATATATCATTACTTTTCCCCCGAGGTGAAGTGTTTCGAGACGTTTTGCGGTAGGTATATCATATATTATATAGACAACGCGCACATATATAATAATATAATACACAGTAGTAAAACGGGTATAATATTATACGCACACAAACCAACACTTGCACGCATAATACGTATTATGAACGACGGGGTCGTTCAATCGTTACCGAGTTTGAATTATATAGCTTATAATTATAATAAATCAAGTCGCGTTCTCTATATATAATATATATATATATATATATAAACTCGACGCGCACGACCAGTGTATAGCAGCTGTACACTGCACGCATCGCGCGATAGATTTTCGACACGATGGCGGTATATAATCGCAAAAACGCCATGATAAAGGTCGAGTGACAGAAACTAAATTATTATTATTGTACGGTTAGACGCGGCGTTTGAATTTTAACGGGCGCCGGTCGTCCAATTGATTAACGACCGTGGTCAGTGCACGTGTGCGGCCCTAACCTCGGATAACACGTTCCTGAGATCCCCGAATAAACAACTGCTGCTGCAGCTACTGGAATACCGTTGTACGAGTCGGATAATCATAACAGTCGTGCATTAAGTATAAGTGCAAATATGGTTAATAATCTGTCGGAAGTTGGGTACATATATTTTTTGGGATGAGGCTAAGACCTCTCGAGCTCTCCCAATTACATCTATGGAAATATGAGCATTTGTAATGTAGTATAATACAATTATATAATAAAGATCGGCGATAATATAAAAATATTGTAATATATTATTATCTAATATGATGTACTGTCAATACATTTATGAAAAAACAGGACGACAAAACGATAGAATCATTTAAGGAAAGAGTGGAATTTCGAATAAAAAACACGTGCATAATAACAAATCAATCATAAATTTGCAAACCGTTTTTAGAATTTGAAATAATAATAATCGTATTGATAATCGGTGTCCTACTGTTGTATCGTTTTTGTGGTTAGGGTTATTAAAGGCGTTACGGTGTTGGAATAAAATATTGGATCGATATCGTTATATTAACGCATTCGTAACGCGCGTGTCTAAACAATATTAAATCGTCATAATATCGCGCACCTATTTCAAATGTATACAACACATAATATACGACATACATTATATTTTGTAACACGCATTTTGTGCCAACTGCGCGCAATACACTGTAGTCTCATAATACTATAAGTTTGAATTAGGGACATCGACATTTTAAAAGAAGTATTAACTAAACAATATAATATAGTAAAAAGGGTTTTCATTTGAAAAATAGAAGGCTGTGTAGTAGGAAACTCCGTGAGTGGTACAACAAATCTCTAAAATATGAAAATATGGTCTTAAAGTAGGTAGATATAAAAAAAAAAAATCTAAAATCAAAATTCAAAATTCAATAAATGCTTTATTTGTTATAAATAAATAATTTTAAATAAATACATTTTTATTATAAATAAAAATATGTGGTCGAGTATGTTTGGCGTACTACCCTGTACACATTATAAATATATCGTGCGATTTTTTAAAAATTTTTCAACCGAAAACCACTGATAAGAGCACACCCAATAATATTCTATTTTACCGGCTACAATATTATACACGACAGTGAACACGTGGAGGGATGAGCTGCGAGGTGGTGGTTCGCGAAACCGCAACCTACGCTTAACTATTGATAAGCGGATTGCATATAAGACTGCGGCGGGTCATGCATCCGGCGACGGCAGCGGCTGCGTGCGATGGCCGTGTGCGATGCAAATGGGAATGTTCGGTGTGATTTTGTTTCGCTCGCACTCGTTGCCTGAGCCTCCGCCGGGCTTATCACACATCGTAGAAACAACGTGTTGATATCACGAGCGCGCATCTCACGCGCGTTAATCTTTTTTAACACACCAGTGCGTATAATATATTCGCGAGCATAAACCGCGAAAAAAAAACACATTTTCGATAGGTACGATTTGCGTGCGCTCGAGACCTACGCCCCCGCCCGGACTAAACCACGGCGAACGTCACTCGTTACCATACCCGATACCGTCCTTTCCTCATAGTTCGCCCAAATATGTGCCACAACGAGAAAGGAGAGACGTCGTGTCTGATATAATGTCGGTATTATGCTTATAAATATATTTTGTATTTTTTAACGATAACATTTTTTTTTCGTTTTTTACGTTAATCGGTATTATGTAGTAACTATTAACTGGTATTATAACACTTATGGTATGTCACTATAGTTTCTTTTGTTCTAGTCGTTGCTGCGTACCTTCCCGAGAAATGTTCGCTAAACACTCTAAACCCGAGATGTTGTAATATTATTATATTATTATCTAAACTAATAATAATTCGATTTTTGTAAATAACATTTATAAGCATATATTATGATGGCAAAAATTTTAACGTGTAGAAACACGCGTGATTTCTATACAAAGATATTTTTTATGATATTTTTTTTTTTTTTTGACACAAAAAATGTGTACTTATAACGTTTTATAAAACAAGTGGTGCTACCGAAAAATATTTTGGAAAATAGAGCGATTGTTTATGTAATTTGTTATTATTATAATATCACAACAACGTGTGCTGTTGGTATTTGTGTATGTTTTAACAAAAAAATATAATAAAATGTCAAAGTGGGACACGAAAATATTACTTAACTTTTTAAACATTTTTCACGATGATGATAATATGATTTCGTAAAAATGGAATTTCGTTATTTTTATTGTACTTTAGAAACATTTATCCTTGTTCGTTTTCAGATTGCTGGTGAAAGTTTGCTGCTAAAGTTAAATTATAAAATAATTTTATTATTTTCAGATTTGCACTACCTGTCGCACTTATTTTTAAGTACATTCCATTAGCTGCGGTATAACACTCTAGTGTTACTATAAAATATATAGTAATAATTTTAAAAATATTTAATAAAAAAGGAAAATAAAAGCTAATAAGACAAACGACCGAGAATCGAACTATATTCTCACATTATTTTAATATGTTATTAGTCAGAATTGTAACAAATTGTTTCATCTCGTGCTGCGCAACAAATCCATCTTAATCAACGGCGAACTCAATAATAAGACAAAAATCAAGAAAGTAAAATATCCTAAATCGCATTCGGTTGCGGCTAGAATTCAGATAGTAATTAGTAGATAGATAGACAAGGGTTTAACAACGAGACGTTTATTCGATTGCCTACGTTAAAACTGCCAAACATCGTATAGTTTTGGTACTAAATTATTATAATTATTATTAGTGTCATTATCAGCGGTGAAACTAAATTATACGCACAGACTTCTCGTCCTACATCAATATATACGGTTATGCAATTCCTGGTAAAGTAAATTTAAACTTCCCTCACTTTTGGGAATGATCGGAAATATTGAAAAATGCGCAATTATTCAATTACTATTTATTAACCAATATTTTATCTAATAATAGATAATTTTGATTAAATGCAAAAATAATTAATTCAAATTGTTCATTAAAAATAAACAAATTATTGACTCATAGTATAATAATATGAATACTTTGTACAAGTGAAAAAAAATTATAATTTTCTTTTTATAGTTTAATACTTAAATGTATAATAATTAAAGTTTGAATTTGTTTGTATTCCTAGAAATAATCGCATTTTCACGAAACTACGGAAATTCCCGGGTATATTGATGTGGTGGAATTTAAAATTGCGTTAAATCGACATAATAATATTATTTTGTCGAGAATATATTATTATAATAATAGCACTTGTCCTGCACAATAAAAGTGTTTATTTATTTCAAAATCCAAACCAACCTATTGGGAAATACATAAACAGCTATATAGTAATGTTTGTGGTGAAGTGAACGCTGTACATCTGTCAACATTTTTGACACCTACCTTTGATAAACCAATCATTTCGTAAAAATAACGTAAAAGAAGACAATTCCGAAAATTATCTCACTATAATATCAAAAAATATAATAGTCTCACGACCAGTGTAGTTTTATTTTAGTTCACTGTCAAAATAATAAATTTTAATCGCACACATGCAAAAAATATAAACAGCTTATACGTGTTTGAAAATTAAAAAATTGTATCAACGGTATTACACCTTGTTTTTTAGGTCAATGTTCAAATAATCATTAAATTAATATAAAATATTTATTATAATCAATTCGTGTTTTAATTTTTGATTTACGACAGACTAGGAAGCCATATGCAAATGTGTACAGACTGTATTATTCACGAAATTGTTTCATGAATATATCAGAGATATTTGTTAATGTCATTTAAACAATATTATTATATACATGACAATTATATTATATATATATAGGGTGATAATTAGCTTAACACTGCAGAAACAGATATTGAATATACGTAGAGATAAGTTATAATTGAGTATGTGTATATATTTATTTTGAATTCACTTATATTTTTTTATTTAAATATCTTATTGTTTAAGTAAAAAAATAATAACTTTTAAAAACTTTAAATTGTATGCAAATTTTCAAAGAAAAACGTCATTGTCTAGTGTTGTACTAATCAGTGTAATAAGCATTTTGGAAGTCTATTTAAGTAGAGCGATCATTATTAACATTTTTTTTAGATTGTTCCATCTTTTGAAGTTATATTTTTGTAAATGACAATTTTCAACTGTAAAATAGAGTAGGGTGGTCAAAAAAAACCTATAAAATGTTATTCCATTACTTACTTTATTTATAGGTACCTATCTAAATTGCAAATACTTAAAGCTAATTAACAGATCGTAAAAATCCATAAGTTAAATTTTTATTTGAAATATTTCCAAAATATATTATTAATTTTTAAAGGGTAAAATAAAATATTTATGTTATCATTAAAAAAAAAATAAAAAAAGGTATAAAGGTTAAAGAATGAGAGAAATTTATTTTTATAAAAATCTGATATTTTTATCAGGTTTAAATCGTGTAAGAAAAAATAAAAAATATATTTTTTTCAATATTAAGCTTTTAAAATAATAATTATATTACTTAAAAAAAAGAAAATAACCAAAAATCATAAGTAGTAACAAAAATAATATGTTTTTATAGTATCTAATTATTATCAAAGTATGATGGAAGTTTATTATCCAACCATGTACAGCAAATGTCTGCATGCAGTTATAAATTATTAACAGTTGGCATCTTTTAAAAATGCAAATATGTAATAAACAGATAAATGTAATATGAATGTATAAACTCGAAATCAGATTTTCCACACTCTCGAAGCGCAACTAACTCGAACAATAAAATATGGACAAAACCGTTGAATATTATTACGGACGAGACGAATAATTTTCGTTCATTGTTTATTATTCGAATATTTAAAATGATGTTGCGGAAACAAACCGATTATTGCATTATAATATTATATTCGGGCGTATTAAATGTTTGAGTGGTATACGCGCATATGAAACGCGAACGGCGACGGCATTAACAAAGTTTCAAGTTTGTCGTCGATTAATGTTTCCGGAAAGTTTTCGCAGAGCGCGAGTGTTACACCGCTAGCCGCGCCGTTTCGATTGGGGGAAAAACAAAAAAATAACGGAAACGGAAACCAAACGAAAAATATCGCTCGATGATTATATAACACTTTGATTTGTCCGAGATCGCGACCGGTGTATAATTTGTTTGTCACCGTCTCGTTGAAAGATAACCGTTGCCCAAGGTCGAGCTCCTCCTCCCCGGTCGACGAATACATTATACCAGCCGATATCGCGTAATATACGCGAAAATATGTGTGCAATCGTATAATATACAACACACCCCCACACCACCGACTGACCCACACAGTCACACGCACGAGGTATAAAGAACTCATAAATTTGGTAACGGGCTTACTACTGTCACGAAACACGCGCGTCGCGTATAACCAGAAATGCATTTCTGCGGATTGTCATTGTACGTCGCAATGGTGATAAATGTTCGAGTGTGGTTCAGTTTTGCGTATAATATATGTATATATTATATACGTATCCTTTCCTTTTATTTATTTATTTATTTTTTTATCATTATTTTCGATTCAAGAGGTGTAGGCAATACCGGAACAGTCGTTTCAGTAATAATACGTCGTGATTTCGGCAGTGACTGCATCCACGAATATTTTTTATATTGTATATAATATTATAATGTTGTACATAGAAATTCGTCAAAAATCCCCATATTTTCATTCGTGATAACGAATTGTTTAAATTTTGATTTTGATACGTTGATATTTTCGAAAAATTATTTGTTAAACGATTTATGGTAAAAGGAGTACCGACGATATAAAATGTTCGCAGGACACTTCCTTAAGCAGTACGAACAATCTCAAGAATTTTAATAAACGACCTTTAAGTATATGTTTAAAAATTCCAAAAATCAGACTCGCATAACTACTTTGTGTAGAAGGAATAGTGAAAAGCTTGTACGGCTGTATTATAGTAATGTTTTTTTACCCAAACGAATCAGTTTTACGTTAGATAACAATCAACGAGTCATTAAGTCGTGTAAATTATTGTAAAAAAATGTAATGTCGTATATTATGTCATTATATTATTATGATATATTATACGCTATTGATTAAACATCATCAAAATCACTACAACTGAAACTCGGTGTATACAAGACGAATTACGTAACCGTCGACAATCCCTTTCGTTTTTTATCAGCCGTTTCGCGTTCGAGATCGGGCAGGCCAATCGTCTGATTAGTTCACTGCCGGTGCTGCTCCGGCTACACTATACAGCTGTATAATACATATTGTATAGTATTGTTGATTTTCGAAAACACTTAATTGTGTATTCGTTTTTCTTTCGGAAACATCGAGGCAAAGAACAACAACAACAACAACAACAACAACAACAATAATAATAATAATAACAGAATGATGAGGAGGGGGTGAGCGGCGTTGGACGTAGGAGTAGCACTGCTACGCGAACCACTCGTAAAAATAAATAATCGAAAACTTTTTCGTGCCCATTATCGTGTAAACAATACGAAATATTTGGTCCACCCGCCCAGACCGTCCACCGACTTCTGTGTATACAGACTATACGGAGAGGTCCCGATAACGCGATATAACTATAATTGGGACACAAAAAAACGATACAGGAGTTTTGAGGAGCAAACGATTTCGTTGTCGGCTGAGTGGACGTGAAATGTCGTTTAAAAATAATCAAATTTCTATCTCTGTCTGCACAATTTCTTGGTCGCAGGATAACAAATTATCATATCGTTATAATTGTGTTAAATAAAAACACGAACAGATGAATATTTTTAGGAGACGTTCCTTCCACTTGAACAACAAAGATATCCCCCCCCCCCGATATTATGATAATATACATCGTCTTTGATCAAGAATAGAATATGAAAAAAAAAATCAAGTTATGACTTTTAACTGATGTTATAATTCCGTCCTTTACATTTATGAATTAATGGTACCTTTCTTAATCGATATTCTCTGATCTTGGATTTGGCTTCATTCTTACCTTTAATTTCAACAGCACATCGGTAAAGCTCTCAATGTTTTGGGTTTCAAAAAGCGTAACACTAAAATATTGAATTCTGCCAACTAAGTACTTACATTTTTTTATTTGTCTTTCGTTAGGCCCATATTTGAGTACGGATTAGTTGTTTTGCATCCTTATACTTGACCAAAAGTCAGCTGCATATTGAACTTGTAAAATTAATTTCTCCCCCATATTGCTCGTATTACAAAGTATAAAGATTCCTGTTATGACAACTTTATTTTACATTATATTTTAAAAATTGAAACCTATTTTTCTAATATATAATGAATTATATTACCTACTCTTCTATATCGTTGATCATCAAATGTCAACATTTTATTGATTTTTTTTTTTTTTTATTAATTATTTTATTTATATTACGATTTTAAGTTAAATACTAATTATAATGATAATAAAAATAACTTTATTACAAAATAACTGATGATATCCTAAAATATAATTCATTATTGTAATAGAGCAATAGTATGCATGTCATAACATATCAGATATATTCACCAGTGGATTAAGTATATACACATCGTTTCAATATTATAATGTAATTAAATATTCTTGTTGAACTATATTTCACTCTCTGATGAGTCTATAATGAATACATTAGACATTATTTAATTTGCTTTATTGATAGTTACTCCAACGCTTTCACACAGTTTAAGCACAAAATAATTGTTATTTTATTCTATAAAATCTATAGTATAATAATGATTGAAATAACTACCAAATGGTTAAACAATAATTAACTACAAATTATTGTCTTGTTTAATAATTTTTATACAGTAATCTTAAATTAATTAGCTCACTTGCACGATTCGTGTTTTTTTATGTCTATAATTCAATATTTTATATTCAAAGATTAAATAAGCAAAGAAAATTATTTCAAATACCTTTATTTATTTACAATTTAACTAATATTTTTTTATACTTTGATAAAAAATTAGAATATTTAATAAATAACTATGCTATTATATAACATAATGATCAATAATATATATAAAATGATTACCTAGTTACTGTACATTTATCCATATTCCTAATAATTATTATAAAGCATGCCAGGGATTTTCCACCAAGTTATGTTCCCGAAAATTTCATAACGCCAGCCCTCAACAATACTGAAATAGTTCGTTTGTTTTCAATGGAAGCTCAATAAAGTTTTTTTTTTATATAATAATACTCTTGGTCATTCGCTTCTCGAAGAGGCATCGGTTACATAATTATTATAGTTACACTGCGTTTGGTCAGGTTTCTTTTCAAAAGCACCAAACACGGTCGAGATAACTTCGAAAACTCCCCGAAAGCAACAATAGACATCGTTAAGGAAAATGCATTAAATAAAGATGATGTGATATTGTAAAATATAACGTCTTCAAAAATAATCCACGCTCAACTACCACCGGCGCCATTTTAATTACGCCTACCACGCTGACCGCGTTACGAGTTACGCGTTGCGATCGTTATGTTTCCGTTTTGACCGATTATCGTAATTATTATTTTCTGTTCGAGAAAGGAAAAAAAAACACGAAGGCTATTATAACAACAGCGATACTAATAAAATCGAACGACTGGTTTTTTTTACAGAAAAAAAACTCATAAATTGCAGGTTTTTTATCATTATTATTGGTATTCAAAGTAATCGCGTACATTTGAACGACACTTTACACAATAATTCGATATACAATGTTGACACGCGATACACTGTACGCGCTTTGTGAACATAAATCAAGAATATTACGTATTTCAAGTAGACCACCGCGACAATAATATACCGTCATAATTTCTAAATGATTTCTCTTTGCACTCCTCTGCAGTGTGTGTACTACGGAATCGTGAGTATATTATTTCGATAAATGAAAAACTATATCGGTGTGTGCGCTCGACGAGTGGATCTTCATATAATAAGGTTGCTTGGCGTTCAATCGACGCGCCTTTACGCCGTACGTGTATCAAGTGCAAACGCTGTAATACAAAACGCTAATAATTTCGGTGATTTTATTTAGCACCGCTACCGCAACGTGTACCTGCAGACTCAGTTCGCCGCGTTTCGACAAGAACCGTATCATTTCCATCTCGGTTCACCCGTCGCGGTTTCATTCAAGTTAACGCGCCTCAATATGCGGTTCCGACACGTTTCCGAATACTTAACGGTTAGGTGGACTAAGGACTTAATAAATAATTAAGCGCGTATGAAAGTTCTCTAAGAATCGAATTTATTATATGTTACGCTCAATGTACTAGACTTTAATAGTATTAAAAATAATTATAAGTATCCGTGAGGGGTGTATTTAAAGCCGGCCTTCATAGTTTATAATGTAGATTTATACATACAAATAAATAAAATAAACACTCCATGTGTGACTATGTTTTTCTGTTACAATCATAATTATCAGGATATTTTTGAACTGTGTATCCGAACTAGTGTATATTCTACATTTGATTATTATAGAAAAAAGCTAGAGAGTACAATGGTAAATTTGTAATTAATTAATGTTAGATCTCCTTAGATATCATAAGTTCGATTTTAATAAGTAATAGATGTAGGAAAGATAAATCAAGAAATTTTAACAAGTTAAACAATTTATCTTGTTGATTTTATTTCACAGTTTTGGATTCTGAGTAGAGCGATAAATGTATTGAATTTAAAATGATGTATGTGTTTTTATTTTTTATTTTGTATAGTTCGACTTTCAAAACGTTGAAAATTATTTTTCTAGTTTCTGCGTTTACTTAGGTTTTATCCAAACATTTCTCCATTCATTATTCTATCCGACACATACTATATTGCTGATTTTGTATAGTTATCCATTACATATGACAAATAACAGTAATTGAATAGTCTTTGAAATAAGCCAAATCGTTATTTATTATCTGGTTCAATATTTCCCACTGCCTACTCAATATTTTTCTTTTCATCAATAACATTAACACAAGCATTAGATCGCATAAAAGATTTTTATTTGGTTTTGGGAATCTCGGGATGGATTTATTGCCGTTGAGGTAGGTTAATCACCCATAAATCAAACGGATTCACCTATACTATATGGTGTAGAAGAAAAAAATAATCGGCAACTGCAAACCGACATTTATCATACAAGGTGTTTAAGATTCCGTATTCGTTTTTATTTCAGATTGTAGCGGCACGAGACTAACTCATGGATGTTTTATTACTTGCAAACCTTCCGCAGCCAGGAGCTTGAAATTTATAAATCAAGTCAAAACCCACCGACGGACACGTGCGTACGTCTGGCGACGCATTCGAAACATGTCTAATCCAAAGAGTTTATACGGCCACCGGACGAATACCGCAAGTCAAACGAGGGATTAATGTTATTACCGTTATTACACGGACGAATTTTACGAAAATTCCATACAGCACGTACCTATAAACTTACAAGCTGATGTAAAATTCGGAGGAGAATACTCTAGGACATGATCCACGAGTTCCTATACTTCAGTTACTATTGTACATATTGGATATTACACTCGACATTACATCAATTTAATATTTAATATGAAATATCAGTAATCATAATAAATGAGAAACAAGACATTTTAATAAATTAAAATTTTGTTTATCTGCTGTACAAATCTTGCTATAATAAATATAATATACGAATACATACATTTATTTTTAAAAGATAAAAATGATTAGTTAAAAATATATTATTCTGAATCAGTAAATTAGATTGAAAAATCGCATAATTTATTTTCAAAATCGAAATACGTAACCCATTATAAATTTCATGTGATCATACATTAGTATGTAAATTATTCATATACAAGATGTGGAATGTGGTAGTAATAAACTGTAAACTTAGAATCACAAAATCATGGTAACTTAAAAAAAAAAACACTGTTTGAACTAAGAATCTTAAATTGTTCAGTTTTTTCCAAATTGGGTATTTGTTAAATAAAGAGCGGAAAATAAAGTGCCATTTGGTTTTATGTCCACCTGTTGTTAAACTTCAAAGCCTAGTATCAAATCTATAAACTTGTGAGGCATAAGTCAAATCTTTATTCATAAGTTAAATCTGGTGTTCTTTGAAATATTTAAAAACCGATCGTCGGATCACGATAAAGTAATTTTAAATGGAAATTATAGTGTCTATAAGAGTGGTAGTGATTTTAGCGCTACACAAGAAACTGGATTTAATTATTTTTGAGTAACCAAATGCGTTGTAGTATTACCCTAGTTAGTGAATACGTATATGATAAATTTTGATTTATGTTTACTTCAAAGGATCATTATTAAAACCTCAATTGAACTTCGTCTTTTGTGTGCACATATAAAGAGACGATATCTTTTAATTAACTAATCACACTTTGAGGAGATTTAAAAGGGTCTTATTGCATGTTATATGTATAGAAATACTTAATAAAAGTTGTACTAACAGAGTTTAATAAAAATGTTACAACATCTAACTAATATGCCCATAGCTATAATTAAATAACTATATAGGTTTTCTAAAATTAGTTTGGCAGTAATAATTAATATTGCATAATATTTTGAAGAATAATATATTCTGAAATTTGGTAAAACAAACAATATACGTATACATTCATCAGTAATTGTATAAATATGATTTTATTCTAATCTAAATTATTATTAATTTATTATTGATTTTTATGTAATCATAATAAGTCATTATATTAAACGTCTTTTCAATTTTATTCTGAATTAACAATACACAAACAAGTTAAGTAATTGTCTATTCAACAAAAACAGAACTACCTTCTAAATTTTATACGAACTTCCTTTTTCAGATAATAATCATATTATGTTTATTGTTTATGGACAATAAGCATCCGTTGTAACTGTTAGAATGTGACAATGTACAAAAACTCTTAATCGATAATATTCAATACCGTTTCCGAAGTTTATCGACTGCATTTGTGGTATTTTCATTTATGAATATTAAATATATATATAATAGTTAAATACTCGACCGGAAAACATACTGGGCCTACTTACTATTACACAAATTGTAACTATACCATTTTCAGAATGTTACTATTATGACTTTGAATGTAATGAAATTCAAAAGGATTCCTGCATTGGAATTTCAGTTTGTTTATGCATACAATGATTAAGTTTTCATCACATAAAATTGTACGGATATTAAGAGAAGAGTTAGAAGGGTGAATAGCACTATTACCGTTCCAAGCATAAAACGCTAATACGGGAAAACCTATACCGATTGTGTAAAAAATGTAGGTGTAAATAGAACGAATTGACTGAAAAAATAAAACACACATACATATAAAAAATTCCGAAAATACGTGTGACAAAAAAAAAAAACGACCAAAATGTATTAAACGGCAAATAAAAAAATTTTGATAAATCGTTCGCACAATATTGGCGAAAAAAAGAATCCATAAACGCGTCTTATAACACGAGGCATTTATGATCCAATATGAAAACACAATATCTCCACATAATGTTGAATAACCGAAATATTTCACCGAAAAAACAGAAATTCCAAATACCCAAAAGTATAAATCACTTGATTGACATTGTTGAAATATAATTATATACAATTGTTAACCGAGCACATAAATAGATATATTATAATTTATACAGTAACATGTATAAGTAGTTCTAATTGCTGTAGTATACATAATTGTTGAGTCAATCGATACAATTGAATGATAGAGCACACCTTTAATTTTATTACACAAAGCTAAAATCAATGTGGAAAATAAAACACTATTATGGTGAAAAAAAATGATTACATGCATTATACACAATATTATTGTTTTCACTTATAAACTCAAAATGTATTCAATATTAATATCCACTTCTATATTGTCCGTTATATCAAGTGGGTGCTACTCACACAATTTAAATAAAAAAAAAACTTACTATAGGATTTATAATGTTATTTATACTTCGCGTATTTACTATATTATACATTTTAATTTATTATGTATGTAAAACTAATACAAAAATACAAATAATAATAATAGAAAAATGATTCTCTAATCAATTATTGTTATCAAAACGTATTAAAATGGTAAAAATATTTTAAGATCTAAATTATCTATTAAAAGAATAATTTGTTAAAATTATCAAAACTAAAATCTCTTCAACAAATAACTACACCATACAATCAAAGAAAAAACACGCAATTATTAATAAGCTTCTCATTTTGTATACAAAACCAAAAACTACATACAAATTTTAACAATTGAAATGTTTCTGATGAGTCCAAATAACTTATCTCTGATTCCACAAAAAACTTTGCTATCTGCAAAATCCTTTCATACCCAATCTAGCGAATATCCACATTTTCTCGGGTAATCCTTCTCGGAAAAACCCAAAATGAAACTGAAACAGAGATTTCCTACACTAATCCTTCGACTTATTTATTATTATTAGTATTTCCTTTTTTCTTTTTTTCTTAACTATAAATAAATAACAAATTCAAAAGCTATACAGCTTTAACTAATAAAAAGCTGTCAAATTGTTCAAAACTTTGAAAATAATTTAAATTCTATAATATACTTAGGATGTTGTTTATTTTTCTATAAAATATCAATATATAAATATTATATATATATTGTAATTAAAATGCAAACATTATAATATTATAGATGGATTAATTTTACGACCGGAAATGTATTTTAGATACATTAATGCAAAAGTTAAAATCTCAAATATAATAACCGTTTGAAGAAAATATCATTTTTTTGAAGAAAACTGAACATATATATTTCTTTATAGAACTTGTTTTTATTCTTAAACGTTGGGTTGATTTTCAAAAATTTCTTTATATTTCAAGTCGTTCAATGAACGTCAGAAAACTAAGTAGGTAAGTAGTTCGTTTCGTGTGTCACAAACATTTCAACGAATTTTTTACTTCCATCATATAACAATGCACGTACTTTTATCATTTCCTAAGACTCGTAACTCCGGTTGTTACAAAGTTCGAAAAGTTATAGCACGAAGTTTTAAATTGCTGTACTTTCGGCTCCCCGTCACATTATCGGTGATGCATTAATGCAAGGTAGAGCGCGATATGAGAAACAACAGACATTATTAATCATCAATGACTCGCGTCAGAATATAATTTAAATTTTAGAACCAACCAACATCGCAGTTGTACGGATGTCGGTGTTGAAACTAAATTTCATCTGAAATGGCGGTAACAGGATGAATAATATACTTACTCAAGACGGTACTCCATAATTATTCCAGTGCGGGTTAAACCATTATCACCATCATATCGGTGAACTACGCTGCTGCAGTAAATCACAATGACGGTCATAATTATTACGACACATTTTCACCAAATTTTACGGAATAAGAGAAGTAATGTGTGTTACATTGTAAGAATTTTTTCATGTATTTATTTAAGTTTTAAATGTTTTCTTTTAATTTTGATTCGCATTTACACCATTCATAGTCCAACATAATTGAATTTCCTAACTATTTTACTTAATTATGGTTGTAATAAATGTGCGTGTTAATTTAGTGAATTTCTTAAATATAGTAATTTATTTTAAACAAATATTTACAAGAATCTTAGTTATTCTTCTTCAACTTAATCATAGATATATCATTGTGTCAGCCAAACTTGATCTGTACATAAGACTTTGCTCCCTACCTCTTATTTACTTACATTTATTAATATTTTAGTTTAATATATAAATTAACAAATATTAAATAACTAATTCTAAAAGATAATCATTCAATTTTCTTTCCTCAAACTAGTATAAAAATATTTATTTTTTTACAAACTTATATGATTTATATTTATAAAATAACTAGGTTTATTTTAAAGAACTTTGATGTGTTTCGAAATATAATAAATATATGAGATAATATTAAGTTGAAATACGTTGTGTTCCAGAGTTCAAATACAATTAATACTGTAGATACGACTTGCAAATTATATTTATATGTATAAATAATAATATTACACAATATCACAATATTATAGTCTATACTACGATAATATAATATAATAGTTATATAAATATTTAAATTATTTAAATAACCAGTTAAGAATAATTAAATTTTGAAATTAACATACTTTGTTATCAACAACTAGTACTGATTCATACTATACAATAATATTACATTAAATAAGATGTAAAATGTCTTCATGAATTAAAATAATGTAAGCACAATAATAGTAAACCCACACATACACACGCATACACACAAAATATATATAATATTATATAATATATATATATTCATAAAATAAGAAAATAATATTGTGTCTCCTCTAGGGATGCCAAATTTCTTGTAGACACGAGTGTAGCAGATTATACAGAAAAAGAAACGATAAATAATATATATAAAAATGTATTATATATAATTTTAGATTCTTCTCAGTTCAATACACAAATCTATGCAGATGCTTCCAAAACCAACTCAGGTGTTTCATTGTAGAATCGATAAAAACGAGAAAGCTAACAAAGTAGCTTGATAGAAAATAACTAACCCTATAGCAAAAATACGCACCTATTTCTTACTTATTGACATATATAGGAAAGTTAACACTTATTGTATCAATTTATGGGAATTTGAATGGTAACATTCACTAAGTAAATAACAAATTCAAAAAAATCTAAAATACTACTATATACAAGTCAATTAGATAAAGTAATTAAAACAGACTACTTATAGGACACTCAAATATGTCAAATGGCCATCTTATACGAAAAAAGAACCTAAACTGTGCTTTACTTGTGAAGAATAACATTTAATCAACCATTTCCTTGTGTACTTTCAAAACCATATAAAAACTAAAATCAGCCTAGGAATACTCGACAACCTCTTTAATGCTCTTACTCAATCGAAGAAAACATAAACACCTAGAAGCATCCCATTACTCAAATATATTGATATGTACAACTTAATCTAGAAAAATTAATGAATTTTGACCATACGTAGCATTATTAATATTTAATATTGTTGTAAGCTTGTTAATCCAAGTTGTTGCAGTTGAGCAATGAAAAAAAAATGCTTCGTGTACTATTTAGAAGAAACTTCTGAATAATTTTTTTACATTTATATTAAATTACATTTTTTTAGTACATAAAATTGTAATTTCAGTTTGATAAAACATGCTATTATGTATTAGTTTAAAAATACATTGTATTTTTTTAATACTTATTTATGAATATTTTCAAATTTACAATTTTTAAATATGTAATTTATCTAAGAATAGGACATAAACAAATTATAACAATGTTAAATATCTAAGATGAATCATATATACACGATTTACTAAATAACTTTGACAGATCTAGACATTAAAATTGAAAAGAAGTGAACTTTTTTGCTTAAAATAACTTTACTTAAGTTGCAGACAAATATCTCATAACCTCTAATATTTACGTTATGATAAAAACTCATTGAAATTCATATTAAATAGATGTTAAAACTGATGGTAGTATTAACTAGTACCTAATAATAATTCCCATATTTAATGGAAATAAAATAAATATAAAATAATCAGATTGATCATGGGATTTTTTTGTATTGAAAAAATACAAATCAACTATATTTAAAAATACGGTATTAGATAGCGTGTGAACTAAAAGTGACGTCTTGTGTTGATATTAAGAATAATAAATACATAAATGTAAAGTACGAGTTATTAGATCTTATCACAATGCTATTAAAGTTTTAATAATCTTAATACAACTTTTTGACCAGTTTGAAAATACATAATATACGATTACATTATATATTTATATTATATATATAATGATTTGTGTTATGTATTATAATTTTGGCGGTTAATACGAAACAGAGTCCCAACTTAAAAAATTAAAAATGAATAAAATAAATATTATATTCTATTATTTTGATTGTTGAAAATTTGCTTTATGGTTCACATACACACACATATATATATTATTTTATTAACTTATGGTATATGTGATTGTGGACTTGTGGTTAAAAATTCAGAACAACAATTGGTGAAATCAATTGTATTCCAACTTTTGTATTAACGACATTCGAGGGAATATTGTTCAATTTTGGGCGATTAAGAAAAATATATATTTACGAACACTACAATTATTAAAAAAATATATAATAAAATAAAAGTACGAAAGTAGTGGCGTTCAATATTGTATGAGTTTCGCGGAAAAAAAATCATAAATTTACCGAACATGTTTCCATCTTATGAGGATTGACGATTCATTATAATTTACATTAAGAAGACAGGTGACGATTATTATACTTTTCTATCACATACGCCGTCGATAAAAATAGTATATTTTATGAATTAAAACCAATACTGATGATTTAATTTAACAATAAAATAATTTATATATAATATATTCAAAAATAATGTAAAAAAAAAAAAATCCTGAACAATTATTGTATTTTAATATTTTTTCATCACTTTTTTTGTTATTCACAGAGAATGATTTTATGGTTATATAGATTATATGTTTAGTATAAAACGTTTGGGTCGTGGTACAGATGTTTTCCGTCTTTTAAGAACGAACTATAGCTTAAAATATTTATTCAAAATGCAATTTCGAGAAAAAAAACTTGAGATTATTTCAAAAAAGATTTTTCTCATTTAATCGGTTTAGTCAAAATACAAATTGTTTGTATTTTAGTATTTGAAACGATATTTTTAAATTGAAGTGTTTATTAATTTATATATTACAAAATCAATTATTTTAATTAATGTTTATAATGAAGTAGAATGATATGTGTTATTCACGTATATTAATGTAAATAAAAAAAAATTAACTTAATTAATTTACGCATACATTAAAAAAAAAATAAAACTAATCTAAACGAGCTTTTAATATTATTACATGGCCGTTTAAGTAGGTTTCATTTATGATAAACGACAGTAGTACAATATTTATTTCATTAAATACTTGGTAATCAGTCAATTGTTATAACATATAAATATGTTTATGACAAATTTATTTTGGAAATATGGTTCCGATTTTTTTGAGATGGTGACAAATTATTAGAAACTTCTAACTGTTGATTATAATAGATTATCTTATTCTTTTATAGCCATAATGTGTTCTGATATAGCTATTGAACTTCATTTAATAAAATAAATTGTGAATAATCAAAAAAATATTGTGGTTCATAGGTTAGGAAACACTAACTGTGCAACACATAAACACGCACAAATAATACATGTGATTTAAATTTCAAAAAATGTTTATTGAGTGCCATAGATATGGTGTGTGGATAGTATAATTATATAGAATAGCAAATAAAGTGTACCGCTTTTTTATTACTTACCGTTTATTCTTAAAATTAAAATCCATATTTTAATATAAGGTTTCTCGTATGCTTTTGTACTCAAAAACAATAAAATATTTTCTCAAATATTCATACATAAAAGACAGTCGGGTCGATAGTTTATAATATTAATTTATATTATTATGTATGTCAAACAACAATACGACTGTGAAAGAAATTTGTTTAATATAGGCTATAAGGTATTTATGTATAATATTATATTCTACAGTTTGTGTAAAGAACCACGTTCAAAAAATAAAATACCTATAAATTAAAATAATTAAGTATAAACAAATAAACGATAATTTATAATTGAGAAACAACCAGAAAAATAATTTAAACTAAAAGTTTATTTTATTTTATTATTATTATTTTTTTTTTTTGTATGATCACTTTGATTAATATTTAAATTAATATTTATATTACAATAGTATAAAGATACAGTCAACAAGAATAGGTACCGAGAAGGTAGGTATAACGAAATTCTAGATATAACGAATGAAACTATCGTTCCATTGAAAATATCTTGATATATAATACAATTTTTTTTTTGGTCTCTCGAAAATTCGTTTTACCAAAAATTGACTGTAGAATATCTAATATTACATAGGAATATTTTTAAATTTGAATATTGAACTATTGAGTGAATAAATTATATATAAATCGTATTTACTTTTTTGTATGCGGTTATTATTATGATTATTATACATTTTTGTATTGATTATAACAATGTGAATAAATTAAAAATATACATACTTCACCAGTTTAAACAAATTAGAAACAAAATACACCATAGGTACCTTGAGTTATACCTAATTTAATTTATTCATAAGATTTGTTTTTTGTTTTAATTAGAAAACACGCATATTCAATATAATATTATACTTTATTATATTTTCACTGGATTTAATAATCGAAATACGGCAGTAAAATTTGTAATCATCTAGGCGAGTCGTCTGGAAACAGTTTTACCAAGATTCAAAAATACGTTCATTATATAATTTTCTGCAATGAGAACGTAATGCGATACGCATTCAATTATACATCGATTCAATTAATTTATATTATATTAATATACTGTTGCAATTTCGTCGTTAAAAATAATGATTCATTTTAATGAGAAGAATGTGCAAATAATTGAAGTTTAGAATAATTCAAATATTATAGGAATATAGTTGTAACAAACAATTTTATCATCCATCAGCAATCGGCCATAATAATGTTCTCACAGACCAAAGTTGATCGTATTTTCGGTTGATTAACAACAATTTATGCATTACATTTTGTTATTTTGAGATTTTGGAGCTATATAACAATAATAATTACTAATTAATATTGTAGGAGATTCTTTGAGATTCTTAAACGGTGTGGAGGAATTCCGGCTTAATCCCCTACCCCCTCATCATTCCTTTAAAAATAAATGTAATTGAATACATAATGATGATATAACACGATACGTATAACTAAATGGACTTGGGCGTTTACTTTTACGCAATCGACTAAAATAAACTATGCGATACGAGTAGGTGTATACTTTTATAAATACGCGTGCAATGTAATATCAAGAACAATATTACAATGGGGTTGGCGCAAAATACGCTACTTTAACTCTGTCCGATTGTTTATTATTATTTAAAAAAAAAAAGTGATTTTAATGTTCATATTAATTCGTTTATGAAAAAAAAAACAATAAAATGTACATGTCAATATCGCACTGGCCGGGACACGTGATCTCTAGGTCCAAATGATTGGTCGTGATGCAATCGTATTATACTGCACTGCATACCGGACCGGCACATTAGTGTGATCAAATACGATGTGTTATAATATTATCGTCTTATTACGATAACAATTCGGTAATAATATTGTCATAATATTATATTCAAATGTTGGCCATGTGTAACGTCGAGTGTTGGGTTAGATACTACACGATAATTTGCTTAATGAGGCGTTCGAAAGTTTCAATGCCACCGTTTTTATTATTTTATTACAGTCTGCAGTCTACCAAATTGTTTTGTATCCTCGTCATATAAATGTGCTTGGACCACGTTATGATCTCTTCCAACGCAAATGTCCTCGTAAATTTTTTTCTTTTTTCATTCATCGAAAATCTACATAAGTAGTATAGTTTCTCATATAATACATTTCTAATATTGTGTATCCAAAATAGATGTATATTTTTTATTTATATTTTCGTTAACTAATCTTTTTCATAACTGTTCAGGTTAAGACATTACTTTAAAAAAATATATAAGCTGTTCCGATAACATAATCGAAACCAGAAAGTTACTCTTAAAAAAAACGAACAAGACAATTATATTATTTTATTTTAAAATATTATTAATTTCCAAAGACTAAAAATAATTTTCGAATACACTAATCAATTCATCCGGGAAGAAAATGAGAGAATGACAGTAATGACACATTACAACATAAATCCCCAATTATAAATGTGACCAATCTCTGGGTGTACGTTGTGTGTATACATTATTATTCATTACGAAAACTGTTCATCTCCGTCTCAAGACGGTTGGGAGATAAACGCACAGGATTTTCTAATAAAATATGATCGTGCATAATGCATAATATGCGGAACATTTTAAAGGGATATTTTACACGCAAACATCGTCGGACAAGTCGGAAAAGTGGCGATTGGCGGTCTCGCGTCGTTAGCAGTAGCCGTTGCGGAAATCTTAGGGGAGGAAACGGGGTGATGGTAACTTACCACGGAATGAACTTCTCTCGCTGTTCTTGGACACACCACACGCATATACCACGGCATAATGACTTAACGATCTTGCGATGAATCTTTAAAAACAAATACGTAGGTACTCATCCCATTTTTCGTATTTCAAATCTAAAATCGTATTGATTATTTTTATATGTAGCACATAAAACGTTTTTACACGAAGAACCATTGTGAAATGTTCAGATCAACTTTGTATACGGTAAAAAATTTTCGATTTTATAAAATTATTTAATTCGTATTATAATGTTACTATAGTTTATAATTCCTTTTGTTTTATTTTACTATTAGTAAACCTATTTGTGAAATAGTATAAAATATTGCCATACAATATCGCAATTATATCATATTATTTTAAAGCAATAAAACGCAAACACAGTTTTTATTATCAAGATCAATAACACAAAAAAAAAAAAAAATATTTGCACAGATCTCGATCAGTTAGTAGTATTATGTTGTAGTATTTTATATCATGGTTGGTCAAGCGCCCTTATCTAAAAACTAAAATGACCATTAAATAGGAACATTCAAGTCTTAAATTCCGCCGAATTCACAAACTGTCCAATTATTCCACTATCGGATAAATTAATATGGACTCGAAGAGAGGGCAACACCTCTGGTGCAAGTTTTTTAAAGCTCGTACAATTGTACAGTATTACATATTATTATTACATAAAAAAAAAAAATGTATATTAACCATGAACTGTATGTTCTAATTGCATCAATTGAACTCTTACTTCAATAAATTATGCATTGCAATCATACACTTATTATTCATATTTAATTAAATAAATTATTCTATAAGAGATTTAAATATTATAAATTCAAACAAGATAATTAATAGATACGTATATATTTCAATATTTTATCTCGTAATATTTAGTTTCTATAAATATACTTCAAAGTATTTTCAATTCAATGTGCCATGTGAAATAAAAGTCACTATAAAGTTTAAATATAAAACTATATTCAGATGTAAAAATCAATATTGAATATACGATGTGCACTGAATCAGTGTATTATATTAGATAGGTACCTTCACAATTTTTTCATTTACATTACAGTAACCTTCGATTTCGAGTTATTGTGAAATGTCAATCTATATAATATAATAGCGTATGAGCATCCATGCTGGATAATAAATTCAAAATCTAAAGCCAATATATTGTTATTATAATTTAATTCCATTATTATAAAGTCTAGAAAGTATCATCGTAATAAAATTATTGTTAAGATTTTGGATGCTAAGGTAAAATTAACATTTTAATATCGAGTCATTATACTGTAATGTTTTGTTTTTTTAGTCCACCGGTTGAAGTTAATATTATGCATAATTTTTTTAAGAAATTTAACTATTAATTAGTAAGTAAATATTTTTTATTTATTTGATAATTTTAATATCTCTGTATTTATTGATGCGTTGAATTAATTTCAGTGAACTTTGAGTAGAACTTATACTGGATAAAATATGAATTGTATGTGAAAGTTGCGGTGACCAGTGGTTAGATTAAACCTAGTAGTTATTAATATCACATCAGATTGTATACTGAGTATAAAATTTGATTTATTCTATCTACATAACGTTAAAACTTCATTCTAATATGTAAATATAATCAATCGATGTAATTAATTCAATGACCATCTAATAGCTTTACTATAAATCAATAAATCATATAAACCAAAACCCAAGAGGAATACCGCATTCTATTATTAAAAATGGAGGAAAAAAATATTTAATTTAACTATTTGTTCACCGTAAGCTATTTTTTTTTTTGTATATACATAAAAAATAGATAGGTATACAAAATACATCATTACGTACACGTCGTGTAAAAATAATTAAACTTAACCACAAGGTAGTTTGTAATTAATGAATCCTAAGTAAATTAAATTAGCTAATGATACGTGAAATTAATTTTTATGTCGCTTGTGTATACATGTTCATATACACACAAAATAAAAACAATAACGGTATTAATGCCAGTGAGTCTGGATAGTTTAAAGATGTTGGAAATCGTTGGCTAATATACACTACCACTATGTCACTCCCAAACCGTATAGCAGTTATAGGTCTGGGGCTTAAAGATAATTCGGATATAATAGTTACACAGGCATTAGTCAACTGCACACGTAGAAAACCACAAATCAGTGTACACGAATCAAAGGTTACCGGAAACCGTACGAAAAGGACCGTTTCCGAGCCGTTAAGGACAAAACGATCCCATCGTGCCTCGATACACACACATAGCCACGTAAGATTAATCGCTCGGGACTTATCGGGTTTCTACCCCAACAGCACCATAATTCCCCTCAAACCAGCTAGCGAACTCTACGGGGAACTCTAAAGGGGCTCACTTAGCATTTTCCGGAAGCGTTGTCGCAAGTCTCTCACCCTTGCCCCGGTTTTGGGTTTCAAACGCTTCATACATTGTAAGACGGCGACAGTGCACCTTTTATAATATCTATTATGACCACTACAGTAAGGTACATTCTGCTGGAAATTATTAACGTGTACGAACAGTAGTCAGTTAAAATTACCATAATATACATGGTTGATCGAAACTGTTAGTTTAGTACAAGCGTTCTCAACCATGAATATTTCATCACGTATGATATTATATAATATGAGTTATTGATTTTTGTTAGCAAAACAAATATCTTACTGTAAATATAAATACTACGATCATTTATAATAGAAAATTTAATCTAGTTATATTTTCTTTATAATAATTGTTTTTCAATTTTTTATAATGCAAACAACCGTATACTGTTACTTTTTCAAATTTTAATAAGTGAACAATATTTTTAGGTTGACTAGAGAAATAAAAAGTCATCATTATTAATTTTCTACTTACGAATAATTATTTTTAATTTTAATGGATTTTTGTCTATAAATCTTAGCGTATTCGTTCTCATACGTACCATAATATCTCATATTATTGATTAAAATTATGTTTACCAAACATGTGTAAGATAATTAAAATATTCAAAATCAAACATATTTTTTCAATTAAAAACAATATCGATGAGTGATGATAAATACATCAGAATCAATATATTTCAATTTATAAGGTGTATTTAAAAACAATATCAACTATAAGCAATACTGTGCCAACTATAGTAAAACATTATAATATATACGTTAAATATCTATGTTTTCATAGAAATAGAGAACTGATCGTATTACAACATTTTTTTTTCAAATGTTTTCAAATATATATATTTATAATTTTCGATTACAAAATCCGTAAAGTAATCATCCCATATTATATTATTATTGTTGTTTCCATATCATTATTATTTATATAGGTCTACCGGGTTATCCAATGTATTATTATTTTTTTTTTCGATTATCACGGAAACGAAATGTCTCGCGGGACTCATATAAGATTACTCGTACAACATACGTTAAAGTATTGCAGTAATGCGAAACGAAAAATGTCATCTTCCGAAACGTCAACGAACTGTGCATATTATTATTACATACGTACACGCGCCGTAATACCTACACTGCGAGTTTCGGTCGACGGTTTTGAAATGTTCGTCGGAGCACTATTATAAGTTTCCTCCGACTGGATCGTAAGAGTTTCGCATCCCAACACACACACTGACACACACACGCATAAGCACTGTGTGTGCGCAGTGCAGTTAAAACTGTTCAGTGTAAACTGCTAAGAGAATATAACGTGTATATGTTTAATGAGTGTACGTACGCGTATGCGTAAAGCGAACGCAGTCGGAAACAACAGCTTGTGGTTTTAGGGGACGCTTTAGTGAATCCTTTGTTTACTCCGAGCGATTTGAAATTATGACCGAGGTATCATTATATATATATAATATATATATGTGTGTGTGTTAGAATTTGTGTGTATTACGGTACGCATGTATAAAGCCCCAGAAAGTGAATACCGAAATTCCGAATTATTAATAATAACACCAATAATAATATCATTCGTAACAGAACCGAAATAACTACGAAAGAACGTACCTGTTTTGTTCATTTCTATTGTAGTTTATGTATGCGATTCTGTAATATTTATTTTTAATACAGAAAAACAATATTAAATATATAATATTATATTACTAATTGATTTATTTATTTAAATATTATTTTATGAATCATTTTTAAGATAAAAAGAACTGTGCCGAATACAATGTAGACAACATTTGGCGAAAAAACAGGTAATTTCAGAACTATCTGGTTCTTCAACGGAAAAAAAACAAGCTTCAATTGCATTATATTTTCTATACGGATGGTCGAATTTGTTTCGTTCTTACACAGTTATAAAATCGTAATTTTTTTTTGAAACAGACAAAAAAAAAATGAAGTTATTGGATTTTTGTACACACCCCTTCAATTTATAAAAAGCTGTTTGAATATAAAAAGTAAAAATAAATATATTTTGAAGTATATTCTTAAACAAAAATCTACTCGAATGAAATAAATACTAACTAATTACAATTATTATACATCTATTTTATGCATTTTAGTATAATACTATGAACCCTCGACACCCTAACCGGCCTATCCTATAGTGAATGTATTTTTTTTTAGGGGAGAACGCAGACATTTTAACAAATTTTCAAGAAAACCCCCTGAATATCAAATTCTTCACATAGAAGATACCTATTTTAATCTTAATTTAAAAATAATTACAAAATTACGTCAGAAAATGAGCTTATACCAATAACAGGCAATTAACTCGTTCAAAAACAGATTTTTCTCGCCAAAATAAATGGTATCTATATTACTATATATGTATAAATTCTTTATTTTTTTAAATTTATTTAAAAGTGTATTGTTAAAATATTGAAATAATCATATCATTAAAACATTAAACATTAAATAATAATATTATAATTTATTCTAACTTAACCTCTCTGAAATCCGGACACCTCCGAATAGCGGACGGCATTTTGGTGACCGAGATTATCCGCTATTCAGAAATTTCACTGTGACTTAATCAAAAGATACTCGTTATAATTTTGTTTTGGATACATCAACATTTTCAAAACAATTATCTGAAGGTTAAGTCACAATTTTAACACGGTTTAAAAAGCTGATGCTCATTTGAGAAAAAAAAGTTTATACCACGTACCGCCGCAAGCCTCTCTTTAAATGGTTTAAAAGTCACGTATATTAAAAAGTGTGTGCACGTTTGGTGTGTCACACTGTATAAAATGACATCGATGTCTTGATTCTTCACGGTGGGTTACGACGACTGCGTTTAAAAAAAGGAAGGAGCTTACTTCCAAACAACGCAATCGGAGCGTGTTGATGTTTTGGAGCACATTTAACGGATATTTTAACCATTATAAAATTGTTAAAGAATATTAAAGAAAAACTTGCTTTTCAAAAATATGCTAAGAATCCGTTTGTAATAGTATACCCTAAATATGAAAATATTACGTGTACCTATCTAGTATCTACCTATCCATTTCTCAAAACTTATTAAACACAACTCGTATACAACGGTCATATTATTCTAATAATCCATTTCTATATAATTTTATGTGTAGCGTTTTCGACTTTTATTGTAGCGATGAGACTATATTATATTGTTTTATTGCAGTTTCTGTTTCTAAAAAGAAGAACTTTTTGACGGGCACCATTTTGGATATAAAGTGACGTATAAATTTGTTTCGTTTTAATTTCCAAGGTCTTGAATAAACTTTATCCTTTCTTGAAACTTAAACAGTAATGCTCGCTTTAAGTAAAAGAAACTGTAATTCAAAACAAAATTTAATCACACTATTTTAAAAGTTATTTAAACATTTTAAAGTGACAACTGAACCTTTTACAGTTTTACTCGTACAAAATTTCTATTGAACGACCATTTTTATGTTTACAGCCATTCAAATGGTGAAGTGTTGAAGATATATTTTTTACAATTTAAAGTATGTTTTAATTGCTCTTATTAAACAAATTTATTAAAAAATTTACATTTTTAATATTATATTCTATTGAATACTACAATTTTACGAGTGCCTTACACATTACTAGTATTTATCAATATTTTTGTTAAATTTAAGTTAACACTATTATGGTAACAATTATTTATTTTATCATATGATGTAATTTCTTTACTAATGATTGAATAAAATAATATAAACATTAAAGTTAGTAACTTCCTAAAACAATATAATTTTGTAAAAAATAAAAAACTGTAAGTTAAGTAAAATTCATATATGTACGTTATGCGAAAAGATTAAATTTAAGTTATAATTTAGTATATATTTAATATTTTTATTTATGTATAAATAAAAATCAATTATTTTTTTGATTGATATTACTTATTAATTTTAAACGAAATTAAATTCGAGGTTTTGATACAAACAGATAAATAAATTATACTGTCCTATTGAATCATTTACAATTGCTATAAAAAAAAAAAAAAAAAAACGGTCAATAATTTAATTAATTCAACACAACATAACACAACACAACACAACACAACACAACACAACACAACACAACATGGTAACCAATTTAGACGAATGCTAAATTTAAAACAAGTAACAACATTGTACAATATGCATAAAATATTATAATTATATTATACCTATTAATACCCGAATCATAAACTGAACCGTTTACTACACAAAAAGGTACAATAATGTTGTTTGAGACTTTAATCTCGATCAGCCGTCGTCTGGCCATTTCTGTGTTGAGCCTGTATTATTATATAATACAGAGTTTTTATAGTTTGGTCGGTGAAAAATAAAAATAAACTTTTATATCGATTGTACATTAATAAAGAAAAGTTGTGGAGGCCCGTGACGCGCAAGGGCTTATAAAAAATTCCATTATGGGTGATTGGAAAATATTTTCAGTACACTTGCTGTGTAAAATAAGTATTAAATTATTAAAAACCTCTCAGGGGTCTCGAGGTCATGGCTGC
Organism: Schizaphis graminum; assembly: GCA_020882235.1. NCBI lineage: Eukaryota > Metazoa > Arthropoda > Insecta > Hemiptera > Aphididae > Schizaphis > Schizaphis graminum. The sequence continues at coordinate 64,274,115 of CM037032.1, forward strand.
AGATTTTCAATCCGGTCTATCATGATTTCAGTTTATGATTATGAAACGATGAAATCGTTATTACTGGGTTTTTAATCAACAAAGCTCGTCACGAAGAAAACTACTTTTCTATTTACTATTATTATTATTTTGTCAAACATGTTTCTATAATCATTTTTAGTTATATGGAAAGAATTGTTAAATACTAAATCTTGATTCACTGTAATTAAAGTACCGATAACATTGTTGATTGTTCGTGTATAAAATTCTAAAGTATCAGTAACTTAAAAAAAAATACTTTCAAACATTATAGTAATTAAGAATTATTTTTCTGACTGTATTACACAAATATGCATTGAATTAACTTGAAAGAAATTTGGATAAATTTAAACTGAATAAAATATAATTAAAAGAAGAAGTCAGTGCAAAGAGTTTTCAAAAACGTCAAGTATGTATTATTATTAATACGTTAACTATGAAATATGAAATATTAAAATCTTTATCGGTTTTATATGCTATTGCCTTTTATGTTTTTCTAAATTATTTAATTTTAATTTTAATAAAAATGTACAATTAATTTTCACTGAAAAGCCTAGAACAGCTGATCAGTATATTTTGCCGATCGGTTTAAAATTAAGTATTTATTATTTTGAAAATACTTGAATATTAAATTTAGCTATCATTAAGTTAGTTAATCTTAGTTGTGGAGTCTTAAAAAATATATTTAAAGACAATGATTCCTATATATTGGATATAAAACATTATTTATATTCATGTTTGTTTCATTTTTGTATTTCTTTCAAATTAATTTTCATTTTATATTTCCTGATATAGTTAATTATTAGTTAATAGTTATTGTTGAACTATTTTTCTAATTTCTATATTATATATTTTTTTTTGAAGGCAATAATGTGTATTTATTTTAAATAATTAAAAATAGCTTTGTTGTAAAATTGTAAGCCAAAATGATAATAAGATTAAATTATATAATATTGAATTAAATCATAATTAAAGAATTCCTATATTACATTAAATCAGTTTTTTTTACACAATACAGTACAGTATATATTTGGAGAAATAATCAGTTTAGAACAATAATTTTAAAATATATATATAAAAAAAATAAGAATTAAATAAATTTAGTCACTTTGACACAATTAATTATATTATTTAAATTGTTTATTTTTATACCTAACTATTGTGTATATATTATTACTGTTCTATTTTTTATGTACTTTATGTATTTATTAAAAATAAAATTAGATAATTAATTATTGGTAAATAGATTCTATAATATGTCTTGTTATAAACCTATGTATCTACACGTGTAATAAAATAAAATAAAATATATTATATTTTACGCTCAAAATAATACTCATGGGTACTCACAAAAAAGTATTTTTATTGGTGTACAACATGGCCATCATATGCATCAACGATATTTCTTATACCAATTTATTGAGTACAATAAAATGTTTGACTGTAAAGTTTTTATACTTGAATTTAAGACAATTTATTTGATGTGTAATATATATCATTAATTATGTATGAATTCAATTACCAATAAATAAATAAATAATATAATATAATATTACAATAAAGGTGACATACAAATTAAAATTAAGTTTATATAGTGTCAGAAAAAAATTGTATTTACTATTCTTCGATGTTGTATATAATATATAGGTATATTTATTTATATAATATAAAAAATCAATATAATACTACTCTAATAATTATTAATTAATTACATATCATAAAATTGACGGTAAGCCTATATCGAATAGTTCAAATTAAAAGATGGTACACAGTTGCATCGCAATTTGGCGTTAACCAAAATATGTTATTAATTTGAAATTATGTCATTATACTCGTAGTATGAATATTTACAATAAGTAATAATATATTTTTTCTGCTTTTCATAATACAAATTATTAAATATTTTTAATATATTACGTGATAATATATTAACTTAATATATATCACCATATTATATTCAAATAAAACTTAAAAAAAAATAAATATCTAAGAATTTTTTTTATAATTCATTATAATATGTTATGGGTACTCAAGAAATCATGTCGTCATATCATTACATATTTATTTTATTTTTTATTTTTTTGTTGTTGTTTAGTTAACCGTAAACGGAAATTCAGGGTTTATCTTTTACTATCAAGAAAATTCCATTTGCAAAGGTATAAATGTCACGAAAAATGTTTAGACGGCTCAAATGGGATATTATGTTTGAAATTTATATACCCGTACAGAATATAATATGTTGGAACGGTTTACTTTGCGGGAATTAGGGATATCACATTATTTATAAGCAAATCTGAACTGTATTCACCGTAACACTTTAAGTCTGAAACGGTTGGCCGTTTTAAATTTTAATTTGAGGTACAACAAACGTTAAACGGTAAACCGCCGAGTCATCAAGACCTCCGTCGGACGATAAAATTGAAATATTATTTTGGATCGTCAGTGGATTATTGAAACGTTGAAGTTTGGTGAGTACACATTAAAGGGTGTGCATTATAATAATAATTGAATGCATGCTCAAGACGAAATAATATTTTAGTGTTTGATCTGCTGATGCTGTCGAAACAGGACAACATCGGACCTATACATCTCCTTTGCAAGATTCCTATAGTATGGTTTGAAGTTTAATGTTTGCCACTGTTTTACTGAACGCATTATATAATACCTACAGGATATATTATTACGAGTACGAAGTTTATGTATATTTGTTGGCTTTCATAGTGCAATAGTAATGTATTCGCATTAGATGATACTCAAAACGAACTCGTTGTAGATTTAAATATTTTTTTTTTTTTATGTCCGCGCACGTATCATAATGTAGAATAACTGTCGTATCACCGTCATATTATATTTTCTATTAAGATAATAATAACATTATATTACGCGCATCGGGATTTTTTCAAGTTTCAACATCCGCCACGAGCAGAATATATTATTTTCTCTCACCTTATTGTTACCGAATATCACAACACATAATTACACGAAGAATGCTCAGAAGTCAGTCATATAATGTTTTCGCGAATATTTTAATATCACTCCGGCAATACTCTAATATTCGCATTACGAATAGAAGAACGTATACAAAAGCATTAACAGCTCAAAATCAGTAGTTAAGAATTTAAAGTCTAAAGCATATTATACTGCACACACCCGCTGAGCATTAATGTCTTAATCTTATAGATACCTACTAAACGCTGCCATGGAATTATTGGATTTTAAATGATGAGTTGTTTTGGCTTTGTGTTCATTGTTAATTTACTAATCGGAGTGCGCGTATACTAATAAAAAGTAAACTGCAGTGTTCATTCTAATCGTGACATTTCGTTACCGACGTTTTTCCGATTTGTACGAGGAACGATTGGCGGAGACGAAAAATGTCGTGTACGGTTGGTAGCTGTGCGTATACCGTTATGGTGAAAACTAAATTCGAGGACGTATCGTTATATTTATCATACGCCTGATGGTTATGTATTAATACACAAAATTGTTCGCTCGGCATTCAAAGTTTTGCGGGTTAAATTTTGAGTGACAAAATATTGCGTGTTTACACTACGCAAACGCCAATACTACATCATATCATACATAATCAGCGCTCCCGAGCTCGATGACGATGTCAATAATAATAATAATATATTGACCGTAAAATATTATTTCGCCGGCCTACGGTGGCATCGGTGACGGTTGACAGTTAATATAATTGCGGCTGTCAATGCGCGACAGTTTAAACTATATTGAAATTGTTAGTGGACAGAAGACTACGCCATAATATTGTTGTCATTATATCATATATATATATTATATATATATTTATATTATATTTCTCTTTGTTTACGGGTCGAAATACATATTTAACAGACACGTATATATTATATTGAAATGTTTTTTTTACCAAATAAAATAAAGTTAATACTGAGCATAACATTGAAGCTAAAGTGGTTTTTTAAACTTTAAATTATAAATAAATACATTTTAATGACACCGAAACGTCATAATATAATATTATCGTTTATTCCAATTAACAAATTATCAGTTATCATTGTGTCACAGTAATCAGTTTGCACACGCCCACACATGGTATTGAACGTTTCACGCCCTTATTATTCGCTTCGATTGTAATACAGCATAATGAAAAACGACCATAATATTATACCGTATAGTGTAGGTATACTGATAATTTTCTTTTTACGTTTTATATATCATTATGTATTATACTAATGAAGACTTCTATCGGAAAAATTCAAAATAAAACCCCATCAAAAACTCGAATGATATTTTGTAGTAACTATTATTTATTTTTCATAACAATGTATACCTATATGACCACAACTTCTACGACTAATTATTGAAAAAAAAAAACAATGGTTATTTTAATATGCACAATACTGACCTTTGTTGAACGTCTGTATGGCGTCGGTGGGTAACCACTGCCGCCAATAGTGTCCTAGACTCGTGTAGTCTATCAACTGGTTCTTCAAGGCACCTGGGTCATCGTGGCCCAGCACCGGAAATACGAACTGGCTGCTAAACGTATGGATGAGGAGGTTGGTAACGTTCTGGATAGCCATCACGCGGGTATGCATGTCCACTACGTCTGACGACACGGAATCTCTGTAAAAAGTAATGATAGATCGATAAAATTCATAAAATCACATTTAAAAACGTACAAGATTCAAATAACAAATAGGTAGGCAAGTGGGTGTATGCTCTGCTGTACTATATGTGTCGAGTGGGTCACTGTTATGAGTGTGTCAAATTTTAATTCATTGATATTATACTTATCGTTGTATACTAAAAGAAGACGACCTATATCGGCTATATCATTAACTATATTTTAAGATATATGGTTTTTTTGATAGAATATTTAGTTATAAAAATCATTATAATTTGACTTTTATTATTGTGGAAGGTTATTAACATTTTTTTCCCGAAAATATTGCATTTGTTAGATTATGAGTATTTAATTGTTAAAATATATTCATAATGTATCTTTAATTAACACATAATATCATCGCATATAGTAATATTCATAGTAATATAATGTATACAAAAGTTTTAAGTTCCCACGAATAATAATTATTTTAAATTATAATAAAATAATTAAAATTGTTATTTATCGTTTAAATACGTAATTTCGTTCAAAATTGAACATCAGATGTATATAAGAAATTATTGATTTTATACATTTTTTAGATTTTTCGGTTCTAGTGTGAACTGCTTATAAAGAATCTAATATTAAATTTTCAAAACTTAAGTATAAAAAAAAAATAGTTTTTATAAATTTATGACTTCAATAATTCTTTCATTTTTGATACTTTTGACGAATTTCGTTAAAATTCAAACTTTAAACGCTTTTAAAAAAATATTGTGATGCTAAATTCTCGGTATTAAGCTTTGTTTTCATTTTTCAAGTATTTATAAGTATTTAGCGAATAATTCGAATAATTTTTAATCGATATTTATATATATATATATATATATATATATAAACCATAAAAATCGAAAATATTTGACTTGTTTGTAAATTAACAAAATTATCAAATAACATCGATTTTTAATGAAAAATCGTGCAACTATATAAATGTATTACTATTCAAAGAAAAAACTTTGTTTTTAGCAAGTTTATGTTCTCAGAATTTAACTATTAAATACATTTTGTGAACAAAAAATCATTATGGTTTGTACTATAGTTACAATACAGGGACTTTGCAAGGCTTAAAACGAGGTTGTTGCGGTGTTGGTTAATTTTTGTTTAACACATATTTATTTTTTCCCTTTATAAAATTTTTTTTTTGAAAAATGCTGGACAATGGTTAGTAAACTTTATGAGACATATTGTGGATTGTGGTGAAGAAAAGAATTTGTGTTTTTCTCTGCAGTTAAACTTTTGTTTTGTTGATTTCAAATAGCAAGTTATTTTATAATGTTTAAAATACATTTTTAACCGCACTGCCGTCGCGTGGAGGTGGAAAATAATACTGCTCATGCTATTTCCAAAACATTCAGATTTCTACATTATAGTTTGGCAACAATCTATTATTGATTTATACACAATAATATGATTTGTATTCACCGCAAAACTTTACATTTACGTTTAATAGAAAGTTCGAATTAAGTCGCTATCAGCAATACAACTAGGATAGTTATTTGCCAAATCAATTATCGTACTTTGGTGTGTTTGAAAAATATAATATGTCTACGCATAAAAACGTGAATGTTATAGGATAATACAATTAATTCAACGCTCGTTTACACAAAGTGTGAAAAGAACAAAGCAACAATTAAAAAATACTTTTTGAACTGCTAATCACTGTTTTATGCACTGTATTTATGTTTATATACATAAAGTGTAAAGCATATTATTCTTAATTACATTTTCATTTGATTTTAAATTATATATATATATATATAAATATATACCAATGGCAGTAAACACCCGAGGAGAAAATATCTGTTTAACAATGACACGTTCATAATATGTATTTTTGTATGCCTGGAAATATATGTAAGTTTCAGTGGAGTACTTCAATAACTATTTAATAAATATATACATTCACTATATTTAAAATATTACTGTTGTAGTCAGGGTAATCGGTATTTAAATAGTGGTATGGAAATCGATTTTGTTTCCATATATTTTTAAATTCATTTATATTTTTTAAATGCTTGTAGTGTTTTTTTGTATAAGATATTTTATGTCATTATAATGATTAAATGTTTAATATTTACTAGTGATTAAACAGTTTTACTAATTTAACTAATATTGCAATATTATTATAGGCGTGATTATATGCGTATACACATTTGGTAAGACACTATTAAAATCATTTTACTGAATTGATAGGAATTCGTTATAAACATATTATGTTATTAAATTGTAAAAATATTTTTTTAATTAATAAATAAAAACCTATTAACATATTTAATAAATATTTTATTTTTATTTGCTTTAATAAGTACAAAGTATAAAATAATGATTTTAATGTTTTTATAACATTATTTTTTTTGCATTATGACTACATCACACTAAACATTTTATGTTGCTTAATATATATGTGGTGTATATTTTGGGCTTCATACAAAAAACATCACATCAAAATGACAGCGATATATTTTAAGGATGTTTTATTTTAATTTAAAAATTGCTAGTTATTTAATTATATGTTGTTTAATTTTCTAAAAATAATGTATTAGAAAGTTTTTAGCAAACAATGAATGTTTAATAATAAAAAAATATTTGAGTAGTTTTAAAACTATTTTTATTTTGACCTTTAAATACAAATTTCATTTATTCCTGTTACGGTGGTTTTCAACAGTGTTTCAGGACAAAACAGTTTTTGAAAAATAATTAGAGTAACGTCAAACTCTTCAATTTGTGATTTTATTTTATAATAATTATAAAAACTTTTTTCCATAGTAGGTGGTGATTTTTAATTTGCTTACTATGAACTTTTATTGATAAATAACACAATAATAACCATCACGTTATTTCGAAATTTGCACACATAAGTTATGTAAATGTATATAAGCAATCGCTTGGGCCACATCAGTCTCTGTTTAAAACGCTCTACGTGACGGATCATAAGATTTTTTAATGTTAATATTGTAAAATTGATAAGTGATTGTGCAAACTTAGTATCGATAGTAGATTTTCAATGAAAATAATTTTCTAGAATTTACGCGTTGAAAACTTGTTAGTGTGCGATTAAGGTTTTTTTTTTCGTTTTCAGATTTCGAAAGCATGCAGGCGGTTACGAGACTACCATTGATAAGGGTCGACTGACTTGAGTATTTCGATTAATATTGACGTTGACATTGATACGCGATAAAATCAGAGACAATAAACAACGGGCTTAAAAGTATAAAATAATATTAAACGATACATAATATATAAATGGCTACATGCAGTTAGTGAGAATAGCGATTTAAAAGGCTCAACTTTGTTGTATTATAAGCCTACGTTACCATCTACGACGTTCATTATTATTATTATTATTATTTTTTTTAGATTATTATTATAATAATATTGAACTCGTGTGTACATGAAAATAGAGTTTAGTGAGATACATTGCAAGTTCAATATAAATATCTATAAACAAAGTTTCCTACGCTGAGCTTGTTACATAAATCTTTTGAACGTGCGAATAAGAGTGTGCGCACCGAATTGTTAGTTCAATGGTCAGGCTTAATAGGCTATATTGGCTGGGTGGATGTAACGATTTTAGTGTTAATAGAATTTACTTGAAAAGGTAGGTAGGCGTGATATATGTATTCAGCTGAAGGGTAAAACAATGATACATCAATAATACATTAAGAAAAAACGTTATATTTCAAGGTATCAATTCTATTTGTTGTATTCATTATTATTTTTCCTTTTCAAAGAAATTTAAATATATTGAGAAAATACTAATAGTAAGATATGATAAATTATAGTGAATGTACTTAAAAGTATTCTTGAAAGTATAAAGTTATACAGTAAAAATATAATAATAGCGCACGTTTGAAAATAAGAAAATAATGTAGTACCTGCATCATTTAGAGCTCACTGAATTAAAAAAAAAAAAAAATACGAATATTCATATTTATGAATTTAAGTTATATAACATAATAACTAAAAATATTTATTTAATTTGAATCACAATCCAATATTTAAAAAAAAATATGTATTATATTATAAACAAAAATAAAAAATAATCAATTCTTGAGTTGTATTTTCAAAAATAAAACTTTGAAAATATTATTTCCATATAATCTAAAATAACTTAATCATAACGGTTTATTAATATTTAATAATAATTAAAATTTTAAGGTTTGTCCTCTGTCATTACGTAATAAACTCAAATTACGTATCTACTGCAGTTAATATAAAAAAATCAAATTTACTACACGCGATGGTTTGCGATTGAGTATACTAATAATTTTAGCTTTATTATTTTTTTTTATCCCTTATTATTTATTATATTGTACGTCACAACTTAATATGTACCTACTCTGATTAATTTTAAAATTTAATTTTCTTCGTACCGATCAAACTTAGAAACATAAATTACTAGACGCAATTCCCTAACGTTATTAAATTAGCTCATTGGAATATTGATTATTTTGAAAATTGTGGAATTAATACTGTCATCAATTATTTTAAATTATTGGTGTATATAGGTACAGAGTATTTTGGTGGAATCCAAAAAATAATTAAAAAATAATTACTTTAGGTAAAAATTGTATTTTAATCATAAATTTTGTATCTTTTGATCACTTTAATTATATTAAATCCGGTTATAAAATATATGTATGATTTATAAAAGAACGAATATCCTAACTATGTTTTCGTTTATATATAAGTAAGTAGGTATGAATATATTTTAATTTTAAATCACAACATTATTACTTTATTACAAAATCTAGGTATATTTAATGTCTACAGTATTACTTGTAAAGTATTAGTTTTATGACATAGTAATATCGACCAATAGGTGCGTGCTGAATTGGAACCATCTAATTGATATGATCTTAATAGAGTTGTACTTCATAGATTTCCAGACTTTTCTAAACAAGACTAAAATTTTTAATTACTATTTACTTAAGTATTTAAATCCATTAATATAATTGGGTTGTGATTTTAAGTTTTTTGCCACTTAACTAAACATTTATAATTGCCATCAAGTCAAAATATAATTATTTCCATTATCTGTGAACATTTCTGACTAAAATTTCTATTAGACTTCATAAGACATCTTAAATAGGTTATTTATTATTCGTCAGTGAAATAATTTTAACCAATAATGTCCTTGTTGAATTTTTTCTGACTAATGGGTTTTGAAATAAGCTGAATGAATAATAAAACATAATATTGTGACCCACATAATAATTATAAAAATAACTACATATGAACAAAACTATAATATTAACTACCTTTCGCGAGGTGCAATGAAAAGGATATTTACTATGAAAGGCGGATACCTATACTTACATACATACATACTAATATTTCGATTAGATATGCCAGTCAAAAAAACTACATTGAAAGTGCAAGCCAATATGAAATCGAAAGCCAAATGATATTTTTAGATTTTTTTTTTAATATTCCATATTTTATTCCAACGATGTATGGATTCCAGATCATTGAATCATACATTAAAATAAATTCAACCGAGTAACAGATATGCGTATTATTATAATGTATAGCTTCATCGATATCATTTGGTAGCTGTAAGCTGTAATGGTATGATGGTGGCATAAGCAATGTGGCAAACAAAACGCGTCTTTTAAATCGATTGAATGCTGTCATTATAACAAATTATAACAAATTCACACGAATCGATATATTTAGGAAAACGGTTCACATCACGTAGGTGTCTACTGTATACATTCATGATATTTCTGTGTTATAATTGGACAGAATATAAGGATTACTAGAAATGGAAATATATTAACATTTGGTTAAAATTGTTGAAAAACTATTACATTAACATAGTTTTACAAAAATATTGTGTTATAAACTACACAGATATAATCAAATATCAAATATCGTCTGCAATTTAGATTTTAAAGTAATCGAAGTAAACAAACTAAGAGTTTTGGAAGTTCCAAGAAATATATAATATATTACGAAGATATTATATTATGGTTACATCGCAGAACTCCGCATGAAACGCGTATTATAGGTAAATAACCATTAATACATTATAAAACACGAGTACATCATAAATTGTTTTGACAATCTGAAATCGATCAAAGAGGTATCATCCAGAAACACAAACATTAATTTTCCTCGAAACCACCCAGCAAGTTCTAATTAAGACGAAACAGTTTACAGTATCAAACGGTTTTAGAAATTCCGTATTGAATACACATTAAGTACTCAGTTTGTTTTGAAAATTATCTATTTAATAAGTGAATATCGTTGTTGATATTTCATTTTTAATCATTGAAAATATTTATATTTTCTGTTTGATAATTATTATATAAAATATTATTTTATCAATTACAATAAAATATTTATAACACAGTGTTATAATTTGTAACTAATGATGAATACTAGATATCACAAAAAAATACATCAATCTAATTTATTGACATGTTGGTTTTCGATTTTACACAAAATTTAATAACAATAATTGGCGTATATAGAGTAGGATTAAGTGTTCAACAACCCCTGAAATGAATTTCTATATACGCCTGCCACTGATAATAATTAAATATAATTATTAAAAAAAAAATAATATTTTGTTGAGTGATATAACGGCTAATTTACTAATATATTATGCGATTTACTATTATAAGTCACATAATATGTGATTCGTACTATTATACTGCTAAATATATAAAAATATAAAAATATAACTATTATCTGGTAAAATATTACTAAATCCCGTTCTCTCAATCATCTTATCTTTTAGTTTTCGTCGAAAGTCAAAACATATTACGCGTGAGACTATAGAGCAGTAGCTTCCACATGTAGAAAAATAAAATAGTACTAAAATTATACTCGGTAGGAATCGTCGTCTCGTCTAATAATATACAGTGAAAAGTTTTTGGAATCGGCACTACATTATTGTGATGGATGGCAGTCGCTTATCTGCGAACTGGTCCAATCGGACCTTTTGCCGTCGTCTCGGCGAACAAACTTTCGGCCGTACGTCGAGTAGTGTTATGGTATAGTAAAAAATAAATGGTAACCCAACACATATAATGCGTGTCGTTGTATTGCCGCAGCGACCGGAACCCCATAAAATATAATATTATTGTTATTATAATATATATAATTCACCGTTGTGAATGAACGTCCCGACGATCCCGTTAAACATTTACTGCGCGATAACAATATTACGACGACGTGCGTATACCGGTGGGAACGGAAGCACTATAATAATATATAATATCGTTGATATTATATTCGCCATTAAACGCGAAAAAAAAAAACTCGCGGCCGAAAGTCTTGCTAAACGTGTGGGCCCCGGACGAGTGTTTGCCGCTTCCTCTCTCCGGCGAACGACGCGCGACTTCTGGGACCTAAAAAGTACATATAATATGGTGACTTTTAGCGTTCGGTTTCCGCGTATTTTGGATACGAAACGCCTGACATCACGCCGCGGTAATATTATTATATTGTCGCTGTTCGCTTTTACTGCCACCGTAAAAACACATTTTCCGGTCACAGTTATTTTTTTGTGCTTACCGTATTATTATACTCTGGAAGCGACGACGGATGAACCCATTACGACGTTATACATACATGTATATACACCTGCCGATAGGTGTACTTCCCCATGCCGTAACGCGCGCTACCATTACGCGTATACCACTCGACCGGTACATTATATTATTACCGTGTCACGTATATTCTGTCGACACTGGTAAGAGTTGTTCCGATACCGGCAAACTAGACCTCTGGGAAGTGTTAACTATATATTAATTTATGTTTTATTTCGTGTGCTTTCCGTTTCTGGGCTGCGTTTTTTTTATCGCCTTTTATGGTGCGTTCGCGAACATTGAAAATCATAAAATATATCATCATGAGTATTTACTGTTTTATATTATATACATATATACGCACTACGATGTCATTGCGTATGTTATTATCATAAAGTACGACGAATTGAATTTAAAAAAAAAAAACAGTTTGATATGTTTAGTAAATGAAATCCATCTCATACGGCATCGTTTATAATATGCACCAAAGGTGGCTCACTAATATTACATATTAATCTACACTAATATTATATATTATATTGACAATAAATATAAGATGTAATGTGTGTGTGTGTGTGTGTGTACAGGATACGTAGACGATAAAATGCTTTTATTTTCAAAAAATGAGGGTTGTTTATGGTAACGAATTGGATATAGTGCGTATGTTAGAAAGGTCAAAATAAAAATGCTTAGTATTTTTTGCAAACTATTTTGAATTTAGGAATTCATTATATCTTTTTGTTTTATATTTAAGTTTTAAAAATTTAATTCAAGATTCTTTATAACTATTTCATACCGGATCCACCAAATTCAAAAAATATATAATGATAATTATTTATAGACATTTTAAGTTTAAATTTGGACGAAAGTATGTATTTAAACAATAAATAATGATGACAATTATTTTTTATAATTTGAAAACATTATTCGTGGAAACGTGGCATTTTTACATACTATATTACATTATCACGAATTTTACTAAACGTAATAACGTTTTTAATTTATTCTAAGATGATATCAATCATAATCATCTATCATGTATACTATGAATCTATTCTTACTATTTTCACTGGTATTTACAAAAAAACGTTATTACATTTTGAGTTATAGAGGTTGATATAGTATAGTAAAGGTGGCCAAACTTTTTTTGGCCGCGATCTACTAATATTATACTTGACCTTTGGGGATCGATTTCCATAAAAAAATCTAACCACCATGATTAATTTTCGTGTGCGTAGCCTAAAAATAAATTCTAACACGATCGACTTTAAAATCGTTTGCGATCGACTGTTTGGCCGCCCCTGTAGTATAGTATAGAAGTATAGTATAGATAAACTGTATTATAATAATTAAATAATACATTATCCAAGAAAAAAATGTATCAACTTAACATAATATTATAAGTAAAAATAAATTGTTAAATAAATATATATAAAATGCATATTATCACGAATAATATTTTGTGATATTATGGCTGAAATATCATTTCCGTTCAAAATCGTATTTCGTATACAATAATTTATCATTGAATTCAAATTTAACACAGCCATTATAGTGACCCATTCGACACCTAATGTATAGCAGAGCGATACCCGTGCTTGACTCTTTTTTTATATAGAATTATTAAGGTATATGTCAACAGGATAAGAAAATAAGTATACGTTTTAGTGTTTTACACATCTTATAGGTATGTATAATTTTGTTTAAAGAGTTGAATTCGTAAACATTTTTCTGGTAGCAAAATTATACAATAATATATTTGTTCATAGGCCATTATGAATATTTACTGTATTTACTAAACGTAGGTTTAAAGTTAGATACATATAGATTTACTTTGTATCTATTGATATAGTTGACGTTGATTTTATTAGTAGTTTTTTAGAACAATTTTGAAATCGTGTTTTTTTGACAATGTATACAATTTGAAATTTCAACGGTCATTAGAAATATATTACGATCTAGAGAATTAATCAAATACCAAATGCCCTAAATTGAAACCTTCTACCTACCCTGATAATACTTTTATTAATTAGGTTATTATCGTTGTAATTTTTCTTTAACAATATTTAGGTTATTCAAGTTATCAAAATTATAATATTAATATTTGTGTATACCTATCCAGAAAAAAAAACGGTTAACCTAATATTCCTAATCATTTTATTTATTTTTAATAAATTATAAAAGTACGGTGAACTATCCTAGATATTGTGCTTTTTAATTTAATATTAAAAAGCTATTCCCTTTAAATAGCCAATCCCTTTAAAATATACACTGTTATTAAGTCAAGTGTTTTTTCCGTGATATTTAAATATCAATGTTATATTCTACGTATATGCTGTAAACGACCCCCGATGCTGCCAGTTATAACTCTTTAGGAAATAAGTTGTTTATTTATGAGGGGGAAAAATGGAAAATGTTGATTCATTCTTGCAACTTTATTTATAACACGCACCTACCTCGATAGTGGTAAGCTGCTGTCAGCGTGCAGCCTATCCGGATCAGTGTCATGTCTGCGATTTTTTTATGATGTAATAACAATTTATTTAATTCATTGTTGTAGTATAAAGTATTCATTTTTTACCATTATACTATATAATTTAAGAAAATCTCTCCATACAAAATGAAATGTAATAAAAAATGTTTCACCAACAAATCAATGGCAAATTAATGTCGTTATAATACTTTAAAACTTGTTTTACTATTAGGTGGAGAGTTATTATAAAAAAAAAAAAAAAATAGTTAGTGTATTAGTGTAATAAGTATCATTGTTGCAAAATACTTATTCTTGTGATTAAAAGTTAGTTATGTTATTATCAATATTAATATTATTTATTTTACTTGTCTATTAATTAGAATATTAAACTATATTATATAAAAATACTATTTTCAAATTTTAACTTTTCGGCTGGTGATCGTTCAATTTTATTTTCATACTTAGAACTTTTTAAAACATATCTAATGGCTAATGTATTATATAAAATCTATATTTCATGCTCTATTTTATGTGTTTTAAATTAAAATAATTATTTGTCACTATTTTTTCATTTAGAAAAATTCCACGTAGTAATCCTCTTTAAAATTACTAACACTCTGGTTTATAGTGAATAAATCATGAATCGATAATTGTTTTTAATTACATTTCCATCAACTTAATTTTCAATAAGGAGGAATTTTATTATTCTTTAGCTTATGTCTATACATTGTGATATATTCATTAACATCCATCCAAACAATTAATTTATTAATAAATATTAGCGTCATACTTTTAAACTCTAAAGTAACACGTCATTATTACCATTAAAAAAAAAAAAAATGTTTATTATATTAAATTTTTATTAAATTTAGCAATTTAAATTTTTTGTTTAAACTTTGTATTTCAGTTCATAATATATTTTATCAAGGCCCATTTATCAATTGCTTAAATTCGGATACATTAGAACGTCTATCAATCAAATTCAAATATAATAATTTGAACATCAAAAGATTATGAGTATGATCTTATATGAATAAATACATTGGAGATAAATTTAACGCAACAAATGAAATAGTAGTATAATGTTTACTATTAAAATAAAATTAAAATGTAATCGTTTTCAATTAAATAAATTCAACCAATGAAATAAATTTAAATTTGTACTATTTGTATTATCATGCTTTTTAATTATACATAATTTAAACGTAACCATGCTCTCCGACCAATTTATATACAACAAAATAATATATTTGACACTGTTGACTGATTCGTCGAAAGAGTAAATTGCTATGTACTTTGTTGGTTATTTTAATACGGCAGTTCATAGGTGAAATGTCATAATTTAATGATGACAACAATGACAACATACACATGTGTATAATATATTATAAAACAAACATCGCAGAATGCATTCCGCAAAAACTCAGTGACCCGATAAACAGCCGTTTTTGTCGTTTCGAAAATTGACCGATTCACAGTCGCTTTCAACTTACCATTTAATATAATATAATAATATAATATCGTAAAACACCTGTATCTACCTAAAGAGTATGTACATATTATACGATCGCTGCTCAATGTATACGTATGGCGAGTAAACATTATTATTTTTCATTGGTGTGACGGTATCGGAATTCGCGCCACCGATATTATTTTATTCCTTCAATAAACCACCACCCGAATGAATGCCACGATACGGTAGCTAGAAATAAGCAGAATAATTCTGTGAAGAATTCCTTCATAAAAATATGATTTCGAATCAGATATTCAATATGTATTAGAAGTTTTTATAAGAGCTAAGAGCTCAGCCCAAATCTCTGGTTCTTCGAAAATCTCTTAAACCAATCGTATTTAACGTTTTTCGGTCTAAAACCTGTTATGGCGAGCAATAATCAACGGACGTCTGTACAATAGCTTTGTATTAAATAACATTATTTATAATGGTATTGACAAATTTTACTCCGGTTCGTGTTATAGATAATAGTTATAAAAACCAGTTAAACATACATCTCTGAAATCGCGTAAAATAATCTAATTAAATTGTTTAATGGAATAGATAATGTGTTAATAATAATAGATACACAAGCGTTAATATTAATTATAACATTTCGCTTATCGGCGCATTGAATAAAGTACCGAAAAGTATATCTTGCAGTATCTGAATTTTTATATTTAAGTGCTCACCGATTAGCAGTTTGACAAAAAGTTTTATTAAAAATGCCAGAAAAATAATAAGAACATAACTTTTGAGAAAATTAAAAAAAAAAGATTCAAAAATCCATAAATTTAACCAAAATAAAACGATTGTTGTTTAGCTTAAAGAGAATCACGGTGTATAAATTTTAGCTACTGCGGCACCAAGGTTTATAATATTGTAATAATAATATTATATATTATGTACATGACCTATGATAATATATAAATCTTTACTGCATTGTACGCCCAGCCACCATAGTCCTCGCGCTTCATTGTCGGTCGACCTATTGAGTCGGAGGGCTTTTATAAACTCAAATAATAATAATATATATTTATATACAATTCACGTATATAAATATATTATTATCCTCACCGGTCAACTGTACACATGGTCGCGATGACGACGTACGCCACATGAATCTAGGACGGCTGTCTACCTCAAAAAAAATTAATTTACTGGGCGTTTGGTCGTTCTTCGTATTTAATAATATTTATTAAGACAGAACATTTGACCTCCGGAAATTAAATTATTCATATTATAAGACTTTGAACTTGGGTGTTTATTAACTATTGAACGTTTTCAGGTTCATCGTAAATGTTTTTAAAATAATTATGTTTTAATAATTTATTTGGTAACATTTAAATGAGTTGAGAAAATAATATAGAGTTTAGGATTTTATTTAATATTCGTTAATTATTTCTTGTTAAAACTGGGTAAACATTTTACAGATGAATTAATTATGCTATAAAAATAACAAAAATACAATTAATATGAATAAAATTTTATTGAAAATAATCAAAAATTAAACAACAAACTATGTTTTTTTTTTAATCTAAAATAAATATACATTTGAAAAATGCACCAATATAATATAATAGCTTACATAGCGTAAGTAAACAGATATATCAAAAGCTCAAATTCAGCTCTAAATGTTTAATATTATATTAAATACCAAATCCGAACAAATAACTGGTTGAATGGGTTTTATATATATATATATATAGGTATACTATCAAAAGTTATTAAGATAAACCGTTAAATTAAATGTTTTATACTTAATATTTCTACACATTTCACAAATAATATAGTTAAGTAATGCATGATATGATTGTGCGTTATTATACGTTTATATTATGTCAGTAATGGAGTGTTTAATTACAAAGAGAAGTACAAATAAAATAGTTTATAAAAACGTTTTATACTACGATTACATATTATAAAAAAGTCTAAATAGGAATTCGGTGCGTATGTGTTCACAAAAGCTTGTGAAATGGATCACTTACTACTGACAACAAAATAATAAGTACTGTTTGAAAACTTTTATTCCGTTTTGAAATGAAAAAATAAATAAATAATGAAAATATTAATCTAACTCAACTAAAAAGCAATGAACATAATATATGCAATTGGTTTATAATTATTTAAAATACAACGGAAACAAATATAACATATACGTACATTTAGGAATCAAATTTGCTGTATTATATTTTCCGGGTATGAAACGTACATCATTTAAATTTTTAGATCTCATCAGTTATAGTATTTAACCAAAATAAATTGTACCTTTCATTAGTGCGGCATTTTAATTTGTACGATAGATGTGTAACATTTTTCCAGTACCCCGTAAAGGGCTATAGAAAATATGAAATTCGATAGGTGTTTTAAAAATATATCGAATTAATTAATGATCAAATTTGTTATTCTAAAATTGGAAATCGGGGGACTCGTATGACGTGCGTGTAAAATATCTATTTAATATTATGACGAGTGGCATAATAATATTAGTCACGCAGTCATCGGTGGACCAACAAAATCGAAATAATAAACTCTCGAAAACCGCGAACACTCGTAATATACGATGACATATTATCATATTCATATCAAAATGCATTAATAATACTATGGCACTGCGAACAATTAAAATCGTTTCGGATGTCATTCAGCAAACAACGTACACGTGGGCTTATAAAACGAATAAACGAGGAAAAATTATGTCATCGTATTATAATATATTATTATCGTTGTTTGCGTATGTGCATTTTTTCCCTCGTGCATCCACAGTTTTTCTGGAAATTTTCCGAATTCCAAACAACTGTGTGGGATTGTTTTTTTTTTCTTTGAAAAGTAATGCGTTTCCCATACTATATATATTATTATACAATATACTGTCCTGCTACACACAACAATTCCACAAGACCGAACAATACAGATTCCGATTACATTTTACACAATAAGTGGCATGGCAGATGGGATGTTGTTTTGTTTTAACAACGCGACGACACACAACATAAATATATTATAATATAATATTATTATAGTATATTTTTTACGATTTGCGCAACATGATTAACAACGAAAAATGACGTGGGACAAAGAAACGTTTATGGAGAACACATCTTATATTATTATACTTGTGACTGATTCCGGGATGAAAATACGTAGACAGAATTTGTGTTTTTGGAAAAAAATATTAAACTCATCGTATATAATATTATACTGTGTGATTTATTTATTTATTTATTTTTTTTTAACAGCGATTGATCATATTTTTTTTAAATTTATCGGGAGGAACCGAATTTAAAATAAAATGTTTACTAAAAAAGAAGTAGAAGTCATTGCTTACAAGAAAAATTACTATTTTTACTATTTAAAATGTTTCATTGTTTATATGTCTTTACTTTAAAATGTTTTTTCTCAAAATAATGTAAAAATTTATTTTCAAAAACGTTAATAATTTTGGAGATAATGAATATTTACTATTTAATAAGGAATCGCATTGTATATATTTACACTTATTTAAATAATTTATATATAATTGTATTAGTATTTATTTATACAAATGTTTCACGCAAGTAAGCCAGTTAACCAAGTACAAAAATAGTGTAAAGAGTCATATTTACATTCAATTTTATGAGGAAAATAAGTTATTATTTTTATTTTTTTGACCTAGCACAGCGATAATGTTTCAACTAACACTACTAAATCCTACGAATTCAAATAAAAAACCGATAAATTTATGGTTTACGATTTAATATCGTAATGTCACATTATTATATTATATTATATTATGTTTTATAAGAAAGAAAAATTGTATCTAAATAATCAATTTATAATTTTTGTTCTATTAGTTATCATCTCTTTTATTCGTATATCATAATATATAAATACAGCTTGTTGTACATACTATGTACATATGAATAATATGATATAGAGAATTATAATGAAATAAACAAACGGTATCGTATATCATTGTATAATTTTGTATGAATTTTATTGTAGCAAGTATACGTATGTTGCATATGACCTCTTTGCATGTACAATATTCGTAATAAGTAAAACATAATGGGTAGTCGTTTCTCGGTAATATATAAAAATACTACATGTATAAAGAATACATGGAATATGTGATTTTTTGTAGATCATACCAAGTCCAGTATATATGCACAAAATACAATAATAACAATGCATAGTGTTTTTAGAAATACTTTTATTTTAACCATTCGAGCATTGTATTTTTATGAATTATTTGTTAACGTTAAACGCAAAAAAAAAATACATAAATCTATCAGCTTAATAATCAATGTATACAAACTTATGAAAAATACTTATATTAATTTGAGTAAGTTAAGCTAAGTTGACATTATAGATCATAACTTAATAGTTAACGAAAACTATAGTATTAACTTTTAAAGTAAATATGAAGAAAAGTATTAATTAAGGTTTAAACAATAGTTGATTAACTTTTTGATTACCGACTGGATAATGCATAATGTTTGTGCAACTTTCAAATATTTAAACTATATTTACCATTATACTTCAAGCAAACTAAATACTTATTAAACCAAGGAATATCTATTTGTTTATATTTATTTAAAACCGTTGCATACAGAATTATGAAAAAAAAATAATTAATTAGTTTTAGCTATATCATGTTATAGGTATTATTTATAAAATTAATTTTAATTTAGTAAAAATAAAAATTATTTATAAGTTATACAATTTTAATTAGTTATATACATATAATATAATACCAACTTTTGATAAAGCGCACAATTTTTTAGATTTTAAACAATGACTTAGTGTTTTTGACTGATGGCGAATCACTGTAAAAACGTCCTATTCTAAAATTTGTAATCACGTACAGACAAGAAAAGCTAATTGTAAAGAATTTAATCACAAAAGAACAAGAACCGTCATAGTTTTTACAAGAGATAATTTTTATCATGTATCGCACGTAAATACTTTTATAAATCAATTCCTAAACAAAGGGCAATGCCACAAAAACTATAAATATATATACATAAACAAGCAAAAAAAAAAAAAATAATTTTACCTCAGTTTCATCCGTCCTGAGAAAACTTTTCCAATAATTAGCTATGTTTAATAAAATACATCACGAAATCTTCGATCATGGTATAGATATTAAATATAGTTTAATGTATAATATAATTTAATTAATAACGTGAGATAATATTTTATATTTTTTCAAGTACAATGACTATATAAATGATCAGTTTACTATATAAAACGTCAGTTTGGTTACTTTATATACCCATTCATATGATTAAAAAAAAAAAAAACTCGTACGCGTTGTTATATAAACCGAGTTAAGTCGTATTATGCTAAACCGACAATCTATAAATCAATCATCGCTCTACGTATAGGTCGTCACTATTTTCGATAAAATACACCCCAATGTATATTATTATCACGAAGTATATTATAATATATTGTCGATGATATAACGGATTCGACTCTCTTAATTGAAAATGCACAATGGAACGGAAACTTTTTTTTTTTTAATACAGTCCGGTCAGCGGAGACCGGCGCACGCTGGACACACACTAATATATAAGTTTCACGGGAAGGTTGACGCCGGATGGATACGAGCCAAATAAATTGTCGTAAATAGCTTTATACGTATACCATTACACGTATAGCACGTATACCCCGTATCCCATGCACTCAGATATGTAATCCCTTACATTAGATGCGATCTAATAAGGTCGTCGTTTTGTGTGTACGCGAACTCTTATCCCGCGCGGACACTATATATTCACCGTGAGTAATATAAGATTACCTTGCCGCGCCCCCGACCGTATAACATAATACCCGGCCGTCCGACCATCGCCCGTCACCGCGATCCCATATAATATTCTTGCTCTTGTTAATAAATTAATAATAATATGTGTACGTCCGGAAACTTTACGCCGAAGTATTATTATAGTTGCGCGCACAACGCTGTTGAATACGACGCGTTCAAACGCACCCGAGTACATTATAATCCCGCGGTGTGCGCAACTCCGGTACGTTTAATCTAATTAGATGTACTACGTCCGTGTGTGTACAAGAATGGCAACGCTAAACACGATGATGATGATGATAATAATACTGCGGCGGAACTAAACAGTGCGCAGGTACATGAAACTGTATTATCACGACAACGAGACGTGAGTGTCTGTAACACAATGCTCCTTATGCCTGTACAATGCCGTTCCACTCGATAGGACGTACCGGCGGCATTTGTATAGTCCGTTCCGCGTATCCGATCGTTATGGACCGGCGTGTGTAGTATTTAAGAGAGTGTAATACGATCGAAATATCGTTTGCGTAGAGATAATAATACAATGTTGTTAATAGCTTTTTATGTGGTTGACAATAATTATGAAATATAAATAAATTCAAAAGCGACTGGTAAGAATATTATATCAAACGTGTTTTTATCTAGTGAAAGAAAAATTAAGATGAGTAAGTTTTCACATATACTCGTAATACGTCGAAACGAACCCAGAATAATACCATAATAATATAATGTTCCCATGTGTGAACCAACATACACGTTTTAGTAATTTTACGTTTCAGGGAAAATAACTAAAACGCTATGCGTGGGAGTGCGCTATAGTGTTTTTAAAAACATTAAATATTATAAAACATCGCAAACTACCACATATCCGCTTATTCGCCAAGTCGTCTTAACAGGTTTGAAGTCACGAAAAATTAAGTGAAATAGTCTATCGGAGATATTCTACATTTTGTGACTATTTAGAATGTAATCATATTTAAAATTTAGTAGTATTAATACGTTTCGTAACGTTATATTATTACTGAATGTTTTACTAAAAAATGTATTTATTAATAAAATATAAATAAATTACCGTATTTTACGTATAAGAGTGTTGAATAAATAAGTTTAGATTTTTACCTATACAAGATAATTAATAATATTAAAAATGGTTTTGTTTAGATAAGTCGCAACACTGTTTTTGGTATTGGTTATAACTACATAGTAGAAACGAAGGTTTTAATAGTAACGCGTTACAATTTTCCACTCAAAGTTATCGACGATAAGTAATCATAATTCACGACACTATATTATTATATAATATATGCGCTTTGATTGATTATTACATTTAAAAAATAAAGTAATATTATTAAAATATTTCAAGTGACATATAACTTTGATAGATCATAAATGATAACATATTATTCAATGCAAATATTAGAGACGTATTAATATTATTATAATTTATAATATATGCTACAGATGACCTAACCCCAATGTCATACTACGTGTATGGGTCATATTATTATATCGTCCTCAAATTCCGTCTACATATTATAATAATTATACATACTCGTCGTAAAATAAATATGTCCTTATTTATTTATTTTTTCAGACGCAATGAAGATTTCAACTGTCATGATATTATAATGAATACATGGCACATGCGTATTTATGTAATGTGTGTATGATGTATGTTGTGTATACGTAATAAAGGAAACTTGATTTACAATGAGTTTCAACACATTTTTTATAACGCGTTGCAAACATAAATAAACCTTAATAAATTTCAATTATATAAATAAATTGAAACATGTGTTTTTTTTTTTTTTGAAATATATATCTCATTGTATACGAGTGAGCACACGTTATTCATTTAAACCGTTATTAATATTCATCTTTCCGTAATTGTGTTAAAATATTTCATACTATAATAAACTGTATACCTTGCAGCTTTCCCCATTCACGTGAATGATGTTTTACTGAAATTTTACGATAATATTTAATGGAGAAGGGGAAAAGGGTCGATTTACGAGATATTTTCATCCTGTTCAGACAATATTATACATTTTTTGAAATAATGTTTATCGATACTCGTGGAGCCAAATATACATAAAAAAAAGCATTGCAAAAATAATATATGAACACAATTGGTTTTTGTTTACACAAATCAATATGTATAAAGTATATAATTATAAAAAAGCTACTTTTTTTTATGTGTTCGGCAACAGCTATATTATGTGCCTGGAGTATGTTACTTTCAATAACAATCTTACATTATTTAATATTTATTTATACTGCACACAATGTTCTCAGCTGTGGCATTACATTATAAACGCGTTTTATTGTATATAAATCGTGTATAGACGTATAGTACCTGCTGATTATTTATGCGAGACCTGAGAACGTTAAAAATAAGGCTGAAATTTTCTGTATATATCACCTGATATTTTGATGTCAATCCACCAACATATTTTATATATTTTATCACATAAGTAAAGCAAACAATGTTAGAATAATTAAAAATACACTTATTTAAACTGGAACCTTTTCGAAAAACCCATTTTTGTATTTCTAAGAAACCTAACCTGGAACCGTTACCAATATTTGTTGCTAGTGAATTTTTCGGTTTTTTTGGTTCTGATTTTATTTATCTATTTTATATATTTGAGGAATAATAATCGATTCATTGTAATATTTAGTTGATGATGTTGTAAATATATACATGAGTTTAAAATTGTCTATTTCTATACTCCACAAAAGTTCCAGGAAACAAAAAAATAAACTTATATAAATAATAAATATTGTAATTTGCCAATCAGTTAATCAAAAACTATTGTCATGATTATTAGTTATAACTCTATGATATAGTTTTGGATTATGACGTAAAAATAACTAATAACATGATTTAATAAGCGATCGTAAATAAGCACCCTTATAAATTGTTATCAGATTGTGACACGGACTTAATACACAGATTAATATACCTACTACAGTACTACTACTATACACTTATAAATCTATATATTATATTTGTATATATTGAATAAACACATACACATACACACACGCATATATATTTATAATATTATAC
Source organism: Schizaphis graminum (assembly GCA_020882235.1). Taxonomy (NCBI): domain Eukaryota; kingdom Metazoa; phylum Arthropoda; class Insecta; order Hemiptera; family Aphididae; genus Schizaphis; species Schizaphis graminum. Next base: position 64,299,148 of record CM037032.1, read on the forward strand.
TTAATAGTTTTTGATTATTTGTTTATAAAAATAAAATAGGCTTAATTGGAAGTAAAAAAAATATTGTACCTATTATCAATAATTAACGTTTAGTTAGTTGTAACCGATACCGAAAAAACATTAAGGTTCCAAGCCTCAATTTAAATTAAATAGTTTAAATGTAGAAGAATAATACCTATAATAAATTGTACAAAATAAAAATGTTTAGTTAATAAATTTCAATAAAAGTCATAATGTTGAACTTGTTAATGTATAATATAATATTGTGTGGAGATAAATTAATTTAAAATATTAATGTACTTAAAAAATGGTTCTTTTCTACCATTTTTATATATTTAAATCTCAACGGAAACGATAAATAATAAATACCAATATTTTGCGGATATTATTCGTCGGAGTTAGGTTAGGTATTGTCATAAAATATATTACCAGTAAATGGGTTAATTTAAATCAACCAGTTTACCTAACTCAATCCAAGTCACATATCTATTATTCACCTTCTCGAAACGCTTATTAGTCCTTTATAATCGTAATAATTATAACACTGAATAATAACTGTATAATACCGGTAATAAAATTAAAACTACAGCAAATGAAAGAGAAAAGTATGAAATACTTATTTATTGACAAGAGAGAATCGGTAAGAAAATAACAAAAGTTTAAATTATAGATAATTAATCAATGTAACTAGTTAGGAGGCGTTTATTTGTACAGCCGTCGGCCGTGAAATTATATCCGACCGTCAATCACGTCAACGCAAATATGCGATGTCATAACGGGGAAACTACGTAGGTATATTATTAATAAATCGTGAACAATATTGAGTACTTACAACCTGGCTCACTTGTTTACTCTTAAATTTATAATTTAAAATCGTTTAAAATTCGTGAAAATGAAAAACAAATCTTTGACGCAGCGGAATATCTGAGATGAGTCCAAGGATTCAGCTAGCTGCAGTTGGGAACCCCCAATCTCAACCAATGGTGGAAATCAAATAAGTATTTCCGAATGATTCGTTTTTATTTAAACAAATAATTGCGTAAAAACATAATGAACCAATTATTTTGATTGAAAATTGTATTTACATTCTATGTCAAAGGACACGTGTTATAGGTATATTACTATATTATATTGTTATACTTATTACCTAAAAGAGCTGAAATTTTCTAATTATTTCTGTACGTCAATTTCCTGACGATACGTTGTACATATATAAAAAAATATATTAGAATTTATACGGACAGAGTTTTCTCTGTTTAAATTTACGAACCATCAACGATAAAATTGTCGTTTTGGCAAATACAAAGACGTCAGAGTCACGCGATTCGTATAATTTGCAGTAAACGCGTATACAGATGAGAAGAGGCGAGTCATTATGCTAAATTATGGTTACCGTTAATAGAGCTTGGCAATTAGTTAATCCAAACCAACGGAGAATATAAAAAATAATAACAACAAACGAACTTAATGAACAAATATATTATATCATTATCATTATTATTTTGTCACACAAAACAGCAAGAACTAAAACACTTTACGGGGCGTTTTTAATTTGCCAATCAGTAGCATTGGGCCGAGATAAGGGTAGAAACCACTCTAAACTTTTGTTCGGCGACCCTTCGGTCTTTGGGTGTACCTATATAATAATATATACTATGCACGTTTAATACGCGTAACTGTCCTGTGGCGGCCGCATGGACCGGAAAAGGATAAAGGGAATTGTTTTGTTTTTATTATTATTATTATTTTTTATTCTATCGTCATTATTGTTTTCCCCGTTTTCTGTGGCATACAACAAACAAAACACCTTACCCGGACCATAGTACGAATTCGATGTTGTCCCCGTGCTTCTCCTTCATTGCCTTCACAGCGGACTGGACCAGTGTCCACGGCGAATCGCATCCGTAGTCGCCCAGTCTACCGCCACCGGACGGTAGACTGGGCCGTTCCATGACCAATAGTTCAGGATCGACCGCCGACCGCTTGCAACCTAAAAAACCAAACGGTTTATGCGAGTCATTTATATTTTATTTAAAATAATAACAACCTATGTATTATATTTTAAGGCTTAACATAAATAGCTGACAAATATAACCTATTTATTATCTATACGTATTTCGTTTTATTCGTGTTGAGATTATTATTTATTTATTATTTGGTTTTTGTTTAATATAAAATATTTAAAGAATTTTATAATCATTAAAATCAACATAATATAAATAAATAAAAATATATTAGAATATAGATGTTATTACATATTTAGTTAGTTATATCTTTAAGGTATTTTTTTACATTCATGTAATATAATAAAACCTAATTACTGTATAAATATTGTATTTGTGTGACGTAAACTCATGTCTTCTGAAAAGCTAATTATTTTAATGTTTTTGAGAAATGTGTTCGAATATATATTTTATTTTATATATATAAGAATTATATACACAGATAATAATTTTATCGACTTTGTGCAATACATAATAGCTCTATTATTATACGCCCGCAACAAACTAAAGATTTAAAACTTATCAGACGATACTATTTACACAAAATATCATTGTACACAATCATTAAAAACCGAAAAACTTTTAAAAATTACACACCACTGTGGGAACGCTGCAGTAAATTGAGTGAACACTTTTATAAACATAACATAAATTTAACTCTGTTAATAAAAAATATAGTTACTGTTACTTTAAAAAAAAATAATAATAATAATATATATTCATTAAACTCTCATGGTTCAATCAAAAGCATTGCTGAGATAAATCTATTGATAAATTCGCCAACAAAAAAGTATCGATGTTTGCAATTATTTTCTTGGCTTAAAGCCCTATTTCTAAGGTCCCATTGACTGTGTATACATTTTAAATTTATTGTTCTTAAGGAGTAACTATTTCTCTGTAAGTTAATTTATCATTATTTGTTTGGCATCATTGTAGAACAATTTATATTACATTATAAATAATTGTTATTTAAAGAAATTTTTAATATATTTAACTAGCCTATATAATCCATAGAGTGGGTAGGAATGCTGGCATGACTGTAACATATGTACTATTTCTATTTTAAATTATTGTGTTAAGCTATTTTAATGAATCGTGTGACTTATAATATTATAACTATCATATAAATAATGTGCATGTATTGAATTTTTATTTTCATATTTAATTTAATTACGTATTACGAGTGTACACTCGTATATATAATATATATATAATATATAGTTTATAAGTTAAACGTCGTTAAACTCGATTATACTGACAATTTAATAAAATCGTGTTGAATAAAAAATAACTGCTAAAATTAAGCATCGCATTTCTAAAATAACTTAAATACTTAAAATGCAATAATAATTATGGAATATAATAAAACTTTGGAAAAATAAATAAATAAATAACAAAAGAAAGTAGATAAAAGTTTTTAAATGTTATATAAAATAAACAGTCCTTTAATACAAACTATAAATTGTTGTAATCAAAACCAATAGACTAATAGTGTTTTATTAAAAATAAAATGTTACATATTTTTTCCCTGTTAAAAAGTATTTATTAAACATAGTTATAGTATACTCGGAACAAAATTAACATAAACCATATAACTTTCCCTTTGTATAAACAGATATTAAAAAATAAAAAAATAAATGTTATGCAGAAAAAAAAAGATAACATGATTTTATTTGCAATTCTATATTAAAAACATATTTTATTAATTTTCTTATAGTTTTTTATATGTGTTGAATGATTAGTGTAATCTATCAACGCATATAAAAAATACAACAATGTGAGCATTTTTTTTTTCGTTGACATTTTTATATCGTCCGTGGAAGTATAAACACTACAGAGACTATAGATATTACACGTGTTACAGTCGTACCCAGTCTCTCTTATCTATACATGATATGGTTTTATTATGATTTCGATACAACAAGATATGTGATGTGACATCAAAAAAATAAAAGCTTTGAATATTTTTGTTTTTAGTAGGTTTGAAATTTATGGAATAGAATGTGATACGTAACAATATATTACATGAAAACGTTTATTGTTAGTTCTTAACACGATAAATATACAAAACCGACACTATTTTTCATTCCTAAAAGTTTTAAGTACGACTTATACACGATATTTTAAAATACAAAAACGACTACGGTTTACATAAATGTTTATTGACTGTATATATATATATATATATATTATATACTATATACATATCCACATAAAGTAATAAATGTAGTTCTAATAAAAAAAAAAATCAACTCACATCGTCACATCGTTTACTAGTTTACTACTATTCCACGTAAATTCTTTATGCTAAATGCAATGCATGTTTAGTAATCCAGTATGTTTGTAATTCGTCTCCTCAGAACAATTTATTTGAAAAGAAAAGTAAGAGTACAAATAGATGTATATAAGTATTTACTATTTTGAGAGTCAAAAACGTTTTAGAAATAGTAATTGTATGTAAATTTAAAAGTAGGACCAGACGCTTTTTAACGTTTGATACTATTGTTCGAAAATTCAACGAATGTAACAAAAAATGGTCAATATTATGCATAGAGAATACTCTTTTTAACTTACCACACAACAATTTAATTTTATATGTTTGAAGTATTATTATATTAAATGAAAAATAACATTTTGTATTTTCATTGTTTTCGAGACCTTTTTTTTTCATGGACATAGTATTTTCATTATATGATGTAAATAAATAAAATAATAATAATAATAATAATAAACAAATATTTGTATTTTTATTAATAATCTATTTGGTTTGCACGACGATAGAAGAAAAATTACCTTACAAAAGTTACGGTGTAATAAACAAGTTGATCGATGTAATTTAAGTGTTTACACTTAATATTTCGATAAGTTTAAACATTTTTAAAAATGGTATCTCATGTATTATAAATCATAATTTTTAACAAATAATTTGTATTCATTTTTATACTTGACATATTAAAAGTTTGTAAAATATAGTAATAATATTATTTTTTTTTCATCGAGTGTTTTGTTTTATAAATTGGATTTATGGTGTGAAGATGATTCAACGATAATGAGTTTTAGTTGAATTTAACTAACACGTGCAATTTGCTTTAATAATGACCATGTCCAGTTATAATTAAAGGTCATTCGACATTAATAAATAAAGTCAAAAGAAAATTTCAATATATTTATATCAGTCATAATTTAAAAACGAAATACCAAACTATATTAATATTTAATCGATAATAATAAAATATAAACTATAATTTTAAATATACATATATATTTTAAATAAAATTGTTGTTCTATACTCTTTTACTTAACTTATGATTGATATTGACAAAAACGAGGAGTTTGATGTTTTATAATAAAAAAACAAAATAAGTATGAAGGTTAAATAAAGTTTTATTTTGAATAAAGAAATTTAAGAATAATAATTATTATTATTAAAAAGAAACTAATAATATTCATTTCTCTATAAGCTGCAAAAGTGTGGAGGTTGAAAGTAGTATAAAAGATAAATTATCAACTGAGCGCAAATAAAAATGATAAAATATTCACAATGATGTAAAATGAATCAATAACGTCAGTGCAAATAATTGTTCGTTTAAGCTTTCAATATATATTTATTTTTTAATGCATTTTGTATAGACGGTAGTTCTGAAACGTATAACCTATACAGTCAGTAAATGACTTTATAAAATCGAATTAGTAGAATTCAATACAAGCAATTCAAAATTGCTTTAGAAATTAATTTGCTTTAGTGGTTAGAAATAGCTTACATTATCAAATTGAGTAATTAAATCGTTAAAATGAATTCAATATATTTGTACGATGCATTATTGTAAACGAATTTCATATAATATTATTATGTGGACATTGTCTTGGAAAAATAAATATAAAATAGGTATATGTATAATAAAAATTTAGAAAAAAATGGTTATCAAATATTTAGATAATAAAATTATAGTAAATAACAACCGTAAATAAAAATAACATAGGATAATCAATTATTAAACAATCGGAAGACATCGCACCCGCATTATTTGTTGTATTCGTCTTATACACATACGACACAGAAAAAACCTAATTACACAGTATGAATAGAGCTCGCTCAATTTTAGTTATAGAATAAACCTGGTTTAAAATTAAGATGAAGACACTGATATCAGTGATATCATTCAGAAATAGCAAACATTTCAAAAATTTTAAATAACCTTTAACTTTTAAAAATTTTAATTTTTTTTTTTTTAAAACTCGTCGTATTGCCCTCCAAAATATTGTCATATTTTAATTTTATAATAGGTATATTTACTCAAGAATCAAAATTGAGCAAATCCTATTTAGACTGCATAAACGCGTATGTCTGTGTTGTACATTGGCAAAACAGAGACAACATAGAGGGTACGATGTCCTCTTAAAATTTTAAGAAAATTATAATTTACACACAAAAAATGTCATCTTTTATTAATATTCCTTATAATAACACTACGAATCTTAACAACTTATTTTTACGTATAGTATTTTTATCATCAATTAAAAAACTTTAATCTAAACTATTATTTTTCCTATTCTAACTGTGTTTATAAAATTAATTGTTCCTAAATAAAATATTAAAATATCTAAAAATCTTAAAAGTGTTTGCAGCTAAATCGTTAACATTCAAATAGAACCACACAAAACTCTTACAAATTGCTTCCAAAAATCAGCCGTTTCAAAATTAAATGTGGTTAAAAACTTTACGAAACAAACCAAAAGTCTGAGTATGCTAGATGGTTGTAGTGGTGGTTACGAGCAACCAATCTCAGTCACACCGAAAAACGGCTAGTTGTTTATATGTATTGCTTTAACCACAGTTCTACAGCTTTGGTTTGATTTCGTCAAAGATGGCAATCACAGGCATTCTGAGATTTTTACAACATTTTACTGCCCTCCACACATAATGCGCATGTACACAAAACTGTTTCAAACTTTATTCTTGTTTAGTTCAATCTTTCGGTGGTAAACTTTTCGGCGGAGTAGCAAAAAATGTTTATGATGTTTGTGACTCATGGGTGGAAAATGCATATTCGGTTAGCATCCAAACGAAATCTTTGGGGCACCCAATTTAATAATATCCCAAGATTCCGTTCGATAAACTAGGAACGCATATAATTTGTGGACAATATTTTTTTATATCACCACGTTTCGCCGTTTTCAATATCTGATGACACTCGTGATCTAATCGGTCAAGTATACTTGTACGTGAGACACTCGATTACTAGTTGTGTTATAATTGTGGTAATAGAGGTACAGGGCACTTGTCTTCGTGACTTTTTTCGGGGGGGGGGGGGGGGGGGTATTTTTTTCTACACACGCATGTTCTAAAAGCAGACATTTTTAAATCTTCTAAAATAGAGGAAAAATGCATTTTACATGCATTTATAAGGTATTTACTTTTTTCCTCAAATTATTGCAAAAGTACACTTATTTCATGTTTCTCTTGTTGTTATACATATATATGTTGACGTAGTGTCATCGTTATTAAATTATTAGGGTTATAAAAATAACTCAATAATATTTTTTATAAATAATTATGATACAGGATTATCATCCCGTTATTTTTTTTTAAACCAAACAAGTTATAACACTTTTTTTTAATTAACTCTTATGCACTTAATTTTATTCAACGATACGGATACATATATTTTGTTTCTAAATCATACGATTAGTTGTAATACTCGTGTTGTCGTGTAGAAACAAACAATTAAGTTATTATTTCGATTTTGAACAAATTATTTTTCAATTTACCACCCCTATTTTTTTACTTAACTAACTGTTCGATTAAAACGCAAATACTTATTGTAACAATATGATACACTTATATAAATATTATTATAATGTATACTCATTATACTTACTTTGTGCGTAATCGCCGGTGGCTGCGTAATTCACGTCATAATGTATATCGGTGATGTGCCAAAAGTATCCTGAAACAAGAAAAGATAAATTTTCATCCGGTCCGCTGCTAGAACTTTGCGCCGATCCCTCGAGATTCATCGCCGCAACGCGTACGTCGGTGTTGCGGTGGAATACCGAGAGGGGGGGTCGGTCGTATGCATGGCCGGATGGTGGTTTTTGTGTAGTGGTAGAGGGTACGCGGGATTGCGCGCGCAGCTGCCGTACTATTATACGCAATACGCGGAGTGCACGGCGTTGGAACCAGACGGAGTAGCCGGATTCGGGACGAGCCGCGCTGCTCCCCCGGGAGAGATGGACGAGGGGCTTACAATGTGTCACGGATTAGAGCAAATTAGTATTAATAACTTTACGGGCAATGCATATTGAACGCGCTTGGGACATATACACGCATAAACGCAGACACAACCACACACACACACACACATAATATATATATATAATATGAACGCGTGTATGGCGGGTACTCGGTGTGGCGAAAGCGGTGAATTTCGTGGCGGTCGGTTCGCCGCCGGTAGGTAGGACGAAGCACAGCGAGTGAGAGGCGTTGGACGCGGTGACCGGAGAGAGGGTGATAGTAGAGAGAGCGAGAGCTAAGGGTAGAGATGACATGCCGGGATGTTATGGCGTAATATGGCTTTCAGCTCCCAGCAATTTATAAATATCAATTATTTCGGTCCCTTTTAGAAGACCGAAGTCCGAAATACGTTTCAGTCGATGCCCCCTGCCCTCACCCACGACTACGCACTGCAGTTCCTGTCAGTGCGACAACCAAATAATAATATAATCACAATAAAAAGCAATTATTTATGATTTTCTTCTGCCACCTCAACCAACCATGTCGTTTCATATATACATATATATTCATGTCGGTGCACATTACATTAACTGCGATTGAATTAGTCCATAAATTATTACGTGCAGTGAGATAATATAGGTAATGAAACAATATAGGCATGATAATATTCGTAATATCGTGAAACTTGCAATCAATGTTGTGTTAAAAGTTAAAGGCTTTGACTATGTTTAGCGACAAAATCATTCGATTATGTCGTAAATTAAAACATAAAAATACAATAATTGACATCGGATAGTCAATATCTGATTGAAAATACCACCAGAAAACAACTTATAAACAATATCAGTTAAAAATTAGTTTCTTCAAAAATAGAGAACTTTCATTATATTATATAATAATTAAATATAAATAATTTTTACATACTATAGTAATATAATTTAACGGCGCCAAATCATAGTATAGTTTTAAATTAAATTTACAGTTTGTACAATTATTTTCATAACTATAGTCTATAATATATTTGAAGAAAGCAAATATAATATAGGACATTGGGATCAATAAATAATAATAGAACCAATAAACTGTGTATTTGGTTTTTATATTTTTTCATGTCTTCGCTGTTATTATTATATTAGACAAACTGCAGTATTTTAGAAAAACTTAATACGGATTGCACATACAATTTCCAATCCAATAGCCACAAGCATAAACATGAAAGAAAATATTCAAAGTGGAAAATATACATTCGTTATTACAAAAATAATAGCTTCCTCAATCAGCTCAAAAACTAAAGTTTCAACTACCTAAAGACATTTTTTAACATCTTTTCAAAAGCTGAATTATAAAAAAGATATAAAATCAAAAGCTTTTTAAAAATAATTTCAAATAAATAAATAAAATTAAACATAATATAAGTATATATTATACATTATTATAAATAGTTAGGTTTAACAGTAAGTCGTATATTGATATGATGTCATAATCCTGGTTCTGTTTAAGTTTATATTTAATTAATTATTTGACATGTCACATAAAACACTTAAAAAAAAATGGTGGAAAAGTAAATACTGATCTGTTTTACAGTATGCGTTGTGTGGGTGTGATAGATGTGTTAAATTTGAATTCAATAATACATCATTGTATTCGAAAAAAGATTCTAAGCGTAGACAGTCATTCAACTAATGTCATTAATTTTATTTCAAGTAATGTTTTTTGACATTGTATTTAAATTAATTTATTTTGCTATTGGTAATTACGAAACTAAGGTACATTGCATTTGAAAATATCTTTGTGTAAATAAAATGTAATGATGTACGAAAAAGTTTTAAATCATAGCAAATAGTTTTTTTGAATTTTAGGAAAAGAATTTACATCATTATTCATTATTAAAATAAGCGATTTAATCCAAATTCAAAATTTTTAAAAAATTACACTGGTACATTTATTTTTATATTAAGATTCCATTATGAACTACTTTAAAAGTACTTTGTATTAAATTGTCATGCCTTAAATATAAAAGCTAAACATTTAAAAAACCGTAAAACAGTTTTCAAACTTTCGTAACTTAGATGAATTTTATCAAAATTTAAACTTTTAATGTGTATAAAAATAAATAAGAGGCGTTGTGTGGCGTAGTTTTTGATCACAGTCACTAATAATACTGCTATAGTCAAGCGCCGTCCGGCGTTGATAGTTCTCAAATTGATGGCAACTTAGATTCTTAGCGACAAAACTATGTTCCACGTCATACGAAGACATGTGTTTCAAAACCTATCATATCATTATGATATCATAACGATACCCTACAAGTAATAAATAAAAAAAAAACACTGCTATTAACCGATAATTTTAAATTTTAAACTTTTTGAAGCCAAAAAAATAAATTACTTAAAACAATCAAAATATTTTAAAAATGTATATCATGTGTAAAAGTTGATCAATCAATCAATAAAAAATGTAGTAAACATTTAAAGGATTTACAATTATTCATTTTTGAATTGTACAAAAATAACATAATAGATTTTCTCAACAATAATTATATTACTCGTTTTTCCCGATTATTTTGAAAAATATTTAGTAGTATAAAATAGATCCAATCAACCAGTATGTTATATAAAAAAAAAAACCATCACATTTCAAGATCAAAGAATTTAATTTAACTATCTACATATAATAATTGTCATATTATGTATAGACACAAAAAACCACATCGTTGTAAAATCGTGATTGTAAATTATACAAAATATAATATTATTTAGTTTTGCAAAATCAAAGTTTAATATTCAGAAATAAATCAACGACCTAACATATTATAACTATATGTTTACATATTAAACTTATTAGTTGTTATAGTAAGATTATTAGGGTAATTAATTCAAATAAAACGCTATTAAATACATACAAATATGTATTATTTGACATTCAAATCTATTCACGACGTTTTAAGATTCAAGCTTAGATTATGTTTTTTATGAACTATCTTTAATTTTAAGTTTAAATAACTATGATCTGTGGATTCAGAAAACATCTATCGTATATATTTTGCATTAATTTCATATTTTAATTGTTTCCGATGTTTATTTGTTTTATAAATACTAACTTTTTTCAATTTGGCATAGTATAAACGGCACAGAAAACCCTTTTTGATGATAATTAGAAAAGAGAGATACAAACTTCTAAACGTTTTCGCATTGCAAGATTAAGAAAAAATAATACATTTCTAATTAAACATAAACTGTTATTATTATTATTATTATTATTATTACAATTGTAACTTTTTTATGGTAGAATTTTGATTAAATTTCGCACTGAAAAATCGCTGGTTCTAACGAGGTGTAATAGCGTTGCTTGTACATTAGACTTAATTTGATTACTAAGAAAAAAAGTTTTATTTTACATTTTTAATGGCATTAATACATTTTCATCGTTTGATTCATGTCACTGGACTGTGTAATTTACTAAGCAAATTAAATTAGAATAAAAGTTTTTATTTTAATTAATAAAGAAACAAACAAAAAGTCTTAAGTTATTTCTAGTCGGTCATTTTTCAAAATTTAAAGAAAATAAATAAAAATATAAAAAATGATCGTATATTCGTACAAGCATCACAGAAAAATAACGTAATTTCATTATCATAAGAAACATGCAAAATAAAGATAACCTACGCAAAATATATTTTAAATTTCCATCATTTTAGTATAATTTAATCTGTAGATGCTGTACACCAGACGTGTCTAGCCGCTACCACAAGTCAGAGAGCCGGGGATTTCCAACCACTGTACTGTAATATTTTTCCAGTACGTTACGTGATTTTTGTTTAATAAATTATATGTTTGTTCAATGTAATATTTCATACTATAGGTAATATTACATTATCTCAGACATTTTTTAAATTGGTTATTTATGTTTATTATAGTTGTCCAGATACACATTACCTAACTCATAATTACTAATAACAAATATAATATATACAACTGTTATATGGGTACTCGTAAATATATTTATTTATATCATGACGTGTGTGCTATGAACATATATAAATGAAATGACTGTGTTATCAAGTAATGCATATTGAGAAAACCTGAGCCAGACATACATAAGATATTCGTGATATTATGTAAATAAACAGTTGACATCAACCATATTAATGCACACGTATAGGTATATAGGCGTGGCATATAATCATGATTTGATTTTTGTTATAATATTGTGTTGCATATTATGAATAGGTACCAAATAATATTATCGCCGAATCGGATGATTAAGAATAATAGCTGTTCTCTTAGTAAATCAATGAAAAAATGCTATATATAGTGGTACAATATAATGTATAATATAGACCGTTTCACCAAGAACAATTTGAGTTTTAAAATTGTTTAAATAAATACTTAACGACCATAATTTAAACATTTTTAGATTTTTTTATTACTTAAAAAGTTTAATGTGAAGTTACAAATGTCTGTTTTTCTTTGAATGAGAATCCCCTTCTCTACTATAAATTATTTATTGCGTATTTTTTTGTTTTAATAACTTAACATGTTAAAATCAAAATTCAAATTAGTAATTTTAAGTTATTTAACTTTGTATACTAATGATAATAGGTCTATAATAAAATGGGTTTAGAAGATACGGTAAATTTTACTAGTCTATCACTATTTATAATTTAATCAAATGACCGAGATATAATAAAACATAACATCCAATAATATTACATATAAGATTTCTATATTTTTTATAACCATTTTAAGAACTTTTATTATTGATATAAACATTTTAATAACAGAAAACTACTACTTTAAATTGGGTACATAAAAAAAAATAATTATCCACTTATTCACATTAAAAAAATGTAAAAAGAAGAGAGGGAGTTTCGTTTGATAAATAGAAGATAAAAAACCTCAAGGATTTAAAAATATGATTTTTAAGCGTATTGTCAGCGTATTTATTTACAAATTTCGAAAATGAGAATTTTAATAAATTCATTATTAAATAAAAAATGGGCTGAACATGCTTGATAAAACACTATGCATGTATATCATAATAATGATAAGTCTTGCGAACAAGACAATAGGCACCTAACTCACTACCTACGACGTGCTAACAGTTAATCAACGGCGCAACGCAATGAAAATCAAACTAACCTAACCGAAATGTATTAAATACTTGAAACGTGTTCAATCCAGCACGCAATTTCTTATACAGTCGTGACTAGGTTGCAAATTATTGTTACAGCGACTTAGTGCGAATGATCTATCACTTAAGTATACGTATGTACGACAAAAAGAACCAACAAAAACGATCATAATACGAGTATACGTATTCTCCGACGCAATTTTCACTCTCTCGCTAAGATGGTTTGCAAAAGTATGTTTAGTGTTAAGTTAATAATAATAAATGGATTACACCATGTCTATTTTTTCTTATATTATTTCACTGTTTTCGTTTCACTTATTTATTTAATTACTGGTATTTATAGATTGAATCATTTTTTTTGGTGTAGGTAATAATATTAAATGTTATAACTGTTTGAAATAATCAGCATTCCAATAAAAATTGTATTTCATGTAACAACACTGTTAATTAGTGTAACCGCACTGATTTTTCTTAACTGACCAATCTAATATCATGCTTGATTATAATTTAAAAAATCTAAAATATTGTACAACTGTATAATAATATGCAATCAACTGTTAATTGTATATACAAATATTTAATCATATTGGTATATATGTTTAAAAATATAAAATATATTAAGGATTTCATTTAATTATTTCAAACAAAATATATTTTTGACAAACGAATAAAAATATAATATAATTTAAATATTTAATCAGATGTTATTCAAATTAAAAGAATTATTAAAATTATAATTATATATTCTGAATACTGTAGTTAAATATTTAAATTAAAACAAAATTGTTAAAACACCATGGAAAAAGTTGATAACATTGAATCGTAAACATTTGAAACATGATTGATGGTAATAAAATTAATTAATTATTTTCACATGAAAATCCATAAAAGAAATTATGTCTGAAAAATTAATGTTTTGTAACAAAACACTCTCGGGGGTCTTCAATTTTCACTTTTGAATATATTATAAAATAAACTTAAAGCACATTCTATGTAATTTATTAATATTGGAACACAGTGTTATATTTGTACTTTTTTTTAATATTTTACAGAATATAGTTAGAATATCTTTATACTAACATTCGATTTAAAACACCTAAAAAAGTATAAAAAATATAAATATAATTTTATATGAATGAGTATTTGACATGTTTAATAATTAATAATTTGATGTAAGTACTACTATTGTGTATTGTATTACTATAATAAAAAACAAAGATTAACCGTAGTAAACAAAATGTGTAATTTATTTTATAATATTATACTTATTATATTATTGCATTTTATTATTGCAATGTCAAACAATAAATTAATTTTTGTCAATAAATATCGCTTATTTGAAAAATTGTATATTTAAATATAATTCTGGCAAAGATTATAATATACAGAGAAGGTTTTAAATTCCTGTCACTCACCAAGGCTAACAAGTTATCACCAAACAAAAATAATTGAAAAAATCCTGTGCTTCAAACTTTGAGTTACTGCCATGCATTTTTTTACAAAGATGTTTTTTAAAGGCTTTTATATTTTTTTTCAATTATTATTTGTATAATAATTTTATATTATTTGCGGGTCATGCTATAGTAGTGTACGTATTGTAACAAAATATTAATATACCTGCACGAGAATAGTTATCATTTTTGTTTTACTAGATGTTTAACAGATTCCTCCCAGTGAAACTTTTACATTATAAGCTCGTAACACATTTTTATGTTTTTAGTTCATTACGAAACCACATGATAATAACTAATAAGACACCTTTATTACTTTTATTGCGAAAAAAATCTCGCCGTTATCGAGAAATACCTTACAATTATTGTTTATTTGATTTGGATTTTTTTTTTATACGCAAAAGTAGCTTCTGGAATATACGTTTATATCACTCAGGAGTATCTCTATATATTAGTGTCAAATTACTTTATGTGTTGAAAACCAAACATTTATTACAAATTAGTGTTATTCGTACTGCATTGTGTAAAATTGTCATCCGACAAAATGTATTCCAAATATATAGTTTTCAAGTAGGTAGGGCTTGCTGAAATAAATACACATTAGGACTGTTTTCCATTCATTATTTAGCATATGTAATATGTATATATATATACTCGTATATATATATTATATTATGTGTGTGTCGTGATATGTGAACACTCTAACTCACTGCGTTAGAAAAAAAAACACGAAAAATATGCATTCGAAATTTTCCATCGTTGTTCAAAAGAATGATGGCGAAAACGCATAATCACCAATTTATATGTGAAACGACGGCATATTATAATATGGCCGGATATAAAATATATCTGCAGTTATTTTGATACCGGCTTGTGATACGTGTATGGATTACACATTACCATATTCATATCCGATAGTGGTAATGGACTCGAAAAGGATAGTTTGCCCAAAAAAAAAAAAAAAAAATACGTATACATAAAAGGAAGAAAAAAATGCATACTCAAAACCAAAATAGAGAAGGACGTTGTCGCGGTACGCGTAACAGTAGATTTTTATTATTCATCCGAATATACAATAATTAAAAAATGGAAAAAACCATGCTACGAGACAATATAATATTGTGTTATTATTATATATTATGTATTATTCTCATGTAGATAGTTATAGTCGAAAATAATTGTTAAATATATTATTATAAGGCGTAGGTCACGTACCTAGTATATGTTAATTTTGTTTACGAACAATAATATGTATATGCAATTGAACAATTACCATTTCACCATATTACTATAATATAATATAAGATAAGGTACGGTTGGTTTGGGATATTTTAATCGTACCGAGAATTAAACGTGATAATAATACGGTATGTACACTTATTTACGAGTCGGTACAATAAATAATTTGTTTAATGATCGAGTAGTGTCGTATACGAACGTTCTCAAACTTAATGTCGAGAACTGATGGTAATTTCACGTATACGAAAACGAAATTGGTGGATTTGATTGTGAGAGGTAATGGCTAAAATGTGAAATTAATCTATCCTCCACCTAAATAAGTGTGTTTATTTATTTATTTTTTTTAACATGAGATACATTATTTCAATCCTTGTTAATAATAAATCTTATGAACAAATATTGTACCGTTTTGAAATCACTTACAAATAAGTACAACAGCTTCCACGGTTTTATGGACAAATTCGTTTTAGAGAGTGAATTTCGTTATTTGGTTTGGTATAATACACGAGTAGCAAAATGAGATAAAAAAAAAAAGTAAATAGTTTCGTACAAAATCACTAAAATCTCTGGTACCTACGCGCTTCAATCTAAATATTAAATTTAGAACTAAATGTATCGTTTAAAATTACCAAATGTAATATTTTACGATATTATATCAGATTTTTTTGTATTACCTATAGCATTATATTGTAAGCACCTAACTGTATAGTACCTATGTTTATGTTGTGAATGTGGTATACGTAATGAAATTAACTTTACAAAAAAAAGGTGTTTTATAAAATGTATTTAATGTACAAAAAAATTATACATTTTTACTATAATATTAAAAAAAATTTATATTTTAATAAGTAAATAAAATATTAATAATGCAAATTATGAGTTTTTCTAACATTTGTGTTAATGTCATATTATATCAAGTATAGTTTTATATAGATGTTAATGTCCTACTAATTTTGTAGCAAAGGGTATACGTATTTTTATATATTTTCCATTTATGCTATTTAGCCACTTGATTCTCAACAGTTTTACACTTCGATTGAATCTCTCTAAAGGTTTTTTGAAGCACGTATAGTTGCAACGATCGAGCGAACAGTGGTTTTTGTGGTTTACCATCAAAGCTACTTTTGCTATATTTTGTTCAAAAATGACTTGTCAGCGAACCGCTGAAACCACTGAAACCACCAAAACTACTAGAATATTAAATAAAGGAAACGCTGAGGCGAGATTGTATTGCTCGTATATTCAAAAGGCGAATGAGGAAGCGTTTCCGGAATAATCGCCGTTTTATCGAACGTGCATATAAAATACGCCAGCGTTTTGTGTTTACTGCAATCAGAAATGTATTTTTAAAATTGTCCACAGTCGAGAATACTCCATTGTTTGAATTTATTGTTGTCCGTTCAAGACGTCAACCACTACTGTAAATGGTTATTTTCTTTAGATTTTAAATCCTGATGTATTGTTGTCCAGAAGAATAAATCTTGAAAATTCTTGCATTTGTATTATTAAAATGGTATTTCAATTAACGTTTATACTTGAGTATTAAAATGTACAACGTTTCATTATTAACAATTATACACACATTAAAATTAAAGACAATCATAATACGTAACAAAGACGTCAATGATTTATACAATTTGTCTTGAATGTGTCGTGCTTTTCGATCTCCCGTGCAATATAATATTAATATAATAGGTACATAAAGTATAGTTATAAATTTAGGTGCATGAAATTGAAGTGAATTTTAATACATTTCATGATATATGTGTTAGACGTGTTATTATAAATTTGATTTTTAAATTAATAATGCAATTTTTGAATTTATTTTATACATTTATTCACTGGTAAACGTAAATATTTCAAAAATGTAACTATTTTTTTTTTTTATGTATAAGCTGTTAGTTTTTGTAGTAAACAGTACTAATAATACTGTTAAACGGTTTAAAGTATGCTGATGATAAATACGAATTTTTAACGGATTTCACATCACTTCAAATGGATGCCACAAATGAAAATGTTTTTATTATTGTATTTCTATAGTTAAAATAGTACTAAATGCTCTTCCATTTAATAAAATTATATTTAAAAAATAATATTTGAAATTACACATTTCGCTGTTTAGTTTACAACTAATTGCCATCCATTTGGATTAATAGCTGAAAAAAACTTTTTCCAAAGAAGTTAATTTCATGACATTGTTGTTGCATATTGATCATTTATGTAAATAAATTCATATAAAACTATATAAAATTGTAAAGAAATTAAATCCATTATAATATTATTAAGTAAAAAAATAAATAAATAATTAAATAAATTCAATCAAACCTAAATTTATATAATATATAATTATATTATATTTCATTAAGATAAACATAATTATTATATTTTAGTGATTTTAAATAAAATCAAAAACACCTATAGGTAATTCTACTAAAAAATGTCCTTAAGTTGTAAGTACGTTAAAAATGTTTTATAAAAAAATAATTAAATTAAACTGAGGTGTTACGTTTTAATTTTCAGTACCTATTAATATTGTGATCTCAATTGAAATATATTTCGATTACGTAAAAACGTCCGGTAATCATTTCAAGGTAAAAACATTACTAATTTATAAACCCGAATCTATCGAACCTTGAAATATTTTATATTTTACTTTTCTGAAAATACATGTCTTTGACGGGTATATACCCACGCAGTGTCAACATTAATAATTGGTTTCTCAGCCAACGGTATGATTATCAAATATAGTCAACGACATCGTTGAATTGAAAAAGTGTCGAACAAAACGATTTTTGGTTTTGCACGCCATCTGAGGCCACTTTGATTTATCAGCGACTCTTCGAAATTTTGTAGATCACAATAACGCAGCGGCTACTCGACTTGTTCACTGTGGGTTGGTTTTGTATTCACCTTGTATGAAATGCGTACTGTTAACTAACTAACTGCAGCAGTAAACGTCAGCGGCTGACAGTATTTTTTTTCTTTAAAACGATTTAGGTACCTGTATTACCGTGTATACACGACTTCGGCGTTATACATTTGGCTGTGGCCGATTCGAGTGTGTAATGAGTATTTCAGTAGTTGAAAAAAAGGCACCTTCTTTCCAGTTGAAAAGTTTGGGGTCGTTTTCTTTTTTCCTCACTTCTTTTGTGAATTCCAATGTATTCGATATTATGCGGCAGCAGTGCCAGTTATAAGGGTGTCAGAAAATCTCCTATAAATCACCGGGAAAGGATTTATTTTTGTTTTGCTACTCAGATTAAAACTTTACACCCCAGCGGCATTACTATTATAGTTTCATTGTTTCGGGGTCGGTGTTTGTTTATTTGGTTGGTGTTGTGTTTTCGACAAAAACCGAGATTACGATATTTTAATTCCCGATTTTTACGGTTTTCGAAAATTGAACACGCGTCATCTATTAGGTATTGTACCACAATAATATTATACTTAATTTTCACTTGTTGACGCGGGTGTAGCTATTTTGCATAGCCAGTGCGCCGTATTAAGTCGTTTATTTTATGAATGCGTTATAAATTATTATTAGGGCTCAAAAATTGAAAGAATTACATATTATTCTATAATATACTTTAGATTTACTGCAAACTAAGTTTAAAAATCAGAAATTTTGCATATTATTTAGTAATTTCACATTTAATATTTTCTAAAAGATTTGATTTTTTTCTTAAACTATGGATTTTAAATAATATTGAACATATAACTCAATATTATTTTGTGTAGATATTTATAATTTTCATTGTTGCAATTAAATATTAATTTGACGATAGTTGTGTGATATGCAATAAATTTATATCTTGTTAATATGAAAAAATAGTATCTTACTTTTAATATGTTATTGATTTAACTCGGTGCCCGGCGGTGCCCAACCCGCGGCCCGCGAAGATATTCTGTGTTGCCCGTCACAAATTATTAAATAAAACATTATTATTAGATTAAGATTTGAATTATTTGTTCTTTTATATTTAGTGGCCCGCTCGAAGATGATTATTAACCAAAGTGGCACGCCGAACAAAAAAGGCTGGGCATCACTGATTTAACTTATCGCAAATCTATTTATTATTTTATTCATTGATAAATTTGTTGTACACGATTGAAATTTTACAGTATTTTTTAAATTAACTTTTATTTTTTAGAAATTTTAAAATAATTTTAAACTTATACCTACATTTAAAATTTTTACCTGCGTATGTTACAATTTTTTCGTATATATTTGGGTTTATATTTTGCATGCTTTGGATCTTAAAATTTCCAAGGCCTAATATTATTGTACTACGCTCTATACAATATTATTATTATAGACATTACATTTTTCGTTACTTATTTAGATATTAGTGAATTATAAATAAGTATAAAGATATTATCATAAAAATTCAATTTTTGTAACCATATATTACAGTAATAAACATTTGTTAATTTAACCATTTAATTTAATAATTATGAAATAAAAATGTATAATATAATAAAATATTATAAAAATATACAATAATTATTATTGTCAAGTATCTCACATACCCTATGCATATTCTATGCATACGTTTTAATTAAGTTTTATATGATTGTTGTGATAAACTCGAGGTATAATTTTCCAGTAAATACTATTTGATTTAATTTATTACTCAACTTAATACTGCGCAGTTATTATAATTACGGCACTTATATGAAATTTTCAAACTAAACCGATCAAAACCATATGAAGTTAGTGTCTACATGACATGTTATTGTTTTGAGAAAGCATAAAATCCTCTTCGAATAATTTATTATAAGCGCTTGATATACGTCTCCACAGCTGCTGGTACCTTAAGAATAATCGATATGCGTAAAAGTATTCAATCTAAATCAGCGCAGTGACTTAAGGCGTATTTTTAAAATGTCTCGAGAGCAAATTCGTCAGGAATTCGGTACGCGACTATGACACGACGGCAACTTTCGCTCCATTAAAGTTCTTGGTCGAAATTTGTCAAACTCAGAGTATCTAATGTGTTTAATATGTCGTCCCGATTCTCCGTGTATATATAGTGCGTACATGACTTAAGGCCCAACCGGCTGTTGTTGGAGTAGAATATAGTAAGCGTAGCGAAGAAAGATTTCGTTTAAAAGTTGTCTAAAGTTTCAGCTGGTTAAATTTGTCGTACATGTAATAAGATTTATCTTCAAAACAATCGAAGGAGTGGGAAAACCGAATGAGTTTTCGTATAATCTATTTAATCGATGCCATTTCCTTTCATAATCAATCTTATTGTATGTTTATATGTTTTTTTTTCTTTAAAAATATAATAACAGTAACTATTTCACGATAAAACTACAATACAAGTATTTTACACACACATTATGACACGCATATTCATATTAATACAAACAGAGAATTATGTCGTAAGAATTCTAAATTTGATAAATTTTAGTCTTGGGAAATATAATAACAGTTCGTATATCGCACGGACAGTACCTCACGTATACATAATTCACCAAACAAAATGTGTGACGTGAGGATTTCTTCGTTGTTATATTATTATGAAATATTTTCAGTATTTTGTATCTTGCGTGCAGTAGTATTGTCGTCACTGTGACTGTTCCATTTTTTTTCTTTTCAAAAGAAAATATCCCGCGTGCCAATGGTTTGCAATTAAAATGAAATATCATCGCTTGTCGGGCACGTAGAAAGTAGCAGGGTGGTTTCGAATAATAAAGATAGATAGATAGAGATAGAAAGACAGTGTGAAAGAGAGAGTGAGAGGGAGAGACAATCAACGATATAATTATGTCAACGTCACGATGGAGGCAAAGACGAATAAACGGGTTTTGGTAGAGATATTTTCATACAGTTTTTATAATAATAATAACACTAGAGTGAGATAGTGGAGTGACAAGACAAGGTGGGCGGGTGACCCGAATCGTTTCCACCCTCGATCGCGTACTTTAAATGAAAAATAGTGACTTCTCCCGCAGACGACAGTATTATATTTTAATATTATGTATACAGCTAGATCAGTACTGGTGGCTGTGTTGGTGGTGTAGTGGTGGCGGAAGCGCACCCGATTATATAATATTGTATATGTGTTGGTCGGCGGTAGCAATATCGGACGAGGAAACTCTCGAAATCGGATATTAATATACGACGTCGCATTATGTTAGGTTTAAACGCAATACGATTCCCACTACCATGCGCTTTGCCCGATATGACGCCGGTCGGCAAACGTTTCTAAGCCTCTTAATAAATTGTTGAATTTATGTACAATATGTCGTATTTTCCAATGATATATTACGCAAGGCCTATGCGGAGTAAAATTATTATATTATTATAGCCAAGTAGTATTTTGTTTTCCAGCCATCGCTATGGTCGTTTGCATTATGTCTCGAATCGATTCGAGTTATAAACAACTATACAGAAATACACACAATTGGTTTACGCTGCAGAAGTACTACAACGGCCGAGAAAATGTTAGTTTTTCAGGTTAAATTATCAAATTTAATTTAATTTAAAAGCTCTTTTTTCCATAGAAAACCTTTTCATTGGCATTGGTGTTGATGGTAATAGAAAACTAATATCCCAAATATTAAACAAGACTGTTTCCAATGTGATATATTTATAAACCGTATCGAGTATATTTAACATTAAAATAGGTGATTTTCATGATTCAGTGTTCTTCAAATAAATTAAATCTGATTAATTATTAACCTATGGTTTTTAAAAAAAATTTTAGTGCAATGTCCTTTGGTATGGCATAAAAAATCCAAACATTATACTATTACAATAAATTTAAGACTATTTATTTATTGAGATAAAATAAATGTTATAAACATTCAGACATGTCGATTATCTTAAAGATAAACACTCAATTTTTAAAATCATTATAATTTTTAGAAATATTTTGTTATTATTAAAAAAAAAACAAAAAAAAAATACTACAAAAAATACTACAAAATACTATTTGTTTCACAATCATTTTTATCTATCTTAATTGAATGAAATATGTATAGCATATATTTTTTATTTCATTAAACAAGAAACAAGTAAAATAATAATATTTTTCTAGAAATTTAAACATTCAAATTTGAATTTATAGTTAATTATTTTTAACTTATAACTTAAAATATTATTCAATAGTTGGATAAGTTAAAATAATTAATATAGATATAGTCAATAAAAAGTTTGTTCATTATTTTTCGTATATATATTTTAAATACTTATAACTAATGAACTAATCGTACCAAATGCTATTTATGTAAGTAAATTTGAATTCCGAGAACTTATTAGAATAATTATGCGATAAAAATTTAGTTAAGATATTGTTCAATAATGTAAAAAAACTCAAAAATTATTTCTTTAATCTTTACTTGTAATACTTAAATGAACAATCTAAATAAATTATAACAAAATTGTATTAATTCAACATACTTAAGATCACAGTATTGCAATATTTTTGAAAAAAAAAAAATAGATATTTAAACAGAAATCTAGTAAATATTAAAATGTATATTTCTTCATAAAACATAATTACATTTAAATTGAACTTTGCGTGTAGATACATTTAATATTACCATAAAGGTGATAATTTTTATTGGAATTCCTAAAATATTGAGATATCTACAGTTACATTGAATTATTATAATTATCATAATCTAAAAATAAATTTGTAGCTGAAATTCCTAAAAATATCCAAGATTTTTGAGGGCATCAGATTGACGCAATAACCGAATTTCAATACTTTTCTGTAATAACTGTCCATATTTTTTGAGGAAACGCATTGTTATTTAAAATAATCATCCTATATATAACTTTATAGCAAAAGCTGCTATTTCAAAATATCACATAGGAAATTAAAAACACAATGTCTACAAATAAGACGTAAATACGTAAATAACACAGCTACATAATATTTCGTTAAAATAATTTTGCAAGTTTCATTTCGTTCTTACAATTTCAGTACCTACACTAATTTACGCTTATTAGTTTGATGGGTACTTGGTGTAAAGTACTTAATAATAAGGATCAGGCAAAGTGGATAATTGTACGCGCAAAAAGTAATTTTACGACTTTTATATTGCAGGATACTCTATTAATTCTTTTCAGCTTACCTATTTTCGACGAAACATTGTTGATGGCTATTGCACAGACAATAAATGTGAAAAACAGCATCACTGCCCGTTAAACCTCCTATAGAGGTCGCATTTTATCTTTCCCTATAACAAACAAAAACAATACAATTTAAATAATGGCAAATTCAAAGAGAGTAAATAATTCGTGCGGAGTCAATAAAGGTATGGAAACTTCCATTTAGTTTTTACATCATAAAAAGAAAAGTACCCTACAATTTTTGCAAAGGTATTTGCAAGCATTTTGAATTTATTTGTAAAAAACGTTATGTTTTGGCTTGCTAATTTATAGGACAGAAAATTAGGTACTATTAAATAATTTGCGTTATTAGATAAACTTAATATATTCAATTACAGAAAATACAAAACTTAATTAACACACAAATTAAATATATTTGTGATATTATGCATTTGTACTGCGATAATTTTTCACTTATTATTTTATTTGGAATTGGCTCACAAGTGGCGCAATAATATAGGAAAAGGAAAATAAGTATTTAATCGTCTCCTGATACCATGCGCCACTAGTGAGTCAAATCTTTATTAAATAAATTAATAATTAGTGATAAATGATTTTATTGGTGCTGCCTATATTAGTATTTTTTATTTATGATAAATGATAATACATTAACAAAGATTAATATCATTATAAATTTGAGTTTCGTCATAATTGAGTATAACTTGCAATACCTAAAATTTAATAATATAGCATTTGACATTATTTTTAGGTAATTAAGTATTTTTTTCTTGATTAGTTATTTTACTTAAAAAAATATGATTTATATTAATAATGCTTTATAATTTAAATCCATTTATATCTTAAATAATTTTTTTATTGTATTTCACTAAATTTATTATCAGATTACTTCATATACTTATTTATCAATTTGGTAAACATAATGGTTACACGTATATAGCTAAATATATTATGTATATACCATAATAATAATTAAATTATATAAGTAAAAACAAAAAAAAAAAAAAATGTAATCATTCGTACACTTTAAATATTAGTGACCGTTTTTTTAAAGCTATAAATAATTATTTATTTATTCTGATTAAACGAGCAAGCCCAATTACGATGCCATGTGAAACATAATAATAATGTATAATATAATAATATGTTGTGAGAGGTACAATATGATTTAAGTGATTAAAAGAAATAACGGTATAAACAATAAAAATATCAAAATTAAAAATATTTACATTTTACATAGATTTAATTAAAGGATAGATTTTATCAAATAAAGTATTATTATTAATAATAAAATGAAAACAATATATATGTATATACTATATATATTATAGACCTATATCACAAAATATATTAAAATATTTGTTTTTTAGATTGTTATTAATGTTCTTAATTTTAGTTTTAATACTATGAAAGGTTGCAATTTTTTTTCAGAAACTATTTAATTTATTATAATATTACTTATTAGAATTTAGTTAATATAATGATATGTTTTTTACCATATTATATAAACATTACAATTTATTTTAATAATATCTCTCTGCGAATTCCATTACATAGAAAAAATATATTCATATTATAAATACACAATATCCTATAAACATTATTACGTATAGTAAAATACATAATTATATCAAACCAACTAAATCCAATAGAAATTACCCCATTTTAAAATCTAAGCATTTTTATTATTACAAATTTTAAATGGTGATGACAGACTGACAAACTGAATAAAAAAATACGCATACCATTGTAAAATCAATACATTCATAAATCCGCTCGGAATTTTAAAGTAGTTATGCCATTATGTGGTAGGAAAATACTTTTATATGATATGTATTTATGTAATTATATATAAGTAGTACTAAGATAATATACATTTTGTACTAGAAATGCTATATTTAATGAGTTTTTGGTATTGGTACTTTGTTTCATCAAAAGTATTCACATATAGTTAACAAAAAAAACTATTGGTATTAATGAAAAAAATAAGTATATCCAGTATAATATTATACTTAAAACATGGTTATGGAAAAAAAAAAATTTTTATAAAATAAAATTCAAGAATAGCTTAACTGTAAATCGTTGACAAATTTAAATTATCGTTTAACTAATTCAAACTTCTTAAAAGTTCCTTACTAGCACATTTGAACTACAAAAGGAAAAAAATCAAATTACATAGCTCCAAATAATTTGTACTTTTTATTTGTATTTCAACAAAGATTGATGCAAAAAAAATACAAAATGTAATATAATATAATATAGTGTACTAGTTGTCCCTGCACACTTCGTTGCACGTACAAAATATGCTTCCATGTTCAATTTTATTGCCTAATATACTATCATTTTAGTGAAACGCGAGTAAATAAATAATATTTTTAGTTATATAATTTAATGTACACATAGTATTTCCGATATATGGACATATATCGACTTTAATAGTTGTATTACCCATGTTACCTATGTAAATATTTTAAATAATTTAAAAGATGTAATTCTTTAAAAGAATTTTTCACTATGTGAAAATTATATTCACTATATTATTCTATCTATCGATTTTCTAATATTTCTTTGTAAATTATATTATTCGTTTTTTTTTTTTATCAGGGGCATAAATGTATAAATTGTTTTCTAAGCTTACACGGGATCAAGCGACATAACACTTATCCTGGTGAACTTTGTTTCTCATCAAGATTAGTCTTTTTATGTTGTTCAAGTTTTTCAATTCGTTTTTATACTCGTCATTCACAGACAATACTTCGTTCTTTTTATACAATATTTATGTGTGCATTAAAAAAAAATAAGTTGACTATTATTAATAAACTTATAGAATAGAAACTGGGCTTTCAATTTTCTTGCTCAAACAAATGCACTGTACTACATCGTTCTATATCTAGTCAAATCGTTAATTTTTCTAACAATTTTTTTTAATAGTTATTTTGAAATTAACTGAAAAAATTAAGTTGATAAAATATTGACAATACTTTGTTGCATTAAGCTCAATTTTCTTACGGAGAAAGTTTTACCGTTATTTGTATTACATTTAAATTTTATTTTCCAAGAGTAAGTTATTACTAATATATTATTCATTTTTTATCGTTCAATATTTCTTTTGAATGAGAGTCGAGTCCATAAAAGTATTTACACAATTAGCTCCGACGGCTCCATATTGTGCTTTTTCATTTAAACAAAAAATAGCAAGACGATCAAATGAGTGGTTTCTGAGATGATTGATGTCTAAGATTTACACACATGAGTTATTTAAGGCACATTTATATTAAAATTAGATATTTATTTAATAAAAATTATTTTTATTGAATATGAAACAAAATAATATGACTGAACACAATCATTTATTTAGAATGTTTATTATATCAAATTGAATTATGCCTTCATTAATTGAAAATAAAAAAATAAAATATTGGTTAGTTAAATACCCCTAAGAATAGTTTGAAAAAATTTCATGATAATTTGAGTAAAAATACATTCCAGATTAGACTTTTTCCTTTGGTTAAAATAAATGGAAATCACGATAAGACTGAGTAATATTGTTCAGCTAAAATCACTACTTCTAAAATTTTACAAATCTTATTTTAATCTCAGATAAAATGTCTTATAGACCTGTGTATACATTTTGTATGCGTCCAAAAATGTTTTCAAAAGGATTTTAAGTAAATTAATCAAAAAATAACACTTGTTTTACATGGTTATGATATAAAGCGCGTTAAATTAATATTTTATGAATAATCTTAATCACAAAACCTTCGTCAGCATAATTCATATGAACAGAAAATCATTTAATACAAAATGTCGTTTAATTATTAGCAAAAGAGGGAGTAAATAACAGAAAAATCTTGCGTTCCGTATATTATCTATAATTGAAAACATCCCATTATTAAATAAAAAAGTAAAAATAAAATGATTTTATATATACATACATAATATTATAATATATATATAAATATATAATTTCTATTATAATAATATTTTTTACTTTGAACACAGTATTGAGATAAAGCACGAAATATATATAATTATCTTGAAAATAAATTCTAAAATTTGTTTTTTATTATTAATTTTAAAATATGCATAAGGTATTATTTTTTAAACAAGTGTTTTATACATTTTAGTTATTGGAAAAAATATTTATTTATATAAAAAATAAAAAAAATAAAATACCACTTAAACATTTTTATTTTACATGAACATAATGAATCACACAAAGCGAATTTAAAAATATATGAAGTTTATGAAGGACTAATAACAAAAAAAAATATTAAATATACTTAAGTCTCTTGACACTTATAATTCCGTAAAAACTTTATAAGTTTATGGAGAAAAAGTATGTTTATCAAGAATATTTATTCTTGCGATCAATCGTATTTATTTAAAAAAAAACAGAAACTCTTTAAATCTAACAGTTTTTCATTTTTATTTTAACATACAACATGCCAAGTGTCCTTATGATAGAATGCTAATATAATATATACAATATCCTGTGTATATATTAAAAGTGTAATAAAATTAATCCTGGTTCTTTTCAAATACACAAAACTAAGATTTAAATTCGTGTAACGAGTCATGACTAGTTCATCGTAAAACATTATATTAGTTCATAAAGTATTTAATGTGAACGTGTCACTAATATTAAAAGCTATTAAAGTATTTTATATATCACTATTTGTACAAATCGCTGAATTAAAATAACGTTATTTGTTTGATTTGTTTTCTTCGCTAAGTCTTTATTTATTTTACATTCGCACGAATGATAAGTATATAATACCTATATAAAATGCGTACCTATCAGGTCAATAAACAACAATATTATTGTTTTCTGAATAATCTCAAGAAAATTTAAGGATTTAAGACCATGAAAACTCATAATATATTAACTGCAGTAAACGATCAACATAGTAAATCATAATTAATTCACTGAATAGAATAAAATAAGAGAAGTTTTATGTTCCGAGTGCACTCAAATAGTCACCAAGTAACTGATTGATAATATTCGTTAAAAATGAAAAAAAAAAAGAATTACAAAAAAAAATCCTTTGTTGTAAAAATGTCCAACGTAAATAAATCAACTTATAAACGATTGGATTTTGTGATTTAGTACTTCATTGACATGTTTTATGGTATCATAGACGGAAACGAAACCTTTTATTTGGAAACGACCCTCACGTGAAAAGTTTTAAATAAAAAAAAATATTTAAATGAAAGCTTGTTTGAATTTTTGGATAAAATTATTAAACTGATTTTTGATTGTATATATTTACACTTTTTATAAACTTCACCTCGTGTAAGTATTTAATTAATGATAATGTTAAAAAAACCTTGTTTAATTTACTTTATCTCATCCGGTGTTTGTTGAAAAATAAATAACTATGCATATAAAATACTGTGATACCGGAATTCGTGTAATTTCAATAAATTAACCCCAAAAGAATTAAAAACAATATTTTTTTACTTATTGGATAATCTACTGTGAACTGGTTTACATATCACACTTTTTGAAATAACGAGTGTTTAATGATAAAAGTATCACTCTGTATATACATAAAATATAAATATTTTAAGTCAAAAATCGATTTTTAATATTATTGTTCATGTAAAAGTGAGTTGAAAAGAAAATACCAAAACAAAAAAGAGGATTAAAAATATATTAAATATTTAAAAATTTTGTTTTTCATTTTTCATACAAAGAAACGGAAAATATATATATATTATAACAAAAATTTGGCCATGTATTATTTGTAAGAGTGTTTTATATATTATGACTTTTAGTCGACAATATTTAATAAAGTTTTAATTGTAACTTTACTCTAGAAAAAATTCTATGAATAATTTAATAAACTATGTTTTGGAATCAATCTACATACCAATATGATTCAGTGCACTTAATCTATCCTTGTAAATTTTGATTGACCTTAAAAAAGAAAAGAAGTGTAATTCCTGAATAGACGACAGGCTTATTTCTGTATTTCCAAAGAATAATACTATTATAATGTGTATTATTTGTATGTATAATGTATATAATGTATATATATATTTCATTTTGGTTTTTTATTCATTCAACTTGAGTCCCGGTTGATGGATGTCCTACCTTGTAACATCGCAGTTAAGATACGTTTAGAATAAAATACTTAAACGTTTTTGTACAGTTTTTTTTTTGTTTTAACGAAGAAATATCGTGACACTTGAATAGTTGTTATTATCTTGCCGCCAGCTCTATAAAATGTATTCGTCCGGAATAAATGTGGTGTATTAAAAAAGATAAGGTTAGATTAGAAGAAGGAAAAAAAGAAATGGATAAAATATGATATGCGATACCTTCGTGCTTTAGTAGTACCTTAGAAAAACAAGTACAACTTACTTTTTTACTTTTTAATGAAAATATTGTTTACACATTTGGTAATGCTCAATGACATGAAACACAGTTTACAACATTTCAAATTACAGTGAGTATAGAAGTCGAAGAAAAAACAGTATTTAGTTTTAATTTTTAAGACATATAGGCATTATCAAAAACATAAAACCTACAATAACATATTATTAAATCGTTTTAGTTAGAGGATATAAATATAATTTATAAATATTGACTAGAATAATCATATACTATACTGTGCATAGTAATTCACTAATTACGATTCCCTCAGTTTTACTTCAATAAATGTTTACGAACTCTAATATTGTTCTAATTTTTTTTTTAAATTGTTATACACTGATATAGATGTACACACTATACACACTCAAAAGGAACATTTCAAGGAATATGTGTATACAATTTGGTTCCGATTTTATAATTTACTTTGTCTATAATAATATACTTTATCCAAACATATATTAATTTATAAAAATATAAACCTAATTTTAAAGGAATATTATTACGAAAAAAAATAATTTATTCAAAAATTACTCATTTTAACTTAAATTTAGATGATTTAATAATTTCAAAAAAATCAATTGATTTATAATTAACAATTAACACTAAAAGATGTTGGTTCTCATTAAAAAAAAAAAATATTACCCCACGGGATAAACTTTTTAAATAGTAAAGATAATCTACGTATTTCAAAAAAATGTCTTCATTTATACCTCATCAGTATTGTGATTTAGATAAAAAAAATATAATAATCTGATTATAAATTTACAGAAAAAAGAAAAAAAAGAAAAGAGATTTCTATTAATCAGTATTTGAATAAATATGTCATTAAAGAATAAAAAGGGTAACATGTTTAGTGAATTATACTGTAATAGAGTATTATTTAGCCCTTTTATATAACTACTTTTGTAAAAAAGTGATAATGCGTTATTCAAGCTAGGTTATAATATAATAAATATATAAATATAGGTACCTAAATGGCAAATTTTTTTGTGAGAATCAGAAACAAATAATCAGTAATAATAATCTGTCAACAAATTTATAGAAAATATTCCAATAAATAATAGTACCTGAAAGCCATATCAATTTTTTTTTCAAATAAAGCATATTATTTTTAATTGAAAAATGTAATGATGATGAAATTATTTTATACATGCATCTCATTATTAAAATGTAATTAGATATGAAACGTACTATCGAAATAACTGAAAATGAAAATAAAAATAAAAGATAATAATATTTGTTGTAATAAAATCAAACTTTAATTTGTGAAAATATTCTCTATGTTGTTATAACGGTATATTTTAATATTTTTCATGTCGTATATCAACCAATAAATATTACGGCGGTTATTTTAAGCAATAATATTGAGATAGGTAGTATTGTAAATGTTAGGTGTTTTACTGAAATTTTTTTTCTCGTAATGGACTACATTTCAGTGGAAAAGTTGAAAAAAAAACTATAGTATAAAAGATTATATGTGAGTTAACCGAATTACAGACTTATTTTTTTCGGTATCACGTCATCTAATGATCTGTAGCTTATTTCATGTTTTATAAAGATAATAATTGTGTTAATTAACCAAAGGTAAATAATAAATATAATAATAAATTGATTTCAAAAACAGTTCTCGGTACACACGATACATAAGCTGGTAACTGTATATCATATTATAATTTTAGATTAAATAACATATAATTTATAAATTTAAAATATATTTAAAACACTGGTAAATGTATTAGCTTACTAATGTTATATTTTTCAATATAATATGGTTTTCAAATCATTGTCATTTTTTTAAAAAATTGTCACGGTTATTGAAATTAACAACTTAAAAGGTTATAAAATATTCATATCGCAAATTGTGTAGCATTTATTCTTGGAAGACATTAAATTTATTGACGTGATTTCTGGGTACCTACATAGTTATTTCCCGATGAGCGCTTTTCGGTTCCCATTTATATATAGACGATATTATGTTCATGTACAATCAGGTTTTAGAATAATCACGTCGACGTTAATCAAGACAGTCAGTCATACATAATATTATACCTAATGATATAACATTATTATTAATTATGTGAACACGTTTTTACCATTTCTGACGTAAATAGCATAAGAGTAGACCAAAAATATTTTTTAAATAAAATATGACTGTGGAAAGTGCATTTTTTTATTAATATTTGTACGAGAAATCTTATAAAAAAAATGTCAAATATAATATGGTTTTTAAACTGAACACCGTATGCAGTTTTAACTATAAATAATTTGAGAATTTTATTTTATTTTAACGAAATGAATTCAATGCGTTCAAACATTTTAGATAATACGTACTGTATTAATTCAACATATTTACTCATTCCTACTATCCCTCGTGTTATAAAATATAATACACTTCGCCGTTTCACATTTACTTCTGGTAGTAACAATCACATAATATAATATTATGAATAATAGATTTGGATAAAATGTTCCTATATATGGTAGTTTTCCACTCAATTCCTAATGTTCAT
This sequence comes from Schizaphis graminum, assembly GCA_020882235.1. NCBI lineage: Eukaryota > Metazoa > Arthropoda > Insecta > Hemiptera > Aphididae > Schizaphis > Schizaphis graminum. The sequence continues at coordinate 64,332,187 of CM037032.1, forward strand.
TATGATAATATAATACCTTGTATCGGCAAGAGACGAAACAATATCAACTATTAGAAGGGTACATTATTTCATTTGATGACAGGTTATGTATTCACATCACGAGTGTACCACTGAACTGTAATAATAAACAATCCAACGTGTCTGCGAGTTCCACGGGATTATGCGAAAACAATAAGGAAATGTTTGGCAAAAGATATTAGATAATGCTCTACACTTTACTATTGTCTGCATTCCAGATACACAATAACGCGAGCCCCATGTTGGAACAGTAGTCTGTAATCAGCAATCACGTTGGTTGTTATTTATAATTATGTATGTAGCTTGCCGTGTATTGGAGAACAATGATGAGTTACACAAATTATTATTCATTTATACAAAAACCACAATTCAGAGAGGTTTTAACTTTTAAGTTAATATTACAGGAGCTTGATTTAAAAATTTAAATTACGATTTTACGATAACATCCAGCAATAATAAATTACACTACCTACTTACACATTTCCAAATTAAATTACGCGCTTATCAGAAAGACAAAAACTGTTGCTTAGGCCATGATAAATTGCGAGGTAACAGACAAATAGAATCACTGAGACTGTATATTAAGGACGCTGATAATGATTACGTTATTGAAATATTTAATATATTTTTTTTTATTTTGTTTTATATGCATAAATCGTTTATATATGAATTATAATTTTGTATTAAATGAATGAGATAAAAAAAAAATTATCTGTGGAGTAATAAACGGAAGAACTAGTTACAAATGGGTGTTCGTAATGTAGAAGTATGCCAATAAGTAGATAATAAATCGTAAATTATCATAAAAAAAGAATTAATAATAATCTAGAATCTTTAAAAAATAAAAAAAATATGGGTATTTTTAAAATCAATTATTCTATGATAAATAGTGGAATTATGTAGATTGCAAATGACATATTAAATGTATGGCTAGTTTTAAATACCTTATATTATAAAAATACTTTGGATACCTACCGAGCTAACTAACATTATAAAAACTATGATATTATCTTGAATTTTCATAGAATATCCTTGTCAATAATATATTGTATACAAACATGCATACGAGTAGTATTCTAAATTGAATTGTATAACTAGTAAACAATCTAAATATCTAACAAATTAATCGTTTAAATATACTCAATTTAATGATATATTTTTTTTTTCAATTGTTTAATATGTATTAACTATTATAAATTATTTTTTTCAAACTCATATACTTTATAACACAACTATTACTGCAATATTAACACTTAACTTACTATCGTATTTTTAGTTTATAAAAAATACTGTTGTAAGCACTAAATTAGTTTCGGTCTTTGGTGCTTATTATAAACGGTATTTATTTTATTTTTTATTTTCAATAACTTACAGTCTTTGTTCATATCATGCAACGAACATGTCTCATACATTATTCAGCAGTTTGAAGTCATATTATATGTTCCCCTCTTGGCTCTTAAACAAGAAGTGTGAATTTTCAGTGTAAGTTAATCGTACGCATATTTCTTCTGATATACGTCGATGATTAACCTCTTTGTTCTATTTTGCATATACTATTTTTAAGCTTCTATATGAGACTTTTTAGAGGTATGATTACTATTCACTACCACTATTTTAAATAATAACTGTATTCAATATTTAATTATTAATCTTTCTTTTACGTTTAAATGTGGTTTACAATCTATAGCTTGGGATGCAATAAGAATATTTACTAATTTACACATAATATTTTATAATCGAAAAAATAAGGAATAAAAACACTATAATTAGATAGCATTTTATTGTAAATAATTATTTTCAATTAATAAAAACATTTTTGCTTCAAAAGTATTCAATCAAATAGTTTTTATAAAATCAATAGAAATGTAATAAGTTTAAATGTAAGATAACTCAAATGCTTTGTTTACTCTTGTGTTTTAAACTATATAGACAATTCTATTAGGTATAATATAGTATGTATTTTACAAATGGTTATTTTTTATAATTATTATTCAATCGTTATTTTATAAATCACAAAACCAATTACAGAAAATTAATTTGATTAACGACATTTTATGATAAAGTATAAATGCGTTATTTTATTTATTTATATTTTTTATTATAACTTGTATCTTAAATTAAAAGTTACGCCATATGTTTTACAGCTCATAACAATACATGGTTATATGTAATGTTTCAGTCACATAATAACAACCTGAACTTCACTTGTCTAAAGTTTCCAGTCAGTTTTCCAATTTAATGACTTAGAGTTCACCTGGATGCTTGATGAAATTGTGGTTTTGACTTATAATCTATACGATATATAGGATTGAAACTGAACTAAAATGTAATAGATTTAATTAAATGGTAAAATTAAACATAAATATATAAGTTGTAATAAATTATTTTATCAAAATTTGATTATTTTTGTAGTTTGTAGTTTTTCTATTTTGTCAATTATTAAATACGACAAATGAATACGTTTACATATTAAAATCTTTTTAAGTATTTTTTTTTTTTTTTTATATAAACTTAAATTATGTTTTAAAATAAAAACATGTCTTATTTAAGAGTAATGTAATAATAAAATATAACTAAAAGTAGATACACACGGTTCGTTGATTAAAAACACATTAAATTTAAGATTAAATTTCATGGGCGTATATGATCGTTCGTTAAAATATGATCACTGAATTAAAGTCAAATGTCTAAAGCATGGCCGTTGTATTCATTCAATTATATTTCTTGTAATCAAATATAATTAAGAGGGTATATGAAACGCTGTGTACCAAGGGCCAGAGAATCATAAATTATTTGCAGTACACCACTCCGGGTTATAGGTTAAAGAGTAAGACCGTTTTTATTTTGTAGGAAATACTCGCTGACGGACACAATAGTTTTATATATATATATATATATATATAAAGAACTGATTTAAAAACTAAATTAATCTAAAAAAACGTTTGACGGTAAAGAATCAGTGACAAAATAAAGATAGACGTAGATACTTAAAAATAAATACCATAGTGGTAATATATAGTATTAATAGAGTAAAATATAATATATTGCAGAAATATGGGAAAAGCATACATTATAACTTTTTTTTTAATTATATAGTATATTATACTAATTAAGTATTAAGAAACATAACCATTTTATACGGACATTTTTTTTTTATATATATATAATGGAACAATAATATTTTTTATATTAAGACGAAAATAAGTAATTTAAAAAGTAGGTACTAATAATAGGTAATATTTGCATAAAAGTTCTGTGCAATTTTTGGAGGTTGTAAATTAAAAAAAAAACCTAATCCAAGATCATTGCTTAAATTGTTATGTTTAAATATTATTATTTTGAATTATATCTGGTTTCAACTTAACTATAAATTACTATATTAAAAATAAGATACAAAAACTAAAGTTGTGTATTTATAACACATTCAATTTTATTAGAATTATATTAATTATTATTATTTTTTAATTGTCAATACATACTATTCCATATTAAATTTATATTATTTAAATATAGTAATCAAGATGTGTATTCGACATGGTTTTTATCTTTTAAAAATCAGAAAATTATTTAAGAAATATCTTTTTACCACGCTAAGGAATGAAAAATTAAAAAAATATTTTATCTGCAATAATATTGTATTGTAAACATATTATGTCAAGCTTATATAAGTTATATCACATTCATTTATTTACTTTAAATCCCAAATCTTCAAGATTGTTAAGTATATATTATATTATAATAATTATGAGATAACGCATTAAATTGTAGACTGGAATAATCTGAATTTAGATTACCAACCATTAAAAAATAAATAAGAAACATGATTTGAATAAAAATAAAATTATCATTATGAAAAAGTAATCACATTACTATCTTACCGACAATAAGTCTTCCATAATATAATATAATATCATATCAATATTACCTATTTGTACCTTTTGTTAAGAATTATATCAAAACACTTGATGTTATTCTCCTTTTAGAAAAACGATAATGCTATCCTTGAAACATTAGCCTACCTGGTAGTATAGATAGAACCCTTGAAATTTATGGCCCATGATGTATGGGTAGAACCATCCAAATGGATTAAATCTGATAGAAATATTATTGGAAGTAAAATCCTAATGTGATTTGCTTGGACCGTGTGTGTAATGTAACTTTACAAAGGCTTCATTTCTAATCCAAAAATATCAATGAACGGACTCGCTTGAAATGAGAAATTTAGTAATTAATATTATTATTAATTTATGAATAGGTATAGTTTCTAAAATATAGATTATAGTGGTATCTGAAATATGTTTCTACAGTTGAATTCTCAAAATATAATAATACTGTTCGTTATTTAACATTCAAATCATAATCTAAATTGTATAAACATTCTAAGCTGTTTGAAAATAGTGTTTAGTGAATTAATTAATAATAAATAACTCGTTCAGGTAAAAATTAAAATACATTTAATAAGTATATAATACAATAATTATTAGAATATTTTTAGGTTAATCTTGTATCTTTTAATCTATATTAGAAATTGTTAATTTAAAAATTATTATGTTTAATAATTAAATTTGTTATTTGTGCATTTTAAAATTAAACCTAAGTGTTACATGATTGAACTGAATTGTAATACGTTCGAATGAAGTTTTATTGTCACTTAACCTAACCTTATTGAAGGAAACAAATAATAATTATTATATTATGAAAATTATAAAAATAGTATGCTGAGAGTTTGCACATATAAATTGTATTATAATATTAAAAATAATAAAATTGCGCTTTTAGTTCAATGTTTTTTCAATATTATTTTAATTGCTGACCTAGTAAAACCATTAAACACTACCTCTAACAAACATAATATTATAATGAATATTTAAGTATTTAGTTTGCAAAAATTACATAACTCTCCTTATTGAATAGCTGATCTTAATAACAATAATTATCTTTTATTCGGAAAAAAAAATAAAACGAGTTACCATATTTGAAATAATTCATGTACCTATTATATTTTTTTTGTTGGTTTAAATCAAACTAATTTAGTAAAATTAATTGTTGTATTATTATATTTACTACTATAGTTGTACTCGTGTTATATTGTGACTTAATGGCTATTAAATATAATTTTGTTTTATTTGAATGAATCACTTAAATTAATTTATTAATATTTTACTATAATTTTCATCTAACACTATGATGAATGGTACACCGTACACGTAAGACAATAAATCATAATAATATCATAACTCACAAATAAATAAAATCATAAGAAAATTTATAAGTTATAGATATTATTATAGATAAAAAGATAATAAATTATTCTCAATAGTAAATGTATTATAAATATAAAATAATAATTTCTCTTATTTTAATATAAGTTATTTTTAATACTTTTTTAATTAGATATACTTTGTGATAACAACTTATAAGATATATTTAGGCATTAAAAATATTTATATTTATAAAACCAAAAGTAATTGGTAAAAATAAACATATAATTTAATTTATGAAAGCATTTTTTAAGGAATCACTCATTATTTTTGAAAATTGACAACTTTTAAAACGTTTTTCTTTTTGAATGTTTTCAAATTTTAAACTTAGATATCCTTATACTATTATATATACTTCAAACCCTTAGCACTCTTGTTAAATAATATATATATATATATATAAATAGGTTGTGGTAGCACAAAATCATTTGAAAAAAAATGGGTTATATAAATATGTTTCTGTACATTGTGGTATTGTAACTTACATTTAATTTTAAATAAATAGTTTATGATCTGCCTATAAGCGTTTTAAAGTTTAAATGAATGCCTACAAGACAGGAAACTGTTAATCTCTTTGCCCATTTAATAATCACCAATGCGCGCCTTTAAATTTTAAACACATAAAGGTAGCTAACTGTAATATGTTTGTTTAATATTGAATGACACGTAGACGTTTACGGAAAAAAAATTATATTTTAAAAACAAATTATTTTTATAAATTTAATAAATGTACAATATTTGAATCTGGATATGTTTTCCATAAATTAAGCTTATCTAAAAATATGTGAAATATTGAGTTTATGTGCAAGTGTAACTACAAAGTATACAAATTATATATTTTACTTACATTATGAGAAAATTACAACCTAATAATTCACATAATATTATAAAATATACGTACAAAATAACCTTTACGAAGTTAGGTAATACGTACGAATACACCGAAAAAAATGTCTACAGTGAAAATTTCAAGTTTACTATTTGAATCGATAAGCACAATATCTATGTTCCATTCAACCCCTGTAATGATCCGTTCACCATTCATCCCACCGTATACGGTAGCAGTCTTTCTACAAACTGCTTGGCTCGCATTCCTATACGCCCAAGTTTAGGTCTACAAAGGCGGGACAACATTCACCTGGCCCGAAATTTGTGTTAATTAACTGAACGGTTTACGATTTTCTCGACCACAAATGTTTACGACTTGTCCCCGTGTTTGGTGGGAGGATCCAATCACGTATATCGGACACAAGGATATAATATCTGTTTGTCTGTATATGTGTATTTAAGTTGTATTGTGTGCTTCCAAGCTAATTTAACAAGACAATGTTACCGAACATAATAATATATATCAATCTTAATGAATATTTTTTTATGTACACAAATGACAAATAGGTTTTCCAAATAATAGTTATAAATATGACTGTGAATTTAGAGTAAAGTTAATTTTTAATTTTTATTTTTAGTTAATTTTTAAACGTGGTATGAACTATGTAACAAAAAATTCAATTTTTTAACTTTTATTTTACAATATTTGACATTTTTAATTTTATAGGTAATTTTTTTAGATATTTTAATGACATTTTTAAAGGTTATACAGTAAATTTTCTTGGTCTAATGATGGACCGTCAAAATAATCGTTTTTTTTTTTAGCTTAAATGTAAAATGTACATAATTAAGTACACTATTATATTTATTTGAAAATGTAATATTTAGCGTGAAGGTCTTAAAAATTTCCAATAACTTTAAAAGAGCATACCTTCATATTTTAATACTAATTTGCGACAGCTTAGTTAAGTGATATGGGTTACCACTACGCTCAATTGTATTTGGTTTAAACTGTTTAAAGTATCTTTTTTTTTTTTTTACTTATAAAACCAGTTTTAAAAGCACAAATTAAGACAATAAAATACTCTAAAATTTACAACCATAATGCACATCTGTTTATTTTTAAACTTCGTTTTTACTAAAAACTTTATAACTAACTTAAAACCATGTACACCTGGAAAATGTTTAAAAGTGGAGTTTTTTTGTAAAAGTCTTAGAATATTATAAGGTCTTGCTAATAACATTTGAATGTATTATATAACTAAATTATAATTTTATTATATAAACCTTACTTACACAAAATTATTGGATTTTAGAATGATGATTTGTAGTAATATGAGGCAATTTCGGAATTTCAAATACGGAAATAAGATAATTTCCGAAATATATTTAAGATGCAAACTTTTAGGTAAATAATTATACAAACATGACAAAATTATAAATTTAAAATATTGATTTACAACATACAAAACTAGAAAACGGAAAAATGTCTTTGTAGAATAGCACAAGAGTATGAACGTAAGATATTATACATTGTATTAATTTTCATAAAACTACTTTCTATGTATGATAACTGCTTTATCACATAAAATCAAAATATATTAAAAGAATTATAATTATTATTTGTGTAGATGAGAACATCCTGGAGTTGTATTGTCATAAAGATTGTAATATATTATTATTTGATTTTTAACTTAATAATTTAAAATATTTATCTATTTATCTCACTCCATAAATAAATATTAAGTACCTACTCCGTTTTTAAAGTCAAATATTGTTATCTTGTTAGTTGATGTAAGAGACTTTACCATCTCTGTTAAATTAATTAAATTATAAGTATAATGAAAACAAAAACGTTTTGAAATTGTCGTTTATTAATGACACGAAGGATTCAACGAGTGTCAATAACTCTAAAATAAGGATGTAATTTCTAAGGTAGGTATACCTATAACAGATTATTTTAAGCGTTCAATTCTATACATGTATACCCTGTATTTTATTTTTAATGAGTTTTAAATAAGAAAAGAAATTGTCTACCATCCAAAACGTTCCGATAGCACTTTTATAATAGACTGTTAAATCTACCAGCAGTCACAATTGTAGTAATCGACATTTAATTCTCATTGTCATTATATCTCCCTTATTTTATTTCACTATATAGCAACAAACAGTTATACTTTTTATATTTACATAGTTATATATGTTATTATACGTACAATTCAACGAGTGTTAATGACAATTATATATTTTTCCGAAAATTAAGAGTAAAATATTTTCTTTTATTAAAAACTCTGTCATTTTCATTTTAACAACTTATATTTTCATTTTTTTTATAGAATCACCCAAGAGAAAATAATACTGTAAAAATACGATAAGTCGTTGACCCATTTTTCGTTTATAAAACAATAAATTAATATAATTTATTAGAATCAAAAGTATTAAACAATTAGACAAACTAATTTTCATTTTCAACAACTGCCGAAATAATGATTTTTGATTCTAACACCAACATAAGTTTCTTCCTATACAACACAATATAATATTGTTCGTTGGTATCTACTTTAACTACTTATCGTATTATATCCACATGGTCGATCGAAAAAGGTATCACTTCAATATCTTGTTGAATTTACACAAATAATAAACAGACTCAAACCAAATTAAACAAATGTTTTTAAACAAAACATTTCCTCTCTTATGTATTTTCATTATTTGTATTACAACTATCAAACAATCATACTCATGTACACCATATATACTATTTATTAAAATATTAATTGAGTTAGAATAAATATGTATATAAAATGATGAGTATAGACCTACTATTATTTCGTAAGGTATTAAAAAAATATATTTATAGTTCATTCTATACTATTAATAACTATACTCTATCAAAAAAAAATGTGAATAAACAAATTTAAAATATGAAAAAATATGTTAAGTTACTTAATAAGACACATAGAAATTGTTATACATTAGATGTTTCAAAAGTTATTTTCCACTGCTTTAATTTCTTTTAATATCTTTTAATATACATTGATCACTTTTAAGAACTTAAGTCTTATTTCTTAAACATTTTTTTTCAAATAATGTACCTAGATATAATTACGTATATATTTTATACTAAATATCGATATGGTATGCACTAGAGTGTACCCCATATGTATATTGTACATAATGTTTTTTGTATTAACATTGTATATTATATTAAAATTTGATTAACAATACTAATTTGGGATAAAAATAACTTTTGAATCTATATAAATAGTACAATACAATCGCACCCAAGTAAACAAAACCAGGCAAATATCTGCCCATAAGCATTTGAATACGGTCCACGTACTTTACATATCAGTTTGCGGTGCCTATACAAAACGGTATCCTACCTAACATAAGGAAAATACACTTTTTTATTACATAGTTGGCTTCAATGGGTGAACTGAACTTTTGTAGCTTATTTAAGGGCTAACCATATTGTTTCATATCTGTTTAATTTATATTCAAATCGCACATCTAATATTTTGACAGGAAGGAAAACTCGTGTTAGTAATGAAAAAAATACAAGTTTTTATATTCAAAATTTGATTATGTCTTCGATAATCTTTTCTAAATTGAATTGGTAAACAAAATGTAATTGGATTTTCAATGTAATCAAATAAATTGATTTTGACAAAAATAAGTACTTGGTTTGAAACCTCCCCGGTATCAATTATGAATGGCAATAAAAATTGTAAAAAATAATTAAATAATTTACCATAGTATTCTAATTAAAAAAATTAATTTAATTAGATTAAAAATAAAATCCGATTAATCTTTAAAATAACATAAATTGTGAGTTATTTATGAATCTTAAATGTTTCTTGCTACCTATAATATAATATGCTTATTAATTTTTATTTACAAAAACAATTAAATATTTTAATGAGTCTAATATGTATATAAATTGTAAACATAAAGATCAATTTTTATTTGTTTTAAAAATATATATTATATTAATTAGATTAATTCATTGTTATATTTTATATGTAAACAATATAAAATATTATAATATAATATTTATATATTTTATTTTATTTTATAATTAATTTTTATGTATTTTATATTTTGTATATGGGTGCGCGCGCGCGCGCGCGTGTGTGTATGTGTGTATTTATATGAATAATATGGTATACATTGTATAATTCATATTTTAGCGAAGTTTATTTTTAGTGTTAATTCATTTCTTTCTTAATTTATTAGCTACATGATTAAAAAAAATATATATATATAATACTTACATTAGATATTTGACTCAATTTTGGATTCACAGGAATTGACTAGTATCTGTAATCATAAAATACAATTATTAAATCAATAAAAAATTATACATTGATATAGACCTGTTAAAGGCTAAATTTCCAATCATTAACTTACGACTTCGTATATTTGGACTTTTAATTAGTTACAAATCACATTTAAAAACAAAATTAAAGTTATATTACGCTATATAACTTTGGTCATATGTAAAGCTCTCAATATCAATACCACATAACATTTTCATTCAATACATTTACTCCAAATAAAAAATTAATAAAATATAATATAATATTAATAATGATGTTCACATCATAAAGAACTTTATTTTAAAATTAAATAAACTTACTTCTTTTACTTTAAAAGATTCATAAATGATTTATCAATCACACAAATTGTCTAATAAATAATCTTACATCAAGATAAATGTATATAGTTCTCCGAATTGCCTTGAAAATAAACTGTGTAGTTCCTAATAACTTTCCAAAATTCATTTCAGGTATGTCTCAAGTGTTTGATTTCTTCTTTTATTACGAGAATCACTTTAAATTATGTCACATTTTTTTATTTTACTAATCGTATAATATTATATGAATAATGCAAATTAACTAATAGAAGTATAAACTGATATAGTAAAAATATATTAAAAATAAATAGATAAATTACTGTTATAAGAGGAAAAACAATATACAATTATATTTTTGTATATGTTTAAATTTAAATTTAAACACACATACCTATTTATAGTTATTATTTTTTAATATTACTTTTCTTAAAAATATTCTAATTATACGACTCACACCATTTAAAATATAATAAAAAATGATTTCTATTACCATAATATTTGATTATAATACTATTTCTAAAGACTAAAATATCAAATAGTATAAATTATAGGTATATCTTGTATATGTTTTTTACATTTAGAAAAACTTTTTTCAAATTTATTTCGTGTAAAGTTTTTTTTGTTTTTATAAAATATACATACAATACAATATTTTTATTATTTTAACATGTACTAAGATATGAAATATCTATGGTAAAAAAAAATAGGTTTTAGTTTAAAATGTATCATTAAGTATACACAAACTTAAAAATTACTCTCATTCTGCTTAATAATAACTGTAACACATGGAGATAAAATGAAATCCAAGAAACTTTATGTCACTTACCCTATTGAACTTTCTTAACAATTGAATGACTGAAAGAAGTTTTTCATTACATTTTAGTATACTCAGCGTTATCTTGGAATTTATGTATTTAATACTAAGCTATGTACTCAAGTTTATTATTGGTAATCTGGAATACTCATGAATTATTTTTTTTTAAATAAATTATGTGAAAATGCAGTAAATTATCAATTAATATAAATACACAAACATAATTAATACCAATATAGTATTATTGTTCAAATAATTAAAACAAATACGTATATTATATATAGTATTTTATATGTATATTTCATATTTTTAATTAACTAAAGAAGGACATAGATATGCCAATAATTTTAATTTGTACTTTTATTTTACAACAAATGTAAAGCTATTGACAAAATATAATTATTATGAAAGCTGTAGAAAAATATTTTAAAATTAAATAAATAGTCACAGATAACTATAAAATATACAATATATGCGTATAATATTGTATATTGTGTGTAAATGAGATATGATTACCATCTTTAGTTCAAATCTATATTGATTACTAAATCCTTAATAACTAAACCACTTTCGAGTTGTAAGCAACACACATAATAATATACGAACTTTAAATCTTTATAGTAGTATACATTATCAGTTGACACAATAATTATATTGCTTGCAAGTTGAAATTTCAAGACCCTTAAATCTGTGATTACTGTCTTGGACACTGTATTTCTCGATTTATAAGCTAATTCCCTGGGTATAACGACATGGATTGGAAAATCCCTACTACACAAGTTTTGGTCGTTGGCAGAGCGACGTCTAATGAGCTCAACTATGAACCCAAATGTTCTCTTTATCCCCTTGATAAATCGCCATAATATAATTATTTTCTACTATAAACTGATTAAGTACATATTATTAATAAATATAAATCACAGATATTGCTTAATAATAATAATTATCCAATTACGTTAACACAATAATTAATTTAACTTAGAGAAATATAATAGGCATCTAGGAAAAACTAAATCTATGCAACATACAATTAATTAGTAGGTAGTTTTAATATGTGTTAATATGATTAAAATTTGAAAATATAGTATGGAATATTATGCTATATTTTATATCTAGTTATTAAAATTTTTACCAATTAAGTTAATATTTCAGTTAAAATAACATATTCTACAAAAAAAGTTTTAATTACGTCAAGACGAAATACACATAACGTAGAAAAAATATAAATACTATTTTAAGGAGGTAAAAAATTACTATAAAAAGAAAATTTACTTAAACTTAAATTTTAGTATTTGTTTAAGCTGGTAATATTAATATGCATGCAGTGTAAGACTGTTAATAAATAATGTAAATAAACGTTGTATACAATAATAATGATTCTATTTCATTCCGTTTCCCGTCTTGCGGGTATAAGTACGTCTCAGAACAACAATAACATATATACGTATACCTGCATTTAAATATCTGCTTAATTACTCAGTTTTTATTAGCTCTTCAATTGAAAACGAGTTGGTCCACAAAACTTGTTATGGAATTTAATATGTATGCAATATAATCTTGCCTATAAATGCGTGACATTAATATAATATTCACGACGTATAGCGATAAAATAATAACATTTACCGCATATTTTCTCAAAATTCAAAATGAATAAAATACTCCATTAGTTCATTAGTTTTATTAATTTTTTGACTTTGTGTGTTAAAAAGTAGACGCTAAGCGAACAGAGTGAGGTATTTAAAATGAAATTCAATTAACATTGCATGGAAAATAATCGAAATAAAACTAGACTCGTAAATGTTGCTTAGTTTCCAATAGCACGTACAAAATGAGAAATACAAAATGGAAAACTATTCCTTTTGTACTAATAAGTAGTATGGGCTCTCTAGGGTTTTCTCCATAGAGTACCTTTACTCTTGTTTTCCATCAACGTACAGATGGACGTACCTGGAACACAATTCTTTTCCTGAAAATCGATTTTTCTTAAACTTCTGTTTTCCTAAGGGAAAATCTAAACAATTTTAACATTATTCCCCTCATTCGTCGTTTCCAACCTTTTTATATTTATTTTTAAAGGGCAAAGTAACTAAATTACGTGTATTTTTTTATACTACTGTCTTGTACATGAAGGTCAAAGCCAATTGTTACGGTCCACCTTTTACGCCATATGTTGAAATTGACCACCATCTAATCGTATCAAAAAAAGAATTTCAACTTGCTAATCAATTATTTGTATGATACATATTTACCTATATTTATTTAAGTGTATATATCTGCATAAAATTATATCAATAAATTGTTAGTTAAATCATGAAAAATATAATATTATGTCAAACTGGTCCATGTTAATGAAGAGAGTGTTAAAAAAAAAAAACTTGTCATACTTATGTTGTAAATCAATAAACTTATCGTCGTATTTATTGTGTATCTATTCTAATACTCCGATAACTTTACTAAACCCTATCGATATTTATAATTATCATATAGCAGTAAAATATATTAAAGGTTTTGACAAATACTAGGATAATTTTAATACTATAGGTATACATTATACAACTATGAATACTTAATTCATTAAAAAATGTTAAGACTCAATAAGATTAAAATTAAAAACTTGTATTAAATAATTTAAGTACATTTATATTTATATAACACCCATTCAAAATTATTGAAACAGGCAGACTACTTCAACTAAAACATATTATACTATACTAAATATAATCAAAATAAAATATTTATGAATTTAATTTACTTGTATTTAACTATTTTATAAATTTAATTATATTATTTTACAAAGTTAAAACGTTAAGTTTAAAAATCATATAATATGCTAAGAATTATTTGTCCGTAATTGATTTTATAGTTAAAAGAATAATATTATAAGGTCCATTCTTCATGGATATTCATGAGTAAATATTAAAAAGGATTAAAATTACCTACTCACACGCACATATACATATATATACATTATATTTATACACATGTGCTAAAGCTTATTCGTATTCCGACCATGGGGTATGTTACTGTGAATAACTGCTAAACAGATTTTGTTGATACGACACCACAGGGATCGTAGGTCCAGGTATATTTGCACAGTGGCTTTCCCTATGGGAATAGACCCTCCTCAAAACTTCGTAACCATCTGAAGAATTAGGCACGTAGTTGCTATTTGCTTAATATTATAAATGGCCATTAAACGTTAACGATTGGGGAAATAAGTATTGTATAAATAACAATTATTTTCGTAATTGAATAAATAATAATATCATTATTTATTTTACAAATATTTATTGTGTTTTAATATGACGTATTATATTTAATAGACAAGGATTATTATGATGGAATTTATCAAAAAAAAAAAAGAATAATAATAATAAAATATTTTATAGGTATAGCCTATAGCTAGAGATAGACAATTAAAATCAAAAATATTAATTTAATTTTTAAATTTAGCTTACTACGTAAAAATAATAATTCTTTATATTAATAAAAATATAACCTTAGCTATTAAGACGTGTAATATATAAATATTATATAATTATAGAAAATAATTTATTTGTGTAAAAATGTTTGGTGTGTGTGTGTGCGTGTGTAGATCAGCGGTCCTTAACCTTTTTGTAGTGGCGACCCAAGATATTTACCAAATTTTTCATGCGACCTTTTTATAAATAATATTTCAATGGTGGTTTAAATTTTAGCCGACCCATTTAAAATTATTGGCGACCCAAAATTGGGTCGCGACCCTATGGTTAAGAACCACTGGTGTAGATAATAAAATCTACTGATTAAATTTGAAAAATCTAAAATTATAATACACATTATTATAGTAAGGGTTTGAATAATCACTTATTTACTATTATATAGTGACGTTGAGAAAAATGGTTCTGAAAGGGGTTTGCATAAAGTTTTATTAAAACCTTTCTTATTTGAATTCTTCAATATTTTCATACAATTTTTTCTTACTGCGAAGAAAACTTTTGTGAACATAGAAAAATGACCTTTTTAAAGTACTAGACTCGATTAAAAAATTGGTAGATAGAAATACTAAAGTGACTTCAAATCACTTTTTTTTATACCACGGATAACTCTTTACAAAATGTATTAATTTAAACTAAAATCAATAAACATCTTTGCAAACCAATTAATTATACGGAGTTGGCTCAAAATATAAGAATAACATTTAAAGGGGGGATAAAAATTATTTTTTGAAATTGAAATAAAATAAGAAATGAGATGTTAAGTACGAATTGAAGAAAATTTATATTTTTGTCAAAAATAATAAAATGTATTTTTAAAGCAATCACTTTTTTATTACTAAAAAAATTGTATTTTAAATGTATTGCTATTATTTTTAAAACTGTATGTTTCATTACCTTAAGTTGGGAACAGAAAAAAGTTAAAGGATTGTAGCGGGAGTGTGCAGAGCGCTAATTTTTTTCACATATTGATTAACTACCTTTACCACCACCATCGCCGCCACTGCCATCACCGTGCACATACACAGCCCTTAACATACGGTGTAACGCACAAACAAAAGTATTTATACCTATATATATTATACAAGTGTTCATGTACATTGTATAAACGGGTGCGGTGCTGGCGAGGGGACGAATGGGAGAGGACTTTCAAGGTTTGTGTGTAGACGCGCGAGCGAGATCGGATAAAACGTGGCTGGTGGAAATCGTGTCAGGTTGCCAAAAACCTAAGGCGGCGGCGGCGGTGGTTTCCCCGCAGTCTTGTGCGCCCGAAAGGATTATTCTCCATATATTTTATACCACCCACGATCCTTTTCCCGGTTAATCCTGTAAGAGCAACCTACTGCATTACACAGCGACCACAATCATTTCCTAGCTCTTATTTATATATATCTGTGTGTGTGTGTGTGTGTGTGTGTGTGTGTGTGTGTGTGTGTGTGTGTGTGTGTGTGTGTGTGTGTGTATTTGTGTGTGCCCTTCTAATACCGATCATACGCACACACGCACAAACCGATGACGACTGAGGTAATGACAACGGAGGTGTGTTTGTGTGCTGGTGCCGTTGGTGAGTTGTTGGTTGAGAAAATAGGGTGGCAGTGACGACGTTTACTGTTTACCACCACGCCACCACACAACCCCTATACCCTCGCAACACCACCATTCTTTATAAGTGTTACTGCACAACTGTTAATAACTAGTAGTGGGTGAAATTATACGGTATAATGATATCGGTAAAAAGACTATGACGGAGCGACTCGTCGTGAATTTAAAGACTTCCCACACTGTAATTTTCAATTATATCGGTCATTTTAATATTATATAATGTTATTATATCATGTTATATGGATTTTTGTGACATAGTCGACAAAAACATATTTTAAACAACGACCTGGAGTCTTCGATGTTATTTTATTTAATATTTTTGTATTCTACACCCACATATAAACGTATTAACAATGAATGGATATTTGCCGTATAGGCATATACCAATATCGACGTTTCCTGGAAAAATATAAAACCGAAAAAGTGTCACTTTAAAATGTATTTACACTTTATATACACGATAACGTGTATGGGAAATGGGCCCATAAATATTTCCTGAGTAAAATAATTATAATTATATAATATGGTGTTAAGCGAAATACGTGGTTAAGTGATAAAATAAATAGTTTGTAAAATGTAATTAATGTTGATAATCAAGAGAGTAAGTTGTGTAATTTTAAGTTGAATACTCTATTAAATCTGAGGTTTTGTTGTTGTTTATATTAAAGTAAGTAAAATAAATAAAAATATAAATAAATCCATCTATTATAAAATTAAAACTGTACTTTATTGAATAAATGTATTATTTAATAATAATTGTGTTTTCGTGAATACTTTGAAAAAATCAACATTTTCATACTATATTGAAGTGTATAATAAGGTATATTGTAGATACTATTTTAAATAATTGTATACTATAACACATACACATATTATAACATATATACTGTAAATGTATTATCATATAATATATATTATATTCTATACTAAAAAATTATTAAAAATAGTATCTACCATATTATATATTACAATTATATAGAAGGAACCTATTAACAAATAACAGCTATTTAATAATAAATTATAACAAAAATGTTTTTGAAGTTGTTGTTAATAAAATGTCGGCGATGTCAATTATTAATTTTTAATTTTATTAAAGTTTTAATTAACTTTAAATTAGTTATATTTTGATATGATCAATTTCTGTTGATAGTTGTATAACTTTTCATCAAAGAGTATTTTATCTCCACCGTGAATTCGAATAATACTATGAGTAAAAAATAAAAAACAAAAAAATTTATCAATATAATTTGACTTGAAATTTCTTTAAAAAATATTAAATATTAAAATGAAAAGTTCATTAAATTATGAATTATTATCATATAATAGTTATAGTTATCATATTTCAATCTTTATCTTAAAATAAAATAAAAAATGCATGATGATTTTTTTTTTTAATTTTGTAACGCATTAAAATGTATTTACCCATTCAAGCAAAGCTGATATTCTAAACAATATCATACGATTTAATCTCTATAGAATTATAGACTTTAGTATATTATGCATAATGTGTATAGTGTACATGATGTGACTTAGAGTTTATTTATTGTTAAATTATATAAATATACATCACTTGTTTTCAACGTTTTTTAAATATTTATTAATAAAATAAAATTTTCTTTAAACGAAAACGTAATGAAGTATCATATTATATGGGTAAATAATGTTGAATACCACAAACCAAATATAAGAAGGTAAGTTTTAGAATAATGTTTATATTTAAAAAAAGATAAGAACATTTGTAATGTTCTATACAGCAGGTGACTTTCATTGAATTTTTATATAGTAAAAGATGTGTAAAATTTTAATTAAATGATATAATATTATTATCATTGTACATAAAAAATGATTCTGAGTAGATACAATTTGTCAGATATTTTTATTAAAATAATTAATTTCCTTTTTTTTATTACCATAGGTTGATGTAAGTTTTGTAGACAAAATTAAATGTATTATATTATTCATATTTAATCATAAAATAATATTATTTAATATGTATATCATAGGTACTGTGTTATTATTATTAAATTGAGTCTATTATAATACTACCTTGTCGTTCTTTACCTAACTATTGTATTAATTATATTATTAATAATTAATAATTATAGTATATATGTATACCATACTATATTATTGTTATGAACACGAATTAATACCACCTTACCGTAAAATGGTGTAAATAAGTTCGTGGTATAATTATCTATAAATATAAAAAAATCTATTTTAAAAATTAAACAATATATGTATAAAATAAGAAAAATAAATATCACTTCGAAAATATTTTAAAGTGTATACGATTATTTTTTTTTTAACAAAAAGATAATAAAATAAATCATCAAGATAAAATGACACTTCAATAATTATTGTTCATTAAAAGTTAATTAATTTTCCGGTAAAAAATGTTACTATATTGTTTTCCTTTGGTTAGTTCGAAAAGTACTCAGAATTGTTTACTTTCGTATCCCAAAAGTACATACTAGATCAAAATTACAGTTAAAAATCACCTCAAACTAGTGTATTGAATAATTTTTACTGCCAAAGAGGCTATGAAAAAAAAAAATAAACATCTTTTAAAATAAATGCTCAGAAACTAAAAATTTAAAAATGCAATTTCATTTTAAATTAAAGTTATTTAATAAGTTTTAAACACCTACAGTCTACACCTTACATTAATTTTAATTAATACAGGTAAGTCCTCATTTAATTTATTCTAACATATTATACATTTAATAATACCTACTATGTTTTTATAAATATTATATTATGATCGTATTATAGATACAGTTAATACAGATAATTGATTTTTTTGAATAAAAAATACTATAAAAACTAAAACAATTATCTCAAACATGATTTTCATTATTATTAAATTTGGAAAACCGTTATTTTTTAAATGACGTAACCAATTATGCTCTGCTTGAACTCTTCAATCACAAGTTTATCACCACTACAGTATTCAGTGCATGTCTGCACTTTCAAAATCCATTTGGAAATTGTTTTTTAATCTAAAAAAGGTCCTTAGAGAATATTTAGATTTAACTTTCACTTATAAAGTTCTCTAAGAAAAGTTTATAATAGTCTCTTATTACTTTATTCTCTTATTCTCTATTGAACCACATTTTATTCAAAATTTAATTATTCTTAAAAATAATAAATACAAATATTTTTATTAGTATGAATTCAAATATCTTTAACTTTATTTATTAAAAATGTTTAACTGACTGGAAAAATGTGTTATTTTATTATAAAACTAGAATTTAGTTTATGCAGGTATTCTTAAAATGTATTAAGCACATTTTACCTTTTTTTTAAAAAAATGTAAGTCAAAATTATTTATCAATTTGTAAATGGCAATTTATGTATAATATTTTTTTAATTAATTCATATTTAATAAAATCGATTAAAAAATGTAATTTACTTTATAAAGTATTATGTACGTAGTTAATAAGTCAAAATTCTATATCGTATATGTATTAAAATATGTAACAATTTTTTATATTGGTATTAAATCAATTTGACGTATAACTTGCAGTCATTATTTACAATAAAATATTTTTTTTTAAATGTGTAAAACAAATACACGTTTAAGTAGGTAGGTAAATAGTTACATGTAATAATAATTACTGTGACAATTAAGTTTTGGTTATTATTCAATAATAAGTTATTTTCCTAAATTCCCATTTCAATTAGTTTAAGAATACTTATTTTAGAGTGTCTCCGTCGATTTTATTGATCAATAAAAACTACATATTTTTACAGTAAATAATGTCTATTTGAAATCTCAGCTAATTACTTATACAATTATCAGTTAGCGTGTTCCTTTTGATTGAATTTGTATCAGAATTTATCAGGGTAAATAATAAAATCAACTTGTTAGTTTGTTTCATTGATGACATTTGTATAGATAATAAACGTTCTTTGGAGTTTGGACACACATCCATTCACAAAATTCTAATGATTTCAAAATTTGAATTTATTAAACAGTCTGCCACAAATGTATGAATCGTGATCGGTGAAAAAATATCGAAGAGTAGTTTCTCATTTTTCATATCTAAATTTTTTGTTTCAAAGGAAACTTATAAAAAACTATCAAATCAAATGTTTGCTTAACAACACTATACATTTTATGAGATATTCTGACGTTTAGTATTTTTTCAAATGCAATTTACCAGCTCGTTAAAATACATTTCTCTGAATAGAACGTTTAAAGGTTTTACATGTTTGACTTTCAGTCGGGTGGTTGTGAATGTGACGAACCGCTCATTAAAAAAAAAAATAAACCTTCACATTCAACTGGTGTGTAAACAAAGTTACTGAAATAGTCATAGTTATTTAGTTACACAATTTCAGTTCATGTTTTTCCGGTTTTACTTAACACAGTAAAAATTAAGATATAACATAAAATAGATGATATAAAATTATTTAATTTGAAAAACACATAAATCATTATATTTAAAAGACAATTAAATAATTAAAAACTGTAAAGTGATAAATTATAGTTAAAAATATAAATTGAGCAAATTATATTGTAAAACGTAGAAAATAAACACAATTTCGTATAATACAAATTTTTATTTTTTATTTTATGTATAAATGTATTTAATATTTATCACTAATATGAAAAAATATATACGATAATATATTTTAAATATGATTTAGAGTTGAATTATAGTAGTAAAAAAATGCTTAACATGTGATGATTGAATAAAGCAAATAAGAAAATCGTATTTACCTAACGCTTAAGTAAATTAGAGTATAATTAATTTCAGAGAACACAAACGTTTTAAAAAAAATATATTTTGATAATTAACCAAAAACTTAAAAACAATATGATATTCAAAATACTGAGCAAAAAATTGGGTGTATGAATAAGAGTTTAATGATGGAATCATTAATTTGCTGTCTCCCATGATGGGATACCAACGTTATTACTTTTAATTACTCGAAGTCTCGAAATGCAACTTTTTATTAATAACTGTGAATATATTGAAAGCAATTAAATAGATAAATTATAATTTATGAATAAATGTTTTTTACTCCCAATATTTAAGGTAATTATATGATTTTAATTAAAATAATTATAATAAAATTGATTCCAAGCTCTAAATTAAATTTAAAAAAAGAGAGATTCCTGATTGACCTGATTGAAATAAAATTAAAACATAAATTTAAGTGATTCATTTTATAATATTATATTGAAATATATGACAAACATTTTAATATAATTGGATATCTTTGATATTATTTTATTGACTATTAGGTACGTGAAAATCATTAAAGTGTTACTCTCAAAAAGTAATATAAATTCTAATAAAATTAATAGATTATATTATAGACACATGTGTTTGAATAACACGTATTATTCATATAATAATACAAATCATATGTATAGACTATAATACATTTTTTTTTATTAAAAATATATGTTTATTTTATTTTATATTACAATTAAACTACATTATAATATACTGAAAAATTATCATATTAACACAATTTAAGTATTTAAGACAGTTTTTTTAATTTTTACTAATAAGATATTATAATACATCAGTTTAAATAAATACAATTTTATTCTTGTAAAACAAATGTTTCTATTAGGTAGTTCATATTAGTGAAATGCCAATTATAATTTATTCAAATCATACAAGACCATTTATATTGTTTTTCTGAATTCTCCTATTAGAAATTTTACTTTTTTTTAAGGATTTTTATTTACTTACATACTGTATTTTCTTATTTTATTTTGAAAACATATTATTCTAGTCAGGTTTTTGGTTTGTATTTTTATTCTTTTAAGTTCATGAAATTGTATATACGCATGGAATAAATGTTTACAAATATTGAAATTGTAATCAATTAGTAAACGTATTAGGTAAAACCTAAGTATTGGGATCCAGTATTAACGACTCAATATATTATATATTATTTGATTTTACTATAACTTTCTTGGTAAATATATATTATGAAATATAATATTATAGTACTGATCAAATAGGGTATATCGGAAACAAAATGTAAGGACTTTGAATTCAAAAGTTCACAACTTGGCTTCACAACATCACTCAATAAATTGCTTTTACTAAGTACCTGCTGGGCACAGTGTCATTATTCAGTTACCACTAAAGATCAATGTTCAATGTTAAGACACGTAATCCGGACTATCTGGCGAACTGTTAAATGCGGAGTTGGTTATAGTTCTCAAAGTAATCATGCGAATAACTAACAACGATACCATACGATATAATAATATATACGATGAGAAAATTAGAATACCAAGCCTGAAATCAATAATTCTAATAACATCAAACTTAAGTGGTAATAATAATGTATGAAAAGTACATAACTAATGCTCTTAAGCTATAGACAACATTATGTTATACCTAATATATTATTTATGGGCTAATCATATACAATGCTTTATCCTGAGTATACAATTCATAAATATTTTGAAACAAATATAGCTTTCTTTTTTTTACTTGTTTTATTGTAATAGTTTGGTAAGATTATTGTAGAATAATATTTTTTGTACAGCGATTTTCCAGAATGTTTTGTCGATTTTTGTTTGATAGTTTTTATAGTGACATACTACATTTTAAAATGAAAAACTTACGGAAGTCATTAACACTATTTGTATATTGTATCAAAGAAAGAATAATTTAAAATAGATTTAGAAGTGATAAAAATGTAATATTTATGGTATATTATCCATTTCTATTTAAATATTATACTTTAAAATATTTAACATTATTAGTTAAATATTTTATATTGCATGCGTATAATATTTATAATTAAATATAATATATATTATTTTAATAAAATATATCAATATCACTATTTAATTTGTTTTTTAAAATGTATCATCTTACTTAATCAAAAGGCATAGGTAAAGACAGTAAAGTATAACATTCATATTATATTAAATAAAAATTACAAATAAATATATAATAATTGTTAAATTACCTATACATTTATTATAATGCACAGTGCACACGTATGCATTGTTTGTTTTATAAAATAAACGTTTATAATTTTGTATAAATAATCTATTCAGCCAAGTTAACATCATAATCACAATTTTTAAATTATTATTAACCTTTTAACTAACTATTTGCAGTTATTAATTAAGAAATAATTAACGGTATCCGGTTACTTGTTAAGAATGCTTAATTAAAATATACGAGTAATTTATGTGTCATCGCAATTTTTTTTAAAGTACATCTAAAATACCTTACATTTAGTAAGTTCACAATTTAATAAGTGATTCATAATTAATTGTTTTTGTCTTTTTAATATAAGCATTTTTAATAATTATAAGTATATTTATATTTTAAAACATTACTGATACAAGATTAAGTTTTCAGAAAAAAATAGGTGCTTGGATACAAAGTATTTTAATTTTATGAGACATTTATCCGGTACTGATGAAAAGTTGAGGTAATTATTAGGGATATAATTTACATTTTACTCTCTACTTTTAATTAGACCTTAATGTCTTCAATTTGTTTTACAATATCAATTTATTTTAATCAACTAAGTTCCACGCGATGTAATATGTTAATGACGGTTGCCCTAGATCCCACGAGGTTATTAAAACTTAAAGCTGACCCCATTTTCTTTATTGCTAATAGAGAGATATAATATGATTTTACTCAAAATATTTTATTATTTTTGAATACAGAAATAATTAATTATCAAATAAAATATTTCAGTATAATTACATTTTATAATTTATCTATTAATAGATACATATATATAATATATACAATGCGCAATACTCAATGTATTATAACACATAACGCATAATTGCAAAAGTATATACAGTTAACTTATTGTCGTATTAACGAGTATTTAGTGTAATATAAATGCATATAATACTAGGTGATTCATTTAAGTGTCTACACTTATATTTTTACCAACTTGATGGTTTTTCAAAACAAAATCTA
Source organism: Schizaphis graminum (assembly GCA_020882235.1). Lineage (NCBI taxonomy): Eukaryota > Metazoa > Arthropoda > Insecta > Hemiptera > Aphididae > Schizaphis > Schizaphis graminum. The sequence continues at coordinate 64,356,765 of CM037032.1, forward strand.
TGAAATAATGTATATTTTTACTTTTTTATTATTATAAATTTTTTTTTTACTTTTTTGATAATACGATACATTTCTAATTTCATATTTTGAAGCAGAATATTTGAATTATTTTGATTTATAAAAATAAAATGTGTATAAGTAATAAATTAGTTATAACTTTATAAGTATTTAAAGGTTATTTGAAAGGAGTTTAATTAACAGATAATCAAGTACCACTCTTTTCTACTCATTAAATATTTATCTTTAACTTATCTTTAAAAATTAAATTTACGCTAATCGAAATACTACGAAAATTTTTTTGCTTCGGAATATGAATTTAAAAATGTATAAAACTTAAACACGATAATGATAAAATATTGTAAAATCTATGATTATGTTATTACTTATTATCCTAATTGTTTGTTTTCCTATTTGTCTTCTAAATAGTAAATTACATCAAATTATTTAAAAGAAATGTTTTCGAAAATCTAAGAACTATTTATAATATCAAGTATAGACACTAATGGATCTCACTGTATGTTATACATTATTTTATTGTTTAACTATTATTTATATACTCAATGTTCATATAATATTATTATTATCATCGATAATAATATGTGTTATAATAGAAGAATATATAATTAACAGTATTTTTGTATGTACTATAGAATTTAGAGTGTTCAAAGACTTCTATGGTTTTCGTACATTTTATAACAAAAACGCTATTTTAAAATGTCTGTAAATACAAATATGATCTATAATGTATATTGGTTGCGATTGAGTCGTTAGATGATCAATCGTAAAACCATGTTCGAAGTTTAAAAATATATTTAATTTTTAAAAACCAACACTGGTATTTAATTATAAATTGATATGTGGTTATAAAGTTAAATGTACAACTATACATATTTACTAATAAAAAGGAAATCGTTTGACAAATGTTAACTACATTAAAATTATTGATGTATACTTAATTAAATCCTTATTGCAATATAGAGATTATAATGAATATTATAATATTATTAATCATATTTTGAATTTTTTTCAATTATTAAATATGTTATAATTTTTAATAATTGTTTTTATATTATTCTATATTATTTTATAGGTTTTTCAGTAATTATTATTATAAAGAAAGAATGACGTAATAAGTGATAACATTTTTAGATTACAAATTATGTCTTATTAATTATTTAACAAATAATTCATTTGATTCTTAAGCATAATTAAATTCAGAAAAATTTGTTCAAAGTATTTTATTTCGTTAAATAATTAATAACTTATCAATTTCCATTTTAGAATTCAAAAAATTATAGTATAACACTATAGATCAAACTATAGATTTATTTTAATAGGATTGATTTATTTAGGAATTATATATTTTTATTGAACAATTTGTAGAATAATATGCATAAATAATTTATTTTATTGTAAAATATATTTTATAAATTGTGAATAATAGAGCCATTATATAGAGTTATTGTAACAATACATTTTTTTTTAGTTAAAAATATAAATATGCATCCGAATTGTGAAAACTTTTCAAGTTCACATTATTGGAACCTTAGAATTAATTTAATTGAAACTTAGGACTATATTTTATGTAAATTTATGTAAAATCCCAAGTTTGTAACATTTAACTGTTATTTTTTCTATAATTAATTATGATGTGCTTTGAACGTTCTTCGGAACGGAATGTAGACATTTCGTTTGATATCAAACGAATGTTAATATCTGTAATTAGTAACAATCAAATAAACACTGGGTACTAGAAAGTATTTTTTATTTTTTACTTGTTATATTATTGGACAACCAAAAATATAATTTATATAAATTTATAAAAATTAGCGTACAATCGTTTGCCATAATGTTTTATACATGTATTATAGATGCAGAATTCTCTAAATATAAGTTTAATAAATATGGATCGCGCTACTTCCTATTGCTGTAATAATAATAAGTATTTAAGCAAGAATAATTTAGTTAAAACATAATTAATAGGATAGAGACAATTTATAGAAAAAACATGGTGTCATTATAATAATAATAATTAGAATTTAGAACATAATATTATCTAAAAAAAGGATAAGTATTTTTTTTTTTGTACATAACTACGATTTCTCTATTACAAAAAAAGATACACCTTTGTCAAATAAAATTGCTAGTATATTTTCTTGAAAGTATGTTAATATAGGTTAGGATATAAAGAAAAATTTAAAATGAAACGTCTTATGGTATATGCTTGTATTTTCCCGATACATTGGCTGGTATAACAATTATGTAACACCTGTGGTGAAAGTAATATCTTTTCATATTTTACTTTTTTATTATTTTTATTTCACTAACAAAACTACATTTTATAATATTTGAATAACTTGAACAAAGTTTAATAAAATTAAAATCGTAAATACTAACTATTATAATACATCGTGTGTGCTATTAAAGAAAAATAAAGAAATAACTTTACGAATCTACTCTAGATATATACAACATAATATGAAGAGTTACCTAACTAATTCTCAAAAAATGATTTGATAATTTGATTAGCATTTACGAAAATCTATAAAACTATTATTATATATACTTAAAATATGACAATTTTAGTTCTCATAAAATAATAACCTGCGAGAATCGTATCATTCTAAACATAATTGTTAATTATTTACGATTATCCATACTAAATTAAACAGAAGTTTAACGTTATTTTAACATCTATTTGTAATTAAATACATTGACTTTTTTAATATATTTGACTTTTTTTTATTATATTAAAAGATGGCTTGATGTTGAAAATAATTGAGATTAATTAATGTTTATTTTAGTATAAATTCTAAAATTTCAAAGTGCAAAAAATAATTTTGAATTAAATATCAATAACTAAGAAACTTGAAATAAAAAACAAGATATGAATACTAATTAACTAAAATAAAATTGAAGAAATATTAAAAGAAAACATTATTCAAAATAAATTTAAATGGTTGTTTTTCCCTTTGTTTTTCAATAATATAAAATTATCCTTCACGTAAGGTTTTTAGACATAATTAACTATAAACATTTTTTAAGTGGAAATTGATTAGTATCGTATATAGATATAATGAATAGGTAATAAATAAGGTATAATATTCAGTTGAAATAATGTTGATGAGATCTGTTGAAAAAAATTGTTTCTTTTATTCGGCAAGTTACGGCACGTAACACTTTTACAGTGTTACTGACAGGAGTAATTTCGAGGACCATTTCCTCCAAAAGCTTCAAGTAACAATTCCGCTTTTAATCGTGAGACTTCCATTAGACCGATTAAAATAATTCTTCTAATATACCGTTTTTGTTATCTAAAACGCCCTCAAATAGATTATGCGTGAATTAACGTTACTCATCATTTTTCAATCTATTAAGTGATAACAATAAAAATACCTTATATTATAGCTTTAGTAAATTTCTAAAATATTTAAATTAAAAAAAAAATATAATATATAACTTATTTTATAGTAAATAATCAACTGAATAAATTATATAAAATACATTTTGAGTTATTTTGATTGGATTTTTAGTTAAATTTATTTTATATTTATTGATTATACCCACGTCGTAGTTCCTTCATTAAATAGTATCTACATTAAAGAATTTAGTAGCTTTAAATATCTAAAATACATGTAAAAATATTTTGAAATTTGAGTAAAAGATAAAAAAAAAATGATTCATTCATATAATAAATAAAATTTAATGTTTAATATGTGATCTTGAATAACTTTATATACCATTACATAATTCAATATAATTACGACCTTCACTAATCCATAGTTTAAATGGATTAGTATAATATAATTTATTATTTGTTGTTTTTTATTCTACAAATAAAAACTGATTTATATAACTATAATTATTATTATAAATATTAATATTAATTATATAAAAACGTACGATGCATATTATTAGTATAAATAATAAATATACAGAAATTAACAAACACTAAAATGTTAGAATATAGTATAATATTAGCTGACTACAGACACAAAATATACTTTTACAACAAAATTACACTATTTTAAAAACTATAACTTAATAATAAATTAAGTATTTTTTTTTAGGTATCTATAATTTTGCATTCTTAAAATAATAAAAATATGCGATTTTTCAAAATATTATAGTAAAATCCTTCTGTATGACGGACACTTGAGTGAAATAAAATTGAGTCCACTAATAAGATATGGTCGCTAACAAAAGATTCATTGTATGTACTAATCTAACAATACTATTAGATAATATATTATTATATTATAACAGCAATGAGCGTTAGTAACCTAATCTGAAAGGTTATTTCTTTATTTCAGTCTAATGAATTTTTATTATTATCAAAACAAAATAATTTAAATATTACTTTATAATTTACATTTATTAAAGGTAGATATTTACTACTTGAAATATAAAATCATTGATAAGTGAAAAAAAAAACGCTGACTATCAATAGATTTTTTTATTATACATAATATTAATACGTTTACATTGAAATTCAACAAGTATAAGTGGTACAGGTACTTAACAATAAGTTATCGTATTAATTTAGTGAAACTACAAAAAGGAATTGAATTTGTAAAAATATATAAATTCATTGAATTTATCGTTTCGAGCGAAAATCTATATCAAAGCTTTAAAGAGACTCTGTGCTTATAAAGTTATAAACATAACTTGAGGTGATTATATAGATATAAATGCCATATTGCGTTTCACATTACATCAATCAAATCAATTCTAGAATACATTTAAGAATATGCTTCGATGACGATTCAAATAGGTTGTACACTAAATCATAAGAGAAGCTTCAAAGTATATTACCAAATAAAGGAAGTGTTTATATCCGTAATTAGATATGTTAGTCAAAAATCAGTTGTAATATTCCCAAAAAATATACCTGTTTATATTTTATATATTCAAGTAAACCAAGAAAATCAATTAAATTATTAAATATTTAATGAAATAATTCTAAATAACCCAATCGAATAATTATGATTTTGTAATAATTACTCTACTATACCTCAAACTATAGTATATTTTAGAGGATATATAAAATAATAATATGTACGAGCGTTACGTTTAAATATATAATTATTAAAGATGTAAAATATATAAATTTAAAAAGTGTGACTAATGTTAATAAAAATAATGAAAATTAAATTACAATATAGATGAATGAAACCCAATTTTTTTAATGTTTTTGAGAAAAAATAAATCATATAAATTTAATATTTATCTTATACTAGTATTTCTAAATTGTAAATGACAATATGACAATTTACTAAGCCAAATAATGTAAAAAAGTTGCAGAATTACCTAAGTAAAAAACTTACAAAATTGGCATTTGTCCAAAAGGGTGTTGCCAACTAAAATTATGTTAATGAAAAGTTTATCGAATAAGTTATTATCTTAAAAGTCGATACAATAAAAATATTACATTATATTCCCTGCACATAAATTGATATCAAAACCCATTTTTAAATTTCAATAATATAAAAATTCGATATGAAAAAATTTAAGCTGTAATACTTCAACAAATACAAAAACTATTAAAAAACAATTTACAAAGCAAAATATATATTACTAATTATAATTTTAATCTGTATACTCGTAGATACAATAAAAAATGAAGTACATACTAAAATGTCATTGCCCTCTTCGAAAATTTTTAAAACATAGATTTGAATTTAAAATTTGTTTGTAGCCGATTTTCTTGTCGGTTTTGTAAAATATCGTAATCATGTTACTAAACATGGCTGTTCGTAGTATTAAAAACAGCCACACGAATTTCAGAAAATTTCCATCAAACTATGCATTGAAGCATAGTATATTAATATTATAGCACGAACTAATTTTACTATTACAACTTATCCATATTATAATACCATAATGGTTGCTCGTTCAAAAGTACCAAACGTAAACCATAATATTATGCACTTTGTTCACGGATCACGTTATAAAATCTGAAGATTCGACATAGGTTTAAATTTAACAATATTGTGGTTCACGTAGTATAAATGGTACACTCCATGAGTGATTACCACGGTTTGTTTCATAAATAGCCTCCGATCGTTGTTTACTTCTGGTTCAATTTTAACTAGTTTACAATCATTCCCGTTTTAGCGCCATCATTTTGCTAGTGCACTAAATGTTATATTAGTACCAAGATAGTCTGAGAAAAACGCGATATTCAGTGCTTTTTGTTTCTGTATCTATCGTGTTCAATTATTGAGTGTTCATATTATCGATAGTGGTGTATAGTACGATGAAATTTCAGTGAAACAAATTGTGTACGTATTATCTTTGATATGTTATAGATAATGTTAATAATTAATAATATGGTATTATATTTTTGAACCACATAATTTCCAGCACGATGAAACGTGCCTCTCGTTCTTGATAATTTAATGTTGGAGGAAGCGCGTCAATATAAGACACACATATTATCACCGATATTGTTTTCAGATTTCTTATAGGAATAGATACCTTTTCATCAGCTTTATTGTTTGTTTTATCGGTGTTATTTAAAAATATTGATTCAATATATTAAAACGTATATGTAAAATGTATACCTGCAATTATCTAGTGAAAGTTTTGATATTCAAGTTAATTTGGGTAATATAATCGCGTGCGTAATGAGCTATATGTTAATTTTAGAATAATAGATGTTATTTGAACTATAAAGTATTTTAGATTATTTAAATGAAGATTATCTACGCTTAATTTACTATACATATCATATCATTATTATGATGTCATTAAAAATCGTTTGAAAAATCTAAAGTAAACCATAGTACAGCATATCTATATGATATAAAATTGAATTAAAAAATATTTTATTTTAACCTTAATACATAAAATTTAGTAATTACAGTTAAAATAAATAATTAATAACATTTTATATTAATTTAATTTAAAGAAAAATCAACAGATAACTAAACTGTTATTTACAAAATTAATTCCAATTAGTTGTAGCAATCCATAATCTGAACATAATATATAACGTATACAGTGATTACTAATTAAATAATTAAATTCAAATAAATACAATACCATATAGATATATAGGTACTAAAAATTATTTAGTAAATTATAGTTATTATAAAATATTCAAGTCTATGAGTGTAAAAATTTACAAATAGTGGATGACTAGAATTTTTATTTTTATTACAATTAATATCATGAATTATTAAAATATTAACATTACTATCATGTAATATTGTAGATTATATTCAATATTAAGATACTGATGAAAAAAAACGACGTTATATACAATAATTTTAGAAAAGTGTAAGCAGCGTTGCTTTTTAAGTAATTTAAAAACATAAAATGTAACAATACAAAGGTCGAAAATCCTTTAGGATTTACTAAAGCGTTTGAATTTAACAAAATATAAAATACAAAACTAATATTAAGTAGGTGGGTATTTTGAAAATTTCTCAATTAAAAAAATGTATTTGCGAAAGTTCATACACATATAATAAATCATTATTGCTGACGTACCTACTTACAATAAAAGTTTATGTACAGTATTAAAAAAGTTACTATGTTCAAAAAAAACTTTAATCCGAAATCGAATCGCATGCTTAAATAGATTAACTTTTTTAAATGATGTCCGTTTTTTTGTTTTAATATAACGACTTTGATAGGTAAACTTTGAATTTTATGGCTATAGTTTAAGTTATTGCACTAATCAGCGTTGCCTGTTGAGGTTCAAATAAATGAAAAAGTATATAATATTAAATAGTGATTATTTTTTTAAAAAATTACGCTTTAAAAAAATTATGATTTATGACTATACTAATAACAATTAAATTAAAATAATTCAAATTATCAAATGTCCATAAATAACACTGTCCTGTCATCAAATCATATTACATACATATATTTTTACATCGCGTATATGCAATGTTTAGAAATTAATACGATTGTAAAATAGTTCATTATTAAAAATATTTAATATTATATTACTATAAAAAAATATTTACCAAGTAATAGGTTATTATAAGGTTAAAATAGTTTAAACTCGGCATCATCCCGGTGTTACAGTTTTATAAAATCTGGTGGTAGTAATTATTTATATATACGTATACTATGGAGTATAAAAAGAAATGTTAAAAAATATAAATAATAGCAAACTTAGATACATAGAGATCAATATAGTGTCAATGTTAATACAATCTATTGGAATATTTATGTACACATACCATTCATAAATACCTACTTATATGTTTTAATATATTCAGTTATTATAATATAATAATTATATGTGACTGAGTAAAATTATGCTTAAAATATTTTTATTACATCATTCTTAACTACATAAATTGAGTTTTTAATTATATTTATAGTTATCTATAACCTAAATAATATTAAACGATATACAACCATTAAATCATTGTCTATCAGTATAACAATCAATAAAATATATTAATTTTAATAATAAGATATTATATTAAATGAGTATATCATATTATAATATATGTATATATTTTATTATTTATATTTTTATTAATTTTTTTTATTAATTAAACATGAAAGAGTGAATAAATTTACTAGGATATTCTTAGACCACGAACCATAGAAAGACAAAGTGAGAATGTTAATCGAGTGCTTTGAAAAGTGTAACACAAAATCAAATCATAAGGACAACGGCGGTAATCAGACGGAGTACGAGCCATTTTTTTAGGGAATGGCTACAAGGTTGTGTTTCCAACTTAATAAAATTAAATTCGAAATTACCATGAACAATTAATGGAAATTTTGAAATCTTTGTTATGTGTAAGATCACATCAAGCGCCATCTTCACGTAAGTCCTCATGACCTCATACGCAATACGCTGTCCGGTGTCATCTTTTAACGATTGTTAACAATACCTGTTGCCGTGCATGGCCTCATTCCTCATGTCACTGCAATGATGAGGTTTCAACTAACTATTGATATGGATTGTTATTGAATAGGTCGTATTGGTTAGACACTGTTCACTAAGAATCGATAGATTGATCGAATTTGCATAATGTTGCACATTGCAAACGCGTTACATGTCTCCATGTCTCCGGCCAGACAGCGCGGGTTTTTCACATAATACAAAGCTCTGACCCGCAGTCAGCGAGAGGTTAGTCGCTCCTCGTGTGTACTTCATCCGTCATCAAATTTATGCTATTAATCAGCGTTTATTTGCTACGTTAATTACGTCGGAAAACCGATCGACTATGTCCGGAAAGTCATTGTATTTTGCGGTGAGTCCAAGTATCCAATCGCAGATGACACTATGCGTGGCCTCACACGTAACAACTAACCGCCAGCGGACCCTGCGCTGTGTCAGCGTCGCATTTTCGAAGTGATAGATGAGATCGTGTGGCGTGGTGTGTTAGCATAGATCGATAAACAGTTTGCGATTCCACAAGGATCAACGGGATCCTAATGAACACATCAAGACGATTGATGAGGATCCGAAGTCAATACGCATAACTATTATAGATAATTAGTTTAACATTTACAAACCACTTTATAATGACAAAATAAAACATTGTGCGTCTTAAATATAAACATTAAAAATAAACTTTGAGTTGCGAGGTCTTTAGCTTCTGGCCGTAAAATCATAGATTCGAGTAGAAGAATTAACATAAACAAAATACTCGAGTAAAATGCTTATACATTTGAAGACATTTTAAAATCTTATTAAATTCTCAAATACATTGATCTTTCGTTTTTAAAGAAATCTAACCTTTATGACGTATAGTTAACAAACCAGTTGTGTACAGAGTGGATATTTTTTTTAGACTACACCACATAATATAACACGGTCTGTTGTATATGATGAAAATATGAGGAATTGATACAGCAAATATCAAATGTTAATAATTATTATATCAATGTATATTTTTTTTAATTAATTTAAAATGAATCGTTTCAAAGGTTGTTAATTCCTCGTTTTGATTTTTTTTAAGGTAAATAAGGCCTTTAAAAATAAAGTAAAATTAATTTATTTTCAAATCAATTAAAAATTAATATTATATACGATTATATGAAAATTCTGTACGTAATATATTTAGGTATTGGTATAATATTTATACTTTAAGCTATATATAGTAAAAAACATTCCTTAGTAAAAATATTTATAATGTTTTGGTACATTGATATGATTTTGATGGTTAAATTATCTATCGTTCAAGTTATATATTAATATAAGTTTTATTGTAAAGCACTTGGAGTATTAGAATTTTTAGAACATAACTCTGAAAATTGTTTAGAATTCCTTATTGAATAAATTTCTTTGCTGTGGATTTGTCCGTTTCATAGTAGAAATATTTATAAAATACAATTGTACAAATTATGTATTTTAGAGATATATAATCAGGTTGCTACGACCTCTACGAGAAATACTTATGAAGGTATTTGTATTAAATGTTCAAATATGTTGACTTAACCTAAATTTTGTATTAACATTTAAAACAAAAAATGAAATTATCAAATGTAAATAAATAGTATTAAATGCACTATCTAATCAAGTATATACCTATTATACAATAGATAGATCAAGCTAATAAGAAAGATCGAGGAGTTTGAAACTGAGAATGATCTTTTCTACGTTTAGACTCCATTGGATATTCTGACAAAATAGTTAGAAATGTGTAGCGTATAATTATTATTAAATCACTCATTTATTTATATAATAAAATCAAAAGACCACTCTCTTTATGACCAATTTTCTCAGAAATCGCTCAAACATTTTATTTGACATTTTACATGGATATTGGATATTTCTTTGAACCTTATGAAGGTTAGTGTTAACTTTAAAAACGATCCAGCTCACCTCTTGGTTCACTAAGCTTAGGAATTCAAGTCTTAGGAATTCTGTGGTTCCTGTTTAAAATTATTAGAAATCTCTTAGTCAATTGACTTACAATTTTACATGATTTTCAATGAGCCGTTTAATTGATACAAATTGTTTTTTGGTATTTTTTTTATTTTTGCTTATAACTATAAGTTAATGATACTCTTTTAATGTATATTTTGTTGTATTTATTCTAATAAATAATCATAGTATTATTATCAATTTTCATTTTTCTGAAGAAATAATTAAAATAATTGTCATTCATTTTCGTATGTACATACATATAAGAATTGATATTTTCGTGGTTGATCTTATAAATAATATTTACTGAAATGGAAAATTTAAAATAATATAAATTTACATGACAACATATTATAATATATTTTCTCAGAAAGTATAATAAGTATATATTTTTTCACTGTTTGAAATAGTATAATTATTTTTTTTACAATATTTAATTAATATTTTCATAATAATATGATTTAAAACTCAAATGTGTTTAAATTTTCATCATAAATGATAAACTATAGCTAATAATTTATTATTTCTAGTTTAAAATTGAATTTTTTTTTTATTAACTTAAATCTTCAAGTATTCAATTTGCTGTACATTATATACATGATGTGTTATTTTCTAATTCAATAATAATAATATATTCATTGTATACGAAAAATGATTCTGAGCGGAGACAGTATGTCAATTTATTTTATATAATATTAATATTATTATTAGCAATAATGAATAGATTAAATGTATTTATGCTAAAAAATTGCAATTCTAAAATTATTATTGATGGTAAACACCTAATAGCTAATATAGTCATGTGACATTGCGCTGTAAGCCTGTAAAATAGTACCTAGTCTACAACCCTTTATGTACTGACTGATGCATATATTATAGATCTATCATAATTACTGGAAGTTAGTAACGTTTTATTCAACCATAAAACGATATATAAGGTATTCAAAAAGTTTCAAAACGGTAGTTTATCTTCCCCCTAATGAGAATTTCTGAATTCTGTTTTTGCATATTAATAAGGAATATAAAACGCTTATTTTTTAAAAATCCACCTTTATTACGTGTAAGACATGTAAAGTTTTAATTCTTAAATTTAAAATACTGTTTTTTTTTAAATAAAATATTCTAATAGACTTATAAGACTATGACAAGTATATACACATAATATATTTATTACGTTTTTTAAAAATTAATTATTTTTTAATGATAATATTTATAACTGCAGTAAGCTAATTACTTTGAATTCTATAAAGAAATGTTGTGTTATTTTAACAAGCTATATAGTATATATATATTATATATTTGTACATTAAAAATGACGTTAGCATTGGAATTTTTTAGATCTTCTTGTCAGTAAATTCTTTGCTGTGTACTCGTCCGTTCTATATAATTCAATAAAACTTGGTAATTTTAAATATATTTAAAGTTGGTTTTTAAACAAATAAGTAAAATTTCAGACATTTTATCTCAGTAGTATCTATTAAAAAAAAAATATGGAAAAGTGCACATTGAATATTTTATAGGTATGATAATATGTTCTATCAACACTAGTAAAAATACCTAAAAATATAGGTTATTAGGACTTAGAAATATTAAGGTTTTCCTATTAGGTGGTGTTTGGATACTTCGTACGTTATCAGAACAAATATAGGAGATTTTACTAAAATAAAAAATTGATAACTATTAAAACAATAAAATAAACATATATAACTTTTTATAACTTTTAATAAAATATGGTATCTACTTGATTTATATTAAATAATATAGTATAAAGACTTATTAAGTTTTGTAAAATATAACATGGTGAAATAGAGAAAAAAATCTTTGAGATCTGTTATAATAAATTGTCATCACTTTTTAGAATTAAAAATTTTAGAAAAACACGCCTATTTTAAATTACGTAAAAAAGCAATAAAAAAGTTTGGGTTTTCATTAGGGAATTCTTGTAAATTATGTATCATATAACTATATGAAAAAAAGTTCACCCTCCACGACCGGGGTGAAATATAAAATCTGAAATGTTAAAATATATTACTATAGAAAACAATCTATATTCACGAATCGGTCTAAGTCGGTTTGCAATCTTCTAATACCTGTGTCAATTTTACAATTATCTATTTTAAATCATTATAAACTACTGTATAATATATAAGAGAAGATGACTCCAAATAGCATAAAAAAACAAGCGAAATGACATTTAATTGTATATTTCGTAGGAAAGAAGACACGGAGCTTAAATACCAAAAGGTTTGACCCACTGAAATAAAACAATAATAATAAAAATAACTAAATTTTGGTGCTTTATAAGTAGGTATATAAAAAAATATGACGAGTTTTGACTAATTGTCTTTGTAAAAATTATATATTTAATATACATTTAAAAAGTTTTTCAAACGTATCATGGATATATTAAAAAATATTGAAGTCAATATTTCAATTTACAATACTGGTATATGAAGGTTCAGGAAAAATTCAATGTATTTTGTCAACTGATGGAGAAAGATGTAATCAACCGTTACACAGTTTCATACAGTAATTTTCTTATTTTGTTCGTTATTGTTGTTAAACAAAAATAATTGTATAGCTATATTAAGCATTAACTGAGTCTGATAGGATAATTATTAACTATTCATTAAATATGTTATATTAACGCGTTATACTTACGTCTTACGTACATTAGAAGTTCTAAAAGTATTTAACATATACAATAAAAAAATATTATTAATATCGCGATAGTATAATATAGATAATACGACTAATACGTAATTTGAACTGGGGTATAAGAATAATTATTAAACTTGTATAACAATTTTGAAGCTTTTAATATCCTCGTCGGTGTCACATAGATCCATTGTAATCCCCGTTTATTACGTTTACATAGGATTAACCTAAATTTTCACTAAAACAATATTTGAAAATCACACATGTACGGGATCAAACATTTTATAGTTATACACATATATAGATTACCTTCCACGTGTTTGTCTAAAACGCAGTGCATAAAGGGTGTGATTGAATTTTGATAATATGGAAATCACGGTCTTAATTTACAATAACTATTCGAGTAGTGAGATTAGTGTAAGTAGGTACGTATACAATTTATTATATTAGAAATTATTATAAAATAGTCCTAAATATGAAAATATATTATTAAATCTAATTTCCAATGGCCCAGTGCATTATGTTTACACGAAGTTCTTAGTTTGGAAACCGTCTGCACTATAGACTTTACTACTGCTATTAGAAAATCAAATAAATTCGATTGAAAAATATTTTATCAAATCGGTTTGTCTATGCCCTATGAAGGAAAAAAACAACTTCGTATTTTCACAATAGTTTATTCTACTCATCACATCTGGTACAAACATATCTATGAAAATATCGTCAGTCACAATTCTTCGAATGTATTACATAAAATAAAATTACAATGTCATACCTTCATTTAATAATATTATTTTATTGTATATTTAAAAATTATTAAGCTACATTATTAATCAGCACATATTGAAATACAGAAAAATGTACGTGGTTTATATTTACTAATAAATATTATATTCTCGGCAATTGTTTTGAACTTTTTTAAATTCAGTATAAACGATTATATACATTTAAATTGATTTAATTTGGTTTACGATTTTATATTTTAGGTCATATTGCATATATTTTACGTATTAAGTTATGATAATTTCAAGTATGAAAATATTTGTCTACTGTATAGTCTATAAAATATATAATACAATATTACATCGTTATAATAAAAGTACTTTTTTAATGTTAGCCAGAAAGAGGAATTTTGTAGTACCCAATAAAAGTTAATAATTAATATGCATTAATTGAGTGGTATACCCAAAACGAAAAAAAAAATAAAGTTCAGTATAGGTTTAGTATAAAAAATGTTATATTATTATATATTAAACTGATCACTCAGAAATTGGATTAAACGAATAACTGAACCTTAAATATCGATTTTGTTTTATTGTTTTCAATTATGTCAAAAACTCGTTGTTTTGTGAATCATAAATATTAAATCATTCGTTTTCATACAAATATTCAACGGAATGCACGCAATATTGTTTATTGTGTGTAATTAGTGACTTATTCGTTATTTTGTTATGTCACTATATTATGTGAAAGGCGAAGTAATCGAAAACCTAAAGAATAGATTAATGTGATACGACTGCACGTCAATAACAATCGTGACACGTCATGTAAAGGAGACGATAATAATAAAACACAAATACCGTCCGTCTACGAACGATAATATATAATTATGTCGATATATCAACAGCAGACTGTTTATAAAAACTAGATAATACTCGTTGGCGGAAACCAAATAAGCGACAGCTTACCTCAAAAAAATACTTGATATAAATAGATACATGTAATACAAATATAACCTTCAGACTACCATTAACAACATGTTCATTGTTCGTATTAAAAATAATAATAATAATAATAATAAATTACTTCTATTACTTAGAGAAATGTCGATGTCGCAATTTTTCTCCAAGGGTGGATAAGATTAGGTTTATAAGAAATTAATACAATTTAAAAGTATCTACCGATGAAAGTTTGATTTTGGAGTATTTTCAAATATTGCATTATCGCTAATTATTAGGTTAATATTGTATAAAAATAATCGTGTTATAATATTATTAATTATTGAAAAGAGAAAATTAAATTGCTACTTCTGCACTAGGATGTACTGTAGTTTATTAATTATTATTCTAATAAAGATATTATTTATTGATATTAATATTCCATGTTTGAAAAGAAATTAATATTATCATGGCATTGAATTTAACAGATTAAGATAAAATTAAAGGATTTATTCATACATGATGCGAATGCATATTATTGTCAAGTCAAATTAGTTAAAAATAAAATTAAGATTCACGATTTGTATTCGATTATTATTATTTTTTTTGTAATGTAACATTTTACGGTTGTTGGAAGGTGAATGGTGCTTAGTAAAATGTTGAGTTAATAATGTATTAATGTCTAAACTATAAATTATGTTAAATCTTAGGATCTAGGATCAGAATATATTTTTAGTTCTGATTTTATAAGTTATTCGTTATTAAATTATGTTATTTTTATAACCCAGATTCTATAGGATCTAAATGATTGTAATATCAGCATAACACAAAATGTCCATTTTTATATACAAATATACTATGTTACAGATATTTCAAATTTTACGAATTATTGTGATTGCAAAATTTGTATGGAAATGCATGTTCTGTCATTTTGTGTAAAATATAATACGTTAAACTGATAATTGATGCGTATAGGAAGAAAATTATATGAATTTATTTTTAATTTCCCATATGTATATATAATATTAATTATAAATACGCATACGTAGAATATATTTTTCGTATAAATAGCTAAAAACTCTAAGTATTACATTCGATTTTTTTGTAGCGCGATTGGTTAAGTCGACATGAAATAACTCAGTAACTCTGAAAACCTGGTCGTACCTTATTTTTCACGTGAACTCACCAGTGGTTACATGGCTTAAGTCCAAACAGCTTACGGTATTATTATTTATTATAAAACCATGTTTACATAATGCTATATTGCTATTATTATATATTTTATCGATTTATATTCGAAATTCCGGTTAGATAGTCATTTGTCGCTAGGTTCGTTAATGCATTTTTTTTCGATTATTGTGTATACGTAGATAATTGAAAAGCTTTCTTCGTAATAATTACTTCGCGGCTTACTTGAAATGTGTAATGGAAAAAATCCTCTTACAAGTATATTATTAATAATTGACTGCTTGAGGTTATAATTAAAATTAAGTCCATACGGTTTCTTTTTTAAAAGACTATCACAACATTTTGATGATACTAATTTATTCAACTAGAAATACGTTTTACTATGTAAAATATTACAATCTAGAAAAACGAAAAACAACGTGTTGGAGAGATTAGAATTAATAATAATACTATAATTAAGTTCCAATGAAAACCAGAGTAAATCTAATCTGCTATGCCGCTGTGCTAGATTTTTAAATAATAATATATTATTATTTTATTTCATTATTGATAAAATATACGATCGGGTGTAATAATTTATAATTAATTATGATTATACTACCTTTATTATATATTATATTATAATTTCATGCGATACTGTTTCGAGACAAAAAAAAAACACAAATTTAAAAAAAAATTAGAATAATACCTAGTCGTGTTTAGCTAACAGGTATTAATAGAAAGACAATATTTTTATAAATAATTCTAAATAGTACTATATAGATTACTCAAAATGTATTCATAATAATAATAATACGAATAAAATAAAACACGAATTATAATTTATAATTACTGTGCAAAGTAATATTTTAAACATTTTAAACGGATCGAACCAGGCCCAGCTCAAGGGGTAGGTGACATAAGCCCAAGGCTAAGGTGGAATTGTTCAGAGATGACATTTGACATTTTTTACTATAAATTTGATGTAATATTTACATGTAAGGGGTGGTATAACTCAAATTTGCCTAGGTGTGTTTAAACACTCGAGACAGGCCTGGGTCGAACCGTTATGATTTTTTTGTATATTTTTACGTAAAAAATATAATGACGGGAGCCATCATATATTAAATGCATTACCAAACTACTATTACCAGTGAATCTGTTGTACAAGAAAATTTAGTTTTTTTTTTATAATGGAAATACTTATTGAACAAGTGGTAATAAATGAGGGGAAATATAAAATACACAGAAACTTTGCGAGTTTTGTTTTTTATTTTTGTCAAACAAACTCAACTGTGTATTGAAAATCAATTCAGATGATATTAGTTTTCTCCTACAGCTTATTTATTTGAATGCAACATCCAAAATCAAAAACTCAAAGATGAAATATTAAATTTAATACACGACTGTCAAATCAATTAGATTTTCAAGTATTACGTCCACAGATTAAATTTTATTCATCTGTATTCTATAATACTCATTACTCATGCTGTGTTTGTATATTTCACATTTATTTTTTTTATTATTTTCAAGAAAAAAGCTCTAACAAATTCAAATATATACTCATATATTTACAAAATGTCCAATGTATTATTAACTTAGAAATAAATATAATATTTATTTTCATATAAAAATTATAATAAATTATCCTTGTGAATGAAAACTGCAATATCAAATTATTTACTTTTTACGAAGTTAACATAAATCAGTTGTACGAATTTAGTGAATAAATATCAAGAAAACATACATGCATCATTATTAATGTGATACCAAACATGCGAATGAACCAGGCCTTTCGCCTAACTTTCTACTAATACACGTCAAGCAAAAAAAAATGAATATATAATAACAGGATGATTTACGTTCACTTTACTTCTATCTTTTAATAATACATTTATTCAAATTCTGATACTAAGAATTTTTAAGTATGTACACTCAAAGTACACGTTTTGTTTTATATGATTGAAGATATATCATGTGGTGATACATAGTTTATTTTTAAACAAATAAAACACGTTTTACTGTAAATCACAATTAATCAATTTTTTTTTTAAATTTTGATAAAACTAAATCTTAATTTTAATGTGTAATTTTTGATTTATTTAACTTTTTATAGTAGAGATAATTGTCTTTATTAAAAATTCTATATAAAACATAAAATAGATTTAATATTTATTATAGTTCTTACTTCTCATTATACTTTGATTATTTGTATAATTTATAAAACTATAATAAACTAATATTAATTAATTTTAAAATCATCATAACGACACCCATATTAAAAGTCAGGAAATTACTCCTACGTGAATTTCGATATTTATAAATCAGCATTTTAAAATTAACAGTTTAATTTTCTACAAAATATTCTAATATTTGAAATTTAATATAGTTGATACGTGTACTTAGAAATTCATAAAAATTAATGAATAAATAAAAAGGTTGTATTTAGATACCAGAAACCATCCCCATTTTTGAAAATCATAGCATTTTTTCGACTACTTTTATCGTTAACACATACATAAAAAAAACACATTTCGTTGTTAAATCAATATAATCATCGCTTCGCTCAGAATATAAAAATGAAAAATAAAAAATAAGATTTATAATAATTGAGTTTCTGCATAATAATAATAATTACTGGTATTTGGCAACGATATAATATTGTATAATTATTAATAATTACCAATGATTACAATTACAATAATTTTGGTGTTCGCTAACAACACTTTCAAAAATTTGGAATACATATCAGTTATAAAAATAAAAAAACTGAATATTAACAGTGAATGAGATTTTTTTGTTTATTATTATTATTATTGCTAAAGAAACATAGTTTTAAAACTACCTACCCCAAATGCAATATGAAAATAAATTGTAGTTTTGAAAAAAATAAACATTATATTAACAGTTGGTAAACGATGACAAACACACATTACGTCAAGACTCGAGAGTGATATTACATTTTGTGTGCAGTGTACGTATACATTTTACAGTATATAATATATAAAATACGGGCATTGTACTTTTTGCTATAGTAGTAATTTAGAAGTTTCCATTTTCCACCGAAATAAGATAAAAACCTCTTAGAAAGCCCCTAGATATTATTTACAGTAGGTACAATTATGTGTATATATATACTACAGTACCTATAATAGGCTATAATAATGTATTTTACCACATTGAAATGCAAGCCATTAGGGCTGATGCAGAAAGTCGAAGAATATTTTCGATTTGTGGAGAGCACCTAACAGTGCTAACACATAATATTGTCTACATTTTTCATTCAAATATTATAAGTTATAAATACATCTACAAATGGCGTGTTTCAGTAACACTGATAATGATCTGGGATTATTTCGATGGGAAAAGAAAAATGTATTTCCAATGAATATGGTATTATATTAGAAAACATCAGTATGAAATTAAAATCATAGATATTTCGAGTATTAAGTAATTATGATACATAATTTATCAATATCCAATAATAATGTAGATTGTATAGACGTATAAATCAAAGAAATCAGACGGTAAATCATCAACCATGCTTTGTAGCTATCTATGTTTCATTGGGTCAAATATAATTTCTGGAAAATTTACTTCATCAAAAGTGCCAACTAGGTTTCATTTTCAAACCATGATTAAGATTACTTGAAAAAGTTGAAACGTTTGGAAGATTAAAAAAAAAAAAAAACTAGTAAATTGTAGAAAAAAATACCTTGGTTAAAATCTAAAAATATAAATATTCATTCTTTTGGTCTCTATTTAATTTCAAAAAGATTATAATATTAATAAATATGTACCGATAATATATTTTGTTTCAATTATTCATGGAGCATGAATAAGGTCTTAAATATTTAATATTAATATAATATTTGGATATAATTTTAAAATAAGGGTATCGGAGTATAAACAACCACTATTGTTATTCACCATACTTTAATAGATATATGAAAAACATCAATATTAATAAAAAAAATTAAAACAGGAAAATATAAACATGATTTATAAGTTTATTGCAATTTAATATTCAGGAAGTAAGGAAAAAAAATTATTTCATTACCGGAAAAACCTATTAAACGGTCTTGACACAAACAAAACAAAAATTACTAAGTTTATTTTCCTCAATTTCCTGTTAGTTAATTTGTCCATAAATATAGATTATTCAATTTTAGAATTTAAAATGGTACATTGTGTATTTAAGTGTGCGTGTAATGTAGATACATTTAATAGAATGACCATTTTGCGTTATACAATACAATTCATCTATTTTTGAAATATTCTACTGAATTAATATAAAATATTATAATGATATTCTACCAGATTCTACAACGAAAGTAATACTGTATACATTACCAAACATAAAAAGTAACAACAATTATGTATCATATTTCAAATTAATTTTAGTTTTTTTTTTTATTGATCATTATTGAATATATTATTTTTATTTATATTTACTTCTTTATGATATTAAATGTTAATAATAAACTGTATATTATTAATATTTGTTTTTATAATAACATACATCGATTAATTATTTATATATATTATATATTTTAAAATATCAGAATTTTATATTTTGCTATATTATTTACAAAATCAAATGTTTTATATTTTAAAATGAAAAATTATGTAATTTTTCTAAAAAATAACAGACTTTGCGTTAATATAATATATACCACATAAATAAATTTAAAAACATATTAAATTTGGTTATAGTTTTTCAAGTATAAATTATCAATTAACAAGTTTCCGATGAAAATACTTATACATTTAATTTTTCTTGATGACATTTTAGCATAATCAAAGTATTAAAAATTAGCTGTCCTGTGCACTTAGTTTACAAAATTCATCCGTGTTAGTAATTTCAGAGAAATGTTTCACCTTACCAATAACATATGATGCAAATTTAGACAATTTTCATTTTGATTAGATACGAGTAGATGTGAACAAATAATTTCCTTGTCAATGATATTTTATTAATATTAAAAAAGTAAAGTATGGAAATAAATGTCAAATATTAATACTAATAGGAATAAAGTTTATTTTTTTTTACCTTCATTTGATTTAATGAATAATATTATTTTTCATTATTCATAAATTTAACTAATAAAAATAATTTTTCCCTGGAATAGGAAATCCTATCATTATTAAATAAATCTTATCAAATACTAAATAATATATTGTATTTTTTTTTCAATTGCTTTAAGCCATATGAAATTTTTCGATTAGTGTTTAACTACTCAGTATTCAAAGAATGTAATCAAATCGATTAATAAATGATAAAATAGCCACTCAAGTAGATTTAAAATTATTTTCATGCTTGTTTTTATAAATTGGAAATTATTTTATGTTTAGAACCAATATAGGTACCTAGTTAAGAATATAGTTTTACGTAATGTGATTGATGATTTCCAATGTTTGATATAGTATATAATACGAAACGTAGGTATAGTAGTAAATAATATAATTGGGCATTAATATTTATAACACAGAGAAAATAATTAATCATACACATTTTGTAGTCAGCAATTGAATAGTATGAAAATAAATCATTAGAATATTTTTAGTTATAGTTATATTGATCTTAAACTACATTATATTAAAAAAAAAAAAGTTATTATTGATTTATATTTGTATACAAATTTTCTCAAGTCATTGTTAATTTTTTATGTGGTTTGAAATAAAACCTAGCAAGTTGAATTCAACAAAGGTTGTAGATGCGTCAAATTGGACTCCATGGATCATGTATTTTTTTTACAATAAGCAATAATAATTAATATAAGTATTAAAATATGATATTAAATTAAGACATTCAGTGTTCGTTAAATATTTTAATTTTATTATAAACAACTAGTTATCTTTTTTATCATTAACATAATATAATGTATTAGGTATTATTAAAACTCTGTCCTAACTATAATATATATGAATAATTTTTTTAATATAATTCAAGACTTTTAGTGCCGATCACAATTTGTATAATTTAATATAATGTTTACACCTAAAAACTTACTGACACGCTTAGGAATTTCGATAAGTATTTAAAATAATTAATCAAATAAAAATAAGTATAGAATTTATGTGTATTTGTGTGTGTGTGTGTGTGTGTGTGTGTGTGTGTGTGTGTGTGTGTGTGTGTGTGTGTGTGTGTGTGTGTGTTAGAGAGAAAGATAAATAAAAAAACACGTATTTTGTATTTACCAGTTATTCTGCAGTCACCAGTTAGTCTGATCGATGTTCCAAGTCTCACGACGCATATGTAATAGATTCTGAAAAAAAAGAAAAACATAGGCTTATTCTCCTGCCTGTGACGTTTTTACATCATAAAAATTTACGATTTTTAGTGTGAAGAAAGTCTCTCTATCGGATGTTGAGGGAAAAGACACATCCGAATTCAATTTTCCACTATATACGTCTTAACGACAGTCACTGCCGTCGACCTTAAGGAGGTAAAAAGAGGGAGAAAAAATTATGGGGCGGTGGGAAGGAGGGGAAGAGAAAAAGAAAATAATAATGTCACCGTGAAAAGATTGTTGCGCCGGGACAAGACCTGAATAACAGTCGCCTTATAGGTTTTTTTCGCTCCTATTTTGTGTTCCCCGTCCACGCTACAACGGTTGCAAAGCGACTCTTCCGGATTTCCGTATTTTATTTCGACTTTACCTCTTCTCCCTCATCACTGCGGCCATTACGTCTTTTTTCGCGGTATGACTTCGGCCACAAAGTGCATATACATACGTGCGTTATCGTTATGTGTGTATATTATGAACATATTATACAGAATGATTCTCGTGCATGCTCACTCCGTTTTAACATGAAATCGTACATTTATTCAAATATTTTTATTATCTCACGTATACTTTAAGACCATATAATATTATGTCATTTATAAAGTGACTATACAATTATACATTTTTTTTCAAACCAAAACCTCTATTGTACATCCTGTATATTTATAATTAGATGATTTATTCGGAACTTTTAATTTGCATAAACTAAAGTATTTTCGGCATTATTTAACATACACATGTAAGCCACTAGAAACCAGAATAAAAGTTTAGAAGTCACACGGGAGATTATGTTCAATTCAATTAGAACTAATTTGTAGTACACTTGAAAGTTACAAATAACAATTATTTTATTACCTAATAACTAATTTAGAGATATGATTGAGATGAAGAGGGTAGTTAGCATGTTAGGCGAATCACTCTGTATGCGCGCATTTATGCCTTATATACTTATATAATATGCGTATTACTCCGGGATCTGGACAACGAAGAAAAAAATAACTACACCAGATGTGTATATATGCATATATATATATATATATATATATATATATATATATAAAGGGGCAATTCGTTTCTCCACTGTCGAGATAACGAATTTTGCTAAGGGATATTGGTTTTACCCGGATGACGTGTGACCTGAATAAACATCTTAAATGGTCTACCTGCTGGATCTGTTTACGATCACTAACCGTAATGTAGGTACATTTCAGACGTCCAGATTGTTATACGGTTGGAAATTAAATGTGACCACTATACATAATATAATTCGTTCGTATTATACGTATGCATAATAATATTATAATGGCTGCAGTAGATACGTTGTCGCACTCGGTGTATCGACGAGATGGGTCTCCTATGCGAAATTATAAATGGATTTTTTTTAAAACGAATTAAAATATATAATAACGGAAAAAAATGATCCTAATAGGATTTAGTCGTTTGAGTCGTTATTTTTTCTTTTCAATACTCAACGGTTGCATAAGTATTTTCATTATTTTATTTTTCAATAAATACATATGTTTTCAGTTTTTAATAAAAAAAAAATATATATAACCAGACAACATCTCGTTTAAAAAAGATGATTGATCATGTTCTTAAACGACAGTAATACAGCTTTTCCACGTCCCTCCGCAATAAAATTAAGACTACAGAAAACAAAATATATTTACAACGACTAGGTACAGAATAAGCTAATTTAAATTCTATAATGACAATTATGGTCTAATGATAATTTGCTTATACATTATGCTATATCAGTGGCGTAGCCAGGGGGGGCTGAGGGGGCTGCAGCCCCCCCCCGAAAAGTTAAGAAAATTTAAAAATTAAAAGGTAAAATAATTTATTGTATATATTAATAAAACATCGCTGTGTAAAGAAAATGGCTGTTTTATATTATGTTGCTGAGTGTCCATTCAGAAAAATCATATTTTATAATGACTGAGTTAATATTATATTCTACTTGTATTTAAGTTTATCATTCATTGGATATATGTATTTTCACTTAAATTTAAAATAGTAAATTATTTAAGGTTTGATTAGTTAATTATCTTAAAATAAAATATATTTTTACTTGAATATTGTATTTTCTCTTATAATACTGAAGTACGTAAAAAACAATATATCACGTAATAATTTAAAATTGTAAAATATAATATAGGTTTCTTTTAAGATTAAAATATACTAATTTAAGCACTAAATGTAAAAAAATAACAATTTATTTTATTTAGAATGTAATAAATAATAATGTAATCCATCAGTTTTTATTTTATTTTTTTTCAAACTAAATCAATTTTTATTTTCATAGAGTACATCAAGATCATTTATAAATGAGTTATTATTTTACTAATATTCAATAACCATTTAAAATTAACCTCGTCTAATATTTATTTTAATTTTCATAATAACTCATATTAAAATAACAACAAATTGGATTATAATTTTTAAATGAAAGATTAAGTTTACAATCTCTTTTGTTGTCATATCAAATAAAAAAATATATTATACCTTTATAAAGCACCAACCTTTATGAACATCTCAAAAACCAGAATTAAGTTGAATTCACAGTCCACGAATAATGCATTTTCATATAATTCACATTTAATACATTTAATATTTTTTTAAGCAAAAAGTTTTTAAATCATGTATACCTACAGAATAAGTGCTCAAATATTTTTATGATTCTTTTATATTCTCACTATTTTTTTTATACATAAATACTTTATATTAGGTAATTTTCAACTGTAGAATATTTACAATCTTTTTATTTTTAAAAATAATCAAATATTATAGGTATTGCTAATGTATGCATAATTATTACGTCATATATATTGTAGATATTTTTATTAATTTACTTTATTTATTATAATATGAAATAAATTATACATATAATTGTTTTCGAAATATAATATTTAAGTATGTATTTTCCAGTTAAATTAAATTATAAACGAATTTTAAATTTTAACATCAGATTTATAAAACAAAAATTATGTACTCTAACAATTATAAGCCGCTTCAAAAATCATTATACATTAAAGTGTTATCATTTATTGGTTACATAAAACATTTAAATTTTGTTAATTATTCTAATAACCGAAGGAGTTTAAAGCTCCCGAAATTTGTAATACATATATAATAATTATAGTTTATATATTATGTTTAAGAATTTTAAATTGAAAAATTGGTTTTGTGTATATTTTAATTGAGTCTAAATTTATTCTTTTTTTTTTACTTATATAAAATGTAGATATTGCTTGTGAATAATTCAGTTTATTGGTTATTTTTCAATCGAAGTCTACATTTAAACGTTATTGACAGGTTTATGAAAAACTCAGATATGAACAGTGAATACTTTCCCTTGAATCGCTCAACACTGCAACGATAAAAGAATATTATATTTTTAATTAAAAAAAAAAAAAAAGATTTATTTTTTACTAAGTTAATTATATTTGTATTATATTTTTGTAAACCTAATAAATATATTATATATTTTTTTATGACAATCTTATTTTAATATAAGTGTATGACTAAAAATCAATTATGTTTATAATATCTGATAAATAACATGATTTTATCATAGATTTTAAGAAGTTTTTAATGTTTAGTACAGAAAAACACTTCAAATTCAAAACTCTCTTTCATCTACTTGTATTTGACTTTCGATCATTATATCATACATAAGTACCATATGAAACTTGAATTCTTTCGTTGTACACTAATATAGTAATATATTATCAGAACAATATTCATCGAGATTAAATTTTCTGTAGTAGTGCATTTATTCTGTTTATTTGTTGTTACAAATATTATAATGCACACATTTGAAGTTATATTACATTGTATTTTTGCACAAGCGTTTCTAGATGCACGTTGGATACCTATTGCAATTCCATGAAGCATTAGTTTGAAGAATGTATAATACATGACGGGTATTATGAAAATTCTGAGTATTGACATAGCTAATAGCTATACCCGCTGATAAAACTAAATAAAGAAATAATTATAATTAACTTTGACTTATTTACAGTAGAACTTATTTTACTTCCACGAAATGCCTTATGAAGATTATCACACAAACCTATTCTCGTATCATTCTTTTTATTAAAATTTGTATTTATTCTTCTTCAATACTGCAGTTATTCAACGTATGATTTTTGAAACTTTTAAAGGATAAAATAGAGGGGGTGAACATACTTAGTGAATCACCTTGTATATAAATTAAGATAAAAACAGATCAAGTATATAGAACTCCAACCATAACCGAGATTTACACAAAAAACAAAATAAATTATAATATAATATATTAATTTAGATATTGTAAAGTTGTAATCACTCATCTCGATTTGTATTTGAAACATAAACTAACCTACTTTACCTAAGGAGTATTAAAGTGTAGTATGTGAAACATACATAGTTTTACGACATTATATAAAACTACATTGCACGTTACAGTAGCCGGACTATAGTAGAAAAACGTAAAAATAAGCCACATACTACAAAAATATAGATATGTTAGTGGCTGTTGGGAAGCTGTATAAAGGGATTTCGTTCAATAATTTTGTTATTTTATTATTTTTACGTCATATCAAAACAATAATGTTGTCCTTAACAAATAGTGTTCCGTCCATTGAAACGCGTCCCAAAACTTTTATCGCTGACCTTTTTTGTGCGGTTTGAATTCGTTTTCATGTACTTTCGAGTGCAGTATAGGCTTAGGAGGCAACAAAAAACAATATATACAATATATTACGATATATCTATTATATTGTAGAAAATCTAACATTATTCAGTAATAGAACCTTCTCGAGATAAAATCTACTCCTTTAACGACCTATTCAAGGGTTGTAAATATGTAAATGATTCCTGTGCATTTGATTGAAGTTTTTGATAATAGACATTATATTATTATGCATGCCAATATAAATAAATAATACAAACCCAAAGATAATTGTTTTATATAAAATTAAAGAGAAAAACCACATCTGTTGTTTGAAAATTGGATGTTAATATACAGCCACTTTTTTTTAGCTCTTTTAATAATTTTTAACTAAATTGAGTTAACATTATTAAATTTCATATTAAAACGGAAACTTGCACAATCACGTTTCTGTGGTTACACGTACGTATACTTCATTATATGCCTTGCATTTAAATATTAATATAAGTATTTTTCTTCCTCGGGATATTTTCGTGCTTTAATATTCATCTACTAAGAGTAACATAAGAATTAAAGTACTGAATATACTCATTATACAACAAATAATACGTTTTTTACCAAAAAATTATTGATTTTACATCAATTACAATTAAATTACATATTTATAATTATAGTACCTACTGAATTCTAATTTAATATATACATTACAATGAATTACTTCTCAATTACTAGATACACTAAGCATCCGTCTACTGTACAATAGCTGAGTAGTTTTCTGTTTCCTCCTTTTAAAATTATTTTTTTTAAATATTTTAATATTATATAATATTTCCCTAAAAGTAAATGTACCTACTTATGTGTATACAATTATTAGTTAAAAATTTAAAATACTAGTAAAACTCGACGAGGAAAACCATAATTTAACTAGTTTTCTGGTAAAAATCAGATTCTGATATCTAACACCGCAAATATGACTCCAGAAGTAGATTTCTGCAGAAGCTTGAAATCAAATTTTCTGACAAAAAAAAAGTGAAAACCTATATCAATAGCGCTAGTCACGTTTCAAAAATCGCTGAACTTCCTGTTAATACAGTATTAGTGTGTAAAATTGAGATCAATTCACCGTCTATTCTACAGTTCAAACGGAATTACAAAATCTGAACATTGTGGAAAGCTATAAAATAAACAATGTACATCTGTCAATTGACGGGATATTATCATTTAATTTCGAATAGATTTGAAGTAAATTATAATATAGGTAACAGATACGTAATCGCATATCATTACATAATTGGACTAAGAAATTTGCCAGTTGTTGTCAGGCACATGTCTTATTATTACTCTTAGTCAAAGCGTTTATTTTCAAAGTGTAAAATCTATTACATACCACGCATACGAGACCGCTCGTATAATCAATAATAATAATAATAATATGAAACGTAGGAATAATTTAAAATTTTTACTGAAGATAGTACGTTGTATATTAAGTTATATTATGTATAATATTTAAAATGTTTAATGTAAATTGTATTAATTATCAGTTCATTACAAATAAACAATTTTGTTAGACAATTTAATTGGTTTTCATTCGTTATATTAAGTATTAATACATTTCAAAACATTAATATAAAATTAATTAACGGAGTGTGAAAATTATGAACACCTGTGCATTTTTATTTTTTTAAACTAGTTTATGTTAAAATACTTGAAAAGAAATTATATTCAATGAAACCTCTTATTGAGTTTTTAAGATTTTCGACCAAGGAACAAAAAATATTTTCAACACACAACAGAAATTAACTAAATATAACTTTGTATACTGTATAGTAGGTGTTGAATGTGCCTCATTATTGAGTAGGTGGTAATCGATGGATTAAATTTAAATTTTATAATAAATCAATATATTCAAAAGACGATTCAGAGCAGGCTGTATTCTATTAGCCATTTTAGATCCTGAGCGGAGTGATTTTTTTTTTTAAAACCTACGATAAGTTGTCGATAAAATGCTTCGATTTTCAACTTTGAGTGTGGTTTTGGACAAAAAAAAAATTTGATCTAGTTTATACTTTAAAGAGTTTAAAATTAAAAATGTCCAAATATTTTTTATAATCGAGAAATACAACAAAAAAATGAAGGAAAAACAGGGTTTTTACGCTAAGCTAGTTTTGACTAAATTGATTTTTTATTTTATTATAATTCAAAAAAATATAAATATAATAATTTATAAAATATAATTTTAAAAATATTTTCAAAATATTTTCACTCTCACTAAATAATTTGTGAACAATTGAAATTTTCGAAATATTTTTTCAGTTTTTTTTTTTTTTTTTATATATATAAATAAATGTAGAAAAAACATATAATATGCACTATATTTAGCGATTTAGTCTGATATACAGTCTCAATTCAGAAATGTGTTTCGTGTAAAATAATTGATTAAACTCAAATTTAACACACTCGTGAAAGTGACCTCGAGTTCTAATTTACAGCAAAGCTATAATAGTACTTACTTGCCTATATTTTTAAACATTATTTTACAGATTTCATCAAAAATGTTCATCAAATTTTAGCACTGGATTAATTTACTTTTAAGCAATCTTATAATTAAATATTTTAGATTCTAAACGGAGTGATGAATGTATTAATTGTACAGTGATGTGTGTTTTTTTATTTTTTTTATTTTTGTGTCTGTCATCATGTTTTGGAGCAGTAATAATGCTTCGATTTTTGATTTCAGCCCCTCTTTGAATAGGAAAATTCATCTAGTTGGTACTTTGGGGGTCAAAAGTAAACATTTTCAAATAGTTTTCAAAAAAATCGAGAAAAACAAATAAAAAAGTGACAGAAAAACGGCAATTTTATGAAAAACCACTTTTCGACAAAATCGATTTATAGATTTTGCTGTAACTCAAAAACGAATCATTGTAAATACTTGAAATTTTCACCAAAAGTTTATATTATGGTTATCTATTTACGGTTAAATTCAAAGTATGTTGACCTTTTTTAAGCTACTTATAGACAAAGACAATTGAAATTTTCGATATTTCTAAGTTTTTTTTCTTAAAATGCCGATAAATAAAATTTAGCTATCCAAAAAATCTTTAAAATTTAATACAATGTTTACTATAAGTTGTCCTTATCGTAATAAAAAAAAATCAAAAATCGTTAGTCGCAATTTTTATTTCTAAGCATTTAAAGTTCAAATGTTTACGAAATAATATATATGATGAACCCTGATTAAACTCAGTGGCGTAGCTAGGAATTTTAGTTAGGGTAGCATAATTTCAAAATTGTTCATAATAATCATGGATTATATTAAGTAAAATACACAAGTACATAGGTAATAATTAGTATTTAATTTTAGTAAATGAAAATAATAAAAGAAATAAAACAATATATATATTATGTATCATTATTTAATTCATCACCACGAGAACAAACAAATTGTGTTTTTAATTTAAATACCTATAAAAATAGCTAACCACTTGTACGTCCTTGTGGCGTCGTTGATATAGAGATTTAGCGCGTAACATTACTATGTTCTGCCTATCCCTGTGTATAAAGGAGCAGACTAGTCTAGAACCGATAATCTCTTTTTCACATTTTGTGTTCATGTTTTAAAAAAAAAATGATTATTTAAAACTGTTTTATGTCAAATTAATCAATTTTAATTAACTGCAGGTAATTAAATGTCTGAGGTTCGATTCTCGCCTAATGACAAAAATTTTTTATCATTTTTTTTTTGCTATACAATATTATTATCATGATACATAATTAATACAACATAAAATATACCTACCTATTTCTACCTTATAGTATTTCAAATGAGGAGGTGCTTTGCTACTGTAAAGTTCAATTTTTCTAATCTCATAAGGCCATATCTTTTTTTTTCATTTTTCGTCAGAAAATCAACATTAATTTGAAAACATAGAAAATCCTCGAAAAATATCATACTGAAATATTATAAGTATATTAAAATATATAGATACATTCAAAAAAGTATAAAAATTGTATTAAAGAAAACAATAATATACAATATGTTTTTTTAATTATTCGTAAAATACTGTCTTTTTATTATATAAAACCGTTAATACTTTCCTCCATAATGAATAGTATTTTCTGTTAAAAAAAATCATTAAACATAACAATATATATATACGTTTATTATATTACACCAATAAATTTTTTTTTTTACATTTTAATATTAATAATTGATCAATCTGTAGTCGATCAATTGCGCAACGAGTTGCAGCTTGTATATAGGTATTATAATATTATGATACAGTACCAGCTACTACCAATCTTGGATATGATACATGAACTATAGTTATATTTTATACCTACATGTATTAATATTGTAAATAAAATTGCATGCTTTTGTATATTCGAGTTTTAAATAAGTATATTATCATTACAATATGGTCAATAATATACATAAATAAATGTACCACCCAGGCTGTACAGTATAGATACCGATCAGTTTTATTCAAAAAAAACATATTTATAATGAATGAAATCGAAATCTAATTCAGGGTCTTTTAGCCATTTTAAGTTAACATTATCTCGCATATTTTGCATACTTGAACTTGAAATGTATAAATAATGTACCTATATGCAAATAAAATAAAAATACTTAATATTGTATATACACATTTTATTTTTCATTTATCTCGAGCTTAATTAAAGAAGATGTATGTTAGCATTCAGTTATTATATAATATTTCGTTATTAGATATGTCACGTATAACATTAATCTAATAATGTGGTATGTTCGATATAATTTTCGTATAAATAACATAAAAAAAGCGGGTAAGTGAGTATCGCTCTGTTGTATATTAGGGGATGGGGTGGACCTCAGACTAGAGTAGGATAAATTTGAATGCAATGATCGGTATCATTGTATACGAAAAACGATTCTGAACGGAGATGATTTGTCAGTCTGGGATATATTATATTTAAATATTGTCTTATATTCTATTTACTTATTGGAACGTTTATAATATAGTGGACTACATCATTATATTTATTATACTCTGCTCGACCCTACTTGGATGGATGCATGTGTGAAACGCTACAAAATAAATACACATATGGGAAAACCCTTGTTGCACCCGACGTTGGATGACTCACTGGAGACATCCAAAGAAAATTGGTACCAGTGATATATTATTTAGTGACTCACATTTTAAATCTACCATTTTTACTTCCGACAAATAGATTTTGACTGGGGTAGATTGAATTTGATAATAAAAAAAAAACCTTCTGCTGACACTTGCGTGGGTATACATCAATGATATTGTTGTTATTATTTCTGCTGTAGTTCAAAATTCTCTCTCATGTAACGAATTATTCCGCGAAAAATATGCGTCTAGTCGACAAGTCAACGGGATCTCTTTTACGATGTGTCCATGAAATCAAACTACTGATTCTACGGATTTCACCCGATTAAATGGACTCGGTGATCGACCGCAGCGCCTGAGGTTTATATTCATAGTCAATGTATCATTTATTATCTCACTTATTTTACCTAGGGTGATGAAGTAAAAACAAAAACTAATAATTTCGTATTAAAACCACTTCACGCTCAAAATCTCAAATCCGAGTTTTTACCCTTACGATATTTTAATATACTATATTACTCCATATATTATATTTAGTTTTACCAAACCATTTAAGTAAAATATCTACAATAAAAATTAACCTTCATTACACCCCCACCTTCCACTGTAAATTTTTGCGGTTACCTGCATTTTTACTGCTGTTAAAATACTAAAAGTAAATTATTACTGTAATGTAAATTAAACGAATATATAACTATTAAATTAACCTTTAGGTAGTATAAATAATGACTAAAAAAAAAATATATATTCAATTTAATTTATAAATAACTTATATATCTGTGGTTTTACTGTGTTATATATGACCTTTTTTTACATACCTAAAAACATGTAATCAATTATATGTATTAATTCTATATTATATGTGAGAAAGTAGTGTCGTGACTTGCTACCGAACTAAAATGTATATCATGTCATAGTACCTCCACTGAGAGGCCTCTATAATAACTATCAGTCCATTATATATTTTTTTTTTATTCATCAATTGTTCTTATTGTTCGTTGTGTAATATTATATTGAATAAAAAAAATATTATGTAAAATAAAAAATTCTTTATAATATTATGTAGCTTCTAGTTTTCCAATTACGAAATCGATGAAAATACGGTGGTCGGTGATATAAATTATAATAAAAATGTATACCGAATGAGATATTATTAGTTTTATAAGTTTTATTTTATTATTATTATTATTTTATATTTTTGATAATTTATTATTAATAATATATAATTATATAATATTGCTATTTTTAATATACTGTAGTGTTAATTTAATAGTGTTATAATTAATGTATAATTATTTAATTTATATAATATTGTATAATATATTATGTATTACACATGATATTAAATTTAAATATTTAAAAAGAATATTATAAATTATAAATAAATTAAACACATGGCTTTTTATAGATTAGTTGATGAAGAATAAATTATAAACTATCCAGTACTACAATATTTCTGTAGAGTGGAAAAATTTGTAAATATTTATATCATTTGAATTTTTATCAGCAGTGAAATATTATTGACAACATAATATTTAATATTCTATTTTAGTGATGTATACTATTTTACTATAATTATATTAAATCAATACAGGAGAATTATTTTATGAATAAATTTTGACTAAATTACATAAACATATTATATATTATATACACACTTAATTTTAGTTACCTTATACTCCTTTATTTTAGAATCCTTGTTTATATTATACTAATAATAGGCACAATGTCAATCATTAATATTTAATGACAATTTTAACATATAAACACAGTCCACTAAATTATATAAACCAATAGCGTACTTAAAACTTAAAATCGTATTTTTCAATAGAGATGACGTAAATCAAATATACAACTACGTATTTAATAATGTATAATTGTATAACTTATTCCAGTATTTTTTTGTTAAAGTTTCAATTCAAAGTAAATGTTTATTTTTATAATATAATTTAAATAATTAAAAATATCTCAAACGTAGGTGTAGTCACAAAACTTTTTTTATAAGCATTGAAAGTTAAAATCTTAACAAAATTCATGAAAATTTTGTTTAGTAAAGGTACCTAAGAAATGAAAATGTAATACAAGAATTTTGTTTAATATTTATAGTTTGTTTAATATTTAAGATTTTAAAATATAATAATTCAAGATTCATACTAGACAATTAAAAAATATTTGAAGATGTTTATTTTTTAAAGATATTTAAGTTAAAATTAGTAATTTAGACGAAAAAAATGAGTTTAATTATTTTCACTATTTTTTCATTTAAAAACATTATTCGCGAGAACTTATGACAGTTATAACTGTTATCTAAATTATTATGAATTTTACTATACGCAATATTTTTGATTTTTCAGGTATTATTTATTCATATCGTGAATATATTTTTACTGTTTTATGGTATTTACAAAAAGATATAATTATATTTTAAGTGATATAAGTTGATACAATATGATGTAAATATGTTATTATAATTTTAAATAGTAATAATAAAATTAAATTAAAATAAACTAAAGTAATACTAAAACTTAAAAGTAAAATAAATTACTATTGTAGTTAAATAAAAAACCATATAACTAAATTCACTTAATTCACAGATTTAGTCTGACAAATAGTTTCTACTCATAGTCGTTTTTCTTACACAACTGTATATCTTGAATTTTATATTAATTTTTATAATAATGATCCATTGACACCTAATATATAGCAGAGTGGTACTTATGTGCTTACTTTATTTCTATACCTAGAATTTAGTATCACAATTAAATATATATTTAAATTTTATATGCTGTGATCAATGTGATCTTAAGTTACTTTGACCACATTAAAATGTATAGATATAATTTTTAATAGTTTGTACGTGACTTTTATATTCTATTTTATACTTTTATTGTTTTATGCAATGTGTGTGTAGTATGTGTGTGTGTGTGATAGAGAGTGAATTATGTTGAAGAAAAAAGTAAAAGTTGAAGGAGGGTATAGGTTTGGTCAATGATACGTGACACGACTTCATGTATATTGACAAAAAGCATTTCAAATTGTATTTAAAAAAATATATATCGATACTAACTATGGAGTTGGGATGATGATGAAGGAAATAATGGAATAAAATAAAATAGGTGTCGTTGAAACAATGAAATAGTGAAACTCTGACAAAACTTTAATAAAGCCCAATATGAAAGTTTTGAGTAATTTTTCAAATGACAGTAGGACACGAGGTGCCTTGGCTAGAAAGCAAGACTTTACGATGAGGTCTCGCAATATTGAAACGCCTTGGCTAATAGGAAAAGTTATGGCAACGTTATTGGGAGATGTCCTTTAATAGCTCCAAAGTTTCTTTTTTTCTTTACCTATTTTCACGTGAGTGCATATTTTTAGCCTGTTCTGCCTCACCTACATTATATGCATACTTGATACCACCTCAAAAAAAAAAAATAAATAAACTTTTTACTTTGAATAAAACAGGATATCTTCATTTCACCTCTTGTCTTGAGTTTATTATGACATGACACGATATCTACTCAAAACATGAAAAATTTGTTTGTTTCAACTAAACACCTCAACTCGACTGGTATAATATATATATATACAAAATCCTAATTGATAAATAGTTACTTTTGTTTTATAATAACAATATAATATATGATATGTTTATTGTATAATAAAAATATATGACTGGAAAATGTTCAGAAAAAAACTTATTTTTAAATTGAAGTTAAATATTTCATCGACACAAAGCTTATGTATGTAACAATATTAATGTATTTTACATAATAACAAATAACTGAAAGTGGTAACATATATTTTACCTATATAATATAATATATACTATTCTGAGCAATACTGTTGATCAACAACTTTAATAAAGCTATTAACGTTTTTTACAAACAAAAATAAAAAACAATTTAAGTGGAAATCCTGGTGTAATATATTAGGATAGTTTATAATATTATGCTGAACACAATAAACTATTGAGACAATTCTAAAATGAGTATCTATGCATTGGCATGTACATGTTTACATTTTGTTTCTTGTTATTTTTTTATTATAAGAAATACATTTAAGTCATTGCAAATAGTTTACGCTTATATAGTTATATAACATAGTAATACATCATATATCATATTATGATAATTAAAACTGAAACATTCAAAATATTTAATATTTATTTGATTTTTTTGTCTTGAACAATCGTTTTTTTTTTTTTAATTGATTTACTCTATATAATTTATATGATATTTAATTTTATTTTATGATTAAAAAAATCATTTTTTATTTATTATTAAGTGCTTTAATGTCTGACACGAACCGTTTAAAATATAGTGATAGGTTTTCGTTTTTTTTAATACTATAGTCTAAAAGTTATTTATTTATATCTTGTACAAAATATGCAGTGTAAACCACATTGTTTAAGTTCAGAAATTGTTTGTATAATATTTTTGAAAAAAAAATGTTATATATATATATAATATGACGATTATTGGTTGTAAGATAGTTATAAATATTTATTTTTACTAAGTTTTAAATTTTTTAAGCAATGGGGTAATGAAAATATGATCATGTACTTTGCACGACAAAATACATTCTAATATTTTCTCATTGTTTTCAACACTCTATAAATAAATCAAATAAACATTAATGAAAAATCACTTTAAATATAAAACTCCATTTTTTTTTCTGTGATTGTGTATTCGTGTTTATGAAAGTCGCGATAATATGTATTATAAAACTCTTACAATATACTGTCATATATTATAAGAAAATAATAATATTAATTTTTTTAACTAATGAAATAAAAAAATATACATCATTTTCATTGAACAGCAATTAATGGACTGACGAAAAAACCGTACCAATGGACATCTCTCCTTAACCTGTTAATATTTTATACTCCATGTAACAAAGATGGCTAATTTATTTTATTTTCTATTTGAACGGTAGCTCGAATAAATTTCGAAGTGGTCTTGAATAAAGTATTGTATTTTGGCATAGAATGATCGCTGGCGGCGTGACACTTAAACATTAATTGTAACATCATGAAATATAATCTACGAGATAATAATAATATATATATATATATATATGTCTGATATAACAGAAATATTAACTGACTTAAAAGTGTAATCATTTTATTTTGATTAATTTTTTTCTGACTAAATTTAAAAATAATTATCGAAACTATTATAATAGGTATAATGTATATATTATATAGTATATCGATGAAAACTAATTTTATTTCATAATTAGACGATTATATTTAGTATATTTTTGTCATGTCCTGTGTATGGATCAAGCTGCAGCTAGTTTAAGAATCGTCTACAACATAAGTTTGTAAGAAAACCGTTACAGTAGGTACATTTATAGTTTTCTGGTCACCAACGTCGGGTTACCCTACAGGCAAAATAATCAGGTGATTGGAGCGGCAAATTTGGCGCACTTAAAAAATAAAATATATTAATAATATTATATTAAAATTTGAGATGGCGGCAAATGTCCTGCTTGTAGGCGGCAAATAGCTTAATCCGCCACTGCTGGTCACAAAGATCGATGCAAATGGTGGTCTCGTCATCACATCGGATTATTTCGAAATGGAAGTGCCAGATCTCTATCTATACCGTGTTCTGCAGGGTTGGTATATTAAATTCGGGTCCAAAAACCATTCTTCAGCCGAGTATAGCCTTTCTAATTAAATGAGTATAAGCATTTTAGCTCGATTGGATTAACATTTTAAATAAAAATACGCACGTTTTTCTAAAAAATAAAAACTTAATCGTTTATTTAGACGTTTTTGTATAGAATAATTAAGTTTTTTACAGTACGGAAATATATAGCGAAAAGTATAAAAATAAAACAAACCAACAACAAACATTAATTATTATTATTATCATTAACATTATTACTTTTTAAACTCAATCTTAACACTTGTCAAAGTTGATAAATCGGTCTTAACAGAAAAAAAATATGCATGCATTTACACGTGAGCCACAACCATATTATAGTGGCATAGCGGAGTAGTTACGCAAAAAATGAAAAATACGAGGTCGGATGTTTTGTTCGGTACAAGAGGAAAAAAACCAAGAATCGAAAAAGTTACGGTGGGTAGCCAAAAATGATAACTATACTCTTATATATAGATATACACACACGTACTTATCCTTACGTCACAGATCCAAGGACCGAAATCTCTCGCGCGTCTTATAGAATCCCAACTAGCATTATAATCTCCCCCGAAAAGTGTATAAGAAGTATGCAACCGTATCACTATAATATAATAATACCATCGACAGCGTCCCGAAACTTCTCGGAAGCAAGTAGCTGTACGGCATGATTACTTAAATAATAACAATAATATCGCCAAGACGCGTGTCATGCCGCATGAAGATTTCCAGCACTATAGGGTTACACCATGTCCGCCTTTATAATAATATATTGTGTAAATACACAGTGTTAGTGTTTCGGTCGTGTTTCTCGGACAATTCCCACTAGATTCGAGAACATTATTGTAAGTCGGCGGCCGTTGTCGGCAATACGTTTTCGTGCTGTTATTAATCATTTATGCTCCGTGATTGATGAGTCGAAAAAACTCGCTAGCGGAGAACACCTGTTCCCGGCGCGCACGTCCAAACGTGTATCCATATACTTTTGGTGAACTTTTCAATCGGATTAAAAGTGAACTGAGTGAATATTTTCACGGTGTTCGCCGTAGAAAAACGAACTCGCGTACAATTAAACCAAAGACCTGGACCAAACCCTGAAATATTATCTCTGCCACTGTTAAAAATATATGTTTACACTTTTATTTCAATATAATATCATGAACACGTATTAAAATATTACGTGTAAAATAAAGAACATTCTGAAATCTCGTTTTGCCATTGACTTTTGTCATTTTTTTTCTTTCCGATGGTAATTCAATTCAGAAATAGAATTTTTCCGACAACTTCCGTTTTAAGCAAACAATTTTGTAAACAATTTGTTTTATATTTTTTTTTTGTAATCGTATAATATCATTTTTATATTATATTAATGTAAATATAATAACGCATACAATATTATTATATTATGTTTTAGGTAAAAAATAATTTGACTTCAAGTAATGAAAATAATTTCTAAGAAAAAATTTAAATTAATGCAATTATTATTCTAGTCACGCTTTTCATATAGCCAAGTATTAAAATATATATATATATATTAATACTACGATTGTTGTTGTAATTTGTCGGTGAATGATTAAAATCCTATATGTTCACGTCGTCGCCAATCTTTTTTTAAATTATATTCCAAATAAATTCCATGAAAAAAAATAATAGTATACCTATTAATAAAATATCTTCATTACGGTGTTATTTTCATTACAATATTATTAGAATCATCATTTAAGTGTAATATTATACAATATATTTATTAAACAAATGTAATATACATAAAAAAATATTATTCAATAATAACACACTATTGCATTGTATACTAATATTATATGCGTACACAGTAAAACATAAAATTATTTTTATTTATTTAGCATATTCTATCTTA
The DNA here is from genome assembly GCA_020882235.1 of Schizaphis graminum. NCBI lineage: Eukaryota > Metazoa > Arthropoda > Insecta > Hemiptera > Aphididae > Schizaphis > Schizaphis graminum. The sequence continues at coordinate 64,396,694 of CM037032.1, forward strand.
ATAGTATATTTGTATATTAGGTACCTACGTTAAAAGTATAAATTAGTCAGTAAATATAATATGACTAATTATTATTGTTTAGTAAATTATATATAAAAAATATATTACAGTTTAAAATATATAATATTTTTCTTGGAATTATTTTTGAAAACTAAATATTGACTTTAAATGTTGACGTATTACAAACAAATGTGGATAATTTGGTATCAGAACACAACGTGCTAAACGATTTAAAATTAATTTAATTTGTTACCCATTTTTAATTTAAAGTAGAAATCATTTAAATATGGGAATATTATATATTTTATTTAAATAACATTAATTTTGTATATAAAACTATTATTATTTCTATTAATTGAAATGAAATTTACAAATCAACACACAGGATAACATAACTAATCGTAGTTTAGCCATTAAACTATTGAATTGTCAGATCACGTCACTAATTTACGCACAACTGATATTTAATGACAGCTTATACAGTTCTGATTAAGTAGATTACATACTTTTAGAGATTTTGGTAAGTACATTAATACAATTATACAAATAATTACAATCCATTATTTCAGGCTAATAAATGTCGATTAATTGATTTAAATTTATTTATTGCATATATTTTTGTTTATAATAGGATATAATATAAATAAATAAACATCTGAAATTGACCTCAATATCGTATATTTGTGGCGAAAATGTGCCATATTTATATTTTTATTTTATTATTTTTAATAATTATTATTTCAATTTTAATTTATCGTTCGTAACTTATAAGCATATAACAAATAACATTAGTGTAGATGAGTATATATAGTTTAATATTATTGACAATGATAATTCGATAATAATAATACTAGTATGAATATATAATTATTTCGTAGTTCAATAATTATAAATTATAAACTATACGCATACAATAAAATATATATTACATGACGTACCTAGTTTATCTAATTAAGTTGCGAAAAATAAAAATAAAAATATTTTTTCAAAAAAGATAAAATGATGGTGTAACGTATAGCCAAAGTTTTCAGCATAATATTATGTGACGTACGAGTATATATAGCATATCGGTAAGAGAAAATACAAAAGAGTTACCTACATAGGTATCCTTCATATTATGCTTTGTATGAAATGTAAACCAGCTTGAGATGGAAAAGGTGTGAACGACTAAAGATACATTTTAACTGTATCCTTTACAGTTTCAAAACCTCATTATATATAAGCATACGTATATATTTAGACAATTTTTAAATACGTTTTAAAAAATCAGTAACATAATGAAGTCTCTTCTTAGTAATTATTATACGATATTATTACATAGAAAAATAAAAATTGTTTTTAATAGTTTTCTGATTTTAATAATATATTATACATTTCAATACACATACAATTTTTTTCTTTTTTAATAAATAATTTTTATAAGCTGCTTAAAGCAAGCATTAGTTTAAATTTGATGGATTTTAAATAAATTAAAAACTTTTCATTTGTTTATTATGTTATAAATTCATATTATATAGTTAATAATATGTTGAAAATTATAGAAAATATAAATTTATATTGCTTCTTATATTATTGGTAATAAGTTACTCTCTATTTACACCAATAAATAAAAATGATCAAAGAACTATTCACTGAGAGATATAAGCAAAATATCTGTAGACATGTCATCTACAAATATACAAAAATACCATATTATCGTCTTATTTACAAAAGGTTTGCAAACGGAACATCAGATATCTTGACTAGTATGTGTACTTAAATCATTTTAGTTATTCCATAAAATCCATATGATATTCAACATTTCGGAAGAAAATAAATTATTAAATATTCTATGAAGTCAATATTAATAAATATAAATCACATTTCATTTTTACTTAAATTGTATTTGTTTATATAAAGCAGCATTATAGTCGATTTTTTTTTTTTAATTAATTTTTTATTCTTAATAATTAATCAATGTCGACAAATTAAAATTGAGTTTCCCATATAATATAATGGAATTGATATATTATTTAAAGATGTCTATTAATTTTTTATACTATAATTTAAAACCTTTCGTGCCTTTCCGAATTAAATTCATTTCGTCTGTATATATAAATGAAATCTATTTTTTTTTAAGGTTTTTCGATTTCGTATCATTGTGTATCATTCGTTCTATCGATATTATTATTTAATTATTGATGTATTTATTTTTTTATCATCAAACTTATTATAAATATTTTATTTTATATATATTATTATTATAACTTATAAATTAAATTTAAAAAATGGGATATTAGTATATTTGAATTTATTTGTATGGTAATAAAATTTTTTTTTTTCAAATACAAACTTTTTATAGCGGTTGTAATCTAATGCTGTAAATATTTATAGACGTCATCTGATTTATTTTATTTTACTTCATATAGAGACAACTTATTAAATTATGATAATTAATCGTTACAACTTGATAAATAATATTTGTAAGTAATTTTGTTTAAAATGTAGTCATAAACTATTATAGATCATATTTTGGAAATAAAATTAATTTTTACAACAGTTTAATTAAATGATTTTATATTGCCGATCGCATAAATGCGTTGTAATTAGTTCCTGGCATGTATCTCGATTGATTTTAATTTGAAAAAAATAAACTCACAAAGTCGTTATAATAAAATGTATATATTTTATTGCATATTTTACAATATACAGGGCATTCAATAAGTTCGGAAACGATCATTAGACTTGATTGAGACTAATAAACGATAATGTGATATAGCAAAAGAAATTATAAAATATTTTACATTATAAATGTTCATCTGTGTTATCTGTTATTGCTTCATGTAGGTATTAAAATATGCATATAGTTATTAAGAGTTTCAAAATTATTGCACACCTAATATATACAATCTAAATGATAATCAAATTAACGACGGTTGCTTTTATTTTAAATAAATAAATATTTGAAAAACTTTCGTTAAAATGTTCTTTTGATTGCACTGATATATTCAAATAAATATAGTAATTATTCTCAGTAAGTTTCTATCTTAAGTTTATCTAAAAGCCACTATAATCTTAATTTGTCTTTATGCAATCTTTTTCGTTAATTTATGCTTCTTAAATTATAATTTTAAAACAGTCTTTTATTTTATTTGTTATTAATTCTAATTGTTTAATATAATTATTAATGTAGATACTTAATGTATTTAATTTTAAATATTCCTCGAAATATTCGTAATGGAATTATATGCATTTATAATTATTACAAAAACACTGTTCTTGTTTCAAAATACTAACAAATTGTAGATATACAAAACATTAATAATTTTGTCCTATTCATAAAATTATTTACGATTTTAACAGTATTATAAAAGCGTATTTACATGTACCTATAGATGAAACCAGAGCTTGCGCTAATGTGCAGTTGTGCATAAAGTGTGCAGCTCTAAATTAAAATGTGCAGTTATTATTTAAATGTTGTGCAGTTCATAAAAAATAATATGTTTTGAATTTTTAATAATTAATTCTATATTTCTATGAGCTTATAACATAGATATCATTTGATATTATTTTGTTTTTCAAATTAACTAGAAATTATGATTGATGAAACATTGATAATTTATCTATGAATATCAAGAGATTAAATCTACTACGGTCTTTAAGATAAACCGTGGTCATGACCATTGCGTTATGCCACCAAATATTGTGATTATACTCGAATTAATAACCATCTTCAATTAGAAAATATTGTTATTGATGAATAGGTTGTCATCAAAAAGAAAAAAACATTTAAAATTTAGATTAATATTAATTGTTGTTAATCAAAATATAATTTAAGGAGTTTTGTTATTTAATCTTTAAATTGACAATATTTAATATTTATGAATTTATGATATTATATAGTATGCGTTATGTATTATACGCGAGCGAAGCAAGCATCAAATTTCTTCACTTCTGAAAAACACAGAATGTGAGCTCTTATATTTCTTTAGCGGAAGCTCTGGATGAAACAATATAAAATGTCGTATTATCTTTTATTAATGAAAATATAAATTTCCTTAATTTCTTTGTGATGACTAATCTTTGTTTAAGGTATAATAATTACACAAATTGAAATATTGTTAATATCAGTTAAATAATAATTTTATAAAATGTATGAAAAAAAACTAAAAATAATTTTTACGTAACAGTATTAATAATTTATACTTTTTTTCTATTAGAAGTTAAGACATATTAAGAAAGAAATAACGATAATCATATAGATTTAATATCAAATAAAAATAACTGCATTATTTGTTTTTTACTAATAACGATAAAATTAATTATTCAAGTGAGTTTTCAGATGATTCATAATATTATCTTAATTATATTAATCAGTTGTCTTTCTAAAATAATTTAAAGACTACAACTTTGGAAAATATGATATATCATAGAAAAGTATCTTAAAATACTGTAACAATTGTTTATTTTTAGGTTAATTTTTATTCTAATAAAATTGTGGTTAACTAAATTTAAAAATAATAGTAAATAATAATTACATATACTTAAAATATGTATTTTGTGTATTTTACGTTCATACCTAATCGGAAATTGGAATGTATTTTTAAAATATAAAACGTCATATATTATAATATTACCTATGCATTATGCACTTATTCAAAATTGTAATTTCTAACAGTACTTAATAATAATGACAATCAGTAATTATTTTTAAGTACTCCATCTAAAGTTTTTATTTCCATGTTAAGATTTTTTTAAATATTTATTCTTACATTTCATATCTGTCACACTTTTTTTTTTTTAATCCATAAAGTGTTGGTATATTTTAATATTATACACTAATGTCGTATAATTTCGTTCAACTAGATACTGTAATATTTAAAAATGTGCTTTTGTATATACTTTTTATGAGTAATCACCTTGGGAGACAGATCACACAAGAGCAAACTTTTTAAATAAAAAAAAAAGTTTGTATTTACTCATGGTATATATATATATATATATTATATATATTTTTATTTTTATATAAACTCAAAAGCAAAGCAATCACCTCATTGTCGTCGATATCAAGGATTTATAATGTTGTGCGCACAATGTGATATATTATAATTTCCACGTGTCGACATATAGTTGCACATCAAAATGATGAGTTAAATGAAAAAAGTAATAAGTAAAAATAGTAAATAGTAAAGTAAACGAAAAATATGTTTGTACGCTAAAAACGAACGTGTCAGAAATAAACTTGTTATTACAGAATAGAGAACAAAATTGTTATTATCTTAAACAGTTATACGTGAATGTGTAAAGGATATATTATTATTATTTTCACGTAAGAAAGTCTGTGGGTAAATACATCGACTTTGAAGTGAAGTTTAAACAGCTATCTTAACGACTCCTTTGTTTCATGTAACACATATTAACCCAATAGTAGTCGAACATAATATACAGTACATAATCAATTATTCAAGCAGTTTTGGAAACATGACGTTGAAACATTAAAAAAAAAAAAAATTATATTTTTAAAAAAATATTAATTATATCAAACATTTAGTTTTCTATATTATTTTTGAATAAAAATCAATGATTTATTATATTATTGGTTATATAGTTGATAATAGCACGAAGAAGAAATATATACTATCTATACAAGCACAATATATACGTACATCATCATAAAAAAGCTAACTTATCAAATACTTATTGTTACGTAACTACTGTCTTGTTTCATATTAAAATATACGGATTTTTTCACAAAGCCTTTATGATTTTGAAAGCGTACTGTGCGTAACGTGTGTATAATATAGTATAATATGATGATACATTTTGAACGTTGTTGATTTTCGTAAGAAAATTGTTTATGATTATATAAGTACCCTATATTTTACCATAATAGAGACGATAATTCTTCCAAAAAATGTCCACATTTAACCGTTCAGCAATATTAATATAGTATACTAGGAATTTTATTTACACGAATCTCTATTTAATGTCTAAAACTATGAAATGAAAAAATGAAAAATTCCAAAGTCATTAAACTTAAAATATATATTGGAGTACATTACTGTGGAAATAAATCAACACATTTTAAAAGAAATTATTTATATAAATATTGTTGGTAAATAAATACTGTTATTGCAATGAATATACACTTTTTAAACAATCGACATAAGAACCTGTGTAGATTCAATTAACTAATGTTAATTATTTTTATATTATAAAACTAACATTAAAATACTTATTAAAGTGTAATGGTACAATGATTAAGGTAGGTAGTTGATTTGATGACGATTAATTATTTTGACACAATAAGCTAATACAATATTCTATTCTTATAAGTAACCAAATGTTATATATTGTATAAATATTCATATTGATTTAACTTAAATATCAGTATAATAATATATTATTGATATTTTTTGAATAAAATAACTGTAGGAAAAACAAAATGACAGGACAGGCTTAGTACGGTTACGGCAAAACCCCAAAAGCTCTATGAAAAATGTGATGGGGGGGGGGGAAGATAAGAAATTTCAAATATATTTATTTACCATTTTTTAGTACTCTATTTGTTTGAACTATTATATATGGTTGCAATTTTCTAAATGTAACAATTGTATAAGAACGTTAATCAAGGTGTCCTTCGTGCGTGGGACACATTCACATCTAACTCGATTAATATTCCAAGCCAACTCGAGTGCGTCACAGGACTAGCATAATATTGTATCACAAATGGACATTTTTCTTCGTTGTGTTCAAATTGTAATTGATAGCAATAGTTATCATTGCTTATTCCACTAAAATAACCGTATAAATATGTACAATATAGTTAGAGGTATAATGAATTTAGGTAAAATAAAATTACCCTGAATGTATTGAAAAATCGGTAAAAATAATCAAGTGCATATAACTTGATGAAAATTATACCTTATGCTACTATCGTTACATAAAATATAAAAAGTAAAAATGTTTATAAACATATAATCTAAGATAACAATAAATAGTTATGTACGGTGATAATAATAAGTAACAGTTAACCATAAAGAAATGTTGGTATATATACGGTTAACCATTTGCCATTATATCTATAGCACAATGCAGTGAAAATCAAAATAATTTAAAGGAAATCCTTAATAATTTAAATGATTTTTAAGTAAATAATTAAATTTTGAGTGGTAAAAAAAAATTAACTGGTAAAATGCTACCTAGTAAATTAACTTAGTTCCATTTCTATAATCATAGTAGGTATTACGAGTGGTGGCGGGAAACGCCTTTTTTCAAGTAATCTCGTTGGTCTAAGTATAATAATAGTAATAATAATATAATTTATACGATACACACATAATATATTATATATTATATTTTTTAAGAACAAAATGTGCGGAAAATAGGAAATTGATCGTCTGCCGGAAAGTAATAATAATATCATGTTTTTAGCGGCTAGTCGTGGTCGCGTAATGGTTTTTTAATGTCTGTGCATTAGACCGACAGTGCGGCTGCGGACAGAGCGGGGAAAATAGTGTGTAGTGCACGAGGACCAGTGCGCTGCAGCTGGGCGAGAATAATGATATTGTGTATTATTATTGTTAATATTATTATTATTATTATTATTATTATTATTATTATTATTATTATTATTATTATTATCATCGTGCATTTAATTTTGTATCTTACCGGTGTGAGACTTTTGCCTAGACGAAATGACGTGTTATCCAATTGAAAAATAAATCAAAACGATCCGGGAAAAAAAAAACGAAAAATTAGAAAAACTGTTAATATTAACCAAAATATTATTGTATTCACCCGAAGTTGGCGGAATATGGTACAAATCTGGAATTATGTGGTTTTGTCCCACCGTGAAACTTTACGCGTTCGTATAGTCGACGAGTTAGTTAAAGTGGCGCGCGGGCGCTGACTACACGTTCGACGTCTGTCCTACGTGTCAGCGAGAATACTGCGTTCGGTTCGGGCGCCACGCACGGCAGCCGGCTAATACCGCCTCAACCACCCCTAAATCAACCCTCCACCGTTTGCCATTTCACCACAGAAATTGGCCTGCAGGGGGGGGGGGAGAGGGAGCGCAAGCGCTTCGGCGGTCCATACGACATTCACCGACACCAGTTACACGCTAGCGGGCTACCACGAGTTTTCGCCATCACCCCGTCTCGAATTGGTTTTGATACCATAATTATTATCATAATTATTAGGGCTGTGAATGTCATGTTCTAGAAAAAATGGTTTTTTGCCCTAAAATGAAAAAAAATATATACAAAACTACACAATTTAAACTGTTCTACGTGGACCTTTAATTCAAAAAGAGGAAATTACCTGCTATCATATTTTTAATTTTCCGTCGAAATTTGTAATCTCAAATTTTACATTGTTCGTCATATGAAAATGATTTGAAGTAAAACGATCAATAACATCCGATTAAATAACAACTTGGTTAGCATGTCGCATAAATAATGAAAAAAATTGAAAATTCTCCATACGTGTATAATAAAACTTCGTATTCTGATTTCATCGTATATGTTATAAAACGAACATCGCGTAGCTAACATTGAAAAACAGTACAAAGTTCATCAAAATCACGACCCTAGTAATTATTATATTAAATGACACCATTAGTATTTCGACAGCGGATATAATATGATTCGATTGTAATTAAATCTAAAAAATAAAGCAAAACGGCGGTGAGAAGTGCAGATATAATATATTTCAGAACATGGTACATTTTCGAAATATTACACCTCTACTGCGTTACTTGCAAGTGCGTACTACCATCGTCTGATATTATGTTTCGGATATATTATTATGGGTTCTCTGTAGATACCTCTAAGTGTCAGGAAAACCGATAGAGTTTTAGGTATCCAAAGACATAAGTTGTTCTGCGTAGTGCTCCTCTAAATTTAGAACTCATCGAAATTACCAGATGGAACGATACTTATATTATAATTAAATTTTACCAACCATTTTTGATTTTTAATTAAAATTGCGCGATATTTATTCGATATTCCCGTTAAAAATTTAATGCAAACATCAGTTGTACACAGCTATAACTATTAAATATACTAATTTCAATTGAACTAAATTATACATAAACATCATTATACATTCTAACTAGAAGAGGAGCCGGTTATAATGATTAAGGGTTTTCAATTTAAATCATACTTAAATATTGTCGATGATAATTTATCTATTTAAAAGTATTTCAACGCTAGAAAACTATTCACATACAAATACTTTACAAGATTGACGTGATGCATTATGTCCGATCTGAAAATGACAGAAATCGCGTTTATTCTTTGACCCTTGATACTTACTATTACAGTATCGTAGTTACACGCGACTGTAGTGCTGTAATAAGTGAAGACAGACTGAAACTTGATCAACGACGTTCTTAACCTAACTTAACGGTAGGTTACCGAAATTCGTGGCGATTGCAATTGTATTTGAATAGCACTCAGACATCGAATACCTACATTCCATAATATACTTTATGTGTGTTGACTAAGTACAGTTATTTGAAACTTGTTTACCACGTGTTCATTTACACGTGTATAATATTATTGCTGAAAACCACCCGATGTCACGATATAATTTGTTTACCCACGTAAATATGCACTTACCCGCACGGGCTACCAAAAATAACAATGCGAAAAAAAACTTAAAAATTAATTCCATGTATGAATAAACGTTTTAAGGACTCGGTCGAGCTAAAAAAATTGAACCGTTTATTTTTAATTTTTAAGTAGAACATAATCATTAAAAAATATACATATTTAGATAATATATTTCATTATACAATATTAACTATCCTTGGTTCAGTATTTAAAAAAATATATACCATACATTTATAAGATAAAACGTGTATTTGTGAAGAATGGCATAATTTAATAAGCATTCTGTAAATTGTCATTTCGGACATATCTCAAAATCACATGGTTATTTGGAGTGTTGCAATTATTAAAAATCTTATACTACCAATGAGACTTAAATCGGTTTATTCAATAAGATATTAAAAATTATATGTGCATGTTGACATTAGAAAAAAATATATATATTATTTATAGCAATTATAATGCACTGATAAACGAATATATAATATATTATATTAAAGGGAAATAATTAAAACTTTAAGAAATATTTGGGGCTTAGCTAGTGAAATGTTATATTATTTTTGGATTTCTTTTGTAATGCTGCAAAAGTATAGTAAATTTACTAATTAAAAATATCGTTTTTGTAAACCAAGGGAAAATGATCGGATCGGTCGTATAAATATACGCTTATTTGATTTTTTAATTATAATAATTACTCAGTGTTTAATTTTGTAACAGTTTGTTGATAAATTAATAGTTATAGATTATAATTACCGAGATTTGTTTACCATATTTTTTTTTATTATTAGTGAAGGTTTTCATACATTTGAATGTGCATTTTTTTTTTATTTTATAATTTATTTAACATTAAAACTGTTTTAACATAAATAATTTTATAGGTATTTATATGAATTTGAATTAATTTATTTTAGTTTAAAGGATTATTTGAGCTATTCTCAAACTTAATCGTGTACCTACAATTATTATCCAATACTTTAATAACAATAACTTATTATGTGAACTTTGCATTTCTTGTATTATAATTAACCATTGAGCACTAATATACAATTAGGTACCTAATTTAGAGATAGGTAGGTACTCCAAACTATTTTTTTTAAATTATTCCAAGAAATTTTTAAATTAAATATTATTTTAATAATTAAAATATAGGATTGCAATTATTGAAAACTAACTTTCATCAACGTAGAAAGTAAATCAATCTCAAATTTTCATATTCACATCTATATTTTATTTATTTATTAACATAAATAACAAAAAGTAAATTTAAACAAGCATGATAATTGTAAAATAAAGTAATTCAAAATTAAATTTTAATCAATTTTGTTATTTATACAAAAATTAAGTTCTAAAATGATCAATAGAATATTTTTAATGACTTTGATTGTTTTTGAATCATGTATTTATGTTTGCTAAAAAACATTCCTTGATTCGTTTACACACTAAGTTTATTAGTACTTTTTATAATAAAATACCTAATTTTCAAGTTAATATTAATGCATAAATTAATCGTAATAGTAATATTACATGAAAACAGCAAAGAAAATTAAATATTACATTATTTATATTTATATACTGTTTGATACCGCTGAACTAATAGACAATAAAGATACTTACTATAATAATAATAATTATTATTATTATATTATATTATAAATTTTGTAATCTAAAAATTATATATTTTTAATTTTATCTTGTGGAAGATCATACTTTTTCTGAACTGGTACATCAGTAAAATATTGTTCTTAACGTATACTTCACAAAAACAATTATGCAACCATTAACTATCAATCAATCTATCAAATCAAGTGGTCTATAATATACATACTAATCTTTCATCATCGAAAAATGTTTCTCTTTTGTACTTGTTCATTATTGTGGTCAAATATAAAAATGGCATAATCCGTATTTTTCTCTCCCAATGTTAATCGAATAGACGATGTGTAAAGAATAAGGGGGATAGATTTAGACTGACTTTTGATAACAAGATTAGTGCCAGTGACCCGATGACGAGTATCATTTGTCGAATTTCATATTTTTGCGGGCTGTCCAATATCTCATGTTGAACGGGTGTCACTGCAACCGAGTATATGTGGTCGTTATGTATCTTGACAAAATTGATAGGTTGGAGATGAAATATAAAAATAGAACATAATATGATGTAGATGGATACTTTCATGGGTTTCAGTAAAGTTAATTTATTAAGACGTCGGAGTGAATAAAAGTGTATACCATGTTATTCTGATACTTAGGTTGCAACCCCTTATGTAAATAAATATACTATTCAGATTTTTCAGGACTTAAAAATCATGTGATCGGCTCTGATTGACAGTGAAAACGTTAAAAGTTGAACTTTTTAACTTTTGTATGCAGTGAAAATCATTAAATTTTGTTTTGTGTTAACGATAATTATTAGAAATTAGCCATCAACGTAAAAGTTCCTAATTAAGTATTTAAAATTTGTACTATTATTATTGTTCTTTTTATATGTAAACAATTTATATACATTAAAATACTTTTAAATGATAACTTTTGACAAAACTATTTATTTTTTACTTATTTTGAACTAATTATGATATTATATAGTATACAACGACTGTAAAAATCTATTTAAAATTAAACTATTGTGCATTGTAAACACTTTGTAGTTAATTAGAATGAAGTATATAACTAATGCAACCATGGTTAGATTGTTCAAAGATTATTAAAAAAAATACATGAAAATATAACAAGCCTCAGCTATTAAAATGGTTCAGATATATATATACAGGGGGGTTTTTTTTATCAAACAACACTCATTATTTCCAAAAGTATTCATGTTTTTGAAAATATTTTTTTACATAGTTTCAAATTGTTAAAAAAACAACGTTTTTATAAAAAAATTATATTTTTAAATAATTTTTATCCCTATAATTTTTTAAGTTTTTTACTTTTTTGAATGACAACATAGATTTTTAATTTCATATTCCAAAGCAGAATAATTTTCTGAGTATTTCAATACATAAAAATCGAATTTAGGGCGAGTAGTTTATGAGTTATACGTATTTAAAGTTTAGACAAGCGGAGCAGTGGACAAACATTTTGCGGGGTAACCCCTTACCACTCCACTCCACGCAACTAAACTTTAAATACGTATAACTCGTAAACTACTCGCCCTAAATTCGATTTGTATGTATTGAAATACTCAGAAAATTATTCTGCTTTGGAATATGAAATTAAAAATCTATGTTGTCATTCAAAAAAAGTAAAAAAACTTAAAAAATTATAAGGATAATAAATATTTAAAAATATAATTTTTTTTATAAAAACGTTGTTTTTTTAACAATTTAAAACTATGTAAAAAAATATTTTCAAAAACATGAATACTTTTGAAAATAATGAGTGTTGTTTGATAAAAAAATCACCCTGTATATTATATGGTTGACTCTTAACTTTCACTTAATTTGTATGGTATTTGTGTGCAATAACAATATTTTTACTGACTCTGATATCATTGATATCGATTCTCAAAAATCAGATTATTTATTTATTTTTTGTTTATTTTGTACAAACTTTCCGTTTTTACTGGACTATTTATAGATATATTTACAAGGTATACTATTATAGTGCCAAAAACTCAAATGGACAATTTTTACATTATCGGAGTTACTGGTAATAATATATATTATTACATAGGGCAAAAAAATCGATAACAAGACACTGCCGATAGCGACTATTATTATTAACTGCATATTATTCTGCTACAGTGATTTAAACTTTTATCCCTTTCAGTCGTTGTCTGGTAGCTCGAGTTATTAGCATCCTTATTGCTAGAGGCGCAACAAGTTCTTAGTCCAGCCACGTCTATGCGCAATGAGATTAACTTGATTACCTACCCTTACTTAACACTATACAAATTTATTCTATACTTAAACATCTCGAGAGTTTGGTAAATTTTTTATGCCCAAATAACTAATGAATCGAGGTTACAGTAGCCAGTATAATAATAACGCGAATTGTTTTAAACACGAAATTATCGATTAATATTTCACATTTATCAGCATTTAGGTATTATTTTATACTGTATTAAAAATTATTGACTTTAATGCTGAATATTTATCCAGGACTTATTGGACTTTTTTAACTAAAGTTTAAATGTACCTAACTTTACATGCCTAACAATTATTGCTTTAAGTATATTTATTCACTATCTTGACGAAGTACCTCCATTGGGAGGTCTCTTCACTCCGTTATTCCTGTTATTGTATTATTATATAAATTAAGCTTATTGTTCAAAAATTTGTAACAGATTGCTAAATAAAGAATTAAGTTAAAAAAAAAAAGTATATTTATTTTTATTTTTATGACATATTATTTTGCTATACACAAAAATAAATATGTTCTATATTTAAAAATTGTTGTTTAGCGTTAATCGAATTTTTAATCAAAATATTAAAAATATTAAATTTAAGGGCGTGTTTTATTTAATGTTTAATAATAATATTTTAATATCCAGCAATTAGGCGAGAGAAATAAGAAATTGTACATTTTTTTTTTATTTTCAACTTTTTTAATGTAATATAATAAATATCATTAGTTTTGAAGACTAAATATACGTTAAATCATTACATCAGTTAATAAAAAAAAAAACTAAGTTTTTAAATATTTGAAAACATACGAAATACTATATTGTTTGAGTTATAAAAATATAAAATGAAAAATGTCTATTAAAATTTTGTGATGGATTTAATTTTTTGTTTGGTGAAATTATAAACAATAAAGCTCATATTATATTCAGCCTGTCTTTTACTTTTTTTCCTATTCTACTCCTAAATTATAGATATACTTTTTTTAATTCCATACTAAAATGTTGACAATCGAATTGTATACGCACGCCCATCCGTGCACAATGCACATTCACATATTGTTCGAACCATTAATAAATCTCCAATCTGCTTTCATGCCTCCCTCATTGAACATTGAATAAAATATTTATATCTTCCAAACAATTCTATAAAATGTTTACATTATGTACGTATACAGCATATATTTTGTATTTCAATGTAAATAAAATATAAAAATTCCCAATTTAAATCATTCGAATAACATTGACTTGACAAATAAAATAAAATTTATATAATATAAATATTCACTGTTATTTTAATTTTTTGAAACAAGAATATTATGATAATATACTGTAATGTGATTAGACATAGCAGTTACATAATCTATTTAAAACATATTCTGGTTAGATAATTTGGAATAATAATATAAAAATATATTATCGATTTTATTTAAACAATTAAAAATGTGTTCTAATATTCTAATATTGTCCATCAATTTCCAAAGAACTTAATTAATAGATATTTACGATAATATAGTTTAAACGGAAACATTAATAGTATTTCTTTGATCTGGTTTTAATGAGATAAAAAGAGCTTTATAAATGTCAATTTATATTAAACTACATACAGAAAAATCAAAAATATGAGCACGGTTACCTTTTGTTAATATTTTCTGTTTGTATATGAATGACGTCCAACAATAGACCCCCAAAAACCAGCAAAGGATATTCCATCCACACAGACCCTTTATTTAGTGGACTAAATATATATGTATATATGTTTTTCCCAACAGAATGCTTGGTCTACCGTTAGCTTCAGAAATGAGAAAATCCAAAAACATATTCGAGTACTAAAATAATTTGAATACTAATATAAGCAGTTATATTCGAATTTAAATGAATGAAAATTATTCAAGAGGTCTTTTCTCCTTAAGTCAAATATATAAATTCGTTATCAAAACACACCTGGGAGTTCCTTTGATGGAGTAAATAGCATTTATGTGCACACCGAACAAATAATTATCATAACTATGTGTATTAAATCGTTTCCGAAATAGTACAGCATAGGTTGATAATGATGTAAAATCTATTTTAGACGCTCCGTTGTTG
The DNA here is from genome assembly GCA_020882235.1 of Schizaphis graminum. NCBI lineage: Eukaryota > Metazoa > Arthropoda > Insecta > Hemiptera > Aphididae > Schizaphis > Schizaphis graminum. The sequence goes on from CM037032.1 coordinate 64,412,219, forward strand.
TAAATTCAATTACACGATTTATGTCTAGTAATTTTTCAATATTCTTCAGTATCTTATACATATGTAATATAGTAAAAAATAATCTTCAATATAATATAATGATAAATATATTTTTATACAATCAATTACTGTATCAACATAATATTCGTCAATTAAACCATTTTTAATATCAATACCGATTTAATATATTTATAACCAAGTGTTCCATTAATAATAGTAAAATTGATAAAGTAGCTAATGTTAAATAGGCATTATTTTTTAGATAAATTTAAAATTTTTGAATTTTTAAAACATAATTGTTAGGAATTTAATGATCCTTGCTTACGTCATGTCTTTTATTTTTTTCTACTCTGTACAATCTATTATAGAATATTAGTTCGGAGTTGTTGATTTGGAATCCAAATAAATATTATCTTGTAAGCAAATTAAAAGAAGTTAAAACCGATTTCTACATAATATGTTAGCACATAAGCCCCACAAATATAAATTACCATTGAAATCGATATAGTTATGATTTGTATTAGTTATATACTATGTTAAACTTTAAAATAGACATGTTCAAATTTACACACAATATTATGTTTGGATTTTCAAACTGGTAAATCAAATGTTAATGTTAGGAAATAAACTGAAAACATTTAATAGGTATTTATTTATTTATTTTACTTATTGGCTATTGCCTAGCTCAGATTAAGAATTTTGTTAAAAAATAATAATCTATAAGTATAACCATTCATCTCTATAATATTTATTTACTTAAGTTATATTTATTTGTTTTAGTTATTTAAATTTTATTTTGTATTTGTAATCTATACCTTTTAGAATTTATAATTCAAATCAGAATAAAATAAAAAAAATATCTGTGAATTAGTATTTCCGCCATCTATTAAAGTACGTTTACTGAAGATTACCAATCATCATTAAACTTGATTAACAATCCTAGATCCAGGAATTAGGATTTTCTAAAACATATCAAGCTAAGTAACATTTGGATGATTATTTATTATTTATGTTGTTTGCTATTTTCAATGTAAACTATTGAAATATTCATGAAGCTTCTGATGTCCGATTCAATTTCAGATCTAGAAAGACGCTGCATCAAATCGTTAGAATCTATTGTTGTTAATATATTTACTAAAAATAATACATTACAAGAAAAATAACAAAGCACAAGCCTTCTTAAAACCAAAATATTTCTCAATCCATTCTAAACCACAAACAATAAAAAAAACCTACCGTAGAACTTTTGTTATAACTTCTACTACTTAAAAACCGGATACATTTTACGTTGTAAATAACTAAAAATATATAACTAATGAGTCTTGGGCTCATGGTTATATCACCCAAAATGTTTGATTTATGCATGACATGTTTAATAAACATTGTTTATGCAATGAAAATTAATGTCAAATACTATTCAATATTCAGTTAAAAATAAAATAGGATATAAATTATCAATAAAACTATTCAATTTGTTTGTTGAATATGCATTATTTTTTTTTTTAGTTTTTTTGTAAAACATAATGAAACATACAAAGCCAAACTTTGTAAAAACAAATTTATATATTACCTAAAAATATTATTTACTTACCTAATTTTACACAACTAACATACCTAAATCTATTAATATACTATATATTGCAAGAAGTCCTGTAACTCATTAATTCCAGTTAAAAAAGAGTATAAGGATTGAGTAATTTAACATATTTTGTGAAGTATGAAATTAAAAAGTAAGTATTTTGTGACTATATTAAATGTATTAAAAATTGTTTTGCTTAATTATCATAGAACACCTATTTAAAATCAACCAATAATTTTAATGATGTAAAAAAGACCTATCAGCCTTTGTTCTGAATTTGTAAGAATCACAATTTATTTATTTAATTGATAACAAAATTATACGTCAACAATTTTAAATTGTTTATCAAAAATCTACTCACATAATAATAACCTAGAAAAAAGACAGGTTAATGAAATATTTTAAATTAATTTTCACCAAACAGAATGAGCAATAATCTACATCAGCTGCTGATACAGCTCTTAACAGTCAGACGTCTGGCAGTCGGTTATATTGTATCGTACACGATCGGGATGACGGTTGGGGTGACAGGGCATAACGTATGGCATAATATAATGCGCGCGGTACCGACATTAAATAATATATTATATTATATTTCGACTCCTGACGTATTCCTAGCGTAATGGAACCGTTTCATCTCCCACACATAATAACAAGTAATATCCAAGAGGACATGGTGTACGTACAACAACCGAGTCAAACACCCGACCTGCGACGCGGTCGGCCGCGTTGTGGTAATCACGATACCGCCGCGTACGCATAAAATAATTCATAACGCAATCGCACACTTTCGATGATAATAACAACAATAATAATAATATCATACGAAGCAACAGCCTTTCGATGATGATCGGCGGTCTTGGTGGGTATGAAAAGGGGGAGGGACGGAGGGATGTGGTACCTGTTTTATGCACGGAAATATATTGGCGTTTCCACTATCGGTAACCTCAATCGCCGGCATAGTATACCCGGTACCCCATATAATAAATGTTGTATTATATTATTATAATAATAATTAATATATTATACCTATGATGTATGCACAGGCGGCCGTAGTCCGATCAGCGATAAAATATCATTAACATTCGCATTCGGTTTTCCGTATGAGGACACCGTCACCGCAAACCCACAAAACGATTGTAGGATATCAGTACGTGTTCGGATCGATATTAATAATATTTAGTAATTAAACGTCGAATAAAATACCACTATGTCATAGTAATATAGTTGTCGAGTTGTTCTTATTTCCGTAAAGCCTATTTCTAGTGATGGGTCGAACTGTTCGAATCTCGAACCGAACCGAACCGAACCCTTGATGTTCGGTTCTGTTCGAAATTCGAACTCAGCATGAAAAAAATTCGAACCGAACTATCAAACATCTTTTACTGTTCAAAAATCGAACTTGAAAATATTTTTCAAACCAGACTTACTGGCCACGATAGTTCAAAGATTAAATATTTGTATAATTCTTCAAAAGTTATTTAAAAAAAAGTAAAAATTGATAATCATTATTTATAGATAATTAGACTATTATAGCGATAGAAAGTTATAAGCTGTAACGGGCACTTTATGTACCATTTATAATAATAATGATAAAAAGTATTAAGTTCGAGTTCGAGTTCGACTTAAAATGATTCTAGGTTCGGTTCGGTTCGGTTCGGTAAAAAATATGAAGGTTCGGTTCGGTTCGGGTTCGAAAAAATAATTTAAAGTTCGGTTCAAGTTCGGTTCGATTTAAAAAAACAGGGTTCGACCCATCACTACCTATTTCTCAAGCCGAAGAATAAACAGAACCCGATTCTCGTGGATAACAGTCGTCGGTGTAATAACAGCGTGATGCTGTATATTTCTATTGAACATTTTACCACTTTTAAAATTATGACTTAATTTAACATTATGTCTATATTTGAACGGTATAATATAATATAAGTGATAGATAACATATATAATATTTAAATATCGTATAATTATAAGTATTAAATCTTAATTTACATATAATAATAAATGGTCTGATGTTTACACTATTTTTTGTACTTTGGAATTCCAGATAAATTTCATAAATTGTATAGAATGTCTACACTAAAAATATGTTTGGAAACATGCGTGTATAATGATATTATAAAAACGTTTGATTTTAACAAGATGTTTTTTTTTAGCTAGAAATAACCAAGTCAATTTGGAAATAGATGGTTACACAGCTCACAAGATTTCGTTACATTTTTGAGATTGATAGTAACATCACTTAACAATTAATTATAAAAATTGTTGAATCAGATATAGGTATTATACTGTAAGAATACGAATATAAAAAAAAATAATAAATAAACAGACATTTTAAACATTGTTTTAAAACTGATGTTCGATTTTCATGTGACAATAAGATAGATTTTATATATTTATAATATTATATTAAAATATAAAGTGGTGACGAGTAAAAAATAGTATTTATTGTACAATTATAACTTAATTGTTTACTTTTTTTTATTTTAGCGCAAAAACTTATTCAACATTTGAAAAATAAAAGGTACGTCTTAAAAGTAAAAGGTAAATTCAGGCTAAAACGAGGGTGGCTTTTGTTATTTTACTGGAAGCCGCGTCAGTAGCGTTATAGTAAAATATTTATAATTATATGTTCATGTTTTGTTTTATTTTAAGCACGAATCACGAATAAATATGACGTTACGGCATTCGAGTATAACGCGTTGAGTTCTCCCGTTGCAGTTGCGTAGAACAAGGTCTACGAAACGTGAGAATTGTTTTGATTTGTTTGCAGACAATTATATGAACAAACTAATAAACGAAAATGCACTGCGAATCGTATGACAAGGAGATAAAGAACCTGGTCGCTGCCTATTTTTTACAAGACCTTTGTATGTGCATTTGCCACGATCGTTATCCAAACAATTTATTGCACAATAGTTCCAAGTGCTCTAAAACATACAAAATGAATGGAAAATCGCAACGTTGACGTTAACAATGATGAAAATACGTCCTACACTCGTCGAAAAACCATCATTATGCAAAATAAAAATTCAGAAAACAATTTATAATAGGTGCCTCCTATACATTCGTGTATTTCAAAACCAATTATATTTTATTATCTTCGATTCAAAACACACTACTTATCGCTATAATCACGCTACGTACGTACCATATTAATATTATACATATGAATTTAACAACGCACAAAATATTTTATTGTTTTAATGTACTTTTAATATTATTATGACTATATCTTTTTTTTATTCGAAGTTATGTTGTTCGGATTTTAATAAAATGATTCAATAATGTATTGCGTTTTCATTTTCATATATTTTAATGGAATGATATAATGATAGGTAGTGGAAGAGAGCGTGTCACGTTTTTTGCTATTACCTAGTGGAATTACATTTTCAATAAGTACTTAGGTACTAAGTTTTTTTTTTACACAATTTCAGTGCCAAATTAGTAATTTTAAAACACTATAATATGTGCTACACTAGCCACATTATATACAGCATATTGTATATACAATAATAGTAATAATAATAATAATATCTATTTTGTATATTATGCAAAACATGATCATTTTATTGTATATTAGAACCAGATAAAAAGTGAGAACTAAGTTTCAGACAATGATGCAATATAATAATATAATATGGGTACACGTATGTGTACAGACCTCAAAAAAATTATTGTTTGTATTTTGCTCATATATACGAACTGTTTTTGTTTCTAATTGAATAAGCCAACGCTATACTAATTTAAAAACTTGTTATTTGGATACGAAAAATAGATCATCGTCAGCAGTTAAGATTTTATCGATAATAATTATATTAAAGTGCGAGTTACGCAATCGTCTTTTTGTTTTTATTTTATTAATGCATTTTGTTATAACAATATTATTATCTTAGATCAAATATTTCGTGAAAATATTTGTTTTTTGTGAAAACTTTTTTTTTTGTATTCCCAAATTACATAATTGTATTGTGTATTTACGCATGCGACTACACGTGTTTCGTTTATTCAAATTTCATTCTATAAAAATATTATATGTAGATTTTTTTACGGAAATTCAGAAAAATATTGTAACAAAAAAATGCTTGTTATAATAATATTACTATACATACACGAATGCAATTAAACGAAAGTATTGATATGTGTGTTGGAATGTTGTGTGAGCACTGAGCAACCATCACGACACTGTTGGGACATGACATACAATATACGCGTGAGTAGTGGGATGTACTTATAATTTTGAGAAAAGAAGACGCATATTTTTTTGCTCTCGAGTTGACACTTTTCCCCACTCAGAAAATTAACACCATTACTCACCTATAAATAAAATACGACCAAGGGTAGGCGGTAAGAATCCTATTTTTAAAAACGGCTTTTTTTTCTAAATCACATCATATCACTATAAATATTATAAACGGCGTATCAATTTTATGGAAAAAAAGTTTCTACATTTTAGTAAAAAAAAATAAATATAAATATATATATATATATATATTTACGAAACGAGAATTATTAATTCAACCCAATATTTTAGTCGTATTTTTTTTCCATTATTATAAACAATTTTATTTGAAAATATATTTTGCAGCAGGAACCAACTCGACCACAGCTAAGGTATTTATCAAATTTTAAGAGAAATAAATTACATTTAAAAATTCCTAGTAGAAATGGGGAAAAAATAAGAAAATTTCTTTACAGTAACAAATAAAAAGTACCTACCTAACTATTGTACCTTTGGTAGATTAGGTAGGATGTACCTATGAATAATAATATATTATTGTACTATGAGAATTTAAATAACCGTCACAGGTGCGTTTAGTGGCATACGACCATAGTACGATCTACATAAATATTGTATTTTATGATAACAACGGCATAATATTATGATAGTTTCCAATAAATTAATAGTATGACGTGTTGGTATATGAATAACCAACGATCCCGTTGCGTAATAGCAAAATACGCCAAGTACGATTTTTTGTGTTTGTTGTAGTTACAAATTGTATTTATTTTAATATTTTATGATTATTAATAGTCATGGTATAATGGATGCTTATTGGATTCGAAAATTCAATGTGGATACACCTCTCTTTTTAAAATGGCGATTACGGAGTCGCCGCTGAGTAATAAACCCATCATATTGTTTGTCGTCTGCAGATCTCAAGAATACAATGCGGCGATATTTTCCCGTTCGTAGCATTTTATGTATTAATTTCTGAACCGTAAATTTTTTTCGCAGTATTGAGCAAGTAATAGAAAAAATATACGTTAAAAATAAAAAAAAATACAATATAATAATATAAAATACCGATCTACTTAATATATAAGAAATCACTTTTGTTAAACGATAAAGATATTTAAATTTGTATTTTTCCTTCAAAAATTAAATCTATAAAAATAAATACATTTCAAGACTTTAAGTAAATGTAACATAGTAATTTATTGTTCTCATATATCGTATATCTCTTTTTACTGACCTTAATGAACATAATGACCATTCCCGATCTAGTATCAAATTTTACAAATGATTAAATAATAAGCTACATAATTATTTAAATCATTTCATATCAAATTTATACTCATTAGATTCTAGAGTCTAGACTTATATAACACAATAACCCATTGATTAAAAAAAAAAATAGTCCAAGTGCTTTTTAATTATTATACATATTCAAATTTATATAAAAAAAATTAATTTATGAATTTAAATTTTAGATAATATATTAATGTTATCATTGTACATATAAGTACGTTATAATGTATACTTATAGAGTGATGTGAATAATATTATCTATTCACGACTTTCACATGTCATTTTTTTCTCTTTTGATCAAACCATGTACTTATTGTATTGTTTAATATAAATTGTAAGCAAGAAAAAAATATATTTTAATAAAAAAAAAAAAACATAATAAGATATCGTGTAATATGTATTTATATGTACAATAACAAATAAATATTTTTAGATAACGTTTTTCAGACATCATTACATTTTTTTTCCTTAATCCAAGATAAAAATAAGATCTATGATTAAAACAAAAATATATTGAATGTATTTTGTAATAAATAAATAAATATAAAAATGTAGTGTTTATTTAATTAATTTTAAATATTTAAATTAGATATAATATTATAATATACAACCTATACATTTTAGTAATATTTTCAAATAAAATTTGATTCAATAAATGGAAATGTTTGAAAATAATTTAGAGTAAATTATATTATATGCATTACACATACACAAATTGTATTTTATGTCGTTTTTAACGAAATATTACTTATATTAAATCGAAAAAAGTTTGCTTTTTAAATTTTCTGTGCAATTATTATCATACTTTATTTTTAATATTTTGCTTAGAAATATCTATTCAATTGAAACATTTAACGTACTTAAATTATATTTCTCCAGGGATGATAAACAAAATTACTTTTACTCAGAATTTAATAACTTCCGGTCATATTTTAACTTCATAAAATTTGTTACACTTCAAAGAGTTTACTGTTCTAAAAGTCTATTTGAAAATGTAATAATACTGTTGTGATGGGAGTATCATATAATATTTACTTTATGTAACTTTTATAGAATTTGTCATCAAATTGCATGGTTCGGTTAGTTGTTTGTTGTGAAATATGTGACTCTAATCATTCTTTATTTTGTTTCCATTTTAAAATCAACATGATTATTATAATTTACAATTTTCACCTAGTAAAATATTTTATTATTCAATAAAAATTAAATGACGAACCTAAGGATAAAATGAGTCTATAAGAACATGTTCGATATAAATAAAAAAAAGAGATTCCAATTCAGTCAGATTTTAAATTGTTCAAATATACATGTCGACTATTATAGAAATAAATTATAAATTTTAGGTTTAAATTATAAAGAAAGATTATCGAGAAATAAGAAACATATTATAAATATCCAATATTAGATCAATTCTTGGAATTTCAACATATTTTTTTAAACATAGAAACATATGATGAATACTAAAACAATTCATTAATAATAAATCAATAAGAACTATTTTTAGATATGTATACTGCATTTAAATATGTAATAGTGTCAAAATAATTATTATGAAACATCTGTTATATGTTTTATAAATTATTTTTAAAAGATTATTTATAAACGCAAAAATAAAAAGGATACAAATATCAATAAACAATATTATTTTCCAAAATATTACATAAAGTCACTAGTTTATTATATTATTAACTATAGTACACACTTATTTTAATAAACTTTATTATGTTATCGATTGGTATGAAAACATCGTAGTAAAAATGGTTATTTGATATATAAAATAGTATATAGTTATATTTTTATAATATTATTATACAAAATATACCATTTTCAGGATAATTTTCTTTTATGTCTGTTCCAAGTCTTGCGAATTTTTAACTGGAAAAACAAAGTTGACTGCGTCCGTGCAATAACAATAAGACATAGCAAATTGTTGTTGATGTTTTAATAATCTAGTCATGTAGGTACCATTTTTCATCAATTATTACGAAGCTCAGTTGGGATTTAGTAGTCACTTTTCCAAAGTACAGAATCTCATTTACATATCCCATTACTCAAGAAACAAAAATTAGGAAACAAACATAATGCGGTAAACTGTGATATAATTTAAAAGAGAATTAATAATTAAATTAAAAATGACTACAAACCTCGCACGTGATGGGTAAAACTTTTCCGTGGATTTGATATAGGTTTGAGTAGAACACAAGAGATAATACAGATATTATATAGTTTTGGTTTTGTAATTTGATTTACAAGTTATAGAATATCATAAAACAACCTTGTAAAATAATTTTTTTTCAGTCAAACATAATTAAGAATTAAATATATTTTTTTTAAATCACATAAAACTGTTACTGTTGTTAGTCTACGTATGCATCGCTCATCTTTGCATTTGATGAGTCCTATTAAAAAACAATTTTGTTTTCTATGTATTGCACAAACCATATTATTTTTTAATATTTATACTAACCATTATTTTTACCACTGTTTCAAAACTATTTAAAAATGTATTGTTTTATCAAGCAACATATTATAATATATAACCATGATATAGGACACGTAAAATAATATTTTCAAGAAATTATATTTTTCTTTTTCTTTTTATGAATTTCTAAAATTGTTCATAATCAGTTTCTAATTAACACTTCGTTAAACGAATAAAATTCGTCTCAGTATCATTTTATACATAGTACAATTTTAACGAAAAAGAAACAAAACGACGAGTACCCAATATTTGATGTGTTATATAATGTTTATATTCTTTCCAGTTTATTTTCAGATGGAGTGTAACACGTCGATTCCTTCAATATAAGTAGACTACTTAAAAGTATTTAAAACATTTTCACGGCACCATTTACCCAAGTTCAAGAGTTTCCAACTTACCCTACTAGTTAAATATAGTTCAATTACATGCTTTGTGATTATAGACCTACATTTTATTTATTTATTTTTTTAAACATATTAGACATTCGATTGATTATAAAGTAGAAGGTCGTATTAGAAGGTAAAATCGTTTTATTTTGTTTCCAAAAGATTTAGTTTTTTTTTTTTTTTTATTGATCCTTACCACGGTACCAGCTATTCAATTATAAATCACTTGCCATACGCTAAAACATGCTTGAACTCGGTGATGTTAATAGGAGCACATGACGAGTAACGACAACAACAACAATACATTTTGCGAACGTATTTTCCAGCTGCTAACAACGTCGCGTTTTAATTCTGCAGAAACCCTCAGGTCGACGCCAGCTCTCATTCACCGCTTAAGCCACACAACGACGTCACTGCCCCCAAGGGTATTTGTTTGGAGGCAAAATGCGCTATATTTTCGAATTAACCTTATTGTCACGCAGTAGTAAATGCGTTCGTATAATACAAAATTATTCAATCGTATATTGTGTTGATTTTACGTAGCAATACGATTTCCGAATTCAAAACTAACATATTATTATGGCACAAGAGCTATGTAAGAGACGATAATTAACCGTGTGTTTGAATTAATCTAGAAATATACAATTTTGATCAAAGCCGTTTTGAAAATTTTTATCCAAATATTTATTTTAATAAAATATTACTAAAATAACTTACAAACAAGTTATTTGAATAAAATGCATTTCAGTATTAAATAGATTCAATATACATATCTGATAAAAATATATAACTTAAATATAATTAATATATTTAATTAAGCATATTTCTCGGGATGGCTGGAAATTGTACTTTATACTCTAATCAAAAAAATGTTGAAAATGTATTTTTAAATATGAAAGATATATGTTGTTTAATACATAGAAACTGGTAAAAAAAATGGATGAAATTCTAAAGTACGGCCAATCGGTAATGCAAATACCACATTATAATATTCCGAGTATACATACAGACCATATATGTATAGAACCATAATAATTAACAATTTTTATTTTTTTATCAACCTATTCCAATGATTATTACAAGTGTTAAAATATCTGCTTTACTCATCGTTATCATATTATAATATTATCATGTTGCTTTTCACCATAGGCATTGTTATTATAAAACGCGCATTGACGAACCGTGATAGTGTAATATTATTTATTAATAATATAATATTGTGGCGATTAAAATGTTATGCGTTGGCAAAGTCTTCGGAAGTGAATTAAATGTATGGAATATGGATATATAATCATAATACAGTTGCAAAATAATGTTAATACCTACATACATAAAAAAAAAAAGGAAAATCTGAACGGTCGCTGTCGTCGGAGCGTAATTGGATCGATTAAATAATTGAGAAAAAACTCGAAGAAACACGACACTCCGTATAAATAATATGTACAATGTACATATTATTTAGATTAACAACGCTCTGCGAAAAAGCGCGTTTTACGGACACGCGTAGATGTATACGATATTATATTAATTTGTTTTTCTTTGTCATATTTTCAAACGGCGACGTCAACGATAAAATAAATGTTCTGGTTCGTGTACTTTAATAAAGGATACGTGAATTTGCATGTACATACCCACTCGTACACTAGCTGTTATTAGATCTTTCCGAGAGCGGTTTTTCTTTTGGCTTATATTTTTGGAGCCAACAATTTAATTTTGCACAGTTACCTGATGGTGACGCGGCGTACATACAAATTATATGCTTTTAAATTTTTATAGGACGGTTGTTTTTCATTATTATTTCGATTTAGCGTGTCATTCAAAAACGCACAGCTGTTTTGTACGTTGTATTTATAGTATAATATTAAATAGCTTCTCATTAATTGCAAAATATTTTTTTACTGACATCGAATAAGGATTTGAATAAAGTATAATAAACATAAGAAATAAATTAATATTATCATCTTATTGTTGTGCCAAAGCTGGTAATTAAATACTCAAATATAATATAGATATTATATAGATAAGTATGTGAAGTTATGTTTAATTCATTAGAACTTTTAAATAATTATAATTATTTATTATAATATATATGAATTAAATTTAAAAAAAAAATGCACGCGTTAAAGTTTCATCAAAAATAAAGTTGATTTTGTACAATTATTATTTTCTGCAGAATATAATACGTTTTATTTAAATAATTTTCCTCTAATATTTCTGCCACTTTTTAAAAGTAAAATGGAAATTTATGAAACTTATACTTTTCATGAAATATAAATATTTTGTAAACATTTTAATTCAATGTTAATTGTAGCTGTTTAAAACTAAATAATTTATATTGTTAAATATAAGTAAGACAAAGCCTGGTATTATATTCATTTTCTATTCAAACAGTAAATTAAAAATTAATATAGATAAATACAATTTTCAAGAAATTAATAAAATTTATTATTATTTAATATCTTTTCAAAAAAAAAGTTAATAAAGGTGCCATTGAATAATGTCTGTGTGCAATATTGAATAAAGAAAGCTGTAAAAAAACAAAACAAAACAAAATAAAATAAAAAAAAAATGTATCCAAAAAATTAAAAAAAATACAAACATGTAACATTTCGTTTATATTGAACAATAACAGTGTAGTTGCGGCAAACCATAGAGTTTAATCGTACTCTTTCTTCTCATTTGAATATTACAAACCTAATTCACCCTAACCACTCACTCTCCTCACAGGTCAAGCGGAATATTCTAAGAACGTTTCGCCATACCTCAGTTTACATCAGCTTTTTTGTTGCTACAATATCAACTTACTAGAACATGAATCTTATGTTTATTTGTGTATGATCAGATGAACTATTATACTATATATTTATTATATTATATTCAACATTTCTATGGAACACATCAACAATCATTAAGAGAGAGTTAAATATTTTAAATATTTAAGAATAAATTGAGTTTTAGTAATATATTATTATGTTTAATACATTTTTAAGTCGACTTGCTATTTAACAATGAAAACCAAATACAACATTTAACTTTTGAGTACTTACTTAACAATTTGAGTTAGTCATATATATAAAAAAAAAAGAAGGCTTGATAAAAGGAATTATTTTATGATTTTTTCATTTAATATAAGATTTTAAATAATTTTCCTGTATTTAATTTATTTTTATAATTTTTGATTATTATTTTTTAATCGAATCTTTTGAAGGACTAGTAGAATTATACAATTTGAGTTATAAATTTATAACAAATACGTACAATTATTTATTTTATATAATCAATGCAAATTGTATTAAGTATAAAGTATATTTAAAATAAAGTACCATTAAACACAAAAAATATAATTTACTATTTACTGTCAATATATAGCTTGTATATAGTCATATTATAGACAACGAAGTTTGCTAAAAATACCACAAGTTACCTGGTTAATGTGAAAATTATATTCCTACTTAGTGATCTGACAATAATATAAATATATACATATACATACATATATATATATAGATCATCGATTTGAATTAAATGAATTTAATTATTTTAATTATTTTTAAATTAATTTTATAGAAAACGGTTATATGCATATTGCATATTTAATACTTATAGTTAATCTTCACGTGAAGTTTTTACAAGAATTAACAGAGAAAATTATCAATTATTAAGGAGCAAATATTCCTAAAAAAATGTTATTGAAACAAAACATTTTCACAGAGTATTCTCTTATCTCTCAGCAAGTTTTATTTAAGAATAATGAATTAAATATGTACAAGTATAATAAATAATAGAGAAACAATATTTGATTAGTGTATTTTATTTCAAATGTATTGGCTAATATTTTGTATTATGAACCAACATAATATCGATAAACAATATATTATATACTAAATTATAATTAATTATAGCACTATAGAAGTATTTTTAATCGATCATTAATTTCACACACTTAAAAGTTTAATGTTCATTTTTTTTTATATATTTCACAGATATATTATAAACATTTCTAACAAAATTTGCTATTGAACTTAGTCCTAATGATAAAAAAAAATTGGCGTGTTGATCATATTATAACCAAGAAAAAAAAATACAAATGAAAAAGTGATTGAGTTTATTTTTTGCAAGTTGCTATTTTCTTTTAAAAATGCCACAAGTACGATCATACATTTAATTAAAAACTTAAAGTTGAAACAAAAATATTTAAAAACATTAGAATATTTCTGGTAAATTCCTGGTCTTTAAAATACTCCTGAGAGATTTTCCGAAACTAAATTACCAGGAATTTACACATAACTAAGAAAAAAGTAAGAAACCTGTAGGATAATGCAAACGAAATTACAAGAGAAAAAATATAGTATTGACTAACAATATTACAGTAAACTATTTTATTTAGATTATTCGTGGAAACGAATGAGCTGAATACCTTTCTAAAAAATAGTGACTTTTCATATCAATTTAGACACTAGTGTAACCTGGACACGGAAGTGCATAACTTGATAGGTCAGCACAGATTAGACTAAATGTTTGACATCAGATCGAAAGCTAATAATTAAAAGCGGCGAGTAGCGCAAAATAAACACACAATAATTATACGAAGTTTGTAACAGCGACGGTGGTGATGGCACATTTCATACAGATGTGTACAATGTACACTTCACGCATATACACGAATATCGATAATATGGTGGAAAATAATATAATATGTCAAAATAATAAAAAAGTATATAAAAATAAAATATGTAGTATGATCGTAATGACTAGCAAAAAAAGAAAAAATAATTGAGTGTGTTCACAATTATTTTATTTTTATTTTTTATCAACGGCTAATGACACAGATGGGTGATACTGACGAACAACTTACAATTTATAATTTATTATTAAATATTAATAAAAAACAAAACAAAATTAAAGACACAATTAGGTACACAAGTAATAGTTTGTTATAGTTTCAATTCTCCGAATCATAGTGTCACACAATATTATACTGTTTTAATATCAAAGATAATACATTCTAATGAATTTTAAGAATTTTCTACATACACTAATAATTGCTACAGGAATCAAATGTTTAATACCAAACTGTCTATTATATTTAGGAATATAATATGTATATTCATATTCTCTTTGAATTTAGTATGGCGTATTCGCGAGAGAAGTTAAATATCGCATTATGACTGAATTTATTCAAGGAAATTAAAATATTTTAAAAATATAATGCTTTGATATCAATTATTTTTAATTCATGATAAAAATAATTATTACCAGTATATTGTGATTAATTTAAAGAAATTGATTAACACTATTTACAGTTTCTTTTAAAGAATCTATATGAGAGTCATATGCTTGATCTCATAAATTATTCCATTATTCAAAATTGTTTATCATGACAAATATTTCATTATTTAAAAAAAAAAGTGAAAGTAAAAACCAGTAAAAAGTTAACAATAAAAATATACCATCATACGGCAGCTAATTGAAATTTGATTAGCTAAACGAAAGAAAATGAGTTTCTAAACTGCAGTTTTTGAAAATTATGATTAAAAAAATGCAACAACGAGGTTGCTATGGTAACGATGATATTATGTATCGGTTGCTAGAGGCAACCTAGGAACTATAACGCTATATTGACTACTTAATTCGGTCATATAATCAGTTGATAGGGACAACATAGGCACTATGACGAAAAATCTATCAAGATTACAAAAAAAGTCATATACCTATTCAGCCCAAAATACATATCTATGTTAAAAATACGTCTTGAATATATTTTAGATTCTGAACGGAGTGAAGAATGTATTGATTTTACAATGATGTGTGTTTTTTTTTTTTTTTGTGTGTCTGACGACAACATTTGGAGCAGTAATAATGCTCCGATTTTTGACTTCAGCCCCTCTTTGAATAGGAAAATTCATCTAGTTGGTACTATGGGGGAGTCAAGAGTAAAAATTTTCAAATAGTTTTCAAAAAAATCGAGAAAAACAAAAAAAAAGTAACAGAAAAACGGCAATTTTATGAAAAACCACTTTTCGACAAAATCGATTTTTTGATTTTGCTGTAACTCAAAAACGAATTATTGTAAATACTTGAAATTTTCACCAAATGTTTATATTATGGTTATCTCTTTACAGTTAGTTTTTCAAAATATTTTGACCATTTTTAAGCTACTTATAGACAATTGAAATATTCGACTTTTCTAAATTTTTTTTCTTCAAATGCCGATAAAAATTTTTTGGGTGGCCAGAAAATCTTGAAAATTTAATACAAGGTTTCTTATAAGTTATTCTTAAAGTGATAATAAAAAAGCGGGTAAGTGGGTTTCGCTCTGCTGTATATTAGGGGGTGGGGTGGACCTCAGACTATGGTAGGTTAAATTTGAATGCAATGATAGGTATCATTGTATACGAAAAACGATTCTGAACGAAGATGATTTGTCAGTTTAGGATATATTATATTTAAATATTGTCATATATTCTATTTTGAAACTAATAGTATAGTTTTTATATGTTACTATGGTTACTATGGCCAACATTCGCATTATGAGCGTATAAAATTTAATTTAAATTTTGACATATTTCGTATAAATTCGAACTTTAAACACTTATAAAAAAAAATTGTGACTAACGATTTCGGATTTTTTTTTATCACTTTAAGAACAACTAATAAGAAACCTTGTATTAAATTTTCAAGATTTTCTGGCCACCCAAAAAATTTTTATCGGCATTTGAAGAAAAAAAAACTTAGAAAAGTCGAAAATTTCAATTGTCTATTAGTAGCTTAAAAATGGTCAAAATATTTTGAAAATTTACCTGTAAAGAGATAACCATAATATAAACATTTGGTGAAAATTTCAAGTATTTACAATAATTCGTTTTTGAGTTACAGCAAAATCAAAAAATCGATTTTGTCGAAAAGTGGTTTTTCCGTAAAATTTACATTTTTCTGTCATTTTTTTTTTGTTTTTCTCGATTTTTTTGAAAACTATTAGAAAATTTTAATTTTGACCCCCCTAAAGTACCAACTAAATTCAATTCCCTATTCAAAGAGGGTCTGAAGTCAAAAATCGGAGCATTATTACTGCTCCAAATGTTGGAGTCAGACACAAAAAAAAAAAAAAAAAAAAAAATAACACATCATAGTAAATGCAATACATTCATCACTTCGTTCAGAATCTAAAATATATATTTACAAAATTGTTACCTGTTGATTTTTTAAAAATGAATGTTTACCTTGGTATCGGCTAAAAAAATCACTGTTTATTATAGACATGTCACAGTGTTTATTAAACTCATTGGTATTATCAAAGAAATCATATTCGTACAATTGGTTTTTACGTCGACACCACACTACGTATATATAACTGCGTTCGATGTGATACTGACGAAAACCATCAAATACAGTGTTACAATTGAAATAGCGATCGAAAGATCCTCATAAAAATGTTCTTCCCGTATACCTATGATTTGTCATGTAGGTCCTAAAATCAAACTGAATTTAAATCCGATTATTTTACATACAAATAATATAATATATATTTCTTTATATATTTTGAAACAAAGTCTATTTCTAACAAGTACGCCAAGAATCCAGTGAGGGGGGTGCACATCGTCAAAATTTCCGTTTCACCACGACAATCAGAAAATCTCACGAATCGATATTTTCTATAAAGGTTTCGTATATAACCGACTCCATTTCTTTTTTTTTCTTTTCTTTTTTTCACCCGAAAATTGGAATTCGCATATACGACAGGATCGTTCCACGGGCGGCGGCCTTTCAGGCTCGGGGAATTTATAGCCGTAAATCGCAGCGAACTCGTTGTTTATCCTAACGCCATATACGAGGGACGGCATTACATGTAAAACTGTTGTTGATCTGTGTATATATATATATATTACATTACACGCACAGGCGAGTCTTGTACAAGTATATTATATATATGTATGTAATATGTATACATTTATTTTTATTTTTCGCTCCACCGGCCAATATCGTAAGATAAAATATATAAAAAAAAAAAAAATCGAAAAACCGTAAAACCTTCCAAACGAAAACTTTAGTCGAGTGTCCCGTGAACCTCATCGTAACATCATGTGACACGAAATTGATTTTCGCGGTCATGTTATTATTAAACTAACGCACACTACTTGCAATGTTCTTGCAGTCATCGTGTGTTGAATTTGCGCGAATAACTTCGCGTTAAGGGTTGTGTATGAAAAGAACTCGATCCACTAAGCCTCACTTGCCGTAGACATATTTCGATGAACCTTCATCGTTATGAGTTTATGAAAAAGGAGGAATGATGTGTATTTTTAAAAAATATATAAAATATTATTGAACTAATTAATTTAAATAATAATTAAAATAAAATATTTTTTTAGGCCGCATATAAATGACCCTGAATTGGTGATTTACTAAATTTTTTTTGGAAATATATTGTACTTGTGACGACAAAAAAATTAATTCATTCAAATTCTGATTTTTTTTTTAATTGTATAGTATTCTTTGAGCACAAAATTGACAAATTTGATTTAATATTTACGAATAATCTGTTTTTGATGAAATATTAACTCTGTTCGGCTTGTACTCGATAAACTAAATACTATCTTTGATATTTTTCAACAACTATTTGTAGACAGATAAAACATAAATCAACACTTATTTCTTTTCGTAATTTAATCTAATTTTTGCCATTCATACATTTTAAATAAGAGAGCTAAATATTGAAGGTAATGAAAATAATAAAAATTTACACACTACGAATTTTAAATTAAGATTTATTTATTTGCAATTATTAGTTTAAACTACCTAATAAATTGTTTCCACCTGATGTTCTTAAACACAATTCCAAATGTTTTGAAATTCTACTAGTGTAGCGACGTTTATTTGGTCTTCTCTCAAATTACTACATATCACTTGTTTTTTTTTATTTTTTATTTAGACATTAATAGGTGAATCTGCATAAACAACAGTTTTTAAATGTTCTCATAAAACGATATCAAATCTGGAGATCTCTTGAATTATTTATTGGATGCCAATGAAAACAAATAATTTTACTCTCTTTCATTCTCCAAAATCTCTATTTCAATACAAAGTCATCCTACTTTTTTGTGGTTTATCTTAGCTTGAATACACTGTATACATTATCCAATAGTATGTATTATTATTAATTATTATAATTTTAAATTCCCATATTTTTATACATATTAATATATTATTATCCTTAGAATTTTATGGTAATTATTTAAAAACTATTCGTTTAAATTTTAAATTTAAATTTTATATACAACTTAATTATAAAAAAAAAATTCTCTGTTTAACAATTTGTAATAAAATAAAGTAGTTCTAATTTTAGAAAAATAAGTTTATTTTGCAGGAAACTTCTCGAATGGCATTATAAAGTTTTTGAAAATATGGTCTTTATATTAAAAAATTCCAAAAATCATATTTTGAATGAATCCATTAACAAAAGAGAAATACGGGTAAACACAACAGGTGAATCACTTTGCGTGTATATTACCTCGTAAATCAAGTGTTTTTTCTACCAATATAAAATATTATAGTGTCTAAAATTGAATAGTACTATACACCTGGAATATCTGTCGGCATCCTAATACAAAATTCCGAATCCATGAAACTAAAACAAAACTTTATAACTGTTGGTTAAAATAGGTTCAACGTGGACTTAAGTAACTTTATTACAATAATAGGTAGTACTAACAAATTATTTACCTAATTATTTTCATTTTAGTTTAGACAAATCGGTCAAAAAATTTCTTAGGATGATGTAAAATGCCTGTAACAGTTGGCGATTTGCGATTTTTCGATTTCATATATTTAAACAAAGAAAATCAAAGCGAACCCGAGGGACTATGAAACGAGACGACAAGTAGCTTGTTTTTCAGTACAAAGGACTAAAAAAATATTTTCCATTAAATAATTCACGGAAATGTGTTTCAAAGCGATATTATAAGGGTAAAACATCCCAAATTTATTAGTACAACGAAAGAATGACCCTTTCGCGCATACAAACAGCAAATAACATTGTTAGTGTTCAGTAATATATTATAATATGCCGTTAGTAACACAAAGTCTACTTGAAATTATTTATATATGCAAGGAGAATTTGCATTTTCTTATTGTTTTTATTTAATAAAAAAAATTAGAATTACAGAAATACTAGTTTACGGTGATCGTCGAAAATAAACAGGTTTCCGTTGTTAAAACGATGCCACGCATTAAAGTTTTTAATATTAAATGTACCATAGAATTTAAAATGTCGATGTTATTTCACAATTACAAGTAAACTGTATGAATTAAGATTAAAGGTTTTCCTCTGTTGAGGAAATATAAATAACGATATATAGAATATAGATATACACAATCAACAACAATTTGGTAAAATTAAAAATACTAGGTAAGTCGCTTGCTCTGCTATATAAAATATTTCAAGTCTACCTTGTCATTATGTATAGGTCATAGTAATGTGTGAGTTTGATTTAAATTTTAATATTATGATAAATTGGAAATGGGAAATGTAAAAACAATGCGATGAATCGACAGTCCAATAATATATAATACTGAAACTAAAGAAAAAAAATGAATTACTTATAATAATATAAATACGGTATATTTAAAAACTATATTATATGGATTCATCGCATTGTTTTTACATTTCCCATTTCCAATTATAGTTTTTAAATATACCGTATTTATATTATTATAAGTAATTCATTTTTTTTTCTTTAGTTTCAGTATTATATATTATTGGACTGTCAATATTTTTGTTCTATAAATAATAATTCTACATATTTTATTTTGTTATAAGTATTTATTAGTGTTTACAGTTTTTGATAGTAATTTCAGATTTATTTTCGTTAGGCCCTGTGTGTTACGTTAGAATGTTGTATAATATATTATTGAACGTAGACGTCGTCCATACGTCATACGAGTATACTAAAATAAATCTTATTTAATTCATAGTACTATAGTCATTGTTCATGTTTAGTAATTAAGTTACCTATACATTTTCATCGTTAAATAATTAATACATATTATGTTGATATTTATTTTGTTTATAAACACTGACATTTTTGGTTTGTAAAGTTTCACTCTTCTAGTTTGATTTCAAAAAGTTACCAACTTATATTTTAAATAATATGTATATATTTTTACAGGTTCCTTATAAGTATTTTATAATATTTTTCATTATTACAATCATTCTTTTTTAAATAACTGGAAGTAGTGTCAATGGATGTTCTCTTCCCTTCACGTTTCCATGTCTAATAAAGTATAAAAAGTTTCACATTTGAATTTTCATTCGTATAGTTAATTAGTATATATTCAAATATAGAAACACTAATCAGTAATAACAACAAAGCACTGAATATATTAATAGAAAATAAGTATAAGCTACTATGAATAATTTAAACTTATTTATTTATACTAAAAAATATATCATTTTTTTGAAATTTATTTAAATTTATTAAGTGCATATTATATATAAGAATAATTGAAAGTGTCAGGTAGTTTTCATATTTGACTAATGATTTTAGATTTTAGACAGTTTTTTTTATTTTAGACTAGTTATAAAAATTAATTTAAATTAATTTTTTATACAATGCAACAGTACTATTATTACTATTACTTATTATTTATTTATTACCAGATTTATTTATATAATTATATAGTTATTAGTTCTATAAAATAAACTATAAATTCTTAATAGCAAATTCATTGTAATTTAACTATCTACTGAAAAATTAAAAGTATTGTTATTGCTTTTCAATTTCTTTGTTCTTTTTCTTAAATACTCCATTTTTACTGACAAATATTTTTATATATGACAATGGATATAATTTCCCGATGAAGATAATTTACGTAATCATTTATTATAATATAATATTTTCTATACGAATAAATAAATAAATAATATAATATATTTTGTGGTGTTTATTTAAGTTTTTTTCTTTAGTTCATATTAAGTACCTACTATAACCGATTTATTTAACAATGGACAATATTTTAATAAGCAAGTGAATTAGTTTTATTTTTTGTGGGGGTTGGTACTGTAATAATTTATTTTTATTCCTTAAGTTTTCACCAAGTTTTCTTTTTAAAAGTGTTTCACGGTATTAAAGTATGACACGAAATTCACAATTCATATTTGAAGATATTTTCATTCTAGTCGGTTGAAGAACAGCAAAAAACACTTAAAACACGAATTAAATGAAACAATATATTTGTCTCTTGTAGTTATGAAAAATTAAACAATTAATTTTTCTTCTAAAGTATTTTACAAAAATTTGAGCAGTCGGATTAAATTGATTCAACGAATTTATTTTATTTGGAATAAAATTCAAGTTTTTATTTGATTTCCGTGTATATTTTTAGCATGTATAACATATAACATATATGTGTACCTACATAATAATATAGTTGGGATTTTAAAACGTTACACGAAGTACGTATAAACGAAAAAAAATCAAGCGAATATAGAAATAATATTATTATCAATATTTTTTCAACAATTCTTCAATAAATGTAGAACAGTTTTCTATAAATGTGAACAGTGTTATGTGATACATTTTTTTTTTTTTATCAAGGAAAGTCAGTTTTTTTTATTTTTTATGATTTTAAATGTTATACCTTTAACCATAAACACATTTATGGGACAACTAGTTACTAACAGACTTTTTCGCTTTAAAAATAAAATAAAAACATGATCTTTAATTGAGATTATTGAAACTTAGATATTTCTATAAAAATAAAAGTAATATTTTGTACTCAAGTCAATTGAATTAATTCAATTGTGGATTCGTGACTTGTTTTTAAATATTTTTAATTTTATTTTTTATACAGTACTTGTTTTTTTTTACTCATTTTTAATTTCAATCAATTTATTTAGGGCGTGTTATGTCGTGAAGCCGAAATTAATTTAATTAAACTACGAACTGTTATTAAATTATTTATTCGTATTTCAAGTTTGAATTGGCGGAGTGTTGCATCATTGTAGTTAGGCTAAATCTCTCCAGTCCACTTATTAAAACATTAAATGATTATAAATAAATTACAAATATTTTAAAGTATTTGATTTCTATACATCTAAATGTCAAACGATAAAATTATCTTTAATTTGGTATGATAGTTTAAAAATAAAGATTTCCGTTTTCAAAAAATAAAAAATATCGATTTTTCTTATGTGAAATCATAGTTTTACGATAAAAATATAATAGTTTAAGTGATTTAATGAGATAATAAATGTCAAATACCGTCGTTTATATTGTATAGGTCTATAGGCCTCATCAATGCTATTAAATTTGTATTCTAATTATTGCATTCAAACTCGCGTGTTGTTTAAATGTTTAATAATATTATACTGGATATGGTTGTCAACGTTTGATACTGCAAATATTGACTCAGACACTCAGATTCCACATCGATCTAAATAATATATTGTTTCTCGATTTAATTATAACATGTATGCATGTAGAAAGGTGTTAAACCATTGACAGTTGTCGATGACTTGTGTACAAAACCCTATATTGTCATCGGCCTTGTCAAAATCATTGATTATGCTCACTGCAGAATGTTAACATAATAAATCCATTATTATCGCTGTTGTACGTGACCAACTGATGATTTGACCCAATTAAAGTTGACCTAAGATGTGATCATGATAAATATTATTTGCAGAAAACAATCTGTAATAAAAAATACCCTGAATAATTTTTATTTTTAAATAATAATGAAAATTGTATCCAATTTAATTTAATTTATTGTCTCATAGACTCATTAGTCATTTGTAATAAAAAAAAAAAAAAATTATTTGTTAAATCCCTGAAATCGAATAGATTAATTTTCAAGGGTAACTTAAAGCTTCTATATACAATTAATTATAAATAATTATATTAGTATTTGTAAATTATATAGTCGTGTAATGTTTATTAAAGACCTCTTAAATACAAAAATCTTAATACCGAACTCGATACAATATCATCGTTTATCCCAGAAAACTTTAAGTCAAAAATAGTTATTCCTTTAGTTTTAATCTTATAGGTGTTCAATACTTTTCAGTTCACACTTTGATAATATGGATAGCGAAGTTCAAAACAGCTCGATTTTCGAATAATTTTGAATATAATATACTAGATCTACGATTCAGGAGGTATATTTTTATCTATGTCACTATTTTTTACAATAACTATTGATTAATTTGAGAACGACCGAGCACAAAATCGGTCAGTTGACCTGAAAATATTTTGAACGCGATTGGAGTATAAAAAGATAATTTTCAGTTTGATTAGTAAATACAGTTCCGCTAAAAAAACCTAATTATATGCCTAATACGGAAGTAAAGCTGAGATTGATAAAACGATGAAGTATTTACTTACTGACGTAGAGAGTTAGCGATAAGTCAGCGTACAACATATAACATTAATATTTCGTGATATAATAGTAATATGCAGTGATAAAATAGCATTAAAAATATTATTATTTCTAATAGTACCTACCTATATTATAAATATATTGTTATTAGAAAATTATAAAATATGTTCATGAATTGCTTATTCATGAACGAGATTGAATGATATTAGTGATAACATTTACATTTTTGGAAAATTTCTTCTCACTTGACTCTATTCGTCAATAAACATATACCAACATTATATGACTTCAAAACTTTAATAGACTAGATTTTAAAGCATCCATATTACAGCTAAGAACAATTCGTAATGCGTAATACTAATTTAAAAAAAAAAAAAAATCGTTTAATAAACTATAATTTTTGATAACTTATTCCATTAATTAAATTATTCAAATAGAAAACAATTTAATAAAACATAATAATTTATAACTGCACATGTTCATAAAATATATATTATAAGCAATAAACATATAGCTTAATATTATGTTGTGTAATAAAAGAAACTATGCTAATATAAATTAATTATTAAAAATTAAATTCTTCTATCGCGAAATTAATTACCAGTTGATAGCTGTAGACAGCTTACTCTTATAACTTTGATTCTGGACAAGTTTAATAGTATTTTGTGGCATCTATAATCACGAATAATGGTAATTAATCATAAATTTCATAGTTTTTTGAAATACACTCTCCTCCCGTATAAATAAGTGCCTGGCTTTTAAATCCTGTATTCTGAAAATAGTGATAAAAGTATTTAAAAGAAAATTCGAAAGTTTCATCAGAAAGTATATTATTACAAGTACCTATAAACAAATTTGTCTTTGTTTAAACTTTTATTCAATTTTTTATTAGCATTGGTAATGTTTTTCCTAGAGTAAATTAAAAACTTTGGCGTGTAGAATACACATCGTTTAATGTTAAATCGACTGCATTTGATTGCACTTAATCTCAGTGATCATATTAGCACTTAGTCTAATGTTTTTTTATTTAAAAATGAACCGCAAATTGTCTATTCATACTTGCACTTGATTTTCAGTTATAATTTACATTTAAATTACCGTTTCAACTTTATAAAAAAATATATTTGACGGATACTGAGTCCCATATTTTTATCAACTTATTCTTTTTGAAAATTAAAGTTATTAAAAGTAACAACATTTTGTCTTTTATACTAAGGACTGTTTGAAATTATTATCCATATTTCAACGTCAAATTACTTAAACGAATATACATAACAAAACAACATATATTTTATTAGTTTATTCTTCAATTGAGAACTATTTGTAAATTTAACTATAAATATTTCTGGATACATTATAAATAAATGATAATTATACATAATATATAAAATAACTTGCATCTTAATTGTATTACTCCGTGTACAGTATTATGCACATTAAATTATCTAGTTCAATAAATGTCTAACGATAATGAAAACCTATTTTTATCATTTACTTAAATACTTAAATTTGTATAAACTATTAGAAATTTTTACGTTTTATAAAAATTCCAATACTATTATAGTATATATTTGGATAATCGGTTATTAATATTTTCAGTACAATAAAAGAAATAATAATGTGTATATTAATTTATTTTGATTAAGTAATCAATATCGATCAATTATATATATTATTTTTACACAGAATGTTTATTGAGTAATTATAAACATGACGGAAATTGTGTCAGCTCATATATAGAATACATCGTCATCGAAGAGTATATTATATTATTAGATTTTACCATACGAATGAAGAAAGACGAACATGTGGCATATCTAACTAACACGGCAAATATGACATTTTATTATAGAATACAATATCAATTATAATATTATGAAATAACTATTTTAATCAGTGTGTGTCACATTAGTGGTTTAATATAATGTTATTAAACGTCGTGCGAAGATATTGATTTTTGTCTACTGTTGTATTTGTGTCTTGTGGCTGTTCAAATATAGTAGACGCTGTTTATTGAAAGCTAATTTGATTTTAATTTACGGTAAAGTTGATAAACTCAATTTTAACTTAAGGAAACAATTAAAGTCATAATATCGAATTCATGTAATCCATCGAGTGTCTAACATAATGCACACAATCTTTGTAATACACATTGCATTTTATTCAATTAATACGATTATTAATGACAAAAAAAATGATTTGGTCTAATTTAATACCAACACACATCAATCTGACTAGTAGACAGGGTCTAAAGTCAAAAATGACATAAATTAGACGCCTACGTGTTTTCTTTATTCTTAAAAAAACAAATTTTATAAACATAATCGGAAAAACAGGAAGTGTTATAATAATTTATTTTTCATATTTTTTGTTTATGAAAAAATAAAATAAAAATATGGTAAGTATACTTTATTTGAAAACAAAGAATGAAAATTTTTTCACCCATACATAACGTATACCTTAGTTTTTTCGGAAACGTGCTGCAATATTAAAAATATACTTCGACTCCGTAATAATTGTATTATTTAATATTTTGGTATGAGTTCCTAGATTTTAATTATAACCTAAACATTTTTACACAATTTACAATTACCAACTAAAGAGTATAACCAACAATTTAAAATATTATTTCGATTACGGAATAAAATTGCTTCGTGCAACCACAATATAACAAAAAGCGAGTAAGTGGGTATCGCTTTTACTGATATTGCAAAAGCTATATTATATTACCGATAATATTGTTGTATTATACTTATAATAAGTAACTATGATATTTTAAAATTTTACGTATTAAAAAGTTCATAAATTTAAAAATTGTTCAATATGATGGCTTACTGTCAAAATGTAAACTGTAAAAGTGTATACATCTTTAAAAAATATTGTTCAAATAGTTGAAATATTAAATAAACATAACTAGTATGATCAACCACTTGATTGATACTTAAATGATACTCTTTGGTAGTACCTATAGACAGAAAAATGTATTAAAATGGATGTAAAATAATAGCTATAAAAATTAAAAAATATATTCACGTACAGGTATGTTTTTTACCTTTAAAAAAAAAATGTACATTTAAGGTTAAGCTATTCGAAAATCAACTAACAAAATTCTCTATAAACCTTATAATAGCAAATTTATATTATAAAAAAGCGGGTAAGTGGGTATCGTTCTGCTATATATTAGGGGGTGGGGTGGACCTCAGACTATGGTAGGTTAAATTTGAATGCAATGATAGGTATCATTGTATACGAAAAACGATTCTGAACGAAGATGATTTGTCAGTTTAGAATATATTATATTTAAATATTGTCATAATATATTCTATTTTGAAACAAATAGTATAGTTTTTATATGTTACTATGGTTACTTTATAGTATCTGTTTATTAATAAAAAAAGTATTTGGCAACATACGCATAATTAGAGAATGAAATTTAATTTAAATTTTGACATATTTCGTATAAATTCGAACTTAAAGAAGCACTTATAAAAAAATATTGTGACTAACGATTTCGGATTTTTTTTTATCACTTTAAGAACAACTTATAAGAAACCTTGTATTAAATTTTCAAGATTTTCTGGCCACCCAACAATTTTTATCGGCATTTGAAGAAAAAAAACTTAGAAAAGTCGAAAATTTTAATTGTCTATAAGTAGCTTAAAAATGGTCAAAATATTTTGAAAATTTAACTGTAAAGACTAAAGAGATAACCATAATATAAACATTTGGTGAAAATTTCAAGTATTTACAATGATTCGTTTTTGAGTTACAGCAAAATCAAAAAATCGATTTTGTCGAAAAGTGGTTTTTCGTAAAATTGCCATTTTTCTGTCATTTTTTCTTGTTTTTCTCGATTTTTTTGAAAACTATTTGAAAATTTTTACTCTTGACTCCCCCAAAGTACCAACTAGATGAATTTTCCTATTCAAAGAGGGGCTGAAGTCAAAAATCGGAGCATTATTACTGCTCCAAATGTTGTCGTCAGGCACAAAAAAAAAAAAAAACATACATCATTGTAAAATCAATACATTCATCACTCCGTTCAGAATCTAAAAGATTCGTCATATATTATAATAATAATTATACATAGAATGATTGTTCTTTCGCTAAAAAGTGCATGTATAATTTATTATTAAAAACATAATAAATATAGTGAAAATCAAATATAGGACATTATGTGGAAATATATTTAATAACAATAACTACTCGTAAATGTATGTATAGACAATAAAAGTTTTCTGTATTTTTCAAAATTTTCATATTTATTTCAATTAAATATTTCACTAAACATTTTAATTCGAATAGTAATAAATAATGAAATAAATAAAATCATCATTCAAATTTTAAGAATAACTTTAAAATCTATTAAAATACCACAATATACATTTCAGTTTTGATTTTCATAAAAGATCCGGAAATATTTTTGTTGTCTTATACATTTTATTCAATATCATTCGAACTACAGTTGTGTATACATTTTTTTTCCTACTATTTGTTAAATTGCATTGCAATTATTATTAACTTAAAACTTTATAAGTTTATCTGAGATAAAATAATGCTTGTGTTTTTACTTGAATAATGTATATATCTATGATTCTAGAGTATAGTTGAGATATCGTAATGTAAAATATTAATAATTGTTTATGGTGTGTCAGTAAGTATATTGCATTTGAAAACAACTATTTTCGTATGAATTATTAAATGAATCCACTTGCCGGGTTTTAATAACTATACATGAGGTATAAATGAACTTTATGTATTATATTAGTTGTGTGTTTAAACTTGAGTATCATTAGTATAGTTAGTACACACCGTATAATATATTATCTTCTACTTATTCTCGTGCAATAAATCTAAACTTTTAACTGTTTGACTGGCACACTAAATGCTCCTGAATGGAAACATTTTGCTATAAGTTTCCAGTTTGTTGCAACATTTTTGTAAATTTTAAAGGGATTTACACATTTCACAAGTCATGAGTATATTTTAGATTCTGAGCGGAACGATGAATGTATTGATTTTGCAATAACGTTTTTTTTGTGTTTGTAAACACTTTTTGGGGCAGTAAAAATGCTTTGATTTTCAAAAGATGGGTATTGTTTCTAGTACAAAATTGGATCTAGTTAGTACATCTTAAGGGGGTCAAATTTTATAATCAGGAAAAGTAAAAAAAAAATAAGGGAAAACGAAGATTTATATGCAAATCCAATTTTCGACATGATCCATTTTATTTTTTCGATACCTATAATATAAAAATGAATAACTATAAATACTTGAAATGTTCACGAAATATTTGTATAATCGTTTTTTTTTTACTATTATAATTTACGACATAATTGTTAAGCTACGTAGAAGCATGAGAAGTTTTGAATTTTTTTTAGTATTTTCCTAAAAACTTCAGTTAAAAATTATTCGTTGGTTAAAAACGCTTGAAAATTTGATACAAAGGCTCTTATAAGTTTGTAATTTTTCTATTAAAAAATATAAAAAATCTATAGTCACATTTTTATGTTTTTATAATATTTAATAATTTAAAATTTAATAAGTACACGCATTTTTATAAAATATTTTATTATATAATAAATATTCTACATATTAAAAAAATTGTATCTGAATGTCAAATCAGTTCGCATAACCATTTGAAATTTAAATTCTTACGATATTTATCCATAAAATAATTATTTTTCTTCAAATAATTTTTGATATTTTATTGTATTTAAATAAAAACATACCATGAAATACGTATAGGTACTTTAAAGGATATACTGACAGATGGTTTTCGCTCAGAATCGTTTTTCGTATCCAAAGATATATCATTGAATTCAAATTTAATACACCCCTTTAATTGTAACTCACTCGATATCTAATGTAAAGAAAAGCACAGCACCTACTTGCTTATTTTTTAATTTTTAACAGTGGTCATGTATTTTCGTATTTCAAATTATTCATCGATCTATTTCACGGAACTAAAAAAGGGATGTAAATATATATTGGATCAGATACTTACCATAATTTGACTAGTGACCGCACTCGTGTTAGAAATACAATCCACAATTGTTCACTTACCTACATAATCAGTGCTTTTTCTAAAATTTTGCATAATTAGCTTAATTATTCTCTAAATTATGTTTATCGTGGTATTGATCAATGAATAATGAACTACTCTTATGACCCACACAATTTTTGATTTGATAACATAAAATAATATTTAAAAACTATTATTTATGTAAGAAAAGTATTCAATTTTGATTTAATTAAAAACAGTATTAATGTATTAAAAAAAAAATTAGTAGAATTATTTTAAATGGTTAAAATTTGATTTGTTTTCTGCTATATTTTTTAATATGTATAAGAAAGACATTTCAACTGTGAGCTACATAACTTGTATTATAAAATATTGTAAATACAACATTATAGTTTATAACGTTCAAACCGAGATTGATTTTCTATATTCGTAAAAGAAATATATTTTTATTGTTTCAGATATTTATTTTATAGTTATATTGTATAAGAATAAAATTGTAATACATTTTTTTACAAATTAAAATCATAAACAATTTAAAAAAATATAATATATCATTTAAAAGGTTTTACATTTATAGGGGTACTATAAATAATTGTTTTCATATTATTTGACGTTGATCCTAATACTTGATTTCAATTTTCGATTGGATTTCATGCTTTTATTTTTTTGTTGGTTGTAAATAAATACCAAAATTGCACATGCATGTATTTAGATACCACCAGAATTTCAGTAAATAATAAAAAAAAATGTAAAATAATAACTCTTCTTCTTATTTTTTTTTCTTAAATAGCATATCGTTTGATATATGTAATTGACATATGTCAATATTTTGGAACTATACCTTTGATCCGGCCCTTTAAAATTTAAAGCTTCGAGACGGATTAATGTTATTTATTCAGTAGTATTCGACTGCATATACTCATATACCTCATCCTAGCATTAATAATAAATAATGTGCAAACGTAAACTCTACTTTAATTCATCATTACCAATATAATAATTATTTAACGTTAGTGTCATTTATTTATTTTACAGTAAAGTACATAGCATAATAGCAATAGCACATCCATAACGTAAGCACGGGTGCTCAACAAAAAAACACTAAGAAATAGAATGCAATAACTTGAATTTCGATAATTTTTCAATTCCAGTTACTATTAAGAAAAAAATCAGTTTAAGTTCCAACATTGGTTCTTTTCGGTACGGTACAAGTACAAAAAATGTGTGTAAATTTTAAATAAATTAAATAGCATGCAAAATATTTTTAAAACTAAAACCTGTATTTTTATATCTTTAGTGAAATAAATAAAAAACGCTTGAAAATTATCATTGGTTAGTTTGATAATGTTATCATTAATATAATTTTAAGTGTCCAAATATCCATTTTTGTACAATGGTATAGGCGTAATGGAATTGATCAATTGTTCTTTTTCATAATAATAATTTTAATTATACACTCATTAAATATACTTAGTAGTTAGCAATTATAAATGATTTTAGCTAAGGAAATAAAGTTTTTCCAAGTATTTTTAATTTTCTTTATTTTACATAGGCTACTATTAAGTTAAATAGAAAAAAAACTTTTGCAACATTATAACAACTAATACTTTTGTTGTTAAGTGAATTGTTTGTACATATATAATGTTTATTTGTGCTTAAGGAACGATGATCAGATTCTTGACTTTCATTCATCAAAGTAAACATTAACAGCAGAAATACTTTTATATACGATTATGTGACAGTTGATTGGTTGCAACAAAAATACAACACTGCTTTCATTTACTGATAAAATGGATTTTTACGAACATACTTTTCGAATTTATTTAATTTAATAATGGATTGATAATAAAAATAAAGAGCAAACATGTTACATTTCAGTAAAAAATCTAGTTAAATAAAATGTTTTGCCGATTATAAATTATTCTGTTTGTACAAATAATTTATGAGCATAACTTAACTAGCCCCAATTCAACTAGACTAGGGTAACAGTTTAACGAAAAACATAAACAACAAAAACACTAACACAGGAATTAAGTGCGTACTGGCTAACAGTGTCTTTGGATTTAAAAGAAAT
Organism: Schizaphis graminum; assembly: GCA_020882235.1. Lineage (NCBI taxonomy): Eukaryota > Metazoa > Arthropoda > Insecta > Hemiptera > Aphididae > Schizaphis > Schizaphis graminum. Next base: position 64,444,674 of record CM037032.1, read on the forward strand.
GATAAATAAATCATTATTAATTATTTTTTATTTACTTCTTTTAGGTTTTGAGAAAAGTATTTATTTTACATAATTTTATGTAATGCCGAATGTATATTTTTTTTTGTGCTTGTATACACGGTAAATAGTAAAAATGATTCGATTTTTAACTTTGCCGATGGTTTCTGATAGAATATTAAATAATCAGGAAAAACATGTAAAGCAAGAATTATTTCATCAAAATCTATTTTATTTTTATGATGTAAACTAAAAACAAATAATTTTATATACTTAATAATAATGACAATTTCAAAAAATATTTACTTAAACGTTTTCTACTTATGGTATAATTGTTTATGTATTTTGACTCTTTTTGAGCTTTTTATAGATATTTGAAATTTAAAATACTTTTTTTTTTATATAATATAATAATTGAACAGATAATTTTTCAGTTAGTCACAGTTATTTAAAATGTAATAAAAAATTGCTTATTTTTTTTGTTATGCCCTTGAATTTTGAACTTTTGCAAAATTTGTCTAAATTACAAATATTTACAAGCTATAAAAGTATTTTATGGTAAAAAACTGAAAAATTAAGACAGTCTTTATTTTGTGTAGCTAAGGTGGTATTAACTCAAAAATTAATAACAATAAAATAATTATGTTATTAGTAAAATTAAATACTCATGGTATAATTGGTTCTTGATTTTTGCCAAAATAAAATCAACCTACCTCAATAAGCTATCTATAAGCTGAAAGTCTCAGCTCAGACTCGTTTTTCATGTACAGTGAAACATAATAGAAGTAAAATTTAACATATTGTTATAAGCTACAGTTACCCAATTAAATCGGCACTTCATTTACATCAGAGCCGGTACTTTTTTTTATTTAATTTGTTTCTATAGAATAATTTTATGAAGTATTTTTAATAACTATGACTCTATTATCTAGGTCCATACACATTATAATAGAACATGAAAACATTTGATATTTTTACCATCTCTTACAGTGAATCCTGAAAAGATTCTAAGACAATAAACGTAAGTACATCGTGTTGTAAATACTACTAAATACAATGTTCAATTATTTTGCTTCGTTCAGAATTTAAGAAAGTAAACCCATAATATATGTATATATTTATTTATAAATATGTTCAATTATTAAGCTGTTTTATCAGTAAACAATAAAAGGTGATTCACGATTCACCAAACATCTTCAACCCCTTTTTAACTTTTAATAATGCATTTTTTAAATTCTGATCTCTGAACATTTAAATATACTTATACCTATATCATATTTTTAAACAAAAAAATTTTTTTTTTTTTTGCTTCAATTTTCAAGTTCAGTATCTTTTCTGGTAAAATCTAGTGAATAGCAGGTACATTTTTTTTTCGAAAGGGACTTAGTAATCTTTTCTTAGTAATTTAGGTAAAAAATGGAGAAAAACTCGAATTTTCACTCAAAACAAATTTTTGACAAAACTAATTTTCTTTTTTCTGTAATTCAAAAATGAATATTCATAAATATTTGAAATTGATATCAAATGTTTATATGAATACTTACTGTGCATATTAAATTTTAAAATATTTTATCTTTACAGTGCTTTTTACTCTTTTTTTATTTCAGTAATATTATGGATAAAAAATTTCGATCAAAAAGTTTGAAAATGCAATGCATTGATAAAGTTTTTGTAACTTTGCCCACGAGATTTTAAGAAGTTTAAAAACTGTGTCATAGTTGCATCTATGAACTTACTGCCCGTCGATATACTCAAAAATAAACGAGAAAAACTCGTCTATTGAATTTATATCTGGCAGTCGATCGAAGATGAGATTATATTTTATAAATTATAATCAGACTAAATTTTTAATTTTATTTACTGTAGATCTGAATTTTAACGTTCAACATAAAATACCTAGTTCTTTGAAATCCAGGAGAATTTTTATAGATACTTTTGGTTTTTTTGTAAGTGCTGTAATAAAACTTCGTGAGGTTAGGTTTGGTGTTGAATATTTTCAACCTTTTTGACAAGTTACTTATATTGTAGTATGCCTTTACACATCAACTCACCGCACATATGGGGGAGTGAGTTACATAAATATTTTTTAATTCTACACATATTTTATTTTAATCGCCTATTTATGATTTAGGTATATTGATTATATTGATATTTTGCTCAAAATCTAGTATAGAAATCCTTATTCCTTTACTACCTTTAGTAAATAAAATTTATAATATAGGTATTTTTCAAATTAATGCAGTTTTTATATAAAATAATTCGTTTTTATAGCCATATAGGTATCTAGTATTTAAGTTATTTACGTGGGGTTTCGTTTTATTTTTATGCTTTATTTTTAAAATTGATTATTAATTACTTAATATTATAATTTTTAATTTTTTTGCTGTATCTTTTAAATCTATTATACAATAAGTAAATTTAATCTTTATTTACAAATAAATAAATTATAAAATTATATATTTGATTTTTCCCCTCCATTGTTCCCCCTATAATTTAATATTAAAATATGTAAGTAAATAAAAAACTGTATATAATTTTATTATTAATATATAAAAAAAGTGGGTAAGTGGGTATCGCTCTGCTGTATATTAGGGAGTGGGGTGGACCTCGGACTATGGTAGGTTAAATTTGAATCCAATGATAGGTATCATTGTATACGAAAAACGATTCTGAACGAAGATGATTTGTCAGTTTAGGATATATTATATTTAAATATTGTCATATTATATTCTATTTTGAAACAAATAGTATAGTTTTTATATGTTTCTATGGTTACTTTATAGTATTTGTTTATTAATAAAAAAAATATTAGGCAACATACGCATAATGAGAGTATGAAATTTCATTTAAATTTTGAAATATTTCGAATAAATTCGAACTTTAAGCACTTATAAAAAAAAATTGTGACTAACGATTTTGGATTTTTTTTTATCACTTCAAGAAAAACTTATAAGAAACCTTGTATTAAATTTTCAAGATTTTCTGGCCACCCAAAAAATTTTTATCGGCATTTGAAGAAAAAAAAACTTAGAAAAGTCGAAAATTTCAATTGTCTATAAGTAGCTTAAAAATGGTCAAAATGTTTTGAAAATTTAACTGTAAAGAGATAACCATAATATAAACATTTGGTGAAAATTTCAAGTATTTACAATGATTGGTTTTTGAGTTACAGCAAAATCAAAAAATCGAAAAGTGGTTTTTCGTAAAATTGCCATTTTTCTGTCATTTTTTTTTTGTTTTTCTCGATTTTTTTGAAAACTATTTGAAAATTTTAATTTTGACCCCCCTAAAGTACCAACTAGATTCAATTACCTATTCAAAGAGGGGCTGAAGTCAAAAATCGGAGCATTATTACTGCCCCAAATGTTGTCGTCAGACACAAAAAAAAAAAAAAAAAAAAAAAAAAAACACACATCATTGTAAAAGCAATACATTCATCACTTCGTTCAGAATCTAATAGTTTTAATTACTTTAAAGAGTTTTTAGACTTTAATGTTTTGCCATAGGAAAACATCGCGGACATTTGATAAGCACGCACAGCTTTGCTTCGCTATACCATTGATTAAATATACAGTATATTTTTAGCAATGGCTATACTCAGTGTTAAACGCTAATAATGTCTTATCTAGGATAGTACAGATATCTGTAATAGCATATTATGCATTATGCGTGCATAGTTTACCCGGTGTTCGGTGTTTAACGCGTTAGGCGATTTACGATTGATTTCAAAAACCGTCGGCTTAACATAAAATACATTCCATCGAGAATCGCGTGAGTACATATTATTGTTATAACGCCACCAAGACACCAAGCAACATCATTGTCGTTTATAAAGAACAACATGATAATAATATATGTATGTATGTATACATATATATATATATATTATATATTACGGCTCGAATAGTTTTAAAATAGACACGAAATAATGCGACGTTATGCGTACAAATTGATACGAGTACATCATACTAACATTGTCCGTTTATCATTGTCAAAAAGGGCACGCGTAATACGTTAAAATACCAACCTCGATATGCAGTCTCTTATTCGACAGCTGTATAACCATATGTATAATATGGGTACGGTGAATTTCTCTACGCAAAATCCCTCTGACATTGCCGGGAAAATATAAAATGCCCATACTAGGGCACATCTCACTGTAAAATAAAGATTGCAATAAACGAGCTGACAAGGCAACCTAACTTGCCTATTCGTCCAACGTCACTCTTACAATCCATTTCTTCTTTTACTGGTGTATACAGTGATTGAAGTGGACACACACGCCACCAATGAGAGAGAGAGAGAGAGAGAGAATGGCTCAAAATCTCAATTAAACTAAATGAAGAACCATCTATCCTTGAACCTTAGTTCTTCTTTGACCTGACATTAAAACAAGAAAACACGAGTTTTCGACTTTTTCTGATTATGACATACACTTGTATTCGATACACGTGCTTGTAAAACACCTGCATATTATGAAAATATAAGGTTTTCCAATGCGAATCTAATATGGGATCTCTTTCATACTTAATCACATTAAAATTCGCTTATGTGCAACTTTCTTTGATCCTTGAACCCAGAATCAGGCACACTACAGACTACTCGAGTTCTTATCAATAATAAACGTTATTAATCAAATATGATATCAGAAGATGATTTTTTATTTTATTATTATTTTATTAATTGTTTTGCGATAACTATTAATTACTTAACCTAATTCTATTAAAAGCCAATATATAATACTAATCGTAGGTATTGTGTGGTTTGCTTTTAAAATAATAATAATAGTTTAGTTCAACAAGATATAGAAATATGACTATAATTAAAATATTATGTTTTATCTACTTTGTATAATTACATACATATCTATTAAAATTATAATTTAGTAAGTAGGATATGATTTATATACATACTTATTAACAAAAGGTAAAATATACTAATTTTATTTTAATGTCAAAATTTATTATAATCTTAGGTATATTGTCATATTGAGTACTCGGACATCATGTGAATTTAGAATATCAAACTAGTAAAAATACATGTTCGTGCTTCTCTAACCAAGAAACAATTTTCTGTTACCCGATCCATAGACGAAATCACCGTGAACGGTTAACCGACATAAATTTAATAATCGTACGTAGGTATTATATGTATAAACGACAATGTATAAAACACACGTACTGCGCTATAATGCAATGAGACGTTATAATGTGGCGTTTAACGGGACAGCTCAAACAACTTAAACTGAACAATAATGTGGCATAGTATAGTATTTTAACCGCCACTGAAACAGGTAAGAGTAGCTCGATAATAAAGTATTCATAGGGCCTATAAACAGCCAAGCAGTACGATGCACATTATAATATATAATATTGAAGAGGCCCTTATATTTTGGATTCGTACATTTATTTTTTATCCAGACGTCTAAATCGACTGTATTATTATTTATATAATAATGTACGGCAAATGAAATGTTGGTACATTCGTATCATAGAATAATACCTGAGAAGAGTCCAAATTATGATAACTGTTCCAAACGCGATGTTTTTACATAAACAAAATTATAAAAACATATAATATTGTAATATCTTTGTTCAAAAATAGCATTTTAGTAACAATATATCTGTCCAAACAAGCTTTCATAATTTTATAGTATTCTATACCTTTGTGATAGTGAGATATACAATGTTTGATAAACTAGCACGAGTCTCCTAATATGCTTCTGATTGCAAAATACTACCTAGTAAAGTACAAATTGAAAAGTCTTATCTTATTATTGACGATTATAATATTATAATCATCGTTATCGAATTTCATATTTGTTTAATTATACCTATATGTATATATTATATAATATATATGTTAGAAATTTTTAAGATATTTTATTTTAATGAATTAATTAATTAATTTTAATTTTAATTAATCATAAACTTTCTTAAATTGGTGTTCACAAATTGCATATCATGTTTTTATTGCAAACATTAATTATTTAGCATGTATCCACAAAAAAAAAATGTATTGTTTTAGTTCATACACTATTACAGTAAAAACTAATATTACAGATCTTTGCCTTGTTAGAATAATTATAATTAATGGTAAATAATAATGATCTGGTAGGTATCGTACACAATGAGTGGAGTCTACCAGGTGGACAGTATACGATTTTCAGCGTTTTTTTACTTGGAAAATAATTATTACGGTCATTAGTTTTAACAAAATAAACTCCTTGTGTGTACGTAAGTAATACTATGTTGAAATAGGCGTTAAGAAGCTGACAGAGACTTATACAGTAGGCAGGATATCTAACGTGGAAATCCTGAATAGCGATAATAAAAGGGCAGGACATGAGTTAACGAAGGAAAAAAAGTTTGCCGATAAGATACCACAGTAAAGGACGACCAAAAGTACGGTGTGTGCGGCGACCATGTACAACAGAAATATTACCACAAGTTAAAGTTTCGATGAGCGCAGGTAGAGGACTGCCGCAGCGATGGAACGGTGTGATAATTGTGGTAATGGGGACTACGTTATTAAGCCGAGACGAAAATAATAATAATAATAATAATAATACGTAACAAGAATAATACTTACAGCAACTCAAAACGTCAAGTTACACCGGAAGTTTTGTGGGCGTATAAATCTTCGACGAGAAAAATATATTAAACCGATTGTTCGTTTGTTTCGGTTAGTTTAAAAACTCATTAAAAGCGGTTCAAATGGAATTCGTAATTTATTATTTCGCGTACGTGCGTTTGGAAATCGAGATTTGAAACTTACTATTTCAGTAGATATAATAATAATATGATTGATTACCTATAGCCAGTATTCGTGTGCTATTCCGTGATACACAAAATTAAAATGCTGTCGGGACTAGTGCGGTCGAGAGAACTGCAGATTGAAGGATCGTGAATATTGTTGTTGTGCGTCCGTTTCGCGTACATTAATATTATATTATACGACGATGAAAGTATGCTCGCGCGGAGGAATGTCTGTTTAGTGTCTTACCGGGTCGCGGTACATAAATCATAATTTCAATTGTATTGATCCCATCATTGTCGTTTCTTTCGAATCGTAATCATTACGCTTTTTCGATAAAACTCAGTACTTTTACTTACGTCTTAGCTGAAAATAAATCAATGCAAACTACATTGGAAGAACCCGTTCAACCAGACTATCGGAACCAATAAATCTGACCACTACTATCTATGACGCGCTCGAGCGCTCCTTCATCTCATGAACTCATCCGACTTGTATCCACAGACGGCGAGTGAAATATGACAGAACCGCCGATTTTCAATCGGAAAATGTTTTTTAGTCACCTTAGAGTCTCGTCATATCCGTTTCCCTACAATTTCCACCGGACTCGGAGTATTATCCTCGTCGCCTCCGGCAGTATTGCAACGGCTGTATTCAAGAACCTCGACGATAAATCTTAGTAAGTTATGATGCGCCGTAAAATGGATTTCCTTACAATATAATATTATTGTCCGTCGCTTTTCCCGGGGGCGTTCTAAAAAGCAGCATACAAATGTAAAGTTGTAAACTCCGAAGAGAAGAGCCAGAGAGAGAAAGAGACAGACAGACAGACAGATAGACAGACCAGCAGACAGACGGATGGAAAGACAAACGGCTACAGAAGGAATGATCAAGAGATCGGTTATTAATTATTATACCGATCACATTTGAAAAGTTATTAATTGCTATTGAGTTTGGACTAGCTTAACGTAATCCCTTTTAGACCACGTAAAGACCGCCTCAAAAACCGTTCTGTACACTGCCGCAGTGGTATTGTGTGTCTCAACAGTATAATAAATGTTTGACAACGTTGCAGTCGATTCCCGCACGTAATCTTGATTTATTTCGGGTCATTTTAGGTGTCCCTTAATCGGCCGACAAACACGCGTAATCGTGTCACCGAATCGCATCGGCAAACGAATTGGTTTTTCACCCGACGGCCGTGATATTATGATATTATTATGGCATGGTAGTTGTACGGTTTACGATGTGTATATAATGATAATAAAACTGTAATATTATAATTTATAATGATAATATCATAATATATACACACATCATTATAATACAATTTATAGATTAATTACGGTCATGTTGTCAAGCACAAGCAGTGATGTTCGTAAAAAAATTGTATATTATATAACTATACAGAATATATATGTAAATTTATAGAGAATCTTGTATCTATAACTTTCATAACCTATAATAGTTTATTTTTAAAGTGATTTTTACAATATCATTCTTTCCTTCGATTTTCAACCAATGTAAAACCACACGGTATAACCTTATAGTATGGAGTCATATTGCGTAGGAAGAGGATTGCACGATTTCCATGGTACAATTTTTTTTTGTTCACACAGTAATGGTGCAATATTATTGGTATATCATGATTTTAAATTTTTTCTCATTTGGCTCATACTAAAAAAATTCCATGTATCGCCCGGCTGAAAATACTGTGTCAAAATCCTCGTCTTTTCGATCAAAATATATCAGTAATTAGTTACCATATATTATCTATGTATGACTATGAGATACTGCGATAATGGAGATAAAATAGTACTTATAATTATTTATTGGCAATCGAAGACGTAACAATGAGTGTGTTAGTTTATTGACAATTACACTATAGCATGTTGAATACTGCTCAATCTTGCTTATTTATTATAACCACTCGGCACTCGGTTGGTACACTTAACAAAAATAATAACGAATACCTCGAATAGTGAGAGGAAATATTTATTATTATGTTTAATTATTTTAATAAACTCTTATTACCGGATTACGATAGTTGATAAATATCATGTTATATCGCATTTTTATAATATAGTCACTTATTTTTATTATTCTATAAATATATTTTTAATTTTATCAATGTCGATTGTATATTCATCATATAAACAACATTGAATACATTAAATTATAAAATCATAACCGCATTTATCATAAAATATTTAGAATAAATTTATATTATTTTAAAAGAGAGCAAAGTTCATTTTTGCGCAAACTTGAGCACCTGAGTTCACAATAAACTTTTACTTAAACAATAAATATAATAATATTTTTATTATATACTTACCGTTTTTTCTAACTAAAACTGACATAATTCATTAAAATGTTTACTTAATACCACGGACATTATAAAAACATATTTATAAATTATAACGGTGAAACATAAGATGATAAATTGATTTAACTATTAAAATTAAAAACTATGGAATAAACTAAAAAAAAAAATCAAAATCAAAACGAGGAACATATTTTTTTTTATACGAATGCTATTATAATGTGCTTTTAATATGTTTATAATATTGTATTTGTTTTTTTGTCACTTGTCTTAACAAAACTATCGGTCATTATTGATTTTTGGATTTATGGACGAGATATGTGAGCCACTGTTTAATGTATTTTAGATGAACAATTTGTAATTAATTAAATTAATAATTGTATTGGCTTTTCATAATATATCTCATTGAAAGTTATAATTTTAATATGATTTTCAATCTACTTTGTTTTCTTGCTAAAGAAATAATTTAAGCTGTATAATATAATAAAAAATATATTATATAATAAATAATTAATAAATAATAGAACTATCACTGGTTATAGTTGAGATTTTAGGTTAAATACAACATATTGATTGCTATCATTCATAATTTATTTTTTTTTATAATATAAATTTGCTATTATAAGGTTTATAGAGAATTTTGTTAGTTGATTTTCGAATAGCTTAACCTTAAATGTACATTTTTTTTTTTTTGAAGGTAAAAACATACCTGTACGTGAATATATTTTTATAGCTATTATTTTACTTCCATTTTAATACATTTTTCTGTCTATAGGTACTACCAAAGAGTATCATTTAAGTATCAATCAAGTGGTTGATCATACTAGTTATGTTTATTTAATATTTCAACTATTTGAACAATATTTTTTAAAGATGTATACACTTTTACAGTTTACATTTTGACAGTACGCCATCATATTGAACAATTTTTAAATTTATGAACTTTTTAATACGTAAAATTTTAAAATATCATAATTACTTATTATAAGTATAACACAACAATATTATCGGTAATATAATATAGCTTATGCAATATCAGTAAATGTATCAGTTGGTAAATTCATAAAATTGAAGTTGAAATTGTAACGCAGATTACATTTACTATTTCGTTTTCTATCGTGGTATAAATTACCGATATTAATTTTTAGATGTGGCGAAAAAACACATATTATAATATCTTCATAATTTGGTGTAAATTACTGACTTACTTAAATGTACCGTACCTATTGGTGGCACAAAATACCATCTCCCTTTCGGCCATGTCCATTTTTATCGGTAGCTCTCCCTCTCCGTGAATATATTTTTGATCCATGCATAGATGGAACCGTCACCACAGGGCAACTATTAATATTATGCAGAATATTATACATTTTGTGATTTACATTGTTAAACAAAAAAAAAATATAGTTTTTAACGTATATAATTGCCACTTGTGTATAGCTATTGTTCAGTGTTTATCTTTAAGCCGAACGTAACTTTGAAAAAAAAAATAATAATAATAATAAACAAAAACTCGTTTATATAATATTATTATCTGGCCGGTGTTGAACGTCGTCAAAACACTGACTGGTAGACGGTATTAAAAGTAATTTTTTTTTTTTTTTGAACGACTTTAAATAGGGGTTGCTATTGTCTGCGCCCCGTGAACTGTTCGGGACCGATACGATTCCAAAAGTTTCTCTTTGAATCACTCAGTGCCGTTATCGTCATGTCTGCTTTACCGTGTATAGTAGGTGTATGTAATATTATATATTATTCTATGTACAGCTTAATAATAATAATAATAAACGGGTTTTATACGGATTCTCGAGCACATGAAAAAATTGCATGTGGTTCCGAAAATTTCATCGCCGACTGCATTATCAGTATCGAGACACGCTTATGAGCTATAATATTCCTGTCCTCGACAAAACGAGATTAAATGAAAAATAGCAAACATAATTTTATTGTTTTAAACTGTTAAATATAAATATAACATTTATATATAGTGTACGAAATATACATTATACGGTTGTCTCTTCTATTTTGATTCTCTGGTCGTAGTTTTATCCAGAGAATGAAATTTACCACAGTAAAATAATAATTAGTCATGTAGGATGTAGGTACCACAAATAAAGTTATCATACAACTGATCGGTATTGTGATATTGTCATTAAGAAAAAATTTTCCCAACGGCAATTTATTAAACATATTTAATTGGCTGACTAGTGGTGTTTTGCGGTTTTTATGATGTATTATTAAAATAATTTTATTTATAATATGATATGCAATCATATAGCTTGAGTAAATACTAAATATTCTCCACACGGTAAAAATAGACTTTTCAAGAGTTAAACATAATATTATTATATTTACAATTAAATACTACAACTTATTTTATTAGATTCTGAACGGAGTGATGAATGTATTGATTTTACAATGATGTGTGTTTTTTTTTTTTTTTTTTTTTTTTTTTTTTTTTGTGTCTATCGACAACATTTGGGGCAGTAAAAATGCTTCGATTTTTGACTTCAGCCCCTCTTTGAAAAGGAAATCGGATCTAGTTGGTACTTTGGGGGGTCAAAAGTTAAAAATTTTCAATATTTTTTAAGTGAGTCGGGAAAAAACCTTAAAAAAATGACGAAAACGGGAATTTTTACGCAAAACCAGTTTTCGCCCAAATCAAATTTTTATTTTGCTATAACTCAAAAACTAATCGATGTAAACACTTAAAATTTTCACCAAATGTTTATATTAGAGTTCTCCATACACAGTTAAATTTTCAAAGAATTTTGACTTTTTTTGAGCTATTTATAGACAATTGAAATTTTTAATTTTTTTTAGTATTTTTTTTTAAAATAACGATAAAAATTTTTTGGCCGGCCAGAAAATCTTGAAAATTTAATACAAGGTTTCTCATAAGTTGTTCTTAAAGTGATAAAAAAAAATCCGAAATCGTTAGTCACAATTTTTTTTTATAAGTGCTTAAAGTTCGAATTTATACGAAATATGTCAAAATTGCGAAAATTTGCAAGTAATTTTGTGGTTGAAAAATCGTAAAATTTTTTTCTTTTACAACTAAGTTTTGAAAATTTGGTACAAGGTTCTCCATACATTTTTCTTCAAATATCTGTAAAAAAAACTCTACCTGATTCAGACAAAAATTTTTTATGAGTGTTTGAAATTTAAATTTTTACAAAACCGCGTTAAATAACGGTTTAGCCTCAAACGATTTTTGATATTTGTTGTTATTCAAACAGTATAAGTCGTAAATACTTGAAAATTTTACCAGTTATTTACATTGCCATTTTCTTTACGTGATTTGATTTTCAAAACATTTTGACTTTTTTTGAGCTATTTATAGACAATTGAAATTTGAAATTTTTTTTTATTTTTTTTTTTTAAATGTTGATAAAAAAAATTTAGCTGGGACAAATTACTTGAAAATTTAATTGAAGGGTCCACATAACTTGTTCTAACTCTGATTCAAAAATTATAAAAATCCATAGGCACAATTTTTTTTTATTAGCATTTGAAGTTCAAATATTGACAAAAATTCGTCAAAATCATGAATATTTTCACTATTTGGTAGTTAAAAATTTATAAATATTTTTCTATCAAAAGCTAAGAATTGAAAATTTAATACTATGCTGTCCATAAGTTAAGCTTAGAATAATTATAAAAAAGTTTGAGGATTATTCAATTAAAAAAATTTTACGACCAGTAGCTTATAGTATTTTATATTTATTTATATTTATTTTCTGGAAATCATTACTTGTTGAATTAATTATTTATGTATAAGTACATTCAGTTTAGTTACATTAAGCCAATGAACCTCTTAATGTGAATTTTTTTGATGTAAACACTCAGTGTTGTTATGGTTTTGTTTTTTTAAGCTTTTTAATCAAATTACACAATATTGAATTTATGTGTATAATTATGAAAAAAAAAACGATTTACGTTTCGTATACTTGAATATTTCATTTTATTATGCATAATTAGCTGTTAAATTATAACGACGTATTTTGTGTATCGACATTAAGAATAATGAATATTATATTCGTTTTTATTGTGGCCATACTGAGGCATAGAACAAATTTAATATTATGTTAATTCATGACTGGAATAATAATTGTATTAACAAATAATATTATATTGTAGTAGTATTATACTAATTTATTATGTATTTACGTATAATGATTTGTTTGTACACTAGGAATAAAACCATTAATTATTTAATATGCATTAATTATTATATATCCACAAAACATGCTTACCCCCTGGGCCCTGGCCCTTTTTTCCTTCCAATAATGCAGTTGTTCAAAATCTGATTTTTTGGAAATTTAAAATATAGGTACTTAAGTCTTAAACACCATATATTAACATTGTATAGATTTTTTTATTTTGTGTTAATATAAATTTTTATTTTTTAAACCAAAATTTTCTTCTTTTTTTTAAAATTATTTAGCGGATAATCAACATATTAAAATCAAAATTTGAATTAGTAGTTTTTAAGCTACTCAAATTTGTTTACTAAAGATAAAAGATTCGTAATAATGGGCTTTGTAAATAGTATAGTGAGCTATAGTGAATACAATGTGGTAAAAGTTAATTATTTAAATATTAATTAATAATTATTAATCTATATATCAACATTTAAAATTTATTTTAATGTTTAAATAATAAACACTTAATCCAATATAAGATATATTTTATACTTGAAAAATAATTTTTAACGACAATAATTCGTGTTGATCGTGTTTTGTGAATCACTCTATATTATATTTACTCAATTATAATTCATAATAAAATTTATTACTGTGAACTACTTTCAAATATATATTTTAAAAATGTTTATATAAATATTTTCAATAGAGTGCTAGGTTATGTTTGTTTGCAGGTAAATTATCATATAAGATACCTAAATAAAAATAATATGATTGGTACAGTAAAAAAAGATAAAAATAACTGATATAGGTAAACATTTATTTATATCAATACATTATAGAAAAATATATAAAATTGTTTGTTCGTTATTATTTTTATGTTAAAGAGGTTAAGGTAGTATATAATCCAAAGGTAGTAGTTAGATATAAAAAATACCGACTTTAATATTATGATTTTAACGGGAAAAGTTGTCGTATTAATATTCCACTGGGAGTTATATTATTTTATTTCTATATTATTATGTGCGTAAGTTCAACGGCGAAAGAATTTAAATTTTGTTTTGTTGTCATGTGACGACTAAAATACGACCTGACACCAAATAACATTATAATATTATCTCCCAGTTATGCATTAAAAAGTTAAAATATTTTTAATAAAACATAAGCTTTTAATACGAAAAATATTTCTCTGTGTCATAACTAACTCCACTGACGATTTTTAAGATAAAAATAATGTTCTGGTTTATAATAATATGTTGTAAACCATTTAGATATTGAGATAAAAAATAAAATAAAAATAATAAATCAAAATGTCGATTTCAATGTTAATAAAATAATTAATCTCCGTATTATAATTTATTATTAGCACATCAAATATTATATTATATCATACAATTTCCGATTTGTAGGTTATTAAAACACACACTACTCGTGTATATTTTTATGTAAATTATTATAAAAAAATAATTAGCAATAATATGTTTTAAAAACATATTTTATTTGTATTTTTCGATTTTAATAGTAAATTATATTATATAAATCGAATAGGAAATTTAATTATAATAATTGATTTTATCTTAAATCTAGCTATAGAAGAAAATAGAATATTAATTGATTGTTTACTTATGTTTATGAGCATCATTATCGGTTTACGTTGAAAAGATATCAGCTTATATAACGGGACTTGACAATTATTATTCCCGTATAAATATCGATTAAGTCTGCTATAGATATATTGCACACAGGTACAGACCAAGTAAAATATTCTGTCTACGATTAATTTGACGGTAATCGGTTAAAAATAAAAACAATATCTTTGGACAGAAACTTTTCTCACTCATTCCCAACCCCAAATGAGAGAGCTCCGTCATGCAATAACGAGTTCAGATTTGTCGATAATTTCAGAAAGCCAAAATAAGTAGCACAGCAGAGTGATTAGCGGGGTTCTGAGTTAATACAATAGACGATTTTACAGTGACTAATCCATGAGTAAATATCCGTTAATGAAAAGCGGCAAATGAATGTAAATTAATTACGATAATTAACTATCGTTAATCTCACAGCACCTCACTGACTGATTTTTAATTATTTTTATTTATTTTGTTATTTTTATTAAAATTATATTTTGCTACTGTGTGTGTGTGTGTGTGTGTGATAGAAAAGGCCATGCTTTAAAATTATAGAGGGTTTTTTTGATTTACTACTTATGAAGTGTCCGGGCGAGACACAAATTTATATTTTTTAAATGTTCTATAAAACCACGTGCATAATACTTATTATGTAGGTATCCTTTTACCATATTATATGGTTCATATAACACCTATATTATATTATAATACGACTGCGTCCTTTGTACCGATAATATGTTGTAATACCTGTGAAATATTTAGCGATGTAAATCAGATTTAAAACCACGGATTTCATTTCGTATATATGTACTTGTGTATTTTATCTTGTGTGTCGTACTTTCGTTAGGGACACAAATTCGGTTAACTTAAAATAACAAAACTTTTCAGTTCACAATATTAACGAAATATCAGCCGATTCGATTTCGCAACCACAAGCGTATTTTGATTAAAAAAAAAAAAAAATTGACACTTCAACGTGTTATTACAATAATACTTTTATGTAAGTGCGACAAGTACGTGTGTGATAAAATTGATTTTGTTTTGACTAAACATATTGCACGTGGATAGACAAGTCGCGTTACGAGCAAAACGCATATCGACAATTCCTACCGAAACACGGCCAATATGCAGTAACAAGGTTAAGCCATTTTACTTCAAACAGTTCAAACGCATTTTGATAACCTATAATAGCATAAATATCGATACAACGCGAACCAATCGTCGATCGTCGTGGTTTATTGTCACGGATTTATATTATTATTGTACATTCGGATGAAACACGGTAATGGGTATGCACGCGATGAAAAATAAACCATTATAATATTAACGGTTCCGTAAAATAAATACTTCCCGAATAGTTAATTCGTTTTTTGTCACTGTAAATAAATTGTTGTTGTGAAAAAAAAACCATAAACAAAAAGTTTTCAATTTACAGAAAACCATTGCAATAACGTATCGGGCGCTCGATTCGATTACAAAACTTTTGTGAGAATATTTTCGAGTGCCGTGTCGTCGCGTTCCCGGCTATAATATTATATACAACACAATAACAACAATAATAATATTATTATGTTATACGTCGGTAGTGGTACATAAACTCATAGAGCGGACGAGGACGAAAAAGCATTATATTATATTATATTTTTTTCATCCAATTTTCGAAACCCCCCCCCCATCATCCCGTGAAACGATGTACAGAGTGATTCACCGAATATGATCACATCCCATTTGTAGTTTTTTAATGAAGAATTTATTCAAACTCTGATTTTTTAAATTTTAAAATACACTCAATTACCTTATTTTAAAACGCATACATTTTTAAATTTGTTCATACCATTTAAGTCGTACTGTCGTAGATATACCATTTTTTTCTATGATCATTCTTATTGCTGTTAATTTTTAAGTTTATAATTTTTTTTTTTTAAATTAAATTTGAAATAAGTGGTTATTTAACTAATTAATTTAGTGTACTAATAAGGATAATAACTAGGTCTACAACAATATGTTTTAAAAATACTACTAGCTATGATTACTTAAAAATTAGCCTCGGCAGTTAAGTATTACTAATAATTAATATAATATATCAATATTTTATATTTTCTTAAATAATATCTAAGTATTATCATTAATAAGTAAGTAGATACTAGATTAAATATTTCATATAATATATTTTTGTAAAATCATTATTATTTAAGGGTAATTAATAATAAAAGTATTTAGTAAAATTAATAAATAATACGTACTTATATACAATTTAATAACGAAGAAACTATTCGTTCAAATTTTGGTTTATATACAATTATAAACTAATCCTTAGTTTAATAATTTTCGGTAAAAAAGTTGGTTCTCTTTAAAAAGAATGATGGTTGTATCGTCACGAGGTCTTGAATAGCGTAAAAAGTCTAATATATTTTATTAAAGAAAAAAATGGAGATTTGGCGTGTTTGGCGAATCGTCCTGTATGTACAAACACACATAGGTACACATTATACATAGGATGTAATGTTCGCGAAATGGACTGCAATATATTTACAGTACGTAAGCAGCACACAGCACACGATACCATAAACCAGGTCTCGAGTGCCACCCAGCATATAATATTATTATCAGTATGATGTCTTGGTTCTGCGTGCAAAGACCGATCATGTGCGATTTTGCTAGAATCCCTAAAATATTTATGCATATTTTATATTGAATTATTTTACTATCCGTTGTAAGCACCGACGACACCGTCATAATAATATGATGTATAATGCACGTATACTTCGCACAGCGGTACGAAGAAAAGTCGACTAACATCGTAACTATAACGGTCGTTGTGTTTTATTATTATTATTAATGATTTTTGTACGGCGTTCGATATTGTTATTATATTGAACGCGGTACGGGAACGCGGAGTACATCGTGGCGCCTCGACCACATCGTCTCTTGTACAGTTGAATTTAGTAGGGTGGTATCCGATCGATATAATAATATTTTATATAGACGCCGTTTGTATGGTATCCAGTACCATATTTAGTACATTTCTAGGAACAAAATATATTATAATCTAAAGAACCGTTGAACTTTTTTCTACTCACCCTTTTCAAATCGAAAAATGGTATATTATTGTACAAGTGAATTCCTGACAGTTATGTCATTACTTATAGTATTTATTATATTATATAATAATATAATAGTTCATGTTCTACAGAAAAAATTAGATCAAGGCGAGTCGCATAAATACTCATCT
Organism: Schizaphis graminum; assembly: GCA_020882235.1. Lineage (NCBI taxonomy): Eukaryota > Metazoa > Arthropoda > Insecta > Hemiptera > Aphididae > Schizaphis > Schizaphis graminum. Next base: position 64,462,755 of record CM037032.1, read on the forward strand.
GCTCAGACCTTAAATTTCAGACGAAAATCACGATACAACTCGGTATGAATAGATATAAAATATATTCGTACTGGAAAAAATTAATTGATGTGTTGAAGCCATAAAATTAAAAGACAACAAGATTACCTTAATATGGCTTGGTCTAATGCATATCTACTAGTGTTTTTTTACAAAAAGCGTCAACATTTATGGAGTGTACAAGCTTTTTAAACAGGGTCCATAGTCTCGAATATTTTTTATATTTTATACTACACTGTATATCCACTTATTTTAAACATAATTATTTTATTATTATTATTATTGTTATCGATAAAAAAATAAACGTTGTCAGCACTAGAGATGTGGAATTTACCGGTAAAAAAATTTCGGTAAATTTACCGGTAAAATTTACGTAAATTTACGTAAAATTCGGTAAATTGGTAAATTTTGAAAAAAAACCAATTTTAAATGAAATTTTTCTACAATTTTCAAATAAAGCTTATGTATCAAATTTCTTACCTTTTTTCACAATTTTTATGAATTAACAAAAAACTATATTATGTAAAATAAATCATGAAACTTGTATTAAACATAAAAACATTATACTTCAATAGTTCAATTACTTTTGTTTTTTTTTATATAATTACTTTTATCAAAATAAAACAAATAAATTAATAGTTTACAATATAATAAACAACAGAACAAATAACAAAATAAGTAACACATCTTTAAAAAACAAGAAAACTTAAATCAATAACAACACTGTCTGCAGACTTATACAGTACCTAATACATAATAAAAATTAAATTTAAGTTCGAAACATATATTTACTTAAGCAAGAGTTAAAAAAATCATCATCACTTGAATCTGTTTCACCAAACTGATCTCCTTCAGACTCTACTACTATGTCATCAGTATTGTAATATTCTTCCTCATTCTCACTACTATAACTAGTAGAACTACAAGCCTGATAACTACAGGAAGGTTTTTTTTTAAATGAATCTAAATATAGTCATAAACTCATATAGATAATAAACTAAAATACAGAAATACCTACTAAATAAACGTATTCCACTTGTAAAAACATTTAAAATAAGGGGTCACTCAATTTTTTTCAATGGTAAAAAAAAAATTACCGGGTAAAAAAAAGCTCGGTAAAATTTACGTAAATTTACTTTTACCCGTAAATTTTACCGGGTAAATTTACCGAGCTCACATCACTAGTCAGCACACACCTGAAGCCATCAGTTGCATAGTACTTTTTACATTATGGTTATGAATACAAATTATTATTACAACAACGATATTTTAAATAAAGTTATACAAGTTGATTTGTCTGGAAAAAAATGATTAAGTCAATGTTTAGTTCATGATTAGATACAAGTATGGTGTCAAAATTATGAGATATCTTGTGATCAGTCTAAAGCTAAAATCATGTTATTATAGACAATAATATTATTTTTTAACTCTATACGCATCTCTAAAAATTAATAATAAAACCCATCATGGTGGCTTATCTATGCTAACAGTTGTATAATTATTTTTAAAGTTAATCACGTGCACTATGAATTTTCATTAAAATATCATATAGTTACCTATTTATTAATTAATTACCAAAATATTAATTCAAACAAATTCCAAATTAGATAATGATTTTCGAACGCTCTCTGTTTGACTTTAAGACGAATTTCTGTAGAACACATTCGAGTATTTATTATCGAATTACTACATTACTATTATTCTACCGGCTCTGTGTACCATAATTAGATTATTGTGAAATATCATCATAAATTACCATAGCAATGTTAAAACACACGCAAAGATATTTAGTCGACAGACTTGGGTCTCGTGATCCCCAGATCTTATGGCAGAGATATTAACTAACGTGTTTCAAAGTTCACTGCAGTGTTGCAGTGTAAATTTGAGGTGCACAAGATTTTCATCCATCAAAGTCTAATTACGACACTAAGTTTTCAGTAGTAATTATTATTATTCTGCACGGTGGGTTATGGCTGTAATGCCTTTGGGATTCATTGGTTTTTTTATAACATAAAAAGATTACGATGTATTTAGATAATATGTGAAATGTGAAAAATGTATTTAGGCTAATAATATTATTCACGATTTGTAGCCTTATTTATAACTTAGCGGAAGGTTAGTGATCCATGTTTATAATATAGTCTATGATAATACCACTAAGATATGACATTAAATTTTAAATAAAATATAAAAATTTAAGAGTAGGTAATATGATAGCTAATAATATTTAATTATTATTATATTATATATAAAACGAACCATTTAATTTGCTATTTTTTTAAATTTCTAATTCGTTTTATTTTATATTTTTATGGATATTAATCACACTCTTTTGGTTTTTGAATATTTTATTTATCATTCAGTCTCAATTTTATACCAATGAGAGAAAAATATGCATTGTATCGTATTTCACATATAAACAAGTACGCACTTTTAAAAATATTCACGCATCCGTATAATATTATACCTATTTTACCAAACGTAGATTTATACACATGTCCATTTATATCATAATATATTAATATACTATGCTTGGTGGTTGCATCCACTCAACTATACGAATTCGCTGTGTCATAATGTTACATATACACTGTATTTGTGTTTCACTAATCTCTTTAATTTTGTATTGTGAAATACTTTCAAGTTTCGAATCATATCTATATTAGGTTGAATGAAAAAACAATTTTCAACACATAAAATATGCATTTCGTATTTTGTTGTAATGTTTAATACGCGTAAAGAATATTTGGAAAACATGGTACGCGAGCTATTGATGTATTTTATACGAAGGTAAAAAACATAAATTCTTTTGATTTAATATTGTAGTTTTGATAACCAGAAGGAAACACCATTTAAAATTTTAATATTATGTTCCAACTAACCAGAAATATAAAAATGCCATTTTCGAGGAAATTATATTATTATATTCATTTATAATATGAGACAAATCATTTTTAAGCTGCAAAAAATATCCCGTTTACTGTGATAGGATTGAAACAATATAATAATGTACCTATACCTAGTATTATGTGCACAAGTATTTGTTTAAAATCATACAATATGTATCTTATATTGTGCATTATACTGTTAAATCTGAGGACACAATATATATTCATAAAGTTAATATTCACAAGATATAAAATAATAAAATCATATTTTTTTAATTTTATATGAAGACATATTTTTATCAAAAACACACATCAATATTCATCTTAAAGGCATTTTAATAGTTTTGTTTTATATTGCAATAATATACTATTAGACCAATAATTTAATTTAATATTATAAATTTTAAAATTTTAAAATCCACGATAATATAATAATAACAGAACGTTATCTAAAACTGTTATTTTATATTATATAGAACAAAGCGTGGTCGTTCAGGATCGCTAATTTTTATTTTTTTAAATTTAACAGTGAGCGTCTTGGCAGTGGCGCCATTCATTCAACATTACATAACCATTCGACTTAAAGCTTATTTTTCTACAGACTGAATCATGTGAACAAATGCCGTATTTTATCTACCCCCTCCCCCCATCATTACCACGATCTGATAATGCTATACTCAAGTCAAATTCTCAAAGTTGTACGCCCAAACCAAGTTGGGCATGGACTTCACTGATAATAAACTATATTAGACATTTAAAATTTACGTGGAGATACTTTGTACACTACATAATATATATATTATACAATATAAACTCGTTATCGCGAAAAGTGATTACGTTTAAAAAATAAATAAATAAATTTTTCTTCTCATAATTTAAAGTAATTACAAAACGGTGTTTTTGATATTAAATAAGAAAATTAATAAAATATTTTTCAAAAGTATTTTTATGTGATGACTTCAGATTATTAAAAAAAAAACATTTTAAAAACTTTTCGAGATAATGATGGTTTACTGTTAAAATAATCACCATCACAATATTGTAGAATTTCCCGCTGTGAACAAATCACGTTAGGAAACTCTTAATAAGTTAAAGTCAGCGGTTTCCAACCTGTGCACTGGGGTGCCCTAGGGGTACCGCGAGAACTTTTTAAGGGCACCATGGTCTACGTAAAATTGGTTATCAATGAGTATTATTTTTGTTCTTTCTTTCGTGTTATTCACAGCAGGGCACCGTAGCTAAATGGGGTCCAAAAAAGGCACCTTAGAAAAAAAAGCTTGGGAACCGCTGAGTTAGACAAAATTTAAATTACTGCATACCAAGGGTATCCAACATTTTTGGAGGCCTGGACTATATATTACACGAATACTGGTTGTAGCCTGCGTTTTCTGTATCTACATAAGTGCAAAATTCAACTGTCGATAATTATATTTTTATACTTTTAGTTATTATTGATGTTGAAACTGACAGGAAAGCCGTTATCCACGGATTAGATACATTGTCGATTTCATTGTATACTAATAAGTATTGCCACGATTTCTTGGCAAAATATAAGGTTAAAATAGCGTTCACAATAGTAATTGCCATAGAAGTGAAACAAAATATATTTTATTTAAGTTTAAAATATAAATATACAAAGAGATTCTGCAAAAATACAAAAAATAAAATATGATAATTTTTATATTGCCTAATTAAAAAAAAAAATAAACTAATTTATTTAATTAAATTATTTCCATAAGTACTTAGCATATTGGGTGGTAATACATTTTTATACATTGAAAGTAATTTGTATACGTTAATTGTAATAGCATTTATATAAGTTAAATCAAATCGTTTACTAATCCTACAGGTATCTACCTACTTACTGTACTTACTGTACTTACTTACGTCACTGTAATTTGTTATTTTACATTATTCATGGTAAAATACCATTTCACTGGGCTGAACTGTAGAGCCCAAGTGTTAATATAATTATAAGTTCTATAAACATTACATTTTAATTATTAAAATAGTTTGAAATATTGAGACATTTTCAAATCAACCATAAAATATTAATATACTGAAGTCTAAGAATTTTACCGGAATTTAATTTAGGTCTGAAGTACATGACGTCATGATCGCAATACTAACGGATTCTCTCCGTTCAAAATCTACAAAATAAAACAATAAATGTACAATAATTTTTAACTATAATATATTATTTTTATTCTCGCAAAAACAACAGCTACGTAATTATTATTATTATTAAAATACCAATAAAAGTCGATTGATGCCTTTTTGATGTCTCTGAATCTTACCTAAAAAAAAAAATATATATAATAATAATAATAACATTCCATTAAATTTTTTTTTTATTTCATTCTCGATCATTTTAATTTTAAAAATTATTTTCTTTCATTTGAACCTTAAGGAGTTTTTGAGTATAAAAGCACATACAAAAATAGCAATAAATACAATACAAAATAATTTTACTTTACTAGTACTCGATTTGAAGTGATAATAATGATAAAATCAATAGTAATATTAATAATTAATTATTTCATAATATGCAATCTACACAGCTTTAAATTGCTATAACGAATATTAACTCGTGGACAACGTATATAAAAAACAAAAATATAAAGTATTATAAAAGTAATTTGCAACTATAGACAGACGTTAAATTAAGTAATTTAACCTTAACGACAAGAAAATTTATTAAAGTTATTAAGTGAACACGATATCATTCAAAACTAATAATGTTATGTTATGAAGGATACTAACATACATCTAATAGAATATTTTTTGTCATATAAATAATGCATTAATGTGTTATTTATTTTTTTCTAAATTGTATTGTTTTTTACTGTTGTTTGTAAAAGTAACTTTTTATGATATAATCTATAAAAAAATCTCAAAAATGTCTCTCGAAGTTTTTTTTTTATCGCTTTTAATATATTGGATTCAGTCGTAGCAAATGACAGTCAGTGGACAAAGGTTACAATAAAACTCATAGTAAATATATAATAATGTTTATAATAAAACAAATACATTTATTCAAATTCCAAACATGTTATGAAAGTATTCCACGACGAGATGTGAAAAAAAATATGAAAAATATTGCTTTGATACTATTCAACACTATTGAATTTCGAAACTTTACAGTCGATGTGATTTATTTTCTAATATAAGTATTTGAATAACGAATAATAATACAATACCCATATTTTATTGACGTTTAAGTGGGCACCACACTGCCACGTCGTTTAATTTAGTATCATAAAAATACGAAACGTATTCATGTTAATGTTCCTAGTGTTTTTTGCAATGGTAACAAATGTAGTTGATATAATTCCGTTGAGCGTTCGTATTCACAAAATACACAGTTCCTATGCTTAAATTGTTTTGAAGAGTTAAACCGACTTAATATGATTATGTTAATTTCGCCGAAATAAATAGTCAGTCAGCTGTATCTTATTTGAATGCGGTATATTAAATCGATTGCGTTAATTGGACGCACTCGTTGTACGCAATATATTTCAAACAATCGTATATAAATCGCGTTAACTATTCGCACTGTGAATTTTGATAAAAATCCTTTTTTATTATTTTTATTCAATATATTTATGATATTTTCAGAACGTTTTAAGTGGATATGGGACGTATTTGTTATTATTGTTGTTTATCAGTTGGTAGAGTGTTACACAGCACTACTATATTAACTTTATAAAATCATCGGAAAACAAGTATAGTTAGTACAACGAAGAGATCATTATTCTAATTAATTTAACAGTTTTTTTTTTCAAGTGGCTAAAAAAAAATTATTATTAACTGTAAATTCTCTTTTAAAATGAAATAATTTATTGACCAATCCGGAGGTGATAATTACCAAATATTTACACTTCAGAGAGTAAAAATAATTATTTTAATCAATTTATGAATTCATTGAAACAATTCTAACTGAGTTTCAACTTAATAATAAAATATACAGTTATTATTTATTTATTTTAAGGTAATTATTTACAAATATTATGATACAAATATTTTATAATCAATGTTTAAATAATTTTACCATTTTTTATAGTAATATACTATAAAACAATAAGATTTTTAAAATCTTGGTAAAAATTATTTTATATAGGTAATATTATAATACAGTGTGTTCACGATTTAAAAATATTTATTAAATATTTCATTTAATTTGACAGGTTTTTTATTATAATTTTATACTTATTTTTGAAAAATTAAAATGTTTAACTATTTTTCAGCGTGTATGGTGACTAAACATTTTTTTTATATAACTATATATAAATAAATTACATTTTTTCAAATAACTATTACTCATAAAATGATTTATTCTCTTCATACAATATGTTACATACTTACATAGGGATTTGATAAAAACAAATAATATAAAGCTTCATACAATTTCGTATAATTTATACTTATATTCATATTTTCTAAATTAAATTAACTGTCAATTTCTCAAATGTTTAAATCAAACAATATACATGTTTAATATTAGTTGTATTTAAATTAGTTAACTATAAATAGTTAATCAAAATTTGTACTCTATACGAAAGAAGAAGGTGCTATTCAGAAAACGTTTGTTCTATTTCACAACTCTTTGGTTTTAGAAAACATATTTAAAATTAAAAACCTTGAGTCAATATAAAATATATACTTGTATATCCAAAGAATAATTTAAATCTTGATCAGACTGCAATATATTGTTTTATAATATTATGATAATGTTGTTATAAAATAATGAGTGATCGATGATATGAAAGATGAGATGGGTGATTGATTATTATTATCTGTCCACTATTTTCATTGGAGTATTTATAACTTTTAATTAATCCTTTAAAATTAAATTCCACGACTATATTTACATTTTATATTATATTCTAGTTATTCAGCTTAAATTAAATAAAATCAGCTAAAACATAGCAAAACTGCTATTGTCGAATGTATTAAAAATAAAATTTTATATCTATAATGAATTTTTTTTCAATTTTTACGTTATTTTTATTTAACTTTTTCATATTTTACTCACTCACTGTATAATGTATAACATTAATTTTAATTTTAGCTACAGACACCTAACCATTGGATTATACAATTATTAGATAATATAACATTGGTCTCTTATACACAGAAATAGCTAACATACAAGTTTATTTACAATTAAAAAAAAGCAATAGGTATTTAAAAATCAAAATGTTAAATGGTTTCTTTTATTTATATATTATTCATTATAAGGTAATAATATTATACTACCTATCAGCTATTGTCGTACACACATGCAGCCTTATAAATAATTTATTTTTTATAATATACTTCGTATACATTTCTTATTAATCTTGTAGAAAAATTTAAAGTAATTTGTATTCTTGGGATCCAGAGAAAGGAGCACTCTAGAGAGTTCACTAGCTATAATATTGTTTACTTTGTACTGATCAAGATGTAAACAGGTGTGAGTTAAGTATTGTGTAAGGTACTGAGTTAAAATGATAATACTGTATTCTATATTGTTAAGATAAAATATAACGGAGTCAATAAATTAACAAATGGAATAAATTGTTATGTAGGTATACCGTATTAAATTAAATTATGAAAAATCAATCTGTCTCCGAGACATAATACCAAATGGGGAAAAATAAGAAATAAAAACCACAAAAGTGTTAAAACGTGTTTTTTTATATTTCCGGCTGCGGAGGGTACTATTATTATAATACATTTTATAGAATTCGACGTGAAACCGTAGGAGTTATTTTAATTGATTTTCTCTTATAATATACAACACGAAAGCCGTACCAATTTTCCCGCGAGTGACACGAAAACCTCTTGTTTTCACTTCACCTCGCGATTATTATAATAATAATGATGTCACTATATCAGTAATAATTATTATTATAAGTCACCTATTAGATAACCAGTATTTGTAGTATTAAAGTCGATACAACATAATATATTATGTGTATACATGGAAACACAACATTTTTCAAAAGGGAAACAAGTCTTATCTTTGATCACGAAGATGTATATAAATTAATAATCATAATATACGAAACCGAGTGATGGGCTGGTGAAAGGAGGGTAACACATTTAATTAGGAAAACTTTTTGAATCAGCCTAACAGTCCGTGAAAGTATTTTAGCGACGTGCAGCTATACACTGACGGCGGTGGCTGGGGAAGTGTAGGAGAGTGTCTATAGGTAGAAGGGAAGTCAGTCACACACACACACACACACACACACACACACACACATGCATATCCGATACGTACGAATTTCCATACAACAGTATTATTGCAATAATAAGTTTACTCGGAACAGCACATGCGTGCGTGTGTGTGTGGGGGGGTGTGTGTTTGCGCTCTGGTTTATACCGTTGAAATGATAATGACTAAACAGCCTTTGCTGATCAAAGACCGACCGCAATATATAAATATATACACAATGCCGATAACGCACAGGCTCAACCACCGCCGGCGCCACCGATCTCCGTGACTTAAATAACTTATAGCGATTCGTGCGGTCGAGCGCACCCGCGCGCATGTGTGTGTGTGTGTGTGTGTGTGTGTGTGTGTGTGTGTGTGAGATATTATATTGTTGTTTATTGCGGGCCGGAAACGGTCACCATCGGGCAATGGCATCCTATTTTGTTAGTCGAAGAGGTCCGGTCCAGGATTCAAGGTTGGGAGCGGGGTCATCTTTCTGTAACCGAGAAACTCGGTCAAATATAATGCGATAAACATATTCGCCACATGCATATCATATAAGAAACCATCTTATCGGGTGACGATAATTAAACCGTGTTTATGTAATTAACAGGTAATGTTTGCTATCGCGCTGTCTCTTCACCAACATCGAATCACGTATGGGTGACGGCTTTGAAAGTGAGACTAGAGGTAAGACTTACCGAAATATTAATCAGTATGATTGGTCATTTACTCGGTATCGTATTCAGATTTTTGACTCATCAAAAGTTCACGATTTTTGATAAATTTTTATTATATTTTCAATATTTTATTGACAACAAATTCAATATACTTTATTGAAATACTTATTTTCATATTTTCATTTTTTTTTGTTTTCGGTGATAATTTATTATGAGGTCTAACGCTATAACATACGTGTTAACTGCCATTCCGTTGCTTTTTAATAGCCAACAACGTCAAATTGTGGATTTAAAATATCCAGAAAACATAGTAGTGACCACTTCAGTGATACTACAAACCATTATGTTGTTAAAATAAAGTATGATATTATATTATTCTATTGCAAATTAAAATTATTTTAGGTGTTTCAGTTTTAAGGGTTTGACACGCAAAATAAATTTTCAACGAAATTGATTTTATTTTTATAGAGTAACTTAAAAACGAACAACCGTAAATACATTGCATTTTCACCAAATTATTGTATAGTCATTTTATATTTATATAACATTTTCAAAATATATTGACTGTGTTTGAGCCATTTATAGATATGGGAGATTTTTAATTTAATTTAGCTATTTTTTAGAAATGCCAATTATTTACTGAGTCAAAATAGTTGAAAGTTTAAGATCACTTATATATTTTTTACATAATATATATAAAATTATAAAAATATATGGGCCTCTATTTTATATGCATTGAAAATAAGAATTTTGACAATATTTCGTTGATATAATATGACATAAATAGATGTTAGTATATTACTATAATAATCAGATACTAATAAAATATTTTATGCAATATTTTTCGAAAAAAATATTTTAACACCGTAGACTGTAAGTAATACTAAAAGTAAAATAAACGACTAATGGCTATGTCAAAAATATATATCGTAAAATATAGTTATAGTGATATAGGCTGACTGACCATCTCTGATTAGAATTGTTTTTCGTATCTATACAAAGATGTATAATTAAACTCAAATTTAACAAACTTATAACAGTGACCCAATCGACATCTAATGTACAGAAAAAGGTAACCGCTTGCATACTAGTTTTTTTATTTAAATATTAATAAACGTAATCATTTTTAAAATTGATTCGTTGGTTTGCCATAGATTTGTTTGCAATACTTAGTATAAAAAAACATAAGTTTATATTTATTTTTACCGATGATTTTTTATTTTAATGAAGTGTATTTTTAAGTATAAAATGTGTTTAAAAACAGCTATAAAATGTGACATAATCTATAACTGATGATATACAAAAGAGAAAAGCAAGAGTTGGAAAATAAGTAACCACTCTCTGATGTATAGTAATTTTTGAGCCAACCTCATCATAGAGCAATTTATTGGAATGGATGTGATAAAATTTAATTTAATAATAAACAATTTTTTTGTATGTGATGACATTTTAAAAATATTTTATCACTTTTTAAGATATTTATCAGCTTAATAAATTTTAGAATTTTTTAGTTTTTTTTCAATCATAGTCAATTAAAAAATATTCATTACTTTAAAAAACTTGACTTAACATTTTTCTCATATATTAGCAATATAACTATTTGCCAATATTAAATATACATTCACGCAATGTTTTTATCATAGAGTATTACTCTAGGGTTTTTATATATATTACCTATTGTTAAGAATTCCAAATTGGATGCATGGTTTCTCTAATTGTTAAATAATTGTTTTTCTTTTATACTCTATTTTAATTTCGATTACTATTAAATTAAACATTTAAACAACAAATAATGATTTTAATTATTTTTTAAATATTGTACATCACACTTTTAATCTATACTATTATTATATTTTATACAAACAATAACATTTTAAATGAAATATTGTCAATAAGAAATTATTAAATCTACTGTTATAGTAAAATAAATAACTTTAATAGTATAACATAAATATATCATAAAATATACTTAGTAAACTGTAGTATAATATTAGGCTGACAGATGGTTTCGTTCAGAATTATTTATCGTTTTTCGAATAAAAAAAAAATAAAAATAAATACATATACATACTGCCATATTATATTAAATATGCTATTTATACTGAAAATATGATTGTAAGTATAATTAATATGAGTTATAATTATACTAAATAAATGACAAAAATCTCGGGTAGAGTATAAACAACGATTATATAGTTATGCAAGTACTAAAAAATCCCTGGAATAATAAATAAATCAAGCCCGTACTGAAATAGAAATGTTCAACATAGACAAATACAATGTTGAAATATGGTCTGTTAAAATATCTGTTGATTATTAGTCAGAAGAATTATAATTTATGAAACACACTTCATAGAAGTCTTTTGTACAAAATCAGTTCACGTTTTTAATCCTTATAAAATAGTGTATTGATAAGTATATATGTTTAATATAGAAAATAATATATTAATTTATAAATAACCATTAATGATTAAGTGTAAATTTTACAATAAAATCACAATTATTTTTATATCATAAGTAAAAAACACACTAAATAAAAAATAAAAAAGCGGGTAAGTGAGTATCGCTCTGCTGTACATCAGGGGGTGGGGTGGACCTCGTACTAGGGTAGGTTAAATTTGAATGCAATGATAGGTATCATTGTATACGAAAAACGATTCTGAACGGAGATGATTTGTCAGTCTAGGATATATTATATTTAAATATTGTCATACATTCTATTTTGAAACTAATTCAAACATTTAAGTAAAAGTTACAAGATCTTACGTTTAGTAATTTTTTTAAAAAAATTATTTAAATTATTTATTAGTAAAACGTAATTTTACACGCGTATTTTTGATTTAAAATTAAAATTAAAACTTTAAACACACGTAAAATTTTTTGAATTGAACAATCCTCAAAGTTTTTTATAATTGTTCTAAGCTTAACTTATGGACAGCATAGTATTAAATTTTCAATTCTTAGCTTTTGATAGAAAAATATTTATAAATTTTTAACTACCAAATAGTGAAAATATTCATGATTTTGACGAATTTTTGTCAATATTTGAACTTCAAATGCTAATAAAAAAAAATTGTGCCTATGGATTTTTATAATTTTTGAATCAGAGTTAGAACAAGTTATGTGGACCCTTCAATTAAATTTTCAAGTAATTTGTCCCAGCTAAATTTTTTTTATCAACATTTAAAAAAAAAAAATAAAAAAAAATTTCAAATTTCAAATGCCTATAAATAGCTCAAAAAAAGTCAAAATGTTTTGAAAATCAAATCACGTAAAGAAAATGGCAATGTAAATAACTGGTAAAATTTTCAAGTATTTACGACTTATACTGTTTGAATAACAACAAATATCAAAAATCGTTTGAGGCTAAACCGTTATTTAACGCGGTTTTGTAAAAATTTAAATTTCAAACACTCATAAAAAATTTTTGTCTGAATCAGGTAGAGTTTTTTTTACAGATATTTGAAGAAAAATGTATGGAGAACCTTGTACCAAATTTTCAAAACTTAGTTGTAAAAGAAAAAAATTTTACGATTTTTCAACCACAAAATTACTTGCAAATTTTCGCAATTTTGACATATTTCGTATAAATTCGAACTTTAAGCACTTATAAAAAAAAATTGTGACTAACGATTTCGGATTTTTTTTTATCACTTTAAGAACAACTTATGAGAAACCTTGTATTAAATTTTCAAGATTTTCTGGCCGGCCAAAAAATTTTTATCGTTATTTTAAAAAAAAATACTAAAAAAAATTAAAAATTTCAATTGTCTATAAATAGCTCAAAAAAAGTCAAAATTCTTTGAAAATTTAACTGTGTATGGAGAACTCTAATATAAACATTTGGTGAAAATTTTAAGTGTTTACATCGATTAGTTTTTGAGTTATAGCAAAATAAAAAATTCGATTTTGCCGAAAACTGGTTTTGCGTAAAAATTCCCGTTTTTCTGTCATTTTTTTTTTGTTTTTCTCGATTTTTTTGAAAACTGTTGGAAAATGTTTACTTTTCACCTCTATAATGCACCAAGGATATCCACTTTGCCATCGGAAACCACCCCCAAAGTTTGAAATTGAAGCATTATTTCGACTAGTTATGCTGTACACAGACACAAAAACAAAAAAAAAAAAAAAAAAAAACACACATCATTGTAAAATCAATACATTCATCACTCCGTTCAGAATCTAAAATGACAAATATACATAATATTTATATAACTGTACATTTGAAATCGTTTTTAAAATGATTTCATGTATAGCTAATGTTATAATAAGCATTAACTGAAAATTCTAAATATCTAAGATTATTCATTTTTAGTTACATAAAAAAAACCTAAATATACATTCTGTCGAATATTGGCTTTTGTATAAAAATTCTCGTTTTTTCTTTCTTTTTCTGTTTTTAAAATTATTTGAAAAATAACTAGAATTTGTTTCAGACCTTAGAAACCGCAACTAGATTTAATTTTATTTCACCCCCAGAATTTAAAATTGAAGATTTTTTATTATAAAACGCACACCATTTTAAAATCACTATATTTATTATTCAGTTCAAAATATTATAATAGGTACATACACTTGTATAAGTATATAAAAATATACCGATTATACCGAATCTATCCTTAACATTATCATTATTTTAATTATGTAGTTTATAATTGTATATATTTTATATCTGTATATTGAAGCTATATCTTATTATTCATATTACATGGTTAATTTAATTTAAATACCTTAATAACATTATTATTTTTATCAGCCATTATTACAATCATATAAGGTCAAGATATTTTAATATTATTAGCGGTATGCTTACCGATGAAGGTTATACAAAATATATCAGATGTGTTGTACAGCCCATATTATCCATTTTTTCATTTAAATTCTAAATTATACATATTATAATACCACATTTTGTGCAAATCAATAGGATTTGTTTCTTTGGCAGCAAGTTACATAAAAAAAAAAAAAAAAATTAAAAAAACTCAACATCCTGAAAAAAATAGTGAACGATTTTATGGTTGAAATAATGTTTTTCATATTTTTATGTATACATAATTTAGATTAATTAGGTAAAATAGTACCTATGAATTTAGTTCAGAGAGATTCAGTAATATTTATTTAATAAACCCATAAGATCTTTGAATAATATTATTGCAACGACTGTTCTTACTCGGTAATTTACATGATTTCTGTACTTTATATTTAGTAAGAAAATGAATAATATATTCTGAGTAATTAATTTCTTATTTACTTAAATTTGTCGAAACGTACTAAAGTCGTTTTGATTTCTAATTAGATTATGTTTTAAAACAATTCGAGTTATATCGAAAATATTTACATTTAATTAATTAATGAATTGAAAATGTGTGTATTGATGGTAGACATATTCAAAATGTCTTTGAATAATCTAATATTTATGACCATTAGTGTCCAATATTGAGATTTGTGTACAGTTAACAATATATTATAATATATTTTATAATATTTATTATAAAAAAAATACATAAAAATATAAATATAGTTATATAATTTTAAATTAATACTTTATGTTTATATTTACATTTATCAAAGCTATTAAGTCACAATATTTGTGATTCTGCAACATCTGGAACTCTAACCGACGTTCGAGACACTTTGAAATCGCAAATTGTGAACTTAATTTTAACGATACGAGTTTCTAGAGTTCGGGAAATTTAACCACTTATAGATAGTTAGATCCATTGAATAATCACAGTTAAGTACATTAAACTACAGACCGAGTAAGAATATTTATGTGGGCGATTACAGCTATTATTGAAACATTTTAAACGACACATTTGTAAGTAGGACAAGTAACATATTGATATTACAAATTTTCTAAATTTACTTAAAGGTTGAACTTAAATTAATATTTATATATTAATATAAAAAGAAATCATAATACCTGTGTAACCATATTTATTATGATCTACTTAATTGACGTATCCTTTGTTCCATTATTTATCATATATTTTTATCATGTGTAAAACGCCCTGTAACATCTCAGAATAAAATCTGATTAAAAATTATTTTAATTGCCTGATAGGTATTAATTAAGAAAACTTCCTCCGTTTTGGGTCAATCATAAAACTTCTTACACTTAAAATTTTAAATATTGAATGACTAAAACTTGAAAATCCAATTTATAGTTAATAAACTAGTTTTCATATATCAGTATTTTAGTTTTGAGTTTGACTTATACGTTTGACTAAAACTACTTTACTACTGTATATTGGATGATAGTGTTATTTAAATATGACTCATAATTTTAAGTTTGAGTAACAAGCTAATAATAACTTGTTTTATAAATTTAAATTAAACTTCTGTATGTATTAATATTAAATATACGTATGACATATAATATTGTACGTATACACAACTTTAAGATATATGTTTTCTAGTTCTATGAGTACACACTATACAAGTTATTCAAATCATTTGATGAAAAAATATTCTTACACGATAACTTCATAGTGGTTTGTATTTTGTGATAGTAGTATTTTTAAATGAATCATACGTAGGTCGTATCATTCGTTTTGTCCAAAATTTTAGAGCCATCATTACGATACCAAGTTAATAATCATATTAAAAATATTATAAGTTATGAACCATATTATATTACATTCAAAAATATATTGAACTGAACTCATATCATAACGATCTATATAGTTTATACTCTATAGCAGGGGTGGCGTGGCTAAACCACGGCTCGCGTTATAGACTTTGTCGGCTAGTATCTTATCGTAACATTTAAAAAAAAAAAAATGTTTTATACGAATTTATGTGTAAACTTTTTTTTGAAATTTTGGCTCTTCTAAATTTATTAATATGTTTGGTGGCTCGTGAGTCTTTTCTTGCGAGCCACCTCTGCTCTATAGACCTATATTATAATATACAATTTTTAACTATCATAGTTTGTAATAATTAATAAACAATTAAAGAATATGATTTGAGATTAATTAAAAAAAAAACCAAGATACATGACTTAAAAATGAAAATAATTGTATGTTTTAAAACATACTTATTCAATATATTATTATTATTATCATCATCTTTTTTTTTCATAGAATTAATTAAAACTGTGACCTAGGTAGACAATACCATTGTTAAAATGTCTGAAATTTTAAAATAATAATATATTAAACTTTAAAGCAATTAGATGACTGCAAATTAAAAAGAAAAAAATCATCAGCAAACAATGACTTGTACCCGTTATTTACCAACTCTGTGAAGTCTGCAAAGGAAACCGGGTTTCAGTCATGATTTGTTCTGCTACTAATAAAGCGAAACGGTGAAATTTCAAGTTAATTATTTCTTCTTGCTCGTGGCATACGATTAATTATTCAGTCCAAGCTAAGTATTCCGGGCGGACTGTGCATTAGTATTACACACATAATGCGTAGGTACATGTCCCCTGTAGTAGCCAATTAAAGAGAGACCTTTTGTTTGTGTGTAATATAGACAAGCGATTAAACGCGCCATACCTTTAATTAACGTTTGGGTTAATTAAGCAATCGGTTGAGAAATCGCGCTGCTGGTGCATATACTTTCTTAATTTGCTTTTATGCGACCTAGCCGCACTATTGGACCCTGCTGCAGGTAGGTATATGCATACGGTACTGGTGTTGACTTTTACGGTTCCACGACTTTCATCGGACTGGGAAAATCGTCAGTGGCTGTGAAAATAAATATATTTATATATAAATATATAAATATAAATAAATATATATTAAATATATATATCATTTTTTCTCGGGAAAAGTTACCGATTGGCCCAAGGCAGGTCACATAATCGAGTGTGTGGTTTGTACGCAGTGATAGCTGATCAACCATTTATAACCACTCATTTAAATAATTTCTTTACTTATTTATTGGTTGTATATTATTAAATATTATGTATATTTATATTGTAGACGTCTGTTCGAACTCTTTAGCCATCGCAGACTTGATAAATTTAAATGGAAAAAAAATTTATTAAGCTAGGCGTCGTCGTATGACATCCCGAAGTTTCCAAGTATAGGCATTGAAAATTTAATTTATTTACTACCTTCCGAGAAAAATCCAATACACATCAAGAAAAGTCGAACGATACGATTGCAGAGATATTCCGTTATATGTACATTTTTAAACTCATTACTATTGATTTTTTCTTCATTATTCGTTTATTTATTTCTATCTTCGGCAGAAAACTTTTTTAATCGTGAATCCTAATTATAAAATATCTGCTTTTAAAATGAAGGTATAACAACGACATATACATTACCTTTTTAATTGCTTAATCGCTAAATCAAAAGAACTAAAGAAAAAAACTAGAAAAAATGTTACACAATATTTAAACTTATTAAAAGTTATTTATTAATTCAGTTTTTAGTTTTATTTTATTATTATTATATAGCACATTATTTAGCACAATTGTCGCAACGACGTACTTACAACCACAAAAAAACGCATACCATCATGTATGTATTTTTTTAATTATGAGCCTTATAAAAAGAAAACAATATGTAGTGTAGGAAGAAAAGAAAATAACCTTTTCTTACACTGATTTAACTAATTTATATTCATATAGTAAGTATTATTCGTATGTTTTAAAATAAATTAATATAGTCGTAATATTATCTCCTAACGCGGGAATATATTTTTGATTGTAAAATCATAATTTAACTAATGGTAAAATAGTAGACTAAGTATAGTTGCAAACATCCAACACTAAAAGTTGATACGAATTGTAAAATATTTTCCACTAAAATTCGGCAAATTATTAAACTACAACATAAATAATAAAAAATAAAATCGATTATGTAAAAACCCAGTTTTGCATAAAAATCACCATTTTTTCTTAATTTTTTTCTTTTTTACCACTATTTTCTAATTATTTGAAAATACAATGAGTTTTTAATTTTTACCTTTCACAAGTTATTTTCTATCGGAGACCACCCTTAGAGTTGAAGATCATAGCATTTTTCTATAAATATAATATAATATTATGTCTTAGTGGCAAGACAAAAAAAAAATAGAAAACATCATTACGAAATCAATACATTTATTTCTCCACTAAAAATCTAAAATGTTTATATTCTAATATCCATAATACTTTAATATTCCAGATGGTCTTTACTAAATTTACCGACAGCTATCATTGTTTTTAACACCGCAAAGTAGGAAAACGGTTTTTCCTAGACGTACTACATCAGGGGTCTTCAACCTTTTTATGCAGCGGGCCACGTATTATTTTTTAATAATCTTGCGAGCCGCATTTGTAGTAAAAACATGTATTTTATACAAAAAGTCAGTTTTACTATTAAAATTTTCATGATTACATTTTAAATTACAAATTATTATTATTATTATTATTAAAACATTTCATTATTTCACACGAGTATTATTCTCATTCCACAATCGATTACGAACTAACAGGCAACAGCCAACATTTATCTCTAGGTAGGTTAGGTAATTTATATCTAGGTAGGTAGGTAGGTAGGTATAGTAGGTATAATTAAATTTATCTTATCGCATATTTTCGATAGCGATGGCTTAGCCGTTATAATTTTATCGAAATAGAAAATATACATGCTTAATTTCAAATGTGATCGCGGGTCGCATATTATGACAGGGCGGGCCGCGGGTTGAAGACCCCTGTTGTACTAGATACTTCCGGATACAAATTTATTTCCGTCTCACTATTTATAATATTCACAGGTAAAAGTTTCTGTTTAACGGGATGTAGATCAAAAATATATAATTTCAAAGTGAATAATAATATATCAACGCTTACCTCAAAGGTGTTTATAATATTTATATATTATGCTAATAATAACAATATTAATGCGTATTTTTTTCCACCCATTGTGTTCGATTTTTACATTTATCGTGCATATATAAGAACATCTGGAAGTGGTATATAATTTCTTGAATGTTGACGAGAAGATCTGTTTGTTTAAAACTCCATTGGAATACAAAACAAAATCTGCAGGCCACAAGTTTTATGGTTGACCGAATACTGCGCAGTTTCCAGAACTGTTTGCAAACAGTCTATATAGAGTAATGGTTTGTTGTAGTTTAGAGGATATTAAGTTACTAATGTCATAATAATTTAAGTGTAATAACAGAAGTTTAGATACTAGTTAACAAAATACGTCGTCAAGAGATGAATGTATCTATATAATATTATTTTGTAAAATAGATATTTTTTAACTTCCAATAAGTATGAAACTACAAAAATTTGAAATGTAACGACATAAAACACCAAACAAAGTGTTAAAAAGATAATATTGGAAGTTATCCTTATAATATTATGGAAGTTATTTTATTTGACAAAAAATTAATAAAAATAACTTTTTTTATTGTGAGCTTTACAGTCGTTAAGCTTGAGACATAAATTATAATAAAATATTTTAAATATACTTTTTCAGTAGATAATTTATTAAAATATGATGATGTTCATATTTTTTAAATTTAATTTTAATCAATATATCTGTAATTGAGTTATAATATTATAAATTATAATGGTCATGGATACTGTAATTTTGACTATGCTGCACTCAATATTAGGTATAAGACGTTTGAATTATTTCTCGAGCTATATGGATAACAAATTATATGGATTACGTATTACAATAATCTACATGTTGGATGAATTTAATCATTGGCGTAATAAAATTCGCATAATATTATGTACAATAAACATGCACTACATCTGTCATCTGGTTTAAGCCTCTGATGATTTTATATCGACGAAAATTAACTCCGTGTGACTTGAATTTCACGTAAAGCGATGGAGATTAACAATTAAAATAAATAGATATTATGTAGTTGTAGTCTGACAGTTAATACCAAATAATATATAATATTCTGATTATCAAATAAATCATGTGGACCATAACATAATATATATTGTACGTACTGAGATTTTAAACCATGGTGTTGTTAAATTATTTTGTAAAATATTCAATATGATTGCAAGCGATTTATTATAAGCTACTAATCGTATAAATGTTAAGCTAGTAGTATCTCCAAACAGAATCACAGCGGTCACACGTCTACCAAATCATTGTTGTATAAAATAATTAGAAACGAGTAGAGTTTCAACAATTATATCGTTAGGCTCAAGTGATATTTAATTTCCAATTAAGTGTTCGAAAAAAAAAATGTTAACTGATTTAACACAACAATACACTGTTGCCAAAAAACGCGATGGTTCCCCAAGTCAACGTACAGTGTATCTATGCTCAGGGGTGTACGAAAATAAGAATAACGAATACGTGACACGTACAACGAACAAATAAAGAATCCCAAGACGAAATCTTCAAGTACGTATTTAATCAGACGAATAGGATAATTTATCATTCATCATATATTTATCATATTTTATCGATACGAATTCTGATACAATATAAGAATTATAATTAAAATTGTTTTCATTAGCATTTTAAATTGTTATGAATCTAATTTAAATCGATATATTTATTATTATTATTATTTTTTTTTTTATTATTATTGTTTTTGTTGTTGTTGTTGTTATTATACAGGTAATGTGTTTCTTACAAAAACAATTTGTTTGAAATATTTAAAAAGTGTAAAAATTGAATATCAAATTTGTATAAAAAGTAATAATTACCTGATGAAACCCTATTTTAATATTTTTCAACAATGAAGAAAGGTAAAAAAACGACGATGAAACAATTGTAGCATGGTTATATAAAAAAAATATTTATGCTCCAGGAAATTTAAAAGCAATATTCTTACCCCACTCGCAAGACTATCAAGTTGGTGCTGAAACACATTACTAAATAATAATCAATTTAAAGACATACAATTTTATTGATAGTATACTTTAATTTAATTAGATTTTGTAATAATATTTTGAAAGATACTCAGTCATAGTAATTTAGCAGTTATCCAGCATCTAATATTTCAACAGAATACTATAATATGTTCAAAAATTATGCACAGCCATGAAGTTATTTAAGTAATTAGATAATATTAAATTATGGTTGAGCATCACCATTGTTAATCTTAACTTTCACTTGAAAACAATTAACAGTTGACGAGCTTGCGTGTTGGAACGTTATCGGAATGATATAATATGTTAATGTATTCTTTTTGAAGTATATTTTACGTTACTGGTATTGTAATATATTTCCATTGCATGAATATTATAATCTTAAATGATGCTGATATCCATTCTGTGCGAATAAAAAACATAAAATTCAAATTTTTAGTTTTTCTTTCACATTGTATTAATCATTGTAAAATTAGTTTTAGTCAAAGACGCATGTGACCAAAAACATCCGAAAAATGTCAAAGGTTAGTGGAAAAATGTTGAAAATGGTGGCATTACGAATATTGCACATTCCATAGAAATATGTGAAGTTAACTTCACTCAAATATAATAACCATAAAGTAACATTTTTTAAATGGATCGAATCACCTTATGTTTCTAATTGGCGATAAGGACACCGTCATCGGAGAAGGGATGCTTTTGCCATCGCAAAGACCATAGCCGGTTTGGCAGATAAAACCTATGTGATCCATAGTGATATAATTGGTTTGTAATTACACACGCCGCAAGCTGCGCGATATCATAAACCCATCAATAATAATAATAGTATTAACACGAACAATAACATATCATTTTTCAAAATTTATTCGTTCGATATTTCAGTGCGGACAATTCTAGTCATAACGAGTACCTGCGGGGTAAGGTTACACCTATATAATATTCGATTATTGAATCCACTGCAATTATATGTATCATTTTATTTTTTGTAATAATTGTAAGTAAATAATATCTAAAAATATGACGTATTATTTTACCTATCCGTTTTCGATTCATTATAAAATAAAAACTGATATCACTTGTTTGAATTGTATGTCACACACGTGTCCACTATAATATAAAACTTATAGTTTCTATAGGTATAATATTGTTGTAACTTAACTTTTATAAATAAATTACAGTTATTATAATTTTGATATAAGAGTACTCAATACACTTGATAAACTTATTCTTTATTACATATTATATTTTACTAAATATTGTACACGTTATTATACCTAAAATAATAGATCTTATTTATTAAAAGTTATTTATGT
The DNA here is from genome assembly GCA_020882235.1 of Schizaphis graminum. Lineage (NCBI taxonomy): Eukaryota > Metazoa > Arthropoda > Insecta > Hemiptera > Aphididae > Schizaphis > Schizaphis graminum. The sequence continues at coordinate 64,485,656 of CM037032.1, forward strand.
TTTTTAAACTACTCATAAATACTTACCTAACTATACTACTAATGATGTAAAAAACAACTTACTTAGGTACTTATTTTCTTTAAATACTTTACCTTAACATTTAAAATTAAAATTTATAAAACACCAATTTTACAACACAATGTATGTTCATAATGTACATTTTTTTCGGTAAAAGTATGTAACACGTCAACATTTTTGTATTAAACAATCTAAACATTAACTCAAAGTTTGAGTTTGAAAAATATATTTTTAAATTATTTTAGATATTACTACATGTATTCTACAATAGAAAAAACAATATTTAGTCAGTATGGTAGACGGTAGTGAGTGACTGGTGTGTCCACTATATACCGACATTATGTTCAAAGTACAAAATATTTAAAACAATACAGCTTTAACCTAACTCACAATTAAACAAACCTCTAAATTATCAATTTGAAAATATATTAGTTTACTTAAAAACAACAGGGTTATCATAACAATTTCTTGAAAACTTGAAATATTGTAGTTTTTAAATAATCTTTTTTGAATTCTACTTCGATAAACTTTTGTTCTGTACACAAAGTTTGTAAGTTCGTATAGATAAAGCGAATTGTATTTATTATAGAAGCTTAAAACTATACAGTTGATTATTTTCTGTGTATAATTTATGTTACTCCTTTCTTGGTAAGATGAAACTTCAATTTAAAATTAGAAACTTTGAATTAATATTCAAGCTCAACATGTTAACAAAACTAACCAATCGTATACTTAATACTAAAAATATACAATATATTATTTTGAAAATAAATAATGTTAGATTATATATTTCAAACAAAATTAATTATACTATAGGTAATTGCATACAATTAGTATAATTTTTGAAAACTATTGATAAATTAATTTGCCTTGAATTTTTAAACTGAATAAAATTGTAACCAAAAAAAAAAAAATCTCAATTACCTATCTTATGCTTATTTTATTTCAATTCGAATTTTAGTTTCATGACATAGTCATTCATCACAGTTTATTTAAAAAAACAATATGATTAAATATATAAATGGGGTCATGGGTGTCTACCGGTATATCTCAAGCCATAATATAACATATTATATATGACTTTTCGGAACAAAGAGTTGATTTAAATAATAGTTTGTATGATATATCATATTTGTATAACTCATGTTCAGTCCTAATACTAAGTTCCGTCTCGTCATAAAAAGTCACATAAACATAATATTTAAGCTTTTAGTTTTAAGCATATTTGAACTTTGTTACAATCCGAGTGTAATATTATTGCTACGATAATACGTAACAGTTGTAACACAATGTTCCACGGAAGTGATCCATACAAAAATATCATACGTTATTTTCATAAAATATATTTTATATTTTGTCTAGATTTTAGTATTAGTGGTATTAAAGCAGTTAAATCACTTAAAAATATAGAAAATCCATTTAATGATAATCATGTTCGGTAAACATTTAAAAAAAACTTAAACAACACGTTAAGGTAGATAGTGCTTTTGATTTTAAATAATATGATATACAATCATTAAAGTTCTCAAAGTCTTAGATGTCAAAATCGTTTTTTGTTTTTTTTTTTTTTTTTGTTATTCCACGAGAGTTATATATGTTAACTTAATCTGGTTTTTCCATTCATAACCTTTGGAAACAGCTAGGCCATACAGGCGCATCGTAGAAAATAAAAAGGCTGACATTTTAGATTAACTATATTACTATAATACATTCAATAATATTTTTCAGGTATATTTTTTTTTCTCTAATTTCATAAAACACACTTTTAATATATGCATTCTTAACTGGATTGGCTCGTCCCTTAATATTTTGCGAACTGGTTCAGAATCATTGTTTGTTCGGCTCATCATTGTTTTAAAACACAATAATATTTGGATACTTCATTAAAATGTATCTCTAAAGGCGAGTAGCCTAACATAGTTGAATTTATCAGAAGCCTTAACGATATTTCCGGATGCGCACACTATCCGATCCACGATTATAATCATTCACATTCTTTTCATACTCATTATCGAACTTAGTGAATCACGTTATGGTACGGTTCATTTCATATCATCTAGTATACGCTCGTCTTTTCATTCCTTTGTCTTGGACATTTGAAATCCGACGTTATTATTATTTTTTTTACTGATCCTCCTACCAATACTAGTTAATAACAATTAATAATAATATTATAAAAAATAATGTTATTATAATATTACAATTAAATCTCTAAGTATACGACATTTCGTCAATGAAATTTTTTTCTGCAGTTCAAACGTGTACACAATAAATTAAAAGGGCTCAGTTTTAAAGTTTGTAATATATTCCAAAATTAATGTTCGCCATTTAGAAGTGGCCTCTAGGGAAAGGGGTTTCACTTTGATATGAAACAAAATATACTTAGAAGTATAAACTGACTGATATTCCCTCAGAATTGTTTTTTATAATAAACGATGATTCATAATTGAATTTAATCACATCCATCATAGTAACCTAACTAATGAAGTGGTATACTGGATTCCTATTATAATTATAAAGCAAAGCGTTTTTTGTTTTTTACCATAGTGTTGGAAGAATTAAAATTGGATATAAAAATAAAATAAAAGGTAGTGATTGTTTTGATAATTACTACACCAAATTTAAGAATATTCAGACGATTAGAAATTAATTAAATTAAAACGTCATGTCTTGGTAATATAAAATTAATCTTAATATAGAAAAATTAAAATTAAATTTAAATGATTAATATTTAAATAAAAATTAATGAAGTTCAAATTATTAAAATATAATAATCCTTCATTGTTTAAAACTAATTATACATAATTTTAGTTAATAAAAAAAAAAAACAGAAAAATAATTAATATAAAAACTTTCAGTACAAATTATACAGTTATTTTTAGTGATGTTTTGTTTCAAACTTTCAAATAATTGAAATTATTTCAAAAATTATGTAGTTAAAAATAAAATTTGAATACATTATACGGATTATACTTTTATAAACTTGAAAATTAAATAAAAAATATTTTATAGTACATGCTTTTAAGTAGGTACAACAAAATATTCCATGTATTATAATTTTAATCTACCGTTTTCTAAATACGTAATAATAATATTATATTAATAATATCAACATAATTATTATTTATACAATATTTAATGTGGTATAGAAATCACATGGTGATAGAAATTATTAGTAATAAGGTTTTATAATAAAATTAACAGATACATGATACGTAGCAGAGAGAAAAATACCATCATGACAATACTGTGCGTGTATTATACCGTTGTCTATAATATTATAATCATGTCGGTCGTGTTATACTAATATATTGTCTTGTGGTCGTATGCGTCGATTGTCGTAGAGATGTCACGATTTACTATAATATGGATCGGACTTTGAAAAATGTGTGATTGAAAAATAAACCTTTCTTGAAAAAAATGACTACCTGTTATATAATTTATACAATTAATCACGGTTTATAAATATCATTTCGAAGACCCTCGTTTATATATATATGAAAAAAAAAAAAAATTAATAATCGTTATTTTCTTAATGCTCTTCATCAATTTCAATCGCTATGGCCTTGTACCACGGCAGCTGTGACCGTGTATATGTGCCGAGTATACCCAAAAACTTTACGCCGTCTCGATCGTTATAATAATAATAATAATAATAATAATAATAATAATTACGATTTTCGAGCCCCGAACCCATATGGTATATTCGCACGTAGTAATAACCCGGCGATGTTGTCCGCGGTGTGTGCCCTCGCCATCGCCACCGCCGCCGCCGCCGCCACCGCCGCCGCCGCCGCCGTCGTCAATACGCGTTTATCGCGCGACCGATCGTCTCCATCCGTCATCGTATCGGCTTTCGCACACTGATTGACTGAGACGTTACGCTCGCGCGACGGGTGGTTTTACGTGATGTAAGTCTACGGCGGCGTGCTGTCATGTTTTCACGTGTGTTACGCGTATTAGGCAATTGGCTGCGGGTGAGGTTGAATACTGAGCGTGTGTGTGTGTGTAGAAAGCTGCACGGAAAATAGGGGTGTGAGTGTGGGCGAGGATGAGAGCCCCACACACACGAGCCCACCACCATTCCACTCTTAGTCTTCGTCGTCGTTGCCGTCGTCGTCGTCGTCGGTGCAAAGCCAATTTGTCAGACTCGAGTAACTCACGGATGCGTGTGCGTGCGTGCGCGTATACGTGTCAAACCGATTGGCAACATCCTTTTCCGTTACTCCGCAGACCGGAAACACCCGGACGTAGAGAATTATTCGTATTTTTCTTCGTCTTTGTATCCGTTTGTATTTTTGTTTTCTTTTATCTTATTTCATTTCGTTTATCCGTCTTTGGTCGGATCACTACCCCGTTCCCACATACCGTAATATAATCATGGCGTAGTACACGCCACCGTGAATATAACATGGGACCAGGAGAACCAGCTATAGTTAAATCCCATCTCGAGAGAAAGCCTCGCACCCGCGATTTCATATAGACAATATTATAATGAAATTCTAATAAAATCAATAAGTAGTTTATTGAGTACGGTAAAATAACAGAAGACATATTTGAGGTGTCACGCATTGTAGTAGTACTTAAACTAATTTTTTTAAATTGTTTTAAATCTTAAATATTTGTTTATATTATATCACTTAATTTAATTTAACTTTCAGAACCTTGCTCCACTCGATTTCTATCAGGATAATTATTAGTTGTTGTGTTAAATGCAAGATTATAATATTTAAAAAAAAAACGGTTTAGTGAAAAAAATAACAAAGAACCCTATAAGTTAATATCATATTTTATTTTGTTCATGAATATGGAAAAAATCCAAAACAATGGAGTTATTGTAAACAGTTAATTAATATACAAAGTGGGTAAATATATATTCACAAATTAAAATTAAAAGAGGGTTGTTGTTAGTAGCACGTATTAGACGAATTATTGGAGAATTTTTAAGTGGTTGGCTGGGCATACAACAATATAGCATGTAAATAGGTAGAGCGACATGGTACTTTGAAATTAATGAAAACTTTAAGTGTAGGTTTTCGATTTTTTTGATTGGTAAATTATAACAATGAAACCAAATATTCACCACAAAAAAGATAACTTTTAATGTGCAACTATCTTTTAACATAACTCTTAAAAATTAAAATAATTTCTAACAAAGTTATCTTATTTTAATACTGAAATTTTGGTTTTATTATGATTTTATAGTTGTGCCTCGTGAGTCCTTTTCCTCATAAAACTGATTTTAACAAACTATGGGTGTCCTTTAGGTTTTGTCAACAATTTACGCGGAGACTTCACCTTCGATGATAGTGACTTATTCCTTCAACTTTTACTACCCACAAAACCTGTACATGTACAAACTTGTATGACAGTAACCGGTAGAACGAAAAACATCCGTTGCTTAAAACAGGGTATTTTACATAATTTAATCTGTGGTAAAAAGGGGTGATTGCATTTCCATCAGACCCGTTTTATTTATTTAGTCGTTGTGCGTGAGACGCGTAAGACAGTATGTGTAAAAGTATTATTGAAGTTTCAATGCTGATAAACTGCATTAAAATGCATATGAATTATCCTAATTTGTAAAGATGTGAATCAGTAAAAGTTCTTGTGTACAGTGATGTCGCGTGCTCTCCGTATCTTATCAAAACTATAATTTTGACATACCTAACAAACGAGAAACAAACTTTGGGCAAATATAATATATATATATTATATAAGTATTATATATAGTAATATAAATGTAGGTATACATCAAATCGTTACAATTTTTTTTTTTTTTTTGAAGCTTTTAATATTTCGAAAGCCCCATTGAAACTTATTTGAGTTTACAATGTTGTCTTTACCATTATAAAATATTACAACTGCTGTTGAAACTTAGATGCAAACAAGTTATATTTTAGTTATATTGTTGTTTAACGGTGATATTATGATAGTAATGGTTTAAATTAATCAAAAATTAAATTAATTATAAAAACGTAATACCTGTATACTATATAATTAAAATATATTTAGAATGCAAAATTAGAAGATTTGAACTTAAATCACAACATATTTAAAACAAATGTCATTTTGATAAATAATTATTAGACATATAATTTATTTTTTTATTTCTATGTTTGAGCAAACTAATAATATTATTTTAATACTTAATTTAAAAAGTTAACAAAATAAATTATGTAAGTTGAAAAAAGTTTATTTTCGATTTTATAACAATTTAAAATAAACTCTTATTTTTAGCCAAATAGATACATATGTACAACAATTATGTAACTACAATATGTAGAACGTAATATTTTATTAGTTTAGTATTAATGTCATTCGTTGGAAAATTTAATGATAGGTTGTGGTATTTAATGAATTGTTGGTGGTTCATTCACGAGAATTTAATGAATATGTATCACTGACATTAAATGTCAGACTTTAAAGTCCGCCCATGCCGGTTAGATTATGGCAATTAAGTTAAGTCAATATTAGTTTTTAGGTGAATTACTAAACGCTATGTCATCTAACTTTAAAATCATTTGACTATTTTTACTATAATATAAGTATTATATATAAAAATCACTATAGTTATCTGAAACTGCTTCTTACATTTGTTTGATCAATAAATTTGTTATAGTAATAATAATAATAATAATAATAATAATAATGATACAAATTTAATTTATACTAAAATTATTCAAACTTATTTAACCTCAATACTCGTTCGTATAAAATAACATATCCATATTCAACAAAACATTTTATAAACATACGATGCACAATACTTTCAAGACAAATAGGATTACCAAACTCGCAACAACATAATAACATTTTAAAAGCCCACTTTCTTCACTTTCTTACCAGTTACCGTATATTATAGTAATGTGTGTATTAAATGCTAAGCCGGTGGATATAAGGTATCGTAGAATTTAACAGCATTAACATAATATGTAGTTCATAATTACTTATCATGTATCAAAGAATGTCTTGGGCTTAATTATGATTATAAAAATGTTACATAGCTACTATATCCTTAAACATTTCGAAAAAAAAATAATAATAATGTGTAATGCTTACATTCCGTTTGAGAATAAACAGTTGAAATCAGTTTTTAGTTAAATTATATTATTATCTAAATTATATTTTATGGAGACCTGTTTACAATTTCAGATTATGGAACTTGCTAGATGTAGATAATTCAGTAAAGTATTCAAATTATAATTTTAACCAAAATTAGGGGAATAATCGACTATGATTATTCAAATAATAAGTTTCAATTGGTATATATTATGTTATCAATACACAATCCCAATAGTTAAATACTTTATTTAGTATTATGAAAGACTCGCTTAGTTCCCCGAAATTTTTTAATGAGGTAGTTGATGTTGTTCAATAATTGTTGATACTTGTTAATTGGAATATTGTTTATACTGAATACTAATAAGCCGTGATGAACTATAAACACGACTAGATACTATAGAAACAACACAACTTGTAATAATATGTAGTATTATGTACAATGTACATACTACATATTATCCAAATAAACTTACAATAGGTAATTATAAAATTAAATTAAATTAAATTAAAAAATTTAATTTACCATATATTTAATAAATATTTTAAATTAATTAATTATACATGCACACATACGTACGTTATAAAAATGTGAGATGTAAAATGTATAAAATTGTTGACTATAATTATTTTATTTTATTTCTGTCAGACTTCTTAATACTTTATGTTGCTACTTATCTAATAATAAATAATAATACAACTATTTTACAATAATATAATCCTAAAACTTTACAACCTCAGATAAATAACTCTTATCTACTCGAAACCAACAATATTCATTGGTAATCATCCTTTTCAATATCATTATCATACGTTAACCTAAGCTATATTAAATGAAAATCTGTTTTCAGAACTCAGTGTCAAAGCCAGGCGTGATATGGATCTAACAGAATCATCAAATAGTCGCATTATCGAGGAGACTGATTTAATTAGAAAACTTAAGATAGAATACATCGATTCGCACTAACTAATTAAAAACCAAATTTTGTAAATAAAATTATTCACTAAAAACTGAAAAAATCTGTTATTCCAAGACGTCCATATACTACAATTTTTTTATTCGAAACAAAATATGCTGTAAAATAGAAAAACCGCACCTTTATTTTAAACGATGTAATAGGATCACTGCACAATTTGCATAACATTATTCAACATATTATTATAATTAAATTACCACATAAAAAGTAATTAAGTTAATTAAATCCAATTTTCATAACTTTGTTGGATTTAAAATTAATATTTTATAATATTTATATTTATCTGAGTCTATTAAAATATAAACAATCGTATTTATTTTTACCCCAAAAAAATCGATTAAAAATGTACCAATTCCAGAAAATTGATATAAAAGACATAAAAATACAATCATCATTTTAGTAAAATATATCAAAAAATAATGATCACTATCTTTAACTTATTAGCTAGTGTGTAATTTATTTATATTAACAAATTTCACAATTTATAGAAAAACTTTTTCTTTTTATTCTTTTATTTCATTTATTTATAAAATGTGAAACAATCAATAACGTACCATTTAAAATCAACTAAAGTGTATGGAAAATATAGGTCTGATTCATATAAATTGTTCTAACTTTCATTTTTAAATTTATTTTTAAGGGACATAAATCTTTCTAACATGAAATATTTACGTTAATAAGATAATGTGATTTGTTTACGTTTCAATATTTCATTAGTAAAATAGCTATTCAAATTTAAACAACAAATGAACTTTTATACAATATACTATACAAAACGACTAAGTTTGTTTTAATCGAAAATCATATCGCCAGGACGATATAATTTATTCGTTTGAATTCAATATTAATTGCAACTTGTTAGTCACGTCAGTTTTCAAAAATATCACGTGCTCGTGTCTGAATTGAATAAGTCGTTAGGTCTGAGCTGACGAGAAAATATAATATATCTCTTTCTGTGTAACGAAAATATGAAATATTTCCCCTTCGAAAGTCTAATTTCCAGACGGGCCCCGATCCTGCGCTGAAAAAGCAAGTTCTCATACATCCGTCAAGAAATTGGCAACAGCAGAAAATCATTAATAATTCATAGTCCGCTGTCCAATCTTGGTGAAAAATATCACGAAAGGGGAAGGGAGGTACAACTATTTTTCTTAGATTTTGCCCCGTTTTTATGGTGGTGTTTTTTTTTATTTTCCCAAACGAATTTTAAATTTAGTTAACGTTATAATACATTATTTATTCGATTTTTTTTATTTTTTTATTAATAATAATAACAATAATAAGTTATATAATATTCACAAATAACAATAATAAAATAAAGAGGTCATACTTAATTGTTCGCTACTAAATCGATGTTACTTTTTAAACGTGTGCTTTTAGCTGTTGCATAGCTACTGCTATGGAACGAAACTAAAATTATTGTTAAAGCATATTATCTGATCACCCGTTGTCATATACTTATTGACGCCTACGCGTTGGAAAAGTTTTTTTTTACTGAATCCTAGACAATTTTAAGCTACAGTAAAGTTATTTGTCTTATTCATCTTTTTAATATTATTTGGTCGTTGGAAACAACACATCCTTTGTACTATTTGAGCTCGTTCCAGAATATAATATTAATACAAATAAAATTCAAAAGGATGAAAATAATTTAATTTACCGATCAAGAAAATTTAAATTGTGTAAAATGATTACTATTATTGTTGTTGTTATTAATATTATATGTGATAAAGACATAAAGTAGTGGGTGCTCTTCTATTTCCAATATTGCCTAGTTAGGATCAAATTCCGTTAGCGTGGTTTCTTTGTTAGGTATACGATAAAATTTGACTTTAATTTGACTTTTCCTTCGTCTGGTACGTCGTTCATCGAACGTCTAATATGTGATATCGCAATTAACTTGGTCATCTTTGGAAAATTATCTAATTTAATTGAAATTTAATTATTGTTCAAAACAGTGTATACTTGGTCTGATATATTTTTTTATAGTCACTTCTGATTGACAGGAATTTCTTACTAATATAATTAACCAATTATTGTGTCTACAGAGTGGTACATTTAATGCAAGGCACTCATTAATTCAAAATACACCATCGTTTTTAAAAATATTTCTATTACATAATTTTAAGTTATTACAAAACAAAGTTTTTATAAAAAAAAAAAAAATGATTATTATTTATTAGTATTCCGTTTAATAAAATTCAAATTTCAAAGAAGTTGTTTATAAATTTTAAGTATTTACAGTTTAAACTAGCTAAGTAATAGTCGAATACTGTGTGGTATCCCTGTAAAATTCTACACCACTTATCTATACTCTAAATATTACTTCTAATTAATAAAATACTCTTAGAAAATTTGATGGTCTTTGAAATAATGAGTATTCCACGTTAAATGGTATACCTGACTGTACCTACCTGACTAATTTAATATTTGTCTTCACTAGTGTAGTGGATATATGTATGACTGTATAAATTAGGGAGAACGACCAAAAGCCATCATCAATAATAAACGTCAAAAAAGTTATTTTATTTTTGTCAAACATTTGTGTATTATATCAGTGTCAAAAGATTGCTATCACAAAATGTCATAAAAAAATATGAAATTTTAAGTAAAATCATAATCGTCCAAATATTTACAAATCAATGTGATGGAAACCAATACATTTGATATTTTCATATTATTTTTGAATAATATTTGAACAATAATCTAACTTTGATTTAAATACTATTTTTATACTCAAGTGAAATGAAATGAAATTTATTTTATTTATATTCTTAATATTATTTTATAATTGTTTTACTATTTCAAAATACAATTAGAAATTAGAAATAATGGAATTTATAAAAAATAAAATTATTTTAACCATTATTTTGACCTAAATATTAAATACTATATGTATTTTCAATTTAGAGTTATTGTCATTAAAAAATTAAATGTATGTCATTCATCAATCAGTACCTATAACAAAACAAATATCTAGTTATTTTTTTTCTTATTTTCTATAGTCATATATTTAAATTAGGTACATATGACAGAAAACAAATTAGAACAAAATAAAACATATTTATAAACCTTTAGGTACATCTATACAAGACTGCATAAAAATATATCGATGTATATTAGTTAAAAGGTTTGTAACGAAATAATAACAATTAATTTTCAATATTAAACTAATGACTTTTATTTTGTTTGCTAATTTCGATTTACCATTGATATAGCGCACAATTTAATAATTCATAAGAAAAGTAGCTAATAATAATTAAGAATTTAGTGTATTCATTGTTGAGCTCTATTTCCATAAAGGTTAGGCATACTGATAAAAAATATTAAAATTATCTGCTTGTGTTCAATCAGTCTTTTTAAATAATAATTGTTCTCTCTACTAAATTCAATGGAAGAATACCTATCTACCGTGTTTTATTTATAAAGTTTCATCTTTGACCAATAAATATTTTTATATAATATGTGGAACGATCTTATAGACTTGATTGCTGTTCGCACAGTTTAGGTACAAGTGCAACATATTATATATCGCAGGATGGACCATGAAACTTTGAAACTCGAAAAACGACACTCGTCGTCCAGTCACAGGACCTGCCCAACCTCGTTATCAAGTCAATTCTAAATCTATACACGTAGTTCTTCACACGTCGTCTGTTCAATTAACATCAGAAGAAGGAAAACGCAATACACCATTTTTGGTCACCTACAATAATACAAAGTAACAAAAGATAAACAATTTTCTTTAGCGCATAAAAAAAGTGGTGTAAGTACGTTGGCTACCAGTTATCAGCCATTTTCTTAGTTAAATTAATATGCTACTTGCATGGCGTATTAAGTTATACATTTTAAAATTACAATATCAAACAATTTGACTGACGTGTCATCGCATAAAAACACGTTTACAGATTTGTTCACAAGACATAATAATTACAACTATAATAATATTATTTTGTTTTACAAATACATTTAATTCCATTATATGTACATGATAATAGTAAAATAATTTTAAATAATATGCAATATGTAACTATAACAATTGTAATATATTGAAAATGTTACTGTTTGTATGCATGAAACCATATTTTAAACCAGTTCATGCATTTTAAATATTACGCTGGAATAATAAATTATTTACACCTAATCTAAAAAAAATATCAATAATTGATGTTTTATAATATTAATAGGTACTCCTTTTTAAATTGGACATAATAACATTTTTTTTTAACATAAACCAAAATGATTAATTAAATTTTCATTATTATTTTGTTTTATAGTTGTTTTATACTTACATAAAGTTAATACATTTTATGATATTAGATTGTTTAGCAAAAGCATTATAAACTGATCTATATTATGTATATTTTTGTATTTTAAATTCCTATTTGCATGTATGTATTCTAATTAATACAGTAATGGTTAATAAAAATTTTAAGTGCTTTTAATCTAGTATTTTGAAATATTAAAACATGATTTAGTTCTACAATAATCTTGGGATTACAAAAGAGTAGTTCAAAGTATCTTTTCATTTACAAAGTATAATTATAATATAGTTTTAATGATTAATTAATATATAAGAAACTTAAACTATACTGAATGAGTTATCATTATAAAATATTGGATATTAGTTTTCAAATAATCTTTTAATATGAAAATAATTGATTTAAAAGCGTAGACTCCTGAAAATTATTTAAGGAATAAAATCTTTCCTTTATTTAAGAAAAAAACAGTTTTAATTTAAAATAAACTCTATATTAAAAACATATATTTATATTCAAATATTATAGAAAACTTTTATTCATAAAAAAAATATATAGCTAAAAAATCGGGGAATTCATAATATAATTTAATTATTTATCAACAAAAATTTATAACGTTAAGCACTGTGTGATTATTATAATTAAAAAAATCAAACAATTAATTAGATCAAAGTGATGGAAAAATGTAACTATACTAATTAATTTCATATTTCATGCATAGTTATTTTTTTAATATCAAACACTATATAGGTTGGTGATATAATATAATATCGCTTTAATTTAATTAAAAATAACTAATATAAAATATAATCTAACTAAAAGATGATTTTTAAAAACATGCATGATTAAAATATTATTCCTAGAAATGTTTATAATATTGATTTTAATTTCAATTCTTTTCTAATATTGAGTCAGTCTCAATAAATTAATAATTCTTATTTTAAATATTTGTGTGATATAGAGATTAGTTGCTAAAAATAATGTATGAAATAATATTTTATTTATATATAATAAAATGTCGTGAATGAAAAATATTAGAAACGTAAATACTTAGTAGTGCTTGGTTTCGCAACGTAATTTTCAGAATTTAATTCGAAATGTATATTTGTTTAAATGCAGTGATACGCTTTAAATATAAAATAAATTGTTAGTTTGTTAACGACGTTAACGTGCTCTAAAAGTTTAACGTAACATATTTTATTATATAATAGTTACAGAAACTGGGATGGTATAATGATTTTGCTTTGGGTTGACATCAAAGTTGTGAAATTCCCATTATTTGTCTAAAAAAGAAAATTCACCAACTGAATTTATGGTTCAACCTTTAATAACATATTATATTTGACTTTTTTTATCCTGTGCGTATCATTGACTAATGCTTTGAAAAAAAAAATACAATCAAAACAATATTTCCCTAAAGTCGCGACCGACAAGAACGATGTTTACTCAACAACAGCAAATTTTTTTTCTACTTATAAATCAATAAACCTAACTTTATATTTATAATATGTGAGACGATTAATAATAATGTTTAGTAGTGATGTCTTAGTCAGGGAGGTTGAATGATGCATCCCCTTCTCCAAATAATTTGTGTTATAATATTATGGACGACATCCGCCGAGGCTTTGCGACTAATTTTAGAACCCCTCTGCATTACACAATTATTTTAAATCTTGTCCATATTACCAATTGTCCGATTTGAACTAAACTTGTTCACTCATTTACGCTTTTGATATTTATAATTCATATACTATATAATATATTTAAAATGTGCAAACTTCCCAAAAAACCGAATCCTTTCTAAAAATCGGGTAAAGTGACAAAATGCTACTCAAGACTCAGAAATATAGACTTAAATGTGAATAAATGGAAAAAAAAGATAATAGAACTAAAATATTATTAATGATTAATGAATGAACAAATTATTTAAAGTAAAATATAATGGATTATAACCACTGCTGAGTATGTCTATTACAGGTAATTTCCCTAATTCGATTAAAGATAATTAGTGAGATAAATATTATATAAGCACCGTTGAAACAATGTAATTAATTAATTATAGAAGTATTATCAACTCACAAATTAAAAATATCAGACTCTCGTTATTGTATCTATTCATTTTAACGACTAAAATAACTTTAATAAAAAACTTGAAATTTAACAAAATTAAAATAAATGTTTTGTACTTTTATATAGGTATGCTTGTAAAAAGTGGTTCAATTGTAAATATTACATTTTAACAAAAAATTAATAAAAAATATTGGTTTTTAATTTTTAAATTAGAAATATCATACTACTTTAGTGTGTCAAATTAAAAAAAAAAATGATATTCTTATTTTTTAGTCGCAATATCCGGTTGGAAAGATAATATAGGAAATTAATATAAAAAATATGTATAATATACATACATATGTAATATGTATGTATAATATAACGACTTAAAAATTATTTTGCTACTTTTGATGTATGTATTATACTCCAACCTAATATAAACGAAGTGTATTACGAAACAGCACGTAAATGTAGTTTCATAAAATATCCGCTTTTAGAAACCGTATACATATAATAGAGTCGTAGCTATAAGATATAATAGCTAACTATAAGGTTTAATAAATACAATATTGAACATTGAGTTCAAACCTTTTGGCTTTATTGAAAATATAAATTGTATTTATTTCAAATATGTAGATGGTAAAAAGATGCAGAATTATTGTAATTCTACATTGAATGAGAAAATCAAAAGTAAATAAAAAATTAATTTTAGCATTGAGCCATGATCTTAATATTTAATAATATTGTTATATGTAGGTTCATAAAATGTATTTAAAGTATTTAAATTAAAAATAATTTTTATAAAAACAGTTAACTGCTATAAAATAGTATAGTGATGCGTCTGACGTTTATACTACGTAGGTTTATATATGTATGTATTTATGATTCTTGTTTAAGTACATATCATGTATGTACCTATTGTACCTACTTGAATGATTGAAAACTTATTAACATAAAATATAACAAACTTTGCCTGCTTTATTATAATATAAAAATAGTTTACATGCCTTCATCGTTTTTAATAGGTTGAACTTAAAATGTCTTAAGATTTCACCATATTTTTAATGGGCGCGTGTCTAAAATATAATAATTTAGATCAACCATTGAATAATCGTATGTATTAAGTACCTAAAACAAAAATATAGTAAAGTTCATGGTTCATTTATGTATAGTAATATTTAACACATGTACTTATACAAATAATTTATGAATAATACTGTTTCTTATCAATGGAAATCAAATACTATTAAAAATACACTTGACAACTCGTAGCAAAACGTATTACGTTAATGTTTATTTCAAAACATAATATAATATTGTTATTTATTTTCAACTTTATGTCAATGGTATAATATAACACGTATGGCTTAAGTTAAATAACACCGAGGTATTTTGCAATATGCCAATACAGGAAATACATACGCATTATTAGCATTTACAACTAGGGAAAGAAAAATATTGTTATAAAATAATATTACCCCTATATAATATTTTATAATAAAGTAATATTTAATGCATACTCACTAATAAAGTAGTTACCAAATTTTAAAATCTGTCAACATATTAAGCCTTATAAATCTTTATTGAAACATATTATTTTAACAGAAATGTTTAAAAACATATATTTATATACTACAATGAACATAATTTGGCAAGAACGATTTATTAACATACCAGAACAACTTAAAAACACCATCATCAAATGCCATGGATACATTTATTCAGGCTTATCCATCTAATTCTAAATAGGTGAAAGTAGATTGAAACAAATTATATATCTAATAAAAATTCGCAAGAAAAAAATTATAAAACCTAAGGATTATATAAATGACAAATTATCAATGCGACCCTTTCCCCAAGCAAAGTCTTGGGTATGGAGCTGGATTTTATTATCGAATTTTTTTATAATAGATAAGAAAGAATAGAAACAGGTTCTTTGACAGTGATCGTGTGATGGAATCATTATACATCAAGTACGACTAGTACTAGTAGTTATACACAAAAAATAATTGACGTATATAACAACCTATAACGTATATAACTGCGAATTTTAAGGGTATTTTTTTGGCTTATTTTAAAATGTAGATTTGTTAACAGAAAGTTTAAATTATGTGTCAACAAATTCAATTTAGAAACTTTTATTTTGCATTTCTTTACTTTCTTCTTCTTTTTTTCTATTACATTCAATATGTTTATTTTTGAATAGCAAACATATTACATAATATTATATCAATGGTTTTAACACAAAACAATATTCTTTCTTTGTTAATAATTAGATTTTTATGTTAACGATAATAAATGAAAAAATCTCAAAACCACATTCTTATGAGGACCATGCAATGTTGATATAACTTACATCCAGTAATGTAGACATCGCTTCATGAAATGCTTACATACTTAGCATTATTGGAAAGTGTAGTCTAACATATATAATGAAATGTATTTATTAGTTTGATGCATTAGGATCATTTGACGTACATAGTTATACAACATATTGTTGAAGATGATTTAAACTTAGTGGATAATACCAAAGCAACTCTAAAATAATTAAAACACAAAAATAAAATATTTTACAAACCTTTTATTTTGATAAAAAAAATAAAATATTAAATAAATATAAATATAAATAGTTTAAGATAAAATAATGGTAATTTCCATTTATCATAATTACATACGTGCATTTATGTTGGGAAAACTGTGCTAAATTAATTCAACTAAATAAAATTAGTTCTTTGTACATTGCGTTTTTTATTTCAATCTTTAGTTGAAGTCAAACTGAAAATCGCTTAAGAGTTATGGATCTAAAGCACTCTAAAAAATGTTTAAGTTACTGAATAATATTTAAAAATTTTTATTATTAATAATTATAATCATACTTTATTAATAAAAAATATTTATCAAAAGATTATATTATTATTTATTAACTGTCCAAAATTTGTTAGCATAGGTGGACATTTGATTGAATTTTTAGGGGGGCTATAATAATCCAATGTAAAGTGAGTAGTGATCCTGCCCCACCTTTTTGTACAGAAGTTTAATATATAACCTTCGATTTTTAGGGGTCTATTGAAATTTTTAGGAGAGCTGGGCCTCCCTAAGTCCCCACTGATGATCGCCTATAATTTTTAGACTGGGATTTATCAATATTACCTTAATATGACAAATATTTTGAATATTTTAATTTATATTGCACTCACTCCGCATAAAATAAAAATAACTGCATTAATTAACCAAACATATTTGAATATAACTAATAGTTATTAACTATACATAAGACCAAAGGCCTAATTAACCAATAGGCTGAGTAGGGTACAGTCTAGGGTGCCAATCGGCCAATGTTAAATTGGGGGCGCCACAATATAATTTTTTTTAATTATACTATATTATACAATATTATACTATAATTATACTAGGGCGCCAAATGAGCCCTAGCCTACTGGCGACCAACTCCTTAATCATGCCCTGTATAATACTCAATTTATACAGCCAAATCTTGAACAGTTCATTAATGAAAGCTGTTGTAAGCAAGAGATACAAATTAAACAAAACATTTGTATTTAATAATTTAATACACTTTTATAATATACCTATTTTTTATAAATTAAAACATACATATTTTTAAAATTATTCATTTTACATATTTTGTACTGTTATTATAAAATATGTCTTAATGGACTAAATGTATTGTGATTTGTAATTATAATTTGAATTATAATAATGTATTATTACTGAATATTGATTTATTTGTATTATTGTATTATTTGTATATTAATAATATGTTTAGTAAATTTAAATATCAACAGTTTACAACTTGAAGGAACAAGACACATAAATACATAATATAAATATAATATATATTTTATAGTAATAAATAATATGACATTGTATTCTGTGTTATTAGCGTTTAGCTGCCCTTTTTAGAAATGGGTACTACCAATTTCGCGGCTTCAAATCTCCCTATTACTGATAACAGTTAGCAATCTAGCTCATTATCTATGTCTGTGCTATTAGATTAAAACTAACTTCGCTTTTTTCATGTAAAATGTAAAAATGTTCGTTATCTAGTATAATATAGATATCTATGCATTTATTAAAGAAAAAGCAAAAGGCCGCAGGGGGAGCCACAGCCCACTCAGCCCCCCTGTGCGCACGCCTATGGATATGCAGTAATAATATTGTAAAAACAAGAACCCTCGTGACACAACTAGCCAATACTTTTTTTCCTGAGTTCCCAATTTATTTTTTGCTGATTTAACATAGTATAACTTCATATAACATTAGTATGTGTATTATGTAATACCTATATTTTTACTTAACTTACCTTAACGTTAAATATAACCGTCAACTAAAACATTTTTATTTTTTTAAATATATTTCTGTATAAATATAAATGTCAACATACCCCATTAAATATGAACCAAACATTTAAGGATGTAAGTATTTTAATTTTTAGATTTCCGAGGAAATCAAAATTGTTTATTGTTATTATCGTTGAACAACTAAAATAGCTTTTATTAACGAAAAGTTAGTTAGGTAATCGAATTAGTGCTTGAGAATTGTTGTACATTAACATATTATAATGATCTTTACTGTTAATTTGAAAACGGACCAATACAAATTGTCTACCAACCAAAATATGATAAATAAATAAATACATTAATAATAAATATATATACACACATATATATAATTATTCGGAGTATATCATACATTAATGCTGTATATTCGAAAAGAATGTTAAGCACGAATAAAAACTATCGTTATTTTGTGTGCGTTATAAAATCGTAAAATAATAATCATTTTAAATGTTTTTTTTTAATTCACCATTTAAATAAATATAATTTACCACCGAATGGCCACTACTGCCACAGTTTTATTTAATAAAAAAAAAATAATAATAAATAAATAAATAAATACTGTTATATAAACTCGACTTGTTCTTAGTTACACTCAATTTTTCAATAAAAACATGTTCGTTTTTTATAAATGTGATACTGATAAATATATTTAGCAAATACCATTCTGAAAAAAAAAATGTATTAAATATATTCAATGCAAAACAAATTATTAAATTATTTTTCAATTCTTTATCATTGAAAAATAATAAATATTAATATCACAATTCTATAGTCAAAACATTTAAATATGACAGACTTTCGTACTAAGAGGTTTAAGTGTATAGAAAATATACTTTGCTTTATTTAAAATAAAATTAATAATTTCTAAAAAAAAAATACTTTACAACATAGTCATGGTGCAATCTTACTATAATTTAAATTTGAAGAAAATAAAATAATAACCGAGAATAAAAAGTGAAGTAGTATCTTTAGAATTTTTAGGTCCTTTATTGAAAATGTTTACATCATCGTTTTTTTTTATGTTAAGTTTTAATTAGAACAAACCTAAATTACAAGACTTGACGCAAAATATCTTTATAAATTTTTAGATTTGACAATCATTAAAAACCATTCATTACGAAACATGATTTCTCAAGAGTATGCAATTCCTCACCTAAATAATTTGATATTTTGTGATAACATTTTTCGATCTGAGCCCTCGTAATTCCATCTATTAATTTTTTTTTTATATCATATTCACATATTCGATTCCCATTGCTTCCAGATTGTCTAAATCTTTATCCATTCTGTAAATTTATTGGTGATTGGATCTACTTCTTGACCTCTTTCAATTCGGCTAATTGATTATGTATTAACTTATCCTTTGCTTTTAAAGCGTGGTCAACCCATTTTAAATTTTTATTTTTCAGATAGTTTTGTATTTTTAGTTAAAATAAAACACGAAATCTACTAATTTAAGAAATGAATATCATATATTATCTCTATACGATATACCTACATACTTATATTTAAATACTAAATATATTTATATAAATATATAATATAGTATGAACAAAAAAGCAGAAATCTGCTCTATTAAAATAATAAGATATAATTTTTCTTCCCACTATGTTAATATTCCATGGTTATAATGCATTACATAAATGTATAGTAATATTAATAATAAAATAAAAACACGTACAACTGAGTTTATGTAATATATATATACACCATACGAGTTTTTTTTTTGAGGAAACAAACTCATAAAATCGTCGTCACAGAACGAAAATCGGAATTTATGTATTATATGTATTATATGCACGACGAATGGGAAATTATTCTTAATGCCTGCAAAGCCTGAACAAGACCATGTATCATGAAAAGGACGGTGGCTTTTTGGATCTCTGTATTATTGACATTCGGTCCAAGACTATTTGTTATAATAACACAGACCATATTTTACGAACTGACGACATCCAGTGCTTTTCCCCGACCCCTCTACACACCCGTTACTCAGCTTTCGAAACCTGCGCACGCACACCATCACATACACACTCATGAACTTCTACTTTTCCGGGTGTTATTCGCTCTTTTTTATTATTATTATTATTATTATTTTTAAAGGAAATTAAACCATAAATAAAAAAAAAACTGAAGATTTATTTTTCCTCTCCGTTTTCGTTATAGTTTTTAGGTATCATTTATACGTCGCCGTATATTCGGATGTAATAAAATAATAATGTGATCTGAACGTGTTCCCATAAAAGTAATAATTAATTGCGATATGGTTAGGTACCTATACCTTAATCGCGGTACATAATATGTTTAATACAATCAGTTCTGAATGAATTTCATTCATGATACATGATTTATAAATATTTTAAATACTTATTGAACATACTTATTTTTATTTATTATTATTCAATTCCTATCATAAGTCCTATAATAAGAATATCTCATCGACTCGTCGTTATTTCTTCGCAACTTGCAGAGATAAATGGTTAAGCGTAGAAGTTATATGACATTTTTTTGGAAAGCTCAAAAACATTTAATATTTCAATAAAGAAATATGAATTATTTTAATATACCTATATGTATTGGTTCAAAAACAGCCGTCTGAAAAGTTATGTCTGCAATATAGGTATTAGCGATACGTATTAACTTACATTTTGGTACGAGGCATACGTAGTCGGTATGTATTGAATTCTTCTTTTTTGAAACCCAATAAATGTTTGTTTTAATTTAGTCCAAAATCAAGAAACATTGCAGGTACTGTGCAGTGCCGACCTTGAAGAGTTAATTATTGTATGTGCTCTTTCAGAAGTTAATGTTTGATGAAAACGATCTTAACTAATTAGTGTACAATCTTAAGAAAAATTTGTAGTGTTTTAAAGTTGAAAAATATTTTTAACTTTCATGATATTTATGTGTTTCTTGATTCTTCATTAAAACTATGAAATGCGATTATTAATAAGGAATAAAAGAGATTTTACCGCTTGTAGATACTCGATTATATAGCTCGAAATAAAAAAGTGGTGGTTAATTACAATATAAACTTTTTGCAACTTGTAATAGTTTAACGTGATAGTAAAAATCTTTTTAACGGTGTTTTTAATCAACGACTTTTTTATAGAATAAGTAAGTCTTAAATTGCTTCAGTTTTACAAAACAATACCGAATAGTTTATGTTAACAACAAGGTATGCATCTTGGTTTTTACAGCCAGAATATAAAAAAAAAAATAGATATATTTCTACTTCCTTTAGTGTTGGTATTTTCATTTAAATTAAGACATCGGTTTATTTTCTAAGCATCAAAGTAATCTTACGTTATATAATCATCCAGGTACCTAATAAGTACGACTTTTTTATTGTTATTTATTCTGAAAACAGAACAGAGTTATTGCAAATTTTATAGCAATGATATATGTAATTATGAATTGAATTTCGAAAAAAAATATGATAATTTCGCGTTTTACGTAGCATCTCTGTGATGCTACACACTTCGTAAAACAATCATAGGCCGTGAATAATATATCATTTTCTTAGATTTTGTTCTATATGTTACTCGTAAATTCAATATTTCATTTTTTTTTCTATTAGCTTACGGCCTTAATATATTAAATTTTATTAATTTATATATGTGTGACAACCCTCACATTTACAATGCTAAAATAAATTATTAATTGTCGTGTATAAACAAGTAGGTATACTTACACAAATTGTGTCGAACTGTAAAATGAGTTAACTAGTAGAGTTTAAGCGATGTTCATTTTGTGTTACATGGAGAATGATAGCAATCGGTTTAAAAAACCAACAAAAATGAATTGAACGCTAATGTAATTAAAATAATATTATGTTTTAATGGATGTACTATGATATTAATAAATAATCCAAAATTATGTTTATTTAACTATAACGTTAAAAATAAGCGCCATATTTGTTTTTAATCAACTAATGCGGTTAATATTTTATAATATTTTATTTAATATTTTACTTGTGTAGTAACTACATATAGAAAAAGAGTGAGAAAAGTGTTTTAGTTTTAATAATAACTCATAAGTATCACTATCGTCTTGTATTTTTTAACAGATATCTAATTGAGAAAATAAGTATAGATTTTTGATTATAATATATTACAGTACGTATTTTATGATAATTGTATACGTTTAATCCTTATATTTTTTATTATAACGATAATATTGATAGAATGTTCTTATTATATTAACAGTGATATTCGATTACGATAAAATAATTGCCCTTGAAATCATTATGACGACTATGTAGTTTTCTGAATTTTAGACACGTTTTTATTTTTATTTTTATTGTAAGTAATATATAGACAGACGTTGGGTTCAGTTTATCATAAATAGAATACAGCGCGATATTTATTTAATCAGAAAATATATCTAAGACCCTCTTGACTTTTACTATTATCGGGAACTATACTTTTGGAAAACTTTAGCAGACTAATCTTCGACAGCAAACGTGGTCTCAATACACAATGAAAATCAAGAGGCCTAACAAAATATTAATCTTTCGAACAATACAATTTCATTTATAAATAGAGACTTCATCTTCTTTGTAGTTAGGTATAGAGTAAGACGATGAATAACATTCGTTAAGGAAATATAAACTTAATTCTATTGCGATCTTAAACATGTCAACGAGCTAAGAGAGAGAAATTGCGAAACACAAAACACACTGCGAAATTTGGTGGAACAATACAATTTAAAATTTGAGCTACTATACGTGCCACCCCTTGAGAAAATATATACTTCCCAAGAAGAAATTATTGCTATAACACTGAACTATTCTACGAAAGACTATAAGGCACAACTAAAGCGGGCAAAATGTAAATTGTTGTAACATCTATTGGAATAAAATTGGATGCTAAAATTTCTTGAAAACAACTTCGAATATCATAATATTGAGGTTATACTTCATTCCAAAACAAAAAAATATGTAACCATGTAACCATCCAAAATTGTCTATTACCAATAATTTATTTTTCAATTGTATATTTTATTATTTATAACAACTAAAAATATGAAAATCTGGTGCGTTATTTTATTTTATTCACAGTTGTCTGTTCAACTGATATAAATTATAATTATTATGAAACTCTATGTTTTGGTACAATCGTACATAAAATACATTGATAACAACATTAATGCCAAAAGCGTTTGTACGCTTTTGCGTAAATCGTTATTTCTGAAAAAACGCGAAAAAAACCGGAAATATTACTTTTGGATTGTAATACCTTTAGAAAAAAATTGTACCATTATATTACAAGCATTTCATTTTATCTATCCAAATAGCAAGATATTTGATTTTGGACAGCATAGATATTAATCGTAGAATATCATATGGTTTAATTCGATAATTGGACGTTTTTAATTGCGTTTTTCCTTATAAATTACATTAATTATTATTGTTATAATAATTGTTATTATTTATATAGGTAATAATAAATTTTTATTTTTAAGTTATCCATGTACGTCAATAACTAAATTCATACCAAAATTATTTTATTTATATATTTTTTGTATCAATCATTTGACACATTCAATTTAATATATCTATATTGATTTTGGTTATGGTAGCATTCGTTATAGTATTATTATTATAATCATAATATTATATTAGAATATCTCTAGCTGCAAAGAGTATCGATTATTTCCGTCCATCAGTGAGGAAAAACGGCCGTCAGACATAAAACAGTACAAATCGATTATATTACACAGATATAATAATCATGATAATAATAAACTTATTGTACCTAATCTAAACCATGCACGCTGTCAACTGCCAATTTCTTGAATATTATCTATATATAATAATATGTTAGTATGTTACAGTCAATAATGTAATTTATTAGGTAATAACATAAATACCAATATTTATTTTTATTGATTTATATAAATTTACGCCATTTGACTTTTATACGACACAATATAAATATATATATAAACAATTAATTAAATAGTATAATAATATTAATAACATTATTAATTACAAATAAAAATTGATGTGGTCTTGGTAGGAGTGATTTATCGTTATTGGTTGTGACAATCATTTTAGCTATTAGTGCATTTTTCGCAACATGTTTTCTACACATTTGCGGATAAAAAGAACTCTGTAACTCAGTATTACCTAAGACACGAACGTTGTTCTAGCAGACGAGAAGCGTTAATGTTCACTTCTAATAATTTCTTATTAAAGTTAACACAAGATTTATTACGCCGTTCTGAGAGCGGTTCGAACCTAAGTATTTCGTTAATAGGTCTATAATCGTGCGGTGGGTAAGCAATATTAAGAAAGTGACCAGTGAAACTGAGGAAACGATTCTGAAATTTATCAAGTCGTATTATATCCCTTTTGGTAAAAGAAGAGAACCAGACAAATATCATTAGTTCTAAAAATAAATACTGACGATTTCGTCAATATCCAGGCATTAACAAATAATATAGGCGATGCTGTAAAATCAAATATTTTTCTATATAATTTAGAACTGTGGTTAGAAAATATTAGCATTATGTCTAAATGTCTAATACTAGAAGACAATGTTAATAATATTGTTTAATATAATATTGAAAATGAGTTAGAAATTTAAAATTACGAAAATCGATCAATTATAATAATATTATAATATAGGTAAGTACTACATTATATTATGCAATAATAATAATGTTTATAAAAACAACCGTTATAACCGTTTTCACGATTTATATTATGTATACTCATTAAATAGATGTACCCGAAAGATATATTCTGGGAGCTTAAAAGTATTGTACATTAGAATTAACTAACTAAATAAATAGACTGTATACCAACGAGACTGTTTTTAAATTCAATTAACATTTTAATAGGTTTGGTTAGGTTGATAAACGCCAGAACTATCGTCATTGCCTATAGGAAATATTACTAAATGCATCATTGCCTTAAAGTAAATGGACATTAACGTTGTTTTGTAATCAATATCGTTTACAGTCTAATTTTATCGAATTACATCGGTACCAACATAATTTTATATGTACATTATATTTGTAAAAGGCAATGTGTGTATGGTTGAAACTAATAGAATTGAATAAAAAGCTGTTGAAACGATTTGACGAATATTTCATTAATTGATTTTATAGATATACAAACAAATTTAGAGTAGTTTTAACTACAATTAATATCGTTGACGATGATCAAAGTTTTTTTTAAAAAAATTGTTGTTAATTAAACGACATATAATTTAATAAATGTAATACAGCTAGTATTATAATAAATACGTATATGGTACTATATTGTTCCGAATAAACGAGTAGTTTTGTGCATATGGACGGATACGTGCCGTCTGGGAGTTCGTGTTTTTTACGCTATGATAATTTATACATAAATATATGTATTCCTATTATTATTATTTTCTTAAAATTAAACAAATTTCATTTTTCGTTCTTATTTCGTACCTGAACTGTATAAAATGTATACACAATGCGGGGACAAGCGTTTAACTTACTGTATATAGCTCTCTAGTGGCTTTACTATATTTTTTAATATGTATATATTAATACATACATACTGTTTACACGACTTTCACTTGGTGAAAATGAAAAAAAATGAAACAAGACGAGGATTCAGAAAAGGTCGTTAAAAAAGGGTAGAAAATGCGTTTTTCTGTATAAAGACTCTTGTTGTTCGGTCCGCGTCGAAATTAACGTTCGTTTTTTTTTTTTTTTTTTAGTTGAACATATACCTGGTTAGTTCATTGTAAATTTTTAATTAACCAATTGTATTCCGTTAGTAATTATTATAATCTGACAGTATTTTCATCCACTGTCCTTGCTCTTAACTCCTGTCATATTGTCTAAATTAAACGTCATCCCCACAATAATGGCTCCGTGAATAAAATTATTATTATTTTTGTTTTGTTGTTTTTTGTATATCATAGTTAAGTCTTACAAGACATTAATGATAAATGGATTATAATTTTATTATTAATCGAAATTATTATTATCAACATCAAACAAATTAATTAATTTCTTGCATAATATGTGAACCTTCACTATTATGATTGTTAATTTTTCTGACATTAAACACATATACCTATATATATATATACATATACCTATATATATATATATTATTATTAATTTAAAAACCTTTCAAAAGTAACTGTATGAAACACATATCAGTATAATTAAAACAGTAGTTTTCAATTAAAATATAACTAAGAAAACAATAATTTATATAGCGATAATCGTTTTCGAGTGATTTTAAGTAATTTTTTTTGGTTTAGTGCATAACATAAATTTAACTGAACTAAATATTTATTCATCGATTAAAATTCTAGTTGAAAAATAAACATACTTCTTACTTTTGTTATATAAACACTATGCATGTTGATTAAATAAATAATAATAAGTAATAACACTAAAACGTACAAATAAAAATTACAGTTGTCGCCGAAAATCAGTATCGCAATAATTTATAATGATTAATACATATTATGCTGCAAAATATTTTAATAAGAAAATCATTATTAAATCAAATTATGTTCTATTTGTCTTATTTTAATGTTTCATTTGTGTTTATTATTTTACATAAAGTTACTATTCAGTTATTCAACGTGTTACAATAAATTGTCTATGTTAAATATTATGATTTTGATCAAATAAAAAACCGATATTTTTAAACCCATTTACTAATTACTATTTACTATACAAATATATATAATATTAAATATATATATATACATATATTAAATGGAGTATTGTACAATATAGGTATTATAAAAGGATATATTTGATTAATACATATACAGTAAATCATATATAATATCATTACCATAATAATAGTATGACACCCATATTGTGTGGAAGATTGAAGCATGCAGAACAAATAGGTAACGTACTGAAAGTATAAAATGACAAAGCCAAAATAAATACTTCAACATTAAAATCCCATAATAATAATAAAAAAATCATTTTATATGTTTTAACATTTAATTTGATTTAAACTATTAAAAATAATAATAATAATAATAATAATAATAATAATAAATCAAACAATAAAATTGATAAATAGGATAAATGATCGTGATAGTCAACAAATCGATATTTTCAAATATTTAAGTTTTGTGAAAACAGCAAAGTTGCATTCATGGTAATGAAAATCTCATTAAGAATATATATAACGATGAATCTTTGCTATTACTCAATTATCTTCGCCTCCATGATATAAATCAATTTTATGCTAAATTAGAGTGTAAAAATATATATATTTATTCTTACTTAGTATAAGTTACCTACAATAGTTTATAGGTATATTAATCAGAAACAATCGAAATTAAAAATGTACACACAAATAATTATTGGCACATCAACCATTATAATTTTCGACGAGAAAGAAAGTGGCATAGTCATACTTCGATTTTTTTTTAATTTTAATTATTTATTATATTTTACGCTAATTGATTTTTTCAAAAATATAAATGTCTACGAATTATAATAAGATGTAATAATTTATTTTTGATTATCTGAAATACCTTTACGATATTGTATTTTTTTTTTTTATTTTACTCAATATGGAATGTACTAAACACTTATTAGTAGACGTATAATGTGTGTTTTTAAGCCCAAGTAAAAATTCTGCAGATCCATTTTTGGTTATTTTATAATGCATTAATTATAATAGCTTAAAGTAAGATATTTTATTTTAACCAAATAGTTAAGTTTGTTCTTATTATAACAAATATATTAAACATTAAAACTTTTATTTCAGAAAATGT
Organism: Schizaphis graminum; assembly: GCA_020882235.1. NCBI lineage: Eukaryota > Metazoa > Arthropoda > Insecta > Hemiptera > Aphididae > Schizaphis > Schizaphis graminum. The sequence goes on from CM037032.1 coordinate 64,514,137, forward strand.
TTAATAATGAAAAGTAACAGCAAAGTTATTATACTATTATGTATAATTTTAATAAATATATTTTTCTTTTGTTTAAAAAATAAACTATTTAAACTATAAACTTAAGCATCATTTTATTTCATTATTTGTTATGTATGTTAATTAGTATTTATAACTTATTAAGGTTTTTAATTTCCAATAATTATAACTATGTAAATAAAATGCATATGTTTAATGTAAGGGTTCCACTGATTTCGAGTTTTAATTTATTTGTAATATTACCGTATTAAAATATTAAAACCATTATGCATATGGAATGACCTGTAAATAATACAATATAATCTACTAAGTATTTCCTTTTCTATATCATAAACAACCAATAAATGTTATACTGTTAAAAATTCAACGTTTTAATTATTTGGACAATTATTGTAAGTAGCGACAATTTCGCCAATGTTTGGTTTTCAACCTAAAATTATAAAAAATACGTTGAGTTATTTAATATCAGAAGTAATAAATTAAGTAAACAACGTTAAATAATTTCGGTTAGTATTAATAACCCCAGAAACACGAGTTATGACCAAAAAAAAATAAAGTTCAAGTTTTAATAAAAGTTATTATTTTAATCAACTATAATTAAAAATGATTATCTAAAAGCCTTGTCCTATATTAAATTCTTAAAACATTTTAGCGTTGAAAAAACGAACCACAGATATGTTACTTTGTTTGAGCTTATTTATACATTATAATCTTTAATTTTTTTCAACTTTTAAATAGCCACGTAATAAAACGTGTTCTTATTTAACATTATTTGTACATTTAAAAAAATATAAAGTTATAATAGGTCAATTTAATTACATTTTTATTTTTCATATCTTTAATACTAGTAGTTCTATGTGTCAATTGTTTTTCTTCTCTAATCGTATTACTGTAAGTTTATTATGTTTCATTCATTCAGCAATTTATCAAACCGCGTGCTGGCGGTACTTATATGATATAAAAAAGTGTTGTTGAATGAGTGTTATGGAAACACAGGTTGTGTAAACAATAAGTAGGTAGTCAAAATTTTTTTTTTCTCTTTTCAAAAATAAAAGGCCATAGTTGTAAATGCAAATTTCATAAGAGAATTAAAACTCGAATTACAAAATACTCTAGTTTTAAATAATTCGTTTCGGTTCTTGAACAAGGGTATTCGAACAAAAGATCCTAACAATCTTGATTTTCCTCTCAAGGCAGTAAATGACTTTGTACTGGATTTCCAAGTCTTCTTATCGGCACAAAAGAGTTTTCGTCATAAACGCCGGGAACAGGAAACTTGAATAATTAATTTTCTCCACCAAAATATTAATAGAATATCTCTTTTCCTTTGAATATGAAAAAAAAGATACACTACATAATAAAAGATGATTCAAAATATTGAATATATAATATTGGCATGGCATTACCAAAAAAAAAAACAACTTTCGTTTACAAAAATGTACTTACTACGAACATTTAAAATATTTAAATATTTTTATTCATAAGCATAACTATTATATTCGCCAGGACCTATCATTCGAAATAATAATGTTAATCAAGTGTAAGTGCTCTCTCTTTATTAAGGCAATAAACTAGGTAAAGGATTTTTAATAAAAAAAATATACAATATTTATATAGAATAATATGCGAAATAAAAAAATTACATCACGTTTTTAATTATAAGTAGTGAATTTTCAACTAAGGAAATGAGTTTTGTTTCATTTCAATAATTAAAAAAGGTGCCTTAAATATTTAATTTTTGAAGTTACATAGCAATGCAATTCGTTTTTCTTTAAAAATGTTTTTCAGATGAAGTTAAAATAAATTAATTTATGTTTCCAAGAAATTATATAAAATTGTGTTCGTGTAAAAAATGTTAAGAATAAATTATTATCAGAGTATAAAAAATAAAAATAAGATAATTTGTAGTCGGATAATTATTTAAATTTAATATTATGTAATAATGATTATTTCTATTTATTTTGTTTTATGTATAAAAAAGACCCTAGGGAACATAGACTAATAAATGTACAAAAAGGTTATAGATATGTGAATCTACATTTAAGATATTAATTAAACGTTATGTCATATCATATTGTAAACTTATAATAAGGCTTTTAATATTTTAGTTTGAAATTGAAATAATTAAATTAATGATGTTAAAAATAAAATTGATTTAGAATGATTGTGTACTGTGTCCTATTTCAGTTATTGATTCGGGAAAATTGAAGTTTATTATGAAATTTATTATTGAGACTGAGACAGAGGATACCGCAGGCGCTATTAATACTTATATCTATTTTGTAGAGCAGTAAAATAGGAACAAAGATATTTCTCAGATTAAGAGCGAAGCGATGAATATATTAATCTTTTAATGATATGTGTTTTTTTATCTATAAATATCATCTGTCACACAAATTATAACAAAATAAATTCTTTGATTTTTAACTTTGAATGTGGTTTATTATAGCTAGTTGGATTTAGTTTTTACTTTTCAAAACAATCAAGAAAATAAGATAAAAAAACAGGTAAAACAGTAAAATTCAACAAAATTAATTTCATTTATTTTATTGTAATCTAAAAATAGGGAACCGTAGAAACTTTAAAATGAGATATATCGGATACGAATGCGTGAGAAAATCAAAAATCAAACAAATCAATGTTACAATCGAAATATTATCTCATGTTTTTATTATAGTTTACGAAAATATTATTACTATCATATTTTATCTATTATAGTAACTTTTATTCAGAATGCTGAACTGAAAACCACTTTTCTTTAAATATCTGGCGATATGTTTTGCATTGATATTGAAACATAAAAAGATAACGATTACTTTGATGTAATTTTTTTTTGTGTTTTTTTATTCAGTAACAACCACTAATAATAATATTCATAAAATATATAAGTAATAGGATTTAATCTATCTAGATAATTTTTTTATCATTATTTATTTTTGATTGTTTCACCTTATGTCTTTAATTAATCATTTAAAAATCAAAAAGAAAAAAATTACAAATGATATTATGAATTTAATCATTCAAAATTAAGGTAATGATGCCGGTAATGGGACAGCAGATAATTTTGAAGTGAGGCGTGGTTTCAATCAGATTTTTATAATTTATTTCCTAATCTTAAAGTAAATAGTCTTTGACTGATGATTGAGTTTTGAATGAAATTTGTTGAATTGATCTTCGATCCAAACGTCCAAAAATTGGAGTTTCTTGTTACTCATGTTACGTGGTTCATTTACAAGCTATTAGAACTATTTTAAGTATTTAAATAAGAATACAATACTAAATACAAAAATAAAATGATTTATAATTATATTATAATAATGTACTAAAACTAAATAATTAAAAATGTGATCAGATAAATCCACTGGTTCTTAAATTTTTTATGTTTATATACTAACTCTATTCGAGTTTATCAAAGCAGCGTTTTAAAATCCTATCCAACCTAATACATTTTTGAAATATTTTATAAATTAAAATTTCACTAACTCAGAATTTCTTAAATGTACATCATTAACAATTATTACCATTTGTCTTGTGCGTTTCGACATTTACGACAAATTCCACAGTAGTGTATTCGTAATCAATACGAAATTCAAAGTACACTTTGTACGGTATCTGAATATCGACTCGAACTGTTTGGACGGAGATGGAGGTTTTAATACGTAGTACATACAACCCGAATGATTTGAGCGATAGAAGAGTCTTCTATTTTCGTACAAATAGATTTGATGGTCACGAGTAAGATCTAAACGGACCCGAGCTATCCGTTGAGTTTGGATGGACACGTCTTTTCAGTAAAAATACGTAAAAAAATTCTCAAAATGTACATATAGTCATTGTTCAGTTTGTAGTTGTAAGGTCACGGGGGGACGAAAACGATGTCTCCTATCGTCACAAAAGGTCAGCTATGAACAAGTAACGGCACCATACGTAATCTTCCTTACCGGAAGACACCGTGGACCAATCGGACAAGGAATCGGTGTTGCGTCTCGTAGCGGAACGCGAATGAACGGAAGGACGAGAGGTGCGTTTACTCGGCGTTTTTAACCATCGGCGCCGTCAGCATCCGAGCTTCTTGCCGGCGATCCGTCTGGACCGGATATACGGGCGGCTGTACGGTCCCGGTGTAGTGTGGTTCCGGTCGGTTGCAGTATATGTATAACGGTCGGGTGCGTACGACTACTCGAAAAAGAGGGCGGTGACGACTGCCGTAAATTTATTATGGATAGTTGGGATTACGGATAGTTAGATAACGGGGTACGTGCGCACAATCAGTTTGCGGTGGAAGTATAATAATAATACAAGAGGGTATTGTAATAATACTCCTTTGAAAGTCTTAAACTCGACGTCACGATCCATTGTCAACGAGCTCGCGGCCGGTGACGACTTTACAACGAAATAATACATCCAACTCTAAGCATTGTCCGGATTCGATACGCGTATATATTTTTAGTATAATAATACCGGCACGTTTTTCCACACGACCGGACGATAAAATTACAGTATTTTTATTATCACCGCATCGATACGATGTGCGTAGGTGCATTACATCAGCACAGCCGCCTACGATTTTCTTACATCTTTACTTGTATATGTAAATGTATTTTTTTTTTTTTTTGCAAATATCTAGTAGGTAAAATCAATTTGTATGAGTTTGTAGAACTATCGATGATTTTCCGAATTTGTTCGCTTCTAGTTGTTTTTGTCAGAAAAAAAACTGTGGCTAGAGTAGTACATCACCAGTATCTACTTCGGCGATTCGTATACAACTAGAAGCAGAACCAGATTCTATTTAAATAAACAATAATTTTTGCGATTATTTTAGGTTTTTATCTGTTCTGTAAAATAATTGAACATCTATACTAATATGTAATATGTATTATAAAAAGGTACATTTTGTATGGATTTATTTGTAGGAAGTAATAATCTCTGGAACTGCTCAACTGATTTTGAAAATTCTTTGACCAGTAGAAAGCTACATTATTTCCGAGTGACATACCTATAGGCTATATTTGATTGTGATCAACAATGTTTATCAATCTATTCCGATAAAACGGGCTGATGCGGTGATTTATCGGCGTGCGCTGACTATAAATTAATATAATGTTTTAGGTGAATGTTCAAAAACATTATTTTTTAGTAGTTCTATACAAAAGTTTGCGGCACTGCATATCTATCTTAAAAAAAAACAACTATTATATATTAGATTTAAAAGATTATTATATAGTAGTAGAGTCGATGATATTTTATATTGAATAAGCGCTAAAATAAACTTGTGTAATGTAATAAAAGTTTATTGATAATGAAAATAATCGGAAAACTATTGGTTTACGATCATTATCGATAGAAACTTTGATGAATACTTAAAAAATATTTAATCCGACACCAGTCAATCGAGCAAAAAATATTTTTTTTCAGTTCTGCTTTTAAACAGTCAAAATTTAAACGAGCAACTCTGTTCAATACAGCAAGGTGACGTTGATATGTCAAAAATATTATTTGTGACTACATGATAATATACACTAAATCAGAAAATCAAAAATATTATTATATCCATAAGTGTTACTCTTATGTTAAATGTTAGCAACCAAATTTAACACAAATGCATTTTTTACAGACAACGAAGTGCTCAGGACAGCTATAGGACTAGCGGATCTTTTATCGCCGGATATTATTTACCGGATCAAATGATGTGGAACCGAAAGTGATCTATCTAATATCTACTACTCACACCTTTTGTAAAATTGTATGTGAAAGTATACATTTTTAAGAATCAGTAAGTACTGGTTTTAACGGAACTGGAACCCTTATTTAATAATTTTATGAACCAGAATCGTAACGTAAACTGATTTATTTTTATTTTTAAATCTCCACCAGAATCGGAAACGAAAAAATCATAAAGGTTCCATTCTTTGTGACGAACTTGCAATATTTTAATATTTACACATCAAGTAAATAATTATTTCCAACGGTCATTGGATCACGTTATTAAACTGTATGGAAAAATAAAATTTCGTTCCACAAAAGTGACATTTGATTTCAATTTTCACGAAGTGGGACATCATATAACTACCGTTTTATTTGACATCCGAGCGGTTTTGTAAATACGTATAACAATAATGTACTCCCGAAGGTATTTGCCCACAGCATTCGATTGTGAAATTCGTTCAATGAGAATTACCAAAAGCTTGATCGATTTCTTGTGTGACACGCAAACAAACACGGCACATAAAACGTGTCAATTTAACCAAAAAAAAAAAAAAAAGAAAAGACATCGATTTCACGTCTGACAAAATTTTATGGGATGTACATTAAAAACGGAGCAATAAATGTGAACGTCGAAAATAATAAAATGACAGCCAAATTATCTACAACGTCAACGTTGAAACGTTTCGCGTTATAATCTATTATATTTTTATTTTATCGGAATGTTAATAAATAATTTACTTTGTCGCATATATTTGTCGACGATCAATTTACACTATCGATTTTATGCAACAATTTTTTACAGTGCCAAATAAAAACGCATAACTGTGCGCAATACGAATACTATCATCTCAAACCTAAAACTTTCCATGATGTCAGTTCCATGACTTAACAAAATCACAAAACACGAAAACATCCATAGTCAAATATTTCACGATTAAACACAATTTATTCGCGTACAATAGTTACAATCGTAGACTTAATCAAGATAATTAAAAAGTATTTGTTTTGCAAGAAATAACATTAATTAAATCAATTTGTTTTTGCATTCAAAAGGTATGAAATATTTTTGAAGAGCTATATATATTATTATTGTTCGAATAATATTCGAGTTAAAACCTTCAATTTCCATGTTTATAATATGAACTAAAATTTTACTGTAAGACAATAACAATATTATACCTGTGAGGCTGTAAGATAATATATGCAAATATTAAAAAAAGGGAAAGTAGATAATCGCTCTGTTATACAGTAGGAGTCAATAATGTACCTTGGCATTAAATATTTCATCATTTTAAATGTATTAAATTTAAGTTTAATGATAAATTATTGGATATAAAAACATTTCTAATTAGAAACGGTCTATATTTTAACGAAATATTTTTTATTAATTATTATAATAATTATTTTTACTCTGTTATAGTAATTTAATTTACATAATAAATAACTAATAAACAATGATACACAATCAATATAAATATTTTGAAAATATTATTGTCAAGTGTCATAAAAATGAATGTTAATAGTTATTCACAATTAATATTTTTTAATTACAAATAAACAACTAAAATCGTCATTCTACATTTAAATAATACATAATTTAATTTAATATTTTGTTCATGTACCTATTTATTTTTTTTGTACCTATTGTATTTTACAATTTTTAATTTCATTATTAAATACGTCTTATGAGTAATCTTGAATTATATTACTAAGCTTCAGATATAAAAATAGAGCAAACACTACAAAATAATTTGCACAATACACAATGTTTTTATAAAATATTCATGATGTAATCTTTTGGTGGTTAAAAAGTAATAATAAATATTTGGACACAAAAATTATTGTTTTATTATTAATTTGTAATTGTCAAAATATATCTATGAATTAAAATTATTTTTGAAAAATTGTAATAATATTTATTCAAATTATCAAATTTTAAATGATCTCTTTTTATATAAAAATATGAACAGATAAAAATCTGTAAAAAATTATCTAAAAATAAAAACTAACGATAATCATCATATTTTTCTATTTTGAATGTTGAATATCCAACAAACTAATCAAATAACTTACTCACAACGGAAAAACAACAAAACAATGGTTATTAGTTATGAGTTTATGATAACACAATACCAAAAACAAATTTGTAGATAATATTCTACATTAATAAATTGTTTTTGCTATTTAAACATTTTTTATTATAAAATTGAATTATAGTTACCAAAAATATATGGACCAATAAGTTAACGAATGCAAATAATATTATGTAAGTGCAAAATACCTATTTAATAATGTAATAATCTAACCTGTACACAATTTCCTATACAAGGCAGTAGTCTCCGTGTTGAATAAACATAATTGGACACAAAAAATTATAAAAATAATAAAGTGATTACCTATATAGCATACATAATTATATTGAAAAACTGTCTTAACATTATTCTAGTGGCATTATCCGATTTTATTGTATTAAAAAGTTTATCAGAGTTATTTAAATGTTCAACACCATCACTATTATATTGTTTTAATCTCTATTAAAATAGAATAGCTAAATTTATTTTTACTAACTAATAATGAAAATATACCAGTACATTTTAATTTTTAGTGGTAATTAAATTTAGTCTATTTAGTTATACATTATACAATTTTTAACATCAATATAATCAAATAATAATTAGATTTAAATTAATGTTTTTATCTTTCTACGAAATTTTAATATTTCTATAACTATTAGTGGTATTGTTGAAAAATCTGACAGATTAAAACACCTATGTAATTTACAAATTATATTAATTATTTTTTAATTTTACTAAAAAATACATTCAATTTTATTGAATTTATTTGATAAATAAATAAAAGTTTTGTCGATTTAAAAAAAAATTTTAGGTATTTATTATTTACAAACTATTTTCATTGTTAGAAATATTTAATTTTAAAATTAACTTAAAGTTTAAATTAAAAGGTACTTATTTATAATTATAAATAATTTTAAAATAATAATGAGTAATAATATTTATACTTCTCAAATTTAAAACCCTAATACTTGGAAATAAGTATTTACACAGATTATTTAAAAAATCATATTTTCATCGCATATTATCTTAACAAAATATGAGATTACCTTCGTTGTTATGATAATATTATAGTGACTTAAAGATAAAATAAAATATTTATAATCATAAAGTACAATAAAACATCTATATTTGTACACAGCGTAAAATAAAATAAAATTAAACTATGAAAATATCTCATAAGATTATATGATTTACCATGTCGTTGTAGGAACGTATAGAGAAGTAAATGTTGCTTTAAAATTGGAAAAATCTAACATATAATCAGTATAATATAATGTGTTACATTAATATCATATATAATGAACATTGTTTTTATGTGTGTCTGTTTTTAAATTTAAAATATTTTCAATAATAATAATCTTAGAATAAACTAATTTAGACATACTTGAATATTTATTCTATATTGGAACAATATAATTGTAATAGAATTGGTATAAAAAGAAAAAAATACTTTACAAGACGTATTGTATTCTGACTGCATGAAAAAAAATTCAAACCTTAAATTTTAATCCTTAGGTAAAGTATTCCTTAGGTAGTATCAATGTTAAAATAAGATCAGCGTTTTTTTAAGTATATTTAAAATTTTTATGGCATTTTTCAACGCTTTAATAGCTCTTTTGGCAATATCATGTAAATATATTATCTATAAATATATATTTATAATTGACACAGTAAAATATAGTATATACTAATATCATATTACTTACATACAATCATCAATATACTCGTTAAATGTGCTGTTCAACGTTTACGGTATGAAGTAAACTACGCACAAATAATATAAGTTACTTTTATTGCAATACTAATATATGTCTTATTTTTCATATAGTTGTATGCACTTATATTAAATAATATAAGTCATATTATGACAATAAAACCTATATATTTCTTCAAAAATATACTCACGTTATTGAAAAAAGCATATATTTTTTTATTTTTTTTTTTTTCAGCAGTCATTTGTTTGCATTTACAAAAAATCAACAAAACAATACTATGCATAGTTTTTAAGTATTTTTTATTATTATATAATTTTATTTCAATAGCAATAAACAACAATAATATAACAACAATAATTTCAAACATAACTGATTACAAAAAAAAAAAAAAAAACGATGTCAATTTTTTTCAAGCGATATTTTAAATTACTAAAATTCCAAACTTGTCTTTTAAAAAAAAAATGTACATAATATTATATTGTAAGGGGATATTTTTTTAACAAAAAGCTCGTCATTATGATTCAAGTATGCAATATTTATAATAATTATTTCAAGAAATAAAACGTCCAATTATTATTACTTTTGTTATTTTTTTTTTTTGTCTATTGCGCGATTAAGGTTTATACGGTTTTAACATGTTTATCCTTAGAAATATTGATTGTCTCAGAAAGCCAATATTATATTTTGTTCGTATTTTAATAGATATAATTTTTTTTTTTTTTCGTAATAGTTATTTGTTCATTTTGTATTGCTATTGTTTACACGAAATTGCAATATGTAAAACGCTTCATAACAATAAAAAAAAATATATTTTATAATAACAAGCTCCCCACAAGCCCCCCTGATTCCCCCAATTTTGAATAAATAGAACAGTGATTTTGTAATTTCAACTATAACACTTTAATTTATATATAACTATATATACTTTTTTTTAATGAACTTCATTTTAAGTTCATATAAAAATTGCGTGTAAAAAAACTTTTAGTGCCGTTGTAGTGATTTTTGAAAATATTATTATGATTTTTAACAAGAATTCATAAACAGCCGCGATTTATGATGGTTATAATTATAATTATAATAATAATGATAAAAAATCGTACTAATTTAGTAGATGATAAAAAAAATATTTAAAATTAAGATATAGCTGCTCATGAACGAAATTTTTTTTTCTCAAAAATGATAACTTTCAGACTATTGAAATACAATTATAAATTCGGTAACGCAGTGTATAAAATAATGTTCGAAATTAATAATGTACAGTTATTCAACTTACACGCTAAAATTTTTTTTAACCACTTTACATTTGATATTTACAATTATAAAAAAAAAACAAATGACAATTTTGTTTTTATATATATATAAAGAATTTTCTAAAGAACATTGCTGTATATTAGGGTACAGCATATTCTGATACAATTTTTTTTAGTTTTTTCTTTTTTTCTTAAATATTTTTTTTGTAAATTGGCTCTCCTAAGGTTTTATCTTATAACTTTTTTTTTGTATAATACATAGGCGATTATAAATTTAAACTACACTCTTGATAATAATAAAACATTATAGGGTACAACGAGCGTTATACATATTCATTTTAACTTTTGGTGTTCTACATAATACACATTATTATAATCAAATTTTACGATTACAAAACAATTATTATAATATGAACAATAAAGTAGTTATTTAAGTAAACTATTACACGACGAGATTTTTTACTGTACAGAATAAGTTACCGACGGGTGTAGCGCTAACACGTTGTCCGTTTGTCGTCTAAATCGCAGCGGCGAGGCTCGAAAAGTGGGGCGACGCACACGTTGTGGCAACACGATCGAATTAAATGTAAAAAAAAAAATTTCGGCAGAAATGTATAGGTAGTGTAACTATCGGAGATGAGGTACGTAGAATGCGAACGTGAAAATTTACTTCCGGGCGAAGTTGCAGGTCATAAGGACAAACGATGTCATACGGTGTGCCAATCGAAACGAAAGACCAGATAGGACTTGACAGTACTTTTGATAAAGAAACGAAAAATCCTGACAAACGTACGGGTCGTATTGTGTCCTCTTTCCTCAAAAAATATAGATTATCGAAAATGCGCAGAGAAATCTCTAAACCATTAATCTTTCAAACAATACGTACATATATAAGATTTTCGGGATGATGTACTTCAGGACTCATTCATATACAAGCATAAATACGCTAACATATTCACAAACACACACACACACACACACACACATATATATACTCACACATGTGAGTACCTTATGTAGTTGTTTACCATATAAGTATGTATACAAGATTGATACAATTGTACGTCTTAGGTTTGACCCTAAGTTATACGTAAGATTTAAACAATCCATTATACACACTTATATAGTATAAGTGTGTGTGTGTGTGTGTGTGTGTGTATGCGAGTTAGTATAGATACTCGAGCGGATGAGTGACGAATAATCCTAACATGACGATTGAGTGTAAAATTTATAGAATTTAATTTGGATTGACGACCACGTACGTCAATGCTTACCAAACCGGTGTCCGGCATAAGGTCAACGGTATCGGAAAAATAATTGAGTGGACAAACGACATAACCAAAAGGCCTGTGGTTCCTGACGAGTTTTTGTTCACGTTGTCGATTAACAGAAGTACAAATATCAACGTTTGCTACAGAAAACGAAAACAAGAGACGACACGAAAACAGTCGTCGTAGTGTCGCAACGTTCGGTGGAGGCGGAGGTGTTGGAAGTCGTGGAGGTTGTGATTGTGGTGTTGGTTGTGGCGATCGTGTTTGTAGTGTGCGGTTGCCGCGCAATCGAGTCCGGCCCCGTGCGATTTAGATGTACGAATACGGACCGTCTGTGAGAGCGCTACAAAGCAATAGTCAGGAGTTGTCGTCTTTGGCGCGTCCTCCGTTTCGGCTAGTGGGCTTGTACTCGAGCCCGGGATCGAATTGCATCAGAACAAATACCTGCGATGCATAAAAAATAAGAAATATTAAAAAAAAAATGATTAAAATTCAATCGTCGTGGTCCTATTAATAAAAAAATCCTTCATGTTATACAGCGATGTCGTTACAAAATGCCGCGAAAACGATAACAATATTGTCATTAAATTTTAAATGCCGATAAAAATAATAACAACCGTATATCGTCGGATTTCGAGATTTTTTTTTTGATTTCACCTGTTAGCCTCTCGCCCCCATCGCCCATAAATAATAGTAATAATAATAATATACGCTCCTATAATAATTATGGTATTATAACATATACGTCTGAACGCGCCACCGCGGCGTAATAACGGCTACTCCGCCTCCCCTCACTATATGGCATTTAAAACGAACTAACCGAGCACGCCACGCTGCACTTGCGCACGCGGGCTTGATGTCGCGTTGGCCGAGTGCCAAGTTTCGGGTAAAAGAGTACGCTGCGCATCGTTGGAAGCTGTGACCCGGTGTAACGCGCGGACCAGAATAGAACGCGTTTTCGAATCGTATTGCCTGCGAAAGCCACCGCGACGGAAGGCCTATACATTTTTTACACGTGCCCGAAACTATTAGATTGTGTGAATCTTAATCGACCGGCAGCAACGACTAGAGAGCACAGACATGTCTGACAGTCTGTCTGTCCGCTCGGAGAGGATCGAACAAATAATAATACTAATGGACGCCGTTTCACGGTGGTTTCGATTCGAAGCGGATTACGCGATTCAACCACGCGTATATAGACGATAATTTATTTTGACTTTCTACGGTTTAATTTCGGAACGGTGTTTGAGGATTCATGTCAATTTACCAGCAAAACGTATTTTGTACGATTCGCGTTTCGTTTACATAAATTCGAGCAATAAGAGAAGTAATCATTTACCGCAGCAAAATGTTTTGCGAAATCAATTTCCTTTATACATAATATAATATTGTATAGAATTTTTACATTAAACTTTATAGAGCGTTGTAAGTATAAAAAGAGCATGTCGTATCGATATAATAACGATTGCGGACGGTCAAATCACACCTATCTGTAGTATTGGAATCGCCACGTATACACTCGAAACGAAATAATAAATCGACGATAACAATGTTATATGTTATTATAAGGGTTACCTGATCCGTGGGCATCAGCGAGAAATCGTCCGGTGGGTTCGTGATGACGTATCGTTTCGACGACGCATCGCAAGACGAACTCCTGTCTCTGAATCTGTAACAACATCGAAGAGATCGGATGAGAATAGCGACGTCCCGCCGCCAGCGTTCCAATACTCAAAAAAAGGACGACACACATCACAAACAGTATAATTTAAGAGTACACCGACACCACAGACATACAAACAGACACACAGTAATGCAACCTGGGACAAGGAAGGGTGAATTAAAAGGGGTCCAATTTGAATAGAAAAACTACAAGAGAAAAATTTAAATGGTCCAGTCTTATGTATAAGCTAGTAAGTAGTGACTGTTTTATCGAAGAACAATTATTATTATTTCAAAAGCTATCAATGTTTTCAAAAATATTTTCTATTTAATAAAAATCTAGATCTGGATAGTAGCTGTTTATAAATTGTATTTTAAATATTTAAAATATTAATGACAAGAGCTGAGTGCCCTAAAAGGGTACTGCTCAACATTTTGATCCACTATTTCACTCATTAAAACTTAATATACCTAATTCTTAAAAAGTATAAACTTCTCGTCCAAACTGGTTTTAGAATATCAAAATATTTCGAAAACAGTTTTTAATACCTACGAATAACTTTAAAAATTATAATGATAGACAAAAATAAAAATGTATATTTTTAAGTCATTTTAAAACAACATATTCATAAAAAAATATTTAAAATATAATCATTTTTCTTCGATAAAATAACCACTTTTTAGAGAATGATATTTCACACTTCCATTTTCTTTTACGTTTTTAGTGAAAAAGCATTAAATATTTACTTTAATTATACAGCATCAACACCTATTTTTGAAAATAAAACCATTTTGTTTGTTCAAAAAATATTATATTATGTCTTCGAACCTGTTTAGATCATTGTTGACTCGACCCTGACGAAAAAATAATATTTTTTATCTCCTTGACAGCGTATGGTTATCGTAGATAAATCAATAAATTATCAAAACGATGATATTAAAACAACAATATTTACGTTTTGTACACACACATGTGCACCACACCCATTGCCACTATTACGTATATTATACGTTATGACTAAGAATAATAAATGTATTTGATGATTGATCGGACGCCCATATTTCGTGACGATTTCAACCGTAATAAAAAAAAAACTCTAGATTTTATAAAATCATAGGTCCGTTCAAATGTCGTAAATCGTGACCAAAATACCATATGTAAGTAAAAAAATTACAACTTAATGTTGAAATATGCTCTAACTATATTTATTTGGTAAATAAAATAATCGTTGTTCTATCAGCTAAGCTTAAAAGTTATTTTGAATAATAATTATTGATACAATTTCACTTGGAAATTAGATAACATTGCGCTTTTATTTATTTTTTTAACTTTCGATCTCTTCCTAATGCAATTTCATTATTTTGATACAAAACCGTATGTTTGCATCATAATTTTTAATTCAAACCACGTATCTGAGTCTTACAATAAATCATATCTTTGTTATTTTTTATCAATACTTTTTTAGTACATACTATTCTTGCAATACATATTATTTTTAATGTACATTAAATCTATCTACTTATTTAAGTTTATCATTCTTCAAAATTAAATTCGATTTCTCCTGATTAATCTAAAATTTCGTAGTTACGAACTATTGCAGATGTGATTGCGATATCGTTATAATATTATGACGTAGTAGTATTATGGCAGTTATGCTTGCCATTAGTGATGTCACGTGTTCATGTTTATACTATATAATAAGATAAAATAATACCCATGTACCTAATACTATTCGTTGTCGAGTCAAAGAAACAAAATTACCGTCATGATATTATCATACCTACATGTTAATGTTTGCACATCACTAAAATCATTTTAAATTTAAAATATGTTTTTTTTTATTATTAATAACAGGACCCCTATTAATTCGTTATGGCACTTAATGTTAAGAGCAAACTACAAAACATGTATAGTTAGTTGTTCATACCGGTACCTGTATAGACCAATGCACAACATCCCGTATGACTTGAGGGCGGACACGAACAGGTCGCCATACTTGCCGGCTTCGCCGAACTGTGCCAACGGGCCGTCATAAAGCGAGATCTGACCGACCCGGCACCGGTCTCGGTTGGCCAAGCTCTCGTCGGTGCTGAAAACCCATACAGCATTATTAAAATATTTAAAACTAAGACAGTGACAACGGAATCAACTTTATATATTATATAATATTTTAGAGTTAAGATGTTGTTCATATTAAAGCTACACCAACTACATAAATATTATAATATAAAATGTTTTATTTTTAAATAAATTGCTTCATAAAACGTGTTGCGTATTTAAAATATTTTATAAGTCAATATTTAATTTCTTATTTCATTATACAACTTTGCGGGAATGGGTCAAATTAATTTTATCTTGTAATGTTATATCTATGGATATGTAGGTACGGATAAGACATTTCAAGCGCAAAACCCTGTTCGCTAAAAAATAACCTTTTGCTTTTCACCCAAAAATTTTAAAACTACCTTTTACACCAAAAACATTATAGGTAGCACATTTTATATATTTTTTTTTAATCTATAATATTTTAAACACAAATAATATATATTATTGTTTATTTTTAACACTATATTGTAATAAACAAATAAATGAAAAATAATTAAAAATTTACAAATATATAATATATTTTTGGAGAGTAATAAAAGCCGTCTCTTCGTGGTACTCTCTAGGTAATACTTTATGGCTTTATAAAACTAATTTACACAAATAAATAATAAAGTGCAGATTCCCAAAGTGTGTATTATAAAAATGTGGTCAAAAAGTGCTATAATTTTCTTGGGTGAAAAGGTAAAATAGTTTTAAAATATTTGGACGAAAAGAGTCCCACCCGAAATTTCATATTTTTAATACATTATTTACAATAACATAATTAAGTAAACAATTATGATTGCTTATTTAGGTTCTTTGTACCTTTTTAAAGTTTTTTAGTGCTTTTTGAATAGAGCTACAATCATCAACACTCCAACACGAATAATATTATATTCTTACAAATTTTATTATTTTTATCGACACTCGATTTTAATACCACCAAGTCGTTATTATTTTCATTATAATAATAATGACATTGCACTTAAGATATTCCGTATATATCCTGCGATAAACCAAAAAACACAATAACCGCCTGCTGACATGCGGCATTTTATCGATGGTGTACTAAGTATAGTAATAACCTCTGTTATGTTATAATACTTATAATAACGCTAGGCAGTTTGCGTGTTTGAACTACGTACTCATAAAAAGTCCCAGGAGTATATTTTAACTCAAAAACTTTACCGCACGCGCAATTATTATGTATTACACTGGACTAACACAGAGTTTTATTAGTTTGATTTGAGATCGAGACGCTTGATTGTTCAATATTAAGTCGTTAAAATTTAACAGTAAACATGATTCTACTGAGACGAGTGAAAAAGTAAAATCTACATTTTTAATCGAAATTAAGAACTTATCTCTGGCCGCTGGGGTATCATTGATAACATAGCTTTGTTCAATTTCTTGTAACGAAAAAAACTACATTGAATTCACTATTTAAAATACAGAAAACGAGCATATCAATATTAGAAAATATACGGTAACTCCGTAACAATTTAAAAAATTTAAATAATCCCGTGTAATATGAATTCAACAAGCTGTAAATCCGCTAATTGTAAAAAAAGTTATTTGGCTTATTTTACTAACTATATCAACAATACTAAAAAAAGTAGTATAATGTTGTATAATTACTTAAATCTACGATTTTTTTCTTATTTTCTAAAGAAGAAGGTTTATTTAAAATCTATATAATAATAAGCAAATTATATAATAATGATACAAATTGAAGAGTAGAAGAACAGGAGAGGGTAGTACGTCCATTTATAACACCCTAGAATCAATGATTTAAATTGATTTAATGTGATACAATTGGTTTGTATTACCTATATAATAAAAATAAAGTTTTTATGTGCTATAATTTAGTAATTTAAATTAATTTAAGGCGGTTTTACTTTTCTAATACTTTGGTCAGGTGTAATTACAATTTTGTCATTTAGAATGTTTTGATCAACTATAATAAAATGACCAAGTGCTAAGTATTTTAAATCGTTAGATATAACATTAATTTTGAAAAACAAAAAACTTAACGATGTGCAATAGGAGGTATATCACCCGGTTCAATCGTTAGTTGTTGGTCCAGAAACAAAATACTTAAACATAATATTGTACGTAAAAAGATAATTATTAAACTGACCTATAACCACCGCGGAGACCAGCTCCTTCGGCTAAAATGAGTTCAAGTTCAGGCGTCGCTCCACCGGTAATCAGCGATCGGATGAGCGTCAACGCGTTTTGATTGAAATACGTCTAAAAACAGAAACAAAATAGCACTTTATTATAATGTACATGTGGATTCACTGTTATCAAATGTTAATGTTACACATTTATAATAACATGCTACTACAATAACAGAGTTTTAAGTACGGTAAATACGATCAACAGTTTGTACCGATGTCCTACCGTCCTACGTGCTTAAACATTGTCCATGGATGTATTAGATTTACATTTTTTCCTGGCGAGCGAACATCCTATACCTGACGTAAGTTTTTGACCCCGATCGATAGCTGATAAGGAAAGTCACGGAAAGCGCAATGCGATAATGACCCACCTAGTCAGAATAGGAATTAAGGTGGTACGATAAGGTTAATTGACAAAGAATAATGTGATCTTTGATTTTTTAATTATTTACTATATTTATACAATTTATATTTGTCGAAGGGTTAGTAAGTGAGAGATTAGAGGTCCACATTCAAATACATATTGTTTTGTTTAGATCGCAATCATGCATATTGATATTATTTTTTTATGTTAGTGAAGTTATATCAAATTATTATATTATATTATTACTTACCGTCGACATGAGCGAGTCCAAGACACTGACGGCGAAAGCAGTACCGCACGCAAACGGCTGGGTGAGGTACAACTCTGTGTCGGGGTCGTCGTCGTCGTCTTGGTCAAGAAACTGTACGTTGCTGTCGTTGACCAATTCAGTAATCATCGGAACGTTGGCGCCGTACACTGACCCTCGTCTCTGCAACACTATGGGCCCACCAGCGCAATTCAGACCATCCGGATCAAATTGTTTGGTCACCGCGGTCTCGTCTGCGCAACAAATCAAAAGCAAATCAATGTGTATTTATTTTATTTTTTATTATATACCTATTTAAATATTTTATGTTTAGGTGATATATGAAAAAAAAATTAATACAGAGACATTGTATAGACGTTCATCTGCGTCCAAAATGAACATGTTTAGGTTTCGTTTTATTTAGTGGCATAATTGGGGGGAGGAGTCGCAAGTGCGATCCCAAACATAGTCTATAGAGGTTGCAAAAATACTATTTTGCAACCCCTAAAATTTCCATATATTTTATGATAATAATCTTATCTTTACATTTTATAATAGATCAGTTCACTTTTATATCAAAATCAACAGTACAATATTGAAACTGATATACGAAAATTTGTTATGTTGTGAGCGTGTAAAACGGATACAACACATGCAGGTACTACGTCCTCTTAATTAATTATGAAATAAAAAATGTTGAAAAATGAGAAAATTGAGATTAAACATTATCAATACTGTAACAATAAAAATAACAAAATTGATTACAATTTACTATAATAAATTAAATAAAAATTAAGGTAAATGTATTAATCATTACTATAAATACATTAAAATAGAAAACAACAATAAAAATGCTAAAGCCTACAATTTTAAAATTATAAACGATTGATATTATTTTTTATATTTTAATTATAAAAATTTTAAATAATATATAGTTTTTAATAACATATATCTATATTATATAAGAATAATTATATAGATTAATTATTGTAATGTTTTTTTATATTAATATAATATATTAAGATCTTGTTTGATTTTATAATGTTGGGGGTGTAGGGGCAAAATCCCACGTGTTTTGAGCATCCTGAATAATTTTTGCAATCCCTGATATATTTCACAAATTACACCACTGGATTTATTTAATAATGATATATTATTTTAAATTTTACGATTTATCAAAATCAAAAAAAAAAAATGTCTGAAATTCAATATCTAGTATCTAATAAAAACAACTTTGATGTGATATTTATATTATTATTATTAATTTGGCTGGCTGATATTTTACAAAAAAAAATATACCATAACCAACTCTTATACTCATTTATGGGAATGTGGTCGAAGTCAAGGTCTCTAAATGTTTAGTTTTGTGTATCTTAAAAAAGCTTAATTTATTTATATTTTATAAAAAACAACGATGAGCGTAGTTATAAACGATGTACAGGAGAAAATTTTACATATCGGGATAAATTCTTTAATATATAATTTGATGGAAATATAATATCAACTAGAGCTTAAATAATATCAATAAAAGTTAAGAATAGTGCAAATACATGAGTAATGTAAAATCATATCAATTAAAATGGTTTTGCAATCCAATATTTGTCCCATAAACAGTCCAATTTATTTTGTTCATATGGTAAACAACTTAAAGTGGTGTCAAATACAGCTTCTATTTAATTATTAAGCTCTTTCGGATGGTCTACATTGTCTACAACTTAATAAAACCATATTTATTATTAATTGAGAAAAATTAGTGTAACCACTATACTGAACGAATTTAAAAAAAGAATGTGTAACGGGCAAAGAGATAAATCGGAAATTGACTGTAAATTGTAAATTGTTTGTAAGTAGCCGATGCAATTTATATACAAAATATGTCTTCATTTACATACAGATTTAATAAGTTTTATAGTAGTACGTATTTACTGCAAAATATATTATAAAGGCGTTAACGATAACATGAAATATTAAATGGCGCTTCTTTATATGTAAAAAATACAGTGTCAGCTATATTTGCTTTTAAACGAATATTTAACATACCTACGCTTTTTATAATTTTTTTTTTTATTTTACCTTGCGTGAGCACTCCGATGGTGTCGTCGAAAGTCATCGCTTTGATGTTCAACGATGCTAAAATGGCCTCTTTGTCAGCCAATGTAGGGTCGTCATTGCTAGGAACTTTTGCCGACAATATCACACACATATCGCACAGATTTACATTAACCGCTCGTAAGTCGGCTCGACTCAGTGGCGATCCCTAAAAATGTAAAAAAAATTTATTGTTATTTGTAGTAAATTTCTTGCAGCCTGGTAAAAACGCAGTGAAGGTGTTGATATTATGTTTGTGTTTTTATAATGTTATTTTATTTAAAAAAAATTATATACGACGTACATTGAGCACAGAAATTTTCGGTAAATTTTGTAACATCTTCCACTCGCGGCGAATATAATCCACGGCGCCGACGATCACCACATGCTTGAGCTCGTGGTAATGGAAATTTGATGCACGTAGAGGCATAACTAAATTCCTAAGTCCAATCAACGGCGAATCTGGATCAGCAAACAGGCACACCACGACATGACCGTTCAATACAGTCATCGCGGCTTGGTTCCTGTCCTGAAAACATTGACATTTCCATTATTAAAAAACGTTCATCAAACAATATACAATTTTATTTTATACTCACCAGGATGCATTCTTCAAGGCTTTTAGCCGAACTCCAATGAAACATTCCAGTGGAGTCGTACTTCATTTCAGTCTTTTCAAAATCAAAGTCTTTCGCTTGGTCGTCGGCGATACCGATTTGAATACCGTTGCTATTTATGTTTGTGCCAGCCGATCCTCCTCTGGTCGTCGGTCTTTGATCACACATAGAAATAATGAAGATTTTATCAATTAATTTTGTCTTAAACACAAATCACTATGAGCGAGTTTAATAATGTAAACATAATATTTAACTCAGTAAAATAATATTGCTGCTACAAAAAAAAATAAATAAATAAAAAACAATAAATAAATAATAATAAATAGATATATTAAATATTAATGACACGTATAGAATAATAAATCAATTTTAACAAAATAGATTACATACTATAAAATACAATAGGTACGTGTTGAAATTAGACGTAGGTAAAGCGTATATTAAGAATAACACGTTTTTAATTTTTCAAAATTTTGAAACGATTTTTCCAATATTGTATCTTACTCAAATTTAAGTCAATGATATAATCACACTTATTTAACTCAAGTTTTTCAGTTCTAAAATTTATCTATGAACTCGAATCATATAAAAATCACACAATTGACATTCGTTAAATTAAAAATTAAAAAATGAAGAATATTTTTTAAAAGTAACTCAAATAATCTAAGTGCCTAATATTTAAGACCACTCATAAAGGAGACATACGTCTAATAAAAAAATATTTAAAAAAACATATCGAGCTACAAACGTAAAATATATCTCTAAGGCAAGCGAATTAATACAAAGCAAACAACATAGGATTGAAAAAATAACAATATATAGAAACAAGCAGGACAAGATTGGTGGAATAGTATAATATATTAAGTAGAAAGCGTACAATAATTTTTTAACTTCGTATGCGAGTTGATATCCGGCGTAGCTTCCTTCTTCTTGTTGAGCTCTGCAATATATTCAAGACGACCACGATCAAACATTTAATTTACACCGAATAAAAAGGAGAGAAAATGGAAAATAATCATTAAAAAGAAAATAATAATAAACCACATGTGGTTATACTGTATGTGTATGTTAAATGTGTTAGAGCTTGGATTCGTGTGAGGAATTAATGCAATAGAATTTGTTAAGAGTTCGTTAGTGTAAAAACAAAAATGAAAAAAAAACAACAAATAAACAACAACCACAATAAAAGGCCGAATATATCTTTCGTATGTCATAGTATTAATTCATAATAATATTGTGTTCTTTTTAAAAATGTTATGTATCTCACCGGTTGTAATTTTGGTTAGGCGACCCTTTATCCGCCGGACGGTTGATTGGCTTCACTTTGTTCACTTGTTTTGCCGCCGACATTATCGAATTAGGCATTGCCGTTGGTGTATTTTTGTTGCCCAACACTGAAAATATAAAGTATACATAACGTTGCAGAACTCGTGAACGATTTTATTTATTCTCTCTATTTTATATGTTTTTCGTTTCTCTTTCGAAACATGCTCTTTTTACCACCAACACAATACCGTGCTATATCCCGGCTCAAAACTTTAACCGCGACTCTGAGCTCGATCTTTTCTCACCGCTGAATTCGAATTAACAATGTACCAAACAAAGACCGTTGCAAACGTCGAAACTATTCTCTGTTGCTGCCATTGTGCGTCGTTTCTCGGCTAAAACTGTCTGAACTAGAGCCGTTAATTTATCTCTGCCCTTAATCTTCTCCGTTTTATGCCCCTTAGTATTCCTACCACCACCGCTACCTACAACTAAAGTAGACGTCTTACTCGCCAACGATTTATCTCAAATACCGTCGCCCTGCCATCATCCCATACAAACACACACACACACACAGTACTTCATTGAGAATTTCGTTCCTTTTTCGCTACTTCACGCCAACTCTGACATCAGCACATTTTTCTAGACACTCCTTAAATTAAAATAAACTGCATTATTCACCGTACGCCACCGATTTGCTTTTAACATTATTATTATAATGCTATTTTTGGCCGAGCAAACTATAATGCGCTTTGCCGGCTCTCTTTAATACACTTAATTATGAACATCTACGGTATTAGTAAGAGTCATCAAAACTCTTCTGCTTAATATCGCAAATAGTCTATGGACAAAATGTAGGGGCCTTATAAATAATCGATAATAATTATCGAGAAATAAAATATTACCAGGAAACTAACTATTTAATGGAAGCCATCCTGAAATTCTAACGAGGATATAAAACGTTAGGACGACGATGGTATAAAGTATTGTTATTAATGCGTTATACAGCTAGCACAGCAGTTGTAGTTACAATTGTATTTTAATATCCTATAATATAGTCTTTATGAACAATGTTAGATAACCTAACCAAGGCACGGTGCGATTTTAATGGTGCAGGTAGCTGTTTTAGAAACACTATAGTTTAGAATAACGAAACAGCGATTAAATATAGTAGTAGCGGTGAAAACAATTCGTGTTATAACACGAGGGTAAAAAATTAAATACCTACTTGTACAGCTTTTTTCAACTTTGTATACTTGATGATGGCTTACGCAGGAAACGAAATATTTCGTTAAGTATGTGTAAGCAACAAAATTACAATAATATTAGTTTAATAATCCGGTCTGTTCTCGTTTACATTAAAAGTAGGCACTTTGTATCGTACATGAAAACCTAAATATCGAAACAAAACTCCCAGTTAAATATCCGCGTCAAACTTTTCCAATCACCCCTTTTAGAACGATAATTTTATATCGGTTATAAGTTGAAGCAATGAGAAGATAAGATAGAACACCGGTGTGTGAGATATATGGCAAAGGAGTAGATAATCGAACACGCGCAAACTGTAGTTCCAAATTATTAGTAAACATTTCGGTATCGATATCGTCGTCCTGCAGTTTATAAAAACCTCCCTGTGATTGAACAGCTCGCCACTGCACTTTTGAGCTTGGTGTAATTCCACATGACTGCCGTCTATAGTGGTCGAAGTGACCCCACGCAAAGTTTACGAATTAACTTAATAAGTGGAAACCCCTCTTCATCTCCCCGCTGACCACTATTATTGATCCACTTCGACCACTGAACGCCTCACAAAATTATACTACAATTTACTATAAATTCATAATATTATATAAACGAACATGATATCTATTAAACGCGCGCCGGCAATGACCCACTCAGATGATTTTTTGTTTTATTACGTATTTTGGTACGTCCGTTGTGTATTTGTTCGTGCGATTTATTTCAATGATAATTTAATGCGATATCGTCCTACACTAAAGACAAACATTAATAAAATTGTCGTGAGCACTATCCCTACCACGCACTACGGGTGATTTTCGGTTCCCATTAATGTTATAATATAACGGTCCATAAACTTTGCGACAACGGTCACTATGACAGCCGTTTACTTTTTTTAAGCGCGCGGCAAAGTGCATTGTGTGAACATTATTGGCTATATAAAAATGTAATTTACAGTGCTGTATGGTGACTTACGTGTTATTTCCTTTTCCTTTCCGACGTCACCTGAGAAAAGGTTAAACAAAAAAAAATACAAAGACGATTAAAAAGCGTTAATATAGAAGGTAAGAGTTTTAGTAAACGTCAAATACACAAAATAAAAACACTTCAAAAAATCAAAAACAAAATTACAAACAAATGTCACGAAAGCGATATTAACAAAACCCAATAATAATAATAATAATAATAACAATAGAATTATAATATAGTTAAGGCCAGCGCATATCAAGCAATTGTAAATATTATGGCTTCAATAAACAACGTTCTCAAGAGCGATTAATATTGTAAATAATAAGTAATAATAATAAATTAGCGAGTGTATAATATTTCGCCATACATTATTATGATGCATAACATTGCACACAGCATAATAAACGTATAAATTAATAAAATAAATCTACTGATTGATGAAATAAATACAAAAAAAAAAAAAAATTCAAACAAACGGGAAGATACATCTCACATTTCACACGGATAGGTAAATATGTAAACATAATATGTTAATGGAATCGAATAGATTTATTGACAATAATTTTAATCGTGAAAATTTGCAGAAAATTGTATAGTCGTGTCGCATAATGAGAGTTTGTATAATATATAACATGTGCTTATTTATTTTATGTTTTTTTTTTCATGTGAACAAAAACACGTGTAAGGATTAATGTATTATAATATGTAAGATAGATGAAGGGATGAAGGAACCATCAAGAGTGCCACGTCGAAGACACAATGCACTTAAGACAATATAAAGGCAAAAGCAACAGCAGTTTGTTTTGTTTTTATTGTTGTACCTCTGATATTATGTACTCTCTTTGGAAGAGTTGGTGGAGTTTCCGTGGGGGGAGGATGATCGTCTGAAAGAACATACATTCCAAAATTCACTAACCAACATTAAAGTTTTTATTTAAAAAAAAAAAAAATTTAGAATGTTATATTCAAATATTTTATTATACTTTCATCATTTTATCCCCAACAAACACACGTGAACAATTAATCATATAGTATTTTCATACGCAATTTACAAAAACCAATTAATTTGAGCATTGATATTTGATAATTATTACGAATTTAATTTCGATTCTTTATCGAACATTTTATTGTTTTTTTTTTTTTACTACATCTGTTGTAGGTATACGTATATCTTGCTTGAAACCCTAACGTGACGTATATTTTCAAAGGATTGAAAAATAAATATTCAATTATATCAACGAATACTCTTAACTATAATAATATAGTAACATAATATTATTTGATAAATGTTATTCAAATCTAGTTGAAATAGATAAGACAGCAACTGGGAAACTACAACTTTTTATTCATATTATAGTTTAAAGTATGTAGTATTCAATTCACTTTTGTCGATCCAAAGTACAAAGATATCGATATTTTTCTGCAATTTAAATTCAACTGAAATACCTTTAATTTTTGTATTACTGACTGTCAAAAAAATTGAATAAAAAAGTTTTTCGATTTGTACAGTTTTATACGTGAAAACTGAATATAACATTTACGTAATTTTTTTATGTATAATTTAATGAGATAATTAAATTTTGATTTTTTTTATTCGATAAATAAGATGTTAACTAACATTTTAAAATAAAATAATGGAATAGTATAACGACGAGGCACGACACAGATTACCCGGTAAAATTATTACTATTTTCAGTGCGAATAAATCCGGAAAAAACTGAGCAGATACAACAATAAGAAAGCTTATATACCTATTTCTGATTCGCGAAAACATCTTCGATAAAGAATCATATGATATTATCTGTTTGCCTGCACGTTGTCATATCGAGGTCAAGCCAACGCGCGTTCAGTTCTACCCACACCTAAATCTACGTTATTTTTCTTCAGTTTTCAATATATTATATTATTATTAACTTACTTCAAACCATCCAACTCTGTTCCGAAAATAATAATAATAATAATAAATATTTAAATAACAAAACTGAAACATAAACAGTAATCGATAAAGACCGCATGCAACTCTAATGCCAGGTTATCACAATATACAACATTATGCGTGCATATCTTCAGCAAACACGTAAAACCCATCATAAGTTTTATATTATTTTATCGTTGAATAACAATAACGATAATAGTTATGGTAATGGTAAAAGTAATGGTAATCAATCTCCGGAGTGAATGTAAGTTCAGCAACAATCGCATTCGTATATAATAAAGGTACCCACAACAACTGCATAAAATACATGGCCGGCCGCCAAAAACTTTGTGCGCACCGTATTCGTCGTTGTCATCGTCGTCGTCCCTGCCGCCGCCGTCGGGATCTCCGTCCGCATTGTCTGATACACACACACACACACACACACACACACACACAAACACACGCGCGCGCGCGAAACGGCCTCGACAACTCGGTATTTTATACCGTGCACTTAAGTCGCAGCGCGATTCGATGTTACGTCGACACTCGAAAGTGCCAATAAACGCCGTGTGTGTACGTGTACCTATACACTACAGAAACAGTATTGTACGGAAACCAAGACGGTGTGGATCGGCTTTCGCGTTTCCGTTTCGACCGACTAAATATAGGCGTAATGACCAGTGCCCGATTTAAGTCTCAGAAGGCCAAGGTGTAACTATACTAATATTGCAGGTCCCTTAAAAAAATGCTATTTATAAGTCAACTGATTCATTAATTAAACATGTTTTTTTTTTTTTTTTTTAGTAAAAGTGAAGATGGATTTAAAAAAGAAAACATTTTAATTGGGTAAACTTTTGCTCGTGTGTTTGAGTCACAAGTAGGGATAAAACTAAGTCCAGAACACTCAACAATAAGCGGTTGCGTGTAACTTCTTAAAATACTTTTTTTTTAACGCGCGGTTATTTATCACTTAACAAAATTAAAAAATGTAGGACATCAACCTGAGCTTCCTTAAACCAAACTCCTAAAACCGGCACTGATGATGATATTGTGTAGTTACGTGATTTTTCCTTCATGAATTTGTTCCACTGCTAATGGTAATTATTGTTTTACCGAAGAAATAACAATGTAGAATAATATTTTTTATATTCGTTAATTATTAACGTGTCGGTATATTGTTCCCGACGACTGACCGCCAGTGTTATATTAATTCGAACACGGATATTATAATATGATAACTGATCAAAACAATAATATTATGATCTATACCGTGAAATTTCATCAGTCAAGAGTATCCGTTGGTATTTTATAGTAGGAATACAAGGATAAAAGCGAAGTCAAAGAAGTTAATAATTATTATGCTTTTACACGTCGTTGCGGACTTTTATAAGACACGTTGAATTTGATAAAATTTTCTGAGAACACATTGTCCAAAGAACACATAATACAATACAATCAATATTTGCGAAAAACTGTAACGTTGTGTTTGAAAATAATAATAAAAATAAAACTAACAAATACGAATAATTATTTATACCGGTCGACCAATAATAGTAAAAAAACCAATATTAATCATGGTATTATAACTTTGTGAATGGTTTTCATTACTTAGGTACCTAAATATTACAACAACATGCTAATCCAAATCGACCCAACTAATATACCTACAGAATAATATTAATAAATAAATATGAACCTAATATTATGAAAACATGCAGCAGCCATCCCGAAACTAACTACGATAGTTGAGTTCAAAAAAAAAAAAAAATAAAAAATGATGATTAATTTTTCAATTCGTAATGACTAATGATACTTAACTACTCGTGTGAGTATAACATAACTTAGCCTGATTGCTTGTAATAATAACTATAAATTTCCTACTCGTTATGTAATCTTTTTTTTCTTTTTTTTTTTTTTTTTATTGAACAAAAATCATAAGTACAACAAAAAAAAAAAAAAATTGCTCATTACGAATATGTAATCGTTATGTTATTATTATTATACACCTACGATAGGTTGTGTTGTATGAGGGTTAACTTGGTATTATTGGTTATTTCAGGTAGAAAGCGTAAAAAGGGAAAAAACAAAAACCACACAAAGTAAAACGATCAACAGCACAGAAAATACGAAAGAAAAATAAACCCACTGCCGATTAAAAACCAAGAGGAAAATACATTTTTATTAAATAAATATTATAAATATATATATAATATATTCATATATTGTACACATCAGATATACACACATAAGTAAATAAATATGAATATACCAAATATATGTATATATATATATATATTATATATACATATATAAACAATATTTTTGTTAACTAGAAAACCAGCTAAAAATTAATCAAAAAGGCATCAATTCGTAGACAAACAAGAAATTTGATTTAAGGAGAATTTGAACGTACTTGCCCGTCCGACCATTTGTATAGCGCGAACGCCTTTCCGGAATGTCGCCACTGTGTTAAAATTAGAAAAAAAAAACAAACAAAAATTGAAAACGTGAAAATTATTGTGTTTCATTGTCATTTATACGCTACTGAAAAACGTTTATTAGTTTCAGTCCAAATACACACACAAAAATCTCACATTTTTAGTCACGTGTATATAAAACCAGAAAACCTCATTTAGTAAAAGAAAAATAAAAGTATATATATATAATGTATATTAACTAAATCATCAATAATAAAAAAAAATATGTATAATAAAAATGGGATAGTAATTTAGTAAGTATTTCAATATTAGACTTGCAATAGACATTCGTACAAGATACACACGCATACTCACGAATAAGGACCGGAGGTTGATCACATTGACTTAATTGGTACGTCCTTCAAATTTTAAAATATTTATTTTAAACACTCAAATGTATTAGTATATTTTATTTATAACAGAAAAAAAATATTATTCAGGAAGTGTTTCCAACTACAAATCAGATTAATATTACTATAAAAATTATTAAATCATCGGTTTTATAAATAATACAAATTTACAATCTTGCTTGTTTTATCAACTTAAACAAAATTTTATTGATTTAAATTGCGTCATTACAATATAATATACAATTAATTTACATTTGAATAATAAAATTTAAATAAATGAACTATAAAAGTAATTACCATTTTTTAATAGAAATCTTTATTTAAATAGAATTAATTATATAACTTATTATATGATATGTTATTTTCAATTGAATGCTTATAGTTATACTGTACATTCGTGCATAATACGAAATAGATCATACAATACAATCGTGTAAATAGGCAAAATTTAATTGTATAATATAATATATTTTTTTGAAAAACCTAGGATAAATAAAATAATAAAAACAATTTATTGATCAATATTCCTAACAAGCAACATAGTGTCAATTCACTTGTATACAGGTATAATTACGTGTATCGAAAATATGGGCGATCTTAAGGAATATTTCAAATATATTTACAAACGTCCCAATAAAATTCAACTTTAGGTGTAAATTAGGTAAGGGAACTTTGGGGTGGTGGGATATATTATGTTAAATAAAATATAAGATATTACAAATCTCTTTATAAAAGTATGTGTAACGCACATAATATTATCATATTTAATTAAAATAATAGCCACTTGATTCAACGGTATCGACATCCGGACCTCATCTCGATGATATTATGGCTAGTTAAAATTGTAAAAAATTAATTCAGAACCCATCGATATTCGTACGGTTACGAAAAAAAAAACAATAATATTATAATATATACGGACGATACGCTGTAATTATTGGTTAAATTATTATATTAAATTGTTATTGACCAGGTATTTATGGACGTATTCAGGCAAGCGGACTTCAAAAC
Organism: Schizaphis graminum; assembly: GCA_020882235.1. Taxonomy (NCBI): domain Eukaryota; kingdom Metazoa; phylum Arthropoda; class Insecta; order Hemiptera; family Aphididae; genus Schizaphis; species Schizaphis graminum. The sequence continues at coordinate 64,544,649 of CM037032.1, forward strand.
ACAAACACATGTAACTTTTTATTATTTTTTTTTTTTTTTTGAAACTTTTATAAGTACCCTCGAAATTATAATTATGTGCCAACATTCCAGTCTCCATCATAATCATACCGACATCTGTAACATGGTGTCTCTCTCTATAATACTCGAACGTAAAAGTCAATTATGTGATAAATAAATAAATAAAAAACATAACCAATATAATATTGTTAACTGGGGATTTCTTATGTGTACAAATCGTTTAATATTAGGTTTTTTTTTCAATTTTAGTTCAGAATATTTAGGATATTATCGTACTTTTATTTGATGATAATAATAACATGTGTTAAAAATGTAAACAAAAAACTATTACAGGTAGTGTAGTAGTCCTGTTGTTACATTACATGCAGCATATATTATTACATAGCTGTGTAATGGAAGAAAATAATAAAATTCTACGATATGTATAAAAATAAATAAAATATAAAGCTGCTTAAGCTCGTAAAACGTGTGATCGTTGTGAGCGGTATTCAGGTAGTGGACAAAAAAAAATAATATGTATATATATGGCTTATATTTAATATATTATATACACAACGTACAATATACACGTATATAATATTATAAACGTATATATTGTATATTCATGTAAAATGTATATATATTATATAGTTATACAAATAATAATGTGTGTATACATTTCGTTCTACATTGGAGTGCAAATGGGCAAAAGTGTTTTTGTTTTGTATTGAAAAACAAGTCAATTTAATATGCGCCCGAACTTTAAGTCTTAATACACATAACAATACGGGTCGTAATTGTATGGTCACGTGATTCGAATTTATGAATTTAATAAGTTCGTGTTGCATTGTTCCGGCGCACATTAAATTGGTCTACAGCGGCGGGGAATGGGTGGGCTAAACAATAAACAAAAATAAATTTAAAATGAAAGAATGAAAAAAATGTGTTTTTTTTTTGTTTATTTGCAAGGTTGTATTAATATATATATATATATATATTTAATATGTATATATACTAATACATATATAAGTATACAGTAGGTATGCGAGTATAGGTAGACAATGAAGATCATTTATGTCGCACGAAAATAAAGAAAAAATAGTACAGAAACTTTATACTTAGGTATATATATATATAGTTTTGTCGACCAGTGCGTTTGAAGATTCACATACACAATAGGATTGTAAAATAAAACTATCGCGAATAATACTCACAGTTTTTGCACTTGCACTTCTTGATCAGCGTTTCGTCTCTAATTTCTTCGTGACATGCCTTACAGTAATACCAAGCCCTAAACGCACATAAGTAATACATTTATAAAACTATACTATTTAAATATTTGAATAATTATAATAAAATATATTTATCAATTAACCATACGAACCTTTTGACTTCGTCAGCTGATTGAGCGATAAAGAACCCCTGCGTGCTCGCCTGTATCTTGGAACCTCTGGGGTTTATTGATATCTTGCTGTCCCGTCCGTCCTCGCCTTTTATTTCAATCGCCAACAACAGAAGTTTCAGCTTCGTGAAGCACAACCTGCACGTTAAGACATGGACGAGCATTAGACGATTTTTTTCGGAATCATAAAAAATTGTATGTGATTATTTTATGTATATTTTTTTTGTCAGAATTTGTGTCGGCTGTTGAAAAATAAAAATAAAAATCATGCGCAAACCACACGAACACAAGCACGTACGACGACGATACAAAACATTATGCACCATGCACTCATGCTATTATATGCGTTTGATAAACGAAAAAAATAAGCCATTTTTGTACATGCTGATTAATGTTTTCATCATGGAGTTCTTGACCGATATTTATAGTTATAAATAATGATAATTAAAACGTTAATGACGAGAATATTATTAATCCATCGAAATATGAATTTATCTATCATGCTGGGTTTTTATGCTGTTAACCTCACGTATTTTGTTAGGGTTGGAAGTCTTATTCGTGACCTGATATATACAATCATATATATAATATTAATATTATAATCAAACAATTTTCAGAGGTAATCAGCTAACCCGTAAAAACTATATTAGTGTTAAGATTATCGAATAACAAAACTAACAAACAACGAATTTTATAATATTTATAATATTTATTTTATTAAGTACGTAAAATAATTAAAAGAATCATATTATTCATTAGATATATTGTGTATACGAATAATTTAAGTAGCGTGTGGATCAATGTCTAACGCGATATTGCCTATTTATAGAAATCGTAATAAATGCAGTTGTTTGTTTAATTAAATTTTTTTATTTTTTTCTTTTTCTTTCAATGAGTATTATAAAACATGAATTGTTTGATTTAAGAGTGGTAAATATTTCAATAAATTATCGATTTAAATATGTTTAAGAGAAAACTTTTAAATATTTTTACAAGCAATTTAATGTAATCGAAAAACGTTTAATACTAAAATAAAATGCAGTAAAAAAAAATAATGATAACTATATAATATAATATTGTTTATTTTTTCACTATATTTACTGTATATTTTAATTAATATAATAATAGATATATAAATTATAATATATAGCTAGAATAATGACATTGTTTTGGCTTAATATTCTACCGTATGACAGTAATTGTTATAAATTATCAACTATTTTTTTTCACATGCAAATACCGTGCTTTATATACACGTACACGGTACACGATATTAACGTAACATGTATTTATAATATGGTATTGAATTTCATTGGCACATATATATCATATATATAAATATATACATACAGGGTAATTCACCAACCATGGTCACCACCCCTCCTTTATCCTTTAACAACGAATTTATACAAATCATATTATAACTTTAAGAATTTTTACGTATACTTAAAGACCATATTCCGTCCTACTTATGATGATATAAATGTATTTCAATTGTGAAGGAGGATCAACCTTATTCACTATGAATTATTGGAAGATTATTTGTTAAAAAATGTTAATAAATTTCATTAAAAATTTAAACGAATACTTTCTGCGTTATTTACCTTTTTATACCCACAATAATAATCATTATGATATAATGTTTTTACATAATATGTAAAATTTAGTTTAGTACGTCATATTATGCACGACCAATTATTACAATCATAAAATGCTAACACATAGAATATCGAAATTAAAATCTATAATTTTCAATTTATCATATCCCCCATATCGTGAAGTGAACTGTTATTATTAATATTATGGTGTATATAATTAAATAACTGAGAAACTACTGTTTAAATTTTGATTTGTGTCAAAAAAAAAAAAAAAAAATCTTCATGGTAATTATTTGTGGTTTTCATATGAAATTTTAGTTTATATAAACACAGGTTATTCATTAACTACTAGTGACTGATATACAAATTACCAAATGTTTGAAATGTTTGAAGAATTGTTCAATGAAATATGGTCTTTATTAATTGTATATTATACTCAAAAATTCAAAACAGTGTTTTAATCAATTTATCATCAAAGGACAAAATTGAGATGAGCATGCTTGATGAATCACCGTACATATAAAACAGCCTTTATTATATAGAATAAAAATCTAACAAGGCTACCGGCAGCAGAACTACCAACATCATGCTTCGTTACATCGAGAAGTAAAGAATATAAAAAAATTTAAAAATGTTTTAGACTCTTAATAACCTGGATATTATTACGTCAGATATATTATATATAAACATATATTATATATCATAAGTTATTTTAACTAATAAATTTTCACCACACGCTACTGACACACCGGACGCGGTATTAGCGGCTAAATACGTAGTTCGTGAAAAAAATATTATTACGTATAATATTCGAATGGTAAAGGATAGTTTTTCACCGTATAGATGAAGTCTTGGTTAATAAATTGCGAAATATTAATAACAATAACTGAATAGGTATAACACCAAAATGGTGATACCTACTCGAAAACTATACATTTTATAATAAAAGTTATAAAACAAAATTAATATGTAATTTTAAATATTGTTATGTCGGATATAAAGTTGAAAAATAAGGTCTTTAGAAGCCTAGATTAAAAACTGTAAATAAAATTTTCTATTCGACTAGGTATCAGTATATGTATACTATAATCTACAAATTTTACTTTTACTCTATGTTCGTTTACGAAAAGCCGTTTATAACGTATGTTTAAATATATTAACTCCAAAACGATTGTATGTGAAAATTAACGCTTCAAATTATTATTTGTACTTTGAGGAAGAAATATCCGCACTGTGGGAGTATAACAATAACATGTGGGTTATATTTTTTTATTTTTAACACGATTCACAGTCCTTTTTATCGACAAATTATTTACCTGTACCAACGCGAAGAAATTTGGGAACAGAAGAACGAGCGCAGATCATTGGTAACATTTTATTTCCATTTATCACAATAATATCAACTAGTAGACAGTTGCAGTACTGAGTATACCATTTAATTACTTTGTCGCGTGTATTTTTATTCCTCCGTACATACAATGTCAGGATATGAGAAGGTAAAAATATGAATTCCAGTCATGGGAAAAGCTTAAAATTATCATTTTAAATATTAACGCTAACGATAACGCGTTAAACACCAGTTGTGGTGACGTTTCAAGTGGAAACAGTAAAAAAAAAAAATGGTGGCCAATCGGATTTTTACGAGTTTAGAAAATTTAAACGAAAAATAAAAACCACTCGTCCGATTTTTTCGAATGTAATTTCTAGTTTTAACGCAACCCTAGGCACATTACACGTGCGTACCCTTTCACTGTTTTTTTTTAATACTATGTTTACACTCGTCGGTCTACCGCATTCATACACGTTGTTATAACGTATACTTAGATACCTATCGAATATTACCAACGCAAAAATGTTTAGCTAGGAACCGCATCGAACCGATACCGCGTCCAATATAATAAATAATATTAAACTATTAATTGTATAATGTATATAGTATAACTAACTTCTAATCCAGTGTTACCCAACCTATGGGATTACCACAAAATTCAATTTATACGTAACGAAGATATTACTAGATTAAAAATTAAATGATATAATATTATACAATATAGTAGGTACCTATTACAGTAAAATAATACTACTAGATTTTTTTTTTTACGTATCACCTGGCAGAAAATTCTAACTTACAGTGGGTCAAACGGTTGGGGAACACTGGTCTAACCTACTGAAATAATAATGATAAATACTATAAAACAAAATATATATATATATTTATAAAATGTTCGTTATAAATTATAATAAATGTTAATATATATTATCTATAATTGTTATTATATTCAGACAAAATTAAAAAACAGCTCTGCAGGAAATCTAAGAGCATAATATATTTATATACGTATATTGTATAATGTATGTGTAATGTATAATGTATATATATATATATATATATACACGTGGTGATCCAATTAATTACTGACTACATTTGGTCTGTAAGTTAATTTTTTGTTATTTTTAAAAATAAAAAAAAAATTGTATTTGTATTATATTTTAAAAAAATAATGATTTTTAGGTTTTATGTTTATTAACGGTAAACTTATTTTATAACCGAAAGAAGAATATATAATTTAATTTTGAAATAGACTGACAAATATATTTAAGTACGACATATCAATGACCGTTTAATTTTAAACGAATAGTTTCGAACAGTTATTTTTGAAGATATAACTTACAATTTTATTCCACCCATAATATAAACCTATTAATTTAATAAAAAAAAATGTGTTTAATAATTTAAACATCAAGACGTTTTAGAATTTTAGATAGTTTTACAAACAATTTTTTTAAGCTAAAAAATATCGATTGTTATTTAAAAAAAATCTTAAAATAGTTATAATAATATTATAAATTATAATATATTTAAAAAAATTGTTTTCCTACATGATTAATGCATAAAAATAACATTGTTTTCATATTAAAAAACCCGTCTTCGGAAATTATTTTTACCAGTTAAATGGATCAGCCTGTATATCATATAATATGAATATTCTATGGGATAATAGAAAGAGTATTCTTTGGTTAGAGATGTGGTAATTTGTGTAAGTGTATGTATGTTCTTAAATGTATCTAATGTATGAATGTGTATATATTGTGTATGTCTGTGTGGCACTAGGAGGGACTTACTCGCTGGCCTGCGGAAACGTCATGCCGGTGAATGACGGGGACAGGGTCTCCGTATACATCTCGCAGCCGGTCCCCTGCAGATAGTCGTTCTGCCACGCTTGCGTATCCGGAGACTGAAATACACCAAACTCCACACTCTTCACAGGAACTATACACGGTATCAAACGCTCTATCACATCTCTACTCTACATCACATTCATCGGGTCGCAGACCGAAAATAAAAAAAAATGATAGAAAAAAAAACAAACAAACAAAATCAAAATCAAAAAATCGTAGGTATAACAAAAAAAAAAAAAAAATGTGGAAAATAAAACAAAATATGTAAATCATATCATAACAATAATAATTTAAACAAAAGGTGTGGGATAAAAAAAAATGTTTGGAGTTGAGTATGTTACATTTTATTATTTATTTTATGACCTATAACTTAATCTGAATCATGATATATTTTTATATCAATTTTTTTTTATTTTACATGAAATTTATAAAATGTAAGTACATTTTTCATTCGGAAAAAGATGGATAATTATATTGTATTGATCGATTGTTTTTTTATTTATAGGTATTTCAAACGTAAATAATAATATTTTCACGAGTTTCGTCAAATATAAAAGAAATGTTCATAATACTCGTAATATTATAGATAAAGGTAACCGATGCAAGAAAAATATCCCAGCACAAACATATTGTGCTGTGCGAGTCACGTTGTTATTCGTATAATATTGCTATGAATTTCACGGAATACACTACTACGTGCAATGAAAGTCGAAAAAAAAATATTTTATCCCTTTAAACTTTATCGGAAACTAGGCACCTATCAATATAAATAAAACGTATAATATACCCACGAGTAGATTTGGAATTTTCCACATAGTTATGCGGCGTGTCCTTATAAATATTATATCATCAAATGTAATGCTAATGTTGAATATTACTTATTCGGTCGAACGTAAAACTATAGTATGTTTCTGATCTGGTAAATATATAGTTTGTATGGTTGTATAGATTTACAGTTCTTTGGAACATTTAACGCGGTATTTCTATTCGTGGCTGTTATGAAACCTATTGGTTTTGATACGAATATTATAATGAGTCAGTATGATAATATAATTATAAGCGGAATGAGGATATTTTACGGTGTAGCGTTTAAGGCTATTAAGGTTTTTGGATAGAAACTAGAAACAAAACGGTAAGTGAAATAAGTATATGAGTATATGCATAAAACAAAACAAATAGATTAATAAAAACAATAATATAAAAAAAAATTAAATTAAAATTAAATAAAACCGAGAGGAACAGTCATGTATACGATGTGTTTCGAGTTTTGATAATATTATATACTAAAATCTATAGATACACATATTATATTATCTACACTCTACTTAGAACTATCTATAGGTATGATATGTATACATATTAATATATTTTGCGTTACGCTGTTTGATTCGTAAAAGTACTATAAAACCATCGTACCTATACAACGAGCATGGGCGCCCATTGGCGATTGGAGGGTAAGACGAGGCATTTCCCCCCTTAAAAATAATATAAAGTATAATTTAATAAATATTACCATATGATATAAGTGATATTACATAATAACCTATACTATAGATACTATAAGGTACATTTTTTTTCTTAATCACCTGAACTTGAATAACGATAGTTCATTAATATTTAATATGTTTGGATGAAACGAAAAAATTTTCAGGTTTTATTTAACAAAACTAAATAATAAATTTGTTTATATTTGACTTTTGATTTTTCTAGGAATTTATAAAAATTCGTTTTCATTAACTATAAATGGCAAATGTATAATACAAACGTGAATTATTTATACATTTAAATGTTCAAAAAACATTAAATCTTTATTTACCTACAATTTTAGAATTTTTTAATTTTGCTCCTCCCCTAAAATTGTTCCTATGGACGCCCATGAGTCAAAGTGTATTATATTGTACACGCGCGCGTTACATAGTCTAATATAAATATTAAATTTTGTTTTCCCCTTTTCATTTTGTTCGACAACGCATTCATTTTTTAAGTGGTCACGAAAATCCACCATGATAAAAAAAATAAAAATCAGGACGTGAAACCGTCCACCATATCAGATGTAAAAATGACAAGCCAACGTACGCGCATTCATACGTGTGGCGTGTACGACGCGCGTACGTACGTGCAATAATAATAATAATAATAATAATGGTAATAATAATAAATATTTTAAGACAACAACAACAACAACAACAACAACAATAATAATAATAATAATAATAATAATAATAATGTATTATAAATTTGCAAGCTGTATTTTTTTTTTTAAAGTCTCACAAAACAGCAGTGTTTTTTGCGCGTTGCTTAACAGGTCCGTTTATCCTGGTTTTTCAGCTGCGTGTCAAGATGAAAAAAGAGCCAAAAGCGAATCTAATCTTAAGTCGTTTTTAGTTATTAATTTATTATTATTATTTTTTTTTCATTTGTATCACGTACGCAAAATCAATATAAACATCGTTTTTAAAATGAAAAAGAAACATTCAAAGGATCTCTACTCGACCACAGAGTCAATCAATATTTTACGTATTGAGTGACAACGATATGGGACTAAACAATGCCGCCTTAAAATATTCAAGAAGTAAATTCCAAAATAACACCAGGGAAAATATTTCTAAAGTAAAGATGTCTGAAGAAAATATATTTTGGGTTTCAAGGTACAAAAGTAAATGATACAAAATTACCACGGAAAATATATCTAAGGTAAAGTAAGGGAAGTACCAACAACATTTCGGAAAAAATAATCTATACGACAGAAAGAAAAATTTTACAAGAATGGAATTGTTTATGTTATTACTCTTGAAGAAAAACAAATAATAATCAATGAATTCATTATACTACTTAGGTATTCTAAACAGTTCTTGAAAATTGCTAAATAAGATCAAGTAAGATCAATCACAAAAAAACTTTATTTGATTTATAGTGTACATTTATTACTAAAATATCTTTTAGAAAGTTTTCTCCTTGGTTAAATTTTTTCTGAACTTTTTAACGCTCGAATATATTTTTTTTTAAATTGTTGACTGGATACTGCTTTGACGTAGTTACGCAGCGTCACGCGTCCCTGGTTTTATGTACGTATAAATCCTAATCATAAAGAGTAATCCGATTTATATACTGTAAACGGCGAGCAACAACTACTAAAAATATCGTATTAGTGCTATTATTGGGTATATGATTAGTGTTTAATAGTACCACTTATAGAGGCACTGTTGTTGTGGTAATAATTTTATAATAATAAAAATATTGGTATGTTTAGCACCTGTCGTACTTGTACACAGTGTTGGGTAAATTAAATAAATATAAAAAAAATATTAATATTAAATATTATTTTACGTCACTTACTCTTTTTATCAGGTGTCATTACTCTATTATTTAAAAAAATAGCGATAAAGGACGTTAATTATTTTTTTCAGTATGCAAACAGTTTTTAACGATACGAAAAATTGGGAAATTCTCTATAGAGTTATGGACTAGAATCATCTTTTCTATCTTTATCTTAGGATTAAGCATCCTAGTTTCTTTTAACACATTCCTAATAAATAATAATTAATACTTTATATTATTGAATGACGTGAAATATAATGTGTTATAAATCGGGGAAATTATATTTTAAATATAATGCCGCCATCTGCAGCGATTACGTCTATCAGAATGAAATTACTGCTGCAATACTGAAAAAGTAATTTATTCATGATCATTATTTGTAAATTGCCTAACTATACCCAACACCTCTTGTATAAAATTACAGTATTCCGTGGTCTAAGTCGAGCCCCTTTGAACGCCAATTTATTAAATATTATTGAAATATAGCGATATTGAATAAAATATCATAATTAGGCTGCAGATCGTAGATACATCTAATATTAGAGGCGCACGAAAAAATAAAAAATAAAAAATATATAAACACGTGGGCATAACAACAGACTTGAGATGCACAAAATCATGTACAATTTCCGAAGGATAAAAATTTGAAAAAATAAGTTAAAAAAAAATAAAAAACAACAAAAACAACAACAAAAGTATCGGCCGCCGGTACAACATTTTGGACACGTTATTTAAGTCCACTTACTCAGTGGCATGCGCAAACGGCATGCCAATGAATGTCGGGCTCAGCGTTTCAGTATACATCTCCATGCCGGTACCGCGCAGATAGTCGTTCTGCCACGTTTGTATAGCATCCGGTGCCACGACGCACCTCGTGTTCTGCTAACAGACATCGTCTAACACGCTTATTCACCACAACCGATAAATTGGGTTCATTTTTTGTTTTGGTTTTTAATATGATTAGGTTCGTTTTTAAAATATTTTATCGCACACGCACAAAAACGTACAAACACACAGGAGAAGAACACCAAAAATACTTAATAATGTCAGTGCGGGTATAATAATATTATTATGTTATTACAACAAATACATAATTTTTATTATTATAATGATAATGATACGTAGGTTGGGACGATGACCGCTTAGTTTGAGTCCATAGAATTTAACGGATCGAAAACATATCATTGTTGCTTATATCATATACATATAAATCTCGTTAACTGAATGGTAACGATAATCATAATACTATAATTTTTCTTTTTCGTTTGAGATTTTTTATTTTTATTTTTTACATTTGGTTTCGCCTTTCTGGATGGACGTGAGCGCGTGCGCGCGACAAGAGTTAGAGAAGTGTTTTCTAATAAGCAGAAGCGTACTGGTTTAGAATGACTCACCGTTTTGAACGACCTCATGGCGAATAAATTCGCCATCATTGTGGAAAATCCTGGCGCTAGACAACTCTGTGCGATGAAACCAAGTTTCAACTCCGCCAAGCAAATCACGTCGTCTCCTTGTTTCCAGTCCCACGACGGAATGTTGAGTAAATACGCCTGTCAGCCAAATCATAAATACAATTATGTAAGTGGTACTCATTGGCGAACAAAATAAGCAACCATTTTACGAAATCAAAGTTCTAATGATATCGAATTGGTTATCGAGATCCTATCCCACTGTCCAAAATTGTTTTCATATTACATTTATTTTCATTCGGCCGTGAGCCGAATTGGTTCCCTTTTGATTTTAAGATATATATCATTATCATTATTAATATTAATATTAAAAATAAAAATAAAATAGACAAATATATATATATCATAAAAATATAAATTATCAAGATTGTGTCGAATAATATATTATGTTTAAGAAAAATGTATTTTACTTTCTCAATATTTGTATTAAATAATAATAATAATAATACAAAAATAAATAAATATTATTTTTTTACATATTGGCTGTTTATCAACTAAAAAATCACTAACTCAAAATTATAATAAATATCAAATTAATTTAAATAATTTATATAAAAATAGATAAATAGTATTCAGATATTGAATATTAGAATATTTTTATGTGAAAAGTGGGAACTAATTGAGCTTACCTTTTAAAATACATAATTCTAACGAGAACCAATTCGGCAACATTCCAAAATCTGCTCTTAGCCTCTTAGATAATTTATACTATGTATCAGGGGTAACCAAACTGCGGCTCGCGTCATAAACTCATGTGGCTCGGATCTTAACGTAAGATACAACAGGTATATATTAATATGATCTTTTTTCATTTCGGCTCTTCCATATTTATTAATATATTGGGCGGCTCACGAGTCACTTCTCACTAGCTACCCCTGATATATATATTTTATTATTCACTGATATTATGGAAAAGTCTAATATACAGTGATGACATAGTAAACGATAGATATCACTAAATTTTTCAAGCCTGTCGGATTCCAACATCTTATTTAAACAACCATTTTGTTTCGTATAATATTTTTATTTAATTCATAATAATTGTGTTCTATGACGTATACTCACTTTATTGTGATACTGCATGAGTTGTATAATGACCCTTATGTCGTCCGAGTAATTTTTGATAGAAATGACCCTCATTATGTTCGCAGCGTCTTCGGCGTCCGGGTCCTGGCAGTACTTGTTCGCCAACACCAAACAGGCATCAGCCTCGTGGACCTGAAACGTCATTATCGGCGTTTTACACTGATCTTCTGGCTCCGATACATATATATTGTAAATATTATACAGATTACAACAACAGCAACAACATTGTTCGCATATATCGAATATAGTTATTACTTTAAGTTTAACTTGTGTACGTTAAACTTAAACACTAAAGCTCATTTTCCAAATAATAGTATAATAATATTATTTAATATTATGATGAGTTCAGCTACAATAAAAACACACGCATGCATTATGTTATTATATTATACACACGCAATACATAAAACACATCAATATCATGCGGACAACAACAGACGACTATGATTACAGCAAAATATGACGTCTACAACACTACACAACGCGTATTATTAATATTATTATTATTATTATTATTATTACTATTATTATCATTATTATTATTATTATTATCATAATCATAATCATCATCATCATCATCATCATCATATAGTTTATAAATAAACTATCAAATTTTTAATTTATGAACACGTTGTGTTAGTACAACATAATTTTATAAGAATATAATATATGAGAGTAAAGAGTATAATAATATTATAATATAACGCGTGTGAGAGACAATTTACACTACTATGTAACAAATATGTAATTATATATTATCATATGTATACAAATAATACAGCTAACTATGCGATGATTGTATGGTTTTAATTAATATTGATGAAATGAAATGATGCGTTTTCTGGGCAGTGAAAATGTCTTATTTTGTCGAGTACAGTAAGGTATAAGTATTAAGTATACGTTCTGATCGATTGTCGACGGTTGTCATACATATTTTTTTTCTTCTCAATAGAATACAATATATAAAAGCATGCGCCGTTAAAACGAATTTTAGAAAAACATCATACTTATAAATAAAAACAAAAAAAAATCATATAAAACACAGTCGTCGTTTAGTGTTAAATATAATATATAAACAGTTCAGTTCGTTTGATTATTTCGAGCTATGTGAGCATCGTGTAAAATGTTTGTAAGTTATTATATATATACATATACACTTATATATACATCGCGTATTATATATTATGTATAAATATGTATATATAAGTATACACGTATACATATTTATTTTTATGTATATATTTGTTTAAATCACAAAAATCCATCACCAGCGTCATACCAATCCAAAAATTGCAACCGTCATTCAATTTGTGCTAAAGCCATTTGTTTGGACATACCTTTACCCTTTGCAAATCAATAGGGTTCATTATAGAACCTTGGAAGAACTCGACAGTGGTAAAATGTCGCTTGAAAAGTCCTTCCAGTTCCAGGTCAGGTGGCTTCCTACGGTTTGGAAAATACCAAAAATAACTAAATTGAAGCACAACTAATACTGATTGTCTTCTATGTATTGCACACTTTATCGTAATTATTTATAATATAAAATATCATATAAATCAAGTATAAACAATATAAAATCTATGGTTCAGAAATCCGTTCAAAGTATCTAACTAGTCACTAGGTGGTAAAACAGGTACAATATTTATCAATAAACGGCTATAATATAAACGCTATATAAATTATATAATTAACAAATCTTATTTTTCTTTTTCTAGTGGTTATAATAGCAGCCACAAACGGGTTGTTATGTTTCTGCAAATTTAGACCTGCACACATGTATAATATACATATAAACTATATATATATATATATTATAAGGACAGTATATCGATTTCAGAATAATCATTTTTCCAACACTAAAAACTACTTTCTTTTTGTATAAATTATATATAGGTATAAAACAAAAAAATTCATCTACCTGGTTCAAATAATAATAATAATAATAATAATTAAAAAAAAAAAAACATTACCATCGTCAAGGTCTGTTCAAGTTCCCGTCCTAAGTGTTTAGTATTTGTATTTATATATAAGTATATATATATATAGGTGTATATATATAAATATATAATAAATGACAGCTAAATACATGGTTCAAAGCAAAATACATTAACACTTTACAGTTTCAACGGCTTTGTTATAGCCTGTACTAATATGTAAATACTGTTTGATCAAGAGGCTCAACAAATCTAAATGACGATAATAGTTAATGTTCGGTGTAAATAAATAAAGGAATATTATTTAAAACAAAATTTATGAATAATAATATAATATAAGTATCTATATATAGGTATATATTATGTATATATTTAAATATTGTACATACATATACGTATACATAGTATATAATATAATACTTGGTAATTTTTTTTAAATTAAACACTCATTTTTTCAAAAAGTATTTGTTTTGGAAAAAAATGTATTTAAACAATTTAAAGTCATTCATATCAATATTATTTTACAACTGTTTGTTGTTATCATATTTTAAGTTTTTTACTTTGTTAAACTCTACATAATTTAATTTTCTATCCCGAAATAGCATATTTTCGGAAAATGTCAATACATAAAAAATGTATTTTGTACGAGTTGTTAATCAATGTTAGTTATGAGTATTTTAAAATATGTTAAACGGAGTAGTTTACAAAGCGAAATATAGCAATATTCCCCTCGTTTAAACTTTAAATATACTTATACATAATTGTCTTAATTAACAACTGATTCGAAATTTGATTTTTAAACATTAACGTTTTCAAAAAAATATTTTGTTTTAAAAATATATGATATTATCTATACCGTCGTTCGAAAAAAACAAAATAGTTTTACATTAACGATTAGCAATAAAAATATAAAAATTATAATTGTTTATCAAAAATTGTGTTCTGTAATGACTTCAAATTATGTAAAAAAATTTCCAAAAACATTAATAGTTTTCAAGAAAAATAGTGTTAAACTTTAAGAAAATCAACTTGTATATAATATAATACCTATACACAATATATTATCTATCTCTAGAACTAATAAGAATTGTTTCTATTTCGTATCAGACTACATGTAGCTGTTATAATAATAATAATAATATTGATCTATGAATGGAAACTGAGCACAAATCGATAAGAAAAATGTCGACAGTAAGAATCAGGATGAGAGTGGGTATTTACCTTCACCCTCTCTAGATCTACTGCGTTCATCATTGTACCCTGAAAAAACTCGACAGTGGTGTAGTGACGTTTGAGCAGCCCTTCCAATTCTAAATCTGGCTCTTTTCTGCAAATTACACACAACGTCGTACCTAATTTTTCGACTTAAAAACGTTTATATAGGTATATATTATAATGATATACATGATCATATGTTATAGTTTGGCAATTAAGATCTAAAACGTGATTTGAACAGATATATTAATTGTATTTCATATTTTTTTAACCATCGTTCGGTATAGATTATTTATTCTTTTGTCATTATAATTATTTTAAATAAATACAATATTATATTGAATTATTTTGTCATACCTGTGTAAGAATACCACTTCCACGTCTACGTCCTCTCTGTCTTCGTGTAAAAAATCTTTCAGAAAATGCGACACTGATTCGTAGGTGATGTGTCCGCAAACGACGATGTGCCTATTTTTATAGGAATAAAATCATATTAATGTATATATTTACATAATTCTAAAATAAATAATAATGATTAAAATAAAAACTGATCAAAATAAAAATGAGAATTAAAAATATTGTATATGCACCGACGAGGGGCACTACGATCAAATCCTAATAAAACAGTCAGGATAAAACTACGTTATACGTTAATATTATGTATGTAAGCATGATGATTACTCGGGTGAAGTGCATTTTTGATAAACAAATAATAATTAAAAACAGAATAGGTATAACTAAATTACAAAATTACGAATTCGTTATATGTATATTATACAAATATATCATATATTGTGTGATCGTTACGTTCCGCAGGGATCACACAGTTTTTTTGAAAACAAATTGGTAATAATATAGTAAATAATTTATCAAATTGCTTTAACAATGTTAAATTAGTTTATGCAATTTTTTGCTAAAAAATATAAATAAACATATAAACAATACATTTATTGATACATTAATTTTACTATTTTGCCATCGGTATAGACACTACGGATATAAGCGTGTTTACTGAATATGTTCAAGCTACATAGTAATAATAATAATATAGTTTGTATATTACAATCAATGATATTTACATTAATATTAATATTTTTGGTATAAAAATAGGGTTCAGACAAAATTAATAGTATTACGTGCAGTTATTTTAAAACAAAAATTAATACACATTACTATATGTATACGTTTTTTTCTTCAAATTTAACCTATTAATTTACGAATTTTTGTTATTCATGACGTTTTAGCCACACAACAGTTGAATTACATTTAATTTAGCAACTCGGCACGGTAGCTAAAGTTGCATGGTAATCCGTAAACAGTGTAAAGATCGTACTTGGATCGTACAATACTCGTATTAGGTAATGTCCATGTACACATATATTACATGGATAATGTAAGACGATCGTATCGTATTAAATATTATAATATCATGTTGTGATGACAAAGAAGAAAATAATTTTAAAATATAGAAAAACGTGCTTTAGTTTAATTGACGCTGAATATCGTAGGCCTATAAATCCGTAGAAAAATATTGTTTGAAGCTTGAAGCTTAGTAAAAAAAAAAAAATAAATAAAATAAAGTACTTAATATTATATAAAGGTGTATAAATGCTAATAATATATATATATATATGTATGGTATGTAAAATATTACCTCCTTCCACGTTCATTCTTCAGGGTTCCTCCGTATTTTGGTCTAGTTCCGATCAGGTCAATTATCTCGGGTATACAACTCGCAAAAATCGCCTAAGGAACCCCAAATCATTCAAGGATAGTTCAAAATTTCAAGAAACATACATGAGAAAATTGCGCCACGTTATAAATATTATTAGAACGTACATTATTATCACATAAGAACCTATTTAATTTTTTTTTTTATGGTGTTTGTGTGAATGTTTACATTTGCTCGTGCTAGTGTATATATTATTTTGTATTTATGTGTAAATAAGTATGTATTTATATGTGTGTGTGTGTGTGTGTTTTTATGTATATATAATAATATATATATGAGTGTGTGTGTTTGTGTGATTTTTGACAGCTTTAGACGAGTGCACGATGACAGACGCACACTGAACGAAATGAGAGCAGTTAGTCGGAAACATTCGGGTAGGATCGTTAAAGTTACGTTCAGTATGCATCTGTTAGAAAGCCCGTATTTTATATTTATATTTTAAATTTTTTTTAAACTTTTAACGATTAAATATTTTTTCGTTTTTTTTTTTTTTGAGATCATATTGTCAGTTTTTACCGCCAATAATAATATACCCTAGAGTTATTGTATTTTTTGAAATTAAAAAACAAAAATAATAAAAAAAACGTACATTTAAAAAATAATTTTAATTAATTTGTTTAAGGAATAAAACACCTAAAGAGAGCACACCTAAAGAAACGTGGCTTGTTAGCGATCAGCAGTAACACTTTGTTAGGTATTTACGTAAAAACAACTATAATACATCGTAATTTGAAATTATTTCTATACAATTTTGATATAATTTCAATAAATTCACGCTTACAAAACCTTACGAAATATTTTAGTCTTGTTAAAATAAAACGATTACATTCCAAAAAAAATTGTTCATGCTTTATTTTTTTATTTTTTGTAATAGCTATTCTATCCTAATTTTTTGGTTAGATCATGTGAGTGTATAATTATTATTGTTATGATTCATTCGGAAATCTACCAACGAGCCAATGTTTCTTGGTGTACAAACAAAATAAAATGCAAAAAACAAAATATGAAACACACAACAACTCATAATAATGCACCTGCTATTTTAGTATTTTGAGTTTTAAATAATAATAATAATAACAAAAAAAAAATAATAATAAAAAATAAAAATAAAACTGTGTGGCGGAAAAAACTGTTATCTCATTTTAGGCACCTTACTTTTGTCAGCGTCTTAAAAATACGAAATAAAATATAAAAATTAAACTACCTTTATTGTTACTAGTAAAGCACCTTTGCCCCTGTGTTTCTTTTAAAATCTATCTAGTTATCAAATTTTACTATTTTTTTTTCATGATGAAAATAAAATATTTTAAAAATATATATCCGCGCCGAGTTGTTTAAAAACAAAATCTATACTTTCATTTCATTTTAATTTTCAATTATTCAAAAAAATATTACAAAAATAATAATAAATAAATAATAAAATAAATAAAATATATATGGTTAGATATTTTCTACATTTTTTCATGGCACGTAATATTCGAAAAAATTAGATAATAATGCTTAAAAAAATAAAAATGTTATTCATGAGGAAAAGTAATATCCTATGACAATAATATATTGATATTATGTATATTATGTTTTTATTACTGACAAAACTAATGAAGCTATTAAGTGCGAATTCTACATGTATTGGGTTTGCAAAAAAATAGAAAATAAATAAATAAATAAATAATAATAATAATAATAATATAACGAATCTAACATCTAAATTTTAGATATTGTTTACTATATATATATATTCTAAACTATTTTTTTTTCGACTATGTTAGGGAATATTTTGTTCATGCCACCAAGATAACTGATTTGGCTACGATGGTAGATGTCGCGTGATGTTTATGTGACAATGTATTTTCACGGCCTGGCTGAACAACAAACTAATATTATATTTTTAGCTTGAATCTCATATACACGTGACGATTACACCTACTAGTCCACAGATTAACATCTGTTTTTACGCTTGGCCCTCAGAAAATCACATTTTATTCCGAAACGACCGTTACGGCAGCGGCGCGGCGGCAGTCGTTTCGAAAATACGTATCGCGCGTTTTACTATAATAACAGTCATAATAATAATAATACTAAGTATAATAGTTTTAGTAATAATAATAGATAGTAATAGTTATAGTAATAATAATAGTTATTATAATAACAGCATTAGCATTATCGTATTATGTACTGACCACGGAAATAATAAATGAATTTCCATAGGTTTTAATTAATTGGTCATATATTTTTTATATATTGTAATAATAACAACAATAATAGAAATCAAATAATAATAATTCACATCGATTGATTGTATTATTATTGTAGCAGTTATTATTGTTGTAATCGTTTTAAAATACATAAAACACGCTCCAAAATATTTAGTATAGGTATACAAACCATAACAATATTATTGTCAAACCGTACCACTTGATAAAGGGCGTAATTTTGGCATCGTAAATGGAAACACCCTAAGGACGACTGAGCCCAACGTTTTTTTACACGATTGTCGTTTAAAAAAAACATTAAAAAAATACATGTCCATAAAATCGTATCGTAGAAAAAATACTCCGTGAAAATACATTGTTTCCATTTTGCGTTATACTCCAAATTTAAAAAAATTATATATATAAGTAATATATATATATATATAATATGTATAAAATTATAATATATTATGTAGCGTTAAGCGAACAAAATGCAATCTAATCGATCGTGAAAGACTAAAGGAAAATATTATTAACCCCATCGAAGCGTATAACAAATGCGGTCCGAGTTATTTCAGAAGATTACTTTTTTTTTTGTAAATAACAAATAAAAAATAAAAATAATGATAAACATATACTATAGTATATAATATATATTTATATATATTATATAAAATATGTAATGTACGAAATACGAAAAAAAAAATAATAGTTCATTGGCGATTCTTGCCTTCGCCTTTCTCGCTTGTACTCCCCACCATATCGCTTCCTGTTGCCAGCGAGCTCGGTGATTTCGGGTATCCAGCTTGCCATCACAGCCTATCACCGTTCGGTTAACAATACAATATTAACATGATATTAAAAAAAACCCCAAACAAAAATAAAAACAAAACAAAACAATAACCAACAAAAAAGAAAAACAAATAATAATAATAATAATAATAAAAACACTATAATTATAACAAATCGTGAACATTTTTCTCTAAGTTCGTGTGAGTAAGTGAGTGTATATTATTTTTTTTTTTTTTTGCGCCCACGGTCCGTCCGATTACGTCGAAAACGAAGAAACATCATCTATCGACGTGACCGATATAATATATTAATTTATATTGTAACAATTGTGCAGCCGATGGAATCGACGAAATGAGTTATCCGTCGCTGTACTGAGTCCCGCTCGAAAAGCCATTAATATCTTTTAAACGCGATCGTGTTAAGTCTTGGCCAGTTCACGACGTTAGACTGTATAGAATTTGAAAGAGTGATGGAAGGATAAAGAGGAGGGTGGAATAAGAAAGAGATAGAGGGTGACTAGGGGTGGGGACTAGAGATAGAGAATAATGGATTGGCGAAATAAAGAAGATTAATTCCGACGTAACCGAAAGAACCGATTAATTATTATTATGCGTGTACATTGTAAGACAAGTATCGTATCGGCTAAACTTCAGGTCTACAACTAATATAATATAGTATAGTATATAGCCAAATAACCATAAAACATTTAACATGAAAACGACATTGCAATCATTTATCAGTGACGCGCCAAAGACGTTTTGTCGTCGGTATCGCCCCGGCTCGCGGCTGGTACGACGACCGCAGCAAACCCCGGTGACCCATTTTTTTCTTTTTTTTTTTTTTATAAAAGTTTAAAAGGTTAATCGCACGTGGAGTTATACAATATATTTAAACTTTGTTCATTGTGTATACAGACATACAAATATATGTTATATTGTTATTGTTGTACATAGTATATAATATTCGGTGTATATAAAAAAAAATGTAATAGTATTAGCGTAGTTAGTGTTCTATTAGTGTATCTATATTCTATACTTAGTAACTTTTTTTTCGTGAAAACCCACGGTTGGTACTTGATTGATTCGCACAAAATAATATACGATTTTCAAATCTTATTTGTGTATTAAAAAAAAAAATATAGTAATAACAATAATAATTAATTTAAAAAATAACATTAATGACTCCAAATAATATATTATACTGCTCTTTAAAAGCAATAATAACTAGAAAATAGTATTATGATTTTGTTTTTGTGTTTATGTTTATATTCAATAATCAAAATCACGTTCAAAAACGTGATTCTGATGATCTATACCTGCACAGAGTAAAAGGTCATTGATGGCTATTATATTAATTATACAGTTTTTGCATTGTTTAACGAAAATAAATAATAATTGCATTTAATTCTTTATAAATTATTATACATCGATTATTTACATTATATTTGTACATTTCTAAAATCAAATTTCATCAATGATAATAATTAAATTAAAATTCTCATCACAATATTATCATGATGTATTACCTTTTATTGTATATTAGTCCACATTTTGTGTTATTACCTCAATGTTTTATGACCTTCATGTTTAACTATACATATATGTTTGAGGTTCAAATATATGGGGGTTAATGCATCAGACAAAAATCATACTGTGT
This sequence comes from Schizaphis graminum, assembly GCA_020882235.1. Classification (NCBI taxonomy): domain Eukaryota; kingdom Metazoa; phylum Arthropoda; class Insecta; order Hemiptera; family Aphididae; genus Schizaphis; species Schizaphis graminum. The sequence continues at coordinate 64,566,220 of CM037032.1, forward strand.
GATGGAAAAATAAAATAAACAGGGCATAACCAAGAATAAGAAAAAAAATTAAAATAAAATGAATTACATGCAAATAGAGGTTTTTTCATTATATATTAATTATATATTATATTGTATATGCAATAAATGGACGTCGATCGAAAATTATATAAATTCCATGAATAGTTATAATGATAATTATAATAATATCGGTTAATTAAAAAAATAAAATCAAACAAAAATCAAATTTTTAAAATAACTGTTTTCGTTAAAATGTAGGTCATTAGCGAACCAATGGTAAAATTAAAAATGTAATTGATATAATAAAAAGTATCTAAATAGGTGGCAGACAAAATTTAAATAAATATAATATTATACTGATGTATAATATTATATTAGGTTCCATTTAAGGTGTTTATATTGTATATACCTCTTTCCATGTTCACGTCTGAACTCTCCACCATACTTTGATCTACTTCCTACGAGTTCTATAATTTCTGGTATGCTACTAGCAAATATTGCCTAAGTGATAATAAAACAAAATAGATATAAAAAAAATAAAATAATAATGAATGTATAATATGTATTATAATAATAATTTATGTTAAAATATGTAAGTAATATATAATATATAGTTAGAGTGTCTATATAGTCTATACGATAAATAATCGAAATGTTATATACAAACTCGTCAAGCACAATAATATGCAATAATAAAAATATGTAGTCAACGACTATCGTATAATAAATTACAAGATAATTGATATAATATAAGTTATTATAGTATATAATTATGATATAAAATAATAACTTATTTTTAGCAATTATTAGTTATTACTTATAATAATTATACAAAAAACATTTAAGAATTATACAATAACGTACAAACGCACACACTTCTGTGCGTGTATATATGTTTATTGTTTATATATATATTATATTATATTACATATTATGTATTATGAGTTTTTATGGATGTATATAAACAGACATCACCTTATTCTCCTAGAATATATCGTTCTACTATGATATAATAACAATAAAAAATATGATTGAATAAACTTCATGCATTGTAATAATAATATAATTTCGAAATGTTATATTTCGTCAACTGCAGTCGTGTTCCATAATAAATGTGATAAAAAATAATTGATTTGGAGCGCTGTAACCGCCCTTGGCATTATAAACGACCCTGCAGTCCATGCAAATCCAAAGCTAAATAGCGTGTACAAATTTAAACGAATATTATTGTATAGTGAAATAGTTTAATGATTCATATATGTTCAATAAGCTGCCAAGCATTTTAGCGGTTACCTTGACATGTCAATGTTATATATATATATTGTTTATAATAATAAAAAGCACCCAAAAAAATAAAAGGCCTCAAGTATTTAAACGAAGCTAAACTATGTCAATAAATAAAAAAAATACATATACATATTATTATGTATAGGTAATAAACTATGTATTATTTAATAATAGTCTATTGGTCTGCATTATGAACTATTATAACTATAGTGGATATTTGTATAGTGAAATAATAATAATAATAATAATAAAATTATGTATGACCTTTTACTCCAATTTGTCTCTCAGAGGCAAATACCGTACGGTTGGGGAGGGTTAAACTGGATCTTTTGTTGATGCTCATACTTTGTAATGCTAATGTGTGTGTAAAAAAAAATAACAGCCAGCTTTTTAGAGCTTTTTAAAAAAAATAATAGTAATAATAAATCTAACTAAAAAATACGTGTATTATAGCGTTTTACCTGCTGAAAGCTTCTGCCACAAAAATATTATTCGTTTATTCTTAGATTAAAAATTAAATCTTTAACTATGAATAAATATTAAATAATTTTCATTGTGCGTAAAAATTCCGTAACATACTATTTAGTAATTTTTATAAAATAAAATGCATCTATTGGTTGGTTGTATTTTTTTTATACTATCAATGCTAAATTCGAATAGTATTAATGTGAACTTAGACGAATAGCACTCATACACCGCCAAAACATATAATAAGTGACAACGGAAAATAATATTATATTTGTTTTTTTTCAAATTATTTTTGATTAATTTTTATAAATACATTTTATTTAATTATATTATTTTTATACCTTATTTACAAGTATCACAATATTATCGTCCCCGATTGTGTAATAAAGTCATGATTTAACCAAAAAATAACGACCTATCATATATATACATATTTATATATATTATACGTCCCTATATTCACGTGGCACGTGACATTGTATTTTACGTGATTCTACAATTACATTTATTTAACACTTAATGTAAACAAGAGGCAAAATATAAGAAATTAAAATATAATGTAATTAAAAAAGAAACATATCACTTACGAGGCCGACGAGTAAGAAAAATACTAGAAAAGTTCTGCCCAAAATAGTCTGGCAAAACACATCTCCATATCCGACCGTGGACATGGTGACAATCAAAAAGTACACACAAGTCCAGTATGATAACCGTTGCTGGTTTTGGAACTCAAATGGATCTCCTGAGTTTTCCAGCTAAAATATTACAAAAATCATTTTGGTTTGATAATATATTTTGAAATCAGAATGGTATCTAAGAACGTGTACCTAATAGGAGTTCAAGTTGGTAGATTTTAATTTCTAGAATTTGGAGTGTCGTATACGTACTAATGTTTTATGTGTGTGTAAATCTACAAACCTTATTGATAAAATCAACATAAATTAGGAAATTTTGAAATTGGTAATATTACATTGAAGTTAAACCAATTAATGCATACACAATATATCGTTATGTTATTCTGAAACGTTATTTTTATGTGCTCATAATAAATAATAATAATTATACTATCAAAAAAATTTGCAAAGAGAAAAGAATACAGTGTCTAAATATCATAACACTCTTCTAAAATATGACCTTTATTCGACGTTTATTTCAGAAGAAATTGTAACGTCGGACTATAGAAAGACAATTTTATTGTAGCTTCCCTAGTGGCTTTTATGGGGTGATTAATTATTTTTACAATCACAAAAAAATGAATTAAATAATGCAGATTGAATAGGTAATACTTACGAGATGAATGATTCCGGCGGCGGTCAACCACACGGATATAAAAATAGACACAAGTTGAGCAAGTCGAATTGAACTCGACGTTTTTAGAATGTTTAAATATTGCAAAATATCAGGCACTGTCATTAGGCGCAGAGCTCGGAGGAACCTTAGACCTAGAAAAAACAGATTAACCTATATATATTCTAAAGGCTAAAATGATAATGTTAAATAATATATCTTCCTCTAATATACATTTGGTAACAAAACTGTATTATTGTAAAATATTATCGTTTTTCTTAAATTTTTCATTGCACTTACCGATCCAAGTTCGACCCAAATATATCGATAGAAACGACGGTGGAATCGTGAAGTAGTCTACAAACGAGTACATTTCTAACATAAACCATAACTTATCACTGGCGGCTATAAACTATAAACAAAATAGGAAACATTTTTAAGATTCAATAAAAATGTGTAAATATAATTATTATGATAAAGTTTAATATTTATGGATTCAATAAATTTCTGATAAATTTAAACTGACGTTTAATGTTGAATAATTTTATTTAGTAATTTATAAGTTTAGAATTCAGTGTATAGTGATGATGTATTACACTTTTTCAGTTTTAAATTAAATTTTAAATTACTGTGATCTTGATGCAATCGCTTTTATTACTATTCTAGTCCATAGTAGACAAGAAAAGACTATAAGTTTAGTCGTCTAATAATCTAAAAATATTCTATTAACCAGCTTATAAGCTCTCATAAGCATTTTATGTTATTTAAATTTGTACTCATCTAAGGAATTCCCTATTATATGATGCATAAAAAATGCAAATTATTTAAATTTTATAACAATCATAAAAGCCAACAGGAAATTGCAATGTAATATTTTTTACTAACGTTCTAGATAATATTAATTTAATTTTCGTTTGCTCATTTTCACATTTCTTTATGTAAATTTTTTCAATTATTATAGAATTTTGATGTGAATATAAAAAAGAAATGCATTCCATATTCTTAGATGTAATCTTACAATACATTGCATGTATGAAAATACGATGAAAGCCATTTAACTACATTTAATATATATTTTTTAAATATCAATGAACAAAATTTACTTCCTAAACATTAAAATACAATTAAAAAACCTCGAGAATACTACATTTCAAGGATAATTTTATAGGCAACAATATTTGCATTTCTTATGCCTTTTCAAGAAGAATTCGTTTATATATCATTATTAAGAACCAAAAATACTTACTCTTATAAAATAATAAACCATAAAAAAAATATTGAACGCTAAATCTACTTGTTGAGTAACATTGTGACTCCACTTTTGGCATCGTTCAACCTCCTCGCTGGAAAAAAAAAACCCGGTATTTAAATTGATGAGAAACTCTGGAATCTGTTGTACATAACTTGTGTTTTCAACTTACTTGGAGGCGTCGATAAAATATATAATTAGAGATGCTATACTTAAAATGAACACAAGCACCACCTGAAAAAAAAATACGATTCATTAATGACAAAATATTACAATTCTATTTTGTATGATAGGTATATAATAATTGTACATTTTTACTGCTAGTTTCAGGCTCGTGTGCGATACAAGTCTCGAATTCATTTTATTTTAATTGGATTATTTAAACGGATATTTTATCAGTTACCAGAATATGATAGTTTGTTAAAATTTAAATATATATTGAAAACTAAATTTGTGAACTAGAACTCTGTTACATAACATGCAAATTAGTTGGATCCAATTTCCGGTAATCCGACACGAAATCGAGTAAAACCATATATTGTTTAAATACAATTTTGTTATTGGATTTACCCTGTAATTTCCTATATTGTTATAATTATAGCAAACCGAAGTCTGATTTGAGCACGAAGTCAAAATATGTGTTAAAGGTTGTGTCCGGCATGATAACTTTTACCGAAGTTATATACGTGCATTCAATTTCGCAGGCCATCGGTATGTTTAACGAACGGCAAAAAATGCCAACATTCATATGCGACGCGATCAATTGCTGCTCACGGGCCGTTCAAAATTTCCGCGAAAACAAACATGTATTAACAGTCGATTAGTTATTTTCAACTTCTGCACAGTTGTGTGATTCATTGATTCATTTACGAGTTATGTGAGTTATCCGAAATTGTTTCGTCTCGTCGAGCGGACACAATATTGTTATATTTATAATCATACTTAATTACTATAATTATGTTATATACGGTATGGTCACCGTCATCGTCCATCACGACGTCGCACGTTTTTATATTCGTCGTGTTTTTTTTTTTTTTTTTTATACCGTCTGCGACGTGAAAACATCGATGGACTCATTATAGACAAGCGACATCTGGCCGTAAAAACAAACAAATGAACGAACGTCCATTCGTCCACTTAAATACTACGCGTCTAATTCCAGGGGATGACACATCATCACTGTAAAGCACACCTTGTCGTCGTGCCACAAACATAATAACGTATAGAGACATTGGACGGAAATCTAATTTTTTTATACACTGACAAACGCGAGTACGTATTTTTGAATGATCACAAACGTATCTTGAAATCGAAAACTTTTTATTCGTTCATCATTGTATAGAAATGATATTGCTCTCTGAATGAAATAATGAATTCAAAATCTTAAAATATGCACACAATATACTACGATAAAAAATATCCTGTATTTAAAAAAATATGCAACTGAAAACATCTTTAAAATACTAAAAATTAATTTCAAATAAAAAAGAATTAGATATTCAGCTGTACAACAAAACAAAATATACTGTTAAACTGCGGCTGTTGAATATATAATAATAATTAATCTATAGAAATAGTTTATGAATATATAATACAATGAATATTAGGTATAGTACCTACATAATAACAACACTATCGTAAAAATTCAAATATTATAATATCCAAAATTACACTAAAATCAAATTGTTTTTTTATTAAACTGTGATCTTTTTTGAACAAAACGATTAATGGAAATATCTACGCACATAAATATATGTAAAATAATGAAATTTACAACATATAGGTGCAAGATACTATATGTATCAGAACGTCACCTGTATGTACCTACTACTTACGTGACTTTTTGAATATTGAAAAAAATGTGATATCATTAACGAAACAAAAAAAAACAAATTTATAAACAATAATATTTTTCATTTTATTGTGTACTGCAGTGTAATGTCATATAATTTTTTTAATTCAAACAACGATTGGTTTTCTTCTCATGATTTATACGATTTTTATTCAACTGTGAGTATATGTATGCAATACGCATGTATAAATGATCATTTACATGATATGCTGCTAAGTTCAAGGTAAGTTCGTGTATTATAATATAGGTTTACGATGATTTAAATTGAATTCCCCCACATCCCACAGCATCGTCGTATATATTTATATAATATACTGGCTGCCGACAAAATTACAAGAATTTTTTTTTTATTTACAACGCGAAACCGCAGACTTGTAACCACGTGGTGACCGTAATTTCGTTCCAAGAGAAAAAACTAAATAGATAACAAAAAAAAAAAACGTTTTGGGTATGAGTTATATTTATACAACTACGACCAAGTCTTCTACCCCCCTCTCGTTCTACCCTGTCATGCGCTACGCAGTAGTTTCCGGGGGACACGACACTGCTGCAATAACCTAATGACCATACCATTACATTTATTTTATTTTTTATACACACGTTTTTTCTTCTTTTTGATAATGACACGTATTATATATATTATAAAGATATATTCTTTGATGATTCGGCTCATGCGTTTATTTGTTTTATTTTATTTATTTATTTATTTTTTTTTTTTTTTAGGATCTACTGACGGCTGACCTAGAGGGCTAAATATTTCACCGCGTCGAAATTGTATCGCTGCCAAACCCATATGGCCTAATAGAAATTGATTATTTTCCGCACCATTCGACTGCAGTGACGACAATATTTTAGGCCCTTCATTTATTTATGGACCGTGGAATTACAATTGAAAAAAAAAATACCATTTGACCCCCAATAAAAAGTAATAATAATAATTGACGTCAGTGACCGTTTCTATATATTTTTTTATTATTTTCATTTTGTTCAACGTGCGCTCTACTGCATTTGCACGCATATCGAAATCGAAATTAAAACCACGAGCGAAAAATTAGGATATTATAATAGAAAGAACACACCCAGTTGTCCATCTGTAATATACCCATTTAAATTTCTTGTTCCAAAAATAAATGAACCAATACCTAACAAATTATTGCTAATAACTTATAACATTTTTTTTTTTTAATACTTGTATATACAACTAATTAAATGGAATAAACAAACTACATTACACATATATAATATATTGCCTAAGTTTTAATTTATAATGTAATATGAGATTAGTGTAATCATATTAGTATTAGCTCCAATATTATGGTAGTAAATGTAAGAATAGGTAAGTCACGTTAAATATTGTCATATTGATAGTATATACGCACTTAATGTCTAATGAATTTGTTTGTACAATAATATTATATAGCAAACTAATAAATATTAATTTTTGTTAAAATGTATATAGTTAAATAATTGTAATTATTAGTTTTAAACACAAAAGCTACTCAAAATACAAAAACAAATTACCCATTATAATTCCATAAATATTCCAATTGGGCTATCAAAGTAATTTTGGGAGTCCAATATTTAAAAAAATGTCTAATATAAACACTATTGTAAATGATTTAGTTTACTTTTATAAAAACATACTGATGTTAGCATTAACAAATAGCCATGTTTGTTATGTATAACATTATTAAAATTAAAAATAGAACATAGGATGCTTCATTTAACATATTAGGATAAAAACAAAAATGCATAAATACTGCTTCATGGTAGAAAAAAAATGTAAGCTAAATAATATATTATAATTATATTATGGGATATATATATACCAGACATTAATTGTATAACGCGGGTACGTACTTATTTCAATAAACTAAATAAACTATAGTAATTTTTGTATATATTTTTTTTTTTAGCCCAGATGATGAATATTGGTACAGACAATAATATAATATATGATCATGGAATACAAACATAAATACAATTTAAGAAAGTTTTTATTTCAAACAACACATTTATGATCAATTTATTATTTATTATTATTATTCCACGTTTGAATATAATGTTTTTTATATACATTGAAAACTAAATATTGTATTATAGAGCAATATTGTTACTATATGTTTTATGTTAAAGGGAGTTTGAATGTAATATTTTTTTCTTTTGTCTACAATGACGTGACAAGATAGTCATGACAGTCATATCATGGAGAATATTACAGTCATAATACAATTCAAATATTCTTGTAATTCGTCTTTTTATTTGACAATGCTCGTTCATAATCAATAATATAACTCCTACATCAAGAGAAATACTAAAATAATTTTAATGTTTACGACAAATAATGGAATAATTAAGGATAACAATAATTATAGAAAAGGGATGGGGATAGCTGAGTGACATTATTTTAATTATTATACGCTCATTTGAGCAAGATACGTTCCGTCAACTAGTTGTTAATCAATTGTAATGAAGAAAATTTTGTATCATGTTATTTGTTGTTCGTGTTTAATTATTGATTTTTCAATTCATTATAAAAAGGTTTAAAAAAAAAATAAAAATAAAATGGTCGAACGTTTATCATGCTTTAACTCGCCTCGGCCAATAAAAGTCTCTCGGGAATCGCGTTTCGGGGTAAGTCATTTAGTCGCTTGGAAGGATGGTTTAGAAATATGTGTTGTTAGCTTTTTAAGCCCAAAAGTGATTAATCATAACGTAGTAAAAACGATTTCAAACTGACATCCATTCATTATAAGTTTGACCGTAAATTTTACTATATTTTGCACTTTTTATGATCTCTTGAAAAGTTTAATCACAACTTTCATTATTCCATTTATTTCATTATACATTGTAGTTAATACACATGTAGGGAAATCCGAAATATTCATTGTAAATTGTAATAATATATCCTAAAAACTGTTAACTGGAAAATAAACCCGAAATTCTTTACTGATAAAAGGCTCAGAATTCAAAATGATTTTGTATAGGTACATTAAACTATGCATAATAATAACAATCAAATCACTGCACGCAGGGAGCAGTTTTAAAATAACTTTAATCAAAAATTTCTCAAAATATTTGAAATACAAATTAACTTAATTATAGATATGACAAACCATTAATTATTATTATGCGACATAGAGAGATATTAAATAATAACCTGATAGTTCTGTTTATGAATATAATTGTTTTAATTGGTATTTCCATACCTACATTCAGTGATTATATTTATTATATTATCTTTATTCTTTATACGATTAGGGGACTGGGTAGTCGAAAGGCCAATTAAGATTTTAAATAATGTAAAATTAAAGCAGAAGAAATATTATATACAAATACAATTTTAATTACTGCCAAAAATTATAATATAATTTAGTATTTACCTATAAATATTGAAAAGGTTTTTACAGAATTATAACCAAAAAATTGTCGCAAAACATAATAGATGCGTTAATCTCTTGCTATGTTTCCATCTACTTGATATAATAATATTATATTGGTATATTACCTAGCTTAGGTTAATTTAAATTTGTAAGTAGTATTTTATTCGTTAAATTTTAAAATATTACGATATAATATATTAAACTCAAGTCGAAAAGAAAAAATATATAAACAAATAATTACAGCGAAATGCGGTACTGTTTGTTAGCTTTTATTTAAAAGCCACACAAACAAAAGCGGAGTTATTAGATGGGCACTTTGTGTGCGTGTATTAAATAAAATGTATATTATTGTGTATCTAATATCTATATTGCTATCGGAAAAATAGTACGCCACTGTTCTAAAAGTGCTAACAATGTGCGCTGCACACGAACACTCAGACCATCCATGCACACGTCGATAGACACGTATTTATATACACGCATCACGCACTAACACACAAATACATGTAATGTATGTGTATCGTAAATATTTTATTTTGTTTATTCATAAGTTATATGATTGTGAAGAATACAGCGAAAACTAACACAACGCGTCGAGTACGAATAGGATAATGGTTAACAGAAAACCATTGTCGTGACAAGTTTGGCACAACTTCGCCAACGGTGCATCGTCGTTACACACCCGTTACTAAAACATCAGCGTACACGGCGTGCCTGAACGTTGTCAGCCTCAGCCGTCACCGGTTTTAATGTGTGGAACTATAAAACCGAACGATAACACGGTTATTTCATTTTATTATTAATAATTTTACTATCTACTTTTAAGTGTACTGCAGCTGTACATGCGATGAAAAAAATATCATATTTATAATTACAAACTCCGCAAGTACCTACAGCAATACGTACAAAAAAAAAAAAATAAAAACTTAAACGAGAATAAGACGCATCGCGATAAATGCTTTTTATAAATAACCCGCGAGTAGGAGGTATAGCAGCCCCGTGTATTTAATCGCGATAAAAAAAAAAAGTAGAAAAATAACGGGCTAAGGTCGGCGTGCAGTAGATCGCATGTGCACGTCCGTCGGCAACGAAAATAAAAAACAATTTATCCGACTCGCAGGTTAATTCGGTCTCTTCGACGACGACACAATATCAACCGTACAAGGTTAATAATATTATTATTATTACGATGCACGTTATATTATTAACATGTACCTACCTATTATTTTACGGGTATATTTCTACTTTATGGGGCACCCAAAATTTCAGATTTTTTCTTATGGAATCTTATGTATTTTTTAACGCTAAAATCGATGGTGCAAACGAAAATTTGGGCAGATTATTAGTTTAGAAGTTATAGCCTATTGAAGTTTGATAATTTTGTTTAAATAGACAAATAGTGTTTGTTTTCTGGTGATACTTCTCACCATTTATTTTTTTCACTTTTTTTTTATCAGTATTATAAATAATAATATTTTATTAAGGGCATCGGGTAGCTTCTAACTTGAGGTGGTGTTGCATAGCAAGTCGAGGCCCGAGGGATATTTTCGTTTTGCGGAGCGTAGCGACGGCGCCGAGGAGCGTAGCGACGAGTGCCGCTAGCACGGCATCACTGTAAATTATTTCGTATTGGTGCCAGTGATCACGGTCTTTGAAGATTTTCTAAGACTGTGCCTGTGATTGTGGCCGTTATCGCGAAAATTATAACTATCAATATCAATTGGTTTAGGTCCGTAGGCCCTCGAGTTCGGCGACCGAAACCGGCAGGCGTAGGGATCAACTACACGTCTTTATTTTATACTACAAAATTCAAATGATTGTAAATTGCCATATAAAAAGTTAAAATAAAAAAATAATAAAATAATAAAAAAAAATTCGTTCTGGCTGAGGTTCGACTGCTAGATACTTGGTTTATATTATCAAAGAGTTACCACTGCGCAACAGTTCAATTTTAATTTTTGTAAGCAAAATGGGTATTTAAGGATTACAGTATAAACTGAAAACTTCAATAGGTTGTGACATCTAAACTAATAATCTGCCCAAATTTTCGTTTGCACCATCGATTTCAGCGTTAAAAAATACATAAGATTCCATAAGAAAAAATCCGAAATTTTGGGTGCCCCATAAAGTAGAAATGTTCCATTTTACGCATACGCTTCGTGGAAAGTTTTTAACGATAAGGTGTCCCCAAAGTTTCTAATAATACAACAAGCGTAGTGAGCGTACACAATTTCGAGAAACAGTACCCACGGCAATAATATTACGTGGGTATGTGCATATTATTATTATTATTATTATTATATAACTTTTATCGCGTATTTCGTCGAGAGTGTCACACTCCGCGCTGTATATTATGATAACATTATAATAGTCACTAGCACTCCATAATATAGTTGTCGTGTAGTACGCATATATTGTTATAATATATTATATGAATAGAAAATGTCAGTTTGCACGCGTATATTACTTTCAACGCGGCCCGGAAGTGGTGAGAAGAAAATATATCACAGTAAATGCGCGTGCGTGATGGTAAGACTATTTTTTTTGTCGCACCAACTTTTCATAAACTCTACACAAAATACATTTGTCTGCTGCCAAATACCCGTAAAACGAGCGCGAAACCCACAATGACGTGTTTTACAAACTGTACCTACTTGAACTATTATGGGTGCAGGGCATAGAGTCATCATCGGCAAATTGTTACTAGATATATATATATATAAAGTACGATGCGGAAATTCATCTCGTGTCAGGTGCAGATGCAGACATTGGCGTTCTCATTTCAGGTCTTGCTAGACTGTAGGTGTAATATTTCGACTTGTTTACGAAGAACTAAATAATATGTTTCCATCGTATAATTGTTCTCAGTTTTTTCTTTTCGATTCTTCCACACCGTTTATTTAACTGGCGAGGTAGTGACTGTCATTATTTGGTATTTCTCCATCTATTTGAGTGAATAGTATCATATATATATCAGTATATATATAGTTATAGATTTATAGTAGAATACCAATTTGACGAGTGCTTTTTCCATTAAAAACACTGTTTAGTTCAAATATAAGTGATATAAATATACTATATAAATATAGGTTTATCGACAAATTAATGTATACACTGTATAGTAATGTCCTTACTTTGCTATAGTGCACTTAATAAAGGACTCTATTTTACTCACCCATGAGTCACCCCTAAATGGTAAAGTTAGGTGAATAGTTCTATATTGGTATTTTTTCAAAATTGTTTCACTCATTCTAACCACCACCGCCCTATAACAACTATCACCCTCAGAGTCATATTGTTATAAATATTTATTAAATTTTAAATCTGTCGATAAAATAACTATAAAGTAAGCCACTTCTACTAATACAGTCTCAACAAAATTTAATGTAAAAAATATACATTTTTTAATTAACAGTAAGAAAAATGTTAAACTATAGCTGCTATAGTATATGTATCTACATAATATATTATTATTGAGATCTTTTTTAATGTTTTGAGAAGCCACAGATATTATAAATCGCATGTATTGATACGCAGTTTTAGTCCTTTAAAAATAATAAAACAGACCAGGATAAATGCTCATTTCCCTCAAACGCGCAGCATTCGATAGAAATGTAGTATTATTATTTGTTATATTGTACAAAAACATTATAGTTATTAAAATACAAGAAGTCGCGGTGTATTTGGGTGGCCGACAATCAGTCATTTGCATGCATGCGTATTAGAAATGCAAGAGAGTACCTTGAAAAATAAATTAAAATATTTAAAATGTAAAACAATTATCTACACGACGTGTCCAGTGTTTAACATCCAAACGTATACGTGTGTGTTCGTGTGTTCCAATCGGCACGCTGTTAGGGCATTGTTTTAAAGAGTAATTTTTGGCGATTCATATTGAACAATATACGCTGCAGTGGCATTTGTGTCCAATCGCGTATCGAATCGCCTAATGTCGATATATAAATTATTTTCTAAATATCCATTTGGTGAATATGAACAGGGGAGACATTTGAAAGGGCGTTGCCGGTCGACAAACGTGCTGGTATTTTCATAAAAAAAACAAACCAGCATGGTTAAAAATATTACATAATAATATGCTAGATTATTTGACCGAATATACGGTCGTCTAAGAAACCTAACAAATATAATATTATAAAATATATTATGTACATATTATCGTTTGATTAATAAAGTGCTATAATTGAAAATCACAATATTTATCATCAACCTGTAAGTATAAAAATACTTAATATTTATATAATAAAAACGATAGTTAGGTACGTTCTTATACCATGAAAAATATATAAACAATTTAATGAATACACTAAGATATTATATAATAATTATGATAATATTTTAAATAAGATATTTCTGTAACTACACACACAAAAACTGTCCAAAAAAAATACAGTCTTGGCACACATATTTTCTCGTAGCTTATAGATAAATAATGAAACAAATAGAAGTTGTGACATTTTTGATAGACTACGTAAAGACGGTTTCATTACCTATATATTACTTTATTATTTTTAAATACCTTAAGTGGCAAAAACTGAACGTCATTTACTGGTATAAATGTATAATATTGAAATTGGTACACTTAAATAGTAGAAACGTTCTGAACTTGCTCTGGATACTAATATGGGACCGATAATTTATTTCAAAGATAAACTTTTGACGAATTCAACTTTTAATTGGACACATATTCGTGTAAACGAAAACACGCCTACTGTGCAAAATTTTTAAACGCATTGAAGTTTTATTTATTATATATATATATATATATATACAGTGCTTACATTTTGAGAAATTAAATAGAGAAGCTCAATCCAACGATTTAAAAAATGCGTTCCAAGTGCACAATTACTTAAAACACACCCGTGGGGGGCTTTTCCCCCGTTTCCAACCTTACTTATATTTTGAATACCACTTTTCAGCTACGCAGATATTTAAATTCAAAATATAATATTATATTTTGTTAGTAATATTTACGTCCTACATGTTCCAGTAGAAAATTAAAAAACAATAATCAATGATATTCATAATTAATATACCAAATAGATAACAAAATTAATAATTATTGTTTTTTATATTAAAAATCGTAAAATTTTTTATATAACTGACATGGATAGTAACACATTTCAATAAAAATTATTTTGCTTAGTCTCCCTGCGCACGGCGCACCCCTCAATTCGAGCACTGATTTATACACGTACAATTGTAAGCGAAAAAATGATTACTTAGCTGATTTTTTTCACCGAGGGAATCGTATTAATTGTATTTTGATTATGGTCGAAATAAAATCAGAAATTTGATCTCTGACACAAAACGGCCACGGCTTGTCGGGCATTGGCTAGAACGAGTCAAGATAATATTATAGTCACCATGCTCGAAAATAGAAACACACGCAATATTATTTAACGATAATAATAATAATAAAAATAATAATATACCTAATAGATTTGTGCTTTTACCGTTCCTACACGCCAGCGATGACTTGACCACAATAAAACGAAATGTTTTCCACTGGCAAGACATGTCTGTAATAATATTATGTACAGAGAAATCGGGGTGGTAAAACGACCGTAGGAAGAGCATGTATAGATAGATACCTATGTGTACCTCTATAACGACCCAATAAAACGCTCACGATATTGTTATACACGGGCCGTAATTGACACGGTATCGTCGTTTTTAACAACTCGATATTGCGAGCTGTACTGTATAATCGTAACGTTTTATATCTGTGCCTGAATGCTGCGGTTGATTTGAATATTTCGAATTTTGTTTTTTTTTTCTTTGCAAATATTAATCTTCAGTGAAATAGTACAAAAAAAATGTATCGTGAAGGCAACGTTCGTAACGCGTATATTATTTTAGTGTCAATTTGGTATAAACCTCGTGGCGGTTCGTGCATAAATAACCACTACACGATATTATTATTAGATTTGTTTACCTGGAAACGCACACCCCACACGGAATGCGAACGGTTCGTAACGGTTTATTACGATATTAATTTATCAACGGGGTTACACCGACTTAATTAAATAACTCGAATGCACCAAGCGAAATCATTTATGAAACTCGGCAACAATGTCGCATATTCCACATAATTCCGTAAAACCATAATAATATAATTTTCGACATTGGTTTGTATTCGGAGATATTTCAGAAAGGCACTCGGAACCGACGTTTTTGTCTGTTCTTAACATCATGCACACAAAAATAAACATAATATTTTATATTACATTCATTATTGTGCAGCTAAATATTGCTTAAAATAATTTACGATACCTATAATTATGTACTCTACCGTTATTCAAAAAACATCATATTTTAAATATGTGCTTTGATGAATTTTGACGGATGATCAATTCGACATTTGCATAAAAAATTTAAATTGTAGAATAAATAAAAATTATTTTTTATCGTACAAAATCATAACTGTTTTATATTATCTCATTAATTGGAACATAAATAAACTGACTAGCTGAGAGATTATAATATAATGTTTATGAGTTTATGACAATATTATTTAGTAAATATTTTACTAGTTTACTACTATCTACCTTGATAAATTGTGTACAGTCTACATGTATTATACATGCAATAGAAAGGATTGGAAGTATTAGGTATCTTGAATACTAAAAAAAATTGACTACAGAAAATATTTTTCATTAAATACAAAATAATATATAAATTATGGTTATTAAAATTATTGTAAAATAGTAATAATTTTCGGTTAATTATAGAACGACTGTAATCGCTCATGGCCAAAAAACCATAAACGGTGATAATGATAATACGTAATTACTATATACATACGTAGCCAAGAAAGATACACAACTTAATTCATTAAGTTAAAACTAAGTAGCTGTTATACATAGAGAATTGGAGAATATCAAAGTATCAAAATATAATACCATACAAAATGCGCATCTACAAAAATATACTATTCACGTTGACAGGGGTGGTTGGGGTGGAGTTTTTTGAATTTCGAATAGATATGTTAGATTTGTCCATGTCGTTCAGGACGTAAAGTATAATATTATCGCTACCACAAGTACACGACCTAGATGCACTATCATCTATACATTTTATTAAACATTTTTTTTCAGGTTTTCCGCCTCCGATTTTTCTTCAATGTTTTCAACCATAGTATGACATCGTCATCGATCATCATGACATCGGGGATACCCAGATATATGGGGCTTATTTTGGTGTAGGGGAGTGTAGGAAATGAAAACAAATCACGTAAATACCTAAAACAATATTTTATTATATTAATCAATCGGTACTCGATCGTTGGCGTACGCAATAGACAGCTGGGTATAAGTCGTATGATATAGAGGCAATGGAAGTAGGAAATTATTTCCTAATCACGGGGTCTAATAGGCAATATATATAATAAAATATAATAATAAACGCAACCAACAGTCTTCGTACTTTTCCAATGTGTGTGCGCGAATACAAAACAGTTCGAGCGATTTTCAACGTTTGATTAATAACCCTCAAATAACCACGACAAGAAAATTAATTATGGTAATTTGTCATAATCAACGTCGACAGCGCTGTCAGATGGTTTTTTCAATTATTTTATTATAAATTATAAAATTATATTATTATATGTAATATATAAGAAACGTAATGCGATAGCAAAATATTATTATACTGTGTGCAGCAGAAAATTAAGAAAATGTTATATTATTTCGAAGTGATCGAATGCTTGAAATGGTCGTCACTATTTATTTTAGACTAAAAACAAACATTATTATTTCAGCTGCTATATTATATTTTCAGCCACAAATGATAAGCAGATGATTCCTTGTTTTGTTAAAATGTACATTAAACTTACATTATGAACTACTCTAAAGCTATATACAACTCTGTTAAACTTACAAAACATATATTTTAATTAATGTAGAAAAAAATACATGAAATATTAATTACGAAGTTAAGAATTGCAATATATTGTTAGATAGGTACGTGATATAAATTAAAAATTACCATTCTGCAATAGTACAGTTTATACAAAATTTTAAACATTATTATAAATACATATTTCTATTTATTAACACTTTAAATTAAATACAATCTTTAATTTAATATCTATTCTGTAAAATTACTTTATATACATACTACATATTATAGAAAGTTAATATTAAGTAGTCGTATAAATCAATTTGAAATACACTAAAGGTAAAAAAAAATGATATAATACGGAATATTAAATTCGTATTCATCAGAACAAGTACTTGATTGTTAACTTAAATATATCAGAGGAAATTTACTCATTATCATACTTAAAGTTAAAAACATTATTTGCATTTGTAAACTTCCTTTTTGATATTTAAATTTGATATACCTATTATATTGTGAGTATTTTTAAATAAATTGTAATATTTCTAATAAATATAAGATATTACTAATAAAGATAATGTAAAATTGAAACATTATAAATAGCTGTTGTAGAATTACTAATAATTTTATTGACTTAGAATTTTAATAATATGTTAATTATTTCTTATAATTAATATTGTATTGAATAATACAACAATGATTTTGACAAAATCAAATTCACTGTTATCTGAGGTCGCGTGGTTCGGGAGAAAGAATACAAATAGTCATCTAGCCATCTTATTGATATAGAATGAGTAAAAACTTTGAGAAACGACACCACCTTAATGCATTATTTTGTTTTCGTTCGAAAAAGTTTTGAAAAATAGATAAGATTATTTCGGTCGAAATGGGTACCGCCCTCCTCAAATAGAAACGTTCTCGGCATTTCGTAACCCGTCCTTCCCCCCACGCAGCACTCCTTAAAATTCAACCAGTATGGTGCGCTTATAAGCGTATTATAATTTAAAAGCTTCGTCTTTGTGTATTAAAATATAATAATGGACATTCCGTGTCAGTTGGTGATTTTGTTTTGTTTTGCGCATTATATTTACGTGTTGTCAGCGTGGGTGCGTGTGTGGTGGTACCGATAGTTATTTGTTTTACATTTTACGGTCGAACACTCTTAAGCTGTTTTTGCTCAATTACGCTGTTTGGGGCCGAAACGGTATGGTAATAATCGAACAGAAAACGGGCATAAAGGAGATTTTTGTTCAGTTAAATTGTGTTTGTAATCAACAATAAATCTTAGAAAAAATGGATGACCGAAAATTACAATATTAATACAATAAGAAACCCACGGCATTGTAAATTTTGTTTATTTGGTTTTAAGCGTATAATTAATTCCTTAGTTAAAAATTATTTTTGTGTAATATATATTATAATGAGTTCTTTTTTTGATCATTTTGTCGTTGTTTATTATCACGATGATAATATAATTCAATAAAAAAAAAAACATTTACATACTTAATATTTTAATATTGAACTTAAACTAAAAAAATATTTTATAGGTATATAGTGAAAAGTGAATATCAAAATATTTTTTAAAACGGGTTATTATATTATGTACAGCTATTTGTATACTATGGACCTGAAACAAATTTGAATTTCCGGTCTTCCTGTGCCTGGGGCCTTTAAAATCCTAGTAACTACAAAGCGGATGATAGGCGGGGAGGAGTTTCTTGGTTGAGGCAAAATAAAAACACCCAAAAAGACGTTTAATCGATAAGTCCAATATACAATGGGCAGAGTGCGAACGGATACGACCTTATTGTCGTTTTCTTTCGTGGGGCATAAAAAAAATAACGTATATACGCATTTTATACTATAAAAGGGTCACGACCATGTTCCGTGGCAGTACGTCTATCTCTATTATCATATTATTATATTATATATATATTATATATATTATTATATA
Organism: Schizaphis graminum; assembly: GCA_020882235.1. Taxonomy (NCBI): domain Eukaryota; kingdom Metazoa; phylum Arthropoda; class Insecta; order Hemiptera; family Aphididae; genus Schizaphis; species Schizaphis graminum. Next base: position 64,585,560 of record CM037032.1, read on the forward strand.
TAGTGTCGTCGTTGTTCGTTCGTCAGGCACCCCACGGAATTTGTACTTTGACACAAGCACACACACACACACACAAACACACGTACAAACAAGAGTACATATACAGCTGCAAATATAATGCATACTATAGTGTGTGACGATTTGCAAACTAGGGGGAAAAAATAAACGTACAACGCGCGCTCGCGACTCGGCAGAGGCCGCTAAAAAACCGATCGATCGATTTGAGCGGGCGAGGGTGGTGCCCCGCCCCACCCACCAAACTACCCCTCGTTACTGGAACAAGTGTAACCTACATTCAGAATGCGCACACGCGAGCCCGCGCATCTGTGTATGTGTGTATGTATGTCATGGGGTGTGTGTGTGCGTACGTAGGCGAGTGGGCGAGTGTGTGCGGATTATGTAAAACCAAATGCGGTACTTAAACATGACAGCCTTCGAGCGTGTTTAAGTTCCCCGAGACGTGTTCCCACCATCCTAACTCTTTCTCCTAATCCTTCTCTTCCTTCTCATCCTTTCCTCGTCTTCTTTATTCACGGTCGATCGACATCGTCCGATTTGTATTTTTAATTTCTTCCCCTCGACCCATATGTCGGTAAAAGGCCGACTGGTAGAAAGACCCGTCGTCTTTAAATGATAACGCACATTTGTCCCTCAAATCTATCACACACACGTTGCATTTTTCTCTCTCTCCCTATGACGTGTCTCATCGATTTGAAATTTTTTATGGAAATAATACAGAAGATGCTTTCATCAGTTGTCGTTTTTATGTATAATATATTATGTTTTTTTCCGTTGTATTATATATATATATATATATATATTCGTATATGTGTATATTTGGTTCTATGCTTTTCCATATTATTATTATTTGTTTACGACACTCCCCTCAAAATAGCAGTGTCACTTTATTTATGTAAACGTAAACATAGTATACCAACATATGTCCATGATGGTAAGTATTGTATTCTAATTTATTGCCATTTTTCTCCATTTTTATTAATCTAAATCTTTCAATGGAACATTTTTTCTTCTATCAATTATTAATTTATTAGATAATTTTAATTCAAAACATTTACAATCTTCATTCTTCAATATAGATTTGCAATATTCACTATAATATTTTTGAAATGATAATGTTCACAAAAAAAGATTGTTAAAGACAATCCACTTATTTCCACTTTAAAATACTCAAATACAATTTAACACATCATTAGATATTAGTCATTAATATTATTATTTGATTGGTTCATCATTTTTTTGGCGATTTGTTATTTAATATTATTATCTTCTAAATAAAAATAATTCTAAATACCACTATATTTTATACTCAAAGTTTTAAAATATATTACTGTACTATGCATCATATTTAGTTTAAAAATAATGTATGAATGTAAGTTTCTATATCCAACATTTTATGAAGTATATAATTGTAATCAAGAGCTGTTTTGAGTTTATAATATTTATATTACATTTTTTATGAAATTTTTTATATAAAACACTATGTTTAAGTACTATAATAAAAAAATATGAAAAAATTATATTTTCTATCCATGTAAATAAAATCTTTTTTTCATAAGAAATATAAAATAAAGAAAATAAAACAAATGATAATTTTAGTGTATAATTTATTGAACCAAGCGAGAAAATAACATTTTATTATTAAATATATTTTATAATATAAAATACTTTATAACGGAAAGGAAATTAATTATTAATTATTATATATATACACATGGACTGATCGTTGATTTTTATATGTATACATTTACTGTAAAATATAATGATTCTACACAATAGTAATCAACTAATAACCATAGCATAACACGTAACAATAATATTAAATATTGTGATTTTTATATCTTTCATGTGATAAATAATAAACTCTAGATCTTATCGAACTTTGATTATAGAAATTCAATTTCAACTTAAGAACTTTTGACTTAAGAAAATCTAAATTCCAATTAATCAACGTGATGTTACAAATGATTTAGACATTTCATCTGTACTCAATATATACATGTATGGATTGTAAGTAAATACAAAATTGTATCATAATCGGCTACCAAAATTTGATGATGAAATCAAAAAAGAGTTATAAATATTGCGTAAAAGTTGAATGCACTTTGTCGCACCGTATTATACTATAGAATGAACCAGAGGTTTAGCATATACCATTTAAGTGTCTTTTAAAAATACTCAAGATGGCATCGCTCCGGGGTTGAAATCATCAAATCGTTTATTCGTGAACAATGGATACCTGTACGAATTATATTTAAATGTACTCGGGACTTTTCACTAAAATGGCTACCAAACAAACTTTTTAACGAATGTGAACTGCGTCCGTTTCGAATTTTTTTCTTCAAGAGATCATCGGTTGTGTTCGATTCCGTTATTTGTATAGTAATTAAGCACCAGTTAAACCCATGACGTTGCTACACACATTTCATATCATTCCTAAACTGGGACATACATTTTTCATATTGATTTTTCATGTAATTGAAAATGGCTTGCACTACTCCCAGAAACAATGACACAAATCCATAACACGACTGTTTCACTGTGATCGAATTGATTAATTTTTTTACACTGTCACGTGATTAGTATTTTTCACAAAAAACAAATCGAAATCTTTACATCAGTAATTTGACCTAGTTTATATATAGATACAAATATTTTCGGTCAATAATTAACTGTAACTTAATTATTTATTGTTTAATCTCCTAACTGTCGAGCATAAAAAAGCTCATTTAAATAAAAGTTCATGTTTGCGATACAGTTCGTAATCATGATTTATAAATTAATAACCATTATTTTTGTGTACTAAAAAAAAAAATACAAATAGAGTTTTATAATTCTGTGCACGATACATGTTTCGTAGTTGCCAAGTTACGACTGTAGGTTGTTATTTTGGTATTCAGACAACAAAAATAAATATTCAATATTCAATCGACCGTTCATGACAACTTTATTTGTACGCCCCAAATCAATTAATCATCTGTTAATAGTTATTCAATATTGTATTGTTTTAAGAAGAAGTCGAATGTAATAAAATCTTAATATATGTACCCAAGATAGTATATATGATGTTAAATATGCGAATCATGGAATATTAGATTTTTACATATATATGTACACCAACACTTACATCATTTTTAATCGAAAGTTTCTTTACAATTTGTAAAATAAATTTAAAATAATAGAAATAATATATTTTTAAAAGCGCCTTCTTAAATTTGAGAACTATTCTGTGACTTTAAATTAATTATTAAAAGTTAATAAAAACAACTATATTTTTAGTAATATTTTAAAATCAAACAATATTATATAAAATGGATTATTGTTTATAATTATATTTTTTACTAACTGTTAAATGGCCTAATAAATGTATATTGTATATATTTTTAATTTAGCATATATATTATATGATTATATAATCATTTTGTCATGTCAATATATTCGAGGACTTTTTGAATATTAGTATATTCTAAATTTTTTATTCATATTTGTTTTTAATGAAGATTATTTAGTATAGTATTTATAATTGAACTATTTTATTTTCTGGCAAGTATAGCTAGAATGATTTAAACATTTTACGAAACAGAAAACAAATTAACTCCCTTGTCGGTGTGTATTATATTAGGTATACTCTTTACTATTAAGAAGTATTTGTAATCATTATTTAAGTTACATAGATAACAGTGGTATAAAACCGTTAAATACTATTTGAACATTATTTCTCATAGAAACTTTAATCTCACTAAGTTCAAATATTTAATGAATATATTGAAATATTTTATTAACGATTCGATATTTGAACGACATACTACAAAAATTATATATTATAATTTACTAAATTAAAAACCATTAAAAATAAGTTACATTTTCAATTAAAATATTTTGTATAACATATTATATTATATATTATATATATTAATGTTTAATGTATATAGTTAAAATTAAAAGGGACAAATCTAAAAATAAAATCAGAGCATGAAAAATGTCTAAGCACCTTGAATTTTGGATATGCGCCGAGAACTTTATAATTATTGTTTTTAATCCAGCATCATGCTAAGATTTTCTTCGATTAAAAACTTTTAAATCATTTTGTATAAAATGTTATATTATAAGAGTTTTGACACATAATATTATATCGTTTATTTTATTATGTTCTACAATTCAATGAAAGCATTCGAATATCAATCGTGAACAAAATTGTCTATTACGTTGAATAAGAGTATAAGACAATATCGCACTGTCGATAAGGTACTAATTAAATACTAACTTATACCTTAAATTATGATTGGAAAAAAAATGTATAATTATCACGATATTCTTCTAAACACGTGAATGATATTATACACGTAATAGTATTTGCGCATTATAAACCTCAATAATTGCGGTCTACGGACATGTTTTATGGTATCCTGCCGAGTCGGTAGGTAGGTATTGTGTTAATGTGTCTGTTATTACGCGATAATAGTCGCGTATAATAATAGATCTTGATTTATTTCCAGTTATAAAGTACGTGGGTAGTTCAACAAGAATGAAATTTGAATAATCGCGCACAGTACACGATTTTCACAAACATAATAATTACGCGCGTTTAACTCGTTGAAATGTATCGGATACAATTTGAAATTAAACGACCGTTGTACCTAGGTAAATGTGTACACTGCACAGGTAGGTACATGAATATTAATGTGTAGAACTTGTGTTATAGTAACGAACGGTTAATTAATCGAACGGTTTATACTCGTAAAACATTAAAACCGGAATAGGGTTTTTAACTGTTCATTATCATTCCGCTGAATGACTAAACGATATTCTACCTATAGTGCGAATAAACGTAATAGGATAAAAATTGTTCATTTTGAACGCATTTAATTAAAAAGGGTTAATCGATAGTGTCCGCCGTTTGGAAAATTGCATACTTACCAATTCAAATAATTTTTTATTTGTTTTCTACCATTTATTTTTATTGAGCGGTAAAATACAATTCTCCATTCATCGAAATTACACAATGAAAACTCATAAATTCAAACCGACGGATGTGAAAAATATACGTAGAACACAATACCCATATCATTGAAGAAAAAAAACATATTTTATTATCCATCAAGCATTCAAACTATTGACTAATTTATCAACACTCCTATCATCCTACAAATACCTGATAAATATTATTATATTATAGCATTGTGTATTTTAGTGAAGGAGGTATATAAAATAAATAATGACTATAAATATATTTTGTATAAATGTATAAGATTAATATTATTTGCAGCTATCATTATTTATTTTTTTTATTTTTTTTTTTTTGGTCGTATCTAATAAATTTAAAAACAGTTCATTAGAAAAAGTATCTTTTACAAATCATTATGTATATTAATGATCTCGTTAGTCTTTGTATACATTCATCCTATAAAAAAAAAACACATAGATATTCGAGTAATAATAATAATTAACGCCGCAAACCATTTAATACAATTTTGTAAATAATTTAAGCGTTTGTAAAATTATGATATACATTTTATACATTAGTTTTACGATCGCTACATTTGTTTAAAATATTTATAACAGTTTTAAATTAGAACTTTAATAATTTGGTGTTTAATCTTCGTTATCTGTAAACTTTTGTAATCGAAAAACAAACAAAATAAATTGTCATATACCTATCAGCGCCAACGGAACAAACCTGTGTAATACCCATATTATAATTAAAATATACCAGTTTTTCGTAGAAAATATTTTAAAATAATAAATCGAATAATAATGGATATATTATAATCAGATTCATATTCTTAAAAAATTAAAAACGATTAAAAAATACAAATCTGTTCAATTAACCTATTTCGGACATCATTGATTATATTTTATAAAAGTCCTAAAACTCACATTCCTAATTTATAGCACTAGATTATTCGTTTATAAATCACGCTTTTATAATATTATCGTGTAAGAGAGTGTGAATATTATGGGACGTAGTCGAATAGCGTTTTGATTTTAACAAAATACATAACATTAAACCAGCTACCTACTTTTAGTAGTTGGAAAACTTGAAATAATATTATTATCTATATTTTGTATACACTTTATAAAGATAAATACAATTAAAAGTTTCGACAGTCCAAAAACACAAACACTACATATTTTAATCTTTAGCCGTTATTGTGTGCGTTCGAGTAACGTTGTGCTATAATCATAACTCAACTTTTACGATTATTCTTAAAACCGAAACTTTTAAGTGTCTACGCATTTTGTCGAAAAAAAAAACAAAACAATGAAAAAAAATCTCGGAAAACGATACGGCGGAATTACTTCAAACACGTTATCCCAGACATCTGCACGCGACATTATAGAGTTTTATTTTTTCCGTAAAGGGTTAGTTTTTTTCATAAAAAAAAAACAAATCCCCAAAATGTAATACAATAATATTATCTAATAGTCATAACTCATAATTGTTTTTCAGAACACATATCATACATCGCGTCATCGCTGTATATTATACCAGATAACTCGTAATTATTGTACGCATATGAAACACCTACATGGAACAATGACAGATAGAATGACTGTATATTATATTTTGTATAATGTGAAATATTTAATAACTTCATTATATTTTATATCATATTAGGTACTATCGATTGTCAGTCCCAATATTAGTCTAATGACCTTTTCCAAACTCATTGAACACCATCTATTATTATGTTATATAATAATGTTTAATTTCATCAATCACGCACTTACACACACACACACACACACACACACACACACACACACACACACACACACACACACACACACACACACACACACAAACTCATTCATTGTTTATTATTTAATCGAATTTTATTTTTACTCATTCCGTTTGTGACGTACAAAACCGAGTTTTGTAAAAATTATTTTCGCGTGGTACAGACCGTCACCGCGCGTTTTTCGAATAAAATATTGTTTCGTCAAACACCATTTTTTCTTAGCCATTGTCACAATAATATGCCATTTCAAACACAATGTCGGTTGATGGAATCATGCAGGTCACAGTCGTCAAAACGTGATTTGCACACTTAGATGTGGCTAACGTTTTATAAAACATTAGACTATAGACATATAATTTCCTTGGACGTACCCCATTCTCTGTCAACGGGTTGTTGGAAAAATTTGTTTTCTCAAGTACGAACGGACTAAAATATTTCCTCTTAAAAGGTACATATGTACGAGTAATCGGCAATATAGCAGACAATGAAAACAATAGAGGACTAGTCACTAGTGTGAACATTTGTTTCATCCTGGATAATATATTTAATCACTGAATAGGGTATAATTAAGGGTATACATTTATGCTTATTTTGAAGTTTTAAAATTACATGTTGGATAGATTCTAGAAATTAGTAATTACTAAACAAATAACTCAAGTTTTACAGTTATTATAAAAAAAGAGAACATTACATTTGAAAATACTTACATCGTTTTTTATTTGACAAATCATTTTTATTTTTAATACGGTCAATAATTTCGTCAACATTTAACCTATTTTATCATATTATTATAGCAATAAGGCAAAAATGTCTCTAATAATTATTAATTATATCTAATAACTAAATAACATCAGCCTGCTGTCTGCTGAAAAAAGTTTCGATATCCCACCAATACACTGCACCTCTGGTTGTCGACCAATAATTGTCTGCAAAAGTCTGAATGAGGACTATTATGACGGCGTTAGTAAAGATATGACGAAGTTTACTTTTATACGCTTTTACAAGATTTCGTTATAACCTCTTCGAAGTTACGATTTACGATATATATATATCAACAGGAGCAACCGTAATTGCATCACTCAAAGTTTTGAAAACCTAGTGTATACTATAATTATTACCTATAGAATTTTTACACACAAATTCGGTAACATAATATTGGTATATTGACTTGTTTACCGATAAAATAAGTAATAATTTTCCCGTGCAAAATGCAATGTACGACGATTGAGGTGAGACTAGCCGAGGAATAACATCAATAGACAATAATTTTGTTATTCAAATATTGTTATGACGATATTATAATAATAGTACGACTATAGCTATTGCTATTGCTATGATATACGTGTTCCCATCATCACACGATCAGCGTTCAGAAGTATTCGAGGCACGTGGTTTTCCCACAGAATACGTTTTGTGGGGTCAACCCAAGACTCCAACCGCTTCGAAAACTCTTTTCACACAATCATAATAACGGTACATAATTAACATAACATACCTATTATACTATTATTGGTAGTTATCCATCGACATAACATAAAATATGTATTAAACAATACGATTTTACAAAATAGATTGCAAACGTGTAACTGTATACTGTTGACAGTATAATAATAATATTATTATTGTAACAACAATAACTGTGTGATGACGATTTTAATGATAACATGTTAAAATATATTATGATTCTCACCAATATCCGCCCGGTAGTGGTTTGTCCGGATATCAGTTCGCCCGCCCAGTCTTTGGCCTCTGTCATGAACGTTCCCTCGAACTCCTGTTTGCCCTGCCGCTTTGGCTCCTTCTTGGGCTCGCTGTTCGGGCAACCGGGCGCCGCGAGCTCGGCGGGCTGCTTGCGCGTGAACAGGAACGCGAAGAACCGCCACAGGAGCACGATGAGCAGCCCAGCGAGAAACGTGAACACGCTGGACAGCAGGAAGCACCACCACTTGCGGTCCTGCAGGCACTCGGTCTTCGGCGGCATCGTGGTCGCCTGTACCGGGCATAGCTGCGCGCAGCATTGCCTTTCCGGAAGCATTGTACCTCGCCGGGGCCGTCCGATCCGGAAACATCAAATACCACGGCGTGGCCGACGTCTCGTCGCCGCGTACCACACCAGTGGTATCCAGCCGGCGTGCTCGCGCTGTTACCTTGCGGCCATGGCCGGTCGGTGGTTCCGGTGTTGGCGGCGCTGCGGGTGTTGCCGCGACGGGATCAGCGGACAGGCGCGACGGGACGCGAGCGGTGGCCGGCCGCGCGACTGGACGCGCGCCGTGCGTGCCGATGAGCCCTGTGCCGCGGTATAGTGACCGATCGTTGCAGAATGTGCACCTGATCCGACGACGGTGACTCGCGATAAGAGACGGAAACTTTCGCGCCGCAGGTGTAGTAGTATAATGACGTTCTCGCGCAGTGAACACCTCGCGGTTGAAGTGTAAATATTACTGAGTTCGCGAGTGCACGTCCGTGTGCGTATATATATATATATATATGTGTACGTATATGTATATCAAAGAGGCATCGCTTGTACGTAATACATATTATCACGACCGTATATAATGTTATTATATCGTATTACGCGTTTTTCAAAAGTTACTTCGTGTGTGTGTGTACATTTTTTTTTTTTTTTCAGAAAAAATGCCGATGTCGTTACTATAATATTATCTCATAGGACCCAACGTCGAGCGGCCACGTACGGTTACACACTCGCACACACACATCACACACACGCCACACACACACACACGCACACACACACGCACACACACACGCACGCACACACGGTGTATTCTGCGCGCGACACCGTCGATGGGTAACGAGCGACTGCCGCGGATCGGCTGCTTGTCCCCGGAACTTGCATGTATATAAGCCTCCGGCCGCCCGCCCACCACCAGCCATCGCGCGCCGTCCCGTCGCCGCGCGCGCGCGCGCGTAAGAAAACCGACAACCGTGCGACGACAGCGGCGGTGGCGCGCGCGCGGGTCGCTTTTGTGTGTGCAGTCACACGGGCCGCGCGCCGCCGGGATCAATACTGACCTCTAATACCGGACCGGCGCGCTCGCTCGCTCGCTGCTCACTGTCTCGCCCGCCCCTTATGCCGTTGGCGTCGGCTATACGGCTCCTCGACGGGGCGACGGCGGCCCGTGGTGTTTGCTGGGGTTTTGCTCGCATACGCGTATTTTTCTCATTTTTTTTTTTTTTTTTAGTTAAACCTCCCCCAACAGTCGCCTTTGAACATAGCGGACACCTCCGAATAGCGGAAAGAATTTCAGTGTCAGACGTTATCTGGTATATTTAGAGGTTTTACCGTAATGTAATATTATATACAATAACTGTACTATCCTTCTCTCCCCTCTGCCCCAAAAGATTCAGATTTTTACACCGATGCCACGGACTACAGTTAAGTACACAACACGGTCGATCCACCGTGAAAATATAAATCCCACGTCCAAATAACACGGGGATGGCCTTATTCTCGATGTATGCGTTCAGGTGAGCGGTCTTCGAGTTGGAGGAGTTGGGCGGTCGTGTGCGTATGTAGGGTAGTGGGATGATAACGGTTGTGCCTGTATATGAATATACTACCCCCGTTCGAAGGGAAGGGTCGGTCGGGATTTTCTACTACAGTATATACTACGACGTATCACAGTATAGTCGACGTCGCCGCCGATGCCCGGGCAAAACGTTTCGGGGTCACGGAGAGGCGCTCCAGCGACGGCGGCGGCGTTCCAGTTCCGCCCTCGCCGCTGCGTATTTGGATTTTCCGCGTGGTTCAATAGGCTGGACGCGTTTCTGCACCGGGTGCGGGGTCGACGAGTAGTGAGGCGGTAGCTGCCGGTTGTGTGCGAGAAAGGGCGGCCCCTCGGGGTAACGGCGTAGAGTCGGTTGGGTTTTGTATGAGTGTGGGTGAGTGTGGGTGTATGTGGGTGTGTGTATGTTCGTGTGTATCGAGTGATAGGTAGGGGGGAGGGGGGGGTTCAGGAGAGCGGTATACTTTTCTGCTGGTCGCGGTGGTGCAGACGATGGTGGTGCCCCCGCTGTGTGATACCGTGAGCTGGTGGTCGGTGGCGGGGACAATTGGATTTTCACTCTCAAAGTTCACGCGCGCGTTTATTATATATTATACGCCACGCCGAAACGATATCGTCCGGTCCGGTCCTATATATACATGTATTATAAAATATATTATGTATATGATATACGTCCGGTATCGAACGGATGAGATTTCTTTTTACGTTTTGACATTTTATTCATATACATATTATATCTATATCAATGTATTTCTTTTTACTTTCAGTGCGACAACGACGCGCGTGTATATCCCAAGAGAGAGAACTGCAACGTACGCGCATCTCATATAATAAAGGGTATTACCTTTATAGTATAATTTTATTATGATGTGTATACGCTCCTATAGTGAACGAATCATTATAATAATATTATATTATGTATTGGTATATTAAATACGTTTGCGGTAGACTATACTGCACCGGTTAATGATATGCGATAAATATTTTAACTGCACTAACATCGCCTATACGTTATATTATATCTATATAGATATATTTACATGACACCATTTTATGTTTTATTTAAGTATACATAATATACACGCGAAAATACGCGATATCGAGGTCGGTGCAGGCGAGGAACAAAATAATTCTATAGCCGTTTTGATAACGACCCTGTGTTTTGGGGTCGACCCACATTCGCGCGAAGTGATTTCGCCGACGAAACGGTGTTCTCGCCACGGCCACAGTTGGGCTACGTCGCACGTTTATATTAAATAAATTATACGATATACATGTATACGTGGACCTCTACGTAAGAGTGAAAAAAAGAAAACTTGAGTTTTAAACTCTACGCGCCAATCATCGTGCAATGTATGTGCATCGAGTGTGTGTATATTGTAACGGAGTTTCCAGTCCGATAAATTCATTTCGCGACCCGTATTACACGGTTGAAACAACGAGAAAATGAAAAATTTTCCAATAATAGACATAAACATCCCTTAAATAAATTGTTAACAATCTATAATCTATATAAACTCATATTATAAACTTTCAAGAATATAAACAGAGGATAAAGTGAATATTTTTATGATAACCGGTGAAAAAATGATTTCAGCGGAAAACAAATATCTCATGTCTCCTAAACTGAAATAACTTGTCGGTATATCTAAAACTTGAATACTTGATTGAATAACTTCTGATCTAATAAATCGTTCGATTAGAGACTAAACGTAACAATAGTAATACGATAACCAAAATTTATCTCATAAGATTATTATATCTATACATTTCAACTTAACAGTAAAATGTAATTTTCACAGTAAAAAAAATTGCTTATTTCATTATTCTAATTATATATTATACGATACATTTCATTCTATAAGGCTTTTAGTTATTTTTATAAAATAAATTTTATGTTTTTCTTTAAAAATCTATATACACTTTAAAAATATCCATTGCTCAAAATGTTCAACGATTTTTTTGAATACAATTTCTTTAACCATGCTTAGCGTGGCAAAAATTTAAATTAGATACGTACAAGTATGTAGTGAATTTAATTTGTTTTTAAGTTTTAAATAAAACTTCAATAGCTCTTCTCCTTTATGTCAAAAAATCCTTTATTAAAATTAATTGAAGTGGAATTGGTAATAAAATAATTACACATAACATAATAAATTATGTACTATATTATATTATAGTGCATGCAATCAGATTTTCTCACAAAAAAAAATTATACAGGCTTGAGATATAAAAATTTTGTTAAAATTAAATAATATTATCAATACAACGCGTACCTGGTTTGATTTAAAATAACCAGGTTGGATAAGGTTTTTAAATATTCCATACTATAATAAATCGTTAAAAAATATTCATAAAATTATAGGTATCATAATATAATGTGGATAACGCTTGTTGAAAAAGTTACCATAATCGATATAAAATTCAAAAACTTAATTATAATGTTCTTCCGATTAAAATTTTAATTGTCATAATCATAAATAATATGTCATTATTGTCATTTAAATTCGACACTTATCGTGAATTTATTTTTATTCAATTAAAGACTATATTTAATATATTATGATTTCACTTGTTTTGTAAGTTGATACCTATAAATTATTATTTCATTAGTGTGACAAGAATATTTTCTATTCAATGAAAAATAAAATATAGTAAACATGGCCACGACAAGCAATGCTTTAAAGTGGTATTCGTATTATTGAAACGTCAATAAAATTAAAATAATAAAAAAAATATGTTTAAACAATGGAAAAAAATATTACAATTTAAACCTAGTGTTTTAAAAATTTAAAATACCTTAAGTTCTTGTACTTGATATATATTTGTGTTCGGAAAAATGTAAAAATTCTTTATCATATTGTTTAACTCAGCAATAAAATACATTTTTTTTTTACCTGTTGTATTTTTCGATTTTTAGTTTTTTATCTTGCTTTATTTTTTAAATTAGTATGTTTGTTTGTTGTTGTAACAATTCTGCACAACAGTGTGTCCGCAAACACACTTAAGAAAATACATTTCCAGATACTACACTAGAGCACTTCAATGAAGAACTAACGTTAACTACCTTTTATGGACCTAGTAAATAATAATATCATACCTGTGTGGATATTACTTTTTATTATTTGAAATACATTAAAAAAATACTTTCTGATGGCTATAATTTATTATCTAACTGATTTCATACATCTCTTGGGACACTTTCTATAATCAAAAAAAAAAAAAAAAATGTAACAATAAACAAATTTATAAAATGGCAAATAATTTTAGTAAAAATATACCATGAAACATATAATATACATTTTATATTTCTTTAGATATTCTTAATGTATACTATAATATATTATAATACTTTTTGCAAAATACCAAATAAAGTAATTATTGTCATTTAATTTAGAAAAAGAAGAGTCACAAAATTTTGAAATAAAAAATAGAATTATATTTTACCCTAATTCATTAACTTTGTTTTTTGATTCGTTGCATAATAAAATCTTACGATATTGATTATTGACGATGTGAATAAAATCCACGCCCAATATATTCCAGTTTATACAGCATTATACTATACAGTTATCTACATTAATAATGAAATTTACAATGGATATCAAAAATTAAGAATTTATTGATGCTTGAAATTTGTTTGTAAATTAATAATAGTTTTAAATGCAATTAATCATATTATGATACAAACATTTTAAATTACTACACATATTCAATGCTTGAATTAATTTATCTGTGTTATAACAACGTACATAATTAAAGTATACTATAACCGTTAAATAGGATTGTTCGGACTTTATTTTATTTTTCACCCACCATAAATGTGCATATTGCTGCTGCTGAAATGTTATTATTAAAATACCCAAACTTGTTAATAACTAAATAGAAAACAATATAGGTACGGGTTAAACCTTTAAATAAATAATTCGTTCATCAAATATTTAGATATAATTACACAGTTTGTGAATCAGTTATTTTTAGTTGGATAAGATAAAACAATTGAAAAACAAATTTAAAACGTACTGTGTTAAATATCTTATTTAATTTAATTATTTTATTATTGGCTGTCATAATATTAATGTGATCAAATCGATCAGTATTAACGTCGTTTTAAATTTTATTAAAATTGTTTTTTTTTTTCATTAACATCAAATTATTTAACAAAATATTTTTTTTTTATATATATATAATTCATATTATCTATTAAATATATATGTATATTATATATTTAATATATAAATAAATAAGCGATATTCTTTAATTGTAATAAAAATATTAAACGCTCATGTAATTAGTTAATTTAAATTTATATTATTTTGGTGATTCTTATAGTTATATTTTGAATGAAAATTGAACGTGATTACAACATATAAATAGATCTATTCTATAATATATAGTTAAGCATATAATCAAATATAATACGATTGTATATCTGTATCTATTTTTTTATATATAATGATTATAATGTTATAACCATTAACATAACTATATTTGCATATTTATTACTTTTTTATTTTTACATTTTTAAACTTAAACCTTAAGACATTGTATTTACAATATCAGTATACTAAAATTAGTATAGTTACTAAACTTTGTTTTTATTTTATTTATATTTTAAGAATTATCAAAATTGTATATCTAAAGTTGAGTTTATTTTTATTCGTCATACGTTATCTTATATTCTGATCAGTAATGAAAGCAGTATATTTCAATATTTTTTTTATTTTTATTCGCAAACACTTTTTAATGCTCTGAAAGTTTCATTTAGCATGTCTATTGATCCAAAATTTAACACAGAAAATATACTTCATAGAATTAACAATAATTATTTTTTTAATGAAATTAATCAGTAAGTTTGTTATATATTTTTTTTAATTTTCAATTTATCTATATCTAACATATAAGAATAAGGGTTTTAAAAAAATTGCATGTTTTAAAAAGTTTAATTTATTTTTTAAAATTTTTAAATCGATCATAAATTCATTTGTATATAGTTTTTAAAAATAAGGTTGTCTATAATGCTATAAATTTGTATGAAAGAAAATAATTCGGACAAATTGATTATTCCACTTTGCAGTGATTATTTTTATCTAGTTGTAAACAAGTTTACTTATTTTATTTATATAAATATTTTTATTCATTATATAATTTATAAAATAATATTATTCACTAAAATAACTTTAGTAACATCAATAATGATTAATTTAGATAAGCATTGGTGTTCAATGTAATACAATACTTTAGAAAATATATTTTTAAATCTGAAAATTTTAAAATTATGTCAAACTTATATTACCTATAAAAAGGTGCATGTCAACGGTCGGAAAACGGATTACAGGCGATACATCATAAAAGCGATATAGATGAATAATTTGTTCCCATACAAGGAGAATTTCAAATTACCCATTTTGACACGGATTATACCTATATCTAATCTCAAAATGACAGCTCGAGTGTATTTTGATATCCCAGCATATAAAAAGGTTTATAACCTATAAACAGAATCACTTGTATATGCGTATGTAGTTGTAGACTTTATTGGACAAAACTCGCTTTCCAAAAAATATACTAAACCAAATAAAGGACAAATTGTAAAATCCAAGCAATAATATCAAAATAATTTTTTTTTGTTTTTACAAAACGGTATACACTTTATAGTATTTAAAACATTGTAAAATTACAATTTAAATTCGAAAATTTATCGTTACACTTTCCACGAGCTTTGTGAAATTCGAACAGTTTTATTAAAATTAATGCATTAATATTTTCTAGCAAATTGCAATAAATGTTTTAAAAACAATAATAGAAATTGATTAAAAATTAATTTAATTAAGTGATAACGGAAAAACATAGCTTGTAGACGTGAATAATCAAACAAATAAATTTAAATATTGACAGATACTAATGTTTAACAATTTCCCGTGATACATTATTTATTAATGACAATACTAATGTGTTTCAATACAATTAATTGATTCATAAACATACATTTTATACAATTTGTTTGTTACATTCTTTATTTGTAAACTATTTTAGGTTCAACAAACTAGGTATAGTATACGTACAACATATTACACTGTGCTTATGTAATTAATTACTAAAATTAAGTCGAGTTTTTTCATAAAATGTACATAAGTTTCAATCAAATTTTAAATAATCAAAATTATTTAAGTTTCATTTAGAATTAAAACACATTATTCCTGCAACAAAAATGCTAGGTACTTGCGGTAGTTTTAAGACTCGACACATTTTAATACTTATAATATTATCATCCAAAATACCACAATATCTTATAATTCAATTTCCAAATTAAGGAACAATAAATGTTCAAATAAAGTTCTTAAAAAACTGAAAATAATTTATTAATTAAATTAAATATAATAATATTTACTTCAAAATTATCAAATGAAATGCACCTGTTCATTATTTTAATCAATTACTTGTAATTAATATTTTTATTTTTGATTCACACACTTTATTACTAGATAATTTTTGGTCAATTTTCTATGATAATATAGACTTATTTTTCATGTAATATATTAAATAATATACAAATGAATATCTTTAAGAGAACGCCATACCCGCATGTGTTGTCTCTGTCTTACTAACGTACATCATAACAAATTTTCGTTTAGTAGAATAAATTTTGTGACGTTAGATTTAATATTAGAGTAAATTTACCTATTATCAAATTTAAAGGTAAGAATATTATCTAGATAATGACATATGCTTTTAATGATATTATTATTTTAAAGTGAGTTACAGCTATGTAAAATATAAAAACTTTAAAATGTTCATAACTCACTTAAAAATGATAATATCAATAAAAGCATATGTCATTGTCTAGATAATATTCTTACCTTTAAATTTGATAATAAGTAAATTTACTCTAATATTAAAGCTAACGTCACAAAATGAATTCTACTGAACGAAAATTTGTTATGATGTACGTTAGTAAGACAGAGACAACACATGCGGGTATGGCGTCCTCTTAAGCATATTCGCTCCCATTATTTCATTTAAAAAATAATTTATCCAAATTTTGATTTTTTTGTATTTTAAAGTAATTAAGTAAGGTCTATACTGAGAGTAACCTTTTTTATAGTAAATTTTTAAATAAGCTCGTTTTTCTTTAAGTAGACTAATATACCTAAATAAAAACGTACATACTAAAAATAATGTCCTTAAAAATTATTTTACAATGATATTAAATAAATATTATATGTGTAATAGTACTTATTAGAGACAGACGATATTTTCATATTATATAATCTTATAGATTAATATCAACTATCTTCGTTTTAAAACTATCATAGATTCCAAACCTTTAAAATCAGTAGCAGATTCAGATTAACATCACAGTGGAGGACGATGTTCTGTAGGCGCGAATAGAGGGGTTAAAGCCATGGTATTTTTTTTTTTGGGCTTTTGCAATATACATATCTATAACTTTTTTAAGAATAGAGGAGGGGGAAGAAGATCGACCAATCTATTATCACAAACTATTATTTTTAATAAAAAAAATATAAAGAACTCAAAAACTATTTGTTTGAATTTCTATTTAGATAAATAACAATTTTTAAGAATAACATCCATTTCAAAATTTCTAAGGAAAATACTGATTCTTATTTGAATAAAAATATATATCACATCAGACCTAACTAATACAATCAAACTACTCAAATTCATACAAATGGCAAATACCTACCAAGAAACTATATAAAAGAATAATATAATCTACTATTTTAATTTTAAGCACACCTATCAGTACATTTTCTGATATACTCAATGACTGTTTTTGCTCTACATATATGTTTAACAAAACAAAAATAATATTATTTTTAATGTTTTTTACAACAACCATTTAATATTTTTTTTTTGTAAGATTTTCCATACTCAGGAAGGTGAAAATTTTAATACCTTTACCTATTTTAGGACTAGCACACTCAAAAAGAAGTAACCTATAGTGTACATCTCTACGTTATATCTACATATTATAATATCATGTATGAACCAATATACATTTTATATAGGTATATTAAATTCATATAGCCTGTTCATAAATCATAATTTACCGTTATACATGATATAAATATTATATATTATACTATCAAGTCATGATTATGTTTACTTTTTATTTATGTGCAAATAATGAGTACCATGATTTATCATAATTTTCAAACATCGAAAAAGCAGCAATGTATTATATTCTACATTTTAATGCTTTT
Organism: Schizaphis graminum; assembly: GCA_020882235.1. Lineage (NCBI taxonomy): Eukaryota > Metazoa > Arthropoda > Insecta > Hemiptera > Aphididae > Schizaphis > Schizaphis graminum. Next base: position 64,604,076 of record CM037032.1, read on the forward strand.
TAACTTTTTATTTCACCTTTTAACTGTTGTTAGTAGTATTATATTTTTAAAATCGTATTTTTTGTTTAAGAATAATTAAATCAAAATGTAACTTTGTTGTAGTAATAAATTATAATATTAAGGTAACTAAAGTAATTTCACACCAAAATAAATAAATAAATAAATAAATAATTACATAGATGCGGTTTTTTGTGTTTGCTATTTGATCTTCAATATAATATTAGAATATCATTACATTATTTAAGAAGTATATGTGGTAGGATTAAAACCAAATAAAGTGTCTTTTAAACAAATCTTATAAAATGTTTTTATTTATTAAAAATTAACACAGCTTATGATGAAAATGTACCATGTTAGTTTTGCGTGTTTTATATTCTATATTCATACTATTTTTAAGTTATACAATTATAAAAAGAACACATAACAGTTATTAATTATCTCGTAAAAAATATTCAAAATATTATAGACTATTAAAGATTATTATTATTTTTATTTTTTTCTAATTACTTATACTTAAATTGTAATACACAATTTATTTAAAATTAAATAATTTATATAAACATAAAAAAAAACAATTTTATTAAATATATTTTGTTCCAAGAATAATTGGTTGAAACAATAATAAATAGTATAAAATATCATAATATTGTTGGGTTTCAAATTGCTCTTGTTCATTATTTAATAAAGACACAACAGATGCTGTATGTTTATGCAAATATATTATATTATAATAAATCATCAAATAATATTAATCATATAAATGTTATACAGTGCTTAATCATAACATTTTTCTCTGTCAATTCCACATGCAAGAAAGTTTATATCGAGAGTGTGTTAAAAGCTTTTTGCTTTAAAAACGGATAACTAATTCAGCGTGTAATCGCATACAGGATCATATCATATATTAGCATTAGACAAGCTTGTATAAATTAACCCAAAAGTTTAAATTTCTCTTGTTTGTTTGTGATGTAACATTTTATTACAAAACATTGTCGACAAAGTTTGCACTAAATTTGAAAAAATGTTTATCTGTACTTTCGAGGATACCATACATCATTCCTTCTAGCATATTAAAGGGCAGATTCGGAGAAAACGAGTAACCAAATTGTATGTTATAGACTAGAACAGCGTACTGTATGAATATGGGGTATCATCCTTTCATTATAATGCATTATCATTATTATTAATAAGCAATATTAAAAAAGCGGGTAAGTGGGTATCGCTCTGCTGTATATTAGGGAGTGGGTTGGACCTCGGACTATGGTAGGATAAATTTGAATGCAATGATAGGTATCATTGTATACGAAAAACGATTCTGAACGAAGATGATTTGTCAGTTTAGGATATATTATATTTAAATATTGTCATATTATATTCTATTTTGAAACAAATAGTATAGTTTGTATATGTTACTATGGTTACTTTATAGTATTTGTTTATTAATAAAAAAAGTATTAGGCGACATACGCATAATGAGAGTATGAAATTTAATTTAAATTTTGAAATATTTCGTATAAATTCGAACTTTAAGCACTTATAAAAAAAATTGTGACTAACGATTTTGGATTTTTTTTTATCACTTTAAGAACAACTTATAAGAAACCTTATATTAAATTTTCAAGATTTTCTGGCCACCCAAAAAATTTTTGTCGGCATCTGAAGAAAAAAAACTTAGAAAAGTCGAAAATTTCAATTGTCTATAAGTAGCTTAAAAATGGTCAAAACTATTTGAAAATTTTACTTTTGACCTCCCCCCCCCCATAGTACCAACTAGATGAATTTTCCTATTCAAAGAGAGGCTGAAGTCAAAAATCGGAGCATTATTACTGCCCCAAATGTTGTCGTCAGACACAAAAAAAAAAAAAAACACACATCATAGTAAAATCAATACATTCATCACTTCGTTCAGAATCTAAAAGCGGGTAAGTGGGTATCGCTCTGCTATATATTAGGGGGTGGGGTGGACCTAAGACTATGGTAGGTTAAATTTTAATGCAATGATAGGTACTACATATTATAGAAAGTTAATATTAAGTAGTCGTATAAATCAATTTGAAATACACTAAAGGTAAAAAAAAAATGTTATAATACGGAATATTAAATTCGTATTCATCAGAACAAGTACTTGATTGTTAACTTAATTACTTAAATATATCAGAGGAAATTTACTCATTATCATACTTAAAGTTAAAAACATTATTTGCATTTGTAAACTTCCTTTTTGATATTTAAATTTGATATACCTACTATATTGTGAGTATTTTTAAATAAATTGTAATATTTCTAATAAATATAAGATATTACTAATAAAGATAATGTAAAAATAAACAAAAAGTGGGTAAGTGGGTATCGCTCTGCTATATATTAGGGGGTGGGGTGGACCTCAGACTATGGTAGGTTAAATTTGAATGCAATGATAGGTATCATTGTATACGAAAAACGATTCTGAACGAAGATGATTTGTCAGTTTAGGATATATTATACTTAAATATTATCATAATATATTCTATTTTGAAACAAATAGTATAGTTTTTATATGTTACTATGGTTACTTTATAGTATCTGTTTATTAATAATCAAAAAATCGATTTTGTTGAAAAGTGGTTTTTCGTAAAATTGCCATTGTTCTGTCATTTTTATTTTTGTTTTTCTCGATTTTTTTGAAAACAATTTGAAAATTTTACTTTTGACCCCCCCCCCCCCCAAATACTAACTAGATGAATTTTCCTATTCAAAGAGGGGCTGAAGTCAAAAATCGGAGCATTATTACTGCTCCAAATGTTGTCGTCAGACACAAAAAAAAAAAAAAAAACACACATCATAGTAAAATCAATACATTCATCACTTCGTTCAGAATCTAAAACGAGTTGAATACTATCTTCTTTCATCGATCGATATTATTTGATGTGCACTTTAAATATACTTTTTAAGAACTAACTAATCTTGCCTGGTGTTTCCCATGACAAATTAAATAACTCTAATGAATTTATCCTGTATTCAACTTAGTCAAATTAATCTATAATTATTTTAAATACAGACATGGGTGGTTTTGAACAAACTAAATATAAAATAGAGGTATAAAGTAATATCCAATTATAATAACTATTTTATTTTCTGTAACCTATAGCAACCTAATATACAAACAAAAATATATTCTTTTTTTTAGGAGCAAATTCCTAAATGAGCTACAGTTTAAAATACAAAATTTAGGCATCGGGGTGCACATCCTTGGGTATATAATAAAGTTACCTGTGTACACAATTTTAGAACGATTTAAGTTGTGTACTTGGATATAAATATAACAATCACACCATATTCACGCACACACAAGAATTGGTTTTTATTAACATAGATAGATAATAATATACAAGCCCATGTCTTACAAAATAGCTGAAAAATAAACACATGGCCGATATGTACCTAAATTGCCTATTTATGACGCCGTCTTATAATAATATTGTAGTAACACAATATACTATAATGTTTCATGAGACGAAAATGGATCCAATACAACATTAGAGTTTACTAAAATTGTTTTTAATACGCCATTAAAGATTACAGAGGTTTCTCTAAAATTTTAATACATTACTCAACTCATCTAACCATAAAAACAATTATAATTAATTAGACAGTTTCTAACTCGTTGGAAATTTGATTTTCATAATTTATACCAATTTGTATCCAAATTATATTGTAAACAATATTTTGTTGCAAAAATAATATGAAACTAAGATGTAAGTAAGTTTTTATTTAAAAAAGTCAAAACACATAAAACAATAAAATTAAATAAAATAACAATACATTTTTTCTAATTTTCTAGTTTTTTTTTTTTTTACTAAATTAAGAAAAAAAATATTTTTAAAATATAAATGTAAGCTCTTAAGTGGGCCCCTATGCTTATTATATAATATTATATATTTGAATCGGTAAAATTAAAATGATAATATTAGTTACCTTATTCATATTTAAAATGCGGTGGTTTCATTAAACTTTTTACTTTTCAAAACAATTACAAAGTAAATTATTTAATAAGTTTTTAAACACATTATATTTTCGGTTCATATATCTTATAAATTATACATAATATTATGATTTATGGATTTCCTTTTAATCTATTTTGAATAAAGTTATGTAACTAATAAATTTACTTAGCAAGTTTATATTTCAATTCCATAACTATATAAAAATCACACGTATATAACATTATACTTTAAAACTTAATTTGATATTCCTGTTTATTAAATAAACATTAAAACAACATTTCTGTAAATAATTTATTTATAATTACTCGACTACAATAACTAAAACTAAATTAATAGCTCCAAATAATAAAAGAAAAAACTGCATCGTTAATATTTTGAATTAATTATTTAAGTTAAATTTTAAATACATAATATGATAATATGAAGATCAAATAAATTAAACAAAGTACAATTGTATTAAGCAATTTACAAAAGCTGATTAATATTCAATATAATTCAAATAGAATCATGTATGATTGTATAATATTAAGTCTTAACCTCTGTAATACTATTAACTCTTAAATAATAAATTTCCTACCAAATTACCTGCGGTATTAAAAGCTATGTAATCAAAAAAATAATAATAGTAAGTAATAACTTGGTCGTTAATTCTACTTTATATTGCAACTATTTATTTACATTTTCTCAATAGCTCTTTATATAGCACTCATGAATTACGATAATAAATTGGAAAAAATATCAAGCAATGAAGCAATCATATCCATTCAACTTCATTGTAGTTCGCTGTTTTATTATAGTTTTTAGTACTTACAAACGACAACGGGTAAACCAATAATACTAATAAATATCATAATTAAAGTCATACAATTTTGGTGATTATGGTAGTTCTTATTCTAGTTTTACTCGGTGAACTATACTATACCAAACAATTAAATTGTTGTAAATTGTTTGCATTGTAGTTGGTATTACATGATATTATATTATAATAAGAACGTATAAACTAGGTACATTACTACAATTTAAAAAATTTAAAACTCTACAATTTGGACGAAAATATAGTGTTAAATACCAACAGTCTTTACAGTACAAATATTGTACTGTCATAGTGTTTTCGTTTATCGATCATTAATTGAACGGTTTTAATGGTTTTATAAAAGAATTCTTCTAAATAGTTTAAAAACAACACATAAGTGAATAATTGTTATTGTTTGTTACTTAAGCAAAATTAAGTTTATAAACCAGTACAGGATAAAAACAACTCTTTTCTCTATAAAATCACCATGACTTTAATTTTATCTAGACAATTGTTATTTTTACATAGAATTATCAACTAGATTATTATTTATACTTAAAATCTATTTATATTTGAAATAACTTGTATTTATATTTCGATATTGTATAATGTATAATTGAATTGAAAGTTTCGTTAAGTGGAGATTAAATTTTTATGCTTTCTTTATTTTGAACGAGGTGAAAAAAGTTTTAAAACTTAATTAAATCAAATTATAAGTGTTTCTTAAAAACTATTAATTTGTTAAAAGTTTGGCGTGACGAAAATCTCTGAAAAATATAAAACGCACGCACAAATATTTGGATTAACGCCGCTATCAAATAATAAACATGTTGGACATTAATTTAGTTTCCATTAAATTTGATATTCTTTGTTATCGTTTTTAGCTTAAATTAAAATTAAAATAAATTGTATTTCTATTTAAATTTTATAAATCTTATGAAATATCTTATAATATCATCCTAACTATTTAACAGCATAGTTAATGTAAAATATAATATACTCTATACGATGATAAAGATAATAAAGGTACTTGATTAAACATTTTTTCAAGAACCATTATTCTATTTTGGAAAACATTATATACATTGATGTAATGATGTATCAAAGTAAATTTGTTTAATTTTATGTGGCTGGTTTTACATTTTTTTAATCTTGATACTTACAAAGCAATAAATATGTAGCAAATTGAATTTTTACAAAGTATAGGTATATCATATGAATTAAAAATTAATAATATTTTATATTATATATTTTTTACTCGTACATTAATTTGCATATACTTTTTGTATTTTTTTTTTTATAAGTTTTGAAAGTAGATATCTCATATACCTACATATTATCTTTTTTCATAAATTTGCTCTCAAACTGACATTAACGTCGTATATTTTACCTGTGATAATTACCTTTGAATAATGAAATCATTCTAAAAAGTTTACTATCATTGTCTAGAGACTAGTATTATAACCATTTCTGGCATAAGATCATTGAAAATATGTCTATTTTTTATTGTATTATTTTTTATAATATTTTGTAAACATATCGGCAGATAAAAAAATCTTCTCTCAAAACGTTTTTTGCACCTAATCGCGTGTAAAAGACTTGGCACGTGAATATTATTCGAGTGAGGTTGGACGCCAAGTAAACAAGTATACACCAATACACTACGTATATTATATTTTTCTAAAGTATGGAAACAAATATTGCCAAAATAAAATAACAAAGTACAGTTTCACGTCGTCTTATTTACATCATACAATTCATCAAAATGATTTATGAATCATCATAAAAATCGTTGTTTTTTGTAGTTTAAATAAAACTCATCTTCCATAAATTTTTATACCAAAAATATTTTAAATTTATATTTTTTGAGAGTAGGTAGGTCATTAGTTTCAATTAACTTTATGATATAATTATATTATATTATATAAAATGTATATTTGATATTAAAAGGTCATCTAATCAGCTGAAGCCACATGATTGCAAAATAAAATATTTAGAATAAGTATTTGTTTTTACTAATATTCTATAATAGCCAAACTTATTTATAGACTAAAATACATAATTTATTTTACAGTTAATTTTTACACTTTCAACTTATTCCATAGAAAAATTAAAAATTAAAATAATTATTTCATAAAATTCAATAAATAAAAAGTTGTTGTTTTAGAGATTTTGGTTATTAAAAAAAAAATAGTCATCTTAGATAACATACAAATTATAAAATTTTACAATATTAATATATTATTTGTTTACTAAAATTTATTAGACGATGTAACCAATAGTATTGTTTTATATATATTCAATGGTGACTCAACTATCGTTGATGTAGTCAGTGAAATAAGAGCACAAATCTTACAACAAAGCCTCGGATTTTCTATCACACACATTTTTAAGAAAACCGTGTACAGGACATGCATGCTAATTGCTAACCAAAATGTTATCTTTTATTAATAAATTTATTCAAATTTTGATTTTTAATCAAAGATCAAATTTTTAAATTCTTTAAAATTAAATGTACTTAACTAGTTCAAAATTCAATTGAATCATTTTTCAATTATTAAAATGTTTAAAGGATAAATTTTTTTAAAAATGGTTTTACAAAAGTATAAGATAGATATAATATTGGATCTAGTGTTTATCATACTTGGACATTTCTTAAAAATTTTAAATATTTTTAAAACTACTAACTTGATTTTTGATGTTGATACGTTGGAATTTTCAAAACAATTATCTATTAAGAAATGTACTGTTTAAAAGAGGTTTTGTCGTTTGAAAAATAAAAGCTTATATCTCCGCAAAACAATTTTTAAATAGTACAAAAAAATCTCAAGAATTTTTAAGTCTGATCTTTCAGTATAATTAAAAATTCCAAAAATCAGAAATTAGAATAACTAACTAGGTACTTTTTTGGAGAAAAATTGGGTGAAAATACTTGTAAATCACCTTATATGATAATTTATTAATACAAATATAATAAAACTTAATCATGACTTATTACAGTTTAATATTATTATCAAATATTATTATTATGTTCAAAATTTCTAGTATAGTTCGATAAAAATAAAATAATTATACCTACATGAATCTATAATAGTCAACTAAGTGTCGTAGTCAAGATTCAGCTTTTGGGGGAGGCAGATTATTTATAATATAGAAGCTTAACTAGAATCCTTCATAACTTTGTTATTCTGAAGCTGTGGTTATATTCAATTTTAGACTTTTACCGCGACCTATTCATACAAATAACAATTTTAATACATAGTTGCGTCTTACGTAATACGTTCACGGAACACTGAAAGCATTTTACTGTTCATTGTTCAGCTATTTCCCTTATGTTAAGGGTCACTTCTATTTGCGTCTTATGCCTATGTTGACGGGGCGCCCTGGGTACAGGCCTTTGAAGACATTTTCGCATTGGGAATTCAGAATTATATGTATAGACAGTATAGTACTAGTCGAGTATTTATTATATGATATCTATCATCAACATGAAAATAGGTTGGTATCTAATCGATCGGTTTTGCCTAAAATAAAATATTTAATAGATAATAATTTATAGTCGTCTATAAATGGCTATTTGCAGAATTAATTACTCCTTAAATAGAGTCCACCATTTCAGTGATTCCAGTCATTATGATTTTATCTTAATCTGTTTCATTTATTTATTATATTAATATTCACCATGAGTTTTTAAATAACGAATAATTATTGAATCTTGCCACGTTTCTCTCTTATATATTTTATGATGTTGTTGTGTTTCTCTTATATATTATATTGTATTGTATTGTATTGTAAACTTTAACTGGTTAGTCTAATGTGATTGATTTTGTATTCTTATTTTATATTTTATTTTATTTCATATACTTACTGAGATATGTTTTTCTTTTTGCGAAAGGATGTACTTATCCAAATCTTTTTGTTTTATTCTAAAGTTGAATTTTAAATTACTATTATTACATTTGTTAACTCTCTACTCCATCACAAGCTTAGGCTTAAAGGATTAGATATATTTCTTTATTTATACGATTTATTGTACATATAAAGTAAATTTAATAAAAAAAAATAATAATAATAATAAGATAGAATTTAATATTTTAAACATAAGTGGAGGCATATAATTTATTTATTTTTACTATCAATATACAATCATTTAATATAATAAAAATATAGGATAAAAGTAACAATTATGATAGGTTAAAATTATTTGATAAAAGGAGCCACCCATTGATGATACTTCCTAATGATTACTTAATTATTATTATTACGAGCCACGATACTGCTTGCGCTTTAGACAATCCTCTAAGATTAACAGGTATGGTAGCGGAGACAACATTTTTGATTTAAGGGGATTCGAATGAGTACTTAGGTGGTTGTGGAATGTTTTATAGAAACGTTTAGATTCATAATTTATTGTTTTAAGTTATAGAAATGTAGAATAAAATTTGAGACGTAGAGAGATGCATTTATTAATAATTTTGTTAGAGCTTTGTTTTTAAATGCTTGAATTTTGTTAATGTTTAATTTTTTCGCATTACCCCATTGCTAAAGATTGTATTTCCATATTGGTCTGAATATACTTAATTATATAGACTTTATAAGAATTTTGCTACTTGGAGGTGTATTTTTTATTGTAAAGTACAGTTTTTAGCATGCGTAGTTGACTATGTAGAACTATTATTTTAGTCCTTATTTGGTGGGCCCAAGTTAATCGTTGATCGAGCGTTGGACGAAGATATTTAACAGTAGAAGAGCAAGGAATAGTACCGTATAGAGAAACATTTAATTGAACACGGAGGCTGTCTAATGGTGACATATAATATAAAACAGAAATAATATTATGTGAATGAACAATATATTTTGTTTTGGTATGGTATTTTAATACACGAGTAATAACAAATCAATCAGATCAAATTATAATAAACTAAAAATAATTATCGCTATTACTACGCAGGCATTTTTAAAACCGAAATTTGAAAATAAAACTAACGACAGTTTATTATTTATATTTTTAGTAGAAGAAAGATATTATTTTCACTAAATGACGCTAACTATTGCAGTCGCTAATGACATTTTTATGTAAATTACTTAATTAATAAAAATATAAAATGTAATTTAAAAATGAATTAAAATAGTACCAAAAAAATTGTGATTCTCTCTGAGTGTGAACATCTGACATTTCGTGAAATGGACATTTTATTAACAATAAAATAAAATAAAAAGATTTATTAATATTATTTTGATTTTTGAGTTAAAAAATAATTAATTACTCCCAAAACTAGAAACTGTAATCATTTTCAAGTATAGGTACTTCCATTAAAAATGTTAACCACAGATAATGAAAAAATATGATAATATTAGTATATTTATTTTTTTTATTTATTTAAGCTTAAGAGCGTTAAAACTAATGTAATCATTAACATGATTATGCTATAAGACTTACTTGTAGGTAGTTTAAATAGCGTGAAACTTGGTACCCACTACTCTCATTTTAATAGGTTAACTTAATAAAATTTAATCCGCAATTTTATCATAACTTATTGAACTTACAATTGTTAATTACTATTATTAATAAAGCATACTATTATTGTGCTTAATGTTTTATTTTTTTTATATATTAACTATAATAATATAAAATAAAATATTATAATTTTAATAAGATGCTTAAAGTTCGAACCATTATTTTATTCTTAGTATTATTATATAATATAATGATCTTCTCAATATCAAAACACTGTAGCTAGGAATTAGTGTTTATACCTATGTATAAAACTAATATTATAAAAAAATGTGTGAAGAGTATTTTATAAATTTCAAACAATCTTTTGCTTATATAATCGTATTTAATAAAAATATAGATTATAGGTAATAATCACAGATTTTTAGTATAAAAAAAAAATTATTAATTAAAATAATATACGCAATTTTGGATCTCTTATTATTAGATGAAGACATGAAGTATAGGTAATATTATTGTGTCAATTTATTGAAATTCTTGTCACAATAATATGTAAACCAATAGCATTATTGATTTTATCCATTCTAGATTTTTTTTCTTATGAACGATGTTTGAATATAACAGTATGAATATGTTTTGTTATCTATCCCATACATTAGTATGGGATAGATAACATAGGATATGCATAGATAACATAGGATATGCAATATGCATAGATAATATAGGTATATGCATCGTTAGCTGGATGTGCAAATCGTCTTTATTAAATTGTTTTATTGTTGCTATATCAAGTGAATATATGTATTGCGTTAATGTATAAATATCCTAATACAGAGTACAGAGTCTTAGTGTTTTCCGTTTTCCCTTAAAATCGACGCAATAAAAAAGGAAAACACCATGTATAAAAACACTATCCTATATTCATAAATATTATAATAATATTATATTATATATTATGTTATAGAGGAACTGGCACAGTATATTCTATCCTCATTTTGTATTTCGCTTATCCCACACATATTGTCATCGTTAAAGCTATTAGTTTTCTAAACGTGCCTATATGACGATGTCACAATATATAAACTATACCATACAAACACTCATATTATGCTTTTTTAAGTGTACAGAATTGACTGTCATATGCCCGCATACATTGTGTCAGTATTCGTTTAATGATATTATACGGAAATAATATATTTATCTTTATTGATAGGTAACCATATCTGACTGTATCTTCAAAAAGCTTAGGTCATTGTACTATTTTTTAATAAAAAAAAATTAATGTTGATTATTTGGATAAATAAAAATAATTATCCTTTTTATTCTAAAGTCATTCTGTACTCATTATTTATTATTATTATCATCATTATTAGATTCTGAACGGAGTGATGAATGTATTGATTTTACAATGATGTGTGTTTTTTTTTTTTTTTTTTTTTTTTTTTTTTTGTGTCTGTCGACAACATTTGGGGCAGTAAAAATGCTTCGATTTTCAACTTCAGCCCCTCTTTGAAAAGGAAATCGGATCTAGTTGGTACTTTGGGGGGTCAAAAGTTAAAATTTTTCTATATTTTTTAAATGAGTCGGGAAAAACCTTAAAAAAATGACGGAAAAACGGGATTTTTTACGCACAACCAGTTTTCGACCAAATCGAATTTTTTATTTTGCTATAACTCAAAAACTAATAGATGTAAATACTTGAAATTTTCACCAAATGTTTATATTAGCGTTCTCCATACACAGTTAAATTTTCAAAGAATTTTGACTTTTTTTGAACTATTTATAGACAATTGAAATTTTTAATTTTTTTTAGTATTTTATTTTAAAATAACGATAAAAATTTTCTGGCCGGCCAGAAAATCTTGAAAATTTAATACAAGGTTTCTTATAAGTTGTTCTTAAAGTGATAAAAAAAAATCCGAAATCGTTAGTCACAATTTTTTTTTATAAGTGCTTAAAGTTCGAATTTATACGAAAAATGTCAAAATTGCGAAAATTGGCAAGTAATTTTGTGGTTGAAAAATCGTAAAAATTTTTTCTTTTATAACTAAGATTTGAAAATTTGGTACAAGGTTCTCCATAAAATTTTCTTCAACTATCTGCGAAAAAAACTCTACCGGACTAAAACAAAAAATTTTTATGAGTGATTGAAATTTAAATTTTTACAAAACCGCGTTAAATAACGGTTTAGCCTCGAACGATTTTTGATATTTGTTGTTATTCAAACAGTATAAATCGTAAATACTTGAAAATTTTACCAGTTATTTAGATTGCCATTTTCTTTACGTGATTTGATTTTCAAAACATTTTGACTTTTTTTGAGCTATTTATAGACAATTGAAATTTTCAATTTTTTTTTATTTTTTTTTTATAAATGTTGATAAAAAAAATTTAGGTGGGACAAATTACTTGAAAATTTAATTGAAGGGTCCACATAACTTGTTCTAACTCTCATTCAAAAATTATAAAAATACATAGGCACAATTTTTTTTTATTAGCATTTGAAGTTCAAATATTGACAAAAATTCGTCAAAATCAAGAATACTTTTCACTATTTGGTAGTTAAAAATTTATAAATATTTTTCTATCAAAAGCTAAGAATTGAAAATTTAATACTATGCTGTCCATAAGTTAAGCTTAGAATAATTATAAAAAAGTTTGAGGATTGTTCAATTTAAAAAATTTCACGTGTGTTTAAAGTTTTAATTTTAATTTGAAATCAAAAATACACGTGTAAAATAACTTTTTACTAATAAATAATTTTCGATTTTTGTTATTTTTAAAAAATTACTAAACGTAAGATCTTGAAACTTTTACTTAAATGTTTGAATTAGTTTCAAAGTAGAATATTTTACAATATTTAAGTATAATATATTATCCTAGACTGACAAATCATCTCCGTTCAGAATCGTTTTTCGTATACAATGATACCTATCATTGCATTCAAATTTAACCTTCCCTAGTCCGAGGTCCATCCCACCCCCTAATGTACAGCAGAGCGATACTCACTTACCCGCTTTTTTTTTTTTTTTCTGTGTACATTATTATTATTATTTTAATTTTAAAACATTAAACATTTTAAGTTTAAACTCACCAACAATTATTATTCAATCAGACTTTATCTTCATCTTATTACCTAATGTACTAGGTATGACATTTTTCCATTTTATATTTCATAAACTAGGTACTAATTATACTACAATTATCATTACTATTGTTTGTTATTGCTTGCATGAGTTTAGTTATTGCAATTCAAATAATATTATATATATTAAATGTTTTGAAGTAACACAATATTTTCATAAAATAATAACTATTAGTCACACAACAATATTATATTTTGAAAATATTTTCAACATGTTGCAAGAAAAGTTTAAATATTAATATAATAATATGTTAAGTTTGTGTCCGGAATATTTTTATCGAATATTGTTGAAAGTATAAGATAAGCCTTTCCATGGATCCGACTGTGTGTAAAATTTGAAATTAATAATTAAAAAAACATTAAGATATTTAACATATCTCGTCTTATAATATTAAAAATAGTATAAAAGTAAAAACTTTGTAATGAGACGTAAGTTAGTACCTGTATAATATTAAAATGTATTCCATTATAAATTTGCAATGTTATACGAAGAAGTTTAAAATCATCACTTTAAATTTTTTGGAAATTTTATTTATATACTTGGTGTGTTGAGTTGATTGTTTTAAATTTATATAATGAACAGTTCAATGTCATAAAAATTGTATTTCGAAACTCAATGATGTGTGAAAAAGCTAATACATAACAAATTATATTATATAAATCAATCTAGATGAATAGATGCATGATTGATTATGATTATTGATGCATTATAAGTCAACCACTACCTACACTATGTTGGAAATAATGAAAATAATACAGATATTAAATTGTTTTAAGGATATCATAATTTAATTTATTTGATAATATATAGTATGTGCAAGTGTAATAGTGAATATCTCATACAGACTACAACAGAGTAACTGAGTAAGAGACTCATTAATTAAGCAGATTCTAGCACTATTTAAAGTGTTTAAAATATAAACAAAATATAACTAGGTATTTAAAAATCATACTCCATAAGTATAGTTTTATTAAACATTATCTATATATATTTGCAAATAGGAAACATATAATACAACTACAATATCCAACTTTAATATTTTGTAAATGTATGTTTTTAAAATACATTTACAAAATTCTATAATAAATATTTGGAAACCTGTGCACTTAAAGCTTATTTCTGTTCGTTATTAGCACCATTTATTCATTAGTTCATTACCTACCAATGAAATTGTTTCATTCATTTAATTGTAACTTGTATGTGATCGATTAATGCAACTTTCAGAAGTAGTGGTATTTTTTTTTTTAATGATATTTTAATACTTATTATGTTTTGTATTTTTTTATCTTTTGAATTGCAAGTAGGTATAGCTTCAGAATTATTACTATTTTATCGTTTCATACTCTAACTGTTGATTTTTTAATAATTTTTTAAATATTGTTCTAATAAAATTTATTTTTGAAAATTTATGATAAAAAAAAAAATTAACGTCGGGTAGGTTGTATTACTGGATAATTTCCCTTCCCAAGTACATTTTTTTTATAAATTGTAACAGTGTTCTATAAAATATAAATTAGGTTTAGAACCAAGAAAGTTGGTGTTTTTATATACATCATACATGTATAATTTTGTTTATTATTTTTTACTTCAATAGTACCTAGATATTTTACAGTCTAAAAATATAATTATTTTACATTTTACATTTGTACCTAACTATTATAGAACACTTTAAGAATAATTAAATAAATAAATATTATGCATTTGTGCCAATGTGTGTAAATTTGTTATTGCATTTTTTAAGGATTTTATTATGAGTTCAATAAAATACAATTACCTATTATAGTTAAAATTAAATAGGTATTTGTTTTCCAATTTTAGTTTATATTGTAAAATTAAAATCTTAGATTTTCGGATATTTTTCTTTATCAATATTATTGGCTTTTCGACAGCCTCAAAATTAAAACACCTACTTAATATATTTTAATATACTTCAAACAATTCTACATAGTATACCTGTATACATAATACTTATAATTTATATATTATACAGTTAAATTATACACAGTATAAAAACAATTTAAAAATCAATAATAAATAAGTAATTTATTTAACCCATTTAAATTATAAATTTCATTATTTATTTTTTTCCAATATTAGCAAGTGGTTATATACCAATTTTTTTCCAAAGACCTACTGGGATGAAAAAAGTGGAATAGGTAATTAAATAATATAGTAATTAGTAATAGTAATATTAGGGTTTGTGTATAAGTGTGTTAGAAATAGAAAAATTATGTGATTAATAGTTAAATTAGGAATAGACCAACAATTTTTTTATCAGAAAATATAAAATTAATTTCAGAAAGTTGAAATTTCAACAATGCTATATTTTTATAAAAAATTAGACTATGTCGAATAAATTTGAAAAATGTTAGTTATTTTATATTGGTTTCAACCTATAAACGTTGCTAGCCGGTCGCTTGTCAATCTACAATACTTAATCATATAAGGTAGATACTTTCCTAGTTTTCTGAATATAAAATTTTATAGGGAGTTTGTTCGCCAAACACAAGCAGTATAATATATTTGTTACTGTTTTCTAAAAATATTGGTAGATGATTATCTCTTTTGTTTAACTGAATAATAATCAAACGAAAATCGGAAAATCCATAAAAATTCACTACCTACTTATATTCAACTACTTGAATGTATACAAATTAAATATTAAGTAAACTCATTATTGTTATTCATAGATGGCTATACAATTTTAGCTACATGGTTTTTGTACAAGACTACAGAGTTTAACTTCTATCATTGTGTATATTAAAATATTTTAAAATTCATTCGAAGTCTGTAAAAGTATTAAGACTCTGGTCCAGTTTAAACTATGAGTAGAGAATTGGAGTAAAGATGTTCGTTAGTTTTGTTTGGAGAAAAAATGTTCGCCCTTATTGTCTGGGAAAATAAAAATACAAACCTCATCTGTGCGTTTGCAAGATAATATATTACATATATCGTGTAATATATATATATATATATATATATATGTACACATGTATACAGTATAATACATGTATAACGCTCTTTTCGTTTTCGTCAGACTTTTATATAACATCTTATATTTAAGGATAAATAAAAACATAAATCGCAGAAGAAGTTTCGTAAGGAGTTTTTAATCGTCAACATTTTTCATTCGCTACACAGATACGTATAAATATCTGTAAGTTTTGCAAACCCCGCGTTTAATGGCTTTTGTACCTATACATCACGTAATCGATTACGTCACGTGCGCATTAAACATTTATATAATATATATCAATCCTCAATGCGCAGGTAAAAGTTTAGTCGTATATGTAAATAAACAGGAAATGTAAACACTAAACGCGTAGGTATTTAGTATTTTGATTCGAATTTCATAATTATACAAAAATAAATACAAACATACACAAGTATGAAATTATTATTAGGAAAAGTTAAATCGAAGTTTTTTTTTTTTATTAATTAAAACATAATATAACATAATATGCTTTTAACGTTGACCACATAGTTATTTGTACATCCGGATGAAGCGAACAGAGTGGGTACTTTCTCCGAAAGCAAGTTTATTATTTTATTAAGACTACTTAAAATTTTATAGCACCTATATAGTAAAATTTTTATATATAATATTTAACCAGATTACATCTAAACAGTAGCGTAGCCAGGATTTTGAAATGGGGGGAAACCCAAAATATAAAAAATAACATAATCAACAATTAACTATAACAGTTCATTTTTATACTAAGTTGATACAGCCGATGCGGGGAGGCCTCTGTCGGCGGAGGGGGTATGACCACACCACTGTATCTAAATAAGTCTACAACAAAAATACAAAATTCTGTTTCTTTTATAAAGTTTAATTGGCTATTTTTAGCGTTGTTGTTAATTGATTGTTTTTCATTTTGTAGGCGCGAGGATTTCTTGTCGATACCTATGTTTTTTACCCAGGTGATAATGTGCAATATTGTCAACACTTGGAATTTTTAATGTGTTTGACAGTACTATACTTACTTCAAAAAAAATTTTAACCTAAGGGAAGATTTTCCACCTGAATGCAAAGATGATGGCTTATTAGTTTATATTATAATTTCATATTTTTTAATATTTATGTATGATTTAGGTAATAACTTGATGTCTGCGTGTATAGGTCTGTTGTGTTTGAAATTATGTTGTATATTGTATATTATGGAACTATTAATTTTAATATTTTACAATATTTATGTATAATATAAATTAGATCTAATACAATTTCGTCGATCGATATCCGATATAAAGTTAATAAAATTTTAAATCTATTTTAACTATAGTTTCTATAGTTTTTGCCTCTTCTTCGTTTAAATTTATGTCAAAAATGAACTATTAAAAATACAACCATTGAGATAATATATAGCTATTATTACAATACGAGTTTGGAGGATATAGTGAATAAAAGTAAAATAATGTAGAGCCACAGTCGCGCGTAGTCACAGATATAATCGTTCGTCGTACAACAAAGTTCATCGAACAATCCAGAAATATTACGTTCTTGATGTCTATATAAATATAATTATTGGTATGTATTATTATATAGCCGACGTCTGGTCGTTGCATCTTTTCCGTAAGACAGGAAGGGTCGCTGGCAACAATGAGAATATTTATAATGGTACATATTATTCAGACAGATTTTTAATGCCATGGTACCATATTGCACACTTGCCCCGACCGCCCTTTTAAGTTTTGTCAAAACCACTACTGTCAGACGAAAGACGATAAACACCCAGTGGTGTTCAGTGAGCATTTATAATAATGACATATTTTTTTTAGATAGACCATAGTAATATATTACAATTTTTATTATGTTGTATAAACCACTTGGCGATAAACAAACAAACAAAATTAATTATGCATAATAATATTATTATTTGATTGATAATACTGCAGTCGAGACGCTATAACAATATACGAAATAATATTATATAAAATACTAAAATAAAAGTAATTTTTCTGTTTTATCGCCGTTGTATGTACCTATATCGCCATGTACCTACCTACGAGAAAATATTATGTACGTATCGTCATTGGAGACATTTAGAGAGGCGATTCTTTGGAGTGCATTCAAGCAATTTATGGAAATTGGGGTCATTGGGTATCTTATACGACTTAATTTGCCATTTATGCATTTTATGGTTAATTATTAATTCTAAATCAATATTGTATACCTACTACAGTACAAATCCGTTATAAATTATATGAAATAATTGATTTGAATAGATAATATAAATAATTAAAATTGGATTCACCTGTTTTTTTTTTAAAAAATCAATGATCATAACATGTTGAATGACTATAGTTTTGTATTGGATTTGAAATTGCTCATTGGACAATCAATGGTATCTATTCATAAGTAAATAGTGTGTAGTGTGAATTCATGCCAATCGCGTGCTAAATGTTGACATGAAAAAATGTCAAAATTGTTTAATGGGTGCGGCTGGCGCAATGCACGTAAATAGTTCGATGTGTATAAATGGTGTCTATTGGCGATTGGAGATCTGAAGAAAAAAACTAACGGGAAACGTATACGGCAGCGAACTCTACCGTCGTCAGTACGTAGTTAGAGGTCGCGGACGGTTACTTGGCGCACTCGCGCAAGAGTATACGAGACAACGCTGGAAGATGGCGCTGCCACTATCACCCGGACCATGGATAAGAAAAACATTTCACACCGGAAAATATTTATAAAAAACGATTATCTGATAAGTCTTAATTTGTTTACCAGCGTATCTTTATTCTTTAAAAGCGTTTTCTAATGATTATGATTTTCTAGTTGCGTTTTGCCGACTTCTGACTAGTGAATCGCGACTTAAAAATTAAAAGATTTCATTCGGCAATTTGTATTAGTAGGTATTGTGCTATTAAAAACAATTTATCTTGTTCAATTGTTAGTTTGAAAACAGACGGATTTTTGTTGATTTATTTGTCGATATTTCAACAGTGTTCAGTTTTCAGCTATAAATCGATATTAAGTAGGTGTATACTATACAATTAGACCTACAACAGCAGTCATGAGCGACGATGATATTTGGCGTACTTCGAGTTTTCGACACAATGTGGTCAATAAAATGTATGTGTATAACTTCCGTGAATTACTGTACATTTGTAATAGACATTTCTCAAAATATTGTTTATTTGTATTTATAGTGATGAAGCTATTGCTCAATCAGGAATGCCCACGTCAAAGAACAGCTTGGAAATGGAAAACCATGTATTCTTGAAAGCCAAAAGTAAAGTAAGTAATGCGTTTTATAATTCAATCATATTTACTTTTAAATATTTTTAGGAGTAATATAGTTTCATAACAAAGAGAAAATTTAAACATTTTTTACAAATTATATAATGATAATGGCTGTGCTTAAAAGACAAAGAACTTGTGTATCCGTTTTTTGTCATTTCAAGATTTTTATATAACACAAAAATAATATAAGCTCAACTTTTAACTATAGGTCATAACGAGTTGATATTAATCACTATTGTCCATACAAACATTAATACACCATATAAATTTATTTTAACTTATACATTTCATGTTTAAATCATAACTTGTAATCAGAATCAAATTTATTACAACATAATACTTAATATATATCTCATAATAATTATTATTATTTGAAATAATGTATATTGATGTGTTGTTTGATATTATAATGATGTAAATAAATTATTTTTTATTACTAGACTAGAGCTCAATTTAATAATATGTCATGCACCAATAAAGCGAAATAATCAACATTACAGTAAAAGTAAAATTATTGTTAAAATATCACAAATCCTTTTTTTTAAGAGAAAAATATTGTGTATTATAGAAAACCACAGTTTAAAATATTTAATAACTTTAAAAATCATAATTTCAGTTTAATATATTTAACTAACAGTGCTTGCAGACTAAATACAGTGCTCTTATTTATTATTTAAAGCCCATTCATGGTGAATTGATCACGCCAAACATATTTTGCCTAATAGTTTTATTACTCTCATATTAAATTTGATCTAAATGCCCTGTAATCGCTGAAAAATAAATAAATATATATATATTCTATAATGATTCATTAATATGTATTTCCAATTACCATAAAATGTTATAAATTAATTTTGGTTATTATTTTCCATGTACACTTTCATATGTGATTAATATAAAATCAATAATATAGTTTTATTAAAGATTATTATCTTTTTATATAATCATATAATATTCTAATTGTTTTGCAAGTACGTGTTCATCAATAACTGATAATAAAATTTAATATCTTTTATTCTTTAATTTTCATTTATAAGACATTTATTAAAACAATTGATATGGTATAGTTTGATAATTTATAACTAAATAATATTTTTTTTTACTTATACATTTTTGTATCTACTTAATTTTAGTTTTTAATTATTAATTTATAACAAAGATTTTAAGCATTATATTGTTAAATATTTACAATTGATAAAATCCCATTACATATTTAAACTAGGTATGTGCTATATTTTTACTTTTAAAAATCTTATATCAAGTAAACAATTATAAAAATTCTATTTTTATTTTTCAAAATACTTATGTAGGTATAATATTTATATTATTAATGTGTTTTTGGTCTCATACAATGATTATGAAAAAATTAGATATTTTAAAAACTTTTTTTTAATTGTTATTAGTTTCCTTTATTTCTTATTACTATCATTATTATTAATCTTAGTTCTTAACATGCATTCTTTAAAAAAATATTGTAATCTATTACTCTAGTAAGTTTTTTGACACCATTCCATTTGATAGCAAATATTAAATTAAAATGAACCATTACTTTATATTATATGTGTAAATATTTTAGTATAATATTATATATTCTTTTTAATGTTTTAGGATGAGTACTTAAGCTTTGTTGCACGGTTATTGTTACATGTAGGTGGAAGAGATATGAGTAAGTGTTTAACATTGGAATATTATTATTTCAAATTTAAAAAAAAATAACTACGACCATATTTTGGTTCACAGGAGGTGGTAATCAGATGATGAATATGAACCAAAACCCTGGTCCTGTAAATGCAACAACATGTAAGAAGTTAAAATCAAATATAATCGAATAACTATAGCATATAAAGTTTAATATTAATTTCAGTATTGCAAACATTAAACAATCGACCACAAACTCAAAATAAATTACCTGGCCAAATGACAATGGGACCTGGTCCAATGAACCAAGGTCCAATGAACCAGGGTCCAATGAACCAGGGTCCACCATTAAGACCTAGTGGACCTATGGGTCAAGGACCAATGATGCAAAATCCTAATGCAGGTCCTATGGGCAATCAGATGGGTCAAGGGCCTCCTATGCCTATGTCTTCAGTCATGGGTGGTCCACCAATGCAGAGTATGCCTGTACAAGGTATGCCAGTGCAGGGTATGCCTGGTGTTGTTCCGAATAATATGCCATCAAATGCTATGGGTCGTATGCAACCAAGAAAAGTAATAATGTATTATAATAAAATTGCAAAATTGCATTATTATTTATAAAAAATACTAAACAATAACAATTTATAAATAAGTACTTAATTGCTATTAAAAAAATGTTGAACTTAAAAAATATAATAAAAATATAAATCTATAAAATTTATTATAAAACCAATAATATGTTTGTTGCTTGGCTCAAAATCAAAAATTAAATTTTTATATATTTTTTTAAGTATTTTAGATTATTAATTTTTATTTTTACGGTTTTATAACTAATTCTTTCTTTTGTTTTACTTTTTTTTGTTAGTATTTTTAAACTGAGGAATAGGTAAATTACTTGTAAAAAACTATACATATTTTATTTTTATTATTTTGATATGAGAAAAGTCTAGATTAGTCATAACTAGAGGTCGGATTTATATTCTCTTAAAATCCTTATAATATGATGTTTTTATGTCACATAAAATAGGCAATGTATTCTCTTAATATTCTTTTAAAATACCAAATATATGATGTTTTATGTCCTTAAATATGCAAAATATTCATTTAATATTAAAAAAAAAAATTTGTTTAAATTTATTATTTATTTTTTATTAATTTGGTTTTAAATATATTTAATTTAATTAATTTTACAATAACAATTAATCACTATATATTGTTCAATGTGTTCCGGTGTCATTTTAGTACGCCGGTTTGTAAGTATATTTTTGTAGATGCTGAAGGACCGTTCGACATCAACCGATGTCACTGGAGAATATTGTAAGTCGGCTACCATAGTCGGTGAATATTTTTCCGGAAGTTGTACTGTGTTATTTACACTAAGAATTTGTCTAATATTTTCAAAAATTTATATCCTATGTTTTTTTGTTAAGTTGCAATATTTTTGTTTTTACTACTTCTCCTTTTTTCTCTGATATCTGCTTAAGTTGTGTAAAAGTATTTTCGATAATATTTATCATATCAACTAAGGGAGTATTTGATTTTTCCAAACTTTTGATAGTTGTAACAATTTGAAAAAAATTAGTTTTAATAAAAATCAAATTATTTTTTACAGACTGTAGTTGTAACATATTTTTGCATTTTTCTATACTAACTGACGACTTTTCTTCACTTAATTTTTCTATAACATTTTTCAAACCCTCAAAATTATTGCAATTAAATACAGCGGCTTCCAGCCAAGTTCCTCATCTAGTTAATACGGGTTCTGGGGGTAATGGCACATTGGGCAATATTTCTTTATACACCTGGACATAATTTGGCGCTTTTAAAAATACTTTTTTTAGATTACTGATTAATTTGTTAACATTTTTCTGACATTCTCTGCAACTCTGTTCATTATATGAGCTACACACGTAACATGAATTAAATTTGGGTAGAAAACTTTTAGTGTATCACCGGTTTTCGTCATGTAGGGAGCTGTGTCCGATAACATTAATAACACTTTTTCGTCATTTCCACCCAACAGCCATAATAATTTTAGTCCATCATTGATAATTCGAGCAACAGTGGAATGATTAGTTTTTTCCAAAACTTTGCATGTCAGAAGAAATGGGCAAGTCTGAGTATTTGATTTTAATATTCTCACCAGTAAATTTGCAATGTAACGACCATTTAAATCTGTAGTTTCGTCTACAGCAATCCAAATATTATTTTCACCAGTTTCATTTTTAATTTTCGTTAAAGTATTATGGTAGCACGGCTCGAAGTAATGTTTGTCAGTGTATTTCTCTAAAAATGTATGAAATTGAGGAACTTGCATTTTATACCAAGGAATATTAGCTGCTACTAACGCTAGACACAAATCTTTGTTAAAATTATTTAAGTTGTTTTCATTGGGAGTAGCTTCTGATAAAAATAATTGTTTTGATGAAGTATTTAATTTACGTTTTAAACCATTTTTGTGGACAGCCGTATGTATATGTTGTGTTAACTGTGATTTTTTGGTGCAAGGAATATTTCTGTCACAAACTTGACAAAAAATTGTTGCACCATCTGTCATGAAAATTTTTTGTTGGTTATTGTACGACGAAATCCATTGAGCAAATAAACTTTTTAAACTGCTTGAAATTTTCGGCATATTTGTATGTTATAGTAATATTATGAGACGAGTGGAAAGACAATATGTAAGCAATAATATATCGCACTCAGATATCAATATGAGACGAGACGGACTACTAGTAGACGACAAATAGTCGTAGTGACAGTTAACGAAATAACCGATGTGCTATCGCAATCGATAAGGAATACTTGAAGATTAATTTTTATTAAAACCCAGAAACCCAGAAATAAATCATTTAGTGAACATTGTATTTATCAAAGTTCTGATATACGTTAAATATGTTCATTATATGCCGATATTACAAAAATATTCTCAAATATCCTCTAACCCTTAAAATATGCTTTTTTATGCAAAATAAATTTTCTTGTGAATTCTGTGTTTCATGAATCGTAAAGATTTCTCACTCCCATTTAACTATATAGACTAGAAATAAATATGTAAAATCATAAAAATACGACCTCTAGTCATAACTCATCTAAAGATTAGGTCTACACATCATGCTCCCAAATGCTATGCTTATTTTTATTTAATAAAAAGATAAGAGCAAGCACTTGTAAACTATAATTAATTAATGTTTTGTAATGTTCTTAGAATATGTTTAAAATATTTAATTTAATCATTTATTTTTCTAATAATTAAAAACAAAATGATTCGTTATTTGAAAATGTTATGATTACAACTTACCAATTGTTACATGCTAATCTAAATAAGTGATTTATGTATTAAACACTCGTTGATGACTAATTTTTGTTATTATATATTGTATTTCAATTAGATGGCTGTTGGCCCAGAAAATGTGATGATGATTCCTAATCAACCAGTTGTTGGAGGATATCCAGCTGGACCACCAAGGTCTGTAGGGAGTAATCAATTTCTTAGTCACAATAGTCCTTCATCGCCTCAACAATCACCAGTTAATGTTCTTCCGTCTAGGTAAATATTTATATTTTATTAAAAATGTATTGATCTTAAATTGCTAACATTTTCGGTCATATGATTATATAGAAGAAATTGACATTCACCAAATGTTGACATTCACCTTAACATATATATATGCATATACATTTTAACGTAGTAGTGATATAACATAAATCCTAATTTCAGGCTATAATATTCAAATCATAAATTTTTCAAAATCTGATTATTTTTATAAATACATTAGATCATTTTTGTATGAAAATCCTAAGAGTGTTAGATAAAAATATATTTGTATGAATTGTTTTTGTATTCATAAATTTATCAATTGAATATGAATATGTAAGTAAGATAATTAGATGATGATGTAAGTCTATCCCCTTGTTTCTTAAAAAAGATAATGACAGTAGGTGTATAATTGTATAACACCTAATGTTATACAGTTGAGTCGCAATAACTCGAAAAACTTGACAACTCGAATTTTTTTTTATTCCCCTAGAAGTATAAATTGTATATAAATTAATATAAATTTGAGTTAGATATCTCGAATAATACATATCTTGAAAGGAATTTTTATCTCTCTTCAACTTCGAGTATTGCAACTCAACTGTATATTTGAAATTTCTAAAATAATTTTTCACGCACAGTACAATGTTTTTTATATTTTAATTTTTTGGTGGTGTTATACAAGGGCACTTTCGTGGCTCTTTAGTATAGCTGGAGACATTTGTACAAAAAAAAGAGCACGTATAAGTGATCAAAATTTTGAAGATACATTATTGTATAAAATAAATAAAAAACATAATTGATTTAAAATAAATTTTTTTTATAAAACTTAAATAACTTAAGAGTAATGTCATTGTAACTAGTTACTTTAGAGTAAAAAAAAGTAATGTAGCGCATTACTTTTGTTCTTAAGTAACTAACAAGTAATTTAGTTACCCTTTTATTTTGTAACTTGTAACGTAACTTAGTTACTTTTAAAAAGTAACTTATCCAACACTGTCAAAATGCTATGTAATGAATTTTACACGTCGTCGTGAAAATATAAATTTTATATATTCTGTCAATGGTATATCTCTTTCACTAAAACAATATCAATATTTCAAAAATACAATATCATAAAGGTAACAGTACTTAGGCCACAAGAAAAAGAGTAAAAGTAAAATAGCTGTATTTTCCATTTTTCCAATAAAATTTTACTGGTTAATTTTTAACTGATATATTATATTAATCTTGTAGAAAATTGTAATTACTAATTTGTGAATAATCTTGAGAAAAGTGTTAACAGTTTGACTTCTAATGAACCCAAACTTCTCAAATAAACTTATACTAAATAAAAATTCAATGGCCTAAGCTTCTCAATTATACACAGTATTATATTCAACAGTATACAACCTATATTATTATTGACAGGGTTGGGCAAGATACTCAAAAAGCAGTATCGAGATACTAGATACAAGATACTTTGCTTTGGAGTATCGCGATACAAGATACTAGATACTTGGCTATAGAGTATCGCGATACTAGATACTCGATACTTGGCTTTAGAGTATCGCGATACTAGATACTCGATACTAAATACTCGATACATTTTAATAAAATGATTCACTGTTTTAAAAAAAATATATATATTTATTATTATGGGGATGACCAAATAAAATAATAAAAATTGACACTTATTCAGTAATAATAAAATAAATCAATTACGACATTACATAATCTCGTTGTCTACAGAACACCTTTGTAGCCGACAGTGTCTGTGTAAAAATCTAATCTACTAATTTTATCGTGTTTAATACCTACTTTATCGCGAAAGGTATAATATAATAGACTATACGTTTATACATGTAAAATTACGGATATCTAATAAGGTACAGACGTAAAATCCAATTCAATGTACGTGTGTCACAGTCTACAGATATATATCTATATATATATCACATATATCACATATATTATATATAACTATATTTTATGATTTATCGGTACTGAAAAATAATTTCCAAGGGCAAGATACTAAAAATGCAGTATCGAGATACTAGATACAAGATACTTTGCTTTGAAGTATCGCGATACAAGATACTCGATACTTCATATAATTGTATCGCGATACAAGATACAAGATACAAATGTATCTAAGATACGTATCTAAGATACTTGTATCGAAGATACTGCCCAACCCTGATTATTGAAATAAATTATTTATTTTATACTGTTTACTGTTAGTTTTACAAAGTGTATGTTTTACAATTATTTATATTTTATTTATTTCTAGATAATTATTCTAATACTTATGAATTGTTGTTATTCATTTTACATTGTATATATTATGTTTACTTTAATATTTAAATTTAATTTATATCGTAAATATTTCATTGCAGTTATTATGTTTTATTTTTTTATTTTATGTATTTGATGTCAGTAAATGTCTTATTAGTTTTTCAATTATTCAAATATATTTTATTTATTTATTATAAAAAATGTTTAGTTATAAATTTTAATGAATTTGTTATAAGTATACACGAAATATCTTAAGTCCAAGTTTCAAAATTTAAAATCTGACTTTACCAACATAACTAAAATATAGTATATATTCTTATGATGTATAATTTCTTAAATTGTACTTTTAATAATAGATATTTTTATGCTTTAAATTATTTAGTTTATTAATATTAATTAATACAATTTTAATATTTTTTTAATTAAAATTATATATTTTAGTAATCAAATGATTGGTTCACCAAGTGGTCCTCAACTAACTCCTAGTGGTCAAATGAGTGGGCCGATTAGATCAATTGGTATGTCTATTTAAATTAAAGTAATTAAATACATGTATATTTCTTTGAACAAATAAAATTAGTATTCTAACAAAATACAAATTACTGTTATTTTGTGTATCTGATAACAATTATAAGATACATTCATTTTGTTCAACTTCATTATAAATTATAATTTTGACACTGTACTCTATTATTAAGTAAATGTTAACATGTAGTGGGCCAGTAACTACTGGTTGTCGAAATTACAGGTCGTGTCAAAATATTTCTGAGTGTCGTTTATTAAATTAATTGAAAATATTCTAAGTACAAATGACAGATTTCTGGTGTAATAAGTATAATTTATAATCACATAACACAATGTGATATTAACATTATTCTTAGACAGTTAACTCACTTATCATAAGTTTGAATAAGTATAAATAAATACACTAAGTAAATTTATAAATATGTTTTTGATAATAATTGTATAGTTTACTTTTTAATATCTAAAAAAAATATATAGAATATAGATAAATCTGATAGATAGAAATAACAAAATATTAAATTAGCATGTATAAATATTACAATATTATATTAATTGAATGTCTTAACAATTTTCTAGCTAAATCTGATCAGCCAATCAATACAATAATGACTTATTTTTGTTATATCATATTATCATTCAATATTTTATAAATTAGTTTTATCAAACCATTGTTAGCACTATGAAATATTTTATTTTGTTATAATTGCTTGAGAATATTTGAATTTCTTAAAAAATCACAGAGGCCAGTTAATAATATTAACCCTACAATCCAACTATCTTAATTTATATGAATAAATATTTAAATAATAATAATAATAATAATAGGTAATATTATGTTCATTTTTATTCCAACTGTAAATTACCATCTATGTTTATTTTATAATAATAAAATTAATTTATTTATATCATGAATATAAGTATACAACCAGAAATCAAAACTAATTATTAAATCGAAACTTAAAAAAGAAAGTTATTATAGATACCTATTGAATTATTAATTTAAAATATCTTAGAAAAAATGTTCAATAATGATTTAGGTACATAACTTTGATATCAATATATATATTATGTAATTATGAACTATTTATAACACCTTATGTGAATTACATTTTTAGGTAATGTGCCATCTCCAGGTAGTTCAGTTCCATCATTAAATACTCCTATGAACCCATCATCTAATGCAGGTCCAAGTCCTCTTGCACAAGAAGACATAGCATATAGAGAAAAAGTAAGGCAACTGAGCAAATACATTGAACCTTTACGAAAAATGATTGCACATATGGGGAATGAAGGTAAAATATTGTTTAAAGATTAAATACATCATTCTTATATTAATTTCTGTTTTTATTTCTAATATATTTTTATTATAATAATTAATAATTTTAGATGTTGAAAAATTAAGTAAGATGAAAAAGCTTCTAGAAATACTGTCAACTCCCACCCAACGGATGCCATTGGAAACTTTATTGAAATGTGAAATTGCTTTGGAAAGATTAGACTTAAGCAGAGTAATTACTTGTTATTTACTTCAAAGTTTATTATACTGTTTCTTATAATAATTACAATCGTCATTATTATTAGGGAGAAGGGGGTAGTGTTCCTCCGCCACAATCATCTACCATGAGAGAGGTGCATCCATTAATTGAAGTGATTGGGTCAATGATACAATCACCAAACTTTAATCATACTCTTCACAGAACATTTGCACCTTGCATAGAATTTATGGTGGGCCAAAAACGACCTTTGTAAGTTCAAAGTTGTGTTTATAAATTTGAACAATGTTATTGATTATTTTATTAATTATTAATTGCATATTTAAGATCACCACCACCATATACAGGAAATGAAAATTCCAATGAAGTTCAAAGTATCATACCTAAAGCATTAGAAGGTGAAATTGCAAGACTCGATCAACGTTTCAAGGTATAATTAAGTATAGATATTTTAGTACAATTTGTAACAATTTTATATATTTTTGAAGTATGGCATATGTTATTTAACTAACCATTTGATTTTAGGTTTCTTTAGATCCTGTACGTCCAAGTGGAGTTTCTTGTATCCGTCTCTTATGTTGGTTGGATGATAAAAATCTGCCTTGTGTACCCCCAATTAATATCATTGTTTATGAGAATTATCCCCCTGCAAATCCCGCATGTATAATTTCGTCCAATGACTATGGTGGCACATCATTTCTCATGTGTGTTAAAGATGTGTTTGAGTCAAGGATGATGTTGATGCCAGTCCGTTTTACAGTGTCTCATATACTTGACTCATGGGAAATGAGTGTTAGGCAAGCAGTAGCTCTTTTACTTGATAACAAAGATTCAATAGCCAATAATTGAATGTGGTAAAACTCATATCTCCTGAACTCCATAAAATTATGCTCATTTTATTTTGTTGTTGTTATTATTATTATTATTATTATTATTATTACTTTTATTTGTGTAAGCAGCAATCCTTTGTATTAAGTATTTTTTAACAATTAATCATTTTCTTTAATTTATTTTTAATTTATATAGCAAAAAAAACAAATATGGGTAAAAATATAACAAACTTATGATCAAAATATGTTTTAACATAAATAATAATTAAATATTAAAATTCAACACAGTTTTTATAAAAACATTTTTTTTTCACGTATATAATTTGTTTTCCTTCAATAAAAGTCTTCTACTTTCATATTTAATTGTAGTTAAGACCAAAACAAGTGAATTGTATGATTTCACTATATTTTAGGTTTACTAAGTTGTAGGGTATTGTTTTATTTTTAAGACATTTACCTTCATGTGTTATCTCTGTCTTACTAACATACATCATAGCAAATTTTCATTGAGCAGAATACATTTTGTTATAGCTTTAATATTAGAGTAAATTTACCTAATATAAAATTTAAAGGTTAAAATATTATCTAGGAAATGTCATATGCTTTTATTGATATTTATCATTTTAAAATGAGTTAAAGCTATGTAAAATATTATAACTTTATGTTCATAACTCACTATAAAATGATGATATTAATAAAATCCTATGACATTTCCCAAATAATATTCTTACCCTTAAATTGTATGATAGATAAATTATTCTAATATTAAAGCTAACATTGCAAAATGAATTCTGTTAAAAAAATTTTTCCCTATTGTATACATGTAAGACAAAGATAACACATGCAGGTATAATGTCCTCTTGCTATGAATTATTTCATATTTTTACCCATACTTGGATCTCCTATAATTATTTATTTATTTGTTTTTCAAAAAAGTGTATTATTAAATTGTTAATTTACTGTAAAAAGTAAATAATTGTTTCAAAATAAAATATATAAATTTTGATACTTACATTATTACCTTACAATATCATACCTGCCTTACTCTTCCATCAAAGAATTCTTAAAAATCCCTAAGTTTTCTTTTCAATTCCATTTTTTTAAATTTAAAAACTAGGTACATCAAATTATAACTTATAATCAGTGCTTGATTTGGAAAAAAATTGAAGGGGAATTCAGTGGATGTTGGATGAACAGACGTTCCATACAAAATTCAATATCACATTACTCTGCTAACTTCAGAGCAAAGCTACCCATAATCCCCAAAAATCATTAAATTTATTATAAAAAAATATTTTAAAATAAAGAAACACTTACTTATTTATTACGCATCATCCAGTGACATTATAATTTAAATTACGATTTATAAAGATATACAATATGTTATTAATAACTCATCAATACACCTACAAACAATTTATCATGTATTATTACGTAGGTATATACACCAATACACCCATGTACATGAATACAAAATTGACACAAACGTGGTCAAGAAATGCTTTTATGGTATACAGCACAACCCGTGGTTGAAGATATAAGTAGTATGACGTAAAACTTTAGCTAGGTACCTACCGAGAACAAAAAAAATAATATAAATATATAATGTAATTTATTGAATAAAAAAAAAACAGTATTGTACATCGACAAATGGGCTTCGAATCAAACGTATATTACTATATTATATATGTGTACATTTATTTAAGCAATAACAATAGAATAAATATCACGTACATCGATCGGCGTCCGCGATCCTATGTGAGAAAATAAAAAAAAACGTCCAGGGGACTGTCGTCGGCGGTCGTACTCGTTACCGCGATCACAACCACTTCGAACGCAAACGGCGAAAAAATCGTATATAGGTACGCACAGCTTTCAAAAGACGTAAACTACACGAATACGAAAAGAATTGATTGGAAAAAATTCTGGAAAAATCTTAAAATCCCGTGAAAAGTTTATACACAATAAATAATTGTTAAATATTTTAACTTTTAATTTTTTGTCCGATAGGGGGGATTTTTCCGTTCGGTTTTTAGGGGATGCATGATGGATAAGATTCTAGATTCTTCTTTTCCTTTTTATTATTCTTATTCCTAATCTTATTATTATTATTACTATAACTTTTATAGTTTTATTTAAATTGTGCGTTTATCCGGCGATTGCACTATTGGGGTTTCTACGGTTTCTTGTTATCTGTCACAGAACACCGGGTATAAAAAGCCCGGCGAAACGACCAGCATTCACATTCACTGTCTGACAAACATACAAATAAATATATAATTTCTGTATCTTCTCATAAACAAAGAAGTACGTTACCCCAGCACAATACTCATCCTAAGTTAATAAAAAAACTTTACATTTATTTTAGGTTTCTTTTGTTGTAAATTATAATATATGATCGCAAGTTTTGGTTGTATGAGATCAATGAGAATCTCTTTCTCAGCGTCAAAAACATTCTTACTTCTTTTTTTGGTGGAAGAGATTTTAAAATTGGTTTACAAATTTACAAACTATATAGTAATAATCACAATAAAATAATATAACTTATATTGGAAATATTTTCGATGTCATAAATATTAGTGTTGTATATAATTCGTGTCTCGAGTCTCGACTGTCTCGTATGTCATTGTTATTTAACCTAAGTCATCTGTCATTATTCGTGAATAATAAATATATAATTGTATTGAGTAGATGTGAGTAAATTAGGTATATAACAATAGAATTTATTATGTCTGGTAAAAATGTTATTCATATTTTTAATATAAAAAAATCAACTATTAATATAAATCACAGTGTACCGTGATGTAAATGAATTGAATACATATAAGTATAATATTAGAATCGAAACTTTTTCAAATTTAAATAAAATAATGTATAACAAAAACATCTCAGTACTAAGATTTTTTTTGCTGAAAAACCCAATATTGGCAATATTTTTTATCTAAGCGATTGAATGTGAACCAAAACAATCTCGCCCAATTGTTTTTGTCTACGTGCTTGTTAGAATGGTCAAAAATATCAAAGCCACGATAGGACAAGTTATATAAAAATAAGTATAATAATTAAATGTACTATAATACTCAGGGGCGTATACAAGGAGGGGATGTGGGGGTCAGATCCCCCCCTAGGCCTTTTTTTTAAATTTTATAAAATAGTGTTCTTAATGTTAGCGCATTATAAGGAAACATCAAGAAAAAATTAAATAAATTGTGTAAGCCTTCTATAATATTGTTTAATTTAGGGGCGTCATTTCAACTTTTTGAAATGCATGCTACCAACTAGTAGGTAGTCCAAAACCAAGTTCAGCAGACCAATATAATATATTATTATATAATAATTATTATCACAAAAAAAATTTTCTCCCTTCGCTCGACAATTTTCAACTTTATATTTCCCACGTATTTCATTTATTATGCATATAGTAGGTACAGTACCTATAATATATACCTACCTAATAATATTAAGTTTATACTTTATTATATTATTTAATCGTAAATTTAAATATTTATTGTTACGCTATGTTGTTATTATACCTTAACTATATATTACCTATATTTTGTTATTTATTATTTTAATGTGCATAGGTTTAAATTTTTTTTTCTAATCCCCCCCCCCCCACACACACAAAATGTATGTATACGCCACTGATAATACTATATTTTAGATTTATTATTAAAATAGGTAATCATTTTAAATGTAACACGGCGTTTGGTGTATGCAATATTGGTACATACACGTTCGTCTGTTAACACAGTACGATGATGATTTATTACTTACTACTTAGACACTAAGTACTTACTAACTAAGGGAATATAAAAAAAATAAAATATGTAAATATTTAATACAGATGTGACACACCAAACACTGGCAGTGCGCCCGAATGGTGCCAGACTTACCTATATAGGC
Source organism: Schizaphis graminum (assembly GCA_020882235.1). Classification (NCBI taxonomy): domain Eukaryota; kingdom Metazoa; phylum Arthropoda; class Insecta; order Hemiptera; family Aphididae; genus Schizaphis; species Schizaphis graminum. The sequence continues at coordinate 64,637,907 of CM037032.1, forward strand.
CACGGAACAAGGCCTAAGTCGAATTTAGTTTATACATACCAGAGCTTGAGCTAAGGAAATGTTAGAGCTGCGAATAGGTAAGCATAAAATCACTATTTAATACGTATATTACAAGGAATATAATATGCAGGAAACATAATTATGCTAAAAATCAAGAAATCTTTGACAAAAAATATAGATACCACTCTATAGTCTATACCAGATACCTTTCCTATAATCCTATCGAGCAAGTCTGCCCGGGGTGGGTATTGCTACGACGGAGGAAAGACAGTGAATGTCAATCAATGCTGATTGCTGGTCGTTCTCGCCGGGTCTTTTATATCTGGTTCAGCGATTACACAAAACCGGTCTTGTGTTCTGTGACAGATAACAAGAAAACATCGAAATAGTGCAATCGCCGATAAACACACAACTTAAATAAAAGTTATTATAAGAATAAGATAATTATAAATTATAATAATAATAAAAATATTAATATATTAAAATAATAATAATATTAGGGATAAGAAAATTACAATAATAATTAATAATAAAAATAGTAATATTAATAAGAATAATAATAAAAAGAAAAGAAAAATCTAGGATCTTCCCCGTGCATCCCCCCATACCGAACAGTAAAATCCCGCCTCGAACAAAAAATTAAAAGTTAAAATATTAAACAATTATATATTATTATGTACAATACAAATCAATACATTTACAAACGTATTACATTCCGAACGGAGTAATGAATGTATTGATTTTACAATGATGTGTGTGTGTTTTTTTTTTGTCATCACGTCTTAGCGAGTAGTAATAGTGCTTTGATTTTTGACTTCAGCCCCTCTTTGAAAAAGCTAATTGAATCTAAATGGTACTTTTTGGGGGGGGGGGGGGGGTCAAAAAAAATTCCAATAGTTTTCAAACAATTGAAGTTCTTGTCCCTACGAATCTTATTGAAAACCTGCAGAATTATGATATCTCCATTATTTCAGGAGATATTGCAATAAGATATTGCAATATGGGTTCAAAACGCTAAGGCGTATATTATGCCGAAATCGTAAATAAAACAATAAAAACTGTTATTCTGGACGAGTGTAGCTGCAGTGAAAACGAATGTTATATTCCACTAGAGTAGGGAATAGCTAAGACATGATATAATATTATATCATTCTATCTTTGCACTTTGTTTTACGCATACTAGGTATACAACAGTGAACAGAACATGCGTGAAGGAAAAATTGTATTTTAGGTACCTATATAAATATTATATATATTAAAACACTTAATGTAAGCACTCTATATTGCTTTGATTTTTAGTCTTTATTCGTATATTACTTAAATATTATAAAAAGTGTGATTCAGAACTTTTCACTTCCATGTAGGCCAACCAACCTTACCTGCCGAAATGTTTGCTCTCATAGTTAAGTAAACCCACAAACTATGTATCTACTCGAATAATCCTAAAAACTTTAATGGAGTGTTATGCAGTCATCTACATTCTACGTCCATCCATATGCAAGAGACCTTAACATAAACGTTACATAGGCATAGGGTATTATATAAACAATAAATTCTATGGCTTGTAAATTGGTTTTAATAAATGTAAATAATAAAAATATAAAATAGATGGAAACTTAGAACACTAATTTAGATATTATAATAAACAATACAAAAATGAATATGCCATGGTTAAAAACAACAACAAAGATATAATATAGTTATTAGTTTCTTCTAATTAGTTTGTAAATGTGTTGGCTTATTAACTACCAAACCACCATAAATTTGATGACCTATTGATATTATTTTCATTGACCAGGAATTGGTTCCGGAATTATAGATTTCAACAGAATCCAAAACAACAGAACTGCATGTTCCACCAATAACATACAAAAAACCACCAAAAGCCACTACTCCTATAGTAATAAAATTATAAAAATCTATTAATATTTGTAAACTATCTAAAACATTAATTATTATAGTCACCAGGATTTTCTCGACACAAACTCATATCAGCAATAGATGACCAAACTCCAATACTTGGATTATAGGCTTCCACACTTTTAAGAGATATTGATCCATTAGTTCCAGCAATAACATATATTATACCATCCAAAATTCCTGTAGCAAGATTATACCGCATATTTGACATTTCTGCTACTAAGCTCCATTTGTTATGTTTTGTTTAAAATTAATTAAAATAATAGGAATTTAAATTATATTAGTTCTTAAAATATATCTTGTGTATGTATAAAATGTATTAAAATGTACTACATAATGAATTATAAGTTATAACTTATTATTGTATACATATACATAATATAATTTTATTATTGAAAATCGGTAAGTTTTTAGTTTTAATTTATATTTAATTATTAATAAAACATTTTTATTATTGATCTTTAATAAATTATATTTGTTTGTATCATCTTTTATTTTGAAAATTTAATTTATATAAGTATATATGTTAAAATTTAATAAAGTAGTTAGGTACTTAGGTATATTATATTACATTGACTATACATATTTAATCTTAAATATTACCTGTATCTCGTAATGTTTAAAAAACATTTGTAATAGTGGATCGCGAGGGTTGTCTTCTTTCCGGAAATGTTTGTAGGTATAAGTGACATGCCTGTAGTGAACTTTTACCACAACTATAAAAAATTTCTACCATATCTGAATGCTTTAAATTAGTATATATACGTGGCATATTTAATGGTTTATAACAGTGGTGCCCAACCCGCGGCCCGCGGGCCACATGTGGCGCGCGAAGGTATTCTATGTAGCCCACCACAAATTATTAAATAAAACATTATTATTAGATTAAGATTGGAATTATTCGTTCTTTTATATCTGATGATTATTAACCAAAGTGGCACGCTGAACAAAAAAGGTTGGGCATCACTCATTACAAAAATGCAACAATTTTAATGACTCAGTGGAACTCATAGGGTTAAATAATAACAAAAGGTGCGTAATTTCAATTTTTTTTTTGGTACCATAAATATTGAGCAGGGCACTATTTATTTTTTTTCGACATATTTGACATTATTGTGATGTGGATTTGCGGGCCAAAATTTATAATTTATAATTTTAAGTACGCAAATGTATACCGTACGTACCGCAAATGACGCTCCTAAATAATAATGCTGTTAAGATAAAATTTGTACATTGCTTTTATCGGAAAAATGTACTGGTTCTTTAACCACATTGATGTAGGTATTCAATTTTTTTATAATTATTAATCAATGATCAATGATTATATCCAAAATTACCTATTTATTACATAATTTAATAATTTCAAAATGTAAATGGCTATTGAAAGTCCTTTAGTAGACTAAACTTTAGATGAATTCAACATAAATAAAAAAATTTAATTATTGCTAATAGTGGTCCATACCTCAATGAGAAAATAAAAAACCAACATTGGGTAGGTCATTTTCACTAAAAAAATACACATCATCAATTTTAATCATTGACATCATCTTGCTTCAGTCATTTCTTTAGTCACATTTTGCAATAGATCAGTGTTGTACCAATAAATACATATTTGATATTATTGTAAAAATGATTTAATTTGCAGACATCCTGTTGTAAACCACTAAAAATATTTTATGAACTAGACATCAATTTTTGTTTTAAATTTTAATTCTTACATTGATGATTCAATTACAATAATTACTAAAATTAGGAAGTATCATTAAGTTTAATTTATTACAATGTATGTTAATGCTAAATGCTAATCTTACATTGGTTTTGGTAAGCATAATGCATTTACAGTTTGGATAAGAAATAAATGCCAAGTTCGATGGTCCATGAATGTGTGGTGTGGTATGTTGAATAACACATTTTACTTATAGTTATATCATTAAACAATGCATTTTAAAGGAGTAAGTTATAACTTATAACTAAAGACCGGATTTTTCATAAAATGCATGTTGCTATTTTCAACACCATATACATATAGTCAATAAGTGTCCACAAATCATTACCTACTTGATTGATTAAATATCAAAATTTTATACTGCATATTCTGACGTTAATGCGCATGTTTTGCATATTTTTACATATTTTAACAAAAACCGTACAAATATACAACTAACAATCAAAAAAACACACATCATAGGTACCTACATTTATATAATATCAAATATTGTATGTCTCAAATAATATTCGGACGCTAAAAATAGTTCCATAGGTTGGTTATACGGGTTTTATAGTGGAGATATGGCTTTAGGTACCAATTTTATCTAATCTTGTTGACCGAACGCAGTTTTTTATCCTACAAGTACATTCTTACCAAGGTTTATAGATTATCCTATAGATTATCTATAAACCTTGGGTACGGGGTAGAGAGCCTAGATAATAATAATTATTATCTAGGCTCTCTAGTACGGGGTGATTGAAATTTGAAATATTTAGGGGACTATTAAGCAACCTGTATAATCTATAAACCTTGATTGGCATCATGATTTAAGATAGACTACCTTAAAGATAGGCCATGGCACGGTCTTATATAAGACCGTGGGCCATGGCTATGCTTATCTCAAGACGTGTAGTCGTGATCCCGGAGCGGCGTGAAAGGAGAAGAAAACTGAGGCGAATTATCACATATTCGTTATCATTTCTTTATTATCTATGGATGCCGCACGTTTCTGAGGAATGATAACAGTTATTTAAAAATCGACAATACTTAAATATTCAATTCATATTTTTTATAGTTATTTTGGCTTAACTCAGATTTCATCGTATAGCACAGTTATTTGCTATTTTAGATGAAATAATGTTTTCTTGCAAAGATGTTGATAAGTCAAGACTATTTAAATCTGTATCTTTGATCAATACTGTATCATGTGTTAAATTTAGCAATAGATTCCTATTAGCCGGTGTGTATTTAATTGTTTATTTTATTTTTATGAAGTTTCACATAATCAAAAATTTTTTCCATTTAGGTATTGGCAATATTTTGCTGGTTTACGACACGGAGTCCTATGAATTGTGTGTGCGTAGAAAAATCTTTGATAAATCTTCGATACATGGTATTCTGTTTAATGACAAACAAAAGTTGGTGGCCATCCATGGAGAAAAATATGTGGCTATTTATAAAGTGATAGCTCAAATAGATTTTCTGTAATAAAGATTTTGTATTTTATTGTTTTAGTAAAGTATGTTTTAAATTATTATTATAATTTTTAGCATTGAATTTGATTGTATTTTAACAACTACTGATTGGGTTTGTAACATTCTATGGATGAATTCAAATTGTTTATTAACAGTATCTGCACTTAATGAGGCAACAGTTTGGAGCTTAGATAATAAAAATAAAATTAATTCTTCTAGTTGCGATGAAAGATGTATATTGTATCCTTTTTTTTAGGATTATTTAAATTAAAAATCATGTGATATAATAAAATTATCTTATATTATATTTTTAAATTCACTAAAAATCATTATTTAGAAATCCTATTTATAAATTAATCAGATACTCAGCGACATCAACAGGAGAAGATGAAGAAAATATTATTGTATTTTCAGGAACAGTTTTCAGAGAAATTGTAATTTGGAGTCCTTTTAGGAAATCAAGTGGCTTAAATATCTTACACAGATTACAATTACACGAAGTAAGAAATATGCTATTGTATATTATTGTATTAATTTTCATTAAATTGCTTGCTATTTATTACTATGTAATTTTTAAATAGGGTGTTATATTTTCAATTACGGTGAACAAATCTAATTCTATTATAAGTTCTACTTCTGATGATAGAAGTATAGTGATTTGGAATGTTGAGCCATTTGCTAAGCACCAAAATAATTATGATCACTGGAAGTTTGCAAAGATTACTCCAGCTTATTCATTTTATGCACACAAAGCTAGAGTTTGGAAAAGTATTGTAATGCAATCTGGCAATATACTGAGCGCTGGAGAAGTAACATTTTGAACTTTTTACTTTTCTATTACCTTATAACTTCCAACAAAATAAATAATGTATAAACACTATGTACAGGATGGTCAAATATGTCTAAAAACTTCTTCTAGAACTTATCAATGGGAAGAAAGTAGAGGTTCTCAAGTTCGTAGTTTAGACTGTATGGAAATAAAAAATCTTGCAGCTAGTGGATGCACAACTGGGAGTGTTGGATTATGGTCACTAGATACTGTTCCTAAGAGTGAAATTTTAGCTGATTATAAAAAAGATAATCGCTATCCAAAACATTTAGTTGTGTTAAGTAACACTAATACATATGTACTTTATTCTGATGGCCATGTTGTCTCATACAAAAACAATACCAGTCATAATGTTTATCAGAACGATATCTTATGTTGCACTCTGACAATGGTAAAATCCCCATGTGAAACAAAAGTAACTTTTACAACTAGTAGTGGACATATAGTCATTCTAAAAAGTGAATTCCTATAATTATCAACTAGAAATGTATTTATTTCATTGTTTCTAAATTTTAATTTATATATTTTTTAGGTACAAGTGTTCAAGTATTTGTTGATAAAATTTCTACAGTAAAAATTGTTTCTACAATATGGTTGAATAATAATCAAATAATCGTTAGTTGTAAAGGAAATACAATTTTTCGTTATGAAGTATTTGATGGTAAAATTATTTCCTCTGTTTATGAATAATTATCATTAAGAAACTACTACTCACACATGTGTTCTGTTCGTCTTACAAACATACAGTAGTACATTTATGTTCAATAGAACCAATGTGTGTTATTCACTTTAATTTTAGAGTAAATGACTTATTATTAAGATTTAAATTTACATTTTATTAAAAATGTTCATTTCTAGCTTAAAAATTAAAATATTGAAAAAAGTTAACACTTAGGAATAGATAATGTTCTTACCTTTAACTTTGATAATAGGCCAATTCACTCTAATATTAAGGCTAATACCATACAATTATTGGTTCTTCTGAACAGAAATTTGCTATGTTGTGTGTTAAGTAAGATGAAGAACATAATATATGAGGGTAACATCTTAATTATCTTAAGTGTATGTATAATTTGATTTTTTTTATGTATATTAAAGACCTAAAATTAAATCAATTGGATACATTTTGCATTTTATCAAAAACTAGTTCTTGGATAACAACTGCTGTATTAGTTGAAGGCCTAATATTTGCTGGTTGTAACGAAGGATCTATTTACTTATTCAAATCAAATAAGCAGGTACTTTTTTTAAAATTTTGATCTGGATAGAAATTTATAATAATTAAAAGATTTTTTATTTCAAAACTGAAGTTGAGTTTTTGAAAAATGTTGGAATAAACTATGCTTTACATATAGTTAAAGGGATTGAAAACTGTATTTTTGATCTTAGTCTAACCTTCACACTATATAGGAATTTAAACATGTTTTATTTCCAATGTATCAATTGATGTAATAACTTCGATAATAATTCTGAAAAACTTTGAATTTGTTATTAAGTCTATTCGAGACCAACTTTACCTCATTTTTTATTCAATTGTTTAAAGTTATACAATAAAAATTAAAAAAATAACACATTCCAATTTTTGAAATAGTTAAAATCAAAAATGTGAGAAATTTAAATTTATTTTCATAGCTTCAATCACTTCATTAAATTAATTGATACATTGAAAGTAGAATATATCTAAATTCCTATGTTGTACATATCTTAGACAATTACAGAAAATCATCACTTCCATTCCTCTCGATTCCTCTTTATATTGTTGTGTATTTTAATATATTACAACAATTTTTCATTTGTTTTTAACATTAATAGTTATGTTTTTTAAAAGTTTATAAATATAATTTTAGGAACCACTAAAAGTATTCAGTAAAATTCACAGTTTTGCTGGTGTTACTGCAATGTGGATATATGAGAAGTATTCTAACTTTACAGTCGTTAGTTCTGTAGGACGAGATGGTCATCATAGATTCTGGAATGTCTGTACACAATCTGAATCAGTGTTTGAAATACGTTGTGATATATTACCTACAAAATGGCCGTTTATCATCACTAATTCTAAAGTTCATGGACTATTGATTTGTGGTTTTAAAGAAGTAAGATTTACATTAAGTCCTTTAGTAAATCTGTTTAAGGTGGATACCATAATTTATTAAGAAGTAATACATTTGTCACAAAAAATAATATACTTTTATTTAAATTGTGTAACATCATAATATTGAGTCTTGTTTATTTTTTCCATTCTTACTCATTCCATATTTAATGTAATTAATTTGATTTTTCACCATAGAAAAATAATATAATTCGTTAAGATAAATAGTTAGGGATCTTTTTGTTTCTATAGAATATTAAAAAGATAATGTTTGTAAAAAAAAAACTTAATTCAAGTAATATAATTTTTAACCTTATCTGTATAATTAAATTAGAAAAATAAACAGAGTTTGTGAGTTATAACTTGAATGTTAAAAATTAATCTAATTCATGCACACCACTTAACAATTTTTTATATTTTTGAATATTAGAGCATTTTTACTATTTATAACTTCTATCAATAATATTTATATGTTTTAGAGCAATTTAATTGTCTACAGTTCAGTAGAACAAAGAATTTTGGCAACCGTTTCTTGTGGCGGTGGTCATAGAGCATGGGATTTGTCATTCGTCAATGATTGTGAATCAATATATTTTGTTTGCAGCTCTTCAAATAATAAATTAGAATCAAATGAAATACCCTTACATGGTCAACATATGCTATTGGTAAGTTAAGAAAATAACTACCAAATAAAATAATTTAGTAATATAGTAATTATTACTTGTACAATATTTATAATCATTAAATTATTTTTTTTTTAGAAAGGTTTTCATTCTATGATTGTAAATTGCATGGCACAAATTACTGATGACTTAATGATTACTGGCAGTGATGACACTACTGTTAGATTGACTCGTTTTAATGATGAGGTTGATAATTTGTTAACATTAAGAAGTCATATATCATCAGTTCGTTCTGTATCTTGTATTACTTTAAATCCTGATGTATACATTATTGTTACAGCTGGCGGTAGAGCTCAGTTGAAAATTTGGACTTTAAATATAATAGATAATAGTCAGTAATTAGAATCCAGTCATATTGTTTTTTACATAATTCTACTTATATATTTATAATGATTTTGTATTATGATAGGTGTTTATTGTGAAGAATCAATATCACATTTATTAAAAACTAAACAAGAAAAAAAACCTTGGAGATCAGTTGTACCTTCAAATGAAGGTGAGACACGCTTTATGGATGTTTGTGTTCAGTACACTAAATCAAAATCAATTTTAATTTCTGTCGGATGTTCTGATGCAATTCTTAGGTAAAAAAACCAAAAAATATATAAATGGTAGACATTTATATAAAAAAAATAAGATAATAAAGTGATACATTGTTTTTAAAAAACAACAAATCCCTATTCTCATAATATAAATTATTTGTACAAAATATTAATTAAAATATAGTTCTTATACAAATAAATAAATTTATTTAAGTGTTACATAGGTATTTAGTATGTTTCACAAAAGTTAGAAAAATATTGATCTCTAATAATTAAGAATCTTATTTCTTTTTTCATTTTTTTCATGGTTTTAATAAGTATAATAATGTTTATTGTTCTCATATTATTTTTGAATAACTTTTTCTATTTTTATATTTAGCATTTTAGTTATTAATTAGTTCATTGTTTAACCTATTTTAATAAAATTTTCAAAATTCACTTTCATTGTTAAACCCAGTAATGTATTTATAGGGGGAGATTAGGGAGATATATCTCCCCCTTATTACCTTTTTTTAAACTTGTATTTAATATTTAAATATATGGTGGTTATACTTTTATTTTTTCTATTTAACACTTTATCACTAGTTAAAAAAAAAATCGATAATAAAATGCTGGGATGTTTGGCATCTATAATTTTAGTCATATCTTCCCTTTTAAAGATATTTTAAATATGTCACTGGTTCAACCTAATAGTTGTTAAATTTCTAAAATTTCTTAAAAAAATACTTTAAAATATATAGTTCTAATAGAAGTATAATCATAAAATAAAGATATAATATAATGCTTAAGTACTTTAAAATATATAGTATATTTAATCTTGTGAGTGATATCACATTGTTTTATGTTTTTCACCAAGTGAGTAGACATTAACTGGTTTAAAAGTTTATAAATTAACTGTTCAAAACGTGCATTGTTATAATTTGACTTTTTGCAGTAAATAATAATATGTAAATTTAAAATGTTATTTAGTTTGTATAATATATTAATTAACTGTTTAGTTAAAAGTAATTAATTATATGATTTTTAGTTTTATCTTACTAGTTGCTATTTACAATATTTTAAAACAATTTTTATAAAATAATATTTCTTTTATTAAAAATTTTGTTCACATAAATTTATGATAATAAATTTATTTCACAATAAGAAGGCTATATTGTAGGATGGTTATGCATTTTTAATATTTTTGTTATCATTTAACAAACTTAAAAATTCCATAATCATCATGTATGACCCAAGTGGTAACTAAAACAATATTAAATTATATATTTTTAAATTGAATTAAGTTAATATTTTTCTTCATATTCTATTATACTTTTAATGAAAAAATATTGTTTGTAAACTATTTAATTGTAATTTAATATTCTTAATGTTGACTTAACCATACTACACTATATATGCATTCACATAATTTTATTATCAATATATAGTTAAAACAGGCATTAGATTTTTGAATATACAAAATAAGAATATTTTATAACTATTATATTATTATAAGATAACTACACACTTTTCACTCAAATATACTGTTTAAGTAACTTCGCTGTATGAAAAATTAGAATTTAAATTTATGTTTAATGGATAGTAAATTTAATAAACCTGGATCATTAATTTAGTAATTGTATTATAACTTACTGTGTTGGACTTTGTGTTGCACCCACTACCCACAAGGTCATACAAATGTATCTATAAATATCTAAATAGGTACACAACGTGTGGTGATAAATTAACAGTAAAATTTATATTATATTATACAATTACAGGTTATATACTTATGATACAAACAATAAAACTTTGACTTTAATTGAAGACAATTTGGACTGCAACAACTGTATATTAAAGATTTTAAATGTTCAATTAAACAATTTCCATTATGTTTTAACTGCTGATACAAAAGGATTTGTTAATTTTTGGGATATTTCAAAATATATTGATGAAAGTGATGAAGAATTAAATTTTATACCAAAGTATAGACATTGTTTACACCAATCTGGTATAAACTGTTGTGATTGGTTGGAAATTGAAAATAATTATGGTTTATTGGCTACTGGTGGAGATGACCAACGTTTAAGTTTATCAATTTTTGACTATGAGGATACTGTAATATTATTATGCAATGTTTCGATTTGTGTCCATTGTTCTCAAGTTACAGGTATTATTATTTTTTGTTAATTAACTTAATCTTTGTAATGACATATATACTAGTATACTATATATTACTGTCTGAGAATTATTTAGGTGTTAAAATATACAACCAATTTGTTATAACTACATCTGTGGATCAGAAAATTATTTTTTCTTCGTGGAGTTGTGATTTGAGTTCCAAAACTATACAAGTATCGCCATATGCATCATACTTTACAACAGTTGCAGACATCCATGGTTTAATAGCTCATAAATATGAGTAAGTACAAGTATAACTATTTACAGACTTTTTCTTGGTTCAAATATTAAATTTTATTTATATTCAAGTTATGTTTAATAAGTTTTTAAAAATATTTTCCATACATTATTAACATTTCACCATACTCTAATTGCGTATTATTCGTATTAAATAATAGGTATTTATCATGAATTATAATTAATAATAAGTACAACACACGATTAAAGATATAATTATTATATCTTTAATCGTGGTACAACAAAAATGTATTATTACATAGTACATTACAAATATCGACTATTCACTAACTTATTCATAATTTACTAATTTTTTATAAAAATAAAATATATATATTCAGCCAGTGTGTTTCTCTAAAGAAGAAAAATAATTACATGTAATATTATTGCTGATACTATACAAATTGCATTTTAGCTGCAGAGTTGAGATTTGGTTTGATAGGAGATATAGGATTTTTATCCTTGTATATCCTTAGTTTAGTTTTCTATTAACATACATTTTTTAAGGTTTTTTGTTTTTGTCTAAATGTATCCCAAAGCATTTTACTGAGTCTCCCTATCTGTTTCGTTAGATTTCTTGGTTTTTTTTATTTGTACCTTTGCTGAACTTTCTAAGGTAAATATCTTAGATTCACTTTTGCTTGGATTTAAAGTAAGTTTTTATTTTGAGAACTAAACAGATAGTTTATTAGGATTACTTTGGAAAGGTTGGATTCTACTTATCTACTCTTATCTAGAAGGTGTAATTCTTGAAAAATTAAATTTAAAACTCGTAAATTTAAAACTTTGTCTTGCCTTAAACGATTTTATATAATGTTTATTTTGTTAATATAATAAGTAAGTTTCATTAATAGTTGGTTCAGTAGTACCTATACTCTCAATAATTACAGATCTAGATTGTTGTTATTGCTTAATTTTTGATTTTCTAATCTATACAAATACCGGTTTAATATTGGATGATCCAATATTTTGATTTAATTTTTATTTACTTCATTGTCAATTGTAGTACCTAAATATTCTCAGCTTCTAATGAATTACAAATTGTATGTACAACACAATGTGTTATGTTCGATTAATTTGTAATAATAGATATTAATTTACATACAAATATACAATATACCTACATAATAAATAAATATAAATTTAAAAGTTAATATTGTGTGTAATACCTCTTAACCAGACCAAGCATTAAACATCTACGCAATTTCTGATCGGAACTATAATACATATAAGGTTATCGATTATTAAAAAATATCGACATGTTATTCTGATAACGTAAATACTTATAATTTATATTAAAAAAATGTATATAAATATATATATATATATATATATAGGAAATAGTAAAAACAAACACATTATTCGCTTCGAATTTAAGATAAATAGTAAAATAGTTATAATCTGAAGTGCTTTTGTGATTTATATTTCGCATACGATAAATTTTTGTTTGTTAATATTCGTGTATCAAGAATTCCTTGTCTAGAATAAATATCCCCATATTATATCATTCATTTTAATGAAAATGAATAAATAAAATATAAGGACATTAAAATTATGCTATTATATTTTATTAATTATTTTATGGAGGCTTAAGAATATGATAAAAAATAAATGTAGGTAGTAGGTACAGTAGAACTCCGATTATCCGAACGCCAATCGTCCGGACGTCCAATAAACCGGAAGAGATAAAAAAGCTTTTTTTTGGTTTAAAAATATGCCACATATTATAATTAAGGCTTATTTTGTTTCATTTAAATATAATATTATACAATTATTTGTTTATGGTTACGAATTTTAAATTATATTACATATATATTAATAATAAATACATGCATACATACATACATACATACATACATACATACATACATACATACATACATACATACATACATACATACATACAATATATTCATACAATTATACAACTTTTGATATATCATACGTCAATCATCCAGATATTTGCTTATCCGGACCACTCTTGACATTAATTAGTCCAGATAATCGAAGTTCTACTGTTTATAGATACTTATTCAATATTTATTGAACTGGTTTTTTCTTAATTATTCCTTTATATAAATGTTAAAAGTTTAATGTTATTATAATCGTAAAATAGGTGTATAAAAATTGTATACGATATTTCTATATCACGTTTTATTAATATGATCCGAAGTATTAAAATTTATTTTAAAAGCCTGTTAATATAAGTACTTAATAAATTATACGTTTTTGTTATAATTGCAATCGCTAATAAATAATGAATTGTTTTTAAATCAAATTAAATATTGAAGTAATCATATTATGTAAATATACAGGTTAAGTTAAGTTATTATATAAATTATTTTATACATTAAAATTAAATTTTTTTGTTGATATAAATTGTTATCGTTTTAGTTTTCTACAAGACCGATTACGCCATTAAAATTTAATATTGTAGTTATATTTTATTTAAATAAGATTCTCTCTATATTATACTATAAATATTTTAAATTAAAAACCTTAATGTGATAAATAATAATTAATAATGAGATAATACAGGCAACGGATTATTATTTTATTTTATTTATAGGAATATTAACACTATTATTTTTATCTATTTTTTTTTTTAATCATATTTTATAAATCACTTGTCATGATAATTTTGTTTTATATTTTATGCTAACCAATATCATAAAATTATTTATACAATTGCAGTGCACTACTTTTCATAATTAATTTGAAAAAGTTTAACGTAGGTATTTGTGTATTTTCTCAAATTAGTACTATTATAATATAATTCAAAGATTATTGAGTGAATGACATACACTATACACAACATACTCCACAGGTATCGTAATTAATATATTATTTTTATATCATTACAATAGTGGGTACTAACAGATAATTCAGTATGAATTTTATGATATTGTGGTCTAGCGGTATAACTTTAGTAAAATATTTCAAATGCATCGAATTAATAATAATCATATTAATAATACAATATACATATGTATACCATTAAATCCGGCACCTTTTTAAATTTCGTTGTAAAAAAGATTAAATATTATATGATATTTTAGTTTATATGTCGTATGTACGAATACCTATATAGCCGTTAATTTCCTAAAATTTGTATCATTTATTATATTTATAGTGTTATGCTCGGTAGACCGCAAGTAGATCGCCTTAATGATGAGGTGACCGCATACTGTATTAGCAGTTAGCACCACGTAATTTACTAAGTAGATCGTTATTAAAATCACAAAATTTATAAAATACTATAATATTATCTCAATGTATTATTTTCTTTTTTCTTTTACATATTTAATTAGTATAAATCGTCTATATAAATTATCCTCCATATAGTCAATAAAGTAGGTAAAAATTCTTTTTTTCATTTGAGTTTATCTTAATTAGGATTAAAATATAGTTTCAAATGTTTCAATTCTCAAAATGAAAATTTCACATTATACCTATACTGTCTATAAGTATTACATCATTAATTAAAACGAATTTTTTTTTTTAACATTGTACTACCTATGTCTTATTCAATTTTCGGTGTCTATCGTCATAGTTCGTTATAGTGGCGGAATCTCTGGAATTCACCACGAACCGTTATTATGCGTATACTGTGTCCAGCGAGAGAACGCACCGCAAACGACCAAAATCCGTTTTTCTGCGCATTACCCAATGATACCCAGCCATAAGCAAACCAGTTTTGATAGCATGGCGACGCGGGGGGTTGCACAGAATCGGCGCGTTCTCTCGCTGGATAGACTATAGGTACCTATTCATAATATTCGATTCACAGACGAATGTATAATATATACAACAAACAATACTATACTTAGGTACGTCTTACATTCATAATTATTATAGCAAATAACAGATGGTGTTACATGAATGATTTTTATTGCCTAAACTATTATACATTATACCTATTTAGGTATAGGTATTCACGATAGCGTTTTTACTTTCATTATATAAATATATGTATCAAGTGGTTTTTAACATATAATTATGTATGTATCATCATCATTACATCAAGGTATATTATATTTATACCTTGAGACACGAACCCAAACGTTTTGTACCTTAGTTATGTTACCATACATAGTTTATCATTAATTATCGCGATGGGTAGGGTTTACCATTTTGTAAGTAGACTGTTATAATTAAATTAGCAGTAGTGCAAATTTAACTCCTTTTGTGGTTTCTTTATTAATGAATCTTCTTATGGGCTGCGGCGATCGTCATTGCATAATACAATTTTATATATCGTTCAATATCTTTATCAAAAATAACATATGTTCCGTTATCACTAATCATTTATTTAGTGATAATATTTTTTTACATACGATATACTAAAGTTTGCGTTTTAATTCCAATTCTTATATTAATTTACGAAAAATAAAAACTGTTTTATTTATATAATTTATAATTGTATTATTGATGTATAATAATAAAGTAATAAAATTATGTATTAATAAGTTAAATTAATTATTTATTTTTAAAGTGATGAAATATTTATATCTGTATTGTCTTATGTTCTAAACGTTGAGCTCTTTTACAAAATTATAATTAATTTACACACTTACCAAGGTACGATATTTTATTCTTAATAATTATAATTAGAAAAAAATATATATAATTATTATTAGATACAATTTATTATAAATTACACGAATATTGAACTTTGACGTTTACAATCAAACACATTATATAAGTACCTACATTCCCGATTTTAATTAAAATAACATTTTTTAAAACCGAAGGTGATCTTTATAATTATAATTATATATTTGTTTTCTAAAATATATATTTTAAGAGTTGACTGGTGAGTTTAAAACTTTTTTAGTTCAAATAAAAATATTTTAATTTTTGTAACTGTTAAATGTTACATTGTCGTATTTATATAAATAAGATGTTTAATTATTAAGTATACATGTCTCAATCATCTTATAATATTATAAATTATATAATTAGTTGAAACAAAATAATTTAAAATAAAATGTATTTAAAAATGAATCAATTTATCGATTTTATTTAACTATATACAATAATAATTTATGAAATCACCAGTCTTAATTTTAGTTGTATGATATATTATTATACTAATTACCAGTTAAGATTTTTTATAAAATATGAAAGTTGTGATGAAATTATACTTGGTAGTTTCATAAACTCGTTTTTTAGTTTAAAAATATTATTTATTCTCTTAGTAAAGAAAAGTCTTAATATTGTCCAATTATTGTTACTTATAGAATATAGGTATATATATATATATATATATATATATATAAAAATAACTATATTATTTGTACAAAGTATACACGTTTTAGTTTTTTTTAATGACATGTTCAATAATCTATCTAGCTGTTATTGAAATTCAATAAAAAGTTTAAGATTTTTAATGAAGGTCTTACAATGATGTTTATTTGACATGGGTTTTTCGGTTCATTTTTTTAGTTTAAAATTGTTTAAGCCCCTATTTTTTTAACAGTATATAATTTATTATTATACACCGTGGGCTATACATTTTCATTCAATTTAATATTTATAAATAAAATAATAGTATAATTCTGGTTTGTTATTAGGTCTAAGGTTCCTTGATGTCATATGTGATTTCCTCCAACAAAATTTTCTCCAACCTATGTAATAATAAAGTAATAACCTTTAACAAATAATGTGTTTTGTTTTTAAAAATATTACGTATACATTACTCAAAGTTATTTCAACCAGTTAAGTTTTTTTAAACTTCACATTTTAAATCTTGTTTTTACATATTAACTGTTTGTTCCAATTCTTATGAATATTTCTTGTATAATTTCTTAATTTTTAAAGGTTGCATTTTGTTTTTATACTAGGAGTACATAACCGAAAAAAGCTTTTTTTAGAATTGAAAATAGCTATAGTCTCCGCATAACTATTCTTTATGAAAACATTAAACTTTTACTAATATTTATAGAATTCTAAAACAAAAAATGTTTCACCCGAAAAATAGAATCGAAAATTGTGTGGTATTAGCGTATTAAATTTGTTTTTATATATTTTGAATTAATTACATTAAATTAATTGTTTTCAAGGCTAAAATATTCGCTATGGCAAGTAAACATTTAGTATTATTCTTCTTGTCTCGTTGTAAGAAAGTATTATATTTTAAATCGCATATTATACGTAACGGAAAAGTTAAGGACATTTTGATATAGTTATTTTCTTGGCGCTTATAAGATTTCTAACAATTATTGGTCCTTGATTAAAACGATTTCCATTAAAACGTACGAAAAAAAGTCCTTAGAATTTTTTTTTTTGCGTCACCATAATAAAGTCCTATTTGTTTAGCCTTGGTGAAATTAAAGTGTAAACCTGGAAGTTTAAAATTATATTTTCGAACACCGATTTGAGAGATGGAGATCATTCATGATGAATACAAATGGTACATACTAGTATAATGATGGCGGTAGATTTTTTAATGTAAACTCATCCAATTTTTTTTATTCGTATCAATCTTATGTACCTCCTTTTTTTCTTACGCTTCATGCGTTTCCGGTATTATATCTATATTAATACTAATTTATTTAATTAAGTATTAAATAATAATTAATAGTTAATATTATGATATTTAAATGCGTGCAATTTGAAAAACAGAAAGAAATATGCAAGGAATAGTGGTTGGAGAAAAGCTTCTAGCTCCCCCCACACATACAAACACTTGCGACTTGCTGTTGCGTTACTGGTTATATCCATTGGTATTTTAAAACAACAAATAATTCTAATTGTAGTTTTTTTTTATTAATAAATATAAAAAAAATGTTTTTAGTATAATATATTGTTGTCGCGTCACTATATAAGTATAATTTATTGGTAATTGTACACGTGTCCATAATATTTTACAATAAATACATAAAATCATGTTAGCTATAAGAATAATAAATTCCTATTGGTCTTAAAAATTATAATAGGTATTTTACTTAATATTATCAATACATTTTTAATAAGTTATTATAATATATACATATATACAATTCGTATTTAATGATCCCTATATAATTGTTAATGTATTTATACATAGCATATTTAAAGATTAAAACCATACTTTATTTTATAAAGTATATTTTTTTTTGGCGTCTAATACAAATTTTCTGAAATTCCCGATAAGAAATATATTATTTATAATAAACTTAAAATTTGCATCGATATTATAATGATTATAACAGCATATTATTATATTTTACTGGTCCAAGTGTATTGGACTTTTAATCAGCCAGTGTAATATAATCATAATGAAAGACTTATGTATAAGTCTTTAGGGCACCTAAATCACATGATTCGCGCTTACTCGAGTAGCAGAGGTCTCTTTCGTCAACGTGTATAAACAACGGTGTGTTATTAATACTGTGTGTCTGTATTATAATCGTATAGACTCAAGACAAGGCGATTTAATTTCCAAACAGATTTTAACCAAAAAAACTTTATCCTTTTTAATGAGTCCTTGTGCATCTTATCTCTGCTCTATATATCTATCGTTATACATTTATTATTATTAATTGGTCAAGACGTCTATGTTCAGATTTGTTTTATACTAATAAGTATACGCACTTGTTTATAACCGTTTCATAAATTATAATAAATTGATATGTATCAAATTTACTAAAATTTGAGCTTATTTAAATTATTATAATATTATTTATACAATTTTATGAACCCTAATTCTATTGGTTCGACAACAATCATTGGGACCGTGTTCGTTACTATCGATTCAAGTAAGAAAACAATTTATATTCACATATATCAGCGGTTAGTGGTTATACTATAGTTTTTTATACATTTAATTATTTTGTTTATTGTTTATTCGATTCGTTGTATTTGCTGATTGGTCCTTGTTGCTTTCAAATGATATTATAATATGCGCATTGATCACCTTGGAGTCCTTGGATGGCTTAATGTTACAAACAACGTATTCGTTTTGAAAATGATAATTATTATTGCCCACCGTGGCCTATTTCATATTATGTTTTCGACTATGACGTCCGATGCATCTTATATATACAGGTATATTGTAAAAATATTTATCAACGACGATGTTATCGACTAGAATTTTGATGTTTTTTTAAATATTTTTTTTTTACTACGTATTTACAGTATATACTATATACCTATAGTTGATTAGATGTTGAGTTTTCAGGACGAATTGTTTACGTGTACAATGCATAATGCGTTTTAGAAAAATGATATTATTGATCAAATTGGCAATTGTCATCATATGTATAATTTATAGTGCATACTTTATACAATATACATATTATTAAAAAAATTGATATTTTTATCATTTTATGTATAATTCATTTAAATATTTAATTATTAAACCTTTAAATATAGACTAATAATTTTGAATATTGTATAGTGCCTTTAACTACAGTTAACATTCCAAGCACTGACTACGCATGAGTGTTATATCGATAATTTTAATAATTTTAGATATTATTATTATTTTATACACAAATCATATTATTAAAAATATAAAAGAGAAACAGGAATTCATTTAAATTTGTTTGAATTCAAGTTACAAAATGATTTTTAGCCGACAAGACAAAGTTTGAGATTATTTCTGGCTAACACAGCTGTATTACCGTTTCAAAAACAAATATACGTTTTGCGGGTTGATATTAATGATTTAAGTATTAGTGAATTTATGTATTATAATATCAAATAAACCAAGAGCTGATTAAAACTATTTGTTCAGTGTTAGTTGCAGGTTTATTTCTCTCTTCAGAAACGAAGTTTTTGTTTAAATGATTACATGAACCAATTTAAAATAAATAAGACTATATTTTATAATAAATGTCGAATGTCTATTGATATAAATGATATATTCAAGTCATATAATTTAGTTATTATGAATAATCCATAATATTGAATATATATGTTAGGATAGTTTTCTCTCTGTACTAATATAACTAAGTCCCTGCATACGACAAATATCTTGTGTATTAAATTTTCTAAAAAAAAGTTTATTTTTAACTATTTGCTATTGTTAATTTAAGAATTTATTCAAGATTTAATTGAATTAATAAGAACTTAATATGGACAGAATCAATTGGAATTGATATCAACATATCAATTATTATAAACAATAGCCCGCGGAATCTATATAAATCGTTTACACAAAGCAAGTAATTTCCATCGGTATCGATAAAACTCCATTGATAGAAGTGGAAAATATTATTAAGCTACCCTAGATAATATCGAATAAATAAAATATTGGTTGTATAATATACTAAACACAAATTTGTTGACAAATACACGTTCGACCTGTGTCTTCTTAAACCGAAAACGAATAACTTAAACAAAGTGTATTTTTTATACTTATAGTGTCGTCATAAATATATAATCGAATTATTCGATTGTTGAATTGTATATTGGTGTAGATATCTAATCGAATTTATTAGTAATAAGTATTGCTATATGAGTAATAATTGGTTTTTATTGTTGACATTTGGTTGACAAAATACATTTATGAAATGCTGATTGCGAAATAGTTAGTTAATTTATATAGTTATACGATATACGCTATCGATTGCGCCGAAATGACCTTTTTACCTGTGAAAAATCTATTGATTCCGTCGAAGTTTTTTATTTATTGATTCCGCCGGTTAAACATCAAAATTTAATCCGAAAATGTGGGCTTCTTCTTCAATTTATTTTCGAACGAACAACATACAGTTGCAAATCTTTTCATTCAAAACTTAATACCCAATTCAATAAAGCACATCCTAATATATTTTTGTTTTCGCATGTATTAAATTTAAAAATTCAAAATGATATATATATATAATAATAAGAGAGCTCAATAATACTAAAATAAGTAAAAATAAAATGTATGAAAAAAAAAATATATATATATAGAAACAATTTTTGAAGACTATTTAAATAAAAAAATTGTTAGATTTAAATATATAAAACTGGCATCTAAGCACTATTCTGAAAAATAAATCAATTAATATTATTATTACATATTTTTAATTATTATTTACTATTATTTATTTTATTTGTACTATAATATTTTTGCTTTTTTGGCGTTAACTAAATAAATTGTAAAACATTATTTTACTATTTTAATACATTATACTTACAAAAAAAATGTTTGAATTATGTTTTGAAATGTTTTTTTGAAAAATATTTAAACTTAAAAAAATTGATAACTACTGATTAAAAAATATACAGTCAGCGAAATCAACATAAACAAATTTTCGGCAAAATTGATAGCCGGTTGAATCAATAAATAAAAAAGCTCGGCGGAATTGATATTAAAACGGCGGAATCGATAAAACGCCATATAGTTAAATGATCCATCTCACCACTGAGGATTACCTCTTATCGGTGATGATGAAGTACTATTAAGAGATAAATATAAATTTATAAATTTTATAATATTTTCGAAATTTTTCGTAAAAACTACATCATATTTGACTATAATTCAAAATATAAGTAGACATATTAATTAGTAATAAATAATAATACAATAATAAAAGCATAAATTCCTATAAATAAGTATATAATATTAAAATGTATAACAAATATGTTTGCTTTTGTTGGTCTTAGACCTAATATATCTCAATACCCATAACTATCGGTGAGCTTATTACAGCTTTGCGATTTGTGGACGTGACTGACTGGTGCCGTGTCTAGTAAGCTTCCAATTTTTTTTAAATAAAGTGACAGTCGTAAATTATTGTATAATAATAATAATAATAATACTCGAAAATATCAGGTCTTTCGAAATTGATATAACAGGAACCATATACGAAATACGATACACACTTTAAACAATAATATTGTTTAAAATTTGGTTTGCAAAGATTTTATATTTACAGTTATTTGTTTTCCAGAGACGAAGTTAAAGTGATCGTGTACGGCCAAGGAGTAGAAACGTTTTGCGCAGATATGAGTTCGCTAACGCAGTCGCCGTCGTCATCGTCTATACAGGTGTGTATATAGTTTGGAATTACGATAAACAAGCGTAACATTTATACAAATACGTATACAATTTAGCGGCGAATGACGTACCTCCACCGCCGCCGGGATATGGGCTTATAAATACGGCCGTTTGACTCGCCATGTAACATTGCCGTTTTTCCCGCCGCGTACCTACCTAGATATACCCCAAGTGCTAATTCCTCTCGATAAAATATGTCTAAGTCGCGTAACAATAACAATCGTCTATTAGTTTTTTGGTCCATGTTCATCTGCGGCTGCATGTTGACTGAAATAACAATCGCTAAACCAGCCGAGGTGTGCAGTGTTTTTATTTTTTAATTTTGATTTCTATTCGTCGGTTGTTTTATTGATAAAAAAAAATTTAAAAATAGCATTCCGTTTATAGAAAATGAAAACAAAATTAATGCAGAATATATTTGTTTTCTAAAAGGTACGTCAGCAGTTCAACGTCGAACGCGTGACACCGGCTTTGGAACTCGGAGAAGGCCCGCACTGGGACCCGTTGACCCGCAGCTTGTATTTCGTCGATCTGCATCAGGGCAAGATCAACAGATACCACCCGGAATCAAATAGTTTCTTCAGCGCCAAGATAGGTACGATTAACGTTCGCCCCATTAGCGTCAACGTTGTGCAAAACAATATGGCCACAGAAATATTATGTTTCCTAAGTTTTAATAAGCATTAAGCGGCAACTTAATAACTTTCTCAGTGTCGTCTTCAATTTTCATTGGTTTCTTTTAACTATCCGTATTGCATTATCGTCAATCTGTATAAAATACATTATTGGATAAATAATGATGCAAATATTGTTTGAATTGAATGAATATCAATCTAAAACTATTTGTTAATATTAATGGAAAACATTTCTTATCGTGCCGAGTAAAAAAAATACTTAAACTTTGTCGAATTATAAATTTCACAAACTACAACAAAATAACTGCTTTTAACAGCAGTAATTTAATTTAGATAATTTTTCTTACAAGGAGTTATATAGGTACTCTTACTTTATGAGTTATATCCTGTTCAAATTAATAACTGTAACTTGATTATACTAAAACAATATAGTAACTTTACTGCGATTAAGGATTTACATGCCAATATATTGTAATATATGTCGTAAATTATAATATATCGTGTTTATAAGAAATCGGCACGTGATGCCATTGAAAAATTGGTGTTATTAAATTTGTGTTAATATTGTTTTTGTGTTGGTTTTTGTTGTAGAGGGCTACAACGATGTAACACTCATCGTGCCGATCGAGGACAAGGCTGGTATGTTTGTGGTTGGTTTGGGCCCTTCAATCGGAATAGTGCAGTGGGACGGTCGTTCAAATACAACGAGTCAGCCCGAGTATTTGAAACTGATTGACGAGACACCGGGCAATCGCCTGAACGACGGTAAAGCGGACGCCTCTGGTCGACTGTGGGTCGGTGAGTTTAAAAACATAAATCAGTACATTTTGATTTTTAAAATCTATTAATTATTAGCTAAGTTTGGTGGGTTTTGAGAAAATCATGTTGTAATAATGTACTGCTTAAGAGATAAATAAGTGCCTACTCAAAGAATACATTTTTGTATACGAATTTACTGTTTTAAAATCGTAGAAACACTTAAATTCGTAAAAAAAACAGTATGGTAAAATAAGATATTTTTTTTATGTATTAAACGTTTTAACAATACATATATGTAGCTATTTATTTTATCCACACTTTGGTTTAATCCGACGTTGTTCCCCTCAATAATATAGGATCCATGGGTTCGGAGATAGCAGATAACCCGGGTCATTACTATAAGCGCCGTGGTTCGCTGTACTCGATAGAATCTGACGGCACTATCAACAAGCGCTTGTCCAACGTGAGTATCTCCAATGGGATGGCGTGGAGTTCAGACAATAAAGAGTTCTATTACGTGGATACTTACAAGTTCGCGGTCGAGGCGTACGATTTCGATATCGTCACTGGAGACTTAAGTGAGTATTTTGCCACCGAGATCCTTTATAGTATTATTATGTTTCGATTACTGTAATACCACGTGCGTAATTATATGTTATTGTTTTTACGAAACGACATCGATCGCTGATGTACAGCCAACGGAAGAGTGATTTTTGACTTAACGGCCAATAAAGTCGTCGGCGATCCGGACGGCATGACCATCGACAAAAACGGAAATCTGTGGGTGGCATGTTTCAACAGTAATCACGTAAGTTTAGTGCGCCCAGCTGCGTATGTTTTCAAAAAAATGTATTTTTATTTCTGTAACCCACCATCATTACTCGTGCGTTTATATTATAAATTATTATGTTTAGATCTTGAAAATCGATCCTAACACTGGCACACTGTTGACAACCGTCCAATTTCCTGCCTATCAGATCACCTCAGCCGCATTTGGTGGACCGAAATTGGACGAGCTGTACGTGACAACAGCCGGTTACCAGCTAACCGAAGCACAAAAGAGCAAACGTCCATATTCTGGGGCTCTTTTCCGAGTGACCAACACGGGATCCACTGGTTTTGAAGGCGTTTCCGCTAAAATACACGTATGTCCGGAAAATCAACTGCACACGATATAAGAAATAATAACTGTAATAATAGTGATTAAATTGTATTTATTATGTATCAGGTATTCAGTGTAAATATTACTGTTTGATTGTGTATAAACTATAAATATTTATGTATATGTATATTATTGTTAATTAAGGAAATAATTATTTTATTATTAAACTAAACGCAGCTGTACGTTATGACATGCGGATTTTATGAAATACTAATATTTTATTTATTACTACCTACTATAGGAATTAAAAATATCTGTAATTCTAAACAGTTTTCTTTTTTATAATTAGGGTGTTATTTTATCACAAGGGCAATATTATACTAAAACACTAAATTGTCTTTTACACGCTCACAAAAATATTAGTTTGAAGAAGTACCTATTGTCTGGTAACATACCACAGACTGTTGGAGAAAAGTAAAAACTTAAACTTTTTTATATTTGACACTTATTTACTTTGGCGATTTCATAACATTTTAAAATAGAGTTGTGCCCACATAAAACGTATACGTTTGTTTTAATGCTCACATTTTAATTTACATTTGTGGAATGGAATATTTTTAATAAAATGTTTCAAGTAAAAGTTGTTTTTACGATTTTTTTAAATAATAAATTGTAATTGTATGTTGCAAAGGAAATGTAATATTTTTTTTTATGAAATATTTGAAGGGAAATATGTGTACTTTTGTTATTGATCGTTAAATACGTTGTACACTGATTTATAATATATGCATTTAAATAATCAATAAACTAATGAAAAATGTGTTTATAAAATAATTGCATTTAAGTAATTAAATACCGTTCATTAAATAATGTAAAAGTATACAAATAAAGTATCGTATTAGATATCTATTATTATAGTCACACAATATATTATTAGTATATTTTACTCATTATAACCGACGTATAAATTTAATTACAAACAACGTTATACGGTGTTAAATTGATAAAGCTTTTAATAATATTAAAAAGGAGGTCACCGTGCCTCTTTAACCTATATTGTGTGGTACGCAGGTATTTGTTTAAATTATAATTGTTCACACTTAACCGTCCTACGATGGACTATTACAATAATATATATATAACGTTATATAGTATACTTACATATTAATTATATACCGTTGAAGTGTTGACGTATAAAACGGAATTCAAAATAACCTAACGACCACCAATATGTGTATTTGTATCTGTAACAGCCAACAGGTGGTGCTAAGTGCTAGTTAGGTATAGGTACGTATATATAGCTCAATATAGGTAATGCAATTAAAACGTGTAATATATATTTATTTGTACACAATATCGTATAGGTACTGTGTGCCGTTTTTTTTTTTTTTTAATTAGGTAGGTATTTGCGTTCAATCATATACCACAGTATACGCGTACGGTCTAATAGGATTAATATGTTGTGTTATACGCGCAGTTGATTGATGTAACAAAAGTAAACATGTAGATATAGCTGGTAACTAGGCAATAGGTTTGATGCATTAATGTATTACAATTTATCGGTTTGTTTTTGTCGTTATAATTGGCACGAAATATTAACGTTGATGTCTTTACGCGTCGGCGAAACGTTTTCGACTCCGAAGCCTTGAACAACTAAGAATCAAAAAAAAAAAAAAATCGAATACGAAAACGTAGTGCATCTTATAAATGAACGCAGTTTGATATTTAATGACCGAAATCGGCGAAATCTCCGTCCGTGGTTTCGTCGTCATGTTTATTTTCGTCGGCGACGGTGGTCGATGATAACAGCATCAAATAGCAATGACATCGTTTGTTTATATTATTTATCACCATTAGGTTAACAATATTTCTGATTTTCGTGTACAAATATATCATATTTTTTCTTCTCATAATAGCCGCCCTACAAAAAGCGCAATGTTCTCGTTTCGATTAACGTTTTTTGTTCGCTGCTACTACTACACCGTTTGTATAATATATTACCATCTGTTCGTACCGCCTGTTCGTTCGTTCGACGGACCGGCCGGAAACACGACGAACGAAAAAATGCGAGTACGCGGTCCACAACACCGGATACGAACTGAAATGATATAGTTTTTTGTTTTGTTTTCCGCATGTCGTGTATATAGATCGGCGCTGCGACACGGAGCTTGGAAGAGTATAAAGTCAATTGTCTGCACCAATTCACAAAGAAAGAGCTGAACGTGTACGCGGTGGCTCAGTGGAATTATCGCGTGAACAAGACAGAAGTGACGGAAAACGAGGCCGTAAGTCTCATATGCGTAAAGTATTTGAGTTCCTACACGTAACGGTCGTAATGGCATTTGAATGCTCGTGCCGGTAATCGGACAGCGAATACACTTGGGATCTGTCAGGATTGTTGTCGAGATAAAGTATTTTAATTTTTGTTCGGGACTAGGACGTGTCTTAACGTACACGATACACATAATATAACTGCAATAGCTAAATAACAAAAACATACACACGTCGATTATGTCCATTCCCTCGCAGTCGCAACGTATACCGCCAGTGTATGATTTATCATACACAGATTGTAACGCGTACGACGAGCACAAGGTAAACAAATTATGTGACAATTGACTGTTTAAACCGTTTGCTTCCAATATGCTTTCATGTTCAAATGCTTAAGTGTTGGGAGTGAGTCGACCTGACGAGTTCCCCGACAAAACAATTATCCCATACCGTCTAAAAATTTTAACAAAACATAATACGAGCGCAGAGGAGCAGTGATATTGTTTTCTATATTCTATAAATATGATACGATAAATCGTCTGTTCGCTGTTTTCGAAAACTTCGAGTTAAAAAAAAAATAAAAAAATCGAGTTTAAATAACATTGTCATACGTTAAAATATATACTCGCTACAATTTTGGCTCCAAACTTTCCGGTAAAATAAAATATTCACGAGGAAAATATATTAAAATCAAATGAATTGGTGTACCTACGAAACTTGAGTAAACATTCGATCACGATTCGTGAGTTTATTCATGACGAGTGTTTGAATACAAATATAACCGTTCAAAGTTATGTTCAAAGTTATAACTAATAATATGATAAAGAACTATTACATTCTTGCAACTTCCAGGGTAACTCAAAGCTCTGCAATATTCGCGGTGACTTGTAATAATTAAATGTTGCATTTTATAAATAATTTTCCGTTAGGTACCTTTTAAAATTAAACGTTACTTTTGTTGAGTTTGTAATTTATTTACATCATGTAATAATTGAATGTTATCTAATGTGCCTATGTGATTGGATATAATTATATAATTTCTGTGTAGTGTGTTTGGATATGTATTTTTGTTCTGTTTTTATAGATATATATATATATATATATATATAGTGGAAGTAATTTTTTTAACGAAATCAGTTAAACACATATTAGCGCATCCGTGTAGATTTTAGGTTGTTATTTTAAATAAAAATAATATTCAGAATTATGGTGCTTTATTGATCTATGTTATGCTTTTTTTTTTTTAATTTAAAAACTCTTAGAAATGTCTTGTCGACATGACATGCAAAGTAGAATAAAAACAGAGTAAAATCCGCTGCCTGCAATGATTTGATGTCAAGTTAAATTATTAATATTTTGCAAACGCTTGAAAAAAATGAAACGAATAAAATGCGCTTCTCGTTTGTATTTCCAGTTCATATTATACACTTTTATTATTACTATTATTGTTGTTGTTATTATTATAAGACATGCGATAAAAATAATTAAAGAGATAAACAGCGCGGCTATAGAGATGTATAACATTAGTTATTAATGAAATTGTACCTTCTCATAACAGGCTATTTCATTAAACCACAAGTGTTCTCTTATACTACTTTCGATTAAAATATGTTCTTTGTCAATACTAAATAATAATTGGATGTATTCTGTATACATATATATATATATATAATATATATATATATTGTGTTATACTGTTATCATGTTTACCGTACACATAACAATTTATTATATTATACGAGTTTTCTATGTAATAATAATTATCCATTACTCATTAGTACAATTTTTAAGCACATGAAACTCAGGAATAGCATAAAAAATAAGGAACGACAAAATAAAATATTTAAGTATTTGTTTTTACATTACAAATGTAAAAAAATCACGAGAATTGGCTTGAATAAACATTGAAATTTATGATAATATTATACGCTTGTTTCAAATAAGTTTTCGAAAGTTGTTATTATTTTTATTTTTAGTTTACCATCTATTCATACTTAATAACTACTAAGTTTTCGGTCACATATTGGCTGTTAGAGATAGTTGAAATACTCATAACATTATTGAATTATTCAGACAATAAAATATGGTGTTTTATTATTTTAACGAAAATAAGGAACTTCGGATACGCAATATACTTGTTGAACTGTTATTTTGTTTGCCTATAATACTAAATGTTTCGCAGTAGAAATATATTTATTATAATTATAGTTGGTTTTTTTTTAAAAGCCATCGTTTTTTTATTTACTTCTAATAAACTCGTTTCTACATACACAATGAAATATTTTCATATTGCATGGCATTTTTCAAATAGACATTTAGTAAACATTGCAAACGATTCAATTTAATGTTTTGCATAAGCATAATAGAGTATTGGAGTAATACTTCTTATAGTGAAAAATAGCATTACGATTTTGTTGAAATTCATTTTTATAATAACGATCGTAAGATATTTATTGTTATTATTATGATCAATCATATTAATCAGTAAATCTATTATTTTTTAAGTATACCTAAGTTCAGATATCTCACGTGGTTCTATATTTTATGTCTATTTATCGATAGAAACCACTTATGGGTAGTTTTTTTGCAATTTACCAATCCATATATTGTATACCACTTCGTGGAAAAATAAAAAATAATCACTTTCGCAGAGTACCTGCTACCTACTACCCTGCCTTCTGCATAAAGCTCATCAAGTAGCTCTATCATAAAAGTTTTGATCACTTACTCTACCCCTGGATATCTACTAAAAGGAAAAAAACAGCATCGTGGCAAAATCAATAGCTTCCGTCGTTTTCCGTACAGAATGTGAATACATATAATAATATAATATACCCATATTATAATATAGCCACAACACATGATGGTTAAGTTAGTATTTATATCACAGAGATTGATATTCTCATAATGCACAAAAGTTATATGGCATAACAATAGCATGTAAACTAAATTATCAAAGTTTTATAGTAAAATTTTATACATAAAATTAAATTAGCATATTAGGGTAGCTGATAGCTTGTAATATTTTTGAAAATACGTTTTCAATGTTTAAAAAATATTGAGGATGCACATAAACATATTTTTGTAATATTAATTGATAAATTAAATAAATGCTGCTTGTAATATTAAATTATATTATATTTGTTATAATATAATATTATTGTAATGTATTGTTTACTTTGTAGTTGAAATCTTCCATTCAATTGTTTATATATCAAAAACTACTTTTAAGATCTGCCGAAAATATGTCTGTAGCTTTAAGCATGAACTACGAAGACCTGTTACCCCTAGTGTATTTTATGCACGACCGCGGAATTTGTCAGCTGAACTTGGACGAGTATAAGACAGTACGTCCATTTATCTTCTATAATTACATACGACAGTCTCACAAAGGTTCACAAATTTAAAATGGTCGAGTTTTTTAATTTACACTATCCCGTCACTAAAAAAAAAAAACCATCAAATCATTGAGGGTAATGTCGTGTGTGCAAAGATTTACGGAAGTGTCGTAATATTATAATATTTCGTCTTGGAATTGATTGCAGACCATTATGTTAAAACGGCAACTAATAACAACGATAAACGAATTAGCAGTTTGCGAATACCGGAAGACTAATCATCTGTGTGATATAAAAGCGGACGGTAATGACTGCAGTGTTGTTTTAAATCAACTTTAATAACACAAAAGCAATAAACATAAAATACTATATCAATAAATTTTATATTCATTGTAGTGGTTATTCGATGCGTTTTTAAAATGCATATTTTTATATTATAATATTCAGTGCTGCATTTATAACACTAAACTTTGAGACTTCCTGATAGGTTGTTTAACTTTCTTATTAGGAAGTATTGCGAGTCGTAACATATAACTCATACATATATATATATATATACATATAATACGTGGTATATATAGTAGGGTTAACTGAAACCATAATATATTAAATTATTATATACCCATTTTGGTCCTAAACTGGCTTTGGTGTTTTGAATTTCTTGTTAATTATTAGTTACGGAACTTTAATCATTCACGTGGATAATGTTGTGGAGAAACCATCATTAGACTTGTATCTACTCATCCTGATTTTAAGGTTTCTTTAAATATTTTATATACTAAAACAATATTATTATGATTCATGGTCATAAACGTTACTGAATAGTGGCACATAACATAATAATTTAATTTTTAAACGTATACAAAATAAATATGTATATGCATTTAAATAATATGGATTTCAACTATTAACACTTTTCTATAAACCCTATATACCCTTAATTAAATTGAACACACAGCCATAGGTGATGATAAAAAAAAAAAAAAAAAAAAAAAAATCAATTATGTAAAATATAAGAAGAATATACAGTAGATCAATACTAGGTACTCGTACAAGTTTATTAATTTTGCTGTAATAATTTTTTAGAAATAAACGTCATTATGATTAAGTCATCAGATGCAGCGGAGTTAAAATACTATTGGAAAGCTTGGCATAATCACACCAGCTTCGCAGTGAAAAATATTTATATGAAATATATCGAAATGTTGAACTATATGGCCCAGTTGAATAGTAATTTATATTGAAAAAAACATAATAGCTTAATATTTAAATCCAAATATTGAATTTGATCATTGTGTACGGTGTACTATTACATATTTTTATGATAACGTTAAACAAATTATTATGATTAACAATAATTATATAGACTAATGTTATTATATTTGTTATTAAATTATTATTCATTGAGATTATTTTACATTTAAAGATTTTCCTAACGAAATTGATTACTATATGGAACCATACTTATACAGTCAAGGTCAATTGAACGTCGATCAGATGTACGAAGGTATAAGACCGCTGTACTTACATGTTTACACGCACGTTCGTAAAATTCTCAGAGAAAAATTTGGAACAGCTACTGTGTCTGCTGATGGTCCCATCCCAGTCCATTTATTGGGTAAGTTTTAGAATAGTCTTTATAAGCCTTGCTCAATATCTTTAAAAATATAATAAAACAAACGGCCAGCGCATTTATCTTTCGCTAATTTATTAGGGGGGAAGGGTTGTTGGTTGGGTAAGTAGTAAGCACTCTCAAAAGAACTCTTTGAATCCAACACTTACGAAAAAGCTATAGGCTACTATCACACTCTTCGCATTATTAATTGTTGTTAGTTTTATTTGAAAGATATTATTATATTTATTAATGTAATTGTAACAGAAACATCGTTTTTTACGTCTTGTTGTTCCTGACGTTTTTTTTACTATTTTGTAAAATATATTTTTTAGCTTATTATACAATATTATATGTGTTATATGTGTACTATATAGGTAGAACATCAGTACATGATACCTATTACTTGAAGTGTTCTACGATACTAATATATTGTGCACTAGTTTTAGATTCTGAGTGGTACGATATGAATGAATTGACTTTAAAACGATATGTATATGTTTTTTCATGTCTGTCATCACCTTTTTGAGCAGTAAAAATGCTTCGATTTTATCTTTGAGGATTGTTTTTTTATGGCAAATTGCATTTATTTGGTACTCTGGAGGATTAAAAATGTATGATAGGTTTACATCATACGATGTTGCCATATGCAATAAAAAAAAAAAAAAAAATCATACGATGTGACAAATAAGTTAAATGTGTGTTATACATTTATCTTGACTTCTTATATTGTTGATTCTATTATGTAGTAAAAGTATGTTATTTCATTTGAATATGTTAAAAGTATTGTCTAAACGCTTATTTTGCTGGTTTTATATTAGTTTATATTATTCAAACTCGAAGTCGTATTTTTTATGTTTATCAGTTTTGCATACAATTAAAAAAAAAAAAAAAAATCAGCTTCTCAAATAAATAAATAATTGTACAATTTTATCACAATAATGGAACCAATGTATTATTTTAAGACTCCAATAATTATTAAGTGGTATAATATACAGTTCATGAAACATATTTTAGTCAAATACAAAAAATAACTGATAAAAATGTACAAAACCGAGCACGCTAAAATATAAATAATAATAATAATAATAATACTTTTAATAATAAATATATATATTTAATTAATTTTTCTTGATGAAAATTTATTTTCGTAAATTTTTAATCTTTGGAAAAATACTAATGCAGCTACTTCAAAAAGAAAAAAATCTAAACCCTTTAAGGTTTAAGGGGTGTGTTGTAGTTGACAATCTAATTAGATACTGTAAAAACCAAGTAACACTAAAATTTAATATATTATATTATTCATATTTTTAAGAGTATATATTATTATGATTTACATATACATAATATATAATATAATATAATATTTTAATTATTGTGAAAATGCATATAACTAATTTTGTAATTCAATTTGTCCATAATAATTGTTTAATTATATATATTTTCATGGCACTGACATTTCAATAAGTAGTCTATTTTATGTAAATATTTGATTAAAATAAATTTATATTATAAGTTACTGCTTGCTGAGAGCGCCGACACTTATAAAGTCTTCAATATAATATAATGACATTCGTAATAATAACAGGTAATTATTTTAATTTTTAATAAATTATACTCATATATTTATTAGTCAAATGTTCGAGTTCCATACAACAAAAAACGACGCGTTTATTGATCATATTATATTTTGGTTTCCTGTATTAGGTACCTATATAGGTTAGATAGATTAAAAGTAGTATAAGTAAATGTGTAAATTTACAATGTAGTTACTATAGTAAGCTATATAATTTTCAAACCCATACAATATAATACATAATATATCCATCAGTGATCAGTAGACCAATAGTAAAATATAATTGAAAGTTAAAGTTATAACTAGGGCTCGGAACTTATAGCATTTAAAATCTTTAAAATAAGTGCTTAAAAAACACTTAAAAACATCAGTATAAGCGTTCAAATAAGCATTTAGAAAACTTAAATTTGAGCAAAAATATTTAATCAAAAAAAAAAACTTACTTTTTATATAATAAAATAGGTATTATAGACATGTAATAAACTACCTTAAAATATTTATTTAAAAAATAATTGTATGTTTTTGACGAAACATATTTTCTTTTTTGACATACTTTAATTTTTATCATATGCAATTAAAATTAAAACATAATTTCAACAATAATTGTTAAAATTTAATTAGTGAAATTGAGGTATAATATCTACAATGTATATAATGTTTTATTTTTTTTCAACCAGTTTTAAATAGACCTATTTTAAAATATAACCGACAAAAAAAACCATTCACTTAACAAGGTAGGAACATAATTAATATTTATGTTTAAGGTAAAATATTTTATTAAATTTAGTTTATTTATGTAGTATAACTATATATTGTGTGAGCAAAAAATTAACTCCGGGTATTAGTTCAGAATTAAAACACAGTAACCTAAATCCATCGCTAACAGTAAATTAAAGACAAATCGTAATAACTAATAACTAATAAAGCGTATAATATAGCGTACTTTAGAATGTATAATAAATATTCGATGACTATAATTTTTTTTTTCCATTACATTTAAAGCACATCTAACTACAATCGCCATAATATGGTTAATGAAAAATACATGTTTATACTTTAATTATATTCGAAATTTATACAAATATATACCAAAATTAAAGTGAAAACTTATATTGTTCTCATATATAATTTAAATAATAGTTTTTCGAAACTATATTAAGAAACAATACAATATGTTTAGAAATATTAATAAATAATTTTAATATTTCTTGTCTATTTTTTATTTTTTATCATCATTACTTTTTTATATATATTTTTTCATTTATTTCGATATTATGATTAATTTTTAAACAATAATTATCAATTTTTAAAAAATGTTTAATATAATTAAATCGTCAAATTTTATTTGTATTCAGACTTATTTTTAAACTTTTGTATTAAGCATTTTTTATTAAATGTTTTGATTTTCAAATAATCAGGTTCGATATTAGGTCAACCATGGACAAAATTGATACCATTTATACTTCAGGAACTTGTTTTACACGAAAATAGCAGAAAAAATTCCAAGGTATTAATTTTTGTTCGATTTTAAAAATAAATGGAGTATATTATATTATTAACTACATTTAAGTGAACTATTACAGACTTCAAAGCGATTGTTTGACCAAGCTAATAGATTCTTTGTATCGATTGGTATGGGATGTGTGCCAAAAAGAGTTTGGTCCAATTCAGTATTTATAGAAAATAAAAATTTTTCCAATATCGTACCATTATCATGGGATATGTACGCAAATAATGACTACAGGTGATTTTTTATTTAAATATTTAAATATTTGTTATAAATATTATTAATATATATATCTGGTGAAAACAGGAACGATGTGTAAAATTTTACATCATACACTTACTATTACAATAAATTAATAACTATCATATTTTAATTTTAATTTTTACACTGTTACATATTTATAATATGAAACTTATTAAATACGAATAGATGTATTTTTGTAAAATATCGTTTAAAATGGAACGTAGAAATTGAACGAATCTATTTTCACTTTTGGATTTTTCATTTGCAATATATTATTATATTTTCCAACACTTAAAAACCATTTGTATGCATATAGTACGCACACGTGACAGTGTTTACTAAAACGCAGCCTACATTTTTCAGGATAATAATGGATTTTCAGGACACAGTCGAAAACGTGTACACCATGCACAAGCAACTTATTTTAGTGCACTATTTCGCGGCCTACAAAAGACAGCCAATAGCGTATCAGCAAACATCCGACCCAGGTGACGAAATAACTGTAACAAAGCTTTGCGTATTTATATTAGGCATGATACGCGTGTAAACTTATCCTAACCTAACTTGGTAGTTGTCCGGGAGTAGTATGGTTTATTGATTCAATATATTATTTCAGTAGGCTCATCTACGAAAATGAGGGGAGGGAAGAGTTAGTAAATTTAATTCTTCCAGCCTCATCAGCTTCAGAAAAATAACCATTGAAAATGTAATTGTATTATTTTCCTTTGTGTACATGGTCCATAGAAAAGTTTCGAAAACTGGCTCATCCCTATAACTATAGTTATTTACCCTTGTTTCTTTGAAGGCGATAACAAGTTATAACTAAAAATTATTTAATCTATTTTGTTATATTATGTTCAATTATACGATAACGGACTATAAGAATTAATAATTATTCGAAAATCTTGTGACCTTTGAGATATCATTAAAGTAAAATATCAATAAAATGAATGTAGTATAATATTTTGACATTAATCCGTAGATGAGAACTCTTGTATTTTAATTGTGATGATTGTAATGAATTTTTTTTTGTGTGTGACGTGTACCTAATTAATTTGATTATAGTAGTGTTACCTATGTAATCGAGAATTAGATTATATTTTTTTATATTTTATAATAACTGGACTGTAATACGTTTGAATTCATTTTTTACATTTATAATTAATTAGATCCTAATACAATTTAAATATTAACTTATTATTAAAATCGGCAAAAAAAATAATGGTTATCGACCATTGATTTTTATCAGTGGCGCGTAAATGTGTATTTTGCTACACTTAAAAAAAAAACTATCTTGAGGGCCACTGTAGTTTCCGTACAATGATGTACTCGTACACTCCAAATACTACCACTTTTATAATATATAATATAACAATACCCGTCTAGCGTAAAGTAGAGTATTTGTAATAATATACTGTAAAATGAAAAAAATTGAAATTTTATCATCTTCTGGGCGGCACATAGCGTTCGTGTACGGTTTGATTAACGCCCTAACATTGTCCGTACGGTATCAAGATTTCATTGGCAGATACAACGATAGCGCGAGCAGTCGGCACATCTATCTGTTGCGGTTGGCCATGGAAAAGGTCACCGTCCTGCCGTTCGCTTACGCGGCTGACGTTTGGCAATCAGACACAAACACGAAGTTTTTCGCACCAAAGCGTATGAATAATCTCTGGTGGAGCAAAAGGTACGTACTTTTTCCTAATACAAACATCACAATGACGTGTCCATGAATTTTAAACGGGAGGGGATGTTATAAACGGGTAGTTTTACAGTTTGGTCCCAAATCTGGAATTGTATTTATGGCTACATCCTACATTCCGTCGAATTGAGTTTGATATGACAGTTAGTCGATGTTAGAAGATAATTCATATTATAATTGTTATCTTATCCGCGTAATTTATTACTAACGATTTTAAGTAAGTACAGCGTAGGATGAAATGACTTTTTAAATTCAGATGTACCTTAATCAGTAATATAATGACTATGCAATTTTTTTTTTTTTTTTGATTTTTAATGATATACAAGTTAGTATAAGTTTACACGTTTTTATAAAACTAAATACGTACAAGTATCAATAGAAATTTTAATATAATTTTCTCCATGGTAAACAGTCTATTGCTTAAAATGCAGAATGCAGACACTTTGTACTATACTATCATATTATACAATATACATGTTTAAATAGTAATTAGTATAAAGTATTTGCTATATCCTATATATATTATATATATATTGAATACTTAATATTTTAATGTAATATTTTTTGTAATATTTCAATTTAATTTAATACTTTACAGTTTTTTTTTTTGTTAGTAATTTAAAATAATATTAATAATAATAATTGTAATAATTCAACGGTCAACGACTGTACAAAATTAATAAGTAATTAGTAATAAATAATAATGTTACATGTTACATAATATATTGTACTGTGTTATTATCAATAACCTTTAAAATAAAATAATTAAAATGGTTTTTACCATAAAATGATTGTAGTTCTTAAAAGGTCTAACTGCTGTTAGTATGTTTGTAATGAGCCTGAAAAACAGCAGGCTGTTTGAAAAAGTAGTAAGT
This sequence comes from Schizaphis graminum, assembly GCA_020882235.1. NCBI lineage: Eukaryota > Metazoa > Arthropoda > Insecta > Hemiptera > Aphididae > Schizaphis > Schizaphis graminum. The sequence goes on from CM037032.1 coordinate 64,676,148, forward strand.
AGTTCTTAAAAGGCCTAACAGATGTTAGTCTGTATGCAATGAGCCTGAAAAACAGCAGGCTGTTTGGAAAAATAATAAGTAGTTCGCAAACGGGTTACCTCATTGCAAAGAGCCTAGTTTTTTTGCAAAAAAACTAATTTTTCATATGGCCTACGACATATATATACAAATAATATTAAAAATATTAAAATGTAAAAAATAAAAATATTTTTTACATAAACATGTCATGACAAATAATAGGTAATTAATATAAATCATAATTTACATTTATGAAATACATCTTTAAAATTTAATTTTAAAAATTACATTGTTTAATAAATGCAATTTCAAAATTTGATATTCGTTATATCTTTTTGTTCGTGTTGGTTGCATAGATTTAATATTTTTTTCTCATCAGTCTTAAATTTTTATCTTCTATAGAGTTGATTTCCACATCCGATTGTATTTCCAGTAAAATTGTCCTTAAACTCAGATTAGTCACTCTAAATAATTTGTTGAACGAACTATTCCATCCTTCACTAAAATTATTCGTTCGATGCGATTTTGACATTGTTTAGTATTTTACATTCTAAATAAAAATAGAGTACTGTGCATTATTGTTATTCCCAATAAGTTTTGTAAAAGCATGAAATAAAAGGTAGTAACTCATTAGAAAATGTTGTATACATATGACTTAATATTTTGTTCAAAATGTTGTTAATTGTTAAAAATGCCATTGAACTATTGAAGTAATAATTTTACACTCTTTTGAAATACGTTCGTTTTTTTTTTTTGTATAATTTTATTAATCGAAGTTGCTAAATTGTCGCTACACAAACTGATATAAATGAAAGAAACAACCTTGGATCTGGGCTCTATTAAAAAAATCGATTTATTACACTTATTACTCCTAACTCAAAATGTATTATTACTCGCTCAAGGTTAAGGAGAGTTTCATTTCGAACAGATGCTATAACGATATTTAATAGCATTTCTTGATAAGTATTTTCCAATTTGTCAGGAAGAAAAACGTATAAACATGTCCGTACAATTCCTTAAAATTCTGTTCGTATAAGGTATAAGTGTATAACACACAATTTAATAAATATCCTAAAACTTTTAAATGTACCATTCATAAACCATAGACTTGTTGAAGATAAGACAGTTAAAGCCTTCCAGTTGTAGCGAAAATTTAAATTCTATGCTTATTTTTATTCTCAAAAATGAAAAAACTGTTGACTCACCGCCCGCTCATTGTAGTTTTCCACTTTATCTTAATAAAAGAAGATTTGTAGGCTCGTCAGGAATATATATTTATCGTCCACGTCTTATCGTACGTCGTTAGGTAAAATTTTCCAATTTGGAACAAACTGTATTTTTTATTAAACATCAGTAGATGTACAAAATATTTCCCTATAAAAATAAATTATTTTATTATTACTACATTTACGTGCGATTAATGAAAGAATCTGATTTGAACTCTTTTTATTATTGATTGCGCATTGCTTCTTGTCACTCTTGGAATTGTTAACAGCACATAATGTTCTATCGTCTAATTGTTTTTTATTATTTATTTTATTAAATACGTTATACTGCAAAAAAGTAAATATTTGAGTTCAACGAGTTGGTCGGAGTAAAAAAGTCTGAAACTAGTTTATAAAAATAAAATATTTGTTTATACATTATTACCGGTTCTATATGATTTGTGGATATTTTCTCGTTACACACACATAGTATATTATAGTATACAGTCAATATTGTATTTGATGAGTTTTGGTTGAAATATTGTTGTTGTCATTATCACAGTCGTCGCATTAGTTAAATTCATTTCAACGATATACGCAAACGGTAGTTTGATTACGTTTGGTATTGCACTTGGAAAATATTAGCTATATGGCAATGCATAATATAACGAAAAATTCGCATTCTGCAATCTAATATTTTACCCGACCGCACTAAGTGTTCATACTCTAGAATGTACATTTCAACACTCGGCCGTAAAAAATGTCCGCGTTTGGAAATTGTATATTTTTATTTGATTGTACAAAGTGACCTATAACCCTACTTTGTATAGATCACCGAGTAACCGTATACGGACCCACTGGGGATTCACGAACCACCAGTTAAGGACCTGCTTTTAATCAGTGTAATATCATATATTTTGGCAAATTGTGGTGGTAGAATCGATGACACAAATTAATATGTATGACGTAGACTAAGATAGTCGATATTCCATGCTTATAAATGTATAATGTAATTGGGTATATTTTATATCTTAGTCTTTGCTTTATATTATATCATAATATTATACTATAATAAGCGTTAAGGGCCATTTTGCCTGCAGCGTCAGAATATAGATATAGATACTAACAATCTCCCGGATCAATGAGGACGCTGCAAAGAAGATACATTGATACAGTATACATTGTTTAATTTTTTTAGAAATTATTATGTTCTTTTAGATTCTGAACGGAGTGATGAATGTATTGATTTTACAATGATGTGTGTTTTTTTTTTTTTTTTTTTTTTTTTTTGTTTTTTTGTTTTTGTGTCTGTGTACAGCATAACTAGTCGAAATAATGCTTCAATTTCAAACTTTGGGGGTGGTTTCCGATGGCAAAGTGAATATCCTTGGTGCATTATAGAGGTGAAAAGTAAACATTTTCCAACAGTTTTCAAAAAAATCGAGAAAAACAAAAAAAAAATGACAGAAAAACGGGAATTTTTACGCAAAACCAGTTTTCGACAAAATCGAATTATTTATTTTGCTATAACTCAAAAACTAATCGATGTAAACACTTGAAATTTTCACAAAATATTTATATTAGCGTTCTCCATACACAGTTAAATTTTCAAAGAATTTTGACTTTTTTTGAGTTATTTATAGACAGTTGAAATTTTCAATTTTTTTAAGTATTTTTTTTAAAAATAACGATAAAAATTTTTTGGCCGGCCAGAAAATCTTGAAAATTTAATACAAGGTTTCTTATAAGTTGTTCTTAAAGTTATAAAAAAAAATCCGAAATCGTTAGTCACAATTTTTTTTTATAAGTGCTTAAAGTTCGAATTTATACGAAATATGTCAAAATTGCGAAAATTGGCAAGTAATTTTGTGGTTAAAAAATCGTAAAAATTTTTCCTTTTATAACTAAGATTTGAAAATTTGGTACAAGGTTCTGCATAAAATTTTCTTCTACTATCTGCAAAAAAAACTCTACCGGACTAAAACAAAAAATTTTTATGAGTGATTGAAATTTAAATTTTTACAAAACCGCGTTAAATAACGGTTTAGCCTCAAACGATTTTTGATATTTGTTGTTATTCAAACAGTATAAGTCGTAAATACTTGAAAATTTTACCAGTTATTTAGATTGCCATTTTCTTTACGTGATTTGATTTTCAAAACATTTTGACTTTTTTTGAGCTATTAATAGACAATTGAAATTTTCAATTTTTTTTAATTTTTTTTTTATAAATGTTGATAAAAAAAATTTAGCTGGGACAAATTACTTGAAAATTTAATTGAAGGGTCCACATAACTTGTTCTAACTCTCATTCAAAAATTATAAAAATACATAGGCACAATTTTTTTTTATTAGCATTTGAAGTTCAAATATTGACAAAAATTCGTCAAAATCATGAATATTTTTCACTATTTGGTAGTTAAAAATTTATAAATATTTTTCTATCAAAAGCTAAGAATTGAAAATTTAATACTATGCTGTCCATAAGTTAAGCTTAGAATAATTATAAAAAAGTTTGAGGATTGTTCAATTTAAAAAAATTAACGAGTGTTTAAAGTTTTAATTTTAATTTGAAATCAAAAATACACGACGTGTAAAATCACGTTTTACTAATAAATAATTTTCGATTTTTGTTATTTTTAAAAAATTACTAAACGTAAGATCTTGAAACTTTTACTTAAATATTTGAATTAGTTTCAAAATAGAATATATGATAATATTTAAATATAATATATCCTGGACTGACAAATCATCTCCGTTCAGAATCGTTTTTCGTATACAATGATACCTATCATTGCATTCAAATTTAACCTACCATAGTCCGAGGTCCACCCCACCCCCTAATGTACAGCAGAGCGATACTCACTTACCCGCTTTTTCTATTCTGATATCTTAATTTTTATGTTGACATAATTTTTTTTCAATTTCATATTTGTTGGTAAAACGATTATTGATTTATAAGTTACCTTCTATACTATTTTTAATTTCATATGATATGAAACGGAATACTTTTTATTAAAAATGTTGAAACATGATATCGAGTGTATACACTCATATATGAACACATAATTTTTTTTTATTAATAAGTATTAAAACTATTGATCAGCCAAAGTACCTATACTATAGGTCCTATAGTATAGTTCACCACAACTTAAGCGGAGCACCTTTTGACTCTCTTCGCTCATATTATAATTATATTATGCTTATAAATGAAAAAAAATATTGATTCAATATTTTATAGGTATTCATATTATTAAAAGAATCTCTCTGTTAACTGATTATAATTAGGGCCTGGGTTTTAATGCTCTAATTATTATTAAAAATGTTAAAATGCTCAAATATTAGAAAAAAAATACATTTTAATTGCAATAATGTCTTTAAAAATTATTTTTTTTTTAGTTTTTAATTTAATTAATTTATAATTTTAATTTTATTACAAAACTCTGAAAAATGTTAATGGATATGGCTTGAGGCTAAAAACATTCTAAACATACTAACATTTATAATTAAGTTTATGTTAAATTCTACGTTTGTTTATGAGTACCGAACGCACAACCACCGTTAATCACACCGTATATACCTTTTTATTTATAATTATTAAAAAGCGTAATATTGTAATGTTTGTACAATAAATAATTTTTATAATAGCTTTAAATAACGGGAAATTACAGAATGGGAAGGTACTCAGTAGACTGCAGTAGTACCATCCACAAGGGTGATATATCTATAAAGATGTTCTCGACGTTTCGAAATCATAAATAAAACGATCGTCAAATAATAAATAGCCGGAAAAATGTTTTTTATCTAAAAATACATATAAAGTATAAAATATATGCACTAAAAAAAAAACTAATGTTAAAAAAAAAATGTTATAAATATACAAAAAACGTTAAAAACGTAAAATAAAAGTTTAAGTTTTCTATTATCTGATGTATGGAATGGATTTTATACTTGAAAATATTTCCTGGGAATTCCGAAAAAATAATGCATTTTGTACTCAAATCGGAACCCTAGTAGTATATTTTTATTTTTTATAATTATATGATTTTATAATGTAACATTTTAGTTATTAAAGTCCTTTCACGCGATAATAATTATACATGTATCTTTAGCATACTAATTATTGTAACTAGTCTTAAACGTTGTTCTTAACCTAGTATTATACTACCCTAGTACTTGAACGAAACTTCATTCACACCATAGTAAATACTAAATTATACACTAGGAAGTACCTACAATTTTGCATAAAAAATGAACAATTAACAAATTAGTAAATGAATATCAGTCGTCTGAAACTCATTTTTATAGTATGGAGTTGATATCAATGTTAAAAAATAAAATATGTTTAAAAGAATAATTATAAATATTGATAAAATTTCTAATTGGCGGCAAATATTTCTATATTGGTAAATAGTGTGAAAAATATGGTATGTTTAATTATCAAAAACTCTATTATAGCTTATTGACTAGCTCTGCTTCTTTAAACAGTATACTATTTTTTGTGATTCATATGGATATAAAATAAAGTGTAAAAATTACCAAACTAGGGATAGTACAATAATAATTATGTGTAAAACGGGCTTAAATTTATGCGAAATCAACGTTTTGAATAAAATCCGTTGACACCGGCTGTTATAATTTCGGTTTGCATCGATTCAATTTGTTGCATCTATAGGGCATTATTCTATTTAACTTGCTAAATTAAATGTGTATACATTTCATTATAGTTAATGACAAAAATTGTATACTTATTTTTACTACATTTTTGCAAAAATAATAATTTTTATTGTGATTTTCTAGATTATTATATTCTTTTATAGTAATTAGTGCTAATTATTTTAAATTTTTGGATTTAAAATTCCATAGCAGAAGGATTCCATCTTAAAAGTGTTGAGCTTAAGTACTGAATTCGGAATTTTTATATTCGTGACTATGAGTATAATTAAATGTCAAAGTTTTGTTCATTACATTTCGTTTAGTATAATAATAGGTACTCCTTTTCGGAGCCATGGAGCATAATCAAAGGCTTGTGGGTCAGTTATTATATTTAAGTAAAAATTAGGTGAAATATAGGATCTGCCGAAATGATTGCTTTGGTCAGGTCCGGGCCTCTTTTGAAGTCCGGGCCCCGGGGCTACAGCCCCAGTTGCCCCCTCCTGTCATCGGGCCTGCTCCTTTTTAGTAATTCTCTCCTCTTGGTTCATACCTATATCAATTTTATCTGAACTACTATTAAATAAACACAAATAAAATACAAAAACAATTTCGTTCTTCATTCGACATTTATATTTTATTCAACATTAGAAATTTATGTTAATATAATTAATATTAATAGGTTTTTTAAAAAAATGATGGATTTTACAACTAAAAAGTTTTTAAAAAAATAAACAGTAGTATTTTGAAACATTTTTTTTTTCAAAACCACACGACATAAAATTAATGTAGCCGGTTAGGTTTAACCGATCTAATTAAATGTATTACCACAGACTGAAATACGAAGGTGTTGTGTCGCCCATTTCCAAAGACATGGATAAAAGTACGAATCCCAATTACAAACCTTTTGATCCGAGTATGGCGTATGCTGAAGTGATTGAGCTACCGCATATCAAGTATATACTATAATATTATTTTGTATATCTGTGTGTTAGGTATTACTATGATAATATGATAATTAAGTGATAACGACGTCAACATGATAATTATATTATCATTAATACAATGCAATTATACGATACGATAAATAATGTATTATTTTTAATGTGAATTTATTATTAATTGCTTGCTCTGTAAAAATAGGGACTTTCTGGGACCTATAATAGAATTTCAAGTATTTAAAGCGTTATGTACGATTTGCGGCGAGTACAAATCTAAACACGCGAAAACCAAACACTTGTACGAATGCAACTTACGTGGCTATAAAAAAGTTGGAAAAATTATCAAGTATTTAACTATTCAAATGAAATAAACAATATATATATATTATATTATATACATATTACATTCATAAAATACAAGTTTTTTTTGTACATCATAGATCAGTCATGTCACGAGGGTCTTCGACAAAATGGCAATTTCTATTTGAGACAATAGTTGGACATCAGCGGATAGAAATAGAACCGTTGTTGGAATATTTTCAACCTCTTCACAATCATCTAGTTAAAATCAATAACAAGACCAATGAGAACATTGGATGGACGAAGTTTTGACAAAAAAATAAATAATATTAGTACAATTTGTTAGGTATCATTAGAAATAAATATGCATTCTTCTTTTAAATAATATAGCAGGGCTTCAAACCAGTTAATACCAGTTACTTCAAAGAAAAATGTGCGTTAACAAAAACTAAAACACACTTTATTATTTAATAGAACAAAATATTTAACAAGAATTATTTGATTTCACTAATTTGATTTTAATTTTTGTATATGACTTTAATTATGAAAATATACTCGTATTACTCTGATTAAAAAAATTATGTTAGTACAATAGTGTTATATTTAGTTGAACTCATTAATAAATAATTATATAATAAGTGAAAAGTATTGATATTTATCATATTATATGAACAGATTTTATAAGCAGAAAAAATAATAGATAAACGAAAACTATATGGTAGGTAACAAAAAAAAAAAACAACAAATAAATGAATAATAATAATAATAATAATTTCGGTTTGAAACCCTGACCTATAAAACAGTCATTATAATAAAAGGTATGTGTATTAATTTTATCAGAGGACCGAGATATGTCGTAGAGAAATAAATAGAAATGAAACGGTGACAAAATGGTTTATTACAATTTACAATATATTTCCGTACATCTCTGTCAGACAAGTAACTGCTTTCTGCTGTTCCGGCGGTATTCGCACGGTGAATTCAGATCATAATTACAATGTTGACATTAACAACATGCAATAAATTGGAACACAAATAACACAAGTCACGGAAATGTTGTAGTATTAAGCTTTTTCTGTAAAAAAAAAAAATGCGCATTATTGTAATAATTTCTTTAACGCGAATTGTTTCAGTGAAAAAATGTATGTACACAAGACATTTAAAATTATTTTTGAATTCCAAAACAATGATTCTATTATATAATGATATACTATATTATACACAATGGGTACTAATGTACTATACCAATTAAAATATTAAATCGATATTTTATATTACGATATTTTGTTATGCTTTATGATTCAAATATTTAATATTATTAAGAGGCCGTCACAGTAGAAAAAAATCGACCGTAAAACATGCTTTCGTACTTCCAATAGTTCTCAGGCCTCGTTGATCGTAGAAACATGATTTTGGTATCAAAATAATCATGAGAAGTTGTACTAAATATTCTTGGAACAGAATTTTAAAATATTTTTTCTAACCAATTTTATTTGTGTTTGAAATTTGTAAAATTTTTCATTTTTTTAAAAAATCATATAAAATCGGCAAATTTAGATATCGAAAATCTGTTCCAAGAATATTTAGTACAACTTCTCGTGATTATTTTGATACCAAAATCATGTTTCTACGATCTACGAGGCCTGAGTACTATTGGAAGTACGAAAGCATGTTTTTGGCAAAAAAATTACGAATTTGCCGTCGTCATGTGCTGCTAAAGCGATTATAGCGGCAGCGTTCTGAAATAGTACTTCTTCCACCACCCCGCTTGCATAAGCAGCCGTACCGCACCATAGGTCAAAACAGGTTATTTATCGCAGCCGCGCACGGGTTATAAATAGTCAAAGACGTCGATACGAAAATAATAATTTTTGTCAATGAATAATATTATTTTATTTTTCAATGTTATAATTCGTATTCCGATTACTACCGCGTTTTACGCAAAATGGAACTAGGTACATTATATGGTAAAATTGTCACAAATCAGCTAAAAAACGTACGATTTAAACAATTTTTTTTTCAATTATAGACTATTGTTCTATAAAATTAGCGTATTGATATTCAAGACGATTTTTTTTAAATTTAAATTAATATAAAAGTATAACTGTATAAGTAAAAAAAAGGTAGGCGTGGGTGTCGCTCTACTTTACAGTAGGTTACAAGTGAGTCACTACATACCTACTGGATTGTGTTAAATTTGAATTCAGTGATAAATATTGTATAAGAAAAATGAATCTTAGCGAAGAGTCAGCCTACGATATATTATAATATATATATATATTTTTAACTACAAAATAATTTAAAATTTGACAAATTTTTTCAAAATCCAAACATAAAATAGTTATATAAAAAAACGTGTGCCCATTGATTTTTAATATTTTTCAACTGCTATTTAACAAAACATCTGTAACCTAATCTGTAGGGGCTTTGAATTAAATTTTCACATTTTTTGACCCAACAAATTTAATTAATAATTTATCAACAATTATAGAAAAAAAAATTGAAAATGTTCGTAAACAGATCAAAAAGAGTGAAAATGTTTTGAAAATTGTATCAAGTATAGTACTAGACGATCTTACGAAGAATCTTGTACTAAATTTTTAAATCTTAAAAAAAAGAAAAATTGTTATGAATTTCTAACAAAATAATTTGCAAATTTTCTTCATTTTTACGTATTTTCTATTTTGTCAAAATTCGAACTTTAAATGTTTATAAAAAAATGCGATTACTGACTATGTATAAAATGTATTATTAATATTTTTCAACTATTATATATTAGGCGCCTCGTATTAATAATTTTCAAGAATTTTTTACCCAACGAATAACATTTTATTGACATTCATAGAAAAAAAAAAAATTCTAAACTTAAAATGTAAATATAGTTAAAAAATAATTTAAATATTTTTAAAATGTTATTGTGTCAAGAAAATTCTAATATCTCGGACTAGGGTAGGTTAAATTTGAATGCAATGATAGATATCATTGGTATACGAAAAACGATTCTGAACGGAGATGATTTGTTAGTCTAGGTCCTAGGATATATTATATTTATATATTGTCATATATTCTATTTTGAAACAAATTCAAACATTTAAGTAAAAGTCTCAAGATCCTACGTTAGGTAATTTTTTAAAAAATACAAAAATCAAAAATTATTTAGTAGTAAAACGTTATTTTACACATGTATTTTTGATTTCAAATTAAAATTAAAACTTTAAACACTCATAAATTTTTTTAAATTGAATAATCCTCAAACTTTTTATAATTATTCTAAGCTTAACTTATGGACAGCATAGTATTAAATTTTCAATTCTTAGCTTTTGATAGTAAAATATTTATAAATTTTTAACTACCAAATAGTTAAAAATATTCATGATTTTAACGAATTTTTGTCAATATTTGAACTTCAAATGCTAATAAAAACAAATCATTTTAAATACTAGAAATTTTAATCAAGTCTAAATATTTTGACTTTTTTTAAGCTATTTATTGACAATTGAAATTGTTGATGTATCTAAGGTTTTTTGTTTGAAATGCCGATAAAAAAAATTTGGCGTTTTAAAAAATTTTTAAAATTTAATGTAAGGTTTATAAGTTATATAAGTTGCACTTATAGCGTAGCAAAAAAAAAAAAAAATAAAAAAATTGTTAGTTACAATTTTTGTTTATAAGCATTTAAAGTTTAAAATTGTCTACGAAATATGTCAAAATCGCGAAAATTTACAAGAAATCTTTAAGTTGAAAATTCATAAATTTTTTGTGAATTATATCTAAAACCCAATACAAAGTTCTCCATAACATTTTATTCAAATCACTGTAAAAAAAAAAACTGCAGTGACAATGCAGAAAAAAATTTATGAGCGTGTGAAATTAAATATTTTACGAAATTGCGTAAAATAATAACGATATATTGCAATTTAAATCTATAGCTTATAATATAATATATCTTACTAATTATCCTAGACTGACAAATTATCTCCATCATTTTGTATACAATGATACTTGTCATTACATTCAAATTTAATACATTCATTATAGTAACCTTCTCTCCGTCTCTACTATACAGCAGAGCGATACTCACTTTCCCCCCCTTTTTAAATTTAAATATGGAAATTGTCTTACAAATTTTAATTATTTAAAAAAGTAAATATGTTAACGATAAATCAACGTTAATATATTATCAATATTTTTGTTTTTGATTTTCAATAACTCAATTTAAAATTATTTAGCCCCCCTACCATAAAAAAAACCCTGGCTACGCCTCTACATTAAAATTTTAATAATTCGAAATATTTTTAGTTAGTCGAATTATTTTTTTTCCCGTGAAATTTGAGTACACCGAGAGTACACTGTAATATTATATTATATAATTTTTCTTACACGATAAAATTTTCAAAATATTTTAATTGGTTTTGAACTGTTTACGGATATACTCAGTTTCCAACTTTTTAGGTTTTTTTTTATAAATTTCAATAAAATATTAAAACGTTATTTGTTGTGTAAAAAAGCTTGAAAATTTAATATAAAAGGCTCCTATTATAGTAGGTGAAAAATATAAATAGTACACACAGTCATTTTTTTTTATAAGCATTTTAAGTTCAAATTTACAAATATAAAATACGTGAAAAATAAAAAAATGTGCAAATTATTTTGTTAGAAATTCTTAAAATTTTTTTTTTAATTTATGATTTGAAAATGTTTTATAATATTCTTCGTAAATTCGTCTAATTTTTTATAAAACAAAATCTCTTTCAAATTGAATTTTTATGAGTGTTCAAAATCAAATTTTTACGACATTAAATATTCCATAGACTTATAAATTATAATATTCACTCCATTATTTATCACGTAGCGATTTTCTTATTTTATTGTAATTCAAAACAAATAACTGAAATTACTTGAAAATTTAACTAAGTAAATGTTTATATTCTCATTTTCTAAACACAATAATATTTTTAAAATATTTTGGCTCGTTTTGAGCTATTTACGGACAATTTCAAATTTCAATTTTTTTAGTTTTTTATTTGTTTATAAATGTCAATAAAATTGTATTCGTTGGATCGAAAATCTTGCAAATGTAATACAAGGCTCCTTATATATTATATATTGTTAGAATATCAGTTAAAAAATATTAAAAATACAGTGTCTATATTTTTATTAGCATTTATAAAGATCGATTTTTTACAAAAGACGTAAAAACAACGAAAATGTGCAAATTATTTTGAATTAGATATTCATGAAAATTTTACGTTTTAAATCTAACATTTGAAATTTAATTAAAGATTCCTCATAAGTTTGTCTACCTTTATCAAAAAAAAAAAAAAAATGTTTACAAGAAAGAGTCACTTTAAGTTTTTATGAGGGTATGAAGTTCATATTATTACAACATTGGATATTTCACTCGATTTCTCATATAGGGATTTTTTTATTTTGTTGCATTTCAAAAATGAATAACTGTAAATACATAACATTTTCACTATTCACTAATCAAAACTATTTAAAATGTTGTTAATATTTTTTTAGGAGATTAAATTATCGTACAAAAATTGTTTCATATCACTTATAAGTTACAACATAAAATACGCAACATTTTTACTAAAAAATCTATTTAATCGTAATAAAATTATTATTTTACATGTATTTTAAAAAGTAATTAAGTTAGAAATATAAATCGAGTTATGGTGTTTAATAATTTTTATGCTTATTCTATTGGTTTATATTTTTAAGCAAACAGGAGCTTTAATTAAAAAATAGGTTTGCGACTTGCGAGCTAGTAGCGAGCCAGCGCACCGTATAGAATTCACGGGCGACAATTTACGTAACGGCCTGTAATGATACGAAACGCTCTGAACGACCGTCCGTGAAATAATAATGTACCTCTCCCGCGATTACAACACGCGGAACCCGTCGCGTACACGATGGGCGTGGTTACGGCCTACCGCGACGGCGGCGATATGGAATTCAACGCCATCTCTTGAGCGTTGTATACGTTTCACTTTTACCAGGACGGCCTCTTAATGTTTGGCAACTACAATATTATCGTCAATAGGGAAAGATATCCTGCAATTATATGGAATAAAGATGGTTATTTTTTTTAAACAAAATAAATTATATAGATAAATATAAATAATAGGAAATATCAATAATTGCAATGGAAAAAGAGAAGTTTTAAAATAGTTTCTTATACGAATTTGTCCTTGGGGAATAATTTATTTAAAGCCATTTGCAAATGGTTCCACTGTTTTTAATCCAAAACACCATTTTGCTTATTTTCCATCAACGATTATGCCGTTCCTTTTAAAAACAATTTTTTTTCATCAAACATTTATTTAAAATAAAATATATTAATAAATTAAATGTGTTTTTTACATAATAAATTATGATTATAATATAGCTAGCTAATACTTATATTTCAAATTTAATTAACTTCTTCTGTAATTTTTTATCTTGTTCAATTAATATTTTTGAAAATCATTACTGTGTTATAAAGATTCAAATCAATCATAATTTAAGTACCTATTTGAAAAAAAGTATTTTTTTAAAGTTTATAATACCGTGAATACAATACAAATTAATAAAATGCAATTCCAAAAATATGTAACATACATTTTTTCTCTCGCGTCTTAATTATAATATTTTTATTTTATCTATTTTGTTTACTGTGCAAATATCACAAATTGTAAATTGATGTTTTCTTATGTGAAATAGAAAAAAAAATATTATAAAAAAAAATATTTATTTTTATGTTCTTCAACCATTTTATATGGCCAATTTGTACGGGCGGGTAATAGTAATATGGCTTATCTGTTGGTATATAAATAACTAGATATATTATGATAAACGTTAATTCGAAATTTTCGTTAAATATGCTACCTATTCGTATTACGCTGTTATGTAATATGTATTAAGTTTTAAAGTTCAAAGGAGAGAGGCTGATGGATGAACACATGACGTACACACAATGTTGTGTTGTAGTTAGCAAGCGAGTAACACACGAGGTCAAACGTTCCGGGACACCCTTATGATGAGATTATACTCCAGGGGTTTTCAACCTGTGCGTTGCGACTCCCGCGGACGTGGCTGGTTATTATCGAGTTATTATCATTATTCGTATGCGAGCTGTTTAAATTGTTTTCAAAGTCGGTAGTGTCGTGGACCCAAAAAAGCTGAAAAGTGAAAACCCCTGCTTTAAATAGTGTACAGGACTGGTATGCGCGCGATGTTTGAACTTTCTGAACATTATAGAAATACGACACACCGGTGTTTGCCGGTCTCGACGATGTCCGCGACGACGTTTACGACCGTTGCAAATGCAAGCAATATCAGAATAACGCATTGACGTCAATAAATTATGCGTGTAATATTGTAATATAATAAGCAAGTAGGTATCCGCCATAACGATGTCATATTATTTTATTATTATATTCTACTCGGCGCTGCAGTGACAGATATTATATTATTGTATTATAAAGGGACACGAAATTGGATTTTTTCAAGTCATCCCGGAAAGTTATCGGCCCACGTTTGTTCTGTATAATATTATCAAATTATTATTATCGCGACAAACTGTATTGTAATAGTAATAATATAATGAATATACACAACACAATACAAGAACCAGTCGGACGGTGAATAGGACGTATACGATCGACGGTCGTCCGGCGCATGTACCGCAGCTATATATACGTATGTCTGAAAAGTAACGGGTCAATGTAATAATAACTACGTACCCATATAGTTATTACTTCGTGTGTGGAATGGGGTATAATTCGTTGAAATGTCGATATGTAACGTAATAATAACGTGCACAATATGCTATGCGCAGTAATAATGTCGACGGAAACTTACAATTTTGCCTTTCTATTGGTTTTCCGGTCACAGTGCACGTGGATCGGTAGGTAGTGTAAATATTAATTATATGTAACGGCCGTTAGTCTGCGGCGGGTGCAGCATAGACACAGACACACATAATATATATATACTTATATATAGTTATATAGCATATTATTTACGTATGTAAAGTATGACATTGACACGACCATCGACGATTAGGCGTGTAAATAATATTATAGTACAGATGTGCGGGTATGACACTGAACATTTAGCATATTTGAGGAATAAATTATTTTTTTTTTATAATATTAAAAATTAATACATAATATTAGATACAAAATTTTTAAACAAATTCAAAAGTCGCATAATGATGCAAAATATTATACAGTATACCTCGTGGAATGGTATACGAAATATGGTAATAAATATTATTTAAACGGTTTAAAAACTCATTTTAGCATTAGATTCAACTAAATTTTAATTTATAAGATATCAACACTATAAATGTAATATGTGATTATAATAAATTACAATTGTGGACAACAGAGTAATAAAGTATAAAGTAGTAATATAGTATAAAGCTATTCAACTTGAAACGCTTTATTTGTATTTGTTATTATTTTATTAACTACATTTAGATCTTATAAATATATTTTTACTTTTTAGCTGTCAACTGCATAGAAATGTATTAAACACAATGATCACAGCTGCAAAATGTAAGTTCAACTTTATATAAAATAATTTAATATTTATTATTAAGATAGAATTTCGTGATTACAAAATACTATGCGTATGTGGAGTTACCTCAAATAATAAACGTGTTATTCAATTTATTTTACGATGTGGGCGGCTAATATATAGTCTATATTGTTATAATGTCACTTAAAGAAAGCCAGAAAATCATACTGAACTTTTTGAAAATATCTTCTATGTAGTGCAATTATATAGCTAAAATAAAATCCAGTCGACCTACACAATAACAACTTATATAATATTTTTTTGTTATTTATTGTGTCATTGTGAAAATTAATGCAACACATTTTTCAATACATTTAATTTTTGTTCACAGAGGCAATTAAAAATATTTTATTTGATTCTCTAACATTATAAAAAATAATATGATTATATTTTTTTATATTTGTAATAATTTTCTATAACAATAAATATATGAATGAGAAATTATTGATATTTGATTATCGTTGTTAATAAAATAATGGATCAAAATAAGATTATTAACAAGATGTACCTGCAAAATTAGCAATAAAGTACCTAAATTATATTTATTATTAAAATTAGGTGTTATGTTTACGGAATTCTTATTTAGACATTATGGTCGGTATATTGTAATAACAAGGTATAATTGAAAATGTTCTAAAAGTAAAATATTTACATCATATAATATTATACGCATCTAATTAAGTGGAATCAACTAAAAATTATAACTTTGTTTTAAATTATATTAAAACTGTACGAAAATAAGAAAATATTTTTTAAAATTAAATTTGTATTTTAGAATGAAATGGAGATATCGGCGTTGATACAGCATAGTGTAATAAATAATTGACATAGACTTTATACCAAAATTAATTTCTTTTAGTAATATAATATTTATTTTTATTGCAGCCTGCGAGCAATGAAGTTAAATGACATTCCGGATTAAAACTTGAGGTGTAGAACACATACAGACAATATTCCATGATACGAGTTGATACAAGATAAAAGACTAACGAAAACTCAGTAAATGCATAAGTTGATAAATTAGTGTTTGAATTCAATAAAGTACATTTATTTTGAAGTTTTAACACAATCGTTGATGTACGATTGAACGACAACTACAGACAACATTGTAGTATAATCGCTAACTACAAAAAGAATATTATGTTTGATATAATATCATAAAACTTACAGCATAAGAGTTTTTCATCGGGCAGGCCGAAAAACTTCCAAATCAAAAGTTGCAATATGTAATCTCCTATACATAATAATTATATTATGGTTTAGGACGTTTATAGGTGTTTATGTATTATTATTTTTTTCTTTATTTCAGCTTGATATTTTAAAATTGTCAAAGAAAAATAACCTCACGTTCGTGTTAAATATACTGCCGACAATATTATAGAGCGCATTATTTATCGTTATTAAAAATATATACGATCGAATAAAAGATCCGCACGCTAGAGACAATATATACGAATAGTATATATATAGTAATAAAAGGACTTGCGACTCCCCTATAGGCTATGAGCACAGCTTGTGTTGGAAAGTTTTAATTGAGTAATGCTATTATGATATATCTAATTAGATTTACATTTATTTATAAACATTAAACGTATGTGAGTAAAATGGACATTTTTTAAGTAAAACTTATGTGCATTTACACTATATGGAATTTAATTATATTAATTTCAATTATTCAACATAGGTATGGGCTTGAATCTTAATTTCTACAGAGCTTTATCCCGAGACGTTTGAATTTTGTTCAGATTCTGTCGTTACCAACGCTCTTTGTACAATTAAACACGACAGTGATTGTGATATTAAAATATATTTTATACTATTGCAGTGGATTGCTACTGTCGTTCGTATTTCTGATTTGTTATTGAATTATTGTTCACCTGCGGAGCGTATTCATTCGACCACTCGTCATCATATTAATATATTATAGAATCATTGATATCAAAAATAATAATATCTTAATCTTAATCCGATATATATTATATATTCATATTCGTTTATATTGTCTGTGTGCGTGAAATTCAAATATTAATTAACAAAAAAAGCCGTCACTCGTAGGTCGTACACACAAGTACAATTATACTAGTTAATATTAGACGTATAATATGCAATATGCATGTGTGTAAGTTTGTGGTTGGAAAGTGCTCGAGTCAGCGGAGGTGTCGATAAAATCGGTACATATAGAACAGAACGCAGTGGCATTGTTGCAAGTTTTAAACTTCCACCGTGGTGCAAAAAATGCATCGAACGTCGGTCGGAAGCGAAAAAAAAATTCAATACCAACCGCTTATGAATGGTGAATGCTGGTGACCTAGTGTGGGACGAGGAGAGGGATATAATAATAGTTGGAGAGAATGAGTGAGTGAGAAAAAAAATCGCATTCTCTTCCTTCCCTCTTCCGCCCCCCCCGAGTAGGCATAGTCGGCCGGTCTATAGCGTATAATACGATGTTATATATATATATATATATGACTTATAACGCACACTGTATACGTTATACGTTATGTATGGCTCTCATTTGACCGAGTGATCCAGTGGCCGTACAACGGTACATATTATGTGCCAGACGAGTATTATATACGTCCGATAGTGTTCGTATATAGATAAATACACTATGCGATGCCATTCTAAGAGCAGATATTATGATGCGCGCGGTGTGTTAGTGCATTAGTCGGCAACGACCTGCAATGTCTAATATGGCGATATAACCCATAGGTAGATACTCGCACATGTACAAATAGTGATCTGTTTGATCCGTACGATGTTTACACACGCGTTATTTCAAAGAGTTCTACAGTTTTATTTTTATTATACATTATATTAGTTTTTCATAATTTGTGTGTGATTAATTAATGACGTTTTCGAAGAGAAAAATTATGTTTTATTAATTTTTTTAAATGTCGGCGTATATTTTAAAATTAATATTCTGAAGTAGGATATTTTTCAGAACACTAACCGATAGGTTATAATTAATTATTTATAAGTATTTAATGTTTAGAGACGAATAGAAAAGTGAACTAATATTTAACTGGGTATCGCCGCAGTCATGCCACTCTACTCCTCTTATCTAAACTTTATACATTTATTTATAATTACTTATAACTAATTAAGTACTTATTCAAAAAAATATTCTACTTCGAAACATTCAATTAAAAATGCGTGTTTTCATTCAAAAAGTAAAAATATAAAATCTTAAAAATGATTTTTGATAACTACAACAAATTGTACAATTTATATTTTTTTCTAGTGAAATTTGACAACTTTGTTTTAAAAAAAGTTAAGATTTTTTGTTATAATGGATGTATTTAGACAATTACGTATAAATGGATCGCTCTGTATAGTAAATAATGACGTTATGCACTTCTTACACCGGAGATTATAGTTCACATGTACAATAAGAATTACGTTCTTTCGATTTTATTTTTCATGTTTTGTATATATATATATACATTGATATTTTACTCGTTCACCAGTTACATTATTATTATTTCCATACTCGAAATTGTTTTCTCATTTTTCACCCATGTACGGCCGTGTAATATTATAAAAATGTATTATTATTGTACACACATATACATGCGGATCATAACCGTGTGCACACACGCAGATTATTATAATATTATATTACGTGATGTATATATTTTATCCATATTATATTTGTGCATATAATATGTCGGGGTGGTGTTAACGACGGTTCGGTAGGATTCACGTCTACGCATCCAACGCCGACGACGGTTTATTATAATTTATAATATTATCTAGGTATGTGCTGCACTACAACATTATGTATATATATATATCTACTTACGACTGTGTATACACAGCACACAATACCGTTGGAGATACGTAATTTGCGGTTTATCGTCTGTATAATATAATATTTAATAATGATATTGTATTATTATTAGCGCAGGTAGCTGCGCTAAAGACGACAACAATACGACTTAGGATAATAAAATACTATGTACTGGTAGGATGATGCGCATCATGAAATTACAACTGACGAAATAAAAAATAACAACAGACAACAAATGATTAGTATTTCCAAGTTCCGACAATACGTCGGCTGCATTTTGATAGTTGTGTACAGTGGGATTTTTTTATCAAGCATGCTTACCCCATTTTTTCCATTGAATAATATTACATATTCAATCTCTGTTTTTTGAAATGTTAAAATATACTTAAATACCATATTTTTCATATTTTCAAGTATTGAGAATGTTTATACTACTTAAAATGTGTCCCGTGGTGTCGTGGAGATACAAATTTCTGTCTCAGACATTTTCAAACTAGAATCTGCATTTTTTATTGTAAATTAACTTAAAAATGTTGATATAACTAATTCAAAATTTGAGAATATTATAAGATACTTCTTAACTAATATAAAAATGTTAAGATTTTTAAAATATAGTCTTTAAGTATATTCAATAATTCCAAAATTCAGAATTTTAATAACTATATATTATTGAAAAGGATACCTAACGTGGAAGATCATGATAAGTAAATCACTTTATATATTATTAATATTATTATGATTAATAAATATAAGTATTCAGAATACTAAACGGCTATCACTTATCAAATATGATAAATTTCATTTTAAATTTTAAACAAGCGAACAACTTAAACTAAAACAGAAACCTAATGTGAGCACTGGAAATCTACATACTGTAATTAAATTTATTTATATAAAATTTGTTGTAATTCATAAAAATGTTAAATATTGTATTCAAAAAGTGATAAAACTTTTGTCGTTTAAATATCCAATCCACCATCCTGATTTTATCCTCCTTGGGGACACGCATTATAAATATAAAAACAATGTGAGATTTTGCGTAAACCATCTACATTTGCATTTTAACGTTTTTGAATCGATCTTGCTCGTCTATAATGCATATGACGTAAAACGTCTTTTTCAAAATAGTTATTTGTTATTACAGAATAATATAATCTTCCTACTTACGGAAATGTCACAATAAGACGGTTAAAATAAACAAGTTATATAATATCTTTGCGAGATCCAAATAATTCAATAGGCTTGTGTATAATCGTACATAATATTATATGATTGAGTGGATGTACAATATTTTCTATACAAAACATTATTCTGTATAAAGCTTTTTTCTGTCATATTTTTTTGTTCGAAATCACCGCTGACGTTGCACTTGATGAAATGAGCACAAATAAAAAATAATATTCACTTTTTTTTTTATATTTCGCAGAATGTTTTCGATACTTATGTACTTTTTTTAGCATTAACACAAAACCGTCTATTTGAGTCATATACTTTTCAAGCATAAAACTCAATTAAAAGTTAAAAAATAAACTTCATTAATATTATTTTAAATTAATAATTATTAAATAATCATTTACAAAAAAGAATGCACAGTAAGGAAACTATTATAATAGTGTGAACCATCATTACGGAATTACAGTGATTATATTTTATTATAATAAACATATTATATTATTTATATATATATATATATATATATAAACAAGATACTTGTATCATCTTTCATTTGTTTTGTATTATCATGAAGTCCCATCTACGAGTATATTCTTAACTTACTATTTTTGATAACTTTAATAAATTTATAATAATAATCGTTCGGCCGGCAACAAGCACTTGTGTCGAAGTAATCCAAGTTTATCGCTTTTACCGAGTATTGTTACCGGATCATCGGTTAAGTAAAATATAATGTTTACATTTTATTTGAATGTACGTAAAATTTACTATGTATTATGCAAAACCAAATGTACTGTGTAATTTAACATTGACATCCTCTCGTCGTATTCCGTCTTTGGTATTAATTTGTCACTGATATGGTGTGTATGAATTAGAGGTGGACTATGTTGTTTTATAGTTATTGAAGCGTTAATTTAATATAATATTTTTGAAATATCTATTTAATTATGAAATAATACAGGGCCTATATAGTATATTTATACTTCATAATCCAAATTTCAACCACTAACATCAAAGATTATAATAATATTATATTAGTAGTGCAACGACATTTTTGGCTGTGCGATTTTCATGATTGTATAATAGTAATAACTATTATTTATTGATTTAATAGTCAGCACTCTTCAGTATAAAAATACAAATCTGTTATACTTATACAGTATACATGTATACAGTATTCGGATGGAATTTTGTTGATGTAATGTACATCTAATATATCACGTAACATGCACATTGCACATATTGAACGTCACAAGTGTTATAATTATTTTTATAATTAAAAACCAAAACGAATAAAACACGCAGTGACTTTTTATATTATCTGCTTTTGAACAACCATTATAAAGAATAATATATATATATATATTGATACTTTATGTTCATGCCTTTAGAAATTCAAACTTGGCGATGTGTTGAACATGCAATTTTCACTATTATAATAATTATAATAGATATCCGAAAACAAATTTTCCAGTTATCAAAGGATTATTTGAGTAGGTAATATTTTAGGGTTTAAATTGCACAAATTAAGTAAATTATTTTAATATAGCTATATTAAGTTTAAGTAATGTAATAACCTGATGCGTATACAAGAAATATTATACGACTATTATATGTAAAAAAGGTAAGTTTAAAAATTGAATTCTCTATCATATTATAACTATTACTATAGTTTTGATTGAATTATTGCTATTATTTTTCCTAAAATAAATTGGTATTTGTATAAACTAGATACTATAATAAGTGTTATTACGATTCAACCAGGAAAAAATAAATAAATATAAAAATAAAAAAAGTATTCTTAGTACCGCTAAAATAAGTTATTTTCCACATTTTAAATCAAGATTGTATTGTTCATAATTAATATTTATTTTGTACTGACAAATAAATAAGAAAAACATTTAATTTAAAGCGTATGAAACGAATCAACTGAATATTAATTTTAACTTTAGGAAATTAATTATTGCTTTAAACATAAAAAATCTTTATAAATTTGTTTGTGTAACGTTATAATGAGAGTTAAACACAATAATCAAGGCAGCAAAATTTATTGAATTTTTGTATAGGTACAGCTATAATGTAGCTAGTTGTCGTTATTAAATATCGTAGGTTAAAAATTATTTCAAAATCATTCCTAGTATTGTTATGAGCTGACATTTTTATTTAATTGTATCATTTTTAATGAACTCTAAACTTTATCCTACTTCTATTTAAAACTATTTCCAGGACGATAATAAAGTATAACGCAAAAGTTAACAGATGTCCCACACTATTTCCAATCTTAAAATAGTCCTTAGTCACGGAGTGAAAAACTTAGATATGATGTTAAAATAGGACATAAATACATACACATACACACATACATATTTTTTTTATTTATATATTTTCATGGTTGTAATAAAATGAAACTGTTATATTGTTTTATTTTCTACGTATCATTCGTATGTAGGAAACGATGTGCAATTTATATAAAAAAAATATATATATTTACATTTATTTTCAATTTCTATACGTAATATCCATGTTATTGTAGACGAATTTGTTTTTAATTAGAATCATTAAATCAGTCAGCAGTTGCGTTTATTTAAGTTTATAGTTACATAACAGTTGCAAAATCAATAATCGACCTCAGAGTATTTTTTTTCCATAATTTGCTATGATGTAGGTATACTAGAGTACCCTAACCTAGTTGATATATATTATCAAACGCCAAAAGAAACAAAACATTATTAGACATTTGATTTCACGATAGTTTAAATTAATAAGGTTTAGTATAAATCTATTCACGATTTCTGTCGGCTTACTTGAAACTGCAAATGCTATAATTCGTAAGAATATGTAATATGCATTTATATAATATGCACGTGCATATTATACTACATATAACATTGTATGATAAATAATTCATATTCAATTACTCCGGCCCCCTGTAGGATATGGCATGTACGAGCGAAGATTTGGATGGATGAATAAAAATAATTAAGTTACCAATCCGTCAAATTATCAAATGCACATGTCATATTCAGTTGTTTACGGTGTGTCAATATTATACTAATAATATTATTTACGGTGCAGTGTAATGAAGCGGTTTAAAAGTTACAAGAAATTTGGTAACTTGCCAGAGAAGACCTTTTAAGATTTATACAATATACAAATACGGAGAAAAAATATTCCATAACAATCCTTAAAATATAGTAAATATTCCATATTTTCAGTAAATAAAATATATATAACTACTATATATTATGATTCTTGCATTTTCCGATAAGTATAAAAAAAAATGAGTGATAAAATGATCAATATATGAGTCAATATTATTGTGTCGGAACGCTCTACTAAATGATGTACAAATAAAATTAATATTACATTTATGAATTTTAATAATATTGAGTAAGTACTCGTATCGAATTTGTTAAAGATTTTATTTGTATTGATAATATATGCACTCGTACAGTACATAAAACGTATACTTATTAGCTAATATCACAATATAATGTACATTGTACGCATAATTAAAATATTAATTAATAATATAAAATATTATTGTGTCTAATTATGATTTAGAACGAGGATTTTAACCTGGTCGAGTCATTATTGAAAAAATCAAAATGTTTTATTAAATTTCCTGTAGTTGATAAATAAGTGACTGTAATTTTTGCGGAAGGTATGAAATGTTTATTAGTATGTTAACACGTGGGAGATCAAAAGTAGGTGTTTCATTTAATAACTGAGGACAGTCATTACTAGAATTAGTAACTAATAAAGCCAAAGCGTCATTAAATTTTCTTTGATTTTCAAATTATTCAATATCAAAATTGATTGCTAGTTGTTCAAGAAATGCTGAAATTGACACCGAAAATTTCGGTTCAAAATTTTGATTTTGATTATTAAGCTGGAATATTAAGACTTTTGAAGATTCCAAATAGTCTGGATAAAGAACAAGCTAAAGAAAAAATATACAATTTTTAAGAAATTCAGATTTTTAAGCTCTGAGCAATTGCGAGTATACAAAGACATTATATTCTGCACTGAGGTATTCTGCACGATTTTATTGTATATTAATATTTTATAACGAATGTATGTTATGATACTTCCAGACTAGAATACATTTTTCACCGTATTAGTTGTAAAAATAAAACAGTGACACAGAAATAACAATTATATATTTCGACAGTTATATAATACATTGTAAGTTGACAATAGCAAACATTTTTATAGTTTTTGTACCAGGAATACAATTTAATTTGAAAAAATAATAGTGCATTTAGAGTTAAAAACAAATTAGAAAAGCTTACTCTGCAAATACGATCAATATTGGTTTCGAAAAATATTTTAATATAACGCAATAAACTATAATTCCATGTACAATTTAAAAAATATATTTTATTATGTAGTTTTTATTGGCTACTGGCTAGTATAAATTCGTAAGAAATAAATACTCATATTTTATATTTTATTAAAACTAACTAGTATGAATTTACTTTGAATAGAATCGATATCTTTTTTTTTCTACACAATTTATCTATAAAACTATTTGTTTATTTAACTGTATTATTATAATATTTACTATATTAATAAGTCTATAGTTAAATGTAATTTTAACTAACATAACATTGTAGCCATGTGCTAGTAACTAATGGAGAAATGAACTGACGGTGACAATGGGAATACTATAAGGTGTTTTAAACTTATGTTTAGTAATCTAAGACGATTAGATCGTATTACGTAGAAATCTAATAGGGTTATTTAAGATTATAAAAGCTGTTATTAAATTAAATAATTTTACCTAATCAAGTACCTTATAACTTACAATTATAGTATAACTAAGATAAATCGATGGAGTACGATTGTGCGCATTTTACCTTTTTGATTATTGCCAAATACTTAAGTAAATTTTCTGCCGTTTTATTTTTTACATACTTTTCATGTTGCTTAGAGATGAATTTAATTTTCTTTAATTTTTGGCTTAATTATTTCTTTGAAAAGGATTGGTAATTTGGTAACTGCATTTTGGCCTGAGTTTACATAAACCATAAGGGTAGTTATAAAACAAAAAATGTCGGTAGATGAGCACTGTTAAACTGTGTGTTAATATGCACTATAGAAACTTTCAGTCTCTTTTGTAATTCTGAAAATGTATTACGTACTATAGTAAATAATTTTTTTTATTTTCAAAACTTTTATTAGTAAATATTTACCTAGGATTTGGTGATGGTCAACCCATAAAATAGGTGGAAATAAACAACCAGGTTCAATATATGTCTCTAATAAAACATAATAAAAAAAATAGTTGTTCATCTACAATATTTTGGACACGCACTTGTAAGTTTTACAAAAACATCCTCAACGTCATCTGGAGCGACGAAAAAAAAGTCTGAAAAATGATTTAAGCTGTATTTATAAAACGTAATTTTTATCGTCATAATATGTCATTCTTAATTATTGTGTATTGATATTAATCTAAAAATTGATTTTCATTAATTATTTTTTTTTTAATTTTCTTATTTTACTCAACATATTATTTGCCCAAAACAAACTCTCGTTCAACTTATTATTTATTATTAAAACATAAAGAATTTTCATAACACTTAAACTCATGAACACCAGTAACTATAGAATTTTGTCCATCTCTGATATGGTGCAATATAGTGACAGGCCAGGTGATATGAGACGATTTTAATGTTAATAATTTGACAAGACATTTAGTTATGCTAAGTAAAATTTAAAGTTTATTGAAATAAAATTTTAATATAATATAAGTTATGAAACAAAACTATTTTGGCTTTGGTACACGAATATTATGCATTTTATTATATATTTTGTAAAGTAATCAAAAATGAATAAATATATTATAAGATCAAACATTAGGTTAGGTTAGATTAGGATATATCATCCCATATACACATAAGTGTACCTATGTTTATAGTGTATTATAATGCATTCGAAATACTATAAAATGGTGTTTTGCTGTCACTATACATTTTATATTATTTTGTATTATACGCAGTATACTGCAGATAATTTTAGTCGTTGATTGATGTACAATGATCGATAGTCCAGTTTAAAAAAAAAACATATACTTGTCTTGAACACGGTAAAATACACATATAAACGTCGACAGTCGTGAAACATTGTGTGAGAATAAACTTTTTTGAACGAAATACATAATAAATAATAAAATAACGTTGGATACAAAAACACATTTTATAGATTATATGGTAAGTTAAATATATAATTTTTTATCAGTTATTTGTTCATTATCTCGATTATATACTGTTTTACGTATTTGACTTCATTAAAACTTCATATACCCATAGAAATGAGAGTTTCTGGTGATTAATTTGTGATTAGTATCAACATATATTATTAGTTAAAAAATTGAAAGTAACAGAATATTAAAATCAAAATAATTATTTTGATAACTGTTATAAATATAAACGTGTCTTATTTTGTTTTTGTTTTTATTTAAACATAAATTACCAATGAATACCTTGCAAATGAATAAAAAAACAATTTTGTCATAACGCATTTTAACCATTTACTTAATATACAGACATTAGATAACTCTTATAAATAGGTAATATAAACTAGCTTTTTAAGCGAACGTCTAAATAAGACTCTATGACGCCATATACATATCTATAATAAAGCGGGTAAGTGGGTATCGCTCTGCTGTATATTAGGGGGTGGGGTGGACCTCAGACTATGGAAGGTTAAATTTGAATGCAATGATAGGTATCATTGTATACGAAAAACGATTCTGAACGAAGATGATTTGTCAGTTTAGGATATATTATATTTAAATATTGTCAAATATTCTATTTTGAAACAAATAGTATAGTTTTTATATTATGTTACTATGGTTACTATGGCCAACATTCGCATTATGAGCGTATGAAATTTAATTTAAATTTTGACATATTTCGTATAAATTCGAACTTTAAACACTTATAAAAAAAAATTGTGACTAACGATTTCGGATTTTTTTTTATCACTTTAAGAACAACTTATAAGAAACCTTGTATTAAATTTTCAAGATTTTCTGGCCACCCAAAAAATTTTTATCGGCATTTGAAGAAAAAAAAACTTAGAAAAGTCGAAAATTTCAATTGTCTATTAGTAGCTTAAAAATGGTCAAAATATTTTGAAAAATTAACTGTAAAGAGATAACCATAATATAAACATTTGGTGAAAATTTCAAGTATTTACAATAATTCGTTTTTGAGTTACAGCAAAATCAAAAAATCGATTTTGTCGAAAAGTGGTTTTTCCGTAAAATTTCCATTTTTCTGTCATTTTTTTTTTGTTTTTCTCGATTTTTTTGAAAACTATTAGAAAATTTTAATTTTGACCCCCCTAAAGTACCAACTAGATTCAATTCCCTATTCAAAGAGGGGCTGAAGTCAAAAATCGGAGCATTATTACTGCTCCAAATGTTGTCGTCAGACACAAAAAAAAAAAAAAAAAAACACACATTATAGTAAAAGCAATACATTCATCACTTCGTTCAGAATCTAATATCAATAATCTCATTAAATCATATTTAATATCAAGTGGAGCAACACATGCGGAAAATGGTTTCAATAGATAACTCAAACTGTAAATAAAGGAAGAGGAATCTACATTGTGTTAAACCTTATTTAATATTAAGTTATATATAACTCGTTATTAAAGATTCTATTAATACTTATGCGATATAAATTTAAAATTTATTTTCATTTGTCTCGTGTATTTCCTGTTTAAAAAAAAAATGTGTAAAAAAAAACTAAACAAAGCCGCTGGTAACTATGTTTTATGGTGTAAATTATGTAATGGAAAATATTTATTTTAGCACATATTATGCTAAAAACAAAGAAACGTGGTAAATATATTTGTTTCTATATGAATTGTATATTATTATTTAACAAAATAAAATATGAAACAAAAAATAAAACATCTTGAATCATTTGCAATACATATATGTGTGTGTAATCTACAAAATACAGAGCGTGAAAACTTCTTGATAGGTATTTGAACTATTTGAGAAATAATTACGAATAAAACTAGTGCACGGATAGTCTCGACCTTTTCTTTTTAGCTAGCATGAAGAATTTTAAAACACCGTTCTTACGCTATTTTAAGTCGGCCAATAAATTTCACCGTTCCAGTCGGAATTAATAAAAACAAAGGAATTCGATTAATATAAACATTGTGTGAGGTGTTTTGTTTTATAATATTTACGGTGTTTAAAAATAATAACAAATAAAAAACCGGCGATGAGCGCACGAGCACGTAAAACACATAGGTACCTATATAGGTACTTTTAATACGCATCATTATTATAGCGTTACTTATAGTGCCTGATATAAGTCTCAGGAGGTCGAGGTGCAACTACTGCAGCTACTAATATGGAGGTACCTTCAAAAATAAATATTATATATTATTAATAGCCATTAAATCATGCGACGCATTAATTTATTTCTTTTCCGTTCTTGATAACAGTGAAATTGGATATAAAAATGAAAACATATCTATTATCTACTACCTTCATGAATGTTTTATTAAAACGGGTCACATGTATAGGGATGAAACTGAGTTTATAACAGCCTAGAATAACCGGTAAGGGTTATTTATTAAAATACCTATTTTTTTTATTGCCCATAATTCAATATTTTTAATAATTTATCACAAAGGTTAAAAATTTTAGGACAGTGTCCTATAAAATAGTCTCATAACTAGAGACCGGATTTTTATGTTATTACATATTCTTACTAAGTGTATGCAGTTCCAATTGGACAAGATTTGTCGACGATTCATAGACCTATGAACTGATGTACAAAAGTTTTTAGCGCATAAAAAAGAATATTTCGACGTTAAAGAATATTTTGTGCCAAAAACATATTTTAGGGAATATTTCAGCATTTTGGGGTTTAATTTGAATATTTCATAAAAAATGTAATGGTTTATAAAAAAAATGCAAAAATATATTTAATATATCAAATTTATCAATTATCATGAATCATGACGAAATATTGGCGCAAAGCAATATTGATAAGAACATAACATTGATAAGAAAATTAGTAGTTCCCGCGTTCAACGTACGTAGCACTGATCGTAATTTGCATACTTCATTTTTTGAGTTTATAAGGCTGAACTATTTAAGTTTGAGTTATTTTAATACACACCATTATTCTGTTAGGTATTCAACTATATGAAATTATTTTTTATTTTTATTATTTAAAACATGTTATTATTATTATTATTTTTGAATTTATAAGGCTGAACTGTTTAAGTTTGAGTTGTTTTAATACACACCATTATTCTGTTATTCAACATGCAATTATTATTTATTTTTATTATTTAAAAAATGTAATTATTATTATTATTTTTTAAATTTTTTATGAAAAAGAATATTTATTCATAAAAGAATATTTTCGCATATAAAAGATTATTTTGATGAAATTATAGAGCATAGAAACATCTTATTTTTAGGTTTTTAAGAGCATATAAATCCTGTCTCTACTCATAACCTAAGGCCCACGTACCTATATATTGCGATTTAAAACATTTTCAGAATATTTTTTACGTCTATTTTTCGTACAGTTGAGATTGCACTATGATTTCCTTCGTGCGGCATGTTTGTTGTTTTAGTAAAATGATACCATTTGATTCTATCCCGGAAAAAACAACATGGTCTTAATCGCGTTTGCCTCATGATATCAAATAAACTTCTAAGTATGTACATGAATCTCGAAAACTTGTGTAAGTTATTGTAACCAGTCTTGTAAAGTATTTTAGTAAATTTATTTAAATAATTTTACAGCAGTTAAATTGTTATTGAATAAATAAATACAACTATAAAAAGTATTTAAAATGTATATAAAATATATATTTTATGAATGTACCTACGTATCTATGTTTAATACGATTTTAATAGTATTTTTATAATACTGAACTAGCCTTACTCCGCTGTTAATCAAATACCGCTGAGTTTGTACGCAGTCGTCGTCCGTGCGACAAATGACAGATTTCCAGCAAGTTGAAACAGCGAAAACGATAATATTCGTACCTACTTTAGCAGTTTGCCGAGTTATCTGTAACCTGTGTACGTACCCACATACTACGATATACGTATTATATTTTAGATTTTGGTAAAGTAGTAGCGATGACTTATAAAATAATATTAGGCCGGGCCACGGGAGACTGGTGTTATGAGTTTCGCCGTTTATTCAAAATTAAAGTGATTTAAATGATTTATCTTATCGTCATGTATTATATTATAAATAATGAGAATTTTGAGGTACAATATTATTTAATATGATAATATATCAAAAGCTACTTATCCGGTTGACGACCTATCTCAGATCTTAGTGAACTAAGTATACAAAGGCGCCTTCCTATCCCGTATATTATGAAATATGTTAAACTTGTAACAAAATAATATGCATATTAACTATGATTTTACTGAACAAGGTGTCTGGTGAAGGACTGGATGTAGGTGCTTAAATAATAATGAAATAATCAAGAGATATGTTTTTTTGAAAATTAAAATCAAATGTAAGTACATATTACGTTGTAAATGGCAAACGAAAATGTGTTAATTAATATTTTTTACACTTCTCCCCTCCTGGCACCAATTATACAATATATTTATATTTAAAAATATATAAAATAAAAATATGGTAGGTAACTACTAAACTCTATTGAAATATATTCAGTTATCATCACCTTAACGATATAGGAAGACCCCTCCTACTTTTATTTTAGGCATATTTATTAAAAATGTACGGTGATGTTCGGTAACTAGAATAAGCATCAATTGGCATTTTATTTTTAGTTTAAAATCTGGCTTTTAATTCCATACAACGTCATTCGGAATGTTAACCTAACAATACTATAATACAGTTTTGATCATATAAAAAGTTAAACGCATCTAAATTAACTAAATTAAATTGCCAAGTTTTTATAAAGTTATTCAGAATACATAATAAATCACGTGGCTATCATCTAGTTAATTTTGTTTCGTTCTCATGTGAAATGTAAAAGACCTAAGGAGTGACTTAAGTCACATACTCTCACGATAATATATAATATAATACATACGTTTGTATTTCGTACATTTTTGTCACTGTGAGATCGCTCGTTGACCACGTTGTGCACCTGACGTGTTTCACACTGCCACAATCAATCTGTTTGGGACTCTTACACTTACTACACTTACTTGATTACGTTACGCCGCCTGAAAATAGTAATTAATGTGCTTATGGTGTGGACGGAGGGAGTATTAATTATTCATTAAGAATAAAAATAAATCAATTAAAAATAAATTTAATTTAACTTCAATTTTTTTAAAAATTTTATATCATAATTTATTATTGTATAAAATAATTTAATACAATATTAGTAAATTGGTGTCATCTTTAATTTTGAATTATTTTTTTGTCTATATAAAAAAAGTTTGGAGGTTTGCAGTTTATTGAATATTATATTATCTTTGACATAATATTCTATTGTAACTATCCGTTTAACATCGCTCGTATCAGCGTGCAGTCCAAAATGTTGTCACCATCGTCATAGTGTAACCGTATAGTATACTTAATGTATTTTATTATGTATTATTATTTCCATATTATTATAATTTTTTTAACTTATCAACTCCTTAATACATAATATAAATAGTGTGTTCTATTTATTTTTAACTTCAAAGAGCGAATGACATTATTTTAATTGTAAATTATAAATATATTTATATGGTGGTGAATAATGATGTTACAAAAATATCAAAATGTTATCCTTAATTAGTAATTAATATTCGAGTGAAATCAAAGCAATTTATCAGATATAAATATTATAGTTAATTAATTTTAAATTAACATGTCATATGTGCGAGTATTTACTCAAATATAGTCTATAGTTGATAAGAACCTTGTTTTTACTAAAGAAAAACAAAAAGTTGCATAATTTGGTAATTTATATTTTCTTATATACAGAAACTATAATCAAAAGAATGTTGTAAAACATATTAACATAGATGAGATAATTGAATAGTATAATATTATTAATAATAGAATAATGAGTTCAGGGCCCCTTAAAGCACTACAAAGTACAAAAGTCTCCTAAAACATTTAAGTTTTGGCTTTTCAAATTGCGCTTTTGCCCATAAAATTTGTTTATTCCAATATAAACAATATCATATATCTCTAAACAAACATATATCTAATTATATTAGTTAATTTCGGTATTTGGTATGAAACTTATTAGACTGTCATTCTGTTAAACATAAAAGTAGATATCAAATGGTCAAAATTTACCTTTAAATTGTTATTCCTTAATTAAATAGCCATTTATAGTGTACCATTTATAAATACATATTGTATAGTAGAATAAATATATGGAGACAAACAAATTTACACAAGTTTCAAATTGTTTAGAATTTTATTAAATTATCATCCAAAACATTATTAAGTACCTACCTACATAATAATAATAAATTAATAACTAGATTGTAATATAATCTAATATTTTTTTTATATTAGACTATTTAAAATTACTATATCACTAATGTTAATGATTGTATTATATTATATCCATAACTTACTATACACACATAACAAATTACAACAAAATACATGCTATTATTTTATAAAAACTAATAATAAATAATTTAAATCTTATTTTGAACAAATTAAAAAAAAATTAATTGAAATACACATTATTAATATTTATAATATATTTTTTTAATACATTTTTTATAATATTTGGTATAAAAACATCAATAAATATCTATATCAATCTTTATAAAAAAAAAAACGTCAAACTTAAATTTTTCTTTGTAAAAAATAACAATAATTAATAATAATATTAAATAATTATCAAAATTATATTTGCCATAAGTCAGATATTAGCTAGTACCTATTATTAATACTAATTATTGTACTAGGTTAGGTCGAACTCGCGTCTTATGCAAACGGCACTATATGTAACTATTGTCTATTACCGTCTACGCGTCTACCTACATAATAATATTAATAACTAAAAACATCATTCTATTATCATAATCTCACATTATTTTATTTTTTCTTCGTTATATTAAATATTTTTGGTCACATTATCATGTAATCTGCAGGACTCTTCAACATCAAGTGCCTCGGTTCAATGCACCGCCTGCACTGGTGGTTTCTACGGTGCTGATAATTTTACTAAAACGTAAAAACAACAAACGTGGTGCACGAAAAAAATTATAGTGCAATCTCAAACTATACAAAAATGTCCTTGAGTACAGGGGACTAGCTATTTTAAGGAACCACGGGCCCGTTGAAATTAATTTGTAGAGTTTTGTAAAGGGCTTGGACAAACTTTGGTAGGTGCAACTAGTATAAGGGACCGAGATTGTATGTGGGGGGCCCTGAATGAGGTACATGTATATTATTATGTATTTAGTGAAAAGCTGAAATAGATTAAAAAGCTTTTAACATGCATTCAGAAAAAAAAATAACTTATAAATTTAATTTAATTTAAAATGCAGCACAATCACTAAACTTTGTCTGAATTGAATAAAATAACATTACGTGATTGCAGTATTACATTGGCTGTAAACAGATCAACACATATGAAAAAAGTTTATCGATGCTAAATCAATTAGACGACTGCAATGGTTCAGTGATTGACCCGTCATATTCAAATTTATCATCACCTAAATACCGTACTTTATATTATATAACTTTCGACACATTCCTCTATAACCGATTACTAGAGTTTGCCAGTTTGGTGATTTTTAATCTTAATATAAAATAATAGCTCAAATAAATATTTACCTTTTTGAATGAAAAAATATTTGAGCATAATCGATTTTTAGATTCAAATAATTATTTTTAATTATTTCAATGAATCATTCGTATAAATTATACATTTATATTCGAATAATTACAAAAAGAATATATTCAAATAAAATTGTATTTAAATAAAAAAAAAGTATTCGAATAATGCCTACTCTACCGATCACCAGTGGGAGGAACAGTGGTTGTGTTATCACATGATTGTAATCATAACATCACGTGTACCTACTTACTTAAAAATAGTAATTTAGTATGCTTATATAAGTTAGTAAGCAATAAAATAGACTATAGAGTGAACACAACGAACAAAATGTATAAATATTTGGCTACTATATCACACCTTCATACATTTTGTTCGGCGATAAAAAAAAATTAAAATAGCTTTATTTTAAGTCATTTTAATTACAACAGCTGTACAATTAATTTTATAATGAAATGTAATTTAATTAATAATATGAATCATAAATTTGTCAACGATATGTACAAAACTGGTAATTAAACGTACCTTTTAGATTCTGAACGAAGTGAAGAATGTATTGATTTTACTATGATATGTGTTTTTTTTTTTTTTTTGTGTCAGACGACATTTGGAGCAGTAATAATGCTCCGATTTTTGACTTCAGCCCCTCTTTGAATAGGAAAATTCATCTAGTTGGTACTTTGGGGGGGTCAAAAGTAAAATTTTCAAATAGTTTTCAAAAAAATCGAGAAAAACAAAAAAAAAAATGGAAATTTTACGAAAAATCACTTTTCGACAAAATCGATTTTTTGATTTTGCTGTAACTCAAAAACTAATCGATGTAAATACTTGAAATTTTCACCAAATGTTTATATTATGGTTATCTCTCTACAGTTCAAAATATTTTGACCATTTTTAAGCTACTTATAGACAATTGAAATTTTAGACTTTTCTAAGTTTTTTTTCTTCAAATGCCGATAAAAAATTTTGGGTGGCCAGAAAATCTTGAAAATTTAATACAAGGTTTCTTATAAGTTGTTCTTAAAGTGATAAAAAAAAATCCGAAATCGTTAGTCACAATTTTTTTTTATAAGTGCTTAAAGTTCGAATTTATACGAAATATTTCAAAATTTAAATTAAATTTCATACTCTCATTATGCGTATGTTGCCAAATACTTTTTTTATTAATAAACAGATACTATAAAGTAACTATAGTAACATATATAAACTATACTATTTGTTTCAAAATAGAATATATGACAATATTTAAATATAATATATCCTAAACTGACAAATCATCTTCGTTCAGAATCGTTTTTCGTATACAATGATACCTATCATTGCATTCAAATTTAACCTACCATAGTCTGAGGTCCACCCCACCCTCTAATATACAGCAGAGCGATACCCACCTACCCGCTTTTTTTATTTAATTGGTATTAAATATGATTATAGATTCTGAACGGAGTGATGAATGTATTGATTTTACAATGATGTGTGTTTTTTTTTGTGTCTGTGTACAGCATAACTAGTCGAAATAATGCTTCAATTTTAAACTTTGGGGGTGGTAAGTAAACATTTTACAACAGTTTTCAAAATAATTGAGAAAAACAAAAAAAAAGTGACAGAAAAACGGGAATTTTTACGCAAAACCATTTTTCGACAAAATCAATTTTTTGATTTTGCTATAACTCAAAAACTAATCTATGTAAATACTTAAAATTT
The DNA here is from genome assembly GCA_020882235.1 of Schizaphis graminum. NCBI lineage: Eukaryota > Metazoa > Arthropoda > Insecta > Hemiptera > Aphididae > Schizaphis > Schizaphis graminum. The sequence goes on from CM037032.1 coordinate 64,712,300, forward strand.
TCACCAAATGTTTATGTTAATGTTCTCTATACACCGTTAAATTTTCAAAGATTTTGGTTTTTTTTTTAGGTATTTATAGACAATTGATATTTTTAATTTTTTTTAGTATTTTTTTTAAAATGATAAAAATTTTCTGGCCGGCCAGAAAATCTTGAAAATTTAATACAAGGTTTCTTATAAGTTGTTCTTAAAGTGATAAAAAAAATCCGAGATTGTTAGTCACAATTTTTTTTTATAAGTGCTTAAAGTTCGTATTACGAAGTATGTCAAAATTGCGAAAATTTGCAAGTAATTTTGTGGTTAAAAAATCGTAAAAATTTTTTCTTTTATAACTAAGTTTTGAAAATTTGGTACAAGGTTTTCCATAAATTTTTCTTCAACTATCTGTAAAAAAAACTCTACCGGACTAAGACAAAAAATTTTTAGGAGTGTTTGAAATTTAAATTTTTACAAAACAGCGTTAAATAACGGTTAAGCCTCAAACGATTATTGATATTTGTTGTTATTCAAATAATATAAATCGTAAATACTTGAAAATTTTACCAGTTATTTAGATTGCTATTTTCTTTACGTGATTTGATTTTCAAAATATTTTGACTTTTTTTGAGCTATTTATAGGCATTTGAAATAATCAATTTTTTTAAATTTTTTTTTTATAAATATTGATAAAAAAAAATTTAGCTGGGACAAATTACTTGAATATTTAATTGAAAGGTCAACATAACTTGTTCTAACTCTCATTCAAAAATTATAAAAATACATAGGCACAATTTTTTTTTATTAGCATTTGAAGTTCAAATATTGACAAAAATTTGTCAAAATCATGAATATTTTTCACTATTTAGTAGTTAGAAATTTATAAATATTTTACTATCAAAAGCTAAGAATTGAAAATTTAATACTATGCTGCCCATAAGTTAAACTTAGAATAATTATAAAAAAGTTTGAGGATTATTCAATTTAAAAAAATTTACGAGTGTTTAAAGTTTTAATTTTAATTTGAAATCAAAAATACACGTGTAAAATAACGTTTTACTAATAAATAATTTTCGATTTTTGTTATTTTTAAAAAATTATCAAACGTAGGATCTTGAAACTTTTACTTAAATGTTTGAATTTGTTTGAAAATATAATATATGACAATATTTAAATATAATATATCCTAGACTGACAAATCATCTCCGTTCAGAATCGTTTTTCGTATACAATAATACCTAAATCATTGCATTCAAATTTAACCTACCCTAGTCCGAGGTCCATACCACCCCCTAATGTACAGCAGAGCGATACTCACCCGCTTTTTTTAATAATATATTCGTCAGAAATCAGTTAAAAAGACATTTCTCAATAGCACAATTAATGATATCTATAATATAGCACGATATTGTGAATTATGACCTGCATATTATACACCTTATTTTAATAGAATAGTAGGTACCTAGATACGCATTGTTAATCACTTTAAATCCTAATATTTCAAAAAATTATTGTGATAAGTTATTTTAAAGTATTTCTTTCTAACACAACGATAACATAACATTCTATAATAATATTGTATTTTATTGAATCACCGAAAAAAAGTTAAATTGTATTATCACTAAATTAGCGTTATTATAGTTCTTGGTTTGAGATCTGAAATTTTGAACGTTTTAAAAAATAAATATTTTCATAATTGTTTGTAAGTTTAGGTTATAGTAGACGATAAAGAAAATTATATTTTACTTACAATATACAATTTTCACATGTATATATGTTTGCTTTGTAATACTTTCTAGGTTTAAGATTTATAAGTAGTATTAAATAGTAAAATACAGATGTAATTTTGATAAAATATGCAATATAAATAATATACTAAAATACAATTAATTTACTGATGTACCAAAGTTTGGTAACCAAACTATTATGAAAGAAAAACATTTATAGTTTTAACAGAGATTAAATGAAGTTATTTGCGCGTAAGCTAATTCGCTTTATTTTTAGTCGTATTTTTAAATAAATTCATACCATTTTTACATTAATGTCAAGATCACTGGTTTATGAAATTTAAATCAGGAGTTTATATATTAAGTAATATTTACGTAACTTTTCACTACTTTAACTTTCAGTTAAATGAATATGAACTTAACGAGTTAATATCAAAAATATGCGAAATAAAACAATATATCATTTGTATAAATATGTAGTGATTCAAGTGCAAACACTTACCAAACATATAAAAAGACACTACAAAAAAAAAAAAAAAAATAAGGATATTCATAAAAACATAATATATAATAAATACAATAGCGATATTTTATTATTCGGTGTACTTTTATTGTGTCTATAACATAATAAATATTATTTAACGCTTACTCATATTCATTATCCTAGTTTTATGTTAAGAGCAAATTAACATCTACGTAGATTTTGAATATCGAGATGATTCGTGAGTAGCAGACATTCTGACGCATTATAGACGGCTGATTTTTAATATATCTAACCATAATATAGTAATTCCATATATTTTGTAAACAAATACGAGTATAATGTTTGCATAAGAATACATCTGTATTATCCTCGTTATTTTGATTCCGTTGAGCAACACTGATATTTTTTCCCATTTTTATCGAACATTAATGAAATATCTGCATCTTTTCAATCGTGAAATGTATCATTCTACCATCATATTCCTTATTCACGTTAATATTCCGGATTTCGACTACATAATAAAACCTAAAAACGAGAAATAATTGTTGTCGAGATTTTGATGCTCAGTAACGAATCCATTATACTCTTAGAATTGTACTCGTGACATTAACAATGGACTATTCTTCGTTCACGTACCAAATTAACGTTTGGATTATTCAAAAGCCATAATGGTGTTTTTATAAAAAAATTAAAAAAAAAATTTAATATATAAAAATCAAAATATTTAATTTCGTACAATAATATAATGAAACTATTATAATAGTATAGTACATAGAAAATGATTCAAAATCGTTTTTATAGTATACTTAGTTTATTAAATAATTAAAATATGAATCATTATAGATTGAGTGAAATATTAGTTTTCGAGTGAAGCTATAATGAATATATTGATTTTATAATTATTTGTATGTTTTTTACAATATTTATATTATTATTTTATATACGTGATAACATTTCTAGTCGTTTGTTAATTATGATTGTTGACGTTTCCGTTCTCCATCAATTATATTTAAAATGATTTTTCAGAGAATGAAAGTTACTCAGTACCTAGTCAATAATAATTAATAAATTATACATATGTTATAATGTCCCACTGTTAATGCGTATAGGCTGTAATCAATGGTATACATGTATACATACATACATAAAATACAAAAATATGATAATACACATCGTGATTACGAGGAAAGCATTAATAAATTATTTTTAGTTCACTGTGGAATTAATTGTATCGCACTCCAATTAATTAAATATACGTATGTATTATGCATAAACATCTTCAATTTTCTCGTATCTCTAAAAAAAATCACTGATATTTTTGTCAAATTCGGTCGACCAGTTTTTGTGCATAAAGCTAGAAAAGTAAAAATATTGCGATTTTTTTATTGTACATTTGAATAACAAACAATAAATTAGATACTATTTTCTTTTATTTAAAAAAAATTTCATAGCAACGCGTATAAAATTTTATTTCTTTTATGGCAATCCTATATATATATATATATAAACAAAAAACTATTAGATTTTTGTGAGTCAAAATGAATTTCATGCATGAACCTATTTAGTAACATAGAGGTAATAAAAAAATAAAAGGGGAATATTATAGTGATATAACTTTCGGTTTCAGTTAATTTTGAGATTAATTGTCAAAAAACTAATTTCAAATTTATATATTATGTAGATAATATATTATCCGCACAAACATATAGTATTAAATTTACAATATGTTAATATAAAATATTTACATAGGCTTTTTAAATATAAATTTTCAATTTTCACGGTAATTTCCATACACATTAAAAGAAACTACTGAACACTTAGTGTAAAATATATACAAAGATCTCCTCGTTTTCGATATCTTCTTAGTACACTTATAATAATTAAGTTAATTAATGTTGAGATAATGTTTCATTATTGACACGTCTTCACATCGCTTTGTTACTTTATGTAATACAAAAACGCCATTCAATTAATTTTTAACTTTTCTCTTTAAACAGTTCATTTTTACACCAAGCACTGACGTTTGAAAAAAATAATAATACAAATTTGTTCTTCAGAGCTTTAGATATATCTGTTGAAAAATCACTTCACGTTTTAATATATATGTATATAAGATAAGGTAAAATAAGAATACTTTTAAGTGAATTCATTTCATTTTTGGTTTAATAAAATTAACCAAACATTTGAAATATTACAAGAAACAAACTTCCCTTTACTTTACAATTCCATACTTCATATAAACTTTGTTTAGCTTCATTCATGATTGAACTTTATAGATCACAATATTCTTTACTTTTTTTAATCTGATTAACACTTATTTGTCTTTGTATTCCATTCTAAATGTTTTTTTAATTTTATTATTTAAAGAATTAAGGTTAATAATGTTTAAATAATAAAAAAAAAATGTATATATTTAAATAAACCTTTGAGTACATTGTTTAAATTTTACTATGTGAATAATAATAGTAATTAGAATAATAACAAAATTGCAGAAAACATACTAAATTATAGTAACAATCCTAACATAATTTATTCGTTTGTATGGTTATATAACTCAAAAGTGTATACAACTAAACAGTAAAAAAGTAGTGACAAGTGACTTAAAAATAATATAGTTGCTCTTATGGTTATTAAATAGAGATATACGATCCAAATAGAAAAAATGAATAAAACGGTATTATATACTAAGTATAAACTGATTGAAATTATGATTTAAATTCGAAATAAATAAATTTAGTTTTAATTAATTATTTTGGCCCGAATAATTACCGATATAAGTTATTTACATTGTTCTTAAGTAACAGCTACTTTATGTGCCGGCATATTTAATATGCATAACATAAGGCCGAAACTATTAACGTATGGAAAATATTTGAACAATTAATTAATTTAATAGCTCGATGCAAATATGATTTCTAAAACGTCAACTACAACAATATGACTGACAATATTCCGTTTATCAGCCGGCACATAGATAATATATTATATAAATAAAATATGAACTGCATGTTTGCATGAATTCAATATAATGAGTTGGATTAGGGACGGTGTTGAATATATCGAAATGCATACACCATGTGTCCATGTACTCATGCAATGGTAATTTATATTACAATAATATGTATTAATACTTGTGAGGAGGTTTTGTATACGTCGCGTAAACTGTGGTAAAAACTAACTTTGAGCAGAGTTAGGAATTTCGATCGAGGATCACCAGCATAATATTTATCAAATAACCATTTAGTTTTTACATTTTACACGAAGCAAACGTTTTCGGACAATATTAAAATCATATAACGTTTTTGTCCAAAAATCTTCACATAAAAATTGTCTGTTTAGTCGTATGTACGAGTTGAATATAATACGCGTGCTGTTCAAAGTCTCACGCTTGGGAATTCGCCTGGAACGGAGTGCCATATTGTGTATTATAATCAGGCACCGTAGACTGCGTAAGCTTACAACTATAACAACTATACGAATGCGTGACCTATTCTAGAAGTCACGGTGACCTTTGAATTTAAAATTAAATTAATCACAGTAGATCTCTGTGCTTAAGTCTTAAACGAATAAAACCGGCATCCTTTGTACCAGCGTTCGTCAATATGCCCGATTTGTTTAGATTACCTGAATTATATGAATCTTTAACACCAGTAAAGTGGACTTATCACAAATAAAAGAAATATACATACTTCCTTTATATCTGTGCAAATTTATCACTAATTAAATAGGTCATTTTATTAAGTATAATTTTAATTAAAGTAGTAAAATAATTCAATTACTATACAAATACAATACATAGTACAAACAAAAAAAAGGTACAAATAAAAAAAATAATAAAATATTTTTTACCAGACATAGAATATAATATACACATTTAATTAGACATAAAATTATTGACCATATTAGTCTTACTACATTTTTAAAACTTGTTTTAATTGATTTATTTGAATTATTGAATCTATAATAAATAATAAAATTAATTTAACTAAATAGGTTAAAAATAAAAAAACAAATGATATGCCAATAGGATATATATTTAAATGGATATGTCTTGGTATCATTTTGTGTTTTGCGTAATGATAACTTACTGACTTCGCAAATTAGAACATATTGATAGTGCCGTTTGTATATCTTGAAATATATCTATTTTTAACGTTTGTTTTTTATGATATTTTCTTTTTCTATTAATTTTTATTATGATAATTAAGAAAATTTAGATATTTAATATAATTAAATCATTTTATCGTATGTAAATACTAATATGTGTTGCTGACAAATACTATTTATGCTCCGACAGGTATACCTTAATATCGATCAGCGCAATAATGTACCTCTAAAGTGTTTTGAATTTCTTAATTTTTTTTTACCAGAGATTTGTAGGATTATTGATATATATATATATCGAGAGAGAATGCATTTTTTAAATCATTTATCGTTTTTTTGAAAACGTTGAGTTAACTATTAATAAATTTTCATTTGATTACTATACATGATATACACAACATAATATACTTACGTATTCAAATGTTAATATCTAATTATTAAAAAAAAAAAAAATTACCGTAAATTGTTAGTGTAAAAATTTAAAGTACTCGTATTACGAACATATTTATATACATATTATTATATTTTATAAAATGATTTGTTTTTTACTATGAAAAATATAAAAGATTGCTATGACAAATTAGAATATTTAAAATAATTTTACGGAAAGTTTGCGACACCCTATTATAGAGAACCTCTGCTCTGTACTATTATGTAAATAATTTATTGTATTGTTTAAATTATTAATTTTTTTTTAACATATTTTATTTATCATTCAATAATAGTCTGTGATAATATTATCGTTGGTCGAACTGATTCAAAAGAATTAGATCTTTGACGTTTATGATCGTTCACGTTTTCACTAAACAGACATAGGTCTTCCGGGTCTTCGAATCTTTTTCATCGGATTTTTAAAAAAAAATATATATATTTTGTCTTATCCCACAAGAGAATATATAAATATAGTAAGTATAATTTATTGCATTAACACCAGCAACCACTTTATATAAATATATAATAACACACCAAACGGCAAATCAACAAACTACGAGAGAAATTCTATACATTTATATATTTAAATACTTCATATTTTTTTGTAACAGTATGTTAATAAAAATATCATGAGAAATTCGTACAGCGTAAATTTCAATAGCTATTTTTAAATTTAATTTATTGTAGATATTATTTACAATTTAATGAATAAATATTTGTTAAATTTATTTAAATATGTAAAAAACAACGTCTTAAAATGTAAAATGTTCTAAAAAAAATTATTTATTTAAAAATGGTTTATTTTTATTTTAGAACAATATGCTTAAATTATATATGAGGATTTTAAGTCAAAAAGAAATTTAAATAAAGGCAAAAGAAGCAATTTTAACTTTCAAAACGTAGGCATTCAATTTTTATTTTAAAAAAAATAAATGCAAGAACTATGAACAAAAGAGCTTGTGTTTATTTATTGCTGATATTTAAAAACGTATTCTCGTCCAAACGTATTGTCAGTAAGTAGGTAAAAGTCATTCATATTTTAATATATACGGAAAAACTCGACCATATTTTTTAAAAGTTTTTTCTAAGTAGTAAATGACGAATGCCGTGAGAAAAATGAAACTAATTTACTCTAAACTAGGAAATTACTATTCGTTACTCCGCGTACATTTTAAACAGCCGAAAAGCATATTATATGTGGCGTTGATTACTGCGTATACATATTGAAATAATGATTTAATTTTAATTATTATATTTTTTTTTCAAATCAATCGTAACGTCCATTCACTTCGCTCATACTTCAGACCACAATCACTCGTTATAACACTCGAACGAAAATATAACAAAATATATTAATAATGTTAACAAAAGACCGGTGTAGTGTTAACTACTGGGGATTGCGGACAATGCGCGCCGACAATTATAGGTAATACTCGTCGCCTACAATACGCTTCATTAACTTTTGCAATAACAATCAAACCGACAAAAACCGTTAAATGGATAAGCGTTTGCTTGTGTTTTATCTTTTCAACGGTGTTTTTATTTTGAACACCTGACCGCTGATCAAAGGTTATTGTGGCTGAGATAACATCGTAATCGGCTACCACTCACTCGCACGCACACACTCACACTCGCGTGGTGTGTAATCTGTTCACAGGAGGAGTAGTGAAACCGGTAAAATGGCACACTATAATACCGGTCAAAACGTCCGGTCTTCGTATCAGTCGGCAACTAGGTATTACAACTGCCGACTTCATCTAATGCAGCGGTTGTTGAATTCGCGCTCGTCTTGCTCTCACTGAACTTGGTGGCTGATGACAACAATATTGTATTATTATAATTTTAGTCGTGTCGAAAAGCCTTTTTCGCATACCTAATAATAATCACGAAACATGCATTACTCACTTGACAAGGCGTTGCTGGTGCTGATCGCTTGCACGAGTACTTACGCCTTACCCTGGAGAAAAAGCGAACCGAGTGCAAAATGTGGATATGAGGTACGGTCATATAGTAGTGTACGACTAATAAAATAACATAACTAGTATATAATACATTCGCATTAAATGTTGCGCTGTATAGAATATTTAGATACAATACTTAAACAACTAATAATCATTAACAGGTAGTTTTTTATTGATATCTTAAACATAATTAAATATATATTAATTATAGACTTATTAATAATGAGTTATTATTATAATCAAACAATAAAAATTATAGCATTGTAATATTTTTTACGTTAAACCTGTAAACTATTTTATTCATGTTTACAGTGTCTTAATTTTACAACATAAAATATAGATGATGACATACATTTATTCTTTAAAATTCATGATCATACGTTTTATTAATCAATATTTAAGTTAAACAGTAATCGTTTTCATGTCTTATCATTAGGTTCTTTCATCCGATAATAATACAGCGTGAATTAATTGATAAATTAAATACTAGTTTAGTATTAAATAAATATATTTTACTTATAAAAAACTGATGAGCATAATTCTTAATTTTTTTTTAAAGTTAATTCACTATGTATATCACTTTATTCTGAAGTGTGAATTTGTTAATCAAACATGTTATCATAATATAGTAATTAAAGTTAAACTCAAACAAAATATTTTTAAAAACGTAAAAAAATATATAAATAATAAAAATCTAATCTACCGGGTTTTTTTTATCAATATAGGCATATTATGCAAGCACGATATTTTCATAAAAATTAAATATTAATAATTGCTTTAAAGATAAGGAAGGATATCATATTATATTAACAATTAAGATAATTTATCGCTCGCCACGACAATTTATACATGAGTGTGAATGACGTTAAAGTTGAATTAGATCATATTAAATAAAATCTATTGTTTCGGATGGACCCGGATTGCATTTGTTTATCGAATAATAAAGAAATCATTTACATATACGAAACGGTTGCGTAGTACTAAATAAACTCCAATATTGTCAAATTTAAAATTGCATTATACTTTTCCATATAAAATGATCAAATTATAAGCTTTTTGTCAGTTAAAAATAAATAAATAATAATAACCTATATTTTAAAGTTGATTTATTTATTCAATTATCAGTCATATTATAAAATACTATAATTTAATATCATCATTTAAATTTTTAAAAATTTTTAAATTTTTTAGATATATGCATAATATTAATATTGTTAGCTAACTTCATCAGAATAAGAAATAAACATTTCTTTTCAAATATGGATCGCTAATTATTGAAGATAAATACTTGTACTTACATAACAATTTTCTTTTGAATTTTATATGACATAATACTTGATAATATCAATTCGAAATTTAATGCGTTTCAATTCGGAAGTAGATAATTTTTTTTATGGATATCTCTTGAGATTAAACACATTTTTAATATTGTTTCAACTTTCTTAAGACATTAACTTAAATTGCTTAATATTTTAGGTTGGAGAGTAAACACTAAGCAATTATATCAGTTACAGTATAAATTATATGGGAGCTTTCTGAATCACTGGTTGATATATAGATTAATTATATTTTGTTATTTCTACATATTTTTGAAATTTATAAAACTTGACAGCATTGCACAAAATTAAAATATATTTTAACAAACAAGAATCGTGTTATAAAAAAGGTACCATCGATAAACACAATTTGCAATAATTGTATTTCACCGATATATGTATCATTATAAAAATATATACTATCGCTTGAAATTCTAAATGCGTGTATGAGATTAAAACGAATTGTACCGTATAATATTTGCGTATAATATTATTTAAGTATCAACATTAAAACATTGTGTTTATTTAAGTAATGGAATACTATGTATTTAATTAGTCAAATCATTTTATTACAATCCAATTTTAAGGGATTTATTGGTGTCGGGGTAAAACTCTTGGATTTTATTTGATGATAACAAACAACGGCATATAAACAGCAGAACAATACATTTTCGATACAATTTTATCTAAAATACAAATCAATGTTATAATTTCAGATAGAAAAAATACTTGTGAACTAATTTTTTTGTTGAATTATTATAAACTATATTATGTAACACAATTAAATCAGTTATGATATATGTGTATTAAAAGCTGATAAAAGTTATTGAATTATTTTTATTATTGAACAAATTAAATTGTTGTATACATTATGTACGTATGAAAATAGTTAAACTAGCCAGTTATTTATTGCTAAATAATATAGGTAAATATAGGTAAACTCGGATATATAAATAAAATAATAATAATAATAATAATGTATAGGTATCTGTTTAAAATTTTAAATCATAGTAATTAGATATTTTCGGTAGATAAAACCTAAATACAACAAGAATTTAAATAATATAGAATGTGGCCAAACGTAGTAGTAAGCGATAAAATAAAATAAATAATTTAATATTATACAATATACATATTATATGAAGTTTACCGTACATCTGATGGTTTATCGATGCTTTAGTTACTTAAAGCTTAGTTTGTACAATATTTATATTATCGTACACGTTGATTAGTTGTTCAGTTTTTATTTTAGTTTTACAAAGGTATTCTATACATATATGTACATTATACATGTATATACACTATACAGGTATACAACACACAACTTTGGTATCTACGGTTAAAGACATAAAATTATATGTAAACCAGCGACGGAGAATAAGAACCTCATGAATAAGTAAAACCCTATTATAGATATATACCGTATCTACGTCGATAAACGTTTAACGAGGAATAATAAATAACACATATTATTTTTTCATAATTAAAAATGACAAGTCCATCCATTTTTCGTAATATTTTTGATAAACTGCAAATTATGGTAATACAGTACATCTGGGCAAACTTCCCTATATTATTAAATAAACTAAGCACGTATACAAGTAATAATGACGTTTCCTGCACAATCTTATATTTGTACAACGACTTAACGGTGAGCATTTACTAAGACGAGTAATATTATTTTTTTTTATGGTTATTTTTTTCAGTCGTGTCATCCGGTCAAAGATGGATATCTCAATGTGCACTTTATACCTCATACACACGATGACGTTGGCTGGCTGAAGACCGTCGATCAATATTATTTCGGCAGTAATTATATTATTATAGTATACAATTAATCATTTAGTTTTAATAATCCAAAAAATCTATTTTGACTTATTCGAATGTAGTACATCAATACAATATGTAATCTATTATACATACTTTAATGGTATATATATATAAAAAAAAAAATTGTATATTTTGTAATAAATAAATAACATTTGAGTTATAGATCAAAACATTAAATAATATAATAATATACATTGGAGTACCTATATACCAGGGGTGGCCAAATCACGGATCGCATCTTATCGTAACATTTTTACAAAAAAAATTTTTTAATATCAATTTATGTATATTTATATTTATGTTTGACCTATTTTTTTTTTTACATTTTGGCTCTTCCATATTTATTAATATATTTGGTGGGTCGCGAGTTTCTTCTCGCTGGCTGCCCCTGCTATATACAACTAGGATGACCCATATATTTTATTTAAATATTCCACGTTTATTTTGTAAAATATTTATGCGATTTTTACCATATCAATCCTTGTGGTTTATATTTTGAATTTATTTTGATTTAATTGCTTTACACGTCATATTTTTCATTTGATGTTATGACGCACAAAGTTTTATTTTGAAAATGTGGGTGTATAATTTGTTTCTTATTTATACATTTTAAGTACTTACCTATATAAAGTTTAAAGAAGTGAGGTCACAAGAGAACTTAAAACATTGTGATGTACTTATCTACTTATCTATAAAAGCTTAAAAATAATATAATATACTATAATAAATTATTAGTTTGATATTTGATGTTTTAAATACTAAAAGTGTCAAATGAGATTCTGCTTCAGAACGTAATGTTAAAAAATTGATGGGTTGCCATTTGAAAAAATACACATATAAAAAAACAGCGATAAAACATTTTGACAAATGACCTGAAATTTATAAAATACTATAATTGAGTTATAATTGAAAAAACTGTTATTGCTATTGTAAAAAAAAAATTAATATAAGACACAAAGAACATTTTAAAATTTAAAAATGACAGTTAATACCTAGTAAAATAAATACTGATTATTTTTTATAAGAGCTTCTGCAGCTTAAGTTCATGTTATTACATGCAAAAAATAATATAATTAAATAAATATATTTAAAAATTATACATAATATTATGTAAACTAAATACATGTATAACGATGCATATAGTATTAAAACTGTGCTGTAAATTTAATCACTTTGTAAACTCTTTTCGGTTACTTTATGATGACACAACTAATTATTCTACTCTGCTTTAATATAAGTTCATAGCGTATAATACAATATAATTGTATGCACTGATGTTATGTAGGTATAGAATAAAAAAAGAATGTCTGTTTTATATTCGTATGATATTTATTAATTAATCATTTTTTTTTTTTTAGCAAATAGTTCCATTCAATTGGCCGGCGTACAATTCATTTTAGACTCTGTAGTTAACGAACTGGCAAAAGACCCGAACAAGAGGTAAGTTCTAAAGATAAATATATTAATAGCCTCTCCCCCCCCCTCGAACTCTTGTAATTAACGTGTTTTGTGTGTCTCTTGCCGTCAGGTTCATCTACGTAGAGACGGCATTCTTCTGGAAATGGTGGGTAGATCAGTCCGAGGAGACGCAGAGTATCGTAAAAGACCTTGTGGCGTCCGGGCGGCTGGAGTTTATCGGCGGCGCGTGGAGCATGAACGATGAAGCCGCTTCAAATTATGTGTCCATTGTCGACCAGTTTACTTGGGGTTTAAGGTAAATAATAAATGCGTCCGATTCGCAAAGCTCAACGGGTACGGCGTAAATCGCTTATGTCGTCACCGAGATTTTTAACCGTAACCGTAGCTGTTAGTTGGTAATTATTTATTATTATAATAATAAAATTAGCATCCATCCAATTGGTAACCATTTGAATTTCATTCATGGTAATGACCATTTGTCGTTCGTATACTTAATGATTAATGACAAAGGACGTTCATTAGAAATTTCGGTTGACGTTTATTTCGTATGAATTTGCGAATAATACAATAAGAACCAAGGTCGGAACAAAATTTATCGTGAATTTCGAGACTAATACGAAACAGACCGAGACCAGTGTAAAATATATTATATAGGCTCTAAACCACCAGAGTAGATAATATTATTACATTAGAAAAATATATATATTTTTTATAAACATTTTGTGTTAGTCGGTGATAATATTGATAATTAAAGAAACATTGTATAGGTTAACGATTTCGTTTGTATAAAATGTTTACCATTGATTGAGGAGACTCAGGTCCTCGTAATATTTATTAAAACTAAAACAGGGGTTATAGTACCACACCTCCTCCAATTATGGTTATTGGTATATAAATACAAATTATTAATTATAAGATAATTTACATTTACATATCTCATATCTATCCAATATGTATCTGTGGTAAAATATTACTTATACTAGTGTTATACTATGTGTTAAAATTAATTTTTTACCACATATTGTGTGGTAGACTCAATAATTCTTATCGTCCGTATTTAAATCAGATATTTAAATTACTGTACCATAAAAAAACATTTTAAATTTATTTTTATTTTTTCATTAATATTCATTGTATTTGATTTAAAAATTGTAGAAAAATTGATATTTACTTAGTATTCACTTAGTAGAGTTTTTTAAAAGTAGAGTCTAAATCCTCTCAAGTTCCAACCTTATTTTGTCCATAAGTACATCCACCTATATTATTTACGGAATTTCTTATCAACTAAAATCACTGGCTTGGTCGCAGAAAATTAAATGATACGTTCGGCGAGTGTGGAAGACCTCACATCGGGTGGCAAATCGATCCATTTGGTCACTCGAGACAAATGGCTACATTGTTTTCACAATTCGGTTACGATGGACTATTTTTTGGAAGATTGGACTTCGAGGACAAAATACAAAGGCTGACGAATAAAACGGCGGAAATGATATGGCAATCCAGTCCTAATATCGGTAATTATAATATAGTTCAACAATATACTAGAGAACTTTTTCATCGGACCGATTTCGTTTGTTATGTGTTATCTGTTTTTTTTAAAACGAAAACAACATCTGTTGTTGTAATGATAAATAAAGTTATACGTACGCAAAGAGAGATTAAATCTTTTAACGTCAACGAAATATTACCAGATCGGACTTTGAAGTAAACACCAGATGCGGTAATTCGAACCAACATAAATTATTACATTATAATATAACGTTTTTTGTTATACAACAACAGTAATAATAAGAAAAATATTTTTAATCCTGTTTTATCAAGACGAATAAAGCTCGAGGCTAAAGGTTTTACAATATTTTTAAAAAGTTTTTTTTCTCGAAGTAGACAATTTGAGCACTTAAGATTTTACTTCGAGAAAAACAATTTTAGAGTATCTAGTTTAAAAAATATATTTTAAATAGTGTGATAAAAATATAGAGAAGAATATTTGTAAATACATCATTTTTGAACAAAATGTGTACAATTTTTGGAGAAATCTGTGTAAGTGCCTTTAAAATGAATTTTAAATGCAAAATCATTTTAAAAATTTAAAAAATAATTAATAAATACACATCTAAAAGAATATTGTGGGTTCGAATCATATTATGCTCAATATCCAATTTTGTCTTAATTACTTATTGGTGTACACATTTTTGTATAGAATGACATGAAAATACTTACGAGTTATAGAACAATGTTATAATTATGAATTTTTAATTCAATAATTTCAATATTGTTTCCAGACAATTTTAGTCAATCACTTCTTTATAAATGTATTAAGTATACAGGTATGCATATTCAATACCTACTAATAACGCGCTCAAGCGTAACCCAATACAATTATTACGCTTCGCAGTTTATTTAAAATTTAATTTATGATTTTTGATATATCGGATTTGTTTATACATGATTAAATGGTATAGTCAAAAATTAGTTTTAGTTAAATAAGACAGGTATTAATGATTTGTTGATTGAAAAAACGGGCGGTAAACATAATTATAATATTGTACTAAATGTAAGCCAACGTTATTCATTATAATATTATTTAGTGTTTATCTTTAGGTAATATTATTCAATATTTAATCAATTTCCTCGTTAATTGTTGATCACTTATATCCAAGAACCACTGTATTTCAATACATATCGAAATCATAATCTAACCGCGTTAATATATTTCTCACGTACACAATGCAATTTGTTTTATTAAACTCATTATTATTATCACAATTCGTGTTTACAAAATGGATCATAATATCCAAGTTGTATCTTTTGAAAGATAATCTTCAACTTTATACCCAATTTCGTTATACTCGTGTTATTGCAGCCTTTCTTTTTTAAGCCAACATTTTTAATTAGCTTAGCCGTTCGTTCAGTAATATTTTATTTTTTAAATTAAATGTATCATATAATTTTTACCGGGAAATACCTCTCCCCCTAAATGTTACCACCTACTCAATTCATCAACTAATTAATTTGCTCCATTCTATGTTTTTCATACAAATTCAAATTGTTTCCGTTGCGTTTATCTTTGAATAATCGTGTACATAGCGTATACACTCGGTTATCGTTCTACCCACGAAAAATTCATGTATAAATGTTATATCTGATTAGTTGTGATTTTTCATTTGTTTAAGATGAATACTAGATAATCTAAATTTAATAAACTGGGTAATTGTATTATTAAATTTTCTTGGTTGGTTGAATATATTTAGAAATATTTTTAATTTCTAGTGTTCAAAAAATGGATTCAATTATTCATTCCATTCTAAATTTGTTAACCAATGATATCCATTTAGGACAATTCAGAATTAGTATATTGGTACATTTAAATGTTTGTACTTATTATAATTATCATTTCATGTATGTGTTATTCGTGGACTAGTTTTTCCTATAGACTATAACTCAATCATTATAATCCACAATAAAATATAAATTATGTTGTATAGCCATTGCTTATTGTTACAATGATATGATGAAATAATATTTTAATTATTAAGATTAAAATAAAAATATTAAAACCTAAAATATCATAAATATTTAGATCGCAGTTAAGTATGAACATAGCAAATATAATATATAAAATATAAATTTTAATTAAAGACATTAGTAGTGTTTATTGACTCAAACATTTCTTCATTAAATTAAAACATAAATATTGCTAATGGTATCTTAAATCATTAGCTTACAATATATTATGTTTATTGATTTTAACATTGTGTAATGTGTATACAACAATAGTATTTATTGACAATTTTATTAAACAATTTTACTGGCGCTTTAACAATATAATTTTTATTTAGTATCAACATAGGTTTTTATAAATATGATTTTAATTTTTCTTTAATTTGTTTTCTTACCAGCATTATAATAATTCTTATAAATGTCTTTATTTCCACCAATAATGTTCACAATGTTAATTTTTATAGTTTATAATGTTAAATACATTTTTACATAAATAATTATAAAAAATATTATATTTATTGTATCTATTTGATTACTATAATGAGCACATAATGATAGAAGTGTAATAATAAATACTAAACTAGGTACTAATAGATATTTTACAAAAATATTACGTGCTAAATAACAAAAATTTCAATAAAAATGAGTTTGGTGAAAACCTGATGATTGAATTTTTAAAGGTACAATTTCGCTTCGGGCATACATTTTGACTCAGATGGGACTTGAATTAAATTATTCATTTGAAATGTTATATAACTTTAAGTATTAGTTCCTATAAACTAAAATATTATGAACTCAAGTTTGTATTATCCATGTTATAACTCCAGTATCGTATTTTCTTTAATAAAATTGAAATAATCCAAAAACTCATTAGATTCATTCATGTTTTTGATACTGTTGGTTACCCCAATCCTTCGTTAATCGCTTGTTATTTTATGACGTTAGTTATTGCGTGGGATAAAATAATTGTACCCAATAGTACGAGTATTTGTTGTTTTAAACCGTTTGAATTACGTTTTATTTGTTTTTTTTTTTTATTACTATTAAATGGATACCTAGAAATACCATAGTTAGTCAGTTTATATCTTAATGGAAAACAAAACTAACATTTTACCAAAATTTAAACCAAAATATCCTAATTTTTAAAATTGTAAAGCCACTATTAAATATTAACAAATAAAAAACTGCTAAACATAATAAAACACATTTCCATTGTGTAATAATTGATCGAAATAAAAATATATTTTTACTATCTACGTAATTTCTTTAGGAAATAAACACCATATTCATGATCTTGGCACTAAAATGTATACCATTAGACACACGAGAAACTCACTTAAACAGTAGTATTTGACGGGAATGTAATACTTGGATACAATAAAACTTAACACAATCATTAAAATAAAAAATATTGATCTCACCTATTAACGTGAGTTACACAAATATTGGTCTACCATTAATGAATAATAATATTGTAATATAATACCTTATTCACGTATAGACTGGGGTAAATGTCTGGTATCTCGCACAATTGACGAAAGGATAAAAACATTTTATACAATAACCGAAATCATTATAAGAGTTATTAATTAGTTAAATGATGCAATCGTGTACTGAAAGTGTGCAACACGTATTCCAAAATATACGTGCGATATTCGACTCTTTTCACAAAAGGGCAAAATAGCAGTTCTTATTTTGTATTTTAAGCTTTACAGCGAATTGACATATTATTAAACTTAATGGTAAGAACATTATTGGCGTTCTCTCGTTAGTATTTTACAAGATTTTTAATTTATAAGTGAGTTTATGAGCATTTTTATAAATTAACATTTATACACGTTATAAATATATCATTTTATTTTCACATTTAAATTTAATAATAGTGCCCCATTCGTTGTAATTAGGATTTTAAAATTCCATGAAATTTAATGTTTTGAAATATTTCATTTCATTGAAAAATAAAATATAAATTTTAAAGTTTATAATCACGTCAACTTGCAAGTGAACACTTTTAAAAGTTGATTTATTATGTGAAATAAAGAAAATATGTATAATAAATAATAATAATAATAAATTAATAACCAATAAGTTAATTCAATTCAAAAACAAAAAGGAATTTGTTGTACATACTTACTTTTTTTGGACTATTTAATTTATTACTTAGTGAGATAAAAATCTTTTCACAGACACTACGAAATATAAATATTAAAAATTTATAATGCATATTTTTGCATATTTACAATCAATGTTTTCTGTGTATAATCAATATATTATTTCTAATCAATACTATATAACCGAACATGTTTAAAAGAAGAAAAAATACTTTTCAATATTTCAATTGAAAAATTTCAAGTGAAATATTTCAAATTTAGAACACTATTTGTAATATTTAGGTTAACAATATAAAATTTAAACTGTGTTATGTAATTATATTTATATTATTCGTTAGTAAGACGGCAACAACACACACTTGTACAACGTATGTAAAGAATTGTAAATACTGACGGTCCACTGGTTTACTTGATAAAAAAAATTTTTCCGCTCTCTGCACCAATTCTACCATTTTCGATTCACCGCTCCTTTTTACATTCCAAATGTCACCATTTATTATATTATGTATATATGACCGACGAGCGTATTGGAGGGTTGATTTCCAACACCAATGTTGACCCTACTTTTAATTTTTAATTAATTTAAGTTAAGTTGTGTGACATTTATTTAATATCATAAACATAAATTGTATTAGATCGTATTCGTGCTTTAAAGACTATACTTGTACATTATATTAAAATATTATGCATAACTCTTCAAAGGTGGAAATTCCGTAAACCTAAATTTATTGTATCGGTAACGTATTTGTGGCCCGGCATACTGTTCATAATTATTATAATATATGCGTATATAGACAGTTATATTTGAGTGCCATAATCTGTTCTCCGCCAATCTCATAATCGTTTTACTTTCGATTTAGGTTCATCGGCAGATCTCTACACACAAGTTCTTTACAACTATTACAGTGCACCTGACGGCTTTTGTTTCGACATCGTGTGTGGCGTTAACCCAATCGTGGACGACATAAGGAGTCCCGAGTACAACGTAGAGGCTAAGGTAGAGTATTGAAAAATTAAATCCTTCCTCCTTTCCCTTCCCCAACGATCCTTATGCATATTTTTGTCGTCAATCACTCCGTTGGCTGTTGGTGCATTTAATTAATAATATATACATTATATATATTATATTATATTTTTGTGCACTCTGCATAAAAAATAAATAAATTAGGCGAATTATTTGATCAATTACTTGCGGTACCAAGAGAATGGATACCAGAACCACGGCAACGTGATATTGACAATGGGCGGAGACTTTACGTACCAAGATGCCAGTTACTATTTCAAATCCTTAGACAAATTAATCAAGTAAATCACCAACGTTATAATATTCGATTATTAAGCATATGTACGTACAAATGTACGTTGTATATACACACGCAGGCGAACCAGTTGATTGAGTACGTTAAAAAACAAAGTTCTCAATACCTCTCTAACAATGTGATATTAACAATGGGCGAAGACTTCCAGTACACTTCTGCTGCTATTAACTTTCGTAGTATGGACAAACTCATTAAGTTAGTACGAAATGGTGCACAATCACAATTTATATAGTTTGGTATCACTTCACTTGCACGTGGCCAAATAATAATCATTAAATCGCGTAAATGACCCGTTGTGCGGATGTACATAATATTAATTAGTGTATATGACACGTAATTCCTTTTTATTAACGTCCAGTGACATATTAATACATTGTTATTGGTTTAGCACAATTCAACAACAATTATTGAAAATTTTTTGGTTTGTTTTTAAAATTGTATAATATGATGATATTAACACGGCCCGGATTGCAGTTTTTCGTGGTAATGTGTTAGTGACGTGAGTATCGTTATGGACATGTACGTCGTGTATTATGGTAGATAAAATAATGATTACAAATTTTCGAAGTTAAAAATAATCTTTTTAACGAGAAATTTAAAAAGTCTGAACATAGTTATTTTTATTTTTATAATATGTAGTACAATATAAAATTTTAACAATTATAAAAACCTAAATTCAAATAATTATTATTTTGATTCGATTAAAAATACTGATGTATGCTTATGAGTTGAACGAAACCAATAATATTATAATTTATATTAATTTATTCATGTATACCGTGTAATCATATATTTAATTTAATTAAACCACATATTTTATTTCTTGGAATTTCATATTAAAATAAAGTAAAACAAATTCTAAAAGTCGGGTTCAAAATTATTTTAATGAAGAAATATAATAATATAAAATAATAAGAAATATACTTTTATCTTAAAATAAGTTTTCTTGTAAATAAATTTGATTATTTTAAGTAATAACTTTGAAATTTTTCAAGTTATAATTATAATCTTTATGTATAGAACAATTATATTTTTTTTTCGAAAATCCTCAAACTATAAGTGTAAAATATAAAATATATGTTTTGAAATCAATAGTAGGTATATAATATTAAATAATATAATATATTATATTAAATTATTATATATTATATAATATTTTAAGTTAACATTAAAAAATTGAATTACACTCAATAAAATATTAACTGTTCCGATTTTCAAAAATATTTATTGATTTTTGAGTTTTATATTTTATCACGTCTCTTTTTAACTTTTTTCGATAGTAAATATGTATTAAAATAATGAGAAACTGGATTCATTATTTCTAATTTCTATGACCCCGAATAAAATAAAATAAAAATAAATAAAAAATATTAGCATTTTTTTGAAAACACCTTAAATATGTAG
Source organism: Schizaphis graminum (assembly GCA_020882235.1). NCBI lineage: Eukaryota > Metazoa > Arthropoda > Insecta > Hemiptera > Aphididae > Schizaphis > Schizaphis graminum. The sequence goes on from CM037032.1 coordinate 64,733,884, forward strand.
TGTAAGTTGTCAACTTTCCCAAACTTTCATAAACCTCTTTATTATTTACAAAGTTTCAATAATATATTTATGAGTTACAATTATTAATTTTTTCCATGGTTGAATTATACATTCCAATTTTTATTTAAATAAAACAATAACATTTAAAACAAAACCAAGTAAATAATTTCTAGTTAAAGGTTTTTTCAGCTTTTGGTTATAAATTACATAGTTTTTTATACATCCTAAATAACTTAATAATTATAAAATTTCTATTATAAAAATTAAATTGATTTCTTAAGTTCAATATATAATAATTATGTGTATTTTTTATAACAAACAATATTTTATAATACTAAACAATGTTTTATTTTATTTATTTTATAAGATAGTGCTACTATTCTTTTAATTTTACAATGATTATGATATCCGACATTTTCAGAATAAGCACAACTTATCAAAAATTGGTTATATCTTAGTAGAAAACATCTATGATAGCTTATGGCTTATTTACTTAAAAATACTAAGCTTTTCATAAATGATAATACTTGGAAATTATTATTGATTAAAAATAACGTTTGTTTTGAACACAATGGTCACAATGTTCAGGGACTTATCAGTGACGCACAGAATAAAAGCAATATTGACTTGTTAGCATTTATTCGTTTATTCATAAAATGGATACAATTGTATGCTCATTTTTTCGCTGAAATATCCTATGTAAATAAATCCACTAAATTTTGTTATTTTATGCCACCAAAAAAACAGTATATTATAATATTATATTATTAATTAAAAAAATCAAACAATAGCATAGGTAACGAATGTAACTCATATTATTTGTTAGAATGAAACATTTTATCCACTATTAAAATGAACAAAATATGATTGCTTCTTGTAATTTTTCAATAAATCAATCAAGTATGGATCATATATTATACAATTAAAATATCTTGCATGGGTTGTTTTTTTTTTTTATATCGGAAATCTTAATATTGGTCAATGTTTCCAGGCACAAAGGCTTATTGCATATGCAACCAATCAATCCTCTCAATATCGAACTAATCATATTATATTAACAATGGGTGATGATTTCCAATACGCAGATGCAGCTGTTAATTTTTATAGCATGGATAAGCTAATTAAGTCAGTATAATAATATTGTATTCGATGTGCATTCATAATGTTTAAAATTTAATGGTACATTCAAAGAACGAGTAAATTGTTATTATTAATTATTGAATTTACTTGGGTATTTTTAGAAACATTATAGGAAAACAATTTATAACTCGATTTAAAAATGAATGAAATAATTGTTAAAAAGACGTAATACTAAATCATTATATATTTTTACAATCTTGGAAATAATAACAACATCATAAATTAAATAAACTTACAGTTATATTAGTATTGTTGTTTTTTAAATATAACTTTGATCTGGCTTTTACCCGTGGAACATTTAAAATAAAATAAGTTTGTTTTTAGAAATATTATTTTTATTCTGAAATGAATGCATATATAGTACTTTCAAAAGGTTTTTATTAAATATAATTATATTAAGTACGCGCATCTAAAAGTCATATTATTACATTTGTTTGAATAATAATTATAGTTTTTTTTTTTAATGCACTCAATATTAATTAACCACTCAGATGAAAATAACGACAGACTGGATAACGAATCTACTAATTACTATTTATTATTAAAATGTATACAATTTAAATTTAAATTTATTTTCGTTTTAGAAATAAAACCCTTCAAGATTTAAATATTTTAAATATTTTGTAATTAATACTGTATATTATATTATTATGACGTGTATGTGTTTATTAAGTCATTAATATAACTCTTAGTATAGTTTCCCGTTAAGCACTTTTTCAAATTCGATTTATTCTACTTTAATTTTTAGAGTTGCAGTTCTTATATTTATAAATTCCTAGTGAAACTTAACAATTCAAATCATAAATTTATAGAAAAATTGATACTGATAATTTATATCATATATGTATATGCATTATACCTACATATTAAAAATATATAAAAATAAAATTTAAAAATGTTATTAATTAGAACAAAGCTACTGGTGCACAGCCGGTAGTGAGACGGAAAAAAATGCTGTATCAGGACACTTTATATAGTAAATAGATTATATTTTATGTTTGCTACTGCATCATTAACAATACAATTATTTGAAAACTATTTTATACGGTGGTTTGGTTTAGTCAAAAAATAAAATTAATTCTTTTAACAACTGTGGTATATGGACAATTAATTTTCTTTGATTAATCAAAATATTCCCAGATTCCGAACTTTAGCCTTTTATCGTTTGTAGACATATAAACTCAAAACAAGCGTCCGGAAGTAAAGTTAATGCTATTTACTCTACACCATCATGTTATCTGAAAGCTGTAAACGATCAGAAAATTACATTCCCAACCAAGCAAGACGACTTCTTCCCATACAAAAGTGACAAACATTCGTATTGGACTGGATATTTTACGTCCAGGCCCACACAAAAATACTATGAAAGAAGAGGAAATAATTATTTACAGGTACGTAACCCAACTAATTGAAACCAATATGTGTACTAAACATTTGACTTAACATTTACGTACACCATACATATTCAATATGCTCAATAATTCTTCTAATCGTGTTTTAATATATACCGAAGTGCTCAACCTACTAACCCTAACGAAGAGGACCCCGACGACATTACACGCATATGTTCATAGCTGCGTGTTGTAGCATTTACAATAATAATATATTATAATGAAACACCGTTCTAATGTATTAAATCGCAACTAACATTATTTTGATTTTTAATAATATTTTAGGCGTGCAAACAATTGGCTGTTCAGAGCCTAACGGGCGCTAAGTATGAGCCAAAAATCACAGTGCTCCGTGAAACGATGGGGGTGATGCAACATCACGATGCCATTACCGGTACAGAGAAGCAACACGTTGCCAACGATTACGCACGGTTATTGAGCGAGGCGATCGAAGAGTGCGAAGATGCATCGTGCTCAATATTATCGTAATGCACAAACAATAATAATAATAATCACTGATGTATTGGATGGGGGGAGGTACGGAAGTACCTACACAGCGTGTTTTACGAGGATATATGTCGTATACCCATCACACATTTTAGTCACGTAAATAGAATATTCTAAAATTATTTGCAATTTTCGATCAGGTGATTATCAAAAAAATATTTCAAGAGCCGATAGCCATTTCACGATCTCGATAAACACTAACCGTTAATTTTTACCCTTTCAAATACGCATCTATCATACTTGTTATGATTGCTAGTTGCTATACTTACACATAATAACGTGTGAACATTTCGAAGTTCTTATTTTAGTACCAAACAATCTATATTGCTTTTATAAAAGCCATGTATGCTAAATATTTTTCATTTTGGATTTTTTTTTTTAAGTATTTTCAATAAATATCTAAAAAGGGCACCCTTAAAGTACAAAGTGTACATCTTTTACTCAATTTGCACAGTTATTAGGACAGCATATTTATTACGACAAAAGTGAGACAACTTTTTTCAACTTACGATAAGGTCTTAAATCTTGTCGCTTATCTTAGTTATACATTCGTTAAGTTAGAAATATACATCACTGATAATAATAACGGCGTATCCGTCGTATAGACAACAACTGCTGTAGTTGACGCATTCGTTTTCAGAGATTTAGCCACCGGCATAGAAACTTCAGGGTGTAAGTCCTGTCATCTGTTGAATATCAGTCAATGTGAAGTATCCGAACACAGTGAACAGTTCGTACTCACTCTTTATAATCCGTTGAGTCGACCGGTAACGGAATTCGTCCGGTTACCCATAACCGCCGAGACGGCCTATACCGTAACCGATCCGTGGGGACAAAATCTGACGGTGCAGTTTGTACCGTTGCCAGATGCAGTACTACGTATACCAGGCCGCGAATCGTCGGCCACTGCCGAACTCGTTTTCCAGGCCGATGATATACCGCCACTGGGATACAAGTCGTATTTAATTACCAAACAACCTAGTAGCTATACCAATAGCTTACGGGCCAAGAGGTCAGCAGGATCGGAGACCGAAGCTCCCGTAGACGTCGGCGATAGGGTAAGCATCACGGTCCCTATAACATCATTATAAGACATATAGGTATATGCCATCATATGGCATAATATCAAATAAGTAGTGCTATATATATTCAACTTGTATTTTTTAAATTTGAAATAAACAAATCAGGTTAGTATAAGTTCTATTTTGAAAACATTTCTTTAATGACAGATTTTCTATTTATTAATTTGTATTAAAGACTAAAGATTCAATTCGATTAATTAGTGAAAAAATTGTTTTCAATCGTTGTTTTTATAAAAACTTGTCAAAATTGATCTCATTCAAGAAGAATTTAGCATATAGATAAATACTTTTATGTTTCTTACATAATATTATGATTGCATTAAAATAATTTTATTCTGGAGTTTTCAAACTAAACTACGTGTTTTAATAAAAATAATAATAATTTTCCATATGATTATTTCGCTAAATACTCAAATAACTATATGACTCGAGATAATTTTTACACATATCTTCATTTAAATATATGTTTTTAGCGTTTAGGTCTGACAATCGATGACAGTGACCCAAAGCGTTTTGTACTGCACGTCGACAACGAGGATATACCATTAATTCAGGAATTTTTATATTACAAAAGTATGCCCGGAGATAACTCAAAAGATTCTAAAAGAGCCTCGGGAGCTTATATATTTCGTCCTGACGGTGCACCTATACCTCTTTGCAATAATCAGAAAAAACCACGACGCGTATCAGGTTAGATGTCTCATTAAATTAAATCGATTTGTATTAGCGTCACAACGATAGTAATATGTAACATAATGGTACTATTTATATCTATATTCAGGACCCGTAGTACAAGAAATTCATGAAGAATGTAATGAATGGGTAAGTCAGGTGATAAGAAAATACAACGGAAATGATAATATTGAATTCGAATGGCTTGTAGGACCAATACCAGATGAGTAAGTAAATAAAATAATTTTTATTATTAGTCCTAATCAGACCCAATAAAAAGTTACTAATTGTGTTTGTTCTTTCTCAGCGATAAAATTGGAAAGGAAATCATATCACGTTTTCACATTCCGTTTTACAAAAACAATCAAACATTCTATACCGATTCTAACGGCCGAGAAATGTTGAAACGTGTATTGAACTACAGACCTTCATTCTCATTAAAAGAAAACGTGGAAAACATATCCGGAAACTATTATCCAATTACTTCCCGCATATCGTTGACAGATCAACAAACACGATTTTCCATTCTCAATGACAGGTCTCAAGGTGGATCGAGTCTTCAGGATGGCGAAATCGAACTCATGGTATTCACACACATATAAATTATAATTTTAGTTTTATCAAGTATTATTTTGTGATATAATTATAATGACTTTCAATATCTTTCTTAGGTACATAGAAGGATATTCTACGACGATGCTTTTGGCGTTGGCGAAGCGTTAAATGAGACCGCATTTGGAGTGGGCTTGGTAGCCAGAGGAAATCACTATTTAACTTTAGGATCAGTTGAAAAACAATTTGCGGTGGAAAGACTATTGGCTCAAAGAAAACTTATTCGGCCACAATATTTTTTCACAAAGAAACAGAGTGTTATATCCTATGAAGAACTAAAGAAATCCACTGCTCTACAGGTAAAACAAAATAAATATGTTTTGAATATAAAAAGTTTTCGAAAATATTTCGATACGAACGCGAAAACGATGATAAACAACATAGGTACAACAAAGATAAAAAAAACAATACGGATCCGTATCTGTATTATAAAATATAATATGTCATATATTTCTCACTGGAAAATTCGTACAATTTAAAAATAGATTAAAATATTAAATAATTAATTTCAATAATTTCGATATTTCGGTAGTTTTGATATTACCGGTAAATTCGATATTTTCGGTATACCGTTTTTAAAATAAAAACAGTATTCTGGTTATCGACTTTAAATCGATATACTGGTATTACCATCGCTCCTAATAAAAACTACGAATTCATTCTAATAATACAATTGATATATATTTATAGTATATAAAGTAGATTACATGAATCATGAATATTTATAGAGATGCAATAATAATTAGTTTAAATTTTATATTGTAAACCTGCGACCACGTTATGTATTTCTACATTATACATATTTTAGTATGTAGGTATAAAAAATAATGAATTACTTGCATGTTATAATTTGGTTAAAAAAAATTTAAGTTACAAAAATATAAAAATAAATTAAAGAGATACAAAAATTATAATAAGGATACTTGATATATTATTAATTAAATAAAAAAAATTCAAAAAAACTAATTCTGTAAAATATTATTTCAAAACTACAAGGGAGACTAATACATTATTATTGAATAAGAAAACTCGCGGTCCTGTTCTATGTGATATCTTAATCCCATAAGAAAATAATTTATATTTTCAGTAAAAATATTATAGAAAAAAACTGATATAGTTTATTAAATCGAAGTAATAACAAAAACAGTAATATTATTAAGGATTAAATTAGGTTTACTTTTTATAGTTAACTTATTAAATTATACAAAGACGAAAACGTGTTCTTGAAGAATTTCCAACTCTAATGATACATAAAATACCAACTGTTAATATTTTTACAATTTTTAAATTATTTATTGATTAATATATTATATTAAAATAAATCATTTTTAATAACTTTGTTCTAAACAATAAATCACAACATATTTAACAAAAATCTAAGTTCCTTCGTATAATTAAAGAGTATTGAAAAAAATAATCTTAAACAATTAAGAAATAATAATTATTAAATAATTACCACAGCCTTATCATTTAAAATACATATTTATTAACTCTGGTTGTTTTATTAAAACACTGCTTGCATTTAGTAAACTTCATTTTACAGTTACGTAGTAGAATTAAACAGCTTATGAATAATTAAAATAAGTGTTTATAGCTAAATAAAAAATGTAAATAGTATTAATGAAGCATACTGCAAATCACAAAAATATAAAATCGACATTCAAAATAAATATAATCTGAGTATAAATTTAATTACATTTAAGCATGTATATTTTTTTCTGTCTGTAAAAAATTTATATAATTGGGTAATACAAACTAAGTTTGCAATTAATTGGTATGCATTTTATTTTCAATATTTTTTGTAAAATCCTAATTGAGCATTCATTTTTTTAGTATTCTGGTTTAAAAAGACCTTTACCAAATAACGTACAGTTACTTACTTTGGAACCGTGGAAAGACGGGTCAGTGTTATTAAGATTTGAGCACATATTCGAGTACAATGAAGATAAAAATTTATCCACTCCAGTTGTTTTAGACGTACAGGTTTGTTTTTTTTTATTACTAAATAATTTGAAATTAATGTAAATTTAAGATCATGTTATGTACTAAGGGTAATGTGATTAATATTTAAATCTAAAAAATAATAACCAAATAAAGAAAAAAGCGGGTAAGTGGGTATCGCTCTGCTATATATTAGGGGGTGGGGTGGACCTCAGACTATGGTAGGTTAAATTTGAATGCAATGATAGGTATCATTGTATACGAAAAACGATTCTGAACGAAGATGATTTGTCAGATTAGGATATAATATTATATTTAAATATTGTCATATATTCTATTTTGAAACAAATAGTATAGTTTTTATATGTTACCATGGTTACTTTATAGTATCTGTTTATTAATAATCAAAAAATCGATTTTGTCGAAAAGTGGTTTTTCGTAAAATTGCCATTTTTCTGTCATTTTTTTGAAAACTATTTGAAAATTTTACTTTTGACCCCCCCAAAGTACCAACTAGATAAATTTTCCTATTCAAAGAGCGGCTGAAGTCAAAAATCGGAGCATTATTACTGCTCCAAATGTTGTCGTCAAACACAAAAAAAAAAACACACACATCATAGTAAAATCAATACATTCATCACTTCGTTCAGAATCTAAAAAATAATTAATTTAATTTAAAATATTTACATAGTTTTGATATATGATTTTTAAATTTGATTTAAATCGAACATTTTATATTATATCGTTCTAATATTTTATATATGATAACTATTGCATAGTTTGGACGACTATGAAGGTTCAGTTCGTATTTAACTTGATTATACATCGAAACAATTGTTATTTCATAATTTATTATATTCTTATTATTTTTTTTTCATATTTTTTTTTTGTTGATTGATTTAGGATTTGTTTACGAAGTTTCATATAGTTTCATTGAAGGAGACAATATTGGGTGGAAATCAATGGCTCTCAGAAAACACTAAACTTACTTGGATGACAGAAAATAAGAATTCTCCAGACAGCGAACAGCCGAAAAGGCCTGAAGAAAAATTGTCTGACCCCAAGCACATCATGTTAACTCCAATGCAAATAAGGACGTTTGTAGCCGAAATAATTCCAAATACTGCGTGATTTGTTACCTTACTAAAAATTGTAGTATAGTGCATTTTAGAATACTATTTAGGTAGTATTATATTAATAATTTTTAACAATACAACTTATTATATCTAGGTTCGTAGAATGTAAGGTATTTATAATTTATACATTTACATATGTTACTCCTAATTAATATATTACAGGGGTACGATTTAGACTGAAATTAAAACTGTTTTTCTACAGTGAATTTGTGTTTAATTTATTGAATGAATTATTATTTGTATAACCATGTAAAAATTATAAAAACAAGAATAAAACCAAAACGATTTATAACTTAAAAGTTAGCATAGATTAATCAGCAACTAATATCATACAAGTACCTATGCATATAACTGTATAGTATAAACTTAATAATAATGAATAATTTCTATTCAAATTCGTGAAATAAAAGCAAGAATTTTAATTATGAGTTACATGAACAATGTCAAAGTTTCTTTTTAATACTTTAATATTATAATTTCTTTGTTTCCTACTCAAATTAATCTTTTATTTTCAAAAGAAACGATGAGAGCAGTTTAATAATAACAAATTTACCATAGTTTGTTATATTTTAAACATGTATTTCGATGAAATATAAAAAAAATGACACATAGCTGTATATTTCTGATAATAAGATAAATTATTTGTATAGTTAAGCAGAATTTTTCGTTTAAGAAATATTAAAATTGATGAAATTAAACGATATCATAATTCCGAAATTAATATAATTTTCTGGCCACGAATAAAATTATTAAATTGATTTTTATGTTTGTACTAAATAATTTATACTAGTCTTGTTTAATATGCATAATATCACAGTTTTCACGGATTTTGTGTATATTTTTAAAATTTTCTAGTTAAGTACCCTCAATTTTTCAGTATTAGTTCGTAGACATTTCTTTCAAATATATACGTCATAATCAATGATATTATATTATTTATTTTAAAAGGATAGCAATTACTCAAAAATGCATACCGTTGAAGTAAAAGTAATAGCTTTCTGGAGTATCATCATTTCACTCAGTATTGAATAGTATTAAAATAATAACCAAATTAATATGATATTATTTTTATATCTCATAATTTGGTAGGTACGCAATTAATTAAATTACAAAAAGATTTTTATATACTAAAATAGTCAAATTTAATTTTGATTCAAAAATACAAATCCATAATAATTTATTTTTAATTGCATACATTATATTATGATTAAGTAAAATATTTTTTCTAAAACTATTATCATATAAAACACATTATAGGTATATAACTATATAAGTATATCTATAAGATATTTTATAATTGTACGGAAAATTCAACACAATTAATGTCGTATGGCTTAACCATTCAATTAAATCAACTCTTATTCTTGCGAAAAATTTAATTTAAAATGATTAAATAGATTAAATAAAATAAAATTATATTAAAAATTATGTATATATTATTAATACATCGATTTGAAAATTTCACGTATAAATAATTATACACTTAGAGTTTTCCTAATAAGTTTATGTAGTCATGTAGACATTTAAGTTTCCAAATTTTTTCTCAACATAATATAAGATTATAAGCTATACCTAACTATTATAAGTCTTTAGTGTATTACACCAAACGTTTAAAATTAAAAAAAAATGTAAGCTTATAATATAATACTTTTTACCATTCTGTAATTGTATTGTAATGAAATTTGAAAAAAAACTAAATCGAGAAAATAGATATAAATTTAGATATTAATAAAATATAATATTTTAAGCATTAAAACGTAAATATGTAAAAATATATATATTCATAAAATGTAAACAATATGTGAAATCTTTAATATTAAAACAAAGTTGATTTTCCGCGTTCTTTAGGTAGGTAGGTAGATATGTAGGTAAGTAAAAGTACTGTAATAAATGTTATTATGTCCTTAATATAAATTTGTGCTCTTGTAAATATATGCGAAATAGGACTTTAGGATATATGTGTTTTACGTACCTACGGTTCTATGGTGACCTGTATAGTATATACGTATGTCTTTGGAGCATTCGCAATCAGAACTTTACTTTATTCTGTAGCTGAATTCATCAGGGATTCAAATGTAGGTATATTGGATGAGTCAACAATCGAGTTAAAGTGTTGATATGAAGGAGGGTTCAAAGTATAACACTGTTTATAAACAATACAGCGTGTGTACTGTGTACAATAGACGACTGTCAATATAGACTGTTGAGTGTCTACAGAAACAGTATGTATTAAAAAAAAAAAACCCCATTTTGATACACTCGTGAATAATTTGATTTGCAAATCGACCGACGTCTAAGCATAAATATTATATGTATGAGATGGATAGCGCAAAATTGTGTGCGTGTGCGTGCTGCTTCTTGGAATGTGCTTAAATATCATGTATCACATGAAAATCAACATGTCGAACGACGGCGAAAGGTGTTGATAAACTTTGAAAATTACAAAAAAAGTACGTTACACGTTACAATAACTATTTCGATATAAAATTCTGATTGGATTTTAAATTTTAATATTTACTTTAATTCACAAATAATATGTACACATATAAAATTAAAAAATAAATTGGACTATTCAATTAAATTGTAAACAATAATCACAATTTATTAATGTAAATAATAGGTATTATTCAATAAACATATTACGATAAAAATTATATAGATTGTTCATGGTAATGAATCCATACTAACCCGTACACTACAGTACCTAGTTATTACATATATTGTTTTAATATACATATTATAAGTATATATTTTTAAACAGAAATACTTACAAAATATTTGAAAATTGAATGTTATACGAGCATTATTAAATTATAATATGCTGAAAGTTAGTGAGTGATCTACTTACATTTAGTTTGAACATTTCTAATCTCTTTCAGTTTTCTATTAATATGCAATATGTTGATACGCAAACCATATATGACCATGGATAGACACGGGACATATTACCGAGAGTTATACTTTTTGGTTTTAAAATCAATACTTGAGAAAAGAAGAAAAGTCATTCTATCTTCGACAGACGGTGGTTGATTTTTATTCATGCGGCGTTTTTGCGTGTAGTTTCTTAACTGCCTTACTTCCATTACCAAAAGTGTCGTTTAAAAATGAAAACCATTCGAGTAATAAGAAACAAAATAATGTAACAAAAATCGAAAAACGGTATTGTTATTGTCAATCAATGAAATACATTGACGGCTGATAAGTGAATGTTTACTCGATCATTGTCGATCACAGAAGTACACTCCTCGATTCGCAGATATATTGATGACTATATTATATATATTGAATAATATACGTATACAATCTATACTAACAAAATCAATGCCATAGAAGTTTTATGAATAGGTTTAGCAATATACTACAAACATTTTTTTTCGATAGAAGTAAGTACAAAATGTTTTCTATCTCTGATACTTTATATCGGTGACAGATAAAATACCAAAACGAGAGACTACGAGAAGATTTTGATGTTAATTTTGACAAGAGTACAAGACACTTAAGTTTTATCGTTGATTTTATAATAAAAATATGATAATACAACTATTACTGTTACGTAAAAATTCCAACAGGTATTTTCCACAAGATTCGATAGGATAGTAATACAATAATAATAGTGTATAAACAATTAGTAGCTATTTAAACATTATCTGTTCAATGTTGAGTAAATTATAATTGAGATGCTATTGGTAATTAATAATATCAAATTTGGTTTTCATTAATTATTAAATTGTTATTTGCTGAGATGGAGATGTAGGTACTAAAACTGCATGTAAATCTTTTATAAAAATTAAATATAAATAATCTTACTGAAATAATTTAACGCGAAATTATTCATAATCATAAAAAATATGAACCGTCTATTCTTTATGGATAGAAAATGAGTAATATTTTAAACTGAAATAATATGCATTTGTGTTACATTTGATGTCTATTACGTTTCAAATAATTTTTAACTTCAAAAATTTACAATTTATTTAATAAAAAACTAGATTATGAATTTTGTCTTATTTCCTTCCTATGCCATTATTAATTATTAATTTCTTGAAGTTATAAAATTTTTTTATTTGATGTTAATATTACAATTAAAAAAAACTTGATAATTGTTAAAAACGACACGTGAAAAATACTTCTTTCTTAATTAAAAATTAAATGCTAATGTGAATAAATTTCATGAATTAACTTAATATATAATAAATAATAATACAATATGTGTAATATTATTAAATTTATTTATAATATATATTATAATATATATATATTTTAGATTCTGAACGAAGTGATGAATGTATTGCTTTTACAATGATGTGTGTTTTTTTTTTTTTTTTGTGTCTGACGACAACATTTGGGGCAGTAATAATGCTCCGATTTTTGACTTCCGCCCCTCTTTGAATAGGAAAATTCATCTAGTTGGTACTTTGGGGGGGTCAAAAGTAAAATTTTCAAATAGTTTTCAAAAAAATCGAGAAAAAACAAAAAAAAAATGACAGAAAAATGGCAATTTTACGAAAAACCACTTTTCGACAAAATCGATTTTTTGATTTTGCTGTAACTCAAAAACGAATTATTGTAAATACTTGAAATTTCCACCAAATGTTTATATTATGGTTATATCTCTACAGTTAATTTTTCAAAATATTTTGACAATTTTTAAGCTACTTATAGACAATTGAAATTTTCGACTTTTCTAAGTTTTTTTTCTTCAAATGCCGATAAAAAATTTTTGGGTGGCCAGAAAATCTTGAAAATTTAATACAAGGATTCTTATAAGTTGTTCTTAAAGTGATAAAAAAAAATCCGAAATCGTTGATCATAATTTTTTTTTATAAGTGCTTAAAGTTCGAATTTATACGAAATATTTCAAAATTTAAATTAAATTTCATACTCTCATTATGCGTATGTTGCCAAATACTTTTTTTATTAATAAACAGATACTATAAAGTAGCTATAGTAACATATAAAAACTATACTATTTGTTTCAAAATAGAATATATGACAATATTTAAATATAATATATCCTAAACTGACAAATCATCTCCGTTCAGAATCGTTTTTCGTATACAATGATCCTATCATTGCATTCAAATTTAACCTACCCTAGTCCGAGGTCCACCCCACCCCCTAATGTACAGCAGAGCGATACTCACTTACCCGCTTTTTTTATTATTATTATTTTAATTTATATACAATATATTAAATTTTATTATTGGTAGGTTAGGTTAACTGTTTTATTAAAAAAAAACCATATAATAGTGTATAATTATTTTTATTTTTATTTATTAGTAAACAATATTATTTATTTTCATTTTTCGAGTAAAATATTAGTATATAATATTAAATTAGACATATTTCTCGTCTTCTCAATTTTAATTTGTAAAAGCTGTTTTATTTAAAAATGTCCACAATTAGTAGGTAAAGATATGACGAAATAACGTTTTTCTTGTGTAGTATACCTATATAATAAAATTTTAATAGAAATATTTTTCAATTTGAATATTTAAATTTAATATCTTTAAAATCTACCAAGCAAGCTAACAAGTCTACCAAACACAAGTACACAACTTGTTTGCAGCTTTTTATGACTCACACGTGTACGCCACAACGAATGATGTTCAATGTACAATATATAGATTGTATAATATATTAAAGTTTTTCTATTAATATTGATTTAAATTGTTTATCATTTTTTTCGAGTATCACTAAGATAAATATTGTTTTTTGCTAGTTATTTTATTTTACCTTTTTAATTTGAAATGATGATTATTATTATTATTACAATGGCAATATAGATAATCAAAATTTAGAACAAAGTAAATAAAGAATGTTTATGGAAGATATAATAATATGACTAGAAGTAAAGAATTTTTTTTATAAAATAAAATTATTGACGATAAAATATAATATTAAACACAATAATTCTCTTTAACTGATCATTAGTTTATATAGTTAATACCGTAATTTATTGTTTTCCATTATAAAAAATAAGATGAACCAGTATTTTAACCAGTTATAATAACTATTCAATCTAAAAATGTATGCATAAATTCAATTATAATATCACACTGCTTAATCTTCAAAATGTTAATATTAAATATTATTGTATTTACAAAACTGAAATAATATAATATAATAATAACAAATAGTTACACAAATAAATTAAGACATCGTATCATTTAACAAAATAATTTCTTTATTGGCTTCATTTGACTACGTTTAAATATTGTTACCTTTAAAGTAAGCTTATAATCTATTTCAGAAGTAGACTGTAAAAATATTTATTTTTTACGTAGGCAAACCAATTAACAAGAATTTTAAAATAGCAGCTAATACGGCAGAAAGAATTTTTTCAAAATATCAATTGTAATTTATTATATTATGTAACTATGGAATCAACTGCAATATAGTGAATAAAATTCGTCTTAACTGTTAGTTTGCTTGCCTAAGATTAGGTTAAGTTAAGTTAGCCCTAATGAAATACCAATGAGATTAAACAAACGCGATATTCTATACCAGTATTTATCGACTCTTATATTACGGGAACACATTATTAAAATATTTCATACTTTGCTACTTAGTACTGTACTTACAATAACAAAATAAGAATAACGGTAAATGCTTGATATTTAATTTTAATTAGTAATGTAAAATTAAATATAACATAAAATAAATAATAATAAATGTGAATAATAGATAACTTATTTTTAATCATCTTAGAAATTATAGAATAATATATCATTCAATTCAAATTTAACTCGCTCATATTACAACAATGAAACACTTGAAACTAAATATACAACAGAGCGGTATCCACTTACCTACATTTTTTATTTTATTTTACTTATTACATTACACAGAAACTATCTTTAACATATATCTGTAATCTGTATCTAAAAATAAAAAAATTCACTAATTAAAACATAAAGTATATTTGTATGCGTTTTTATAAGATTTGGTAACGATAATAAATTTATAAATAAATAATAAATAATCAAAAATAAATGTATAATTTATAACAAATAATAATAAGATAATAAATATTTATAAATACAATAAAGTCCTTGTTAATCCGGACCTCGCAAATCCCCGGACATCCGGTTAATTTGGACCAGTATAAAAAACGAAAATACTTATAGGTACTCTTGTATTTTATACTTAGATTTTACAACAAATAAATAAATCATAATATAATATATATTGCTATTTATCCTTTATTTTAATTATTTGCATGATAAAAAACATCGATTTAACAGTCTTAGTATTCTTATCTAATAACCAAGTCTCATTTCATAAACATTTCAAAGCTGATTTCATTTAATCCAAACTTTCTGCGATCACGGTCTGGTCCCTTCAAGTTCAGATTGACAAGACGCTATTTACACAAGATTTAAAATTTTTAGGATAAGAAAATTATAAAGATATCATAAAAAAGTTGCGTTGTAGGCTGATTTAAAAAAAAATTTAAATGGCAGGCAATTAAAAGTGAGAAAAATTGTAATGCTACAAATGTCCTTTTATATATTTTCTTCCCTGTCGCCTATTTATTAGCTTATAATATTTTATTTTACTATTATATTTTTTATGTAAAAGGTCTATATAATTAAAGTTTTAAGTTCCACTAACGACAACTATAAGTGAAGTTGCTCTTTCAAATTTGTAATGACAATTAAACCGAGGGTCGATTTGATTTTCTTTACTCACTAGTGTTTAAGTATTGCTGATTGCAGCAATGAAATAAGTGGTTTAGTAGGCCCATTCCGTTTCATTAAGTTGCTGACATTAAACGTCGAGATTATACTAACGAGCTGTCAAAGGATTTTCAGAAATGAGAAAGTAAGTGGTTTTAGACATCTCTCTTATTCGCCAAAGTTACTAACCATGAACGGCAAAACACTGTCCACTTACGTAGTTCTTTGAGGACAAGAATTTTATAAAATGTCTAACGCAAGATTTTCATACCACAGTAAATTCAATAAACTACGGTAAACCATACCGCTAAAAAAAGAAACAACATCTCAAGAGACTATATAATCGACCAATAGAGTTATACGACCATTTAATGGTCAATTGAACACCTTTTACTATAGGGAGGTTGAAGGAGGTTGAACAATTGAGTATGCAAGTGAATAGTGTGTTGTGTCGTTGTGTGTACAGTGTTGAATATGAAGTGATTGATTAGGGAACACAGACCCGCTTAAATAAGCTCGATAAAGCTTATTTAAATTTATTATATTTACGCTTTTATTTTAACTCACGAAATCCCACATTCTAATACTCTATAAATAATATATTTGTAATATATATATAACATGCGCATGCTTTTGTCTTCCGTATTCATTAGATTCCAAAGTAAAATATTTATCTGGGAATCTTGATACATAATTGGAATTTCGAACGAGTAGGTAATTAATTAGTTATATTATAAGTATTTTAAGTAACGATCGGAATTGAGTAGCATAGAGCCATAAAAGGTACGCTATATAGTTATTATAACTTATAAGCGATGTTATAATATATGCAGTTAATGAAAACAAAAAGATATTAATGTCCCCAAGAAAGTGGCAAAGAAAAATTTAAAAAAAAAACATAATTTTTTGTTTTTTTGATTAAAATCAATTTCAGTGGCATTCATATTTGTTGGCTACATGTATCCGTTAAACAATTCAAATTTGGAACATCATTAAAACTTATATAATATCATTCAAATTTAGATGATTTATATTTTATGATACACAAAAAAACTATAATATTAGAATCTTTTAATGAAAGTTTAAAAGTATAATACAACCTATAAGTAGGTACTATTACATTTTCATATTGTTTTTAAATAAATGTACAAAAAATGTTCTTTTCAAACCATTGTTAATTTTGAGATAATAGTATGTGGTATATTATATAGTTTCGGTCTAAGTACTCAGTTCTGAAGACTTAAGTACAGTGAACTAGTGCGCCTATACAAGCTAAAAATATTACAGTTATGAATTTTTTTTTTTGTTTTTTGTTATGTGAACTGAAATATTGTTGATATTTAATTTATATAAAAATAATAAAATTACAGTAAAATCAGATATAGGTTAATAATAATAAAAAATTATTATATTCTGAGCATGGATAAAAACTTAAAAAAATAAATTAACTCTATTACGTGTAAAACATTTATTTAAGTTCATAAACTCGATTTACTACTTGTGTTTATTGATATTGTAAAAATAATAAGCTTTATAATTCTATTCTATTCTATGAATAGAATAATAATTTAAATTACATTTTTCACATTTAACGTACAAAACGTCAAACTCAATAATTTTTAAGAAAACCAATTAGTTAAATCGATAAAATAGTAATGTAGAAACATATTCCAATTTATTTCATCCAATTAAAAATATTGTTTAACATTTTATAAGGTTAGAATTCTAATTGAAAACTGTTCAAAAGAGAATAACTTTTTAAATAATCTAATATAATGTCTTTTTTATATATACACATAAAATATAAATGTATATATAATATTATATATTTTCATCATTCAAACTTCAATATTATTTAATTGTAGGTATTCATATTTTTTTTAAACCATCATAATGATTTGAAATGTCCTTATACTTTGCGTATTTTTTCTTTGAATAATTATTAATGAACAGAACACTTATAGACAGAATAACTGGGACGATAATTATTTTAAAGTTGAAAATCAAAAACTGCATTTCCTAAAGATCAAATTATACAAAACTAATGATGAATATCTCTAAGAGCTTTATATCAAGACTATAATATAAAATACATGTTATTCATATTTAATTACATAAACACTAAAAAAAAATTTAAACAATACTTTAAAAATATACCTATGAAAATAATTATGTTTTTTTTTTTTAACAAATATCGAGTTTGTCTTTTAAAATGTTTAATTCATTGATTAATAATATATCGAGTTGAGTCTGATTCGAAATACAACCATCAGTGTAATCAATATAAAACATATATATCAAATTCTGCGTGTTCGTTTTTCGAATAATAAATCTAAACTTGACAATACTATAACGGAAATTAATATTATCACGTAATCTGAACAATATATACGCAATAATAACTGACGTCTATACTAAAAGAAACGTAAGACAAAACGTAAAAATTAGATAACAGCTCTTTTGTAAAGTATATGTCGAGTTTGCCTTGTCACTGAGTAGTTTACAGTTATAGTTGTGTTAAGGTATTTTAATTCAATGATATTATAATATCAATGAATACAAAAAACAATTCTGAGCAGAGGCGGTCAATACTAATTACTAAGTATATCTTATGATATATTAACATTGTTATTATAACAATTTAATTTATAAAACGTAATACAGTAGTTTACGATAACATTGCATTTGAAAATGTCCTTGTATGTATGAAATATAATAATACGTGTATACTTCCCTCCCCCCAGCTATTAAGTAATTGGAATTGTTAACATTAGATTCACCAAATTACTAGTTAAAGCTAATTCTCCATCAGAAACCTTTCTCATAGACTTTCCTCAAACAATTTTTTCTACAAAAGATTGTGTATATAATATATACAGTATACACAAAAAAAAATCTACGTATAATCAATACTTAATCGTTCCGCTCAGAATTTAAAATTGAATGAGTTAAACATCGACGAAAAAAAATATAATAATGTATTTATTTAGTATATACTACAAATAATGAATATATTAATTTATATGAAAAAAAAAAATGATTCATCAAAAAATGTTTATGTATGATATTATGTGACCATGACAACCACCGAGTGATAGCGGATGGACATAAGGTGTTATATATGTATATACTTATATAATAGAGTACGTACATAGTAGTCAGTAGATGTTATATTTCAAATAAATAATAATAAAAAAAAAACCATTATATACCTAGGGAATATTACTTTTTTTATGCCACACACATTTTGATAAGAACACGAAGACAAAGAAAATACGCTATTGTTCTTTTTTTAAAAAAAAAACTTGGAACTTGCTAGACATAAAAATATGCAATGGTGACGTCATATCAAATATCACGAACACCTACTGTTTCATTGTTTTAAAAAGAAATATTAAAATTATAAAATGGACATATTAAGATCTCGGAGTGAGTTTTATTTTAAATGTTTTGCATTAATATTTCTGGACGTATAAAATGCTTTAATAGTTATGAAAATCATACTAATCCTCTGGTATTATTATTCGAAGTTTATCACAAAGTTTTTTCATGATTTCTGAACGCACTTTATACACTAACATATTATGTTTTTATATTATTGCTTACAACACAATAAAATGCATAAGATTTATAAGAGTGGGATACAAAATTTAAATCTATTACAGCAGAGTACTGTTCAGGCATTCGTCTTTCTTCCTCAACATTAACTTAAGTGAAGCGTGAAGTGACTATATAATAGAACTCTAATAATATTATTATTATTATACCTTTTTAAATTAAAACCACATTACTGCTACTGCTCAGCTAAATGTTTATAGTACGTATTAAAAAATGAAAATGCTTTTAAACGATTTTATGATTTACCTTTACAGAATGTACTTAATTTTTCAATAATCAATTTATTTTAACATAAGATTAATTCACACATATGATATATGAAGGGAAATAAAGTGTACTCTCGATTATCGGCGTTGCGAACTATCCGTTGTCTTCCGTGAAATCATCTACATACAAAAAAAAATATGTATCTTTAAATTATACATAATATCGATTTAATTGGGTTGTGATAGCCAATTAGTCGATGACGACGTAAAATATAATACGCTTGTTTTATACATAATAATACTTTTTGGTAATTGTTGATACGTTTAATTCGTCATTTTAATTTATCGGATTATCCGTGGAATTCGCTTATCCATGGATTCCCTGCCACCTATTCCACGGATAATCGAGAGTACACTGTAACGTTTAATAAGTTGTTTTAAATTAATTTCAAGTCTTAACATACAATTTAACAGTTTTTTTGTAATTGAACAATTTCACAATGTCAATAATCAATATTATTTAAATACTTTAATTTTTGAAATATTTTTTAGATTATTTACTGTCCAAGTTCCTATCCATTTTTCATTAAATTTGATCAGTTATAGTTGTCTGGTTGATTAAATAATGCTTGTGTAAGTTTTTTTTTTCTGAAAGTTGGATTTTGAGGCATATTTTGGGGAATAAGTTAAATTGTAGTGGAATTTATATTACTTGTTATAGTCTTTCAGAACCTGGGCTGGTAATAATTTTTGTTATACTGATATTTTTTTAAGTCATATATTTATATATATATATATTATTTTTTGGAAACTATTTTTACTGAGCTGAAAGAAATGCTCGTAAAAATTTCATATATCGAGATGTAGTTGTATAAAACTTTTTAAAGAGTATGGTTAAAAAGTGTTTTACTTTAACGTTAGGTTATAGGTATATAGGTAAAATATAATATAGATGACAATATATTTTTGATAAAAATTTTAAATTTTAGTTATAATGTATTAATATATTTTTTTTAATGGAAAAATCTTATCAGCATTATTTTTATAATAATCAAATTTAGATATTCTATAATCTATAAATAATTATAAACCAAATCATATAAGAATATAACTTAAGAAAATAAAAAAAAATTAGAAACTTGAAACTCAAATAAATTATTACAATTATTGAAAGTTTACTTTATGTGTATAAAAAAAATTAAAATAAAAAAAATAAAATTCACTGTATTGATGATTTTTTTTATTTGCCATATCAAAGTTGAATTCAATACATTTTATATATTTTTTATTTATATTGACTAATACAAATATATGCTTCAAAGTATTCCGATTGCGTTCAATAAGAATGTAAATGTATATGATATATATACTCCCTAAGTATAAAAAATTGCATGTAAATTTACAGCCAAAAATTACCATTTAACAACGTTGTCATTTTAACTAACTAACAATAGTTTATTTTTATACACATAAAATTCTTTAATATCTATAAAAAAATGTTGATACGTATTACAGTTTTAAAATTAAAAAAAATATTTGTCAATACAAGCTTGATGAATAGTTTTTCCAAAGTCATAATAAATTTATAGACAAAACGACATTTTTGTTCCATTAATGCATAGTTTGCAAATATATTCCATTTGATTAATGTTAATTAAATTATTTTGATGATAAATGTATTATAGTTCATGTTATAGATTTTTTATTTTTAAACAATGAATACTACATAACTGATTAAAATATGAATTTCTATACTTATAAATGTATCCTACGCGAATATGATATGAAGTGTTTTAATATTACACTACAATGCTTTACATGTGATTAAAATAAGTAACCTTTTCTTACAAACTTACAAACGTTAAATGATTTTATTTTTATTTTTAATTACAAATAGACTACAATGGACAAAGTCATGTTCATTACAGAAGAATATTCATTAAAACGAATATCATAGGGAAAAAATTCCAATGCATATTGTTGTACTTAAATTTTATGGTATCAAATTCTTGTAGTTCTATACCTATAAATATTTGTATTTATGGCCGATACCTTAACATATACAACACGTTTAGTCTTAAATGCGCTTTGTTTTTATGATCAATAAAAGTATTACGTTCTTAATAATATTTAACTTATAGAATGTTTTAATAAAAATCTACGACTCTTGGTTACCGAAACTTACTCGAACGAACCAATATTGCATACTCAATACGCCGTGTTATATCTTACGTGAAATATATATTAATACACAAGGCCAAAAACTAACCCATTATAATGCAAGCACACTGAAAAGAGAATATTATTTAGGGAAAGTATTAGGAATAAGAAAATATCAAAGATAATATAAGATTAGATAGCACGACATACTTATATCACAAATTGTACTAATTGTAGTGATAAACTTTTATGTATATTCGACTCAATATTTTCATTGTATTATACATAACGACAAAATAACCGATATTATCTATCTTATTTCAAAAAAAAACATAAACTGTCTATCTCCCTCGCCCTTTAAAAAAAACCCCACGACCACATACATAGTTTATGTATAATGTATATTGTATATAGCCTACATTAAATTGTATTACCTAAGAATGAGACGCAGGTAATGAAGAGTTATTATTATTATTCAATGTATTCAACTTGCGATTGATAAAATAAATAAAAATTATATTACATAATTACATAATTATATAATTAAAAATAACTATTGTCTGTGGTATAAAAAATAATATGTCTTTGCTAAAGTAAATATTTTACAAAATTTAAAATAATACGTAAATTAATCGATTTTTGTTGTTGTCATGTACTCGCATATTTTATTATGTGGTATTTTAGTTTTTTGTTAACGTTACATAATATTTTACTACTCTTATTCTTGTACTTTTAATTTCTATGGAAATAAAAGTCCATTAAAAAAATGAATGTTGAATGTATGTAGAAAACGCGTTGAATGTACTCTATATCACTATATATTCTATAACGCTATACTACTTACCACCGTCCACAATATGTAGTTTACTATAAGCTCTGATATTTACTCAATTCTCGTGTATTTAATATATGACACAGTTATGTATGTGCACACGTGAGAATGCAAACAATAGAAGGCGTATGTCATACATTATGTACGATGCACCTGAAGCTTTTCTAAAGGTCAATTGGCCACCCACCAGATTACGGTTGGACTACTATCTGTCTCTTGTGCTATGAAAACATATTATAAAAGAAAAATAAATACCAAAACCTCAACTGTTGACCAGCTTAAAAATAATGTAGGTATTGTATCCTACGCGAAATTCGTGCTTTCATAACGAACGTTGCTTACATGTCGTCTCAACCGTATAACTATGCACAGTACTGTAATAATACTATACATTATTAGTAAAGTTATACTAATATTGCTGTGTTTTGTCGAGAGATGAAAAAATATTTATTTTTTTTTTTATTTATATCATTCATTTTTAAAAATCGTCATCGTATCTGTATAAGCAATGTATTAAAACTTATAAAATATTTTATGTTTCATTAAATATCATAGCACCATCATATATATGTATATATGAAAAAGCTCGAGACAATCGCTTCGCTATATAGTAAGTTTTGAGGGTATCTTAACATTAAGTAGGTCAATGTAACGGATGTGTTAAGTAAAATACATTTTATTAAAAACTACTGATAATACGCACACATTCCCATTTTCTTGATATCATTTTTAGATTCTGAACGGAGTGATGAATGTATTGATTTTACAATGATGTGTGTTTTTTTTAAATTTTTGTTTCTGTCATCACTTTTTGAAGTAGTAATAATGCTTCGATTTTTTACTTCAGCTCCTCTTTGAAAAGGAAAATTCATCTAGTTGGTACTTTGGAAGGGTCAAAAAATAAAAATTTTCAATAGTTTTCGAAAGCGTCGGGAAAATCCCTTAAAAAATTACGGAAAAACGGGAAATTTTAAGCATAACCACTTTTTACAAAATCGATTTTTTGATTTTGCTGTAACTCAAAAACAAATCATTGAAAATACTTGAAATTTACACCAAATGTTTATATTAGCGTTATCTATTTTTGATTAAATTTTCAAAATCTTTAGAATTTTTTTAAGCTACTTATAGACAATTGAAATTTTTGGTTTTTTTAAGTTTTTTTTCTTAAAATTCTGATAAAAAAAATTTGGCTTTCTAAAAAATCATTAAAATTTAATACAAGGTTTATTATAAGTTGAACTTACCGTAGTAAAAAAAAATCAAAAATCGTTAATCACAATTTTTGTTTATAAGCATTTAAAGTTCAAACATTTACGAAATATATCAAATTCGCGAAAATTTGCAAGGAATTTTAAAGTTGGAAATTCATAACATTTTTGTTATTTATACTTAAGGTTCAAAAATCTAATACAAGGTTATCCATAAGTTTTCCTGCAAGTAACTGCAAAAAAAAATTCCAGTGTCAATATAGAAAAAATTTTATGAGCATATGAAATTTAATTTTTTACGAAATCGCGTAAAATAACGATATATTACAATTTAAATATAGGTAATAATAATATAATATATCCAACTAATTATTCAATGATACCAGCCATTGCATTCAAATTTAACACATCCATTATAATCACCAGTAACTTACTCTCTAGCTCTACTATACAGCAGAGCGATACCCACTTGCCCACTTTTTTTTTTTTTTGATTTTTCCCACTTGTTAAAAAAAATACCAGGATTTTTTATTACTCGACTTCTTGAGACATGAACTATAGATTCATAAATTTTCTATCAAAAACCGCCGTCACTGTTAGACGATTAAAGCATTTTTTTTCTTCTCTAAAATGTAATAAATAAATAACTGTATATTTTATAAAATATACACACGCCCATACACGTCTTTATCACATACACACAATTGTAAAACTAGTATACACTACTCTCTCCGCTCAGGATAAAAAATAATAAAAATATAATTTTCGTATATTTATACTATATACTTATATAAGACGTCTTATGTTTGAAAATAATTGCTTACTGGTTAAAATCCATATTATAAATTAATAAATAATAAATGTATATGTGCATTTAATATAACTATCCATTTTATAATACCTTGAGAATTTATCAATTTCAGTTATAAAGTTTTTTATTCTTATCAAATATACTATAAATATAAATATTACTTACCATAAAAATTCAAATAAGAATGTAAGCAGGATCCTCATTTTAAAACTAAAAGCTGTAGTCACAAAGAAATTATTTTAATGTACATGTTCACTTATCCGGAAGTCTTTCATTAATCGATATGAAAGAATAGCACACTAAATAAAGAAAAAATTAGTACAATTGTTTACAGATCGATTCAGTCCCTTTACAAATATTATTTTTTTGTTTGATTTGACTTATAATTTAGTGTGCTTTTAGTTCAATTTTTTCATTATAATAATAATTACGTACCGTTTTTTTTATTTATTAATTTTTTCAGACCAAAGGAAATCGAAATCTCTATAATCTTTAAGTTTGATACTTCTGATAAATATAATTATAATTGTATATATATATATATATATATATTATTAAACTACATTATGTATTGAATCATTAAAAATATGTTATACATTATGTTTTATAATAATTAATATTCATTAAATTAATTATTTTTTTTTTAATATCAATCATAAACAATTTGACGTAATTTATAGTATTTTAATTATGAAAATACAATATTTATAGTTGAAAAAATTTGACATTCTAACAATATCCGTTAATTTGGTTATAATTATTGAATGTTATTAGTGCCATACGAATAAATAAATAAACGATATTAGTAATCTTAAAATGTATTGTTAAGTGAATCAAATGTATTATTTTGTTTCATATAATATTATTATAAAACATATAAATATATGTGTAATATATTTTCCTACCAAATTTAAACGGAATAAATCATCAAATTAAAAATAATGAATATTTACAATAGAATAAATTGATTGATTTAAAAATAGATATTCGTTTAACAAATGTTTACCTACCTCTTGTAATGTATGATTGAAAATAATTTCAAATTATTTTATTTTATTATTATTATATTTTATATAACAAAATGTGTTTTTTTGACATACAGTGATGGTTCTTGGTCCACTAGGTAAAACCTATACAAACGAAGGTTTAGCCTTCTCGTAATTTGTTATTTTTCAAATTAAATAGTAATTTGTGTAATTTCAAATACCTATATGTTTTAAAATCATCGAGGCTTGACAAATCGCTTAGTATTTATGTTTTTGACATACCGGATCCGTACCTATGTAAAATACGTACAACTTAATTTAGTAATATAAATTTGAATTAAACAATTTCATTTTTAAACAACCAACCAAAAATATTGATGACGAGAGACGTTAGATGGAAAATTAACGGTTCTATTATTTTGAAAATTACGGAGTGACGTATTTTCCTATGTAAACAGAATGAAAACGAGATATAAAACGAGTAGGGATGTTTCTAACATTCTTGAAATTTTGAATTGCATAACACGTAAATTCGGCGTTGTGTTTCACATCGTTCATGTTCTATGCATTCAAATACTGCAATATTAAATTTGCATTTTGACCGTCCCATTCAAATTGTGAATAATTTACAACTGTCAAGCAATAAACACTTAGTCGATCTGTAGAGGTTCACGGAACCCGGGAAAATCCTAAACTCCTATATATATTTATCATAATGTAAAATAAACTGAAAATAGTTTTTTTTTTAAGAGGACGCCATACCTGCATGTGTTGTCTCTGTCTTACTAAAGTACATCATAACAAATTTTTGTTCAGTAGAATAAATTTTGTGACGTTAGCTTTAATATTAGAGTAAATTTACCTATTATCAAATTTAAAGGTAAGAATATTATCTAGACAATGACATATGTTTTTAATGATATTATTATTTTAAAGTGAGTTACAGCTATGTCAAATATAACAACTTTAAAATGTTCATAACTCACTTTAAAATGATAATATCAATAAAAGCATATGTCATTGTCTAGATAATATTCTTACCTTTAAATTTGATAATAAGTAAATTTACTCTAATATTAAAACTAACGTCACAAAATGTATTCTACTGAACGAACATTTGTTATGATGTACGTTAGTAAGACAGAGACAACACATGCGGGTATGGCGTCCTCTTAATTTAAAATAATTTTTAGTTATGCTAATAGGACAAATATATCAAAATGTATTCAGCATAATAAATATAAAATAAATTGTAGTTATTTTATAAGAGGTACATACTTTATTGACATAAAATCTATCCCCTTATGGGTCGTCTAAAAATGATTTAAAGCAATACAAAAATTTGGAATCTCGATCACAAATAAATATATATCATATTTTCTGAATTCATACATAATTTAAAATGGAAAACGTGCAATCAGAAATGGTTGTATTGTTCGCATGACAGTAAGATATAATTTAATCTAATTGTATATATTTAAATAAATAAACGGTTTTCAACATTTACAAACAACTACATTATCTGTGCTTTAAGTTTCAAAGTATAAATATAAGCTGCATAAACGTATAGGAGGTAGATTAATCAAATGTGTAAGTAAGTTTAATATATAATCTGTAATATATATTTGATCCTCTAAATCAAAAATAATAAGTATAATATCAATATAACTAATTACTATTTATATAGTATTTAATTGGCAATCTATAAGTGAATAAATTATTTAGGCGTTACAAAAAAAAATTAAACGCATTATTAGTAGCCACAGTAAAAACGTCGAGAAACATTAATATCGATTATTAGACTAGCCTTTGATAGCATGACTTTTACTGATTTAATTTATCATATTTAATCTAACTATGTACATTTAAAATGTCTAAATATTATATTATATCGATTGAGACTGTTTGGAAATTCTTCTGACATTGTTGTTTATTGGAGGGATAGCGTGATGTTGAGTATTTTGACCTGTGGATAATGTTTTATTCATTTAAATTATGAGTAGTGTTAAAATATATTACTGATTTCCTTAATTTTAACATTTTGTAGTGTTATAATAGTTTTCATATTATAATTGTTACAGAAGATCCTCAAATGAAAGGACATCAATATTTTTTCTATTTTTTACTATCTCGTCTATTTTAATTGATACCAAAGCTTAATATTTATTATGTACACTATTATTTCTTTCATATTATATGAAAAAATAAGTAAATTATTTTGACTATATTAAACTATATACTTACATAAAACCATATTATTCTATTTTTACGCATATAATTTCTGTTCTTGAAATATTTTTTTTAACGCCTTAACTTTTATCACGAAATTATTATGTTAAATGATTATTATCATCCTTTAAATTAAAAACATATATATTTTCTATGTCTTAATGATTTAGTATCATAAAGTACGTTATTGATCTACTTAGCAAATTGTAATAACTATCCATTGACGAAAACGAATATTTTCCACCATATTATTTATTATACTTATTATTTCTATAAAGTTTCTTGTCAATTTAGGTAATCAAAAACCATACTAATTTTCTGTCCTTCTGTCCTGTTCTTTTTATATTATATTTTTAATCGTATTGAATGTAAATTAATTAACTTAAAATTATGCTTTAGAATTTCCCCATTATTTTCGGTCATTGCTATAATTCAGAAGTTGTTAACATATTAATATTATGTTTACCTTGTGTTACAGTATATTATCATTTTGATTCATTTGTGTATAAATATTGTTCATAATTTATTGTACACGGTAAACCAACCCTATCTGTTATAATTAATTTTAAATATCAACAGTAGAACAATCACTACACTAATGATTTCGTTATAGTTTAATATTGTATAATATTAAATATTTCAGATCATAAAACAAATTTCTCGAAATCGACGACATCCCAAAATGTGGTTGAGTTTTTTTCTTTAGACTTTTACAATTTATGCTTTAAATATTTGAAATTCAACAACATATGAGATACAATTTTAAACATACCTATCATTCTATTAAAATGATCACAATTATTATTTGAATAAACCATGAATAATATTAAACATTAAAGACTGCGTAATGGTGTACTTATATAAGTAAGTCATGACAACGTTACATTCCAAACATAATACGTTTTACTGGCTTTATGCTTTTATATTAGTATGGTATTCAATGAAGTTCAGCTAAAATGAATACTTTATTTAATCCCACTAACCTTTTCTAAGACCAATGCGTTAGGTTATTATATTATGTCATATGAAATATATTTAATACATTTATAATTTAAAATTTGAAAAATTTAACCAAATTTAAAATTTGGCCCACGCATGAATATGATAAGTGGGTCCTATTATATTTCTGAAAATTAAATACAAATAAAATAAAATATTTTAAAGTACTTAATTTCAATGTGATATAACCTTAAAATTCAAAAAAAAAAATTGAACTGATTGCATTAACTGAATATTAAAATGGATATACAACTAGAGTATATCCGTGTCTTTTTATTTTAAAAGGAGAACGTGTTGTGTATTATACGACGTTTAAAGGACAAAGGATACATAGTTTTATCTTTTATTAAGATATAATGATATCCATAAACATATACCTACCTGTAGTAATCTAGTACCCTTGTGACTAAGTTAACCCGTTGATTGTTTTTCCTTCGTCTACAATTTCAAACGATACAAACTATATTCAAATAGTTGTTTAAAACTTATGATTTTATGTGTACAAATTCTATGAGTTAGATACAAAATAATCTTACTTATCATAAATATATTTAAAAAATTTGTTAAATCCAAATTTGAATAAAAATTTAAAAAAAAGACTTAACTTATTGAAATATACAATGAACACATTTACAACATACCTCATATGTATAAAGAAAACACTAAATAATTATGTATTTGTGTAACAATAATAAAGGGAAATACTGACGCTTGATCTTTCCAAAAATTTCGTTGAAAGAATTACATCTTTTATTAGGAACCAAAGACTCTTATTGACTATTAGAATCTTATTAAAAAAATTGTATAAGCCATATTTTATAAAATGTTCACAATTCATCACAATAACTGTTGTTCATTTAATTGTTTAATGGAACAAAATAAAATATTTCAAATCTCGACTGGGCACATACGATTTATATGTTATCGTTGGGGATTTATTATTTTAAATTATTATATATTGTTATTATTTTAAAATAAATATTTCAATGAAGTAAAGGAAACTAGGAAATACATTAATAAGAAAAACACAAATTTTAAATAGTTAATTTATTAAATAGTATTGTTCATTATTTTACTAGTTTTTAGCAACAATAATTAATTACACTTTAAGTTATAAAAGTAATAACCATATTTAATATCCACCAGAGGTCAGATTACCTATAAGTTATAACTTATCATGGTCCTCAGAACTAGGGTCTTCAATGTTTTTTTAAATCCTTCAGTAGGCCAGTTTTGTGTACGGTCAGGGTCAGAACGTCATACAACACACTGAGCGCGAGACGACTGAAGTGCGTTAGTTGCATCCGAGGGCGCACACAACACGGAGGGAGCCGGAGGGAGTGCGTCTGTCGATGCGCCACCCGTGTTGAGACCGTTCCAGTCTGCGTTGAATGTCGCGTGCAAACAGGTGCGAGGATTACGCTGCCGATGGCTTGAAAATATACCTAAAACGTAAGTTCATAATTTTATGATTATAAAAATATTTCAAATAATAAATTAAATAAATTTTTCTTTTAACTAATTTTTTTTTATTCTCTAAATTCCACATAAATTAATAAATATATAATATCGATAGCATAATATATATATATAACCCGATTAAACAAATCCGTCAGTTTATTTTTAAATTTATTTAACAATATTTGTATTTTGAACATTGTAACGAATTGTATATTTATATTGTCAAATATTTTTCAGGTTCAATATTTTTTTATTATTTTTTAATAATAAAACGTGAATAAAAATAATTCAACTCCTGTTTTATTTTAAATAGTGATTAAATGCTTTCATAGGTCTTTAAATAAAATATAAAATTGATAGATATTGTTTTATAATCAAATTATGTTCAATATAACTACAAATAACACATTCATTTTTAATAAAACTACCATTATAACAATCAAGTTTTCTCTAATTATCGGCTTTTGTTTTGTTAGCTGTAATTATACATGTAGTATATTTATGAGTAAATTTCTAAATTTTTTTTTATACGTTATTTTAATAAAATAGCGATTTTTAAACAAATTAAAATAAAGTATTAAATACTGTAAATAAAGTTTTGATCACGTTAGTTCTTTATATATTTTTACAAACTTTACTAAATTTGATCAAATCGAACTTCGAATGAAGCTTACTTTTATTAAAATCTTGTCAATAAGCTTAAAAGTTGTAAATACATTATTTACATATATTACTATTGAATTAAAGTATTGGTATTTCAATATATTCAGTATAAAATATGTATAGTTGAAAATCAAAAATTTATAAAAATATGATAGTATTTGTTTTTATATACACTTTCAGTAAAAGTTATTTAAATTTTTAATAAATATGAATTATGAACACTATTTTAATTAATTTAATATTTGTTTATTTTTATATAAATTGTTAAGTTATTTTTACAAGTAAAGCAACCTATAAAATATCTGTAAATAATATTAAATAAAATAACTATATAATTTACGCATATATAATTCTTAGATATATAATAAAACAATGGTACATGACTGTTACGTCGCTTAGTAAGCTACTTTAAGTATTTATTATAAAATCAATGGTGCATCTTAAGCTGAATGAATGCCAAATAGTCAATTTTAGGATTCAAATGGTCAAAAGATGCGTTTGTAATAAATATATATAAGAAAAAGAAATTTATCTTTAAACAATACAAAAAAATTACTTTTATCTAATTTTCTTATCACTAATTGTTTGGACAATAGTTCCTAACTTAAATACCACTTGGAATACGTTTTAAACATTTCATTTGTATGCTTATAAACTTC
This sequence comes from Schizaphis graminum, assembly GCA_020882235.1. NCBI lineage: Eukaryota > Metazoa > Arthropoda > Insecta > Hemiptera > Aphididae > Schizaphis > Schizaphis graminum. The sequence goes on from CM037032.1 coordinate 64,765,882, forward strand.
CTATATAGATGTATATGTCGTATTATGGACTTCTAATATCCCAATAATTAACTATTTTTTATTTTTTTAAATTAAATTTACAGAGCTTATTTTGCTGTCAGAATTATAAGATAGTATCAATTTAATAATTAGATAAATAATATACGAGAACAAGTTATTTCTTGATAAATATAATATAATGTTACCTACTCTGATCTTATAGGTAAATTACTATTTTAGAATAATTTAAAAATACTTTGTTATACTAAATTAAAAATAAATCGAAAAAATTAAAATAAATAAATTGTATTATGATTAGTTTTTATACTATGTAAGTTAAAAATATTGATAATCTTGAAATGATAATTATTCTTTATTCCAATAATGATTAATTAAGTATCAAAAGTATACATTTATTTTTTTTACCTAATTTAAAACTGAAGTGATACAATATATAAAAACATTCTTATATTCTTATACAGATTTTAGATTTATCTATAACTTTTAAGCATTGCTTGTATTAGTGATCGTAAGTTATACGATTATAAGTAAAATTATGATCTAATGCATTTAGTAATTATTTTATATATTATGCAATTATTATATTATAAACATTGATAAAAGAATTGAACAAAACAAAATAAAATGTATAATTGTGTAGATGCAAAATATTAAATAGAAAGAATATATTATGCACTTTTATATTTAAAATTATTAGGTACTTATTTAAATAAATTTTTTTTCGTAATATATAATTAGGTATATGTCATATCATATAATTGTTTAATCTATATTTAAAAAGTTATAGTAAAGTAAAAAGTTTGGTAAAAATTTAAACTATAAGCTTTAATATATTTTTTTATAGTAACATATTAAATCTTTAAAAATATTTAAAATTTGAAAAGTTATTAGTTTTCTCTCAGTAATTTTCACATGTATGGTAATATCACTAATATCATTTGCCATATCCTGCCAGATAATATAATATCACACATATATATTAAAATATGTTAATTAAATATAGCATTTATTATTGAATTTCTGTGATTTTACTAAATACAGCCATTTCTAATGAATATAATAAAAATAATAATATTATAATATTATAATAAATATTTAATGTTTAATACCAGCTACATTAATTGTTTGAAAATAAAACTTTGTAGGTATGCTTACATTAAATTTACTTGAGATCGACTTTTCCTTTTTCAATGTCAATCCAAAAAGATAAGTAGCCTCAAAAAGTGGGTACCACTTTGCTATACATTAAAATATTTTGAATAAGTCATTATTATAGGTATGTTAAGTTCGATATATCATTGCATACGAAAAACTATAGCGTAAACGGTCTACCAGCCTATATCACCAAATGATATGTATTTTTGATATAGCCATTAATTTATTTTACTTTTAAAACTATAGTATGTCGATATATTTTTTTCAAAAATTTTACATTTATTATATTATTAGTTTTTAGTTATTATAATAATACATATTTATACTATATTATATCAACTTATATAACACACCACACACGATATAATAATATACTTTTATAAATACTGTAAAACAATAAAAATAAATTTATAGTATCTAAAAATAAATATATAACGTATAATAAAATTCATATTTTATAGTAATATAAAATACATAAAATTTTAAGTTCCACGAATAATATTTTTAAATTATAACAAAATAATTAAACATATTGTTTAAATAAATTTAATATTTTTATACAGATACAAGATTAATTTTTGTGAAAAATTGTATTAAATTTTCAAGAACTTTATTATTACATGTGAATATTTTTTTTTCGATATTTAAGAACAAAAATTTTAAAAAATGTGTAAATTTCTTATGTCTTTAAAAAACTAAAAAAGAATTTTAAAAGATCTGAAAATTCGATCGTATAATGAAATTGATAGTAAAAACATTTGATGGAAATTTCAAGTATCTGTTAGTATCTTTTTATATTTTTGAAATGCGATAAAATATCAAAAATTATTTGAAGGGAAATAATTATTTTACGGGTTAACATCGAATGTTGTAAACATTTGAACTGGAAATACTCATAAAAATTGATTTGGGTTACCGATAGAATTTTATTTTCATATAAAGGTTGAAAACCTTATAAAAAAACCTTGCATTAAATTTAATTTTAGTTATGAAAACAAAATCATTTACTAATTTTTGTGGTTTTTATAGATTTTGTCAAAATTTTAACTTTAAGAAAATTAAGAAATTAACAACGTATGAAGAACTTTGTATACAATTTTCAAGCATTTGTACCAAGAAATAATTTTTAATCGTAAATAAAACTAAAAACAACTGAAAATTTTTTATATTTATAATAAATTGAAAATAGTTGTAATATTTTGGTAACTTTATCGTAAATAAAAAACAATAATATAAATATGAAAATTGCAAGGATCTACGGTCATTCGTTTTCAAGTTATATAAAAAAATATATGTATCGATTTTGTCGAAAATTAGATTTTGCGTAAAACTTCCTGGTTTTTTTTCTTTAATTTATTGTTTGTTTTTCTTGATTATAAAGATAAGTACTTAAAATACTGAGAATTCTATCAAAAACTTATCATTATGTAACTCAAAAAAAATACCTATATATATATCATGAAAAAATCAATACATTCATTGCTTCACTCAAAATCTAAAATTATTGATTTTGTAGATTTAATAAAATTCAAGTAATTATTAAGAAAAATAATAAATAAATACAAATTTTAAACTAATAAATTGCAATGTTATTTAGGTTCTGCAAGATAGATAAACTAGGTATATTACATATATCATATTATGTAGATAATATCTAACAAATCTGCTTTAAAATTTCTTATCATATCAATACCTTATCGTTTAATATGGTTGACAAATAGTACACAATTTTAAAGAGTATAAATAATGTGTTAAGTAAAACAGAAATTTAGCACTGAAATTTACACACGTGATTCACTTATGCTATTCATAATTATTTGAAATATTCAAACTTCTTTTGATATAATGCCTATACGAGACGCTCCTAAAAAACAACTAATATCCAATCTCCTTGTAAAAAAAAAACAAAAATTAAATTTATTTTATTTGAAATATATAGGTATTATATAGCACAGCTTAGTCGTTTTATTGATCGAAAAAATATATAATATATTACATACCTACATATTATATGTCTCTAGAATTTTTAATTTGAAGGTAATAAAAATTTCAAGCAGAAAAATCATACAAAAGCGGGAATGCGACTGAAGTAGAATCTTAATACTTTATAGCATCTAAGCAAACCAGATTTTAATTTTAGCAATGCACATAATATTATGTTAGGGATGTTACGTGAATAACCAGAGTAATATATAAATACATGATACATAAAGTGTACTTAATGGGTACCTACACTAGGCTAATCTTAAACATTGACAACAAAGTTCAGTGTGCTAAAAACCGTTAATTTTTTTGAAAAATGTTATTTTACATTACTTATTACCTACTAAAAAAAAAAATATTTCATCTTTCCTCCATTCGTCTAATTTTTCAAATATACTAGTTAGTTATGACTATAATTATTAACTACTAGTTCAAAATTTAATTTTTAAACGTCAACATTCTCTGAAAAATGATCAACTTAGAATTATAAAATTAAAAATATTTTTTATCATTCAACATAAAAAACCATATAAGACATAATATGTTATAACTTATAACGTTCAAAAATTATAAAAAGTATAATTTTATTTTCAAAGATGCTGCATTAGAATGAATTCAAATTTTGCAAGAAAAAATATTTACAAGTGTTCTTTTTATATATAAGTATTTACAGTATTATAATTACCATGTTTAGGTACGTAATGCATATTATTATTGTGTTTGTATAAAAATGAACTACAGGTATAACTCCTACAACAGTATAACTTCTCTTTATATTTAATTTTTAGAAAAATTTTTTTCATATCCAACGTTCTAACTTAACATTACATGTAATTAGTTTAAAGAGTAATGTAATTAATAATTATAATTGTTAAAACATCAGATAGGGTTAATTTATAATATTATTTTTACTAATCATTATAATAATTCAATTTACAGTAGACCAAAAAAACCTAAATAAATAAATTTGCTTAATTTTTTTAAAAGAAGAATAATCAACAATAGTTTTGAATTCAATATACCTACTTATTTATTTTATAAAATTAAAATATTTTTGTTTGTTTAATAAAAAAAATTTGTCATATACACATATTTGTATAAGTAATTATGAAAAAATCAATAAATTAAACACTTAAAACTTTTAAATTTAATAATATAATTCTCATAAGTTTTTTAAACTAAAACTAAAAAAATTTAACAATAAAGCACACATATTTTTTTTATAGAGATCAAAGTTAAAATGTTGAAGACATTGGATATTTACACATAATTTGATGATTTGTTCTCAATCGAATTTTGTTATTGTATTGCAAAATAAAATATTACCTTACTGTAAAATTTTGAAATATTCTACTTTACACTTAAATTTTTATCTAGATATTAAGATTAATTATTTTAAGCTAGATATACCATAAATCTATTCCATTGATTCGCGGTATTGACTTGTAAGCAATAACGAAGAATAGAAATTATTTGCATTTGCACATTTTTATTTTTTAATGATTTGGATTTGATTTTACGTGTTTAAAACAATTTTAATTATTATCATGAATATTTTAACGTTTATAAAAAATGTTATCAATATATTTAAAAAAATATATTAACAATATTTCCTAACTTTAGATACATTCACATTTCGATTATTTTTAAATATATTTTTTACTCAATAATTGATATTTTTTTGTAAATAAAGCTCATGATAACAACATTAAATTTGATGTAGGTATCACGTTAAAAAATTAATGTAAAAATAAAAATATACGTTTTTACTTTACTCTTTGACAGATAAACAATGAAACTTTTCTTTATTCGACAACATATTTTCTAAAAACAGGGTGGTTTTTTTTTTTTTTGAAAATAATGTTTAATAATTAACTAATTAACTGTAACTCTGTAACTCATTAGATAATTAATTATACGATATTATAAAAAACTACCAATTGTTTTTAATTGCAGTTTACGTTCAAGGCTTTTTATTCTGAACGTTCAATACAATGAGCCAATGAATTATACAAATTCAATGTACTCAGCTCAACTATTGGCGATTTCGCATTATGAGCAACGAGGTAACCGCCTGCGGTCGGCGAGAGTAAACGGGCTGTTCGACTACTCTCGCCGACCGCGAACGGTTACCTCGTTGCTCATAACGCGAAATCGCCAATTTAAATTATTTAATACGTGTTATACACATTTTTAAACTTGTTCCAATTTAATTAACAAGAATAATTTTTTTTCAGCTACATATTATGTACATTTTTAGTAAATATAATTCAAAACCCTAGACTCGTAATATAATAAAAGTTTGTAATATTATAATAATAATTAATATATTATTATAATATTATAAGCGATTGGTTTTTGGATAAAATTAATTCAACCTACATTATCACTAATAGAAAAACAGATTACTTACGTATAATAAAATTTTCTTATAAATATAGGTTAATAAACCATTTCGGCTCTGAATTGTTTTTTCTATAGATATAATGAAGTCGTAGATTTGTTATTGAATTAATTTTAACATACCTATCAATTACTGAGACTTCTAATAACGAAGATTACTCGATAGTCGATACCTAAAATTTAGCAAAGTAATTATCCTAGTTTTTAAATTGTATCGATGATATATTTTATATTTTGGTTTTTATATAATATGACACTGTTTTTTTTTATTTACATTACTGTCATATTCACTTACACTTGCTACAATTTTATTCATAATTTATATTTACTTAATGTTACAGTAATAATCAAATGCCAACTGCCAACTGTAATATAAAATCAATTATACTAAGTCATTATTTAGTAAAAAAAATAAATAAGAATTAAAACAACAATAAAATTATTTTATTAAAAATAAATGTAAAATAAAATTAATTTATTTTATATTCCATTTCTCGATTTTCTTTTATATTTTACTTTTCTCTCACATTTGGTTTTTTTTTACGAATCAAGTTCATATACTATTTCATCCCAATAATTTATTGGAGAATCATATGACATAAATATATATTATTATAATTTTTAAAACTAAAAATAAGTATTTGTTATAGGTGTATAATAACATATATTATTCTTCTATTGAATGGATTAAATACTTTTAAAAGTTTTAACGATTTTAAAACCATTGACTAAGACAATTCTGGGTGCTGACAAGATAATTAGTTAAGTTTATTTTAAACTTTTAAGTTGACAAGTACCTATTGTTTATAATTACCTGAACAAAATCAATTATGATTTAATTAGTACATTTCACTCATCTCTGTCAAATGTTTTATTGCGGCCTTTTGTCTACTGTACACATATAATTATAATACATTTTTCTTATACTTAGATTAAACAGTTGATTTTTTTTCTTTATAATTAAGTTTTATCCTAATTAATAAAGTATATCCAAAATATAATCAACTATTTATTGTGTCGTTTAATTATTAAATGCATTTATAGAATATAATTTATAAGTACTCAAGAATCAATATATTATGTCATGTCCTAATTAGACTAGTCGCGCGTTACAAATTATTTAATGAACATCACGGTACATTCTAAGATACGTAGGTCGATAAATTTCACCGATAAGATCAAATATTTCAACCTATTCCAATGCTATAATGCTATAGTTTACGTCAATATTGGATGTATCTGACAACCAATATTAAACTGCGATATTATATTTGTCGGGGTTGATAACTATACCGTTCAAACTCCAAGTATGTTAAATATACATATTTACGATCGATGTCAACAAGCTAAGTTAATAATGAGCAATTATAAGAGAATTGTAGCATATTATCATAGTATTATTATTTATAAACACGAAACTCGGAACATAATATCAATCTAATATCTAATTTAATTTGAATTATTAAAAATATTACAGTGTTATTTGTAATGAGGTTGATTCGTGATTATTGGACAATCATGCTTGTCTTCAAATAAAAATAAATGAATTTTTGCTGTACTGTCTGTACTAATAGATCTATCATTGTTACTGATTAGTAATTACCTACTGATTATCTTGTAAATTTGTTTTATTAATTTGGAAATATTAAAAATATCGATCTGGTTTTTAAACACGTAAAACTAGTCATTTTGTACCTAACATTCTTATTTAAACACATTTTTATTATTATTTTCTGATTTCTCTTAAATATAATATTTTATAAAGCTATATATTATGTTTTTTGTTACATTTGATTTTACAATTTCAAACCAAACTCGCAGTTACTAAAAAATAATTTAAAACTATATAATTATTGACTTTAAAAAAAAATTATTTTTCAAGTTAACTGTTTTGGCCTTACAGAGTATGAACATATAAAAACGAGAAAAATGATAAAAGAATTATTTTAATTTCTTATGAGAGGCATACAACTAGTACTTGTATTAATGTAAGTCCTATGCAATTTTTTTTTTTTGCAACGACCATATTTTACAAGTGCAAAGAGTTTTATTTTTTCAACGGACTAAAGATGAGTCGACATTTTTGTAAAAGAATATACCAACAGATACCCTCTTCAGGCGCGAGAAGTATGGAGAAACTACTTGACGGATAATTATATCTCTGTAGGTACAGGCAAACGTGACTTCAATGATTGTACGATGCTCTATGTATAAAAAAATATATTCTACCAACCTTAATGCATTATATATATATTATTATAAAAACCAAAAAATAATTTTTTTGTATTTTTATAAGTATCCAACGGGTTGATAATTTTATATTTTTTATAAGTACATTACTTTCTCTCGAATGGTAGGTATAACATATTAGTATTTTTTACTTTTACAGTTCTGTGTCATAGCGATTTATTTGCGAAACTCAACACTAAAATAAGATATAAATTTTATTAATTTATTTAATGTTTAATAATATGGATGAGATATTGTTTTAGTTTCGTTCTTTTAACCCAAACGGGCCGCAATCGTTAAAGTTTATTAAAACGGAAATATTATCAAGTTTATAAAGTTATACATAACTCATACAAAACAATCAAAGGACCGTTAAAATTGCATTTATTTATTTGTGAACTGTGTATTGTTTATAAATCATATACTTTACATATTACCTTGTATATTATTATGAGTACGTCTAAATCAATAATAATTATTATGTTCACTATTGCTAGTTGAATAGGATCGAATCTTTACTCATCTTATACTGTACACATAAATAACTAATGGTCATAACACTCATAACAACTAATTAAAATACCAAGTAACAGTTGTATAAAATATTGTGTTAATTTTATGTATTATGGAACATTAATATTTATATTTAAATTTTAGTGGGCACTGAAGAGGTTCAATCTCTTTAAAATTGAATGAAGCCTTTTCAACGATTTCAATATTTTATTATGTAACTAAAACTTTTTTCTTATAAAAATAATAGTTTTAAATCGTTGAATACATTTATCATGGATATAATTAAGTACCTATACAGTTAAAGAAATAAACAAAAATAAAAATAATGACTGTAGTTTTTATGTTTTTCAAATTCATGAGATGCAGCTGTTTTAATACTTCAGTAATCGGTGATGTGTAAATATTGTCTTTCTTTCAAATAATAAATTATACCTAATAATAATTATGACAGAATTGTTCTGTTAAAAACAAATAATTTATATTTAACTGAATCTTATTTACATATAAATGATTACTTATTAATAAATTTAGCATACGATGAAACATAAAATACAATATAACAAGTATATACAAACTTTTTTATATATTTTTATATAATTTTATTGTATATAAAAATAATGATTGGCTAATTAAAAATAGTCGTAAAATCATATTCGTTGTGAACTCTTTTTAAAACAAGTCGCATTTTATGCTTCACGTTGTCCTTAAGTTTTAGGTACCTTACAGACACCACCAAATAGCAAGTACATAGGAACATGGGACAATTTATAAATAACATAATGTATAAAAAAATGTTGTCGAATAAATTAAAAATAAAACAATAACGACTTAAATGTTAGAAATATTTTTTGACTAGAACATTATTTTATATTCAATTCCACTATTTATTTTATGGGGATAAAAGTATTTATATTATTGAGCTAAATAATTCACGTATACAGATTACAGACTGTTCAAGCCAATGTATATTGTTACAGTAATACTTATTTACATTGTTAAATAGTAAATGTAGTACCTGTTTAATATTTATAGAAAAATAAAATGTACATTTTATTATCCATTAATTCAATTTTAGACTCAACATCAGTTATAAATAAGAGAAAAGGTAAATATATTAAAACTATTAATTTTGAAATACCTATATTATAATTATTATGTGACGTTACACAAAGCTAAATATGCTTTAAATTCTGATTGAGCGAATTGTATTAATTTTGATAGATATGTCTATTATTTTAATTATTATTCAATATATACACAACATATATTATATATTTATATTTGGGGAAATTTTTCAATTGCAGAGAATACCCGTAGACCATAGTACAGTTATACAGCAAATGTTGCTTTAATAAAAATTCGCTTATAAACTATTTCCAAATCCAATGGTTTCGAATTTAATGGAGTATTATTTATTTATTAGTTCTGGGTTACCAAACCGTTTGCTTCGAGAATAAATCATTCGTTTAAAACAAATGTTAATTATTACGTTCTATAAAATGTACATAATATAACTATCATATTTACAACGGGAGACAGAACAAATAAATTTAATATTTTTTCTTTTTATTCGAAGCATTGATTATCTAGGCAACATATTTCTTTGTACAATTTTCTTCTTTAAACCAAATTGATGCCGAAGAAAAATTCTAAGTACATCACTGTGCAGTATTCATCCGGAAATCATAACATCATATCCGATGGTTTTTACGGAAGCTAGTTCTTCGATCAATAGAAATACTGATATGGCTCAATAACTACACTAGCCGTGACCGGAATTTTACACGATCACGCAAACTATACAACATTTCAGAAAAATAAATACGATCATATTATAATGGACGCACGACTAATTCGAGTGTGTAGATCAAAAGCGAATACATTATTATTATGTGTATATATAATGTGACGTTATTTTGCTCGGATACGCACGTGACCGTCGTTATTCCGAAAACAGGTAGGTCGATCTTACATGAGTCCACACAAGTGTCATAAACTTAATCCATAGTGATATCACTGGTATATTTTTGAGTCATTAAACGATGAAAATTTATCATTTCATAAATTGACTATAATTCAATACAGGTGAGTTAAACGTAAGAATCAAATCCCAAAATAATAATAACTAATATAAAAATTAATATTGAATAATTTTAAAGTTAAAATTATCTTGAAATGATTAAAATAACGGAATTCATATCAAACCATAACATCTGATTATGGGGAGACTATTATGAACATTTATATATTATACTCAATTTTAACGCACATAATTCGTATTATATAACCAAACTGACATAGGTATACCCCATCAAGTTCATATTGACACCAGGAAATTGTTCCGATTTTAAATAACAGTGATCTAAAAATAATATTTTAGTGGAGTGATGAATTTAATAATTTTAAAATTATATGTATGTGTGTATGTGTTTTTTTCCATGTACCTACGTATATGTGATCTATTATATTTATTAGTTTTAGGACTCGAGAGCTATAGAAGCTAAAATAGACAAAATATACACAAGAAATATTATAAAATGTGCATGAAATATGCAAAAAAAAATATTCGATATTCCAAAACAAAAATTTATTTATAATTTATGTAGAAATACAAATATAAAACTATGGGAAAATTAATTTTTAAAATGTAGCAAAAAATTGGCCAATATTTTCATATCATTTTAAAATGAAAAAAAATTTTAAAAAATTATTTAAGATGTCAACTATGTACAACAAATTTACAAACGAATTAACAATTAATATATAAACGAGAAGTAAAGTTGATAAGTTATTATCGACGATAAGATAGTATTTCGTCCTATTAGCTAGGGTACCAGCTAGACGTACCGTTTAAAACGGGATTGTCCCTCCCTTTTTTGATCATCGTGTCCCACTGTCCCGACAAGCTTCGAACGGGACGCTTTTTATCCCATTTTTAGAAGATGGTCCCGTTTTAATTCCGGTTTTACATACTATTACATTATATTTTAAAATAAATCGATCTATGAAACAAATCTAAAATAGTTTTATAACCAAATTTATAAATAACAGATAACAGTTTTCGTATAACAAGAATCAAGGACCGATGCTAATAACTAATGAGCAATTAAATTAGCGGTAGTGTTTAATAATAAAAAGAAAATTTTCCTAATTATTTAAAAAAAATTGTATTAGTTTTGATATACAACATTATTGTGTTGATTAATGATAATAAAAAAAATAATATTTCTAAACAGTCGGTAACTTTTATTATTTAAGTTAGGTTAAACTCAAAATGGTAAAGTAACAATAATAATTTTTTTAGGGGGGGGGGGGGGGGGGGTGTAACAATTGTCCCGTTTTTATTTTTTAAAAATGGTCACCCATAATTAAATAATAATTAGCGCGATATACATTAAATGAACATCGCAACTGGTATCAGTGGTATCGTCAAATTAATATTAAACTACGAAAATTACAATAAATAGGTACCTATATAAAATAATATCGAGTTTTATATTCAATATTCTTTAAAACACCTAAATTACGAAAAAAATCAACATTTTTAGAAAATATTAAATGTAATTAATATGCGTTTAAAAAATTAACTAATCATTTTTCTTTAAAATTAACGAAATAAGCAAAATATTATTTTTAAATTTTCGATATTATTTCTTTCTATACATATTATATAATTTTGAAAATTTTTATTTTTATTTCTTTGGCTATTTATAAACACAAACATTTTTTATTATTTTTTTTTTTTTGTCATTAAAAATATGTTTTATTAGATTGATAAACTTGAAAATTTATTACAAGGATCCTTAAAAGTTTTTACTATAATAGTTAATTAAAAATATTAAAAATATATTAGAACTTTTTTAAGTTCAAATTTAAATAAAAATAGATAAAATGAAAAGCAATGATATAATTTAAAATTATAAGGACTTACAACTTTTACGAATATTATAAATTTTTCTATACGCAATGAAATTTTCAAAATATATGAATTAATTTTACAATATTACCTACTAATTCTTTTTGCTATACAGTAGGCGTCTAGTGAGTGATAGATTAATGTAATTGACATATTATTAAATTTGAATATAGTGATATTAATTGATATATTTTACTTGACCTACTGTATGATAGAGCAGTACTCACTTGTCCACCTTTTTGTAGTATAATATAGTTTTCACTGCAGGGGCGTCATTTCAGGTTTTTTTTCGGGTGTGCGAGGTATCAAGCATTTTGAAATTTCACCAGACCATATAAAATAGATATACTACATAAATATGTACATTATTCTGTTTCCAATTGTTTTTATACATCATGGATCGAATCAATCCATTAACATAAGTAGTAAAAATCAATTTAAAAACGAAAATACAATATACAAATGTATAGCACAATATTTGTTTAAAACCAATGTATGTAATTTAAATGATAAATAATAAATGAGCATTATTTCATCAGGGTGCAGGCCAATTTAAACTATTTTAAAATTAAGGGGTGCAACCGCACACCCTGATCCCCCAAATGACGCCCCTGGACTTTTCAGACCACTGTTTTATCTTTTAAATTGTAGCAGTTGCCAAGTTCTAAAATTAACTGAACAGAATATACGTAATATATTGTCAATAAAATACACCACCATACTATTTGATATTATTTCTATATCATCACATTACTTTTATCCTATAATAATAAATGTATTCAAATTTTAATATTTGCATTTTTTAAAAACCTATACTACTTAAAAATTAATATAATTAGTCGGTTAATGTGTATAGATGGAGTTCCAGTTGATTTATTAAAAATAAAAAATTATAGCTGCGTGTAACAAAAAAAAAAAATTATAAATTAATTATAATTGTTTAATTCAAACATTTTTTGTACTAATCATAAAAATATTACAAAACAGCACTATTTTTGCAACGACAAATAAACATTATAAAGTCTAAATCGTTCAAATTAAGAGAATCTTAATATGGTAGCTTACTTTTATTATATATCATGTACTAAACATGTATTATGACAATAATATTATTGTTATTTCAAAACTTTTTATTATCAATTTCTAAACTTCAGCTTAGGCTAATACGAGTACTATTTTTAAACTTGTTTGATGGAAATAAACTTATTATTATTATTATTGCAAACCGATTGTTAATAAATATACCCGGTAAATTAAAGTTGACGATCATGTGTCATGTGACTAAAGCAATGTTTTTAAACATTCATTCACAATACTCTAGAATCATTATATAAATTCAATATCAATATAAATTACATTAGAATACAAAAAAATTGATTTGGTGACACGTGTTGAGAACCACGGGATCGAGGACTAATTATGTTACATACAATTAAAAAGAGTAACAACTCATTAATGTGGGAAAGTAGGGTAATATTGAATGACCGAATACAAACTATGGAGATTTGTACCATTTATAAACAAATATTATAGAAATGATCTATTTTAAGATTTTATCAAAAGATCTTCTATTGTTATGATTATAATAGCTAAAACCACATTGTTTACGTTTACTACAAGTTTTTGATTTTTTTTTTTTTTTTAGGAAGAACTTTTTAATAAGTTAATAAGAGACAGGAAGACATTTTTTAAGCTTTTGAAGAAGCCGTACTGGTTATAAAGCCAAGAATCATCGAAGAGTACCTACTACTGTACAAAATTGTTTTTTATCCATTCTAGTGAAAAATAAAATCAACGGTACGATGGATTTGATGAATAGTAGAGTGCTTGAACCTGAATCCAAAATGGTGATTGAGAATTTATTATATTAAAATTACATATAATTACTTGAAGACTTTTAATAAGTCTTTCTTGGGAAAATGTTTTGAATATTTTTGAAAATGTTGATAGAAGACCTACATAAAAAGTCTGTAAAAGAAAAGATTACGAATAGAGTTAATAAGGGTCATAATTTACTTAAATTTAAAAAACAAATTATTAAATTTAATAACTTAATGTTATTGATATTTAGACTAAATACAAATGTAGATTACACATTTAAAAAAAATTAAAAAGTTTACATTGTATCATAATATACTACTATATACAATTTCACACTATTAATATAATTCACGCTTATAAAATATTATATTAAAACAATAATAATATTACATACAATATTGTATGTAATACAAATGTCACCTAATCGAATAAAATATTTAAATTATAAAAACATAACATCATTAACATCTTATAATTCATTGTATAAATGAAATCGTATTTGTTGTAATATAATATGATATAATTTAACTACAGTATTACAAATATAACTAGCATATGTTTGAGAACTTCTACTGAATCTACTGCAATTATGAACTACCACCTTGCAAAATAAATTACCTATATTATATTCTCCAAAACACAACCACACCATTCAACCTCCGACATAGCTGGATAATTTAGGAAGGAGATTTTCGATTTTACTGTATAGTAGATTTCGATTTACTTCGTCAATGACCACTGTAATGAGTATGTATTAATTTTAAATTCGATGATACCCATATTAATTTACAAAAAACAGTTCTGAGTAAAGTCTAAGTAAAGAATGCAGATCAAACATCATCTATTTTTATGGTAGTCCATGTCTTACTTTTGTTTATATTATTATTAGTATTTTCATAATTAAACTGGTAGGATGGACTAATTTTCTTAACTTAAAATTTGATTCAGATGAGTTTCATAAATATAATTAATAAATCTAAATATTTTAAAAAAATATTTAATCCTTAAGTATGGTAAAAAAATGTATGTGTTAGTTTTTGATATTTTTCGATCTTTTATGAAAAAATTATGAGAAATCTTGTTTTAAATCTTCTTGAATTCAGAAAGAAATGTTACCAATATCATTTAAAAAAAAAACGAAAAAAATGGTATATTTCTAAATAAACAGCTCATAAAGGACAAAAATATTTTTAAAATGCAGCTAATATTCTGTTAAATTTTCAAGTAATTACAGTTATTAACAAATTTAATCTTAATTTTTTAATCTAACCCAGGGTTTCTACAATAGTTTTTATTAGTTATCCTAAAATATTCGGAGCCACCTCTTAGGTAATGATAAAATATAACAGTAAAATAGCATATATATAGAATAAAATTCGTAATATGCATTTTCAAGCCCTTCCGTTCGTAAAAAGTAATATATTTTTAAATATATCTATAATCAATTTAAACAAAGCTAAGTACATAATAACACCATTGTAAATTGTGTATATTATTATGGTCTTTGTGGAATATTATATGATTTAATAACGATATTCAAACTAAATATAAAATATTTGCGGATAAGAATACTTTAAAAAAACTAAATGTACAACAAGTGAAACTGAATAGTTTAAAGATATTTCTTGTATTGGCACAACCTTTTAAAAACAATCTACTTTAATAATGGAATTTAGAAATTTGCATGATCCTTAGTAAAGATGTAGCCATGTAGGTACTAAGCCACTAGGGTCATACTACATGTAATACTCGCGACCCTTTATATTTAATATAAATAAATTAAATTATAAAACATTAAAAAAAGAAATAATAATAAATAAAAATCCTATTATTAAAAAACTAATAACGCTTTTTCACTCTATTCAACGTTTAAAATAAAAGTAAAAGAGTATTATTTATAAATATATATATATAGGTACGTTAAATTATTTTATTTTTTATATATCCTTAATTAGAATACAAATGATGTTTAAAAGAAATCAATAATAATTAATATAAATATTAATGAAAACGAAATAATCTGTCATTGCTTTTTTCAACAGAAATTTATATTGTTTTTGCACTAAAATAAATATATTTATAAGTATACATAGTTAAGTAACAGATATTATGATCATTGGACCAATACATAATTTATATGTTTTATTCATGATGGCATGCTCTGTACATTATTTTTCTTATAAATATTTGGTACACGTAAATAAAACTTGTGTTTTTGTTGTAGGTATATTATCATGTGAACTTTAAAAAAATATACGTTTGGAGGAAATCATCGACAATCACCAATAAAATGGAAAACTGGGTGAAGTAATATATTTTGCTATGAAAACAATAATACATATGGTATTATAATATTATATAATATTGAAAATATTTATTATCGTTGTATTAGTTTTCAGAAACCTAAATAACAATAATTAATAGCAAAATAATAAGTTATTAAAATATACAATATTATTACAATCACTTTTATATTTTATAACCATATTATGTGAAAAATGATAATTATTTTATTTTTATTCCTCAAAAAGTGAGAAATTGGAAACAATACAAATGCGATAATATCACCGAATAATAAAGCCAAAAGACATCGATGTCGAACCATTTAACCAGTTTTAATGCGATGTGCAAAAACGAAGTGCGTATACAAAAACCAATCATTTTATATACCTACTTGCTTACAATACTATTGTCACAAATAATGCAATTATACTTACTTTTCGATAAAATAATATTAATATAGCACATAGATAATTATATAATATTATATTGTATTATTCATATATCTATATATAAAACGTTCAATCTAATATTATACTATAATCAGTATAATCACAATAAAAATATTGAAAATCGTAATAAAATACATAAATATATGAATGTTGAAAAAACAATTCGATAATACAATGACTATATTTTATAAGTTTTATTACAAAACAACAATTAAGGACACCCTTTTTGATAGTACATATACCTATAAATATATTTTTTTATTTTTTTTAATAATCCCTATAGGTATTCTAGCAATTAAAAAAAAATATTTCATTTCATAAAAATTTATTTGTACCATTTATGTTATTTAATCATATACAATTTTTTTACTGTATAATTGAATAACATCAATGATTCTTCTGATTTTTTTGTAAACTTTTATTTTAATTCCATCTTTACCTTGTCGCGTACTATTTTATTATTTATCCAAAGTTAATAAAAAATTACTAAATTTAACTTATTTTAAATATTTCAAATAAACTTAAACTTGGGTTTATAAATAGAATCAATTAAATTTGATTATAAAGTTCTAAAAAATGAACTATTCTAGATACTAACATTTCTTTATTATTATTATTATTATTATTATTATTATTATTATTATTATTATTACTACTACTACTATTATTTAATACGACGTAATAACTAGTAGATTCCATAATCCTAATTAACAATTAATAATTTACAGTGGCACCAAACACTATGTTAATGTAGGACAATTGTCCTACATATAAAATTGTTGGTTGGTGAGTAGTGGATACCCATCACCACAAAGTTTCATGCAAACATTATATTATTATCTGGGAGAATGTATGATTTTATTGTATTACAGAAACACTGATCTAACTTCAAATGTAAACTAATTATGTGGTGGGTAGGTGTTGGTGTTTGTTTTAAATGTTTGTCCTACATATTTTTTTACTTCGACGCCACTGATAATTTAAATACTCCCTATGTAATGTACATTAAATTATTAAATGTACACATCCTCCCAACAATGTGTTTGCATTTGTAAATTAAATATATATTATATCGATAGGAGGAGAAAGCGTCCATTATAATTTGGTTAGAAATTGAGTTGTTAAAAAACACTAATATATTGTAGTTTTGAAAGGAATTGTAAAATGTTGGTTAATACCCTCGAATCAATAATATTAATACATATATATCCTAAACCAACTTTTCTAAGTAACACCCTAATGCAGTCATGATATTGATATTATAAATGTATACTAAAAAGTAAATAATTTAGAATGAAAAAAAATCAAATATGTTTGTCAGTTACATTAATCAGTAGTATAACCATACTATTTATTTCAGAATTAATTTTGTTCTCTGAAGATATTACAATTCATCATCAACATGTATATTCAATATTATTCTATAAAGTTTATGAGTTAGGACAATCATTTTTAGTTTGAAGTAAAATATTGAATTTAATAATACTGATTTAAAAACTTTTATTATTATTTACATGGACTTTTTTACTTTTATCCGTATCAAAAAAGTTGAATAACAATTAATTTAGTATTTATTTTTCAAGTATCAATATATTAAAGACTAAAGTAAAAATAGAAAATATTTATATTACATTATAGATTTTAAAAATATTAAAATATAGTTCTAATGCAATGATCTTAAAGTAAAATAGTAGGTAAAATTAAACAGAATTGTTCATGGATTATCCAATTCCACTTCTCATTTTTCTACGTTTTTCTATTCATGTAATACCATCAACATCATCTTTAAACAACTCTTTAAAGAAAACTATACAGTGTATGTTAAACATTTTAATTATTCTATATTCAAAACCTATAAGTTAATTTAAATTTATATTTTAATAATATTCATGAAATAATAAACATAATAATATAGGTAATTATCTAAAAAGCAAGTTTAGTTTATATAATTTTAATTCTGATATTTATAACAGTGCTATTTTAAAAATATTATTCTAATAATTTCGATACAAATTGTTACGCTATAAATTATTGTGTAAACATTAGGGACATTATTTTGTTTTTATTATTATTGCTTTACGGACAGATAAATTTATGATGTAGTTTTCTAAAATATTATTTTTCTTTAGTTATTTTAACTTATCTTACATAATCTATATACGTATATTATCTGCATTGTACGAATTAATTTATAAAAAAAATTTATTAAATTAGCAAAAATTTAAAATCAATGTATAACAATTATTGAGAAATTAAAATTTTTTTATTAATAATATATACCTATCTACTTAAATTTAAACATTGCAGTTATTAGAATTGGACAGTTATTAATTAACTTAAATTATGCTTATAAAACAAACAATATAAACGAAAATCCATATTTCAAATATGACAAGGATCAGAGGATCAGAGATTTTCACAATATTTATTTCTAACTAGCATCATTTCTTAAACAAAATAAAACAAATTTAATAATAATACCCCATTTATAGGACATGTACTCGTAATATTTATTATAAAAACATTAAAGTCATTAAATGTATTATAGAGTAAAAAATGTTATGGAGATGAAAATGTCAACGAAAAACTTACAAGCCCGATGATATTTTTTTCCTATGGCATGCTGCTCACGGTTATTGGCATTGTGGGTTTGATTGGAAATGGTTTAGTTCTCATCGTATTTACCAGGTGAAGTATAATTTTTTTTTTGTCATATAGCTTAACTATAACCTATATGAAATATTAAATGTATTAAAATATTTTAAAAGCGTTTAACATTAAAAATTTAACAAAACTTGCTAATTGTACAACATATTAATTTTATTAATGATTTAGAAGCGCAGTAGTGGATCCAGGGGGTCTTTTTAAATATTTCCTCTATTAGATTTTTATTTTTTTTACATAATAATACAAGAATAAAATGAGAAATATCATATTTTTACAATATAAAAATGACTGTCTTGATTTTTTTTTTTTGTAAATCATTTTCCTAATAAATATACTAAATGCTTTAAAAAATGCCATCTATACAACTTTTATTGAAAATTGAACACAAATGATACTTTAGAGAAGATAAAAATTTTCTAAGAAAACCCGATCAATTATCATATAGGTAACTAAAAAAAGTTTATTATTCCCATTTTTAACAAAAATGATAACATTTTGTAGGTATTACTTGAAATTAATCAAAGATTTAAATTAGACACATGTACGTCGTACACTGACAATCTGATCTAAACAATAACCAAAGATATATGAATACAATATTACAATATAAAATGATAAATAGTATAAATGCATAATACATTTACAGCATATACAATTATGTATTTGTGTACAATATATTTATTAATTATAATTATATGGAGACATTACAAAAAAAAATTATATATATATTATACTACGTTTAATTAATATTAAATATTTTTTTAGTAGGTATTACGTCTAATTTGTATGTACATCATTAAGTTGTAACAATTGTAGTTCCTATTTATTTATATATAAAACAGTCGTTCACAATAATATGTTTTCAATAGACATTTTTGTAAAAACATATGTTTTGATTATAAAATAATTTATATCGTAATATATTAATACGTATTGAATAAATATAAATATTTATAATCTAAATCAAAACTTTTACTATTTAATATTAACGATACTTAGTAATGCTTTATTTATGTGTTATACATTTATACGTGAATAACTACATTATATTTAAATTTATATTTAAACGATTTAAACAACATTTAAGTATTAAGTCACTAAGTTTGAAATTTAGACGAATTTAAAGTAGTGTAGGAGGAAAATAACCTAGGTGTTACTTTTTATACGGATATAGTGTAAAAATAAATTTAATATTTTTTAATGTTAATTTTAATTTTAATTTTTTCTTTATAAATAAAAATATTACAACACAGCAATTAACATCAATTATATGGTTTTAATTTTATAATTTATAAAAACGATTATATAAGAAACTCAAGAGATTTATTTAAAAAAAGATAATAACACCATAATATTAAGAGAATAAAAAATTAGAAAAAGTTGAATTTCAGGAAAGCGATAGCCTTAACTTACTAAAACAAATAATGAGGGAAGAGAATATTTTTAAAAGAAGATATTGATGAACAATCATGAAATAGAATAGAATATTTAAAATTACAAACATTTTCCTGAGGTCAAAAGTTTATAATATTCATTATTTATTTATTTTATTAATATAATCGCCATAGTTAGCTGAGTACAGTAATAAAATACTTTTGATAATTATATAAATATTGTACAATAACATTTCATAAAATAATAACCATATTACAGAATTAAACTACCTATAAGATAATTAACTGAAATATAACTAAATACTCGTATATAAGGAATTTAATCACAGGTTATGGCTAGTTAACTGATAATACATAAATGCTTATTGCCAATAGAAATATTTAATCTAGATACTTTTCCAAATCTCAGAATCTTCTCTAATGGTTTATTTTAACCATAGTTAGATTTGTAATAGGTACAAAGTCGTTTAGGAATATTATTATTGTATATCATATATGTGGAAGGCAGGAAATAAGTTCTAGAAGTAAGGAACAAGTATTAATACTATTTAATAGATTTGATAGAAAATAAATTTATGTATTCGTCCAAAGGTAAATAAAGCATAATATTGAGATAATTAATATTGAATTAAAAATCACACAATAAAATTTACAATTACAAATATTTATATCAATTTTTATTATAATCACAGCATCTTTTGTTATCATACTCTACGATTTGGTACATTAAGTTGATAATATAATATAATATAATATTTATTCATATACTTTCTATGTTATACGTTGATTTCACTGTTAAATTATGACTGAAATATTAAGTAAATAACAGTTTTTTTTTTAAATTTGTTTTACCATTTTAAATAAGTTACCTACCTTTATAACATAAATACATTTTTCTACGATGCATGTACGAATGAATGTTAATGCAGATAAACATTTTATAAAAACATACCTACTCCATTAGAAAAGTTCCGATAATAATACGATATTATATGTACATAAAATGAATATTTTTAATCAGTCTTTTTTTTACATTTAAACAGTTGAAATATGACTAGTGTTATTAATGTTAAACTTAAAAGTACAAAATAAAAGTTACCATGTATATACCTAATATTATATTATACACTGTTTTATTTGATGTATTAACGTTGAGTAAAATATAATGAGAATCTTAACTGTTTTTCAAAAATAATATTAATATATTACACATAAATACGTTGAGGTTATGTTTTTAATATTTACCAATTTAAATTATATTTTATATAATAAATCCAACCAAAAATCGACGACGCGACACACTACAATATGTAAATACAATTAATTCTAAATATCGTCGATATAACTAATGGTTACAGAAGCATATAAATGTAAATAATTGTCTATCCGTACAAGGTACAAGGAACCTGTGAATGATGTGGGTAACACAATGTGCATCTTACATTAAAGCCCCACACTTGGCTCACAATATTGTGCAGAAAAACGAGTGACTGAAAATTATACGGTTCACAAAATATAAAACCACAGCTATTCATTATTATTTATTTAGTTAGTTTTTATAATTATTTGAGAAAAGAACCACGGTATCGTTGTTATTGGAAATTATTTTTTTTTTTTATGTAAAATAGAACTAAAGATTAAATTATTATAATAATTATCAACAATTTACAAAGTTTACAATATGTTATATCATTTATCCAATCCTTACACCAATAGTCAAGAAGAAATAAAACAATTTTAAAGTTATTTATTATATAAATAATAATACGTATACAAGACTCGTCTCGCTGAAATTTCATCGCACTCCAAAATCCTATTCGACATTATAATTTATTTATTTGTACACACTCTCAAACAACAATACGAAAACGATTCGATAAAGTCGTTGAAAGCAGACATTGCTGCAAATGGCCACTGTAGTTTTGCTTATTAATATAAACTATATTATTATAAAAAATATGAACCACGGTTACCAAATTTAAGGCAAGTCTACCGGCAAACTTTATACCACGGTTCTAGTGAACGATAACCGCACTACCGCAGTATTTTTATTTATCCGTCAGTCTTAATGGAAAATGGCAACCACCTACTGTTATTATAGTCCACGATATTATACTTAGCAATTTTCGATCAAACCCTTTTTTGGGTGTTTTCGTTTACAAATGTGTTGAGGCGACGACATTTCAGAACAAAACGACGTAGATATATTATATTTGTGACCAATTTTCATCACTTTTGATCGGACTAGATACAATGCCCATTTTTTAAAGATGTAAGTATGTAATAAACTCAGATAAATGCATTAAGGTTAGACTTACATCAATCACGTATGTACCTATTGCACCTACTACCTAGTATCTTAAATATATTATTTACATGTTTCTCGTAATGGACGTAATAGAACAATCGTTTTTTAAAACTTATTGTAGCTAAATATAACATTGGCGTTTGAAAATCTGAACATTTAGTAAAATATTAAAATAGGGGTTTTCAGCAAAACAAAAACAAAAGTTTTCGTCGTTTATTAATAGTGTTGCAATTTATTTATTTTCATTTTTTTATTAGCACCGTGCGTTGCCTATGGCAACATAGGTAGACCTATTTTTAGAAATTAATTTCTCCTAGGGATTTTACCAAGAACTGTGGAAATAACATAATGCAATAGATTATTGTTTAAAGATAAGATATTATGGTTAAAATTAATTTCGTTTATTGTAATCATTTTTGTTATAAGTATAATACTAGGTGGATTTATATCTACTTTGGTATAATAATATATATATGTATTTAACAAAGTTTATGTTGAAATTGTAAAAATAAAACCATTAAAACCCCGTCGCTAATGGGTTTACCTATCGTATTTCACAATTCGTGATTACCCTTAAATACCTATCATTCACAAAACACAAAATAGGTTTTGAATTCCACTTTTACTTATTAGAGATCAATTTGAAAGTTTTTACGGTTATTCCCAAAATAAAACATTTATGCATTTATATTATAGGAATATTATGTGGGCGAATGTAAGTTCCTACACGAGAGTAGCAGGTAAAAAAAATACACACGTTAGTTCCTACACGGTAAAAACCAGGTACCTATGTTAGTTCCTACATGGCGGAAAAAGATACGCATGTAAGTTCCTACACGGTAATATCCAGGTACGTATGTTAGTTCCTACACTGTGGAAAAAAGGTGTAAATATGTATATACGATGTATATACGAATAAATACATTACAATATGAAATATAATTTATTAAATTACATACAGTATAATACAAATTGCATAATGCATTTTAATTTTTCATAATTGAATATAATATAATATAAAGAGTAAAAAATCAAAAAAAAAATCGCATAACGCATCGTCACAAATAAATATAATATGATGAGTAAAAAATATAATAAAAATCGTATAATCGTATGCGATTTGTATTATATAATATATAATCATCATATATTTATTCGTATATACATATTTACACATATATACACATATAGGTACACTTACATATGTACCTTTTTCCGCCATGTAGGAACTAACATAGGTACTTGGTTTTTACCGTGTAGGAACTTACATACGTACCTTTTTCCGCCGTGTAGGAACTAACATAGGTACCTGGTTTTTACCTTGTTGGAACTTACATATGCCCGTGTATAGGAACTAACATACCTATGTAATTGTTTACCTGCTACTCTCGTGTAGGAACTTACTATTCCCCTATTATGTAAATGTAATAAAGTTGAGTAATAGTAAAAACTAACAAGAGATAACTCACTGAATATTGCGACAAATATTCAACTATAAGAGAACGGCTAAAGATGTTCGATAACTTAAACATTGTACTTACCTATATAAAAGTACTCGAGGCAATACCTCTATATTTCACATGTCTTATACTTTATAGGCCAACAATATAGAAAATTTGCATTCAAAAGAATCTATTATGTGTTATTAATTTATTAGTTTTGATACTGTAGTAATTTGACCTATTATGAAAATTAATAGTAAAAATATTTATATTTTACTTTTAATGACATTTTAATTTCAAATTGAGTTATATAACTTTTAACTACACGGAATGTTACTATTTATTGTAAAATACTCATAAGTCGCTTTTAAATTTAAACATAAAAGGTTACGAGATAAATTAGATCTAATATTACTATATCTCGAATAATAATACTATTACCTTTAAATTAAATAAATCTAGTATTCCACGACAACCAAATTCACCATATAACTTTAAGCCTATATATGAGATACGCTAAATATGAGCAACCTTGTCCGAAGAAACATACTTGATTCAAAATTATTGTTCAGATTGGTCAATGGCTACATAGAAATTTTTGGCTGCAACTTGTTTGCGCACATATTTTATTTTTCAATTGAAAAATCGAAACTTGTTTGGGCATACGATGATATTAAATGTACAACTGTGAACTGATTCGCGCACACAACAATGATTGTATTTTACCTATCTATACCAATCTGGACACTGATAATCATCAATACAGATTACGGAAATATTATTAAATTCCCTATAAACAGTATATCTCGAGAAAATAGTGTATGAACACATATTTGGTGACTCCGACCTATATTTACTGAATATGGATTTAGAAATTAGTGAAGTTTTCTAATTGCGACGTGGAAATGTTTCTATTAGTATAAATAATTTATTTTAAATTTACTAAGAATCGTGTTTTAAAAAATATGGATTTTTATTTTCGTTGTCCTAAGTCATACTTAACGTATGAAGGAAAATGTATGTAAATACTTTTAAACAAGTTTTAACTATTAACAGTTATTAATAAACAAGTATTACATGCAATATAACTAAAAGGTAACTGTGCACAAACCATATTGTGTATGGTTTAAGGTTTAATTGTTCCCAAACGAGTGATAGTTTTGTGCGCAAACCAATACTGCCCAAATTTTTATATTCCTCAAAGACAAACGAGGTCTGCTTACACTTTTCATAACCATTTTCACAGAACAAACTACACCATAAATGCTCCTTTAAATAGATCCATTAGATTAGCTGATGATACTCAAATCGATATTTTTCAATCTTAGCTTAATTGAGTCTTTTTGTAATCATATTAATAAATATTATCAGTCAGGATAGTCGATTGCACTTATTACCTACAAAGAAATGTTCAAGCTGCACTCGTTCAAAAAAAAAGAGTTAAAATGGAAAAACGTGGAGACTTGTTACGTATAGCGAAAACACATTAAAAATATTACGAATCTTATATTTACGAACGCTATTGCGGGCTACCTATAGCATTATATTATATTAGTTCGTTAATGCCATTTAGATAACACGAATAATATTAGTGTCGCCAAAAATCTATGTAACCTAACTGCATAATAAATAGTTATCAATTAAAATTTAAGATTACCTATTACTTATATTTTATACCGTGTACTATTTAGACTTATGTACACTACAGTCTACAATTAGTACATACTTTAACACTTACGTCGCTGTGTAAATATGAATAATTTAAAAATTAGCCATGATGAAATGAAGCCGTGGCTTATTGTGTATGAATGTTGTACTATTATTTTTCAGTGTGAGTTAATAAGTTAATACATAACCATGAAGAACCACTTAATTTACCTCGGAAAATTATTTACTCCTTCAAATGCATGATAACTTTATTGAAATACTTTTTTTGAGCCCAAGTACAGTTCGACCACTACCTGCTGTTTACCCGAGTGCAGTTTGACCATTACCTTTTTTAAACCAAAGTGCAATTCGACCATACCTTTATCAGTAACTACTTTTATGTTTTCTATTGACTATTATACATATATTCATTTAATTATTGTGCTATAAATTATTATTTTCCTTTGATCTATTTCATTTTTCATTACTCAATTTTAATTTTAATTATATTTAAAATTTTGTCTATTATTATTATTACAAATTTTTATAAACCATTTATTGGACTTCAGCCCGTTTAAATAAATAATAAATAAATAATAGGTAAGTCAATTTACCATTTAATTAAAAATAACAACACAAAACGGATTCTGCTGATTACAAATTGAATATTCTTTATCATATACTGCCTATATTTGTAATCAAACGTTAGAAATCATATTATAACTCGGTAGTCCGATATCTTGCTAATCCGGCATTACTTGTATATTTGTAAAACTGAGACGACATAATAATGCAAATACAATGTCACCTTAGTTTTAATATAATACGTATAATTATGTAAATATGAATAACGCTTTAAGTATTTTATTACCATTTAATTACCACTTATTATAATAACAATAGGTGAATAAAATACTTTTTAGTTCTTATTTTAGAATTTTAAAATTAAATAATACACGAGTAATTTAAAAATACGACAAACAACTCATTAAATACTCAACATCTAGTTAAATAGTATATAATAATATATCACCGGTTAAAGCATTCTCACAGTGTACATATAGCCCCATATAAGTATTAATTTGTGATTATAGTTGAAAACAAAGAATCTAAAAAAGATTTATTATAATACTTTTTTTTTAATTTTTCAATGATTCATATTTTATTTAAATATTATAATTTATAACAAGATTTACTAAAATCATTAAAATTGAGCATGCACATAGTTATTTACCAAGTGATCCTATACTTTTTTTCACTAACGTAGTTATTCAAACCCAAGTTTTTGGAATTAATAAGTATACTTAAAGACCAAATTTTATAATTCTTGAAATGTATTGTAGTGCTTCCATAGAGTGCAGTGGCATATTTGAGGGGACGATGGTGGCGACCCCCCCCCCCCCCCGAGAATTTTTAGACCAAAAAAAATTATGTATAACTAATGGGTATAGGGTATTTCATCACCTATTATTATCTATGATAACCGACTCCAGGTTTTGCTATTTCAACCCTCCGTGCGATATATCTAATTTAATGAACCAGAGGTTAAAGCACAAAGAAGTCTGCATGTCAACAAAATAGCAAGCCTCTTTAAAATATTTTAACTATATACTACTATATATTTTATATATACATATATCTATAGATATATATATATATAATTATTTTATTAAAAAATGCTTAACAAAATTATTTATATAACTAAATTAAAATACAAATATTTATATAAAAAATGATTGTGTTTCAGTTAAATTGACTCAAAAAAAACTTCGCATAAAAACTTTGACTTAAAAACTTAATTTAACGAAATTGAGTATATAGGTACTTATACTTAATATATATTTATATATTTACATTGCTTAAAATTAAGGACTTGTTCTTCTTCTTAAATTGCATTAAAAAAAAACTTTTAATTCTTCTCTTTGCTTACTTTTGTTGCTTTTTTTGTTAGATTGAAAACATGGGTTAAACATACACCATACTATAAACCATTATATTATCAATAGATGATATTATAAATAGATTTGCCAATACAAAAAATAAAAATACAGATTTTGTTTTATAAATATGTTGTTTTTTTATCATATTAGTTTAACTTATTAGTTAATACTTTATAGGTTATACAGGTGCAATATAAAATTCATTATGCCTTGGTAAGTTGGAGTGAGTGGTTGGGTAAACTCTTTTTAAATTCGCCCCCCCCCCGACATGAACTCTCAAATATGCCACTGATGGAGTGTCCTGAGAAGATACAAACTTTTGTTTTTCAAATGAAAACTTCTCTTTTCTGTTGTAAACAATTTAGCCCATAATAATATGTGAATAATAATTTAAATTTTAAATCAATAGAACTGGATCATTTAGTTTAACAATAACATTGAAAACAATTTAACGTTATTGCGTCATAATTCAATTTTTATTAAACCGTAGGTATAATACATTTTTTATGAGTTCTCGGTGATTTATTACATATCATAAATGTGATTTAATATGTTATTTTGATTTATTTTAGTGTATAGAATCGCTTACCAATAGAACTTTTTTAATATCTACCTAACATTTTTAATTTACTTAGGCCTTGAATAAATCTCAACATTTTACAATGGCTTAAATTAATTTTAAGACAATAGATGTATTATAAGGTATTGTTTCACTTCATAAATAATATAAGTATCGCTTATGAGTCACAAATTATAAATTTAAAATATTAACTTTAAAAATAAATCCCTTCCGATACAATTTAACATTTATATAAATTGTACAAATGTTTAATCAGAGTTAATTTATAAAAAAATTATTACTAAAACAAAAATTGTTTATATTTTTAGATTTAGAAGATTAAAAGGTCCATTTTCGACATTCGTATTAAACTTGGCCACTGCCGATTTTGCTACTTCGATATTGCATTTTATGTCAGCAGTGTCTTCATTCAAACACGAATGGATCTTTGACGACATAGGTAAGTTACGATAATAATGTGAATACAGTAGAATCTCGGTAATCCGGCCGTTCGATAATCCGATAAGTCCAGTAATCCAGCTATATTAACCTATACGTACCAATATGTATTTGACATTTGTATGTAAAGTTACTATCGTAAACGATAAAACGTTAGGTAAAAAAAAAGTATAATAATAGATTAAATCCAAATAAACTTATTAGATATTTTATTTTCATTCGGTTAACGTTGAAATACAATAAGGTTATTCATTTTTAATAATTAATAAATATACTTTTTCATTTTTCAATAAGTAAAAATACGTTTTTATATGAACCCTCATTAATCCGCCGTTTTCGTTAATCCAGCAGTACCGTGGTCTGATATCTGTCGGATTACCGATATTCTACTGTATTATCAAATTTAAAATAACTACCTATAATGTGTACCTCAGTAGAGTCATTCGACCGATGATAGTCTTATCCTTGTCAAATATAACCTGAAATGACACCACTGGCGTATTTCTATAACATACTATAACTCAACGTCACAACGTGCACATAGATTCTAGTGATTTAAATGTTTGTTTTAATTAACAAAATAATTATAAGATACAAATGATACAATGGTAAATATAGTCTAAAATCTTAATATGTTCAATATAAATATACCTATTTCATATATTACTATGTAATAATAAACCTAAATAACTTTTGATATAACAGCTAACATTTTACCACATCGAGAAGGAACTGTAACATTTATTATAGTCGTCTATCAATATTAAACTAAATAACACTTTTATAAACAATATAGTACGCTGATGGTATAAGAATTTATACGAGCGTTCAATATAGAAAATGCAGAAAAATTATTTCATCGTAATCGTGTGACGTGCATAAAATTACATAATATAATTGGCATTTCATAATAAATGTAAAACATAAAAGTGTAATAAAGATTTATATGAATATTAATAAACAAATATTATAATTTACTATGTCTTAAATTGTTGTTATATTTTTTTTATACACTTTAATATTTTTATAGTTATTATATTTAAAAACCTAATGCATAATAAACTAAATATTGTTACGCCTATATCTTATTTTAATTTAAATAGTTACATATTTTAGCTATATGAATAGTTTTACAATGATATTTTAAAGGTGCAAATTGTCAGCTCGACCAAGTAGTAATAAAAAAAAAATGTTTTCCATGTACAAGCTTATAATTTATGTGGGACTAATATTATTTGATAATATATCATTGGTTGACGTTTTGGTGTTTACGAGGATAATTCAAACTATAGAGCAAACATCTGAAACGAACAATCGGTTATTTTATATACTCGTATCTATATCTATAGAACGAAACTGCTTGTATACGTTTTATTATGATTGTTTTATTTTTAGACTAAGTTATGTTAAAATGATTTATGAAAACTTAAGATTAAATAAATATAATTCAAATTTCAAACACTTAAAAATTAACGAATTTGTATTTATATCTATTTAAAAACATTATTCACGGGTGGATTAATTTGCTATAATTACGAGTATAATAATTTATCTATGGCATTAAGTATATTATCATATACATTTTAAATTTTGAACACAATTTAATTTCCAACTGAACATTAAAATTTTTTATTTCGTTAAGGAACTACGAAAACATGATAACACTTTTCATTTTATGTTTTTAAGTTTTGTATCATATTATTTTATCAGTTTATTTTTCTAACATTACCACAAAATTAATAAAACCAATCTTTAGAGTTCTGTTCAGGAACTAAGTATATAGTATTTTATGGTGTAATTATTTTCTATAAATTCGAAATACGCAATCAGAATATTATAATGTATTGAATTTAATATATAATATATTGTATCAATATCGTATTATCCGACTATCCTATACCATACATAATATTATGTCTATATATTATTATTATTACTTTTCGATTCGGTAATATATTCAAATAATAGAGACTAATGATGAGAATATAAAAAATTTGTTTTACACAATAAACAATACAACCTGCACAGTTTATGAATATAACGATTACCGACATTACACTTATGTAATTTTAATTTAAACCCGCATGAGGAGGTGACCATAAAGCCTGAAAACAAGTATTCAAGTAAGTAATAACAACAAACATCAAACATTACTGTAAATTCATCTGACACTGTCACCCATATATTGGGTATACAGATATTCTCTTTTTAACAATACCAATAAGGCATTAAAAAGAAGTTATATGTTAAACTTTAAAAACTAAAAGATAACATAAAGATAGATTAATATCAAAATTATAATGAGTCCACGAAATTTCATAAAATATGAACGTATAATTATTATTAGATTTATAAGTAGATTAAAGGTAATGAAATTATAATATAATATAAAATGTAATAGATTTTTTTTTTTATCTAGCAAAAGTATATAAAACAAATCCATTTCGGTAAAATTATATATGACATAAAAACAATAAAAATATAATTCAAAATTGAAAATTGAAAATTTTGAATTTCTAGGTTAATATACTTTAGATTGGTAAAATATATTAATGCCAGTGAACAAATATTTATTTTTAAATTATCAATAATAGTGTCTGAATGACATATACAAAATAAGATTAAAACTTGAAAATAATTTAGAATTTTCTCACCAAGTAACAAATTAATATTATCACCAATTATCGATTTTTATGAGCTTAGTTTCTTTACAAAATTAATTAATTAACTACTTTTTTTCTAAACTTACCATACTTTGAAAATATATTCTATCGTTGGATTTTAAAGATTTTATTCAATTTAGACATTTTTAGATATTTTAATTTGGATTGGGTTTGTGTCGATCATATAAATTTATAGGTACAGCACTTGCGAAACATAATATATTCTAATAACTTTATAGAATTCATGCATGATGCAAAAAAATTCTACACCGTTGCTATTAAATTATGTAAAATATATAAAATGAATTACTCTAGGGTGATTTTAGAACAAAAACACAAACATTGAATGAAAATGAAAAAATTACCATTTTCTTGCCTACCTTGTTTTTTATTATAAAATGTAACTCTCTTTAAATGCAAAAAAAACAATTTAGCATAGTATGATTAATACAATAATAAATTAAGACCAATTAAAAATGTGTTATTTAAATCAGTTTATAGTTGTCCGAAGTATCAATTTAAAAAAATTCTAAATTCATAATTTACCGTACCCTTGAGAATTCCGATACTGCGTCGTTTTTTTATCACAACGTGATATTTTGTATTATTATGTATTCGAAACACGTCTGACTTTCTATTCATTTAATGGTTGAATAACAATTTGAATTTTCTACTACATTGATTTAATGATATTTTCTATATTTTAAATGCCTTATCTTATTAAAATGTCCTATAATTATATATATTTATTTTGAAAACCTCTGTATATTTATACAAAATTTTCAGTGAAGATTTACACAGAAATTTGTGTGAACATTAATTACCTATATAATTGTGACAAATTCACCAATGTTTTAATGTACAATTTAATTTACTTTCATTAAGTTTGTAAATTTAAGGGCACTCTAAGTTGAAATATGCACAAAAATGTATACAAACAAAATTTAAATAGTACTTGTGATAAATTTACTAACATTTTACACATAAAACGAATTTATTTTGAAAACCTTTGTATATTTACACAACACTTTCAGTTAAAATTTACACAGAAATGTGTGTGAAAATTATTTCTCTTAATATTTGTGACAAATTAACTTACTTTTAAATGCAAAATTAATTAGCATACATATTTTGTGTAAATTTACAGATCGTCGTTAATTAAAATTTAACAACATTTTTTACAGTGTATCTATTAGTGTTATAATATAATTAATTAGAATTATTTTAGCTATTATACTCTGTTCATGTTATCTATTTTATGTAGCTACTTGTAACTTTATAAATATTTCAAATTAAACTAGACGATTATATTAAAATAAAGTTATCCAAATAATTATGTTATAATGATAGAATTTGTCAATATAAAAATAATTTGGAACTTTACATTGAAGATAATAATATGTAGCTATAAGAAATAGTTGAAATAGTTCTATTAAAAAAATTCAAATGTGTCAAATATTTTAAATTCCAGTAAGGAAAATATTCAATATTCTTTAAGAATAAAATGTTAATTTTTTATTTTCATTTTTTATAAAGAATAAAAATGTATAATTAATTTTTGTTAGTAAATCGTCAATGTTGGTAGTTTGTTGAAACTCTGTTTCATGAATAATAAAAATAAAACTTTACTGTATACAGGGTTGAAAACAATTTTAGTCTCCCAAATTGTGCTTAAACTTACTATCTTACTATAGATACCTCATTTAATAAGTGTGATCGTTTTAAAAAAAAGTTGGATTGAAATTAATTAAAACAACTAATTGAATAATAATAATTAATAACAATTATTATTCCTAAAAATATGATGCTTAATTGTTTTATGAATTTATAAGTGACACTTTTTTGTAGCCAAGTGGTTTGTTCCAATGGTATTTGGGTACCAAGTTTATAAAAATAGTGTGAGAAATAATTTTAAGGTAGAATTTTGCGACCATTAAACATGAATTTAAAAATTAAATTATAAAATGTTCTGTAAACCTGTGTTCTTTGTGAAAATTTGGAAGCAATGATTCATTATTCTAGAACACGAATGCGAATTAATCTATATCATCTTATATATTTTATTCTGGTTGATCGTATAATAATGTTAAGTAAGCACAAACATGTTTCATGATATAAGCAGGGGTAGCCAACTTGCAGTATGCATACCTTTGCATTAGATTTGATGTTATTTAATAACATACTAGCATAAAATAAAATAACATATATATTATATTATTGAAAAGTAATATCATAAATTTTAACTTTTTATGGCAATTTTAAAATTTTTTTATTATTTAGCACAACATAAAAAAATATTGGCCACCCCTCATAAAGAGATTTAAAAAAAGAATTTTTTGTGCATACTGCATAATTTTAAATTTTATATAGACTTTTTTAAATGTTCATTGAAATGAAATCATTTTACAATTTTAACTGTGCAAGTCATCTTTTAGTGCAAATTTAGACGTTTTCAATGTAATTTCAAAGAAATTTAAAAATGATTATTGTCAGCATCAAAACATTTTTTTTTTTATATTTTTCAATTAATATTGAAATAAATTGAAATAAGTAGCTTATATATCATACAGATTTCCCACTTTCCACCGGATGTGTCCTGCATTTACGAAAATCTTAAAAGTATTTAACTATAAGTATACATAATATAATATTATTCTAACTTTCCAGATAAGAAAATATTGATACAAAACTAAGATCACTAACATTTATTATTAAAATTTTTATGAAAAAAATTATTTTCTATGTGTATAATTTTCAAGTTTTTTTCGCATATTTAAACATCTTTAATGAATATTTAAAAAAAAAACATAAATTTAAAAATTATTTTTCTTATACATACATAATATATTATACTACTTTGATTTTATTTACTGTGATAATCGATTGAGACTCTGATTATGCATCATGTGGAACCTATACTTTAAATGTATATTTTAACTATAAATATTATTAAAATAATATATTTATTAATTTACCTATTAAATAATTTTTTTACCGAAAATTAAAAAAAATTGTAAAGTTTAGTTAGAACTAGAGAGTATTGATGATGTATGATGTATAAGTATGTATATTTGTGTACCTACAATTAAAAAATTATTTTCTGTAAATTATTCAATTATACATGTCTTTATATGTATGATTTATACGTGAATAATATTAGAATAATTTACTTATTATACATAGTATACTTACATTTATTTTGATATAATTTAAAACTCCTCTTCGACGTATTCTATTTAGATTTATTGGGTAGTACAACTAGTGATTTAATATGTACAGACTAAAAATCAAATAAGACAACAACAAAAACGCATATTTTTTTATGTAGTACCTAAAGGTGCGTCCCCACTGGCGTGCGGCTAGGCCGCGCGGCTTTTGTAGCCGATCGGCCGAAGCCGCGGGTTCCCGATGGTTGTCGGTAAACATCAAAGAAAGCCGATGCAGTGGAGACGCACCTTAATATGAAGAATTTGAAGCAAATTTAAAATTGCAAATGAGATGCGATTTTCGTGCATAAATAATATCTTGAAAATCCGATTTACTATTAATATAAATTATGCCGTTCCAAAAAACATAGAAATCATACATTTAATATTATAAAAAATAATAGTAGATT
Organism: Schizaphis graminum; assembly: GCA_020882235.1. Classification (NCBI taxonomy): domain Eukaryota; kingdom Metazoa; phylum Arthropoda; class Insecta; order Hemiptera; family Aphididae; genus Schizaphis; species Schizaphis graminum. The sequence continues at coordinate 64,801,329 of CM037032.1, forward strand.
TTTATATTAACTATAACAGTTAAATACAACACCATTTTTGTGGCAAAAAAAAACACGAGAACGTATATAGAATCTCTGTTAATATTATGATATACTATCAATAATAACTCCCATTCAAAATAAATTATATCATTTAGTCTTAGAAAAGAATGCCTATTACAAAAATATAATGAAGACTACATTTTTATGTTTAACTATTTAATTTGTAGGTAATATATTATCATATTAAGTTTAATGTGTACAATAGATCATTTATAATTTGTGAATCGTTTAATAGAAACGGCCAGCAATATTAAAAATAACGTCCTCTTTTGTAATAGATATTCTTTATTTAAAAGCAATATTAAAGAAAAATGAATTTTCTTAACAGTACCATTGTAAGTTTTGTGATACGTATTATTCGCTGCAAGACAAAAAGGGGTGGGTAGTGATAAGTAGGTATAGGTAGGTATGTAACGTTATCTGAAAACGAAAACAAATAATTTACCGTGTTCATTGTTTTTCAGGATGCACAATATATGCTTTCGGAGTGGGACAATTTGGTTTGGTTTCAATTGTCACTCTTTCGACTATAGCAATTGAAAGATACTTAGTGATCACTGCGAAACCAGTGTCAGGATCTTGGAAGTTAACGCGACAGGGTGCAACGAAGGTGAGTGACACACTTTACCGGAAACGTTAATTTACTGATACAATGAGTTGTTATTTGTTATAAAAATAAGTTTAAAAAGCGGGTAAGTGAGTATCGCTCTGCTGTACATTAGGGGGTGGGGTGGACCTCGGACTAGGGTAGGTTAAATTTGAATGCAATGATAGGTATCATTGTATACGAAAAACGATTCTGAACGGAGATGATTTGTCAGTCTGGGATATATTAAATTTAAATATTGTCATACATTCCATTCTGAAAAAAATTCACAAATTCAAACACTTAAGTAAAAGCTTCAAGATCTTATGTATGCTAATTTTTTAAAAATAACAAAAATCGAAAATTATTTATTAGTAAAACGACTAAAACGTAACTTTACACGCGTATTTTTGATTTCAAATTAAAATTAAAACTTTAAACACACGTAAAATTTTTTAAATTGAACAATCCTCAAAGTTTTTTATAATTGTTCTAAGCTTAACTTATGGACAGCATAGTATTAAATTTTCAATTCTTAGCTTTTGATAGAAAAATATTTATAAATTTTTAACTACCAAATAGTGAAAATATTCATGATTTTGACGAATTTTTGTCAATATTTGAACTTCAAATGCTAATAAAAAAAAATTGTGCCTATGTATTTTTATAATTTTTGAATCAGAGTTAGAACAAGTTATGTGGACCCTTCAATTAAATTTTCAAGTAATTTGTCCCGGCTAAATTTTTTTTATCAACATTTATAAAAAAAAAATAAAAAAAAATTGAAAATTTCAATTGTCTATAAATAGCTCAAAAAAAGTCAAAATGTTTTGAAAATCAAATCACGTAAAGAAAATGGCAATCTAAATAACTGGTAAAATTTTCAAGTATTTACGACTTATACTGTTTGAATAACAACAAATATCAAAAATCGTTTGAGGCTAAACCGTTATTTAACGCGGTTTTGTAATAATTTAAATTTCAAACACTCATAAAAAATTTTTGTCTGAATCCGGTAGAGTTTTTTTTACAGATAATTGAAGAAAAATGTATGGAGAACCTTGTACCAAATTTTCAAAACTTAGTTATAAAAGAAAAAAATTTTACGATTTTTCAACCACAAAATTACTTGCAAATTTTCGCAATTTTGCCATTTTGACAAAAATTGTGACTAACGATTTCGGATTTTTTTTTATCACTTTAAAAACAACTCATAAGAAACCTTGTATTAAATTTTCAAGATTTTCTGGCCGGCCAAAAAATTTTTATCGTTATTTTAAAAAAAAATAATAAAAAAAATTAAAAACTTCAATTGTCTATAAATAGCTCAAAAAAAGTCTAAATTCTTTGAAAATTTAACTGTGTATGGAGAACGCTAATATAAACATTTGGTGAAAATTTCAAGTATTTACATCTATTAGTTTTTGAGTTATAGCAAAATAAATAATTCGATTTGGTCGAAAACTGGTTGTGCGTAAAAAATCCCGTTTTTCCGTCATTTTTTTAAGGTTTTTCCCGACTCATTTAAAAAATATTGAAAAATTTTAACTTTTGACCCCCCAAAGTACCAACTAGATCCGATTTCCTTTTCAAAGAGGGACTGAAGTTGAAAATCGAAGCATTTTTACTGCCCCAAATGTTGTCGACAGACACAAAAAAAAACAAAAAAAAAAAAAAAAAAACACACATCATTGTAAAATCAATACATTCATCACTCCGTTCAGAATCTAAAATTAATAAGTATGTTCTGACAAATGTATATTAATTTTTTTCTACGATCTATAATTATTTATTATAATCCACTCATTAAGGATAAACATCATGTTATGTTGTTTTATATTTCAATGTTAAGATAAAGTTTATGATTTTGAGTCTTAAAACATAAATACCTAACAAAAATGCATTTACACTTTATTTTATATTTTAGGTGTGTGCATTTGTATGGATTTACTGTTTATCAATAACATTGCCACCGATTTTCGGTTGGTCAAATTACGTATTGGAAGGATTCGGAACATCGTGCTCGTGGGACTATACAACCAGGACCACCTCGAATAGGTTATTTTACATTTATATGTTGTTGCTCGGATTTGTTTTACCAGTCTCAATCATTGCATATTGCTATATATTTATTATTGTGTCAATACTCGACCACAATAAAGAAATGGCAGATTGTAATAGCAATGTCGCATCATTAGGCACAGGTTAGTGAAATAGTGACTTTATTTACACGAAACAATAACATAATATTATTTCAAAAAATCAGACAAAATATGTATTTTTTATTAGATAATATTACTAATTTGCTACTTTTAGTTATAAAACATTAATAATGATTAGATTCAAATTATCAATCAAAAGATAATTGCCTATTTAATAGATCGATTAACATATGGAAATTAATACAAATTTTACTGGAATATACTTATTGTATTTATTAGGAACTTATGGATTTTATTTTGTATATCTCATATTAATTAATCGTACAATAGTCTAATTCCCTACTTATCTAAAAGAATATTAATTTTATTGACTATAAATTAATATTATCAACATAAAAGAAGCCGATCAAAAAAAAAACAACAATGTATAGATCGCCCTATGTAAGATGTATAATGCTGACATATTATCTTCAAAATTTGTTGATATACTTGTATGTATAGTATGTATATAACGTGCTTACACATTACACCATTGAAAAATCTCTATTCCTGACCTAAATAGATTCTTTATAAAACTTTTTGAATACATCTTTTGTAAATGAAATATTCTTGTAGAAAAATATAATATAAGTAATGAGACATCATTATAAATAAAATTTCTCACTTTTCTCACAATATAATAATAATTTTAGTCATATAATATTTTAAAAACAATTAACCGTATGATCGTGACATCAACTATTTTAAATTTTTTAACTACATAATATACATAACATTGCATATTATATTAGGATTTGTCAATTTAAAGAGATAAAATTATTTGCTAAGTGTGACAATAAAATAACCTGTGAGTAAAATAGTGTCACTCTGAGTAATTTTTTAACGAAACTTTTAGAGAATATAAATAATATTCTCGTGTATTATATGTTTAATATCTTATCTAATACCTTTTACAAAAACAAAATCGTAAGTTTTAAACGAAAAACACATTTTATTAAATTTAAATCTAAGATGAATATAATTTAATCTCCATGTCCAATCGATAATTATGTATACAACGTTTGCATAAAAAATTATTATTTTATGTACGTGTTTCAAAGTAGGCGCGTTGTATTTTTTTTTTAATTACAATATAATATTTTACTTATTAAAAATTCGTTTTTACAGAGAGTTGGGATTACAGATTAGCATTAAACGTTACCAGACGAGGTCAAGCAGTACCTATTCGATCTGCACTAAGAACGTCTTATATAATCTTAATCCTCATTGGATTGTTTGTAGCGTCTTGGACTCCATATGCTGTTGTCACGTTTGTTGGTCAATTTGGAAACCAAACAAAGATAGAGCCATGGATTTCTGCTCTTCCAGCCATATGTGCTAAGGTTTGCCACATGATTTTATAAAAATTTACTGATATTTCAAAAATCGTCTATGACGCTATTTTGATTATAATCGTTATTTATTTATTTGATATTGTAACTGTGACGAAACATAATATTATTAATTTATAAAATATTATATAAATAACATAATATTATATACCTAATTATATATTTTTTTTATAATTCGATCAATATTATTTAAAATATTGTATTTTTAATAAAGAATTAACTGTAATATTTTTTAATAAAGGTATATTCAAACTAAAAATAAATGATATCTAAACTATCTAAAAAAAAAAATATCAGCATTTATAATAATTATATAATATTTAAATGAACTGAGCATTATCAATTATTATCTGAATATAATAATTTATCAAAATTTAAAAGTTAACATTTTACATTATAATACAACACTGGCTTGAGCTATAGTGATTAGTGAGTAATCACCTCCGAGCCTCTTATTTTATATTATTTAGTAGCTATGTAAATAATATAGTATAATATAAATATAAGTATCAAAGATACAAACATTTAATTTTATGTTCCCATTATTGCATAATATATTTATATTGAATAATGGTATTTATTTTTAAAAATGTATTTAATTTAAAATTGATTTGGTTATAAAATATTTCAACGTTCATAGTAGGTTTAACCCAGTATTTAAATTTAAAAAAGCGGGTAAGTGGGTATATCGCTCTGCTGTATATTAGGGGGTGGGGTAGACCTCAGACTATGGTAGGTTAAATTTGAATGCAATGATAGGTATCATTGTATACGAAAAACGATTCTGAACGAAGATGATTTGTCAGTTTAGGATATATTATATTTAAATATTGTCATATATTCTATTTTAAAACAGATAGTATAGTTTTTATATGTTACTATAGTTACTTTATAGTATCTGTTTATTAATAAAAAAAGTATTTGGCAACATACGCATAATGAGAGTATGAAATTTAATTTAAATTTTGAAATATTTCGTATAAATTCGAACTTTAAGCACTTATAAAAAAAAATTGTGATTCAACGATTTCGGATTTTTTTTATCACTTTAAGAACAACTTATAAGAATCCTTGTATTAAATTTTCAAGATTTTCTGGCCACCCAAAAATTTTTTATCTGTATTTGAAGAAAAAAAACTTAGAAAAGTCGAAAATTTCAATTGTCTATAAGTAGCTTAAAAATGGTTAAAATATTTTGAAAATTTAACTGTAAAGAGATAACCATAATATAAACATTTGGTGAAAATTTCAAGTATTTACAATAATTCGTTTTTGAGTTACAGCAAAATCAAAAAATGTGGTTTTTCGTAAAATTGCAATTTTTCTGTCATTTTAGATTCTGAACGGAGTGATGAATCTATTGGTTTTAAAATGATGTGTGTTTTTTTTTTTTTGTGTCTGACGACAACATTTGGAGCAGTAATAATGCTTCGATTTTTAACTTCAGCCCCTCTTTGAATAGGAAATTGAATCTAGTTGGTACTTTGGGGGGGGGGGGGGGTCAAAATTAAAATTTTCAAATAGTTTTCAAAAAAATCGAAAAAAAAACAAAAAAAAAGTGACAGAAAAACGGCAATTTTACGAAAAACCACTTTTCGACAAAATCGATTTTTTGATTTTGCTGTAACTCAAAAACGAATCATTGAAAATACTTGAAATTTTCACCAAATGTTTATATTAGCGTTTTCCATACACAGTTAAAATTTCAAAGAATTTTGACTTTTTTTGAGCTATTTATAGACAATTGAAATTTTTAATTTTTTTTTAAAATAACGATAAAAAATTTTTGGCCGGCCAGAAAATCTTGAAAAGTTAATGCAAGGTTTCTTATAAGTTGTTCTTAAAGTGATAAAAAAAAATCCGAAATCGTTAGTCACAATTTTTTTTTATAAGTGCTTAAAGTTCGAATTTATACGAAATATGTCAAAATAGCGAAAATTTGCAAGTAATTTTGTGATTGAAAAATCGTAAATTTTTTTTCTTTTATAACTAAGTTTTGAAAATTTGGTACAAGGTTCTCCATACATTTTTCTTCAATTATCTGTAAAAAAAACTCGACCGGATTCAGACAAACATTTTTTATGAGTGTTTGAAATTTAAATTTTTACAAAACCGCGTTAAATAACGGTTTAGCCTCAAACGATTTTTAATATTTGTTGTAATTCAAACTTTATAAGTCGTAAATACTTGAAAATTTTACCAGTTATTTATATTGGCATTTTCTTTACGTGTTTTGATTTTCAAAATATTTTGACTTTTTTTGAGCTATTTATAGACAATTGAAATTTTCAATTTTTTTAGATTCTGAACGGAGTGATGAATGTATTGATTTTACAATGATGTGTGTTTTTTTTAAATTTTTGTTTCTGTCATCACTTTTTGAAGTAGTAATAATGCTTCGATTCTTTACTTCAGCTCCTCTTTGAAAAGGAAAATTCATCTAGTTGGTACTTTGGAAGGGTCAAAAAATAAAAATTTTCAATAGTTTTCGAAAGCGTCGGGAAAAACCTTAAAAAAATGACGGAAAAACGGAATTTTTTACGCACAACCAGTTTTCGACAAAATCGAATTTTTTATTTTGCTATAACTCAAAAACTAATAGATGAAAATATTTGAAACTTTCACCAAATGTTTATATTAGCGTTCTCCATACATAGGTAAATTTTCAAAGAATTTTGACTTTTTTTGAGCTATTTATAGACAATTGAAATTTTAGACTTTTCTAAGTTTTTTTTCTTCAAATAAATCTTGAAAATTTAATACAAGGTTTCTTATAAGTTGTTCTTAAAGTGATAAAAAAAAATCCGAAATCGTTAGTCACAATTTTTTTTTATAAGTGTTTAAAGTTCGAATTTATACGAAATATGTCAAAATTGCGAAAATTTGCAAGTAATTTTGTGGTTGAAAAATCGTAAAATTTTTTTCTTTTATAACTAAGTTTTGAAAATTTGGTACAAGGTTCTCCATACATTTTTCTTCAATTATCTGTAAAAAAAACTCTACCGGATTCAGACAAAAATTTTTTATGAGTGTTTGAAATTTAAATTTTTACAAAACCGCATTAAATAACGGTTTAGCCTCAAACGATTTTTGATATTTGTTGTTATTCAAACAGTATAAGTCGTAAATACTTGAAAATTTTACCAGTTATTTAGATTGCCATTTTCTTTACGTGATTTGATTTTCAAAACATTTTGACTTTTTTTGAGCTATTTATAGACAATTGAAATTTTCAATTTTTTTTTATTTTTTTTTTATAAATGTTGATAAAAAAAATTCAGCTCGGGCAAATTACTTGAAAATTTAATTGAAGGGTCCACATAACTTGTTCTAACTCTGATTCAAAAATTATAAAAATACATAGGCACAATTTTTTTTTATTAGCATTTGAAGTTCAAATATTAACAAAAATTCGTCAAAATCATGAATATTTTTCACTATTTGGTAGTTAAAAATTTATAAATATTTTACTATCAAAAGCTAAGAATTGAAAATTTAATACTATGCTACCCATAAGTTAAGCTTAGAATAATTATAAAAAAGTTTGATGATTATTCAATTTAAAAAATTTTAAGAGTGTTTAAAGTTTTAATTTTAATTTGAAATCAATCAAATAACGTTTTACTACTAAATAATTTTCGATTTTTGTTATTTTTAAAAAATTACTAAACGTAAGATCTTGAAACTTTTACTTAAATGTTTGAATTTTTTCAAAATAGAATATATGACAATATTTAAATATAATATATCCTAGACTGACAAATCATCTCCGTTCAGAATCGTTTTTTGTATACCATGATACCTATCATTGCATTCAAATTTAACCTACCTTAGTCCGAGGTCCACCCCACCCCCTAATGTACAGCAGAGCGATACTCACTTACCCGCTTTTTTTTTATAGAACTCTTTGTGATATTTTACGATCTATTTTTTTTTTTTTGTTTTTCTCGATTTTTTTGAAAACTATTTGAAAAGTTTATTTTGACCCCCCCCCCCCCCAAAGTACCAATTAGATGAATTTTCCTATTCAAAGAGGGGCTTAAGTCAAAAATCGGAGCATTATTACTGCTCCAAATGTTGTCGTCAGACACAAAAAAAGAAAAAACACACATCATTGTAAAATCAATACATTCATCACTCCGTTCAGAATCTAAAATTAAATAATTTAAAAGTTATATAAGACTTAAAATAAATTATAATAAGTAAAATTCCAATTAGATTAAGACTAACATTATAAAATTATATCGACGTGTAAGACGGACGAAGATACTTATATTGTTCAAAATAAAAATGTTGCAAAAAATTTCATAACTTTTAACTCTTTTACAGCTCAACCTAACGAATGAATGTATTTCTTTTTTTTTTTAACAATTCTAAAACTCTATACTTTAGTACAAAAAAAAAGACATGTATGGCTAAGTTCTTTTTAGTGTTTTAAGTATTTTGATTTATGTTATACCCAAAGCTATAATATACCTTCCTACTATAGTTTCCTATACAGATATTAATGCTTATATTGATCGTTTTGTTTCTATTAAAATTTACAATTATATAAAAATAATCATTTAGGTTAGGTTTAAAAATAAAATTAATCTAATTACAAAATTAAAATTAAAATATTAAATGACCCTCTTCGGGTATTCTATGATTGATTAATTTAATATTATATTTTAAAACAAATGATTTATTTATTCACCATTTTTATATTTTTCTCGTGTGAATTATGAATTTATTATTCAAACAATAATATCAACAATAGATTAAATAATATACTAAATAATTGAATATACGTTCTTACAATACAAAAATAATAACATTTATTTTTTTAATATCAAATAATGATTAACTTTCAAGTATAGTTATTATATAATATATAACAGCTAAATTAGCATAACTATTAATGACATTTCTATGCAAAAAATTATAATTAAATCATACTTATATCATAAAGTGCAATAGGTACTATAGTCTATAATAGGTTTAATATTTCATTCATTAAACTATTGTATGTTATCTCGAATATGTATATTTTAAGTATGACTTTCATTTGTACTTATACAAGTTTAATTTTAATTAATATATTATTATGCAGGCTTATTACTCGTATAACAAATGAACACCTACTATAAATTTATATTGTGAATCAATTTAATCATACAGTGATTATCCTATACACACTAGTTTGTTGAGCTGATATCGAGTTGTTAAAATTTCATTAATATAGAAGTAATAGTATAACTTTTAATAGCATTACTCTATGCTTAAAACTAAAACCCTATTTCAAGTCATTTATTTCCACATAGTTTATTTATTCACAAATTGTATTATTTAGTTTACTATGCACTCCAAATAATTTAAAATTTCAAAGGACTGTGCTTGTAATAATTTTTACATTTTGGACCCATATTATGGACCTATATAAAGTTATATTATACTTAAATTGTATACTCGTCGAAAACTAAAGACTGTTTAATAATTTATTCATTGCCATAATATTAACTATAAGATATTCAAGAAAATGTTACGCGTCACATATCGTTTTATTTTAATGTTTTGTACCCCTTTATACGCTTTATTCAATTACCTACCTACTATGCGATTTGCTGTTGAAACTCAAGTCGTTCACTCACCCCCAAGATTATAGATTCCTTCGTTAAATTGACATATTATAAAATATCATATGATTCTGAACGCTCCCCTACTTATTCCCCCCCTTAAAAAATATAAATATTTAAGTATACTCGTCAGATAATTTTAATGGCTGTAGAAAATATGTAGAAACAGGGGCGTTCTCAGGATTTTTCTATGGGGGGAGGGGGGGGGTTCTGAAAATTTACTTGAATTTAATAGTATATAGGTAATATCAAAAGTAGACAAAACGTGTATTACTAAAATGTAAGAAAACAAAGATCCTTGGGGGGGGGATCTATCCCCCATATCCCCCCCCCGTGAGAACGCCCATTTGTAGAAATCACAGTTTTTCGTGATTTATTTTTGTTTACTATGAATTTCAATAAATTATCATTTCAAAGATCATGTATGAATTCAGAATTAATATAATATTATTTATTTTTATTCTGATCTTTTGAATTTTATCATCGCATTAACTAGCTTGCCTTTTACTTACTGGAAAATATTCTCATTTCAACTGTAATATTTAATTTATCCACATTGTTGTAATATTTTACCGCATTGTTTTCACTATACGTCTATTATACACACTTTCTTAGCATGAATGAAAATCTAAACGTCTGCAACATGTGCTTTGATATTCTATAACAAAATAACAACATATAGCGGCGTAGGCAACACATTCCATAATATAACGAGGTAGAGTAAAGTACAACAATACTTTATATGATTATGGATAGGTATAGCCTGTTATGTGCGGTTATGTCCTGATACTTATTGTTATACATGAGTCATATAAATAATAAGAATTTTTCTCTCGTATATTATAAAACAAATTTCATATAAAAATAAATGCGAAGCATAGGTAGTAGGTATAAGAAACATGTGAACAGTAAACAGATAGGTGCAGCTGCAAGCTACAATAATCTAAAATATTTTTGGTTATGAGAGGTGCGTCATTCGCATGCCTCTTTGCGCGTATACATAAACCCGAGAACGCATGAATCGTGGGAACACAACGCTGCGCATCTCTAACCTAGGGATATGGCCAAGTATAATGAGGAAAGCACCTATATAGAAGAGCTCGAGATAGGACTTTTTCAGATGTGATTTACAAGTTAGAGCAAGAACCTTCACGTCAATTTATGTCAGAATTCGGTCATTTGGACTTGGGATTATTTTCAATTAAAAAAAAACACTTAGAAGAATTTTTACAACTTTTTTTTATTTCACTGCGACTTCTGCTGCACAGTTCCATACGATTGCATACACTTGGCCCGCTACACGTCTATCTAATAATTGCTATCCAGTATTCCAATCAAGAGACCACAGTGTGTAGAAATATATTATATTATTGTTGCCATAACACATATTTTTATAGTTTTGACTCATTGTGATGATTATAATTCAAAGGCTTTGAAAACATATATACTTATAATATTAGGTAAACTTCGCCAGTCACCATGCTTACTAATTAAAATAATCGAATACATGGGACATAATATCATGCCATATTTCTGCAGGCGTCTGTAGTGTACAATCCAATAGTGTACGGCCTCTCTCATCCGCATTTCCGTTCATCGATCCGGACCTACATATCGGGATGTACAACGGTGGGCCATAGTCACACGGAACTGTGCACCCCGGGACGCAACCATCGGTTAGTAACGAATAAAAGTCTGAACCGATTCGCTTTGCTCACTGGACAAGACAAGAATCGTGCAAATGTCGTCGAACTGAAGTGCGTACGTCACCGGAGAGTCCCGCCGGACTCAAATTCGATTTGCGTGGATTACTACAGCGAACCCGACTGCCGGCAAGTAAAATTAAATCTGAACATAACAACACATTTTTTTTCTACTTTATAAGTCTATTTTGTTTAAAATCATATCGTAATTATGTGTTTTTAAATTGTAGGAGCCTAACGTTGACGATGGAACCAAATCGGGGTTCGGCGATCATCAAAATCGATAAGGTGCCATTTAAAGTCGTCATGTCCACTATCAGAAGTAAAAGCGTCAACGGAAAAATAAACACGAGTGAGTAAATTTCTGTCAACGCTATTCATTGATTTATTTTGTTACATATTGATTGCTATTTATTAATAATAGTTTTACTAGAGCTAACTATATTATTAGGCTTGCAATTCGCATAAACTGTAGCGGTTGTAGTACAATTATACTGTCTACGCAATTGATTGTGCTACAACAGCTACCCATTGACATAATATAATATAATATAATAATATACATAATTATATTATGTCAATGCTGCTACCAGTACAGTGTGTGCAGGTCTTAATAGATATTTATACTATTCCACCATCATCGTGTTCCGTGTTCAGAATTTTCTTGTTATTCACAATATAAAATAATAATATTTGTTTAGTCGAAACGATTTCATTAGTGATTAATATTAATAGTCAATCAGTAGCTGCACTAGGATTTAAACCTATTAGAGCCAACTCAATAAGGCACGTAATTTTACTGTACGGCCAATATAATACACTGCCCATAATAAGGTGTGAAATCTTATTTGCTCCACATTTTACTTAGAGAACGGATCTATGAAGTGAAAATCGCAATAAAATTATTGTTAGAGTAATGAATAATACATTATTTCATTCATGCAAAAGATTTTAAAAAAATTATCATCACTCTAGGCTCCCACCATAAAATACAATCTAAAATTCATCAATGTCTTTCATTTCATACCACCCAGTTAATCCGCAATATTGTCAATATTATATTTAAACCATAATAATATATAGATACACATAATATATGATATATACATACAGAGTGATTCTTTTAAGTGGGTACACTAATTATCTCGAAAAGTATTCATGTTTTTGAAAATATTTTTTTACATAGTTCAAAATTATTAAAAAAGCAACGTTTTTATTAAAAAATTATATTTTTAAATATTTTTTATCATTATAATTTTTTAAGTTTTTACTTTTTTGAATGACAACATAGAATTTTAATTTCATATTCCAAAGCAAAATAATTTTTTGAGTATTTTGATACATAAAAATTGAATTTAGGGCTAGTAGTTTATGATTATGAGTTATACGTATTTAAAGTTTAGACAAGCGGAGTGGAATGGTACGGGGTTACCCCGCAAAATGTTTGTCCACTACTCCGCTTGTCAAAACTTTAAATAAGTATAACTCATAAACTACTCACCCTAAATTCGAATTTTTTGTTTCAAAATACTCAGAAAATTATTCTGATTTGTAATATGAAATTAAAAATCTATGTTGTCATTCAAAAAAGTAAAACACTTAAAAAATTATAAGGATAAAAAATATTTAAAAATATAATTTTTTAATAAAAACGTTGTTTTTTTAAGAATTTGAAACTATGTAAAAAAATATTTTCAAAAACATGAATACTTTTTGAGATAATTAGTGTAACCATTTAAAAGAATCATCCTGTATGTTTTGCATGAATTAAAATATTATATCATAATAGTTATATTTAACTTAATAACTGTTATATAATATAATACGATATATACTTTAAACTATCTACATAACAAAATAATATAATATTTAAATAATTAAAAATTATGTTTTATTTTGTTTGTTATAAATTCATGTTGATATGAATAGAACAACTGACATTATACATCGAAATATAAATTTAATTTCTTTTAATGTTATCTTTCTATTTGTATGTTCATAATGAACAATACTAACAATTAACAAGTAACAATCCAAGTACTCAGGTAGACCTTGCATCATACAACAAAGATCATTAAAGATATTACTTATCGTGTTTCTATATTATGCATTTATATTTTCTTCTCGTACGTATTACGTATACTAATAAAAGACAATGAAAAATATTTAAACTAAGTTTTGATGTAAATTTTAAAATTTTCAATTTTCGTAAAATTTTAAGGCGAGCTAATGGACGGGCCAGAGATTTTCAGGGAGAGTAATTGTCCACCCGTGCCCGCCCTTGGCTCCGCCACTGTAGTCACATAAGATAAAAGTTAAATAATATACCGATAATTAACCAACTAATCACACAATGAAGTATATTTGGATATTTTCAACTATTTGGTTTATTATATTATAATAACGCGTTACCAAACGATTTACACGGAATACAAAGAAAACGGAATGGTACTTAGCCCTTAGCCACTTAGATACTATATAATGCCTGTATGTTACCGACCACCTTATATGTATATTGTATAATATACAATATACCAGGGATGGCGAACC